>OU744278.1:62709408-67709408 GCA_916610125.1 Cheilosia vulpina | reverse complement strand
TATCAGTCGTCTTGTCAATTGGCCGCTTTGGAGCTGCGATTTGACCCCTTTGGACTTTTTTGTTTTGTGGGGAACCGTGAAGGTTGTTGTAGTTATGCCAACAATCGGGAAACGATTCAAGCACTTAAGGCCAATATCATTCAAGCAATTCGTGACCTACAGTCCGAAACCATAAACAACGTCTTGCAAAATTGGAGTGGTAGAATGCGCTACTGCGAAGCCAGCCGAGGCAGTCCCTTGAACGACTTTGTGGTCCATAATTAATGGGAATGTTTGCTATTACTAATAAAGCCATAACACATTGCTAAAAAATAATTTCGTTCATTTAATGCAATTTAAAAAGAAACTTATATTTGGCCCACCCTTTATATCTAGACACTTGAAAATTCTGTTGATCGTCAGTTGCTTTTGGATGCATTTCATATGATTTCTCCAGATGTTTTCAGTTGAAAGAATTGCAAAGTAATCACAGGATGAAAATTTTAAAAAGAAACAGCGGCCAAAATTTGACCGCGTTCAAGGGAAATGTAAAAATTTCCACACCTTCGCAGGTCTTTTGCTGAGACAAAATGCAATCGGGAAATGAATTAATCCGCTGTTATCCCCTTCTTCTTTCCGCCATACCAATAATCATTTTTAGTGTCCAGGCTAAATTTTTCGAACTCACAATGGCGAAATTTCCCATGCAAAATTGCATATTGTGAACTATAAAAAGTTTAGTGTGGAGGTTAAAGATGATTATTAGTAAGGCTCTTTGTCTATTTCTTCACGTTCACAGTATACTGACTTTTCAAAATACTAAATTGTATGGAAATAGGACAACGATTTTGTTTCTGGTGGGCTATAAAAATTTTGTTACTCAGATCACCCTGTAAAATACACATTTTCATGTAGGGGCAGGGCAGTTTCAGATTTAATCGAAAGATTGCGCGACAGAATTTATGCAAAAAATGTAATCTCCTATTTTACGAAAGTTCGCTTTGCATTTGGTCCACATTTCTTTAAAATCGGTTTCAAAAAAACCCCGTAATCGGTACGACAAAAAATGTAGGACTTATGAATATATTGATGACGGGTATCTCATGTTGGACAATTTTTTTCTTTACAATAGCTTGAAATAGGGCGAGTTGCATTTTTAACTTGCGCCTTGTTAATTGAGACAGACTTTTCTGCTGTTTTTTTAGACATGGGACACTGTGCCGTTCGGTATATTTCGTAGCTACGTATGATTGAAAAACATGCAAGTGGTATTATATATATTTTGAAGATAAAAAAAAACAGAAATTATTTCGGAACTCTCGAAAATTTGTAAATGACATCTTACTCCAGAAATGGGGACATCCAGGTTTCGACTGTAAGGTAATATTTTTTGACTTTCCCAACTTTGGTAAGCGGTCCACAACTTTCCTTCCAAAAGTCTACGAAATTTGCAATTTTTAGTAGGTACCTTCGCATTAAAATGACATGGTATATTTATTTATTTATTTATTCGTCAAATTGAGCTACTAAACCCAGTTAGACCACTTAGGGCCGTTTGCTCATACGACTCTTAACGATTTAAGTTCTACTTAAATACTTATGAGCTACTCTTTTCAGGGCATAAACTTAAATTCGCTATGAGTCGTATCAGCAAACGGCCCTTAAACGACTATATTAATACGAATTTAAATTATTACACCTTTCCATTCCTAACAAAAGAAAACATATATAACAGGCACAAAAATTCCTCCGTCAAATATCCAAGACACAATTGCTCCTAATCTATATATGGACCACTCTCCGTCTGCACAACCACTCGAGCAAAAATAAGGAAAACCTTCTATTGCGCTCCACTCTACACCTCCGTTCAGCTTAGGAGCTTATAATTTAGCAAAATAGATGCCAGCTCGAAAGCCTTATACCACAAACGATCCAATCAGTACACAAAACGCCTACTAAACACCATTAGTAGCCGAATTCGTTAGCGTTAAACACTTGTTACTCCACACGCCAGCTAATGACATTCCGAAAGCAACCCAGCAGCCAACATTGATCCGATCCACCAACCATCAACCGTACAAAGCAAACAAGAAAATTAAATAAGAATTAGCTGGCAAAGAAAACTGCATTGCAAGTGCAACACAACACTCAAAGTCCTTATGTACAAACTCGTTCGCAGCGGTCCAAAGGAGCCCGAGGCAGCAGCAACAAATCAACGAACGACACAATTCAAATAACACTAAATCAAAAATCACTTTTACCTCTGAGACATTAATGTTCGTTTAAAACGTGAGCATAACGCGCACAGTCCGGGCCGCGAGCTCTCTAAGCGCAGCTTAGCACTGACCAAGCCAAAAGGTGCTGAAGTGGTGCTGAGTGCGAATCTCTTATTTAAAGACTGTGGCCGAGGCCTAGTATAATAAACGATTTCATGCAATGCCGGCTGGCGCGGGGAGACACGGTCACCATACGCCAGCCAGCCAGACTGTAGGGTAGCACGCAATCTGTGACCGCGCGTACCACTTAATTAAACCAAATATCTTTGATAACCGAACCTGATTGTAGGCAATAAATCAATTTGCATTATTCCAACCGAAACGGAATTACAAATATCCGCTGTTTGTTGGTGTTGCGGTGTGGCATGCGCGCACGCAGGACGAAGGGGTCGTCTAGGCCGCCTGCTACTATCATCTGCATGTAGTTTTGAAGCCGGCGTTAGTTGACAGCCGAGAGCTCAGCACGACGCAACACGGTCACTTGTACGCCATTGCGTGGACCAATTACAATCAATCGATCGGATAAACTAAATACCAACGCTGGAGTAGTCCCAGTTGGTCGCGTATGGGCATTTGCGTCTAATGAGAGCGCCTTCCGCCCACTCAGTCCGTGCATAGGTTCCTGTTTCATTGTAATTATGACAACTATTTGATTTTCAGTAGAGTCTGTATATAACGACAGCTCGGAGGGAATGCCAAAACAATTGCCCATTGAATTATAGAATTTAGTATTAATACAGTCGATAGGGGTAATTTAGGGGCCCGATGGCATAATGGGGGCCCGCCCGAACTTCTAATGTTGCCAACTATCGCTGCAGCGAGCGGCGGCAAGTGCGCTGCAGGCTAATTGGTCACGACATCGCGGTTTTTCCTAAGCCAACAGTCGGAACAGTTTCACATCGACATTGTGTGCAGGGTACCCATTTTGTAGGCTTTTGCCATGGAGAAGCAAGGTGATTGCGAACAAGCGCTGAGATTGGGAATGGAAAAAACTATAGGGACGCACTGATTGTTTTCCGATGGATCCGCATAATGGGAAAACACATTTCGATAAAACTTTATTAATTTATAACATGAGATGAGATGACTGTGCCATGGTAATATGCTGCTTGCACACGAGTTGGGTAACAAGCGGAGATACAATGTTGAGACGCAATTTTATTGCAAGTGTATACATTTTACAGAATATTACTTGGGGCGGATGATTGGTGCTGTTGCGGCCTTGGGCGCAGTTGCATCATGAGACATGTATCATAACGTGCCAGCACAGGGGCTACGAATCGTGTGTGTTTGCAGTAGATAGCGGACAAAGCACTCAGTAGTTTTAATTAGAAAATGTTGTTTGCGTAAGGAATATAACAAAAGGGTGAGGTGGCATATTTGGGTTTGCCCCTAAAAGAAGTAAGCTGCCCGACAATTTGTTTTGAAGAAAAAGAACCCCGGATATGCACTTTTAATTCAAAAATGGTTTTCCTGCCGTTTTAACTCGTTTTGGTATTTAATAAAATATTGTTTTATTGAAGTTAAAACTTCTTGGGCAATTTTGAGATGATTGAACTCGCGACACTAATGTTGTGTTACCAATGCTGCGACACCAGTGTTCGCATTGCCAACCACTTTTGACGAAAAAATGACTAACTTAAAAAATATGACTATTTCATAATATAATGTATAAAATATTTTTTTTTAGTAAACACAAATATAAAAAAATAAACAAAAACAATTTTTATTCATGCAACAACAGCTTTCAAATTTGTTTCCAATTTCAATTCACTTACTGGAATGACAGATAAAGTGTTCGGACAATGGACAGAGTTTGAAGGTGTAAACACATTCTTTAAGACCGAGGTTACACATATTTTTGCTTGGCAAATATTGTTTTACGAATGCTGAATCAAAAAAAAAAATTGGAAAACATTTTTAAAATAAAAAAGATGCATTTAAAAAAAAAAATATTTTAGACATTATTTCATTATGTATTTCTAACACAGTAAAACTCTTCCTGACGATTCAAAAAATACACACGTAATTGTTCAAGTTTTCACTTCGTCGGCACTATCGGAGTGCCACTGTTTTTTACCCGACTGCACACAGAGAGGGTTATGTGTTTCGCGCGTATTCTATGTACGTTCCATCGGGACACCTTGTGGCCTAAACTGCTTGACCGATTTTGAAGAGTCTGGTGTTATAAGATTCGTAGTCTTCCCCGGAGTGTCATAGGCTAAAAAGATAAAAATAAAAAAAAGTTAGTTTAAAAAACCAAAAAACCCGACTGACCAAAAAAAATGCTAATAAATACGTAAGAATGAGATCACACATCAGACGCCTAAAGTGTCCTGGATGTTCTACTCATAATTATTGATACGTTAAACGGAAACAAACAAAACAACATTTCTGCAATCACTTGAAAACATTTCTATTTCTGATTCAAAACATATGAAATGAGAGTGGTAATTAGTTTTAGTAAATTAAACCAACAATTCATTAATCAGTCATACGAAATAAATAAATAATTGTCCGTTCATCACTTCCTGGAGCGATTTCGTTTTATTGGAAAGTGAAATTTCGTAAGCCATCGCTATAAAAATATCAACTTGCTTAGCTTTCCCATAGTTCCTATCACGTAAACAAGATGGCCGACCAGGTTTCTGCCTCTCTTTCAGTCACACGGCTATTTAGTATTTAGCATCCCTTTAATCTTACGTGTTAGGAATGTGTGATGGTGGAAATGCAGCACTAAGCATTCGAACTATAAAGAATTTTGTTTTAGGAATATTTAATTTTTGTTTATTAATAATTCAAAATCGAATTTATTATTAATAGTTGAGGCATGACAACGTCTGTCGAGCTAGCTAGTCTTTTATATAAATAGGCGAAGGCAACTAGTTAAGAACCGCTTGTTGGGAAGATTGTGCAGAGATGCATTGCTGCGCGTAATTTGTTTTGCAATATGTCTTTCACTATGTTTTGTCTGAGACAGGGCACTAATGGTAGACTACCACTGGGCGAACTCTAGTAATAAACCATTGGCAAGTTGGTAAGTAAGACAAACACAATATTTTTCTATAACCAGAGAGAATTGAGTTTTGTCATTGTAATCACCGAATCACCCAGCGGCTGTCTGCGCTGTATCATGTTATGACTTTCGAAAACCCTCCCCTGACAACCTTGGTCTTTAAAAATATCGGCCTAAGGTTGTTGGAAATGTTGTATTCTCCAGAAAATAACTGACCAAAGTCTTTCTTAACTAAATTTCCCCAAGAAAATCTGTTTCGACACGCCCTCTTTTTAGGGATTTTTTGACCAAATATTTATTGTTTTTGAGGAATTTCCTTTCAAAAATTCGAAAGGAAGAAGTGGTCAAAAGGATAAATGTTGACAGAAAATATTTTTTTTTACAAATCGCCCATGCGAAGCTTTTTGACATGCCTAAATTTTTTTGAATGGTTCCGGCTTCAATTGCTGTATAGAAAACCAAAGGCTAGATATGCGGCTTCAAAAATAGTTCTGTAAAGCAATTTTCTGTGGAAACAGCCGTATAAAACTGCTGAAACTTCAGATTACAATCAGATACGATCAGAAACTTATATTTTGATGTACTGAGCAGTTGAAAAGTTCTGTTCGTTTCCGATTTCTTTCTCTCATTATTAAATTAATTAGTTTTGCTTGATTCTTCGACTGTAGCTGGTAGCTACTCGCCGACTGATTTATTGAAATGGCAATACCTACACCTTACTATTTAAATTCTTATCATACAAATGGTTTAAATGGGGAAGTATGGATGTTTTGCAGTCAATCACGACTAAAGACTGAATAAATTTGGGTGACTCTTTGGCGGATGGATCCATATATCTTAAAGCCATTTGTTAGAATATGGCTCCGTTTTATATTTTGTCTTCAGAGCGGAATCAAGTTCTTTACAATGAATCCCTTTTATTTTACAAATGAATTAATTTTGCAGACTTCTTCCATTCGACTGCTAGGCATTCATTTTATTTTGATTTCGATTCCTCTTTTTAAAAGTGAACCTACAGCGCTTCAACAGCGCTCCGGGGTGTTTGCCGATTTTTGGGGAGAGGCTTGAAAATATCAAATGGCAGAAGGTTAACCGTTTTATTTTTACTGGCCGAACTGTTTGCACAAAAGGGCTAAAAAATGAAAAAGTAGTTGGTCCATCCTCAGCCTTAGGTAGCTAAATTTTATTTTTATTTTTATTCGTTTTTATTTGATAAACATTTTCGGTATAAATAAATGAAAGGAACCTACGATTTCAAACCGCATTCGAACGGCTGAATTGGGAAGCTTCTTTAGGACAGTTAAACTTTATATCTTATGTATAAAATTAGCAATGAAAAAGTTCCCATTTGCCGTAGGTATATAGTTCCTCAATACAACTTTCAATTCTATATTAGACGAATCCGAAACGAATAGTATTTGCGTCAGTTGTTTATACCATTCCTAAATACATTCAGGCTGATTGCCCCCTCGTTAAATGAAGAATGTTTATTAAAACAACCCCAATCATGAGTCAGGCCAGAACTTTTACAACTTGCAATCAACAAATCACTTAGGTGATGGCGATCACAACCTCCACCTATCTGTCGATGTATCTAAATTGGTTACAATCACCTTTTAATCGGAAGCAATTCAATATTCGTTACCCTGTGTCACGTTCCACTTGCCCATAATGAATCCGCGCCATTCCAGGGTACAACTTCTTGAACACAGATTGTAGGGCACCCCCATATTAAGTTGTTAGCTCATTGCTATTCATAATGATAATCGGAAAGACATTAGAATATTACAATCTCGGCGAACATCTTCATTCGCTCAAAAACCCTATAGTTCTGTTCTTCTTTCTGTCTCTATGAATTGCGCAATCATTTTTGCGCCACAAGGACCAGCAGCAGCAGCTTCACAACCACAGAAGATCGCTATCACACAGGTAAACATATCCTACCAAACCGATGGCCATGTTTATGCAGATTAGAAAGGGTCTTGATCACTGATCACTGCGATGTGCATGTGTTCTTATGCGGATACTTTTCAGCGGTTTTTTCTCTCACTCCTCTCACAGAGGCGTGCGATCACGATTGTATCTCGCGACGATCGCGGCATATTGTTTAAATGTAGCGCCTACCACGATCGGTCGTTACTATTTTAACTTCCACCCCCGGGATAGAATCGGCTTACTCCTTTTTTTGTTGGCAGCGACATGCGACAAATACATAGTATGGCGTATGCGAAGAAGCTTGCTGTGGAAAGTCGCCCTTAAATTTATACTGCACAGCGCCATGCAGTTGGGAATCAATACGATCGATGGTATCTTATTGTGCGGATCTTAATGTGATCTTGTAATTTATTTCGTAGATGTTGAGCTAGATTACTCAATTGGCCCCTAGTCGAGCTGAGTGTTCAATTGGATAACGAGCAACGAGTTTGCGATGCGTAATTCTGGCCTTTTTTTTTTGGTTTTTATTGTGAGAAGGGAAATGTTTTCTCTGATCATGGAATCGCAGTCGCAACTGAGACTTCTATATAACTATCGCGCAATATATTACAAACTGGCGATGCTTAATTCAGATTACGCAACTGGGTATTTTGTGTCACAAGTAAAAGCGAAATTGTTCGTCCTTCAAAAAATCTATAATCCACCATTTCGGAGACAGGGAATCATAAATTGTCTGTACCGTGACACTTATCGCATAATATATTTCTATCTTGGCTGAACTATCCACAGTAAGCGGGTTTCTGTACAACGTTGAGCGAAAAAATAATGGCATTGTAACCACTTGCCTATGACACTCAATATCAGTTAGTACACTGCGCCGGGATAAGCTGCCAATAGAGTGATCTGTGAAACCCATAAATTAGAGACTTAAATGTGATTGCATGTTTTGGTGGTGTCAATGGATACTCGGATTGTGCAGGTTACGCGATCAATTCGAATCGTTCGTATATACGTATTGAGTAAGTTCCTTGGCTAATAAACCAGATCCAGGTTCAGCTTGCTTTTTACCAACACTTTGAGTGATCTCGGGAAGATAATCCCATACCACAGAAATGCGAATGTAGTTCAAATCGGATTTAGGTTGAAGCTGCTACGTACGAGTAAAGTTTCTAGTTTGTTGGTTGAAATGGGTACACTTTTGAGAAATATCCACAGGACGATCTCATGCCTTGAAATGGACTATGCATACTTTGAGCGAGAAATGCTAACAAAAATAGAGATATACATAAGAATCTGCTCATTATTTGCTAATTTTTGAAACCTTGTTTTAAAATATGTGTACTTGTAAGACTCTGACTATAACAGTGTCCGTATGTGGGTGGTAATGGGTTCCCGGGTTCGAAAAATCCAAATTCCAACATACGGTTTTTTTTACTGTGCCACCTCTCGCGAACGCCTGGCAAACATCCGAGAGTATAACTGTCATGAAAGAGCTTCTCAATTGGCTGTTTGGACTTAATAAACTTGTAGATCCTTTCCATTCATCCCAAATATGAGAAAACACAAAACGAATTTTTGTGAGAAGCTAGGATTAGGGTCCCTATGAACCAGTTGCGCCTACTATTTATTTTTATTTATTTTTAGAACCTAGAACATCATTTTCCAAACTGATGGCCGTAAAAACGGAGTTACTAGAAGAAATTTTTCGTTTTCGCATGACTTTGTTCGTTTACTGAAATGCGAAACGAAAGACGATTGTATCTTTTCTGGTGTTAGTTTAACGCACTATCGAATCCACCATCTAGCTAGTCGAATTCACTTTTAGTTGAGACAAGCACTACCGAGGTTAAATTCTGTAACAAAAACCGATTTCTCATTTAAAAAACGAAAAAAATATACGAAAACGAAAATTATGCTTCAAGTAACTCGCTTTGTTTTCTTCTTTCTAATTGCAAAGTTGAAGAAATAATGTAGTTGCATCTGCATAGTTTTAGAATCAAAACTGTTTTAAGAATGCCTTAATTTTGACAACTTATTTATTTCGTTTGAAAGCCGAGAATGGGATGTATCCTGTTTGAAATAATGAAAAAAAGGGGAAACGTTATTGCTATTTTCGTTTCGCACAAAACGAAAAGATCTTTCATAGTTGCGTGCATCAAGAAAAAAAAAAAAACTAAAACGAAAACTTTTATAGCTTACATTTTCGTTTTTTACACAAGGCAAAACGTTCGTGAGTTAAGCCTGGCTAAGTAGAGGGTTCAACCGAAACCCCTTATAAATTTGTCGGTCATTCCATTTTGAAAGAAAGATATTTCAGATAGAATAGTCTTTGAAAACGAATTCTAAGGACCAAAATCGCCATTAAGACCGAATGGAAAAGCTGTTATAGAAACCACAATTTTCGCCACCATCAGTTACTGTAACGATTTTGGGGAGGTTCCGGTTTTGTGGTGCGGCTAAAAAGGAAGAACTAATACGAAACTATACCAAAAGAGTATCTGATCTTGCATCGATATGGGAAAGGACGTGGTTCCAATGTTCTCAAGAACCTTTAAAAAAGGATTCCTTACTTCTGATGGGACTCATGCTATTGGCTGCAATATTTTATGATTCCACGAATGGTTGTAATTAGTTCAACGCTGGGGACCATACATGCATTTTCAGTAGCTATTGACGTTGACTATCAGTCTATCAAAGGTGGAAATAACATGTGCCAGAAGATATCTATGAAAAGGCTAGAACTCCATCCCGTTCAATGCACAACTTTCGCTCAAAAATAAAAAAAGGTCTGAACTGTGTACACTTGCGACTACAAAAGCGAAGTTTCAGGAGGGTTCCTAAGACGAAACGATATCCCACGTCGGAAATATTCACTTTCTGGTACCTTGGATAAGTACATTTTCACAGTTTGTACAGACATTTTAAATGGCTTGCTAGATAATAAATTAATGGTCGACCCCACCCGCAAGACTTGCTGAAACACGCACCTTCTTTCGACATTGAAAGAAGAGCAATCAACGAAGGAAATAAAAAGAAAGCGTTCAACTTCAGGCGAACATCCTTTTTTCGTGTAAGTAGTTATAAATGTTTGCGGAAGGCAAAAAGTCCCACCTACTTGTAAAGGTGCATAAAAAGATTTATCCCTCGCTACGTAACAATGAAAAACTTGCTCTTCATAAACAAACTCCTATAATCGTTTGCAAAGATCCCTTTAGGATTATCCTCATCGTATTATTCATTTATTAACCTTCCGATGCCCTTTTCACCTCATCATTCATAAATCGTTTGTATAGGACGGAAGAACCCCAAATTAATTACCTTAGGTTGTATTTGTATGGTCCATTTTCTCAAGGACACGTACGTCCTTCAGATCCAAAGAATATTAATTACCCTGCATTATCTCTAATGCGGTTTTTTGTTCACGAAAAGGTATACCCTGTAATTAATTGCTCTCATTAAAAGGTACATCTACCAAAAGTTGTATTTAAACATGCGAAGGTAAATGACGACAATATCCATCCTTTCTTCGATTTCGTCACTTGACAGATAAAATGCATCGAAATGCGGTTTCCGCCGAATGAGGCCAACAACAACAACTTGCCCGCTCGTCGCCCCCGTGAAATAGGTGGGAACGATTCCGCTCCAACCGCAAGTCGTGATCCCAAAACGTAGAAAAAGCAGACGTGTGGCACGATTTTCGTGTTATGTAGATCTATTTGCTACAGTTTAATTATGATCGCTACAAAAGCAGCGTGAGCAAGTAGCTAGCGAGAGGAAACATTACCAATGGCAGCAGCTCGTACGAATGTGCAGCAAGGTCTTCGTGTAAATGCGCACATCATGTGAGGCGTTGATTGCATGGCCCACAGTACTGCGGAGCGCCTCACAATCATTCACTCGGCTGACTGACTCGTGATACACATAACCAAACAAACCGACTGTCAGATACACAACCACTTTCCCTGTTGTAGGTACGAGTATATACCATTTTCATTTTCAGGAGCATTAGATCCTCGCTCCACCGAGTGCTGGAATAAAAGTGGCTCACTTGAATTCTCTTTTCCGTAGACGACGTGTGTCTAGCTTGCCGTGAGGGAAATTTCTTCCACGGAATTAATATTCTAAAGTTTTGTGTGCAGATAGCGTTCGACACGGTGAACGACGACGTTATTTCGAAAAAGGAAGAGCGACGTTTGGTGGCGGACAATAAGCATCATTTTGCCATGCATGTGAATCATGGCCTGACTAATAGGGCTGCATGTTGACATTTGGAGAAGAGTATTAGCATACTGTTGGCAATGTTGCTTGTTCCTGTATGGTTTTGCTTTTTCTTTTCGTTCCACTAGAAATATGCTAATGATTTCCATGGAGAATGCTAACGAATTTGAAAAGTAAACCATGCATGTGGATGGTGGCATGAGGGAAGCCATTTGAGGTTCTAGTGAAAGGATTCTGCTGCACACCTGACATTAGGTACTGTATGATTTGTTTTACTTTCTTTTCCGTTCACTGGCAGTCGGAGTTTTGCCGTAGTTCGCAAACAGAACGTTTGGCGCCAATTCGAAGGAGTGTTGCAGTGCCGTGACTGTCTTGCTAAATCATCGAGTTGAATAAATTATTTTTGATTTATTAAGGGGCGCAGTAAATGTCTGGGAAAATGCATTATGCCAAAAATTAAACGTCACTCCTCTGTTTATATAGGTTCCTGTATAGCTTAAGAGTTGCGATTGATCTGGCAACGTCGGACGCGGACTTGAAGGCGTTAGTGAGGACCGAGGATATTTAAGAAGGTTTGGTACTTATATGCGGTCAAATCTCAAATTGTGGGCAGCTCCTTAAGCCAGACGCATTTTCTTAACCAATATTTTTGATTTCATACATTTCCTTAGAGGTAGATTCACTCAACCGGGCGAATAAATTAAAAAAAATCATAAAATTTCCTAGGACGGAAACAGAACCAGCGTTGCCACAAAGAAGAAAATATTGAGGGCCATTTCCAAAAATTACGGGCCATAATAAGGCAACATATATATATAAAGTGACAGGTACAAGACAAAAAATACAAAGTTGAATTATCATAACGGGAACAATCGAAAATTAATGAATCAGTCAGAATGAATGAATTTAGTGTCGCTTTCAATATGTGAACTGGGGTATTGCTAATTTTTGTGATGAAATAAATACGAAAGTGTGCTTTTTAGAATATTTTGTTTAGGGAATACAAAAAATATGATATGCGGATCATTTCCTGTTGGCCCCGGGCCAAGGGCCGAAATAAAAAAGAGGGCCAAATGGCCCGATCGGGCACATTGTGGCAACGCTGAACAGAACCCTCCACTGCTATAGATTTTTGTTCATTCGAAAACAAATTTTGAGCAAATTCCATCTGAACCATTTTGAGCTCAACAAAAGCCTGTGTAAACTTTGCTTAAATCGCAGTATAAATCAACTAAGTCCTAAGTCCTATGTAAGTCCTAAGTCCTAAGTAAGTCCTAAGGCCATTTTGAACTTGATCAGTTTAAATGTAGCTTACCTTATATTCCTTATGTAACCGAACTTTTTTAAACATGTTTAAAATCAACGGTATGCCAGGCTGTCTGAGGAGTCTTACCATAAACCTATTCTGAATTAAGCCTTTTACCCATGGAAAGTGTCATCCTACAATGCAAAAATAATTGTTTTGCCAAATTGACCAGGTAAACTTAATTTCTTGTTCGAAATGATTACGGATAACATCAAGGAATCCAAATTTAGATTCGGCTAGGTTAGTCAAATAAAATTTTACCAATTTCTGCAGCCAGGCAAACTTACCTTACTCGTAATTCTGAAATTGATGCTATCAGAAATTTTATAAAAATTAATTATTTCAAGTAATTTTTATCTTAATTTTTTTTTGTTAATTTGTTTTATACAATAGGCGCGATATTTAATATGAATACAATATTGTACAACACTTTTATACAATATTTTTTATATTATTATTATGCCTTGAAGTAGCGTTAAAAATGCAATGTTAATATTATCTGTAAATAGAAAACATTTAACTAAGTATACAAAACTTTCTTTGTGAAACATTGTTTATGAACCGATGTCAATTTTTGCTGTAAATTGCCTTTAAGATCTTTCAGAAAACTTTTTAAAAAATTGGCTTTAATTCGATTCGAAAACAATGTGTTTTTAAAAATACATACATAAAACAAAAGGGATATATTAAGGGATACCTACCTTAAACTTCTTCTCAGACAAAGTTTTTGTCTAATATTTTGTATTTTGTATTTAACTTTTTGTTTTCAACTTTAAGTTCCGCACTGTGTACTGCACTTTACTGTTTTTAATGTTTTTATACTTCACAGCTTATTGAAATTATTATATAATCAGTGATTATTTTTCGTTTACAAAATACGTCCGCAAATTAGAAAGGCCAGTGAATCACTTTGCATGCAACAAGCGAAAATATTTTTTGGGGGATCACCTTGGATGTTATATATTTACCTTAGAACTGAGGCAACCTTACATGCTTTCATTTAGACGAAATATCACCTTAGGCTTTAAATACATTTAACTAGTAACTAAGGTGGTTGCTGAATAATGATAAGCATCTAGGCCGAATATCATCTATTTATCTTCGATTTAATGTACCGAACATTTATTTCGCGAATTAAATGAGTGGAGACTTTTCATCGGCCCATCTATATGAAGTTAAGAATCTAGCGTGCGAACAGGATACTGCTTTGCTAAACTGCCTCGCTAAATTTTATCGCATTTTTGTATGGGAGATAAATTTAGCGCAAGCAGGATACTTAGCTTTAGGTGGATAAAGGGTTAAAATACCTTAGGCCCTTAGGCAATTTAGCCCATTTCTCAGTACTAATGCCGTATAAAATTTGTGCCACTTCTTGGCAATGCTACACCTGTCCAAAACATTCCATACACAAATATTTACCTAAAGTTTTTAAGGCAATTTAGACTATCTTTCATTACCTATGCCATGCGTAAATTGTCCTATTTATTGGCAGATTTATGCCTGTCCAAAAAATTCCATACAAAGATATATCTCTGGGTGTGGGCTACACGCTGCTGTCGAACTATTTACTGCACTACTTCAAACCCGATTTCTATGATATACAAACCTTTTGAAAGATGAATTTCTGTAGGTGAATTCCTTTGTGGAGAATTCGAAATCTTCTTGCCATCAAGTGGAGCTCGACTGTCCAAACGATTTAAAAAACGACGACTCCTTCAAATTTGACAAAAATCTGCAGCCAAGCACAGACCTCTCAAACAGATTCCCTTGGGCTGTCTCTGTGGCAGCCAGTTAACAACTCCGCCGCTAATCTCTCTTCATAGAATCTTCTAAAAACTGCCCTCAGGTCCTCAAATCACATACATCTGGCCTCGCCTTAATTACCCTGCGCTACAAGCACGAACCTACTACAAGCTTCATATTATTAAAGCGTGTTCAGTTCAGTTGTAACTGTTATCTTTCCCCCGCCTTCCATTACAAAAGAAGAAACGAAAATAATTGTCGCACCATTCCACGTTGATTACTCTCTTGCCACTTGCAACTTATTTTCAGTCCGATTTGATGTATCTTCCTTCCTGCCGCAGTCGCACGACTGTGTATGAGGATTGTGATCATCAACAAAAAAAAAATATGTGCCTACAAAACAGCAAACACCGGAGGAGACCAGTCAGGCAATCATCACTGATTCGCGGATTATTACCCAGGAAGCCCTACTATGCAAAAAATTCTGAATCCGATCAAAAATGCACAAAAAATCCGCTCAAACAGAATCTCTTCTGACCCCAACATGCGTCGCATTGGACCTTGGTGCTGGTCCTGGTATATGGTCGTCCTATAACGAGGCTACAATGCAACCGGTTGATTTCGAAATTAACTCACGCGCTCTAGGACGAGGAGTGGTGGTCGGGGTCGGATCTCGGAGCGAACTGATGCAACGTTGTCGTCGCACAAGGGATAATCCAGAATCTGATCCGAGTATAAGCCCCGCTTCCTCGTCCCGGTGTATCACTATCCCAATTATTGTGTACGCAATTTTCTTCAAGCGGATAACAATGACCATCTACGGATTTTTTCTTTTGCATCCAAACCGAACGTCCGCACGCTGCGTTGCATCCATTAGGCGACCGACCGACCATCAGTGCGAGTTGAGGTGCTACGGAAGCTTCGACGTTGTCCGCTCTCTCATCGTCGACGTCGGCGTCGTTGTCGTCCTAGTAGTTGCAGTTGTCTTCTGCATCACCAAACCATCGTCGTCGTCGTCGTCGTCATTTTCATCATCACATTAGAGCATCGCCGTCGTGGTCGTCCTCCCGATAGAGAAAGAAGAGTGTTCGGGCAATTTTCGAGAGGTGAGCCTTTACGCACGGATAAACGCGCTCACAGTACTGTCCTCGTCGTTCACAGCAGCCCAATCGAGAACATACACTGTGTCTGCGCCTTGGAATGTATGCGCAATTATTTATTATTCACTTGTTAAGGGTTCATGCTAGATGCTTGTTGCATATACTTTTGGGTTGAATATGGTATTAGATCGCATACTCTTTCCGTGGAAGCGGTATTCCCCTGTGAAGTTTGTCTTATTTCATACCGAGATACATGGTTCTTTTTGTGTCTTTGAGAAAGATAATGGAAAGGAAACAATGCTTTAGTCTCAGAGGAGGAACTCATTTAAAACAGTCATCGGATAGAGAAGGAGGTATGGGTAGAACGGGGCAGCGAATAGGGAAGACTGCATCTTATTACTTTTAGGACACCAGCCGAATGTTGGTTGTTGGTACGTATAGAACGGCTCATACATGCACTGGCAAGGTGAACTTAATGAGCATAAAATTCTCACAATTACACTGAGAGAATTCATGAACCGTCTTAAGTGTAGAACGACAGAATTGCCAAACCCACTTTCGCAATAACAGATATAAATGTTCATATTCCACCTAAAATTCAGGGAGCAGTCCAAATTGGTTTTAAGAAGACCTGTAGTGATGCTATTGGGAACAATGTTAAGAGTGAGGGTCGTAAAAATATTGCTAACGTGATAATTAGAGACTGATGCATGGACTGAAATTATTTATTTCCACACAAGTCCAACACATATACAGCCTAAAGTCGCCTGCCTAAAAAGTTTGTTTTTGGGGCACGGCCTTAAATATCTATAAAAACATTATGCACCCGAAAATTACACCTTGCACCCGAAGATCCATTTCACTGTTCCGTACGACGCGAATGTCCGACAAACTCCCGAGAGTAGAAACTTAATTAGGGACGGTTCCAAATTTGGAATAAAATTGTAAGTCCCTTCCATTTATACCTATATAAAAGGAATTTATTCAAACTTACGAAATGGTTGTAACCACTGCAAGCTTGTAAAATTAACTTTGGACTGGTTTAATTTTTTGTTTTTGTGAGAGGTTTAAACGTCCCATGTGTTTTTTTTTTGAGGATTGGTTTCCTTTATCTTAATTTTCGAAGAAGTTGCCACAAAATTTTCATTGTCAATCAAACAGTAGCTTCTTCAATGCACCTTTGACTTAGCTTTAGCCATATGTCCCCTACTTAGCTTTGAAAAGTTTTTTCGTATAAGTCGTTTGAATTGTCCCAAAATATTAGTTTTATTTGAATTTATATCAATTAGAGGAACAAATTATTTACAGCGTTGTTCCTGATGAGCTGAAGGCTCTATAATGAGTCAGGTATCAAGTTCTGTTGCTCTCATGCACGTAGCCATTTGGATTTAACCCGCGATGCTAAAAATCATTTTTAGTGTCCAAGCTAAATTTGTTCGACCTCACAATGGCGAAATTTTCTATACAAAATTGCGTATTGTGACCTACGAAATATTAAGAGTAAAGGTTAAAAATGATTTTACCAATAATCAGGCCCAGCATTTCTATTTATATAGTCAAAAATTCGTCGGTTTTTCAAACTCAAGCTCAGCAAGCTTTGGGATACGCATGTGGAAAAGGTAGAGATAGCCAATAGTTTTTTATGTATAATAAAAGCCAAGCTACTCTCAAGGCTTTGTTTAATGTGTAAACTGCCTCTGTGTTTCTAAAACTTTTCTAAATTAATTGGGAATCCATTGAAATGAGATGTGTTATGAGCTTGCTTTCGAAGACTCGGCAGAAATGCTTTTTACTGACTTCATTGCAAACAGACCAAACTATAAGAGCTCCGCGGCTTTCCTTTTGTCAGTATCTACCAGGAGCATGATGATTATTATTGAGCATCTACCATCGGCCTTATGACCTAACCATCTGCTTCTCTTCCTCTTTGATAGTCCCGCTTTTGCTCGATCCAATGCGATGTGCCGTTTGTAAAGCTAGTCCTATTTCATCTGTTTAGAATATACTAGAAGCTTCTTTAAAAACAATTAAGCGTTAAGCATGAATGAAGTTGCAAAAAACATTGGAGGTGCCTTGTTTGTAATATCAGCCAAAGGTGTTTTCAAGCAGCTAGAAGATTAAAAAAATAGAGGTTTGCTCACCTTAGGCCTAAAACCTCATTATCGTTAGGAACTACCTCCCTCTGGAATTTGGGCTCTAGCTGCACATTAACGTAAATATTTTGTATAGTTAAAACTTCAATACCTCTCTATTGGCCTGATACTCCGTAGGACTTTTGCTGAAAAATGTTTTTGCCAGCTATTTAAGCTTTAATAAGTTGTCTAAGCAGCTATTTTTATTCCAGTTTTGTATCCAACCAACTTCAAAAAGCCTTGATGAAGGGGTTAGAACGTTTTCCTGGATAATACTGAGTTTTTCCGTCCCCTTCACAGATTAAGGTCTTCTGCTTGAGAGTAGGTACCCCGGAGAGAAGATAGGGCCGGACTGAGCTTGAATCCTCCAACTGTGCTTAAAAGTGATTTATTAAAATCAAAAGTTCCATTTTCTCAGTGCAGTGCACACATCCTATAACCGGTAGTGGAACATTTACCCTCCTGCCAAACTCCGCTCAGAATACATCAGCATACGCAATGAAACATGAACTTCTGGGCTATACAATACGAGCCGGAGCCAAGGCTTGATCGCGATCTCAGATTCATGTATTCATGTTGCAAATTTATGTACAAAAGGAATTCCACAGGCCTTTGTGTGTATCTATCTAAGAGGTCTAACAATTGGAAATAGATGCGCGCCTCCAAAGGTAGCACACCACCAGCATGCCCGAGCCCAAAGCCAGCATGTGCATTATTCCCTGCCACAACGTGTAAACTAACCGCATGTAACAAAAGGCTGAACATCTCAATTAACTGCTCTCTCAGCTTTCAGAGTGCCAAAGGAACGGCAACACAATTTCCTACCACATGTATATGTGTAGCCGGTCGGTACCCTACAGGAACAACAAACTGCATAAAGAATAATCCCGCATAGCAATCAAGAGTGTTCCAGCATCGCAGGGACTTTCAGTTAATATTAGCATTTAGTCTGATACATGATCGTGGTGGGATCCTGCTTACGCGCTAATTATTCAAATTAATTGCGCTGCTTAATAATTTGCGGAACGTGCTAGTGCGCGATGTTGTTGCCTGTACATACCTGCTCTTGTGGATGCCAAATAAAGGCACAGTAGGATCCAAACTAACGATCGGTAATTAATACAAGGCAACAGCTTCACACTGATTCTATAGCAGGAGCAAGCAGCAAGCAGCAGCCAGCATCAGACAGTTAAATGGTCTACGATCCGGCTTAATTGAGTTGTTCGGTGTCTATGAGCAGGCGCTGAACACACACATGCACACACGAGAGTACGACACGTCAGGTTGACATGCGAGAAGTCATTTTACGGAAGCAGGTTCGTTATAGAGTCGATTTTGTGAATTTATTTTCACATGTTACAGAGGAGAGCGCAATGTCGCAGGATTGCCGTTCGCAGAATGTACATACGTGTTATGTTGGAATGTGCTACTTGTGGCCTGTCCGATGTGTCAAGCGTTACTAGACTATGTTTTGTATAAATTGCAACTATTCCGGGCAGGATGGTGCGCACATCTGTGGGGCTTTCAGTGGAAATTATTGAAGGCTGACAGTGGAAGAGGTGTGTCTTCGATTGGCGCCCGCATTATGCAGTAAGCGGATAATTAAGATAAGAGGCTTCGCGCGATGGCTGGCGATCGCTTAAATTGGATTAATTCAGTAATTAATAATGAAAAGGATCCCTGAAGGCTGGAGAATGTGATGCTAATGGACTTGTAATGGGCTATTGATACTTTGTATGGGAAAGCCCCTGATGGACGTTACAATATCGAGGGGATTTGTGTGAAGGCGTCTTTTATAGCGATATGTATTGGTCGTGTTTAATTTAATGAAAGATGTTTCAGAAAATCGCAGTACTGAAGAGTTGAGTTTGAGGGTAGCCCCCTTTGCTATCTGCAAACTCAACTCTCTTCTGTTGAATCTCTCTCTCTCTGTTGAATCATGTGCTTGACAATTAAGCCGAGTCCCATTTGGAGGTTATCGGTCTCCTTACTAATAATCAAACACTAATGTCGACAATTAGCTGGTTGCGAGCTTTAGTAAAAATGTAGTAAAATGGTACTAATAAACAATTAGATCTCCAAATTTGCTAGTGCGACAACTTTCTTAGAATCTACTACATTTGTAGTGAAAGCAAGGTCAATGGTTTGTTTCACAACGATGATTTTATTCTTAGAAAAAATAATAAATAATTGGCGCAACAGGTCCATAGGGACCCTAGGCTTAGCTTCTCACAACCATTCGTCTTGTGTGAGTTTTTTTTTGGGACGAATGGAAGGGATCTACAATTTTAAGCCGAGTCCAAACGGCCAATTGAGAAGCTCTTTCATGACAGTTATACTCTCGGATGTTTATCAGACGTTCGCTAGAGGTGGCGCAGTGAAAAGAAACCTTAAGTTGGAATTTGGGTTTTCTCGGGATTCGAACCTGGGACCCCTCGCTTAGTAGTCCAACACACTAACCACTAAGCCACTGCGCCGATTCTTAGAAAAAGGAATCCATAAATTGCAAATTAATTTGCCCAACAAGCAATGAACAAAACACAAAATAGGATATGCACTAAATATCCGATGATATGTCATCCGATCGTTTGATCGGACACAATTTTCGGTACTTTTTAGAGTACGCTTTCCTTTGTTTTCTAATACTTTACGATTGATTTATGAGTGAATTTGTGTCGTAATAAGTTCGCTTTGAAATTGTTCAGTATAAGAATGCTTTGGTTTATTCGTAGGCTGATGATTATGATGCAAATCAAAGCTTGTTGGTAGTCTAAGGCAGAGGTTCTCTTTTTTTTCGGCCACGGAACCCTAATTGGTCAAACGTTTTTTGGCGGACCCCCAAATTGATATTTACAGAAAACGTCGTTAATAGAAGTGCGGTTTGGATATTTTCATGTTTGTCTTTGTAAACTATTAAAATATAAATAATAATGATAATAGGCTTGTTTTTTTGAGCTTCGTTCTCAGCAAAGCAAAGTGAAGTAAGATTTTCAGCACACAATTTACAATAACTACTGCGAGTCTCGAAGTGTCAAGTAGAGCGTAGTTGTTGTAATTGCGTGCTGAAAATCCTACTTTACTTTGCTTTGCTGAGAACGAAGCTCAAAAAAACAGGGCTAATGATAAATTAAAACGAATAAATGATGTAAAAATAATTATTTTAAGTTTTATAAAACATTTATTGTACAACAAAAAATACGTTGTAACTTTTCCGAAGAATGCAATTTTTGCGAAGCGACGGCACGATTATGATTTTTCTACGGAACCCCTTTTACCCATTCACGGAACGCCAGGGTTTCGCGGAAAGTAGGTACATTATAATGGAAGTGTGAAAATAAATACAATTTGATCTTTTAAAAATTGACTAACTTATATTTTATTCGGAAAACTTAAAAACCGACAAATGTAAAGCCGTGGACATTCTTTTATACGAAAGCTGTCATGTTTTCTCAGAAAACATTTACAATTTACTAAAATTTGTTTATAATTATAAACGCACAGGCTGAACAACAAAGTATTTAAATTCGCTCCTATTACGAAATTCAATACCCCCATTTTAGGTGGTTTGAGCAACACTCTGTAGAATTTGTTTAAATTGTTATAATGCGTCATTAAGTAACATTTCAATGCAACTTTCCCATTTTCAAATGTATCACTTCTAAAGTAAATAGCTTTACTTTATTTTAACTACGTGAATTATGTGCTAAGTAAAAGCTCTTAAACAGTTAAGAAATTACACTAAAAATTCTCTCCAACTAACTGATTATAGTTAGTTATCTTTTTAAACTCGATTTGAATTATAACCTGAATTATAATAAACTATTACATTTAAACATTTGACTCAGGTCTTTCTTAATGCGTCATAGGTTTTAGCATTTGATAGCATTTTTTACACACTCCTCTTGAAAATTACATTTAGGGAGGATTTATTTAGCTAATGGCCGAGATATTAATTTTACGGCGTAAGAGACAGAATGCTGAGGTATTTCGTGCTTATAGGGAAATGAAAAAGGTTTTTGGTGAGTTAGTTTAATTTTTATAGTGAGTTTAACAGAATTATTAGAACTTTCTGTCTAATAGAAGGATTTGTTGGTATTTAAAAAGATTGTTCATAGTTAACAAATCAATTATTAGAGACTATTTTTTAGCCCCAAAAAAATATTTCTTACTTTTTAAATGATCTGTTACCAATCATTGAATAAATTTTAATTTTGAGTGCTTGAATTTATTTTAACTCATTTAATAGGAATATTTTAATTTTTTTTCCGGTCCATTTCACAAGCCAAACTACACTCTGAGCCATTAGTAGACTGATAACAGATGCCATGACAAAAACTGGTCCCGCATCGAGTCCTGAATATAATATGTTTATCATTCAAAGTTCAAAAATTCTTCGTTTCCATTATCATTTCCATTTTCCAATTGTTAAGTTAAGATTAAGAACTCAATTTTAACACGATTAATTTTCCAAAAATTTTCAGTTCAATGCCTAAAAACGTTTCACTTGCTTCGTGGTTTCATACAACCACACAATGTTTTTTGCTTAAATATACATTTAAATATGGCTATAATGGAATCTGTCTTGTTTTAGAAAGTTTTAAAATCGTATATTTCTTGATCGTATATATCGCGAAAGCGATGTAGTAAAGTCTTTATGTTGATCCTGTAAAGCGGCATCCAGTTAAATCTTTACGAAAGTAATAACATCTGGGGAATATAGAAAATAACTCAATCAAAAAATAGCTCAATGTGTTCATTTATACTTAGGAAATATTATTTTAGAGGCAATTGTCAGCATACCTGGTTCGCTCCCCGGCCCAGAGCACACTCTTCTGAGCCAAAATGCCAAAAGTGTAAAGATTTTTAATATGAGCCACTTATTACTAGAATAACCGGAATTACTCCGTTCCACCCAAAAAATTATCGAGTTATAACCTCATCGAGTTTTACGCTGATGGAATTACAGGGTGGCGCAAAATAATTCATCCAATTTTGTTTTTTTTTTTATGGGAAATTACTTTTTTACTAAATAAAAAAAAAGCGATCGAAATTTTTATTTCGGACCTTTACAATTTTTTGTGTTGAGTGGAAAAGATGATATCAGTCTAGTGGCTGCCGGCAGTGTTAATACACATTTGTGACCGTTTTATCGCATTTTCCAAGATTTTCGGGGAGAACTTTTCGCAATCCTGTCGAATGTGGAGAATATTAAAGGCTGCGACTGTATGAGGCTTGTTGGCATAAACCCGCGACTTGAAGAAAGAAGTCTGGGATGGTTAAATCGGGCGATCTTACTGGCCATGCTAAATCGCCAAAACGGGAGATTAGGCGATCAGGAAACGCTTCCTTCACAATATGCTTTGTGGATCGTGCTCGTATACCGTCTTGTTAAACCACATGCTCACCAAGTCACGCTCATCCAGTTCCTGCAGTAAGTCGTCTGTTATTATGGCCCTGTAGCTTTCGCCAGTAACAGTGACCGTAACCGATAGCGTCTTAAAAAATATTACGACCCAATCACTCCTCCCGCGTAAACGCCTAAAGCCGTGGCTTAAAGTGCAGTAATGGTTCTTCGTGCATCACACGCGGATTTTCAGTGCCCCAGAAACGAAGATTTTGCTTATTGATATAACCACTTAAGTGGAAATGCGTTCCGTCGCTTCTTATGATTTGAAATTCACGCTGCGCTAACAATACCGACCGATTATTGGTCAAAAAAATCGACACAATAATTCCACGCTCTTGCGGAGTATAGCGTTCCAATGCTTGTCTTTTTTATACTGCAGCTGTATATTTCACAAATGTCAAATATGATTGACATACGACGCCATTTGCAAAAAATTATAACATCTTCCGATAGAGTGATTAATTTTACACCAATTTTAGAGAAGATAGAAGATCTTTAGAAGATTGACTGGAACAACTGTATTCAACTTGAAGAATACTTATCTCATGTCGAGCTGTATGAATAGTAGCGGGGGCGGGCATGCAATAGTCGAATCTGCTGCTGAACGGCAGAAGTGTTCGAACATTGCCCTCGTCCTCTATTGCTTCAAGGAAATAGGTGCCTTAAATTTGAAAGTTCGAAACATCACATGACACTCATGATGGACCAACTTCTTGTGGTTACTCAAGAGTTTCCAGCACTACAGAAAATCCTTTTTTTGTTAACTGACTACGCCATCCGGGTGGATGTGGGCCTCGTCCCATAACCGACTTGTTGGGTCGCTGTCCCGTAGCTGTTGATTGAATGGAATTTTGTATCCAAAATAATGGAAATCGGTTTCAGAAATTCTCCACAATGAATAGTTAGATATAAGTCAAATCACTTTTCTAAAATTTGGTTGGACCGGTTTCGTTTTACCTACAGTTTTCCTAGGCAATTTTTGATTCATGAGTTGACTTTAGTAAATTAGTAGGAACAACTATCCCTAGAAACTAAAACACCCTCTCTTCTTAAGCGTTCCCATGATTGCGTAGTCTTCAATTTATTTATGTTTCAGTGGCGGAGATAAAAGGTGCATTCACTTATGAGCTCAAAGTATCTACCTACCTACTGTGAAATATCCATACCATGTGGCAAAAACAATAGAAGAAGTCGAACTACATTGCAACGAGACAGTTGCAACTGTACGTAGATGGCTTTCTAGCGCAGGTTTAAAACTCGCCGACCACAAAACGGAAGCAGTACTTATTACTAGTAGGAAAGTTCGGGAAACGATAACGATTAGAGTAGGAGTGCATGAAGTAGTTTCCAAACCATTTATTAAGTACCTCGGAGTAATTATAGACGCTCGCCTGAGCTTTAAACACCATATTGAATATGTATGCAAAAAGTCGTCAAAAACTGGTAGCGCGCTTTCAAGGCTGATGAGTAACATCGGGGGCCCGAAACAAACAAAGAGGAACTGCCAATTCTATTCTCATGTACGCGATAGAAATATGGTCAAGTGCAATGAAAGTTAAGTCTTACGTGAGGTGAGCCAAATCCATCCACCGTCTTGGCGCATTAAGAATCGCCTGTGCGTTTCGAACAGTTTCGAACGATGCCATACTCGTCGTTTCTTCAATGTTACCTATCGATATACTTGCTGAAGAAATGGTAAAATTAAAAATCGAGCGAGTCCAAAATGGGCGGGTAGATAACGACAAAAGAAAATACGAAAGGTGTCTGAGTATAGCAACCTGGCAACAACAATGGAATGAATCGCTAAAGGGAAGATGGACACACAGGCTTATACCAGTGATCGACCTATGGATTAAACGGATACATGGTGAAACAAACTTCTATCTGACTCTGTTCTTGACGGGTCATGGCTGTTATAGGGAATATCTTTTTAAACGCGGACACGAAACCAACCCAAATTGCCCGCATTGCGAAGATGTTTCTGAAAACGTGGAACACGTGTTTTTTCATTGCCAACGATACGAAACCGAGAGGATATCCCTACGGGACCAATTCGGTGAGTGGCCCACTCCCGATAACTTCGTAAACTATTTTACCATTGTAAGTAACGTGGCGGTGCGTATTCTCAGCGACCTAAGACGCTTAGAACGCCAACGGCATGTTAATAGTTCCAACAATTGAGCAAAAAGCAACAATTCTTTATACCGACCCCCGCGAAGTAATGCCTTACGGCGGTTCCGCGGGGGAAACTAATCGGTCTGTTCGGGAAGGGAGGTGGTTTTAGCCGGTAGGAATCCGGCACTATCAATGGACGTCGGACCATTGGTGTCTCATGCAAGATTTCCACCTTCCATCGCAAAACAAAAAAAAAAAAATACCATCTCCAGGTCACTGAAAACTCACTACGGCGTATACGTAACCAAAACGAATTCCCATGGAATCCAAGCAGCAATAAATCGGTTCATAATCCGAAATAAGTCCAACCTACCTACAACTCCGTCAGTAATTTCAACAAAAATCCATTCATATGGTATAACTTCTTTCACTTCCTTCATTTTGAGCGTCCAATTTGTAGCCAACTCAATGTGAGCGAACCAACAATAAATGATTGTTCGATCGGTAACTATCATGGACAAGAAAAGTCTCCCCCAAAAAAGGACTGGTATTCGCATGGAAGAGCAGCGCATATTAATTTTCGTCTGTCTAGGTCTGTCGGCCGCAGCAAAAACCCACCATGTCAAAATAGCAAGACACAAACAGGCGACCGCTGCAACAGCAGCAACACCCGTGCCGCGGCAGGATCTGCTCTGCTGGCATAAATTAAGAGAAATGTAAAATCGATTTGGAATTGAAAACGACATCGAGCATGTAACGATTACTGGTGGCGGCGCGGAGCACCACTCAAGTAACTGGCAACTTGCAACGCTGCACGGTCGTAAAAATTATCGAAATACTTTCAAATGCCGCCCAAAGAGCCAACAGACACGCGGAGCAATTGGTTGTGGGGTTTATTATGACTCGTCGTAGGTATAGGCAGCCGAGACTGTGCGGGCCCACAGCTTCCAAGCATTTCGTGGAGTCATAAATCTCCAGACCCAAATGGTTGACAATGACAACTGTCATGAGCTTTGTACGCTATAAAAACTGGTGGTTGCGGCTGGTTACATTGCAGCAGCAGCAGCGGCAATGGTTATGTGACATTTTTCCCAAAAGGAATTCACTTTTAGGATTTTTCCATTTTCCATTTTCATTTAAGTGCGCTACACACACACATATACGAGCACCGCAGAGTGTCACAACAGCATCTATCGATACGAGAGGAATTGTCTTGGTGGCTGGAGGAGCGTGCCGCTATACCTACGCGGCGATGAAACAATCGGCCTCTTGGTGAGCGCGGGGTCAGCCACGGCTACACCGCTCCGCATGTGGTGGCTGCTCTTTGGTGGCTTTCTGGCTTCTTTTTGGATTCATTTGTCGTTTAATTGAAAGTTATTGTATGTCAGCGACAACAACGCGAGAACAGCAATCCGAGGAAAAGAAAAGCTCTGCGCTAACGAAAGGGAAACGATGATGTGGGATAGTTTCGCTGCTTGAGATGACAGAGGTATCTGTGTGGTGGAATCACGGCTGGCGCTGTCATGCTGCTTTGGCAATTTATGAAGACGATGATTGCCATTAGCAGACGTACATCAGATGCATTCAGCGTTTGCTGTGCGATTGTGCAATGGCCGGGCATACTGAGCTAATAAGTCTGACTATTGCTGGTTTTCCCTCTGTTTAATGTTTGACGTGCAAATTGTTGTCATTCGATTAGGACGATCATTTTTATGTTTGCGCTTTTAATGACCACGGTTGTTGTTCGATAAATGCGCAAGATGCCTGGGAAACTTTGATGTGCCATAGACAGAGGAGCAGGAAACCGAATTGACAAAGTTGAGCAAACTCGCCATGCTTTGTTAGTTGGACCGGTGTACGTTGGGTGGTTTGTTATGAGTGTTGATGGGTGGAATGTGAGGGGACTTTCTTTTCCCTTTCTTTTTGTTTCATTATCAATTACAAAATTTTGTTGAAATATCTTTACAATGTGCATAAGTCAGTATTTTAATGGGGAGTAACTTTAGCACTGAGTTGCAATCTCTGAGGTTTTATGAGCAGGACCCTCTGATAAGATTCCAACTACTGCCCTCAGTTGTTCCTCATACTCTAAATCTTGAACCTATATTAACTTTACGTATATTTAAAACTAAAAAAAGAACAACATGAAGGGTAGACGATTTACACAAAAAAAAAATAAGAACGTTCTTATAAGTTTAGTTATTTTTAATTTTATAAAAATAAAATTTTCAACCCTTTCGTAGATATCTACTGCACCTAAAGTTTGAAGTTTGAGTATAGTTGTAAAAAGCGTTTTTGAGATCTAAGACCGTTAATTTGATTTGTAGAACCATTCCATATAAATCAGAAATTTTAAGCTTTAGGGTTGCTTCTTATCTTAAATTTAACAAAATTTGTATACCCATTCAAGAGATATCCTACAACTTTAAAAATCATATCTACATCTATTGAATCGTCCCAGCTGTTTTGGACATGTGTTTTCGAAACTAATACAATTTATTTTAAAACATCTCCACACACCTAACCGATTTTTATCGATATGGGTCTCTTGTAGTTGTTTTTCAAAAATCATAAAAAGTCGTAGGCAAGACGAAAGTTCACCAAAATCGGGTGCGTGAACTTGAAAAGTTAAATTAATTAAGTTTTAATTTAGTTCTAGCATAATCCTGGGGACGGATCTAGTAAGACGATGATAGTCTAGACGATATCGATTTTGAAATTTTGATGATGAAAATAATTCTGTTCCCAACGATTTTTGTTTGATTAACGTAAGTGAAGAAGTTTTGACGAGGAAGAGGAAGAAACTATTCTTCATCTGCCCTTGTCCGGCTCTCTCACAAAGACGAAAACTCCATTTAGGAGAGTTCTACTACACCGATCTAAAAAACACGGACATTCGTAATCTCTTACGCTTCATTAAAAGCTCCAACTGGTTCAACGAGTAGGAAGAATTATGAACATAGATTCATGTGATATCACAAGGGACCTTATAATGTGTCTAAGTGTGTCGTCTAGCCAACAGTCACTTCAACCTAACCTAACCTAAGTGAAGAATGAACTAGATGAGGCTCGTGAATTCGTAATTTTTGCACTTAGTTGATAGTTCTGAAGGTCTATCGTTTTTACGATAGCCGTTTTAACAGCTAGGACCCTGGTTTGAAAAAAAAACACCAATAAACCCACAAAAATGAAAGAAATTTTGTTTTTCGAAAATACCCAAGAAAAATGGTATTTTAGTTTTTAATAGAAATTTGATATTCAAAAACGCCCCTGTAAAAACGGTTTTTTAGTTTATCCATAATGCATTCCAACTCCAAAGCCAAAGACAAAATATGTTCCCTGAACTTTGAAAACAAGGAATGTATGGAACTATAAAAATTATAAAAATAACAAAATGTTCGTCCAACTCAATCATTAACAGCCAGTGATTTAGACAAAAACCTAGATGGTCGACTGCGTTTTTGCTCAAATTAATGTTTGGACATGGAGAAATATTACCAAGCTAAGCCCCCTAAAATAGGCGCTCAGATAAGCAGAGAAAAATGAGAATACCATCCGATTAATTGTGATTGAAATTGTGATATTTTGAACATATATTTTTAGAAAGATTGTCCGCTTCTTGGGTTGCTACGTATCTAACTCAACAGCAATCGCCTCATTAATTTCACACCGTGCCTGCTGAACACATGTGCTAATAACTTTGAAAATAATTAAACAATAAATCCCCAATTGTGTGAGAATTTTTTAAAAGTAATTTCTCATGTAATACTCCTGCACGAAAGGACGCTACAAAGTTGAAAGGATTTTTCCAAGAGTACTAACAGCCTCTTACTTAGTTTGCGTCAAGTTACTTTTATCTCCCCTTTCCCCACCCCATCCACTTCCATAAAGTGCATCCGCACCCAAATTCTTGCTGAAATCATATTTTAAGGCCAAACGAGGGCAGTCAGGAAGCGACTTTTTAAACGAATTGAGACATTTATTCAATTATTTATTTCCATCTTGTCCGCCCTTTGGTCATTGCATACCACTGGTCAAGTTCAAGCTCTCGTCGCCGGCATAACAGAAATACCAATACCAAATAACAGTTGTTGTCGAGCCACTGAATAATAATGAAATAATATCCATCCATGATTGCCTGGCTGCTCCTGGTTCAGGCGCGCTCTTGTTATATTGAGCGCGCATGGAGAAACGAAAAACAAAAGGCTTACAACTTATTCCCATATATGGAAATTTTGGATTTATCCGCTTCAATTTATTTATTTTCATTTTGCGCCGCTCCGCACAGCTCGGATTTATATATATATGTATTTTGCTTTTGTTCACAATCACAATCCCCTGGCCCTTACCGAGAGGTTACAGTGCGCATTTCATATGCAAACCAAATTCAATTTATTTCCTTTACGATAACAAAAATACGCCAGATTTGAACAATTGAGTATATGGCATGGCTACCTCTATACCCCGGGCACGGGAAAAGCTATGGCGGCAGCGGTGGCGGTGGTATGCCTTCTTGAGAATGACATCCTTTGTCATTCTTGGGCAAAAATGGCTTACACGCTTCTTTTAATCGGGCGGAGGGTGGCGGTGTATACGGCTGCATTCGTTTTTTTTTCTCATACTCTGAGCACATCAATGGGACATTTGTCCCTGTCACTGGACCATGATGTGAAGGCTGCAGCAGCCCTGCACTGTACGGTAGGTACATCGTACATGTCAATTGGTGCAGGAGCCCTTCATATAAAAATGAAGAAATTCAACGGACCGCAACAGCAGCACTGTAAGTGGAGTTATTATAATTTCTTTTTTAGGGACACAGTAGTCCTCGTGCTCCCCTGGGATCAGTAGGTTTAATTGGAAGACTACGTCTTTGCAAATTGTATGCTAAACGACGCGGTAATAAAATTCCCAATCCCAATCCCAATCCCAAGCGGGCATCGTTATCTCTCTGGTTAGTGTGCGAGAGATTTTTGAGGTGAATTAGCATTGGAGTCATAACGATGATGCAGCTGTATAGTAGCCATCACAGTGTCCTGAATTTGGTATTTTCCTTGTAAATTAGGATTTTTTGATTGACAGTCTGTGAAGAGATGGAACTTTTGAGGCTTTTCGGGAGAATTGACCGTGGATTTGCATAAAACGCGTGTATGGCATGGAATTTATGTTGATCTTCGATCCATTGTGAGTGTGGGCATTGAGCTTCACTGGTTGCTGGTCGGCACTGGCAGTCATTTTGAGTTTGAGAACAACAGGACTATTTTTCTCCTACGGCTGGTAAATAGAAATTTCTTCAAATCTGCGAAGAAAGGTCTGTGAACTTATGCAAGAAATTTGATCGTCTGGTGAAATGTGGTTTTCAGGACATTTTAACTGAGAGAAGCATATTTTTTGTGGAAATTAATCATAACAGACGAAGAGCCTGAAGTATATTTCATCTTGATCAAGTTGAACATGACGTTTCAAAATATAAGTCACATATACTGGCTTAGTTCCAAAACCGAGCTCTTATACAGTTAACAAAACTTGACCGCATTTTAGGGAGTATATCAATATATTTTCCCACCTTCGCAAGACCGTCGGTAAGCCAACACAGCGGAACACTTCCTCTGTAGCTGTCCCGCCTTTGCTCGCATCAGGTGGCGGATCTTTGGGGCTGATGTGGTGAGTGCCGAACATCTCAGCTCTTCGTCACTGAAGCTCCTTCTCATCTTTCTTCGAAAGACGGGAAAACTAAGTACATTAATGTAAGGTGTCTGTTTGGCAGTACAATGGACCTGTAGTTGTGTCTGAGTGCTCCATCGGATAATAACAACCTCAGACAAAAAAAAAAGCCAACAAACAGTCTATATATTAAGTTGTCCATCCCAAGTTGTCGCTTCGTTTATTTCTTTCTTTCCACTTAAAATTCATTCTCCTCTTCTATTCAAATCAAAATGTGACACATTTTGTTAGGTTTTTGGTGGATCAGATATCTTTCTCTCTCTCTGAAATATATTTCTTGGTATGAGATTGGATGCAGATACCTTCTACAAAACTCTACCTTGCATTTGGTCCATATCATTTTTATAAAAGTCGGTTACGATGTATCGTTCGCCTTCATTCAAAATTCGCATGTGGCTGAATTTCATTAATACACCTCCCGATTCCTCTTTCAAGGCATTGGTGGTCGTGGGCTTGTTTGCATAGTCCTTTGACTTTAAAAAAAAAACCAAAGAAAATGGTCCATTGGCGTTAAATATCCACAGAAGATGATTTTGATCGATAAATCAGCATCCAATTGTTGTTGTTCCAAAATCCATTCAACGTACCCACTTCGTGCTGCGTGGTCAGAAGTCTTCAGTTCTTGAGTCAATTGAACTTTGAAAGCATGAAGGTTCAAGTCTTTCGTGAGAATTTGCTGTATAGAACTTCTCGGACTGCCCAATTCTTGACTAAGTGCCGAACTAATGTTCCTGGACTGTCAGCAATACTCTCGCGAACTGGTTCGATGTTTTCTGTTGAACGACTTGTGACAGGACACCCACAGTGCTTAAGATCCAGTCTCCCTGAATTTTTCAATAATTATTCCCTTCACAGTTGATGGTCGTGAAACACTCTGACAGTCAAATTGTGTACGAAAATTGTGGACTGCAGCTGACAAACCTTAATTATTTTTAAAATATTCCTCAACAATGAAAATGCGCTGTTCTTTCTTATAGCGCTCCATTTTTATTAACCCCGAACTGTCAGCTGTCACATTGTTGTCTTTTTTTCCGTTGGCATCACTGTACTAATAAATGGCACAAAATTCAAATTTTAATTAAGGGGACTAAAAAATGCTTAAGCCTTAAAATATAAGCAAATTACATTTACTATAAAAATACAAGGTTTATCTTGGGATTGTCCGCCTTACTAGACGGTCCAAGCTGCAAGTTAGAAACCCAGGGCAGGCCAAATCATCGGGATTAATGCGAGAAAATGAAATCATCCGCCAAGTCTTTGTAATTCAATTTAATTATTCAAACGTGTACAAGGACACTGCATAAAATCTTAAAAAACAAAACAAAAGACTTCCCAAAGCTTAATTACTTACTTAACGGGATCCGACCAGTGAAGAATCTCTGCCTGAGACACTGCAGTCTGCATCCTCTGCTTCCAGTTATCCAGCCAAGCGCTGTGGCATCCGCGACGGCTTGGTCTTTAAAACGATTGTTCGGTCTTCCCAAAGCTACCCATTTTTAAAAACCAAACATATTGCACCAGTCACAACATCATTTAAACTATCTTTTGTATCTCAGAACACAAGTGTGGTTATAATTTGTATTTCATCACAATTTGAATTTATCCCAGTCTACTATAGCATAGAATCATGCAATACTGCGGCCGATTTTGTAGGTCCTCGCACCGCCAAACCCCTTTGGAAAGTAATGGTATACCGTATACAGTAAGTCCTTGAAAGTGCTGCCGCTCATCTTCATTACCATGCAAAGGATACGAGCACCTACACACATTCACTGTTCACATGCCAAGCTCTCATATGAAAACAGTTAATGAAGCGTGTCTAGACACAAGCCCCCTCATATACTTCACGGGCAATCCCACCAATATGTGCTGCGACTACCATCAATTAACACATGAAAAATGCACCTTCAGAGGCTTCTCCTCGCTATACAAGTGATGTCGATACCAAGCCATGTAATGGGTATACACACATCTCGAGTACTTTAGCACTTACACATTTCCTTTGTACAACATTTCCAGGGGGATGATATCACATCACTCACCCCTCTGCACACACTTGTGACACAAGCATACAAGAAAGCGTATAGCAGTTAACGCCCCATTTTGGATGTGACTTGAAAAATGTATCGTTCCCAGCGATTTGATCTTATCTGGGCAGACTGGCAGATTCTCCTTTCAGATGGAAACAACAAAATGCATCAAAGACGGTCAAGACTCCTCTTCCTTGTATCGTCAACCTGTAGGGGCTTTTCAGACTGAAATTTGCTCGTGCCATTCCAGCCTTCTACGGATCGGAGTGTGTGTGTGCATAGACTCTGGAACAATGTTGGTCTTCTCCTAGATACGTTTCGTAATTATATGTTTGCACTAGGTGTGCTTGGGTTTACCGTGTCCCGGTGTGTGGAGAGGATGTATCTGTCTCGGTTATCCCTTGCACACGTCCGACTTTGGCGTTCGAAACTTTATTGGTCCACCTACCGATTATTGGGTACGACACTGAAGATTTATTGAAATCCAGTTTCGACTTTGCGATGTTCTGTCTCTCTCTTATAATAGGCTGGATGCAGTGAGGTTGTGCGGGTTCATTAATTGCGCCGACGGTTATGTTTTGGAGACAAATTGGAGTAGCCTCTTTGAACCTGAAATTAATACTCTAGCATCCCGTAATTGCAATATCTTTGTGTGTGCTCTGGAAAGTTTAACCATCGTTTGGTTGCACCGGAGCAGGTTTGTACGGCCAACGATTATTATCACCGGCTTAAGGGTTGAATTGCAATGAGGATGCGGTGAGCGAATAAGTACCTATAGCTACGCGCGCATTGTGTGTGGTTTTCGCATATTTACGAGCGAAAATACGGAACACAAATGCAAAAAGTAGCTGTAAAGAGAACAAAGGGAACAAAGTTTAAAATGTATCCCTGTTGGCAAATCTGTCAGTTAAAAAAAAAAACAGAAATCTATTTTAGTGTTTACACAGAAAAACAAACGGCAACTTGGGACAACATGACAGCAGACGTAGTGTCACCGTAAGTACTACCATAACTTCATTCAAACTTCTCAGGAAAAGTATCGATGTATCTAGTAGGTACTCGCAAAAGGCTTTCAGCATAAAGGATTCCATTGTATGTTGGTTTGTGACACTACCCAACTGATCCATCTAAATTAATCAGAAAATCGTGGGTCATAATATGGTTAAAAATACAGTTTTAATTCCATCGCAATCGGGTCACTCCTTTTTCTTGACGAAAATTTACAGTGTTGGATGTCAACTCACTGGAAAGAATTTTTTTGCATGGTCCTGAGGTTGGCAATCGTGTGCCACGATGTTTCCATTCGTTCACTTAAACAAAATTAGTTTTGTTGAACTGAAAAAAAAAATGATTGTAATGATAAATGAAATTTATAAATGCAACTTAAGTTTTATCAATTTGAACAATATTTTGTCAAATGGATAAAATATATATATATACTTTGTCAGATTAACAAAACACAATTTTCAGTTTAATAAATCTATATTGTCTCAATTGAACAATTTTATTTTTGAATTCACAAAATTTTTGTTATATCCATTAAAACAGAACCAAAAATCGCTTTTGTGAAATTGCCAAAACTTTGCGAAAAGTTTATTAACCAAACCAAATACAGATTATATATACCTACAAACATTCTGTTGAAATTAACATTTTAGTTTGCAGATTTGACATACATTTTGTTGAATTTAACACAAGTAGTGTTGAATTGAAAAAAACACTATGATTTCAATGCAATGCTCTTGATGCTGACATTTATTATTTGACACGCGAAGTGAGGCATTTTTTTAAAGCTGCATAAAAATTCCCTAAAAAAGAAAGTTCAACATTTCAAAAGTAAATAAATCCATTTATGTATGAGGACAGGAAAAAATAGAAAACATGTGAACGACCCCTTAAATATAAATTGGTAAGAATTGCAATTAGGTAATATAGGATTGTTAAATTTGCATTTTATTATCTTAAATATCTTAAATAGATCAAATTAGACTTTAACGCTATATTCCCGGTTTTTTTAACGGAAACTTAAACACGCAACTTTGAATAGTGAAGGAGATGACTATACATCTACATGGCTGTCGGTGTTTAAGGTATTGCAGATCTTTTTATTTTCAAGTTAGATAAAGGCATTCGGTATCATTCAGCCTTATTGTGAACTCCGAGGGAATATTGCTTTCCCCCGAATTTGTGTGTTCCCAGGAATAAAATCCGCCTATCGCCAATCTCCCTCGAATTCGATATCCCTCAGAAACCGAAATGTCCCCTCGAAAGGTAAAATAGCTGATTTCGACAATGTTCTGTCAATTCTATTAAGGTTAAAATTTTATTTCGGTGAAACAAATATTTAAAAAATAATGTTTCACGTTGCATTAAGAGTTGTGGCTGAGAAATTGGATGAAATGGAATTCACGCGACAACGTTCAATTAAAAGACGCTTAAGAGATTGTTCAAATCCGTTGGAACTACCTTAATCTTTGTATTTTAACATCATCTCTTATTTTTTTAAGGAAATTACAATATCTCTGCTTTTAGTTTCCAAAAATATTACAGGGTTAACAAACTTCTTCGTCACAGCCTAAGAACCCATTTCGAATTTCATCCAAAACTGAATTGAGCGATTTTTTTGCTGAAGGCGGCTATCAAAAAGGAGTTGGAAAGATAGTGATGTGGGCCTGGCGCACATTTTTTCATAGGTTTAAGCCAATATTTGAAACAATTAAAATATTGAATTGCTCTTTCTTAGTTGTTTTTGACATTCTATTCACTTATTTTTTTAATTTTTGAGAAAATAATCAACCAACTTGTCTTGCTTGTCATAAATTCGCCAACTAAAAAATAATGGCGGAAATATCGGAGGGATAATCCAACAAAAATTCCCCCGAATTCTCATTTACGATAGGTATTTCTGTCCAGGGAATTATTTTCCCTATTCGAACATCATTCACGATAGGAGTATGGGGAAGTACGTACAAATCCGCGGGAATTTTTATTCACGATAAGGCTGATTATGTCTAAAAAGTAGTAGCTTTTTTATTTTTTGAAGTAATACTTCTTTAGGCACACTTGACTTGGGGGGTAAGCTGGTGAATGCGTCACGAAAGCGTTACGGAAATTGCGAGCGGAAGTTGAAAGGGAGATATAAGTTGGTGAAGATAGAAAGAGAGAGAGAGTTACGTTTCGTTTCATAAATTACTGTAGAGGCAAGAGAGAGAGAGCTGCGAGCACACATTTTCGTTCTGTCTTTCTCTCGTAGCCAGTTACGTTTCGTTATCTTAGATACAGCATACAGTGCAGTAGTGATCCCAGATCGGGGGACTTATCCCTTTTTGCGGGTTTTTCTCACTAATAATAAGCTAAAAGGGACAACGGGATTTTTCAGACCTCATAGTACAAAAAGAAAGGGATCTTACTTTTTGGTCAAATTTTGTTCCTAATTGCTCATTTCATTAAGAATAAAAAAATGATTCAACATACTATCAAATTATATATTTTCATGTTTAGAAAAAAGTCATTCAAAATATCTAAATGCCTTCATTTTCTTTTTTTTATTTCCCTAAACTGTTTCATAAAATGACATATGTGTCTGTGAATGAATCGTGAGTATTTTTTAAAATAATAACTTTATTTATTTTGTAAACATAAAAGGGATACTTGAGTATAACCGTGGGATAACCTGCCTCTAAAGTCTGGTATCACTGCAGTGCAGGCCTATTGTCTGTATGACACTGTAGGAGCAACACAGAAAGGTGCGAGCACACAGTTTCTTTTCCTTTTCTCATAGTCAGTTACGTTTCGTATATCTAAGACACAGTGCACGCCTATTGCAAGGTTGCCACTTTGGTAATTTTCTACCTAATTTGGTAATTTTTTTATTGCTTTTTGAGTTTTGGTAATTTTTACCAAGAATGCGAACTAGATATCACCTCATTTAAATGCTGCCTTACTGCTTCTGAGTGAACGCATTGCAATATTTGCATAGCTATGCTTCATCACCATCCATATAAAACTGTTTTATTCGCTGTTCAAAAATATTACAGAATGCACTCATTTTCTTCTTTTGACAGATGGTGAACTTCGATATAGTTTCTGTTCCTGTTTATAACTATATTGAGATATGGATAGGTTAATTATTCATATTATTCATGTACAGACATGAAACTCTAATTTCTTAAGGGTTTGTTATAAGAAAATAGGTAGATGATCCCATGTCTTCTAGCAGGTGGTAATTTTGTGCAGAACGTTGTTTAATTGTTTAAAGACTGACAAAGTTCGTACTACGTTCCATATTGAATTGAAAAGCCCTGTGTTTTATGTATGTTTGTTTTTTTTTAAACAAGCAATCAAAATCAATATAAAAAATAATTTGGGTTTTTTTGGCAGTGGCAACCGTGCCCTATTGTCTGTATCATACTGTAGGAGCAAGAGAGAGCAGTGAGCGCGCCCATTTTCTTGCTCTCTCCTCTCATAGCCAGTAAATTATTGAAGAAAATTGATATATTAGAATGTATAAACTAAACATGTATATATAGATGGAGCTAAAGAAGTTTTACTTCAGTCGTGTGGTCTAAAGCGCACTCCTTTTTTTAATTTTTTTAATATGCATATTTGGATATTTTATAAGCTGTCCAGTAAAAATAATCTAATGTAATATCTATAGTTCCTTTTCTTAATAAATCTACCTAATTGCTAGACTCATTTGTTTTGTGTATCATTTATCAATAATTATATCCATATAACAATTTATTTGTTGAATTAACAAATTCAAATTATGAAACTGAGATAATAATTCTATATAACCAGCAATATTTTTATAGACTTAACAAAAAACAACTGCAGTAGTGACAGATTATTTCTGTAATATCAAAAACATTTGCCGTTGATTTAAGAAAATGACAAACAATTTTTATGGTATTAACAACTTTTTTTTTGTTAATTTAACAAAAAGATAAATGTCAAATTGATAAAATTCTTCGCACAATCATTTAGTAAATTTAACAAAAAAATGTCCATACGTACAAATAAACAAAAGTTTTTAAACAAAATAAAATTTATTACAATTTTGTCAATTTGATAGAAACATTTTGTTGGACGTATATTGACAAAAAAAATTCTTGAATCAAGCTTGAATACCAAGCTTGAATACCAGTTCGATGCTGGTTTTTGGTCGACTTTTGAAGTCAAAAGTAACAGAATAAGATAATAAATAAACGGCATCGGCGCAAACCAAGTCGCCAGCAAAGCTATAGCGAGGAATATAATACCAAGCTGTGTAAATCGCGCCTTGTTTGGACAACTTCCAAAGACCTTTGCAAATTCCTGCTAAAATGGTTTTACATACTAAATGAAAATTAGTCATAAGCGGTAGAGCAACACATACATCAGCAAACCATGCAGTATGCAACATTTTGAAGAATTTTACACCAGATGAGTAGGTCCAACGCATCATCCAATACCCACTATGATGCGCGATACAGGCAAGATCCGCAAATCCAATCAAGATATGTCTACCTGACAACTTGAGAGATTATAATAAGCCTCGCCTGCCGCCTCCTGCTGCTGCCTTGAAGGACAAGAAATCATAGTGTACCGCAGAATTGCAAATAAAGGGAACAACGACTCCAATCTGCACACGCGAATGACACACTCGCTCTGATGAGTGTAGGTTTTCTCTATTAACTGCGACTCCTCTCAAAATCATGATCCAGCTAGAGAGCTTATGCATGTGTATCCCCTGTACATGCCCTCACGTCTAACCAGACCAAATCCAATGAGAATTACATTTCTATTTTGTCTTCTATCAGAGCACTTCATCGCTCCTTGTGAAGAGTAATTCTAGAAAAAGACACGATTCGCTTAAGATGTCGAAATGTTTCCAGAAAATGATCATCAAGACATGAGCCATGTCCTTAGGGGCGAAGCTGCCTTCGAATGATTCTCTTCAGTTTGTCAAGAAGATGTCATCTCGACATCACAGTCTGTTTTGTGTGTATTTCTGTAGGTTTCGCTCGTAATTTCCGTATGTGAGCGTTTAAAGTTATTAATCCCATTCAGAGCCGGGGCATCGGTGCAGCCGCAACAGCGACGACGACTACGACGCAACGATAAGGATCTTGACCCTACGATGATGGAAAAGTACCTCAGCCGCCGAGAGATGATTTGTTGAGAGGCCTAGCGAAATGGATTTAGATCTACACCCGAACGAGGGCCTATATGATCGATATTGGAGCACAGTTGTTGTTGGTTGCATAACCGGCAATAATTGCGGATTTATTCAACTGCTGTGTTTCGGAGAATAATCAGCAGCAAATCCAAATGGGCTGTGCGTAGGTATACTGCAAAGAAGGACTTTGATTTAATTTCAGATAGAGGAAGTTCACCGCAGGTCACTGACTCCTTCAGCTAGGCGCTGAAATAATGCTGCTGAAGCGTCTCGTTGTTTAGTTCACGTGCGATCGAGATCTAAATCGCCTCGTGATTTAACTCTTAACTGCGCACCCGATAGCGGGGAACCTCTCAAGATCATCAATTATTATATACGTGTGCATACCTACCGCCTAGATTGTCGAAGCCAAGGTGAAGTTCTGGCTCAGATTCAGTCTGTTGGTGTTCGCACAACAGGACCAACTGTACAGTTGTGGGCCACCACCAATTTAACATTCATCTGGCACAATGACAGGTGAGTAAGTATTTAAGTGGATTTCGAAACGATAATGGGCAACAATGGACGCAAGAGACAGAAAGCGGCGCTTTTCTTTTGCCCAGATGTAGTGCAAGATTAGCGCGGAATGTCTTTCGTTATACGAGATATTTTTGCCACTACGAACTGGAACCGTCGCAGATACTTCTTTGACAGTAGAAACGAGGAAATTCGTCGGCACCGGGTTGCGTTATGAATGTCAGACTGAGGAGCAAATCGGTGGGGTTAGGAAAATTATTATTATGCAATTCCAAAGATGCCATCACTTCTGTAAAACTTTTCCTTAACTATTTTGAATCGGCCTGTAAATTATTTACAAAATCAGAACTTCAGTTAATTTTTAGTTACTTTGAATCCGTCTTCAAGTTACAAGATCAGAACTTCAGTAAATTTTTAGTTAAGCTTCTCGAAGGTGTCAGTGCAATCAACTCCTGCCTTGATATTCAAAATAAACATCTTCTCCTTTTCAATAATTGAACAGAATCCATCCACATAAACAAAGGCAAGTAGACCAGATGTTGTTTATAAGATGAAATCAAAGGAGGTGTTCATGAAGTAAAGCAGGTTTGATCAGTTAAGTCTCATGGGTTGGGTAACATAATTTAAATCGCTCTTCCCGATTAATCTGGACAAAAATAACCTCAGGATCCTAACTGGAATAATCAGCAGCCATGGTCTCGTCATCTGCATCGCATTGGCGTCTCCCCGGGACCTATTTGCAGACTTTGTCTTGAGAGTGACAAATACCCTCTTCACATACTCGTAGCATGTCCGGCTCTATGTCGTCTCTGAATAAACATGCTTAGCAATGAAATTGTCAATTGAGTAACCCTTTCTGACATACATCCTGAGAAGATTTTTGACTTTCTGACTGCCTCTGGAGTGAAAAGATGGCTCTACGAATTTACCACGGTAGGTAGGTTAAGAAGCCGCAGTGCCAGAGCCCCTTGAAGGCTCTCCCGCTCTTTCAATCTAATATAATCTTACATAATTTAAAATTCGTGAAAACAATGTCAAACTGAAAGTAAATTGTTACAAAAAGTTCTTCTACTACTGCAACTTTTTTTGCAGTTCGCAGGATCTCGCAGCCGATTCCAATTATTAATAAACAAAGTCAAAATTATATGCAAGCAAAACGATTTCACGAAAGCTCTCAAAGCACACTTCAAGCCCATTCTTTGAGCTCCTAAGGTAACCTTCGAACCCATTCTTTCAGTCTAAGTAACAGAGGCCTGAAGTAATTTTGCTTATGTTGGTAACATGCTTAAAAGATACATTTTCCACGGTTAGTTGTTGACAAAGTTCAAAACCAAACATTTTTTTTAATATACTGATGCTATTCCGCCCGAGTTTCAAATGTTGCTCCTACTGCTAAATATTGCTAACGGAAATGACTACCAAATTGCTGTTGCAACTTTTAGTGTACCACAAGTACCTTGTCGAATTTTGTTCGCTTCCAAAAGTCTTCAATATCGAAAAGTTTAATCCCGCTGCCAGGATGGTGACAGTCTCTACTAAGTGTTTATGTAATTCACTACATTTTAAACAAAAATTATGTTGACTTGCCTTGAGAAAACAAATAAGCTTCCTTCGTAACTTCTTACGATCTATGCAGAGAGTGTGACGAAGATGTGACATGTTTGAAGGTAGGCAACAGCTTCATTGCCACTGTCTAGAAGTCTGTTTTTTAGGACTTAGACAATTTTCTCACTTTCCTTTAAGTAGCTATATAGTTTTCAAAAATGTCGTTTGCATAAGGAAATATTAGATTTCTTCAGCTTTTACTTTATAAGAACCATAGCCAACTGGCCGTCAAAATTTGATCTGAGTACGATAATTGCAGGACTTTCCTGTCCCTTTTGACTTTTTACCTAACCTAACCGAATAACTAACCTGGACAGATGCCGACAAAATTTTTGAAAATATTTCTTATATCTATGAGTAGTATTCTCTGTCTCTGTCGGTCAATGTCACGCCTACTTTCTGGAAGTTTTGAATTTTTCTTCTGACTTCACTGCCTCTGACTTGCTACATATGTTCTCAAATAGTTCGTAATCAATAAAAAAAAATGTAACACTAAAGAAAGCAAAGACTTTCCAAAATTATTGATGCTATCAATCAGCTTCCTGCTTCATCTATGACCTTAGCTGCAGACCAAAGTCTAGCTTCATCAAAATAAATTTATGAAATCGGACAATATTAGCAACGATCGTGATCGCGAATCTGCTTTTGGAATCAGCTTGGACTTGTGGCTGTGTGACTTAAAATTGCATTGGTCATGTTTAAGAAAAACCTGTAACTTAAGTGCGTAATGAAAAATCGCTAGTTCCAATTCATGAATTGGGTTTAGAAACAAGCACTCTACAATTGATCAGGTGCATAGAATCACAGATAAAATCGAAAAAGCATTCGAAGAGAAAAATGCGTGCTCTACAATATTTCTTGATATAGCACAAGCTTTCGTTAAAGTCTGGCATAGGGGACTGATCCATATATCACAAAGGGAACTGCAGAAGCAGTATTCGACAATTCTGGAGTCATATATAACAGACCGATTTTGCAGAATTAAACAAGAGACAGAGTACTCCACATTAAGAGGAATTAAAGCCGCAAGGCAGTGTTTTAGGCCCAGTGCTATACCTATAGTTCACTAGCGATCTGTCTGTTAGTGGAGAAACTACTATAGCAACTTTTGCAGATGACTCTGCTGTGCTTGCTGTTGGAGCCACTGTCGAATTAGCAACACAAACGCTCCAAATGGCAATGAACGGTATTTCAGAATGGACTAAAAAGTGGCAGATTAGATTGAATGACCTAAAGTCAGTCAATATTAATTTTACGTATAAAAACGTACCACACATTCCAGTATACATTAATAACAATGTAGTGTAATACAGCTTAATATCTGGGCATGACTTTAGACGCTAAACTGCGTTGGAAAGCGCATGTAAAGAAAAAAAAAGAACATGCGGTACAGTAAAATGTATTGGCTTATTGGGAGATATTCATCCCTGTCCGACTTCAATAAATTACTGCTATACAAGCAAGTCTTGAAACCAATTGGAAAAAGTCCAACCTACGGGCTCCAATTGTGGGCATGTACAATTTACAAAAAATTCAAGTCTTCCAAAATAAAGTACTAAGGAACGTAGTTAATGCACCTTGGTACATACGCAACGGTGATCTACATAGTGATCTAAATATTGAAATGGTTGAAGATGAAGTTAAAAAAGTTGCCCAAAGGCACAGAAGAAGGGTTCTTAACCACGTTAACGTAGAACTTTTACTGACAATGTAATCAGAAGATTGAGGCGGGTAAAACCCCTTAATCTATAAGAGTTAGCCAAGGCCAAGAGGTTAGGTAATATCTTCAAACAAAAAAGGTTCGAAATTCGACAAACGGCGGATTCTTCTTCTGAATTTTTCAAATAATTTAAAAATATATTGCGGATTAGTCGAACGACAAGGTGCAATCCCATTTGGGATGATGACAGTCAGTCCCTTTTTTAGAAGTTGTTCGAGTCCCTCACTATTGCAGAAGCATCCCTCGCGTACTTGCTCTGCAATGTCTTTCGATGATTTTTCCTTCCAGCGAACCTCCAAACAAACAAAAAAAATGCATAATGTTGAAACTTTCTTTCAGAATTTTATCAATACTTTGGCGAACCGTTTTAAGTGCAGATGTTAAAATGTGCGCCATTAAAGATCTTATCGTTGTACAATAATCGGTAAGGGTTTCCGCTCGACTTTTTTTAAAATGAATTTGCCTTTTTTTGCAGACGACCGCGTTTACACTTTCACTTACGCTTACAGCAATCCGAGGGATCTCATATGTATCGCTTCATTAGCGTTTTCGAGCCAGGGTAGAAGTTGAAAATTGTAAGAAAAAGGAAGAAAGGGTTACCGAGAGGCAATGTTTGAACCAAACTAGTTACCAACTTTAAAACAATAATAATTGGGTGCTCGGTGCGTTCTGATCTTAACAGTGAAATAATGTTGTCTCTCTATCTGCTACCTACATTTTCCAAGTTTAGTAAAATATGTCCAAAAATTCACACGAAATTGACGCACAAGTTACATATTTGTATGGTGACCTCCACAAGTAAACATGTAGATTATTGTACACATGGCAAGCAACAACCCTAAGTCAAGATCAGCATAATTTTATCAATACTAGCATTTCCGTTTGCAATAGCAGAATTTCCTCTTGCAGGTAATGCACCTTTATAAATTTAATTAATCAACATTTTGTAATAAAAAAATTTAATTCAGCATTTTGTAATAAAAAATTGAATGAATGATAATAAAGTCAGTCGACGATAGACGCTAAACGAAATCACTTGACTTTTTTATTTAATTCACGCATACAATTCAAAATCTATCGAACGGCATCCAGCCATTTCCAGAACCATTGACCCCATCCGACATTTTCAGGATATTTGTAACCATGACGACTATAAAGCCCCAAGTGAATAAATCTACCGCGCCCCAAGCCCATCGGTTAAATGAACCAATTACACGTTTAAATTAGTTAAAGAAAATGATTTCCTATACTTCAGCCATCTAACTCCTGTTCTAAGTAAGTCATCTAACCACTATAGCACAGCTTAATGGCACCATCCCAGTCGGAGAAACTCCATTCAAAGCGATATATCCTTCTAATAACATATCTGTTTAATTACCCGCAACAATGGGCCGCCTGAAATGCATTCGACGGCGAACCACAAATCTATAATTAGACCATTCAACGACCACAGCACAATCATCTCAAACACTTCTAATGAAGCGCCCATATGTAGGTACCAGCAGCTTTATAGCAGCTCCAACTCCAACCGCACCTGGATGGAATTAAGTCATCATTTAATTAGCCCCATTAGAAGTGCCCATTAAAGTTGCACACCGAGTTGAAAGTTGAGCAGTGAGCACAACTCCTCACCACTACCACGACACTGCTGTTGCGGTAAGAGCCTTTCTGGTATCTCAGTATATATCTGGTTGATATCACAAACGCTTCTGCTTCTGTGGAGAGCATTTCATTTATCAACACAACCGAGAAAAGGGAGAAGCTAAAAACGGAAATAACAAGTAACAGCGCAATTGCAAATGTTTAACCCCGATGCCGTCGCAGCCGTTTCGGTGAGTGTCCTCCCTTCACATTAAGCCACCGACAAGTCAGTACGAGTTAGCTGGAGCCTAAGCGTCTGATTCACCAGAGTGTTACAAGAAGACCGTCAGCGCTCTGGCCGGTAGTTACAGTCGGCTCTCTGTACTGATACCGACTGTGGGGTAAGTAACTCGGGTATACGTAACGCACGCCACATTACATTCTCTCGCTCTTTCGCTGGCCCAAAAGGGAATGTTGATTAATTGACTTTCAAAATTGCTGAGATTTTTAATTTATTATCCACATCGGAGTGATTAATCAAAGTGTGTGCCCTGTCTGCCTGGCCAAGTTCAACACAAATGTCTATGGGCAATGGCAGCAACAGGCGCGCACCAAAGAAGCGTCTCCTCCGATCAGCAGCACTCGTTTGGATGCGTTTGTGTGTGGACAAATGCAGTTATTAATTGTGGACAAAAAGACAGAAAAAAAACACACATCCAGGAACAAGAAGTCTCCCTGGGGCTTAATTAGTCGATTCGTTGGACAATGTTGAAACATGTGTTCTCCAAAGGTGTGCGTGGTATTGGTTTTGTATGGATGCGCTGTTTCCGAAGGAAGGGATATTGAAAGCACTTAGTCTTTGGTTTGATTAACAAGCAATTGGAGGACTCTTAAATTTGCCAGCGATTTGATATGAAAAATCTGTAAAAAAACGGACTGTTTCCATTAACGATGACAGTGTTAATTGATTTGGACTCAAGGGCGTTTGTTTTTGACTGAGTTGAATCATAGACCTAAACATTCGGCCCATTGTCCATCACTCTGTATTTCATTTTACGGTGGAATGCACGAGAAAAATTCACCTACGAAAATTCATCTCTCTGTTGGTCCATATTTTATAAAATTGGTTTTGAGATAAGGCCGTAATCGGTACTACAAAAAAGCACGACTTTAAAAAATATAGAACCGCACTTAAACGTTTTTTTTTTTAAATTAGCTACATTGTGCATGAAGCATCTGAATTTTGTGGTAGCCCTTACTTTAGGCTAGACGCTAGAGCTTAGTTGCGGAGTTAAATTGTGACCGGGTTGTTGACCGCAGCGTTGCTACATAGAAAAAATTATTGAGGGCCTTTCTAAGGCCTATTTTCAAAAAGTGCGAACCACCAGCCTTCAGAGTAAAGTTTAAAAAAAAACATAAATATAAAGCGACAGGTACAAGACAAAAAATACAAAGTCGAATTATTATTTATTATGACAGGAACAAACGAAAATTAAACGTCAGTCAGAATGAATGAATTCAGTGTCGCTTTCAATATGGGAGCTTGTTTAATTGTTTATGCAGAAAACACCTTGCTAATTTTTGTGATGAAATATTTTGTTTAAGGAATACAAAAAATAAGATATGCGGGCAATTTCTTGTGGCCCCAGGCCAGGGGGGACGGGCAGAAAGGAATAAAAGAAATTTGTTTCCGACAGAAAAATGTGCTCAGGAGGTCAATTCTGTTTCCGTGAAAAAGTGAAATGAAAATGTTATCACCCAAGCTTAGTATCCTCTTGCGCTAAATTTTATCTCCCATACAAAAATGTCTACAAAGATAAAATTTAGCGAGGCAGTTTAGAAAAGCAGTATCCTGTTCGCTCGCTAAATTCTTATCTTCATGTAGATGGGCCGATGACAACTCTCCACTCTTTTAGCTCGCGAAATAAATATCCAGTACATTAAAGCGAATCAATTTTAACAGAAGAAAAAGGAGGACAAAATTTGTGTTGTAATTATTATGGATTTTTTCGGAGGAAACCGCAGAGAACGTTAGCGTGATAAAGCTTAGTATCCTGCTCGCGATAAATTTTAGCGTCTCAAGTCCCACTTCGCTTCTCCACACCAAAGATAAATGGTCGCTAAATTATCAAATATGATATAGATGGGGCAAAAACCATATTCTGTTCATGGTAGTTCCTTCGTCTCGGGTAAAACCCTATTTGCATTTGAATTTTCTTGCAATCTCCATATTTCTGATTTATCCACAAGCCCCGAAAGTTTTTTTTTTGTTTTTTCATCGCATTAAAAGGAATTGTTGGCTTTGCTTCTTCTTTTATTTATCACGCAAATGTTTTCTTCGGCTTCCTCCAAAAAAATCCAAAGTAAACACAATACAAACTTTTTCCTCCTTCTTCTGTCAAAATTTATCTTCGATTTAATGTATCGGACATTTATTTCGCGAGCTAAATGAGTGGAGACTTGTCATCGGCCCATCTATATGAAGCTAAGAATTTAGCGAGCGAGAAGGATACTGCTTTGCTAAATTGCCGCGCTAAATTTTATCTTTGTAGACATTTTTGTATGGGAGATACAATTTAGCGCGAGCAGGATACTTAGCTTAAATAAAAAAAAACGCAAAACCAAAATACAAAATAATTATTTAGCGACCATTTATCTTTGGTGTGGAGAATCGAAGTGGAGGCTGGGGGCGCTAAAATTTAGCGCGAGCAGGATACCAAGCTGCAATTTCGATTCTCGTTCTACGAAAATGTGAAACCAAACTTTAAAATTTTTAAATATGAAAATAAAGAACCGCTTTTTAGAACCGACTGAATCGAAAAAATTAAGGCAGTGTATGAAAGCGAATGTGAAAACGATTTATTCGAGTCACTCTTTCACAGAACCAGAATTGACCCTCCAGGTCTGATATAGTTTAATGAGAGAATCAGGGTTCTCAATTGAGGAAATAGTTCACCTACAGTGTAGATATAGCACTTCAAAATTGTTTTCATTTACTTTGAACGATACTACAAAGTCGATGGTGGACTTTAGGCTCAGCTCTCAAGTGATGTGATTTGTGACAACTGTATAGCAGAAGAAATGCCCAGTTACGGTATGAAAATGGAACTCTCGACTCTGGATGGTAGTCCACTTATATTGCAAATACGAGACTGACTTAACCACACCAAAGTCGGAGTCAAAAGCCGATACGGATGTCAGCAAAGTATGAAAATTCCTCAAAAAAAATTCAAGATTCCGTGGGTTGGGATATAGCCGACTCTGAGTGGCGTAACTCAATAGACCTTCTTTAGCCTAGGCGAATTACTATACGAATGTGTCGAGTAATTGCCAACTTGGGCTAACCTCAGGATTTAAAAAAAAAAACAGCTTTTGCCGAAAAATATTCTAAATGATATCAGTTCGTCCACGTGTGCCTGGCTATCAACAAAGTATTTGCTGTCATCGAGAAAGGACTCTCAACGTCCTCGGACACTGAAAAAAATATCACTATGGACTGATATAACTTCTGTAAAACTCACTGAATCAGTGAGTTTTACACTTCGAAGTGGTTAAAAGCTTTGTACACCTTACGTAGGCTCTAGAATTATCTCGTTGAATGGCATTGGCACTGAGATAAAACACTTTTGCAAATCGCAGCCTCTTCGGGCTAGAAGGGCATCCACAAAAAATTTCGCTTCTCAGAGAACCAAGTAGGCGAGTAAAAGAGCTCTGCTAACCCTGTTCTGCTTTATGGTGCAGAACCTCTTGGAACACGTTGAGAGAAAGTTTCTTCTGGTGATATTAGGTCCAATTAGAAACGATTAAGTGAGGCGATTAAACGACGAACTTCCCGTTGACCTAGTCAAAAAGCTTTAAATACAACAGCTGGGGTGGCCAGGTTATGTGGAGAAAATGGAAAAAAAGCACCCGCACGACTATAGTCTTGGAGTCCACTCCTGATTGACAACGAAGCATCAGAGGCACCCCCCACCGTCCTCAGTTGGCGCGCATAATTGGAGAACGCCATCGAAAATCTTTATAACGTAACTGAAGGCAGCTAGCAGCCGACCTAGCTTGCTGCAGGAGCTTGTTAGCCGAATCTGCGACTCACCCAGAACTGTTAACGCCATCTGAAGTGAAGTAGGTAAATGGGGTAGGTAGGTAGGTAAATGTGTTAAGTATAGTAAGTAAGTGGAAGATTTCTGCCAACTTCGCACCACCTCTTGTCCACCCAAGCTAGGAACTCCCGATCGGAAGGCTCGTGTCATTTGAATAAAATACAAAGAGACAATTTTTAATTGATTTAGATGGCGCCGGGAATGCAGCGGGCTACCCTGGCCCTGACAGAAGCAATATCGCAACGACCATTTTCGCATAAAGCTTTCAACTTGATTTGCAGCCCTGTCCTGCCCCTACATTGTTACAACTCGCCATGCAATATGATTCCGTCCAACCTCCGACAATAAATTGCAATTTCGCTTTCTCAAGTATTTGTACAGCTTGTCCAACACCTACGGTAGGAAGGTACGACTTGGACTTGCAGAAAATTGCGTTCAACGCACAAAATCACTTCCACCGCACACAGGCGGGCATGTAAACGCCCTTTTGATTATGTATGCCATTGACTACTGGAAACATTTTCAAGACAAAAAAAAAACACTGATACCTGCGGATGAATAGTTTCAACTGACGACACTGCGCGCGTATCTCGCTCGCGGTCAACTTCGCACAACAAAACTGCTTTCAATGCGAACAAGGTGTATGATCTTGCACCATGTTCCATTTGACAACTTACACGGCTGCGACCATTCAGCGAGAGGCTACCACACTCCATCTTGGCCGAATCTGAATCTGAAGGGCTCCTCACATTCATAATCAAATCTCTGTGATTATATTTATATCACGTGGTCGCCTGTGTCCGTCCGGATCGCACATATTTATGCGAACATCGCTTAGATAATGATTTTCTCCATTTGCAAGTGTGTGTAGGCTTAAACCTCATTTGATATTAGCATAAATCTGTCAGTAAACTGTTAGGGCCCTCTGACAAAAATCTATGCATATGCCAAGAATCCGTATTCATTTCTCTAGCTGTAGCTAGATGGAAGATCGGAACCCCTGAACCAACGATATGGCAAAATGCGTTGGCAATCTATATGCGAACAGAGGCCAATAGTGAAGTACCTGCGCGCAACAATTCAGCTGCAGCCTGCCATTTGGACATTTCGAGCGAGTGCTAACTGATTCCAAAGCGCATGTATGTTCGATAATCATCTCGGCGGTTATTTCTTCTCCTCTGTTCACTGGCTCGATTTTAAATTAACATCCTTTTGGAAATTTAATAACCTCATCAATAATCTCGCGGACTTGCCGGACTCTTGTTGGGTAGTGTATAGACGACCACTGTACTCAACTCGGTGATGGGAGTGCTGCTGCCGTTGCCAGATGCCAGCTAGTGCTGCTGCGAGTAAACGTATCGACCTACACGCGTCCTTCCTTCACTTCACATTCGGGCGACAGAATTTCAAATCTCAATGGTTGAATGAAATCGCAAACGCGGCCACAGTCACACTGTGGTCACAGTGAGGCAATTCAAAAGTGCACCGAAAGAAAGGAATCCCATCGGTCATTGTCAGGTGCCTTCATATGGGGATAATTTCAGTTGGTCCGTTCTCGGGAAGGACCCGCTGCTTATTGAAAATTGAGAATGATTTTCGTTTTTTTGTGCGCAAATTGTCAGGCTCATAATACTCACAGCGGGACAGATGGTGGTACTCGAATGTATCATGTGGTGAATGGATGGAGGTCAGTTACCGTAATTATTTTCGCCAACAAAGACAATGCGAAGTGTTGGACAAATGGGTGCTAGGTTGTCTTAACAGATATTTTTGAAGCAGATATTTTGTAGTAGCCCTGATATTTACTTACTCTCTTGAACTTGAGCCGTAACGAAGGTGGATGTGGACAAGTTGTAAATAGTTAAGTTGTAACTACGAGTGGTCTGCGATCTTATTTTCGTCGTAGTCTAAGAGCAGAATGAGTTTAATGTTCTCTAGAAGTGTCGTCAAAAAGAAATTATAACTTGTCAACTTGAAAACATGTCAACCCTTCAGAGGAGTCTTCCATTTCAACAAGGAGTTGGAACTCCTTAGTCCGCATGTGGTGCGAATCGGAATTTGGAGGACACATCTAAAATTGCTGTGTGAGCTGTATGTATTTCTCTTCCTACAGAAATACATACAGCTCACACCATTGGTTGAACCTTTGAAGTTCAGCAAAATAACCACTGGGACATCAAATTTTATAATAAAACTAGCTGACCCGGTGAACGTAATTCCGCCCAAAATCGAAAATGAATTGAATATAATGATTCAGAGTATGCACATTGCAAATGTTGCTTCATGTAATTTGGTTAGTTTAAGTTCTTTATTCAAAAGTTAAACTGAAGTACATAATAATACTGTCGGTGTTTTTCAACCAAACCCCAATGATTGACGTATCGGCCATCATTCCACTTTATTTTATTTAATACAAAGTGGAATGTTTGCCGACAGGTGCGAGCTAGCCACATACGATTGACCATGTGGGAATTCAAGATTTATGCCACAGACATACAGCGACTGTATCTGCGACTTTTATTTTTGGAAATGGATTATAGGCAACCATTACTCTCCTTCAGAAAACCCCACAATTCACCTCAGAAAAAATGCAATTTCTGATTTTCACGGTTTTAAATTTTCGGGTAAAAAATTCAGAGTGAAATGTCAAAGTGACACTTCACGTCACAATTAGGGGGAAGAGCCGCACCAGCTGTCATTCAAGAACATAAATAATTTCGTTCTGTTTTAAAAACGAACGATGACTAAATTATGTGAAGTGAAGATTTGGGGCTATAGATATTTTTTGATGCTATAAATCTAAAAAAATTACAAAAAAAAAATGTATTCACAAATAGAAAGCAAAAATGTTGTGGAAATGTGGAACCCTAATCGCCTAGCGGTATGAATTATACTTTACGACCGATTCTCATACCTACCAAGTATGTATACACAACAAATTTCATACAAATCGGCCCAGCCATTTCGGAGGACACGAGATTTTTTTATATTAGATAAATTCGGCGAAGTGGCTTAATGGTTAGTGTGTTGTACTACTAAGCCAGAGGTCCCAGGTTCGAATCACGAAAAAACCCAAATTCCAACTTAAGGTTTCTTTTCACTGCGCCACCTCTCGCGAACGTCTGACAAACATCCGAGAGTATAACTGTGGTGAAAGAGCTTCTCAATTGGCCGTTTGGACTCGGCATAAAATTGTAGATCCCTTCCATTTGTCCCAAAAATAAAAAAAACTCACACAAGACGAATGGTTGTGAGAAGCTAGGCTTGGGTCCATACGGACCTGTTGCGCCAATTATTTTAGATAAATTCTATTCCAGTCGTACAAGGCCTCCAAAGCTACGAGTGAGAAGGCATTCGTATGAAATACTCTCAGCTAAGATTTCAGTATACAACTCAGCCTCTTGACAGCCGATAACTATAAAGTCTACCGTAAACCCCAACATTTTGCAAATTGAATGCCCGAATGGTCATTCTGTGGGCGGGCACTTAGCCGATATAATTTTCTCGACTTATTGGAAAATAAATTAAAAACATCTAATAAACATAATCCACAAAAAAAAAAACAGAACCACAGAACATCGGGTGAGAACTTTTGCGTCACCTTGTATGAATACCGGAGTATTTTTCGAGTGGCATGCTGAACAAACACCTTTCCAACAATACTTACTTCAAGCTGATCGTAAATATGTTTCACATTTAATTGGCATTTCTGCGCCTTGAGCCAGTCAACGTCATATAGTTTGTCCCGATTCCTGCACACACAATTTGTTCAGTTCGCATTTATAGCGCTGTCGCTGCCCCATGACATGACTTATTAAAATAGCGTGACCGCCTAATCCCGAAATCTTCACCACGTTACACCACTCGTCCAGGCCATATCACATGTCCCACTTGAAAGCCACCTAAGCTAACATACCTTCGCCAAATGACGAACGGGTGTTGTTTGTTTTATTCTTTTATTCCATCGCCTTCGTGTATTTATTTGGCTGCACAAATTAAACGAACATCCAAGAAACGAGCGCAGAATTCTTCTTTTCGCGCAGAAAACAATCATCATCGCGTTGCCTGATGCATACCGCGGATTTCAGCATTTTGTCTATTTGCGCACAGCATACAGGAATAATCGTCATCACGACAATCGTGTCCTTTGCAAAGCACCAAACAACGGGGATTGGTCAAATTGGTTGGAATTCAATCCACCATCGGCCGCCGCCGACGACGACTGCGACAACGACGCGCTCCAGTCTGTACAGCCAACAGAACGCGGTGACAAAACAAATCTACAAATAATTTTCGCTTTCGATGCATGGCGATGGCATTCCATGTAAAGTTTCTCCCTTCGGTCGCCTACTGTGAACCTAATCCTCGTGTCCTGCCTTATTAGCCAGTTAGCGGCTGCGGCTGTTGCTGTTGGCGGGCGACGAATGCAGATTTTGCAGCCCTTTGAATAAATTGCAGCACAGCAACGTGAGGATGTGCACACATCACCTCGCACAGCATGCAGACTTGTCTCACTGCTGCTGCAACAACAAAGCATATAATTCAATTAGTTCTGTGTCCCATCACAGCGCAAATCCGGCCCCAAAGGATGTGTGCCATTTTCGCAAAGGCGTCGAGTTACCGACCAACTATTCGTACGGAGAAATAACTAGTACAACGCAGGAGATGAAGAAGACGCGAAGTAAAACCTTCGAATGACAATTATGACGATTACAAGGACTGGAGCAGCCATCTTCTTGGGCCTTGGCAGCAAACACTGTCACATCGTTTGAATATTTCTGGCGAACAGGGTAAAGCCCTTAAGTTGATTTCCTGTCCGATTGCGTTAGGTTTATGTCGGCTTGCTCTAAACGAGAGCGTGCTGAGCTCCTCTAAAGCGCCTTGCAGCAGTCCCCTCTGGTATGAAGCAAATTTTCTGATAATTGGTTTTATTGTCATGCGGACTGGACGGACTGCATCCATCGATCGCGTCCATTGGCCGGACTTATAAGCTGTCAATTGCAGCTCGCCACAAGTAATGACTTGGGCCGGTCTATGGCTCAAGATGAAGTTGTCGACGGGCTGCAGTGTAAACATATCAATTTGATGGGAATTATGTCAAATTGTGGGTATTGTGCTGTTTGTGTGCATTTGCATACGGAAGATTGAGTTTGTCGTCATGGTCATGGACAGATCTTGGTCGTTGACGTCGCGTCGCGTCGTTCCTCTTCGGTTGTACACATTGTCCTGTTCACGGTGTGAATCAACTTGGTGATGCTGCTGCAATTGATTGTCGTGTCTCCTTCGCTGCGGCCGTGAGATACTGTGTCCTCCAACGGACGGTGCGGATGATGTGAGAATTGAGTCGCGATATGCTTTGATTTGAATTGGATTTGTAGACAAGTTGGACAAGTCGTGATTGCAATTGCAATTTATTTGGGTTCAGTGCTGTTGCATTCGAGTGGAGGATGGTGTTTGGGAGTTTGTGAAATCAAATCAAGTTTGATATCCTTTTGCTGTTCTTTGACATTTTTTCACAATGTCATTTGGCCGAAAGGCATATTGGAACTAGTTGGCGACTTTACCATTTTGAAAAATAGTTTAGAAGCTCATTTGAAATGAACACAAAGGCTTACGAAATCAGCTGGGAAAATACACTTCAATTTGAACCGCATTATCGCCTCTTTGTATTTGTGCCTATCTGAGTAAAGATCTGGGTCCGCATCGGGAGATCCGTAAACGAAGTAAAGATTTAAAGAAATAAGCCGATTGTACGACTCAAAAGCAAATTCCGTCACGTATTGTTCGTTCTCAAGAGACCCCATTCGAAACGCATCATGTTACAAACCCTATTTTCAGGCGTAGGCGCAGTGATGTAGTGGTTAGCGTGTTGGACTACTAAGCCATCTCTCGCGAACGGCTAACAAACATCAGACTGTCATGAAAAAGCTTCGCAATTAGCCGTATGGATTCGTCATAAAATTGTAAATCCCTTTCATTCGTCCATGAAATTAAAAACTCACTTAAAACGAATGGTCATGAGAAGCTAGGCCTAGAGTACCTTCGGACGTTTTTCGCCAAGTATTCACTATTTCTTAATTCATACTCCTCCACTCAATATACAAAAACGCAATAAACCTCTACTAAGCTTATTTTGCATTCAGCATCAAAAACATACAATCGCCGTGAATGACCAACAGATGGGGCTCCTTCAAAAAATTATTTAAATTCGTGTATCTTCTGAACAAATTGGCCGATTGCAATTAAATAAAAACTATAACGTTGCTCCATGTTAAGACCTATGTTCTCCCGAAATTTAAATGTATTGGTTGAGTAGTTTCAACTTGATACGTGTGCAAATCCACACACAAATGGAGGGAAATTTAACAGTTCTATTAAATAAGTAAATATAGATGTGAACAACAATTTTTCTACACAGAGAGGGACAGTCCTCTATGATATATTCATACTACAGAAGTTCTAGGTAAATTATCACTAATTTAAAAAACCGAACAATTGAACTGAGAACCTTCTTCTACTTCTGTGAGTGTTTTCTGTAAAATCCAGAAAATTTAAGTCTGTAACTTCTGTACAACTGAAAGTGGGTTCAGACACGGAAAACCTTATCCCGGACTGACAAAAGCCCGAAAATGCAAGTACTACCTTTCATAAATTGACCGGAAAGTAAAAGACGGGAAAACTAGGATAAAAAACATTTTCAGACAATCGGTATTTATTTTTGAAGTTTGTAAATTGTATTTGAATATCAGAAACAGATTTTTACGAAATAAGTCTGTTCCCAATCACCCGGGATGTCCAAAAAATATATACTCTAGTCTAAAGCCCTTGATGCGAGCGAAAAACTTTAGCGTCTTTGGATTCTAGCCTTAACCATCGTCCTTCTATGTTTCTTAAAAACTGTGTGTTTCCTTTACATACAATTTTATGCCATATCTTAATTTATCTTTTTGTACTAGCCCATTCCCATCTGTTTAGAAAACTTCTTGTATACACTGAGGGAAAAACACTTCAAATTAAAACATGTATGAAAGACAACCATATTCAAACGCTTTCAATTTGAAAGTTACAATTTACATTTTTTACGTCAACGCAAATAATTTAAAACTTGAATGAGAAATCATTTAAATTTAAAGTTTCTCACTTTAAAAAAAAAGTTTTACTCTTAAATTCAAAGGAAACAATTTAAATTTTAAATCTCTCTTATTATAATTCGGTTTAAATACAAATTAAAAGCATTTTCCTTTACTTTTAAAAATGAAATCTTTTCCTTTTAACTTTCGCAAATATTTGTAAATATGCGAACTTTTGATTTCAAAGTTCACTTTTTTCCTCAGTGTAGCTCCCATTTTAAAGTCTGGTAGATGAAAAATAAAATTAAAACTTAAATACAAAATTCCAAAATTATTTGACTCACTAGTTACGGAAAGATTACATTTTTACTGTAATTCCCTTGTTTGTAATAATCAGCATGGCTTTGGAGGTCAACTGTAACTCACTACTTTCGTTATTTCTGAAATCAGTAAAGACAACCCGGTTAATCTATACAGATTTTAGCAAAGCTTTTAATAGAGTTAAACGTAAATTGTTGCTATATATAAACTTACAAGACTGGGTTTCCCGTCTTTTTTATACCCTCCACAGGAAGGTATATTAACTTTGTCATTACATGTGTAACGCCAAGATGGAGTCACCGGAGACCTCATAAAGTATATATATTCTGAATCAGGATCACATTCTGAATCGATTTAGCCATGTCCGTCTGTCTGTCTGTCTGTATGTCCGTCTGTCTGTCTGTCTGTCTGTATGTCTGTCTGTCTGTCTGTCTGTCTGTATGTCCGTCTTTCTGTCTCCCTGTTGAAAGCATGATAGCGCCCAACGAAACTGACATAGGCGAATGAAATTTGGTGAAAAGACTTCTTTTTATCGTAGTCAGGTTGGTATTGAAAATGGGCTATATCGGTCCAGTAGTTCGGGTACCTCCCATACAAAATAAATATTAGACCCATGTATCTCTCTGTCTGTTGAAAACAGGATATCGTCAAAACAAATCGACCTAAGCAATTGAAATTTTGTGTGAGGACTTACTTTAATCGTCGTCAGGTTTATATTAAATTTGGACTATGTCGGTCAAGTAGTTCTGGTGCCTCCCATACAAAACCAGTTTTGCATGACTTATAGGGTAGGGTGGGGCAGATTCAACACATTTTTCGCAGATTTGAAATAACTTCTTTCGCAAATAAATATTTGAAATCTGTTTTTTTTTATTTCAAGCTATGATTATTTTACTAAAAGAATGCATAATTTCTTAAAAGTTAACTTCACCCATATAATTTCAAAAAATAAAATTTAAAACTGCCCTAAAAAGGCGAATCTGCCCCATCGTGGGGCACAATCGTCATCCGGGTGAGGCACTTTCGACGTCAGTTTGATGACGCAATAAATCAATAAGTAGGAACGTACTGTTTTTATTTTAATTGTTAAACAAATCTTAAATCTATAAACATACAAATTAAATAAGAGAAGAAATTAATTTTTATATTAAAATTTAATTAAAGAAATATATTTAAAATCACATTCGTTTTAAGAAAAAAAAAATGTTAAGTAAATAATAAAGGTAAAATAAAAGGATTTGTTAAAAAAAATCATTGCACGTTATATCCACCCAGATCCACGTCCTTAAAAAAGATAAGGTGAGAATATCTTGACGATTCAGCTGGGTGTTCTTGCAATGGCCTATTGCCGAAACTGCCCCATGTACTTTTGTCGAAAGTGCCCCATTCTTTGCTTTAGTAAACGTTATTGTTTTTCATAAAACTTATAAAAGTAATTTAATTAAATGTTAAAAATGACTTAAAAATATTATAAATCCAAACAAGGAATTTCCATAAGAAAAAATTAAATATCACTTACCTCGTGTACAGGAAAAATTGCAGAATATCAGTGAACAAATTAAAAACCGGTCTAACCACCACAACTGCTGAAGAAGAACTGTCATAGTTCGTGTACGATCTGAGAGAACATTGCAGCACAAGTTTCCATCAAACAGTTTATTTAAAAATTAACCGATTTTCTGTACTAGCGCAAGTCAAAAGTGCGGCATCGTCGAAAGTACCCCACCCTACCCTATGAAGTGGAGGGTATCAAAGCATCGGCCATGCCGATGATAACACTTTTACTTGTTTTAAATTGACTTCCACCTTCCTTTCAAATGTTAAGTTTCGTGGTCATATTTCGAAAAATATATCGGTAACATCTGGCGTCCCCCAAGGAAGTCATATTGGACCACTACTCTTCCTACTATTTGAGAATCACAATGTACAATTTTTACCTGAATGCTTTTTGTTGATGTTTGCTGATGACTTTAAGATTTTTATGCCGGGAAATGATAATCGCCTTTTCAGAAATTTCATCTGTGGTGCTCCAAAAGCAGTTTCTCTTTAAACATTTCCAAGTGTTCTGTCTTTTGATTTTAAGATTTGACCAAATGGAAACATTGTTTTCGATTCAGGTCAAACGTGCCCAATGCAATGGTAGGCAAGCATCACATGAGCTAATGCCGAAAGACGACATTAGTTGCATAAATAGGCTGTATACTCAGAATTTGTAATGACACCTCGACGTAATTCTTTAGAAAAAGCCCAATAAATAACATGTCCAAGACCCTAGTCCATATAACTGCTCACAACTATTGTTTGCACGTGTTTTTATTTTTCGAATAAAGTTCCCATTCCAAAGATCTACGAGGACGTAGGTAACAAACCGAATTTCCCAAGCATGGAACTTGCAAAACCATTTTAAACAGTCAAAGGTTCTCTCCGGTATCTCCAATGGTTACAATTCAAATGTTACCATTGATTTTCGCTTACAATAGCCCAATTTATGTTGGCGAACAATTCTCCATCATGCGGCAAACCAATCCCTTGACATTTTACACTGCTCCTATAGAATACCACTCACACCATCAGCGGCAGCGTGTTTGTGTCAACAATCTTGATCCTATATTGATTTTCGATACATTTGGTACACTGGGCGAGCTACCGCTGGAATGCCGCTACACCGCTGACTTTTGTGCGATATCCCGCAGGTTTTCGAATTGCTGGAGATTTATATTTTGCCTCTTTTAATTGAAGGCTCTCCCGCACCCATGCCAATCGGCACAGGCCACGTTTTCGATGTTCTGTCATATGCGCGGGCCTCCGATTTGCACAGATATTTATGGCGGGAATTTGATTTGAACAAATTGAATGGAATGCGAAAAAGCAAAGTGCGGTTTGACCTTTGTACAGACGACAACCAAACTCGATTCATACGATATCGTGTGTCATGTGGGAAAATAAACCAAATGCAATTACACCCAGTTCTGTCCTATTTGTAACCCATACTGGCCAAAAATAAAAACCATCAATTCAGCGCTAGTGCCATACCCCCGCACCTGGCCTTTGTGCCTGGGGTTCTGAAATCGGCCAGTTCAATTGCAAATAAATTCCAACAGCAGCCAAAAACTGAAGCCGCCACGGCACTCCACCAAGCCACTCTTTAGTGGTCGGTGTACCGCAACTGAGTACGCATCGTTTGTGGTCAAGGTAAAAGCTGAAATGCATGTTCGAATGAAAGTTCAAGTTTGTTTTTCTGCTCATACATGCGCTTTTTATGTGCGGTTTCCTGCCGCACAATAACCATTCAGAACAATTGGTTGGATCCAGAACTTGTTTCCTTTTTTTTTTGTCGGAACGAGGAGATGAGTTTGAGTCTGCAGCCGCCCAACCTACTTTCGATGAAGGCGAAAACTGTTTCCAAATGTGTATCGTTTTGAAATTACCCAAATAAATCATTAACCTGACCACGAACCACGGAGCACGGATCCCTCCAACTGTAGGTACAAGTCGCATGGATGTTGCGCTTTCATCGGCTTTCCGAAAACACGATTATTATCGAACATCTTCAGAACGGCGGTTATTAATTTCTGCTTTGCATGAACCGATAAAATGTGGAAAATCATCTCATCACCGGCTAATGTCGTACTCACACGCGACTTGTGAACTGGAATCAGGAAACAGCCTTTGGCGTACAATGTCAAGTCTTCATTGAACCTCAATATAAACCTCGAGAATAAAAAAAAATGTGTTCTCCTTGAATACCCCTACAGCAATCAATGGGCGATGTGTGTCTGGGTAAGGCGAACCTGTCTAAAGTTCAGTATTGTTCCATCCACTTCCGAATCGTTTCGGCAGCGTTAATCCTTTTGAGTGGCTTTCCTGATTGCTCGTTCTATGACCTGAAATTCAATGCCGAATGGGAGGTTTTTTTTTTTTGTTTTGCTGTCATTCCGTTTATGCCGCTTTTTGTCGATTGCGGGAGTATTGGATTATGTGGTATTAGAAATGTCTTAAGGACTTAATCGCCGAAGAGGCAGACAAGTGCCTTCGGTAGGAGTCAATCAGCCAGAACTAATTAATGAGAAGGATTACTGCTGTAGATGGCTTTTTCGCGCTGTAGCTGGGTTTCTTGCTGGCTCGATTATTGTTGAGGAGTTTCAGCTTGAATGGAAACGTTTTGTGGGCTTGTATGAGTTTGGGGCTTCAGAGTTTTGTTTGCGCTGCGTATATTTGGAACAGGAAATTGAGAGTCTATTTTTGGCGGCCTTCAGTTATTAAAAGGATTTCAATTTGAGGATTAGTGTCAGCGGAAGATATGTGCAGACATTTTGAAAGACATAGTTGGCTTTTTGTTGCCTGCTAATTTATGACTTAGGTGGGAGTCCTGCTTTCATTTTCAAGCAGACGTACCACAAGACTAAAAATGGTGGAAGCTATTTCTAGCTGAACTGATATTTGGTTAAAGAGAATCTGGAAGGCTGAAGCCCTCCACCAAATCATCTAGAGGTATCGTCCCGAGGCAGACTGCAACACGAACTTCTAATTTTTAAATGTATAAGGTCTGATGATACCAGAAACCCAATTAATTACTTCGTGTTCAAGATAGTCCCCCTCTGATAGCTGAAAAGTCAACAGCCGACGGGCGTGTTTGGTGTCCAATTTTACCAAAATCACTTAAGCTTTGTTTTCAGGCAGCCATTGACCGCCCATAACAAACTATACCTAGATGAATACATAGCAGGTCGTGGGTTAACTTCACTTGCCAACGAATAAAGGAAAGCGACTGGCTTGATGCAAAATAAGTGAGCAACGAAAAGCTCTATATTAACTCTTGATGAACGTATTATAGACTTTTATAACTGAAGCGATTTTCGGATCTCCTTGCGAGCTGTTAATAAAAGTTTAAGAACCATGTTTCTAAAAGTTAATTACTTAGCAGGAAAGATCAAACCTCACAAAGAAGGTCTTCAAGAAGGAAAAAAAGCACGGAAAAAAAAATCAAAACCCACTTTAAGGTGGGCTTATTAATTTTGAGGTAAATTTGTGACACAATCAACTGGCCCTAATAACACGGCAAATGCTTAGATGTGATGTTTTAACCTATACTTAGAATGGTAATAAAGTAGACATATATAATTCAAAGAGGGATCTACACCAAAGTTTTCTTTTACAACAAATCATTTATGGGCCGCTTCAAGGACTGTTTTCAAGCTCAAATTGAGAAAATTCATTTTTTGGGCAGCTTCAAAGACTGTTTTCCAGCTCAAATTGAGACGCTAAGACAGTACTTTGGGGGATAGAATGGAAGCACATCTTTGGTAGGGCTATCGGACAGGTAATCCCTAAATTACTTTATTTCTTGGCTGGATTGATTGCTTCGGGGTAAAACATGGCATCAAGTTCAGTACAGGCTGTAAAGCTGCGATTAAGGCAAAAGCAGTTTCGCCCAAGAATTCCTTCTGTTAAAACTTCACTTGGAGTCTCTGGGAGAAAAGTTATTCGTACGATTTATATTCCTCTCTGTTCGTAGAACAACAAAATTCCAGCAAAGGATGTCACACCCTGTATAGAGCCAGTGATTCTAAGGAGGAAGAGGAGGATTGCGTAAGTCGATTGCCAAAGGTTTTGTTACCAAACCCATAGTCCAAAGTTTAAGGTATCTGCATAGCTTTTGAATCATAACGCAGCTGCAGTTGAGTTTGGTCCCGAGTTCAAGCCGTCTTATAGTGCCCCGAAAATAATAGAATTCAAATAGCTCGAAAGTTAAAGCTGCTCGATCCGTTTGAGATGTTTAAAATTTGACCAGTTATCAGTGGCATCCTCTAGCCTTATCCAACTCCGGTACAGCCATTTCGTTGCAAGACCGTTCTTGCCATCGAGTCCTTGCTGGAAAGCAAGTTCCCTTTCTAAGCTCGTCGAAGGGTGTGCGGCAGTCGTCGGTGAGGAAGTTGCCGGAAATGCACCTCTACCTACCTTACTTCGGCTTTTTTAATCGTCTAAGTAGCCACTTTATTCGCTACCTTTTGACATCCTACTCCTGCGCGCTCTCATCCTATTTCAATTACAAACTGAGGTCAGGTGGTTTCAATTTGAATGAACCCATAATGAAGGTCATCTTAAGGGTAGTTCGAACAGACGACTATACCAAAATAAAATTCTGATCCTATCAATAAATTCTCTTAAACGCGTTCCATTGGAGTTTAGCATATGCACCTCCGTTCCAGTTGATCTCAATCAAAGGACACATGCGAAAACATTTGAGAGGGGACAAACCAAGCTGCAAATCAAACTCCACCCAATTAGCAAATCTGATCCTTGCCATAAGTTAGAGCTCGCACCACAGCGGTCCCTAATAATTCCTGTTGTTGGCTTAATTAAGATGACAAGTACCCCAGCAGAATGTCACAAGAGGATGTCGTATGTTGTCCTCCCGTCTGACCGCCGTTCTCCTTCCTCTAGCTGGTGTTTGCTGCTGGCTGTGCGCATCTAGTAAACGCATACACTACAGCAATGCGTATCATACTCTTCATATGTGGGATTGCACACCGAAGGGAATGAATCCTCCTTATCTACTTAAGGCGATTTATTGGTCACCATTAAGAGTGGATAAGAGCGATAAATAATTTGCGCTCGTAAAGCGCGCATTCTTTGTGTGGTGCTGGGTTTTGTTCTTCTGGTCGCGACGAGGCCGCACATATTTAAATGTGTGCGCCCAGCTCGAGCGCACATCACACAGGTATGGCCGCTGGGCCATTTTCATAAAACCTGTCCGAGATCTTGAGTGGAGTCTCTTTGCCTCAATTTACGCGCACACTGGAATAAATTTGATATGCCGCCGCGCTCGCTGGAAGAGGATTTGATTACAGGGACAAGCGTGCGCCCTTGACTATCATCTGAAGTTATTATTATTGCGTTTGTTCTTGTTGCTTTCGTTTCTAGGAGATAGATGGGATATGCGAGCGTTGATTAAGAAACTTTTTGTATGTGCTGTCCATGTAGCCGATGTGCGCTGGCGCATCAGCGAGTCTTACATTTAAGGGCAATCAATTGGTGATGATGATGGCCGTGTCGGTGGTGTAAAGCCGAGATCAGTTCAACGGAATTGAGCCATTTTCATAATTTTTATCGGAATCCGTTGGTCTCTTTATTGGGGGCCTCGAGAGGTAAAACGAAACGTGAAACAGCTCAGAAGGCGCGTGCGCCGCGTATATTGTGTTTCAATTTTTTCATCTAGGATAAGAACTCTTAAGGATGTCTTTATGGGGTGTGAAATGTAAATGGGTGGGATTTGTTTCGAGCGGAATATCTATATGTATGGTATGGCGATTGCTAATTCAAAATGGAAGTAACGTTGAAGCGTTAGACTAAGAGATTGAAGAAGGTCTGCGACTGATTGTAAAATTAAATAAATATATGCGTATGGTAAAGTATTTTGGACTACGGCATTTTAAAGCTCGGGTATGTACCTTGAGGTGAATAGTACATGGCTACATGCTGGTGGTATGGCACTTGGATTTTTTTTTTATTTGTGTTTGATAGCACGCGGAATCACAGAGGGTGGGAAATGATTTCGCAATAGTGTCGCACTTGTTGTCAAACGATTTTCAGGCAGAAACTAATTTTCACATACGAGCTCAATGGCCGCGCTTACCGTGTCCCGGGATTTTCGAATATCTGGTACTAAAGCAATTTATTGCACCTAATATGAAAAAGGGAACGATAGTGCTATGACTCCAAATCCGCATGTTACCTATTTGACCATGATCTGGGATTACTTTATACCCGTTCTCGAAGCAGTGAAACTATAAAATATGCAAAAGGACTTTTTGAAACAAACCTCAAGTCTCACTGTTTAAAACAATCATCACAGAGAACGTATAAAAAATATTTCGGCACGAATTGCCAATTTTTAAGAATGAATAACATTTTTAAAAAGGCTTCTTCAGTGTACCTATGGATCACATTTTTGAAACATCTGTCTTACTATTTAGGTTCAAAAAATGCAAATGCTGCGCCACTCTCTTTGTAATGTAACACCTACAAAACTTGTGCTCGAATTTCGGAATGAAATTTTTCAAATTTCAATTCAGTGCGTATAGCTTTCCAATCATTTTGTTAAATTCCAAATCTGCCTACCTAAATTGATTAAATCTAAGATCTTGTATCCAAAATTTAAGATTCGTGTCCCTTAACGCTGAACTAGTGGTAATAAAATATATTTTATAATTTTTTGACAGTTATTTAAACCTGCCATGATTTGGAATTTTGATGATATTCCAAAGCTGTTACAAGATAAAGATGGTTAGGTTACTTGTTCATGTTTAACTAAACATAAATGAAAAGCCATTCGTACGCATATTTTTAAGACCAAACTTAGGTTTTTAATTTAGCACAAATTTTGCTTACCTACTGAAGAAATTGGTGGGCAGTTTAATGAATTAATTTCAGAAACCCTAGAATTGAGAAATAAAATAAAAGTTAATTATTAACAAGCATACATAGATTTATTTTTTAGATATGAAATTTTAGCATTCGGTAGAGAGAAGGTAGATATGTATTTATATAAATGGTGTCCCATAATTCACGCAAAATGTAATTTTGATAGAAAATACAGATTTTAAATAAAAAAACGAGTGTGCCACACGACTGAAGTAAAACTTCTTTAGCTCCATCTATATATAGGTACATGTTTAGTTTATACATTCTAATATATCAATTTTCTTTAATAATTTAATTAAATTTGAATTTTTTTATTGATTCATAGAGTATACAGATTGGGGTTATGTATGGAATAACACATCGGATAAATGGCTTTGCTGCGCCAATACTCTTTTATTGAAATTTTCTGTGCCCATTTCGCATGAATGTGGCTGCATTTTATTAATACACCTCCCGATTTCCGAGCTTTAACTTAAAAAAAAAAAACCCAAAGAAAAAAAGTCCGATGGCGTAAAATCGCAAGATCTGGATGGCCAATTATGGTGTCAAAAACGGCCGATTACACTTATACGAAATGTCTCATGCAACAATGGAATTATTTCTCTGTCTGTATGACAAGTGTCACTGTTTTGTTGAAACCATATGTTGGTCGCATCTTGTAATTTAGGTACTAAAAACTGGGTCATCTAATATCACGATAACGAACATCATTGATTGTTACTTCCTGACCAGCCGCATTTTTGAAGAAGAATCGTCCGATACTGCCTCCACACAAAATCCACATCAAACAGTCACGCGTTGTGGATGCATTTGTTTCGCAACAATTTCTGAACCCCATATGCGACAATATTGACGGTTAACGAAGTCATCCAGACGAAAATGAGCTATATTGCTGACGATGATTTTGCGGACTGTAGCATTATTTTTAAAATATTGCTCAACAATGAAAATGCGTTTTTATTGTATATAGCGCTCCATTCTTACTAACCCCAAACTGTCAGCTGTCACATTGTTTTTTTTTCCGTTGGCATTACTGTACTATTAAATGGCGCAAAATTCAAATTTGAACTATACGGGACACCCTTTACATTTATGCAGTATACAGCGATTAACACAGTCCTTGTACGTCATGTACATTTGAAATACAGACGCACAGTAAATATTGTTTAGGCTTTCATAGAATGCAGGCTGCATGGACGGGGGGTGAAAAGTTTCGTAGCTTTCCAGAATTCCAGTGGAATTGTTCTAAACTATAATTTATGGAAAAGCTCCATATCTTATACCGGCCAGGGTTCTCCATGTCCACTTAAAACATTTGCTTAGCCTTGAGATGGGGTGTCACATGATTCTATAGAAAATTTCGGCAGTTTCGACTCCGTCGTGGACTTGCAATTCAAAAAAGGCTTCCAACTGTCATCATCCAGAGCGTTTTTATCCACTGCAACTCATACAAAGCTTGTGACAATAAAGTAGGTATAATATGCGGGTAATAACCTACGAAGACTCAAATTTCACTTAGTCCATATTTTATAAAAATATACCTTTCGAAACATCCCCTTAATCGGTTCGCCAAAAAACGTGTAGCCTATTTTTTTAATGGGTCATATCATTTATTTAAATGGCCGATTATGAATTCTATCCAAGAAGTGTATGACCTTCTTGGCGGTTTTTAGTTTTCAGCGCAAGCATATATTAGGAATTTAGAAATGTAAGACCAAGAGAAGCGTGTTAAAACAGCTGGTTCCTATAAAAATCCGAATTCGATTTTGTTGGAATTTTAAAACAATCAGTTTAGGTTCTGTTTGTGCGCGTGAAACTTATTGGGCCCCACTAATAATCATTTTTATCCTTCACCTAACACATTTTGTGGGTCACAATACGCAATTTTGTATGGAAAATCTTGCCATTGTGAGTTCGGAAAATTAAGCCTGGACACTAAAAATTATTATTAGAATCGCGGGAGTAACAGCTGGATTTCATTCATTTAGGTGGTGCGGGAATCGGAACACACTCGGTAGTGCTCCAGAGGAATGTAAGGAGTTTGCCTGAAAGTAAGAAGCTGCATCCAAAATCGTCAGTTTATTCCTTGCAACACTGTTAAATGTGCCAAGTTCCCTGAGATCTGTTCCCAGGAGTTCTTCCTAGTACCTACCTATTTTTTTTTTTTTTTTTGCAAACCAACTAGTTCACATTTTGCAAAGGTACATATAGTTACATGCAAAATTAAAAAAAAAAATTCATCTCTGTCGAAACTCAAAAGTATATATCTATAGGCACATAAAAAATAACAATCGACTTGCCACCCTGACCACTTTATTACCACCACGCAAAACAGTCAATTACTCGCTGGGTCGAAACAAAAAGACGCAAAAGCGGATGCTGCTAAAAGAAAAAAAGTACGCACTTAACCGACTGCATCCCCAATTGTGTTCCCAAGAATTGAAGGACATAGAAGAAATTCTTTAGCTCTAGGGACCAGCGACGCCCATAAAAAATAAACCCCTACCCATGTGTATACAGAGCATGCTAGCCGCCTAGTATTAAGTTCGATGTCTATAGCCACGTTCGCTTCCCATTCATCTTGATTGCCCGAATATATGTTCTTAAAAGAACCCAACCATTGCAAATTGGTCCGATATTCCGAAAAGGCCCTGCAGCGTTAGTCAGGATTTGTTTTGTTATATATATACCTGCACTCTTCCTTTTTGTTGTTGGTCGTAGAAGACAAAGTTCTCTAGCTTCTGATATTATGGATGGCCGATGATTACCGCCAATGAATAATAAAGCGATGCGAGGATGGCGGATTCTCGGATGGTCATGGAAGACGTCTGTCTATAGGACTACAGTATGTGGACCACCAGAGGCTAAGCCAAGCGTCAAGAGGATGATGATGATGATGGAGTTGCTGTTGCCGATGCTGATGCGATGGTGATGCACAATGTGTGTCTTTACATACGGCAAAGCGTCCTCGTATAGCAGGTTATTTTCAGCCAGTGTCTGCCTGCCAGTAATAGTGCGCGAATTAAGACATTTACTCCCTGCCAAGGTACATATTTACGAAAACAGCCACAGACAGAGACAGAGACAGAGACAGACATACGAGTGGAGTGGTGTTAGATGGTTTGTTTTCTCCTTTTGTCGTTTTCGTTCGCACTTGTTGCCGCGATTCCTATGAGAACACACAATGGGCCCCGTGGAGATGAAGAATAAGATGGCAATGATGATGATGATGGTCATCATACATTGGTGGTGTATCAAAAGATCTGCGCGCTGATGCAGAATCTCGCATCCTGGAAATCCCAGGAAAAGAAGTTTCACTCCCTCCCAATTTGAATGGCCTCACCTCACGTACGTTATTTTCGCAATAACAAAACTAAAAAAACAAAAAAAAACTGTACAAAAAAACACACATTGTGCATAAATAAGGCAAAGGTGCCTTGGCGACGGCGCGGTGGCGGTGGAGGAGTGGGTCGTTTTGGCGGCCCGCAAGTGGCTTGTAATAAGCTTCAAGTGCATCTTGGTGGTGGCGAGAAGGTGTTTGCCCAGATTGTTGCCTGCATTGTTGGAGGTGCAATTTTCATTCCACATTGCTGTTGTTGTTATTGTTAGCTTAAAGGGGTCTCTTGCTCTCGTAAGGTCCAAGTGCGGATCGTCGCACTGCTTGTGCGAAGTGCTTCAATTATTTTCGGCTGTCTTGTGCTGTGGCGGAAAAAGAGGTGGGGCACAAAGGGAGTGCCAGTGCTGAGAGAGATATATGTTGGATACGCGAACAGAAATGCTTCTTTTGCGGCCAATATGATTCTGGCCAAGATAAATTGGTATTGTGCGTTTTGAGGACGGGTTCGCGCGATAACCTCTCTGGATATCCTCGTAACCTTAAAATTCTTCACTCTGTGTGTGCGAGTGTTTGATATCTGATTGATCTGCTTTAGGAGTTTTTTTTCGGTAAAATTAATAATAAGTCGTGATATGGAGTGCTCTGCTGTTGGCTCAGGTGCACCTTATGACTGCGTGCGTGCGATTTGATGCGATTTTCGGCGGCAGCTCAAGAAGAGCGACGTTCGACGAACTTAGAGCTCTGACTACAATGGGTTATTGCACTTGGGCAGGGGCAGCTAAAGAGCGACTATTATCGGTTCGTGAGATTATAATTAGCTCGGTTGCAATTATCAGCTATCGCCAATCGACGGACGGTCCATATTAGGGGTCATCGCTGTGAGGCAGAGATACTGAATCGAATCTGTCGACTGTCGAGATGCAGCCGTTATCCGGAGAAGTATCGCATTCAATTATTTTGAAATTAACAGATCATTTTTCTTTCGGGAAACAGGTTTGTCCGCGGGCAATTCTTCGAATCGGGAAGAACAAATCTGCTTATTTGAGGAGGTTATCCTCAGGGTGGATCGGTTGTTGTTTTGCCATCAATATTTATAGTGGGTAGGCTGTGGTTACTCCACGAAGTCCGATTTGATCAAAAGTATGTGAAATGGGCAACATGCGCTCAAATATATCGAGCTCAGCTCAGTTTCCAGAAATAGGTAGTTGGGCTTTAGATTGGTGCCGGAATCTGTTACATGGCCAGTTCGGTGCGAACTAGATGTTCAGGAAGTTCCAAAAACGTAGTTCCGGTTTTAAAATGTTTATTATTTTGATAAAATAAATCACACTTACTTTAGAGTGGAAGAAGAGCGCAAGAAAAACACTTACTACAGTTTTCTATTTTTTCAGTGTTCGTAATTGACGTTGTTAACGTCTGAGTTTTTTTCAAAGACTAACTTTTGTTGCTTGGTACAACTACATTCAAGCTCGAGGCTAGTCTTCGATAAAATGACGTTTAGGTTGAAAAATGTGAAACATTTTGTTTGACACAAAATGTTGTGACCACTGGCGTATGAAGTCAAATTTGCCCAAGTTTAGAAAGGGTTTAAGACATGGCGCGATCCAGGGAATGGATAAAGTCGAACTGTCACGGTTTAGATGCCGGTGCTTACAACTTCACTACATCATTATATCTGTGGTCACAAGGCAAAACCGCTAAAGTCAGTTTCACTCATTGTTCTGGAGAGCAGTTTAAAGTTTGTTTACTCCAATGACTCTAGTGACTTAAGCTGTTGTTTTATTTTTGAAATTGTGGCCACTTTTTTAAAGATATAAAGCTGAAAAAAATTTACAAAATAGATTTTAGTATGCTGAATCTAATGGCATCAAAATTTCAATTTCGTCTAATGTCGACTTTAGCGGTTATGGTTTGTGGCTACAGATATAACGATGTTAAGATCTGTTAAACTGTTATATTTGTACGGACCGAAGTACCTGCGTCTGCCAGACTGCATTTTACGCCTTGTTTCATTCAATAACTACTATAAGCGACAACTCAACTTTCATAATTCTGTCGGAGAGTTGCACTCTATCAAGTCTTGCGGGCAACCAGGTCAGACTTATGTAAGCCTCGAGAAATTGGATCTTCACTAAGCTTGGTTAAAGAGGTACAGAAAAGATTTACATCCGGACAGGGTTTTATGATTGATTGGGATTCAATGCAGCTACAATAGCCGAAGACTCACTGAGAGGAGAAAATACTGTAGGCAACTACCTGGCCTCCTGATGATGGGCTAGCCACGCCGATTGTACCATCCACCTTAATGTGGTTAGTACTGAACATCTAGACCCATTGAGCCCTATTAATAACAAATTTTAGAGTCTCGACTTGAAATGTATGGAATGGCTAACAATTGCAAAATTTTAGCTATTAGCTATTTTCAATTAATTAAGTCGAAACTAAAAATGTTTATTGGTAGGCTTCCTGCAAAGTTTATTATGTTCATTTTCAGGATGTCTGGCAAACAAAAAGTTAAGAAATGGTCCAACAGTCCTCTTCGGTTCGGACAATTTTAATAATTCTCTTCCACCATTGTTAAAGAGCGTTGTTGTTCTTGTTCTTGATGTTGTTGTTGTTGCGTTGTTGGCGTTGTTCTTGATGTTGTTGTTGTTGCGTTGTTGTAGTTGCTGGTGTTATTGTTGTTGTTGTTGTTGTTGTTGCTGTTGTTGCGTTGTTGTTGTTGCTGGTGTTATTGTTGTTGTTTTTGCGTTGTTGTTGTTGTTGTTGTTGTTGTTGTTGTTGTTGTTGTTGTTGTTGTTGTTGTTGTTGTTGTTGTTGTTGTTGTAGTTAAAGGATCCTGGCGAGGATTTCTCAAAAAAAACCGAACACCAACCTGGGTTGGTCCAACTTGTTCGTATTAGTATTAGTATAGAAATAAAAGAACCGATATGAAAACGTTATAAGATTTTATTGTGCTGCTAGCTTGAAGTCAGAATTAAGACTAAGCTCTAAACTATCCCTAAGTGCCAGTGGTAGTCCCATGGCCCATCGCCAATCCGCTGAGTCGCCAGAATATACGCGGCGCGTGTATCCGCCTGCATCGGGTGTCATCATGCTGATACAGCTTATCGGTGGGAACAGGTTGGTTCATGATATGCATTTATGCATACGGTGCGTCTACGGTGTTCATATGATATGATAAATGCTGTTTTCATATAATTTTTATAGGTGTGGTCTATCAGGTGGTGATAACTTTGTTGTTGTTGTTGTTGTTGTTGTTATTGGTGTTGCTGGTGTTGTTGCTGTTGCTCTTGTCACTGGTGTTGTTATATCACCTTCATCAGTCAATACATTCATTCACTCTTTATGGGATTCCCATTCACAGCACCCTTTCCTTTGCTTTCTACATGAATGTAATAACATCGTTGTCGATTGCGATGTATTTTGCTTTAAATGAGATCTTTCAATGGGAATACCTCTTCGGATGTTCGAAATTTCCTATATTATCACACCTTTCACTGAACAAAACAGATAAGAATTTTACTGGACAGACATATCAGTAAGACGAGCAATTTAATACATTTTATGTATTTTTTTCTCATGTTATTTCAATTAATTAAGACGGACAATCTCTTTCTTTACCCTTCGCCTTCTTGGTGACTTATCAACATATATTAAGGACCTCCCTTGTACCTAACCTCTGTGGAAGAAATTTTTTAAAAGAGTCACAAAAGGCACTCCGACTGTATGCGAAAAAATTCTTCGTGCGGAATGTCTAACGCAATCAAATACTTGGAAGTGTCTATTGAACAATTTTTTTATAGATAGCCAATATGAACTGGCACACAAAAGAGAGAACAATATTTTCCCGCATTCAGATATACTCGCTGATACAAGAGAGGATTACTTTTGAACCCAAATATGCAATGGCAACCAAATGTCCACAAGTTCCTACCTCGTAACCAACTTGTTTATTTTCTGAAATGCGATTGCAGTCTACCTTTCCATAGAGCACTACCGCATCAGTAAACACAATGCCACATTCAATTCCAACTATTTGAATACAGCTTTCATAAATCAACATGCGTGGGAGAAAGAAAAATCGATTAATCTATATGAAATCGATTCCAGCCACGGATGGCAGTTTTCAATTACAGCCAGGCGACGCCTTCATAGTTCCATTTTCATTCTCCCAATGGCCAACATAGACCTACACGACAATTTACCATTCCGCATGCTAGAACATTTTCCATTGCAAAGACATCTCGTATTTCGTATTTCTGGTATTAAGGGCCGAAGATGCAGAGACGGACGACGACGCACCCGCAAAACATGATGGATAAGTCCATCTGAACTCTACAGCGAACTGTCTGTGTCGTCCACCTTGCTCCACCCAGCTTTGCCTGCTGCTGGCCACAACGGTGCCATAAATTCTCAATCAATATCCACTTCTACATTGGGAATTCCCATTTCGAATGCCGAATGGATTGTCATCGATCATAATGTCGTACGAATTGCTTTGGCAATTTGTTCAAAACAAATGAAAAAAAAAAAAAACGACAAAAAGCCACCCTCCTCATCTCTGTGCCAACAAACGAATGTCATATGCAGGTTCCCCAAGGTATGGTTGGCAAAAAGGATACCATCCTATTCGAATGCCATTGAAGCTTTATGGCTCCATATGGACCTGAGAAATGTAATTTCGTTTGATTTACTGTAAGGGGTTAATAAGACGGGCTCACCCAACAGCAGCAGCGGCATCACCGGCAGCAGCTGTAGCCCCAACGCATCCCATTGTAGACCACTGGCTGTGAATCGCATAATAGACGGGACGAGTCATTGCGAATGCAGGGAGCATGCGCTATCTGCCATTCCATCTATGCGCTGTGCGCTCTGCCTGTGCGCAATGTCCAATGAATATTTTTCCATATTTAAAATGCGCCAGTGATTAATTCAGCGAATAGAAAATCGCTCCTGTCGCTGCGAGAGCCTGAAATAGTTTTCCGATCTTAGCCAGCTCTCACACAGAGAGAAGGGAAGCAATGCATCATCATCTGGGAAGGGAATTCCAATGATATTGGAGTGATTTCTGGGTGCGCGCGCTCACAAACCCCAGACGAACTATATTCCAGCAAGAGACATATTCAAATTTTAACGGCTAAATTATTCGAAATACTTTTGGTACTGAATGATTATTGAATATGAAATCGGAATGGACAATAGCAAAGGAAGTCATCCAAAACATTCGCCCGAGACAAAGGAATATTGGGGATGTAGTCTATGTGGCATCTTTCGTGGGACCGAAAAAGTATGCGATTCCTCAGAAGTGCTTTGCATTTGAATAGGAAGCGCTTGCTTGACTAAGCTGGCTTTCTCGACCACCCTTGTCAGGCTCTGTCTAGTGATGAATGATGTTTACAGAAATTGTTTCCTAGTCTATGTAGGTAACAAAGGAAGAAGGTGTAACAGTGGTGCAGTTTCAGGCTTCAATTGAACTCAGTCACTGGTTAAATTTCAAAAAAGCTTTTAAGACTGTCAGGTCGTTTAAGTAGGTTTGTAAAATTATTGTAGGGGCAATGTCCACAGACTGAAACGATGTTGAAGCGCGACACATTCGATGGGTCTGTTTCTTTTTTCGTTTGAAAATTTCTAATAGATTAAAAATTTTTACAGATTCTTACTTGTACATTTTGCAGCGTTCCTGATTTGTCTGTCATTTCCTAACACAGACATTTTCCAACAAAGAGACCTATGAGCTGCTATCTAAGACTGTAAAGTGAACTGGGAATCAAAACGACTCGGCCGATTGCGATGCAATGAAAGCCACAAGTTGCTTCATATTAAGCAATATTTTTGGCAGAGAAATTCATTCAAATTGGGTGAGAAGTCTTAAAGTGTTTCGTGACAAAAATCATCATTCAAACAGACAGACTTTCCAATTTTATTAAATGTGCAGCAGACAACTTTTTTAACCTCTTTAATAAAATCTTAAAGCCGACTTGTACGCTGTTTTCTATGATTTGAGTAAGTTCTAGTCGCTGTCTGAGGTGCTTGGTACTTGTGTCCATTTTTGTCATACCTACTTTTAGCATTGACACGGAGAATATTGAAAACTCCAATCACCGAGCCGCTGCACCTACTGAGTGGTTCAAATAAAATCAAACAGGAAAACTCAAATCCTGGGGACAACCTTTAAGTGCAGGAAAGAGAACCGAAAAAAAACAAAATCCAAATAATTATGCATTCTGTCAACAGCAGAAGAATTTATAATCACTGATATCCAGGTCCCCAGCAAAGCCAATTGGAACCTCTCTCCGAATTAACCAATTTGCGGTTGCTATGGCTCTGTACGCAACCGGTCACCAGTGAGAGGGAAAGAGGGGTAAAGAAAAACTTACCAAAGATAATATTGAGATGCATTCCATCCACAATGTGCCCACACACTGCAAACTGCATGCGTATTTCCGAGTTAATTCCAATTTTGTTACACTGCCGCGCAACGGAGAGCACCAACCTCGTTTGGTACGGCCGAAATGCAACAATCGAAGGCCAATAATGAGGGCTCTGCTTGGCACGGGAGACCTCTTGTTATATCGCGCGCCAGGCTCACACAAACAGTTGCCAGTTACTTAAAGGTGAGCGAAAATTATGCTCCTTCGAGTCCATTTAAAGTGAAACTTTTTAAGATAACAAATTTATTGTAGTCTCTCGCTCGACGAAGCGCGAACGAGTTCGCAGCGGCTCCGTAGCATAGTGTGCCCATAAGCGAACTCAGCCTCAAGATCCTCGTATCTTTCGTTGCCATTTAATTTTGTCGTCAATGGCGGCGCGACTGATTGCAAAAGTTGAATACATTCGTGAGTTTGTATGGTACTCATATAGTCTGCGCGTGGCCATTAAATAGGCCCGCATTTAAGGTCGAGTCGGGCAGATCCATCCGCTAAATGATGATCCATTCTGGATCAAGTAGCGAGCATTTAAATTCACTGTCCAATTTAGTGAATGTTGTAAAAATGTGTCATTAATAGTGCTGTGACATTTGACAGTTCATTTTGGAATGTTGTAAAAATGTGTCATTAATAGTGCTGTGACATTTGACAGTTCATTTGCGGCTGCTGTTTGCTACTGATTAGCAAATACGGTTGTAATCTGATTGTTTTCGTAGCAAGATGATGACGATTTGAGATGACAGATGGTGACGTTTTGAGATGACAGTCTTTTAGTCAAAGATTTTTTTGAAGGTAAAAGTGACAGATCTTTTATGGCAGAACATTCACCGACAGAAACAAAAATGAGCTGAATGAAACAAGGAGCTTCAGAAGGGCTTCAATATGTCAAATAAAATACCGTGATTAAAAAAAACAAGGATTGATGTTTGAAGTAACAATTTTTAAATGGAACATTTTTGAAATATATAAAAGACGTCCGGGTCCGATATAACGAATGCTCTGACCCAAATTTCGTAGAAAAATTTAACAAAGCACAGGTTTTAAAGATCACAATTTTATATAATAATAATAATAATAATAATAATAATAATAATAATTGTAATAATAATATAATAATTTAAACAATTGTAAATAAAATTGTACTTCTAGTACTTTTGTGTATTAGTTCTGTTACTTTTTCAAAAGTTTATTGTTCGGTACTATTCTTAATATTTAAAGTTAAAATGTTAAATTTCCTTCAATTTTAAAATAAATTCTGAAGAAAAAGGCCGATTTATTGGCGGTAAAAATGTTATAAAGTAAGCAATTACATCAACTACGCTCTATTTGACACTTCGAGACTCGCAGTAGTTATTGTAATTTGTGTGCTGAAAATCTTACTTTACTTTGCTTTGCTGAGAACGGAGCTCAAAAAAACACGCCTAATAAAAATGCGTTGTGAAATTCGCAGGGAAAATTTCACGCCCTTTTGTATATCGCTCCATTTAGACTACTCCCGAACTGTCAGCTGTCACATTGTTATTTTTTTCCATTTGGCATCACTGTACTTTCAAATGGCGCAAATTCAAATTTTGCGTGCATTATGGGACACCCTTTACATAGTTGTCTTATAAAATAAAAACACATAGAAACGACAGCTTTTGAAAGCTAGCTTTATACCGACTTAAATTTTTTATTTATTCATCAAAAACGTTCTCCACTTAGACTTGTATTTCTTCATTGATTTTTCTTAATTATGATTTATGCAATGAAAATCGCCATTATTCATAGGACCACTAGAAGATGAAACGCCTTGCACAGAACTGCCAGTTCATTGAAATATTTGAAAGTACCTTTCAAACCGTTGTGGGTTCGGTGGAGAGGTCCATTGAAACCAAGGAATTCTCGGCTGCCTTTCTTGACATATGAGAACCTAAATCAACATCGAAACAAAATCTAGCAAACAGGACTTGAGCAGGCTCTTCATTGCAGCAGCCCTGATGCACATTTTAGACAGGACTACATTTTAAATTAGGTATCTCTGTAGTAAGACCTGAGAATCGCTGCACCTACTTCCGAAGAAGGAGAGATATCTCCTTTTGTCTGATGGAATCTAGAAATTTTGATTTAAAATGGATCACTTTGAGTGCAAAGTCACAGCCTGTATAGTTTTCTTTGATTTTTATCTTCAAATACTTTCGGATATTTTGCCATTTGGGCAGCTGTGATGTAAGCATCAACTTTTGCCTTGAAAATTGCCACACCCTCGTTTACTCCTAGAAAAAAGCTTATACCTCAACCCCAACTTGGTCAACAGGCTCAACTGTGTCAAGTGTCTAAACTGAAGCAATGTCAAACTCCAAATGAACCCTCCTCATAAGTATTTTGCTTTCCGAACCCCAATCATTTCATTCCCTCGGCCAAATTATCGAAAGTCCGTCTTTCTAAATACCTTCCCGCTGGCCAAGTGTACATTTGTCTTTATTTTTTCGTTCCTCCCGTCGCGATTACAAGTCGAAATGTTAACAACCCAAGGAAGACACTAATAAACTTCATTTTCCTACTCAACTCGTCCATGCCCATGTTCAAACAGAAGAGAGGCAGAGAGCGGTCCCAAAAAGTTATGCCTGCACACGTAGCGCCAAAATGAAATTCCATTCTACCATTTTTGGTCATTTAACTTTGGCCGTGCATCTTTTGGGCAATGCGAGGTGGTGGCAGCCAACAGCCACCAGCCCAGCGGACAGCTACTTCATGCTGCCGTGTGTGACTCCGGTGACTTTTGTCATTTTTCGCGATTTCGTAAATCAGGGACAAGAACAACGACAATGATCACAAATCAAGTAAAAATACGTAGAAGGAGAATCGCAATGCTTAAGCACACTCACACAGAACCAACAAAAAGCCTTACACGCAGGTTTCGTGTTTCCGAATGTTTTGCAATCGACTCAATTTGTTATTGGAGAAGACCGAGGCAGAGGGACGTATATGTAAGTGGGCACACAGCTGCAGCACCGAACAAATGTCTCTATATACTATGCAAAAGGAAACGGCCAAACACAGTTTACATTCCGGACAGAGGACACCCATCGCCATCGGTGACCTCATATCCCTTAGTGCGAGCCCCACAATTGACAGTTTGTTAGCCAGGAAACATTCCGCCGTTGGTCGGTAAATCACAATCTCTTTCTGGTTCGAGTTGAACCGAAACAGCGCGCATTGTGGCAACTCTGACACTTTGCGTAGTGGCCCCCATTAGCCATCATTGGGTACAATAACTCACGGTAAATGCGTATTAACACGCCAACGCATAGATCCTATTAGCGGCAGCAAAAATTTGCATAGGAGTGCAATAATTTTCCCTGCGAATTTCACGCCCAGGTGAGTAGCTGATATCTTAACTTGACCAACGAGCTGTCCGTGTAGTCGCTGCCGGTCAGTTTATAACAGCCCTTTGGATCAGAGGCCAGCCAGATAGCGACCAACTGATTTGTAATTAAGGATAAAATATTATCTGTGCGGCAATGTAATTAAATTAAATTTCCCATGGACACGAGCGTGTCCTGGGTTCCGGAATGCAAATGGGTGTAGGTGGTGGTGGTGGCTATGTATAGCTGTGCCCTAATGACAGGCCAGTTAGGCGCTCCACTGTGGAAATTATGTGTCATTAGGAGGACCTATAATTGACAGACGCGTCATGTCCAATTGTACGTAGACGCTATGCTGTGCTAGTGACAGAGTTCCATTTGTAGAATTGTTTTAATGGTAATTTTTGTCATTTCACGGCTATTGGATGGTAATTTGGTGAATTAAATTCCTCCGGATGGCACTATTTGGATTTGGATTCGATTATGGGGGCAGCTTATTGGGGAATGTGCTTATAGTGTCAAGTGCGCCATTAGCATAGTAATTGAATTTCTATGGTGATTTAGCGAAGGCAGATTTACCTATAAAGCCACTTCGTATGCTAATGCCAGATCATGGCACGGACAAGATTTTCAGATGCATTGTACTGATACTGGGATATTGATTTATTCCGCAGCAAAATTGGGGAAACTCTAAAATTAAGTCGGCATGACCTCTCTTGATAAATGTATGCCGAAATTTGTACATTTTCAATAAGCGATGGGAAAGTTTTAGCGGGATATATTTGGAATATACCCGCCTATCTACAGTTTGCCAGTTGATTGGTGAATTTTTTTCTTCAGCGAACGCTGGCTTTTTGGGCTAGACTCCTGCTAGCTGCTACTTCAAGTACGTCTGAAAATGCATCGCAAGTCCTAGAACACACAATTTGGAATCAAATTTGGAATCATTTTTTAATATCCATAGTCTACTTACCTACTCATTTATTTCATTTTCGTTCTTCCCAAAAAGGCGTTTAACTTTGTTTATACAGTTTGAATTATGAAATAGGGTCTTATCCAAAACCCCTCAACAAGGGGGGCCTTTTTTTAATTTTTAAAAACACAAAAACTTATTGACGAACCGTAATCAGTGTCAGTTTGAAACTTTGAAACCTTATGAAGAGGAAGAAACTATTAGATAGGCGTTTCGTCATTTTTAAAGGTATTTCGTCATTTTTCAAAGTGACCCCTCTTTTTGAGATGCATCATTTTAGAAGAGCATATTTCTCGTTTGAACAATAATTTCCTAGCCGCTTATGAGAAGAAAGGTACTCTTATATTTTGAATGGTGATAGAGAACAAAAAATAATTGCAGACATATTTTAGGAGATTTTAGAGTCTCAGCCAAACAGCGCATTTTAGGGGGCAACACCTAGGGGGGCATAAAAAGGCGAATGGGAAAAAATGCTCGATTGTTGAAACCTTTTAATGTTTATCTGCAAAATTAAAGAAGTATATCATTTTTCAGAATGGGTAGCATTCTAAGGAGTTTGCGAAATCACCATTACCACGACCGGCGACCTCTTCATTATAAAATAAAAATGCTGGGTTGATTTATTTTTACACGTTGGTAGAAAAGTGAAAATAAATCAGCTTGATTGGCTCAAAATAACCCCCCTTAACCCGTTTTAGAGGGTTATGGGGCAAGTCCTATAAAATTGTGACAAGACAACTCTAGTTTGATCTTCAAAAGCCTCTGGAGCAGTGTTGTTAGCACCCACTCTTCATTTATCCCATGAAACGTGGTAATTTTTCCCTTTTTACGGTACTCAAATTCCCTTTAAAAACCCCACAAAATCCAGTTTTTAAAAGTAAAATTTGTATTACACGGAAAAAAATTCACGTTTAATTAACCTTTAGTATAAAAACCGTAGTTTGTACATTACTATGATTATTTTTTGTTACTTGAAAGTTTCGATAGAAGACGCTTTACATGAGCTGTTTTTTATGGACATTCAATGTGTTGATAATTATGGTGGAATGTAGGTCTTTTGATGAAATTTCAGTTAAAATTTATAGTTTGAATGCTTTTTGTTAGATTCCTGAAACTCCCACGATTTTAGTGTTTTCCCCTTTATCCCCCGGAAGGATTTTCGGATATAAAAATTCCCACAAAATGGGATAAATCCCACGATATAACAAGACTGTTCTGGAGTCTCCACCATTTTTGATATCTTCGAAGGTAGGTATTTTGAGGCACTATACGAAGGATTTCGAATTAGGGGGAGTGGCGCATATAACCATAAAGCTCCATAAAGGTACTTTAAGCTCTATTAAATGACATAAGATAGCCTAAGCGCTAAAATTTGAGACGTAGCTTGAAAATGCTATAACCCTGTTGAAAAGATTTCGAAAAACTTGGGTTTCGCTACAGATGCTGAGACGTAGCTCGGAAAAAGAAGAAAAGCACAGTCACCACCCTTTTAGAACCCGGAAACTAATCGCATAATGGCCTTTAAACTTCCAAACAACCATAAGTCTTCCTATGCTTCCCCATTTAGTACAAGTAATTGTTCTAGCACAGTTTTGAAAATTTGATAAAATCTCGAACTGAGGCTCAAAACAACCTTTATAGAAGCGTCTTGCTAAGCACTTTTGTCTTTTTTGTTGCATTTTTTGTGCGATAAACATCAACCTCAGAACTGCTATAAATATTTTTCAATCTTCAGCTGGGATGTTTGGTGAAGGAAATGTTTTGCTCAACACTTAGTCCTTCAATGAGCTAGCACGTGAAAATATTACGAGAGAAATGGTCTCAATAAATGTCTGTTGCTTTATACAGCTTTGTTTAATATTTCTGAGGCATCTTAGATATTGTAACAAATTAAATGTATTTTATATAACACATCATCGTACTTTCCGCTTAATTGAACTAAAGAAAAATATTTGGCACCACGCAGCAGTTCCATGTTGGACCTTAGGCCTTGATCCACCCAACAATTTCACGGTGGAATTGGGAAGCTTTTGTTAATTTATAAAACTACCTATAGCTTCGTGTAAACTTTTAAGGACGGTCGCATAATCTAAACATGCAAATATTCAAGACTGCAGCTTTACCAACCTTTAAGCATTTAAAAAAAAAAACACCCGCCAACATGTGGGTACAAGGAACTCCAAAGCACTTAAAGACCGAAGCGGTTTCAACCTCTGTACAGTCGGTGTACGTGTATAAACTGAACTCCAGTCAATGTATGCGCAAAAGCGTGAAAGGTGCCCATTAAATCGTTTCGCTTCCGTGGGATAAATCATTTGCTTAGCCACTAACATCACATGATGATCTGCTGTCAATAGAATAACTATTCGCTGGCACAACTTATCCTGTGTTCATCCCCTCCCACCTAGAATATTTAATTTAATTAAAAGTCAGCCGAAGATGGCTCTGTGAATATCTATGGCTTTCGCGGAAAATGCCCCTTCCTTTCCTATGGTACGTCTTTGCCCATTCAGCGCTGTTTGAGCAGATACAATGCAGCCGAATGGAATGATCTTCCTCATGGAACCCTAACACGTGTTCCTCTGGCGCACAACATCGTTGAGGTGGTTCGGCGTGCATTGCAATCAATACCTCGACGCCTGTTTTAGCTTCGAGTAAATGCACACAGGCGTTGAGCATGTGGAATGGAGCACCTGGGAGTCTGGCAAATAGTATGCACAGGCTCAGCACGTAAATTATGTTTACCTATCGGCAGTGAATATTAATTGCATTAGTTAGTATAGGAGAATTCCGAAGGCCCGTCGTTCCAAGTTTAGATGTTGGAAGAGGAACTTAAGCGTGGCCTCATCTAGGCGATATGTCCGTTGATGAATGGAAGCTAAGCCGAAAATACGTACACACTCGGGGTAACTGTTTAGATAGATTACGATAGATGGTCGTATTACAGAGCGGCTGCGCTTAAGCTCATCTTAAGTATCGCGAGGTACAAATTGAGTATGCGGGTAACATGTTAGGTTACAGGACTTCTGAATGCGGGGATGCTATCACTGGGGCTACACGTCGGCGCAGGTGACAAGTCCCTGTTGGGTGGTAACTTAAGAATGCGAAATTATCATATTATGGCTGTAACAACTAAGTAGTCTGCGATGCTTGAGAGGTTCCCTCAAATGCATGTAGGAAGTGGTTACAGTTAGTAGGTATTTATAGTGGGAATAATATGTTAATTGAGTGGATGGTGTTTGTCCAGAGGTCTATTTTAAATAACACAGGAATATGTTTTGACGCATAAACTGGAATATATTCGTACGAGGCATGTACTTTCCGGTGGGCCAGATGCGGGACTCACAATCCCTCATATAACGAGTTTGGTCTTTGGCAGAAGGAGTCAATCATGAGTGATTAGCCGCGACAGAATTCCTCACTATAACACATTTCTGTTGTAACGACAATAGCGAACTAAGCCTTAGAGTACGAGTAAATTTTGAGACCCAAGAGACGGAATGGGGTACCATAGGTCCCTCCAACTAAAGTGAGATTTTACCTGCATTCAAGTTTATTTTAGTATTGGCCGAAATGCATTAACAAATGAAATCTGCAAAGTTTATTTTTATTCCTATTCATAAAAAAAAATCTGTACGAATTTTTCAAGTTTTGAAATGAAAGTTGCTAATAATTTTTTTTTTAGAAATATATAGATTTCCTCAAATGCAAAATTTCACTTCTATTGCCTTCAACTTAAAGGAAAAACTTTATAATTTTAAAATAGAAATTGTAACGAACGTAATAATACTATTAATATACTGCGGCAACACATAAACAAAAATCACGCAACTGTAGTGCAGCCAGAAAAGGGGAGTACTTTTTAAAAAAAATAGGAGCACAAACATTTTTATTTTTATATAAACAAAAATCATAGAAAAAAATCAGTTAAAAAAAAGACAAAACGAACTAGAAAGAGGGAAATTCCCTTTTTGACGACAGTTTGGAAGATAAAACTGCTGCCAAATTTGCATTCAATTTGAAGGAATTAAATTTATTAATGTTGAAATCAGAGATAATACAGAGACCACCTACTTCGGCCGATTTCCCGTTACTTGCCTACAAGCTATATTTTTATGGGGTGACAAATGCTAAGTGCGCTTGTATTGTTACATAGAAATTCGTTTGACAAATGTCACCTAACTTCAAAAATTCCGACTCACCAACACACTCGCACCTTGCATATGCCACTTCCGCTGTAGGCAAAGTTCATAGAATTTTATCCGTTCAATTTGAAATTATTCGTTACGTGTGGATAATATTTTTTTTAGGAATAAGTGTTCATTTGCTTAAAATATTAATAAAAAATTAACAACGTAAATTGATTGACGGAAAATAACAACATTTTGAGCAAATTTTGTTCAATTATCTAATGTCGCATTCCATTGGGACAAAAAATCAATCTTTTTTTTGATCTAAATCACTTTTCGCGTTCCATTGGGGAAAAAAGTCATTCTTTTTTTTGATTCGGATCACTTTTTGCAGATCACGATATTTTTTCAGATTTACACATACTACCACAAATACAGCACAGCTGTTTTACGTCATTTAAAGAAGTTTGTTTTAAAACAAATGTGCAAAGTTTCGTGAAAACCAAAATAAAGAAATACATTAACAACAATGGACAAAGTTTTGGAGAAATTATTATCTTTATTGTCTTCCTCATCATCTGGAAACTACGAATCACCAAAACTACTCCATTTGCAGCTTCAACAGAGGAAACATTTTGCAAACTGATTTCCATGGTTGATTTTACAAAAAACAAATGCAATTTGAACAGCTGATATTGTTGTCAAATGACGCACTAATCCATTTACAAAAGCTGATCAATTTCATTGCATGTTCCATAAGCCGCATAAAATCTGAGATCTGAAAAAGATTTTTGGTGGTCCCAATGGAAAACGACATAAGAAAAATTAACACATGAAATCGAAGTTAAAGATATTGAAAAGCAGAAAATACGCAACCATGTTGGTCCTAATAAGTTTCTAGTATATAGAACATCTCCATTAGATAGTTTTATTGACCAACGAAATCGAATTATTCGCCTTTATACAATTTATAATAACTAACAACAATGGCATTCAATAAAGAAAAAATGTGGTATTCCCGAATTCCAGCACATTTCCCCACGGTCGCCGAGGTAGGCAGCATTTATTTTTGTATTTTTTGTATGTTTTTGCATGTCACACGGATTCTAAATTGACATAACACCGATGGAAAAACAAAATGGCGAAATGGTTGTTTGAAAATAAATTGAGGGGGCCAGCGGCAAGAGGATTGTGAGTTGGGGGTCTCAGTATGATTTGTCTCTGGTTGAAATTACACTTTGCTGCAAGTGTAAGATATTTTATGACATTAAAAAAAAATAGGAGTACGAATGTGAAAGGAGGAGTACGGGAGTACAGAGGTGCTGAAAGTAGTACAATACTCCTATGGGAGTACTTTCGGCAACGATGTGCAAGTTGCACACGTAGCCCAGGCAATATGGAAAGTCATAGCCTACTAAAAACTACTACTACTACTAAAAACCGCCTACACCCAAAAATTCACTGAGGACCGGAGTATAAAAGAAGAACAAAAAATCAAGCCAGAGCATTCTTGTTTCAGCGCTTACTTTGTCTGAAGCACAATAAGCACCTTTGGGTCATTGTCTCAACAAAATAGCCTGATGAAATAAACGCACTGATTTCCTATTTAATTTTAATTGTTAAAGCTTAGTACTCTGGTCGAGCTAAATTTTCGCTCCCGTACAAAAATCTCTCCAGAATTTAGCTGAGCTAAATCTTAGCGAACCCATTTAGCTGAGTGGTACGCAGCTCGAGCTAAATAATCAAACTTTTGTTTCAACATGTACTTCATGTGTCTGTCAAAATTTAACGTGGCACATTTTCTCAAGCTAAATTGTGACAGATATTGTGTATTTGTTGTTCTGTTGCCGAAAAGTATGCAAGGATGAGCTTTTTTAATTATTACATGGACGAGAAGTACGTAGGACCAGAAATAGAGAGAATTTAATTTTTGAAAGAAGTTTTTCCAAAGAACAGTTGTTTTCTGTGACACTTATCCACGGCGTGCTCTAAGTCAAAATTTAGCTAGGACTTGAGCTAATGTTTGGAGAGAAAAGGTGGAGAGTAGCTAAAATTTAGTTTAGCTCGAGCAGCGTACTGAGCGTAGGCAGTGAAATAAAAATCGCCACGTACACTTAGAACCAACATAAAAGCTCAAAAGAACACTGCAACATGAAAATTGATCAAAATTAACAATGTGCCCATTAATTTGGCAACCGACTGTACGTACAGTCAGAACAAAGTTCGCAAGCAATCGAACCTAATGACACGTCCTTTTTATATCGATTTAACAAGTGTCCATCCTTTTTGACTCAAAATCCATTTCCGACTGTAGCCATAAGCCAAATAAAGAAAAATAAAAACCAACGACAAATATAAAGAAAAATGCCAAAAAACCCTCAAAAGAATATCATAGCGCTATAAACGTTCAATGTTGATGCTGGCACTCTTCAGCCTTCGCTCCTGATGGCTCCCGCGGTAATGATGATGATGGCCGTCTGTCGGTTGTATGACACCGACGACGACAGCAATCATAGCCTCGCCATCGGCAGCAAAACGTCAACGGCTGACGATGATGATGGTAGTTTATGGACAGTTGTACAAGAGGCCCCAATATGCTTTTTGTCACCTTGTCTTACGTTCGAGCGCTTACTAAATTTCGGGCAACGTGACGCACATACGGGATGCCCGATATGTCAACTTGTGATTTATTAACTCAGGAGACATTTTTCGGAGCTCCATGTGGAAGCTGGTCATTTTCTCATTTGGTGGCGCTGTTTTTTCTGCCGCCTTTTCCGCTCAAATGTTGCTGCTGCTGTATACAACGCACAACGCACATACGCGTACACTGGAGAGAAGGTGGAGATTAAGAATGCTCAAATTTATTAAATTCAGCAAAAGAAATGCGAAAATCGTGTTTTATTGAATCGATCAGAGAAATTCCATCCTCAGGTCGGCTCTTGCAGAGCAGCAGCAGCACCACCACCACCACCACGTCCTGTGTCACTCAGCTTGTTATATGTTATTAAATATTAATTAGACAGAAGAAGGACATTTTTGGTGGTTAAATTTGTAACGATGTTCAGCCGATAAGAACAAGGGCGGCGACAACGGTGATGGCGGTCAGTGCCAACCGCGCAGACATTAGGTGAGTTGGGAGTTGCGACTGGGGTATTGGGAGAGATGTGTATCGAATTTTGGAGCGGATTCCCAATTCCATTGTGAGATGATATGGAATGGCATGTGGGGCAACCTAGCCGCCGGGAATTTCATAAACGCGGTATTTTAATTAATTGAAAAACAGTCGCATCGCTTGTTGCGCTCAATGTATATGTATAGTCGCATCCTGCGGCGACTGATGCTGGTGTCATTGGCGGTTCGATTTTGATTGGGAAAAGTTTAAATATTCATGATGATTTTTGCAGATACTTGAAGGCTCTGAACATGGACAGGAAATGCTGTGACTGGAGATTTTTGTATTCAATTTAAATTTTTTTTTTTAATGTATTTGATAACCTCCCAGGATTGACAGTTCAGTTGTCTGGGGACCGTCGGTTTATTTTTACTTAAAATTCAATGTTTGCTCTTTTTGGCGGTTACTAATTGCTAAATGCTGTATCTTGTCAATCGACTGTAATTACTTCGTAAATGGCATCGTGAGAATTATGACTTGGAGGCCTCTGAAACATTGTATGGATTTTTTCCATCGGTGTTCTTTGAATTTTCTTTAATATGTAAGTTGAGATTTAAAATCTTCCCACTCACATTGTCGGCAGTGTCGGAGGGAATTTGGAGGAACTATGAGGATTGTTTCAGCTTATAAAAGATACACTTTGGCTAAGGCTCGGATGGAAGTTTAACTTCATCTTCTCGCTTATTCCATCTGAACCCTTCCATTATCGCCCTCTATTGAGTAATAGCTTGGTACAGTTGGCTTTTTCCATGCCCAAGTCGTATATCTGTCAGATATCTACAGAAGAAGAGTCGACTCTATTTTCACAATATTAGTACGTGTGTATCTACAAACTCCTTATTTCTAAAAGATTGCGTTTCTAGTCTATAAAAATGTGACTTTGGTGCTTTATAAGAGGCCGCTTTTGCCAACAGAAACAAATTTTTTGTCGCAACGTTTCTGTCCAATCTTAACCGTTGAACATGTTCCATATTGGCTTTAGAGAAGCTGCACAACCCTACCCCTTTAAGAAAAAAACACCCACCCACGACTCATTCACTGGGTTAACACGCTCAAACTTTTTATTATGAAGGATGCTGCGTTTTCCCCAACCTGCTATATTTTTGCTCGCTTCTCTGGCCAATATATGTACGCCAAGATCATGACATGAGAAATTAATTCGTGGCAAATAGAACGCGATGTTACATAGACTTCGTGCCATATGCCGATACCTAATCGTTGCATACATAAAGCCTGCCAGTGCCAAGTGTTGTGCTGCTGCTGTTAGCTGCCCCTTGAGCTGCAAATTTTTAGGCATCATCATATGCTGGTCTTCTTTGAAATTATTTCTTTTTCCCCTCGACATTTTTCAATAGTTCGCATCAGTGGCGTGCACATTCATTCAAGCACCTATAAAAAGCGCTCCAGCGATCTACCTACTGACGGTGGCGGTGCGATGCGCGATGCTGGTGGAATTAATCACGATTCTCTCTAACTAGCGGAAAAGTCAATTTCTCAAAATTTATCGCTTCAACGAACTTCACTCGTTATATAGATCCACTTTTTCTGTTTTTTTTTTTTGTTGCTCCTTTGAAACATACGTCCGACATGAAGACTACAAGACCGTTCGCTGCTTCCATGTAGAAAAGTTCCCAAATCATCGCAATCCGCGAAACAAACAATCCTTGTGTTTGCAAATAGGGAATTGAATTTTCAATTGAGTTTCATTCACTTGAGCAGGACGTGGATGAGGGAATTAAAAATAATTGTGTGCGCTGTGTGTAGTTATTTGAAATGGAAGCAGGAACGATATGGCAGACCCAGACACACACAGTGGGATGTAATTTGGAATGAGACCGCTTTTCATGGCTGTTTACGTTACATCCAGGTGGGAGACCGACTAAATGAAGTGGGAGTGAGGGATTGTACTACAACTGAAGCCAACTTTCTTAGACATACCATTCTGTGACTGATTGCTTCGAAGGGAAAATGCTTCGTGGCTGTTGTAGAGCGAAGATTTTTGGAAAAGTTTATGTTTTTCGGTGAGCTAGGATCGATGACGTTAAAGCTACTCATGGATCGGGTATACTGAAATTTTGTAGCTTTTCAAATCCCTCGTCGTTCAGGTTGTGGTAGTCAAAATTTGTAATTGGCTACAGTGAGAAGTTCAAGTTCAAGTTCGAATTCGGTTATAAGTCAACCAAAAACTTCTGACTTCAATTTATGGATAGAATTCCACGTGAGAAAGCCAAATTCTGAAATTTTGGAGATAGAAGCAAACTCTATTTGTACAGAAAGAACGACAAGAAAACCTACAGCGACTGAACCGATGCATGAAACGACGGTCAATGACACCTTTTACGTAGTAGAGTCGCAGTTGTTTCTTAGAATTTGGACGCACAACTTCTTGGACCCACACTTAACATTGACAATGATAGAAAAGACCGCATTCAACCCTAAAAAGTGAAGGTTGTGATCTAAATCTAAATCCAACGAAGATGGATGATAGACTTGTAAGTATGAACTCATCTATAAATATAATTTGGTCAGTTGAAATTATATGTCCGCTAAAATTAATAGTAATAGCGTTACTTCCGCCAGTATTTCGTGGAAGATTTTGTCTTTAGTAGCACATAAACGCCTATATCGGACTTACAAGGACGTCTCTTTTTCGAATTTTATAAAAGGTCTTGAAAAAGTCCCATGAAAGTTCAATTGGCACTCACCGAAACAGCAGCTTTAAAGGGACCACCTGTACAGATGTAGGTTAGGTTGTGAGATTGTCAAAAGAAATAGCGGGCCCATCGCCGTTGCCAGATAGGTACAGAGGTACATTTTGTCAATTTCGTCTTTAACCTTTACCTTAAATATTTTGTGGGTCACAATAAATATTTTATATGGAAAATGTTGCCATTGTGGGTTTGTAAAATTTTGTAGTAGGTACCGCGCGTTGCCAATGAGAACACTGCTTCTTCAGAAGAGTCGATGAGTACCACGGAATCTTTTCTTTTTATAATTTGCATTATCAACTGCAAATCCTCCTCAAATTCATTGAACGAGGTCTGTACCTAAATAAGGAATTGCTGATAATAAATTAGTAATTACAGTTGCTCCTCAAAAAGATTTTTGACCTCAAGGTAATACATAACCTATAAATGCAGTTGCTATAACTAAATATAGAATAATAGTTCCTGATAATCATTTCAAAAATGGTTTTAAATGGAGTAACACGCCGTCAAGTGAGTCCAAATAAGCTCACAAGCTTACAGCAGAGGTACATATTTTGACGTCTTTAAACAAGTCGAACGGTCCAATTACATAAACTTTTAGATCGACAAATTCAGTGAGCTATGCCTGGTAGATTCTAGAGCAATGAGGCCTAAGCCGAAACAGTGGGTCTACCAGTGAATGACGGCAAAGCTGGTGTCTAGGCTAAGAGATCTTCGTCACCTTGTATAGAAACTCTAAATAGGCGTAACTTTTGCGTGGATATTAAATAAACAAAAGATGACCTAGCTAGACGCTGATTCTTTGTTCTAAGAAGGCATTTTTGTGGCAAAACTCATGAGCAACCAAGCTTATGTTGAATAACGCTGTGACGAAGATATAACCCATAAGCTATCAAATGTGAGAAACAAAATCATCGGCGGTGGGTTAGAACCTTGTCCTAGGGTAGGATCTTTTTTGTGATAACCATTTGTTTTTTGTTTGTTTATCAGCAAAGCTATTTGAGAAGACATTACATACAATGGTCCGGCTTTACGAATTAAATGCAAAGGAATGAACTCCAAATGAAATATTTCCCAAACGAAGGAACTTCTAATAATAAATGCAATAACTCCAAACTTTTTAATGAAACAAGTTCTAAAGCAAGTTTAAATAAGTCCTAATCTAAAGTAGAAGAAAGTCGAAACATTGGGAAGTTAATTTATCATAAATTTATTTCTAACTAGTCAGCTCGCCTTGCTTTGCCAGCGCATTTCAAATCACTCCCTCTCAGTCTCAATCTCATGCGCCACATTCGCTCTACTCGACTACTCCATGTCCATGTTTCGTGTCTCATGTGCATGTCATGTATTCTCCCTCCGCGTCCGACTCCAGTTCAATATAAAAAGGAAATCAAAAACAAAAAACAACAAAAAGCACAAAAGGTGCATAAAAGAAATAAAGAAAAAGCACACAGCACAATAGGTACAAAGAGAAAGAAACAGATTTTGTCGCACACACAAAATGTCCTCCACTCAACGCTGGGAAAATACAACGATCTAGCTTCAATCGAACATTTTACTTTTTTGAATTGTATAAAGTTTATAGATTATTGCTTATTTTTCAACTTCAGGATAACGTACAAAGATGATTTATATCTTAAAATCTTAGTACGTAATTGAACTTTATTTAAAAAAACATATTTCATTTGGACGAGTCAGACACATCAAAGCTAGGAGCTAGAAGGCATTCGAGAATTACAACTTTTCTTAGATATCAGCTTAGATCTCCGCTTCCAGATAGCGGGCAGTGATAAAAACTATCCTATCTTTTAATCTCGACAATCTTCAATGCAACTGTGATAACCGGAATAAATTCCGTGCAGTACTTTTTTAATCTATTCCGGGCAAACAGCTTGCGGCCGGAAAAAAAGTTACAGTTTTATTATAGTAAGGATAAGAAAAGATGAAAAAAGTAGTTTCACAATTTATTTTTCTTATTTAAAGGATTGTCAAATGCAGGCCCAAGTAGCAGTGCCAAAAGAATCCTAGCTAGAAGTCTAGGTAGGCATGATATCAGAAATCTTTCAGACAGGTCACCGCCGCTTACGATACTGTCTTCGCAAAATCAATTTCCAAAATGTCGAGTACGTCTCGAAAAAAGCAAAACTGCTAATCAACGAATATATGTCTAGCAATCTGTGTACCTAATTAGAAGGCGGTTCTTCCTCAGTGAGCAAAAAGGTCCCGAAGATAGGAATAAAGTAGTAGGTCAAAACTTTTCTAAGCTTACTTTGCACAAGATCTTTTTTAGCCAATGTGCCTAGCAGATTCGTATTTAAAAAAATATTTGCACCTACAATTGGAGTTAATAAACTACAGTAAATATTTTTAGTCACTTGAAAGGCATCCACTTTCACATTGGAATCGGAACTCCAAAGTATTGCCTCACAGGCCCATTCACTTACCTAAATATTACCATCCCGACATAGATCACGAATCACACACCGCCACCAGTACAGCAGCTATCAGTCTGCTTCTGTTCCGCTATAACAATCGATTAGGTCTTGTGGATATTGTTCAAACTCCAGACGCAGAGCCGCACACTTTTCATTAATTTCTGCTCTGATGAATTGGTTGTGATAAAATCAGAGAAGAAACAAAAAATCATTCCAACCGTCTTGCTGCAGCTAACTGAAATTACCGCTGCATTGGACATGATTAATGGCCAATTCACACTGTCGGACAGAAGATGCTTGTTCATCGTCAGCGTTTTGGATTTCATTTCGGTTTCGTTGGGCTGCAGCCGCCGCGACAGTCCAAAAGGTGATAACTATCCATCCAAAGTTCACGAAAATGAAATACAGTCTTGGAAGGTTGGCGGGATTGGTGTCTGCTATGCCGCTGCACACTAAAGAATCACGAGATCGATTGGAATGTTCTACATGATCTTGAATGTTGTTATTGTTATTCTCGTGTTATTATTGTTCGCCAAAAATGCACACACAGCGAAGGCGTTCGTATTTGTTCTCAGATCTCCGAAATGGCTGCGACTGCGAGTGCGAGGTCAGAAAATAAGAAATTGAATTGAATCGGCGGCGCTGAGTCGTGCTGGTTCCTTCTTCTTCACAGCAGTACTCCGATTGATGTGGGATGTGAGTGGTCTGCCTTTTGTATATTTTTGATAAACATCTCTACCTCATGTCAATGGGACGATTCGGGTCGATTGATTGGCTAAACAACTGCAAGAATGTTGTGCTTGATTCTGGTGTGACCATGGCTCTGTTTGCCGTTAGAAGGATATTGGTAAGGTATCGCAAAAATTAATAGTGAATTTCAGAGAGTTCTTTCTTACCTCCGATCCGACAAGGAGTTGTGTCCAAATGTAAAACAGCCTGCTGGTCTAAAAGTCTTCTGATTAAAGCTGTTCAAAAGATCTTATCCAAATTTTTGTAGTACTCATTGGGAACTTATTTCACCGTCAATTTTGATCAAATATGGTGGATTTTCACAGCTGATCTCCTGCATTTATAACAATGCCTCAGACAATTAAAAATTGACAAAAGAGGGAGTTGCTGATTCACACTTTTTTACAATAGAAATGGAGCAAAATATCTAACAAAGTCTAAAATACTAAGACGAACTAAAAAAAAGTACTATTCACATTTTTTCTTAAGGCTGCCTGAGTTACTCTGCTAAAAGAAGTTTGCTATTCAATTTATGGCGACCAAAAATGGGCTACGCAAACTATTAGAATCGATGGAGGCATTCCATTGAAAACCCTATAACACCTATCGCATTGAGGACCCCGATTCAGAGTGGAATTGCAATTTATTTTGATTGCCTTCTGCAGATGCAAACAGATTTTCGCCTCACACATCCACACCATTATTTGACTTACCTTAAGCCTATCTGAGTAGATTTTCTATGCCATCAGCCGACTACTGCCCTCAAAAGGAATCAAATCGAAACAGTTATACGACTGCGAGCGCTACGTGCACACAAACACTCCCATACCACGGCGACTATTATTTAGTATCGTCTGATGGATCTAGCATCGGTTCTCTGTGCCACCGTGTCAACCGACACCACCCACCCATAAGCCATCATCTAAGCCATCAGGCTAACCAGCTGCAAAGGCATCTCAATTGTAAATTCATATATGCACACATCCGGCATAGATAGGCAACAGATAAGGCCACCAAAAGACCTACACCCTGTGCATCATATCAGATTTTGAAGAGCCAAAGAAGGAGACGCCTGGTCTGTGGCAGAAAAGGACTAGTATATAGAAACGAGGCCAAACAGCCATCGACGTGTGAAGTCGGAGTCTTAAATTGCTTCCTACCGAGTGCAAAGTTTAGATCTGATTAGCCAAGGGAGTGTGGATGCAATAAAAGGGCCTGTGTGTGCGCGAATACTCTTTCCACTAATCCGTAGAGTGCAGTCTATGCACACATTATGTCTCTAATGGATTTGGGGTTTGGGGGTGCTAGCACCAGGTGTTGCTTGGCTTGAGTCCCACCGTCCGTCCTGAATGATGGATGGTGTACCTATATAAAATGTGTCACCGGAGGTTTATTAAAGCAGAATGGTGTTCCACTAAGCGACGTGCTGTGATTTCCATCAACAATACGCGCGGCTATATACATCTTCGAGGAACGAGGTGGTATGTGGGGCAGTTGCCCGCACACCGCCACCCTTCTTTTGTCAGTTTCACTCATCCGTTTTGCCATTAAGCCAGAATGGCTCCATTCGTCCGCGTCATAGTAGCAGCAGCCATGAGCCAACATCGATGGGTATAAATTTCGCACCAAGGGAGTACAGTGCTCGCAGGAAGAGCGAGGCAGACACTATAAAAAATGCAGATTATATCGATTTCATTGTTATTAGGTGACAGTAATAGGACAGCAATCTCTGAAGCGGAGCTACCGTTCGCGTTCGGTACACGACGAGGGGAAGTGTACGTGCATGGTCTTCCTTCAGTTAGATGGCTCACTGCCAAAGCCACAGCAGCTATACCCAATGGCTGGCAAAAATGCCATGAGCGGCTATTGGATTTGGGTCAGAATTTATGTGAACTTTTTGAATATAAATTTTTGTATGCTAAAAAGTTTCGCACAATGAAGAAAAACTCCGCCTTATCCGATGATGGCAGGTTGTGTATCATGAGAGATGTGATTTACTGACAAGAGAGGGAAGTTGTCGTTTTCTTTTTGCCCTGTAATGTGAGTGGAAAATCAAATTTGAAAGTTGAGAACCGCGGGATGTTTAAAAATAAGTTTTGATTTTGAATAGTACGTTCCCTTCATAAGCGTAAGATGAAGGAAAGTGCATCAAGGGGGTGGATCCATATAGAGAGCCTATTAGCGTTTTACTTTCTGTAAGTAAGTTCACGTATTCCACCGTTTGTACGTCCCGAAAAGATAAGTTCCTATTTTGAAAAATATATACATTACATGGTCAGCAACAGGCTTCATTCCAGTTTTACGGAGAGAGACTGAGTTCGCTTAGCTATCAAAACAGGCGAGGGCAATATCGGACTTGAACTTACCATCTCATACTGAGGTCGCGTGGCTGACGATGCGAATGCCGTCTGAAAATCCGAATTGGGGACATGCGTTTATATTTGGCAAACCACAGAATTATTGATCACCCAGATAAGTAGCTGCTTGACATTGGGTTCCTTACGTATTCTGGTACCTATTCCCTATACGGTCTCTGCGAGTCATACCAGCAATGTAACGGAGGAATCTCATTCCCGAGGCTTGAATTCGCGGTCGTATTCCTTCGGTCCTTATTCCCAAAACATATTATGACCATATGTGAGAGTTGAAAGAAATGCCGAGTTAAAGACTGACAACTTGGCTTTAATACCAAGTTCCATCCTCTAAGCAACAGAATAATCTAGCGGCGTCAAAACTGCCCCAGGCAAAGCAATCCTTCATCACTCACCTCGAGTTATTTAAAATTCTCCATCTATTTCCATGAGACTCCAATAACATGCAGAGTCTCTATGACATATATAGAGCAGATGTTTTGAAGGCTACCCCTATGTTTCAGACTTGTTAACTTTTACCTTCATTCCGGACCTTTACAGACGGAGAGCAACCTATCGAGTGCGCACAAAAGTTGAGTGTGGCAGAGCCTATGAAAGACCAAGGCATCAGCGAAGAACTCCCAGTTCGAAAGTTTCTTCGCAAAGGCAGCCCTGTAACATCCAGTCCATATGAGTAACGAAAAAGGAGAGGAGCGGCAACTCACCCGTGACGAAGTCCTATGCCCACAGGGGGAGACTGAGTTGAAACTGTTTACCCGAATACAGCTTGAAGGGTCCCATAATTCACGCAGAATTTGAATTTTGCGCCATTTAATAGTACAGTAATGCCAACGGAAAAAGAGGAAACAATTTGACAGCCGACAGTTCGGGGTTAGTAAAAATGGAGCGCTATACGAAAGAACAGTGCATTTTTATTAGGCGTGTTTTTTTGAGCTCCGTTCTCAGCAAAGCAAAGTAAAGTAAGATTTTCAGCACACAAATTACAATACCTACTGCGAGTCTCGAAGTGTCAAGTAGAGCTGATGTAATTGCATGCTGAAAAACCTACTTTACTTTGCTTTGCTGAGAACGAAGCTCAAAGAAACAGGCCTATTGTTGAACAATATTTTAAAAATAATGAAGTTTTGTCAGCTATAATCCGCAATTTTCGTACAAAATTTGTCTGTCAGAGTGATTTACGACCATTAATTGTGAAGAGAATATTTGAAAATTCATTTAGTTTAGGTTCATTTAGTGATCTTAAATACTCTGGGTGTCCTGTCACAAGTCGTTCAACAGAAAACATCGAAGCAGTTCGCGAACGTGTTGCTGACAGTCCAGGAACATCAATTCGGCACCGTAGTCAAGAATTTAGCATTTCGAGAAGCTTGAAAGTAGAAAGACTTGAAACTTCATGCTTTCAAAGTTCAATTGATTCAAGAACTAAAGACTACTGACCAGTGACCATGCAGCATGAAGAGAGTTCGTTGAATGGATTTTGGAACAATAACAAGTGGATGCTGATTTTTCGAACAAAATCATCTTCAGTGATGAAGCTCATTTTCATCTTGATCTTGCGATTTAACGCCAATGGACCATTTTCTTTGGGTGTTTTTTTTTTAAGTCAAAGGTCTATGCAAACTAGCCCTTGACCAACAACGCCTTGAAAGAGGAAATGAGGAGGTGTTTTAATGAAATTCAACCACATTTATACGAAACGGTCATTGAAAATTTCAATCAAAGAGTACGTGCCTGTCGGCAAAGCCGTGACGGCCATTTGTCTGATGTGCTATTCCATACATAACCCCAACTCTATAAATCAGTAAAAAATGTAGGCTTTCTATTTTTTGCTATCAAAATTACATTTTGAATAATCCTTTTGAATTATATGGGGCACCCTTTATATAGGACTTGAATGGTTTCTAAATATGATCGACTACACAAAAATTGTCTTTCAAAATAAAGTATTCAATGAATAATTCCATTTCCATACAGTTTTTGAGAAGGACAATATTTCTTAAATGAAGCAAAATGTTCGTCAAAACAACGAAAAGTTTTTCGCAACTTGCACTTTCCTTAAATTTTGGATTTTTATTAAAAACTTTATAACACTTTTACCGCCAAAAAATTGGCCTTTTTTGTCAGAATTTATTTTGAAATTGAAGGAATTTTGACATTTTAGCTTTAAATATTAAGAATGATACCAAACAATAAACTTTTGAAAAAGTAACAGAGTTGATACACAAAAGAATCTATCAAAATTACATTTTGCGTGAATTATAGGACAATTATAGGAATTTTGTTTTGATTTTGATTGATTGACTGACTTTCAAAACACAACCGTCAATTTTATACTCCTGTAGTACGCTTCAGAATTTACCTCAAAGGAGTCTTTCGTATGTGGCCTTTTGAACGTCTACAAAACATGTTTAAACAGGTGATGCTTCCTGTAAAGCCTTTACGAATACAATTCTGAGAGTTATGGTCGGCTATGCTCCTGCTCAAACGAAGTCCGTACTGTTCATCATCATACTCGACTACAGCTCTGCAACGTATTTCCACCTCATGGCGAAGACTTTTCAGGGGAGACTTCGGAGTTGTACACCCGAGATTTATTCCTGTCAAAATGACAGCAAATTTCGGCTCTAAAATTAAAATATTTTTATTTATGCCAGTGTATCTTCTTTTACCGCTGAGCTCAGCTCTCATTCACAACTCTGTTAAACACACTTTTCAGTCCCTCGGATAGCCTCATCCATGATTTTCTAAAGTCGACTTGCTTGCCATCATCGACCGCATTACCTACGTTTACAGTGAAATTAGAAATTACCATACAGCTAAGTCCATTTGACAAAGCACACAAAGTGTCGAAGGCAATGGTGCCGAGGAACACCCCAACTGCCGCTCTCCGCTGTGTCGCCCTCGCCCATCCTAATCGATGGAAATTAATTGATGAAAACCCGCTGGAAGAGAAAATTTGAATATTCACATCCAATATCGGGCTCCATGGGTGCGCGCCATGATGCTGAGCCTGCCGATGGAACGATAAAACGCTGATTGGTCATAAATCTTTTTCCCAGCGACACTGCTCATTCTCGGTGGAAACGAGGGGCCGGGGCATCGAAAATTAATCACAATACCGCCGACTTAAGGACCCCGAGAAACAGTGGCAGGCGGCACACCCATTGTCGTGATACCATTTGAATTTTCGATGAGCGGTCACTTTCACTTTGTAACATCACTTTTCCAGGAAGTATTCGCTGATCGACCAGCGGCTCAGTTTGCCCCACCTGAAACTGAAACCCTACCCTCTAACGAGCGGAATGACAAAACCCAACTAAAGTGCTACCGATCAACGGCCACAAAGAATGTGCGGCCAGGACTGACTGACTAAATGACTGACTGAATGGACTCATTAAAAGCTAACACGACCACTGTTCCGGTGCGGCCGATACTAGACAATTTTTCGTCTCCTTTCATTACAAGACCACAGGTGATAAATTATTTTGCGCTTCTAATGCGAGGAGACTCTTGCCTGCTGCAGAAACGGACGAGTAGTCGCAACAAATTCAATCAATTTTCTCATCATTAACTGGCTTAAAGGGGAACCAACCGCACAACAGGTGGGACAGCAAAGTCAGGGGTGCAAGTGCAGTGCAACGATATTGTCTTCGTGTTGAATTTATTGTCACTAGTGTACCCGATTGGAGCAGTGCAAGTGGAAGCGGGAGCTCTGCTCTGATGGAAAGTCATTTAGTGTTGTCTGATGGCAGAGACCAGAGAGTAGCTGTGTTGTGTTCGACTGGAAGATTTATTAAATCCAATAGATGGGGTATCTTAATTGATCTGTGATTAGATACTCGTTGATGTTTAATTAAAATGATGTCGTGATCTATTCATTTCACAAGCTGAGTGTTGTTTTTGTTTTCACCCCTCCTTTGGGATTGAGGATGCTACTTTGTCGTCTGTTGAAATTTTGTGCTACTTTGGTTGGAGAAGTGCACGAATTGAGTTCTGAATTTCTCCTTTTTATAAACTTGGTAACGTGGGAATAGTTGCCTTAATATTACCAAATGATTGTGAACTTGACGTTAAGTTTGCTGTTAGATAGGTATTCCTTTTGGAGTCTTAAATTCGATTTGTGTGAGGAATGCTTTTCAGAAATGTTTGTCCTCTTTCCTGGAACCGTTGAAAATTGAAGGTCTGCCGCTTTAGGGACAACGAAAAGATGTGCGTGACTGGGTGGCAGGTAACATTCCGTCTATGAGAACTGCTCATTTTATAACTTCTACTTCAGATTCTCGGTGTACCTAAAACTAAGTTAGTCCCAAACGAAGTTCGGTACAGATCCACTGAGCCATTGAAGTTGTCGTTGGATGTTTTCCCGGGCTTATAGGCTACAAACAAAAAAAATTTCGTAAAATTGTTGGTTGGATAGAACCTATAGTAAATTTCAGAGCTGAATTGAAAATTCCAATTTCACCGTGGGGAGTGATTTTAATATACTCTGTAACGACGTTTTTATTGACGTCCAGTAAGTCGCTTTTTCGTTTACAGAAATATTGTTTGGGATTGTTGTTATCCTCATTTTTCTTTTCAATATTTCGCAACACACGCAATGGATCAATCTAGGTCTTCGAGCTTAGCCCTAGAAAAAAACCCCTTAGGTGGTGTGCACATTGGAAAAATAGCTGTTGATCAGCGACTTGGTTCTCAAAGCTATTCTAACTCCATTACAAAGCCGAAATAAATGTATCTTCTATAAAAGAATTATCGGAGACCATATTTAAAGTTAAGTAAATTTTTTGACAGTCCTGGTTATTCGTCTATAAATTAAGGAAATTCAGCAATTTTTTAACTCCCTTCTCTTTGTCTATTACAAAACGATTAATTGTGACAATCTAGTCCCTAAAACTTTTATGGATACACAGTACCTATACTATACCCTGGCAGACCCATAGAAAACCTAGGTGAAGGACGAAAGGTACCAAGCCCCCATTGCAAGTTAGGTTGAAGTTTGAGAAATATCTGTAACAACTCTCGAACAAATGTTTCCTGCAGCGGCGATAGTGTTCAGCGCAGGACTTCTGTTGGTAAATCATAGGGCACTCGTCCTAAATATTACATTTAACTTGAGCATCAGAAACAGGAATCTAAAAAAAGCTCTAGGACTGAGTGCACTGTATCTGAAAGCTTCAGGGCTTCCCTGGATGATATGCCAGAGCTCTAATTTTTTATTTTCTTAGTCTTGCGCCCCATATACAGTACCGCCCAAAGCTTGTAAAGCTATTTATCTTAAAACTCCGACAATTTTTGCTGCCCTATACCTATGGTGTTTGAAATATTTTTGTTGCATTGCATTTTCAATATCGCCGAATTTTTACAAGGTGCTTCTCACAACCGAACTCTTACGACTCATCTTAAGAACTAAATTATTTACTACAGAAATAAGCAAAGCCAATCTTCAATTTTCTTTACAAACATATAGATAACGTTGGTCCGTTTGTCTGCTGCCTGGCCGATTGTGCAGATACTGTTGCTACGAGTAGGTATGCTGTCGCTGTTACTATGCTTTCGCAAATTGCTAAGCTGTCGCTATTGCTAAGCTGTCGCTGTTGTTATGCGGTTTTATTTATCTTTTGTTTATTGCGTATTGTTGTATCTAGCTTAGCGAAGCTGCGGTGGTAGTGACTACGTCGTAAGATGTTCCCATAACTTATATCGTTTTGTTGTATGGGAGGATTCACGGCTGCTAATCCGAAACCTTTGGTATAGTACTTAGAACACTCTCTTTGACGAAAAGAGACCAGACAATGGTTGTCTGATTCGAATAGAACACTCTCAGAAGACCTACGGTTGACAGTCTATGAAGATCAGATCGGGTAAAGATGCTGGAAGCGTATAGGACAAAATCAGTCGTTCTAACTAGTATGTAACTTGATTCAAAGACAGCTATCCCCCGGATTATAACATCAAAAGTGAGGCCCTAATCATTTCTGAAGTCCTTTTTCAAAATCTTGTTTCCTTCTTTTTAACTTCCAAGAAATGTATAGCACAGTACCATAGTTCTGAAACAGACTATGAAACAAACTATGCTTCTAATTTTTGTCTACGTCCCAAATGTGCCATTAGTTTTGTTTACTAAAGAAGATCGAAAAATATACCTGCCCTAACTTTTGGAAAAACATAACAGGCTGCCATCCATTTTTAGAATCTATCTGCGACACTGGCAACAGGTCTTGATGATTTTAAAAATGTAGCTTAAGGTAGAGGGTCATTCATTTCAAGTTGGTAGCGCTGGCATTTGACACCTGTCAAACTCGGCTGTCATTTGAAGTGTCATAATATTAGTTGAACGTTTGCCATTTACGATAATGGATCGTTTAACAGTCGAGCAACGCGTTAAAACTATTAAAACTTACTACAAGACGGGGCAACAAGCCATACAACACGAACAATAATGGCTTTATTACGTGAGAAATTTCCTGGTCGCGTAATTTCGTGTTTTGGCGACGTCAATTGGCCACCAAGTTCATGCGATTTGACACCGTTCAAAGTTTTCCTGTGGAGCTATGTAAAAGATCCTGTTAACGCGAGTAATATCCAAACTCTAGACGCAATAAAAACCAGCATTACTCAAGTTATGGCCGAGATACCGCCCGAAATGTGCGAAAAAGTGGTTAAAAATTACCTCAAAAGAACCTTCCCGAGTCGGCCAATTGAATGATATTGTGTTTCACACTTAATGACAAAGTTCGACCTTGAAATAAAATAAAATTTCGATCACAAATATATCGCTGTGTGCCTTATTTAGCTTAACTTTCGAGACCGACAAATTAATGACCCTTTATTTCCGGAAAGTTTGCGATTATAAGTCACTTCAGGGACTACGTTTTGTATATTTATTATATTTCATATATTTGTGTATAATCGATTTTTTTTAAGCCTCTTCTTTGCCTTAAATCGGTGATGCTTTCTTTATCAAACTTTGAGCTTGATTTTTCTGCACTGTCTTGGACTCGCTTTGACCGATTTTCTGTTCTCTTTGACATATTTTTATGGACTATTTAAACCACACATTAACGGCCATATTATTCACTCGCTTTAATCGGGGTTAAAGGTTACACCCGGGTTTAATTGAGTTTAACCCAAAAACTAATCCCAAGTCCATAATATTCACTCGTTAAACCCGAACATAAACCCAGTTTTTTAAACTTGACAGCGTTTAACCCGATTGGATTAAAACGCAATCCGGAGACCGGTTTAAGTACTTTAACTCGGGTTAAAACTCAATTTCATAATATTGACATTTCTTCGCTCGCAAGAAATAAGAAAAGTAGAAAAGGGAAATAGAAAAAAAAATGTTAAGAAACTAAAAAAGGACTTCATTCGTGAAATGGACGAAATTAATGTTGATATCTTCGTCTTCAGAAGATGAATTTGTCGAAGAGCTGATGAAACAGCAGGTGATACTAAATTAACGTCGTCCTTGCCGTCGAATATATCGATTGCACAAGCGGGCTTGCCTCGACGATTACGATGTGGTATATTCTCGAAAATATTTTGTGCTGAAACAGAGTCATTTTGGAGGCTACGTTCGATGATTCGGCAACTTCGGCATAATTAATGCACCTTAAAATATAACTGCGCCCAAAGCAAATGAAATAAATTTCCAAGTGACAAGCAAAAAAAAAAAATGTTATTATTTGTGAAATTTGACATTACGTGGGTTTAAAACGGTTTAAAGTGTTTTAAATCCGCATTGAAATCCATTTTTAATCCAGCGGGTTTAATGCGTGCTTAAAAATTGCGGATTAATGATCGGGTGTAAAATTAACTTAAACCTGAGTTCCACCCGGAGTGAATAATATGGGCGTAATACTCCCAAAATTTGGCCACGGTCAGATTCAAAAGTCCACTGCAAATATTTTTTTTTTTTTAAATTTTGAATAAACAGTAACATGGTAAACGAAGTACTCTCTGCTGCCCCGTTTTACCTTTCATTTCTGAATGGACTTATATTTTTCGTCTCATGTTGCTTGTATTTTTTTTTTATTCTGGCTAGCTCTGAGTTTGCAATTGTTAAAAAAGAGCAAAACTGATTCAGAACCTACTTTCGGCTTTTAAAATGCATTTAATTGCATCACCAATAAAAGTCTCAACAGTGTTTCAGATGCGCCGTAGAGAAAAACCAGATCTTTTTATATCTATACAGGTTTATTTTTCAATTCATAAAATCCGTTGCAAAAAATATGCAGTTTGTCCGTAAAAAGGTTAGTAACGGTGAAGCTAGGCCTAGGGTCCTTACGGACCTGTTGCTCAAACTATTTATTTATTTTGAGCATGTTAAGGGATACTCAAGGTTATTACATGTCTACTGATTTAATTCTGAGTGATTCAAAAACTAACAACGTGAGCATGACTTTTTCTTTTTCAGAGACCAATCTTCCTCGGAACTGACTGTTCTATAAGGAATTAAACAGTAAACTTCTCAATAAAAGACCGATCGAAGTGGGCCCTAGTAGCTATGTATACTTTCCACAACCAAACACTTTTTGACAGTTTGTTCATAAGGCCTCGAAAATGTTCCTTTGGTAGAAGAATTCAATCAAAAAGTTCTACAAAATTATTTAAAAGCACTACTTTCAACCTACCACTTGGGATCTCTTCAACCCGATCTATATAGAGTCCATCACAAAATCTAAACTGCCACAAGTAAAGTAAGTGCATTTATAAATAACTTTAAAACCCAACCGTCCATATTTTGTCAAGCATACAAACCGGTGCACTGGTTTTTAAATAATGTAAAAGTTGAGGTACACAAGTATCTCGCCACGACCAACAAAATGCAACAACTTTAACGAGGGGGAAAAACATTCGCAATTCAATTTGATAAGTTATGCCCGAGAACACTGAAATATTCAATATGAAAATTTCAACATAAATTGGAATTGCTAAGCAGGACCGAGTTCGTCCATGCGACCAATTGGCCATCCCTATCCCTCTAGAGGTAGACTCCGGACAAATACTTCACTTCAAATGTAAAAATATAAAATCCAACTTTGGCATCCGCAGTTGCATCATGATGATGATGATCGGCTGTAAGTTGGATGCGGTCATCATATGCGGATGGCAACAACTTGGCCTATAAAAACTCATCAGGCAGTCTTTGGTAATGAAGAAAGTTTTTTTTTTCCGATCCACCATTGAGACATGACCACAGGGCCGGGTGAATTCATGTGAGGACTGTAATTCCAAAGTTGTCACATTAAAACGAATCAAAATTTAAATTTGCGTATGTATATGCATGGAAATGAATTAAAGTGCCAAACTCGAAGTTACGCAGACAAAGTTTTCAATTTCCCTTCAGGATGTGTCAGCCATTGCGGGGGGTGGAATAGAAAAAGTTAACCGCATCGTATTACGGGTTCTCACGTGAGTTCTGTTAATGATTTCAAAGAGTTTGGAATTGCATGGATTTTTATTAGTTTTTGCGGTGCGGCGAAGCGGGGGAAGTTGCAATTAAACCTGGAGGATGTTTAAATCACGTAATTTTAATTTACATGCGGAGTCCCGTAAAATTTGTAGCTAGCACTGCGTGGTACCCACTTTCGTGGCTATAAAAGCGCAGGCATGGGGCTCTTCGAATGGTCAAACATTTTAAGGATAAGATATCAACCAACATCGATTGGCTTCCTTATTTCGGACAAGATTTTAATAATTAAATCGTTCCTCAGCAGGTTAGTATGGGAATTTAGCTTTTTCAGAACCAGTTATTTTTGGGACATATTGGCATAATTTAAATGAGCCTGATGAGACTTTTAGATGAAAAAAATTGTTCCTTTTCACCCGAATATCTTCGACGATCTAGAGCCGGTGGCCGAAGAAAGATTTGAGGACTCTTAGATAGCAGATAAGGAACGACAAGTGAACGAAAGGCGGTGATCGGTCTTTAAATCATTTGTTGATGATGGCCGACTTTCTTTATTCAAGTTGGACTTTAGCACATATACATTTATGTGCAAAGGCTCCCTCTTCGATAGGTAAAATGTGAGTTGGTACCTATCTTATCTAAATAAGAAAAACTTAAAAAACGTTCAACGAAGCAAGCTGATTTATAACAAATGTGTTGAAAACTATACACATTCTATGGCTAGTTTAGAAAGTTACACAATAACGAATGGTTTTTTTGTGAGATAGCATTTTTGGGGAAAGTCCTGTGGACGTCTACAAATTTATGCGCAAAACAAAAGACTGTATTAAGAAGCTTCCTTAAGGCAATTGTACTATCGGATGTTTGTCAGACTTTGGCAAAAGGTTGTGTAGTGAAAGAAAAACCTCAAGGTGTTCTCATTGCCGTACGCAATTTGTAACGGCTGTCGTCGAAGAGGGATCATATCTAATAAGTCTTACATGCAACCGCTGAAGCCTTATAACAAAGGTCCTTCGAAAAATGTATTCCTGTCTACTTAAAGACAAAGCTGATAACCCCTATCCGGGATTTTTCGATATGCTGTCTAATGCAACTTTAACTGCGGTGTAGCTTCAGTGTCCCGTAGTGCAGGTCTGTCTTCAAAATTATTCTCAATATGTTAATCTACTGTCTGCCTCTATTAACTTCGAATCGAATACTGTGGACTTTATCAACTGTTTGACAAATGAATTGGCTTTTGAACCTTTTTTCACCTTGTTGCTTCTCTAACCTAGGAATAAGGTTATACAAGACAGACTACACTCTAAACATAGCCAACCATAGAGGTATATCTCTCCCAAACATCGCATACAAAAGCCTTTCTGGGGTACGCTGTTGCGTTTCAACAGAAACAATTTGCAAAAAAAGCTTATTGGACCTTGCACCAATGAGGATATAATTCCATTAAGTCCACAAGCAACTAAGTATTTACCCTACAGCAGGTACTGAAAAAAAACGAAAGAAATCAAGACCGATACCCACCACTTGCGCCGCATAGTAAATCATTTATCGAGACAAGCCTTGGCTACCCCGCAAATCTCGTCAGACTGAGTCAGTTTGACTATTGAAAAGATGCAAAGACTTCCTGCCCTATAAACATCGGGTCAATCTTACTGAGACCTTACATGCCAAGGAGCTGTACGTCGGTGTGGACCTAGTCATAAAACTGCATTTCGATCTGTGTAGATCATGGGACATGCAGAGGCCGGTAGAGCCTTTGACTCCAAGATAGAGGGACAACAAGAGGCAGAACTCGGCTTAGGTGGAGTGCACAATTGGAAGCGGGCCTCACCCAACTTGGAGGGTGCAACTGGTACTGGTACAACCCCGGACTGTTGGTTGCACCTTTTAAGTCAATAATTAAGGTTATCCAAATCTTCTGCCTAACAATATTTGCTTAAGTTTTTTTCCGTTTCTCAGAACCAGCACTCCTTTTTGATTTTATTTGTTGCATCGGCAATTTTAAAGAAGGATATTGTAAATATTCGAAAAAATTTGTTTTTGAAAGTAATTTGTGTCCCAACCCGTTTAGGCTGTACCTTAAAAGGAATCGACTGCAAATCCGTCAACGATTTCTCATCGCCCTCCACATTCACGTTGTCATTGGAGCACACCTAAGACCCATTGTTTGTTGTAGGTACTCCCAAGGATAGTCCTCCCCAAAGGCCATTGCCACCGCCCTGATACAAGTCAACATTTAAAATGATAAATGCGTCGATCAGATTTTCGAAAATCCATGGTAAAGCCAATCACAGTGCTAACTAGATCGGAACAAGAAAAATAAATAACACCCAACACTAAGCCCCTGTTAAGTCCACGCACTACCTGCCCTAACACCCCATAAATATAAGTTTCGAAGCCGGTGTGTGTTGACTTGACCGAGAAAGCCTTGGCTAAGTACGATGCCAATTATGAGCATAGCCAAACAGATGGCCAATCAGACGTGCTCCTTTGGCACCGTGGTCCTCCTTTGTCATGCTTACCATCACCGTTCTCGTTATTGTCGCCGCCGCCGCCGTCGAACTCATTTACGTAATACCTTAACAACACAAGATCGGCTTTACATCATCATGTTTTGAATTCCTAATCCCCTTTCTGATGGGTTTACAATAAATGTCTTTGACATCTGCCCTGTACTGTCCTAAATATGCAGTTCGCGCACACAGCTCCGAGGCATCTCATCCTGACACGTCCTTAAATGATTATTTGTTCAATTGAATCGGTAACAAAAGTCGCGCGACGTTGGTGCGGGCAGCCAAAGTTCATGGCTGTACGACTGCGGAGACGGACTGGGACGCATGCGCAACGCATACGCTCGACCACCAACAGTAACACATCGTATTTCATTTCACCGGCTCTCGGGGAAGGACCGCACTACCACTCCACCAGGTTGTGGTCCAGTGGATAACCGCGCGCAAGCGACCGGACGTCGCGTTGTCGTTGTTGTCGCCGTTTGCATCGATTTACCTTTAATCTGGACTGGACATTGAGCAAATTATTGCAATTGAAAGGGAATAATGACTACAAAACTGCACACTACCACCACCGCCGCCGCCAGTACCTCTGCTCGATGGTAAGTGCGCGTTTGATGTCTCTGAAGTGTAAAGGGGACGTACATATACGGACGGAATAATAAACCTTTAACGAATGACACTGCTGTTGGCGGCAGTAGTTGCGCAGCCATATTCCCGGTCATGCTGCTCTGCAAATGATTGCGAAAGCCTCTAGCTTAGGCATGCAGAGTACATTCTTCTTAGCATATTTGCTAGAGGCAATGCTTCACATTCCAAAGGCTGTCGCTGTATATATATACCCGCCTCGCACAAAGACTAAGCAGCAGACGAAGACTCGTCGACGACGAACCAATCCATAATCCCAAAAAGAACTCGAAATGACAATCGATGCGTAATGCTTGCACTTGTATGTTGTGTTTGCCTGCCGGATGGATTTCAATAAATTGTTGTCCTCTGAAATAGTATTCGAATCGAATAGCTCATTGCCATGAAGTCGAGTGTGCGGCGGCGGCTGCGCACCGGGGGAGGTTAATACTGCTTTGAAGTTGAACAGATTAAGAGCGCGGCGTGCAGAATGTTGCCTTGGCGCAAATGAAGCTGGAATACATTCAGATGTGCCTCATGAAATATGAGAAGCCCTTAACTTCTTCCAGCAGAGGTCAATCCAATCAAATATTTTTTCCACCATTGCGTTTACTATTTTGATTTAGGAGCTGTGGTCACAGGGAACGATTGGATTAGCAAATGCGACTTGGTCGTTAATCAATATTGAAGTATAAATTACAATCAATTGTGAGTAGAGCTTGTTGTTTGGAGAAGCAATTTATAGGCGTACCCGGAAGTGCCTTGACGATGTAGGCGAGACTGCACTGGACTAGATATCAAAAGCTGGCAGGTCAAGGTTAAGAGGCTTCCCAACCCTAACTAACAGATTAGAGCAAAAGTTCGAGTTTTTAGATATGTTAAAAAGGCCGCACTATAACCGGAATCAGGAGAACATAAGCTTCTAGCTAAGCTGTGACTAAATTTAGATATACCTCGAAGCCCCAAGACTAAACGTTAGATTTTGGGGTAAAATGTAAACCTGAGTAGGTATGTATTGTGTTTACTGTTGCTAGCATTACACATGTAAGGGCCGTTTGCTCATACGACTCTTAATGATTTAAGTTCTTCTTAAATACTTATGGGCTACTTTTTTTCAGGGCATAAACTGTCACATAAGAGTTTATGTGGCACTTAAATTCGCTATGAGTCGTATCAGCAAACGGCCCTAAGACTCACTGAGCAAATGTCCTAAGAACTCGTTAAAGAAAAGTTGAGCCTTCCCCAGTACTCTGTTCGAATTTTACTAAGTACTTACCTTCTTGTTATAGGGCCACCCGTGACCCGTGATGAATTTAACGCAAATAAGTCTTCATCACAGTAAGACGGCCAGCGCCAATTTCGTTTTCCTTATGGAGATGAGAAATATAATCGTCGCCTACGTATCAACTTATTTAAAAGGCTCCCTGCCACAGATCTGTCTTCCGTTTTCTACGATACCGGGCATGTGCTTTTAGTTGTCTAGACCAACGCTTTATAAATTTGGTCTGTGAAACTGTGGTTCGTCTTTTGAAGACCTATCCTCTTGGTGGGAGAAATATTGTTCATTCTCTCATGAAGCTATCCGTTAAATTTTCTTATCCACCTGCCCATCTCTCAGAAAGGACCAAAAATCCATCAACGTAGCTTCGTTTTATGTAGCTCAACTTTCCAGCCCATCCGCCAGCACTCACCTTTAAATAGAACTGGCAGAAGAATGGTTCTGTAAAGCGTTAATTTCGTCACTCAAGTCAAGTCTTTTGAACCGACCTGTGTTACAAAACCAAAGTAGCAGCGGTCTTCTTGTGTCATTATTCGTTGACTCACCACTAGAGAGTCACTGGTGGAGACGATGTGTACTCCGAGGTAGATGAACTCCTGGTGAACTTGTGGGTAATGTTACAAGTGGGGTTTGGTCTTTGACAGTTGACGGATATTTATTTATCGTTTAACTTTTACTTACCTACTCAGGTGATGCAGCATTTCGGTGTGAATCGAAACTTAACCAATGCGCTTTTGTAGTTAGCGCGGTCTTTAGCTTACTGCCTTCCGGTGCACACTTTTTGTTGGTTAAGGTCGATTTTCTCTTGTGAGCGATACCTAAGGCGAGGCCTTTCTATGCTAGGTCGTCTCTCCTAGTTGGAGGTGAAGCCTTTTAGGGTATGTTTTCGATCTTAAAGTCGTTTACTACCCAAACCAGTAGAGCCTGTTCCTCAGCAACAGTAAAAGCCTCCATAAAGGTCCTCTTATGTGCGGCCATTAAAGTGGACATTAGCAATGGGATTGCTGAAGATAGCCCCTGTCATGCTGACTTTTGGCCTTCCCACTATTTGCTTTCGAACGAGTCACATGAAAGCGCCTCTATATATGTGGAGATCCGGTGGTTATTTGCAAAACTACAGAGTGTTTGCAGAGTTGTATCAGTTTCGCCATGATCCCGAATTTTACTGTTGACGGTTATAGCTTTCATAGGCAGCTTAGAACGCTATGAAAAGTGACTAAGTTCCAACCCTATATTGGTGGGTCATTAATAAGATTTAAATGAATGTTGAAAATACACAGGTTTCAGTGGAAGTGTGCCACAGACTTTGGTCTTTCGAAATTTAGCTGACCAAAAACCTATAAAAATAGAGCTATCCGATGCGCATTTGGTGCCATTTACAGTCCGAAATTGATGACGAAAATGCCCGCCGATTATGACTGCCGCAACAGATGTCATTTAACAACCTGAATTTAAATTTAAATGAATCAATATTCCATTCACCCCAAACCCGAAAGTTCTCACCAGCACAAACACAAGGGAGCCCCAAAAATGATGGTTAATGAACGCGGATATGTAAATCCTTTCATCTTTCAATATGCAAATAACATGGCACACGTTGTAATTTCATTATATCACTGCTCCAGGGATAATCACACACAGTCACCCGCACTCTTTACACACTGATGAGGCGGCTTTGAAGCACCCTTAAGGAATCCATCCGCCACTCCGAACGCTGGCTGAGTGGCACAGCAGCACAAGCCACTTGCATCACAGCTGCCTCAACTTTGATGTCGAAAGCAAGCAACTAACACCAACTTCAGAGAGTATAAGCTAGCCCAGCGGTCGAACCTGCACCTGGTACCAAAGTTGTCGAAGCAGAACCACAATTGGCTTTCGGCTATTTTCGGAAGCAAGCTCATTGATTCTGCAATCTGCATCCGTTAAATGCCAAGTAGCGAACAATGCCCAAGACCAGCCCGCCCCCTGAATACAGCTATCTACGGTATTTTTTTAATAGAAACTTAATTACCCCGCTTAGGTTTCTATAGAAGTTCAGCCAGCTCCAGGCTAGCAATTTGACATTCCAACGAATAATGCCGCGAAGTGAGATTAATGCTCGATAGGCAGGAAATTTCATCGATAACCCGCTAAATTATGCAGACAGTAATCCTTGTAGCTGGCTGATTATGATTTATTGCCGCGCTTGATAGCATCACCCCCATTTCGATTAGCTCACACCCCGCGGGACGACAGCAAGACGGATAACAATGGAAAAGTGTCATCTCATCGGAACAATCATATTTATCAACCAGTCAGAACAAGATTACCCAGGTAATAACTTACAATGAAAGTCATTAATCCAATTGTGAATGGTGTCCTACTGTGTCGTCCACGCAACGCGCACACACACACCACGGCCCTTACAGATGAATTAATCATCTGAGATGAAAAGTAGCAGATGAAAGAGCAATCAATAAATTGATAACAAGGGCACTTTCGACAATCCCTACGCAGAGCACTGTTCGTGAGATTTGTATCTGTAGCGCCTTCGCCGAGAAAGGAGCCATATTCCACAGTCCTCTTAATCTCACATTGGGTTTGATTTAAGTGGCGCTATTTCTTGGGTGGTCCCAAATAAAAATAAATAAAACCGATAGAGCAGTCATTTAACCAGCCAGCATGTGTGCCTGTCGATATGAAAGAAATTTGGACCTCCGTGGGTGGTCTGTGATAATGACTCGGACTAAGTGGTGAGAGAAGGACCCTCGAAATGAGTTATCTTTATTCGAATGACATAAATGTGGATTCAACGCCGCATTAGGCGATAGCAGGATGATTTAGGAATGTCCTCCGTCAAATGGCAGGCCGGTTACTTTGAGTGGCACCTGTAAGAGATTAACGAAGAAGTTGTAGAAAGGCATTCGTAAACTCATATTGTTCGTTGCAGTCACACAAATTTTCTGTGTCCTTATTAATAATTTCTTATCCTAATGGGTACCCTAGGCCTTTTTTTTTTTAACTTTTTGTACAAATGGAAGGCAGCTCCAATTTAATGCCGAGTCCAAACGGCTGAGAGTTCTTTCATGAAAGTCATTCTCTTGCATCTTAGTCAGACGTTCGCGTAGTCGAAAAAATCTTACAATTTGTTTTTTTTTCTGTTGATCCGACCTGAAACCCTCGCTTTGTAGTACAGCATACTAACCACTGAGCTAATGTGCTAATACTAGTTCCAATCTACTGGGCTTTGTAGATTGGAACAAAAATATGCAGCAAGTTGGGCTGAAGTTTGCAAGTCTTTCGACAGGAAGGCGGTTTTTGAAAAAAATGTATTTTAGTAACTTACACAACTTAGAAAACTGTCAGTAACTGTAACTCTTGAAGGAGGAAAATCTATGCATCATTTATACATACATTTATTTCAAAAGTGACAATCCAAAATGCCCAATATTTATGTTGCTCTTTAAACGTCTACCCAACATATTTATCAAAAACGTATTAACTTAGATTCATTGTTAGGCCTGCAGATGGCACTTCTGTCATTCTACACCTCTCAATTCTCAAACGAAATCAAACAAAACAAAACAGTTTCCCGCTTTTTCTTTTAAACGTAATTTCCGAGTTGTGTCATTTTAGAAATGCATTTGCAATATATAAAATTGAATGACACAGTTGTATGTCCGCACCGATTTACAAAAATCCTTTTTTTCAAATGTATGGAAAAATATTTGGAGGTTTTAGGCTACTTTTGTTTAAAAAAATGCAGCATTTTTTACGAGACGATATTTCTACCTAGAAAAGCAGACAGGAGCCCGCTAGAATCATATAAAATTTGCTGGGCTCAAATGAGTACTATACAGGGTGGACCACAATTATTATGTTGCAATATTTTTCAATATTTTTCTATGTTCCGATTGGATTGACCCATGGAAGGATCCAACAAAATTTTGCAATACAGAAAGACGTAAGAAGTGCCATCGTACATTGTACAGACGCCATCGTGTGCCGTGCGATTTGTATCCAACTTACAGCAAGGAAAATATCGTCCGCACGCTTCCGAGGCAACGTTGCTTGCAAATAGAGGCATCTCTTGGCGGTAACTCTTAGCTACAAATATTGGATTTTAGTCTGAAAAACCTGTGAATAACTCTAACAGCATATTTGGTTGAGTTAGAACATTATTTTACCTTCGCAGCTGAGTCCATGACCAATTCTTAAAAAAAATATTATAATAAATAGGCGTTTAATATCCAAGAGCTTATAGCTCGAGACGTAATTTAATAGGTTTATCTGAAATGAAAGGCTCAAGAAAATAGTCCCCAGTCTTAAGATATTTAGACTTATATTGATCTTCGAAGAACCTTTATAAAAATATTTTGAAATATTTATCAAGTGACTGAAGTGTTTCCAAAACCAAAGTGGTGGTAACCTGAAGGATTCTCTTAACATCAGAACAAATATCAGAGACTAAGCTTCAATAGTCTTTAAGTTCTGTAAAAACTTTGGAAACTACTTCCCACGAGTAAACCGAGCGAAGCTGCCTTCCAATGCTAAGTATTCCATTGCTCTTTCCCTATGTCCGAAATTGGAACACAACACAACTACAGTAATATTTCAAAGTGTGAATCAGATCTACTTACCCAAAAATACGTTTTCAGTAAGAACTAGGAAACTATAATTTAATAATCTTTCGGATTAGGTTTTGATTGTCCATAACCTTTATTTTGAAAGATGTCATTATTTTTACGTCACCCTTTAAAATCATATTTTTATTTTGTAAAATTCGCCTTTCTAGGCACTTATATTCTATGGATATACGAAAACTAAGGTTTGTTACCGATTGACGAGAAAACTGCTGAACAAATTTTGAAGAAAATTTTCATTACATGTTTATGAAAACTCTGGAAAGACTATAGGGTATGTTGCTTACTATCACGCCTACTTCTTGGGGGCGTTTTTACCAAAAAGTTTTTTTTAGCTTCGACTATGCTGCCTTGAATTTTACGTTACTCAAATAATTTTTTTATTAAAAAAAGCCGTAGACCACAACGGAGGACGAAATTTCTCTAAATATTTCAAGCTATCAAGCATCACCCGGAAGTTGAGTTACAGTGAAACTTCTTACAAAATGATGAATATCACAACGATTGTTCTTGATCTGCTTTGGAGAGTTGGGTGCAGCGTTGCCGAAGAGAAATATTCTTAGGGAGTACTGCAGCCAGAGAAGGGGAGTATTTACAAAAAAATAGGAGTGCAGGCATTGTTATTTAAACAAAAATCATAAAAGAATCAGTTTAAGAAAAAAAAAACAATAACAAACTGGAAAGAGGGAAAATCCCTTTTCGACGACAGTTTTGAAGATAAAAGTGCTGCCAAATTTGCATTAAATTTGAAGTGAATAAAATTTATTAATGTTGAAATTACACTTTGCTGCAAGTGTAAGATATTTTAGGACTTTAAAAAAAATAGGAGTACGAATGTGAAAGGAGGATTGCGGGAGTACGGAGGTGTTGAAAGTAGTACAATACTCCTATTGGAGTACTTTCGGCAACGCTGGTAGGGTGCATATCGAAGAACTGTGTGTCGTTTTTTCTGTTCGAGCGGAACCAGAAGTATAAATATGCGATGTTCATTTCAATTTTATTAACAGCGACATCGTTTTTCTGAGGATGAGACACCTGGAACGTGGTTGAGGTAGTACAAATATAAATCGAGTGCAAGTTGGTCCCATCATTTTTGGCAAAAACACTCGATTTAGTGTGGCAAAAATTTTCTATTTAAGTCAAGGTTGGGATGCTTCAACAGTAACCAATAAAATATCAGATTTCATTGGGTTCCTCTGGTGATAGGTACGACTTTGAAGAGGCATCTGCTTTCAACAGGGCGATTATGACCATATTATTGTTGTTTTCTTTTCATCTCAAAAAGGAAATGCTCTTCTAAACTCCACTCAGACCGACCAACCCATGAACACACAATACTCACGTGTCTATACCTTGCAATGCACTGTTAGTCTCAGTCTATGGGTTTTCGAATCTCTGGGGGAATATTGACACCAGTATTCCATTAAAGAGATTACTCTCGAACTGCGATATCCTTTAACGTGCCTTCTCCAAGGAAATTCAATTCATCCGTTACCTAATTTTTCTCGCCCACTATGAGGATATTTGAGCTACAGCAAATACGAATTTTTATTATCCTTCTGAAACTAACGTATAAACTACAATGACACACACACACTGATATTTGCAGCTGTTTAGGCATACCTAACTAAGAGGAAAGTCTTTTCATTTTGTGATTTCACTCGATTACCCAACAATTATTATTTAACGAACTTCCGCCCACCGCCAACGTAATAGATGAACGATTTATCCACCATTACCCGCAGGACTATATCGAAAACGGAATTTAGTTTTTCGACCCTCGTTGGTTCGCTGTAGTGAAAAATCTGATTTTGATGGCGATAGTTACCTGTTTGTATTGTTCCATTCCGCCAGCCTATTTTGTGGCCGAACTTTACTACTGAAAAATATCCCAGACTAGGTGGGTACTTATCAAGAGTCGGCAGACGGGCAAGTTGCTGTAGTGGTTCTTGAAACTTTTTGCGCTTCTGTGACTGCAGCTGTGGCTGTGAGTTATGCTACTGCTGTTGATGGTGGTTGTTTGTATAGTGGTGCCGGTCTAACCTCAGTCGGGGTTAATGTCACTGACTGAGAAAAATGAGCACCATAAGTGGGGTTGCATTTGGAATGAATCTTGCTACAGTTTAAATATTTGCCAGGGAGGTCTTTCAGCTAAACATCGCAAAGGCAAAAAGTTTGAAAGATTGAAAGTTGAACTATACAAGTCCTCATGTCTGAAAGAGGCCTAGTACTTTGTTGACAAACAAATAAATAAAAAGATATACCTCTTATTCGACAGAGAGACTTAAGGACCAACACGCAATTTGGAACTAGAAATTCTTTATTCAATTACAGGAACAAACTATTTTGTCTAACAACGTTTTATGAAGCCTTTTCTAACAATAAACGTTTTCAATCTCTTACGCAACCTTTAGGAGACGTCTTGCGACATTGAAGAGGCATCAGCACATATTTTACTGATCACAGTTCTTACGGCTTCCTCATGTACAAAACACTTCTCGGCCACAAGGGTGACTATGTCTTGGACTTTGGTCGGGTCCAGGCGCTCCAAGCTGTGGGTGGCAAGACTACCGTCATTAAATATGGATTCCATCAAAATTCGTGTGCTTTTTTCGACAGACTTCCACGCGATCCTTGTATAAACACTTGGCGGTACAATTGTGCCATTCGAGCCGATGTACATGTGCTCAAAGTTCGTGGACACGGGCTTTGGATACCAGTTGGAACGAGAGTCTTTCGAAAAGTATGCACGGTCGTACTCATGTGTCTTGTTTTCATACGAAGCTAAAGCCTCGTTGTCTGGCGGAAGATAAGTTGGCGGCGACTTGAATCTTGATCTGGGTTTCTCTGATTTGCTTTCCCTTGATGGGTTTTTACAGGTGTTGCGCCGTCTTTTCCCCTCAACTGGGGGTTCTCCCTGGGAATCTAGTAATGGTGATGCTGAATTGTACCCTGGCCTTGACCTCTTGGGGTAGGTGGTGTAAAGCCTGGGATCATCGTACGGTATACCTTCATTGATGGCCCTAATTTTTGATATGTAACTCTGTCCCGGGCCCGGCTGATAGGCATCCCTAAATACGTATTGCTGCCCTAAGCTTGGATCGGCAGATGAAGGCTGTTCGTATCCCCTTCTCGATTCACTTTCCAGTGCTGGCGTATTGTCTATTATTACGGAGACATCTGTCAGTAAGTTTTTTTGCGGCACAGCTTTAGCTTCCGAAAGTGTCATTGAATCGGGTATTTCCAGAGTATCGGTTGTGAGATCCGCTGTTGACTTGAGTTGCGACACGTAGCTCTGCGCGGGATCCGATTCTATGGGTGAATAATTCTGATTCGGTGACGGCATGGCTGGGTTAGAGTAAATCACGTTGGGCATATGGACGAAGGGCGTAGTAAGACCGTGGTAGTTTATCGGTGGCTGCGAAGCGTACACATTTGGCGCCACCATTGAATATCTTGGCATAAAGTGCTTTGGGTCGCTGACATACCCTTGAGCTGGCGCTGGTGCTGGTGAACTATATATTTGTTGGGGGTATGGGGGCCACATCATGCTTTGATTTTGTTGGAACTGTAGCACATGGTTCATGGGAACCATTGTATTGGGGTAATATTGTGTGATTGGCGGTGCCGGTCTTGATGTATCAAATGGTACGTAGTATGGCAGGGCCATTGTATACCAGCGTTTCAGGATTGCTAGGATGCAGCTGAAATGAAGAGTCTTAATTAGTGATGTGCGGAAACAATTGATAAGGCGTAAATTTGAATCAACTTTATAGGACCTTATGGTATCAAAACTAATTGCACGGTTTAAGACAACTAGTAGCACTGAGATGGGTATTGGCTAAAGAATTGGGTATGGGATATAGGCTTAGTTATCTTGTTTGTGTATTCATGCAGTCTCCGAAGTTTCATATGCGAAAAATATGCCAAATTGTTTCTTTTATTTAAGTAGGAACACCTCTCGCTATGAAGCTTGCCCCGATATACTTGCTGATACCGGAAACGTCTGCATTAATATTGCTGACATGTTAAGTCCTCTGTATACATTTTCCCATGAAGCGAGCCATCCCTGGGAGTCACCTCCGAAGATCGATATCACAGCAACATCCATCTATCCCACCAGTTTTGCAAATGACAACCTCAGGGTCGGTCACAAAAGCATCAGCCCCAAACTCGAATCTCAAATTCGATAATCGATGATTTGAGCTTGAGGTCATGTAAGTTTGCAAAAGGAAGCTGACTCTGACCTTTTAAGCTGAAAATTTGCTAAGGCAAATAAGATAGACGTGTCAAAGTTCTGATTTGAGTTTGAGCTGCCATTTTGTAAACACTGCTGCAAGAAGTTAAAACCCAACAGGTTGGCTGCCGTACTTTTCTGCAGAATGTAAACGCCGTTTTTTTCACTAGCTCCCACATTTTTCAAAATATTTTTAACGTTCAGTGAAAGATAATTTCCCGAATTTCAAGGTTTAATTTGTAAAAAAATGCTAAAACTTAGTTTTTTTATACGATGTGCCACGCCCCACTTTTCTATCTCTTTTGCGTTTCGCAAAGTGCTTTGTTCGGACAATGTATAACAATGTTTCAAATTTTACAACTTGAGCTCCCATCGGTGTCGAGAAATAGCTTTTCCAATGTTTTTTTTTTGTATTCAAAGGTAATGGCCGCATTAAAGAATCTAGTTATCTTAAGTCGACTAGATTCGTCTCGATGAGATGTAACCTGAACGCAAAAACTAGATTAGTCGGGAACGTCACTTTTCCTACGTCAGCCACATATGCGAACTGTCAACTAAGTACTTAGTCACGATTTTCTTGGATAGATTCGTCAGCTACCCCTCCATAAACATCAACTGAAACTGCTCATATGACCAATTTCCCCCAATCAAAACCGAGATAGATCTAGTCAGAGAGCTGTCAGACTTACTAAACTAGAACGTCCCCAATGTCGTTTATAAATTTTTGTACACATTTCGAGATTTAAGAGGTCAAATTCAGACTGCGTATAATTTTTAGATTTAAGGGTTAGGTTTGGATGTGAGTGCTCTACGCGGAAATATTTAGTGCAATAAAATTACGGAATTTTGATTTTTTTTTAAGGCGGAGACACATTAACAAGTTAAGCACTCTTCTTCAGGATATTTTGTCAAAAAAAGAAAAGAATGTATTTATTGCACATTGTAAGATAGTTGAAATTTTTCGCCCCCTTTTGGTTTTTGTTATAAAAAAATGTTGAATGCTGGATTGACATTTGTTTGCTTTTGCAAGATTTAGACATCTATAGCGCACTCTAATAGACCTATAGCTTAGTTTGCTTTCCGATCATCTGATGATGCACTTCCACTACATTTCGTTTGGCTACGTTTTTTTCGTGAATTTTTTTACTCACGTGTGCATCCGCCCTTAAGGGGCAACCAAAAATGTCTTACAACGTTGCTCATTTATGGTTTCCAAGTGCCAATCAACACCAGTAATAAAGCATAATAATAGGGAATGAAAAGGGGCGCCCAGAAGGCAGACCGCCGTCAGTAGATATTATTCAAATTTTTATGTGTAAAAGCAGCCTTTTCTCTTCTTACTGTGTATAATAAAACCCGACTCTATCCCATATAGTGGCTACTTAAATGGACATATGCCTTTATACTTGGGCATTCTTATCAGAACCCCCTTCCGGTTGTATTCCTCCGGCTCCCTTATCGAGTACAATCTTCAACCAATTTGGAACGATAAAACGATAAAGTGTTCCAGATAAAAGTGGCCGTCTCATCTATTCTTGTTCGCTATTCTTTGGCACGAAAAGGCTGATTTCCAAAGATTGCACACCTGTGCGCGGACACTTATCACCGAGGTCAGCCAGACCGGGATCCACATGAGCGGAACAACTTACCTCGGTGAGATGTTGAAAGCGCCGCATTTCACCGATGGTAGCAGTCGGTTTTTAAGTTTTCCATATTGCCCTTTTGCAGCCAGTTTAATATGATACATTGGGGGCTTGCATTCGCCTGGGTCACCACCATCATCATCGCATCAGCATCATACACTGCCGCATGCAAGTGGGAAACCAGAACAATATCGTGTTTCTTAAAGATTCACAGACACGGTTCGATGGGATCCACTGATATGGCGCTGAATAGATACCAAAGCATGAAAGGAAAGCTGGTTTGGATGTAGGAGGGATTGCTCGTAGATACGGGCGCAAATCCTAGAGTGCACTTTGGGTGTAGGAAATTCCTACATAATACTACGGGCATACATGTTTCATCTACCATGTACGGTACTTGACTCTCTGGTGGTGGCACAACAGCAGTTGGCAACTTTTGTTGAAGAATTCGGGTTGCGCTGACTTGTGGGTTGACTTCGATGGCTTCTGTTGGCTGTATGCTTGTGCTTAATCGTGTACTCTACGCCCCGGACACGTATTCTATAATATGATAATAATATTTCGCCTTCTCTTTTATATTTCTCTGGACTGGAGCAGCATTTTTATTATCCATCTTCCTTCGGTTATCGATGACTTGTTTATGGTTCAATGACAATGCTTTCAGTTTTTATTACTGGGGGTGGATAATTCGCCTTTGGTTAGAGTAAATTTGTGCGATTGGTATTTGGTTGGGCATAAAGCCACTCAATTACATTCAGAAGGTCAAACTTATGTCACGCAATAATGAATATGGAATGGCAGTCTTGTTGTTATGATTTCTGTTGTTTCCCAACTTCAATCAGAGCTTGATGCAAGAGTGCTGCCAAGCATCAGTTGACCTAAAGGCAGTCGCAAATTACATCGGTCTATAGAAACACACTCAGCCCTACTTTCAGTGTGATCTGACGCAATGGCTAGCAGAAAAGCAGCAGGAAGCTAAACCGAGTTTATAAACTTAGGGCTATGAAAATTATCTCCCCATCGGTTTCTTCAGGAAAAGCGCTACTGTGAAAAGATTTTTTTACACTGCAATGTGCTGAAGTGTCAATGGAGAATATTTTCTGTCAATTGAAATAATTCGGTACAAATAGAATTGACCGCATTCGATGTAGGGAGTGGCCACCAACATGAAATCTATCACCAAAACCAAGGTCAATAAAAGTAAGTGCATGTAAGGGATCTGTCCACCCTTGAGAGCTGTCCGCAATGGGAAACTTCACTGTATTTATTTATTTTTTGAATGTTCCCATAGGAATAGTCTTTAAGTCAGCCTCGCAGTTCCCTATACGCCTTCGAAATTACCCAACACCCAAGAGATGTTGATTCATTGCTGTCACAAAGAATGCTAAATTCATCAACTTTACTTGATCTTTCAGGATAAACGATAAAAACAGTGGCACTCCGGAAGTGCCGACAGAAGTGGAAACACGAAGAATTACGTCAATATTTTTTGAGTCGTCAGGAAATATTTTTAAATGAAATGTTTTTTTATTAACCGCCACTACAAAAAAAAAATGCCAACTAAGGCTTTTTCATGCCTTTTAGGCATTATTTATTGTTTTCTTTAAAAAGGCATATTTTTTTTATTGTAAATAGTGTTTATCATTTCTAATTTTTATTCAACATACTGACTTTTTGTTTCCACCTTTAAACTCTGTCCATTTTCCGAACACTTTATCTGTTATTCCATAAAATTAATTCCAGCTTCCACTTAAAAATAAAGTTGGAAAAAAGTTGAAAGCTGTTGTGTAAAAAAAATATTTATTTTTCTATATTTGTGTTTAATTTTTGATTTATTGCTCCAGTTTACCAAACAAAATGTACGCATTATATTATTGAAAAAGGCTTCTTTTTTTCAGTTACGCATTTTTTCGTCAAAAGTGTTTAGCAACGCGAACACTGGTGTCAGAATATTGGTAACAGAAAACTGGTGTTGCGAGTTCAATGGTTTTATCCCATCTCAAAAATGCCCAACGCGCCTAAAGAAGCTTTCACTTAAAAGAAAACCGACGATCGGGTCATACAATAGAGGATGGTGGACCTCAGTATCAAATCAGGCCTACTTTTGAATCATATTTACAGTCAATTGACACCGATAGACCTATTTGCCACTTAAAAGATGTTGCAAGTCGAAGTCTTTTGAAAGACGCCTTCGTTTTCAGTCATTGAGCCTTCGTTGCGAATGAAGGTAGCCTTCTTGAGTAAGGATTTTTTGCTGATTTCAATAATTTTTGCTTGACGATCGCATTTAGCCGGGTTTAGTGCAGATTTTTGGACAACGCGCGATACTTATAGTCATACTTAGTGCCCAGGTTAGATATAACGAACTCAAAATTGCGAAATTATCCATATAAAATTAATATTTGACCTACAAAATATTTTGAGGAAGATTAAAAATTAAGGCACAAGATGTTGCAGAGCATAATTCTGTTATGACCGCACGTTTCTCTCTATCGACAGATTAAGGAATTATGTGGACTTAAGCGTGTGTCAAGAATGACGAAAATCGACCTTAGGTTAAGTCAAACGCTTCAAATGGGCCGCTGATCAGATTAAAGTTAAGAGTTATGATTTCAAGTTACAGCTGGACTTGACCAAGTGAATAATTTGGGGCTGGCTGCACACCAAAGTTATTGAAAGTCTGTGAAGCGGGGTCTGAATTTATACTACCTTAGGTGACCCTCAGAGTGAAAGAAGAAGACGTCCCCCTTCAACCTTCAACTTCTATGTTGACTTAGTCATTCGTCTCGACATTTCTGTAGACCACTGTGTGACGATTTATGAACACGCTCCTGCTTTCACATTTGAACTGAAATCTAGAAGTCTGCTCAATCGGCTGGTCACAAACCCCTTACATGTGTAGTATTTTACACCGATCGCTGGTACCGCTCATGGCCAACATCATCGACTGCACACATTAATTATAGCTTCCTGTTGCATAAGACTCAAAGATTAGTTACAATAATGACACGTTCCACGCACCTGCAAGTACCTTCGACTACGCACCGAAGGTATATAGCGTATACGGGTAATAAGAACAATCCGATTGGTGCGCCGATAAGAGTAATGCTTCTGCCGAACTGCGCTCGTACGCAGCGACTATATCTGCATGTCAGTTGCACAAACCTGTTGCCTGGTTTTCACCACCGAATCGTACATACGATTCCACCTGTGTATGTAGCCAACACTACACGAACAGTCGTATCAAGTGGACGAGATCGTCGAATCCCCCCAAGCTCGGCAGCGGCAATAAATCGTCAAATAAAACCTCAGGAAGACTCGTCAGTGGATTGAGCTGTCAGCGCGGACGTCTCGATCTACACATGTTAATCAAAGTTTCAGGAATTGCCAGGACAGTTACGTAAACAGCAATTTATTCCAGCGAGACGACGAAGACTTCTTCTACTGCTACTAGCACATCCTGCGCGCGCATATCCCGATCGATCTCTCTGATTTGCGTTCGTCGTCTGTCCGCCAGAACGTCTATGCACTGCGCTGCCAGATGGCGACTCCGAATGGAAGCGTTTTGTAGGCCGTTTAATCTTCGCCTGATCGGGTCACCATCACCATACACAAGCTGGGAGAGGAGTCTAGCGCTCTTCTCGCCTTCACATTCACATTGTGCGCGCTGTGGATGTTGCTCCCGGCTGGCTATTGTCTAATCCAAACAGAACACACATTGTCAATTCAATTCGTTCGCTATGCAAATTTTACTGCACACTCGCTGCAGCATCACGGCGTGCAGTACAACGAAGCTGTAAAGATTCCAATCGATTGCATTTAACTGTTAATGCCCGCACTTGTCCTTTGTTATCCAGCTTTGGTACGATAGAATCGTTTTCATTGTAACCGTGGCTGCCAGGCATTGACCACTGTGTGTGCAGTGACACTTTGTTGCCGTGTGTTTCCGTTGAGGAGAGGCTCCTGATGCTGCGGCTCTGCGCAACTCCCGCCCTCTCGGTTTGGCTAGTTTAAATAGATACAAATGGTCTGGGGTGAATCGAAATAACTGCAAATGCGAGTTGCACCGGAGGATGTGCACAAGGAAATTATTATTATGATTATTGGCTATTTGTGCGCTGTGTGTGCTAGGCTCTGCTTCGACGGTGCTTCAATTATGGAATGCTACACAGGAGCCCAAGACCCACACACAACGCAAGCCTGGTGGGCTGTAGTGTTGGTCTCTTTTTTTACTGGAATTTCGGGATCCGATATTGTTTTGGTGGACACCTGAGATTCGTCCGTTATGTGCATATTGAATGAGCTCATCTAGGAATATATTGGTCAGCATGTATGGGCTGATCCAAGTTTTATCTGATTCGGTAGCGGAACGTTTAGTTTCGCGGATGGCATGGAATGCGTTTATAGAGGTAGCAGTATACGAAACTAAAGTCCGTAAACGAGGCTTGTGCGAATTGGTTTTTTGACAGCTGAGCTGATATCCACTTTGACGTTGAACATTAAAAATGGTTGTTGGGTGACTCAGGTTTTTGCTATTTAAGCTTAGTATCCTGCTCGCGCTAAATTTTAGCGTCCCTAGTCTCCACTTCGATTCTCCACCCCAAAGATAAATGGTCGCTAAATAATTATTTTGTATTTTGGTTTTGCGTTTTTTAATATTAATCATGCCAACGTTCTCTGCGGTTTCCTCCGAAAAATCCATAATAATCACAACACAAGCTTTTCCTCCTATTTCTTCTGTCAACATTTATCTTCGATTTAATTTACCGGACATTTATTTCGCGATCTAAATGAGTGGAGACTTGTCATCGGCCCATCTATATGAAGTTAGGAATTTAGCGAGCGAACAGGATACTGCTTTGCTAAACTGTCTTGCTAAATTTTATCTTTGTAGACATTTTTGTATGGGAGATAAAATTTAGCGGAGCAGGATACTTAGCTTTAGGCAACAGATGCTGGTGATTTATGGAGCAATCCACTCGGTTTACCATATATTTGTTGGGTTAAACTACCCGCGTGTTGTCCAGATGCACTGTCCATATTCGCTTTGCTAACATGCCGGTTATCTTCTGCATAGTACGATGTACGAGAGTGACCTTCAACAGTAAAAAATTGGGCTAAATGCCCGGTGTTTTTTCTTTTGTTTCCCATATCATAGCACTTCAAAAGCGCCCCTGGGATCTGAACTGAGATTTACTACACGTCCATTCATCAAATGCCGAATATCCACATCCATACTTGTATCAGCAACAGAAACCGATGTTGTAACAGAAGCCACAGTATCGCCCCAAAGGCACTAAATGCAGGGAGCTGCCAATATTACTACCATAGACAAACCATGCTGAGACCACCAACTCCGGCCGGTTTCCAGTTACTTGTCAACAAGCTATATTTTTACGTAGTGTTTACGATTTGGTGCTAGTATTGTTACGTAGAAGTTCGTTTTGACAAATGTCATGTAACTTCAAAAATTCCACTCACCAACATACTCACAAAAAATTTGAGCCACTTCCGCTGTGGGCAAAGTTGCTGGCAGCGTTCATAGAATTTTATTGGTTTAAATGGTAATTGTTACGTGGGGATAGTATTTGTTAAGGAATAAGTAAATATTTGCTTTAAATATTCATGAAAAATTAATTCTAATTAATCATAAAATTTAAGATTAAATAGATTGATTGAGGGAAAAAAAATTGAGCAAATTTTCTTCGCTATTTAAGAAAACTTCACACACGAAATCGAAGTTAATGATGTCCAAAAGCGGACAATACAAAACCATGTTTGTCCTTATATGTTTCCAGTATATAAAACATCTCGTTTAGATAGTTTTATTAACCACACAAATTAAATTATTCGCCTTAGAAAATATATAATACCTAAACAATGACATTCAGTAATGTTAAAATGTGGTATTCCCGAACTCTATCATAATTTTCCGCGGTTGGCAGCATTTATTTTTGCATTTTTTGTATGATTTTGCATGTTTGCATGCGGATTCTAATTGACATAACACCGATAGGAAAACAAAATATTGTAATTCCGAAAAAAAATTGAGGGGTCCAGCGGCCAGAAGATTGCGAGTTGGGGGTCTCAGTATTATTGGTCTATGATTACTACCTTACATCCATAAAATGTCGCAATGTTGATAGCGTAAGTATACTGACCCAAGAATTTGTCGACCTTTCATTTTTCGCCAAAATTTGAGACGCTGGTCGTCTATTATATAAAATATAATTTGTGCCCATAGAAAAATTTAACTGCCCCAAGAACGGAAGCCTAACAACAGTCTTTCGAGAAAAGCACTAGTAAATGAGCTCAATGCCAATTGGTTGTTGAGCTTCTGTTTAACCGCGTAACAGGTCTTATATAGGACCCTAGGTTACGTTGCTCGCACAACCGTTTAGTTGGGCGAGCTTTTTTAAAAAGATTTGAAGACTCGCATAATTTTATGTCAAATCCGAACGGTTGAGTTGAAAATGTCTCTTAGGACCGTTTTTATTTATCTATATATATTTTTTCCAAACTTTTTGTAGAAGTGGCGCAGTGCCAACAATTTTTTTTAGGATTAGAACCTAAGACCGACCGCTTTGTAGTGCAGCGCACTCAATAAAGAGCTACTGTTCCTTAGCTTGTTATACTTTTAAAATTGCTCTGAATAGAGTGGTTTGCACGTTTGCATCATCAACCACTTCAAAAGTGACCCCAATTTAGACTGTTTGTCTGAGCTAGCACGAAATTCAACATTCAAATACTATATAAGTTTTAAGGTTTGATAAAAGATCAAGAGTAACCTAAATTAGAAAAGTAAATATAGGTTTAGTGGACAGTGCACTCAAAAATACGTTTTCAGCAAAAGGGGAGTTCAAAACTCATCGAAACCGGACACCAACAAGGCATTATTGCTCAACTTGTGTTTCACCGTTGTAAGGACGGTCGGAAATAAAAAAACTACCCAAATTTAATCGTTATAAAACATTTATTTAAGAAAATACTTCTCAGAATGTCTGCTTAAATCGAACTGCTTCGTATGTCACGCAACTCACTGTCTAACAGCACGTATTTAAAAATCTCGAAAATGTATATAAAGACATAAGTAAGATATATATATGAAATGTTCATGGAGGGCGTTACATTACAAAAAGGTGTTGCCGCTGTTTTCTTACACCGTGTGCGAAACATTTTTCGTTAACTTGTGTTCGACAAGTGCTTGTAACTAGTCTTGTGATTTTTGTTTTGCACCGTGTGCGGAAGGCCTTTTACAATGTCGCGTTGACAGATTATGTAGAAACAAAGCGTTCATATGCTGCCAAACAAAATACAACTTCAGGCATTGGATCGACTTTTATACCCAAATTTTTCTTGAAATTAAAAAATAAAATTAAGTACAAAAATTTAAAATAATTTTGATATTCGACAATCATTAATTTATTACCAAGGAAATGGAAAAAATGTATGACAATTGACAACTATCAATTTTAAATGTTTCAAATGTGGTCTTAATAAAAAATAACCTTACGTTTGACAGTTTCGAGGTAATTTACTTTACTCGACAGTTGTCGAAAATTTTAAAATTCGTATGGAAAAACTTTAACTTTTTGTGTCAGAAAAGCTACATTTTTTCAATATTCGTCCGAAATATTTTATGTTAAAACAAAAGTAAAAATTCAACGCAGGGTGACCGCTGTATAATTCTGAAAAGTCACAAGAAAAAAAAGCCAATGAGAAAAAAAGTGCCATTTCCGAAGTCATTCTGAAATTTTTTGAACAATCATTGTTTCGCTAAAAACTATAAGAGTTTTGTAACAGGCAACTGCTGAAATAACAGCATTTAAAAAAATTGCAAAGACCCTTTTCCAACTAAAAAAAAGAACCAAAATAGCGAAAAATGTGACAGGCTCTCGCAAAAAGTGCCAGAACTATAGTCATAAGAAGGTCACACTGGATTCAAGTATAGTCGGCAAAACAGGTTAATCACTTTGATAATCACTAAAACTAAAAGCACCAAAAACTTGTCATACTATTTTGTGACTTAAATGAATATTTTAAGCCTCAAATCAATGCGTGAATAGCACTAACTGAAATGTTCTCTGAATAGAATTGAATTAAATTTAACCTCTTCAATGTCATCCCTGAGAAAATTCTACTAAAGCTATCCAGCTAACACCAGTGGTTGACAAGTCTTAGTAATTACTTCAATCGCAGACGCCATTGAGATAGTCGGCAAAATTCAGCAAGCTGTCACTGTCGCATATGCAAATATTGGCTTTGACGAATCGGATGAAATGTCGTAATACAAAAATACAACTTTGACTCAGTTAGGCTCCACTATAAACTCGAAAAATGAAGTAAAGCAAATTGATGGTTCTTTGGTCTGAAAAGCCAATTGAATGTCAAGAAATACTTGGAACACTCTATATAAGAGTCCTACGACCCCAGTGCTGCTATTAGCTGCAAAAGCATGGATAACAGCGAAGGCACATGAAGATATTTCTTCAATGTTTTCAACATAAAATTCTTGGAATAATTCCGCTCTCGGGAATTGAAGAAGAAGATCAAACATAGAACTCTTCCCGCTGTACCCACTGAAACACAGTTGACGCGGTTGCAGTTTTCATTTAATTTCCGAATGTATTTTTTTAGGTACCCAACTTAACAGCCGAAAAAAGCTCGTGTTTACTATATTTCCTGAAAACGTTTTAAAAAAATCACCCGCATTTTAAGACTATTGGTAAATATGTCACATGAATTTTTGACGACAAATAAAATCAAAGTTATCCTCACCCACTATCCAAATCAAAAGGCAAACACAAAACCTATCCAGTATCCACTCGATCTAAAATTCCCTTACCCAGAGCAAATCTATCATGGCACATAATTTTCCAGTCACGCAGTCCATCTACAACAGTCAGATCCCCGATAGATAGCCCAGTTATTTACTGTCAGAATTCGTTTTCGGATAGCCCCACATGGCGAAGGTATAATTTGCACCTACAATTCCATCACAGCCGAGGCCAACCTACAACCTCCCCACCCATTGATTTTCATTTCCATTCCATATTCAAAATATTCATAGGGCAGCTCCAGCTCCCATTCATCCAGAATTCCACCCCATTATTCACCGCATAAGAAAAAGCACTTCTCCGGGCGAATCAAAAAATTTACATGTATATCACATGTCGCTGATAAAAAATAAAAAAAAAACCTCTCCTGATGTCTTCATAAAAACAAGAACCTCTTTAGATCGTTATCTGTGGAGGTTTCCCTCTCAACGCGCCATTGCCTAAAATATGTCGTGAAGCCTTCACCATAATGACGCCTCAATCCGACAACATGATTGTCCCCGTCCCTCCCTAAATACACACCGAAATATGATCCAAATGGATTGATTCGGTTCATATCGCGGCGGAATCTCCTCTCCACTCGGTTTCGTGTTGGGATTTTCAAAATTAGAAATTCTTGCGCACTCCTTCGCGTGACCCAACATAGTGCCGTGCTGCAGAGCCTCCGAAATCATCAATTTCCCTCCGCGCGGACACCGATTGGAATACTAATTTCGATCGGGTTTTGAGGAAACCTCACCCCTCGCGCAGTCACCGCTGACAACTACTCTGCTGTGACAGAGACTATTTTAAATTGACGCTTGCCTGTCTGTCCAAGTTGATGCGCCTGCAGGAAATTGGTACTTTGACAAGTGAGACTTGCAAATTTCTAGAAGGCGAAGCCTATTCACAGGTAATTTCTACGAGAAAATTGTACAATGCATCGTAATTAGTGTTAAACATTGCGATAAACATACAACAAACAAACAAAAATAAATAACAGAAAACACCTGTTTGTACGTTTTAATGAGCCACTTGGTTGCTTCTGCCAGTCGTATGTTTGGTTGATTTATTGCGGGTAAGCATGTTAATTCTGTCATGTGGAATGAATATTCAATAAGTCGGAATCGTAACTTATTGGAATAGCGGTGTAGAAAACAAGGGAAGAATGTTTCGTGCTTCAATCGAAGTTTTTATTTTTATTTTACTTTTTTTTATGAGAATAGTTAGCAATATTTATGAATCTAGATGGTTCCATCATTATTTCGCAGTTTCGAAAGTTACTTACATATATTTGTCACATTTACAGCTATTCGAATAAAAATTAAAGTCAAAAGTTTACGGCAAACAACACTGAAATAGGAATATAGTCTTGGACGAGGAATGACACTGAACAACTAGCGATTTCGTTTGATCTTGATAATCAAAGCACACTCACAAATCACAATTCGCTGAAACGGTTAAATAGAATTGCGGCGGTCCGTTAGAATAATGAGATTGGGAGAGCAGAATTCGCTGTCACTATTGGAGGTTTTTTTTTTCTGTATTGACAACCAGGGTATGTTACGGCAAGTGCAAACAAAAATACAGGGTGACCTTTAGTTTGAGTGAATTGCACAATCAAATTTGTTTTAACTTTAAAAAATGTTCTTAAAAATATTATTTAGAAGATGTGTGCACTCGTAAATGAAGTTTGGTTAGAAATGCATTTAATTTAAGGAAAATTGAATTTTAACACGAAACGCATTATATTCGAAAATAATGCATTTTTCGGGTTACACTCTTACGATTACATAAAAAGAGCTCCTAGTCGGCGCAGTGGCTTAGTGGTTAGTGTGTTGGACTACTAAGCGAGGGGTCCCAGGTTCGAATCCCGAGAAAAACCCAAAATTCCAACTTAAGGTTTTTTTCGCTGCGCCACCTCTCGCGAACGTCTGCCAAACATCCGAGAGTATAACTGTCATGAAAGAGCTTCTCAATTGGCCGTTTGGACTCGGCATAAAATTGTAGATCCCTTCCATTCGTCCCAAAAATAAAAACTCACACAAGACGAATGGTTGTGAGAAGCTAGGCTTGGGTCCATACGGACCTGTTGCGCCAATTATTTATAGTCGGCGTTCCCGCCCGTGCTACAATTGTAGTGTTTTCTCTTTTTTGAGTACATTTTTACTAACTGAGAACGTTCATTTTTACTACCTTGTTCAGTAAATTCATATCAATAACCCGTTTCTTATTTTTCCAAAATTGTTTGTAACAACAGGCTTAGGGCCGGTCTGTTCACAGCTGGTCAAATGGTTTATTGGTTACGTTACCATCGATTTAGTTTAACCGATGATTACAAATCAGTGATAACCAATGAGTGCTTGTTCACCATTTTTTCACTTCGGACACCAAACCATTGATTTGGGGCAAATCATTCCATTGTTCTAGTTTATTTGTCAATTCAGTGATTAGCCGAATCTTTGGTTACATTTTTTCTGGCTCCTTGTGTTTTGTCTAGGTAATTTGTTAATGAATATAATTTCACTTTTTAGTAGGTATTATATAAATGTCAAAATCAAATGATTCAGGAATTTTTTTTTAAAAACAGAGGACTCCAATTTTGTTGGTGTGCGATAATAAGTTAGTAATTGAGAATAAAAAAAACAGAATCAGTACAACAACCAATAAAGATTGTTGACCCATTATTGGGCCTCATCTTAATTTCGTTTCGAACGTCGCAATAATTTTCTCATTCTTTCAATATTTCCTCAATTTATGAAAACTGTCAAAAGACATAAATGTTGAAAGTAATCTTAATTTATCCGGCTGAAGTTGGGAACCTGTCTGTACCCTCACCTCACAATGGCGTGCAATGTATTGTATTCATTTGTCCGTTGAAAACGTTAACTTAACCGAACAGATTTTATTGGTCAGGGGCTTCGTTCCATATTTTGGGTTATTTTATTATTTGTATTTTGATCCCACAAGATTGCTCGCAATATTCTATAAAAAGTTATTTAGCAGATATATACATTAAAACTAATACCTACGAAGTTTTTACAAAATCTTGAACAAACGCGTAAAATCGGCTGTTTATCGATTCTTTGGGTTAACTAACCAAACCATAGATTCTCTGGTTATAGCTGGAATAACCGATGATTAAATGTAACCAAGATTGAACAAACCAGACCTTAATCTACAAGATACAGGATAGAGTCGCTAGTGGCCGGCCCCTTAAGGAATTTTCGTCATAAAATATATCACAGTAACAACAAATATTAATATTTTCGAATAATTCTTAAAATAAATTATTCTTTATTAAATTCTTCGTCTGCAAAATGAAGAAAAAATTAATTGTTCTTATCAGAAAATTGTTTATTTGGATTTTAGTAAAAAAAAGTATTTTTTTCATTGTGGCCGGCTCCTTGTTTTCCGTTTCCGGCCATCTCGTGTCCCATATTCGGCCACCCAGTAGAGATTGTTAAATTGTTTAATATTTTTTATTTAAATGTCTTATTACAGAAAAGATAAAAAAACAAATTATTTATATATTAAAAATAAATAAAAAAAAATAAATTAAAAAACAACATTTGAAAACAATTACCCACAAAATTTTCACAAAGAAACACTAATTCCGACAGCAATTTTACTAACGATTTGACAGCATATTCACACAAAAACCGTCCCCGACAGAGCACAAGTCAAATGAGTTGATTTCTCGAGAGCCACTGAGCTTCGCAACAAACATTTTGACACATTAATGGAAAAGTTTAAGAAAACGATTTACGACCAAAAACTTCGAAAGGGAACTATATACATTTCACTAATTACAACGACATTTCCGAGAGGTGGCCGGCCGCTGGGAAGGGCCGCAATTAGGCTACTCTACCCCACGTTCCAATTCAAATTTTCGCGCAGAATACGCCTCGTTACATAACTTTTAATTTAATTTTAAATTTTGATATATAACTGAACTTAAATATTTTGTGTTGAATTAAAATAAGCTTTTATTTGTCATATTTTTTTAATGAATAAAAAATGTTTATTCAAATAAAACAAAAAGGTATTTGAAAATGTATAGTATATATGTGAATTTAAAACAAATTCCCGATTGTAATTATTGCGTACTACCTTCAGACCCATTTGAGTTCCTTTTCTACTGCAATGAGAACTCTGGCTAACGACAAGGGAGGGAACGCTGCTCCTATTGTTTTCATCTCGATAAATATAGACAAACCTCGAAAGAAAATACCCTTCTTTTAGTTAAACTATATAAGCAATTAATTTAAGGAATTTTCTAAGAATTATAACTAAAAATAAAATGTTCTTTTAATTTTTTCCTGTTGAGTTAAATGAAATTTTTCTTCGAAAATATACCGACAGAAGAGCAGGTGATGACGTCAGAGATAACATCTCGGTAAATCTTCTAGTACAGTTTATCGCATTGCCAAATCAGTGAGCGGAATAAAGAGGGAATAAATACAAATTTTGTACGTGCGGAGCAGCTTGTGAGCGACAAGCGACGTTGGTCAAAAGTTGATGAATGGAAAGGACAGAAATTGGCACTGTTGTTGAAGAAGTCAGCAATTTATGTGCAGCTTGATCCTAGTTTCACTCAGAAACTCTTAAAATAGAAAAATGTGTTATTATTAATTAATTTTAATTTTATGACTTAGAAAAAGGTCTCATAGTTTTTGTAAGAATATAAATATAACTATGTATCATATTTTTTTTACTGCTGAAAAATAGTTCACATTAATAATTTCGGTAGCTTCGAAATTCATATTTTCCTTAAATTGCGACTTTTTGTAGATTGTTGAATTTTTCGTTTAAATTGAGTTCTATTTTATAAATAATTGGCGCAACAGGTCCGTATGGACCCAAGCCTAGCTTCTCACAACCATTCGTCTTGTGTGAGTTTTTATTTTTGGGACGAATGGAAGGGATCTACAATTTTATGCCGAGTCCAAACGGCCAATTGAGAAGCTCTTTCATGACAGTTATACTCTCGGATGTTTGTCAGACGTTCGCGAGAGGTCTGTCGGCGCAGTGGCTTAGTGGTTAATGTGTTGGACTACTAAGCGAGGGGTCCCAGGTTCGAATCCCGAGAAAAAACCCAAATTCCAACTTAAGGTTTTTTCCACTGCGCCACCTCTCGCGAAATTGAATTCTATTTACAGTTTAAAAAAAATTTTATCGGTTTCATTAATTTTGGTACTCCGACAACTGTTTTATTTTAATGATTTTCTTTTCTCCGAAATTATATATACTCTTGTTTAACTTAAAAAAGGCGTTCATTATATTCGTATACATGTTTATATTCGAAAAATTTTCTGACACCGAAAATTGTGTCGTCATTTCTAGACATGAATATATTTTGTAAAAGTCTTTTACAAATTTTACGATCTCACACTTCGATTTTAATATTTGTTGTCACTTCTAAAAAAGCTACATCACAGCCATCTTTAGGTCATAGCTAAATATATCCTCACATTCCCCAATATCTTCGGTATCCTCTTTCATATTACAACTGTTATTTTGAACAAAAAAATATGGCTTGGAAGTAAGGCAGACACTTGAAACCTGGTTTGGGTCCATTAAGCCACTTTCTAATAGCATAAGAACCAGAATACCGTCAACATTGAATTTACATTAATTCAGCCATAAATTGAAAGACTGATATCCTGCCAACCCTCCCAATGCTAACCTGACTGCCAGCTTATTCCAAACAAATTCTGATTTCCGATTGCTAACAAGGAGGGCGACTGTGATTCAACCCAACAACTCAACAATTTCTAAACGACTTCTGTCTGTCTTCGTGATTGCGTTAGGAACTTACCTCACCCAACCGCACACTAATCTCCTTTTTTTATACCTACTTAAAGATAATCTAACTAAGCCATTGAACCGAAGGAAGATTTATATGGCAGCTGAATGAAGATCTCCGATTCTTGAGTCGAATCGAGACGGGCAGACCGCAGCATGCACAGCCCCAGAGTGCGTGACTGGTTTAGGATGTGCTACATGACTGGAATAATGTTGCATAACCGCGCGTTTGCATCGTCTTCATCGTCATGGACATCGACATCGTCGTCATCATCAACATAGCATTGAACGATGTTGATCGTTCAATTGGAATTGTTGAACGCGATGTTTCTCATTCATTTACTACTGTTGGTGGCTTAGCGGGCCTAATCGCTGCGATGTAATTACCTATTGATTAAATTGAAGTTTTTCGCATGTAAGTGTTCCGCATAGTGAAGTGGTTGTGGCACGGCCGGCGATGCCGTGACCGTGGCATAGTTAAAATAAATGAGAAACCCAAGCGCGTTGGAATTCCGTGATGCGGATAATGGGCGAATAACTTGATTCGAAAATGTTGATTCATTTGTTTTGGGGTTGCGTTCTCTACATCCAGTGTTAGGTTTTTACTCTTAGGCAGCGGTGGATGGAAAGATGTCATGAAAATTGAGGGAGCCAATCAATATGACTGCGTATTTCAGGAAATGTTTGAAAAGGATTTCTACGGACCAAACTGACCCATTGAAAAATAATGCAATACAGTTTAAATGATTTATTTGAGAGAATTCGTAGTTTGGTTGAGTGGTCCAGCCAGCACACAAACCACTGAGCTCAATTTTATCTTTCCACTTCGAAGAAAAAAATGAGGTCAAAGTGTAAATAACCGCAACAGTCAATGATCTATTTTAACGTTTAAATTCGTTGAAAGAAGAAGCAAAACAAAAGAAGTTCAAGTCCGCTGTCAGTTATCAAACTGGTTCCCGCTAAAAAAAGTGCTGCCAAATCGAAAGGGAAGTCTCTAAAAGAATGGAAAAAGGAACCAGTAGCTGAGTAACACAAAGGTTTTTTTTTTTTTTTTGATTAGCTAAGCTCAGACTTTGGGAAAAGCACCATAATCTTCATCATTTAGTAGAAAATATATTTTAAGCCCTATTACGACGCAAATAAAATTGAATTTTGATGACACTTGAAAAATGGTTACCAAAAAATGACGTTTACATTTGGAGTGTGACGTTTGCAGTTGGAGTTTGGGATTTTTATGTGCATTTTTGAAAATGGGTCTACAAAGCAATTGTTTTGCGGCTTTCTAATAGATTAAGCCGTGGAATAGCGATAAAACATGTGATATGAGAGCCATCTGTTGACAACTTTTCGCCGCTGAAAGATACGATGTCCGATGATGAAGTTACGATCATCGCAGTTAAGTTAAGTCCTTAAAATGGCTGATTTATTTTTGGAAGTAGACTTGACAACCCATTGCCGATTTTTACTGTCTAATCGATTTCAGCGCATCCACCTAATTTCATAATAAAAAAAAAACAGTGGCACTCCGGGAATGCCGACAGAAGTGAAAACTTGAAGAATTAGGTGTGCATTTTTTGAATCGTCAGGAAATATTATATTGTTTAGAAAAAACTTTTAAATGAAGTGTTTTTTTATTACTTTAAACTATTACTACAAAAAAAAATGCCAACAAAGGTTTTTTCATGCCTTTTGGGCATTAAGGCTTTTTGTATTTTTAATATGTTTTTAGTTTTTTCTTTTTTTGATTCAACATACTGGCTATGAAATTTTTTAACATTCTTTAAAAATCTTTGTAAAAAAATATTGTATATAACCTCGGTCTTAAAGAATGTGTTTCCACCTTCAAACTCTGTCCATTTTCCGAACATCTTTCATTCTTTAAAAATAATACCAAAGTCCACTTCCAGTATAAAGGCACCAAGTGACAAAGAACAGAAACAGAATCCCATACATTTGCAACAGAAACAGAATTAGGAACAGACATTTTTTTTAACAACAGAATTTAGGGACAGAAAAACGGCTGTTTGACGACAGAACATAAACAAGTTGATGAATTTTTCCTTGTAGAGGCCGAATTAAAACACGTGTTTATCACTCTCAATTCTTAAAACAGGAAAGAGCTTTATTACATGACAGCTGTCTCAGTAATGGTACATGGTGTAAATTATTAATAAGTCTAACATTAGGCTGGGTTCACAACATATAATTTTAAGTACTAGACTTTTATAATTTTAAGTACTAGACTTATATCTTAAATATAAAACACAAATCTATATTGATTGTTTCTGTAGCTGCCAGCAAGAGAAATGCCAAAGAAAAGAAAGTTTTTAGTAGGCGAAGGGGAGAGTATAATAGATTTCGTGAAAAATCACCAAATATTGTACAATGTCCGTCACCCGTGAAAAAATCGACAGAGGCTTCAATTCGCAACAGAACTTGAACGAGATTGTAATGATAATACATTTATTTTCGCTACTAGCTACATATTGTTTTAAAATTTAGTGTTTAGCTACAAGATGTTTTCTTGCCAATTGACAGATCCCATTCCATTAAAATAATTTTTATTTATGTTTTTATGGATCTGTTTCTGTTTCAGTTTTGTGTAGCTGAGCGACCAATGCAAACAGAACAAGAATTTACTACAGAACGAAAAAACTTTCTGTTCTGTTTCAGTTTCTGTTCCTGTTTCTGTTTCTTTGTCACTTGGTGCCTTAAGTGGAATGAAATTTAAAACAAATTTGAAAGGTGTTTGTTGTATAAATAAAAATTAATTTTGTTTATTTTTTTATATTTGTGTTTAGTTTTTGATTTATTGTTTCACTTTACCAGAAAAATATATTTTTGTCATTATAAAGGGTTTTCCAATGTTATTGTGAATGACCCGCTATTTCGGTAGCTGTCACTTTTGAAGCTTTTATTCTTTGACATTTGACAAGTAGAAACTACGCCATTACTAAAAATGGAACGATACACTCTTCAACAACGCATTTAAATTATTAAAATTCACTACAAAAATGGTGAAAATCGTGCAGTCACAGTTCGCAAAACTAAAGCATTTTTTGGTCGTCGTGAAGCACCACCGGACCACAATACAGATGTAAATAATAAAACCCGTGCACGCCGCTCAAGAACAACTGAGAATATTGCTGCTGTAGCCCAAAGTGTTGAAGAAAACCCAGGTTTGTCCATTCCTCGTCGTTCTTTGGAAATGGGCATTCCACAAACGTCATTACACCGTATTTTGCATAAAGACTTGAGTCTTAAGGCTTATAAAGTTCAGTTAACACAAGAACTCAAGCCGACCGATCATCAACAACGTCGTGTCTTTGCTGATTGGGTCCTTGAAATGCATGAAAATGATCCGGAATTCCATCGAAAAATCATCTTGACTGATGATGCCCATTTCCACCTCGGTGGCTACGTCAACAAGCAAAATTGTCGCATCTGGGGCTCGGAAAACCCAGGATAAGAAAGATAAGGTCTACGCCAACAGCGTCGATTCAAGACCACAAAGATAAAATTCGTGAGGCTATCGAGGACATAGGCAGCCACTTTGCTTTTTGGTTATGGAAAATTTCATGAAAAGGATATGGTCCTGTATGCGTGCTCGTGGTGGCCATTTGGCTGATGTTGTTTTTCATTATTAACGGCATACCTTCCTCTTTATTATGAAATAAATATCCGATCATTTTTCTCAAAAATGGCATTTTTCTTTGAATACCAAAATAACACCTCTTATTGGAAAACCCTTTATTATTGAAAACGGCATCTTCTTTTTCAAGTTACGCATTTTGTTCGTCAAAAGTGGTTCGCATCGCGAACAGTTCAATGGTTTTTTCCCATCTCAAAAATGCCCAACGCGTCTAAAGAAGTTTTCACTTTCATATTCGTGTCCCCTAACATAGCTCCGCGTAACCATTCGTTTTGTGTGAGTTTTTATTTTTGGGACGAATAAAAGGGAGCTCGAATTTTAACTCAAGTCCGATCGGCTAATTGGGAAACTCTTTCATGACACTTACTCTCCCCGATGTTTGTCAGCCGTTCGCGAGTGGTGGCGCAGTGGAAAACAAAACTAAGATGTTGTGTTTTTGAGTCTGAGTTCCCTCAGTCCCAACATACCTGGTTGGATAATGGTTTCCCCCGTCACAGACAAAGACCGAAATTGAAATATTTTTTGGAATCCACACGCAAAAACATGACATACCCGCTCAAGGGATGGACAGACTGAAATCAGCGACAATTTGGTGCTTGATAAACATTTTCCCAATGTAAATCAATCATTCCGTGCAATACCATACATCCGCATCCTGCACATGCTACATTTCGCCACCTAAATCATGTAACCAGTGCACTTACTCTCCCATATACCGAAGCTCACCTTACAGCTTAAAGTATGTCCCCGAGCAAAGCAACCCCAAACAACCATCTCAATGTCGGTGGACAATTTATGTGCCATCTGAAGTCGCTGCCAAAGAAACAAGGTGGGAAAAATATCGTCCGTTGTAACAGCTCATATACATCCACCAGCAAGGAAGGAAAAAAAAAATGCAAACACCTTTGCTACACTTCGACATCGTTTGTGGAAACACCGAGAGCGCAAATGATAGAGAGAATGTAGCTGCAGCCAGCAGTTTTCGTGAGTGCATCTTATAATGCTATTAATTATTTGCATGTTGCATCTAATGTCACCTATTTGAGGAATGTTGCCCCGACCGAATGCCAAAGGAGTGTGCGAGCGGATAGTAAAGTGCGGAATGAATATCATGACACTGGCCCATTCTAGATGCACAGAGGAACAACGCAAAGTGGCCGCGACGCCAAAGGAAGTGTTTTATTTGCGAAAATCCTTGCGACAACAACGCCAAAGCAACTGTAACTAACGATGGCGAGGATAGCGAGGATGACTCGATGCGCGAAACAACTAGCTATAGTCTACTACACAAACATGAGCCGGAGCCCTCGGCAGCGTTCTATCACTGCCGGAGGCTTGTTCTGGCGTTCTCAGTCGCAGTCGCAGTCGCAGTCTCAGTCGTCTGCTGCTCTCTCGTGTCGTGTGTGAATAACACACACCATTTTTCGCGTAGATTTATGGCGAGGGTATTATGTGAAATTGCAATAAAATTTGCATTATTACAGCGAATGTTGTGCATTTCAACAAGGCTGCGCGCTGCCCTTGCCGCTGCCATCGCCAGCATGATGCGCAGTGGCCGTGGTCGTCGGAGGAGAAGAAAGGCCGTTTGGGCAATACGTTGCAGGGAAATTGCTATCTTCAGGTCGATTGCGTTCACTTTTGCTAATATATTCGGTGTCATCATGATCCTTGTGTACCTGTAGCGATGTGCTGCCGTTGCGATGTTTCTTTAGGGACTTCCAACAGCTTTTCGAGAGGTTTATTGTAAACTAGTGGGTATTTTTCTTACACATGAAGTGCAGGTACAATGTACTTGCAAGTGGAGCGCGACAGGAAGTTGAGATCGAGTGGAGTGACGTATACCTGTCAAGTTGAAACAAACGTCATATATGATGAGGAGAATTTGACAACTGCGCTGTAAAATTTCTGGAATTCTCCTCCCCCTACGAAAGAAAACCAACAGATATCCCATTTGACAGATGTACCACAATCGCACAGAGTGATCTCTTTCGCATCAAATAAACAGCCCGAAGAGGTCGAGAGAAAGGCGATTCCAAGCAAGTCTGCAGCCAAATTTGAATTCCTTCAGTTGAATTGTATTGCGATGGCAAGCTACTGCAGGCCCAGTTTCCAGCTCAGCGGCGTGGAAGAGTTATGTGACACAGATAGTCCATGTGACACTTGAGACAAATTTCCAACGCTTTGGTATCTAAAACTTGGCCGATTTGCATAAAAGGCATGAGCTGCTCTTTCTCGCTCACCGAAACAACAATAGAAGTCGAGGTAAAGACTTTCATTTCGGGGTACATTGCTATTGTTGCTGCAGCAGTGTGTATATATGGAGCGCATAAAAGGAGCCCTTTTGCCAGAGGTGGCAAGGAATTTGCATATCTGGATATTGAAATGCGATTAACCGATTTGGTTAAGATTTACGAGCTACCTGCGAACACAATTCGCATTTGAAGTCGGAAGATGTTTAGGGGAGGTGGTGGGGAATTGAATTTTGGGGAGCAACTGTGCAGGGATGCACCAAGGAGATTTACAGGACTTAGAGAGGTTTGAAATTCAACGTCTAAATGTTTACATTTCATCTGTAATCAGACAGATTTCATGGGTTTGGGAAGGGCATTTCAGAAGATGAGTTTAAGGAATGGTTGAACTGACGAAAAATGCTGACCCACATCTTGTGAAGGTCTGCTAAAATATTCAGCCGGTTCGCATGCAACATAAAATGGTACAGATTCACGGCGTTCGTTAGAAAAATAAGACTCACCTCAAGTATTGGTTGCTGAACAAATACTTGTTTGTTGCTAAAAGCTGAAGAAAAACTTGATGGGTGCAGAACGTCGACGATAATGAGCTACTCCAATGAAGAGGGGCTGCGAAACCGTTCATAGGACATACTTAAGTTGATTTTCTGAAACTTCTCTACCCGAGACATTCATTTTTAAACCTAGTGGTCTTTGGCTTCCATAAAGGACACTCTTAACCCCAATTTCTTATACCACTAACTATGCACCATTTCCAGCATAACTACCGCCCGTACTGCATTCCAACATGACCATGTGACTCTGGTATCTGTGCCGCGTTTTCTTCCCACCCAAATCAGGGTCTTCTTCAATTTGTTGGGCTACCACCGCCGCCACGGCAATTTATATGCAACTTCACAACTATCATGGTCATTGCCTGAGATAAAATCTATCATCGATGGCACCAGCAATGCGCTCTGCGGCCGCGGCTCTCAGGTGAACAACCTCGTTACGAGTGTAACCCAAGACGAATGACAGACCTTTCCAAATACCATTCGTCCCATGCCCCTTCGCTGTAAGCTGTAACCACAAGCCATTCCACTGGCGGCGGCGGCGGTATTTCTATTCCCATCCCCTGCGTTCGCGCGCACACACACAGACCTTCGATCACAAGTAATTCAATGCAAAAATTAACAATTAAAAGCTGTAAATTGATATTTTCCCTTTTGTTGTGGCTGTTTTGCCTTTGGCATGGCATGGTCATTGTAAACATTGGTATTTTCATTACACGGCTATAAAGCGGCGGCCACCGACCGTTCTGCCACGGTTCACCTTTGCCGGCAGCAGCAGCAGCGGCGCACGATGGGAAGATGTTCTCCGGGCTATACAGACGACAATCGACAACACAGCGCAGTATACAACGAAACTGATTGCCGCTGAATGTGTTCCTTTGCACTGGTGTCATTCCGATGACAAACAAAACATAAAACACCATTAGAACGGTGGAGGAGGAGGAGGAGGAGGAGGAGGAGCAGGAAGGAGGAGGTTTTTTGCAGCTCGTATCATCAACATTGTTGTGGCCTATCTATCGGAATCGTCATATCATTGTTGATGTTGCTGCTGCTGTTTCGCTTCGCTTTTCAATTCTCGAACAGATGCACCTATTGGAATTGCAATTGACAAGGGACATGATTCAGCCTCCAATGGGGCCTGGCGACAACAACGACGATGGCCGGCCGGCGTCGACCGGCACAGCCAACATACATAACATTGAGATGCGGCGATGACAATGACAAAGAACCACGAATAGACGGATTATCGTAAATTGCCAGATTAGATGCTATAAAGCGACAATTTAATGTGACAAGCGAATCTTGGTTCGCAGCCGAGGCTGATGGCGAGCGAGATGACTGCGCTCATAGGCATTGTCTTTGGCGGGGCTGCGCGTCTGTGGCGTTTCAAGTCTGGCCATGGCCCAGGTATATTAAAGGCAATCAAATCATTTGCCAGGCGCGTTTGATGCTCGCCCAACATAGCTAGTGAAGGCAATGTCAGTTGTTGACAAGGCCGCAAATTGTAGGACGACAACGATTGTTGACGAGATCCTTAAGGTGGCGCAAATGTTTGCATTGTTCGCTCTTAAATGGGACATGATTGTTGCCAACATGCGGTATGCGTGTGCACGAATAATGTTTCGTGTGCAATTAAGGATGGGGTACTCTTGTAATTTGGCTTCGAACATTTCATTTGAAATCAATATCCCACAGGGCATTAGTCGCGCCAGAGTGAAAGCTGTCCAGTGAAATTAGTTGAAATTTATATATTATATGAAATGGATTGCAGTAGAAGCAAAAGCGGCCCCATTCGAAGCAGCTGAGGTTGAACTTTGATTTCATTTTATGGGTGCTCAAACAGGGTGAGGGGGACTAGTAAGCCCGTCACAGTGTACACGACCTCTCTTCGAAAGTGTTTCTTTTGGAGAGCAGCACTAAGTGCTCTGATGGATACGCGTATTGCTATAAACTAATGTTGCTTGGCAACACCATTAATAGGATTTTTCAATTAGGAATGTTGGCAGCCTGTGACGGCCATATTGTTTTGGTGGCGTCTGCCACGCTGCCCCCTTGCTTCAATTGTACACTGAAAATTAAATACCAGATATATTGTGACAAAATTTCAACAAAAATAGTTTTGTTGAACTAAAAAAAAATTGTTCTAATTATAAATTAAATTTATCAATACAACTTAAGTTCTACTAATTTTAACGATATTTTGTCAAACCGATAAAACGTTTATTACAAAACTATACTTTGTCAGATTAACAAAGCACAATTTTCAGTTTAATAAATCGATATTGTCTTAATTGAATAATTTTATTGTTGAATTAACAAAGTTTTTGTTATATTCATTAAAACAGAACCTAAAATCACTTTTTTTTAAATTTGAAAAAACTTTGCAAAATGTTTGTTAGCCAAATCAAATACAATCTGTAAACAATCTGTTGAAATAAACATTTTAGCTTGCAGATTTGACATAAATTTAGTTGTTTAATAACACAAGTGTTAAATAAAAAAATACAATTTAGATAGGGTAATCATTTCAAAACAATGCTTTTGATGGCGTCATTTATTATTTGATACGCGAAGTGAAGCAGTTTTTTAATGTCAATACAAGTTCCCTAAAAAAGTGAGTTCTGTTGAAATGTTAATAAATTCGTTTATGGATAAGGACAGAAAAAATGTAAAACGTGTAAACGAACCCCTAGATATAAATTGGTAAGAATTGCAATTTCGTAATATAGGATTGTTTAATATGCATTTAATTATCTTAAATCAGATAGATCCAACTAGACTTCAACGCAAAGTTCCCGGATTTTTTAATGTAAACTAAAGGACGCAACTTTAAAATTAATGAAGGAGATGACTACATCTACACTGTTGTCGGTGTTTAAGGCAAAGCAGATCTTTTTATTTTAAAGTTAAAGAAAGTCATTCGGTATCATTCTGTCTTAAAAGTAATAGTTTATTTTTTTCATTTAATTATACCTACCTATATGCATTTATTAAAGGGCAATTTATTAATTTCTTAATAATATTATTACATTTAATATTATTTTTCGTTCTTATCTACTTCGTTGTTCTTTTTAATTTTATATTGAAGGTATTTATTTCGTATTTTCCTTCAATTTTCTTTTTCTTCGTTACCTTTCTATCTTACAAAACAAAATAATATTTCAGTAGAAAGATAAAACTCAAATTATCAAACAGAGACAATACTGAGACCACCAACTCCGACCGATTTCCCGTTACTTAGCCTACAAGCTATTTTTTTATGGGGTGGCAAATGCTAAGTGCGCTTGTATTGTTACATAGAAATTCGTATTGACAAATGTCACGTAACTTCAAAAATTCCGGCTCACCAACACACTGGCACCTTGCATATGCCACTTCCGCTGTGGGCAAAGTTGCTGACAGTGTTCATAGAATTTTATCCGTTAAATTTGAAATTATTCGTTACGCGTGGATAATATTTTTTTTAAAGAATAAGTGTAGATTTGCTTAAAATATATATACAAAATGAACAATGCAGATTGTTTGAAGTAAAATAGAAATATATTGAGCAAATTTTCGTCAGTTTTCTAAGAAAAATTTACGCATGAAATCGAAGTTAATGATATTCAAAAGCGCTAAATACGCAACCATGTTTGTCATAATAAGTTTTTAGTATATAGAACATCTCATTTAGATAGTTTTATTAACCAAAGAAATCAAATTATTCGCCTTTTAACAACATATAATTACTAACCAATGGCATTCAGTAATGTAAAAATGTGGTATTCCCGAATTCCCCACGGTTGTCGAGGTTGGCAGCATTTATTTTTGTATTTTTTGTATGTTTTTGCATGTCACACGGATTCTTAATTGACACAACACCGACAGGAAAAAAAAATGGCGAATTTGAAAAAAAACTGAGGTGCCCAGCGGCAAGAGGATTGTGAGTTGGGGGTCTCAGTATCATTTGTCTCTGTTATCAAATCTCTATAAAATGTGCAATAATAGTCCTTTAAGATTCTTTTTATATGAAATAAAGCAATGCCTTCGCCAAATCAACAGGTAAATTTGGCGCAGACATTCATTGAGCTGTTGATAAATTTAACAATAAATTTTCATACGTACAAATAAACAGTTTTTGTTACCATAACAATTTTTTTTTATCACAACAAAAGATTTAAGACAATATACCTAAAACTTATTAAAATTTTGTCAATTGTTAGAAACATTTTGTTGGATGTATATTGACAAACAAAATTGTTCAATCAAGCCTCATATTTATCAAATATACCACGGTTTTATTTTCAGTTTAGCGTTTGTGCTATATTATGTTGGTCAAAAAAGTGAGTATCTACGTACAATTATTAATTGTGTGCTTTTTCACACATAAAAAATAACAAGGAAAAATTTATCAAACATTTGCTTAGTACTTAATTGTTTTGCCAACGCTTTAGTTACACGTTCACATAAAAGATGTTCAATAGTCCCTTAAATATTGAGTTCGGCTTGAGTGCGTCTTTCTAAGCGCATCGAAACATATGTTTCTAAACACTTATCGGTGTATGAGCAGCCGATCGTGCGCTACCCTTTGGACCTCTTTTCGATGGAAGGATGCAGACGTGTCCTTTAAATCGATTGTCGACTTTCGAGCAAGACAGATATTTTAATAGCAGAAAATAATTTCAAGTGAAATAAACGAACGTGTTTCGTCCAGATTTGTGAAACGGATTTATTTTTATTTCCATAAGTTTACAGTCCACAACTTAACTACAGTAGTCCCTCGATAATGTGAATTACCGATAATGTGAATTTCTCCAAAATGTGAATCGGCAAAACTTTACATTGTCATAATAAATAATGTGAACTTTCGAAATTTTCAACCTCTAAAATGTGAATTTTTTTGTAAAAGTTTTTATATTTCTCTTGCTCGTTTTGCGTGCGATTTTCGTTTTTCTTCTAAATTAATAAACATTTAAACTGTGCTTTAAAAAATCATTTTGTGTTGTGTTTAATAAATTTGAAAATCGTTTCAATCAGTTTAGTAAGTACTGAAAAAACGCCTTGTTTTAATTAGTTCACATTATCGAGGGACCACTGTATAAGCAACATACAAATAAATTAATGAAAAGACTTAAATAATGAATTCAGGTGATTCGTGGGTGCACATGGAGTTTTGAAACAATTTTGGTTCAATTTAAAGAGCACTAAACATTTCAAACAAAATCATGCATTTGAAAAGATTTGTAACTATTATTTTTTTAACTGTTTCTATTTTCTTCTTAAATTGTTGTTAATTTTATAAATATGAATTTATATGTTTATTTACTTAAAAAAATAAATATTAAGTAATTATTCGTGTTTTAATTGTACTACATTTCAAAAGCCCCTACTGCATTTTCGACCTCTGGGCAGCATTGGGCGTCTGTCCATTCTCTTGTTTTTCATTCAGTCACTGATACCAAGTCTATCACGAGACTATTGAAAATCACGTTCAAATGATAATATCGAAATGAATGGTGTTCGTCAGTGCAAACTTTGAGCGAGCTATGCCATCGTCAATAATCAAAATCACCTTTCCCGAGAACCCAGCGGAACTCAACACCTGAATTTGCAGTAGTTCGGTAAGAGGCAAACCAACACCCATTTTACGTCAGACGCGATGGCCCTTCAACTTGAAACATTTGAACGATATTAAATACCTTATGGTATTTTTTTATTACATGGGCCTTTAAAATAATAAAAGAACTCCCACACACCGCATAATTTATTCCATTTCAACATCGACCAGTATTTGTTAAAAAACCCTTTTTGCATGTCATGTTTTTGTTGACTTTTATAAATACAACCGTCGCTGGCTTTGAATCGGGTTCTCCAAGGATCTGTGCAAAACTTATGGCAGCAGTTTGAATTTCAATTCCACAAATAGGAACACCACTGTAAATTCGCGAATAATTCGAAGTAGTGTAAACTCTGAACGGCACCGTCAATTTTTTTTAAGTTCGGATCTCTCAGTCTATGTATACAGTAAAACCCGGATAAGTGCCTAACCCGCATAAGTACCTTTTTTTTTTAGGACACAAAATTCTGAGGATTTTTTCATATAAAAGTCATGTATAATGTTCCTTTCGCTTAACTACCTTTCACGCTTAATTGTCTTTAATTTTGTATACTTTTATTGAAATTTACCTGAAAAAAAAATCTTTTAAGTACACATCTTTGAAATCAGCTGAAAAAATACAAAAGCTTTTTTTTCCTTTAGCGCTTCCTTGTGTTTCATGCTTTAAAAATCAAAAATAAAAATAGTAATAATCTAAATCTACTACAATGGTGGAGACTGATTGGGTAGCTGTCACTGTCAAAATTGAAACTGTCAAGGTAATTTTGTTTTGTTTCGAAGGTATGTTTATAAATTTAGAAACAAGTGTCTATGTGCACTTAAGCAGTTTTTTTTTATAACTGCCTAACCTGCATAAGCGCCTATAAAAATGGGGCCTTTAAGGTGAGGCACTTATCCGGGTTTTACTGTACCTAATTCTTTTCCCCTTTAACACATTCAACTTCTAATTTTTGTCTTAAGTTAAATGATTTGTATAAACCTGACATTTTCACCTGAATTATAATTAATTTTTATTTGTGCAGAAATATGAATCAATTTTGAGCTTAAGGGCTATGATTAACATTTATCGCCAACTTTAACTTTACTGGTGTTTTCCGAAACAACATCTAAATGTGGAATACTGGGATTCCTCCAATACATTTTTTTTATGGTTTCTCCCGGCTTCTAAATGTGAATTCCTGGAAGTCCCCCAAAAGACATTTTTTTTTTTTTTTTTTCGATTTCTACGTATTTGAGATCTATTTTCTATCTAGCTTTACGTGTTTAATCATTGCGTTTGCTAATTTAATTTAATTTTTACATAAAAAAATTTTTAACCGATTCCCATTTATTCTGAAAATGTTGTACCTATCCGAATAAATGAGTTTTCCGATCCGAATTGAAGGACTTTTACTTTACATATTCACAAAATAACACCTTAAGGTTTTTTCCACTGCGCCACCTCTCGGGAACGTCTGACAAACGCCCAAGACTATAATTTGCATGATTTGCTTCCCCAATAAGCCGTTTGGACTCGGCATCAAATTGTAGATCCCTTCCATTTGTTCCAAAAATGCCAAACTCACACTAAATCGAACGGTTGTTAGAAGCTAGGGCTAGGGTCCTTACCGACATTTCGCTCCAATTATTTATTTATATTTAATTTTTTAGCTTTATGTCAACTTTTCAAGTTGTTGATGAAAAACCGAATGAAATTTTCCAAAGTTGCTGTAAGAAAAATACATCTGAAGTATTTAGTTTCCCACTTTAAATAAATAATTTTGACAAACATCAATTTACATTGAATAGAATTATTGCCCCTCATCCTGGCTGTGAAAAACGACCCATATCCGCCGAGCCATCATTAGCTGACGTGGGCTCGCAGTGATTTAGCGCTAACAGGAAACACAAGTGTGAACGAATTCCCATTACACATTTCCTTTCTTGAGAAATACCCCTGCAATCAAGGCTGCAAACATATCTACTTATAACTGTGGCATTTTTCGTGCACACATCCATTACCTCAATAAAAATCACCTCGTTATTCTAGCCGAGCAACTACTTAAACTTGCTCTTCATTGAATGTATCCTTCCAGCAACAGAGCGCTCAGCGGAGCCGGGTGTAGTGGAAATCCAAAAACGGATTTTCCCCCATTCATCGTTCCAAAGCGCGCAACACCGATGAAAGATATCTCGCCAAAACGAAGGCAACCGCGCGACAAGGACACATTTTGTGTCGGTTTGAATTATATGCTGCAAAAAAAAAAAATACAATAAGAGAAAACACACACGCTTTCCCGATTTTGGTCGCGCAAGTTGAACGTTCGTGTCTGCGGTAAAATTTATTGTCATCGCACTTTTGAATGGTTGCAGTCGGCTAGGAATACCCAAAGAGTCACTGCCAGCCGCCAGCAGCTTCCTGGCCTCAGTACACACCATTACTATACATGCAACATCCTTCGACATGCATGTTGCTCCTCCAAGAAATCCATTACTCTATAGGTACAGCTTAAAGGGTCACACACTGCGAGAATATAAATTAGAAGTCGCTAAACGAGCGAGAAGGGCGCGACCCGGTATGCAAAATTGTACCAACACTCTCGCACCATATACGAGTACGAGCAACGAGGATTGCCATCCTAGAGTACACCAGCTCTGTTACTGTAGCACCTCATCACCGTCCAGAAGGAGAGAAATCCCGCCGGATAGCGATAGTGGAGACTATCCTATTTATCGGGGAGGTGGATGGCTCGGCTGCTGCAGCAGTACTGTGATGCCATTTATTATCCCGCACCAAGTTGAAGTTTATTACATGCGCATAAATTTCGCGAAAATTCCACCACATTCGCTTTGAATTTAATTTATTTTGATCTATGAATGGGTATTAGAATGGACATGTTAAGTGGAAATCACGGCGGAGTAGCCGCGGTCAAACAGATACACAAACACTGCGATGGCACGCTGTGTGACATTTCTCACGATAAATTATATCGGCATTCGCATTGAAATTTATGCGTGTTCTCCGGCAACAATGGCGGCACAATGCATGTTTCTGCTGCTGGCTAGGACAATCCATTCCGTGAGTGATGCGCCAGTCAGGAGTCAGGGGAATAAAAGGTATAGATGTCATACGCCAACGCGGATGCTGAGTTCGACTTTAGACAACACCTGGACCATGAGGATATCGATAGGATGAGTGTTTGCCTTCACAACCTCATTTGAAGGTCATTCGAAGAATTTGACACATGAACTGTGTTAATTTGTAACAATCCACGCATCGCTTTCCACTTCAGTGGAACTTTCTGGTGGGCCTGCGTCTGCATTTAATGATCACGCTCCCGATCCAATTCATTTCTTGGTAAAAAGAGCCATTCATGGCGATCACTCAGCCGGCGCAGCATAAATCAGATTTTTGTTTCCAGCCAGCTATGGGGATGTGTATCAATCGCAGTGTCACAACATCATGCATGGGCGGTCGTGCGAAGACAATGAAAGGTGTACACGGCGAGGAGGGTTCAATTGATTTTCCGGTAGGCGCAGTTACCCAGAGAAAGATGGTTATCGTTGTGGGGGTTCGCGGGGCTGTTGGGCCTCACTAATAATCCGGTTAATGCTCGTTCAGTAGGACACAATTATACTGCTGGTTGGTGCGCTGTCGGATCTCATTGTTCAGCAACGCAATTGATTTATGACACATCGCTCTGGAGGTTGTCACTTTGAGATTGTTTCGATCTTCGTGATCGTAATTCACTCTTGGGTAAAAGGCTGGCATGGTATTATATCAGATAAGGGGTGGCCCTACATGATTTTCGTGTCACACCAAACATCACAATGCTATTAATGGCTGAGGGGCTTCAATTTGAAAATGGAATAGGTTGGCGTGGAATCATTTATATCAGTGGTTGGTACTAGGCACATTTGTGAGGAGATGCACTGTACCCTCCCATTTCAGTTGGGTTAAAGGCAGTTTGTAGAGACAATGCAATAAAGAATCGTACTAGAGGTGGAACTTGTTACATTGGGGTGTCAAACGTAGGACAGCTTGAAATTATCTAACCTTCTAAGCTGTGAAACTATTTGATCCATCATAAAACACTGCACCAGTAATAATTTTCAAAACGTTTCACGTTTGTTCTGTTTTTGAGCTACAGTAGAAGTCGCTTAAAACGACCAGTCGCTTATAACGTCCACTTTCCTTTCATTTGGTTAGTTTCATTAAATCATATAAACAAAATTGGTGTAGTTCTGTTCGACTAAAATTGAATTTGACGGCATGTCTTTAAATGCAAAAATCTTAGAAACTGCTCAGTATATTCTGGTGCATTTTTCACAGGCCTATAGAGGCTACCTAGGCCTACAATATCTACTTTGTCTCAACTCTATATCTCTATAAATTCCGGAAAAAAATTGGACAAGAGTAATTTATTTTTTCGTTTCGTTTTGCTTTTTTCTTTGTCACGCTTTCCGTTCGAAAATACTGGGAACATTTAAATATAGTTAACAGCAGCTAATAGAGGACATCTGCAGGTACAACTTAGGATATCCAATTGAAAAACTGTCAAATTACAATTCTTAGCCTGTACCAGATAGGCAATCGGTGATTTTCTTGTCAAGATAAACACGTTTTCTCAGCTGAACATCGTTCTGTAGTGTCAATCGCTTCGACAGTGTTCAAAGTCGTACTTAAGAAAGAAGAGTATAGTTGCACAACTGTTTAATCGCAAATAGCACTTATACTTTCAATGAACCAGGGTACCTCTCTCTCCCAGCAATAGCAAGTCCTTTATTTTGAAAGTTGGTCGGGTATCGTTGCTCTTGCGCTATTGCAAATGTATGTCCTCGACTCATGTACCTCAATTCGTAAAACGTGAGCCACCTAAGAGAGTAAAAATCAAGAACTTAACTTAGACCTTTTTTTGCTGTTAAAATGAACTTGACTTTTGCTTATCGCGCTATAAATGTGCAATTTGAATAGCTCGCAAGTAAAGAGGAAGCTGCCCAGCTTAGATAAGGTGATCGTAAAGCTCTGACGGGTGAATAATTCACACTTCTATTTACTGTTTACAAAATATGTTCTTAAAAAAACAAGCACCGATTATCCCACAACCCTCGCAGACAAAGAAGTTCGAGTCAAAAAAATCAGACACGCCGTACATAATTAGCTCCGTAAGTGCATCTAAGATATCACGGTTCTACCCAGACCTCTAGAGAACTATTACAAAAAAAAAACACTTCAGTAAAACGGAATTCATGCATTCCATTCAACTGGCAAAAGAAGTGATTACCTCAAGAGTTTTTCCTTCAAATTCAGCCATCACCTCAAAAGCGGACGAGAATAGAAAAAACCTCGACAACATCTAAATTACCATCACTCGGCCGTCACAATAAAATAAGTTTACACTCTTAAAGCGATGTCAAGGCACTTTCGCCCGCCCGACACAACTGGCGCACTATAGCAATTAGTTCGAACCGTTTTTACATAATTAACGCAGCATAACTTTGCATCTGGCATTCCAGACTCAAGCCAAACACTCGCTCGCTCCATAAACAGCCTGTGACTAAGTGACGGCGACGACGACGATTTTACTGCCATTCTACCACACCACTCACAATTATTATAGAAGCCCTATCATTAACTTAATATGAAAAAAAAGCGATCATCAAACGAGACGACGACGAGACGGCCGCTGAGCGCTCTAACTCCACATTTTTTTTTAATTACTAAACAGAGAGATCATTGGCCCCGCTGATGCACAAAGAGCACCCCATGCCAACCCTGATTCATTTCGTCTAACCGCAGATTATGCGGTGGCAAGGTGTTATCCGCCGCTTAATCCAGTTCTAGGAGCTGACCACCTGCAAGTCGAGTCCATGAAGTATCATCTTAATTATGTCCCCCCGAGCTCCAGTCATAGACAGACGTAGTCGTACAAACGCACATGACACGGTGCGCTCACGTCTTCATTTGCATATTATCCCAGTTCGAGCACACGACGCGAGGTGGCAAAAGCCAATTCTTGTTGGAATATCTGTCGAATAGAAAACTGCTGGCGGCTTTAAGTGTTTGTTATCTGGGACGGCAGTGCGGAGTGTGATGGGGGGAATTTACATAAGCCCCGATGGATCACTGCCGCTGATGGCCCATCATCGGACTCGTCAAATATTTGGATAGAATTTCGACATGGAAGAGGCGTGATCCCATTTAATTTGTTTGCCAAAAAGATCTAAGGACAGACCGCCCGGCCAAGCACACTTAATTGCTGTCGGACTCGAAACCAACTTCCAGGTATAGTTGCAGTTCATTCCACATGTCGATTGGTGGTCCCTGCTGCGGTAGATTTGGAAGCACCGAGTCTGAAGGCGAATGGAATCGTTCCGTACCTCTTCCGAGTAAAACTGCGCAAAGAATTCCAACTGTGCGCGCGGCGCAAGAAAAAGGAGAATTTTCACGAAACCCTTGCTACCGAATTCCACAACAGCGATCATCGTCGTCTCCCAATCACACACAGAGCCGAGCGAGAGAGGATAATTGCTGAATGGCGGATATACGTCGACGGACCGGTGGATGTGGACGCTGGTCGATGTAATCGATATCGGACTGTGGCCATGGGACTTTGCTTGATCAAGTCATTTTTGGTGGCGCTTTGCCAGTCCGGCGAAGGTCCTTAAGTCTGGAATTGCTTCGGTCGGGTAATTCCACGTGAAATCGCTGGGATTCCTGTGCCACCGAAAATGAAACTTGGAATCGTTTGTGCTCGTTGAACGTAAGGAAGTGCTGATGCGGGCCAATCGTGATATCCACCTGTGAACCTTGCTACTCGCCAGATAATTACCGAAGAGCTGCCCAACCGATTAGGCTGCAGGCTCTTATGGGAAGGCTTATACGTATGAAGCGATTTGGTGGTATGTTGTGGCAATCTTCCTCCGGACGCAAGGAATGCGGTGACAATTTTTGGCAAAGATGGTCGGTCGTTAATCTTCTGTTTCGTGTTATTTAGAGGTCAGGTCGGTTGGATGTACGCTGCATTTTTATAGTATATATGGTTGTTGAGAGGATGCGTGGAGCCTGTGCGAATTTTTGCGTGGACTTCAATTAATTAACTCGACCTATGCGGATGGATTGGTAGGAATTTTCGGCATCATTTCGGGATAGGGACTGTCGAAGGGGTGCTCATTTGTGGATCTTCAGTTGTTTGAATGTTATATAAAAATAAGTCCTCGACCTATCTAGATGAACTGACAGTCGATTTTACAAAAGCTGTGCTCTGTATCCGTATAGAGATCTATGAGCACCTTTACAGAGAGCTAATCAGCCTATACAAAAAGTCTTGTACTGGGCTAAAACCTATGCACAGACCTGTACGATAGCCTTCAGAGATAAAAAAAGAGCCCACCTTGGAGGCTGTCATAGGTTATAGCCTCTTCAAAGTGTTGAAAATAGCATGGAAACTATTATATCTTTCTAAAGTTGTTTTTAGCGTCTTCAGCAATATAATAGCTTGCACTTTCATTCAAAAAAACTTTTTAGAGATAAATATAATCGACCTTGGAGTGACTATATCTAATAGGCTCTTAAAAGTATATAGTATAGTGTGACCAACGTTCTTAGCATGCAAGCTGTCATAGGCTCATTAAACGTCGTCAACACCTACCTATAATAGCGCCTTCAGAAAGCCCACGTTATCATGCAATAAACCTCTTTATATATCAAGAAAACTCAGTTTGGAGGCATAAATAGGTCAAAGCTTCTTAAGAAATGGATGCGACCACTTTACTTAGTTCGGAAGCTTTCATAGTCTCCTAACAGCTGTAAAAGCATTTTCGGGAAGCTAGGAAGCTTACACTTTTATAAAATAAACCTCTTGAGAGGCAAAGAAAGTCGACCGTGAAGGTTACCATAGGTCGTAGCCTCTTAAAATCTTAGGAAGACAATTGTACTTACCAAAGAAGTTGTTTTAACCTCGTCAAACCTGGTTAAAAGCTACATAAAAGCATCCTGAATTGTTAAATGGTCTTCAGAAAGCCCACGTTAGCATGCAATCAGAAGGCAATCACAGGCCAAAGGCTTTTCAAAAATGTATAAGACCTTGTACTTAGATCAGAAGCTGTCGTAGCTCCTTACAACCTATGTATACGATCTAAATATGGTTCCTTGAGAAAAATAGCGTTTCAAGGAAGCCAGGAAGCGCACGCCTTCGTGTTGGACCCAATTATATTCGCTAAAAATGGAACTTTTTGGTTATGTTAGCAAATTTAAAAAAAAAATTCTCACAGTATGGACTTATAAGGGAACGCTGCCAAAGACATTCCTCAAAGCTACAAACTACCAGCAAAATAGTGGAATGTGTATTAAAATGCAAGCAGGTTACTCATAAAATGTACACCCACCACTCTTTTATACGATATACCTACAGCCCCACCCATTTCGATCCAAACTAATGAAATTCCCGCTATAAATTTCAGAAACACTTAAGCAAACAAAGATTGAACCTAAATGCAATTAATTAACAATTCCTTCGTTGCTCGGAACATCAATCGTGCCTACACAACCCGAACGCACTCTCTGATGGAACCCGACGAATCCCATTAACAGTGCAACCTGTGCGCAATGGCTGCGAGGAGGTTCATATACTCCGCGCAAAGGCGAATAGAATCCCATAACTGCATTAGGGCTCCCCTTTCACTTTTCCCATTTAGTTTCGCATCACCGCTACCGAACCCCAAGTCGATGTTCGTTGGCTGGCGCGCGCGCTGCAACTGCACCGAAAGAGCGCGTTTATTGGTGGTAAAGACACCGCGCGACTCCTAGTCGTAGTTGTAGCTCGGGGCAGCTGCAAGAGGGAGCGCACACAAAAGTCGTGCACTGATTGATACCGCATGACGACTAGACTCCTGGATGGCAGTCCAACAAATAATTTGTACTCCTATGATGGATTTGGGTTGGTTTCCCCGCCGCCGTGAAATCTGAGATCCTAATTTGCATGAAAATTGATTGAGTCGTGGTCTTATGCAATCCATGGCGGTTTCGACACCTGTTTCTTTTAATTGATGCACATTCCAGTGCTCCACCATCGCCGCCGAGTTGATCTTTTCGAAAGAATTGCGCTTTGTTGCGATAGGCTGCCTCCTACGCGGTAGTCATGATTTGAATCGAATCTCGTTACAGCTACATCCTTTACGATTTCATCATCGCCAGCGTGACAGTGATCAGTGGCATCAGAGCGATGGGAGCACCATCCCATCGGACACAGCTTCGAGTGAAATCATCTGCAAACATCCGCCACCGTGTCGAAGGTGTGGAAAAGTGGAGCGACAAATCTGTCCCTGGCAGCTGGTGTAGAGAAACTTGCTTTTTGATACTGTGCGGGGGATCCGATTCGCATATTGTGATGGTAGAAATCCCATTTCGTTGTGTACTCTGGTCACGGAGCATGTATTCATTACAAGTCCTTCCAAGTGGCGAGTCACCCTCACCCCCTACCGAGAGCGCCCATATCTGACCGCATATTCAATTTCGAAGTGGTTGTCAATGGCCTGTCTACAGCGGTCATGGTACGGTCCTACTGCTGTGTTACTCTGCTGGCCATTGGGCCCTCCGCTACGATGGAAATTAAAATTCCAAGCGACCGTGCTAATTACAGTTTGAATATTGAGTGTGCAGTGTACTTGTCCCATCGGCCAATGTCCGGGGGTGTGTCCGAGTTCAAGTTTCCCACCGAGTGTCGATGTGCCTTTTTTTGAAACGGATGTGTTTACTTAAGGGAAGTGAATTGACCTCTGTCAAAATTCTGAACCAACTTTAAACGAGGACCAACTTAAGTACAAAAGACGAACTCAGTTTTCACACTTCACCTAAGCCCTTTGAAATTTATGAATGAAAACAGCAAAAAAAAAACAAAAACACATTTAAAATGCAAACATGCATTCCTGCGGAAATTCCTCCGGCACCAACCTGTCCGCCAAATTGCAATCAGATCCACTTGCGTCCACCCATAGCACATGTCATTTAGAATTCAGCCCCGCGAATAAATTACCAATGTTAATTGCATGTTTAAACTAATTAATTGTCGCCACAGCTCGATGCTGACTGTCGCTGTCCGGCTGCGGAAAAACCTGCAGCAGGACCAATTTCATACCATTTTCACAAGTCATGTTTGCCTAGAGTTTCGCACTGTATAATCATGCATGGAATTTATGAGGATTTCAGCACCGGGTGATATTTTAATTCGCCTCGCTGCGACCATGACTAGGGTGCCAAAAATGAGCCAGAACCAGCAGTGATTTTACCACAAGACTATGTCCCAGTTGCAGCCGCAGGAAATCCCTTCTCAATTTTTTGTTGGAATTTTTGACAGATTTCCCTGGCCAGTCGGCGGAAAAGTCAGCAGTCGTAACTTCAGAAATGTTGGTACCCGCCTTGAAGGCAGGCGAGGTAGGAGGGGCGCCACTAATTTACACCGCAACCTGCATTTATCAGCAGTCTGCATCGCGCGCAGTGTGTGATTTCTCTTTTGTCTCTCGTCCTGTTGTTCTTTGATTTTGTGTGTTGGCAACATTAGAAAATGGTTCAAAATGGAACGCCCGCTGGAAAATAAATAAATAAATAAAATATCCACATGACCGATTACGTTGGCATTGGCACACAAACAAAGTGTCGGCTCATTTAGAATGCTAATTTGCTTTACTTCTCTTTTGGTGTTGTTTGTTTTTTTCTATTTTGGTTAGTGGGACGTGACGGGGACACCTTTTCTCTATTAATTACCTTGTGACATAAGAAAAGCGCGAATTCGTGCATAGTTGGTGACTAGTTAGAGCGCGCTTCTTTGGAGGATATACGTTTTAAATTTACTCCTCTTTCAATATTGCAAACTTGTCAGCGGTCCACTTTAGTGACACCCGATCGCTTGCCATTTCTAGTTTGTGGAATGCAGAGGCTTGAAAGTTCAATCCAGTGTCGGAAGTTGCTGCCCCATCCTGAAGTCTGATAAAGTTACCCTTAAGATATTCGTTTGGGTCTTTACTAGCTATGCTTCGAAAGCATCGTTTTGTTGACAAATGTGACATTAGGACTCATCGTAAGTGGGCTTTGAATTTGTGGGTATAGGACAAGTTGGACCAGTATACTAAACTCACTGCTGACGCTATAAACGGTCCTGGAAATTTTCAAAATACTTAGAGCGGTGTTCGGCTTTCAAGGCAGACTACTCAATAACGATCCTCAATTAGTTGATCACGGCAAATGGATACAGAGCTTATTCGGCGTTGACCGTTTCTGATGTTTTAAACCAGAGAATAAGAAAGTGTTTTGCTGTTTCATGCCAAACTTGATATCTTGTGGTTCCAAAATTTAGTCAAACAACATTTAGGATGAATGGTGTCAAAAAGATACACCTTCGAAGCTATAGGCTAAGCAGTACCTGGTAGCTGCTGAAGTTGCAGGTTTGAGAATAATATTAAGTTGTCAACAAATGCTTGAAAAACTTGCATCTAGAAAATATTTTATAGCGGCTGTCGAAAGTTTAGAAATAATTTCGGTCAGACTATCGTCGTTTATAAAAACCAGCGATCGATTTTCACCTTGTAATAAAAACTTTTGGCAGTAGCGTTCGCAGGATTTCTCCATCAAAGAGTTTTTTTACAGCTCTCTGAGCCTTTGGGTTATAGGTTTTGGGAGAGGGCGCAAGCCCCTGAGTCTCACCTGCCTACGCCACTGATTTTTGGGATACCTATTTATTCAGTGCTAATGTAACATTGTTCTATGTGGATTAGTTTAAAATTGCTCACACAATCCAGTGGTCCCACACTGTGAAGATTGTTTCCCCTTTTTTTTATCAGCAATGGCAATAATTTTCCCCTAAATTCGGAAAAAGTTGCCCTGAGTTTACATTTACAAAGAGATTTTTGATTTTTTCCCCTTTTTTAAGCTCTCCCTTCGATTTCCTCTTTTTAATTGAAAAAGCGCCAAAATTGGCGTTTTTAAGCGACCACAGGGTCTCAGTCTTGGTTTTTATATTTTCATTCTGATGCAAGGTAAATTTATAATTTTATATATCAACGGGAATGAACTGGGAACAGATTTCGTATATAAACGATCGTCTAAACGATTTTGTTTCTGTAACTTTGATCACTTTAATTTTTTTGACAAACGTCAGCTCTCATTATATTTGTGGAAAATTAACCAAATTAAGCTGTCAAACTTCTCATTTTAGCACTTAGTTGCTAGTTTTGGAGGTCTATCGTTTCGACGATAGTCGTCTGAAAAGTCAAAAAATAAATGCCCTGGTCGTATGTTTTCTTTTTGTTATATTTTGCTGCCCTTTTATCAACATTTAGGAGGTACCCAAGGGGGAAGTACAGAGTTTTATTTGTCAAAACACCTCGCGTACGCAGTGCTTCAACCCAACGAATAATATGTATTTCACGCCGAGACAGCTCAATTTCTGTAGGACGTTGAAGTGGCGATGAAATTTGAACTGGACTGCCGTGGCCGTTTTGTTATATTTCGGACGAAACTGTCGTAGGCAAGAACGCGGCGCTCTACGCTTCTCGACTCATGGCTTCAACTGGTAAAAAATGGAGTACAATCCATTTAAAAAAAAATAATTTCCGACCATTGTGCCGGACCCTGTAACTGGTACAGAAAAATGTACACCAGTGCATATTTTTTTTTTTAGGCGTGCGAAACCGCAGACAAAGCTATAATTACCAAATAAAGTTCGGTAGCAAAATATTGTTGAATATTTTTTTAAAGTTAAGCTTTGATTTCAACGGATTTGACTCCAAGTTAGTGTTGAACCAGAAGAACAAGCGTCTAAAGAGTTCATGGCAATTTATGCTTCAGAATAAAGAGTACACTTCCATACTCCATCCGCGATACTAATCATCATTTTGTTTTTAACTTACAATGGCGAATTTTTCCACAGAAAATGGCATTTTGTGACCTATGTAAGCTGACGGTTAAAAATTATTTTTGGTAAGGCCCTATGTGTTCCTTTCAGTACTAAGCGTGGGTATATATCAGTGAAAAACGGAAGGTACCTACTTTCATACAAGTTCAAAGTTAAAAGTTGTTAAAAATGATAAATGGTCCATAACCCTTGGGATCATTTGTAAGGCAAACAATAAAAACCCTTAAAAGCCTAAATCATGACTTGGCTCGAAAGGACTGACGTAGTACCTGCATGCCAAATGTACTACTTGACACCTCAAGAAGAAAAATGATGATATTTCGCCGTTAAACCGTGTGTGTCACATTAAACGTGAGCTCTAAATTATTAAGCACTGCGTATACCTCATCCCTTAGCAGTCGGAACGTGAATGCTGGTTTTCGACTGCATCGCTGTTACGCACTCATGTCGGAGGCAATAAGAGCTCCCCCACTGAAGACAACATTTACCCAAGGATAAAGAGGATTTTTCTTCAAGCGCGGTGGTAGGTCTGGGGGTTACACATTTTGCCTCCGTTTACCCGGTTAATCTGAAGGAAAATTTTACCTCCTCTGAACGAATGACTTTTAATCACATTTCCAATTTGAAGCGACTTTTCGTCACTGAACGACAAATTAACTGTCGAAACGACAGAAAGTCGGTGGAATTGGTTGGTAAGGTTTTGATTGGGGAGGGGGTATAACTTCCACTTTCACTTCCACTTCCACTTCCCACTTCCACTTCCCACTTTGCTGTGGCTTAGTTACAAAACGGTTCACTCATTCAAGTCGATCTCTATAAATCTGGCTACCCCTCTGGCATTTGCAATTTATGCAATACATCCGAAGATTGTGTTTATCGTATGAATCATGTACGCAGAGGCATAATAATTATTAGACATCAGAGTTTGTCCAATAATTTTGCCTCCAGTAGTAGAATGAGTGCACGGTTGAGTACCTATCGCCAAACCAGACAAACGTCTATTCCCTATACTAATGTCATGTTCGCCGTATACCTCCGGCTATTACAACAGTATTAGATTGCAGCGACTTGTCAGCCACCAGGTAGAGGTTTAATAGAGTCGTAATAGTGGCGACTCCAAGTCATTCAGGTAATGGTAATAAATTATCAAATATTAGGTACTGTGCAATGTCGCTGAAAGCGCATGTGCAGAGGTTTAAGGAAGTGGTCACCTAAATGTCCTTATTAAGAGCTGTGTGTGCTGTGTGCAGCGACAGTCAATAAATGGCGGCATGCGCGCCGCCGCTGTCTATTGTGCCATGATGAATCAGTTGCGTGGATGCCTTGCAATTGTATATCCTTTTGTAGTTTTAATTTGTATTACTCACCGAGTGCGGGGTATATGGTTATTTATCTTGTTTACGTAGTGGGACTACCAAATTCGTATGTAGGTTGGCATTTTTAGGTCAAAAATATGGTTTTCCAAGGTTTGGCGTTCACAGTCGGCTTGATCTTGAGGGATATGTTATTGCATATCTGACTCGAAGGATGAGACGTCGAAAATCACTTGTGCCCCTATTTCAGCTTTGACGAGGTGTATTTTCGTTAAGAGACTCGGTTCGGAAAATCTCAGTTTTGGCAAAAATTATAGTTTGAGATTCGTGACTTGATCTATCGAAAATGCCTCAAAATATATTCGACGTAGGAGTGGAATAAGAATTTTTACAAGCACAAAGCTATAATTTACCAACAAATAAACAGCCGTGACACAACCCATCAGCTATCAAAGTACGACAAGCGCTTTCAATATAAAAAAAGACCGCCTTCGGCTGTTGTCAGCCTTCAGGTGTGAATTGGTAATGCACTCCAATACTGCACACAATAATTCAATCAATCATTCCTGCGCGCAGATATCCACAGGTCCGACAGATGTTCAGTACAGTCCGCATTCCATATCCAACACATCTGTGTCCCGTATAACAGTGTGTCACGAATTTAAAATGCAATTTAAATATTTAAAAACAACCGCATCCAGTGGGCGGAAACTCGCATCAACATCCTGGCAGTGTTGTTGGCTGGCTTTTCTGGAACGACAAAATAACAGCAACTAATTAGTTGTTGTTTTTATAATTTTACTTCGTTTACGGTGTTTATCCCTTTCCCTATAAATCACTCGACCAAGCAACCATTTACCGGCAACTGGTATCATAAATATTGATTCTTGCTGCAGCTGGCCGTCAGCTTATCTGTGCATTTACATCTGTGTTCAAGTGCGGTGGCCGCATCTATACACAAATGCTCCCCTGAGCGTTCTGCCATCAGAGGAGTTTTGCTCTTCCTTTTCTGTTCAAAAGTTCCAATTTGTGAAATAATAAATTCCAATTATATTAAATATGCAAAAGACAAGAAAAATATAAAATATGAATGGAATTTTATTAATTAGAAGCGATGAGAGGACAGATAGAGGATTTAAACAGCCATCGGTCGCAGGGGGACAATTTTGTTTATTGAAATTAAATTTAGGTCGCACAAATTGTGAATGTGTTTATTTGAAGGACTGGTGAGAGAGATCGTGGGAATTATAGTAGTGGCCTACTGACTAGAAACTTGTGGTACAACTAGTTAGAGTCGGTGTTTGGAATGAGTGTCTTTGGGATATATAATGTGGTAGCAGGGCCTTCGCATTTTTTTGTTTGTGATTGGTGTACCAAGAACCATCAATTTGTAAAGACGTCCTTACCAAAATTGAGTCTAAAATTATTTTTCTCGCGAGATCGAGGATTCAGTTTGGTACCACTTGGCTATATTCATATTCATAACAAAATCGTAAATGTGCTCAAAAGTTTGTAGCTTCTACGGGTAAGGCGTCTAGATATAACGAAATGGATCCAAGTTTCTGGTGCAAATAAGCCTTGAAAATTTACATTATTTTTGAATATGGAAAATAGTTATCTGTTTATTTTTCGAATAATTTAACAAAAAAAAATAACAAAAACTTTTGGAGTTCTGTTTTCGGCGTGGACAAAAAAATAGGTGTGTCTATTTTTTTAATTTTTTTTAACTAACTCTAATAACCTGAGTATCCTCCATTATTTTCCAAAACTCTTTGGAGTCGACGTGGCATTGAAACTGCCAATTTCTGGCACGTTTCGGGAAGAATGGAATACCATTCCTTTTCAACAGTTGATTCCCATTAGTGAAGAACTGACCCCTCAATTTTCTTTTCAGTTCATCGCACAAGTTCTCAATGGGATTGAGATCTGGAGATTGACTTGACCATGAAACAACAGAGGTGTTTTGATCCCGAAACCAATTTTTCACAATACCGGCTGTAGGTTTTGGATCATTGTCCTGTTGGAAATGCCATCGGAGGGTCATGATTTCCTCGGAAAATGGAAGCATGACATTTTGCAAGATGTCCCTATATCCATATTTAGGAATATAGGACCAACACCACACCAGGAAAAAAAGGCCCATACCATTATATTTCCTCCACCATGTTTAACGGTCTTCAGTGTATAGCGAGGATGGTATTCTTTTCCTTTTGGTCGCCTAACGTTACGCCCACAATCCGAGGAGAACAAATTTGTTTTTGTTTCGTCACTCAACAGAATATTCCGCCATTTTTTCACACCTTCTGGTCCATTCCAACTTCTATGGCTAAAGGCAAATTCTTTTCGGGACCTTACGTTCTTAACTCTCAGGAGTGGAACTTTTCTGGCGACTCTTCCTGGGAGATTGAAGTTCTGTAGTCTCCTGCGGATTGTGCGTGCACTGATTCCATCCCCAATTTGTGCGCCTATAGTCCGTGATGAAACAAACGGATTTGACTTCGCTAAAAGTAAAATGCAGCGGTCAGTAGTAGCTGCGATTTTTTTCGACCTTCCTCTATTTTCTGTTTCTAATGTTGGTTTAAGAGCATTGGTTACGAAGTTCTGTGACCTTCTGCTATAAATTTATAGGTATTACCCTCACCCCTTAACCTCTGAACTACTAGCTTTTCTTCCGCAGAGCAGTGGTCAGATTTTTTTTCGACCCTTCTTAAAATATGATTTTACAAACAACTTAAACAAAAATTGTGATAAAGTGATTAAAAAACAAACTCACCTTTAAAGATAATCACTTTTTAATAACACTTTTGCAACAAATCGATAAATTTAAACAATTTATTTAAGCACACCTATTTTTATGTCCAACTCTTAAAACGTACAAAATTGTATCGCAACGAAAATTAATAAAATACTTAACAGTACACTTAGTAAATGCAATGAGCTTGGCGTCATACCAACGGAACATACTGTTGCAAGTCTTGTTAGCAAAACAACTGCTATTTAGCAACAAGAACAAATCAACTAGTAACAAAGCACTGCACACCTATTTTTCGGCCAGCTGGTATGTAGCTAATTTGCAATTTGTTTTCTTAAATATACATTAAAAAATATTAAGCATTAACAATGTGATTTAACTTAAAACAGCATTTGTTTTATTTTTATTGAATTTTATTTTGTTCGTATTCTGTATAATAATAATATTTATATTTCATTCATAATAAAAATGTATTATAGATATATTTTCATTTATGTTTCCCAATGGGATTTCATGAATTAAAAATTAATCAAAAAGTACATACAGACAAATTGGAAAGTTAAGCAAATTTTTTTTTTTTGAGAAATGGTCTTTTTCGATTATCAGTGATCCGTGGTCTGTAATTGAAGAGAATTCTCGCACAGGCACCAGAACAAAAACAATTCTCAAGATTGCACTCAAAGATCCAGTTTAGTTTAAATATTTGCTGCCCACCTAACCTACTCGAACCAATCTTTCTTTTTGTTCATTTTAGGCTTTGCGAATAGTTCCAGTCACTACTTTTTAACTGCCTTTAAAAAATGTCTTCGGCCGAGACTCATTTCGTACTATGCTTTTCGGACTGCTTAATATTTTTTTGAATTTAAAAAGTTTTATAATCATACAGCCCACGAATGGATTAATCGAAAAATTATGTTCGAAAGTCAGACAACTTTTGTATTTGCTTAGTAAAAAAAAAATATTTGTCAATAAGTTGTAAACGTATTCTATAGCAGAACTCTTCACAACCATATATGGTGAGTTGTTAGTTTGTCACAAAGGTAGGAAAATCTTTTCCCTCAGGATTTTGAGGAAATCTTTGTCCCACGTTGGTGGGATTTGGTTTTATAAGAAAAACTTGTTTTTCAATTCACTAACCGTTTTCGACCATTTGTGAATTTTTAAGAACAACTTAAAACAGTTTAATAATTAATCGTCAAAAACAATTTAGCATTTATGAGCTGAATTGGTTAGAATTTGCAACGTCTGCAACAAATAACCACCTCCAATAAGCAAAGCGGTTCTCTGGCACAGCAGTTTGTCAATCTCCGATCAGACATGTTTATAAAAATACCATTATAGGCAAAGACCATTTTTTTAAATCGCCGTAAGATATTCAAAATTTTGACGTATTAGGTACCTAATTTTTTTTTTAACAATCCTCTCTGTCTTTTTTATCAATTTTTCAAACCTTTTAGGACTTTGCTTTTGAAAAATTTAACATATCAACGTCAAAGCCTACCGCAGTTCGTACTACGTCTACGTTAGATCTTAGACATTGGACAAATAGGACGCCTTTTCAAGCCATACTTTGAATCATGAACACCTTTGAGTTTATGAGATGTTTACTCAAATTCGAAGCAATTTAATTTCACGCGAGGTTTGAATCCGGTCCAAAATCTCTGTGTACAATTCGTTCGTCCAGCCGAAATTCAAGTCGTAAATCTCTTCATTTTAAGGCGCCCACCATTCATCAGCGAACAGTCCCAAAGAAGGGACAAATCCAGACATATGTACGGCTTAAGATTTGATCTTGAATTTCTTCACACCAGTGATATCTTTATGATTATTACCTCAGACTTACAAGCTGCGTTTGTACTCCGGTCGTCCTCTCCAAGATCCAAATCCAGGTAAATAAATAATAAATCTTTACTGCCACACTATTTACGTGGAAGATATTTTCACAGGTCTTGTGGCAAGTGTCTGTGTCTAAATTAAACACTGGCCCAGGAGGTAATGGCAAAATGAGCAATTAAGCTGGGTAACGCCCAACCTGATGTGTATAGCTGTTTTGGTCTCTCAAATTAGGTACGAACGATGAAAGAAAACAAAACACATTTGAATTAGTTTGGAGGAAAACGAAAGTCAATTTGTTGTGGACACACATTCGAATGAAGTGATTTTCGGTAGGCTGGGTGTGGCAAATGGATTATTGTGCGTAAAATCAGTTTTAACACTTCAATCGGTGAAGGCGAGTTCATTGACTGTGGATGTCCCTTCAATGGAAGACGTAAAAGAATAAGAAACGATTGCATGACAATGACTGACACTAACCATCTTACTGTACTAGATGGCATCTTCTCAGAACGTGAGGGAATGGTGAACCGGACCAACCCCGAAAACAATTAAAATCCACCCGAGAGATTTATGCTTCGATCAACATTTTGATTGGGTCGACCTATCGACGACAGATACTATTTCGAAACGAATTGCTGGGCCGTGAACTCGGGCTCGACACCACTAAACCGTAAATGTCGTCGTAAAAATAGGGAGACCTCAAAACACGTCTTCGGTTTTATTATTTTTCACTCGGTCGTGTGCAAGTAGTCAGAGTCCTCCATGTTTGCCCACTACTCACACAGCTCTGTTGGATGCACAATGAAAACGGAGCCGAGTCCTTCATTAGCAGAATTGTTCATCTCCCTCTCGGGTTGACCCAATTACTAAGAAACTAATCCCATGTTAAGTACCCTCAGTGCCTTATCGTCGCTTAACTTTTGGTCGCTTTAACAGCTGGAAAGATAACTACGATGGAAAGGAGAGCACCGGATAGCTTACATTGTTGGAGATAATGCCGGGATGCTCCAGTTGGCACCAATTAAGATGATTCAATTGACCTCGCAACCGAAAAAGAAGTACCAGTATAAAAGGGTAGGTGGGTAGGTAGGTATATCACTTGTTGTGCTGTGTGACGTGTTCTTGCGAATCCCTATACTGGCGACGATACAAAAGCTAAAATCTGCAAATCGGATTATCCTTTAGCAATTTCCCTGCTGGTATCGCCACCATGAAACGAAATCCCTCCGTTCACAGGACATTCTATACACGGATACCCACTCCAATCTTGTATGTTTTCGTATTCCAATGCAAGTATAGTATATGACGGTTTGGATAGAATGGGGAGGTTTCCAATGCAGTGACAGTAATTGAATTGTACAGCAAAAGGTTGTCTGTTCTGGTGTATGTGCGAACATTGCATGTGATGTGAGTGTTTACCATGGGAAGGATAGGTATAAGTGTTTAGCACTTAAACTGTCCTCCTCTGCAGGAGCCTGCTTAGTGGCGAGTGCACAAATTGTTGCAGTTACCTGATAGGGTTAAATTGAATTTCGATAGATCGACTCGACACACACACTCAGGTGAATGTATGAGTATCATGAGCGGTCGCACAGCATGACATATCCCAGGAAAATATCGGAGAAATTGCAGGGTAATTGCGTTGGGTCAAACGAGATGTAAATTTTGTATTTGCCAGCGTTACATAAAATATATTAGGTACCTACCTATATAAAGCATGTGGGTATGTGGCTACAACGTGGTTCATGCTGATGGATGTATTGGCTTTCGATACAAATAACTGCAGTCATAGATAGACACTGATTTATGCGGTTTTGTGCAATGAACCAAAATTCTATAGGTAGGTTGACATTTTGTGCGTTTACGTATAACTCACGTAATTTTCAACCAATTTACTTGGTTTTTCTTTTAAATTATTCAGAAAAACAATGAGAAGGTCATAGGCGCTTTTTTCAAAATAAAAATTGACTTTTTCATTCAAGGAAACGCAAAATGTATATCTACGCGCAAGTAAGGTACTATGGGAGGTAGCGCACATCCCGCTATATTAACTGCATAAGGCCTAATCGAAACACATATGGCGCACTTAAATGCAGGTATTCACTTGCTTAAGACTTCCTGAATAGCTTCGATGGACACTGAAAATACAACTTCTTCCTTTGATAGGCACTTCCTCAGTGTACCTTGGTTCGTTTTTAACTTGGTCCGAGTACCATTTCCCAATTTTGAAATCGTTTTTTTAACAGAAAACTTAGCGTTCTGTTCTTCTATGAAAATATTTCTTCTTTTTCGTTTCTTTATTGTGGTTCAAGGTACAACCCTCTGTGGACCAAGGTACAATCACATCTTGTACCTTGGACCGTTTGATGCTGTCACATAAAAGTTAAGTTGTATAAGGAATGGAAAGCTAAATATTTTTGGTATTTTCGCCGTATAACAGATTATAACAGAAGATTTGAGGTAGTTAAACTCAAAATTGCGAAAAAAAACTGAAATCCGGACCGGCTCAAGGTTCAATTACCTTCGCCTAAAGTTTGAGGTTGTATTCGTTGGGAAAAGAGTTATTTTGAAGTTTGTAAGGAATGACTTTTCACTGCAAGGTCAGGTGCTGTAACAGATAACATGTTTCCGCATCTTCTTTTGCAGTTTAACATCGAGATTTAGCTCAGTCGTCATTCATGGCTTTTTATTAAAACGATTGAACACCGGGAAAGTTTTTATGTTCTTTAAATATCAGATATATTCTTAAATATGTCGGTATCTACCAATAGTGTGATACGTTTTGTTGCTGTTATTATTTTTTTCATTAGTTACGGTTTCATTCTTAAAAGTCTTTGTTTAGAAGACCTTTACAAACAGTCTTCTCTAAGCAGCGTTAGGAATGTTTTGCGGTTTATAACCTTGCAGCATTACTTAGAATTAATTTCCCCATAATACAAAGAAAGGCGGTTGCACCCACGCCGAAGATTTTCCGAAGTTATGAAGTTATGTGTGTGACGTTTTTACACCAACCGTAAGTCACACACGCATTTGAACGAGTAGTTCAGAAAATACTAATAGATTTGGTTTCGAATTGTAGACGGAAAATATGAAAACTCCATCACATTCGAATTAGTGAAGGGTACGAAATGCATACGCTCGTCACATAAGTCAAAAATGTTTCCAAATCAATACCTGATTCTTCATTTAAATCGAGTGTTATTATTGAATGAAGTGATGCTTTTGGATGCATGACTGGTCGTTTAGCACTCTATAACTTTAAGAGGTTTTCTAAAAGGGACTGAGTAAGTATTTACTTCCATTTACAAAGTTTTTATGAAAGAGGTTCGAATTATTAAGCCATTGACAACATTTTGAGGACTTGGAAGGGGGCCCACCAATGGACTTATTCCTCAAGAACCCCACCATCGTGGCGGCCTCTGAAAAGCTCTTTTGAAGTCAGCCCCATATTCTTCATGTGGTAGATACCAAAAAGAAGTACGTTAGAAGGTCCTTTTTAGTGGAAAAATGGCGTATAAATGGTGGTCCTTATCATTCACCTCTGTTGTTGATTTTTTTCCTACTTCAGGCTTAAGTGTTGCAGGTGGGAATTTTATCATTAAAGAGGGATCAGCTTGTTCTCAAACAGCGCTGCCGACCATTGTCTTGCTAATGCGTCCGCTTTCTCATTGAATGGAATGCGAAACCCCTGTATAATCAGGCACACAGTAGGGAAAGACCTCGTGCGCGTTCCAAAAACCTCAAGCTCTTCGCGACAGCATTTTACAAGCTCCGATTTGACTTTAGGTATTGCTTTTATAGCTGCTTGGATGTCAAACAAGCAGGTATTACTTACTGAAGACTCGCCGGCTGCTCGAAACCGTTTGGAAGACACTGCTAACATTCCACTGCTATGGGGTGTGAATAAAAACTTCAGACAGGAAATACTATACTTTTCTACTTCTGGATGAACAAATTACAAAAAAATAATTATTAAACCTAATGCCCGTATGTTTTCCCTTCAATTTCAACCATCATCTCCAACTAAAAGCAAGTTCCTTGTGCCTATTTCACATATTCCATTAAATCACTATGCCAACACATAACTTATTAAATCTGGGTGACACTTGCAATGGAATTTCGACTCCAATTGTAAGCAATTTCAAGTCACTTGCATTTAAAGTAAAAGGGAAAACTCACGACTATAAAAATGACAGTCATTGTCCTTACCACAATTCACTTGCACACTGCAACTCCAAGACCGCCAATAAATAACATAGAAGGTGAAAACGTTCCAAAAGACACAACACTTTCCACTTGCGGCTTGCGGTGGAGTAGTAAACAACAACAAAAAAACAAACACTATCGATAACAATCCACCAAATCGAACCGACGAATCATCGATTCCACTGCACACTCCTTCGCAGAGAGATTTCAACGATGAATAGTCGTCCTATTCTGCAAGTTGGTAATAATAACAATAATAATGGATCCATGATGTCCATAAATATATTTCCTACCATTGCGCGCCGTCGCGTCGGTCGTCGGTCGTCGCTTGTCGGCTTTGGGTGCCGTGATGCTCCTGCATTACTTCGTAGCTCTGAACACTCGTATACGGTCTTTCGGTTTCGGATCGGGTGTGCTGTAGTGCAGTGTGAATCTACCTGAGGGTCGTTGGGGGTAGTGAGGTTGAATCCTTCAGAGATTGCTCCTCTCTGCAGCACTATTGTTTGGTGTGCTTGACTTTGGCCTTTTCACAGGTTTTTCGCCCCGGCAGCGTCGTTAGCGGCGCGCCAGCAACGGCCCAGCATTACACGCGTGATTAATATCAATTGCATATCTAACGTCTCGGAATAAATATCCATTTATGCTCGGAGGGTCTGGCCGGCTTGCTACATTCCGATTCCAGTGAACATCGCGATTGAACTCAGCCGAAATATTTAGGAGGTGCACCGAAAGCAGAAGCGACCGCAAGCAAATCTCTCCTGTGTACACACAATAGATGTTCGTGCCGGTGTGGACGTATACCGAGGGCTTTCGCGTAGATAACCAACATAATTCGTTTGTTACCGCGGTTTTTGTTACAGTTCTTTGTCCTGGAATTTGTTGCGGCTAGGATACAAATGCAAAACAGTTTGTTTGCCAACTGGGATAGCAAGCCGAATGAAAGGCTGACTAGGTGGGAACATAATTCTGCTTCGCGAAATAAAGTATGAACGGTAGGTAGAGGTGTCCCTGACTCCATAGGGTAGGATTTATGGGAGCAAATGGTTGGCATCGTTGATTTTTGGATGTGCTGATATCAGTTATAATTTTGAACCAGGGTACAGAGGGAGAGAGCTTTCATTTCTGGATTCCGTTCAAAAGAGTTCGAGCTTCAAGCATTTTTGTACCTTGGCGTTCTGTGCCAGAAATTGCCAGGCAATGTCCGACTTTTGCCATAGTTGAGGGTCTTGAGGTAAATTTGTACACCAAATGAGGCATCTGCGTTGCCAGATGCTTAATTGTGGCATCACGATGGTCTCGAGTGAGCTTTTATACGTACAATGAAAAAAATTACTTCTTTCTCGCTAAGAGTTTATGAAGTAAAAGTTTGACTTTCCTTGTTGAAAAGCTTTAAGAGATTGGTCGAGATTTACGTGCGAACTGCGTTGCAGAAAAACCTGTGAGAATGCATTTTAAAATCTTTTTGTTGCTGAAATTGAATGTGCGTTTGTGTGTCGTGAGAAACTTTAGATGGCTTCTCTGATTTTTGAGTGCATGATCGACTTTGCTAGACGATACGGAGTAGATATGACATTTTGTATGAATGACTCGATTTACCTCCCCTGCGCAAGTACTTATCCCACAAATCTGGATCCATGGTGTTCAAATTTCGAGTAAGCTTTCCTTACGAGCAGGACTGGCTTCAGCTAGAGTCTGAGCGTATATTTGGGTGCAGTTGAATTTTCACGAATGGCCTCAAAACTTGTCAAGGGTCGGTTCCCGCCTTCGTGGAAAAGTCAGAACTATGCTCAGCGTGACCGTTGTGCGACTAAAGTTGCACTTTGGCACTTTTTCGAGAGCCTGCCACAATTTTTTTTTTCCTTTTTTGACCCTTTTTAACTTTCTCCAGTACGTAGTAAGAGAAAGATATTGTATTCGTACAAAATTTCGAACTCGAGATGTTAATCAATTCTGACATTACGATGATAGAGGAACTCAAAAAAGTTTGTGGCAAAATTCTCTCCGCATGTCTGTCATATACAATTTTCATGCCAGTTTGATTTGTTTGAAAACAACCAACTTTGATATTTCAACCAAAATTGATATTTAAGCTTATGTAGGTGAGGTTAACATGGCTGCGTACTCAGTTTTCCGCTGAAAAAGCTAATAACAGTATTTTTGAAATTTGGACATATCTCGAAAACGGTCGTACGATTGTAACAAAAATTCATTTCTAAGGTAATATGGTCATTTCTAACTAAATGGCTGTATTATATTCTCTGTATTATCGTAAAATGAATTTTTGATAAAAGACTTCTTTTGTTTTTAAATTTAGTTTTCTTTAGTTTACCTGAAAACGGCAATAAAGATTTTGACCAAAATGCAAAATTTGAGTAAAATTTATGTTTTCGAAATTATTACTTCCTTAATTTTCAATTCGAATCACCGGAAACGCTAATTCTTAAAACTGCTCATATCTCGGAAACCCCATTTTCGATAAAACTTTAAAAACAAAGTAATGTTCACATTGGAAACAATATCTAATACTCATTTTTCAGCAAAATCGTATTTTTTAAACTAAATATTGCAAAATGTGTTACCTACTGTTATGTCTGCCAATTTTTACAAAAACCGCTTTAACGATTTTGATCAAAATACACTGAGATAATAAAATAATTATTATTAAGATCGCATACTGAGTTTTTCTCAAAAAAAATCTAAAAAGTCAGTGTTTTAATTATTTAATAAATTCCTGTCTGTCTTCGAATATTTACCAATAAAAAAGCAAATACAACAACAACAAATTTTTTTATCAAATATTTCCCACTTCTAATTTTTAACCATATCTTTAACCAGTGATGTTTATTTCAAATGTTTTTATAATTGGACTTAAGCTATGTTCGTTTTTTTCAATACTTTGTACCTACTTATGAAACTAAAAAGTCATAAATTTTATTCCTATTAAGAATTTCTTCTGTGATTTATAATTACAGTTTTTTTATTGGAAATAGAAATTGTTTTTGTTTATTTTGCAATATTTGTGTTTAATTTTTGATTCATTGTTCCAGTTTACGTAAAAGAAATATTTTAGGTATTTTATTGAAAAAGGCATATTTTTTTCTTGAGTTATCCAATTTTTGGTTATACAGATATTGGTTGGCAACGCTGGAGCTACCTATTCTTATATTTTTTGTACAGTTGCTTCTGAACTATTTACCTACCTACAATTAAACTTTTGATGAACGAGAAAGTTTTGTTCGACCCAGTTGTGCACTTTATTTTACTTGGAGAAGACGCTTCAAAATTATTTCAAATGTTGTTATTTCCAAATAAAATCTTTTTTAATGTGACGCAGTTGCTTATCACAACACTATTACACTGTTTAGCGAACCAATACTTGTTAAATGACGTTCAAAAATTCTAAATAAGCTGTTCTGCTTCAGAAAAAAAAAAAATTTTATCATTGGCCCTTTTTCTTGGGACTTTTCAGAATTCTGCAACGGTCACACTGATTTCGATACCATACTTCCCTAATGATTCACGAATTTATTTTTTTAAGAAAAGGTATCGGAATAAAAGTATTTTCGTCAGTAGCGACAGTCAGACTACGCCTAGGGCCTTGCACAACCTTGCAACAAGTTCTCAAATAGCGCTGTACATATAACGAGAAATTTATCAATTGGGTCGTAATTCTGAACTCTTTGACTCTTGCTTTGATTCCAGGACACACGTATAGATTGCGGAAAATGAGATCCCCAATCGGATTGCTAGTAAATTCTCGGGGGATGTTTCCTCGGCAACTGAACTTTGGTTGGGTCTTCCTACGGGTCCTAGATCAGTGCCTCCATTCAGAAAAGACTGTTGGCAATTTATAGGCCATCTTTCGGGACCTTTCGCCAAGCATTTTAGTGTGGTAGGCTTTCGTTCGAAAATATTTCGACAGCAAAACAGCGTACCCGGACTAAGAATATCATCGAAAGATAGGTTTGTTGTTTGTACGTATACAGAGTCGATGTCGACAATTAGCTTGGTCCTTTGTGACGATATACTTTCATCAAAAATATGGCCAAACCTTCCATCTACCCACGCATAGGGTAGAGTAGCCTAATTAAGGCCCTCCCCAGTAGCCGGCCATCTCTCGGAAAAGTCGTTGTAATTAGTGAATTGTATGTAGTTCTCTTTCGAAGTTTTTGGTCTTAAATTGTTTTCTTAAACTTTGTCCTTAATCTTGTTGTGAGGCTCAGTCGCTCTCGAGAAATCAACTCATTTGACTTGTGTTCTGTCGGGGAAGGTTTTTATGTGAATTTACTGTCAAATCGTGGGTAATTGTTTTCAAATGTTGTTTTTTAATTTCATTTTTTTTTTCATTTATTTTTAATAATATAATAATTTGTTTTCCTAACTTTTCTGTAATAAAACATTTAAATAACAAATATCAAACAATTTAAGCCCTATATTTACTGGGTGGCCGAATATGGGACACGAGGTGGCCGGAAACAGGAAACAAGGTGCCGGCCACAGGAAAAAAATAATTTTTTACTAAAAGCTAAATAAACAATTTTCTGATCAGAATAATTAATTTTTTCTTCATTTTACAGACGAAGAATTTAATAAAGAATATTTTATTTTAAGAAATTATTCGAAAATATTATATTTTATGACGAAAAATCCTTAAGGCCACTAGCGACTCTACCCTAGACCTAAATATTGGCATTCATAAAATGTTATTCAATCCGTTTGGAAGACATCACAAAAAGCAGCTCTAATCAACTGCGTAGTTGAACAGCTCCTTTGACTGCAAACTTATGCCATTAAAGTGATGAAACCTCCAATTAACAAACCGGCAATGAAAGGGCAAAATAAACCCAACATTTCTTACCTCGACAATTCCGCATACCAGGATCACCTGTCATGCAGTTCAATAAATACGGAATCACTTCAATCGGACATCTCTCACTGCGGCAATGTCCGTAATTCGACATTAAGTCCAACCACCGCCGGACCGAGTGCAACTGCGCACTACGTATCTTACAGATAAGCGCTGATTTGCAATGCGCATTAAGATTTCCGCCACACAGTTATATAGACGCAAAAGGGGTTGCCGTAATACCTCGGCCCACAAATGGTGGTGAAATGGAGACCCATTTGCCCTTCTTCGCATTCCTGCACTCACGCTCTTCCTCCTCCTGTAGTAGCCCACTGGCTGGGACCGGGACTGGGACAGCCCACCGATATGACTTTTCGGTTTTGGCTATCGAAATCTCTCCGCGCAACCATATTTCAGGACGCGAGCGAACCTCATCTTCGCTTTGCACACCGCGATCTTTATGAGGCCATCATTCTCGAACCGGAGGAATCTACAGAATCACTTAGCTGCGCGGCGGTTATCTAACATAAATTCACAGATTCGCATCCTTTTTGTGAAAGCCGCTCGCTCTGAATCATGTGAATTTATTCACCACCGCTGATTCCTTATCACAATCTCGCCTGCCGTATATTACCATTTTTGGGCATTTCTAAGGCTACGTTACGACCTCGACGAGTCGCTGTGGCTGCCTTCTCTTTCTCGTTTATAGCTATCGAGTCGTCGAAGGATACAGGGGCGAGGTAAAGGCGAACTTCTTGATCATCCGTTCGAGATAAGCTGCGTTCGCTGCGAAGGAGCAGCGCGCGAACCAGTCGATGATGGTATGGTGGCAATGATGGTAGTAACTTTTGTTTACTTTTCTGTGTCCCCACCGCACGGAGACCTCTTAGCCAGGGCAAGAGGTTTCGTTGGGGATTTTTTTGTTTCTCCTCGTTTGCAAGAGGGATTTGTGCAGCTGTGCAGCATCCCGCGCGTGAGCAAAGTTATTAGTTTGGCCAAATTTGGTATAGCGAATACTGCCCGGGATGGAGTGTTCCACACACGCCACGATGAATGACAGCGGTATTTATGGTATGAAGAATACATTCTTGGGAGGTCATGTTTTGTCGGGAGCCTAAACTAATTTGGTGGTCACGAATATCGGAGATCGCAGTCTAGATTTTCAAATATCAATTGCCCTAATTGGCGCATCAACTGACCTCTTTGCCGTGAGAAGTTCAGCCTAGCACTTGATAGGGCGCCTGCTCTAGTGTCGATAATACAGCGTTGCATGCAAATTAGCAAATGACACCTACGAAGAACCGTCACTAATCGTAAGACACCCATCAGTCAGGAGCAGCTAATGCGGGTATGAGGCACGAATGGCAAACAGAAAGGTAGATTCGCGGTCAAAATGTCACTGTGGCGTGTGGAGCGACCATAATCGCGCACCTCTATGCAAAATGTGACGTCGGGCAGCAGAATGCGCTAATGAAGTTATGAACTGGCGCACGACTTTATTCATATGTGCAGCATATAGAGTTTGCATGCGCGCATGCCTCCGATCTGATGGCGATAGGAGCCCGGTGGTTTTTGGCACACCAGACAAGTTGTCGTGAGTCGTGTGACATACTGTCACACTGCGGCATTATTTTTCATTTGCTCGTTGCTTGCGTTCACTATAAGATCGGCTATCGCCTTTATGCATGCATACGGCATACCTAATGAGGAGTTGGGCGCATCCTAGATTGGTTAGGCTTTTCAAGCTAATATTTACCTTGGTTTTTGGGTTTTCAAATAAATCCGTATATCATTTTTAGGTTCTAGGCATAGACCTTTACAGTGCACAGCTGTGTGATCTTGTGGCCTTTAACGTTTAGCTTTCAGGTAGGGGCTTCATTGTCCGAATATTAGGTTAAAAAAACTCCCCCCTTTGAAAATCAATTCGCTTGAAGGACGCTCCTTTTAGAAGATAGAACTTGTAGGCGCAGTTGCTAGTGTTGGACTACTAAGCGAGGTGTATCAGGTTAGATTCCCGGAAAAAAAAACAAATTACTACAAATAATAACTAGTCATTAACGCATCCAAGGCGTAAGTCACAAATACAATTATTTTATGTTTAGTAGGTACTTACACCGCTGACGGTTGGGCTCTTATTTCATTCCTGGAATACGCGAACTAAGTCTTACAATTGTAGTCCCAGCGTTACCTCTTGTCAACGTCTGATAAACATTCCCCGAAAAGAGTGGTAGCCAAAAAGTCTACTATGAGATTACTCTGCCAATTTTCAGGGGCTGGCAAAATTCATCAGTCATAATGCGCCATCGGAAAAGTCTTAATTGCTACACACTTGAAAAATTTAACTCATAACATATCTAACCACTTTCGATACCACTCTGTGCCTCCCTTTGATCACGTCATATGAAAGGTTAAGAAAACCTTGAATTGATGAAGAATTTTTTAACTGAACATGGCAAAAGTGACTTCCTCTTTCCAGCAATGGTAACTGTGTTCGCAGAGAAAACCATTCCCCAACGGAATGAGCCTTGCACTACAGCGTCTGAATGAACATAGATCACTGACGAAATCACAAAAAAATATAACCAACCTTATGGATTAAAGACTGTGGCAGATGCTGAAGAGATGGTTCAATTTGTAACGTTGAAAGTCTTAAGTCCATTTCATGCCTCAAGTATTTATATGTTTGGAAGATTCGAAATAAAAGCAGAAAATCAATTCCAAGACACTGGCCTTTCAGTCAGGTTGATTATTTAGGTCCGAACATAAGTCATTGGCTTAAGGCAGTTCTCTCTGTGGTCTGGAAGGCAGAACCTAATGCCACCCATTAATTATTGGTGCTTGCGATGCTCGCGTTTGCAATATTGATAAACATTTTGGCTGTGTGACATTTCTCCAGACAGGAAGTCGCGAACAGACGAGCTGAGGTGTACCAAGAACAGCAGTGAACATTGTATAAGTATCAAGTAAAATTTGCTGCAATTTTTGAATTGCTTGTGTTGGAATGGCGCTTTAAAACTCGCGGAAGGAGCCGAGAGGCAAACGCTAGAATTAGTACGACACTCCCGTGCCATATTCCACAATTTCCGACCCCGAAATCTACAGGAACCTATTTTGTGACAAACTTACTTTTTTGTTGTGACGTATCTAAGCAGAGTAAGAGAAGTGGCGGCATCGTAAATACAAGAAAGCGTCATGCATATATTTTCCCTTTTGACTTTGACGTAATCTTATATTTCCCACACTGATGTATTTCCATTTTGCGTTCGCTTTCAACATGACGTACTTACCCACTCAAAACTCACGCACATGTCACATTAACGGAAATAAGAAAACTTGTCGCTTGTAATTTTCTTAATATTTTTATTGCAAGACCATGATAAAATGTTTTGTTTTCTTTGAATTTTTAGATCTTCTCTTTCTCTAAAAATATCAATTTAATTCAATTAGATTTATATAATTTTTCTCATTCTATTTTTTTATTTTATTTTTGCGGAGAACATTGCAAATTGTAGTTTTTTTTTTTATTCAGTTTATCAGTATTAGGCTATCATTAAACTTAAATTTATATAATCTTTGGCATTTGTTTTAAGAACTTATTTGAATTACTTACGAACTAAAGAGGAATGCAATTCTTTTCTGAGTTTAACAATATTATCTTAAATTTAAGCAGTAATTTTTATTTATTATAAATAAAAAATAAACGCTTCCCAAGCGATAGGCTATTTACAAACAAATATACATCAAGTTTATTTTTATGTACAAAAATATACGCACTTATAGAAAAAGAGAATTCACAATTCGAAGCCAGGCTTTTGTGTTTTAAATATTTTAATTATTTGCAATAACGCGCCTCTATGATATGAAAGGTTGCACACATCTTTACAAAAATTACGGTTGGACTTTGTTTAATTTTCTTACTTTTTAGTTTAATTGCAGAGAAATTGCCAAGGATATCGGATGTATGCAAAGAAAAATATAAATTAACTTACAATGGCCGTTGACGAACTCCCAGCGAAGATCCGTGTTGACAATTCCTCGACCACATGTTGCCCCAGCAGAACACCACCAGAATCCTTCATCTTCCATCAATGGCCACTCCGATTGAGTTGCAATTTTTCTCTTCTCCTTTGAAATATGAGTAACAAGTGCCTTCTCGATTGCCAACAACCACATCCCGTAAAAATGTATTTTTTTTTTTGGGTCATTCCAACCGCAGTAACTTCGAAGGTGGCAAGGACGAGCCAACGTGCATTAAGTGAGTAAAAGTTGAAATGAAGAATCAGTCAGTGTGGGGGCAGCTTGAACGGCATCAGAGAGTGGCTACAAGACGCGACGACTAGATGACTCTGTTGGGATGTACTTCCGATGATTTCATGTTGATTCAGCCCCTAGAGTGTTATTCGTTGCACGGCGAACGCACTGTTTCAGCTGGGCACAACAAGGGTTGCAAGGTTTGGCCAAGTACACGTCTCTGTAGGGGCCAGGTTGCTGCTGTGGTGCTGCAGGTGTGGCTGCTGTTGTTGTGGAAGCTGTTGCTGTAGCTGTGGCTGTTCCTGATGCTGCTGCTGCTGTTGGTGATGGTGGTGATGCTGGTGGGCATGTGGGTAATGATTGTGAGGATTGTGCTGCTGCTGTTGCTGCTGATAGAGTTGGGACTCCTGCGGCTGCAGCGTGGCATGTTGAATCGATTGATGCTGCAGTGTCGGTTGCTGCTGCTGACCATTCAATCCTCGAATACTGTCTGCGGGATGAGCAGTGTATATGTTACTCCGTCGCAGATGGTTGTTGTTGTTTGGCCGTTTGTTTCTCGACCACCATTGAACATGTGTTTCTATAAAAATGTTGGGTTGGGTTTGATTTTTGTTACTATTACTGTGCGTTGTGGCTTGCAAGAGGATTATTCATGTTTTCCTCATTGTAGGTGGTGGTGGTGGTGGTAGAGGTCGTGTGGTTATATGATTGGTAGTAGAGATACAAGTAGTAGTAGTAGCAGAGGTGATATTATGATTCGGATTATGATTATAGTAGATGGGAAGCCGATAAATTGATGGAAGTGGAGGATGTTGTTGGGGTTTCGTGCACTTACCGTTTCGATTGTTCGATGATTTTTTTCTGCAAAGAAATCAAGAAAACAAAAAACGAGGGGTGATGTTAGAGTTAAATGGAAAATTTCTTAGCAATTATATAAAATTCGGCAACAAAGCTAAATGCAAATATAATTCGAACAATATCATCTTCAGAGTTCAGGGTGTTTTGGGAGATTTTCCTGAATCGATGGAAGGCAGTATTCCTCTTGGAAAGGCAGCAGTGCTATTGTTGCCCACCTGAATAGGGGGGTGAACCTCGACTCACCGGCTATTGACAAGCGGATACCACCGATGAGCACTACCCCGTCAATTGCTATTGAAAGCAACATAGAGGTTGCCTTTGTATTTTTGTTGCTTGCAAAATTTGTCGTTCTGTAGAGTCTTCTCTTGTGTTCTGATTGAGGTAAGCTGCGAAATTTCCAATGCCATGGGATATTTTACAAGTTTTAAGGAGACCGAACTCAATACGTCATAAGTACGAATGGAATCCTATATTAATCGTTGCTCTAGTGAGTTATATCTTCCGGCGAATCCTTGTTCAAAAAATAATACGAGCAAGTCAGCACAACGCATAGCAGTCTCATGCATCATAAAAAAATATATCTAATTGCCTAAGTCTTCAAAATTAATGCAACCAAGCTATTAAATCAGTGAAGATGGGCTACAGCGAGAGAGTCACTTGCAGATGTATGTAGTACATGTCCTCATGGTTCATGCGAATTTCGATGGTCCATGTCAAAGGCATAAGCAATGACTTGAGTGGCTCTCTTGTATTTAAAGAAGAAAGACCGTTGGCAGTAAGAAGTTTTGGCTTCAAAGTTAACCTATAATTCCATTACTATTACAATTCAAACCCATTCTTAGAATAGGGCACTGATGCGACAGAATTCCATCCAAAGTACGAAAAACTGTGCAGCCGAACATGCATCTAATTGAGATGTTTCTTTCACAATTTTCATTCAACAGATTCCCGAAAAGGACAAGAAAATTTAAAAAAAAAATTGTTCCCATGGACGCAGACATCAAATAAGAAACCGTACACTGGAAAATATTTTAGGCTACCACTTAAGCCCTACCTGGCTCAACAGCTCTAGAGGTCGATAGATATGTGAAGCGTTCTTCTTTGCAAATTGATTCAGATCGTGGAAAGTGATGTACCAACTCAGGAGTACTCTAAGGCGATATACTCTCCCCAACCCTTTTTGTCTACATGTTGAAGGTCTTCTCTTAAAGTATAAAAATAGTTTTAGCTTCTCATCCTCATTTTGGTCAGCGACAGTTTGCCTGGTGCACAGAATAAATAACACTGATATACCAGCATTAAAAGGATGTTTTTGTCGTACCTAATGTGTCGTTATTTCAAAACCGAATTTCATGAATTATGCATCAAATGAAAGGTGAATATCCTTAGGTGAATTCCCGCAAAAATTATTTAGTCAAAACGACAAGATTTACATATCAACACTACGAGACGAAAGAAAGATTGCGTTGAATAATACTACATGCGTTCAAATTTTGACAACATGATATTCCTATAGAAACTTTATCACAAAATGCAACCTGCATAAATATAAATAACTCCCCAAAAATATTAAAAAAGCACTTTGTACTCACCTCTTGCATCTGACGACTGTGATCATAATTATTGCACCTAATATTGCCGACAATATCGAGACTATGATGAGTGTAAGTGGCCACCCCAATTCGGATGCTTTTTCTGCAAATAAATACACACACTCACAGTTGTAGTTATATAGGATACAAATCCACTGCCCCACTCAACTTACCTATCGTTCCCTCGAAGATGAATGTACTCTTAGTTGGCATTGCCCACGAGCACAAGTCGCACGTTGTCAGTCCATCGCTTAGCACTGGCTCGTCCACAAGGAATGGCGGCCTCGGTGGTGGCGGGACGAATCGCCCATTAAATAGGCCGTTTTCACTAGCGTCGAATGGCAGAGGTGAATTGAAAAATTCAGCAGCATCTTCGAAGAACTCAAACGATTTCTCCTCGTAGTAGACAGCATTTGAGCTGGATGCCAGCAGATTGCCCACGCCTGGTGGACTAAACGTGGCGGGTAAATCAAATGATTCGGGCAGGAAATTTGGCAAAATCGATCCGTCATCTCCGCCCCCACCATCACTATTGTTTGATGGAATATCTGTTCTCACGCTCAACGACGTTGTATTAATGGACGGACTTGCTAATACAGTCACGAGTGATGGCATCTTTCATTAAAACTGTAAGTGGTTGTGGGTTGATTTAGGATTCGCTGTTGCTCAAATGGACCATCGATTTATGTTGTTTTCATCCTGGAGATCTGTAAGGGAAGACGGAAAGAGAGGCAACGTTTAGCCATCACATCAAATAAATTACATTCTGATGCAACACATAATAAAGCAATTCACAGCCTTGCGCAACACAGCAGGGCGTGTTGTGTGGCACCCATTCTACGAGTTCATGTCGGGAAATTCCTGCTACAAAATATTTATATTGTTACAACAGTGTTTATGTGCTACCTACTAAAGTCTGGAGGTGGTTATAGGCCTACGCTACACGAGCTGTTGACATTTGAGTCGAATGATTTATCTCTGCACACGCACGGTATGATGCGAACACACCCCAATCATATTCTATCTGAGATACAGTGCGCAATTGAATCCAATCCTGCGATAAACTAATACAAGCCATGTTTTATTTGCACGCAATCTTGAGTGAGACTTTCGACCGTTCATCGAGAGTGTCGAATTCTCCGTTGCTACTGCTACATCGAAGGTGGGATTAGCTCTGTTGCTACTTGTCAAACTCCCTTCAACTGGCATTAGCTGTCAACTACGTGTCAAAAAGTTATGTCACTATTTGACAGATAATTATGATTGGCATACAATATTTTAAAGTAGCAAGGTCTGTCTGCCTGCGGCATCCACTCCCTGGGAATATCAAAAAATCCACCTAATCCGATTACAATGCGAACCCGTTGTGGGTGCCTGGCCACCAAGAGAAGTTAATCACACATCAACAAACAGCACAGCAGCGAAATAAAAAGTACGAACAAAAGGAAACTACGTATATAAAAAGCGGGGCGGGGAAAGGGATCCCTACACAAAAAGGGGATGAATGTCGTCAGCTTTTGATATCGAAAATGTAAACATTGTCCTCTATGGCATGTGTATTGTGTTTTGTGTATCTGACTTGAAGTTGGACGATGATATGACAGGGAAAATAAAAAGGAAACACAACTCAGAGAAGAATGTGATCTGTGCCCTTGTTCGGACGATGTAATGTGACTGAACATGATTTGGAAGGAAGCAAACTTTGATAGGTATAATAAAAAAAAAATTGTGAATTACAATTTTTATAAATCTGACAAGTTCAGATTAAATTCCCCACTATTGGATGGAGTGACATTGATATGGGTTACGCAAAGGGACAATGAAACGCTTCACCCACCGCAACGAAATTATAGACGGAGGTAGGTAGTGTCTAGTTGTATAACTGGCAATTGAAGTGTTGGTTGTATATTGAGGTGTTGGGGTATTGGGGTGTCCTTGTGAAGGTGGGAATAATTATTTGACAGTAGGTAGTCGGCTTGTCAATCAAAGCACCGCTGACATTTATCGTGATTTAAATTGGCACTTCAATTGGGCAGATATTTAATATGATTTCTTTGAAATAACATGAATACTGCTTACAACAGACTGGATATCCTAGATTAATCCATATGTCCTGAAGTTGTCTCCTATGCATTCCATTTTCCTTTGATATGGAGATATCTCAACGAAAGTCTCTTAGGCTGGTCGAACACTACGTGCGCAACGCATTCAACCAAATGAATCGAGCACGAGACGCTTTCTCTAATTCAAAAGTGAATATAGAGATTTGTAAGCCTTGGTACGAAATTCTCAAACTAATTTTTCGAAATATAACGAAATATATTGACCAGGTTTTAAAACCCGTTTTCGATGTTAAGTTTTCGATGACTGCATGTAAAAGAAGCAGACACAACTTCTTGAACAACAGCTGGCTGATACTCGTAGCACAGATGTCAGCCAGTGTAACCATTTATACTGTCTGCACCCATGATCCTGTACGTTTTAATTTCCAATTTGATCAGGTTCTAAACGAAGGGCTTTCCTGCATAAATATTTCAGACGTAGCTTATTAAAACCCTAAAAAAAAATCTGCTTGGCTTTCGGTCTGAGAGTTTCGCTTAATTTGTTTAAACTCTCGCCTGTGAAACTCAGTTTTTGGTGCGCGGTGTCAAAAAAATATCTGTGGCAACAAGGAAAAACTCAATTTTGACATAAGTCGACTCATGGACTTATGTCAAAATTGAGCTAATGTTACGATCGAATACACAGTACCCTGTGCTATATGTCAATTTTTTTTGCATTCAAATATCTCTTAAGGTTGCTGTGTTGCGGTTCAGGAAAAGACGCAAAAGTCATTTTCCTACATCGAAAGTCAAAACTTTAACCTGCGCTCCTGCAAAGTGGCTAAAAATGACTTATGCTGTATTTTTAATGTTGCCACAGATGTAAAAATACTGAAATCTCATGCAACGCGTTGCGAGCCTCGTAAGCCGTACACTTAGTGCAATTGTTTCTCCTAGTTGCAACTCGTACAACTTTGGGCCTTACTAATAATCATTTTTAATCTTCACACTAAATATTTTTTAGGTCACAATATGAAATTTTCTATGGAAAGTTTCGCCATTGTGAGCTCGAAAACGTTAGCCTGGACACTAATGTCGTTTTCCATTGGTTTCACTAGGGGATCCACTCATTCTGTAATCCAATGGATCTGATTGAACCCACAAAAGTATTGGTGAAATGCCAATAAATAATCTAAGGCTGCTGTCAGCTGACTTGCATAAAATATATAAATTCCACTTGTGTGGATTCTGACTTCAAATCGAGAAGCGAAATTCTCTTCTCAGAATCACCAGAAGAGTATTTTTTGTACCAATGGAACGGTTTCAGAAGTGATTTTTTCGATTCCGGACTCTCCCGGACGCTTCTTTTAGCCCAATGGAAAACGACATAAAAATGATTGTTAGTATCGCTGCTTGTCCATAAACCTGGGTGATTTTTCCAAAACCAAATCTGTTTCTACTTTAGATGGTCAACTTCGTTTTTGGTTTGTACAACGAGAGTACCAACGCCCTTTTACACTAGAAATAAATCAGCAGACGTTGAGCAACGCGTTGAACAACATCGACAGCTGAAGCACAACCTAATCGGGACTTGTAGCAGAAGAATAACAACGGAATCATTAACAGTGCCTGCAGCAATAGAACAACTGGCACGAGTCGATTAATGTCGTGCTTCATTAAAAAAAAAGAACCGGAAACTCAGTTAAACGAAGGTTGCCGATCACTTCAAGCGATAAGAGGTTGGATCAACTTGCATTCAAATAAGGTAGATAAAAATCAGATTATCTATTAAATCAGAGCTCGAATATCGCTGTTGGCTTAAACATATAACTAATTCTCATAAACAAAAAAGCAATAAAAGCAAAGCAGCTCCTTTAAAGCTCCGTGGGAAATGGATTCCCAAAACTATGAAAATACTGACATTGAATAAATTTTATGTTATTTCAGTAGTGCTCCTCACTTTATCTGCATTTTCAGAAGTATTTCCGCCGATTGTGATCAGGTCCTTTAGGTCGATTAAAAAATAAAAAGTAATTTAAAAAAAATGGTCCATTAAAATTTGATTGTGGCTTATTTTGTGTTGGTATATCATTAAAAAAAAAAAAACGTATACCAAAACTTGTCCTATACTACAAACGCAATTAACAGAAAGTCTACCGCCAGGAATTCCACTCAGATCTACCTGAAGCGAACGGCCAAAGACCGAGGAGCGTCAATTATTTCTTAACCAGAGTGCGGCATCACTTTTTTCGTGGTTCAATCACTTTTAATAGCAACAATGTTGCGAACCAGAATGTATCCTCCAGCAGGCAGGAATCTTGTTTACTCCCTTCCTTATATGGTCAAAACATGATCATAAGACCACGACCAAACTAGATCCACGAACACGGGAGTTGGGACAAGCCACACGGGCTCGCACAGTTAATAGCTTAATTGATACAAATTTGCGCAATGCAGTTATAGCAGCAACAACTGCTTTTGTCAACTACTGGATGTAGTGCACATCGGGGCAGTGGCCACTGGGCATACTGGACACACAAAAAAGTGATGTATGATCTGCCAAAGTCATGACGATTATCGATCGGTTGAGTTGTCGCCATTGCACAGTACTCTTGACATCTGCTCTTGCGCTCCGAAGAGATTTCTTTTCCCGCACATAAGCATCCGAACGAGGACTGCAATGGACAGCAACTTGATGGAGCTGGCCTCGTGCCCCCCCTCTGCGAGTGCGCCCATTAATCTGGCACCATGCAACGGACCATAATGACATCTAAACAACTGTTTTTATGGGTTTTCGGCTCTGATTTGGTTTGAAAAATTCGTCTTGCTCTGGTCAATCATAGGGCCGGCCAGAGAGTGAGACCGCCAGCAGATTAAATAAGCAAAGTCCAGCTCATGTGTAGGCATACGTCTACTGGGGATGGATATGCTTATGCATATGGGCTATGAGAAACCAATCGTCGCGCAGCTGGATGCGCTGCAATGCAATTTGGATTCGTTAGCCGGGGGAATTTTATTACCTGTCAAATGCACCTCAGCCGGGTTTGTTGTTCTGCATCAGCTCGGTGTTTTGTTGATTTTAATGAACAGAGCGATGCTAGTTGGTCAGGTGCAATAAAGCATAATTAGTGAAACGGTACAACCATGCCTATGTATGCCATTTGTTGTTGCTGTTATAAATGTTACTTAATGAAGGAAATTGATTTGCTCAGCTGAAGTTGAAGTTGAAGTTGAAGGAATCCAAATATGTAGAATGCGTGAAAGGTGTTTACCCACTTGACGTGTGTGTGTACCTGGTTGGACTGGGGTAATTATGAGCGAATGAAATGCTGCATGCGATGACTATGGATTATTTATGGAAATATTAAGTGCATGGATGAGTTTGGGAATAATTAATAACCGCTGGTTATTAATTATGAAAACTATGATCAAATGCATATATGACATACTTTGGGAGGAATGGCCAAAACAAACATTATACCTAACCCTGGGATACCAACCTACTAACTTTCGACTTTCTCATTTTGCTGATTAATGCACAGTATCACAGCAGAGTCATTTTGATTCAGTCAGTCAGTTCTCCCTAGAGCTTTCTTTGACAAACGTACTGCACCATAGGAGGTGGGATTTTGGACTGCAATATCATCAAAATGTGTGTCCTTGTAAAAACAACATTTAAAGACCACTTTCGTGCTGCCATTTAAAGCTCACTCTAAGTTCTTGGAAAAAATCCGACTTTAAAGTGCTTGACCGGGATAGATTCAAAGATTTATTCCAGTTTTCATACTTCTATTTTAAAACGTCGCAGTGAAAACATGGGACATGGTTGATCATTCTTCGCTGTCCTTAAATGGAGATTTTTCTGATCTGTCACGTAGCTCTTTGGAATGCCTTCGTGGATTGGAATAGAATTTGTTTATCATAAAGCTCAACAAGGCCCTAAAACGTACAACTTTTTCAATCAATATCGTTAAGGTGAACAATAAGTACAAGAATACAAATGCTTTACAATTAAAAAGAAGGAATAACTTCGATTGAAGCTATGGACAGTCTTTTGAGCCAAGGACATCTTCATTCGATAAGGCTTTGACTGGTTATCGGTAAGTGCGGTATTGCAGAGATATATCGTTAAATTTATCGACAGTCAGACAGCTTCATCACAAACAAAAAATAGGAAAGATTGCCGCACATCTCTTACCGAGATAACCAAACGGTTTAACATCACTTTTTGCTAGGCTCCAAGGAGAAGCGAGGTTCCAGGGAATTGAAAAGCCGACGATTTGGGTAGGTAAATAGTACAATCGCAGCCAAAATATCAGCGCCAAAGTAGCTTGCAAATGACCTTTCCCCTCTGATACACTTCGAAGGGAAAACCTTATATGGACCAAGCTCTGCCCAAACATAGATCATTTGATTTTCATTGAACTCTTAAGGCTTCGAGGACCAATGCTAGACTTACAAACATTATAAACGTGTGCCGGACACTTTGCGATCGGTAGACATGCCCAAAGGTTGCCTGGACCCTACACAAATTTTACCAGCAGCTACAAAGATGAAGAAGAGGAACAGTTGCATATATTCTTACATTTCCCTATACTTTTGGTAGTATATTCAGCAGACCTCGTATATTAAGCAGACCTTAAATATATTGTGATAAAGCGCACATTGAAAAAAGTAATTGGTTCTAGGGGCCTAATTGACTTACTTCGGTCTAAGCGCGCCCTGCGCCTCATCAAGGAACACATTAAGCCCAGGGATCAGCCAAGGGCTTAAATATTTGTAACTTTAAGTCGTGTATACAAAGTCTGCGTGCACGGTTATACATCTCCAACGATGGTCAAATCAAATCCAATAAATACATTAGTTTGAAGTTAGCACAAAAACGTAGTACTAGGTGCGGTATCAAGAGCGAGCTCTAAATCGAGGAAATATGGTAACTTGCTTCCGCACCTCCCCAAAACAATATAATCTAAATCTAATCTAGGTCAAGGACTGAGCTTTAAAGAATGTGTCGCTTTGACTGTAGCATAATCGGCGGTTTCGTTCAACAATTACTTTTCTGAGTATCGTGTGTCTTTCGTAAGAGTGCGCTGCGACAGCCCGCGTGACCAGACAGAGTTAGGACAAATGTCATAATGACGTCGACATGTCAAAATTTGACACGAAGAGTGGCATGTCTAATCGTAGCTTGAGGTTGGCATTTTGTAAGGCGAAACGTTCAAACGATTTCGTGTGCTAGAAGAACTTTGCTTGTGTAGCATAGGGCGAACGATTCGCACGCACGAATAATTTTGATCGGTTCGTCTTACAGAATCTGACCTCTGGTTTCAATCTTATTTGTTATAATCTTCAGTTCGTTTAAATAGCACCGTAACATTTGCATTTGCACGCGCAGTGGCTTAGTGGTTTGTGTGTTGGACTAATAAGCGAGGGGTCCCAGACTCGATTCCCGAAAAACACAAATACCATCTTAAAGTTGTTTTTTCCGCTGGCCACCTCTTGCGAACGTCTGACAAACATCCGAGAGTATAACTCGGAATCAAATTTTAGATGCCCTCTGTCGTTTCAAAAATAAAAACTCACACAAAACGAATGGTTGTGAGAGGCTAGGCCTAGGGTCCCTACGAACCTCTTGCGCCAACTATTTGTTTTTATTTACTTAACATTTGAAAAGATTATCAATTTTTTTTTTGTGTTTTACACTTGGGTACTAAATCGGAGGTCAGCGGTTGGACGGTTTCATTAGATAAGGACAGTGAGTAGGAATTTGTAGAAAGCAATAGAAAAGTAACGAATCCAAAATCATTTCCGCATTAGCTAAATGTTTTTGCTCTTATGCCCAAAACACATGTGCAGAATTCACTGCGCAGCAAGATTAGAATACACATGTTTACATTGATATAGGCACACGTAAATTCTGCACTCACCGCAGCACTGCAACACGTCTCTATTTCTAAATTTGCTGCAAAATTCAAGCGTACCACAACACAAAAGAAAATAAATTACATTTTCAAGTATTTGGCATCATCGGCGTTTGACATTTGCTGATAGTGTTTGTTTTTGTTTTGGTGCTTAATCGGCGAATGAGAGTAGTCATGTTAGCCGATGCAATGCATGCCAAATAATTTTCTGCGCATCTGTTTTACTTGCAGCACTGCATTGTGTGCTGCGTCCTGAATTCCTGCACATGTGTTTTGGGCATTAGAGATCACACCTAAGACCGCCTGATATTTACAAGATGGCCATTTGTACGAAATATAAATCAAAAAATTTTGATCCATATTAAGCCCTATGCGCTATACTATGGATTAATAATATTTAGTGTCCAGGCTCACAATGGTGAAATTTTCCATATGAAATTACCCAAATTTGGTGAAATTTTCCATATAAACTTACCCATTGTGACCCAGAAAATATTAAAGTAGTGTTAAGTTTAAAAACGATAATTAGTAAGGTTCTGTGCGCCTTTTTCAGAAATCCTTATGGCTTGGGTGAGTAGTTTCAACGTGATTCGGCAAAAGATTCCCATACAAAAAGGCTCCAACCCTCACAATTACTTCATAGAAGTATAATACTGATTTTAATAATGAACGGTCATGAGACCTAGCTTCACCATTAACCCAGTCAATATTCTCCTTTGTGCCTTTGTCTGCAAGAAGTCAAATATTTGTGTCTGAATATGGGAGCGAAATTAGTCAAAGTGATGCTGAAGGAAGACACTGCAAACTCTGCATCATCAAATGAAATACAAAAAAAAAAATCCTTAAGATGAGCTATGATACCGTACCACTTTATTGGCGAACCATAACACTTCACATCCCGACTTCAACCTCAAACAATAACCTCATCCATGCAGTCACAAATTTCTAAATAAAAATGACAGTAAGCCACGTAAAAGTGAAAACTCTTCAACACAGTATTGCAGCACGTAATCCTGCAACCTCCCTCACTCAACTACAGTCCTCTGCGCAGATAGCACATCGCCTCACGGCGGGTACGTACAATCTTTCCCCATTAACAATTCAAAAATTACAATAATTCCCAAAACAAATAAAATTTAATTGCACTTCCAATGTTTTCAAATAATTATACAAATTTCCTCTTTTAAATTCTAGGCTCGAACGGCGAATCGATGTCACGTTCCATCTGATTATGATTGTACAGGGAGGCACCTATAAACGCCACCACCCAAGTGTGACATAACGGATGGAAATAATCATAAGAAATGCATTGAAATGCTTAGATCAGAATGTGGCAGGCCGTCGCAGTTGCAGATTGGTCGCCATAAAAAAAAACACCTACTACCGCAGTCCGTATGTGCGGCCAAAGGAAATATCTTCATCCACCTTCTGTTAGATAGGATGGTAATGGTAACTTTCTGCTTACATATGCAGACAGAAGTTGCCTATAATAATTGTTCGCAATTGCCTCTGCTGTTGGTCTGCCAGCAGACCGGTACCAACAGCACACCTTTTGAGGGAAACGTGATGAGAATAAGTGTGCAGGCAGAGCTTTTCAGCCAAGAGTAGTAGTTGGTTTTTTTAAACACGGGTGTGTGTGTTCCGCAATTATTTTCCTTTCGGTGTAGAGACAGGAAATTTGTTTAATAAATTTCATCCAAAGTTTTAATTGACAAGTGCGGCGTGGGAGGTCCAAGGGTGTATTGATTATCACCCCGAGCATTTAATTGGAGGGAGACTGCTTTTTTTTTTGCAAACACCTATCGGAGGTAGTGGAACAACAATTTAATTACCGTTATTATGTACATATCTAGTGCATAATCTAATTAACCGCTCGCCCATACTAACCTACCAACTTGAATCAGTCAAGCATAAATTATTCACTGTACTCTTGCGCCGGCATCCTGCGAAAGGGAGGCGTGTAGCATCAACACCCTCAGAGCCTAGATCAGAGATTCTCCCTGCCAACTTGAAACCCATTGAACGCGGTGAAAAATTCAATTAGCTGCCGCGAATAGAGCATTTCGCTTCACATCCTGAAACAGCTGCCATTTCATCCTAGGATCTAGTGCAGCAAGCCTCTTTGACTGTACACTGTATGTGCCTCATCTTCCGCGCAGAGAGAGCATTCTGATAATAATTTCATTACGGTATCTAACATCCTTATCGCTGGTACTATGTTACAGTGCGCTTCAAGATCGGTCCATCAACTCAAGACCCGTGATGGCATCGTCGACCGTATTAGGAGCGTCTCTGGGTGCAGCAATAAATAATCCCAACGTCGCACACTGGTATAGAGAGCAACTCGGTTTTATCATTCTGTTTGTGCTCGTGCTGTTGTAACAAATTGCGCGCAATTAAATCACGTGGGCATTGGCTAATTTCCCGAATTAATTTTGTTCATGTTGTGCAAGTAGTGTGCAATCGCTATCACATGAGATATGATGTGTGTACACGTTTGCTGGAGAATGCAGCATGCGGTGGACAGCGCAAGAGGCACATCCATCGTCGTTTGTGCGGTCTAATATGTTTGGTGGCTGTTGATATTGGATGGATGTAGCATGAGTGTACAGCTTCTCTTACAATGCTGTGTAGGTACTATGAAAAGTTGGATCTTTGATGTCGAAGAACGCTTAATATATTGTTTATGCATGAAGGGGGACGGTGTGTTTTTGATTCTATATTCTGTCGGCCTCCAACTCGCAAAGGTCGAACCCCCTTTGAAGGGTTGAATGCACCTTGATAAATGTATTCTTTCGGACCCATTTCGGTTTGTTAAGCAGCCTCAGCTTGGGCGGAAGTCCTAAAGAAGCGCTGACAGAAAATATTCCGAAACCAAGACTGAAAGGCGCCTTCTTTAAAAATGGGTTGTCTACCTCGATAAAGTCTCTTCTTTTCAATTTGAAGCGAAAATGAGCCGTCTTATATGAAGGAATTCACATAAGATAAGACTCATTTTCAGGTATCATGCACTTAAGGTAGATAGAAGATCTGGATAGGGGAGTTACAGTCAAGTCCTACAAATCAGTCCTTGCAAACCCTTCACCAGCTTCTTACTGTCAGTTATATTAAAGGGAGCTGGCTGAACTGTTTTATAATCATACTTTCTGAGTGAAGTTCCCATGTGGAACTGTCCAGGAAGACTGATATATACTCTACCAATTTAAGGTTGAGACTCTTCGAGTTTAATGTCGAATCCGTATGCTATTCCTACCTGTGGAACCTGGAAAGATTCGGGAAACACCACGAGAAAGTTACGGGCTTATATTCACCACTATCCGCGATATAACCAGAAGTATCTTTGGCCCCAAGTTTTATTCAACAAGAAATTGTGACCTTGAACGAGTCAGAAGCTGTCGTATATTACAACCCTCCTATAACGATAAAGCAGCACAAACAAAGAAAAATAAATGACAACATTTTGGGAGACAGTCATTCGAGTGGATTCTTGGGCCTGTATGACTTATTGGAGTATTAAAAACAACGTGCAGATCTACAGTCTTAGACCCACTGAAATATTTAGCGTCAGACCGAGATAGATTTTTTCTGCAGCACCTTAAGCCCCTCCTGACCATCCCGTGGTCGTAGAAAATTTACTGATGAATGGCAACTTAGGCATTTCCATCGCCATTTGCAATCTGAAGTTGACGGTGTCGAAAAATCCTTACTGAAGGTTGTTAATTTGTGCAACGTACCTAACTAGCGATAAGGCAGTTTTAGCCAAGACTGAATCAAAAACACTTTCAAAAGACAGCACATCAGTGCCACAATAGGCGCTATAACTGCGCACTGTCCCATAGGCGAAAGCATGCAACAAGGCTTGCTTTTTTCTGAAGCTTTCCCATTTTTCATATCAAGTCCAGGCCTATTCTTAAGTCCATTGCGTACCTGGAACCCTCTTATAACGATTTATACAGGTATACAGAGCTCTCTTAGGCTTTATAATAAACTGAAACTGTTATGGGAACCTTTATGTCCTAGATTATCATGTGGTCTGCGTTTGCCCGCCATTGCTAGCAGCCACTTCAACCTTACTTAACCTACGAGGGAGGCTTCTGGTCTTGAAAGCGAAAAAACCCCACCGCCTGTTGAGTGTACATCTACGTGTAATCAAGTGAATATTATACTTTGCCTACAACTCAGATTTTTGAACCTGAATACTCCCAAAATACGCCCCAATTTTCATTCATTTAAAGCTGACTGAACTAAATAAACTCAACACGAGCTGCTGGTAAATCGAAAATCCAATTAAACCCTAAAACTTCAGGATGGATCATAAATCTACCACCACCTCCTGGCAAAGTTAAATGTGCCTCTGAAATGGCTATACTCATAAACTTTGTGTGAATTAGAGGGAATCTTCCTAAAACTATTTCACTACTAGTCTTACTGCAGGTGCTCGGTGTTTTCCCATTCCAATTAATTTGCCTACCTCCAATCTCCATTTCAGAAGATCATTAAATCAATATATACCTACAGTGGTATGCTTCCCAACCGTCGTAGGAGTCGTGTCTTCTTCACAACCTGTGCGTTGTTCGTACGTATGGAAACGTTGTTCCTTCCATTTTCGGCTATCTCTGTCTCTTCGCATTTGTGGTTATGAATAATAAAGGAGCAAACGCAAGTCGTGCCATTATTCTCACAGCCCACAAGCACCCTCTATCACAGCTCAGAACTGGGAAACACGATAACATAAATATATACTGGCAAAGGATCACAATACAGACAACCGCACTGCCAGAACCGAGAGATGAAATACAATTTCGGTAGGAAAAACCATGGTGAGGAAATTCGATTTTCTTATCTTCCCTAAAGCTTCGTTGGGCTGTATACCCTACATTCTGTCTTTGGTAAGAGCAACCTACTCCAACAACCTATCCCTGTGTGTGCGCGCGTATGTTTGTACAATTGTTTCTCGTATTTCGCATACGTGTGGAAATTAATTTCCAGATTGTAATTTGTGATTGCGTTGAATGGTTAAGCACTGCGGAGCTCCTCCAAGTGAGCACTCCTTAAAAAGAGACACAGTCGACGAGATGAAGAGGCGCGCGAAGGAAGTTTATTCAGCACACAATACACCGGAAAACAAATCAGTAGGAGGAAATCCTTTTGGGGAAAGAGAATCAGGAAAATCAAGGCACCTGAAGGTAGACCAGCGTGTGTAGGATACCTTGGGTACGCCTCAATTTGATGCCGCGGATATATCGATATTTAGCTCCGAGTGATTAGGAAACTCGAACGAAGATCGCATGTAAAAATCATAAAAATGCTGCGTCCATCCTCTGGAGCGTATGCAAAACCACTCCCTGAGCACCACTCTCACAAAACAGTCTCTAATGCTCTATAAGCGCGCATTTAAGCGAAAGACATTTATTTTGTTTCGCAATGCGGTGTTGCCGGTGTGTGTTCATTTTATGGTGAAATTATATCTCCGCCGACACCCAACGGTGAAATATCCATTGAGATTGAGATTTTCAATGAACATGTAGAAATATTTCGCAGATGGCACATATGATACGCTCATGTTACCCGGGGGAAGGAGAGATGGAAGACGCCAGAGCTGGTGGGTTACACAGGTGTGTGGGGTCATCCACTCAATAAGTGTTATCTATCTGCGGGTTTTCCTTGAGATGAGTGTACGTAACTTTGTGATACGTTGTCGCATAGGGAAAATAAATAAAAATATCACAGAGCGATGACTTTTTGAGTTTCCTCTGCCGTATGTAGAGACGAGCGTCTGGCTTGAGAAGGATCTCATCTTAAACGCAGAAGTTTTTCGGAAGTTGAAACTTGTTCACTTTTAGCTTGGAAACGTAATTGAGTTTGTCACTAGTTGTTGTTTTCGGTAAATGATGACGGATATACTCAAATCTGTCTCGATACGTGTATGCATCTTGGGCGTATGAGGGCGGTAGGGATAACTATGTGCTTTGATGGATAAAGACAACATTTAATTACATTTCCCTTGCTGCTGCTTAAAAGGTGATGTTTACAGAGTGTGCCCCAACTTCTCAAAGTCTTAAAAAAATGGTTAGTCCTTCAAAAAACACCAAAGAAAAAAGTCCAATGGTGCTAAATCGCAAGATCTGGATGGTGGTGGATGCATTTGTTTCTCAACAATTACTCTAGGGTTTTCTGCGCCCCAACTGCCACAATTTTGACGATTATCGAAGCCTTCAAGGCGAAAATGAGCTTCATCACTGAAGATGATTTTGCGGACTAAGACAAACCTTCATAATTTTTAAAATATTCCTCAACAATGAAAATGCTTTGTCTTTCCGTACAGCGCTCCATTTTTACTAACCCCGAACTGACAGTTGTCAAATTGTTATATTTTTTTTCCGTTGGCATCACTGTAGTATATGTAATGGCGCTGAATTTCAATTTTGCGTGAATTATTGGACATCCTTTATATACGAAATACATACTTGGAGTGGAATCTGGAAATGACCACAATTTCTGAAAATGTTTCCAATCTACTAAAACTACCTGAAAAAATTCAATTAGAACGATTGCCACATTTCCACAATTTGTTTTTCTCCAGCAGAGAAATCGACAACGACATACACCAAAACCAAAGTCTTTGCTCGAGCGAACGTGATGTCGACCAAGACCACTCCAAGGCAGAACTGGGATATAGAACTGTCGTTGCTTTAATTTTTAGATATGATGCAATAAGATTTTAACATTTTGGGCTGCAGCTCAACCTCTCTCATTAATAGATTGAACAACTTATGGAAATGTTGGCTGGTTCCCATTCCCATTGCTATTCTTTTATTATTGAATACTGACCAAGAATTCGTAGAAGGCAAGTGTAAGTCAAAGAAAATTAATATATTTTGACCAAAGACGTGTCTACCCGTACCTGGTTCGGCGGCCATAATCGTCATAACCTATAGTCTTCTCAGAGTCTGACATTTGAAAAAAAAGTTTTATCGACATCTATGCAGTAGTTTTTGCGGCAACTTGTAACAAACAAAAAATCGCCTAAGGTTCTATCTACAAAAACTCAATGTCAAAATTGTATGTCCGCGAAAATCTTACGAACTGTCAGACCGATTTACAAATTTCTTTTTTTAAAATAACTATGTGAAGGATTTCGGCTAATTTTGTTTTAAAAATACAGAATTTTTAATTTAAATAAAAAAAATATGTTAAAGAAGGAGAAACGAACAAAAAAAAAAAGATTCGGCTCCCTTCTCTTGCGAGGCAACATACTTTTTTCATAAGGAATCCGTACCATTAGCATTTTTCGAAGCTCTTCGACCTGGTCCAGCAGTCCAATAAACGGAGGTAGTCAAAGGAAGAGGATATGTCTCTAAAATTTGAATTTTTAGTTTTTTTTTATCAAATAAATAGATGTACCCAAAAATAATAAGTGACCAAGGTGTCTACCTTAAGCAACCCCACGAAAGCTTTTAAGTAGTCGAAGTCTGTGGTAACGGTCCTTAAGACATGATCTTGATCCTGATCTTAAAAGTTCATGACCTCATTGACAAGCTTGTGTCAACTTTTCTCTTCTGCGCCGCCTCCAAAGTCTAAACATTGCCCGCTATCCCAAGCGACTTCTTGAAGAATGGTGCTGGCGTTGCGATATGCTTCCACTTTTTAAAAACGAAAATCTCTCAGGATCTCAAGTAAAGATAATGAGCAGATTTCGCCAGTCGGTTTAAAAAAACCTATTCCAACATCTAACCTACCATATGCATTCGACTGAAGTGCTAGTTGCCAAGGAAGAGACTTGTTTGGGCGACCTCTTATCCATTTGCTTTACAGAGTACGAGTCTCATGTATCTTCGTGGAACCTTATGCCTTTTTTTAAGACCATTTGGTCTCTAGAAACGAAAACGCTTACTTATGAGTTCCACACTCACAGCTGTGAAAGAGATAATCGAACATATTACATCTCTTACAAAGTACTCTTTCCCAACCACACTGCAAAACCGCTTTGACACGAGTTGCTTCGGTCCATATTTCCAAGCTCTTAGCTTTAAAACGTATTTCTTATGAATCATATTTTTTAGTATGCGAAATGTACCGCTAAGAAACAGTGGTCTATTTTTACTCCACTGTAAAACTAAAAGATGACGCAAGTCCCAAACTTGTTTGTTTCCTTGAAAATATTCCAAAATAAACCATCCCACGCAAGGCATGCAAAGCAAACTCCACTTACAGGAAAAGGAAACCACTCAGGACGTGCTTATCACAGTCTCGATTAAACTTTCGTCATCAACGACCGATTAAAACCTAAACACTTGAGCCGGCCTTCCATAAACTATATAGGGAGAAACTTTGCTTCTGTAGTGTGAAAAAGGAATATAAGACAACACCCTGGCGAGGTCCCCTAACAATATTCCACTTTCCACATCGCAGCAGTCGACGTGAAAAGTTGCAAGGAGGAAATAAAAACCCAAAACCACAATTGCTCGGGATTATAGACGAAGCAAAAAAGGATCTGAAATTTATATGTCACCCACTGAAAGTATTTTCTCCTCTGCTACTATTCTACTTTAAATGTGCCTTCATCTCCCCGCTTTGCTGCTTATTCGCTATTTCATTTCATTCGTTGTATACCTATTGAGTTACAGAGGTTTGCTTCGGTTTCGCACAGTCCTTAGAAATCCCATGGTGCGAGGGTGAAACTTTTGCGAGTCCTTTCTTTGTGCCAGGCGAAGGACTGACTTTTCTTCTCAGCAGGACAATATTCATCTTAAGTTCTTTTCATAGGGCCCATCTCAAGGGATCAGCAAGATTAGGTTGTATCTGTATCGCTATTTCAAAGTTACACTTTTAAGGACCACATTGACATACATTTCGTTGGTGAGAAAAATAATTAAATGTTCCTTTTTGCCCTGGGAATTTTATCACACAAAACTATTTTAGGTCCTTTTGTTTCGTAAGGACAAAGTTTTCACGTCGCAATGTCCCTCCGAATGAAAGAGGTGTGAACTTATCAAAAATTAAACAATGCACGAGGACAATGACAAAATAATAAAAAAGCGACATCACTTGGAGAAACTGTCCTTTTCAATGCGGTCCTTTAAGGTTTTTTTTTTACTTTGTTTTACTTTTTGCCAAACATCATGAGTGTAGTCAACCGTGAAGCACCGTTCTCCTTCTCGGTCACTACAAAATTTGCGACCGGTGTCTGTGCGGAGTTTTCGCTTCTCACACCTCATTTTCGCACTTGAAGACAAAGGAAAGCTTCTGTTTGGCACCGGGTAGCGGCTAGCGGGCACTGTGTGTATTTTGAAATGACGACATTTCTTTATTGTTTATTCGGAATTCAATAATACCACTGATTCGGAAAAGGAACGCGGCCCAGGGGCTTTCGTAATAAAAAAGTAAAATAAAAAGAAGTTAAGGCAGCATATGTGTGTGCGAGTGATATGATATATCCTGGCATGCTGAACGTTCGGTTTGGTATTGAATTTCACGCTTTGCCAGTGGGATTGAATTGAATTCCACGTTTGCGATTCCCCGGGGTCTTCGCAGCAACACCATGAACATGAATAAAGGCTTTTGCGTTTTTAAGGTTTAAACGGGAGGTGTAACGGGGCAGAGCCCTATGTACGATATGTGTGTGGGCTAGGTACACACGTTACGAATATACGCATGTGTTTGTGTATGTAGGTACTTTTTTTTTGTCTTGCTTACATCATTTGAATTCCATGTGCCATGCTGGCATTTCATTATGGCAAATCTAAGTGCTAAATTTTGCGTTTTGGCATTTAAAAGGGTTCCCCCGACTGAATGTTATTCGTCCACATACTTGAATATGTTGGGTTGCCAAGTCACATCATATTCAGGCCTTACTGTCTCACAAAACATTTTACTTGAAATAAATGTAATTTCTTTATGAGGCTTAACGGAATCCATTTCATCAGCATGGAGACTAAAATATGCTGGAGACAACGATAGGCGGCCGTTACAAATTGTATATTACGCATACGACACAATGCTTAAATTTAAGTTTCAATTTTATGTTATGGTTCTGGCCCACAAAAACTATGCAAATGTCAGTTGAAAGCAGAAGATTAGGCCAGTTGATCTAGGTATACTTATTTGAGATCTTGTCCTGGCTGAATGGCTGACTGATTCGTAAACTCACAGCTCAAGTCGCAAGTTTTAGAGCTCTGGGAAAATTGTACTTTCATAAGCTCACAGCTCAAATCGCAAGTTTTAGAGCTCTGGGAAAATTGTACTTTGAGGGGGTAGGTACTTCACAGCTGGATAGAAGGAATTTCTGAACAGTCTTTTTGGAGCATTTTTGCTTCACCTTTAAAAAATAGTATAGCTATCGCATCAACCCTCGCTTTCAAGTCAAATTTTTGTCGTATTTGACATTTTTCAAAAGGGCTCCTTCCACCCCATTTTTGAGGGGCAAAATTCTAAACCTGTGTCTTTTGCATAGTTTTCTAACCTCTTACCAAGCGATATGTAATCTTAAGTGATGTTAAATATATTAATTTTACTAAAATAACGGGGAACCTATTTCAGGAGATTTAGATTTTTGCCAAAAATAAAAAATATTTTTTGAAGTCTTGGCAAAATCTTAGAATTTTGTTTATGATGAGATAAAATCGAAAAATATATACAGCAATTTAAAAATAATTAAGTTTTCATAACGCACAAGAAGTAGCTGATTTAGCAATAAAAAAGAAAACAGCTTTTCGAAAAGTCCCTTGGGTATGGCCTTTGGCATTTCACACATAGAATATACTAAGATAAAAAGAAATACCTGAACGTTTGTGTCCACTTTTCTTAACATGTGTCATTCAGAAACCTTTAAAAATGAAAAAGAAAAATCTATTCAAGTAGGAAAAGTAGTCGGAACCCAATACATATTTCCAGTCAAACAAATTCAAAAAGCCAAATTAAACGGTTAAATGTAAACTATTTGTCCCGTTTTGACAATGTCAAGCCTTTGAAATTCATAGGTCAATTATAGTCTAGCCAAAAGTGGTAACATATTAAATGACTGACGAAAAACCACGAAGAATTGTTACATACAATATACAGTGTTTGTTTTTATTAAATCGCTGTTTACATAAATAGTAGCTGTATTCTCGGATTCTTACTTGTAGTATGCATCGTTGTCTGGTTTGACCTCAGGGTGTTCAAGTTCGGATGTAGATGGACGCATAGCGAGGAAATATTTACATAACCTATCTTTTAACCGTGACATTTCGCAATTAAACTGTGAAAATCGGAGTCAATTTCTTGCAATAGTTTTTAAGCCTTTTCCGACCAAAAAACTTACAGTTTAATAAAAGCAAAGGATTAGGCCCAGTTTTTTGTTTTCAATTAAGAAGTTTATGTACCTTAAAGAGGTTGAAAACTAGTGGTAATTTTTACAAGTAACCTTTGATAGGTGGAACTTGTAGAAAATTTTAAAATTGTAATTGTTTAAAACACTATTTCGAAATTGGTTAAAAGTCAAAAGTCAGTTATAGACCCTCTTTGGCCATATTTCTATTTGAAATCTTTCCAAGATATGGGCAATGACAAATTTAGTAAAACCCGTCGAAGATATCTCCGCTTTTGATGGATACAAAAATGGTTGGTGCAACAGATGCAAATAGTCAAACTTCTCACAACGATTCATTTGTGTTACACTGCTATTTTTGAATCGAAATGACTCGAAAGATACTTATAAATTTGTCTCGTGTCCCAACGGCTGATATTATACGTTTTCCTAGGGTCTTTATATTCTTGAATGTCAGACGTTAGCGTTTACCTCAAGCATTTTAAACAGACGAAGGCAAATAGTAAAGAACCACTTTCACTGCCTTAAACAAAACATAGTCGCTTGATTTTTTGTTTTTTTTTTTTGAAAGATTGTGCAGATATGCAATGCTGTGCGTAATTTGTTTCCCAATATATTGTCACTATATTGGTAGAATTTCTTCCACTCCAGTAAATATAAATAAACCCACTGACAACCCGACCACACTCCCATCGAATGAAGTCTCAAAACGCCAATATCCCCAGACACCGAAAAAAAATCTTCCAACTGCGGTTGAAAAACAAAAAAAAAAAACAAATTCCTTAATTAAAAGTATAATCAATTCAAAACATTCCACACTGAATAACACTTTCTTTTCCGAAATGCTAATGTTGTTTATAGGAATAGTTAAAAGTGTGCGGTATTTCACGCCATTAGCATCTCGTCTACGCCCCAAAACAAAAAACAAATCCAATCATTTATTTCCGTATAGAAAATTATTACCGCAAGATAATTTAAGAAGAAAAAAAAAACAGAAAACTCACAACAACAACAACTTACAGTTTGTAGGTATATCCCAGGGATGATTGATTGATTTTCCTATTTTCCTACTCGGAAAAGTTTTGTAACAATATTTTGTCTGTAATGCGATTTGCTTTGTCTCATTTTACCCCAGAGATTGGAAAATATAATATATTTGCCATGTATCATGGATTCTCGGAAGAATTTATTATTTCTTTCGAGTTTGTTCGAGCCAGTTTTGTGTGACTTTTTGTTCCCACTTTCCAGCTCCGCAGAGGCATATATTGCTGGTGCTCTGGGCGCGCACAGTGATAAATGATGCGCATTCAGAAGCGTAGGTAGCGATTGGCATACACTTGGCCTTTGGTTTCTTCTGCCAGTGGTTTCCACCTTGAATTGTAATGGCCGTCAGATATGTGTTTTTGTGTTTTTGAGTTTTGAAGATGCGCATACGACACGACCGCAGTAATATCCTTGAAAAACAGAAAGTGGTCCACCCTCGTTCGTCATATTATATGATGTCTCTCGTGGGAGTTACCGCCTTTCCAAACGGCAAAGACGGAAAGGGATACACCATATATAAAACCCCATTCATTCGCTTATCGTCGATATCCCAGAAATAAAGTGGAAAGTGAAGATGTTGCTGACTCTGCCAAGGACCAAAAATTAAGTTGCTGCCGCCGCATTCCCACAGTGATGGTGGGACATCGTAATTTCGGTTATCTAGTCGTATTTGGTTTTATGAGACCAAGGGAAGGGTGTATGTTCACCTCCTAGTGGCAGAGCCATGAGTGCGAGTGTAATAATCGTAAATTTTGTATCCACTCCTTTTGGTTAGTCCTTTATATGGGTGCCCGACAATCTTAAAGTCTTATCTCGTTCATTTTTCCCATTGTTTCCCCTTTTTTTTTCTTCGGTTCGTCCTTTTGGTTTCCGATGTTGGTTCTATTTTTTTATTACTATAATTCGGAAAATCCTTTCTGGGCAATGTACACAGCGCTGGGTTCGTGTAGGTGTGTTTCTCTCTCGCTCAGCGTGATTATCAAATTGCTCACGAAAGGAAAACAAAATTAGATTGTTTTCCACTTGAATTAGTTATTATGCCAGTAGGCGTAGAAGATGATTGTTATCCTTGGGCGGAATGTTGCCAAATGATGATTTGATTCTGTGTGGCAAAGTCCCTATAGATATATAGATACACACAATCCGATGGGAATTCCAAGTCAGACTTACAGTCAGAACGTGGAACAAGTAAACGCCGCCGCCGCTGTAATCCGTAATTTATCACCTCTTAGCAGGGCTTGCGACGATGATTCTTCTCCCTAATTTGGCCCATGACAAATTGTTTTCGACTAAATTCCCCAAAAGAGTGAAAAACACGGAAAATATGATAACTTGAGAACAAGCAGCAATAAAAGTCTCACCAAATCTAATAGCGATGCGATGGCTTTCATCTTTTCCACGGGCGACGCCGCGACACCGAATAATAATTGTGCCACATCCAGTGGCGGAAATGTAGGTAGCACGATGCTACCTGCTATTGCGTCTATGATGTGGCATCAGCATGTAGCACACATGCCTCAGCCTCAACCTCAACCTCGCGGTTGTCTAGTCTCGGCGACTTAATGACTTAATCAACACGCACTTAAGAGACCTCTGGAATTTGGTTTTGTAACGATTTTTTTTTGTCGGCCGCGAAGAAGGCTTGTTGGCTGCTTGTATTTGGACGATGACACGAAAAAGCTTTTATCTACTGCTAATTAGCCCTCGGCGGACAATGGCTTAATCGGGGTACTCATCTTGGTAGGGTCGGTCGTTGTTGTTACCGTTTTTTTTTCTGTCTTTCCCTTTTTGTAAATGAAAAATTCGAATATGGAGATGATCTGTTTCGTCTTTCGTGTAGTGAGGAGATTTGTATCGTGGGATGTGTTCGTAGATTTATTTGGGACTAATTTTTGTTGATTAGTGTTTTGAGAGGCGTCAGACACGTTTAGGCTCATCGTAAGTATGAGATGGAAGTTTGCCTTGGGCAGCGATTTGATGGGTCAATTTTGGCATGCTATATCATGGCTTATATCATGTTAACAACACTCCTCGATTGTTCATCAATGCAAAGGGGGAGAGTGTAAATAGGGACTGCGAGGTAAGGTTTTTTTTTTTTTTGTTGTTACGGTCCAAAAATAAGGAAAGTCTTGTTAAAGACTTGTGTGCAGGCGGAAAAGGAAGGAATTTCTATCTTCATAGTTTTTTTTTTAAGTGGTAGACTCCTTTAACCCTAAAAGAACTTAGTGAGTTTATGCTGAGCATCGTAGGATACTACTACTCAAAATATGTTGGTCCATCTGTCCCATAATAAGTGGTATAGATCTGAACTCCGTCCTTGATTGATTTATATATTAGCCAATATTTGTCAAAGCGATTATAATAGTTAAGAACTACCCAAAGTGTAGAATGTAACTGGCTGCAAACTTGAGCAGAGTTACTGCCTGAGAAGATGCAGATTTTTTCCATCTGCAATCAAAGGCAACGGCTCTGAAATATGCGATAGGAATTGATCTTCGAAATGGAGGTTAAGACTTTTCCTGGGGGGCTAGGATTCAAAGCTACTATCGAGACTCGAATAAAATCAAAGTTTCTCCAAAATTACATTAACAGGAGTTTGAATTTCAGGGAATGCCCTCAGATTATGCCTATAGTAGTTGAAATCTCTTCTATGGACACGTCTCGAAAGACTGCCCTTTCTGACAACTAAAAGGTGTCTCAGAAATACTGCTTCATATCGCGTGGTGTTACCATTAATCGCAGTCTTGTTTAGGCAGTAGTTCTCTCTATGGATGGCTGTGCGGACCGCAGCTGAAATATATATATCTCCATAGATATGCATCTTCGAAAATGTTTCAATATAAAAACTCAGATGCTATCGCAACCATTAAAACACGGTGGCTTATCAAACCTCATCCGCGATCTATTCTCGCCCTAAGGTCGTTCACTGAATTCCACCAAAGCACTCAAGACAGAAATGGAAGCAACATTTAAAGTTCAAATGGTTCGCTGCTGCGCCTCCAGTTAAGTTGAAAATTGCTTCAGGAAATTTAATTCTGACGAAGGCCATCACCGTACACAGCTACCCCCTATTAAGTGGCACACACCTACGCACTGTCTACGGTCTACCCACGCCCAACTTTATTGTGTAAAACAGTAGGCAAAAGAGGATAATGGGTTCTAATATCTTTGGACTGACTTTACATACAACAATATTTATATATATGTATATACCCGAAGGGCTTTCGTTGCTGCGATGTGATTCCTCTTATTCTGGCTGCCAACTAGAGCAGCGCCATCGTAGGGCGAACTTTGTGTGCCGTCTGAAGAGGCCACTCTTGCCTACCGGAGAACAATAATTCCATGAGATTTGAGAATACATTATTCTCTTCTCAGACGCCGTGCTTCATTTGTTGCAGATTTCCTGTATGCTGTGTGGCATGGAGCATGGTGCAAGTTGTGACGACTATGAGTTCTATTAAACTCGTATGTCCTTCTGGATTCCTATGAATAAAATTATGTTTAAGGAAATTTGCAATTTATTTGAAATGATGGAGGTAATCCACTTTGCGAAAAGGGCCCACGCTTGACTGTTCTAGGGGGCTCCTTTTGGGAGGTTGATAAGCCCTTTTGAAATAAGATCTTATAATAGTATTTGGGTTGAAGACGGAGTGTGAGTTATAGCTTCTCTTGTATACTGGGTTCCAATTAAGTTCTGAAATTCCTTTGAGAAAATAATTTAAAAAGGGTATTCAAAAGAGCACAGCTACCCGTGTGGAATTAAACTAAGGCTGGGTGCCAACTGGGTTCAATACGGTGCACGCACATTTAATCCGATTACGTTTTGGTTGCGTAAACCAAATAGGAATAGTTCATACTTCAGGTGCGGTTTCTGCACAGTTGAATATGTAAATAAAGCAGTCGGCTTAAAACGCTTTTCAGTTTGTGCTTTAGTGTAGTTTTTTTTACAGATTCAAGTAAAGTGATTTTCTGTTTTTGCTATTTTATAGATAGCTCAATTTGTAAAATGCAAAATGTGAACAAAGCCAAGCTTAAAAATGAATATTCTACAAGTCGAGATTATTTTACATGAAAAATTAAGCTAATCGGTATTTTTGTCGGGTTAAGCAATGACATCTAAGAACTGAGAGACGTTCACTTGGAATCAATCAATTTTACAATAAAAATATCATGCAGGTCCTGCTATATGAACTCCCTTGACATACGACTTAAGACCTGCCGGGATGTTTAAAGAGAACGGGCCTTACCAATAATCTTTTTTAACCTTCACACTAAATAATTTTTAGGCCACAATATGCAATTTTGTATTGCAAATTTCGCCATTGTGATTTCGAAGAATCTAGCGTGGACACTAAAAATGATTATCGGTATGGCGGAACGTCTTTTCGAGTTATATTCTTTCCAGGAATACCTATAACTCCAAACAAAATTTTTCTTTTTGATAAATTATAAAAGAACGCTTTTGTAGCACCATTAATGGCTTCGCCTATAATCATCACTTAACAGTGGATTATTTAAATGAAGCAACAAACGCTTTTGAAAGCAACTCTAAAGTCTGAGATCGTCTACCAGTTTTTCAGACTTTGCAAACTGCTTCCTTGTTTTCGGGGTCTAAAAAAATGAGAGAAAGTTGTTGTTCTTGTTAGATTTGTTATAATCTTTGGCAGTTAATGAAATAAGAGTTGCCAGAATGCAAATCGTCCTGAACTTCAAAGGGGACGTTCAAGTATCTAGTTTAGTAAACTGACTTGATGTGTTTCAGGTTTGATCGGCTTAGATCGATCGTAACCCTTTTTTCCAATTGACGCCTATGGAGGGGTAACCGGTGAATCTAGTCAATTTTCTGAACGAGTTCTAAGTTGACAGTTTGTATATGTGGCTGATGTAGCAATAGTGCCGTTTCCGACCAATCTAGCTTTGCATCCAAGGTGAATCTTGTTCAGACTTAAGGTAACTAGATTTAGAATGTGTTCACATTCAGTTTGTTTTCGATTACGAAAAGATATTAATGAGAAGGCACAAGCATGTCAATATGAGGCAACTTGATGGGGCCAATGTAGACAATGTTTTATTTATTGTCAGTTGGTTACTTAGCTTTTAAAATTAGGTTTGGATTTTTTGTACATATTGGAGGATCTGCGTACACTCACTCTCGACAGCATAAATAAATACGGTGTGTCGGGTGATGGATGGTCTTGTACGATATCCCGCATTAACATTGAATTTACAAAAGGTGTCCAAGCGATTACTTGCCGACTTAGGGGTTTTCCTGAAATTCGAAGCCTTATCAGACAATCATCTACGAGTGTGACACATCTAATAGTAGGTAGCTACAATTTTTCTCACTTCTTCAAAACTCCTTTCGTTGAAGAACTAGCGGAAATTGAGTCTTGTTTTCGAAAGCCAAGTATCTGGAGGACCTCAACTGCTAAATTAAATAAATACAGGTTTTTTTTTCCACTGTGCCACCTCCCGCCAACGTCTGACAAACATCGCAGGGTATTACTATCGTGCAAGAGCTTCTCAATTAACCGTTTGGACACGGCATGAAATTGTAGATCCCATCCAATCGTGTCAAAAATGAAAAACTCGCACAAAACGCATAGTTGTGCGAAGCTAGGCCTAGGGTCCCTACGAACCTGTTCCGCCAACTAATTTATTTATAACATTTAATTTTGTAATTTTAAAGTACCTATATATAATTGTCTTTTTTACTCCAAATCTACGGTCAACGGAAATCTAATTTCTAATATTACCCACCCAGCAATTTCTATGAAATATTTTGTGAATTATTGTCACACGGCTGGAAGCTCTTCTCCATTTTTCACGTGCAACTTATACCTTCCCATATCATATACCTACGCGATTTATTTAAAGGCGCAGATACAATACCTACCCATATTTCTTTATGTAACCAAATACTTTTTTCATTTCTCCTTTCAGCTTCACCATTAATAATTAATAAGTAACTGGCGCGGCGACACAACATTTTATTGAAGGTACTGTGTTAGTGCAGACGCTTCTGAAATATTTATCAGTGTGATCAAATACCTCAGGAAATATTCATAAGTCATAATCTTACTGTTTGGTTAATCGATGGGCGTCAATCTGATAAGACATCCTAATTAATGGCGCACAAGAGAATAGTAGATCCCCACTAGAGATACCCAACTATCGTTTTATTTTTCTGGGCCTTGTTAACATATTCATTCATATTTAAAAAGGAAGATCGAAACCAGAGTGGTGACAGCTGTTGATAAAAATATGAATATGAATGTTTTCTGTGTTGTTATGGACTTTTATTAATTAATAACTAGCTACACATTTATTACATTCTCAGTTTTTAGTTTGAGTTAGGCGCTCAAGTTGGACAAGAAAACAAGTCTACGTTTTGCCCTGCATAAATCCTTGACATGGCTTGGACATGGAGGTAAGTATAGATATTTAATGTCGAAGCTCAAAGCATACGTTTCTTGTTAGTAACATGCAATTCTTATCAGATTTTTGAAGGACCTCTGGGGGCAGATTCCTTATGACAATAGTCGTCTGGACTAGGTATATCGCTCTTCAAACTTTGATGAACATAATAAGTTATATTCTGTCCGAATTTTTAACACTATCGTCAGCTTTCATTACATTTTGTGGAAAATTAACTGGATTAAGCTCTCAAAGTCGTTATTTTTGGACTAGTTTAGGAGGTCTATCATTTCAAAGTTAATCTTCTGAAAAGTTGCCCTGTCTTTGTTTATGGACAACAATTGTTCAGCTTGCTTTCGATTCGAATGGCATAAACAACAATTTGCAAAACGCTATATTTAGCCATCAGTACGATAAAAATTTTAAGCAGTCTACCTAAAAAACCTAAACTGTTTTAACTTCATATAAAAATTCACAAGTCATGTTTCCCATACAAATTTCGCATTTGTCCGCCTCAAAATAAAGTCGATACTTAAATCACATATTTCTATACAAGCCGCAATGCTGTTCAAGTTACCCCCGCAAACAAATCGAATTTATATTACCCCATTACGAAAACACTTTACACCTAGTTAATTATTCAACAAAACAGTCACACCCACCTTGTTTTCCTTTCCAATTGTGTAGTTTTAAGATCCGGGTGTTAATAATCCTCAATTTCCAAAACAAAGATTAACCGATTCCATTTATACTATGAAAGCACAACAAATAAACAAACCAAAAACTCAAAGCCACAAGCACCACTCACTTCGGGATAAACAAACAAGAAAATTCCTTTTTATTTATTTGTATTTTCCCTTTTTTTTGTATATTCTTTTCCGAGTAGGAAATCTCCACCGATACACTTCTCACCCGCACAAAAACTCTTTTAGGACTTTCAATATTTATATTATTTTTCGAAAATTTGATGCGCAAAAAATATATATTTTTTCTTCCCCGCAACACACGATTCACAGATAATTTTTAAATTCCACAAAATTGTTATAACAAATAATAAGTATTTTTCACTCTTTTTTTTTTGAAAATTTTTGTCCATACAAAAAAAAACAGAAAGAGATCCTACGAAAATCCGATTTAAACTGCTGTGCAGTCCGTTAATACACAGAAATCGCCTCGTACTACTTGAACGGGTCTCGAGCACTGAATCGCACTCAATGCTAGAGCCACTGAAAGGGGGGCCTATGGACTCTGGCTGGATGAATAGATGGACCTGGCGGTGACCATTACACTCCTATAGTCGTTTACTCAATCGAATGGAAAGCTCTGCCTGATTGACAGAGAACCGACCGAAATCGAATCGAACGGGAAACAGTCGAGAAGAGCAAAACAAAAATAAAACCCAGGCATGCGTTCTAGATACGAATTCCCGAATGCCAGGAGAGCTTGTGCCTAGTTTCCAGAGGAGTGTTCGCTGTTGAGTCTTGAGTGCGCCAAAGAAGAGTGGTTTTGGTTTCTGGCGGTGGTAGGAACGCCAAGAATATGAAACATTGGTAGCACTCAAAGAGAAAATTCAGAGGTAAGCCGTTAACATAAGCAATAAGAGATGGGACCTGGGGACAGGTATTTATACAGTCGCATCGCATTATGGAGGGCTTGCTTTAAATTTTAGACGAGTTTTTTTGTTGGTTTTAGAAATAATAACTCAGAATTGCCGTCGCACTCTCCCCTGCATAAGCGAACGGAAAATATCGTTTCAAACTCTGAACAGGTATGGGAAAATAACTCGAACCGCATTGAGCCACTCAGGAAACTTACCTGTGTAGAAGTTATGGTTGGGTTTGGGTATGCTATACCTCTCATCAATTTCCAATATTCCATTCCAATTGGTAAAAATCCAACTCTCACTCTACCGAAATGATACAAGATACAACTGGGATGAGTGGGACAGTTGAAACCAAAAGGGGCTCAAGAGAGATTCGATGTAGACACTTCTTCAGTTCTTCTGTACCAATAAATACCTGAGCTGCGATACGTGTAAGAGCCAATTAATTTACCTATCAAAGAGAGCTCCAGAGGAGGATTGCCGTGCGCTGGGTTAATTCATTAATTTTGATTGACTATATCAATGGACTTTAATTGAGACCCTCAAATGAACAAGGGTTTCCTTTCAGTAATTTTTGCGTGAAGTGAAGCGACGACGACATCGCTGTTCTGCATTTTAATGAATTTTTGCTTGTAAATAAACATTCACTGGTAATAATATCGACATGGGGTTCGTTTAAGTCTGGGGAAGGGATGTTTATGTGTCCAAAGTGGGGATAAGACTTAAAATTTAGGTATCCTACACCTTAGCGGATAGACGGGACAATTGAAATTGCTTATCAATCAGTTACAAATTTACAAAATTGTGTACCAATATTTTGGTCGAACTTTCTGTTATTCCTTTCATTTTAGACAATTGGTCTACCCGATGCTACATTATATCGAAACTCCAGTTCGCACTTCAACTCTTTTGTTTTCGTCTTGGGCGATTTTTGGATTGTATGTCATTTCACTTGTGTGACAGGGAATGCAAGGCGCTTTTAGGAATATCATCCAAAAATATTGCCCTTTTACACGAGGAGTCTCGGTTTGAAAAATGTTTGCAGTAAATTAGTGATTATGGCCGGTTGAACATGAAAAATGTTAATTTTTAGGAATGATCGGATATAAGTGGTTCTTCGTTTTGCAGAATAATGCAAGTTTGTCCAACAAATTAAGAAGTATACAGCAAGTGGTTAAAGACTTTAGGTCAAAATAAAATGACTAGCTTTTTATCTCCCGGAAGCAAGGGTTTCATTGCTGCAAAGGCAATAACTGTACATTTGGAAAAGGGGATGAGTTCTGTTCGAATCATGGGCATGTAGAAGTCTCCCAAAATTGTTCAAGCTCTGTAGCATGGAATGTGGAAGACTTCTAAATTCTTCGCATTGAAATTGCTGGTCACTATGTTCCTGTTTTTAATATAACAACGTCTATACCTCTGGTAGGTTTTCCAGAAGCATAAGCAGTAAATATTGCCCTCAAGTCCAACAGCAGCTGTACTGAAGCACCCGATAGGTAGTGAGGGACTGGAAGCCTGAAATAAAATTAACCATAACTTAAAGGTCAGATAATGTAGTCATCATATAAAAGTCATAACAGGAGTAATAGTAATAGTTTGTCCTTACCGCCTCATAGTTTTTGAGGAAAGACCTAATATTGGAACCGATGAAACACGGATAACTGGGACGTCAGTATTTTTAACTGAAGGCTGAAATCATGGCTATCCGCCTTTGCCTCAGTAAAGGTACACGTATTCGTTTTCTGTGTTTTACGAGCTGGGTGAAAGTATAAACTCTCAGAGCTTACGCTGACAAACCCGCTAGGTGCAATGTATTGAAAAAATTAAAAATTTTCCGGGTGTTGGAGCTGCAACTCCTCGCTCAGTATTTCTGCAAACTCATCGCAACGGATATACATTGATCTAAGTGTGGCGTGTACGGATTTGTCTTGTCTCCCCAAGCTTCTTAAATAACCACTCTGCCTGTGAACCTACTAAAAATGAAAAAAATCCGCTGGAATTAGATGACTAAATCAGCAGAACGTGTTGAACGAGCATTCCCTTTATTTCGAGAAATGGCAATTTATAAAGCAGTCCTCAATCAAAATCATAGTCGAAGAACAATTAAAAGGTATCTAGGGGCTTTTGTTACACATTCGTGAAACGTCTTGGACTCCTCTAGTGAACACATTAAACAGCATCTCCCAGTCGGCTTATAATTCCCTCAAAACTGCATAAGAATCTTCAAATCTACCCTGGCCAACATGACGTAGGCAGGCACCCACTGCTATATTTTTTTGATTTTTTGCACATTTATTTAAGCTAGATATACTCGCCCGAACTGCAACAAGAAATTGCCAATTTCCTGCATAAGCTTCCAACTCTAATTTGGGACAGTTCCTATTTAATTTTTAGATAGAACCCGTTTCAAGATATTGACTCAGTGCTCATGTTTTTTACTTCATTTTAATAATAATAAAAAAAAAATAGATGCACAAGGACAACTGCTTTTGTCAATCCAAATCTAAACCAATTCGGCTTTGGCATTTTAACAAACTATTGGATAACTTTACTATATAAACTCGCATGAAGCAAAAATGTTCTCCCTCTGATTTCATTCCATTTGCAATTCTATTTTCACCCGGCAAATTTAATTTATTCAAACATCCTTGCCCACGTAATCCAACCAACCAACCAACACCAGTTCAATAAAAATTAAATTTACTACCAATCTTCGCGAAAAATCACTCAGGAAAGTTCCTGATCCTGAGCTCACCTCTTTCGAATGGATATCATTAGAGGGAAAACCTCATTGAATAATACGCCTCGTCCTCGCCTTCTGTCACTCAGCCACAAAGAAATATGACGGAGCAATGATGAGTTTTTGGTATGGCATCGGTTTGGGTGTATGGAGTTCCGGCATTTTACCGCCGCGCGCCGCATGGGTGCGACACTCTATAAATTGATACTGTTCTGTTGTCTGCACCGCTGAAGTCATGAGTCTTCTCAGTCGGAGAGTTACGTTCAGATATACGAATGGGTATAGCGAGCATGGTGGTGGGTTCCTTGGAGTCATTGCCACCTTATTCCTATGGAGATTATTACTACAGTCGTATGGTGATGGCAGCTGCTGTATCAGAGGTGATATGTCGCCTGCTTTGAATTGCAAAATAATTGAAACTTACTGTGTTAGGCGAAGCCTTATAAAGTGAACGAAGAAGTCTGCCAATGGAAGCATTGAATTTCTTTTTTTAATGGACCGAGGGTCAGGAGGTGAATTGGGCGACAATCGAGTCGCAAATTTTTTGCATCTGGAAATAAAAAGAGAACTGTGTCTGCTGAGGAAATTGTAAAAGAACAAACTCAATTGGATGGAATGTTTGTCCGGAGGATGATTTTTGAAAAAGGTAGAACAAACAAAGTATTGAATGGGTTAACTGGGTACAGTAGTTCGGTGGTTATTCTAAGACTGAGGCGTTAGAAAACTTCGTTTTTCCTCTCTACCGCCGGTACCGATCGACTGATAAACAACGATTATGTGTCAGCCATGGTAAAGCTTTGAATTTAATGTAACAACCTGTCGGTCCCTACAATTAATTCGAAAAATTTAAGGAGTACAGGCAAATGGTAGCCTGGTGTCACAGATTTCAGTAGCACTATGCTTGGGGATGCTAACAAATTGTATGCTTAGGTGCCACTTGAAGGACTTAAATGGACGTCAGAAATAAAAGCAACTTAAATGCCATCACATCAAAAGTCCCAGTGAACGAGACAGTTTAATGCGATCCAGTTTTTCACATTTTAACATCTGTCATCTGCACATGCCCAAAATAATTCATGCAATATTTGAATTTTCCGCCATTTAAAAGTACAGTGATGCCAACATAAAGAAAGGTAACAATATGACAGTTGACAGTTCGGGGTTAGTAAAAATGGAGCGCTATACGAAAGAACAAAGCATTTTCATTGATAAGGAATATTTTATAAATAATGAAGGTTTGTCGGCCACAGTCCCCAAAATTATTTTCAATGATAAAGCTCGTTATAATCTTGATGGATTCGTTAATCGTCAAAATTGTCGCATTTGGGGTGCAGAAAACCCACGAGTAATTGTTGAGAAACAAATGCATCCACAACGCATGACTGTTTGGTGCGGATTTTGGGCTGGATAGATGCATCATCGGCCCATTATTTTCCCAAAATGCGGCTGGTCAGGCAGTATCAAATAATAGTGCTCGTTAGCGTGACATAATAACCCAGTTTTTAGTGCTTAAATGACGAGATATGGATGTGACCAACATGTGATTTCAACAAGACGGTGCCAAATGCCATACAGACAGAGAAACAATTCAACTACTGCATGAGTCATTTCCCAATCGTGTAATCGGCCGTTTTTGCGATCAACGAGATCTTGCGATTTAACGCCATTGGACTTTTTTCTTTGGGGTTTTTTGGAGCCAAAGGTATATACAAACAAGCCCACGACCACCAACGCCTTGAAAGAGGTAATTGGAGGGTGTATTAATGAAATTCAGCCACATTCGACACGGTCATAGAAAATTTCAATCAAAGAGTACGTACTTGGCAGCAAAGCCGTGGCGGCCATTTATCCAATGTGCTACTTAAACATAATCCCAATCAGTATAGTCCATGAATCAAAAAAAATTTAAGCTTTCTCATTAAAAATCAAAATTACATTTTACTTGAATTATGGGACACCCTTTAGATAGAGAAGTTCGTTAGAGTCTTTCCTCAACATCGCTTGATATAAATGAAGCTATAGAGGTAACCCAAGAAAACTGTCTTTGTTTCTGTAAAAGCATATCCCATTTGGTAAATTATTTTTCTGTGATACCTAGAGATCGGTGAAACTTAGGCAGTGGATGAAAAAATTTAAAAATCTGGAGTGTAAAATTCGAATTCCTCCAAGAGGGAACTCTCATCTACTGTTCACCTATTGGAAATCGCGAAACATCTACCCACTGTCGGTATGCTTGCTGTGGTGTTGGCCAAACAAATCAAACCCGAAACGTATTGCCCTAGGAGCAGCATACTCCCTTATTTTACACTTCCACATCCAAGCAGACAGTGTTACGATTAGCTTTGCCTTACGTGTGTTCCAACTCGCACCCTAGGTACCAATCATCATCAGACAAACAGTGGAAGGAACACTACGTAATTGATGGTAAACAAAACAGCATAGAGGAAACCATAATACACAGCTACTCGCATACCTAGTTGCCGGCACCGCACCAAACGATGCTGTGCGAAAATCAGTCAAAATCAACTCGTCGTTGATGTACCATTTGCTAAGATTGCACCTCTGCACAGGATCGGATCCGAAACGATACGATATGAATACCACCCATCCTTTCGCGAATTCGCCTGGCTTGACTGTGCCTGCATCTATGTCTATACCTATGTGATCGGCGTGTGTACTTGTGCAGTGTGTTTGCAGTGTTGCGAGTGTATTTTCCCTTTAACGACTTAATTTGCAAATTACACCCGAGAGCTAATTATAATTTGAGGAAAAAGGAAAACGTCAGGATGAAAACACACAAAAAAACACAACCAAACGAATGCGTTTGTCCATTTGCCTGGTGTGCGAGTGTGTTAGGAACCATATGCAACTTATTTACGTATCAAACTGAGTTGGAAACAAAAAATACAGTCCTCGACTGTTGTGGTGTAGTTTTCACCGCAAGAACCCGAAATCTTGAGCCTGTCATGGATATGCCGGAGTACGATGAACCAGGGATATACGTTTTTGATGAGCTGCAACGGACATTTGAGACGAACGAATGGTGTAATCTACACCTACTCCTCACTGTCATTTTGTCCATGAAATTACATCAGAGGTCCTCCGTCCTCCGTCCTCCGACAGGCCGACCATCTTGCTGTATTAAAAATGTCTACCTGCCTGGCGGCTGGGTCAGCTTGTGAAGAAAATCGATCCTTACCTGTCTTGTTAAGGTGCACGTACGTACGTACCCACAGTTTGATATTTTAATTAAAACACTCTGCCACTTTTGTCTTGTTTGGTTGTACACACATGGATACATCCATACATCCAACTGATGCCTAAAGTAAGGTAGATGCTGACAACTGAAGCGGGGAAATTACTGACTGCCCCGGTCCAGTGCGCACGACACGAGCTGAAAGTGTTACTGGTAGACATCCGATGAAAGAATCCACTGCATAAGGTGCGTTATTTCCTGGTGTTGAATTTTGTTGGCTGTCAAAAAGTTTTTGTTTGGAGATTTTGTGATGACAAGTAGGGATACTGTTTTTGTTTTGATTTCATGCGAAAATAAGTTGGCTGCATCCTTTCTCATTCGATGGCACTTATTGAGACTGCGCCGTCCTAAAAACAAATTTTAGTCTCGACTTTAAATATTTACGGAAGCTCACAATTTCGAAATTTTTATTTGAAATAAAGCCACTGTGAACTACTAAAATTTAGAGTCGAAACTAAAAATGTTTATTGGTAAGGCCCACTGAAAAAAAAATATTTCAATCAGACAGACAGACGGACGGACATTCCTAAATCGATTCAGAATGTGATCCTGATTCAGAATATATAAACTTTATGAGGTCTCCGATGATTCCTTCTTGGCGTTACAAATGTAATGACAAAGTGAAGGGAGGGTATAAAAATTAGTCTGGAAAACAGCTGATATCACAACCATTCATGAAAAAGTTTCTCAATACAGCCATTTGGATTGCGTAAGATGCTGTCTATTCTTAAACAGTGTTTCCTATACACGCACTTGTAGAACTTTCCTTCTTAGAAACTCCTTTTTGCTCAAAGTTATTGTAATCTAGGTAGAAATTTTGTACCTTACATCATGTCTTCGGTTAGGTTAGGGTAGGTTATGTGGCTGTCTAGTCTAGGAAGACACACTTGGGCCACATTATCCAGTCTTTTTGTTTTCTATAAATTTCTTTGTGAAATAGCAATTGCAGAAGGTAGTTGTCTGGTCTCGGCTATTTTTCGACCCCCCTTGCCAGACCTAACCAGTAGGATAAGGTTCCCCAAACCTACATTTGAAAGCTGTAAGGCTGCGTACATTCCAATATGAGTAACTTAGTTAGGGCCGTTTGCTAATACGACACTTAACGATTTAAGTTATACTTGTAGCCTACTTTTCTTAGGGCATAATCTGTCACATAGGAGTTTATATGACACTTAATTTGCTATGAGTCGTATCAGCAAACGGCCCTTAAACAATTAGTTAAACAGAATGAAGCGACGAATGCCCACATTTTGATGGGCCTTGATGCCTCAATTCACCCACTAACAATTCCCAAGCTACCTTGGAACCTAGACCTTGCATTAGGTACTTAAAAAAACCAACCTCCTTCAAGCTACTTCAACACTCACACACTTTCTTGTGAAACACAATAACCCTAATTAAATTACTTGCCATCTGATGATAAGACCTCTGCTTTCCAATTAGTCGCCCGCATATGTTTAAAGCGATTAGCTGCGGGCAGAAAAACGAACGCACTGCTGCTCAAAGACTTTGGCTAAATTAATTGATATGCTGATGGCGAGCAATTCACCTAGGCACCCCTAAATACATAATAGCACTCAGGACATTTTGCTTGTGCTTATCCCGGTAGGCTGTGTGAAGATGATAGAGCTACCTTAAGCTGGAATTGCCTACGTTCACACATCACACATGTTGCAATAAATGTTACGACTGGTTTTCGCAGCAGTCGATAGATTTACGCTCTTGCGGTGCTCGTGTTTAATTAAAAACTCATTATGCCTGGTGTTGCGATCAAGTAAAATGGCACGCATTGTGATCGGAGAGCCTGTGCGCACTTATATAGTAGAGTGTCAGAGAAATGGATGTTGTTTCTTTTTCTGGCAGAATGGCTTAATGTGTAAACTGGCTTTGGTAATTAGTGTACGGGTTGTTTAACAAGGATCAATCACGAAAAAGGTGAAATGCTGATGAATTTTATATGAAGTTCATTGTAATTATCGCCTTGTTGCGGAATTCTTAGCATTGAAATTGCCTATATGAGCGGAGCGTGTTCTAGCTTGGAAAGAACAGCTTTTTGTAGTAGAGGCTACTTAAGCCATAGAGATGCTGGTGTCTTTTTTTTTTGCCATAGTAATCTGCAACTGGGAATTCTATGGCAAAAAAACAGCTAATTATGCGTATACCGTAAAAATTAGAGCATTCCTTTTGTTGAATTAGTCACATTGTTGGAAAAATTCTAAAGTACATTTTTCAAGCTTTTTCTTAGTAAATTCAAAGATTTTTTTGTTGGGGGGTTCGAAAAACCTTGCAAAGCTATAACCCGAGCGATGCTTCTGCAATAGTGAGGGACCATCGAAAAAAACCTCCCTGTGGGACTGCCTTTCGTCATCCCGAATGTGGTTGCACCTAGTCGTTGGACTAATTTCTTTTTGAATTGTTTGAAAATTTAAAATTGTCGGATTTCTGAACTTTTTTGGTAGAAAATATAACCAAATTTCTGTTCTTAGATAATTTTTATAGATCAAGCGGTTTTATCCGCCTTAATCACCTGATTACATTGTCTGTATTGAATAATTCGGCTATTTCTAAGCTAACTTCTTTGAGAAACATACGTCTGTGCAACCCTTTTAACCGCGTCTTCAGACATTTCAGTATTTAGATCACTATGTAGATCAGAGTTAAGTATGTACCTAGGCACATTGACTATGATCCTTAGTACTTTATTTCGGAAGACCTGCATTTTTTGTAAATTTGTTTGGCAACTGGAGCCCATAGGTCCATACTGGTTTGAGAATTTGATTGTATAGCAATAACTTGTTGTAGATCGACAGGGATGAATATCTCCCAAAAGGCCGTGTTCAACTCATTTTTTTTTCCTATATAGGTATGCGTTTTCCAACGAAGTTTCAAGGGCCATGAGCCATGCCTAGATATGTATTGGAATGTATGGTTCGTTCTTATACGTAAAATTAATATGGACTAACTTCAGGTCATTTAATCTAATCTGCCATTTTGTAGTCCATTCTGAAATACTGTTTATCGCCGTTTGAAGCTTCTTAGTCGCTATTTAGTTGCTCCAATAGTAAGTTTAGCAGTGTCATCTGCTAATGTTGCTGTAGTGGTTTCTCCACTTACAGGCAGATCGCTAGTGAATAATAGTTATGGCACGGGACCTAGAATACTGCCTTGCGGTACACCAACTCTAATTATGAGTACTCTGTGATCTGAAAAATCGATCTGATCCGTATGCCCCCAAAATTATCGAATACTGCTACGCAGTTGCTTTTATAGGTTGTGAATCATTCCTTTTTGCCAGACTTTATCGAAAGCTTGTGCTATATCAAGAAATATTGCAGGGCTCACTTTTTTCTCTTCAAATGCTATTTCGATTTTATCTGTGATTCTATATTCACCTGGTCAATTGTAGAGTGCCTATTTCTAAATCCAAATGATGATCCAAAAAATGATTTCGTTCGCCGTTCACAGATCATCGATAATAGGCCTCATGGTCAGCTTGAGCTTTTGTGATTAAGGTTCCATTCAAAAATTTCGATTTTCTTTGGTAAATAAAAAATAAATCCGCCTTACAGCTAGCTCCTGCTGAAAATCACACCCAGAATAACGTGACTTTACTAATTTTTAAAATGCCTTCGTAACCATTATTTACAATCGAAGAATTTATTTTCCCTGACTGTCAACAGTTTTGTTTCAAAAATGTTATAAAAAAATTGCCAACTCGAGTTATAAAAGCTCACCAAATCGTTAACGTTTTCCACAAACCACACGAGTTTCCCTCAACAATATAACCTGTTTAGTATTAATCTTCCGTCGTTTTAATTTATTTTCCTTTAATATCCTTAGTATTGATATTCATTAATGTTTTCCTTTGGATTTTAAATGTATTTCTTGTTCAATTTAATTTACGTTCCACACTTTGTCGAGCAATTTACCCTAAATTTTGTTTGATGTTTAAATACTCTAAAATTGTTACTCTCTAGCTGTTCATTTTCTCTTAAATGTAATTTGTCTATTCCGCTACTTTGTTATTCAATTGCATAATATGTAAAATTTCTTTCTTCTTGTTCGGACCACTTAAAAAATAAGACCTTCGGACTTATGAAGTTTTGCAAAAAATCTGATAGTTTCCAAAATGTGTATTTTCTTATTGTATTGCAAACTGACACTCATTTTGGCCTGAAATCAAATAAAAAATGTCGAAATGGCACAAGAATCTTACCTGTTTGTTTTGCTTGACATTTTTCACAATACGCCGTTCTTACGAAACAAAAACAACCACTCGCGACGCACAACTCAAAAAATAGCATTGTGGTACAAAAAAATTGCAGGATTGTTAGTGGAAAATCGAAACGATACTTTTCACAACGTGGAACATAGCAGAATTAGAAGAAGTAAGCTGATTAGGCAGAAAAAAAAATATTTTTGTATACTTAGCTCGAAAATGACAAAATTCGACTTCTGTCACTTTGCCGTGAAAGCGACGAAATGCATGAAAACCGATAGCTCGTTCCTTAAGTCGGCTTCATTTATATCTCGGTTTGCCATTTTAGTCAAGAGGACCCTCCATCATTTCCTGGGCTTCGTGAATTATTACAAAAATGTTAAAAAAAATTTGGAACCATTTGCAATTATAGGCGAGAAGAAAATTTGGGAACTTACAAAAATGAAATCAACATTACTTAATTGGTACACTGGCTTATTGGATAGCGAGGGATCCCAGGTGCGATCCCCGGAAAACACACAAGTTATGTTTTTTTTAAACGCCACCTCTCGCAAACGTCTAACAAACATCCGAGGGTGTAACTATCATGCAAGCGTTTTTCAATTAGCCGTTTGGGCACGGCATGAAGTTGTAGATCTGTTTCATTCGTCCCAAAAATGAAAAACTCACACAAAACGTATGGCTGTGAGGAGCTAACCCTAGGCTCCTTACGGATGCCAACTACTTATTTATTTTTCACTTTAGGCTGTGTTTTGGGGTTGGGTTGAAATTTATTGTAACACACTTTCTCTAAAACTCTTGACAAAAATTGGAGGGAAAATTAAAGGTGTCCTTTTGCTTAAACTGTTTTAAATCGTTATAAATTTATTTGCTTAACTATATAAAAAGAAAACTGTTCAAGAAACGATACATGATATTTTCTATTTACAATAGTTTTTTTTTGACAGTTGTTAGAACTCTCCACAAAGTGTGGAATCTATTTTTGTGGGTTACCAAATGTATTAAAACAATATTGTTAACTATTTTGTTCTGTATCAATTTATAATATGTAATTTGTTTCGCCAACAGCCTGTCTGTCTATATTGTGATCTTCAAAAATGTTGTAACTCAAACTTCGAACATACATTCACGCAAGACCCAGAAAAACCCGTGTAGCATCAAAACCTTCGCCACCAAATTTAGTGTCTGAACAGAGTCGCCGTGTATGTATGCAAAGACAGGTGTTGGACCGAAATTGTCAGCGATTTCCACTGCACCCCTTAGGTCTTACGTTTGACTTTCAACTTATCCGCCTCGCTCCTGATAGCCACACATAGGCCAAGCGATAACACCGATGGATTTATATCAACGCAGCACCTCAGTTAGTACGTGTGTTCTCGAGGCAATTCCTCATCTGGCAACGCGAGGCGTGCCCTCTGCTTGGCCCAAGCCATCTCTATAAAGCTATGGGCAATGTGCGCGCGCAAACGCTGACCAGCGACCATACCCGCCACAGTCAGCGCTGATATTTATTGTCCTGACTCTCGTGTTATTTATGGCCGTAATAATTGAATCGAAAAAGATGCTTGATGAAGCACGGCACCATCTCCAGAGTTCACAATATGCGGAATAAACAGATGAATTTGAATATTATATTGTTGCGCATGCCCCTGTCGTGCGTTCAAATGCAACTGCACTCAAAATTTGTTTGTCCATTATGCTGACTTCTTTCACGTGGCCAATTAAACCTTAAACGCGAGAGCGGAGTTTGGGTTGACATAACTACATCGCCGCACACGCGTATTCTACATACCCTTTCTCCACGTCTAAGTATGTGCCCCCCGATGAGGAGGGAACCTGATCCTGGCGAGGAATTTAATTCTACTTGACTCAATGAACCGCAATGCATTCAATCGATTGGTTTTCTCTATATCTGCTTCTAGTGCAAGCGAGTTGCCACCGCCATACTGCGATCGATGATGGTCTATAATGATAGATGTATGTGTATCAGCGCGGTGACCATGCCACCAGCTTTCAAGCTGCACTCTACCCCAGTCGTCGTCGTCATCGTTGTAGTCGTCCTCATCGTCGTCGTCGTCGTCGATGTTCAGCGCTTGTGGCCGAATGTAACTCTGTAGCTGCTGCTTAATTATTGAAAATGCTTAAGGAAGGAGGGATCACCAGGAACATGACAGCTTACCGTGCTGTACATCATCATGCACCGAGTGCCTGCAGGACAAAAACGTAGGTACCTCGGGAAAATGCAATTTTTCTAGTTTCCCTGCCTCGTGCCGCCCCTATACCATTCGGTCGCCATTCTTCTTCGTTTTTGTTCATTCTATTAATTTACCTTTGATGTGGTCCTTCGCGTGTTGGCCAGCAGCGTTCGCCTTGGCCGAAGCTGAAAAATGTGGAGCAAAAAACTTGTCTATGAAACGAAAAATTAGTTATTGTCGATTCGTACATGACGCGGGGAGTTTTTCTCCCAGCCAGCTCCACTCCGCATGGACCGGAGTCGCTGTTGCAGTCGGCTGCGGCTCGTATGCTATGACTACGGCAACGAGTACGAGCACCACCACCACAACCAGAGACAAGGTGAGTGGAAGCCTTGTAATTAGTGTGGTCGCGGAAGAATTGCGAATAACATTTTATGCCTATTTGGGTGTTAATATAATTATGTGTGTGCGAAAGGCCTGCACACACCGCACGGGGAGGGGGAACGCGAACGACAACGCTGCAAATGAGAGAGCACTTTTAGTAAGGTACCCGGTGTATGGTGGCTGGTGGTTGGTGGTATGGTACCCTAATTAAAAATTCACATCATTAATGGATAGAAATAGCAAGGGATTATTTAACGCGCTGTGGACTTTGGTGGCAGGCGAAGCGCATGTAATTGATATCCGATTTTCCCACGGAGCGGCTCGGCCTCGGCGGCCGGCGGCTCACTGATGTTTAGGTGGCTCATTAATTGAGTCGTCCGGTTCGGGATGTGTTTGTGCATCAGGAATAATGGCTATACCGTGCTATAGTGACTGACAACTGAGCTGACTGTGTAATGTGAGGGAAATAAAGTTGTTCGTTCGGGGTGGAGACGACTCCATTATGAAACCTAAAACGATTTCCATTTGTGAGGTAAGGTTTGTTTAATTAATGTACAGATGGGCTTGTGTATCGGGCGACTCATCAACGAGTCCTTTTGGCACATTAACAGCATTCAACGGAAGTTAACAGTGATTGGGAGGGTTTTGATCTAGGTCTTTACTTAGAAGGGGTTGGGTCCAGTTGTGGTTGATTTCGCATAAATATTTGATGGCGCCCTTAAGTAGTAATTAGATAGTTGGAAACAGAATTTTTGAAGTCGCCTATGAGTATCTGTCAAAACAGGTTTTATTTTAAGTCCGTAACTTTTCAGCCGATTTATCGTCGAAACGATAGACCTCCAAAACTAGCAACCATTTGCTAAAATTAAAAGTTTGACGGCTTAATCCAGTTCAATTTCCAAAAATATAATAAAAGCTGACGTTTGTCACAAAAAATTCGAGCAGAATATAACTTATGTTCGTGATTTAATCGACGACCACACTGTTTGAGTTATTTCATTGCGCTCTTAAATTCAACCGCTTCACGGTTTTCACTCACACTTGTGAGCCGAAGCATTATTTTTTCCTTCTATAAATTTCATGGCATATATACCTACCGTTTCTTTTTCTTTTTTTTGTCCGCTTTTCTTTAATAAGTCAGTTGCAGTGTTATTTTTTTTGCACTCCTTTTTAGACAGTCTGAATGTACAGACCGTTTGTTAAGAAAATAAAATCGTTCAATTTGTATATAGTGTTTTGAATTTTCTTACTACAATTTGGAACCCCGCTATTCTGTACAACTTATTTTGGTGATCAAAGTTTCAAAAACGATATCGTTTAGACGATCGTTGACATACGGAATCTGCCCCAAGGTAAGGTCAAAACCCGTCGTGTACGCGTCGCGGCAAATTATTCAACTGACAGATGGATAGAATACACCCCAGCTTTTCTCCGATGATTCGATAAAGTAGAGGTTAATTTTTTACTTTTGTGGCCAATTCTTACAAAATGGAGGTAAAGCACATTCACTTACGTAAACTTCGACAGTGCGGAATCAAATAAATTTTGTTTGTGGAATTATTCTTTCGAAAATGTTTTGTACAACGGTTTTTTATTTTGGACTTTGAGTAGAATATACAGATTTGGGTTATGTATGGAATAGCACATCGGATAAATGGCCGCCACGGCTTTGCTGGCAGGTACGTACTCTTTGATTGAAATTTCCTATGACCGTTTCGCATAAATGTGGCTGAATTTCATTAATACACCTCCCGATTTCCTCTTTCAAGTCGTTGGTGGTCGTGGGCTGGTTTGCATAGATCTTTGACTTCAAAAAACCCCAAAGAAAAAAGTCCAATAGCGTTAAATCGCAAGATCTGGATGGCCAATTCTAATCGCAAAAACGGTCGAAGACACGATTAAGAAATGACTCGTGCAGTAATTGAATTTCTGAACCCCAAAATGCGACAATTTTGACGATTAACTCGTGCATTAATTGAATTGTTTCTCTATCATGTGGCTTGGTTATGTCCATATCTTGTAATTTAGGCACTAAAAACTGGGTTATCATGTCACGATAACGAAAAACATTAATTTTTACTGCCTGACCAGCCATATTTTCGAAGAAGAATTGTACAATAATGCCTCCAGCCCAAAATCCGTCAGGCGTTGTGGATGCCTTTGTTTCTCAACAATTACGCGTGGGTTTTCTGCACCCCAAATGCGACAATTTTGACGATTAACGGTGCCATCAAGACGAAAATGAGCTTCATCACTGTAGATGATTTTGCGGACTGTAGCTGACAAACCTACATTATTTATAAAATATTCCTTATCAATGAAAATGCGTTTTTCTTTCGTATAGCGGTCAATTTTTACTAACCCCAAACTGGCAGCTGTCATATTGTTATCTTTTTTTGCGTGGGCATTACTGTACTATTAAATGACGCAAAATTCAAATTTTGGGCTTTACAAGCATCCGTTCTATATAGTTTTTTAGTGCTCAGCTGGCTTTTTTCCCACTTCGTCATACAAACCCACTGTCTCGAGCATAGCACCCCAATTTAGTTGGGGTTTTTCTCCAAGTTCGGCACGTTACCTTAGATTAGGTGATCCTTCAACAGGTGGTGTAAATTTGAACATTTTTCAGGCCAAACCATTTACGCTCCCTCAGCTCCAGCCTTTGAAGCCGACTCATGGGTAGATTTAAATCGCTGATGTAAGTACAGTCCTTGAAGTTCTTAGAAAATCTGCGCCGTACCAATAAAAAATTTTAGTCTCGACTTTAAATTTACGGGACTGCTCACAATTGCGAAATTTGTATGAAAATTATAGCCACTGTGAACTACTTGAATTTAGAGTCGAAAAATGAAAGGCCCTCTGTCTATACAAATTTAATGGCAGACCACAGAAGATTCGCTCAGACCAACTGAGTCCATCCGACATCAATATGGACATTGCCTTTGGGGAAATAAAAATTCGTATACCCTGTTATAGGGTGTATGGTTCTGCTACTAGATATATTCCCTTCTATTCGCCTCTAAAACAGCGATTTGTAAAAGTATTTCTTAGATTGGTTTCTGTGCTGATGCCGTTGCTAAGGTTAAACTCTTGCTAGTCAAGTTTGTAATTTGTAAGTAAATGAAGGAGTAGTTAAATGAAATAGCCCATCTCGTTCATTAGAATATCTTAAATTGAGTTTAAAGTGAAATAAAAAAAAGAACAAACCGAAAGCTGATAATTTTTGCAGTCTTGGGAATGAGTTGAAGATCCTTAAGATCTGTAGGAGGTCCGACATTTGGAAACCTGTCAAGTTTGCAGTGTTTGCGAAGAATCTATATGGATCTTTAAGTATATGTAACGTGGGCGTCGCAAATGTGTTTTTTTCCAAATTCTTAGAACCGTATTTCCTTATCAGGCTTTGTGGGGTGTAAGGTCTTAAGATCTTGGCTTTTTCTTAGTCGCTTTGGGTAATCATTTCTGGAATCTTCAGAGTTGGTGTTTCCTTTTTTCGATATATGCCTCTTCCACGGCTGGGAGAACCATGGGTTTCTTTTTCCTTGACCCAAGGTGAAAAATAGCTTACGGTGGTCATTTTTATTGATTTGTATTCGGACTTCTATCTGGCAGCACAGAATGAGGGGTCTGGGAGTCAACATTAGCAACCTTTCATTTTCTCAGTGCTGCAAAATGGTTGGCACCTTTAATTGCCCGAAGTCTAAAACACTGGGGGCCTGCCTTTCATAATTCGCAATGGGACCAATTTAGGGGCATAGGCCATGGACTAGCCTTCACAGTAGCATTAGTCAATATGTGGAAAAATGTGATGGGTATCACTATGCTTCGCCCTTTCGCGAAGGCGCAGTTACCTTTATTTGTCCATTCGCGAATATGAAGTCATTTGTAAACTAACCAAAAGTTTTGCCGAAGATGCGTCCTTCTGTTGAAATCAGTTGCGGTGAACAAAAATACAAATGCAAGCGCATTTAACAAGCAACTTTTAAATAAACTCATCAAACCAAACCGCGTTCGCTAGCGCTTGTCCGGACTTTACATTGTTGGGATTGCAGTTTCAAGCGCAGTTCTTATTAATCATTGTCTAGTTGGATCGCAGTTGTCACTGCGCCAGTAAACACCTGTCACGAGAACAACCGTTTAAAGCTATTGTGCACTTTCAGTCACATTTCCATTTTAATTGCCGTCATCACATCGGGAAAGCCTCATAGGAAGAAGACAGAGCCGAGAATCCAGCTCAATCAATGCTGGATCCGGGCAAAATTATCTGATCAATTACCAACTGGAACAATCGATCGGATTTCACAACTCTATCGCGCGGGCTAATGCAGTTGTATTTGTTGTAGGTAATCCGACTCGATGAGCAGCAGCGCCTCGTTCCTGCCACCGTCAGCTACCCCGCATGGACGTGTATACTCTCCGGGACGTACATGCTAATTTATTTTCATTTTCCCCCGGCGGCGGAATGAACCAATAAATTAACTTGACTTATGTCCCATGACCATGGCTTTCCGTCTCCCCCCGTATGGAGGAAGAAGGAAGCTAAGCTGGCGCAAATCCCTGCAGTATGTCGATTCCTTGAACTGTCATCAACATTGCCAACATCGCTCGCAAATTTACCGCTCACAAAGTGTGCTACCAACAATTGGATCTTGGATGGCTGCCGAGAGAGAGAGAGCGAAAGAGTACCCGCAGAAACGATGCCACAATTCCTCTTTTAATTGAATGCAAACGTAAATTGCTTGATATTGCATTAGTTACTCGGATATGTTGTGTTGTGGCTGCTGTGCTACCTGTCTTCCCATCGCACCCCACTGCAGTGCATCTAGTTAGTCGCCAACCTACACATACTCGTACAGTGCGCGATTGGTGACTCTGACAGACTATGGAAAACAAAACTATCTCCAAATGAAAATTAGGAATGTGAAATGTGTGTTCGCTTGATGACGACGGCCGCAGAGGATACGCGATCTCGCTTCGGAGGTCTGTGCGCGCAGAAAGATGCGATTGGGAGATTCTCTAATTCCCAAAATGCCCGCGCGATAGGCTAGCAAGACACACTCACTCAAGCCTTTCATATAGTACTAATTTGGGCTCTTATCCGGGTAAACATCACTGGAGTTGCACGGTGTAGAGCAGGGATGCCTGGTGCTGCCACAACGACGACAGTTGTTTGTCATTTCTTAAATTTCTAGAATTGCTGGGCGTCTTCTACAACAGCAGCATGAATCTCTTCCCAATCCCATAAGTGAGATGCAGATGCAGAAAGTGCAGCGCTCCTGCTCAGTGCTCATATGTGCGCCTGTGGAGGTTGCAAATGAAATACCCTCCCGGTCGGCGCGTTCTTGTTGTGGCTGTTTGTTTTTTTTTTTCAAACGTCCGCTCTCGGTGATATCTTCATTTAGCGGAACAGAATTGCTGGCAGAGTAGCGTCAGGCGCGGTGGCGGTGTGGTGGTCTCTGTTGATTTGGCCGGGCTCAGATTTTCATTCGAAAAGGAATCGTGACTTCATCAACATTCGTTTATTTAGTAGAATGAGGCGAAAAAACAAATGAATTGTTGCAAACAGGCGAAGATTTGTGTTATGCTATGGGGAGTCCAATGATTTTTATGAGAGAATACGCTACGGCTGAACTTTACAAAGACATGTGTGGGAAGATTTGCTGGTAGCATGCAAACGGTCAAAAATGCCTCTAACAAAGATCAAAGCTCTGTGAATGGATGCTTTTGTAGCGAGGACAATACCTTCATATTGTGGAATCTTTTGCTTTCGATTTTAAGGAATGTTTTGCAAAATCTTCAATTTTAATCAAAAACGCCCCTGAAATTAGGGCGTGGCAAGCAGTTTTACATTGTAGCTCTCTTCCAAATGTATCAACTGCCTAATTCACTTCCTATAAGCTCCTTCTGTAATATGAGCTATCGAAAGTTGGAAACTTTATTATATTACGTTTCTTTGAAGTTGTCTAGTTCCCCGGCATTTTATGCTTTGGAAAAAAAATTAATTTGGGACTATCAAAAATGAGCTATTAACACATTTTGTACTCATTTCTGTACCCAGAGATTCGTGGGCTACTTTCCAGCTAGTATCTAATGACCTGCCGATTTTTCGTTCCATCGGAGTTCTAAATTGCTGCACCCCCCCCCCCCCCCCCACCCCCGATTTGTTGCTTTTTTGTTTCATCTGAGTTTATAACTTCTATGCTGCTTTTGCTTTTTCGAGTCAAAGAAGTTTGGAATTATTACCCGTCAACCTGCTACTTTTTCATTTCATCTGAGTTCAGAATTTTTTCCCAACGACCTTTCGCCTTTTCGTTTCATCTGAGTTCAGAGTTTCTGCCCAGCGACCTTCCGATTTTTTGTTTCATCTGAGTTCAGAAATTCTTTCCTCCGACATGTTACTTTTTCGATTTTTCGAGTCAAAGAAGTTTGGAATTATTGCCCGACAACCTGCTACTTTTTCATTTCATCTGAGTTCAGAATTGCTGCCCAACGACCTTTCGCCTTTTCGTTTCATCTGAGTTCAGAGTTTCTGCCCAACGACCTTTCGCTTTTTCGTTCCATCGGAGTTCAAAACAACTGCCCGAATACCTGTGGCTTTCTCGTTTCAAAGAAGAACCTTAAGAAGCTCCACTTTCAAGACGAATTAACGGACGCATTAGATTCACAATAGAACCTACATGGTTCAACACAACAATACTCGAGCAGAAGCAAAGCCATCCAAGCATGTTCCTCTACATGCAACCCATCTGACTAAAATACTCCCCCAAGTTCACTTAGGCGTTATTAATCTACTCTAATAAATCAGTTTATAATTAAATTTTCCAGCTCAGAATCTCCAGGAAGCGCACACGAAAACTTTGTTCGGGTTTCCTTTCAATTTTGCCTCCATTGTCTAGCTGCGAATCTTAGCGGTTCCATGAACTTTTGCCGAAGCGAAAAACTAATAAAAACTCCTCAAACTTTTGAATGGAAAACTCAAGCAGTGTCGGTGTTTATCTACCAAGTTTCGCCCAAGAAGTACACATCTATACCAGCAAAATCCACATATATGAGATATAACAATGGAATGCAAAGCATTGTCCTCCTTCGGCTTCTTATTTATTTATTTCATTTTTAAGTTGTATTCCGTTTTCATCTTCATATGTATATACGAATGGAAGAAAGCAAAGCTACCTTTGGTGTCTCTAGGTTATCTCTGAAAATGATGAAGCATCTGTAGGTACTTGTTCTTCTTCGTCTTCTTCTGCTGCTTCTCGAGATGTATTTGAATTGAGAATGTGCAGCAGCACCGAAACCAAATAAACTGATATTTGCGTTGTTAGTTTTGAGGAAGAAGAAGGAGGAGGTTCGCTATGCTCGTTTGTTTAGCTGTGCGGTTTTTTTTTCTCCTTTTGCTAATTTTCTTCTCAGTCAAACAAGAGAAGACAGTGCCAACCGAAGGAATAGTGTGCTAATTAAACGAGGAAAGCATACGAGTGCACGGGAGGGAATGCCATGACTGTTTCTTAACAATGTCTCTAAATATAAGAAAGGGAAGATTAAGCGTGGGGAATCTCGATCTGATTGTTGGCTGGTTGTTGGTTGTGGTGACGCGACTTGTATTGATGAAGTGCAGAGTACTTACTCATAATCATTGCTAGCGAATCGGCACACACTAATTGAATCGTTTTGTGGGGGGGGGGGATACTTTGAATTGATGTACTTTAGGTTATCGTTTTATCAAATAGGAAGGCCTATTGTTTGCCCCCAGTGGGACTTAGGAAAAACGTCCTCCCTTAGGTATAGGTGGGTCTGTAGGAATTGATTTTAGCACCGAACGTATTATTATTTGGCGCTTTTAGTCCTGGCTATATTTATTAGGAGCTAAGGCTGACATTCGCTGTGTAGGACCTTTTCGACGGGTTTGACCAAGTTTTTTGACAGCAGGAATATTTTCTCATAGCCAATGCACTGCTTATCATGGTGGAGTTTTGACAAATTTGAAGACCACTAGTACTATCGTGGCAGACATGGTACTTTTTTTTATAAATTTGTATTGAATTGTTTCCTATATATGCCGGTTTTCTGACAGATAAAAGTCGAGTTTCAATGGTCCGTTTTCTTCGAGATAACCATACCCATGCTACCTGTTTATATTCTCAACATTTCACTACGGTCAATAAACATTTTACTGTGTAGTCGCAGAGTACGAGAGAAAAGCATTCGAAAGTGAGGCTAAAAAAGTTGCTGAAGACTTGGCCCTGAGTCAGTTCCAATTCTTATCATTTGTTAAAAACTTCTGAGACACCGCGGTAGTCTTGGCCATAAGTCAGTTCGAATTATCTTTTACAAACGAGGTGCCCTGGCGGAACTTAACTTCCTAAGAAATTCTCGGAAAACAATGAATTTCAATGACGAATTGATATGAAGCGATCTACCTAACAGTCTGACTTTCCGTCACTGGAGGAACTGAAGACTTGGAAAAAAAACTTCCCAAATATCCAAGATGAGATTTGAAGTCTCACTTCGAATTTTTTCAAGGATCTGATGACATCTAATCTTTGTGGCATTTCAAATAATCTCAACCTCGTTGTTTGTACACTTTTGGAGAAGCTTGGCTGTTAGTGAGATATTTTTAGGTATAACCCAGGGCTTCTTCTCAGTGTGTTTGTGCTATAGCGTGCAGCTTTTTTTTTTTGAAATCTTTGTAGACAGATGGTAGATTTACTTTACTTTTGAAGGCGCTTAAAATCCGGGGCCACGGCTTCAATCAACAGCTCGGTCGCTAGCTGCCTTCAGTTACACAGACCGAGTAGGTTGAAGTCGCCCTCCAATTGTGCGCGCGCGTTTTCCTCTGCTACGTTGTCTCTCAGGGGTGGACTTAAAGACTTGTCGTTGTCGGGCTGTTGCATTCCAAACGCCTCAGCCTTTTCAACAGTTTAGCGTCATATTTTTTGACCAGGTCAGCATCGTTGTATTGCCCATAAAGCCTGTCTTCTCCTCCATGCTCTATCTGGTGCGAATATCTCCCGAAGAATCTTTCTCTGAACATATCCCAGGAGATTTTCATTCGATTTGGACAGAGTCCATGCCTCTGCATCATACATAAGGACCAGGATGATTAGGGTATTATAAAATATCTTTCCATATGCAAGCAGTTGAACCTATTTTTGCCTCTGATGTTGGCTTCTGAGTCTCGTACAATTGCTTCAAAAATGATGGAAAATAAGTTACAAGTAGGGCGTTTTGTTTCAAACCTTTCTCGACATCAAAGGGCTCGGTGAAGTTTTTGCCGATTTTGCCGGAGCGAGAAATACCCTGCATAGACTAACGAGCTTGGCAGGGATGCTTAAGCTTTGTATAGCTCGTCCCTACATTTTTTGAAACTTCTGACTCGCCAAGGCGAAAATTAAGCACGTCAACCTAGAAGGTCTAATGTGCAGTCCCTTTATACGTTTTAAAGTCGACATAAAGGTTGTGATCTGAAATTTTTGGGCATTTTCTAAGATCTATCGTAGCGGGAACCGTCTGTCTAATGACGGTTGAAATACGTTGACTTATTGGGACAACCTCAGATCATTCCACGTCTGATGAGCTATGAAACTTGATGTGCCATCTAAAATGGTCAGTTGCATCTTCTGAGTTCAGACCAGCGGATTCATAATAGCATATGGATTAAAGTACACGAAGTTGGGCTTCCCTAAGATTGCCGTAGCATGAGTTTGGAACCTGAACATCTGACTAGATCTAACACAAGAAGCTTAATATTGATGAGTGCCGACTGGTCCTCCTTTTTAAGCCGAAATGGATGTCCTTAAGCAAATTTGTTTGAGTCTCGCTGCCGATCATCTTCAGTGCGTAGACTGTAGACTTACGTTAGTACTGCCCAACAATTTTGTGCATGCCTCAGCTGCTTTTCTGTCAAAGGGAAAATATCCTTTTTTTTTGGCTTCCTGCTTTAAGAACGCCTTGCTCCTTTCGACATTGTACTGCTGGTCAAGCTATCGCAACATGAATCGAATTGAACATGGAAGGGACTGACTGCATCATACTTCATATACACTCTGTGTAAAATGAAGAAATAAAAAGAATGAAGATATATCTTTATGAGTCGAACTAAAATAAAACCGATAAGTAATTTGATCTCTTGTCAGAACTTGTTACAACTCACAATCAATGGATTCGGTATAAGCATCGTAGAAACTAGAAGCAAGGAGCTACAACTAATTGGTTACATGTTTCATTTCGTCAGACTTGTTTCAAGCTCAATACAGGCCATCGTCTGAGCTTCCTTCGGAAAATGTCGAAGGAGTTTTTGGTGGCGATTGGGGTATTTCGTTTTTGGCTGCATTAACACGGGTCCTACTCTGGTTGTTGTGACTTGTGAGGATAGGTGGCATCCTGAGGTTAGGATTCAGCCTCCCTTAGGCCTGAGTAGGCCCATAGGGATACCAAGAGATCAGATGATCTCAAAATTAGCCGTTGAAATAAATCGTTGGAGGCCTCTGATTCTTATAGTAGCGAGTTCACCAATTTTCTGCGAGATGGAAGGGCTGTACGTGTGCACATGCATATAAGGTGCACAGCCCAGCGTAGAGCATGGCTCCGAATAATACACAGAGTCCCGTAATAACACCCACTATTTTGCTTGAGTAAAGTGGCCTCCCACGAATTTCGTAAAATCAGCTTAAATAGGTGCAGTTGGTTTTCTTAAAACACCACAAGCTTATAAATGCCAAATATGGGCAGCAAATATTTGCGCTAAAGTCACCCCAAATTTAGCTTCAAGCCGGCAATTTCCCCAGACACAGCAAAATCCTATTGCTCGTTTATTTAACTTTATTCAACTCTCATCTAGGGAGCGGATACTGGGGACTATCATTCGATCTCATAAATAGAAACCCTCTGTCTCATTAATCGAACTTTGGGTTAATAAATTTTAATAGCAATTGTCATTGCTTCTTGATTAGCTGGGTATAGGTAGCCAACCACAGCAGGCATACTCGCATTTACAAAACGGCAACTGCTAAGCCTTAATTGGATCAGAATCCTTGCCGCTAGCTGTCGGTGTTGGTGGGCAATGCAGATGGCTGAGGAATTAACTGCACAGCGACTGTGTAGGTTGCATTCTGCACAGCGTGGGATGTTGGTGATTGAAGTCTAACTTCTCCGTTCCCATTGAAGCCATCCTCGCAGCCAATTACCTGCAAAGGTATTCCTCGTATAAATCTTTCAATTGATTGTGGAAATTCATTTAGATTTTATTAGATATGTCTGTGATTATAACTCTTCTTCTTAAATCCAGGCCCTCAATAGGTCATCCAACCAGCAAACAAAGGCCTTCACGAATAACGAACGACAAAAAAAAATGAAAAAGACGAACAAACCACCGATGCCGAAGTCAAGGCACTCTTATTTTTTTGTATTTTGTATGCGCTTGCGGTAATCTCTGTGGGCCACATTCATTTCTTGGGCCAATTGATAAGGCCCTATCGCAACATGGGAACACTTTTAAAAACTGTTCGGCCCCGGTCGCGTTCGTTGTGTGCGCCGGCCGGCACACATAAAACTCCATTCTTTATGAATGCTTCAACGACGATGAGGGCTCTCTCCTCCTCGACCGAAGGAGTACGCTGGTGCACTCACTTCTCATATCGCCTCCTTGTGCGCAGCACTCACGCGCCGGCATATGGTGGGGACCAGGGGACGAAATAACTGCATAGTAATGTGAATTGCGCGCTCGTTTAAAAAGTTTCCTAGCACAAAAACGTTTGTATCTGAACGTCAGGGATGTCAGTCAGTTATAGGATATGCGATCGTGCAGCGGCCCGGCTATCTGCATAGTGTCTGCAGCCCCGAAAGGTGGCGGCCGGAGATATCTGCTATACAGCCGTGGTTTGTGTGGTCTGAACTAATTTACTCACCCGTCCGAAGCATTCATTCCGTGTCTAGGACTTCGCAGACTACTTATCCTGTCACATGTTAGATGCTGCATCCAGACTAAGAAATGTGTCTCAGGGAAAGATATCTGCGCTCGCCGCAACAATAAAGCACCGCGGTATTGTTCTAATCTTCTTCCCAGCAATTTGAGTGGCGGCGAGGAATTTCCTGCACAGGTCAAGAAGAGCGATACTCGCGCATGCCTCACAGATTTGCATGCGAATAAATTCGTGCGGTAACCTTATCTTCTCTTATGACAGCAGCCATATGCCAGTTGACAGGGGCGATTTATTTAGGCACACACGTCTTCTGCAAGCAAATCGAACTCGATTGCCTTCTTATTGTCACATCAATCTCTTAGGTACAAGCACCGGGCTGACACAGTCACAGAGTGCAACTAATCATCACCTACAACACAACGCGCCGTGCAACAAATGACATTTCACCACCGGATCCTCGATCTTCTTCATCTTTCGGTTGTGGCGTCCGCTGCGCGCGCAGTCATTCACACCGCTGCGCTGGCTGGCTGCCTTGGACTACGACTACGGCTGCGAGTGCGAGTACTGCTACTGTTCTTGTTCGAAAGTGTAATTCAACTGACAGGCCGACAAGCCTACGGTCACTATGTCTTATTTCTTTCGCACCACGTCCACATTATTTTATTATTGATTTATACCTTTCAGCAATTTACTGCATTTATCATAGTAATTCAGTACATTTATCATTATACGTGTTCGAAGGTAGGGAGAGCGTCGAAAAATCGTTAGTGGCAGTAGGGATCCGGCGCGTCCAACCTCTGGTGCACTGGCAAAGGTTGTTCTGCTTGTTATTTTGGTATTTGATGATTGCGCAGTTCTGTTCTGTCTATTGGTAGCAGATACAATGGAAACGACAAGATGAATGTTGTTCGTACTTGCAGATACCTAGCTAAACTTTTGTAGGAGGGTGCTTTCAAAATCGTGTTTTTTTTTTGTTGTTTTTTTTTTGTCATCGATGAAAGTCTAATTTATTGAAAAGATTGAGAGTTTATCTTATTGATAGGTGGCAGTGTCGGACATAATTTCTGATGTCAGTCCGTCTTCGAGGTGTTTGCGTTGTCCCAATGATGTCGTATTGTGCGAATGAGGTTGTCTCTCAAATGTCGTAAATAAATCAATGGAAATCATTTTACATTCCTGCCCGACTTGACATAGGCCTTATAAAAGCGAGTGTTGAAAGAGAAGAAAGTGCTCTTTCGAAAATGAGTCCCACAAGTCTAGCAAGAGTGAGAATAGATTGAATTAACGGTGCCGTCAATAGTCAAGATGGCGGATATCTTACGTGAGCTAATTCGGTATATTCGGAGCTAAGCTCAGTGAGGGGTTTCCACGACTAGGTTACGGACAGGCCACAGCCAGAGGGTCTCGTTCAGTGAAAGAGTGAATCAAATAAATCGTTTTCACATTCGCTGTCATACACTGCTTTCATTTTTTCGATTCACCCAGTACTAAAAAGCGATTCTCGTTCAATAAGTGAAACTATCTTGGTGAATTTAATATTAATATTTGATATATAAAAACATTCACTTGAAAATGAGGACGTGAACAAAAATTATTCATATGAACATTTTTGTAGTTTGCTTTTACATTCTCGTAGAACGGGAATCAAAATCCCGGTGAAAGGGTGAAAACATTTTCATTTCACTTTTTCACGGAACCAGAATTGACCCCCAGCTCTTACATCCCAAAGTGAAAAATTTACACGGAAATATGCGGCCCATTGTCCGAATGACAAAACAAGGCCCTGGCCCTCCAAGTTTGGGAATTGGGAGCGTGGTTTACATCCAAGCCATATGCGAAACAATCTGTCTCGAAGCCTCCAAACTCGGTTTATGATATAAATTGACGACTCTGTAAAGTTTGGATTCTGGTTAATCCACGTGCAGCCAACCATTAAGCGACCTAAAAACACCGCCATCGAACAGTGCGGCTTATTTTCATTTTGGTGGGGGCAATACCCCATAGGGTTATTTTCTCGTACAACTGCTTTTAGTAATTTTTATTTGGTTTCATCTTGTCGTCTTTTTAATAAGCTACCACTATCAATTAGAGTCGCAACATCTTCTGGAAGGCTTGAAAAGTCTGTAAGGCATTGTCTTTTTGACTTTAATTACGCGGATTTAGAATCAGTTCTCTCTAACAATCTGGTATAACTTAAGATTTAATATTTGAACATTTTGTTTATATTTTCTTTCTTTTGTAAATGAATTTATCCTTTTATTTTTGTTTTATTTCTCCGAATAATGTAATGTAAGGGGCACCCCACCCACAGTTAATATATTTTTCTTTCTAATTGAAGTGGCATTTGACACTATTTTTAATACTAAAAGTATATAAAAATAAAAAATGTCACAGCTAATTTATTTCTGTATTTCTGCATTATAAAATGTAAAACTTATTGAATTATGTATTGTAAAGGGTGATTTTTTAGCTGGTTTGGTTTTGGCAACACCGGTTTTGACAGCTGACGTGTGTTTAGAACCTTGTGTCACTGTGAAACAGCCTACGTTTGGTTTGCAATTTAACCATGGATCGTCTTACAAATGAACAACGCTTGCAAATTATTGAATTTTACTATCAAAATTCGTGCTCGGTTCGAAATGTTCATCGCGCGCTGCTTCCATTTTATGATCGGCATTCTCGACCTCCTGAGCAGTCTATTCGGAAGATTGTGACCAAATTTCGCAGCAAATTTACTTTGTTGGACATTAAACCACCAACACGTTTACGTACTGTGCGTAGTGAAGAAAATATTGCGGCCGTATCAGCTAGTGTGACAGAAGACCGCGAAATGTCGATTCGGCGCCGTTCCCAGCAGTTAGGCCTTTGTTACAGCACGTGGAAAATTTTGCGGAAGGATTTGGGCGTAAAGCCTTTTAAGATACAGCTGGTGCAAGAACTAAAGCCAGCCGACCTACCACAACGCCGAATTTTTGGTGAATGGGCTCTTGGAAAGCTGGCCGAGGATCCGCTTTTTTATCGAAAAATTGTGTTCAGCGATGAGGCTCATTTTTGGTTGAATGGGTACGTAAATAAGCAAAATTGCCGCATTTGGAGTGAAGATCAGCCCCAACAGCTACCAATGCAAAAGCCACTGTTTGGTGCGGTTTATGGGCCGGCGGCATTATTGGGCCATATTTCTTCAAAGATGATGCGAATCGCAGCGTTACTGTCAATGGTGAACGCTACCGAGCGATGATAACAAACTTTTTTTTGCCCGAAATGGAAGTTCTTGACTTGCATGATATGTGGTTTCAACAAGACGGTGCCACATGCCACACAGCACGCGAAACAATGGCGCAATTGCGAGGCGAGTTTGGCTAACAGTTAATTTCACGTTTCGGGCCGGTCAATTGGCCGCCTAGATCGTGCGATTTGACACCATTAGATTATTTTTTGTGGGGGTATGCCAAGGCTAATGTGTATAGGGACAAGCCCGCTTCGATTGACGTACTGGAAGCCAACATCCATGCATTCATTCGTGAGATACCGGCCGATATGTGTGAAAGAGTATGCCAAAATTGGACTCAGCGGATGGGCTACCTGAGACGCAGCCGCGGTCAACATTTGCATGAAATTATCTTTAAACATTAAATTGCAAGGTTCAAACTATCGATTCAAATAAATATTTCATTCATTTTTTCGAATTTTTTGTGTTTTTTTTTTTAAAAAAGTTCTAAACCTCTTAAAAAATCACCCTTTATTTGATTTGATCTTACCTGAAATAAATGTATCTATCTATCTATCTATCTATCTATATATCTGGCTTGATACAAGCTAAAACCAACATTTAGACTTAAAATAACAACTTAAAACTAAGACTTGAAAGGCCCTAAAACTACGACTTAAATTTAAGCCGCGATACTAATAATCATTTTCAGTGCCCAGGTTCAATTTTTGGAACTCACAATGGCATAAATTTCCATACAAAATTGCATATTGGGACCCACCAAATGTGTAGGGTTAAGGTTAAAAATGATTATGAGTAAGGCCCAAGGAGATCGAGTTTGAGTTGGACAGTACTGAGGTTGAAATCGAAAACTGAAAGGTTAGAATTAACCTTTCGCAGCATATGGGAGATTGGTTCGTTGGAGCCATATGAGGTACGTTGGTTTGATGGGTAAAAGAGCCGAGGGCAACGTAAATCACAGGGAAAATAGAGTTGAAAAGAGCCGCCCAATCGACAGAGCCTGGGAGAAGAAGATAAATGGAAAGAATGTCTGCAGAGAGACGCTGAATTCCTCAAGGGTATTCAGGTAAACGAGATCGAGGCGGTCTATGTAAGGTGGCAAGGAACGTTCCATTGGAAGACCGCGAAATGAACCGGGCTTGAGACGTAAGACATTCTGTATGGTATAGCTGACTCAAAGAACAGGGGTAGTTACTTTTTGGGTGATGATTTGTTAAAAGTGGCAGATTTAAGCAACATTCTCTGAAGTCGTAACAACACCGCCAGACTCTCTGCCGGTTCGTCAACCTAGAGCAGTCCTATGTAGCCAGGATCAGGTGCTGAAGAGCATAGTGGCTTTGAAACCAAGAAGATCTCAGCGATGAAGATTGGCCCGTAGGTCTTTGATAAACCAACAGGTGCGGGGGACATCCGAGGAGGAGGAACTAAGTAGGTACATCCTGGAGGTAGTAGAGGCTAGTGTAGGTTTAAGCCGAGCTGGAGAGCTAAGGCTTATACGAGAGGAAATGAATAAGAGTCGCAATCTTATTCGTGACGAATTTGCGTCTCTGGCTCGTCACTCGCTGGGACAGGGTAGTGCACCTCTTGCTAATCCGGCAACTCTCCATGCTGAGGCAAGCGAAGAACCCACCCCTGGGTATACAGCTTCCATTCAGCCAGCTGCACCAAGAGCCGATCATGTTACTCGCCCCTCGGTTCTAAGCCAAACTACAAATGCCAATGAATAACCTTAATCTCAATGACGCTTCGAGCAGTTCCAATGCAAGTCCCCGTCGGTTCGCCTTAACACAAGCAGGTGCCCATAACTTTCACAAATGGGGCATAAAGTTTGATAACAGAAGAATGACTTCCTCTTTAGGCTTGAGCGACTCAAGCGATGTTACAACGCTTCGTGGGACGATATCGTCCTGAATTTTCACCAGTTCGTTTCGGGGCAGGTTGAAAATTGTAATTGGGTATATCTTAAATCAAACCCTGCCGTCAACTGGACGATCCTCCGGTGTGCTCTAATTGAGCAATTTCGTAGCTTAGAAACATATTCAGAGCTATCAAGGAAAATGGGCGATAGAAAACAAGGTCAGGCAGAAACATTTGACGATTTTTATAATACCATTCAGTTAATGAACACCCGGTTGAGAACTCCAAAACCTGCCCGGGAGATTGTCGAATTATTAAAGCAGAACGATCGCCGCAGTATGGGGGAATTTTTGATTTCTTTCCAAACAGATAGTCTTCCAGAAATGGTTTATGTCTCTCGGAATATCGAAAAATACATAAACGACCATGACCATCAAAGGTTAAAGAATAGTTTTAGTACTCCTTCACGCAGACCAGTCGTTTTGGAATTCTTAGTTAGCGATACCCTGGCCGAGGAAGAGACACCTAATATCGAATCATTACATCCCAATAGAAATGTTCGCAGCTTCATCTGCTCTAACTGTAATCGGCCTGGGCACTCATTTTACGATTGTATCAATCCGCAGAGAGCGCTCTTCTGCTACAAATGTGGACGAGAAAATTCCACCACCAGTGCCCCAAATGCTCGGGTAACGGGGAGAGGAGCAGTTTGATAACCGGGCAGAATTGGTCTACCAAGGAGGACCCGTGCGTTTATGAATCCCTGAGGCAAACAACAACAGGGATTGCTCCCAATACACTGTTTTTCCGTCTCACAGCTTTTATCACCGTACGCTCTCTCCCCCCCCAAGAAGATATTTCTAGCGTTCGTGAGGAATTATAAATACAACCAAATCATAGACATTTTGGCGCCTCTCAATATTAAATTTTTTTTTAGATAATTCCAACTAATCTAGGCATGGAATCGTAACAGCGTCTATAGGTCAGCAACAAAGAACCCCACCCCCGACGAGCTAGAACGTGCGGGTGCTAACATGCCTACGTTGCTTGAACTTAGACATCCTTCTATCGTTGCTACCCGGACTGACTTGCGGAGTCCTGTAGTCGTGAGTTATAAGGTTGGCGTTGGCGCTGGGAGGTTAGGAAGCGGTGATCTGTTGTGTTATTTCGTCTTCAGAACGACCATACTACGAAGATGAACGAACTGGCAGTCTATGGTTTCCATGATTTCGTTACAAGATATAAATGGACAACACTCAATCTCTTCCAGGAGGTGCTTAGTTTGATAAAGACTACAAGACTGCATTCGACGATAGCATTAATCTTGAAAACGGCGCTGCAGTGAAGCCCGATTGTTGACTTTCAACGAACTTATTAGTCTGTACTAATTTGTGGTAGAAAAAGGCTGCTTCGCAATAGTGCAATAGTACAAACTTTTAGGTACATATCAAACATAAAATATGTGATTTTAAAATTAATAACTACGTAGTATTTGTTGTTTGCTTAATTATAAGACATTTAAATAAAACATAAAATGTTAAAATAAAACTTAAATAAGCGTTTTTGCTTTTGGGGAGAAAAAATCATTTATTTTTTAGAAAATGGGAAAAAAATCGTTTTGGTTTTAAAAAGGGGGATTTTTTTTTAATCTGGGATCCCTGGCTCGATGGACGGCAACTTCACAAGCGACAAACTGCTTAAACTACGACAGATCCTTGAGAAATTGTACCGATGTCCAGATCGATAATTACCATACTTTTATGAATTTTAACTCCCAATACCAAGCTAACCAGGTTAGCACAGAACATGAGTTCTTAACTGATAGATAAGTAGTCCCCGAGATCAAATTGTCATAGCTCCTAACATCCTTTGATATAGAAACTAAGTCTGAGTGCTCATTGCAAAACTGGATCGAACGATGGATCATCTCATCAGGTATATTGTCCTGCCCAGCCTTTTAGGAGTGCCCTTCTCATTGGACAATTATTTAAAAGCATATCGCCAGCAGCGTTGCCAACTACTTTTGACGAAAAAATGCCTAACTTAAAATGAAAAGATGCCCTTTCAATAAAATAATACCTAAAATATTTTTTTAGGTAAAGTGGAACAACAAATCAAAAATTGAACACGAATATAAAAAAAAATTATATTTATTTATAAATAAATAAAGTTAATTTTTATTTATTCAAAAAATAGCTTTCAAATTTGTTCCCAATTTCGGTACCCACTATTTTTAAATAATGACAGATAAAGTGTTCGGAAAATGAGCAGATGAAGGTGGAAACGTATTTTTAAAAAAATTTAAATATCAGTAAATATGTTGAATCAAAAAAAAAAAATAAAAAACATATTTAAAATAAAAAAATGCATTTAAAAAAAAAACAGGCATCAACTATTGAAATAATGCCTAAAAGTCATGGAAAAGCCTTAGTTGGCATGGCTGGTCGCCTGTGCAATGCCTTTTAAACACTCCTACATCTTTGTTAAGCAAAGGATGAAAGGATGATTAGATATAAAATAAATAAAATTAATAATTGGCGCAACAGGTCCGTATGGACCCAAGCCTAGCTTCTCACAACCATTCGTCTTGTGTGAGTTTTTTTTTTTTATTTTTGGGACGAATGGAAGTTATCTACAATTTTATGCCGAGTCCAAACGGCCAATTGAGAAGCTCTTTCATGACAGTTATACTCTCGGATGTTTGTCAGACGTTCGCGAGAGGTGGCGCAGTGAAAAAAACCTTAAGTTGGAATTTGGGTTTTTCTCGGGATTCGAACCTGGGACCCCTCGCTTAGTAGTCCAACATACTAACCACTAAGCCACTGCGCCGACGATGATTAGATATGGGTCGCTCAAGTGAAGGGAGGCCTTAACTCGATCATTTGAGAGTGGCTCTGGAGGTATTTAGCCAAAAACTGTGCTTACTGATGAGAGTACGGCCAGAGACGCTTTATTGTGGTACAACACCAGGAGAGTGTAGCTTCTAAACTATAGCAGCAGTGCGAGCTCTGAATCCTAAATAAAACGTAATAATCTGTCATATTCTCGAAAGGTCTTAAAGTCTCTGGCCATATCGCTTTAAGAGGTCGGGTAGATACAGGTAAACCCATCTTATGCATGGCTACCTCCTATCCAAACAACTCATCTATATCGGACATGTCATCCAGCATCATTCTCCGGGTGTGTGGCTCGCTTTGTTCACGGTAAAAGCTTATATAGTTTTCTGACAACATTCTCTAAGCTTTAGACACATATTTTTTCAAAGCCTGTGGGAAGTAAATTTGGAAAAAGTGTCCCTAGCTCCAGTTGTCTCATAGATGAGTTGTAAAAAGATCACGGATGACATGGCTGTAAGTCATCCTTTATGGACGAAAGCATAGACCTTAGAAGCAAAACTTCACGAAAATTAGGATATCTTCCCCTTTAGAGCACAAGAAAACCCTCAGTCGATCGCTGTATTTTTTAAACAACTAATTACTGAAATTGGGCATGATTCAATCTTCCTTGTATTATTTAAGAATATTGCTCACTGCTTCAGGCAACTTTGACATCTTATCTCTCGCAACCCCATTTCCTGTCGTCTGTTTGTGTCAACGAAGCTCAACATGACTGCCCAACGATCAGTCGCGTTTTGCGTTTGATTGGAGTTGGAAATAACTGCCCAACGATCAGTCGCGTTTTCGTTTCATCGCAGTTCGGAACTATTCCACATTTTGTCGTGCAAAAAATCACATTTAAGTCCCTACACAAGAACAAATATCTCAAATTCTGCTTACATCCCCGAATCGAAAGACGTACATCATATACGCCCAAGGAATGTAGTTGCAACAGCAACTGCAGCAGCACTAATTGTGCGTTTCGCTATGTTTTCCCTGATTTATTGCCACTCCGCAATGACCAACGACCGACGGCCAATGACTAGAATCATCGCTCCATCCGACACTTCAATTTTACCGATATCAAACCAAGCCCGGGAGCTATTTAAATAATTGAAGTCTAACCACACAGCACGCAGAGTCCGGCCGCGCCGACCGAAGCCCACTTATTCAGAATGTCCAATCAGCTCGATGTCGATGTCGTCTCCGCTGCGTGCCGTTGCACACTTCCTTTGCCATTTTTTTTTTCTAAATCACTATCTGTGCATCTGACTGGATCGTTTGGATGTTCTGTCAAATTCATCAGCTTCATCAGGCATCGCGAATAGATATTGCATTTGATGCGCGATACCCAGCGCTGATTTAGAATCCCATGTGTGTAGTGTTTTATAGTAGTTAGCACCTGTCGCCGTGATTATTCATCACCTGAATTAATGTAACTGTTGCGTGCTGCGGGAAAATAACTACCTCGTCGATTGAGTAGCAGAGAAGCGCTGCTCCAAGTTGCACGCTGATTGAGATAATAATCGAACAAATACGGTTGTAGATGATGGAGAACCAACTACCGGTGATTGGTTGGCTAATTGGACGACTTCTTTCTATTTGAAGGCGACCTGAAGAGCGCCACGCCGGTCCACCCAAAGTCAAACGTGATGCATTCCACACAACAGTCAGAGTCGGAGGCTCACGGCATAGGCGGTACACCGATCAACAAGCCGAGACGTCAACAGCAATTAATTTTCCCACATGCTCACCGAATGACAATAGTTAATCAAACTGACGTTACAGACTGACTTCACCCCCACTGGATTTCGATTTCACTCCATGCCACGCCACCGCACCGACTTTCTCTGAAGTCTGGGGCATGCCTTGCATTCTAATTTGGCCAACAGTGCTCCTAGTTTACCTGTTCGAGTGCGCAGAGGCCAGTGGCAGTCCCCATTTTAACGAGGGCAGCAACCACAGTAAAGAGTAAATGTGGGAACGAAACCGAACACATTCAGTGACACTGACAGTGACAGTCACAATGACAATTACTCCTTAATTCGTGGAAACAAAGTGCGGGTGCTTTGCAGCGACGACGCCTGCCATGTCCTTTTCGGAGCCGTCCCCAGGGAATACTAAACCGCAGTTATTAATGGGAAAATTAACGTAATATGAAGTCCGTTGTATACGGGTGGGTGAATCACAATCATTCCTCCATCATTTGTCACAATCCCGGTGTCATGCTCATGGTAATCATAATCACGCAGGAATGATATTTGGTTTGTAGTCCTCCTCCTGCGCACCTAAACTCGCCTGATCTTTCCCATTCTGAATGGGATTGGATGCGGGAGGCTAAATTGGTTAATTAAGCATTGTGGCACAAGGTGTGAAGTTATGCAAGTCATTCGAGGGTTTGCTTTGTGGCGGAGCTATTCCGTCATACAAAAGCCGGTGAACATGAATTGAGTCATATCTGCGGTTGGTATACGTATGATTCTGCATCATTGGACACACAAAAGTGCCTGGACAGACATTGTCCGTTCGTTTGCACGCCGAATGCCGAAATTTTCAATTTTGTTATGCCGACGAGATAAGAATCTCTTGATGAATGGGAGGCAGGAATCGACTTTATTCTGCGAGAGGAATATTTTTCATTTTCTGTATTTTTCTAACCAGAATGTTGGCAGAGTCATAAATAATCTGCAGCTTGATCGGACAAGATGGAGCAACAATAAAACGAGTGCGAGGAACGCCAGATAAAAAGATTGCAAAAGGGAAGTCGCGGAATAAAAATGTGAAACTTGTATCGGAGAAATCTTTATTGGCCGAAGTGATGTAGATAGAGAAGTGATAAAACAGTTTAAAAAGCAAAACGTGATTGAGTATGCTTTTGGGATAGAAGGCGTGGAATGGACGTTTCGTAAATAATGTGTTTTGGGAAATATCTTTGCCAAGTGAATTGAATTGAAGTTGTGAAATGGGGGTTTTTGTTTTGCCGCACGGATGTGTCCAAAGGGTGTGTAGTCTTACTTGTTGTGCATACTATCGGAGAGGCACGATTCGCGGGACATGTTTCTGTGGTGGCACGCGACTGGGTATACGCTGCGCTGTTCTATCACTCTCCTTAAGGGTCTTTCATTAGGTATTGCTTCGCGGAACCGGGTAGCAACTTATGTCAGGTGATAATGCTACTGTATTTCTTCTGTTGTCGGAGGTATCTATACTTGTCCAACTAGGAGCGCTTACGAACAATCAACGACCATGCCTGCCTTTTACTCGCATTTACCCAAACTCCTCGAAAGTATTTTATATGCAAAGCCCTCAGCTGTCAGTGCAAGTCTTTAATTTCCCCTGGTCAGCCGTGTTAAAGGTAGATCAACTATCACTAACCTCGTCGGATTTGTGTCCTCTGCCCTCTCAGCCCTAGAAAGTGGTAAGAGTCGACGTCATTACAACAGACTTCAGTAAGGCCTTTGACAAAATATCCATAAATTAATCCTTTTCAAATTGTCTGCTCTTGGCTGTGACACTGTTTTGCTAAAATGGATAAATTCTTACTTGGAAAAACGGTTTTAATGTCCGTCCTATCGGCTCTTAATTGGCTACATCTGGCGTACCTCAAGGCAGTCATCTAGGTCTCCTTATTTTTATCCTAACCACAAACGACCTTGAAATGGCCATTCAGCACTAAGCATTTCCTCTCTATGCTTACGATACCAAATTTTTCAAACCCATTTCCGCGCAACATGACTCCAGCCTCCTTCAAATAGACCTAGATAATTTTACCACCTGCTGCTTCACAACCAACTTAGAACTCAATGTTACCAAATGCCAATCTATAACTTTCTTATGTAAGTTCAACAAGTCTCCTCATGGAACTTACCTAATTCATCGCTCAATATATTCGCGACCTTGGTGTATTATGTGACAGGGAACTTAATTTCCGCTCGCTTAAGGTAATTCTGAAAGCAAACTCATCGCTTGGCTTCGTTAAAGATGGTCCAAAGAATTCTCCGACCCGTACGTGACCAGATCTCTTTACGTCACATTTGTTCGCCCCCTGCTCGAGTACGCTAGCCAAGCATGGTCTCCCTTGTCCATATATACAGAATCGATTTGATCTTCGGGGACTATCTTTGAATGATCCCATAATCTTACCTCCCTATCAAGACCGTCTCAACCTTATTGACCTCAATTCCCTTGAGGAACGCAGGGATGTAGCAGACGTTTTCTTCATTCGCCGGCTGCTCTCAGGCTTCATCGACATCTCTTTACAACTTTATAACCTTTAACACTAACCCTCGGAAACTTCGTTGTCCTCGTCTCTTCTATTTACCTCATGTAGCTCAAACGAACCAATCTTCCGAATGCTGCGGAAGGTTAATTCAAACCTTACTGTTTTTGACTTCAACCGCAGTAGTTCCTCCCTTAAAACTGACCTCATTCACCTCATTAAGCTTTAAGCCCCAGTTATTAGTCCTAGTTTTAAGTAGTAGGTTTCATTTTACGTTAAATTAAGCCACAGTAATAGCTTGCAATAAGTGAAATAAATGGGGGTTTTGCCACCACAAAAATTATGCTGAAAAAAAATGACTCACTGATATGACACTGATCACTGTGAGGACTTAAGGGATGAGAATAGCCTATGGTACCAGCATTCGGCTCTTCTTAGCTTTTCTAACCTTCTTAGTTCTTTTGCAAGCTCGCTTTTTGGATCACAGCTTTTGAGCTTCTATTATAGAAATTGTCACTTCTCTTACCAGCTTGTGATTTGCCTGAAGTAAATCCTTTGCACACCACATTGGTGAGAATTTGTGTGGGTAAATTGACAACTATTGCGGAGGTTGCTTCGTCCAAAGTTCCTTGCTTCGCTATGGTTTTCTTCGGTACAAGTTCCCCCGCTGTTGACATAATCTATAAAACTTTGAAAAGGTCCACCGAAATTTGGTAACAAAAATGTAAAACAGATCTTTTGTGACGTCTTCTTGTCAGCTTATTAGATGTGCTTACTTTGTTGTCAAACATTATTGCTAAGTAACTAATTCTCCATCGACCTAAAAGTTTGGTGTTTACCTGGAAATTTGGTATATTCCACAGTCTTTAGCTATTTGTTAGGATAACCTCCATCAGCTTGCTAAAGGCTTTCAGACTCTAGCCAATTTGTGATGCCGGCGACTGCTCTACCCGTGGTGAACTCTATATCTTAGCTGAGGTTGGAAACAAAGTTTCTAGGTAGGGGAATGTAGCGTACCTTGGACTAAGTGAACCTCTGTATCTGGGATTTATGGTCTTAAGGCCGAAAGTTTGCATGGCATGGCGCAAGAAGTAAACACAGTCTGCCAGCTAAGAGAATGAGGTGGTAGTCATTAAGAACTTTTCTTGCAGTCAAAATAATTTTTTAATAAATTTTTCGAAACTCCGTTTAAGAATAGAATTGAGGTGAGGCTTAGCTGCAGATAAATCACCCTTTTAAATTATTCCTATGCAAAAGAAAAATTATAATTAAACTTAGTATCTGTCATCAACAACGCTTGTTACTTGTAACTTAAGTCCAAGGTATACTACAGTAAGATGCAAGGTATTACCTTGGATTTATGAAACTGCATTTATTGAGGTCCTAAGATTGGGACGTAACTAACTTTTTGCAAACATTTTATGAATTTTTTACTAGGAGTAATAAGCACGTAAAAGTTTCCAATATACAGTAAGCAGCAAACACCAATTTTATTAAAAAACCAAGAAACTTTTCGAGTTTTTTCTTCATAGGTTTTTGTGCGCAACAAAGAACTGGGTGGGATTATGTAAAAAACGAAACGAAACGAAACTTTTACATTTCCAAAAACGAAAGAAAGCAAAATGTTAACTGCTTTCGTTTTCTTCTTCTCCTTGGCAAGGGTTTAAGAAACGGTGTGACAAGAAAGTTTAAGTTTGAGAAGCTGTACATATATATCAAATATGTTGTTTTGACGGCTAACAGCTGACCGCTTTCAATGTAAATATTTTTCGTCTGTAGATATATTCGTCGTAACAAAAAGGTGAAAATACTAATTTTTGTTTTCTATTAATAAATAATTCTCTAGCAAATTTTTGGTGAAATAAATATTAGTCAACAAACAAAAATTATGAGAAACGGCAAACAAATAGCATTCGTTGTAAACGAAAATGTCTTTCGTTTTTGGAGTTACATGAAGCAAAGAAAACGTAAACGTCGTTGAAATAACTTACGCCTTTTTGTTTTCGCGTAAATGAACGTTTCCTTTTGTTTTTGAAGTAAAACGTTCGTTTGAACGAAAACGATTGAACGTTTTCATCTAACATATTCCCAACCCTGGGTTCACAGCGTGAATAATTCACATGTTTTTGTCTTTATTTTTCAAGGAGATTTTGGTTCTCGATTTTAAGAGATTTCTTTGATTTTTTGAAGCGGTTTGAAAAGTCCTTCTTATATTTGAAATTGGTAGAGTTTTGAACCATTCTTAAGGTGCGTTTTTAACGCCATTTTTTAAGCGACGGTATTTCTCCTTTCAAGTCATATTCTAGGCTGAATTGTCATTCAATTGTCCACGTGTTTATAGACGAGTTGGCACTTAGTAGCACAATTCTGTTGTCAATTATAATTTTTTACAAATATGACAGTCCTTAAAATTTTTCTGAAGAAAATACCGCCAGGATAATTTTGACTGGAAATTAAATTCAAATGTGTTCTCAGAAAATCCGTTTTAGTCCTGAATGGCGGAAAACCCTAGAATGAGGAATTTGCTTCAGGTACCGAAATGAGCATCACATTAAAATGATTCGTACCGCTCGAAGAGGTAAAATAAAAATTATGGAATTGATTCAGAAAAATATGGCCATTCGCTACCGTCGTCGTCATCGTTGTAGTCGTCGTCGCCTCTTGGCTGTTTTGTATTCAATTTGGGATTCGTGGCCGAGATTGTCATCGACGATAACGCCGCCGCATGGAGGAGATACCACGTAGGTACATATATACCTTCCCTATGCCAGGGAGTATTGTGTAAAACATGCCTTTTAGCAAAGTGTTTCAATGTTTTTGTGTGAAGGCGCGCGAGCCTCTCACTCCTTTCGGTACCTTTTACTGTACCAATTCGGCCAGCGAGTCAGTGTTATGTTAACAATCGACATCGATCCACGAACAAAATAACACAACACCACACCGGGTAAAATAAGTTTGAAAAAAATAAGAAATAAAAACCAAACCCACCGAAGGACAATAGAATTTCTCGGGTGTGATTTATTTGTCTACCTTTTTACGGTTGTTTAGAGTTGTAGCCCACTGTACAATATATATACGAATCTGAGCAACATTGCGCCAATGCACATAGCTGGGGGATCGCGCAAGGCGGTAAAGGCCCGATTCCGAAACGGTGGTGTTGGGAATTATTGAGAACTCGTTAGGCATTTGATTTCGGTTTCGGTTTCATACGAAATCGACATGCATCACATGCATACATACAATCGGAACAGAGGATGCGAAAAATGAATCTTCCTCTTTGGTTTAAAAGAGTTTCGTATCTCGTTATCTGGACTGTCAATTGGAGTGTGGGGGGCACTTCAGAAGGTGTCACACAGAAACACCATTTTAATGTCATTCTCGTGGTTGAAAATAAAATAAATGACTAGTGCTGTATATAGGCGCATACGGAGCAGCTTAACGGGCGGATCGTGATTTAGGCCAATAACACTGATGGGCACGAAAGTGAAAGTCAGTCAAGATTAATGTTTTTTTATTTGAGCGCGCATATCTCGTGCCGGTAATTTATAGATGTAGCGTCAAGGATGTGAAGGTATTTTGTGTTAAATGGCATTGCGAGTGTGCGCATATGAGTTGTTAAAATAAAATAAGTAACAAATAGTTGGCGCAACAGGCCCGTTGGGACCCAATAGGCCTAGCTTCCCACAACCATTCATTTTGAGTTTTTAATTTTTGGGACGAATGGAAGGGATCTACAGTTGTATGCCGAGTCTTAAAAGCTTCAACTCCTGGGAAAAACACGAAATATGTTCATTTTAAATATCTTCCATTGGTCTATCTCTTGTGAGCGTCTGACAAACATTCAGAGTTAGGTAGTCGGTAGTCCCGATATAGCTTCCCAGTTCAGCCTTTCGAATATGGCATAAAAGAGAGGGTCTACCAAAAATAAAATCACGTAAACGAAGGTATGGCATAGCATGTCAACTAATAAATTGCCGCATCAAAGGACATGTTTTACGGGATTTAATAAGTCGGTATAAGACTGATCGGGAAGTTTGTGTCAGAGAATCCTTTAAGTCACGCTCTCAATTTTTTTTTTTAATATTTCTAAGGAAAGTCGAAAACACTTTAAATTGGCTCCGAAATGCTTGCAGATTTGTTTTAGTTTTGCATGTAAACTTCCGCAACTTTGGCCTCTTGAAATAAGGCCCCAGAGAGCGAGTTTCAAAATTTACTTTCCCTGTAGCCGAAAAGTTTTAGAAAAGTAAAATACTTGAGATTGTCAAGTGTACCTACTGATAAATGTTACATCGGTTGTCTGACCGATTAAAGGCTCTCATATCTGGTATTGGAGTTGGCACAGGTCAGGGACTAGTCCAAGTAAAGGATCCCCTTTTAGTCGAACTGTACACCGCGACCACAAGAGATCTCTTGTGTTGGCCTCTGTTATTTAACCCAGGGAGATGGTGTGGCTCTTTATAAACCTCAGTACCCTTCTTGGTTCCATGTTTCCATGCTGTCATGTAAGTTAAGACAGTGTTTTGGTACCGAGCTCCATATATGGAAGCAAATCTTGGGTACAACCTGAACTTTATACAGAGATGAAGGATCTGCCAGGGCTGGCGTACCCTTTTGCTCTAAATAGGCACTTTTTTTATTTTTTTATTAAATTATTCCTTATCATAGTTTTACATAGGTTTATATAAAAAATATTAATTTTTCGATATGGGATAAGTGGATCTTGTCACAACATTTCCGAATTGACTGTGACTCCTGAAAGGTACATGGATTCCTTGGGTTATGGAGTTTTGGTTGTCCATTTTCATTTGTGGTCGAGTTGACGTATTTTTCTTCATAAAAGTAGTGAGTTAATAGATCAATTATTATAAATATTATAAATAAGAAATAATATTTTTAATTAATACAAAATATTTCTATAACTAAACTTATATATATCTTCCGCATTTTCCATGAAAATTAATAAATTAATATTTATTAAAAATGTATCTCCTAAAAAATTTTAAAAATATTTTAATTTCTAATAATAAATTCAAATTTACATTAGATATTACTCCTAAATAATTTAAATTAATTTATAGTCAATCAAAGCAATAATCTAATATATTATTCAATAATCAATTAAATTATTTTGATTTACCAATTTATTATAAAAAAATTTATATACCTAACTAAATTTAGTATTTCTTCCTCATTTTCCCACCTCAAGTATATATCCTGTTCTTCATTGAGAGAGCTAATTTGTTCACCTCGTTGACTGTATCATATAGTTAAGCATTCACGGGCACACTGTTTGTGTCGGAACACGGAAGATATAAGAGATCTGTCATCAGCAAAGATATGAATCAGTATTGTTCACCGGACTAAGAAGGTCATTGATCTGGTGAAAAATATAAAGTATAGATCTTTGGGAAACTCCAGCGTTTATAGCAACGAAATCCGAATGTCTGATACCACAACCTCCATTGATCTGCCCAGAAGACAGTTTGGCATTCATCCTCAGAGATCTTGTTTAGTAGGGCTCTATGTCAGACCCCGTCAAAAGCCTTGATAAAGTGCAAGGCTACGGTGCTGGACTTACCATACCTGCTTCCATAAACGAGCTACACATCACAAGTCTGGTCTTCAGTAAACCAAAAGCTTCGGAAGACTTGAATTTTTTTTCTGAAAAGCCAAACTAATAAAGTAGCCGACTTAGCCGCTTTATTGCATTTTTATGAGCCCCAAAGTCGTAAACATTTCCGCTCCTCCTACAATCATTTCCAACGAACTCTCACAACACAATAAAAACAAACACAATTAGTTAGCTAATCATCTGGAGCCGGCATAGTGGCAACCCACCTACGATGCGACCGATCCACCAACTAATCCACAATAAATTCAAGTGTTATAGTTGGGGCGTTCGCGCACAAGTGTTTCATAACAAACAACTTCAATACGGCAACTCAAATGGACAACTTAATCCTAGAAGCACCTTCAGCGTTCATTAAATTGAATTTAAATACTTAATTGAGGAATCAAAGCCGATTGTGCGTTCTTTGTTTGGCCTGCCCAAATTTACGACTTGCTTACACCGCTCAACGCTCGAGTCCCAAAAATCCCCCAAGAGAAAACAAAATCCGAGTCCTCTTCACAGAGAGCGAAAGGACAAGAACCGGTTGCCGGAGCGACAACACAACACAACCGTCAACATCATACACATAAAGACTACAAATAAAGACTTTCCTAATCCCTTTGATGTGCTCGCTTCATCAAGTGAATATCTCTTCATATTTCCAGATAAACACGATCACATGACGGGCGAGGACCACAAATAATTTTTTGGGTGCGACCATTTGCATTTGAATGGCCTAGCGTTTGGCTAACCAGCTTGTTCGTCGCGGGGGAATCAAATAGCGACCAACGAAGGAAAACAAAGCAGGTATCAACAACATCATCATTATCATCATCATCAGCAGCAGCAGCAGCAGCATCAAGCATCAACATTGCAGGGGCAACATCGCCAGCTTCATGAGCTATGAGCTACTTTAGCATCTTTACCATCGGCACAGCATTATCCGCCAAGAGAAGGGTAAATAAAGGTGAGAGCAAACAATTTGGCTTATTGTTTACCTGAGCGGATCGCTTTCTTATGTTTTTTTTTTTGTTTTTTGTTTAACCCAGAGTGCTGTTTGCTGGGCGTAGCCAGTTTGGCACTCTGCACAATGTATGGGATCTCATTTCGGAAAGCCTTACAATGGCACTTAGGAGGATTAGACGCACTCGCACACACAATATTAGTACATTCCCATTGTGGTGTAGTCCGATATGGTTGGCACTTATTGGCAGTAAATTGCGGAGCATCCTCCATAAATTGGACGAGCACTTGATGAGGTTTCATCATCGCAGGTAGAGTGGTCCCAGACCCATCATCAAAAAAAAAAAAAAAAAAACAGTTTTGCGTACAGTGTTACGTCGTCGTGAAGAATTAAGAATCACCCTTTGCATGGGCATGCTGTTCGATTTGGGTCTCCTGTTGTGGATCCTGCTGTCGCCGCCGCCGCCTTCAGAGGAAATTAACATTTCTCGGTCGTGTTTGCATTCATAATTCTTTCTTTTCCTCAGCGTGTTCGGTCCCTTTACGGTAATAGTGGGAACGATGAGTGCTGTTGCAGTGTACGAGTACGAGTATTCCTGTTTGGGTTTCATCGTTTTCGTTTCGAAAGAGAGCTCGACCGAATATTAAAGCTGTATTTGGACTTTTTCGAAAGAATTGATTTATGGAAGTACAAAGGAAAACCTTCATCGTGCCGACCGCAGTGGTCTCTGTCTTCGAGCTTGGAACTGTGCGTGACAATTCAGGTTTCAGGATACCTACCTACATTAAGTGTTTTTTTTTTTTTTTTGTTTTTCGTCTCTACTATTCGAAGGCTCGAAGGAAATGCAAGAATGTAATGTCTTTATTAAGGAAAAATTCGGGGAATATTGTCTGGCGATGCGATGGGGTGCGAGGTTCCCATGACATGTTCGGCAAGCGTGATGAGCATTATTACAACTCTTTCAATCAGACTTGTACACAGTAATGCGAGAAGACAGTTTACATCGGAGATAGTGTAAAGATGCTCTAATCCAGTCCTGATGTGAAGTATAGACAAACCTAATGCGGACGTGAATTACCTACTCGTCGTTGCTTTTATGCGCTGAGAGCTTAGGGAATTTTGAATGAATATTGGCGAACCAGTTGTAATATATTTAATTCACTTGTTGCAGTTTGACTATCTAAGCCGGCCGCAGCCTAGGTATAGGATAAGAAAGCAGTGATGCCAGACTTTATGTAGAAGCAGGTTATTCCACGGTTATACCCAAAAAAATCCTTTTAACCCTCGTCAAAACATAAAATGTCCCACATTTATCCCACGAAATATTAATTTAAAAAAAAAAACGTTAAATTCAGTCTTTTTCATTTTTAACAAATACAAGTTACATTATACATTAACTTGGCAAGCTAACAAAAATAAAAACGTAGGTATTTTACCATCAATATTTGTATTTTAATCTTAAGTTTGCTCAATTGTTTACTTTTTTTTTTTGTTTTTACGCTTGTATTAAGCAATATATATATATTTAGATACGTTTGTATATAATACAAAAATACAAAAAAAGAAATGTAGGTTCATCTTATACAATTTTAAACCGTTACAAAAAGGAACATAAAATTGCATTCGGCATTAAAATGAAAATAATGATCAACATAAAATAAATATCTTATGAATTATTTTAAAATGACTGGTATGCGAAAAGCTTTATCTCGGTTTCAAGTCTCATTATTCTTGATTTTTCATACAAAAATGACACAGATATGTCAGTTTATGAAGCAGTTTAGGGAAATCAAAAAAAAAATGAACGCTGTAGAGGATAAGAACAATCGACGGGGGAAAAAGAAAAGGCAACCGCGCTCGATGTTAAGTTAACCTCTACCTCCACGTTTTTTATTTTAACATTTTGACATTGGCATTAGCAGAAGGGTCACTACAAAAGAATGAGACAAACACATTGCCAAAGGCTAGTACATACGGAATCTAGTACTTATAACAGGGTGATAGAATAATATAATTAACAATTAAAATATGATAAGATGAAATAAATATATTAAGGCAAGAAATAATAACTGAACAAACTTCGCACAATAATCCAAAACAAACGCATTCAAATATTTCGAATGACTTTTTTCTAAACATGAAAATATTTAATTCGATCGTAGGTTGACTAATTTGTTTATTCTTAATGAAATTAGCAATTAGGAAAAAAATTGACCAAAAAGTAAAATCACTTTGTCCCTTTCAGCTTATTTTAAGCTAGAAAATCCCACAAAAAGGGATAAATCCCCCGATCTGGCATCATTCTAAGAAAGTATCCAACAGCTCAGGAGGTGGAAAGAAAAAGGCTTCAATATGCAGCAGAAATAAGACCTTCCAGTTTAGCAGAAGTGATCACTGGGCATGGGGTATTTTTACGCTGTCGGACTTCAACATTTCAAGATAGGTATTGTTGTTGCCCACCAGAGCGTTTTGTCGATGGAGACTTACGTTCAATAATTATTAAAAAATTACTAGTGATTTTTAATGATAGAAAGATACGAGTTCAAAAATAGTTGGATCAGTCCGGGGAGATAATTGGAGATTTGTAATACAAACGTATACTTACATCAGTTTCGGTTAGAATCTCCGATCATGTTCATAGACCCAACCGCGCTTGCCCATGTACAAAATTGGGTCGTACTTTCTTGTGTGTTTGTGGAAACATCAATAGGCAGTAGAACTGAATCATAAAAGTGTCGAATACTAATTAGACTCAGTGCCGTTTGCTCATATTATGACTCTTAACGATATAAGTTCTACTTAAATACTTATAGGCTACTTTTTTTAGGGCATAAACTGGGACTTAATTCGCTATGAGTCGTATCAACAAACGGCCCTAAATTTCTGAATTTCACTACCCAACCTACAGGAGAAATTAAGTCAATCACATTAAACGAAGGAAAAACTTTAAAAATTTTAGAAAACACAGTTCGCACCACAGTTTTTTGGTTTTGCGGGCTAAAATTTACAAATTACTACCTAATCTGCGAATTTATCTTAATAATATTATTACAAAATAACCGAGATAATAAATCAAACACATTCATTTATTTAAAAAAAGAAAAATATTGTAGTGCCAAGGATTTATATAACATGTCGATCATTTTTATTGGTTAAAATGAACCCCAATTTGACAATTTTTGATTTAAGAATGCAAGTGTTGAAAATAGAAAATAGAGAAAATAATAATGGAGAGTATTTTATTCCAAATGACTTGATTCCTGATAACATTAAAACTAGTCTCATAAATAATAATGTAGTTAAATCAATAACTTTCAGCTTAAAATTTTTGAAAAACTAAATATTCTTCGCTTTACAAGCTTTTCTTTGTGAGGATATCCAACCATTTTTTATAAGTGGATCAAATTGAAAAAAAATATATATTTAAATATTTCAAGACCTAAGAGTGTAAGGCAGGTCCACGTTTGACTTAGGGAAATACAATTTATTTTTGATGGGCAACTTTAATAATTTACAAAAATCTTACTTGTTTGTGTGAAAATATAGAGGCAGCATTTTTTTTTAAGAACATTTGAAGGAAGTTTTGTTCGAAATTACGCCTTCGAAATTGTTAATTTTAAGCCATTTAAAGGAACGCAGTTTTCCAAAAGAACCTTTATGAAAATAAGTTGGGTATTTGTTATTAAAAATCGTCCTTTTGAAAAATGTTTAAGCTTGGGGACGACCAAACCAAATAACTAAAATTTATCTAGAAAACTTAATGTAAAATGTACCGGTAGAGGCCAAAAAATATGGCCTAACATATCCGCAGCTAAAAACCAAAAAAAAAAAAAACTGAATAAATCCGTATTTGTTCGGTTTTCAAACAGCGAACTGTGGAAAAGAAGAACGTGTATCACGGGACGTGTACTTCCATCATCAGTATTTAAATAATAATAATTGAATTGTAGAGGTATTCTGTTTGGACTAACTTAGATTCTTCTGCAAGGTGCCTTCTATCAGAGACGAACCGTGATAAGCTGTTGTGTTATGTAGCATTCAGTTTGCGCCGGCTATTACAGGTAACCTTCCAAAAATACAGGTAAAAATAACGTCTTGAATACGAGCATCTGAGAATGAATTTTACCGCGTACGGTGATTAGAGTTGACTCTAAGAAACGGAGATCCATATAGACCATTCTCGTAACCGGTAAATTGTCTTTCCAAGTCAGATGTATGGTAGGTTCTCCTTATTTGATTGGCGTTGAGATTGATGCATTCATGTCTTGCTCGTCTCTGAACATGTATGGAATTACAGATAGGTTGTGCTTTAGCGTCATCTGATAAATAGTCAACAAATCTTCGCTCATGTCTTCATTAGCGCCTTTTGTTCTATCTACTGGACCACATAAGCATGTAAGGACAACTTGCCGTCCAAATGTTTTTCTCTACGTGTGTCATCGCAAATCCCTTAGAGAAACTTAAAAGATTATCATTATTGTTAGATAAACTCGCATATCTGTCTATACTCGGAGACCATCAGATGTTCGATCGGTTACTAATGGTTAGTGGAAACCACAAATATATCCTTCGATTGTCCACAGCAAATAACGAGCCACTTGATATCTCTTCCGAGCTTCACGAAGCATAGAATGAATATATGGTGCACATTCCTCACCTATAACCCTTTCCTAGAACCCTAGTCAACCTGCATCTCCACCTCATACAAAATGATAATTCAAACAAAAATGCGGTCAACATTATTATCTCATCCAGAAAACAATGAAATGCAGGCCCACAGGTTGTCCCTCTTTAAAGTTCGCATATAAACTAAGAAAAATGACAGAGCGCATCCCAATTTACAATTCATAAAAGATTCCACAAAATTCATTGAACTATGCAAAGCGAAGAATTCGCAATTTGTAACTTCCTACCTGCCCTTCCCCCACCGGCCGTAGCAATTCTCCAGCGACTCATGTCACTGTCATCGTTTCACATTTTCATCCTCATTTCTTCTGCAGCTGGTACTCTCCGACTCAGCTGTCACTCATAGTCCGTAGCTGAATGAAGAAAAGGAAGCAACTCAAAAGAGAATGCATCCATAACTTAGCATAAATTTCATCGAGCCCAAGTCCGCCGCAGAGCGTGTCCTTTTTCGAAACAGTCATAGTGCACCTCGCGCTCAATGGGAAACAGGTCTGGAGCGGACTTTATATTTTTGGTGATTCTGATTAGCCACAGGAAACGGAACCACATTCCAACACTGATTGGTACCGAAAACGGCCAAGATCACCATCACTATGGGGATACACGCAAATTGTGATGCAATCAGGTTGATGATCGCCCGAGCAACAGTAGCCACGATAGAAGCACCAGAGTCGCGCATAGTCACTCCAAACTGAGCCCCGCCTGGAGGCGATGATTTATTTTCCGCTGTCAAACCAGAGCCAAGTACGCGGGCACAGTATGCGGCTTTGGACGTGATTAACTGCGCATGTGTACACGCTCGCTCGAAAAAGATAGCCATGCGTGCAGACAGCACCAAAGTCCCCGAGATCTAAACAAATATTCTAATACAACGGCCAAAGCCAAGCAAGTCGTCATCTTCATGTGGTGAAATGCAGATGCAGAACGCGCTGATACCGATACACTGGAGCGCTTCTGTTGGGTGGTGGCGGTAATTTGCATGACATCGCAGTCTTACACATATCTCTTCCGTATCTGCGCTGCTGCGGTGGCGGCGCGCTGAAAGCCGACTACGCCTTTGTGGATCCGAATGCCGGCGCGTTTGCCAAACCCGCCTGCGAGGAACGTGTTAAATTCTGTCCGAACGGCAATTAAAAATGTGTCCGGCTGAATTAAGTGAGACTGATTGGCTGTAGGCACAGCATCATCATGACGTCCGATGTGGAGCGGTTACTGGATGTATTGACACCGCATTAGTGGCTAATTATGTAGACGAGCCGCAAACGGGCAACAGTTATTTCCCAGCCAATTCCGACGACTTGGGTATCTATAATCTGCAGCGTTAAAATGTCACAGACGTGCAGGTCTAAGTAATGATATTGCCTTAATACGGGACCACTCCGTAATATGATACAAAAGTCTACCCACCGTATTAACAAGCAGCCATTATACGCCGACGAGGCTGACCCTCGCACTAGAAGACGAGCGGGAGTGCTCGCTGCCGGCTGCTGGCGGATGAACCATATTGGTTGGGTATACAAGTTCCAATATGCATGTGGGTAATAGGCACGTCGGCCACAGCAAGAGCGAACAATAGGACACTTCCTCGATAATAAATAAACACATTATTCCCAATCCGGTGAGGCTCTTCCCCAGCTGCTGATGCCAGCTCCGAGGAACCACGGCTCCGCAACACAAAAATTGTCAAAACACACGTACAGTTAAGAGGAGAGGAAATTGTATCTGCCAGCGACAATCTCTAATGGACAATTCGCGCACCTACATGCCTGCTGCGCCATTGTACCGCCGGCGACTTATCCCGCAAATGGAAAAATATGGAAAATCTAAGATCGCGAACGCAGAAGACTGCAACATGCCCCTCGCTGATGCGCTCGTCCTGGACATATGTGCGTCGTGTCCCAATAACGCACCACGATGCAACAGCCAGCACTGATTACGGACCTGGGATAACGATTATAACAACAGTAAGTACAAGGAAACCTCCTCGCAGAGCTTGTGCTTTCTACGTACACTCGTATGCATGCGGCGGCGGCGACGGCGCGTCGAAACTGTTACCTTTGGCGAAAGGGAGATAGCAATCATTCGGGAAGACATTGTCCTACGCCGACAACAATTTTCCATACAACCTTTATGGTTATAATAATAATATTTGTGAACATGTCCAGCATTCTCATTAATGCTGCGATTTCGGTTCGCACAAAAAGACATTGGCCTAGGCATCGAACATCCAGCGGAACAGCGAAATGCAATTGCAATATGCAATTCTTTGGCTAGCGCTTATCGGGTCGCATGAAAGAATGTCTCGGATTCTGTTATATGTTCTGTTCTGTGTGTGGTGCCATCGGGGACAAGAACGACCGAACGACAGAACGAGCGAACAACGTGAAAGACGCGATATTTCTCCTCGATCGAACGCGTACCGTACGTTGGTAGGTGCTCATATGCCTTTCGTTCGCTTAGAATGCGAATACGAAATTATGTAGTTCAATAATAGTGCGTGTTGTGGTCCAACAAAAGGGGGAAGAATTGAACGCATATTGTGACTAGTTGTGGTCGATGTACAGTGGCGGTGATCTGAGAGTTCCCCGCTTTGTGGGTAAATAATATCCAGTTCGCACTTGAACTCTTTTGTTTTGCGTTGGCAGTGATGCCCTTTTTTACTTCTCTGGTGACAATCCTACTGTAATTTTTGTTTAACATTTATTGGGAGACGGAATTGTTTGTTAAATGTCTGCGCAGAATCCACTTGGGATGGGGTATGTATCAGATTGCTCAAGCCGTTCAATTTGCCAGTGTCACTTGTACGTCAAGGTAAAAGAAGACAGCAGACAAAATTGGCAAAAATGACATCACCGCGTTTGCATGTTTATTTTCATGGGTTTCGATCAAATAGTGACGAGGAACATTTGGGTATATTACAAGGAGCTCACAAGTCCAGGAGAGCATATACGTAGGTCCATATAGTAAAACTTTGTGATAATTACGGATGCGATAGTGCCCTGCTCTTCGTCGCCAAGGTCAAATGGTTAAAATCTTAGTAAATGGAGTAAACCAAAACTTAAATACAGCGGGAGTAGGCACGTGGCCAGAGGGAGGTCTTGAGGGGCTGAATCATCTCCGATTCGAAACAAAAAAGTAAAAATTAAAGCTTTCTAATATAAATTCAAATCTTTAAAAATTGTTTGCCAAAAGCTCTACAGAAGAAATCCCTAGATTTCTTTTCTGCAATTGACGGCACAAAAGAAGCTCTGAATTCTCTTAAGAACATCAGAGAAAATGCCGGCGATTTTTTTCAGAGAGGCTTTTCAATCCGCATACCGACTTGCCGAGGACTTATTTGAAGTTAAACTAAGAGCTCCAAGAACTTCATTGAAACAAACAACGCGATCCAATCCGCAAACCTCTTCTACTTAAGCCCCGAAAATTACGAGTGTCTATTCTGATTCATTGCATAGATTCATGGTCAACGAATACGTTCTACAATCGATTCAAGATGTTCTCCCAAGTTTTGCTGCAGTTGAGCGAGTGAACGAAATGGAAAAGCTAACATGTTACTTTGATAATGCAATTTCGTTGGCAGCTGTGAAAGCTGAGTACATTCTTTGGTGTGAAAAAATATCGTCGAGATATCCCTCTACCGAAGTTTTGAAATTGCTTGATATATGCGACAAGCCTCCCTTTAGAGGTATAAACTGCTTGCTTACGGTTTTGGTCACGCTTCCAGTGACCACAGCTAGCTTTCAACACTATTCAACTTTGAAAAGGATTAAAACAGTGTCCCGAAGCGTTATGGGGAATGCAAGTGTAAGCTCACTTGCTATATTATATCTTCGGATATTAATCTGGATCCAGATAAGGTGATTGATCTCATGCCAAACAAAAATTCAAGACGTCTTCTGCTTTGAAAAAATGTGTGTAAAAAAAATAATTTAAGTAGGTATGTTCGTAGTTTATATAGATTTTGGTTTAAAGAATTCCTCGTAAGATTGTGAAACAAGACGTATTTATAAATTCACGATCAGCGCTGTATTTTGCATTTCCCAGCTCGTTACAATAAATGTTCGATCCATTTATGAGTCTTACTCAATTATGCAGACAGTCAGGGAACGTTTCCCTTCGTCACAACAACTACAGCGGCTCGACTGTGTATAACCATCAGATACCCCGAAAATTACGAGATGGCGGTCTAGCTAAATATATAGCGGAACGTTGTTCTTCGGCACACCCAATAAAATGGCTCGAATTGGCTTACTATATGATCACGTCCCAACGGCCCTCATTCTGTCATGATCTCGACCTGGGTATAACAAAAATTAAGTTGACATAAGTCAAAACCAGCGAAAAAAGACACGAAATTATGTTTTTGGTTTATAGAAGTCATACTTCGTTTAAGATGGGAATACGAAAAACGGCATTGATATGCGAAATCAGCTAGCAGGTTTCCAAAGAGGGAGATCAAACATGGGGCAGTTCCCCGAGGAGTGCGACACTGCCAGACAAGGGGCGATGGCAAAATAAAACAACTCGCTTTTGAGTGTTGACGCACTGCCGACTTAAGGCTTTAGAAAATTTGAAATTCGACCGGGACGTCTTACACGAGATTAGTACGAGTTGAATATCCACACTGGACTAAGAGCTGCTCCGATTGTCACTCCCATTCGCCTTGTGTGAGTTTTTATTTTTGGGACGAATGGAAGGGATCTACAATTTTATGCCGAGTCCAAACGGCCGATTGAGAAGCTCTTTCATGACAGTTATACTCTCGGATGTTTGTCAGACGTTCGCGAGAGGTGGCGCAGTGAAAAAAGCCTTAAGTTGGAATTTGGGTTTTCTAGGGATTCGAACCTGGGGCCCCTCGCTTAGTAGTCCAACACACTAACCACTTAGCCACTGCGCCCATTACATTATTTAAAAAAGGCATCTTTTTTTTTCAAGTTATGCATTTTTGCGTTAAAAGTGGTTGGCAAGGCGAATATTGGTGTCGCGAGTTTAATGATTTTTTTTCCATATCATAAATGCCCAACACGCCTAAAGGAGTTTTTACTTCAAAAAGTAAAATATTACACCCATCCACAGTCTCGAAATGTTTGAGTGTTTGATTTCTGCGACTGGTTAGCCTTTTTCTCAGTATCAATGATGCTGAAATTTAATTATTCGCTTTTGCAATTTTTTCTAGTTTTTGGGTCCGGTACAAAGAAAAATGACCGACTCCAATTTATTTTTAGAAAGATTTCACAACATTTTTAGTTTCTACCTCTCCAAAAGCCGAATATCTGTGGTTTAGCTTCAAAGAGGTTAACACGTTCAAATGTTTCGTGGGCACAAATGATTTGCTCCTAATTGTAGAAGTAAATCGTTCGTGCACACGAAAACGTTTGAATGTTTCCCCTTACTCTGCACTGACCAATTTTAGCTGCCACTACTGTATCTCACTTCGTCGACCTTAGACCCTATCTATCCGCAATCACCGCACACATTTTATGTTCACAATGCTTTAGTATACATACAAGGCAACCCCTGTTCACTGGATTCATTTAAAGTTTCACTTATCCATTCAATTTAAAAGCCATTGTTGCCGGGCTCCTTGCAAGCGCCCGTCGCTCTGTGCAACCATGAATTTTATTGTCCACCGTTTCGACCATCCGACTCTTCCCATCCTTCTGCACCATGAGTATGCATGAAACTGTTGTCCTATTCCCAAGAAGATTGCTGAATTCTAAATATATGTGCACACAGAATGTGCGCGTCCTCTGATTCTAGCGCCTAGTTATCATATTCTTCCACGAACACGGTATTGGTTTCCCGGCCGCGACGATAGTTGTATAGTGGTTTCCAGCCTCAAATTGGTCAAAGACAGAGATTATGCGTAATGTTTATACGCAGCAACATACCGTGCTTATTAGTGTGATGGGAAATCGGCTGCTGCACACATTTGGTCATGGCTGCGCGACTTCACTGCTATGTGCTCCTTCCTCGCATAGGGTAGGATAAATTGTGAAGCTCATGTGTCCATCAGCTCTTGAAATTCATAAACATAAAAATGTAAACATGGGTTTCGACGTCATTGTTGCTGGCTGGTCCATTCAATAGTGGCCTCTTGAGAGTCTCAAGTGACCCTCGAGAGTGTGTCCCATTGTGACTTGTGGGTATTTTCCCCCACATGTAAGCGTATGTGATATGTATTCATTCCCAGAGGGAAACAGGACTCACAATCAGAGGCCAAAACACTCGAGCGCACGCATCCAATTTGACATTTTCTGTTACACACAAGGAGCGGACCTGCTCTAGTATAATAGGCTCTGCTACAGATGAATTTTTACTAAGTGGTCAATTTGAATTTTGGGCCAGCGCATACAGGATTGTTGGTTTTCTCTTCCTTTTTTTTTTAATTGAAAGGCGAGCCGGAGGCTGGACATCGCGATTAAAAATTGAAGAAGGAGTAATGGAATTTTAAATGGCATTTGTGCACTTTGATCCACGTGCCCTTAACCTCTTTGGAGTTTATTTTTTGTTTGTACTTTTGCAACTGTTCCTTTGAAATGCCGTATAACAACGACTTGCACCTGCTGCTGCTACTGCAACGACTTGCGCTTTTGACTGACTGCGCATGAACTTGAATTGATCGGAGGAATTTTTACGATTTTTGATGGCTTCACGTCATACCACAGGAAATGTTGTTCAAAATTATCCTTATGGCGGAGTGCTCGCAGCTTGCACGTCATCCATCAACCGACGGCTGAAAAATGTTTGCAGCTACTGAATAAAATGCCGCAAGGAAGTCGAAGTTAGAAGACATCCAGGAGCATAATTAAGAATGATTCGCTTCATGATTTATAGACTCACGGGTGGAATTGGAGTGCGCATGTGATGGAGAACAAAGGACATGTGTGTGCTGTCAGAGCTGGATTTACTGGAAGAGATAGAATTTTCATGCAGAAACAGCTTATGTTCTAAGCACATTTGCATCGCGACTTATCGAATTGGGTTGACGGTACAAGCAGGTGTAAGAAGTGTAATGAAAGATGTTGTCAGATATGTGCAATGTCCAACCAGTCTAATTACTAATTATGACTGCTGAGGTATTTTAAGTAAAGGCATCAATTGAACAAAGGGAGGGGATCCATAATTATGTGCCGAGTCTGAACGGCTGGCAGTTATACGTTCAGATGTTTAGCCAGAGGTGGCGCAGAAAATCTTTGAGATTTAATTTGTGGATTTCCGGGAATCAAACCCGAGATCCTTCGCTTATTATCGAACACACTAAGCACTGAGCAACTGCGTATATTTTTTTTAAAGTATATTTATATGAATCATTCCAAATTCCAACTTAACCCTTTGTATCGCAATGTGTTCAAATTAGAAAAAAAGGTGATTTTCAGCTTTCTTTGGTATTACATATAATAATCTTATAAATGAAAACACAATAATTTTGATTTTTTGTATTTTATTTATAAAAAAAGGTTTGTTGCATATCTGCAACATTGCGTTATAAGGCTTTATTTTACTCTAAATTAAAGTCTCTAATGCAATAATTAGTTTTGTTATAGCAGAGTCCAATGCCACATTTTTCACACGATGTTTGTGTGAGCCTTTGCAATTCGGATATTTGCACCTTATCCGCTTGTCAGCCCATACAGGCCAATGTCCAACTTGATCCTTTCGAAACTGTTTTTGAGGGAACAGATTGTGTGGGCCCTTTGTGTTTTTTGGCTTGTATTTCTTCCTCCAAACTCTTTCGTTTTCTTGTCTCTGGATGCTTAGTGCCTACTTTGCAAAGAACTTCTGCGATTTCAAGTCGAAAATCAGCCGAATTCGTGATTTTTTCATTTGATGAATTGTCTTTTTGCACGCGCTTATATAATAGCCAAGCGTTAGCTATAGTCAAATCAAGCAGATGATAAAATATTCTGACTTGCCATCTTTTACTTCGCAGGACAATCTTGTACCTTCCCATTATGCTGTCAATTAAGTCAACGCCACCCATGTATGTGTCTGTTGTATTCTCCAACGACAAACGGTCGGTCAATGTAGATATATCTTTTGTTACTTTTGTCATATCTTTGGACTCTGTCTTCGGATTTTCGCCAGCGAATGTTGAAGCTAAATTGACAATTTTATTATTCCGCCATGACGTAAAGGAAATATCAACGCTGTTTACGTTAGCAACATATTCCACAGACAACTCGTGGGTTGTTGTTTTTTCAAAATTTTCTCATCCGGTAGCTTTGAATTGGGTATACGATTCCGCCTTAATGATCCTAAGCAGAGAATGCCTTCCTTGGCCAAATATTCTAATAATGGAATCGAATAAAACAATTGTCAAAGTAATGCCGGTAATTCTGATGCCTAGGAATTATTCTGGCTAAACGCATGCAAACGTTGGATGAGGCTCCGAGGTCTGGTTCTCCTGGATTGACAACATTTTCTTTTCCCGTTTCAAGTTCAACCATATAAGCGAATCCAGAAACACCACTCAGAACTTGCAATTTATAACCCCATTTATGGGGCTTATTAGGGTTATATCGCTTCAAATTGTTCCTGGACTTAGTGGCACAAATTTGTTCATCAACACAAAGATATTGTTCAAATGGGACCTTTCTAAAAGAATCATTTAATTTTTGAATAACAGACATTTTGAAGATTCTGTCGCTCTCTGGATTTGATATGGGAACATTGCTATTGTTGTCATTAAAATGTAGAATCTGGCGGATCCTTTCAAATTTATTGAGAGACATTGTCTCTTGAATAGCCGGAATTGTTATCGAATTCTTCCAATAGCTCCTAACTCTTGGCATGTGAGATATGGACATAAACAAAACGATGCCAATAAATTGACGTACGTCTAAGGTGGATACGCTAAATGTGGTGTTAGGGTCTTTTTGAACGGCGTACAAATTAGTTTCATTCTTAATCATTTCGATAAGATCGTTTGTGAATAAATACGTAAAATACAAGGTTATGTCCCCGATAAATGAAAGCTGACTATCACTCAAAACCAAGTTCTTCTTTTTCCATATAATGTTTTTCCTTTTTTACTGGTTGAGGACGGAGTAGCGGCAGACAATTCAGGTTCTGGTAAACTTACTTTTTGATGTAGTTCTTCTTCCAAGTTGTTATTTACTTCAAGATTCACCACGTTATCTTGCAAAAGGTTTTCCTCTTCATCTTCATCTTCGGAATCAATTTGTGGTACATAATTTGGGTCGTCCAAAAATTTGTCATCTGAGAAATCCAATCCATCTTCACTATCGTTCATGTTTTCCAACATTTCCATAATATCTTCCTGAAGTAATCTTCGCGGTGCCATTCTAAAACATTCAAATCAAACAAAAATTTCCGTTACAAAGTAGATTTAAAAATAGGTCTCATATCACAATGTTGCAGAAGTGCAACAAACGAAGAACTTCCATTTTCTACTATTCTAGCAATATTTTTCCAACTTGATTCATAGAAATAGAAAATATTTATACTCACTTGGTTAGTAAATCACTTTAATTTGCACAAACACTATTTTTAGTTATATAAAAAAAAATTCCAAATTTGCAAACCTCTCTTGATTATTGACTGAATGGAATGAACTGAATAAAAGGGCAAACCCCCACTATAAAATCCTTTTCTGTCAATCATGAGTATATATTTCATGTAAAGAAGAGTATTGGATATGCAACAACTCTTAAAATACTTTCTTAAATGACATCAATTAATTTGACAGATACTTTTGCAGTATGTTGCATTTCTGCAACATGGCGATACAAAGGGTTAAGGTTGTTTTCACTGCGCCACCTCTCGCGAACGTCTGACAAACATCCGAGAGTATAGCTGTCACGAAAGAGCTTTTGGACTCGGCATAAGATTGTAGATCCCTTCAATTCGTCCAAAAATAAAAACACACACAAGACGAATGGTCGTGAGAAGCTAGGCCTAGGGTCCCTACGGACCTGTTGCGCCAACTATTTTTTTTTTATATATAAATAAGTTTTCCACTCGTAGTTGCAGGTGTCAAAAATAAATAATTGAACCTATAGCATGACACCTGTCACTGTCAGAACATAGGTGAAAATAGAAAGATTATATGGGGAGAAACTGAAGTCAAAATATGCAATAGGCTTCTGATTTTATTGCGCTCACTAAACAAAGTTTTCCAGTAATCGCAAGTTGACTTAAGCTGGACTAATTAAATAAAGTTTATATGTGCTCACACTGGAGTCAAAATATGCACTAAATAGGCTTCTGATTTTCTAACTGTCACTACACAAAATTTTCTCGTAATCGCAAGTTGACTTAAGCTGGATTAATTAAATAAACATTATATCGGCAGAAACTGGAGTCAAAATATGCACTAAATAGGCTTCTGATTTTATTACTCTCACTAAACAAAATGTTCCCGTAATCGCAAGTTGACTTAAGCTGGATTAATTAAATAAAGTTTATATGGGCTCACACTGGAGTCAAAATATGCATTAAATAGGCTCGTGATTTGACTTAAGCTGAACTAAATAAAATATTTTGGGCAACAGGTTGTTAGGGTCCCCAAGCCCATCTTCTCATAACCTCTCGCTTTTGTGTGAGCTATGCATTTTTGGAATGAATGGAAGAGATCCACAATTTTATGTCGAGTCGGCTAAATGATAAGCCCTTTGATGACAGTTATACCCTCGGATGTTTGTCAGACGATCGCGAGAGTCGGCGCAGTGGAAAAAGACCTTAAGATGATTTTATGTGTTTTTTTTCGGGGATCGAACCTGGGACAAGTCGCTTGGTTGTCCAACGCACAAACCATTAAGCCACTGCGGCCTGCGACTTAAGCTGGATTACTCCTACAAAATTCTACAATAATTGCCACTACTTTGAATCAGCTCCAACATTTAGGATCTTCGAATCCCAGACCACAGGTAAAGGACGAAAATGAAGACAAAACCGCCGCATCCAATACCCAGCCAAGAATCCTAAATAAAATAGACACATTCCTCTTTGACATGTTGTGAATCATGACGAATGGGCATACCTCCCTGCAATGACTTGTTATTGTTTACCAAGTACTTGTTCAATTTGCTGACAAATTTCTTTACTAATGGTAAATTATTTATGCAACTCATGTCGAATCGTTTTATCCTCTCACAATGCGCACAACTCCATACTCAGTAAGCCGGTCGACTGTCATTCCTTTAGGAAGCCCACCGAGAAACGTTTGCGATCAAAACCGTCCACAGTCAGGACACCTTGTAATAGCGTTGAACCCACGTTGAACCACCAAACACGCAATTTGCCGCACGAAAAGGACAACACAACAACCGTAACTCAAAGAACATTCCCCACTGTCAGTTGTGGTGCCGCTGTCAAATAATTTTCACAACTTTCTAACACGATACGCAAAGCCAAAGACACTGGGAGTGACCACCGCACGAACGACGACGCTCGTTCGATAGTTAGGATGAGCCAAGAGGAAGAAAAAAAATTATTTAATTACTATGCACACAACAATCCGCGTCATAAGTTGCTCGCAGCAACCAAAGACACAGTACATGGAAACCGTTGTGTACAAGGGACGTCCACCATACGTCCAAGCCGCACTGACACCAACACAAGCGGTATAAATTCAGCGCACATATTTGCAAGTAAATCACTTCTTGTGGCTATCGCGTTGCGCGAACCGAACCTTGCGGCAACAGTTGTTGCCGAAAATTGCACGTTAAATGTTCAACTGCCAGCCATGCATTTACCACTGACACAATGATGAATGGGAACACGTTCACGGTGTAAACGTCAATGATATCCTGCCGTACACACATGTTAATCTCTTAATTTGGGAAAATGTTTTATTCTCGGCTGGTGGTTAACATTGTAGGCACCCAAGATGAGGAAGATGGACTTTCTGCAGGCGAGATTAGGGCTCTACGAATAATAAATAAGGTTCGCGCTGAGGATGTTATAAAGGAATTAACAAAAAAAAAAAAAAAACAATTTCTCTCGAATACGGTTGTGAGCCCATAATCCTTATGATTAAGGAGCGTTGGAAATGATTTTATGTTCTCGAGGGGTGCCAGATAATAAAGCATACAACTAATTTTGGGCGTAAAAAAGTGCTGCCCAGAGTTGGCTCTATACAATACGACCGACCGACGGCTTTTGTGGTACATAAACCGGAAGAAGCTCTTGTGAGTTGTGCTTCACAATTTAATCAGAAACAAAGAGAGCGACTTGTAAACAGGGAAAGTCCTGTGGCCGACATTTGACAGTAAAATAATAAATAATGCATTTGGTTTCGTATAAAAAAGAAACAAAACTATTCCTCACACTCACACAAGTACGCCGAAGAACCCATCAATCCAAGATGGCATTTTCGATCGCCACTCACATTTTTCACGGAATATTCGTTTTAAAACTATTCCCGACATTATATGTGCTCCCTGGAAAAATCTTGTGTCTCAACAATCGATGGAAAATTCTATCCAAACCAACACAGACTTCGGACAGACGCTGTGCTAGACAAAAACAAAGAAATGCCATTCACTCAGTATAGAGTACTGAGAGAATACCGAGTACGTTACCTAAACTTGCGATGCATCGCATCACCTTTAGAGAAAACGTGCCGCTAACTTGTTTGTCATCATTTGGTTGCACAACGTTTGCGGTTTGTCCTCCACCTATTCCTGTATTATGCTCCTATGCTCCTATATATGTGAAGAAGAGCTGGAATCTCTCTTCAATTACGCTGGAAGACGTTGAAGAATTTACAGAACGATTTCTAGAATTTGTTTTACCATCGGCCAACACAAACAGTGTTGTGAATGAGGGTACCGGCGAGTACCTATAACGAAAAGAGAATTCGAATCGATCCCAAACCTAATAACAGCGAGAGAGACAGACTCCGTGCAAAATTGCAGAAAGCAATGTTTAAGAAGTGCTGGCACTCAGACTCGCCACAAAATGTTGCAGCTGTGATTTGATAGTCGAGGCAATTGAATGTGCTCACGGCCAAATGCGCAGCCTGTGTTCTTTCTGTCGAGTACTCGTACTCGTATATCTAAGGATTCCAAAAAATCGTCACTTAATTGCGTCCAGAACGTGATCAAAGTATTTTGCTGAAGTTCTGATTAGTACATGTATTGATTGATAAAATGAGATAGCTGGGGTATAGGCGGAGGTATTCTTTGCAAGGACGACGAGAAAGGGTCGATTGCGACGGGAACGGCTTTGTTGGAAAAATTGCTCAGGGTCTATGTGGTTTTGATTGCGGTGAGGCGTTTTTCATTAAATTGTTTGTAGCATGCAAGTCCGTCTTTTAGAAATACCTTGCAACAAAAAAATAGGGCGACTGTGCTAAGTAGCAATTTAAATTGTGTGACGTTTATAAAAAGAAGCATGGACTACTCCAATCAGAGATGTACAGGGTGGGACATCTAGTGGTTTCTTTTTAAATCATAGGTTATTTTGACTCTGACAGCTGTTTCCCGCTCGAAATCTTGACAGAAAATCAGTATCATACCTCCGCGGAACGAAATGAGTCGCTTTACGCTTGAACAACGTTGGGAAATATTGAAAACTTATTTCCAAAGCGAGTTCTGTGTAGCTCAAACAGTGCGTTTTTTGAAAAGAAATTTTGGCCGAAGTGAAGCACCCCGCCTGCTATACGCAAGTTTGTGCAAAAAGTTCGTCCGACTGGTATGCTAGTGGACAACACTCATGGTCCCCGTCGTCGAGGAGCCAATGCATCCACAGAGAGTGACAGTTTGGTGTGGATTGTAGAGTGGTGGCATCATTGGACCATTTTTCTTCGAAAATGAGGCTGGGAACAACGTTTATGTCAACGGTGGTCGTTACAGAGTCATGTTAACCGGATTTGGACGACCTCTTGTTCATGCAGGATGGCGCGCCATGCCACACAGCCCATGCCAGAATCGATCTTTTGCGCATCAAATTCTCAAATTCAGCCGTCTTGGCGATATCAATTGGCCGCCTCTGAGCTGCTAGTTGACCCATTTGGACTTTTTTTTAGTGGGGAATCGTGATGGACCGATGTTATGCCAATAATTCGGAAGCGATCGAAGCACTTAAGGCCAATATCATCCAAGCAATCCGTGAGCAACAGCCGGAAACCATCAACAATGTCTTGGAAAATTGGAGTGACAGAATTCGTTACTGCGAAGCCAGCCACTTGAACGACTTTGTGTTCCATAATTAATGGGAATATTTGCTCTTACATGGAAAAAAATGAATTTTGTTTACTTTATTGCATTTTTTATTGCATCTTCTAAAAAGAAACTTGTATTTGGCCCACCTGTATAGTTGATCGACTGAAAGTAGTATTTCATAAACGATATCTTTCTTTCCCAGGCGGGTTGTCAGAGGCTATAAGCGGGGGAAGACTATTTCGGTCAAGCCTTCGTCTTCACGTAGACAAACCGACATTCAATCAGCCCAAACTTGACAAACTTTTTACAACCACCTCAACGGCCTGTAGAAGGTTATAGGCAAGGGTAGACTGTCAGTCAGTCATACTCATGTTACGTCCCCTGCCTTGGATGAACTGCCCATCTAAGTCATATTCAGCGCTACCTCAATTAATTTATCCACAGGTCCACGTTTAACTAGGTTCAACTGTCTTCAGGCCTTCACTACGAGGCAATTATCACAGGTTCGAAGAGAAAGATTGTACAGAGCAAAAATTCCCCAATCGGAGTATGTCGAGTCAGAATTTATTTTCAGCTCACCTTTCCCTTTCCTTATAGTTTGCTCTGAAGTTATCTTTGAAGAAAGCCACCTTACCTAACCCAACCTACGCACGATATCACTACCCTCGCAATCTTCTCCAGTAGAATCGACATAGTTGTGGCATTCCAGGCGAGTTCGTCGGCCGTGCTATTACCTGGCCCGACATATAAGTAAGACAAATTTTGAATGTTTCCACCATAGGTGGATAGTTTTCAAATTAAACTTTACCGAATCTTTGGTTTTATTCGCGGTCTTGGCTATCGATAAAAGTGGACATAGTCCTTGGTGATACTACACGTTAGACCTCAGCCACGATGGGGCCTCCTTTATCGGCATTCCATCTGGAACACCCTATAGTAAGGCAGAAGGAAAAAAACGCCATTGCTGATTCCTGTTTCTGTCGTAGGCCTACTTTCTATAGAATCAGACGGTCGCCTGCGAGGTCCTATATACATCGCTCTCAGTCAGTTCTGGGAATTAAGTTTCGAAGTTTCTGTTAAATTAAAGCTATAGAGGAGGGTGACCCGTATAACATATCGCTCCCAAACGGACTACTTTCATATCATATCTGTAATTGCCGCAATTTTGTGAACAATATTCCCATACCTGTTGTGCGAAGGGTCCTCAGGACTGCACGGAAGCAGATTCATGCCGCTATTTGCACACGCGACTATAGGTGGCTTTAGTGGATGCCATTTTCAAGCTCAGTGACCTTGGAAGTAATAACAGCACAAGCGCCATAAAAATATCCAATTGGTGACCAAAAAAATTCCTAAGACCGATGAAAACCCAGCAAAATAACCAGAGACAGCACCCCAGTTCGATCGTGGAAATGTGTACTCCTACTCCTTGCACCGATTTAAGGAACTTATTCCTGCTACCTAGAATCTTACTGGCAAATGACCGACAAATGGCCCACAAAATATACAAGAGCACTACTGTCATGAGAAAGCTGTTCAAAAACGGCACTAAATTGTCGGTCCCAACTCCTAAAAAAATCTCAGGCCCCTTGCTACTCAAATAAAATCCAACTGAATCGGTTTCAAGGCAATTCCGATTTTCATTCCACGATGCGGCATTTGAAAATTGACAGCTCCAGATTCCTCATCCCGAGAATATCACATTAAGTACAAAAACAAAACAACTAACGCCTCAATTTGCTATGTAGCATATGTGTTTTTGTGCGGCCCGGCAAACTTGTTCCGTTCACCTCTGCCACACATCTCTATTCATATTTTGTGCCTGTGTGATGATTGTTATTTATGACAGCCACAGAAGATGCTGCGCAAAAGGCGCTCTTTTTGGTTCTAGGCATACTCACTCAATCGCACCTCAGAGCGAAGAGGTCCAGCGTTTTGCAGATCGTCGTCCCCCTTGTTCTGGAACCCGGAGTTCAAGATAATTGCATCGAAAGTCATTTCGAAGGATTTATATGATCTGTATGTGGTCGTCAGATAGGAACTTGATATTCCAATCGATTTATGGGATAAACAGAAGAAGAAAAAAAAGAGCGGCGAACAGAACCACTTGATGGAGTCGCAGTAAATTGCTTTCGGCTACTCTTCGAAGCGATGGATATTAGCCAACATACGAGTATACTGATATAGAGGTGTATGCTCGCAGAGATCCAACTGTTCTGGTAAAAAAAGCGAAACGGATTGATTGCGGCGCATGTAATTGGTTCAAGTTGCTAAGACCGCTGCGAGAACTTAGGAACACATGTCTTGTTAAATGAGCAATTCTAACGCCTACTTGAAGTTGTATACAGATAAAAAGTCCAATCTTTGTTTGAATTTCGTTAAAAATAGTTACCCATGTCATTGCCTCGCACGGGCATAACTCATCATAAGACACAGGGTCTGGGTCTGCATAGACCAAGAGTTGGCTACATTTTTGCAATTTGCGTCTGTCTATTTGGATTAGAGTCACCGTATCACGGCTTCACAGGTTGTCCGTAAACATATAAACAGTGCTCAGCCACGTCAGCCGGCCTTCGAGGACCGGAAACACAGATAATCCTGAAAACTATTTAAATTCACAGCTTGAGCTTTCTCATTGCTCAATGGACGTTGCTGTGATTTGTTCTCATAGTCATCGTCACTGCACACTCACCTATGAGGATGCCCATGCCACATATCAGTGTTCCGTTGGAGGAAATGAACTTTATTAAATGTCAATCCAAGTCGTGTAGTCGGCCCTATAAAAAACCCATTACCGTTCGGTTGTCCCAGAATCGACAGTCATCAATTTTCTAATTGCATCGATTTGTCAACTCATACCTGATGTTGGTCGTCGAATGGGATGACCACATCGGTGAAAGTCCAACTTAGTTAAGGGTTTTTTTGGAAACGATTAAGTGATACTTAAGTATCGATTAAGTGAGAGCCGACAAAGGCATTTTTGTCTTGACGTTCATTTATCATCCTGATACACTGGTATAGACAATATTCTCTTGTTGCTGATATTTGTTTTCATTTGTCGGCACTCAGGGTTCATAAAGGATGTCCAAGCTAAAGTTAAAGCTGGAGAACAAGCAAATCAGCACGTTGAATTATGTGAAGGGCTGTTTTAGCCTTGCCCTATTAACTTCAATTATTTTTCCCAAAGTTGCTTAAGGTAAAAATATTTTTTCAATAAGCAACTTTTTTGCTAGCCGCTAAAATTTTAATTTAGAAGTAGGTACACATTTTGCTTCGGTAGGAGTCGGGGAGCTTCGAAAAATGATAAGGGTATACTATATAGACTTCTTATCTATCCAAAAAACATAAACCACTTTCATCTCCCTAATCAGTTGATGAATTTTGGAAAGTGTCATCTTGAACATTTTTAATGACTTCTAGCAATTGGTCTTGCCAGCAGTGATGCCAACCCGGGTCGAAGTTTTTATGGCTAAGCCCGAAAATAAATTCTGCCTTTTTCAAAAACGTGTGACTTCTTGGTATAAACAGATAAAAATTGCATATTTTACAAAGGAAGTGCAACGAACCTACAAGGTGATTAAAATGTGTTAACAGAATGTTTGTGGATCTGTTGGTAATTAAACCTTTTTGATTTCTGTAATCCAAGGTTTTGAGTTTGGTCAGTAAGTAAAGTATAGAATTGGAAAACAAAATGGAAATTATGCCTTTTTTCTAAAAATTATTCATCATACTTCAAGCATCGGAATTATGCCTTAGTTGGCATCACTTACAGTTACACGAAATAAGCAGATAAAAAAAAATATTGCCTCGCACACTGAGGCAAGCGAAGACAGTCGAACAATTTTTTTTCTTTTCTTCTTTGTTATCTTTGGACTTACTAACTAGTTTTCATTTGCGGTCAAAAGGATTTTTTTAAATGAAAAATCCTTTATTTTTTTAATTAAAAGTACCTTTAAACCTACCTATATTTCTTCTACAAATTTTACAAAAAAGAAATTTTGTAAATTGGTGCCAAAGTTCGTCAGATTTTTGAGGACATAGAATTTTTCCGATCAATTTTATACATATACAGATTTTGCCAAATAAAGGGTGTCCCATAATTCACGCAAAATGTAATTTTGATAAAAAATACAGATTTTTAATTAGAAAGCTTAAGTTTTTTATTTATTCATAGTTTTTACATATTGGGGTATGTATGGAATAGCAAATCGGAAAAACGGCTTTGCAGGCAGGTACGTATTCTTTTATTGAAATTTTCTGTGACCGTTTCGCGTAAATGTGGCTGAATTTCTTTAATACACCTCCCAATTTCCTCCTTCAAGGCGTTAGTGGTCGTGGGCTTGTTTGCATAGATTTTTGACTTAAAAAAAAAAAACCCCAAAGAAAAAAGTCCAATGGCTTTAAATCGCAAGAACTGGATGGCCAATTACACGATTAAAAAATGACTCATGCAATAGATATTTGAATTGTTTCCCTGTCTGTATGGCATTTGGCACCGTCTTGTTAATACCACATGTTGTCCACATCCATGTCTTGTAATTTAGGAACTAAAAACTGGGTTATCATGTCACGATAACGAACAACATTAATTTTTACTGCCTCCAGCCCAAAATCCGCACCAAACATTCACGCCTTGTGGATGTATTTGTTTTTCAATAATTACTCGTGGGTTTTCTGAACCCCATATGCGAAAATTTTGACAATTAACGAAGCCCTCAAGGCGAAAAGGAGCTTCACCACTGAAGATGATTTTGCGGACTGTGGCTGACAAACTTTCAATATTTTTAAAATATTGCTCAACAATGAAAATGCGTTGTACTTTCGTCAGCTGTCATATTGTTACCTTTTTATCCATGGCATCACTGTACTATTAAATGGCGCAAAATTCAAATTTTGCGTGAATTATGGAACAAAAATATATTATCCAGATGAAGTGATAACACTGTACTGAGTCTTATATCTGTTACCAATTGACGTTAGAACTACTGGACAGATTTCGCTGAAATTTTGTGTAAAATGTTTCGCAAGACTAAGAATATATTGAAGAATATTTTGATTATCGCCACGCCTACTTTTTGAAAGTGTTTTTTAGTAAAATGGATTTTTTTAACTCCAATATCTAGCTGTTAATCGATTAAATACATAAGTGAGTCACACTACCTTAAATATTTTCAATCAGACTTTACTAAGATACAGAAGAAAATTTAGTGTGATCGTATTCAGTTTGTTTTATTGAATCATAAAATATCAGCAACGAGTATTCCTGATCGTGGGTTCTACTTTGGGGTACATAGTGCACATCGAAAGCACTGTTTGTCGTTTTCTCTATTGGAGTAAAATGAACACGAATGACATTTACAAATGTGAAGTTCTATATGTCCAATTCGCGTTTCATCTTCATATTGTGCATAGGCTAGGTACCAAGGTACTTAGTCGTCGATGTAGATTTTTTTACTGTGCGGAAATAGTTCAACAAAGTTGATTCTTTACCACAGTAGCATATTTACGAATCAATAGATACTAAAAATACCTCAAACATCAAGTTGGCAATCGTCTCCTCACATTTTTGACAGGCACAATATTTATTTCAAATGTCATCCAAAAGATAAGTGACAATGACTCTCAAGGCTTTAATGTCTCATCGGTGGTTTAAAATCAAAAAATATAGTCCATTGCGAACAGCTCTCTCAGACCGACAGTAAGCGATCGTTGGATACGTTTTTGTGGCCAAGTTTTTTACATTTCAAACTACGAAATGTAGTCATGTTTAATAAAATGTATTTTCCTTTGAATGCGGACAATTTTCTAAGACGAACGAATATTTTGTCACTGTTCGAATGTTTTAAGCTGTGGATGAAAACAATATTTTGATATGAGCCCTCTTGTCAATTGCAACTTTTATACGACTTCGAAGACTTACATATTTATTACATTTCAAGTGCTGCTGTCTATGTTGCAGGTATATTGGTTCTACGCAGGTTATGCAAGAAAATATTGTCTTGCGTTGAAGTTTTTCGCTGATTCAAAAGTTGACAGAAGGTATATAAATTGAAAAACTCGTCTCATAACGTATCGAGCCAAACAAAAAATTTCAACATTAACAACAAACATTTTTATTGATCATATAACGAGTTTGAAGAAGCTGGGTCTATTATTTCGAACAGAAAACTCGCATGAAAAGCCGTAAAGGTCTGGCCAGACTTTGCATTTGACAGAATGGTTAATGTTGATCCAACTTTGCCTTAAACATCAATAATAAAAATCGTGTTGTAGGCTAAACACGAAAGATACAATTTAATGTAACAAATAATGAAGACCCTATCCGTGGTTTTTGCAGTTTAGACCCTGTCACCCTTCATTCTTTTTCTTTTATTTCGAAGCACGGTTTGGAGAAGGTTAACCTTTCTGAATATCGGCATAAGCTAAACGAAACACAATGGCGTAATAACCGATAAAGTCCATCACAGTAGTTGAGTAGACACTGGTAAAACAGTTCTTAGAAAAGTAGCTATCGTGATGCCGGATCAGACTTTGAATTAAGCTTTTACATAAATAAAACGCTAAGTAAAAGCTCGGCGACGAGGTTCATATTTTTCGAGCTCTTTAGGTAGATACTTACCTACCTATATGCATTAATGGAAAGTATGGAACGCACCTTTGCCGCAGCCAACTACTCAACGTTCCAGTCAGCCATTAAATAGAAACAATCAAATGAAACAGCTAGTTAAAAACAAATTAAAATTAAATGCGCCAGGCTATTTTGTTGCTTGCAATTATTAGCGTGATCACCACCAGTGCTAAATACCATTGTCAGAGTTTCCACTGAAAACATAATTGTCTCTGGTAGGTATTTCCATCTGCAATAAAGCGTTGCGCATCATTTTACATTTAAGTTTTCGGCTTACAAAACATTCATCAAAAGAAATACCACTATTGTCTGTGGGCGACTGAAATTGTTACACCATCAACGGTCAGACGAATTGCTTGATTTTAGGTCATCACATCGTCATTGAAACCAAAATGCCCATGCATCACGTTGTCTATAAGCATCCATCTTACAAAACACACGCCTTGACAGCCATCATACAGAAACATACACACTTTTCCAGCTACTGAGCTGAGCTACTCGTACCTTCCACTTGTCAATTTATATGGTCGTACGCGATGTCAATGCGGTAGCAATTGTCGTAAAGTTGATATGTTCCTTTGCTGCAGTTGCTGTTGTGCGGTTGACTTGACCGTCCGCAAACCTACCTATACACTCGTATGTATGCTCCACAAATTCCAGTTGAGTGGTCAATCTTTCAGACATTGTCACCGCAGCTGTTGGGTAACTTTTAACAGTCTTTACACTGGTTGACAATATGTCCAATCTGTCTAGAATTCGTAGAGGAAAAACGAGGTAGAAAAAGTGCTCAATCTTTTCATTTCGATTCGGTGTTATGAAATGACAGTGAACAGGAAGATAGAAGGACAGGAACAAAAATAATAAAACAGAAAACACCTCAGGGAGTCAACTGATGGACAGGCAGTTGAAGACGCAATTGGGAAAATGAAGCGTGTCCATTGAAGGTTTGGCTGGAAGGAGTGAATTGTTTGATTTTGAATTTGTTCTATGGACGGATTAAAAATTTTGATCGGGCTTAATGAATTACATCAAGACATCTGTGGGCTGTATTGTTAAACCGTAAACTTCAATGTGAGGAGAAAGTGGCTGGCGTCCTTCAACCTTCACCATGCACTTTGGAAATAGACAGGCTGGCCCAAAAATAGTTGGTAAATGAATTTTAAAGAATTTTAACCACCTCTTGAATTTTAAAACTTGTTTCCAATAGCTACTCGTACTTTATCTCGTGTCTTAAAAAAATGGAGACTGTCCATCGAATATGGATGTCATCCCACTTGACTTTTTTGAAAATGTAATTCGTATACCCTTCTCCTCTGACAAACTTTAAAGTGTAATACCACAGCTACCGCTTATACCAAAACCCACTTAAAAATTCCACTTAAAGATAACCAATGACCTATTGTCCAACTGTTTACTGAAATGTGTCAACAAGAACCAGAAGCAGTCTATCCAGCATTTATAATTCGATTTCTTTGTATACCCTCCCCAATCCCTAAGGAATGTTCATTATTCTCCTTTGCATCACAAAAGGAATCAAAAGTATATTACAGTCAATTAATAAAGATCTCTCAGCAGCAGTTTTTCATGGATTCCAGCGACTTCTTCCAAATCGAGTGACAAATAGCCCCGACCGACTAAATCGATTTTAGAACTCTGAAATATGACTCAAGACCGCCTTTCGGTCGGCTGGTAATAAATTCGAAGGTTAACACTTATAAATCAATCCGATGCCTAATGCAGCAGTGTCTCGGAGAGCATTAACTGCGGTTCAGTTACAGCCATTTCTAATCTCATGATTTATTTCAACATTCTTACATCTCCGACTTTGAGGGCTGTGCTGCTAGCAGAGTAAACGCAGCTATGATTTACAATATTCTCGTTAGCTAAGGGGCCTACTCCTCCTATGGATTGCAAGACAGGTTCATTCAAACTGTATAGAGGGACTCAATAAATGTCAGAAAGCAAATCCAGGCAAAGCCAATGAATCACTGATCCTTGACTGAGTGCAAATACACCTGAAGCAATGACAGTTGGGTATCTTAGTGAATTTTTTTAGTGTCATTTACCATAAAATCGACCGTCGCTGAATGACTTTATTGTTTCAGGAGTTTTTCGTATTTAGATCGAGTTGGGTCTGATTGGACTGCTTTCAAAATAAATAGTTAAGCAGCCGTTAACAAGTTAATCGGTTGAAAAGGCACTAAATGGCTGTCATTACAAGGTACGTTGGGTTAAAATATATAGCAAACCGGTTGTGTCCAACAGACTTGGTTACAAACGAGTAGATCTATAAGATTCGTTACTTTTTAAACTCGTTACTTTAAGCTCTGCAACAGCTATATCGCTCGGTTGTAGTTAACCTAACTAATTTTACTTGAGCTTTACCAGAAGACCACAAATGAGTTATAAAAATAAAACAAAGGGTGTTCAACCCCAAATTTACAAGAAGCGAGTAATATTCAATTCATTACTCATTATTTTGGTAATTGTCATTTTTTCTGACATTTTTATTGAGAACTAGCTAATTAAAAAATTAAGATGATTGAGCCTAACATTTTTTGAATATAAGCCTCGCGTTGAAGGGCTGAATATTGTCAGGTGTCCTTGTTACAAGCAAATGGTTTAAGATACTGTACAGGATATGACGGCTTTAGTACTTTTTTTTTATCGTTTTTAAAAACCAAGATAATTAGAAATAAAATGCACGACTGGGTCGAACGTAACTTTCTCGTTCATCAAAAGTTTTGGTGCAAATGAATGGGGAGTTGCCTGATTGTGTAAATTTCAAGTTACTGGATTTATTTTTACGGTGTCTGTATATTCAATGTGATTAAAAAAAAAAAGAAGTTGGTTATATAAGCTAAAAAGAAGTTTTGCGTAGCTGTTATATTGTACTTTCATTGGAAGTGGGCCATTGTAATTATTTCAAAAATAAACCTCAGAAAATTGAGATTTGCGCACTTATTTTTGAGAAATATTTATAACACGTCACTATTAGAATTGTTTGAGAAAAACTACCTACGGGACCTTATTTTGAATATTGATTTTATCTTTAATATGTATTTTGATCAAATCATTAGAGCGGTTTTTGTAAAATTTGGCAGACAGAACAGTACCAAATATTGCAATGTTTAGTTTAGTTTGAAAAATACTATTGCTTAACTATTTAGCTGAAAACCAAGTTATTGTTCGGGATGTTGGAGCATTAGGTACTATTTGCTTCTTTAAGTTTTATCGAAATCGAAAACGAAGTTATCGAGATATGAGCAGTTTTTAAAATTTGCGTTTTCGGAGATTTGAATTGAAAATTAAGGACGCAAAAATATTGAAAACATCAATTTTACTCTATGTTTGCATTTTGGTCGAAATCGTTATTGAGGTTTTCAGGTAAACTAAAGAACTAAACTTACTAAATTTTTTAAGAATCAATTTTGCGATAAAACTGATGTTGCCATTAAGTTAGATGTGACCATATTTAGAAATGCATTTTTGGTACAATCGTATGGACCGTTTTCGAAATATTTCTAAATTTCAAAAGCACCGTTATTCGATTTTTAAGCGTTAAACTGAGTATGCAGTCGTGGTACCCCCACCTACTTAAGCTTAAATATAAATTTTGGTTGAAATCGTTACAGCCGTTTCAAACTGGTACCATTAAGCCATTAAGCATTAAGCAGCCCCGAATTGTAAGCCCCCAAACTCCAATTACAAAGTTTGAACGAAATCCGGGTAGCCGTTTAGGCTGTAGGCCTCGGGACAGACAGACAGATGGACAGAATTTTGCCACCCACTTTTTTGAGTTCCTCTATCATAGTAAATGACAGAATTAATTTACACCTCGAGTTCGAAATTTTGTACGAATATAAAATCTTTCTCTACGTGATGGAGAAATTTTAAAATGTTTGTTTTCCTGAATCTCTTCGTTTCTCCACTTTCCAACTCCCTGGATTTCCTTTTATAAAATTTTGAAATCAATGTACTCAAAACCACTAATAATCAACAGAATAAAACCACTTTCTTTGACAATTATACCGAGTTTTTTATTTCAACCAAAAAAAAAAAAAAAATTTAACGTCAAATGTCATTAAAGTGACATAAAAAAAACATAGACTTCATTTTGACATATTATTGTCTTACAAGGCATTTGCATGAGTCATAAATACAAATAAGATTGAATCAAATTGAAATGTGAAATTGAAACAATAAATTATTTTAATTGAAAACTTTATAATCCATAATTAATTTACTCCAACAATGTTGAAGCTTCATTTATGTTTGGGGACTTGTATCATTTTATGAGGGCCGTGTTTCCATTTTAGACAAAATGGGTCAAAAATTGCAACCTGGAAAAGGACCATATTTTTGGGGTTATTCCCCAGAGGCCCGCCCGACTCTAAACCCACATGATACATGACAATAAATTTATATACGTCTACAAAATTCACACTCGGTATTGTGAAACATTTTTTTCCATGTAACCCACCCGAATATGTGTTTAGAGGATCATTGATCGAAGTAGCTGTGTACCAATCTAAATGTATAGTACCAGATAAGACTTCTCTGCAAAATTAGCGGCTAAGTTCTCCATGAAATTTGGCAGGCATCACTGAACTGGTCGCCACTTTCACTGTCCGGAGTGCTGTACACCCAAGAGCTACTCTTCGTCGCTTTCAAATCATACTTTTCATTCATCGTTAATGTTTCTTTTGAGATGCCATATGCAACAGGCGATATCCGAACCTAAGCCAACATTGCTGCTTTTAACTGCTGACATTTGGCAATTGGAACATAGGTAGGTAAGGCTAGAGTCTGAGGAAGGCCTATTGGTCTATCGTGATCCTCTTTACGGGGTCCTAAAATATTTCGAAATGAAGAAAAAGACATGCATAAAGCACTTTATCTCTTTCTTCCATATATTTGGAGATGATTCATGATTGAAAGCGATTTCTTTCTGGACTTGTTTCAATGCGAAATTAGGTCAGGGGTAACAGCTAACTTTACGTGGATCCTTACAAAAATCGTTTAATAGCGGCTTCCAACGTATTGGGCAAAAGTAGGATATTGGCAAAAATAGCAGTCACGTATAGAACAATTTAAAAGCGATGCCACCTAATTGCCCTTCGTGGAAGCCGCTATTAAACGATTTTTGATCACAAATACAAAGAGTAGACTCAAATTGTTTGACGCCACGGAAATGCATAAAAACTTTATGGAAAGAGTTTATAAAATTGGTTCAATGTCCTTCCAACCATGTGAAATACTTAGTATACACAACTTTATGGAAGACTTCGTATTTACAACACATCCTTTACGAATTAAATTTTTCGCAAATCGGCTTTTGTCGTTTGTGTCCATTTGCTAAATTAATTTCTTCGCACCCATGCAGACACTTACCCACGCATTCCCGGCACATCATTACCAACGTCATTACGACAAGAAAGGACACAAATTGCATCATTACCGCGACGCTTTTATCTCCATTGATGCATTTAATTTCCAGCCCAACAATGGCTTCACTATAAAACCAGCAAAATTAGCACCAAATGCTCAGAGTCACAACTAGGTATAATACCATCAGCATCCACCCCGACCGGAGATGAACACCATACCGATACAGCATTGCTTTGTTATTCCTTGTTACCACTTTATTGTTATTGCTGCCAGTTTATAGGATATTGTGATTGTTTCTTCGCATTTCATTGTGCTCTGCGAGCGTAATCTAAATCATGCTGCACGGTCGGTGCCCACACGCATGTGTTCCTTATCCGAACGGGTTAAGGGACAACAAAATCGAGGGGCGCATTGCCCAACCAACAATTACTGTGAATTAAATTGTAATAAAATGTTCTACTTTATCGTAGTACAGTCCACCGACCGTCCCACTCAGGAGGGAGTCGAAACCGTACTCCCCGATGACCAGTGTAGATTTTTCCCCGATTGAAGCTGAGCTGCAATTAGCACCGCCTAGTTATTGAATTTAATTGTAACATAAGACGCGATCCGATTCATAGATCAGGGGAATTTATTGTGACCATAGACACCCGCTTATTACCATCAGCGCTACCGGACTTTATACTTTATGTCATGGCCGTGCTCGTATATTCCAATGGAGAGCCGAAGAAGACACGGTCGCCGTGAGGTTGGTAAATATTTGTCCGTCGGACCTCTTGCATGGCGGTCCAGAGAACGTTTTTCAAATTCAAATATTTGTGTCTCATCTCTGTGTGTTGTTAGAAGCGCGCGAGCGCGCACGCTCGCTCGCTTGCGCAGATTAGTGACAATTTACATTCTATCGTCCATGGAATTTGAAGAGCTCTTCCTCTTAGAGTGCTGCGCATCCTGTTGTTGGCAGTTCTTAGAAGTCGGTCGGCTGACTTTGTTCGAGATGGAGAGGAGCTGTATGTTATAGTGTAAATATTTGACCATAAAACATGACATGATTGAAAGGCCGTCGGATGAATGGCCTTTGTATAGTCAGTTGATTTGTGAACGACTTTGGCTGGTGTTAAGAAAGCGACAGATACACGGAAACTGCGAAGTCTAAATATAGGACTGGGAATGGACGACAATTTGGTTTGCCCAGAGGTAGGTATATTTTCTATTCCATTCGTCGGGATTTCCGCAGGTATTTATTTAGCTTAGCATACTCACTCGTACGTGGGCTAGGGAATTTTTTACATCTTTCAAGCAAATCTTTGTGGGCTAAGAAAAAAATGTTTTTAACAATATGCAGATGATGACGTCAGATGATTTTGTCAACGAAAACGAAGGTCTATCGACAAAATGGTACGGACAAGGTATACATGATAAATTGATAACCAACCAATTAATTTCCAAGAGCTAAGAAATGTTCATCAGTCCAGTTTATATGTCCAGTTTATATTATTGACTACTGCTGGTTTTACCCGCTTCCGTTGGTATGATGCCTGGGCACACATTCCGTAATTTTTCAGACGATAATCGTCGAAACGATAGACCTCCAAAAGTAGGAACTAAGGGCCAAAGTTACGAGTTTGAAACCTTAATCCAGTTCATTTTCCACAAATGTAATGAAAGCTGACGATAGCGAAACAAATTCTGGCAGAATATAAGTTCTTATGGTCATCAAAGTTTCAAAAGCGATATCGTCCAGACGATTATTGTTATACGGAATCTGCCCCTTTTAATTTGAATGAAGGCCCCCTCCTGTAGAGGGATCAAATTCAGAATACGGGGATACATTTTATCAAAGACAAGGATATTGGGAATTTTAGAAATTTATTTGGAGCAGTCTACTGTCCTATTTTTGTTTTTCACAAACAGATCGCTAACAAATCATCAGCCAGAATAAAACGCCCTTTCAAGTTGAATTAAAAATTGCCAGAAATGTGTCAGAATAATCATTAAAAATGCCGAACACTAACCAAAAGTTATTCTCAAAGTCATCCAAAGAGCTTTCAAGAAGCTTGTCAAAAAACACTACAAAAGAACGCAGCGAAAATTGCTAAAAAAATGAATACAAAAAATGTCCCGAAAAAAACACTCAAACACACACGAAAAAAAACAAAACAAACATTCCAAATTATGAATCAAAAATGAGACTGAAACCGCTCTGAATGACGTCTCAAAAAACACTCCTTAGAAGGCTCCGAAAAACGGCAAGGACCGCTTCGCAGACGAACTAGTGAGGGTAGTGCAAAGTCTGTTGAGTTCGCCTGCCTCACAATCCTCTGAGATATGAATGAACCGCCAATTTGAATACCCTTTTCAGCTGCATTACAATCTCACTCGTACCTGCTATCTTTGAGTTTTATTTACGACATCGCCCGATAAACGCCCACACATTCCGGCGAAAAGTAAGGCTCGGTCTTTCCCATCCATCGACCATCAATCTTTCACTTAGCCTCAATTAATAGAAACTTCAATGGCCCCATCAAACCAGGTGTACACACTTGACCCAGCATATCCACCCTATTCCACCTCCATTTTATGTTGTTGTCGGTCAAAAATACTAGATAAACAGCAAAAGTTCAAAACACCCATCATGAACGGCCCAAAGTCCTTATCTACCCGCTTATCTGTCCCATCATCAGATGAAATACTTAAAGTGAACTGAAGCGCAAATGGATTTGAACCGTCCAGAGCCCTACAGCGCCTACAACCCTATCAAGGATTCGATCTATTTTATTGTTATTACGTGGCGGTGCCAAACAGAAACCTTTGCCAAACCAACAAGTCTCACTGTTTACAGCGACCCGTGGACACCTTACTCGACGAGCGGCGCGGACGCACAAATTGTCACCGATGCGACGCACCACGGTAAGTGCTTTTTGCCATTTTGAATGAAGTCCACAAGAATCTTATAAAAAAATCTCGTTTTCCATACATACCTGCCTATATACGGACATGGAGGGAGAGTATGGAGCGCGCACATCATCTGCACCCCGTTTTAATCTGATTTTATTGCGGCCATTAATACAGCGATGGCCTTTCGTGAGTTATAGGCCTTTTGGTCGCAAATTCGCAAATTTTATTTACTAATTGAGACAAAGTGACTATTAGGATGGCATTTAACATGGGATTTGGATTAAATTGTAAACATACGCCGTTTGTTTATTAAGTTGAAGGAGTCGCGGACAAGTTTATCGAATTAGCCTGACTTGTTTTGAAAAGGAAACTGGACAAGTCGTCGATGCTGCCTACTGTAGAAATAAAAATTCAGCTGGAGTGTGAAAATGGAAAGTGGAAGAGCTAAGTAGGTGGATGGGTGAATATTTCAAAGAAAACTATTGCTTTGCCTTCAGATGTAAGGTTGGGGGAGATAAATATAAGGCACTTGCAGCGTACACGTTTTCAATTTGAAAAACTGGGTCCATTGAGAATTTTTTGTTTTTTTTTCAGCTGGACAAATTTTTACCATCAGCGCTAGCGGATTTTATACTTTATGTCATGGCCGAGCTCGTATATTCCAATGGAGAGGAGGCACAGCCCAAAAGTATTCATAATTTTTCGGCAAAAACAGACACAATAATTATTATAGGAAATATAATATTTTATTTTATTTCAGCGAATGCTTTTTTCACACTACATAGGTATATTCCTTTTTTTATTTATGTTGAATATATTTGATATTATACATTTTGTAGAATCAGGGTTACCCTTGGGACACTTTACTGTCAATTGGACACCTTTTCGATCACACCGACACCAGGACACCTCTTTTTTAAAATCATAGATTTTGGACACTTTTTAGAAATTTATTAACACTGTTTGAACTTAACGAACATTTTTTTGGAAAAATGATCTCAAAGCAACCCGTAGGCAAACAGTCAAAATAAACATACCTATGTATTTTTCTATCATTCATACTCTCCGTCTCTGTTGACACGATCATTGTGTTTGAATACAATGCAAAATTTTCTGTATCCGCACACACTATGAGAGTCTCCAAACTCAAAGTTGTTCTACATGGATTCTAATTGTTCACTTGTGTCCATTATTTTCATATGTTGATTTCTGTACTGTGATTGTTTTGCATCTCGACGTGTTTAAAGTTCTTTTGGTTTCGTAATAAACTAATATGGTAAACTATTAATACATTTATTATTAACGATCATATTTGCAGCTTGATTATGAGAATTGCAAAAAATGTGCCATTAGCTTCAAAAAAATATATATATATAAATGTATTGTTTATTAATAAACATTTAATTTGTTTTCCTATGTATAAATATTACCTATTCTTTCTTAAAAGTATATTTACCTATCTACTGTTAGCCAATGATACATGAACTGAATTTATGTATTTAAAGCAATTTTTTTGTTTTTTTAATTCTAATAAATATTGTCTTGAATGTTGCTACGTTTTTATTCAAATTACACTTTTTTAGCTCTCGGAATCTTTTTGGACACTTTGTAAAAATTTTCAGAGGTAAAACTGTGTAGAATACATGTTTTCGTGGTGAGATATAACGAAGAATTTAAAATATCAGAACGCTTCCATCAGCTGACAAAAACTTACCAAATACACTCTCAGTCAGTGTTCTTAGCACTGCCTCTTTATTTTTCCCACGAAGCGTGTTCTTTTTTTCCTTTTCACTTAACTCAAATTCGCTCATTTTTTTTTTGAAAAAAAAAACATACATTTAAAAGCACAATCATTATATTAATACGTGAACATCAAAAGTTTCGGTACACTTTTTAAGTATTTATTATGAAATGAGGAGAATAAAACTTAAATCATTCGAAAGGTGCTGCGCCATAGATGTGCACAAACCAAAAATCGTTGGTATATGTCCCTATTAAGGCTGGTAAAATTAAATTATGCATTCCCCATACAAAACAGAAAACAGGTAATTAAAAGAATTTTGGAGCCATTGAATTTGTCGCCGACATAATATTACCATAGTAACGTATTCAAATATAAAGCATCTTAGATATGAACCTGTTTCCAATGGAGCAGCGATATAGATATCTAGATGTCGCTCTTTTCGTTAAAAAAAAAATATAAATAACGAAAATAATTGTGGTAAGTTTTTTAGAATTGCATTTTACAGACTTAAAGTTAGTATTATTTGTCGGAAAAAATGTGCCGTGTAACTGTTAAAAGGGTTCCTTTCACGCAATACGACAAGGTTCGCTATATGCGTCATAGGAGAATTTTTACGAAAGTTGTGTTGAAAGTTGGAACGGATATATCGAATTGAATTTATCCGATTTCATAAAAATCGGAGAAAATTACGTTTCGAACAACGTATACCCCGATAGGGGTGATTATTTGCGAGGTCTTTTTCGGTATAAATTATTTGAACATCCAAAGATTCCGTACACTTTTTTATTACTTTTTATAAATGAAAGGGAATTAAACAAACACTTATTTATCAATAAAGTGTTATACCCCATCCAAAAGGTGTTGAATATTTTCTCTTAAGCGCATTTTTGATCAAATTAAATTGTGAAAGCTTTTCTCCACTTTATCTTTTTGCCATTTAAATTTGTTTGTTATAAGTCGTGTTTTTTTGTGTTGCTATATAAGTATTTTATCCGACAGTCCCTTTTTCAGATCGGCTCTTCAGTACCATTTAAAATATCTAAAATAAGGGTACCTGCGCGTGAAATTTACAAATAAGTCTAAACGGACTATACATTCTTTTAAAAGTTATGGTCGATTTTCGACCGCAAGCGGCACTTTTTGTATTATTCGGAAAAAAAATCACATTAAATTAATCTTCAGTATAAAAATCGCAGTTTGCTAACAGCATAACGATTACCTTTGGTAGGTATACTGAAAATTGTTGCTTAAGGCAAATTTCCCTTTTATTTTCACTTACGGCCATATTATTCACTCCCTTTAATCCAGGTTAAAGGTTACACCCGGGTTTAAGTGAGTTTAACCCAAAAACTAAACCCAAGTCCATAATATTCACTCGTTAAACCCGAACATAAACCCAGTTTTTTAAACTTGACAGCGTGTAATCCGATTGGATTTAAACGCAATCCGGAGACCGGTTTAAGTACTTTAACTCGAGTTAAAATTTCATAATATTGACATTTCTTCACTCGCAAGAAATTAGAAAAGGTGGGTAGAAAAAAAATGCAAGAAACTAGAAATGGACTTGATTCGTGAAATGGAAGAAGTTAATATTGATGTTTTCGTCGTCAAAAGACGAATTTGTCGAAGAGCTGATGAAACAGCAGCTGATGGGAAATCAACATCGTCCTTGTCGTCGAATACATCGAATGTACAAGCGGGCTTGCGTCGACGATTACGATGTGGTATATTTTCGGAAATATTTCGTGCTGAAAAAAAGAGTCATTTTGGAGCTACATTCGATGATTCGATAGAAATTTCGGCATAATTAATGCAATTTAAAATATAACTGGGCCCAAAACAAATGAAATAAATTTCCAAGTGACAAACAACAAAACAAAAAGTCATTATTTGTGGAATTCGACATTACGTGAGTTTAAAACGGATTAAAAACAGTTTAAAGTGTTTTAAATCCGCATTTAAATCCATTTTTAATTCAGCGGGTTTAATGCTTGTTTTTCGGTGAATAATATGGACATAGGTTTAAATTATCGGGTTTAAAAATTCCAGATTAATGATCGGGTGTAAAATTTACCTGAGTTACACCCGGAGTGAATAATATGGCCGTTAGTGTGTTGATATTCATGTTGAAATGTAGTTTGAATGTTTTCTTGACAGATTGTTGATGTTCCGACAATTCTGACGTAGGAAAGCTGTCAGTCTATTTCATACGGAACCAGAATTGACCCCTTGACCGATATTGCTTTGTTTGAGGATTTGGAATCTCTCCAGTTTACTGGGATAAGACTTTACTACCTCCTCAGCTCAAAGAAACAGCGTTGGCTATTATTCGTTTGTCAGAATGTATGGCACAAACGAGGTAGTATGTCTGTATGTATGACTCGACTTCTTTTATCCTCCCTACGGCCTTGACAACCACCTAAATTCAAGTTCTTTTCCACAAACAAAAATGAAATTACCTTTCTAATTATTGACCCTGTCAGTCAGAGCAAACGCTTCTACCTTTAGATTATTAATAGAGTAGAGAGTACGCATCGCAAGCCCCGGCTCCATTCAATCTTTGTGTAGAACAATTATGCCATTTATTATAGAAATACGCGCGTGTGTACTTGTAACCGCCTGTATTAAGTAGCCCCATTACACGATATTTCCAAACGCTTACTTTGATTGTCCAAACTCATTTTTCATTCGGCGGACTTGACTGACCGCAAACGATCTATCATGAGACACCACCTCTTGGCGGACAGAGAACGTTAATTAATCATTCGCGGCCAGCTCGTTGCTTATGCAAGAGCAACAAAAAAAGAAGCTGGGGCTCTAACACACGGCTTAACAACCCAATTCTATGGACCGAACTGAATCGGTTCCACATTAAGGTATACGGCCGGCGCTCTTTGCAAATTCTAAGTGCCACTGAGCGGTGTAATCAATCAGACGATGCGATGCACCAGAGGTTGGTGTCCGCACTGGAATACGCTGCAACTGCATAAGCACTTTGCGGTCGAATTTATCCCACAGCAGATCCGTTTTCATTTTCATTCGGCGCATGTATATCGTGACGTGACAAAAAATCGCAGCAACAATTTATCTTCCGTCTGACAGTGTGTATGTGTGAGTGTGTGCCTTAAACGCGTTCACGGGAACGGACAGCGGTATTGCCCACGGGTACGGGTATCGGCGCAACTCTATACTGCAGTATCACCGTCACCGTCACCGCACCTCAATCACGGACCCTCCGGTCTACAAACATTATTAATTAATTGATGTAATTGCGTTGTCGATATCGGGGATAACGATCTGATGCCAGTGCGCCAACCAGCCTGTGCGATCCCTTCACAGCTCTCCGGCAGCAGCAACTAGTTTGACTTGCTTCTGATAGATGCAGTGCTTCAAAATTGTTGCACAAAGTCTCCCTCGAGTTGTTGTTAACTCTATCAAAGTCTTGTAGTTGCAATGTTACAACCGATCGCGATGTCATCTAAAATCACGATCAATTGGATGCCTGAGCTGGAATCCATACGGACACCTCAACCTGTCGTGCACAGATTTCAGATTTCGATCAAGATCGCAAACACAGAGTTAATGGATGCGATCGCGGTCGTCAGTGTGAGGTCGGTGATCAGCTGCTTTTGGACATTCTTCAACCAACTGAACTGGAATCGTTTAAAGGTCATTCGAGAAAGTGTCCTCCTTACTGTGTGCATATACACACGAGGTATAATAGCAATTCTCAGAGGTAGAGGTCAGCTGCCGAAAGATTGCCCAGCACGATACCTCATTGCTTGTCCCGTTAGTGCTGCACCAGCATTCTAATTTAAATCAAATCAAATTCAGTGCCGTAGCCGGAAGCAAACCTCCTACAATAATTTTTCTGCATCACACATACAGACACCCATACCAGGCAGTCATGTGGTGGATGCCACACAAGGTCGCAAGGTTAATTAACCCGCGCGCCTCAAGAAAAGAGATCATCAAAGATTTGACACCGAGGCAAAATCGCGTTTCTTACTCCAGCCAAGAGTACTGGCACATCTCTGTGTAGGTGTGTGCTACTCCAGTTTCTTGGAAGTCACAGTGGCTTTGCCTTGTGTGCCCGCGCGAAGATACCTACATCGGCCTGCAGCTAATCATGTGGACAATGCACATCCGTTTTGCTGTGTAAGTGATTCGAATTCGACGACTGCGCAAGTGAGAGATGGGGGACTTAATCGGCCGTGAAGAATATCGCAGCTAATGATGCACTCAACCCACTTTTCATCGAGCAGTTTGGACGAACTGTTCGCTTATTCGGAGTCAATTTATGTTCGATTGATTGGGCTGTTCTCGGCAGGAAACGCTGCGTGACGTGATGTATTTTTTTTTTTTTTTTCGTACTTTGCTTTTTGTGTGATGGAAGAGAAACTAATATTGTTTTGATTGGAGGAACGAATGAAACTGAGAAAGTGATGTTAACCGAACTGCATACCGATACCTACCAGTGTATCGGCGCATGATTCCTTATATTTTCGTTTGATCAGTTAGTGTTTTTAGAAAAGAGTCTAGGATAAGGCTTTTGGGTTGAAAGCATTTTCATTCTAACGAGGTATCGGTGCACGAAAACATTTAAAAAATAAAATAGAAAACAGGTGATACAAAATATCTTTGAGGCTTTCAGGATGCAGAAAGAGACGATATCGGTAATAGATTGAAAAACGGACCTAAGAATCGCAGAAAGAAGAAACTACAATACAAGTATTGCGGATAGGGCCCGGACTTACCCTTTTCACTTCTAGATCTAGCTGTAGGGAATCGCACTCAGTAAAAAGTATGTATGAAGGACTTTTAAGGAAAGTACAGTAAAATAAGTCGCGTAAAGCTGAGGCCACTTAGCTCCCACTCAGCCAGAAATAAATACATATCTTCAAAGTGGACCTAAATCAATCGCAATGTCCAATTTCTTATTAAATACACATCCAAAAATAAGAAGAGGGAACAAGCTTTCAACAACAGTAGACTCCCGATAATGTGAACAATTAAAAAACAGAATTTAACGTCAACCAGAGACTTCATGTTTGAACAAAAGAATAAGACTATCTCGCAGTAAATATTTATGTTTAAAAATAAATACTTTCAATACTTTTTAACAAAACCTTAAGCGCATTTTAGTAACGGCCATATTATTCACTCACTTTAATCCAGGTTAAAGTTTACACCCGGATTTAAGTGAGTTTAACCCAAAAACTAAAGCGAAGTTCATAATTTTCAGTCGTTACATACGAACATAAACCCAGTTTTTTAAACTTGACAGCGTTTAATCCGGTTGGATTTAAACTGCACTCCGGAGCAGTGATACCAGGTCGGGGGATTAATCCCTTTTTGTATAATGTAACTTGTATTTGTTAATAATAGAAAAGCTGAATTTAACGAAATGCATGTTTTCTTTTTAATTTAAAATTTCGTGTGATAAATGTGGGATTTTTTTTATATTTTGGAAAGGAATTCTGTGGGTATAACCGTGGGATAATCAGCTTCTAAAGTGTGGTATCACTGCTCCGGAGACCAGTTTAAATACTTTAACTCGGGATAAAACTCAATTTTATAATTTTAACATTTCTTTGCTCATAGGACGAAAGAAATAAGAAAAGTGAAATAGAAAATAAAAAAATAGCAAGAAGCTAAAACAAAGGATTTCATTCGTGAAATGGATGAAATGTTGATATATTCGTCGTTGAAAGACGCATATTTCGGAGAGCTGATGAAAAAGCAGCTAATCCTCGTAATCGAAATTACAAACGGTCTTGCGTCGAGGACTCGATGTGATGAATTTTCGCAAATAATTCCGGCTGAAAAAAGAGGCATGTTGGAGGAACGTCACAAAACAAATTAAATAAATTTCCAACTGACAAACAAAAATAAACAAATGTCATAAACGTGACATTTGGATTAAAAACGGTTTAAACTATTTTAAATCCGGATTTAAATGCATCTTTAATCCAGCGGGTTTAATGCATGTTTTTGAGTTAATAATATGGGCATAGGTTTAAATTGACTGGTTTTAAAAATGCGAATGTACGTTTCAAATGAAAGACGTCTGCGTTATATAAAGTAATGACTGAATCCAATTATCAATACAATGTAGTGCATTAATGTGTAAAAGCTCTTACTTCTTCTAAGTGGTAGATTAGTTCTTAGCTCTAATACTCAACATATGGTCGGGTGTATAAATAACTTACACCTTAGTTACACCCGGAGCGAATAATATGGCCGTAAGGGCGTAAGCGTTACTGATTTTGTTCATTTTTAAAAACTGCTTAACATACGAAAAGTGTCCAGTTTAAAATTTCCTTGATACATCACTTTGATTACATTATTCGTTCGTTAGTAAGTTGTTGCATAAGATATATATTTGCCTTTTCAAATTATTTTGTATTTTGTCGGCCGAAAGTGGGGACTTATTTCACATTTAAAGGGAAATAAAATTACCCATGATTTTGTGATTTATTTATTACGAAAGTGTATTCATTATAAAATGAGGGAATACCCATTTTCCTTACCATTACATAAAGCAACAGCGACTAGAGGATTGCTAACTAGCTAACTATGGTCCCAGTAAAGTTAGCCTTGCTTCAACCATAAAGCAATATCAGTTAGTACTTGTGCTCTAGTTGCTGTTTTTTCGAACAATAGGCACTTCAAATAAAAACTCGCCAGTTAAATCAGAACAGAAATTGTTCTGGGCTGTTTCCAAATTGAAAGGTTAAATGCTGTTACCTACTCCTCGCTTTTCCTCATTTATAAATCAGATCTATTTTCACTGCTAGCTATCGAAATGAGCCTTTTGAGGATCTTGGGGGATAAAGTTTAAGCAAATCTCTTTTTGTCTAAGCCTTCTGAGCTTAACCTGGGCAAGGCAATATAAAACATATATAACCCGAAAAGTTTAGTGCAAATCAGGATCTCTCGTAGATAAGTATATCCAAAGTTCCTGTATCTGCAAAAATATTGCTACTGTCAAAATAATATGAATATGACATATGACGATAGGTAATTTAACTTCCTAATCACATTACATATTTTACCCTCATCTGAATGACGCGTTTGGAAAAGACGTAGGCTCAAACACTCGGCTCTAGAAATATAACAACATTTTTTAGGATAATTCCGCATGAGTGGTTGAAAAGATTCCGAAAATGCCGATGAACTTGGAAGGTAGAAGTTTGCAAACCTCTTTATAGTAGATACCTGATCTCTTTTTGATGGCTTTCCTAAGTCGGCAATTATTTTATGGTAGTGAGAAGTACAAAAAGTGTATTTCATATTATAAAAATCCGTATGCCCAAGGTTGTAAGCCTTTCAGTCTTCGGAAACGATGCCAAGATATTCCTGAAAGCAGACGAAAATATAGTTGAATGCCTTGAATGTGGTCACAGTTGAATATATCTTCTTTACAAAAAGAATCTAGTCGACTTTCTAAAGCGCAGATATGGACGTTATATTTAAAGCTTCCGGGTGGAATAAGAAAAAATCCCCTTTTACGATTGTTCCAAAATTTATTAAGAAAGTAGAGAATTCAGTAGCCCAAATATAAATTTTGTAAACTTACCGCCTACAATTTTAAGGATATTTCGACTGCCTGAGGTCGGTGTTATACATATTTAAACATGTCTTTTGTTATTCTAATATCTTATATCGTTCGAGTCGAATTTAGATACCGAATTTGGTTACAAAAAGCTATGCCTCCTAGACTACATTATACGTACCACAAGTTGGTACTTAAATATTTTCTATTCAGGCTTAAAATTTAAAATTTATCAAGTCGATAAACTGCGGTTAAAAGCCAACCACCGTATAGCTTCCTAATTGCAAACAGCAATTTCGCAAGGTCACAGGTCCACGTACCGTAAACTCGTAAATTCTACATCTCTCCGCATCGTACACAAGGATATCCGGCTAAAACATAAGGCCTTCTGCCATAGTAAACGCCCCATTAAAATTCCACCTTCAACGCTTTTACACCAGCTAAATAAAGACATTAACTTCTAACCTTTTACATGGCAACTCCTTAAAATTTTACGCAACATTAAAAAACCCTTCTCTTTTGTGTGCGCGCCAAGAAACACGGAACGAATTTCCTTCCTAGTGCCTGACCATAAACTGAGCCGGCTATAAAATGCCCAGCAATGCCGATTTGCATGCGTGCTTTTGTCGCAAATTGTCCGTAGTCCATCGGAAATTATTCGCCGTAGTTGTAGCTATATGTATGCCCGGGGGGATATCTCGTCGGGTGTATTGGTACCTAGACTTCGATTTAGCTTGTTCTGTGTGATGAATGCTGTACGGCAGGTGAAACATAGGCACCACCATCCACCACTGGGGATAATCGGAATCTCTACAGAATCTTGGCGATATGTGGGTAGGGCTGAATCGCTATACCGATCTGATACGATTTGCACTGAACGTACGAGGCACTGTTTTGCATGAAGGATTGCATTGAGGAAGTACGAGTACCATTACCGTTACGTATAAATTGGGGGAGAGTTCAGCAGCGATTGGAATAAATGGCAATTGTGATATTCCTGGGTGGTAGTGGATAGTTTTGGGTTTTGCCTCATTACTGGGAATTTCATACTGCAGACCATTTGAAGAACAGAATTGGAAAAACATTTGTAAGGCTGATTATGCTGATTTTTGCAATCATCGGTCTTTATAAGGCTTGATATCGGACAATTTTTTCTTACTCATAGTGGTAAGGAAAAACATGTTGGCACACTTTAAAAACTGTTACATTTGGGCTGAAATCTGACTATTTTTGGTACCTTTTGAAAGCTGCCTGCCATTCGAATAGGGTACGCCTTTCGAAAGACATTTTTTATTACCGATTCTGACTGACATCGACACCACCTTCAAATGACAACTTCTTAAATTCAAAATTCAGTAATTTCCACTCATTAACCAAGCTTATCCACTTAACAATCAACAAGACACAGCGTGTAGCCGGAAATAAAAAAAAAATAAAAATGCCCCCAACAACTATACATAGGTGGGTAATTTAATTTCTATTGGTTCATTTCAAATCAAACACCGCATCTAATTGCTCTGCGGTCACAGATTACGTTTATTTTTTTTATTACCCGATTCTATGGCTAACGACCATATTGACGCATTAATTCCAAGTCGAACTACCTTTTGGCCCCGAAAAACGCTCGCCCCTTTGGAAAACAAAACAATCGATATCGAAATGCGCTGGAAATCCTAACCACACACAGCAAAGAAATATCTTCGAGGAGAAGGAACAACGATTCGAGAAGATAATGAAAAACAAAAGTAGAAAAGTTAAAATCGTGACCGAATCCAATTTCGTTCGGTTGCATATCTATAGGTACAACGAAAACGGTTTTGTCTACTCCCGCATGATTCGGGATGCCCTTAAGGGATCTCGTGTAATAGAGACATTAAAATTGCTCGCCTTAAATACGTGGTCAGCCGCAAGGGACTGCTTATGGGCTGTGTGATGGGAAAATTATTGATCCGCTCGTTTGGCATCACTCTGACATGACTACTTTCACTGTCGAATTGCTGTTTGTGCAACGTCATCGGTCCCGGCACTGGCCGCTCCATCAATTGAGTAGCGATTGGCTATGGTGCCCCTATGGAATTAAGCTTTTTTTTGCAGTTTATATAAATTCGCCTTGAATTGGATATCATCATCGTCCTAATGAGGATCGTGTTCTAAAAATATATGTCAAAGTGCAGGCTTCTGGAATGCTTAGTGGGATTTGACGGATAGTTGTCAGATCAGCCGATAAATATTCGTCACTAAATCTTCAATATGGCGAAGATTTGCCCTTTTTAGGGTATGGAACTGAATTTAACACTTTTAAATGGTGAGGCTTAAGACTGAAATTAAAACAACCAAGGTCGTTACTTAAAGTCCATTTAACCCATAATTTAAGAAAAACCAACTGAACATGTCGAAGGAGCAACTCTGCCTTTCCCCCAGTCCAGGTACTGCATTAAACGGGTGTCAAGTTGTTTAAATCCTAGGTACAGTCATTCATTTCGTGGTTTCAAGTTGGTTGCACTGGAATTTGACACCTGTCAAACTCAGCTGTCATTTGAAGTGCCACAATATTAGTTGAACATTTGCCATTTACGATAATGGACCACTTAACAATCGAACAATGCGCTACGGTTATTAAGACTTACTACAAGACGGGGCAACAAGCCGCACAACACGACCAAAAGTTTCCTGGTCGCGTAATTTCAGGTTTTGGCGACGGCAATTGGATAGCAAGATCATTCGACTTGATAGCGATAGATTTTTTTCTGTGGGGCTGTGTTTGAACGAACAATCTCCGAACTCTAGACGCATTAAAAACCAACATTACTCAGGTTATGGCCGAGATACCATCCGAAATGTGCGAAAAAGTGGTTAAAAATTACCTCAAAAGAATCGCATGCTGCGAATCTTCCCGAGGCGGCCATTTGAATGATATTGTATTTCACACTTAATGGCAAAGTCTAAACTTAATAATGGAAAAAAATTTCAATCAAAACGGTATCGCTGTGTGTGTTTTATTTAGCTTTATTTTCGAAACCGAAAAACGAATGACCCTTTGCTTTTTAAATTACTCCCGACCTCTTTTTATGCCTATCCCAATTCAGTTATGAATCACTCATTTCACCTAAACTTAGCAGATACACGGAGCAGATTATTTTTTTTTTTATAAAATCCTCATAACAACAAAGTCGAAGGTTTTAATATCTAATAACATTTAGGCAGTCAGAAAGGACGGTCTCTATAGGTAAAGGGCACAAACAGAACCATTAATTACTATTCGACTCGCCTGTGCTGTTTGTACCATTAGGCATAAAAACACTCGTCTATATTCCCTCATTATGGCCTTTGTTATAAGCTTCCACTTGTTCTTTTATTTACCATCTTATCCCGCATACTCCATTTGTTACGGTTAGGACAAGATATGTCGAGCTACACGTTCCCGCTAATAGGTCGAACAGAAAGGAGAAAAGAAATATTTTCCCAAAGGAACAATTGGACACGCTGTAGCAGTAGTGGCATTTAATCAAGTTGATAAATAAATCAAAAACAAAAACCATCAGTTTGCTGATTAACTTAAAATGATTGATGGTTTGGAAAAAGGTGTTTCCAAATTACTCACCTCTATGGTGCTGTAATGATGACTATAAGACAACATTTTTGAGAGCTTACCGATGAGACGACTCAATCGCTCAATGCTAACCAAGCGTATACTGAGAGATGTTTGGGTAATATATGGATGAGCTATTGTTCTAGTAGGGCCTATTAAATAAGAGACAGTACCGCGCGGAAGAGCCAATGGTAAAATTCTAAATGGTATTGCTCGAGGGTGACTTATCTCGAAGATGATTAAGTAAGCACCCCTTGAGGCAGAGAGTATGAATTTGTGTTCATTTACTAAGGGGCGAATTATTGGCCAAGGAATTTTTGGCGCGAAATGAATATTCGGACATAATTGGCGTTTTTTATAAACCCCACATGATCTAATAAAGGCCGACTGTGGGCTCTACAACAGGGAGAATCATTGACTTCTCAGTACAACAAAGAGGGTTGAATCTAATGACTGCAGAGGTGGTGCCTCAAAATTCCACCAGAATATAAAATGATCTCCCCAAGGATTCAGAGTCCAACTTGAAGGCTGCACTTAGAAAACTGTACAAGTTGGCATCACTGGCGCCGAAACGTCATCTGTCAAAGTGAAAAGTTTTCAGTATACTCTGCCATTTAATCATGGAAAGACTTACAAACGAGCAACGATTGCAAAATATTGAAATTTATTATAAAAACTCGTGCTCTGTGAAACATTTTTCTTCAAAGATGACCGTGGAAGGATCGTTACCGTCAACGGCGAACGATATCGATCCATGATACGCGACTTTTTTTTTGCCCCAGTTGGCTGAGTTGAACTTGGTTGACATGTGGTTTCATCAAGACGGTGCCACATGCCGCAACAGCTCGTAAAGCAATTGAAATGTTGAAGGATGAATTTGGTAAGCAGCTTTTCTCTCGAAATGGCCCTGTGGGTTGGCCTCCAAGATCATGCGATTTAACGCCTCTTGACTATTTCTTGTAGGGTTATGTAAAGTCGTTAGTCTATGTGGACAAGCCGAATACGATTGAAGCCTTACAGGATAACATAAGACGCGTAATTCGTGGAATACAGGCCGAAATGCTCGAAAAAGTGAAGCAAAATTAGACCTTCCGAATGGACCATTTGAAACGGAGCCGCGGTCAACATTACATGAAGTTGTCTTTAAAATGGCAAAGGCCTATTTATCGATTACAATACAAATTTTGAATATTTGATGCAAATTTGAGTGTTGTATTCGATTTTTAAGAAAAACTACGCTTAAAAATCACCCTTTATATACCAATTACAAATGTTTAGCTGTAGAAACCTTTTCTAAGATCGAAGAAAGCAGCTGAGAAGTCTATCGTAGCCTGCTCGAAGTCTTTTAAGATCCAGACACTTAAAAACTTTCCATAGAGGTGTAAAAAAATAGCATCATAAGTTTTATAGCCTTTTGAAGCTTTAATATTACATACATACTTATTTTGGGCACTAAAGATTTTACCAATTTTGCAGACTAAAGGTCTGCTCAGGTCGGAGTGCCTCTTATTGCGATGGGGAGTCAGAATTTAAAAAAATAAACAGAAATTTTAAGAAGCAGTGCATTCTTGCCAAGACAGAAACTGAGCCGTCGAATCTAGTGCAGATTAATTTTAAAAATATCCACAGTACAAAGGTATATCCCTCCACTGCAGCCCAAGTCCAACCACTAGGCTCTGGCCTCAATACAAAATTCCCCTTATAGAACCTCTTAATCTAGTTTAGCAAATTCCTCCATAAAAAAAATCTTGATATGTATGCACCCCCCTATAACAATCTTGAAAATCAGCATATTATGATTCACATCTCCTGCACTCTCATCCACGCAATTATTTAACGAGCCGCATGCACCTTAAGCGAGTCCGACCCCGCAACACCATTCGTTGCCAAGTTTATTGTCACAGCGGGTGGAGTTGGGTAAAAATACTTTTCAAGTCAATGAAACTTTTAAGTGCATATTGAGGTAAGAATCGAAAATAAAATTATTCCATCGCTGCCGCTGATGATAATGATGATTCGGTGTTCGCATGGAGTTGCTATCTTATCAACGGCACCGATCGGAAACTCATAAAATGTACCAAGCCACTGAGGCCGAAGCCATTGCATTCGCATTTTAATTGAGCGCAGAACTCACTTTGGCCAGAGCCACAATTAATTTGCGATAAATTTGGAATTGTCCCCAATAAAACGGGGCGAAGGGTACAGCCCCAGCATGGGATATCTCCTTTTTCAAATTTGCTTAATGGCAACTGCACCAGCCTTGCCATTTCGTTAAATAAATTGTATTCCCCGCCGAAGGAATCGAATGGGAGCTCCCTCACCCTCCGAAAGTTGGAGAGATTAGAAAAATGGGATTCATTGCGATGCCAAAATGATTTATGTTCGAATGGAAGAAGCAGTTCAGCGTAATGTATGCAAACTGTACTGAAATTGAAACGACAATCCAGCAGAGAGATAACTGGAACAGCAGTCATAGCTCCTGATAAGATGACAGTTTCATTTGAACGATTGCCAAATGGAGTCACGTGGATACTGGATACCACCTATTTTTGTTTTATGGGAGTTTCTGACTCTACATATCCGGCACAGCGGCACTTGAGGGACATTGAATCCTTAAACGGAATTAAAGTCTCCTTCACTGGTAAATAGGTGTGTGCTTAAATTTATCCGAGGCGGACATATACTTTCAGTTAAAGTGCTGCCAGTTAAAAGAAGATCTCAAAGCAATTCTGGTACGTGTACAGAAACCTTTTAGCTCATCAATTTATCATCCTCCAGGCTTAAATCAATCATCTCACTCAGGACGAGTGCATTCTCGTTCGCCGGGTATAGGTTTGCCAACTCATCGGCCAAAAAATCGAAACAAATTAATGGGAATTCTCTGAACCAATTTGCAAATTTGAAAAATAACCACAGCCACAAAAAAAACACTCAAAGCCTTGCCGGGATGTCGGCGCCAATACAGAGGCTTGTATAGTGTGTACCACATCTCAATTTCGTATCCTGACAGGTGATCATTAGTTATGAAGCTGATCCCTCTAATTAAGTGGGATAATTCCATGTTGGCTCTGTATATAAGAGACTCGGATGTCATGAAGTGTATACGCATCTCCAGAGATTACAGCATTGTTCCTTGAGGTGATGCAAAGTTTAGGATTGTATTTGTGAAATAAATCCTAGAAAACGTCTACGCGAAGTTGAAAGTTTCAACTGAAAACTGAATTCGAATGTGGAGATGGGTTCTGGGGAATCGCCAGATTGGAGGGAATTTTTGACAAGCATTATACGTCGGATGACTTTTAAGACATCCCGCCTGTACAAAACAATTGTTTTGAATATAGGAATCTATAAAGCAGGCTTTCAACAGCCTCCGATCATCTGCCACTCGTTCTTGTTGAGGAGATGTCGGATTTAAGCCAGCTATCGTACTTTGGATCAACCTGAGAGGCACTTATCTGGTGACATACAGATTTGTATAAGCCGGGCTAAGAATATGCGTTTAACATGATGAAATCATGGGAGAATGGAGCGCTCTGTTTGAGAAAGAGCCTTGCGTATCTGCTAGCAAGCTTGAAGAAACCTAACTTCGTCAGCCTGTTTTCGCGATCTAGCTATTTCGGTTAGTACACGAATTTCGTCACCATTTTTAAGACCCGTACCTATATTTAAACACCGACAGCTATATACCAAAAACCCCCCTCTTGAAAATAATATTTGACATATGTTTCTTAAAATCGGCACATCTTGACCTATTCTTCGAGAAAGCTCAGCAAATGTGATTTTTAAAATCGCGGTCGGGTGACTTTTTCCTTTAAATATGCTACCTTAGCAGTATAATCCCGACAAATTCACCTCGGCATAAGTACCTACGAAAGCCACGCCTTCAACCACAGAGCTCTTTAGGCACCTGAGTTGAACCAAGTCATCTGCTTTACCGCACCTACATCGTAAGAAAAAGAACCATTTTCAGTCAACTTTGGGATGAAATGCTCATAGCTGTCATCAGGAAAATAATCTCTTTTCTATCAGCGATATAAACCTGCCATCAACATCGAAAGCTACTCGTACTCAAGCAAAGAATGATGTCTCCTCTAACGATCTTATGTATTCAGAATAGGAAGCATTCTTCGCTCTTTGAGGGCTATCTCGAAATGTTCCTCGAAATCTAACTTCCTCATCGATATCGTCTCAAACTTTTTAACCTTAATACCCTAAATATCCCAACTCCGCTCAGGCTCCGTCGATTGCAAGTCTCTTTACAGCTTTTTCCTCTTCGGCACTAACCCTTGTAACCCACGTTGCACCGTCTTTTGCATTTACCAATCAGACCAATCTCTCATCTTCTGCGGAAGGTTAACTCAAACTTATAGTGCAGTTCACTTCAACCGCAGCACTCCCTCAAACTTTATATCATTCATCATCTTGAGCTATAAGCAGTAACGTTCTTCGCCAACAGAGATGCTGGTATCATTCACTGGAAAAACACAGGGCCTCGTGTTATACAAAGAAGGATTTAACAAAAAGTGTCCTTGCCACGTTGGGAAATTCGACTCCATCGACTATAAAAGTATGCTTAACATTTCAACTGCTATTCCTTTCTTTACAGAACTTTCTTAATGAAAAGGAGTATAGCTTGAATTGAATTTTAAGCTTCGCTATCTTCGCCCATGGATTGAATATAAGTTTGACAAGCAGCCTTAACTGAAGAAGGAAAATTATATTAAGACTTTGAGAGCCGAAAGATTTTGTTGTACCAAATTTAAATTCAAGGGTGAAAACAATAGAACGCTTGCTGATCTTCCAAAAATCCGTACAACTTCCCCTTACTCCGTTCCAACGTTGTTTTTAAAGCTGATGTACAGACTTTCGTAAAAAAAATATAATTAGTGAAAATTACTATGGCAGGCGGTAACCATTTGAATAGTTATAGACACAACTACCTATTTATCTACTTTCAACTCCCTAGAACAGGATCATGTGCTGACCGTTTCAATGTTACCCCCATACTCTAAAATATACCTTACCACAAAAAAAAACAAAAAAAATACCATCACTTGTTACCACCATAAAACCGACACACAATGAAAAATTAAGCAGATAACAGCGCTCTCTGCTAGGCAAACATATTTATGCCCCCATCGGCTACCTATGCAGTTATACCTGCTCAATTAATCAAACATATCATATACTCGTATAGTTGATAACTTCTTTAGCCATTTAAATGCAGCTATTAGCTACACTTCCGCCGGCATGTCACACAATAGACCAAAGGGAAAAACTCACCGCGCAGATGCGACTGCGACATTATGTTAGGTCCCTAATAATTTTCTATTGTCCCCATGCGTGTAATCCATTCCCAACACACCTGCACAACTCGGTCAATGTCATTGTTATCAAATGCTCGACGCCACGCAACTCCCAAGGCTCAATTCAACTGTCGCGTCGATCGCACGCACGCCGCATACCTTGACGGAAAATTAAGTTGTCCCGTCCCGAAAACCCGAATTTCGACTTCTTTCCACTTTCAGGAGCCCGCATACGGATAACACGCAAAGAGGTCACAAGAAATATATGCTTTAGGTGTTTAATTAGTCTAATTAAGGATATCTCGGCGGTGCTGGCAGAGTGATTTCCATTCCGCGCAACATGGTCGTAAATCGTCTCTCCGAACGCATTATTTTTTGTTACAGGAACAACAAAAACATATTTTAATGAGGTGTAATAATGTTGTTCGGCGGGCGGTACCGGTACGGTGGTAACATGAAAATGTCTTAATTTCCTGAGTGCTTATTAAATTGTCAAAGATTTCGCGCTTTGATAGGTTTCTGCTGTTGAATAAAGAAATATTTAACGAGACGTATTATTCCTGCACAGAGAGAGAGAGATAATAAAAATTGGATTTGCATAATTTCGTATCTTGATTGAATTGAAATTGTTTTTTTTTTTTTTTTAATGTACTTATGCAGCATTTGCATAATTTCGGGAACAAATTGCTGGTGAAATTTCTCATTGAAATAATTGTTTGGCCAAAGTCCATGTGACTGGAGAGGGGAACTCGTAAACTGAACACATGCTGAGAACATGAGTTGCGGGACAAATTTCGAAGCCAGACTCTGACTCAATGGCAAAAGTATTTGAATTAGAAGGTACCTGTAACTAAAAGACGCGTGGGTCGTTTGTAGTACCAAGTCGTGAACTGGAAATGACGAATCACTTCGAGTAGCCACACGAAAGTAGTTCGTAATCTTCAGTATTTAAAACTCCCGCTGTTCAAATTTAGGCTTGAAGGTGTAACAAACTTACAACTTACAACGCTGACTCGACTGACTAAATAAGACTGAGAGAGAGGGGGAAAGAGCTGTCCACCACAAAATAACCTATGATTCAAAAAGAATAATTTTCTTTTCAATGCTAACCACTTGTTATATGTCTCCTATCTCTAACGAGAAAACATAAATTCAAATCGGCACAATTCCAGCAGCACCTTACAACACTACATGCCCCTCTTGTTCTCACAATCCCCTCAAAGACGTGTGAAGTGTTTTCTCAACACGGTGTGACTACCTTAATGACGCTCAAATTCTACATCCCCCTTTGCCAAACAGTTTAGTGATAGCTATACACAGACTGCACAAGTGTAATAATTTTGCCCGACGTGATTTATGTTCAAATGGTGTTGTGATGGCTTATGACACGCATTTATCGCTTACACAATCTTCGTCTTCTTATCTGCAGAAGAACAAAAAAAAAATAAGGAAAAATGTCACAAGATCTTGTCAATTGACTGCCACCAGACTTGACACGTAATTATTTTTGCTTCTAAGTAGCAACAAGCTCACGTAGCTTGTCACAAAGAATCGAACGTTAATCAATCGAAAGATACTGTGCCAGAAATGTGCACAAACAAAAATTGTGGGTATTATGTCGCCATTAGGGCTGCTAAAATTAAGTTAATTTAAATAAAAGCAACAACGCGCAGTCTCAAAACCAAAACTTCACTGAATCTTTTTCGCGTACAAAAAGTTTCGTAAAACAAAGTCTGCAAATAATTATACGAATTTTTTGCCCGAGTAATATTTGTGGTTAATTTTTCGTCACCTGTCGAAAATTGCACAGACAAAAATGTCAGAAATTTGTTATTCAGACGAGTACCTCTGTCTAGAAAAATTGTTGTCCCTCTCTTCTATTTATATTTGATAGTGAGTTCACTGAATATGACTGAAGCTATGTTCACACTATTCCCAGATCTGATGAAAAATTTGGCAGGTCTACAAATGATTTGGCAATGAGCTGCAAATGATCTGACAATAGCAAACTCCCTTACAATACAAAATTGCCAGTTCACACGGTTGCCAGGTTTTGTGTCAAAGTCTGACAATTTCATTTGCAGATGATTTGCCTGACAACGTTGACAGGTAGAAAATTGCCAGTTCACGAGGTTGGCAGATGTTTGTTTACAAAATATTTGCAGACCGTTTGCAGGCATTTTCAGACAAACTAAAAATATTTTTTTTTTCCATTCGGTGGTGAAGTATTAAAAGCACATAATAATAGAAAATAAAGTGCACGACTGGGTCGAACGAAACTTTCTCAAAATTTTGCTTGGTTATTTAGGTAAAAAACTGTGAAAAAATGCTAGATAAAAGAAACAGTGCATAGATAGAGTACATATAGGAAAAGGAATAGTGTTAAATAAAATTCACTTTTGGGTAGTTCATCTGATGTGGCTGTAGAGTAACAAACTTACAACTTACAACGCTGACTCGACTGACTAAATAAGACTGAGAGAGAGGGGGAAAGAGCTGTCCACCACAAAATAACCTATGATTCAAAAAGAATAATTTTCTTTTCAATGCTAACCACTTGTTATATGTCTCCTATCTCTAACGAGAAAACATAAATTCAAATCGGCACAATTCCAGCAGCACCTTACAACACTACATGCCCCTCTTGTTCTCACAATCCCCTCAAAGACGTGTGAAGTGTTTTCTCAACACGGTGTGACTACCTTAATGACGCTCAAATTCTACATCCCCCTTTGCCAAACAGTTTAGTGATAGCTATACACAGACTGCACAAGTGTAATAATTTTGCCCGACGTGATTTATGTTCAAATGGTGTTGTGATGGCTTATGACACGCATTTATCGCTTACACAATCTTCGTCTTCTTATCTGCAGAAGAACAAAAAAAAAATAAGGAAAAATGTCACAAGATCTTGTCAATTGACTGCCACCAGACTTGACACGTAATTATTTTTGCTTCTAAGTAGCAACAAGCTCACGTAGCTTGTCACAAAGAATCGAATTAGCTTTGGAAGTGCAGTTGCCTAATCCGATTACAGCCACCGGCTCATTGCAGTGGCAATAAAATGTAGCGACAGCTTGAAGTCAAGAAAGCTCCAACCACCGACAAAAGGTGAGGGTGAATAACTTTTCAACATCAGTTATGCGTTCAGTCAGCCTTGTCCTTGTGCTGTGCTTATGGATTGACGGTAAGGGGTTTATTATAATGACATGAATCCGGCTATGCATATACGTGAGATGTGCGACAGGGAGGGTAAATATTGTGAGAAGTGCCCGAAAAGATTTATAAAATTATTTCTCCAGCGAAGAAAAACGCCAGAGATTATGTTACAGTCGTCATTGTGATATAATGTAAGTTAGAATATTTTTCTAGATAAGGACATCTTGCCAGGAACTCCGAGGTTTAAATTATGTTTATGTATTATGAGATATCTTATTTTCCGATTAAGAAGAGCCTGGTCTTTAAATGAAACGCTTTTTGAGGATAAAAGCTCAGTAGGAGACCACCTACACTCAGGAATAAAAAAATTGTTCGGAATATTGAGTTTTTTAAAAAACTGTAAGCTAAATGTTCTTGACTTTCATCTTCAAATGAAAGATCATTTTTGAATGATTAATGTATTTTTGACACTAATAGCTTTTTCCCTCCCTTTCTCTTTTTTGACGGCATCATACTTCTGCACAAATATATATTAAGTCGCTTTTCGTTTGAAAAACGTTGGAAATATTGCAAAGATTATTTCAAAAGTGAGTGCGTTTATTGAAAAGCTAGATATTAGGCCAAAATTAAGCCAACTGTACCCATCGAAGCAAAATTGTGCAAAAAAATCGTAAGACTGGCTTGGTTATGTGAAAGATTTTCGTAGCTGCTCTATGCGACAGAGACTGGAAAGTCTGCTCATGGCTGAGAGCTGCACAGTCAGATTAAAAATATTTGTAAGCTGAAATTGAAGATATGAACTTGGGCCATACCACACAGCTCATCAAACAATCGATCTCTTGCGTGATGTCAATTACCCGCCTTCGAGCTTCGACTTGACCCCTTCGAATTCTACTGATAGAGTTCTAAAAGTTCTTAAATATATTAAAGTTATGCAGACAATCCAGGAACGATCAAACCCTTAAAGCGAATATCAGAATATCACCCAAGCTATTCGTCAATTCGTGAGATTGTGCCGAAAAGAGTTAACAAGGTTTTGTTTGAAAATTGGGCCGAAAAGTTTTTTTTTTTATAATGGGCGCAACAGGTCCGTAGGGACCCTAGGCCCAGCTTCTCACAACCGTCTTGTGTGAGTTTTCATTTTTGGGACGAATGGAAGGGATCTACAATTTTATGCCGAGCCCAAACGGTCAATTGAGAAGCTCTTTCATGACAGTTATACTCTCGGATGTTTGTCAGACGTTCGCGAGAGGTGGCGCAGTGAAAAAAACCTTAAGTTGGAATTTGGGTTTTCTAGGGATTCGAACCTGTGAACCCTCGCTTGGTAGTCCAACACACTTACTAATAAGCCACTGCACCACTGGGCCGAGAAGTTACACATCTACAAAGCCTCATGAATAAAATCGTATACGCCCAAAAATTGGCTCTAACCGACTACGATTTTTGCTCGGTTAAAAACAGAATAGGTTAAAAAAGACTATATATCTGTTAAAGAAAACGAGGATTCGGTGTTAAAAAAAATCTACCGAGATAAGAGGGTTAAATGCATACGGTTTACAAATAAAAACACACTTTTTCAGTAGTTTTTATCAACCAACTTGCTTTGTTTGTTTCATATAAATCTTATGAAACAAACAAAAAAAGTTGGTTAAATTTTACGGCATATTTTTTTTATATGGGAGATGCCTATAACAATTTGACTCGGTTATCGTTGATCCCCTAATTCTGCAGGAGCAATATTAACAGAGGGATAGGTAATAGTACCCATATTATTGAGTAGTTTTTAACCGAAAGTTGGGTTATTATGAATAAGTGATTTTAGTTCGTGTAGTCTTAAAGTAATTGGAATGTTTGCTCTTTCGAATTTTGCCATTCCAGTTCGGAAATCATTTACTTTTAACAATTTTATTTTATTTCTTAAAATGCACTTGCAGTTGGACCATCAGTTATAGCCTTAAAAAAATATATATTTTTTGGCAATAGATCGATAAAAGCACCCGACACCCGAGGCCTATCACCTTGCAACCATTCGTTGGAATAGAAGGATCTGAAATGCGAATCCCAACGGGTGCATTGAGATATTAAGAAGCTTTCTCTAACCTTTGATGTATAAATAAAATTCTTTGACAAAAATTAAAAAAAAACAGCTGAAACTACATTTTAGAAAGTTAAATACTCCATCATCATTATATTAATATCTGAAAATCATAAATTTCCGTATTGATTGTGAAATGAGTAATGGAACGTTAATCAATCGAAAGATACTGTGCCAGAAATGTGCACAAACAAAAATTGTGGGTATTATGTCGCCATTAGGGCTGCTAAAATTAAGTTAATTTAAATAAAAGCAACAACGCGCAGTCTCAAAACCAAAACTTCACTGAATCTTTTTCGCGTACAAAAAGTTTCGTAAAACAAAGTCTGCAAATAATTATACGAATTTTTTGCCCGAGTAATATTTGTGGTTAATTTTTCGTCACCTGTCGAAAATTGCACAGACAAAAATGTCAGAAATTTGTTATTCAGACGAGTACCTCTGTCTAGAAAAATTGTTGTCCCTCTCTTCTATTTATATTTGATAGTGAGTTCACTGAATATGACTGAAGCTATGTTCACACTATTCCCAGATCTGATGAAAAATTTGGCAGGTCTACAAATGATTTGGCAATGAGCTGCAAATGATCTGACAATAGCAAACTCCCTTACAATACAAAATTGCCAGTTCACACGGTTGCCAGGTTTTGTGTCAAAGTCTGACAATTTCATTTGCAGATGATTTGCCTGACAACGTTGACAGGTAGAAAATTGCCAGTTCACGAGGTTGGCAGATGTTTGTTTACAAAATATTTGCAGACCGTTTGCAGGCATTTTCAGACAAACTAAAAATATTTTTTTTTTCCATTCGGTGGTGAAGTATTAAAAGCACATAATAATAGAAAATAAAGTGCACGACTGGGTCGAACGAAACTTTCTCAAAATTTTGCTTGGTTATTTAGGTAAAAAACTGTGAAAAAATGCTAGATAAAAGAAACAGTGCATAGATAGAGTACATATAGGAAAAGGAATAGTGTTAAATAAAATTCACTTTTGGGTAGTTCATCTGATGTGGCTGTAGAGTAAGTTCGGGTATGTGATATGGTGTGGTAATGTGATATACCAGCATATTTTCCGAAATAATCAATTTTCAACAGGAATTTTCTTATCCACATAACAATGATGGAAGAGGACACGTACTGTAGGTTTAAGCCGACTCGCGTTGACTCTGTTTGATCTCAATGTATCGGAATTGTTTCAGTGCTACAGTTGACATTTTTTTGTGTCAGTTTTCTTGGATAGTTTAGCAAAAATTGGGGCAAAATTAAAAATTTAAGTATAAAATTTTGTTAGCCTGTGAATAGAGCCGACAATATATATGGTTGAGTTTTTAATTTGATGAAGCATATTTTAAAAAAAAATCTTCTGATTGTTTCAAAAGCTAAATGCGGCTAATGTGATATGGTTAAAGGTTGGTAAAGTGATAGACTATATCACCGTACAAACATTTTTTGGAAGAGCGTATTAAAAACATTGAAAAACACAAGAAAAAGCCGAAAAGACCCATGCTAGTAAAAAACAAACCGGCAAAGCAAACAACAGAAAGTTCCTCGAGCGATACAGATGAAAGCTTGCATTAACCGAGTTCAAACGACGATCCTTGGGCCGAAACTCCACCTAACAACGACAGTATCTGTAACAAATGCTTCCAGGTGAATAAGAAGACTAAGACATGGGTTCCATGCTTGCAGTGTGATTTGGTTTGGTATATCACTTTATCCGAAGGTAGTGTATCACATTATCCGCCAGTTTTATTAGGGGAAGTTACAGAGCTTTTTTATATTTTTTTTAAATAGCTGCAGATTGGATTACTCTGTCTGTAGAGACCTAAAGTCGATGTATAATGCGCAATGCATCAAAGATCTCTAAAGAATAGTTCGGCAAGAGCTATGTCATAAAAATTACGAGTAATTATTAGAAAACAAATGACTATATCACACTACCCGAAGTATGTAGAGTGAAATTTTAATAGTTGAAGCTCTCAGTAAATGGGAATTGTCGCAAGATCTGGTTTTTGAGTAGAGGACAAGGTGTAGTAGAGGTTTCTGTTTTCTGATCTGTTAGGTCATGTTTTTATTTTAATTAGTTCACTGGTAATGTATAACCAGTGTCCCAGTTAGATCTATATCTTTACATAGATATATATATTGTAAGAATTCGGAGATTTGTTAGCATGTGTATGTGTTAGCAGTTATAAACTGAATATATCTCAATTGACGTGTATGTGGTGTGAAAATGACGTGTAAGTTTCTGATTGCGGTTGGTTTTATTTTAAGGTTCATACTCAATATGGTTACAAAAAAAAAGATTTGTTAAAAATAAGCTTTGCTAAGCATTTTATTGCATTTTTATTAGAACTTTAAATTTGAGATTATTACAAAAAAAATCAGTAGATATGTGAATATAAATCGGGATTTGAGAAGTAATTTTTGAGAAATAAATATTAATCTGCTTTATTCGAATTTTTTGAGTAAAACTAAGTACGGGATCTTATTTGAAATACTTTTAAGCATTTTGATCAAAATCGTTAGAGCGGTTTTTGTAAAAATTGGCAGACAAAACAGTAGCAAATATTGCAATGTTTAATTTGAAAAATACTATTGCTTAACTATTTAACTGAAAATCTAATACAAGTTATTAGTCGGGATATAAGCATTACCTGGTTTTTAAAGATTTATCGAAATCGAGATATGAGCAGTTTTTTAAATTAGCGTTTTCGGTGAATCGAATTGAAAATTAAGGACGCAATAATTTCGAAAACAAACATTTTACTCTAAGTTTGCATTTTGATCAATATCGTTACTGCCGTTTTCAGGTAAACTAAGGAAAACTAAATTTAAAAAAAAAAAATACCTTTTTCAAAAATCCTTTTACTATAATACAGAAAAAAAATTAGTTTGCCATTAAGTTAGAAATGAGCATATTACCTTGGAAATTAATTTTTGTTACTGTTCCGCGCTGAGTTGAGCGGGAAGAAAAAAAGTTGAGCTTGGTATAGTTGATTCTCAAGCGGTATGGTGAATCAGTTAGATGAACTGATTTTAAAAAAGAAATAAAACGCTGTTGCTTGGATTTGGATGCAAAATTCAAACTTTACTTTTTTGCTGCTAGTCAAAGAGTGGTTTTGCTTTACCATTTCTACCTCCCTTGAAGCTGCTGATGGCTTACATACCAAAATCAGCTGTGCGTTCGGGGGTTAATGACCATACAATACAATATTCCTTTTTGTTGTGTTAGAGCACTTCTGCCTAACTAATACGTAAAGTAAGATAGATTGATGCCTTTTCATTTACTCCTTCAACAATGCCGCCCATCTTCGGAGTGAGTGTTAGAGCGCACTGCGCTGGTAGATGCATCTTGCTCACATGCCATTCGGCGATTATGAATTTTCCTTGACTTGTAGTTAGAAGTTGCAAATACAACACACATATGCCGATTGCATGTGTTGGAGTGAGATCTGCATAGCTCATTGTTCGTCTTGGTGTCCAAATTTGACAGTTCTCGTTTTCTGTTGGGTTGTCTGGTGCCGTGGAGTGTATTTGCGTTTTGGTTTTATATTTAATTATTGTTTTGTGTTGTGTGCAAAGGGCTAGGACCTCGAAATGTCCTGCGCATCCTGTGTACTCGATTTCAATAGATTCGAGTACCTAGTTTTCTGCAACTCCACATTTTCCTCTGTGCGCGCTAGTCTTGTTGGGAAGCAACAGTTACAATCGTAAGGACCGTTTTCGAGATATGTCCAAATTTCGAAATTACTTTTTATTCGATCTTTCAGCGGAAAATTGAATATGAAGTCATGTTAACCTCATCTACTTAAGCTTACATATCAATTTTGGTTGAAATCGTTACAGCCGTTTTCCAACAAATCAAACTGGTATGAAATTTGTATATGGGAAGTACCATTAATATTGAGGATACCGTGCAAAAAAAACGGCCCCGAAATGTAAGCCCCCAACTCCAAATCCGAAGTTTGAACGAAATCCGGGTAGCCGTTTAGGCTGTAGGCCTCGGGGCATACAGACAGACAGACAGACGGACAGAATTTTGTCGCCCACTTTTTTTGAGTTCCTCTATCATCGAAATGTTCAGAATTGATTAACATCTCGAGTTCGAAATTTTATACGAATACAATATCTTTCACTTACTACGTAATGGAGAAAGTTAAAAAGAAAAGGGTTAGAAGCTTTCCTAAATCCTTTTCGTTGTTATACCGACTTCTTCGTCCACAAAATTCACACATATTTTACCAATATACAGGAAAATGAATAGAAAAGAACACCGCAACTTCGTTTTGTTCGTTTCAAATTATGAAAAATATTTGTCTAAACATGAAAAATTTGCAGATGTCGTAACCACAGCACATCTGCCAATAGCAAATGAGTCTGCAAATGTCCTAAACGTCTGGCAATGATGAAATTGGGTGTTCAGACGATTGGCAGATACCTTACAAATTCATTGTCAGAAGGCGGTCTGGCAATTATCTGACAATGTCTTTTATGCAGACATTTGCGACTATTTTTTTTATTTGTAGACCTGACAATATTTGCAGATCTGGCAGTCCTCTGAACATAGCTTGACGAACATGGCACACCTAAACACCTACAGCGGTAACTACCTATTTATTATTGACTTTCACTTTCATTACTTTGTGTATACGGCACCCATGTGTATTATTCCGAAAGAACCGAACTGCTGTGTGGCAATCCTTACCCAATTTGGACTATATTTTCCAAATTAGTTACACTTAGGGATAGTTGCATTCGGTTACAAGCTCAAATCTGCTGGTACGTGTTCTTCTAAGCAACACAGAGAGAGAGAGAGAGAGAGGGTGGAAAAATGTATCATTAATTCGATTAAATACACATGCGGTGATAACTCGGAATATAAATCTCACTTTGCCATCAGATTTATATGAAGTGTAAACCAACTTTTAATTGCCATTATTAAAGGGGACAAAGTCGCTTCTCACGTATACACACTGTATGAATGTGAACGCGAACGTGATATCCAGTACATTTCACTGTGCACATAAATACATGTGTAACAATTTCTGATAATGACATCAATATAATGAGAAAGAGAACGAGAACCCCCAATCGAATTAAATCAAATTGTTTGCCTAATGAGCCTGCCGGCGAATGCACACGCACACGCACAGTCGTGCTCTCGTATACACACCAAGGCAATTCATATTTGCGGCCTTTTGTAGAATAATTAAGTGGCCCGCATTACTACGCAAACATTTGTATCGACGAATCATTACGAAAGCGGCCGGCGGTCTCTAGCTCGATACATTTTAGTATTCCGATATCCATAGTATTGGATCTGTGGGCATAAGGGTGTGTACTGTGTAGTAGTCGTCTGTAAAGGAGGGACAGACCAAATCCAGATTCCGATATCGGTGGGGGGTGGGGACACTTATTTTCTCTGGCTTTGTGCTGCTGGAAAGCTCAATTAAGTGACTCAATCGAAATGATCCTTTCACCGCGGGCAGGGCGTGGAATATTTTCAAGCGAATTTAGAGTTGATTTGTGGTAGCGATTAATTGCCCATAGAAATGTTTGACAATGACTTTGGCATTGTTATCTTTATTATTGGCTATAACCAGGCAAGTTGATGTTATTGTAAGGATTGTTATCGGTGCGTGGTGTCCATGAAAAAGCCATGCAAACTGTGCGTAAAGTAGCGAAGTTTACGATGAAAGTTGAAAACTTGTGATGTATGACTTAACGCTGATTATGTGCTTCAGCAACACTTGGGGATGGATGAAGTTAAACCAAGTTGGGCAGATAATCCGATATGATCCTTCTGAATGTACAAGAGGTGATATAAGTTTTTTGTTGCAATGGAAGCGGTACTTTGGGTTGTTGCGTTTCACATATTTGGTAATTGTCGGTGAGATATTTTAAGGAGACTCTAGAGTTTAATTGTATAGCTTTATGTGTCGTAAATTTTGTGTCTGGCTGCAGTTGCGAAGAGGCACATGATTTGCGTATTTATAGGTCGAGAGATATATTTGAAGTTAAATTTCAGGACTTTTAATTTGTTGCCCACCGGTTGTGCGCATGAAGGACTTTTAAAGGCTTGTTACAGGCTATAACGGTGACCAACAAAAGTTACATAGAGAACAAGAAATTAGTTTTTAAGTCGCAGTCGGTAGTGTTCAAATTAAAAGAGCACATTGCTTAAAAAAAAACCAACCAAGTCGCAGTTAGCAGGTGGTTCATATGACAAAGGTAGGTCTTCCTGTAAACTGGTACAACTAGGTACAAGACGGCTTATTTGTTGATGCCCTCCCATTTGACAAGAGCAGTTTCCTCATCTCTGGAAATCAGATATCGGTGTAGTAAAAAGTAATCCATTATTTTCTCAATAGATGGCTTTAGTAGCTACTCTATATCTGGCTTAGTTTTTGTTTCATTGGTTAACAACAGATGTCGTTGTAAAGGTGAAAGTTAGTTAGTTTGTATTGAAAAGGCTTCTGACAGTTTTGAATTTGATTGATTTAGTTTCGTTTGCGGACGTGTCAAAAATGAACTCTTGCAAATAGAAAATACACTACATTTTACAGTTTTTCTTCGGTAAAGGCGAAAATGCAAGTCAAGCGGCTGAATATGTGAATAGTGTTTACGGTCCTGATATTGTAACAGCCAACTATGCGCAATTTTGGTTTCGTCCATTCCATTCCGGTAATTTTAAGGTTAAAAATTAACTCCGCTCCGAAATGCCAATTGTCAAAACTGTTGATAAAACTATGGAAATCGTTTAAGCCGACCGTCATATAAGCACTGTTTCGATTATACAGCTTAACATTGCACAAAAAACCGTTTGGAACTATGTATTGAATAAGGCCGGATACAAAAAAAAAACTCGATGGGTGCGACACAGAGAAATCTCATGGATCGAATTTCTATCTATGAATCGCTTTACTGAATCGCAACAAAATCGATCCATTTTTGAAGCGGATGATTAAAAATGGATTACTTGCGACAACATCAAGCGAAAACGGTCGTGGTCGAATAGCAATCAGCTGTCGCAAACGGTGTCCAAGCCAGGATTGACTGCCAGCAAGGAGTTGCTCTGTGTTTGGTGGGATTGGCAGGGAATCATCTACTACGAGCTACTCCTCTACGGCAAAACTCTTAATTCGACCGTGATTTGTCAACAATTAGACCGTCTGAAGTAAGCAACCGCTCAGAAGCGGCCGGCTTTGGCCAATAGAAGAGGAGTTGTCTTTTTTCAGGATAACGCCAGACCACACACGTCGTTAGTTACTCGTCAGAAGCTCCGGGAGTTCGGTTGATAGGTTCTTATGCATCCACCACATAGTCCGGATTCAGCACCAAGTGATTACTACCTGTTCCTGTCTATGGCAGATTTTTTTTGCTGGTGAAATATTCGCTTCAAGAGAGGTTTGCGAAAATCGGTCTCTACAGTTTTTTAATTATAAGGACCAGGGTTTGTATGAGAGCGGTGTAATGAAATTGCAGAAATTTATCGAACAAAATGGCGCATATTTGACTTAGATCGGATCATTCTATAATACTAAACAAACCCTCTATTTCATACAAAAATAATGGATTTCTTTTTACTACACCGATAGACGGGCATCAACGATAAAACGTTGAAAAAGCAAAGACGGGCTCCTGGGCCCCAAGGTGCATTGAAAAATCTTAGTTACTTGCACATCAAGATGCAGCTGCTGTAATGACAGCCGAATGGGTTAATCCATTTTCAAGACTGCTTACGTGATCCGAATAATTAGCACAGCCGACACCACGTTTCGTGAGAAGCCTGCCTTGACCGCGGTCATTTTTGTGGTATTCTCCAGGCAACTACCTATCAAACAATTTGTTCACTCTAATTACGGGAAAAAAAAAATAATTAACCAACCACAATACGTGAGCTACAAAATTGAATCCCGATCGCAGTTGTCATGTCAGTCTCTCGCTGCAGTAATTTGTAACCATGCTAATTGAGTTTTTCATTTCTCCTACCAATTGGAGAAGTGCTCTGCAAAATTGCACGCAAAACACGAAGACACATAAGAACTCGTCATGATTGCCCCATATGACAATCGTCAGACTGGAACTAACTAGACGAGGCTCATACCGTTGGCATAAAGCGGAGAGAGAGCCCGCCTAAATTGTCACCTCATTTTCGACGACATCTCGCTTCGACAATCGCACTGATGATGATGATGACATTTTCGCAGTCAACTGACCATCACAACCACAACGATTTCCATTAGCCAAGGTAATTACTGACTTTGGCTATATGGCTGCTGGTGTCTTCCTGGTGCTCCAGCAATTTATTTTTGCGTGGAAAAATTCAATTAACCAGCAGGGACTGCAATTGCACCCGTTGGACACACAACCTGGAAAACGATTTTACAATTCGTGTCAGAACTCTTAGAATGGACATCTAATTGAAATGATTGAGCACCTGACCACACGGGATTGCATGACTTCGTGTACAAGTCTACGACAATCCGGCTCCTATACGTACCTACCTTGTTTGTGGTGAGTTTATTTCAATTATACGTACTCGCTGCGGGTATGGTGTATGTAATTATGGTCACATGCGTTTTTAGCTACTTAGTCTGGTACACAGAACGATTCCGTGTTCATTGATTCGGAAATGTCGTTTCAGTGCTTGCACTGTCAAAAGTGAGTAACATTAGTCAAAATAATCGAAAGACTGAGCGTATAAGGATGGGGTGGATGGATTAAAGTGAAATCTAAAATGTCAAATGTCAAAAATAAAACCTTTTTAGCAATTATTAATATGTGAGCACTGAATAGATCAATTTTTGGGGTATGTGTTGTCGGACTTGAATGGAGAGTGTTTTGCCAGCCAGATTATTGTTGGCGCACTTATAAGTGACTTCAAAAAAATGATCGCGATCTCGCCACTCGATTTTCGTAGTAGCAAAAAGTCTCGATGTATCCGCTTTTCTTTTTGTGCACAGGTGAACTACCTCTATAGTTGATTGATGTTAGGAAATGAGAAATTGGTCAAGTTTCAGCACAGGTACCTAGCCTACCAGCGAATATAAGCCCCCAAAAATGTGTTGTTGATAAGAGATCGACAATTCGTGGACATTGATCATTGACAAGTGATGGAAAGAACTGCCGCGAACTTTCACCACTTCCGCTTTTTTGCATTTTCAGATTTGATTCAAAATTTAATGTAAAATTTCATTCAAACAGAGGTTCACATTGTTGCCTACCAAAATTGTAAATTTCTGAATAGGACTGTGTTTCTTGAAAAAATATTTAGATGATAGATTAATTTCAAATATTTTTGGCGAAACATGAGATCAAAAACGGTCTAATCGATTCAAACTACTACCGATCCCATGAGTCGTGACATTGAATATTTGCATTCGCCACTTATAAGTCACACTCTCTCAGTGGTTGGAAAACCATGTTTACCTGAATGAAAGTGTCATTCGGGGAGACTTGTCTACGTGTGATTTGTACCAATTTGGTGACGGACCCGGCGAAGTAGTTTATTTGTTACTATTTTTCAAACAAAGCTATATAACCTTCGCTGCGCCTAAGGCACATTTGTAAGTATGCCTCGCAGTTTTCAAGCAGCAGAGATTGTACCTTTTGCTTGAGGTCTTCTGAAAAACTGTTTTTACTCCGAAGTTCAATCAAATAAAAATCCAACAGGCTATTTGCACTTCAAAATTTAACTGACCGGATGGACTGTTTGTTGCTGGCACATAAATATTTTCGTTAAATGATCAGAAACTGATAATGTCCTTTACTTATGATATAAAGACAACTTCTCACTCTCATACAGTTATATGGACTGGACCCATTTAATAATCTAAGGTTAACAAAGTACTATGAAAATAAACGCTGGCAGGAATAGACCTGGTTTTCTTTTAGCTCTAATGTGTAAGACATTTCTAATATCCAATGTGCTTATCACTATATTATTATAAGTTCCAATCCATTTAAAATTCTCTTGGCCACCTTGTGCTCTTATAAGCCAATGTTCATATTATAATCAATTATACACGTTTGTATTTACATGAGGACATGGATAGTTGTAATGTCGAATGATGAACAACAGTTTTTATGTAAACTATCGACTTTTTTGTTTGTAAACCGTAAGCTCTGTTTTGCTTTACGTATGATTTGCTTGTTAAGTATTCGGAGAAAGTAAGTCCGTCTGAATAAAGATTTCATTTGAACAAGACGTGTTTGAGTTGCTATATGTTTTTTTTTTTTTTTTCAAGCTATAATTGTTTTTTTTTTAATGTCAGTTGTTCGAAAACTGTATTACAAATACTCAGCTATAAACTTCTTGGAAAGATATGGTTAAATAGGTCCAATAAAAATTTTGAACGGAAACGCCAAACAAACTGTGGCAGCTGAATTCACCTCTGAAAGTCACTTCAAGATCTGTCCTTAATTAAGTGCTTAAAAATTCGAATTTGTAGTCGAATTAATTTCAAAACAACCACCCAAAAAATAAGTATCCAAAAATCATCAAACACCGTTTTAGGGAAATGTTCAAAATGGCTGATTTTTATGCGCGTTTTTAAAGCTGTTTTGGGCGGCCGTCTGATCGCGCTTTTACATGCGGTCCTAGACCACTATGTTGCTTCTTTTCGCAGTTTTAATGGTGCATTTTCTGAAGGAATACTTGCTTTTAGGTGCATCGCTCAACTCGTTTTTTTAAACCTATTTTCAATGCTCGGATGATTTTTGACGCTCTGTTGGTACCTACCTACGCCTTATATTTACAGCACAAAGTGAGCTTTTACCAGTTTCTTAAAATATGGAAGCACTAATCAAGCCTTTCTTAAAGAAGGTACAATTGTGAAAAATCTGCGACGGTACTTCCGTCATCAACTTGCTTCGAAAGCGAAAAACAGTCCATTAACGAGAAGACATACTACCCTTGAACTTTGTAGGTATTTTTTACAAATTTATTCATTCTACGCTGCACAGAGACGAGCCTGGGCAGCTGTCTCTATCGTTGTCGCCAATGATCGGAATGAGGGCGCTGTAACTCAGAACTACCAATGTACCAAAGTATATGAGTCACAATCAAAATACAAGCTTAATTATGCGAGAAAAAGACTGACAACAAAATCTACTTTTTCCTGCCCACTAGGGTAAGGCAAACATTCTTAATTCACCCATTTGGTTACGGGTTAAAGTTGTAGGCTCAGTGCAGTACCCCATTTTCGCCTTTAATATAACTTTGTCAACAACAACAAAAAAAAAAACCTTCTACTTTGCCTATTTTCTTCTCCTTCAATGTTTGGATTTGTGCAGTCATTTTGAACACACACATACGATGTGAATACATCCATTTAGCAAATTTAATTTATAAAATATTTGAACATGTTATTTTTATTTTTTAAAACTGAAATTTTGATGAATGCTAAAACTGTTTAAAAATTGTTCCACTAAAAACGTGTAAAGTCTCCCTTTTCTCATTTTCAAATCTGGTAACGCTAGCTCCCCGCCAAAAATAAAACGTACGTTAAAAAATGGTTTGCAGAAGCTTGTTCTAATTTAGGTACGGTAGGTAGGTAACTGGGTGCTCTTGTGGCGGTTGCCACAGATTCACTTAGTCCATTAGGTGTGTCCATAGTGTCCGACTGACTGTAAAGAATAACTAGAGCTTTCCAACGACTTGACAAATATACATTTTATCCGATCTTCTGCCTTAAGTTGGATCAGTTCACAAACCCAAGTCGAGGATTTACGACTCGCTATGTCAGACAAATGTGTTTAATTCAATCCACAAAAAAGATGTTATTTAAGGTTAAGACCGCACATAGCCTCAGCCCTCAATACTCAAGACCGTAAAGCATCTGAAAGTCAATGAAATAAAAGCACGATTTTCCAGGGGGCAGATTCCGTATAACAATAATCGTCGGGACATTATCGTTTTTGAAACTTTGATGACCCTAAGAAGTTATCTTCTGCCCGAATTTGTTTCACTATCGTCAGCTTTCATTACTTTTGTGGACTGGTTTAAGGTTTCAAACTCGTAATTTTGGCACTTAGTTCCTACCTTTGGAGGTCTATCGTTTCGACGATAATCGTCTGAAAAGTTACGGAATGGGTGCCCAGAGCTAAGCCAATCGCCTTTGAAGGTCCGAAGGGAACCGAAAATTCCCCACACAAGTTTAGTTAAGTCATGTAGCTTAGCCTCGTAATACACAAATTTGAGCGTGTGAAAATATTCATGAACACACCTCTAGCCCTCAGATAAATAAAAATAGCTCATTGTGTTAAATTCAAACCGGTCCCTGTAACCTCTGCCCTCTGTAACCTGGAGTTCTCCCTCCATTAAACATCCATTCCCTCGGGCGTCAGGCCCACGAACTTACCCAGAGACTTTACAAGTTACACAAGTCCAAAACTAATAACATCATGGACGTGACTAAACCGCAATCAAATTTTGACACCATTCCACAAAAAATAAAAAAAAAACACACACACAATCAATCTTGAAATCCTGCATTTCTCAAAGAGAATATGCTACCAATTAATTGCGCCTGTCGAATGGCGCCCAAATGGCATGTGAACATTCGCAGAAAGCCATCTTTCTGGCTAAGTTTCAACTGAATTTTCACAATACCATCACAGAAACAGAAAGTCATCAGTCATCGATCGTTGATGGGTAATTAAGCAAACAAATGATTAACGATCGTGTCCAATGTCTTAATCGACTCCGATTGGATATTAATCACACGAATGTCATGATTGGCTTTCTGCATATGATGATTGTTGCGGTCTTTTACAAATACAAACCTTTCAGACACACTATGATGGCACTCATGCACCAAATTACAAGGCTGAGTGCCGCTTTTAATGAAACGAAACGAACAGTTTACCTTAATTCAAGCGATTATCGTATCGTGCAAAAGCATCTCACAAAGGACGCTCCACGTCATTTACATGTGAAACTAGATCGGATAAAATGTATATTGCAAATTAGCTATAATTCATGTCGTCTATCTGGTCGGAAGGTCTTGTATGTGTCTACATTGGGTTTTTGCGCAGCTTCTTTGCGTGCGTCGGGGACGCATGGCGGCACCTCAGCCCTACCCTCAATTATGATCTCTTATTTCCATTAATTGGGATGTCCGTCTACCTTCGCACATCGATTCGAGTTCGGGCTCCAGCTCCGTCTCCATGGGACGGGCAAGGCAGCTTACACAGCTCTATGCTGGTGTTTGGTTACAAAATTAAAACATTATTCTCTTGTTAGGATAATCAACATAACACACAACATGACAGCTCAACGCAGAGGGCCGTAGGCGCTGTTGTGTATCACCTATCCGTTGGAGCTGTCAATGAGTGGTTAATTTGGCAGATCACAAAAATGTCAGAATTCCAATCTGTGTGGCGGGGAGGTGACTATTCAGTACATGCATACATGCATTACGTGCGCAATTATGAGTCTCATATAGGCTGTCAATCGGATGGTAAAATTGCTGTTGAAAGTTGATTAAACCTTGGCAAATGTTACAATAATTACTAAATTACTGCGAGAGCCGATGAGTGATTGAGGTGCTAACAAGCTGTACAGTGGGCAGTGCAAGGTATCAATTACAAGATAGGACACGTGAGGTTATTCCAAAAACAAGTGTAGGCTGAGGAGGCTTTGGCTGGGGTCTTAAAAAAATGTCGAGCGGATGCAATTTAGCTGTTGGCGTTAAAAAAAGGGTGCGGTATGTTTGACAGAAATCTGAAATAAGAGACAAGAACTATTACAATTTATACTGGTCTTCGAACTCTGCTTTGTATCTTTTAGAGACATCAATCTATAACATTAGGACCCACATACATATTTCCTTCAAAACTTATTTCAAAGCAAAAGACCGGACAAATTTTTGGGGTTTCAGTCTATTTTTCCGACCTTCTTCGAGGTATTGTCTTGGCTTTCCTCTCTTTTGTAAAACTAGGCTAAAATCTGTCAATGCAGTTACGGTCTTAAAAATTTTGACACGTGTGATCGATAAGCTGAACATATTTGTGCATCTTTTAAGTCTTCGCAACACATATCGCATACACAGAGATAAAATGGCTTGTCGCAACCTCCCCAAAGGCTTCTGAAATGACAGCCTGGACCTAGAAAGCAAACTTGTAGTGTATTTAGTATGTAGGTACTATTAGTCTATTGGCAACCCCTTGTGCAATTCTAATAATAAAGCCGCAAAACTAAGCTCGTTCGAAGACTGATTTGTGGCAGCGAACGAGTGTCATTGACGCGGTCTTGAACGGGTTCCAACATTTAGTTCAGAAAATGTGTTATCGGCACTTACAGTTGCAAATTGCCAGCTCGGACCCTGTTTAATAAAAGCCTGTCTACGGACCTTTTTCTATACAAAGAATATTAACGCATTTAAGAAAGGTAGGACCCTTTGAGCTATACCCGAAAAAGTCGGATATTTTCACAAACGTCGGTTGACATCAGGGTGAATAACAGCCAAGACAATGGCGGCTAAAACTTGAATCACCTTGCGCCGTACTAAGTGCCAACATTTTTGGGAAAATATTAGTTTTTGGCGCTGTTTTCAGGACCAATTACTACGCAGACAAACGATTAAAAATTCCCACCTCATCTGCGCTTTGCATATTCTAAGTGGGTATTTGCTAAACCAACTGATGCCAAACTACGTGCTAGAAACTTTGACAAACCCTAGTCCACTCAAATTAACTCATATGCAATAGCAAATAAAGAGTGTCACCCCTTGACCTGCAGACCACGTTTGACCTCATCTGTTGTAAAAGTTTGTCACTTAACACCAGAGCCATGTGGTCCATTAAAAAAGTTGATTCACCAAGTTGACTTCGTCCAACTAAAAAGTTTAAATAACCGACACGTTAACGTCAAGTTGAAAACAGGGGTGAAACGTGATAGATAATGTATCTAATGCCACACAAAATGCACTGTCTGTATAGCCCTTTTAAGGTGGCTGCAGAGCACCAGATTTAACAAATGTAAAATAGGTGTGCGTCCTTATGCAACTTTGGGGACAAACATCACTATCACAACGACTTCCTACTTTCCCAACACGATTTGCATAAGAAGCGAACATTTTCGAATAATAAAACGATGCAGTGTGCCCGAATGGAATTTAAGTTGCGAAACATTTATGCAAAGTAAGTTCAGAAATGTGCGTGTGAAAAGTTGTATCCAATCGAATGCGCTGAAGATTGTATAGCTTTGATTGTGAGAAGAAAACTGTGTGAAAGACTCCCGAGAGTTGGGGCTGTTTACTGTTTTGTGATCGAGAGCGGTTCGAGGGATTTTTATACCCTCCACAGGAAGGTACATTCACTTTGTCATTACATTTGCAACGCCAAGAAGGAGTCACCGGAGACCTCATACAGTATATCTGCGGCAACAAGGAAAACCAGCATTAGTCGACTCATGTCAAAATTGAGTTAATGTTACGATGGGATGCACAGTACCCTGTTCTATATGTCAATTTTTTTCCATTCAAGTATCTCTTATGGTCGATGTGTTATGGATCAGGAAAAAACGCATAAGTCAAAACTTTAAACTGCGCTCCTATAAAAAGAACAAAAATTAAAATTAAAATTGGGCTATGTCGGTCAAGCAGTTCTGGTACCTCCCATACAAAACCAATTTTGCATGACTTGTGTGCAGTAGAGGGCATCAAAGCATCGGCCAGGCCGATGATAACATTTTTACTTGATTTTACATCTTTTCGATGAAGTTTGCGTGGTTAAATAGAAGAGAAATCGGGTGGAAAGTTGCAAGCTGACGCAAGTTTGAAAAAATCTTATTTTATATATAACAGGTACACAGCTCTCCAGATGGCGCGGTCTTTGGTTAACTGTCTAAAGTAGCGCACTGCAAGGTGATTGAGGTCTTTTTCAATTGTAAGCGACACATAAGTGAGGTCATCTTCAATGGCATTTTACTTCCTGTTCGGAAACAAAAATCTTAAGTCCCGGAGCATAGTTGTCAATTCACCCGACATACCTTATTTAGAAGTCTGATTCCCACTTATTCCCACTTACAGCTTGTAAAGATCGTCGTTTTAATTGGCTTCTCCGAAGTCGACAAGTTAAACGGGCCACAAAACACTTCAACGGTTTTTGAAAGCAACTAATGGATGTATTCTCGGCGCGGTAACTTAGTTGTTAGTGTTCTGAACTACTGAGCGAGGGATCGCAGGTACGATCCCCGGAAAAAAATACTTTTTAAGTTGTAGGATATTATCTGAAAATTTTATGGGAATTTTGAAAATGAAATAATTTGGAGGATTACCTCACCCGATCATGTTTTTTGGAGAAGAAAGTTTATTTAGCGATGTAACAGCTGGTCAACAAAAATAGGTGTGCAGTGCTTTGTTACTAGTTGACATGTTCTTGTTGCTAAATAACAGTTGTTTTGCTAACAAGACTTGCAGCAGTATCGTCCGTTAATATGACGCCAAGCTCATTGCATATATTAAGTGTACTGTTAAGTATTTTATTAATTTTCGTTGCAATACAACTTTGTACGTTTTAAGAGTTGGGCATAAAAATAGGTGTGCTTAAATAAATTGTTTAAATTTACCGATTTGTTGCAAAAGTGTTATTAAAAAGTGATTATCTTTAAAGGTTAGTTTGTTTTTTTAATCACTTTATCACAATTTTTGTTTAAGTTTTTTTGTCAAATCATATTTAAGAGTCCACTGCTCTGCGGAAGAAGGGCTAGTAGTTCAGCGGTTGAGGGGTGAGGGTAATACCTATAAATTTATAGCAGAAGGTAACAGAACTTCGTAACCAATGCTCTTAAGCCAACATTAGAAACAGAAAATAGAGGAAGGCCGAAAAAACCGCAGCTACTACTGACCGCCGCATATTACTTTTAGCGAAGTCAAATCCGTTTGTTTCATCACGGACTATAGGCGCACGAATTGGGGATGGAATCAGTGCACGCACAATCCGCAGGAGATTACAGAACTTCAATCTCCCAGGAAGAGTCGCCAGAAAACTCAGACAGAACTCCCGAGAGTTAAGAACGTATGGTCCCGAAAAGAATTTGCCTTTAGCCATAGAAGTTGGAATTGACCTGAAGGTGTGAAAAAATGGCGGAATATTCTGTTGAGTGACGAAACAAAAATAAATTTGTTCTCCTCGGATTGTGGGCGTAACGTTAGGCGACCAAAAGGAAAAGAATACCATCCTCGCTATACACTAAAGACCGTTAAACATGGTGGGGGAAATATAATGGTATGGAGCTGTTTTTCCTGGTGTGGTGTTGGTTTTTTATTCCGTGTCAATAATATCATGACAAAATATGGATATAGGGACATCTTGGAAATTGTCATGCTTCCATTTTCCGAGGAAATCATGCCCCATCGGAGGGGCATTTCCAACAGGACAATGATCCAAAACCTACAGCCGGTATTGTGAAATATTGGTTTCGGGATCAAAACACCTCTGTAGTTTCATGGTCAAGTCAATATCCAGATCTCAATGGGAATCAACTGTGGGAAGCATTGCAAAAGGAATGGTATTCCATTCCTCCCGAAATTGGTAGGGTCAATGCCACGTCGACTCCAAAAAGTTTTGGAAAATAATGGAGGATACTCAGGTTGTTCGGAAATGAAAATGAGCTCCTAAAATTTCTAAACTTAAATTCATATTTTTTTTTTTTGTTTGTTATCTTTGCTAATTTGTTATTTTGTTATTTATGTACCTACTACATTTGCTCTACTTGTTTCATTAAATTGTTAAATCATAATTTTGTTTATTCGTAAAATCATCATTCACCCTATGGTTCGACAGTTTTCCTATGTGTGTTTTCATCTTGATGTGTCGATGCATTTACTAATAGAAAGAAAAACTCTCATTTGTCCCGTACGGTTTGTCGTCAGCATATTTTACTGCCGTTGCCTTCGCATTGACAAGGAAATTGAGCGCGTGAACCGCTTTTCTTTCTTGTTGTGGATCGTATTCGACCAAATCTGTTGCATTGATTGCACTTGTTTTTCGGTCTTTCACTTTGCTAGCAACCACCAACCGCGAAACACCATAGGAAAGATATCGAACCAGTATTGCCGCAAATTATCTTGGTGAAATAAATCATTATAACGTTTATTTGATTGTCGTTATTTCTCGTTTTGATAAAATCTTCATCACAGGTTATTAGAGTTAGTTAAAAAAAATTGACACACCTATTTTTTTGTCCATGCCGAAAACAGAACTCCAAAATTTGTGTTATTTTTTTGTTAAATTATTCGAAAAATAGACAGTTAACTATTTTCCACATTCAAAAATAATGTAAATATTATTAATATAATTGTAAAAACTAAAAATAAATTGAAAAAAATTTGAAAAAAATTGTTTTTTATAAAGAAAGTTCTCACACGTATTTTTTTGACCAGCTGTGTATATAAATTGTGTTTGATAGCTGTCTATATGATTGTTACGTTGGTAGATACTGGATGACAGAATTTCCGCCAATTTAACGTATAGACTTCAGCAAAAACAACAATTGTATAAGCAAACAATTATATTACCAAGTAAATCAAATGATTTTCAAACATATGGTTTTCTTTCATTGCGTCACCACAAGCGAACGTCTGAGAAACATCCAAGGGTATAAAGGTCATAAAAGAGCTTCTCGGCCCTTCGGACTCGACATAAAATTGTAGGTCCCTTTTACACAAATAAAACCGCACACAAAAGGAATGGCTGCGAGAAGCTATCTAGCTACTGCATGAACCAGTTGCGCTAACTATTTATTTTATTTTATTTTTTAAGAATTTTTTCTGACTCTTTTTCAACATAAGGAACTTTAGAAAAAAATACAAAAGCCGCTAGGCTCTTTAAATATGATTGCTTATTTGCGTCAAATTAGTAAGACCTACGGGGCTATCGTGACCAAAAAACAAACCTTCAGCCTACAGAGAATTACCTGACTTATCACCAGAACTTGGAGCTTTGTGGATCTCTCCGCACTGCAAGTTTTCATAAGAACTACGCTATTGAAATGCCCGAGGGATCTTTGGTTGGAATACGAACTCAAACCAACTTAAGTACTAATTCAAGACATGTGAAAGTTGGATTTGCCTACCTGCCTCAGGGAAAAGTACTTTTTCTCTCTCTTACATTTCGTCAAATAGAAAAACCCTTCCCACAAATCGAATTCTGCGAACTAGGTTCCTGTTTCCGTACGAGCATTCCCATTATAAAGCGATTAGGGCGTCGAATTAAAAACCAAAGAAAAAAAAAAACAAAAAAGTGAAAGGGACATATACACGTTAAGACATCTCACACCGCGCGCAATTTTTTTCACCGAGAGCACCTACCTATGTTTGCTCCACGCAACAGTCAGTCTGCGCAAATTGATTGGAGCGCGTCAATGCGAACGTCTTCCCAGGCACCTGTCCTAACTCCAGATCATAACTCAGACCAACTCTCAGGTAAGCATCTTTCCGTTCGTGTCAATTTGTCCTCTCATTTTTCATTTTCCACCTTGGAGATGATTAAGCAACACCATACACAGACTGTGCAGAAGGTCCTGATGCTTCATGCATCGGCTTATTATAATCACCCAAGTGAATTTGGAATTTAACCACCGCAGACCCAGGCAATAGTCTTCGCTGGCATTCAACTCTTCAATTAAAAATACATTATTACCTCGGCTTAAAGGTGGAACGCGTTGTCGTGTTGTTCAGGGGTTGGACATTGCGTTATGTCATTGCTAGAAGGCGGAATGGATTTATATCTCTACACACGATATAAGATGGTGTGTTGTAAAACGTAAAACAATTTGCTGTGGGTACCAATTGCGCGAGAGAGACACACCAAATTCCCAGGTATGCAATGCAGACAGGTATATATGGCGCCTCCTCGAGCTGCCAGCGACTTCCGGTTAATGTTGCGTTCCTCTAATTAAGACATAACGAGGTAGGTGTATGCCGTAATTTGAACAGGGTCATTTCCTTGTTCGACGTGGGTATGGGCATCGGTTTACAACTTTATTACAAATTTTGGCATCCACGTTATATGAGTGTGTAAAGAAATCCTGAAATTCCTCTAACAAAGAACACAAAAACATTATTGTAAGACGGACTTACATTATATTTGTGGAGGAAGTTTGGATGGGATTACACGCGCAAATGTTTTTGCGGTGAGACAACAAAGAGAAGTGAAAGCTGTCAAAAGTTATTCGTAGTCTTTTGCCACACCTACCGCTGTAGATATAACCAAACATATTACACCGACCTGGGGAAAAAAATGTCCAAAAAGGATATAATAAGAACGAGGAGCTCTGCTAAAGCAGTCTCTATGGGTCTGCAATAATTTGAATATTTTTTTCCGAGGCGGTGGGTGGATAGTTTGCCCACAAGGACAAGAACTGATTAAGGGTGTTTTACAGTTTTTTTTTTCTTTTATTTGCGCGTGAACAATTTTGTTTCTTCTGTGTCCTTTCGAATGGTGGGGACGTTTTTCCATATTTCATGCTCTGGGATCAAGTTATAAAATACCACAGAGAAGACCCACTTTGTGGGTGGCAACAGTTTTAGTGTTGTGTACACATCCCCAGAGGGTGGTTTGGCTTTACAAATGAGCTCATCAGAATATAGCTCATCGGAATATAGATTTTCTAATGCGGTTAATAGTTTCTACGAATATTTCGAATTGTTTTGTTTATTTTAGCTACAAAAATGTGAATTTTGTTAAAAAAATTTTTTTACACTAACATAAAACAAATGGAATATGCGGGATATATACTCGTAAAATAAAATACATTTCACGAAGCCGCAAGGAAAATTACATTTAATTGCGACCTTCAATGAACTTAAGGGTAAAAATGTTTACTATATTAAAAAGGTTCAGCAAACTACTCGTTATAGAGGTAAACAACACTATTCCCACCAAACGGTTTTTATTTATTTATTTTATTTTAAGGAATGTTTAAAAACAGTAAAATATATTTATTATCTTATAAGTTTGTCTTAAGCTAATTTTACAATTTTACAATTTTACAATTTCATTTTAAAAGTTTCTTTGCAACAATAACTTTCGACAACCATATCTCAGAAAAAAATTGTTAAATTGTTGTTACTCCTCGCTCTACTCCTTCTTTACTAAAATTGCTAAGCAAAAATAACAAATGATATCACATTAACATTTTATTCAAAAGTTAACAACTTTCTATAAACACGTATTTTAATATAAATATTTTCAGATTAAACGATGGTGATCTGGTTTAAAAAAGAAGTAGGTGGGGGCGGACACTGCTTCTTAATGTGTTCCTAGGTATTTGAACTGCTTACTGAGCTTCTTTAGGTTTTACTTCTATCGATAAGCTTTCAAGCAGTGCTGCCAGATTTGGCGCTTTTTGTCGTATTTTGGGCTATTTTTTTTTTGTTTAAATCGATAAATATGAGGAAATGAGCGCCGAACACCATTTTGGGCTAGATATCGTTTAAGAAATAGTGAGTTAATTTTAAACTAAAAATAAATATATTTTCGAAAGAACCCGCACTTTAAAAACTTGGTAGCACTCTTGCAGTCAAGCGACATCGAACAGTCGATCAACTTGCCGGCGCACCAATTTATTTTGCAGGTCTTTTGATTTGACACAAACCACAAAAGCCAATTGCAGATAGATAGAAGTCAAACAAAACTCACGGCACGCATAAGTGATATGGGTAAATAAAATAAAAATAAAAGAAAAATAATTGGCGCAACAGGTCCATATGGACCCTAGGCCTACCTTCTCACAACCATTGGTCTTGTGTGAGGATTGAGGTCGTGTTCTATTTGTGCGCGCCACCTAACGCGAAGTCTCATCTCACTTTACACCGAGAAAAATGTCACACATGTCCTTCACTTTAAGTAGAAACGATATTTTCAATGAATGATTTCAAAAGCTTCAAGCCCATCCCACCTTACACTGACAATTAATTCCCAACTATTACCTCTCATACCCAAGCTAACCAAAAATCGACTCATCGAGTCAGTTTAGTTACCACTCGATAAGTCATTTTAAACATTCGATTATGTCATCCACTCAACACGACATTCCAACGACAACATGCAACCACTTTTCGATAATCGGTTAGCGGATCATTAATTCCGAACAAAGCTGACCCCAACCTCACTGACATGCTAAACCCATAGCCATACTCCGCACGCCGGGGCAGGAGGTCCATTTAAGTCTTAATTAAATTGAGTAACTTTCGACCACTTGCTTGGGAGATTTATGGTTAACAAAACGCACGATGGAACAACAACACGTTGCCCAGAACGAGAACCACCAACACGCCAACTACTCTCAGTGCACGACCCAAAGGTGAGAAGCAGAAATGTCAGACCAACTATCCAAGATCCGACTGCTGAAGGCAACAACTCCATCACTGTTGGAGATTGTTTTTTTTTTTTTTTGTGAGAAAATTATACGCAATTAAAAGACCATAGATCCGCACCGCCATCTGTGATCAGTGATCATTCCATCGAAGCCGAAAGTAATTGCTGCTCGGTGAGTTACCATTTACCAGTCGGGGCAGACGTCCTCCTCCACCATACGCCGCGTCGCGTCGGCCGCACCGTCGTCCAATGTTGAGCTTGAGACATTTTAATAAAAGTCAAAGTGAATTTTCTTTACGACAACGATGGAGCATCGACGACATAAAACGCATCCGCTCTTCAATTAAATTCACTTCACATTTAGTCCTCGTGATCTTGATAGCCCAAGCAGCAGCGTGACGTTTCGCTTAAATATAAGTCGAGTCTGATAAGAGTTGAGATGTGTCTGTCTGTCTGTCTACCTGTATGTCGTCTGGTGACATTGTAGGGCGAGGGCTCTCGAGCACCTCTATACTGCCAAACAGGCACAAAAAACCCGTAATACCACAAGTACACACAACTTTGTCAAAAGGATGTTTGTTAAGCTTTGCGTGAGTCTTTCAAGACGCCGGCCATACGAGCACTCTGCATGAAGGTCAGCAACGCAATCGATGGGAAGTGAAGTGGAGATAAAGGGTTTTGACTGCTGCTACATCAGCAGCGAACGAAACAGATGCAGCTGCAGCGATGTTAATGTAGGTCCTGGGTAGAAAGAGCGACGACCATAAAACCGGGGACACGATGTAGCAAAAGGCGAACGCATTCGAACCGAATCAACCTCAAGATTATATCTATTGAGGGTGACACGCATGCAGATTTTGTTCGCATTATCCAATTAAAGGCCATCGGGGCAACCTTTAACCACCGGGAGATGCGCTCACCAGATGATTTTCCAATTTCGATAAGTTGCCGGTGACAAAAGTTAATCCTCCCGATTTCGGTGCGCGCTGCTGAGTGGTGCATACAGCATACCTTGCCAGGGAGCTGGTTGAGAAAAAAAAAACGAAAGTTCTCTTATCCGAAAAGGAAAGGGCAATTTATTACCCACGAGATGGTTTCACTGTTCGGCAGCTTCACCTACTGCACCATCATCGCATCAGCACATAAAAGTGACTTTGTGTATGCATGCGCGCCGGTGGGTCAGGCTCTTTTGTACGGGATCAGTGTATCATTGTGGCTCCGATTTATGAAGATGACTTTCATTTGATCGTTAGCGAGGTGCCAGTGCGCTCGTTACCCCTGTACTATGTTGTGGGAGCATTTTCGCCAGTGACAGCTATGGACATTAGAAAACGGAGCGGCGCACAGTGAAGCAAATTGTTTCTCCCGCGCAGGAATGGCATGGTGAAAGATGGTTGGTTGAGGTTATGATGCTTAAATAATTGACAGTCGTGATCAATTCGAAGTTGACGATCGAACAAGGTTGCTCACGAGTAGGGGAATCAAGTGAAAAATCTTGAGACTTTCCTCGGTAGATGTTTACTCCAGTTAACTGTCCGAGGAAGTGCAGTAGAGTGAGAGTGATGGTTATTTATGAGCAGAAGAAACCACTTTCAACGGGTCTTCTGGGGGCATGGAAGAACTGAAGACGGGCAGAGGTATTTTTTCCAGATACCATTCATAGGGAGGTATGCAAATAATGACGCTACAAACTTGAGGTGAACTTTCTTGCACCGCATGAAGTTGGCGCTGGTTTTGTTTGTTTTGAAGATGCTCAAAACAGATCGGGTACTTTTTAAATTTCGTGGTAGAATGGTCGGGAAACGCTGTTTATGTGTCTAAGTTCGATCCTGCGTCCCTCGAGTGGCAAGCAAAGACTATTACCCTACGATGACGCTTCTAAGGCGAACTGGGGCAGAATCCAAATCATGAGAGGCTCCCAAAATCTATTATGATGCATCCCCGTATAAGAAACAAAAACAAAATAAAATAAATGAAGTAACAGCTCAGTTTAGGGTCTTGCTGAGCCAATGTGCCCATGGGCTTACGAGCAATAGACCAAACCGAGACCTTTCTCATGCTTAGGAAGGCATCGTGAGACACCTTTTCAATTATCTTCATACTTATACTGTCCGAATGGTTGTAAGATGAGCTGTACCGTATTGAAAATGTCACTAAGGGTGGTTGAGGTATTAGATAGCTTAAGGCATCAACAGGTTTGATTAAGATGTCATTAGCATTGGGTGTTTAGTCCTACCGATTACGGCGTTATTTAAAATCCGATTTTTATACAAAGATGACCAAAAGAAAGGTCAGTTTTCGGAGATGCAATTCCGTACAACAATTATTTTTTAACCGAGTGGGATTTTTCCTCGATCAACAAAAATAGGTTAAAATAAAATAAGTGTCTGCTGGAAAATAACGTAAGTGAACCAGTTTTTTTCGGTTTATTTTTATTATAATATGTTCTTCAATTATACAAAAGAAAAGTTATTCATGGAAATATGTTTTTCTTTGAAATGATAAAAATCAAACAGTGAGACAGATTCAAGGACGGACAGTGAGACATGTCTCACAGGCGCAGGAATGGAACCTCCGATAAGTTTACAGAACCTGCGGTCGAAGATGTTGCCTCCTGAAGTTTTAAGAATATTATAACGGGTTTTTGCCAGATCGACTTTCAAAGCTATAGAACAAACCTCAAATAACAGGCTACGAATTTAATTGATTTTTTTAAAAGAATTGAATTAAATGTGATTTTATTTTATTGTGATTTTGTTATTTTTTATACAACATGAGAATGGTTTTATGAATTTTTAATTTGTATATTGCTATTAATTTTCATTAAAAAACAAGAATTGGAATGTAATTTTATTTCATTGTGATTTTATTATTTTTTTTTTGTTGTATATACATCATGAAAATGTTTTTATTTATTTTTAATGTTTATATTGCTTATAATTTTCATTAAAAAGCAAATTTAATTGATTTCGTTTAATTAAAACCCTTTTAAAAAATAATGTGAACACTCAAATGTGATTTAAGTTATTTTTTTTATTTTACATAGCTCGGTACCTAAATATATTTTTTGTTGTTTTTGTTGTTTTTAATTAATAAATAAATAACAATAGGTATGTCAAATGAATAAAACTCATGTCCTTTCTTGATAAAAAAAAGTTTAAAACTAGTTTTCATTAGAATTATTGTACTGTCTCACTGTTCGCCATACGTTGTCTGACTCTTCGGACCCCCGTCAAACAGTGAAACAGTTTGAACTTCTTCAAAAATTGAAGTAGTTTTTATTTTATTCTCTAAACTTTTTATGGCAAAATGCAACGCAAATATGTCGTAAGATACCATAAAAAAAATGATTTTGATAGCTCGAAAACGTTCGGAGATATAACCGCTTAAAAAAACGTGTCTCACTGTTTCGACCTTTTCTTTCTTTTTAGATTAATATCAACCAAACAGTTAAATTTTGGTTTTTACGACCGAAAAAATTGGGGGAGGAAACTAAAAGATCGTTTATTTTTTAACCGAGTTTCCTGAAAAAAAGTTGACTTGGTTGCTTGTGATCCACTAACTCTGTATATATTAACTGTATTGCTTGGTAGTTTTTAACGGAAAGTTAGTTGATTTGAAATAACTAATTTTCTGTGAGTACGTATATATTGTTGTCTCACAAACAAGCAGCTCTTTGTATAGGGCTTGTAACGCTGTAGTTTTGTGATCAACAAATTTGGTCAGAAAAAAGACAATTTTTAGAAAATAGTATCAACTGCAAGGCAAAGAGAAACGTTTTAACAAAGCTCCTAAACTAACAAAGAATTTTTCGTGATCATTTAAGGCCAACATAGAAACAAAAACAGTTTTAAAATGTTGAGACGAAAATGTTCCTCACTCCAATACAAAGGAAATCTGAATGGATAAGTCGATCTTTCACTCACCAGCCTTAGGCTTACAATTACAAGTCAGTCAACACAATTGTTGTAAGAATCCACACAGGCAAACAGCTACCAAAATGGATCTGAACTTGTCGGCTCTATCTCCGCAGCATAAAAACCAATGTCATTTATCACTGCTTAATTTGTTTTCCGTGTCATTTATATCTTTTATGGAATCTCTCGATAAGTAGTGTATGTCTGTCACTGAAACTCTGAATTGAATATGCTTACATTTGAAGACATCCCTCAAGCACACCCTTGTCACATGAAATCCATAAAATAGCCTCTAAACGTCTCGAGCCCCCTTCGACGGACATTTCTCTGTATAGGTAATAAACTGCGCCCAAGAAATTAATTTGGCTACTCTAAATTACATACGTATACTACGACAACTATCAATCAAACACATTGCTATCATTTTTCACCGGCTATTCAGTTCCATCCTCGCCACAAAGAGCATAGAACAGTTCGGGAAACACCTTCGGGGTAAATTACATCTATTAGAACTGTCAACAGATGATTCCAACGACTCCGAACTCTGGATGATAAATCATTTTGATTTAAGGCCTTCGAGCAGAGTTAACTCTGTGAGTTGCCATACATTTCATTCATTTTAATGTCACCGACCCGCTCCACTCATGCAAGACGCGATATGTAAAGTCCGTGTCCCCAATATCATGGGAATTCGGTAGGTACCCATCGAACAATTGACTAAGCAACAAAATAAAGAAAACATCCCATTTCGAGCCAATTAAAAACAAATTTAAAGAGTTAAGTCGCATTCCTCTCCTACACTGAAAATAGAAAACAGGATGCAAACAGGCAGCAGCCAGCAGATAGATGGTTCGTTAATTATCTCCTCTGCCGGAGTTACTCGCACCAGACGCGCGGTGCAGGTGCTCGCCGCCGTACTATACACTTGAACAGTTCTTATTCGTTTTAATTAGGAAAAGTGTATTTGTGCGCAACATTTCTGAGGAGGTCCGTAAAAGGTACCGGCATGCAGCTATTCCGATAACTCACGATTTATAGAATTCCAGTTGTACAATAGAATTCGGATGCGGTTTGGCAGTATATGCTGCCTGGCATTCCATCGCCAGTAGAGCACTAACTTTATGCTACTACTGGCAGAGGTTGCTTAATTTAAGTTGTGGACGGCTTTGTGTGGTGCTGGTGATATGCTAAGTATTCATCCCCCTTGTTGAGGCACAGTTGTCAGGATTGACGAAATTCCTAGAATTGCAAATGAAACTGAGTCCCGCCGGTGTAATTGCTTCCACTTCAGAGACCGTGTCGCAATTTAGCATGAACAATTTGCACGCTATATTCGAATTACAAATGGCGGTCGAGTTACTGGGGGTACGGGCATTTCCGAGAAATTGTATTTTCCAGCCGATACCACTCTTGTGAGGAACACTTTAAGGCTTCGCACTTTTCCGTCGCCGCCGGCTTAATTGTGTGTTATTTGTGGCGTCCTCGCCGGCTCGCAATATGGCGCGCGTGTAATTAAAAGGGTTGCAACAAGCCTGACAAAAGGGTGGGTGCTATAAAGCCAATCATGTAAAATAGCTCACAATTCAAAATCGCAATCACCCTCCAGTTCCTGTCACAAAGTACAACTTGAATCCTATAGTCGTCCTGCCAGTGCTGATTTTCTATTCACTCTTACACACCTATAAACATTTGATGTCGCTCCATTCACTTGAACGCCATGCAGCAGCAGCAGTAATCCTTTCTGCTGAAGTGTCGAGGAAAAAAGGAATTATGAAGAGGAAGAATCTGCGAACCGTTAAAGTAGGTTATGCGCCAACGAAGCAATGCCAGTAATTAATTGAGACAGGAAAGGACTGCTCTGCAACAAACGCGACGGCGAGAAAGGGATGAAACAGATGCAACTTTGTAAGTGGTATTAATTGATTCTTGTGCCATGACATGAGAAACGATATGAGTGCAAGGAGGAAGCGAACAATGTGTCCAATGTACTTAATTGTGACTCTTCCCGATGGGGACTTGTATACCGATGGTGAACGCAACGATGAAGGGTTTTCAGTGTTTGTGATAGCAATGTATGATTTTAGTGACCGATTTTGGACCGGTTTTGTCCTCATGTTGAGCACTGTTCGAGGAAGAAATGGAGGAGTTTGAACCCAGGTGCACTTAGGATCACGCTGAAAAATCACGCATTTAAAATCAATCAGCTTTCCGTTAAAACCTACCCAGAAATAGTGTTTATATAGCTCCCACAGAGTAAGTGGATTAAATATAAGAGAGTCAACTTTTTTAGAAAAAGTCGAATTACCAATTCCAAATTTTCCAGGTCGTAAATAACAAATTAGCTCTGTAGAATTTAATTAATTTACTTTGTTTGGTTGATATTAATCTCGAAAATTGGTTGGTTACAACTGATAAAGTGTCCATTTTCAACCCCTTTTTCTCGATAGTTTTTTACAACGAATACTCGTTGTTTTTCAACAGAGACTTAGGTAATTTTAACCCATTATTTTTAACCGAGGAAAAATTGAACTGATTGGTTTGAGCGTCATGGGCGTCATGCAATTTAGCAATGTAAAGGATATGACATTATGAAGATGGCTTTCGCGTTATGCAGTGTCCTGCTGGGATGTTGCCATTTTAGCTCCCCGCATTTTCAGAGTGAATATCTTATACAATGTATAACTGAATCCATTTATATAAAGGGTGGGCCATCTAGTGGATTCTTTTCAAATCATAGGTTATTTTGACACTGACAGCTGTTTATTGACAGAAAGTCAGTACAGTCCGCGAAACGAAATGAATCGCTTTACGCTTGAACATCGTTGGGAAATTTTGAAAGTGAGTGCTGTGTAGCCCAAACATTTAAATTTAAAATTTTTGAAATGTAAATGTTAACCCCAGCAGGGACGGGGATAGAATAGCCCTGAGGTAAGGTATGCCTGTCGTAGAAGGCGACTAAAATCCACCCGAAGATGTAGTCTTAATGACGGTATGAGCGACACTGTCTGGAGATTTGTACTCCTGGTAGGGCCACCCTTGACAGTAAGGTCATAGCTGAAAGATGAAACTAAAGGTTAAATCCGGGAGCGTTTGATGCATATTGCGCGGCACACCGGTCAGCGTCTGATCCCAGAGGGGCGGCTGAAATTATCGTCCCCTTCCGGTAGGGGAAAGAATATACCCGAGGTAGGCATGCCTGTCGTAAGAGGCGACTAAAGTCCAAATTTTTAAACTTTTTGAAAAAAAGTTAACCAAAAACGAAAAATATGCAATGAACAAAACTAATAATATAACTACCCCAGGTGGTACGCCAGGTAAACTGGTAAATCCACCCTCTTCGGAGGCCGGTTCCATGGATTCTGGGGGGAACCATTTCTTGCTGAAAGATGACCCTTTTATAAAGAGTCGTAAATTGGTAAGGACACCACCATCCCAACCAACCAGAGAAAATCCAATGTTGGAAGCTAATTATAAAAAAGCCTGTGAAGAAAGAGATAATTTTAAGCAACTCAGTGAAAAACTGGCAAGTGAAATTGATAAATTAAAGCTTGAGCTGCAGCTGCTTAAAGACCAGGTCAATAATAGCAATCAAAATGAACAGATACCTAAAACTGTAGTGTACTCTACGGATGAAGAAGAACTGCGCAGAGAGACAGAACCATCCTTTAGAAGGACAAAACGGAACAAGAAAAGAAAAATCAGCATGTCTCCAGAGCTTTCACCACCAAAGGAGAACCAGAAAAGCCCTGAAAAGGTGAAAGATAGAGAAACTAAACCACTCAAGCCAATAAAGCCTCCCCCAATTATAGTGCTCTGTATTACGAAGTATGAAGGCTTATTGAATATTCTAGAAGAAAATAAAATAAAAGCTAATACAGCTCTTCTTAATAGTAATGATGTTAAAATAAATGTGGATAACGAAGAATCCTACAGAAACTTGACAAAATTACTAAACCAGAAAAAGGTGCAATGGTATTCGTTTGAAAATAAACAAACAAGACCAATAAAGGTTGTTGCAAAGAAACTGCACTACTCATGTACACCTGAACGCATTGCGAAAGACCTTAAGAAGAAAAACTTCAAAATACTTGAAGTCGTCAACATGCTTAAGCACAAGAGTAAAGCACCGCTACCAATGTTCATGCTTACTTTTGAGCAAGATGAAGACATCAAGAAAATTTATGAAATTAAAGATATCTTAGGAATGAAAGTACAAATTCATCCTTTGCGGAAATCAAAGCTAGTTCCTCAATGTAAGAACTGCCAAAAGTATGGTCACACTCACAAATACTGCAGCTCTAACCCGAAATGCGTTAAATGTGCAGGAGACCACCATACAAAAGACTGCATAAAGGAAAAAAAGGCTGTCCCTAAATGCGCCAATTGTAGCGAAAGACACCCAGCCAACTACAGAGGGTGTATAGTAGCAAAAGAGCTACAGCAGGTAAAAGACAACAAGCAAAAAAAAATGCAAAAGCCTGTTCAAATAGACGCAATTAAAGACAGAGAAAAACAAAACAAAAAAGACTCGAGACCGAAATCTAGGCCCAAAATTAATAAAAAATTGGATAGAGATAAAGGAAATCTACCCTTAAGCAAAAATGACAAATTAAGCCCCATAGCCGGTCCAAATAAAACATATGCACATGTTGCTTCGACAAACGTTGCAAAACCAGTCGGAACCCCCAAGCCTCCCAGCAATGTTATGGAGGATATAATGCAAAGAATTCTTAACAGAATGGAAGATATAGAAAAGAATAATAAGAAAATTCTGGAAAGAATATCTTTCCTTGAAAAACAAAACAGTAATAAAAGAACTGTACTTAAAAGATCATAATGGCTAAAAACATACAAATCTTGTTATGGAATGCCAATGGCCTCGAGAATCGCAAAGATGAATTACAAGCGACTCTCGATATAAACAAAATTGACATATGTCTAGTCTCCGAGACACATTTTAAAATTGGAACAAAATACAAGCTTCGCGGATACAAGACATACCATACCCCACATCCTCACAATGCAGCAAGAGGAGGGGCCGCAGTTATAATTAAGGAAGGTGTTAAACACGATGAAGATGAAGAATACCAGTCGTGTGAAATACAAGCCAAATCCGTAAACATAAAAACAAGCACCGGGCAGATAACGGTAGCAGCGGCATATTGTTCTCCTAGCTACAGACTGAAACAAAACAATTTTGAATGCCTCTTACGCAAATTCGGAAATAAATTCATAATAGGTGGAGATTTCAACGCTAAGAACAAATCTTGGGGATCAAGATTAACAAATACAAGAGGAAGAGAACTCCTTGAATCTATTAAAAAAACCAATGCTAACTACCATTCAACGGGAAATCCTACTTACTGGCCCACAGATAGGAACAAAATCCCGGATGTTGTCGACTTCTTCATAACTAAGAATATTTCTTCAAATACTACCCAAGTTAAGGAAGGGCCAGATCTTGACTCAGATCACTCATCTGTGCTGCTTACACTTGGTAATAAAATTATAATGAAAGATCACAACCCACGTCTAGTAAACAAACTAACTGACTGGATATATTTCAGATACCTAATAGATGAATGCATCGAACTATCCACAACAATTAATACAATAGAGCAATTAGAAAGCGAAGTACAGTCCTTCACCTTAGCTATACAAAAGGCTGCATGGGCTGCAACGCCCGAACTAAATAGCAAAGTAAAAAGAAACGTGTATCCCAAAGAAGTCTGCGACATTATATCAGAAAAGAGAAGAGCTCGCAAACGATGGCAACTGACAAGAGCTCCGAGTAATAAAAATAGACTTAATAGTTTAAACAATAAACTCAGAAAAAAGATAGCAGAATTTAAAAATGCATCGATGGAAAGATACCTTACAAATCTGACAAACGATGATAGTACACAATACTCACTGTGGAAGGCTACGAAAAAAATGAAAAGACCAACGGCATACATTCCGCCAGTGAAAAACAGCAGTGGTAACTGGGCTAAAACAAACAAACAAAAGGCGGATCTATTCGCGGAACACATTGAAAATGTCTTCCAGCCATATGACGATAATGAAAATTCCCAACAAATGGAAGAAATGTGTGAAGACGAGAGATCGATTCCAACAGTAACCTCTAGGGAAATAGCCAAAGAAATAAAAGAAAAGATCAACCCGAAAAAAGCTCCGGGATTTGATCTAATAACGGGTGAAATTCTGAAAAAACTGCCTAAAAAAGGTATGAAAAAAATGGCACAGATAATAAATGCAGCGTTCAGACTAAGGTATGTTCCACGTATGTGGAAGGTCGCGGAAGTTATTATGGTACCTAAGCCGGGCAAATTGCCCAGTGAAGTAACGTCATATCGGCCGATATCATTGCTGCCAATCCTTTCTAAGCTATTCGAAAAAATCCTTCTAAAACGACTCCATCCGATTCTAGAAGAAAAAACACTGATCCCAAACCATCAGTTCGGATTTAGAAATAAATATTCAACTATAGATCAAGTCCACAGAATAACTAATATAATAGAAAAGGCTTTAGAAGAAAAACAAATATGCTCTACCATCTTCCTTGATGTAACACAGGCTTTTGATAAAGTATGGCACAAAGGATTAGTCCGTAAGCTACAAAAATATCTTCCAAAACAGTACTCTGAAATACTGGAGTCCTATATAATGCAACGATTATTTAGAATTAAACAAGAAGATGAATACTCAGCATTGAAACACATTAAAGCTGGAGTACCGCAAGGAAGTGTGTTGGGACCTGTACTATTTCTCCTATACACGAACGACCTACCACAAAATGAAGAAACTACTGTTGCCACTTTTGCAGACGATACTGCTGTACTTGCAGTAGGAAAAACCGTGCAGGAAGTTACCGAAAAACTACAAAGGACAGTAAATGATATATCTAATTGGACCAACAAATGGCAAATAAAATTAAATGAACTGAAGTCGGTTCATGTTAACTTTACAAATAAACACGTACAACACATACCTGTGTATATAAATAATAAAGTGGTTCAGCATTCGAACTCAGCTAAGTACTTAGGCTTGACTTTGGACGCAAAGTTGCGCTGGAAAACTCATGTCAAGAAAAAACGTGATGAACTAAATTTACGATACATTAAAATATATTGGCTCATAGGGAGGTATTCATGCCTCTCAATTCACAATAAACTGCTTCTCTACAAGCAAATATTAAAACCAATTTGGACATATGGCCTCCAATTATGGGGGTGCACAAGTAAGTCCAACCTTCAAAGCATACAATGCTTCCAAAACAAAGTATTACGCAATATTGTTAATGCGCCGTGGTACGTACGTAACGCTGATCTACATAGGGATCTAAAAATTGAAATGGTAGAGGACGAGGTTCGGAAGGTCGCTAGAAGACATGAAGTTAGGCTTCGCAACCATGCTAATTTAGAAGTAGTCCAATTACTTAATAATACTAATTTAGTTAGAAGATTACGTAGAGTAAAACCTTTTGAACTAGTTAACTAGGTAAAAAGAAAAGAAATATGTAACAACATAATCACACTAACAAAGTGATAATGAATTGAAAAACAAAAGGCAACAAACCAAAGTTAGTTCCTTAAAACTGTACGTAAGTACATTAGTACATATTAGAACAAAATTGCTGATTAGTCTGACGACTAGGTGCGATCATTGGAAGGATGGTAACACCATGCCTTCCCTGGGTGTTTTTAGTGGGTGTTTCCAGTCCCACACTATCGCAAAGCTCGCATGCGATGTCTTTCAACGATTTTCACCTAGCTACACGAAAAAAAAAAAAAAAAAAAAAAAAAAAAAAAATGTAAATGTTAATTTTTGAAAAGAAGTTTAAGCCGAAATGAAGCACCCATCGCGCAAGTTTGTGGAAAAAGTTCGTAAGACTGATATGCTAGTGGACAACACTCATGGTATCCGTCTTCAATGCACAGAGAGTGACAGTTTGGTGCGGATTGTGGAGTGGTGGCTGGTGGCATCATTGGATAATTTTTCTTCGGAAATGAGGTGGGCTCTGTAACGCCCACCGTTAAGCGAAACGTTCTTCCCATATTACTAATAAAGCCATAATAAATGGAAAAAAAATAATTTTGTTCATTTTATTGCATTTTTAAAAAGAAACTTGTTTTTGGCCCACCCTGTATATTTTTATTTTTGTACTATATAAAAATGGATCGTGGTGTGTTAGGATGCTTAAAACTTGAAAACAACTGCACCCAATCGGATACTTCCTTCTGCGGGTTTGTTCGTAGTTGCTACGCAAAGGCTTAGGAAACTTAAGGTCTGAAAATTCTTAACAGGTGGCGCTGTAGGCGCACATTTCGTTTTCCAGTTCAATTCAATTATATTCTATAATATAAGTTACCCGATAGGTGGCGCTGTTGTCGATCTCCGAAACAACTCAACGTTATAACTCGTTTTAACCGCTGAGCCAATTTTCATGATTCATTTTTTGTTTTATTCATATTGCTGTATTTAGGCAGACTTAAAAGAAAGGATGCTTTTGAGACCCGATAGGTGGCTCTGTTGTCGATCTCCGAAACAACTCAACCGATTTCAATGAAATTTTGTGGACATGTATGGTTGGTTCCAGATTGAAAGATAGAATTCTTTTGGACCCGATAGGTGAAACTTTGCACACTATAAGCGGTATACGAAAACGGGTTGTGGCACCTCCCATAAAAAAAACCCTGTATTTCTAAAGTTGTAAAGGTAATTCAAATTTTTAATGGACATTGTCCAAATCAAGCACTTTGCGAAATGTGGATGTGGCTTGATACGAAAGGCACGGGCAGAACCGGGTGTGTACACTGTACAGCTACATAAAAGAGACTGACGTCCGTATTTGTACTCATAACTCTGGAACGGATCGTTCGATTTTTACCAAGATTCGTATTTGCCCAATGAAGGACATATGCAATTTTTTTTGTTGTGAATACAAAACATTAAGGAAATGAGATTGTAGATAAAAGTTCGTATGGAGAACCGCACTTGAAAAAAAAATTATTGGTTAAAAAAACGGGTCATAATGTTTCTAACTACAGTCAATCCCCGCTAAGTGCAACTTTATCTTTGACAAGGTGTGCAAGAATCATGCTGGTCATGTTTTTAAGGTTCCGTCCGCTCGGACTGCAGCTTGAAACCCGTTAAGTGTAAATGCGGCCATTTGTAGAAGTAAGCTGTGCCGGGAATTACAAATTTTTTAAATATTTTATTAACAATCGACTCCGCTGAAGTTTGCCAATTAACCACAATATTTTTTTTACTAAAGCTGTAAGTTTTCAAACAATTCAAAAATAAATTGCCGATTAGTCGAACTATTAGGTGCAATCCCATTTGGGATGACGACAGTCAGTCCCTCCCGGGTTTTTTAGATGTTTTTCGACTCCCTCACTATTAGAGAAGCATCCCTCGCGTTCTAGCTCTGCAATGTCTTTCGATGATTACCCCAAAACAAAAATAAACTTAAGTTGTATTTTCTCTTTAACGAAATTTAGAAAATTAAAAGCAAAAATACCTACGTGACAATTTTGTGTTTTGGTTAACCAAACTTTTCAGCAAATGCGTACAGTTCAAATTAGCGGATTCGACTGTACAAAACTGCGGAGCCAAGGAATCTGGTAGTGCTGCATAAAAGTCACTTTACTTCAGATTTTGTAGCTACTTTACAGCAACATCGAATCTAAGATGACGTTTAACGTTGTCGATGATGCTGGATATGACACATCTTCAGCCATTATACAACAAGCGGCTCTTAATGAGCGCTTTGGCTATTGAAGTTACTCCTGCTGTGCCAATCCGCTTCATCCACTAGTGCTTGTGAGTCAATACCGCTTAAATCCTAGCCAATTCTCGATGTGTAAATAAAACAAAGTCGCAATTGATTTAAAAATCAAGCCAATCAACCAGCACTGTAGCCATTTTTGGATGCAAATTAAGCACTTTTCTCACAGAGCTATAAACAACAAACATTCATCACTCTGTCCAGACAAAGTTAAATAAATCATATCCGTAATTACTTAATTTTTTCTCCCAATTTCGACTATACACGCGTCAGAGTAAAACTTGAGCAAATCTCTCCGTACAGTGAACCAATTGCAACATTGGCCAACGCTTGAAAGGCGCCCCTATACTTAGCCGTAAATCAAAAACCTGTGCTTGCGCAATCCAAAGTCAACCTTGACATTTCGCCTGCTCGAAAGCTCCTCCAGCTTCGACGAGTGTATGCCTTAATAAATATCCCGCCTAACGACAGTCACTTCGATGGCAACACCCCGCGGCAATTTGATACGCAAATTTCCGGCTTGATTTATGAGCATCACGCTGATCACTGCGGTGTGCCGCCGCTCACACCATCATCTCATTTAGAATGCTACATCAGCATTCCAAACCATTTCCTGAAACACACCACTGATCGCCCCAAACAACTCCAAATTAAATTGTCAAATTGGACCCGATTAGTTGAACGGGAAATATCGATCGTTAGATATTTAAATTCGACTCGGCCGAATTTTTACGAGTTCCAATTAATTTGTCAAATGACCTGGACCCGAGCTTGAAATAAGTCGCCTCACTTACGTCGCGCTGAATGAGACGATTTGTGTTCTGTGAACAATCGAAAGGAACTTCGATTGTGATTTTCGTATAATCCATTGGATCGAACATTGATTAATGGCCGACCGTTAATCATCGTTGTGAAATTAATTTGGAATTCTCTTGTTAATTTCCGACGCCATTTCAGTGAGTTGGTGTCGGTGTGTCTTCGTACAATCGTGGGAAGAAATCAAGGGAATACACTTGTGGAATGGCAGCTTTGCATAGTTGCAAAGCAATCCCATTTTGGTCCACAGTCGTTGTGTGAATTCCTTGTCCTTTTGCATCTTCCGCATGCGTTCTCCGCACGGCAAACACTCACTGTCGAGCTATTTGGAAAATCCTCAAAACCCCATATTCGACTGCCGACGTCCTAAAGTGGGCGCCGACACCAGCGTAAGCAAATCGCCGTCCGAAGGTGACTCCACAAATGCACGGAAACCTATCAAGCACGTATACACACAGAGCACACATGAGACAAAAGCAACCTCGCTTCGGCAGGCGAATAAAAAACGACCAAAATTGTCACTTAATTGCATCGCAAACGTGATCAAAGTATTTGCAGCATCTGTGATTATCTGATTTTGATTTGTACCTCGGAACACAAAGCTAATGCGCACTAACCATACTCTGCGAGGCCGATGCCGATGATGGTGGCGGTGCTGGGTGGTGGGTCTCCCCACAACAGCCCACCAAAAGCAGGAGCAATTCTAAGCGATTCGAACAGATTTGGCTGCGACTCTACACCGTCTACACTGCTTTTGTGTCTTATCGCTCGCGTCTCGTCCACCTCCAGCACTCTCAAGGTAACACGGAAGTCGTAAAGGATAGCGATCGCTATCGCACATCGCATTGGCTGTGTTTGCGAGAAGAAGTGAACACGAGGCGATGCTAAATGTCACAAGAGATATACAACAAAAATGTACCACCACAGCTAGAGGGCGCGCGGAGCCAACCAACATGCTCCTTTTGCTAAGATTTTGCCAGTTTCTGGTAAAGCTGATGATGTTCGGCTACGATGTACACCTACTCGCGTGGAAACGCGTGCTTGCAAATATACCCCAGCCCCAGCCAACTACTCATTACCATTTTTCGCAGCAGCGCGGTGTACATTTTTGGCAGGAATTCACGAAGATTTGCATACATGGACCGATGGCCGTGCAACAGCCACCAGCACTATACCACTTTCCCAGCTGAGATAAAATAGACAACAAATGGACAAAAAAAAAAATAAATAAAAAAGAACCTACAAGCAAATTCGGGAACATTCAAGCGTGAACAAAAAATGTGACATGCTCGATGGTGTGGTGTTGTTCTTCTCTTTCTTATTTTTTCCAGCCAACAAATTTGTACAGGAAGTCATGAAATTGCGCTGCATACAGCAGGAAATGCGCGCGCTGCTACTTGCTACACCCTCGCCACCTTGGCATTCCGCAGTGACACACAATCTCTGCTCGAAGAAAGTTCATCTGATGCTTCGATATATCGTGGACGATCTTCAACTGGATAAAACAAAAAAAAAATAAATAAAACTCGCTCTACGCATTTGAAAAAGTCGCTGGTGCTGGTGGTACTCGTATATAGCTACTCGTTTTAGAAATCGATCGAGCAAATGATTTATTCATTTGCAATGCAGCACGCGATCGTTTGCGCAAATCACTTCACACGGAACCGCTATTAGAAGGCAAACACGACGATCCATGATCTTTCTCTTCCATATCCGTCAGTCGGACGCTGCCGCTGCAATGGTGAAATTTACATTGCGATTTTGCTCATGTTAGCTGTCTGCTAGCCATCAGTGGTAACATCTTATTTCCATTGGACAGAAGGATTGCTAGCTCTGAGTGTGCTTGTTGTTCACCCAACAAAGCCTACTCGTGTATTTGACTTTGTAATCGACTGTCATTCGGATGCCTAAATGGGGCACTGATAAGTTGCTGGCAGTTTATCTTTGGCGTTGCGTCCTTGGGGTTGGTACTCCTCGACGATGACCATACACATTTTTATGTTTTGTCTGCGAAACATCCTCCTCAGTATTAGTATTTGTGTTTGTCAAACTTAGGTACCTACATATATCCAATGTCTCTCTCCTCTTTTGCATTGGTTCGAATTCGTGCAGCCAACTCGGTCCTTATTACTCTAAAAGTAATTTCTGTATTGCGGTCCGACAAGGTGCTTCACGACGACCAAAAACTGCTTTAGTTTTGCGAACTGTGACTGCACGATTTTCACCATTTTTGTAGTGAATTTTAATAATTTCAATGCGTTGTTGAAGCGTGTGTCGTTCCATTTTTAGTAATGGCGTAGTTTCTACTTGTCAAATGTCAAAGAATAAAAGCTTCAAAAGTGACAGCTACCGAAATAGCGGCTCATTCACAATAACACCTCTTATTGGAAAACCCTTTATAAGGAAGGCTCGCCTCTTTACAGACCCACAACATTTTGAAAGACATTGCATAACCCGAAAACCGTTTCTTACGACTTGGTTATAAGTAGGACACCAATGGCGACAATTTGTCATAACCACAAACAATTCTCAGGGAACCCATTTGCACACTTTAAGATCACAGTGGGTTCGACATCGAACCTTTAAGTCGCGCTAATGCATTCAAACACATCCAGCAAAGTCCCCGTCTGTCCTTCCTTTATACACCTACACCCGATAAAAACAAACGAATACCAACTGCGCTGTGGACTTTACTGATCTTCACGACCGCGCTCATAGAACCATAGCACATAGCAATTTTCACCTCTTAGGTCAACGAACATCACCACTCATTCGCTCCTTGCTGGTGCCACAAGAGCACACCCATTTCTTCATGCACTATTAAACGAATGGTTTTCGCCTTAACCTTATGCATTCCGTGGGTGTGGCTCGATGAGGATTCGCGCAGAAAAAAAAACAAAACTCCATCACTATCCCAGAGAAGTCCAGCAATTCCCGCAGTACAATTCAAAAATCCACCGCCTCGCTTTGTCCTCGCGATATGACATTCGATGGTCACCGGTGCTAATTAACAACACAAATGTTGGCTGTTGCTGGTGCACTTACTCAGTGCCAACTGCAACAATGTCCAATGTGGATGTTCCTAAACAATTTATTCGGTCGTTGTTTGCCAATCTTTATGTGGTGGACAAGCTGGTAGTACAGGCTTTTAATTACCCAACGTTGGGGCGATCTGCGATCTCTAGATCTTCAACGTATGCTCAGTCTCGAATGACTTGTGCATGGCATTTCTATGATTTATGACGTTATGAAAGTTCGATGCCGTGTGTGTACGCTGACGCTGAGAGATGGTGTGGCCATATCCGAAGTGAGCACCTCTGGTGAGCTACCGTGAACGGCGTTTTCGATAGTAGAAAGGATGTCGAGAGACGTTCGCTCTGTCGCATATCTACCTACACTTGAGTGTTCAAGTGATCAACGACTACTGTGCGCGGATTTTACCATATTTCTATATGCCGGGGGAAGATTGTGGTCCCCGAGATGCAGTTAGCACCTGTCGCAGGAAGATTATTTATCATGTGCACAAGCAGAACATGGAATCGTGGAAAATAGTCATCTATTAGATTCGAGGGTATTACGTTGATTGCTACTACCATCTTTGGCGACGAAGACAACAACGAAGACGACGACGACGCTCACAACAGAGATTGAATCGACGAGGGAAAGAAAGATTTTACGTATTTTTCTTTCATCTAGTAGTGATTTTCGAATGGCGCGACTGGCGACATTAATTACGCAATGCTACCTGGCACTGGTAGTGGAGATGAGTTGGGCTATCACGCGATAAGAAGATGTGGTGATGCAGTTTTCCCACAGAATGTTAAGTTGTATCCTTTTGACCTATGGATGCAGAAAAAAACACACACAAAAACTAATTACTGATAATAAAAGGCATGCGTATTCTGTGAGATAGTGTACAATGTGACGGTGGTCAGTGTGTTCCACAGTTACAAGGTATTTAGGTCCTCGTATTCTTATCCTATTAGCAATTGAAACGACGGATTCTGTACGACCCTGAAATCAATATCTTTCCCCGTACCGCCCCTCAGCATCAGTAGTGTTCACTAAGGTGACAGCCAGTGTGACCAATTTTCTTTTTTTTTTCTTTTTTTTTTTGCAAAACATGCTGGTATTGTTTTTTTTTAGCATGATGCTATAGCAGGATTTAGGTTTATTATGAATTAAAATAATAAAATAAAATGAAAGCATACAATTCGCATTTGACAGTGAACACTGAAGACAGCCATTCAACGAATTCAGCTCACAATAATTATATTTAGTTTTATTCAACGCAGGGGCTAAGACTAAACTTAATTGAATTAAAATATTTTTTTATGTAAAATATTGTAAGCGCGATTTTTTTTAATGATATTTCTGTGACATATATTCTTTGTTCCTGAAAAATAATATTAATTTGACTTCAAAAAAATATTATGCATGATTTTTAGCACTTTTTTATACAAAAAAAAAACATGTTACAGATACCGCTGATGTTATTATGATTTAAAATATTGAATTGGTCACACTGGCGACAGCTCGCACAACCTCCTATTGACTGCTCCGTCCCACACACCGGAAAAAACTCACTCTACAATGTCCAGCCAACCTCATTATCTGTTTAGTCATAGACTTTTTTTATTGATAGACTTCACACCTACTTGTTGGTGTTAACTCTCTGAGACCAGTAGCAAAAACTGACAATGATAACGGCAGAGAGCCATAATGCGGCGGATAATGTAGCATACAATACAGTCAGTGTTGCCAGAAGGTTATGATGGAATATCCCAGATTGAGTAGATAGACCGTTAAAAAACATTGTAACTATGAAAGAAAATCCCTTTAATAGCTAAAATGTCCCTTTATCCCTCGGACACATTAAAATTTGCAGAAAATCCCTCAAAAAGGGATCAATCCCTCAAATGCATGTTTACTTTCTACTTTTCCGTCCGTTGCACCTCTTGACTGACAGTTGGCCTTGGCATAGCTTGTCGCGTGGGAGGAAGCACTTTCATATTTAAAAATTCAAGCACATTCAAGAATTTAGTTATCTTAAGTCAACTAGATTGTTCTCGATGAGATGTAACCTGAACGCAAAAACTGTATTGGTCGGGAACGTCAGTTTTTCTATGTCAGCCACATATGCGAACTGTCAACTTAGTACTCAGTCACGAATTTTTTGACTAAATTCGTCGGCTACCCCTAAATAAACGTCAACTGAAACAGACCGATTTCAGCCAATCAAAACCGAGATACATCTAGTCAGACAGCTGTCAGACTTAGTAAACTAGACACTTGAACGTCTCCAGTATTGGGCGAATGATAGAAACTGTCCTCGGCTGTCGGCAGTGTTGCCATAAATATTTTTGAACAAAGCTGCAATAATGACAAAAAAAACTGGAAAAATCTTACTTCACACAATTTTTTTTATTTAAGTTACAAAAAAAAAGAGCTGATTACGAAAGTAGCGAAAGCAAGTGTGCAAAAAATTATTTTTTAAAAACAACTAAAAATATATGATTGCGAATGCAAACAAAATCTGAAGTGTAAATTTTTGAAAATCTGAAAAATGTTGACAAATCGGAACTAATGCCAACGCTGCCTGTCAATGTCCCCTGTGTCACTGTATGCGATAGGATGACCGCTGCAGAATTATAGCAAAGAATTGTGGCAGGCTCTCGGAAAAATTGCCAAATTGCAACTTTGGCCGCACAACGGTCACGCTGTCAATATTGACGGATGCATCGACGCGACGGAAGAAACGTTTTCTATGGTTTGGGCGCATCAGAACTGTTTGACCTCTAGTCCAGTAGGAAATAGCGCTAAAGCTAAATAATTTTTCAATGAATTATTTTTATACTGATACCTCAGCTCATTTTGGTAACTCCAAAACAGCATTACAGGCTTAGCTGTTGCAACGTTCTTTTGATGTACCGATTATAGCGTTACATTAAGGGCTGACAACCGGAACATACATTATGTGCTGATCAGATCGCCCGTCTGATAGGATGTGACCGACCCGACTCTCACGAGTACCTATCGGTAGGGTTCCAAGAAGGTGGTCCGGATGCTGATGGGAGACCTTGAGCACTTGACCCAAGAAAAAGAGGGACCAGGGGTAGAAAAAGGCAGACTTTGTTGCGGTAATATTTTACTTCAACAACACCAATTTCTATATGCAGAATAGGTGAAATGACCGATTAAGATGTCCGAAAGTTACACTTTGGTTTGAACTCTGTTGCCAAGAGGATATTCTTACTCAATCTATGCAAAAACACAGTAGTTACACCCACATGAACTAAAAATATTATATTTCGTAATTCGACAGTTCCTTATTGTTTTTGTTGCAAAATATGACAGTTCGTAGACCCCGGAATGTATACGAGACCTTTTATTGTGAGTTATCTGCAAAAGAAAGTGAAAATGCAGAGCACCAGTAAAGAAGTCTGTGACAGAAAGCAGGGTTTTCTCTTCTGCTTATATCTCTACCAAAGCGAACTTGGAAAAATTGCAACCAAATGTCCCTCAATCATGCAACACACCCCACCCTCGATGAACTTCAATCGCTCCTCCATCACCATCGCTCTTCCATCGTAGCTAGCAGTTTAGAAAATTCCCCATTTTAGAAATTCAAAATCATTGGGACTAAGACAGATGAGACGCGACACAAAAGCCCAACTCGAAGGTCGATTTCGCATGACTTACCCAAAACCTAAATGTCAATTCATCAATTGCATGAGTATATAGCTATATGCAACCATAGAGGGACACAAAAAGCAGCTCAACTAGGTCACACTCTCAACTGAATGGATATTCGAAACCAGTGTATAGACGGGTTGGGCCGTCAACTAGCCGATACCATCTGTACCTCTCAAAAACTACCCAGCGTCCCATAAATTGTTATCTGCACCAACGGGCGCTAGATTTTTAGCTACGATTAGGGTTCTAACTTTGGACATGTTCTCTCTGTGATTATGACGGCATTGCAGCCGAAACTGACACACAAAACGTGATTTAACAAACGAGAAATATGTGACCTTTGCTGTAGGTATAAAGCCAAATATCTCCACCAGAGAAGCAGCAGCAGCTCCTACTTCCTACATACGGGAGGTGAGGGAGGAGGAGGGCGAAATCAATGAGAGAACTGCTTCCAAGGGATTGGCAAAGACGTTTGTCTCAGTTTTGTGTCCAATTCTCAATTCAATTTGCTGTAGGTACCATTAGATACATTACACAAAGGCAAACACACACACACAATCACCGACAGAAGATGTTGGAGCAGCGATAAAGTCCCAATCACTGTCACTGCTGCCTGGTGGCTCATTCACTTTCGCGTAAAGTCGGTTACGTTCCTCCTCTGGAGTGAACGACTCCTTAAAGTGTAGGAGCATAAAAACATAAAAGCCTTCCTGCCTCATTTGGTGAAATGATAAATTCCAAAATGGCTGAGTTTTATGAATTGATGATGAAGTCTCCCGAAGTCTTCTGAAGTCTTCTCCGTGGGCTGCATTGTCCCTGCCGAGGGAGGAATGCTTAAGTGATTCCTCTGTGTAACTTTATGCAAAGACTCGACGGAAGGACACATTCCGAAGGCAGCCACTTGGAGAGGAGTCGCGCTGTAAAAGTTGATTTGATTTAAATGTGCTTCGATCGCAGTGAATTCTGAATTGTGTGCACAATAATTGCGTTTGGGTGATAGGTATGCCAGGGGGCACCCATTTTCAATGAAATATTTTGCCAATTTGTGAACTTTATTTGGTGTAATTTGTTTCCCCTAAATTTGCCCGTTAAATTGATGGGACGGGTGAAGGTTGCTGCTCCCTTTTTGTTTGCCAAGCACAAAACACTCTGCAGCTTCTGGACTTGAGCTGAGGACTGCTTCTAATTCTCGGTATCTGTCCGATTGGGTTAATGCGCACAATTGACAACGAATTGGCATCTTTGGCTTTAGACCAGACCTCAGACCAGTCTCTGAAACACAAACCGCAGGATCTCTGAATGCTGAATCCCCATATTCATTAGTTCTGCATGGATGGTTACCACAAACCTTTACGCTTCGCAGCAAGTCAAATCTTATAGCCAAATTCAAAATGATGTATAGCGAAAAAATAAAGATTTTGACTTCTGCATAAGGTGGCGGCGCGGGATCCGGTAAATAAACAGCCCATTGTGAACCACAAACCAACAACCGGCCGACATTCTCTGGAGGATATTGAATTTCCTTCACTCGAATTTATTTTGAAGTCTATTCACCATCGCATAGGTACAATGTTTTTGTTTAGTCTGAGGTGGACACTGAACAGATCTGGGTTTTCCTTTTTGTAAATTCATTTGGGAATGACTCTGCAGCTTCGCAAGTGTGATACCAAAAATGAAATAAAAGTATTACGGACGGTGTACCTTTTTCTATCCCAGTTTATGGTCGAAAACATAATCATTTCGAAATTTAAATACAACAGCCATGCAGTTTTACACCTACTTTAACCCTTTTCAGTGAGCCTTTGGCGGGTATCAGGCAACTTATTTAAAATTATTTATTTATTACTTATTTAATTCAAAGAAACATGTCTACCCTGTAGATTGCACTTATGAAAATTCCCAAGCAAACAATTTCCCTTTTTCTCGCGTACTCTATTAAATAATAGCAATTTCAAATTTTAAAACAACCAAAATAATTGTATGAAACACAATTGTTCATAATAAAAACGTAGCGTTGACCAATTTTTATAGTTTTTAGGGGTCAGATTCTTAGGAAAATTTTGAAACATTTTCGTGAGCACCAATAATTTTCTCTAAGTTGAGGAAGTAAATTTAATGCACTCGAAATGACTATCTTATGTCACTCACTGCCAAAGAATGATAGCAACAATAAAGTGTGGGCCATCTAGTGGTTTCTTTTTAAATCATATGTTAATTTGACACTGACAGTTGTTTCCCGCTCAAAATCTTGACAGAAAGTCAGTCTCATACCTCCGCGGAACGAAATGAGTCGCTCTACGCTTGAACAACGTTGGGAAATATGGAAAACTTATTTCCAAAGTGAGTGCTGTGTAGCCCAAACATTGCGTTTTTTGAAAAGAAGTTTTGGCCGAATTGAAGTACCCTGCCTGCTATACGCAAGTTTGTGCAAAAAGTTCGTCAGACTGGTATGCTAGTGGACAACACTCGTCGTCGTACTCCAATCGATCCACAGAGAATGACAGTTTGGTCCGAATTATGCGGAGTGGTGGCATCATTGGACCATTATACTTGGAAAATGAGGTTGAATTTTTCTGTCAGCGATGGGCGTTACAGAGCCTCCTAACCGACTTTACTTTTTACTGAAATTGAAGACATGGATTTGGACGGTCTCTGGTTCATGCAGGATGGCGCTCCATGCCACGATCGATCTTTTGCGCGCCAAATTCCCAAATCGTGTTCTCAGCCGTCTTGGCGATAGAAATTGGCCGGGTCGGAGCTGCGATTTGACCCCTTTGGAATATTTAATGGGGAACCATGAAGGACCGATGTTATGCCAACAATCCGGAAACGATTCAAGCACTTAAGGCCAATAGCATCCAAGCAATCCGTGAGCTACCAGCCCGAAACCATCAACAAAGTCTTGGAAAATTGGAGTGACCGAACGCGCTATTGCGAAGCGAGCCGCGGCAGCCACTTGAACGACGTTGTGTTCCATAATTAAAGAGAATATTTGCTCGTACTAATAAAGCCATGGAAAAAAATGTAAATTTGTTAGTTTTATTGCATTTTTAAAAAGAAACTTTTATTTGGCCCACCCTGTACATGAACCACCACTGCAACAGAATACGCGCATATTCACTTGCACTCTTGTGTAAAGGCGTTGGCCCGCAAAACGCGATAAATGGAAAAATTAAATAAAATTCCCAGATAGTGTCATAAAAATGCCGATGCTGAAGCTTATCTGATCTCGATTGTCGACTGAAGCTCTACGAAATCATTCGCCCCTTTCCTCCTGAATCGTCCAATACCACCTCCTCCTGGTCAAATATTGCACTTGTAGTAATTACTGAATGCGCCTGCAGTATGTGTGCACACAAGCTTTACTCCTGCTGCACTTGGGGGAAAATTAATCCGAATACCATGTTAAACGACACTTTAATGGCCACTTTATCTCAATTAATTCAAATTTGTGACCATAAAATATAATTCACCAAAGCCATCACATTAATGGCCACAATAAAAATGGGCCATGGGACAGCACAAGGTAAAACATCTTGCATGGAGAGTACCCACCTATGCACTCTTTGTGTCCACTGATGTGATGGTCCTGCTGATGCTGTCGCGCTCTGTCGCACCATGCCGAGCGAGTGCAAATGACATTTTTCTAGAATTATAAAGGAAGATGTCGAGGAAGCTGAACTCCACACATAAAGAGGCACACTCATTCGTCGAAATGGCCAAATGCACTTATCGCAGTTGACAGGTTTGTGTGATTAAAAAAAAAGGAGAAAAAGAAGAGAGGAATGTTTTCGTTTTCCATCGGCACGGTCAGCAACCTGGTTGTTTTTTTAGACGCTCATCATACGGATTCCCGCTGGTGCTGATTTCCATCACATAAAGGCTCTGCAATCGTCCGAGTCGATATTGGAAATAAAAAAGCTGATTGAGGCTGTTGATAGTCTGCTGATAGTCATGCAGATTGTTGATCTACTGCGGATGGAGGCGGGAAGCCTTGTTTTCATTACTACAAAGAAGAAAAGTTATATCCATCGGTAATACTGGGTAGGTGAAGCTGCAGAACGCCACAGGAGGTGGATTCGAAGAGGATGTGCCTTACCGTTTGTGGTAAATGAGGGGTGTTTTTTTTTTTTCATTTACCTACCAATGCACCAAATTTAGTGAGGTGGTAATCATCTCAATTGGTTGTACAACAGAGGTGTAGTGGTGTATGGAAGTGGAAGGTTAGTTGCCTATATATGAAGTGGTGAAGTATAAGCTTGCCACTCTGGTATCAATTTCTGGCACACTGGTGATTTTTAATAAAATATTCAACACTGAAGTGCCAGTGTAATAAGGTCGGGTGTCGCATTTGTCGGATTTAATGTGAATAATTTGGATCGAGTATGGGTGCAAATATTTGCCAAGTCACCCTTGTGGTAATTTCAAGTCTGCCGGGGTTCCATAAATATTTAAAATTCATTACAAACAAATATGGTGACAGGATCTGTTGGCAAATCAAGAGTTTAGTGACTACATTTGGCACACACAGCAAATATAATTGCAAAGCGAACCAATTGAATCAAAAATATTCACGACTATGCAAGACTGAAATTCAAATAACGTACCAGAGGTAAGTCCTTAATAAACAACTGGGCTTCAAATGTAAAGCTCTCTTACTCACAATACACCGCATAAGGTCTGAGTAAATGTGAAAGCAGCTGGGGGTCAAACCTGCAACGCTCAGGTTGGTCACAATCAAACAGTCTTAATACTTCATCTACTCAAATTGAAGAGTATTGTGAATTTGTATGTCATGTATTATCATAATCCTAAATACCTAGGCCTCTTGGCACTTTTGAACAGCACAAAGTAGACTTGAAATTTTAGAGCACATTATTATAAACTTGAGAAAAGTCCTACAATAATTGCAGGTGCCTTAGCAAGTGAACTCAACATGCTAGTTAAATGGGATGTAACATTTTAGTTCTAGTTCTTATTTTTGCTTCGTTGCCCAATCATTTTACGCTTCGAAAATGTAGAATAAAATTTTGTATGTATTATTCAGAAAGTTAAGTAAAGGCTTTTCCAATAAGAGGTGTTATTTTGGTATTCAAAGGAAAATGACATTTTTTGAGATAAATGATCGGATGTATATTTCAACATAAAGAGGAAAGTATGCCGTTAATAATAAAAAACAACATCAGCCAAATGACCACCACGAGCACGCATAGAAGAACATATCCTTTTCATGAAATTTTCCATAACCAAATCGCAAAGTGGCTGCCCTAAGTCCTCGATAACACCTCTAGTTAGAAAACACTTTACTACCTAGTTCAGTTCGCTCAAGAATAATTGAATACTTACCCACACATATCCTATGCATTTTCTATGCATTTTTTTTTACTTTACTTTATTCATCTACCGAGCTTAACTCTAACAGATTTCGGATATAATATATGGTGATATAATAATTAAAAATATATAGTATAATACAATAGGTTTTAAGTAACTTAGGAATTAATAAATTAACAAGAAGCAAAATTTTATTATGATACATGAATATTTAAAATTACAGATTTAACTTTCTCTCTATCATCACACAAATCAATTTCTGTACAAACAGAATTGAATAAATTAATATCCAGTGTCCTTCCGTTTTACAGTTTGACAAAAATGCTATAATCATATTTACACGACATAAGAGTGGTGGGTATACAAATTGTGTATATTGTGAATAGCGGTTACTGAACACACTTGAACTGTAAGGCACCTTGTTAAAAAAAAATTAGTTCTAGATATAAGCTGAAAATGTAAAATTTTTGGGAATTCCAAAGCAGTTTTGTAAGATTCCAGGATTCAATATGGATCAAAATCAGAACACATTTCGTCGTTTTAAAGGAAATCAGAAGAACAGAAAAAAATTATTATTACGTTATAGGTTAATTATACAAAAAAGAATGACATAGAAAACAGCTTACAAAGATAAAGAACTCAATGTAAAATAAATGGGTATGTTCGATTTAAAATCACTGAACGAATGGAACTCCAACAAGTTTTGCTGTACTTTATTCTTAGCCTGAGATAATTACTTTTTTGAGATCAAATTTGTGTAGTTCACAAGCGATTTAGTTCAAGAATTGGAAATGAACCACAGGAACTATCTAAATACCATTTTATTCGTTAGTTCTGGCTCAAGGTTTTATTAACTTTTACAATGTTTGTTGGACTACATAAATAAAACTGCAAATGAATCAACTAGTCAAGAAAACGAAATTTTTGATCTTACTTAAGCGCCTTCAGGATATATTTAGATGGTTGAAAGGGATCGCTATTAGTCTTGGCTTAGAACAGAAGATCATAAATTTACAAATAGCAGTAAATTACTGTAATTACTGAATTTTGACCTACAGAGCTAGATGAACGAAGCTTGTAGTTCAGTGTGTACCTATATTTGAATCGTAACAAATTTAATGCTTCCTCCGATGGAATAAAATGCGAGAACACAGTTTTGGGACAGTTTTGGAAAATTTTAGGTAAAACAATAGTTTACCAATTTTCCCCGCTACTCTTGACATAATGAGAAAAATTGATTCAGATTTAAGTATGGGAAAGGTACCTACTTTAGTTCTTAAAAAGTTCCTATGGAGTTGAGAAGATCCTAGAAAAGAAATGTGAACAAATGGAACTATAAATATCCGCTTATAATTTTTTGTTAGGTTTAAGCTTTTGTGGATTTTTGCATGAAAATTTTATTTAGAAAGTTATTTTTGAGAACCCTTAGAAAAGCACATGAGAACCCTGATAGAAAACGTTCGAAAGGACTTCTAACCTCTTGTAATCCAATTCCTTTGGGTTGATGTAAGAAGATTTTAAAGTTTTTTTAAGCACTTTTAGAGGCTTCTATCAGAACCCGCGCTGTTCTCTGTTTGCTTCGAATCCATATAAAACTTTTTGAGAACTTCTTAAAGTAGGAACATACTTTCCGTGAATTCAATCTAAACTCATGGTAACTTTAATGGATCTGACTTTAGAACACTTTTCACATGAAGGTTTTCAATGGCGTATCGAGCATTTTACAGATTTACTAAAGAGGACACATTTGTCACGAAAATCTGCCCTAATGATAACGAACTTTTCTCAAGAGTTCCTTGAACATTTTAGATCTGGGGGTTACCTCCAGTGATACCAGACTTTAGTGGCAGGTTATTCCACGGTTATACCCAAAAAATCCCTTTTATCCCTCGCCAAAATATAAAAAATCCCACATTTATCTCACGAAATATTAAGTTAAAACAACATTTCTTTTATTAAATTCTGTCTTTTTTATTTTCAATAAATACAAGTTACATTATACAATAATTATTCAAGCATACATATTAAGATACGTTTGCATATAATACAAAAATAGAAATGTAGGAACATCTTACCATTTTATGAAACAGTTTAGGGACTTAAAAAAAATGATATTTTGATGACTTTTTTCTAAACGTGAAAGTTTTTAATTTGACTGTTGAAGATTGAATATTTTTTTTATTCTTAATGAAATGAGCAATTAGGAACAAAATTTGACCAAAAAATAAGATTTCATATCCGTAGATGAATAAATAAATAAATACATAAAATCCCTTTCTTTTTGTACTATGAGGTCCGAAAAATCCCTTTGTCCCTTTTAGTTTATTATTAGTGAGAAAATCCCGCAAAAAGGGATAAATCCCCCGATCTAGTATCAGTGGAAACGTTTTCACTAAAACTTTTCTGAACTCAGAAAAAAAAAATTGTTGATCGTATGTTAGCTCCGGAGTTTTGAAACCCTTTTAGCCACTTGTAAGTAAGTAGAGATCAAGAAATGGTTCTGAACTGCATAGACTTCTTCTTTCAATTGCTACTGTCCTAAGGCTATGTGCACCAGTGTTACCAGATTGGGCGCTTTGTCGTATTTTGGGCTACTTTTTTTCTTACAAAACAATATAAATGAAGAAATGAGCGCTGAATACAATTTTGGGCTTAATATCGTTTTACGAATTGTATATAAATTTTGTTGTTTTTTTTTCCTTCACAAAACTAAAAAAAAATATTTTCGACAAACCGCACTTTTAAAACTTGGTAGCACTGTTGCAGTCAAGTGACATCGAACAGCCGATCAACTTGCAGGCACACCAATTTGTTTTACGGACCCTTTGATTTGACACAAGCCCCAAAAGCCAATTGCAGAAGATAGAGGTCAAATAAAATTCACTGCACGCATAAGTGAGATGGGTAAATGGAAAAAATACCAAAAAAAAAGTACTCGAGGAATTGGGAAAATGTTCAAAGATTTTTGGGATTCGTTCTGGACAACGATTGGGCTACATTTTGTTAAGGCTGAAACAAACTAAATTCTGCCAACATTATGTTTTCTGTCGCACAAATGTTCAGTCGGAAGACTATTTTTCAGAGTGCAAACGTTGCGAATGGTAGGTTTTATGTGCGCTCGTTCGCATTAAAAGCTAGGTCTTCCATTTGCTCGTCCTTATATAGCATAAAGGTCAATGGGGCAATAAGCACACATAGGTACATGAAAAGCCGTACCTGAATAACTGAAGAAATAGCATGTGTTCGTAGTACCTACACTTCAGCTTTTAAAAACTTAAGATCGAGCAATGTTGGTGGATACCTACCTTTTTTAAATAGTTGAGAGAGGTATGCCTTAAGAAAAAAACAGGAGAGGTTCCTGAAAGAGGAAAAAGTTATATGGTTTTAAACGTGACATTTAATTGAGCTAAGGAGCTGCTCCTCGTTGAATGCTATTGAATATAAAAACGGGACAATGCCCAAAATTTTAGTTAGTGGCCTGATGGCAACGTCTCGTTTTAAAAACTGTTAAGCTAGGCGTGTCAGATATTTGAACCGAATTACGTAACAACTCAGAGCTTATAAATTTGGTAAATGATGCCCTCAGTAGTTCAGTATTTTATCACGCACAAATTAGCTTTCGCAACCATTCTACTACTACTTCCGATAAGTGTACTCCTTTGTAAAAATCAATCTTTCCCTGAACATGCTACCTGTCACAAAAGGTATTGAACATTTGTCCAAATCCTTCAACTGACTCGACTCCAAAGTCCCAAGCCGCATTAGCAAAAGCAAAGCTGACTTTAACTTGAAATCCCTTCCTGGTGTGGTGAAATTTATAGAGCTTTCCGATAAAATAAAAGCAACTTCAGCTTGCTCCATACTTGGACTCCTGCCAGTGGCATTTCAACTCTCCACCTTCAACATTTTCGTATAGGCATACACCAGATCATCAACCTCACTTTGCACTTGCGGTTAATGCTTTTACTCGACTTTACTCAGCATCGTCGCGTCGGTCGGTCCACTGCTAATGTCCACTTTGCTGTTTTGACACATTCCCGTGGTCCATAAAAGTCAATTTGTTTCGGCGCAGTGTTATGTGGCCACGCTCTTGTCTCGATTCCGACTATGACTCTGATCATGGTCTTTGTTGGTGACTATATACAGACTACACAGGCGCGAACAAAAAAAAAACTGACTTAATCCAAAATTATGCCTTCAACTTGTTGCAATGGAAATTGCCTGAGCAGCACCTCCGCCATCACCACCACCACGACCGTCATCGCACACAATGTAGCAATTACCGAATTCCAAAAATGAAGGAAATTTTCGCAAAATCTTTGGCCAAACCGTCGAAACCGATGATTTACCAGTAAATCATGAGCTCCTCGAGAGTTGTTTCATTGGAATTTCACTCCACTGCCAGTGAGCATGTGTTTGTGTACGTTTTTCCCAAGCGCATTGTCCGCCGTGCGGTGGAATACCTAGCATTACAGCTTGGGAAGACGGCCGTACGGCCGACATAGCAGCAATTTACTTGTCAAGCCCGAATAAGAATTATCGCTGCACTGGCACTCTTCCGTCGGAGGAGTCAGATATGGTGATTTTTCAATTCTTTTCGCCCTTTGCCATACTTTCCCAAATAAACAGGTCCTTCCGACTGCATAAGCATATACCGGACACCTCACGCACACACCACATGCGCAATCGCTTATCGGAGACATATCTGCTCGCCAATCGAACGTGACAAATTGAGTAATGAACTGAGGGTACCCTTCACCGGGATGAACCTCATCAAATGCTAATGCATAATGAAATCATTAATAAATCGCACCAGCGCGCCGATGATGGGCCAGCTAGACCAAACCCTGGCAGTCTGAGAGGGCGAAACACAATAAGGAGAAGCTGAACGCGCTGCTGACTAAAGTGAAATTAATTAAAAGATCATTTATTCGGAAATTGTAATTAATATTCCGGGCACACGAAGACGGCCAACAAGGCTGATACTAGGCGGTGGCGGTCGGTGTGGCAAAACGTGTTTAAAGAGTGACCGCATGCAAATATACACCAGGCCGGCTTAGGTAGGACCTGTCCATAAGTGTATTCAGCTGCCTGAGCTCAGATGAGAGATGGACGATGAAATTGTTTTTGAATGCTGAACAACCTCCCCTATATGTATATGCTCGCATATGTACGCAACGCAACGTCGCATCGTCTGCTGCGCTCGCTAATAATACTCGTTGCAGTCAGTACCAGAATATCCTGATCTAGGAGGGGAATCAATTTGTTTTTGCCACAACGAATCGCAACCTAGGACTGACTGAGATTGGGTTGTGCAAGTAGCGAGAACAGGTAATTTACATTGATGGGGTCGCATGCTAAAATTGAGATTATATGCGCAAAACGTTGATTATTATGCGAGATGACACTGTGTCTTTTTTAATTTAATTGTGGCGTTACCTCGCATTGCCGGTCACTTAATATTTTATAGGAAAATGATGCGAGCCGAAAGAGGGAGATATGTAGATAAATAGGGAGGGCAAGTCTGTGGGCCGGCTGTTTTGGAGACCAACACCTAATAGCCCGCATTTAGAATCGACATGTAGTTCTGCTTCTGCATGTTTATAGGAACTAAGCTTTGACAAATTTTGTAACCGTCCGGAATATTCGGATCCAATTTTCGAACCTTTGTCGATTCTGAGCGACAAAATTCGTACCGAGAAGGAAAGGGTTCAATGAAGAAGTGAAGAAGTCCTTAGAAATTCAGTTTCAACAATTTTTTTGTTTTGACAGCTGACAGCAGATTTGTGTCATTTTACCATAAGTATAGAGGTTCATTTACTGTTTATAAAGGGTGGGCCATCTAGTGGTTTCTTTTTAAATCATATGTTATTTTGACACTGACAGCTGTTTCCCGCTCAAAATCTTGACAGAAAGTCAGTCTCATACCTCCGCAGAACGAAATAAGTCGGATTACGCTTGAACAACGTTGGGATATATTGAAAATTTATTTCCAAAGCGAGTTCTGTGTAGCCGAAACAGTGCGTTTTTTGAAAAGAAGTTTTGGCCGAAGTGAAGCACCCACCGCGCCTGCAATACACAAGCTTGTGCAAAAAGTTCGTCAGACTGGTATGCTAGTGGACAACAATCATGGTCCGCGTTGTCGATAAGCCAATGCAACCACAGGGAGTGACAGTTTGATGCGGATTGTAGAGTGGTGGCATCATTGGACCATTTTTCTTCGAAAATGAGGCTGGGAGCAACGTTTCGGTCAACGGTGGGCGTTACAAAGCCATGTTAACCTGACTTGGACGACCTCTGGTTCATGCAGGAAAAAAATTAGTTTTGTTCATTTGATTGCATTTTTAAAAAGAAACTTGTATTCGGCCCACCCTGTAGATATGATTTTACGCCCCTACTTATAGACTTGTCTCAAAGGGGGCAATCTGCAGAGCAAATTTCGTCAGTATTGTATCATCCATTATAAACCATTTGCTACAGTGTGTTGAAATCAGGCTCGAAAAAACAAAGCCTTCTGTGATAGAGCTATAGTGTCAGATAGCCAAGCTCCAATCCTGGTATACTTGACTAGTGGCGTCAATATACTAAACTGAGTAGATGCGCAAACAGGGTGGCCCTCTGTTATAAGGAGAGTTATGGCCAAGTGGGGAAGGAGGGTTATGGAATGGCCAATTGGACAACTTCAAAAAGAAATTGGCCATCAGCTCCTGACCCTTCTCAAGCCTTCGTAGCCAGCATTCTGAAAGCTAATAACAGGTCGGTTGAGATTCATATCGCACTACTCGTGAACCTTTTTTTTTGACTCGACCACACCTCCCCAACGTTTGATCAGCTCCTTGACAATGTCTTTGGAAAACATTCTGACATAATTATATAAGTCAATTGTAAGAGTAAATGAGTATTTAGTTGTAAGAGTTAGTCTAAGTTAGTGTAAGCATTGATATGTGAATAAAAGGGCAGTTGCCGTGACCGCCAGCCGTGACATTGTTTTTGATCCGCACCACCTCCGATATAACACATGGCGACGAGGATAAATTCGAGGTGGTATTTTCGTGAAAATTAATTAGTAAAAAAAAAATACAAAATGGCAACGAATGCTGGTGATTCAAAAGACATAAAGTTAAGCGGCGGCAGTGCTTTATCAACATCGGGGTTGATTGGAAATGTCTTTTGAAAACATTCCTTCCACACAGCTTCAAGCTAATTTTGGCCTTCAATAGCTGCGTGTCATCTAATATTGATCATCAGTGTTACCATTTTAATAATTACACAACCGCTAGCCACACATCGCTTCTCTGCCTACTTAAAAGTAATGTATTCCCCACCGCCACCGAAATATTAGGCACGCCAGTAGGTCATTCGCAAACACAGCACGCCCTGACCTCTCCATGAAATCCGAAGGCTGATGGCACATTTGCCGACGATACCGCAATCATCCACCACAAGGAACTTGTTAAATATTAATTGAATCCGCACATCGTCAAGGAAGCGTGCAATTTCGACAAATCCAAACACTGATGGTCAAACACATAGTTTAATTGCGGAAAGCGGAATCCTTTGAGAGGAGGGCAAGTATGCGGCTGCTTATCGAAAGCCTATACCGCCATCAATATTGCAGCAGCATCGCACACTTCTCGTCCGTCCATCGGATTATGTTAGCTTTAGAGAATTCCATGGCCATTGGCCATTCGCGTTGCGCAAGTCTGCTGCAAGAAGGTAATTAAATGTGCGTCCAGGTGTGGCTGCTGCTCAGACGGAAAAAAATGCCCACCCCGCGCAATCACTGCAGTGTCACCGTTTCGTAGGAATTCTTAACGACCCCGGCCGGCACCGCCAGTACAACTTCGCATGTAGCCAACAATAATGACGGTGGAATTCCTTTCATTCCTGTTCATCGCTCAAGTCGCTTTTGTTGTCGTCGCGTCGTCCTCGACTTGGTACCCGAGCAAGGTCCATGCGGAGTGAGAAAACGATTTACGCGCCCAATTCCTAGACCAATTGAAATGGAAATGGCCATGGCCATCATATCCAGCACAATATACCAACCAGCGAAACTGATCATAAATTAACGAGGCGTTACTGCGAATAATGTGTTCTGGCACGAATATCCCTAAAGGGGGTGTTCCTCACAGGCCCACAGAGACACGTTTTATTACAGCAGCTTGTCCATCATCATCGCATCAGTGGCAGAGCTCAGACACTGGTAACACCACACTCCACTACGCCAAGATGATGATGATGACGACGACCTGGACGCCTGATGGTGTAGTGCCAATTTTGATGAGAAGAAGGTTTATTTTCGGTTTTTTAATTGCCCTTAGGGGCCGCTGTGATTCCTTTCACGCGAAACGATATCGTCAAATATTTACAACTGCGCGCGCGGATAAGACGAATAAAAAGTCCGTCTGAAGCACAATAAAAATCACCTCGACTTGCGGCAAAGAGGCCCCTCGAGGGGTTGTAAAGGCCGTAGACGCCTACAAATCACCACTCGACTAATAATTGAAGAGAAAGATCACAAATGCGACTGCGAATGCGAATGCTCAGGCTCGCCACAGCACCAGTGCCATATAATCACCTTAAAGGCCACTAAAAGTCGGAGCTATGGTTAGCCGTGATGGGTTTGTTCGACGGGTCTTTTGTTATGAATGCGAGCAGTGTAGGTTGCGCGGCAAGGAATTTGTTTTTCCTGATGGATCGGTAACGAGACTTGTTGTGACTCCGTATACGTGTATCCGTTGCCCTCGCAGTCGAATATTAAATATTTGTTTTGGGGGCGAACGGATAGAGCCGGTGCATGGGAAAATGCACCGCCAAACCTACCGCAATAAATTTACGGGCGGAGCGATTTTAAATAGTTTTTTCCGATGCACCATAAAAAAATATGTTAGCCTAGGTAGATGCGGCCAAAACAACGGTATCCCTGGAAATTATTTAAACATTTTTCCTTTGGTAGAATGTGTGAATATCTTAATTACTAGGATAGGTAGCCACTGGTCGTTCTTAAGGAAAGCGGAGGTCATGTTAAGAAGCCTCTGGTTGAGACTGGCGTCCACGAACATGTGTATTACAGAAGCTTAAGTCATAAAAATGTTGTAGAGATTTTTAAGTTGTTACTCCGACTTTACTTTCAAATCGTTTATGCTTAATCGTGCAAGCGACTTTTTGCTTATACTCGGTCCTGGTTGGGCTTTGTAGTTTTTACAGTGAATTTCAGACCGAGAAGGTAAACGATGTGGAGTTTCTTACTGACTAAGTTTTTAATGGATGATACCATACTGACGAAATCTGCTCTGCAGATTGCCCCTATATTGAGATAAGTCCATAAGTTAGCACGTAGGGGGATTAAATCATATCTACAGGGTGCGCCAAATACAAGTTTCTTTTTAAAAATGCACGAATAAAATTATTTTTTTCCATGTATCATAGCTTTATTAGTAAGAGCAAACATTTCCATTAATTATGGAACAGAGCGTCGTTCAAGTGGCTGCCTCCGCTGGCTTCGCAGTAGCGCATTCTGTCACTCCAATTTTCCAAGACCTTGTTGATGGTTTCGGGCTGTAGCTCACGGATTTCTTGGAAGATATTGGCGTTAAGTGCTTGAATAGTTTCCGGATTGTTGACATAACATCGGTCATTCATGGTTCCTCCCAAAAAAATAATCCAAAGGGGTCAAATCGCAGCTCCAACCCAATTGCCATTGCCAAGACGGCTGAGAACACGATTTGGGAATTTGATGCGCAAAAGATGGATTGTGACATGGTCTGTGTGGCATGGCGTGCCATCCTGCATGAACCAGAGGTCGTCCAAATCCAAGTCTTCAATTTCAGCAAAAAAAAAGTCGGTTAACATAGCTCTGTAACGCCCACCGTTGACCGAAACGTTGCTCCCAGCCTCATTTTCGAAGAAAAATGGTCCAATGATGCCACCACTCTACAATCCTCATCAAACTGTCACTCCCTGTGGTTGCTTTGGCTTCTCGATGACGGGGCCCATGAGTGTTGTCCCATGGTCTCATGAAATTTTTGACAAACTTGCTTATAGCAGGCGCGGGGGGTGCTTCACTTCGGCCAAAACTTCTTTTCAAAAAACGCACTGTTTGGGCTACACACCACTCACTTTGGAAATAAGTTTTCAATATTTCCCAACGTTGTTCAAGAGTAGAGCGACTCATTTCGTTCCGCGGAGGTATGAGACTGACTTTCTGTCAATATTTCAAGCGGGAAACAAATGTCAGTGTCAAAATAACCTATGATTTAAAAAGAAACCACTAGATGGTCCACCCTTTATTGTTGATATTATTCTTTGGCAGTGAGTGACATAAGATAGTAGCGTAACTGGCATACCATAATATATATTTATAAAAAAAAGGAATTTGCTTAAATTGATCTCTACTCAGGGTTTAACCCCCAAAAATAAAGCTATTTCTTTTGTGACAACTATTCAATAGAACCTTTCCTAACCGGTTCCAAAATTCTTCACAAATCTTTATTCAGATGTTCGAACGCAGTGGTAGCAGATAGAAGGAAATTTTCCTCTTTGAGGAAATTTCATTACCTTAAGTGAGCTTATAGGAAAAAGGGTTAACTTCCTGCTTACTAGACTACTTAAATAAACGGAAATTTTTGTTATGTCCGAAGGTCCCCTCAAAACATTTTTTTTTTTTAATGAAAGCTTATGGGTCGGTATTCTGTAAGGCGAAATTTTCAAAACTTTTTCGACTGCCAAAAAACTTAGTTCTTCAAAGTTAGAGAAAATTATTCGTGCTTACGAAAACGTTTCAAAATTGTCGTAAGAATCTGACCCCTTATTATAAAAATTGATCAAAGCTACGTTTTTATTATGAATAATTGTATTTCATTCAATTATTATGGTTGTTTAAAAATATCTAAATGCCATTATTTAAAAGAGTGCGCGAGAAAAAGAAAAAATTGTTGCTTTTATCTTTGGGAATTTTCATATCTACACGTCATGAAGACAGTGCGTCTTGCGGCATACAATTAAAGGTTGTTCAAAACGACGTAAATCGTATCAATTAAAAATATAACCAATCGTGTATGATGCTGAAATACTGGAATTTTTTTTCTAATTTCCGTCCTTGAAGTCGATGGAAATGTCTCTAGACTTCAATTTCAATGTTTACCTAAGTGAGAAAAGTTGGTTGGTGGTTGATCTACAACCGTCACCAGGCAAGTGACTGTTAGTTCGTTGAAGTTGCGTTGCAGCACATAGGATCATAGAGAAGCCATCAAGCATGCTTTCTTTAATTTAGCGGTCAGCCTTGGTTGATGTTTTCAAGTAAGCATCCTTTCTAAACTTCACCTTTGAGTTTGAAAAACTTTGTTCTAGGTACCTAGTTGTTGTAAATAAGGCGGTTTTTTTTTTGTTAAGATTTTAATCTTTATACGACCTTAGTCAGCCTCTTGTTTATTGATTGGAACTACATAGTTCCTCATTGTTTGTGGCTGTAAGAAGCTTCAGTAGGAGCCTGCATTACGGTCTTAATACCAACAGCCCAGGTGCTAATTGTTGCAGTGGTATAGCATGTCAGGGTTTTATTTCAGGTTACAGCAGTAGAAATTCGGATATCAAAACGAGTTAATTTCAAATTGTTAAAACAAATAAGAGAATCGACACCTGAATGTGTCCCAAAAGCTGTCAATAAAACTCCTTGGCCAACGTAGTTTCCAACACAGATAGGTAGGTTGTAGCTATTATTAAAAGAGTTTGTGAACTTTTAAATACAAATTTCACTTTATTCCTTCACTCTTAAAAGTGTTTCTTCAATCTTAATAACGCGTGACAAACGCCGTGTACCTCACTACAGCAACTCGACTAACTCGTGTCTATTTCACTTGACGTTAAACAATGGCTACTGCTTGGAATTCGGAAATACGGTATTACTTATTGTGGAACACAATGAAGCGGGAAGTTTGAATTGTGGAGTGTATTTATTTTAATATACGCTACAAGGTATTAAGTATTTGGCCAAGGACGACGTATTAAGTATTTACCGGTGGATGTACGCATTTCTAAGTCATTTATTCGAAAATTCACCTCACAGAGGTGATTTAGGCTAAGTTTGCATCTAAAATTGAGAGTACCTATATCACTGGCTGCCTTCCTTCATATTAAAGGCGGTTTATGGGCTCCAATTTTTTCCGTTTTGCGTTTCCATTTCCATTTTCCGCTGTCCGTGGCGGCATTTTATCAAGAAAACTTTCGAACCTATATATTGACAGTTTGGCTAAAGCCATGGTACCATAGTCTTCGAAACTACTTTCCACTGTAGCATTAATTTAGGTACACCGGACAGCACAGTTTCATATAGTTAGGTCCGACAACTTGCAATCTGCGCGGTCGGTGTTGTGGAAAATTTCTCATTACTTAACATCGCCTTCCGCCAAGTCCAAGCAGCAAACGGCATTTTAACCAAGCCCAAGGCATGAACTAAGTATACAAATTATTTATTTAATACTTAGTTTATTGACTAAAGAAAACATACCTACACTATGATGAAGGTACCTATTAAAAATATACTTAATTTATAAAAGGAACAATAAATGCAGCACTTCTTCTCTTAAGATCTGTGTTTCTCTTGAGTGTTTTACCTGCTGCGCTGTGCGAACGAAACGGAATGAAACACAATCAAAAAATAAGACTTTTCTCTTCGGTAAACTTTGAGTGAGTTCAATTTACACCAACAAAATAGACAGTCCAATAAGAAGACAAAAAGAAACCTTAACTGGTTGCCTGAGACTGAGAGGAACTGGAAAGTGCATAATAAGCTGCACTCGGAATTGGAATGAAATAACTGAAACATGGTCATCCATGTTCCATGGATGGTGAACTGAAGTGAACGGTGCACAACTGAAGAACGGCTACGAAAAAGCAGAATAAGCAAAAACGATGCCACACAAGACCACACGAACAAGAGTGCCTTGCCTAGCCAGCGAGCGAGAGGGAGCCCGCATTCCAAAACAAGTTGTGTGTGGCAGGGAACGGAAGTTCATTTATACGAAAGAACAAACGAGATGCCAGATGCCACTATTCTAGTGAATATTCCACTCCAAATTCCAATAAAAACAAACAAGAAATAAACAAACTTTTCGCCGCTGTTTGCTGCTGGCTGCCTGCTGCTGCCTGTTTCATGGAAATGGATTTTTCTCCCTGCACCAGCAGCGCAACCGGCATTTGGCGTTTCGTGTTCGGTCGGGTTGTTTTGTTGAGTGTGCGACAGTGAACAACCACACGCACACATAGGTTCAGCTCGAGCCAGTTGGCGCGACTCACTCAAGCAGTAGCAGCAATTTGGCTCAAATCCGGCGACACGGTCCACTGTCGCTGTTTGCCGTCGTCGTTGTCTTCGCATTCGCAGCACATCGCATTTTCCGTGGCTCCGCTTCTGGTTCAGTCGAAGTTGAGCGCTTTCTGTTGTTGCAGTGAAAGAAGCCACAGAAACAAACGGGAGTGTCAACGTTGGTTTTGTTCGTTCGGGAAAAGCGTGCGTGTTCGAGAGCTGTCATCGTCGATGTCGTTGTTTTTCGTATGAATATTGTTCTTGTTCGCCGGTTTGTTCGGATATTGTCCTTTTTAGCGGGTGGGTGGGCAAAAAAAAAAAATTTTTTTTCTTCTAACAAGAAAATTTGAATTGAAAAATTGTCGTGTTGCCATTTTGGAGGAGCTACCCAAATAAAAACCAACCACCAACACAGAATGTCCTATGAAGTGGTGCAGGGCAGTCGGTTCCTGCAACGTTAATTTTGTTTTGTTTTCCCGAAGGATATACCTACATGGAATAGTGTGCTGTGCGCTCGCGATTGAGTGAGTTGCGGTTTGTGTTCATACCGACCGGATATCCGGATTTCGAAAATTGTGCTTGACCGCTGCTGTGTGAATTTGGCGGCAAAAATTGTGATTTACAGTGCACATCATAAGGATTACGAGTTTTTTGTTTTTACAAGTTTTCTGAACTCTACCCATGCATGGGATTTGGAATTTGAACGCCAGACCGGATATACCTAACTCCTCAGAATCAGGTGAGTACCGGTTGTGTCTACAACATAGTCTAGACGTGGTTTTCTCAAGGGGCCAGTATAATATGTACCACTTACGACCCCTTCAACTTTTTGCATAATTATAACGTTTCCTTGTATGGAGCGACTTCATTTTTATTTCGAGGGAAATTCCGAAGAGTGTGGGCTAGATGTAGCTCTGTGTTCCTGTGCTGTGCAGAAAAGCCCTCCCCCATTGGTCTAGCCTAGGATGCAACAAGGGGTTGAGACAGGGCGAAGAGTGCCTACCTCCTACGTATTGGAAGGGTGTTGTTGCAATTACGGGGCTGCCGCATGTTTGTATCCTTTCGCATTAAGCAAGGGGATACAATATGAAAAATAATACAACCTACGTCCATGCATATCCCTTGGGGAAAGGATTCTATAATAGACGTCTGAAGTGATTGCATGTGACATTGAAAAAGAAATGGGAATGGAAATGTTGCATATTTTTTCAACGCAGATTTAAGCTTAAATAGGACGGCGTAGGTGTAGGTATGTGGGTACAACGTACAACCTTCCACGGGAGTCTACAGGACGGATGTGCTTGTAGGTGGATGTGCATTATTTAATGCCAAAACGGATCCAGCATCCGAAACGGAACTGGATGGAATGCTTATGTGCCTTAGGGATGTGGATACCCTCAGCTGTGCATGCTGGGCAAGGCCTCGTGCAGACATTATGAATGGACTCTAAAAATGTGGAAATACCGTGCGATGATTCTCGCTTTTTATATTCTAAAAATGTTTTTTACGGCTCTTTTGTCGACGTAGGTACCTATAGAGGTATACAACTAACTGAGTTACGTAAGCAAAGTTACGAATGTTTACCGCAAGAGCTTGATGTTAATTTCACGTCGGTGACTAGATAAAAGCACCTTTTGCGAAGTCTAGTTGCGCCTTATGTCGAATAATTTTATTTCGTACCATCCTCGTCCCTGCAGAGGTTTCGGTGTTGTTTTTTCCTTTACGTAACAGACGATATTCGGTTTACCTAACATTCTAAAACTAGGTACAGGTACCTTGCAATGTTGGATCAACAAAGCTAAGTTGCTATTCGGACGTTGCCATATCTTTAACTGACATTTGAGTGACTAACTTATACTTAAACTTAAACGGCCGAGGATATCTTCAGCCACTTTTGAGAGGTTTTACACTTCATATCCGTAGACCAGGATTGGGGCTGATATAGGGTCTTCCGTTCAGACTTAAGTTCTGTGGTTCAACGACATAAATATTGACCTATTCGATTTTTCGTAAAATGTTGCAGATTCGAAGTTGTTCCCTAGAGAGTTCTACAGCGACATGATGAACTTTTTTTTTTATTTCATGCTAGAAAGTGAGGTTATGAATCTGGACAGTTTTTATTTCCACCAATAAACTGCTCCATGCCTTCTGTGCACTAAGATTAATAACAACAGCACTTTTAGTGACTGCACGCACTGAGAGGTGATTTGATATCGTCTGGCTTTTCTTTTTACGGGTTGTCGTTGGTACGATGGGATACTAGAGATGATTTAGAACCTGGAGCCAACGAACTTATGTATTAAAAAGTTGACATGACAAGGAAGTTATGGCCTGGCTTCCGGCTTATTGGTTTTGTTTTCAATACTGATTCGTACGTATACGACATCTCTTCTGAATAGCGAATTTAGTTAAAAGTCGTTTGATAGGAGGGGTTTGCCCAACTTGGACTTTTTTTTGTCAAAGAAAGGCGAACCTATGTAGGTATTTATAACGTTTCACAACTGAAAAATGTTTACATGATTTATAAATTGTCCAGTAATTAAAGTAAAATGGAAAAGTGATGACAAGTGTAGACATACGAGGATGACCACTGATAGTAGGAGCTAGGAGGGTGCGTTCGTTGTCTATCTGATAGCAATTATTTCTGTAGGTTGTTCAACAACTCTTATTGAAGTACGAAGTACATTATTAGGTACATAATATGCCTATTGGCCTATCGTCAGCGACTCATTTTTTGCGTTTTACCAGTCTATTCGGATCTCCAACAAGCTGTCAAGTGCAAAATGCATGTTTTCGGACTGATCTACATTAGGAACTCTTAGACATCATTGGATCCCTTTAGAGGAGCATATTTTGTACTGTTGGATATGTAGCCGCGTCATGTAACTCTACGGTCTTGAATTGACTGTGACTTCAACACGGTTTTCAGTGGTCCTCTATGAGGTGCACTTAAACCAAACTACGTCCATCTTGCTACCCATGTGACGGATAGGTGGGGCACATTTTTCAGTTGGATCTTTTATGATCTTGCCTAAGTCATAGGTATATTCTTTCTTCTCCATTAATCTTGAAGAGCTTGTCCTCATAAGTGGATCGGAGTGAGCTAGGTATAAGGTTGCCAGCTGACATTTAATCAGATGATCTAGGAGGTCAAGCGATTCTCGACACCACCTTGTGGTGGGTGCTGCACTCGCTGTATTTTCTTATCAAGGCATATTATGTAATGGTAACTACTCGTTGGGGCAGTGGCTTAGTGGTTAGTGTGTTCGACTACGAGGGGTCTCAGGTTTGAATCCCGAAAAAAACCCAAATTCAAACTTATGGTTTTTTCCACTGCGCCACCTTTTGCGAACGTCTGACAAACATTTGAGAGTATAACTGTCAAGAAACAGCTTCTCAATTAACCTTTTGGAACCGGCATCAAATTGTAGATCCATTTCATTCGCACCAAAAATGAACAACTCACTGAGAAGCTAGGCCTAGATTCCCTACGGACCTGTGGCGCCAACTAATTTTTTTACTAGTCGATTAACAAATGTCTCTCCAACGATGTCTTCTCGGTATACCCATTCGTAATCATTGCATTCGTAATTTGAAACATAAAGACCTGGGGGCAGATTCCGTATAACAATAATCGTCGGGACGATATCGTTTTTGAAACTTTGATGACCATAAGAAGTTCTATTTTGCCCGAATTTGTTTCACTATCGTCAGCTTTCATTAAATTTGTAGAAAATGAATTGGATTAAGGTCTCAAACTCGTAATTTTGTCGCTTAGTTGCTACTTTTGGAGGTCTATCGTTTCGAGGATAATCGTCTGCAAAGTTATGGAATGAGTGCCCTGAAGAGGAATAACTAAATTAGTGATCGTGCGAGTTAAAGGCATCCTTGAACGACTGATAAATATCGCCAATTCAAACACTCTACCTACAACGATACTCAAAACTCGATCATTCAATGCAAAATTTGGTATTCTCCGTCACCCATTGCTCGTCAACTGAAATGCAAAGCTCTCCGACTCTCAGTATACCCCGAATTCGCAACGGAAGTTCACGTGTTTTTTTTTACATACAATTCTATGGAAATGGACTTCGTCGATGAAAAAATAAAACGCTGACGGTATTTTCTTTGCGGTGTAACAATAGATCAAACGGAAACTAATACAAATTCAATAATTTTGACAGCTTCCTGCAATTCGCCTATGACACTCAAATGTGTGCCCTAAGTAGTAAGTATTCCCAATTTTCAGAAACAGTGAGTGCGCATTTAAGCTTTTTCGGTCAGTGTCTCTTTTCCCTCTGCAACCATTAGATAATAACCCTTTTCCCACACCACTAAGACCGGTCAGATTAAATCAGATCTAAAGTCATACACGACAGCCTACTACGTGAGCAATAAAAACAACTGGTGCAGTCAGTCACCTTTTTATGTTTCCATTCCATCACACGTAATGCATTTTGGAAAAAAAAATTCATTTGAATTCACGCCGGAGGTGCCATAATTCGAAAAGAACTGTTTTAGCTGTCAGCTACTCCTTGAAACCACCTACTCACTAATTCCACGCTCGATCGCAACAACATATCAAAGAATTGGTTAAAATGTTTATTGCAGCTGTCCACGATCGCACCATGTCACCCTGCTAACCAAGAGAGCGACTTGACCAAGAATCGATTTTTAATTAGATTTCAAGATGTGTCAGCTCCAAAACCAAAACGTCCGCTTCCATTGAATCTTACATTTTACACAAAAAAAAAAAACAAAATTGTTTTTATCGCACACACACACTTGACTTCGGGGGGGATCTGGATCTGTCAGCTATGTTCCTTTCGACGAAATTGATTTGCATACGAAGCATTTTCGGTTGTAATTCAATCAGAATGAATTAATTCTGCACCCTGAAGAAATCGATCGGTGCCCTCTGTTGTGCGCTCTCTTTGTTGGTCACAACAGAAAAGCAGAAAAGACATCCTTTCCTTTTATGCTGATGCTGACGATGTGTACTGTGACAGTAAACAATTCAACTCTGCCCTGAACTCTCTTGACAGATGCACATCAGGCGAAGCCAGAAAGCAAATGTAAACAACTCGTCCGAGAACACAAACAAACCGAAAGACACAGAGACAGAGCATTACCAACTGGTGCAGTATGGTTGGACGATGTGAACCCGGTTCCTGGAACGCGGTTGCTAGCGAAATGTCGCCCCATTGATAGGTTCCTCATAATTTCGATGACAATGGGCTTCGCAGAAGCGTCCGGACCCCCTTGCCCACTCTGTTTCTCTGTTCCAGCTATGCGCGCAATTTGTCAAAAAGATTAAATGCCTAAGCTCGTAAAAACACTGAAATTATGAATGTATTAGCAAAAAGATGGTCATTAACTTCAACAGGTATCTGCTGTGACGTGAGGTGTTTCGTGTTTCGTGTTTCGTGTTTGTGACTTGTTCTAGCGCTTGTCAAACAACCATACACGTACGTACGTATCTCCCTTTTGTGGCCGCAGATGAGTTCGTCGAGTTGTTTATACATAAATCATCTTCCATTGACTCGACAGATATTTGAAGAAGGAAGACAAAAAAACACACATCCCAGCAACATACGTGCGACCTAATGACGACTGTTAATCATACGGGCAAACATTTTTAATGATTTGTAACAAAAACGAGTGTGTGCCTTTGGCGTCGTTTGATGCGGAGGTGTGGCTCTGTGAGGCAGAGGTGTTTCACCAGATGAGGTTGTCAAATGTCGAAGATTTGCATGACAATTCAACCGTCTGATTGATTCGAGGTGAAAATGCGTGAGAAGTCATCCTTGAATGGGCTTTTGTTTCGCTCTCTGTGTTTATGGTGACATTCCTTTCGATCTAATCAGAGTCACCCTTCATCATTAACGAAGTAAAAATCCAGGAAACGAGGCAGGAAATTAACATGTATACAGGCAAAAACGAGCACACAAGTTCGATACAGATGAGCCCAAAAATCGGAATTTCAAATTTATCTGCAGGCATAAATCAGGAAACAGAAACACACAACATCGTTTTCGGTTCAATTCGAACGCAGTGTGTTTGTGTGTGTCGAGGGAGGAAGAAGCCTTTTGCCACAGCCAGATTGTGTGTGATGTTTTATTTTTCGGTTTTCAAATAAATTTCCAGGCGCTGACAGGCGCTGTGTTAAGACCTAGCTTTTGTTTTCTTGCCGCTTCTGGAACAAAACCGCAAAGAAAATGAAAAAAAAAGAAGAAGAGAATGTCTTAATTTGGTCTTTTTGTTGTCTTACTTTGCAACCGCTAATTAAGTTCTTATACTTTGATTTTTTTTCCACCAGTTGACAATGAACTTCTCAACAGGCGAAATCGAAGGTACAAATTCATTTGAAATTTATATTTCTGCGGATTAATTGTGTGATTTATGCATGCGAGGTGGGTGTGGGTGACCGGTTCGCCAAAAGTTCTTGGAACGAAGACATTATCGGATTTTTTGAGATAAAATTGGTATCATCAGCTTAAGTAGCCGTCCGGGTAGTATGTAGTTTGTTGTTGAAGACAGTGTCGCAGCAATTTGTCAACATGTTGTAGGTAGAGGGCATGGTTTGTCACAGACAGAAGTCCATGGAATTCGACCGACAGTTCTCAGAACTATTCTGTAACATTTGTTAGTCTGCTGTCCGAAAGTGCTTCAACGTCCTAATTGCTTTCCATGGCCTTTTTTACGGGCTCTTCATCCGACAATGATATATATTCGACAAATAAGTGTACTGTCTTTGAACAAGATTAGGGTTCCGCTGTATTAATGGGTCATCGTTTATCTGACTTCCTTTGTAACAGTAGAGGAGTTCCGCAGGGCTCGATTCTTGGACCTCTCCTTTTCTCACTCTATGTAAATGAAATTCCCTCAATAATATCAGCATCATCATCAGTCCATATGTATGCTGACGACGTCCAGCTGTATCAAAGCTGTCCTCTTGGAATGATAGAAGACTGCCCAAACTCTATCGAGGATATCCACTTGGTCAGAGAAGAACGGGCTCTTTCTAAACCCCCTAAAATCCGAATGTCTTGCGAAAAGTAAAAATTCCTACTTTCCTGATACAATGCTTAGTGGCTCCAAAATTGAATATGTTGAAACTAGCAGAAACTTGGGAATGGTGTTCAATAGAAGGTTAACATGGGATAATCACATCAATGCGATTGTTGGCAATTGTTACGTCAGCTATGGATGTCGCATAATTATACTCCCCTAAAACCACGCATATTGCCTCATTACTCCCATTCTTAGTTATGGGTTTGCTGTTGTGATGCCAATAGCAGGAGAAAACTAAATGATTGCATTTAACAATAAACGTTTAATTAAACGTTTTGATCGAGTCTCTAGCTACGCGAAATCGCTTTATAACGTGTGCTTTGACCACCTACTTCGTTACAGATCCCTAGTTTTGCTATCTAATCTGATTCAGACTAATCAGCCTAGTTATCTCTTTAACAATTTTAGTTATTATAGATCCTTTCAACTTACACATCCGCGGTTCTCTTGCCTTACATCCGAACCACAATTTTTTGTAAAATCCATCCGTTTATGGAATTCCTTGCCATGGAATGTTAGAAGGTCAGGCGGCACTGGGCGGTTCCGGACCGAGCTTAAGTCTTTTTTTCCAGAATCAATCTTTTTAAATTCTGTCGGACTTATAATGGAGATGTATGATTAAGTTTAATTGTTAAATTCTTTTCTTTTATGATTAAGTTTAATTGTTAAACTCTTTTCTTTTATTTTAAGTTATCTTTCTGTTTTTTTTCGTTTTTCAACTCATAAAAATTTTTATTCTGTGGCTTGATTCATAATTCTAAATTGAAAATTATAATCTTCACTATTTTATAAGACTCTTTTGTCTTACAGTGTAAGAAAAAATAATTAATAATATTAGAAAAGCCCGTGTAAACTTTTCCTCAATTACGGTATATAAATCCACTTAGTCCTAACGCCATTTTGAACATGGTAAGTTCTATAAGGTAACTTACCTTATATTCCTTATATAACCGAATTTTTTAAGCATGTGTCAAATCAGCCTAGTTTTTGGTAACGGTATGCCAGGTTGTCTAAGGAGTTTTAGCTTAAACCTAGGCTGCATTTAGCCTAACCTTTTACCTCAGGAAAGTGTCATCGTACAATGCAAAAACAATTGTTTTGCCAAAATTGAAAAGGTAAACTAACCTCACGTCTTGTTCTAAATGCAAACGAACCCTAAAATTTCTATCTTTCATCTGGAAAAAAATGCTATTGATAACTTGGCAGCACTAAAAACAATCCCAAGTATGTGCCGCACTACAGCTGATTTCCAATGTCATTTTGTGCTTGCGTTTCAAAATTCAATTTGTAAACAGCTAATAGCTGTCAATAGGCAGGCTGATCGGATACCAATGAAATTGTTTTTATTTGAAAAGGTAAGAATATAAATTTTCTATATTTTGTTTCAATTGAAAATGAATCATTTTAGATAAAAGACCAAAACAAAGCTGCAACTCTTCGAAAATATGTGTCGGATAATACAGAGGTGTTCAAAACAGATGACAGTATTTTTTTTTTTGCCAAAAACCCATCGACTATCTGACACATTGCCTCAACAACTCTTTTTACTACCCAGCACAGGTAATAAATCCATTTTTATGTGCAAAATTTGAGAGATTTTTTTTCAAAAAGTACGTGTACCATACGAATCTACAAGAAGATAAAACTGTGTTGATAAAGGGTTTACTTGCGTTTTCAATTAGATTCAAATAAATCTAAAAAATCATTTTTCATTGGAAATTGATGAAACCATTTTTTTTTTAATATTTTTGCAGCATGTTTCGGATGTTAAATGACATTTTTTGCATATTTCGAATTTGTGGCATATTTAACCATTTTAAGTGCATAATTTTAGCGCATATTTAGCGTTTTTTAGAGCGTGAAAATCCCGGCACTGGTAATGAGCATCTAGGCCAAATATCAACTATTGAGACAACCGGAAGTAAATTCACCTTAGTTACAGAGATGCACTTATTTACTTATTTGTTTCTAGGTTAAAATACCTTAGGCCCTTTTCAATTCAATTTCGCAATTTCGACTATTGCTGATTACCTGTGCCATGCATAAATTATCATATTTATTGGCAGAGGACAGTCCAAAAAATTGAAGACAAAATATTTACCTAAAGCAATTAAGGCAATTTTACACAGCATTTTTTTTCTGAGTGATGAACGCCTTTGGTTAAATTTTTTGAACTTCAGTTTTATTGAAAAGACCACACTTGCGACCTCTAAGCGTGAACTTACTATGGTGGATTAGGAGACCACTGTCACTGTAAACGAAACAAACGATGTTTCTTTTTTTGATATGGAGCTTCTTTTCGCAAGGTTCTCTACAGAGTCAATTTTGCAAGTGGAAAAGCGCTTTTTAGCAACGTTTTTTAGACCTTTCCATCGCAGTTGTATATTTCTTTGTAATTTCTGTACCAATGGACAATTTTTCTGTTTGCAGAACCTAGCTCGGGCATTGACTAATGAATTGTTGTCCAGGTTTATTTTAGATCAGTTTAGTTTTAGTTTATTTGACGTATATAATCAGAATAAACATAACAACTTTCTTCACAAATAACAGCCGGGAAATTTAGGATTTTATTGCAAATGGAGAGTTTAGTCAACTTTTAAATAACTTTGACCTTGTTTGTTGGACCTTCGCAGTGATGCATTTTGCCTCCTTTCATGGATGTTACGAAGCAACTTTGCCGAAGAACGTTTTCAATTGAGAGCTCTCCGCTGATGACTTGTTCTGGTCATTCTTCAATCATAAACCTGAAAGATTTGTATAGCCTTCTGTGTTGAAGATGTGATTTAGGGCCGTTTGCTCATACGACTCTTAACGATTTAACTTCTACTTAAATACTTACTAGGCGACTTTTTTTAGGGCATAAACTGTCATAGGAGTTTATGTGCCACTGAATCCGATATGAGTCGTATCAGCAAACGGCCCTTACAGGTGAACTTGAATAAATCTGAAGTAAAGGCCGTCTCTAGAACGTCTGTCAATTTTTATCTTTTTTTCACCTGATAAATCAACAAACCAACGAAAACAAAATGGTCCTCAATGACTTCTGGGTGAAATTGCATACAATACAAATTGTCCCTCTAACGAAAGAAAGGCAACACACGTGAGTCCTTGTGAGATGCGCCTGTGAGCTGACTAAAACCTTGAACTCTGACGTTAGGGAACAGTGTTATCAACTAACTGATGGAACGTCGTTGACCTGATAAAAATGTTGCACGCCCAGAGACCGAAGCATCGGCAAAGCTACCTTTCGCTTATAAAGAATATAAATAAACACTTGGCGTAACAGACCCAAAAAGGACCCTAGCTCCTTACAAGAATTCGCTTGTGCGCCACACTCTTCTGCCTCTAAATTTCCCCACACCAAAAATGCCGTTGACCGCTGGCGACAGTTTGAAATTATTTATTTGTGCACAACCAGAAAACAAAGCAAAAATACATTTTTTGAATTGTCCACGAACAATTACACATGCGATGGTGTGTGTTATCATGCCTTCCCCACTAATTGGAGAGAGTTTCCCGCTTCATACTTGATGCGCTCCTTCGAACACCTCCACCTCCGCTTGTGATATATCACAAATTCACAAGTCCATCTCCTACTCTTGACCTTGGTGGGTCTGGTATCGACCGATTAACTTTCTCTTAATAAAAACATCACTCACGACCTGATAATTACATAGAATCAACCACATACCGCATATGATGGCGGGAATAGGTATGGACAGGTAGTCCTCTCCTTTGTTTCCCCCAGACCAGCAAAATCGAACATCAGGACAAGGAAAAGGAAAAAAATTCGTTAATTATCACGAAATCGCAACATGAAGTAGTACATCAGCTAAACACAGCATCACCTGTCTCATCGCTGGCCGGTCCCCACCATCTACCTACTTTGGCATTCACCGGCGCAGCCTCGACCGACAAGGTGGTCTTTTTCAGCACCAGCACACACAAGAAACGTATTTCTGCATCAGACACCGTGCAGTCAAGGGGGTTGCCACCAGTAAAACAGCCACACAACAACAGGCCAAGTTAATGCGCACTCCGGTGGCTGGGGCTCCACTTCCCTACATAACGCTGCCACCATCACTGACGACGACGTTTCCACTGTTCTGTTTTCAACGTCCTCGTCGTCGTTGTCAACTGTTGTTTTGATTATTTATGAAAATTAAAAAAGAAAAAAAAACAATGAGGACCCTTACCACACACACACTCATGCATGCATCGGCGGTTCCTCGCCTCTCGTTTGCATTTGATTTGCAAGTTACTTGCACAAATGCAGGCAACTGGGCGGAGGAAAATGTGATGAAAAATAAAAATTTCATTCCATAAGCGGCGGCGGCCATTTAGTCTTACGTAGACGTGATCACTAACTCGAACCGTCGCAGAGACCGACCGCATGCAGTGCACTGGAGTATGCACGACCAAAGTATATCTCGTGCAGCAGCAGTACTCCAGCCAGCACCATCGCTTCTTAGCGTAACGCGCCAGCTTCCATAGCGCTTCCATTTCGATTTCCATGGGGCGCGCTTGTTATTCTTCCGAGATGCCCAAAACAACCGAGCAGGGGGAGGCGCGCCGCACAACGCCAGCATTTTTATTAATGAGAGAATAATTAATTAATTAAAAGCCACATCCATAAAGATAACTTAAGTACGCAATTCAACTGTCGAATAAAAATAATAATCGCAATACTGATGGTGCAGCCGTCAAATAATAACCAGGAGCAGAGGACGCGACACGGTCTTCTTAATTTGCGCCCAACCAAAGGATCCATCAGCATTTTATTTGATTTTTATTATGCATTTCAATTAATGACATTCGCCAATCGGCGATTTGTCCTTCTGTGTTTTTTTTTTTTGTTTTCTTTCTTCTTTTTCTGAAAACCTCCGACATGAGTTGAAGATTTCTGGCGGTTTCGCTTTGTGATGTCCTCTTTAATTTATTTCTCACATCACAGAACGACTAATTGAACGAGGTTTTCTTTTGGCTCTTGTTTTGTCTACAACTATGAGAACGATAGGAATGTGGACTCAAGCCAGCTGAGTGGCTCTTTTTTTCTGCGCGCACGCAAAGCGATGGTTCAGTTAATTCATTCGAAGCGAACCATTTCGGTGGCTGAATACAGTAAGAGTTTAGGCGGCAGCACTGAAAGTTATCAGGCGTACTGAAGAATTTGGTGGTAACTGGTTTTCGACTTTGGCACGTTGTGGGCGCAAGAGCCTGATCACGGAGTTTGCTTTCAACTGAGGGAGGATGCATCGCAATATTTTGATGGGATATGGAAACGTGGTAGATAACAATGATTACAATTTGAAATCAGAGTTTTCCAAAGTTTGCTGCTGGATAGTGCAATATGCAGTTGGCCGCGTCAAAATTGACTGCTTGAGCAAAATTCATGCACTATTCCCTGCGCCACTGGGAACCGAAATGCTTCATACCTTAGGGAAGCCTTCTCGCCTCAAGCTTTGTAGGTCTTGGTAACTGGCCTAAGAGTTAAGAGCCCAAAATAAATTCATGCAACTATTTATAAGACCTACCCATGTTTCAAAATGTAGCTTTTTTGGGCAATGTAGGCTCCGAATTGTTTTAATCTGATAGCGGACTGCATTCCAACAGGGGACTGAGCTGGTAACTTTTATAAGGAGGATAAACGAAGCTGAGTTTAGATTTGGTGACTCGCACTTTTTGACCACCTGAAGTGGAATAATTTTTGCAACAATGTACAAACTTGTATGACATTTTTGATAAATGAAAAGTGTCATACCTCAGTGGCCGGCGCTGCTAGTTCTTAATCAATCTGTCAAACATTTGTGACTGTTTGACGGCTATAGCTTGGGGAATGTTGAGCCAAACCCCTTATAGATTGTCGACAAAGACGTAGATCCGAACCAAATAAAACAGTCTAAGGCTGTCAAATCCATTCACAAATCCCAGGCTTGAATTGATCAAACCGGCAAACTTCACCTTCAGCAAATCAAGTGTAGCATCAGCTGTAGCTGTAGGGAGTGCCATCTTGATGAAACCATTTCTCTTCGGTGTAGATGCTTTCAAGTTCTGGCCATACAAATTTATGCAACAGACGGCGCTTGAGCGGTCGCTATTGATAGCAACTACTGTGTCTTCGGGTCCGCACTACGCAGTAAGTTATTCTGTACAGGGTGCGCCACATACAAGTTTCTTTTTCAAAATACAATAAAATGAACAAAATTAATTTAAAATAAAAATTAACATGGCTCTGCAACGCCCACCGTTGACCAAAGCGTTGTTCCCAGCTAGATTTTCGAAGAAAAATGGTCCAATGATGCCACCACTACACATAATCCGCACCAAACTGTTGCTTTTTGTGGATAGATTGGCGTACGACGACGAGTGTTGTCCAGTCTCAAGAACATTTTGCACAAACTTGCGTACAGCAGGCGCGTTGGGTGCTTCATTTCGGCCAAAACTTTTTTTTTAAAAAACGCACTCTTTGGGCTACACAGCACTCACTTTGGAAATAAGTTTTCAATATTTCCCAACGTTTTTCAAGCGTAAACGAACTTATTTCGTTCCGCGGAGGTATGATTCTGACTTTCTGTCAAGATTTCGATCGAGAAACAGCTGTCAGTGTCAAAATAACATATGATTTGAAATAAAACCACTAGATGGCCCACCCTTTATGTGACACAATTTGATGCAACACTTCTTGTGGGTTTTGTGCACACCAGCTCGTCAATTCGACTTTGTTAGAGTAAAGGTCGAAGCTATTATTACCTAAAAATTGGCAAGTTGACGCCTGAGAAAGCTCCCATTGTTAAGGTCGTCTTAAAAGTCGTAGAATTTGATTTCTCGGCATTAATCAAAATGTTCGCTATCCTGTTGGTGGCTTATTGCTCCGTAAAGTAAATTCAAGCTCAACCTGTTCCAACCAGCCTGCGTCGATAAATGGTGGCGATGAACCGATTCTCTGGTGAGCAAACACTGAACATCCACAACTGCGAGCTCAAACTTTGGTATTGGCAAGCGTCAAATGCTGCAGAATAAAAATGCTTACCATGCAAAATAAAGTTTAAATAAAGCGGGAGCGGAAAGAAGGTGTGATACCTTTTGGAACTGTTTGCTTTAAATCTCCCAAGGGCGCAGCGACGCTTCAGTGAGCCTAAGGATTTGGACACGCTGCAGATATCGCTCTGTCGCTCGTCGCTCACTGATGTGTGACCGAAGCCTTAGGCGGAAAAACCTCTTGGCACCGTCTTTGGGCTTATTTTGAATTCCAGTTACTCATTATCATTATTTATTTGCAGTATTGCAGTATGTGAAATTGAGAAGTAAACGTGATTCTCTGTCACTATACTTGCTATGAGCGATATTGACAAGTAAACACGATTCCCTGTTACTCGGGGACAGCAGATATAAACTAACCAAGTCCTTAGTAGCCACAGTTTGTAATAGGTAAGCCCTCGGAATATTTTTTCGACTGCTATAATTTTTTTGTTTATATAATCAAAGAAGTGTACAGTTTGCCAAACGGGCCAGTGAGACGTAATTCCTAAAACTGATATACGGCTATCATACAAGATGAGGAGTTCTTGCTTTTATGAGCTATTTAGTTTTATTTATTATTATTTATTTATTTATTATTCATTATTCATCCCACTAAGCTGCGAAGATATAATGGCTACCTCTTCCTCCCATGCGATTTGAATTCCAAATCTCGAACCATACCCTTCAAAACGAGTCTCTAATGTTGGACTAGCTCCTACCAACACTTACATCAAACGTTCATGTTACCTATGAATTACTGCTGCTCCATAACCGTCTTCCAGCATAAAAACGGACCCTTTCTTCTGTAGTGGTCTTTCTTTACCTTTAGGGACATGAAAAGCAGGAAAAGAAACGTGTATAAACTAGGACTGCAGCCTGAAGCAGTTGCAACAGTAACAACAGCAGCATAACTCTTGATGCGCTGTCTATAAATGATAACAACCATCTCTCTCCTTTGTGCTGTTGTGCGCATTCTGCTTTTTCTCCTCTATTTCGAATGCATTCTATTTATCTACGAGTGCACACTCTCTCTCCTCGGCTGGTTTATTCCCCAGCAGTGAGCATTAATTTTCCATGCACCTGTGCTGCGCCAGAATAGAACGAGGAACAGGCCCTGCTATTGTGTCCGTCTTTATAGCTCCTCAATTGACATAAATGAATCTCGCTCTGACTCTTCTCAACAAAAACCTATTTGCCTCATCAAGGCGTATACGTGTATAGCCACTCACAGCAGCCTCTGCATACAAGTACAAGGGGTAGTTTGGTAAATTGTAAGTTTTTCACTTGGAAGATCGCAAAACATTAGAGAGGCATTAGAGGGGAGCCGGAATAAACCAAGAAGAAGAAGAATAGACCAGCTCCAACAGACAATTCCATGTTTTCTTTCTATGGAATCAGTCAACTTTTGCAATGCCCGGTGGAAAGGAGCAGCCGAGGCACCACTCTTGCCCAAATGGAAGCATGCAGCATCCACACAAAAGGAGAACAAAGTAAAACCAACCGACCAAGTAACATGGCGATACATGGCCCTGTTCTAGTTTTTCATGCAACTGGTAGTATTGGTGTTTTTCTCCGGTCTCCGTCGCGTCGCCGTCGTCCGTTGTGCTCGTTGTCGTCACATAGGCATTCCCAAGGAATCGAACGCGCATTCGCAATTCTCATTATCATCTGCTACCGCTCCAATTGGGAGCCATCTTATTCTGTTTAACTAAAAGCTGTCCGTGATTTGTGTCCATTAAATCATAGCTAGAGCGGCGGCAGCAGCAGCTATCACTCTATCACACCAGAGATAGAGTGATGAGGAAGAGGAGATAATCCTTGTTGGAACGCGCGAGATTCCAAAGCAAATACCCCGCCGGGCAAAAACTGACAGCAGACATGTTTGTGGGCTAGAAAAAAAGGGAAAACCAGCGAAACCCATGGTCTCCTCTCGTGGACAAGAGCGGGATGAATTGTGGATGTGAATTAATGGCATAAGTAGAAAGAACAGCTTTTGTGTCACTACTTGACGACAAGTAACATGGCACATTCTGATAAGTGGCCGTCATATCGCGCCGTGGACTGGTTCACTTGTGAATCTGATTGAAGACGTTTAGTGGAAGTGCTCCAGGAAGGGTGGTAAGTCAGTTGGGATAATTGCGTGGAGGACAGCGTTTCAGAGTTGGGTGGTTGCATATAAATTTGATTCTGTTTCTACTGTCCAGCACCTGCTACCAAAAGTTATTATTTTTCGTAATTTCGACAATGCCCTAATTTCCTCACTGATGTAGTCAAATCTAGGATAATTTGAAAAGCGAGTCGATTGAGAAATGCGCGCTAAACAGTATAATTGTCGGACCCACATCGGGAACAGGAAATAAGTTGTCACCTGACGGCTTGCAACTGTCCAAGGTAGGAGAAAACTTACAGAACAATGAGGTAAACAGAGAGACACAGGGCGATGCAGTTGTGTTTGTGAACAACCACCTGACACCAACAAACAAGCACTTGCTCTGGCTAGCGAAGAACAAGGCTAGAGAGTGCAGTTGGAGATTTGTGTGGGAGACAGCTGGCAAAATATTTGCAAAAAGAGAAGAGAACACAGATTCGATTCACATCAGCTCAGCTGGCGATATTAGTAAAATACTCATTTAATAGCTTACAAAATGAGTAAAAAAGAAACACAAAGCAAAGTAAAGAAAACAATGGAGAAAACAAATAATGAAGCTGATGTCGATTTTAAGGTAATCAATGGTTTTACCGGCATTGACAAAAGTTTTCTTAAAAATAAAACTTTTTGCTGTGTGTGTTTTAATATTCGGTCGATGAGGAAAAATTGGAACATTTTTCTTGCAGAAATAGAACATGTTTTAAGCTATATAGATCTTATTATCTTAAACGAAATTAATATAAAAAAGAATGAAAATGAATTATATTATATAGATGGTTACGAACCAGAATTTCTTAACCGAAAAAATTCCAGAGGAGGGGGAATAGCATTATTTATAAAAAACAATATTAAATATGAAAGATTCAAAACAAATACCGTGTCTTATGAAAGTATAGACATAGAAATAATAGAAAAAACTACAAAAAAGCACATTCATGCGATCTACAGACCACCGAAACGAAATATAGTAGACTTCATAAAAGAACTGGAGGGGAATATTCAAGTTAGAAGCGAGCTTATAGTTTTGGGAGATATGAATTTAAACTTACATAATATAAGTGACTCACAGGTAATTGGATACATGGAAATGATGGCAACAAAGGGATTAACAAACGTTATAAAACAAAGTACTCGTGTAGTACCGGACACAAACACCGCCACACTAATTGATCACTTATTTGTCAGCATTACAAACAGCGAAATTATGTCAGCGGTCATCGAAACAGACATATCAGATCACTACGCACTGATGTATGCCACACTGAAGGATACCGGCAATGAAGATGTACACGAAGTGCGTGGACGAATCAACCAACAGAGGGTTAACCTTCTGATTGAACAAACTGATTGGCAGCAACGCTGTGAGGAAACCAACCTAGAGTGCCTTTATAGCAAACTTGTAGATGAAATTAACCACATATATACACAATCAACAAATACATACAAAAACAAAAAGAAACGTCAGTACAAACCTTGGATCACTTCCGATATGGTCCAAATGTGCAAAAGAAGAGACGAATTGTATAGAAGGTGGAAAAACAATCCGAGAAATCAAGATTTCCAAAGTGAATATAAACACTATCGAAACTTTGTAAGTAAAAAAATATTATTTGGTAAATCGAGCTACTACAGGACACAATTTATAAATTCAAAGAACGATCCCAGGAAAACGTGGAATGTTCTCAACGAAGTTCTTGGGAGGAGGAAAAAGTCGATAGATGATATAATTATCAACAACTTTGCTGGGAAAAAGGAGCTAGTGACAATTGTGAATGAGTTTGCCGAGCACTTCACAACACAAGTACCTAGAATTTTGCACATCTGTAACGAAATTACATATAAACATCAAAAACTGAATACTGTCCACTCTATGTTCCTCAAGGAAGCAAGTGAAGAGGAAGTGTATAGAATGTTGTGTTGTCTAAAACCGAATAAAGGTCCTGGAGCAGACAATATTAGACAAATTGACCTGAAATGTAACGCTCTAGCTCTGGCTCCGATTGTGAAGCAAATCATTAATCAAAGTTTTGATCAGGGTTTCATACCAAAGGCGCTGAAAACATCAATTCTACGGCCTATTTACAAAGGAGGAGCTAAGACAGAAATGGGAAACTACAGACCAATTTCGATCTTACCTGTGATCGAAAAATGTATGGAGGAGATTTTTGTTGATCGCTTAAAGAAATTTATAAGTAAACACAATGTTTTGCAACCAAACCAATATGCGTTTCAAAAGGGAAAGAGTACTGGAAGACTATTGGGAGAGATGTCGAACGTTATTAACACCGGCTTGAATAAAAACCACCACGTGCTAGTTATGTTTGTGGATTTTAGTAAAGCCTTTGACACGCTGGTGCACGACAAGCTGCTAGATTGCCTATGTCAGATCGGAATTAGAGGAAAGGTAGGAAAGTGGCTAGATAACTATTTATCTGACAGAACATTTAGGGTGAAGATTGCAAACATAGTCAGCGAGGAAAAGAAGAGCATCTATGGCGTTCCACAAGGGTCCAAGCTGGGCCCTATATTGTTTGTTCTGTTCACAAACGAACTTCTTCGTATTTTTGAACAATCAACTGCATTTGCATACGCAGATGACATTGCTATAGTGGTCAAACATAAACAACTCGAAACGGCGATTGCAATAATGCAGAAGGAATTCGACAAAGTGTCAAGATGGTGCCACGATCACAACTTGGTGATAAACTCGGAGAAGACAAAGCTGATACACATACGCACACCGAACCAAAGAACGGCAGATATAAATATCTTTCATCAAAATGAAAGCTGTCCAACCACACATAGGAGCGAAGCAATTGAGGTCGTCAAATCAATCAAGTATTTAGGTATAATCATCGACGAGCATTTCATTTGGCACGAACACTTTCAGCGTTTGCGCTTGCAGTTAAAAAGTGCTATTTTTGCGATGGTTTATCTGAAGAAGTACACTACAACAGATGTGCAAAGGCAAGTGTACTACTCACTGGCTGAATCGAGAATTCGGTACGGCATTTTGGCTTGGGGAAATGCATCGAAAACGCACTTGGTCAAAATACATAACCTCCAACGACGTCTGGTTAAAATCATAGAAAATAACAATAATCCATTTCAATTTCTAGACGTCAAGAGCATATTTAAGATGACGGCAGCTCTGGAGTACTACAATGACTCACGTTTCCAACAACCCATACGTCATAATCAGAACACTAGAAGACGAGCACAACAACTTCTCGAAATACCTGGAGTATTTAACAAATATGGACGAAGACAATTAGCTCACAGTATTCCAACATTGATGAACTCACTACCAGCTAACCTAAAAAATATAGTTAATTTCAAAAAACGCAAAAAAGATCTTAAAGTGTATTTCCTTAACTCTAATTAATTTTTCTTTTAAGTTATTAATACTCTAACATACAATTTTAGATTTAAAACACAGTATTAATATTTAAGCTCACCTTTTATTGTAATATGTACTTCCAAACATGAAAATATTTGAAACGCAATCACCTGCAGATAAGCCTTGAGCTTCGCAGGTAACATATTTATTTATAACGTTTTTAAAGAAAGAAAGAAATAAAGTTAAAAAAAAAAAAAAAAAAAAAAAAAAACAAGTTGACTAGGATATTTTTAATCCACTAACTCTGTAGAAGCAATATTAACAATATTACTTGGTAGTTTTTAACCGAAAGTTGGTTGATTTTAAAGAATTGATTGTTCGCCGTCCACTGATGGTTTCGGTAGCATCCAGCTCCTTCATAAATTTGCTTGTTTAAATAGTAACGCCTAAAGAGGCTTGGATAGGTATAACTCTTTGACGTTAGGCAAAAAGGTCTTAAGTCAGAAACTTTTCTTTTTCGTAAAACCAAATTGAAAATAGTTTAATTATTTGCAAATCGGGATTAAATTTGTTTGACAAAAAAATACTAAATTGTTACGACAGGAGGCAGCTGTGCAATAGACTTAAGTCGTTAGTATCAAACGAAAGAGAATAAAAACTTTAGTTAAACCCAATCAAATACCCAAAATGCATTTTTTGACTTAAGACCTTTTTGCCTAACGTCAAAGATCTATTGTAAATGATCATTCATTTTTCGTTTTCGAAAGTACAGCTAAATAGAACACACACAGCGATACAGTTTTGATTGAAATTGTATTCCATTATAAAGTTTGGACAATGCCATTAAGTGTGAAATACAATATCATTGAAATGGCCGCCTCGGGAAGATTCGCAGCATGCTATTCTTTTTAGGTAAGTTTAAACCACTTGTATAATTTTACGTTTGTTTTAGTTGTAGACTCGATGGCGACCGAAAATAGAATGGCCGAGACTTAGTTGATGAGGCCGGAAATTCGCGAAACACGACAAAAAACAAAAAAGAGACGACCGATCAAAGAGAGGGTCAGCAAGCTAAGTTCACTTGTCGACCAGCTCTGAAGGGTGTTGCTCGATTGTAAGGCATAGTTTAATTTATTTGATCTAAACACCACTTTTTCGCACATTTCGGCCATAACTTGAGCAATGTTGGTTTTGAATGCGTCTAGAGTTCGGGGATTATTCGAGTAAACACGGTCTTGTGTTTAGCCCCAAAGAAAGAAATCTAATGCTGTTGAATTGCATGATCTTGGTGGCCAATTGACATCGCTAAAACGTGAAATTACGCGACCATGAAATTTTTCACGCAATATTGGTCGTCCTAATTGGTCGTGGTGTATGGCTTGTTGCCCCGTCTTGTAGTAAGTTTGTAGTTAGTTTTAATAATTTTAACTAGTTCATCGATTGTCTTGTAGTAAGTTTTAATAATTTTAAGGCGTTGTTGGATTGTTAAGCGATCCATTTTCGTAAATGGCAAACATTCAGCTAATATTATGACACTTCAGTTGTAAGCTGAGTTTTGACAGTTTGATGTCAGCGGTACCAACTTGAAACCACGAAATGAATGATCCTATAGTTCCGTGATTGGCCTAACAGCCTGGAGCTTCATAACAATGGTGAACCAGCTGCGTCATATCCCTTAAAGGTGAGCTGCAGTCCACAGCTACTGAAGAGCCTATAGGAACTTATTCCAAAGACTTATTTGGCATTAAACTATGGGGCTATCTTTGACGGGTATAACATTTTTTCGTCAGCCAACATAGGGCTTCTTTTATCCCGACTATTTCTGCCTTGAATTTCTCTAGTTTCCCGCAATTGAATGGAGTGGCCCCAGAATTGTAGATATGCTGTGTCTAAATTTTTGACTTGGACCTTGCTCATGAAGACGAATGCTCAATGAAACAGTTCAGAGCGACTTTTGTAATAATTTGACATAAACAGAAATACTTTCTCGTGTGTCGCGGCTATTAGTTTATTGTTTCGCAATGTTCTCCTAGTTCTCCGCTCGCTGAAAATGGATGGTACTGAACGCAGTTAACAAGCTTTGCTAGGAACGCATCACTAGAAAGGTGTCAACATGAACTCAAGTCACTTATAGGTACTTGGTAAGCTCTACGGTGTAAAATTTACTATCAGTGTCAAGTTTACTAGCTTTGCTAGGAACACATCACTAGAAAGGTGTCAACATGAACTCAAGTCACTTACAGAGGTACTTGGGAAGTCGGTGTCAAGTAAAGTGTTCCTATTGTTCCGTGCTGGAGGTTTTACTTAGCTCTGCTGAGATATAGGTAGGATTTAAAGAAAACACGCCTATTGTCAGTTAATCCCATAGCAAAGCTTGTCTAAACCACCCTTCATCTGAAACTGGTTGATAAATTTTGTATTTCTTCCGAGGAGGGAGTTCAGAACTCAAAATCACTTCCATTGGCAATGAAAGTACGCACCCCAAGCTACATACAGCTTGAGTATGTGGATTTCGCAATTCCCAATTAACATTTTAGTAGTTAGTTGGCATACCTCTTGAAACTCACCCTTGTGTGCACTAATTATGCGAGTGTACGTTTTACCTGTTACAAGTTGATGTTGCAATTAAAGCACTAACTTATATTTTGTCATCAACTCCTAGAGACTGTGCCCATGGTAATAAACTTCGTCCTATTTAATTGTTTCAGCAGCCATATACTTACGACTGGAATAGACACCAGTGCGGATACGTTTTGATCTCAAAAAAGTTGCTCCTGTACTGTGCCTTGTTTAAGTGCTAATTAGGCTGTTAAAGTTTCGTCCAATTACTGCAACTCAACCTTATAAGCCAAAGTATACCTCTACCTACAAGTGGGCGCACAAAGAAGCCCTCTCCGAGATGCGGAGGTGTGCGCGCAAAAGGTCAACAGCATGTGGTCCAGTGCTGTCTGCACTGTCGTAAAAAGCAAATTGGAAGAGCTTAATGAATCAGCGCGAGTTACCTAATTAGTCGCACTCAAGCAGGTCAGTGCAGCAGATTTAAATAAAACTAAAAATCACTGTCTCTCCCGATTAATGTAAATATATGTATACCTATGACAAGCTCGTTTCTTCTTTTCAATCCGACGATGTCTCATAAATTCCTCCACTTATAGGCAGAGGTATCGACTCAGAGAGAGAGAGAGAGAGAGAGAGCGAGGCAGTGCCCTCCTTATCACGGGAATTTGCCTAAAAATGCGTTTCCCAAAATCAATTAGCATCTAACGGCGGCAATCCTACGAAAATTAATTCATAGGCGCATAATGAATGTGAGACATATGTTCAGCCATATATGGCCGAGATTGCCATGGAAATGACCTAAAGATCGAAACTGATTTCGATGATTTACAGACAGCACCTCAGCTGTATGATAATTTTGTTGCTTAATTAAAAAGAAAAAAGAAACAAAAAGAAGAAAAACTCTCTCGATCCCTAATTCGATGCAACGGTTCACAGCGCAGTCAGCAGCACCTGGCTGTGGACCAGTGAAACACCTGATCTTGCCAGATAGCTGTGCGGTCACTCTTCCTGTGTATGTGAATAATTGCGCGCCAAGGTCTAAGTTCACATGTCGGATTAATCATATTTCGCAGATGGCAGGCAGTTGAATGCACCTAACGACCGCATACCTGCACGGGGAGATTCCAGCCTAATCTTTGTATCGCAGTGTCTTATTTATGACGCTTTGTGCACATGTAATTGTGATCCGCGATTATGAAATTCGCGAACCTCTTCCTGGCCACACATATCGCGTGGCTGGGTAATACAAGACAGAAGACGATTTTTTTTTTTTTTTTTTGTATTTTGTCTGCATGGAAATGTTTGTCATCGTTTTGCTGCTACCCGTGTGTGAGGTAATGACTTCATTCTTGAGTCGACTTTTGTTGTCTGCCATTCATAAAGCTTGAGTGTCACCTAATCGGATTAAAATTTATTATGAACGCGCAGTCTTACGCAAGTTTACAGATGGCACTGGCGTGAGGTGAGGGCATTGAGTTTTTATTACGCACAAAGTAGCCGCACAAAGGCAGTGTTCGCCTTTGATTCAAAATCTCTGTTTTATCAAGACATTTTATTGGCGGATTAGGCAACGTGTTGAGTGGCCGGGGCGTTGTGAATGCCGAAGGTGTTAATGGATCTCTGTGTAGTGTTGTGGGAAGAAGAACTCGATACAATCACTTGATTAACAGGAGCTTGCTAATTGCCCATGGAGCCGGTAGCTAATTGTCTTGATAAACTGAGTCAGATTTAATGGTTAGCATTGTGGAAAAAAGGACTGGCTTAAGAAAAGATTGGTTAATCCAGTCATGGAAAGCGCCAGGCGGTTTAGTACTGGGATAGGAACAAATTTGGGCACAGAAACAAGCATAACACTCTGGTGTGCAAGAAGCAACCGAAGCCAGTTGTACCCATTGCTCATAAGCCCAGTAGGTTCACTAGGAATTTTATTTATACCTGTGGAAGCGTGGACATCTGCACTTTACTTTGTCGTACTCGGTATTTTGAATCAGATTTTTGTGAAATAGTAACCAAATGAAAGTTTTACCTCAAATGATTAAGATTTTTTTGAGCTACATACCATAAAATGCTTTCAAAAGGGAAGATTATCCATTGACCAAAGCTGAGGCTGTCATAGAAGGTAAGCTATGCCGCTTCAAATGACTGTTGAACAGGAGGTGCCACGCCTCGTTCTACATTTTCCAAAAAAGGTTTTTAAATACTATGTGCATCGATGTTTCAAGTTTAGTAACTAAAGTCATACTAGATATGGGGTTTTGACCATTTTGCATTTCAGCAAGTGCCACGCCCCTTTAAAAAGAAGGAACACGCTGCTTATTAGACATGAACGGCAAAAGGAACAGTGCCTGTTGATCGGCTATGCAATTTGAAAAGGAGACACTTTCGTAGCAAACCCTGTGAAGGGAGAGTGACTGCCAACCGAGGACAAAATCAATGAAGATCGATGGACAAAGTCCACATCCTCCTATGTTGGTGATGCGAAGCATTTTGCAAGAAACTGCACTTGATGGCGGCGGATCGAGGGCCCGAGACCCATAGAGACAGAGATATATAACTTGTAACTTAGGAAGTAAGTCAGTTTTGATTATACTAAACCTCCGCATTAGCGAGGATAGGGCGGATTTGGCAGCCTCCCGTTTGAGCTGCAACCAAATCTTCTCCGGAGCCAATGCTACTTTTTTTAATTCATTCTTCTCCGTAGCCAATGCTACTTTGTTTAATTAATTTTTAATGGGATGTTACGAGTCAGGGCATAAACTAACAAGCTTCTCGAGCCAGATTGATTGGTAGCCAGCTACCTCCAGTTGTATTTAGGTCACTGTCCAAGCCCAGCGTATCAGGGATTTCGAAAATAAGTCGGGCTGCGGTATTTCTGTATTACTAAGGCCGTATCTCTGCACAGCTCTTGTATGGTTCTTGATAAGGTTGAAGCTTCTTCTCCACAAAATGTCAACACAGGAAAATAAATCGAGCGCAAATATTTTTTGTAGAAAATTCCAAGTGCCCATGAATCACTCGGACTTGGTTCTTCTTGATAGGGCCTGCTCAATAGGTGGAGGTGCCTCCCAGGATCAAGTCACAACGCTTAAAGAGGACCATGCGTCTCTTATACACAACTTTTTTAAGATTGAAAAAAAACTGTTTCAGCTTGTAGTTCCAGCAGAAATACATGAGCTGAGTTGAAATATGGTTTCAAAAATGTTAACCTTGGGACCAGCGTTGCCGCTGGAAAATTTTAAAAAAGGTGCCCGAACCAAAAAATGGAGCCCCCATGTAAAATACTAAATGAGCGCAAAAAAACAGCAAAAACATTTATTTATAACAACAAAATAAAAGACAAATAATATTTGTTACGAAACAGTTTTTTCATATTTCTGCATTCTTTTTCTTCCATAAAAAATAAAATCGTACATAAATTCAAAAAGGGGCCATTTTTATAATTTTTAAAAAAGTCGGGGTCACGGGTCTTGGTGCTCCAAAAGGACCGCTTGGGACTATACTAGCATACTTCGCCGTCTTGTGTCTCCTGGGACCTTTTTAAAATCCGTTTCGGCAGACGCAGATCATCAAACTCTAGCTTCCATGCACAAGAATTATTTTCTATCTTTCACCTCGTTAGTTAAGCCTTTGAACTTATTTTATTTGCCTATACTAAGAGGGTCTCTGAGATTGTCATTGGTTTGGATTTTCTCACGAGTTCAACTCTGTAACTAAATAGTCGGGCAAACATGCATCGGTTCGCCGTCCACATCCTCTGGGAAGCCTCACTTATCTTTACTCAGAAGCGAATTTTCCCTATCAAGCCAGATGAGCGTTGTAAAAAGCCACACCTTCCAAAATGTATACCGGACTGAAATTGCCATCATGACAGACTGTCATCGAATACACTCGTCGTTGCCGACTGACTGTTGTTAGCAATGCTGTCTCACAACATCTCCTTTCATGTCACAGGCCGATAAACTGTCCCAATGGCAGATGGTCATCTGATGATGAGAGCACCGTCTATGTCGACACTAAACCAATCAGCACAACTCCATATGTAGACGTGCCGGCGCGTCGCGACCTCTGGTGTACCCCAACTATACCACACAGAAGACACACTGCGGCCAAATTTGGTAGCCAATCAAATTTAAACAATTCCAGAGCACTGCAGCATCCTAGATGTGGCTGCTGCAGCATTCCTTCATATAAATGGGAGCATGTTCTTTTAGGAGAACCACAGCCCGCTCAACCGACTGCGCTATTCCATTGGGATGAATGAATAGAAACCAGGAACACACATACCTAGGTGGAATGGAAATTTTTGAATACATGCGGCTGCAACGTCGCGTTGCTGTGAAATGAAATCATAACCTTATACGGAGTCAGCGATATAGAATTGCCAATTGCAATTGAGTGGTGACACTGCAGCAAAGTGGTATTCAGTGTGCAAATGTCAAAGTGTCCAATTAAACGGAATGCAATTTGACAAAAAAGAAAACCAACTGTCCGTCTGCTGTAGCTGTACGCAACTGAACAGGGAAACTTGTCCATGTTCTACCTAGCCAAGCAGAACACACCTGGGCAATTACTCCTTTCTTCGTTATGTAATTCAGTAATTCAGTCGCGGCGGAGCATCGCATTACCTCAACTTGCTACTGACATTCACCTAGTCCAACATTGTTGGATGATACCCGATCCGAGGCTGCGCTCCGCGTCCGCAGTTAAGTTACCACACGCTCAAAGGTTGGAATTTAATTATGAGTACTCCACCCATGACCGCAGCATGTATCTATCTATCGTGTGACAGAAGAGTACTCGTACGTTGTTCGGCGGCGGGTCTAGGTCAGAATTGAAATGCGAAACAATTTGATCGAGATTCGATGCGGAGCTGGCGCGTTCGATGCATCTTTTAACGCTTCGCGGTGCGGCAGTAACACGCTGCGACAGCACCACGTACCACACAAAGATGGCGTTGACTGGCGGCTGTGGTTTTCTTCTCGATGTCGAACGGATATTGGAGTTAGAGGTGCACGCAGTACGCGCAGTATACGGGGGTTTTGAAATTGCCCACTAATGGGGAGTCGTAAAGTTCATTGTAACTGTAATTAAAGATCCTCTGACTGTGCGGATTTCTCTATATTTGCGTTTCTCTGTTTCTCAATGTGTGTTGTATTTTTTTTTCTGTTTTTGCCCCCGGTTTGAGGTTAGGACAAGAAAGGAGGTTATTGTGCGTTGCGCGCGTTTAGCTGCAGTGGACTATTTGGTATCGCATTTGGTGCGCACTGCAGCACTATTTTATTGCTGAACATTGAATTGGCATTTATTTTCAGTTTGTCTCCGATCGTGTTACACTTCTGGCTAAGCGAAAATTATTCAATTGCAGTTGAACTGGATTTTTCGAGGCTTTTTGGTTTCCGCGCGCGCAACCACGCAGGGAGCACGGGTGTCGGATTGCTTCATGCGGTGCTGCATGGGCAAAGTTCAGAAAATATGACATTGGCTACGTAAATTGCTTTTACGCGTATACGAGTATAATAAAACCGCGTTGCTGTTATTATTCAAGTTGGCTTGCCGTTGCCTACAAATGGAGTCGGTTTGATTTTCTATGTCGATGTCGGTAAGCATTTGCAAACTTGATGCGTGTTTAAGGGGCCAGCATGTATTCAATACTGGTTGCAATATGCAAGGGATGTATGATATCCTTTGGTCATCGGAGATTTTGGCAAATTTCTGCCATTTTTTTTCGGTCTGCAGGTGGATATCGCTTCGTCTGACAAGACTTGAGAATAGCCTTCAAATGTGTCTTCAAAATGAATGATTTCTTCGGAAGAAGTTCCTTGCAAAGTTGCCACTTTGTATGATCGGAGCTTTATATTGACTTCCAACAACTTCGGCCAGGTCCGAGCCTCAATTCTCGACTTAAAAGTTTATAGGACCCTTTGATTTTTAGTGTGCATCGTCAAGGGCTTACAAACCTCACGAGTTCTTGTGATCTTTTTACTTTAGAGTACCTCTTTCAGATTAAGCAGGTAAACCCTATATCCTTAAATATTAACGCCCAAAAACCCTCAGGGTTTAAATCGACAAGAGTTTTAGATGGCTCGAGGGGTATATCGGGCTTATTCTCCGTTCCGCTATTAGATGTCACTAGACTGCTCATATACGATTCTGCTTCATCTCGTGTTAATAGTTAAATAAAGGCGCCCACACTCCACAGTAAAGTTTGAGTGGACCAGAATAAGTTGACCTATAGCTATGCAATAAAAACTAAAAGCCGCCCTGTGTTAAGGCCTTCGTGTTTCTGTCGAGCGTAACGACGAAAAATTTGTGACGTGCAACCTGCATGCATATGCGACCATTGAACTTATTTGTTTTTCAAATGACGAATGTGTTCTGGGCCACTCATTCCATAATTTTCGTCGAAACTATAGACCTCCAAAAGTAGCAACAAAACTACGAGTTTGAGACCTTAATCCAATTCATTTTCCACATATGCAATGAAAGCTGACGATAGTGAAACAAATTCGGGCAGAATATAACTTCTTGTGGTCAACAAAGTTTCTAAATCTGTCTTTTATTAGGTATTGTTTTCGGATGCTTTTTGATGCATTTTCGGACCTGTCTTCAGTTGAATTTCTGAGGGTTTTATGGGGTGTTTTCCAAAACCTTTTTATGGTAATTTATTTAACCTTTTTATTGTTTTTTTTTTATGATTTTTTTTGCAATGATTTGGTGTGTAATAAATGGCATTTATTAGGTCGTTATTCACATTTTCCTAGACAATTTTATTTTGCGGTTTTTTGAAAGAAATTTAAAACTAAAAGATTCTTCTGAGTTTTAAAGCGGGTTCGCAAAAATACAAATTAATTGAAATCGTATTATCTGAATGACAATGAAAGTGTGCAATGGCACACGTCAAGAACTTAAACAAAAACTTCCTACCTAATATCTTAAATATGCGGACCGCAGCAATTAAGGATGCCCTTCGTTCACTAAAATAGACTTAAACAAGAAGTTGAGATACTTGGTCATTTAAATAGACTTAAACCGAGTTTTTTTTTGTATAAAATTGAAGACATGGATTGGGTCAAGCTCTGGTCCATGCAGAATGTCGCGCCATGCCACACAGCCCATGCCACAATCGATCTTTTGCGCACCAAATTTTCACATCGTGTTATCAGCCGTCTTGGCGATGTCAGTTGTCCGCCTCGGAGCTGCGATTTGACTTTTTTTTTGTGGGGAACCATGATGTACCGAAAGTCCGGAAACGACTCAAGTACTTAAGGCCAATATCATCCAAGCAATCCGTGAGCTAAAGCCCGAAACCATCAACAAGGTCTTGGAAAATTGGAGTGACACAATGCGCTACTGCGAAGCCAGCCGAGGCAGCCACTTGAACGACGTTGTGGTCCATAATTAATGGGAATGCTTACTAATAACGCCATAATACTTGGAGAAAAATGTAATTTTGTTCATTTTTAAAAAGAAACAAAGCCCACTCTGTAAAGTGAAGTATTGCACGGCAACTTAAAATATGAAAGTCCTTCAACCTTAGACACCAAACAACTACCTCCTTGCCGAAGTGACCGCCAGTCGCCAGTACAAATTTCACTATCACTCAAACAGAAGCTGCTAACCTAGGTCCGCGCATTTCCTTCAGTGTACTTGCATTTCTAACAAATGCGTGGTTTCTCCTCCGCTAACAACTCGCCAACTCCATATTTGTAAAGTGCCGTTTACGATTACTCCTCGCGATTGATTGATTTGGGAAATTTGAATTCATTACTTCGGTAGGTATGTTGTACGTTTCCCAAATCGCTCTGTTGTTCGGCACCGCTGACGACGCGACGTCGACCAGTCCTTATGCGTCTGCGTCTCTCCCACAACCGCATTAATCGTGACTGGAGCTCGGAAGACGGAGAATTCATGTGAAGATTATCTGTCTGTTTGATAGAGTAGACAATCCACCCTGTGCAACTGCAACTGCAAGGAAAAGTATTTCTTTTAACAACTTCGATGCATATCATCAGCTCATTTGAGTAATTGACTGCGAAAGTGGCCACAAGCATGATTAATTATTAAGTATTTCACTTGACTGTACCGAGTGATGCTATCTGACTAATTGAATTCCGCAAGTGTGTATATAAGAGAAACTGCATCTTTGACTTCTGCATGTAGCTATTCACTTGAAATAAATTTGCGGCAATTTAAGACTACTGTAGATATTAATCAAAGTGACAATTACCCCTCGCGCATATACCTACATAGTATTTAAACACAGGTGTGACTTTTGCAAATAGCTACCCTCGGCTGCAGGTTGGATTTTTATTCCCGCCACCTGAATAAGGTTCGTCTGCTCACCGCATATATCCTACATTTAATTGAAATTTATCGCATTTGCATTTTTAATTTATTGTTTCGTGTCAAATAGCTGTGCATTTGAAATTTAGTGGTGGTAGCCGGGTAAATTGGCATTTTCCTTCCCCACAATAACATGTTTGCCACTTTTTGAAATTTTCACAGAGCTGCGAACGAACTGAGCGCGTATCTCTGTATAGGCCCGATTGCAGCTTGATTTTTATCGGTTCACCTTTTGCGGATAAATCGGTCGCACTGCGCGTCAACCAAAACCGAAACCAGCTCAGCAGCGAATTATCCCAATCCCCAACTTGGAGCCGGTAAATTTGTTCGGAAATCATTTCTTGCAAAAATCTACCATAAATCTTGGCGTTCGCATGCAAGTGGCTTTTAAATGGTCGACGGTTAGATCAACACCATGCGGTGTATTATTATACAGATTGTGACGCCGCCCGACAACAGCCGCAGACAGATAGACATATTTAGGGCGCCCCTTGCAAAGGCAACACATTTGCGTTCACATGGAAAAAATACCCAACTGTGGTGTAAATGCCTGAATTATAGCAAATTAAATCGGAAAATAATGGTAAACTTGTATACTTTGGTAAAGCGGGAGATCGCTTGCTTGTAATGCCACAGTTAAGTGGATAAGATACCGAATAAAGTGTCGGCTAGTTCCGCAAATATGTGTATAGATAGATATGCGTTTCTGTATGACGACAAGGGAGAGTGCAAATTTTCCACGGAAAGTGCTTCCGCTGACTGTTCGAACGGGTGTAATTTGAACAGTTAGGTTGTTGGGTGTCCTATCGGTTTTTTTTTTGCTTCAACTGAAGTGAACGATTGTTGTTAGTCTTTTTTATTGAAAGTGTTACTAGGAAATGGAGTGATAAGTCGTATTTCGTGCCAAGGTCATGGGGCATTTGTAGAACCTTTCAGCTCTTGATCAAACAAATGGAATGAGATACCCAGAAATATTTTTCAAGGATAGATAAATTTCGCTTATCACCAATTAAATTCATATTTAACTTATTTTTATATAACTTATTGTAAAACCATTTTTTAAATGAAAAAAACGGACTTCCTTGACATCTACGGAGTCGACAAAATAAGTTCCATTTTCAAACTGAGAGGTGAACTCGTCCAGTTAAACTTTATACCCCATCGACCAGATTTACCAATAATTTGTGACCTCTGCAACGAAGAAAAGAGAAGATATCATTCATTTTCTTGGCGTTTGTCCGATTTTAAAAGAATTTCGACTGTCAATATTCCGAAAAGATGTGTTAGACGATGATGAAGCAATGAGCATCTTAAACGGAGAAAAAGGATGGGAGATCTTATATGAATATTCAGTAGCAGCACTTCGTTATAGAAACCGTATCAAAGAAGGAGATGTCTAATGTAAGACTAAACTTAATTTGTCAACCTGGTAGACGGCCATAGGCCAAACCAATAACGACTTAGGCTATAACTTATTGTGTGGTTTTTCGAAATCTGTGGATTATAAATCGTAGATTGAATAAATTAAATGAAATGAAATGGTGATATCCAAACTAGCTTGTTGTTTTCTGTAGCAGGCTCTATTGCTCTTCAATACTTAGACTTAGATATTTCAAGACTTAGCAGACAAATTACGTATAGTTGCTATCCTCGGAATTTTTTTCACTTTCACGTATAAGTTAGGCTTGAAAGTATTATGAGGCTTCCCACAATTACCTGGCTTATTAGTTTATATGAATTATTATTTGCTTTAAAAAGGCCACACAAAGGCTAGAGTTAAAAAATAATTCACTTGTACTATAGATTTTTTAGCATTCAAATAAGAGCCTTCCTCTTATATTACAAAAAAAAAACAGCAGCTTTAAAGTCCTACGCACTACGGATGAAGTAGCTGTGAGGTCATTCGCAACCCGAAAGTTGGCCTGTATGCAAGATAACACCTATGACCTTAATGCACTTTTTTTTTTGGTTTCTAACAAAAATTGAGAAGTAAAAATTGTATTGGGTCGAAAACGCCCCGAAAAAGAGCGTTTGTCGAATAATGTTGTATAGGTGATTTGGAAAGAAAAGAATTTGTCTAACTTCTTAAGGAACTTGTAGCAAAAACAACATTTTGTTAAAAAACGCCTACATAAAAGGGGCGTTTCAAAAGGTATCAGATTATCTATTTTAGCACAGTGGTCGCCATTCTTTGTCAATTCAAATTGGTCGTTTTCTAAAAAAATGTATCATAAAATCGTATTTGGGTTAAAAACGCCTTCAAAAAGAGGGCGTGGCAATCGTATTTATTTTTAAATACAAGGTGAAGAACTCAACTCTTATTTCTGGTGAAAAAGCTATGTATAATCAAACAGTTGGTGGATTTAAGAAAATCCTAATTGGATTTTATAAATAATGTTGAATTCAATATTGCGCTCATAATTTTACAGGAATTCTATTTAAAATTCTCCAAAGATTAAGGAATGTCTATATCAACACGATCTTTGTCAGCAATTCCGCCAAAATTTCTGTCTTTAGTGGCATGCTGTACCGGCTTGATGGATCCAAATGCCATTTTGCTTGTAATGCCGCTTTGCCGCTGAATTTTTTTTTTTAATTGTTGTAAAAAGTTGCGACCCACTCAAAAAAATCCCCAGAAACATTTATTTATAAACCAAAACAAAAAAAATAAAACAAATATGCGTACTCATTACAAGAGAAACCTTTTTTTGTTCTTTTTTGCATTCGTTTAAAAAGGTAGCATTTCGACCAGTTTTAAAAAAGTGGGGGTCTTGAAAATAGGCCAACACGGCAACGCTGTATCAATCGAATTTTTCTTTCTATTCAACTGGAAGATGAGGTTGTTTTTAGAAAAATTACATTGTAAGTGCCGAGGGTATTTTATTTCACAGCGTCATCATTTTCTTTGACCTTTTATCCAATACAAGAACCATGATGTAAACAATACTCAACTAGGTTCTTCCAGCTCTCGATTTTATGTTTCTGGCTTCAAATTTGTCTTTAAGTCCTTGCGGAGGGAGCTTACAAAACCAATAATCATGGAAGACCCAGATAGGTTTTTCATGATTTAAGGTCTTACGCGCAGCGTTTGAACTAGAAGGGCACTCGGTTCAAATTTGAAACATAGGTTAGGTTAGGTTAGGTTGGGAGGGCAGTTTTGCATCCGATGCAAATTTCACCCGGAAGCCGTGAAGGCCCATTGTGAGTACGCTGTTTGTACATGTAAGGACATGTGGCTAACAAAACCACTTCGATCTGTTGAGGAATAGTTTTATGTCTCATAGAGGTACCCCCGCCAAGTCGTCCAAACTTTCGAAAAACCTTGTTCTCATACAGGATGAGCGGTGTTCCTGTATAGCTGGGCAGTGGCATAGAAGATGTAATTTGAAACATAGGTAAATGACATATTTTACACTTGTTAAGATTTGTTTTGTAAAATAATTAAAAATTATCAAACAATCCATATCCAGGACCTAAATATTTCAAATATCTGCTAGCACAACTCGCAGAAAACAAAAAAATGTACGCACCGACTTAGAGTCGCAGACCTAAATACGAACAACTTTTCCCTCAGTGTATACACACGGAAAAGTCTCAACCACAGTCCAACGCAATCCTAATCTCTAAAGTGTATCTCTTGATTGATATTGATACACTTTCACTGTGCCACACCATATTTGGCTGCGAGGCAAGACTCACAGTAAGGACACACAATTAATTGCGTATTGACAAGTTGCCACTCGCAGAAGTGGACACCGGGAATTTGTCTGTGCCTTGGCATCGGCATGTTACGTATACGCGTACGTTATAAATTTCTTGTTAACGCGGTCGTTTACATCGAAACCTAGGCTATCTGCAATCAGTGATTTCTACGACTTTTGCGCCAGAAATTCACCTTAGCCGGACTGAACGAATCAGTCGGCAAATCGCTCATGCCACATCAGAAGGATCGGCAAACCGGACTGCGCGCCGCCGCCGAACGACTGCTGCAATTATGATTTTTATCTGAAAATATAAAAATTCCTCAATCCGTCTGTTTAAGAATTTTATATTCCAGCAGTAACTTGTATGAGTCCTCGATACAGATCTTAACAGCTTCCGAGCATCGATTCTACCTCGCGGTAGGTCCTGCAGTTGACTAGGATTTTTACAGATGCAAAAATCATCCAAACTTGGCCGACTGTCCCACGCTGAAAAGTCAATGAGGTCATTCGACCGCAGCAGGTATGGTTCCATTCCAAAAAAAAAAGAATCATGTCTTAAGCCCAACTCATGTTCTTTTACACCTGCCGCGCACAGTCGTAGAAATCAGATCATTTTTGCTTCGTTTTTTACTGGGAGAAAGGCTGCTCGCGCACGCCATAAAAGTTAGTCGCGCTCTCCGTAGACCCACGACCAAGACTGGGCAATAAATTCTTGTAAATTAGAAAGACAAAAGCAAGACAACCTCTGCGCTATTGATTAAAATTCAAAACAACAGCCCAACAAGGCCACTTAGTGTGTTGCTCTTAGAGTAGGCATACGTATAGATCTGTTGTTCGTTTGTGCCTGCGATGGGCGCAGTTAATGGCATTCTGCAGCCCCCCGTTTTGGGAGTACACTCGCGTATATGCAGAGCCATGCCTAACGGAGTCTAGCCCGCTTATCTTCTTGTCGGTAATTTAATTAGATGAGTTTATTAATTACAGGTTGCGAATGGTGTGCACATGGTGTACTGGTTCTGTGTATACCGATGCGGAGGAATTTCTGTAGAAGCCTCCGTATAGCGCAGCACAGAAACTGCGGGCCATGTACGGTCTACGGTCTAGCCGAAGCACATCCAGCTGTGCAATCGCGCACACACACATTACAGATTCTGCCCAAGTTGGCGTTCGCTATTCAGGCTTTGGCATGATCGAACAAATTTATTATGACTGAATTACATTATCAATAAAAATGTTTTGGCCACCCACAGAGTGATTTGTGGCTGGGGCAGTGCGAGCGAAGTCGTCTGCGAGTAGACATCAAATGTTTACAATGAGAGGGCTTGTAACCTTTAAATTACGAACACACAAAATACCTTCACCTACCTTGGTGGGGATGTGTTTCTCTATAATTGTTTTATAAGTACGTGCATTCCAATTTCCAAACTCGGAATGGCCCGAAGTTTTTGCCTTCGGTGACTTGGAGTTGCTTTCATTGTCGAAAAAGGGACTGGGCATAGGGTAAGAATTTTGTGATTTGACGACCCAATGGCAGTTCTCAAGTACCACACGAGAAACGGTGACAGAAAGGTTTTGTAGTTCTAGTTAGTAGCAACTTAGTAGAATTCGACGGCTTCCCTCGTGGGTCCTAAAGTACCTCTGAAGCCTCTTCTTCAATTGCCTCGATCTGCCTATGAGCTTGCTTATCGCGGACGACCTGGTCTTCGGATAGACTCAGTTTTTGGACTCAAACGTCTGCCGCAGATGACACGTACATTTTGACCATCCAACCGCAATGAATGGGGGAGCTTAGAATTGCTACTAAACCTTAAAGTTTCTTGTGAAAAAGAGTCAAATTTTGCCAATCAAAATCATTTCATTATTGACCGTGACTTTAGCTGAAGAAAACCTTAAAAATATATCACTGATCATAAGAGAAAGAGAATCGGAGAAATACCTCAACCCTGTGGTATCCCACTTTGGAGCTAAGTTTCTTAGTAAAAGCCTCCGCTTTGAAGGGCGTTTTACTAAGATGCATTTTCGCTTTCGTTAAGTTGTCTGATGACTTTGTTGGTTGTAACTTCTGAGATCAGCTAATTTAACTACCAACCGGTCAACATAGAACATCCTATTGCCCACTTTTGTTTTAAATTAAGCTCAAAACACTTAAAAAAGACACCCGAGTAATCTGACTGTCCAGGAGCGAGAGAATATAGCTTCCAAAAATTGCTTTAGATTTAATTATTACCAAAACACTTAAGCGACCCATACACGTGGAATCATTCCTTTGAAGCAACTGCTTGTGGCGTCGAAGCCAAACTCTACGTCTTTCGTAAATATCCGTAGCTCTCAACCAGTAGCGTTAGACGGAAGCCCTTTAAGCCGCCCGCCTCCTCAATCTTTTAAAGAACAATTATAATTTATAAAAATGATACCTTTTTGAGTTTTCTTTGACAGCAAAGAAAAAAGATTTCAAAATCTGTCCACAAATATCACACTTCCAGCCACTGCTACATTTTTTAACAAACTCGAAGAAAAATGTTGCTTAGGAAGCACCTCCCTCGAACTTATTGATCGGAACGGAACAACTGAGCTCTGGTTAAATTTCAAATCTTAACATTTACACTATTCAGTTGCTGCGTCCTTAAATTATGTGACGATAATTAATCTTTGACAAACAAACAACTCCTGATGGAACATTTAATTTGCATGCACTTAAAAGAGTGTTTGTCTTCAGGAAGCAATAGATAACACTCTCAGATGACTCTAAACGCATCTTTACCTCTAATCTTTCCTAACACGGCACGGCAAAAATAAATAAATAAATTCTCCGTTCCATAGCATCCATAGCACAGTACAACTGTAAAGTACAGGCTAACCACGCCGCTGAGAAACCCGAAGGCGATATTTTGCGCGAAATCTGGTTTCCGTCAAGGCAGTTTAGAAGTAGGTACGCATTTTATATTCCTTCCTTCTCTTTTTGTTGTACTAGTACCAATTCAGGATTTTTATCTGAACGCAACAAATGGGCTTATCGTAAAGTCGCATCTTCTCTGTGTGTGTGCGGCTACGAAACAGCAAAAGGAATGCTCATAGCTGTGGTCAGACATCCCTTTGAGAGAGAGAGAGAGAGAGAGAATCTCGGACTCCTCTTAACGTCTCCATCCTACAAACCGCGATGAAAACAATTAAATGACCAAGTACAGACCGAGAGGGAAACTCTTTTAAACTATTGCGCGGGTCTTTCTCCATTGCGGTGCCGTAAGAAATTGATGCACATTAAGATAGACTTGTACGCAACTAAATAAAAAAACTGAGACGCCTGGGGAGTAGGCTTATGGAGCGAGGTACCTTCCTGGCGGCCGAATGAAGTCCTTTCGGACTCGTGGTTAATAGAAATTTCAACTAAATACGATGATGGCTTTAAGTAAGGTCGGGTACGAGGGTGCATCTGAATGTGTGATGTTGGTGGTGCACACCGCATCCACCTTCTGATGCTCTTAATGGTTTGCTGAACCAGTGGTGGGAAGTTTGTCTCTCGACATAAATGAGCAAATCCTATTTGAAAAATAGGTTTATATTATTATACTGCCTTGGAGCTGTGCTATTTTGCAGATTTTGTATATTTTGTATTTTTTGTGATGTAATATTCTTGCGTCGACTACATTGCCTCGGCCACATCGAGCGAATGGACAATAATGCTCCAGCTAAGAGGATCTGCGAATCCCAGCCGCCAGGTTCGAGACGACAAGGAAGACCGAACGTCCGTTTGAAAGACCAAGCCATCGCGGTCGCCGGAGCGCTTGAACTGGACGCAACGTGCCCGGGATTGCAGAGAATGGAAGGCTACAGTGTCTCAGGCAGAGACTCTTCACGGGTCGGAAGCCCGTTAAGTAAGTAGTAGTAATATTCTTGCGTTTCCCAGTAAAAGGTGTTTACGGCCTTTTGAAACCACAATCCTAAGTTAAAAATTGTTGTCGAAACAATTAAAATAGTAAGTAAATGACGCCCACCGAATGGAAACATTTTTCAAGATCAAATTAAAATATCACTTAAATATTTTACAAGTGTACACTTTTTTTTTCCTACCAATTAACTCGGTGTTTTGAAATTCAATTTTATGAAATATGGAAATATGGAAGTGAGAGGTGATTTTTCATAGGTAAATTTTCCCTCGCAACAAAACGATAAATGTTCACTGAAAATAAAACCCTGGTATATATTTGATAAAAATGAGGCTTAATTCACAATTTTTTTTGTCAATATACGTCCAACAAAATGTTTCTACAAATTGGCAAAAATTTAATAAGTTTTATCTTGTCCTAAAACTTTTGTTGTGATTGTTTTGGCAACAAAAATTATTTATTTATGCGTATGAATTTTTTTTGTCAAATTAACCAAAATTTTATATTTATTTTTTTGTTAAATTAACAAAAAAAAAAAATTTGATTTTCATTTTGTTAAACAGCAAATATTGTTGATAATACAGAAATAATCTGTCAGTACTACAGCTGGCTTTTGTTAAATCTATATGAATATTGCTGGTTACCTATACAGAATTTTATTTTGCTATTCCATAATTTTAATTTGTTGATTCAACAAATAAATTGTTATTTAGATAGCATTAGGTATAAATAAATGATACACAAAACACTTATGTTTAGCAATTAGATTTATTAAAAAAGAGGAACTATATAAATTACATACCTAACATTATTTTTACTGGACAACATAGAAAATATAAAAAAAGCATATATAAAATAAAAAAATTAAAAAAGGCTCTTACTTTTAAGACAACATGCCATTATCTTACTTGAAAATATAAAGATCCGCAATACCTCAAATGCAGACAACGATGTAGTTCTCCTTCACTATTTAAAGTTGCTTATTTTAGTCTCGGTTAAAAAATCCGGGAACATAGTCTTGAAGTTAAATTTGATCTATTTAATTAAAGAATGCACATTTAACAATCCTATATTACCAAATTGCGATTCTTACCAATTTCTATCTCAGGGGTCGTTTACATGTTTTTCATTTTTCCTGTCATCATCCATAAACGGATTTATTTATTTTTAAAATGTTGAACTCAATTTTTAAAGGAATTTGTATGCACCTTAAAAATAATCAAAAGCATTGCATTGAAATGATTACCCTGTTTAAATTGTATTTAAATTCAACAAAATTTATGTCAAATCTGCAAACAAAAATGTTCATTTCAAGAGAATTTTTGTAGTATTTAAGATTTGTATTTTGTTTGGCTAATGCCATGTTCCCACCAAACAAAACCGCGAGGGTTCATAAAATTTTTCCAAACCTCCGAGGTTTTGCCATAAATTTTTGAGGTGTCGAAACCTAAAATCTATGTCAAGTAGAGGTAAGTAATATTTTTCAGAGAAGTATTTATAAATGCTGCAATTATTTCCTTAACCTCTTCAGAAATCATTTTTTTGTAATTTCTCTCTCCAACATTATTATTTTGCGTCAACAAGCATCTGTTTTGCCAGCTACTTCAAAATTGACAGCTTATGGCTTTTGGACTCACTTCAAAAGTTCATCGATTTCAGTTTGGTGGGAACATTCGCATAAGTTTTGTCAATTTCACAAAAGCGATTTTTGGTTCTGTTTTTTTAATGGATATAACAAAAAATTTGTTAATTCAACAACAAAATTGTTCAATTGATTTATTAAACTGAAAATTGTAGTAGTTTTGTAGTAAATGTTTTTTCCGTTTGGCAAAATATCGTTCAAATTTATAAAACTCAAGTTGTATTGAAAAATTTCATTAATCATTTCAACAATTTTTTTTCAGTTCAACAAAACTATTTTTGGTGAAATTTTACAATCAAATTTTGTCAATATTACCTGGTATTTTATTTTCCGTGAACCAGCACCGAGTTATCATGAAGGCAAAGTAAATTTGCTTCGATTAACAGAGTCGGAATCGAATACCTTAAAAAAAAAATATGTTCATAACTTTTCTCCAGAATGCGGCGAAATTTTGTCCGCTGGGCTTTCCTAGTTTATATTAAAAACAGTTCTAGGCATGGAATGAACTTTAGGACTTCGCAATTGGGTAAGTTCGGCTTTGAAAAACTTGAGCTGTTTTCTAATTTTTCTAAGAAGAAAATATGTCGAAAACGGGACAAAAATCATGTTTGATCTGAAAGCTTTCACAATTTTGTGCGGACAAAATGGGTGACTAAAAATAGTGCAAACATTATCCCACACATTGAACTATTGCGTCATTTCAACCTTACTAATCGTTGGTACAGCTGGTTCCCTCTAGACCACTTAATCGGCTTTTCATAAATTCTCCTAGCAAACGCTACCGACTCCATAAATATGCAGCGAAATCAGATGCAGAAACTATAATGTATATACGTCCAACGAATTTATGAACAAGCCCACAAATAAAACCGAAACTAATGAGCCACACAAATTCTCCGACCTATGCTAATTAAATCGCGGAAATTTGTTAATTTGCTTCTTTTTTTTGGAACACAAAATGAAACACTTTTTATTCGAATGGACTGTAATCGTTGAATGTAAATATTTATTAATGGATTAGCATTCATAAACGTGAGGTGAATAAAGAGCTTGCACGATATTAATCGGAAGATTGGCTCTTTGAAGTTTGAACGAGTATTAGGTGGTGTCGTAAATTCTCATTTCGTTCGCATAGGCATGTGTCATATCAAACGTTTCATGATTTCTTTTTCTTCGGGAGGCAATACATAGGGAGAGAAGGAGAGTTACTTTCTTGGCAGTGATGTAGAAATGTAAAATAGTTCTTCTTTCTTTTTTGGTCGTTGGCAGCAATCAAATTCTAACGAGTTTTATCTCGACTGGTAGTCGTTAGGATGGTATGTTATGTAAGCCATAACTTGTGGATGAACTTCTTCTTTTTTTTTCTGGTAAGGAAATGGAAATGCAAATTTTGCTGCTTCCAGAAGTTGGTATCCTCGCAAAGAAATGCGTAAAGTGAAGTAGAACAATGGAGGGAATTTAATGGTTGACATTCGTGACATATCCTGAAAATTACAATTTATTACTCAATTAAGGTTCACATTTGTCAGGATGAAGTTGGGTTACTCGAATGTTAGTTTAGTAAGCTGGAGAGGAAGATCATTGCATAACCTTTCGAGTTGCTTATTGGCCGAAAGCGGGTGTTTAAAATCCTGCCTTCTTCTTGTGACAAATTGACACCCAAAACACATCACGCACATTTTCCTCTTTACAATCGCAATTGCGAAACTACAATCGAGCATTATGGAATAGTCGTATGGTAAGGCGTAATGGGCTCCTATAACCTTCGCGGGCGGCCGTTTTCATTTACGACTTTCAGGTTTATATGTATTGAAAGAAACATGCGTCTTAACCTCTGTTTTTGTGACTATTTTTATAAAAAACGACCTTCTCGTGTGGGAATTTTTTTGAACTAGCTTCAGAAGTGATTGAACCACATACGACAGGCTTCATAAGATCGATACTGGCCTGCAAATAGAAAACCACAGCCTGGGTAGAACTACAATTTGTATAGACGCGTTTACCTTATGAAGAGAAATTGCTCTTAAGTACGATTAAGCATCCAACTTGTCATTCTCAAGACCTCTGTGAACCTCGTATAGCACGAAGTAATCCGTAATTCAAGAAAAAGATACTCATTCAGTCATTGTGCAGATCTCCTTCTACACAAACTGAACTCGGAGGACCGTCTTAACCGTCAACACCTTTCTCCGTTGACATTGGACTTGTGTTTTGCCTCCTATACATTTAAATGGACTGGATATTACAGTTCAGCAGTTGCGCAAAATATTTTGAAGAATAAGGCATTTGCTCTTCGATTGCTCTTCTTTCGGTTCTGCCATATTTAATGTCAGAGCTGACTGGAAATGTTTGTAGTCGTCTTTGATTATCGTCCGCTTGTTCAATGAGGTCTGCATGCTAGAGGAATCCCATTGAAAAAGATGAAGAACGTTAAGATTCTCGGGGGTGTTATTCGTGCGAGCAATGGAAGGAAAATACTGAGTTTTCCCTTAAAAGCAGTCGGGCTAGAGGTCGACATAAACCGAAGTTGGCGTCAAAGCTCTCAGCCATTGATTCGGTTCTGGTACTAACTAAAACTAAATCACGACGAAAAGTTTGCTGAAACAGGATTTCCGCGTTGTATACTGTGCTGTGGTGCTCTAAGAGTCTTGAAGTCAGATTTCACCAAACAATCTTGCTATAAGCCAGTTTTCGCTCTGCAAACAATCCTCTTTCCAATTAAAAATTACTTGACGACCCTTGTGGAGCTTAGGAAGATGAAGTATCCTAGTCCTTCTGGAATATATTTCGCATTTTTTAATTTTATAACCAAGAGTATGTAGGATTTCTGTTTTTGCTCTATAAGTTCCCAATAAACTTCCTAATTAAGAAAGCTAAAAGTTTATTTTCAACCCTCAAACCATTCATTTGCATAGGGTCATTATTTAACCACATCTGCAGTGACTCAACTCCCATACCAATTTCATTGTCCCATCTGATCCTGGGTAAACGATTCTCTTCTAAACCAAAATCGATTTATTTAACCCCCGCCTAAGTGTTTTCTCATTACCCAGTCCGTCTTATGGTTGTTCAAGCGCCAAAATCGCATCTCTCACAAAGCTGTCTAAATAAAGCGATACAAAATCGATTCGCGACAACTAACCAAATATGACACAGACAAACTAATTAATTTTCCGCCAAAACAACGACGCGCCCTAAAGCAACACACTCGTCAGCTACATCCCGCGGATACAACAACTGCGCCTGACACAGCATTTAGTGCTTCAAAGTACATTAGTCAAAATGAAGTCTAAATAAATTACAAGCACTAATGGCTGATAGGTTTCATTTCCCTTTACATATTTGGCCACAGAATCAATGGCAACGTGAGCTCCCCGCACTCCGACACTTGTCGTGTCAACATTGTGACAGCGCCAGCAAAGCAAGCAAATACATGTCAGGAGTATCCTGCCCGACTGTCAGCCGAGGTGCTTGCCTCTGCTGATTTTCGCTCCCTCTAAATTTGAAATATTTAAATATTCCCCCTGCCCATTCCTGCTTAATTCGGAGTAAATAAAGCGATACATTCACCCGCTAAGGATATTCGCGTCAACCACCGATCAACTGGGTTGCATGTGACTTGTGGTTTTGGAAAATCCAACTTTCAAGTCAAATTCAGGATGTCAAAGTCAAAGTGCGAGTGCGCCAGCATCTCTGGCAAATTGCGTCGTGACAAGTGGAAATAATTTAAGGCGCCTCCCGTGGAGGTGGCTTACGTGATGACTAACCTCACCAGGAAGTAGTCCCGATTAATAAGCTGCGTTTCGCCCATGTCCAGTTCATGGGAGTGGACTCCTTGCGCATGCGGGCCACATATCACCGATGAAAAAGACAGACAGGGGAAGCGTACCTTCTATGAAATGCTATGACAGCAAACAATTAAATTTATTCATAAAAATCTGCAGACTCGTCGCATGGCGCAGACCTACAACGACACATAGCTGCGCGTTCGCGTGCAGCCCGCGCACCAACAGTGGCTACTAACTAACGACTAGCGACCCGCGCAAATCTTTTGTTTTAGTGCGTAGTCGTCGCGCGGGGAAGCCGAAGCCTCCACCTCGGCGTGCATGTGTCGGCAGCAATGGAATCCGCAATTGACTTATGCCACACGAACTGTGTTGCGTGAAGAGCAGCTCCTTTCGGGAGCGCGCATGCAATTATGGGACTAATTTAACTGCGCGGAATGTCCATTAGTCGCGTTTACATCACGGAAATAGTAGTTTTGCCTGTTTGTGTGTGGGGTCGCTCTTGCGTTCACATGTGAACTCATTCTTGACGAATTGAATATAAACAGTGTCTGGGTTTTGATGAGCATTCAATTAGTGGGGGAACGCGCATTGTTTGGGAGATGACGGACTGTGGAGGGACACAACAGAGAGATGAGTGCTGTATGATTGGTGGGATTGAGGAGTTTTGATGTGAGGGCGGAATTGCATTGAAGTTGCAAGCGAAAATAATTAGAAATGTATTCGAAAGAGTCGGTGTTCTTTTCAGTTTCTTAGCTAAAGAGTTTTTCACAATTGAATGGGATTACGTTGGCTTAAGGCAGAGACGAATGTAAACGAAAATCGACCTAATTCGTGTGAAACGTTCGAAATAGCCCCAAGCATAATTGCATCACACCCAACCACTTCACAATGAAGTTGCACATTTGCTTAAGCTGGACTAAGTTAGGTTAAGTGCCTCTGTTGGCAAAATTATATTTATTAAGCTCACTTCAATGAGTGGGAGACTAGTGCACCGTATTTCATACGGCATTGATGGGATGAATTTAATGCATAAACAGAACCGAAACAGAACCAGTACAGAAAAGAACAAAACCAGAACGAAAAAAGAGCAAAACCAGAACGAAAAAAGAACAAAACCAGAACGAAAAAAGAACAAAACCAGAACGAAAAAAGAACAGAAACAGAAGAAGAAACAGTACGGAAGAGAACAAAACCAGAAACGAAACAGATCAGAAAAAGATCAGACACAGGAAAATAAAAAGAGAACAGAATCATAACAAAAGCTGAAACAGAAGAGATAGAGAAACAGGACGGAAAAGAAGAAAAACAGAACGGAAACAGAACAAATCCGGAACGGAAACAGAACAGAAAAGTTTAAAAAAAAACAGGAAAAAAAAAGAAACAGAAACAGAACAAAAGCAGCAACAGAAACAGCGCAGAAAAGAACAAAAACAGACTAGAAGCAGAGTGATTGAAGCAATCTACCCTTTAAGAGTTTTCTAACAGTTCCAAAACGTCTGTCTGTTGCTCGCACCGAGTAAGAAGACAGAGTTGTAGTCCTGACAACTGGCATCAATGGTGTCAGTCAGTCTTAGCAAGCAACTCTGTCCCGTGGGTCTTTATGGAAGTAATCCACAAGTTATCCTTGGGCAAAGTGGTCAGAGCTGAAGAGAGACCTTTGTATTTGACCTTGCAGCTGCGACTCACGTTTTTATATTTATTGAAAGAATTCTACTAGTTTTTTGGCATCATGATTCGGGGAAATTAATTTGTTTGAACATGTGAGCCGAACTGGTAATAATTCGGTTTCAGCAAAGGGAGGCGGCTTTTAAAGCCGACTTCTACAAGAAGAGTGTGAATGGTAAATGGTTCCTTACTGATATTAATAAAGTAAGGGCTGCTACTACTATGTTAGGTTATTTCACACGTCCTATGGTAGCTTGGAATTTATTTGTGGCCTAGCCAATGCTTTATCAACTTTTGTCTACTTGCTGCCGAGTTTTTGATGGCTAGGTTAGGTTAGGTTTGTGGGCTGCCGAGGAATACTCCGCGCCACACTCGGGTCAAAATTGACCCATTGTGATACCCGTAGGGGACATAGGTTTATCCCTTACCCGTAGTGACCTATTCCGCGTGTGGCTTGTAGTAATTAGGAGTTTGATTGATGCTGCTTGACTGTAATCGACAACAGACTTCCCGGTCTATTGAGTGGAGGGTAAGCCCGCAAGGTGCTTCGCATAAAGTCACTACCTCCGGCTGAAATATGCAACTGTAGTAAATCTCAGTGAAATTTAGGTTCACCACAAAAAACTCCCGGTTCTGTATCTTCTGTCATATCCGATCCATTTCTGTATACAACGATTGCAAGGTCGTAGCTGATACAGATTTTCCGATTCCGATCGGTTCCCGATTATAAAACACTGGATCACCTCCGACTGAAATATGCAACTGTAGTAAATCTCAGTGAAATTTAGGTTCACCACAAAAAACTCCCGGTTCTGTATCTTCTGTCATATCCGATCCATTTCTGTATACAACGATTGCAAGGTCGTAGCTGATACAGATTTTCCGATTCCAATCGGTTCCCGATTATAAAACACTGGATCACGCAGCGTAACCCTTTTGCATTGAGTGCGCTTTCATTAAACTGGTCCCAGAACATATCTTTAACAAATTCCTTCCTTTGTACTTTCCCATTACCCCGTCTGTATCATAGTAGCTGAAGGTTCCTTTAGCGAGTAAAAAACTGATCACCAAAAACGTCAACCAATCGTCAAATATACTCACCTCTTCCTATTTCTGTCATAATTGACGGCAACAAATCTTTGGCCAAACCAAAGCTGTCACCATTTTTTTAAATTACGCTATACCTCTATATAAAAAAGTATTTCTGACCATACCTCTCTTCAATTTCAGATATATAAACTCCACATGCCCATGAGAAGTTACAATGTCAAAGTATGATCACTCATTGGCTTCTACAGCTCACGTGGTCCAACAAACAGCAGAAATCTTCGTTCAACAACTCAGTCAGACATAAATGTCACAATTGCAGATGTTCCGAACGCTGTATCAAATACGATGACCAATTATCGAAATACGTTCAGCATAACTTCGTCTGATCCCGGGATTGGTGCCCGTCCCCGTCGGTTCTAAAACCATCCAAAGGTACAAATCACCTAGTTTACGAGACATAATTAAAATTCTACAGCCAATTTATGTGACAAATTTAACAGTCCTCCGCCAATGCATTAAATGCGAATTTTACGTTTATTGAAATTCCGCACAGTGTGTAGTGCGTGTTCGCGTACGCTTCGTCATCGGTTAATAAATTAGAAAATATAATAAAGTAAGAAGAAAATCGCTAACGATATACTTCTCGTATTGAACCAAGTGCCTATAGAGGAAATTGTTGTCGCGTTGTTAAATCAATTCAGCAATATTGTGATTGAAATTTGTTTTTTTTTTGTGTTTTGTTCAAAAAGGAAGAAAGAGAAAATTTAAAAGCCCACAAACGGATTACGAAAATAATGCCGGGAAATTGAGAACAACGAGCACAAACTGAGGTATGTAATGATTTTTTTCATTTCGTCCACACGATTGTGATTAACAAATTGTTGCTTAATTTATTACACTACGTCATGTTTTCTCCTTTCTAGTTTGTTTTATTCGACCACTAACAAAATTTGAACAAGTCGACCCGCTAATTTAATCCATAAAATTCGTTCTAGGAAAAAGCAGCTGACCTTTGGGCATTTAGCTAACTTTGTGGCCTAATGCAGTTGTTTGCTCAGCTTGTTAATTATCAATTGTGCAGACCATTTCCGTGGTGTTTTATTTGGGTATTTGCTCTTTCAAATGGCTGGGGGAACCGTCAAAAACTATCTGCTAATTTATACGTCGGTTCTTTATGTTTGCCTTGGTATAAAGCGTAGTAAAATCAACATTTTGGATTATTGATTGCAGAGCAGGAGGTACGTGTCCTCCAGGGCAGGCCCTCTGCAAATATTTGCACAACTAAGGACTAACTAATTTGAACTGGTATTTGAAACAGAATAAATACTCCTAGCGCGCAATTTTATTTTGCATTCTAATTGCCAAAATAAACTCGTCATTTGTTTATTAATTACAGTCTTGTTTCAGGGGTAAGGTAAGGTTGCAGTTTTAGGTAGAGACGGAACTGATTTTCTACTCTGTTGAGTCTTTTAGGGCCGTTTGCCGACATGACTCATAGCGAATTAAGTGTCAAATAAACTCTTATGTGACAGTTTATGTCCTGAAAAAAGTAGCCTATAAGTATTTATGTAGAACTAAAATCGTTAAGAGTCGTATGAGCAAACGGCCCCTAATATAAAAATGACATGAGTTATTTTAAATCAGTTTTCTGAAGTGCATTCTAATCCACCTTAGTTCACAGTGAAAACTAAAATCTTTACGATCCCATTGATTAACTACTAACCTCACCTTGTGGAAGAATGCAGCTGGCATTTGTATTTTAGAACTATAAGACTAAAATATATTTTTTTTTTTTAAATTATAAGACCCACGTGTCGGCGCAGTGGCTTAGAGGTTAGTGTGTTCGGCTACTAAGCGAGGGGTCCCTGGTTCGAATTCCGAGAAGATCCAAATTCCAACTTAAGGTTTTATTTCACTGCGCCACCTCTCACGAACGTCTGACAAACATCCGAGAGTATAACTGTCAAGAAAGAGCTTCTCAATTGGCCGTTTGGACTCGGCATAAAATTGTAGATCCCTTTCATTCGTCCCAAAAATATAAAAAAAAACTCGCACAAGACGAATGGTTGTGAGAAGCTAGGCCTAGGGTCCCTACGGACCTGTTGCGCCAATTATTTATTTATTTTTTAGAAGACCCACGTGACATTTCAGCGGTTTTATAGAATTCGCAATATTTTCGTCTTCGAATAATTTTCCAAGGCGATGCAAGTGCCATTCATTTCGAGGATAATGGCGGAAGATTTCCCGGTGTCGCTTAAGAAACAGCAGACATCATTATTGTGTGTTTGGAAGCTATAAATGCCACTATACTGGTTGAACCCCTTCCTTGGTATTTAATGAGTTCCACACATGTTGTTTTCCTATAGTTTGCCAAAGAGCAGAGCGACTTGAAGTGAAGTGAGATGAGGCAAAGAACAGATTTCGTTTCGATGTTGCAAATAGGAGATTATTTATGAAAAAAGGAAAAAAAGACGTAGACAATACAGAACCTTGGGGAACGCCACCGTTTGAACTGTGAGTCAAAAGAATTGAAACTATCTAAATCAAGAACGATTTTGTTTCTTATCCATTGAGTAAGATGCACCAAACATACTATGTACCACAAACAAATTCGCAAAAATCTTAACATTTAATATTGGTATTTTGGATGCAACACATTGACAAACTGCATTACAAACATCATTCGCAAACATGTCTACGACAATCGCACTCGACGTGGCGAAACACAATTTTAAATGGCAATCATGCGAGAATGATTACTAAAAGACGAATAGTTCAACGGGGAAGATTATGAAGGTGCTTCCATGGAGTGGGACCCGAACGAGAAATTTTCAAAATTAAGAAAAGTATTCATAGAACCACCAAATGATAGTTTTTCTATTTTCCACTCAACGTCGCAGTATGAAAATATAAGCAAACACGTATTTTATTTTTATTTTATTTAATGTATGCTTATAAGGTTGTCTTAAGGTAATTTTACACAATTTTAAACTTACCAGAGTTAAGTTGAGTGAAACATTGGAAAGCTGCAGCTTCGCTGGAATAGTGTAGTACTCTTTAAGTTGCAAACAATTTTTAGGAACCTATTTAACTAAAAAAAAACTTCGAACACTTCCTTCCAACCTTACTTCCTGGCTTAAAGTTCAGCTGCTCAGCATCCGTCGTCGATTTTCCCAATGGTAGTAACGCAAATAAAACAAATGTCGTTGCGGGCACATGTCGCAGGCATATTTCAAACAGTTGTTCAGGGCACTCATTCCGTAATTTTTCAGACGATTGTCGTCGAAAGGATAGACGTCCAAAAGTAGCCACTAACTGCCAAGTTTACGAGTTTGAGACCTTAATCCAACTCATAATCCACAAATGTAATGAAACCTGACGATAGTGAAACAAAATCGGGCAGAATTAAACTTCTTATGGTCATCAAAGTTTCAAAAACGATATCGTCGCAACGATTATTGTTATACGGAATCTGCCCCCAGTTGTTGTGTCGTGTCTTTTATATTACAGGGTGTTCGGAAGGCCTTAAGTTGTCTGAAATTTTGAGTTTTCTTTAAGAATAAAGTTAAACACTTTCGAAGAAGTTCAATTTCTATTTTGAAAAGTTTTTATTTGTGTTTTAGTTTCCAGATTTTTTTTATTTTTCTTCTTGTTTTCTGTTTCAAAAAAAAGTCTAAGAATATACGGCTTTCTGTAGAGAATCTGCTATTGGCAAACAGTCCAAAGGCGATAGTCTTGTATATTAGTAAGAGAAACTTCGAATTATTTATATTTTATTTAAATACTCTTTAAATATAAATTAATGTCGTTTTCGATTTAGTAAAAAAATTAATTTTTTTTTGATCGAAATTGCTTTTCATGTTCCATTTGCCAAAAAAAATCAATTTTTTTTTTTTGATCTGACTCTCTTTTGAGAAATCTCGATATTTTCTCAGATTTCAGACATACTTTAACTAATACCAATGTGTATGACACACAGCTGGCGGTTACGAATTGTTTATCGTTGGAAGGATTGCTTTTTTAACTGAATTATTCATTTTCCGAATATGGAAACGATATTTTATATTAAATTATTTCGAAATGAGTTATATTATAAATGTGTAAAAATAAATTGAAATGGATTTCCAGTGCAAGTGAAAAAATAAATGTTTTTTGCGCCCAACTCAATACACACAAGAACCAATAAAATTCGGATTTTATGTTCGATTTGGCAGCAGCAATCTGAAATCTGAGATCAAAATCTGAAAAGCGAAATCGAAAACGACATAAGGCAACCACCTTCTGTATACTTTCGGCTTTTTAGTAAATCGCCACATTTTTTCTAACAAAATAGAAGCTTAATTTTAATCTAAAGGAAACTTCCCCTTAAGGACAATATAACCCATCCATCAAACTTCTATCTTAAGGATAAAGAACTGAATATTCTGAATTTAAGTGCTTATATTTTTGAACGCACATACTTAGATATACTTTCTCATATACCTACGAGTACTTATTCGCTTTCCAGGTTTATTTATTTTTTTCTCAGTTTAGAACACTCATCCTCGTCGTGAAGAGCAAGGTAGGTTCTACAGTGTGAAACGTTATGATTAATGCTTGCTACAATATGCAATTACATTTTTCAGGACTGCATACCGGCACAGAAACAAAAAATCGACTCGTTCAGAAAACGTCTGCGACGACTTTCCGTAGAGAAACAGAATGAAAAATGCTGCATAACGAGAAAGAAAATTCGGATGACTTCCGAGCATTTTTTTCACCCATGGATAACTGAATTGCATCTCTGGATGGATACGTTTGCCATACCGATAGAATTTGAGGCAACGAACCGATACGTTATTAAAATATGTCGAGTATGGATACCAATTTAAGGAAAACGACCAATGGAACTTTATATATGTATTTAGTCGTCAGTCAGTATCCTTTATGACTGTATACTGTATAGTGGAAAAGAAGAGATTTCGGTTTTTAAAAATTCGCATAGCCATTGTCAATTGAAACGGTTTTGTTCTATTGAATTCGCTTATCACAGTTAAACCGTTCATTCTGATGGTGGTGCACACCAAACTCAGAATATTCACCGTAACAAAGGAATTTCCAAATCATGTTGCTATTCCCGGGATACCGTCTGAAAATTGAGGACAACTAGCAACCATTGTCCATCTATGGAACATCGTCTTGGCGAGCACAGGGAAGCAGATCATTTGTATCACGAAATGAAATCTAAGAATCAGTTCAAACTGATTGTGACTGCGCGCATTCCCCCGGGTAAGAGGCAACCATTTGAATATGTAACTGGTCAAGAGAAGCACCGCTACACAGGCCAGCCTAGGCTTCCATATTTGTTGCGCAGCCTTATTGCATTTCTCTGTTGAGAAATCCTGCCTTGGTTCAAACATGGAAACAGTAAAACTCCATTGTGCCTAATGCGACCTCCATTGTTGTATATATATGCAGAACCATTTATTTTTGATTTGAATAAATTTATATAGAAACCGCATTCAGGGCGTATTAATAGTGCCCCTCTGATGGGATGTGAATGTTAATAATTAAAACTGCATCTCCCATTAGTCATGAGTCGAAGATATATGAAATTAGCTCGAGAATATGGAGAGGCGAAAATGAATGGAACTTGTGCGAAAGATGTTTTATAATAAAGACATCAGATCTTATTAAATGCATCGTAAATTAATGCTCTCATGCAGAAAAGTGGAACGACTTTTGGCATTTCATGCTGTGCTGCAGACAAGTTGTCGAATCAATTTGCCAGCCAGGGATGCGGTATGGGGTTATATGATGCATAACAGGTTGCGTTAATGACCAAACTGAGGGTCTTCTTAAACCGAGAGGAATATATCGTTTGGAGTACTTAATTTTTCCCAGAAAATTATTTTAATGTAAGTAGGTAGATGCAGGACGCACGGTAGTAACCATAAATAAAACATGGGTATATGGCAAGTTATCTGCGGTCCTAGTGGGGCATTATTCTTGATCATTAGAAGCGTACGTGTATATTTACAGGGTGGGCCAAATACAAGATTCATTTTAAAAATGCAATAATGCAGCCATGTATTAAGGCTTTATTAGTAAGAGCAAACATTCCCATTAATTATGGAACCCAACCTCGTTCAAGTGGCTACCACGGCTGGCTTCGCAGTAGCGCATTTTCTCACTCCAATTTTCCAAGAAATTGTTGATTGTTTCCGGCTGTAGCTCAGGGATTGCTTGGATGATATTGGCCTTAAGTTCTTGAATAGCTTCCGGATTGTTGGCGTAACATCGGTCCTTCACGGTTCCCCTAAAAAAAAAGTCCAAAGGGGTCAAATCGCAGCTCCGACCCAATTGCCATCGCCAAGACGGCTGATTGCACAATTTGGTGCGCAAAATATCGATTGTGGCATGGGCTGTGTGCGCCATCCTGCATGAACCAGATGTCGTCCAAATCCATGTCTTTAATTTGAGTAAAAAAAAAGTCGTTTAGCATGGTAATAATACAGTGATAATTGATAAAATAATGCAACACCCTGTTGTTCAACAATTTATTCAGATTTTATTGTAGATAGATATTATTGCCAATAGGATAAAAATGTGCATGACTGCGTCGCAGGAAACTGCTTCGTTCATTTCCACTGCGACTGAATGAACAAAGCGACCTGTGGTGGGCTGGAGGCTATACCTTCCTGTTATTGCCAATAGGATAAAAATGTGCATGACTGCGTCGCAGGAAACTGCTTCGTTCATTTCCACTGCGACTGAATGAACAAAGCGACCTGTGGTGGGCTGGAGGCTATACCTTCCTTAAATTAACTTCTGAGACAGTTTTTTTTTGTTTTGCTACCAACAAAGTAGAAAATTTAGTTAAAATAGAAGCAAAGTAGATGAAGCTACTACCAGTTAGAGTTACCTCAGGTAAAAGCTATTTACATAATATAAAACGCATGCATGGATGAAAGTGCATAGGGAAGACCGACGAAATAATCCAATAATCCACTTTAGACTGGCAGTTTACACGAAGAGTTCATGCTTTCCAAAATCCATTTACTAATAAACCAATATTGTTGCCAAAATATCGCTAATTGTAGAGTCAAATGTTAATGTTGAGAAAGCCATGTTTATCTCGGACATTGGCTAAATAAATCCTCACTAAATGCAATTTACAAGAGGAGTGTTGCCCAATCACCAGAAATTATGGTATGGAATTTCGTAATAGGAGCGAATTTAAATACACTGCGCCTTACTAATAATTGTTTAACCTTCACACTAAACATTTCGTAGGTCATTATATGCAATTTTGTATAGAAAATTTCGTTCTAAAAATTCTGCTTAAACAATAAAAATGATTATTAGTATTGTTGTTCAGCGTTTATAATTAAAAACTAATTTTAGTAAATTGTAAATATTTTCTGATTTTATTCGTTGGAATACAACAATGCAAGTGGTTTTAAGTCTACACAAGCACAGATTTGTACAAATGTGTGCACAAAATTGAAAAATATTGCATTTTTTTTTATTTCTTAACTTGAAATATATATTTAGAACATTCTGATTGAATGGTTAGTGCTTTTCTTTGCTTTATCTTGTTTAACCGCTAGTGTTTGACTTTTCCATTTTTAATAGCTTGTCAGTAATGAATGCATGCTTACGAAAAATTAAATTTTATGTAAGTTTGGGATCTTTCCGTTCTTGAGAGTCGTTTCAAAGATAATTACAATATCCGTTGTCTTAAGATTGGACAGCTCATACCCAGTGCCGGCAAGATTTACAGAAAGCGCCCTTTTTTCATATTTGCACACATGCCAGTCTTTTCCACATCAGACTTTTTTATAGAGGTATACCCGCTAGGCCTAATCCTCAGTAACAAACAAAGATGTATAATTACATATACAAGGTGGGCCAAAAGAGATTACCCTACTGGAAGATGCCCTTATTTTTGCAAATGGCCGCCAATGTCAAATCTGTTTTGACATTTTTGGACTAGACAGATGTAGAATACAAGTGAACAAGCCATGGAGCGACACACTCCCCAAGAACGTGGAATAACCGTGTCTATTTGTTTGCGTAACAATTCGTCTGTAGTGTTGGCGCAGCGCGAATTCCGTCGCGGATTCCACGGCCGTCCGACACCGATTGCGCAAACACTGCGCCGTTTGGACCCCAACCTTGAAAAGTATGAGACCACACGAGACGTTGCCAAGATTGGCCGGCCCCGGAGAATATCGCCGCTGTTGACGAGGATGTCGAGCTGTCGCCGGAAACATCGACCAGACGCCGTGCCTCGCAATTAGCCATCAGACGGTCGTCTCTAAGGCGAATTTTGGCCAAAGACTTGCGCATGTTAACGTACAAAGTCCAGTCCGTGCATCAGCTGCTGCCTGTCGACCACCAAACGCGTGTAACCTACGCCCAAGCCATCCTCAATCTCGAGGACGAAGTGGACGATTTTTCGACCAAAATCTTAATGAGCGATGAGGCTCATTTCCACCTCAGCGGGTACGTGAACAAGCAAAACTATCGCTTCTGGAGCACCGCAAATGCACGAGTAATGCACGAGGAGCCATTACACCCGCTCAAAGTTACTGCATGGTGCGCTGTTCACGCTGGATGAGTCATCGGGCCATTTTTTTCTCGAGAACGCCGCTGGTCAAATGATAACAGTGGACTGTGCGTGCTATACGGCCATGTTAACCGAGTTTTTTCTTCCGCAATTGGACGAATTAGGACTGGAGGACATATGGTTCCAACAGGACGGAGCTACGGCACACACTGCGCGAGCCACAACCGATATTCTGAAGGCGGTGCTCCCGGGTCGTCTCATCTCTCGTTTTTGGCGATTTGCACTGGCCCGCAAGATCGTCCGATTTAACCGTTCCAGACTTTTTTTTATGGGTTTTTTTTTAAGTCCCGTGGTTACGTGAACAAGCCCGAGACCCTAGAAGCCCTCAAGGACAACATTCGACACGAGTGCGAGAGTCTGTCGCCCGAAGTTCTCGCCGAAGTGATGAAAAATGCCATAAAACGAGCCCGTATGGCAATCAATTGTGTCGGCGCCCATTTGGCCGATACTTGATCTTCTCTTGACCAATAAAATTCTAAAGGTTCAAATAAACATAATCAAAAAACAGAATCAAAGTTTTTCATTTTTTTAACAATTTTTAAAAAATCAAATCGTATTTATTTTTTCACTTCTATATAATTTTGCTAGCATTGTTTCGTTGTTTGGCAGATTGAAATTCAAAAACGGAAACAATAAGCCTTTGTTATTATGCTTATATGTAAGCATAATAAAAAAAGGTCGAATAGCTCCTTAAAACGCTTATTACGTTCATTTTTTTATTATATTATTTATTTATATTTTCAAAAATATTCACTTGCGAACGATTCAATCTTTAGATCAAGAAGTTTTGATTTGTAATAATAATTAGCCTACGAATAAATCAAACTATTCAAATAAACTGTTCTCTGTTTATTAACTAATTTTAAATGGATCTTATTATCAGAAATAAATCTGGAAGTATTAAAAAACAAAAGAAAGCGTACTATGAAAAGTACCGAAACTTGTTTCCGATCGAACGTTGGGTCATTACTTATTTGTATATGGTATATGACAGATCAGCGGATATTTTCTGCATTTCCTATTATTATTTATGTTTTCTAGTTTTGCTTATAAAAAGCCACAAAAGGCCTTCAAAAGATATCTGTTGGGCAAATTTAATTGCAATTCATATATTCCTTTTTTTTAGAATAAAATCCTCGTTGTAAAATAAACTATTGGCCTTGTTTTTTACGAAAACAAATTATGAAATTTTAATTCTACGATGACAACAAATGTAATAGATTCCAAGAAAGTTGTCGCACTAGCCAATTTGGAGGTCTAATTGTTTATTGGTATACCCTTTCACAAATGCTTTTAACTAACTTTAAGTGACAGCTAACTAATCGTCGACATTAGTGTTTGATTATTAGTAAGGTCGAATAAGTTTCAGAAATAAAAAATTCTGGGCGACCCCCATACAGCCAATTATACTTCCAGAACAGTGAATTCGAAGTCGAACACCAGGTTCGAGAAGGCATAGACCTTTTCTTAAAAAAGCGAATACCAGTGCAATCGGCTTAGACAACTGCTAGCAACGTAGAAAAATATGAAGCTACAGTGTTTGAGGCAGGGAAATAGGAAACCCCTGGGATTGAAACTTAACCGCATGTTAACTGTTCTCCTATACAGTTCCATGTCTCAGTAAAAAAATAAAATAGGTTTTGAAATAATGCCCTCAACGCGCCGACAAATAAAACCGGAGGCTATTGATATAAGCATCGTCTTATTATTTTTCCTAAACATGATCTTAAAAACGGCAGAAACACCGTTTGATTGGACAGGATTTCTTCTAAAATTTATATAAATAATCAAATAATAACTGGCGCAACAGCTTCGTGTAACCTAAGCCGAGTTTCTCACAACGATTCGATTTGTATGTGCTTTTGCTTTTGGGACATTTGGACCTACAATTTTATGCTAGGAGCGTTTTCATGACATTCTTTCGAGAGATATGGCGCAGTGGAAAAAAACGTTAATACGTAATCTGCGTTTTTCCGGGGATCAATCCTGAGACCCGTCCCTCAGTAGCTTAGCATACTAAGCACTGAGTCACTGCTTCAACACTAAAATTGACATACACTCAGGGAAAAAATGCAAACTAAAATGTAATATGTTCTATTTGATTTTACGTTGAATAAACTTTTCCTTATTCCTTTTCGCGTTAAAACATATTTGATTTAAATACGCAAGGTAATTTTAAATTAAGTCAACGTAGATTCAAAGTGAAACGTGTTCACTTTTACATTTAAGCATGATTCCACGTCAAATCAAGGTGCATACGTGGTTAGATCAAATTAAAAATATATGCATTCAGAGTAGGGTAACCCTTTGACTTAATGTTATGCCTCTTTGATTTAAAAATGTTCGTAGTCGATGCTAAATCATTCCGAAAAATATTTAAATCAAAGTGGTTTTCTTTGATTTTACGTTGTTTTTTCTCTGGGTGTAGGAGTTTATTAAGTTGTTTTTCGCAGCAATAATGACTTTAGTAAAATAAACGCTGTCCTCGTTTAGCTTATCAAAACGAGAACCACAATCATCAACACAAAAAGCAACTGACAATAACTTTTATACCACCTCAATTACCGACGTCGTCATAAAATTAAACTCAAATCATTCCCCAATCATTGAAACTAATTTCGAAAACACATCTCAGTATCCCCATGGCCGCAACCAATCCCCAAGACAATTACTTTCGAAAACACAACACGCGTGTGGTTAATCAAAAAAGAAATCCAACAAAATGTGTCATAAAACCAAAGAGCAGATAAAATCCGTCGTAAAATTATTGAATACCTCAGATTGTCCGAATTCCTTTGGTCACAGGTAACAATGATGGGACATCGAATAAGGACAAGAGTAAAAGTTCTTTTTTTTTTCTTAATTTTTTTTTGCATTCCAAAACCGGGAAAATCTTAATAATAACGTCTTATGCCAACAGTTAGATGGATCGTTGTTTACCAACTGCGAAGAGCAGGCAGCAAGAATAAATGCAAATCTCGACTTAAGAACTCAATTTGCTTTTGCCATTATTTAGTTGGCTTTAGCTGGCTTGGCTCTTTGGTTTTGTTGTTTTGTTTTTCGCTGAACACTCAGTAAATGAGGAAATGAGGTAAAGAATGGATTTAAATGGAAATGGAAATGGGTGGGTAAAGAAACAGTAAAGCAACAAAAAATTCGGAAAACCGCAAAATAAAGTTGGAAGGAATTTTCCAGCTTTCTTTAGATGAAAAGTTATCCATCTGTGAAATGGGGATTTCGCGTTTTGTGCTAAAGGCATCATCATTTTTGAGGTGGCGTTTGAAGTTGTTTCTTTTTTCTTTCTATCATTAATCGTAACTGTATACTGCCAGAGATAAGTAAAGAAAAATATACATGCTGTATCTTTGCATTTAAAGATTTGTGTTTGTGTGGTTTTTGTTTAGTCTGATGTGGAATTGTAGCAGATGGATTTAAGCTGTCTTCGGCAGCACTTCCCAAAATGTAGGTCATGTGGAATGATTAACGACGTGTAATGGTGTTTGGTTTTTGATTAAACTGTAAATAGCCCGTGACCGAGGTATTCGTATATTGACCGCTGGCAGCTATGGGTTTATGGAAAACAAATGTTTAGAAGATGGAGCTAGGTTTTCTGTTAATGAAACAAATGTCTACAACGGAGTGTGGATATAAGCGTCATTTACGAGCCTCCATTGGAATTTTAAGAGTCTGAGATGAAGGCCTGCATTAGCATTGTAAACACGAATTCGAGTCTTTAACTCGAGTAAAGCTCTTAGGCACAGAAGAGCTCCCTGCATGGTTTTGTACTTTTACTGTCGAGCTCCTTTTAAAATTCCTAGAAATCAAAGCTAATTTGGATTTAAATAAGCAATTTGTGTATATCGTGCCTCATGCTTCCCAATTTAAGAAAAGCAAGCCATGTCAAGGTTTTGTCTCAGAGTCTTTTACAACTCATTTATTGATACAATCTGCGTTATATCTGGGCTATTAAGTTAAGTTGAAGGGACTCATGACGAGAATTGTATACGACTGATGATAGGCTCATTGTGAGTCCCATTACAGAAGGTGGACGGATGCCTTGGGGACATTTTTGCTCCTGTGCATAGGGCTCCAAGAATGTTAGCATACCTGGTATTATTAAGATGACTGAAATCGTTGAAAGTTATTTCCAAGATAAGACTTTCTGATTTTGGCAATGCCATTGCAGGAGCAAAGATATTGATGGTTCCCTCTTTCTCCTCGACTGTATACAGTGTATAGCTCCTGCTAAATCGTTGTTCAGCAGCACCAGTCTCTAAGCACATCCACCTAAGAACCAAGGCCCGGACTGTATACAGTGTATAGCTCTTGCTAAAGTCGTTGTTCAGCAACACCAGTCTCTAAGCACATCCACCTAAGAACCAAGGCCCGGACTGTATACAGTGTATAGCTCTTGCTAAAGTCGTTGTTCAGCAACACCAGTCTCTAAGCACATCCACCTAAGAACCAAGGCCCGGACTGTATATAGTGTATAGCTCTTGCTAAAGTCGTTGTTCAGCAACACCAGTCTCTAAGCACATCCACCTAAGAACCAAGGCCCGGACTGTATACAGTGTATAGCTCTTGCTAAAGTCGTTGTTCAGCAACACCAGTCTCTAAGCACATCCACCTAAGAACCAAGGCCCGGACTGTATACAGTGTATAGCTCTTGCTAAAGTCGTTGTTCAGCAACACCAGTCTCTAAGCACATCCACCTAAGAACCAAGGCCCGGACTGTATACAGTGTATAGCTCTTGCTAAAGTCGTTGTTCAGCAACACCAGTCTCTAAGCACATCCACCTAAGAACCAAGGCCCGGACTGTATACAGTGTATAGCTCTTGCTAAAGTCGTTGTTCAGCAACACCAGTCTCTAAGCACATCCACCTAAGAACCAAGGCCCGGACTGTATACAGTGTATAGCTCTTGCTAAAGTCGTTGTTCAGCAGCACCAGTCTCTAAGCACATCCACCTTAGAACCAAGGCCTGGACTGTATACAGTGTATAGCTCTTGCTAAAGTCGTTGTTCAGCAACACCAGTCTCTAAGCACATCTACCTAGAAAGGAAGGCCCGGACTGTATACAGTGTATAGCTCCTGCTTAAGTCGTTATTCAGCAGCACCAGTCTCTGACGCAAAGCCCTGTTATTACGTTAACAATTTTGTATAAGTTGAGTCCTTCAAGTCATAGAAGTTCCTTTCACCTTTCTGAGTCCAGAAATGATCAGGTAAGTCCAGAGCTGGGTCGTCGTAAAGTTTAGTTCAGCTCGTAACAAAACATATCTCTTCATCGGACCTTATACATGGCTTTCAACCGCATACAGCATCACTGTCTACATTCGTAGACCCAACCGCAGATGCAAGACTGGTTTACAGAAAATTTAGGAATCATTTTATATTTGCTATATAATTCACACTCGAATGCAAGTTCTTCCTTGAGTGCTAATAAGACTTTTCATGCTGATATTGATTCTAAATAGTGTGCGGTTGACTTTCGTCCTTGCAGCTTGATTCCAAATTTCCTACTGCCTATTTCCGACCTCCCTAGCCCTTACACGTGGAACCACGCTTTTTCATAGGATCCTATCGTAATCACTCTCGCTGTATTGACAACCTCGCGGAATCGGAACCACCCTATACAGAATTTTTTGTCACTTTTTGCCAGAAACGATGCCATGTTTTGGATTATCTCCAAACCACTCTCATCTAACCAATAACTTCAATTCGTTTTAAGGGTTCTCGAAACAAGCTTGTCGTTCTGCCGAAAATCCCAAAATTGGGACCTTTAACCATCGCTATTCTCATACACAGAGCTTCTGTTTCTTTGGGAGGAAAATTGCTGCAGCAAGTTATACCTTGGCCTTAGATCAAAAACACATTAAAACCTATTACATCAGCATGAAAGGTATATTTAACAAGGGGCCTTTAGACTTTAAACTTACCAATGCGAGAGAAGATGGTCATTTTCATCCGCTGTTTAGCTAAATCCCTGTTGTCCGTCTAACTCCATAAAATGAACGCGGCAATCTTCTACTGATTTAGATCTTGTAAAGCTGGATACCGAGAGTTAAGTAGCAGCTTAGCTGTCGAAATATTTGCATGACGAAATCGATCTCTGATAATGCAACAACCAACATTCCGGCTCCATGCTGCAGAAGCCACTTAGTTAAGGTGAAGTTGAGGACTTACGACAAGACTTTTGCGGTAACTACTTCAAGGAATCTCGAGTCATGTGTGGAGTTTGAAAGTAATCTGTCGTTAAGGAAATTTCTGTATTCAAATTCGATATTCGTGGACAGAAGTGGCCTTGTAAGGAAACTATCATGTATAGGGAAGGGCTCTAGAATGACCTGTTTTCTGCTAGCCAGCATATTTTACTTAGAGGATAAAATCACGTCGTCCGTATAGCTTCACACTCCTTATGCTCCACAGATATAAGAAGTTCATCCTGAACAAGATTCAAAGCTCAGTGACAATAGCACTCAACTCCTTTCGGTGGGAATTTTCCAATCTCAAATTGGATTAGTCATAATTACCATCCTGCACAAGTTGACAGAAATTAATGCCTTCCGCACGTTGAAATTTTTAAAATTCTTCACCTTCATCATGAATATTCATCTACCCAAAAGAAAAAAAAACTATTCTCTTTTTACCCACTCAATTCCATCCAACTTTCGACATCTACCTACTTACCGAAGAGAACTTAATTTAGATAAAAACTAACGAAAATTATTTAATCAATTTGCATTTTCCGTTCGACACAAAGAAGACCAAATTTCCATAAAACTTCCGTTCTGCTTCTATGCCTTCGATCTGTAAGGTAAGCAAAAAGTAAAAAAAAAAAAAAGACAAACCTGCACAATGCAAAGACTTTATTTCTAAATGTAGATAACACCCTCTAAAGGAGGAGGACACACCGCAGAGCAATGCTTGCGCACACACAGAGACCAAGACCATCTGTGTGCATTTTAAAAGGTATTTTATCTTCATTGGTCCCTTCTGCCACGGCGACCCACAACGGCAGAGATCGAAAAAGTTGTTTCCTTTTTTTGCCGGCTTCCTTCTTAAGCTAATGGCAAACGCGAGGAAGGGAAGCGCGCTGCACTGACAAGAAAAGCAACCACATCCATGCCGCCCCAGACATAGCAGAGCCACGGCAAGGACTGCCTTCCAATTTTCAACAGCATTAGAATTCCATTGTGAAAATTTATCGCTCGGCATAACATCATATTATTTCCTCTCTTATTATTATTTTCCAGTCTTTTTGCGCTTAGTTATGATGTGGTTGCGTTTTTGTCTGCAAGATAATTTTATACACAGCTTTGTGTTGCAATCTTTCGGCTATATGTGCAGGGAAATTCTTGAGAAACCGAATTACAAAACAATAAAAAGTGCAGCTTCCTTTGGGCTCATTTTAAGTTATCATTGCACAGAAGAGATGCATTTGTAAATATGGAGGGATATGTCGAAAGAGTGTTGTGCTTGACTGGCTAGATGTAAATATTTTACTCTGCATACAAATGGGAGGGCATCGACAGTTTGTAATCAATTTGTGGAAAGGAATGGATCTTACTGCATGAGATATGGCTACGCTGCGTGGTGTGCCATCTGGTGGCTGAGCAACAAAAGGTCTGAAATGTGAGGCAGGTGGTATTTCACTTTTGTTTTCATAGGATTTAAATCATTTTGGAGGAGGGGCGCAATAGACGATCTTCGCAACTGATCTAAGTGGTTCGTTATATAACATGTGGCGTTGGGCTGATGGGTTTTTCTCCACTTATCAACTTCAATCATTTACTTACGTGTATGCAAAATTTAAACACATTCCCTCAATAAACAGTCGAACTGATTGCTAATTATTAAGGCGGCATTTACACTACAATCGACTCTCACTTGTACGCGTCACCTGGCAGCAACTTTTTGTGCTATCTTGTCGCTCTGATGGAAGGATCTTTGGGCCGGAGTATTAGTGCGTATTCGCTCTAAATGTCCATGCTCAAGCCATCAAAACAAGTCTTTGTACTGTGCCGTTGAAGTGGGGATTTGTCTTCATTCGCGTTTTCTAACGACTATATTGTCTGCCCCATAAAGAAGGACCGACGGGATTGTGAAGGTCTTATGTAGAGTGTCTTCAGTCTATCCTCACAGAGCCCCACTACTCATTTGACTTTTTAGGCCATAGAAACAGCGATTTCGCTTATTTGCAAACGCTCCAACCACAGTTCGCTGAGTTCTGTCTGTAAGTGGAAGTGAGTTCGCTGAGTTCTATCTGTAAGGGAAAGTGGAATTTCGATAGCCACGAGAATACCTTTCGCTCATGGCTCTTTCCGTCTGAGTGCTATTCGCTGGAACCTCCTTCTTTTTCTTCCCTGCTCCGAGTCTGTCGCCAATTCGTTCCTCGACTGCATCTTCCTGCCCAAACTACCTCACCCTTGAGGTTTGATATAGCTTATTCGTTGGTTCTTGGTTTTTGAAATTTATGCCCAACGATCTGTCGCTTTTTCGTTTCGTCGTTGTTTGATATGTCCCATGTGCCATGAAAAGTTTCTTTTTAATCTCCCGTTTTATCGAAATTGTTTGCCAAAATTTTAATCTATCCTCTGGATTCCTCAGGGCCTTTGAAAATTCACTTTGTTTATGTGATATTGGGCTGGATAGTTTTCGCTTTCTCATTGAGGTCAAAGCAAAGGAAAAAATTTGAAAGCTTTAATTTTACCAGGCAATTTTATTTTTAGTCGGTCACTCGCCGTGCTATTCGTCACAAGAAGAGAGAGAGAGAGAGCACACGTACGATTCGAAGATGCCGGAAATTCTTCGACTAACAAAATTGAAGTTGGTTGGGGTTTGCCATCTATCAACGTTTACGTAGAACGTACTAAAGGTACTAGATTTTTATCCGTTGATAGATGGCGTTAACACACTTGAAACATAAGTTTGATTTAAGACGCCAAACACAACCCTAAACCTGTATATAAGCTTGGTCCTAGATACGACTATAACAGAAAAACAATTTCCTACAATTACCTACTACTGGATGTAGAAGCATTCTAATGTCAGTCATACTCTCTGACGTTTCTCTGACATTCATGGGTACGAAGGGACAGTGGAAAGTTTTCCAAGGTTTACTTTTTTTCTTCTTGGTCCAACGCAACGCCAATCCCCATATGACCACTTCTGCTTAACGTCAGCCTAAACCAGTCTATTCAGACATAAGTCCGACCAGACATATCCAAAGACCAACACTTACAACAATCTACAAATCGCTGCTAATTGGCCATTTTATCGCTGAACTCTAAAAGACCTAATTATTCCAATTGAGGAAGTTAATAGCTAAAACCACTGCATAGAAAACATAGGAATTCATTTGAAGGATGATTTTACAAATACTAAAAGCACTTTCTCACAAAAGCCACTGCAGTAACACACAGCCACTATTCAACAGCGGCAGTCCCTCTAGAATTGTTAAGGATGTTTGCGCGCGAACGAACTTTTAATTACTAGCAGCACGTTATTTCTAAAGACGAACAATGGGAAAAGCTTTTGTTCATATAGTGCGCGTATAGCCTTTGTTTTGTCACTCACTAAAGTGCAGTAACGGTCTTCTGCTAAACGCACAAGAGAAACTTGCGTCAAAGGGCACCACATCACAAACCCTCCTGCTCCTTTCGTGGCCATGTCCAGTGCACATTTTAATTACTTTCCTTTTTACGTACAGACGAGAAATAAAAGCCTGCGTAGAGTCTTCAATTTGCCATCATTTAGCTTATTACAGGACTTGAATATGCACATGCTGAAGCGCCGGGCTCTGGGGCCCGCTGCTGATGAGCTATAATTTCATCAAATTAAACCGCGGCCGTGCATATGCATTTTGTTCTCCTCCGACCCGCACATTATTCATAGCACAGAAAAACAAAAAAAAAATGAAAAGAGGCAGGCCCATAAAATTTTATAGGAGTTAATCGAAGTCGCCTGGGACGCTTCTCGTGCACAGCGCATTATATTCGCTCTGGATGGAATTTCTCCTTTTACGAGAGTCCGTAAAAAAAGTGTATAGCTGCCTCGTAAAAGATCCCAACCTTGGATTCATGACGGCTTCCATGTGACCATTTTCAAATGCATTCAAATCGTGCGGTTACAGCCTTAAGTCGATCTCATATAGTCCTATAATCGTAAAATTTCGTCGAAAATAACCTTACTCTGGGTGGATGTCTGACCCGGTTTGGGGAGCGCGCATCTCGCTGCGAATCCCACTATGTGGTGGAATTAAAACTCTTAATTGAAACCCGAGAGTTCGTTTATATAGAGTCAAGCGCTGAGGACGGCAATCGTTCACATTATCCCCGTCGAAATGACTCCGAATTAAGTAAGTGAAGGAAAACCTATTAAAAACGTGCTAATGCGTTGATTGGAAGAGTTTTTTTTTTATACTAATTTCGATTTCCCAACGCAGGTGGTCACACATGAGAATTGGGTTAGAAATGCGACATCTTTGCGTGAATTGTCTCATCGGGCTGAAAAGCTGAATGTGAACACAAACGATTGAAATCCTGATGAGAGACTGAAACTGGAAAGCCATTAAGTTATGAGACAGCGGACATCTTGCGAGCAGTTGTGCATCACAGCGGGTCGCATGCAACCAAAAGAGAACCCAGCGGGCGGTATTATGCGATGCAAATCGATTTCTGCAATCCAAAAGTGAACGCATCGCGTATAAAGTGGTTAGTTAATTTTTATACAGCCGCAATTTGTTCTGCAATTTAATTGCACCAATTCGATTTGATGATATGTAATTGGGACATTTTTGAGAATTTGTTATCAAAGCAGAACGGTATGCGAGCTCAGCGGGCGATGATTTACGCACTGGATTGTTGGGTGTCGCACCAATTTGCTTTGTGCTCAGGCAGTTTAATATTGACTTTATGTCAAACAAACAAATGCTGTTTGCTGTGGTTTGGGGGCCATTTGCATTTGAAACAGAAAGCCGGAGAATCAACTTAAAGTGATTGGAAAGTTGCATTTGCTCTTGGAATGTTTGGTTTTTGTAGGTATAGTGGTAAGGGAAAGTTTTTGTTTGTTTCATCATGATCGAAAAAGATTTCGTAAAGTTGTATTAATGATTGGTGAGCTTGGGCATTTTAGCTCATTTAGTTGTGCGTAGTTCGGTTCTCAGTTCAAGCCAAGTAAAGAGCGGTTGGTAGATCAAATCACGAACGTCAAATGGATTTTAAATGATGCCAAATATAGGAAATAAGATATTTTAAAATGAGATTGCAAACTTTTCGTCTTAAGTGTTGTTGTTTATATTCTCGTTTTATACTTGCAGCTCATTTGAGCTAATTTAGAGTTGTTTTGGACCGATAACGGAAACTGCTAAAACCTCGTGCGAAAGACTATGGCGCGCAGATCGTATACTGCACTAATTTGACGTTAAAACTCTGCTCATTTTTATGTGTTTGTGCAAAAAAAAATTTTAAATAATAAATGAAGAACGTGTTAATCGGAACATGCGTACTTTGACAAGATACTTTTGACCTACAGCTGAAAAATGAAGAATATTTGAAATAATTTCGTTCAGTGTGGTTAATTTTTGTTCGGGTAACGCACTCGGCGTAGTGGTGGGCAGAGCAAGCCCCGCAGCACCCCACTTAGGTCAATGTACCCCCATTGTGATTAGTGGTTAGTGTGTTGCAATACTAAGCGAGGGGTCCCTGGTTGGAGTCCCCAAAAAATCACAAATCCAATTTAAGGTTTTTTTCCTGTGGCGTCTCTCGCGAACGTGTGACAAACATACGGGAGAGTAACTGTCATGAAAGAGCTTCTCAATTAACCGTTTGGACTCGGTATACAATTTTAGATCCCTTTCATTTGTCCAAAAAATTAGTTGTGAGAAGCTAGGCCTAGGGTCCCTACGGACCTGTTGCGCCAACTTTTTTTTTTTGTTTTTTTTTTTAACGCACTCAAAAAAATTAATGAATTATGAAATCTAGTCCAAAGAAGAGTTCAGATCGTTGCAACATACATCGGCGTGGAAATTAGATTGACACTTGACAAATGACAGTGACAGGAGTGTTTTGTCAGAGCAGAGGTAGCAAACGTAAGAGTCATGTAAATGCATTGCTGACTGCAACTGCATGTGGTCGCTGCTCGCGTATGCTCCTCTCTATTTCGAGTAGTTTACGATTTACTCTTCCACTTCATAGCACACTGAGGCGCGAACTAAATACTGAACTACGTAAACCAAGTGATTGAAGCAGTTGTATAAGAATTTGAATTTTTGAAATGTAACAGATGGACCCACTCAGGCACTCACCCGAAAACGATTTAGATAAAAATTTAAATCTATGCCTGTACATAAAATAAAACTGTAGACGGTTTTGTCTCTGTCACCAGTGGGCGTGAAAACAACTGGTCCATTTTCGATGAAGTTTTGTTCAGACTGTTAAAATTCGGAAAATACTAATATCCTCTTTACACCGAGCCGAAAAACGGGTTTTCGCGAAAACAGAAGTTTTCGCATACATATTTCAGTTTTCAAAACGATTCGTTTTCCACGAAAACGACTTCCAATCTTTCGGTTGTTGAAAGAAACGCACATTTTAAGCAAAACAGCTGACCGATGTCACAACTCAAAACTTAAAATCATTTTCCACATTTAATTGATGGACTAATATTATTTTTATTTGATCGAATTCATTTTATTTGTTTATTAATGCGATCGAAGTTTGTAACCAAAATAGTTGTCACAGAAGTTCCACGACTGATTGAAACGCCAAACGAAAACTAGTTGTGGTTGGGTGTGAATGCATCGAAAATACGGTTTTCGGTGTAAAGAAGGTATTTGCCACGCCTAGTTTTTACGAGCGTTTTTGACGAAATTTTTTTTTCTGGCTTTAAGGCCATTAACTTGCCGTCGTTCAATTAGTTATTATTCAATACAAAACACACGAATACCTGCAGGGCCAACACTTCCGTAAAATATTTAAGCTACGAAGCAGCTCCACGTTTATCCTATATCTACATAGAAGCGGGCCAAAATGAACCAGCATGAACAAATGAAATCTGCTCTTGCAACTCTTGTTTTTGTTCGTGATTTGGGGTGGTGGGTGCACCTGCACATCGATAGCACTGTTTGTCGTTTCCTCTATGGGAATGTAAGAGAAGTATGCGATGATGAGACAGGTGGAGTGGTGATCTGTATTTGAAAGACTGCCCATGTCTAGACAATGCATAAACGGATCCAAAGTTATACATCCAATTGATACTTGAAGAAACAAAACCAAACCCCGTTGGTCACCATCATTAAATTCCACTATCAAACTGAAACCGCTCACAAAATCCACATTTGCATGACCCGAATTCCAACTTAAGGTTTTTTTTCGCTGCGCCACCTCTCGCGAAGGTCTGACAAACATCCGAGAGTATAACTGTCATGAAAGAGCTTCTCAATTAGCCGTTTGGACTCGGCATAAAATTGTAGATCCCTTTCATTCGTCCCAAAAATATAAAAAAAACTCGCACAAGACGAATGGTTGTGAGAAGCTAGGCCTAGGGTCCCTACGGACCTGTTGCGCCAACTATTTATTTATTTTTTAAGCCGTTACTACTTTTGATTGCATGCAACATACAAAAGGTGAATTGAAACGTTTCTTCTAAGAGTTGCTGCTGTCGCCCCACCCTCATTACTTGGATGACTGATTACGTGATCTTTTGCATTTAACCATCAGAAACATACACACTACTACCTTGTCACTCGTCCTCACATGTGCCAACATGCATTTGAAGGGCAGCCTGCAGAACTCTCTTACACTCGATGACAGCTGTTAAATTAGCCGATAAGAATTGTCAAACCATTTGCACAAAAAAAAATCGAAGTTCCCGAAGCCAAGAGGAAGAAAAACCCCATCCACAGGAAGGTCACTACACAATCTTGCAACATGAGGTAGAAATGTACAAAAGTACAGAAGGGTCCGTGCTGTCTGTTAATGTGCTGCAAAGCATGTTGATTGACATTTGACGACTTTTGATGGGCACGATATGTTATGCATGTCAGCTGAAACATCATCATGAGTGACTTGAGTATATGTTGTTTTTGTTGGCCATGTTTGCAGTCCTTTTTTCCATGCAATATGCGCGTGCATTTGCCGTCGTATATTGCCTCGAGAGTGTACACGTATCTTTTGCTAAAAATATGCACAAGTCGATGAGTTCTTGAATGGGACGCAACAGTATAAGTATATATAAAAAAGAGGCGCACACAAGTGGATGCGTGAGGTAAAAATAGTTGTGCAACTCGCAACGTTGCGTGAAGTACAATTTAATTAGCAGCAAAAGATATGAAGATTGACATATTAACAAGGGACGATTGTGTTATGCTGACCGTCTGTGTTGTTTCTCAGCGCAATGACAACGTGACTGGAAATTATTGGCTTGAACATTCGTAACGCGTGCAGTTCAGTAACCCTCTTAAAGGTCACGATTTAACCATTTCGATGGCTAAGAAGGAGTATTAGTGGCTAAAGTTCACAAGATGTAAATCCTTTATCCCTTGCAGTTGGGCATATTTAACCCCTTGAGCTGTGTGAAGTTATCTTATGAAAGTGACAGGCGCATCAGTCGGATGAGCTCTCTTCCTAATGAGCGAGTAAAAGGGAAAAAGTAAACACGCGTTTGTTTGTATGAATAAATTAAGTTAAAACGCGGTTGCAAACGCTTTCGCAGGGCTTGTGTATAATTATGGGCGAATGCTTCTAGGAATGCGTCAAAAGGGGTTGGTACTGAAAGAGCTTACTTCACTTTGCCCTCTGCATAGCCAGAGAAAGTAGAAAATATTAAATACCGCTTTATTTTGTTTATATTTTCCATGCGGAATTGAGCTTAAAAGTAAACGGAGTGGCAAAGGCTATAAAAGTCTTAACACTATGTTCTCCTTCTGCCTTTATGCAAGCTCCACTGAGTTGATAGGTCTGGGGAAAGTAAGACGACTTGGGAGAAAAAACGTCCTCACTTTGAACACAGACGGTGCTCTTGCGGAAAGAAATTGACGCCAAGCTGGTGACTGTTTAAATAGGCACTTAAAAAATTAAAGGCGAAGGTTGTGCTACTGGTTAGAGGTCCTTTGACATTAAGAATGGGAGTAAAGTCCACGGAGAATCAAGCAATAGCGTGTACAACAAGGCCATACTTTTTGTTTATGGTCGTACTGTAAATATACTTCAAGTCTTTAGATGACAAGGTCTATAAGGTCTTTGGACATTTCATACCCATCCGAGGTCAGCTCGTGCGTCCATCTTTGCAAAAAGTTGAACATCAGTTAACCCGTGTATTTAAATAGAACCTATCTAGCTTTAATAAAATTATACAGTGTTCGTATATTTGTTTGTGCACAATTCGAATGAAGTTGATAAAGAAACGTAGGGCTAAACAGGGAGCAAGATATAGTTTTTATTTCATCCCAATCGGGCAACTTTTCGCAGACTTTACTGTATTAGATGTTAAAGGTCGCGTTTGTTGAGCCCCATTATCGAATTTATGAACAAAATTCGCAGGTCCAATTTAATTCCTTTTAAGATCCGAAGATACAAGGTGTGGGTCAAATATGGGGCAATGAATTCTCATATGCGAGTCATTCCAGAACGAAAGATCTCCGATTCCAATCTATCGGTCAGCACCAAAATTTCAAGACCGTGGGTAAAAATTGCAACCAACTCAAAGTTTAGTTTTGATACCAAGTTCGGTTTTTCCGGTAACAGATTAACCTAGTTGTCTGCTTGTGGGCGTCCTTTCGGCCCACCAAGCTTTTGCCAAACACTTAAATGTGTTTGGATTGAGCGAAAATTGTGTGCGGAACACTTTCTCTGTAGCTGTCCCGCCTTTGCTCGCATCAGGTTGCGGATCTTTGGGGCTGATATGGTGAGTGCCGAACATCTAAGCTCTTCATCACTGAAGCTCCTTCTCATCTTTCTTCGAAAGACGGGAAACCTAAGTACAATAATTTAAGGTGTCTGTTTGGCAGTACAATGGACCTGTAGTTGTGTCTGAGTGATCCATCGGATAGTAACAACCTCCGACAAAAAACAAAAACAAAACCTAGCTGTCACAAAATTGGCCCAGCCTTGGCACTTTACCCAGCCTGCTATTAGCTCAGATCTGCTCCGTTAATTGCCCGTCAGTTAGCCCTCTAGATGCAAACATTTTTTCAACAGTGTCAAGCGCACTTCACTGGCATAAAACAGGGGTTCTTGAAACGGCCATCACTTCAGATTTGTTTCGTCTACCTTCATCGACAGAAGTCGGTTCGGTTTTGAATATAGATTTAGTTTGAGGTACTCTGTGGCATAAGCTAAAGCTTTCAATAAATACCGACTGATCAAAAGAGTTGAAATTACGCAGATATATAGATATGAGATCTTTGCGAGGGTAAGTTCCACTTATCGCCTTAAAATGGTGTATGGGACTACACAGATCGAATATAATATGATAACGACTGAATTCTGATTATGCCACCAGCCTTCAAGGCTTAGACCTAGAGCCAATGTTGCTTACAACCTGCTTTTAAAATGTGGTCGATTTCAACAAAGCTCTTTTGGAGCTTCGCTCTTGTTTGTATTAGGTATCCGCCTACTCGAAAATTCTCAGTTTCTTTCAAACCTCGAGCTGCACCTATTACATGCCAAATTTAACCTACAGATTAAAAAATGAGAACATAGGTACCATAAGCATTTCGACTTAAATTCAAAGACGAATAAGTTTGTCAAAGGGTCCATTAGGAATAATCACTTCGTGTCAACGTATTCAAATGAACGACCATTAACTTATCACTCATATGCATACCTCAATGAATTTAAACAAGACAGGGAAGGGATTAATTCCCACTTGGAGTTTGTATAAATGCAGACAAAAACCTTTGTCGACTCTCGTTGTATGCATTTTGGGCGACGAAGTGTGAACTTATACACCACATGTACATTCTTGCCCTCGTCCCCTGCCATTTCCAGATAATACGCAGGCGAATTCAAACAAGAATGGCAGTGGTAATTGACACCTCCGTTCACCTTACAGCTGCATCACTCAAGTGTGAACGGCTGTTGTATTTTGAATTTACCTCATACCTCAGCCAAATGGCGTTGCGACTACTTTGTCGATAGATGTTCGATTGAGCTTTCAATTAGTCGCCGCCAAGAACCGTCAGATTCCTCGCATTTCTGCGGGCGACAATTGGCAGGACTGCCTTGAAATTCAACCCTCTGTCAGCAATTCCTTGACACTTGAGGTGATTAAAAGCGAAACCCCTGTTTGACCTCCATCTCCGCGTGCGCTTCTTATGCGAAAAGTAGTTATTAAAATGATTGAGTGTGTAGTGGGGATCGAGTGTATAGTGAAAGTAGTCAGTAATTAATCTTTTAACCACTATAACACCCCACTACATTCGCATTACGCGATGCACTTCATTGCATTCTGCCGGGGCGACACCGCGAAGCCATATAAACATTTGCATGGAGGGACCAGTTGTTGTTGCTTTTTTTTTCCCTGCTCTTATTATTGCAAATTCCAAACGCTGGCTGGTTGTGATGTGACGACGGATACTCGACTCGTATCTCTAGAATACATTTCGTATGAATTGCGTGGTTTTCCAGACCACAGTTGTTCGTGGTCGACGCTGTCGTTGTCAATGGCAGCACACACAGTTCCAGCGATGCCTACCGAACAAACTGCAAGGATCGCAAAAGCAAAGGATCAAATTTCACCATCATTTGCATTCAATTGGCAGCCGCTCCCCGGCCGCCAACAGGCCAACCGAGCTAAAAGCCGACTATCGACGAAATGATTTCGTATGAATATTCAAATGGCTTTTGCGGACGCATTTTTGGGTCTTTGCTGATGGAGTAACTTATACCATGTCTGATGGGCAGAACGAATTGAATTCGTATCGCATTTGGTGATTTGATGAGGTGTCACTTCGCTAATAGTGTCTGCAAAGTATGAAATGGAGGGAATTACAAATTAATCCACTGCAGGTGGTGGACTTGTGAAGAAAAAAAGTGTATTCAGTGACTGTGGGTGGGTGGATGTTGAAGAAATCGAAATTAATTCACAGAGTCGCCTTTTGATTAATTAGTCAAATGACATCAGAAATTACCGATCGCGGGGTTTAAGTCGAAGTTTTTGAAAACCTTGTTTGATTCATTTTGGGTATTAATCCCACTGACCAAATATAGTAGGTAGGAATGATCTTTCGAACTGACATCGATATTTAGTCCAAATAAAGGAACTGATTTAGAATTCAAAGGCCCAGCGATATCTCCAAAAAAGCACGTCGCATGTCAGTTGAAGTCAGCTAAAGTCCTTGCTTCTTTTTGTCGTTATACCTATTCCTGTAACAGTATCATGACAGAGACTTTTAAAGCGGGGGTACCCTACAAATTGATGGTTATAGTTTAAGGCCTAGCATCCTGCTCGCGTTAAATTTTATCTTCCATACAAAAACGTCTACAAAACATTAAATTTAGCGAGGCAGTTTAGCGGTATTCTGTTCGCACGTTAAATTCTCAACTTCTTATAGATAGAAGGATCTACTCATTTAGCTCGCGAAATAAATGTCCGGTACTTTAAATCGAAGATCAATTTTGACGGAGGAAGAAGTTTGTGTTGCTTTTACTATGGATATTTTTTTGGAGGAAACCGCAGAAAACAATTGACCGAGAAAGAAAAGAAAACGCAAAACCAAAAAAAAAACTTTCATAATGTTAATGGAAAGTTCGGTTTTTTTTAAGCTTCAAATAATCTTACATCTTTTGCAAATCGGCGTTTCTTTGCAAATAGGAATTTATGGGACACATAGAAAAGTGTTTCCTTCTACTATAGAAATTATTTGAGCTGCTGCAGCACAGCAGTGATAATATCTTTTTAAATTTTTCTTATTTCCATTGTTTTGGAACGATTCAAATACTGCGATGTCTTTGAAGTTTGAAATTCGAACGCGAATAATTTAAATTACGTTTACTGTCATGAACAAATGGTTTTTGTCCCATCTGTATGCTGTTCAATAATTTAGCGAGCATTTATCTATGGAGAAACGTAGTGGAGACTTAAATTTAGCGCGAGCAGGATACTAAACCTAAGCGCTGTTACTACATTTCAGAAATGTTACCGTATCAGTAATAGTGCGTATAGATTATCAAAGTACATACTGTTTCGCGTGCACGATGGAACGTTGACCAAAGTGGGGAATTGGTTTCACATCTTTAAATTACTATTTCACATATAATGGTAATTTTAGCTATGACTTGTAACCGAAATGTGACCGAACTTAAGTGAGCTGTCAAATTTGTTTTCATGGGCTTGTGAGTTGGTTTGGAAATAAAAATACTGATACCAATATGAAATGAACAAACATAACCTTACGGCGCAGGGACATAAGTCCCGAATTTCTATCTTTGAAAATGGGGCACAAGTCCCGAATGAAACAAACAGTTGGAAGTAATTTATATTTTTTTAACGGTCACAAATTGATAGGCAAAACATTATAACGGGGGAACAAATCGAAACAAATTAAACAAACATTTTCAACAAACTATTAAAACTTGGTCGTTTTACAAATAAATAAAACAACTGTTTTTTATAATTTCTCGACCGAAAGTATACAACAATTCATTTTTATTTGCAATCGCCTCTACCTTTAGCTTCGTGAAAGAGCAACTACACATCTTACAGTGATTACAGGGCTGTAAAATTATGTTTCGAGGATTTTCGAAACAAAGACAGCAATTCAATTATTCGTTTTTTTCGTGTTGTCCTGCGTTATTCAAAACATTTTCTTCGCTTTCGTCTGCTGATGAATCAGAGCATTCAATGTCAATCATTTGGTTTGACTGACCATTTTATATTTTTTTTTGATCAGATTCTCACAAAAACTGTTTTTTATTATCAGCTATGATCCATATAGATCATCGATTTACATGCACTTACAACAACAGCACATGATCCTGCTTCTCATCGAGATCACGAATCATGATCTGAAAATTATTTCTACTATTTCCCACTAGATGGATTGTTTCATGTTTAAATGTTGGTGCGCCTGTAAACGATAGCTACCTAATCATGTTGCCAGACAAAAAAATTAAAAACAAAAAATCAAATGATTTTTTCGCGCACGAATTAAATCCCCATCCGTATTCCGTGTTATTTTCTTTTTATAAATGTTCAGACCAGCCAAACACTTGATAAACAATTATATACCTCCATGTTTTATAAATATTTCTACAACATTTATTAAACAAAACAATTTTTATCAAATGTTTTGCTGGTTTGGATCTGGACACAAAAAAAAATGAATGAAATGTTTCACAGTTTCCAAATCGTGATGGGAAAACATTTCTGTTTTACAAGTTTAACTGCAGAAAGTGAACGCCGTTTTTTGATTATTACTTATTTTTTTAAATAAAATAAAAATGTCAAGAAAATCTTGGAATACCTAATGAGAAAGTGATTCTAATAATACGAATATTTTAATTAAATCGTAATAAACTGATCGGGATCAGATCACGCTGATAATAAAAAACAGCTAAACATGGATTTCAGAAGTAGACATATGAGAACTGAGAAAAGGAGAACACAAAATTACATGATTTGCATTTCTCGCAACTGCTCGTAGCTAACTGCATTTGTTTTAAAGGTAATACTCAACAACATCGAGATAACGAAACCTGTTTGACTATTTGCTATAGCATTTGGAGTGGTCTTCTTAGTTTCTCTCTGGGTGTATATTTAGGAAATGTATAGGGGGACATAGGACCCGAATTAATTTTTCGGGACTTATGTCCCATTTATGTCCCTGCGCCCACCTATCGAGCGCATTCCTATTCTTTAAGCTGCAACCAACCATACATATCCACAAAATTTCATTTAAATCGATTGAGGGGTTTAGGAGTTCGACAACACAGGAAGGTTTACTAAAATGCCTATAACTCGTATAACCAATAAACATACAAAGACTGTATATCCCTACAAACCTTGGTGTAGACGTCACCTTTCATTTGAAATTTCCAGAAACAAAATCGGTTCACGCATTAAGAGAACAACAATTCAAACACAATGCGACTCATTTTCATACATATTTATAGAAGGGGATGGATGAAAAACAGAATATGCGCCACCTGTTGAGAATTTTCCGAATCTTAAACCATCCCTGATTCAAGACAAACAAAACAACAACAAAATCATTCAAATCGGTCCAGCCGTTCTCGAGTTTTAGCGAGACTAACGAACAGCAATTCATTTTTATATATATTTAGATTTATAATATTCGGTTTTAAGTCCAAGTTATTTTTATTTTCCCAGCGACTTTCAAAATCATTACAATCGCTGTAAAACAAAATTAAAAGCATAATCTCATTTATTTATCTAGTTCACATAATATGTATTTAAAGGACAAAAGAAGTTTCAAATTTCAATAATTAAGAAATTAACTTTTTCTTTTTTCCCAATAAGAAACAGAAAGAGGTAATTTGCATGTCATATGCCTTTCATTTGGTAGGGGCACAGGGTGAGGAAATGTTTTTTTTTGTTGTGTCGTTTATTTTTATTAGGCCGTAATATTTATTAAATAATCATTCTATTGATTTTGTGCTTTTAAAGTATGAGAACATTCAACTTTTGTTGGTTTAAATAATAAGAAATGGATTATGAAATTTTTAAAAACTGTTCGCCTTTAACTTTTGGTACTACTTGCCTGGTTTGTTAAATGCGACATTATAAAGTGAACATTTATATAAATTTTGCTGTGTTATACGAAGGTACAACTTAATAAATATAACGTTTGTCGTTTGTAAACCACATGGCAATATTGTCTAGCCAAACGAAAATTCGGGTATCAAATCGGTGTAGAAAATTTGTGCATTTCTAAGATATTTATTTATTAAAAAATATTTGATGTAATGCATTTTGATATAAAAATAGTGAGAATATAGATAGCTTTTTTTAAATTTCTCCTATTTTTACACCAACATTTTATTTGGCCTCAACATTTTTACGACCTCATTCTAATACAGTTTATTTAGTAAAATCAGGAAGCATTTTCATTTTTCTCCTACTACGTGTTTCTGATTTTGCCCACATAATCTATGTAGATCATTGATTTCCATGGTTTACAACAACTGTTGGATCTCGTACTTGCAAGTAGTAAAAGCAAACTAAAAATGTTATTCAATGTTGTACTACAATGGTGCAAGCAATTTTCAATACAACGTTTAAAATGAAAATTAATTCATTTGTAGAAACATTAACTAAAAGATAAACATATAATAATGTAGAAAAAAATTAGAAGTTACATATATCGACTCTTTTAAGATATTCATCATAAAACCAAACAAGATTTATTTTTGCTACACCACCCTGATGCACATTTAAAGGTGCATGGTTTATGTGTGAGTATAAATGCTGTATGAACCAGTGTTGCCACTAAAAAAATTAATCCGTACATATCTGACCGAATGACCGATTTTTATTTTTTTTAAGTTCGGTCAGATAATCCGATCAAAAGATTTTATAATTAAAAATTTAAAACAAAAATTATATTATCTTTTATGTAGGTATGTATTTTTTTTTTATTTTTCTGAGCAAATCTTAATTAAAGCTAATAAAACAAAAAAAAACAATTCATTGAAAAGCTTTGCACCACATTTTGCAGACAAAGGAACGTTTCATTCCACTTCGGCGTTTAAATTTGGTAAATCAAAAATTGCAATTGCAAAATATTTTAAATGGTCTTCGGTCTTGTTTGAATGCACACCCCCAGTCATAGTTGGTGGGAAAATGCCGCGAGTAGCGCCTGTGTTCTAGAATAATTCACAATAAATTGGTTTCTGCATTAAATTGCGAGTGTGTTCGTTAAATATGGCCAAATATCATTAAAATTATAGAAATCTATCCTTTGTGTTTAGTCATAGAACAATATTATCTTTCAGGTCAGAAAAGGATTTTCCAGATATGACCGGAATCCGGTCAGAATTGCAAGTTCGCCTGTTTACACCTACTGCAGTACGTGTGGAAATTGTTTGCCCAAAAAGTGACAAAATATTATAGTATCATTCAAATCAGACGGTGCGCAGTCAATTTGTGTAGCTGATAAGTGGCAACATTAAATGGAAACTTTGCAGATTTTGTGTGTTTTAATATGTTACCGTAAATGACATTTGTATCTTTGAGACTCGTAATGGTAACAAAAATGTCAAATAGTTACCATCTTATCGGAATGAGTTTATCGACACAAAATTGAGTCAAATATATAATTATAATTTAAAGAAAAATTGGATAATAGTCACAAATTTCTAATAAGGTAACCCCAGGTCAAAAGGACAATGTGACTGAGAAGGAAGTATGTATTCCCGCCAAAATAAAGAAAAGAATACGTGTTACAGTAGCGCTTCCAATAAAGTTAAAGGTCATAACACGGCCCAACGTGCATTTGTAAGTTTATTTCTTGTCGATGAGCATGACGAGAAATGAACATATGTCACAATTTTCCTCGACTAGTTTTCCTTGTTAGCAAAGTCGATTGGCTATCGAATCTTAATACTCCAGTAAAACGCATGCGCTTTGATAACATTGAATTCACCCAGACATATGGTAGTATAGCCCTCTCCAAAAAGCATCAACGTCTATGCACCACTTTAGTCAGTTTTCTTTCCAAACTACATCTATGTAATGAATCAATTGCCAATTAAAGGATATCCTTTTTCTGCATGACTTCCTTCGAGCTATCACAGCATCAAATCTATTTGTTGTGCCTTCACAATAAACATGAACGCGTCCCCATTAGTTTTGACACCGTCCAGGATCTGGAAATTGGTCGCATCTTTCATTGAAGACTGCACTGCTTCATAAAACGCTATATACATGGCTGAGCAAATCGGAAGCACCGATAACGATGGGGGGACCGCCACACGTCCCCCGCACTGGCATACACACACAACATGTCTGGCTGACTTCCCTGAAGAGATAGCTCGGTTCGACTAGAGTTTCGCACACGTATCCACACACCGACGGACCATGTACCAACACAACTGCACACTTTTTATCAATTAGAAGAGCTCTTAAAAGGGATTATATCCTGTCATTCATCATCCTGGCTGCACCAGTCAACTACCACCACGGACCACGATGGAAGGAATGTGTCTGTTTCAAGTGCCACTCTTCATATTTCACCCGGGTCATGGTTTAAACTCAGACAGGGTAAGTGCATTCGGCAGTTCTTGTGGTGTGAGGAAGTCGTCGTCGTCATCGTCATCATCACCATCAACATCGTCATCATCAGCATTGCCGCTGTTGTCTCTTTTGTGTTTCCGCCTGCCACTGCATTGCATCGGCCATGCCAAGGATTAAGCTTCGCGTCTCTCGCTCTGCAATAACAAAGCACACTGCTAAGAAAAATTAACCGACAAAAATAATAAAAAAAAAACAATCGGTATAGCGAACGCATGCAACGAACTCTTTTTTGTATATGTGGGAAGGATTTTTTTTAGCTCCAGACAGTATTTTCGTCGTAGGAGCACATGGACCAAAGTATACAACAGCCAAAGAAGCGTCTCCAAGCGTGCATTATTCCCTCGAACGTTTTCAACACCTCCCGCTATTCGTATACGCTTTTTCACACGTTTTCTATTTCACTTGTTTCCTTAAGTTTTTTTTTTTTTTTTTTTGCAGCTCGTTGCGGAGTCGCTTACAAAAGGGACTTGCTCTCATTTGGGGTTGTATTCCTTTGGAATAAGTGCACGGCTTAATAAATCGCCATCATACCCTCTCATTATTTATCTGCCAACAAAAGAAGATTTCGGTCTTTTTGTTTGGCTTGGCAAATGCCTTGAACCGCATGTAAATCTAACAAGTGAAGGTACACTCCTTGTGCACTAATCCTAAGCGCACAGAAGTACATTGTAAACAAGACACACACTCACGCCGAATATAGCCAAGAATCTGCAGACAGTTTTGTTTACATAGCCTTTTGTTGTAAACATTATTTAATGTGCGCGGTGGTTGAAAAAGCTAGATGGATGAGTGGATGTATGCACTTCCCCTGGGAATAATGTTGTGGATCATAGAGGGACTAAGGCCACTGTGTACGCAGTTGTGCAACATATGGGGCTGTGGCAGGAAAGCTTTTCATTTTAAAAAGGAAATAGAAATCCCTGACAAGTTATGCGAATTAGTCAATTGGTGCATGAAAAATTCGACGTATTCATTACGAGTATGTTGTGTTGCTTTTTTCAGTGAATGTTTATTTGGAGTCCTGTGGCCCATTGAATGTATTCATTATTTTGAGCACCTAAACCATAAATGGTTGGGTGTATATTCGATCAAAATTCTAGCAAGTTTTACCTGCCACTATTCCTGCATAACGTTTTCATCGCTTAACTTTTACGAAAATTAATATAGCTTTTGTGCGAGATGATCATTTTATTTGGAAAAAAAAAAATAGCTGTACAAAATTTAAGGGAATTAAAAAAAAATATGTCGAGCAAAATTTGTCGTTGAACTTTCAGTCCGTAAATGTCAATAACAGCCAGTGTTCCCAGACTTTGAAGGCTCTTTTCCCTTTTCTTTATCAGCAAAAGAATTGAGTAAAGTTCACTATTTCCCCCCTAAGTGAAATTTTTTATTTTATTTGAAAAAATTAAAAATCATAAATTGTATAACAAAAAATCAGACTAACATTATGTATAACGTATTTAATTTGGTACATGCACGTAGACGATCGAAGGACTGTTTTCTTTTATGTTCGCAGTAAAAACATTTCATTCTGAGTAAACTTTGAATTTATTTATTTTTTTTGTAATGAAAATAGTTTTTAATTTTACTTCTATACAATTTAGGTTTCATATAGATTTTTTGATTTCTTTCCCATTTTTATAAACTTGTCCCTAGTTTTCCCCTTTCTCAATATAAGAACACCAAAATTGACGCTTTTCGCCTAAATCAGGGATCACTGATCATAGCCATCCATGGTCACAGCCACATCCATGGGCAACGTATACCCATTTTTCAACGCATCCATGAGACAGTTGAATTTTATGACGAATCATGCAATAATTGGCAGTCAAAAGTCCGAGCCGAGCAAGCCAATGAAAAGGCCGATGGATGAGTTGTCCTGACGTTCGGTTGCCTCACAGATGGGTTCTATTGGCATCAGATGGCTTCGCATGAGTTGTTGTTGTGGAAGATGTAGATATGTTAAATTCATGACCAAAATTTATTTGTTTAAAAAAATTCAGCCAACCTTTAAAATACTTCTAGAGTCTATATTTTTTGGTTAAATAAGTCACATGTTCAGTATTCCAAAATTGAGTAAAGCTACGATTTGATTGCTTAAAAGACCATAATTTAGAAGAGTTATCCACGGACTGATCAACGTCAAATTTTGAGCAACCAAATGTGTGACAACATCTGACATTAAACTTTTTTTGTTAGAAGACCATAATTTGGAAGAGTTGTCCACAGACTGATCAACGTCAAATTTTGAACAACCAAATGTGTGACAACATCTGACATTAAACTTTTTTTTGTTAGAAGACCATAATTTGGAAGAGTTGTCAACAGACTGATCAACGTCAAATTCTGAACAACCGAATGCGAGACAGTGCGATCGATTCCAAAGTTAGGCATATTGTTTACCCATTTAATGCGGTGTGACAGTTGAACTATCGCTGTGTTCAAAGCACGTTGAACAATCAGAGAAGTAATAGTCATACAAGTCGAAGATGGACTGCAAACCAATAGGCTGTGTGCAAATCACCAGAACTGAAAACTTTGTTACTTAAAGCTCTCCCAAACCGTCGCCATTTTTTTGCGACAGTGAAACTATCGCCTGTTAAATTTTTTATAAATATTAAAAAAATCCACGGTGACTTAAGTGCAGTGGTTTTCTTAGAATCGCTTTCGACAGCGAATCTGGCACAAACTGACGCTTGGGTGTTCTTTCTTTGTCTTTGTCTGGGTGTATAGTTCATTTTTTTTCAATCAGAAACACCAAATTGAAACTTACTCTGATACTTTTCTCTGGTGCGAACTTCGGATAATTGAGAAAAAAAAATTGTTCATGACAAATTTTGTTTCTCACTTTCACGATTTTTTAAGTAAAGCATTATTGAGATAAGCGGAGTCGACTGTATACAAATGGCAATCACAAGAAGATACGAGTGTAAGATTGGTAAAACACTTTTGACGTTAAAACTCCTGTGCGACTTACTCATTCTGCTGCATTTTTAGAAATATCTGCGAATTGTCCGGAAAATGGTTATTGACATCAAATGGATGTTTTTTTTTGCTTGGTTAACAGGTTCCCACTCACCAATCCTCTACTACTGACATTTTCCCTCTGGTCAAATAATTAACCAAGAGCGCCTAAAAATTTACCAAGTCAAACACGCAATGTTTTTCCTTAAAAAACAGTGGCCCCGCATTTCCTTTATATTCTCGTTTTGGGCAACTATGTAGTTCCTCAATATATTCTTCATCCTCGTGTCGATGCAACGTATAAAATAAAAAAAAAACCCTCAAACACGAAATTTATTGATGGTGTTCTATTTATATCCCCAATTCTGACCTTCAGTCACTTAATTGATCGGCCGTTCCCTTTCCCATTGTGTCTACATATTTCCAATAATATCTTACTCACAAAAACTCAATTAAGTTCTTAAATGATGCATAAAGGTAGAAAATTAAAGTTGACTACCGACATGGCCGCCAGATGCCATATTGCTGAATTTTTATTCGCCGCGGCCGCAGGTAGGTGGTTTATTTTTTTTCGCATCAAAAAAAAAATAAATAACCAAAAACATCATTCCACGCTATTAGGTTTTCTTCCAGGAAACCAAATAAATTATAGTTTTATAGGTAGCCAATGATCTCTTTTATTTGATAAAACCTATTGATGGGCTGGTCATATATAAAATTTGGAAGATGAGACTCCCAATATGGACTCGTACATAAAACAAATAATTGGGCTTTTGTTTTCTGGTGTTGAAAAGAAGCGTGTTATTGACTTAAGACTTACTTCAGACCACCATCCAAATGAATCAGAGTTAAGAGAAAGTTTTAAAGTAAAATGGCCAAATTCTGTATTCGACTTTGATTTGTTAATTGAAATTCGGAACAAGTTTATCCGTTGTACATATAGTGATGGGCACCATTTATCCACAATTATGTACAACTCACAATTGATTCAACCCGACAACACAATTATACAGAAATGTATTTGTGAAGTGAATGACACTTAAGTTGCACCCCCTTAATGGATTAACTCCGCAAACTAACTCTCATCATGGTGACCTCTTTCATTATTAAAAGAATCCTTGTCCGTCCACAAAATATTGCAAAATCCACATGGATACGTGCTAAACCAACCGATAGTAGTCGGACCAGCACTCCAAACTCATAAACACAACTCTAACACTGTGAAACCACGTCAAAACAACATCGGACAAATCTGCCCTTGAACTTAGGTCCTACACTCACAGTACTAAGATTTCAATCGTCTATCATTCGTCTATTGTTCCATTACTTCAATCGAAGAATGCATTCACCATCCAGCCGATTTAATGAACGAAATGAACTGCAGAAAGTCTCCGAAATAAGCCTTTAAAAAGCAAGACAATTCATCGTCATAGTCTGTCCTTGTACCGCCCCAAGCATTAAGTAATGAAAAGTCCTTTCATCGAAAGAATGATTTTAAACAGATTTTCCAGCCTTTTGCGAATTGTTTCATCTCTTTAAAGCAGTCAATGTCCTTTTGCAGTTGTTGGTTGTTGCTTCCCAGAAACAGAGAGAGAAGTTTCAACTCTCTACGCGAAATTAAATTCTCCTTTGTGAATGTACTCTGAAATCATTCAACTCGACTGCATTTAGTGTTTCCCGCTGTTTTATTTTTTCCTCAATTATATGCTGAGTCGCAAAAAAAAAGTAGCCTACTCACACAACACATTCTTACCATGCCATGCCGTTTGCAGAATTTTACTTCTTTAACCATGTTAACGGGGATACCGTCTGGAGCGTCAAAAATGAACAAAACACACACGAAAACAAAATTTAAACATGAAATGAAACTAACGTTTCGAAAAGAATTTCAATGCGAACCAGCCAGCCGAGGATAATGTCACATGCAGTACAGAAAATATAATATTATTCATATTGTGCACGTGCTACCTAAGGGTGTAACAAAATATGAACAAAAGGATAAGAGACGATAATTGTTGTAGGTATGTGAAGTTTTTTTTTTCCATATGAGGAATGACATTAAGCTTGTTTGGGTATTTGGACTGTTTTAAAGTTCCTTAAGTTGTACGCGGAAGGACGCATTTTTGTTCGCCCATCCATTTGGCAGTAATTCGTTTAAATTTGGAACTTGTTTTAAATTTAGTTTGGCCACATTTCGTGGGGCGACGACATCTATCGACAATTCTGTAAATACCAAAGATAGAAATGCGTATCGAATTGACATCAAACAAATCGAAGACGCAATGAGCGTCAAGCTTGAACAGACACCAAAGCTACACGAGAATTTAAGGTTCGAACTTCCAACGGCAAAACGAAATGAAAAAAATTTAACCATGTAAATACTTTGCACATCTACAGCGTCCATATAATTTCGAACAGTAAACTAAAACCTTCCATTCACAGCCCAACTCATACAGGAACCATTTGCAAACATTGCCAAACTTCGGCGATCTAAATAATAGTCAAATCATACAACATACCATAGTTGTCGTGATGTTTCTCATAAGCCTTCAAACCCGACTAAAATTGTTCGACACTAAATACATTGCGCCGTACAAATAACAATTTTTTTTGTAATTCACAGAAGCTCACAATTGCGAAATTTGTATGGAAAATATAGCCACTGTCAACTGCTAAAATTAAGAGTCGAAACTAAATGTTTAAAAATGTGTAAAAATGTTTATTATCAACTTGAAAAAAATATATTTGCCCAGATATACCACACGAGAAACTCCCGGCCAAAGCTGATTTAGCATGTACACGAACCATTCACTTCCGTGCTCGTTTGCACTTTCGATATATTTACATATACAAACCTTAGGTTGTCATTGTTTCTACTAACAGGTTTGTTCAAAGAGTTAAAACTCCTTTCTGTATCGATCTTTTAAGTGTGATAAGCTCTTACATAAGTTGATGCTGTGAAAACCTTGAACAAACTCTTAATGTCAAATAAATTATCCTAATCAGTGCTCAACCAACAGCAGTGTGTACTTCGAAAGTAGATGACTGATGACAATTTTTTAAACTTCATTCTGACAATCAACGGAATCCCTAGTTCAAGTGACGACGTTGTTTAAAATTGAATGGGTTAATTTTACCAACAAGGAATGTGTTTTAAGGCATGAAACACGAAGATGGATTGGGACATCGGTAGCCCAAGCTATGTAAAGGTGGTAGAACAACGGGTTTTTGAAGACTACAACAACTGTGTAGGTCCGAGCCCTATTTAGAACTATATGCACAAGGTGGCGCAAAATGAATCACCTTATCGGTAGATGTACTAATTTTTACAAATGACGTCGTACGCCAATCATATTTGACATTTGTGAACTAGACAGCTTCAGTATACAACAAACAAGCAATGGAACGCTATATTCCGCAAAATCGTGGATTCGCAATGTCAACAACGAAGAGGACGATTTGATTTTGTGTCGAAAATCATCATAAGCGAAGAGGCGCATTTCCACAGAAGCGGTTACGTCAATAAGCAAAATCTTCGTTTCTGGAGCACTGAAAATCCGCGTGTAGTGATTGAAGATCCATTACATCCACTCAAAGCCACTGTGTGGTGCGGCGTTCACGCGGGAGGAGTGATTGGGCGTATTTTTTTTTAAGGACGCCATCGGAAATACGGTCACTGTTACAGGCCATGATAAATGACTTCTTACTGCCGGCATTGGATGAACGGCGCTTGGTAAACATGTGGTTTCAACAAACCGGTGCAACCGCACACACAGCACGAGCCACAATGACATTGTGAGGGAAGCGTTTCCTGGTCGCGTAGTCTCCCGTTTAAGCGATTTGGCATGGCTAGCAAAATCGTCCGATTTAACCATACCAGGCTTCTGGCTTTGGGGATACTTGAAGTCGCCGGTTTATGCCAACAAGTCCCAGACAATCGCAGAATATTCGACAGGAATGCGAACAGTTTTCCTCGAATATCTTGCGGAAAGTCATGGAAATGCGTAAAACGGGCAAAAATGTTGTTGATATCATCTTTTCCACTTAACAGACAAAATTGTAAAGGTCCAAATAAATATTTCAATCACTTAAAATATTTTTTTTCTATTTAGTAAAAAAATAGGTATTTCAACAACAAAATTGGATGATTAATTTTGCGCCATCCTGTACTTACAACTGACTTCACTGAGTTCAAGGCTAATGGTGCTCTAAAACTTTATGGAAAATACATTTTTGAAAGGCATATTATAAGTCCTAAATATCCACAAAGCCTCCGAGCCTCGAGCGGGTGGTGTTATTCGACTTCCACTGCACTCATTAATTTTTTTTACCTGCTAGATTATCAGTAACAGATAAGGATGGATCGGATTTAACCATTAACCATTACTGTTAACCATTTGGATTTTCTTTCCAAGCATTAAACACTCATACATTCAGCTCAGAAATAACTTCGCCTCGAGTGGGAAATAGTTTCTCTTTTTTTATATGTGCAGTTATACCCCCCAGCGTTGCCAACCAATTTTGACGAAAAAATGCGTAATTTGAGAAAAAAAGGTGCCTTTTCTAAAAAATAATGCCTAAAATATTTTTATAAGGTAAACTGGAGTGATTAATCAAAAAGTAAACACAAATTTCCAAAAAAAAACTTAAATTAAATCACAGAAGGAATTCTTAATAGAAACAAAATTCGTGACATTTTTTAATATTGTAATTTCAAAAAAATTATTTGTGTCGAGCTCTGAAGTCTACCCACACGTTTCCGCAAAAAATATCAAAATCAATGCGCCTGAACACTCCCATCGTCATGTTCGCAGTCACACGAAATTTTATTTGTAAAAGAGAGACAAATTTATGTCGCATATGTTTGTGCAAGATAGAGAAGATAGAAATTTAAATGAATGGGTTGAAGAAGAGAAAATAAATTATCAACTCTCCCCTTTGAAAAAAAAGGTATGTTCTGTCCTCAGCTGATTGTTTCATTGATATATTTTCAATTAAATGGAATATTTAGAAGAATACAATTTTTCTGTTCTTTAAATTAATATTTGGTTGCATTCCATTGATGAAATTATTGCTCTCAAATGCTAAGCATCGCTAGAATAAACAAAAAGTTTAGGCAACTTTAAATGACGCGTGTGAGTGTCACTTACGATAGTATAAAGTAAGCTATTCGTTTGTAATAGTTAGTACTATTTATAATTCGTCGGGCTTAAGCCTTAAGCTTTCTTTATAAACATATCTTTTCTGTTTGTTTTAATTACTTAAACTAAAAGTTCTTAGCTTTTTGTTGTTTTTTTTTTTGTATATTTGCAAAATTTGGTCAGGGAAAACTTCAAAACTGGTCAGGGAAAGTCAGGGATTTTTTTTATAATAACGGCAACCATGAATTAGAAAAATATTTCAAACTAGCGGATACCCTGCGTGTGCTACTACGCTAATAAAATTAAATAAGTGTGTTTCCAAAAAAAGAAAATTTTGTTTATTTATTAACTTCTTAATGCTAGCGGATAAACAATATTTTGAGTTTTTTCGGTAGTTGTGTAAACATAAAGATTTTTTGGCGTTTCAACTCTAGAGCAAGCAACATATAATTGGCCGTGCCAAAAACAGGAATTTTCTAAGTTCAAACCAGCAACACTTAGCGATTGGCCTTGAGCCTTATTGATGGTTATGGCGAAAGCAAAACGCACTGGAAACTGTAATCGCTTGAGATCGAACGGTAAATCGGTTGAAATCATTGGAATTCGTGGTATCAGCACTTCTTCTCCTTTACATTTGCCGCTGATGATTGTGGCTTCGATTAAATTTGGAGATAGTTTTTTAACAGCAAGTCTTGTTCCGTAGCACAATTTCGGTGGATCTAAGTTGCGAATGAGCATCACTGGTGAACCAATTTTTAAAGTTCAGATGTGTGGTGGCATTCCAGAAGGTTCCAGAGAGTTAAGAAACTCTATTGGATAGTTAACAGCTTGTTCCTCATCTATAACTGTGTCAATCGATTTGTACTTCACAACTGCACCGGGTAGCTTCAATTGAATTTGATGGTTTATTTTGTTGACATCATCATTCTTCGGAGCCAAAATTGCTCGTTCGCAAAGCCAATCATGGTTTTTGAAATTATTTGCAATATCGGGAAAAACTTTTTGCACAACATCTTGAATTGATGACTGCATTTGGCAAAAGTTTAGCGGAAAATATATTTCACGTGTAGTCGGTGCATACGGAAGTTTTCCATCGCCCATATCCAAAAGCTGTTTGGCGAATATTTGAGCAGCAGCATCTTGAAGTAAATGCACACGCATATTTGTCGACAATGTAAAAGTGTTTTTACATGTCTCCAAAGATATGATATAGAACCCTAGATATTTAATATTAATATTAATTTTGTATATGAGCTAAATATTCAGTTTGTATGGGAGCTGCCACTCCCACTGGTCCGATCCCGCCCATTTTGTTCCTGATTATTCAAATCAGTAACATATGGGATACTGCAATGTTTCAAAACTCGTGCTATCACAATAGCCAAGATATATGTGGGAGGGGCCATGCCCACTTGAAATATATATAGCCGAAAACCTAATTTGGACTATAACCTTTCAAATGAAATCGGTTGGATAGTTTTAGAGTCTAAAGAGGACAAACACACAAACATTCTATTTTATATATATAGATAAAAAAAGATGCCTTTTTGAAAGAAAACAAGCCTTAGCTAAGGCTTTAATGAAATAATGCCTAAACGGCATGAAAAAGCTGAAGTTGGCATCACTGTACCCCACTGAAATTGCTTCCCATGTGGAGTTATTGGCCGTGAAGTTATTTCCCTGCACCAATTCTACTAAGCCATGCACGGTTTTCGTCTATGCTAAATTCGGATACGCGAATATTTCCTGAGCCTCATTCCACTTGAGTCAACGCCAACTGGATCGGTGTGAAATATTCTCGCACCTTTCCTGCTTCCCTTAGCAGCACCCACCTTAGCGTGTATCTGTAATTTATGACTTCCCTTTATATAAAAGCCTTGCCCGACACCTATATTCTCTTTAATGGAGGTATGTGCCTACAAAAAAAAAACGTACTTCTCATTTTATAGTTTTTTGCCACTCGTTCGACTCATTATTCATGCCAAGAAGTAAAGTTAATCAAATCGACCGCCAGTTTATTATTTGATTGTTTAAAAGAGAAACCATTGGATTGTCTATTTCTATGCCAATAATGGTGCCCAATCATTAAACATATTTTTTTTGTATTTCCCAACGCTTGGTTTTTAAGGTAGGAGAAGAAAAAACAATCTTTTCTTTTGTTACTCTGCTACTTTTTTGTATTTGTTTATTTAATCAATCTTATTTTATGTTTTCTCTCTTTTTCATTTCAGAAGGTAAAAATGCCCCCGGAACTGTCCGAAATGGTACTCATGTACTGTACGCTTCATTAAAGTGTGATTTTATTTTTTTTCTCTGCCGTAAGTAGAACAATGTACCTTTACAAATACAAACGCAGGCATTTTTTTGGGGACACTTAATCGGTGAAAGAATTTGACAGATTTGGGATACCGTTTCACTACCGGGCCTAACCAAACAGACAGGAATTGATAGTTTGCTGACATTTTTCAATTGCCAACTTGATCGATTTGTTTATAAGTTTATTGCGGCAGCGGTCACTTTGGGTGCTTGTTGCTTTGGCTGGACTGCTGTTGTTGATCGTTGGTGGTAGTGCTACGGCTCTACTTGCTGTAGGGTGTTTATAATTGATTGCGAAAATTTTGAGCTGTTGACCTGTTTAGATAAATCGCTCCAGAGACGAATGATTAAGAAGTCACTTATGTTGGCCATTAATAATGTTGTTGTTTCGGTGGGGCTTTTGCTGCAGTGCAGATGCTTATTATACGTATACACGGGCTATTGAAGAAACAATTGTGCAGAGACAATTGTGACAGATGGTCAAGCTAAATTGGGTTTGAAAAGTAAAATAAGGTTAGTGGGGTTTTGAGAGTCGCCGGTGTGTTCAAGTTTAGTATAAATACATTTTCTGTGTCGAGCGTTATTTGAATTTTAATCGCACATTGGAGTGAACAAGGATATCAACCAATGTCCGCGTGCTGGTGTAGTTCGTAAAGTAAGATCAAATCTTGCCGATAGGAAGCGTGAATAATGTTTAAGCTGAATGTCGAGAAAGATAGAAGAGACTGAAGGAAATGTGACGAATTAAAGATCAAGCTCGCAGAGGCGTCAGTTTTTGCACCTGCCATCAGCAATATCGCCCAAGTAGCTTAAAAGTTGTATCGCTTTTGGAAAATTGTGCCCGAATCTTTGGTGCAGTTTAGTATATTTGATAATCAATGGCTTACCTTGCCTCCGAGAAGCACGTATTTCCCATCGTCACTTAGTGGGCACATCAAAAATGAAGAAGTTCGTCCTTGATTTTTGGTCGGCAGATGGTAGTTACAGTGATCACTGTGGGCAGAGTGCTTCTGTGTTGGGCAGCTGAGAAAGTAGTTCCATCCCCAAAAAATTAGAGTTGCTATTCGCCCTTTTTTATTTCAACACCGAACCCCTGCAACCAGTCTATCATGGGAAAGCTGTTTGGCTCGGTGCCGTCTTCTGCATTCCTTTATGAAATAGTCGCACATATGGGTGCTTTCAAGAAGCTAGTCCTAGGGTACCCTAGAGGGCTGTCCAAATTTTGTGGCGTTTGCCGATCGATATTGAATATTTTATTTTAATCCCGAATTGCTAGGACTCCAAAAATGTTGCAGACCACAAGAGCTTATATTTATGGACTGTAATTCTAACACAGTTTCGGCTGTCAACAATTCCTCAAAATGGGTCCTCTCTGTATTAACGGTTTTCAACCGACAATGTCTTTTTAAATTCGATGAACATAAATCGAACTAGCCTTATGTTCACTGAAGCACTATGACCCACTCTTAATCCAAAGTCATTCTAAATTTGAGCACCCACAAAATAGTTTCCTTATAATTTCACTTTCACTTGACAGAGAATATTGCAGCAGCACTTAAACTAACCAAAGAGACACTACAACCTCTTTGAAATGTGCCAAACAACCATCGATCTTGAAACTGGCTGTCATATAAAAGTATATTTGCGAAATACACCACTCACCTGTACTGAGTAACCAACAACAAGCCATCTTTGTCTTAATGAAACAAAGTGAGCCAACACTTTGATTAGCACCACTGGACCGCAACCGCCTCTTACAAGTCTCACTCAGGCTCGAATGATAAACGCACACAATGATTCACAGAATACGCGTTAATAATATTGATCCGGCCACACTATACAAAAACCATCATCATCAATCACATTCTGCATCGCTACCAGCGCAACATTCCAAACTGTAGCTCCTAGTTTTTGTAACGCCAAGCCTCCGCCTCGATTCGGTTTCTTCTTTTTCTCCTTCTCTGAATCTTTTGCGCAACCTCGATTCGCTTGGCCGTGTAACCCCTTGTCGAAAGAAATATCGACAAATCCAAGTATTCGATATTCCAATTATGTTTATGGCACCATAAACCAAGGGAAAAACATTCCAATGCAATTATCGCCGTTGCCGCAGCGCTAAGCGTTCCAGCCGGGGCCCTTAGGTGTTTATGCGGTTTTTAATTCATTTGTGATGCCCACTGCCCGCCGGCCCCACTGACCGGACAAAAAGTCGTTAAAAGTCCCAAAGCCAATAATAGTTTTCGAAGATACGAGTATGCTGCCACAGACTGCAGATGGGTGTTGGTTCAGGTTGGGAGTAAATATTCCCACTTCTATCAGAATGTTCTCAGTATCTTTATTATGGATGCAATTTGCAATGAAATTCAATTTACAGTCACAGATACATCTCTTCGCCTTTCGTCATCGGGTTCAGGTATATTTAATCTGGTGGTATGCAAGTGGATTTTTCACACTTGGTAAGTTATTTTTGTTGCTTGGATACATACTGCCCTTAGAAATTTGTATTTAAAGTTGTTGGTAATAGCGATTAAATTAATTGGGGAAACGGGAAGGTTATTTCCGTTTTCGTTTTGCACTTAAAGCAAATTGATTCCTCACATATGAACGCAGATGTATGCAATCGGACTCTGCCCCATATTAGTCCAAATGAGAGTCACGTCTTTCAATTTCAGTAAATGGCGATATAAAAAGTTCCTTATGGCCAGCTAAGTGTGGTAATTGGGAGGAATATGCTCCACCATCGTGCAGGTGAAATGGTCTTTTAATAAGATTTTGCTTTTCAAGTTTTTTAAATGTCGGACCAATGGGTTCGGAAATTGCGGGCGAAAACCTTCGAAAGAGAAGTCGTTTTCGAAATCGATTTTATTAAAGGGCTGCTCAGTCTTTGACGATATTTATGTAATGGCTACAATGTGATATAAATCTCTTTCTTACTTGAGCTGACGTTGGGAGATCGTTACATAAATTTACTTTCAAGTCATAAATAAAATTCGGGTTTGCTTTGGGTGAAATTAATCTTGATTAAACAACAGCAGGACATTTGCAAATAAATCCTATAGGTTATATTTGTGAGGAAAGCCTGGTATCTGATTTGTGGGATTATAAATCCAACTGAAAAATAAATACATAAGTACAATAAATAAATATTTAAAAAGATAAATAAAATTTAAGTTAATCCTAAACTTTTAATCTGTGACCAACGACTGCTATCAGATTAATGCGATTATAAATTCTGTTACCGATTGTAAAATCATAAATCGCGGTAGCCATCGAGTATACAGTGTGTCTAGAGCAGATAAACTTACCAACCTCATCGGGTCACAGTACAGGCCACTTAAATGCTCAAAAGTTAACCGATACACCCAGCCGTACGTCCATGTAGCTAGTGCTGTAATTTATTTGTATTAGCATTGTAAATAAATTTTAAGTGTTAATAAATAGTAGCTTGTACTGTAATTTATTTGTACAACATTGTAAATTAATTTTACGTGTTAATAAATATTGAACGGATACATTCTGCCAAAGGGTTTTGTTATGGGACAATTTGTTCTATCCTTTTAACCCTTAGTAGGATTTTGTAGAGTTTTGGTCAGAGTCTCGTCGTTTGAGTTAAGGACAATATGATATTTATTGACTATGATTCGAACCGAAACGAATACGAAATTTACTTAGAATCAAGTACTGAAAATATGTTGCGTTAAAACAAGAAATATATATACTACGCACGAAAAAAAAACCTTTATTATCAGAATAAGCTGTGGGAAAACTATGGGCTACAGCGATAGTTGCATAGCGATGAGAATACCCTCTCGAAATCGGCCCAACTTTAGAACTGTGGTTCGTTCTCAGTTATTGAATCGCAGCTAATCCCCGTCGTCCACCGACCAATTTCATTCAACTCTTTAGTGGAACAAAATAACTTTTAAAATCGTTCGTGGAATTGATTTCAATTCCAATTGAAGACTTTAGTGGTAACCGCGTTGCGTGTCCCCTACTGCCCTACTCTTAGTTGGTCAATTCATTTAATTTTTAAATGGCCACGTTCGCAAAGTTGATCAACATATCGGATTTTTTTTTTAAATAAGTTGCTCAAGTTTTTCAGCTGCGCTTTCGTTGTGGCGTTAACACCGTCAAACACATTACCAAGCAACATTAGTTGGGCAACCCTTTGAACACGCACTGCAGCCGACACCTTTTTACTTAGTATGCAGACCATTGATCCATTCCAATGGTTAAACTCGCACAGGCATATCTACAAATTTCGTGGCACCTCGCGCTCAACACAATTAAAGTGAACGAAAAATGTAAGCAACGGATTGGGCAGATAATGTGCAGCACATTATAGTGAAATCGTTGCTGAACGCAAGCAACACGAACACGTATACTACCCTTGCACCAGCAACGACCTCCAACCAGATTAATTCAAAATGTTTTATCCACATATTTAAATTTATTTTGCCGAAATTAAATTTTGAAAATAGAGTTAAAGGAAAATGTCTAGTTTCAAAAGGTTTCAACACCAAAGATAGATAGATGGATATATTTATTACCTTCAATATTACACTTGCTTGTTGCCGCAACAATATACAATCACAGAGATAGGTACGATATAAATAATCTTAATACTGAACAATTAATTAAAGCGGATATTAATTTTTGGAAATAAATATTTTATTTTGAGGAAACAACGAAAAAAAAAACCTCAACATCAAAGTAAACCAAATTCTTATGAAATGTTTACAAAATTGAAATGTTTTTAAAAACATAGACAAAAATGTTATGGACCTCTTAAAATTGTCAAAAATTGGGTAGACATTTTGATCGTTATTCTAGCTCCCGAAGAACTCAAGGAAATTGAATAATTGTCTAAATCAAAACACAAAAACATTTAAATTTATATCCAGCAACCTTGTTCCAGTGACGTCTAGTTAGACCTGAATATATTCTCAGAAATCGCTACAAAATCTCTTCGATATACTGTCTAGAAAAAAATCGTGGTAAACGCCATTCGAAAATGTGAGATGCTAAAGTTGAAAAACTCAACCACAAATGATTTTTGCGCACTTTACGCATCTGAAACTGCAGCTGTTTAAAGCCCGGTTGGTAGAGAGGCTAACTAACCAGCTTTAGCTGTCGAAATTTAACATTTTTTCAACAGTTAATTCTAAACCAGACTTTAAACAAATGAATAATCTCCAACACCTGTAACCGACCCCTCCCAAACCCTAATTAGCTGTGCACAGCACTAAGTCTGTAATCCAATTATACAAGTTTAGAAAACTTCGTGGTACTCAATCAACAATACGCCTCATCGTCACCACGCCCACCGAAACTCTAATTACAACGATCATTCGCTAATACCAATTAATTTAGTCAAACAGGCTAAAAAAGAAAAGAAAAATAAATAAACAACTCTGCCCACATGTCAATATGTTTCTCCAATTTACTCCACGTTAACAAGCGAGATGACTGCAGCAAAGAGTGAACCAAAAATAACCGCCTCGTTGCGCCCGGACTGCCACCTCCAAACTTATCAGTCAGAAGCTGAACACTGTTCAATTTGAATTTTCTACTGCGTGCCTTCGACCATTAGGCACACTTCAGACGTGATTGATGGCGGCAGTGATGGTGGAAACTCGTCGAGTACGTATTTAGCGGACCACATTTGTTAACTGAATAGGAACCTACCTTACACCTCACGCAGTGTGCGTATGCACTTACTGAAATCACGCGTCTTTTTTTGGGGGCAAAACTGATTGAAGTGCAATTCTATTGTCATTATCTTTTCGGGTGAAACAAAACAAGTGCACACACAGCGATGACAAGTAGTAGGTCGACACGATACACGACCACCCAAAATGCTACAATTTCCAATTTTTCAAGTACTGACACTTTCGAACAGAGGATGAGCAGAGCAGCGCTAACGCACTTGAGGCGTGAAGCAAAACAGAACAAAACAAGAAAATAAAAAAGTTTATCTCATCAATGTGAGAGCTGCTGTTGGCTCCAGTGGTGCTGCCGACCATGATAATGGGCTATTTGGATGACACTTTAGATTTTTTTTTTTAGCCTCCCCATCCTCGATGATGATTTTTGAGAAATTCATTGGAAATGAATTAATATGTTAAGTGATGCACTAAAGAGAACAAGCGCGAGTGGCCATGGCCATCTGTTGGGAGGTCTTTTAGTGATCTGTATACTTTCGCTTGAAGATGAGATGCTCTGTAGCCTGTACTCAGTTCCTTGGAAAACACAAAGTGGATGTTTGTGGTGTTGAAATAGAATGGGAATCGATACGGAATTCATAATTCTCAAAATCGTGCGGATGGAATCTCAATTTGTTTTGTGGAGTGCCGTTCAAAATTCCAACTGAAATATTTGGATACAGTGAGCAGGGTATATACTTTTTTTCAGTTTTCATCGTCAAATGGAATCGATCACGTATTTTTAACACTATTCCAGTTGAATTTACTAAAAAGGACAGGTCCATCAATGCTGTATAATGTTTCGGGTTGCATTTGAGTTCACATTTTCTACGCATGAGCGTAGGAGGAGTACACGTTTGCATACGGCGTATTTTTGTATTAACATTTCCGCCACAAGTGCGTTGAAAAAACAACGTCACAATATACGTTCCTCATACAAGCTTCCAAATTTGACATAGTTGAGGGAATCATGCGAATGTCGTAAATTTTTCTGAATATTGGGAAAGACCTGACCTACTTTCTTAATTCTGATTTTGGCACAGTCCGTGGAGGACCAGGGTCTAAGACATGATGCCTTGTCAGTCAAGTCGTGCAATTTTTGTCCAAGGTCAATCAGTATGTCACGGGTTCAGGGGATTATTGTGTTCAGCTTCTATGGTCCGCATACACGTTTCAATAATCAGTGCGGCTGACTTTTACTAGGCAACACTCAAATACTAGGGGATTGAAGGATGTTGTTGCTGATGGCAAAACCCACTGACACTTTTACTGTTTACTACATAGAGATGGTAAAATATTTTATTGTCTACGCAAAACAACATTTAATCTACGTTATTTTACAATCCCATCCCTATCGAAGTGTGGGGGTCTGGCCCTTGAAGTATATCGAGGGTAATTTTAGCCATGAAATTGTTATTGCAACATCTTTAGATGCGTCCTTTTTTTCTGTTTGTTCGTTTAGAAGTGTGTGGCTTCCCTCCAGTTAAAGGGAACGACGACGAGTTCTTTGAATGGCACACAAATATTGAAATGTTCACAACCTGTTCGATCAGACCATGTGTGTATGCTGAGCAGGGAACGAAACAACGAAAAGGAACAGAAACAAGAAACCAAATGTTAAACATGTTTCCAAACAACAACAACAACGACAACAGGACTATGCATCGGCAGTGAGGGAAAACGAAACGAATAAAAAATTTCAAATTTAGCGAAGAAAAAGAAATATTCTTCTTGGTGGCAAGGGTGGGCAGAAGCCACATAGCTGATTGCTGGTGGTACTGTCTCCTCCGTTCTTCCACCTATTGCGCCGCACTATATACACGGCAGCTACATTCGAATGCAAATGCAGCAGCCTCTGTGTGCTGCAACTTTCGTTGCCGGAGTTCGCGAAAAGAATTCTTCTCGTTTTCTGTCGACGGCGACGTTGGGCAGCAGCCAAGCCAAATACAAGATATGTATACGTCGCCTTCTTCTTAAAAGCCCAGAGCTCCAAAAACAAGACGGATGCCGAGGAAAAGCAAATACAAAATAATAATAACAATGTGGACTGTGGAGTGGAGTGAAGTTGCATCATTCGGTATAGCATGGCATTTGGCATCAGCTGCACCGCATCCTTTTGTTTGTCTTTCGCTGCTGCCGGTGTTGTACTCGTAGTTGTGCGAAATCGCGACGACTGATGGTGCTGCAATGGCGGCGGCATCTTTCGTCATCGTCGCTGGCAATTGGGGCCCATGGATTCCAGAGGTTCACATTCAGGAGTCGAGTCCTCCTACTAGAGGGAAATCCTTTGATGTCGTTTGTGTATTGCACAACTCAAAGTGATTAAAGTCGTTCGCGTTCCTTGGCAATCGTTTCTAGTCGTCGTCGTCGTCGTCTTCTTCATCTCTTTTTCGTTTTTTCCGTGTGTACTTTTTTCGTGTTCCTTTTATTGTCGTTCAGCACCGAGCAATTGAAGACGCTTTGCGAACTAGTTTGGCCGTGTAAACCGAAGCGCGGGGTTTTCCGTTTTCGTCAAGAAGGATGCATCCCATTACAGGCAGCCGGCGGAAAAAATGGAGAGAACTTAACAAATCGATGACTCTTTTGTTTTATATGCAGCCAAGTGGCGGGGTTGTGAAACCACTTCATGTCCTCACCTTGGGATTTCTTCAATTGCCGGTTCGATTGCTCTCGAGAGTGGTGTGCGGTGTGCGCACACTGCACAAGCAGAGCAAAAGTTACAGAAGCGGTGATTTAATTTGGGTTATTCGCCGTTTGGCTAACCTGAAAACAGATCGTTAGCCATAGACTCGAGAGAGAGACAAAGATGAGCAAGACCGACTAACGACCGTGTCATTAAATTTGTTAGGCCGCGAATTTGGGCGAGATCACATGTAGGCATGGGGTGGGCAACGAGTCGTTCGAAAGCGCTTGTACTTTTGGTTGTAAACTATTGTTTCGGTGGGCTAAGGTCCTACTTCCGCTTGTATAACAATGGCTGGCAGTTTTCGTGGCTGTTTCGTGGTGAAATGTTTAAGAATGTGAACTTGCATTGGGAATACTTTTCTTACTGATGGCACGGATTTGGATGAAATGCGACTGTGGGCGCTTGGTCGAGAAAGGGTCGCTGCCAGGGGAGTTTTCGGAATCGGTACCCAGTCATTCTGCAACTTAACTAGAGTTGTATAAAGTATTTCGGCAACGATGCAATTATGCGAAATCTCGTGGGTCACTTTTGGATGAGCAAACTGCGAGACAAAGTTGAGTATGATATGCTTAATTTTATTTTTGATCGAATTACAGTCCAGGGACACAACGAACCAATGACTATCCACCTAACTCTATCCATTTGTTGAGTTCCTTCAGTGAATTAGACGTCTTGCAGTCAATTTGAGGATTTTCCCGGACGGAGATGTGAATGCGCTCTAATTGTCCTACGACGAATTTTTCGAATCTCCTTGAGGAGGTCTTTCTAGATGGAAAGAAAGCTCATTTATTTCTTCACTGTGCCTTCGCTGCCAAACTCCTGCGATTTCACGGACCTTTTGTTTTTATCCGGCCTTGACAGGATCCATCTTAAACTTAGACAGCGCCACTACATAAATCATGCTTTTGACAACAAATAATTATATCCAGTCTGAGAGTAGAAGGATCCAACATTTTAGCTTAAATCAAATCTCCAACTTGTAAATACACCGCCGCGGATGCACTCATCACGAAAGACACAATCTCAACACATATCCTCACAATCATATTAAAAATGACCACCTTATTAGCCACACCAATTGGCCGACAGCCTTGAACAACTGCGGCAGCAATAATCACAACATAAACTTAAATTTATCATCGGCCTTACCCCCGAGGGGATAATTTAATTCAATTTGCACGTTTCCACCACGACAATCAAATACACATAAATAGCGTACAAAACAAACTCTCTCACCACTCAACACCCTTCGATTCGAGTGCAATTTTAATTTCATCATTCGTGCAAAATTAATCGTTTCACATTTCTTAGAGATGCATTTTATGACATCTCAGGAAACTCCCTTCAACCGAGAGGACTCGAAACTGTTGCTTCGAAAACGACGCTTAGTAGCCAAGCGAAAAAAGGAATCGGTAAAGGGGGACGAAAAAACAAAGACAAGCAGCAATTAATTTCCAATCGAACGACTGGACATGCACGCCGTGGCCTACAGTGGAGACGTGCGAGCTCAACCTCAGAGGTGTTGTTCTTTTTTAATAGCCTGGGAATCGATATGGCCAAGGATGCAATGACTCGTGATTCAGTCAATTCCAAGGATGACGAGAGTACTACGGATATAGAAAAGACGTAACACTGACAATGTATTAGTCGAAGAGTAGTAGGAATGCAATTCTAGGAAGTTGATACTTCAATGGGCTTAGGGGACTAATGAACAGTAAATATACATTTTATTGCTTATACCTACCTTGTCTAAGGTAGCTTCCCGGAATGGATCTGTACAGATTTCCTCTAATGGGCCGCCATGGGTTTTGAAAGGAAAATTGCTATCACCAATGGGTTGGCATTTTCAGATGACTAACATTCCCATTGCTGTGGAGGTTATTAAAGGCAGGTGATGTGTGCCCTTACAGTCGGCAGTGACGCATCATTGACCCTTTCAAATCGGTTTGGAAACGAGATTTGGAGGCGGTTGACCGAACGATGAAGGATTTACGAGCTGGGGCTATGTTATTTCTCTCCGGAGATTGTCGTCAAACGCTTTCCGTCTTCCCGAAATCTACTGTTGCCGATGTACTTAATGCATGCCTGAAATCGTCGGCTTTGTGGCGGCATGTCAAGAAGTTGAAATTGACCACGAACATGAGAGTCGCATTGCAGAATGAACCATCGGATGCTGAAATCTCGAGACAACTGCTGGCGCTTGCAATGGCCAAATTTCTGTCGATGTTTCGACTGGATTGATATTTTTGCGAGTTTGCATCATCGAAGGAAGAACTCATCACCAAAGTGTTCCCCGTCATTGCACAAAATTATAAGATTGGATTAGTGAACGGGCAATACTAGCAGCGAAGAATAAGGACTTCGACAGCTTGAATTTCATTATTCAAAGTGAAATCGCTGGAGAACTGCATTCGTATAAATCCGTTGACAGTGTGACCGACGAGGATGAAGCGACCAACTATGCGACGGAATTTTTGAACTCGCTTGAAGTAGGAACTCCGCCGTCAGTAATTCCCAGCTGAAGGTGGGATCGATCATAATCATGTTGAGGCATCTGAATCATTCGAAGTTGTGCAACGGTACGCGGTTGTCCGTCAAGAAACTGACGAGCAATGTGATTCAAGCGACGATCATCAAGGGCAAATTCAAAGGGAGAGGAAGTCCTTATCCAACGAATTCCGATTAATCCAACTGATCTTCCATTCCAATTCAAACGGATTCAGTTTCTCTTTCGATTGGCTTTTGCGATGACAATCAATAAATCGCAAGGCCAATCGTTGGAAGTCTGTGGGATTAATCTCGAATTTCGCTGTTTTTCGCACGGTCAACTGCACGTTGCCTGTTTGCGTGTTGGCAAATAGTCTTTGTTGTTTGTTTTTGCGCCGGAAAACAATTTCAAAAACATTGGTTATCATATCGCTCTCTACTGATTTCGATACCATTCAAATAAATCACATTGAAATTTGAACTATCTTTGTTTTAACATCACTCTGAAGGCTTGAAATTGGCGCGAGACGAAGTTTGTCGGGTCCCCTAGTTTTCGTATATGAAACTATAAAACTCCTAATCAAAATTAGAGTAGCAGCGTTTTTTACTATGCCAACGTTTTTTTATTGTTATTTGTGACCACATAATTTATGCGGTAATTTACTTCATTTCATTTCATATATCTCTGATAAAAAATCGATTCTGAAACAACGCGGTAATCGGTTCGACGAAAAAGACCTACCAGCTAAAAGGGTTCCTTTTTGATGCAACAGAAAGATAAGCTTTCAAGCTGTCACATAATTTAGGTTTATTTTATGTCCGTCTTAGGACATTCACTCAAATATTCCTTGTCCGCGATCGGTCCTATGAAATCTAAAATGTATGAAACAGGTAAAATAACATAAAGCTTGGCTTGAAATACTTCCCCGTCTTTGGGCAGATCTACCTTCTTGAGAAGCTTGGTATTGCTGTCCGCCCGTTGATAGAGTTTTTGTTTTTTTAAGCTGGCACCACAGTTCTTTATAATTCTGCTCCTAATAATAGATCTCACTGCGCCGTACTAATAACAAATCTTAGTCTCGACTTTACGGAAGCTCACAATTGCAAAATTTGTATGAAAAGTGTAGCCACGGTTAACTACTTAAATTTAAAGTCCAAATTTAAATTTTTTATTGAAGTGAAAATTTCTTTAGGTGCGTTGTTGAAATGGTATAAAAGGTTTGAACTCACAGCACCAGTGTTCTGTTTCCAATGTTCCGACACCAGTGTTCGCGTTGCCAACCACTTTTGACGAAAAAATGCCTAACTTGAAGAAAAGATGCTTTCTTCATAATATAATGCTTAAAATATTTTTTTTTGTGAAGTGGAACAATAAATCAAAAATTAAACACAAATATAAGAAAATAAACAAAAACAATTTTTTATTATACAACAAGCAGCTTTCAAATTTGTTTTCAATTTGATTCCACTTACTGGAAGTGAACGCTGGAATTATTTTTAAAGAATGACAGATGAAGTGTTCGGGAAATGGACAGAGTTTGAAGGTGGAAACACATTCTTTAAAACCGAGGTATAACCTTTTCTTAAGAATGTTCAAAAAATTAAAAAGTCCAGTATGTTGAATCAAAAAAAAATGAAAAACATATATAAAATAAAAAAAGATGCCTTTTTGAAAAAAAACAAGCCTTAAAGCCTTAGCTAATGAAATAATGCCTAAAATGCATGAAAAAGCCTAAGTTGGCTTTTGTGGTAGTAGTTTGTAATAATGAATAAAAAGACATTTCATTTAAAAGTATTTCCTACACAATAAAATATTTCCTGACGATTCAAAAAATATTTTTTTAGTAGTATTTTGCATCGATAAGTGGACAAATAAAATAAATAAATAACTGGCGCAACAGGTCCGTATGGACCCTAGGCCTAGCTTCTCACAACCATTCGTCTTGTGTGAGTTTTTATTTTTGGGACGAATGGAAAAGATCTACAATTTTTTTAAGCCGATTCCAAACGGCCAATTGAGAAGCTCTTTCATGACAGTTATACTCTCGGATGTTTGTCAGATGTTCGCAAGAGGTGGCGCATTGAAAAAAACCTTAAGTTGGAATTTTGGGTTTTCTCGGTAAGTGGACGAATGAATTTGTTTTCTAAAAGTTCTTCTCAACAAATTTAGATCAAAATGTATTTCATTGCTATAGCAGAATTGCCAACCATGACTTGGTTAGAAAAACTTTCGATTGTACAGCTCAGTTGGCTACCCATAACCGACAGAGGACGTCGTCTGATCTGATCTCAAAAGACAGCATCGCCGTAGAGGAACGCACTATCCTAGGTTGTGTGCAGAAATGGGAGCAGTGCACAGCAGACATTTGCAATATGTTTATGGGTTTAGGTCCCCGTTAAAGTACTTTCGTCAGGAAAACTATAAAGATTGTTGTTCGTTACGCAAGACAGTGGGGAACTTCTGCCATTTTTCTTTAACTCTGATGGTACACTGTGCAACTTTTATGCCTTGAAGAAAATTATGCATAGACCAATCATTTGCCTAAACATTTTTTTATTGAAACTATGACTTGCTAATGAAAGAATTCCACGTCGACTGTTCCAAATAGTTAAAAATGTTTGGGCCATAGAAGGTAATCTACTACCACTCAATGACTTTCTAATTTCTTCTGGAACACGAAGTCTATTGCAGTAGATCTTGCTTTAAATGCCACACAGGACCAGATGGTCACATACTTAACTCGCCCGGCTGATTCAGCTTCGTTAAAACACAACACCCAAGGTGATATAGCAAGCTATTGTGACCGAAAAAAAACTATATACGTATTCCACTAGGTTCTTAACATGATGTCGACTTTTAAATGTTAGGGCTTCTTGGCATTGCTTGTGAAGGACGGGATGAGGGGGCCTCTCCCGCGCAGTTTATATGTGTATTATGCGCATTTATTAAATTTCCAGATTTTCTTTAATTCAATTGATTGTCAATTTTGTCACACTGCACAAAGTTTCAGGGCGTGTAACGGGTATTTTTAACCCTACCTGGCTAATTCATCACAAATTTCTTAAGAAGATAAATAAAGCAAGTATACGCCCCACCTATACCTATGCAACACGTACACTGATCTCAAACTTTCAATGCAATTAAAAGCCAATTAAATGATAAATATTAAATAAACAAATAGGCCCCGCACCCATTTCACAGAACTAATACACATACCTAAAACTTTTAAAAGTCGACAATTGTTCCCGACCTGTCAAGGACAGGATGAATGGAAACTTGCTATACAGTCGATGTAGAATTCCTACTTTTCTTTGCAAAACGCTTATGTCACTCCATTCTATTTTTAAACAAACATGCACCTATTTATTTCAATTACTAACTCTCGTGGACCTAAATTTCTATCCCATAGAGATCCCATCTCTGTTGATAAAAGCAGAAGTGGCGCCTTGAACACGAACGCGTAACAGTATTTAAAAAGCGATCTACTCGCTGCACTGCTCCAGAATTGAGTACGCAGAAGTGCCACCATTTAACAACAAGTTCGAACGGAAAAACCCCACAAGTTCACTGTACCAAAAAACGGTACTAACGCATCTCTATCACGCAACAGCAAATTTCGCATTCAAAGGCGGCCGGGCGGCGTCAACCGTGCGAATATGTCTTCGATACATCCACCAGCAAATCAACTAAATAAATCACCATATTCATGGAAGAACCGTAAATAACAAAGATCAGGCTCTACCAGGATGAATGGTGGTTCCGAGAGGCATGTGTATCTCTCCATCGTTCAAGCCAATGGAGATATCTATCTTTCAGCGCGCTTGGATATAGACCGCGACGATTTCCCATTCATTGATGCTACACATGAGCTGAACGCACACACTCATACTCTTATCACGTATGGATATTAGTGCGCAGCGAGATTCATTGGTATCGTAGATGAGCTGCCTGCCTGTATTTTTTTTTTGTTTTTTTCTGAACCCCAGAGCCTTAAGAGCCTCAAAAGATTCCCGTTCAGCTATGGATTTGTGCGCGAGCGCGATTATCATGACCCGACTGTCACATAAACAACAGAAATTGATCTGTAAATCATTGAATGGCTGTTTGGCGGCAATGTGCTCTTTCTTTGCGTTCTCTGACGAAAAACAAAGTGAACCCCAACCAAACATCCAGTGCAAGAGGGAAGAGTCAGCCTTCCATCCACCTGGCTGCCCGATTGACAGAGATAAAGCGAAATTACCTCAGCTAAATGTGTTGTAATAGGCATCCACACCAGCGCGCCAGATGACGATCCAACGACTGCGACGCCGACGACGACGATGATGCTGTTGATGATGATGACGATGATGGTGCATCGATTGGTGGTGCGTCCACATCGACAGTACGTGTGTGTTCCTGTGCCTACGTTCTCATGTCAAACATGCATGCATACTAAATCATAGACTCTAGGTTCCGAAAGTTCAATACCATTCGCACAATGTCGCCTCGTGCATTCATTCCTTTCGCGGGAGAACAGAGCACAACCCCAAAGACTTGACTATTTCCGCGAATGAGATTTATGAAACTGTTCGTCTCCTCTTGGTCTTATGACAATTACCTGGGAACAGTTGATAGATTGCTCTCGATGTTTCGATTGGAGGGGCAGCACTTTGTGGCGATTTAATTTATGTGACGCGTGTCCCCCTGATTGATGCAGCTAAAATCAGGCGAATTACTACCGCCAACCTAAAATTGCGAATTAAATTGAGTTATAATCCAATCAGGTGGGTGCGGTGTTGGATTTGATTGACTTGATACGAGTATATGCCCACGCGGTCGGAGTGTAAAAAAAATCATTAAATGCGGCACTGAAGGCGATTTAGTTGTTGTGAACCACAGGCTTAAGATTTGGGCCACTTAAGAGCTTCTAATTAAGATATTAAAATGTATAGCACTGACTCATGGAGATAGATTTATGAGTGGAACTTGCTTTAGAACTCTTTGTTTGAATTCCCACAGAGGGGGATTGAATGTGTCATTCGAAAATGAATATTTGAGACCAGTTTAGAGTTGTTTTCCTTCTGTAAAAGACTAACCTGTCTTCCTTTACTTTTTACTTTTTAATTGTACTTAACTCTACCACGTTGTTTTATGTGTAAAGGGCCCTAAATGTCTACGTCAACGTATTCAAAGGAAAGAACAGTCGCATATCCGTTGCTTAGAATATTTTTTGCAGAATAATTCCGCCGAGAACATTTTTTTCTGATTAAACTGTCATCGGCGTTATACAATTTCCACCAATAAAGGTGATCTATCTCGTGAAAACTGCCAACGAATTTAAGCACTCAAAAGTGGAAAGTAAACCTACTTCATCCGACATATGCGTAGGTTATCCATAATCTGAAGATTTTCTCACCAGCTATCAGTGGAATACGTTGTGGCAACGGAAACGACGGATTCAATGATTTGGGTGCTTTATTCTATTACCTTGAGTTGGATTTAAGAGCTTTTATGGTGGGACAGTGCTGTTATTTCTTCAGTGCAAACTGGGATAAATATCACACCAAGAACAAAGCGTACATATCGACCAGCGGTACCTGTTTTCGCAATAGTTGAACGTCAGTCTTAGAAAGTCTTTTGGGATAGAAACAGCGGTTATTTTTCATCCGCTGCACGACATTAACGTTTCATATTCCAAGTTGTCTCCGCAAGTACGTCACAAGAGACACAGTCAAAAGGTAAAAGATGTAACTGACGTTTTTTGTGTAGGGGACTCCGCCACTTCCGCTTATTACTTTCTTTTATATCGGCGCAGTGGCTAAGTGGTTAGTATATTGGACTACTAAGCGAGGGGTCCCAGGTTGGGATCCCGAGAAAACCCAAATTCCAACTCAAGGTTTTTTCACTGCGCCACCTCTCGCGAACGTCTGACAAACATCCGAGAGTATAATTGTCATGAAGAGCTTCTCAATTGGCCGTTTGGACTCGGCATAAAATTGTAGATCCCTTCCATTCGTCCCAAAAATAAAAACTCACACAAGACGAATGGTTGTGAGAAGCTAGGCCCAGGGTCGCTATGGATCTGTTGCGTTAATTACCTATTTATTAATTTTTAGCACAATGCAATATATAAAAAATAAATTAATACATCCCACAACTGTCAAATTGTGCAAATAAAACAAGCAGTCATGCGAATGTCTGAATTTTGAATTTCCTTTATTTTTGTTCAGCTGCGGAGCAGTTAGCGCGTTGGACTACTAAGCGAGGTTGATCCCCGATAAAACACAAATTACACCTTAAGGTTGTATTCGAGTGTGCTCTGTGCCCTCCTCCCTTTGCGAACGTCCGACAAACATTCGAGAGTCTAACTGTCATGAAAGAGGTTTTAAATAAGCTGCTTGGACTCGGCATATTATTGATCCCTTTCACTCGTCTCAAAAAAAAAAAAAAAAAAAACTCATGCAAAACGAATCGTTGGGAGTAGCTAAGCCTAGGGCCCCTGCGGACCTGTTTCGCCAACTATGTGTTGATTTTATCCATCCAATGTTTATGTGCAGTTAAAGACCTCAAGGCTGTAGAAATAAATTTCTCGGTTTCGGATAGTAAGGTTCTGTTTGGTGGACAGATCTTTAATTTTTTCACCACTAATTGCGGGCACAAAAATGGCTATTCCTCCGACTGCCTACATTTTTAATAAAATGGTCAATGGTCTACCATAGACGACAAATTGCCAGAGGATAACATTCCGCCCCAGTTTGAATCGTTTAACGTCAGTGCAACGGCGTAAATGCCCGAAAATGACGCAAGCTGGCTTCAAATCACAGAAAAAGTTACTTTCATGAGCAGTTTCTGACATTTCACAGATGTAAACAAAAACAAAACACCACGCACTTGCCGCTTCTTTATCGACAACATTTCTTAAGTTGCACATTTTCAGTTATCCTCCACAAGCACCATCTTCGGTATGCAAACAAAACTAACCCTCCAATAGTTCCTCCTCTTCAAAGCACAACTAAGTACCCAACTCGAAGTATCCCTAACATGTACCGTAACTGACAGTCATCCCAACAAACCATCACACACCAACAACTCCCATCCAGCGCACACCGTAGCCAGTCGCAACTTGTTGCTCTCAACAACAATCATCTACTTAAAAGTTTATTTGTTCAGGTTGGCGTTTGGCCATTTGGGAAAAAGTGAAAAGCAATAATCACCCGCAACTGCACCGGCCGCTATTGAAGGCGCGCTTTTATTGCATAATCGCACCTCCATCATGCGCAACACAACGAGTTCCTGTGTAATTTTATCAATCCATCTTGCAGCTATTGACTCTTCCGTCTGTCCGAGTGTCTGTCTCTGGTCTGTGCTCTGCGCGATGGCACCGGCCTGTCCAAATGTGATTGTCGGTCGTCTACTCGCTCTGTGTGAATAATAAGCCCGAAAAAAAAAAAACACCAAAGCACGTAAGGAAAACATTGCGCGCAATTATACCTAGACCTACCTGTGACCGAAACGAATCCCACCTCCACCGCACACAGAGAGAAAAACGCCGGTTTTACTACGTCGACGTACAAATAGCAGTCTTGCCATGACACAGCAAATTACCAATTTCATTCCATTCCATTGCAGCACACAATTTTCCAATAGGCACGATTTTCATGTCACACACACACACTAATACCCAAATGGTGATGGCAATAGATCAGAGGCGCGCAACTTGAAACATGTATAAAAACGAAAAAACACCGAGTACAACAACTGCCTTGAGAGATGTATACAAACCTCTCGCACCGCCGATAAGGCTCGACTTCAATTTTTTTTGTTTTCCTCTGTGTTCCTTGGCAATTTCAAACAAATTCTTTTTCTTCGTCGGGTGGCTTTTTGTTGCCCTCTTGCCAAAAGCACAGTGAAAGATAATGTACAAAAAGAGATATGTAGGTATCTTGGAAACCAGATACGGTACCCAGCTACATGTCCGTCTGGGATCACGTTTCCGCTCTTGGTGTGCCGCCGTCGTTGCTGCTGCCACACCGTCATGAATGAAGATGCGATTGTTGGATAGAGTAATTGTTAAGCTTTTTTTTACCAATGCAGGTATCGTTTTCATCTGAAGGAGGGATATTCGGTACTTGGTTACGAAAATTGTATTTTTTCTGTCAAGTCCTAATTAACTGCAAAAGTCATAGACAGACGCATGCTATCGGCTGCTGCTTCCTAAAGGTTGTCGTGTAATAGCAGCATTAGCATTCTCGCAAAACCAAACTGTTTGCGATTCTTCTTCGGGCGCTATGGTGAACATGCAACAATAAACAACCAACAACCAACGACGAAACGATTGCTTTCACTTGCCGCAGTTGGCAGATTGCTTAATGGATTTTATTGAAATTTTTCACAAAGAAATATAAAAATGCTTCTAAATTGATATCGGTTTTGTGTATAGCCGAGGGAGGACAAACGACTTTCACTTTCTAAACGCTTTTAGCTGTGCCATCGATAACTTGTGTTTGGCAACAGAGCGGTGTGGGAAATCTAGCGATATGACTCTCAAATGTTTCGAATATTTGTCGTAAGGCTTGTTAGTCTGAAAATGCTTATGAAACTTGCAATAACGATTGGTTGCATTGTTAGCCACTATAAGCTTCTTCATAGATGAAGAGTTCCATACCTATATCATTGAAAGACCGCCCGTCTCCCATTAAGCCTTTAAATCATATGTGAACGTTCTAGCCATCTCATCTCCTGGGTTTGCCTAGAGGACGACTGTCTGATGGGACGAATTTCGGAGTACATCTTGGAATCCAAATTCGGGCCATACATTTAGCGTAGCCAAACCAGTGAAGCGTGCTTCGTGCGGAAAAGTAGCTACTCGATACTGAGCACCTGAAGTGTTCTGAGGTCCCCGTCACTGCAACTAATACCAGCCATACAACGAAGCAGTCTCATTTTCGGAGTTGGTGTTCGGGATCAGGAACAGGCTCTATGAAAAGTACCATCATACCAGCCTTAGCAAACTCGCCCGCAAACTTCAAGTTTAGTTTGCGAGGGCCCATTTTAAATTAAGAATTTTTTACGAGCCTCTTCATATAAGTCAAAAGTTCTATGTGGCAACGAAAAGGCTATGTAACTACTACAATCGTCAAAATATAGAGCCCTGGATCATTGGCAAAGCTCGATGGATGACACTGCAGTTGTCTGTCCTCTTTAATCTCGGGGCATGATACCTTAAGGCATTCATTACCTTCGTTCTAGCCCTCACTGGTCTTTGGAAAGATCTCAAATAGTTCGAAAACCACAAATAAGGACCCAGCTTAAGGTACTTATCTTGTGAGCGTATATGGACATGGATGACGAACGAACGTAAATTCGAGGTACGTCTTCATTTGCCTAGGTGCTCAAAAAAAATTATTCTATGGGGGCTTACAAAAAATTCTACTCGTTCGAAGACGCCTTTGACAAAAGTGAACATAGCTGCGTTCTTTAGCCCTGCTAGAACTATAGGTAGAGGTAATTTTTTTCTTTTAATTCTAGTGGGGGCAAAACTCCCATTTATTTAGCTTATTACAAGCTATAACAGCGACTTAATCTAACTTAAAACTACTTAAAACTAGGACTAATAATTAGGGCTTAAAGCTAAGGAAGGTGAAGGAGGTCAGTTTAAAGGGAGGAACTACTGCGATTGAAGTCAAAAACAGTAAGGTTTGAATTAACCTAACGCAGCATTCGGGAGATTGGTTCGTTTGAGCCATATGAGGCGCGGTGAAGAAGAGACGAGCACAGCGAAGATTCCGAGGGTCAGTGTTAAAGGAGATAGAGTTGTAAAGAGACGTCGATGAAGCCTGAGAGCAGACGGTGAATGAAGAAAATGCCTGCTACTTCCCTGCGTTCCTCAAGGCTGTTGAGGTTAATATTTCTGAGACGGCCTTGAAAGGGAGGTGAGATAAGGGGATCATTCCAAAATAATCCTCGAAGAGTAAATCGAAGAGAACGACGTTGGATGCTCTCGATTCTGTCTATATGGACACGTTGAAAGGGAGACCATGCTTGGATAGCGTACTCGAGCAGGGGGCTAACAAATGTGACGAAAACAGATCTGGTCACGTTCGGGTCGGAGAATTCTTTGGACCATCTTTTAACGCTTCGTTTGCTGTAAGAATTATCTCATCAATATGCGAGCGGAAATTAAGTTCCCTCTCGCATAATACACCATGGTGGTGAATATTTTGAGCGATGGATAAGGTAAGTTCGAGGAGGAGACTTGTTGGACTTACGTGAGAAGGTAATAGATTGGCATTTGGTTCTAAGTTGTTTTTGAGGTAGCAGGTGGAAAAATGATCTAGGTCTATTTGAAGGAGGCTGTAGTCTTGTTGTGAGGAAATGGGTTTGAAAAATTTGGTATCGTCAGCATAGAGAGAAAGTGCTGATCCCAGATGATCATTTCAAGTTCGTTTATGGTTAGGATGAAAGGAAGGGGACCTAGATGGCTGCCTTGAGGTAGGTCAGATGTAGCCACGAAAGGGGCCGATAGAATGGGCCTAAAAGCTAACTTCTCAAAAGCGGTTTTCCAAGTAAGAATTTATCCTTTTTAGCAAAACAGGTTCAAAGCCCAGAGGAGACAATTTGAAACGGATTAATTTATGGGATATTTTTATTTTAAAAGGCCTTACTGAAGTCTGTTGTAATGACGTCGACTCCTTTACCATTTTCTAAGGCTGACATGACACGAATTTAGCGAGGTTAGTGGTAGTTGATCTACCCTTTGTTGGCTAGAGAAAATTAAAGACTTGCACTGAAAGTTTAGGGCTTCGCACAAAATTTTTTCGAGGAGCTTGGGTAAATGCGAAAGATTAGCAATAGGTCGGTAGTTAGTTACTTCGTTCTTTAATCCCTTTTTGTGAACTGGTGAAGGATGGTTTCCAAATCTGAGGGAATCCGCCCTGAGGTTCAGTAAGGTTGTGATATCTTCACGAAAGACCAGTCGCAAGACGTATCGAAGTATAGCATGATGGGCAGTACGATTTTTTGTTTGTGCCAAGTCGTGGGCTTAGTATTTTCTGCGCTTAAATATACTCTGAGTGAGATGTTGCTGGTTTAACCCCATTAAAATGCGAAAATTACTTCTACTGTCCCACCTAAGGAAAACGCCTGCCAGTACTGTCCTTAGAAAGTTATACCTACCTTTTATGCCTCTTTGCAATTATATGTATACATGATGTTTGTCAAATATTATAAGTCAAAGTGCATTTGTAAAAAATGACAATAATTAAAGCTGCACGACTAGCAAAACAGGGTGCTCATCTGAATCTCAAGTTCGTTCGTCAAAAGTTTTAATTGGGGAACAAGAATAAAATTTAATACTTAATCACATGAGTTACTTCCTGTGTACACTCAATTACCACAGCTCTTTCCCCTATTAACGAAGGCAAATTGGAATTACCTCGTCTATAATTTTTATTTCCCTACAAGGGTCATCAAGCCTCTCAAATCACTTTCTTAACTCATCGGCTAACAACATACTTCAGCGAAAGTATCTCTCAATTCCTTAACTCATCATGAATATCCAAATAGTGCTGCTGCTGCTTTCGACCTTCCCGAAAGTCATACCATTAACCTCGATACGTTTTCACTGCACTGCTCTGCCAAACAGCCATTCACTCCTCTCGGCTAAGTGCTCTGCCCTTCAGCTGCTGCCGCTGCTGCTGCTGCTCCCAAAAAGCAACAACTTCGTGTGCACTTCAATTCGATTAACATTTGAACTAATATCTCCTCCTCGATGCAAGAGTTCCACGAAGGCGATCGAACAACTTTAGCTTAATGAATGACAACGGGCGTCGCGTCGGTTGTATTGGTTGGGCAAACGACGCGCCACATTTGTGTCGACCAAATCAAATACATTCGCTTTTGGACTCGAACTTCTCAACCCGTTCGCCAACTAACGACGTTCTATTATCTTAAGTGCACTTTTTAAGTCGATTGCTGCTGATGCTGTTGATCTTCATGGGTTCGCCTCTTGTGGGTACATGTTTGACTCTTTAATTGCACAAGGCATTGTTGTTGGCCCTTCTACTTCCACCCAGAACTTTTGGTTTTCCGAATTTCTCCAAACGAATTTCTGAGAAAGCTTTAGCCAAATGTAAACACTCCAAGGCACCAAGAGGCCAGCGCCCAGACCACACCGTTCCATTTAGTCAAGTGGCTGCAATGATTTGGGTCGACTTCGAATTATGCAAATAGAATCGAAAAGTTTTCAATTCGGAAACAACAGAAAAAGGGCGACAAAAAAACGCTGAAAAGTCAACGATAATTAATTGAAATTCGCATCGACACAGAGTTGAGCGGACCCCAAGCTCCTCCAACCCGAGGTCGGAAGTTTTAATTTGTTACTTCACTACTACGTCGACTTCGCAAGCTGCTTCGTCGACATTGACGTTGTTTGTGAATGGTTTTCCGGGTCTTTTATGCGAAGGATCTGTCAGGAGTAAAAGTGCCTTTGCCTGCTGCTTGCTTACCAACTTTAGAGCGCGAGAGTTGTGCATAAAATGGGGAAAAGGACTAAAAGTTAATCGAAGAGTCGGAGGCAGAGCTGTGCTGTTGATGTAGTAACTTTGCGAACCGAGTGTAAACGGGAAGTTTTCATTGTTTCTCGAGTTGATTAAGTGCTTCATTTGCAACTGTGCGCCGATGGTGCGGTGGCTGAAGTTGTTTTCGAATGCAAATTGAAATGTTCCAGCTCACCGTCTACGGGCCATTTCAGCGGAATCGAATCTCAATTTGTTTGTCACACTTTTAAGGGCAAAGGGCTTACTTGGAATGGTCGATGTGCGGCGGACTATGTGTTTGTTTTTGGGGAAAATGTTCACGAAAAAAAAAAAAACGTTTGGGCATGGTTGAGCAACAAAAATAAATTATAATAAATATTTTGTCTATACAGACTTTTAAACTCCCGACCAACAACCCAAGCACCAATAAATGTACCACCAATGTAAAAAATAATTCCCGCAATTGCCCACCTGTGGAATAGTGAAATGGCCACCGCCCACACCTTTACCAAATCGTCCACCTCTTTTCTGTTCAATCACACGACCCCATTACCCCGTGTGTGCTTGGGCACACATTTCCGATGTTCATCAGTGCATTAAAGTGACGCGAAAAATATTCAGCACCGGCAATATGCGTCACCCGAAAAACAAGCACACCGCGGCCAGCACCAGCGTCAACATCTGCAGCACCTTTGCCAAAAGCAGACACAGGCATGCATAACAGATAAACCTATTAAGAGCGCACGTATCGGCTAAATTGAATTAGTATATCACAGACTGATCTGAGACGCGCATAAATTTCATATTTACATGCAAATTTAATTAAAATTGATATGGGTCCACCAAGCGCAGCAACCAGCCAGCCACGGTATAGTCGGCACAAAACCGCCTCAGTGCAGGGAACGATAAAGTATGGGGACGTTGCCAACCGCGATGGTCACATCACCACGCCACAGCTTCAGGATATTTATTTTAATTTTTTTTTATATATATACCTATATTTGCTTTTATAATGTGTGTGCCTGTGTGCTTGCCTCCCTTTGCTGCATAATTTTATTATAAAGGAAATTGAGAATTCAGCGCATAGCACGCAATGGCTCTTCGTTGACAATGGTAATGGTGGCCTGGTTGAGACGAGTTTTTCGTTAAGTGGTTTGGCATCGGTCGCATACTGATACTTTAATCAGAATTGCTTCTTAAATGTGCGAATATCTAGACTGGTCTTGGACCTTACCAACAGTACTCGTACTGCATCTGATGTAAGCTGAAGGTCAGACGAAGGTGCCTCCCCTTATGGTCATAAATCGAATGAATGGCTGCACCTGTCAGGTTAAGTCTAACGACATTCCATTGTGTGCGATGGGGTAGTTTGCCAGCAAATCGGTTGCGTAAAATTTATTACGGTCATAAATATGTTTTCAAATGATGCGATAAACATTAAAGCCGCCTATAAACAATTACTGGTGTTTATCTCTTTGTGGTTTTCGACATGCAATCAATTTTATTGACCCGAATTTATGATCCCATAAGCAAATTTTGAACAGAATGATAACTGAACACTGAAGTAGCTACAACGATGTGAATAAAGATTTGAAGTAGATAAGCTTTGTGTGCAAAGATATTTGCACGTACTAAATAATTCGGAATCTGGAAGTGTACAAACCAAACTCCGGCTGGAAGTCAAATTTTCGTCGTTGAATATATGAAATTTAGGAATACGTTTATCAACGATCGTGACATAGTTTTTGAAACTTTGATCACCAAAATAAGTCATATTCTGCTCGAATGTTTTTGACAAACGTCATCTTTCATTATAATCTTGGAAAATTAACTGGATTAAGCTCTAAAACTTGTAATTGTAGCACTTGCTTGTTAATTTTGGAGGTCTATCGTTTCGACGATAATCGTCTGAAAAGTTACGGAATGACTGCCGTTCCTAAATCTTAAAATTAAATTATCTATAGTGTTCTCATTTAATTTGTACTCATATTTCCTTATATACAAACAATTTTATAAAAATAGTTGGGGGATTTTATGGAAAAGTCTACAATATATCCAACTCAAACGCAACAAACTGTCGGTAGTTGCAATGCTTTTTTTAAAACCCTGGGCTTAGTTTGTTGCTCCTGCATTTTTCATAGGGATATTTTGAAGTCCTAAATAAATGTAAAAATGCATTTTGGTTGGTACTTTCTTATCTACAAGAAATTGTTTACAAGTGATGGGCGCCTTTTCTTAAGGCGGCTTTAATACGAGTATAACCATTAAAAAAAAACAAATAACTTTTCGCCCGAACTCCGATTGCTTTTCTTGTAAATTAGGTCCACCTATTTGTTTTTAAAATTACATTAGTCACAGAACATGTAGTTCCAATCGGGCTTCGCCATACCCGTGATAAGTTTGGCTGCTTTTTATGACAAACCAAGATAACATTGCCTTAGACACTACCATATCCATTTTAATTACATCCACTCGATCTTGAATAAGACCCAACAATCTCAAGACATTTGTTTTCATCAGTTTGATGTCGAGTTTCATACTATAAGTAGCTACTTACATAATTCCATTTGAAAGCACGCACAACTTCAATGAGCCCGCATAATAACCTATCAAGTTTACAGCACATCTTATACTCACTGAATGAAGTCTTAATTATTTTACACTATAAAAGCGCAAATGAACGCGCATTAATATTTAACCCTGCCATCGTTGACGATTCCCTATTTTATTTATGGGTTAATATTTTTGATTCAACGCGGTTTACCCCCTATTTGTATCCAACAATTCTTGGGCCTTCCTTCATTAGCGCGGTTTTTTTTTAATGAAGTTATTTAAGGAATTCCATTCCAACCCATTTATCCATTCATTAAGGGTAATTTAAATTCTGTCAACATTCGTTTGGGCGCCACATGCGATTTCCGTTTTGCGGAGAATAATACATTTTTATTTTCTCTTTCACTTTTCAATACGCTTCTGGAGTAGGGTGTGTTGGTTTTGAGTTCTTTGAATCGGGATGTATTGGAATGGAATTGTTTTTCTGTGTTTTTCATGTGAAAAATATTTTTTTTTCTATAATGCTACCAATGACAGATTTTCTTCGTCCACATTAATTTATCTCTACAACCCTACATCAAATGGTATGAGCTATCCCAACACTAAAAGACTGGTTTATCGATGAACGATAGACGCCAATGTGTCTAAACGAAAATAGCCACGCAGCGTGTTTCGTGCGATCAAGTCGCGGATTTCAATATTTTAATAACATAAGTGAAACTTTCGTACTACCTTTCAGCTCTGCGCAAGTTGTATGACTTTGCGCTGTTTTAAAAGGTGAAGCCGGAATCCTGTTAACAAATACAGACCCGAAAACACTTGAGTGGCAATATCTCCTAAGACTGTGAAAATTATTTTAGTGACAGTGGGTTTTACAGATGTATCACGTTGTGAGAAGCTAGACCTAGGGTTCCTACGGACCGGACCTGTTGCGCCAATTATTTATTTTTTTATTCTAAGCTAAGCCCTATGTTTTTCTGGCAAACCTATACGGTTTGTGGAAGTCATTTTAACGTGATGCGTGAACAAATCCACATCCCAAAAGACAAAATTTACAATTCTTCTATAGGTGTGTGGATTTTTGAAGATTTTTTAGAATGTCTCTCTAAGAATTGATAATTTGACAAGTTTTTTTTTTTTGAAATAAAGCTAAGTGATATGCCTTTATATACATTTTAAGTTCTGAACTATCACAAGTTCACGAAAATTTGGCGTACCTAATAATTTGCACAAATTGTAAGCGCTTTTCTTACTTTCATGCATATGGTGAGAATAGAAAATGTCAAAATAAGGCAACGCGCAGCGCGAGTCCAATGCAAGCAGAGTCCACTGTCAAAGGTATGGTGGGCGTATATGCTCAGTTTCGAGATGCGGTCTACCTAAAGCAGACCGATTAGAATGTACAATAGACTGGGAAGAACTTAAGTTCTGGTTAACTAGTAACATCGCCCAGGTCCACCCTGGACTGTAGCGCCACCTAAGTTACACCGGAAAAAATGTTCAAAAGCAGAGCTTAGGCTAGGCCGGACTTACGGCAAAGGAAACCAAAGAATCATTGATTCTAGTTTCAGAAAAAAATTGCAGATTGTAGAGCTTCTTTCTTTCATCACTAAAGATTCGAGTGTGGAAAACCATCAGTCAAAACAAACTGTTATAACCACCAAAATGTAAAACAGGTCTAAAACGCACTACCAAGTACCAACAAAAAATTTTAAATTACAAAAAAGCTCAGTTATAGGGTCAGCAAATTTCCTTCCTGCCCCATATAGTCTTTCTTTGTTTGTTTCGGATTAAATTTAAGGACGCAGTCTTTTTTTCACAGCAATTATTGATAATTACCCTCGCAGATAATCCTTTATTTGGATGATTACCACCGTCAGTAGCTTGACCAGCAAGAAACGCCACCGCGCTGCCTCGATCATGTCACCAGTAGTACGAGCAGCATTTGTGTTGAATTTTAATGAATTATTGCGGCGAATTCAATTAATGAATGAAATTTTTGAATTTCCATGGATACGCTGCATAATGGTTGGGTTAAATTTATTTTTGTATTTTAAACATTGGGATGCCGGGGCGCACACAAAAACCCGGAGGAAATATATCGCGATTGTGCCGAGTGCCGAGTGGAGAGCCAACATCTGTTCCGCTGATGTGCGTCTTTGATTTTGTTTTTATATAAATGGGGGCTGCGATGGTGATAATCACGACGACATTCTACTTATTTGCGGATATGCATCTGTGGCTGATTTTTTTTGTTTATATATGTTTTATTTTGAGCCATTTTCCATTTCAAAGGAGTGCAACATTAAATCACGGAGAAAATTAGAGCAATTTTGTCGTACAGTTTATAGGCCATAAAACTGAAAATTTTAAATATAAACAAACGCCCGACTCTGTTTTGACATGGAAAAGATCAAAAAGAAATCAAATTCGAATGTCATTGGGGGCACTTAACAAATGAACACCCAATTATGACGGGATAATTTATCAAATAAATTATTGCGATAAATAAAGCCGGGCTAATACCCCCGCCCAGTGGCATACCATTTGTGTGCATAAATTTAATTAAAATACAAAAATGTTCATTCGTATTTTGGTAGATAATAACTCCTTGTACGGTTCCCATATGAATACAGTTGGTAATTTTCATGGTGAGTTATATCATTTCGCTGTGGCGAACTTGAAAGTGCGCCGCTTTTTAGTCACGTTGACCATTTACTTGCAGACTTCATCAAGTGGTCATAAATAATCCAAGCGGCGGCAGCAGCTGTACAAATACATAAATTCCCCCATGAGTGTGTATGGCTCACGGGGACCGACCGTCGCATGATCGACTCAATCACACGAGTGATAAATTGCAATTGCTTCCAAAAATTGTGTCCCAAGTTACGATGCGTTCACTAATTAATTAAAATGCATTTATTTGAAAAATCCATACATTCTGGCAAGTGGCGGCAGAAACGCGACTCTGGTTTTATTTTTTGTCGTGTACCGACGGCTGGTCGAGTGCCATGCGTGTATTAATGTGATTTCGGGTTTATTGGACGGGTTCCACGAGTAGTATGTGAAGGAATTTATGCATGGATGGGGTGCAAGGCCCTTCAATGGGAAGGAACAACCAACAGCAGGAGGAAAATGAGAAAATATGATGTAGATGGCAGGAAAAAAAAACGAAACAGAGCTTGTGGTAAACATTATTGCGATAAATTTATTCCACGCGTAGACTAGATACTTTGTATGGAGGTTTGCAAGGATGTGCTTGAACAATGTGCGAGTGTAAAAAATATAAAGTTTTAAGAGTGGGATACACTTATTTTGGATGTGATTTGTAGGATCCTTGCACGGAACAGAGAACGTATATGTTTGTGCTTGAAAAAGGTCGCATTTTGTACTTTTTGACAGAGTTCTACGTATTTACAGCCAAGTTCAAGGCTTTTTCAAAACTTGTCAGGGTGTTTAAACAGATATTATGGCGGAAGAACTCCCAATAGCTCTAACGAAGCTCCCGCGTGTTCAAAAAGCAGGCTAGTGAGTTGCTTTCGTCTTAGAGCTCTAAGCTCTACATATTAAGAGCTGTATGTGGTACATTAACTACTCAAACATACCTCAAAAGCAACCAAAGACTTGGGTAGAGATGAATTCAATTATCAACCTTGCAGAATAAAAAACCATGTAGTTGATCTGCAGAAGAGGGTGAGGATATATAAGCTTACACCCGCTGGACTGGTCAGCCTTCCTGACAAAAAGTTTAAAAGGCGAGATATAACTTGATAAGAAGAACATAGTGCACACGACTTTCTTTTCAAGACTTAATGAATCAAACATCCTCATTGTTTGCCCCATCCACAAGAACGAAGACCATCTTTGCTGTGACATTATACATTTCCTGAAAATCACATACACGATGAAGTCCGACGTTCTGGTGTAAAAGATTGAAACCACCTGTTAGACACCTGATTTTTTCATCACACCTAAGTCCACAAACGATTCAAAATTTGACATATATGGCTTGGAGAGAAGTTGTGTGACGTTCGTCATCTTTATATATATTTAACGTGCACGAAAGCTTTCATAGATGATGGCCATACCGACGTCTATTTTTGACTTCCATGTCAAACTCAAAAGGTTGTTGCAGTCGCTGTTCTTTTTCACAAAGATAACAATTTATTTTCCGATAATTAAGCACTAATGAGTCTAAAAGATCTTCGTCGTCCCTCTCTAAGTTGGAACTTGTAGAAGAGTGTATATCGCTTAAGGGCTTTAGAATATATTAATGCTCATTTTAAATCCAACATTCGAAAATTGCCAGCGTCAGCTAAACCCCTTCTACTCGTTTACAATCCAGTCTCGCTCACCTTTCACCGTCTCATCATTCTACCCGTACAGCTACTTGTCGAAGTCATTTCTAAATCAAATGCAACCATAAACAAATATCCCCCCATATTTTATCTAAAAACGTTAGACCAAAATGTTCGGCATGGAGAACATTCTCGAATTGCTCATATTTTACATTTGAACAAGTTTCTATATTTCGTCAGCTCCAAGTCGGTTTTACTTCCTCAATATACAACAGGCTTTACATTCTTTTTTCATCCATCTATATATCAACTCTCGTAGCCCAAATAAATAAATTGAAACACTACCTGAATAGAAATGAATCGATTATTTTAATAACGATAAAACAAAAGAACACACAAAGGCGTGTAGGTGATACGAATTAATAGGTTTTGGGGCGCTCTCTGAAAGGTCGCTCAGTGTATTGCCGTTCACCTATACGCAGAGGAGATTGCTGGTGCCTCTTCGGAGTGCGTAAATTTGCATTCGAATGCACGTCATTTGTTGTTAATAGCATAATTCTGTTGTTTACTAAAAGCGATAATCAATGCGTTACTTTGTTAGTTTTGGCTTAATTAAGGTGACCACACCCACGCGGAACCGTATTTCAAATGGCGCTGCAGACTACTCGTATACACAAGCACTCCCCGAATTATTGTAATTCAAAATTCGCTAAGTTATTGTGGCATTTATTGGGTCGTATATTTAATATGGATGCGACTAGCAGTATACCTGTGGGTGGATAATAGATTGTATATTTTCACGTAAACTCTTATTCCAAAGGAAGAAAGACTGGAGTCGAAATAAATTGCAATGTCACATAAATTTCGGATTTCCATATCAGCTTAGCAGCTTTGAAGGCTTTTGCTGGAGGCGACGCGTTGGAACTTAAATACCGTTTGGGCAACTCTTTACTCGGAATAATTTTCATCATAGAATAAACGAAACAGTTCGAAACGCTCACGAAAAATATAAGATACAGGACGGGCAACCATCAGTAGGTACACTTAACAAAGGCGCGGACCTTCCTTTTCAAAACTCTTTTGGTTATACCTACAGTAAGATTTGGAACTCGCTTCCGAGTGAAATATTACAAGCAGACTACAGTTTGCAACACTTTAAGAACAGGACAAATTTGGCAAATTTAGGCATGCGTCACAAAAATTCAGCCATTCGGTGGTCAATCGTATGTCTTTCATGAAAGTGCGTTGCGACAGCCCTCGTGGAAAGACGCTTGACAGGCGATCACACGTATTGACAAATTTAGGACAAATGTTTACGTCATAATGACATGTCGGAATGTCAAAATTTTACATGAAAAGTTGTAGCTTAACACCTATCTGCAAGCATTTGCAAAAAAAAAAAAACAATGGGCCGACTTAATTCGCAATACATGAGTCTTAACTTCCCCGGCCCTTGTCCATATTTCCACTGCGTACATGAGTTTTTGAAATTGAAATGACATCTTCTGTATTATTTTGAACGCTTATATTTGGTGCGTAAGTACCTAGGTCTTCCACAGTTGGAACAATTTGACTCACAGGGTAGTCTTGCACTGTCAAATTTTCCGAGACACCAAAAATTCGTCTTGCCCTAGTACGAAGATAAGAGAAGTCCGTCTTTTACAGTCTGTGGCAGCGAAATATCCCTTGAACGTTTAATCGAGGAACATTGTGCAAGTCTTTTGGTTGAACTGCGGACAGTCCTGGTAGGTCTATCGTGTGAGAGGGTTAAGACTCGGCCACATGTCAATCGATTGAGCGAAGAAAAGAATAAATTAATATATGAAATCGCATGGGGTCGGCCATACGTAAGCCCTGAGCGATTAGCAATTTTGTTAGAGATAGTGGGCTTTACTAATAATCATTTTTAACCTCCACCCTAAATATTTTGTAGGTCACTATAGGCAATTTTGTATGGAAAATTTCGCCATTGTTATTTCGAAAAATGTATCGAGTGACGTCGCTAGGCGCTAACTTACCGCAGCCTAGGTCGTAGCTTTCTCGTCAATGGATTGTCACGTCGCAAGCCTGGAGCTCTAAAGCTTATGACTAAAAGTGAATCAGGCGAAGCAGGTGACACCATGCGACAAGGGCTCATGTTCAAGACTAAGTCGCACGGAGACGGAATTTTCACGATGCAAGTCTCGTTCAGGATCTAAAATTTAGGTACTATGCCCTAGGAATATTTGAAAAATACTCAACTGTATGCAATTTGAGAGACTATTGTTTTTATACCCTCCACAGGAAGGTATATTCTACTTACGTACATAACGGGCTCCCGACCCGTGAAGAGTCTCTGCCTGAGACACTGTAGCCTTCCATCCTCTGCGATCCCGGGCACGTTGCTTCCAGTTATCCATATTCACTTTGTCATTACATTTGTAACGCCAAGAAGGATTCACCGGAGACCTCATGAAGTATATATATTCTGAATCAGGATCACATTCTGAATTGATTCAGCCATGTCTGTCTGTCTGTCTGCCTGTCTACATGTCTGTCTGTCTGTCTGTTGAAAGCACGATAGCGCCCAAAGGAATTGACATAGGCGAATGAAATTTATTGAAAGTACTTCTTTTTATCGTCGTCAGGTTGGTATTGAAAATAGGCTTTGTCGGTCAAGTAGTTCTGGTACCTCCCATACAAAATCAATATATGACGCATGTGTTTGTCTGTCTGATGAAAACACAATAGCGTCCAAAGGAATCAACCTAGGCGGATGAAGTTTGGGGAAAGGACTTATTTTTATCGTCGTTACGTTGATGTTAAAAATGTGCTATGTCGGTCAAGTAGTTCTGGTACGTCCCATACAAAACCCATATTAGAAAATACATGTTGAAAACACGATAGCGTCCAAAGGAATCAACCTAGGTGGATGAAGTTTGGGGAAAGGACTTATTTTTGTCGTCGTTAGGTTGACATTTAAAATGGGCTATGTCGGTCAAGTAGTTCTGGTACCACCCAAATAAAATCAATAGTATACCCATGTGTTTGTCTGTCTGTTGACAACACAATAGCGTCCAAAGGAATCAACCTAGGCGGATGAAGTTTGGGGAAAGGACTTATTTTTATCGTCGTTACGTTGATGTTAAAAAAGTGCTATGTCGGTCAAGTAGTTCTGGTACGTCCCATACAAAACCCATATTAGAAAATACATGTTGAAAACACGATAGCGTCGAAAAGAATCCACATAGGCAAGTGAAATTTTGTGAGAGGACTTATTTTTATCGTCGTTACGTTGGTATTGAAAATAGGCTTTGTCGGTCAAGTAGTTCTGGTACCTCCCATACAAATCTAATTTTGCATGACTTGTATGCAGTGGAGAGTATCAAAGCATCGGCCAGGCCGATGATAACACTTTTACTTCTTATGATTCTAAATGGAGCTAAAGCTCCTGGTGAATGTTAAATAATACACGTATTTTCCTGTCGGACGCTCTTTTGAGAATGTAACTCTCGATTTGACCAACAGCTGGTTGCGGTCAGGAATCGAGAGTAACTTCGTTCAGTGCTCAACTATTTGTTGTTAAATATACAATGCGAGCTTGCTATATTTATATTGATGCGTATGCAAAGTGTATAATACCCAGTTAACCCATATCCAGCTAGATTTATAAATATACTTTCGATGCTATCAGTTCTAGCTTGGCTCTGAACATACGTAAAGCGAGTGTGAAGTTTATCAACCAATAAAAATAAATTTTGTCAGTTTTTAAACGAGTGTGTGTATCAGATGTTACCAAGAAGGTATTCATAAACCTAATGAAGGAGCGAAAACTAGTCTAAGTGAATTCGAATACACCTCAATATGTGAAGGTATTTATCAGGTTTTATAAAGGGAATATTAAATTGAAGTTGCGGTCTCCTTGTCATCCAATAGCGCACGCTAACCGACCTCAACTTTTACCACCACGCACGTATAACAGGTAATCTGTTTCGACCCGAAATTATCGTTTTATTCTGATTTTCTGTCAAAAAATACATACGTTTCTATTAATATGGGTCACAATTATCCGCCATGACAAATGCGCAATAACTTTTCCTTCTTTCTGTGAATAGTATCAACCAACCCCTCTCCCATACATGCATCTAACTTCCATAACAGCGCATCTAACTTCCACTTCCAACTACAACCGGCCTTTTGTCTGAAAAGATCAAAAGTATACTTTCGGTAAAACAAAAATGGCATGGATTGTGAGTATTTTCACACAGGCAGTCTCTGTATCATTCCAAGAACACAAATGTCACCCAACTGTAGCTATAGCAACAGCATGTTGCATAAGCTTCAGCGAATCCTTCGCCAATGCTATTGCTTCTGTTATTCGTCGCCGGCGACGAACATGATGACGATGATGATGCGGATCGCAATCCCGCAGTCGTTATCGTTATTGGATTACGTATTATGCTACGTTCTTCTCCGTCACGATGGGCTGCGGTGCGGTGTCTCAGGTGAGTCTAGGAGATTCCACCATTCAGCTCTGTTATGTCCTTTTGTCTCGCCTTTCTCATGGCCAATTTCCACCAAAGGCCAAGAGATCACAGAATCTGATATTAATTTCGTTCTTACTTTTACACAGAAATTCAAGAAATCGAAATAAGAATTTGATCACGAATCGAAATCACCAAAGACATCGGCGCACATCTATCTGGGACTCATTTTCGTGATCTCTGAAGCATTTTATCGGTTTCGTCCGGGAGGGAAAACATTTTAAAATTATATTCCCCGTAGAGAGAGAGGGAGAGAGAAATTCCTCATCGTTGGACAACGACGAAAAACAAGAGGCAGTTTTCCCCGCGAATGGAAATCGAAAGTCGTGTCTTCTACGCCGAACAACATTCACAATCACTCCGGGGCAGGAGAGAACTATCATGCGCGCCGCATGGAAAAAAGGACCATTTTGCCACCCAAGCGTGATTGTATATTTTTTTTCTGTTGTTTTTGTTGTCTCACTGCTGAGAGGCTGAGACCCCTTGGTGTACAATCACCCAAATTAAAGATGAGCGAATAAAGAAATAAAAATTCAGTGAAGATCTTCAAGACAAGATTATGGCACCTACCGCAAACTGGGTTCAAGTTGGAGGTTAACCCACGATGACGCCATAATAACTCTATTATCTGGTCTTTGTGTGGTGCTGGTGGTGGTGGTGTATCTTTGGTGCTACACTGTTTGGCATGCAAGGTGATTCGTATGAATGGCGAGATTTGCAACATCACTTAGGTAAACATTTATTGGACCATGTCAGGTGGTCTATGAGATGTTTGCTGGAGGAGGCACTTCACAAATTATATATGAAAGGATGCTCGGTGGGTTGTAAGAGCATTCAGGAAATGCAAAAATTGCATTCTAAAGGCTTGCACGGACATCATCTTTGAAGCTCTGTATACATGGGCTCTTGTGGGAGGGAAACTTTGTTGTAATAAGCTGTGACCTGTAGAGTCATTGACAGTTTAAACGTTGACTAAGAACTAATGTAAAGAATGGTGGGTAACTTTCCATGGCATTTATCACACAGGTTTTACAGTTTGGAGCGCCATTGACATTAGGGAAAGGGGTCATCCTATCTCTTACAAAAATGATTCGAATCGAGATCCAAATTTGCGAAATTCAACAAAAAAAATTTTGTTCTGAAGTAAATTTTTATGAAGTCATATTTTCTAAACTAGTTTCTTAAAGATAGAAAATCATAACTAACTTGAAGCGGAATAAAAAATAAGCTGCAAAAACTAAATTTAATTGAATTCAACACGAACTAAGTTTAGTGGACTAAATTTAATTTTAAAACGCATTTCTCATAATAATAATCTTATTTCAAAAGTTCGTAACATGTTTTACTGGGAAAATTGTTTATAATTTTAGCAATCTAGAGGTAAATTGAAAAATACATTTTTAAGTACTTATAGCTTGTATTAGTCTGAAGAGCAGAAATATTTGCAATAGGAAAATCCATTTGTTTCGATTAATTGTAAAAAGTATGTTCTACTAGTTTAAGACAGGCTTGTGGACAATTTAGCAGCCCAATTCAGTACTTAGGTACGGAACCACTGCTTGGGAGAAATTTGACAACTGCCTCTAAGTGTTCTGTTGTTGGTCTTTGTTTAATACACATGTTGTCTTGTCTTTATTTTGAGGATATTTTTTAAAGTCTCGGATTGCTTAAAGTTTCAAATAAGTTCACCCCTCGGTTCATCCACTTAAAATGCAGGAAGCCAGTTTCGAAGTTAACTGAGATTAGATATTTCCTTTAGATAGAACGGTCGTCCCGCGGATTTTATTGTTTTGCAGCTGATAGTTGTAGGAATTTCTTAAGAATATTACTATAATGTAATTGTGTATAAAATTTATATTTTTTAAAACCTATTGTTAAAAAATAGCCGTTTGGTTGAAAATTGTTAATCCAATGGATATCTTCAATGGCTGCTTTTTAATAAATGGTTTTCTTATGTTTTTTTTATTCAAAACAAATTAGTAATTTTACAAAATTTTCGAAGGGAAAACAATTCAAAAAAATAATTACCCAAGTAAAAGACGATCTCAATGACATATTTACACTCGGCCTTACCAATAAACATTTTTAGTTTTGACATTCAATTTTAGTGGTTCACAGTGGCCATATTTTCATACAAATTTCGCACATGTGAGCTTCCGAAATTTTAAAGTCGAGACTAAAATTTGTTATTAGTACGGCACACTGAGTAGAGTACAAGTACAAGTTGGTACGTCGGATGTCAGATAATATAATAATTATAATCTTGGTGACTTTACTGACGCAAATTTTGAGTCCAGTCAGGTCTATCGGTTGTAGACCACTTCAAAAACAATTCCATTTTTAGCAGTTTTTCCATTCAACTTTCGTTTCCCTCTGATGTTTGTCAGACGTTCGCGAGAGGTGGCGCAGTGAAAAACTTAAGTTGGAATTTGGGTTTTCTCGGGACTCGAACCTGGGACCCCTCGCTTAGTAGTCCAGCACATTAACCACTAAGCCACTGCGCCGACAAAATAAAGTTAAAGTTCATTTTCGTTTCATTTCAAGTTTCAATTTTTTTTTTCAAATTCAAATTCAAAAGCACGCACATCTACCTAACAATTTTTCAACATAAAATATTCAAAACTATCTTCAGGGACTTAAATTTCAACTATAGCTATCATAAAAACCACTCAGCCAAACAACTTAACCCAACATCCACCCTTTTCTCATTTCAGATTTAATCCCCGTTGCGATTTACAACCGTTGACCCGCATTCGCCGTTCGAAACTGCCATAATAGTCGTCATCGCGTCATCATATTTCCACCATCCACCGTTGTAATCATTGGCGAAAAGATCAACGGATCACGCAATGTTTCCCCGACTGTCCGGTCCGGACATATTCTCAGGTGCCACCACAACAGTGCGTCCAGTATTTCCCAATAGCCGGCTAGCATCATTAACCCACTCATCAGTATCGTCATCGTCAGACAGCAATGGTGATGACGACGGCGGCGGAGGCTTCAATGGCTATGCAACACCGAGATCACCAGCCGGTGCCGGTTCATCGCCTATATCACCCGGCTCAGCTGCAATCGAAGACATCACCTCCGATAGCAGTAGTAGTTCAATTAGTAATTTTTTCCCCGACGACGAAGGCTGGTGGTCGAACGCCATCGTGGAGGATACCTTCGATTCGCCGTTGGCCTTCGATGCGAGCGAAAATGGTCTGTGGAACGGACGATTTGTACCGCCGCCTCCACGACCGCCATTCCTGGACGAGAGTGTTTCGGCCGATGGTCTTACCACCTGTGATTTATGCACGTGGGCATGGCAAAGGAATGCCTACTCAGTGGATGGCTCGATGGGTAAGTACACTCTCCGACTCTCAAAACCTATTTGTCACGCATCCTTAGCTCTGCGCTTCCCTCCCCACCCATATACTATATAGGCAATTTTTAATTGCCAACGATTTTTCCAAACAAATTAAGCATCTGCCCACCAGGCATCGTGTGCATGTATATCCACGAGGGCATCTGAGAAAATAATTTATCGAATCGATATTAGATGTCGATTCATCATCCCACTCCTCGGCGCTGGCAAGTACATTTTATATTGGCAAAGAAGTCATAGTCGTCGCTGCCATCACCATCACCATCACCGTCAACTGTATATGGTCAGGTCAGAGAGAAGAAAGTCCGCGGGAATGGAAGGACTGTTGGGTTAACGCCCCCACTGTCTTGCCGCAGGAGAGTAAACAACGAGTAAACAATAACGTGAGCTGCTCTGTAGCTCTGCAATTCCGCAGCTCTACCACAAAGTGTCTGGCTAAATAGCAGTGAATGCAGTGCACTGGACTACGTTTGGCGGGACATGTGTTTCTATAATTAAAATTTAATCGAAAGTGTAAATTTGAATGGATACCGATCGTGGAGTGGTGGCAGTGAGTAGGTATGTGCACGATGGTCTTGCAGAGATGCAATTGTGCATGAGGAAGTTTATTTTCGGGAGGAAGCCTAATTGGGTGCAACTGTTGGCGAATTTATGGCGAAAGGAGAGATCTCTTACATTACATTGTTGTGCATACATGCGGATCTATTTTAGCAAATGTCATAAAACTTCTGATGCTTTGTCATTAGTGCAGCTTCCACTTCTGTTTATAAACAATTTGACTGCAACTGAAAATATCTTAAGTCTTAAATTGATCATTTTAGCTCAGTTGAGACAGCGCTCTACTTTTTGGAGTGGTTCGTTGAGCCATTTAATTTAGTTCACTACGTTGTGTACCTAGTAACCCTTCTACATCTGTAGGCTAGGTATACCTAAGATCAATAAAAACTAGCTTCCATACAACCAGCTTCGCTATCCTCAAAGAGGAAATTGAAATTAATTTAAAAGGGCCCGGCCCAGTATAAAACTTGAATAGAGTGAATCTCTTGCATTGAGGAATTGCGCCAATTCATTCACTTAATATTTGTATGTGGCCCACGCTGTGCCATCGTCATCTCTATCATTGTACCTAGAAATAAAATGAAGTTTGTATTCTCACCAGTTTTATACCTTCTTGATGGTTTCGGCTTTTGCTTGGATGATATTGGCCTTAAGTTCTTGAATCGTTTCCAGATTGTTGTGAAAATATTTGTCGTTCAGGGTTCCCCCCAAAAAAAAGGTCCAAAGGGGTTAAATCGCAGCTCCGAGGCGGCCAATTGCCATCGCCAAGACGGCTGATAACACGATTTGGGAATTTTGAGCGCAAAAGATCGATTGTGGCATGGGCTGTGTGGTATGGCGCGCCTTCCTGCATGAACCAGAGGTCGTCCAAATCCATGTCATCAATTTCAGTAAGAACGAAAGTCGGTTAACATGGCTCAGTAACGCCAACCGTTGACCGAAACGTTGCTCCCTGCCTCATTTTCGAAGAAAAATGGCTCAATGATGCCAATCCACACCAAACTGTCACTCTCTGTGGATGCATTGGCGAACGACGACAGGGACCATATGTGTTGTCCACTAGCATACCCAGTTTCATGAACTTTTTGCGCAAACTTGCGTACAGCACGCGCGGTGGGTTCTTCGTTTCGGCCAGAACTTCTTTTCAAAAAACGCACTGTTTCGGCTACACAGAACTCGCTTTGGAAATAAGTTTACAATATTTCCCAACGTTGTTCAATCGTAAAGCGAATCATATCGTTCCGCGGAGGTATGATACTGATTTTCTGTCAAGATATCGAGCGGTAAACAGCTGTCAGTGCCAAAATAACCTATGATTTAAAAAGAAACCACTAGATAGCCCCCCACCTTTTCGAGACTTTATTTATAGCTTTATAAAGCTGTCACTAGTTTTAAATATATGTCGGAGGAAAGGAAGATAATCACATTGTAACTCTCTTTCAGTAAATTTGCGCACTTTTGAGTAGAATTTGCAAGACCGGAATTGTATTAATTTGCTTCGCCCGCAGCAAAGGTTTTGACCATTTTCGGACATCATCCTGTACAGTTGGCCATTTCTGCGAACGAATTTTGACGAAACGGGGCAAGACTGGGGTGTTCGAAGGTGTCATTGGCATAAGAGCCATAACGAGAATGTCTGTAACCGTAGGCCAGATTTATATATCTGGAAGTTGAGGTTATGCTTCCTAACTGATGCCGAATACTTGCAGAACGATTCAAGGCCTCGCGAGAGATTAAAATCTGCCATAGGTTAGGCCATTTAAAGATTTATTGCGGAGTAAAAGGCGTCGCTTCCGTTTGGTTATATTCTACATTCTGAGAATCTGGCCCAAAACTTTCCCGTCGAACGTATAATGTCCTCTTTTTGCTGAGTCTTCATGATCGCGATCAAGTGGACGCATAGCCAGGCTGCCTTACCACGTCTTCCAATTAAAAAATGAAAGTCCTTAGCGGCTGTATTCCCTACAAGGGTTATACTCTTCAAAATTAGTAGTTCCCGATGTGTGGTCATTAACTACTGCCCAATGGAATGAAGTGTGCAGACACTTCTATAAATATGACACGCGATTTCAACCTTTGACTTGACTATATATCGCAGCAGCATCATAAAACGCGAAGGATTGCCACGTAGACTTGTCGAATCAAATCCAGTAAATATACGAAAATGCACCTGCAGGTACCTGTCGGCGCAGTGACTTAGTGGTTAGTGTGTTGGACTACTAAGCGAGGGTGCGAGGTTCGAATCCCGAAAAAACCCAAATTCCAACTTATGGTTTTTTTCACTGCGCCACCTCTCGTGAACGTCTGACAAACATCCGAGAGTATAACTGTCATGAAAGAGCTTCTCAAAACGAAGCAAACCGAAATAGCCAAGTCAAAGAGCAACCAGCAGGGGGTGCTGTAATCACATTTTTTTGTAACTTTGCATTATAGCATTCACTGCATTTACTCAAATTCTTTGTATAAAAAACTTAAATGAGCGACAAAAAATTTAGTAAATTTCCCTGTTTCACTCAACCTAAGAGCGTTTCATTTGGCAGTATCGGCGCCATCGCAGAAAATATTTTCTTGTAAGGTCATAACTTACCCCAGACAAGTACCTCGGGTGCTGTACTGAAACATGCCACTCACCTTAAGCTATGACCCACATTGACAGGTATATAGGTGTAAAATCGAGGCAACCAAAACTGCATTCGATTTGAAATGTCTCCGTCAATAGTGTTCTAAGTCAACCGACCATATATTCCAACATTCCCATAGAAGATAAACAAGCCCCGCACAAAAGTCTTAAATATCTCCACAAATTACCCGACACTGGACGCGCTGCTACGGGCGTCGGTCCGTCCGACGACTGCGACACGGAAGTGATTTTCTTCACACCTTCAAATTACCAAACGATACTCGCTCCTCGCATGTGCGGCGCGCGCACACACAACTCCGCCGCATCCATCCGCACACAGTGAGTAAGTAAACAAAAGATTAAAAATTGTAAACATTCATCTCGCAGCATACCCGCCACAGTCATCGATGATGAAACGTAATCTTTTGGTGCGCAAAGAGCGCAGATAGGGACCACCAACGTGGCTCGGGGAAGTTCCCTAGCCGCATCCATTCTAAACAATGCACAGTACCGCCTCGTGCGCTATTCCGCTGCGCGGACACACTTTGTAGGGAGACTTTTCAGATTGCGCACGCCCACATCTTGAGGTCGGATGGCAGTTGCCATTGCCATCCAATCTGACAGATGAGCAAATAATAACAAAAATCAGCCCCCTAATCGTTTTCGAAATTTAAAGGCAGCGGCGCGGCGGTCTATGTGCCGCCATAAATTGTATATGTGGAGCAAAATGTGTCTTCAATAAATTCATTAGTATAATAGAGAGTCGCCCCAGCTCCCCCACCCCCGTATTCGGTTGATGTGGTTTGGTGCCATCGACGTGCCCCAGTCAATTCGTTGGCTTTTCTTGGGAAATAAAACCGAAAAGACATCCGTGAGATCAAAGGATTGAAAATCTATGTTGGAAGATCAAACGCTGATGCCGATTATTTTGCCTCATCTTTATTGCAGCAAGGGGCTGATCCTTGCCTGGATAAAGTGCATGACAACACTCCGATTGCATTGGTTTTCGGTTGAGTCGGTGTACAGAGATCGTGTGTCATGTAGCTGTATGTCTGGGAACTGGGAGCGTAAGCTATTGCTACGCCCTAACTAGATGTCTGCCAGAGTGCCAAATGATTCACGATCGCATCGCTGTGACCAAGACCTGCAACTGCAACTGTGACTGACTCTAGACGGCGAGTGAAGATGAGTGACGCTGGTATGCTAGATCGGCGCTCGCCTCATTAAGGATGAAATTAAAATTTCCATCTGAGCCCAGTTGTGCGGAGTAGAATTTCTTGGGCCAGATGCCAAGCGTTTTGCTGATGTCGTCAGTTGAATACGAATTTGCGTATAGATGGCACGATGCGTGGTTGTATTCAGGAATTTCATACTCCTCGTAGTTTGTTAATGAGGCCTGACGCTGTCCCCCGACTGGTTAGCATCGTCGTCGCTTAAAATGGAGACGCGCCGTGACAGCTGGGCAGTGGGTGAGAACACCTTGTCGAGCGTGTTCTGTGTCGCCTTGGATTTGAATGTCTCGTGTTGAACATCGTGCGGTAGCGGTTTTGTTGGAAGTTTACAAAATTCTCACCGTCGCTGTACGGTTTAAAATGGCGATGGTGGAGTTGGAAATCTGAATGCGATTCGGAAGTATAGAATGGGGCCGACGAACCGCGGTCGATGTGAATTTTTCAACATTATTATGGGCTTCAAAAAGGCTCTAATACCGGAAGCGATCCTTGATACACTGTCGCGCGAAATGGTTTATTTGGCGGGCTCTCTTGAAGGCTTCAATTCATCTGTCAGTAGATCGGCATCAGGAAATGATGCGCCCTCCCATATCACTTTGAATGTGACCCTTAAGTCGAAATGTCGATCTGGCCTACGGTTCCAAATTTGTTATAACCTTCAAACACGCCAGTCTTGCCCCTAACCGCCAATATTCGTTCACGGATGCACCCGGGGGCGCACTAGTGAGCCTGCGGTATCCCAAACGAACAAACCGACTTTGTAGTCAGACTCAGTTTGAATTTAAAATTTAAAAAGGAATACTTTCCCGAAGAAAAAAACAATTCTCCTCGCGTAAAACCGATTTGCAACGCCTTTCCGAATAGTTGTTGTTTTTTTCCTGTTCCTAATTGCACATGACCTCGATTTCTGTGCATCTCCTTTAATCCCTTGAGCCAATAACTCATAACAAGCGGCCTAAGTGGATGCATGCATGCAAGGATAATGAGTTCACTCTGGCGTGAGCGCGAAAAATACTCATTAAACTCCCTGAATCTAATGAGCACCTTTCAAATGAGAACGACGAAGCGACGCAGCCAACAACCTAATCCACCAACATTCTCGACACATTACCCGACCCGCCAAAACAAAATTACTCTGCCGATGCTCACCAGGCCACAGAAAGAGACAACCGAGTCTCCACTGTTGCAGCGTGCAGGTGGAAAAAGGGTAATTTATACCAATTTGAGGAAAAGAAGAAGAAACGAGCTGCACATACCATCACCCAAGATAATAATCATGGCCATCACCAATCACCATTATCGTCATCTTCCGAGGACCCCCTGATATACGCGCTGTCAAAGTTGACGTAGAATCTGCATCGAATGACAGTGCACACAGACACAATCAACAGTCGCATTGACAAGAATGAGTTTTGAGTTGCGATTGAGTGCGCGAATGACTGACATCTGCATATACAACAGAACGGCTCGGCAACTTCCTTTTCAACACGCCAGAGACGCCAACTGCGACGAAGAAGGACTTCATTGGCAATCGTCTTTGTGTTTCGCGTTTCGAGTTTCGTGTGCCACATCAGTCAGACCGCCAACCGGTATCATATCACCGTTTGTCAGTGCCGTTGCCTGTTGTTGTTGTCCTTGTTGTTGGTATTACTGTTGGCTGCCGCAAACTCGTGATTAATTGACACACACAAGCTAATTGCGTTTAAATTAAACGTTTCACTCCGAAACGCACGAAAAAGCTGCTGCAGGCTTCACAGGAAATGCAAAAAAAAAAAAACAAACCCAATCCACCAGCAAAGGGCAATTTGTAGCCGCGCCAACACTCTCCTGCCTTGTATTTCATTTTTGATGTCGTTTTGCATTCCAATTTTGTTTTTTAGTTGAGTGAGTGGTTTTTTCCTTTGCATATGCCCATTGCGCGCCTGGCAAAATTAAGACATTAAGACCGCGCCGCCACAGAGTGTAATCATATCAGTGCATCGTGATCGGCAGCGAAACTAAAGCGCCACCACTCCTGGGTCCTGATGGTCGTTGCTGCTGCCATTGCCAATTATTGAAATGGAAATTTGTTTTGAATTGTACACATGCGGCCTGAACGTTTCGAGAAATTAATGGTTTGTGAGGTTTTGCCGATTGTGAGCAATAAGATTTTCCGCAGGTCATTAGAGTCTAAGAACGAACACACACAATGAGCTTGGCCATGTACCCATACAGCACACAAAGGGCGAACGAGGCCATTTAAAAAGCCATTTCGACTTGATGCCTTGATGGGTTTTATTTGTGTAGCGTGAGGATGACGATTGCGTGTTGTGGCTGCGGGGACATTCTACTTTTTATTTTTTTTTGTGATAGGTTATGACAGGGAACGGTCTAATTAGAGGTTTTGGAGTTGAGCGATTTTTAGGAGGGTCAGTGATGGTGACACTGGCATTGCTGGCATTATTCGTGTGTATGGAGAGAACGATTGACGTTTGATTTATATCGTTTTGGGAACAATTGACACGGAGTTTCCTCTCGGTTTTTGCAGAGTTATTTAAATATATCCAAGCCAAGGCCTCTGAAGTGTCTGTTGATATTTTTAGCCTGCTCTTTATTGCTTGCGGGTGAATTCGATCCTTTGCTCCTTAGTCAGCCTGACAAATATTTGAAATTTCTTTCAGAACTCAGCTAAACTTTGACGATTTGTCAAAAGGTTCCAATCAGCTGCCAAACCTGGGCATAAGCCACAGACAGTTCCCCTTGCAGACAAAGACCGTGCAAACCCTTGACCGAGAACGAAATTTGAAAACTCAAACACGATCATAAGGGCTGCCCCATACGCAGGACAATAAGAGGGCGTCCAGAACAACCCAAATATATTCACGCCTTCGCAAAATTAGTGGTTGACTGTAACAGTTTTTCTAACCGGAAGGTAGGTAAGACGTCAAAACAGGTCCAAAAAGCTTCATACTGACTTGCCCTTTCTATAAGATATTGAATTGCAAAGAGGTCTTTGGTTCGGTTGCATGACAGTGCAAACCTAGTTACATATGTCTCGAAAGCTTAGTCGTAAGTTATGCTGACTTTGAGAGAAACGTTCTGGGAATTATAAGCGAACTCTAAAACCATAAACAATTCTCTACTGGTTACAAGATCGTCATTAGGAGGGAGAACAACAAATACCCAAGGCACACAACCCCTTTACGTACCCGCTGGCTTTACCTCCCAAGCTTGTGTTCAAACGAATCCGACGTAGTTTCGAGGGCTCTACGAACCAAGTCCCACCAATTTTGCAGCGGGATTTAGTTCATATGTTTGGGAGATAGCTCGTAGTTCATTATGAACAAATTCCCACTGAATTAAGTCCCAATTTGAGAAAGTGGGAGTTAGTTCTGTGGCAATAAGTTAAAGTAGCTTATATCGACATAAGCCTAAATCAAGTTTTTTAGATGACAATGTCCTCCTTTTCCTTAGCTTTCTTTTGGTCCAGGTCCTATTACTCTACACCCATTAAAAACCATTAAATTTGTAGAAAACAGAATAGCTTAAGTTAAAGTTAATAAGACAAATTTGTTTTGTTCATATTGAAAAATGACAAAAATTGACATAAGCTACTGACATATAAGGACTTATTAACATGACAATAGAAAAAGTCACCACTTTCGTGGCAAACTTAAAACATTTTGCTTGCTCAGTGCCACGCATTTGGAAGGTAGTTACCTCTTGAGCCCCAGTAAAATATAAAGAAAAAATAACACCTCCTAATTATACAGTACGGCATTAGAACTTAAGACCTGACCAACTCTCTACTACGGGTGATACTATTTTGTGGTGTATTAGAGGCATCATATGCCCTCTGCTACTTCTGTATAGCACATGTATAGCAAATGTGGGCTGTCATCATCAGCATGAGGTTTAGTCACCCGCTTATTTTTTACAAGGTTACTCAAGTAGGCGCAGTGGCGCTGTGGTTAGTAATAAAAGCGCTATTTGAAAGTGAGATTGACTATGTATTTGTAGTAGAAATAATATGTAATGATAATAAAATCTTACTGGACCAGTGTACAGGCCGAACAGCAATATAGATACAACAATGATTATAAGAGTCATTGATCAATTATCCTTTGTATCATCCTTTATTATCTTTGTTGGTGATTTCAACAGCAACTTGCTTAATGGTTCAGCTCTTGTCCACAATATGAGTACCTTAAATCTTTTTCCGGTAAATACATCATTACCCACTCATTTTACAAGTCATTGCAGTGCTCATCTTGATGTAGTTTTTGTCAGCCATCTGCACAAAGTTCTAAATTTTAGTCAAATCTCAGTTCCTGTTTTTTCGCGTCATATAAGTTTTCGTAATTTCAAACATATAAATTATAATCAGTTGGAATATGATTTACAGAGAATAGAATGGTTCCGGATCTATGAAATGCCGGCTGTTGACGATAAAGTATTTTTTATTCAAGAAAACGTGAAAACATTATTTGAATCACACGTTCCTTTGAATACAAGAAAAAATATCCCATGGTTTGATACTCATATTAAAGAACTTATTTTTGAACGTGACCAGGCTTATAAATGTTGGAAGCGCCTTCGACTAAATGTGTTGTTCGATGAATTCAAAAGGTTGAGAAATAAGGCAACAGTTGAGATACGCGAAGCTGAAAGACGTTTTTTTGTCCCGCGATTGGACCGCTCTCAGGCCGGACATACACTTTGGAAAAAGCTAAGGGACATTGGGGTTGGCAAACAAAAAAATAATACCTATGATAACGTTGACTGCAACGAACTCAATAGGAAATGTTTATCTCTTCCAGTTTCTGAAATCTCCGATGATACGACGACCTTATTATATATATGAAAACAGAGTGTTTTCGTTTCCATGTTTTAATTTTTCACCAGTAGATGAAGCTGACGTCTTGGAGAGCTGCATTCGTATAAAATCGAATTCGTTTGGACTTGATGAAATTCACCCAGAATTCGTTTGGACTTGATGAAATTCACCCAGTTTTCGTTAAAGCTTATTATATTGCTCGCGCTAAATTTTAGCGTCCCTAGTCTCCACTTCGATTCGCCACACCAAAGATAAATGGTCGCTAACTTTTTAAACACCATATAGATGGGACAAAAGCTATTTGTTCATGACAGTAAACGTTGTTTTAATTATTCGCTTACATACAATTTTCGAATTTCAAACTTTAAAGACAATTCATTGTTTGAATCGTTCCAAAACAAAAGATGTAAGTAAAATTGGAGAAGATATTATCGTTGCTGCATCAGCTCAAAAAATTTCTATAGTAGCAAGCAGAAGACGACACGTTCCTTCCTTAAATCTCTATTTTCATTGGCATTTTTCTGCAATTTCCATATTGCTGATCGTTCCTCCACAAGCCCTGCAATTTCTTTATGTTTTTTTTTTATAGCATGAAACGGAATTTTTGGTTTTGCGTTCACTTTTATTCATCCCACAAATGTTTTCTGCGGTTTCCTCTAAAATAATTTCAAAGTAAACACAACAAAAATTGTTTCCTCGGCTTTTTATGTCAAAATTTATCTTCGATTTAATGTACCGGACATTTATTTCGCGAGCTAAATGAGTGGAGACTTTTCATCGGCCCATCTATATGAAGTTAAGAGTTTAGCGAGCGAACAGGATACTGCTTTGCTAAACTGCCTCGCTAAATTTTATCTTTGTAGACGTTTTTGTATGTGAGATAAAATTTAGCGCGAGCAGGATACTAAGCTTAAAGCTATACTTCCGTACATCTTTTTAATTCAATTTTATCGTCGAACATCTTTCCTTTTGCTTGGAAAGGGTCTTTCATTAAGGACTTGAAAACTCCTTTTTTTAAATTAAATGCAAACTACTTGAGATATACCAAAAATAAAACAAATTTATTGGCTTGAATTACTATCAAAACATTTATGAATGGAATTCGACTTCGTTCATATGTCCACCACGGGAACGTATGCAGCGGTCGATACATGAACCCAATTTTCGATGACCGATACGTCCGCTATTTCTCGTTCAATATTGGCTCTGAGCAACTTTAACGTCGCCGGCTTCTTGGCATAGACCAATTATTTAATGTTGCCTCATAAAAAGAAGTCCAGAGGTGTTAAGTCACACGATCTCGGCGGCCAATAGACGGGTCCATTTCTCGAGATAAGACGTTCACCGAACTGAGACTTTAATAACTCGACTGTTGCGCTGCCTGGCTTGTGGCACCGTCTTGTTAGAACCACATATCACTGATGTCCAATTCAAGAGAAATAACGTTCCAACATGTCTCTGTAGCGAATACCATTTACCGTAACTTGACGATCATTTTAATCGACAAAAAAAAAACGGCCCTATGACGCCACCGGCATGAAAACCGCACCAAGCAGTGACTTTTTGCGGATGTAGCGCTGTTTCATGAAGCACATGAGGGTTTTTATTCTCATCTGTCAAGTGACGCATAATTTTCTTGTTGACGAAGCCGTTGAACCAAAAATGCGCTTCACCGCTGAAGATAATTTTGCGATGACTTCATTTTCTTCCATCATGTCCAGAGTCCAATCGAAGAACGTACGTCTCTTCATATGATCAAGTGGTTTAAGTTCTTGAGTCAGCTTGCAAGGCCACGGTCCTTACGCAAAATTCGCCATAATGTGGTCTGGGACAGCCCCAATTCTTGAGAAGACCGTGATATTGATTTGGCTCGTCTGCGACGGACGACACTACGGCAGCAATATTCTCCACACTTGGAGCAAAGCGTAGCCTCACTGGCACGGCAACATCAAGTAGTGAATATTATGACTCAAATTGTTTCCTGGGCGAGAATTACGGCCGAAAATTGGCGTTAACGCCCTTAAAGTTGCGACCACCGACTCGGAATTTCGGTAGTAAATTTTAACTATCTGTAAACGTTGCTCTTTCGAGTACTTCCCCATGATGAAAGTGTTGATTTTACTGAATGCTGACAGATCGGTAATCGGTTTAAGGGTGCGTTCACACTGAAAGTTTGAAGTTGACAAGTCCTTAATGAAAGACTCCTTACTATATGTCTGTTTTGGACGACCAGCAATGATCGCACATAGTCACTGTTGAAGTATTCATGGGTTTCCTCATGATGCTAATGAGAACCGCACTTGCTTCCCCCTCAAGCCACAGACCTTTGTTAGCTTTGTTTGACCTTACCTCAGTGGTCGACCTTTATATTTCAGCCATTGTCGTAGTGTCTTGGGAGTCGTGCTCCACTCCAAGTCATTCAGGAGCTTTGCTCTCATCACCTTAGCAACGCACGTAGTCAATGGAAGCAATTGTCTTGGAAGACCTTTCGACTTCAGTTTTGAAAACAAATCTTACTGCTCACTCATGAGTAGCTATATAATTGCAGCTGACGGAAGTAGTAACCTGATCAAGGTAGCAAACCCATCTTAAATCGATTATAGGTCCACTTACACCGTTCACGATAAAATCACACTCGACTCGGCCGAAAACCTCAGGCATTCCCCCTAGAACCGAGTGACTTTCTCTCGGTTACCAACCTTCACCCATGAGAAAGTCAATTAACCTTCTTCAAGGCGGAATACCAATTTAAAATAATGCGCACTTTCAACTATTAAAAGCTCCTAGTGGGCCACTAAAATTCCTATCTCCTCAGATGGAGAGTGAGATTCGCTTTCGGTGCAGAGGAAGGGAAGCCGCTTGCTGTCTTAAATACAATAAAAGAAAAAAATAAACATTCAAAACCTAAACCTAACCGCATATGGCGATGGCCATACCACCACCGTCAGCCGCCTCATAATTGTCTCTGTAAATCAATTTTTCTTCTTTTTTTTAAGGCAGGGCAAAAACTAATATCAAACTAGATTTCCGTTGGTGGCTTTTTTTCATGATCTTGTTTTACAAGTTCTCGGTTCTTTTTTCTTTTTTTGTAATCATCGTAAAACCACACATCTGACACTGCGCTGTCAAGCGCACTTGCTGAGAACGAGACGCGTCGCGGTGTACAGCAGCATGGAGCTCCCACAAATTTTCCAAATGCCAAACGAAGGTGTAAAACGAAAAGGGAAACCCATCACCAGACCATGGAGGACTAACTGAGTGCAGCAGCAGCATCACCACACCGCACTAGAAATCGTGAGCGCCGCGCCGCACCGAAACAGGAGGGGGAATAAAAGTGTTCAGTCCTGTGCTTGCACACTTCTCATTGTTTTAATGGCAACTCCTAGACACACTCGTATTATTTATTGGACCATTATGTGCAATAAATTCTTTTTGTTTGCCATCCAGGCGAAGCGAGCGACCGACGCGACGAGAGCAGCTCCATCCTAGACGGATAATTGTCTGAACGTCATTGCGCTCTGTGCGCGGGCATATGGGCAAACGCACACACTTACGTGTCTTGATATGCATTGGAGCTAATCCGCGAATCGTCAGACCCGTCGAGATGCCAAAGACAAAGAGTCTGTCTGTGCGAGCGCGCTCACGGGTTATATGGATCCCGAAATCCGACAGACGGCCCAAGACAAATGGCTCAGCTATCAGCAAGTGGAGTAATCGATGTTGTGCGACTCGGCATCAGCGGGATGATGATGATTGATTGTGCGGCGCAGCGATGATCGCCAAAAGATGTTCGATTGGTGGTTGGCTGCTTGTAAAGGTGGTAGTTGGTCTGACTTACTGCTGCGCAATGTGCCCGTCGATGATAGGTCAGTGTCAGTGGGGGATTGAAACTTTTCGAGGCTTTGACTTTGATAAGTTGTGGCCCGCTGGTGTGTTTGCTGAATATAGCTGGCGCGGCTGCTAGAGGTGGATGTTATGGATTTTAAAACATGGTGACAGCGACAGATTAAATTCGATTAAGATCCTGATTTATGGCAAGCAATTACTCTGTGGCTGGAACATTCTTTCGTCGCACAGAGTTCCTGGTTATGAAGGGTTGTGTCTTGTCTGTCAGCAGCCAGACAAAGGGCGTTTGTGCACAACCGCCTACGCGCGTTGTTGCCGATAATCGATTGGTTGTCAGATGGGTTGTGTCATGGTTTGTCAAAGCTGTTTCATATACATGTCCATTATGAGGGAGGGCTAGATAATTGGATTGCCTGAGTGAAATTGCGCAAAGTCCTGTGACAAGAGCTAATAGAGCAATGCTTCATCTCTGATGAAGAAAGCATACCTACTTATGCCTTGTGCGAGTGGAACTGTGACTTTTGTTTGATTGATTTTGGTTTTGTATAGGCTTGCAAATATTTTACTGTGGATCGATTGTGGGCGGGTGGTCTCAGGCTGGAAACACACGCCTTAGCATTTTTGCACTGCGTCACCAACTGTCTTCAGACAGCTGTTCAATGCAAGATCGGATTCGAAATGAAGTCGTAGGTCGCTAAAACATGAGGCCAAACATGGAGCAACATTTCTATCAACTCATTCTATCGTCGGTATGTACGAAAATCGCTGACTCAGTTAGTGGACGTGATGTACATGTGCACTGCCTTCGAAGTGAATAAATATTACGGTCAGCAATTGCCTATATCGGATGTTGACTTTCGTCACTCAATTTTTTTTTCGAGATCCTTTATCGACGTTGCCAACGGTTTCCCTGTCATTTTTCCAAAAGTAGGTATGCACACATGTGGCAAACCAATTTGGGCATTTTTATATACAGTTGGTGTTGATAAGTAGATTCAAAAGTCACAGTAGAATAGGAGGGTTTATCCATCAACCCTAACAAAACTGTTCCAGTTCCTTTTACCAGAAAGAGACTGGTCAACTTACAACCCATTATCCTTAACGGAACTACATTGAACTACTCCAGCGAAGTAAAATATCTCGGAATTATCATTGACAAGAAACTGAACTGTAATTTACACATCAAGTCTGCCACAGAGCGTGCCACTATAGCCATGTGCGCCTGTAGGAGTCTGTACGGCAGAACTTGTGGTCTTAATCCCAGAATGATACACTGGTTATACACAATGATGGTAAGACCCCTTATCTCGTACGCGGCAATCGTCTGGTGGCCGAAAGTACTTGAACGAACCACGGCAAACAAGCTTCAGAAGCTTCAACGGATTGCCTGTCTCGGCACTACAGGTGCAATGCGCACTTGCCCAACAACAGCACTTGACGACATTACTGGGCTCTCACCCTTGCAATTCTTCATTATGCAGACGGCTGCTAGATGCGCCATTAAACTGCAGCTCGAATATAAGTTTAAATCAGATGTACATGTGGGATATATCCAAACTTGGATATGTTCTGTTCCGTACCTGACACTATGGTTAGGGAGTATAGTTTTGGAAAATTATTTGAAGTATAATTACTAGAACGTTCTAGTTGGTCCAATGGGTTTCCGACACTGGACCCTAAAAGTTTAGTTTGGTATACCGACGGATCGAAAATGGTTTCCGGAGTCGGAGCTGGTGTCTTTGGACCCAACACCAAAATCTCATTATCTATGGGAATGTGTCCCACGGCGAAAATCCATGCAATAGAAATTTGCGCTAATACAATTTCCAGTAAAGGTATTAAAGGCGCCATCATACAAATTTTATCCGACAGTCAGGCAGCTTTACAAGCTTTAGCGTGCAATACAATGGATTCCTATACAGTTAAGAGCTGTCACGATGCCCCACAAACCCTAGCCAAACACAACAAGGTCAAACTTGGTTGGGTACCTGGTCTTCAAGCTATTGCGGGCAACGACAATTTGCTGACAAACTTGCTAGGGCTGGATCCGAAACTGTATGGACCAAAACCTTACTGCAGAGTCCATTGGGCTAAGACTAATCAATGAATGGGAACAACATCTTCGTCTTAACCACTGGGAAAATGTCCCTGGTCTTAGACAATCCAAACGATTAATCAAGCCCTACTCGTACAAGAAAATCCTTATACTCAGTAAGGATGACATAAGTGGGCTTCCGCACATGCCACTATGGCTTAAGATACCACCTCAACAAAGGCGTATGTTAAAAATCTACTTTACAGGAGAGCCAAAACAAAAATGACCGAAATTGTTTTTCTTATTTTTTTTCTTCCTTTAACTGAAAACCTTTAACGAAGCTAACCATTATTTCCAGGAAGTGTTTATTTCAATGGGTTCAAATTGTTCCTTCATAAATATTTACCATTTTTTAGTAAATTCTATTAAAAGAGAAACATATGTAGATACGTCACTTCGTGTATGGAACGACGAAATGAACCTTTGCCCGGATACAGAATGTAGATTCTGTCTGGAGGATGTGGAATCCTCTGAACACATCTTCTGTGACTGCCCGGCTTTTCATTGGTTAAGAAAACGCGTCTGTAATAGAAAGACTCGTTCACCACCAGATCTAATGAACTCTGCTACTGAGGACTTATTGCCCTTCATCAGGGAGCTCACACGTCTCTTAGAATACCATTTCCCCATTGATATAATAGATCTTTCAGGTCGCAGTGGCATCCGATTATATAAAAAAAAAGTTTTATTCGAATGTTTGTCTTCAGCTCATCAGCTCTTATAAACTCGTTGGTTCTTCTCCTAACCGCGGACAATTAAGGTGAATATGATCTAAAAGAGAGCAAAAAGTCAATATAAATGGGATCTTCAGCTCATCTTGTAGGCTTTAGAATGGGGTCCCCAAGGCTCAGTTCTGGGCCCGCTTTTATTTTTGATCTTTATCAACGCTCTTCTTAAACAGAAGTTCAACGGACAACCAATTGCCTTTGCTGATGACATAGCATATACGTATCATGGTGTTACAAACTTCGAGTGCATTGTCAAAACACAAGAAGATCTACAAACGCCAAGGTGCTGGTTTACTTTCCATAAGCTTATATCATCAGTGAAAAAAAAAACAAAAATGATGTCATTTAGCTTAACGCGAAGTGAGCCTTTGGACTTCTATTCATACTTTCATGTTTAAGCTAAGTATCCTGCTCGCGCTAAATTTTATCTCCCATACAAAAAAGTCTACAAAGATAAAATTTAGCGAGGCAGTTTAGCAAAGCAGTGTCCTGTTCGCACGCTAAATTCTTAACTTCATGTAGATGGGCCGCTGACAAGTCTCATTTAGCTCGCGAAATATATGTCCGGTACATTAAATCGAAGATAAATTTTGACATAAGAAGCCGAGGAAACAATTTTTGTTGTGTTTACTTTGAAATTATTTTAGAGGAAACCGCAGAAAACATTTGTGTGATAATAAAAGTGAACGCAAAACCAAAAATTCCGTTTCATGCGATAAAAAAACATAAAAAAATGTCAGGGCTTGTGGAGGGAGGAACGATGAGGAATATGGAAATTGCAGAAAATTCCAATGCAAATACGGATTTACCCGACACGAAGGAACTTGTCGTCTTCTGCTTGCTATTTCTTCAATTTTACTTATATCTATTGTCTTGGAACGATTCAAACAATGCATTGTCTTTAAATTAAAATTGCGTTTACTGTTATGAACAAATGGTTTTTCTCCCATCTATATGATGCTTAAAAATTTAGCGAGCATTTATCTTTGGTGTGGAGAAATGGACGTGGAGATTAGGGACGCTAAAATTTAGTGCGAGCAGGATACTAGGCTTTTACGACTGTAATCAGTTTTGCTTACCTGTTCATTTCTGTGGTTCATTTCATTTTGTGAACTGCCATTGTTCTTCTAATTGCGTTAAAATAAAATCAGTGGATTCTTTTAAATATCTCAGATTAAACTGGAAGCCTCATATTCTATCTTTAAAATCACATTTGATGCTTGTTATTCGAAAACTGCATCAATTAAGACCCTACTGTTCGCAGCGTGTTCTCAAAATGATTTATTATGGTCTAGCAAACTCGATATTGCAATATGCCCTTACTTGCTGGGGCGGGTCTTACTCTAGTTGTTACGGATCCTTATTGATTGCTCAAAAACACTTTATAAGAATAATTTGTGGAAAAAATCGCTTCTCACATTCGTGGGCTCTTTTTTGTGAACTATATATCTTACCTTTGAGACACCTCTACGTTTTTAGAGTTTTGAGAGAGTTTTTCAAACGAAGTGGGGATTCAGCTATAAGATACTCAAGAATTCATAATTTGCGTCTTTTGTTGATGTACCTTTTTCAAGCAGAACTCACTTCTCGCGTTTCTATCTTGCCTCCACCCCTACTTATTTTAACAAATTACCCAGCAATATTAGGTCAATCCAAAATATTTTTACTTTTTTAGGAAAAGTAAAAGCCTGGCTTTTTACCATTGATTACACAAGCATTGAAAATTTCTTAATTGTGTTGATTTAGGCAAAGGGTTTCTATGGATTTTCAGCTCTAATTATATTGCTAAATATACATCTTCTTGTTGTTTTCTTGTAATTGTTGTTAGTTAAGTTTTATTGCTGCTTTGCTTTTTGTTTCTTGAATAACTTTATGTGATCTGTTTGTACCCCACATCAGATTCTTCTTTGTTTTCTTCGTAGCTGAGGGCCATTCACGCTGACTTTATGTTAAGAATGGTCCCTTTTTTCTTTCCGCTACTTAATTTAGCACTATTTATTGCTATGTTTTTTGTATTAGTGGAATGAATAAATATATATAATAATAATAATAAAATAAAGATCACAAACGCGGCATGATTTGCTCCTCTTTTGACCACTCCTCCACTGGCGTCTTTGAATGCAACACAGTTCTTAGACAACACATTCCGTCTGTCAATTCATCTAATTTCCTTTTCGATACAGATAAAAAAAAAATAAATAATTGGCGCAACAGGTCCGTATGGACCCAAGCCTAGCTTTTCACAACCATTCGTCTTGTGTGAGTTTTTATTTTTGGGACGAATGGAAGGGATCTACAATTTTATGCCGAGTCCAAACGGCCAATTGAGACGCTCTTTCATGACAGTTATACTCTCGGATGTTTGTCAGACGTTCGCGAGAGGTGGCGCAGTGAAAAAAACCTTAAATTGGAATTTGGGTTTTTCTCGGGATTAGAACCTGGGACCCCTCGCTTAGTAGTCCAACACACTAACCACTAAGCCACTGCGCCGACCTTTCTTTCGATACAGATGCTGACTGCAAATTAAAGATTGCATTTGGATACATTTTTGAAAAATTAATTAAGTCTCGAATGGTTTCATTTTTCAAATTCTTTGCTAATAATGAATACGGTTTCAGATCAGCCAAATCAACAGAAGACGCTATTTTAAAAGTGTGCTGTCAGTTATACGAAGGTATAAATAATTACAAATTTACGATGGCAGTCTTCACAGACATGACAAAAGCGTTCGATATGGTAGATCGTGATTTATTAATAGATAAACTGTATAAAGCTGGCTTTAGGGGAGTTCTTCTTAACTGGTTTATGTCATAACTAAAGAATAGACAGCAGAAAGTAAATATTAATGAAAGATTCAGTAGGTCGCTTATATTAAAATATGGCGTTCCCCAAGGATCTGTCCTTGGACCGCTTATGTTTCTAATTTTCATTAACTCTCTGTTTATTCAAAACCTTAATGGCAAGTCAACTGCCTTTGCTGATGACATTGCATTTACTTATGTTGGTAACTCTATTTCCGATTGCATAATTGTTATAAATGAAGACCTACAAACATTAAGATCTTGGTTTGCATTTCACAAGCAAGTTGTTAGTGAAAAAACGAAAATGATTAATTTTAAATTATCGGCGATGCTCCGATAGATCTTAGTATTTTTTTTCCAATCGTATGACTGCAAAAGATATTCTCTACCTGTTCATAGCTGCGGTAGGAACAATTTTGAAAAAAAACTAACAAATGTTCCTCTCAGTGTTTTAATATTGAATCAGTTCAGAACTTCAAATATTTAGGAGTACTGATTGACTGCAAGTTGAATTGGAAAGATCACATTCAAACAGTTAAATCACATATGATGCTAGCGTCACGTAAGATGTTTATGCTAAGAGCCTACTGCTCAAAAACTTTGATTTATCATGGTCTTGCTAACTCAAAGATACAATATGGTATAACTTGTTGGGGATGGAGTCTACTTCAACAGTTTTCGTACACTTTTGGTAGCACAAAAATGCCTGATTCGACTTATTTGTGGTAAAACCAGATCTACTTCTAGCTGGCCTCTTTTTTGTGAATTGCGAGTTCTTCGGCTTAGGCACCTTTATGTATTTAAAGTCCTGAAGGCGTTCTTTAAGCAAAGTGGTAACATCGCAACAAGAAACTCCAGTCTCTATAACTTACTTGTCAACAATTTAACTCTTGCCGATGTACCTATTGCCAACAAGACTCATTTTTCTCGTTTTTATTATGTGACTGCACCTAGACTTTTTAGCAACCTCCCCTTTTGTATTAGAACAATCCACAGTCTCTCTTTATTTATTCAAAAATGAAAAGGTTGGCTCTTCACTAAGAATAATGATGAAATTGAATTGCTGTTTAGAGTTATTGTATAATCAATGTCAAGAGAAGTATAATCTTCAAATTGGTTGGTGATTGCTTCTGTTTTCCTTTCTACTCTTTATTTTTTTTCTCCAGAAACTTTTGCTTAAATCTATTTATTTTCAATTATTGTATATTTTTGGCTCCATGAATTTTCTTTATTCGTTATAGTAATATTTTTTGTTATTAAGATTAATTTCAATTCCTACCCCACATCAGATTTTTTAATTTTTTTTTAAGGTAAGGTCGTTCGCCACTAACTGTTAATAGTTACAGAACTATCATTGAATTTATTCATTCCATTTACATAATGTCAAAGCTTAAGGTATATTTTCTAATTTTGTAATTAGTGAGAAATGAATAAAAATGAAATGAAATGAAAATACAATTCCCATATTCCCGCAATACGCACACAATTGGCCATCTAACCCCCAATGGGATTTATCAATTAGGTCACCTTCGGGCTGTTTGTTCCTTTAACCGCAATGCTTTCGAAATATTTACACCCCGATGAGTATTCTGCCATCCGAGCTACAACTGACTGAAACCAAACACCTTGCCTTGGTCTATTTCTCGTGCAACCAAACCGGCTGCCAACGACCATCACCGACTCTCAATCCATTCAAACAAAGTGAGTCCGAAGAAAGCAATAACCCAATCCGACATAAAGTCAATAAACATTACTAAGCCAAAGCCAACCCATTCCCAGGGGTTATTTGTCATTCCGATTTTATTGCTGCTCTTTCGTTTCTAATCAGAAGTGGCTACCCTTATCAGGTATAGGATTCGTTCGCATATTTATAGCTCTTCTTAGGTAAATAAAGTTGATTGACTCAGTGCTGGCCGTACCTGCTGTCCCCGGGGCAGAAAAGAAATCCACAATTTAATGAGATACCATTTCTGTGGCTTCGTCCCTGATAAGAAAACTAAAAGAAACGCACGTATTTCGTTTTAACTGCGCCCCACATAGGTGCCTACCTATTTGAACAGATAGCTGATTGAGAAGTCAAAATTGGAAACCGATTTCGAGTAAATATTTACATGGCCCATATATTTGCTGACATTCCATTTAGATCGCGGTGAGAATTTATTACTTTCCAGTCGTCGTCGCGTCGGTCGTGCGCCAGACACCTAACCGCACTAATCATCCACATCACACCACGGCGCGATGGTGTGCAAATTCTCACATCTCAATTTGCACCACCCGACACAGGTGATTATTATTTTCTGATTATATATGTAGGCCCCACGTTGTGCCGAGCTGCGTGTGCGATTGCCAGAACCTGGTCCAGTTAGAAAGAGTGTTACACCGGCCAATGGGCCTGAGCTTGAGCACATAATATCTTTGCGCAGAAATATTAATAACACATCATTCGATACGTAAATTGGATGCATTCGCATGAACCGTAGCTGTTGCTTTGCTCCCATTAATCATTGCGAACGAGCAGCCGTTTGTGGTATGGATTCGTTGGCAATGCTATAATCACTTGTTAGATTCTATTTCGGAGCACATCCTGCTTTACGGTGGTGTCTTATGTGCGTTCGAGTTAATTTGATGGAAACGCTGCTTGAGAACTGGAACTGCAATAGGTGGTTTTGGTTTCGGGATGATTGGCTGGCAGTAAATAACCAGTGCAGGTTTTTGTAGATAATTTCCATCCGCAAGTGGGTACGAGGAGCTGTTTTAAATTCGCAGGCATTTGGTTTGGTTGGTTGCAATTTAACAATCGAAGCTATTCAGAAAATGGATTGGTGCCTACACTGAGCCATTGCAATTAAAAAAACTTTTTTCAAATGTAATAGATTCGATTTAGATCAAATATAAGAAATGTGGAAATAAGAGCCGCAGGAGCCGAGACCAAAAGGCTCGAAAGTTGTGACTTTAAACTTCTTAAAACTATCAAAGTACTGGGGAAACAAAAACAGATTCCATCACGTATTGCTTATTTTGGCTGAGTATTTTGGAGCAAAAGCATTCGAGACTGCATGGGTAAGCTAGCCCAATGCAACTTTAACCCGACGGAATTGTAAATACCCAGTAATAGTGCCTAAGAACTTGCAACTTTTAAAGGTATATAAAGTGTGTCAATCTAACAGAAAGACCTTATTGTTGTTTTCACCAGAATATTGAACCGATTTCCAAAATAGGAAGGAAGTAGTTGCCACAAAATCACTATCCAAAAGGGTTTGCTTTCTGTGCTGTTCAAGGTAATGGATAAGGTAATTCATGTTAAAATATCCAACTATCCAGAAGGCCACCGATTATTAGGCAACAGATAAAATTGACTTCTCAGTCGCCTTTGCTTTGGATACCTGTTGAGATATGTTACCCGCTCAAAGACGCAGGAAACCGAACAGCACGTGACGTAGCCTTGCACATCTTAAAGGCTTTCTCACCGGATGCGGTATAGAGCTCTACTAAGCAGCTTAGCCGCTTATGGATTTATTCATTGCATAGCTTTACCATAGATATAGTAGTAGTAGTAGTATGGTGACTTTATTAACATTTAATATAATTTTATAATCTTCTTATTCGTATTTACAAACATCGTTAACTAAGTCTTTTATGGTTTGGCTTAGAGCCGTCTACCATATTGACAATTTAGCTATCTTAAACTAGTGACTAATGACTTTAAACATGTACCATATATTTGTTTTCAAAAATCGCCACTTGCAGTTGTAGTTGTATAAAACTTGCCACCCAAGACTACCGTTCAATATTGTAATAACCTCGTCCAAGTCCAGTAAAGTACGTCCGAAGTATCTTATACGGAAATCTCTTAAAATGGGGCGTCTTCCGATGAAATGGTATACATCCTCACACATTTAAGTGTTTGGCAAAAGCTTGGTGGCCCGAAAGGACGCCCACAAGCAGTCCGCAGTCGATTCTCCTAAGAGACAGAAGGAAAGACGCGGACCTTTTACAGATGTCCAGACGCAGTCGTTTATTCTGCACAGTGACGCCACCGACGCTCGTGTTCACGAGAAACTCAAGTACAACAATAACTGATTTAATAAGCCTTTTGAGGACAATGATACTCTGAACGTTTGTCAGACGTTCGCGAGAGGTGGCGCAGTGGGGAAAAGGTGTTGCTTGTGATTTTTCCGAGACCAAACCTGAAATCCGTCACTCAGAAGCCAGACACACCAACCACTGAGCCATTGCGTTCACTACGGCCTTGAAGTTAGGGAAATGTCTTTAGCCCGAAAGAGAACAAGGTGATACGGATAAGCATGACCCAAAAGTAATAGTAAACAAACCAAATAGTAATAGAGCAGTTTTCAACACCTAAAATCGACACCTTAGTCGTTCGACAGAGAATATAAGTGCGCACTTAGCCTAATGTCAGACAGAATAGTGGCAAAAACTAAAATCACAGAGGCTGCTCTTTGGCACTCAAGACGGCTAGAGGCTTCTACGAAGAGCGACGCGACATAGTTAAAAATTCCTAAATTTATGGTACCTTGGATGGAGCACATCCAAAACTATTTTTTTATGTTATGAACTTTCTGTTTGCAAACAGGCATTAAAACAAACCGCCCGACTGATCAGGAGATGGATAGATCGCTTCAATATGGATCTTTCCCTTTGAAGTATAAGGTGGATGAAGATTTGAAGCACCCGGGGTCGAACACACGAACTAAAGATGAACCTTCTTTTCGTGAGGATCATGAACTTAACTTTAGTTCGTGTACGTCAAGAAATTGTCAATTTTTGTTATCGCATTTGGAAGCCAACCTGAATAGTCAAGTGGACGAAATAGGTCTAAGAAATTGTTTCATAACAAAAACATCCCACGGATGACTTCGAAAAGTCACAATGCTATTGGAGAACAATGAAAAAAACTTCTCATTTTACGTCGCATTTATAATGAAAACTTAATCTCCTCGCAGCGATGACAAACTAAAAATGCGTACGCATTAAATCAGCCTTGCTCGCAGTAAAGCCTTTCAGTAACAACAACAAGTTGATTACAAGTATTTCGCATTAAGTTTGCATGCAGCAAATTAAAATCCAATCCAATAAAATACCGCCAGTCTGTGTAATAAAATCAATAATAAACAAAACCACGTTTCAAAGCGAACAAATGCGAACAGTCCTCAGAAAGTTTCACCTCAGCATATATATCCTTCTTGCAGACAGTTTTATTAGCCGCCAGTCTATCATTTAAACCAATAAAAGGGTTGCGAACTCACCGGTGCGTATACCGACTGCCAATTAAAAAACATAAAACTCTTTATGCGGGGAAATAAAAAAAAAAAAAAAAACTGCCCACAATGTCCACTCAAGAATGTCCCCCAAAGCAGATTTGTCTGTCGTGGCCTCTCCCTTCGTTTTGGAGGTCACGACGATGCCAGCTATCGCTACTACTCGTCCTCCGTGGTAGTAATTGGTTTCACTCTCTCACTCGAATCCGGTTAACAGTGACTTGACCCCATGCTGCTGCAGAATGACACATTGAAAAATGTCCTCTGCGCTGCTCCCATATGACAAAGGAACATTCTCGTACGCGATAATCAAATGAAAGGACAACTGCGCAAAAGGGAACGGATAAGAATAATTTTTTGAAAACGAAAATTTTGAAAAATGGTGCGTTGCGACGACACGTAGCAATGTGCGCTGACTTACCCAGAAAAGGCCAAATAATTTGCCAAAAACAAAAAAAAAATGCTGTCCGAGTAACCGAATAACCAATTTCCAGGTAACACAAATCTGCGGCAGCAACCAACCCAGAGGGACCCCCAACGGCGATTGCACATTTTGGGTGAAACACCAATGTGCCGCGGGGTCAATTTGTTTATGTTTTGTATTTTTGTCTCTCGTTAAAGTGTTATACCCGACGACAGATTGGTGTGAGCTGTATGCGATGGCAAAGGTTAGTTGGTTGCCAATTTTGATTGCGAAATTATTGTGGGATTTGTTTCACTTTGAAATAATTGCCTAAATAGGTTCGAGTGGGTTGTACTTGGGTGACAGGAAAATATTTTACAATACTCATTTAAATGACGTGCAAATGGTAGATTATTTTTGAGACATAGTTAAAGCCGAACTTGATAACAAAGAAGGGTTTTAGGTTTGTTACACAAGTGAAGCCAAGATGTTTTAAACCGAGCAAACACTATGGACATTTTTCTGCGTTTGTGAATTGAGTTTTAAACAGTCTCAGGTGCACTCTTTGACCGCCGCATTTACATCATATAAGGCATTTTTGACATATGTCTCCAATTGATTGTGATGTCACTGAGATTGTTTGGCTCCAAGAAAATAGAGTATATCTACATTGATTCTACCATGCTATTAGACAACTAGACATCTTTGACAAACAGAAACAGTCAGCTGACAGAGGAAACATCTGCTTTTTGTTTAAGTTTGGATCAGAATACCGTATGGTCGCTTAAAGTCACAATTTTCAGAAGCCCTCTTATTTTTTTAAAATGAACTCGATGATTTTGATATTGCGAGTAACCGCTTTAAATGGTATTAGCCTTACAACTTCCTAACTATAAAGCTGTATGGGGTTGAAGTCATCTAGTTGCGAATATAGGCAAAACTAGAGTGCCTCTACCTATAAAGAACTATTTAAGTTGGGTTAGGTGGAAGTGGCTGTCGGCTATCCGACACACTTAGACCATTATAAGGTCCCTTGTGATACCACATGAACCTAGGTATTTAATTCTGCCTACTGGCTGAACCCGTTGGAGCTTCTAATGAAAATTTAAAGAAAAATATTTAAGGAGTTAGAGAAATGCAAAGTTCAAAATGGGTTCCAACAAGGTGGCGTTCTTTTGCATACACTATTTTGATTCGAGTCAACCTCGTTCAGGGCAACGGAATTATAAAATTGCATTTCTATAGCTAGATTAAAGCTGCATTGCTCGAGAACGAATCTATGACTGACAGTCCCAAAATCTTAAAGGTGAGTTTGACGTTTGATTCTAGGATCAGGTCCAAATCGGAACGTCTCTAAACATGCATGCAAATCTCATTCTCATTAAAAAAAAATCAACTCAATTTCGTTTGGAAGACCATTCCCATACTTCGTGCCTAAATCACTGTGCAACTGATTACTTCTTCGAACTTACACCTTCTCGTGAGGGGCAATTAAATTTCTCCATAAATTTAACCAATCAACATTTTAATGGGAATGCGAAAAATTTATAATCCTTTCCACACGATGCTCCTGTCCAATCGCTTGACCCAATTACACGAAACAAAATCGCTCCATGACTAACACATAAAACTGTTCACCTTGCATTCAAAAACACAATACAAATAATGAAGAAACACTTCTTCATAATTTATTTGCTAACGCCACAGGCACAGGGTGCACCCTGGCCCAACGTCCTCCTATGGACCGTGATGAGGTGGCACTCGATCTCGCTGCGCTGATCTTTCGCACATGCAGACAACCATATATACAGAGATGAGCCCACTGATTTATTAATCGCCAACAAAAACGGACGAAGGTGAACTCCAGATATAGAGAATTCCTTACGAATGCCAAAAAGGAGAGAAATTCCCAATTTACAATATTTTCTCGGTGTTGGCCGCTGACTGTTTCAATCGGATTCAACTCTTTTTTAATAATCTCTCATAATTTCTGTGGAAACGCAAACACAAAATGCGGCGAATAAAACAAACCAAGAGCTGGAAAAAAATGAATTTATGGTGATACCTTCGAGAGAATCCCGCCAGGAATTATTTCAACGAATTTTTTTCCCGACAGAGACAGAAGGCACTAGCAACGCGCAAAGGTGTCAGATTACAACGTGGTGATTATGGGTCTTAAATATTAAGCCCAGCTTTTTGTTTTTTTTTTTTGTTTTGGAAATTAATAATTTCGAATTATACGTGTTTTGGCTGTAACTGTAGGTTGAAGTTTTTAACTGTCATCCTGTTGATTGTGGTTCTTTGATACTTTTGTTTTGGGCTGCAGTTCAGTCGTGTTATATAATAAATTCCTCTTCATGTCGTATAATTAATTGGACGCATATTTGTCGAAATATTATACGAGACAATTAAATTGGGGATTATTTTTGCCAAACTTCAACATTGGGCGAATTATTGAGTCATAAAGTTGCCAACTATAAGTTGCCAGATATTATTCTTTGCTCGGTGTCAGGTTTAATGCAAATAAGTTGCCGCGATATTTCAATTTGCATTGTATTCTGGGCGGGTTATTTTAATATTTTATTGGAGGTGGTTGCGGTCAGTTAATTCATACAGTTTTTGGTTGCAGTGGGTGACACGAAATGTCAAGAAGCGCTACTTTGAGAAAAAGTAGCAAATGCACTATTTTTTTTAAATAGCATAAAAAAGGCGACATTTTCAACAAATTAGTTACCCTTCATAAAGAGACGTAATGTCGAGGTTGTATATCGACAGAAGTTGTAAGTAGTGTTGTTATATCGTGGGATTTTTTTCCTATCATTGGAGTTTTAGTGCTTCAAAAAATTCTTTTGGAATAGAAACAACAGGGAAATTCATGTTAGATTATGGGACATTTTTACTTATTTGCAATGAAAAGCTATTAAACACAAATTTAAATAGAATATATATATGAATATAGTAAACATTGGTAATAATCCTTTTTAAACTAACTATTTTGTAGCTCAGAATATGGGAAATTTCGCCATTGTGAGTTCGAAAAATGTAGCGTGGACACTAAAAATGATTATTAGTACCGCGCATTCGGTATAAGCTACGTTCGAAAAGCTACGTTTGCTAAGCAGCAAAAGTATGCAAACAAATTAAAGGAAATAATAAATATTTTTCATATTCATTTTCTATATTTATCTAAAACTTATGTAGGCGCAGTGGCTTACTTCGATAGTATGTTGTACTACTAAGCGATGGATCCCAGGTTTGATCCCCGGAAAAACACAAATCACATCTTAAGGTTCCTTCCATTGGGCCACCTCTCGCGAACGTCTGGCAAACATCCGAGAGTATAACTGTCTAATAAGACTTTTGGACTCGGCATAAGATTGTAGATTCCTTCCATTCGTTCCAAAAATTAAAAACTCACACAAAACGAATGGTTGTGATCAGCTAGGTCTAGGGTCCTTACGGACCTGTTGCGCCAACTATTTATTTATTTATCTAATGCTTTTTTTATGGCTAAAAACATTGCTAATCGTTACTTCTCGTCCTCTAATTTCCAAAATATTTGGCAAAAATTAAACAATTATTGTTAACCTAAAGAATTTACAAAATCTATGAAAATTAGTTTCGTACAAAAATGTTGAAGTTTACTTATTTAGTTTAAGACATTTGCGAGTATTTAAAAAAATGTAAAGAAATTGATTTGACTTTGAATGTGGGATTTTCTTTAGAGACTGTGGGAAAAATCGTCACTTCTCGATGGGAAAAATATCAAGTGGACCTATCAACACTGCTTGTAAGTGAGTTGAATAGATTTTGGTATTGAGTTAAGAAAGGAAATAGCCACCCTGTTTCTAACCCGCATGAGCTACTAATATCTACCTGTTATGTTTATCCAAAAGTTTATTTTATGGCTGGCAGACCCCAAAGGTGTTGATATACTTTGAGGTTTTTTTTTGCTAGGAAATTGTACTTCCATGTAGGCGTCTGAAAATGGTTTAACGACACAGAATTGACAGAGAACCTGATGGGAAATTCTCTATTTGAGGGCTTACCAACTTGCCCCCTTGTGGTGTGATAGAAAATCTAGCCACACAGTTATTTTAACGTCTATAAAAAAAATTCGGAGACAATTTTAGGTTTTTTGTTCCAAGCAATAAACAGGTTTTTAAAATGTTAAAGCTTTAGCCCAAGGAGTGAACCTAGGAAGCTAGTAGGAATTGAGAATATACTGTACTGTAGCACTTTTTTTTTTCAATGATTCAAATGATGACATACTCGTATGTACATGTACATACACACTAAACGAGACGTATAAATGAATATAGAGGTAAGTAAGACCAACCAACTTGGTTTTAAAATGGTCTTACCATGAAAGATGTCAGTAGGAACAAGGGTATGATGCCAGGGAACCTTTATGTCTTCAAATTACGTTCTAAATGAGATGGCAAACAAAAGCCAAGTAGATGCGATATATACCGATTTTAGTAAAGCCTTCGACTCGGTCAATCAATCAATTCTTCTTGAAAAAACTAGAAGCTTTTGGAATTCACTCTAAAATGCTTCTATGGATTTCATCGTTCCTAATTGGTCGCTCTCAACGAGTAAAAATTGGTACTTCGCTCTCGAAAAGTATTAGGTGTACCTCGCGTGTTCCGCAAGGAAGTCAGGTCCACTGCTCTTCATTATTTTTACTAATGATATCGTCAAAAATAGTCATTGCTTACTATACGCAGATGATTTAAAACTGTTTTCATGTATCAAAAGTATTGGTGACTGTTCTTTGATCCAATCTGACTTGGATAGACTAATTGGTGCAACGTCAACAGTTTAAAACTAAATATTAAGAAATGCAATGTGATTTCTTTTAATAAATCTGCATCAACATTTAAATATTTTAACTCTATTAATTCAATTCATTTAAGTAGAGTTATGAAAATCAAAGATTTGGGAGTTATGTCCGATACGACATTTTCCTTTAAATGTCACATTGATTATACTGTCGCGAAGGCTAACTCAGTTGTTGGCTTCATAAAGCGTAATGGAAAAGAATTTAGAGATCCATTTGCTTTGCTTTCGCTATTTACTGCAGTAGTTCGATCCCTGCTTGAATATGCTGAAGTGATTTGGAATTCACTATTTTTAACTTACTCTGATCGCCTAGAAAAGATTCAAAGGCGTTTAACTAAATACGGTTTTTATAAAATGCATTCGGAATTTTCTCCTAATTATAAAGCCGATATAATGTTTGTAAGAGACGTCCTTTGTTTCCATATAAGATGTTCTAATTTGCTCTCGATGATATCAATATATGCACCCACGCGATCCTTGAGAATTCGTAATCTTCTTTTTCAAAAAAAAACATAGAACAAACTATGGCCTATATGAGCCCATGACAAGAGCCATTCTAGCTTTCAAAAGCGTTTATTTAAAAATGGATTTATCTATGTCAAGAGTTCAATTTAGAAACCAATTATTGTACATATTTACTTTTTAAATAAAATATTGTATACTTTTATCATTCCTAGTTTTCAAAGATCTGTTAGTTGTAAGCACTTGTAGATGATAATAATTTCAAATGTCAATTGTTCGATGGCTGGTATGAATAAATATATCTCGATCGAGACTTCATGACTAAGAACTTGACCCTTGGGATATAGTAAGTTGAACACGAAAGGCTCAATTTCGTATTTGACTTGCAAGTTGCAGCTGCTATGCTATGACAGTTGCAATGGACAAAGACACCAAAATGTTGTACTTCCAATTGTAGTATTAATTTTCTGAATTTACTCGTGCTGTTTGACACCTATTTTGGTCATCTTGGGCAGGTGCACCTCTTCTACAAGAATTGCCATACCGCATCAGCTGTCGCCATAATTACTTAGGTACAAGAACTTAAGTTTCTTGACAGGTTTTATGGACCAAACAATAGAGTGAATGACGTACAGAAAGTGGGTCCAAAATGAACCAATTCGTTAGTTCCTCCTTTTCAAACCCCTTAAGTCGATTCAAGTGGCACCAACTTCGACATTTCACAGAAATTTGTATTCCCCTTCCCAGTTAGCCGGGTCTTCCTGGATTGCAAAGCAAACGAACGCCTTTGTCAAGCATAAATGCCCACCGCCTTCCTCGCACCATTGCCCAAACTAGACGATAAATTACCAGCACCTCCCAATAAGCTGTCTACAATTTTATTTCAATATTGTAACGCGCCCCGGCAGTGTGATGCTGTGTAGGTGCATCGCGTTCGCATTATGGACTATCAAATATTGTTCTTTGTGTAACTGTTTTTTTATGAAGTGACCGCATCGTCCAATACTGTGGGGTAATTTTCGGCTTTATGTACAAACTTTATGAGTCAATGGTGTGACGTTGTAAACATGTCATAGCTTAAAGCCGCTCTTCGCTCGTAAATTTCTCCGACAAATCAAATTTTATGTTTTACGATGATCGGGGACTCCCTGCCGAGCAAGTGTGCCTCAAGTATTTTGCATATGAATGACCGCCGCAAGCACATGCCATAAGTATTTGTTCTTCATGTTGTAGCTACGACTATATATTTATGCATCTACTGATGGGAACATCCCGTAGAGCGCAAGCATCGCCCACGATGGACTGGCGTTTCACATTATTCAACATGAATATGCAAACTTACCAAAGAATTAGTATACCACAAGCCTTTGAATTTACAAAACCATAAATAAAAAAAAACACATATATCTATTTCAAAATTGGTAACCCCGCCCGTTCAAGTGGCGTCATTAATGTCCAACACCTGAGCATTTCGGCAACGCGGCCTCTATATGTCCATTTACAGTCACCGCCATGTCATGTTACACAGTCATTTCGCGCATTTGGGTCGCCTACATTTGGAATCCAGTTCGGCGTAGCCCAGCAGTTGTTGCAGCAATTGTATATGCCCAAAAGCTTTTTTGTCCAAACCCGCTTCAAGATCTTATAAAATCGCACACAGAAGCGGCGGCGGTCCCTGCTATTAGATTAATTTTATTTCCATATTCATTGTGGGCAATAAATCCGAGATCACCCCTTGGGCATAGAAATCTTTGCTGCGCCGCCTTAAACAGTAATAATGTATTTAATTAGAGCCATTTATTCACAGCTTTATGACGCAAACGACGCAGCAAAATGGATACAAGCTGGCAACAGTCAAACTTGCGGTGCGGCACAAGTTGATTATGTTGTCGTTTGGAGACAAGTTAAAAAAAAAAAATCACAAAATGTCATCCGCGGGTAAAATTACTTAATTTACCTGAATATTCGTAATTGTTGTACATAAAACAAGATACTTGGGCCAGTGGCGACACACCTCTCTCTATCTAGCTGGCTGTAAAGTTAAAGACACAAAACCAAAACGAGTACCTCAGTAACATGGGCGTTATGGCCATGTTCAGTTTTGCATACGTAATGAATGCAATTTTGACACACTGCTCGCACCTACCTCGCTTTGTCGCTCAAAACAACGACGAGAGATAACCTTTTGAAAATATCGAATGTCACTTGCTGAGATCGATAGTCATGAGGCTGGAGTTAACGGCCTTTAAGAAACTATTAAAATTGTTGATGTGCTCACGTGTAGCGCTTGGCAGCGATAATAGTTTTTAAATTAAATTCAATTAAAAAAAAATTGTGTTTATAGTTTTAGGAATGTTGACCGAGAAGGTGATGGGAAATTTACTATTTGAGGACTTACCAACCAGCCCCCTAGTGGTGTGATAGAAAAACTTTTCACACAGTTATTTTTCAATATAGAGAAATGGTTGGAGCTGTTCCGGAACGAAATTTTCCGGTGGTCCAAATGGTTCCAAATGGACAGTGAAAAGGCAGCGGAAAAAAATGTGTGGACAGTTCAGCTGTTCAGTGTTACCAGCACTGGCTACTTATATCTGATTTGGCTACTCGAACTTTTCACTGGCCTCTTAAAATTGTCATTTTTGATTTATCCTAATTTACGCTATTCACTTTAAAGTTCACCGATTTTTAGGCTCCTTAGGAATTTATTAAATTAATACTTCTATTGCGAACGTACTCATTTCGTGTAACTAAAACTTTCTAAACAATTATGTAGTTTTCGATTGGGTATTTCGTTTGAGGATTGAGTTGACCGCAAAAAAACACTTTTTTTTCACTTGCACTGGAGATCCATTTCAATTGATTTTCACACTACAAACCCATTTCGAAATAATTTAATACAAAAACTCGTTTCCATAGGCGTTTCTTTTGTTAACATTGAAAACTGGAGCCAAATTTTTCGTTCGTGATTTCGTTGTGTCATTTTTGTATGGGATTTTTCGTTCCGGAACAGCTGCGTGCCGGCCTTTAGACATGAATTGCGATTGAATTCGGAGTTCACGTAAGAGGGCTTAGTTATTGGAAATGGCTCTTAGATGTATGCTTATATAATTGTCGGACGCTTTTTAAGTACCCCAGCCAAAAATGTCAACATTTTTGATTGGCATTCGCTCAAAGTTGGGGAATCTTTAGAATGAACATAAATGAGGTTCCTCCATTTTAGGTAATTTGCTCCTGTGACAGTCTGACTAAGACCATCAATTGGACTAGGACTAATTACAGTTTTGAAATTGTTCCAAATTATCAAATCGCCTCAAATAAAGCAACCGCATTCTAAAAATAGAAATTTACGACCCCCGCATATAACAACTTGCAAGCAAAATTTATCGAATCCGCATGAGTTAGGATCAAGCTCCATAAAAGCAGTGCTCGCAGTATGCAGGTGGGCGGAGTAGGTCACAATTAAAAAATATAAAACTCTCCACCAAAAAAAAAAAAAAAACATCTCCTATAATACCCCCTCCCACCACACATATCGGTATGCGACAACGTCCTCAGTGTGTTCTTCTTCTTATAGCAAACGAACCAATTCAACTCGTTCGCTCGTGACAATAAATCTTCTCCTTTTGTCGAAGATTTCTATCGCCACATAAAATCTTAATTAGTCACTCGATTGTCGGCTAGCATACATTCTCCCTCAGTTATGACCAAGCCCCCATCAGCATTTGCAGTATCGTCCATGGTGGCTGCTTTGTTCGGTTCAAACTGAACAGAAACCGCTGTAAAGTTTCACGATGGTGTCTATAAGACACAAAAGCGGAACAGCATCCGACAGTTTCTACATATAACTTTGATATCTCAAGCGAAGAACTTAATGACTTCTCACGGAATAAAGCTGAAACATGCTGGCAGGTGGTAGAAACTCCACGAAGCCGCAATAAATAGTTTTATTCAACCCTGTAGAGTTATGTTGCCCAAAACTAGGTTAACAGCAAATCGTGTGTATTTTAATTTCAATCCAATCCACGGATGATTTCTGCGAAATATAAAAGTATATTTAAATAACACTGGGTTTGGATGGGGGAATAAAACAAACCCACCGCGGTCCTAAGTTGATAAAGCAATTATACGAGAGAAGAATTTATTTCTATATCGGATAACATCTTTTTGTTAACGGTCACTATAGCTCCCCATTCAAGTGAGTCATTCAATCAATAACAATTTAATTAGAATAATACAGTATTCAATATTCACACATCGTTTCGATAAAATATTGAACGATGTGCCTCCAAATCGCCTCATCAAGACAAGTTTTTTTGAGACTGAATCAAGAAAAAAAAAATCCAAACCGTGGTTTGAGGTTTGACTAAAAATGTGAGTATCTTTTCGAAATTTATGCAAATTGTTGTAATTAGTGTAACGAACAAAATCATAGAATTAATTCAACACAATTTTGCCGTAGCAAAAATGTGAATTCCGACTCGATTTGCATAAAAATTCAATGAGATACCCATCGCAGTAATAAATTACGCGAGTAATTACCCAGCGGTATGAAGTGCACTCTTTTCACAAATTAATTTGGATGATATATTTGCGCTTTTGTTTCACCTTCGGTATTGCTACATATTTGTAGGCTAATTAGTCTTAAAGTTCATATATAATTGCCGAGCTTAACATTAAAGTCGGGCATGTGCAAATGTGAGTTCAAATGGGAGCAAAGGGTTTTGCATATAAAATTACAATCAATTTAAAGCAGTTTAATTTTTTGTTGCTTTTCAGTCAATTACGTTCGTATAGGAATATTTTGATTGCCCGAATATACGATGCGAAATTTGGTGCTATTTCTACAATGCGATTGTGACATTTTGCCGCTCAGTACATTTAAGTCAAAAAAGGCTAGTAAAAGGATTGTACTCCGTTTACTAAAAAAATCAGGAAATATATGACATATATGGCAAAACTGACATTTTTTACATGTTCTAAACTGTGTCGCCTGATTGACGTAAAACTTTTTTTGTCTTTTTTGAAAAATTCATGTTGTAAACTGCGTCTTCTGATGTATGTAAAACTTTTTTGTCGCTTCTGATGTACATCAAACTTATTTTTCAATTCTCAATATGTTTTAAACTGCGTCTCCTGAACTACGTAAAATTTTTTGTCGCTTTTCAAAAATTCATGCTGTAAACTGCGTCTTCTGATGTACGTGAAACTTTTTTGCCGCTTTTCAAAAATTCATGTTGTAAACTGCGTCTTCTGATGTATGTTAAACTTTTTTGTCGCTTCTGATGTACATTAAACTTATTTTTCAATTCTCAAAATGTTGTAAACTGTGTCTCTTGATCTACATCAAACTTTTTTGTCGCTTTTCAAAAATTCATGCTGTAAACTGCGTCTTCTGATGTACGTCAAGTCAAACTTTTTTGTCGCTTTTCAAAAATTCATACTGTAAACTGCGTCTTCTGATGTACATGAAACTTATTTTTCAATTCTCAAAATGTTGTAAACTGTGTCTCCTGATCTACATCAAACTATTTTGTCGCTTTTCAAAAATGCATGCTGTAAACTGCGTCTTCTGATGTACATGAAACTTATTTTTCAATTCTCAAAATGTTGTAAACTGTGTCTCCTGATCTACATCAAACTTTTTTGTCGCTTTTCAAAAATTCATGCTGTAAACTGCGTCTTCTGATGTAGGTGAAACTTTTTTGTCGCTTTTCAAAAATTTATGCTGTAAACTGTGTCTTCTGATGTACATACATCAAACTTATTTTTCAATTCTCAAAATGTTGTCCAGATCTTTATTAGACAACTATACCAGATCTTTTGAATTATCTATTTTTCAACTGGCTACGTCTTTAAGTGGGTTAGATTACTCAATAGGTCTACAGTGGAACGACGATAGACTTTTCAGAAATGCATTCATCAGGTCGGAAAAAATTATAAGCCTTGAGAAAAGCCTTACTTTATTCAGTATAGGCGCCTGTTGATAAACGCATACGGACTTGGTGTGCTTAAACCATAATCATGACGCAGCCGCTGCTTGGTGTCTAACTAATTAAGCCTTCACCATAAAAGTATCAAATTAAATCCACATTCACTCCAATTTCGTCAGAACTCATATCCGGCCGAAGCTCGTGAATTACAGACATTTTTAAGGGTCGAAATATTTTGGGAATGCCAACTTAACCTCTGAATCAAAATTATGTGTATTGATCGAAATCGATAGAACTGATTTCAGCACTGTGGCAATTGTGATGAAATATGAGCTTGCGGTCTCCGGTTCAGTTCCCAGAAAACACAAATCACAGATTAAGGTCCACTGAAGAATATCCGAGGTTCGTATTCGACATAAATTGGTAGGTTCATCCCAAAAATGTTTGGTCATGCTAAAGTGAAGTTTTGGGATGATCATTTGCAGCGTACTGGCTACAGAGTAACATATTTAAAAAAAAAACATCGTAGGAATATTTTTGCAACTTAAAAAAAAAATAAGACCACAATAAAGTTGATTCTTCTGTCCTTTGTGTATATGGGCTTTATCCGAACTTACTTTGATATGTTTTTAAACATTTATCACATACAGTGGACGTCCAGTATAACGAAATATATAATATTTAATGTCATTCACTATCGGTCGATGTTTTATACTAATTTTAAAAAAAATTAAGTCATTAAAAAATATTTTTATTCAACGGTTTTATTTGATGTTAAATTAAATCGATTTTCCGTTTAAATAATTTTATGGTTTTTAAACTAACTTATATATACGTTCGTTATATCGGATAGAAAATCGCTTTTCGTATATCTGAAAAGTGTTCGTTATACGCAAATTCGCTATATCGGATATTCGTTATAATTAAAGTCCATACTTGAGAAAAATTCGCAGTTGACTTAGATCGCATAAATAGCAATAGGTACCCTACCCATTAAAATGTTTGCTAGTGGCCAAAATGGCGTAGGTTTGAGAACTTGACAAGTTATGACTTAAGTGAGCAAACTTGTGTTGGATATTATTATTATTATTAATAATTTTTATTAATTTCAGGTAGTAGCAATGTTAATAGTAAATAGTAGACACACCAGGCGCAGATTTTTGAAACACAGGAAAATGATAGTAAACATTAGTTGTATGTTCCCCAATTTATTTATTTATTTTTTAATACGTTCTATTTACTTGAAAAACTTCCATCTCCGCATGTGTCAGCATATGTCAGCGATCCTATGCGACTGCCACTGTACTTATTTACGAACTTATCTCATTTGTACATCTAAATAAAACATATAAACTGTCGTCACTATATACAGCATGTAAAACAGGAATTAAAATCGCAGGTAAATCCAAATCATCATCATCGCCCTCTGCGTAAACTCCGACCAATCATCTATTTATGTTCTCCCTCTTTCTCTGGCATGGTGTCATAAAACCATTAAAACCACTGAACCGTACATAACCTGTGCTAACAAAAGACAATTATTTGGTCGAAGGAAAACAACCATCACTACTGATATTATAGTTTGTTTTATTACCATCCAACATGACACCTCACACCACAGGGCCAGAGCCCTGAACCAGTGCCCGAGTCGATTGCAGTCAGAGCACAGCATAGTTTACCCTCAACCCACCCCTGTCCACTATTTACCTTCATTACCACTGTATATACACCCATACCCACCGACTCGACTGCAGCGAATTAATTGTAGCAACTGCACTTCACACTTTCATTCCATATTTCTGAGTCATGTGTTGTCTTCTCTTTTCTTTGCAGATCCCGCCGGCGAACTGGGATGGGCGTTTACCTTAATCATAGTTTCAATCATATCAGCTCTTATAGGTGCTATAGTAATGGTCGTAGTCCTTAGATGTAGAAGGTAAGTACATAATTGTAAATTTCGCATTCACAGCGCACGGCTTAATGCCTTGATTATGCATTTAAAGTTGTTTCGCTTCCAATTAAAAGTGATAAGAATTATCATCATTTTGTTATGATTGCTAGTTAGTAGGTACGGGTATAATGTAGTATTTACTAGGAATATGCTACGGGGGTAACGAACCATGGTGTGGAACCAGACACGGAAATACTTGCCATGTAACAACTCATTTAAGTTGCTGTTGTTACATCTATCTTTGTTTTATTGTATTTTGCATGTGCATGAGAAAATTGTATATTAAGGAAAAACGATGCGACATGTTTTGCCAGAGGGAATCATATGTAGGGATAAGTTATGTGATGATCATCTTCTTGATTTTAATTAAGAATGTGTTTGAATGATTTCGGTAAGAGAAAACTTGTGTTATTTAAAAAAATGTGAGTGTGGGTTTTCATCTTTGCGCCATTGCTTAGAAATTGCTGCAATTTTGACAGGAGTGTGTTTCTGCTTGGGAATGATATCAAAGTATTTTCAGGAAGCTAGCAAAATGTAACAAATGTAAGAGCTCACCAGGATAAACGAGACAGACAGCTTTTAAAAGAATGTGATAAAAGCAGATGGGTGACTGAATACCACTCAAACATACACACATTAAAAGATGTTAAAACTTTTAAATTAAAAACAAGTAAAAGTGTTACCATCGGCCTGGCCTATGCTTTGATGCCCTCCATTGCATACAAGCCATGCAAAATTGGTTTTGTATGGGAGATACCAGAACTACTTGACCGTCATAGTCCTCTCAAAAAATTTCACTTGCCTAGGTCGATTTGTTTCGATGCTGTCCTGTTTTCAACAGACACATGGTCCTAGTCCTAATATTGATTTTGTATGGGACGTGCAAGAACTCCTTGACCGGCAGAGCCCATTTTTAATACCAACATAACGACGATAAAAAGAAGTACTTTTACCAAATTTCATTCTCCTAGATTGATTCCTTTGGACGCTATGGCGTTTCAATTAATCGTGTAACTCTGTTAGATGGAAACGTTCAATCGTTTTCTCTGGCACGAAAATTTTGCTTCATGAAAGTTCGAAAACGGAAGGGATTTTCTTCTGCGCGAAAGCATACAACCAAGAGATATTTGATTGGGGTTTTCGTTTCGTTTTTTTTTTTTTACATTACCTACTCCAAAAACGAATTACATTTTCGTTTGATGCGAAAGGAAAACAGCGAAAGCTTATTTAATTTTCTACAAAAACGAATGACATTTTCGTATCATGCAAAGGGACAGCTTTTTAATTTACTCCAAAAACGAATGACATTTTCGTTTCATGCGAAATGAAATTTTGCATTTTCTGTTATTATTTCTATTGAATGAACCGCTTTCACAAAAGCTTCAAAAGAAAGTGGCATGCCTTTAGCAGTAATAGTTTTTATTGCATGGAACGTCTGTATTTTTAATGTGCGAATGCTGCTCATGTGAAAGGACTTCACAGGAAAATAGCACAAACTCTTATTGTAATCATCGACTGACAAGAGATATTTTAAGAATCAAGCTGCGTAGGATTGCCAAACAAAAAAAAAATGTTTTGAAGAAGTTAGTTATCCAACTGTAGAGTCCCATACTTTAGCGAATAAAATGGGATCGCAACACGAGTAGCAAATCAAAAACTGGCCACCAATTACTTAAAACTAAAAAAAAAGTCCAACAATTTTACTGGACAACTTGTAAGTCTGTATTGCATATGAAACTTGCTGTTTTGTACCAAGTATTATTGACATTGGTTTCCAAAATAACTCCACAGAAGCAAATGGTCGGCAAAGTGACATAAGTCGAAATTTGTCATTTTCGAGTTAAGTATACCTATGGAAATTACCACAAAAAAATATGTATATTCTCTGCCTAATCAGCTTAATTATACTTCTTCTACTTTCCACGTTGTGTAAAGTGTCGTAACGATTTTCCACTAACAATCCTGCAATTTTTTGTACCTCAATGCCATTTTTTTAATTGGGCGTCGCGAGTGGTTGTGTTTGTTTCGTCAAAACGACGTATTGCGAAAAAAGTCAAGCTACATGAAAACAAACAGGTAGGATTCTTGTGCCATTTCGACTTTTTTTATTTGTATTATAATATGATTTCAGGGCAAAACTACACTTTTGCGACTAAGAAACTATCAAATTTCTCGCCAAACGTCACAAGTCCGAAGAATTTTTTTTTTAAATATTCCCTTTTAATAATAATGTATATACTATCTGAAAAAGGGAGAAAATTACTTCAATTATATGTAAACGAACTTTGTACATTGTTTTTTATTAACAAGAAAACAATTTTTTAGTCTGACGCAAATCTTTAAACGTCTCTCCTGAAAATCATGCATTTTCGACTTGTGTCACTTTGCCGTAAAAGCGACGAAATATATATTTAAAAGATCAATTGTAATGTTAAGTTTTGTACATAATGCGATGACAATACCACTTTTGCCTATTCACCATGATAAAGTGTGGTTCACTTTTGAAATATTAAGAGCTGTTGGACTATAATTTCGTAAAAAAAAATGCGAAACGTTTATACTTTCAAAGTTTCTGAGTGTTTTAGACCCAAACTGTTGGTATACAAAAGCAAACTCAGTGTTTGGGAGGTCAGAATGGTTTTTCCAAACGAAATTCAATAAAGCAGTTAATTTTAAAAATGATGAAGTAGATCCCATTTACATATTTTAAGACTTATTAGAGTGTTTTGGAACTTTAAACCACTTTTAAGAAGCTGAAATAAATTTATATAATTACTTTTTTGACATTTGACAACTATGTTCGAATTTTCTGCTCTGAATTATTGGCTTCGTTTTTTTTCGACTGGAACTGATTTTTTAAACTAGCAATGAATAAAGAACATTAGATAAGTGCCGACGTAAATTGATACGACATTTTGAAAAACTATAACGTGCAGAAAAAAACAGTACACAAAGTGACAAAGCTATCTATATTGATCTTACGTACTGATAGAGCAATGGAGCTTTGTTTAAAACCATTCTGGTTATGACTCTCTTTCGAATAATTGGGAATTTTTCGTGTCTCCGTTGTTGCCCTGTGTACCTTTTCACCACAGTAAGATTCAGCTTACTCTAAATTTGTAAAAATAAAAGTAGGAAAATATTCGCATCATTTTTAGTGGAGTAGGTGGGCGCTTTCTGGCAAGCCGGATAAGTAGCAATTATATTTGTACAGTAAAACCCGCTTGAGTGAAAAACCCCTGAAACACTTTTTCTATACCCGAGTATTTGTCGACACACTCCGTTTAAGTGAAACTCTCTGAAGTGAAAAACCCGGATACCTGAAACATATTTTTAGTTGTATTTTATATTTTTCATTGAAAAAAAACTTACTTGGAAAAAAATGTTGAAGCGAACAGAACAAAAAATTTGCTTTCACTTCTTTTTCCTCGAAAATAACATTTGAGTTTCTGATATGTCACAAGTGTTTATTTTCCAGGCCACTCCAAAAGATAAATACAAATTTGTCTATCTTCAAATTTAGGCTTAAGTGACATTTTGTTTTCACTTATCCGTACTCCGCTTAAGTGAATTTTAACGTAATTTAGCTAAAGTGATTTATAAATCACGAAAGGCGTATCCACCGAACTTTAAGTGATTTAGTTTGACATTTTTGTCGACTTTGACATTAGGTGTCCAACACCATTGTTATTCTTTCTGTTTTTTTGCCATACCTGCCAAGAATAAAACAATTTTTCATTGCTGAATTTAATAAAAATATCAAAAACTCACCGAAACACGAACAAAATTAGAAAATTGAATTTGACATAATTTTTTTGACAGTTTTTTTTTTTTTTTTTGTTTGCTGAATAAAGTGCTGAAGTTAAGAACAGGTATGTTCGATTTTATTTTGTGTGGATTTGCGATGACAGATACGTAATTAAAATTTAAACACGTATAAATCACGTAATTATAAATCACGAAAATGTATGATAAATCACGTAATTTATGAGATGATTTAGCTAAATCAAGTTGATTTAGCTAAATCACGTTGATGGGAACATGGTATTAAGCGTGGTTCGTTTAAATAAAAAACCCGTCCGCGGGAAAGAAAGACTGTGACATTTTGCTGCTTCTCTGAAGCAGGTTTTACTGCATATCTATATTAAAGTAACATTAAATATTCTAAAGCGACACTATTTCCCTCAATTTAAGTCGACACTTAATATTATTACAAGTACCGCGAAACATATTTAATCATTTTACTTACAACATTTTATATATTTAAATTAAATTTACTGCCCATTTCCAAACAAAATCCACATTAATTCGTTTTATATGCCAAATGAAATTCCACACAATAAAAAAACTAATTTTCATACAAAAACATTCATTTGACTATTATAACCATAACAACTTATTTAACATAATTAAAGAGGACATTTTTTTCATGCAAGCCACAAATGAGGTCAAAAATCATGTCCGCTGAATTTGTATGCAGTTCAACACATCCTTGGGAAAAAAAAACATGTCCTACTCGACGATACGTGTTCCCTAGATAATATTGTATATAGGTGTATGCATACTAGGCTATTTAATCCATTTTTTTTGTCTACAATACTTCGTGCGGCATTAAAATACAATTTCAATCAGAATTTATGTGCACTTTTTTTTTTTGGCTGGCTGTGCAGTCTGCATTTCATTGTGTTAAGTGAGTTTATTGGATGTACATATAAATTGATAGTATGGCATGAAAGCGGGGAATATAAATTAAAATTTCACCAAAGGAATTAAGCGTATATAATCGAGTGTCATTATTTAAAGTGGTATTATATGGCAATTAATTTACCATTAAATGTATATTTTTATGCAATTTTGGACACATAATTAAATAAATGAAGCATGCGGAAAAAATGAATTTTTGCGGCTTTATATAACAAGGCGGACAGAAAAGGCTTTTTATTACTATACAATTTGAGGTCAGGGTGTTAGTATTCTTTGGGCACGTTAGTGTTAGTATTCTATAGGCACGTGTGTGTAGATTTTTTTTTTTTTTTTTGATGTTGGTATGTCGTATGAAAAGTCTTCCCTATGCGCTATGCCGATATGACCATCTTACAACTGCAAACCCTTGTAAAAGGTTTATACGATATCTCAAAATATGATAATGAGAGACACTGATTGACTTGTCTAAACCTTATGACGAAGTTTAGATAAAGAAATAAATTTCATACGTTTGCTGTTGGTGTTACTGGAAAGCAGACCGATCTTGTTCTTAATTTTGACAGTGCAAAGTCGATTTTACTATAGTCCATATAGTCCAAACTCGTATAGAGCTCTTTATTTTCTGTAATCTCTTAAAAAATCGTGTGTCCTTCGTACTTAGTTTTTGACTGTCCTAATTTTGAATTGTAGGAATATGAATATCTCTATGTAAGTGACTGTTCCAATTTCCACCTTAATAGCAGAAACTTATAGTAACGAGTACCTAACAAACTAACTAGTAATTGTGGCATTTAAATCAACCCTCAAGGAAACCCAGCCATTCCGTATATTCCGATGGTAATGTCCAAAACTCAATGCATCCAGTAAATAACTTATTGGTATTCACAGAGTCCATCTAACAAAATTATAACTTTGCTCAATGCCTTCTTTGTTTCCCCATGACAATGCAAATCATCATCTGTGCCGGTGTTGTTTGCCTGACATCGTAGCCCAGTGACACATCCTGCTCCATATACCATTCAAGCTGAAACATCCTGTACAACCGGTGATTAATATCCATCTGCCTGTAGCTGTGCACAGAATAAATATCCCATCGCCAGTGACGTTAATATCTACGCAATAAATCGCACTTCAAGTGAACATAATTCTCACCCAGCAGAACACATCGTATAGCACGACATTTAAGTTAAACTTTCATGCGAGAGACGAAAAAATAAAAAAAATGTTTACCAATCTTTTACAATGCACCATTATCCATTATACAGCATTTTCGTGGCATATCATTAGCATTCTGGTCGTACGAACCTATATTCACTATTTATTGTGAAAATGCAGATTTTCATTTAAATTCGATTTTTTTTTATTTGTATATTTAACAATTTATTTGCCGCACAGCACCAGAAGAGTGTGACAACCGATTCGCGACAGGAAAGCCATAATTGCACCTCAGAAAAGTTAGGACTCCCTGTCCCAAACGAGACTCGTCGTGGATAAAGTGCTGCAGACGCTAATCGAGTTGGCGCGCATTCAATAATTCACATGCCAATGTGGCGCGATCGCTAATTTCTTGTTGTTAGCAAACTCTGTCGATGAGGACGACGACTATATACATGGTAATATGAGAATTAATTTACTGCACACTAGTGGCGCGGTGTGGCGTAGCGCTAGTGACATATGGGAACGTGAAGTTGGATTATGCAGATCGGCCCACGCGTTCGACACGCTTTTTCTCTTTCTCTATCGGCATAGACACACAATGGTTTTTGTGAGGCCTTCTTGTTGTATATGTTAAAATGATCGATAGTGTCGTTATGACACGGGGTGGGCTCTGGCGAATAGGTTGAGGTATATGCATTACACATCTATTAAGGAGAAATCGGCTTCCATTCCACTTTAAGTTCGCCCTAAAAACAACCACCGACCGATCCATTTAGATACGAGCTAGTGATATTTAATTACCACCGGCCTTAACCAAACACATACCCGATAGCCGCAACTTTATAGGTAGTTAAGATAGCATCTTTAGCCTAGATACGCCGCAAAAACGATCCACTTTGTTCCGATGTAGCTGCTTCTCGCGCTGATGCTCTAGTGATCGTTACTGATTTTTATCATCGCACCAGCCGCTGAATGTACTCATTTATATGTATGGGGGTACAATCAATTGTTTTCAAGGAGGCATAGAGAAAAAGAGTGTAGATAACTAGATCGAGATCGATTATTGAAATTTATGTTAACGAGTTTTTCCCCGGTTTTTTTTTCTTAGTACCAAGCCAACACCACGGCATCTATTACAAACTAGAGCAGCGGCTTAAAGTCTCAATTTGACGCGAGTGCACCGCGCACGTACTATCATTAGTATGGTGTTGGATAAAGTGTCGGTGAGGAGAGAAAAAAAGCTGAGATCAGATCTTGAGAATTTTAATTGAATAAATCTTTTGAATTGTTATTAAATATTTCCCCTACTCTGTTGTTAATTATTTTTTTTTTCCTTTCAACTAAACTTAAGCTAATAAGTACCTAATTGTGTTGGCATTTTTCTCATACCGGGCGAAATTAAAAATGCCGATTGGTATCCACGATAGGACGCGTTGTATTCATGAGCTCTTGCGTTTGTTGTAGACCTACGCTATAAGGTGCGCTAAACACGTTTAGATTTATTTTGCGAGATAAATGAAAAGCTGTTAAAAGACGCCCATTATAAATATTCTATGGCTTATTAATGTCAAAGTTTGGAACTTTTAATACAAAGTTTAGTGAATTAGCCTATTTGAAATTCTGCCGATAAATCATTGGTTGTTTTTGCAAGGTTATAACTTTGGCTTAGAATTAAAGAAAAAACAAATGTTTTAGGGGAAATAATAAATCAGAAGATCATTTAAGTGGTCAAGCTTCTATAGTTTGATGATGAGTTTTACATAATCGTAAGTGAGATGTACTATGAGTTAATGCTTCTCAGTATGGACATTTTAAGGCTTTCGTGGGTTTTTCGTTGTAAGAAGAATTTTGCTTCGATAATGAATTTAATCACGAGTTAAGTATACTTAACTGTGATCTGGTGGGTGGTTTTTAAAGTGCTTTTTATAGGAGTTACTTATGCACTTGTGCTGACATCCAAGTATTTAATAATAAGCACGCTCTACAAGTCTTTGATTAGTGTCATTATATGACAGCTCTACGAAGGCAGCGACTTGGACCTGTTGAAAAAATGATTTTAGGTAATTGACATCCACTTCTACAACAGCTCTACTCACCCACTAGTATAACACCCACATGCAGCCAACATTGTGCCAACTTAGCGTATATCACCTAAAACCGAATACAAACATCACCATCAGCTAGTTTTAGATGCGATAATTAATATCCACATCCGTTACGTCAAAGTCAAACCGCCGCCGGCACCTTTCCATGATCATTTTCGGATGGTTATTGTGGTGTGCAAACGATAGACCTCAAGAGGTAGCAACTTCGATTTCCTTCTCTTTCTAAAAAAGTGTTGCTGTATAAGATGTGCCACAACCCGTTTTCCCAAATTTTGTGTAGTCCCAATTTTTGCAAATATAACTTCGACATTTGGCAAAATATTCCCTTATCCAAAACCCGTCGTAAAGTGTTAGGAACACTCTCATAAGGCCCCACGGATATTTGTCGATTCATCCATATCTGATGAGATAAGGATTTTGGGAAACGTATAAAAGGATACACAAATATCAATAGTATCAATAAGTAGAAGAAGATGAAGATGTTCGATAAAATTCATGAGGTCATCGTCATACGTGATCTGCACTGGACTCATTTCTTAGACGATTGTCGATTAGCAACATCGTTTCGACGATCGTATTCAGCGTTACCACAATGATACAAGTGTAAAAAAAGTGTTACACGTTTTAATTATTTTATAATTTTGTTACAATGTTACATTTCTTTTCGCTTTGTTACACTTTTTCCCATTAAAATCTTCTTTTTTTTCTCGTTAATAAATATTGAAAAATTGAACTGGCAGCACTTTTGTCTTTCGAACAAACTTGTACCAATTTCTGTCAATATATTTGTTTGGTTACACAGAGGACAGACCACAAGTTGTGCAAAACGTCAAACTGCGAGTTTTTCTGTCTCGCTGCGTCGCCGTTGACAATGTCCTACATCTCGTGGTAAATAAATTTTGTGAAATAGAAATTGAAATCTAATTTGTTTTCAGTTTGTTACATTTTTTTTTCATTTCTTACCTCGTCGCCGTTGACAATGTCCTACATCTCGTGGTAAATAAATTTTGTGAAATAGAAATTGAAATCTAATTTTTTTTTTTCAGTTTGTTACATTTTTTGAAAAAAATTGTTACACTTTTAAAAAAAGCTGCGGCAACATTGATCGTATTGCATCATTTAACATGGGGAATCACTTTCATCTGGTAGACTTTCGTCGTAAAATTTACGGAATGAGGATAAACTGTCGACCCCAGGATAAATATTTTAATTCGTCAATGAATGACGTGCTTGAAATATTTACACTTTCGCTCGCTCCGTCAATATAAAGGGTGGGCCAGTGGTTTCTTTTTAAATCATAGGTTATTTTGACACTAACAGCTATTTCCCTCTCGAAATCTTGACAGAAATTCAGTATCATACCTCGGCGGAACGAAATAAGTTGCTTTACGCTTGAATAACGTTGGGAAATATTGAAAACTTATTTCCTAGGTGAGTGCTGTGTAGCCCAAATAGTGCGTTTTTTAAACCGAAGTTTTGGCCGAAATGAAGCACCCACCGCGACTGCGGTACGCAAGTTTGTGCAAAAAGTTCGTGAGACTGGTAGACATTTATTATTTTTTTTTAGGGAAAAAAGCGGGTCGTCAAAAAATTCCATGTAGACTGTAGAAGGTGTCGTTGGGCTTTGACTATGGTTATAAAAATAAATTCAATTTCAAATGACACTTTACCTGTAAAAATAAGCACCATCCCATATAATCCATTTTTTACCAGTGCAACAGGTTCAAAAGACAGTTTTTGTTTTTATTTTGAAGAACCAAGTTATTCAACTTGAAACTCAATATTCGGCATTCTTTCCAATTACCACAGCTGTTACTCTATCAGTTTGCAACACAAGAGAAATCTGGCACTGGTTACAGATCTCCTTTTACACCATCTAAAGGGCTGTTCCAAACCTTTGAACAGCTGATCGGTATTTCATACAGTTCAATATGCTGATCATTGGGATGATAAAGAATTGGGCGGCAAAAGTTACGGTAGGACTTACTTTTAAAGACTTTCTAAGTTAGGTTAGCTTATGTAAGGTGGCTGTCTCGAACGACATACTTAGAACAAATTAGTTTAGGTTCTTTGAGGGAAGGGGGGAAGTAGGCCGGACATGCTAGTGAAAAAAGTGACTTGGAGCGACTTGGAGCTTGAAACAAACCACCCCATTTAAAAAAAGAATAAAAAGTAAGTGGGGAATTCGCGATATGTGACATGGTTAACTACGACAATGTCTCAGGAGAGAAAGGTGGTCAATTAAAAAGCTTATGAGACCAATCCCAATCTACTCTGAAGTACAAAATTTAGTAAAGTGCAGATTATAGCAATAATCGTCTGGACGACATTGTTTCTAATATTTTGTTGACCATCATAAGCTATATTCCGACGAATTTTCGCCTATCGTCAGCTTTCATTGCATATGTGGAAAACGACCTGAATTGAGCTCTCAACTGTTAATATTTGCACTTAGTCGCTGGGTTTGGAGGTCTTTCGTTCCGACGATAATCGTCCGAAAAGCTAAGGAATGAGTGCCCAACACATCGATTATCGGTCAAGGCAAGTCATACTTAAAAGCATAATTCTGCTACTATAGTCTACTGTTTAGAGAACTACATAAACCAATGTCCATCGCATTATGACGGTACACTCACATAATGCCATTCCTATCGACGGTGCGTTAACTCATCTAAATATGTGACATAATGCAGCTAATTCACTTTCAGTGTTCCTTTTCCTCACTCCTGGGCCACCACTCCCGCAACCGCACTTATGACACAATCGCAAACATCAAATAGTAATAATCGTGACATTTTTCCCCACAAGCTCTGGCCATTAGCATAACAAATATCATTAATTTATTACAATTAATAAAAAATGAAAAGTTCATTCATTCGTGCAATTAGTGGCAATCGATTAGTCAATGTTCAGACAACCATACACACAAGGCGTCTGTCCGCCAAATATGCCTTTCATCTGTCCGGCCCGGGTAAGATGAACGAGGATCATTTTTGACGACGAAAATTGCATCGTGCTGTTGCTGGCCAACTGCATTAGGCCCAAATGATTAACCTGTCTCACTTATTGCCGATCCACCGACAAAATAAAAGCCACGTCCATGTCCGACCATTTAGTTTTGCATACAACATAGGTACAGAGGTATACAGCTAATGCAGTGTGCTGCGCATGCTGTGTTTGCTAAACTAAGAGGTGATCACTTTTAATTGAGATACTTAACTGTTCCGCGAAATATAAACAAACTGAACATAAATGAAATCATCAAAATATGCAAAAGATTGGTAAATTAAATTTTTTGTTGGCGTTTATTTTTATTTGGACAGCTGAGACTTAAATTTAAGATGCATTTTCGCTTATCGACTTTTTGACTGCTGTATTAATTCATTTAACTTAATCGTTCTTTTTTGTTTTACTTTCTCTTTTCAGAATTAAATCGGCGAATGGCAATGGTAAGTGGGAAGCAGATAACTTGAACTGGAAATTAAATTCTTTATTGAGCGTGGAGTTGGTTTTTTTTTTTGGTTGAACTTTGTTGAAGCCGTTCAAGAGTTGTCCTGACGGCTTCAGGAAACGGACATCTATTTCAAACTATATTGTATGAAAACTAAGAGTAGAATGTCCTTAGAAATAATTATGTAATGGGTCTAGGTATTCTAAATCAGACGAGTCCCCTACTACTTGCTATTTGGTGAGACTGTCTACAATGTGCGTCAGCTATATAATTAGTGAGGACTTGAAATCAGTTTTAATTGAAATTCTGGCTAGCAAACAATTTTTGTCGGTCACAGGCAAACGTCTGCCACTTATACGCTTTTCAGTGGTCTGGTGGTTTTTTAATGGAAATGTTAAATTTTTCCATAGGCATGTACGGTGTTTGCTGAGGTAGCAGTTCCTTAAAACCTCCTTCAACCTCCGTTTACTATCGACAAAACAACGCAAAACCGATCACTTATCAATAATATCGATACAAGAGTAAGGCTGGAGCTTTGTCGAACCTCAATTGGATTCAAAAACCCTTCAGCAGATTTGAAGAGAACTTGAAATTTTATTTCGTCATAGAGCCAAAAGTCACTGCAGCTAGGCTCATTAAAATAAGTACTAACAAGTAATTTTAATTACATGTTAATAATTTATAATAATAATAATATTTCGTCATAATAGAATTTTTGAACTTCTCTCATGTCAATTCTGAATTGCGTACTGCAGCTCTTAGTCATTAACTTGCCAAAGGATTGTCCAGAAATTATTTCCACAGGTATCAGCCTTTTAACGACTCCCAACAAAATTGGTAAACAAAAGGTTCCAAAGCTTACGATCGTCATACTAGTGGGAATAAATAAAGTTCTTGAAAATATTCACAAGACCTGCAACATGAACTACCTCACGCCTCTTTTTTTGAGCATCAAGACCCACTTCCTTAAAAATAATCAAAATTGCCCTTTTTCAGTTAAAGTAGGATTTTATTCTCAATTGAACGATAAAGAAGGCAAACATATGAAAAGAAGCGTTTCATAAGGAATAAATTATTTATTTTTTTAATTATTATAAATAAATGTCTTTGCTGCTCTGTTTTGTTTTTTGCTTTATGGATTAGTATTTTATGTGGAGGCCCCTTTATCGGCTCGGGCCCTTTTTAGTTCCTTTTTTGAAATTTGTCAGCGGCAACGCTGACTCACGCAGTCAACCTGTTTCGCGACGTTCCACTTTGAGTGCACTACTTCTATTTTAAAATTGCGGCACTTTCCTTCATTAAATATTTAAAAAGTTTACACGAATACCTCAATTGAGACGCACATAGCACATTCCACTTTTCATACTGCATATGAGCAGAGTATTCCTAGGATAAGCGCCATGGCAAAGACCTCGAGCCGTCCCTACTACACGTCGTTGTTGCATTCCGTCTTCCAAGTTTCCATGAAATTACCCTCCGCAACTAATTTCACACTCAATGCTAGCGGCCGGAGGTCGATCTACATTTAACTGAAAAACAACAGACACACTCTTTAGCCTACAAAAAATGCATACACACGCTGAATGGTTAGATTGGGGCCGTGACTGTTGGCAAAGCGTTCAGTGTAAGTGTATAGGTATGAAAAAGGAAAAGAATGTGCACTCCATTTTCAGAAAGGAAACATTGCCAAGTCATAATTTAGTGAAAGTAGCTGCCTGCAACCGATACGAACCACTTCATATTATATATGCGAATGTATGAAAAGCCAACTCAAACATTTACCGTATGATCTTGGCGGTACCTCTACCTATAGTGCATCATGACATGCATTTATCCACATCTCGATGGAGAAGGAATAAATTTCATCCACGACTGTATGTATACGTGGAGGTAACCAAATTCACTTCGACGATTCTACGAACAATTTAATTAAATTGCCCGTGGAATGGAGTTTTATTTGCAAAAGGAGCATAAGGCTTGTAGACTTGCTCGGTGCACCGTGGATCTACTTGTGAATGCCAACAGATGAGACTTTTAATTGTGAGTGCTCTTTACTTGTTTTGGGCTCAAACTTGTCCCTATCTATAGTTTTTTTTTTGAATTCGTATAGAGAAACAACAATATTTTTTAAAGGAGCGTCCCCAGGAAGTTAACCGTACATTTAACATCTGAAGCATGATTGGATTTGATAACAGCTCGCAGCTGTTTGTAAACGTACTGACCACCATTGAAGCTAGGACTTGAATTCAAATACAGTTTGGGCGCAGAAGGTCCTTCTTCGATTTATCTTCAACCAATCCCCGCACAGACGCAGTATGGGAGAGTACTAAGAGAGGGGTCTCAGGTCTGATCCCCGGAAAAATACAATTTCCCAGCGCCACCTCTCGCGAACGTCTGACAAATACCCGAGAGTATTACTGTCATGAAATAGCCTCTCAGTTAGCATTAAATTGTCGATCCCTTCCATTCGTCTCAAAAATGAAAATCTCACACAAATCGAATGGTTGTGAGAGGCTAGGATCCTAGGGTCCGTAAAGACCTGTTACGCAAAGTATTTATTTATTTATTTATGGAAAGGCACGGCTTTGGTAGAATCGTTTTTCCCTACACCCATTTAACAGTGCAGACTCCTTGGTGTTTGTCCTCGTCTGGACATTCAGGGGATAGAAAGGCGATCTATCGGAACCAAACCTTCAACCGATGGGGATATTTTTGATAGCCATTGTGCTTCATCACTCATAAAACCTGCCGATGCTTAGCGCCCTGCGGGAAAGATCAAGCAACGCACTTATTTTTTTAAGCTTGGCCCCTGTAAAGGTTTCCTCCTTTTACACTTACAAGTGACACCTAATGCCTACGCTCTCTACATGGAAATTTTCACAAACCATAGTCTTTCGGGTGGTTGTGCCCCAGCTGTGAAGGACTACTGATCAATTGATCTCAGGATCAAGCCCCAGAATAAATGAAATTTTAAGGTTTATGAAAAAGCTTCTCAATAGACTTTCGAATTTGGCAAAACCTTCCGTTTGTCCCCAAGATAAAAATGATGAACTGTCAAGCTTATGGTTGCTAGACGCTAGGGTAAGAGTCTTACCGGGAGGCGGGACTGTTATTTTACTTACAAAGCGCGGTCGTTTGAGGATCTGCCGAACTTCGTGTTGCGGCACGATTGACCAATTTTTGTGTTCTACTCCAATTATTTCAAGCTTTACCTACTCGTTTCAATCTCTTCTCAAACTATTTCAAAACCTTGTGGCACCGTTCCAAACTCATTCAAAAATAATTACGGAATAATAAAAAAATAGCAGTGGCGTTGTCTGTGGTCCGAACCTATAACCCCCTTTTCCACTACTGCAATACGAATACAGTCCAATCACGTTCTCAAAATATAAATAAACTGTAACCAAGGGCATACTAAAATTCATAACGGAACGATTTGGGCCAAATATTTGGCATCATCAACCGTCTTATAGAGACTGCGGGCCTTTTGCAATTCTATCGGTCACGTCCGTAAGGTGACTAGGATCACACAACCCACACAATCGTTCAAAAAAACCCCAACTCCTTTCGATTTTTTGGTCACATTCAAGGAAGCATGCGTGATGGAAAGTCGCCAAGACTTCGGGGAAAAAAAAACCCTCCCAAAAGCAACAAGTTCAAAAACGTTTCAGTTACGACATTTCCTTGATTCGCTGCGTGTTTCCGTGATGTCAAGCCGATAGTCAGGCAACACATTGTAACTCCGCGTGCCGGGTAGAAAACGCAATCGCACACACACACACACTCCCGTCCGAGACTGTATCATTATAGCCAATTGGCCATGCGCGCAGCCGCATGTCGATCCAACGATGGATGAACTATTATCGCCCTCTCGAATGACCATTGAACCAGTGAACAAAATAGATACTTGGCGTCTCTCGCGAAGCAGCTTTTAATGCTTAATTGCGGGCCCGCAAACGCTGGCCCATGGAACACGCTTTTGTATAAATTGGAATTTTCTTTTCGTGTTCGCACCGGGCACTCTGCTATATACCACAGCAGCAGCGCAAAAACGAAAAACTTTTACCACGAACTTTCGATAGTGGGTTGAGGAGTTTTGTTGTTTCTACTCTTGGCCGCATGTCGTCGATTTGTTGTGACTTGAGTAGGAGAAGCAGCAAGTAGCTGCAGCCAGCAGTTGTTGTTGTTGTTCTTGTGATGTCTCTTGGTGTGTTCGCTTGGTTGTTGTCCCCGTTCACATGAGGAATGTGTACAGCAAATGAGAAACGGCGAATCGCCAAACAAACAAGACTAATAGGATTACTATATGGGAGAGAATTTACTTTCGACATTGTCTCGATTGTTTTGTGACCTTTAGTGACGCGCTAACTGCCAGCAGTTAGTTCATCTGTCTGTCCCCTTGTCTGTGTCAATGGCTTCCGTGATGGCTGAGCGTAGATTTGTGTCTACTCGCGCGCCGTGACATATACGAGTACCAACGACTACTCCAATTAGACCAAAGCTCCGGCTCCGGCCGTAGGGATGATGACTAAAGCGCGCCTAATTAATGTCGAGTCACTCTGACTGACTATATAGAAGAAGTCTTACCCAGCCATCCACCACCACCGGAGAGGTGTCGTTGTTCGATGCAATTAGTGGATGAGTGTTGAGTGTGGGCGTCAGCCAGATTCACGCATGCACGACTTTGCCATATGGTAATTTGTCGCGCTGCAAATAGTCAGCAATCCGGCGGGGGATTATCCACCAATTAGTCTCGAGTAACAATCTGCTTTGCATAAATCAAATTGAGGACAAATTAAAATGTCTTCCACATAATGGCAGAGCGGGGGGAGCGCCCTGCCGACGAAACCCGGATACTATATAGCAAGCCAGTGATTATAGGTGAAATTCTCTAAGCAGATGCACGAAATGCATGGTACCACAATAACGGATTTGTTTTTTGTTGTGCTGTTTCGTTCATCCATGAACATGAGCACGCCATGTGTTTAGGAGATTCATGTATTCTCCTCCTTCAACGTGGTCCACACGATTAGGTAGCGGTGTAGGAGGAGATTTGTGTATGGCTTCTGCATAGCTGTGCCTAGGTTTCAGGTGCACGCTAGTGAGATGATTTCTAATTGCTGGCCTATAAAACTACAGAACTATCTTCTAAGCTCTCAATAAGCCAGCAGAGAGTATAGGATAAAATGATACTGCCAGAGCCTGAGCTGGAGAATATTAGTTTTCACATCAGAGAGAAGACCTCTGGGTGGCTTCTCGTTCCACTTGGCGCACGGTTGTTACGAGTATACAGTCGATCGTCCTGATTCTAAGCAGAGATTGGGTTCGACTTAAATTGCATTACACAGCCGCAATAGTGCAGATGGAGTTGAATCATTGCGACAAACAAAAGTGCATAACCAATCGCACCGGTCGCATCGAAATGTTACGTTTTATTGAGTTTAGAGGTGTGTGCAAATAAGTTCAGAATAGCATTATGTGAGTGAGGAGGTGTTGCGATTTTTGACACTCTATTGATGCACAGGTTTAGAGATACGAGGTGTTAAGAAACTGCTGGTTGTAATGCGCGGACCCAAATTTATCGTGATGGGATAGGTTAGGTTAGGTTAGAGTGGCAATTTGCATCATATGCAATTTCACCCAGAAGAAGATTACCCTTATATAGTACCTACATCGAAGGAGTTGGAATTAACTAAAACCATTCGGATTTGTTTATGAATCTTTCTAAGTCTGATAGAGGTACCGTTGCTGGATCTTTCTAGCCTTCGAAGAACCGTACTCCCAAACAAGATTAGCGGCGTTCTTGGAGGGATTTACAGTGGATGTTCCATAGCTTCTATTTTCTCTTCGGCTCTGCAACTTCTGCAGAAGGCATTTGTACAGATGCGCCCATACTTTAGGTCAAGTTTCCAATGATGCGCAGTGTCCAGTTATTACCCCGACGAGCATTCGGATTTGGATTCATCAAGAGATATTAGGATCATCAAGAGATATTAGGATCATCAAGAGATATTAGGATCTTGGTCTTTTAGTGTCAATTGTTGGCCACAAACGAGTGTTGGGGACTATCGAATAAAAACTATCGACTTATTCGATAGTTGGTCAAAATTCGTTCATTCGATAGTATTTGAAAAATCATTCAGGGCCGTTTGCTGATACGACTCATAGCGAATTAAAGTGTCACATAAACTCTAATGTGACGGTTTAAGCTCTAAAAAAAGTAGCCTATAAGTATTTAAGTACAACCTAAATCGTTAATAGTCGTAAACGGACCTTAATCTACTACCGAAAAATAGTAACGAACGAAAAGTTATTCAACTACTACTTTTTTTCACTTGATAGCAGGGTCGGCATTCTGTAAGGCGAAACGTTCAAACGTTTTCGTGTGCATGTAGAAATTTGCTTGTGACCATAGGGCATGAGGGGTCCAGCTAGGTTCGAATCCCGAAAAAACCCAAATTCTAACATAAGGTTTTTTTCACTGCGCCACATCTCGCGAACGTCTGACAAACATCTTAGAGTATAATTGTCATGAAAGAGCTTCTCGGCTAATTCCGTTTGGACTCGGCATAAAACTGTAAATCCCTTCCATTCGTCACAAAAACAAAAACTCGCACAAGACGAATGGTTGTGAGAAGCTAGGCCTAGGGTCCCTACGGACCTGTTGAACCAACTATTTATTTATTTTTTTCTTAACATAGGGCAAATCATTCGTGCGCACGAAAACGTTTAATCGTTTCGCCTTACAGAATATTATCCCAGGTATGATCGATTCCATTCGTTCATTCAACTACTATTTTCACTCTTTTCCTAGGTTTCATTCCTTCAACTTTTCAACTATTTTCTTTCAATAGTTGCTTAAACGATTTACTTAAAAGAAAAAAAAAGATAAGTTGGTGTTACTCATTTTAACTGAATGAATAAATGAAAAAAATCATTCGATAGTCGAAAGCATTCAGTTACTAACTATCGATAGTCGCATTCATTCGATAGTGCCCATCACAAACTACGAGTTGTGATGCAACCGTATCGTTCTTTTGCCAAATTTAATGCAGCATTATCCATGAAGCTCTTACCTGCGTTGAAATCTGGTCTGTCAGCTAATAGTATGTCCATTTCAGAGCCACATCTGGCCAGTTTATCCCCAGCCTCGTTCCCTACATGTCCAGGAACCAAGCATAGTGATGGTTTATCGCTCTTAATGCCAAAAGGCACTCACTGACAGACTGAGTTTACCAGATTGGAGTTAGGTTAGGTTGGTGAGCAGGCGGGGAGTATTGCGCGTCGGGTGAAAAGGTTTATCCCTTACCCCTAGTTACCTATTCTGTACGCCTTATTAATTAATTAATTACTGTATCATTGCATACACACCATCTTGTGGATTTGATAAAGTTCATGATTTTGTCTGGTGGTGTGCTAGACGGCTCGATCAGATTGTGGAAGAAGAATTTTCCAAGGAATTTGTTCCTGCAGTGTTGGAGACTTTTTCAGTAGCGTAGGAAGTGGGTTGTGACTAGAGTCGATCGCTTGGCTGTCCACGCAAGGGGTAATTTTCATCGCTGGTAGTTCCCTCGCTGAGACAGTTTAAGCCGCCTTCCTAACCGCATAAATCTCTGTCTTGAAAACGCTGCAGTGGTTTGCCAGTCGGCATGACTGGAATTGCTTTTGGAAACCGCATTTCTATACAGAAGGTATTGCCCGGGCTAGTATATCACCAAAGAAAGTTTGCAGTACTGTATTCCATTCTGTTGAAAGGAAAATAAATGACAAATGCGAAGTCCACTCTCGATTTGACAGATGGAATGCTTGCTGCGTTACAATCGCTAGTGGCATCATTCAAAGTTCCATTATTTACTGCTGTACCCAGATGAAAACGTGTAAAGGGTGCACTACTCATTTAAAATACCTTTCGACCTCATTTCTCCTAAACTGCATACATTAATTTGAAGATATCGCCAAATCATCACCTGTCGGAACTATAGCGAAATTTAATAACCGATCAATACGATAGCTATCCAACCTACAGCCGCGTTCAAATGCCTCCATTCAATGGTATAACTTGCCACGTTATAGTCATTAACTAATGACCAACGATTAAGCAAATTAATATTCGTCCACAAAAGACCTTCCACGATATACAAAACCAACTGCAACGGCATACGAAAAAAAGAAAAAAAAAGTAATGATATTAAAACTGACACAATCAACAGCATAATCGGCTCCTAATGAATGTTCCACTTAAAAACCCAGGCCACAGATACAAAGCAACCTGGGGGACGGCTTTTCATAGATAAATGTTTGCCCAGGCAGCTATAGCTCGACTTGCGAGTCGATTCAAATTTGCTGCTCACTATGCAGAAACCTATTAATGTAATGTAACGTGTAGCCTGCGCGAGCGCGCCGAGCACACACACAGATCATTGGCCAAAAGGTCGTTCCAATTTCACACGAACAAGTATTTGCAGCATGCGAACCCAATACCCTGCACTTGCATTTTTGTTGGCTGCTGCAAAAGTCGCCTATTAGTTTATGTGATAAGAGAATTTTGATAAAACGGAGAGCTACAGCTACTACCGTGTCGTGACGTGACGTGAGTGGCTGCCTGAGATAAAAACATTTCTTGCCTCCGCTTAGTGTTTTCTTCCCGTTTCTGTTGGTCAATAAACTTCACACGTACCTACATAAATGTGTATCGACCCAAATAGACAGTTTTCAGCACCCTACCAGGATTAGTCATATTTATTTTGCGGACATTTTATGGCTGCTCTGGTTTTTGTCTGCTTTATGTTGACAAGCGTTTTTTATGATAGATGCCCATTTGTCGCGGTCCGTTGGTGTGGAGCAATAGACCTACAGTCAGTCGCCACCCTGCGCGCTCTCGCGCGGTGCAACATTATTTCGTTTTATTTATGCATTTGCATATGAAATTTATAGCCACCTCGGTGGTCTATTATTCATTCCATTCAGAAAAATGCTCATATACCTACGACTGTCCGGACAGAAGTTGTTCCATGCCATGGCGTATAAGGTGAAAGGTGATATGGAAAATATTGAAATGGTGGTATGTCCGCCCGGAGGACATTCAAATTGAGTGGTTGAAAATAATTTGCAGAATTGTTGCCTGATGTCGAAATGGGAATGAAGCCAGGTATTTATTGCAAAAGCACTTAGCCAACCATGGAGTAGAATATTGCTATTTTTTTGGTTGAATAATGGGTGGGCTATACCTGGAGGAATAATAAATATCATTTCGAAGTTTGACAGGAATCAGAGGGCCCACTTGTGATGCATACACAAGATGGTTGAACGGATTACCTACTGATGAAGATATACGCAATTTGATCTAAAGGGTTTGCCACTTAAAATTCGTTGCAATTTTGGCTTGTCAAATGCTTAGATATCAGTTTTTGTATAGGTATCTGTCAAACAATATTGAAAATAATTTGAAAATCTGCTTTTAGATGGCGGAAACGAATGGTAAAGATTTGCCGCTATTTTGTGCACAAATTGGGTATATTTGGATTTCTTTTAATCAATTTTGACAGCTGACTGACATGAGCGGGCCTTATCAATAACCAAACAGTCATCGTGAGTAGTTTTAAAATTACTTTATATTCGAAATTTAAATGTGAAACTACCAATAAACAAACAAATTGGAGGGATTAATAAATTCGAATTTATTACAAGGTTTAGTACAATTAACTTCAAATTGGGAGGATTTTTGAAAAGCTGTCATATCAATCACATCCCACTTTGACGTTTACAACAAATTTTGTCCAACTAATTTGGACTGAGTAATTATTGGGAATATTTAGTTATCCGAAGTTGACTAGACAGGTCTGGGCGAGATTTACCCAGAACTGAAGAAGTAGAATGAAGGGTAGCGTCACTTTTCCTACTCCACTCACGTATAAGAACTGTCAACTAAGTACTCAGTTATGAAATTTTTGACTAGATTCGTCGGCTATCCCTCCGTGAGCGTGAACTGAAAAAGTTATTCATGTGACCTCTAGGTCAATCAAAACTGATGTGGTATTCGATTGTGCACTTTTTTTGCTCTCCGAGCAATTTTTATGTTCGTTTTGTACAAAAAAAGCAATCTTTTCTAGATTTCAGAGCAATTTTGCGAATCGGGATTTATTCTAAGATTTTCTTCAGATTTACCAATACAAGTACGTTTCGGTTTGGCAACTAGTGGAGTTTGTTTACGTTTTCGTGAAATTTTTCAACTAAAAAGAAACGCATTGCATCGGGTGGATCTATTTTTTTTAATTATTTATGTGCAAATACTTAGAAATCAACCTGGGCGCAAATTAAGAATGTTTTAATATAAAGTTTAACCAGTGAATGCAAAACGCTTAGAAAAGTGTCGAAGGCTACACATATTCGAACCGCACGAATATCAACACAAAAAAGAGCAAGTGACATTTTTATGTTCGATTAGTCACACGAAATCTGAGAGCACTGAAGAAGCCCAATCGAAAACCACATGAGATACAACAAATCAGTCAGGTGTCAGACTTTCTAAACTACATACTTGAACGTCATACGTCCCCATTTTAATTTGTATGCTTCTGACGTAGTAAAATGGACTTTTGTTTCGCTGCCTTATTTTATCTAGTTGTTTATTACCCTTTCGGGTAGTCGGCGCAGTGGCTTAGTGGTTAGTGTGTTGGATTACTAAGCGAGGGGTCCCAGGTACGAATCCCGAGAAAGCCCAAATTCCAACTTAAGGTTTTTTTCACTGCGCCACCTCTCGCGAACGTCTGACAAACATCCGAGGATATAAGTGTCATGAAAAAGCTTCTCAATTGGCCGTTTGGACTCGGCATAAAATTGTTAGATCCCTTCCATTCGTCCCAAAAATAAAAACTCACACAAGACGTATGGTTGTGAGAAGCTAGGCCTAGGGTCCCAAGGGACCTGTTGCGCCAATTATTTTTTTTTATTACCTTTTTTAAGTGGCGCAACAAACTTCCTTATTATTTCAATCCTGCTAATTCTAAACAAATCTACTTAAAGTCTAACTTGATGGCAAGCTCTTCGATATTTTCACAAATCCCTTAGCTGATGAAAACTTATTCCACTATTTGTTTTTCTAGATCACTTCCAGTTTAATGGCGCTGGAGAGTCCTTTTTTGTGCTATAGTTGAGGTTAGCTTTATTGCTGATTCCTGCAAGTATTGGATAACCGTCTTAGATGATAGGACTTACTCAATTTTAATTTTTTTATTGGTGGAGTAATTTTTACTATGCAGTTTTGGTAGCAAGTAGGTTTATAGATTTATTATTCGATTTAGACGCCTCTTATTTACTGAATTGGGAAGCGAACACTGATCCTCGCTTATATCGAGTTTTAGTCAGGAGATTTTGGTTCATAAATGGTTGTAGAAATGTCTGCGAAATATTGTTGAATTACAATGACAATCCTTAGACACACTCACTATTTGTTAGGAATTATATCTATTTCGAGCTATTTTCATCATCAAACTTTTCATAAGTGATTGCTATTAGAATTTTTTTGTTTTTTAATTGTGACAGTCAATATGTCTTCGTATATATCCCACTAGCTAAACCTGTTCCAATTTATGTTCGAGACTAAAAATTCGTGCATTACTTGTTGTTTAGTAAACTGAACTTGTGCAACTTGTCGAAATGCAGCTTCCAACTTAAATTTGTAAAGAACCGAAACCTCATGTCAAAGTATGTAAATGCAACAAGGCTTTAGTATTACTCCCACAATCCTTGTCATTGTATGAATCTGATGTCGAATAAAATCAGAACAAAAAATAAACATTAATGTAATGCCTACACCTCCTCTTATCCGTTTACAGCCAACAGTGGTAAATGTTTAATCTAAGCAATAACACCGGACACCGCTATGGTATAAGTTATTTGCGGATAAAATCTTATCCACACTTTTAGCCTATTTATGTCTCACACAAGGCGATATCATTTGCACGTTACATTACCTAACCCTGTGCAGAAAATGTATCAACAGCTGCCATACTTTAATCCAAAAACAGCGTCAGCTCGGCAGTAGGTCTCTCTATATTTGTCCAACAACACTTTGCGTTCATTAGCATTGCAAAGGAAATGTATCGCATTAATGTATCTAAGAAAATGGACAAAAAGGTTACTTCCCACCAAAGAAAAAAAAAAACACAGAAAGCTTATCTTGTTTTTGACACATTGCTACGAATTGGCCATTTTCAATGATCGTAAATTCTCGTAAGTAACTTTTTTCAACTTTTTATTTTTACTGGGACACACATGGAGCTGAAGGCAGGCTTCGGATGTGTTCCCAATATGGAATGACGTGTATACGTTGTTCGCCGTGTTAGATATCAAGAAATGGTATGTAGATTGAAGGCTCGTTTAGCTGATAGTACTGCCCGGTTGCATATTTCATTTAGACGCTTGTTTGTTCGGTAGAATGCAGAGAAACACCCATCGATAGGAGCAATTGGTGCGATTTGTGACTTGCATACGCATTTTTAAAATAACTGTAGCGGTTAACCAAAGGCAGGAAACACACAAGCCATCGAGTAAAATTGGAATTTAAATAAAAATGAGAAAGATTGAAAGCTTTTACTGAGACATGCTTTACTATTTTCGGTCCTTGTCCTCGATTGAGATCCAGGCTGGAGAAGTCTTTCTCTACTTCGTTGTCTGTTTTTCTTAAACTCAAGCTGTAATTTTTTTTTTAATATTGCCATTTCTAAAAACGAACATTTTTCCTTTTTTAGGAGGCCGCCCGCTTCCCTGGTGGTGTCGAAACAGTCGAGCTGGCACAAATGGACGCTCATCGATGTCGGCCAAGCATCCAGCGGACAGCATACGGAGGCCAACAAGCAATTCCGGCGTTTGGACATGGCTCAGCAATCGACGATCATCAGCTGGTCCCGATCAAATCGGACCGCCTTCCTCGTCGCCAGCCGAAAACCATTACACCCACATGGACGATGCGTATAGCCCGGTGGGGGTCGGAGAGGCCCTGTACGCAGAACTAGACCGGGAATCAGTGCGCTCAGCAAACCCTTCATATCAAAACACTGCCTACAGTCAGTGCGGTGAGGTAGGCATACACAAACTTATCCATTTCAATCCACAAACTAACTCTATCAACCTTCCACCCAGAAGTACAACTTTCAATCGCATGACCAGGACATTCCAATGGTTGTGTCGTCGGCTCCCAGCAGTGCCTACTACTCGGATCTGTCGGTGACAGCAATACCAGGTGGTAACGACCGTGCCTACGAAGTGGTTGGACTCACAGTTATGTCGCAACCGCTTCCAAATTGGGATGCTGCGGGAGACTCCAGTGGCGGCAGTAGCGGAGGACTGGCGTCAGCGCGACGTATACCCCGTCTAGCGGCCATTAACGAAAGTACGACCACAGTGCCCTCGGATTATGTTTAAGTTTTGAATTCACCAAGAGCGTGCAGCTGTTTTCGCGCTCCTCCTGCCACACACTCTCCTTATTAAATTCTAAGTTAATTTGTACAATTTTGTTGTAAAAATACACAAACACACAAACACACACACACACACATATTCTATACATATAAACGAGCTTAAGAAATATTATTGTTTAGAGAACAAAATCATTTCGTAATCAGTTGATAAGTAGAAATTAATTCTTATAAAGTATAATATAGGCGATGAAATCGTTGGTGATATTTATATAAATTATAATAATCAATAATCATTAACAATTCTGTACTGATGTTAAGTAAACGAATTAAATGTAAACAAACATAAACAAATAATGTGTATAACAACTTGAGAGCTTCTTTTAAAAAGAACAGCGAATTGTATCGAATATAAGTATATATGGCAATTATTGTTAAAATAAAGTAATTTTTTTATATATACACACACGAAATAAATTATATTATATGTATACAAGAAGAAAGTATTTCTAACAATTATTTAAATCGACGAAGAAAACAAAACAGAAAATATGTATAAAATTATATTTACAAAAATATTACAGGCACGATAAATCATTTTGTTGACAATAGTAGCACCCACTTGATTGGCGAATGGTGAATCGTCAAAATGCAATTGAATCTACCAATATACATAAAAAAACGACCTATTTGATGTGTTTTTTTTATTTTTCTTTTAGTTTGTAGAAGCTGCACTGTTTATTTTTGGTCATTGTGATTTTTGTTTGTTTCGTTTTGTAATGTGAAGAACATTGATTTTTGTTAAACAATATTTTTGAAATATTGCTACTTTTGAAATTGTTTTCCAGGTAGATTTCTTTTTTTTTCTGTTTAGTAATGTTTAACATCGTGTGTATAGTAATTTTAATAAAGATGAAAAGATGAGTTAAAAATAATATCTAAACCGTGTGTTTGTTTTACTATTATCGCGGACACGGTTGTTAGAGATGTTACTGAAAGTTTGGGAAACAGGAAATCTTGATCCTGATTGCATTCCCAACTATTATAGGCTGACTTACTTCAATTTACCAAAAAGTAGGAGATATGTACTTATACCAAAAATAGTAAATTCCTATAAAAATGTGTTCAAAAATGAGATCTAGATGAGAATTCACATAGCTTCAAAAAATGAATTGCAACCACTTTATAAACTTCTCGAAAATCAGAAACGGCGGCCTTGTTGTACTTAAATTCTTTTACGATAAGTGGTGGACATGGAACTGGTCATTGGCTCCACTGGGGTTTCCTACAGTACCCTTTTATTTTTAGTAACCAAGTCATTGTTAATTCTTCTTAAGTTTCTATTGTTCGCTGTCCAGTTGTGAAATGAAAATAGGTACGATTCGGTGAGAAACATTTTTAAAGAGTAACAATTGCAGATGTTATCGTTTTTGTGCTAAATGGATCGTTATCAGTTACGCTACTCCACTCCTGTATGTCTATTTGAAATGTTGTCTGAAAACAGTGACATTTCACCAATCGGTTCATGCAGTAACTTTGGTTGTAAAATCACTGAAAACTAAGACCAGTACTGCAACGATCTTATGTTTAGGTGATTGTTATTCATGTGACAATGTATATTTAACATTATTTATAACATCTGCTCTCGAAAGTTGTTAAAAGTTTCCGCAGTTTCGGGTTTCCTTCTATGGATGGCATCTTAGAATAGTTGCCTTAGTTGATTACGTCCGATAATGAATAAAGGTTTTACACGTTCGCCGTTGTTAAAACAAAAGCGTTAGTACTTATATTGGCCCAATGTCTTCACTCTCTTTTGTATGATACATTCGGCAATCAATTCCAACAGAATTCCTACTAATTTTGAATCTACACCGAAAATTGGAAGAACCTATATCAAATAACTCTATAAAAGAAGGTAATGGTGTATTAAATGGCCTCGGCATCCTTCAGTTCGGCAACGCTTCGTACATCTTGCCTTAGGCAATCAACTCTGTTCAGCAACTGCAACAACGGAAGCAAAGTCGAAACAGAGGGCGCGTTTTTTTGTTTAAGTACCCGGAAACAATGGGGCCGTTTTATGTATGAGGTATCCGGATATCTACCGAAAGTCTAATCAAATGTGTCTGATTTGGTATCATGATTTGTTTGTCTCAAAGAGGTTTGTTTTAGCAATGTAAGGAGAAGGATATTATTAGCGAACTCTACGAGCTATACAACGACATCGACCAGGGACCCTACTCTGTATCTCGTTTCGAAAGTAGCATTTTTCTAAAGTGTACTTTCTGTACTCTCTATTTGGAAAGCCGAATGAAATATACTACTACTCCGATTCAGATTTCCGAAAGTTTTACAGAGTACCAACTTAAAAACGGAACGGAAAGCAAATTCGAATAGGATTGACTTTCGTAACGAAATGGAGAGTAGGGCCCCAGATCAGAAAAGTACGCATCAGTCGTCTAAGATGGCTGGGACATGTATGGACACCAACGCTCCAGCCCGAAGAGTCGAAGGCCAACACGGAGAAACAGCGCAGCGGGGAAAGACCTTGCCTTAGCGAGTGCTCGCAAGTGGAATGGGACCTCAACCAAGTTGACGACAGCATCGACAGCCAGGGCACTCATTCCGTAACTTTTCAAACGATTATCGTCGAAACGATAGACCTTTAAAATTAGGAACCAAGTGCTAAAATTACAAGTTTGAGAGCTTAATCCAGTTCATTTTACAAAAGTATAATGAAAGCTGACGTTTTTTCAAAAACATTCGAGCAGAATATGACTTTTTTTTGGTGACCAAAGTTTCAAAAACGATATCGTTCAGACGATCGTTTATATACGAAATCTGCCCCCAGATCTTGAGCACTGACCTGCACAGCCGTAAAGTGAGAACTTCCAGGCACACCTTACCAAATTTCGGCCGAAGAACATCGTTCATCGATAAACTCAAAATAAAAACACATTTTCTATTGGTTGGTATTGATTTTTCTCTTTGAAAATAACTTATTTACAATAAAATAAAGATAAAAATAACAAAACAAAAAAAAAATACATTAGATAATGAAAGAAGACGTTGAACGTTTCAAATTTTCTAACATATGAAACCATAATACAAGTGTTTTCATTGTTTGTTGTTGTTTTTAAATAAATAAACGTATTTCACATCTTGTATACATACATAAGAGCAAATGGACATTCTAATCGAAGAAGAAAAGAAAACATTCATTTAAATAAAACCGGCAAGGAAACGCAATGTAATTAAAAAAAAAAAAAAGATATGCGTAAGTTCCATGCGGTATTTCTTTATTATTATTAATCGTATTTTGTTTCTTTCTGAATTTTGGTTAATAAATTTTCATGCGCTAAATCCTATTTAGTTTTAGTAATTTTATTTTTATATTTATTTGTTTTTATATATAATATTGTTCAAAGGCCAAAATGCGAACCTATTCTAAGAAAATAAAAATAATAAAGAGAGACGGACTTTCATTGTATGTAGTATTTCTTTTAAAGAACAAAAAAAAAACAAGGGAAAAAATAGGAGAATAATATTTTAATAATAAGTTTAACAGTCTCATTATTTAAGCTAAGAGTTGTTTTGTTTTTGTTTTTCAATAGAATTTAAATTTTACCACAAACTCTGCTCGATCGTCGCTCGTTCGGGTGTTCGCTCTGTTGGGGCGGAACACCGGAACGTTTAGTAACTAATGCCCTAAGTTGCGTGGTGCGTTTTTTGTTAATTTTGTGATGGTGTTAGCATGCTTGCGTGGTGGAGGTGGTAGCGTTTGTGTGGAAGTATTTCGCAGATGATAGCGTCCAACGATGTGATGAGTGAATGCAAAGTTTCGTCGCAAGACTCCTGGCAGCAGCAGCTTTTTTGAATAATATTATTCATCCGTTTTTTGGCTCGCTGTGGTGCCCTCAGATGCTGTTGTGGTGGTGGTGGCTGCGCCACCCTTTGGAGACAAGTCTAAGTGGATTTTGAGTGCACGTTCTCTGCGCGGTGAATACAGCGTTGTGGAAGATGACCCTAGGCGATCTAGCCTGGTCTTCTCCTTCAAGTTGAGCTCACGTCGCTCTTCCAATGTCAGTTCTTTGGGTTGATCGGTGTTATCTCTGTGAACACGCCAAATTAGCAAAGCAAAAGAAACCAGTGAACAGACGGACTTACTTGTAAAAAACAACGTTTCCGCTCAGTATCGTCGTGAGTGGAAACTTATCGGGAGTGGCTGGATTGGTGAACCAGTTCATTGAACTATTTATGTTAAGCAGGGAGACATTTGTACATGGGAAGGAACTGTTGATCTAGAATTGCAAAACCGTAAGACAATTGATTTGCTTTGCTTTGATGTGTTTACCTTGCTGTATGCAACGTTGTCCTCTGGAATATCTGACACAGAAGCCAGCGCTTGCCTTATTTCAGTGTCTTCTGTTGGTAAAAAGCAAACAATACATTTAATGACTAAACAAATTCTCTGCGAACATGGATACTTACTCTCCAGTGTGATTTCTTGAAATTTGTCCAACTCCAAGGTGTCAGGGTGCCACCGCCTGACAAATATTGTGAAGCTTTCCTCGCTTGTATGGGGTGAAATTCCATCTTCGCATTCTTGGATCAAGAACTAAAAAGGGCTACATAAATATTTAACAGCCTTCATCTATCGAGCCTTACCTCTGAAGATATCCCAACTCGGCAATCGTTGCCCAGTTTATCGTCATCACCCAGGAAATAGACGGGATTCCTGCCACCCTTAACCCAAAAGCGACAATTCTCCACAGTCAACGTCTTATACTTAGCATCGATGCGCTGCAATTGAGCAATCAGTTGTTTCTTTGCGTCACGGACCAATAGTCCTTGTTTGAATATCCACTCGCACACACACGGTAATTTCCCTGAATTGTTGTCCAGCTCACTTAACTTTATAAAATACACCTTCGCCTTGTGTTCATCGTTTTGCAGAATCTTTCCAAGTTCAACTATCAGCATCTCGCCTTCACGAAGGAAGAGCAGTGTGTATGATGGATAAATCGGATCTGAGGTTTCGTATTTGCGGGAGACTTTAAAGTAATTTCCTGGCACACGGATCAATGCTTCCAGATGCCTCTTCAACTGCGCCATTTTCATACGCGAATCGACAATGACCTTGTACATTACTGGCGGCTTACGATTACATTCGTCCGAATCATCGTTTTGGTTTCCATTCAATGCAGCGCTGGCAGAGGGAGGTGGATCTGCGTCGATCTTGGTCGCAAAGAAGTACAGATTCTGTGCAGCTGTTTCATCAGACGTTGTACGTGATCCATCAACAAGTATCGAGTTGATTTTGTGGAACATCTCCTGAGATTCGGACTCGTCAGGGCTGGACATCTGTGGCGAGTGACTTGTGCTGGACATTCCGGTGTTTGTGTCCACCAAAGTGCGGTCACCATCGCTAAGGCTGCTGTCTTCGCTATTGCTCTCTGTTGTGGTTGGTGGCAGGGGTGACTCTCGCCGATGGTATTCGGAAGAGGCGTCTCCATTCATAAGGACGGCATCGACCACATCGGCCGACTGCGGTTCATAGGCCGGAATACACATCACCTCCAAGCTGTCGGGATCTGTATTGGGCACCGTCAAAAAGAAATAGGTCAAGTTCTTGAACGTCTTCTTAACTGTGTTCACGAAATTGTCCTGCGCTTCGGGTGTGGCATTTGGGTCTGTTGCGACAAACGCTTTTTGACCCGGCAGCGTCGCCAAGAGAACTTCACTTTCCTTCAAGCCCATGCGTATGGCAACCGATTTTTTGACACTGTCATTTCCAGATGACGAGTACACCAAGTGTGGCCCGTCCAATTCCATGGTATCCAGATTCACTTTGTATGTCTGCAAAGTGACACCGCCAGGTTCATAGACTTCGAACTCATCATTCTCACCACGATATTCTAACAAGTAATCGGTCGGAGGACACGCCGAGTGATCGCCTTCCTTTTCAAAACTTCGAATGATATCATCGTTGTATGCCACAAGGCGGCATCTTGAGATGGGTGCAAATTGTTCAACCATTAACATCTGGTAGGCTGACTCGAGCACATACTTAAGATCGAACGACCGAGACACATAGACACGGGTAAGTTTCAATTTCTGTAATTTTGGGTTATAGAAATAAACTCGAGGTTTGACTATACTCTCCAGAGCCATGTCGGAGTGACGAGTGCGACGCGACTCATCTTCACAATTGATCTTTGGCAACATTGTGTTGATATATTCGGGAAAATCTTCGGTTTTTGTACATCGCTCGTTTCGCTTTGGATCAATTTGGCGATACATAAGCATGTAGGCGTTTGTACTGCTGCTATAGACACTCGAGTAGTAGGCCTTTGTGCTGCCGCCTCCGAACGATCTTTGAATGTCCTCCTGGGTGATCTGAAGTTTAAATTAAAAGAAACAACCAACTGGTTAGGAATTCATGCAGAAAATAAAACTCAAATCTTTAACTTACTGGTGTAACATTCTGGTCGTTGAAGCAGAACCATTCGCCGTTCTCAAACTCTTTGATGTAGGCGTAGTAATGTCCACCAGAGGCACTGCCCGAATGGATCATTATAGCGAACAACTCGTACAAATACGGCCCACTATCGGCCTTCGATGCTGACGATACCGATGCAGTTGTTCGATTATCCGTGCTCGCACTCATATCAATGCCTTCATCATCCTCCTGCATATCACACTCATGTTGACTCGAGTTGGCTGTGGTTGCTATGCCACTGCTGTTATCTTCCTCCATTGCTGATCCACTGTCTGTGGTGCTGCAATCATCAGTGTTGGTGGCTGCAGCTGTGGCGAATCCATTCATGTGGACGTTATTGTAATTGCCGAATGTCTGGGCATCCGTTGCATTAATGAAAGTATTTAAATTCAGTGTTTGCGGGAAAGTGACCCTTAAAGTAAAACATTGCTACACTCCATACCAACAATAATAGGCTTTGTAGAGGTACTTACTTATCGTTCAACTTGATGCGATTCATTGTTTGATAATCAAAGTCGAACCGTTTTAGATGCAAGGTCAGAATGTAGGGGAAGTTCTTGAACTTGAGACCTTTGTGTGCATCGCACTTCTTGTCACACTTTTCACAGAAGTATTGATTGTTCCCATTGAGAGTCTCTGGCTGAACAAATGCTCGTAGCGCTTCTTCGATGCTGCCATAGGCGACAGTACTTCCAAATGGTCGCACTGGCAGGGGTATATCGAGGAAAGTGTCAGCACGTGTCTTCTCCGTATTGCACTCCAAGCACTTGACATAATCAATCATCTTGCCCTCGTATAGATTGCTGATCAAATTCGCCTGCTTTGTGTTTTTAAATTTATGTTCCAGCGCATCGAACATAACGCGGCACAGTTCCTGGATATCATGCTGTTGCCAGGCCTCTGTAGAGTCCCAGCCGAAACTTCGGGTGAGATCTGTCGTCTCGACAGCCGCCTTTTTCGAGGTCTAGTAAAATAAAACAAAGACATTTATCAGTGGGAACAAATGAAAACGTCGAAACGGCTTACCTGTAAGTTGAGAAACAGCTTCTGTAGCTGGTAGGGAATGCTCTTCGCCTCGTTGTCATTGTCGAACTCCCAACGATAGAGTGCATTCCGGAATTCAGGCGTCATAAACAGTGCTTGCAACAAACTGTTCAAGTAGCAAGTCATTGCCTGATTGACTAGACCCACATATCCAGCGGATGATATTTGGCGCGGAAACGATTTCAATTTATTACAGATCTCCGCAGACAATGATGATTGTTCGTAGCATTCCTCAGTCATCGGACCGATGGGGGGTCGGGCATTCGGGCTGGGGATGCGTGGAAGCATCATTGATGTGTTGTTCAATGGATCCGGCTCTGTGGGACTGGCAGAGGCTCCCAACGCCAAATCGTCATCGGAAAGTGGATCTGGCGTCATTGGACTTAGGTTTAGCGAATCGGCCGTCATTGCAATTTCCAGTGAGTATTTCCGCTGTTGTTCCTGCAGAAGGGGCTGGCTTTCTTGTCGTTCCCGTTGGTGTTCTTCCTTTTGTTGTTGTTGTTCCTGCAGTAGAGGCTGTGCTTCTTGTGGTTCCTGTTGCGGTTCTTCCTTTTGCTTCTTTACCTTTACGATTTTACGTTGTTGTTCCTGCACGGGGGTCTGATTTTCTACAGGTTCCTGTTGGCCTTCTTCTTTTTGTTGTAGTTTCTTTACCTTTACGATTTTACGTTGTTCTTCCTGCACGGGGGTCTGATTTTCTACATGTTCCTGTTGACCCTCTTCTTTTTGTTGTAGTTTCTTTACCTTTACGATTTTACGTTGTTCTTCCTGCACGGGGGTCTGATTTTCTACAGGTTCCTGTTGGTGTTCTTCTTTTTGTTGCAGTTTCTTTACCTTTACGGTTTTACGTTGTTCTTCCTGCACCGGGGTCTGATTTTCTACAGGTTCCTGTTGACCCTCTTCTTTTTGTTGTAGTTTCTTTACCTTTACGATTTTACGTTGTTCTTCCTGCACGGGGGTCTGATTTTCTACAGGTTCCTGTTGGTGTTCTTCTTTTTGTTGCAGTTTCTTTACCTTTACGGTTTTACGTTGTTCTTCCTGCACGGAGGTCTGATTTTCCACAGGTTCCTGTTGGGCTTCTTCATTTTGGTGCAGCTTCTTCACCTTTACGGTTTTACGTGGTTGTTCCTGCACGGGAGTCTGATATTCTACAGGTTCCTGTTGGCCTTCTTCTTTTTTTTGTAGTTTCTTTACCTTTACGATTTTACGTTGTTGTTCCTGCACGGGGGTCTGATTTTCTACAGGTTCCTGTTGACCCTCTTCTTTTTGTTGTAGTTTCTTTACCTTTACGATTTTACGTTGTTGTTCCTGCACGGGGGTCTGATTTTCTACAGGTTCCTGTTGGCCTTCTTCTTTTTGTTGAAGTTTCTTTACCTTTACGATTTTACGTTGTTCTTCCTGCACGGGGGTCTGATTTTCTACAGGTTCCTGTTGGCCTTCTTCTTTTTGTTGTAGTTTCTTTACCTTTACGATTTTACGTTGTTCTTCCTGCACGGGGGTCTGATTTTCTACAGGTTCCTGTTGGCCTTCTTCTTTTTGTTGCAGCTTCTTCATCTTTACAGTTCTACGTTCCTGAAGTAGAGGTTGGCTTTCTTGTGGTGGCTCCTGTTGGCCTTCATCCTTTTGTTCTTGTTTCTTTACCTTTACGGTCTTACGTTGTAGTTCCTGCATTGGAGGTTGGTTTTCTTTTGGTTCCTGTTGTTGCTGTATTTTCTTTATTGGTGACTGCTCTTGTATTGGCTTTTGTGACTGTTCTTGTGGTTGTTGATTTTCCATTGAATGTGGTTGTGGTTGTTGCTGCTGCTGCTGCGGACCTAATGAAATTTCGTAACGTTTTTTGGAGCTTTTCTTCCACTCTCCATGTGGCAGAAGGATTAGAAAATTCTTAGTCTGTGGAACAAAGCCGGCTACTTCATATAGCGTCTTTGATTTGATGTCATTCAGATATATCTAGATTTTGGGAGATAGAGAACGCTGTAAGTGATAATGTTTTTGCCGCCAATAGCAAATATATTTACCATATCATCATTTTCACTCACTGGCTGCAGGATCAGATCATATGACTCATACCGAAATTGTGTTGATACATCACGGAATACCTTCTCAACTGTGTAACTCGGCCGGACGACTATGTTTATTTTCTTTTGCTGAGAACAGGGTGTTTTATCGTAAACAGCACAATGTGCACAGTGGTCAAAGGTCTGAAACATGTCTGTAAATTTAAATTTATACGTTTTGTTTTTAACTTTAATGGTTATTCCATAGATGAAGAGATGTTATAGCGGGGTAATAGCTATGAGTAGAAGTAGAGGTGTATGAATAGAACTGTTGATCAGTCTGTATGACATTTTTTTTAACTTTTGAACTATTGCCTATTGAACTATTTGAAATGATGCGAGGAAATCTCTTTTTGCGATGCGATTGTGCACAATTTTACGATCGGCAGGGCATACCATAGCTGCGCACAAAACTTTACATATCTGCAGTCTAAAGATACAAAAAAAACTCGCAATCATTCTTGCGTAAGTCACAAAACTAGTTTCACAGTCCGATCAAATTCAAGACATTTCCATAATCTCTGATGCAATCTCATAAACAAGACTATTTTCTTCATCCTTGTTCACCTAGTTCTAGAGCAATTCAAACTGCCATAGAATTATCCTTGCGAACTGTTTAAGATCACTTGTTTTCTATCGACTGTGTAAATTTCAGGAAGTCATTTTGTAGCACATTGGATCATTATAGATTTCGAGAGATATTCGAATCAGACCACCACTGTCGGGTCTCTTTTCGTCACATTGGATCATTAAGTTAAAATGTTCTTCCTGATCTAGGTGCTTCAAATCAACCAGTCAGCTGTATAGCAGATCAGTGGTCTTCTGGGTAGGTCGTGAACTAGATCATACTGGCTATCACGCTTTCGCGTTTCTAAGTATTTAAATATAAAGCACATCAGTCACAATATTTTTACTGACGCTCAAATAGACTACTTAATTCCTATTCTCTGTAAATCAAACTTAAAGCATTCGATTAACTTTACTTTCGCTATACGAATATTTTTCATCTCAATCAAAGACCTACCAGTACTGGATTCAAACCGATTGCAGTCTTATCGCTTACGAATGAAAAACATTGCACATGTTTCAGCACATACATATATCGCTTTTCAACACTCTCCATTTTTGGTGCAAACATTTTCGTAAGCGTGTGTCTGTTCATATACGAATATCATTAAGAATCAGCCGAATGCGTTGCTAGATTAGTCAGCGCTCTCACATTTGTACGTCTGACACGGGGGCACATCGCATGGTGAGCCAATTACTAATATAGCCCACGAAATGTGTTTATGACTTCTGCACTCGTCTTTATTAATATCCGTGAAAATTCGCTGGCCATTTGCCAAGCATTTGGGGAATCTATAAAGCAAATACGTTGGAAACCGAAGAGCAAAAGTTTCCTGTTTTGGTCGTTTTCGTTTTTTATTTCACACGGTTTGCATTCAAAAGTATGGAGGTTTATTTTTGGTAGGATTACTATTTAACGAGGAAGTTCGTTGTGACACTTGACGTAGGCTCCTTCAGTAGGTGATGGCGATATTAAGATGATGGTTGACGCAGACGGGACTCTGCCATCAGGTGGTAATAATAGAGAGTATTATTTTCTTTTTTACGGAATGATAAGTAATGCTCCTCATGGAAGAATCTGGACAAATTTTATTATATTTTCTGTTGTTATGATGACATGCCTACAAAAATGAATCACGTCGTCGTCAGCTTGGAAGCGTATATTATCTGCGCGCAATGTGTGCAGTTTGTGAGCAAGAAAATCCAGTGCGCAAAATTATTTATGGAACGTAAGATGCTCGCCCACGATTTGAAAACAAAAATATACCAGTTGTTTGGCAAATTTCATTTTGATTAAAATGTTATAGAAATTTGCAAAAACTTGGACCAGTTTTGTCAAAACAGTATTGTATTCATGACTGTGATGTGTTTTGATGGGCATTTTTCTCAGTAAAGCAATAGGAAAGCAGAAAACAACAACAACACTTATCAAAGCTGTAAATGTCTGTATGCCATTTATTCCAATCAAGAGTGTATTAGACGCAATTTGATGCCTCTTCTTGGAGGGTTTTCTTTTGTTTTCTAGAGATCGTGCATTTTCCAGAATCTGCAAGATCATTAGCTTGAAAATTTCAATAATAGAAACATTGAACAAGACGCTAAAGTCCCAAATCCATTCATACATTTCAACCTTCTGATTTAAGGACCTCTTGATCTCGTTTTATTCCTTTGTTTGTCGAGTCTTCCAAGTTGGATACTCTGTTTGTCCATGAAATACGCAGTCATTTTCGTAGCAGCAGCATTTCAAAGACTTCAAGTCTGTTTTGTAATGTTTTGTGTAGGGCGCAAGCTCTGAATAAAACTTTAAACCGGCCGTCACAATGGGTCATTATTGACAAGATTGTGGTACGGAGTACTGCTCGCCACATCACAAACCTAACCTAACCTTTGCATTTCTTAATCTTTACTTTCCTCATTAGTCAGGTATCAGGGCATATGGATACTTCGGATAGTGAAGAACCAGATGAGCTTGCAAGGAATGGAACAAAAATGCACGCATCTTTTGCTGTAAAGTTTATAAAAACTCCGCTGACAGGGATTCCGCTTACAACTCATCATATTTTAACAACGCTTTGAATATTTGCACCGAGTACGTGTAGAGTGCTGAACTGCAGGATACAGATGGCAGGTTCAACCTTCCCGGAGAAACACAGATTACACCAGGACTTTCCTCAACGCTAGCGCAAGTCTGGCAAACATCCAAGGGTCATTTTTTTGAGAAAGCCGCTAAGTGCAATCGTTTTGATACAACATCAAAAATGAAGCTCATACAAACGAGTGGTTGCGAGAACGTGGGTCTGGGTCCTATACCCGTATGACAATCTTCCTGATGATTTAAAGTCGTTGAGGAAGGATTGAGAGTGGATGGACCTTGTAATCGACATTGAGAATGCGAAACTTTTGCAGTGGAAAAACTAAGCAAAATGTCTGCTGTCCTTGTTCGACATTTTCTCGATATATTAGGCACCCTGCAATTTATTGACACAGATTACACAGATAAATTTAACTCAGCATGGGTTTAAAAACAAAGGAAACAATAACCTTGACTTCTTCCTGAAAACAGTACTGACAATGTCTTGGACCACTTGATGCAGTATCCATTATTATTACCAAGGCCAATTGATTGCTCGTAGTTCTTTAAACGTTCGTATATAGTCAGGGACAAGGGATTGAATGTCGGGTGCATATCGCATCTCCCGCCTCACATGTGCCTTGCCACCCACACTTTATTGAGTTTCCGCCCTCATAGTGTAAATTGCATGTCATACCATGGGACAGTCGAGTGTCGTCTGCAGTACTTTTACAGAAGGGTTGTTAATTACAAAAACTCAATCAGCGTGTTTTTGTAATAGACCTTGCATACAGATGAGGCTTGCATGTGCATACTAAACACAATGAAAGTATGAAATTGAATTTCTGTTTAGCCGGATAAGAATTTTGTTTACAAATAATTAAAGGCACGGCCAGGTTAGTCGTTTAAATTTCTTATATATTGCATAGATTAGGTACACGAACTAGTTACAAGTGTAGCACGACAAGAACCATGTAACAATCGTTAATTACAGAGAATTGATTGCACAGGTTCGCTATAAGCATTACTTCCGCAGTTGTGACAACAATTTAGTGTGCAACTAAACTTCGCAACAAGGAATAACATTTGCATGCATATAGTACATATTGATGTCGAAACTTCCCGAAAACATGTCTGACAGCAGGCGACCATTTTGAAATAGACTTTCACCCATAGGGAATCTATCAACAGACTGGTGAAAAACACATCAAACGGTACAGTCTGATGAAACAAACGAATTCATGTTTTTAAGTAAAATGTTCACGAACAGTACGAAGATCACCACTTTTTTTTTTAATTTAAAAAAAAAGACAAAATTCTCGCAGTCGCTATACTATATTTCGAAAATATATTTAAAGCTGTTGGTATTGGTTCGGGTCAAGGCTACGTACCGAAATATCAAAGTTACATTCATATTGCATCAGGTTTGGGTAAGTGGTTTGTTTTGTTCAGAAAATCAAGTAGATCTCTCAAAAATCGTAAATCATAAACTGCGTGCAATATTTAAACATAAGATGACAGCCACAAAATAACCAAATAAATTAATATTACCACAGATTTTCGTCAATTTGCTTTATTCCGACACATTTGACTCTAAATTCTGGTCAATCTATTTATATTTTTTTTTTATAGACACACGCAAGATCGTTTGTATATATTTCAATCCCATTGAAAGAAATATATACTGACCCGTGGAGCCAAAATAATCCACATCCACAAGAAACAAAGGAAAACACAGAACATTTAATCACCAGATGTTGTGTCGGTTTCGGAAATGGTGACATTTGAATACCCATATGAAGGTGCTGTTTTCAAAAGCATTTAACTTATAGAAAGGGAACTCCAGTCTTTTAATCTGATTTTGCTCCCAATAAATTGCTGTTTCTGGTTTTTTCTTTGTAATCTAATCACAGGATTGAGCCATTCACATTCGCACTGAAACCTAACCTATGTATGGTTTAGAGCCGAGATGATTTAATGATGAAAGTTGAGTGGATGTGCTTCTTTATGTGGTACTTAAAACTGACTAAAAACTTCCTAGCGCCGCTAACTTTCGGCAACAGCTGAAATGGTATCGCGGATCTGTTGGCCAAATCTTACGTCAATCAAACGACTTCAATTGAAAGCGATTCAGTATAGAGTCGCGCAGGCTTACAACAAGCACGAGAATTATCGCACGTTAGCACTATAGTACTTTCATAAGCGACCTCCGCTTACATTTGCCGCCAGTTGTAGGCGTTGCTAGCTAAAAGTGTGTGCAACGCATCTTAAGACAGTCGGTACACTAACTTGGCGCGTAATAAATAGTTACACAGGATTAATTTAATAAATAAAGTCCGATGTTTGCTCCCAACGTTCGACATTCGATTCACAATGACTGATGTAAGTCTCGTCAAACAACCTTTACCAACTTAAGGTGCAAGCTAAGGGTGCACCTACCTATGCAGTGAGCGACAAGCGATTGAGCGACGTCGCTATTAAAAATTAAAACAAATGAAATCGTAAGCCGGCGTCCACGTAAGTTCTGAGCGATTAGCGACTTTGTTATATGCAGAGCGACGTCGCTTAATTGCTCTGTCGCTCACTGCCTGGCCGAAGCCTAAAAACTAAAACAATAGATAACGATTAGCCAATAGTTGTTGCATGGAAAATAACATTGAACTTTGCCGCATGTGACTTGTTTTGTTGATATATTTATCAGTCAGTATGTCATCGCAAACATGTGGTTAACACAATTTGTTCCCACCGAACAAAACAAATTAGAAAAGAGTACCAACGTTCGTTGTTTACTGTAGCAATACCGATTGTACTACTGTTTGGATCCCAGACTGATTTTCACTTACTTGGCATCCATTGCCAATAGATAAATCTGCCGGATTTCAAATGCGTACTTCAATAAAAGGAATGCAGCAATATCGATTACAAAACGGTTTGATGATTGTTTGCCATAGCTTTTGTATGTAATTTTTCCAGGTGATTTACAGGATTTTCCAAAAAGTGTCTTTCGACAGTTCTTCAGGACGTTCCGACTGTAGGCCGAAGTAGAAGTCACATCAGAGATATGTAAATGAGGTATTGGAATGCGGTTGGTAGCATTCGTTTATTGGGCGAATCCCCTACGGTAATAACGCACTAAACAAGTAAAAGAACAAGCGCTAAAAAACAAACAAAGCTCCGGAAACAAGCATCATCAAAATATCGGCGTTACCACAACTGCACTTCAGCCGTGTTTGGAACTGTCACTTCATCCTCCTCATTAAAAACACAATCTTCATCATTGTGATCACCCTGTGTGCGAATGTAACTTGTCCGCAGTTCCGTCTGCCGAATGTGACACTTCTTTGGCATACATTGTATAACATATTATCGAAAACGAAGCAAAAAGTACACAATATATTATGTAGGTATACAAAAACGAAATCCCAACCACGTTCTGTAACAAAATGAATTATATGAACATAACTAGGCCACACCGCATAAGCGGAGGTGGCAGCGTGTGATTAAAGACAACTGTATCTACAAATTTATTGCCTTTGAACTTTGTCTATGCCAGAGGGAAGGGTGCACGGAAAAACAGACAAGAACCTAAGAAAAAATAATTTAAAATCCTTGGTAAAAATGTGATTTAGAAGACCGCAGAGACAGAGACTTCCCTACATATTTGCTACTGTCGACTATTTTTAGAAACCGTTTCAAATAGTTTGCACATTGTGAAACACACGCTAAATAGAATACAGCAGCACACACAAATTATATAGATACATCCAGATTTATCTTTCTAAAAATATCCACTCGCACTCACTTTCTGCTCCTTTGACTCTCTGATCAATGTCGATGAAAATTTCAAGTCAAACGCGTGATAATGACGACTATCCCAGGGAGAGGAGGAACAACGATTGTACCTTAGATTAGACAGTATTATCGATAACTATGGTTTTATTTTTTCACTACGATTGCACACTATTCACAGGTCGCACACTATGACATCACTGCAACCAAAACGGACATTTTTCTCAAAATGTGTTATAAAATACTAAACGTTCAGTTGAAAATGAACATATTAACGTTACTACAAATGAAATAAAATGAGAATTGAAAATATTAAGTGAAGATAATTTCGGCAACGACGTCGGCTCTATTGGTGCGCGGCGGCGTAATCGATTCGCTGGTATCGCATCGCATACTGATGGCAGCGGCACTGTGAAAAAGCTCTCGGCACGGTCGAGCGATGGTTAGATATTTTCGGATACTTTAGATAGAAGGCGACAATTGCCACCGAGCGAGAGTGAATTAGGATGTGTGAGAAACACCGGGATGATCTTTTACACTGATGTGATGAGCACCGACGGGCACCAAGGGAGCTACATCTGGAAAAGAGCTTTAAACATCGATGAGTCTGCTTATTTTAAGATTCAACACTTGTTATGCACTTTAAACAGCAAAAAGAGCCCAAACGCTCGAGAAGAAAACGCATCCAAACACCAACTCCCCGTACATAGTTGATTTGTATTTAGAACAGCCGAATATAGGGGAGACCGAGACGGTGAAGGCGAATGCGTTTGCTTTTACGAGAGCTCTCCTATTTTGGGATTACTCCATCAGATTCTTGACCCTCTGGTTGTGAAGTCGTGTTCTCTTAACAATATCTGAATAAGCGAAATGGTAAACTCGCATTCACAACAAAATTATACATACATCTGTATGGTGGGTAAATTAAGAGCTGTGTGAGTGTACGTTTCCTTGCAAAGTGGTATACTCGGATTCGAGTCTGTTGCTAAATGTGAGTTTGCCATTTTATTTAAAGAACACAAATTCCCCATTATAAGGAGAGCGAGCGACGGAAACGGTGGACGCAGATGACAAATAAACTTTTAATTCTAAAAGTGCTTGTTGGTTTTTGTTTTTCTTTTGCAGTGTCGATTAAATTAATTATGAAATCTTTGAGGCAGAGCAAAGGGGTGGGTGCACACAAGATGAGCGCCACAGCAAAAACAAATTATAAGTGGGAGGATGTACAATGTATATATTATGTGTTCGTACGTCTGCTGACGCCTGTCTAGGCATTTATTTTGCTTGCTGCATTCAATTTAAGCAGAGACAAAATATAAACATTTTCATTTTTGTCACTTGTGAATGAGTGTTGTGTGTGTGAGTGAGCAATTTGCTCTGGTAAATGCATATCCATTAGTCAAGTTGGCATTTTGTTCGCTTTTGATTCTACAAAAGCCAAGTATTACATATCAATTCAATTTGTAAACATTCCTATGCCGTAGTGTCTCTCTGCTTTGCATATTGATTTGTGAAATTGTTATCGAAAAAGAAGGATTTTCAAAATGCTGGCATTACGAATTGTCCATGGGTGATTATATTCAGATAACTTGGTCGGTTACCTAATTCAAGGTCCGAAATTTACTGTAGCAACCAAATTTATGATCAGGTTCTTGCTTCTTATCCGTCATTTCATTTAAGATGTAGTAAATTCTTAAACAATCAGCCTGACGTTTTGTTCTAAGTGCATTTACTTACCTTACTTGCATTACCTAATGCCTCGCTGCTCCTTTTAGATTGACAATCAACACAGATTGGACTTACCTATCATACTGGAAACCAAATTCCAGTCTCACACAATGCAAAATAGCTTTGCTGTTAACATAAACAATGTGGCGTAGGAATATATCGGTTACTGCAGCATGACTCAAGAGTCGACTTTGACTAGGAACGAGAAGGAAACTTTCTTCAAGCTAACAATCCAAACAATTTTGAGGGCAATGAACTGGCTACTGATTCACAAACGCAAGTAATATGAGCTCTCATTCCAGCCATCCGAAAAGTAGCGCGGATCGAATAGATTCCCTCATTTGCCTAACATTTCACTTGTTCACATTTCACTGTGTTTTTGTTTAATAAATCCGTGTTTTAGATTTCCAATTAGAAGAATAGGGTCTCGCAGAATATATTTCCATAACCACAGACATAACTGAACGTTTTCTTAACCTGATTATAGTCTTTGTTTACCTAGTTCCAAAGAATTACTCATACCTTTTCATGCTTAGTTGGAACCAGCTTATCTGTTCCATCACTTTGATAGCATTGCATGCACGATTACTTCATTTCATTGCAAAAAATAAATTAGCACCCTCATTCCTGTATAGGATTTCCAATTTCCAAACATTTTTATTAGCTCGGTTTAGTGTGCATATTTAATTCCAATAGGATTGCAATTGGAGCACAATGCCATTACTCACTTTGGTGCAACCATTAGTGTCATGTTCGCACAACCTACTGCTCGACATGTAAAACCTTCAAAATAATGCAGATACGTTTGAAACTTGTGAAAAACCCTGACAGAGCCACTCATCGGGGATGACCTCAAGAGGATGTGAGTGTGCTGAATCTAATGCGACGTCTATTTATATAACGTTGGACAGCTTTACAACGTTTTATGGCAAATAACCAAACCGGCTTCTCGGCCTCTGTCCAATTAAAGGGTTTTCTACACACTGATGTGAATAATCGATCTTGAAGCAACTCTATGTGGGCTACACTATTTCGTGTAGGTATTTCAAAGAGCACGGAATTCTTAAATCAATTATTGTACTTACCCTTGGAGTCGACCATAGCTCAGACGGATTCAATTGACTCTAGAATTCATGAAATGGATAATCCACTGGGAAAATAGTTTCAGTTCCAAGTTCGATTTTTACAGCGCCTTAGTAAATTCTTCACTTTCACACAAACGGAACACTTTTCTCATTTCATTTGTTCGTATAAATAACTTAGTTTTGGTATGCAAATCAATGTTAAACGCAACTAAGGCCGTTTGTGCGATAAAAAAGGCTAGTTTTTTTTAAGGTTTTCACTGAATTCTTAGTAATATTTATTCACAAAATGCGAAACGAAGTTTCCCTAGTTTTTCCGCCATAATGAAAAAATTCATCTACGTACGGTGCAGTGCGACGAATTTCTACAACAAGAACTGTCAAACAGTGTTCACTGGTGGGAAGTTTTCGTGGGTGGTCAGGTTTTCACCCAATTGTTTGGCATTGCTGGGTTGACTATATAGATGGCGCTGGCAAAAAAAAAAACTTCGTGTAAGGGAAATGTTCAAAGTTCTTACTAATATTAAAAATCAGCTTCTGGTTTGGTTATATTTGACGTTTGTGATAAAAAGATATGTGAAAAGAAGGGTTTCGCAAAGTGTTCGAGTAGAAAATAAATCAGCAATTAACAGTGTAAAATTACCTATTTTTTTTTTATTTTATGTAGTTTGATAATATAGCTAAGTATCCTGCTCGCGATAAATTTTATCTCCCGTACAAAAAAGTCTACAAAGATAAAATTTAGCGAGGCAGTTTAGCAAAGCAGTATCCTGTTCGCTCGCTAAATTCTTAACTTCATATAGATGGGCCGCTGACAAGTATCCACTCATTTAGCTCGCGAAATAAATATCCGGTACATTAAATCGAAGATAAATTTTGACATAAAAAAGGAGGAAACAATTTCTGTTGTGTTTACTTTGAATTTTTTTCAGAGGAAACCGCAGAAAACACTTGTGCGATAAATAAAAGAGAACGTGAAACCAAAAATTCCGTTTCATGCGATAAAAAAAACATAACAAAATTGCAGGGCTTGTGGAGGAACAATGCAAATAGGGATTTACCCGACACGAAGGAACTTGTCGTCTTCTGCTTGCTATTGTAGAACTTATTTGAGCTGCTGCAGCGGTGTTAATATCTTCTTCAATTTTGCTTATATCTATTGTTTTTAAAGTTTGAAATTGGAAAATTGTATGTACGCGAATAATTAAAATAACGTTTACTGTCATGAACAAATGATTTTTGTCCCATCTGTATGGTGTTTAATAATTTAGCGAGCATTTATCTTTGGTGTGGAGAAATGAAGTGGAGACTAGGGACGCTAAAATTTAGCGCGAGAAGGATACTAAGCTTAATTGTTGGAATTTGATAAAATTTTAAACCGCATCTACACACTTTTTTTTGGATCGTTGTATATTTAGTTTTAATGTGCATTTTAAAAATATACACAGTTATAGTTGCCATCGCGCCAAAGTTGGGAACTTTTTATAATATTCGTGTTGATTTGGGAGAATTGAGCCCGCTCCATTATTTGACGGTGAAGTATAGTTTGCCATGGCGTCAGGTATAAATTGCGTATACGTACTGAACTGATGTATTAAATTGAATGTTCGGATGCCGGACGGTAAAGAAACGAATTACCCAGCCTCGGTACGTCAGTGTCAAAGTAGAAGAAAAAATCATGTGACAACTAAAAAAACTTGTAAGAAAATAAAACAGATTTTTTATAGCTGTAGCATAATTATATTAAAATATTACTGAAAAGTTTAAAATAAAGTGCAAAACACCAAATAAAATCATTGTAGAATTGAAAAATTATGTTTATCAAATGTATTAGGTAAAATACAAGATGTTAAAGTAACAGAAATGGTGCGCTGTTAAACAATATTTAAACAAATATCCTGCCCATTACAAATCGACTTTGTTATCGTACAAGTTTTTTCGACGTTTGACCGAAAAAGATAGCCCATTTGTGAAAGGATGGAAATATATATATTTTTGAATATTTACCGAAAGAAGAGTAAATCATGGAGCCATAGGAATTATTGCGGTAGAGGTGTAAATACTGATTAAAAATTTCAATATACTGACAGAATTCTACTGTACCGAAAAGTTCTCTTTTTTACTCAACGAACAAAGCCACAAACTTAACGAATCCAAAATATGGTCAGCTGATAGCTGTCAAACTATTTAACGCACGTAAAATTAATTTTATGTAGAAACTCCCGGAATGATCTAGAACAAAAATGCGTTTATAAATACAAGTGCCCAGCCCGCGACGTAACCCATTAAAGAAGAACAAACCGAAACGAAACATTTGTTCAAATCGCTAAAAGTGAAAATTTTGTGAAATCTCTATCAAAAATCAAACAAATTGTTTTTGTTGTGTATAAATAATATCTATTTTGGACAGCAATCAAGCTCTACCACACGTGATAAAAACTAAACAATATTAAAATAGAAATAGAAAAATAAACAACAAAGCCAGACAATTGGCATTGTGAAAATTCATTTTGGACATCAATTATCTCCAACATCTGTTGCTGTTTTTCCAATCAGTATAAAAGGTAACTAATTTAAGCAAATCCGAGTTGATAAAACATAACATTTCCGCTGCATGTTCTTGAATTATCGATGAAATCATTTCTCCCTTGAGTGGCTGTCGTAGTTGCATGAGACGGGTGGCAGACACCCACTCGTAGAACAGTCGTCAGTGTGAAAGGGACGGAAGTGTATTGTCGAGAAATTTCTAGAAAAAAATTGAACAAGTAAACTGAACGTTTTTTTTTTCTTTTGCAGAAATTCAACACTAAACAATGGGAAAGGACTTCTACAAAATTCTCGGCGTCAGCAAGGGCGCTTCGGACGATGAGATTAAAAAGGCCTACAGAAAGCTGGCGCTGAAATACCATCCCGACAAAAACAAATCGCCAGAGGCCGAAGAGCGTTTCAAGGAGATTGCAGAGGCGTATGAAGTTCTGTCTGACAAAAAGAAACGTGACATCTATGACAATTCTGGTGAGGAGGGTCTGAAAGGCGGAGTCAGCGGCTTGGGTGGTGATTACTACCATGGCGATGCCAGAGCCACATTTGCCCAGTTCTTCGGCTCGTCGGATCCGTTTGGGATCTTCTTTGGCTCGGACCCGCAGAGAATATTCGAATCGCAGACCATGTTCATGGGCCCAGAAGACGATATGTACCAGCAGATGGGCTATGGCGGCGGCATGCCCGGCCCCTTCCGGTCTCAGTCGTTCAATGCTGCTCCGAACAGGAAACGCCAAATGCAAGATCCCCCCATTGAGCACGAACTCTACGTGTCGCTCGAGGAGGTCGACAGGGGCTGTGTGAAGAAAATGAAAATCTCTCGTATGTCGATGGTCACGGGCATGCCAAAGAAGGAGGAGAAAGTACTGAACATCGCAGTGAAGCCTGGCTGGAAGGCCGGCACCAAGATTACATTCCAGAAAGAAGGAGATCAAGCACCAGGCAAAATTCCCGCCGACATCGTCTTCATCATTCGCGACAAGCCGCACAGTCAATTCAAACGTGAAGGCAGTGACGTAAAGTACGCGGCCAAGGTCAGCCTCAAGCAGGCGCTCTGCGGCACTATAGTTCATGTGCCAACTCTGTCTGGCGAACAGATCACAGTCAACACAAACGGGGAAATCATCAAACCGAATACAGTGAAGCGGATCAGTGGAAAAGGATTACCCTTCCCCAAGGAGCCGTCAAGGCGGGGTGACTTGCTGGTCGCGTTCGACATTAAGTTCCCCGATTCGCTGATGAGCGGCACCAAAGACCTGCTCTCGGAGATATTACCCAACTAGAGTGCAGGCCACTCGAATTCAAGATAGACAAATGAACAGGAAGAGTGGAAAATGGCTTCTGGAAGGTCTACTGGTCGGCTCCAAGACGGATGGCCGCTTATAATAATGTACCATAGTTGAGATCATACACTTCTAGTGTTGGACACATTTAGTATTAAGTTTTAACAGGTCGCCTCTTGCTCAGTACTTCAGCGTTCGGACTACACGCTGGGAAACGAGTACGTTCCGAGTGCCTCCACATTGGCAGTTACCCTTTGTTTAATCAGCCTTTCATATTCACAATAATCGGATTATGTATTTTGCTAATAACACAAAAATAAGAAAATTTCCAAAATTTTGTCAGCTCTGGGAGAATGTTTATGTAACTGACGCGTGGCGACTTTAATGAAGAGATGTACGTTTTAGTACGCGCTTGTGTATTTATATAACTGATGATATAATTTAAGGTTTAGTTACTAGTGGAAGATTGTAAAAATGTAGAAAAAATAAACAAAGATTGGCTAAGAATGAAACTGAAAGCGAGTTTTTTTATTATCTAGTTACACGATGAGTTCATTCTCTCCCCGATTAGGAATATGCTGAAACGGAAAATGGAATGCGAGGGTTTCGGAGATGCCTGTCAATTGAACGGCGATACGCATATTCATAGAGAGGGAGCAACTTTTGCGGTTCAATTAGTTCTGGAATGTTACAGCAAATTCTGAGTGTCAACTGAAAATTAACCGAACTCGGGATAGGCACAAACATTTTAGTAAAGCAGAATCTGCAGCCACGCAATAAGAAGAACTACTCTCGATTGATACTTCCAAATTTCACAAGCGGGGACCTTCATGTATCTAGTTTAGTAAGTCTGACTTGATGTATCTCGGTTTTGAGTGGCAGAAATCGGTCATATGAGCAGGTGTTTCAGTTGACGTTTATGGAGGGTAACCGACGAATCTAGTCTAGTAATTCGTAACTGAATACTAAGTTGACAGTTCGCATATGTGGCTTGTAATATACCCCTTACGAAAATTAACTTGTCCCAAAATGATGATCTAGGCGAATGTGGAATCTGCCTAAGCTTTCGTTAAGAATGAGACTTGGAATTAATGGCAATAGTGGGAGAAATATCGGGATGTCGTGGCTATATAAGAGAGCGCAGCTCTTTCCGGTTCTCTTTTCCCATTGCTGTGCAACGTTTTGCGTGAACCAAACTCTCGGTCTCATATATCCAGCCATTTTTCTTTTAAACGAGGTAAGGGAAAAAAAATAAAAATAAATATATATTGGTGTTCCATTCATCGAAATCGGTCGTTATAATCCATATACCACGTTCAGGTCGGAGGATATTAGCAATGATACTGCTTTTTACCACCCCAATCCCAATCACAAAGGGGTAATCGCTAGTAAATTGTGTGGCTAAACGCTCATACCAAGCAAACTTAGCTTCTTACGGAAGAAGGACCTCGGTCATCATTTTGAAATACGTGAAAGAACAATTATTCACCGAACAATGTGGTCACGATTGTTCCAGTCTTCTATTCGAGAAGAACAATATACTATGGGTAAGAATTGAACATAATGTTACCCTTTGCATACATTACCAAGGGCGGATCCAGGATTTATTTCTGGGAGGGGCACAAAGGCCAGATAGGTGAAGAGTGTACCCCATAGTATTGCATTGCAATTTGTTTTTGGGATTCATTCTTTATCAATGCCATTGAAGAATAAAAAATACTTTTTATAAAGGTGTAATAATGAAAAATTATATGATTAATAATGACAGTTTTCTTTTATGTTTTCTGCTGAAGATATCTAGTACTTCTCCAGGGTTCATCTTTGAAGCAATGTCTTGATGGATATGCCTTAGGGCTAGTCCATTCAGGCGATCTTCTCTCATATTGCTGCGAAGATATGTCACGCGCATATATTTTAATAGCAATACCCCGATCGACCCCGAACAAGTGTCTCGAACCTGTGCATTGCAAAAGGGCGATATCGGGGGCATATTGGCAGCAGCGACGTCACGGATGATATTGCCTCCTCTTGCATGCCGGCTCCACTTAATGTAATTGATAACTGGATACTGTGTTGGTAACATATCACCAAAGTCGAAACTTCTCAGACAACATACCACTGCTATCCTTGTGTCATGGTATGATCTTCGAAAAAAAAACGGACCGTAGACATACAGAAAAAGCCAATACCCGCTGTCTGTCCAACTCAGCAGAGCCAGTGCAGTGTAACCTGTCAACGAATCGTGTATTATCTAAAGTGATCAGTGATAGTGATTACTCTTCTTCCATTAGATATCGACAGTTAGTTAGGCTACTTATTCAATTCTTGCGTTAATCGCTACGTGTGCAGGAAAAAACTAAATTTAAAAGAGAAAAGAGACGAGTAGAAACCGGGGAAAAAAAAGGTAATACATAATAATTATCTAATGTCGTTTTCCATTGGGACCACCAAAAATCTTTTTCAGATCTCAGATTTTATGCGGCTCATGGAACATACAATGAAATTGATCTGCTTTTGTAAATGGGTTAGTGCGTTATTTGACAACAATATCAGCTGTTCAAATTGCATTTGTTTATGGTAAAATCAACCATGTAAATCGGCTTGAAAAATGTTTGCTCTCTTGTAGTTACAAATGGAGTAGTTTTGGTGATTCGTAGTTTCCAGATGATGAGGAAGACAATGAAGATAATAATTCATCCAAAACGATGTGCATTGATGTTTATGTATTTCTTTATTTTGGTTTTCACGGAACTTTGCACATTTGTTTTAAAACAAACTTCTTTGAATGACGTAAAACAGCTGTGCTCTATTTGTGGTAGTATGTGTAAATCTGAAAAAATATCGAGATCTGCAAAAAGTGATCCGAATAAAAAAAAGATTGATTTTTTTTCCCCAATGGAACGCGAAAAGTGATTTAGATCGAAAAAAAGTTGATTTTTTGTCCCAATGGAAAACGACATTACTGTAGCGTGGAACCTAAAATGTAAGCAACCCATTAGTCACCAAACAAGTACCACTTCCAATTGGAGACTCGAATCTGTCAAATAAGTGGAGAGCTAAGTGAGGTAATTCTCGAACCATCTAGTTGGTTTGGGACGAACCGGAATTCACAAGAAATGTCCAGATAGATGGCTGATATAAATGGGAAGATTCGAGAACAAGGAGGGACAGTTGATTTTTTAAACAGTGATTGGTAAAGTTCGAAATAGTAATCGATTGTAAAGATAAAGAAGTATAAAGTAAGTAGTGAATTAAGTGATGGAAACATTGTTTTGAAGTGAATTACTAGAATAATGTAATAAAAATGATTTTATTAGAAAAGTTCATCCGAATAGGGTTTTATCTTTTGGAATCCCGGATGGAACAATTAATTAGTACTTCTTTTTGTTTTGTCAATTGAAAACAACAATTCCCAACCAATTTAAATTTGAATATTGTTTTTTAAATACAACCTGTTAAAATGGTTTACTTGACGTGCTCTAAAATTCTACATCATTCGAGAGATGAATATATTTTTCGCATAGGTGAAAACAAAACTCACCACTTTAGGAATACCAATTTTTCTGTTATGCGAACATTTCAGGCGGTTTTACTCGTATACGAATTATGCTATGCGGAATTTGAGAATTGGGGTCCTGTTAACTGTAAGGTGACTGACAGCTTTTCCAATTCTTAAACCAAAAAAATTGTTGAGTAAAGATTCTCAGTGGAGGGGTAATATCTTGCTCGCTCGATGACGATCTCTTTTAGGAATTTTTCGAGTTAAGGTACGGCATTGAGTAAAAATTCGTAAGAATTCGTAAAAGTTAGTGAAAATTTGTTAAATTTGAAAGTAAAGAAACAGACAATATGCAAATTTGAATACAGAAAAGTGCATTAAAAGTTGATGATTTCCACAATTGCAATGATTCAGTATATGTTCAAGTATTATGCGAGTTAGACTTTGTTTTAATAGTAAAATGCACATACTCGTATTTCTGTGACGAATTATTGGTCTCTCATGCCGAAAACCGACCGTTGGAGTCACTTTTATTCGTATAATTTAGATTTTAGACCATTAAGCTTAGTATCCCGCTCGCGCTAAATTTTAGCGTCCCTAGTCTCCACTTCAATTCTCCACACCAAAGATAAAGGGTCGCTAAATAATTATTTTGAATTTTGGTTTTGCGTTTATTTTTATTTATCACGCTAACGTTCTCTGCGGTTTCCTCCGACAAATCCATAATAATCACAAAACAAAGTTTTTTCTCTTTTGTCTTCTGTCAGAGTTTATCTTCGATTTAATGTACGGGACATTTATTTCGCGAGCTAAATGAGTGGAGACTTGCCATCCGCCCATCTATATGAAGTTAAGAATTTAGCGAGCGAACAGGATACTGCTTTGCTAAACTGCCTCGATAAATTTTATCTTTGTAGAAATTTCTGTATGCGAGATCAAATTTAGCGCGAGCAGGACACTAAGCTTAACTGTGAACGTGAACCGTGAGCGAGAACGATCGCTCCAATTTAACTTGTAGAGCTCTTTGGAACCAGTAGAAAATTTCGCCATTGTGAGTTCGTAAAATTTTGTTCGTTCTACAAAACTATGCTCCATACAAAAAGTTTAGTTTTCCTACAGGTTTTTTAACTGCCACTTGATCTTGAGTTTTTCTTCTTCTCATTACACACTGACGTTGTCGGAGAAGTAGGTGGTCTTTTATAAAATCGACTGGCATTCATATTCCGGTCTCATCTGCGTTGACATGCTTTGAAGGAGAAGATTGATCTACTAACTCTCCGAGCTTCACAGCGACATCGACCTCGTCAAATAATTGTATATCACTTTCGAGGGTGGGACACATTAGGCCTTTTTTATTATGCTCACATGATCTGTATATATCATTGTATTCCATGCTATACAACAAAAGTTGGATCTAGTATAATAAAAAAGGCCTATTATATCCCGGTGCGTAGAGTCTTCAGACTGATCAGGAGGGACAAGGCAGTATCTTACCTTAGGTGGCGCGTAGAAGTGAAGGGAAAACCCCATCCGACATCAAGTTCACAACTAGAGGCAGTTAGCTAGACCAAATAAACTGGATACAGTTTTTGTAAAGCCTGATAAGGATCTGTATACTCACACAGTCGCAAGGGAGACCCCACTATTTGAATAAAACAAACAATCGTTCAGTCTATTTGTCTATTTCTTTTATTTTATAATTTCTTTTGCTTTTTTGACAATAAAAAATATTTCAATAAAATTTATCATAAAATATTTGCAAAGGAATTCGTTGAACAAAAAAAAATAAATAAGTAGGAATATATTAAACAAATATTTAAGGAAGTGCTCAATTTGTTTGTTTTTCTTTTATCAACTTTATTCGATTTGCATTATAATTTCTTTTAGTGTTTTTTTTTAAGTTAAAAGCTCTAATAAAAAATAAACTTGTTAAAGAAAAAAAATATAACTACAATACTCTTAAAAGGTTGTTTTGCATTCTTTTCTATTTTAGGTTGGTTGGATGTATTTTCTTTACAATTTAAACATTTAACACCGCCTCTACTTTCATTTTCTATCGCTGACTATATTCAGAAAATTTCAATATTTCTGCCGCTTACAAATTTCAATACGAAAACGAAAATCAAAACTGAAGAACTGATTTATCAAATTAGACGCGGTAAAATAGTCGACTAAAATTAAATTCATATAAATAAACGAATATACTTGTAAATATATAATTTGTTAATAATTATAAAAATTCTCTTAAAGTGTAATAATTCATTCTTAAACTTACTTCATAAATTTAATTCTCATTAATTAATTTACTTATTAATTGTATTTAGTTTTTTTTTTATGTTTTCTTTTCTGTTTTTATACCATTTTTTTGGTTTTAATAATAAATAACATTTTCTCTTTAAATTTAAATAACTTGTTTTTTTTTTTTTGGTTTTTGGTTTAACTTGTTTGTTACAAAAGAAACGTTTCTCTTTTGTTGGTTTTTGTTTTGCTTTTAGATACTCACTTCGGTTAAGGGTTATTTCCTTATTTGTTCATATTTTTATTAAATTTGTTCTATATATTTTTTAAAGTTTTTAATTCGTGTGAGTTGATTTTTTTTTACTTGCATTTGTGTGTTTGAGTGTTTTCTGTGTGAGCTATGTGAAAGTACCTTATGTATTGTAAATAATTTTTTGTTGTGGCTTTTATTAAATATTGATCAATTGTTATAATAATTGTTCTAAAATGTCATTCTAGCGCAGTATTTTTCTTTTGTTTATTTATTGTTATGGTTTTAATTTTAATTTAATAGTAATAAGTTAAGTTGGATGTGGAGTGGAATTGTGTTTCGTTTAAGACTTATACAGGTATTCTGAAAAAAGAAAATATCTTCAGTGTAAATAAAAATATAAATTATAAGAATTTTCCTATATAACAAAAAGTGTTTTATTTAAGTTGAATTACTATAATTCAGTATTATGCGTTATATAAGAAGATTTTGACAATTGTTGAGCCAGGTTTTGCGAGCTGGGGGATTTGCATTCTAAACGTCCGTACAGTAGAGCGAAACTGAAGGACGTCCTTAAATTTTTTGGTAGTCCTTGTACTACATAAAACAATTTGTTTAATGAACTCGTTTTATTAATGGTCAGTCAAAAGTACCTACATCCTTGGGCTTGATTTATTCAAGACAATGTGTGATTGCTTTTCTGAAATTTGCTACAGATTTAAAATTTCAGTATGATTCGGAAAATTGGTTAGCATAAGAAGTTTACGATTTAAAAGAAATGTTTTGCTTTGCTTGTGCCTTAAGAATCTTGAAAGTTCTGCATTAAGCTGTCAAACGAAGGAATGATAAACCTCATGACATTTGGATAAATCTGTCAATTGTTGCTAAATGATAAAAAACAGTTTTCGTATTTATTCAACAAAAGCATTAAGTAATGAGTGCTTTCAGTGATCGATTGGCGTTGGTTTTTAAACGTTGATGCTTAAAGCGGAAGTTCTGCAACTGCTGTTTATTCAGAAGAAGGTACTCCCATAATTGATCTGGGTGTTGATTGCTGTCTTAGGTTACAACAAATTGTTTTTTTTTATGAACACTGGGGGGTGGCTGAAAATGTTAGCTGATGTCATATGCAGATTATGGAGCCTGAAAGTGAACAATTTGGGTACGCACTAGTTAATTGGCTATCGCCACTCGCAAAATCACAGAAGTGTTGTATTTGAAAAAGACTCGTTAACCATTATGAATCATTGTGAATACTTGGTAGTGAATTCACTCTCATTCCATCAGTGGTGCATTTACTCTTAATTGACTGAGCTAAATTATAGCTGAAACATTTCCAGTTTCTACATAGCTTCACCAAATTATCTTGCTGCAATGACAAGATATCTAAAATTAGTGTTTGTAACAGAGACAAATTATACTGATCCTACCAACTCCGGCCGATTTCCCGTTACTTGGAGTGATTTGTCTCTGGTGTGTACAGCTTAAAGAACGTGCCCTCAACTTATTAGCGTTTCCTTCAATCAATTCACTATACAAGTAGCTCTAATTTAGGTTTGATACAAACCCAAAAAAAGACACCTTTCCACTTATTTGAATTTGAGTGAATTGCAAGGATTTAACCATTAAAATCCAGACCAATTGTCTTGTTTACAATGACCGGACTGTATATGGAGTAGCCTCGCAACGTTGGATCGTCACGGTATTTTTAATTTCGGGGCAAAGAGCGGCTTTGGAAACAAAAATATTCAAACAACGTACAACTTCACGGTACATAATCTAAATCTTTGTACTTAAAACTCAGTTCGTCTTTGTATGAATCAAATTAAAATTTTACTGACCATTCAGCTGCATGTCCTGGCTCCGCAAAAGTTTTGTTTTTTCAAAACTTAGTACGTCTTTAAACTCGTACTCAAAATGCAACATTTCAAGTCGATTGATGTCTCTCTGTTATTTTGTTATGGATTTTCAGTTTGGTAATTTAGGTTTAGTTTGCATCGTTATAAATAAGTAATATTTTTGTTTAACACTATTGGGATATATTTTTGTTTTGTTTGCATTTTACGTAAAGTTCTAAATTTTGTTGTTTTGTTCAGTTTACGTTTGTTTTGTTTTTTTTTTTTATAGAGAAACGTTTAATTGTGATAAAATTAAAAACTTGTTTACTATTTTCTTTCTTCTTAAAAAATACAGTAATTAATTTGTTTGTTTTCTGATTTCTTTTTTTTTTAATATAAATTTTATTTGCGTTTATTATAAGAATTTCATTTTAATTTAATTTCTTTTTTAAAATGAATTAATTCATTTAATATCATCATCAAGAAATGTTTCTTTCTATTTTCGGAGAAACAATTAATTTATTTAATCCAGTTTTTAATTCGAATATGATAATTTCTTATATATTTTTGTTTTCGATTTATAAATATATATATAGAGAGTTTTTTTTTTGTTTTTTTCTAATTTTAAAATTAGTTTTTCGAGTCATCTTTGCGTGATGTTGGCTGTGCATCGACTAAACTAATCATGTCTCTTGGTTTCCACACCGGGGACCCTACAATTAAAAAAAACAGGTAAAACATATAAAATAAATGTATCATCTCCTTCTGGCCAAATTGTTGTTTTTCGTTTTATATGATAAGAAAACAAACTCAAAGGTAATTTAAAGAACAAAACAATAAGTCAAAAAATGGAAAGAATAAAATTCAATAGCATTCCCTATGTAAACTTTAAAAATTTTGTTAGTAGCCTTTTTTGTGTTTTTTTGGTAAAAATGTTGACATCGCTTGTTTTTTTTAACACTATTGCAGCAATCATTGCACATTTCTCTTCTCTGAGGTAAATTAGTAAGAAATTTTTTAAAATTTATGCCAACATTTTCCATATGCCAATAAGAAAATATAAAAACAAATTAAGCAAAGTAAATATAGTGCCTACAAAAAAAAAAAACAAACAAAAACCAAAATCGCTACTCGTAAAACATTTCTACGGTTTTGAGTAAATGAGAAATTAAAAATAAATGAATTTGTTAGCATAAAATTATGTTTTTAATTCTTTTTGGATTCAAACAAAGGACAGGGTGTGTTAACCATTAGACATATCAACCGATAGTGCATAGCGGCCCAGATAAGTTGGATTGTTTTATTATATAAAACTATTTAAATATATTGCAAATACGTGCACGGATATATTTTATTCTTCGTGCAAAATAACAATAAACTAAATCAAAAATTATATGTATATGTTTTTTGTATATAAAACTACAATCTACTAAAAAGTTAGTTTAGTTTTATTTATTATTATTAAGTGCTGGTCACACTATGCACTTTGTTGTTTCCTTTTCTGATTTACTTTAGTCGTATATTCAAGCGATGCCAAGCATTTTTTGTTACATGTTTTCTAGATATAAATTACTTTCAACTAAAATAAAAACACTAAAATTATAGTTTAATTAAAAATATGTAGGTATTTTAAATATATGCTTAAATATAATATTAAAATAAATATCACAAAAATTTTATATAATTACATTTATACACTATTTGTATTTAACAATAAACAATTTCAGTTAATTTTTGTCGTTTCGTTTTTAAACAAAAATCAATGTATGCATTTACATTTATATCTAACAATGATTGCTTTTTGTTTTTGATGGAATTTTCTGTTTTTAAGGAACTATAATAAATACGCTCTCTACTGTTAATGATCAATATTTTCTTGGGATAAAACAAGAATATACTTTTTCCAGACAAGGACCGTTTTTCAACAACGTTATAAAAAAAAAAAAAAACTTTACTTCCCTCTAAACTTTTCATTATTTTTTATGCAAATTCCGTGTATGCCTATGTTTGAACACAATAATTCGTCGCTTATCACACTTTTGAATTATATAGGATACTTTACTAAATAACGTTTGGTTATGCCATATAACAAATAAGCGTAACGTTTGTAAGGAATTTCAACTTAAGAAAGCTAAAATGTTATGCTATTTTGCTGTAAAATATATACACGTATTTATAGGTATGCAGTTAGTGTAAGAAAAGTAAATTCGGATCGTGCAAGTTTATATCTACTCGTATAACAAGTACATCGAAAATGACCCGTTTTTGAGGGGTTTTAAAAGCTTTCCCATTACATCGATGAAAGTGAAACGCATTTCGGGGTAAAAGTCACTTACATTTTTAATGATTCAACGTTCATACCCTACCAAGTATTATTTTTTTAATTTTGTTCATGGCTTGAAGTCTGACGCTTAAAATGTTTCTAAGTCAACTCAGGGTCCATCCATCCCGTAGATGGTACGAAAATTTCAAGATTGCTGCTTTAGTAACACAACCATCCTCAGTGATTAACCTGCTTTTTCTCGAATTTGGACTCCAAACCGTATGAGCTCTGATAGAGAGAACGCAAGCTGCTCACCGGTAAAGTGGGTTCTTTGGTTACTTTAAAAGAAAATACCACACTACAAGGAAATATCTGTCTGATAGAAAAGATCAGACTCCGTATTTACTTTTCTTTTTATCGCACTACTGAATTATTATTACATATTCCCAAAACTAAAATCTAAATCTTCGCGTATAAGTTTGGTTGATCCAATTTTCCATTCAATACAAATCGAGTCGTTGTAGACCCAATTTTAAACTACCCTTATCCTTCGAATAACGAAACTATTTTCATAACTCATGATCTCCATTTTGTACAATATTTCATAAAATATTCATACATCGAATATAGCTCTTAAAATTTCCCTCAATCGATATTTTTTGATTAGGCCTAATGTTAAATGCTATATGACTTAAAACTTACCTTTTTTTTTATACACAAACAAAATAAATAAGAAAACGGAATGGCAAATCTGTTATTGTGTTCATCAAATAATTGCCAACAATCGTTAGGCAAAAAAGTGACTAGTTGTAAAGAAACAAAATTGTACGGAAAATCCAGCGAACGGTCGAAACACGAACTCATGGTTAAACATATCTTTAGAGCATGAAACGTGGAGAACACTCTTGAATGCGTTTTTTTATTTTTTATTATTTATGGTAAATTCTTTATTTTTAACATCAACATCTACTCATAACTGCTTGTGGAAATTGAATTGTTGTCTTTATAATCCTATTACTAGTTTTCTTATTTCTTTGGATACATTTATATAATACTGTTCAATATAGATTTACTATTTTTTTTATAATTTGATTTTGTTTATATAATTTTGATTTTACTGCTATGAAGCCCATCTAACTATGGTGAGAGGATGAATAATTTTGTTATATTTTTTTCGTTTTAATACTTAAGTAGATGTATGTAGGTATACTATATGTTTTTCTAATAGTTTACTATTTTTGTTTTGATTTATACTATTCGTGTTGTGACTATTTATGATAATTTTGTTTGAGGTACATTTAACGAGAAAAATACTTTAATATTTAAATTATCTTGTATTGTTTAGATTATGGTGCATTTTATTGTTTGGTTTTAAAATTTTAATTATTTACTCGTTTGATTGATTAGTATTAGTTTTGATTAAGATGCGTATTATATTGATTTTTAAATATTTTATTACTCATAATTTTTAGTGGCAACCAAATAAACAATAAAATAAATGTTTGACAGCAAAATGAAGACATAAAGAGAATTAGACAAGGCACAAGATCATGTGCTGCCTTAATTGTAGATACCTACTGAATGAGGGTGCCTGCTTTAATCCTTTTCTGTAGCCTCAAAAGGAAAATGGATTTCATATATTTTTCGTGGTTAGTTTTTTATCAGAAAAAAATACATAAACAAGGTAATGCTAGTAATTTTTTTAGATTCAGACGAATACACGCGATCGTTTCCTCATCGAAAAGCAAAGCAATCAAAATTGTGCTAAGAGGAGTCTAGAATAACAAAATTAAGAATGTACGGTTTTCCCTACGACATAAAATTGGTCAGGGTTCTCCCTAAAGTAAGACATTTAAGTGTGAGCAAATCTGACACTAAATCAATGATTTTTAAACTGATTGCTATTTAGAAACACATTTCGTTTTCTGAAAGGTTTGTTCAAAAATCAGCACCAATAATATAGCCTAGTCAAAACTTATAGGCAGACTAGCCAAACATTTTGTATAACAAAGTTTGCTATTAATGTTATTCAGAAGATCTTTTCTGTCCACACAATATAAAAATGTTAACGACGAATTGAAATAAAAAGGCCGAGTACGAGTACCTTCATGAGTACCCTTCTTCAATTAATTAGCTTGCCATAAATGGAAAAAAATAATAACTGGCATAAGAAACAGCTTTTTCATTAATGAAACAGCTTTTTTTACATCAGACATTTAAGTGTAGCGTAGTTAGGGAAAAAAGAAGCGGGCGTATGTCAATGAATTTTCTTCAGAGACTCCGACAGATTTGTCTATGTCGGGTTTGAGTTTTTTTTCAACTGGAAAATACATTTTCTATTCCGAGACATTTGAAAACCCTGCATGTATTCCATTCTTCGTCTTAAATTTTTATTCGAAATGGTGTAAAAAAATGCCAAACCGGAAATAATCAACTAATGCTGGATAGGAACTAAATCTGTGACACTCACTTTATCTATTTCTACCTTTATAAAACAGCTGAATTAAAAGTAAAGCCTTTACATAAACATTTTATCCCACCTGTTACAACTTTTTTACTACTATTTTTGAACAACTTCTATTTGGACTACAATTGGTAAATATCTTTTGCAAAGTTATCAGAATTCCATGTTATTATCTATTTTGATATATTTAATTCGATTTTTGATTAGTATTACATCTATTCTATTTTTAAGTTGATTTAATTTTTATTTGTCTTAGCTATTATTATTTTTAGGTGAATTTAAGTAAATTTTTAGATTTTTTATTTTTTTCTTGTTTAACAATGTGGTTAGGGTGTTTTTTTTTGCGTTTGATATAGTATTCGTTTTAATTGATTCTAATTTTCCAGTAGTTCTATCTAGGCTTCGTCTACATTTGTGTTCTTCAGAGTGGCTTTGTGTGAATGTGTCTCGTAATTTTGGGCTAAGTTTCATGTTTCTGTTTTGTTTAGTTTACTTAGTTCGGTTACTACGTTTTGTGTTTTCTTTAATTTGCATATATTTTGATTTAATTTTCGTAATATTTTTTATATTCGTAATATTTGTTTCTATAGGTTCGTAAGGCCGTCTCATTTGTATCGCATTTTTCCAATCGAAGTTATTTTTTGTTTGTCTCACCTTTTATAATACACATGTTTCCTATTTAACGTATCTTTTTGTATTTTGCGTAGTTTATCAATCCCAGTTTCCGTTGTTTGTATTTTAATAGTGTTTTTATTTCTTATTTTTGGTTTGTGTTGGATTTCTATTTTAATGGTGTTATTTTAATATGAAATTCCTGATTGTAAGTTTTGTTTTTTTATTTTTAGTTAAAAATGTTAGTTCTACAAAGTTGAGTGGATTTTACCATAACTATAGTTATCTACAATACATAAATGTTAAACATTCATAAAAACTCAGTGCAATACATATATGTACTTATATGCATTTTTTATTTGGCTTGGTTCCTACTATTACAACTATACTGAATAAAATTTGTATGTTTACGTATTTTTTTTTTTTAGTATATACACGATTTATTTTCCTTATCCTAAGTTCCTAATATACTAAACCTTAATCTATGATGGATTGATTTGAAAGTTATAATACAAAATTGAAAATACAGAAACACACGAAACAAAAGAGTGAAAAATCTTAGTTTTGAAGAAATAAAATAAAATTCAAAAGACAGTGGCTTACCAAGTTGATTTGGTGCTAGGATTGTCAGTGTGTTATCATTTAAAACAGAACTGGAGGTCAGAAAGATCTCGGATGTGTAGCTACGTCATTTCCTTAAAATAATTATCTTGAACTTATTTACTGACCTATTAATATTTTGCAAAACAAAACCCGACATGCGTTTCATTTTTCGTAAAAGACTGAAAACATCAGGGGGCAGATTCCGTATAACAATAATCGTCGGGACGATATCGTTTTTGAAACATTGATGACCATAAGAACTTATATTCTGCCCGAATTTGTTTCACTATCGTCAGCTTTCATTACATTCGTGGAAAATGAACTGGATTAAGGTCTCAAACTCGCAATTTTGGCACTTAATTGCTACTTTTGAAGGTCTATCGTTATGACGATAATCGGCTGATAAATTACAGAATGAGTGCCCAGAGTGCTTTCATAGATTCGGAAATTGGGCCTCGAAAATTTGACTCAGATGTTTAAAAAAAAACAAACGGCATCATCTGGGTATATATTTCCTTTTCTTTTTTAGCCTTACTTGCTGTTTAAGATTTCCGAACAATCTTCTTTAAAATGTTTCGCCTATGTCTACCTTTTGCCAATTCTTTTTGGGATTTTAAACATTTTCGTTCGTAAATCCAAGAACAGAAAAATATGCATTCGAAAAACATTCCCAGTTTGTAAAGTGCGGTAGGTCCCATACCAAATCTGAACCCAAATAATTTTTTTACTCACTTGGTAAAACTCGTAACCAGTTCGGACAACCGGTAAATAGGTATCTATTTCGATTGAGAAGCTCCAGTTCCAAATTCAGAGCCTCTGGCAAACAATTGCCTACCGTGTATGGGGCCCTTTACATTCTCAGCCACTGCTTGAGCAAAAATCAAATTAATAAATTAAACAATTAAAAAACCAACTGAGACCTAAAATTCCAGTAGGAGGTTAGAAATTCGACATGTGAACATTTTTATTTTTGTTTTAAAATCCCTGTTTGATTTGCAATTAGTTTATACAATTAGATTCGTGATTAAACTGCACTTTATTTTATATGGATGGAGATGTGTGTGTGTGGAAATCGGAGATAGTTTTGAGTTGTCTGTTTGATTTTGTCTTGGCTTAAATTTTCAAATTTTATATTTACTTAAATTTTTTGGTTTTTCATTTCATAATCTTGAATGCGCTTGATATAATAGAAACCTGCACTCAATGTGTGTGTGTGTGGAAAACTATATATAACTAACAATCGTCTTAAAAAAAACATTAATCCTAACATTCATACGTAATATATATCTAGGAGTATAAACTTCATCGTCAAATATATCCACTGGATGGGCGAGAAGTCTGAACTACGAGTATTTCCTATTCGAATGTGTAACATCTAATAAAATGCTATCTACAGTTTTATCTCACTCACGGTTAGCCTATACTTGAATCGAGTCCTGGCTGATGGAGTCTTAAACGTGGATCTCGTAATAGTCGTGACAGTCAACACAACCCCCAGCATCACCACCATGTGTCTCGTGCTCGAAACTACCACCTGATGAGCTTGACATGCCGCGGGGCATCTTCTTCCGCGTACGACTTTGTCGCACGCGGGCTTTATGCTAGGAGGGCTTTTTCTGGTACATGCAGTCCACGCATGTTGGATGCTCTAAAGCTCGATTTATGGTTTCACTCGTGTGCATTTGTGATGGCAACATGCCGTAGTGACCGTGTTGCGATGAGGAGGACGAGGGCTCGTAGATGCCTACATCGCTCATGCCGTAGCGAGCAAAGGCGTTTTCGGCTGATTGCGATCGCACCGGGCCGGTTGTGTTGATCGTGTAGATTCTCTCGGGTGAGACGCCATAGCGGTATGATGTACTTGTGCTGCTCTCCCTTGAGGTGGACCGCTCTAGTGACTTGCTAAGGCGGCGATTCGAAGTCGAGCTGGGTCCGCTGTCTCTGCGCATGCTGGATGCTGTGACGTAATGATCGCTACATGTCTGATTGTCGTAGATAGGATAATAGTGGTAGTAGGGATCTTGTGCTTTTTGCGTCGTTTCGAAACTCCCATGGGCGCTCATGCTGCGCTTGCGTCCACTGCGCTCTGGTGAGCGTGAATCGAAGCTGCCACGAGGGCTTTTCAGAACGCCCCTGGGAATGTCAAGATTGGGCTCTGAGCAACGACTGTCGAAGCTACTTCTAGGCGAATGTCGGTGACAACTAGCGCGATCTGGCGACAAATGTTCGACACTACTGCGAGGCGACAGATGCGGTGATAAGGACTCCACACTACAGTTTTGCGAAGGAGCTAATTTTTTCAGGCAACTCCTGTCTGGTGACTTTGCCTTACAAGGCGAGGAAGACGAAGGCTTTAAAATACCGCCCCCATTGCAGGGACTCGCCGACCTCTTCAGTATACCACCGCCGCCTTCGGAACTGCGCCGGGGGCTGGGCGTTCGACGTCCCACAGACAACCTATCTTGAGAACTGTCACGACTGAGACTCACGCTCAAGCGCTTGCTACCCTGATCACTGATACTCTGTCGAGGCGATTTCACTTTGACTATACGCACCGGGCTACTACCCTGAGATTTGGAACGATCCGGAGATATATAAATACTTTGGCGAGGTGACTTAGTCCCTTTGCTTTGCTTACTACCATTGCTACCCGTACTACTACTGCTACCCGAACTCTTTGACTTCGACTTGAAGACTTTGTCGACCTTCTTGTCGATCACAATCACGTTTCTCATATCCTCGGAGTCGTCTTCGGCTTCGGACCGCTCCGAAGCTGTAGCCGTACCCGCACCACTGTCACTCTCCCGATCGTTTCGCGGAGGCGGAGCTATTTCCGCCACAACGATCGTCGTGTTCTCGACAACAGTTTGCGGTTCAGGCGACAGACTCGAGTCGGGACCCTGTTGCTGGTGCTGCACCTGCTCTGTCTGAGACTCTAGGGTCTTCTCTTTCAAGTTCGCCATGTACGTGGCAATGTCGCAGGTGTCGGTCAGATTTTCATGCTCTAAATCGCTCAAATGTTTATCCATGAAACGCACGTTCGACTGTTCGTCCTCCCGCTGCTTTTGCTTTGGTGTCGATTTAGCCATTTCCTTAGAGAATATCTCGATAACTTCGATATCTTGTTTTGGCGATTGTTTCGGTGAGATGCGACTACTATAACTAGAGCTACTGCTTGAACTTAAACTATTCGACGCGACTACCTCACTCGTGGGTGATGACAGTTCGTTAATGCTTTGAGTCTTACCTAGATCTTTCATGAGGACTGGCTGATAGCTGGATGGGGGATGGGATGATTGTATCAATCGCGCTTGACTACCAGTGCTTCCGACCGATAAGGTTGATGTTGTGCTGTGATTCAATTCAATTTGCGATCGGAATAAAATCAAGAATTAGCTTCTAATACGAATTAAACAAGTCCAAACCTACCTCAGAGTGAGATGATTTGGTGTTCTACCCAGTGTTGCTTTGGGTTTTATTGTGCCCTGTTGGGAGTCCTCTTCGCCCTCGGACTTAGTCCCGGGATCCATGCCGGGATCCCCTTGCATTTGCATTTGTTGCTGATGATGCGGTGGCTTTGGTGGTGGATCTGTGAAAGTGTGGTAAAAATAAATTAAATATACTTAGACTCGGATGGCGTGCTGTATTCACATTTGAGCAACGTACCAGCAGCATCACCAACAGTCTTACTACGACTTCTGAAACCGGTTGAATGCATTTGCTGTTGGTGCTGCATGGGAACATCATCAGCCTCCTGGCTACCCGATAGATTATCATAATCAATATTGCCCGCCGAATGACGTTGCGCACCCGATTTTTTCTTGGGCTTGCCAAGAGTCTGAGATCCCTGAATGATTGTTATCTGAAAATGGATGCCAGTATAGAAGAGGGAGAAAACATGTCTTTATTTGTTAAGGAGAACTACCTGCTGTTTTGGCCTCTCCAAAGTCTGTGAACTACCCGAACCGCCTTGTGATGATATGCCGGATACAGAGCTAGCACTTCCTCCGAATCCTTTCATCGGAATTGACATGTTGCGTACGCTTTCGCGTATTATCTGCCTGATGGTTTTCAGGAACGCATTACGAAAATCGGCCGTGCTATTCGAAAGCACATACACTTTCTCCGAGCGCCGTTGTAATTGTGAACGTAAGTGTATCAATTCCCATAAGAAATGCGAGTCCATATCTTTCGCCGACGAGGCACGAACCTGCACCTCTGTGACTGGTATGAGGACCTGATAGCGAATGATTTCGACCTCGTTAGGAGCATTTTTATTAGAAACGCCCTGAAAAAAAAAAAACAAATAAATGAAACAGGTTAAATTGGTAAGTGGGCTGAGGTTTGCTAAGTTCGCTTTTGGAGGCTGACTTTCATCCGAAAGACAGGTTTGAGAAGGATTTTTTGAATTAAGAGTACCAGTATTTGAATGTTTTCGAGACTTTTGAACTTACCATTAGTTTTTTCTTTTGTCGCAAACGCTCTTTGCAAAGGAACACAACCGCTGATTTAAATACAAAGCACATAGCATGTAGCTCGAGACCTTTCTTGATTTTTCCCAAAAAATCGGAAATATTCAGCCATTCCACGCCGCCATAGTACAAAAGGTCACCTATAGAAATCCAAGCCAAAGAAAAAAAAAATGTTTTGTGTAAGGATAGCGACAAAAATGCGTCGACTTACCCGGGCTAAGATCTATTGGCTGTTTGCAGGACTTCTGGTGCTGTCGAAAGAGATGATCGAATATAGCACCATACTCTTCGTGAATTCGTTGCATTTCGTTTATATGTTCGGCAACCTTTTCCATTCCCTTGAGTGCCTCTGTTGAAAAATGAAACAATAAATAAGCTGCATAAGTAAAAGAGAAAGCGAGCCTCTCTTCGACAAGTTTACAAACCAACTAAATGAAGATGCTCATCGGCACGCGAATCGGTCAAGTTTCTCAGTTGCTGCAAAAGCAGCGGGTACTTCAGTATACGTTGAATCGGTTTAATGAGATATGACTCGAGGGTGCTACTGTGCTGTTGTTTAGGATTTCTAGAAGCTAGGAATTCCTGTAGAGCGTGATTGCCTTCATCTGAGGGTAGAGAGAAAATGATTTTTTTTTTCAGTTTTATTTAATATTTTTATAAAGTTCAAACATACAGAGTCAGGAGAAGTTTTGGCAACGCTCCCTAACTCGTTTTTCAGCAAGAACAACACCGAATGCCTTGACTTTTGAGGACCTATGATGCAATTTCTTTGGCATCATATTTAAAGCAATTGTAATGGAACTCAAAAGCCTTTATGAGAGGTACAATTTTCTAAAGATTCGCTTAACTAATGCCAAGATATTGATGGAGTACACAAAATTCGTGACCGGAACACCGGAGACGATAGGTGTGGCTTAAAATGAGCACAAAAATATAAACTGCCATTAAACTGGACGCTCAACATTTTCGATTCGGGCGAAAAGTCCTGATACACAGATATAACTTGGAAGTGGTGAAAAACGTTGTCAACCTGTACCTCAAAATGGCCGGGATCAATCAAAGAATCAGTCCTGTTCATCGCTGTTTCTTCGAGCTAAGAAGGCAATTAAGACGCAAGACCAAGAGACTTGGTCAAGGTCGGATTTATCGTGGTTTTTCAGCATGTTGCATATATGTTGACTTTATCAAAAGCGCATGAAAGACTCATGGGAAGTTTTGAGAAAATGGATCAATTCTGTTTGTGTCTATACACCTACAGCGATATTAAACTGCTTTAAATGCTTAGGTAATAAAGGGTGTCCCATAATTCACACAAAATCTTATTTTGATAGAAAATACCGATTTTTAAATAGAAATCTTAAATTTTTTTATAGATTCACAACTTCGTACCGCCTAAAATTAATTGAATTATTAACATTTTTGGATATAGCTGAACCTCTCTTTTGAACGAATGAAATTCCCTAGAAAGGACTTCATAGATTTCCGGGTCGGCTTCTTAATTTTTTTTTCCGAGCTACTGATTGAATTGAGTTGGTCCGGTCAGATTTTCTGAATTAACCAAAGCTGAATGGGGGGCATTCGACCGACTACATCCAGAAACGCGATTGTCCAAAAACATTCTGCTTAACTATGAAGCCTATGATCGTTTTGAGCTTTGTTTGAAAAATCGTGCGGCATGTCATGTCGTCCGAAGTTTGGCCGGGAAATAAGAATCGCCGTTCAGATAATTTCCATTTCCATTCGATTTGCGCCCACCACCCAAAGCAGAGAGACATCGACAACAGCGCCACCTATCGGGCCCAAAACTATCCTATCCCTTAAGCTGCAACAAAAAAAATTCATTTAAATCGGTTGAGGGGTTTCGGAAGTCGACAACACAGAAATGTTCACCAAAATGCCTATAACTCGTATAACCAATGAACATACAAACCTTGGTGTTGGTGTTGACGCCACCTTTCATCAGAAACAAAATCGGTTCACGTATTAAGAGAACATCAATTCAAACAGAATGCGACTCATTTTGATATATATTTATAGAAGGCGATAGATGAAAAAAGAAATATGCCTACAGCGCCACCTGTTGAGAAATTTCCGAATTTTCATTTTCTTAAACCATCCCTGATTCAAGACACACAAAATAACAACAAAATCATTTAAGCCCGACGAGCAGTTCTTGACTTTTTACCCAACTGACGCACAGTAATTGAAATTCATGTGTTTTTTCACGCACGCACAACACACACACACGTTTTCCGATTTCATTCAAACTTCACAAAAACCATATATAGCCAAATAACAAATATGTGTGAAAGTTTGGCTATAATCGGTAAATGCGTTAAGGCGTGAAGCGGCGACAAACGAACACAATTTTAAGGCTTAATTTTTATATAACATACATATGTAGATAGAGATTGGGGTTATGTATGGAATAGCACATCGGATGAATGGCTTTGCTGGAAAGTACGTTCCAACTCTTTTATTGAAATTTGCTATGACCGCTTCGCGTAAATGTGGCTGAATTTCATTAATACACCTCCCAATTTCCTCTTTCAAGGCGTTGGTGGTCGTGGGCTTGTTTGCATAGACCTTTGACTTAAAAAAACCCAAAGAAAAAAGTCGAATGGATTTAAATCGCAAGATCTGGATGGACAGTCTGATCGCAAAAACGGCCGATTACACAATTAGGAAATCACTCATGCAGTAATTGAATTGTTTCTCTGTTCGAATTGCATGTGACACAGTCTTGTTAAAACCACATGTTGGTCACATCCATATCTTGTAATTTACGCAATAAAAACTGGATTATCATGTCACCATAACGAACATCATAAAATGTTACTGCCTGAGCAGCCGATTTGATGTCTGTCGGCGTCAATGTTTTCTGTGGAACGACTTGTAACACAATACCCAGAGTTTTTAAGATCACTGGATAAATTCAGTCTCCCTGAATTTTCCAATTATTCTCTTAACAGTTGACGGTTTTAGATCACTATGACGGCCATATTTTGTATCTACGAAAATTGCGGACTGTAGCTGACAAATCTTCATTATTTTTAAGAACGCAATGAAAATGCGTTGTTTTTTCATATAGCGTTAGATTTTACTAACCCCAAACTGTCAGCTGTCACATTGTTATCTTTTTTACGTTGGTATCACTGTACAATTAAATGGCACAGAATTCAAATTGTACGTGAATTATGGGACACCCTTTATAAAATTAAAGGTACGTAAAGCAAATAGACAATAATGCAAGTCTTTGAGGACACCTCTGAAAAAGTAGTCCACAACACACCTAGCATTGGATCGACGACACTGAGATTCTTTGCCGTTCGATTTAGAAGGTTGTACGCCCTCGCTACAGGCAAAGTTTATAAAATTTGCTTGGCAAACTTTCGCTTGCAAAAAGCTGCCCTAATATAGCTAGTAACTTGTTTATATACCGCAGCGAACAATATCATGCTGAAATATTTTTGATATAAAACACAACTTTGCTCGCTGAAACCCTCTCTAGTTTTTTTAACATCAGGAAGTACACCCAGCAGTTGATATTTTGTTACCAGGTTTTTGTTCTTTCGTTGTAAAAATTCTGGTTAATTAGCCTGTTACTGGCTAATGTGTGCCGCTGAAAAAAAAATCACTTTTGCTTAACGACTTTATACTCCACAACTCGCATTCCCGCTGTACTTCGTTAGCCAGTACACTTACATCGATTGCCCCAAATTTGAAATCCGCAAATACAGTTTTATTACAGCCATTTGCAGGCCAATAAAATACACCAATATACGATTTCCTTAGACATCAAGAGTTCACAGAGGAGTAACACACCAAATTAAGGTACTTTCCGGCAGCCGGAAGTGCCTATTTTTGATGGCAACGAAATAAAATTTAATTACTTGCTTCGCACAACCGATAAGGACGCAATCGTTTACGGACTTGCATAAACTGCTTTCGCTATAAAATCCTACATAATGACACTCAATTGAGCAATGCATGCCATTAGACAATTAAATTACATTCGCATCTCTCATCCAAGGACTTTTTGTTTCGACAAGGGCTCTGCTTTTTACCTTGGTCTTTAATTGCGTAATGTTACGCAATACGAGTACGCTCGCTGCTAACAAAAGAAAATCACATTTGTAGGTAGGTATGCCATTTCAACTGTTAGCGTTATGGAATTACGAATAATCACTTGTACTCGCCTGCTCTATATTTGACGGCTTCAAAGTCTTAGTATGATCGGTTTTTGTTTTTTATCAGTCTGCGAATATATGCAATGCATTTAATTGCAACATGTTAGCGTACGCGACATGTAGAGATACACAAAACGCACGTTGTACTGCAGGGGGTTGCTAAAACGTTAGATGAACAGATTATTACGTGTAATGGTCTTAGTAAAAAAAACGATTCATTCCCTCTCAAGAGTGCTCTCAATAGAGAAGGGCACGCAAGGAGCTCCTCATCCATTCTTTCGTGTTCCCATTTCAAGTATACACTGGGATAACAAAATTACGAGCATTCATACTCGGCGCAGGGGGCAGCTGCTGCTCTTGTGGCATCAGCGCAGGGTAGTTAAAGGCACTTGTTGGAGTAATTCATTTTTTTCCCATTTATTTCTAAGCATGCCTTCATGTTTTGTAATGTCCTACCGATGAAATAATATAATAGTTGCACTTTTCTTCCTCTTTTTATTTTTTTTGATCGCAGTTTGTGTGTACCTACTCATCCCTGATTTCACTTGATTAAAAGATTGAGTTGCAAGCCACGACTCGATGTCGTTTTCACATTAAATTAGAGTCAACATTCAGACCGGATTGAAAGGTTTTAATGAGATGAGGTTCTATTTGTTCTATTTATATGCATGAATGATGCTTCAGAGTTTGTTTGTTAATTAGAAGAGAGACTCTTGAATGCCTGCAAGGACTACTTCCGATGACTTATTTCGGCCTGACGACGCAATATCATTTTTCGAAATTCATTCAGGGTTTTCTTTCAATCTAATTGTTCAGAATGATGGCAAAAAATGAGTTGATTTGTTTTCCAGTAGTAACCCTCACTACACCTGTTTGCATAGATTTTTTATTTTATGTACATTTGAAATGGCATCTGCATCATTTAAGTTTTAAGGTCTAGTAGAATATTTGTACGTGATACAATATTAAAAGGTGCACAGAAGTCATCACTTATTTTCATATAATTACAGATACCACATATTTCGGCTTACTGGTTTGGTTAGGGTAACCAAAACTGCAATGCCCCAAAACATTTTAAGATCTCTAGTTTCATAATTATCAAGATCCACATGGAGATTATTTGAATGAAAACTCGCAGTTTCTTCTTCTACTTTTGAGAAAGGTTTCAATGCTTCGACACCCACTAAGCGACCCATAAACATTATCCACCAATGGTGTTGCCCTCGTCCTTGAGCGCAGACGTTCCACATTGTATACCTACGTTCAAGAGTTGTTTGGGTTATAGTTATAGGTATACACATCTACCAATTCATCCATTAGCCAACACCAAGACTCCATCCATATGCCAGTCGAGCGTGTCCTATATTTATATCGCCTAATTAAGCCAGCATATCGTGTGATTCTAAAATTTCAATTTTTATAAAAGCATTTTCAACTTTCCACCTTCGTCGCCTCTGTCGGGACCATTATGTGCACGTGATGCACATCGATTTGTAGCGGATGCGAATACGAAATGTCCTTGATTACGAGGAATTTATAGTAAGGATATGATGACGTTCGTGATTACGAGAAGTGCCTAATGGCGGGCGAGTGGTAAACACAAACACACGAAGTCCTTCGAATCGTTGCGCCAACGCCAATAGTTTTCAATTAAATTAATTGCTCTCTCTCTCTCTTTTACCTGACTAATACAGGAATCATCACCATCATCATCACCGTCACCATTTCCGTGCGTGGTCGTCCGTCATCGGCATAAGGACACCAGCTAGCAGCCACCACCAAGCACCGATATAGTTGCACCAAGTTTAATGTTTATGCATGAAAGGCAATGCAGCTGAAAACGGAAAACCCTTACAAAAGGATTAGGGACAAACATGCCCACGAAAGAGCTAGCAGCACACACACACACACACGAGACACGAGCAGTGAAAAAATAATTCAAAATAAATTGAATCCTTTTTGCAACATTGAAAAACTATTTTCTACTTGTGCTTGTTTGATAATATGGATTTATGTATGTGTGCGTGTTCCGTCTTTACATATCCGAGCAACAGACACAACTTCCTGAAAGAGAGAAACAACGAAATACCCAGCAAAGCTATAGCAGAGACAAGGACATGCAAGAAAAACTGATTTGGAAGTTGTGCAAAATAGAAGCGCCCGAAACGGAAGAAAACCTCTGCAAAATTGAGTTATCCTACTGTATCGAAGGACGAATGGGTGGCGGGTCGCATTGCAAATGAAATGAGCGACTGCATCCGTCTTTGAAATTAAATCGAATCTTTCGCTTCGGATTTGTCGTCGTTGTATACTTTGTTTTATATCCATTTTTGCCTATTGCTTGGTTATCCTTCTATACCGAAAGTACGTACGGAGCATTTATGCAGTTTATTGTATACTAGTTGTTTTATTTGAAGCCGGCGTTCCCCCCCTGTGCGGATATGTGCATCGGGACAGAGAGATTGTTTTTAATAGGATTTCGATTTTATTCGTTTTCTGCTTTCGCATTTAAGATCCTTTAAAATTACACTCGTATACTTACTTGGATGTAAAACTTTTTGAGCCTTGCTGTGACTGGCACAAAACGATGAATACAACTTGAAGTGATTAACATAGTACAGGAAAGCTGAACCGATCGAAAACAGGACATTCTGCAAGTAGAAAGAAAAGCCAAATATAAAGAAAGATTTAATTTAGTTTTGTGTTAGGTTTCGGAGTGAGAGTCGAATTTTTCTCTTGAGCAAGACAGAGTCCTTCGTTTTGGTATTATTTTTTTACTTTTTGTATTTTTTCCCCTTCAAAGGATTTTCTTCTTTTTTTTTATTTGCTAAAATTGGTTCGCATTGTAATTTCAATTAGGTAATGCAAGTTGAATGGCAAGTTTGCGAATTAGAGGGGGCGGATTGGTGGAAGAGCATTATCCTTGTGAGCATTTAAACAAAGAGGAAAAAGCACTGAACTTGCCTTTCTTTAATAAATTATTCAGCTAAAAGCTGAAAGGAAATCGCTTTTTGCACCACTTGTGGGAGGAGAGGTCAGTTTTATGAAAGGCATATACCTAGAGTCAAAAGGGTCAACGAAATTGAATAGGTGACGCAGTGCAGTTGATATTTTGTTCTCTGTATTTTTGGATAGTTTGTGATGGGATTTGGAGATATTGAATGGCACTACCTGTCAGCTGCAGACTGTTTGTACAAATATGCAAAGTAGAATGCGGGATGATGGGATTTTGTGACCGATTTAGGATACGAAACCTTTCGAATGATGTAAGTTTCATTTTCCTCATTTCATAATAAATACAAGTGGACCGAAACTTTTAATGTTCATGTATTAATATAATGCTTAATGAATTTAAAATATTAATTTGTGCTATGACTTTTAAAGACTTATTATTTTTATTTTTATTATTCTTTTTTATTATTTATTCATTATGGAACATTTTCTTAATATAGAGATTATTTGTGGTAAATGTTATTTTTTTCCTCTTTTTATTAACTTATTTTATAGATATTAAAATACACAAAAAATGTTTTCATTTATTTATTTGTCAGCAAAATACTTGGATTTCATAGACATTAGTATATAACAATGCTTAGTTTACAAAAATATTACTAAAAAATAGAAACGAAATAGAGCAAACGATTATGGCTGAATACCATCTAGTAGTTTTCTTTTTATTGTAGCAATCGATGAGTTAAAATCAATTTATCGATGTTATCGTTGTAGCTTATCAATAAGCCGTTGATAGATGATGACCTGCCGTAGTTTGTACGAAAATGTGCGATATTAAAAAAAAAAACGGGCAATTCGTAAATTTGGACGATATATATTTAAATTCAGATGTCTTAAGATCTCTTAACCCTAGAAAGATAATCTACGTCCACGAGACGTATGGCGCGGGACAATTGTGTGATAACTTTTAAATTCTAAACCGCAGCGCGTTGACTGTCTCAACTATATATAAAAAATTCATTAATTTATTTTTTTTGAATAGTATCTATATAATTAAATAAATTTATTATAAATAATAAGAAGTTCATATGTTTAATTAAATACACTAATTGGCGTATGAGACGTATGATTTTCTTTTACGCTCTTTATTTTATGATTATCTTTCTAGGGTTAAGAATCAATTTTTTCCAATAAGAATCCCATGTACAAAAATAATTTTTGCCACTATTCTCCTATTTGTAAGCGATTCTAGGCTAATCAATTGTAGCCTTGATTGATAGGAGGGTAAGTTACTAAAGTCAGCCCAAGGAAGCCCTCTTAAGGCGAACCTGAGGAATCTTTTTCAATTCAATTCAATTCTTAAGATATGAACATTATGAAAGGGACACCAAAAAATGGACGCATATTCTAAAACAGATCTAACAAATGTAAGATAGAGAACTTTGATAACATAATGGGTCCGAAAAATAGCCAGCATAGCGCTTTAATAGTCCCTATGCTCTATTTGTCCTATTTGTGACATAATCAATGTGATGTGATAGTTTAGTATCTAAAAGCACCCCCAAGTCTTTTATTAAGGAGACCCGCGGAATAGCAATGCCATTGAAAGAGTAAGTATACATGATTGGCGATTTTCGACGTGAATATGTAATAACTGAACATTTACTTACATTCAAGGAGAGATAGTTTTTTGAGCACCACAAATAGAATCGCTGAAGACAATTATTTAGATGTAGGAAACAAACATCGTGTTTACCAGACAGATACAACTTAAAGTCGTAAATTAACAACATCATTAACAAACAAGATAAATAAAAGAGGGCCTATGTGGCTTCCTTGAGGAACACCAGACGTCACACAAATTTGTGTGGAAAAGTGATTACTAAACTTGACAAATTGATATCTATCTATCAAGCAACAATGGTCCTTCTCTTTGCGAATTTTGATGACGTTCATTATCATTATGTTCGGCTGCAGGAAGGGGACAAAAGTTGAATAAGTTGATTACGAGGTTGTTTCTTCTGTTTTTTATGCAACTGATTTTGTTGTTTATGCGGCATGTTAGAGATCTGTTGATCCATAACTTGTTGAGGCTGTTGGAGCAGCTTTTCAATGCTTGTAAATCCTTCAAACAATTTATTTGTAGGTATTCGAAGTGTCGAAATCAAATACTTCTTGCAACTTGGAGAATAACACAGATAGACTATTAAACGTCTTTTGAATCTTGATAATTTTCCAGTGCAAAACGTCAGGTGAAATGCTGCAACGTTTTACGCAACAAAAATTTAGGCCAGGAATAGTAATAATTTTATCGCGTCTGTACCTTTTATGCCAATGCACTTTGCATGCACAGATTTAAGGCAGATTGCACAAGAAACAATGACATCATTTGTATTTTTTTTTTGCATATAGAGCACTCGATATTCTCCATATCGAGGAAATGAACCAAGAATGTTTTGGTTCAAGTATTTGATCAGCAAGAACTAAACACCTTACAAATGCGGTGAATACGTAGATACAACGTTGAATTTATAGATGGCGGATAGTATGTCTGACAGTAACAAAAGGCCAATGTTTACAAGATGTGTAAACAGCAGTCCGAGGGTTGAAACGAGGTAGCATCAGTTTTTCTACTCGAAGAAAGAAACCGTACAAAGTGTGTGTGAATATCAATCTGCTTCGATAGGCAGAACATCTACAAATTGTACTCACAGGGACAGTAGAGTAAAAAACATTAACTGTTGTAAAGATTTATTCACCGAACAACACAGTAATGTCGTTTTCCATTGGTTTCACTCGGGAATGGAACAACCAAACTGCTTCTGATTGAACCCACAAAAGTATGCTGTCAGCTGACTTGTATAAAATACATAAATTACATTTGTGTGAGTGCTTCTTGAGTGGATTTTGACTTCAGATCCAGAAGCGAATTTCTCTTATCAGAATCACCAGAAGAGTATTTTTTGTGCCAATGGAAAGGTTTCAGAAGTGATTTTTTTCGATTCCGGACTCTCCTGGACGCTTCTTTTTGCCCAATGGAAAACGACATAACTTTGTGAGAAATTGAGATGATTAAGTTATTTTCACCGAAAAAATGTACTGAATTGGATAATACGGCTCGCGATATTCAACTACTCGAAGCGAAGTTAACCAATAACAGAAACGTAATATGTTATTTAACCAAAAATAACCAATTATCAAGAGCGAATTCTAAACACACCTGGATGTTGTATTAGGTATAAAATGAATTATATGTTGTTTGTTTTTCATAAATTGTATCAATGTAATTTTTTATGTGTATATATACAGTAATGAAATTACTGTTTATCTTATTCTTCCAATTAAATTCCTCAATACAGAATATTTTTTTGCCCTTTTTTTATTTTTTGTTAATAAAAAATATTGAAAATGAACTGTTTTTTTTTTACTTAACCAAGTGGGAAATTTGTGGGAATTTTGACTAGGTCCAAAAGGGGAAAAGGGAAAAGAAATTAGCTGTCCGAAGATTGTAATATTAAGGTAACAATTATTTCCCATACAAAATGCTCATCAGTTAAATGAAACCATTTTGGTGACATTAAATTTGTCGGCGTCATTTTGCCATGGCAACTTATTCAAATATATATCACCAATTTCCTCTTCCCCTAAAAGCAAGCAACAGTACGTATAACTTAATTCAAGGGCATATAATTATCATCTGCGGGGTGTTGAATCCGCTTTTGATGTTATAGTGAAAAATATTTCGCTCCATTTATTAAACAAAAAAATCATAAAGTAAAACTTATTTTCAAAGGGGCGTATTTTTTCTAGATGCCGCTTTTTTGTTTATAAAGATAAAACAACATAAATATCGAAAATTGTGGTACGTTTTTTATTATTGCACACTTATAAAAGGTAGGGTCGTGTGCTTAATAATCGAATACACTCTACGATCTCTCGGTTGCTATTTCAAATTAGTTCTTTATCCCATACGTCATCGCAACACACTCGTATCTCTGGCCATGACAGTACAAAAATACATACATCCCTTGTTTTAAAATCCACACCCGGAAATGCAATCATTTTCCTATTATTACTTTAAAATTGGAAATATTTTAGAATGCTTCCTTCGTGACCAAACCCAATAACCATGGTTCTGTTCCCTTTTTCCTTTGTTAATATAGTTCCGGAGTAACCTCCTATTGTTCATGGACTTTTATTGCACCCAGACTGCCGAAGTGGTTGTAAATTTCCTATTACAGAGGAAACGAACTTGTGATATAATAAATTTTCATTACACACATATTTCTTGGTGCTTCAAAGGGCCAGATTTATGGTAACAAGGATTGGGTTAAAAAAAAAGTGTAATAATATAAATTCCCACAATGAAATATGTTCACTGGGGAATTTGTCTCTTTTACTTTTAGTATAATTTGTAGTGGTTGTCTTACTTACCCGGAACTGACTAGGATGTTCGAATTTGTGAAAGTCGGGCTCCAGCTCTAAAGCTTCCTCAAGGTTTTGCAAAAATTGACGCTGGAAGGCAACAATTTCATGAATATTACCAAACAAAGCATTGATTTCCGCATTGGAGAGGAACGTTTCGCGCTTCATTGGTTCCAGATAGTGTTCCAGGAGACTGTTGAGATGCTGAAAAGGATAAAACAAAGGAAATATTATGCATGTGCGAAGTATTATGTACTTTGAAATAGGAAAACAAAGGATGGTGAATATACGTGCGGTATTGTCCGAAAAATCTAAAACGACTTAAATTTCACAACACAAATTGTGAGAGAACGACCCGATATCATACGAGAAAAATTGTAAACTCTCCCTTTCCCATTTTCAATATAAATTAAATCTAGACGAGAAAAATGTTGGCAAATATGAGCGCATACGAGATGAGTTGTAGTTGAGACTATAATTTTGGCCTAGACAAATTTATTTATGAGCTCGAGTACAGAAATATTTCTATTAACTTTTTATGCTATGCAATGGCAGTCAGATTTTTTTTTGTATTCCAACTAGGCGGAATATCTACAAGTTGTTGTCGATAAGAAACTAAATTGAAATTAATTTCTAAACTACAAAATTGTTAAAGCCTGTCGACGCATTATGACTGAGCTCCGCAATTTCAACACCGTTCTCACTTCCATGATGAAAATCGAAGAAATATTTATCAGACTAAGGGCCGTTTACTGATACGACTCATAGCGAATTTGAGTGTCATATAAACTCTTATGTGACAGTTTATGCCCTGAAAAAAGTAGCCCATAAATATTTAAGTAGAACTTAAATCGTTAAGAGTCGTATGAGCAAACGGCCCTATGTCGCAAACTGAACCCAACCAGGTTTTCAGCACTGGCAAGTAATGGCATCCAAACGTCATCTGTCAAAATGAAAAGTTTTCAGTATACTCTGCCATTTAATCATGGAAATACTCACAAACGAGCAACAACGATCAAATTATTGAAATTTATTATAAAAATTCGTGCTCTGTGAAAAATGTCCAACGTTTGTTACGATCATATTATGGTCGTCATACCCGATCTGGTGAATCCGTCAACGGCGAACGATATCGAGCCATGATACTTTTTTTTTGCCCCAGTTGGCCGAGTTGAATTTGGTTGACATGTGGTTTCATCTAGACGGTGCCACATGCCACACAGCTCGTGAAAGAATGGAAATTTTGAAGGATGAATTTGTTGAGCAGCTTATCTCTCGAAATGGCCCTGCGAGTTGGCCGCCAAGATCATGCGATTTAACGCCTCTTGATTATTTCTTGTGGGGTTATGTAAAGTCGTTAGTCTATGTGGACAAGCCGCACACGATTGAAGCACTACAGGATAACATAACACTCGTAATTCGTGGAATACAGGCCGAAATGCTTCAAAAAGTGACGCAAAATTGGACCTTCCGAATGGACCATTTGAAACGGAGCCGCGGACAACATTCACATGAACTTGTCTTTAAAACGTAAATGGCAAAGTCCTATTTATCGATTACAATACAAATTTTGAATATTTGATGCAAATTTGAGTGTTTTATTCGATTTTTAAAAAAACTACGCTTAAAAAATCACCCATTACATACTGCAGCGATATAGATCCTCACAAAATCTGAATTTTCAGAGTTGTGAACGTAGGAATTTACGAATCAATTTATTAATTAATAGGGCGCACGTAGTTCCTTCGTACAGATAAAAAACCGACCGACGATTTTTATGAAATCTGCACGAAATGAACGGTGAAATTCCATAGATGAATTCCCGCGCGTATTAATGGTAGAAAAATTGTTCAAGTCGCGTGATTTTAGTTGTTACAGTTGAGTTTACTTTGTTCATTATAGGCGTTTTTCTTTTTTAGTTCAGAGCTGAGCTCTGAACCGAGCTCGAGCATTATGAGCGCGCTCTGAACCGAGCATACTCCGATCGTTCTGATGTATTTATGAAACACACTTGAGCAAATAGCTGTCATTTTTAATAAATATATGTATAATTTGAATATTTATTAATTGTAATTTATTAAATTGGTTAGCCTTCAGTTCCAGAACAACAAGATTCGTCCGCCATTTCAATTATTTTGTTTATCCTGTTTTTTTTTTTTTCTGTCAAATGTGACTGTGAGAAAAAGAAACACAAATCTGAGCTCTGGTGTATCTGAGCTAAAAAAGCAACACGAACTTTTTGTATAACAGTTCAGGTTGTGCTCTGAACTAAAAAGGTAAAACGCCTTGTGTGATGCTAAACATAAGGGGAAAGTAAGTGTGCCTACATTAAGTGAGATATCACCATATGCCTTTGAAAACAACTATTTAACATTTTCCTAGAACGCGTTCAAATATAGGCACCAGTTTTTTTCTAACTTTTCCTAAGAAGCGTTCTCATTTCATCAGCAGAATGGTAGCCTCTTATAAATGTAAACATATACAGAGAGTTCACAAATGCATGATTTTGCGTTAATGCTAAGCAGAGAATTCATAAATGTAGTAGATTTTTATTTATTGCGCAATTTTGAGCGCAATTGTGCAGATGTAAGAATCATACTGAATTTGTATAACCTGTCATTGCGCTGTTGATAATTTAAATTTTAACTTCTTTTTGTTAAACAAAAACCTACAGATAAGTAAATTGAATACCGGGGGCAATTCATTATTAAAATTATTTATTTAAATGACAGCGATCGACGTAGATTCAATTTATACACGGTTCTTCGCTCATAAACATCTGCTATGTACTTAGCAAGCGCATGCTTTGCAGGAAACTATCATCTTCAATTTGCGCAGTGTTTCCTGCTTTGCAGCTTGCATTTATGAATGGGCCCATATAAAGATAGCTAGTTCCCAAAGATCTTAAATAAAAACATCTACTGTGTACCATCAATGTTTTCCATATATTTTTATGAAGAGAAAACTCTCCGTCTATAACTGGCAAAACACATTTCTCCCCCAAATTTCTTTGGCAACATTTCATTAAAAAAAAAATGAAATGCTACATTTTAAATGCATTATCCTTACAACGGAGTAAAATCGTCAAACAAATTCCCACTTCGTTCTATCGTATTTTTGAGAAATGTTTACAAGTTTTTCAAAAAGAAAAAAAATTCCATTAAGCAAAATCTCCACTACCCCTACTACAGTACAAAGATGAAACGTTCCCCTTGTCTCGTTCTGCTGAAATCGGATTTCTCAAATCCCCTCATTAAATTTGTCTTTAAAAAGAAACAAAAAAATAGCGAATAATAGGTTTTGCATTTCACCGTTCAGGTGGTAAGTGTATAATGAAAAACTTTATCTGCCACTGTAACAAAAAGGATGAATAATCTTCTTAAAATTAATTACATCTCAAGCACTTTGAGTTAGAAGGAACCGCAAGCTATACCGCCGTGCTAAGGGTGTGCAATTAATTTTGAAAGATTTTTCGAATCTTTTCCGTTGTTTCTCTTAACCCTGGAGGTTGATGATATGAATGGATCACAATTTTATTTTTTCACCAACAATGCAGCAGGTATTCAAATTTTATAAATCACATCTGGTAAAGGGATTTGCAATAAGGCCTTCTGGGGAAAATAAACAGTAATGAATATTTAGCATAGAGAGCGATTTTGGTATTAGAAACGGTTCATACCTCTTAATTGTTTTAAAATAATTGTCTTTAGGTCATTACGAGTGCTAATTTGTTTTACTTTTCGTGAATATTTATTTGTTTTTTTTTTACAATTAAGTTTTGTATAAATTTAGACAAAGTTTTCGGAAGGGAACAGAGCGTGAACAAATGAAGTTCCTGTAGAAAGTTAAACTTGTGCTTCTAATTAATTTTTGTATCAAAAGTACCAGCTGATTGTATACCAATCCCATGTACGACAGTAGACCTTTTTGATCATTTAAGAATATTGTTCTATATTCTGAATTTTTATTAAGACTGCGATAGCGAGCCATGATCACGGCAAACCCCTTCGTGAATGGTAACCTTAATGCTAAACAGCCCATCGTAGAAAAGCTGCGTTTAAAAACCTTCTCTGAGATTGCAAGTTCGTAGATATTTTTTTTCTTGGATGTGAATTTATTCGAATCTAGAAAAATTAGTTTCCTCCTGGTTGTGATCGAACCAATTGCAAAGAGTTGTATTATATAAGTCCTAAGGTCTGTTTTTTTCGACAGCACCCACCAGTGACGATGAAAATAGCTATAGTACCAATATAGCAAAGGTAAAACGTACTGTCTTGTGGCTAGCCTTTGTTAACACTTTACACACTTTACGAAATTCACCACATCCTCTCTTCCAACCACAGCTTCAATCTAAAGGCAAACGTAACACTCACACAGAGACTGTCAAACAAAGCCACATCCTAGATTCTACATCTGCTGTCAAAAGTTGCATTGACGACAGTGCTCTCCAAGTGATGAAGATATCTAATGCGCGACTAATTTCCTCATTTCTACCAACCAGAGTTTCAAATGCAATTTTAAGGTTTACTGTAAGTTGCACCTTACACAGGGAGGATGTCTCCGAAAACCACGTACAGTATCAGTCTTCTCACGGTCTTGCAGTAAGATGGAGGTTAGAGTACAATTGATGCACCAGTATTTCCGTAATTAAAAATAACCTTGGTAAATATGGATTATTGTATAAGAAGCTTTTATTTGAAACATTTATAACGAATACAACATTTATCAATTTCTAATGTTAAGTGATTGGTTCCGTTCGAATAAACATTGCGTCGGACGAAGGTACCACAACCAGCATTGGGGCAGCTCTGATAACTTTTCGATTTTCTTAATCCAACTGACTGCTTAAAGGACTATCATAAAGATAAATAAGTAAAGCAAATAAAAAACACTCACCTACAGCTATTTACCAAGCAATTTCCTGCCAACCTATATTCAAACCGAAGTTGGCCCCCATAATTCTATTTCTAAACGAAACACCCATCGGGGGGTTGAATAGAAAAAAGAAACCTAAATTTCCCTTAAGTGACTTAAGTTGACATTGCATTTATGTAAAATGTCAACATCAAGCACACTCTGACAAATAGCGATCACATGCATAGGTAAGCAGCTGGAATAAGTGAATACAAAAATACACCTCATCCATCTACTCAAGTGATGACAGATGCGAAGGAGAAGAACAAGTTCTTCATCTCATCTCAAAAATAAATAAAATTATATGACTTTCGTGCACTCGGGGCGGCTGCTTCTGCTTGCAAGGATATTTAAAGCAAACCTAAATGCACACATGCACGTATGTAAATGTATAGTTTTTAGAACAACTCACCTTGACATAAGTGCGTTCAGTGTCAACCAGCTCCAGAATAGCTTTCCGCAACTTCTCGGCATCTGTCAACTGTCGTGATGGTGTTAGCATTGCATTCGAAACCGATGATGTAACCGAACCGGTCGGACTTGATTTCCGTGTTTCCTGTGGGGACCTACAGAATCCAGTCACCTGCAGTGGATGTACACACACAAAATGACAGAATTTACATAATGCTTACTTCACACGTGTACAATACTAAAAGCCATTAGCTTAAGTATTCGCACATGGAATCGTACGATTGTGTGCGGTTGGGTCTTTTACCTGTTCGGCTGTTTTGAGAAGATTCTCAATTTCAAAGCTACTGGTCCTCGAAGTTTGTTTTGTGCCTGGAAGAGCCGTCACCTGTGGTTCCAATGATGATGGTGCTGGTGAACTTTCCGCATCGGGTGAGTACAAATCCTTTCCGCCTGTACCGTCAGCGTTGTGGTCGAAAAAGAAAGCGAGAGGTAGGGAAATAAGTTTTCGAGAAAATAAAACAAGAACCATTAAAATGAAGCACACCAAAGTACAAGAGTCTACCAAGGAACAAGCTTAGAGGTTGATTTGTTGGACTCGTTCGGGCATGTGGTGGTTGTGGTGGTGGTTTAAATTATGCTCTAACCTTTTCCACTCACAATTCAGCAGAGTGGTGGTTGGGAAATGGTCTCTGTGCTTAACTTTCCAAGTTATCGTGGTCTCTTTGGTCCTTTTGTGGTCCCACCTATTGTCTTCGGAGATGTTAAGTGATAGATGACGGAGTAGTAAGTAACCATTTGTCTGGGCTGCCTACATACACCTTCCCTATCGGAAAACACCACTTTGCAGGTCGCCGCAAGGTGTATCCATTGTTGCATTACTCCACTGAGCGAGGCAGTCTACTTAACCGAGACGTTGAATGGTGAATGCATTTTAAGGGATTGCTATACCTCTTCACTCAGCAAAGTGGATTCGTATATAAATTTCGAAAAAAAAACAAAACACCCACCCACACATACAGCTAAGTGCACTAGGGCGTAATTAGTGCAGTTATGTAAAAGTACTTGGTCCTCTTACATTGAGCATGTCGGGGAAATATGGCTAGTAGACTGCGGTGGTGACCGACATAGGAGACTGCATTAAGATGGAAAACAGGAGTGCTCGCGGATGAATGTTGTGTTCGAAACGTACTTACGCGGATGAATTGCTGAATATAATAGCAGCGCCATGAACAATATCAGGTGCAAAAGCGCGAGCTTGTGGTGGTTAAAAATTGCATTTCAATCAGTTCAGACGCGGGCAACCCGTAGGGATTATGAAATAAGGCCGCGTGATTGTGTTGAACACGGTGAATAGCGGTGGTAATTCGTATGCTTGCCAAAATTTACGGAAATGTAATCCTCACTAGCCAATGAACAAATATGCCTTGAAAAATGCGAAATACATGCAACAAGTCCCGGGCTAATAATTCCCGCAGAAAACAAAAAAGGTCTCAGGAAGGCTTTGAGTGGCATTAAATGGGAAATGCAGTTGAGAATATTTTATACCAAGATTGGAACCTTGGTTCCCAGCAGTCGTTTAGCAAAGATGTAGATCAGACATAGCTGCGCTTTTGTAAAACGGAATTTGAAAACCAACGCCACAATTAACACAAGCAGAACAATGAAACCGATGACTGCTTTCTTATCAGCTCGTAAAGGTCCAATTTAGTCGTTACACTTTAATCTTCAGCCAAAAACCTACAAACCCTATTTACTCAAACATATACTCGTAATTATTCATGTAAATCTGCGCCCGACATCAGTTTACCACCGCCATCATTATCATCAAAAATACACTTCAAAATACGGAAGCATTACCCGTGATTACACACATATTAGACCTCAGTGCAACCCCACTTATGCACTATACATCAAGGACTACGGAATTGGGCTATTTGCACATCAAATAGTGCACAAATTTTGAAGGACCATTCTTTACATTGGTGCACCACATGTGCCAGCCACACTCGTGCACATGCACCTCATGGACAAATATGTCCAACCAGCACCACTTGCCCCTCTGCAGTCATTTTGTTTGTGTAGTGCACATTAAATAATACTTACTCCATCCTGGTGCTGGAACAATGAGACCAGAAATCATTTCCTCACTCATTACCGGCGGATCCGATGGTGGCGGTGGGCAAACCAATGAATCAATCATGTCATCGGTCACTCGCATTATTCCAACTAGATCTGGTGGTTCGGTGCGGGATGATCTACATACATTCGTGTGAAAAAAAAATCAAATTAGTGTGTAATTAGTGTTGAAATCGAAGGAAAAACTAAATTGCACGTGTAATTCAGTGGTTGCCGCTATATTTCGCTAGGTACATTGTTTTTTGGTGAAAGCCTTCGGCGAAAAAAATATACAGCTTCTAAAAATTGTGGCTGTGGAGAATTAATTAATAATTATGGTTGGGAATTCAAAGTTTGCCGCTAGATATTACCTACGCATTTTCAACTAGAAAATTTTCATAAAATGAAATAAATGCTCCTGGCAGCATATGCCAAAAGTTCTACATACCGAAATGCACCGCACCTAATTAGCGATCCACTTAATAAATTTCATTCATCATTATAGAGAAAGGGATGATCAACACTGTAATTTCCATAAAACTCATGTAATGTTTAATGTTTTTAATGTATTATGGGAACACTTAAAGCGGTGAATATTTTACTACATTGAAGGCATTTTCCGCCCTCCATAAAGGGTGAAAGCGGATTTCTAAAAAAGGGCGAAATTGTGGTAGATTTTTTTTTAATTATCATTCAGTTGCAAATGACACACAAAATGAACACGTCATTTTACAGAGAGCATATTACATTTATGCACACAATTTGGGTACCCTTCAAAGAAGGATTCAGTATTAATAAAGCTTGTAAATAATATGCGAATGAGTGGAAATTGAATATTGCTCCAGACGTCAAAGGGTAATTTATGAAAACGAACTGAGAGAAGTCCCATTGAAGTGCTGAAAACAAGGACAGCAATATTTATGTGTTGACTTAACCGAACGTAAGTATAGCGGTTGGTAATGGAAAATACTGCGGGAAATATTACCAAACGTTGAAATTAATAAAAATGTAAAAAAAAACGTCTACTACGTTTTTATCTATCCATAGTTTGATTTTATGTCAACCATAAGTAATACTCAAAAGCAATAGGAAGATGGCTGTAACTGTCCACCGCATTTTGAATATTTTCTTTTCCCCAGAACGTGTGTCAAAATAATAAAAATATCCACGAATGGGTCGCAATTAACTTACTCCTTTATCCAGTATTCGTCATAGACAGTCGACTGAGAGCAGAAACGGCACTTCTGCCTACAAACTGCTTGTCCTTCAGCAAATTGCATAAGTATTCGTGCATGTACAAATCAAAGGATACTTATACAATTTGCTGCAGGGACTTCATGTCATCCGGGCGGCCATTATTATGGTGGGAAATCAAGTGTTGGCGACTGTGTTCGGCATACTTTGTGCCCATTAGTTATGCGGTGTTCACATCACAGTTTATTTTAAGAATTTTTAAAGTTTTTGAAATTGTTGGTATCAAATGGAATTCCTGTTATAATTTCGTTACAATGCCATATAAACTAATATAATAACTATTTGTCAATATCTAACAGAAATCCATCTCATAATAATAATCAGGGAAAATGAACTACCACGGTTTTTTCACTTTTGTTAAAAGAGATTTTGTAACTTTATTTTTTTTTTGCATATTTTAAGAAAATAAACTTTATCCCGTTGATTTTAATGCCTTAAATTACGGAGCCATATTGGAAAAAAATATATTTTAACACAGTTTAGCGAAAACGTTTTTTTTGTATGTCGTGGGGCAAAATATTTTTTGAGTTTTAGCATAATTTATAATTTGTAATTAGTACGTAAAATGTATACTTGCACAATAATATATGCAAGTATGCATTTGTTAAATTGGAAAAAATATTTCGCCCTTTATTTTACTCGTAACGATAAAAAAATGTTTTGATCACTTTTCGTACTCCAAAAACACAAATAGTGCACTTGTTTTTGTTAATTTATAATTAGGAAGGTTTATAAAAAACATCTGTGCATATTTCAAAATACATTGTTTTAAAATTTGGAAAAGAATTATGTGTATAGAAAACGAAATAAAGCGTACGAATATCAACAATTAACAAAACAATTTGAATTCTTATGTTCGATTGAATACGCAAAATCTGAAATCGGACATCAAAATGCATAACCCACTTAAATACAGCATTATATTAAGCGTGTTTTTTTGAGCTTCGTTTTCAGCAAAGCAAAGTATAGTAATATTTTCAGCACACAATTACAATAACTACTACGAGTCTCGAAATGTCAAGTAGAGTGTAGTTTTTGTAATTGCGTACTGAAAATCCTACTTTACTTTGCTTTGCTGAGAACGAAGCTATAAAAAAAAACAGGTCTATTGTCTTTTTGTTAGGAGTTAAACTTTTTTTTTTTTTGCTTATTTTTGGATATTTTTTTGTTTTTAAAATAAGAATAGCATTTGCATTCTTACTGTTCCTAATTTACATTATTCAACAATGTTCAGTGTTATTAAACTACAGAATTACCAATCATATATTGATTTTGTACAAATATGGTGTTAAATAAACGAATTTAAAAACATTCACCCTAATAGAAATTTATACAATATTCATTAACATTTACTATTCGCTTTTGTCTAGTGGAAGCTTGGGTTTAACTTGCAAGTTGTTGACTCCTTTTTGGAACAACCCCCAATGATTTCATTTTTGCATTTTGCTGTCAAACATAGAATTCATACAAACAAAATTAAAAATAAACTGAAATGTGAATGGATGAACACCTTTTACTGCCGAAGATGGATGGACGACAAATTAAGCTATCTAAATAACCATAGTCAATATTTATTTTTTTTACTTTTATTATTATAGATTCATTTACATTTTGTTTGTTAATGAAATTCTGCCACCCGACGGCCTTTCATACACGTATTCACAGAGAGGAAAAAAAAGAGAGCGCGAGAGAGAGTTGTCATTCAAAATTTGCGGGGAGAATCGGGTGGGTGCAGTGAAAGTCGACTGTCTAGTTTGGTTAGTCTATGGTATTCGTTATATGGCCAGAATTGTTATTGTAAGAGCTAAACTCAAAATTCAGCTACAGTCTCGTGGTGTAAATATTTATAAGCAAGTTAGAAATGAAGTTTTATGTAGATCCGCTTAGCCGTTTAGGCTGCAGTTATCTATTTCGAATTAAAGCATCGGCAAAAAAACGAAGAAATTGTCGGAAACGCTTTTCGGGTTCCTACATTTGTTCTATTATGATGAAAGCCCCATGACCAATGTAGTTTTTTAGACCTTAGGAAGCAAGCAACGACAACTGAAAAACTATATTGAATTTCATCATGCCTGACAGTTTTATCAAACAGCGAGAGGTTCCAATTTTTAAAAAATTGGAATCGAAAATTACAATTTCATTTAATCGCTCACTTTATTTTTTACTCCACAGTATCAGGCCAGGCAGCCCACAACATTAGGAAAAGTGAGGCCAAGAGAGCAAATTGTCGCAGTGAGTATACTACTTTAAAAATCTTTCCAGAAATACTTTTTAGCTACGGTAGGTGCCTATAAGTAGATGGTCTTCGCGGGTAAATAGGCCCAACAAATGTTCGATTAAATTTTACGAATCGTTGTGCGGAAAAATTGCAAAATTTAAATAAAGTGCACGACTGGGTCGCACTAATATGACTCGGTTATTCCAACTTCCCCTTCATTAGCTGTTTGACTTATTTTTCTTTTCAATTTACAAAGAACATAGAATGCAGCAAATTTTCTTATTTCTTAAGCTTTAATTTGATTGTGGTTCTATTTAATTTATTGACATTTTGGACCATACTTATAATCATATTTAACCTTCACAAAAAATATTTTTTAGGTCAAAATGGTTAAGTTTTTTATATGGAAAATTTCACCATTGCGAGTTCCTAAAATCTGGCAAGGACACTAAATTATGATTATAAGTATCGCGCTTGATGTTTAGACTTTTAGTAAAATCTGTTTTTTTTTTTGTCATGTGTTTTTCATCATAGAGAAACAAATCTTCGGACAGTGGGACACCTTTTATTCAAATCGATACAATGTTTACAAACTTCACTGACAACATTTGAACAAATCCTTTTATTTAATGGATTTCATGGAAACCAGCGCTGCTAATCGGCTCTTACATAAGCAGAGACGAACGTCTTTACATAGTTGTACTATAGTGGGCTTGGACATACATCTGCATGGTTTCCATGTAAAAATAAACCTGTTTTTATGCGTGGTTCTTGCGTGAGATTAACAATTACAATAGCGGCGTCGCTAAAGAAATATTTTCCGGGTGCCTTACCCAAACTTTTACCCACTTTTTTAGTGTTAATTAAGGCAGTGGGAATTGTAAAGCTGCTAATATTGACACTTAAAATTTTAATTTGAGCTTGGACTACACAAATAAACATTTAGAAATCCGAGGTAAGTCCGTCACGTAGATTAGGAGATGAAGAGCGATGCTTTAAATGCGCACATTTTGTGAGAGTTTAAAAATAGAACTCCGTATCTTTTACAACTTTTGGGAAACCTGATATTTTAAGGTGTAGTGAAAGTTTAGTAAATATCAAATATCATTAGCGATGTCCTTTTCATCTAAGCCTGGATTAATCGAGAAAGTCTCGAGCTACTCAGTCGTGCACAATTTACGCGTAAGGCGTATTTGGTTAACTCTTTAGCCTGTAAAGTCTGTCTTCGAAATTTGAACGTAGATCGCAGGTAGATAATATCAAATGAAAGAATTTGAAGATTTGTAAAGTGGGACATTTTAAAAATTTCAAAATTTTCCCTTTGCTTGCTTCTACTTTCTGCTTTTCAAATTCACATCATATCAGAGTAATTTTTTGCAAGCAAAATCAAATGCGCTCCAGATCGTATGTTATATACACTCTGTTCCAACTGAATAGGTACAAGCTTTTTTCAAATCTATGCGGCCTATTCAGTTGGCGCAAAAAAAAACTGCATTTTTCCGTATGATAAGCTTTTCAAGAGAGCCAGAGAAAAAATAACCGTGCTTTTTGAATTATTCTTTCCCATTTCTTTTGGCAACATCATAGACAAACAGTTAGCAGCATGAAATGATAGATTCATGTACATTATGTGGAAATAATGAGCCACATAGATCTGGAAAATCTTGTACCTATTCAGTTGGAACAGAGTGTATTTATGCTCACCATCATCATGGGTCCACCAAAGGGACTTTTTCAAAGTGGAGACTGTTAATTCACTCAGTGAGTACGCGCTGTAAAGTTCACCTTGTGCTAGCAATGGCCCAATGAAAATCACATCCCCTCCGACAAATAGTAGACCCAATTAATTTTCCATTAAGTGTAAAATTCCATTTTCGTTTTATCAGCCAAGCAAAAGGTGGTTGTTAGCCTTTTACTGTGCAATTTTTTCGCCATCATCCAGCAGCGAATTGAAGTGCGAAAAATTGTCTTCGCAGCATTTTTAAAATTTCATTATTCAATTCCCATAGCAAGTGGTGTGCAAAATAAGATCACCTTTATCCACACCCTACCCAATGTTATTTTAAAGCAACCCATATCATCATCCGACTGCATATAGCTGTGCGCGTCCCAGTTCCGTCATGCTGTATTCGATTGTCTCCTGCGGCGACAAGCTTTCCCGCCCACCCACATGTGGGAAATATTGAATTGCCAAAGTCTTCGGGGACCCCGAACGTGCATAGGCACATACACAAGAAGAGGCAACTTGATTAAAGCCCGAATCAGCATCAACTCCACGTATGCACACTTACGTCAGATATCCTGGGAGCCACATACACACATATACCCTTTCAATAGGTTTTATCGATACAGATTGGGGCATATGAAAATCTCATCCCACACGCATGTATATATGCATCGTCGCAGAAGTTACGCATATGCTACATGCAGATATGTGTATCGTTCGCATACCCCCAACGGATAGCGGATTGATAGAGGAAAGTCCTGCCAGTGAGAAGCACTCGCACAGGCATAACCCGTAGGGACCATCAACATCATCATCGTCGTCATCTTCAACATGGAACATCAACATCGGTGGCCTGAAGGACACATCACTGGACAAATCAAAAATCAATGGCTTATTTCGTACGCCATTGCAGCTGTGCTGGGAATAAATGCGAGTTGTGCCATGGCCTATATATTTCTGGTTCTGGCAGGGGTCGAGTGTTTTCTATGCTGCGGTCGTGTCTCTTTCGTATGCATGAATTTCGTTCGTATAGAGTGTAAGCGCCTTTGAATGGGAAGCTGATGCCTGGTCCTGGCTCAATGGCTACTTTTTATTCAAATACGTTCGGATTTAAAATTCAGAGGGGGGTTTCATTAAAAATTGCTACTTTTGAAGGTTTTTCTTTTAGTTTTTTTATTTCGCAAATTGTTTTATGGTATATCGTCCGCAATATGTGTCATTGAGTATAGGGATGGATGTCCTTTGAAAAGGGCGTAATTGGAACTGAATTTTTTGTTAGATCCACTTTTGTGGAAAAAGTTTGAATAATTAATTGGGCATGTACGAGTATACGTTGGCTTCATGGTGGCGGTTGTAAAACAAAAGTTACTTCCTGTAGCACAGTTTAAAATGTCAAAAATCTCTAAAAATAATCAATTTGAGGGTTTTTTGCTAAAATTGAAGAAGCAAAACGCTAACAGATGGCGTCCTGTCAAGTATGAGAGTTGTTGGTTTTTAGTGACCACCGCTTTTAATTTTGATGGCAAATTTGATGACACTCTTAATTCCTGCTCAATATCATTAACCCTTCAAATTAGAATCGAAGATTCTACGGGTCGACAATTTCATTTAAATTCATATTTTCTAATTTGATGTCACTCCACAACTCGAAAATGCTGGTGCTGAAACGTCTTCTGCAAACAGTTCAACGCAACGGATCGGGGATCAAACAAACATTTCGTTCAGACAACTGCGAGTCTATCTCCTTTGTTTCATCTATGCGTGATCTGGGCATCATCTGCGATGCGTTGAGCATCGACTTTCGTCTTCACATCGACAACATTATTAGCAGAGCCAACTCTGCACTCGGCTTTGTAAAGCGCTGGTCAAAGGAATTCTCTAACCCCTATGTCACTAAATCACTTTATACGACGTTTGTAAGGCCACTTCTTGCCAACCCGGTGTGGTCACCTTACCATCAGCTACACATTCTGAGAATCGAAGCTGTCCAGCGTAGATTCATTCGTTTTGCCTTACGAGGGCTTTACTGGGATGACCTTCACAATTTACATCCCTACAAGAATCGCTTAAAGCTGCTCGATTTACAACCTCTTAAAACTCGACGTGACACCGCTGATATAATTTTTATTCATAAGTTACTATCCGGAGACATAGATTGACCAAATCTACTGCCTCAAATCTCATTGAACACTAATCCTCATCATTTACGTTCAATCCCCTTTTTCCGCCTTCCCCATCACCGTACTAACTATGGCCAGCAAGAGCCTTTAACAAGAATGCTTTCCAAAGCAAATATGCTTCCCAACTTATTTGACATAAACGGCACCAAATCAGCCCTTAAAACTGCGCTTCACAAATTACCTCAACCTTGAATATCCCATTTCCGGCTAACTAACGAAATTGCATGTTATATGTTTAGTTATGCGACTTTACCATCAATATCTGTATTTTAATCTTAAGTTTACTTTTTTTGTTCTTACGCTTGTACTGAGCAATAATAATGATATCTTCGTTCATTTCCAAAAGAACATATGTATTAAATCGGTACTGCGGATTTTTTAGGTCTACACAGAGTTTATTTGTTTAAGGGAAGGACTGCCTTTTCAGCAGACATTTTTTAAACCTCGATCCGATCGACATGAAATTACTAGAGATAACTGCGGTCCTTTTAATTTTTTTAACAGGTTTACTTGCAAGTTAAAGATAATTAAGTCTAAAAAAATTCATCTCGTTTCCCAAAAACGTGTCAAAAAAGTAGGACGTATCACTAGAAATGGAGAGTTTGGGTGGGTCCACTCTAAGCTATATAGTGGCGCAGTGGCTTAGTGGTTAGTGTGTTGGACTACTAAGCGAGGGGTGCCAGGTTCGAATCCCGAGAAAACCCAAATCCCAACTTAAGGTTTTTTTTCACTGCGCCACCGCTCGCAAAAGTCTGACAAACATCCGAGAGTATAACTGTCATGAAAGAGCTTCTCAATTGGCCGTTTGGACTCGGCACAAAATTGTAGATCCCTTCTGTTCGTCCCAAAAATAAAAACTCATACAAGACGAATGGTTGTGAGAAGATAGGCCTAGGGTCCCCACGGACCTGTTGCGCCAATTATTTTTTTTATTTAGGTCAGGAAAAACTAGCTTTTAATATTTGTTTGACAACAGTTTTGTGGAATATTATGGTTTCGTGAACAAATTCTGTTTTGGAAATTTGCGCCAAAAAATCTGTTTATATTGATTTACTGGGTAAAATGTAGAGAATCAACAATCAGAGGGTATTCTTCCACCACCACGAATTGGGAGTCGCTCATATTCCAATTCCAATTCCTCCACTCATTAAACATTTTTGTCCCTGCCAAATAGAAAAAAATTGTTTGTCAGCAACCCCGGTATCTGTGTTCATGTCAAATATGACAAAGCCATAACTTGTTCAGATATATCACAGTACGTCACCTCTAACAAACAAAATTATCCACCAATCATCCAATATATCATTCAAGGCTTCTATAGCAACCCTTTGCTGGTAGAGAAAACCTCAGCGAGTCCACACAAGTAATTCGACAATTTATTAGCCAAATAATGGGATAAGCTATTAACAACATTATTTGCAGTGGCAAAATGAAAGGCCATTTACTTTTATATTTATAGCTCAGTGCTAACTATTTAATATAGTCCGCCATCAATACATCGACGAAGACCATTATCGCAGCCACTACAAAACGTCATCGGCATAAGCCCAGGCGACCACTCTTCTTCGGAAGGGATGATAGATGGGGTTGTGCTCTTGCGTTTGTTTTTTTCCCTCTCCCTCAAGAGTATAAATTTTCATTTCAAAGAATCAACCCAAGCGAATAGAGAACCCCCCCCACACCCACACACACAGTGTGGAGTAGGTGTCAAACAAGAAATTGTGGCAACTTTACTGTTCGCAAATAATTACCCTGAAAAGAGTGGGGGAGCGAAAGTGCAACTGGAGGGTGGAAAGTGTTTGTATATTTCTTTCGTCCCCAAAGAACCCCCTTCAGTGTTAATCACTGATAGACTTTGTCTTTATATGATACTCAAATTCGTTAGAAAAGGGATGTAAGTGTGAAAATGACTGTTTTTTGTTCTCCTTTGCAACTGACGTAAATCAAGCTAGCTTTTTGTGGGGGCCTTAGGTTACACGACATGTGACATGTTCTGCGTTTAATAGGATATCCAGGATTATACCTGCCTAATTGTGGGTGATGAGCCTTTTGTTTGTTATTTGTTACAGGCATCGGATCCTTTGATAATTTTAAGACAAATTCATTGAATGGGGTTATATTATAAATTTAGCTGGGGTTTGTGAGGAATTAAGAAGTTGGGGCTGATAAGTTTTTCTACCCAATAATGAAAGTTCTATACTTGCGGACGCATAGAGTAACAATCTATAAGTTGGGTCCATTTTAAGCAATCAAAAATGTTTGCCAGTGGGTCATGATCAAGGTTTTCAAGGACATCAGCCAATATTCGAAGTCGTGGCCCCCACAATTTTTTTGACATAAACGGCGCTTTTCGACCTGTTTAAGGTAGGTTTCTGAGGTCAGTGTTGTCCTATCTCATCTGGCTGCGAAGATATTGAGTAAATGACAAAACTTTGGTAGATAAAGGGTGGGCCATCTAGTGGTTTCTTTTTAAATCATAGGTTATTTTGACACTGACAGCTGTTTCCCGCTCGAAATCTTGACAACAAGTCAGTATCATACCTCCGCGGGACGAAATGAATGGCTTTACGCTTGAGCAACGTTGTGAAATATTGAAAACTAATTTCCAAAGTGAGTGCCCAAATAGTAAGTTTTTTAAATAGAAGTTTTAGCCGAAATGAAGCACCTGCTGTATGCAAGTTTGTGCAAAAAGTTCATGAGCCTGGTATGCTAGGGGACAACACTCATGATCCCCGTCGTCGTACGGTACGCACAGACGAAAATGTGGGTGCTGTAGCCGAGAGTGTGAGACTCAATTCACGAACATCATTGGACAATTTTTCTTCGAAAACAAGGCTGGGAACAACATTTTGGTCAATGGTGGGCGTTACAGAGCCATGTTAACCGACAATTGTTTTTACTAAAATTGAAGACATGGATTTGGAGGACCTCTGCTTCATGCAGGATAGCGCGCCATGCCACACAGCCCATCCCACAATCGATCTTTTGCCCACCAAATTCCCAAATCAGCCGTCTTGGCGATGTCAATTGGCCGCCTCGGAGCTTCGATTTGACCCATTTATACTTTTTTTTTTGTGGAAAACCGTGAAGGACCGATGTAATGCCAACAATCCGGGAACGAATCAAACACTTAAGGCCAGTATCGTCCAAGTAATCCGTGAGCTACAGCCCGAAACCATCCACAAGGTCTTGGAAAATTAGAGTGACAGAATGCGCTACTGCGAAGCCAGCCGAGGCAGCCACTTGAACGACGTTGTGTTCCGTAATTACTGGGAATGTCTGCTTTTACTAACAGAACCATAATTATATGGAAAAAATTTAGTTTTGTTAATTTTATTGCATTTTTAAAAAGCACCTTGTATTTGGCCCACCCTGTGCATCTTGTATGAATTGGTTGGCTTTATAGACCAATTCGTAGGTGTTTACATTCAATTGAATGAATGACATTGGTAAGTTTTTCTGTACGAATTGGGTTGCCGTTGGTTTTGTACTTTATTTGTGAAAACGTGTAGAAGAGGCCAGCTTTAACTGAGCAACGTTCTTAAAACCCTCTTTAACAGTTTACTCAGTTCGAAGACGATGCGAGGGCTATTTTTATTCGAACGGCGGTTGGAAGGTTTCTGTTCAAATAGAGAAAGACTACTTTCTTGGTGGCAGCTTTTATGGACGAGTCAGTTCCTCGAAGACTAAATTGGCTTTAGAGTCATTTGACAAACTACATGACCAGATCCAAATAATTTCTATTATTACTACTACTTCTCAGTAGGAAAGACTGCAGACTGTACATTTCTTTCAATCGAAAAAAACAACAACTCTGTTCTACCACTTCCATCGTGACCTAGGACGACCTAGGCTCCTTACCACGGAAGTGTCATTTCAATTTCTTTAGCAAAATGGAGGACTTATTTACAGTAATGTGTTTTTTTTTATTAATAGAATCTTAAACGAACGGAGCCAATGTCGCAGGTGCTCAAATAAATTGGCACAAATTTCGACATGAAAAAAAATAGAAACTAATTTTCGGGATAATCCCTAAAGTGTTGAAAGAGTAGTTGAGCCATTTGTGACAGCAGTTGAAAAATGAAAAAAAATTAAACGACAGCAGTAAATATTGGAATCCTTCAGATTTTTAAGGATATGTTTCTTAATTAAAATAGTAGGTACTCAAATGCTCTTCCACGTTTTGGTGTAACTCGATTTTCATGCTTCGCGATATGAAACTTCCAGTTTGAATGGAACTACCTGATTGTTAGATGCTGTCTTGGCTACTTAAAATTTGTAATTTCAACGTACTTTTTGATGATAGTTCAATATAGTCTTTCAGCTAGCTCCTGAAGTTAAACTAATTTTTTTCTTATTATTTGTTAGCCCACTTATTTCAGTTTGCTTATTTTTTTTCGAGGAGGGAACAAAATTTTGTTAAAGCTGGTTTTGTGGGTATTTTTTCTATCTTGAAAGTGCCATTAAATGTGTGGGAATCGTGATCAATTTTTAGCGGTCGCGTATAGTTTCCAGAATTCGTTTTTGCAAGGCCACCATCAGTAAGCTGTGATTATATTACTCATGTGATTCATTTTGTCTTTCCACCAACATGTGGCTCAAAAAAAAGGGATCCCAAAACCCAGTGACAGTACCACTGCGTCACGTCTCATGTCACTCTACACTGTTTTTTTTTTTTTAATTCGGTGCTATTTCGCTAGAGAAACAAATTGAATGAATCGCATGAATGAATTGAATGAATCTGCGTAAGGTGTACCTGCACCTGCACCCGCACATTCTTCTTACGATTCGCGCAATACAAGCCATTACCTACTCATTACGAAGCAGTTATTCAGACCAAACCGGTTTCAGATGGAAGATTTTTTTTTGGAAAAAAAAAACAAAAATTGTGCAATGCGTTTTTTTCGATGCTATAACCGGAAAATGCATACACGAGCAGCTCTCATTTCTATCTGTTCCTCAATGTGTGCTGCTCCATTTTTATTCTCCCAAATAACAAAGACCGAACAAAGCGACAAGGACATGAATAACTTGAATACTGTTGAGCGTGAATGCGCACTTACCTCATCATCATGCATAGCGACTGTTCCTCCTGGAGTACACTCTCGAGATACATCATATCCAGGTCGGATACAATTGCTCCATTGATAACAATTATTTCGTCCCCCTTGATGATGCCTAGAAATGAAAGAAACATTTTACAGATTTCGTGTATGGTTGGATATAGTTTAGAACAGAGACACCATCTCTGCATGTTTCAAATGCAAAAGAAAAAAAGAAAAAAGTACAAGAACCGTAAAGTGCATACAGATGAATGAATAGATGTGTCACCGTAAGTGGTCAACCTGAAGGAGATGCAAGGACTACCTCAAGGAGCGCAGATAACATGATCCACACACAGTGATGATAAAAGGCGGTCTCATGTGATGATGTGGACTGATGCATGTACCCTTTCACCCTCCCCATTTAATATTGCCATAAGAAGGGTTCAGCCATATATGCTGTATCCTTTTTCTGCCATGACACGAGTGACAAAATAATAGATCACCCTTAGCTCGTCAGGAGATATTGTTTGAGATCTTTGTGCAAGTACTGTGCAACGAGTTGTTTCCGAGTGTGGGTCCTTTATTCATAATTTCATACAGAAATGGGGTAGGACAGAGGTTGTGCCTCTTTGAAGCCACGATGAAAAAGGACGTTCGTTCACGTTTGAGGGTCTCCTGCTGCAAAGTGCCAGATGCTCTAATGCGCTTAAAGTGCAATTGATAAGGCTTACAGCATCAAGAAGTGGCAGACACAAGGTGAGCAAAATCCTTTTTAACTAAGTCGTACGCAAATAGAAGGCGGCGCGCTCACCCTGCCTCACTGGGCCCATCCTATTGTGTCCTTATAGGAGTGAGATTCTCTTTTTGTCAGACATTTTCGTCTATTGAAAACAGACTCTTACATAAATCTCAACCGAAAAGGCGAGGAAAATTTCAGAAAATACAGGTTAGCGTTATACTGGTTTGTGCGCTTATATGTGTGGCGCAGGACGACCTTTCTATATATCTGCTGCCGCTAAAGGGTTACTTACTCACTCTTCAGGTTGCATGCAAATGTCAACTTAAGTTTGTTCTTTCTTTCCTCTTGAAAGAGCACGCTTCTACTTGGCAACGGATGTGTGTGTGTTTGTGTGTGGATATCCTTTGGTAAGAAAAATGCAAATTTTTCCTTAGCTTCTTTGGAGATGGATGATGGATGGGATGGAAGCGCATAGCACAGACATAAGACGCGCACATACATAAGCTGGCAAAGAAAGAATCACTTGTATTCTCTTGAGATGTTTGTACATCGGGTGAAACAAAAGTATATAAGTCTCCTGGTTGGTTGCGGTTATTCATAGCTGCATTACCATCTACCATCACTCTATACTATACCGGCACCCTGTGACACAGCATGACAAAACAAATGTTTCTTAGCAGGAGAACGAAAAAAAAACAACACACACACCCAAGGAGCAGCAGAAGAAAATCCTTGTTTAGTTTGGTGTTATGATAATGACAGGTAACTCCTAGAGGGAGATCTTTGCATGTGTCAACATAGAAGTGCCGGAGTGTGGTTTGGTGGTTGCCGTTGGAATATGGGTTTTCATTTTGGCTTTTTTTTTTTTTGTTTTTGCGAAAAAAGATGCGGTTTCTCTGATGTTTTTGTTAGGTTAAGTTGAGATATTTATAAATGGATGTGGCGGAGAGAGTGTGTGGGGGCGGGTAATAGCTTTGTAAGCATTGGCGGTTGCCTGAGCACAAGAAGCCTTTTTAATGAGATCAGTATGGTTTTATATAATCCGGTAAGTTGGTGAATAGCTTTTCGCTGCATTAAGATCATAAGCAGGGTAAATATGGACTTACACTAAGTGCTGTAGATAAATTGTCTCCATTACAGAAAGTATTTTAAATTCGAAATTACTTACATTTTTGTAAGTTGTAAATTGATTTGTCCGTGAAGCAACTGTACGTGGACTAAATTAGGCCGATTTCAGATTCGAAACAAGAGGACGCTTAGTCGAGTATAGATCTTTCGGATATAGAGCGATTTGGGCCCTAGAGATGAGAGCTTAATCCAGTACATTTTCCAAAAATTTAGTGAAAGCTGACGTTCGTCAAAAAAAAAACTTAACAGCATATCACTTATTTTGGTGATCAAAGTTTCAAAAATTATATCGCTTAGATGATCGTTGATATACGGAATCTGACCCCTGTACATTAAATTTCATATTGAAAAACTCGGCAAATGAAGATGCAAGGGCTACTGGAAATCTAATGATTGACTTAGCCCCAGTATCCTGTTCGCATTCAAAACTTTTAACAACGAATAAATGGGGCACACGATGTCAGCGTCATTAGGCGTTTTTCTTTTTTAGTTCAGAGCACAACCTGAACTGTTATACAAAAAGTTCGTGTTTCTTTTTTAGCTCAGATACATCAGAGCTCAGATTTGTGTTTCTTTTTTCGATCTGAGCATAATCAGAGCGCGCTCGATGAGCTCAGAATAAATTGACTGAGCATGCTGAGTAAAAAGCTGAATACACACTCACAGTCACATTTGACAGAAAAAAGAAAACCGGAAAACAAAATAAATGAAATGGTGGACGAACTTTGTTGTTCTGGAACTAAAGGATAACCAATTTAATAAATAAAAATTAATAAATATTCAATTTTTACATACATTTATTAAAAATGGCAGCTACGTGCTCAAGTGTGTTTCATAAATACATCAGAACAATCTGAGCACACTCGGCTCAGAGCGCGCTCATAATGCTCGAGCTCGGTTCAGAGCTCAGCTCTGAACTAAAAAAGAAAAACGCCTATTATTACAACGGTTTATGTCTTAAGCCAACCTACTACGTAAAACTTGGTTTTATTGAGACAGTCACTAAACACTGACCGCGATTCCAGGTACTAAAAATTATTTTTAGTGTCCAGGCTCGAGCATTATGAGCGCGCTCTGAACCGAGCGTACTCAGATCGTTCTGATGTAATTATGAAACACACTTGAGCACATTGCTGACGTTTGTAATAAAGTATATGTATAAATTGAATATTTATTAATTGTTGTTTATTAAATTGGTTAACCTTCAGTTCCAGAGCAACAAGGTTCGTTCGCCATTTCAATTATTTTGTTTATCCTGTTTTTTTTTCTGTCAAATGTGACTGTGAGTGTGTATTCAGCTTTTTACTCAGCGTGCTCAGTCAATTTATTCTGAGCTCATCGAGCGCGAATTAAAACACTTGGTTCTTACTTTTAAAATTAAACAATATTTATTTGGAACTATGTCCTTTATTATTGAAATACTTTTTACTAATTCTAAAAGGAGCTTAAGGCTACTATGTAGTTACAATAAGACTGTCGATAAATTCATCATACAGTCGTATTTATATACTTTTCTTATCTATCTACAAGGAGACCCAAGCGTACAATCGTCTTGCTTGATAATGAAGAAGAGATAATATTCCAACATTGTATACAAACGATATTATCTCTTTTACATATGTTATCATTGTAGCGTTGTGTGCAAGACTGTACTAGAGACTAAAGATATCATTGAATACAAATAATGTTATCTTTTTTCTCAATATGTTTTGCTATGGATACTTAACTCCCCCCCTTGTTAAACGAAATCGTCCCGATTTTTCGACGCTATTTTTAACATCTCTCTTTCATAAGTTTTGTTATATGCGTCAATCTTTTTTTGTTTTTGACGATCTGTTATACATTGTATAGTTTTTATCATTACGTACGTAAATGCTAGAATAACAATCAGTGTTACAATTGTGTATATAGTTGATAATATCGGTTTTTCTTCAAAAGGAATAATTAGTTTTTTTAAAGTATCTATGTTATCGAATTTGTACATTGTATCTTCTTTAATTATTTGGTCGATGTAAGACTCTGAATTATGATTTCTTAATATAACTTCTTTAATTTGCTTATGCATGTTTTTGTATATTTTATCATCTAGATTTATAGTATTTTCATAAGTAACTAAGTTTATACCATTAATTGTTTGATTATTTAGCTTATGCTTACCGCTTAATAACATAACACCGGATTCAATTTCTAAGTCGTAATCGTATTCTTGTTTAATGTTGCATTTTGAAGTTATATTCTTTAAAAGTGGAATAAGACAATTTTCTTCTTCAAAGTTAATTTCACAAATGTTTTTACTTAGATGATTTTGACAATTTCTTGTTCTTAAATAAGTTTGGTTACATAAGGCAATTGTTTTATCTGTAATGATTTTTCCATGTTTTGAATTTAAGGGTGTTACTTTATACAATTTACATGATTTAATTAGAACTGGATATTTATATATTGTGATGAAGAATTCATCAGTTCTAGCTAATAATATTTTAGAGTACTCAAGTATATTTATTATGGGTACTTGAATTATTTCATGTTGAATAATATTTTTAATGTCATCTAAGTCTAGGCTTTCTGATAAATATTCATTATTTTTTGCTGCATTAATTGTTCTGGTCAATAATAATAATTGTTCGTACACTTGTTCTATTACTAAATGTTCTTTAAGGCTCTGACCTTCGAATTGTTGCAAAATTTGTTCGAATCTAGAATTTATAGTTTTTTGTTTATTATTGTTTTCTATGAGATTATTTATACTCGTTTCTATGTTAACTAAGTCATAATGGTCAGGATTACCAAACACATATTTGAAAGCTGTTCCTAAAAAGTTAATTGATCTAGTATGCCTAGTATGTTCTTGTAATTGGTCTGCTAAATTCTTAATTTTACTTAACCAAATTTTTTCTTCTTGTGTAGGTTGATAGTTACTAGTTACGATATTTACGTAAGGTTGAAATATCGAAGTCAGGTTGGTGGCATGTAACAAATAAGTTTGTTCTTTGAATAAATACACGTCATCTGTTTGCGTAAGTATAAACTTCTTGTTTAGTAACTCAGTTATTTGAACGTTTCCTTGCCCTTCTTGACTCTGTACAATTCCTAGTAATGTTAGGAATATTAATATTTTCATCATCTAAAAAATGATAATTCTTTATGTTATCCTTGTGAATTTTTATTCCCTCTTTAGAGATTACAGTGTCTCCTTTATCTTCTTCTACTATTCTTGTTATGTATCTGGCGTTAGATTTCTTTCTAAGACCTGTGATTCTTACCATTATCTTATCTCCTTTTTTATATTCTCTGTGTCGAGTTCCTTTATTTAGACGTTCGATCACTTTTTTGGATGCTGAGTTTAGTTTATTTATTATAATTTCACTATTGCTATATTTATTTTGATTAAAGAAAATGTCTCTAGGTTTCAAACCGGTAACTGAGTGTATAGAATTATTTAATTCACGCACTGTTCTAAATATTTCTTCGATAAGTCTTGTTTTATTCTGAATTGTGAATATTCTAGACAGTTCAGTTATTGTACCGTTTACACGTTCTACCTGACCGTTCGCTGTCGATCTGTATACTGGAGTTTCTACTGATAAGATCGTTGCGGTCTGTTGTGTGTGTTGAAACTCCCGCTGTGTTCACGTTTCGCTGGTGGATTATATACATCGGGTTTGTATTGATTCCAATTTTGTCGCTGTGCATGTACAATTTGTCTCGAGTTTATCTCCATCGGCTGTGGTCCGTCATTTCTCTTGGAAGGGTTTAGGCGTGGTCCTTGATTGTGTTGCTGCATATTATCGTATTGCTTCTGGGGTTGATAATTCGTTGTTTGGCTCGAATAATTTGGTCTTCTTTCGTTTCTGTGTTCATGTGGCATATTTTTGTGGTGCTTATCTTGAGTGAGATGTAAATGCCTGTGCACATTATCATGTTCTATTCTGCGAGCAATTGCGAATGCGTGTTCTAGATCATTTATTGTAGCTGAATATAATGATCCTCTTGTAAAGTTGTCACTCATACCATCAATGAATATACGAACTGCGTCGTCGTTAGCATTTTTAATTAGTCTGTCGATTATATTCGGCGGATCACCTGACATAGTGATTTTTGATATTATTAAATTGAGATTTTTATTTATCTCGTCGTGGTATTCAGACAGTGTGCTTCTTTTTTGCGTGATGGCTTTCATCATGTCTTGTAGCACGTATAGAGGTTCTTGATTAGAGTACGTATAATCTAATCTGTTACGTATCGCCTCAAAATTAAAAATTGTGTTATAATTAGTTAACACATTCGCGGCTGCACCCTGTATTTTACTTTTCACTATAGTCAATGCTGCTGCGTACTTACTGTGTGTTTTGAGGTTTTTAATGCTGTCCATTAATCTGGATGCTTCTTCGCGCCACGACCGATAATTTGATTGATCGCCGTTGAAAATAGGTAGGCTTTTAAATGCGTCTAACTGTATTTCACTACCATCTGTATATGTGGTTCTTATTTCCTCTAGCACAGGTATGTTTGGTACTATGCCTAATCCAGATTTTACTTCATTTAGTTTTGTTTCTAAATTAGTGTTTATTTGATTTTGGTTAGTTATTATTGCTGCTAACCTTGCATTCTCTGTGCGTGTGTGCTCTAGGGTTTGTGTTACTGTGTTGCACCTGGTTTCTAAAGCTTCTAATCTTGCCATTAATACTGCGAGTTGTTCCATTTTGAACTCGTGTCTGTTGTCGTCGAATTTGTGTGTTTTTTTTTCCACATATACACTTTCACTGAATTGCTTTGCTGCTTCGTACGAAGGAGCTATATTTGTACCTGCTATGCTAGGTAATTCTTGTAACCGGTAACGCGAGTGTTCTGTTTATACTAGATTTCACTACTTGTTCCCGAGGTCCGCTCGATTGAAGTTAAAAAGTATATTTAACCTCCTGGCAGGATCGCCAATTAAAACACTTGGTTCTTACTTTTAAAATTAAACAATATTTATTTGGAACTATGTCCTTTATTATTGAAATACTTTTTACTAATTCTAAAAGGAGCTTAAGGCTACTATGTAGTTACAATAAGACTGTCGATAAATTCATCATACAGTCGTATTTATATACTTTTCTTATCTATCTACAAGGAGACCCAAGCGTACAATCGTCTTGCTTGATAATGAAGAAGAGATAATATTCCAACATTGTATACAAACGATATTATCTCTTTTACATATGTTATCATTGTAGCGTTGTGTGCAAGACTGTACTAGAGACTAAAGATATCATTGAATACAAATAATGTTATCTTTTTTCTCAATATGTTTTGCTATGGATACTTAACTCGCGCTCTGATAATGCTCAGATCGAAAAAAGAAACACAAATCTGAGCTCTGATGTATCTGAGCTAAAAAAGAAACACGGACTTTTTGTATAACAGTTCAGGTTGTGCTCTGAACTAAAAAAGAAAAACGCCTTTTGAAGGTTAAAAACAATGTTTAGTAAGGTCCTGAACCACTGCGCCCTGGATTGGCAAATTAAATGCACGGCGGAAATATTGCATATTATGCATTATATTGCATACGCTTGGGCGGATTGCAGCTACTGCGCCTCTTCAAAAGTACAAATGTATTTTGCCGCTGCACTTCGGTTTACTTATGATGTCATCTAAATTATCGACATTACCCAGTAGAGAGGATGGAAACCATAATGCATTTTAAAAATACTCAAACAATAGTACCATTCACGAGAAAAAGAAAACTTGAACGGCTGAGGTTAGGTCGGGTACTTCACTGACATCAGTCAACGAAGTTAAATATCTGGGACTAACCTTAGACAGCAAACTCCTCTGGAAAAAAACCTACAGATGAGATAAACAGGAAGGCAACGCGGACTCTAATGATTTGCCGGAGCCTAGCGGGCAAATCCTGGGGATGTAGCCCGACCATCCTTAGATGGATGTATATTGCCATTGTGAGACCAATGATCACGTATGGAGCATTGCATGGGTAAAAAGAACCAGTCTATCCACTGCAAGGAAGACACTCAATACAGTGCAAAGACCGGCATGCCTATGTATTACAGGGCCATGAGAACTTGCCCAACTGCAGCTATGGAAGTGCTATTGGAACTGACTCCTTTGCACCTCGTGGTTCAGGAATGTGCAAGTAAAACGATTCTAAGAATAGCCAAAGAAGGAAGAGGACGAGAAAAGTGCATTACACTGAAACAGTTTGATGCACTAGTCAAAAAACACCCATTATTGGCCCTTCCAAGAGACGATACCATCAAAAGATTTGATTTCCAAAAGAACTTTGTTACAAAGCTTAGTAACAAGAAGAACTGGAGCAACGAATTCACAGACTGAGCAATAACAAAACAAAGTGGTACACAGATGGGTCCAGAACTGTTGAGGGAACTGGAGTGGGAGTATGCGGGCCTAGAACCAAATATTCTGAACCAATGGGCAAAGGTACCAGCATCTTTCAGGCTGAAATCTATGCCATAGATAGATAGATAGACCTCGACAGAAACATAACCAACTGTGATATAGCTATAATGTCAGACAGCCAGACTGCAATTATGGCACTCAATTCCTACATCATCAAATCCAAACTTGTATGGGAATGCCTACAAAAATTAAATGAATTGGCTAGGAGAGACAAAATAACCCTCTGCTGGGTGCCTGGCCACATGCGAATAGAGGGTAATGAAATGGCCGACTCCCTAGCAAGAAAGAGAGCATTTGAAGCTTTTATAGGTCCTGAACCATTCTGCGGAATAGGGGATCACAACCTCAAAGAAGAATTTAGGAAACTAGAGAAAGAAAACAGGGCAAGAAATTGGCATAACGCTCAAGGCACGAGGAAGGCTAAAATACTTCTTTGGCAATATAACCGAAAAAGATTCCAAGCTTGCATCGGCATGAGTAAAAATAACCTCCGTATCCTAACGGGCTTCCGAACGGGGTAGACTCAAGGAACACCTCAGGAAACTGGGTATATCTGAAAAAGTTCTCTACTTCTGTGATGAGTCCAGTGAAATCCCAGAACACGTGCTGGGATCATGTGGGGCATTGACCCACAAAAGACTGAAATACTTGGGCAAGTACCAACTCGGTGATGAGGAAATACTCTCACTGGAGACAGCTCTCATCCTAAGATTCTTAAAGGAAACTGGACTAGAGAGAGTGCTATAGGACGGATTTCTTCCGCCAAGGAGAAACGAGAGTACAAGAACCTCTAAAATGATTCCGAAAGGAATTATAATGTGAGGGGAACTCTGATGAGGGCATATATCTCACTGAGGCGTTAGCAGGGCTACAATAGACCAAAAGGTCGCAGTACAACAACCCCTCTCACATAATAATAATAATACTCAAACTTGGTTAGACATAGGCATTGATCTATCGGGTAGGCAATAGACTACGGGTGTTTTACCAAGTTTTGGCATTATGCGGGTAAGAAGCATTCCTCCTCTTTGTCTTATTGAAAGTCCTCAATCAAGTCGTTAAAGTAAGAGCCGCTCGTTTGTGCTCACTAGTAACAGCAACGGTTATAGTGGTCGCTAGGGATCCCAGATTAAAACAAAAATCCCCCTTTTTTAACACCAAAACGATAAAAATTCCCCAAAAACAAAATCGCTTATTTAATTTTTATTTTAACATTTTATGTTGTATTTAAATATCTTAGAACTAAGCAAACAAAAAAAAATAATAGAAAAGCATTAAATCCAGTCAGTATTATGAAATACTAATAAAAAACAAAAAACGTTTTTTTTTCTGTAAAAAAAATGAATTTAAGCCAAACAACATTGAATTATAAGAATTATTAACTTGCATCTTCAATTTTTGCGACGTTTGCGTCCAGTTTGCTAAAAATCACACATTCTGTACACTTCATAAATTCGCAACACGTTTTAATTTTTTTCTGGATGATATCGATATGACAAAGGAAACGTCAAAATAATGAATGCATCCAGCCTTTGGAAGAATTTATTTAAGTCAAATTTTTAATGTTTTTTTTTTTCCTTCGAAGATTGTTTTCCCCCAAAAAAATCCCTTAATCGAAAAAATCGACAAAATTGCCGACTTTCTCCCCAATCTGGGATCACTGGTGGTCGCTTAGGCGAATGGTCAACGATATGTCCACTCGAGGTTGTAGAGGTGTTTGGTGTACATCAATTGAGAATTTTAAATAGCTAACCCTGTGACAGTAATTCAAATTCAAAGGTGACTGGAAACGTCTTGGAATGCAAAATGTTTACAATGTTCTACCGAGGTTAGGTGTTTTGTTGCTTCTTATAAACTCGCATAACCTCAAGAAATGTTGAAGTCATGTCCCAGAAGTTAGTCAGTGAAATAAAGCAACGAAAAATATTCTACTCTTATTTCATAGTCTTTATCTCAATCTGATTTACATTTTGCACTTTCATCCTCTCAATCCCATTAAATAGGTTCAACATGTATGGAAAAGTTAAAAAGTGACTAGAAAAGGCCCATGTTCATTATATTGTCGGGGTTGAACAAAAACTCGACTGAAGTCTTTACTTCCTCAAAACTTTCTACATATATCGGCCCTTAGTTCGAAAAAGAAGGTTTTATATTCATTTTTAAGGAGAGCTCACAAGAGCGATAAGCTTTTATTCCCAAAACCATCATTGAATCTTCCTGTCTTCAAAATTTCGTGGGAATGTACAAGTCAAAAAAAAATTAAAATTTCTGTTAAGGCTGTATCGAACTACATGAGTATTGAAACTCTGCTGTCGATGTATTGAGCGAAAATATTAACTTAACGAAAAACCGAGAAGATTCTGAATATTGTATGACAAAAGTCAGTCTTTTAGCAGGAACCAACCAATGCGAAGGAAGAAATAAAAATGTTTTTTTACAACATTGTTCCACTGTAGTTGAATTGTCTTATTATTTGTTCTGACGGTTTTACATACTATTTGCATCGGAGTGTTATGGTTTGTAATTGCTTGTCCTTAAAATTTCCCTGAGCTACGAATACGATACAAAAGCTTATCTCGAGTATAGCAGTGATTGAAACAAATTTTAAATGCTAGCCAAATATGACAAAGTCACGCACACATTTTCCCAACTTTTGATACTGTATATTCAACCCATATTAGGGACTGTGCTGAAGTCAAAACCTAGGGAATGTTGATATGAAAAACACATGCATAGAGGTCCGTTTTCAGATAATATTTGGAGTACGAGACAGATTTGGGCGAAAATTGAGTTCTAAATGTATTATTTTAGCAACCAGCTTTTGAGCCCTTGGTTTAACTCGCTAAAGTTGTTGTGATGTAGTGTTGTGAGTATTTAATAAAAGAGGAAATAGCACTGAACTTGGTTTTCTTTAATAAAATAATCAGCTAAAAGCTGAAAGGAAGTCGCTTTGGGACATTCGAAAAAAAAATGCAGAAAATGTAATGAGATGACAAAATAAATAAATAATTTTAAGGGATGTGGTTTTGATTAATGAAAATAATTCTCCGATTTATTTTGAATAACTATGTCCTTCATTAAAATAAAACTAAGCAAATACAACGAAATTGAAATAAACACCATTTGGCGCAACGACTTCCGGATAAAAGTTAAAATATCAAATAAGACTGTAATAAAATGCATCTAATAAAGTTTTAATCGAAAAGCCACCCTTAAATATTGATCCAGTGTATCAGCGAAAAAAATAAAATCGAATTACTAAAAGCGACTCGATAGCTTCTCTTTAAACAAATTAATAGCACATCGGGGTAAAAAACCTGAAATAAAAAAACTCGCACAAATTAACGCCATAAACCACTCAGCTCATTTCATGATGGTCATCGCGACAATCAATACTAATTTGATTCCACAACTGGAAATTCAGAAAAAAAAAAAAAAATGTAAAAATTAAGCCCAACCGTAAAAATTCTCTCCCAACATAATATGTCATACGAAAATCACATTATCGTTCGCTTCATCTAGCCCCGGGCCAAAGAGACGGCCGTTGGTTGGAAAACTGAAATTTAACACAATTACGACGCAGCTTACCAGTCCACTGCTGCTAACTAGCTACAACATAATATTATAGGGTCAACATCGTGTCGCGTGTGGTGGTTTCACCTGACAACTGAGGATGATAACCTCATAAAAGTCAAACGACTCAGGCGATACCGTTCACGTATAAATGTTTGTGATTATTCCATCTCCTGCCAATCCCAAGTGCGGTATATAATTAAATTCTCTCTGTCAAAAATAGAAAAAAAACCTCTCCAAACTAGCGTCAAATGTCCTGAAAATCCAATCAAATTTAATTTAGTAGTCAACAGAAATTAACGCAAGGAGGTGGCGCCTCTATTTTGCCAAGACGATATCCAAGGTGCTTTGGTGCTCAGAGAAATATCAGTATTCCCGATGGCATCCCCGAGAGGTGGTTGCACAAGTTGTGTGAGATAATTGGAAAATATTATGATTGTCGAGAGATGGACAGAAGGCGCACTGCGGGTGCAGGTATATACCTGAGCCATATCCTACGGTGCAGTGCAGCATGATATGATAAGTAATGGAAATTTCTGATTTCTTTGCTCGAGGAATGGCAGAATAATTAGAAAAGTTCACCCCGTGTTGGTTGACTTTTTACTACTCTATATATATATATACAAAATTTTGTATCGGAGATTGCGTTAGTTGCACAACGTGCTCTTGAGGTTGTTGCACTTTTTCCACTTGGTAAATTATGCACCTGAATAAACAGAGTGCGCTGTTTGTGCAAACTTATCACTCACTTAGTGCGTCGGTCAATATTTTATGAGCGAAGTTACTATGGTAGTTTGACTCCACTGAGAGTTATAGGAGGAGTGATATTATGTAATCACTTGGGGATGTTTCACTGCAATGAAGTGATTGGAAGTATGTCAACATGGTTTAGTCATTTCTGGTCTAGCTGAGATCTTGAGACTAACACCTGGCGAATGCTCAAGAATAGATAAATGTCTGGAGATTTTTACTCATATAGAAAGTCAGTGAAATGCCTACCTATCAATAAAACAAAATCTTTTAATTAAGTAGAGCTATCCCAAGAATTCGACAAAGTTGTTCAAAAACCAGTTGAAGTGCGGATGAAAAATTCTGACTATAACAAAGCTGAAACTTTTTAAGCACGGTAAGGTGGTTGAGCATAAGAGATTTAAGAACAACTGCGGTTGCATTGCAAAATGTTGCGATCAATGGACAAGTTATGTTTTATCGTTATCGGCCTTCCAGAAGCGAACATTTAAGGGTTCTAAGTTCTAAGTTCTAAGTTGATATCCACGCAGAGAGTAAGTCAAGATTACTTTGACGGAAGCTGAGAGAATGGTATACTTTTTTACAACCCACCGAAATCGGATGGTCCAAAAATCAATTGTAGACCTTTAATATAGCAAAAGTCCCCTAACATTTTTTGGATCATAATTTATGTGTGAAAAATGCTGGGTTGATCTATTGCAAATCTGAATATTAGTACTAAAGAAGAACATAGTTCGAAGAAAACGAATTAACAAATATTGACATTAACAATAATGATGACATCTATGTAGCTACTTAAAGGGTAAGGGCGTTTTCCACAATCCAATGCCTTTACAAGACCTCTTGTCCAATATCATAAGATCATCAAGGAAAATCTATCCCTTACATAGCCAGCAAGTTTGGAAGAGGCGCCACTGTTGTAAACCACTTTATTAAGGACCCGGAGAAGTCAAGGACCGCAAAGGAAGAATCAGCAACGCAACAACATGTCAGCAAGGGGGATACTGAGAGCTGCTGCAAATTCAAGCTAAAGTACGTAAAATTAAAGCAGAAACTGGGTTTACAGCTAGCAGATCAATTGTTCATCGCGTGATAGAGAAGGCCAGCCACAGTCGCCATGACAAAAATGAAAAGAAAATCACCATTAGCTGTTTTTTATTATCAGCTATGATCCATATAGATCATCGATTTACATGCAACAGCACATGATCCTGCTTCTCATCGAGATCACGAATCATGATCTGAAAATTATAGCAACTATTTCCCACTAGATGGCTTGTTTCATTTTTTAATGTTGGTGTGCCTGTAAACGATAGCTACCTAATCACGTTGCCAGGCAAAAAAATGAAACACAAAAAATCAATTGATATTTTCGTATTCCGTGTTATTTTCTTTTTATAAAGGTATGTTCAGACCAGCCAAACACTTGAAAAACAATTTTATACCTCCATGTTTTATAAATATTTCTAAAACAGTTATTAAATAAAACAATTCTTATCAAATGTTTTGCTGGTTTGGATCTGGACACAAAAAAAAATTATTGAAATGTTTCACAGTTTCCCAATCGTGATGGGAAATCATTTTTGTTTTACAAGTTTAACTGCAAAAAGTGAGCGCTGTCGTTTGATTATTATTCATTTTTTTTAAATAAAATAAAATTGTCAAGAAAAGCTTCGAATACCTTATGAGAAAGTGATTCATTTAATACGAATATTTGAATTAAATCGTGTGTCACGTGATTCCCAAGACCAAAAATTACAAAAATATAAACTTTACTCGCTGATAATAACCCTACCACATTATTTTCTATTAGTTGGACTAGAAAAATAAAATTGAAATATTTCATAAACATTTAATAACTAAATTTCAGAAATCTCTTATAAATGTGTATGAAATGTTCAGATTTGCTTCAGAAACATTTCTGAAATGTTTCGCTGGTCTGGACACACCTTAATATGCCAAGATAAACGGATGTGCTAGCAGCAAAATATTGTTCATGTGTTGCATATTTGAACATAAAATACTAAATTTGTGTCTAAAAAATATGGAAAAGAAAAATTATTAAAATTTGATTCAAATATGGTAACACCCCCGACATTCCAAGTGAAATGACATGTGCCTTGTGTGACGTCACGTTGAGCAGAATATTTGCAATATGGCTGGAGGCAATGTGAAGTTTGTAATACCCTGTATTATCTGTTTTGTTTTTGAAAGCAGCTGTTGCCACAACTCAAAAATTAAACTTTCCAATGATCCGTCTTGTTTTATTTTCGTGATCTGATCGGGATCAGATCACGCTGATAATAAAAAAACAGCTATTGGTGGCACGTAAAATCCAGCGGCTTGATTTTTTTAAATCACATCAGGTGGAATCGAGAGCTGCATACCGTCGTGTTTTCTGATGAAGAATTATTTAATTTGGACGGACCTGATGGATACAGCCAGGGTTGTCGGGTTAATTAAATCGAAATCGCCAATCTTAAAATGAAAAGCGCCAAATTAATAAACCTCCGTCGCCAAATTAAAAGTATAGTAAGATAAAATAAAACCAAGCAACTTATTATTAACAATACAAAAAATAACACTTCGATACCTTTTCATTTTGTTTGCAATTAGTGGGAAATAGAAATATATTAAGGTATTCATTCGAAAATGAAAAATCGCAAAAAATCGCACGTTTTTGGGTATGTCGCCAAACTGATTTTCGAGTCGCCAAATGAGATTTGAAATCGCCCATTTGGCGATAAATCGCCACATCTGACAACCCTGGATACAGCTGTTACTTCCATGATTTGAGAAAAGAAGCAATACACCTTCAAAGGCGGCACAGCAAAGGAGGTGGTGTTATGGTATCGAGAGCAATAAACTATCACCTCAATCACTTACAAATCGATACTGCTTTTCAGCAGTTTTAGTAGATATTTGCTGGACAGCGATGGACTTTTCAACAAGACAATGCACTGGTACATATCTACCGCACGGGCAGCAAAAGACTGGATTCAGAACCAAAATGTAAATGATTGTGTGAAAATGACGGCCATAGAACCATCATTTTCACCCAATCTGTACATCACGGAAAACGTGTGGGGTTGGCTTTCAAAAGTCTACGAAGGAGGACTGCAATGTCATGAAACCGAAGAGAATATTGAAGCCATAAAACGAGCCTGTTCCAAAATATCGCTAGATTATTTGACAGCACTCTAGCAATCTTTACACAGCAGGCTGCTTGAAATGATTCAGCGATCAGGAGGTAGTACTCATAAGTAAAAGCTATTGCTACTCTTTGAACAAAACCAACATTTATTTATAGAAACAAATTTTGTATTGTTTTCTATCTTTTAAGCTTCCAACACTGGCCATACTAAAATGTAAAATGACATGTAAGAGTTAGTTCTTGATCGGTCTCTGACCGTGAGAGACGTATTTTACTTCGAAGAAGCGGAGAAAATAAATGTGGGTTTTTTGTATATTTTTTCCACGATAAAATTCGTACCGTCTTTCATTTTCAATCGGAGTATTATACAGAGACAAACAAAAAAAAAAAAACAGGTACATCTTATGACCTTTTTGAAGAAAAGCTTTATAACGCTTTGCATTTATCAACTTGATTTACAATATAAACATAATATATACTTCATTCCTTGTGCAATTGGTTTTTCCCAGATTAGCGAAGGGTTAGAAAAATATCGTAAAATTAAAACAAAAAACTGCCGGCTCGTAATTAAGTGAGACGGAGTGTACTTCAACCCAAAGCAGCCCCTCATTTTCCATGAAGCTTATAGGTTAGACTAGGCCTCGAGTATGACTTCAATGAATGGAGCTTGGCCTTAAAATATTCACTAAACCTACTTGACAGCATATAGAGACGATCCATTCGGCTAATAGGGGACACAAGTATCAAGCTGGAATCCACTGGCAAACAGAAGACTAGAAAACTACATTTCACAAATATTACTGGGGCAGTAACCTGCACCAACTGTAAGTACTCTCAAAAGCTCCATTATTCGTCACATTATTTACGACAGAACTAGTTGTAGCTAGGAGGTAACCTAGAAGTTCCAAGACGAAATTTAAAATGTCTTCTCCAATTTTAAAGGCACATTAAGGGTCTTTCATTAAGGACTTGACAACTTCTTTTTAAAAAAAAATGCAAACTACTTGAGATATCTCAAAAAGAAATTTATCGACTTGAATTACTATCAAAACATTTACGAATGGAATTCGACTTCGTTCATATGTCCACCACAGGAACGTATACAGCGGTCGATACCTTGAACCCAGTTTTCGATGACTCGGCCGCACATTTCGAACGATACGCTCGCTACTTCTCGTTCAATATTAGCTCTTAGCTCCTCTAACGTCGCCGGCTTGTTGGCATATACCAATACCAATGATTTAATGTACCCCCATAAAAAGAAGTCTAGAGCCGTTAAAGCACTCGATCTCGACGGGTCCGTTTCTCGAGATAACACGCTCATCGAAGTGAGACTACAATAACTCGATTGTTGCACAAGCTGCGTGGCTTGTGGCACCGTCTTGTTGGAACCTCATATCACTGATGTCCAATTCATGCAATTGCTCAAAGGAATAACGTTCCAACATGTCTCTGTAGAAGATTATTCTGCGATGAAAATTGACGTTGCGACCACCGACTCGGACTTTTGGAAGTAAATTTTAATTATTTGTAATCGTAGTTCCTTCGTGTAATTCACCATGATGAAAATGTTGATTTTACTGAATATTTTGACATTGACAGTAGTTCGGTAATCGCTTTAAGGGTGCGTTCACACTGAAAGTTTGAAGTCGCTAATAAAAGACATATTACGGAGCACCGGGTAACAAAAACGATATAAAACTTAGCAGTTTATGCCAGACCGTGACACACCGTTCCAAGACGAGTTTATTAAACGTGAAAGTTCTCTATTTGCACCTCCAGAACGAACTTTATTTAAGGTTACTGCAGCTCCATCACTGCATGTGTTTTATTGACTTCCCGCAGAAATCTATATGACACCCAAATGCATACGCAGTGCTCAAATGTATGCAACCCTTCGCTCTAAAAATGTAACATAAATTCAATTTTACATTAAATTGTCATGCACTCATCGCTTAACTTCCTCACACGCCCTGGTTGGCTATCAGTCCTTGCAAGGAGGCTACAAACAAATCAACAGCACTGTGTATATCGATTACATCCGTCACATTCTTAAAACGAAATTAAATCTTCCAACTGATGACGTTCCATGGCGGGTAGCCTTGCATCAAATTACAGAAAACGCTTTCATCGATTTGCGTAATAGGACTATTCGCACACATACATTATACATTTTGCATAAAATAAATTGTCAACGATATAGATGGAGGAGAAAACTAAAAGGGACAAGCAATTTAAACAACAATCCCTTTCCCTACTCACCATTATGCATTGCGACGCTTTTATCCTCAACTCGACTCACATAGCAGCACAGCTCGTCCTGACGTTCAGCATTTTCGATGAGTTCAGCTTCCACCGAGAAGCCCCACATCTGTTCCAGAGTTGTCCGCTGCAGTTCGACTTGATAAAGGATCTTCATGCAGACTTCAACGAATTCATGATTATGCAACTGTAATGGTAAACAAAGTGTTGAAATTCCAATTAGTCAATAAGTTTGAGCATAATTTAAAAGAGCTTATTTTTTTAAGTATTTTAAATCCCGCAGCTTCATCATAAAGGCGTGTTGCCTTAAAAAAGTTTTTTTTTTGTTTCCAGAGGTATAAACTTTGAATGGAGAGTAGTTTTTTTTGTTTGCTTTGTTTTGTTGGTTTTATTTGCATTCTTTTAGTTTAAGTTGCTTTTCAAATATACTCTATTGAGATGTTTACTTATGGTAACTTTTTTTTTCCTAACCATTTGGAGAGGGAATATATATCATTTATACCCTTTTTTGCACAAGTGGAGTTGGTAGTTTGTTGGAGTAGAGAAAGGGAGATATACGTGAGTAAAATGTGCGTGTGCATTGAAGGACGATGTGACATGAATTTGCCTTTAAAATGTGGGTAACTACAACCGTTTTGAATTTACATTCGCATCGCCTGGGAGTATTTGAATGACATTGGTAAAGGATATTTCTCCATGCTTGAAGACCAAAAGTCGGAAAATTGTATGCGGAACAATATTGTGATATCGGCATTTTTATTCAACCCTGGGTACAAGTACATGTCGATGTTGTATAACAAATCATGCGATTGGAAATATTTTGAAGCCAGATGAATGCTGTTTTGAGAAGGTAGACCTTGTTATAAGAGTAGAACTATTTATCTTTGAACTGCTCTGAACCTATTCTATTGAGGGACTATACTTTTCTTAAAAAGGACTTTAATCGAATCATCTTAAACTTACAGTAGGCAATACTTGATAATTTTATCTGGAAATGTTTTCATTTGGTTATTTTAGCGAGGACACTAAAAGTAAGTACCGTGCATATCAACATGCTGGTAGTTTTCTACGGCAAAGTATTTCGGTCAACTATCCTCTACCGAGGATGCTCAAATAAAAATCGGACGAAGGACTTCTACAGGAAAATGGTGCAAATTGACTTAACAATTGAATAGTTGGATCGACAGGTCTACTTATGACCACACTAAGACAATCTTTCAAAAACGATTCTTATGCCAGATCAAAACGGTTGAATCGAGAAGCTTCTGACACACGATCCTCTGTCAGACATTCGAGAAAGGGACAGTGGAAATAGGCCTTGGGCTATAATTCGTATTTTATTCAGGGGCATAACTCGGGACCCCTAGCCACCTCTACCATTGAGCCACTGATCATCTTTTAACTGAGAAGGTTACTTCTTCGTGTGGCCCATGGCCGTTTCGACAAACAAATTACTTAGGTACGAATTGTAGAGCAAATGAGTATTACTTTGGCCCAACACAGATTACCATTGTATAAGAAGAAGATATCGCCAAAGATGGGTCGCACAAAACCCAAGAAGGTAGTTGCACAATTGATGATAGTTGGGCAAAGATCGTGCAAACTTGGAGGGGCCCTAAGATAATATCTCTTGGAGCTGCTTTGATGCGAGCGATCATACACTTCTCGTTCACTTGAAGGGCAGTCGGTAATAGGCGGAATGATACAATAGATCGAAGCCTTTTGGATTATCATACCACCTTAGAGATGCCTGACTGTACGGTGTACACCTTTACGAATAAAATCAAAAGAGTTCAGAAGCGGATAGTCTCAGATCACATCAGGAGAGTGCAGTGTCTTCAGTCTAAGAGCATCTAATTGAGAAAAAGCCAATTCAAACTATAGCTTAATGTGGTGAAGGATTCTGTCAAAATTAAGCTGCAAATTTAGAAACCCTCAGACCATTTTTTTCAAACATTCACGTCTTCCTAATTATAAAAAAACTTTGTCACCAATTGGAAGGAACTTAACTTGTTTTAAGGAACATCTGAAGGATGCTCGTGAAAGCCAAACTAATGAGAGCAAAAACTTAAGGTGCTTATACTATTTTTCTTAACTGTCCAAATCACTAGACATAAATAAATTACCCGAGTTTTAACATTTAAGTAGCCAATGGCTACCTATCGCATGCAGGTTCCTGTGACTTTGCACGCCCAAATGACCCCATTTCAAGGCCAACTGTTTGGCATCTTAATTTCCGTAAAATAGCTTAAAAGTTTACCTACGCAGTAGTAAATCCAATAGTTTTTCTCTAATCTTGCCACTGCTGGGATGACCTATTGGGGTGCTGTAAAGTTTCGAGAGCAAAAGTTTTGAAACTTATTTTGAAGATTCGTTTAATATTTTAAGAATTTTTTTTTTTTTTTCGGAATATTTCTTGATAAGATGTACTCCATGGTTGCCGTATATGTTTTGGAGAAGCTCAAGCTTCGATGGTAGTCTCTCAGTGATGATAAATAAGATCGATATAACGACCATGCAAATAAGGGATAATGGCGTGGGTCCCGCAACTGACCTTTATGTAAATTAGAGTTTTTCTAGCAAGTGTGCCCTTTTAAAAACCTTAAAACTAGTGCATAAGTGAGTATGGATAGTGCCCCTTCGAGAATTTCAACAATTAAGTGGAAAAAAATAAAAAAAAAAAGGCAACCCCTCGCCCAAAGTTGTGTTTTCCATTTTATCTGATTTCCACCGTTCTCACACTTGAAAGTTGGTATATCACTACAAAGTTAAATATTTTTCCGTGTAATTGTCCTCTTGATGTAGCAGTTCCAGTCATTTAAAAAAAAAACATGATGTTTATAAGCATCCATGAGTAAAAAAATAGAAAACAATACCAGGAGTAGATTTTGAAATGCAGAACATTTTCCACATGATAACTATCAAAGTCCTGACATAAAAACACATATCCCAATCCACATCACATGTATGTAGGTATAGCATTGGTACTCTTGAATACTTGCATGGGTGACTGATGATTAAAGAACTGAAATAACTCAGCATAGCTCTCGAGAGAGGATTGTTCTTCGTTGAAGGACGTTCAGTTGCTTTGTGGGAATATATTCCCTCCCCCTTACTCCACTTACAATTCTGTTGACTGTTGTTGTGGTATGCAGACCCTCTGCCGATTTGTCGATTGAGGTGAAATAAATACAGAATAAGGGAAACTTGAACCAAACTATGCAATGAAAGGAAAAGGATCAAAAATCCAAAAACCCGAAAAGCATTTTTCGTTTCTCTCACCACTCATGTATGGCCAGGGTAAATGATGATGGAATGGAACTTGCAGACAAGTCTCCAGCATCCAGAAGAAAAGTTTAATTTAATTTCACAGTGAACTCATGCGAACACGAAGGAAACAAGGAGACTGATACTTCCACAGCTCCTAGGCGTAATTCTCTGATAATTTCAAAAGGGAAATGAATGAATTCGGCATTTGACAGATATTTAAGGTTCTATGGTTACATTGAGTGGTTCAAGGCATAGAAAGACATTAATTAGAATTTTATTGCTTATTTCTCGGTTACGGTCCTAGCAACAAAACGACAGCAACAGACAGAATTTATCAGTGTTTCGTGATACGTTTTATGAGTTGTTCAATTTGATTTATATCTCTTTTGAAGATGTGTCTGTACTGAATAATTAATACGCCTAATTGCAAGGATGAACTTTTGGGAAAGTTGAAGTGTGTGGATGTAGGTAATATGCTACCAATTTTCTGTTGCTAATAATATCTTTGACTGATAACTGATGACTCGATTTGTTGGTCAAATAACATACCTGCGATTGATTTTCAGAGAACCAAGTGTACACTTGATGAACTTTATTCTTAGTCATTTCAATTGACGGATCTTCTGTCGACTTTTACCGCACTTGCGTTGTAGTAACAATAAATAGTTAAGAATTAGTTCTATCATACTTTGTTCAATTTATCGGTAACCAGTTGAATGTCCGACGTCGTATGCAGTTTTTGGTGCGACAAATTCAGAACGAAACCCTTCCTAGAACCATTTTTGTGGGAGTTTTTTTTATTTTGTAGCTGGTTCCTTTTTGCCAAATAGCTCAATTGAAAGGCCTTTTCAGGGAAGTCATTCTCTTGGATGCTGGTCAAACATTCGTTCTAAGTCTAGCATTGGAAAAAAAAACCTTAAGATTTCGCAGTGTAGAGTGGTTAAACATGGAATAGTCCAACCTACTAGCAAATGAGCTTTGCACTCACGGTTTACAAGTTTGGAGTATCAAAAATTGGTTAAAACTTTATTCGAAAACAATGCCGGTTTCTAATAACCATTTTTAGTTCATGCACCATTGAAATTTAACGAAGTCGACAGAAATTTTATCACAGGTTTTGTCCGTGTCCAAAAATTGTATTACTTAGATATGTTCTTGTCTATAGGCGTTTTTCCTTTTTTTAGTTCAGAGTTGAGCTCTGAACCGAGCTCGAGCATTATGAGCGCTCTCTGAACCGAGCGTACTCAGATCGTTCTGATGTATTTATGAAACACACTTGAGCAAATAGCTGTCATTTTTAATAAATATATGTATAATTTGAATATTTATTAATTGTAATTTATTAAATTGGTTAGCCTTCAGTTCCAGAACAACAAGATTCGTCCGCCATTTCAATTATTTTGTTTATCCTGTTTTTTTTCTGTCAAATGTGCCTGTAAGTGTGTAATCAGCTTTATACTCAGCCTGCTCAGTCAATTTATTCTGAGCTCATAGAGCGCGCTCTGATTATGCTCTGAGAGAAAAAAGAAACACAACTTCTGAGCTCCGATGTATCTGAGCTAAAAAAGAAACACGAACTTTTTGTATAACAGTTCAGGTTGTGCTCTGAACTAAAAAAGAGAAACGCCTTATGCAGCGATCCCCACTGATGCCAACAATTGCATCGATTTGTCATAGGCGAACCAAAAATCAAGTGTGCCCTCTTTCAGAAAGCTTGAAATTTGAAATCTTTTGAGAAATATGGCCGATTAAGTACAAAAAAGCTTCACCAAGGTGTTGGCCGCATGCACCCTTCGAACTTCGAAATGGAAAAGTACAATTTCAAGCGTCAAAGCTACTGCTCCCATTGATTTTTCAACTGTTGCTCCATTAAGCCCTATGTCTAAAAATTCCATTCGGATTGTGTGAGTAGTTCTAATGTGGTGCATTAAAAAATGAAATTTACGTTCTTGCATTTTAGTCCATGAGGCACGTCAAGACCAGAAATGGAGATAAAGAGTTTAGCTGTCTTCATAATATATCCCATGAACTTCTTTTACTTACTGTTTATATGGTTGACAAATTTTGGACAGAAATAAGGGCGATTATCAGGGGAATTACTGTTGGACTTTGGGCGACAGCAGCTTCTGCCAGACATAAACATTCTATTCCCCTAACGAATGCGTCTGTATGAATATACATTATTCTGCTGGGTGTATGTATTGGGTAAACGGTGTGTGGATGAGATACAAAACAAACCAAAAACAATTTCAATTTAAATTTATTAACATATTTAGTTCTACGTTATTGAAATTGAAAATAAAAACAATGGGCCTTACCAATAAACATTTTTATTTTCAACTCTAAATTTGTGTGGTTCACAGTGGATATATTTTCAATACAAATTTTGCAATTGTGAGCTTACGTAAATTTAAAGTCGAGACTTAAAATGCTTATTGGTAAGGCCCAATGATTTCAATTTTGAACCCAAATGAATTTTATATTTTTCTATTACCAAAAAGAAAAGGACCTTTCTCTTCACATATGTAGTTGTGAAGTGAATATTTCCTATATATTTACATAAATGTAAAGTTTTCCAAAAATCACATTTACTTGTTACATTAAAATCGACCTCAAATGATAAAAACTTCCACAAAATATGTCACATCCCCTCAAAGAAACCCAAAGACAGAGTTTTAATTTCACGCTTGACAGATAAGAAATAGTTTTCTCAAAGAATTTGCATGCTAACCGAGTAAATTAGCTCAGAATAATGGTACAACACGGAGGACCGGACGTCCCCATTGTGTCTCAATTGCTTCACGTTAAATTGAGTCTTCACTACCATATCTACTTAATTTCGACCTTTTTTGTCCGCTTGACATTAAATTGAAGTGGACAGCGACACGACACGACGATGTCCCGAAACAATTTCAAAAACTATTCCTTGCGGAACTTTACTAACTGTTGGCTTCCTGTTTTAATTAAATTCGTCTAAATTGAAATGAGCAAAAACAAAAAAAAATGTCATGCAATTAATTACAAGAAGCAGCTCCCAAGGAAGTTTGTGTTGACGTCAAAGACATCTGAAGAATAGTACGGGTGTACATGGATAGTTACGTGTGTTGAGAACATTTTTGTGTCTTAAAGTGCACTGTGTCATTGAAGTGTGGGTGACACTCGAGAAGTAATAAAATGTTAGTCACTTCACTTGACTGTTGCTTATGAGTTTTTTTTTTTCTTCTCTCCCGTCGTAATAACGTGTGGGACAGGGACTTGGAACTTGTCATAAGAGTGTTTCCGCAGTTGTGATAGTGGTAAGATAGAGTCACTGGTGGCTTAAGTTGGTGTATGAGGATAATAGGTTTCTGTTTTTAGATGACAGCTATTTGAAAAAGGTTTCAATGTATGACAGACGGAGGAATAGTATTGTTTTTTAATGGAAGATTGCAATCAAAAATGAAGATATGGCGGGGGGATATTCTTTTTATAAATCGGTTTTAACAAGAAGAAATATACAAATTCGATAATTTTGCAAGCAAAAGTCCAACGACGTAAAATCGCAGTCTCGCATAGCTTCGGTGACCATTTCTTCAATCACATAAAAGAGGGGAAAAATAATGCCCTCTGCTCTCAAAAAATGGCTAAAGCTAATTTTAACTGTCAAAATTTGTTGGACATAGCACATTGATATAAGTGGCGTGCGACGAAAAATGATTGTGCGCCACTAGCCTTAATGGGTCTTGCCAATAAACATTTTTAGTTTCGCCTTTAAATTTAATTAGTTCACAGTGGCTATATTTTTCATAAAAATTTCGCAATTGTGAGCTTCCGTCACATTAAAATTTGTTATTAGTACGGCGCAATGTCTTGTTTGAATGGCGTCGATTTCATTCTGTAAAATGATATGTTCTTGTGCTTTGCAAAAATTATATGTTCGCGTCCATAAATGGGGAAAGGTAAAACGCTGACTAGAAGCTGTAGTTCGGGTTTTTTTTTCGGGGAAACCTTGGACTCAGCTCTGCGTGACACTAGTAGCTGAGAAATTGTGTCACTACCAGGAAGTCAATATTTTCTAATAGGATAAGTGATTCACCTAACCGAATGCTTGAAAGTTGGCGGTAAATTCATGATGGTTGGGTCGGAAAACGGTTAGGAAATTTCACAAAACTTGTTGGTTGGGTAAATGATGTTGGGAGTGTAAAAGGCCTAGGAAAGTCATTTTTAAATAGATAGGATCACCTAAAACTAAATTTTTATCTCGCTTTGTTATCAGTACTGGTTAAGAGCATCGTCTCCCATCGTCTTTTAAATTTTTCAAACATTTTGAATGAGCGACGGTTGGGGTGTCCTTGAGAAAAATGTTATCTACAATTATTTTGCCAGTGGAAAGAAAAATTTGTAGGTTTAAACAGAACGTGAACGTGTGCTATTCAGCTTGTGAAACAATGGCCTTGCTGCGATATGATTTAGTACCAAAATCTTGTGAATTGACTTGGTTGTATTGGTTTGATTTTGCATGAGAGAATCATACATATCAGAAAGGTTATTTCTGGCCTTTCACGTTTCACCTATTACCTCTGACAATTCTCTGGAAAGGGTAGCACACCTGAATAGCTGCCTTGTTATTTGATCTCTCTATGGCAATGAGACGAACACTCTTGATATGTTACGTGATGAGAGCTTGACAGCATGATGTGGATTGCAAGCTGTAGGATAAAATGATTGAATGATTTTCCCCTGCTCTGATCATATTTTATATTTAAATTACGATTTTTCGGGTAAAATCAAGTTTGTGCCTTGACAACACTATTAGTCCACAATCACTGATCAAATAAAAATCTTCCTCTGCAATACAAATATTTACAAAACAATAACAATTGGTACAAACCAAAAGACGACTGAAGCATATTCTGAACTAACTTTATGATCTTTTCTATGATACTAAGTATTTATCAAAGAAAGCTTTCCGAGTCGACAAATTGAATCTTTGAAATTGTTGAAGAAATGGACACTTTTCCCGTATAAGGTCAGCCCACAAGTAGAGCAGCAAAAAATCACACACGATTTCGCTCAAGTTAAGTTGACTGAACTGGAGTGGCACATGCTTGACAAACTTCAGGCGGCCATTAAATGACAAACCTCTCCTCTTAAGACACCCAATTTGCCTTGATTTCGTTGAAGCTATTCCTGATACAAAGTTGAAACAAAATTGCAAACATTGCACTTTCGAAAATAATTGATGACTTAAGCCCTACAATTTCGTCGAGACTAATTTAGTCAGCACTTTTTTCGCCCACGAAATAAAAAAAAAACATCATCCTGACCTAATTACAAATCGAAAAGCAATTTTCTTTGAGGGCTGCTTTTGCAAAGTCAATTTTCAATTTTATTCCCGGGAAAGCCCAAGGGTCTCCACTTTAGACAGAAAATCACTCGCTCAAATTGTACATGTAGCTGGTACCACCTACAAAGAGTCCCAATTCAATATGTCCTTCATTCGCGTCAATCTGAGTTCGAATAGACACATCATCACAGCATTAATGGAAATGAAACCTACAAAGAAATAAAGCAAAAAACCCTATGGAAAGCATTAGGAAATCGTTTATTGAAACCATGAGTCGTTGTTGTTGCTGCTGTTGTTCAGTGCCACTTGCCCTCTTTAGCAGTGTGTCTGTGCCTTCAATCTCGAAATTACATTGCCATTTTATATCCTTAGAGATGAATGCACAGCAGAAAGAGCGAAACACAAGAGGGATCACAACAGTAATATACATATAAATATGAACTGAAAAGGACTTCTGTTGTCTGCTGTTGTTAGTGCTGTTCTTATTTTCTGGCTGATTGTGGATGTGTATATTTCCATTTTTGGTCACTTTACAAGTCTGCGCCACATGGCAACAGCTGCAGCAGCTGTCTGTTGAGTGCAAAATGAGGGTGTTGGGGCAACGTTTTTCATAAAGTTCACGCTCTAATTCACAGTGATGCATCACTCATTTAGTATTCCCCGCTGACTGGGTGATGGTGTTTATTTGCGCCACCCTTCACTTGGAGTGGAAAAGTTGTATTCTTCTTATATGTACATTTTTTTTTTGTTAGAGCATCATTTGGAAAATGGGAAACTTTTAACTTGGCCGCAGAATTAATCTCGAAAACTCTGCGCGATGTAAGTTGATAGCTTAAGGATACCATAATTTCTCTTCTTTTTTTTTCTAGTAACTTGGGCAGGAATTTTATTTGGAAAGTGTTTCATATCGTGAGGGAACATGTATTTTCACACCATATTGTGGAAATGGAAGAGGTTCCTCCAACGGGTGCAGTCTGAGTCGGTGAACAATTTTAATTTTCTAAAGTTTCAGTTTCAGCACGAGGACAAAGTTTGGTGGTCAGTTGAGGAAAGTATTTTTTTTTTTTAATTTTTCTTTTTTCTATTAAAGTTGGTTTGGAGAAAGCCTCTCCAGGGGAGAGTCCTTGCTGAGGAGTAGAATTAATTTGATCATGAATTCTGTAATCGAGTTATATCGAGTGGTATCTTTGCATTTGCAAATGTCAGGCAGATAGTCGGGATGGCCTTAATATACTTGGCAGTAAATTCAATGGAATTTCACTGAAGACACGACAGGTGAAAAGATTCGAAAACTTATGACCGTAGGAATGCCAAATTATGTAGGTATTCGCATGTTGAAAGTTTATGCAGAAACCAAGAAGTGGTAGTGGTTACAGTAATTACCTGTTACCATAGCTTCTCAGAATCGGGCCGCAGCCATAGAGGGAAACGCATTTCGTCAAAAGTTCTACACCACGGACCTTTATATGGTGGTCTGTTTCAAATATCATTCGAATGTAAAAAAGTCCCACAAGTGAAACCATTGTCCAGTAGTCGCATAAGTAGCTAGAGCTCTTCTTCGTCTTCCTAAAAACCTGTCGAGATTAACAGGGACTCCAACGTTAGAAATGGTTTTGAAAAGCCTGTCTTTGAATGCGCTCATACATTGCTCTAAAAAAATAAAACAGCAATTAAACGAATAGTTGATAGAACGTAGGCCAAAAGTCCTACATGGACTTGTAGCGCCAACTAATTCTTAACTTTTGTACGCGCCCCAATAATTGAAGGGATAGCGATTATCTTAGTGAACCTCTAAACGTGAAGTGCCAAACTATGTCTAGTGATGCGGGAAGAGCTCAGTAAGCCCGTTCCCACAAGCCCTTAAGCTCATTCACTTAAATCGCCAGCAATGACCATGCACGTCAGCTATTAATGGTATCCAGCAGACGATATTTTGCGGCTGGGGATGTCAGACTAAGGGTGCGTAGAAGCTTTAAAAGTAAAGTGTATGTCATAATCTTTATATAAATAGTTTGTAGATTTGGGCTTGCGCTGCACAATATCGCCTCCTCCTTTAAGTAGTCATATAACACCAGACCGAATTGGACTTCGGCCATAATCAGCAAGGCCTTAGCTACCACAATATACATGCAGTAATCTTTAGTTTAGGAAACCATTGCACAAACGAACCAGGGACTAGACCACTGTAACAGTGAGTAAGTAAGTCAACAGAAGATGCCTTATTAAAATTATGCTATCATTTATGTACTGGAGTTGAAAAAATCCAATCAACTAGGGCCCTATTCGTCGATAGGACTCGACATGGAACTTCTGTTATGCAAGCTCTATAAAGCAGGTTTCAAGGGATCAATGTATGAGTGGCTCAGATCGTATTTGGTGGATAGAAATCAGAGAGTATTATTAAATGGAGTTTTTAGTACATCACTTGTGTTAAGAAATGGAGTCCCAAAAGGATCTGTTTTGGGTCCATTATTGTTTCTTAATTATTTTAACTCAATCTTTCATCAAAATTTCAATGGAAATCATACAGCATTTGCTGATGATAGAGCTTTTACCAATTCTAAGCTGTCATCTTTTGAATGCACAGCAAGTTTTGACGATCTAGAATCTGGTTTGCTGCTCATAAGTTAGTCATGATTGAAAAAAAATAAAATGATGCATTTTCAGCTTAAATAAATTCTATCATTCCTATGACCGTACAAAATTTAGCTTATGGCTGTGGAAGAGAGAATTTTAGAAGAAATATCTTACCTTCGTTCAATCAACTGCTTTTAAGTTGATTCTGTCGATTCATTTTACTATCTAGTGGTACATATCGACAATCAATTAAATTGGAAGGTTCATTCTCGAATGGTTTAATATTACATGATGCTAATAAGGAAGATGTATTTTCTAAAACCATATTGTTCACGTGATGTTCATTCAATGATTTATTCTGGTTTTGTTAATTCGAAACTACAATACGGATTAATATGGTGGGGAGGTTGTTATATGAACACTTTCGGGTCCCTCTTGATTGCTCAGAAGCATATAATACGCATCATGTGTGGTAAGAGTCGCTTACAAACAGTTGACCTATTTTCTGTGATATGATAAGTTTTAAGAGAATTTTTTAAACAAAGTGGAAATATCCCAACTAGGCACTGCAATCTAAGAATAAATAATCTAGCACTTGTCGACGTTCAATTTGCACACAAATTGTTTTTTATAAACTTTTATATTGTGACTTCAGCTAACCTCTTTAATAAACATCCTTTTTATTTAAAAAGAAATCGTAAATTTTATTCAGTCCTTAAAAATGTAAAAAAAACTGTCTTTTTGCCATTGACTCAGATGCTGTTAAGTTATTATTTAGAGTCACATCTTAAATCCAGAATTTATTAAAAAAATATTTTTCTAATGATGTTAATTAAATTAAACCTTAAAAAAAAACAACAACAAGTAAAAGCGTTACCATCGTCCTGGTCGATGCCACTGCATACAAGTCATTTATTGGTTTTGTATTCGAGGTACCAGAACTACTTGACTGACATAGCACAATTTTAATACCAACCTGACGACCATAGAAGTAAGTCGTCTTACAAAATTTCACTTGCCTAGGTCGAATTTGTGTCGACGCTATCGTGTTGTCAACATGTGTTTTCTAATATTGGTTTTGCATGGGAGTTACCAGAACTACTTGACCGACATAGCTCATTTTCATTACCAACCTAACGACGATAAAAAGAAATCCTTTCATCAAATTTCATTCGCCTATGTTAATTCCTTTGGTCGCTATCGTGCTTTCAACAGACAGTCGGACAGATGGACAGACGGACAGACAGACAGACATTGCTAAATCGATTCAGAATGTGATCCTGATTCAGAATATATATGCTTTATGAGGTCTCCGGTGACACCTTCTTGGTGTTACAAACGTAATGACAAACGGCCTTACCAATAATCAACTTTAGTCTAGCAGTTTACGCAAAGGCTCCACACTTTCCAAAATCCCTTTACCAATGAAGAAATATAGTTGCCAGAATATCGCTAACTGTAGGGTTAAATGTTAATGTTCAGAAACTCATGTTTATCTCGGGCATTAGCTAAATAAATCCTCCCTAAACGTCATATTTAAGAGGAGTGTTGCCAAACCACCAAAAATGGCGGTATGGAATTTCGTAATAGGACCGAATTTAAATACACTGGGCCTTACTAATAACTGTTTAACTTTCACACTAAACATTTCGTAGGACACAACATGCTAGCTTAGATACTAAAAATGAATATTAGTATTGCGGGCTGTTGTTCAGTGTTTATAATTATAAACTAATTTTAGTAAATTGTAAATATTTTCTGATTTTATTCGTTGGAATACAACAATGCAAGTTGCTTTTAAGTTTAGCAAAGACAAATTTTTACAAATGCGTGCACAAAATTAAAAAATATTGCATTTTTGTTTTATTTCTACTTGAAATATATATTTCGAATATTTTCATTCAATGAAATGTTTGGTATCATTTTTAACCGCTAGTGCTTGCTTTTTGATTGGTTTTCTTTTTTTAATAGTTTGCAAGTTACAAATGCATACGTAGTAAAAATTAAATTTGATAAAAGTTTAGGATGTTTCCAAGACTTTCTCGAGAGTCGTCGAGAAGAGAATAAGATATTCGTTTACTTAAGATTGGACAGCTCATACCCGAATACCTACATTTTTCTACAACCCTCAGTACCTTAGGCGGCTCAGGTAGATATTTGGCTGCAATCAAACCCTCCTTGGAAATGGAGTTTTTTCCCAGAGAATGAGAATTTCTCATGAATCAATGGTTGGTGTGAAAAGGTTGACTTCGCGGAAAATATAGATATAAGAATTGTCAGCAATCTGCAAAATCCCCACGAAATAATAAATTTAGAAATAACAGGTAGTATGTGCGAATTCAAGATAAACAGAATTCTGTTTTATTTGTGTGAATTCATAGAGGAGTACGCATGACAGTTTTCGTGTAGAAAAATGTCCGCGGGTTTATATTTAACGTTTTGTCGCTTTCTAAGTTTCCCGAATTAATTTATTCTTAAATTAAATAGCCGGCTAGTATTTATTTTTTCAATAACATTCACTTTTTAACAAAGGATTAGAAAACAAAGGAAAGTGTACTATAAAAAGTGCCAAAAATAGTGTCCGATCGAAGGATACGGCAATACTGATTTGCATATGATATTTGACAGATCAACGGACATTTTGTGCACTTCCTATTTTCTGTTTTGTTTTTTGCTTATAATAAGCTTCAAAAGGCCTTTGAAAGATATCTGTTGGGCAAATTAATTTGCTATTTATATATATTCGTTTTCTTAGAATAAAATCCTCGTTCTGAACTAAAGCACTGACCTTGTTTTTCACGAAAACAGATTATGAAATTTGAATTCTGCGACGACAACAATTTTAATAGATTCAAAGAAAGTTGTCGCACTAGCAAATGTGGAGGTCTAATTGTTTATTGGTACCGATTCACTAATGCTGTACATTTTTACTAAAGCTGGCAACCAGCTAATCGTCGACATTAGTGTTTGATTATTAGTAAGGCCGAAAGTGAATATACCTTCCTGTGGAGGGTATACAATAAAAACACAAACAAGTAATGTACAAAACATTAAAAAATAATATTGGTTTGTCGCAACTTATCTTAAGAAAAGTTGATAGTATCCCACGTCAGGATTTCTTGATGTCTGTCCGTCTGTCTGTTGAAAGCATGATAGCGCCCAAAGGAATTGACATAGGCGAATGAAATTTGGTGATAGGACTGATTTTTATCGTCGTCAGGTTGGTATTGAAAATGGGCTATGTCGGTCAAGTAGTTCGGGTACCTCCCGCTCCCATACAAAATCAATATTAGGCCTGTGTGTCTCTCTGTCTGTTGAAAACAGGATATCGTCAAAACAAATCGACTAAGGTAAGTGAAATTCTGTGAGAGGACTTACTATTCAGGTCAGGTTTATATTAAATTTGGACTATGTCCGTCAAGTAGTTCTGGTACCTCCCATACAAAACCAGTTTTCCATGACTTGTATGCAGTGGAGGGTATCAAAGCATCGGCCAGGCCGATGATAACACTTTTACTTGTTTTTTTGTTCATCTTAAACAAATAGTTGTTAAATAGATTTTAAGTGAAAAAATTAATAAAAAAAACAAATTGAATTGAATTGAATTGAATGCATTTCTTAGGGCACACGCAAAGTTATAATTATTAAATTTTCCAATAAACATCTTCAGTCTCGACTCTAAATTATTTAAATTTGCCATATGAATTGCGCAATTGTGAGCTTCCGTAAATTTAAAGACGTGACTAAAATTTGTTATTAGTACGGCGCTGTGTGAACAAGGTCGATATATAAGATGACAGAGCGTCGAATTATCACACCCTTTCAGGTGCCCCTCAACAGCCATGCATGGAAACCTCTTGACCCCTGTTAACAAAACGTTAACACAATCCTGCAGAATGCACATGTGTTTTCCGTAAAAATATCATTACTTTGTTGGTGACAGCAGTGCTCCGATGGGAAAACTTCCTCTTTTTCAATTTTTCTGAATGACTTCTTTTGACACGTCGGACAGCTGAGGAAATACGTTGGCAATACCGAAGCTCGATCATCCAACCATACCATACCAACGAAATTGTTCAATCCGTGGCAATTATGTCGGACGTATATTTTCTTAGCTCAACACCTGAGGAACACTCCCCCATTAGATTAAATCGATTTACCTTTCTCATCCTTGGCGAGCCAAATAAAACTACGGCAGCGATGAGATACGTTGTGTCTCCGGTACAGGTACCCGGAGCGGCGCGTCGTCTTCCTGGCAGTCACGGAACTGTTTGGACTGATTTTCAATCATGCCTTTGTATAAGTGCACGAGATTGCTTTTCATGACACTGCAATTTTTTTTTTTTCCACAACAGAAAAGGGAGTACACACTTCACACATAACGTTCATGTTTCGTGTTTTACAAGCAGTCCTCTTCATCCAGTCCCTGTAGCCACATTCACTGGGTAATCGTTCACAATAAATTTCTGTGCTCTTCACGGTTTCTTTTCACTTTATGATACTTTTTTGCCGGTTTGTTTGTGTCTTTTTCCCCACTTTACTCAGGCAATTGCGTGCATTGATTGTGCGACGTATGTAATACATCGACGCGGGGTTGTCTTCCCTTCATATCCGGATCGGGGCTTGCTTCTCTGACGAGTGTTTCTGTGTTTATATGCGTTCTTATATTGCTTACTTACGAATTCATTTCACCCGATGAGCTCAAGGCGCAGAGACGAGGAAACAGGAAAACAACCTTCAGCCTTATCCACAAAGGAGGAATATGTGTGTGCATCGTCCTCGAGGCGATATATCTACCGTGCTGCGGAATGTGTCATCCACTGGCGGATGTTTATTGAAAAAGTTATGCTCTGTGTTTGTGTATGTGTTTTTAATTTTATGATTTCGCCAGGTAACTGCGAGTCCCTTTCAACTGTTGTTTGGCCTAAGTAGCTCTGACGTGTCGTCTTTATACGGGACATCTAATAAATTCCAATCCTTGCCACGTTTGGTGGTGATAAATCAGATAAGGCGCCATTATTATGCATTGTCGTGAACAGTTACTCACTGATCGTATATATATTTTATTTGTTTTCCTTTCATCTGTTTTTCGGGAAAGCTGTCGCATCATTTTTGTCCTCCTCGGGCTATATAAATATACGTATCAGGGTGTGTACTTTCGTCGAGATAATCTGTCTGGAGAGCAATGAATTTGACACCAACGACAAACGACAACGACGACGGAGACGACGTTGCCCAAGGGATAAGTTAATGGTTTGATTTTATATAAATGATGGTTAAATAATTGGTAGCATAAGAAATGCGAAATGGTCCCATGATTAAGGGGCATTAAGTCGCTTTGACTGACATTACAGGTCCTTGGGAGATGGCTTTTATATCAGATGGGTGATTTATCGAAATGCGAATAATTCAAAAATGGGTTATGTTATGTTGACTTTAGGGACGAGTGCAATTAAGGTCGCCCTGATAAGGGGTTGTAGTTGAATTTTGTAGTCGAATTACTTAGGGGTAATTGAAGAGATTAATTGATGAGTTTGTAAAGCACTAAGATTTCATAAAAAATGGGTTTGCTTTGTTTTTGGAGGGGGAAGTGGTGCTGCCTGAGTTAAAAGTAATCGTGTTTGCGTCAGAAAGTAGAAAACACATTTTGGAACGCTCAATAAATAATAATGCAAATAATTATTTTTAAATACCTACTTCAACTTTCTAAGTTAAAGCGTTAACTAAGTTAAGCGTTAACAGTTTTTAACTGAACCTTTGTTTAAACCGTCTTTTAAAGCATTTTATTTGCAGTAATTATTTTAGGACTTCAGTCGGCGCAGTGGCTTAGTGGTTAGTGTGTTGGACTACTAAGCGAGGGGTCCCAGGTTCGAATCCCGAGAAAAACCCAAATTCCAACTTAAGGTTTTTTTCACTGCGCCACCTCTCGCGAACGTCTGACAAACATCCGAGAGTATAACTGTCATGAAAGAGCTTCTCAATTAGCCGTTTGGACTCGGCATAAAATTGTAGATCCCTTCCATTCGACCCAAAAATAAAAACTCACACAAGACGAATGGTTGTGAGAAGCTAGGCTTGGGTCCATAAGGACCTGTTGCGCCAATTATTTATTTTTTTTTTTTATTTTTATTTTAGGACTTCGCTCAAATGATCAAAATATCTTAAACTATATAGTTGGAGATATGGTTTGGTTCTGTTTTGTATGCATTGATCAATCCCTTATCGACATTAACCTGGGGGCAGATTCCGTATATCAACGATCGTCTAAACGATATCGTTTTCGAAACTTTGACCACCAAAATAAGTTATATTTTTTTTGACAAACGTCAGCTTTCATTATATTTTTTGGAAAATGAAATGGATTAAGCTCTCAGACTTTTAATTTTAGCACTTGGTTGTTAGCTTTGGGGGTCTACGTTTCGACGATAGTCGTCTGAAAAGCTACGGAAGACGCATGGTAGCCGCTGAGTACAAGTTGGGCACGACTTGCCAAACTTTTACGCAAGAAGAAAAAGGCAGTGGGTTTGTTTATATAAACTGGCTTAATGACTCTCAGATAAACTAACATGATCTTGATGATAGATGGATGAACTAGATTAAATCGACTGTGTCGGCAACAATCACAATCGCATCTATCTTACATAAACTACTAAGGTAAGGGTCAGTAAGGATTTTTGTTTGTATAACTAGTAAAAGTTCTGAAAAGGATATAGTGACAGCTAAACTCTTTATGAGCCAATGGTAGCTGCCACCTACCCAACTCGACTTAAATAAAAACCGAACAATATCAGAGTGTGACTTGTCTACAAAAAAAAGTCCATATCGCTTAGTTATCACCTCTTCAACTAAATAAAACGTCAACACTTCTTGCCTTTACCAAACACCCTCTACTGATGATATAAATAAATGGGAAAAAATTCCACTTACAAGTAATAACGAGCTGATGAAAAACTGCAGAACTTTGATAAATCAGGAAACAGAAACTCCATACCGTGTACAGTCGTAGATTACAGGGTTATTTGTATGTGCAACCCTGTCAGAAGTTCTCATTCAAAATTGGGTATGACATGCTAGCGGGAACAATTTTGTTTCCTCTTCGAGTTTTTTTTTTTTGTATTTTCCACCATGCTTGTTTCGATGATGTCTTGTTGTCATCCTTCTGTGTTGTTATTAAAAAGTTTTTTTTTTCCTTTCCATCTGTCGCTATGCATGTTGGGACATAATCATAACTTCCCTACTATTTGCCAGTTGATAAACTAAACTTGCAATAAAGTCGAATGACAGTCATATAGGTGAAAGTAAGTCAGGAGTAGATTTTACCGTGGGGTAAATATATACACACACAGAGAAACAAACAACTGATGTTTCGAATAAAGTCCATTGTGGGAGACGTGTCCTTTTCATGGAAGCTTGTAATGCCTGTCATGTAAGTACCGATTGTTGAATGCTGAGTTACTGCGGATTAATGGGAAAAGCAACTTTTGACATGCGATAAGTTTGTATAGAGGCTTAAGTGAATATGAACAGTTTTACTGGCAGTTGGCGATGAGCATTTGTCTAAGTTAAGTCACACTAAGTTGTGTGTATTTATTGGAAAAAAAACTTTATTTGTGTCGCTTAAGGTTGGATATAGGTTGTTTGCGGTGTGTGGGAATATTCAATATTCATTTGAGTACGGTGGCGTATATGTAACCTTTTTTTTTTCCTTTTTTTTCATAGAATACCTTTGGTAGTAGAAGTGCTATTCAAATCAAATCAATAGTAAATGTCGCTCTGACAAATTGGTTTGGGAAAAAAAGTTTTATCAAACTATTTGCGTGAAATTATTCAGTGTGAAATTTAGTAAATCCGATTCGCGGTATATTTTGTTAATAAATGTAGCTGCGGTTGTAAACTTACGCTGAAAGCACACTGAATCAAACAAAAGGTTTTTTTTTTTTTGTATCATGGAACAAGAGAACATTGTAACTTGTGAGTTATGAGGCAACACACACCAAAGCAAACGAAACGAAAAACACGTTTTTGTATTGAAGCGTTTCTGTAGTGGTTGTCGAAATTACATGTCATACACCGAATGCAACAAATCTGTTTCGAACAAAGTTCGTTGTTCATAATCGCTTGCTTTCTTATGGCACAATTCACAGCAAATGAAACAAATCATATAAAAACAAAGCCAAACATAAACAAAAAACATGTTTCGTTACCAATAGCTCACTGTTGTTGTTTGGAAAACAAAATTTTGGTTCCGCTATTTCTGTTATTTCTTCTTTCGTGCTATTTTTAGCTTTATTTATTCTGTGCCTACATTTTTAGAAACATGGAAGTGGATGGAGAAAATTTGTTACTTTTCAATTGAGACAAGAAGCCCTATCTACAATTATAAAGTGAGGTGGATGCCAATGCATTTTCATTTTGTTTTATTTCAACGCCCACCAGAAGAATCAAGAAAACCAAACGTTTTATTTTGTTACATTCTGTTTCGCTTGGTGTGTGTTAAAATAAAAAAAATCTGAATCAAAAACGTTTTATTTGATCCGGTGTGTTTTCAGCCTAAGAGACTTAGAAAGCCCACACAATTTTTTAGTTTTTTAGTTTTTTAGTTTTGGATATACAGATTGAAAATAGGACATTTCGACAGAAGATCGAGGGAATGGTATGTTCACTTTTGTCCCCGCTTTGCAGTCTATCTACGATCTTATTTTGTTCCAGAAATTCTGAAATATTCAAACTCGATACCAAGTCTTTTAAATTATTTTGTGGCATCATTAATTTTAGGAGAATGCTTTGTTGCTTTGAGTGTGCATTTGTTTTTACTACGTATTTCAATGTTAAAAACTATTTTCGTTTCAGCTTACAGCCTTGATTACTTATAGTACTGTGGTAGCTTAGGGAAGCCTTCGGAAAAAAATTATGCGCAGATTTTTTTTTTTGAATAATATTTTGCTGTCATTTTTGTTACTTGGTATTTTTCCAAATACACCATCCTTGCTCTAACTAGACTGTCATTTTTCAACAACATAATTATTTGTTAGGTAACTTTTTGTCTTCCATGGGGTAATTTTCGTACCCAAATGCTCATTTTTGAAATTTTTCTTAGAAATGCACGGCACATACCGTCACATGGTCATATTGGCGCCTGGTTAACATAGCCAGATGCATAGAACTAGAAGCAGCTGAAATTTCGGGTTTTTAGTCCACATACAATCTAGTTTTTCGCCTGACGTCTGATGGATTTATTTTTTATCGGCGTCCATCGAAGGGTCGAAATTTGAAACCATCCTTGGAATGCTGGAACCGTAATAACGAATTACAAAAACTAAGGCACTCTTAATGCCCATACAAATGTGATATCTTCACAAATTCCATAGGACTAGAATACAAATAGGTATGATAAATTTTCTCAAGCTTTTCTTACTTATCCATGCCTAGGATCGGTCGACACCAGGTAACCAATTTCTGAAATAGTCACCATTGTGTGCCACCTCTAGATCACAAGTGTGCAATTAGCATTCATGGAGAAGAAATGTTTCATCTCAACAAATCCTAAGAAAGCCATTATCCAAAAACACTACAGATCGAAAACCTCTCGCAAGAAAAGCGCACACTTGTAAGACAATATGCCGCAACTGAACTCACATCAAATATGCATTTGTTGCAAATGATTTAAATTGCATTACAATGCATCTACCAAATTACCTTTAGAGCAATTTATTATCCATTCTCTTTGACAGAAACATCCGCTGTCATTACCGCAGATCGTGTAACCAAAATGTCAACCTTAAATCATTTTAATATCAACCACGGAAAGGATTACCCTCAACCATCGGCACTCAGGGCACACATCCTCTTCGCCGCCTGCCTTCGCACCACACTCTTGTCGACTCATCGACCCATTTTCTCTCGCTTGTAATAAATATGTATATGCATAAGATAAAGCTCCTTGCCGCAACAATCGGAAATTACCTGATGCAAACGACAGTCTACTTAATGGCTCTAGACTTTGTGTATACGCAAACAATGGAATCACTGAATTTTAATAAAATTTTTAATTAAATTAAAGCAAACCATGCAACGCAAACTCGGCAGCAAATCAAAACTTTCCTTGGAACACGAACTTTGTCTCTTTGTCCTGCATGCGCGCCCCCGGGGACTTTCACCAGTGGCTTCTTCAGCTGACTGCCTAAAGACTTACATTGCAATTGCCTCCGATGAGGGAATGAAAATAGTTGGCACCCATTTCCGTCAGGGCACAGGTATTGGTATGCCGTTGCCATGTGGCGAAAACAAAAAAAAAAGAACACTAAAGTAAATCTGCACAGTTTGTATATGAAGCACTCGGTGGAAAACTGTCGACATGGCTCCCAACGGACGACTTAATTTACTCCCCACAAAAAATAAAAGATAACACTCCATCCTGGCAATCCGGGGAATTATTAACCTCGACACATACAAACAAAAGACGACAACCACAAAAGTTTATCTTTCGTCCTTGCAGAGAGCTCGATTGCACAGTAGTGACAGTGGCTCGTTGCGAACTTATGTGTGGACCAATGGTATTGCTTTATCTCTGTACACTGTACAGTTGTGGTGGCACACTGGCAGACCACCCCACCTTCAAAAATTCTACTTACATAATGTTCAATCAAATCATTACGATGTGGCACAAAATAATTGTGGTCCTCCATGTCACGTCGCTTTTTCACTCGTACGAAATGCTCCATCGGATTGAGATTCCGTCGAGCACATGCACTGGCTAGGAATTCCTCCACAGACATCGCCTCACGTAGATAAACTGTCGAGTAAGCATTGTCGGGCATTGCTACTTTGAAGGTTTTCTCCGGTTCATCACGAGAATTCATCTGCAAAAACAAAAAGAAATAAGAGAAAACAAAAAGAGGATATTATTAGAGTGCGGCAAAATGCTATCCCCGATTCATGAGGATACGGTACTGAGTACAGATGTATGTTATTAGAGTGGAGTGAAGGTGGAAGCCGTGTGTCGGTATCGGTAATTGGGACGCGGATTGGCGCTATCTATACCGCATTTTGGCGAGTTCATTGCAATTGAAGTCATGTCTCAGTTGGGAAGGGACATCGCGAAAAAGGATTAAAAGTATTACTTTGAAAGTGATACCGATTCCTTTTCACTTTGTCGAGGGTATACATAAAATTACGTGACAAATCGAAAAATGCCCCTAGAGGAAGTAGTAATAATGCGAAATTATGGTTATCGACCGTAAACCACCGATGAGCATCGAACAGAAAGATTAGGGGCCATGGAATCTCTTATTTCACTATCGGGAAAATTAATTAAATTTCGTTTTTTATGTAGACCATTAGGACTGGATTTCTTTATTGGAATTGGAGCTAGTTTTTAGTTTGAGCTAAGGGGGACTTTAAAAATTATGTCGCTATTTATGACGAAGTTTCGAACAGAGTTGATTACTGCATCGGAAGGTATTTTCAGTCAGCTTTAAAGGCTCTAAATTGGTGTGTTTGGGGGGCATTAAGAAATGTTTTTGCAACAATACTTGGCACACTGCGTCTGGCATTAAAGACAAGACAGAAATACGACTATTCCTATTTTTGCGATCACCCATTCATATTTGAATCATATTCAAACTAACGAGCCAAATAGACTTCATTCCTCATGTTTTTGGATCCGCTTACTCTATCAAAAATGTAAAACTTTGAGGACTTTACGTAAGCAGCTTATTTTTGAAACAAATAGAAGGACCTATTTTTTCATGCCATAAGTTTGACAGATACCAGCAGTTAGTTTCGCATTAAACATGGAACTTTGCGATAGTATCCACCACATAATGGACTATTGCAAGGACGGTAAAAAAATGAGACGGCGTGCATAGTAAATAAGATGTATATATGTGGACCACAAAAGTGCCTTGCATGCCTAAACTCTTATCATACTTAACCGCTTATCATACTTTATAGTGGTCATATTTTTGGCTACTGGCGACAATATTTCTATTTGTTGCGGAAAAAAAAAGAAGTTACATTTAAAAGTCAAGAAAGAAAACGAGGTTTGTTTAAAAAATCGCAACTTCTAGCCAGAACTTTGACAGGTAGCAGCATCACAAATAAATAAGCATCGAATTTTCAGCGAAACCACAACATCTTGAGGTTGTTTTCAAATTTCAAACCGACTTAATTTCCAAACGAATATGCAACCTTTGGAAGATTAGGCTTCTTAGATTTGAATGAAAATTTACATCCCATACTAATTCCGTATTTAGAGAAACTAATAAAAGGTGTATTCTTTTCAAAACTAAAATATCTCCCAATAGGGTTTACTTTTAAACAGTAATTTTTGAACAACGTTGAGTTTTGTTTGATATATTTTTTTAAAAAAGACTTACTTCACAGAAGAACGTTTCAGTATAATTAACATTTCATTTTGAAAACTTTTTCAATTTATATCAAAAAATCTTGAAACTTCGACAAATGTGAGCTTTTTGAAATGGTTTTGTCAATGATGCCACATTCTTTTTAAATAATGAGGCCGCAGCTTATGTTTAATTTACTATTGTCGCCATGACAGCTTGTATTGTAGGGCTTTGCATATGTTGAGATCGTATGCTGATAGCAAAACTTTGTTAGTTGCGTGAAAACAACTGGACACCTTTCAATGAAACTTCTATTTTTTAATGTTTTCGAAGACTCCGAGAAGGCATTGCCAAGCCGACTTTTTGGGAGTATTTTTAACCAAAGGGTTTTTTGTGTCTTTAACTTTATTAATTAATTAAATACTTCTTTAACCCTAGAAAGATAATCCACGTCCACGAGACGTATGGCGCGGGACAATTGTGTGATAACTTTTAAATTCTAAACCGCAGCGCGTTGACTGTCTCAACTATATATAAAAAAAATCATTAATTTATTTTTTTTGAATAGTATCTGTATAATTAAATAAATTACTTATAAATAATAAGAAGTTCATATGTTTAATTAAATACACTAATTGGCGAATGAGACGTATGATTATCTTTTACGCTCTTTATTTTATGATTATCTTTCTAGGGTTAAGAAAATCCCGTAATAGGCCAACACTTTAATAAATATGTTAAGTTTACAAACAGCCTTCTATTTTATGATGCAGAAGTTATGTTTCGAATATCTTTCGAAATCTTTATATACCTATATCACTTCACATCACACTATTATATAAAGAGGTAATGTTTGTTTGTAACAGGTAATTATCGGAACCACTAAACCGATTTCAAAAATTCTTTCACTAATAGAAAGCTACGGGATAGAGTATTGCGATAGGCTACTTTATTTCTTTGATTTTCCATTTTTTTTTTTTGATATTTAGCACTACGTGAATGAAACTCTGCGAAGCATCTTACGTGATAAATTATTATAATTACATTTATTTTCTTTTTATAGTTCATTTCGGCAGTATAAAAGGACATCCGAAATGTTGTTTTCGCGTTTTTTTACTTTTTTTTCTCGCGTTCTTTTTACGTTTTTCGACGCTTTTTTCTCGCGTTTTTTGACGAGTTTTTGGAACCGTTCTTTTGACGCATTTCTTCTCGAGTTTTTTGACGCGTTTTTAATGAAATTTTGTAGATATGCATGTTGGTTACACCTTCAAAGAAAGGATAGTTTTGGACCGTTTCTTGACGCGTTTTTCCGCGTTTTTCGACGCGATTTTTCGTGCGTTTTTTGACGAGTTTTTCGAAGCGTTCTTTTTACGCGTTTCTTCTCGAGTTTTTTAACGCGTTTTTAATGAAATTTTGTAGATATGCATGTTGGTTACACCTTAAAAGAAAGGATAGTTTTGGACCGTTTCTTGACGCGTTTTTTCGTGCGTTTTTTCGTGCGTTTTTTGACGCGTTTTTTCGCGTGTTTTTTGACGAGTTTTTCGAAGCGTTCTTTTGACGCGTTTCTTCTCGAGTTTTTTAACGCATTTTTAATGAAATTTTGTAGATATGCATGTTGGTTACACCTTAAAAGATAGGATAGTTTTGGACCGTTTCTTGACGCGTTTTTCCGCGTTTTTCGACGCGATTTTTCGTGCGTTTTTTGACGCGTTTTTTCTCGCGTTTTCTGACGAGTTTTTCGAAGCGTTCTTTTGACGCGTTTCTTCTCGAGTTTTTTAACGCATTTTTAATGAAATTTTGTAGATATGCATGTTGGTTACACCTTAAAAGATAGGATAGTTTTGGACCGTTTCTTGACGCGTTTTTGCCGCGTTTTTCGACGCGATTTTTCGTGCGTTTTTTGACGCGTTTTTTCGCGCGTTTTATGACGAGTTTTTGGAAGCGTTCTTTTGACGCGTTTCTTCTCGAGTTTTTTGACACGTTTTTTGCTCGCGTTTTTCACAAATTTTTGTTGAAATTTTGTGGATATGCATGTTGGTTACACCTTAAAAGACAGGATAGTTTTGGACCCGATAGGAGGCGCTGTTGTCAAGACAAACATTTTTTTGTTTTATTCTTTCAACTTAATTTTTGAAGTGGCACACTGATGCTGATCCGGCGACGCAACGGGAGTGAATTCGTCGAATTTTAATTCATAAAATTAAAACTGTAAAATTCATTCAAATTGATTTTATAATACAAATTGATCAGTGATTACAATGATGAAAATGGTATATTTTTAAATAAGAAATCCGCATCAAATATCATCAACATTTATTTAACTTAAAATTTGAATGCCTAGCAAAGCAGGCGAGGGTCCGCTAGTCAAATATATGCAGAAGTTGTGCTATAGGTTTAGAACTTTAACTTTAGAATTCCAAATAATGAACAATAGAAAAAGAAACAGCTTTAAACACAAAATTTACCTATACAATTCTTCATTTGGTAAAGAAAACTCAAATAGAACCCGTTTTTAAGTGCTAGAATAGTTTCCCCGTTCAGGAAGTGAGGGCACGTTAGCATTATCATTTTGTTCATTGAATTTTGGTTTTCTTAATGTCTACTTTATGGTTTTTAAGAATTTGAAAGAAATACAAAACAAATAATGAACAACTTCTTAAATACAGAACATTTATGTGTTTTTGTACACAAAATAATTCGTAATGAACATCATTTTCAAATACAGAACTGTTCATTATTATAATGAACGGATGGTCACCCAAACATTCCGTTAAATAAATTTCGTTAAACCGAAAAATATCAGCAATGATCGTTTTTGATTATTGTTCTGGTTGGAGCTTCCTCGGAAGAACATTCAATTGAACAAACATTTAAATAAAATTTTGCAGCTCGTTCAATTCGATTGTCTATCTCCAAATGGTTTATAAAACTCATTTACAGTAACTATTCAATTAAAACGAATTTAAATTTGTCCGTTCCGTATGCTGCGATAAACGAATGTGACACGCCTACCTTTGTATTTTTCGGGTATTCTTTTTTTAGATTGAAATATTGTTTAAGCGATAAGTTCTTTAAAACCGAAGACCACTGTATTAAAATTAAGAACTGTTCGATATTTTTTATTTAGGGGCGGTTATGTCCGAAATAAGACGCGCTTGGTTATTTTGTTACAAAAGAGAAAAAGGTTGCTACGAGCTCGCGAAGGACAAGAGTGTTGTCCTTGACATTGGGAACCAGCATGCCTCTGACCCATCGATACATAGATGCAACTCTCTATATCATTTGTTTTCCACTACTGCTCCACATAAGACGGGTAATCTTAACTGAAATTGAGCTCCAAGTGGTTTTTAGAAGTTGCTAGCTGTCCCGGAATTATTCTTCATTACCATTTTCATGTTGGTGGAAATATAATCTCAGACATAAGAATGGATATCTATCGACCCATTTTTTATCATAAATATACCCTCTCCACCCTTCCGCTGAACAACATACACAAACACAATCGCATTGCCATAGCATCCACTCACCATAAATTCACATCGATTTACTGTCAGCGGCTTTCCTCATAATGAGCTATTCACATTATAACCACTTAAATCGGCTGCAACAATCTTTAATCTATAAATTGCCTGCTCGGCTCTGGTTCGAGCAAACCAATTCATTAATCCAATCCAATTGACCCGCATTAAGTGCTCTTCACCTGTCATTCGCCATAGTGGTTATTGTTTTCGTAGTGCAAAATGTCAAGCACGCTATACCAACAGCGAGCGATAATTTCCAACATATTTCCGCCCAAACAACGTATTTCGAAAATGAACTTCCATTTCGCTCTGCAGCGACGAACTCTTGATAGCACCAAAAGTCTGATCAATCGAAAAGAGCCCTAAAAGGATGTTGTGTAACTGTGTCCAAGAGCACATCCTGCAAGGAACATATACACGCTTTCATGCACTGTTTCCAATTGCTATACCCAAGTGCGGTTTTATTATGCAGCAACACGATCACGGTTGTATGTTTCACTTAATCGGTAATATTATCTTAATTCCATGCAACACAATGTGTCAAAAGGAATTACAGGAAACAGAGCAAAAAACAAGTCTGTACCCGGAACATAATAGAGAGTAATCCTGTCAATGCGCGCGGTAAACCCCAGCACATAAGCTTTAAAATGCAGACACTCCTGGTGAAAATCCGTTATTCACCGGAGAGAGTGTGTGTGTATGTTTGTTCCTTTGGTATTGTGTGCCTTTGTCGGGCTGGCTGGCTGGAAGACCGTTCCGTTGTTAAACAAGTTGTCATGTTCATGGAGTATATGAATCAAAATGTTAAAAAAAAAAAACAATACCACGACAACATATCGTTATTGTTCAATATTGGTAGGACACGAAAATGAAATTACACTTAAAGAACAACGGGCAAAACAAACAGATTAAATGGGGAAATTATTAAACGAACCGGAAAGTTTTTCCAATGCAAGCGCGCACAGACACTGCGAGAGCAGAAGGACTCGTACGAAATAGTACGAGAGAGTTGCAATCACAATACCAGGCTACGGACTGTGGTCAGTAATTAAATGTACTAAAGTGGTTGCCGGATAAGGGTGTCATTATAAATGCAAATCGGTTTTTGGCACGATACTTGTCGCTTTGCATTAGATAGCCGACCCATTCAATGTGTTCTTCATCGTTTTGAAGCATATCGCATTGTGGAACCCGTCAAGTATAGTTCTGCAGTGTTCTATGGTTGAGCTAGATATATTTGTTCAGGTGGTCTCGGTGTTGTTTTATCGTATACGACCCGTTTGTGTTGTATTATCATAAGAATATTAGTCAGAAACTGGTTTTAAAATGTTGTTCTCAATTTTAGTCCAATTTATTTCGCTTTACTGTTCATCAGTACATTCTTCATTCTATCGAACCATTGGGCGAATGTGTTCTTCTAATTGAACGTATCACAAACGTGTCATTTGCAAATAAAAATATACATGAAGTGACACTTAATTTTTTCATAGGACTACGTTTGCGTCTTAGCTCGATAAGTGCATTCGCCATCTCACTCCAACTTTAAAGAAATGTTACATCTGGACAGAGAAAAGCACTGTTCTTGGTCTTGGACAGAAAGCCCTAAGAACTTTTAAAATTGCGAACTTTCATTGAGAGGGGAACGGATACTTTCGCTCGATTAGCTTTTTTTGAAAATAGAGTGAGTCTGTTCAAATATTCAGAACTCCACAAAAAATTTTAAAGGTTTACCGGGCTCATCTCGCATATTTATCGTTACCACCACATCTCATTCAAAAAGTTTAATAAATTTTCCCAATTAGTATAAACTTTGCATTTTGTTCTTTCGCGAGGGTTTTCGCGAATCATAGGCAACTCTTCATCGACACTCTTCGCGGAATCAAACATTTCACATGATACGTATTGTATCGCCAGTATTTCTCAGAAGGACTCGCCGGCAAACGAAATTGCCTTCCGGGGAACCTTAGGGCTTACAGAAGGCCCTTACAGAAAGTGAGTCTGTTCCAATATTCAGAACTCCACAAAAAATTTTAAAGGTTTACCGGGCTCATCTCGCATATTTATCGTTACCACCACATCTCATTAAAAAAGTTTAATAAATTTTCCCAATTCGTGTAAACTTCGCATTTTGTTCTTTCGCGAGGGTTTTCGCGAATCATAACCAACTCTTCATCGACACTCTTCGCGGAATCAAACATTTCACATGATATTGTATCGCCAGTATTTCTCAGAAGAACTCGCCGGCAAACGAAATTGCCTTCCGGGGAACCTTAGGGCTTACAGAAGGCCCTTACAGAAAGTGAGTCTGTTCAAATATTCAGAACTCCACAAAAAATTTTAAAGGTTTACCGGGCTCATCTCGCATATTTATCGTTACCACCACATCTCATTCAAAAAGTTTAATAAATTTTCCCAATTCGTATAAACTTTGCATTTTGTTCTTTCGCGAGGGTTTTCGCGAATCATAGGCAACACTTCATCGACACTCCTCGCGGAATCAAACATTTCACATGATACGTATTGTATCGCCAGTATTTCTCAGAAGAACTCGCCGGCAAACGAAATCTTCTTCCGGGGAACCCGAAGCGAACGAAATGCGAATCGCCAGATTTTTAGTTGAAGCACATAGTGACGCGCTTATAATTGTGACTCACGTAAACTTATCTCAGATTGCAGAGGAATGCAATTCATGATTAAAAAAGCATTTAAAGAAAGGCAAGTCCTAAAAAACCAGTCCTACTAAAAATGAGAGTTGCAAACAAATCTTCAATTGTCCGAATTTTCCTACGATGACAGAAGTTTTATTTTCAAACCAGTATAAGCGCTTTTGAGATGCATCAGGATAATAATTCAAAGATGGTTTAATACTATTTTCGAGGGACTTTCTTCAAACCTTATAGCGAAGAGTATTGCAAATTTCATATTTTGAACATTTTCCATTTTTCTGCCGAATAATTTGCTTCGGTGGTCAAAGGGCATTTATTTTAAATAGTAATTGCTGAACAACAATTGAATGTACATAGGGTACAATCTGAGAAGTTTAGCCCGGCCATTTTGTATTTTTTTCGATTAGTTAGAAAAAGGATATTCATAAAAAAACGACTAAGTAAACAAAATAAAAAAGATGCTACTAATACGTTTCGTGAAACTACTCATTCCACTTCTGCCAGCCCAATCGCACAAAATGTCGAAGCATCAAAAACATTTTAGCCTCATTTATTTGGAAAATAAATATTTATAAGACCCTTTCCTCGCGCAATGACAAACAATTTTTCTTATCTGTGATTGTTTGTAAAAAAAATCCCAAATTGGATACACCTTTGTACACTAGTCCCCATATTGCTGCCATTGTAAACACCCAATAGTAGCCCATAATGAAATTTTAATTTCACCAGCTGTATCTAATTTTATCTGATGAAAGGAGTTATTTTCGGCGAAGTTCTCAAAGGTGAACTGATAACCCTCCACTTTTAAATAAGCCTCTGGTCCCCGCTCCCTTTGCCATTGCTAATAAGATTCGAAATCAAATTCCCGTCTTTTTATCGTCAATCAAAGAAGATGGACGAAAGCGAAAAAAAAAACCTGCCCTCGATTTAAAACCAATTTATGTAACACAAAAGATATCCTTTATTGCCGGAAGGCACATGGAACACAACAAATCGCTTTTCGTATTCCTCGTGTTCCTGCTGCAAGGACCAAAAATAGAAATTCATTCCACATCGACAAAGAGTTTCACATCTCCTGCTCTGCGGCCCTTAAAGGAAACGCACAAGCCCCCTTTACACCTTCGTCGAGGATACTTACAAAACGCAACCGCTTCTTAATGTACGCATAAGGGTGGGTGGTGCCAACAACAAACAGAAAATCCCTCTAATAAGCAGCATTTATATATCCTTTTGGGTTTTATCTTCTGTTGGCATGTTTTAATGTGGCCAACCCAACCACCCCTATGTAAGGCTCATCCACTTCGATAATAAAATTATCCTTTTCCAGGCCAGTGTACACACAAATGCCCCAACGGTTAACATTCTCACAGGTTTTTATGTTTTATTTATATTCCCTCCTGTTGGTGCGGGGCCCAAACACAACAATAAGCACACAAAAAACAACACCTAGCTCTATGCGAGCGAACTTGGAAATGATTCTCTTTTTTTTCCACCTCAACGAACAGGCCTGGTTTCAATAAATCTGCGTGTTTCAAAACCAAAATCTGTTCGCTCCGGAAAGGAGAAAAAGAAACAACAATGGAGACTCGCTTGTAAGTCGAAGTAAAATACGCAACAGTTAACAAGCTATTGTCTTTGTGTTTCTGCAGTCGTGTTTGGTGTATTCCATGACTCGGTATCCATATCGTTGTTTTCGTGCCTGTTTTTCGAATCCTAGATTTGTGTCAAATTGTATACGAGTACCCTTTGCCGCATAAGGTAATTTTGTATTGTTTTGCGAGCTTCACAAGTGTCAGCCTTTGTCGACGCAGGATTTTGTTTCCTTTGAAAACGGATTATGGTCCTTTTAGGCTAACAGCATTTCATTACATACACAGAAGGAGTAGGCGAAAAAGGGGGTGGTCAGAGTGGATTACTCTAACAGGATTGATTGAGCGTAGGTTTTCTGCAATTATTCGGATGAACTGGAGGGATTTTCCATGGTCATTTGTTTTAGGAGTGGCACGGACTGCAATCATCATGTAGGCGTATTATGATTTATTCGAGTTGATCTTTGTTTTTGTACATCCAATTTCGGTACAAGTATACCTGATAATAAGCTTGCCCTTGGCAGGCTCTCAGTAGTGCGATACGAACGCGTGTTTTCAAGAGGCAGATCCTACAGCATTAGTTAATCAGCATTTCGATTCCCTATGGTAATGGGAAGAACATTGGGCCGTTATTAGTGCCATTTAGGCGCAGTCAATAAATTTCCGAATTCATTTACTGATTTATCCGTTCCTAGGGGAAAGCCGTTAAACACACCAATAACGAGTGGGTAATTTTGCAATCCTCTCCAAAATAATTATTATTATAGTGGCAAGGACCGCATGTGCTACAATGCTCCTGCAATAAATCTTCATACAATATTATGTGCGTATGTGTGTGTGATAATTCAGCAGATTGGAATATTCCATAATATCGAATATTACCGCTAGGAAGTTCCTTATTTTTCGTTACGGGCGTTGGGTAAGTATGCGAAAAGCCTCAAAAAAATATTGTTTGAACGTTGGTCAGCTCATTTTTCTGTTTGGTATTCTGATTAGGGATTCATATCGTTGACCCAAACGAATTCATTTTTGTCCAACAATATGAATATTTTAGGAAAATATGGCATAACCTATTTTATGGGCTTGCGCGGTGGCGTATCGAATGTAGTTATTTATGGCGCTGATAAACAAGATTTTGGTTATTTGAAATTGGCTAGATAATTTTTGGAATATCCGGTTCATATTTGGAAAACGTTGGCTTCAGACGTGTTCTTCTTTGGGAGGACTCATAAATATTTTTGATTTCAGTATCGCAACCTTTAAACTTAATTCGGACAGTACGAAGATTCTCCAGAAATTATATACAGCCCTACAGAAGTGAGCACTGAGATTTGGTAGAAGACTTTTAGTCGGCCCTTAGGGTTTTGAAAACAAAAAAACGTAAGAGGCGTAGGACTTTTACTTGGTAAGGACTTTTATTTTCCTTAAGACCTTAAAAAAATTAGACCAAGCGACCAAAACTAGATTAGGATAACAATAGCCATTCAATTTTAGACCAAGAAGGCTTACTGGGCCGGTTGGCATGCCCAATGAATGGAACAAAAGTACGTATGAAGCATCGAAAAGAAAGCATATTGGGTAGGAAAAAGTGCTTGAATCGTTTTCGGATTGTTGTCATAACAAATAAAACAAAATAAAAATAAATAATTGGCGCAACAGGTCCGTAAGGACTCTAGGCCTAGTTTCTCACAAGCATTCGTCTTGTGTGAGTTCTTATTTTTGGGACGAATGGAAGGGATGTACAATTTTATGCCGAGTCCAAACGGACAATTGAGAAGCTCTTTCATGACAGTTATACTCACGGATGTTTGTCAGACGCTCGCGAGAGGTGGCGCAGTGAAAAAAACCTTAAGTTGGGATTTGGGTTTTCTCGGGATTCGAACCTGGGACCCCTCGCTTAGTAGTCCAACAGACAAACCACTAAGCCACTGCGCCGAAATAACATCGGTCCTTCATTATTCCCCACAAAAAAAAAATTTCAAAGGGGTCAAATCGCAGCTCCGTCTCCAGTCTCACGAACGTTTGCACAAACCTGCGTACAGCAGGCGCGGTGGGTGCTTCATTTCGGCCAAAACTTATTTCCAAAAAACGCACGCTTTGGGCTACACAGCACTAACTTTGGAAATAAGTTTTCGATATTTCCCAACGTTGTTCAAGCATAAAGCGACTCATTTCATTCCGCGGAGGTATAATAGTGACTTTCTGTCAAGATTTCGAGCGGGAAACATCTGTCAGTGTCAAAATAACCTATGATTTAAAGGAAATACTAGATGGCCCACCCTTTATACTCTGAACTAGCGACTTTGGACACAATGGAACTAACTGATGGTCTAATGATGAAGGCTGCCACAAGAGCACCCATTTACCTCTCCCTACCTATACCTAAACTAGAGACAAGCAAGTCGCCTTAATGTCTGGTACAGGTTTTTGGCGGATATACTGTGTAAGCTCCTTAAAACTTCCGGTGTTTACATTCCAAATCAACTTTCATAATTGCAGTTTTAGACAAAGAATGACCACCATCGACGAAATCTGGACACTCATTCCGTATTTTTTCAGACGATTATCGTCGAAACGATAGACCCCGAAAAGTAGCAACTAAGTACAAAAATTACGAGTTTGAGACCTTAATGCAATTCATTTTCCATAAATGTAATGAAAGCTGATGATAGTGCAACAAATTCGGGCAGAATATAACTTCTTATGGTCATCAAAGTTTCAAAAACGATATCGTCCCGACAGTTATTGTTATATGGAATCTGCCCCCTGCGCACTCCTCAAGGAGAAATCCAAAGAATCGCAGATAGTTGGGCACAACTTCTTTATCGGGTTTAAAGTCGTCGTTTAAAAAAGTTAAAATTCGGCATCCCTGCCAACTCGTTCTTATAATCTCATTTCTCTTCCAAAGTCGACAGGAACAATATTAAACCCTTTCATGTCAAAAAAAGTGACGAATAGAAGGTCTTTTATAGACACCAGATGCTAAAGTACTTGATGGAATCCTTCGAAACCGACAAAGGCATGATCAGGTGCACAATTTTTAAACGTCGCATAGAACCGTGTGCAAATGATTGGCTGGAGACTGCACTGAGTTGTCAGTTCAAATTTTGCAATTTTTTAAATGGAGGCAGCAAAAATTGAACTGTCTATGATGAAGAAAGAATAAACGAAGTCATTGAGAAAGGTTTCCAACGATATTGATGCTCGGATATATTTTCAAGGTCGGTAAAGACTTGGGTTCCACTTTTATCTCGCAAAATAGTTCTGCCAATCGCTGTTTTTCTCAGGCTAAGAAAGCTCTCTTTCGCAGGACCATGGACAAGGACATGTCATTATTATTTATCGCATGGACTTTGTCAAAAAGGCGGAGGCAAGCAACTTGGTACGATTTATGAGAAAGATTCGTCCTTTTATTTTCGGTCCGAATTTTATCGAAGAGGAGATGATTCCATGGAGTACGTGGTCCACTTAAAATACTGGTCTGGGCAGATTTTATGATTTCCCGAAGTAGTCAAAAATTAGCTCTGTTCATTATGTTATTTTTCAAAATTGTATTTTTCTTCTTGGAAACATTTGTGTTTATGTTACCAAGCATGCGGTTTTATACACTCTCCCCCTTTAAACCTCAACATCTACGCAATATGCTTTCTCATACAAGCACATGAAATAGGTAGGTACTTGCATGGAAATTCAAACTGCTTCATGTAAATTAACGTTCTTAATTGAAAGGAAGTCTTCATCTTCCCCTTGACGATGATAGCATTTTCAGTAATGAATTCCTAGCAACGACTGTAGTAAGGAAACTAAAGCAAATATGTTGAAATCATAAATGACCCATCAAGTATGTGGATGAAAGAGCCTTCTCGATACTTACTGGAGTATAAATTAATTTTATTGACACACATTTGTGTAACTAGCTATACATTCCATACGAAACCTGCATTTCAAAGGCCAGCAATCCTATTAATTAACCCTTGACGAAGCATACTAACATTTATCTATTAGTTCCTGGCTGTTGTATCCAAACAAGCAAAACATAACATTACCAGCAAAGTAATGCTGAACTACATTGCTTATGGAGTTTGTACCTAAACTGATTTTCTGATTAGTGAATACATTTTTTTTATCAGAGTATGAGTACGAACATATTGCAACGCATTCAGGACACATTCATAACCGGTGCTATTTATTGGAAACTGTTAGTGCACTGGGGAATGGTACGAGTATATACAAATTGAATTTATTTTTCAGTTGTGTGTGACCGCTTGGTAATAAATTTAAATTTTAATTGAATTAGTTTCGAGCATTAAATTGTCTTTAACATAATTACATTTTATGCTAATGTTGATTTATGCTGATGCGTGTGGTTTTAAAATATTCCAAATAGTGTCCCAGTAAATAATTGAAAGAATTTGTGTACTTTAAAATGTGTCATTTGTTATAATGTTGAAAGTTTGTAGTACTTTTGATTTTATTTTCAAATTACATAGCACACAAGTGCCATCTGTCGCCAGCTATGTGTATTCACTATCTGTCCATCCAAATCGAAGTATAATTGTTAAGTTTGCATTACAAGTTCTGAATCAAGAAAAAAATAAAAGTCTGGTTATAGAAAAATGCAGTGAAACATAGGTTTATCTTTTACGACTCTGTACCGAATATTTTATGATACATCTATGTGTATAAAAATTGAGCATTTAAGTTCTGTTCGTTTGTCACCGATTCACGCCTTAACGCATATACCGATTTGAATCAAACTTTCACACATTTTTGGTATTGGTCTGCATATAGTTCGTGTGAAGTTTGGTTGATATCGGAAAACGTATGTCTGTGTTGTGCATGCGTGCAAAAACACATGAAACTCAGTACATTTTGGTTTTTTCCACACATAAATATAAAAATCATAAAAATCAATTGCTGTGCCTTATTCGGGTAAAAACTCAAGAACGGCTCGACGGACTTGAATAATTTTTTGTTTGTCTTGAATCAGGGATGGTTTAAGATGAAATTAAAATGAAAGTTCTCAACAGGTGGCGCTGTAGGCATATTTCGTTTTTCATCTATCTCCGTCCATAAATATATATCAAAATGAGTCGCATTGTGCTTGAATTGATGTTCTCTTAATCGTAATGTGTTAACCGAATAAGCGTAGGCCGTGCGGCACATATCGCTCGGTAGAATGAGGGGGAGGTATATTGTGTTCATTATTCGTATACTATCATTTTTACAAGTTGACCACTCGCCCAAGTAGTCCAGCATACTATTCACAGAGCCACTGTGTTCACAAGTCGGAACTACTGATATTTAATGTTTTAATCCACCTTTATCGAATGTGAAGTGGGAAAAAATTATCTGAACGGTGATTCTCACTTCTCGGGAAAACTTCGGACGTCCGCCGGTATGTCATTACCGCACGATTTTTCAAACAAAAGCTCAAAACGATCATGGGCTTCATCTTGTTAAGCACAACGTTTTTGGAGAATCGCGTTTCTGGATGTACTTCGTGGAATGGCAGAAGCGGATTGCCGATTTCCCACATTCTACTTTGGTTAATTGGGAAAATCCAACCGGAAACTCAATTCAATCAGAATCGTGGAAAAAATCGACCCGGAAACCAATGAAGTCATTTCTATGCATTGAATTTAATTGAATTCCAAAGGAGTTTCATTCGTTCAATAGACACGTTGAGTTTTATCCAAAAATGTAAATAATTTAATTAATTTTAGACGGTACGAAGTTCGCCGGGTCAGCTAGTATTTATATAATTTTTTTACACGAATGCAATTTTATAAGCTCTTTGCTATATCGCCTCGGCTGAGACAGAAAGTTTTACCTCTCGACTTATTCGAACTTTCAGCGAAGTTTCCATTTTCCGGAGATTAAATTTGGAATTCCTCGACTCAGAACTCTGGCACAATAAGCGCCAGACCTCTGTGAACTTGTTTCAATTATAAGTCTTTCTGTATTTCTCTCCAAACATTTAAATGGTGCTTGTTGTTCGGTTAATTCCATATTGTTGCGAAAACACTAATTTAGAAAATTCTATCAAACTGAACGAAATTTAAAATTGCAGTGCATTGAATTTTCCGATATAATTTTACTAGCAGCTAATCGGCTGATGGTTATCGTAAATGTTGATACAAACTAAAGGGTTTTCCAATAAGAGGTGTTATTTTGGTATTCAAAGAAAAATGCCATTTTTTGAGATAAATGATCGGATGTTTATTTCATAATAAAGAGGAAGGTATGCCGTTAATAATGAAAAACAACATCAGCCAAATGGCCATCATGAGCACGCATACAGGAGCATATCCTTTTCATGAAATTTTCCATAACCAAATAGCAAATTGGCTGCCCTATGTCCTCGATAGCCTCACGAATTTTATCTTTGAGGTCTTGAATCGACGCTGGGCTGTTGTCGTAGACCTTATCTTTCACGTGGCCCCCCAAGGAAGAAGTCGCAAGGTGTTAAATCACAAGATCTCGGTGGCCAATTGTGATCACCTCTTCGAGAGATAACACGGTCCGCAAACTTTTCCCGTAAAAGAGCAATGGTTTCGTTGCTTGTGTTTTTTCACCATTTTTGTGGTGAATTTTAATTATTTCAATGCGTTGTTGAAGCGTGTATCGTTCCATTTTTAGTAATGGCGTAGTTCCTACTTGTCAAATGTCAAAGAAAAAAAGCTTCAAAGTGACAGCTACCGAAATAGCGGGTCATTCACAATAACAACTCTTATTGGAAAACACTTTATTTGCATAATAAAGAATATTGAAATATTACCAATAACAGTACTGTTATTTACTTATTAATTTGCATACCCTAATAGTCACTTTTATCCTATTTATAATGAATAAAAATTCTGCACGCCACACAAACCGACAGTAACATTTCAAAATTGTAAAATATCAAAACCTTTGTAAAAAAAAAATAAACCGCATATATGCAATTTAACAAACTCCATTCAACCGAAAAAATCCAAAAAATTCTGTTGCAATAAAATTTCTGCTTCAATTATTTTGTGCATGCGAAATGTGTATACAAATGTTGTTTCACCTTTTTTCGAGGTAAAAAAGGTATTGTGCCTTTGTCTGCGAAAGTATATAGAAATAGTGTAGATTAAATGATGATACATTTAATAAAATTGAGAATTATTGTAGTGCATGAAAAAGGCACAAAACCACTGCTCATTTATATTTCGTTTAAATAAACCAATTTTGATTGGATATTAATTAAAGCCAAGCGATGTTTTTGGACATAATTAAAATATTCGGGAGTTCTGACTTTGTCTGTAGAAGGATATACGAAATTTATTCAAAATATTTCAACGCATACAATTTGAATTTGCTATACGCTCAAGAAACAATGTAAGCTTTCTATAAATTCATTGAACGTATGTACAGCAAATTTAAACTTAATGCACCGAAATATTTTCGAAAAATTTCGTAGTAAATTAGACATAAATTGAGGACCTTCAAATCCAAATTTAACTTTTTGTGCGAAAAAAAAAACTTCCGCCTTTTTGCACCAAATGCACTAGAGTGGCAGATACATGTTTTGTTAGAACGCCCTTATTTTTAGTCGCAACTGCCTCGGTTATGCACCAAAAGATTGTTTTTTTATTTTTGTTCGAACTATCAGTGAAAAAAGCTATTTGGCTAAAAACATGGACTTGCCCACTTTTGATGCAAGGTCCTCTCCTCAATTGCTTCTAAAAGTGAGTCTCTTGCTAGGAAAGATAAATCGATTGATCCACTGAAATGGCCAGAACTTTAAATTAGTTTTGCTTTTACTATAGGGCTGCAAGGAGTATAGCTGCCCTTAAAATATCTTACGGGTGATATGTCAAGTCAAACCGAGGAGTAAGTTAAACACGATTGCTTAACTGTGACACTTTTACACCATTTTCCGGCGCTCTATTCACAGATTGGCATTTTCTAAACTTCTGCAGCTTGATCGACTGTTTAGGACAACTCTGCGGCAGTTGAGACCATAAAAAAACTTAAACGTCTCCACCTCTTTAAACAGGACACAGGTGGCCTTGAAGAGGCATCATCCAGACGAACCTCAAAAAGGTATCAGTAGCAATCAACAACAGAAATGGCTTACAATTGGTTACAAATGAAGATACATCTGTTGAGATAAAAGCTAGCCCCAGGTCTATAAATGAGTCTACAGTGCCTTACAGTTACATATATGTATATTCTTTTTATGTGCGAAGCCTAACACAATTCCATTATATTTACCAAACTGGGACCCACTATCGATGACCGAAACGCGATGATCCAATGAACATCAGCACCAGCATTGTTAGCACTTTGCACTGGAATACCACCTAAAATCTGATACCGAAAGTTAGAATTAAAACACGGCCGAAAAAATGCGTTCGTGACCAACAGCAAAACACAATAATCGCACTTTTAGATTTATTTCAGCGAAACCTTCCACTCTTTGCGAGTCAATTCACTGAATTTTCAATTCAAGTTTATTGCAATTAAATTCTACTGCAAACAATTGAATTTCAACATCCATTGTTCTGTTTATGGAAAACTCAGTTGAACGCTTGCCAATTGTTTAATGCTCCCGGCGGCCTTTACTTCCGGTCTATATGCTGAAAGTTAAAACGACCAAACTTGGACAAGGAAAAATAAATATTTCATAAAAATAATGGTTTCCATCTGATTTCAGCTGAATAGAAATTGCTTACAGAACACAGCCATTCCTGTCCTTCATGCATTGCACTGCATAAACGTGCACTTTGCAATATTTTGTATACTTTTATAATGTGCGTCATGCTAAAAAAAGGACTCTTCTCATTTATTTTCCGGTATATTTCAAAGGCTTATGCGCCTTCCTATCTGCATTTAATTTATTTCGTTTTCGATCATCGAATTCAATGTTTCCGCTACAACTACCACCAATATAGGTATATTTTACAAATTTTCCGGACCACTGAATATATAGGCTCCAAACAAATAAAGGCGCTTAGTACATACCACAACCATAAGGAAATAAATGCTGAACAACAACAACCGCCACAGATGCGAGTACAAATGCCAATACCTTAAAAGTGTGAACACCGTCCTAACTGTCCCTTTGTTCGGATGCCCCTTGTTTGTCGGCGCGCGGTGACAATCTCCGAGTTTGAATTCCCTCGAACAACAGCACGCGCACATTTCCGAATAAGGACATTGGAACCTCATTATCGCGCGCTTTAAGTAAATTTGTGCGAAAAAAAAAGTTTTAATTTTGTTTTCATTGTTTTCTGGCGAACACAAATACATTTGTTTAAAAATTGCTTTCCTGTCGAGGGAAAGTTGAATCAGGCACAACAAACGGATGATGGGAGGGTATAGGGGTGAGATTCACGCCATTACACGGAATTGTCCGCGAGCAGTCTGTTGTTTAAACAAACACATACTCACAGCTAAACCATTCCCCCCCCCCTGAAAACGAATTAAAAGTTTTCCAATTATCGTCGAGCTGTGTTTACCGGCAGAGTGCGAATAGAGAAAGGTGTGCCGCTCTTGGTGTTGTTTCCCATCCGGACAGTTGCTAATAGAACTGCCAATGCATTGGTTGCTATTCATTTTTTTTGCTCAGCAAATGCAATCAATGCGCGATGTCATTTGCCTTAATTAGAAGGGATATCGAATGCTAAAAATCGTACCCATGCAGCAGGAGTCGCAAAGTGAAGCTACTAATCGGGGTAATCTGCTTTAGCTGTTGCCCTGTTGCCATCTTATTCCTATTCACTAATCAGTGTTAAATTGTTCAAAACAATGGGCTCATTAATCACCAGACGACGACGACGTGACGTGTGCACTCATTAGGCATAGATTTTTGCCATCTATATGTCCTTTCAATTCGGTTTACACAATACGCGTTGCCTTGCCGCTCCAAGTCCGGCTGATCGTGTGAATGCGCTGAGGCTGAGGCTAATTAATTCCCACCGCCCAATGGGAGGGAGGTCCAGTTGAAACCCAAATAAGGGAATTGGAACATTTTTTGGATGCGGCTACTGACTGTCGGTGACTTCATCAAACATTGAACTGATTTTGGCGAGCGTGACTGAATTATAGAACGTAGGATGATTCGGCTATACCAATTGTATCCGTGTGAAGGTTTTCCCGCTAAATGTTTGTTTTTGCCAATTGTTTTCAGCTACTGGACGTAGACCAACTACAGGCTTTGAATACTAATTCAGACACGACTGCAACTGTGCATAGAATGTATTTTCGGATGTGTGTTGTAACAATGGGTCGTGGAAAAATAATTAAATTAAAAAATGCTGACGCGAGAGTACGTGACCAATTAAGTTACAAATTTATGGAATAAAAAAAAGTTCTCGGCTTGGCTGTTCCAATACTTTGTAGGGGTATAGTTCTGGGTCACTTTTGAATCATTTCAGGTTCCATTTAAGCAATAGTTTGACATCTGCAGGCATGAAATTCTTCGGTCTTTGCTGGGGTTTTGGTATATAGGGCGGTGATCTTCAAGGGAAAATATTTAAAGGTGTTAAAAGTCTTGGAAGACAGACAATCTTTGCTGTTGGAATGAAATATCTTTCCTCTTTCAGTTAGATGGCATGCAAATGTGAAGCCAAGTAGTTATAAGGCGCTATCTGCACTTATTTCAAAAGAAACAACAGTTTTGTTGATTGTTGATGTTTCGGTCCTTGCAATCTTGTGGAATTCAGACATGAGATATGTCATTATCCTCATTTTTATTTTCTACAAAATTGCGAATTTTTTACACTCATATGGACCCTCCATAACATTAATACATTAATGACAGTTCCCAAACGGCTGGAGAATTGATCTCAAACTTGGTCTAAAACAGCATTTATGGCCCACCCCCAAAGATGCCGACTAGATCTCATGTAGATAAGGAAACGTGTTAAAAGCTAGTTTGATGACGTGCGTCTAACATGACCAAACTAACAAATCATGGACTGCTCCTTTGGACAAAAAAAAATGCTGCTTGACTTTGGTTACCTCCGAGACCGAGGCACCCCACAAAAGCAACACAAAAATCTTAACTCGCGAGCTTTTATTCGCGATTTCAATCTTTTAGTACGTAATAAGAAAAAAATATTTGGCACAACCGAACCGATCCGAGGGACCTAGGCCTAGCTTCTCACAACCATTTGTCTTGTGAGAGTTTTTGGGACGAACGTAAGGGATCTACAATTTTATGCCGAGTCCAAATGGCTAACAGAGAAGCTTTTTCATGACAGTGATACTCTCTGTTTTTTGTCAGGCGGTCGCGAGAGATTTCGCAGTGGAAAAAACCTTAACATTTAATTTCTCGGCGATCGAAAACAGTAACAAGTAACCCACTGCGGTTTCCTTTCGGTCTGTAGAGTGTCTAGCTCCATCGACCTCTTTCTAAACCGTTAAGCCAGATACTAGCTTAATCAAAACGATTTTCCAATTAACATTCCTTTTAATATGGTTTAATATAGGTACCTACATTTTTATCAGTTGAATCCTTAAAGAGGGTACAGTAGTTGCTGGAATAAGCCGAATGTGTTTCTTGAAATCTCGTTCAAAAGGTGTTTCTTACAAAAAAGCCCCGATCAGTAAGGCCATGTTTATTGCAAGGTGCTAAGATGCATGATTGCGATAAACTGTAGAACGTCTGTATAATTATGTGGCTTTCAAGATGGAACTCACTTCAAATGACTTGGTTTTTCATTCAACTGTTTGGGGTGCATTAAACTGTGCCTGCGATTTTTCATGTATACCCGTTCACGGGACCAACTGACTATAGTGAAGTTAAAAAGTGGATAGTTTAGAACTTTTAGCGGGAAGGGTCCGCTATAACTACTGGCAAAACACAAATTTATACTGCGCAATACTAATAGTCGTTGTGAGTATCCAGGACAGATTTTACGAACTCACAATAGTTAAATTTTTCATACAAAATTACCCATTCGTAGGTCACAAAATATTTAGTGTGAAGAAATCGTCATTAGTAAAGCGCGCTATGTTTTTGGTGGGACTGCTGTATGCTTCAAATAACTGTCTAAGTCCTTAAACGAACTGGATGCAGACGGATTTTGTATTCAGCATGATATTTCAAACTCTGAATTTCAGTGCTAGTTGAATAGAAAAATTAAATCTTTCATATCACGAAGCCTGCATGTGTCTAAAAATGATCTGAGTTTGGTCGTGAAATTTCTGTCCTTGTTTTTGTATTTTGCTGATAAAAATCTGGCAGCTTATCCAATATATAAAACTGCTGTGAAATAGAAGCCCTTATAATTAAAATGCTCAATTCCAAGAAAGTTCAGAGCGGAATGGGTATTGGAAAATTATGCCAATATCCTATTGAAATTATAGACATAGTTCTGTCTGTCCCCTTCCCGAAAAGTCAGAATATTTCCTCTCATGGTTCTGCATAAATATCCACAAAAAAATTAAACCCTTTGCTTTATTTAAATGCAAAACTTAATAAATTCGTTTAAGTCGGTCGGATAACAACTGCATCGTCACAAACCATAAGTCAAATTCAAACACGAATTTGTTAAACAAACTGTGAAATAATTTGAACAAAATATTCTCACACCAACTGAGATAAATGTGAAAATAAAAACGAACATCAATTAAATAAATTCCATGATATTAACCTAAAAATAAAAATCCAGATGGGTTGGCTAACAAAACGCTGTTTGCGGCTATCGCATCGCATGCTAAATTTGAAAGCGAAATCTCTACACCATCATGGCGAGGACTGTTAGAAGGATTATTAAAACACACTTCACATGGAGTGCAGATATGATGGTTCGTATGTACGTATGGTGCGGTTGTATTATTTAAAGCCATTAAAATATTTATACGATTTCTATTCGCATAGATGAGGCTTTCAAATTTACTGAGCATTTGAGGTTTGATGCGTGTCTAACTCACAGTGCATGCTGTATGGTGCTTGCCATCATTTTGTATGTGGTTTAGGTCAGTATTATTTGTTAATTTCCAATAAATCCTTTAAATGGAGCCATATTGGGGGAAAGTATTCTAATACAGTAGTGGGTTATTGAAAGTTCATCTGTCCATATAAGTCGGACAGGTTTGTATCGAAATTAATTTCTGCTGTTGCCCTGTTAGCAAATAATGCTCGCTATGGTTTTTGAGTGAATGACAGTGTGATCTGTATACATAAGCAAGCTGGAACTATTATATTATGACTATTTGAAACACAATACTATTTTATCATGTGACTTCCTGTGAATTCTGATGGGCAATTCATCGGAAGAATTTTATTTAGTGTAATTTAAAAACAAAAATGCAAAAAATCGCCAAATTGATAATTGACCTCATACTTGTCCCAATTAAATGACCATGTCGGTTGAGCGGGTTTCGAAGCACAAATTAATTGCACTGATGCTGTTAAAAAATATTAAGTGAATTTCCTTTTTGGAAAAAATAAAAATATTCCTTGATGTTTTAAAAAAAAACATTTTTTTAAATTAATTTTAACTTAACTTAACTTATTAACTTTTCATGGAACATGGTTTGGGTAAATACGACCCTGATCCCATAGCCTGGGAGCAGATTTCGTATAACAATGATCGTTTGGACGTTTTTTCACTGCGCCACCTCTCGCGAACGTCCGAATATCCGAGAGTATAACTGTCACGAAAGAGCTTCTCAATTGGCCGTTTGAACTCGGCATAAAATTGTAGATCCCTTCCATTCGTCTCAAAAATAAAAACTCACACAAGAAGAATGGTTGTTAGAAGCTAGGCCTAGGGTCCCTATGGACCTGTTGCGCCAACTTTATATATATATATATATAAGGCTTTAAGGCTTGTTTTTTTCAAAAAGGCATCTTTTTTATTTTAAACATGTTTTTAATTTTTATTTTGATTTAATATCCTGACTTTTTAATTTTTTTAAACATTCTTAAAAACTCCTTGTGTGTCCACTTTCAAACTCTGTCCAATTTCCGAACACTTTATCTGTCATTCTTTAAAAATAATTCCAGCGTCCACTTCCAGTAAGTGGAATGAAATTTGCAAACAAATTTAAAGCTTATTGTTGTATAAATAAAAATTGTTTTTTGCTTAATTTTTTATATTTGTGTTTAGTTTTTGGTTTATTATTCCACTTTACCAACAAAAAATTTTGTTGGCATTATTATTATTATTATTATTATTATATTATTATTATTATTATATTATTATATTATTATTATTATAATTATTGAAAAAGGCATCTTTTTTTTCAAGTTAGACATTTTTTCATCAAAAGTGGTTGGCAACGCGCACACTGGTGTCGGAACATTGGTAATAGAACACTGGTGGCGAGTTTAATGGTTTTATCCCATCTCAAAAATGCCCAGCGCGCCTAAAGAAGTTTTCACTTAAACAGTAGTAACTTGCATGAGCTTTTATAAAATATATAGTTAAGTCCACTTATGGACATGTCCGCTTATTTCATATATTCGATGATGGAACAGTCAAAGCAATACTTTCAATTACAGAACAACCAACTTCACCGTCCACCGATTCAGTCCACTTGTAGTCGAAATGATCAATATAATAAAAAGTATGTAAAGATCTTAAAAATGTAAAACTCACCTGCATAGACCTTCTACTGGAACCACTATTCGATCGTGATAGTAGAGGTGGTCGCCGCTTGGTAGCACCACGTCCGGCTAACAAATTATTCAGCAACGATGGCGATCGAGCACAAATGAATGCATGGAACGAGGAAACCGTAAAAACTCCCAACTTGTTTAGAGTGTTCTTTGTGGGCCGTGACACATGTGTCAGTAGGGACTGCAATTAAAATAAACAACAATATATATATACTGTTTGTTTTAATAAATAGAAAACAATGCAAACACACAACAAACAAATGAAAAAGAGCACTTTCCCATCATCTTCATTAAATTGCTTATACTCGTCTATCCATGGTGTACTTTGTACTATATCTATTTCATCAGGCGGCCTACGTCAGTCGTGGACCTAAACACTTCCTCGTGTTGCTACCAAATGAATAACTCATCACATGGAGCACACAAAACACACAGAAACAGAACACTCATTTCTATATGAAATGAGTAATTTTGTTTCTTTCTTTTCTTCTGCTCCGCTGGTCCTTGAAAGCCACTTATGTAGATTGTGGTACTGCATGCACTCGCTGGCTGACTAGCTTGTATGGCTGGCTATCATCCAACATAGTCTGGGTGCTCCTTTGCGGCCGACGGGAGCAATTGAAAAATTACCATGCTCTGTTTTGTATAGTTGTTGCTTTGATTGAGCGCCTCAGTGCGCGCCTACTACACTCGCTCAAGAAATGAATTAGGAACAAACAAAAAAAAAAATAAGAGAAACGATGAATAATTAAAAGAGGGTTGGCTAGCACATCCTTGAACTTTGTATTATATGTTAGCCATGTCAACACAGCTTCTTATGGCTACCATTCAATTTAATACTTTAACTAATCGCAACGGTTTAAAGGACATCAGCTCAACCTATTACACAAAAGGAGCATCAACATCGCATTCAAATTACTGCCTGCGAGGTATACTACTGCTCCCTATCAAAAAGGACAGCGCTCGTCACACTGATGGAACATAATACACGTCTGTGCGCTGCAGCTGCATTTTAGAACAAAATGAGTGAAGCAATTTATTATTTAGGATTTATGGCTCAAGGGAGTTTGCGTCATTCTTTACAGGAGCTGATCCGTTCCATGTGTGCTTCATGGAGGGTATCTATATACTAGTTGGAAAAAACAAATCCCTGGTAATGAATTTCAGTTCAAAAGTTTCTGCAAAGGAAATAATATTGCCAAACAACGGGCAGAGGACGAATTTTCCCGAACTACTCTTAACTATTGTGCATAATTGGAATGAAAAATTCTATTTAAGCGTATTTTTGATATGAACCTTTGTTTCCTTCATTGTTTGGTTATGAACAGATTCCGTTGAAATTTGAATTTAATTATCACGTTTTATATTTGTGGACTATGATGCAAGGAAACTTTAGCAATTTAAATTAATTGCTAGTGGTCCCTGTGCCTGATTGGAGTTTGCATATCAATTTGACAGGAATTACACAGTTAGTAGTGGTAAATTGAAAGCAAGCAAGGACATACCTTGTCCATCTCTCCGGCCCTTAAATCAGGAATGGAATTTGCTTTTGCACGTGTATGTGCAGTTGCAGTACTATCAACATGATAATGTAATCGAAAACCCTCGACTGCTCATAATTGTCAATCGGCGGATTGCCACTGAAAATAATTTAGACAAGCAAGCATTAGGGTTGATCGGCAGAGAACCAATAAATTGGAATAATTCAGAAAATTGGATAGATACATACCCAAAGGTACTATTAGGCAGAAATTATGGAAAATACAATTACAGGACGGCGAGCTTGAAACCATTTTCATTACCATCAACAAATGTATGGCGCAAATAGCAGTCAGTTTACGTTATCAATGAACGGCGATTATTTGGCTATTTGCTCACTAGGTGGCGGCACCTGTACCACGTTTATAGTGAAGTATTTTTGCCTTGACTTCCCATTTCAATTTTTTAACGGCACGCCACTCACAAATTGCAGTAGCTAAAGATAACATTAAAAAGATCGTGATTAGTTAAAGTCAGGATGATTTCCATACAGAAACATGCTTGCCAAATGACAATGAGTGCATTTCAAACACAGGAATCATTCAATAATTTGGATTGAATTTATTTTCCCCCTCAATGGGATGTGAATTTCCGTAGGTAGATTTTCACATATACTGTTTTGTCATTCACCATACAAATTAACAGCCAAGTGTAATTTGAAGACTTAAAAAGAAATATTTAGTTATCTTTAATATAGACAGCGGTCGAATGTTGGCCCCTGGGCTTTCCCAGTTCTAATTAACCAATCTCTGGATGCATTTTTTAAGTTCTATTTGCATCCGAAAAGGCCCCCTCCCAATTGAAAGGTGCACCAAGCGATACTTTGCTTTCTTCTTTGAGAAAAAGGAACTTTGAGAAATCAATAATCATTTGGGGATATGGTTCAAGATATGAGTGCTGATACCACGAGTTTAAAGGGCAGTATAACAGAACTCAGTCCAGGGACGGACCCCTTTGTAAAAGCATGTTTTGACAATCTGGAAGATTTTCTTTCACCTGAGCTGGTAATTAGAATCTGCTCCACCACAGAGCCAGCAATGCAATTTTGCAAGGCATCACTTAGTAGTCTGTAGGTATGAGGTCTGAACCAGCGTTGCCACAAGGAAAAAAATATTGAGGGCCATTTCCAAAATGTGCGGGCCACTACCCTTCAGAGAAAATTAAAAAAAAAGCGACATAAATATAAAGTGACAGGTACAAGACAAAAAATACGAATTTGAATTATTATGACGGGAACAAACGAAAATGAAACGTCAGTCAGAATGATTGAATTCAGCGATTGGGAACTTGGTTATTGCAAATTTTTGTGATGATATAAGAAAGTGTGACTTTAGAATATTTTGTTTAAGGAATACAAAAAATGAGATATGCGGGCCATTTCCTGTTGACTCCGGGCCAAGGGCCAAAATAAAGAACAGAGGGTCAAATGGCCCGATCGGGCACATTGTGGCAACGCTGGTCTGAACCTTCATTTATGGACACCATTCACGCTATTTGGGTGCTGCTGAAAGACAGGAGATCTACATATATGCGAAGTATATACTTTTATTTAAAAAAAAGGTCTGATAAAAAACTTGTCAATACCTACGTTTTGAACCTGCTTCCCATTCAACTAAGATGGTTTAGATAAATGTATGGTGTACTCTAATTCCACTCCTAATTAGAACAAAAATGCACATGTACTCACTTTTGGATTGGGCAGTTCACCGCTCTGTAATGATGCCATGTAACAACGTAATCGGAACTGCTCGCAATGCAGTCGCTCCAGGTTCTCCTCCCATTGCAGAATTTGTGTTTGAATCTGATGGCGTGTATCCTGATCTGTTACAACGCTTTGCTGTAATTCTGCCATATGCTTCAGTTTGTGATCCTGAAAAGAAAAGGAGGATTTTTTTTTGTTGTTTTTAAATTTACATTTTATTCTATGTTGCCAACCCAACCCACACCACTGAAGCCACAATAGGTGACACACTTAGGTCCAGCGCAACAAAAATATTTCTCAAAGATACACTCCTCGAGCTCAGACAAACTCTAAAATAGTTAGAGCGTTGGAACTGCTGTTTCACACCCTCGTACACATGGAAAGTTATGCAAAACATTACAAATGAGGGTACAGCCGGTATGTGTGCTATATGTGTGCATCCCGAGCTCATGCAGCCTTAATGCATTCCAACTAAGGATCCTGTCAAACCAAATGTGAAATGTGTATCATCTTTGGTGCAGTCATCACACGCCTCGAAATGCAAAGTAAAAAGCGGCGCGGCGATTCGCACGTATGTAGGTAGAGCTGAGCTACCTTGGGTTAAAATCCTCAATTTTTGTGTTAACTACTGAGGGAGGCACCAAAAAAGAAAAAAAACACTCCACGGCATGGTTCTGTGTAGGTATGCGATTCCGCGGTATGTAATTGTTAGATGTGAAATAGTTTGTAGCACGAACAAACCCGGAAAAAATGAGCAGTGAGCACATATACTTATTTGCATGCATATATGCAAACGTCATGTATGTAGGTGATGGCTCAAGTGCTTAATGAGGGAAATACTTTTGAAATCAGAGTTTTACCTTTTTTCCGTGAAATTATTTGCTTTGAGTTGGCCTCTGAGTGCGAAACTTGTTTTTTTTTGCGCTTTGATAGATTTTTTTTTGTTTTTTTTTTTTTGTCGTGGAGGAGCACCACCCTCACACTTACTGTTAGGGTGTAGCCAACAAACGATGAGGGTGTGCATATGTATTTGTAGCTTCACAACACTTGACAGAGTGAAGTGTTTTTCCAGCAAAAGGGAAAAGGTGGATGTGCTGAAGTTCGTTCCAAATAAAATATTTGGCAGGGGAGGTATTTAGTTGTTATTTGCGGACTCCGGAAACTGGTAGCAGTAAGTCAAGTTAGGAAGGTTTTTTTTTGTTTTATTACTTGCCAGCTGTCTTAAAGAGGTGAGGAATTTAATGCGAAAGGTAGTAGTTGGCGGTTTATCGTGCTCTAAGATTTTTTTTGAACTTGCTCGGTACGCTCTCGGAAGTTCTTACTAAATAACGATTATATAAATCGATTTCGATTCAAAGTGTAGAGCAGATTTCTAGTACTCAGTCCCGCAAGTTAAACTTATCAACTCACTTTGCAAGATTTTCAAAGTAAGAATTGTTTTAGTTTCTGCACAGACCTTCTTTCTTCTACACTTATAGCAAAGCTGAATGGGGTGTTATGTCTGTTACAGCTTGTGGTCAAAAGTTATAGACAGGTTTTTATGAAATTAATTTTAAAATGTTTTTAAGACCCCAAGAAGGCTATAGGCTATGTCGTTCATTGCCACGCCTACTTTTCGGGGGAGTTTTTGACCAAATTGCAATCTTTCCACTTCTGAAATTATTTTAAATCAATCCAGAAACCAATTCTTTCCATATCTGTCGGTGATGAGCCCCTGATCGATTTTAAACTCTCACCGCAAATTTGAAAAAGAAGAATTTATATAGAGGAGACCATCCAAATAATGTCCTTAAAGAGACTGATGATTAATATAAGCTTATACTCCCTCAAAAATATTTTAATTGGACTGATGTTACAAGTCGTAAATTATTTGCATAATTATAACTACTGAGTCTTAAAAACACAAATCTAATTGACGCGCAAATTGCCGTACTTTGCGGGTTGCCACCGACTTTCTAGTTCAATCTCTCTTTACCTGCTTACCGAATAAATCACCCTGAAAATTTGTAAATGACCCAAAGCCTTGCAGAAAATTATTGTCTCAATTGACTTCTCGTTTGTGGAACATAATTCTTTCACCTACAATTTGCCATAAACTTCGGCACACAAAGGAAACTTACGACTTTGTGAAGACACACACAGCCATCCGTTTCTCAGAATTTATGCAAACCGCATTTGCATTTTAGGAATCCTTTCAACTTCCTCAGAGCGCTACTACATAATTTTCTTATAACGAAGCAAATGCCCACGAGATCCTGCGGCTGAATTTGTTAGACTCGTGCTTTATTGGTTGGTGGTAGTAACTTTGTAAATTTGTTCGTATATATAACTCTGGGTCATATTTTTTTTTTCACTTTCTATATATTCCCCTAGTATCTCGTTTTCAGATTCAAAAGTGATTCAGGACCTAATTGCAATGCTGCTGCTTGCACATCATCTTATAGTTGAGTCAGTTCCCTTTCTGCCAGCCGCATCGTCTTGAGCTACGCCATTCCTTGGGGTTATTAAAACTTAACTTATCGGGCACGTATAGCATTGAACAAATGACTAGTTACATAGTTGGATTTGAGATTCGAGTAGGAATTATGTGGAGTGTCTGTGTATTCACTGCGATGGTATCAGGCATATGAATTTTGCGATTAGATGTGGGGGTTTGGCCCGAAGTGAAGACCTTTGTATTATATGTTAATGCCAATGAGTAAATGGGCTTTTGGCAAATTTATTCACTCAGTCTGGCAGTGAATTAAGCGCACATTCATTTCGAATTATAGTTTTGTGACAGTAGTTGGACTTTACTGCAAAAAAATGATCGTAATTTTTTGAAGGCCATAGAATCCTGAATGGATATGTTTTTGAGATCTTCTTATGTTTTCTTTTGGGAAATTTAGTGTCTTCAAGAACAAAACTGAGCACCATCCCCTGCGCCATTTGATCGATTTGTCTTAAAATGACGTTGAAAGTAAATTCTCTTCGATTTGACTATTTCAATTCTGTCTTGCGGCTCTTTAAATCTGTTTAAGATGTTCTCCCCAACAAAAGGCCCCTTTCAAAATGAATTAATTACAAAAAATCTGCCTGCAGCTAAAATGCCGCTCAGCAAGAAGAGTGTCCCTCAACGGCGGAGCGAAACCCCATTTTTCTTCCACAACTTCCACTTTGTCTAATTAGAGACACAAACACTGTAAGAGCCCCTGAATTCAAAAGAAAACGTTTGCGCACTTGTTGAACGATGAAAACCACCCCTAATCCGATATAATGGAACCAGCTCAGCTATGTGCCTGCCAGGCATGTCCCTGTCCCACAAGGACCATAAATAACTAATTGCATTGAATTACTTACGTTATGTCTGAATCAAACCCATGCAGGCGACATGAAAACCAAAATTCTAATGTGCAACATCACTCAAACCGGAAAAAAAGTGTAGCACATTCTGCTATCCTGTCCCATGAAATATTCATGGAACAATAAATTTGTTTCCCACAAACACCGTTGCGAGAGACGACACAATATTTCCATTTTAAGTACAAGAAATTTTCTTCTGAGAGGTCGAACTTAGGAGAGTGCACAAACAAAAAATACTTACCCAAAGAAATATTTACGTTCTCCATAGTTACATACAAATCCCAACAGGAAACAGGAAATTAAACCAATCTTACCATGTTTAATATTAAATTTATTCTCCTCGTATATTATTGCATTATCCTTCTCACTCGAAGCGAAGCACAACACTTTGTTCACCCCCACAAAATTTCCTTAGACTAGTAGCAGCATATGGTAGCTGTCCTTCGGTCATAGGGAGGTACTGGAGATTTTTTGTTCCAGATTGTTTTCGTTTAAAAATAAACCCAAAACCGACAGCAGGATGTACGATATCATCACCCTTACAAGCACACACTACTCGTGCATGCCACAGGACACATGCTAAGGACAAATTAAATTTGTACCACTTTATTATCGTTTTGATAGCGGTATGCGACCAGGCCAGATCCACATCCTCAGAGTCTACGCCGGGAATGGGAATACACAAGTATATTCGGAAGGAAGTTTTGCCAAAAATAAAACGAACAAAAACCCAAGGAAGGACGTGTGATTGGATCATAAGTTAATTGGGTAATTTTTGGGTGAGAGTCGTGTTAATGTTCTTCAACTCTCTGGAACTGATTAAGTTTCCGGCGGGAACAAGTGTTGAATACTAAAATTTCAAGAATTGGGTTTCATGTGTGCGGATCATGTTCTCAGAATGGTAATTAAATTCTGCAAGACAATGTAATCCTGCCAAAATGGGATTACGAGCATGTCGAACCGCACATGAAGTCTATGCAAATTGTATGTAAATCATCACATCGTTTATAGATAAAAATGATTCGTGTTGCATTTGGCATAGTGTCACATGGTGCTTGCATAAATTTTATACTGATTTGCAGATGTTTCGCCGTTGACACGCCCTCCCCCAAGCACAGTCGCACACACTTCGCACATATACCTACTCATCGAGGATGCTTTAAATTTCCTTTTAACAGCCTGACAGTTTATCTGTATGTTGTTGCCTTTATCTTTCGCACTCGGCTTCAGAAATTCAGTTCAAGGATGTTGGAAATGATGGATGTTGCCTGAAGGCATTGAGCGTCATTGAGTTGGAATGACAAGTTACAAGTGTGTCCCACGCCTCAATGAAACCACAAAAGGAAGACGATAAATAGAAACTCGTATCTCCGTACACGGTTGGTGGGTGGAAACTTTTTCTCATATAGCCGGACTCTGTGACGAGGAAAAGACAATCTTCTCCCTGATTTCAAGTGTCATTGAATCGATATTGACACGTTCTGTCTGGCGGAGAGAATCTGCAAACGTTTGCCTGCGGCTCAAAAATTCACACAACTCCTTAAAAAATCGAAGACATATTTCTGCTTGAAATTTAAGGAGGAAACGCCACCAAACCTGTGTGACTGTGTATGCGCTTAGAAGAGGACAAGAAAAACGAGGCCTAACTGGAACACATGTCGCGGAAAAGGATGTTAATTAGGTTTTCTTTCTAATCTCAGTCTTGCACCATAAATGTGTGCAACGAATTTTAATTAAAAAGGACAAAAAAAAAAAAAAAACCCACAGAAAAACATGGTGAAACGTCAAAAGCGAAAGATGGTGATGAATGAATGTAGAGCTCGAAACAGGGGAAAAGTCTCTTTTGACAGAAGTATGAACCATTTGCTGTTGGCAGCGGCAGCAGAAAAACGAAACAAATTCACATAGTTTTGTGCAATATCATTTTAATTAAAATATTAAATTAGGAAATCATGAAAGGAAACTTATTTCTGAAGGGACGCCTCTCACGTAGATCGTCCTTTGCAGTTGCCTAACGAAGTCATTCCTCATCATGTAGGTACTTTAAGTAAATTCCAAGGTATTTTGAGGAAATGGATACTGAAAACATTCGGTAAACTTTGAAATGAGTAAGTAGTGGGTGGGAAGACGTTTGAAAGCTCTCAGATAAAACAATATCGTAGAAGCATGACACATGCACAATTGCGACTGAGACTAGTTCAAATTAAAAACACTCTCTCATATCAGCTTAGATCCCATTTCTTCTGGACATAGAACAATGCGATAAAAGGAATTCTATATCTTAATCGCGACAGCATCAATTTCGCACAGAAAATGTGAAACTGAAGTGCAGGTTTCTTTTTGAATCTATTCCGGTCAAACACCTTATAGTAGGGAAAAAGCTACAACATTGTTATGTAAGGACTATTATAATTTTCTGAAGGTTTTTCTGTTTACACTGATGGATCGCTCAATAGCGATCGCTGTCAAGTCGTGCTGATATTTTTGACAGTTTACTTTTAATTGACGATATAGAAAAACAGTCCCAGGGTCTTACAAATTTTGCTGTGTTTTTTATATCCTCAATGAAATTGGCTTCAATCGTCAGTGTCAACTGCTGGCCAGCTTCCTGTTGTACTTTAAGGAATGGTCTTGATCAATATCAATCGACAACAGCGACACCCGTTGATTAGTTGAAGGACCTTTCAAAACCAATTCTTGTCGTTATGTCGTCGGCCTCATGGAACCCCGCATGTCACTTCCTAAAGCGTAGTTGATCTCAACGCAGCGAAAGTTGTTGTTTCTTATGGAAATCCCTGAAACCAGTGAATAATACCTCTGACTTTCTCGAGAGCACATCACAGCCTTTTTTGAAAAAAAAAAAAAAAAACATTTACCTCTTGAGTTGGTATATTTTTAATATTTGACTTATAAAATAATAGATATAGAAAAAATATCGTTCCTATGGATGAATGCCCTTAAAGGAAAATTATTGCCAGATATATTACATGAAATTTGCAATAATCTGTCGACAAAAATTATACCAGCGATATCCAGAAATACATCAGACTTCATGTCAAGTGTTAGTATGCTGTGGGGGTCGCTTTTCCCTCAGAATATTCCTAAAAGACCCACAACGTTCCCACTATTTAATTTTTTACTATACAAAACAAAAGATCCGCAGTCATGTTTTAAGTCGACGTTTTCTAACTACGAGTCCATAAGTTAATCCTATTTCTGTAGGACACTCAAATAATGTAAAAAAAATCTGTGCTGTAACAAACACATGGTTTTATACAGAAACATATTCTATTTAAATGTTTAATAAATCTGAATATTCAAACCTGATGTTGAAATTTAAGTAAATATTTTAATCTCCTTAAATTGATAAAGTTCGCAATGGGTGAATCCATTTTCTCCTTTTCCCCACAAGATAGCTTTTTTTCCAACGAAATTCCCACGAAAATGCAAATTTCCCACAACTCGCTAACACTGGAACCCAAAAGCGTTTGAATGTTTTGTTTTTATATATATTGTTTTCAAACAAACTAAGTTCTCGAAGACGGCGTGCGCAGATTACAAGAACCAGATCCAGTGTACCCACAGACTAGTAAAATATTGTAAGCCCCAGCTGTGAGTCAATTAACTTAACAATGATATCGACGATAAGCTCAACCGCAAGTAAATAATAAATGCCTGTGTATCTTTCAACCATTACCAGTAATTGCTTTTAATAATAATTTCTCTATTGCGGCTCAATTTATTTATCCTCTCGGTCCCTATAGTCTTAAAGGAACGGCAAGCAACCAGATATACACTCACTTCTTGTGACTATTATTTTCATGCAAAAAAAAAGAGAGCATCCACCTCATGTTCCAAGAGACTAACCGGAAAGACAATTACTTTAATATCTCCACGGGTACACACTCTCGTCCCTGCGGAACCAACCATATAGACAATGCCCCGTTGGGAAGAGCGACAGAGACGACAGCAACTGTCTTCATTTCTCTTCCTTTTTTTTAGCGGAAGTAATTAAGGCTCGAACAAAATACGACAACAAATGAAAATAAAACGGAAAATGCATTTCAGGCAAGATTGTCGGGGCTTCTACTAACAAGTTGAGGAAAAAGTGGAATGGATAGATTGAAAGCAAACAAAAAGCAAACCCCGGAAGTTATTTCAGTTCCTTCCGCAAAATAAGTAGTCTGTCTGGGGGTGATATTGAATATAATTTTTAAAACGGAAAACGTTCCTTCTGGTCGAGTAGTCGGCATCTGTCAGGCTCAGGACTATTTTTACATTCACACTGTCCTTTTGCCATCGTGCTGTTTACTTTAGGGTTGTCACAAGTTTCAAACACACAGTTACTGTACCCACCACCATAAGCAAATGTCCTCAAACACATTTCAGAAATCAATTTTCATCTCAACACTCAACCTCTTTATATGTCCTCGTAAAATTTATGCGAAAAAAAAGCATTATGTGGACGATGTATCCAAATTTTTAGGTACAACGCTCTACTGCCTTCGGAAAGGAGAAATAAACTTTCGGATTTCCTTTTCCACACACTTGCGACTTTCTGTCGATCATTGTGTACTTATTTCCTTTTTATGGGCTCTCTGTCGAAAAGAAGGCAACCAAAACATAACTGGAGGTCAGTGCAAAGCGGTTGCGTCCTTGTCCTCATAGCCGATGTGATTTGGCCATGATCCGATTTGTTGGCTATTTCTACCAGCCTTAGTTAAACAATTTGCAATCATCAATTTTAAATCCTCTCAAAGTTGTGCTTTCTTCTCGTCCCTTTGCCTAATTAGCTTTTGTTTTGGACGATGTCCCTTTAATTGCACAACAACAATCGACTTGCTTTGAGGGGATAGCCTTCTTAATTAATCCAAAATCTTATTCCTCATCAACAACATAAAAAAAAAAAAAATAGAGAAAGAGGAAAGAGGAAGAAAGAATGGCAGGAAGATGAAAACTGTTCGTAGTACCGAAGGCATTTTTCGCACCACACCAGAAGGGACGAGCACCGAGTTGAGAGCAAACACAAAAGCAAACTTGTCCCAAAAGTTTTATTATTTTTTTTTGCCAAGAATGAATGGAGAAACGAACGGATGACCAAAAGGAGAATGTTGAGTAGAAAGTGACTGTTCCCTGTCCCTCCTTCGCTAGCTGTGGAGTCGTAGTCGTGGACTCGTGGATTGCATAAAATATTCAAGGATATTAAAAAGGACAATTGTACACGCATTTTAAGTGGCATGGCGGTTCCTGCTACTGTTTGGTATCCTATCCGCGTCGAAATTTTATCATCGCTTTGTCTGTGTGTGTGTGGGTATTTTTTTCTTTTTTGTGGGGCTTAGCAGCGTATCCTGCGTGGTGCAGTTAAAATTCAGTTTGGATCTGAATTTTAATGCCTTTGTGGCCCGTCATCGTTGTCGTCTGGGAGTTTATATTTATTTACCAAGGAACGAGGGCAAGGATTGTAATGCGGTTAGCCAACGTGTCACAAGATAAAAGTCGCGTTGCAATTAATTTTAATTAAAAGCAATGTTTACAGAGATACAAATTAAGGCGCAGACATGATGGTCGGACGGGGGAGCCATTTCGTGTTTGGTAACACGAAGATGGTTAGTCCTAGTTTATTGACACATTGTCTTTTCATGTTGTAAAGTTGTCTTGCATTTGTTTTCTTTTTTTCCCCCACTATGTGGACTTAATTATTTCAACGAATCTGAATGGCGAATTTGGTATGCTTTAGGAATTGAAAATAGCAGTCTGAGGACATCTGAAATGTGCGATGAAGTGATATCTATAAGTAGGTAGCTACGTGGCATCTGAATATAGGTTTGTTTCACAGGAAATGCTGTCGGACTTTTGAATATTTAAATAGACATAAATCGTTTGGGACTGTTTCTTACTGTGGCTTAGCTTCCACAGGTAGATTGTATTTCCCTCCTGTAGTTTTAAATTTCAAAACTGCTGACATTTTTACTCCTGGTTAGGTAAGTAGCCCGAGATCAACAGGTTCTATACAGAATATTTCATAAAAAAATCAAATCGTCATAGAGCTATGTTAATTAGCATGGCATCGATGATCCTAGTATAGGCACAGGTTCATACTGTGTACCGTTGGCTACGAACAAATCTGTGGTCACAAGGCAAAACCGCTTAAGTCGACTTTAGACGATATTGAGATTATGATGCCATTAGACTCAGCGTACCCAAATCTATTTTGTAAATTTTTTTCAGCTTTATATCTTTAAAAAAGTGGCCACAATTTAAAAAAAAAGCAACAGCTTAAGTTACTAGAGTCAATAGAGTAAAAAAACTTTAAACTGCTCTCCTGAACAATGAGTAAAACAGACTTAAGAGGTTTTGCCTTGTGACCACAGAAATTATAAAACTCACGTGATATATTGGATAGAACCCACGCACCTGTTGACCGGCTACTTCGAATGCTAGCATAATTATGTCTTTATTTACAGATAGGCAGGTGAAACTTTTAAGCTCTGAATCGCTGGCATGTGTGGCACAAATTGGCACGGCAAGCATTGACAAGAAATAACTGATCTTCATCAAGTATAATAGGGTCGCGATGAGCCCATTTTGATGTAACACTCATAACCTAACTTTACCTAGCCTGAGGTTACCAAAGCGTGATGAGAAATCCAAAGAAGCACCATGTCACCTTTTATTTGATGCCTTCAAATACCATGAATATGAAACTCTCCAACTTTCGGTAAGATTTCGTCCTCAAAGGAAGATTAAGACCGTAAAGATCCGCTGACAACAACTCGTACAGCCCGATATCACAGCTTTAACCTTATTTCTGCTCACACGAAAGGCGATGGCGCTGTCTATTCCGATGAGAATTTTTAATTGCAAGTAGACAATGGGCCTTTGTATTGTATTGTATTGTAAGGAATAGGCCCTGTACACTGCGACCAGAAGAGTTCTATTGTGTTGGCCTCTTTTATTTAACCCAGGGAGCTGTTGAGGGTCCTTATAAACCTCAGTACCCTTCTTGGTTCCATGTTTCCTATGTCTGCAGGACTTAAATACACCCTTTGCATATGGATCACTCTGACCCTGGCCACAACAGTGCATTCGCAGAGTTCCGTTGTTTCCTCCTCTTCTCCGCAGAGTCGACAGGAGTCATCGTCGGAAAGTCCCATTTTTTTGAGATGCTATCTCAGTGGCCAGTGACCAGTAAGATAACCCGTTAGTATCCTTAGATCTTCTTTGCTTAGCTCAAGTAACTTTTTTGTCCTACTACGAGCTGGGCTTATGAATCTTTTTGCCTGCCTCTATCCTTTGCAATCCGTCCAGTATTCGGCAAGGTGGTCATCTTCCCATTTCCTGAATTTTGAGTGTACGTAACTCAAAGGTAACCCGAAGTAGGGCTCAGGACCAATGAGCAGGCGTGATGCGCCTCTTCTCGCCAGGCAATGGGCCTTACTAATAATCAATTTTAACCTTCACACCAAATATTTTGTAGGTCACAATATGCCATTTTGTATGGAAAATGTTCCCATTGTGAGTTCAAAAAAATTACCCTGGGCACTAGAAAAGATTATTAGTGTCGCGGAATGTTGCATACAGTCCCGAGTGTCGGAGTGGAAACGTCCATTGAACTCTTGTGGATAGCTGGTAGATATAGTTCAGAACCGCTAAAATACGGTGACAAACTTCGAAGTCGAATAATGATGCAATCGCAACACACTGTTGAAGCCTTTGCTGACCCGGATTCACTTAGTTTCTCAACAGGATTCGATCCGTCAGGTTTAAGTCCAAAAACCAATGACTGCCTTACAAGGTCGATATCAAAAAGTGACAACTATAAGTTGCCAGGCAACCCCCAAGGCCTAATACTGGCGAGCTTATGGACCTAAACAAGGTTTATACCACTTGACACCTTCCAGAAATACAAACATCGAGAGATCACTTTCTCGCAAGTTTTACCAAAAGTTAAAAAGAATATATCAAGGCTGTAGGGCTTCAAAACAAAGTCATCAAAGACGAACAAAGAAAATTTGTAAGGAGCACTCACATGACTCAAGTGTATTGTTGTTTGTTTTTACTTTCTCACTTCCTATGTCAGATCCCGCATAAAAGCAATGATGGTCCTATTCAGTGCGTTTTTAGGCCGCATCATCGACCAACCATCGTCACCATCATTACCAATACTGAATGGGAGTGCCGAGCTTGAAGCCAAATACAAAAATCTCGCCAAAGCTCACGTACACTATGAATACCAACCAACCAAATTTAATATATCTTTGTCGGATACCGCCTTTTAGGGGTTTGGCGTTTGGACAAAACCATTTGTCAATGCCCAACAGGATCTAAAAAGAACATGCAGACACCCTGTTTCGTAGCGGAAAACTCATGAATAATATGAATCGAATCTGCATTCAAATTTAAACGTTAAAGGGAAAATATAACATTTATCAACTGAAACATTGAAAACGGCCCTGTCACTCTTTCTTTGTTTGGTAATTTTTTACTCTCCATCTGGCAAAACCACCCACCCTTACCACCCGCGGTAATGGTGCAGTCGGAACAAATTTACAAATAACATTTCTTCGTGTACACAGCTCTCACAGCAGACCGATCACAAGGAAGTTTACAATTGATGCGCACACGGCCTATGGGAATCCATCACTATCTGTTTTTTCTCATCTGATGGTTGCGATTGTTCATATTTTGTTTGTCTTTCGACGAATGCACTTGGTCTGTTTGCCAACTGCAGCTTCCTTCCTTCAAATACCTATCTCGTTAAATCAGTCTAAAAGTGTGTGCATGCTATCGATTGAACTTTTATTCAAACAGGATATGCTGTTCCTTATTGACGGATAACGCAGGTGGAAAATGTTTTCAAGCTAACATCGAAATGGTAGGTAGAAAGTTCTTTGAAACCAACATACCATCAGCACTAGTTTCCGTTACTCATTCGAGGTAACATAACAGTGGCATAGTTTGGACTACATTTCCGTTTGTCCTTGGCAAAGCTTTATCTTCTATTCATTAGTGTTTTTCTTTTCTTGCAAAGGCGAAGAACATAAAATTCCAGCATCGGTTTTATTAAGTTAATAGTCCTGCTCCAATGAAGTCAATCAAACTGTCATTATGGCTTTTCGCTCACACTCAAATATCTCCTGATTCTTTCACCCAGAACTCGTTTATTTTATTCATTTCTTCCGAACATATGTCAACCGAACTAGCCACGCCCTATCAACATGGCAGTGCAATTTATCTAAAAAAAAAAATAAACCCCCACCGAGATAGGAAAAGGAGATGAAAACTATAGAAAAAGGACATCGAACTAAGGAGGTGATGTGCGGTGTGTGTCATTAATTTGGATTTTCCTCCCGAACGCGAGTTGTTGCTACTGCCGATTCCATTTCTACAAGTCCTTGGGAGAGCAAATAAACAGTGTGTGTGCTACACCAAAGGGCCAGGCGATAACCAGGAAAAGGTACACATAAATGTGTCTTCCACTCGTTGGTATTTGACCATCGATACGGCGGTAGCTGTATATAACACTAAGGCACATATCAAACTGTTAAAAGTCTGCTTAACATGCAAAGCTAAGGGAGATACAAAAAAGCACGGGGTGTCCGTAAGGAAATGAATAAAAAATTAACCGGAAGTCTGCTGATGTACACAGGCACATAAACAACACACCCATCTATTCCCCTAGCGGTGCAGCTTACTGAGTACATCGGACTCTGTCGGAGGTTGAAATAGCAAAACAGGTATACCCACACATAGATGCTTCTCAAAACAATAATAGAAATCTGCCCATGTTCAGGTCGGATGGGCGCCTGCCGTTCTTAATTGTACGTTCGACAGGAGTCTTTGTATATGCGATGACACACACCGGATGGGCCATTCAATATTATTGCACAACAATAGCAGGACCTGTCAAAGGAAGGGGTGCGAAATTAAATTTTATGGTGCTGTCTGTTCTCTGCTCTGATTTGGATTTTATTTTGAATTGCTGATAAAGCGGGAAGGGGAGAAAGTGAGTGCATTGGGTGGATGCAACATGCAACCTTTAGCAAACTCATAGAAAAAAAATTCAGCTATCTGGGTCACAGCCGCTCTGAAGTTTCATTCAACCCCTTTTTCCGGAGACTTATCTCTGTCTCCACTGACAATTAGCAGACTTGCACATCATCATCAACTGCGATGCCAACATCACAGCCCCTCCCCGCCCTCCACTATGCTTCAAGTAATAAATAAAACTAAGCCCATAAAAATGACTTATAATTCAGCTGTATAATTTGAATTAAAAAAAAAAAAAACTACTGCTCCATACCGCCCATTAAGTGGAGTTTAAAAATGCATTCTCGGCGGCAATGAACTGTGTCTCGCGTCACTGCTGTGCTATCGCTCTCCTTTTCGAAGAGGGAAATGATTCCTTTGATTTTTGTTGTTTTTTGTGTTTTATTTTCTCCGGCGCAGCATCATTTTATATGCCACGTGCCACCCCTGGCGTGCTGTCACCTCACTTTCACGATGATGTTGCTGGGGATGAGGCATAATTTCCCTCGTCCTGTCAGAGGAATGGTAATTAATTTTTTACCAAACGATCAACAGAGAGACTTTTGTTTACTTGCTTGTGCTTTGGTGGGAAATGATAGTTTTTTTTATCTCTTCCTTACTCTAAGCTGCCGCCATTCTTCAAAAAGGTATTTAGGCATATACGAAAGAGAGCCAATTTATTTGTGTAATTGTTTCCACGGATCTATGTGCTTGACTGTGGGACGATGCAACAGAAAGGTTTGTTTAAGGATTTTTAATTAAAAAATTGTTATTAGCTGGAAATTTGAAATTGATACATCGTCTTGAATGGGGCTTTAATTTTGCACGGGCAGATGTTGGCTGTTTTATTTATTATTGTCGCAAGACCTATTGTTACTTGGTAGATATTTCGACTGCATTAAAATTGTAGTAAAACCATTCAATTGGATGGCATTTGCGTCGAAACGTGCTTCAATAAAAACGTCGAAAACGCCTAGAAAATATAGTTGAAAAACGCTTCAAACGGCATCTTAAACATATCAAAAAACGTGACTAAATAGCGTCGAAACTCGAATCAAAAATCGCGTCAAAAGATGTCTAACACTCACCCGAAAAAAACATCGAATATAAATTTGGAAACGAACTGCAAAACGTGTCCCATCAGAAAACATCCCAAAAAATCGCCCAAAATTGAGTCGAAATCGATTCAAAAAATTTGTCCAAAAACGAGTCGAATGCGTCCGAAAACATTTTTAAAGACGCATGAGAAAACTCTTCCAACTCCTCATCACAAAATGAGTCGGAATTCGCGTTGAATAACATGTTGAAAAACGCATCCAAATATGTGTCAAAATGCTATCCGAAACGTATCGAGAAATGCGTCCAAAGACCCATCTGCAAACGCGTTAAAAAATTGATTAGAATGCATTGAAAAATGCTTTCAAAAACTCATTAGATAACGCGTCAGAAACTAGAGTAGGAAAACGCGTTGAAAGCATTGAAAAAATCCTTTCAAAAGCTGATAGGAAAACGGGTCCAAAAATGTGTCAAAAATTGAGTAGAAAACCGCGTCCAAATACTCATCCGAAAACTCGTCCATAAATGCGTCCAGAACCCTTAAAGAACGAATCCAAAATTACATAAAAAATGGAGTAGAAAAATGCGTCCAGAAATTTGCCCAAAACGAATTGAAAAATGTATCATAGAACTCATCAACACGTTCAAAATTGCGTCAAAAATCTAGTAGAAAAATGCGTCCAGAAACCAGTCCAAAACGCATTAAAAATGCTTCCAAAAAACTCATCAAATAACGCGTCCAAAAACGCTTTCAAAAATCTTTTCACAAATGGAAACAAACATTAATTCAAAGAACACAAAGATGGAAGATATGGATCTTAAAGAAGCAACAGGGTTAATATTTGAACTTGTTTTTATTAAATTAAGTCTTGATCGGTGCCACTGTATTGTCTGCTTCTATCTATAGTGATCCACTGTGCATATTCCTGCAGGTATTTAAACCTGACATTTCTACAAAATGCCGATAGCTGTCGAAAAGAAGTAAACAAATTGGCTAATGTGGCTCCCTTAAAAAAGCTTGTTGGCTCTTATTGCTTTTCCCATTCCTTGAAACTGTTTAGTGTGCTAGTCTTTAAATTCATATTTTCTAAATCTGTCAAATGCACATTCAGATTGTTAATTTTTCTATTTCATTTGTCTGTCTACTACCTTCAAAGTGAAATATTTTCAAACAATTTGCACCAACTATACTCGCATAAATTTGACATACCTAATCGACTCGTATCACAAAATGACATTACACATCCTCTTAGTAGAAAATACGTGACTTAACGTCAAGTGATTAGGATCGCTTAAAATGTTATTGTGCAAAATGACAGTTTTATCGTTGAAATTTTATAGCCAAAATCAGTGATTCGGCTTTGCGACAAATTTATAGTCTTTACAAAGCCGTATATTAAATTTAAGAAAAAGTTTCTTTCTTATAGCATAACCGTCACTTGTAATGATTAAAATGAAATGGGCGCTAAACAAATAACCAAAAGATGGGGATAAACATAAATAACATAAATACTGCGAGTGTTTTCGATTTTTTTTTCTTTGTCCGTTGAATCTATTAATCCTGTACGGAAGGAAGCTCCCAACAATTTTGGTGTCACCATCAAGGAAGCCGAAAACAAAACCTCTTTAATATTTATGGAAGTAATTGATGTAAAAGTTTATGAATCATTCTCCGTTATCTGGAATGCTTTCGTAATAATAATAAATGAATGTTTAAGATTTATCATCATTTTTGGGAATGTACGCAGACCTGTGTCGTATAGGGAGCAGTTTGTATGGACTTGTTGGTTTGGGATGTTTGTCGCAAAAGCTATAAGGTCATATATGAAATAATGACTGTTATTGGCATACCTTGAGTTTATTCCACTGTATAGTAGAAGCTGAATTTAATAGACCAATTTTGTGCGCAAAATGCTTATTAAAGTAGTTGGCGGTTATTTTGCGAGCTCAGCAAAACATTTTGGTTTTACCAAGAGACCGTATTTATGGAATGCTATAGTTTTCTTCAGCAATATTGAGCGGTTAAAAAGACTGAAGGATAGTTATTCCATATTCATCTTGAAACGGATTTTCTTTCTTTTTTTGCGAAATTTCCAGTTCCTGTGTATCTTCAAGGCAAAACGGATTTTTAACTAGTGCTTCTAATGCTTACTGAAACGAAAATATGTACAGCTATAGCTATTAATTGTTCATGTTTGACAGAAGCCCCATGGCACTGTAGAATTTGATGTGTTTAATTGTCTTTTGGATCGAATTTACCTCGGGGTGAAGGGAGATTAAGTTAATGACCACAGTGTTATAACTTATAAGCAACCAATTTGACGAAAATCGAATTTAAAATGTATGGTGTTTTGGGAACACATCCTATTGGCATTTATATACTGGCCTTAGAAATAATAGGTAAAAATGTAGATGCCTCTTTAAGAGAATCAATTTAATCCAAGTACATCAATTGAAGGTAGGGTGATATCGCAAGTCCAACAATGAATTAAGAGATACCTCGAAAATTCACACAATCTCACATATGCATTGAGGCATTCAGTCATACCTCTATATCCGCAAGTACGATATAGAGGTATGACTGAGCAAATACCGACGATCTCTGGCCGAACAAAGAATGGGGCGCAACCTTCATAAAATTTAAAGGCCTATAGGACACTCTCAGGGTATAAAAAAAGAAGATTATACTCATGACCATCCCTATAAGATTTACTAAGAAAAAGTGGTTCTACCTAGATCAATTATTCGCACTAAATACTAAGTGGGGTCAAAAGCTCCCAGCGATATTAAGCGGTCTACGGTGTCAATCGTGTCATTTGTTTCTTTCCACCAACATAGGCATCGGCCCTGCGACTTTTAGCCATGCCGTTCACTCATCTTAGTAGTTTTTATTTTATTTGAACAGTTTCAACCATAACAAACTGGATTGTGACTTCCTGTCAGTTCATTTACTTACTCAGTATAATGCAAGCACAAAAAATTTAAGTTCCCGTAGATTGATTTCAACTCGTGAAAGTTTCAACGAAACTCCTTTTCAAATCCTGTTGTGATCCGCTTTGCTTTGTATTTTGTATCGTCTGCTTTCCTAATATAACAGGTATTTAAAAAACTCTCTCTACTGTTTATCGAAGAAAATTGTGTGACCGTGTGAGTTATCTCAGGATGTATGAAAGTAATCTTGTAGACACAAGTAAAACCTGTAGACACTAAGTCCGATGCAGTGATCCCCACAAAGACAATATATCTACCCACCTTGCAAAGCACACTGAAAACTGACGACGTAAAGGTAAAATCCAAGTCAATACATTTTTTTCGAAAATATATCTAAGTATCTACCCACTTATACCTTTCGTATGTCTAGACTCGAAAATTGAGAAATACGGCAAGTGTATTTCTTGCAAACAAAAGCTCCATTGTTGGCCTCAATTTCATCCTATCATCTCAAAGTCCTTAAGTTAAAAATAAATGTATAAAAAAAAACAACAACCTCACAGATAACATTTTATTTCATTTTTACGTGCGTGCAGATGAAAGAAAAGTTAACCAAAGAACACTTAAAAAAAGACAAACAATTGCTATAAAAAAATCCAATATCTGAGTGGTTCCTTTGAAAAAGATACAGTTCTTCTTAAAAATAAACCAAGAGAAGATATTCTCAAGTAGCCACCTCAGCCTACACCCTACCTACATGCACGATTCGTTTGAACCCTTTGAATCTTCTCGTACTCCTCGAAGTGTGCGTCTATGTGTTCGTCAAGGTGAAAACCTTGAAAAGCCCAGTTTTAATTGCTACAGCCAATTGGCTGTATTAAATCAAAATCTCTTCACCAATGAATAAAACGCCCCAGTGATGTTTGGAAATAATTTATGTTGCGCTTTCGTTTTCCAAAAAAAAAAAAATGTGTAAATTAAATTTAAATTATGACTTACCGATTCGATGGCTTTTTCCAAGCGGAAAATCTCCTCCTGTAGTAGATGCAGTGTACCAGTTTTACCTCGATGTCGAGCGAATGCTGCAGCACAGGCACTGTGAATGCTATTTACCCAGTTTTCCAATTCAACCTTCAAAAGAGAGGATATTGCTTTAGTCGAATTGCATTTCGATGTAGGGACACTATTCAAATAAAGAGTTTTTTATTTTTTTTTTATTTTTTTTGGACAAATTTATTTTACCTTGTTTTGGGCGAAATTAATTTCCTAATTAGGGATTACTACTTTTGGCTTATGACTGTGTAATAATATTTCGAAAATAATGGCGACTTTAGTTTTAATAAACAAGTTGTGTGTTTTTATTATTAAATTTGAACTCGAATTTATAAATGCGGACTTTGGTGTTGAAAGGGTTCACTTCAAAATTTTTGACAGATTATTATCCTAATTGGCTTCCTATACATATATCCAACAAGTTGATGGGAATCAGAACTCCCAATGCTATGAGATTTATGTGGCAACTTCAGAGGAAAAAAGCCAAAAGTGGCCGTAAGCTTCAGAGTTTGCAAATTTGTGCACCTCAACGAAATTATTCTTGGTGTTTAATATAATGCTGCCATTTATTGATTAATTACTGATTTATATATCAGATACAACGCCCTATTCTACTTTCCCACCTACTTTTAGAAATTTGCTTTAAGTTTATTTTCATTGTGCCCATTTGTCAAACACTGAAGTTCAAGCTCCCACAAAAAGGAAGTTTTATAGTTTTAACTGATGTATGGGAATGGCCACGCCTCGTTTAACCATTCCGCCCACTTTGTGCAAAACGTCCGGAATATACTACAATCCATTGATGTAACAAGATTTGAAGACAAAGTTGTCATGAGTGATAATAATGGTATTTTTTTTATTGTAAGGGAGCTGCCACACCTCTTTGTTCAATTTAAGGATTTTTGTTTTATGCGATATCATCAAAACTGACAGAAAGAGTTTAAGGGTTTTTGTTTTATGCGATATTTTGGTGTATAGTGGATGCAACAATTCGAAACCTTTTGTGCGGTGCTTGGAATTGGAACACCCTCAAAAGACCCACGAATATACGAAGGAAACGGGCTAAAGGTCGGAAAAAAAATAAAGAATCGTTCAAAGGACAACCAGGCAAAGAGACAGGCGTGATGCGCTCAATTTTTGGCTGTAGAAGAAAATGTTCACGATAGGCCTTTTTTATTTTGTTCATATGATCTCCATGGTATACAACAAAAGTTAGCATAATAAAAAAGGCCTAATAATGTGAGCTTTGAGGGCTTTATTAGAGTTGCGCCCCATAAATGCTTAAACCTTACATGACTATCACTGAACGTACCTAAAATTATTCAACTCTTGCATTTGCCATGACATGGCAGACATTTTTGGTTGAAGGCTAGGCTAGCCAAGCTTAATTTAGAACCTAAAAATGTTTTAGGTCTTTCGTGGGTAGATCTAAAAAAAGCCCAGGCGTGTAATTTTTTCGTAATTTTTTTTTGTAAAAGGCTAAGGACAAATACAAAAGCGATGCGCAGTTGGAAGTCGGCTTGGCAAAGAGCCCGTTGCCAGCTTGCACCCAAAAGTTCTGTCGGTAAGGGTCGAGTGCTTAGCTGACTCTTCGTTTGGCCATAAACATAGTGCTAGTAGGTAGAAGATACCACATTTGATGACCTTAAATTTACTCATTTATTTGGTTCTGGTATCAACAGAGAGTCGCATGTATGAGCTGACTGAATCGCTGAATTACATTCGCACATTTGTTTATCAGACATTTTTAATTCCAACTTCCAAGTGCATAAAGTTTGCTTAAGCTGTTCCCATAGCCAAGTCACATGCTAGTCATTGTGATGTGAGGTTCTTTGGAAATTCCTTTGACACGTTTTCTGATTCGCTAACTCCTGCGAAATTTATCCTTGTCTAGAACTGCAGGTATAGATTATTCAAATAACTTTCAAATCAAATCTGCGTGGTACAATCAGCATTGGCCACTTAAAATGTGTTCACACTATTCCCTAGCAAGTCAGGGTTATACCTACATCGCTTACAAAACAACAAACACACTTCAGAGTCCTTGAATATTTGCAAATATATGTACCTAACTAAACGCAAAGTAGCTACCATCGACCTGTTCTTTTTTCTTTGCCCCTGTCGAGATGCCGTAACCGCACATGGAATAGGTACTTTTCCTTACTTTCAAACGAACCGCAGACGTACTCAACTCATATACACATACGCACCTAGTTATCCTTTCAAACGTAGCCTATGTGTATTTTCCAAAAAAAAAAGAGAATGCAAAAAAAAACTTGAAAACTCATTGGCAAGCAAAACTAGAACACACCCTGCGGTTATTTAATTGTTTTCACCCTCCTTGCAGGGAAACGAAGGCAGCGGCCTCCTAATTCGATGGGAGGAATATTTAGCTGGAATTCTGGCACAAAAGATTGTTTGGTCCCCTGAAGCGAAGATGACCGCGTTTGTTATTTATTCTGTTCATATACGAAATCGTGTGTCGTGGTAAAGAAAAAAAAAACTAAAAGAGAAGAAAAATAAAATCGGCACAAAATCAAGGATATCTTGTTCTCTTGGTGATTCAGCGTAGTGAATCCGTCCGTATATCTCCACACGTTGCCTTCATCAAGGACTTCATGTCCTTTCAGTGGCTCCAATTCATTGCATATGAGCGACGACGACATAGTGTGGTACAAGTTAACGCCTTCAGTCAGCGAGCAGAATGGGTGGGGAGAATATAAATAATAAATTATGTATATGCACACCTTATTGTCTTTTGGTTAAGAACAAAAGATTGAAATTTATATTTACATGGATTCATGTAGTGAGTCAGTTTTTTTTCATGCATTTTCCTGGCCTTAAAAGCATACGTGTGCCGGTGTGCGATTAAATGCGAACACGAAGGCAAAGCCCTTGAAACCCTTGAGCAATGAACTTTATTGTGAGAATAAAATTTAAAATAAAGACTCTTTCTGGGTCATGACGTGTATGGGTATTGGAGAATGGCGAAACCTTTCATATGAATGGTTGTTTCAGTGTGTAAATGAGATTCGCAATTTGATTATGTACAATTTGTTTAGAATCAAATGGAGGGGTTCTGCGTTCTGTCATATAAGCCACACATACAAGGTGGAAATTGGTTCGATGAAAGGCTGTTCTTTTAGTGGTTACGGTTGCCAACTTTTGATGAAATGGATATCGTGTGGGTGGGTATTGGCGGTGGTTATGGTTATTCAATGTGGCATGGGGTCTCGGGGATACGCAATCGTCTACCAACTGCTTTAAACTGAAATTTGAGATCTCGATCCCTTCGATAAAGGGAATCTAGTAACGATTTCAAGGCAGTGCTTTGGAGTAAAGCTGTCAATTTTTCCAACGGTATCTATAGAATTAAGTATTAAGGGCAAAATATTCGAAACGATTCGGCCAAGTATGGCTGCCTTACACTCTTACATTAGATTGGAAGTGAATAGCCTACAGCGGCAAAGAGGATGACGAGTACTACCCCCCTCTACATGCAGGCAAATGTATAACCGCTCCAGTCCGTAAGCGCTTTCTAAGTAGGGACAATTTCAAATTATGAGCTCACAATAAATTGTAAGAGATAACGAGACACACGATTATAACCAATCCATGCAATGAATTTCCAATAACCCGCCAGGCACGTTTTAGAATCCTTTTGACTCATTTTTGAACGCCTGGACTGTGGACTCATCTTTTGAATAAAAAGTTAGTTCGTATTTCAAAATTTTTAGGCTATTAAGTTGAATTCGAAAGAATTTGTTTTTATTTGAATTTAAATTAAAATTATGTATCTTGTAACACTTCAAAATTAAAACATTCATATTTCCTATTTTATTTAGTTATTTTTTGCTATTATTCTAATTTGTAATTTAAATTATGAATTTCGAACTGGTAACACTAAAATAGAAAACGAAAAAAACTCACAGTCCTTTAAAAAAGAAAGAAAATACTTAGATCGGAACGGAATGGGAAGGAATCCCATCCGGGACTCTTTTTTTGTGGACTCTTTCTGAAAATTTGCATAGGTAACATAGGCGGCAGCCAGGCGATAGTATGAAAAACTTTAAATTTTTCTCGAATCAGAGTGAGTTGGCCGATTGCAATAAAATACAAATTTGCTCCATTCTGAGTCCTATGTTCTCCTGAGAAATCTATACAGATTGGTTGAGTGGTTTTACCGTGATGCATTCACAAATCCACATGCAAACAGAAAAAACTTAAGAATTTTATAAAATCTTCTCTAAGTTCGACCTCAAGAATAAATTACGACTTGTATATGAAATGATTTAATTTCAACCATCACCCGAACTAGAAAATTCTCTTATACATAATGTCAGAAGCAGATAGAAGATGGAACCCGTACCGACTGCTGCCCTGGTTTTCCTCGTATTTTTCCTATTTATGTAGCCGCGCTATTGTTCTACCGTGAAATTTGAAAAACCGAAGCTCATGCTGCAAGGTACAAATATAAAACCACATTTGTAACGTACATGACGTCCACACATATTGAAGCCCCCCGTATGAGAGAACTCTCACCTCCGCCAAGTGTTTTCGATCGCCATTGGGGGATTTTGGCTCAGGTCCACCTGGACTGGGACTAAGTATTGGGTGATTTAACAACATTTTAGAACTCTGGAATAGACCCTATTCGTAAGTGGCAATTTGTATTAATCACATCAATTTGCTGGTCAAAATTAATCTATTTACAAACACCCTTAACCAATATAAAGTTGTTACACGCACCTTGATTGACCCGCCGCAATCACTTAACCCGCTCTGTGAACCTGTTTGTGTTGGCTATTGCTGTTCCCAAAAGTCTTTAGCTTAAGTGAAAAAAAACAAACCCCAAACGAATATAAATGTCCCTCACCCATCGTATTGATATCCACATCACATTCCATACACGACTTAAAAAAAGACACACACAAAGTGTCACAACATTAGCGCTTATGAAGTAGAACTTTTGGAATGATAATCTCGAAAACTTTGCAGCGAAAAAGGAGAGGAGAAAAACCACTTTTGTTTGCCCGTTGATGATCGTCAACGCCGGATAGGACAACAAAAAACACACGACTTTAGATATCAGCGCTAAGCAAAAACACGTGAGCTTGCAGAATATTAAAAACACCTTTTCGTGTCCAGAGTAGATAATCCTTTGCCTCTTGAAATCTAAATCTGTTTTACATTTACGTCTGTTGGTGTTTTTGTTCCCCTGCCAAAATGTGTACACGAAAAAAAAAGGATATAAACCGATACGGGTGCACAAAGCGAGCACTACAAGTGTTTTTGTTTTATTTTCCGGAAATATTTATTCTTTATCTTTACCTCTCTCTCTCGGTTGTTTGTGTGTGTTTGTGTGTTGTCTGTCAACTTACCTGACACGGTGCCTGGAATAAGTAAGCATCCCCAAATGCTGTACTCAAGCAGAATATGTAATCACGTTTCGGGTGCTCTGGTATGGGCTGCATAATCGCTCCGTCGACGATAATTAAATGCTTTGGTGCCGCCTCTACAGAACGTCCTTCGCGTGAATCGCACGGATAGAAGAGCAACGTGGTTCCTTTTAAGCACACCCAATATCCTTTCCAACCGCGCTTTCGGGCCAATTCGATTTGATGTTTTTTGCGTAGCAGCCATTTCTTCACCGATAGGAATCTATTAAAAAGGCAAAACAAGTAAGCACACACATGTTAGTAAATGTATGCGAGTTGAATATCAAGGAGTAGATGATGCGGAGATAGTGTTTTTCATTTCTTGGTCGGGTAAACCGAAGACGTCGATTATAATCTGCTTGGATGGCGAAATGATGTTCGCGCAAGGAATATGGAAATGTCCCGGCAAACTATTCCAAATTGATGTGCACTTTTGCTCGTACGTGTAGTTTGTTTAATTTTCTTTTACATAGTTGAGAAATGTCGCGTCAGCATGGCTGTGGACAATCTTTATACAGAGGCATTTGCTTGTTGGGTTGGTAAATTAAATGAATCGTTTTAAATACCCACAAGTCATCTTGGCTGCCATTTCTCTAATTCTAATTGGAAAGGGACATCGAATAATTTGATGAAAGGATTTAGAGAAAAATGAGTGCATTTAAATAGCCGATTAGGAGAATGAACTGAAAATTGAAGCACAGTTTCTGATTGGATTTGAGTGCGCTCTTTCGCTAAATGTTTGGCAGGCTTTACACCTGCGCAAAGTGCCAAGAAGCGTCACTATTTGTGCTTCTAGCTTTTTAAGTGTACATAATTTTTATTTAGTGCTGACTGAACGAAAATCAATTGCGATTGGTCAACCCATTCTATAGCTGGGACCTTGGAGGTATTCCTCAAATATTCTCATCAGCAGGGATCTCTGCTCCTGGACAGTGGATAATGATAGAACATATCCTATATTTTAATCGCCACATTTCCCAATGCAACTGCCAAAACCGGGCCAATTTCGGGCAGTCGTTTTTAAATCTACTCCGGTCCAACTGTTTTATTACAGTGACGACAGAGGGCGAATTGAAAATCATTACCTTGTTGGTTTGTGGAACTTTTAAAAGCTAAAATTATAAATCCCTTCTGCAAATTAATCCTGTTACGATGCAGCTGGTTATGAGCAGCTATTCTATGAACGTTTAGCTCTAAATCACATGGTGGCAATGACACCGCCCTGTCCAGGCATCTACGAATTCAACCACTTTCCACGACTTAAACTACCAGCCAGTATAAATAATTGGAAAGTTTTCCAACTCCCTGCCAGCTTTTTCTCAGTTCTCACTTAAATCCCTAAATATAGTGGCTCCATACACACTCCATTTGAAGTGGAATCCTCCCATTCGATTACTTTTCATTTTGCTTGCCCTTATATAAGTAAGAGCAACTTTACTCAACGTTTCATAATTTGTACAGCGCGTGTGTACCGTATACCGCATATACACCCAACCACTACCCCATTTGATTTCTGATCCCTACTACAAAAGAAATGAAAACCCATTATCACTCTAGTGTGCGAAAAAACACGCATCCAATCAAACTTTAGTTGATTCTGATTTAAGATTGGAATCAAGGATAAGGATAAGTGTTTTGCGCGTGTGGATACACTCGTATTTCGTATATCGAGGGTGAGAACTGAAACTTTTATATACGTTCGTTCTTTGGTTTCATTTATGTGTCCTCGTATTTCTTTTTATTTTTTTTTCTTTCGCATTACTTTTGTTATTTATCAAATTGCTAACGAAATGAAACTAAAGTACGAAGAAAGTTATAAGTTGATTTCACTCACAGATATACGAGTGCGATGGATGTAATACATACCCAGCCTTTCGTACAGCTCCGGTGCAATTGAATGAAGACGCTGCTGTTCCAGTTGCTTTTGCTTTGTATGGTGACGCCATGACACTTTCGCCATCATCTTCATCAGATACGGCGGTGGTTAAGCTCATTCGGTCATCATCGGATATCTGTAAGAGGAGGAGAGTTTTGTCAATTAAAGAGATTGTCCTTTTATATTGGGATTCTTTTTTTTATTTTAATATTTAATCTGCGAAAATTGCTCAATATATTTCTATCGTATTTATAATTGCTAGCGAGCATAATTAATGTTTTGCATTCATGTTCACATTCAAGTCCCTTGATGATGAGTTTAGAATTCCGTAAACGGTTTTGCTGGAACAAGCTGGGCGCAGATGCTTTTATGGTCTTTTTAAATGGCTTTTCAAAAACGTTCGCTGTAGACGTAGAAATAAAATTTCGGAATTCCTACATTTTATGGACTGTACAGATTTTTGTTTTATGACCATTCCTTGCTTTAATGTCTCCGACGGGGCTTAACACGAATGGGAAATACAAGGACGGATAATGTAAAGCAGCTCCTACACGTGTTTGCAAAGTGCGTGTATGGGAATAACTAAATTAAGCGCTCTCATGAGACTATGAGCAAATGGAATCGACGGGTTTTCGTGCCTTTTCGAAGGTTTTATTGCCAGCGTTCTCCATTTTATACTGCCTTCTATTGCTAATATAATTCGAATGGGTGTTTGTTGAAGGTTGGCATCTGAAAATGGGGTGGACATGGCATAATGTGGGTAAGGGGTTGTTTTTACTTTTTTTTCTTTGGGTTGAATCTCAAACGAGTTGTCATATGTAGGTGAAGCTGAAGCCTTTAGACATTTAAAATCGGTAAATCTTTTAAAGCTCACTCTCCCACTCACACGATTTTGGTTTTTGAAAATCAACCGTCACAATTTGTAGACGACTTCGCGTTCGACGATGAGGAAGAATAGATAAGTGCAGTTGAGTTCTACCTTTTGACGGTTTGACAAATAAATAGCAATGCGTTTTTAAGTTACAACACTACGACAACCACTTAGCTGAAAAGAAATTTTAGTGAAAGTTCCATTTCAGATGATGGAGTTGTAGGCTGGCCTCCAAGGTTGTACCTTGGCCACCTCTAGATTATTTTCAGACGTGAAGTGATGTCATTTTCAAAGTTTATATCGGAGGGATTTAGACCAAGTGTAGTCTTGTTGATAGCAGACACTTGGCCTTGCAATTATTCACAACTGAACTTTTTTTGGCGATTTTGCGATTAGTACGTAATGTGCCGAGTCAAAAAGTCATTAATTTGACTCCTCAAACTGCTTTAGCTGGACTAACCGTCTTGCACAGACTTTAAAGTCCAAACGATCTACTTCTAACCTGGGCTATGGTGCGATAGGCAGGTGATAAAAAACCAATAACCAACCAACGCCCATAATAAGAAGTAAACAACTTCGAGGTTCGTCTAATATTTCAACCGAAAAATTGGCTTTCGCCTTGTGGCATCTGGTAGTAGGTACGGTACTTATCAACGATTTGAAAAGGCCACAAGTAGGTATAGCACATTTCTGGTTTAAAAATCTCGCATATGCTATTGACAATAATTGCCGTCGACCCAACTGCAACCAAAGTAAAATTGAAAATGGCCCGTCAAAATAATTCAAAACCACTGAACCCGGCTGACACGCAATTCCCCAAAGTCTTGACGATGGAAACTTACTGCTCCGGTTCGTTAAAAAGTTGAATTGACATTCAATTTCAAACTTTTGTCTCTCCATTTCATTGCGCTTGCAAACTTTCAAATACTGCAAAGAGTATCCTTTCAGTTATTTTTTGAACTGCGCGATATTAGTGTCACATATCGTCTGGATAATGATTTCAAAAATCAAAAACTTTAAGACTTCATCAGTTTGTGTGTCTACCTCTTCAACTTGTGGAACACGTTTCTCCGATTTGAATGTACAAAACGAAGAGAACACCACCAACAGAATAAAGAAATCATCAAAACTTGCTTCAAAGTAAGAAGATGGGGGCAAAAAAAGTCGCGAAATCCCTGCCTCGTGACAAAAATTGTTTGAAGTTAAATTGTCACTTCTAGGAGTGAAACTGCAAATTGCGGAGCGAAAGGATTTCTACAAATCGACGATGACGGCGGATAAAAAATGTATGCCATTCGCATTACATAACATTTTATGATTTCTTTTCTCTTCTGTTATCTGTGATTTTGTTAGTTTTTTTTTATGTAGCTAGCATAATTTTTCGCCGTTGGCAGTAGACAGACACCTCCGCTTTTATCCAGTTTTTTGTTCAGTTTGTTTGCTTTTCACTCCTTGACGTTCCAAGGATCTTCGCGCGTTAAATTTTCCTCTACACTTTTTGCTTCGTTTCAATTTACCTATATACATAATATACATTTATTTATTTTTTTTTTTGGTGAAAGAGAATGAGTTGTGTTTTTACCCATTTCTGCCACACAAAAGGACCATGTATTTTTGTACATCCTTGTAGTGAACACTGGGAGCCCTATCAACAGAGATTTCTCATTGTCGCGTTGCGAAAGGGAGGAAGTGTCATATTTGATTTTATGGTAATTTTTGAACATTTTCGGTTTTTTTTTTAAGGATCTTCGAAGTTTCTGTCATGAGGTAGTAGAAAATGATTTTCACATCGTATGCATTTGATTTCTTTATATTTGTTTCAAACTACGAGTGTCCACTTCGGGCCTTACTTATAATAATTTCTAACCTTCACACTAAATACTTTGTAGGTCACAATATGCAAAATTTCGTAATTGTGATTTCAAAATATTTAGCCTGGACACTAAAAATGATTATTAGTATCGCGGTTTGAATCTTGGCAGAAGTTTTATGCAAATTAAAATGAATCGACTGCCTGCATATTAATTAATTTGAACCTTCACTCCGTGCGAAAATAAAATAAACGGGAAGAGAATAAGCTATCCTCAGCATTGTAATTAACTGGGAGTTTTTTGTTTGCACTTTGTTCACTTATCTATGGTATTAATTAAAAATGGAAACAAAAATGCTTCAAATCTTTTGAGATGCAAACATCTCCAGGTCTCGTTTTTAGCTTAATTGGATCATTTAATTGGACACGTATTTTCTTTCAAAATTATGTATAATTGGGACTTAAATACAAATTCCGACAATCGAAGAGTGTTAAACTTATTTTGTTCCAAAGTAGATCCAATCAGGGTCCTAGAACTTTTCGTTGTAGTTCTGTCCCATGCTTTCAGCGCTTGGGTCTCAATATTCTGTTCAGCTTGGAAGTTTATTTGTGCAACTTTTCTTATTTTCCCCCGACTGATTGTGTTGGCTGTTAGATTAATTTAATCTGCTTTCAGGGAGTAAATGTTTTCGACGAATGCTTCTCAAAGACAACTATGGAGACTCGGGTGCCAAAAGTTCTACCTATCTTGATGAACAGGCTTTAAAGTAAATTTTTTTGTTTCCATAATATTTTTGGATACTATTTACTATATTGCGTGCCTAAATTTGCTCCTCTTTCTTTGGGGAATTGGGCAGTTCCTAATCAGTGACCTGGAAAGCGCTTTTAAAACACAGAAAATCATTCTTGGGCCTACATTTATGGGTATATTTTTTTCAAAGTGACAAGTAAAGGCGTTGGACAATTTTCTAACTTCATGTGTGCTGATTGAACTTAAATATGTTTTGCTTTAGTGTAAAATTCAATGAAATCAGCAAGTGAAACACTGGCTCATGATTTATGTACTAAGAGGTGCTGGTATATGGACTAAAAAAAAAATCTATTAGCTACTTGCGTAAAAGAGTGAAAATATTAGTTTGTTCTGCATAATAAAAGTTGTGAGATGTTGCAATTCTGGCACTTGAAAGGAAAAACCGGCCTGCCGGTTAAAACCACCACAAATATTGGCCTGATTGGCAGCAATACATTGAAGAATTTCTTAAGTCATTGAGAGGATCCTTTTTAACTGAGTTACCACTGTATTATGTAATATTTTTGCCTGTCCATCACCACACTTCTTCATGTTGTACCTATAGGCACATTAGAACGAGTATACATGTCGCGGCAAATCAAAAATGTTAATACGCTCGCTTTTAAAGTACTTTTCATTGCGTATACTGCAAAATTTATCCAGCATTAATTATAAAGCTAACAATAGGATGTAAATCGCAGTCGTGCGACCAATGCAACGCAGCGTCACACAACTCATCCAGTACGCCCCAAACCAAAGCCTTTCACTGCATTTAGAAACACCAGGCGATCGAGACCGACCATGCTGACTACCGACAAATGCGATTCTATATTTTCGCAACCCTCCCGAGAGCCAAATATTTTATTCGCGTGAATGTTTGACAACGCAACCACACTTCACAAGAGTTCCTCATTAGATATTACTGCTCCTGCATATGGGCTTGGGCGGGGAGACCCGAGCGCTTTCCTAATAAATGCGCCAACCAACTTTGCATTTCTCATTACTGTGATGGCAGCAGTGGTGCTGATGCTGACCTTATTTCATCATTTTGCGCTCCTCCTTTGTCAAATGAATTTTGCAGAATTTCCATTTCGTGTCCTCGCGGGGTCATATTGGCGGCATCAGCACAGCTTAGTGGCAACGAAATACGAATGCCTGATGACGTCCGACTGCGATGTTGTGACAGAGGCACACTACAGTAGATGACAACGACAATGGCCTACACTCTGGCACGACTCAAATTTAGTTAACGAGAATTTTATTGGAGAATTAAAATTTTATTTAGCAATGGAGTTTGCACTCATCAAACCGTGCTAAATGTAAGATGGTCCACTGCAGATGTGAGCATGCATAAATTTTCAATCTGTTTTGTGTGTATTCGTACGATATGCGAAGCAGGGTTGAGAAAGAAGTTCAACCTCCTGACCCTGTTTATCCGGAACATTGCATATTTATGCTCATCCTTGTGTAAGTATCGGTAATTAATGTTTAATCTGCAATTGCTTAGAAGCTTATTGTTCTGTTCGGGCCCTTTATCATGGCAAATACGGTCAGGAAAATGGATGAATATGGGATCAAAAGGATTGAGCGCATAAGCTGAGGTTAAATTGGATAACAATTCATCGAAAAGATATCTCATATGTGTGATAGGCCTTCAATACTTGAACATGTTTGGCCGGTAGAGGTATTTAAGTGGATTATCTCTCGGAAATTCCCTTATTGAGAAATGCTGATCACTGGAGGTTGATTTCGGATATATCTACTTGGAGATGAACAATTTGTTTAATGGCGATTATGGAAAATGCATTTAAGAGAGGTTGAAGTGGGTAATTAGTGCATGGAATAATGAGTCGGGTTTCATAAGTACCTAATATGGGATAGGTTTCCTTTACCTTCGCACCACGAGCATGAAAGAAGTTAGAGGTAAAAGTGGGGTTGGAAAACTGATCTTCTTGAATGAAGAAACTATAAAAATCGAAGCTGGTTCTTTGATAGCCAACTGCGAAATAGGGTTTCGAACAGTGTGACCAATATAGGCATTTGAAATCATGCTAAGTTCAGCAGTTTATCATTTTGTTTTTGTATAAAAAAGTGCTAAAAATAAGGCTAAATATTTTTTTAAATCAAAACCTGCTAAAAAACATAAAACAAATTAACAAAATAGCTGTTATTCTTATTATTTATTTGAACTATTAAATAAAAATCACTTCTTGACGCTTACTTACATAAAAATGATTTTAGTTCAATTAAGTTCAGTTTCTGTTCTTTGAATACAAAAAAAATATTATTATTAGTAGCTGACTTCGTTGATTGGCTGTGTTCAGTATTCCCTTTCAAACGAGAATTGTAATGGCTTGTTCACACTGCTGGTTTGATTTTATTTTATTATTTTTATTCATAATTTGGCTACACCACAATCCTGCTACAGCATGAAGTCAAGCCAAAAAAATGCTGGCATGATTTGAAAAATAGAGGTTCAAAATAAAATAATTCTGCTAAATATGCTAAATTGGTCACACTGGTTGGGAACCACATGCAATACTCTCCACCGAATATCGATCACTTACTCTTACTTTCTTGTACACTGCGTAAGAGAAATTTATTGTTTCGATCGAATGTTGAACTTGACAAGGTTCGCGAAGGTGGCACAGTGGAAAAAAAAACTTATGATGGAATTTGGGAGCCAACACACTAACCACTAAGCCAACAAAAAAAAAGTACAAGAAATAGTGGCAGAAAATTCAACCCCCGAATGGGTAGACTTCGAAAAAGCTAGCTACTTGGAAAATTTATGTATTTAAACAGTAAAGCCTGTCACTCTTCAATTGAACCCGCTCGAAATATTTGATATTTTGTTGATTAATTGGGGCACCTCGAGTTAGGTCCATGGACCTCTTCTTCATCAAACACTGATAGGTAAACATCTTATGTGGAATGTTAAGATTTCGTGCAGTAGTTCCCGATATCAGCTGTCCGAATTGATTTCTCGGACCGTGCATGATTACTGTACGCAAGATTTTTTAAAAAGGTCTTGAGACTGGCTTTCTTATATACAAAACTAAAAGGCCCCGTCGTGTTCAGAGGAACGACTTCCGCATTTTTGTGGGTTAAAATTAAAGACATGTAGTTGGGCGATCTTTGGTTTCATCCAGCAATCGATCTTTTGCCCGCTTAGTTTTACCGTTTACCCAGACGGACTTGTTTTTGTAATGTGCTCTTTAAGATGTCAGTCAGGCGATCTGAAAGCGAATATCGTCAGAGCCAATAACGAGTTAGATTCAGAAACCATAAACAAGATCTTGGGAAAATGGGCTGACAGAATGCGTAAATATGAACCCGTTGCAGGCAGCACTATCGATGAAGTCGTATTCCATAAATAATGGGAACGTTTGGTCATTATAATAAAGTCATAACTTACACGGAAGACAAATTGTTTTCTTTTCTTTTTAATTTATTTTTTAAAAGAAACCGTTTTCCAAGGGAACTACTCTTCGGCACAAGTGGCATAAAAGAGCTGCTTCAGCAGAAATATTTCAAGAGTCTGATGAAATGGCTTGAAATAACTTGAAATAACCTTGATAACAAAAACACTTTGACAGTCAAGTTATATACTCGAAAATGCTCGCTTGTAAGATTGGAGTGTGTGGATCAAAACTCATAAATGATTCGATCCGAGCGAAGACCATGATCGGTGCTCTTCCTGGATTTTCATTCGAGCTATTAGCAACCTGTACTCCGAATGTTCAACATTTCTATTGCAAACAGTCGTCGTAAGATCGAATGCGCTACTGATTACCCCCACCAGTGTGACCGTTGCAGAATTTTAAAAAGTTACAAGAAAAAGAGGAAAAAACGTGTCATTTCTGAAGCAAAATAGCTTATTTATAATTTTGAATGCTATTTAACAAATATTAGTTTGCTAAACACTTTAATAGTTCTGTGATTGACAACTGTGTTAGATTGAAAAGGTTTTAATTTGGAAATAACGGTGTTTAAAAAATGTTTGAAGCCCCTTCTCCAACTAGAAAAAGGGCCAAAATAGAAAGAAATTGTGACAGGCTTTCGAAAAAAAGTGTCAAATTGCAACTTTGGTCGCACAACGTTCACGGTGCTCCTCAGCTGTTTTTGCCATATATCTACCTGCTGTTTGTGTAGAATGATCCATTTCGACACTTTTAGTCAATTTCCAAAAAATCTACTTCTGGTCGTTCCAATAAATTCGAAAAATTTGGATAGGTTGTAAATAAAGTTGCTGTCAGAAAAAAAAAATACTTTCCGTTGTACAATAAGCTATAGGTCAAAACGAAGACTGCCAAATGGCATCAAATCGATCAATAGTACATGTCATCTAATACCTTCTGCAGTCATCTTATGGCTTCGAATCACCTTCCATAAACGTGAACACAATTCGTTGATAACCATTAAACACAATACCAAATACTCGCACAAAAGCTACGCGTATACCCGACCATCCTTTACCACGCTATTTCCTAAGCTGTCTAAGCTTTAAAGAACATAACGAAATTTCAGCTTGGCTCGTGAATGTGTGATTTCAGAGAGCAAACTGCACTTTTGTTTGCCCTCTTCTTTAACTCCCTGAAAGGTCATACCACTTATTGGTGGTTTTCCAACTTAGGGCATTGTCAGTGGAATAGTTTCACTCGAAAAGCGTTCCCAATAGCATTGTCTGCGCTTTGCCCGAAAACACGAAAATGCTCTCCCGCATCAGCGCCAGCAAAAACTGTTTTGCCGTTACCCCCACACATGTACAAATAAATAGCTGTTAACCTTCTTTAGACACCCAAAGTTGTATCTCGTGCCACCCCATCTTTGCCCTGTAGTCGCTTTATCAAAAAAAAAATAGAAAAAATAAGATAAAATAGAACGTTGTAGTGGATGTTGCCGCACCACACACAAACCGAGAGTATAGTCAGAGAGGGTTTCCAGAAGTCAGTTAGAGCAAAGAAAGGAAGTGTGCACAAAGCACTTACACTGATTGGCGTCGACTTCCGTCTGACCCAATTTCATTCGAAATGGTGAGGGTGCCGATGATTTTATTTTTCTTTTACCCCCCCGTTTTGAAAAGCGGCAGGTGTAACGGATGCGACCTTCCGTCCAACGGAACTCCAAACTACCAAGTAGCTCCAGCAGTGCAGGTATGAATAAACGTTTAGAATTATTTTGCTTCTGCATGGGATTGCTTTGTTTGGATGAAAGTTATATTTTTTCCATAAATTCGAAGGACCTTCTTTGTGGCTTTGCATGAAGGTGACAACGTTTTCGCATGCACACAACTTTCGCAATCTGTCTCAATTGGTCAGAGAGAGGGAGGACTTTAATTGACTATAACTAGCTACCCACCGCGACTGTGAGTCATACTCACCCGAGTATGCTCATTTATAAGACGATCTAATAATAATTCAGCTAATGCTCGGACCACCCCTCTCAAGGAGACGTTCTTGCGATTTCTTGAAGAGGGTGCATTTATGAGTTATCGTGTTCAGACAAAATGCCTTTGATTTGACAGTGGGGCTAAAAGCATGCGTCATTTCAGATTGTAATGCCGCCCTTTGGGAGTCGTCCTCTGTAAAATGTCCCTTATTTAATATTTTTATGAGACGAGGAACCGGGAAACTATTTTCCAAAGTGTACCGTTTCGTACACAAATTAAATGGTAATCCCTGTGCGTGGGTTATTATCCTTTCGGGTTATATAGCTCGTAATAACTGAGCAATAACAGTAAAATATAAAAGGGGGTGTTTCGGCTTTCGACTTTTCGTGTAATCCCTTCGGTAACAGTCAATTAAAGGACTTGAATTTCCTTAAAGCAGTTGGAAGTGTTTTATTTACGCGTCAAACAACAGCGGGTTGTACGTGCGCCAGAGTTTGCCTGAACAATGATTAGATGTTTTAGATAAGTTTTGTGCCGGCGACAAGGAGCTGGGTGTGTGTTGGTGAACTAACCCGGTTTTTTTGTCCTTTTCGCACGGTGACTGTCAAAATGAAACGAAAATGAAATGTACTCATAAGTAAAAGATTCTAGGACAGATTTGATTCCAAATTGTGTTAAAGATTAAAATGTAAAAAAAACTCCACCGTACTTCCGAATGTCAATTCACCTTAAATTCAATCCCTGCGAAAGAACGGACGCCTGAAAATATTTGCTATATGCCTTTTTTAAATTTATTTAGGTCAACCGCATACCTTAACATAAACCAATCCCTCACTGGAACGCTCTATTCTGACATAGCCTCATTTTGGGATAAATATCGTCCTTGAGTTATACATTATGAGTACAAATCCCAACATGTGCGACGTGTGTCCTCAGTGGACAACTCTACACCCCACGCAAGGAATTATTTTCCATCACTCATCTGTTAAAACCTCTACGTCTGATTTCGTTTATATACACACCCTGCCACATCCCTCATACTTATGGAGGATTTTTTTTTTTTAAATAAAACCCTCAACCTCACACTGACGACATCCATATATCTAAAAAGTTCTCGATTAAATTTATTTCTCCCGACATTAAAATTAATTTATAATACTTTGAACGAACTGCACACTACGCCATAGTTAGAGCTACACACAATGGTGTAGATTTTCAACTCAGTGTAAGAGTCATAATAATGGCGCGCGAGCTTAGGGGGCTGATCCACCCTTATCCACGCTAGGCAGACATAGGAGATACACCAGAATTGAGTGATCATAAATTTTTATGAGGTTTGTGTGGAGCCGATATTTAGACTTAATGGACCCGAAACAGATTCTGCTCACGTTCTTCCTGTTTCTATAGTTTGGAGTGGAGCCTACTTGGTGTTTTATTTTGCTGCCGGGAGCGGTTGTTTTCGCAGTCGCTACCTCTACAGACCTATACTATGGAAAATATCATCGTTTTATTTGGAAACATTACTTTTCTCTGGATCAGTGCGGCCAGCGTTTAGAGTTCGCTGACCTCGACTTTTGCGAATGTCAAGTTTTATTGATTTTAGTCCGATTCCCAAATTGCGTATCAGCCCAGGGTCGATGTTTGCTAAGTGAATTTGATTTGGCTTTCGTAGTTGCTTTGGCAGATGAAATATGAGTAAGGCACACGTGCTTGTATTAGTACTTAGACTAAGACTAGGGCATTTTTCAGCAGTATCATCGATACAAGAACTTGGCGGGCATTTAAGTGGGAAGCAAACAAATTATTGCTGGGGTTGATTAAAAGTCAGGCAATTATTTTAAGTGACCATATTGTTGGAAAATAAGCAACCTGCCAAACTAGGTATACGTTTGACGATTATGACTAATACTGCCTTAAATTAAATTGCGGAAATGTATTATAATATTCGCACAGTGGTGAGAAACAGACAAGATCTTCTTTTGGTAGCCTCACTTTTTATTCAGGATTTTCTGTTAGTATAGAGTACTGGCTACTGACATCTGATCCTCGCCAGATGCGGTCCTTGAAATTTATTATTACCCGAGGATTTTTATTAATTTAAACCAGCAGTGCTTCCACTTACACTCATTCGAAATAAATTTATAGCTGTGTCTTTTGTGTCTCCCAACAGAGATCTAGTGTGAATGCTATTAACTATGGTAAAGAAAACTCTTCTTTTTTTTTTTAAATTTTACTGGTGACAGATCGGTTGGTAAATTTTGTAGGTACACCTTGAATGAAGTGGGCCAAGATCGAGTTGCAGCGTAGGTGGATTATGAGTTGTCTTGTGGCTCTTATAGGTACTGCACCTTACTAATTATCATTTTTAACCTTTACTCTAAATTAAATGGACAGTTTTTTATGAACAATTGCATTATTGTGAGTTTGTAAAATTTAGTCTGGACACTAAAATTGATTATTAGTATCGCGCACTTTGTTTAGCGAATGGTTCTATTTTTTTCCAAGCAATGAACACTCGGAAACTTAGTTTAGGTTACAGATTTTCCAAATCAGCTATTCGACAGTAGTTATTTTCAATTACAGACACATTTTTTCTTTCCTATTTCTTGTGTAAACCAATTTATTTAACTTCAACCCTGTCGGTGGTAACGCCACTGCTTCCGGGTCCCTTCGGTGGGATACTGTTCTTGTCAGGAAACTCAGTCGACTGTGGTAAATCGTTTTGTACCCATCTCCATTTAATTACATTAAAATTCTAACTTCTCATCCGTTTGTTTTATTTAAATGACTTGACTTTCTGGATGTGATTGACTAAAACTTTTACCGTAAAATTACTTACGGTCCAGAACTTTATTCGAAAAGAGGTATAAGCTTATATTCAATTTATGAAATTTGTTTGCATCTTTTATTACAATAGCTCGAGATAAGGGTTTTTACAATAAACAGTCAGCAAATATTTCTCAGAATCATTTGCTAGACCAGATTCTTGGATCTCATATATACTCCTTTGTTCAACAATTTTATATTGTATAATCACAAAAGAAAGAAAATGAATAAAAAAGTGTATGAAACTAAGTCACAACTGAGGATGGATGTACCTACAGGTTTAGGCAAATTTATTGAAAGAAAACAACCATCTATAGTCGAAAAATCTTGTTTAGATCTACCCCACACAATGCAACACAAAATACGTTGCTAAAATGTGTCGCATACATGTCTGCGACAAAGGTTATGCACGCGGTGAAAAACAGATTTAGAAGTGTAGGGCAGTTACTACTTCTAAATTTCTTTAAATGATACTTCATTTGTCTGGCAAAATGATAAATAAGCGGTGATAAATTGACGATGACGGAAAAATTCGATTTCAAGCATATCATGTGCGGAAGGCCTTAAGTTTTTTTTTTTGTAGAGACAATCTTTGGCTAAATTAAAGCCTTCCCATTAACAAAGCCAATGATGCTACAATTACAGGGACTCGACTCTCTGGTCAGTGCAACAAAATTGGCTGTTTTGGTTATGGTTACAAGTTTTTAACACCGACGTTATTTTAATGTTGCTAAAAAAATTTGCCCTAACTTCCCTGTCTCAGTTACTCTACTCTAAATATATTAGACTAAATCATACGGTTCAGGAGAAAGTTCAAAAGCCTTGTTACAATTAGGAATGGATTGATATTTTTATTGATTTAAGATAAATCACTTTACCTTTTTTGCCTTTACAAAAAAGAATGGACTTACGACAGGACCCTGTAGAACACCTTATACACGTGAAACTTATTCGGAACATTTGTCGCCAGCATTGAAGCGGATTTAGTAGGGAATTCACTGACAGGTAATTTCATATTAGCTCAGCCAAAGCTCGTTGAAAGTCCTTAGACAGGGGTGAATTATTGGGCACAATAAGGCGACGAGATAAATAAGATGTAACCTGATCGCAAAACCTAGATTTGTCGGGAACGTCACTTTTCTACGTCAGCTACATACGTGAACTGTCAACTTAGTACTCAATTTTTTAACTAGATTCGTTGACTACACTCCATAAATGTCTACTGAAAAGGCTATGCTCATATGACAGATTTCAGCCAATCAAAGCCGATGTAGATCTAGTCAGACTGCTGTCAGACTTGCCTAACTAGAAACTTGAACGTCCCCATTAACTGGTGTCAGTTAATTTCATTATTATAAAAATTTATGACGTTTGTCAAATTCTGTCCAACACGGATAAACCTCTAGAGCCCGAAGAAAAAATATTTCTTATATCCGAATTGATTTAATAAACGAACACGTATAAAAGAAACAAAGTTTCTTATACATAAACAACTGATATAAGAAATGAAGTATTTTATATAATAAAAAACCCAAAAAAACCCGACTGACTTGTAAAAAAAACGAATTGAAAAGATATGAACAAGACACATTCAAGTACCTACACCTAACTAATTGGCAATCGGAGACTATATACCTACGTAGCCTAACAAATATATGAGTATTGAGTTACCTCCGACTGTCAAATAGTAAAGTATAGGTACTTGAATGTGTCTTGTTCATAACTTTTTAATTCTTTTTTTTTCATTTTTAACTTTTTAGCCTATGACAGTCCGGGGAAGAATACGAATCTAATGACACCTCACTCATCAAAATCGGTCAAGCCATTTATGCCATAGGTTGTCCCGATGGAACGTACATAGGATACACGCGAATCGCATAACCCTCCCTGTGTCCAGTTGGGTAATAATAGGTCTATTCGCGTACTTTCCCGAGCCATACACTACAAATCCGTCAAACTCAAAAAAAATTACCAAAACTCTCTCAGAGAGCTGAAAAAATCCGCCAAAGTACGTGGATAGACTTCGAGCTACTTTGAGCAACTTTTATCTTTGTCATCTAAGCCATATCACAAATAAATATATAACTTACCTTTTTTACAACATATGAAACGTTCTAGGACAACCTTCGACAACCACCCAATTTTCTCTATTTTTACAGATTTTATTGTTCTGTGCAATTCATTTTTAAGCCGGATTTTGAATTTGTTTCTTGAAAACTTTGTGAACGAACCTAATACATCTATAAACTTGAACCTAACACTCAACCTAATATTCGTTTGATGATAACACTGCTGTCAGTTGCGATGTTGAGTTGAAATGTAGATGCCGCTAGGTGCGAAACTTGGCTGGGTATGAGTTGCGATGCTATTGTGAATAGATCAGAACATAATTTATTTCACAGTTAAGTGTATGTCATATCTTGACATTTCTCACTGACATTTGTGTGACAATTGGGTTTTTTTCGTTTTTCTTTAAATTTATGTCGTTTTCCATTGGGACAAAAAATCAATCTTTTTTTTGATTCGGATCACTTTTTTGCAAATCTCGATATTTTTTCAGATTTACACATACTACCAAAATACAGCACAGCTGTTTTACGTCATTTAAAGAAGTTTGCTTTAAAACAAATGTGCAAAGTTTCGTCAAAACCAAAATAAAGAAATATATTAACAGCAATGGCCATAGTTTTGGAGGATTTATCTTCTTCATTGTCTTCCTCATCATCTGGAAACTACTAATCACCAAAACTACTCTATTTGTAGCTACAACAGAGGAAACATTTTTCAAGCCGATTTCCATGCTTGATTCTACCAAAAACAATTGCGAATTGAACAGCTGATATTGTTGTCAAATAACGCACTAATCCATTCACAAAAGCAGATCAATTTCGTTGCATGTTCCATGAGCCGCATAAAATCTGAGATCTGAAAAAGATTTTTGGTGGTCCCAATGGAAAGCGACATTAGATTTATATCTTTTTTGTTTAGCCTATGACACTCCGGGGAAGAATACGAATCTTTCGACACCTCACTCTTCAAAATCGGTCATACAAAAAATGCATATTTCTTATATGCGTTTCCGAAATGAGTTTTTTATAAGCGATTTGTTCTTTTATGAGTGGCTACATCTTCGTTGTCCTGATGGATGGCCGGCGTTTGGAGAAATTCCAACGGACAAGGAGGCATACATCCTCAATGCATTGAACGGAACACCTACCACATTAGAAACTTCTTACATCAATTAGGTAACAAGACATGCCTTGTTAGCTTCGGAAATCTTCTCCCCACTCCATAGGCGATGGGCCGCCTCCGCAATACTAATCGACAAGAAATACCATTACAGCAATTTACTGACGAACAAAAAAGTCTTCAATTATGCGCGCGCCTTCACTTTATTTTAAACAATAAAAAGCCATTTCTTGCAATTAACAAATACATGAACAATGAAACGAACGGAAAATATCCTACGAGGATCTTTTATAGCAAGTCCTTCATCATCAATGGGCGTCCCCTCAATAGGAGCCCTACAAAAAAGCTGAGTACGCCAAAGTAATATTCACGTAATTGTTCGCATGAAATATTATAGAGCATTTTTTTTTGTCTTCGTTATATCCCTTTTGATTACATTGAAAATTGACTTTAATTGCGTTTCCTATTTTCGCGTTACACAGTGCCTTTGTTTTTTGTGAGGCGGTGCTATATATTTTTTTCAATGCCGCCCCCATGTTAAAAATAAAAGAAGCACCATGCCGCCCATGCTGGGCTTCATTTCGCTGCCAGGGAATAATACCGCATAAAGGTGTACAGGCTACGGATCGGTGTGTAAGCGTGTACATCAGCTCTTATATTTTACGAAAAATCAATTTTCCAATTAAGTATTTCATCGGCATTTTGTTCGGTGTTAATTAAAGAGCAACCCCTCTAGAAATTGCTTTCCGCTGAAGCGAGCATTCTAAATTAACGTTATTGATGCGGCCGACCGACGCGACGGGCCCACTGCGATGCGAGGACATTGCCAATATACAATTCTCATCTGAATTATAGATAATGTCCCTTGAAAGTGGTGGCTTTTTATTTGGTCGCAATGCATACAGGGATCTTCTGGGACTTGGATTAAATATTCCTAGCATCCTTTTCGATTGAATAACATGCGCCATAGAGCTGACTTCATAAATATACAATGGGTCAGTCTGTCGAAAGACTATGATGAATAGTTTTAACGTTTGGCCAAAACGAACGCGATCCAAATTACTGCCATTTTGGATTGGGGCGACCAACGGTCTCTGAACAGCCTATAGCTGATTTTATTTGCAACCCTTCTAAAGATCGCTCGTTTTACGTTTTCCGATTTCATTTGAAGCGAGCTAGGAGAAAGATGTCCGCATACTTACTCAGGAGCAGTACTGGTCTGTTTTGTCGGTCGTCCTTGTCGTGTATACCACCCCGGTTAGGTAGCTATTGCTATAAAACTCTCGGTATATACAACTTCATGTTCACCGAAGAATTATGGTTGTGTTTGCATTTCCACAGGGAGGAAAATTTATTGAATAAAGTTTTGACGCAGAAAAGAAGTACTGTGGTAGTGGTGACGGTTATGGGGCGGAGGGACTGGGCAAAAAGAAGTATTATTAAGGGAAATTGGAAAATGGCATTTTTCTAGGTCTCCCTCTCTGTTCTCATTTTTAGTTTCTGTTGCTGACGTGGCTGGGGGGATGTTACCGTCGTCCATTGGAAAAGATAAATAGTTTTGCAACGAGTACATAGCTCGCCCGATGGAAAATGTACACAATCCCAACCAAGGATGGTTTGGATAATATGAATGTGTATAGAAAACGCGGAGCCAATGTGAATAATTGTTATCCAGGGTGTGGTAAAGTGAGAGGCGATGAAGCTTGAATTGTTTTCTTTATTCTTCGTTTTCTATTTTCTTTTCTGAACAATGTGCAAAGATCTATGAAAGGACCAGTGACTACTTGAATGAATACGACACGGCCGGAGGAGATGGAAGTTTGTTCTTGGATTAAACTGCTAATACGAGCTTGGGTGTAATGACAGGTATACTGAACAATGGTTAAAGAAAAGTAAACACATTTGAAAAGTTAATCGTCATTGAATGACTTCTATTGTGTGAATCGCAGGCTCTGTAATTTTACTGAGGTTCGAAGTTTTTGTGTAGCACCTGTCTAAACTTGACTTTAGAACAGTTTTATGGATTAAAAAAATCCGAAAACAGAGTTGCAATTTTCGGACTAGAAGCAACATGATGAACGCATTCGTTAGATGACAAATTTATGGTAGCTGAAATGGATATGGCTGCTGTGTGCTCTATCAGTTGATGTAGTAAAGGAACCTGATTTAGTTGCAGTTTGAACCTGAATCAGTTACACAATATCGCCCACAAATAGTTGAGTTTAATACCTGCCAAACGGTGAAATCGAAATAATTGATGCGTTGCAAATGTGTGTGCTACTCACAACCATTCGTCTTGTGTGAGTTTTTTCATTTTTAGGACGAATTAAAGGGATATACAATTTCATGCCGAGTCCAAACGGCCAATTGAGAAGCTCTTTCATGACAATTATACTCTCGGAAGTTTGTCAGACGTTCGCTAGAGGTGGCGCAGTGGAAAAATACCTTAAGTTGCAATTTTTGGTTTTTTTTTTTTGGGATTCGAACCTGGGACCCTCCTCTTAGTAGTCCAACAAACCAACCACTAACCACATCTCCGACGTGCGAAGGGCATAAGCATTTAATAAATATTTTTCTTCAGAGATAACCCGGCTCCCAAATCGCAATTTTGGTAAACAAATCAACAAGCGCTATTGAGTTCGGGTATTTAATTGTGTGACCTATTTGACCAAAATGTATATAAATGCTTGAGGCTTCCTAAAGGCGATTTATTGATTTTCCCAAAATCCTGGAAAATGAGGCTGTATTTCGAAAAATCGACAATAACCAAATTTCCATAAATGACAATTAAGCCTTTCGTTGCTATATGGAGTCATTATGACATATAGACCCACGTCGTAAAGGGTGGGTCATCTAGTGGTTTCTTTTTAAATCATAGGTTATTTAGACACTGACAGCTGTTTCCCTCTCGAAATTTTGACAGAAAGTCAGTATCATACCTCCGCCGAACGAAATGAGTCGCTTAACGCTTTAACAATGTTAGAAAATATTGAAAACCTATTTCCAAAGTGAGTGCTGTGTTTTGGGTTACACAGCATTTTTTTGAAAAGGAATTTTGACCGAAACGAAGCGTGGTGGGTGCCTGTACGCAAGTTTGTGCATAAAGTTCGTGAGACTGGTATGCAAGTGGACAACACTCATGGTCACCGTCGTCGTACGGTGCACACAGACGAGAATGTGACTGCTGTAGCCGAGAGTGTGAGACTCAATTCACGAACACCATTTTTCTTCGAAAATAAGGCTGCGAACAACGTTTCGGTCAACAGTGGGCGTTACAGAGCTATGTTCACCGACTTGTTTTTTTTCACTGAAATTGAAGTCATGGATTTGGACGACCTCTGGTTCATGCAGGATGGCGCACAGCCCATGCCACAATCGATCTTCTGCGCACCAAATTCCCATATCGTGTTATCAGCCGTCTAGGCGATGTCAATTGGCCTCCTCGAAGCTGCGATGTGACCCCTTTGGACTTTTATTTTTGTGGGGAACCTTGAAGGAACGATGCTATGCCAACAATCTGGGAACGGTACAAGCATTTAAGGCCAATATCATCCAAGCAATCAGTGCGCTACAGCCCGAAACCATCGACAATGTCTTGGAAAATTGGAGTGACACAATGCGCTGCGAAGCCAGCCGAGGCAGCCACTTGAACGACGTTGTGTTCCATAATTAATGGGAATGTTTGCTCTTACTAATAAACCCATAATATACATGGAAACAATTTAGTTTTGTTCTGGCATTTTTAAAAAGAAACATGTATTTGGCCCACCCTGTAGTCATATGTCATCTAGTCTTCTTTTAGTGATTAAAAATAGGAATAAAAAAAAGGCTGAAGACATTTTTACAAGTAGTTTCCTGAACAAGACAAAGATATTCCGATTGTGCTACAGACAAATATTCCCACACCTTTCTTGCCTCTTGTTTTAATGCAAAAAAAAAATCTTATTAAGAAGTAGCTCAACTTAAGAAAACAATCGTCTCGCATTATATTTCTTTTCGAATACATAACGTGACTAGAATCATCTGTTGAAATTCGATATTTGCAATGAGCACATGTAAAACTCCCCAACGCCCTTTTGGTTCTACTCGCACGTGTGCAGCTCATATTCAGATAATCCGTTTTCAAAAGCTCACCGCCGTAAAGCAAATAAGCTTCTTCCGGGTAATTCAGGTAACTGATGCTGGTATAACTTTAGTAATTCACCGTCTCCTGCTTGGCTTCATCTATCAAATCCAATTCCTTTTCGGCAGACAACGTACAACCCTTTGTGTGGTACAAGGGCTCTAGCACAAGAGTGTATATCATAAATCCGCTCGCAATATATGTAGCTGACACACAATAAATTCAAATTCTCCCACACAATACTGGCTGAACTGTGCATCGGCTCAAGTGCTCGTTATTCAGTTTAGGTTTCACCAGAATAAAATCTTTGACATTCCAATATGCATTGTTATGAGAGAAAAAAAACCTCCGCCAAACTTGAACGCCTTTTGAATATCCAAACGCCTGTGAAGCGATTCACCCTTTACCGCCGTTCACACAGAGAACGCTCAATACGAAATGTGTTTCGCCAGAAACTATGATCCATCATGATTAATATAACGGTAGCTGTATGTGCTCAACATTTGACAGTCGAGTTAACATCGTAGAACAACAAAAGTACTGTTCACCTGTAAGCTCGTGGTGTATTTCCTGTCAAAGTGTAAGACTGCACAATGCATATTACACTCAATGATGGGAGGTGGGTATACACTACTTCTGCGTGTGCGGGTATAAATTCAATTTGACAGGACGAAGGAAAGAGGGCTACGTATGAAAAGAAAATGATGTTTTCATTAGAACGGATACTCCACAGACAGTTGACACACATGGACCGTACACCCTCAAGTGAGGTAGGTATACCAACCTACTCGTATATTCCAACCCCCGCCCACAGAAGCTACACTATTCAATTCCAATATTCATTGCGCTTCTCCTCAGTCAAGGTGAGGTCGGTCGGTCGGTCGGACATGTGTGAGCTGTAAATATTTTCCTTTAAAAGGACGCCATGGAAATATGTTAAGTGTATTCTTCTTTGTCGTCTTCGTGCATGCTTGTAAAGTGTTACAGTTCAGTTGAGATGGATTACTTAATCGTATTCATGGCCACACGAGATGGGTGGTTTCCACCCGGGGTGGTTATGCTTCTTCACATCTTACATATCCAAAGGCATATCCTTGGTAAATCACTGGAATCACTGTTCCTTGTCGCTAGCTACCTTTATTATATACGTATGAGAATAAAAAAAGACGTTAAATCAATACCGACATACAAAACTGTACGTTAGCCTTTAAGCATTTTGCGAGGCGTGGTAAATTCCTATGTAGATATGCGTAGCTATACCAACACTGTCGTCTGTTTAAGATAGCGAGCGTATGGTATGTAGTACGAGTACATCCGTGCTTTCTTTAAATTGATGTAAATTTGTATCCTTGACTTAGATTTAGCATCACATGCTGGATATATTTATTATTATTTCCTACTTCTTGTGATTTTGTGAGAAATTCATTCCTGGAATGTTGTACGATGACAACGCTTGGGCGTTGGCTGTTCTTCTCATGCTGCAGCAATGTTCTACTTTAATCTTTGGGGGTGAAGTGCTTGAAGGTAATAATTGATTTTAGGGAAAACCAGAAAGAAAGTCCTACTTGGGTAGTTAGCAAGACAAAAAGCAATCTAATTTAATTTGGGATTTGTCACAACAAATGGGGAGACTGTTGCGGATTGTGTGTAATTTTTTCAAAAGGGGTTTATTTTATTTCACTGTTCGATGAAGCTAAAATAGATGTCTGGGGTGTAACAAATGGCAGGCAATTTTATTAGAAAACAGAAGATTGCAAATTTTCTATTGCATCATAAGGTACAAGGCAAGTATGGGAAAACATATCAAGTTCATGGGGTCTACAGCTCTGCAAATACGAACTACCTATTTTGTTAAAGTTTCCCTTCACCGTTTTACAAAAATATGGTTTAACTTCGTTGATATGATTTTTTGATTGTTAACATGGATCATTGACTTCAAACCCATAATTGACTGTCTTCCTTAACCCCGAATTCGAAAACCTCGATAATTATAAAGCCATCACAATGAAAAAGAGCCTCTTTGCTGAGAGACGAAAATAGCGAACTGTAGCTGATTTTTGAAAATATTGTTCAATAATTAAAACACATATAGCGCTCCATTTTGAATAACCCTGAACTGCCAGCTGTCTTTTCGTTTTTGATTGGCATCACTGTTTGTTATTTATTAATATTATTATTTATTTATTTTTCAATATTCTCAGACATAAAATATTATTATTATTATTTTAGATAATGTCACTTTAAAAACAGACTAAAGTGTTGGGTGAACATTTTTTTTTTATACCCTCCACAGGAAGGTATATTCACTTTGTCATTACATTTGTAACGCCAAGAAGGAGTCACCGGAGACCTCATAAAGTACATATATTTTGAATCACGATCACATTCTGAATCGATTTAGCCATGTCTGTCTGTCTGTTGAAAGCACGATAGCGCCCAAAGGGATTGACATATGACGAATGAAATTTGGTGAAAGGACTGCTTTGTATCGTCGATAGGTTGGTATTAAAAATAGGCTATGTCGGTCAAGTAGTTCGGGTACCTCCTATACAAAATCAATATTAGATTCATATATCTCTCTGTCTGTTGAAAACAGGATAGCGTCCAAAGGAATCAACCTAGACGAATGAAATTTGGTGAAAGGACTGCTTTGTATCGTCGAAAGGTTGGTATTAAAAATAGGCTATGTCGGTCAAGCAGTTCGGGTACCTCCCATACAAAACAAATTTTGCATGACTTGTATGCAGTGGAGGGTATCAAAGCATCACAGTCCATTCAAAAACAAATACAAGTTTACGACATTTGCAAGATTCCTTGTTTTAGTTGTAAAATTTGGTACAAGAAAATGTATATGGGATCTTATATTGTAATATTTTTCTGGCGTATCTGCGCAAGGTAAGAGAAAATCCAAAGCACTTGTGGCGCAATTTTCAACTCAATATGCGTCATTCATACGTTTTTCTATGGACTATGTCTCCCGTTACGTACAAGCATTAAGATCGTAATATCTGTGTTCGAATGCAGCCCTGCAAAAAAATATCTCCGTATAGATTAAACAATGAATCATTGTTGCCAATCGCTGTTTCTTCACAGCCGAACAAAGTTTTTAAGTAGCAAAGCCCTTGCTCAAAGAACATAACCAATTATGTAAGGCTCTAATTACCCTAGTCCTTTTTATTCAGTATTGAGTATTGACCTAATCAAAAGTGAATGAACATCCTGGGATAAACTGCTGGACATCCGGTCATGAATTATTTATTTATTTTGTTTATTTAGTTATTTATCTTTATCGATCCAGTGTTTGGGCTAAAATATTCAACGACTATAACTTAACTGTCCATATACATGCACTGGGCTATTCAAGGCGCTTACTTGACAACAAATGAAATACGTAGGACATGTGTGAAAAACAACGCTCCAATAGTTGACTTCACAGACGAGCGCAGAAAAGAAAGACCCAAGTCTGTGTGTGGATGGTATATTAAAGCGCGAACGAGTTTAGTGAAGGGGCTAATTGGGATGTAAAATGAATAGAAGCTAGAAAATTTCCAAATGTAGGTATATTCTTCTACTAAATTGTTTCTTTACTTTTCCGTTTAGTATCGACTTTAAGCAGCCGAAAATAATTATAGTACCCGATGTTCGTTTGCTTTATTTAAATGGCTGTCCCCGCAAAATTCCAAAGGCACACTTTTAATTTTGTACTAAAACCATTTCACTTCTGAAGTACTGATGAACCAAATAAAAAAAATAAAAATCTATCTCCTTGAATAGAGCTACATTAAACTACATTAAAAAGCCTACAGAAAAAAATATAAAACAAAAATACCCCAACAAATTATATCATCGACACATTCCTTGCACAGGACCAAGAAAAAGCAGCATGGTAAAAATATAGCACTGTTAATATAGTCAGTATCGTCCTGACAACCTGTTTCTACTTTTTGCTTTTAGTATATACATATTTTTTTGTTTTGTTTTGTTTGTCATTGTCAACAGAGTAGTATTTTCCATTGAACTATCATTTCCGTTTGGGTGGATGTGGGATGGGTGGTAGTTCTTTGGTAAAAGCAGTATAGATTGGAGCCGGCACCAATCAGTAAAGTTTCTGTTCGACCATCCCTTAAATTATTGAAATCAATTTACACCGGATGTCGTCGATGAGCAGAATGAAAGGAAATGTATGATGTCCCATGCTAAAAGATCACAAGCTTGATATAATGTCTGGAATGAGGTATAAGAGAACAGAGAAATAAATGGCAAATCGATTGATTGATGATAAGAGGCCAAGGGGCGCTGATGTCATTTCACCTAATAGACCGTCAGGTATGCCGTATCTAACTTTGGCAGAAGGATGCCAAAGCAAAAAGAAAAATCATATATTTTGTACCTCGATGGTGGCAAAAATTATTAAGAGACGGCACGGCTGTTAACAACAGCCGAATTTTATTTAAAATCTAAATGCACAGGAAAAAGAAACACAAATTATTCCATCATGCCCATATCTACTTTTGAGGGAATTTCCTTCAAACTTGACACAAGTTTCTATCACTTTATAGGACCGCTTAGCTGTGGCTTCATTATTTAAAAAAAAAAATTGCACGACTGAGTCGCAGGTTTCAAAGTGTGAAAATTGAATTAATAGACTAACGCGGACAATAATTCAACAGAGCACCATTTCATCCCGTCGAACTGAATGCCAACTGGCGTGACTCTCTCACTGTTCTAAAATGGGCCTCGAATTGATGGATTGTTTGAACTTTATTCCAACACCCGCGATAAGTGTTTTGCTGACCGATTATCTGATAGAAAACTTGGCACATTTTCGAGGACACTTTGCTGGCTTAAAGTTCCCAACAAAAGACAGTGCCAATCAATTGATTGCCCTCGCTCTAGAGAACAGTCTGAAGACTTATCAGATATCCTTTGAATTAAATACTCCCCACAAATAATCCAACAACATTTCAATACAAATAAGAAGAGTGATGGGATGATTTTTAATTGCTTTCCGCATTGCCAAATGATAAATGTGGGTTACCAGAGCGGGGTGTTATAGAAGACTTCTTTATCATTATTAGTATATTGAAGTGTCCTTCGAGAATGCTCTCGTAGAACTCGTGGGCCCTCATCAGCATCATCTCAATCATCATCATTCAACACTTGCTGGAATATTTGAAAATGTTTTATATCGCAAAAGCGGGGGTTCGGAGTGACAATAAATTTAATAGAATCCTTAAGTAGGATATGCTTCCCGCATTCCATTCGCATGTAATTGAGTCTGCCATTGTGTGTATGAAGTGTTGAATTCATCCCCCTGTGGATGACGTCAATTTTGAACGGTTTATTTTTAGGGACGCATAAATTAATCAATCAATTGTACTTTTAGGATGTCTTCCCTCAAAAAGGACGTCTCTTTTTTTTACGGTTTGTTTTTACTTTCAGTTCCTAATGGATGACTTTGGGTATAATGTAATCTAATCCAATTATGTGGGAATATTTCAATTTCTCTCTTTCGCTAACCAAAAGTCAGAGGGAAACCGTTCGGGGAACGTTGATTAATTTATTATTAATGTCATCAGAAATGTGCACCTGTTTTTATGGGGTGATGTATGGCGAAAGAAGAAGAATTACCATTCGAAATGTTATTCGAAAACTCGTTAAAAAATTAAAATCGGTTTAGTGGGTTTGAAGTCGAGTGCATATAGATGTTTTAACGACTGACAGAGCCTTTAAATTTAATTACTTTCAGTGAAATCCATTAAGCGCCACTTGCCTTTGTGTACGTTTTTAATGATTTTAAAATCCCTACAGCATTTCGCTATTTATTCAATTAAAGTACTTATAGGCTTGTGTTGGAGCATATGGCATTTCAAACTCTAAAGTGGGTATAAATTCTGCTTATGGCATGCAACTGTTAGTGGGAGTTATAACGCACAAGATAACGAATGTATTTGTTGGTGGTTTTTATACTTGCGGATTTCATTATTTTAGGAATATAAATGGCCAATTAAATTGGCAGAAAATATCTCCGAAATTAAGTGTAAGGAAAAAAAAAACTAGGCCTTCCTCGTAGGGTTCAACAAGATCATCGGCTTTCTTTATTTTAATAGGTTCTTGTCGAACTTCACTTCGAGATTTGTTTCTTCTCCATATTAAGATATCTTGGATGTATAGTGAGACTTTGATTGCGCTTTCTGACAAGAAGCTGGCTACTACCAGACAGGCCAGTCAAAAACTTAATAAAATTTATGACAATAATGCAAATTTTCGACTTAACGAAAGTTGGGTATACATGTCAAGTAATTGCATTTTGAGAGGGAGAATCTGTAGAACTATGACAACATGGCGTAAGAACAGTGAAGCATGTCCTTTACCACTGCCTAATCATCATACCTAGCTAATTGACAGTGAGTTCTTTATATTGTCAAATGTTCATTATAAGGTTGTAATTTTGTGACCTTTGCTCGGAAATCGATAAGTAAGCCTACAAAACTATAACCCTGTCGTATGGCCACTGAGAAGGTATCTTTCAAACAGACTATCTCTTGTTCTGAATAAACGTTGTCAACTGAGCACTCAAAGAACGCAGTACTGAGTGCAACTAAAATGTCACTGCTCAAAATTGGACACACAGTAACTATACCAATAGATAGTGCCGTGAATTTTAAGAGTAACCATACCATATAGCCAATGCCGTGCACTTTCCTGGGCAACATTGCAAATAAAATTCAAAACTCCGCATAATGTCATCCTACAGAAATCTGCATGAAAGCAATTTGTTTGCTCCTGACCTGATTAGTTATAAATCGCCAAACATCCACTCACTATTATGGCTTACCGAATGGCAGGTAAACTGCATCTGCAAGGCCGGCGATATAATATCCCGTCCATGTATCAACACATCACAAAATCAATAGAGAATTTTCATTAAACGACGCAAGTGAAAAGTTTACAAGTTTCGGTATTTCTTTTTTTTGGCTGGTGGTGCCGTTCTTCAGCAAAATTTCTACCATCCACAAATTTCAATTTTACTACATCACGTTTTTCGATACCATCGGTTGTAAAAACTATTGCACGTTCGCCATCTGTTTCTCGGTAATTTGCCGGATGGTAGCGAAAGGGAGCTACCACACATTCCATGGTGGAAAAAAAAACAAATAAATAAACATCTATTCTTCCATCAATTTCCCACAAAGGAATTCAATAAAAAAGCTGCAAAAGGGAGGGCAAAAAATAGTTGATGGCGTACTAAAAGGAATTAATAAATTCGCTGCCATTTTTCAACGCCACCACTGGAGGTTAGGACTACGAGTACGAACAATGACTGGGGTGCCTAAAAAACTATCAGCTGCTAGCACACTTGCCGCTTATTCGGTCAAGGAAAAAATCCATGAAGTTTCAAACTCTCACATAAACTTTAGATTCAAAGTATTTTTTGTTTTTTTTTTGTACATTGACGCCGTGACGTGTTGAAGAACTAGTTTCGTTGTCACGTTTGACTGATGGGAATGCGGCCAAATGCATGCATGGCCTAAGATGCAGTGCTAACAAAAAATGCAGAAAAACGTTCCGTTGTAACTTTTTTAAGAGATATCATCACACCGTCGTCTCTGCTGTGTGTGACATCAGTTCCAAAAAAAATACCCTCAAATTCTCTTACAAAATTTCGAGGGAAAAAAGAAACTCCCTATTAATACGGTTCGGCGATGATGAGCCCGGGGGCACCACTGCATGCACACAGACATTTAGCTCACTAAATGGCAGTTTGTTTGTTTGTATACATATATGGGGTTCTGTGACCACTACCCTCCCAATGGGGGAATAATAAAAGCCAAATTAGAATTTGAAACGAAAACTGCCGGGGATTGTGTTCAGTACAGACTGTAGGACCGAACAACAAGTGAAACTAAATATGACTCGTTAAGTCACACATGGGGGATAACGAATTTTCCTTCTTCCATTTGTGTGCCACAAAAAAAAAATAAATAACCAGGGATGGGACGAACAAAAAAAATCGTTAACTGATTCCCTGGACGGAAAACGTGAAAGAATCAAAATTGGGCAAAAAAAAAGAAGACTCTTGGCAGAGATGGAGTTTTCCAATTATCTGCCTTTTCTGGTCAGGACTTTTTCGCGTATGCATGTGTGTGTGGAATCCTTTGAAGTTTGTATTTGTAGCGTGGTGCGGTGACTTTTTGGATTTCCTTTTCAGGCGGGAAGTGTTTCATAATGCTAAGCGATGTTTGTGGTATAAGTATGCGGAATTGAGCCGGTTTTAATAAGAAAACTGTATTTTGGAACACCGTGTTGGCAATGACTGGGTGGGATTTCAGTATTTATCTCTGATGCCGGTTCTTTTGATTGGACAAGTTTTTTTGGGAAATACCTTTTTTTTTAAAACGGCCGATTGTACCTACACTTCCAGTGATGGTTGGAATTTAGTTTGATTGCATAAAAGTTCCCGATTCTTCCTTGAAATAATGTGCAAATGCATATCCCTCATCCATTTATGTTTTGTGTGTCAAAAAGCTACCTAATAACTAAGGTGTTTCCCTCATTGTGACATCTCGAATGTCTGACAAAGTTATGATATTTATACAATAGATCTATCAGGTGGCAGTGTCAGCCCACTGAGCATGGGACTATAACAAAAAAAAAAGGTTCTAAGAAAGCTTCTGAGTTCAGCCTTTCGAATATACCTTGCAATTGTAGGTCCTTTTTATTTTTAACAAAATATTGTCTCAGAAAACACTTTTCTGTGAGATGTCAGTATCTACTAGAGTACCGCCTTCAGTTTTATTGTTTACTTCTGAAAAATGTGCACGACTGGTCAGCATCAAACTTGTAAGAATTATTTTTGGTATCATATGATCAAGTATATTTTAAAATATGACAGGGTTTCCGTTCAAAAACCTGCATAATTTAATTTTCTACGTTGCACGCAACATGGAAAATTCGACATTTTATTTTTTTAAAATAAATGCCGAATTTAGGACCTCCTTGGTCCATCACACACTAAACTACATGCCATCTGGTTCCGTAGCTTATCGAGAGCTGGCATAGAGCAATTCTGGATCGTGGTCAAATATCTTAATGAATCCAGGCATTGAAAAAAATTGGAAACGATTTTATGCTACCGGGAGCATATCTAGAACGCCTTAATGTACCCTGAAATCGAAAGCCGGAAAAGGAATAATTCGCAAAGGGGAACTGCGAACCGTTAACGAAAAGTCCGACTTACTCGCCGTGAGTGACTCGCATACTAGGGAAAGAATTTGTGGAATCAGTTCAGAAGCTCCACGGATGAGACCCTACCCACTTGCCATTGCAATAAAATGTATTTTTAGACCTAGTTAACTTGCTGTTTCATCATTCAGCGTTTGATGTTTCCCGATCATTTAGACTTTTTTTGAAATATAACACAAGTTCGAACAGTGTTATAAGTGGTAGTCGTTTATTCACGAAGAAAAACGCATTCTACATTCGAACGATATACTTAAAATAAAGCAAATACACAAAAAAATCACTTAACTATTTAAAATCAAAAAAACTTTCGGTTAAAAACGACTAAGTAACACTTATAATAGCTCTTTGAACAGAGTAGGTAAGTGGATTAAAAATAACCGAGTCAACTTGTTTGAGGAAACTCGGTTTGAAATAACTGATTCATAAATTTCTGGGTCGTAAATAGCAAACTAACCCTGTATGCATTTAACAATTTTATATCTGTAGTTTTTTACAAGGAATACTGTTTTTTTTTCAACAGAGACTTAATCCATTTCTTTAACCGAGCAAACATTACAATCGAAGCCAATTTTAGAACGCGAACCCTCAATTTAAAGGCCAAACAGTTGTTATTTAAATTAAAAATGAAATCCTAATGCCCTTCATTTTGTTCGGTCCTTTGAAATGCTCTGTTTATCATCTTTGTTAGTACAAGTATTTCAAAAATAATAATAAATTGTTGCTCTAAGTCAAAAAAATATAGTGTCCCGCATAAATTTATCCGGCTTCTTCCAAAACAAAACAATGAAAAAAAAAAATTCTACGAAAGCACTCAATAAATGTTACCACAATTCACTCATATTTATGCGGTCCGCATGTAAAAGAATTTTGTGGTGTCCTTACTTCATCTGGCATTACAGTCCTTTACCTCAATAAAATTCATCGTGGACCGGGTTCCACTTTTCTCGGCAAATTTATAAATATTTATATAGACGCAAACACAGGCCACCGTGTAATTATTCAAGAAATTTTCATAACAAATTTGGATTTTATTCAATTTATTCCTTTGGATAACCATGACATTATGTTCGCGTCCTTCAGGCATGACCTCTGCCAAACATAGAAAATTTGTCATTACCGCACAGATTTATGTGTAACTCATTAGGCATGCATAATTTCCGTTACCCTCAACACTACAAATTATGCCAGTCAAAAATATCGAAAACAGAACACTAGCTGCGTTGCTGATGCGGCTGTTTTTTGGGCACACAACCTCAAAAGACAGTAATACGAAATGATTTTCTGCGGTTTAACTACTGTCATTTCCCTACGGCCGGCAGTTTACCGCAAAGTCCTTGCGTCACAAACATATGAACACAAGTACGAGTACATAACGTAACCATTTGACACAGATAACGAAACCGGCCCAACCCCGTGTCCGTGTGCTGTGTGCATCACAGCAGTGTTCTGGAACTGAGCTTGTTTACAAGTACCATAATCATATTAGGACAACTACAGGCAAATTGATATTTCGGTGGTTTTATGCACCGAACGGGTGATTCGCATGAACGTATTATATACTGCGTGAAACGTGAAAATAATTTTCCAACTTCAGAAACAGAAAACATAATTTTCGAGATTAATTTGGCTTCATAATTTCCGCTTTTGAATAGGACAGGAGAGTGGTTGCCAACAGAAGAGACAGTGGATGCCAAAGACACCAATATAATCACAATGTGGGAGATAAGAAGATGACAGCTCTCTGTCAAGTGAGTTGGGTATATAGCAGGGTATGGAGCTCAAACAAAAACTGTAGAGTCAACCTCAAGGCAATTTTCATTAATGAAATTGACTATTGGGTTGGACACTTTATCCGATTACAGTCACTTCGTCGATTGCTTCATTAAGTGGGAAGGACAGTACCCTATGCTGGAAAAAATAATTCCCTTCATTTTTGTTGCCTTTTCTCTCTTTTTTTTTTTAATAAAACCTCGGAAGTTTGTTCTTTTTTCGTGAAGGATATCGCAAACGATTTGCATATAAATTTAACGAGGGCTATAGAGATGGATTGGCAAAGGTTTAGCGTAGGATCATTTTTATTTTTATTTTTTTTTTTTCACTCTCCCAGCAAGGACAAAGATTTTGGGGCCAAAGTAAACATGCCATCAAGAAGAGGTAGCACATAATAATCAGTGGAATCAATAAATGAAATTGATTGACATTTTATACGAGTGTGTATACGTTTACGGGGTGTTTGCATAATTGTTTGTCTTGCAAATTGTTGTTGGTGTTGTTGTTCTCTGCGTCAGTGTGTATGACGATGATTTTGTGAATTTTGTGATGGAAATTAATCGGAGTAAATACGTTTCCGAAATGGGCTATGCCATATTGAATTACTCCTGGCCGTCAATTATTAGAACTAACCACTTACCTAGGGGAAGTCAGTAATTAACATATAGTCATATGAAAATAGTGTCCTTACCTGGAAAGATAAAAATATTTGTTGAATTCATTAGTTACCTATATTAAATTTAAGAGTAAGGCATGCATTTTCTAACAAGTAAATTCGCTGGCTATAAAATCATCGTCTGTTATAAAATAATGTCCGTGGGGTATCTTCCCAGATAGTCCCAATAAAATACTCCCAAAAGAGTTCTAGTCATGGGAATAAGCGCGGTCGAGTCTAAAACCGACACTTTCGGACTGATTTCATACCAACGTGAAACTCTAGCATGAAATACATGCATGAATGTAGGAGTCACATTTCCAGACAAATCACTTGAAAGACAACAAACTCGAATTTAATGTCCAATCCAATAAAATAAAATATCATAGCTTGCCATTCGAGGGATAATATTCCCAAGCAGAACCGGCAAATACCGATGAGTCGACATACATTTTAATTGAGCTCGTTGCCTAGTCCATGGTACGAGTGTCCCCTGGCAGTATATCCACGTCTGTTGATCATGATAATGAGATTTAATTCAAATAGTCGTACATCCTCCCCCAATTGCTTTGAACAGGCACACGCACTATGTTCGTATAATGCAGACGAACAAAACGCAATCATTTCCAGTGCCAATGTCCCCGAGACATTCTAAAAGTCAGCCAAACAAACACAGTCAATACAAACAGACAGAATCTTAGAAGACAAAAAAACCTAAACGAGTATAAACTGGGTATCTGTAGTATACTTCATTTCCACCGAAACGCCAACAAACCGAATATCTTATGAAACGTCTGTCTAATGCGAATGATTGGCCAAACACCAGGGGGCCTGCAGCCAAGCCTGTCTGGAAAATTAAAAGTCGGCTTAAAGTGTCCAGTGGTTGTCGTGTTTGCAAAACTCCGAACGCTTTTAATTAACTAAGTACCGCAACAAATTTAACTCTGCTGAAAGCATCTTCAACACAACTGAATTCGAATATTAGGTTCGGTAAAGTTCAAGCTTGTTGGTTCTTCTTTTCCACAAAAAAAAAACCTTTGTGTACAATCTACCCGCGTGTAGAAATTGTGTTTATTTTGTCGTAAATAAAGAAACAGTCAACCTAAGCATCCCAAACCGGAAGTTAACACATCTAGGCCAAGATGTTTGTGAGCATCAGTGTATAGGTAACATGGAAAATAATATCACCCATTATGCTCGCGAACTGTACAACGGGTATTTACGGTAATTATGCCCAAGAGTAAAAGATGGGAAACTTTTAAAATATATTATGCTGTGGGTCTGTATTTTAGTTTGCTATAATTAAATGTTTAAAAGTTGCTGAACCTAAATCTAAGGATGTAGGCACTTTTTAATGAGATTGAGTCGAATTACTAAAATGTAAGGTACACTCACTTGTTTCAAAGTTCGGCTGCTGATGGCGTTGAAAGTCAGAAAAATGGGGAACGACGGTTTGGTAAAACTATCTTCATTACGCTATACATATTTGGTTCGATCGTAAGCGGTGGAGGTGATTTGGAAGAAAGCCATATTTAAAATAAAAAGAACACGTATTTTTCGGACCAAGAGACTCCAGAAATTCATATTTTAATCTTTTCATGATCTCATATAAATCGGATGCTCTTGCCACTGGCCCCCTCAATTTTATTTTTCTAATTCGCCATTTTGTTTTCCATTTGGTTATATCAATTAAGAATCCGTGTGACATGCAAAAACATACAAAAAGTAAAAAAATAAAGTGCACGACTGGGTCGAACGAAACTTTCTCGTTCCTCAAAAGTTTGTTTGGTTGTTTTCTTATTTACTTAGGTAGGTATACGTAAGTAAAAAAACTAAAAAACAATTCTAGATAAAAGAAACAGTTCATAGATAGAACATAGGAAAAGGAATAGTGTTAAATAAAATTCACTTTTGTGAATAACAATGTGAGTTTTTAAAAGTTGAAGATCTCAGTAAAAGGAAATTGTCGCAAGTTCTGGTTAGAGAGTTATAAGTGCCACTGTACTATTTTATAAGCTCTTACACTTTACAAGATTTTTGAGTACGAGCACAAGTGTAGTAGGAGTTTCTGTTTTCTGATCTATTAGGTCATGTTTTTATTTTGATTAGCAACGCTGGTATAAGGTGTCTATGATTGGAAGCAGGCTTCGTGATGGATCCATATCTTTACATAGATGTATATTGTATGCCTATTGTAAGAATTGGGAGATTTGTTTTTGAATATGCGTTAGCAGTTATAAACTGAATATCCCAATTGACGTGTGTGGTGTGAATATGAAGTGGGAGTTTCTGATTGCGGTTGGTATTATTTTAAGGTGCCTACTCAATATGGTTAAACAAAAGAAGTGGGTTATGTTTGTTGAAAATAAGTTGCTTAGCTATTATTGCATTTTTATTAGAAGTGGAAAGTTGAGATTATTACAAAAGTATACCGTAGATATGAATACAAATCGGATTTGTGAAGTAATTTTTGAGAAATAATTATTAATCTGATTTGTTCGATTTTTTTTGAGAAAAACTAAGTAAGGGATCTCATTTAGAATACTGTTATTATCCCTAATAAGCATTTTGATAAAAATCGTTAGAACGGTTTTTGTAAAATTTGGCAGACAAAACAGTAACAAATATTGCAATGTTTAATTTGAAAAATACTATTGCTAAGCTATTCAGCTGAAAACCGAGTCATTTTGTTGTTCGGGATGTAAGCATTAGTAGGTTTTTAAAGTTTCTTTTTAAATCGAAAATGGGGTTTTCGAGATATGAGCAGTTTTTAAAATTAGCGTTTTCGGTGAATCGAATTGAAAATTAAGAACGCAATAGTTTTGAAAACATCAATTTTACTCAAAGCTTGCATTTTGGTCGATGTTGGCGTTTTCAAATAAACTAAAGAAAACTAAAGTTTTAAAAAATTACTTTTTCCAAAAAACTATTTTACGATAATATAGAGAAAAAGTGAGTTTGCCATTAAGTATTAAATGATATGGATATTACCTTAGAAATGAACTTTTGTTACAATCGTATGGACCGTTTTCGAGATATGTCCAAATTTCAAAAGCACCGTTATTCGATTTTTAAGCGGAAAACTGAGTATGCAGTCGTGTTGACCTCACCTACTTAAGCTTAAATATCAATTTTGAATGAAATCGTTAGAGCCGTTTTGGAAAAATTCAAATTGTTATGAACATTTGGTATGGAAATACCATTAATATTAAGGTTACCGTACAAAAAAAAAAAACGGCCCCGAACTGCAAGCCCCCAAACTCCAAATCCTACGTTTGAAGGAAATACGGGCAGGCGTTTAGGCTGTAGGCCTCGGAACAGACGGACTGTAAGCTCCCAAACTGCAAATCCTAAGTTTGAAGGAAATCCGGGCAGGCGTTTAGGCTGTAGGTCTCGGAACAGACGGAGAGAATTTTGCGACCCACTTTTTTGAGTTCCTCTATCATCGTAATGTCAGAATTGACAACCATCTCGAGTTCGAAATTTTGTACGAATACAATATCCTTATCTTACTACATAATGGAGAAAGTTAAAAATGCTACCAACCGCGGCCAACCTTGGGGAAATGTGATAGAGTTCGGGAATACCACATTTTTACGTTACTGAATGTCATTGTCTAGTTATTATATATTTTTTAAAGGCGAATAATTTGATATGTGTGGTTAATAAAACTATCTAAAGGAGGTGTTTTATATACTAGCAACATATTCACATCGATTTCAGGTGTAAATTTTTCTTAAATAACTGAAGAAAATTTGTTCAGAATGTTTTTATTTTCCCTCAACCAATCTACATTGTTAAGTTTTCATAAACATTGTAAGCAAATATACATTTATTCCTAAAAAAAATTACAACCCACACGTAACGAACAATTTCAAATTAAACGGATAAAATTCTATGAACGCTGCCAGCAACTTTGCCGACAGCGGAAGTGGCTCATATTTTTTGCGAGTGGGTGAGCCGGAATTTTTTAAGTTACGTGACATTTGTCAATACACGAATTTCTATGTTACAATACTAGCGCACCAAATCGTGACCACTCCATAAAAACATAGCTTATAGGTAAGAAACGGGAAATCGGCCGGAGTTGGTGGTCTGAGTATAATTTGTTTCTGGATCAGATGGTTTAGATCTAGAGCCTACTGTCGATGGTGTAGCTCATTATCATCAGTCTTTTGTCAGGCAGTTCTACTTTATAAGCTTCTCTGGTTAAGCGAGGGGACCCAGTTTCGATGCCCGAAAAAAAATAAACTCCATTATAGGGCTCTTTTTCCCACTGCCCCACCTCTCGCGAACATCTGACAAACATCCGGGAGTAAAACTGTCATGAAAGAGCTTCTCGATTTGCCATTTGGACTCGGTATATAATTGTAGATCCCTTCCCTTCGTCCCAAAAATAAAATAACGCACAGAAAAAGAATGAATGCGAGAAGCTGAGAAGCTAGGCCTATGGTCCTTACGGACCTCTTGCGCCAACTATTTAATTTTATTTATTTAAGCTTCTGTTAGCAACATCAAATTTTCTCATCTGTGAGCAAGCTGTACGCTTGCGGAACCTAGTCGATTTTGCATAGGAAGCAGAAACAAATTGAGGCATCTACTGCTCGTCTGCACGGATAACGCGATTCCACCTCAGGTTAGCGTCGTTGTCAAATATTTTCGTGGAGGTTGTGACTGTAGTAACAGTGACGCCCTCGTTTTCAGATTGCGACGTTAAATCTCTAAGAACAATACTAACCTTCGAATACTCGATGATGCGACTTATGCCCACGGAGGTTCGCATGTGCCTATCCTTGACCCATTCGCAGCGCACGTTTATTTCAAAAGCAAATGTATATGATGAGCTGGCAGTAACTGTTACAATGGCTCTTAATTGTGTAAATCCTCTAAATACTGCTCCCATCAATTTGATGGATATATTTAAGATAAGCTCCCTTAGATAGTCGCTTATCTTTTATACTCCCATTATAACGAACTTTATTGCCTTTCATAATTTCCGGGAAAGAATCCTTGCAAAAAGGGTTTCGGCATACGCACCTCAGACAGACGCATAATGCCACAAGACAAATGATTAAACTCACAGCCCACCACATAAGGAAACTGAGCTGATGAGATTTATGGAAATTTAATGAAACCGCGCCCCATCTCCAGATTGCAGGATCGCAGGGTATTTCCTTGTGCGAAAGATTTAAATTATGTGTTTCTTTTTCTTGTTGTTGTCTGCTCTTGGTATTGGAGTTTCTTTTGTTTGCTCGGTCGCTCTTCATTTGACAGTCCATGTATAGGTGCGTGCTTAAATTCATATTAACAAACTTTTGCAGCATATCAGAGTGAAGGGCTGTCATCATTGTTGTGATGGTAAAATAAGAGTATAACAAACAAAAAAAAAAACTAACAGCATAAGACAAAGGAAAGAGAAGAAAATCCCTTTGCAAAGAAGATGCTTAACAACTTGGAATGCCATTAGGTGACTCAATGGACTGAAGAAATTGCGAAAACAATATGACACACGACCAACCAGATGAATTGAGTTCTCAAACTGTCGGCAAGAGAGGGAAAGTTCCCGTTTTTCTTGTTCCCATTCCCATTTTATGCTTTTCCACCTCGACGTCTTCTTTAAGGAAAAAACTTTGCTCCTAAGCGCAGTTAAATGGAGCGGAGTTAATTTAACAAGATTTACGATGAGCGAAGGCAGATGAAGGACACACCTCTGTCGACACACGAACCCTCGATGTCGACAAGAGTTGGAGAGTTCTTGTGCGTGATGGTGATGGAGCCATCACCATCTCCTGGCGTCCTGTAAAGTATTGTAGTAGAAAGGCGAAATCATTTCTTCTTTCAGCTTTGTTTTTTTACGAGAACGAATTTAAATTTAAACTTCAAACGATTTTCTGGTAATTTTGCTTCTACTTCAAAGTGTGCGGCTTGTACTAAACGAAGGGCTTTATAGATACTTGTGCGGTGCGGTGTTAATGAGGCACTGACCTTAGTTCATGTTCATGCAACCTCAGAAATGTAAAGCACTTTTAATTCTCTGTTTGTTTACGATTTCTTTGACATGAGAGAAAAGAGCCGGGTATATGTGCGCGCTACAACAGCTCCTTCAACTTCCATTTAAAATTTCAATCAAAGAACGAAAAAAAAAACTCTCTTCAAAAAAATCATACGAATTAGGTACCCAAGTAAGTAAACATTGAAAGCACAGGCACTATGCACCCAAGTCGTCCTTGTTCCCGTCCAAGCAGTATTGCCATAATCAATTTATTCTCCAAAATCACACTCCAAAGGCGAACAAAGTTGAATGAAACCCAACCCCAGCCACAAAATCGCTAATCGAGCCTCAAAGATAGCGAAATACCTGCCAACAAAATTGACTACATGATTCCGTTCTAAATTTGGAAAGATTCAAAAATTGTTTACACAGCAAGCAAATCAAATCGAATGACAAATATTATCCAATATACATAAAAATCATAGGCAGGCACCTATCGGAAGCCAGTATACCTGCACCTACTCTGGAACATAAAAGAAAATTGAAATATAAAATGAAACAGGATACAGCAAAAAAAAAACCCCCACCAACAAGAGTGATTTAATAAATTGTTCGTAAATTTCACAGATGTATGACGAGGCGTTAACATCACCAGGTACACGGAATACACCGCCCACGCATTCGAGGGTATTTATTTTGTCGAACAGCAATAATATGATTCCGGATATCGCGATATTATTACACGATGCTGTGCATGTGTATGATGTATATCCGTTGCGATATATAAACACAAAGGTAGTTTTTTTTGGACTATACAGAAAGAACATTGCGCCGAATAATTGAAGCGACAATTACACGAGTAATTGACAATATAGCCGCCGTTTTGTTATAATGACTTGCTTGCCAAAACGACAGCATTGAGTTTCGAAAAATGTCCGTTTACGAACTGCAAGTGAAATAAGTTTGAACAAAATTGAAAACAAAATTGCACGATATAGATCACGGATTGCACTCGGCTTAAAATATTCCGAATATAGGTACCCAATGGCCAGTGTTTAATGTTATAGACTTCTGAGCGGGCAGTCTCACGTTCGGACTCTGAAAAAAAACTTAAAATGTCACCTTGAGCATTTTTCCGACAGCGCCACATCTGGCGAATTTCTGGCAAGCATCCGAGAGTATAACTTTCTTGGGAAAGCTTCGCCAACCATTGACACTCGGCATAAACTTGGAGGTGTTTCAATCGCACCAAAAAAGCTAGGCAGGACCTGTTGCGCCAACTATTTTCATAGACATTTAAGTAAGGGGACGTTAAAACTGTCGTTCAGACAAGGCCAAAATTTGAAGAAGTTAAAGAAGCTTTGTCACCTTTTCTTAACTGCATTTGAAAGTCTCACTGGAGATACCTATATTTCACTACAGAACCTTGCTTTTATCAACTTCGTAGATTTGCGAATGCGTCGGCATTTTTCAAATGTATTATCCCAAATCTGGCCAATTTGGCTTCGAGTTCGTGCGGCGAAATGTCGTGAGTTGGAAGGTTGCATGAGAATTTTTTTAAAAAATATAATGTTCAATTCCATGATCCGAAATTCGCCAAATGTTGGAAATGACAATTTTTGTTAAAGTAGCGTTGGTGAAAGGGCTACTTCCGTAAGCACCTTTTGTACTAAATTACTAAAGGCTATTGCATGTATTTTTTTTAAAAAAAATTATGTTCAATTCCATGAACCGAAGTTCGCCAAATGCTGAAAATGACAATTTTTGTTAAAGTAGCGTTGGTGAAAGGGCTACTTCCGTAAGCACCTTTTGTACTAAATTACTAAAGGCTATTGCATGTATTTTTTTTAAAAAAAATTATGTTCAATTCCATGAACCGAAGTTCGCCAAATGCTGAAAATGACAATTTTTGTTAAAGTAGCGTTGGTGAAAGGGCTACTTCTGTAAGCACCTTTTGTACTAAATTACTAAATGGGCTCCCATCTCAACCGCGTGAAAGGTCTCTGTCTGAAACAATGCGGCCTTCCATGCGATAGGGTTCGCGCTGCTTTCTGAAGTCGGACTTATCGCTCGGACATCCGTTAAAAGTCGAAAACTCATCATCATTTCATCATCATAATACCTATCAAGGAGTGTGCCCTTATGACACGAATCAACTTCGGCTTCTGGACATATAACTTAATTAATGTGCCACTTTATATCACTCCTCAGGAAATAGAAGGACCGGTTCGATATTCGAAAAAATATCATACGCAGATTTTGCTTGTCGAAAACATTTCTATTAACGAAATACGAAAAAGGCTTGCATAAATGAAATGATTAAACTCCTGATAATGGCACCAAGTGTGCATGTAAAGCACTCGTATACTCTGAACAGACCGCATATTAATCAAAATGGCAGTGATCATTGTAAGCGGTAAAATTAATAAAACCGCACTCTTCTGCAAGTTGCGTTGGAACGGACTTTTACCACGATCAGAAACAGCGGCGCGGCGGTTTGTAGAAATCTTTAGGTTTAAGAATTAGATAAGCAAAGCACACCCTATTCTACAACAAACACATAGGTCCTTTTGGAGCCATTATGATTCAATCGATCAATCAATCGAGAATCACTTCTCCTTACTCGTTACTCAGCCCTGTCCATGTCATGGGCCTGTCATCTCAAAGGGTCGATAAACCTATCTTTGACAGAAGACACTTTTGTAATAATTTGGATGTTCGAACGTTCCAAGTTTTAAACACCGACTCTAGAAGAGGAACTTGTATTTATTGTTCCAATAATAACCATTGATGTACTTTTGGTGGCGCTTACAGTGCGGGGTGGACCACGGCCTAAAATATAGAGGCTAGTGAGCTGGAAAGCTAAGCTACTTGTTTTACGTTCAACCCGGGAAAAGACAGCTTTAGCTATACTATTTTTACAAAAAACCTTCTCTCTGTTTTTTTTGACAAAAATCTAAAGGTTCACCTATCCTGCAAGAGCTCCTCAATTCAACAGAAACATACCCTCCTTTCGTCGTTAACAATAACAGTCCAAAGAATGGTTGTACGAAGCTGTTTCCAAGTTCCTATATGGACCTTTTGGGTCATCTACTATCTATTTATTTTAAATACGTCCCACGAGTAATTGTTTTCGCATTACTGAATATTTCAGATGTTTGTCCTGATATACCTTCGGTTTGTAGACTGGGCTAGGCAACGACTTTTTAAAAAAAATTCTTACAATATCGAGTTTTTTTTTTTTAAATGAACTCGAACTAAACGATTTTTCATTCTTGAAAAAAAGTCTTTACCATAACCAACACTAAATTAAAATGAAAACCACTTGACAGCTTTTCATCACCAGCAATCACTTTCACCAATTTCTTATTTACTTTACTTATATCTACTGCTTGAGTAAAACATCCCCCTACTTTTAAATCGAACAGCAAACAGCAAATTACTCCGAAAATCCTTGTTTTCAATGCCCAAACATGCTAGATAGATAGACACCAGGAAAAAAAAAAAGAAATCGTCTTAAGCCCGCCTAAAAGAAAATCACAAATCAAAAGCGTATACAACAAAAATGTTATGACAAGGCAAGGGACAAAGGAAAATAATTGAAGGAGAACAAACATTTGGCGACCAAATTAAGATGCTTTCACTGATTACATCAGCTGAACAAATTAATCCCACTTGAATGTATTTTTGGCTTAGGGTGACAAACGTTGGGTCACCACATGAACGTCGGACAAACACCCACTGGCTGTATGACCACCCACGCTTAATCGTCGCGCTACCAACACAACCCAAACATAATCCCGCAAATTGAGGCAAAATACACAAAAGCGTGTATTTTTATTATTACTGTATTTGCAAGGACTAATCCGATTCCCTGCGACAATCGCACACAAACGTTCCGATAAAAGAAGAGACATTGTCAAATTATCGAGAGAAACCACAACCACCATCGGCTTCGGCATCGGCATGACAAGTGTTTCTGCAGACAGTCTATCGGACGACAGCTGCGAAAAGAAACTTTTCACATCACATTTCTGTCAGAATCAAAGATTTAACATAATTGGGGTAGAGGTAGAGGTATATTCGCGCCCAATAACGCAAAAGTTTGAAAAAATACTATAGGTACGTGTCTGAGGACTGGCATTCATTTGGATTATATATTTTTCTTTTTTCGTCATCACATTTGAAAAGTGTCTGATGAGAACACCTACAGAAATAAAATATGCCATTGAAATCGTATCAAGTTCGCCCTGTTGGAAATGACAGGGGCATTCATAGGAAAAAAGTCAGTTCTCACCTTTTCCAAGATCCTTCTCAATCAGGAAAGCTTTTATTATAGACAATTGGCATGTTCGGGAATGACACTTCATGTGGGCGAGTTTGACGAGAAATATTTAATCACGGTGAACAAACTGCTCGCTTGAGAGTTTCTACAAAGTGACAGTAGATGCGGAGAATGTTTGTGATTTCTTATGTATTCCTGTGAAGGACTGTTCAATTTGAAATGGTTTACCAATCAAAATTACTGAAATAAATATTTCGACGACAGTGTCTTCATCGATTATGAAGGTTTTAGAATTACTGACTCTTTGAAGTTTTTGTCGAAACGACTACGAAATTTCGCCGCTTACCTATTGAGACCTATTTAGATGTACATATTTAGGTTAGATCGAGGGTCATTTCAAGGGCAGAAGTCGATCGCAACTTGAGATAATAATTTAAGGGTCAACGTCATAATTGTGAACTAGAAGACAGCATAGCAGATCAGCATTTAAAGATTGGAAGGATAAATATGTTAAATTTAGAATTTATCCCTTTTTAAAATTTTCTAAAATAAACGACGTGACTGTCGTAGTTGCCGGCTTGGCAATCGGTTAATAAGTTAGTAAACACTATAAGAGGAATGCATTTTTGAAGCAAACTACCTTACAACCACAGGTAAAGTGCATTTTGCTGTGGACCATGAAACACGGAGTACCCAGTCGATTTAAGGAAGACATTCTTTCAAGCTTTTATCATTTGTGAGGCAGGTGGCATGGGCGGCAAGCCCAATAACGACACTGAACAGAAATTGACTTCCACTACGCGTAAGTAGAAGCTTTTGAGTTTTTCAATCCTACGAAAAGACAGGGACCTCTGTAGGGAACGCAATGGGAGTCCAGATTTGGAGCCCGCTTTTAAATTAATTAGCATAACCCACTATACCACGACCACCTGTATTTCTTGGAACATAATTGTTTCAATTTAAACCATGTTTACCCTACCCATGTATAGTTCTGCCTGTTTAGCTTATATTCAGAGGCACATTTCATCCGTCTACAAAGATGCGAATGCATTACTTGCCCTACAAGATCAGGGGGTCAATTCTGGTTCTGTGAAAGAGTGAATCGAATTCTAATCGAAATCACATTCGCTTTCATACACTGCTTGCATTTTTTCGATTCACAAGGTATTAAAAAGCGATTTTAAGTTAAAATATCGTGGCGAATTTAACATCGCACACTCTTGTTGTACGATATCTGGCTCTCAATTTTTAATCTTTCACTAAAAACATTCTCTTGAAAAAGGAGACTTGAAAAAATATTATTCATATTTAAAATTTTTGAAGTTTGGTTTCACATTTTCGTAGAACGAGAATCGAAATTGCTGCGAAATTGTGAAAACATTTTCATTTCACTTTTTTCACGGAACCAGAATTGACCCCCAGGAAACCAATAAATACTATGAGCCTGAGTTTGCGCCACCTTACTAGGAGGTATGTTCAACGCTTTTGGTACGATTCAAAACTTCCATGAACGAGCTGACTTTCACTGAATGAAGTCGACTTTATATCTACTTATATTTGTTGTTTTTTCTGGAAAACATAGGCCTTATCATCGAGCAACAATGTAGTTTCCATTTCATCTGAATCAGTCAACTAAATCATAGAAAATAAGGCCTCGGTGCATTTTTGAACGGTTTGCTTGTATACAAGGTCAAGGGTACGAAATAAAATCAAATTTAGTACTTTCTTGCTAATTCATGGATAACGTGTTTGGCCTTAGGTCGTTTTTCCGATTTTTTCATATCTTCCATTTAGGCGGCCCTATTTTTATATGAAGTCTCTTCGTCGAATCGAAATGAATTTTAAATAGTAAAACCATTGAAAAAAATTCCAGTGTTAACATTTTACTACCAGCCAAATACCAAATACGTTCGGCTGTGTCCTTGCAGAAACATGATTTGTACGTATAATTAAGTAATTCAGGAAGTCCTAAGGCAGCATGTGAAACAAATTTTCCAATCTTCAGGTAATTTAAATCCAGCAAAAATTATTGGCAAAATATCGAATGAAAGTTAATATTTCTGGGATGTTTTTTTAACATTTTACATATGAGCCAGTGGTTGGTGGAGATCATATCTCATGATTTTGAAGCCCAATATCTCAAAATAAATGCAGTAGGTAGATTGAATATTTTAGCAATCGATTTTTTTTTTAAACAAGACTAAGGTGAATAACAAAAAATAACATAAACAATATCAGCAATACTAAATCAATAAAAAAAAGAGTATACTATTTAAACAGCACAGAACAATTCATTAAATCATTCATATGTTGTATGTCTGCTAAAATGGATACATTTCCCCGATCTAAATGTGCACATAGCCATAAGCTACTTCAAAAATTCGGTAGATTTGATTTTGCGGCAGTAGATTTAAATTTTGAAAAAATGCAGTACCTAGATCTAGTGCAGCAAAGTGGCAACGCTGATCTTTGCCCTCATTGCCCGATCTGGACAAACTCATATGGGGTATGCATATTTTTTTAATTGCCTCAGCCCGGTGGCGGACTTAAGCAGAAGACAACTCACTTAAGGGACAACATTTTGCGAAAACTTGAAATCATTGATTTAGAAGGAACACTCCCATTTAGGTTGAGGGTCTGTAGACATTTTCCCCAAACGACAAATTTCCGAAATATGTTACGTTTACCAATTTTTTGGATTTTTTCTGTCACGTTGCCAATTTCTTAAGACTTATGTTTGAAATTTTAGACTAAATACCCAGAGTCGAATCCCCGCCCCCGTAAACGAGTTTTAACTCTATTTTACATGCGAAACGAGAGCAAATTCCGTTGCTTATTGCCTATTGATGACACGGTGCAAACACTGATGGACCAAAATTACCTATGTGAAGGACGGCAGTCGCGCCTTGGCCGGAATGAAGCTTAAAACTCAAATTTTAAAACTAAAACTAACCTCTAATTTCTAATTTAAGCCCTGTAATTTAAGTATACGGAACGTAGTTGTTTTTTGCCCCTTTGAAAATTGCTCTCAAACTTAGACAAGTCGCAAACGGCACAAATGTCCTAGTACATCCTCGGATGCTGTGGCGATTTTAAACTTACGTTAAAATGTTAGCATTTCACTCACCTTTCTCAAGAAGCGTTCGTTGCACTCCTTGGCTGTGCCCCGCCAGTGTCTGTGGCGGTAACGAGAGTTGCCCAGTCGAAGAGTTCCGCGCAATTGTGCTGCCTCGGAGACTACCCGCCGAATGGTCTGGTACCTCAACCGATTACATCGATGAATCGGTTTCATAAGCATTTGCGCACCATGCTCGGGCTCCGATTCCGCCCCAGACCGCACATTGTCATCGTCGTCATCTACCCACGCACTGAGAACACCCTCAACAAAATTGTACAACATTTGAATATTCGATTGCATCGGAGCCGAACCGGACGGAGTATCAGCGGACGGTGGCTTTATGAGTTTTCGATTCTGGCACACCTCCCGCAAAAGGTTCTCACCGAAATGCACAGTCTTGTGACGTCTGCGCCGCGAATTTAGCGAAGCGGCCGATGCCGACTTCATCAGCTTAGCGCCGTGATGGTGGCCGCCAGCACCATTGGCCGTTACATTGAGAACACTGCCGCTGCCGCAGACAGTCTGCTTCTTCGATTTGCTCGTAGTGCGTGGTAGCGAGGCACGTGAGTCGCCGCGTGTTAGCGTGTTGGGCTGCGAGTTGGAGCGGTACTGATGGTGGATAGTCGCCACCGTTGTGGTGGTGGTGGCATCGTGCGACGGATGACGCAAGCGATGGAAGTCCGCAGCTGATCGTGGCAGTGAGTGGCATTTCGCGGCGTTGATACATTTTTGATTTTGACAAACCCTCTGGGGTCGGCACTCGCGACATGTGCTCGGGCAGGCGGGCGGCTGCTGGCGAACCGTTGTCGCGTGCCGGTCATAGCATTCGTTGTAGCAGCAGTTTGGGTCGGTGCATATGGGTAGCAGTGGACAGGAAGGATCTGTACAAGGCGGCGACGGACTTCTGGGAGCTCGTTCGGCCGAGGAGGATTTTCGCTTAGCAGTGGCAGCGGTACTGCGAGAGCCAGTCATGTCTGACACGGTTGCCGAGCGTTGCGTTTGATGGCGTCGGGAACGTTCTCGCTTTGCTTCGCGGTCCTTGGCTGAGGGTGGGGGTTGCTGCTGTGGCTGTTGCTGTTGCTGTTGCTGTGGTGGTGGTAGTGGTAGAGGTTCCTTCGCTGGCGGCGGCTGTTGTTGGTCTTTTGGCACATATTGGTATCGATCCTTATGTGGCTTGGCGTAGAGCCGTTCGAGGTTCGGTGCCACTACTTCGCTGGCCGAGTGTCGAAGTTTGCGCTCACGAGTACGTTCGACGTGTTTGGGAGGTGACGGCTTGCGTTCGGGCTGCGGCTTGCCCATCGACTGTAGCTTGTGCAAGGGGTACGGAGTCCAGTCGGCAGCGGAGATGATTTCATCTTCCATCTCGCGGTCGGAGTGGCCCAGCGAGTGGCGTTTCTTCGGTGCCGTTGACGCGTCCTCCTGTGAATGACTGCGGGGTGCTTCACCTCCACTTCCGTTTCGCCTGTGGTGCCGCATCGTGGACTTAGGAATAGCGCCTGTTTCTTCTTTGGATTTTGAAGTTTGCAGCTTTGTCAGCCACTCGACAATGTCACTCTTGAGCAATGAGAACTCACCCGGACCGGAGTGCTGGCGTTGCAGTGGTTTTTTCAGCAGCTCTGTCAGCTCCTCCTTCAAGGACTTTGCATACGAAGTGGCGCTTGACTTCGGGTCGGATGCCTGACGCTCGACCATGCTGCGCTTGCGTGGCAAGTGCTCCAACAACCACTCGGGCACCTCGTCTTTCATCACAGTTGCAGTGAGCTCGCTGGGACCGGACGAGGTACGGGTCGGCGGCTGTTGACGATCCAACCACCCGATGGTCTCCTCCCGCACCGGTCCGCTTTCGGCCGATCGCGCAGAGTGCCTCTGCTGGGCCTTTCGATCAAACCACTCGGACTCGTGGGGCGCCACTGCGGAGTTCTTGCGCGAATGACCCGTCTCCTCCTCGGCACTCTTCTGCCGTCGTGGCGGCAGCTGCGGCGGTGGCAGTTGCGGCAATTTCTCTTCGATATGCTTATGATGAGGCACTGGCGGAGGAGGCAATGGCTGTTGCTGCTGTAATGGGGGAGGGTGGGCATGGGTGTGATGTACATGGGGATGGGAGTGCTGGTGTGCCAATCGCACCGACCCTTTTCGCTTGATGCACTTTTGCTCGATGGTATCCTCGTCGCGTGCTCGCACCCGTCGCGTTATTTCGAAGATATCCCCATTGATCTGGTGGTAGAACTTCTCCACTTCCACTCCGCGATCGAACTCCTGCTTCGCGTGGCTGACTTTTCGCACCAACGGCGGTTTTGACGCACCTGGCACCTCGTCCTTCTCGTCGTCGCCCTCATCAGAATCCTCTTTCGCCGCCGGTGGCAATGCCCGAATTGGCTTCGCAGCTGCGGCAGTACTCGCTTCCGCAGACTGCTGTTGCAACAATCTGTCCAAGGAGCCGTGATGCGTCTTTATCGTTGGACCCAGCGGTCCCTCGCCGAGCGACTGCAATCGACACTGGGCATTACAAATGCACACGCCCCGCTGTTTGCTTCCAAAACGAAACAAGCTGCTCGCCAGGCCACTCACACCGCCACCACCGGTGGTGCCACCACCACCACCACCGGCTACATCCCTTCCCGAGGCCGTTGTTGCCGATGTCAAATAGTTCCTTCCCTGAGAGACTGGCGTTATATCGACTATCACGCAACAGCAATGCAACGAGAAGGTCTTCTTATCACCGCCGCCACTAACCGAGTTATTGTTTTCACTACTGCCCTCACTGCTCTTTTGTGACGCGGCCAGAATGAGCTCCCGCCAATCTCAGCTGCAGATCTGTTCAAACTCCTCGCCCAAAGGAGTCGCACCGAGTCAACTGTTAGTCTGTCAGCTATCCTCGATGCGGCATGCAATATCCGCACAAACATTCCACAACTATTTGCATTGAGCCTGTGTAAAATTATTTTCACTATATCACAATAATTATTACTTTAACTATCCTAACTGGTTATTTTATGTTTATTTTCGGTTCTATTTAAGCCTACGAAGTAGAAGAGCCAATTTCGATTCGATGTACACGAACGGATATGCAGCTTCTAGCGACTAAATTTACGTTTTGTTAACCTAAACTGTGTTTCATCTGTATTTTCCATCGCGAACAATGGCCAAAAACAGTTCTATTCAAATAATAATCCAACTGAACATAGACAATTATTTCTATTTAACATTAGGTATAGTTTGAATATATATATATTTTTTTTAATTTTTATTTACAATCAAATCACAAGTGCTCAATTCTTTTCGAACAGAAAAGTATCCATCTACTCGTATGTACAGTTTTATTTAATTTTCTATTTACACTGATTTTAATTATTTACTGCGCTCACTTTATTCACTATTTTTATACAACTTGTGTACGATTAAAGCTCTGATTTATTTTTTTTTATACAATTTTCGCACGCACGCACAAACAGTTGGAGGAGAAAAAGGAGGAAAAAAGAAGTCGCAACGCAACAGAAAGCATGTAACAGGACTCTGCTCTGCTCCACTTCACGTCGTCGTTATTGTAGGGGTAGTCCTTTTTTTCTTGCTCTCACTTTGTCAGAGGATTATTTTCCAATATAGTACACGTGCCAATATTATTTTTACTCAACTTTCTGCCATATTTGCCTTTTCGCCTATTGCATAGGTAAACAAGAACAAAAACAAAAAGTCATCGTATGTGTTTTTGTTTTCTGTTCTTAGTGTGACGACGACGACGGTTTGTGGGTGGGTGTGTAGGGTAGTCGCTCGAAGAATGGCAGGGGCGGGTGGCACAGTCACAGCAGTATATGCCTGTTTGCGTTGTATGTATAACTGAGAAAGGATGTTGATTTAAGTGCGCTTTTAACACATATTTATTCTTTTTACTGTGAAGTTGCTGCTGCTGCTGCTACTGCTGGTGGCTCGAGCTAAGGACAGAAATGATTTTCAACTTGTTTTGATTTTTCATTTTTTTGCTCACAGTGCTATCCTTTGTAAACGCACACACACATTTCTAGAGAGGAGCACAATAAAACACAAAATCAGCGCACAATGAATTTCGGAGTGAGAAAAAAGAAACGAACTTTCTCCTGGAAATTTATGTAGAGTAAACCACACTCGGATGAGGGATATATCCTTTACTGCATCTATCTATTGCATATAGCATTCAATAGAGCGCACACAACCGAGAGGAGGAAGTAACGTCAACGGAAACACGCCAGTATACGGTATACCCCGGACTAGAGAGAAAACACCGATAAATATAGTAGCAACTTTTGCGGGCGGACGACCGACCGACGTCAGAGCACGGCGGTGAAGGACATTCACAACTAATAAGAGAAAATCTCGAAATGAAAAACAAGGACGACGAAATCAAATCAACAATTTTTTTACATTTTTCAAACTTGCACTCACTTTGAAAGCAGCAAAAAAAAAAAAAAGGAACTGAACAGAAAAACGGGATAACAAACTAGAAGTCTGTATCCCGTGGAATTGTATTGAAAATTATATTTGTTACATGAAAGGAAAGGAGAAACAAAAAGGAAATCCACACACTTTCTATGTTGTTTTTATTTTTTGTGTTTTAATTTGTTTTATGTGTGTGGCGCGTTTCACGGACTTTTATTTTTTTTACTGACGCACACAACACCCGACGACGTTCTCGCTATGACTGAGACACTCTGGCAACGTTATTCTTCAAATCGTCCATTTTGAGCGAGAGAGGGTGTCACAGTTGGGGTTTTATTTTCTTATTATTTTTTTTTGTTGTGTAAAGCTTGGCAGAGCAGAGCAGAAATAGTTGTTCTACTCTAAGGATCCCACCCATATCAAATATGTATAACAGTTTTACAAGTAATTCTAGGACATCGTCTAACAAAAATCGCCAGAGCGAGAAAGAACGAAAGTGTTTTACATAATTGGAGCTTTCCGAATCGCCACCTTACCGACAACGGGCAGGAATCATGTCCTGCGCAGTATTGAACGCTTACATAAGCTTCGATACAGAGAGGACAACTGTTATATATGAAAGCTTGGAGAGGGATTGCTTTCCCATATGGTGTCGGGGTGAAACTTTGGTATTTTTGGAATTCATCGAAGGAAAATAGGGAAAAATGAAAGTGAATTCCGTGTTTCCACACAGCTTTGTCGAAAACAGGGGAATCACGGCGACTTTCGCTCTTTTATTGCATGCACTTAGATTTTATGTATTTACTCTCTTATTGGTGAGGATGTGATGAAGCTTTGAATGAATTTTGTCCAAGGCAAGATGGAAATTGTTGGCCTACGAGTAGAGTATGTGCGGAGACATTTTCGTTTTGTTTTTTTTTTCGGCATAAATTATGCGCTACACTGTGGTGGGAAAGAGTGTCTGCGACCAAAGTTGTCCAGGAGTATTTTTATCATTACTTTACACTAAGATCAATGTCGGCCATCTATGTTATTAATTTATATATTTATGGATTTTGCGTTTGGGAACTTTTAAGGGTTTGTTTGAATAAGATGGCAAATTAAAAATAAAAATGGTAAGAATTTGAAATCAATCTTAGAACAACAAAAAGTCTTAAGAATCTTCGGACTGTGTAGAGTTGGAACATTTTCAAATTTGTTTCAAATCGACTACTTTCTGATGAAAAACTTATAAGACTTCTTATCCACTAAGCTTCGCTGTTAATATTTAGAAACAGTATTATAAGCTTCAAGTTGAGTAGGGAAAAACTAAAATTGATGTTGCCCTGACAAGATTGCTACACTGACAATTCAGACTGACAACTAATTTTTGGAACTTTTTCAGTCTTGCAATTTTGAGTTTTTAGGACATAGCATTTTTGTTTGCAAGAAACAACACAATTAATAGTTCAACTGCTTCTAGGGGCCTGTATATCCTCGTCTGACAAACGTAGGTCTCTTTGATGCATCCCAAAAGTAAAAACTCACATAGAAAGGCTTTCAGAAGCTTAGGGCTTCTTAATTCTTTTGGGTTCCATAGCAGATTGCGTCAATGGCAAAGTACTTATATTGGCTTCTTAAACAATGTGAGATATTACCACTTCACCGATGATTCTGCGGTTGGATGTTTCTGAATTACTCGTTCTCCAGTAGGTTTATTGTTGGTTTGTCAAAAGGATCGATTATTCTGTACGCAGTCCGCAAACATCAACTATACCCGATGTAGATGGTTTAGCAGAATTTTATAACAGCCCATCGAATACCTCCACTTTCTACCGACAAAGTTGTATGGAGAGCTACACTGATCGGTAAAATAATGGAGTCACACTGAAGACAGGTGAAAAAGAATGGCCTTTTCTGTTGCTCAGCCAGACAAACTTTGTTGACACTTTTAAAAATTCCTGATGAGGCAAAGTGTTGGTTTTAGTTTAGCATATTTTGGCCTAGTGCTGAACAAGGTATTAACCTCTTTGGAACTACTAACATTTTGCTCAATAAGCGAACACATAACCGCGGGTAGCCTCATCATCTTAAATCTTAAAATAAATTCTTAGACCCTGCTATTCATTTTGAATACAAATTGGGATAGGTGATACCGCCTTGAATTCGAGCTATTTTCCATTCAACATCCAAGACGCTGATCTCTAGAATCCTCTACTATAACAAATTCTCCTCCACAAACTGTGAAATAAACCGTTCAAAGCACTAGCTGTATTGTTTCACATTATTACTACGATAGTCATATATAAGAACCTGCTCTATAGCATAATCCCCACCATACGAAATCAAATCTGCACTTAACCGCGTTGGAAATCTTCAACAACCAAAAACCCAAACAAGTTTTCCAGGTGCCCTTTTAAAGCTGTACACAGTAGCAGTATCAAGATCCTTATGAGTTCAATTATGTAAACAATTTTATAACTTCACATCTGACATCACTCTCAACTATGATTTAATACCATCAGTCTTTCACGGTATAAACTATCATTTACATACATCTACCCATCGCCTGTCCAACAGCACCTTCTACACACAAAACGCTGTTGGCACAAACATGGTGAAAATAATACGAAACGAACAACAAAAAAAGAAAAAGAAAAGCAACTGCCAAAACGCTTTTCGATGTCGAAAAGGATAACCCAATTACAAACTTTTTGATTCAATATGCAGGATACTGTAAGTACTTGCACAGGGATATGCATATACTTACACCGTACATCTGTGTGGATCTGGTTGAAGCATGGTGTAGTGTGAGGAATTTGTTGACTATATTGGCATTGGTATCAGAGGAAGAGGGATCATCCGTTTCTCCTCTTTTTTTTCATTTTCCCTTTCCTGTTTTTTGAATTTTTTGGAGTTTTCATTTAGGTATTTTTTTGTTTGCGTTATTCTTTTGGAGGTCGTCAAATATGTGCGGTAGGTATTGAAATTTATCAGATTAATTGAGGGGGAGATATTGGAGAGCTTTTGAATATTATTATTTCGTAATATTGTTGACCTGAAACCGAGTAGGGGTGGCAGCGGTTGCATACCGATTTTTTTTTTGATGGTTTTATGTTTATTTGCAATTTAATTGCAGCACGGTTTTTGCCATTTTCAAGGTCTACTGGTTTTGTTTTTGAACAACCTGATGGTGAAATTGAGTTCACTAAATGGTGGGAAAATACCTAGTCCTATTCAGAGCGACTGGGCAAATTGACATCCAATGTATGCTCATATAGTGTCTTCTTTAATACGGGATTATGTTTTTGGAAACAGGGCCGAATTTATTTATTTATCTAGTTTTTGATTTCACAATCGGATCATTTACTATGACAATTTATAAAAAAAAATAGACAGGACATTTAAAAATAAAGATGATGGTGATGACAAGTGTACAATTCGTGAGGGAAAAATAATTTAACTCTGAGTCTGAACTATATTCACTTCGCTCTTAAATTTGCAGGGCTTATACCCAATATGTAGTAGAACTTTTTAAACAAAAAATGAATAACGTATGACCATTTACAGACATTTAGTTTGACTCTCATGATAAGTGAATAACTTAGATGTTAGATATCTGTGTCCAAATCAACCGAGCCTGACCAATTCGACAATAAAACTCTGTTTGCTTCTTCCAACAGTAGTAAAAAAGATCCGGATGTCCCGATGTGTCTCCCGATTCGAAGCGTTCTTTATCACGACTGAACTGAAGCATTCAGTGCATATAAGTAATGCAGTGGAGGGTATACAAAATTCGGGAGCGTATCGGAATCCCGATTTATGAAATCCCGTTTTTCAAAAATCCCGAAAAAAAAGTTTTAAAATCCCGTCTGCTAAAATACTGTTTTTTTTAAATCCCGTCATCTAAATTCCCGCTTGTTCAAAATCCCGATCTATTATAATCCCGCCAAATCCCGCTAATCCCGTTTTTTTACAAAACATTGTTATCAAAAAAACGATTTTTTAAAATAAAGCAACTACTTTTGATTGTAAAAGCGAGATAATAAGAAAATTAAAATAAAATTAAATAAAGCTTCGATAACCTCATTAAGTTCAGAACGCTAATCCTCTTTCATGGTGTTATACAGACCCAACAGCCTGAGTATTTGTACAGCAGATTGCATTTTCCCAGTTCACAAAGAACAGCCATCATGATTCGGCCCAGATTCTATTGCTTGCAATCTGAGCGCTCATTCTTCGTCCATGCCACTCTTCTATGGAACGCATTACCCATTACACTACGGAGAACCACAAACTCAAGCACATTTAAAACTTACCTTTTCAAACACTTGGCCAGTAATACATAAATTCAAATCTAACAGATTTGTCAAATATTATATTTTTTTATTGTTTTTGTTATTAATTTTCTTATATAAGCTTCCAATTAATTACATGTAGTTTGTCCTCATCTATCTAATGTTAAATTTGCTTTTGAACTCTAAATCTTTTAAAGCCTTCACAAACTATAAGACGTAATCTTCCTGTGAACCTATTCTTTGAAATAAATAAATAAATAAATAAATAAAATAAATTAATATATATAAATATATTCTGCAAAAGGGAACAAAAAAAACTTCGAACCATTAACAACATTTTTTTATTTTATTAGTTCAAGTGTATATTAAAAGCAATGTTTTTTTTTTGTTCCCTTTTGCAGAATATCATATGACATTACTGTATTTATTTTTTTTAATTATTTAAGATTGTCATATTTATTACTTAAAAATTTATTTTGATATTATTTATTTCTTATTTTGTTACTTCCTCTAAAAATGATAAATGTTAAAATAAACTGCATTTCAAAAAAACACTCATTGCTTAATTTATTTTAATTTTCTTATTATCCCGCTTTTACAATCAAAAGTCGCTGCGATTTTTTAAAATAAAGCAACTACTTTTCTTAGTAAAAGTGGGATAATAAGAAACGGGAAAACTGTATTTTAAAAAGCGGGATTTTAAGAATCGGGATTATAAAAAGAGGGATATCGAACCAAACCCACAAAATTCACCTTTGACTAATGGCAGAGTCTAAGTGCAGAGCGAATTTAATTAAACTAAGCTCGTTTATCCCAAAACAGCTTACACAGTTTCTATATGAAGTGACCGAAAGGTTCTCAGGACAGAAAATTCTATCCCTCATTTTTCAAGTTAACTCCAACCCTTTCCACGCGGTAATTTATGAAACATGTGTAGGTAACAGATGTGGTTCACTCTATTACTATTCTGAGAACAAACAACTGGTGGGCTAATGCTTCTGTCCATCAATTGAAAATCGCACTGGTCATTCCTCAGTCATGACTCAACAACAGCTCTGCACTGCGTTTTAAATTTGCGGCATTTCCAGCTCTACTTTAATGACAAGAGCCGTTGAACTCGCTCTTCACGTAGGACTGATTATAAACGTGTGGTCTAATTATGACCTACGTGACCAAGCAAGACTTTAAGAACCCGTGTGAATTATACAAAAAAAAAACAATCCCGACAGTCATTGCTCTTTTACGACAGCGGTTATTCGGCAACCAACATATTGTAGTAAGAAACACATTTGAAAATGCTCTCATGACAACCCCTGTTATAGTCGATTTCGCTGCCATATTTCGACTATTATTGTTCCACCCAAAACACATTTTCATTTGCCCCACAAGTAAACAAAGCTTGCAAGTAAACATTTTCATCTCAGATCGCCCAGCTCTTATTTCAAAACTGTCATAATAGCATCGTTAATGATTTAAGAGAATCACCGCACAAATAAAATCCACTTGCATTCCCCTATCCAAAATTAAAAGTTCTAAATACGACGTCATAGCTGCTCCATATTTTTTGTTCAAACACATAAACCAACTTTAGACGAAGAGCCAAACTTGACTATACTTTCATTGAACTAAAGCTTCAAATGAAATTTAATGGCGTGAATGACGTCGTAGGTATGAGGGTAGAGGAGTCGCACATGCCCATTATTGTTAAATTACATAAACGAAAGTTACTCTCAACTACTGTGGATTTGTTGTTAAATTGAACTCTAGCTATTGCTTAAATATAATAGATTTATAATGTGCATACTACGTTGTGATGTTAGAAAATTAATAATTGGAAAATATTATTCGTACACATACTTTTGTTTGCGAGAAGTACAAAAGCACTTAATGTTTACATTGTGGAATTGGAAAAGTTAGGCTATAAATATAGAAAGGGCGTTTTTTTTTTTTTTTGTTGATGGCCTAAGTTGAATGTTTGCCTAAAAATGAATTTGGTCGCTTTTTATTTTCGGTTGAGAGCATTTGGAATATGCGTGGTCGTATTTAAATTTGTTGGTAAATAATTTAAATTATGTATAGGTTTTCAGTATTGAATTCACTTAAAAAAAAAAGTTGTTTAGTAATTTATACAGTACCATCAATTCTGTTTTGTTTTCGACAATTGTTTTGCGTTACAAAATGAACAGATATAAGGAAACAAAGTAAGAAGAATTTGTTTATAAGACTGATTGTATAGCAATCAATTTTGTTTGGCTATCAACCTCAGTCAGTAGATATCCCAAAATCCACTATCTACAACGGAACTTTTGTATGAACATCAACGACCTGTGGATTTAGTATATAGTGGTCCAAATTGTTGTTAAAACGCTGTAAAATCACCAAAGTGCTGATATGAGAAAAGCTGGGATTAATGCTGCCTTCATTTTTCATTGCTAACCACCAACGGCAACATTATTGATACCAACTGGGTAAGTAATATTAGAACGTTGCAGTGAGTCGGGGGTCAAGTTGGTTTGGAAGGTTTCCTTCAAATCAATCGTAGGTACCGTACCCGGCCTTAGAACAAGCATCTCACTATCATTGGTTTGTTAGCCTATTTAGATGTAATTTGTGCTTTTACGGGAAAAGAACCGGAGACACCTTGTTCAGTAGTACAGAATACCACACGCATTTGCTTTTTTAAGCAACAAACAACGCATTCTGGCTATCGTTCCCTCTGTAGTATTCAATAATAATTATTAGCTTAGCAAATAAGTTCACGACGAAGGTAAGCGCAAGGTTCACATTCCGGAAATACCGAATTGACACCACAATAAAGTGTCGTCAATAGAGCTTTCCTAGCAGACTGTCTTTAGGTACTACAGTAGTCCCTCGATAATGTGAACTAAATAAAACAAGGCGTTTTCGGATTTTAGAGGGATTCACATTACTGGAACTTTTTTTCAGTACTAAACTGATTGAAACGATTTACAAATTTATTAAAAACAACACAAAATGATTTTTAAAGCACAGTTTAAATGTTTATTAATTTAAAAGAAAAACGAAAATCGCACGCAAAACGAGCAAGAGAAACAAGAGAAATATAAAAAACTTTTCCAAAAAATTCACATTTTAGAGGTTGAAAATTTCGGAAGTTCACATTATAGACTTGACAATGTAAAGTTTTGCCGATTCACATTTTAGTGAAATTCACATTATCGAGGGACTACTGTATATATGTCCAAGCCCCTTAGAAACCAGTTATGCTGTATTTTCCACATATTCGCCGGAAACTGTTAATACGGGTACAGGTTCGTCGGTTGACAGGTAAAATTCACTAAGTAGGTAGGTACACATTTCAGATAAAATTACATTTTATGAATAAGTACAAAACTTTTCAATAATCTATCTCACGAAAAATTCAGAAAGTCCATTAATCGATCCCAAATATCTGTAGGTATAAGAATTTGAAATTTCATTAACTTCAGTTTTTTAGGCTTTAACGGCAGGAAAAACATATGAAAACCTCATTGTTTGCAGTTGGATCTTAGTGAGTTTTACCTGTCAACCGACGAAAGTGCTGCCAGACTGATTGTCTAAGACCAGGACAAAATTGCTTCAAAGGGTTTTAACTTAGCTTGACCTACAAATTTTGGAGCATCCTCGTGTACATCTTTTTCAACGGATGATTTGTGATGGTTTTTAATTTTATCTCTGCATGATATGTCCAATGATAACAGCCAAAAGAAAGGACAACATTTTTTGTTCATTTATGGAACACAACCAAGCGTCGTTGGTCTAGTTAGGTGGCCACAATATTGTGGCTCATAAGTGCACACTTTATTCTTTTTTTTGCTGATTTTAATATTTTGCAGGACGAAGCATCAAGTCCGACATCTCTTTCCTCATGGGAATCGACCTTGAGAATTGAAAGTCAGTGGCGGAAAATCTCGAGCTTGGGAATCTCCACCTGAGTAGTTTCGCTTAGGCGAAGGACATTTTTTGCAACAGATTATTAACACATATGCACTGTGTCCAGTGACTTAATACTTGCGGCCAGTAGGTACGTGCGATTCGAGCGCATAGGAGTGAAAGTGGTGACCCGCGGAATGCAGAAATGGCGACTGCACGCTGATGACCTAGCATCAATATATAATAAATCACGGCTCTAAGCAGCTCCTCCTGAGCGTGATAATACTCTCGCGTCGAACCTCTCTGACCTCTGATTATCTACTGCCGCTGATTTTCCAATCAACTTGATGTTCAATTTAATTAAATTGACCTACTAGGAAACTCTAACCCAAATCCGCCCAAAATACCTGAACATAATGATCACCTTGGGATACAATCTTATACATCCACCCTTATACAGGATGGAAAATAGAACCGCAAAACAAAACACTTCAAACAACAATGATTTTTTTTTTCTTGTAAAGCGCAATCATTCGAAAAATTTCACCCGAAAAATTGATTTGTTATCCTGGCTGTCTAGTATTTTGTTTCGTTCTCTCCTATTTCGCATTTTCATAACGTTCCAATGGCTCAATAGCATTTCTGCTCCAGTTAGATTCGAGAGGAATCCAACGATGGAGCAGTAGAGCAGCAAGAAACTCGTGACTCGTGACTGGTTTGACTTCCCTGCCTGACTGAATGACTGACGGATGAGCGGTGGAAACAATCTATCGAACCAACACCGCAAAAGCAAGAACAAAAATAATTTTTTCCTCGAAAAGGGTGCGGCAGTGTCAGTCACTTGCCACGTAACTACTACTCAATCATTACTCTTGTCCATGTGACCATAATTAGTGAGGGACGAACCGTAGTAGCAAACCGAATTCTGTCCAAAAAAAAGGGATAAATACGTTCCCGTTGTCGGTGTTGCTTCTCTCTTTAATTAAAAAAAAAAAAGAAAAAACACACACACCATCGTCGGTTTCAATGTAAGAATTGACCTTGAGGGTGGGTGTGCCAGTGCCAGTGCCAGCCACCACCAACACCCCTTCCCAGCAACCGCAAGCAACCGGGCGAAAGAAAAAAATAAAGTTATATAATCAATCAAAATGTTAATACCGAATTGTTGAGAGTAGGTACAAGTATACAAGCACTGTTGTCTCATAGTTTGAAGCAGGCATTTCTGTTTTCTTAGACTACCGTAGCGTTGCTGTGAGCAAAATTAGGATGCTGCTCTAGAGTGGCCTCTTGAACAAATTCAGTTCGTTTGAATTTTTTGTTTGCCTCTGCCCCATTCGCCCGGCCGCCGTCCCTTATCGCATTGTTTGAGCAACAAATCGGGGCCAGAGCAAAAGTTTGCGCTGCGCCTTGATGGGATTCAACCGTCATAACAATAACCAAACGATAGACGTGTTTATGAAGGAGTGTGTGTTTCCTTTTTGTCCCCAGCCCAAGGATAATCATTTCTACCCATAAGGAAAGTCTATCTAAATATTTTAGTGTATCTTGCTTGTACGACTCAAGGTACCTACCTATTTGTAGAGAAATTTTATTTTTATTGAAGGCGAAATGTTGTCGGCAATGATGACTATGACGTCAACATAAGAAACTCGAGAGGAAAGCTTCAATAGCTCGCCAATTATTTGCCAATCCCACCTCCATCGCCACCCACATTCAGTGGCTCCATCTCTCTTGCACACTCTCTGCGATTCAAGTTTCGGATGCTGGTGCTGACGACTGCCGGAAGCCATATCTATTATATTTTTGCACATGCAAAATATCCACGTACTGCAAATGTATGGCTACAAACGCAATGCATATGCATTTGACATTTAAATACGAGCAGAGGAAAAAAAAAATAAATACGAAGAAGGAGAAGAATAAAACACAGCTCCTCATGCAGGAGCGGAAGTCAGAATATTCAACATGCCATCAATGCAGAGAAAGCTCTTTCTATTGTGTCCTGCGAGTGGATAAGGGTGGATATTTGAAACCCAATTCCATTTCTACAACACACCTAGATTTAAAATAGATTTTTTCTTTTTCATTTTGTCCTCTATGGCTTTAGGTACGTGTGCACGTAAAGATGACATATAACAAGGATAACGACAGCAGAAATAGATGTATAGTAATGGCAAAGCATTTGGCTCAATTTATTATAAGCTTTTCTGCTGCCTCCTTGTAGGTCAAAGCTTTTAATTTTCAGTTTTTTTATTTTTGTGTTGTTGCCTTTGTTTTTTGGTTGTGTTTTGCAATTTCTGTTCAAGTGTTGGTAAAAGTGATGCATATCCTCCTCTGGCGGGAGCGGAATGTCAATATTAATTAAATGGATGTTTATTGGATTGCGTACGCGCTGCGCTGCACCCAACTTTGCGTTTATTGAAATTTTAATTAAGTTGGTAACAGAGCCAAACAGGTGAGGTACAATGACAACTATATATACGAGTATGTGAATTAGGGTTGCTGGGAGATCCTTTGGTAAGAGATGTTGTATTGAGTCAGGTCTCTGCGTAACTGGAAGGCGGGTTGCGATGAAACGTGCGACATGGATGGGTCCAAAAGCTAGGCAACTGTTATACAGGGGAAATTCGGAAAGCTTGTTCGAAATGGAATAGCACGTTTACGATGTGAATGTGAGTAGGAAAGAGGCTGTAAATTCCCGGGGAGCTTAGAGAAAAGGTGGAGATCTGGAGATTTTTTGAATGAATTTTTGGCGTTGGGTTTTCTCTTCAGAAAAATCCAAACAAGCAGATGGGTGAGTGGCTCTTTCGGTTGTTTTAAACTACCGATTGTTTGGGTTGAACTTGCTATTAATGGTAAAGTTTGAATTAACTTTTGGATTTGTTTGCCCATAGGAGTTTGTTTACTCTTGTATTATTGCAAATACTGTTAGAGAGGTGGAGACTTTTTGAGAAAAGCGTGCAACGAAAATGGAAAGTTTTGCAATATTTTGTAATCCAACGGAAAATAGTACTGTTTTTGAGCTCTCACGATTTGACGGCCCAATTTCGGGTGGACAAGAAATAATTTGAAATATACGTACATAACTACCTATTTAGTAATTCGATTCATATCGGTCGGCAACTGTCAGTTGATGTCTAGTAATTTTTTTACATAGAACTGACATTACTTTTACACAATTATACTTTAGCTAAAACTCCATCCTTAGCTATAGGTATTTATTTGAATCTAAGAATGCAATACCTATAACGAGGACTATAAACGTTTGTTTTCACTTTTGCAAGGAGCATTTAGGTAGTATTGTAATGGCTCTAAAAATCTGTTCTTAAAATTTGAGTCAAAAGGATTGTTTATTAAATGTCTTTCGTTTTCTCCTGTGCCTCCAGTTGATCGTGACGGACTATTTTTTTAATGTATATATCACACTAATTTGAAGGGAATGTGTGATTTCCCTTCCCTTATCGTATACCTACCTAGACTGTGCGCAAAATAATCGAAATAAATAATAAAGCAGCATTTTTGCAGGCACGTTAAGGTTAATAAGCATTTATATACTAAGATAATAATCTTGGCCTTTTTTCAGATTGGTAAGTCCTTCATTGGCTGATACTTTTAAGCTGGAAATAATTGAACATTTAAATAACAACAATAAATGGTTTGGCAGTGCAACAGGTTCGTACAGGACGCTAGACCTTTGTTGTTTGGGACAAATGGAAGGGACGTTTACAATTTCTCTCTGAGGAACGTTGTACTCTTTGGCCAGACGTAGTACAGTGGAAAAAATATTTAATGTGTAATATTACATTTTTTGGAGGTTCAACATAGACCCCTTGTTTCGGTTTACACGTAGGTATTTGGGCATTTTTCTCAAAATCAGTAAAATCCTCTGCAAGAATGTGATTGAAGGGCTAAAGGGTTTTGATGTCTCAAGCATTTTTAGGTGGCAATTCTTGACACACTGGTTAGGCATAATTCTAAAAATTTGTTCAAAATATTTTCCATTTGAATTGAAAGTTGTTTCTGTATTTTAATGTGCGAACAACATCCAAGATTGTAGTTGACCTCATCCTGAACAAATATTGCAGCCATTTGAGTACAGCATTAATAAACCTTCTATTTGTTATGTTGTTAAAAATACCACTGTGACGTGTGGCACTTGGGACTCAAAGTGGTCGCACATCCAATTTCCCGCAGGCATAGGTGTAAACTTTTAAAGGTTTTTTTCTTTTTGTCATTTTCTGGTTTCCACGAAAATGGTCTTAAAAGGTTTGACCAAAACCCTAGATTGTTTTAGCCTGTTTTTTTTTACGAACTTGAACAGTGGCTTAGTGGTTAGTGTGTGGGACTAAAGCGAGGGGTCCCAGGTTTGAATCCCGAAAAAGTCAAAATTCGAAATTAAAGATTTTTTCACTGAGCCACCTCTCGCGAACGGCTGACAAACATCCGAGAGTATAACTGTCGTAAAAGAGCTTCTCAATTGGCCGTTTGGACTCTGCATAAAATTGTAGATCCCTTACATTCGTTTCAAAAATAAAAGCTCACACCAGACGAATGGTCGTGAGAAGCTAGGCCTAGGGTCCCTATACGGACATGTTGCGCCAACTATTTATTTGTTTAACTAATAAAAATGTTGGGAAAGGGGATAAATCGAGTATGACTGCAATTGTCTGAACGAGTTCATTTCTAACTAGAAATTGCTATGTTAGAGACGCGTTAATCTCGACTATAAATTGCCTTGTACCTGTGCCTATATATATTTTTAAACACATTATAACCTGATATAAATGTCACCGAAGAGCTCTACATCAAGTTTTCATGTTAACTTATTTTTTTTTATTTTTGATAACCTTACATGAAATATATTGTAGAATTTTAAAAGTTCTCTAGGAACTGATTTAATTGAATTGTTAAACAAATTGGAAGGCACCACATGTGCAGTCATCAATACTCTATACAATTTGTGGAGTATTTCTGCAAAGGTGTCAAGTTTTCATTACAAAACATTTGCATTTCATTGCCACTGCCATTTGTATAATTTTTTTTTTATTTTTTAAGATAAACAAAGGCTTTTTTAGTTTTATGATTTTGTTCTTGCAGTTACTAAAATTAGCTAAATACCACAGTACGCGTGTAAAACAAAAAATAAATAAGCGGCCTTAAAAGTCTGAAGAATACGCGCTTAGCTTGTGTGGTAGGTAATTTGTTTACTAGGTACATGCCTAGTAAACAAATTAAGTAGTAAACTAAATAACGCAAAATTACATAATGTCGTCCTGAATACAAAATAATTTTGGGTAAAATAAGGTAAATACATTTATGGAAGCCATGGCATACAGAGCCTCTTATATGTGTGAATAAAGCTATTTAATTTTAAATTTTAAACGCGATTGTATTGAAAAAAAAAACACAGCAGTCGAATAGAGTTACCGTACACACCTTTTGGGGGTACAGTAACCCTTTTTCGTCTTAAAAATGACTTTGATCCCCAAAATTAAGACAGAAAAGTCACCCTTTTTCATAAACCTTTTCACTAACAAAAAAATAGCGTTAACTTGGGCTATTTTCTTCTCTTTTAATGTTCGGATTTGCAAAGCCATAGTGAACACATGAATACCAAGTGTCAAGCAAACTTTCCTAACTGAATACATCCATTAAACGAATTTATAAAACAAAATACTTGCAAATATTTCGCAATTTTAGCTTTTTTGTTTTTAAATCTGACACTGGAAACTAAGAGCGGTTTGACATTCGTCAAAGTGTTTGTCCCCCTAATAATTTATGATGTCCCCATTTTCTCGTTTTCCAATCTGGTAACCCTACAGTCAACGCGAATAGAAATTGTTTAGAATAACATTCAGTGGGAAAACAGGTTTTGCAAAGCATGTTTAATAACCGCTCGTTTGGAATAATGTCTTTCTGACTGCATAAAGTCTCAAAATGTGTCGAAAATTTATCAAACGTGCCGAATTTGGTTGATTTTAAAAAAGAAGTGCCCTGAGAGGGTTCAAAATTAATTCGTGAACAGGAAACAATTCAAGTTATGATTTTCTGTCGTGCTCTTGGTAAAAAGACTTTATTTAGATTCGAGTATTTCTAAAAATATACACTCTTTTATTTATATAGGCAACTTATTCGACAGAGAGTAACAAATGAAATCGTTTGAAAATTCTCCTTTAGCCGACTCTTTTAACAGTCCCGCACTTCAATGAAAAACCTTTAATAAAACCTCTCGTCTAAACGTCATATACCGAGATGCTAAAATTTGAGACTCAACTTAACTCTTAATAAAATTATATGTTGTATGTAATTTAAATACCTACACATAGAAAAGACACAATTGAAATAGAAACAAAACGTTCTCCAACTATTTGGCCTTTTTGCTCGAGAATCCAAGCGACCTCACAAATATAAACGCTATTCATTAACCAAGGACACCGAGTCTGTTTTTTTCCCCCCGTTTTGCAGCATTTTCTCCTGGGCAAACCCCCTCAAAACAATCAGTATGATGGAGCCTTTACCTAGATGCAGAACTGCATCTGAGGGGTTGAGGAAATGTAACCAAGGTGGTGGTAAAGGTTGTGGCGGCGCGGTGCTATACTACTGCTCCTGATGCTGTTGGCGGCGGTCGTGGTTTCTCGGTTTGGCAACCATTTCGAATCCAAAACAGATATAGAAAACGATGCGGTGGATACGATAGGTGGGAGATACAATAACAATTCTTTTCTAGATTTACAAAAACACCATACCCAAGACGACGTCATCCTGTGTAGCCTAATTGCTCATTGCATTCATTGGTGCATGTAAGCGCACATGACACACATATTCATACTCCGCAAACGTATTAGGCACACATAGCGTTGGCAGCACACAACTAGAACAATGTGTACGAATCTGCCGGCTATAGCTATGCTCGTGTATGTGAATACCGAAATTAGGACTATGTAAGGAAGAAAACTTTCTTCCATTTCTTTCATTGTGTAAGTACTAGTATGCGGAGCACTTCTTCAACTGCAGCAGCAGAAATTCTTCGTTCTCACCCATTTTCGGATTTTCAGTCTTCGGCATGTCATGTCGTTTTCTATTCCACTTTTCTTTCATTCTTTTTGTTTTTTAAGCCAGGAGATTTAACCATGATTCACATCTGATACTTTTGCTTGCCTATAGCCGAAGGAGAAAAATAGACGCTTAAATTTACACATGCAAATGTTGGCTAGGTACATACATAACATATACACGGCCAAAAGGGGATATTCTTCTTTCCTTTTTTTCGTCTTTCAAAAGAACTGTATCCGCACATACAATGAAAATGAGTTAACTTGGAGCACAATGTCTGCGAGCTTAGCATTGTGATTTACAATTTCTTGCCATACTCTGGGGCTATGGCGAAATACTATGGTTTGTCTTATTTGGAAAGCATTTTGTACAAGTGACGACAGGAATACGATGCGGAAGTTTTAAGCAAACGAGGTCGAGGATGTCGATTTTTCTGGTGTGGTTTGGTGTGAACGGATCTGAAATGGGTTAGTCTCGTTTCTTATATTATTATTTAAGCTTAAGAAATGTATCTCGCTTTAGCATAAAAATATGCAATGGACGTATATATTTGAGTTTTGTGTGGAAAGGCGGTATTGCGGAATTAGAACAGAGAAACTGTTGGACTGTTTTACAATTCGTTTGGCTTTAGACTGGATGTAACTAGATTAAACAAGAATGTATAAGTCCCCCCCATAGCTTTGTAGTTGTGTTCAAAATGTGCAACAAGGACTTGTGAATTTCTGTCTCACATTATTCCGTTCTGGATTGCGTGTGTGAGGACTTTTTTATCACATTTTAGGGAGGCATCATTACATTTTGAATGTTTAGCAAAATAACCCAAAACTTGAAACATGTTTTCCTTAATTAATTTCAAAGACTGTGGATGAAAATAACTCCATCTGTTAATTTTACAAATAATATCAGCTTAATTTGAGTGAGAAAATGCGTGCTGCTCTTAGAACTATAGCAGGCATGAATGCTTGCATCGAAGGCTGCGTTTCATTAAATCTGTCCAGGGTAAGGGGTCCCTTAAATATATCAGGTCTGTTATGAGGACTGTTTTTTCTTGAAGTTTACCAGGTCCAAATCAACTATTTGTCATTGAAAAACGGAGGTCTTATCCATTGCCTACCACAAGACTAAGACTTCAGTTTTCGAGTGGGGAAAAATAAGTTTAAAGCACCCTTTCCATAAGTAGGCAAAAACTCCAAGAAAGCAGATTCAGTGGACAGAGAAACGCTGTTGCACCCCATTCAAAAGTCTGAAAAAACTCCAAGAAAGCAGATTCAGTGGACAGAGAAATGCTTTTGACACAACTTGTGAAATGGCACTAGGTGCTACAGGTCCAAAGAGCACCCTAGGCCTAGCTTTTCAAAAATATAGGCACCACTGAGTGGGTTTTTATTTTCGGTGCTACTACAGAACTATACCAAATTCGAACGACCGTATTGGGAATCATTTTCGGGGCAGTTATACCTTTGGGTGTTTGTCAATTAATCGCGAAAGATGATTCTTCCATGCAAAAAATGTTCAAAGGTACGGATTGTGTTTTCTTGAACCCCTCGCTCAGGAGAAGAGCCCAATAACCACTGAACCACTTGAACCACTTAGCCAATGTTTTTTTTTTTTTTTGAAAAGCAATACCAAAAGACACAGAGGACGTTCGAACTGTTACTTACAGAAAGATCTCCAATATTTTAGGTACCTCTGGTCGTTCGTAGTTTATGCTATAGGCAACCTATAACCTCTTGTTACAAACCCAAATTTGAATATTAAATTAAGAATCCAGAATAACCGTTTAAGAAATGTCTAAAATTTACAAGTATAGGCTATGAAAATTGCAGTTTAAAGTCCACCAATTCCGTCAGGGTATATTGCTCGACAGTTGCAACGCATTCAAATTGCCAGCATCAGACAATCAAGCCTGCTAATATGCATATAACGGCCATCTCATCGATAATGAGCTATCCGTTGGAAAAACAATCCTCTTATCTGATTACAAAGAACATTCAAATCAAAAATACTCGATGCCACTACAAATAAATCGCTCCCAAAAATTCAAGACCAAATTGGGACCAACTTGCCCAAATGGAATTGCATCCTAACAACAACAACAAAAAAGTCTTATTTTCATCTCCCTCCGTTCCCAGTCGTACTGAAATCCCTACCATGTCAACTCCTTGACATATTAAGACGAAAAAATAGACGACTTGATTAAATGCATTCACATATATTATGAATGTGCACCACAATTCAACCGCAATCCATCATACGCAGTAAAACGTATCAATGTGTATATACGGAAAGAACAGCTCGCTCACAAATCAATGCCAGTTTGCTGCTGTGCTCATTTGTTTGGAATTTTCCCAGTGAATGAAAACGAAGAGCCCTTTCTTCAAGGACTCAATCCGTCAGATACTCGTGCAAAGAAAGCCAACCATAACTTGAAAATTCCTCCCCATATACATCTCTTATGCATAATATTTCTTTTCGCCCCCGCCCAACCATAATGCGTACCACGAAAATCCCAAAGTGCATACACTACAGGATTTCCTAAGATCACAGCAAATATAGATCCCGGAAAAACAAAGAGAACTACAACAGTCAAGAAAAAAGCCATCGAGGCGCGGAGCACAGGAAACGCAGAAGATAAGAAAAACAATGTCATTACATCATCTTTATACATTTTGACAACACTACACAAGCCGTACGGAGTACACTTTCCGACTCCTGTTCCATCCTTCTTGCAATAAATTCAGTTCTCAAACATTGTTTCGCATACTCGTGTCAGGGAAATATCCCCATAATGCACTATACTTGTATTACAGTTTCTCTCGTGTGTGTATGTTCGTTTTATGATAGGAATTGTATCCTTGGAAGATTTTATGGTTACGGGTTGTAAAAAGGAAAAATGAGCCAACATCGTCTTAAAGTTTCGGAAGAAACAACCATATTGAGTGGAATGTGTTGTGTGGCTGATGGCTTCATGGTATATGTATGGTAGATGCTTCTGACAGAGGCAAGCCGATGCAATATGTTCGCCTTGCAACCACTTTGACTGACAGCGATGTCTGACGAGTCCTTCGAATTGATTTATTGGAGTGTTTAAGTTGGGGAATACTTTTCCGACACCATGAGGTGTTACTTATACTTGGAATGCACAAAGTCGATTGGAAATGGGAAAATTAAATTTAACGATAAGATTGCAAAACCGTAGATCGCATTACTGCAGTCTAGACGCGAGAAATGGGATTAAAAATAAATCCAAGTAGCAAATGTGAGGACGAGTTCATATGGCATAGTTGCAGGTACAAAACGTTTTATGGGGAATCGAGTGTATTTTCAAACAATTTCAAACCGAAAAGTATTTACTATGTGCAATAGACTAGACATACAAACTGCGGGAATGGTTCAAGTTATTCGTAAAGCCCAAAAGAGTAATGGTCTTGGCAAAACATTCATAAAAGCGATTGCTGGAATACCTATAAATAAGGTATTCCAGCACGGTATAAACAACGGGTCATTCATTTCGTGGTTTCAGGTTGGTAGCGCTGGCATTTGACACCTTTCAAACTCAGCTGTCATTTGACACTTTAAATGACAGCTGAGTTTGACAGGTTGGTAGCTCTGGCATTTGACCCCTGTCCAACTCAGCTGTCATTTGAAGTGTTAAATGACAGCTGCGTTTGACAGGTGGATAATGGCCCGCTTAACAATCGAACAACGCGTTAAAATTATTAAAACTTTAATTTAATTTAATTATTCAATATATAAAAAATATTTCATTTATAAATAATATTCAATTTATAAATTACAAGACGGGGCAACAAGCCACACAACACGACCAATTATGGCTTTATTTAAGAAGTTTCCTAGTCGCGTAATTTCACGTTTTGGCGACGTTAATTGGCCATCAAGATCACGCGGTTTGACACCGTTAGATTTTGTTCTCTGGGGCTAAGCAAAAGACCGTGTTAACGTGAACAATCCCCCAACTCTAGACTCATTAAAAACCAACATTACTCAAGTTATGGTTAAAAATTGCCTCAAAATAATTGCATGCTGCGAGTCTTCCCGAGGCGGCCATTTGAATGGAATGAAACAAAATGTTAGTCAAAAATGTATTTCTGTGTGTGTTTTATTTAGCTTTACTATCGAAGCCTAAAATGGAATGACCCTTTACAACAATCTGAATGTTCCCCCAATGGCAAATACTATGCATTTCCGTGCTCTTCAGAACCCTGCCTAGAACCAACAGTGAACAGTTCAAAATTCAACGTAGGTATAGCTTCGCCCCAGCTCTCCATATGCCCGAACACCATTCCAGTTCCGACTAAATCTTACCGTAGAATTTGTCATGAATAGATAGATAGATAGAAAAATATTTTCCAAATGCCATTCAGAAGGTGTCAGTAATTTTCTCCGAAAACAAAATATATGTTACATACTCCAACATAGTGAAACGTGTTTTCTCTATAGCATCGAGGTTACAAATAGTTCACAAGCCAACTTCGTCGTTAATAAAAGATTTGGCATTCAAATTAGGGACGATGCGGTGCCAATGGTATTGTTGTGATCCGCACAATCATACCCTACTCATGGCCTACCCTAATCATCACCTTCACACTACCTATCCATTCCATTAACCAAAAACACATTACCAGAGCACACGGCTATTAATAGGTCATTCGCTTTGTTTTTCATTTACCCAAACGCCACCCAAGCGCAATGAGTCAAGTGCATACCTACCCGATACAATACACACGTAACCCAACTCCGATCCGATTGCACAGCGGCACGCCGACACATGGCAAAACTGCAATGGTTGCATATCGGAGGAATACTACGTTGTGGTATCAGGGAATAACAATAATTTTGGAATGGATGACACTTGACACCAGCGTAAGGCAAATGACACCCAAGATGTCACTTGGGTACTTTTAAATGGGAACGGAAAACAATTAAGCAATACCTAAAAATAGCGCGTATGCACATATGGTAATTGGTAAGGAAACCGATGATGCGGGGAAGGGGAAGATAGGAGATGGGTCATATAGAATGAATAGTATAAAAGGCAAAGGTTGTGCGCAGGAAAGGCAGAGTAGAATTATCAGTCAGATCGATCGCAGCCGAGCATTAGACAGCGGGTCAGATCTATACTTAAAGTTATTAATAAAACTACACTATTGATCGCAGCCCAGCTAAAGACAGCGGGTCAATAGCTGTTAAAAATAAATAAAAGACTTTTTCTTTAAACTCTCCGGCCAATACTCTTCTCCCTCTGGGGAAAGCACGGTATTAGGACGTATTTCATGGTGGCAGCGGTGGGATAACCTAATAAAGGTCCCAACTACCAACCAAAAACCAAATCTTAAAAGATTTTTTAGGCGTTACTGGGGCATACACCAGTTAGTGATAGTGTCAGTAAAAAAAAAAAAAGTCTCATAACCGTAAGTCCTGGCGAACTCCCAAAAAAGGGACGCGGAGGCCAAATCTGAGCAGTGAAAAAGACCAGGCTGTAACTGCAGCTTTAGGGCGTGAAGCCTGCCTGGCATCAAGCAAAGACTGAAGCAGTGAAGCAGTGAAGGAGCAACCAGGAATCATCTGCAGCAGCCAATTAGGTGATAATTAAGGTATTTTAAAGAAAATTTTTTTTTTTATCCTATTTTTACACCCCTACACCATCCACCACTATTCTTACCCGACAAAAACGAGCGATAGTAGAACTTTTCGAGTCTCTACCATTTCACTACTACTCCCCTCCTCCAATATCTACCCATATGACCACTCCGATGGACCTTAAAGTCAGTGTGGGCGATATCTTAAATATCGTTCCTATATTTGACGGAAACCCGAGCGAGTTAACACAATTTATCTCCTGCGGAGACCTCATTTTCTCTTCTGCTAGGGAAAATGAGCAGTCAATGTTCTTAAGCATTGTAAAAACTCGACTCCGAGGTCCCGCCCTCGAATTAACACAATATAATGTGATTAATACATGGTCAGGGTTGAAACAAACTCTTGAGGCCGAGTATAGGGAAACCAAGTCAAGGACATCTGCCCAGAATGAACTTCTTACGGCCAAACAAAGACAGAGGGAAACCGTTAAAGAATTTGGCGAAAGAATAAACAAACTCCACACCTCACTCAAAGCCGCCACCTTTACTAGCACAAATGAGAACGCTGTTAGGACTTTCCTAAACAACGAAAACGAAAAATTAGCTATACAAGCCTTTGAGGATGGTCTAAAAGATACCAACCTGAAGCTAGTGGTCCAGGCACATGGTGAGACAGATCTCAAAAAAGCCATCGCTTATGCCGACAACCATTCTTCACGCTTAGAGCGCTCCGCCTCTAGCCAAACTCCCAATTCAAGCTCCCCTCGACTTCCTCCCAGATTAAGACCCACTTGCCAAAACTGCGGCATACCAGGGCATACTGAGCAAACTTGTTACCGAAACAAGTCAATCCCCAGTTTCAACACCAACCAGATAAAAAAGGAGGTACAGTTAATAATATGTAACTACTGTAACAAACGGAACCACTCCTTAAAAGAGTGCCGCCTCCGTCAATCGCACCTCCAAATGCAAAACTCGGAACAACCGAACACACATAATCCCCGACAACACAACCCGAATAATACAAATAACGGCAACAACAGTACACGAAGGCAAGTGAATTATCACCACATCCCGCCTACAAGCATACAGCCAGCAAGCTCGTCGGAAAACGACCACTGTCGAGAGGACAATGGCCTTTCCTCTCGACAGATAGTACAAGCCGAGGTCCACCAGAGGACGAATTAAAAATTGTCACGTCCCTTTCTATTGAACTTCTCCCTAATGACGACTTAGTAATGATAAGGATTCCATCCGAAAATGGGAGGTTGCGTAATATGATTATTGACACAGGTTCAGAGATAAGTATAATCAAAAATCCGAGCAACCTACCTACAAGTAATAACGCTGGCGACATGATTATATCTACCATGAGTGGAGATAAGGTCATGTCTACTAATCTTACCATCGAAACCTTTCATTTCGGATCAGGAAACGACATAATAACGGTCAAACACCCTTTCCATATCCTCAACGGAAGTACGAATTTTAATTTTGACGGAATTATCGGCAACGATTTCCTGAAAAAATACTCCTGCGAAATCAGTTACGCCCACAATTTTTTAAAGATATATCCTTTCCTACATAGTTATCCTACAGTCACAATCAGTAGCTTAGGAGACGTACTCAGCACTATCCCTAGTTTAACTAAAATAAACCCAGCAGAAAGTAAGACTATGGTAAAAGAAACCATAGCAAAAAGTAAGACTGAGGTAAACCCTAAAATAGACCCAGCACAACGTAAGACTGAGGACAAAAGAACTTCAGCAGAAAATAAGACTGCGGTAATAAAAGACTCAGCAATAGTCAATAAGACTGAGCAGAAACAAAAAGACTCAGCAATGGTCAATAAGACTGAGCCACAAAATAAAAAAGACTCAGCAATAGTCAATAAGACTGAGCAGAAACAAAAAGACTCAGCAATGGTCAATAAGACTGAGCCACAAAATAAAAAAGACTCAGCAATACTACATAAAGCAGGCAAAAACAATGTAATCGCTGATGCGCTTAGTCGAGTACGAATCAACGACGACACAAAAGTACTCGTAACAACTCGTAACCAAGCAAAAACAAAAGTATCCACAGATAACTCTAATGATAGTATACAGGTTCTCTCTAGCTTTAACTTGCATGAAAAAGAAGGGAAGATTCAGTCAACTAAACTCACTAGATTCAAAACCATAATTTTACCATTAGTAGAATCCCCAGACGAAAAAGATTTACAAAAACAAATCCCTCACTTCACTAAACCAGAAATCGGAAAACTTGCCAATTTTCCACAAAATAATAACGAAACACTTTGCGTAACTACCCTACCTATTCCAATTAGAACTCCCAGAGATCAAGCGACAATCAAAGCATGCCTTGAATCCATTAAAACCCTCCACCATAATGAAGAATCAATTGCAATTGCACTACCACCCTTAGATAACCAATGCAAGTTCACTTTGAAAAAGCTCATAGAAGACGTTTTTCACACACAACACATAGACATCTATCTTTTTTCTGACAACCGGATTTTCCTAGACAATAATGAAGATATTACTAAAGTACTATCCGACTACCACGATTCTCCTTTCGGAGGTCACCAAGGGATAACACGCACCCTCAAGAAAATTAAGCAAAAATATTTCTGGACAACCATGAATCACGACATAAAAATGTACGTACTCAACTGCGAATCCTGTCAGCAGAACAAGTTACACAAAAACCCAAAAATCCCAATGAAAATAACAACAACAAGCTCCAATCCTTTCGAACGAGTGGCCCTCGACATAGTCGGACCTTTACCTGTTAGCTACGAAAATAATAAATTCTTGCTCACATTTCAAGACGATCTGACAAAATTCACGGAGGCCGTACCACTCCAAAATGCTGAAGCTTCTACTGTAGCAAGAGCATTTGTGGAAAAAATTTTATGCCGCTTTGGATTTCCAGAGTCTCTTCTTACCGATCAAGGTACCAACTTCCTGAGCCAACTATTCAAGGAGGTTTGCAAGCTCTTGAAAATAAGAAAGCTTCAAACTACTCCTTACCATCCTCAAACTAATGGAGCACTCGAGCGCAGTCATCGTACCCTAGCGGAATATCTTCGACATTACGTCAACAAGGACCCCCTCTCTTGGGACACCTGGGTACCATACGCAATCTTCGTATTTAATACAACCACACATAGTAGTACTGGTTATACCCCTCACGAACTACTGTATGGATACCCTGCAAAAATACCCAGAATTTTAGAACAAAATCCTCAAACGAACTACAATTACGAAAACTATTGTAATGAATTGAAAGCTCGTCTTCAGCACGGTTATCAAATCGCCCGTGAAAATCTAAACAAAAAAAAACTCATCTCCAAAGGTCATTACGACGCACATACAACGAATGGCAAACAATTTACTATAGGCGACAAAGTACTGATGAAAAATCACACCAGACAAAATAAGTTCTCCACTCTATGGAACGGACCATACGAAGTTGCAGACAATATTTCAGATGAGAATACACTCATCAAAATTAAGAATAAAACGAAAATCATACACAACAACGACCTAAGACCCTTCTTGGAATGACAAACACTCATCCCTCTTCCCCCAATTAATCCAAAAACTCAAAGAATACTTCACACAGATGAAATAGCTTTCGTAAAATTTTCTAGTGAAAACGAATTAGAATCAGTATCGAATCAAATAAGGCAATTAAAAACCGCAGAAGAAAAACAAATCACATCTATAGATATGCACAATGTCCATCATTATACGGTAATATATGTTATACTTCTAATAATTCTAGTATTTTTCATATACCGTCTGGTTACCAGACCAAAAACATTAAGCGAAATCAAAAATTCTATCCCAAATACGTCGCAAGTTCCTGCCCAAACTCAACCAAAACTGGTATTAACCACTAACGTCTAACTATTTCATTAAAAGCTACATTTTAACAGGGAAAGACTCAGAAGTGACTACTATCGACTTCCATACACCCAATATAACTCCTTCTGACGCAACTCCCCAAAAAATCCATTCCTATACAAATTATTTGCAGAATTGCATACTCAGGTCCTCTTCAAAGACCAACACAATAACATAAAAGTATATTTAAACAAAGGAACCACGAACCTCTTCAAGGGTGCAATCCTCATATTTTTGCTAAGTATTAATATAACAAAAAAAAAACTAGAAGAAATAATCAGCAATATTACATTATATTTAAATTAAGAAATAATATTACATTACAATCATTATTTTGCACACCCTTTCCTCAATAATCAACAATATTGTATTATGTTTAAATTAAACGCAATTCATAATTTCATAATTTTGTAAACTATGCAATAATATTTTATCGTTAGTTTGTAAACATAATATTAAATTTTTGTAAAATCTCATTTCGTAATTAGTTTATAAACTAAGCAATAATATTAAATTTTTGTAGCGAATTTTATCATTAGTTTGTAAACATAATATTAAATTTTTGTAAAATCTCATTTCGTAATTAGTTTATAAACTAAGCAATAATATTAAATTTTTGTAAAATCTTTTCTCAATAATCAGCAATATTACATTATGTTTAAATTAAGCAATAACTTTACGTTGTAAACACCTTCCTGTTCACATCTGAGCCTACTTACAGAAAATTCTAACCCTTCAGGTAAGAATTTTCTTTTTCTAAGGGGAGTGGGATGTTGTGATCCGCACAATCATACCCTACTCATGGCCTACCCTAATCATCACCTTCACACTACCTATCCATTCCATTAACCAAAAACACATTACCAGAGCACACGGCTATTAATAGGTCATTCGCTTTGTTTTTCATTTACCCAAACGCCACCCAAGCGCAATGAGTCAAGTGCATACCTACCCGATACAATACACACGTAACCCAACTCCGATCCGATTGCACAGCGGCACGCCGACACATGGCAAAACTGCAATGGTTGCATATCGGAGGAATACTACGTTGTGGTATCAGGGAATAACAATAATTTTGGAATGGATGACACTTGACACCAGCGTAAGGCAAATGACACCCAAGATGTCACTTGGGTACTTTTAAATGGGAACGGAAAACAATTAAGCAATACCTAAAAATAGCGCGTATGCACATATGGTAATTGGTAAGGAAACCGATGATGCGGGGAAGGGGAAGATAGGAGATGGGTCATATAGAATGAATAGTATAAAAGGCAAAGGTTGTGCGCAGGAAAGGCAGAGTAGAATTATCAGTCAGATCGATCGCAGCCGAGCATTAGACAGCGGGTCAGATCTATACTTAAAGTTATTAATAAAACTACACTATTGATCGCAGCCCAGCTAAAGACAGCGGGTCAATAGCTGTTAAAAATAAATAAAAGACTTTTTCTTTAAACTCTCCGGCCAATACTCTTCTCCCTCTGGGGAAAGCACGGTATTAGGACGTATTTCAGTATGACATGACCGCAAGTTCAAGTTTTGATGTCCCATTTTTTATTAAAAAAGAAAGAAACTTTTAAGCGAAATCAGATTTTGCCAGATTTTATAAGGCCTCCAAAAAAATTACTGTAACATGACTGTAAGAAAAGTACTTCTCGAAGCTATAGTTGACCTTTTGTGGGGTTTAGAAAAAGCCTATGTAAGTGATGTTGAAAGGATAATCTTCCCTTATGTTAAATTTACACAAGATGTTCAATATTCCTTTGAATATGGATAACTTGTGTGCGTCCATCTAAGCACAACGAAACAGATGTCGAGGCGAGACATTGGCTGCGCACACACACTTTTTTTTAAACACTTTTCGGTGTAAGAGCAACCGATCGTGCGCTACCCTTCGGACCTCTCATCGAGGGGATTCGATCAACTACAGCTGAAGGATACAGACGTGTCCTCAATCAATTGTCGACGAATAACCATAAAAAGTGAAAAAAATACAGGACGTGTTTCGTCTGCCAAACAAATTATAAAGTACCGTTTTATTGCTACTTAAAATATGTACAGTCCATTAGCAGCATCAAAACCAAAAGCTATATTAATCAGAATTAAATCAAAAACTTACAGCTAAAATATTTCGAGTTACAAAAGTCTGGGCTTCAGTGAAGACTACCAGAAGAATGGGAATGGAAAGCTTTATGGTAACCTTAAAGAAATTAAAACCTCTCAGCTCTCAAATTTGTTGAACTTAAATGAAGATGAAGTGATTAGCCACAGCTCTGAACTAAGACTATGGGGCTATCAGTAAACAAAATGAATATAACGTTTTAGTAGAACCACACCAGTTTATGTATGGCACAAATATTAAATATGTCTGAATATCCCAAACAAAATTAAAAAATGACCGCGCCTTTGAAAATTGAAGGTCCAAGGTATTTTAAACGAATTTCCTGATACTTAAAATAATTTAATTAAATAATTTCACTCGAAGAGCTCCTTCAACACTTTCACAAAGTCGCTAAGAGACACTTTATTTTGTATCCACAATTATTTATCCAACTTTCTTACCTATTTTGTATAAGAAATATTCTTCGCAACAATGCTTACCTGTAAGTAAGGAAAGAGATTTTTGTTAGTGTAATCAAATATAACAAAAATATAATTTAATTAAAAAATTAAAATACAAAATTTGAGCGCAATTATTATGTCTATGTCAGTAAAATAGTATTCCCGCGTACTAGTTAAGAATAAGCCGGTTTCCTATTTGTTGGTATTTGCTTATTTGGTTGAATCTTTCGAGCTCTTGACGTTAGCAAAAAAAGCTTCAAAAGCAAACAAATTTATCAGTTTCTGTGACAGCAATCAACCAAAGTCAAATTGTGCACTTTGAATAACAAGAAATGTATCGAATTATATTCACAAAAAAAAAAAAAAATATCTAACAGTTTATCAAATTATTCTAAGTAACAGTACTACAAGCCCCACATAGCCCTTCGCATCTTTACGTCACTTATAGTTATGGCATATACTCTTGAACTTGCACAAAACGAAGCAATCACGAATATCGATGGCCTACGTAGAATTTTAACCACAACCTATTCAACAATAGCGGTAAATTTTGAAAAGATAAATGGATAAGGAATCCGAGGGAATTTAAATCATAGGACCAACAAAAGCGTACACCTTGACCATGTAAGCTATTGTCTTCCCAGAAGATATTGCCTCTTGTTGAAAGATCTTTCGCACTTATCCGATTATCAAAAAGAATGAAAAAGTTTCTAAAATAACTGCCATTCAAAAGCGTTACTTTCCATGCTGTCCAAGGTAAAAGAAATGTCGAAACTATCAAAAGTCTAAAAGGCCACTAATGAGGAAGCTGTAGTAAGGCTTTGGCACCTGCCGTTGTAATGAAACCTGACTGAGCTATGTAGCTCACCGCTGTCGCGAAGAGCGAATGAATCTCTGCTGGGTCCCTGGACACAGTGACAAAGCTGGCAATGAGATAGCTGACGAACTGGCGAGAAAGGGGTCTGCAATGGATCATGGTAGAGCATTACACTCGATCAAGCCTCCACTCTGTAATCTTCGAGAACGAGTGGAGAACTTCGTATGAAAACCAACAAGAACTAACTACCTGTGAAATATCTCGGAAGCTTTGGCCAGTATGTGACAGAGGCCGAACCATTAAACTTTTATAGTTTGACAGGTCATCGCTGTCTAAGTGGGTAGGGGGTCTAACTGGTTATAACTTCCCAAGAAACCACATGATAAAACTAAATCTCAAAGATGATGATTTATGCAGAGGCTGCGGAGATGAAGAGGTCAATGAGGACATACCTCACTTCCTCTGTCATTGCTCGAGCCTCTGTCACTTGAGAAGTAGAACACTTGGAAGCTATTACTTCCATGACGAGAACTTTCAGAAGTCACACTTTCTCGGGTAAGAGGAGACGAAGAAGGAGAGACCTCCTAACCTAACCATCTACAAACCTACGGTTAACCCCCAAAGGGCATCACAATGGGTCCACAAGGACATAAGTGTTTTATAGTAGGGTTTATTCTGCTCTACCAACCCGTAAACCTAACCTAACCTATGTAGCATAGTAAATTGTTATAAACCCTAGCATTATAACCACCTTTGAATTGCCTGACATTGAGCAATATTACGGAACCCACAACAACTCTGCACTTAACGCTTAAAATTGAAGTAGCAAGAGAAGCTCAGGATTCTACACGCTCCCCAACTCCATTTCTTCTCGAAATGGATACTGGTACTATCTATCGGTATATAAATACTATAGCGTAACGATCCTGCAGGAGAGAGAGGGATAGTGGGAGTACATAGTACATGAAACTCATTGTAAGGAAAAGCTAGTCATTCGTGCGATAGCTACGCATAAAGATTTTCTTAAGAAAAGCTGATGAGTTCGATTTAATCAAAAATAATAAAAGATAAAGATAAAAATAGAATTTTTGTCGTACCAATTACGCCGTTTTATCGAAAGAGATTTTTATAAAAAAACTAGCTGACCCGGCGAACTTCGTACCGCCTAAAATTAATTTTGTTTTAAACATTTTCTGATAAAGTGGAACCTCTCTATTGCACGAATGAAACTCCCTTGGATTTCGTCCGGGTCGGCTTCATGATCGTTTTTTTGAGTGCTACTGATTGAATTGAGTTGGTCCGGTCAGATTTACTCAATTAACCAAATCACCCAAGGCAGAATGTGGGCAATCGGCAATCCTCGCTTCTGCCATTCGATCAAGTAGATCCCGAAACGTGATTGTCCAAAAACATTGTGCTTAACGATGAAGCCCATGACCGTTTTGAGGTTTTGTTTTGTTTTTTAAATCGGGCGGTATGTCATGGCGGTCGTCCGAAGTTTGTAAATAAGAATCCCTGTTCAGATAATTTTGTTTCCACTTCAAATTCGATGACGGTGCTATAAAACATGAAATATCAGTTTCAGTAGTTGCGACTTGTGAACACGGTGGCTCAGTGTTTAGTATGCTGGATAGTATACGGCCTACGCACACATAGGCCACATATCGCATAACATATTCCTTAATGCTTGCGCCCACCACCCCAAAGCAGAGAGACATCGACAACAGCGCCACCTATCGGGTCCAAAGCTATCCTATCTTCCCAGCTGGATCCAAACATAACCATCCACAAAATTTCATTGAAATCAGTTGAGTGGATCCGGAGATTGATAGCAGCGCCACCTATCGAGCCCAAGACTATCCTATCCATTAAGTTGCAATCAACCATACACATCCACAAAAATTATTTGAAATCGATTGAGGGGTTTCGGAGGTCGACAACACAGGAAGGTTCACTAAAATGCCTACGACTCGTATAACCAATAAACATACAAAGACCGTACAAACTTTGGTGTTGACGTAACCTTTCATTTTAAATTTCCAGAAACAAAATCGGTTCACGCATTAAGAGAACATCAATTCAAACACAATGCGACTCATTTTGATATTTATTTATAGAAGAGATATAGATATTTATAGATGAACTAAATATGCCGACAGCGCCACCTGTTGAGAATTTTTCGAATTCAATTTTTTTTTAAACCATCCCTTATTCAAGACAAACAAAACAACAAAAAAATCATTCAAATTCGTCGTGACGTTCTCGAGTCTTAGCGAGACTAACAGAAATTCATTTTTATATAGATAGAAGATGGAACAGATGGAAGTTTAAAAATGCAGTAGGTGGACTCACTGATGTATTGCTTTCCCTAGAGTGCGGGCAAATTTGGACAGTATCTTTACACTTATGGCTCCATTCAAATCTTATCTAGAGTATTCTTTGTTGGCAAAGCCGCGTGGTAAAAACTACTACTCTCAAAAATAAAAGGATCTAAAGATTATTTCAATCCTGATCTGCCACTGTATAATCTGTCTCGAATAACTTAATTCAGTTGTTGCTGCTCGCAAAATGATTTTTGGGGTATTTTCTGAATGATGATGGTCTCCATCAATAAGTTACTGACTGATAACATCTCTCCATAAAAACTCCGATTGCTACCACAAGTAAGTTTCGGATTCTAATCTCAGGATATACCTAGTCTTCTGTCATGTTACTCCCTCTGACGACATTTGGATACATCTCGCAATAGCAGCAGTTTTTCCATAACCACATATGCCACCCGCGTAATAGCGGCATTTTGATTGGTCTCATTCGTTCAATCTAATAAAAGTTGATACAACTCAATTATCATTAATTTGCTCGCTCATCCTCCTTCGCGCAAAGCACGATTTCGCTTGTTTCTATTGCCGTCTAGACGCGCATTCATAATAAATACCATCTGTGCGAATGGTAATTTAATGAGCCTCCCACTTTCAGCACACACATGCTCATTTTCCTCCAGCAATTGTGGAAACTTTTCGGTGGAAAAAAAAGTTTTAGAAAAAAAAAACTCTTCTCCAAAGTATATCAATGTAACTTTATCACGTCCTTTAGAAGGTAAACTTTCTGTAATAGAATTTTGCTCAGTTTTATGACTTTCTTATTGCAGCCAGTTAAACCACCTAACCACTTGAAATCTCTAATAGCTTCGTGCCAGAGGGGTACGGGTATAGAAGGATCATGTTCATGACGCCTTGGGGTGCAATAAGTTTTTTTTTTTTTTCTCTTTAGTCAAGTGAAAGAGAAGGATGATTTACATTACTTTAGCCAAACATCAAGGAGTTCTTAAAAACAAAGGAAAACAAAACATCTTACAACTTCTTGTGTAAAACGGATGTCGCACTCCCTTCCGGTTGGCCTCAAATAATTGTAAGGAAGTTGCCAAGCAACCGAGATCTCGTTCCCTATTATGAAGACGAAAACTTCTACCAAGAACCGTGCCATTTGTTGGCTTGGAGATAACAATAAAATTCCACTAAATGGACCTCAACTTTCTCCATCAAAAATTGTCTACAAAAATGTCAGGAAAAAAAAAACAAAAAGAAGGAATGATTTTTTTTTTTGTTGTTTCCTGAAACTCGGAGACAACAACGCCCGAGAAGCTGAGAACTACAAGTATGAAAATAACCTCTTGGCCTCTTTTATTTGATGTTTGTTTTTTGGCCTCTCCCTGTGTTCTGTCTGAAGATGAGACTACGATAGTGTGTTGAGTGAGAGTGGACTTGGACATATTTGCTTTTATGCGAAGAAACGTATTTCATGCGAAGAGCAAACACTGAACAATGGAAAGTGTAAATAGAAATTATGACAAAGTTAACCCGAGTTGACCTAAGGAATTGTTTGTTACAAACGGAAGAGGTACAATCGAAATCTGGCTTGTTTATATAATGTTGGGTATTGTCTACGGATTTGATTAACTAGAGCATGAGCCTTTTGTCTAACAACGGTTGGGTCTAGTTGCGACTTTATTGTGGGCGAGGAGTTATTATTGAATTTTTTTTTTTCGAAATTGTTTGTGACATCGATTCCCTATTGTGAACGTTGTTTATCCATAAAAATTCGTCCTCGTTTTGATCCAGGTGCGGGCTGTTTACGAGGGATAGGGTCATCGAATCCGACTTGAAGTTTTGATATCGTCTCTTCATTAAAAAAATTGTGTTTACAAAGATATGTGGATAAGTTACAAATTTTCGGCAGAACTATATTCATCCAATAGAAAATCGAAAATTGATTTTGTGTACGGAATTTTGTGTGCAATTGTTCCGGAATGGCTTTTCGAATAGAAAAATAGAAAATTCTTAGTGGAAAACTACGAGCTTTAGAGGCAGTTGACCGAACGATGAAGGATTTACCAGGTGATTCGAGACGATTTGGTGGGGCCATGCTATTGTTCTCCGGAGATTTTGGTCAAACGCTTCCCGGCATTCCGAAATCTATTGCTGTCTGAAATGGTCGTCTTTGTGGCACATGCCGCCAAGAAGTTGAAATTAACCTCAAACATGAGAGACACCCATCGGCTGCTGAATTCTCGAGACAACTGCTGGCGCTTGACATTTGATAATGGCCAAATTCCTGTTGATGTTTCGACTAGATTGATATCGTTCCCGGCAAATTTTTACGAGTTCACATCGCCGAAGGAGGAACTCATCACAAAAGTCGTCCCCGGCATTGCACAAAATAATAAAAATCTCGCTTCGATTAGAGAACGGGCAATACTAGCCAGCGAAGGATAAGAACTTCAATGGCTTGAATTTCATTATTCAAAGTCAAATCGCTGGATAACTCCATTCGCACAAATCCGTGGACAGCGTCACCGACGAGGATGAAGCGACCGACTATCCGACGGATTTTTTGAACTCCCTTGAAGTGCCAGGAACTTCACCGCCATGACCTCCGCCGCCAGAAACACCCAGCTAAAGGTGGGATCGATCATACTCATGTTGCAGAATCTGAATCATTCAGAATTGTGCAACGGTACACGGTTGACCGTCCAGAAACTGATGAACAATGTGGTTCAAGCGACGATCAAAGGAGAGGAAGTCCTTATCCCACGAATTCCGATTATTCCAACTGATCTTCCATTCCAATTCAAGCGGATCCAGTTCCCCGTTCGATTGGCTTTTGCGATGACAATCAATAAAACGCAAGGCCAATCGTTGGAAGTCTGCGGGTCAGTTGTACGTTGCCGGTTCGGGTACTGGCCCGAAAACAAATCGAAAAAATGTTTATCATATCACTCTCTACTGATTTCGATGCCATTCAAATAAATCACATTGAAATTTCAACTATCTGTGTTTTAATATCCCTCTGGAGTTCATCTGGAGGCGTTAAATTGGGGCGAGACGAAGTTCGGCGGGTCCGATAGTTTCTAATAAAACTGGGCGCTCTTATTTAAGCGAAATATTTAAGTCAAGTTTACATTCCGAATCAAGGATTCTACAAATTGAAAACTTGCCCAAAAGTTCGCTTCCTAAACTTCAGAGAGCCTTGCTTGATGCAGTAGAACTTAATTTAAAACAGCAAAACAAAAAGCATTTGTTAAAATTCTGATTCCGATTTGACATAAAAGCTATGGTTCGGATGCAAAAAGCTGACATTTGGGTCACAACTGAGCTTTTGCTAAGTAGACAATGAAGATTTCATGGGCCATAAGATAAATTGACGTTTTTTACTCATGTTTTTTGGAATCTATGCGAAAAAAATACAATGCTCTGCACAATCGATCTCACATGTGAATTATAGCTCCTCAGCTCTGACTCATAAATCTTTTTGCATTCGAACCCATGTCATGGGTGAGATTTGAATATAATCCAAAGTAATCTCTTGATTTCCGACAAAGCGGCACTTTAGTAGTTGTGCATCGGTCTATAAAGTTAATGTGGGAGTGGAATTGAGCGAAACAAAAACAGGCATCTAACAAAGAGCAAGAACCCCTGCTTGCCCAGTTGATCCAAGATCCAACCCGCAACATTATTACTTTACTTACCAAAATTCGCTGCTCTACTAAAATCGGCTTATTAAAATCTCGTACGATTATTAGTCAACAGAGAATCAAAAAGAACTCCTACCTTCCCTGCCAACCAACCAAACAACTTCCGTCAGTATGCGTGTGCGATGCACATCCTTGCCACTACACCACTCTTCACCATACGAATTTCAAATTCTCTTTGGCTTAGTTGAGTTTTTCCTTCGCCCCAGTCACAATTATATTCCGATTTTTCTTGCGCCTGCCATTCTGCCGGATCGCACACCCCCCGCCGCTATTGTTCCCAAACAATAATCAACAGAAGAAAGATGTATTCATACCAACGACAATTTCGTTTGGTCCCGATATTCATTCGAGCCGCGCCTATCTGTATATTGCAATGACAACAGGAAGTGTGCTGTGATTTGTATCCCATCGCATAGATGTCAAGGACTAAAACTTAAATATCAATCATGTCAACAATTTGAGAAGAAGAAGTTGAAAAAAAGAATAATCGCTCTCGACGACGACGACGGGGGAGAATCGCTTCTGGCCTGACATGCAATTTGTCGAATTATGTCGAAGAAAAGGATTGCTGCGAAGTGAAATACAACTCAATTAAGTATTGAATGGCATTGAAATGTATTTGATCAGATTTAATTCATCATTTCTACTCAATTAGGGGCCGTGGCGTTGTCAGTGCCAAGGAAATTCAATCCGAAGGACAGAGCACTGAAAATAAAGCAAGTCTAAGGGGAATATAAAAAAAGGTTGGCACCTTCATTCGCACGCTCGCTCGGCTGTGGAACTTTTCATCTTAATCAAACCTAGGCGAGCCTTTAAAGGTCCATTACTTTTATTTTCTTCAATTTTCTATTTTTATGTACCAACGGTGCGGCTAACCGGGGGGACCGGGGACCCGAAGAAAGTGAAACGATGAATTACTGCTGCTGGGTGGAATTGTTTCATTTGGAATTTTGTTTGTGTGTCGCCCTGAAAAGTTGCCATTTGACTTATTTTTTCTGTTTCTTATCTTGGTACTGTAGATACCTATGGACGAGTTGTGTGTTTGGGAATGCCAGAGCACATACATTTGTCAACTTCTGTTTTGGGCAATGTGTACGACTGTACGTGTTTGGTGAGCAGATAGAAGAGTGTGTGCGATATTTTCCCTGTGCCAATGGGACTTTGATGCATGCGACATTATAATGTTGGCGGGTTCAAACGACACTTTGGGAAGGTATGACTGTGAATACGAGGACGAGGACGAGGACAATGGTTTTTTCATCAGGCGAAGATAAATTTATTGAATTCCCGGTGGGAAAAAAATGATTAAGTTACGTGACTGGTGGAGTCTTTAATATGTTCGTCGCAGGTGTGTAAAAAACGAAGGCAAAGGAGGTATGTGACTTGGTACATAAGTATGTACCGTTGTTTATTTGGATGCAATGTATCTCGAATGGAAAATTTGAGAATCTTTACTTTGTACCTCACTTTTTAAATCACCGATGAGATGCTACTTATCTGGGGTTTAAGTAAAATACTCCAGGAAAATATTTTCGAAAATCAATGCCTCGCTCCTTAAGCGATGATCCACTCTACATATGACTTTTTGAGAGTACAAACAGCAACTTTTCAAATGATATTAGGCATGTTTTTTTGAACTCCGATCTCAGCAGAGCAAAGTAAAGTAAGATTTTCAGCACGCGATTACAACAACTACTGCGAGTCCTCGAAATGTCAAATAGAGCGTAGTTGTTCTAATTGCGTGCTGAAAATCCTACTTTACTTTGCTTTGCTGAGATCCAAGCTCAAAAAAACGAGCCTATTGTTGCTCTTTATACTGCAAATCAGTCACAAACACCCAGAAATGAAAAGCACGACACTTTCACGAATGGTTTCAAGCTGTATGCTACTTAGGAGTGACAATTATAGCAACTGACTGATTTTAAACTTATCCTAAGTATAATAGCGATAGGACTATTCCTGGAAAAGAGCCCTTAGCCATGGAAGATATATACAGCAAAATTGGTTAAACACACGATGGGCTACTGCCGAGCCAGCCACTCTATTTATTTTCTCTAAATAATCGAAAAGCGTTCACTCTTCAAAAAAGCTTTGGAAAAAAAGTGAATAAGTTTTATTTTTTGTAATTTTAAGAAGAGTGGAACGGATGACTGATCCAATTACAACCAACAGATGAGATTAGGTTCGTTGGTGTACTTTCAGCTTAGAAAAATGAAAAACATCAAATACCTATCAAAAATCGGGAGAGAAATCTCTCAAGATAAGTACCTGACCGGTTTTCTTACAAAAAGATTAAGAAATGTCATTTTGATATTATTTTAAGATGTAGCATCTACAAGGTGGGGCAAAGGAGATCACCCATTTGGAAGATGCTCTTATTTTTGAAAATGGCCGCCAATGTCAAATCAGTTTTGACATTTGTGGACTAGACAGATGTAGAATACAAGTGAACAAGCCATGGAGCTATACACTCCCCAAGAGCGCGGAATAATTGTGTCTATTTTTTTGCGTAACAATTCGTCTGTAGTGTTGGCGCAGCGCGAATTCCAACGCCATCCGACACCGACTGCGCAAAAACTGCAACGTTTGGCCACCAACCTTGAAGAGTATGGGACCACACGAGATGTTGCCAAGAGTGGCCGGCCCCGGAGCGCGCGTTGTGCCGAGAATGTCGCCGCTGTTGACGAGGATGTCGAGCTGTCGCCAGAAGCATCGACCAGACACCGTTCCACGCAATTAGTGGTCGTCCCTAAAGCGAATTTTGGTCAAAGACTTGCGCATACAAAGTCCAGTCCGTGCATCAGCTGCTGCCTGTCGACCGCCAAATGCGTGTTACCAACGCCCAAGCCATCCTCAATCTCGAGGACGTAGTGGACGATTTTTCAACCAAAATCATAATGAGCGATGAGGCTCATTTCCACCTCAGCGGGTACGTGAAAAATCAAAACTATCGCTTCTGGGGCACCGAAAATCCACGTGTAATGCATGAGGAGCCATTACACCCGCTCAAAGCTACTGCATGGTGCGCTGTTCACGCTGGAGGAGTCATCGGACCATTTTTTTTTTTTCGAGAACGCCGCTGGTCAAACGATAACAGTGGATGCTGCGCGCTACAGGGCCATGTTAACTTAGTTTTTTCTGCCGCAATTGGACGAATTAGGACTGGAGGATATGTGGTTCCAACAGGACGGAGATACGGCACACACTGCGCGAGCCAAAACCGATATTCTGAAGCCGGCGATCCCGAGTAGCCTTATCTCTCGTTTTGGCGATTTGCACTGGCCCACAAGATCGCCCGATTTAACCGTTCCAGCCTTTTTTTTGTGGGGTTTTTTGAAGTCCCGTGTTTACGAGAACAAGCCCGATACTCTAGAAGCCCTCAAGAACAACATTCGACACGAGTGCGAGAATCTGTCGCCCGAAGTCCTCGCCGAAGTGATGAAAAATTCCATAAAACCAGCCCGTATGGCAATGAAGTTGAGTTGAGTCATATTAAAAAGAATATTAGTTTTAATAGTTATAAGAATTATTGGAGGAAGAATATTAAGATGAATTATTTTTTTAATTCCTTTTACTATTATTTTACCTTTTTATTTAAAACTTATATAACTTTATTTGTATGTATTATTTGAGGTATATTGTGATACATAATTTCTAAGGTTTCATTTTTCTTTTTAAGAAAATCTTTAAATAATTATTTTGTATTAAAACTTGGTATAAATGTATTAATAAATTTTGATAAAGGGTGATCAGAATTTATAGGAAGTCAAAATTTATATAAACAATTAGTTATAAATTCTCAATTTAGTTATTACAACTTCTTCCTCTGACATCGTTTAAGACGAAAATAAATAGAGTTTTATTTGTCAAAATGTTTTAATTGTCGGTTTTCATTTTTCAGTAAGTCGAAATTCAGCGAGTAGAAAATTTCGAAAAAATAAAAAGAGGGGAAATGGATTTCTCTCTCATATTTTTCCAATTTTCTCAGTACGTGTTCTTAGCATTTTTTTAATAATTTAACGTTTGCAAAAAAGAACCCGAACGAACCTATTCAGCCTTATCGTGAATAAAAATTCCCTCGGATTTGTTCGTACTTCCAATTACTCCTATCGTGAATGATGTTCGAATGAGGGAAAATAATTCCCTGGTAAAAAAACATATCGTAAATGAGAATTCGGGGGAATTTTTGTTGGATTTTCCCTCCGATATTTCCGCCATTATTTAGTTGGAGAATTTATGACAAACAAGACAAGTTGGTTGATTATTTTCTCAAAAATTAAAAAAAATTAGTGAATGTAAAGTCAAAAAGAGCAATTAAATATAATTGTTTCAGAAATGGCTTAAACCTCTGAAAGGACTTCGTTAGAACTTGATTGCGCCAGGCCCACATCGCTATCTTTTCCAACTCCTTTTTGACAGCCGCCTTCAGCAAAAAAGCCCAAGCATGCGCTTAATTTAATTATGGGTGAAATCCCAAAGGATTTCTTAGGCTGTGACGAAGAAGTTTGCAAAACCTGTAATATTTTTCAGCAGAGATATTGTAATTATTTCCTTACAAAATGAAGAGATACCATGTTTACATACAGTGATTGTGGTAGTTCCAGCGGATTTGAACAATCTCTTAAGCGTCTTCTAATTGAACGAATTCCATTTCATCCAATTCTTCAGCCACAACTCTTAATGCAATGCTAAACACTATTTTTTACATATCTGTTTCACCGAAATAAAATTTTAATCTTTCATTCTAACCAAATATAATTGACAGAACATTTTCGAAATCAGCTATTTTTCTTTTCGAGGAGACGCGAGGGAGATTGGCGATAGGCGGATTTTATTCCTAGGAACACACAAATTCGGGGAACGTAATATTCCTTCGGAATTCACAATTAAGGCTGATTAAGTCTAATTGTGGCGAGACGCAAGTGGAAGCAGAAATAACGATGTCAATCGAAGTATTCAAGCAGACCCCTTGTAGCTTGTGGTTAATCGGGGATTTTCGTTCATCAAAGTCGATGTACAACCTAGAAGCTATCGAAAATGCATTCGTAAGACTCACTTTTAAAGAGTATGGGCAGAGGCTTAGTAATTATTGTGTTGTACCTACTGCTTAGCGATGGGTCACCGGAAAATCAAATTACATTTAAAGGTTTTGTCCTCTCGCAAACGTCTGACAAACATCCGAGAGTATGACTCTCATTAAAGAGCTTAGCCGGTTGGACTCGGCATGAAACTGTAGATCCCTTAAATTCGTCCCAAAAATTAAAACCTCACACAAAGCGAATCTGTGCGAAAAGCTAGGCCAGGGTCCATACGGGCTCGCCAACTATTTATGTAGTAATTTTATCAAGATGATACTTATTCAGCAAACATAAAGGTTCTATTGGAACGTTGCTCCAAGTTAAGACCAATGTTTTCCTGAGCATTTCTTATGGATTGCGTTTGAGTTGTTTAAACTCGATGGGTGAAAAAAAAAATCCACATAGAAACAGAAGACTCGCTTTGCTTTCCAATATTACATACGAGGTACTGTGTTTGTGATCCCATTTCGGACATATCACGAGTATAATTATAACTGACGTATTTTTAACCGCGGATGCTCCTCTGTACTCTATTTGTAAATTCATGGAGAACGATAAAATGGGAGCGTGTCAAAATGGCCAGAGTCCGTAAACCATTGACATCACTTTGTTAATGTTTATTTACTCAGTGCTCAGTTAGTTCATGCAATGAATATCACAACTCACTGAAAGGGAATAACCTTCCAGGATTTATTACAATAGAATTGACTAAAATCAATTTTCCACAAACTCAGCTCATTTTTTGAAGTATCCACAAGCGCATTAAACTCGAACTCGAAATCGGTGGGGCGTTAAAACTCTTCAAATAAATTTGATCTACCTCAGACTGCTATGTGCACCCTACAAAGCATCAGGGTTATTAAAGAGCTTTTACCACCCCGCTTTGAAGTTGATGAAAGGCAACTCCAAAACTATAATTAAAAGAGCAACATGAAGACATAAAAGAATTTGCAGTTCAGTTAAGCGTTTGGCTTCCATCAAGCAAAAAAAAAAAACAAGCAGTATAAACACAGTCATCCCTTTTATTCGCTGCTTAAGTTCGTGTTGGATAAACGATATAGCTAACAATTAAGTCTCAAATTACCCTCCACTATAAAGTAAATGTAGCAGTGAATTTGCTTCAACTATAAAAGAAAAGTAAAGCCATAATTTGCTGATTTTGATGGATTTCCCCCAGAAAACTATCTGAGCGGTTCAATTAGAAGGGATTTGCCTAACCCTTTACCTCAAATGATTTGCACATTTAAGAAGGTCAACAAAAATCCGCAAACAGTTACCCAAAATTATGCGTCGTCACTGTACAAACGTGATAGTTTGTCTTTACTCGCTATACCCCCCGAATAAAATGGAGTCGTGTCGTTCTATCCAAATGTGAATTGTAAATTCCGCTTGATGTTGTTAGCATAAATACACACGAACACTAAAAACCCCGACTGCCACAAAGGATGAATGCAAATAAAAGACCCAAAGCCGGAGACTGTACAGAGTAATCGGCGAAACACGGAACATGAACCTCGGGGTGGATGAATTGGAACTCGCATATGTTGCTTGAAAATAGTTTCAGGGGTTTCTATTTTTTGTTTTGTTGAAAATTTGGAAGCGCAATTAAAAGACAGCAATGTATCTCGGGGATGTCTATTCGCGTCACACAATCAACACACACACACGCAGTATCTCATGAAGGTTTTTGTGAACGGCAGAAATCTCCTAATTATTCAAACTATGTATATCAACCGACGTTAGTGAGTAAGCTGACAGGTACAGCCACAACTAATCCCTGCTCTCTGCTCTCTGCTGCTACCTATGATTTTTGAATTTAAATGCGGAATAGTGAATGAACTTTAATCAACTGTGGGTGGCTTATAAGAATCATTGCGTACTTTCAACTCTTATTGTCGGAGACACTGATGGTGGTGGTTGGTAATGTTTGCACCTCATTTGATGTGGCTTTAATTTAGGTGAAGTTACATCGTTAGCGTTATTTTCTATGGTATTTACCAGAAAATACCCCTTAAATCCGTTTTATTATGAAAAGATGCGAATGGGGTTAGAGTTAAATGCAGCTGAGACGGTGTTAATGGTCAAACTTATCCCGTTGCTCTGTCAAATGAGTAATTGAATATTCATAGTTTGCAAGGCACTGGTGGTAAGAAAGAGTCCGGTGTTCTGTTAATCACGTTGGCAGTTCACAAACTCACAATGGAAATATTTGCCATTATGGCCGAAAAGCTATTGTGACCTGCTTGAAACTCAACTTGAAGTACAACGGGTACGTTCGGATTTGTAAGTCTGACAGCTAATTGACTTGATGTATTTCAGTTTTTATTCGCCCAGATTGGTCCCGTGAATAGATTTTTTTGGTAGAGCTTTATTGAGCTGACATATCTGCTGAAAATTCAGCTTACATTCTCAGTTGACATTTCAAAATGTCAAAATTGAAAAAACCGCGGGAATATGAAAACAATTTATTCAAGTTGACTATAGAATGCGTTTGTAAACGGTGGGCCATCTAGTTGTTTCATTTTAAATTATAGGTTATTTTGACTCCGACAGCTGTTTCTCGAAATCTTGACAGAAAGTCAGTATCATACCGCCGCGGAACGTAATGAGTCACTTTACACTTGAACAACGTTGGAAAATATTGAAAACATCCAATCATCCAAGCAATCCGTGAGCTACAGCCCGAAACCATCAACCAGGTATTGAAGAATTGAAGTGACACAATGCGGTACTGCGAAGTAAGCCGGTGCAGCCACTTGGGTGACGTTGTGGTCCATAATTAATGGGAATGTTTGCTCTTGCGAATAAAGCCATAATACATGGAAAAAGAATTAAATTTGTTCGTTTTTTTTTATTTTTAAAAAGAAATTGTTTTTGGCCCACCCTGTATACCTAGTCAAGACAAATCTAGTTGAACTAGTTTTCGGAACGTCCTCAATTTTCTAGTTTGACTTATGCCATACCAACTTTGGGCGAGATACAAATTTAAATGTAAAGGTTTTTCAATTTGGACGGGTCGATATTGGCAGCCTCTATTTTAGTGGCATCTGTCTAAACTGTTTTAATTATTCAGTCACTGAGGCCAAATCACGATACCGAGTTACATGATTCAGCAGCACATCCAAGTAATGAAACTTTAGATATTTTTAAAATGAGAGTTCGACAGTGAAAAAGTTGCCCCAATGCGCCCATTTACGGCAAACGCTGTGGCCCTTCAATGTCGACTCTCCAACGTTTGGTGGCCAAATTCGAGACAATCGGTTCGGTAAACAATCAACCAATAACGGCATGTCAAAGGAATGTCAGATCGGCCGGGAATATTGCCACGTTCAGCAAAAGTGCACAGGAGAACCATAGGCAATCAATTCCCCGCCGTGCACAAGAAGTCCGCCTTTTGCAAGCTTTAACTTTGTGAATTTTGTGTAGGAACTTGGGGGGCATACTCGTATTAAGTCCAACTCACCAAGGAGCTATAAGTTAATGGTAAAGACCACAGACAATGTCGATTTATCGCTGACTGGGTTTCATAGCGTTTGGAGGACTACACCAATTTGGGCCGAAAAATCATCTTTAGCGACGAGGCTCATTTTTAGACGAATGGCTATATTTAAAAGAAAAATTCCTGTATATGGGGGCGACGCCAAACCGCACCAGGTGGCAATGCATTCAAAAAGTTACTCTTTGGTGCCGATTTTGGGCCTGCGGAATCATTGGTCCGTACTTTTTACATCACCATTAACGACGAGCGCCACAGAAAGATGCGAACCAGTTTTTTTTGACACAAATTCATCGATATGTAGGTGGATATGTTTTCCAACAGGGGGGGCTCACACAGCAAAAGCCACGATGGACATTCTGCATGAACGATTTGAGGGCATGGTTATCTCTTGAAAAAGTGACGTAAAGTGGCCACCAAGATCGTATGATTTGAACCCGCTTCTGTTTTGGGGTTTTCTCAAGTCACACGTCGGTACTTATAAACCACAAATAACCGATGCCAACATAACCAAAGCCGTCGTCTTAATTCAGCCGGATGTATACGGCAGAGTCATTTAAAATTGGACCACTCGTAGATCCGTGCCACCGTGAGCACGCAATGGGTATTTGAATGACGTTATATTCAATGCAAAATAGCCTTTTAAATTAGAGAAAATATTTCCCTTAATATCTCGCTTATAGACAGGGCTGCCGTTTCATGATTTCGTTGAGGAGTATATAAGAAGTTTTTTTGGGGAGTACCGGGGAGTACAAAGCAAAAATTAAGAAATTCATTTTTTTGCAACAGGTTTTTCAATTGGACGGTTTGATGTTGGCACCCTGTGTCGGCCATGTTGTTTTGGTGGCATAGACAGATGCTAATGTCTAGTATTGAGTAACTTATTCCATGACAAGTTACAGAATTGCGCACTTTGCATACATTTTGTGGCAGACGTGGTGGCCCTTCACTGAGGCCAAATCACGACACGGAGTTACATGATTCAGCAGCACATTCAAGTAATGAAACTTTAGATATTTTTAAAATCAGTTCGACATTGAAAAAGTTGTCCCAATGCGCCATAAATTGGACCAACCGGATACGTGTCACCGTGAAAAGCTGTGGCAAGTTTCTTAACAAAATCGAACACACAAAATCTTAATCAAGGACCTAAAATTTATTTTGCAAGTTACTACATATAGAGAAATATTAAGACAAGTGAAAATAGTTAAATCCGAAACTAACCAGTCTTAAATAGGAGTATAATTTGTCTTTGGGGACGAAAAAGGAGTACTCCGATTGCAGTACTTTCGGCTGCGCTGATGTTGTTTTATTCCATTTCAACGTCGACCAGTCCGTCTTGAAAACCCCTTTATTTGCAACATTTTTCCATTAAATATTGGCTGGAGAACTTGTTCACAAATCTAGATCAGTTAAAGAGCCTCTCTTTGTCAAGTCATGTTAACAAATCGTGTTATGTAATCAATTTTATTACGAACTTCACTATGCAATTAGCACAACTTATCTTTGAAATTATTTAATTAAAAAAGCAGAACATTTTCATTCGAAATAATAATCACCCTGCACGCCCTAAATAATTCACAAATTCACGCCCCTTCCGTCGCATACAACCACACAGACATCCATTCAAGTATCCCTCCCTGACTTATAATTTATTCTTAATCCTCATGTAGTTATCTGCAGGCAAACAGGCATTCCTGTCGAATGTCTTGTATAATAATACAAAATGTCAGCAATGAGATATCTTTTTGCTACACCTGCCCGACTGAAAGACGGTTCACCTACTTTCATAAATATAATGTGACTTGAAGATATGTAGCACAATCTCGTAACGCATACCTCGAAAGCAATTCACAGTCAAAAAAATAAAAATCGTTCACCTCAACATTTCAATTTTCGAATAAATGTAATCCGTAATCCTTTTCGATTTATTTTTCTTCTTTTGGTATCCTTGAGTCGGTATGGTAAGTATTTTTTTTTTTCTATAAAAGGGGTGCACCAGCACCTTGGCGAGTCAAGTGAAAATCAAAATTTCAAATTATTACTTTTGTGGAGTTGTAGATGATGCTACCCGGTAATACCATAACCCGCTGGCACAGGAAGGAGTGTATAGCAGAAACATCGGTTTGCTGTGCATGGAAATGGGAAATGTATATTTTTTGCTTCTTCTGCTGATATTTTAGAAAAATGTTTGACTACAGATTTGAACGCAATGCAAATTTCTCAACAGACGAAATCTATTCAGTTTCACATTTTCCTTTCCAATTTTTATTTTTTTTTTTGTCAATTGTAGCTTTGTTCCATTGACGTTCTTTTGAGGATGTTGCTCGAGTGCTACTCGGGAAGTTTTCTACGGGGATGCTCAATTCAAACGATATTTTACGAACAATAATAATAATAGGATATTGTCATTTCAACGAGGCGAGAAGATTTCTACATACAAATTATGTTCGTCTTGACTGGCAGCTATGGAGTGGAATACTGTCATGCAGCAAAAGTGGCATTCGTTTAGAGAGACTGATGGTTCGAAAATACCGGGGGTGCACAATTGAAAATGGAAGAGGAATATTCGTACGAAATAATGGATGGAGTTCATGAACCAATGAAAATGCATGATGTACATGGGGGAGAAAGTGGTACAGTATATGTAGTTTCGCGGTTAGTTGCTTCTGTGAGTATGCAAGACTTCTCTAAAAAATCTGTCTTCAAATGGCAAAGCAAAGGATGTCTTCAACCGGTCTATATTTGATATAAAAGAGTCTTAAAATATCTGACTTATTTATTTGCGTAACCAAACCAAAAAACATGGCATCAGCAAGGGGTTGGTCATTGAAGAGAATCAGTCAGTCGTGCTTGAGATGGTATTCATGAAATCGTCGTTATACTTAGATATCAGCTTAGATCCCCACTTCCGGACAAGGGGTAAAACATACAATATTTTCTTATGACGACATTCAGCAATACAACTGTGTAAACGGGAGTCAATTCCGAGCAGTGGTTTTCACGTTTATTCCGGGCAAACACCTCACATACGAGAATACCTTTTAAGAAGAAGTTCAATATTCATTTTTGTATTTTCTTTTAATTTAGTAAATATATCTTATGTTAAAACCAGACTCTCGACACCGTTCAAAATACGTGAACAATTCAAGCAAGTCCCAGGAATCTGTCATCCTTATCGTAACAATCAATTCCCTTCACGAACTGGTTACCCAATTATTTACAGCTATGGAGATTGAAGATGTCGCTGCACTATTGCCTTCGATGAATTCACATGGTAGCCCCAAAGATTTCATATGCATAACCCTTCGGCAGATTCTATAAAGACACGACGCAGCTAATGTCCGTCCATTGTTGTGAAAACCTCACTGGGAACTTACAGAAGGACAGCATTAAATTAATTCCTACATAATGATTATTATGCGGCCGTCTCGTGTGTACTTGGACAGAATTAATATCTTCAATCATTCAGTCTTTTGGGACTGCCAAAATGAAGAAGAAGTTGATGTAATAGTTTTAACTGTGAGTGAGGTGAAGGATCCTATGATTTTGCACTGCCATTTGACAATTTAAGCTAAGATGGGTCAGAGTGATTGTTTTAGTGGGTTTATAGAATTTGAAAACGTTTCGATGTGTATTTGAACACAATCTATGATTCAGATTTTGCTGTAGCCAACCTACGTGGTTTTTGCCCGAAATGCATTCGATCACGAAGACTGTTTTTACTATGTGATTGGCGACTGACAGTGGAGGAGTCGGATTGAGTCTTACCAAACTATACATGCTTTAGATAAATGCTAACTTTCCCCCAGAGTTGTGAACCTCTACCAAATGACAGCAGATGTTGAGGTGGAGGCAAATATCTTTAAGGATCAGCACTTTCGAGAAAGGTTTTAGCTCATTATTTCAACTTATTACTGCTGGACAGCATATTCTATAAAGAGACAAGAGTGGTTCTTATGCCTAAGAAGTACCGTCGCGATTGCAGGCGACACCAAAAATGGTCTATATAGTTGGCTATCTAGACTGACAAAGAAAAGCCTTCGTTTGGAGTTTGTTCAGGACTTTTTGAAGTGATGCATTTGATTTAGAGAAGGTTTTGTAAGACTTGCAAAACCTGTGTCACTTTGTCTTGAGAAAGCTGCAAACGTGGGTTTGAAATATATCAAGGATTCTCCACTCAAATCGCTTTTTTAACCCGCAGCTTTATGAGAGGAACCAACAGCCATTTCATTACCATTGGACAACGGGAGTCGGACATCCATTTCGAAAAAGTCGACCCTTCCTTAGATAAACTTATGGTGCAATTTCGAACCTCATATTGGCAAAGAAACGGTCTAAAGAGAACAACTGCGCGAATGACATTAGTTCTGGAAGAATTAAGACATCGGGGGAAGAGTTGGGGAAAGATTTGGCGTAATCACCCCTATCGGGAATAATATTTCCCACGGAATGTTTTCAATTCAGCAATCTGATTTACATTGCTGACACATTTCCATCGTAATTTGTTCACGATACCCCTGAATAGGATTTAAATTAAGAGCAGATGTCCATAAATCAGTGAACAAGTATCGACTTAGGTATCCTCAAGATAACAGCTTTAAGTTCAAAAAACGAAGAAAATGCGTTCTCTGCTATCTGAAAGCATTTTTAACTTTCTCGAGTACGTTTATCAATTCTGACACAACGATGATAGAGGACATCAAAAAAGTGTGTCGCAAAATTCTGTCCGTCTGTCAGTCTTTGACCAAAATGCAATCTTAGAGAAAAATGTATGTTTTCAAAATTATTGCGCCCTTAATTTTCAATTTGAATCACCGAAAACCCCATTTTCGATTTAAAAAGAAACTTTACAAACCTAGTAATGCTTGCAACCCGAACAATAACTTGTACTCGGTTTTCAGCTAAATAGTTAAGCAATAGCAATTCAAACTAAACATTGCATTATTTGTTACTGTTTTGTCTGCCAAATTTAACAAAAACCGCTCTAACGACTTTGATCAAAATACATATTAAAGATAATATAAGTATTTTAATAAGAACTAAGATACTTAGTTTTTTCTCACATTTCTACGGTAAATTTTTGAAATAATTACAATGGCCCACTTCCAACGAAAGTACAATAACAGCTACGCAAAACTTATTTTTAGCTTATATCATCAACTTCTTTTTTTTTGCAGTCATATTGAATATATTGTATACCCTAAAAATAAATCCAACAACTTTAAATTTACACAATCTGCACCATAAAACGTCGATGAACGAGAAAGTTACGTTCGACCCAGCCGTGCACTTTATTTATTTTGTCGACCATTTGTTGTTTAAAAAAACATGGAAAAATCATTTACAACAGTCAGTTTTAGAAAAGTGAAAAGACTGTTAATCTGTGGGTCCATCTAAGAAGAATGCATTTGCGTAAAACAAATTAATGCAGATAGCTATCTATTTTACATATGGTACGACACGATCTTGTCGGATTGCTTTTTTTTGTTCTGCTCAAAATCTGTATCCATTTTTGTAATTCAGTCACGTTCGCTTAGAACCGTCGTCGAATGCTTGATTTTATTTTTTCAGTGTCTGATGGAACACGATGACTCTTGCTTGTTTGTTCGCTCACTCAGAGTGTGTGTATTTGCGGGTGGGATATTTGAATTGGAGCGCAAATGGCATAACCATCCCGTATCAGAAACAAATCAAATCGAATTTATTGCATCGCAGTTGGAATATCAAAATAAATAAGTAAATATTTGAAAATCCTTGAACCACACTACAACATCAGCAGCATCGCACTATCAGCATTAGTGGCGCATCGTCACCGTTTGTATAGTACCATCACAGAACACAAACACACATAGGTACATGTAGCTACTGCACACAGTTTAAATATTCAACGCAAACATAAATAGCCGGGCAAGACGAGCCTCGTTATACAGAGAAAATGCATTTTGCACTAGGCAGGCACAACACATAAATTTGACACGCCTCATCTAGGACTTAAGTGTGGCGCAGCAAAAGGACCAACAAGCTATAGCCGCTGGCCGCCGAGAGCTACAACTGCACGAGCGGATCGGGTGCAAACTTTGAATCGGATGAACGACGATTGGATTAAACCTACACCCAGGATGTATGATGTCGCATATACAATTTTAGAACGACACAACGGACAGATAGTAAATAATCATCCTGTTGATTGTTGGGCGGGCGCCTACGGCAAGAAGAACGTAAAGGTAAATAGGATCTGCACCGAGTGGAAGCTATTTCTTGTTTTGTTGGCATTAAAGGGGAAGCAGTTTTCGGACCGCAGTGCAGTGGTGCACCCAACATGTAATCAAATGTGCATCATGGAGTAGCTCAGGGCATGGTAGGTCGCATATAGAGTAAAGTCTGAACTTTTACAGCGAATTCAGTTTGGCTTTCGACAGTTGTTGCATTTGAAAGAATATGTATTCAAACGACGTCCAATATATGTGGTACTTCATGGGTTTGGTCATCCCGAAATGACCTGTACCTAATCGATCTGTAGTCGCTTTTGAAAAATAAGTCATTTTGAAAATGCCCCATCAGTAGGAAATGAAACAATACAATCGTGTGACTCCAATCAAGCTAAAATCATCACCTCTGGACAATGCAGGGTTGAGATGTCCATTCAAATCCGAAGAGCTAACACTCCCATTACTCGAATTTGAAACCTCCAGCAACGGAAGTCTCTGCTTTCATTACATAAAAATGAATTTGCATTTAGAAATACCATTCAACAGGAGTTTAGTGCTCGGCAAATACTGCTGTCAAAAAGGGAAAACATTTTATTATCTCTTAAAAATAATGGTCATCCATATCCAAACATACAAAAAAAAATCGTATCCAAAGTAGGACGACTAGGAGTGGAATGAATGTAAACAAATATTCCGAAATTGCAAGTGATGGCTCTCATTTCACTACCAGGACAAACATTTCCCATTATCGTTATTATTATATAGTTTGAATGTATAGGGCTGGCGGGATATATCCTCACACAGAAGAAGAAACGAACGCAGGCTGAGCACAGTGTCCAACGCCAACAGAACAAGCAATTAGATATTTTATATTTCATATATACACCAACCGTTACTTCCAAATTCAAATTAATGAAAGTGTCAAGTGCACACACTTAAAAAAAGGCTTTATGCCAACCCCAGAAAAAAGTTGTGCTTTGCCACAATTACACAAGAGAAAGAACAATAGCCGTGGCAACAGCAACAGCGTCAACCCTGAATTTAATCCGGTTTTTAATGTCCTTCGTCTTGAAGGAAAGATAATTATAAAATTTAGCCAACGCTTTGCGTAAAAGGAGAGGAACCAGTGAGTTCATTCTGTGTCATAATTTGACATTAGGAAATGAGAGTCATATCGGAAGAGGAATTTATTTTTTTTACAAAACGTAGCTGGTCGCACTTTCCCAAATTGCTGGTGAATTTAAATGTGGTTTTGAAGTGATTTCCAAGGCGTTGCTATAAATAGAAGGGTAAGCCTGAAAATTGTTTCGAACTAATTAGACAGCGGATAATTAGTCGAAGTGGGCTGAAATTCTGATTCATTACGAGTTACTTGTACTGTGCTATTTTCGGCGACTTTTTAAAAAATATAAAATGATTTAATGATTGGGAGTTTGTGAAGGGTTTGCCACATCCGCCTCCAGGCTCTTTAGCTTATTGCGACGTGATAGTGATAACAATGAAGTGCTCTGAAGTAGCTTGAAATCTCTTTCTTTTTACTAACAGACCTTGCAAAGGGCGTCTCTTTCAAGCCGTGTAAACATTTTTGATATGACATTGCACATGTGTTCCCAATTGTTTAAGAAATTTTCATGAATGATCTTTCACTATGGTTTAACACTTCCATATCAGACGAACTCATATATTTAAAAAATTGGTCTCTTTTTTTATCGAATGATCGAGTGGGGCCAGGAAAATTCATTTGATACTCATGAGATGCAATCAGACGCTCACAAAAAATCGACTGTTTATAGGATTCTTAACGCTGACGGTTTAAGTAGTCCAATTTTTAGCAAACAAGGCCGCAACTCGAGCTAAATTAAACGGCTTCAGTGGTTTTGTCTTCTCAAATATAGACGAAATTCACTAGGGGAATCATGCAGCCCTTTCTGCTATTCATCGGGGGGAATATTATTTCAATTTTCACTGCACACTATTCTACTATTCATTCGAATCGAATGTGGATTTACCTCGTTAGTATCGGTAACGTCGGTAATACTGTGCGGTATTCTCTTATTCAGGTGAACGCATACATTCTATACAATTCAGATCCGCATGTCAAATGTTGCGGATTTCAAATTAAATGGGTCGTCTTTGCGGTTGGTGGTTGACAAAATGTAAGTAAAAAATGCATCATTTCGCTGTGGAAGTGGAAGATTCGATTCAACGATATTCAATACATACTGAAATGTTTTTTTACTTAAGCGAAAGTTTTTGACAAACCTGCGGTTTTGAAATAATTGATTTATCTATTAAAAATTGAAAAAGAATCAACTTACGTTTCTTGTATGGATTTTCTAACGTTTCTGCGAAGTTCTCTGTTTGATGATTCTCTTATTTCACTGTTTGAAGGTGGAAAAAAAGTCCAATACTATCCATACCGGTTTGTTTATATTTGTTTGCTTTATTTAAAATGATTAACCGAAGTTGGATAATTTTCCAAAGATTTGCATGAATAGAGATCAAATTGAATACATTAATTTCAATTTAAAAAAAAAAAACAAATTTCTTATGGATTTTACGTGAACAGCTGTTAACTTGAATGACAAATTCGTTTGGATAATGTAGTTCACCCGATGGATAGCAGAATGGAAAGGCAGAGTGAAAGGGAATCGAATGGGTGAATCGAATCTACGATTCACGTGAATAGCACAATAGGGCTGATAGTCACATTAGGCCTTTTTTGTTATGCTCACATGATCTGTATAAAAAAAAAAAAAAATAATTGGCGCAACAGGTCCGTATGGACCCAAGCCTAGCTTCTCACAACCATTCGTCTTGTGTGAGTTTTTTATTTTTGGGACGAATGGAAGGGATCTACAATTTTATGCCGAGTCCAAACGGCCAATTGAGAAGCTCTTTCATGACAATTATACTCTCGGAAGTTTGTCAGACGTTCGCTAGAGGTGGCACAGTGAAAAAAACCTTAAGTTGGAATTTGGGTTTTCTCGAACCTGGGACCCCTCGCTTAGTAGTCCAACACACTAACCACTAAGCCACAGCACCGACCAACTGATGTGTCTGAGCTAAAAAGAGGCACGAACAGTTCAGGTTCTGCTCTGAACTAAAAAGTTAAACGTCTATTGGTCCGTTTTTTTTTTTCGTCGATGATAATGATAGTCACATTACGGTAAATCGTATTCGCTACAGAGACATGTTGGGACATTATTTATTTGAGAACTTGTTTGAATTGGACATCAGTGATATCTGGTTCTAACAAGACGGTGCCACAAGCCACACAGCGGGTGCAACAATCGAGAAAACCCAAATTCCAACTTAAGGTTTTTTTCACTGTGCCACCTATCGCGCACGTCTGACAAACATCCGAGAGTATAACTGTCATGAAAGAGCTTCTCAATTGGCCGTTTGGACTCGGCATAAAATTGTAGATCCCTTCCATTCGTCCCAAAAATAAAAACTCACACAAGACGAATGGTTGTGAGAAGCTAGGCCTAGGGTCCCTACGGACCTGTTGCGCCAATTGTTTATTTATTTTTTTTTTATATCAGAGTTCAGAATTTGCGTTTCTTTTGTCGTTCAGAGCATGATGAAAGCGCGCTCTATGAGCTCAGAATAAATTGACTGAGCAGGCTGAGTGAAAAGCTGACTACACACTACACAGTCACATTTGACAAAAAAGAAACAGGATAAGAAAAATAGTTGAAATGGCCGCCGAACCTTGTTGTTCTGGAACTGAAGGATAACCAACTTAATAAATAACAATTAAAAAATATTCAATTAATACTTATATTTATTAAAAATTACATCCGGGTTCTCACATCAGGGTTCTCAATTCTCGTCCCTGTCTACTGGGACGAGAATTGCGGCCGAAAATTGGCGTTAACGCTCTTAAAGTTGCGACCACGGACTCGAAATTTCGGTAGTAAATTTAAATTATTTGTAAACGTTGTTCCTTTGTCTTCTTCACTATAATGAAAGTGTTGATTTTACTGAATATTTTGACATTAACAGTTCGGTAATCGGTTGTAGGGTGCGATCAGACTGAAAGTTTGGAGTTGTCAAGTCGCTAATGAAAGACCCTTTATAATGAGGTCTTGGATCCCAAAGCAGCCTAAGGCTAATGAACTACCACCGACTGAACGATTGGGCGAAGTTTAAGTTTATTTATTAAATTAAGGTATACATTAAGACTTGGTCTTTTATAGCCCACCTATGGTGAATAGAATTATGTATGTAATTCATAAGGTATATACACAAATGGTCATGAAACATTTGCGGTTGGCTTATCAAAATCTCTCATCGCTGACAAACATTTAATTCCTACACTCACTGAGTCGTTTAGTTCCTTTTTAACCCTAGAAGGCTAATGTTCGTCGATTCGACGATGTCGCATTCTTAATTTTGCTGTCTCTTTTCAACGCGGGCACATATTAACTTAAGCTCAACAACTAACTCAGTCGCCGATGCGTTCTTGAGAAAGACGGTTGTGTCCGGCAGGTAAAAACAGTTTTTCTATTTTTATTTATATTTTTAAATGCAATATTGGAATTTGTGGTCAACATCCAACTGACTTTTGCGGATTTTGCGCAAAGAAAAATTAGTTCCTTTATTTTTTTTTCTTATCACCTGACGTTATTAATTTTATATTGCCAAAGGAATTTTTTTTTTCAGTTTTTTTAAATATTGTGAAGACATATTCATTTTAGACTGAAAAATGCTTCGTTTTTTAAAAGACTGCTTAATAATAAAAAATTAAGAATATACTTAGTAAAATCAAGTTTTTTATTTGGGAATACAATCTTAATGTTTCAGAAAAAAATAGAAACATATGTATTAAACAAAGCTTAAAAAAACATATTTTAGTACAGATCGTCGAATCGACGAATGTTTAGCTTATTAGGCGTAGTCAGCAATATTAGCCTACTAGGGTTAAACTCATGATTTATCATGAACCTTTCTTCACTTCAACCTCATTTTCAATCGTTTTTGGCAAAAAAAAAAAACCTGCACGACTGTGTCGCATGTAACTTATGCCCAAAACACATGTGCAGAGATTCTCGACGCCGCACAGAACGCAGTGCTGCAAGTAAAACAGATGTGCAGAAAATTATTTGACATGCCTTGCATGGCTAGTGTCATTCACCGACTAAGCAGCTGATGTGTTTGCATCCTAAACAAAAACAAACACGATCAGCAAATGTCAAAAGCCGATCATGCCAAATACTTCAAATTGCAATTTATTTTCTTTTGTGTTGTGGTACACTTGAATTTTGCAGCAAATTTAGGAATAGAGACATGTTGTAATGCTGCAAGATTTACGTGTGCCTATATGCATATAAACATGTGCATTCTAATCTTGCTGCTCAGTGATTTTTGCACATGTGTTTTGGGCATTACTCCCTTATATTTCATCGTTATATGGGGAGTACCTATCGTTAATTTAGGTGCTGAATGGAAAATACAAATTTCGCCTTGCGTTGCTAGTTTATGCTAGTTAGAAACAAAGTTTAATACAAATTCGTTCATTCATTTCGACCGCAAGTTAAATATACTTGCTGTCGGAATTAAAAAAAATTATCCAAATATCTAAACTTCTACATAGCGGGTTATGTTACCTTTCGGTCAAAAATGAAGTAAGCTGCTCAAGAGAGAACTCATTTCCGGAAATGTGAGTGTACGGTGGACCATTAAATACTGACCATCCTTAGTCACTTGGCGAAGCAAAACCTATGAAATGAGGTATCCATCAAATTGAGGACGGAGGATAGTTTACGCGATTTGCAGTCATTGATTCAGTGCGAGCAGACCCCTCTTTCCCAGTGGGCACTTTGGGCAAGTGCCCAGGGCCCCGCGATCGATAGGGGCCCCCCTCAGATCAAATACAAAGTCCCTAGTTCCTGTCAGATCACCAAACGATAACCAATATTTATTACCAAAAAACTTACATAATTCGAAGAAATCGACCCTAATTTACTGACTACAATACCAGCTTACTAGCTTTTACATGCGCGAAGCTATTCTACTCTCGCCCAAAAGTTAGGCTTTCTGCCAAAGAAAGAAACCCAGAATCTGACTACAAGGACCTATCTCAAAGAACAAAACGCAGGAGTTCTCGCCAGAATTTTTTTGATGGAGAGAAATTTAAAATAGAAACCTTTCTTCCCATAATTGATACCCCCAGCGTTCATTTAAAACAGCGATTAAGTTCGTTTACGAATATCAATAAACGTTTTGATATATTTTTTCGCTTAAAAAATTCTGAATTCTGAAGAGTTGAACAAAGAATTTGCTGAATATTACTATGAAGATGTTAATGAGAAAGAGTTAGAAATAGAATGTTTGCATTTAACAGAATACTTGAAAATTGTTGACAATGAAAATAAGGATTGTATATTAAAAATATGTCAACTTTTGAAAGAAAACAAAATTGAAAACAATCGCATTGAGAATCTTTTTAAGCATGATGGTAACTAACTGCAGTGGGGAACGCTCCTTCTCCAAACTAAAAAGAATTAAAACCGAATTGAGAAGTGCAATGCTTCAAGAGAGACTAACCAGTTTGTCGCTGATGTCGATAGAATCTGATGTGCTAAAAAGCAAAGATTTTGAAGAAGTGATTAACGATTTTACCCATCTGAAATCTAGAAGGGTTCCTCTGTAAATAACATAGATTTTTAAGCACTAACCTGTAAATGCTAAAAGAGTAACTTTTGTGGACTATATTACGTTTAGCTATTTGTTTCATGTGATTGTTAATAAAAATAAATATTTAACCTTGTTTTCTTTGTCTATTCTAACAAAATAGTGTTCTCTCAAAGTCATGGGGGCCCCATTCTCCTAATATGCCCAGGGCCTCCAATAGGTTAAAGACGGTCCTGAGTGCGAATCTCACCAAAAGCCATTCCAATTAAATCGGAAATAGTCTTCAAAGTACCAAATATCTAAAAGACCAAGCCTTATCAGAAAAATACTGATTTATGAAATTTAGCATAATACTGGAAACAGGATCTTATACATTTGCATTCGTCCGAAAAAAAAAATTAAAACGATAATGAACATTTGATAAACTTTTTTGTTGCGTGGGCTTTGGTTCGACCAACCAAATATTTGCTGAGATTGAGTATACACGTACTGTGCAACTTCGCCCGGTTTTCCAGCAAGAAAAAGGTCGAACTTCTTATAGAGGAAGCAGTCGTGTCTTAAATCGATTCACCAGAGAAGAGACAGCCGCCAACGGTTCTATAAAGGTTAGGCAGCAGTTGACTATAAGACGATTTTTTGAGTACATTCCCTAGTGAAAGCCTTGCAAACTCTGAAAAGATGCAACGGCTTGTTTGATGGCCGATTTTTTTAATATTCTATGAATTTTTACAGGTATTGAACTAAAAGCATTGCGAGCTTCGATATTTTGACAGAAATGGATATAAGAGGTATAAATTGACAGCTTTTGGTCTTTTTGCTGGAATCCCAAAAGATACCTGTCCTATTCCAAGCGTTTGAACCTTTCTGACGTTGGTATTCGTCGGCAATTCACTACAGAGACTAAGTAACAGGACAAGTTTCCACTTTTCCCAAGTCAGCCATATATAAACGAGTTAATAATGGCCCCGTTCGGGTCTGCTAATTTTTTTTTAACTGTTTTTGCCATTCTGTAAGTTGGAAAAATCACTTTGAACATTTTTCTAAAAAAAAAGTTTACTGCAAATAAGTGCAGTATTAACCCAGCTTGTTTAATTCTAAATTTGCAGAGTTGCTTCAGAAATGACACTTTTTTCTATCGCCGACTCTTTTTTGCGACTTTTCAGAATTCTGACTCCCGCCGCTATTGAAAAAGAAGGTAGTGCCTCCAAAAACTATGCCATTTGTTCTATAAATATCTCTTTCAAAATCTGTGCGTAAACCGCTTAAATCGGCAATTAACTTCTTAAGCTATAACTTACCCTGCAACCATAAATTACTTCTCGTGCTATTGGCTTACCTGAAAAGAAAAACAAAAGACGTTTGTCAATATAATCGTATAAATCACTTGAGAGCGATGTAACATGTAAATTTATAAAGCACTTAATCACATTATCCCCTGAGGCGTAACGTAGTTTAACTTTACCATCTTACAGTCGAACACCATCACACGTGAAATTTTATGTTTGTGCTGATACCCAAAGCCACTTAATATTCCATTCATTATATCAAATCTAGCTTCATCCCACAGATTGCTCAGCTAACATGAAGCACAAAGTGTCATCATCGTAATCATCCCCAATCGTAATCTCAATCGCTAATCATCAATTAACACATGAGTACTGTCATAATTAGCAATCTAATAAATAAGAATTTGAAATTTATCTATTTTCCTTGCATGCTTGTGTCAGTTGAGGGTAACGCTCACTCATACGTGGGTGTCCTTCGGAAAAATAATTGGAAAATGTATTTCACCCCCTCCCTGGAGGAAGGCTGCGGATAGTAGTTGTGAGTGCTGCCCAATTCATATTCCCACACTGTCATAAATCGCATATAATTATGCGAATATGTCATTCCCATCAAGTGCTGGTTGGTTGGTCGCATCGCACTTAATGGAGCATCAACTATCATCAACATCATACTCGGCAACAGCACAACATACCACGGTTTTTCACATAAAAATAACATCCACCCGCTGCCGTCGTCGCCGACTCGATTTAATGATGTCAACTTTGAATTTTTGATGAACAACTTCAGAGGGAAACTTGTTACACACACAGGCAAGCGTATAGAGTTCGCCCCCCCCCCCCCCTCCGTCTTACGAAGCATCCCATCGAAAAAAAAAGGATGAATAACAATTTGGCGACGACGGTAGACGTCTGGTGGGTCTCCATTTCAAGCGTGACGGCAGCGGATGCCGAGCAATGTTCAAGCGTGTAAATGAAATTGTCCTCGTGAAATCACAATAACACTTATCAAGGGATGACAATCGGGACAGTGATTCTTTTTATGGGATACATTTCGCTAAGAAGAGCACTTTCCGCCAACTGGCTAACCAGTGTCATTCGCTCTCTGTCTCGCGTTCACTGTCCTATACGTTCCATGCGAGTACACATCGCAAACCCCAACCCTAACCGAAGAAGAGATCATTGAACGGATAGCTTGAGGAGATATGTACATATACACAAAAAGAAAATCCACAAAATGGAAAACGCAAACGAATTTTTCTTGTTTTTCGTGCGCTCCATGTGAATGCCACGGGTTTTGAAGACTGGTGTACTACACCCGAATAGGAGCGGTCAATAGCCTTGAATAGTAAACAGAACACACCACAGAATAGATGTCTGGCCTTGAATTAGGGAGATTCTTGCTGAACATCCTTTGTATGTTGATTGGGTTGAAAATCTGCAGACAACGTTGAAAGGGCACGGGATTATCTAAGGCAATTTCTCTAATTTGGAGGTATGGTTAAATGGACCTTAAAATGAATTAGCATTTGATGGGGTATAATTTAAAACGAGACAGTAAAATAAATGAATTATTATACGAAATTATGCATCATCCCTTTGTGGCAATTTTAGCTGGTCGGTTGCGGGTTCAGTGTGCTTGCTTTTTTAATTACAAAATTTGTTGTCCAAATTGTACATGTAAATTTAAAGGATTTATTGTCCAGAAAACGAAGGTGTCTTTTATTTCAGGTGCGGCTGCAATGGGGGATAGAATTAACAGCCATCATTACTCTTGGGATTTAATTACAGGAAATATCTACATTCAGGCTTTGTAATCCCACTCAGCCCTAAAGACAGTTATTGTAACAGAAGCCAGTCAAAAGAGGATTACCATCGAGTGAGAATTCCTTGAATACATTTTTGTGACACTCCTGAATAAAATGTCCGCTTAACAAATAAGCCGTTTCTTTTTTTAAATGTTATATCAAAGAAAAAAAAAACTAGGCGCTTCATAATTTCAACACGTACCGCCGTTGTATCTAGCTATTCTTGAATAAAATTCTTTAAGACTGTAAATGACAGATGTCAAAACGAGTTCTTTTTTTCTCTTTCTACTCTCAAGGCGAACTACCTATGGGCAGCTTTGCCGTTTGGTTCCTTTAGAGACCAAATGTCCGCTTTTTGAACCTCAAGACCCGTGGCCCCCACTTTTTAAAAAATAGGGTCCATTTTTTCATTTCTCAATTTAAGGAAGATTTTATATTTATTGAACGAAAAATAATGCAAAAGTATGAACAAAGTTTGTTTCGTAAAATGTATAAATTTCCCTTTTTTTTTTGGTATAAATAAATGTTTTTTTTTGATTTTGCTATATAAGTATTTTAGGTGAAGGCCCTCCTTTTTTGGCTCGGTCCCCCTTTTGAAATTTTTTCAGCGACAACGCTGCCTACTTCTTCAAATGCAAAAGACTTTATTTAAAACTTTTATTTAGAAACGGTCCGATTTCTTTTTTAAAAATGGCACATAAACGTCAAAATAAGACCGAAATCGAGGGGCCTAACCAATCAACTTTTTTAGTTTCGACTCTTAATTTTAGTAGTTCACAGTGGCTATACTTTCCATATCAATTTCGCAATTGATAGCTTCCGTAAATTTAAAGTCGAGACTAAAATCTGTTATTAGTACGGCGGAATGACTCTTAAGTAAAGACTAAAGCAAAACACTAGTAGAGTATTGCCAACATCGTTGAAACTATTGATGCTAAATGGATTTTGAACCATCGGTTTCTATGGGACCATTAAATTAAACCCACAAGTTTACGTTCATATCAGTTTCATATATGGTGTTGCTGCACTCAGTAGCAACAGAGACCTTTTGTCAATCTCCGGGTGGAGAATAAAATTGTTCTCCTTTGGTATGGTTACAAAACCTGTTGTTTTATTGGGTTCATTATTATGAAACCTTTTATAAAGTACGTCTCTTTTGTAACTTTAACTGAATATAATGCAATGAATGGATGTGATGAAGTAACTTAAAGGTTAATCAAGGTGAACAAAAAGAAACCTAACCTACTATTGAATGATGTCCGCCCTTTCTTTGACACTAGCTTTAAGTCATAAGGGGGTTATGTGCATTGGTTATGCCCAGTTCACACTCGGTGCCCGCCGCTTGTTCACAACATAGGGGAATCGAATATGTTTATCCATTAAATGAAAATTAAGAGATATTTTAACTGCCAAAGAAAATATTAATTTGTACTAGACTAATGTGGAAAACCTTCAGGCTGGGCTTAAGGGGAGAATCCTTTGCACCAGTGGCTCTGGTGAATATTCAAGAAAAAATGGCCATAGTTAAGAATTTTTATAAATTCTGTCAGTCAAAGCGATGGTTTCTGACTCCACTTAAAAAACTTTCTACTACATTTGCAGTGTATTGGATACAGTGCAGTTCCTTTCATCTTTCGCAACCGAAATTTTCCTTTTCTTTTTATTTCTCCTTCTGTAAGTCCTATACTCTTACGTCCTATAGTCTTATATATAATATAGCAAATATCTAAACCCAATTTAAACTCAGATAGTTATGGGAACTTTATAAGAAAGCTGTGAAGTACTTTTGCATTCAATAAAAGTTTTAAATTGAGCTTGCAATCCAAAGTTCATTCGAAATAGTTATACATATAATAAAGATCAAAAGCACTAAACGAATAGTTGAAATAAAAAAGCTTTTAAGAAACAACTTTAACCTAGCAAGGAGGGAAGTTTTACAATACATAATTGGAAAAGCCTTTCTATATAGAACCTTTTTATAGCAATTATGGGAAAAGAAGAGTCCACTATTCACCCATAACAAATGTTGCTAAAATGCCCATAAAATAAGGATTCTACCATATTTCCTATAGTGAAATACATAAATTTACCGGTCTTTAACAGAACTAAGTAACAACAGAAAAGCTTCTTTAGGCTATAAGCACAAAATGTACGATTGGAAAATAAACATTTGCAGCCCACAATTCATTTGCTTTACCTTTAGCATTATTTTCTTATATAAAGCCTTAACACCTAAAGTGCTTGTTTGTTGGTGATGCTGATAATGATAACACTTTCTATGAATATGGCGTTCATTGTTGTTGTAATTTGTATGATTTAATTGCATAAATTTAAATTGTGGAAATCAAGGATTAGCCAGGACGTGTGTCGGCGCAGTGGCTTAGTGTTTAGTGTGTTGAACTAATAACCAAGGAGTCCCTGCTTCGAATCCCAAATAAAAAACCAAATTCCAAGTTAGGGGCTTTTTACTGCGCCACCTCTCGCGAACGTTTGATAAACATCCGAGAGTATAACTCATGAAAGAGCATCTCAATAGGCAATTTGGACTCCCCATAAAATTGTACATCCATTTGTCCCAAAAATAAAAAAAAAGCTCACACAAGACGAATGGTTGTGAAAAGGGTCCCTACGGACCTGCGCCAACAATTTTTTTTTTATCAGGATCTGTAATGTGAATTTTCGGACACTTGGGTTTGTCTGACCTCTGACGTTTGTAGTCAATAGCTGATTGGTTAGTATGCTGAACTACTAAGCCTTAGGTTCGATCTACGGCACAATTTACGTCTTATCCAATGTGTTTTATACTGAGCCAACTTTTAAGAACGTTTGACAAATATCATACATCAAAGATCAAACTGTCCTTAGATAGCTTCTCAATTTGCAATTCGAACTGACTCGACAGAAAATTGTAACTAGGTCTCTATTATTCTTTCCAATAATAAGTCAAAAAGATAGTAACCTAAGTGATTGGTAGGAGATTTGAGAAGAAATAAAATCCTGAATGCAAGCTGCCGAATTAAGATTCCTTTCTTCGTTGGAGTGACTCGCAGAGTTAGTAAAAGACACACAACAAAACGTGAGGTACTTAATGTCGGGAAGCTGCTTCTCTGGATGAAACTTTCCATTCTTCGGTGTTCTACCACGGTAACAGGGTGACACGACTTCGAATTTCAAAACTTGCTATGGATGGATTTCAAGTCATCAGGTAGGTCCTAAATGAGATGGTTACTTAAAATCCGGCATCTTTTGTCTACCAAACCCCTATGTGGATGTCCCTGATAATTTAGAGCCAGTGGAAACCGGAAAATCGAACTCCTGAACCAACGATCGCTGTTATAAATAGATCAAATATGGAAAACGAAGGAAAATGATTTGAACACGAAACTGGTCGGATTTAAGGCCATACTCAAACCGCGCTTTCAGGATCAAGCTACCAAGATCGTTATCAAAGGTTCACAAAGTGACACCAATTAGACAGTGAACGTTGGACTTCTGATATATAAAACACCAGTTGCTATTTCTTTATGCAAACTTTAATGACTTAAAGTTGTTGTAAGTAGGTAACTTAATCTGTGCTTTTAAGAGCTGGAAATAAATGGCAGACGGCTACCATTCTAATGTATTTTCATCAATGGAAGATTTTTAAAGATGCCATGCCAGTTTAAAAACCATTTTTTTTCAAAATCAAACAATTCAAACATCGATGTAAATAGCAAACAAAATTAACGAACTTAACACTCCATACACCGAAGACCAACAATATTTAACGCATGAGCTCTTCCTGTGTAGCACCTACGAATTTGGAATGAAATAACAAACGCGCTACATTTAAATTATTCAAAACATTCCAATTTCAAATAAATAAAATAAAAAAGAAATTGGGAAAAATGCCATCGCTTTTTCTTGTATCATCTGTGAGCAATAAAAAAATATATACAAAAATATCCTACAGGCAAATAGATAAAAATGCGGTTTCCACACCACCCTTTCATAAATAACTGCAGCGAGTTGTGGACGCTATCAGGGAGTCAATTTTATTTGGTTCATTTCATTCTCCAAAGTAGACCCACATGAGCAAAAAATTGGACACGACACGGCGGCGAGTAGGTGGCTTAATTTATTTTTTATTTGTCCATTGTTGCACCTGGCAGCAGCACACATACTACAGATGTGGAAAGCGCTGCAGTTGGCAGTGTTAGATCTCCATTTTCCACATGAGGTGCTGTTAAATTATTATAGTATATGGGAATTGAGAATATACAGCTACTCTCAATGGGTATGCTGGGAATTATCTCCTCCATGGACAACCACACATTTGTGTTCGGCTCAATGATTGCATGGGCTTGTTAAAAGGAAAAATAAAAAAACAATACTTTCTATATAAACAACGGAGTGGTGTCAATTTATTCATGCTGTATCGGTCAAATTGAGAAAGATTACGGCAATTGTAAGTTAAATAAATGAGTGTGGCGAATGTTGTGTTTAAAAAAAAAAAACCCAAATTTTTTGAGGACAGGTATTCTCTTTTCATTTGGATAACTTGTCTATCCTCAAATATTACTGAGAAATTTCAACAAACGGAATTGGTCTATTCGAACGTTACAAAATCACCAGGCGACTTTGTTTACGTTACGTGATTAGTGTCGGTTACCTTTTTTTTCTAGCTAGCGTTAAAATAAATTTTACTTAAAAAGTTGGAATATCAGTGACAAGTAAGCAAAACTCATGCCAAGGACAGCAGAAAACAAAATCTAAAACTTAAACAATATTTATTTAGTTGAATTTTTAGAAGTGGCAACACTTTTTCCAGCCGCAATCAGTTTGACAGCTGACTGTTTATTTGTACTAAGTTTGTTTTGCCATTGCACCTTCAGCATAAGTATCTATAGACTTACGAGTTATGATACAGCTGATCGCAAAGCTAGTCAAAAATTAGACTGTCGGGCAGTGCCTCTGCCAGCACTATATCTTGACAGTATGACTTGACAGGTAATGACACAGAATTATGTTTATTCTAATAATGTTTATACCGTGGTCATTTCCAAGATATTTACCTGTTTTATTTAATTTTTAAGTGCTGTAACTTTTAAACACTATGAAGTAACGAAGTAAGTGAAGGCTATGACTGCCTATCAATTTTACTCACACTTTTTTGTAAGAATGGCAGGGCTGAATTTAGACGAGAATACAAAGTAGGTAAAGTATAAAAGAAGGATCCCGATATTTACCGAGCTATCAGCAACAATACCTTTTTTTACTTTTGAAAACTTTGTTATCATCTCTCTCTTTGGTATTTGTCTAAGCCTGGGGTAAGATTCTGCAAGTCAAAAACGTAAGAAACTTTTTCGGAATGTTGAGAATAATTAACGACTCGAAATGGTCGAGATAAATTTGCAAGGCTAGATTTGTCGCCAGATCAGTTAAAGAATTGGTACGAAAGTAACTAACAAAAAACGAGTGTGCTTTAGACCACACGACTGAAGAAAAACTTCTTTAGCTCCATCTATATAAACCTGTTTAGTTTATAAATATTAATATATCAATTTTCTTCAATAATTTACTGGCTATGAGAGAAAGAGAGCAAGAAAATGGGCGCGCGCACTGCTCTCTCTTCCTCCTACATTATGATACAGACAATAGCCCACGGTTGCCACTTACAAAAAAAAACTCTAATTATTTAATTTGATTTTGCACAAAATTACCAGCTGCTAGTAGACATGGGATCATTTACCTTTTGTCTTATAACAAACTTTTAACAAATTACAGTTTTATGTCTTGCCGCCAAAAATATAATCACTTTATAGAAGAACGTTAAAATTTTGAATTTTCCGCCTAATAAATAACCTTTTTCTTATGTATAAACTTAAGGTAGATATACCGTAAATTTCCCCAAAGATTAAATTCACCACAGTCAGTCTTTCTCATTTCTTTTCTTGCTTCAATTGTTACAATTTGGTCATTCCATTGTCAACCTTTAAAGCGTTCGTTTTGAGCATTAATAAATGAAGTTTTATAACGTTTAACGAAAAAGTGGATGTGTTTTTTTCTGAACTCAAAGAACACAATATTGATAAGAATTTAACAATATGATTAATTAACCTATCCATAGTTATAAACAGAAACAGAAACTATTTCGAAGTTCACCATCTGTCAAAAGAAGAAAATGAGTTCATTCTGTAATTTTTTGAACAGCGAATAAAACAGTTTTATATGGATGGTGATGAAGCATAATGCAAATAATGCAATGCGTTCACTCAGAAGCAGTAAGGAAGCATTTAAATGAAGTGATATCGAGTTCGCATTCTTGGTACATCTGCTCAAAAATTTACCATAACCAGATAAAAATTACCAAATTAGGAAAAATCAAAAGGCAAACAAAAATAACAAGTTTGGTAAAAAATTACCAAAGTGGCGACATTGCAATAGGCGTGTTTTAGATATACGAAACGTAACTGGCTATGAGAGAAAGAAAAGAAACTGTGTGCTCGCACCTCTCTCTGTTGCTCCTACATTGTGATACAGACAATATGCCTGCACTGCAGTGGTACCAGACTTTAGAGGCAGGTTATCCCACGGTTATACTCAAAACATCCCTTTTATGTTTACAAAATAAATAAATTTATTATTTAAAAAAAATACTCGTGATTCATTCACAGACACATATGTCATTTTATGAAACAGTTTAGCGAAATAAAAAAATGAAAATGAAAGCATTTAGATATTTTGAATGACTTTTTTCTAAATATGAAAACATTTAATTTGATCGTAGGTTGAATAATTTTTCAATTCTTAATGAAATGAGCAATTTGGAACAAAATTTGACCAAAAAGTAAAATCCCTTTCTTTTGGTACTATGAGGTCTGAAAAATCCCTCTGTCCCTTTTAGCTTATTATTAGTGAAAAAAATCCAGCAAAAAGTGATAAATCCCCCTAACTGGTATCACTGCTGCACTGTGTCTTAGATGTGTCTTAGATAATGAAATGTAACCGGCTGAGAGAAAGAGAGAACGAAAATGTGTGCTCGCATCTATCTCTCTTGCCTCTAGAGTAATTTTCAAAACGAAACGTAACTCTCTCTCTCTTTTTATGTCACTGACTTATATCTCCATCTCAAATTCCGCTCGCAATTTCCGTAACGCATTCACATGCTTACCCGCCAAGTCAAAGTATTACTTCAAGAAAGGAGACAAAATGTTATTAGACTGCTGACAGACTTTGAATACAAAATGTCATAAAGCATAAACTTTGAATTCAAATAAATGCCACGATCTTTTCGGTCATCCCTCTTTAAAACCACAACCGATAATTTATTTTCTATTTAAACTTCCACAACCGATAATTTATTTTCTATATGAACTCTCTTGTAAGCCATCGATTGCATGGGTCATCTGCTTACCAGCTGCCCCAACTTTGCCGAGTACAAAATCATGCAGCATCACCACCCTACCCCAGTTTGACGTCGTAAGCCCTAATCCATGGCAATTAATTGAATGTAGTCAAATGTGACATTTAAGAGATGACTTCGCAAAATACCCCCTTGCCAACGGCTATACAACCATTCCACTTGATTCCATTCAAATTGGATACATCCAATAACATCCTTATTGACAGTCAACAGTCTTAGCTGCGATGTTGTGTCTTTGAGGTTGGTCAGAAGTCGCCACCGTCTCCCCAAAGGTGTATTGAAAGGTTTCCCAGTTTCCCATGCTCCCCTGTCCAACTCGTACATCGCCCAATTAAGACCTCATTCGTGTATTCAGTATCTGTTCAATATGCACACCGCTCTTTGTAGTGTAATCTCTTTTATTGTGAAAATCGCTATCCACATCGAAAAGTTGGCTAGAATATCAAAGCATTAATCCTCTCTAGTTATATTGCTTCTGGGGATGAAGACAATTCTCGAGCAATTAACAAAACAACAACTTTAGCACACATATTCGTATCGCAATTTGTTTACTCGTCCGATTTTCTCTTCGTCGTTGGTTAGAATTTATTTTTTTTTGTCGCAACAAGCAGCAGTAGCGCAATGCGAGCTTTCGTTAGTCGCTTTTTATTCGAATCCAATGCAACTGCAACACAATTGCATATGTACGGGTACCCTACCCGTAACCCTTATGCTTTCGAGGGCGTCTGTGCCAATGGCTTTGAGCGCTCCATGTATGTTGTTTTTTTTTTATGTCGATTTGCGTCTTTTACTCGTGTTCTCATGAAATGTACATAACCTAGTTAGGTTGTTTTTTCCTTTTTTTTTTGCAACGTGCAACATACAAAGGTTAGTCCCTGGATAGGGGTATGGGTGTTGTTGATGTGTTTTACTCCAGTAACTTTAATTTCATAAAATTTGCTTCAGTTCAACAAGTTTGGAGTTTTTGCTCTTAAAGAGCAACCGATTTTATGACCAAGTGGGTGGAATTTACGACGAACTTTATTTGTCGTAGATTTATTTGCCCCTCCGAGATTGTTTACATAATCCACTGCGAGGGCAAAGTTTCTTGTTTTTTTTGCTCGTAAAAATGATACATGGTACATCTCTGCTTATCTGTTGCGAGTTGTTTCTGAGTAAGCAGAAGTGGAAAAGGGACGTCATAAACACGTGCCTTCGATAAAACAAATCATAAACAAAAAACTCGCAGCTCTGTATAGTGGAGGATAATGTTTGCTGGATATGACACATTTAGTCGCGGTGTTAAAGTAAATAAACCACTTTGTGAAATATTCAATAGTGAGGGTAAGTCAGTTGAGAACTTGGGGCGATTAACGTCACATCATATTGCACCAGCTTATGTTTTTAATGAGATCACTGGCTGTCGCTATTGTGATAGTCAAATCACTTCTCTGATGATAGTAAAATGGCGTGAGATTCGTCAAAAGTGATGACAAGAAAGCGGCCGCAGTGATCACCTGACGAAGAGAAAACAGTTTGCCTGTTCTTGTCCACTTATCGCAGGACTGAATTCAAGGTGAATGAAGAAATGATTCAACCCAATCTGTTACTTGCAAACTTGACCAAGGATTGAAAATCGTCATAGGTTAGGTTAGGAAGCTGTCTCAAGAGAAGGACACCATTAGTCCAGATTGAAAGGTGCTTTGTGATACCACCTGAGTGAGGGGAAGGGAAAATGGCCAAAGTAACTTCTAGACCGGACATATAGGGTGGGCCATCTAGTGATTTCTTTTTAAATCATTGGTTATTTTGACACTGACAGTTGTTTCCCGCTCGAAATCTTGACAGAAAGCCAGTATCATACCTCCGCGGAACGAATTGAGGCGCTTTTCGCTTGAAGAACGTTGGGAATTTTTTAAAACTTATTTCCAAAGTGAATGCTGTGTAGCCAAAGATTGCGTTTTTTGAAAAGAAGTTTTGGCCGAAATGAAGCACCTACCGCAAGTTTGTGCAAAAACTAGTGCTAGTGGACATCACTCATGGTCACCGTCCATTTACGGTGCGCACAGACGAGAAAGTGGATGCTGTAGTCGAGTGTGTAGTGGTGGCATCATTGGACCATTTTACTTCGAAAACGAGGTTGGGAACAACGTTTTGTCAACGGTGGGCGTTACCGAGCCATGTTAACCGACTTTTTTTTCTACTGAAATTGAAGACATGAATTTGGACGACCTCTGGTTCAAGCAGAATGACGCGCCATGCCACACAGCCCATGCTACAAACGAGATTTTGCGCACCAAATTCCCAAATTGTGCTATCAGCTGTCTTGGCGATGTCAATTCGCCGACTCGGAGCTGCGATTTCATCTCTTTGGACTATTTTCTGTGGGGTACAGTGACTAACCGATGTTATGCCAACAATCCCAAAACCATTCAATCACTTAAGGCCAATATCATCCAAGCAATGCGTGAGCTGCAGCCCGAAACCATCATCAAGGTCTTAGACAATTGGAGCGACACAATGCGGCAGCCACTTGAACGACGTTGTTTTCCATAAATGGGAATGTTTACTCTTACTAATAAAGCCATTATACGGTTTAATTTTGTTAATTTTATTGCATTTTTAAAAAGAAACTTGTATTCGGCCCACCCTGTACTAGTGGGAGCCTTGTTACTGCGTGTGTACTTGGTAACGAATTGTCTTCAGGCAGATAAAGGGTGACCGAAACAGTCAACCCCTCATATCTAATCCTCCCATATCTCGACGAAAGAGCGGTGGAGCAGCACAAGAGTGAAACACTGTTCATCTTCTTTGTGATTGTCCGGGTTCGGGCCTAGCCAAAACCAGACACAGTGCACTATGATGATCATTTTTATAAAATCATTAAATTTCCAAACTCCAACGGCAGGTTTTGAGCTTTCATAACACACATCTTAATCTTTATCTACAGGTCCCATTAGTTGGAGTCTTAAAACGGCGCTAAAGCGCAATTTGTATTTGTCCCTCATCAGGTAATCAGGGAAAACAGCCACCAAAACCAACCAACTTCAAACCTTCCCGAACATGTCTTACACTCAGCTAATTACGAGTATATGTGCTTTCTATACGATCTCACGTTATCGTCAAATAACGCCTCCATGAGTTTAACAAATTTTGAGACATATCCCCTCAGTCCATCAGCTTTTATCTCCTTAAGATATTGTTCACTGATATACCATGAAGACCCGGAAATCTTGAATAGGTGAAAGGAATGAAACCCAGGATCAGTTCATCCACCGTTCTAGTCTTGGACTGCCTGCCGCCTACCCCTCTCTGGGCATTTTACTTCTTTTTCTAAGTACCACATTTTTATCATCAACTCGGGTTCAGTGAATGCCTAACCCCAGGTCTAAGGGTGATTAATCGAAATATAACCGTCAGTTTCAAATATGTAAACCCACTTCAATTAATCATATGAGTAGATAGCTATCACCTCCATGTTGTGTCCTCCTATGTGTCCTGTACTCATTTGAAGCACTATAACAAAAACAAATTGAACGCTCCCAGTTCATTAGGAATTCAAAACCTTATCTCTGTGGAACAGAATGAGCTCCGACAATGCCCACTAATTACTACAAGTCACCAGTCTCCATACCGCGCTACGCATGGAGTGTCCTTCAGGTTTTCTTATATTTTTTTTTAGTTTTGAATTATTATCCTCTTATCTCACGATTCCATTTCGTGCTAAAGTAAACTTATTTCATACATGAAAATTGCTTAACTTGAACTCGTGCGGTAGATGGTGGTCTTCGTTATGGTGACGTTATCCACTGCGCCCTCTTTGGATGTCACCTTTTGAAGGAACTACACCACAAGTAGCTGCGGGTAGGTGCAGTAGAAATTCACTCGCTCTCTCGTCGTCGTTCTATGTCCTGTCCTCGAGTCACGCTAAGTACAGTATTTTCCTTGTAATCGTTTTCTGTTTTCCTTTCTTTTTTTCTCTCTTTTCTGTAGTATGCAAATTTGTCATGGCGAAACAATATGTAAGAAGGAAATGTGTATGCGGGTGTTTTTTCCTGGTTAATTAGAGGGTGGAATTTGCGCTTTTATGTTGGTCTAATGCGAAAGGATTTTTTTATTTTGTCTGAGTTCAAGGTTTGATGGAGATGTGACACAATAATCAGATCTGAATGATGTTTATTTTATGACAGCACTATCTGGGTCGATTGCACAACGCGTTTTTGTAATCAGACGTTTATCTGTCGATGACAAAAAATAGGTAGGCAAAATTTATCAAGGGATTGAGACAGGAACTGGCAGTGGTAGACGTGAACATGGAATACCGTTTTGCACAAATTAGGGTAGAAATGCGTTGGAACGTAAAACTCGATACTTAATGGACGTTTCAATTCTTATGGTGAAGGAATTTGTTTGACACTCAGCCATAAATGAACGTCCATCATTAGTTTAAAGTAACAGACGAGAACTGAATAATTCATCAGCAACAATACTTGAGATATTGCCACAATATGGAGAGAGCTATACCAGCACGGTCTACGCAGTCAGAGCTATTTAAGCTGACTACTTGTTAAATTGTGAATTATGACGGGAGGGACATCTAGTGGTTTCTTTTTAAATCATAGGTTATTTTGACACTGACAGTTGTTTCCCGCTCGAAATCTTGACAGGAAGTCAGTATCATACGTCCGTGGAACGAAGTGAGTCGCTTTACGCTTGAAGAACGTTGGGAAATATTTAAAATGTATTTCCAAAGTGAATGCTGTGTAGCCCAAAGATTGCGTTTTTTGAAAAGATGTTTTGGCCGAAATGAAGCACCTATCGCGCACAAAGATCTCGGATTATTCTCTTAGAGTGACAGAATGAGCTACTGCGAAACCAGCCGAGGCAAGTACTTGAACGACGTTATGTTCCATAATTAATGGGAATGTTTGCTGTTACTCATAAACTAATACATATATAATACATGGAAAAAAAATATTTTGTTACTTTTATTGCATTTTTAAAAAGAAACCTGAATTTGTCCCATCCTGTATAAAATATTGAGTCATTTTCTCTAGATTAGTAGGAATCTTACCCTTGGTAAAAAATTCTTTTCCAGGCAAAAGGATTTAAAACTAGGAGCTAGGAGCCTATCTTTAAATCGCAATATTTTACAATTCAAGTGTGAAAACCGGAGCAGCTGTTTTTAAATATATTCCGGTCAAACACCTTACGATCAAAAAGTTACAGATATCTTATAGTAAGAATGAAGAGAAATTCCTTGTCTTCTAGACGTCAACTTGGATGGTATAAAAAAAAATCAAGAGTGCTGGGTTATAGCAGGTGGAAGTACCAGGTACCAAGGTGATTCTGTCCCACGGTAGTCTGGAAAGACTTGAGACACCCTACCATTATCGTTGAATCTGTAAGATAGCTGCGCCCGTAACAATATCGGCTCATTGTTTTAAGCAGCTCTTTCTTCCCGCTTTGTCTCCACACTTTATTGATCCACATTCCACTCTCAAAAACCCTCGTTCTAAATGTCCTCTTAAAGACGAGGTGGAATACAATTACGTAGTCGGTGGCTCTTGTCTTTATCAAGGCGCTTCATTGTGAATTGATTAAACAACGGTCAGATCATAGTCCGGACTGCACCCCTTACCATTGAGGCTGTAATTCCTAAGGATTCTGTTATCTCAATACAGACTGCCCATCGGATGGTGAAATTATAATGAAGAAGTATCACGTAGACATATGCCACCTTGACACGATCTTCAATGATCTTCAATGATATTATTCATATGTTAAGCTTAAAATCGTGGATAACGACCAAATATTTAGTATTTCTTTGACAAATTATTTAGAAAATAAAACAGTAGACCTTTGACAGCTTCCGACATGCATAGTACGGCATAAATGAGACGCATTGTCACCGTAATCGCTCGTCAAATACTAAAAAAAAAAGCGACGAGAGAATGCTTGTGTGGAAATATTTTAAAAGACAACTCCTGCCACTTTCAGTACCACCCTATTCTGTTCCTCGTTTATAAGTCTGTTGATATTCACTCATCGTGGGACTGATTTAACCTAGCGTGAGACTTACACGGATCCAATCCAATCACATGGAACGCTATTTCGAAGAGCTCTCCTTAGGCTTCTCCAGAATAACTTCTGCTTCGATACTGATAAAAGCTCCCCCTCTGTATGAAAATGCACTCATTGGGAACTTGCGTTTTATAGACATAATCACATCAATAAGGCTTGCAACAATTTTGAAGAGCAGGACTTATGTATAGAAACACATCGAGGCGCTTAGACCCAATGGGTTCGTCGTTCAAAAAAAATATATAATTATTTGAATTTAAAACTGGCAGCACTTTTTCTTACAAGAAGTCTAAAAAATACCATTTCTTATAGATATAGGGCCTTACTAAAAATCATTTTTAACTTCCACACTAAATATTTTGTAGGTCACAATATGCAATTTTGTACGTAAAATTGTGAGTCCGAAAAATTTAGCCTGGACACCAAAAGGGATTATTGGTATCGGAGACAGGGTAGCTATATTTTATATTCAATTGTAAAACACATTCACTCTTATCCTAAAGTATGATGAAAATTTTCATTTCTAAAAATAGCGCAAGCTTAAGTTACGAATTATATTACTTCCCAGAGTCAGTGAAAACTAACGACGAATATATAAATGAGTGGAAATGTATAAAATTTAATTAATACTCTGATTCCCCTGCAAAAAGGAGTCCCACCCCCATCAAAACTCGTCTACTCGTCGAATTTTTAAGCTAAATATGCTGGAAAAAAAACAGCCGTACCTCTCAAATTATCACAAGTTTAAATAGTACACACACCTAGAGTCAGCATGTTTTCCTTTTTTTTTTTCAAAAGGCTAACGAACGACTACCAACTCAAGTATACACAAACATGGTTTCCTATTATACTACATCACAGACAGAATTGAGAACAACTGGATCGAGAAAGCGAACGTGTCAAATGAAACTTCCCTCTTGGTTTAGAGAGAAAGGAGCCAAAGAGGAAAATAATTGAAAAGATATTTTCGTTCCCCTGTCCTGTGTACCTATATATATTCCGCGAAACATAGGTAGTCTTGTATATTTCAATATTTCAGTTGTTAGTTGCATGTTTCTTTTTTTTCGAAATGAAAGAAATAGTATAAAGTTAAAAGCAAACACCAGAAAACCGGGAATACCTTCAAGCTAGAACCATTGTTGACTGAACAGTAGTTGGGAATCTGTACCAAAGGACGAGCCACAAAAACTACCAGCTCAGCCATACTCCATACATATGTATTCGTAGATTGCTGGTATTCCATTCGTATTGTGTGTTCTGCTTCTTTATTTTTTTTTTTTTTTGGTTTGCACATAACCCATCACAACAAATGCGACAGAGAGAGAGAGAGAGAGAGAGAGATTGTGAATCAAGATGAAAATCCAACTTTTCCCGTTGTTGTGGAATGTAGTGTTTTCCTCCATTCATTTGTTGTACCCATTTTTGAGTTTCTTTTTTTCGTATGAAAATCCTTAAAGATAACAAGAAAAACTTTAAGTCTGTGTAAGCGCAGGAAAACGGGTTATTAGGCAATAGAGCAATAGTGAAGGAGGTTCACACAATACAAACAGTGGACATGATAATATCTTGCGGATTTTATTAGAAAACCAAACAGGGACACAGATTTACAGCTGCTGCTGTACAAAAGACACCACTGTTCGTCATTATCATGCACATCGTGATGACTACTGCTGCCAGCGTCATTATGCAGCTAGACTAAGGTGGTGAGGACTTAACTTCACTTTTACCCACGGACGTACCTCGCCTTGCCACCTCTAGTCCACAAATCTTGCACATACACCATTTGTTGTATGTGGCAATTTGTTTTCCGCTCAACTGACTTCGTCGCTTTCTAAATAATACAGTATATGAGGGATTTGTATCTGTGTCTGTTTTGCTCACCCAGTTAACAGGGGCAGGAAAAAATGAAAAAAAAAATAAATAATAACAGTTTGATAATCAGGATAAGCCTTCGGGCATAGTGCATGTGTCACGTTATTTATTATTAATTTTCATCCTTTTGGAAGTGGGTTTTGTTTTTAGCTTTCTGCTTTTGCTCATCGTTGTATTCCACTGGGCTGGTGTTTTGTTGAGAGCGTGTTTGCAGCAAAACTGATTTTGGTTATATATCTTTTTTTTTTGTGTAACTGTAGAGGGAGTTTTTATTTGGTTATTGGGATTTTTGCGGATTTTTTAAGCTTTTGCCAAACAAAATGTTAAATTAATATGTGACTGATATCATGAACCTACAGAGTACGGACTTTAAGGAGCTTAGTTTAATCTGGGGGAGTCACCGACATAAATGTTATTTTTATTAGGATAATATTTTATGTAGTTTATGTTCTCTTCTACTATTTTGTTTGACTTATTTTCGATGAGGCCAAACAAAGCTGATTTGAATTTTTTTTTAGTGGACAAGTGGCAGTTGGATAAAGATGAAAGTAGCTGCATTTTGAAAGAGTGCTGGCTCAGGGAAATAGGGGAAATAACCGTCCCATCCAAACTTCTGTGCAGTGAAAACCATTTTCAAAAACGTCGAGGTTCGTTGCAGGATTGTCTATAAGACACTGCCCAGTTTGCAGAGCTAATACAAAATCTTCTGGTAGAGATCATACACTAAGAGTGTCTTTGTATCGACCTAAGTCAAATTTGTTAATGTCAATCAACACTCTATCCGTCTAAGGTTAGTTTTTATCATAGCATTCACCTTTATCATGAGACGCTTGTAGCGATCGCAATGCCTAAAGCACGTAAGTAGGGTAATCGATTTGACCAATTGAAACACACTCCTAAATAGCATTGCCAGACGGTTTGCCATTAGTCCCGTCGAGCTGGGAGCATAATCTGGCAACCCTACTCCAAAATGAAGATTGTGTTAATTTTTCTTTTGCGGTCAGTCTTACCTCACAAGATTCCTAAATAAAATCTAAGTTATCTTGGACATAACTTTCCAATTTTGACAATTAGACGCCCTGCAAACTTTCTCGGTAATTGCGTATTTAACCGAATAGTACCTCTTTTAGGGATCATAAAGGCAGTTTGGCTTCGATAGTGTCGCTAGTGATTGTGAAAAAAATTGATTAGGCACCTACATCATTTAAAAAATTTTTTTTTTCTATAGGCTATAGAGAATAAGATGAGTTGGTTCCAAACTTAAATTATTGTCAGTTGAAGTATTCTACATTATGTCCCCAGGAACTCAGGAAGCTTACTATAAAGTTTCCTCGTTCTATTGTAGCGTATGGCACAAATGACTCGACAAATTCTTTCTAGAAGGAGAGCAGCTCAAGTCCTATACAATAAATTAGGAAATCCAGTCCAGGGTGGATCTCGTTTCTTGACTGACCTCGTCATTTAGTATATCACTCTAAGGCTCGTTTGGTTAACAGTGGCACCCACACGGGCGGGCAGGGGATTTAGGCGATTGCGTCCTTACAACTCCTTACCCAACAGCTTAGAGAGCTGTGGAAAATTCTCTGATGTCCTGTCCCCTATATATTTTAGGCAATGAAAGGCAAACCTTCCATCCAAGCCAAAGAGAAAAAAAAACTGATGGGCCTGATGGTTTACCTGACGCAGTTCTAAAATAGCATGAGATGACTTGGTTGAGATCATGCATCTAAGCTTTGGTCAGATTACGGTAAGCATAGGGAGAAGAGTGTCAGTATCTTAAAGTCAACAACTGTGGAGACACCAATCTCCTTAGGCTATCACATACATATGAACCTATCTACCGAATTCCCTATAATACCTTAAATACTTTTTATGTAACCTAATTGGCACTGCCACTGCGGTTTTTTTTGATTAAGGAAAACCACTGTTCACCTAATTTCCACACTTGGACAGATCTTGCAAAAAACTCGCAAAGTCTAAGTCGATACTCACTGTTATTTTACTGAGTTTAAAGCCGGCAGAGACGAGCCATATAGAAGGAAGTCCGATTATGCCATTCGTGCAAAACTCATCTTACTTTACAGGATGATGATATAGGAAACTAGGTGCTGCAGCAATGTCGCTATGACCCACAGTCTTTGGTGTCAAAAACCTGAAGATTGTAGGTACTGCATATAATGTATTTTACAGAGAGATCTAAACTATAACTCAGGTGATCTATATAGCAATGTGGAACAGGATTCTCAACCCCGTAAGCTAGTTTTACTTTCCAGATGAATGAAAATGGCTTACAATTTAGTGCCGTAGACGAATTGATAAAAAAGCTTTCTAAAGACGGCTGGCTTATCCGATATGCGTCCAACGTTCACGAGAGGTACAAATTATGCAAATTGATCGATGTGTTCTATATTTCTTCTTTTTAAGTTCGGAAACATCCATCATAATTTTGAGTCCGCGTTTTTAACCAATGGGCTTTCAAATACATCTGTGTGGAATAAAATGCTTTATATATTTCTTAAGCCCATTATTTTTTACAGTGAATGGCTAAAAGGCAATTTTAATTTTTTAAGGTTTAACAGCTTCGATGCTTCTCAAAAATGTCACAATTTGATGTACTACTAAGGTGGCACAAATCGAACCTCCCCTTAATTGCACATCTTGCCATCTATCTGTCTACGTTAATTTATTTCACAGAATCCCTCGAGCTCATTATTAAGAGTGATTGATACCTTGTTGCTTGTTGAAATGATAAAAGAGTATTATATTCGTATTAAGTACGCCTTGTCTCTAATTCCGTTCCTAATTATTTATCACATCTTTGTACGTCTACTCTTAGTACGCCAGCGAATCACAAGTAATGAGTGCTCCATTCTTCGTTATTCGAAGGGACGAATTAAAAAATATTTTTAACCAGCATACCCCCCGCTTAAATGAAGAGCGACATCCTTTCACCAACTGTACAGAGCTTTCCCTATCTATCTATATAGCATTTTCCTTGTAGTCGGCGAAAATATTTCCAAAGATGAAATATTCAATCTTCTCAAGTGGAAGGATTCTCAATTTAATGAACGTGCTTTTAATTTTTATCTCACGATGGCAAAGACAGAGACGTGGTGTGGGGTGGGGCGAAGCATTCTCGAGATTGACTATACGACAATCACTTTGTGTTGTCGGCAACATTTTATCAAAACTAGAATGATAATAGGGATCAAGAAATCGAACAACCGATATCAATCGAAAGGGAAGAAAATATGCCTTTGGCGGCAGTTATGAACTTTTTCTCTACTTCCCACTGGAGGGTGTCTTATACATACCCTGGAATGGGAACGTGAATACGCTTTGTGAATTTGTGTCACTGTTTACATATGACCATCACCCATTTGCTGGTTGTCATATCAGCAGTACACAATCACCTACCAGCTACTGGGGCTTCTCAGTAAAGGGACAACACTACAATATTGGTTTTGTTGTGCTTTGCACTGTGTATTTGCGATGCTCTTTGACTGGCCCGATTCCAAGGGTGGTAACTGGAACAAGTATTATTTTACGCTAAGTATCGTCGTCATCGCAGTTATGGTATGCCTTGCGAAAAAGGGTTCCAAAGTCGGTAGTTTAATTCATTTTTTTTTCTATTCAATGGGGAGAAATCGATTCCTTTGGTCTTACAGGAAGGATTTGGTTTGCCCTAGATGTGGCATAATAAACAGCCGGAATACACGTAGCGAATTATTTTAATGGGGTTTCCCCCATGGAGAATGACCTTCATGAGCCGGAAAGTGGGGTAGATAAATTAGTTTTATTGAGCTTTATATAGCAAAAGTTGGTAGTGTTTGACTTGGACATAAGTTTGCAGGTGACATTTATCTATTATGTATTCTGTGTGGATATGTTGAAAATTATTTCAAATGCTCCCGATGGGGTTTAAGTTGATTCTCTGTAGATTGTGCAGTGAAATGGGTATGGCGGTTTGTTTAGTGCGGAAAGACTGTATTGATAGAGGTTTCGAATGCTTGAAGGTTTTTGGGCAGGCGTATCTCAAGGAAGGAAAAGTGTGATAAAAAAGTTTTTAGTGAAACAATACTTCCACTTTTGGCAGGAAGTAGGTAAAATCATGCGAAAAGTTGTGAGAAGACCGCTGGGCAATTTCAAAATAAACAGAACTTGGATCTGTAAATAAGGGGAACAACGACTGTCCAACTTATATACAGCAAGAGCAGTAGGCATCCACTCTTAAAATATTTGATTATAGAAATATTAATTTTAACAACTCATAAATATTTGCCACGATAGGTCCCTAAGCTAAGCTTCATTTGTGTGAATTTTTTTATAACAAAGAGAAGAGCCATACAATTCTATGCTGGTCGGTGACGGCTGAATTGAGGAGCACGCACCATATTCAACATTTCCTACGGCACCCACTACACAGACAATTGTGGCAATAAGTGGTTCTTTAGGAAAGAAGCAGAAGTATTACCCCACGCGCGAAGCATTGGCACGCACGTAATGTCCAAATAGGTGTATTTTGATTTTGAGTAGAAATAAGGTGGGTAGCTTGGAATAAAACTTACTTTTGCAAAATAAAATCGTAAAAGGCATGTAGGTTCGTTCCCCCATCATACTGTTTTTAATACAAATATTCATTTGGTTTTTTTTTAGAGAATTGTTTTCCTAGTTTGTGAAAGACTTTTTAGAGACAACTTAATAGCTGACTCCTGACTGACATTGACATACGATACAAAGCCGCAACTTTTTGGAAAACTGGTTGAAAACTAGACTTCCAGGCGAAAGTTATTTTTTCAGATAATAACGGCATCGAACTATCTTTTAAATAAAGCTAATACCACTTCCTTTACCATGCCTTGAGTTTGTCTTATTCAAATTTAATAATGTTGTACCTTTAAAAAAAAAAACCTGTGGAAGGAGTGAGTACGAAAAGACGTTTCGACTACGACTTAGAAATTTATTCTGTGCCAGATTTCGCAGTTGCCTTATCTGCTAAAATTCCGTCATTCCACTATTGTTTCTTTTATCGTACAGTTACGACGTTTATGAGAATCCTAGTCAAGTTTTTCCGTTGATCATGTACCCAAGGTCATAATAAGCAACAACTTTCTAAAGCAAGCTCAGAAAATACTTAATATGTCTTCCTTTTTCGTAAACTTTTTTACAAACTATGGCAGAATATTAACCAGTTTAAAAACCAAAAACCTATTGTGATTGCCACCATTTTAGCATATTATACCATTTGTTGCAAAATCAGTATGTACCTTGAAAACCAAAATTCACTTTTTGAAACTACGATATCGGTTGAGTTATCTCTTTGACTGTGGCACATCCCATTTATCCCGTTTACTGCCTATTTAAAAGAATCGAATAGCCGCATTTAAAAAAAGGTACATACCTACCTCCATTTAACGACCGTCTTCAGTTTAAAATGACAAATTTCGGTTTTTATGTTCACTTTTTGTTAAATTTTAAAAGTCTTCCGTCTTGCGTACTTTTTGAAAGAAAACGAAACCCCAATAAAGCAAGATTGAGTCCACAATAAAACGAACATTAAATATCCTTTGCGACCATTAAAACGGCACCAAATTTAAACAAAAATAAAACCCCATAAATTCCGAGTGAGTAGCGACCCTCGGGCGTATACGTAACATTTTATGTTTTTGCAACCAAAGTCAACCAGTAAAAGTGAAGCCGGTTGGGAGTTATACCGACAGCGATTGACAACGCCTGATTTCAATTTATTACCTGTAATAATTACTTCTCCCAAAAAGGATAATAACACGAAATGACTTCATTGTGAGCTTAAGGGGGCGGGGTGCGATTATAATGCATATGCGGGTCAAAATAGATTTTCGCTTTGTTGTGTTCTTTTGACGACCACATGACCTTCATGCGGCAAATATCATTTGGAATTAGTAAGGGATATACCAACCTAATAAAAGACTTATCCATTCAGGTGTGTAATCGCATGTAATCGGTGTTATGTATCGTTAATCGAAAATAGGAGGGAAGCTTGAACAAGTGACGATCAATTTACAAATCCATTAGGGTCTTCGTATCAATGTATGATTCTACTATTCAATTACATAAGTGCACTGCCGGCTACGAAACAATACACACACGTACGCTTTGGCAAGTGATCTGTATCCTACACACAGGACACAAAACAATCAATTCAATTTTGAACGGATACACCAACACCGTACATCTTTTGTTGTTGATTTTTCTATTTTTTTTTCCTGATATACTTGATTTTTTTTGTGTATATCCTTTCTAGAAATTGTACCGCCGCAGCATTCACTTATCCTGCGGTTTTCTTTTAATGAATTCAGTGTAATACACATACACAGATTGCATTGCACACTTTATATCCTTTTTTTCCACTTTTCACGCGCGCAAATTTTTTCGTTTTATCGTCGCTCTCACTCTCGTCCGCTTTATTTGTCATGTGTTTCTGTGTTTATTCGTTTCGGAATTTTTCCTTTTTAAAGCTCACGCGACATTTTGTAACACACTACTGATGCCGTTGCTGCTGCTGGCGACGATGGGAATGACTGTGTTGATGGTCTAGCAGGATTGGATAGTGATGAACTTTGTTGCTTCGCTCGTGTGTGCCATCCTTTTAGGAAATAATTTCACTCCCGACACTTTTAGAATCCACCGGTTTATTTCGCAGATTTCTTTGAATAAATTATACATCACTGGTTAGGAGGACTCACAATTGGATTTCATTTTGATGGCACATTTAAAGAATTCGAAAACTGAATTCAATTTCGGAGAAATGCATTGAACTTTCCTTTCGATGGAAACACACTCGCACTCCTCGTTGTATTCACTTGCACAGAGGACACCGGCCTGAGGGGTGTATTTCCCGTCAGAGGGACAATTCCTTCGAAATTGGTACTGGACCCGATTTCGAGAGGAATATTATCTTGATCCAAGCGTGTAAGAGCTTTCTACGAATGTTTTACTATCGCTGCCTCGGAATGGACCACTTGTTCAGGCCGAAATAATTAATGAAACATATCGACTTAAGTCGTTTGAAATGAAAATTCTTGTTTAGCACACACAAAGAAACATTTTCGAATGGAGCACAGGGATTAGATAGTTTCCATTTTTTGTTCGATTTTTTTTCTGTTACAGGCGATTCACCTAGCTCCACGCAAAACAACAGGATAGTATGATGAATGAGAGGAGAGGAGTTCCAACAACACGCAACTACTGAGAAGCTTTGGAATTTCCCAATCGAATGAAAACCGCAGTGCATGTGGTGGCAAGACGACTGTGTGTACGAGCTTTCTTCCCTTGTTTGCTTGCACTGCCACTGGCTGTTTCAATTTCTCATGCTCCCAGAGAGGGAGAGAGAGAGATATGGGAATTTCAGCATCCTTAAGCATTCTCTAAATTGAAATCTCTGTTTGCAAGGGTAGGGGTGTTGTTTTCTAAGGCAGGAACTTTGGCTGGCAGAAGTGGTTCTCTTTTTTTTGCGAAATGTCCTCAAAATTGGGTTGAAAATTTAAGAAAATTCTATGCTGGGAGTTCCAGGAGGGTTATTCCACACATGCGCTGGAATTTCTTTCTAATTTTTCTCTGAGTGTATGTCAGTGTAACACTGGAATGGCTACCACACATCAGTGTGGGTATTATTTTTTCTTCCTGCATCTGTTGTCACTTGCATGAATAGAGTTGCCATTGTGCGAGAATATTTTCCAAAACAACGGTGTGGGACATTGGAAACTGCAATCACAGAGGCCCTTTAGAGGGAGGCGCAACGCGAAAAATCAAATCACATTAGCAGGGAGTGCAGATGATTTTTTTGCTCATATTTAAAGTAGACAGAGGTCTTTGCGTGGATTTAGGTGGACCAACCTATTCTTCGGCAGAATTACCTTCGCTATAGAAATATCCTGGTAGGCAGATGGTCTTAACCACTTCGGTATAGAATGGGTCTGACGGTTTAATTTATCTATTTATTTGACGAATGTTTGTTGGCCCTTTTCCTTGCATGGGAATAGGAGTAAACTCGAGTAAGTAAATTATTATTAGACTGTAACTTTTTTGAAGGTAGTACCCTTAAATCATTTTTTCCCGACAAATCGTTTTGCTATACGCTTTGGCTGGCATTTTTGCCAGATGCATGACACTGGTAGGTAGAAGTTGGGTGTTGTTGGCCAGAAATCATCAAAAAAAGCGCTTGTTTGGGAGAAAGTGGAACAAATGGATTAAATTGTGATGGATGTTGTTGGGATTAAAGTTTGGTGCTGTTATTGTTTGGAGTTTATTCACCTCTGGTTGGAAAATATGTTGTACTAACAAAGGATGCGAAAAACCTGTGTTCCGTTTGAAAAAAAATCGAACAATCGACAAACGAGTCGCAATAAGTAATCCTTTCAATAATTTACAAAGAGTTTAATGCGGACCTATGCACAATTGGAGATAATTTATTTTTTTCTGAAGTAAAGATGATTTTGTAAATAATTCATATGTACAGTCGACTCCACTTATCTAAACTTCGCTTTACTGAAAAAATCGGTTAATTGAATAACCGAATTTAGCACGCAGCATTTTTTTCAAAAATTCATACGAATAGCTCCGCTTAACTGAAACCCGCTTAACTGAAAAACCCGGTTAGCTGAACAAACTAATACGTCAGCAATTAATAAATTATACTAATTCAGCTCCGCATTACTTAAACAAAGTTATTGAACGCGCCCATTAGTAAATTTTTTTATTTCGTCAACTGAACTTGTTCATTGAACTTATGACATTAACTTCGTTGTGTGTCAATTTGACAGCACGATTTCAGTTGTGTTTTTAATTCTCCTTCCTTCGGCTTTACTACATACCCTAATTCTTCGTTGAATTGCTAACAAAACTTCGAACTTCGGTTAAGTACAACAATTTTTCAGTTATCCGAAGTCCGTATAAGTGAAAATACCGCATAAGTGAAATAAAATGTGTGGCAAATTGCCGTTTCAGATAAGCGGAGTAGACTGTAATACCAAACAACGGTTTTTTTTAAGCAATTGGTTCTGAATCAAACTAACAATAGGTAAAAGTTTCCCAAAAGTAAGACAAAAATTAAGTGTAGTGTTAATTTTGCCAATTTAACAAATGGTGGTGGAGGTATTTAGGAGCGATAGCAAAAGAGAGTCAAGGACCCAAGCCCTACCATCAAGATACCTTCAGCCTCAGGTTGAAAGATGTGCCAATTTAGAGGTAAAGTGTTTAAAAAAAACCCCTTTTAAGTCTTGGGAAAGCAAGTACAACGCCATTCTAGGAGTTAACACCTTCAACATCTTTGCTACGTACGCTACTCATGAAAATAAGCCGCTTGTCTGGGTCTGAAACGATGCACAGGGTACAGGTAACCCATCCACCATGCATAGAAAAACTATGTTTGAGTAATGGAATGGGTTGTCAAAGAATGCAAACTACTGTTGCGAAAATAAGACCTTCCCTCGGACGACCCTAAACAAAGAGATGTATAGATTTCGACTTCGATGGATATAGTTTACTCGGTGTAAAGTACGGGTAAATCAACACATCCTTAAAGGAATATATATGTGGATTTAGAATGGTAAGCGGCTCAACTCTAAAAACGATGACCTCGTATTCAACCAATTTCCAGAAAATATGAGAAAATGTTTCAAGTAAGGCAATGCCAAATCGGGCAACCGTAGACTTGGACATTTCAAACATTTTTGATCGTATTCGTCATAATACAGGATAAAGCGTCTTATATAACAAATCTGCGATTGGTGTAAAATTGTTCTTCTTCAAGGCAGATTGATTCAACTTGTTGTCGGAAGTATATTATTGAACTCAGTTGCTTAAAGGGCATGAATGCCCCAAAAGTGGTATGTAGGTATACATCCTACAAATCGATATAGATCCACCTGAGCTAAAGTACCTGAAGTCAACAGCTATCTTCGGTGGCAATATTCAACAGAATGAACAAATTGCATCAAACATTCTGTAGCCTCATGTTGTTGCCCTCTTCGCATCATCAGGTAATAAAATGTGACCAAAAGAACGTGCCTCGCAGTTTTCTCCATCGATTTTCTTGCAAGGTTCGCCTCAATCACAATTTGTTCAAATTTTAAACTAAAAATTGGCAATTAAAATCTTTTTTTATTGCAGCAGGAATCAAATTTATCGCATCAAAGCCTTCGTCCGAACTTATACGATGAACTCTACATGCAATTTTTAGTACCTGTATTGGGCTTTGAGTCCAATTAGCCTCCCCTCTGCAAGGAAATATAAAACCAAAATCACTTTAGTGCCCACGAAACCGCATCAATAAAGTCTCATATTATTAACGACCGACTGGCTTTACATAGCTCAACCACACGTCTTCAGTACCGACGACCGCACCTGCACTCGATCGCTTCGAATGCATTTAAAATTCCGTAAATCGTAAGTTGAGCACGCGACGCTCGGTGGGGGATGCTTTTGTCTCCGGTCATATGTCCAAAAACGAGAATTGCACCACCTCCCCTTTCGTTTTTATATTTCATCTCCAACGGGGCATATCGCACATACAATAACAATACACCGAAGTGAAACCCAACTCAGAAATACTGTCGTAGTCCTTGATTTGGGGTAGGGCGGAGATGGCAGAGAGTATTTATATTCATACCCCCAAAAGAGCTCATCAAATATCCATCGCTTTTACAATTTTTACTTCATCGTAGGAGTCGGTACTTTTCTGTGTGTGAGTATTTGTATATGCATGTGTATGTGTACTATGTGGTTGCTGACCTAGTTGCATGCACAGCCTGGTTATTAATACTGTGTCGTGGTGGCAGATAAAATGGATATAATGAGAGCATTCCCTGGAATCGTTTGATTACCCCACTTACCATTTGTGTGTCCTCCCTTCCGGATGGAAGGGGATGCCCATGCTAGTCGCTTCGATTCGGCTTGTTTGAGTAAGTCGATGTGGAACATCCATCGTAACCGTTAAATCCACAAAGAAACCAAGAAGAAAAAACCACATTCATACATTCGTGGAATTCATCAAAAGTAGATGACCCCATTTCATGCTCCAGGGCCAGTGATGCCATCGGACACAGACATCCTGGATTTTATGCGATAATATCCTTACATGGTTCGCTAAAAATAATAAATATATCCGGCTTCTAATTACCGCAAACTGTCATCGTGAACAGTGTCCGCACTGTTTGTTTTTATTTCTATTTTTAATTTTTCCTTTAAATCAATTCCCCATATCTAAGGGATGCAATGGTAAAAATAATTTCCACGAGGGAGGTGTGCGGTTGGAGAAAGCAAAGCTTCCCTTCCAAAAGAAAGGGGATGAAAGCTTTTAATTGAGGTACAATGCTCTTCGCAGTATCACACATAATGGATGTGGAGAGAAGATGGTGTCACTTGCAATTCGTATACGATACAAATGAACGTGGTAACATGACATGACAATACATGAGGCAGAAACTCGTTCATACTCCTGTCCTCGGGTCCTCTTTCCGTTCGACCGTTACCTGAACACAATGGCTCGGTGAATGCTTGCGATCTGAAATACAGGTCGAGGTCGTTCATTCGCTTTTATACTGCACTGGCCGAAAGTGATTTCAGTAAACATTCAAGGGAGTTGCTCCGGCTTTGCATTGTTCAGAGATAGATGGTTTTACAAACGGGGGTTGCAACGCAACTATTAATACATTTACTCGTGTGTAACTGTAGCTAAATATAGTTGAGTTCGGGTCACGAAGAGCAGGACAGTGAGTGGGGATTTTAAATTTTGTTAACTCTAAAAGGGATAGGAGGAAGTATTGTTGTATCACAAATACATGCGTATTCTTAGTTGAAAAGAGTAGCTGCGATGCAGCTATATATGAGCAGGCGTGGCTTTCTTAGGAGATTGCAGTTGAAAATGATATTAATGTCGACATCGACCCCAAGTTAAATTTCATCAACACTCGGACTTGAACTCCCTGAGGTAAACCCAGACAACGATGCATACTGAGAGTATGAATCCGAGAAGACAACCACAATTTATGTAAAATAGGTCTACGAAAACAAACATTGTATACCGTTGGGCCCCTGTTGTTGAGCCAACAAATATAAATATTAATTATTCACCATCATTTGTTGCCTAGTTTAAGTCAAATTGTATATACCAAAAGTTCAATGTAAGCTAGGTCGGCGCAGTGGCTTAGTGGTTAGTGTGTTGGACTACTAAGCGAGGGGTCCCAGGTTCGAATCCCGAGAAAAACCCAAATTCCAACTTAAGGTTTTTTTCACTGCGCCACCTCTCGCGAACGTCTGACAAACATCCGAGAGTATAACTGTCATGAAAGAGCTTCTCAATTGGCCGTTTGGGCTCGGCATAAAATTGTAGATCCCTTCCATTCGTCCCAAAAATAAAAACTCACACAAGAAGAATGGTTGTGAGAAGCTAGGCTTGGGTCCATAAGGACCTGTTGCGCCAATTATTTATTTATTTTTTTAAGCTAGGTTAAATTTAGTTGATATCCCAGTGTTTCCGTACATAAGATATAGATGATCATTTGAGATCAACAGCCTGGAAACTCAGGCCCTCGTATTAATAAACAAATCTGAACGTGATTGTTACCTAGCAGACGTCAGTTAGCATTCAAAGAATTGACGAAACCACTGGATAACCAGTTCATGACTTCTATGCTGTATTTACTCTTATACGGGGGACATTACTGTGAGTGTTTGCTTTAATTTTTTGTTCCCCTGGAAGTATATCACCATAAAGAAGGTACTTTTAACTTATATAGAAAATATAAATTAGCAAAAATTGTAGCTACCTACAAAGAAGGAAATAGCAGGCGGACAATGGACGAATGGCAGCTTGTAGTATTTTGCATGCTGATTTGGAAATCAATCGCATAAATAGGGACGATTAGTTTGCTGCAATGACATAGAATGCAAATATTTGATGGCAGCGTCTATACATCCCCGAACGGAGCTGTCCATGCTACAATATGTTGATCACGTTTAACGCTTTTCTAGGTAAGGTTAGGTTTGGCCACACCACTTGCAGCCTCACTTAGAAAAAAGTAGGCACATTGTGATACAAACGCTTGTCTAACATCCCTCATCTTTAGATACCTGTATGAGGATTGACCTTAATAATTTAGAGCAGAATATCTGAAGGGATCCACACTGGCATTCTACACCTGCAACGCTTGTAATGGATAGGCGAAACATTTACAATCCGGCCGATGGAAGACATGACAAGCAAACGTACACTCACAACAAGTTACAATCCAACTTCCTTATCGCACACATTTTGTCTATCAGACATCGCATTCAAACTGTTCCACTTATCAATAAAGTATATAGGTACCTACTTAGAAAGAAAAAACTGCATTGGCCACTAATGATCGAAATTCCTAAAGATTGTCCTCATTATTCAATGTAATTTTCGCTCCTTTCACAAGCCTTTCCAGTATCGACTATTCGTCGCTGCTGTGAATTTTACAAAATGTCTAAAATATATTTTCAGTCAAATTTTTAACGAGTCTCAAGGAAAGTTGGCAATTTTTCGATCAATTTTAACCCTAATATGCTGTGTGGAGGGTTCCATGCAGAGAACAAAAGGACTAATCCTTTTATACATAGGATCGTTTCCTCCTCAAATATACAGAACAGGTTTGGTTCAAGGTTTGAAGGTGCTTCTATATTATTTTTAAGGCTTTGATTAAACACAGCACAGAATATGAAGTTATGGATTCACAATAGTTGCCGTAATATGTCCGTAACTAGCTAGCTTCTCACAACCGATCATTTTGTGTGAGTTTTTAATTTTTGTAACAAAATATCTAATATTTTGTGCCGAGGATAATTGTAAAGCTCTTTCATGACAATTATACTCTCGGATGTTTGTCAGACGTTCGCATGAGTGGAGAAAAAGCCTTAAGATTTGTGATTTTCCAGGGATCGAACCTGAGGCCCCTCGCTTAGTAGTCCAACACACTACCCGCACTTAGCCACCGCGCGTACACAAATTATTCCATATATCAAGGAAACATTTTACTACAGCCTAAGCTGTAAATAAAATTGTCCCTTCCAAAATTGTTCACATATAAATTTAGAAACAATGAAGACAAACAAAATGTCCAGTAAAAAGAGACAAGCGCCGGACGAATTCGCCTTTTTATCTAAATGAGAAGCAGAAGTAGGTCCATCAATGATTTAAACTTTGCCTTTTATTCCAAAAGAATTTTAACTACAATAATATTATTCTTTGAGGCAACTTTTATCTGTAATCAGGGTTTGAAAATATGTAGTTGTAAAAATCTCTAAGCAGGAGCTCCTAGATCTTTTAGTGAATTTTCAAAAAGATATTAGCTAATCTCTTTTTCTTCTCCAGCAATAAACGTTCCCAACAGCTACTCCCATTCGGCAGATAAGACTTTGTTCGATTTTACGATAAAATTCGAGAGATATAAAAAACCTTTAAAGTTGAACATGGAAATGGAAATATGAATACTTACCTGTTGATAATAAAGTTTTCAACTTTAATTTTTTGAAAAATATTTGTGCGGGGGTGCTCAAGATCGAAAATTAAGAAGTTTGTAGTATTATAACTACCAAGAGTCGAAGATTCAAGCTGTAGGTCGATAGCCAGTTAAAAAATTGGAAGGGAGTGATACAAATGGTTCCGTCATTTACGAAGACCTCACCGTCCTTATTTCTATACTAGCTGACCCGTACTAGCCTTGCTTCGCCAGCGCTTTTTAATTTAAATCAAAATTGAGTGTGACTCCCTCCAATCCAACAATCTAGCTTCAATCGAACATTTTACTTTTTTGAATTGAACACAATTTATAGATTATTACTTATTTTTCAACTTCAGGATAACGTACAAAGATGATTTATATCTGAAAATCGTTGTACGTAATTTAACTTTATTTAAAAAAAATCTTATTTCATTTGGATGAGTCATTCCAAAGCTAGGAGCTAGAAGGCATTCGAGAATTACATTACGCTTCTGGAAAGCGGACAATGATAAATCATATCCTATCTTTTAATCTCGAAAATTTCAATGCAACTGTGAAAATCGGAATCAATTTCGTGTAGTACTTTTTTAATCTATTCCGGGCAAACACCTTACGGCCGGAAAAAGTTGCAGTTTTATTATAGTAAGGATATATACATGATTGTTGCATGCACTTCCAGTCCAAATCTAAAAATAGTGAATAAAAATATTTGTCAGTTTTACCATGGAACGTCTGACGCGTCTCGATGGTCAATAAATCATTAAAAAAATGTATCCAAAGCTAGAGCTCCAGTGGTGGGTATTCAACATTTGTTCATCAAAAAAAAAGTGTGATCAAAAATTAAAGCAATTGGTGCTTCTCTATAAAGAAAGCCGAGTTGAACAATATAGCCTGGCTCTTAATAACTGCATTACCCAGCTTCAAAATAAAGCAAATCCTAACTTCAAATATAAAACCGTTGTTGCTTTATTTGTAACCTGTGTCACTCTTATTAAAAGACAGCTTATTTCTTATACCCAATTCGATTTTCCTTTTTGTTTTTATTTACTTGGAAAAACCTCTTGAAGAACAGTCTTCAACTACCATGCATAGTGAAATTTTGAATGATACTAAAAAGAAACATGTAAGCAATTAGGAATTGATGTAGGCCAAGGCCTTTTAAGTGTAAAGCCTCCTTTTCCACTATCATAGTCTTAAGACGTCCTGTAAGTTTGCGAATTGTTGGGGATATTTTTCTCCTGTCTGTTTAAAGTAGCAAATGCGCCCTATAAAAATATTGGCCCCAATCAAAATAAAAGTTACTACGCTACGCCATTAGATCACATTATGTCATTGTACCTCCTTTGAATAAATATTAAGACACTTCCCTGAAACTTAATAACTACCACCTACCTCAGAAGATGTCAAGTAGCACAACCGCGAGTCAGTGCTGTCAATCGATGCCTGCTGAACGATCCCGTACCGGGATTCACGATCACTCAAATAGTCAGAGCGTAGGCTATCTTGACGTATGAATTCCGCCCTGCAAAACAACATTAACAAACAATTACTTTAATAACGCTTCGCGATTGTGAGACTATGAGAGAGAAACCTTTGCTCTAAGGAATCAGCACGTGCACTCTTGTAGCCTGAATCATTCAAACTGCTGTCCTGACGCAATGACGGCAGAGAATCCCACGGTGAGCGCTTGTGACCAGTTCCAGACGATTGTGCTGGCATCAAACCCTGACCAGATCCAGAGCCCATTGTGGAACTTCCCGAGCGCCAGCCATCAGAATGACGAAACCATTGAGCGCGAGCCGATTCCCCAATGCAAGAGGCGCAACGGGAATTCGAGAAACTTTGCCCGAAAATGAAATGAGAGTGAAATTTTGTTTTTGTTGTTGTGATTATGATATAAGCGCAGCTCACCTGGAATTATGATCACTCAAATAGCCACGATCGCGTTCACGTTCCCTCTCACGTTCTCGGATCAGTTCGTTGCGATCACTGTAGTAGCCGTCACGTTCACGATCGCGATCCTTATCCCGTGTCGAAAGTGGTCGATGCGGCGGCAATGGCAATGTTGATGACTTGGCGTTTGCTACAGATCCTTAACGAAAACGGAAAACCAACTTTAAATCTGTTCTCAGCGACGATCGGCAGAAAAGCCTAATTTTCATGTTAATTTTTGTAAAATTTTGAAAAAGGAATTATTTGCAACCAAATGTTATGTTTTCGAAACTTGCAGGAATAATATATGATTTAATTAATTGTTGTATAAATATGAGAAAGCAATCTACTTACGACGTCTTAATGGGTATGGGCTACGTTGGGTTGATCCTGGTAAACTCTCAGCGAATTCTGATGGTTTTATTTTTGTACATGTTTTGGATGTTTATTATTTTTAATTTAAGCATTTAAGGAGTTGTGTGCGAGAAAATCAATGAGTTTTATTTTAAAAAATTAGAAAATATAAATAATTAATTCAAAAAATGAGGAAACAAAATATTAACGAAAATGGTTAGTTGCGCAAAGTTGAGAAAGTTTAAAATGCACTAATAAATTTAGCACTGTCATTACTTTTGGCTGTACTATCGTGGTGTCTTGGGCCTTGATGCTTTGTTAAAGCCCTGTAACTTTCATGGAGCAACTTATACCGAGCCTTACTAACAATAATATTCAAGCTTGACACTACATATTTTTTAGGTCACAATATGCAATTTTATATCGAAAATTTCGCCATTGTTCGAAAAATTTAGCGTGGACACTAAAAATGATCATTAGTAAGAGAGGACTGTGTGGAGTTTAGGAGAGACCTAAAAAAACCTGAAACTCAAGACTCAAATGGTCGGCAAATGTTATAAGAATACCGAAGTAGTTTTGAAATCATAAACAATCGGAAGATATCAACTAACTAAGTCGCAATTTTTCTGGAAATGATTATTATTATCTACTTTGAGGAGAAGGTATTGTCTTTGAAATGACGCACATTTGTTCGTTTCATTAAATATTTGAAGTCGAATCAGATAGGAAGCCTGGCTCAAAATAGTTTTGGACACGAGTCAATGAGACAGATGTGTGTAAACGCCGTATTTGTTAGGAACGTCGAACTGTCTTGCTAAAACTCTTTTTTAAAAATGTATCACACTATTGTTACTCAGATAAAAGCTTGAGAGGCTTTTTCTTGTAAAAATGTCGCTGAGCATCATCGAGTTTATAGGAATTTACAGACCGTATAAAAAGAGCCTTTAAATACTACGCCCTTTTTTGTAATCACATGACGAAACTGACAAGCTCTTCACAAAAATGTCCTCGATCAATTTTGCTTCACTCTTTGGCTAGAAGGTACTTAAGCAAAATTCATATTCCATTTCATATGACACCTCATAACATGTGGTGAATATGAAACAGCTGCGGATCAAATTACCAACGGCCCTCGTAAATGAAATATATAAACCGCCAGATACGGTTAACAAAAGTGAACATTTGGCCTGTTTTTGGAACACCTTAGCCAGACAAAGTAGATGTCTGCTAAATGGAACAATTCAAACAGAAATTTGTGATAAAATGTTGACACCGGTATATTTTCTTGTGAGTCTAGGCTTTTAGTTTTAAAAAAGAGAATGGCTCTAAAGTCGTTATACTATAGTAGGTATTACCAACATCACATCGTTGGAAAGATATCGTTATAAAACTGCTGTTAATTCCATTTGGGACATATGCCTAGCGTGAATTTCGGAAGCCTCATTTGCTTTTCTGCTAGAGATGCTCAATAAAACACGCTCGTTGTAGGCCTCCAATTCAGATATCAGCCGCTTCCAAAAAGTGGGATGGTTTGGACCCACAAGAAGAAGAAAGCTTTGCTCAAGCCTTTGAACTTGATCTTTAATCTTGACAGTTGCAACTGTCTCAGCGCAAAACAAAGGCCCTACTAATTATCAGCAGAACACGCATCAGAACTTTAGTCTTATGTGATCTGTGACAATAGCTTTGTAAGCTTGTTGTGCATTGAACAAAATTAAGTAAATAAGTAGCAGGTCTTCTATCAGCATTTAAGAAAATACGCTCTCAGTCTAAGACACCCCAAGCACAGGGTTATTCATTTCGTGATTTCAAGTCGGTAGCGCTGGCATTTGACACCTGTCAAACTCAGCTGTCATTTAAAGTGTCATTGCCATTTACGACAATTGATTGCTTAACAATCGAACAAAGCGGTAAAATTATTAAAACTTTCAACAAGACGGGGCAACAATTCACACAACACGACCAATTATGGCTTTATTGCGTGAGAAGTTTCCTGGTCGCGTAATTTCACGTTTTGGCGACGTCAATTGGCCACCAAAATCATGCGGTTGGGCACCCTTAATTTTTTTTAATATGGGTCTACGCCAAAGACCGTGTTTACGCGAATAATCCGCGCATCTAGTCTAGTCGCATCAAAAACAAACCTTACTCAAGTTATGGCCGAGATACCGCCCGAAATGCGCGAAAAAGTGGTTCAAAATTACCTCAAAACAATCGCATGCTGCGAATCCTCCCGAGGCAGCCATTTGAATGATATTGTATTTCACACTTAATGGCAAAGTCCAAACTTGGTAATGAAATAAAATTTTCATCAAAAATATATCGCTTTGTGTGTTTTATTTAGCTTTAGTTGCGAAACCGAAAAATGAATGACCCTTTACAGCCAAAAGAAGAAGGAAACACTATATTCACAACAAAAACAAGGCCCACAAAACAAATCGATAATACAATAATAAAAGAAAGGAACAAAACTTTGGCAAGAACAAAATCAAACAACACTTTGAAACATCATGGACTCACCCAAATTTTCCATACTCTGTGACAGCAAAGCTTCAAACGTATGCAGACTGTACGACTCAGCATCCATTCCCTTGGCCAAGGTGTTTCGTAAATGCATTTCGTATTCCAACAGCAACCGCGATGTTGGACTCCCCGGAGTCGGTGTCACATTTGGCTGACTGGGGTGATGATGGGGATGGCCACGACTACCGCCACCGCTTCTCTGGCCATACGACTGATCCTGATCGGAATTGCCGTTGCTTGAACTAGGCGTAGTCGCGTAACACTGATTATCGAACATTACGTTATCCGATGGAGGTGAGCCCTCCAAGCAACCGCGTTCACGTTCCAACTCCAAGTACAAATTCCGCTGCGGATAGCCACTGCGACCGATCTCGTGCGATGATCTGTAGAAAAGTTGACGAAATTTCAAAAACCGATTGTTGTTTACATTTGAGCGCAAGTAAATAAACACCCACCTGGATCCGGAGAAACGTGATGCCTGACTAGATGGTCTCCCCATTGTGTTATTGTTGTTCATGATGTGATGCATTCCATGCTGGTGCATGGCATGTTGGGGGCCCAGAGTATTCGCTACATTCGCTGCGTTGTAGTAGTTGTAGCGGCGACGTCCCATCTCAGGAGAAGTGACCGGGCTCTCTGTGCTGGGCATGGGTTTTAGCATGCGTTTCAATGTGCTAGTATCGGTTGCCATGTTCATGTCTTCAGTGCTCTTTGTCTTGCGTCTGGTGTTGTTGTTAATTATGTTGTGGTGCATGTCGTGCGACTCGCGTGTCTGCAATAGTACACACAAAAATCGAAACAAAATTAACAAAAGGGTTTATTTCCTAAAAGTGTTAGGCGAAAGGCGACCAAAGGTCCACAGACAAGTGGGACATGCAACACAAAGAGGCAAATTATTTGCTTTGTCGTCGATTGAATCCGAAATCGATTTTTAGGTCGTGCTTTTTTTTCTCCCTGGACTGCGCCTTTCTAATTTGTGTGTTTTATTTCTGAATTAGCAAAGCTCAGCAGGAGGAGGTTAGTAATTTTAATTAGCGACAAGGTGGGGTTGGGTAATCTCTTTCCCAACTCTCTCATTTGTCAGGTACATCGTACAATGTGTATGCGAGACTACCGTGGCAAGGTGCACTTAATTCATTTTTCTGTGACAAAAGTTCAACTTTGTAGAATGAATTGGAACAGTTGACTGTGTGTGGATTTGTCAAAGAGTAAGAAATGTCTAAAGACAGATTTTTCCCTTCAGTGACTCGGGTTAATTTGTATGGTATCTAACATGCGTTTTAACAAAAAATGTATTTGAGGTTATACGAAACTTATTGGTCAAGTCTTTCTGTAACAGCGTGTGCCGCTTAATTAAGAACTGAGCCAAATTGAACCTTGAAAGCTGAAGCGCCGATAAGATCGTCAAAATCTAGCCTGTGATACCAAACAATATTAAACTGGGTAATGCCGTTTGCAGACAGCAAATCTACGGATGATCTACCTTGACTGACCGCAGAACCGGACTTTTTAATACTCATGTGAGCTTCAGTCTTAAGACCGATTAACGAGATGGATACTCATTGAGTTCTTATCTCGTTTTGTGTCTGACTAGAAAGGAATACATTGGTGTCTGATGTACAGATGGGTTTTGGTGAAAGTACGGATCAAAGGCATTCTTCCCTGGAAGTTGTCAGATCAATATTTGGTTGACTAACAAGTTCCTCGATTTGACGAGGGTGCAAGGCTCAAGCTCTGGGGCTAAGTAGCGCTTTACAGAGTCATGGCAAGGAAAGGGTTTTCCAATGAGAGGTGTTATTGTGAATGACCCGCTATTTCGGTAGCTATTTGACATTTGACAAGTGGAAACTACGCCATTACTAAAAATGGAACGATACACGCTTCAACAACGCATTGAAATTATTAAAATTCACTACAAAAATGTTGAAAATCTTGCAGTTACACTTCGCAAAACTAAAGCTTTTTTTGGTCGTCGTGAAGCACCTTGTCGGACCGCAATACAGAAATTAGTGGAAAAATTCGAGCTGTTGGGAGGAATTAGTGATGTGAAGAATAAAACCCGTCCACGTCGCTCAAGAACAACTGAGAATATTGCTGCTGTAGCCCAAAGTGTTGAAGAAAACCCAGGTCTGTCCATTCCTCGTCGTTCTTTGGAATTGGGCATTCCACAAAAGTCATTACACCGTATTTTGCATAAAGACTTGGGTCTTAAGGCTTACAAAGATGGTATTGATCTGAACAACGTTTACTTTCAACAAGACGCCGCTACGTGCCACACAAGCAACAAAACAATTAATCTTTTACGGGAAAAGTTTCCGCACCGTGTTATCTCTCTAAGAAGTGATCACAATTGGCCACCGAGATCGTGTGATTTAACACCTTGCGACTTCTTCCTTTGGGGCCACGTGGAAGATAAGACGCCAACAGCCCAGCGTCGATTCAAGACCTCAAAGATAAAATTCGTGAGGCTATCGAGGACATAGCGCAGCCACTTTGCGATTTGGTTATGGAAAATTTCATAAAAAGGATATGGTCCTGTATGCATGCTCGTGGTGGCCATTTGGCTGATGTTGTTTTTCTTTATTAACGACATACCTTCCTCTTTATTATGAAATAAACATCCGATCATTTATCTCAAAAAATGGCATTTTTCTTTGAATACCAAAATAACACCTGGAAACCCTTTATTTAACTTTGACATGATTTGTGCTCGAAGTTAACCGGTGCTTTCCAAACGAAAGTGCTTACCTGCAGAACGACATCAGCGGCCTGTAGATGTGCACTTGCAGTCTAGGGTATGTAGCTTGCAGTACCATCTGAGATAGATAGTGTATTTCACACTGACGTAGTCACTAGAACTCTGACATAACCACTGCTATGATTTTGAATGAATGCTAATTTGGAACACGGTTGCAAATCATTTACCAAAAACTATAAAGATTTATAGCCGACGCTCGACTGTTTGCAGGTGTAGGTATGCTTTAACGTGGGTCTAGCCAGTAAAGTATAATGGAACCCCGGAGGGATACATGTGAATCAGGACCACGCCATAACCTTTTCTTGCGCTCCCCGTAAGAATTGATAGCTTTTAAACAACTTTTATCATGAAAGGCATAAATTCAGTATGCACCTCTCGAAGCTAACAAGTTCCACTTTAATCGTCGACAGTAACTCTTCAAAGGCTTTCTTTTCTATGCAGATTTATGGGCTTACGCTTTATCGCCAGTCTGAATGTGTGTTTCGATCCCAAAAGACTTTTATCCGTCGAAACAATAGAATTGCATTTGAAACTCGCTCGCACTCAATATGAAACAACCTATTCTTACCATTTCATCGTTGTAGTCCTTGTTGCGGGTACCCGTACCAGTTGATTTCGTTGAAGACATTGTGTTCTGTTGCAAGGTGCCGCCAGCCTGGGTGCCCTCTGATTTGCAAGTCTCCATATCGCCACGTTGACCACCCACCATGTTGTCGTCCTGTCCAATCTGGGATCCCACATGATTCTGTGTGCTCGAATCGATTCCCATCCCACCACCAGGCGCGTTAACACCACCCCCGACATTTGCGTTCATCTGCCCACTGGTCATGGTATTTGTTTCCTGCGATTTTGTCTGACGTAGAAGTGTGTCTCCTGCAAAAGAACGAATTTAATACTCGTACAAAATTCACCACAACTTTATCCGATACACAAACCGAAAGCACATTTTGCCGTCGCCGGAAAAGCTGTTTCGTTTGAAAAAATCTCACCTTGTCCTGATTGCATTGACTGTGTTCCAGTAGCAACATTATCATACAACGATGTGCTAGATGTTGCATTGGCGACTTTTTGCTGCTGCCCTTCTGTGTCTGTGGCACGTGAAGCAGTTCGAGGAAGAGTAGAGGAGCCTAAACGACAAATAATGCAAATCGTTGGTACAATAACAAGTTAAGCTGAACTAGACTCACCTCTGTATTTCGGATCCTGTGCACGTAGGCGTGCATACTGCTCGGCTGTCATGCAAGTGCATTGGGGCTCTCGCGACCTTGATGGACTTGCCGGTGTGCTTAGTGGCTTTCGCTTCGCTTTGACTTTACTTTTGCCTGGTGGATCCAATTTCAGCGAATAGCTCGAGGAGGCCTTTCGGGAAAATTTGAAAGAAGGCGACTGTAAAACGTCGCACTATGTTAGGTTAGTTGGTTGGGAATCACAAGGTTCTGTTTGTGCGGCTGTTTTTGGCAATTTTTTTTTTATTATTTTTTCGTTAAGATAAATTCTGAGAGAGAAACATTTCAACCGTAAAGCATTCTTTTCAATTATTTTAGAGACGACACACACATACTTAGACATTGGAATATAAAAGTAAATTTTTATTAAAGTGTAAACTAGTTTTGTACGTTAGGCAGGTATATCTCGTTTGCAAATCAAAGTGTCGTAGGTATTTGGGCCGCTTTTTATTTTAATTCTTCAAAAAAATATCCAATTGATAAAGTAAGAGAAAGACCTAATTCAGAACCGTTTGTTGTGATGATTTTGAGGGAATTATTGGGAAGGAAAGGATTTACTTTGAATTGTTTACGAGCCTGAACTTGAAATGGCTGGCCATCACTTGAGGAATTGTTTTCTCTGATATGGAAATACATTAATTGAATCTAGTTTATTGCAACATGCCGTAAATCTTATAGTCCTTTGACTCGATATATACTTTAAAAGGGAATTTATCCATAAAAATGATGCGGTAAGAGACAAAATACGAGCCATGATCATAAGCCTACAAGAGAACTTCACACAAGAAAGTGATGCGGTAATAGACAAAATACGAGCCTCGATCGTAAGCCTAAAAATTAATGTTCAAAGGGGCACATATCAGCATAAACGGGGGTTCTTCGTTTGTACTATGACTGAAAATCTTTGACGAAGATGTTCGCTGCTTGTATTACCAACTTTAGCATTTGAAGTTTAAGCCATAAGTAATTATGAGGTAATGGTCCTTAATAAGTCCTTAATAAGTCGAATTGCAAAAAGCGTTTACATTTTGTTCAAGGCGCATTGCGAAATACTTCCCACTTTTCAAAACTGCCCGATCAAGGATTCTCAAGGTTATGTAGCCTTACTTTAGCATTTGAAGTTTAAACCATAAGTAATTATGAGGTAATGGTCCTTAATAAGTCGAATTGCAAAAAGCGTTTACATTTTGTTCAAGGCGCATTGGGAAATACTTCCCACTTTTCAAAACTGCCCGATCAAGGATTCTCAAGGTTATGTAGCCTTACTTTAGTATAGGGTTCAATATGTAAAAAAAAGATATTACAAGGACTGGGCTGGATAGCGCTTGTAAATTGCTGGGGGTCGTAAAAAAATAGATGTGCTCGCAGCGTTGCCTACCGACAGTAGTTTGGAGTTTTTCTATCTGAATCAAAATATACTGATACAGATAGACGCCACCCAATTGGGAAATCCGTCTTTTGATCACGTAAAAATTTTTTTTAACTGCTGCATACGAAGGGATAGCCGGCATAGAATTTCTCGACCAGTACTCAGTTGTCATTTTGGTACATTGTACATTTAATGTGGTAAAAGTGAAGTTTATAAAAGGATAGAACTAGTCTTGTGGTAAATTTTTGAATGTGCTCATTATTAGCTACAAATTAATGTAAAACAGAATTATTGACGTTTATTTCGTCGTAATATTATGAGGTAATAGCTACTAACGCACCTAAGTTAAGTTAGCTTCACAATTAGTCCTTTTGGCTTATAGACAAAGACATGACTTGTCTACAGGTCTTAATCTAGTGTGGTTCTAACTTCTATACAAAAATTTCCGAAAGTAAAATTTGCCATAAGAATTTGTTTGCGTAAAATTAAAGAGCGGCGAAAGCTCTTCATCAAGACGCCCTTATTAAGTCCGGCGCTGGATTGCTGCGAATAATAATTGGCTTTAAAAAATCAAAGAAATATTCTTTGTAAAATGTTTCTCATTGTTTATGTTGACGGCTTGTGAAGGAGTAGGTTTAACGACCTACTACACAAGCTATATTTTGACACCGATCTAGTCAACAAATTTATAATCAGTTTTATAAGATGAGATGAAGGGCGATTGGATACAAGCGCTCCTGTCCTAAGAGTCTTTGCACAAACGGAAGAGACCTCAATCAACTTTTGAAGTGTTCGTTTGGAGGCAGGTGGCTAAAAAGCGATCTAACTAGGGAGATATATTGGTTGAGGCCACCTAAGTACGTAAGTTAAATACCTTCAAGTTAATGTTTCAGGAGCCTTTGAATTTTACACGTAAAATCGTTCGATTTGTAAAGACATAGGAACCTGTTTTCTATTTCTCGTTATTCAGTCCATTTTCATTTTCTTCGACAACATTTAGTCGGAATTGGCTAACGAAAAACATGATTTACTTTATTGTATTTAATAAGGAAATGCCCATTTCCTACAATCTAATAGTAAACAGTTCCTTCACTATACTTGCTTAAGAGATATGTCCTCATGTCCTTTATTATATTTAGAAGCTTACATGTAAATATGCATTACAGGCAGTAAATCATATGTAGGCTCACAAAGTGTTATTCAAAAATTTTAAATTTCGTTATCAATGAAGGACTATGAATTATGGAACATGATCAGCTCACAATGTACTTGTACGAATTTCATCATCACATGTTTCCAAAATTCAGTGACTCCAGTTTAAATCAGCAACAAAATTCGTCTCGAACAACAATCTAATAATTTTCTATTTCAAAATACCATAAATTCAATTAACATTACTTTTCCTTCAAAAACTTCTATTTGCAAGTTCCTCTGTTCAGAAGGCGGAGAGCCGCCATCGTCATTTTCAAGCTCGTAACTAAAAGGATATAATACTATAGGTAACTTATTTTCTACAAAATCTTGTATTCATTTATTTAAGTGATAACAGTACACATAATATGCGACAGGATGTGGGTTGAAAAATGATTTTTTTTTGGACCAAGCGCAAGGAGATAATACATAGAGATATATCAAAATAAAATACATAAATGACTTTGATGATATTCTAATTTAATCGATACACTGATGGAATGGACTATGTAAAAAGACAGGAAACAAAAAAAGAAAACACGAATAAATCAGAAAGAAACTAGAAACAATGAAAGCCGTATGTGTGAAGAAACATCCATATAAACAATGGGTTGTTCATTGAAACCAAACAATGAATTCGATAAATAAAAATAAGGGAAAAAAGAACAACACTTTTCTTTTAATTATTTTTTTTTTAATATTTATGATAGGATACATATAGGGACTTGAAACAGTTAAAATTCTATAGATACCAAGTGGGTAGGTTGTGATAGGTGAAGGTGATGACGCAGGTACACATATATTCCGTCATGCTTCAAGTCGAACGAAAAACATAAAATTTAAAGACAAGTGAAAAGTGTGATTCTATTTATAAAAATTAAAAATATACACTTAGTTGTATAAGAAGACGGAAAACAAGACACACGGATATTGCTAATTCATTGAAGGAAATACCTTTGCAACTCTTTTCCAACGAAAAATCTAGATTCCAAGAGTATATATATAAAATTGAATGAGTATACTTTTCTTTTATGCTACAATTTGTTTATTATTATTATTTTGTTTTTTTTTTTTTAATTTTTTTAATAATATTATTAATGCCCAGTGAAATTTGCCAATCGTTGAAGTAATCAAAGATAGAAAGTTGTTGAAGAGTATATTTTTGTGTTGTTTTGAATGAAAAGAAATAAGGAATCGATTTTGCAAACAAAATAAACTCAGTGTGAGTGTATGTGTGCGTGTAGTCCAAGCACTCAGACAGAACCTTGTTTTCCCAGCAAATATTGAGGCGGGTTATTTATGTAAGGGAAGGTGCATTGTTCAGCAAAGAAATATATAATATATTGTCCTTACAGATTTTAAACTCAACAGTTAACCGGTATGATCTGAGCTCTGAGCATTTAATTTTCTAAGCTAAAAGTCTCTCATAAACAAGGCGAAGAATTTCGGTGTATTTTCTATGAAAATGATGAAAATTCACAGATCATTTGAAGCAATGAAACAAAGTCGTCCAAACGATCACATCCACACTGTGGCTCTGTCCTGACAGTGACTAAATAAAAATATGGATAGTCATCTCAACCACTGTCCTGACAATGACTAAATAAAAATATCTATGGGGAATAATTTCTAATCAAGCTGGTAAGCTCACGCTCTTTGGTAGATATCGCCTTTAACACAACCCGCGATACTAATAATCACTTTTAGTGTCCAGGAGAAATTTTCCATACAAAATTGCATATTGTGACCTAGAAAATATTCAGTGTGAAGATTAAAAATGATTATTAGTAAGGCTCAATATCAAACCACTGATTCTCAAGTTTTAGGTTATGATGTCTACAAAACTTAGGTACCAAGCTTTTTGTAAAGTAGTGGACAACCAGCAGCGTTGAATTTGGGAAACTTTTTCAAAGCTGCTGCAAGGTTACGTCTTTTTAAAAATACGTCCATTTTTGATTCTTAACCTTAACCTTCATTTAAGCTTCAATGCAGGTGAGTATACAACTTTCCAGGGCAGGCGTAAGTTAAATATGGAGAAGGAAGACGATTGAGAGATCGAATGACTCCCGAAAGAGCTGTTACATTCAGTAGATATAATTAAAGAAAGCGTGAGGTTTTTGTGAGATTTACAAAACACAAAAACTGTGCATGCTATCTCACTCAAGTTTGGAGCAATATGTTATACCAGGCCTACAACGAAACCGTCTTAGGCTTGGTTGTGCAGTAATATGACAAGGATAACAAAACTCGGGAACTAAATGTGTTGGAGGTCTTTTCGTTATTCATTATTTTTTACAGTGAAATCCGGATATAACGACGGTGAAGGGACCGGGCTCAAATGATCGCTATATTCTGTAGGAAAAAATTCAAATTGCTGTAAAAAACGGACGCAATATACGAAATCGCCGTTATATCCGAGATCGCTATATCAGGATGAATTTGTATGGAAAATATGTAGTGAAATCAAGGGTCTCAAAGTTTGTGTCTTTATATCCGCATGGTCGTAATAACCGAGGTCGCTACAGGCGAATTTCACTGTATTTGTATGTGCAACTATGTTTTTAAAAGAACAAATTTGACTTCGTCATTTTGCACTCTCTCTGCGGTTCTCTTGTTTTCATACAAAATAATTCAAAATTCTTTTGACCTGGAGAACAAGCCCGTGAATATCGTTTCTCAATTGCAATTTGCATTGACTTTTATATTTGCATTTTTTTTTTCGCAAGGGTTTTGACGACTCATGGAGCTTCTTCTATCGGCAACAACAATTTAACACGATACTACAGATAATTCATCGGATCATCGGATTCTCGATGATCTCTATCGAATAAAATTTTCTTCCGTAGAGGTAGAAGCGAATGCAAAGCGAATCGCCTTGTACACTGAACCATATTTTGCTGAGAATAATGACAGCTTACCAAGAATGGAAATGGGAAACAAAAAAAGAAACGGGAAAGTCCAATTGGATCTCCAAGATATCACGCAGTCTCCATGAAGTCATTCAGCATAACGGGTACTTGGAACTTGGTCAGAACCGAATCGTTTGACAGATAGCCAGAGAATCAACTGGTAGCAGTGTTGTTACATCGTGGGACTTATCGCTTTTTGTGGGAATTTCCATGTCCGAAAAGGTTTTCGTGGGATAAAGGGAAAAGCACCAAAATCGTGGGAATTTCAGGAATCTGACAAGAAACATTCAAACTATAAATTTTTGCTGAAATATTGCCAAAACACATGCATTCCACCATGATTATCAACACATTGAATGTCCATTAAATGCAGCTCATGTAGAACGTCATAAATAATCATAGTATTGTTACAAACTGTGATTTTTATACTAAACGTTAATTTAACGTAATTTTTTGTCCGTGTAATACTTTTAAAAATTATATTTTGACCCAATAAGTATGGTGGGGTTTTAAAAGGGAATTTGAGTACCGTGAATAGGGAAAAATTACCACGTTTCATGGGATAAATGAAGAAAGAGTACTAACAACACTGACTGGTATTGAGATCTGTGCAGATTTAATCGGTTGCTAAAATTCCAGAGGATTGACTAGGAAAAGATCTTTGCTGGCTGATTGTCTAAGTCATGTCCGAATATTTAGTACCGATCTGATGTCCCAGCCAATTTCCATATAACATTCAATCATTCAATCGACAGCGTTGTCCACTAGCGTACCAGTCTCACGAACTTTTTGCACAAACTGGCGTACAGCAGGCGCGGTGGGTGCAGCGTTGCCAGTTTGGGGGTTTCTCCCACAGATCTATGGTTTTTTTTTGACCGACGGGGGGAAATTTGGGCATTTTTTTTTTGAAATTGTGTTAAACTATTTTTTTTTCTCACAAAAAAGAATCGTTGTATTTGGAAAAAAAACTAAATCTTAGGGTTTTTCAGATTTGTTTAGGGGGTGAACCGTCTGGCAACGCTGGGTGGGTGCTTCATTTCGGTCTTTTCAAAAAATGCACTGTTTGGGCTACACAGCACTCACTTTGGAAATAAGTGATTCAATATTTCCCAAAACGTTGTTCAAGCTTAATGGGACCCATTTCGTTTGGCGGAGTTATGATACTGACTCTCTGTTATGATTTCAAGCTGGAAACAGCTGTCAGTGTCAAAATAACCTATGATTTAAAAAGAAACCACTAGATGGCCCACCCGTTATTGACTACGAATAAATACGTACTGTTCGTATTTGAAAATATCGTCTCACGTGTAGATTAAAAATTATTTAGGAGACTACCACAAGCAAACATTATTAATCTGTTTACCCGACATCTGTATTATAAATCGCTGTAAAACAAGTCTAAAATGTATAAACAAAAAAAAAAGAGTACAGACAATGAGTGACGAAAAAACATCTGTGTGTATGTATGTATGTTTTAAGTTTAATGAACTACAACGAATCGTACATGAATATATGCGCGTGATGATCAAATGGAATTATATGTTCTTTCTCGAATTTTAATGATAGTTTTTTTTTTATTTTTTCTGTCGATTATGTTACATAATCCAACATCTGTTTTTTTTTTTATGTGCACTGAACCTTGTTGTCAGAGAATAAAATTTATATAGGCTAGAGCAAAATGGCTAGCACTCATGAATCCGAATAGAATACTTACACAACATTCTCGGAACTGTTTTGCATCGATGGGGGAGGTGAAGTTCAAACCCCAAGTGTCATTTGTCATTGGGTCCTTCCAGTAGACGAAACATTCAGAAGCTTGTCCAATACGAGTTCCTATTGGATAGAGCACGACTGTTAGTAAAATAAGAATGAAGAGACTTGATAAAAAATAAGAAACTAATTTGTGAACCTCACCTGGTTGAACAAGTCGTACGTCAAGGATTTTATCAACCTGACTGTTGTAGGCTGTTATATGAAATACACATTCAGGTGAATCTTGTATGCAGGTAATGTTGACAGGAACCAAATCTTCGGATACTTGTTGCCATTTGACGGTACCAGCACCGCTTGAAGATACATGGAACACCTCAGCCCACAACCTGAACGAACTTATTCGTGTTACCAAAGTTACCAAGGTTTTTTTTTTAAATAGGTATTTTTGTTTTTTTTTTTTATTGAAGGAAGTTTTTTTTTTATTTATTTTTGAATGTGCAAGGTGTTTGTGAATACCATGGTTGGATAGAATATTTTTTTTTTGTCGCATAAAGTTGTGGTGGTGATAAAAAAGAAAACAATATAAATATTTTGTTCTTATTTCCAGATTGATATACGTTTTTGTTAAATTATTTATTATTTTAGAGGCCAATAAAGAAAATAAAAATAACGTCTAAGAAGCATGCATGTTTGGTGTTTATTGTCGAGAATGCGTTACGTGATAATTATTATTATTTATTGTTGAAACAAAAGGTCATATAATATTAAGAAGCACATTGATGTTACAGTGTTTGAAGTCATTATATCTATAGAGGAAATAAAATCAAGTGTATATCACCTCAGGAGATGGCCGTCCCGTCGACGAGAAGTCTGCCATGGAGAATCCTCGTATCGGTATGCTTTGCGAATAAGCGGCGCACAGGAACAGCTCAGTTTATTACCCATGGCACAGCTAGCACAACCAGCCTGACCTCCTGTTGCAATGAAAGGTGTGATAAAGATTGTCAGTTGCATGTGGAAACTATAATTTTTTTTTTTTGGAAATTAGTTTTTATTCAACTTTCTTAAATTTTTGAATGACACGTCATCACCTTGTGGGTGGAGGCATACTTAAAGTAGTGGACTCTGAGTGGATTAAATAAAATTGTGGATGATGAGGTGAAGTCGAAATTGGATAGATGGATGAAAACGCCTTAGATCATGATGACATAATACAGATGGATGCAGAGTTTATTCTGAGCTGATCTGTAAAAATATTGACTATAACGAATCCTTTGCTTACTTGAAAATTAACTTAGGAATTCCCAAAGGATCTATACTTTGCCCAACTTCCTCTCCATATAAACAACGCGTTTGGAACGGACAAGAATATTTTTAGCACTCTCATATCTTTCTTCACATACTGTGTGCTTGTAAATGCAACTAAGTACATCAAATATAGTCATAGGTGCGGGGTAAAAAGTTCTATCAGTGAGGGTCTGGATAAAACTTAAAATAAAAATCAGAAGAAAGTTGGAATTCACCACTTTTACAAAACAAATAAATAGAGCGACGGTACCGCAAATTAAAATGGACGACCGACCGTTCCATCCCCAGAAATCCATGCTTGGAGTTACTTATCCAATATTGCAAGAGCACCGCCCTCAAAGTAATCTTACCTATTTAGAGCAAGAAACTACTTCAGCCCAAACATTTACTTCACTTACATGCAAACATTTAGAGGCGAACAGTTCCAGTAATAGGAGATCCTACACTATCATCAAATCTACACTTTCCAGCGCTCAGAACGCTACTGGCTGTCCTATGTATGTCTATTCTATTGGTGCTCAGAAGACCTTAAAGAAGTTATTCCTCAATGTACTCAGACACAATTCACAGTCGGTCGCTCTTTCCTTTTTTTTTGTGGTAGTGATGAGGAAATTTCAAAATTAATTCATTGCTTCTATACTCAGAAGCTTCCATCTTTTGGATCTTAAGAAATCACTGTGGCCGCTATACAGTGCCCACAGACTTGTGGTATGTGAGTAATGGCGGAAACAAAGGTGCAAGCTAATGCCAGGTAAGGAAAGGTAAACTTTTAATAGTTGAACAATCAACTGATTACATACACTTATAAAGAGTCGGCAACCTTTCCAAACCCTTTTATTCCACTTAAGGCTGCGCCATCTATGAGTGAGAATGAGAAGGCATTTTCAGAGCACATCTGCGGTTTGGGGGTCTACACAACTTCACGACTCATCTTTGAGACAGTTGAATTTTAGGGGAACTTATCTATTTCATTCAAATTTGGTTATTGTTCATGAAAAGTTCTTCAATGATAACAATTTGTGTCGTAGTCGTAAAGAAAATACTGCTCAAAAATACTGGTGCATGAATTGTCCAATAGATGAACTGAAGGTCAGTTCACTCCTATCATAGATGAGCGTGAGATCATCATCACCATGAGTTGAATGAGGTTGAGCTATATATATATAGATTTCGAGAGATATTCGAATCAGACCACCATTGTCGGGTCTCTTTTCGTCTCTCTGCCACTGTAAATCTTACACTGAGAGACTCTCTGGATTTCTCCACAGTTCTTCTCTGGGCTTAATTCCTAGTGTTAACGCTAGCATCTGTTTATGGGAGATCTGTTTCATCGACTGGGTCTCGTCCCAATGATGTCAAGATCCTCATTCTTCTGCCAACCAACGCTGGACATTGACACAGTATATGTGCCGCTGTCTCAGATTCCTCCAGGCATAGTCTACAGGTATCATCCTCTATAAGGCCCATTTTCCTTAAGTGATACCCGAAATTACCCGAAATAGACCCATTTCAATGTTCCTCGACTCATACTTAGAACCCTTCTTTGAGTGGAGCAGGTCGGTCACTTTATTGCCATTTTAGCTTGTCTACATTGTTCCACTGTTGACCACCTTCTCAGGTGTTCTGCCGTGATCCATTTGTGAATCAGCTGTTCTACCATTGAAGAGAATGGTTCTGGTCCCAGCAACTTTTCAGTTGACCCCTGTTTTGCGGGGGAGAAGTTGAGCTATTTCCATCTTCTGTTTTTCATGAGGTGCTACAATACTAGGTAAGTGAATATCTGGTAAGAAATGAATTTATTGAAACAGGAAAAATGGCACACAAAAATAAGCATAATGAACCTTCCTTACAGGTTTCCTTCAAAATGTTTCTTTTTCTTACAGCTGTCAAAAATAGTTAAGAAAGTTAAACATTTTATAGTATTATTTGACAAAATACAACTCCATACCTGAGGCACCCCGGTGTCACCACATTCCGCTCACGTCTGCTTGCGAGAGTGCTTGTCCTCGATTTAAGGACTGCGAGCGTTGATTATGTCGATGTCCGTGATATCTGCTTCCTCTCTGCAAGAACAAAATGCAAAATCAAAATTACCACCTATGCCAAATGTGATATCTATTTAAAATAAAACCATTTGATAGGATAATTCAAAACAACAACTGCCAACACTGCCATATGCAAATGCATCATTCATTTCAGTGACACCGTCATCGTTGGCATAATCACATCATCGTACGAACGTTAGGGAACTATGTAAATAATCTTTCCATCCTTGACTGTAAGCTAATTAAATGGGCCCTACTACACGTTCACTACACATATACTACCTAAACCCACTTGGATTCTAAGCCTGCTGCAGCTAAAGCTCAGCAGCCATTATGCTTCACGACAGTGGGAGTCATGCACAGGGATATGCGACTTCAAAATGTCGCCGATATTTACACATCCCGTTTTGTTTGGCATCCTTAGCGCGCACGTATACGATGTGTGGAATGAAACATTGGAGGAGACCCATCTAACCACCTGCAGAATACTACCACTGCCTGTGCCGTATAACTACCGCCGCGTCGCCATCGTGTCTTAAGACTGTCAACATGGAAACAACGAGCAAGGTACAAATACGAAATGCTCCCTACACCACTACACCTGACATTTGGCTGATATTCGACTCAGCGTGCATAATATGTTGTGTAGTTTGTGTTTGTTCTGAAGAGTGTAATAATTATAATTCCTTGACACAGGATTTTGTGCGGTATCCAACAACGTCTTCAAGATAAAACAAAAAACGACGAACTCTTTCAAGATGGATCCGTTTGGCGCATGGTATAGGGAAAATACGAAACAAAAGGAAGGATTGACGTACAGCTGGATGGAGTAGGGAATACTTCTTCGTGGGGACATTTTTTTTTTTTTGTAAAGGGATCCCCCGCCTTTGTCGCAGGGACTAGGGGTGGTGATAATTGCAACGGTGACTTTCTTCCTTTTTGCCATTCACTCATTCAACCTCGTCATCATCTCGTCTGACATCCCGACAATCCATTACATACTACGCAAACATCCAACTACACATATATACATGTATGTACAGACGCGCACACAACAGGATGGAAGCAGCAGAGCAGAGGCATAGAGAGACACACAGCACTCTGTACACATCCACTTAGGCAAATTAAAGGATATAATGAGCTCAGAACATTGTGCATCCCTTCAATGTCAATGTAGGCAGGCAGGGGCTCTTGTGAATATGCGGCATGGGATGGGCGGTAGCATAGTAGCAAAGCCCTCATGATGCTGTGCATGTACGTACACCATTCTCGGCATCACGTCATTATCATCATGAACATCAACATCATCGTCATCTTGAGTGTTCAGAGTGTGTGTCCCTTGAATGAATTGAAATCGAAATGATGTGATGCTGTGTACGCGGCAGTACATACCTACATAAGGGTCGACTGCAACATAAATCCACGTTCATGTGACTCTGTCGCTGGTGAAATACTTTAAATGCCAATTTATTGCGTTGCCATTCAGCGCAATCTACTTTAGCAGGAATATCTTTCGTGTCGCTCCTGCAATGGTTGAGTGGGTGTAGAGCGACAGAATGTTGACGTATTGTCCTCCTATGTATGTGTACCTGCGTTTGAGGTCTGATATCGGACTACGTATTATCTCTGGAGGATATTACGACCGTGCGTCGGGAGAATAACCTCGTGTGGTGCTTAGTTTTGGACCATGCTTCTTGCATTTGGGTTGGAACTGTACTGGGTCCTTTGGCAAAGGTGAAGCTATAAAGGGGCTCAGATGGAATTGCGATGTTTGCGGGAGAGAACACAACTGAACTGACTTTGCGAAGGATCATTTCATAGTTTTTGACGAACTTAACAGTAAGTCGCTTGCAGAGGCACGTTGCTTTTATTGAACAATAACCTGGACTCCAATTCTCAAAAATGCTCCCATACGTTTATCTGTCAAAATCCCCGATGTGATAACTGAAATTTGCAATTCTCGAAATCCGTATACGAGAAATTCTCTTCGAATTGTACTCGTCTGCCTTTTCCATAGGGATTTGCGTCTCGCATAGGGAAGAACGGTTTGTTTTTAGATTTGTGTGTGAGAAAATAAGCGTCAAATTAAAGTAAATCCAACAATTTAAATGGAAGCATTTATTGAATGATATCCCTTCCCATTGACAAGAATTTGTTTGGAAATAGTGCCATTCGTTAAAAGTAGTCTTAGATCTCTCGGATAGGTCGGTATATTTCGATGTAGTCTAACTGATGCATTGCCAAACGAACAAATGCGAAACTCATTTCGAACATATTATCCATTGCGAAAACACATGAATGTTTATTAAACATATACATTCATTAGTACTTCTCTTGTTTTTGTCAATCGAAAACAACAATTCCCAACCAATTTAAATGTGATATTGTCTTTTTTTTCAGCCTGTTAAAATGGCTTACTTGACGTGCTTTTTTCTGCTATGCAAAATTTTCTGGAGGATTTGCTCGTATTCGAATTATGCTATGCGGAATTTGAGAATTGGGGTCCTGATGCAATTTTTGTTCTCTTGTCTCGCTCATACTTCAAAAGTCGACTTAAAGAAAGCAATAAAGGAAAGAAAATGCGAAGGACTATAATCAGTACATGCGCAAACAGTTACTAATGAAAGGCGTTTGTGCGACAGCTTCTAGAGCTTTAAAGACAGAACAAACTGGCCGATTGCGATGAAATAAATGCCAAATGTTGCTCCACAAAAATTCCCATGTTTTCTTTGAAAACTATACGGATTGGGTGAGTGGACTTAAAGTGATAAAGGAACAAATCCACATATAAACAAAAAAATACAACTTTACTGTGTATAGATTTCTTATCACCGGTCAAGTTAAGGAAGTATTTTTTATGAAATAGTCTGCGTTTCCACCATATCTACTCCCTCACATTCACAGAGCAATTGTATATATTTGTGATACTCAATTCAGCTTTTATGTCAACTGGATATCTTTTCCATGTGTGCGGCAGTTGATTCGTTTGGAATTTATCTTCAGAAGACAATATTCCGATAAGGTTCCAAAAAGTTCCTGAATTATTTCAAATTTCGCATAAATATTTACGTTTTATATGTGGAGAAGGTTTGACAAAATTCGGTCTTTCCTTTCCATGTGTACAACATTCTTGGTACACATGACAAGTTTCAAACTGCGTATATGGTGCCTTAATCTGTCTATTGCACTATTTAAAAATAATTCTAAGTCTTGACTAGGGATGATATGGAGCATTGACTCCGAATCCGAAATTTAAACTAAATTGCACCTCCGAATCCGATATAATCACATCGGAGGTTTTTCGGATCACCATCGATGACGACACGATACAATACGACTGTCTTTTCACTCTTGTAGTTATTTTACATAAAAGTGCATTTTCTTCAAATTGATTTTTTTTATAATTTGTGTCTACGTGCAACCCCCGCCTCCGACTCCGATTTAACTCCGCGAAGGTCGGTATGAGGCTTCCGACTCCGACTTCGACTCCGGTAAACCCACCTCCGTAACATCCCTAGTCTTGATTGCATTCCGGCTGTTGATGTGAGTGGGGATATTTTTGGCAGATATAAATTCGATCCATATTATCACCCTAAGTACAAGCAGAAGCTCAAAAAGCTGGAAGCCTGTATCGGGGTAAAATATGTCAAAAATCATCTTAGTGCAGATTTTAAGAAATAACACGGAAGAAGAAGTTACCCAGTGGGAGGGTTTCATCCAACAAACTCACATTCCCAACAGTAACTCTGCAAAAATCTTACGCGGTCTCGATAGTTGCAATGGTCGAAGTAGTCGAAAACTAAGTAGGTACCTAAAAATAAAATTGCAGCTAGCTCCATCTAGTTGTTTAAGTATAAAGCACATAGTATGAAAATTAAGTCCTTCTTCTGCAGAAATATTTTCTATCACTCATCGTACCACCCGCAAGCTTCGGCAAAATATCAAGCTCATCAACTCGCAATCCATCCTGCTTTTGTACGTCTTAAAAAGGATAGACAATCTTTTCTAAACCTTATCATTATTTTCGCGAACGTCTAAAAAACATCCGAAAGTATAACTACCATGAAAGAGCTTTTCAATTAGCCGTTCGGACTCGGCAAAAAATTGTAGATCCCTTCCATTCGTGCCAAAAATGGAAAACTCTCAAGAAGCTAGGTCAAGGGATACCACGGACCTGTTGCGCCAACTATTTATTTTTATCATTGGGTACAATCCGCAGTTGATTATGATCTTAATACCTCTAATATCGTTTTCATATTCATCTCTGTTGATGTGAATTAAGCATCATAAGGGCTAAAACGCATGTACAAGTAAAAAAAAAAAAACAAATAAAAAATGTCCAAATTCTGAAAATGCTAAATCTGCTGTCGACATCTTCCAGGCAGACTTTTCTTTACTAATTAAACCGTATATTTTTTCATATTTCAAATTGCTGGAAAAAAAAACAAATCTTCGGGGTGAGTTCAACACATTCGCATTCTTTCTCCTGCATCGAGCAACCCATTCCCAACATAATTCCAAAAAAATAATTCCTCAAAATGCCACAGCTAATGCTGCTTGGTGTATCGGGCACTTTTGGCATCCCTCTGAAAACTTAAATACCGACACTGTAATTACACGTCTTTAGTACATAAAATCGGTTTAATTTTGGATGGTTATTCCTTTGGCATTCCCAAAGCCAATCGCATTCAATAGCATATAACAAAATCATCTTATTTTATGACTTGGATTTCCGCACGTTTTACTTATTCGTCTACGAATAACTTCCATTTAAGAAATAATGAACGCTAATTTACAATGCCAATAACTATGTATTCTTAATCAGATATCCTGCCATAAGCCTAGAAATGTTGTCCGTCTGCCTGGCCGTTCTATACTTTGCCGCTCCCTATGTAATTTGCTGTGTGTGCGAATGAGTGCGTGCTCGTCATTACAATGTATAAATCATTGTGTGTTGTCCTGCGGATGCATAAATGAATAATTATTTAGAGGATTTTGTTTACGTGAGCACATAATGATGATTCCTCCATCATCAGCAGCAGCAACAACATCACCAACAACCAGCATCCTAGGAGACCCGATTCAAATCTACAACTTGCTACTTTTGCCCTTCCCTCTCCCATTCCATTCTCTGGGCCTATGCCTATCAACCATCCTGACCATCATATCCCATTCCACTTACAATACAATATTCGTCCTCATTAAAAGTTTTCGCAAGCTTTGTGCAAGTACCTACATAGTGGGCGGCATTCTACTTATATATACTCGTACTCGTACAAAGTTTTGTCTAAGATACATGTGTGTCTGACATAGATTTGGTTCAAATGTGCAACGTTGAGACTTTATTGTCTACATCGACGAGTATGTACATATAAGTAGAGAAATGGGGAGAGAGCGCATAGACGAATGTAATCGATCAGAATTGTCGGGAATTTATATCATCGCTGTAATTAATGTTTCCGCTTACAATTGCCATTGAGGGTGGATTTTTTCCATCAAATTATTTCTGACACTTTAATTGAGGACTAACGCAATGACAGATATGATGAGTTTGACAGTTCATGCTTTTTTCGTGCTCCTAAAAGGGCGAGTATTGTTTTTGTGGAAGAATATGATTTATGTCCGCCCCTCCATTTTTATTCACTTAGCAACATCCTTAATGATTTTAGAAGATTGGTAGTAGTGTGCATACTTCCTGCTAACTTTAGCAGGATTATTTTATTTTTAGCATTTATTTTGGCATGATTTCATGCCGTAGCATTAGCAGGTTTTTGGTTTAGCCAAATTAAGAGTTAAGATAATAAAATTAAATTAAAGCAGGCGAACCTTAGTGAGAACCAGCCATTACAATTCTCATTTGACAGTGAACACTGAACACAGCCATTAACGAGATCAGCAAGCTTCAGCTTGCAATTGCAATCAACTTTCCAAACACATACTGGGAACGTTCAAGTATCTAGTTTAGTAAGTCTGACAGCTGTCTGACTAGGTGTATCTCGGTTTTGATTGGCTGAAAATAGTCATATATAGTTGTTCAGTTGACGTTTATGGAGTGGTAGCCGACGTATCTAGTCAAGAAATTCGTGACTGAGTACTAAGTTGACAGTTCGCATACGTGGCTGACGTAGAAAAAGTGACGTTGCCGACCAATCTAGTTTTTGCGTTCAGGTTACATTTTATCCAGGCCGATCTAGTCGACTTAAGATAAGACAATTCTTGAACGTGCCCAATTTTCTTTCCCTTTCGTACTCGCGTGCAACTTGCGTACTATAGTTATATTTTTATATTATTTCATCCACTGACAACAATACTAATTTATTTTAAAACTAAGGATAATAATGTTTATTTTTATTCAACAAACAAAGACTGAACTGAAATGATTTAAAATATTTTTTTATGTAATACATAGTAAGCGTCAGGAAATGATTTTTATTTAATGATATTTTTGTGAAATATATCTTATTTTACCTGAAAAACAGCTTTTTTCTTAATTTTATAGCAGGTTTTGATTTCTAAAAAATATTTAGCACTTTTTTATACAAAAAAAAAAAAAACATATTGAATTGGTCACACTGATTGGTAGATACCATTTCGTTCTGGACTACCTTATGTTCAGGCGCCGGGCAAATCGGAATTTTTAATTAAGCTTTCAAATAATTGATAAGCTACACTTTTTTTTGCTTAAACCGATTACGGCATTATTTTAAAACCGAATTTCATAAGGTACTAGCTGATCCGACAGACGTTGTCCTTTCCTAACTATTAATACAGTAGTCCCTCGATAATGTGAATTTCTCTAAAATGTGAATCGGCAAAACTTTACATTGTCATGTCTATAATGTGAACTTCCGAAATTTTCAACCTCTAAAATGTGAATTTTTTTGTAAAAGTTTTTATATTTCTCTTGTTTCTCTTGCTCGTTTTGCGTGCGACTTTCGTTTTTCTTTTAAATTAATAAACATTTAAACTGTGCTTTAAAAATCATTTTGTGTTGTTTTTAATAAATTTGAAAATCGTTTCAATCAGTTTAGTACTGAAAAAAAGTTCCAGTAATGTGAATCCCTCTAAAATCCGAAAACGCCTTGTTTTAATTAGTTCACATTATCGAGGGACCACTGTATAAAATTCGATTTTGATAAATAAAAAACAATAATTATTTAAAAAAAATACATCGTTTATTATTATAATACTATATGATACACACCATTCTTATATTTTCAATCGCGTTGATATGTGAATAGTTTTGTCGGGACAGGCGACATACAACAACTAGCGATATGAAAAATAAAATTGATGCCACAAACACTTAGCGACTGTCATTGTGATTTATTTTATCAAACATTGCAAATACTACCCGCACTGGATATTCTAACCATTTGAAGTTGAATCGTATGTCGTTCGGCATCAAAGGAATCCGTGGAGTCAAAACATCTTTACCTTTGTACTTCCCTTTCAAAATTGTGGTTTCGACGACGTTGTTCAGTAATTTCTTCACCTTTACCCGATTTTTTATTGCAGATTATGAATTGGTAGTCCAGAAAATTCCAGCGAATTTTGAGAATTCCGTTGGATAGTTGACAACATCACCTTGGTTTGTGACGGAATCAATCGATTTGTATGTCATAAACTCTTAAAAAAAAATTCTTATTTTGAATTTGAAAATTCATTTCGATTGGCATCAACGTTTCTTGCAGCCAATATAACTGGTTCGCTCGAGCAAACATGATTTTTGTAATTAAATTCAATGTTTGGGAAAACCTTCTCGATGGGTTCGTTCTTTGATTCAGTAAAATGATAAAATTTGGTAGGGAATGTAACATATCCAGACGATAAGTCAAGCGAATTTTGCCATTACCACTATTGAGCTTGAAAAAAAACTTCTCCAGATTGGTCGTTCTGCAATTTGGCTCTCATGTTCATATTTAATTTGAGCGTTTTGGCATTTTTAAAAACAAAAATTAAACTGATTGACACTTTTTTTCAAATCCCATAAAATTACATTAGTAAAGTTTATATTGTCAAAAGCGCTAAGTTTAATTTTAATATTGTTAACGACAAATTCTTAATTTTTTAATTTTCCGTGCAATTTTCATAATTTTATCATAAAAATAAAATTGGTGTAGTTCTGTTCGACTAAGATTGAATTTGACTGCATGTATTTAAATGCAAAAATCTTAGAAACTCTTCAGTATATTCTGATGCATTTTTCACAGGCCTATAGAGGATACCTAGGCCTACAATATCTACGTTGTCTCAACTCCATATCTTTATAAATTCCGGAAAAAAATTGGACAAGAGTAATTTATTTTTTCGTTTCGTTTTGCTTTTTTCTTTGTCACACTTTCCGTTCGAAAATACTGGGAGCATTTAAATGTAGTTAACAGCAGCTTATAGAGGACATCTGCAGGTACAACTTTGGATATCCAATAACTCGATAACTTAAAAGGTTTTTAAAAAAATTCGCAAAATTTGAAACATTTCTACGATTTTCACCTGCATGAGTAGATTTGCACTCAAATCAAACATACTAACCGCGCAATATTTTGTAATCTCGTTTAACCTTATTTTACTCCAGTGACGGAGAGGGAGACCGACAGAGGCAGTATGCTGTTTGGTGTGTTAAGAACAAAAAAAGCCATAAAAGAAATGTCAAATATGTAGGAAAGGAATGTCAAATAGGTATAGGTATCAGTGATACCAGATCGTGGTATTATTACATTCCCGATGATATACGTCGTATCTGTTTATAAACGCTATTTGCAATCAAGATGAGGCAGTAATTTACCCGGTCGAGTTTTTAAATAGAATTACAGTCCATGGCCTGGAATTAAAAGTTGGAGTTCCCAGAAAAACGTTATTGAAGCTTTAATTTTAACTGGGCAGCAAATATCACTATCTTAGTCGACAGAAACCGCTAATATAGTATACAAGAAGCCATACATTAATAAAAAAAAGTGAGCTAAATATTATAAAATTATTTTCATTGTCCAAAGAATTTTAAATTATTGCCGATTAGTCCAACGAGCATGTGCAATGCCATGAAGATAAAGGCAGAGTGGGCCCAGTCTACGGGAGGTTTTTTAGTACGGGTTCAAGTCGTCTTTCTGAAATTTTTTTCCATCAATTGTTTTGAAACCACATTTTACACGTGCGAAGCCGGGCGGGTACAGCTAGTCATAAGAACCTTCGCCTGACAATAGAAAATACAACAAAAAAATAATTAGCGAAATCGGTCCAGCCGTTTACGCGTGATGCCACGACAAAGAGAAATAACGATTCAATTTTTATAGATGCACCAAATATAAAGTGAATTTATATAGAAGGGAAGAATTTTCTGTTATAAACTAAGTCATGCACATTTAATATTAACAAATAAAAGAGTTAGGGAAAAGCATTGAATTCATAAACAAAATCAAGATTTTATGTTTTGTACATAAAATCTCAGCCCGGCTGCGGCTTATTCCATCTTCAAGAGAGATAACTTGGACTCTACAGACCTCACTTATAAAACTAATAATAAATAAATCGACACAGAAACAGGTTAACATTTTGAGCCTTGCAAAGTAAATTGAGAAAAAAAAACTGCATTCCCAGTGATGGTTTATCTACCAGTTTATCTACCCATATAACCATAAACGAAGATAAGTACACCTCTAAGAACTATTTAGAGTAATTCTGCGGTTGTCGCACACCGACACTCGACAGCTCTCATGCATCTTCCATCCAGCCACACTGTGTATCTGGTGTAGAACGATAGAAAATAATCATTCTCTGTGACACCTCGTACGACCTTACAACACTTTCACCAGGCCATAGGATATAATTCAATCATTCTCAGGAAACTACTCGTTAGTAGTAGCTATTGACTTTTGCCGTAAAGGATGCACTGATGATGATGGTGGCGGCGGTAATGGTGGTGATATTCGAAGATACGTATTCAAAGCTACTGGTGTACGGTCTGGCGAATTTTGCTTACTTTTTTTTCAATTTTATCTGGTTCCCCCTTTTATTTTGTACTTTGAGCAGAGATCCTCTTTAATGACTTTTATGCCCTCAAGTAGAAAATTTAATTAACCCTAAGGACGAGCGAGAGCTAGACAGAATACGCTTAGACAGATGAGGCGAACTCGGACAGGATTCTTTCTTTCCTTTATGTTGTTGTCCCTCTATGTTGGTGGTGTTGAAAGCACAAAGTTTAATTACTATCAATTGGTATGTTTCGTTTCTTCTTCTTCTTGTTTTTTTTTTGTGTCGACGTAGACAAGGATGAAATTCGTAATTGGTATTTAAATTAACAATTTACATTCAGCAAACTGGCCAATTGAAAAAAGGGCACAGGCGGAGTTGTTGTAACACAACCTTCTGAATGCCAGAAGGTAAAAAAATATATCAATAAATAAATCGATTTTTGTGCGGTGGGTCAGCCATTAGATACGAGTACTCGTAGGCAGTTTATTTTTCTTTCGCTTCCATTTCTCGCTAATTATTTGTCTACAAAGCCAAGGAGTTGTGTGACTAAAAAAAAAGAGTGTTTCTACCCATCTTTTGTCGCCGTCTTTAGAAGATTCGCATACCCAAAGGAGAGCGAAAGAGATTCAGTCTGATCAATATTTTGTTTGTGTGCTGTATTTTTCTTGTGGATACAAGGATTGGTTTAGAGGTACACTTTTCCAGCTTTAATGGTTTCTCTCCCCCTTCTTTTCAGTATTTTTATATGCTACACACACACTTGTATAAAAATATAGATATTTTTTAGAATAAAATCTTGGGGTTACTCGTACTTGGCGTTATCTATTTTCTCGCTTACTCATGGCGTTAAATGCAAAATATTCCAGACTGTGTAGCAATATTGAGTAATTTTCGTAGGATGCGGTTGGGGTTGGCAATGCCAAAGAATAAGAAAAAACATAAAAATCGATTATAAACACTTTGGGGGGTGTAAAGTGATTTGTGAGAAGGGTTTAGCGCAACTTGAATATTGCACTCGTTAGGGGAGATTTTCGGATTGAGTCATTATCGATGATTGGGGACATATTTCACTTATACAAGGACGCAATTTCCGGTCCAAGATTACCTATTAAAGTATTGAATTAAGATTATTTGATGGCATTAAGCAATCTGCTTCTTAATTAAAAATAGGCATGTGTTTGCTTTTGTTCAGGCAAATGTGGGAACATATCAGTTCAATACGAGGCACAATAAATTGGTTTTCTATCAGGCAATCAATGGCGAAGCTGAATGTGCACAGCAGTTTGGCAAAGTTGCTGTGAAACTGTGAAACAAAATCGAAGCAACATTAGAACCTTTTCTAATCATCATCATTGCACACTGAAGGAAACTGTGAAGGACATTGAGGGGTATCCCATAATTCACGCAAAATGTAATTCGGACAGAAAATACAGATTTTTAATTAGAAATCTTAATTTTTTTATTGATTCATAGATTATACAGTTTGGGGTTATGTATGGAATAGCACATCGGATAAATGGCCGCCACGTGTTTGCTGGCAAGTACGTACTCTTTTTTTAAATTTTTCTATAACCGTTTCGCAAAAATGTGGCTGAATTTCATTAATAAAACTTCCAATTTCCTCTTTCAAGGCATTGGTGGCCGTGGGCTTGTTTGCATAGACCTTTGACTTCAAAAAAGTCCAAAGAAATAAAATGTTCACTTTACAAAAAACCAATGGCGTTTAACCCTAAGCTATCAAGATGAAAATGAGCTTCATCACTGAAGATGATTCAACGAACTCTCTTCGCGCTGCATGGTGAGTACTGAGTAGTCTTCTGTTCGTGAGTCAACTGAACTTTGCAAGCATGAAGTTTCAAGTCTTTCGTGAGAATTCACTGTAGAGAGCTTCTCAAAAAGGACAATTCTTGACTACGGTGCCGAATTGATGTTCCTGGTTTTAAATCACCATAGCGGCCACATTTTGTACGAAAATTGCGGACTATAGCTGACAAACCTTCATTATTTTTAAAACATTGCTCAACAATGAAAATGCGTTGTTATTTCGTGTAGCGCTCCATTTTTATATGGACCATTGTCACATTGTTAACTTTTTTCAGTTGGCATCACTGTTGTTTCTATTAAAGGTCGCAAAATTAAAATTTTGCGTGAATTTTGGGACACCCAAAATTAGTATTAAATCCAAGTAAAAAGATTAGAGTTATGGGCGGTCTTATGGATGCAACTTTTTTATAAAGGGTGATTTTTTAGCTGGTTTGGTTTTGGCAACACCGGTTTTGACAGCTGACGTGTGTTTAGTACCTTGTGTCACTGTCATACAGCTTCAGTTTGGTTTGCAATTTAACCATGGATCGTCTTACAAATGAACAACGCTTGCAAATTATTGAATTTTACTATCAAAATTCGTGCTCGGTTCGAAATGTTCATCGCACGCTGCTTCCATTTTATGATCGGCATTCTCGACCTTCTGAGCAGTCTATTCGGAAGATTGTGACCAAATTTCGCACCAAATTTACTTTGTTGGACATTAAACCACCAACACGTTTACGTACTGTGCGTAGTGAAGAAAATATTGCGGCCGTATCAGCTAGTGTGACAGAAGACCGCGAAATGTCGATTCGGCGCCGTTCCCAGCAGTTAGGCCTTTGTTACAGCACTACGTGGAAAATTTTGCGGAAGGATTTGGGCGTAAAGCCTTTTAAGATACAGCTGGTGCAAGAACTAAAGCCAGCCGACCTACCACAACGCCGAATTTTTGGTGAATGGGCTCTTGGAAAGCTGGCCGAGGATCCGCTTTTTTATCGAAAAATTGTGTTCAGCGATGAGGCTCATTTTTGGTTGAATGGGTACGTAAATAAGCAAAATTGCCGCATTTGGAGTGAAGATCAGCCAGAAGCATTGCAACAGCTACCAATGCATCCCGAAAAAGCCACTGTTTGGTGCGGTTTATGGGCCGGCGGCATTATTGGGCCATATGTCTTCAAAGATGATGCGAATCGCAGCGTTACTGTCAATGGTGAACGCTACCGAGCGATGATAACAAACTTTTTTTTGCCCGAAATGGAAGTTCTTGACTTGCATGATATGTGGTTTCAACAAGACGGTGCCACATGCCACACTGCACGCGAAACAATGGCGCAATTGCGAGGCGAGTTTGGTGAACAGTTAATTTCACGTTTCGGGCCGGTCAATTGGCCGCCTAGATCGTGCGATTTGACACCATTAGATTATTTTTTGTGGGGGTATGCCAAGGCTAATGTGTATAGGGACAAGCCCGCTTCGATTGACGCACTGGAAGCCAACATCCATGCATTCATTCGTGAGATACCGGCCGATATGTGTGAAAGAGTATGCCAAAATTGGACTCAGCGGATGGGCTACCTGAGACGCAGCCGCGGTCAACATTTGCATGAAATTATCTTTAAACATTAAATTGCAAGGTTCAAACTATCGATTCAAATAAATATTTCATTCATTTTTTCGAATTTTTTGTGTTTTTTTTTTAAAAAAAGTTCTAAACCTCTTAAAAAATCACCCTATATACATATATATTTTCTTACGAAATTTTTTTCAACTTTGTTTTCAAAAGAAAACAAAACTCTTGTGGGGAACAGCAAATTTTGCCCTGATTACTTGGTTCTTAAACAATTTTTATAATTTATGAACAGATAATGTAAATCAAATGAAAAATGTTGAATTTAAAAATACTACTTCAAATGCAACCGAACGATACATCCACCCCAACTACATTTTTCTTTCTTAGCCAAGAAATTTAAGTGCAGAAATTGCACTGGAGCAACGAGACCTGTCGAAGCCTTATTAAAGGATTACAATGGTTCACCTTTCCCGGAAGAGACACGTCGACACCAATTTGCCACAGTTATTTCTTCACTTAAGCGGTATTTCTTACGAGCGGACTTCGGATAATTGACAAAAGTTGTTTAGGCCCTGTAGCATCAAAACTTTCGAAGAAGAGGAATCATTCAAGCCTAAGATAACGAAAAAAGGTTCCCCGAGGTAGGTCAAGCCATTGCACCGTACTAATAAATATTTCATGTACCTATTTTATCCACCTACCTACATTTTATGAACAATAGATTTATTTTTCCTACAAAACTAGCTACTGGGCTTTTCAAAAACGTTATTCTAATATTTTTAAATTTATTCTATTTAGCATAACGTAAAGCCGTAAGCAGATCCAGTCACCAGAAGTGTATACTACAAATTGGAAAGAACTACAGGCATTTATGTTCTTCATGAACGACTCTAAAATGTCCCATTTCCCAACGTAGTCCACCTAAAACGAACAGAGCCAATTCTTCACATACATCACGCTTCCAACTGGTTTCCTAAAAGAAAGCAAAAAGCCATCCCCAAGGAATAACTACCATAGTTGCAAGCGCAATCATCCTCAACAAGTCAACGCCTCTGTTCACAATTCTACTAACCCATTTCCTCTTTCATATATAGTTCCTCATTTTAAACCATCCGAGAGAAACAGATAAACGAATTTCAAGGATGCATAGCTACACATCTCCCTCTGCCACGATTCCCCAAATGACTTTTCGATATTTTCTTAAAACAAAGTGCAGCTAAAAGTGAATCTTGCCACACCTGCACAATGCATTCCTTTGTATTCACACACTCTCACTCGTCATCAACACGCGATATCCTTCTGCGCTTTTCATTTTCAAAAGGACTTGAAATAAATATTTAACTATCATTAATTCGTACCAGAGGTGAGCACGAATAGTTGCACATAACTCCGGCTGCAGGATGCTCCTGCAACGACTATACTCACAGCAATGGCAAAGATATGAAAATGAATAATTTCCACCACTCACGCCCGTAAAAAAAAGAAGGAAAACACGATGCACCCCAAAACAACATCATTCTTATCGCACATACAAAAGAGAGCCTTATGCAGCGACTTGTTATGGGTTAGTCGCATTTCTGATGCCTTTTTTTTTGGTTTTCCAACTGCAGCTGCAGGTGGTGGATCAGAACGAGGGCGAGTGAGCTCTCATTAAATCGTGAATAGAACTCGCCCCTCGCTGTGGATCACTGTGTCATATATATAAATACAAAATCTACGCTAGCCTCGTCGAGTACTACATCAGGACTTGGGTTCAGTGGCGTATAACACTGCCTCCGTTGCGGACCGTGATATGAGGTTCATTTATTTTGTAATTTGCATGCAATGCTGTTAGCCTCGTAATCAGAATTGTCCTCGTCATCAAAAGGGGCCACATTTTATTGCATTTGGACGAGACGACGACGACTTGGACTTGAAGTGTGTGCAAATGCACACGGGTGTTCGAAATTTTATGACGACGAGTTTGCAAATGATGATATTGCAAATGGGAAGCGAGGTGCAACTTTATTAAAATTTTGTTCCTCTGCGGTATATGGAGACACATAGTCGGTGTTATAGAACGGAGCGACGATATTTATGGCATGCATAACAATGTCAACGTAGGCTTTTTAAAAAGACTTGCTAAGACCGAAATGAAAGCTTTTTTTTATCCAAGACTCAGCTTTAATGCTGTCCCAAATTTTCGACAAAAATGCAGAAAATCATTGGCCGTCGACAGTTGAATGGAAATATCTCAGCGAGGGGCGCTTTCTAAAAGCACTGACAGGAATGGCTACTTCTACTGGTTGCAACCGAGTCATCATACCTGGTAAAATGTAACCCTACTTGAAAAAAATTCGTCAACATTCCAATTTTAGATATTGGTGAGCTAGGCGATATGACAGCGAATTTTCTTGCATTCTGAAACACAATCCAATGTCACAGGAAGGATCGCAGCATACATCGGTAGCGACGATAGTACACAACTTACAAACGTGTGCTTTCATTAGGTCACAGTTCCTTTGGATCACAACAAATTCACCGCTTAATATAAAAATATAGCTACTGCTGTGAAAGGTAGTCATGAGAAATGCTTATCACAAAGCAAGTTCCAAGGCTCGCATTCAGCTACATGGTTTCGAAAATTAATTAAAACAATTTCGAATATATATCTCTTTATATGCGTCTGTACAATAAATTTAGTACTATAATAGTACAATCACTGGACTGTCGATGGAAGTTAGTACGGTGTCATCTCCCAGTTGATGCTACTACTACAACATCAGTTGATGCTACTACTACAACATCAATTGGGAGATGACACCGTACTAACTTCCATCGACAATCCAGTGACCGCATTCGCAGCGTCCTGTCCCAGATATACGAGTAAAGGCCAACCGCGTAATGAAATGTATTCGCATCAGACTTCTGTTGATATTCCACAACTTGCTATAAGCCTCAGGAAATTGCAACACGGCTGGGAGATGGATGTCGGAGTTCGTCTAATCATCTCTTATAGGGTAAGTTTGCCTATGACAACCCTAAAACTGAGTAAGACATAGACAGCTTCGCTCGATACTAAGTAGGGGAGAGTGGGGCACCTTTGAACTCTTTTTGTTTTCAAGTCTCATAAAAACCTATGTTTTCGAATTTTTGATCTGTAACCTCTTTTTTTCTCTTAGAAATGGAACTCAGCTTTAGTTTAAACGCATAATTCTATCCGTTTTAAGAAGATTTCGATTTATTATTATTTTTTGAATGAAGCAAGTCCTTATGTTCAAAGCTGCCACCCCTGTGGGATTGTTTGTCAGACGCTCGCGAGAGGTGGCGCAGTGAAAAAAACCTTAAGTTGGAATTTGCCTTTTCGCGGGAGTCGAACCTGGGACCCCTTCCTTAGTAGTTCAACACACTAACCACTAAGCCACTGTGCCGACATTTTTTCTCAAATATTTTTTAAATAAGGTTTTATTAGTGATGTTCAAAGGTTTCCCACGTTCATAGGTGCCCCACTCTCCCCTACATCAAGTGTTCCCTATATGAAGGAGCTACTCCTCTTATAAAAAGAAGGAATCTCATTTCGGCCAATCTTATTCTTTCGGTAAGTAGAAAAAGCGCATGCCCTACGTATGTAAGAGTTACAATAACCATCGATGTTCTCGTGATAACAGATTGACCTAACTATCTTCATTTAGTAGATATTACTGATTAGCTTCTCCACCTGTTGGCATCACATTGATTTCTTGTATACATAGAGTTCAATCAGGGCACTCATTATGTAACTTTTCAGACGATTATCGTCGAAACGATATACCTCCAAAAGTCGCAACTAAGTGCCAAAATTACGAGTTTGAGACCTTAATCCAATTCATTTTCCACAAATGCAATGAAAGCTGACGATAGTGAAACAATTTCGGCCAGAACATAACTTCTTAGAGTCATCAAAGTTTCAAAAACGTCCCGACGATAAGATAATATCTGGACAAGACAGATAATCCAAAGTCGTCGTTAAATATTAAGAGGGTTCCGGGTGACTATACATAAGTACTATCAAAACGCAACGCCTTCCTCTAAAAGGTTTTAAGGTGAACTTTATGCTACTCTTATAATTCTGCTCCTCATTTAAAATAAACAAATTTTGGTCTTGATTTTAAATTTAGCTCACTAAATATGTTTATTGGTAGGAGTCTATGTCCTTTAACAAAAATAAAAACCAGTAAAGCTATTCATAACCAATCAAATATTTTCGGCAACATTTCGACACATCAACTTACCAGTCAACACCTAGCCCCGGGAATCCTATAAATCTGTTTTAATCGATTTCTTTCAAACGAAATAATTTTCTCTTTTCTTCCCACAAAGCATACAAAACCGTTTGAATACCTAGTCTCGTATCTAATTAAAAACAAACGCAAGAGAGCACTTGAACAAATATTTTCCGATAGAAAAAATAACAAAAGACACTTATGAACACTCTGCGACCGAATTTACATAGCACCCACTCGCGAATTAATGCACCTTGGCCGAACCGGCTGTTCCGCCACCAAGACAGTTAACACAACCACACTTTCTCCCGCCCCCGATGATCGAACCTACTCATCTGCCGGTTGTATAGTGCAATTTGGAAACAAATGCACCGCCTACGTCACGCAGCTAATCTACGAAATCGACAAATTTAAATGAGACAACCCGACCAATATCTGAATGTAATAACACAAAATATGTGTAAATGACGGAAGTACAAAATCTGTTTGTATACAAAATTGAAACAAAAACGGCACGCGACCATTACAAACACCGAATTGGGGAGGAGGGGAGAATTTATTTATAGGATATTGGCAAACGCATCAGCCAACTATTTTTACCCGGCCGAGACGATGGGAAGACCACTGACAGCGATCACCTTTAGGTATAGACTGATCATAGATAGAAACGAAAACAATACAAGCCTATGTTGCTGCACCGAATTATGCTGGGTGTGAGAACAACCGCCCACTACGAGACGGCGACTGTGGTTGCGATGATGTTAGAGACGATGACGAAGTAGACGTCATTCCCCCGACTAGCAGCACGTGGCTACCGTTTGTTCTTGATGTATTTACTCCGGAAAAGCAAGGCGTACTTGTAGGAAATAGAAATCAAAGAGCTGGTATACGTTGTGGAGATCTTGTTGGTTAGGTATATTCGAAAATAAATCTATTAGCAGTTGCCTGCTATATGTAGGCTGTTGCTGTTGGCATGACTTTGTGGCACTGCATAAATCACTCATGCGATTGGGGTGATTACTCGAATGGCATCCCATATAGTGATATAGTTTGGGAGTCTTTTATTTTTAGAAGGCGTTCAGTTGCCCTTTTTCCAATTAAGATAAATCAATTAGTGTTGAAGTACGTAACTAATGGGATCTGCACGGATTCGATTTAATACTTTTTATTAATTAGTGCAAATACTTCTTTTTTGAGTTAAGACTGAAAGTAGGTCAATCCTAATAGCTGCCCGTATTTGTATAGCTCGTGTGTAATTCCGACAATTCGATGCAGCACAATCTGGGAGAAGCTTTAAGAATCGCGTCCTTAGTAGTAATTACGAATGCTGAGGGATTTTCAAATCAAGAAACAAATAAAGGGTGATTTCTTAAGATTTAAGTTTTCCAGGTTGGCAGCACTGGTTAGTAATGGCGTCCAAACCTCATCTGTCAAAGTGAAAAGTTTTCAATATACTCTGTAACTTTAATGGAAAGACTTACGAACGAGCAAAGATTGCAAATAATTGAAATTTATTATAAAATTGTATGCTTTGAGAAAAATGTGCACCGTTTGTTACGACCATATTATGGTCGTCATAGTCGACGGCGAACGATATCGAGCCATGATACGCGACTTTTTTTTGCCCCAGTTGGCTGAGTTGAACTTGGTTGACATGTGGTTTCATCAAGACGGTGCCACATGCCACACAGCTCGTGAAACAATGGAAATGTTGAAGGATGAATTTCGTGAGCAGCTTATCTCTCGAAATGGCCCTGTGAGTTGGCCGCCAGGATCATGCGATTTAACGCGTCTTGATTATTTCTTGTGGGGTTATGTAAAGTCGTTAGTCTGTGTGGATAAGCCGAACACACGATTGAAGCCTTACAGGATAACATAACACGCGTAATTCGTGGAATACAGGCCGAAATGCTCGAAAAAGTGACGCAAAATTGGACATTCCGAGTGGATCATTTGAATCGGAGCCGCGGACAACATTTACATGAAGTTGCCTTTAAAACGTTAAAGGCAAAGGCCTATTTATCGATTACAATAAAAATTTTGAATATTTGATGCAAATTTGAGTATGTTATTCGATTTAAAAAAAAAACTGCGCTTAAAAAATCACCCTTTATTTGATGAATGATGGGGTATAAGAAAATACATGTGTGTTGTTTGTTCAAAACCCATTACAGGATAGTTGGTAAGAAAACTAATACTGTACTCCACGGAGAGAAATACTTTTGTACGACAAATTTGCATTCTTACTATATATTATTTATTTATTTTCATTTATTTATAGGTTTATAAAGAAAATTAGTTTGTACAATAAAAATAAAAATTGTTCTTTCCATATTCAAATAAAGTGTATGACTTTGTTGGCATACGAAACTTACAAATAATAAGTTCATCATATTTGTTGCACACAACAATATTGATCCTAAATTGATTTCGGCCATTTAAACTCAATTTTCACCTCAAAGAAGCATTTTGCTCAAACTATTTAGAGCCGCTTTCTTGAAAATTATATATAAAAATATTTTTAGAATTTGCAAATTTTTACAAACACTTTTCATTCGCAAAGACGCAATCAATGGTCCTTAAGACGTTATCCACGCAAAACAAAAACCAAAACGCACACAATAAAAATTTAAGAAAAAAAAAACATTTTATTTTAAATTCTTGTATCTAAAAATATATCTTCATATAAAATAAATGTGGAAGCAAGCCCTGGTCTTTAATCAGATAACACCTCAGTGCTTCTTACACTTGCCGATAAAATAGTGATAAAAGAACAAAGTCCAAAAGTTGTGAATGTACTGATTGGGATTACTTTCGACAGAAGTTGGAAGAAAGTATCCAACTGTCATCAGCTATTTAAATAGTAGACAAACTAGAAAAACCAGTGCAAATACGAACACTGAACATACAAAGAGCTGCATGGGCAGCACCTCCTAAAATAACAAACAAGATTAAGCAGAACTCTTACCCTCGCGAAATATGTGAAATCATTACAGAAAAGAGTAAAGCTAAAAAACGTTGGCAACAGACAAGGCGACAAAACCACGCTCAACAACTTAAATGTTAAGCTCAGAAAGTCTATAAAATAATTCAATAATGAGTCTATAAAAACTTACCTCAACCATCTTACAAATGATTTAAATATCGACTACTCGCTCTGGAAGAAAATGAACCGACAAATAGCTCACATTCCTCCATTCAAAACCAAAGAAGGAAACTGGGCAAAAAGCAGCCAAGAGAAAGCAAATACTTTTGCAGAGTATCTTGAGGACGTCTACAAACCCTATGAAACTACCAAGGAATCGAAGAAAGATGCGAAGAAGATCGACCTATATAACCAGTAACAACTAAAGAACTTGCCAAAGAAAATATAACTATAAAAAACGGGTCTATTCTGATCTAACTACAGGGGAAATCTTAAAACAATTCCGACGAAAAGTTAAGGTATTTGCCAAGCATGTGGAAGGTCGCGCTGGTAAGTAATAATGATTCCAAAAATAAGGCAAACCACCTAGCGAAACAACCTCTTATCGCGCAACATCCATACTACCAATATTGTCCAAGGTGTTTGAAAAAATACTGGTAAAACGTCTGCAAAAAATAATTGATGATAAAGCGCAAGTCCCAATTCGGATTTAAAGATATGCACTCTACAATTGATCAGGTACATAGAATCATTGATCAAATTGAAAAAGCATTTAAAGAGAAAAATGTGAGCTCTACAATATTTCTTGATATTGCACAAGCTTTCGATAAAGTCTGGCATAAAGGAATGATCCACAAACTACAAAAGCAACTTCCGAAGCAGTATTCGACAATACTGGAGACTTAGGTCCAGGTCTAGGTTCAGTGCTATACCTATTATTCACTAGCGATCTGCCTGTTAGTGGAGAAATCACTAAAGCAACATTTTCAGATGACACTGTTGTACTTAATATTGGAGCAACCGTCGAACTGGTAACAAAAAAGCTTCAAACGGAGATATACAGTATTTCAGAATGGACTAAAAAATGCCAGAATAGATTAAATGACCTTAAGTCAGTCCATATTAATTTTAAGTATAAAAAGGGACCACACATTCCAATATACATTAACAATAATGTAGTGGAATACTCAAATACAGCCAAATATCTATGCCTGACTCTAGACCAGTGATGCCAATTAAGGCTTTTTCATGCCCTTTACGCATTATTTCATTAGCTAAGGCTTTAAGGCTTTTTTTTCAAAAAGGCGTCGTTTTTATTTCAAATATTTTTCTAATTGGACTGAAACCTTAATTTTTTTGTTTAACACTTTGTACCTACTTATGAAACTAAAAAGTCATGAATTTTGTTCCTATTAAGAATTTCTTCTGTTATTTGTAGTTTAATTTTTTTTTGGAAAATAAAAATTGTTTTTGTTTATTTTTCTTACATTTGAGTTTAATTTTTGATTCATTGTTCCAAATATTTTATTGAAAAAGGCATCTTTTTTCCTCAAGTTAGGCATTTTTTCGTCAAAATTGGTTGGCAACGCTGCTCTAGAAACTAAACTGCGTTGGAAAGCGCATGTAAAGGGAAAAAAAGATGAGTTCAATGTTCGATACAGTAAAATGTATTGACTTATTGGGAGATATTCAATATTCATCCCTGTCCAACTACAATAAGCTATTGCTATACAAATAAATTCTCAACCCAGTATGGACCTATGGGCTCCAGTTGTGGGCATGCCATGTGCAAACAAATTTACAAAAAATTCAGGTCTTCCAAAATAAAGTACTAATGAACATAGTCAATGGCCACATTCAAGAATCTAGTCGACTAAATTGGCCTGGATGAGATGTAATCTGAACGCAAAAACTAGGCTGGTCGGGATCGTCACTTTTCTTACGTCACTTTTAGTACTCAGTCACGAATTTCTTGATTAGATTCGTCGGCTACCCCTCCATAAACGTGAATGGAAACAGATGCTCATATGACCGATTTCCCCTAATCAAAACCGAGATACATCTAGTGATAGAGCTGTGAGACTTACTAAACTGATACTTGAACGTCCCCAATGCACCTTGGTACATACGTAACGCTGATCTACATAGAGATCTAAATATTGAAATGGTTGAAGACGAGATTAAAAGGGCTGCTCAAATGCACAGACGTAGGCTTCTCAACACCACGTTAGAAATTAGAAATAACCGAATTATTAAATACAGAAAATGCAATCAGGAGATTAAGGCGGATAAAACCGCTTAATCTATAAAAATTAGCTAAGAATAGAGATTAGGTTATATTTTTTAAAAAACAAGTTCAGAATACCGAAAACCGGCGGATTTTTCTTTTTAAATATGCAAGCAATTCAAAAATAAATTACCGGTTAGTCGAAAGACTAGGTGCAATTACATCCAGGATGACGAAAGTCAGTCCCCCAGGGAGGTTTTTTAGATGGTTTAAGTTCCCTCACTATTGCAGAAGTGTCCTTCGCGTTCTATAGCTCTGCAATGTCTTTTGATGAATTTCCCTTCCATCAGCGAACCCCAAAAAAAAAAAAAGGGTAAATTCGTCACTGCTTCGGGAAATTGTTTTTGCTTTGACACCTTACTTGGTCATACCCCCGAAATAGTAAAAGTTACCCCTTTTTTCAAACATTAAGGAATAATATGAGCGCAATAGGTATCATGGCGGACAATTGTCACCCCTATATGTCTCCAACTGCAAGTTGGTTGAGGTCCTTTTCCAGTTGTGTGTGTTATTTTTTGAAGGTCTTTCTCTATTATTTTCGCTTTCAAAATCGTGCTTTCGAGCAGCTGTGTTCGACCATATTATCATCAGTATCAGGGGCATATACAGTGTAAAGAAAAGACTAAAAGATCGTGCCATCTGAATAGACCTGTGAGCTCATAATATAGTCAAGACTCCGCAGCATGTTCTGACTAAATCGCCTTTCTATAAAAAAAAAGGTCTCGTTGGTTAACAACCTTAATGAAACAAGGAGGCTCTCCACCGCCACGGAGATGCCAACATCAGACATGACTTTATACAGGTCCTCTCTATAGAAGCTGTCAAAATTACCCTTGTAATTGACTAAAAGATTGTTCAACTTCTTGTTTTCGCTCCAGAATCTGTTTAAGTGTTGACATTTAATCGGTGAAGAACTTTTCTAGTCCAAGACTGCACTGATATGATTCAATCAGGTTGTTCACGAAGTGTTTAAGAAGTTCACAGGTCAGGTTTGAAATAGAATATTGTATACGATGTTCAGAAGACCGATACAGTGTATAGTGTATGGTGAGCGTAGCTGAAGGGGTCTCCATTTTAGTAGACCACGCAAACAAGGATAACATTTAATTGATCAAGCATGCATTTGACCAAACCTTGGAAATGAGTTGTTTCTTCAGCAATTTGTTTAGTCTTCAGCCGGAGTTTTAGATTTACCTGTTGAAGTATATATTGAATGGTCAGTTTTGCCTAAAAACGGGATTCTCCTCCTAGTTGAAATAGCTTTTACACAAACTGTGATTTTCATAAAAGGTTTTCTCCGTAGGTTTCTCTACGAGGTTTGTCCAGTCTTTTGTATGTTTTCCGTTGAATAGCATCACTTTGTTTGTTCGATTGAACGCTTTTCGTGCTCTTTCTCTTTGTATTCTTCTTATTCTTAGATCCTAATTCCCTCTAATTTGCGCTAGCAGCTAGTTATTCCATATTGTTCGGCATGGTTCATTTAGGTGGCGGTGGCGTTAACCCATCACATCAGTCGCAGACAAACCGTGGTCAGTCGAGGTACTAAGGAAACCGCCTATCACCAAATTGAAGGTGCTTCGCGAGTTACTAAAGTTGGGATTAGATAAAATTATATTGTTTGGAGGAGGTGGAAGCAAGTTACCATATCACTGCCGCCACAAGTGGGCGCCGGCCCATTGTAATTTATGCCGGTATAGGTAAAAACCGGTGAACTAAAATTCTAAATACTTAACTTATGTTCAAAAACACTTTAAATCCGATTTTTAAACAAACGAAGTCAGGGCGCAGTGGCTTGATAGTTACAGTGCAGGACTACAAAGCCAGGGAAATCTGAGTTAAACCCTTGTTTAATTGAAAATGCAGGTGTTGCCTTATTGAAATTGCTAATTTTGAGACGATTTGCTGCCCAAAAGCTCAACCACAATCAAAAATGATAAACAGCAATTACTATCACCATACATAATCATTTTCAATGCCACCGGAGCATTTTTCATATTATCCAATTTATTAAATAGCAACAACACAGTTTCCCCATCAAAAAATAAAAGCATTTAAACTGTAAAATTTCATTCATTTATTTTTTTTTAATTTGATTTGCTCGATTCATTTTCTTATGAAAATAAAACAAATTCCCCAAATTCGGAAAAAGCCCAATCAAACGATGAATAAAATTTCTCTCATTAACCTAATTTAAAGTTTAACTACCAAAGCGCATACCTGTTCTATTCACACAAGTCCTTCATTAAACATTAACAGCTATACCCATATGCAAATTATTTGAATTCACCTTTTAACAGGCACTTCCGTCCACCATTAAGCAATTTGAAGTGCAGGTTATTAAAAACAAAAAAACCGAAAAAAAAAAATGCCAACCCCAATGCCAACCTCATTCCCTGTTCTCAATGGAGAATGTTGCAGAAAATACCTATAGCATCAGTTAACCCCATTAGTAGTTAATATTTTATGTACTCACACTTTACCAACTTGTGCTGGTAGTTGTAGCGACAAGGACAAGAAATGCGAGTTTTTCCCTTTTAAAACAAAAAGGGACACAACGGCAACAAAAAAGAAAAACTTTTGAAAATAAATTCAAAAATCCCATTTCACGTATATACCGACGGTAGAAAAGGCAAATCAGGTTTCCTGCAAAATAGGGCAAATACGACAAGTACCGCATGAGAGAAGCTGGTGCACTGGGGAAGACGTAAAATGTTGATAGCTAACCAACCACCTCCTCGCTCTACTTGTGAGTTGGCTAACAGAAAAAAGACTCACGATAAGTATATGTATGTAGGTTTCGACCTTAACTGCACTAACCCGGTGTGACACGATCCATTTCACAGCAATTTTCACATCCCATATACATCCTGCGCCAGAGCGCGAGATGACAGTGTAACGTCCGATCTCTGGCACCGAACAGAACCAATATATGGATGCGACTCAGCGTTGCTGGCTCGTATCTATATGTACATGTAGTAACAATTTCAGCGAGATGCCTTGTGCATTATGGATAATGAAAACATGTCATTAATAATTCGTTACGATAGAGCACACAGCGCCAGGCTACACCTACCCGAAGCAAAGGGTTGAAAAATGGGGTGACTGAATTAACTCTACGCCGGCCGCCGCCCTAAAAAATACACCAAAGAAGGCAAAAAAAAAAAACCCTCGCGTAGAAAGAGATAAAGCTCCACATAACCATCTGAGCGGGAAGCAACCCATTAATTATTCAGATGGCTGTTATACCCTAAACCTAAGTATACCTCTATGTCTATCTCAGTGGCGAGTGTATTTTCTATTTCCAAGTTTAAGGTTTCAACCAGATGAATCCTGTCTGTCAAGCGCTCTTCCCCATTGTGTTGACATGACGGTCATTATTAAGATGAGACTCTTCGAGTTCGACTCCTTTAAGGATGATACGAGTACTCCTTTCTAATTATTTGCAAACAATTATGTTGCAGAGTGTGGAAAATGCATTTTTAATTCGAATATTCGGGACTGCCATGAAATGAACTCACTACGAACGAGCAAAATGAAATTAATTTTCCAATTAAATGTTCAAACAATGATGGACAGCCAGGCCGGGCTGAAATGAAAGCATTTGCATGGACTTTGAAGTTGCTCATGCTTGTCATGGACTGTAATTGTTTTGTTCGATATAATATCTACAGTCAGGTTAGATTAGATATTTAATGGACTTTTAAGTATGTTCTGATAGGCATAATGACTTCAAGTGTTCATGGAAGTTGAGAGGTGTGACGCAACCCGTGTGTCAAGGTTTTTCTTTAGAGTGTAGGTAACTTTGAAAATGGTAATGAGTGTCGCAGAAATAATCGTGAGGGCAAGTGTTCTTAGAAAATGTCCTCGAAGGTTGGATCTGAACGGGAATAAATTTCCTCCAAAGGAGTAAAATATTTCTTGCACCGTTGAAGGAAACCTATATACATTTCACACAAAGCTTGATGACTTCGTTTATAATGTTGCAGCGTAGGTTATCCGACCGAGAATGGAAAGGTTTTCGGTCTCGAGGATACAACTCCAACTTATAGATTAGAACTGAAGATTTGGAGTGAAGATTTGGGCTTCACTTTAGAGGCGGAAGACAGCTTTGCTTATTGGCAGAAATAAGTCGCACTTTATTGCAAAAAGAAAGCAAATAGTTCGCGCAATAGGCCGTTTGGAACCTTAGCATAGCTTCGCTCAAATATTCGTTTTTTGTGAGTTTCCATTTTTTGAACGAATGGATGGGATCTATAATTCTATGCCGAGTCCAAATGGTTGAATGAGAAGCTCTTTCATGACAGTTATACAGTCCGATACTTGTCAGCCGTTCACGAGAGGTTGCGCAGTGGAAAAAACCTTAAGATGTAATTTGTGTTTTTCGGGAATGGAACCTGGGACCGCTTGTTTAGTAGTCCGACACACTAACCACTAAGCCACTGTGCTTCATCTATTGCCCAGTCCCCATTATAAAATGCTTTCAAGTTCGGAATCTAAATGGCTTAACTTGCCGTTCCAGTGCTACAGCCGAAATGATGGGATGTGCGTCCTTGAGGGCCGTTTGCTCATACGACTTTTAACGACTTAAGTTCTACTTAAATACTTATAGGCTACTTTCTTCAGGGCATAAACTGTCACATAAGAGTCTATGTGGCACTTAATTCGCTGTGAGTCGTACCAGCACACGGCCCTAAGATAATGCGAAGCTTAGCATGCTCATGCTCGCACCACATAAGAAGTTTTCGATTTTAGAAAGAGCGGCGGAGACAAAACACCAAGCCTTAAGAAACACCAGCATTTATATGGTGAGTCTAAGCCTTGAAGTCATCCAAAATAACTTCAAATGAAGGTTCCTAGTCCATTGAATGAGAGACGAATTGGTCCCATAAGTACACATGTTTTACAGAAAATCTTGATGCCAAGCTTTATCAAGGATTAAGCGCAACTATCTCCGGTACGAGTAGGGGAAGGATTGGTAACACTTTCCGATAGGATATATGGGATCAAATCACAAGTGGATCATTTGCCTTGAAAACCGTATACTGCGGATCATTAAGTAGTTCTTGCGATTCAAGAAATGAGGAGATACCAACAAGTTGACGTCAACCCTTTAGTACCTTCAAGGAAATTATCAAAAGAAAGATACAAGAACAAGCAGCAGATGGACGGCCACCGAGTGTCCAAGGCTTTGTGGCCAGAAATGGAACACAAACGCACTAAGGAAATCCTTAAACTAAGCAGGAGAACCTGAGAAGATCGATAGAAATCCTGCCCACTGTGTTCCCGGAAAGCATGCCAAAAGATTGTGACTTTCAATCACGGGTCTGTGTAGATTCTGTAGCGACATAGATGTCGCTACACACACATTCTATGAAAGTCATGCCATAGCACGCACGTGAAACAAAATTCTAGGAAGCTACTTCTTTGAAGATAGAGTATGTCGACCAAGCAAAGTCTGTGAAAGTCATGGAATAGCACGCACCCGAAACAAAATGCAAGGAAGCTACTTGGCTACAAGTTGGGAAATTTGTTCCATCTTTTAAATGAGATCTCCCAGAGATCGCGATGAGCCCACTAAGGTGCTTAGTGTCTTAGTGACGATTTTACTAACAACCCTGTGTCTTACCTAACTGAAGGAGGATACCCGTGTCGGTAGTTCGTGAGTGAAAAAAGGATTCGCCGTGGAGGGCCGAGCATAATCCACATTCTGTAGGCATTGAGCCGGCTGCGAAATATAAATAAAAATTCTCGTTGATCTTGGTTTTGGTAATTTTAAACTGCAGTGTTGACCGAGTGGAAAAAATGCAGGCATAAGGGAAATTTTTAAAACTTCTGGTGTCTCAATTTCGACCTGCATTCGAAATAGTCTCTTCAAGTTGGAAAACACCATCAAGCATACGCTATAAAAAAAAATAATTGGATCGACGAATATGCTTAAAAATAAATTATTTTCGCCAAAGGTGTATATAGGATTACAGGCCATGAATTTGTTGGTGGGAAACCTATTTTTTGCTAATGAAGGGGACCAACAGTTTTATGCCGAATTTGATTGGTTGAATTGAAAAGCTTTCTCGGGGAAATTAAGCCTTAGGATGTTTGTCAGGCAAAAACCTCCAAGAACCTTAAGGTGTAGTAGAGTTTCGCATTAAAATATTTCCCCCTTAACAATATTTGTGTAACAAATTGACTTAATTGTCACATAAACCAGTACTCAAGATATCACCAATAGACCGAACTTAGTTCTCCTGGTCCAGGGAACATCGCACTCTCCCTTCCTACTCGAGATACAAACTTTAGTCACGTATGTGCATAATACATTGCTCCCTGTCGCAACAAACCTGAATACGTAAACAATCACTACAATTGGAATATAACTGCACAGTTAACAATACCCCCATTCTAATCTTTTAAAGAATATAATTATCTCAGGCACCCTCATGTACACATAAACATAGTACAAGCACACCCAGGATTTTCCAAAATAAACCTGAATCGCTACACATATTGCTGACGGAGTTGGCCTAGTGCCTTTTATAATAAACAATTTATTATTTAATTTAATGAAAGTGTCACGTCGTCATGGACCCTATATCTTGTAGATTAAAAGAGAGCGAGAGACAGACTTGCAAGTAAAGCTGTTATCACCAGGGACACATCAATGTTTTATATACCATATCTACATAAATATCTATGTGTTTGTGTATGCTTGCGTGTGACACATCCGTAATAAAATACACAACACGATTTTTGGGTGATAATTGGTCGTTGGCTCGTTCTCTAACCGCAAAAGCATCACATATTCCTCTTCCCTCTGTGTGTACGGATACACGAAGGCTATAAGTGGGGGAGAGCTGGCTCAAACAGAGAAACTTCTTCTCGGTTGTCTCTCTTCGCTTTTGTTTCCAAACTTGGAATCACTAGCAAGGACGTGATCTTATAAAAAATTAACATTTCCCAATGAATTAGGATAAAGACATGCGTAGTAGGCAAACAAGTTACTACACCATTTTTGTCTTATCCTTGTACTACTCGTACTTGCTTCATGTATACGCTCCTGGAGAGTGTAAATTAGCATAAGTGCGGCGCAACAAGAAAAATTATCACTAGGCGGGATAATTTTGCATTTTGTTTTCATACAATTAAATATTTTATTCAAACAAGGCAAACGGAAGAATGGCATCTAGTGGATACTACAGAATAGGGCAAACGTCGTGGTTGATAAATAGAGGCAATCTTCTTCGAATCACGCCAATAAACCAAGCTTATAAGGAACCATCACGGGTATCTTGAATTGACAACACTGGACTACAAACCGAATCCTCCCGGACTGTAGCAGTGTCATTCATGCGGAGCTCTTTATAGTCACGACAGCAGTCCATAAGTCTACAGTAGGGGCTAAAGGTATAACCTTCTTTATCCGCAGCTATTATGGAACCTGCATGTTCGTGGCTCCTGCATAAGTGTATTTCATCAGGCAATGAAAAATCCGAAAAACTGCCAAACTTGTACGGAAAGATGAAAAATCTCTTTCCATTTTCGATTTATAACCATCATAAATACTATGTGTGAATTGTCTCTGGTTCGATCCCCGGAAAAACCCAAATTACATCTTAAGGTTTATCCCACTGCGCGACATCTCGCAAACGTCACACAAACATCTGCAAGTATAACTAACTCTCATGAAAGTGCTTCTCAATTATCCGCAGCATGACATTGTAGGTCCTCTCCATTCGTCCCAAAAACTAAAAATTGACACAAAGCGAATGGTTGTGGGGGCTAGGCCGAGAGCAGACGAACCTTTTGCGCAAACTATTTATTTACCTTAAAAGAAAAATGCGCCTGACGGAAGAAGAACTTTTCAAAAACCACGCAACCAACAATCTGTGTCACAAGTCAGGTCTCCATCAGATCAGAATGAGACTTCTTGGAAGAATCATCCAGCATCTTAACAAGCCTTACAGCCTACCAGCAGATAAATTAAGCAGCTTGATTAGATCCCTCAGGACGGTTTGTATCTGAAAGAGCTTACTACATGCAACGTCAATATTTTTGCCAATTTTTTAGTTCACATGTGGCCATAAAAATAACATTTATAGCCATTCAGCTAATGAGTAAAATTGTAAGACCTTTATTTTTGTTGCAAAATGGTTATACGGAGCTAGGTCTAGGGGGAATTTTGCTTGCGTTCCATCAAATTGATTTTTATTTATGACACAAGAAGTACAAAAATTCCTTGCAAAATTATCCCGAAACTGGAAACCTACCACATTTATAGAAAATGAAAACGCTGCCGTCAATAAAAAAATACTAACAGCTGATGCTAGGTTTGTTTATTTTTTACTCAGTGAACGAATATAATAAATACCCAAATATAAATAGGCGGTCGAGAAATTAATTAAATTAGATAATGCGATGGTAAAAAACTTTAGGTTAGAAAAACATTTTCTTAAGTTCAGTAGGATTTTTCAAAAATGTAAGAAAAGTTTTCCTTTTTCGTGAGCAAAAGGGGAATTTTCAGCTTGACTGATGAGATTCGTTTGAGAAATGCCACCGAACACTATTTAAATACCACGCGACCATTTTTTAAAAGAAAGACAAATTCAGACGGTGTATGCGGAAAAAATTATATTTCGAAACTTTTGGCAAAAAATGGTTACTGACAGAAACAGATCTGTTTTTTAACAGGAGTTCGCAGGTTTCTTTTTCAAAACTACCTGCAGTTTTTTCACTTACCACAGCAACGTTTTAATCATAAAAAAATACGAATTTTGTTAAGGAAAACTTTAAGGCGAAGAAAAGTTTTTAGTTCCTGCTTTAAATTAAAATTAAAATATTCGCGTAAATTTTGCATTTTTAAAAAGAATTAATCAGATTCTGATTTATTTTTCCATTAATGGTCCTAGCAATATCTTAAAACAAAGTACAACTCTTTTTATTGACTTGAAAACTTTTTGACATGAGTTTTATTTGGAAAACTAATTTTAGGAAGACTGTACAGTATTTTCGAATTTCTTTATGAATAGATAATATATCTTTCTTTTTCTGAAAAAAAGATTTTAAATTGAGAAATTTCCATTTATTTAATGTAACAGTCAAAAACTTTAACCCTTGAACTCATTTCGAAAGCGATTTTTTTAAAAGCCACTATCTATCACCACTGATTTGCAGTTTGTTACTTTTTCTTGCCTGTTGTAACGCTAGTTAGAAGAACTTCTTAAATTATCAACTTAAAACAAAACAGCACTCCGTTCAATGGTGACAATTATAATATCATAGAAAATGATTACAAGCTTATAACACGTCAAATATACGAATCAAAATCAGTTACTTCCCCTTATAGCAACTTGTACTGGATTTTTCAATGTTGAACTTACCGTAAATCGTTCAACGATCATGGGCTTACACAGAAAGTCATGTGCAATAGTCTATCAGGTTTTGAAAAAAAATACTCTAAGTCGGTCAGTGGCCGTTGAATAATCTTTGTAGTTGATTTTTATAAACAAAATAAACCCACAAAGACATTGAATCAGTTTTCGGAATATGAATAAAGTGATTATAATGGTTAAAAAAATGTTATGCTCATAGCTTTCAAGAATCCCTCCTATTCGTATATCCGTCGATCAAAAGCGTAACATTACGAATAAGTCATATAAATATTTATACATAAAGAAATATTAAGTTCCATTAAGTTCCGTGCCCTGTCCAGCTGCCAACATGAAGTTATATTTAGCTATTTGTTCATTCAAATGGAATATGATAAATAATTCCTAATCCTAACTCATACCCAAACTTCCAACACAAAGCCAACATTTTATGGGATTTTTTTAAAATTAACATTTTTGAGTTCCGAAGTAAGGGCGCTACTGTCCACTGTACAACGCTACACTTTGTTAAATGAAAAAAACAAATTTCGCCACATTATTTTATGACCGAAGAAATTTGTTGTTAGATTGCCCAACGTATCCCCTGTTTAAAAGAATAGACAAACTTCGAAAGCACAGCTAGGTACGCACCTCTACATGACCCCATCCGTCGACGTTCATTTTAGCCGCAGCTTCGACACTTTCCTTGGCTCCCATCTTGACTTTAGGTCCTCTTTAAATTTCCAACGATATGTTCCAAATGTAAATTGATTCGATAATCCTCGTCTGAAGCTTTGTTGTTTTCAAAACTACAACTTATAGTTTTCTTAAACGTACCACTAATTCGACGAACAAGTGTTCCCTGTTTCCAGTTATTATTATTTACTTCTTTTGTCCGGTTTTTTTTTCACTTTATCATCATAATGACGTACATCGACTTTTATCAGCGATATGAAGAACTGCACAACATTAAATTCTAACACACCAATAAATATCAGATAGGAGACCGTCAGAAAAAAATATATATTCGCTCCACGTATATGGATATTGTGCGGTAAGGATGCTGGCTGATTTATTTTGAATTTTTATCGAGAGACACTCATTTGTTGTGGATTACTTTCCAATGAGAGAAATCCTCCTCCTCCAAGCTCCAACTGTGGCAGACTCTCGGGTTTCGTTAAGTTTATCCTCTCCATATACGGTACAGCTGCCTGGAAGTGCGATGATGTCCTTTTTGAATAGCAATTTTTTTTCCCCGTTTCCTCCTGTTCAACCCAAACCGCCCTTTCGATGCTGCTACCTCTTCTATACAACGGTTCTATGGTGCTATGCGTCAAACACACCCACTTATGTCTAAATTGATTAAGAATATTTTTAAATTGCAAGGATATATCCTTTTTACTGCACACAGTTTTGCAATTATTTGTGTTAACACATTCAGAGCTAAACCGCACTTGAGATTGAATACTTCTTTCTGTAAATATCTAGAAATATCGTTTCGACTTTTTAGGGATGTCCTCTTTTATATACACAAACACAGACATACGGGGGTGAAGAAATTGTCAACACCCGAAATTTCGCAAGGATTCAATATATATATATATATATATATAGGGATATATATATTTTTTTTTTTTTGACAAGACCCTACCCTTCCCGAGAAGGACTTTCGATTTTGGATACTTTTTTTCGACAGGGACACTTTCTTTGTATTTTTCAATTAACCAAACTTTATTAAACCTTTGACTTTAATCCTATTGATGGAGAGTAAGTAGTTTTGCACCGAAATATCCTCTGAGGTGAATTATAGCACACACAGGACACCGAGAAGAAGTAAAGTCCTGCTGACGACGATGACGATGATGATTGTGGTGATGTGTACGGATCGATACACCGACGAAAGTAGTAGACTGGTCGCGTACAGCAGATGAATTGATGCTGCTGCTGGTGGTAGTGGTGGTGGTGCGCGCGATGCTGCTCTTCTTCCGCTCCTAATGTTGTTGATGATTTTATGTGCTGACAATGTTTTGTTTGTGTTCAGAATCGTTCTCTTCGGCTTTGGGTTGTTTGCGGACTGGTTAGACTTTGTTGATGACAGAGCGACGGAATTAGAAGCAACGGGCGGCGTATAGTTGTGGGAGGCGGACGACCTGGTACATGTGAGAAGTTCTCTTATGTTTGAAGTTTCTCTTGTGCAGGTTCATTTGGCGAAAGCGAACATGAAGACTTTGTACAAAATGTAAACAATATGAGAGTATGAGGGTGGAATAGCATCACTCGGATAACTGTTCGCAGATGAACTAAACGATTCGTTCGAAACCTGGAAAATTCTTAACGAAACTTGAATGGGGGAAAAAAATCTCAATCGCAGAAGGACTCGAGAATTTTTGTCTTTTTTTTTTTCGTTCGATGCAAAAATGTCCTTATTTTTTGACTTAATTGATGTAGCCTCCACCACACCTAGTTTTCACGCCTCGTTTTTTTTTTTCTCTCACTCACAACCCACTACTAGAACTTGAAATTTGCGAAATATCAAATCCTTTACAGTCCTTTGAACTTTTCACACTTATCCACGATACAGCATCCCACTCAAGTTAGTTGCAAATAAAATGATAAAACTCCGGAAAAAATACAATAGTCCTTGGTAATCCACGACTAGGGAGTTATTTTCGGGATTATCTTGAATGTTGAAGAGTTTTTTTTTTTTTTTTAAGAAGATATAAGAATTTGTGTATAATATTAAATTTTGTTTCTAAAAAGCTACGACCACACAACCGACAACGATGAAATTCGTGAAATTTTTGCGTGTAACGACACCTTGTTAGAAAAAAGCCACCCTCTTGAGGAACACCCATGCGCTGGAAGGAGCCCCATCTCTGAATGAGGGAGAGAATGAATCTTTATATCTCACGATTTGACATCCCTTAAAAAAAAATAAAAAACACACATAGTGTCCCGCTGCTGTTGAACATGTGTGTGGATGCGAGTGTGCGTAACGGTGTGACTTTTAAGTTTACTATAAATATTTTATGGTTCGTTAAGTTGTGTATGAGAATTTGGGCTCTTTCTCCCAGTCGATACCATTGGAATGGACCTAATTTTTGTATAGAGGGGATGGGTGGAGAGGTGTTGGTTGCATTGATGTGGAAGTGAATGATAATGATGATGATGTCCTCCTGATGTTTTATATGCCGTTGGAATTTGTTTACATTTTGCTTAAAGAGGAACAACAGAATAGGAATCAACAAATCTAATTTGCTGCAACCAAGCTTTATGGTTTTAGTAGCATTTTCCTTTTTTTTTTAATTTTTTTTAGTGCAAATGGATTGTGTTTGTTTTTGGGCTGAGGGTTGTTTGTTTGTATTGTTGTGCTTTTATCAGTTGTCAATACAGGAGCAAACTGAACTCGAACGAGCAATTAAGCAATAGTTACCGTTGGCAGCGAAAATTGGCGTAGTTTTGGAAAGGAAAAGTAACTAAGGAAATGGTTTTGTTGCCGATTTTTGTTTATACATCATTTGGGATTGTACACGACTTAGATCGGGGATATAAGAAACCCACTAATATGCGGTTTGGCTGTATTATACCTAGTTGGGACGGCATCTGAAGCTTGAGGAATGACCAAGTCCGTCTTATCCATACGACGAGACAGCAAATTCTCTACTAAGACAGGGTGAACTATTCTGCGGGATAAGGGAATAGATTTTATGAAAAGAAATTAACAGGGACTCAGAAATAATTACAAGTATGAGACGGTCTATGAAACTTTTAACTGAACAAAATAAAAGCAACAGTCTAATTAAAACTGTCTAACCAACAACTCCTAAGTGGTTTCTTAGTGAGCATTGCAGGCTTAGATGTCATGTAAGAAAATGTTCATAGCAGAGAAAAATCCCTGCGGATTCCGAAAAGACGCGGCGAGGCCTTCAGGTTAAGCTCTATAATACTGTGGGCCACTGAGCCACAAGAGAATTGAGTGTTTGGGAAAATACTAAAGATCGACTCACTCTCAGACTCGTATAATAGAAGCTAAGGGTAGATGATGCTTTCTAAGTTCAATATCCTTGCCATCAAGACCAAACCAGGCATATCAACCCCCGATGATTTTTATAAAGGGATAGATTATAATACGGTTGGGATGGCTAGGACATGTAGAGCGAATGGACATCAACCCTCCGGTCCGCAGAGTCTTCGATTCCAACTCAGAGGGCCAACGCAGTAGAGAAAGACCTCGCCTTAGGTGGGCGCACAAGTAGAAAACGAGCTCAACTAACTGGAGAGGCTTGTTGGCTAAGGCCCTGGTTCACACCGAACTGTAGCGCCACCTAAGTAAGTAAGTAGATGATAACACAGTTCTCCAGAGTAAAAACAGGTTATTATAGGATGTTAGGTCTCCACTTCCATTGTTTTCTGAAACCTCGGTGAAGCTCGGGCCCAGAGAAATATAACTTTTTCTCTAATAAAACAAATTCACAAAGCAAGCTTTCGTAATGTAGGTAGACTACTTAAAAATATAGCGCCGTACCAATAACCAATTTTAGTCTCTACTTTAAATTTACGGAAGCTCACAATTGCGAAATTTGTATGGAAAATATAGCCACGGTGAATTACTTAATTTTAGAGTCGAAACTAAAAATGTTTTCTGGTATAGCCCATGAAGTACAAAATGTCGGTACCTTATTTTAAACTATGAGCTACAGCTTTAAATTACTTTCAGTCAAATAGAGGGTGGTCTACAGATGACAGAAATTGTTGTTTGTAAGGAGATGCTTTGTACTCTCGTCTACATTCGAACAGCGCTGCTATACTAACAAGCAATGTGAGTAAAAAAGATAAGCAGTCATAGCCTTCACATTTATCCACTTCATTACCGACCTTTTTGTAATCAGAAATTGTACTTTTTAAAAGTTACAGCACTTGAAAACGAAATAAAACAGATACATATTAGTACAAACATAATTCTGTGTCATTTACCTGTCAAATCATACTGACAAGATACAGTGCTGGTAGTGGCACTACGCCCAATAATTGTTGACTAGTTTATGTCTAGGTCTAGGTACTGATATTGATGCACGATAATATGGCAAAACAAATTTAATAAAATAAACAGTCAGCTGTCAAACCGATTGTGGCTGGAAAAAGTGTTGCCACTTCTTAAATAAAAACCTTCATAAATGATACCTATCGTTTAAATTAAACACAGAAAATAACAATTTCGCGAATTGTCACCTTGACAAGGCTACACTTTACTCTGTTGTATTTTTTCAGTTACAATAGGGTCAGGGTATAGATAAAGTGCAAAAGTGTAGCGATATTTTAGTCAGTATATAGTGCGAAAAAAAGTTGCACTTTCGCAATGAAACAAGTCCAATTGGATCGGGCCGTGAATACCCCTATGGATCTTGTTTTCTGCTGTCCAATCGAGCATGAGCTTGGCGTGAGTTTTTTTTCTAATTGTCACTGATATTCCAGGCTTGTCACCAACTTTTTAAGTAAAATTCATTTTAACGTTAGCTAGAATGAAAAGGCAACCGACTGTTGTATTTCTATTAAATTAGCGAAAGTGCGATTTTTAAATAGTGATCTAGATCAAAGATCGAATATTTTCACAAAATTGGTTCGTTTGGCAAAAAAAAAAAACGGTAAGGTACATAAAGTCAACATTGAGATGGGAAAGATTCACTTCTATTAGTAAAACAGCCATCAGAGACTGTAGATTGAATAGAATACTTTTTTCATTGTCAATAAAATGTCGCTGACTAATTTTCTTGGCTCAAAATAAAATAAACAGGTAGTTTACTAAAACATCATTTGGCGGTAAATCACTATAAGTACAAAGTTATCACAGAAATTGTTGTGCAGATATTTTATTATCCTTTTTAGTCCTCCTTGGAAATGCACTGATCATCCTGTAGCATAACATATACTTAAATAAATATAAACAATATATGCAATTCACACAGGTGGAAACAGATGATCCATCGAAGAGACCTCGTAATATATTCCAAGCAAAATTGGAACAAGAGCGAAAACGTTTGACCGCAAAAAAAAACTACGTTGCAGATAACGATAATAGTAAAAAAAAATCATTCAGCGCAGTTCATGTTACATTCAATTTACCCTCCGTATAAATTCACCTCACGTCGTCATTCCTTACTGGCCCGTGCTTCAGTACCAAAATATATATTTACCCTTTTGCTCTATCGCCTTAATATCACATCATAAGTATATCTACCTACTGCAAAAGTTGCGATGATAGGTAATAAGGAATCCAATTACGTCAACATTGCACGCAATTCGAAAATCGTCTATGTGTGTGTTTGTAACTTTTGAACTTTACTAAACCAACTACCAACGCCCAAAAAAACAAACTCTTCTCTAAATCATCGTGCAATGCACCCACCCAAAGAACTCCTCCTAGCACCAGGAATCTAATATCCTGACAACAAACACTTCTCATGTTGAACACTAGCGAACAGCAGCAGCACAGCAGCAGCAGGAGCTGCTGGTCGTCACGCAACCACATGCGGCAAGTTGGAACTCTTCCAGCAGCTGCTGCAGAAATCTAGATGATTTTAGCGCCTTCCCGCTGCAGCGAATTTATGCAACCCAGCGCAGACAAAGGATAAACGACTTGAGGGTAGAAGATACTTGTGGTCCATCCAGCCAGCATCAAGGAATATTCGTTTCATGTGACGCAAAAGCTTTGCGCCCATTGAAAGCTTCAATTTTCGCTGGACGTATTTTTGGGTTACAGAGAGAGGGTGTGGTTATGTTCACATTTGCATGACACACTTTCGACTTTCATTCACCCGGCGACCGGTGTCCTTATATAATTCGTCCATCTGCGCTCGCTTTGTATATAAAAAGCTTCAACTAGGTTTTTGTGTGCGTGAAAGACGTCACACATGGGGTTATAAAGAAATTGCCGGCTTCTGCAAGCTCTAACTGGGTAAGTTTGGTGAAAGCGTTTATATCAAGACTCAAACCATCAGACGGATTCACCTCTACCGATGGTTTGAGTCTTTGTGTGATTTTAGGGCAACTTTTTTGTCGGTTTAGGTAGAAGAACTGGGAGTTCACCACACTTTTGACAGTCGCCGGGTATGAAAACCGCAGGGGTTCATAAAATCTTCCCACCCTTGGGGTTCTGTATAAAACGGAAATTAATCGCAAAACAGAGCTTTCAGTCCAACGGGAATAATCTCGGTTGCACAGGGTGTTCCTGTATAAGGAAGAAATTATGTTTTGTATATCCGTAGTGCAAGTGAATTTTATATGGTGCGCTAATTTAAATGGCTGAACACAATGTTGGGCGTGCACTTGTAGCATGCAGCGTGCACAAAATGGAGGTCAGTACCCACGCATCCGCAAAAGGCGCAAACAGAATGAACCGAATTGTAAATTTAACAAATGTGGTAATTAAATTCAATCAACTTCTAGGTACTTTTTAGCACAAGCTGACTTTTGACGTTTAGCCATTAAACAAGAAATATATTATATTATTTTCAGTTTTGACGACAAAAATGCTTTCTTTAGTGTAAAACATAAGTAGCATTAAATTGTGACAAGTTGAGCCGGTTATATAAGTAAAAATAACGATTGAAAATGCAAAAAAGCGTGTAAATAGAAGCGCGATGAAACTGACGTTTGATGTGTTTCAGTTTTCGACCTAAATTATTGGTCACGTGAACAGTTTTCTTTAGTTGACATTTGTAGAGTGATAGCCGACAAATCTAGTCAAGAATATCGTGACTGAGTAGTAAGTTGACATTTAGGAAAGGTATCGTCGCCATCCAATCTAGTTTTTGCATTCATGGTATATCTAGTCTGGATTTAGTCGATTTTATATAACTAGATTCTGAAATGTGTCCATCGTATTTGCCCTTCAATTTAAATATTGTCGGTAATGTTGTAAATTCTACAAAACTGCTGTATATATATATTTTTTTTTTTAAATGCAACTTGAGCAGCTGACACATTCTTCTTCAGTTGATAAAGAATTTAGATTTTAACAAACCACTGACCACGTACGTATGTTCGTTTTAATCAGTCTTTTTGCTTTTACTGTCGGTAATAAAATTGGTAGGTACCTAGGTAGGAATCCGCCGATTGTCTTTGCGAGTCATTGCATAATCCTATCACGAATTTTAACTCTTTTGCTTTTAACATTGGAAAGACCGCTTAGAATCGTGAATGCATAGCATTTATATAGCATTTATTGAATTCAGTGGAAATAAAGGATTTATTTTCCAAAAGTAAGTTTCGCCATTCGAAAGACCAAAATGTGCTGAAAAAACATTTGCCCTAGTACTAGTAGTTGATCGCACACCTAAAAACGGCGCCCAAAACAACACCATCCATCAGAACTTTGGTATGAACGCAAATCTTTAATTAAACTTCTTGCGTCGCCCCAAAAGCCACTTCACATTCCGTTTTAACGGTTGAGCGCTCCATCAAATTGTTTTCGTCCCTATCGCTAATTAAATCAATTCAAAAACAAAATTTGGGGAGAAAAAAAGCACAAACTTCACCCAAGAGTTTTCAACATTCAACCTTCTCCGCGCGCTGTCCTTGAATACACATCGCATTCTCACATGTGTGTGTGTGTCACGAGAAACCATCTCTGCTGTGGCTGACGCTTCATTAAAGTCACTTTCATCACTCTCTCTCAAGACCATCCAGAATGGCCTCATCATCCAATTCTCCACTGATTCCCAGTTCCCACCAAGGCGCTAGCTCTGTTAGTGCGGCAGTTCAGTGTTGTGATTGATTAAGGAAATCAGATTACAACCCACATACCTATACCCCTTCATGGGTTCATGTTCACTGTCCGGGTCCGGGGCAAGGTAGGCAGCTAAATGACGCACATTTTTGGTTAGAAGTGTTGATGAAGTGGCCAATTATAGTGATTTGTGCAAAATCACCAAATCTCTGGGTTTAATAATTTCGGGGAGGGCAGAATGTGGAATTCCGGAAGACAGCCTCATTCCTCCTGCCTTTGTCCTTGGTGGAATTGAACTCGAATGAGAAATAATTCGCAGACAACTTTAAGTCAGCTAATTTGTTGGTACTATACGAATCCAATTAGAATGCAAATTTGTTCCCGTTTTGTGGTCTTTTGATGAATTTTTGTCGCCTTTCTCGAGGACTGCATATTATAACCTCACGGCACGGCTGTGGCGTGTCGTGTTGTCGTCGTCTATGCTTATGCTGATAAGTCCTTCAGCGAAATTAGATTTTTGAAAGTGACACCAAAGATACGTAGGTATATACCCGATGACAACGGAGGAGAGAAAATTTGAATTTAAAATTTGAAGTTTGTTATCTGCGGTTCTGGTTGTGGTGGTAGAAAACAAGGAACTCTTCCTTCTGCCGCCGATAAGCGCATTACATTATCCTTGCTGTTTTTCCCTACATTCTCTGCTGCTACTGATGTCCCATCCTCCGTTCTTTGTCTGTCTATTTACATACGACTGCAAATTTTGTGCATTTCTATTCTTCCAGCTTTTTTTTTATCATGTGTATCTATGTATAGTAGACCACTTTTCAGGAATAAATGTTCATGCTTGTTTCAACTTACATCTTCGTTATTCGTTGGTTGTGTGTGCGTTTGTGCGGTAAACGAGAAGAGAATATGGCAAGCGTTTGCTTGCAGCGTAATCAAATTTTGTATTCCAAATTCCAATGTTATAAAATTTGAGAAGCTGACAAAAAAAAAACCAAAGGGAATAATTTATTTTATTGCCGCAAATTGTACGAGGAAGACGTCAGATTCTTGTGGATATGTGTGTGCTCTTTAGCAGAGCGAAACTAAAGCAAGGAAAAACCTATTGGTAGAACGAAATTAAATATTGATAGCTCAATCACAGTGGAATAATAATATCACACGCTGTCAGATTGGAAGGCATTCTGTCACATCAGTAGTCCGTTTGAGTTGTTTTCTCCGAAGGCAATATGAGGGTATTACCTCGATTCGTTCTTTTGTTTTGGTTTCCTTTCGATGGTTGATTGACCATTGACTTTTAGATTGAATCTTCTGAAATGGAATTGGATTATCATTTTCGAAGGTACTTTGTTTTTCTATGAAAATTTGGCGGCTTCAATTTGGATGCATTGAATTTGGAAAGATTAGGTATTTTTCAAACCTCAATTCGATGCAAATTGTCATAGTTTCATAAACTACAGGGCGATTCAAAATAAAGTAGATCTTATAATATAAGATATTATAGAGATTTTGATTTTTGACAGATGCGTTACATTAGGACGTTATTTATGTATATTGCAGCTATAATTTATCAGTTTGGGTACCAAAGATAATGGAATACTGAATTATATAACTTTCCGGTGTAAAGGCGGCTGCCTGCAAGCTGTTTTGCCGGAAAATTCATGAAGACAGGCACATATGCTCATTTCTTTTCTAGTATAAAATTACAAAAACAACAATGTAAACAAATGCGTTCTGCGGGGATAGACGCACGAAAGATATTCATTTCTTTTATTCATTCATCTCTGATGGGTACATTCACAAATTAATTAATCAATCTAAAGCCGATTACATTTATCTGGACTATATTACCTGAACGTTAAAACTAGATGTGTCGGTAATGTCATTCTTTCTATGGCCGCATACAAGAATCTAGTTATCTTGAGCCGACTAGATTGTTCTGGATGAGCTGTAACCTGAAAGCAAAAACTAGATTGGTCGTAAACTTCACTTTTCCTACATCAGCCACACATGCGAACTGTCAAATTAGTACTCAGTCACGAATTTCGCGTCTAGATTCGTCGGCTACCCCTCCATAAACGTGAACTGAAACAGCTGCTCATATGACCGATTTCCCCCAATCAGAACCGAGATACATCTTCTAGTGAGAGAGCTGTCACACTTACTAAACTAGATACTTGAACGTCCCCACTTTCATGACAGTTCGCATATGTGGGTGACGTGGGAAAAGTGACGTTTCTGACCAATCTAGTTTTTGGCTTCAGGCTACATCCAGTCCGGACCAATCCAGTCGACTTAAGATAATTAGACTTTTGAATGTGCCCATTCTTGACTAAATTCGTCGCCTTTCCATTTATGAACGAGAAACTTCTCACGTCATCAATCGAGGCTAATAAACACTGATAAACATTAAATCAGCCTGCTGTCAGACTCACTAAACAGGATTATTGAACGTCCTCATTGTCTTGCTCCCGACCATGTAGTAGATTCGCTACGTAAGTTTATTTTTTATTTAACATTTGAGCAGTAGGTAATGAGGTGTTTACAATTCAAAAGAGAAAATGAATACCATGAAAGCAAAAGGTTTAAACACGATCGAGACTTTATTCGAAGTTCATTATATAAAATAAAATAGTAGTAGGTATAGGTAACAACTACATTGACAGTTGAACATTTCCAGGAAACACTTCCATGTTCCGTTTGCATAATATAGGTCAAATAATATGGCGAATGGAGTTCTTTTATTCAAGAAAGGATGCAGAGAAGAGTAATGTGATTTATTCGCAGGATATCCGCAAAAAGCGAGCATGAAAAGCATTAACACAAATCCAGTGATGTACCTACTATACCAAGTACCAAATCCATCGCTGACCCAAAACCGCTCAGCCGTTTTTTTTCTCACGTTTGGAGGTACCTATCTATACATTTATAGGGTTATGTTTTTATTTTATTTCTCAGCAGGTAGGAATTAGTAAAATTTATGACATGATGATCATTGTTGCGATTGGACAAACTGTTAATGTGAGCTTGGTCATATCTGCAAGTTTGAAAAACAAAGTACAAAAGGGTTTTCAGTTTAGAATTTATAGCAGTGACTTTGTTGTATCATTTCAAACGCAAAATTATATTTTATTTTAGTTTGGTTAGTTATGATAGGAGGAAAATATGTGACTGACATCGATAATTACAGCTGGACGTTCACAAAATGTAGTTGCAGGCAGGACCACGCATTTTGAACGGGACCACCACTATCAGCAACAACAGTCGCCAGCCGCATCATGACCCCATTGTTATGGGTTACGCTATGGCGATAAAAGTGTTTCGCAATCGAAATTCTCTCGTTGGCCAAAACGCAGTGCACTGATGCCAATGCACATTGTTGTGCGAAAAAATGGGTCAGTTGACCCAACGCCATAGTGTGGATAACTGCCTCTCGTGGTAATTCCAAGTGGAATGTTTATGGTGAACGAAATCGGAATTTAATTTACTCTCTAAATTGTGAATCGCTATATATTTTATGGCTTTAAATTGTCGTTTTGCTTGTACAGGCTTTGGTAAAAGTCAACATTGCTTTGTTTAAATAGATTCTGCCGGCGCTGAATAATTCATAGATTTTGTAAGGCTAACGCTTGACCTCTAGCGACTTGTTTGCTAAAGGAATGGATGGGATTCATAACTGTAGCCAGACCATTGGTTTCGTTTCTCCATTATCGATGGATAATATTAATGTGTATCCATTAGTTATGCTTGGCTTGGCATGTTTTCAAAACATACTCGTTGACCTGAGCGAAAAGCGACGAAGATGATAAATGATATTCACGGTTTAAAAACAGAGCGAGATCTAAATTTGCAGAGCCACCAAGTTATTGTACAAGTATTTCTTACCACAATAACTGCGTCGCACCGTTGAAAATATAATGCGCGTAGATAAACAATCTGTGCCCCGACTCAATTGCTGCAAACTGCTGTTTCTTAACTACCTACGGATCTACATTACCGACTTCTAACAATATCTGGACACACCCATCCAGTGACAACATTCAACTCTAAAATTTTTCGACGATCATCGTTCATTTCAAATTCGAATTCTGACATTTAGAGACTAAAACACAACAAACAGCGAGCAAAGGTGAATCCAATCCAGAATTTGTAAAGAAATTTCATAAATATGTCCGAAGATCCGTTACTGTCTTTTGGATATTGTGCTGGTTCTGATTACAGAGGTATGTATTTCAACAATTTACCCATTTTGTGCTTTGAATATAGATCAAATCGTTTTTAGAATTCCTGCTTTACCACGCGAAAGAAGCTTACGCTAATGGAGATATTTACCGTTCAATGTTTTACCAAATTAAATCTCTTTGTACTGGATTCGAGTCACGTTATAGTGGCGCAAGTAAGTGTTAATGTGATATTATCGTTCCTCAATGACGTGATCCTTTCCAGCTGAAGGTGCCCCACAAAAAACCAAAAAGACTGATGAGAATATGAGACTGTTCGATAAGTGAGTTGTTTTTGTTTCTGTCCGACAGAACATGAGAGTATATTTATTGCAGAAGCCCGCTGTTCAGATACGCGGTGGAGTATCTGAAGAAAAAGAAGAAGCCAATCGAATCGAAGCGCGCAAATGATATTACTCTGCTGGACAATGTAAAAAACTCGACTGAAGGCATGCAACGGGTTCGTGAAATATGTTCGTCTCTGCCTGAAGAGTGGACAGTGATACAATTGTGCAAAGAACAGCGCGACGACACAACATATTCCACTTTTCGAGAGGTATTGGCTGCGGATGCAGCGATCTATCTCTCGATTTTAAAACATCCCCGCATGAAGGAGTACCCTGATGCAATATGTCTCCGATTGACTGGCGATAATCAAAGTAAGTAACTAATGTTTTATTTGACTGCGATGTATGCTCAGTATCGTTCACAGCTCAGCTGTTTGAGAAATTCTCGACGTTGACCAATTCATTCACCGAGTTCTCAACCTTTCCAACTGGTTCAACTAGTAACCAGGACTTGGAGAATTACTGGTGTGGCATGGCCATTCTCGAGAGTCGTGTGGCGGTAACATAATCTCTCACATTTCTAGCCGATGTTAAACATTACACCATTTTCAGGATGCTATTGCTGAATTCAAGACGTTCATGGGGCCATGGGTTAGCCTCTTGTGTGGAAATGTAAAGAACAATCACAAAGAACGACAGCAGGCGATTTTTAAGACAGTCGACAAATTCTGCGATGCCAATAAGTAAGCACATGCCTTATCAATCAATTTCATTCAACATCCTTACTCCCTCCAGCCTTGATTGTGAACAGCGAGTACTCCTCAGTCTATTAGCCCAACAACGCCATCTCCTAACCGAGGAGCATATGAAACAAGCCAGCCTAGCATTGGCCCCCAACCAAATTAGCGACGTAGAAGACGATGGAACTACCACCACATCGCGTGTCATTTATGAATTTCTCACTCAGATTCCATCGGAGGGGGAAATCCCATTTGGTCCTTGCATTTTGATTCTCGACGAAGTAAGTTTACACACACACCGACATCCTCAAATTGGATTTCATTCCATTGGTCGATTTTCAGCGCATTGATCACTTTTACTGGGAGGTTCTGAATCCCTGGCAGGAGCTCTGTCGGATGAGCTCATTTCACATTCTTGTTCGACTGTTTGAGCGCTACAAATCACGAATAAAAAATGGCTATCTCATGGTGGGTGTCGAGAGGGGACGATGTGTCGTTAATCCAGGTGCAGTTCGATTGAATTATTAAGTTTGTGTCAAAAACTAAATGGGATTTTCAATTTAGATTGCAATTTACCGAACATGGAGGACAGGATGAAGAGTTTCTTTAATTACTGGCTGCCACATTGGAAGTGCACGTACAACACTGTGCCAAGTTTGGAGGAATTTATGAATGTTTTTGATGAAGCAGATTGTTATATGTGAGTTGGAAGTTATGTTTTTTTTTTATCTTCATTCAAGTGGTGTATTTATGAAATTAGTCTGGTTTTACTTGTTAACCAAAGAACGTCTGAAAAGGGAATGAGTCGGAGGACAACAAACACCGCCAATCAAAAAAGAAATTGTCAAAAACAAATCATACAGCAACAAGTTGTCGTTTTAAAGATGCCATGCGTATTGGATTGCGGTTTCTCTCAGAGCCACCCCCAATTGTTATCAATAAACAAACTAAACCACTGTCCACATAATAGAAATACCATGAAGAGCATCCGTTTCACATGCCACAACATTTATGGAGTCAATTTCCAAGTACCGTGGCAACAAACTACCACACAAAATATAGGTAGACCACATTCTGATTGACGCGCAACATGTTTTTCGCATCCCGTGTGTTGTTTATTTATTCATTTTCAACTCATACGCACTGAGTCCGACTAAACTAACGCCAAAACTGGACATTTTCCCATTCGGCAATGCAGATTGGTTGGCTTTTACAAATTCATTTTGCTGACAGTGGTCGGGAATGAGTAATCAGATCAGACTACTGTTTAACTGTGTCACCACTCGGGCACTAAAAGCATGCCAGCTGTGGTTATAGGTCATTTAATTTTTTAATTTAATTTTTTCGCCACTTGTTCAACTCTGTTGGTGTGCTGGCGGCTTCAGGAGAGCCATATTGGAAGTCATCCACTTGACAGCCTGCAAACTGCGGCACCTTGGTCTGTGACGGGTCAACTAAAGCAACAGAATGAGAACATTTTTTACTGAAAGACCCATCCTTGCACTTTTAAAAATTCTAAACTTAGCTGATGTGAAAGACATTGTTTTTCTTCAAATACTTCATCTGTTTACTCCCTACAGCTACTGTGGTCATGGTTCTGGTCTGCAATACCTGAATGGTCGCAAGATAAGCAAATTCCAAATGAAATGCATCGTCTTTCTCTTCGGATGCGATTCTGTTCGCTTGCGATCCCAAGGCTTCCACAGCGAAATGATCGGTTCACACTTGTTCTACCATGCAGCTCTTTGGTATGTTAAAATCACCCCTGTCGCTTAAACCGTTTTCATAATATAATGATTTAGTCCAGCTGTGGTTGGCACTCTGCAGCTAGGTTTCGACTTTCAAGTGGATAAAATTGCAACAACACTTCTTAGCGAATGGGTTCCGTCGAGCAGCGATGACGTAGTGCATTGGCACCATATAGACAAGCCGCATTGGAAGAAGGGCACCATCAAACGTAAGTTGAGCACATTTGCCTGTGGAAGTATATTAATTCTTTTTGCCGTTAGCTACGAGTTCGAAAAATGCGAGGATCTCGCTGAAAAACTACGAGGGGAGTCTTGCCAAGGCGGTGTGCACGATTCATCAGAAAACCGAAGAGAAACTCTACAACACAGTTGGTTTTGTATATCGCGGACTACCAGCGTGGAACTCGAGAAATTCGCATTTACACTAAGCGTGCCCGTTGTTCCTTTTTGCTTAATTCGTTTAAGGTTCAGTTGTATGTCAATATTTTTAATAAACGGGCTAGTTGACCTTACAAACTGGTTCGCAATTGGTTTGAATTTTTAGCCGTCAATATTGATGCCACAATGTTTCTTTTACTTTCAATAAAGATCAGTATTTTGGCAAGCAAAGAAAACCATTCGGTTGAACAACGCTTGCGACAATTTGGATCAAAATTGAAGTCATTCGATCATCGTTTGCGTCATACAATCGATTTATGGACTTGGAAAGGTTCAACCTTCACGACGTGACTTAGTTCTGGGTTAATGACTTTGGATTAGTACGTATATTGAACCATTCGCCATTGCGACAATAAACTGCCAAAGCACCTTATCTCTGTAGAAAAGAGGTCCAGGCCACTGGCCACCAGGATCGCGTAATTTGACGTCATGCGTGTTAAAGTCGTTGGCGACTAAAGATTGGTAACGTTGCCAGATGTCTTAAGGCAAGTGCGCATAAATTTAACCGACCAAAAGCGCTTTATGTGGTTGGGTGTTGTATGAATAGGGTAGGCACTGATTGGCGTCAACTTGGCGATGCCCAGGCGTTGTAACTGGTCCATCACCCATCAATTGTGCTTATTTTACCTCCGCGTGGTAGCCACCGGGTACTGGTCTTGTCCTTCCGGACATGACTTGCTAAACTTATAAGCGCGAGTGTTGAACACGAAGAAAATAGCAACACTATAATGCTCTGTCGGAATGACTGACTGAACGCGGCTCAGAAGTCTAACATGAGCCCCTCAGAAAGAGGACATATGGCGGATGAATTCACTTGAATCAACGGTGTTGTCAACAGTCAATTTGTCAGATATCTTACTTGAGCTACTCCGACATATTTGGAGCTGAGGTCAGTAAGGAATTTTCAGGACTAGTCTACTGAAAAAGAGATGGTGGCGGATGAACCCTTTATGGGCCAACGGCAGCTCTCACATCCCCGAAGTGGGTTACTGATACCGGAAGATCTGGCCCCTCTTGCCCAAGGGGTCCAACAAAAGGCCTGGCCCTCTAGGTTGGGGGTTGTACGCCGGGGTAACTGCCCGACTACGTAAAACATTTGTATTTGCGAAGCATCAACAAGCCTCGGATACGGATGATTTTACTGTTGTCGAACCTGGCCGACGATATAAGAACAACGAATTTCGGATCTGTACGTGGAATGTTAGGTCCCTTAACAGGCCGCGTGCAGCCGAACAACTAGCGGAGGCCCTGAACCACTATAAAGCAGATCTAACCGCCATCCAAGAAGTGTGGCCCGGGTGAAGAGAGGATAAAAAACTGCTTTATTTATTACGGCGACTGCTATCGGCAACAAAAACAGCACCTATTCGGATGTGGATTCGTCGTTGTCGCCAGACTTGGGCAAGAAGAAGTCCAACAAAGCCGCTGGAGCAGATGGCCTAGCCGGCGAGCTGTTCAAAGCGGCAAGCGATGACTTGGTTAGGAGCATGCACCAACTCATCTGTAAAATATGGTCGGAGGAAAGTATGCCCGATGAATGGAACCTCAGCATTGTTTGCCCGATCCTCAAGAAAGGAGACCCTCTGTACTGCGACAATTGCAGAGGTATCAGTCTTCTTAACATTGCCTACAAGATCTTATCTGCCGTTTTGTGTGAACGCCTGAAGCCTTTCGTAAACAACCTGATTGGTCCATATCAATGTGGCTTCAGACCAGCAAAGTCAACCATCGACCAAATATTCACACTGCGACAGATCTTGGAGAAGGACCCAGGAACTTCAAATCGATACCCATCACCTTTTCATCGATTTTAAGGCCGCTTATGACAGCATTTATAGGGACGAGCTATAAGAGCAATGTCTAGTTTTGGCATCCCTGCCAAACCCGTCCGTTTGTGCAGGATGACGATGAAGAATGCACGCTGCTCCATCAAGGTCGGTAAAGAACTCACCAAGACCTTCGATGTGAAAAAAGGATTTAGACAAGGCGATGCGCTGTCATGTGACTTCTTCAACATTGTTCTCGAAAGAATAATGCAAAACCAGAGGCACGATCTTTCAAAAGTCCGTCCAATTACTCGCGTACGCCGACGACATTGACATAATTGGCAGAACGCAGAGTGATGTAAATGGCGCGTTTGTGAGTATTGAGACTGAGGCGGCAAAGATAGGTTTGGCGGTTAATGAGGGCAAGACGAAGTATATGCTGTCAACTAAAAAGGACACCCAACGGCTCGGACAGATGTAACTTTGAGGTGGTTAAGGACTTTGTCTATTTAGGCTCCGCTATGAACTCAGACAATGACACCAGCGCTGCGATTAAACGTAGAATAACTCTTGCTAATCGCTGTTTCTTTGGGCTAAGAAGGCAATCGAGTGGCAAAGCCCTTTCTCGAACAACTAAAGTGAATCTTTATAAGACCCTAATCGTCCCAATCCTGCTATATGGCGCAGAGGCATGGACTCTATCAAAAGCGGATGAGGTAACTCTAGGTTGTTTTGAGAGAAAAATTCTTCGAGTGTTTTTGGTCCGGTCTGCATTGACGGTGAATGGAGGAGGAGATTTAACGACGAACTGTACGGGCTGTACAGCGACATCCACCTAGTCAGAAGAGTGAAGGTCCAACGACTGAGGTGGCTGGGTCATGTAGAGCGTATGGACACGAATGCTCTGGCCCGGAAGATCTTCGAATCCACACCCGAGGGAAGGCGCAGTAGAGGAAGACCGCGACTCAGGTGGCGCACGCAATTTGAAGGGGACCTTAACCAACTTAGCGTGCGAAACTGGAGACAGCTAGCTAAAGATCGCGCTGGCTGGAGACGCTTGTTGGTAGAGGCCCAGGTCCACCCCGGACTGTAGCGCCACCTTAAGTAAGTAAGTAAAAGCTCTTTATTCGAACCAGCCAGCGTGAGAGCAAACGCTTTCCAATGGTTATACTTAGTATTTGTTTTTTTTTTTCAGTTCAAGTTTCCTTGAATGAAGTTGTGTTCGCCAGCGAGTTCATCTCTGTATCCCAGGCGATGTCTGGCGAATGTAGATGCAAATACACACGAAAAAAATGCCAACATCTGAAGAAATTGGGAAACTCTATTTAAATTTAGAAAAAAAAACAGTCACAAACACTCCCTTAATTTAACTGTGTCTCCTCAGAATTCGGGAAAACGAATTGAACAAAAATACAATAATTACCTAACCAACCGGATTAGCCTTAAACATTACGCGACAATGCGAGTTATGCTCGTAGAAATTCCACTCCAGCAGGAATTCACTGAAATAAGCACTCTCCACCCGCGCGACTCACGGCCCACAGAAAATTGCTTTCTCTCTCATAAAACTACTCAAAATAATAAAACAAATGAAATCCCTTTCGACAGGATTTACGAATGCCAGCAAAGGGAAACCTCTTTCACACAGACACCATCGTTAAAAATAATCGGAAATGTATGCAAACAAAGTGAAATTTTGCGAAATTTCTATTCTTCTCCGAGGATAAACGAGAGGCTGTAGCTGTACAACTGGGTAAAGGACAAAATGGTTCTAGTGGCAGGAAATACGACTTTATTTGCTTTGAGTGTATTATCCTTAGATACTGTTATTCAGAGACTCAAGTCGTTTTGTTATTGTTTTTTTTTTTAATGAATTTTATGAAGCATCTATAATTTGTCCTTTATTGTTATTGTGTGAGGGAAATCCTCAAAAATTTGAATGTTCAAACTATATACTCGCTACTTACATTGTGTTCTGTGTGTCCTTCGAAATATGATCCTCCATATCAAGTGTCCTTGTGTATTAGTTATCCCAACAGAAAATCTATTCGCTTCCAGTCTAATTAATTACCATATCCTATTCAAACAAACATAATTCAGCTTTGAGCTGACAAGAAAAAAAAAGTTTCCTGTCAAAGTTCACCTATAACTTGCTACCATATAAAATACCCATTATGCGAAGGGTTTTCCACAGGTCACGTATAAACAAGTGAAAAATATTTCAAAAACCAACAAAACGTTCACACCCATAAATTTCATGTTCTAGGAGTTTAATATTCGGCTGGGTTGGGTGGCGTTTAAGGTTCTCACAGAAAAGGGACACCCTTGTTGATATCGCATGTGTACGCGTGTACGAGAATTGTGTATCGTGAGTGGGTAGGTTCATATATGACGACAGGCAATGACGGCAATTAGTTTACAGCAAACAAAAGAGATGCGCAAAAAATGGCATGCTTGTTTGTAGTCGGGTTTCTCATATTTCGAGTCAGAGGGAACCCAACAAAGGCATTTTCGGTAAGTTTTGTACGTTTTTGAACTACAAGTGTTGAGTAAAAGCTGCGTTAACGCAGTGAGCAGGCGGAGGAACGATGTACAAGAAAAGTTCTCGTATGTTTGCCATTGGAGTCATATCATAGTTTTAGGGAGGATGCTTATTAAATTATGCGTTTAGTCCAATTAACTTCTAAATATGGCCTTAGCGCAGTACCAAGAAAACGGAATTTTCAAAAGGTTCTTTGTTGGAAGCATTGCTTGTAAGTATTGTATGAGGAGGAGTTTTGTGAAAAATTTCAAAGATGGAAAACGCCCAAAACTCGGTTAACATTTTAAACTTCTAAGCGATGAGTTTAGAGAGACATCATGGCAATCATGGTTATGGATATTTGGCTCATATTCTTGTCCCTGAAAATAGGCACGAAATTGGAGCTCTTAAGGTAAGCGTCGTATACCCTTAGTAACGGCCAGATTCCAATTTTGTATACTGGTATAAGATGGTGTCCATCTAGACAGGCATGGCCACGGCGACTGACTGTACTACGAGGATCCGGAAATAGTACATATCAGATCAGGATTCAGGGGTCTGAATATGCCTACGGGCGGAATGCAAAGGGTTCGTTCGGGGCACAACTTAACACTTTCGTCACCAATCGAATGAAAATTCGACACAAAACTTGAAAAACGAATTCTGCTTTGTTTTTTATTCGATGGTGAAAACGAATTTGCAGGACGGTAGGGATTTTAGTGGTAGGTGCATTATTGATGATAGTTGCTCCAGCAATATGCAGGCTCCCACTTTGAAGCGTGTCACTCCTCCATAGCCGATAATCGTCAATAAATAACCGGGTTGATGTATCGGCAGAGGGATAGGATGGATATACCAATGCTTGATGAATTACTCTGTATAGTTGGAGACAATCGACTGTGAGCGGGTGTGCGACGGGCGTGGCTTGTGGTAGGATGTGAACAGGAACAAAATCCGCCTTTATTGCCTCGACAGTACGGCCGGTTGGATCAATGAATAAGTCACTAAAGGCATAGCAGAAGATTTATCGATATCGATATATATGTGTGTGTGTATTGCCGGGGGTGCGCTGGGGCGTCACTTTGAGGCTGGCGAAAATATTAGGATTAAGAGATCCAAAATCAACAAGTAGCAGTCACAGAGAATTGGATAATTTGCCATTGTTGTGATCTAATGGCGGTGGGAATTGTTAATTGTTTCTGAAGTAAATAAACGAAAGCCAAATAATAAAGGGGCGATGAAAGGTGACTGAATGGGAGCTTTCGAAACGTCAACACATTTAGTTGATTGCACTGAGACTGAGGGTGGGTATGAGCAGCATTGCTGTGATCAATTAAGTGGTTATGTACATAGGCAAACCCTAGGTTTACTGGTTGGTAGAGCAGGGTAAACCCTACTATACCACACTTAGGTCCTCGTGGACCCAGTGTGATAAAGACAAACCATACTTTATGATATGATTTGTCTATGGTTATATATGTATATGGAATTGAAAGGGAATGCAATGTCTCTGTTAGACATTTCCGACAATTGTTTTGCATATGTGTTCTGGTTTTCTAACACGTAGTGTAACCTACTAGGCTTTGCTACGTGAAGTTATAGTTGTAGGCTTTTAAGGTGAATGATTCCCCATAAGACCGTTGTTGACAGTGGGATGTTTCTCGTATTGTAACCTATCCCAAGAGTATTATATGATTTGTAACAGAGAAGTTGAGTAGGTACATGAACCAAAGGCCGTTGAAAGTATACTCGTATAAATGTACTTGTGGACGTTCGGCTCTTTGGTAAGGCGCTCCAGCGACATTTTCTTCAGTACGTAGGTACATGTACAAATAATAAATATATAGTTGACGCAACAGATTCGCATAGCAGCCTAGGCCTAGTTTCTCACGGCCGTTGGTATTGGGGAGTTATTATTCTTAGGGCAATATTTGTGGGGATGTTGCTATTCGGACGCCGTTCGGGACGCGGCTACGTAACGAAATGTCAAAGTTAAATCGCGGCAAATAGGGGAATGTGGCTCGCTTCGCTCACAAAAAGGACTCTGAACCCTAGTGTTTCATTTTCGGGCAAGATTCTGTATAGTTGGCGCAACAGGTCCGTTGGGACCCTGGGCCTAGCTTCTCACAACCATTCGTCTTGTGTGAGTTTTTATTTTTGGGTAGAATGGAAGGGATCTACGATTTTATGCCGAGTCCAAACGGGCAATTGAGAAGCTTTTTCATACCAGTTTTCTTCTGATTCTTTATTTTATTTAGCATCTTGCTATTTAAAACCATATTTACAAAATATAATATTTATAATAATGTTACCAGTTAACAAAATAGTGTTTTTATGTAAAATTCAATTTTATATAATTAATTAACATATTTTTAAAGGTTCTTAAATGTTTTTCACTTGTTAAAGCATTAGTTATACTCTCGGATGTTTGTCAGACGTTCGTGAGAGGTGACGCAGTAAAAAAAACTTTAAGTTGAAATTTGTTTTTTTTTTCGGGATTCGAATCTGGGACCCCTCGCTTAGTAGTCCAACACACTAACCACTAAGCCACTGCCCAATTTATTTCTTACCATTACGTTACGTCAAATACGTACCCGTGTCCCGAAGCCAGACAAACGCCAGTCAGTACAAAAATAACGTGCGAATACCCACTTCGTACTTATGGCAAGTCCGAACGGATAATTTGCGAAGCTCTAGGACGTTCGTTAGAAGTTAGCGGCAGTCTGATCAAGTCTGTCCGTCATTTCTGACAACTTTGAGAACAACTTGAGAACAAATTTCAAATCAATAATTGTGAGGTTGCTGACAGAGCTTTTCCAATTCTTAAACCAAGAAATTTGTTGAGCAAAAATACGTAAGATTCTCAGTCGAGAGGAGTAATACCTTTTTCTCTCGATGATGCTCTTTTTTACGAGTTTTTCGAGTTCAGCAAAAATTCATAAAAGTTAGTAAAAATTCCTAAAATTTAAATGTAAAAGAACAGACCTATGTGTAACCCATGTTGATTGAATGTCGTGTTGGATTGGGCTTCTGCAGATTCGCTCTGAGATATCAGATTTCGTGTGTGGAATCGAACATAAAAACGTTACTTGCTCTTTTCTTTGTTGATATTCGTGCGAATGGAATATGTGTAGCCTTCGACACTTTTCAATTCAATAGTTAAATTTTAAATTAATTATATAACATTTATTCATAAATAATTAACAAAAATAGATCCACCCGATGCATGCGCTTCGTTACAGTTGAAAAAGTTCACGAAAACGTAAACAAACTCCACTAGTTGTTAAACTCAAACGTACTTGTTGTATTGGTAAATCTAAGACAAATGTGAGATGAAATCCAGATTTGCAAAAGTGCTCCGAAATCTGAAAAAGATTCCTTTTTTTTTTGTACCAAACGAACATAAAAATTGCTCTGACAGCGCCCATTCGAATACCACATAAAGTATCTACATTATGTCAAACTAACCAGCGTTGCCACAATTTAGTTTGCTTTATTCGCCCAAACCTTAAAAAAATTAAGCCAAAAATCGTTGCCCTGAAAGAAGCCCAAAAATCGTTGAACATTTTTGCAATTTCTTAAGTACTTTTTTTTTTTTGTATTTTTCTCACTTACCCATCTAAGTTATAAGCGCCGCGAATTTATTTGACTTCTAAATAAATTGAAGTGCCTGCAAGTTGAACGACTGTTCGATATAGCTTGACTGTAAGAGTGCTGCCAACTTTTTAAAGAGCGGGTTTGTTCGAAAATATTTATTTTTTCTAATTTAAAAAAAAAAAAAAATTATCCAAAATTTGTTCAACGATAGCCCAATATTATGTTAAGCGCTCATGGAAGGAATTTCTATCGTTTTTTTTTTTTTTAAGATAGCCCAAGATAAGACAAAGTCCCAATCCGGAAATACAGAAATTGACCCCCGAAGTTAAAAGCCTCTGAACCGGATTAAAATAGAATTTTGACTGCTTCTTTTCTCCTAGCTATAAACAGTACTTTTGTAACTTACGAAGTTCCTTTCAACAGGATCAGATGCATGCGATGATGACTTACGTAAACGGATCCGTAACCAACCACCATTCAATGGGTCAAGCTGCTGCCTGCATTCATTTGTTTAAAAATATATTCACACGTCACAACCCATTTGACTGTCAATTGCAATTATAGTAAACCTTCTTTTCATTAACCATCATTGCATTTTCGCTTTTGTTATTCGTTCATCCATGACACACGACATTAAATGCTCTTGATTGCCACTACGTACCATCTGAATAAGCTTGTTAATGATGGAACTGATGAAGGACTTCCATTTACATATTCTCCCTCTCAATGGGCAAGTGTTAAAAACTTTCGCAAGTGTCACTTTGCCCCGGAATTTATCCTGCTAAGTTGGCCCCATAATGTGCCATTTTGACTTTCTGTGTTCCATTTATTCAATCACGACGACGACGCCAAAGTCTTGTGCAAAACTTTCTTAAGTAACACTCGAATGAATGTGTGCAAATTTGCTTCGCAAACTTCCACGAACACTGTGTCGAACAATTTCAATGAAAAGTAAAGGAGACACGCAAAGATACTTACAGCACATAGTGGTATGCGATTCAGCAACTAACGCGGATGACCTTTGGTAGGGGGTTGGTTGTCTCTTCTCTTTTCTTTTTTTCTCTGTTCATTGTACTTTGACATTTTCTTGAAGTCAGTATGTAATGTAGGAACTTTGAAATCGTCTTGTGCATCTGGTTTGAAATTGTTTTGCGGGACTACGGTACGGATTCGAGATTTTGGGGGTCTCTAATTAAATTCACTGTGTAAACAATGGCGAAGTGTATTAGGGGATAAGAACCATTTAGTGGTTAAGAGTACAGTACTACTTATGGCGTTGCCACACTTGCGGCGCACGACTGTGTTAGGAAACAGGGAAGACTACTTTTTTGCTTGTGAAATAAACGGCAGGCATGGTATAGGTACTCTGGAACTCCTCACCCTTTGGGGATTGTCTGGCACTGTCCTTGAAGGGATACTCGGCCGACAACTCTGTATGCGAAAGAATTTACCTTTCACTGCCCAAAGTCTAGTAGTTGGTGTCCTAAACTAAAATGTTTCACCAAATTGAGATGTCTGAGATGTAGGTGTCCTACCTGCCCAAACTTAAATCATATCGAACGACTTGATTTCCAGAATCACAATTCAATCGTTGCGCTCTAGAAGAAGGAGTTGAACATCGATGGACGTCGGACGCCACTCAGCACATTAATGACAAATCGGTTTTCACTCACATTCAGTTGGAATGCAAACGTAATGCATACATTTTTCGAAGTGAATAAGGACCCCAAGGGACAGGACAGGGCAGAGCGCAATAAAGCTCTGAGTAGCGCTGCACTTAATTGACTTTTCTCTTTCAGGAAATTCATGCCCAACGATGCGGTTACAATGCATCAAATTCTCATATCTTCAGCTATTCGTATATACGGTCGTAGTCGCCTCCTTCCAGCTTCCACTGCGCTCAGTCACTTATTATCTATATGCTCGGCTGAACTTGATTCAGTTTGTGTGCAATTTTTAGGATACTCTTGTGTGTCTGACAATGACGACGACGGTGGTGAAGTCGTGGAGGAGGATAAGTTACCCCCCCCCCCCCCACTAGCAACAAAAATCGATTAAAATTGGACGTTGCCAAGTGCTCTGGATATACTATAAATATACGGATGATGCACACACGTCTATATATGCACACATGAACGACGCAACAACAAAAATAAAATAAAATAAAAATCTCGATGAAAAGGAAAAATAGAGAGCAGTAATAGGTACTTCTGGTTCTGGAGAATCCTTGAAATCTGAAACTTAATCGGACTTTTTTGCACTTCTTCTCTCCGATTTTCGATATGGTCACATATATGTATATTTGTTTATCTGTTCTCTATGCCTCGTTCTATATCTTTCATTCAAATCTATTGATTCCATTCCATGATGGGTGGAAGATATTAGCTACCTCAAAAGTTGATTGCATAACATCTCTTTTAATTTCGAAGTTATCCCATCTTTAGTCCTCTCGTTGTGTAACGATCATTTTATGAGCCTATCCCTTTGCCTGTAATGAATTCAGGTTCTGTAAAAAGGTCATCAAAGCTAATTATGCGAGTTAATAAGGGTGTAGTCTTCCTGGGCGTAGACGATGATATTGCAAGGAAATAAAAAACTAACAGCAGAGTAAAACCAGAACCCCTCTGACCTTGGGACTGAGATAATCGATACAGTGATGCTTTTTAAACGAACGGCCTTTTTAGCCATCAGCCTGTTCGAAAGGGATATCATCTCAGTTTATTTCTAGACATACCGCATACCGTACATTTGTGTGCGCCGATATCCAGTTAAGCTCATCGTAAATTGTTTGCGTTGAAAATTAAATTCGACTCTTGTGCAATGTTATCGATATGACAACAAATTCATATACATTTTGCTAACAGAGTTTGTATTTTATTTTTATTTCTACGCGAATACATACAAATTTGAGTGTATCTTAATTTTATTTCATTCCAGTTAGTCTGGTTCTTTTTATTTATATAAATCTGCCGTCATTGTTGGGATGAGCGATTAAAGGATGAGTGCAAATGGATCTAAGGCAAACTATGTCTCGGAGATAAAGCAATTTTTAGTTTGACGTTTCATTTCACAATTGGATTAGGACGACAGATTGATGGGGGAGAAAGAAAATGCGATAGAGAAACATTCATTTAAATCAATGACGTGGAAGGAGGGGTGGATAAGAGACAAGATGAGATGAGCTTATAGGGCGGATTCTCGCAGTATGACGTTAGTTTGAAATTAAATCAGTTTTGTTAGGGGAAATTTCGAGGAAGCCAAAGCAACGTGAAACATGGCTTACTTATCCTAGGTCAATCCTAAAATAGAATGGAAGCGTACTTTAACTGTTGCAGACTATATTAAAAGCATTGCGGATACGGTTCGCTCTTCAAGATGTCTGTCATCGAAATGTTGTCCGACGAACCGAATATTTTATTTTATAAAGGCAAATTGTAGTTAAGAACCACTTTTACCCCCTTAAACACAACATATTCGTTTGAATTTTTTTCTTTTTTTGTTGGGAAGCGTGTACAGATTGTTTTCCAATGTGTGTAAGCCAGGTCACTTTATAATGGCACAATTTCTAGTACTGGGCAAGTGAAGCGTTTTATAATCGACTGTAGTTTAGCTAGGTAACCAACTAACCAACTCATGCTTCTAGATGTTTACAGATTTTCGACTTTTGAAACTACTTTTAGGGCGGCATGAGTGGATAAACAGCGATAAAAGCTCCTTTCAGTTGTTATAGGTAAAGCTTAGCATCCTGCTCGCGCTAAATTTTATCTCCCATACAAGAATGTCTACAAAGATAAAATTTAGCGAGGCAGTTTAGCAAAGCAGTATCCTGTTCGCTCGCTAAATTTTTAACTTCATACAATGACAAGTCTCCATTTAGCGCGCGAAATAAATGTCCGGTGCATTAAATCGAATTTTGACAGAAGAAAAAAATTTGTGTTGTGTTTATTATGGATAAGAACGTTAGCGTGATAAATAAAAGAAAACGCAAAACCAAAATACAAAATAATTATTTAGCGACCATTTATCTTTGGTGTGGAGAATCGAAGTGGAGACTAGGAACGCTAAAATTTAGCGCGAGCAGGATACTAAGCTCAAACAGTGAAATAAGATATGCATCGCGAACAGGTCTTTGTGGGAGTTTAAGTACACCTACCCTTCTTGGAGATTGACAATGGTACCGAAACAACAATGGCCTCAAATCCAAATCCATCAAATGTTTAGGTCAAAAATGTACCGAAGTTAAAACTGCAGGCGAAATAATTCCAATATTGAATTAATTAAATATATTATGCATCAGCATGTCTAGCAAAAAAATATTGCTTTCAATTGCAGGTCTTGGAATGCAAGTTGGGCAATGCGTATAACGTGACCAAACCACCGAAGCATGGACCGGACTAGTTCGTAGAGGAAGGTGAATATCAAATTGAAAAGCAGATTCTTTGTTGATTATTTGGCAAAAAGAAAAACACTCACGGAGCAGAATTTTCTGATGACACGGTTGGAAAAAAAAAACATTCACCAAAGCACCTTTTTCTATCCGCTAAAGCCAAACTAATTCTGGCGATCATCGGCGAAGTATTGGCTTATTTTGTAGAGCTTAACCAACTCAAAGGTATATTAAGCTTCTTAGCTGAAACACTTAAAGCGATAAGCCAAAAATAATCGGGATCAGAAAATCGTACTTTTTTTTTTGTCGGAGGTTGTTACTATCCGAAGGAGCACTCAGACACAACAGGTCCCTTTTACTGCCAAACAGACACCTTACATTATTGTACTTAGTTTTCCCTTCTTTCGAACAAATATGAGATGGAGCTTCAGTTATGAAGAGCGAAGATGTTCGGCACTCACCACAGCAGCCCCAAGGATCCGCCACCTGATGCGGGCAAAGGCGGGACAGCTACAGAGGAAGTGTTCTGCTGTATCATCGTCCTCTCTACAAGCAGGACAGATGGTGGTGTCGCTCAAGCCCAACACATTTAAGTGTTAAGCACGCCCACAAGCAGTCTGCAGTCGATTCTCCTAAGAGACGGAAAGACGCGGACCTTTTACAGATGTCCGGACGCAGTCGTTTGGTCTGCCTATACCCAGCACAGTCACGCCACCGACGCTCGTGTTCACGAGAAACCCAAGTATCAACGGATGACCTAACCACAGATGCAGGCAGACCCAACGCAGGTTCAGGTCATGAGAAAGCTTCTTCTGAACGCGTAAATCGTACTTAATCGGGCACAATCACACCAGCCGTAAGTAATATCTGAAAATACCCAAATATCTCCTGAACGTTTACACCAATTATATTGAAATCAATGTGTGGGTGATTACCACGAAAGAGTGACACAAACCACTTGCGATTACAGGTTTTAATAAAATCAACCCAGCGATAAGCTATACGCCTGACTATTTAGTTTCACTTAGCAAAAACTACTGTCCGACTTTAAATAAATGTGAAGTAGTTAATGCGTGGAACAACCGACCGAAAATGGTCTATAATTTGATCCCCAGCTGTCGGACGAAAAACCAGTGTGCGGGCATTCAGCTATCGATACTTTGGGGAAAGTAAGTGTTATTCAGTAAATGTGTGTGTTATAGTACTACGTGAACATTGCAAATTGTGCTACCTTTGTTACTTATGATAGGCATTTATGAAAGAAGAGAAATGAAACTTATATCATGCGAAAGGTACTGCGCCACAGATGTGCACAGAGTCATTTGTATATGGTGCTATTATAGGGCAGATTAAGTGAATTGAATATACAGACATGAGTTCTAATGGAAAACCCATTAAATTGGTTCGAATTGCGGAACTGCCCATGAAAGGGAGCGTCTCACTTGTGCATAAAGTTGAAGACCATTCGTCCCACAAATAAAGCCCGCATGGTCTATGGTCTACCATATTGGCTATTACATATTTGTGTGCACAGCTGTCACGGAAGTTCATTAGTTTCCATTAAAGTTTCCTTCACTCTTCACTCCATTAAAATTATACTTGAATTTTTCGTGTGGGAGAGTGCTCATTTGCAGGTAAATATAAATAGTTCTTACAAATTTGAATCAGCTGGGTCTGTGTTACTTTTAATATGTAGTTAAAACAAATCATATAAATGTAGTTTTGTTCGACTAAGATTGAATTTGACTGCATGTATTAAAATGCAAAAATCTTAGAAACTGCTCAGTATATTCTGGTGCATTTTTCACAGGCCTATAGAGGATACCTAGGCCTACAATAGCTACTTTGTCTCAACTCTATATCTCTATAAATTCCGGAAAAAAATGGACAAGAGTAATCTATTTTTTCGTTTCTTTTTTCTTTGTCACGCTTTCCGTTCGAAAATACTGGGAGCATTTAAATATAGTTAACAGCAGCTTATAGAGGACATCTGCAGGTACAACTTAGGATATCCTATAACTCGATAACTTAAAAGGTTTTTAAATAAATACGCAAAATTTGAAACATTTCTACGATTTTCACCTGCATGAGTAGATTTGCACTCAAATCAAACATACTAACCGCGCAATATTTTGAAATCTCGTTTAACCTTATTTTACTCCAGTGCCGGAGAGGGAGACAGACAGAGGCAGTATGCTGTTTGGTGTGTTAAGAACAAAAAAAGCCATAAAAGAAATGTCAAATATGTAGGAAAGGAATGTCAAATAGGTATAGGTATCAGTGATACCAGATCGTGGTATTATTACATTCCCGATGATATACGTCGTATCTGTTTATAAATGATATTTGCAATCAAGATGAGGCAGTAATTTACCCGGTCGAGTTTTTAAATCGAATTAGAGTCTATGGCCTGGAATTAAAAGTTGGAGTTCCCATTATGTTGCTACGCAATTTGAATCCCCTAAGCTTTGTAATGGAACCAGACTGAGTGTGATTTCGTTGCAGAAAAACGTTATTTAGGCGTTAATTTTAACTGGGTCTGGTAAAGGAGATACCGTGTTTATACCAAGAATACAAATAATTCCCAGCAATTATCCGTTTTAGTTTAAACGGATTCAATTTCATATTCATGTTTTTTCTGCCATAACAATCAATAAGTTAGAGGGTCAAACTTTAAGAAAAGCGGGAGTTGAATTATTCAAGAATTCCTTCAGCCACGGGCAGTTATATCTTATACGTAGCGTGCTCCAGGGTAAGTAATGCAGCAAATATCACTATCTTAGTCGATATAAACCGCTAATATAGTATACAAAGAAGCGTTACATTAGTAAAAAAAAGTGAGCTAAATATTATAAAATTATTTTCATTGTCCAAAGAATTTTAAATTATTGCCGATTAGTCCAACGAGCATGTGCAATGCCATGAAGATAAAGGCAGAGTGGGCCCAGTCTACGGGAGGTTTTTTAGTACGGGTTTAGGTCCTTCACTTTTGCGGAAGGCTCTTTCTGAAATTTTTTTCCATCGATTGTTCTGAAACCACATTTTGCACGTGCGGAGCCGGGCGGGTACAGCTAGTACTGAATAAAGTAAACTTTCCGGACTCATTTGCGTCTTACTTTTCCAATAATGTTGGCTATGTAATTATTCGAGCTATGTTTCATTACTTATTGTAATTATTTTAAACTAGTAATAACTTTTAATAAATTATCTTGTGGCGCTAGCTACCGGGGTTCTCGGCTATGGATACATTACTCACTTGTGACTGACTAACATGAGCTGTATTTATTTGAAGTTATTTTGAAGAGAAAAAAAAAACACAATATAAAAATTATTAGGTTAGGTTGATTGGGGTTGTGAGATCGTCAAAAAACACCAGGCACCAAGACGGGCCCATCGCCATCCCCAGGGAACCATTTCGGTTAAAAACCTAAACCAACCAATCTCCTCTGAGTTGTTGAAGAAGTACCTGCCTAGGTGCTTCCTTCTACTCCGAGCAATTGCTTGACACTCGCAAAGAAGGTGGGAGATATCTTCCGTGACTTGTAGGCCATCACAGTACCTGCATATATCCGTGTTAGCTAAGCCTAGTCTCATGGCATGCTACCTTAGACGGCAGTGTCCATCAGAGTGTATTCCTATCGTTAGTCTTATCTTTGTTCTACTGAGATTTAGTAATTCTTCAGAATTTTTCCTATTTAAAACGGACCACATTGCGTCTTTGAGACCCTGTGCATTTCTAGCTGTGACCATCTGGTGGCCGCTTTATTCAAGGTTTTCTCGAGGACAACCCTTCTAGCAACGGCCATAGGTGGTCTGATACCCTTAATCATTGTATTTAGTGGGAGCTCCGCTCCTTCCATAGCCAGAACGTCTGCTTTTTCGTTACCTTCAATATCAGAATGCCCAGGTACCCAACACAATATGACATGGTTCTGCGAACATAATGCATTAAGCATTATGAGGCAATTCCTAACTACCTCAAATTTGGTGGTATATGCCTGGCTATCAATGGCGATATTCTTATTGGATACCGATCGCATCTCAAGTACCTCCGCAGCTTTGAGTACGGCCAGAATTTCTGGCTGGAACACACTGCATGTGTGCGGAAGTCTCGGGTCCAACTCGTTGGAGTATATGCCTGACCCCGTACTCTCACTGGTTTTGGAACCGTCAGTATATATTGAGATCTCATCGTCCCTCGAGACTAAGTTCCTATGCCAGTCCTCTCTGTCAGGATACAACACATCGTAGAGTGTGAAAATCAAGACTTTCATCCGCTATTTTCGGGATTTCGGAGAATGATTGCTTCAAAATAGTACTATGCCCTAGACTACTGTTTTTAAGAAGCCCTTAATGAGTTAGTCGTAGCGCACTAGTACCTGCATTTGATTGTATTTGTATGTCCAGTGGTAAAATGTGCAGGAACGCTCCCAGTGCAGCCGTTGGTGTGTTACGTAAAGCACCCGTAACGGCAATGCAGGTTGTTCTTTGTACCCTGGTCAACATATCCCGTACATACTTCTTGTTCGTGGCCTTCCACCAGACAAGATTCCCATAAGAAATTATGGGCCTTACTACCATTATGTGTAGCCAATATAACATTGACGGCCAAATGCCTCATTTCTTCCCTGCTGTCCTCTTACAGATGAACAGATCATTATGAGTTTTACGGACTCTTTCCTGGACGTTAAGTTTCCAATTTAGTTTCCTGTCTAATACCGTACCAAGATATTTTGCGCTCTCCGAGATACCCCCCTTCAAGCTTCACTCCTGCAAATCTGGGCAGCAGGAGGGGTATCTTGTATTTTGTACTAATAGTACCAGTTCCGTTTTCTCCGGGTTGACTCGTAGTTCACACCCTTCGGTCCATATTCTGATAACAATTGTTACTTATCAACATTTTGATAGATACCGTATATTACAATCTTTTGCTTTCATAGTTTTATTGCGAGCATTTAAAGTTTGCTTATGTAAAACGGCTTTCACATGAGGCTAAAAACCGTATTTATACTGCTAGAAACTATCCGTTCACAATGGATTTATATGTTCCTAATGCATGAATTATTAAAAATGCAATTTTGGGCAGTGTTACCAGACTTTTACTTGAAAAATTGAAATGCAATTTTCGTTAACAAAAGATTAAGAACCAAAAGTTTGAAGCTTCATTTTCCTATAGGTAAAAATAAAGTCGATATTCATTGTAGTCAAGAAGTCTCATAAATGAGTATAAAACGCAAAACGTTTCTTTTTCCCATTTATCTCACTCTTAGAGAGAAAAGAAGCGGCAACATTTTTCTCACACCATCTGGCACCACTGAATACTGGAGCTGTGAGGCCAAAATTATTAGTTACACGCTCTACGTAAAACTTTTTTGAGTTCACCCTATTGTAAGTCTCCCATATTTTATCTTACAGCAGTTTTTGTTGCCGGACCGCATACCAGGATTTGAATACCCCTACGCATATATAAACAGGGCTTGCCAAGATATAATTAACAAGGCTCAAACTCAAACTTCATCTAGCCTATATGGGCATGGTTGCTGCTTGTCGTGCTTCCACAAAGTAGGTTTCCTACCGTTTTTCAAAAGCGAAAATTCATCAATTAAAAAGGAATATCTGATCCAGGACTCTTGTATTTTCGCAAACTTTTCAGTGTTATCTTTGACATTTCCTAAATGATAAACATTTTCCAAACTTACACCTGAAGCCGATGACTCTTCTATCTACTTCGACGATTAGTCCCTAAAAAAAGATCAAACTGATGATGTGGGCAATTCCATTTTTAAAGAGAGTATTGGACCATGTTTTAGGCTTAATAGGGCGTTCATTCCTAAAAGGTTTCAGCTGTCAGTCAAAAACCTGTGGTTCCTAAATCCGGATTAGTAAGTCAAAATATAAGCTGCTGCTAATCGAAAGTCTGTTAGCAATCGCGTCGCGTCGCATTGCAATCAATGAGGCATCAGTTGCTGATTTTTGAAAATATCAGTGACTGAGTGTAGGTCCTTTAATGCACTATTTTTAAAAATATCTGACCTTAAAAATATCTGGTATTTCATTGTAGATAATTTCAGCTTACATTATACGTTTTCTCGTACAGTAGATTGACTTTCATGTACTAAATGTTTGTATTTCTATGAGGACTTCCAGTTTATAACACTTTTTGATAAAAATAAAACTCATATGTATAGTAGAAGGAACCCCCCAAAATGATCAAACGGTTTCGCCTTTTCCTTAAATCTAATAAAAACCAGTAGAAAATGCGGGTACAAAAAATATACAAAATTGCACTTACCGATTTTTAATGATGTTACTATGCTCGCTGGGAAATAGCAACAAATTGAATTTCAAATCGTGACCTCTGTATGAGTGTGTCTCCTTAGCAGAAAGGCATCAATTTTGAGTGCATACGGGTTTCGATTTGCAAGTCAATTTCCTTCCAAAAGGATGTAGTACTCGGTTCGGTTCACGTTCACTGCACAGCGACAAGGATGTGAATTTATTTTCCAGTTGCTGTCACTTGTTTATTACAGGATACGCTGCATTGTTTTTGACTCATGCATCAGTTCGTTTTTATTTTCCCTCATTTTTTAGATTTGTTTTACCTTGGACGTTGCGAAAATACTTGACACAAATTTTTCACACAAAATTTTTAAAGTCACAATTTAGTGGCGACATTAAATCACATCCACATACACCCACATACGCTGGCTTAATGCTAGAATATTTGCAGAGACATTGGTGTGGTCTTGAGAGAAAATTACATTAAATCAAAAATGCTAAACATTTGAAATACTTTCGCAGAAACTTTTGCACAACTTATGAACAGAAAAGAAAGGATAACCCTTACCGCACCGGTATCATTCATTCTACTTTAAAAAGGATCTAGTTATGTATCTGTGAGATAGGTAGGTAATTTCATTAATATAAAAGCCCCGCACCCAACGCAGCAACCGATAGCACAAATGATAACCGTTTGGTGGTATTTACAAGGAAAGGAAGAGAGAAGCCAAGGATGAGAACGAAATTATTAATTGAAATATCCCTTTCACATTTGCATGTGACTTTTGAATGATACTAAAAGACAGAAAAATGTTCCACGCACATAAATAAGGTTTATGGCCAAAGGTTCGGCTTCTTATGTAGATTTGCCAATAGTACTTAAGTTGGTCGTTAATCATTCTGAATTGCTGGGGTGTGGTCCGTGTCTGGTTAGTATGTGTCCTCATTTTTGAGGAGCTTATATATTTTGGCAGATAGATGTCTTCAGGAAAATGATGTATGTATTATTACCGCAGAGTGTCCTTTCGAAATGGATATGAAGACGACAGATATGGAGTTTTTGGTTTCTATTTTTTTGCCTTCGATGTGAAGGTGGTTTTGATTCAGATTCAGATTCCGAATGATGTCAAGCCAAGTGGAAGTATTTGTTATTATAGAATTGGATCCTTTGCGGTGGAGTGAGTGAAGTTTGTTAGGGTTCATCACTCAACTGGAATTAATATATCCATATACCACTGTGTAGTTATTTGGACTATTGACATATAACTTTGGCTACACTTCACCTACACTCCAATGGTTAAGTGCTGTCGTGCGGCATGGAAACAAAATCGATATGTGGCTTATGATTTGTTGACTCATGTATTTAAGATCGTAATTCCGTCAGCTTAAACCGACCTGTGACAACTATTTTAGAGAAATGTTCCAGCGAGCCTCGCTTAACAAAATCAAATTTGAATTGTGAACAAATTTATCGGGTGTTCTGAAGTCTCTAGAAATACAAAAATATATTTTCGGTAATAGGTTCGTATGTGGCCCTAGGTCTGGTCCCTCTCATTTATTCATTTTTGAGATTTCTTTTTCACTTTTTCGTCAAAAAGTGTCCGAACGGTGTCAGAAGCTCCCAAACAAATTATACTCTGTGTTGTCAGGTTTGCCAGAGGTGCTGAAGCTGCAGTGAAAAAAAAAACTCTTTTCCTTGGAGTGAGCGTGGGAAAGCCCACTCAGCAGTCCAGCAGACTACAGACTGAACCACTGTGCCCACTCAACGCCATTTTTTATCACAGTTCTGCCTTATGGGACTAAGGATGGTCTGATTTAAATGAATGAAGGATGGAGATGGTCCGTTTCCAATGAAAAATTATTCCCAAGATATTTGGTCCTGTTTGCATTGACTCTCTTTGAAAGGGTCGAACTGTGAGTATAGAACAAGGCCTCGCCTTAGTCGGTGAGCATACAATTTGGAGTTGAAGGAAGTTGTCTTGGGATGAGCTGACTAAAGAGGCTTCTCAGTTAAAGCCCCGATTCGCTGCCGATAAAAAAAAATATCTTACGAGATATAATGGTAGCAAAGCTCCTTAAGACTGAAAGTAGTATCCCATTTCGAGGAATAGGTATACTTGGTTTCCCAAATGGCACATAGAAAGACTTTAAACTTAAACACTTTGCGGACGTCGAAAAATGCCTGAAGAATTTTCCTTTGTTACACTACAAGTCCTGAGAAAAGATAAACTTACCTAAAAGCCTGAGTATCGTACATTTTTAAAAAGTGTCCTAACATATCCCAGGGCTACATCGGAAAACATTACTCCCATAAAGCATTTGCGCATCGTCGCCCCCTTTTTGGCTAATCTCTTTTAAACATTTCCATGTACACCCTTTCCTTTATTAATCCCATGGATTTCCTGTGGAGCTTCCAGATTTACAATTTGAATATTATTCCTGCAAAACGGATAATACAATTTCAAGAGAAACTGTCAACACCTTCGCCCGAGTCAAGAATAGTTTGTTCTGTTCGTGACTGTCTATTGTGAAATGTAGACACATGTCTCCATTCGATATACAAAATAAAAATTGCATCCTCTCATCCGTTTTCTTGAACTCGGTTTCTATGTTCTTCGCACATTCTCCTCCTAGGTCAAGGAGAGAAGCTGCGACGCACACTATGTGATGATGATAGTAACAGGGAAAAAAAGTATATGCGCCTCATATTTCACATCCACCACCCCTGTCACCTGTTTGCGTTTCTAAAAAAAAAACACAGCAAGAACTGAACATTGAGAAAAAAAATACGTTCACCAAGGCTGTCTCCAACGTACCCCCAGTTGCTTTGTAAGCTAGTTAAATTTGCATGTGATAATCACCGACTACTTAAGTAGGTTATGCCCCTAAAGCGCTGAAAAACACTACACTTACATACAAGGCAGCAAAAAAAAGGAGAAAAAAAATCCTCGATGTCCTGTTTTCGCATTTGCATCATCCCCGCTTTAATTTCAGCAATAACAGCACTTTCAAGGTAGACCTGCTCAAGCCTGGGCGAACTAGTACTCCACCTGTTCATCGCCTCCTGCCGGTACACCCGGCCCACAGGTGGGGTGGCAGGCAACATGTTATTTTGTGAATATCTGATGCAGTACATATTTAAAGAGCAAGATTACCTAAAGCTCTGCTTGCTGCACTATGTCTGAGGTCAAGCTTTGTTACTGCTGTTGTTGTTTTGTTCGTTATGCTCGATGTGGCCACCGAATGAAACAATGCCTCGCTCATTAATGTGGGGCGGGCACGGGCAACCAGCTTGCGAGGAGAACAATAGCAACAACTGCAACTGAGACGGGGGGGTTGACAGATGGATAGTAGTTGGTGGTTAGGATCCCGCAAGGACACATGATAGCTACGGAATACCATTTTTCAATTATGTGTGTGATTTTGTTTTTTTTATTTTATTTTTTTTCTGCACAATAATGTACGCTGCTGCACAACAACATATGCAACATGTATATGTGCCACTGCCAGTACATCGTTGAGTGGTGGTTACATGGCATAGGGATGACGACGACGACGACGGAAGCAGAGGACAAACGAAATGTTGGCTTTGGGATTTGCGAACTGAAACAATAGATGCCATCCGCAGTGGTTTTTATTTTTTTTTATTTTTTCTTCCCTCTTTTTTTGCTTTTCGTTTTTAAGATAAGAAAAGTAATTATAATAAAGGTAGACTACAAGTATTCATGGGAATGGACCGTTGACATTCAAGCAATGCCGTGACAACAAGGACACTATTGTCAAGGTAAGGGCAGCCATGGTGTCCAATATGAGGGAGTTTAGTTTCGAAATTAAATTTTCTCAGAATCGAGATGAAAGGATCGTCAGTTGATGTATGGATACATAAACTGAATTGGATTACTTGTGGTTTTCTGGTCTCCACTAAGCTCTGCAGGATTATAATAAATCATTCATGATTGTGCTAGATTTATAAGATTGAAATTACACAGCCCATTCAAGGAGTTCACATGCATGCCAACTGACTTGTGCACATGCATTTGGTTAGGAGATATTCGTCTCAAAGAAGAGTGCTCGTAAAGAAAACGGAAGTGCTCTGATTTGCATCTTGAATCGCTCTTCTAATGTATAGTTGGATACTTCTAGAGTTCAAATGAAAGACGACAGCTGAGAAAACAGAGTTTGACTTCATATCTAAGATGTAGTCCCTTTTTGACGTTGGATTACAGAGCCATTTATGTCCAACCTCAGCATCTCAGATATCAGAGGCTACTCCTTGGCAAACTGATTAAATCCTTTCTGGATAGGCAAACACCGTTTTGGCCGAAAGCCAGTCCGTGAGTAGACTCCCAAAACGGATATTCAATAAAATAAGTTTAAGGATTAAGACCTCACCTCAACAGAAATGAAGTACTAAGGACTGTCAATTGCAAGCACTAAACTAAGGAAATGTATGTGTGTCTGCTATGGATTAACATCGACTGATAGAGAAACGATGCTCCAGGCAGGAGGATCTTTCACACCCATCAACAAGAGTTCGAGGCGATAATGATCACCGTGCACCCTTAACGCACACAATGAAATTTTCCCGACTGCCCAAAGTTTGGGTAAAAACAGCAGCAAATATGGAGAAGTTGTTAACAAATTACAGTCCCAACTCAAACGCAATTGACTGGAGCGAAAACAAATGAAATACCGACTGTTCTGCGTGATTTAATTCGCCCTCTCTTTAGTTGGAACAACCACTAGTAACAGGGAGTGGCATTCGGGGAAGGTCTTGTCCAGAATAAGCGTACCATTTCGGTATACACTGTTAAGACTTACCGGGGTTGACTTTTTATTGACTTACGGATTGTTTTCGTGGCTACATTGTCCAAGGCCAATCTTCAGCCCTTTAATCGGCTTTGTCATCGCAAACACTACCATATGTTAGATACATGTCTGTCGAACATAAATAAAAAAAAAATTGAGTCTGGAAGCGGACAGCGGACGAATATTTATCAAATTTTTTGCTCTAAAACGCATTCCATTTAAAAATACAGGTTCATTCATTTTTCGGTTTCGAAAGTTAAGTTTAATAAAACACACACAGTGATACATCTTTGAAGAAAATTCTATTTCATTATCAAGTTTGGACTTTGCGATTAAGTGTGAAATACAATATCAATCAAATGGCCGCCTCGGGAAGATGCGCAGCATGCGATTCTTTTTAGGTAATTTTTAACCAATTGTTTGCACATTTCGGGCGGTATCGGCGGTATCTCGGCCATAACTTGAGTAATGTTGGTTTTTAATGCGTCTAGAGTTCGGGAATTATTCGCATAAACATGGTCTTTTGCTTAGCCGTATAGAAAAAAATCTACGGGTATTAAATAGCATATTCTTGGTGGCGAATCGACGTCGCCACAACGTGAAATTACGCGACCAGGAAACTTATCACGCAATAACGCCATAATTGGTCGTGTTGTGTGTGGCTTGTTGCCCCGTCTTGTAATATATAAATTAAATATTATTTATAAATTAAATATTATTCATATATTAAATAATTAAATTCAATTAAAGTTTTAAGCTTTTTAAGCGATTTAATATCGGAAATGGCAAACATTCAACTAATATTATGACACTTCAAATGACAGCTGAGTTTGACAGGTGTCAAATGCCAGCGCAACCAACTTGAAACCACAAAACGAATGACCCTGTATATAAATCTTCCTAAACATACAATCAAACCAACCCCGTAACACTGTTAACCTTACATTTCTCTGCCTTTGCAGCCAATATTGAACAAAATTCATAAATGCATGTCAGAATAACTGTATTAAGGCAGTTCTTGCACTTATATAACCAACTTTCTGTCTTGTAACATACTCTCCGCCAACATAGTCTAATCAAATGAACTCCACAGGCTGAAGCTATTAGCACCGATTAAGCTATATTGAACAAAAGTAAAATCGCGATTGCATCTAGAAACAAGGAAAAGTCCAATCACAAAAATGTTTATTTTCATTACCCTTAACTGTTGTCACGGGGCTTGTATTTTTGTTAACAGAAAAAAAAATAAAACCACAAATACCCGAATCCGCAAAAGAAGCAACCGAAAAATTTCAGGTTGAAATTTGAAATATCCTTTTGTGTGCACGCATATTTATGTATGCCATCCTCGCCAGCTATCTCCTCCATCAAGGATACTTTTGTAGCAACATGCATCCATCCACTGAAATGTTCGCTTACCTTTGAGAAGACAAGTACACTAAATTTAACGAGTGCCTGGTAGCCTTCTGGCGATATACTCTATCTGTGGGACTAGTTACCACAAAAGGATCAAAGGTCCATACATATATATAGCTACTCATACTCTACAGGATACAGTACCATTTCTAGGATTTCTCACACACAAAGCAAACAAATTTGTCTTACTTACGACAAGAGGGTAAAACTAGAGTACGGATTTTTTTTTGTTCCCTTGCTCTGTTTTGACGTGCGGGTGAGCGGGCTTTAAATTATGAATACAAACAACAAAAAATGTACAACTTTGAATGAAAATAGTTTCAAGTATATACTCTCCTCTTGGTCTTTTTCATGCCGCATGGCCGACCTGTCTCCGAAGAAAATAATAATATTTCTATGAAAGTGATTTCAAAACGTCATAATAATTTTACGCCCTTTTGAGCTAAGTCTTTGTATATAGCTTTTTAAATGTTTGAACTTGCTCGAGGTGGACTACAATATATACAGAGTACGCACAACAAACGGAAAAATGTTGGAAAATGGGAAACGGAGCAATGGTAATTGAATTTCATCCGCTAAAGTGCGCGAAGTTATTTCTTCATGCTTTCTACCTTTTTTCTTTTTTTTTGATTTTATTTTCGTCTTCACTTCTTTTCATTGTTTGAATATTTCAATACTAAAACGTAGAATTGTGATTAAGCAAAGGGAAGCACAATTAATGCACTCGGAAGGCAGTTAATTGGAATAGAAAATGTGTTTAAGATTGCTAGAATTTATTAAAAAAAAAAGAAACCGTTAAGAGCGATGAATGGTAGTCGTCGATTACGGTTTAATCGACAAGTCATTACATATTTTAATTAAGAAGGCGAACTCTTAACAGGGAGTAAAGTACGCCTTCTGTTGCAATTTGCATAATGTTACAATTAAATTAAAAGTTAAAATTGCGGAATGAAGACTTTTTGCGTTGTCATATATTAAGTCAGGCAATTGAAAACGATTTGGTAGCCAAAAATGTAAGTTTCGATAGATTAAACATAGTTTTGAGACGGTGGTGAGATTCCATATCCATTTTGAAGTAGTCGCACTAACATTCTTGTTCATTGCTGTTTTCTTTGGACACAGCCAAATTGGCGATTTCAGCTTACTCAATTTTGATGGCAGTTATGTTATTTAGTAGTTTTGTAAGCGTGCTTCAGAAGATGTGTCGTTTGTCTTATGCATGCGAGAGGTACTCGTAGGTAAATATGGCTTTCGATGAAAATGATTAATATTTGAAAACCAATCTTAAATTTACCACCGTAAACCCTACCCTGCGTTGAAGTTCCATTATTCGAACTTTGAGTCAAGGAGTAAGTACTCAGTCAAGTTGAATTTGTAAGCCAAATGTATGTTCAATCCTTAAAAGTTCGCTAAAGTGAAAACCTTCCATTGATAAAATATTAATTTTGGAAAGAAAGAACTTGGCCATAAAAGAAAATGTTTACAAATTTGTCCAGCCTTCAACGGCCAGATGAACAAAACTGTGTGACACACGTTTTTGCCTTTCCCTATATCATTTTAGACTCAGAAGTGATTATAATTTTGGGTTCGAAATTTTGACGGTTAAATAATATTTCAGACGAATAATTCCTGAATTTTTAAAAAATACGCTCCAAGATTACAGGGCAAGTAACTCTTACAGCCTTATGATCGAAATAATATTTGAATAATAAAAAGAAGATCAAGAAGCTGAGATCTGGTTTCTAAGTATGAAGTAAACCGCGTGAAAACCTTTGCCATTAAAAACAGAGATTAGATCAGATCAGGTGCAAAAATTCAGTAGCCAGAATAAGTTACCTATTCAAATTCTTTTATTGAAGAGCAAGTTCTTCTTCTTAATAAAATTTGACATCGCTGCAACAAGGCCGCCGGCTCTGACTACCTAAGTGCAGTTTTTAGTTTCACATTGGTTATGAATTTTTAAGATCATCAGATGTGAAGACCTGCTCCATATAATATATTCTTTGCTATGTAGACTGCAATTGATACCTACTGCCGTATCTATCATAGGTACCGTGGTTGCTCTCCAACCCCCAAGGTACGCCGTAAGACCTTAAAGGTTGTCCTATTAAAAGCTGTCAAGGTTATTTAACATTCCCGTATATGTATACAGTGTATACGAGAAAGAGGAAACCATAAATTTGAGAGAATAACCAAGTAGGTAGGTTAAGATGAAGGTACATATCTAAAAATAATTATTCTGATCGTTTTTCGAATAAATGTTCTTTTAAAAACACCGAGAACGCAAATAATATTTTTTTTTAATTTGGATAGTAAATAATGAAACCCAAACCATTTTGATAATTTTCTAGAAAACAGCTCCAACGAATTTCATACTTTTTTAAAGGTAAAACTTCCTGCGACTAAATACTTAGACTTTGACGCGATTTGCAAACCTAGGGTTTTTCGAAAAATCTTAAATTCCTCATCAGTGAAAATCTTCTTCAATTCTTTTCAAAATATTATGTATCTAGGGTAACGCGAACATTACCGCTTAAAATCTTTCGTGCTGATAGTTTCAATACTAACCATTTTAAAATTTCCTGACATTTCTTTTTTTAATTTTGTTAAACTGGGAAACCGAACAATCCAATAGAATTAAACCCGATTAGGTGTACAAAGAGTTGTAAGAAACATAAAAACCCTACACTTGACTTGACGATTGTTTTATTCTCAAAAAACAAAAAATCCCCAAATAAAGCCGATTTGAACACAAAGTAATCTATCCTATTATGAAGCAAGCGTTGTGCGATCAAGTCATGCACTTTATTTTTTTAAATAGCAACGACTGGAAAAGAATTTGAATCAAAAATCTGTATTCAGCAATAGGAAATGGTTCAGGACATTCTGGTTTGAAGACATGTCTTGGCTTTCAATTTGACAAAGCGCATAATAGCGTTCCAAATTTAGACAAATCTTTCAAGCATTTGGGGGCACTATGTAGAGGACGGACTAAGGCACACGTTTGTGTGAATTTGTGTTCTTTTTTTTTGTAAATAGGGGCAGCACTTACACGCAACTTTATGCCACATGAAATCACAACGAAGAAATTAAAATTTTATAAAATGATATCAGAATGTACGTGATGAATGCGATTTATCTTTTTCATATCAATGGATAAGGACCAACTTTAATTAGCAACGCTATAAATTGAATAATCTCGTCCTTGAATTACAGCCTTTAATAATCCATGTAAGCGAACATATAGAGTTACCCAGTGTTTAATTGTATTCGACTCAAGGGTTTACATGTTGTTCAATTAACCTACAAGGAGAATTGACGTAAGTTAATTATACTAATTACCATCTGCGAGTCACATTAACCGCTTTTTGAGAGCTTAACTCATTTTATGAATATGTATCAGCAGGTCGGGACATTTATACTCACAGAGATAATTGGATTTAGCCGAGCAGGGTGGCGTATGTGGAACATTTTCCTCATGCAAATGTCTAAAATGGTTTGTTTTAACCAAAAGAAAACTTAATCACTTTTCGTGAGAAAATAGAAAGTGGGGCGTTGTATTGTTCCTTCGTGGAGATGAATTTCGTCGTTTATAGAATGGAATAGACATTTATTTGTAGTAGAGTGCATCATTCAAACAAGTTCAACAAAGTTGCTTTGTATATGCAACAATCTTATTTATGATAATAATGGGTTTTTTATTTAACAACATCAGCTGAAAGCCCTGGTAGCTAGTCCTACAATATTTTATTTTTTATATTAATATCGTAATTTATTACTTATTAATAAAGTAGGAATATTATTATTATTATTATTTAACAAAACGTCTTCCCATAAAAGACTCCACCCAATATCATATATCACCACATATCCAGTTGAGATAGTCTACTGCTTCACTGTAAACAACTATTCAAAACATCTATACTTGCTCATTTGGTTAACCAAAATACTCGCATTCAAAATTACAATTACTAACCACTAAAAAAAGGAAACACCCTCTCACATAATGCCGCATAAAAAACGCGTTTAAGTGCCCCTGCTGTCATGCGAAAAACACGCATTAATTGCGCAAATAAACGAGCTACACAATTCCCTAGAGCACAAACGTTTTAGCTATCAAATTGGATATTCGAGAGCGAGTCCGTAAAAAAATGTGCGTTACATCGGAAACCCATGATACCGACGATATATCCTCGGTTAAATTTCAAGAAGTGCGAAACATATGTAAACACAATAAATTAAAATTATATCACCACCATACAAAGAAGAGCAAATTTCTCAGTATTCCCTCATGATTTCTCACTTAATCCTTGGCTCTCCCTCCTTTCTGTGAAATCTGTCGTTAGATGTATTTTAATTAACCTTTGAACGATTTGTTGTTTATTATTTTTCATTTTAAGTATCCAACTTCACTTGCATTCGGAAACAAATTTAAACTCTTGTGTTCACACATACAAACTTAAGGGCTTTGTAAAACAGAAATACAAAAAAAAAACAAACAAAACGGGGCCAAAATAAATCCGAAGCAGAACAGGAAGTTAGGAGGCACTCCGCGCTTGTCGTCCTTACACCAACGACAATAACAGCGAAACGTTTCCAGTCGCTAATAGCGTACCGTCACTGAGATGAGGATGACGATGACGATGCTCCGACTACTATACCACCAACTAGAGGTGCACTATAGCAGATTTTTTTCACTTTATTTATTTTTTTGTAAATACAAATCTACGTATGTATCCTTGCTCGTGGTAGGAGATTACGTAACGCGTAATACGAACCAAACACACATACTATTTGTCACATTTGAATCTTCCGTTTGGTATACGATTTGATTTTTTTTTTTCACACTACATTTTTGTTAACACGCTAAGGATCAACTTTTACAGCATGTGTATAGACCGTTATCCGTGTCGGATTAATTCGAATCGCGTTCCGGAGAAGAGATTATATTTCCTTTCGACGAGAGTTTAGTATTTGTGCAAAGCTTGAAAACATTTAAACGAGGATGTCGGAAAGGGGGAATATAAAAAAATGGTGTTTACCGTTTTATGTCAAATGTCCTTGAACTTAATTTCAATGGGTATATGTTACTGCAGTGATTATGCAGCTATAGGGGTTTATTTTTCCCAACCGAGTACTTTATTGTTCACAAAACACTTTGCAAAAAGAACGCGTTCAAATTGGATTCGTTTACTGTTTGACTGGCGGATCCTTTGTGTCATTAAAAAAAAGGATATTTTCTTTCAAATCTACAATAATAAAAACACACAATCAATTCAATAAAACACACAGAACGGCACCATTTGACATCAGCACGCAATCTGAGAAGCCAAAAATTCATCACGAGTCCCGCTGCTGCTGCCGCTGTGTAACTTTCGCAGGATAACAACAATCATCTAGGGATGTTCCAAGCACATTTGTTGGTGTTATTGTTGTTGGCCTTGTGACTTTTTCGACTAGTTGTTTGCGTTTATTCTTATCAATTGCATGGATATTGGTGAGCGTATAACAGTTTGTTCGGGTGAGCTTTTCGGTGTTTTGATGAGAGAACGCATACTCGGTTTTTAAGGGGTTTTGTAGGGTAAAGTTGCGACTATGGATCTGTCGCTTTGTAGCTGAAAATTAACACATAACCTACCTCAAAATTGAGAGATTAGTCCTTACGAAAGGCAGCATGCAGCGTTAGGGATGGGACTTTATTCCGGGTATCTTTCGCAGACCAAGATTGTCCTGGGAGTAATTGTGTCAGCGTTCACTGTTTCTACCGCCTGTCTACTTTTTTAGCATGCATTTTGAGCGTATTGTAAAGCTTTCTTTATTCTTTTTCATAGTAAGTTTTGAGCTAGGTCTTTAAAAAGTTCGAAAAAAACGACAGCACTGTAGAATGGCTTTAGATATTTCCATAGTTTAAAGTAAGAGAGATATCCACTTGATCTTACCATCTCACCCTGAGCACACATAGCGGATGTCTGCCCGATGACATGAATTTTGCAGCATGGTTTTAAATCCGAGCTGGATTTACCTAGGGATGCTCTGTCCAAAGAAGAAGCTGATCTCCACTGAGTTTCTCCAGCCTTGACTGAAGAACTTGTTCACACAGCTTTCTTTTGAAACGAACGGAAGCTACTGTTTTATTTCAAGTACAAGTTTCTGAATCAGGAAGCCGCCTCAGGTTAGTTATGATCTCGGACGTTTGCCTGACTTTCGCGAGAGAAGGATCAACCGAAATCCCTTCAGATGTTATTTGTGATTTTTTAGGTATTGAACCTGAGACCCATCGCGACGAAGTCCACCACCCTAACCACTGAGGCAATACGCCCACTGGATTACATCTTAATGGTTAAAATTACACCCTCTTCATTAGGTCCTTACCTTGTGCTCTTTTTAAAGTGTGTGCATATTTGGAGGGTGAACGAAATTCCGAATTAGTGAGTACTTATAATATATGTACGCTAGTTTTGCTTAATACTTGTAAAATATGCCGTTCCATTTTTTTGGGAGTGCATTTTTAGATAAATTGTAATTTACTATTAAAAGTTGTTGGGGTAATCCTTCTAAATACTGCTCAGGTATCCTGCCTCCAGTCATATAACGATCAATCTATAAATGTCCGTCTCATCCACAGACATTGCCGATGCACTTAATTACCTAACACCATAGCTTAAACTAATACCCCGACATCGTTCATATCCCAGTGAGAACCCCGTCTATTCCGCGTTATTCCACACATGGGTTTGCTGACTCTGCCCCCGTCTGAAAAGCTCGGGTGCGATACAAAAGCTCCAACCATTTGGTGTGTCGCCAAAAATGCACTCTTCGAGCCAAAAATTGCACACTATCCGCTGCAATCAAATATTACCATTGGACTGTGGGTATAGTACAAACCATTCGCTCATGCAAGGACATCCCGAAAGCTGTAAGCCATACGACTAAAAAAAAGGAACTGATAAAAATATAGCAAATGTTAACTGTCATACATACTGCACCTATCATCGGGGATTGACAGACAACCGTCAGGTTCTACCTTCATCAGTTGTATGCATTCAGTGAGATGAAAAGCGAATAAAGGGTGCGGTTGATTAGTGTGAACCCAATCACATGGTTTCCACAGCTTCCACTGGCCTAATCCTACTTTGTGTGTGCTCATTTTCAAAGAACAAACTTCGGTGAGTTTTCTTTTCGTTTTACGTTGGTTTTCATTTCTCCCCGTTCGTCTTTTATTTTTGTTTTGCTGTTTTTTTGTTTTTGTTTTTAGAGGTTATTTAAGGGTGCGGCTGGCCCGAATCGACGAAGAAACTGGCACAGAAGCACAGTTTCCTCGTCATTTCACCTACATTTTTACAACACCAACAATAGGAAAATAACCGAGGAGCGTATATGGAGGAGCTCAGTGCAAACCCCTCTTACTGGATGGTCGCGCTGGCAGCAGGATGCTGGGTGCTGCTCGCTCAACCCCTACCCACTACTATCGACCTATGGTATTTAGTGTGTGTGTGTTGATGATGTCGCGTTGCCTTTTGTCGCTCCATTTTTTTTGGATTTTGGCCAACAAATGGTATTATTATTATTTTTTGTTTTCTCTTCTTTCTTGTACGTTTTTTTAAAAACACAAACATTAGATTTCTCCCTGCTGAATACACAAGTATCCATTCTATGCAGATATAACCTGGCAGCAGTTCCAGAACGGAGTCTAGTAATAAAAACGAGGATGCTGAGCATAGTGCGAATTGGTTTTGCCTATTGGTACAAGGCGTATTTATAGGTTTTGTTCCTTTTAAAGTGTGATCGGAACTTTATGTCTCTTTTCTGTGTTGTGTTGTTGTTGAGGGCCTTTTCGTTTGAGTTGAGCTGAGTGTGTTGGGCTTTGCGCGTTCAAACGAAGGGAAACATGCGAGCTATGGTGGGGAGTATTTCCGAAACAATGTAGGTACATGGATATGGGGTGAATTACTTTTGTTTGAGTTCTACCAGCGAGGTTGATTGATGGGGATGTGTGATACATTGCACAAAGGAGTTGGGGTTTTTTTCATCTTTCGTTTAAATGTTTGTTTTGCGTTATTTAACGATGAGTTTATGTGCAGGCGTTTTAAAGTATTTTGTTTTGAGGGTAAGGCTTTGGGCGCAGCACCTTTTTGTGTTCTACTTTTGATGTAGGAACGTTCTTGTTTTATTTTTTTATTTGGATATGTTGAGAAAACCTTGGCTATCTGCATCAATATGATGTTCATGTCAGAGCTTCGATGGCTATAAATGTATAAGTGATGTTTTTTATGTAATTATTTAACATTGAATCATTTAGAGGTGGTTATAAATCAAACTACATCTTTAAACTCAAGTTCTCCCTTAAATCAACCTAGATTAATGCACCAACTGCACATCTAACATTGTTAAATAGCATGCACAGCAAAACAACAGAAATACGCTGCAACCAGACATCACTAATCCGACGGAAACGAAGAACAATTTCGCCCGGGTACTTGAGCGAAGTAAACATGTCCATACCAAAGGCAATTGGCTTAAAATTGGCTCCAGGCTACCAATTCAAACATAGATACGAACATTCACACCAATTCACCTTTAAAATAGGTACCGAAAGCTTTCATCTCGAAAACACTTCCGAAAAGCTGTCCTGCTATGACTTCTGGCCAGACAGAAATTAGTGAAGAGTTAACCGTCGACAATGCCATACAGAACCACAAGAGTAACTGTTGACATCCCTTGTCAATGTAAATTGCTAAATACTCCTTTCGTTGGTGCACGATACGAACGGAGTTGGTTGGCCTTGCAGCGGCACTTTGGAATAAATTTACATGCCGTTGGGGAAACGCCGAAAGGGTTTTGGGATTTTGGATTTGCATAGTGAACACGATGATGAATTGTTTGCATGTCGAAGGTTATACGCATGGAGAATTCGTATAATAGGAGCTTTTGAAAATATTTGCCATGTTTGTTTTGTTAAAATGGTGTTTTTTTACACGTGCCTGTTGGAAGAGGTTTCTGTTTAATTGTTTGAAAATTCGTTGCAAAAAATGATACCGACTATTATTTCAAGTATTTTTTTCTGAGCTTCATCATTGACCTAATTCACCTAAAGCGGATTAGAGTAGTCCACTCTAGGAGAAGTTCAGAAAAAATACTTCAATTTAACAGCGGGGACACTTTTCTCGTCAGAGCAATAGTCTGTATTATTGGCCGACTCAAACCTAAAGTGGAATTATCTACGAGCAGATGGTCGTTCCGACAGTTCAAAGTGGAGAGAAGCGATTACAGAGGTCGCCTTCACAGAGTAAAGATGAACAAACAGTCCAGCCGTCGACATCCTACTTAATTGCGCGCCACTTTATACAACTTGATACAAATATGACGGTATTGAAAATCACTTTCAAATGTTTAACATTTTTGTGTACAACACACGAGGCTAATCAATTTTGACGAAGTAGTTTGTTTCTATATTATGTTCGTCACTATCTGCCTCGATCTTGCTGTGTCGCAAGTCTCTACATATTTTATGAACTATGGTTTTCCAAACGCTCGTTAAAGTTAATTTGCGCGAATGCAACAATTTTATAAAACACATTAATTTAAAATAACAAATAAAACAGCTTCCAAGTCTGGAAATAGGTTTTATCATCATCAGCTTTAAATGTTTCAGATGATCCGTTCTATAATACATCCCCTGCGATCTTTGCTTTGTTGATCAATGACCAACAATTTAAAAGAGTTTGGTAATTGAACGATTATTCAATCGTTTATTTACCATTAAGTTTTATTAAAAAACTCATTTCGATCTATATCAGTCGCAATTAAATGGATCTGTAACTTTGCACAAATGTGCGTTAACATTTTCTACGAATATCATTTTAGTTGCTCAATTACTACAGTCAGTTGCTGATGTTTACAAACATTTATCCCCATCATGAAAATTGGCAATCACCAGAACATTATACTTTTGGTCGTGGCTTTATTTTTAACGTTAAAAAATGTGTCCTTAGTAAGCACTTTAATTTCGATTAGTTTGTGAATATAATTGTCTATCGTTATTTAGGTAGAAAAAACATCGAAATTGTTACGAGTTAATTGTGTTCTGCATGATCCTATAGCAGTACAAAATGTTACGTGTTGGGCAAGACCCATAAACCGGACAGTTAGTGTGATCAATATGAGATGTAATCTGACTCGGGTCTTAAATAATCTGCAAGTAAGTATTCATATATCTCGCAAATGCCACGACTGTACATACACTGTACGGTACTACAGCTTTTCAATTTATTGGAAAATTGTAATGGGCCAGACTATCCGACAATTGATTCCATTTCAATGGCAAGAATTTGAATACTTTTTTAAGGTAAACATCCAAATATTCAAACGATCGAATCTACAGTTCAAACAGTTCCTTTTAAATGTCACGGAGGACTACTGTAAATTTATTGCCAACAAAAACGCTGGCCGATATCTAAGCATAGTATCGAAAGTATATATGGCCTATACTAATATGAATCATACCTGTCCGTATTTTGTGAGTATAAAACACTACGAGTGCTACTAGCTGCTCTTTGAACGAGCTATTTTCACTTTTTCAGGGACACATGTATGTGAAAGATCTTCCCGTCGACTGGAGGAACATACCGACATTCTGGCCATCAGGAGAATATCGTCTCGACATCACATCGTTGGGTAATAGAGTAAAGATCATTACAATGCAATTCTATTTTGAGATCAAAGAAATATTTAGGCCAGTGTAAGCGCAAAGGTCGTGTAAAGGATTATAAAGCGTACTTTATAAAGAATAAAATTGCAGATCATAATGACGGAACTTACTCATTCTTCTATTGGTGTTTATGCTTGTTGTTGTGCAGCTCCTCTAAATGAAATAGACCAGTTAGAACAGTTTGTCTATTATCGGCAATTTATTTACATCGCTGTTGCCTCACTATGTGAGCTCTGCATGTGTTATTTCATTTCAAATTTGCAACTTGCCGGTATTAGGTAGATTCATATTGTTTTTATTGGTACAAAATAGTCGGTTCAAGGTGATGACCAAAGTAGTTGTGAATTACTGAAAGAAGAGTGGACCGAGGTGCCTACCTTGAGAGATACCGGATATTTTTTGATAATAAATAATTTAAATTTTAATTTTTAAGTCCCTATAGTTAATGATGATTTTATTACTGGAGAATGTGAATCACTCTTTCGGATGCATTACCGGAATCAGCGTGGAATAACATCTGTTCGCTGCCTATTCATTTTGTCATCATTACAATAGGCCTTACCTCTGATTTTTTGAGGCAAAACCCTTGTTCCTCATCAGCAAAACTTTTACAAAAGTTGTAAATACTTCGAAGTGCTAAGATATATTTATAAGACAGTTTCAAAATGCAAGTATATATTCAACGTAATTTTCTTAATCACTTGTCTTGTAAGGCATGATGAATGACGGTTTCAACCTTAGATAGTTTTTGGAAAGACTCCTACAAGGTGATAAGTAAGTTTGCTATTTACTGATGAAATTCACAAAATATTTGACAACTTAAATTCAATTTAAATATAGACGAATAGTTGGTGAAATCTCAATTACTTTCAAATTATAATCGCAGTATACCTACAGACCTTAGAAAGCTGAGAAAGGGCTCACACAATCATTGACTCATGTAATCAACACCTCAAGCCAAGATTTAATTTTTTTTTAAAGTACAGAACAATGATAAGTGTTTTTCGGACATATTTTTTCTTACACACATAAAAGTATTCTGGACCATGCAAACAAAGGGGTGACCATGATCATGAAGTCACACATTCTGCGAATTTGTAAAGGCTATGTTAATGAGGGTTTGATGACTACTACTCTCTTAGTGGGCATTGAAGTGGGCTAGAGAGACTGCCAAGGAAACCTTTTTCTAAAAACAAGTTAAAATTGTATAACAATTTTTTAAATACATTATAATTTACAATGGCAACAAGTTCAGCGAAATCAAGCTTGTGGCCATATTAACTGAAATTGCTAAAGAATATGTTGTGCTGGTCACTTGTGGTAGCACTGCCCATTAAAAACCGATTTCTAAAAATATTTCCAAACAATTTCAAAACTTTCCGGTTAGATTTTAACTCCCTTATTTTATCTGCCTAAATTAATTCGTGTCTATTATTTAAAAAAAAAACTGTTCGTAATTAATCTACAGAAGCGGAAATATATTATCGACTTAACCAGGGTCAAACCACCAAGCCCAGTGCCATTTAGCGATGAAACCTAAAAGATATCTACTTTAAAATCCATAAATTCGGAAACAAAGTATAAATGCCAAAACCCAACTGAGCAGATAGTTACTTCTATCAGCGTGTCAATTAATTGTTTTGCTTTTAACTTTTGGACAAATGCCGTCAGCCACCAGTTGGCCATTAGCGAACAATCGAACCAGATCATACCATGAAGGCCGGCAAGTTTCATTACAGTCTGATACAGCTTTTGGCAGCCTTTTTAGTTCTTAACGTACATACGTTCAAAAATCACTCTGCTCAATAGAGATTAAAAAACCTATTTTTTAGGCAGAAAAGCACGCAAAAATGCTGCGAACCCGCTGCGCTGTACATGATCCAGTATCCATACAGAATATCTCCTGCTGGTCAAAACCAATTAGTCGCACCGTCAGTTTGCTGAATGCGAAAGCCAACCTAACTCGGCTTTTAAATCAGGTGCATGTAAGCTCTTGCCTTGTTATTTTTTTGTTGCATTTAATACTTTCTTTTTGTTCTAGTTGAACATGCAACTATTCAAAAGATCGGATCTCGAATATAAACATTATTTTGCTAACATCACGGAGGATATATGTATGTTTTTTGCCAAAAGTAAAGGAAGCTATTACCTAAGGCTATTGACAAGCATTTATTTGCCTTACACCAATATGAACCACACGTGCCCATATTTTGTAAGTTGAACTAGGATGCAATTCGCACGTAATTTTCTTTAAGTCTTAAGCAATTGTCTTTCTTTATAGGGTCACATGTCTATAAAAGATCTTCCCTTGGATTCGGATAAAATTCCAGCATTGTGGCCGCCTGCCGAGTATCGATTGGACTTGTTAATTATTGGCGATGGCAGCAATATCGTAACCTTACAACACTTTTTCGAAATCAAGGAGAAAGTTCGAAATTGGTGAGCGTATAGTCTTGGAGTGTAATCGGGGATGGAGTATGTTTATAAAGTGCATTTTGACGAGGGTTTTAATAAATTTAATCACAGCGGTGGTGTTATTTTTTTCAGAGCTGATTCCATGTTTTATGATTTGAGGTCGTAGTTTAAATCTCAATGTGGACGTTGCGTTCGGTTTGCAAAAAAAAAAACGAAAGCCAAAGTTTTTCACTGTGTCACCTCTCGGTAACATCACTGGAAAACATCAGAGAGTATATAAGAAACTTTCAAAGAGCCACTCAGTAACAAAAATTAAAATCATCCTCAAACGAATGCTGGTGAGTAGCTGGCTCCCGGCCGCTCCCTATGGATCTATTGTAGTACTATAGAAGGATTAGCTTCTCGATCAGGATTAGAGAGGTTAAAATGGCAGCTTGCACTTGCTTGCTTGCAACCTTTTACTGTAATCGAAAGTATGACTGAATTCCAAAACGTCAAAAATATGCGCATTGTGAATGTACCTTGTACACTGCTTTTCTGATGCCAGGTTATGAATACTTATGCCCTGCTTTGCATTTGTTATGCATTTGTTACCGCAAATCAAAGTAAAATTGGCAAATTATTACAAATACTTTATTTAGTTTTGTTTGACAGTTCAAACTGAAATGTCAAATATCATTTGCATCATAATCATTCGCCATGCTTGCTTTTGTTTGGCAGTTGATGCGTTCACAATGTGTTTTGGAAAAGTATGCATTGCGTCATAGTTATCTCCTTGCGTTTTGGAATTCAGCTTATTCTTCTTTATCTTTATTACCTTTAACAAAAAGCGACTAATGATCGATTTATGTTCATGTCAAAAGTCAATTAAACGCTTGTTTCGCATTAATTGAAACGAAAACATTTCAAAAAGATCCTAATCAGGGGTGTAACTAAGCGTTAAAATTCACATTTGAAACTTATTTGCTTTGTGTTTAATTGTGCCATTAAAAATATTTTAATAACGGCCGTTTATAGTCAGTTGCAATTTTATGAAGCATAGAAGCTGATGGAAATCGGCATATTTCATATCGTAACGTTTGTCGTTATGGCTGTCGGTGTGACTACGAAAAATGTGTTCTTTGTAAGCACAAACACATTACATGTTGTGGCTTAAAACATTTCTATAACGTTTCTATAATTCAGGCAGAAAAAACGTCCAAAATGTTACGAGCCAATTGTGAAGTGCACGAGCACGCGACATTGCAAAATGTTACATGCTGGGCAAAACCTATCAACCGGACAGCTAGTGTGATTAATATGAGATGTAAATCTTGAAAGAGGTGCATGTAAGCATTCACACTTTTTTTTTATACTTAAAGTGGCTGTGTGAGTGCAGAGGCTCGCAAGAACATCCAGGGCCCATTTCATAAGGTTATTCGTTTTATTTCCAGCAACTAGCTGACCCGTGCTCGCCTTGCTTCGCAAGCGCATTTTAATTTAAACCAAATTGAGTGTAACTCCCCCTCAATCTCATGCGTCACATTCGCTCTACTCGACTACTCATATGTCATATGTCATATCATATACCCATATATTCTTCAGTTCAATTTAAAAAAGGAGAGCAAAAACAAAAAACAACAAGGAGGACAAAAGATGCATAAAAGAAATAAAGAAAAGCACACAGCGACAGCACAAACGGTACAGAGAGAGAAACAGATTTTGTCGCACGAACACAAAATTTCCTCCACTCAGCGCTGGAAAAATCCAACGATTAAGATTTAATCGAAGATTTTACTTTTTTGAATTGCATAAAATTTATAGGTTATTGCTTATTGTTCAACTTCAGGATAACGTACAAAGATGATTTATATCTTCAAATCTTTGTACGTACCTAATTGAACTTTATTTAAAAAAAAAAAATCCTATTTCATTTGAATGAGTCATTCCAAAGCAATAAGGCATTCGAAAATTACAACTTTTCTTAGATATCAGCTTAGATCTCCGCTTCTGGACAGCAGACAGTGATAAAAAATATCCTATATTTTAACCTCGAGAATTTTCAATGCAACTGTGAAAACCGGAATCAATTTCGTGCAGTACTTTTTTAATCTATTGCGGGCAAACACCTTACGGCCGGAAAAATAGTTACAGTTTTATTATAGTAATGATTTGGCAAATATTTTTTTCTTTAGTATACAGTAATGTTTTGTAAATATTTTCTCACTTCAATAACTTATTTTCACAACGGCTATAGTTGTAAACATTATTGCTGTTTTCTTTTAAGTAATTGCGAATAGTCAAATCGATGGTTCAGAAACATCTGTAAATCGAATTTGCATTTACGATCGCGTTAATGAGCGACAACGTCTCAATCAATTATCCTATTTAAAACTAAAATCGAAACTGCTTTCGAAAAGTGATTTCAGTGGTTGTCTATGCACTGAGCTATAAAATTCGAGCAACATTATTGTTGCGACGTCATAGGTACTCGATAAAAAATGGTTATCGATCAAACACTACCACCGTCAAATGCCAACTTACATCCAAACCGAATTGACTGGCGGCCGAACTGAATCAGCAACATTCATTGAGGCAATTTCTAATGGCTGCAATACAGCGCGCATCTCAAGTCCACAAATGGCAGAATAAGGCAAACTTGAATTTCCCAAGCCAACATGAAGTTGTACATTATATTTTATAAATAAGCTCATAAGGTACTTTTAGAGCTAAAAGTTTGAAAACAATTGGTATAAAACCAATAATTTTATGAAATGGAGCCTCTTTGCCTTACCAATAAATATTTATAGTTTCAACTCTAAATTGACAGTTGGAACATTTGCCATACAAATTTCGCAATTGTCAGCTACCGAAAATTTGAAGTCGAGACTAAAAGTTGTTATTAGTACGACGCTCTGTTTATATGATTCCATAATCTTAACCACATATTTTTCACGCACATAACATCGCAAAAAAATTGGAAATATCGAGGTCTTCAGTTCGAAACATTATTAATTTATTCAAGAAGACTGCATATGTGAACCCACTGAAGAAAACTGGAAGACCATCAATTGCTAACGATCGTAACAGAAGGGCTGAACGAAAAATTCTCAAGAAAGATCGTCGTGCTACAACGGCAAATATCACCTGAGAGTGGAAAAATGTGATTAAAAAGCAAGTTTCAAGAGACACATGCATTCGAGAAATGCAGAAAATGGGATACAAATTTTATACAGTAATTTTTAACCAAATTGTTTTTGTTTTATTAACTTAGAAAATTGCTTCTTCTAAAAACCCGTCACTTAAGCAAAAGAAAAACCACTCTTAACTCCTTTGCAAAAAAAGAAGCGCTAAAGGTTGACTCGTGATCATCAAAACTGGACGCTAAGGCAATGGAGGAGTGTAATATGAAGCGATGAGTCTCGACTCGAACTTTGTGTTGGAGACTCACGGTCAAGAGTTCAAGCACGCCAGCTGAAGCATTTCACCCAGACTGCTTTAGACGAAAAACTAAATTTACCGCTTCAGTAATGATATGGGGATGTATTTCAGCTCAAGGAGTAGGTGACCTTCACTTCATCGATGGTACTGTGAATGCCAGTAGGTATCAAGACATCCTAGAGCACCAACTTTTACCTTCGATTCCGAGGCTGCAAACAGAAGATGGCAGTTTTACATTTCAGCAAGATGGCGCATCATGTCATACAGCCAAGCCAAATATGAGATGGCTTCGAGAACACACCATTCCAGTTCTAACGTGGCGTCCAAATAGCCCGGACCTGACCCAATTGAGACTTTGTGGGGAAAAATGAAAAAAAGAATTAAGAACAAATCCGGCTAAAAACTTGAATGAATTGAAGGAAAAGATCCAAGAAGTTTGGAATGGCATAACTCCTGAATACTGCTTTAATTTAGTGGAAACTCTTGCAAATCGAATTACAGACGTTATTAAAAACAAAGGTGACAGCACTCAGTGCTAAAAGACAGTTAATTTTTGTATTAGGCCAACTTTTTTGTGTCGATAAAAGAGTGTGTCAACTATTTTGCGCTATCTGAGTTACAATAATTTCGGGTATTTAATCATTAAATGAACTGTTATTATTTTATGAAAAATTATTTTTAAATGTCTAACACTTTCACAATATCGAAATAAATTTTGAGTTTGTTTGTTTACTTTGGAGTGCCAATCTTTTTTTTCGAATTTCATAAGACGGAAAGTAAACGGGCCAACTATTTTGCGTTTGGGTCGTATATATACAATTTCAGCAATCTTATTCAACACTGCAATTACCTTAGAAAAATATTAATAAATACAATTTTTCGTTTTGTAGATCAAATAATGTTCATTAAGTTGTTGAACTACATCATATCTTCAATTTAATAGAGTTGTCGTTCGATTAATGGGCTTGAGTATTAATTTTTGTTTTTTATTTTCAATTGTGTGTCCTCTCTATTTTTTAGTCATGACTTAAGGGTAGGTGAAAAAGTTTTACAAAAAACACGAGTAGCTCTGTAATGCAGAAAACCGCATTCTTGAAGGTCGGAGCCAAGAGCTTTCATCGTTGCAAATAAAACATTTCGCCGCCAAGATATAATTCGAAAGTGATTTATTTTGTACAAATAAAATCCATTGAATTGAAAAAAAAAAAAAGCGATGAGGTTGACGAATTGATATTATAGTGTTGGAAAATGGGAATGGGACTTAAAAATTCCGATGATACTGATTAGTTTTGATTTTTCTGCTTCGTCTACAGGACACAAACGATAATCTTCTATGGGGAATCCTAGACTCAGGCTTGTACTGCCGTTAAACAAAATTGTTTCTACTTCAGAAAAATTGTGAACAGACTCACTTTTATTTATATTCATGTACTGTAACCTGTAAGCCAGTTGAGATTGCCAGTGCTCTTAGATGTGCATTAATGAAGGTTTGTGAATATGCTGACGAACGTCTTAGTTTAAGAAGTACTCCACTGAAACTCAGTGCACTGTAGTAATTTTGTCAATCATAGTTTTGTTTGTTTTTTATTTGCAAAAATACATACACAAATAAAATATAAATGCTCTGTTGCTTTGAAACGATGCACAAATTCGAAAATAATTATCCCTAGCACTGATGTATTTGACTGTTACCTGAAGCCTCGGTTTTTCATAAAAAAAAACTGGCTTATTTTAAGAGACTCGTGAGAATATATTCTATAAACACGTCTTGTAACTTCAATAATGATAACGGAGTTCTTGGGCTTTTAAATGTTAAAATTCATACAAATATTTTGCGGATCTAACACGACAACTACAGAAAATGATTAAAAATCGCAATTGAATTATTTCTGTAATGCAATAGTGTAAAAGGTGTATCTTTCACTAACTAATGCAAAAAACTCATAAACTATTCTTACATTATTCGAACTTCCTTTATTGTGAAGAACGACTCAATAAAAGCGATCATTTTTTTTTTTTCAAACAGTGTAAAACTTAAACTATAGCTTCCAGGCGGCCAATACTGCGGAACCCTTTCCTGTGGCACTTGTAAGTCCTTTATGTAAAAAGCACCCTTTGAATAGGACAAAAATAAACTTAATAAATAAATTTTCGCAAATAATACAGGACTTACAAAATATGGACATTTGCGAATTATATTTGCGAACGGCTTGATTATTGAAAAGAGAATTCTCGTATAAGCGCTATAGATGTTGTTTTTCATAATTCCACAGATATTCATCGTGGTATTGACAAGAAACGGTCTATAAACAATTTCAGCTTTCTTATTCAACACCGCATTTAACTTGGAAAAAAATAAATAAATATGTAAACAATTTTCGTACGTGGATCATAACATTTTCTTACAGTCACATCGTTAACTGGTCGAACTACTTCGAATCTTAAATTTAAAAGAGTGGTGGTCCGATTTATGGGCTTGAGTACACAGCTTCTGTTTTGAAATATATTTGAGTCAGCCTTAATAATGTTGCATTTTTCAAATTTAAGCATAACAAGGGACTGGAAAAGAAGGCGTTTATTAAAAATTAAAAGAGTTTTTTTTTTTTTAAATATATTTATAATCGAGATGTTGAAGAGACGCATGATTCCATCTGTATACTGGTGAAGGTATATTCGAACTCTTTCGAATATTGTAGATGATTTCGGTTAAATTAACGGATATACGCACATGTGGTTTTATTTTTAATGAGTCTATTTAAGCAAATGGAATACTTTAATCCACGATTGAATCCAGTTAGATATGTTTTTTAATTTTATCTGCAGTGCTTTAAAAGGGGTCCATAATTAAGACAGGTCTTATCAAATCGAATCTTCTTTTAATTGTTTTGGAATTATAATAAAGTACTCCTATGTGAAAAAAACAGCAAAACAGCAAAGCATGATAACAAATATTCCTCTTGCGAATGTTGTTCGTTTGAGCGGTGTCGGTCGTGCGTAACAAGTGAACAAAGTTCGTTGTCTCGATTTAAAAGGTAATAATGACTGGAGGCAGTCGGCAATCAAATAGTTATACTCTCGGATGTATGTGCGTGTGATGTTCGTGTGAAGAGGGATGGTGAACAAAAATCGTTTTATGATTTTGTTCATATCGCTTGCGGAACATATATTTGAATGTTAATCAATTTGTTCTCCGCTAGCTGTTCATCTAGACATTTCAGATTAGAGGCCTGACGTTTCATCCATTTTGTTGGTGCTAAATTTTTGATAATATGGTAGTAGGTACTTTACGAATGCTGGTAGTACAAACGCGCATAAGTAAACCAAAAAAAATGCATATAATAGATTCAAACATATTTCTATTCCAACTAGTCTCGAAAATCGACCATACAATATTTATGTTGTTTTTTATAAACTATATCGTGACAGATAGATTCAGAAAAAATACGAAAAATATTTTCCCAGAAAATTATACGGTTGCTTACTTTTAGGGGTAAATAGCATTCCTTGGAAAATAGGTTCTAATCTAAGATGATTTTTGTTCACATACGTTCTATGGTAAACAATAAATTGGAATTGTTAACACAATTTTACTAGCATTAATGGCGACATTTACCCACAATGTTTCGGTTCTGCATATATGGCACAGTGCCTTTCGAATGAGATAAGTTTCATTTCCCTCATTTCATAATAAATACTAAATAAAGTACACGACTGGTCGAACGAAACTTTATCGATCTTCAAAAGTTTGGTTGGCTGTTTTTTATTTTATTAAGTAGGTAGATAGAAACCTGAGAACAGATGCCAGATAAAGGAAACGGTGCATAGAATATAGTAAAGGAATATGTAGTGTTAAATAAAATAACAATGTGAGTTTTTATAAGTTGAAGTTTTGAGTAAAAGGCAATTGTCCGAAGTTATGGTTAAATAGTTAAAAGCGTCTACAGTACTGAAGCAAATGAATTGGGAGTTTCTGATTGTGTGAGGAAGTGATTGCAATTATGTTATGGTGCATATTCAACAAGGTTGAAAAAAGGATAATATTTGCTGAAATGAAGTTTTGCGTAGTAGCTGTTATTGCATTTTTGTCGGATGTGGGGAGTATATAACAAAAATATTACATAGATATGTAAAAATAGATTGGGAAATGTAGATAATTAAAAAACTGATTTTATCTTTAATATGTATTTTTATCAAAATCGTTAGAGCGGTTTTTGTAAAATTTGGCAGTCAAAACAGTACCAAATATTGCAAAGATTGCTTTGCAAAATACTATTGCTTAACTATTTAGCTGAAAACCGAGTAAAAGTATTGTTCGGGATGTAATCATTATTTGGTTTTTAAAGTTTTATCGAAATCGAAAATGTTTTTAAAATTAGCGTTTTCGTTGATTCGAATTGAAAATTAAGGACGCAATAATTTTGAAAATAACAATTTTGCTCTAAGTTTCAGATAAACTAAATAACACTAAATTTGTCAAAAATTATATTTTACAAATATCCATTTTACCATAGTAAAAAATAAATAAATAGTTGGCGCAACAGGTCCGTAGGGACCTCACAGCCATTCGTCTTGTGTGAGTTTTTATTTTTGGGGCGAATGGAAGGGATCTACAATTTATGCCGAGTCCAAACGGCCAATTGAGAAGCTCTTTCATGACAGTTTTACTCTCGGATGATTGTCAGACGTTCGCGAGAGTCAAAAAACATGAAGTTAAAATTTTTTTTTTTTCGGGATTCGAACCTGGGACCCCTCGCTTAGTAGTTCTACACACTAACCACTAAGCCACTGCGCCGACAATACAGAGAAAAAATGAGTTTGTTATTAAGTTAAAAGTTACCATATTACATCAAAAGTACCGTTATTCAATTTTCCAGCGGAAAACTGAGTATGCAGTCATGTTAACCTCACCTACTTAAGCCTAAATATCAATTTTGGTTGAAATTTTTCGAGCCGTTTTCGAACAAATCAAACTGGTATGAAAATGTTATTGCGGAAGGTACGATTAATATTGAGGTTAAAAATAAAAACGGCCCCGAGCTGTAAACGGAAACTTTTGATGTTCACGTATTAATATAATGATGAATCTTAAAATCTATTAACGGTAGTGCTGAATGAAAAAAATTTGTTCAGTATTTTTTGTTAGCAAACGATGGAAGCTGCCGAAAACAGTCGCAACTTGTCCAGCCGGCGCGCGTTTTGAACCGTCGTCCATGTAAAAATTGTTATTCTTCCATTTAAAACAAAAATAAAAATATGACGCTCCCTAAAACAGTTTATAATATTCGACAAAACTTTCGCTCAAGTTCGACGAATTGGTTTTCTTGAGGGTGCACTGAGGCTTTCGAATTGTCATGATTGTGCGAATTTTTTTTCATTGCAAAACTCTCCCTAAATCCACACTCAAGTCACTCAATATATATAACAAAACTTTCCATTGGCGCCATAAAATGTTATACCTACAACTAAAAACACATCTCCTTATAGCTGAAATCATCCTCGTGTAACCTCAATTTCAACCATCAATTGTAGAGATTTATCTAGTTCCAAATGAGAGAGAAAAAAAAAAAAAAAACTCCAAATCGGAAGAAGGATTTAAACGATTCTACCATGTCTGCCCCAGACTTCCATACACAGAAATACATTGCATTTCACAGAATCGTATACAACTTAAAAATTGCATTCGCCACTCATTGAGATTCATTGCATGTTGTTACCTAGTTTCAATTCAACACAAAAAAAAAAAAACTTCCAACTACAACGGAGTTTGGGGCTAAACCTCTGCTCATTTGAACACATGGACAACCAGTATATGAACATGGTTGCGTATTGCAAGAGAACAAATCAAAGTTGGTCCTTTCAATTGAGTCCTGAGTTGTGAACAACAAAACGAAACGATTGAGTTATTCGTTGTGGTTTCAGTGGCTATCTGGGTGAATCTGTTTCTCTTTTTTGCTTGTCCATTTTTTATTGACTCAAAGTGGAAATTAGAGGGTTTGATTTTTATTGACTCTTTTGGGGATTGATATTCTTTTTAATGGTTTTTCTCAATTGATGGCAATTAATTTTTGAGGTAAGTTTGAGGACAGTCTGTTACTGACAGTGGATGTTACTTTTTTTTCGAAGCTAAACGTAATTACTTTTCTGGAAAGTCCCAGCACTAGGCAGGAATGTTTTCTTCATTATGATTCTTTCCGTGATACTTTTAATCATTATCAGTGTCCAGGCTAAATTTTTCGAACTCACAATGGAGAAATTTTCCATACAAAATTGCATTTTGTGACCTAGAAAGTATTTAGTGTGGAGGTTAAAAATTATTATTAGTAAGGCCCTTTGTACTTTTATTCTTAGTACCCGTTAACGGTTTGCCTAGTAGCCTATTACACTTTGTTGTTGGTTGACATATATGCCTTTTAAAATTGAACCACAATGTATATCAGACGCTCTTTTCATAAATCACAAAATTAAGTCGAGCAATCTTTTTCGTTAAGATATTAAAATGCAAACCTGGTAACTGGAAAAATTTCTATATTAATGGGCTACATTGTTTTTTGTCGTACCGATTGCGGCGTTATTTTTAAACCGATTTCAATATAATATACACCAAATGGAAGGTGGATATCTGTAGGTGAATTCTGGCATGCACTGTTTTGTTACAAGCGATAAATCACCAAAGCGCAGAGTTTTCAATTTACATAACTCTAGCCACACCCGACAAATTTAAAAAAAAAAAATATACATTTCATTTTCTGAAACAGAAGTGGCCCACTTCAAGTGGGTAATACAAATGCGGTTAAAATTTCGGTTTTCTTACGGCAATATTATTCACTCCGGCTGTGGGTGTAAATCAAGTTTAAGTTAATTTTACACTCGACCATTTAATCCGCATTTTTTAAGCCCGACAATTTAAATCCATATCCATAATATTCACTCAAAAACATGCATTAAACCCACTGGATTAAAGATGGATTCAAACGCGGATTTAAAACAGTTTAAGCCGATTGAAACCCGTTTTAAATCTACGTAATGTCAAGTTTGTCATTTGGAAATTGATTTTATTTGTTATGAGCTCAGTTGTATTTTAAAGTGCATTAATTATGCCGAAATTTCTGTAGTCATCGAAAATGTATCTTTTTTCAGCCCGAAATATTTCCGAAAATATTAATCGTCGACGCAAGCCCGCTTGTGCATTCGAAATATTCGACGACAAGGACGGCCACCTTGAACTTGATTTACTATCAGCTGCTGTTTCATCAGCACTTCGACAAAGTCGTCTTCGGACGAAGACATCAACATTAGTTTCGTCCATTTCACGAATAAAGTCCCTTTTTTTAGTTTCTTGCTATTTATTTTTCTATTCTCCTTTTGTTATTTCTTGCGCAGTTTTAACTCGTGTTAAATTACCTAAACTGGTCTCCGGAGTGCAGTTTAGATTCAATCGGATTAAACGCCGTCAAGTTTAAGAAACTGGGTTTAGTTCGGGTTTAACGACTGAATATAAAGGACTTGGATTTAATTTTTGGTTTAAACTCATTTAAATCGGGGTGTAAACTTTAACCCGGATTAAAGTGAGTGAATAATATGGCCGTTAGTGTTTTGTTACATCCGAAATTTTAACTGTGCAGTATATTTGCGGGACAATAGGTTTTTTTTTTAAATTGTTACATCTATCTATTGGAATTTTAAAATAATTCAATAGGTTTGCAATGGAGAAGTTCTTCTGATCGCTTAGTTGTCTTAAAAGTGCATTCCTCAATGCAAAAGTCCCAACAATTTTTCCTTTCATTTTAATCAGTAGGCACAAGCTGATTTCCATGAGTCGAATATCTACGTCACGATCACGGACTAGTTCCGATCATTCGAAACAAAAACGAATTTCTTCACGTATTGCTCGTTTACGAACGAGATGAATAGGTGCCAGATGTTTGCTGCTTAAATACGCTAAGCTTTCAAGGTATTGTGGAAAATTGTGTGGCTTCACGGGCTATATTTGTAGGAACCTGGAGGTTTTTCTTTAGTCCGTCACACCAGCGAGAAGTCCGCCGTTGCACCCCTGTTTGTGAAATAAAATATTTATGGTTTTAGACCCCGGCAATTTATTGAAGCTATTCGGTTGGGAATATATTAGACTATACCGATTGACATGCTCCAACCCATAGAAAAATACCAATCAACTGCTGAACAAAGTAAGGTTTAACTTTCCTATTCGTCACTTCCTCTTGCTCCCAAATAAGGCGTCAATAATTGAATTATCTCTGTCATCTGTCAAATACTCGGATTGACCGCTATAAGGTTTCGCATCTAAAACTGCCCAGTTCCAAATGATTTTGCATCGGAAGTATTGTCAAAATAGATTCTAGACCCGGTGCATAGTAAAATTCAGTTGTTCCGAGTATATCACTAAAGGTTACAATTTTGCCGATTGAATTTTCCATTTTTCCCTTCAATGGTTTTAAATTTCTCAACCAGAATTCCCTACTTCCGTCTATAAAATGTTTTCTTCCCGCATATTTAAATTCAGCCAAGTTCAGCACAAGGTGTAAATTTACTTATGCGGGTAATTTTCGTCATCGCTTCCTCAAGCCATACCCACACATAAATGTGCAAAAAAGGAATCCAGAAGAAATAAAAGGGTAAAAAATCGAAATCGAGAGCACACCCTCTTCTCGAAGGCTATTCAGAATTAAACGCGAGGAAAGGTTTGCGGTAGATTTGCAGATACACGAACTTCCCAGCTCCTGGTACCTAGTTATCCGATTTTAAGTCAAAATAACTTTTCTTCAAAGGGGTGGAATTCACATTTTACAACTTGTGTTCCTGTGGAATGTGTAACGCATTCATAAGAAGGTCGGACCACCATCGCCCCCGTTGCTCTCCTCAGAACAAATATGTGGTATATTAGATGGCTGCTGCTCGTCTACGTTATCATTCCGAAACGAAATGGAATAAAACGCATTGAGGAGCTGACTGGCATTTGGTAGGAATGAAATCGCAAAAAAAAAATAGCAATAATCCTCGCTCTGTCGTGGAAACTTTAGTCCTTGCAACGACGAGGGGAATAAGAAGCAAGGCTTAGCTGAACTTTTGACAATTAAAGGAAGCGAAGAGGAACTACTGCGGGTGCGAATGACGATGCACGAAGTATTTTCAAAGCAATTTTAAAATGTTTAATTGCTTTTCTTTATCAAAAGCGCAACGAAAGCATCGGTAGCAGTGAAGAAAGACCACTTTCAATTCAAGCGTTGTCGTCGTTGTGGGCGATGTAAGCAGAACAAACTCGCGTAACGGAAATTAGATTAAAGAAGTAGAACGGGCGTTGAAAAATGAACCATTCCTCTTGCTTCTACATACTCGTATATAACAACTATCATGCTGTGCGCAAATACTTGAGAAATAGTAATTTACCTCGATTGTACAAACAATTTTGTTTCTAGCATCATGTCCTCCCCCCATATAGTATACTTGCGCGCCGTATATGCATTGCAGATGACTCTCGGCTCATATCTCATATATGATGGATTCTCTGAAGAGCGGGATCATCGTAATGACACACACAAAAAGCAGTATACCAACTTGACTAGGAAAAAGGGGTGCATCGTCGTGTGGTGTGGAACCGTTCGCCGCGTGCCACCCCTCCCATATATGATTAAAGGGATGTGTACGAGTATGCATAAGCACGCCATGCACGCCAGGCCCTACGCCATATATAATTGTGCTCACACATTTGGCTTTATCTCTGGCTGGGGAGTGGAGAACAATGCAACAAAAATGGATCTGGAATTTTGCTCGGAAAAAGGAACACCAACGAGGAGGAGTGATGGAACAATTCCATTTAAAATTCATGGGACATTTTAGTCGGCAATTTGTTCTTATGACTGAAAGAAGTTACTTTGAATGTACACACATATGTGCAGAGTGACGACGACTATTTCTCTTGCTGGCAAACGTTTTAAAGCGAAGAAAGTTTAATTGATACTAAGCCGTACATTTGATGGAGAGACCTAGTTCGCTGTCAGTCAAGAGTGGAACAGTTTTATGGAATGAATCCAATGGAGGATATGAAGAGCGCCAATAGGGGATCGCTTCGACGATGAAACTTTATTCTTAGAAATGGCTCGCAAAAGGACACTCTTCGCAACAACCTCTTGTGTTTCAACTCAACTCCGCTCGGTTATCAGATTGCTGTCGTTCAACACGCCCGTTTCTTTCCCCTGTGAAGTGCAAAATGACCCTTATTGCAGATTTCTTCACACACATGAGTACTTGTGCACTATCCATTACCTTCCTGGAACGAACTTCCTTCCCTGGTTAACTAACCTTTAATTAAATTAAATCTGCGATTTCTCTCCACTATTTCAGTGAGGACCGAACAAAACCGTCCTCTTGAGGACAATACACAGTTACAATGACCTCAGATAGTCGGGGGTTTATGTGGAGTGCGTTCTCGAGGAACATTTGAGAAAGCTCACCGACTTCTATCTGAAGATAGTTTTTTTTCGATTTTTTTTTTAGAAATTCATCACGCTCTCATCCTGCAGAGGATAAGATGGGCACAAGTAGTGAACAACCATTTTGAGTTAAATAAGTATACGTACAGTTGAATGAGGTTGTTGTCATCCTTTTGTAGTTTCTCTTTCTTTTTATTATATTTTCCCTATTGGCTTTCAAAGGAGGTACAGAAAACTTTTTATTTATCTAGGAGCATGCAAGAGAAAGGATATCTTTCTATATTAGGTACGTGCAGGAGATAAACGATTCTGCAAATTGTTTTCCTTTAGCTTTGGTCTTCTCGACTTCAACAAACATTTTTTTTTTGCTTCTTTTAGTTAGTTATTCGCTTGGCATTTTTATCATTGGTGTCCTGGTTACTATTTGACTTACCCTTAGTCACTATTGTGTGTGTCCTTTGTTATTATACCGCGTACCTATAAAAAGTGTTGCAAAAGCCGAGTCACGGCTGCGGAATGTCTTCGACTATAAGAACTCTGTATAGCGATAAAATGTGTCTACCATGGAGCGCTTTGTTGACTGATGTGAGGGACAATCATGTCACATCATTTATGTGTGTTTGCTTTTCTTTTTCATTCACAATTCTGATAGATGACAGAAATGTTTTGTTTTTTCTTTCGTTTGTTGAATGGCTTCTTTGCGTTTAGATCCTACGAGTATGCATTGCAGCACACACGAGATGACTCGAGTGTGATGTGTGGATGATGGCAAATAGTGTGTTGGTAGGTTATGTGGAGTGGCCGTTGGATTATATGGGAACTAATCATTGCCGCGAGTGTAAGAAGCAAGTTACTTATATATCATGTGGGTTATGGCGGAAATTTATGATTTTTAGAAGGAACAAGAAAGAGATAGCTGCTCCCAATAATGAGTTTGATCCATGGTTGGTGGTAAAGGTGTTGAGGTCAGAATGAGTGGGTGATTTCTTCTATTCCAGCGATGCTGCTTCTACAGTGATCGAAACTGGACAAGTCCTCAATCATTGAGCGTGCTGGCCCAACATCTTATAACGCTAAATGCGTTATTGTTGGCAGTTTGTCTGTTGATGGGCTTACGAAAATCGCTCGATGGGAGAGCCTTTATGGAGTCTTGTGCCTGATGAGGTCCTAGGGACATCTTTTCACTCCGGAGGCAGTCATCAATATAATGATCTCCTCTGGGTGTAAGTCAGCACATGTTTTTTTCTGAGGCGAAATAGAGCCGGACATTCCATGAGTATGTGAAAAGAGGATTCTTCACTCCCAAGACAGAGTGAAGAGTCCTCTTGCTGCAGCTTGATCGATATAGTAATTTCGGAAATGCCTCCGCAGAAAGACGGCTATTAATCATGTTGAGGGTCTTCGGTAAGAGCTCTAGCAGCAAATACTTTTGCAACTTCTGAGCAGTCCGTTAAGAATGTTTAAATTATTTCTTGAGTAGAAAATTCTGTTGCTCTCATTCGTTTCCGTTGAGCCAGTTTGGAAGAAAGTGCTTGGATCATGACCCGCCTGTTGGTCTCTATAGTGTTTTACCTATCATATTTTTTTACTGTCGATGTCTAGACGCTGTTAATGAACTTAAGTGCAGTTCCGTTCAGCTTAGACAACTTGATTCTTGTGGTGAACGAAACTGTCTTCGTTTTCGTTGCGTTGAATTTAGAGCTATCAAGATAAATCTCCTTTGTGCAAGATTCACGCGATTTTGCACAAAGCTACCGCTAAGTGTAGGCCTTCAAGCAACCTCTTATATTCGTAGGTCTCCAATGATGCTATGGGTCCACCAATACGCTCCTTTGTTATTTATGCCCACATGATTTATATAGATCACTGGTTTCCATGGCTTACAACAACAGGTGGATCTCGTAGTACTATTGTAAACCGTGAAAATCAATCATCTATGTAGATCATGTGGGAAAAAACCGCCTAATATTCACAATGGGCAAGACTTGACTGATTCTGCTTAGTGTTTTTAACGGCACGATTTGTGCCAAGGACAGCAGCTATTGTAAGTATTTTGATTTAAAAAAAACACTCCAGACACCCTCAGAGTGAAGAGCAGTTTTGACAAGCTTGAGCTCTTGGTGTAGTTTGATATTAATGACTGGTCACCGCTGCCTATGATATGAAGGACTATGACATTCTTAAGAGTTTGAAGAAGAAACGACGGCAGTCCGATTGATGTGCGAAGTCCCTATTTTAGCATAAATAATATAGACCACTGTGATAGGTAATAGAGTTGAGCCCCGCTTTGCAGAGTATACCTGAGAATATCTAAACTTGAATCAATGTCGTTCTGGTGGTGCTGTCAAAAAAGATCTAATTGTATTATTTTGGCAGTCAGCTGACCGAAGCTTTGCCTGATATGGCGTCTCTTAATATCACTTCCATGGCACAACGAACTAGTTCACTAGTCACACAAGCAAACAAGTACCACTTAAGAAAAAAATAAAAAAGGTCATCAACCACTAAAATAGTTTTTACCTTAAATAGCTACAACATTCCGAAGCTCATAGGTATACTCTCAATACTGCCCCTTCCCAATTAGACAGGAAGGTGTATACAAATATTTATGAGACACACTGCTCTTCATGCAGTCGTGTTAAACTACTCCGGCACTTAGATCTTCAACACTGCCAGATCTATATGAAACTAAACCGCGCCTTCAATGACAGTTGCAACAGACCATCGATCATTTCATCTGGCATTTTATACACTCACGGGCACGGTTTAGCTTCACATTTGTCGAATGATGTTTTCGGTGGGAACAGCACGAGAGTCAGTTTTTACAGTTCTTGACAAATGGCTGCGAACAAGTAATAATTCTCCGAAATGAGACAATCCTTGTTAAAACTACCAATATCTGCAGTTCTGCCAAATTCATTTTGCCGGCAAATCCCCAACTCGGATAAAAACTGAAACCCATCACACATCCATGCAAAAAAATGTCCTTTACATGTAACATATTCCCGAAACTAGTGTCAAAGTACAAGAACTCATAAAAGTTCCAAGCAAAAGAAAAAAAAGAAAGCCGAACAAAAAATCTGAATAAAATCAAAAGCTCACACTTGGCAGCTAACCAAACCAAAAGGAATATTTTCCCATTCACTCGGAATGTTCCAGTTAAACGATTTACAACTAAAGGACATATATTACATTTCAGTTTCAAGAATTCCTAGAATTTGTCTCCATGTTTCCCTCCTCCGCACTTAGCCCCCATGGTCCGGACAGGAAATAAAAATATTGAACAAATTCAAAGAATTCCTGCACAAAAAAGAAAAGAGAGGGAAAACGGGCTACTGCCCGCCATTCGGAAAGTGCACTACTCTCCGGATCAGAACATTTTCCGCGCCGTTGTACAAAGCCGACAGGGCACAAAACTCAAGCCATGTGTGTAACTTGCCCTTATTTTTGCCATCATTCTCTATGTGTGCGCTAACACAATTTTGTTGAACTTTCGAGGGCACGGCAAATTAAGATCCGTCTCAGTGGCAACAGCAAGGATGTGTACAAGAAAATCGTTGTCTCCTCCGACATATACAGATGCTGTAATTTGGGTTACACTCTCATTTTCTTCTTTCTTTCTTTCTGTTTGACAATCACATCCGACATGGTTCGAGTTCTAGGACAGTGCTACGATATTACTACTACAGTGGAGCATCTACCGATCTACCCTTGTCGTTTAGAGACTCTTTGAATGTCTTTGACTTTGCTGCCGGTTTGTTGAATTGGTTTGGTAAATGCACGGTCCCACAATGCAATTAATCAAAGCATATGTTCGTCTTCATCTTTTCAATTGAATGCGACAATTTTTCTTGCCAAACTTCGACATCAGCACCACGGACTAGGACAAGGAGTCTCAGTGTTTCATTTGCAAGTCGTCCTTCTATCATTAATTTCATATGCGAAGTTTCTCGGGGGTAACTTTGCCGAAATGTTCTTTGTAAATCTCTCGCCTCTGCCTCGTGTAGACACAAGAAACACAAACAATGAATAGAGGAGCCGAGTAGAGTTAACTTTTTGTTCAAAGTAAATGAGTTTCGGCGAATCGAGGACTGTTATTCATTTTCGGAGCAAGCTGTCAGATTTTCATTTCGTTTTTGACTGGCAAAAACCAACTATACCGATGCCGACTGGGTGTGTGTATGTAGAGAAAATTTCAACTGAAAACCAGAACAAAGCAAGACAAAAGTTATACAATTTGTACAACAAGAAGAAACTCAATCTCCAGACAAGGAAGCTACACTGTTTGGATGGAGTGGTTCTGTTGATAGGAGATAGTTTAGATAAAGCTAAGCTAGTTTTGCCCTGAATCATCAATCTAACAATTGAGAATGTAATTGGAATCAACTCTGAATTATTTATATATTTATTGTTTGTTCAATAAACCAAGCAAAGTGATGGGGTGTCATGCTGAGATGAGGAAGCTGTCAAACACATCCTGGCGCTGATACTTGGGACTTTTGTATATGAAGCCACATTCGTGACATGTAATTTGTTGTTTAATCCTATTGGGGTATGGACATGGAATCCAAACGAATGAATCATGTGGAAGAAGGAATGGGAGAAACCTCTTTCATAGAAAATGTTCAACAAATAATTCAAGGTCTTGCCAACACACCTAAGAGTAAAATGAGGACTTAAACCGATTCATAAAATGCAAAACATAAACAAAGTACGGCGCTTAAATGAGAAAAACGGCAGATGGCTAAAATACACACCGACTTAGGGAAGCTATCGCGCATAAACAACGAATATGGATGAAGTAGATTTACTATCGACCTTTATTTCCGTTGCATTCATTGACAGATTCAAAAAATTGAGATAGAGCCCATTCATTGGTCGAAACACCGATGACAGTTCAATCAAACAAAAAACGCTGTTTTTCTGTAAAATTAATCTGAGAAAAAAGCAACAAAAAAAATGTGTGACGGATTTTATGGGTTACCCCCATTGAATATGATTTAATATAGGTAAACGTTACGGATTCTGTAGTTTAGGCTGTACATTTTTATAGCAGGCTATCGTCGCATGTGTAAGATTTCATTGGCTTTGGTCCATCAAATGTTGACATTTATGGAGGGGTAGCCGATAAATCAAGTCACGCAAACCTCGGCTCGCCGGAATAGGGAGTCGGGACTCAATGGTGTTACCTTTCAACAGAGCTAGTTTTTACTTTTAGATGGAATATAGGAATCTTGACGACTTGAATTTCCGACATCAATAAATATTGCTTCGGGTGTTATTATAATAAGTAACTTTTAGAAGATTTTTTCGAAGATCCCCTAAGAAATGGACAGAATCCGAAACTCTCTTCTAGTTGAGTGGAAGTTATCTGTTCATACATCGATTTCAAACTGTTTTACGAAATGTTTTCGTTGGAGCAGCGTTGCCGCTGGAAAAAAAATAAAAAAAAAGTACTAAAAGGGGCCCGAGACAGAAAAGGCGCCTCTACATAAAATACTAAAGAATAAAAAGCAAACAGAGCAGCAAAGACATTTATTTATAACAAAAATAAAGAAAAACTGTATTTATTACAAAACCCTTTTTTTCGTATAGTATTTCGTAGTATAGGTCGAAATCTTGTTTTTTTTTGTTGGGTGCAAAGATGCAATGCTGTGTGTAACTTGTTTTGCAATAAATGTTGTCTATAAGCCTGGGGTGGGATTCTGTAAAAAACGAAACGAAAACCACTGTCACATTTAAAAAAAAACGAAAGAAATCACGCGAAAGCGAAAATTTGCTTCATGTAACTGCTTTCGTTTGCTTCCTGTTCGCCCAGTGAACGAAAACCGGTCATCTGGATAACGCTCTGCGAGTAGTAAAACAATAATTATCCTTCTTTATATGTGCTTTCGTTTGCTTCTTCTCGTTGCCAAAGGGTTTAAGAAACGGTGTGACTAAAAAGTTAATGTTTGAAAAGCTGTATATATCAAATATCTTGTTTTGATGGCTATCAGCAACATAAATATTTCGTTTGTTGATATTTTGGTCGTAGCAAATAGTACGATCAAAATTTACCGACATACAAACTGTTTATTTAATTAATAACGCAAACGCAACAAAATATTATGATCGAGTGGATGGAGAAGTATCCATTCCTAGCAAAAACTACACAATATTTGCTCAGGAAAGAGATAAAACTGCCGAAAAATGGGAACAGTTATTTAAAATTTTAAATTACTCGATGGAAAAATGTCTTATAAATGTATTATTTGTTATATGTTGTACTTGATACACCACTTTTTTGACATGGGCAGATTACAAACACCGGGCGTACACAAAACTGTCAATTTCAATGCACATCATTAAATAAACAATTCTGTCATCGGGCAGTGTAAGAGGATCCGAACAATCTCGAAGATTTAAATTTACACAATTTTTTACAAAACTATCGGTTGCTATTAATAAATAATTAGCCATCATATTTTTTTTTGTGAAATAAATATTAGTCACAACCACTAATTAAACAACCAAACAACAAAAAATAATAAGAAACGTCAAAAAATAGCATTCGCTGTATTCCTTTCGCATGAAACGAAAATGTCTTTCGGTTTTGGAGTTACAAGAAAACGAAAACGTCGATGATACCTATAGCTTTCGCATTTTTGTTTTCGCGCAAATGAAATTTTCTTTCACGAAGTTACATGAAGCAAAACATTCGTTTGAACGAAAACCACTTTCACATTTCAAAAAACGATAGATATCACGCGAAAGCGAAAATTTGCTTCATGTAACTAACGTTTTCTTCTGCACATTCGTTTAGGTTTAAGAAGCTGTGTGGCAACAAAATTAGAGTTCAGAAGTCTCAGTATGTTGTTTTATTTTCGTTAATTTATTTTGACAACTGAAAATATTTTGTTTGTTGAATTTGATTGTTGACAAAGGCGGACGGAATAAAAATGTAGTAGGCTAACATGTGTCCCATCAACACAGCCCATACTAATTAATATTGTAGCTAGTTAAATTGGATGTATTTATGTTATATGTTGTAACTTACCACCAGGAATTTTATATTTTTGATAAAAGTGGCTTTTAGCCATATTTTCTTCTAGTTCTGGTCTCCAATCCATTGGGGACAGAAAATATCTTCCAATGCATCAACACAGAGAAGAAATAAAATCATTTCGAACTAAGCATTGGTATCCTCCTCCAGCCAGGACATCTAATGTTGAGGAAAGTTTCAAAATAGGAGGCACGTATTTTTTTTGGTACACATTTACACTGTACGCAAAATAATATTGTCCAGCACATACTTAAAGGCGGCTTTTATATCAAAAACGTTGGTTTGATCTAAAACATTGAACAACACTAAACTTTTAAACTAAGAACCAAATAAAATAAACCTAGAGAGGATTCGAACAATCCCGCAGATTTTTTTTTAATTTTCTTAAATTCACTTTCCACTTCACTTTCGTCGCTGTCACTGGTCATGGTCAACAAATAATAGTTTGCTAGCATTTCTAACACAATATTTAGCACAATCAAACACCACCAAATTCAAAAAGAATAAATAGAAAATTCTTAAACGTCAAGAAAATAGCTGTCGTTTGTTTTCTTTCGTGCAGACGATAAAATCTGTTCGTTTTCAAGGTTACATGAAGCAAAAAAAGCAAAAACGTCAAAGAAAATGAGATCGTTCGTTTTTTTCGCGGCCACGAGAATTTTTTTCGTTTTTGATGTTACATGATGCAAACTGTTCGTGCACACCAAAACGTTTAAACGTTATCGCCTTACAGAATGCCGGCCCTGGTTACTTTAATGGTAGAGTTTCTACCATACTGGGCGATCTCTAGTTACTTGAAAAGTGTGTACCATAACAACGAACTAATGTTTGTAGTTCCAATGAAATAGATATTAGGTACCAAACAAAAGGTCTGTTGCCGAACAGTCCTCACTATTAATATAAGGCATCAGATTTGAAAAAAGGGAAGAAGATTCTCTCTGAAAGTCTAAGATGTATCTCTAGGACTGCGAGTAAATATCTACAATTCCACGAAATGTTAAGTAGTCAGGCGTTAACACGTCAACATAAAGTTTTTACTACTTTTGCTAAATCCATTGTTTAACAGCAGCTACTTGAGGTCGTAAGTTAGTTTATGGGGAGAACATATTATACCATGTTCCCACCAACGTGATTTAGCCAAAGTGATTTATAAATCACGAAAGGCGTTTCCACCGGACTTTAAGTGTTTTATTGTGACATTCACGTCAACTTTGACATTAGGTGAGTTGGTCACCTATCGTAACTATCAAAGTGCAAAAAGAAAATTACTTACATCAAATTAAAAGTTAAAATGAGTTCAAATGCTTTGGAAATCATTTCCATTTATCACAAAAAAGCCAAAAATGATATAAGCATTTTACTCTCGGCATTTTCAACCAGAAGAAATGCTCTCCGAAAAAAGCATAAAAAAAATATTCTGAGACTAATACACCTCCTAAATAGTCACTTGTTTTTATCGCACAAAATGCTTATATGAAAAAAACCGAGAAGAGTCTGGACGAAGGTGAGTGTAGTTTAAATTTGCACGTAAATAAAGTTAAAAGCCAGAACGCGTTATTTGCAGATACGTTCAAGATCTTTCTGGGAAAAAGATGTGCCGGAAAATGATGATGCCTTCCGTATGTCTCGGGAAAATTTTAATACGATATGCTATGAATTAAGAAGTATGGAAAAACAAAACACGAATTACCGTAAAGCCATTCCCTTGAGAAAGAGGGTTGCAATCGCACTGTACACTGTTGGATCTTCAGCTGAATACCGAAGCATCTCAAATCTTTTTGGAGTCGGAAAAGCAACAGTTTGCAGCATTTTGAAAAGCTTTTACCAGGAAGTATGGAATATGCTGCGTCCAAAATATATAACAGCTTACCCACTTACTGAGGAAGTTATAGAGGAAAATGTTAAAGGGTTCAAAAAGTTGGGCTTCCCTCAGTGCTTCGGAGCTATCGGTAAGTAAGCTGAAATATTAAAATTTAGCTAAGAATAATTTTATTTCAACGATTTTTAAGATGGCTGTCATATCGAGGTAAGCCCCAGATCTGAAGACGCTGTTGATTACCATAATTACAAAGGTTGGTATTCTACTGTACTATTCGCTGCAGTTGATTACCGGTAAGAATAGCATTATGTTTTTAAAATACGATTTTAATTATGATTATCGAATCTAGATACAGATTTCTATACATCAATGTCGGAAGTCCAGGACGATGCAACGATTCCCAAATTTTTGAAAGTTCATCTCTTAAGTTGCAACACCAAAATCCCATACTTCAAAGGTTGTCAAAAAGAATATGTGGTGTAGACGTTCCGGTCCTGTTGATTGGAGATTCCGCTTTCCGATTTTCGGATAGAGTTATGAAGCCTTATCCATTTAATGCCGTTGCACCGACAGAACAAAAAAACTTTAACTATGTCCTATCCAAATGTCGAAGGGTGGTAGAAAACGCCTTTGGTCATTTGAAGGTTTAGAAGAATTGGGAGAGGATTGGAAAACCACATAGACAACACTTCCTTAATTATAAAGTCTTGTTGTGTACTTCACAACTTTTTAAACGTTCACAACGATGATATTAATATCCAATGGATGCAGAATGTGGATGAAACCACGTTCAGACTCAGAGAGCAGCCGGAACATACATCGTCTATCAGCGACAACAATCCCACAGCAGTTAATATACGAAATGCGATAACCAGATACTTGGGTAAGAACACATTTATTAACATAACCAACTTTTGTTTTTTTTTTATTTTTTATTTAAAAGTGCAATCAAATCAGTTTGAAACTGATCGGAGGAGCTTACGAATCTTTCCAAAATTGCATTTCGCTCTCTTTCTATTTGAATGAGTTCCTGATCCGTATTTCGTATTTCCTCAATTTGATTTTTTATTCTGTTTTCCGATGCACGGAAGTCAGCTGCATAAGGATTAACTGGTTTCCTTTTCTGTTTCCTTGCAGCTCTTGAAGTGGATGCAACAGGCGTCTCTGGAATTTCAACTGATTCCGAAATGTCGGAGGCTGAAGAACTTGGCGATATGCGCGACATTGAAAGTTCAGATGATGTGTAATCTAGATATAAAAATATAAAAAAAAATAATACTCTAATATATATGTACATATCAAAGTTTTTGTTTACCTATTACAATGCTGTCCAACAGAACAAAATTAGAAAATTGAATTTGAAATAAATTTTTTGACAGTTTTTCTTTCTTTTTTGTTTGCTGAATAAAGTGCTGAAGTTAAGAACAGGTATGTTCGATTTTATTTGTGTATGTTCGATTTTATTTTGTGTGGATTTGCGATGACAGATACGTAATTAAGATTTAAACACGTATAAATCACGTAATTACAAATCACGAAAATGTATGATAAATCACGTAATTTATGAGATGATTTAGCTAAATCAAGTTGATTTAGCTAAATCACGTTGGTGGGAACATGGTATTACTAAATCTTGTCCACGTAGATAAGTAAACTTACATTATTCACGGTACAAAAACAATCAATAAAGCCCCATCCTCCAATTTTGTTTTATATAATGCATTTAATCATATCGAATATAAAGGAAATTTTAATTTAAATAATATATATTAAATTGCATTGTCTTTTCTATAAAAGAAATAAACATTATTATGCATTTTACTTCACATCTTATTTCACATTTAAATAAAACTCTAATATTAAAATAATTGTTGTGTTATTTTTGTATGAAATTGCTCCCTAATCATTTCCTTATTTTAAAATTAATTTAGTTTTTAACTAATATAAAATCCTTGGTATATATAGCGACTGCTCTAGTTTGTAATTGCTTTTTGTGTTCACTCTTAATTAATCAAATCATTTGGAAATCATTTTGTTTGTTTTTTTTTTTACCAAGGATTATTCGGTTTTACAATTTTAAGCGCCACAAGTGTGTTAAATTCTTCCCTGCGATTCTTCTTGGCCACTACCCTCGGTTGTTGTCTAGAATGAAGAAAATACTTTTTTCAAATACTACACTCAAAATGAATGTTATCTACGCACGAACCTTTTTATTGGGACAGTCGGCGAATAAGTGGTCTTCGCTTTTGCACAGATGACATCGCTTTGGTTGTGGTCCCAGCTGACACTTGGATGCGATGTGATTGGCGAATTCGCCACAATTATAACAACGCACTCGACGGAATCGTTTCTTGGGTCTGGGACGAAACGTGCTACCACTGCAATCGGCACCTTCACGACCTGATACCCGTGTCGCCTCTAGTCCTCGCCCGGTAATCTGGCACTCGAACTCGACATCCTCCTGTTCGCCCAGTGAACGAAAACCGGTCATCTGGATAACGCTCTGCGAGTAGTAAAACAATAATTATCCTTCTTTATATGTGAATCCTTTTTTCGCGTTTGCCTACCTGATGTACAAACACTTCCTGTCCGCCGTCATTGGGCGTAATGAAACCCCATCCCTTTGCCACATTGAACCATTTGCATTTGCCAAAGCGAACTCCTTGGGTTTCCGATATGCTGATATCTGTTGAGAGAGACGAAGTTGAAGTTGATATTAGTTGTCCTGGGAATAAAGAAAGCAAGAAAAAAGCTGAATCTCTGCACCCTTCGATGACTTGCCAAGGAAGAAAAATGTGGATGACAAGGGGAAGATAGAGACCGTAGAAGGGATCACTCAACTATGTAAGCAATGTCAGGACTTGGGACCTTTCGACCTGAGAATTGAAAATCCATTAAGGAGAGCGAAACCTGATTGTTGGCTTTGTCGAAAAATATGAGTTCCTTTCAGTGTTGGAAATCAGATTCGAAATGATCTGGCTACTTAGTGTTTGCATAATGAATTGGATTGTAATTTTGAATTTATTATAATTCTTCACGATGCGAATAAGGGTGGTCCCATAAGGAATTGGTTATTGACTCAAATTCAAAACTAGTGCTCTTGATATACGTAAATTGATGGACTTAAAGGTGAAGTAGAAGGTAGGTATAGTTTTACTTTAGGCTTGGTGTTTGCATTCTTCTTCTCGAAAGGGATATCACAACATGGACACATAATTGTAGGGAGGGTAGCAGTTGTGATTTTACTATAGAGCATTGTGATGCGCACTTTCGATTGCTTTTATAATATCAGATTATTTAATAATAAATAAATAGTTGACGCAACACCCTAGGCCCAGCTTCTCACAACCAGCATCAGCAGAAAAAAAAAAAACGGATAAACAAAATAATTGAAATGGCGGACGAATCTTGTTGTTCTGGAACTGAAGATTAACCAATTTAATTAATTACAATTAATAAATATTCAAATTATCAAGTGTGTTTCATAAATACATCAGAACGATCTGAGTACGCTCGATTCAGAGCGCGCTCATAATGCTCGAGCTCGGTTCAGAGCTCAGCTCTGAACTAAAATAGAAAAACGCCTATTGGAGATGAAGACCGCATTAAAAAAGTGGTTAGAGATCCTCAGTGGAGACATCCAACAAACATCCGAAAGTAAAACTGTACTGAAAAAGCTTTTCATTTCAGATGTTCGGATTGGGCATACAATTTTAGGCCCCTTTCATTTGCCCAAAAATAAAACTATAAACTAATGGTTGAAGGACCTGTTACGCCAACTATTTATTTACAAGGCTTCCGTTTTACGCCTAAGCTCACCAACAGAGTTTTTTTTTTCAGGCGACACAAAAATATCTAGGTATTGAAAGAGAAAACGGAATTGGCCTCAGACTCATCCTTGTGTACCGGACCTCCAAGATATGCAATAAGTTTTTCTCTTCCAGCTTTTAAGAAATAAATCATCTTTTGCATTCGTGATCCCGCTTACTGCAGAACTGTCTTCTGCAGAAATATTTCCAAAACATTTGTGTTGTGTTAACTACGTGTTGGAGTGGGTGCATGGGTAGCTTATCCGTTTCATTCACGCTTCCATCCATTTTATACTTCAACAAAAAAAAGTTTTAGTAATTTTCCACACGCAGGAAATTCTCAATTCTCTTACGCTTCAAAACGAATTCACATTCACAATCTAAGCATAATAATAACAAAAATAAATAAAAGAATTTTTCGAGAATGCGACCCAAAAAATGATGAAAAATAACCACTCCATTGATAACGGTAGTAGTCAAATATCAAAGATATCTTTAGAATTTCCGAAAAAGAAAAGAAATAACGAAAGGATAAGCGGATAGACCCCTTATGAACCAGTAGTTGTACTTGATGTACGCAACACACATAACCCTCCCTCAACAGCAACGACGCGTATATTGTCACGACTCACAACACAGTGGAACATCATAAGTAAACCTAGATAAAAAATGTGTGTTGAGTAATTTTTGTAAAGCACTCCTACAATTCACTGTGTAAATTCCAATTGCCATTCATAAAAATAGTTGTCTTTCTATACAGATAACAGATATGGGGACAGGGAGGGAGCACAGGCGGAGTACAAGATCTAACATGTGGCTTTACTCTTCGTCTTCGGTATTGTCGACGCGGAAGAGGCAGAAAGAAAACTTATTTTTTAATTTTGATTGGGATTTGGTATTCAAGCCAACCTATTTCACACAGGCAGCTTCTTTTAGTGGTTAAGTTAAGGATTTCTTATGTGTAAGGAGTGAATGGGAATATTATTTTTGTGGGTAAAAATCGCATTGCTCTTGTAATGGGAGCTACTTTGGACTATGTCTCACTTGAGTTGTTTCTGACAAAACCACAATCTTGTAAATCAACTTTTAGGATGTTCTTACTTTATTTTTGGGCAGAAAAATCCGGTTATTTTCCACATTATGGCAGCTTACATGACCACTTTTGTAATGTTACATCATTCAGTATATTGTTCTCGAAAAAGAAATGGCAGAAGACAGTTTGGCTTGGGGTTGGTTTCTCACAGAATTTTCTCACAAGATTTAGGGTATATTTATTTGCAAGCTATTTGCGTTGTAATGAGTTCAATGAATGGACTGTGCACGTGTAGGTTTGGTAGGTATTTAGATGTTTCAATTATTATTCTTCTTATTCAAATATGTACCTACCACGAGAATTGAGAAATTATACCCAGCTCATTTTTAGTAAAAGTTCTATTGAACAGTGTTTTCAGCTGCACAAATTAGTTCTTTGTAGACCTACAGCAATTGTGAAATAATTTGATGAACAGGGCGTTATTGTTCGAAATTTAAGAACATAAATTTGGTTTTCAAAAACAATTCTCATTTTGTAAGCATTTTTATTGCTAGATCTTCAAAATTCATAAAAACTCAGTTACAGTAACTATCGTTTGCATTAGAATGCCAATAAAGGCCGTCCACATTTGATTTCCGATCGGAATATTTTTGAATCATCGTTAACATTAGTCAGCATTAGAACATACTTATATACGGTACCCGGATAATAGCTGGAACTCGACGCAAACTTACAGGAATGTTGCCTTAGGAGAACTCAAATGGGAGTCTAGCATGTGTACCTTCATATATCTGCAAACTGCAACAATGTTTCATTTGATCAAAAGAAATAATTTTGAAATCACTAAAAGAGCTATTTAGATCAGTGAATCACCTTCAGTAGGCTGAAAACAAGTGTCAAGTGTCTAAAATCTATTGGCCTTACTAATAATCATTTTTAACCTTCACACCAAATATTTTTCAGGTCACAATATGCAATTTTGTATGGAAAATTATGGCATTGTGAGTTCCAAAAATTTAGCCTGGACACTAAAAATAATTATTATTATAGCGGTATAACTATAACCTCAGAAATCCATCCTTATATCCGAGTTGTTCTTATATGAATCTAAGAAACAAGTCGCCGTACGAATTTAAGTCTCGACTTTTAATTTCCGGAAGCTCACAATTGCGAAATTTGTATGGAAAATATTTCCACTGTGAACTATATCAAAATTTAGAGTCGAAACTAAAAACTGTTGGACTTTACCAAGGTAGGTTTACTGATAACCAATTTTAACCTTCGCACTGAATATTTTGTAGGTCACAATGGGTAATTTTACATGGACATTTTCACCATTGTGACTTTTTTTAATTATGCTTGAACACTTAAAATGATTTTTAGAATCGATTTGGCCCAAACCGGTTTCATTTGAAAGGCTATAGTCGAAATTAGGTTTTTGGCTATATATATTTCAAGTGGGCATGGCCCCTCTCAAATAAATTGAATAACATCATATATCTTGACTATTGTAATAGCAAGAGTTTTGAAACATTGCAATATCCCATATGTTACTGATTTGAATAATCAGGAAAAATATGGGCGGGATCGGACCAGTGGGAGTGGCAGCTCCCATACAAACTGAATATTTAGCTCATATACAAAATTAATATTAATATTAAATATCTACGGTTCTATATTAGCTATATAACCTTCAAATTTTGTACGAGTCAATCAATTACAAATAATAGTAGTCGAACTGAAAATGGGCGGAATGGAATAAATGGGCGTGGTACCAAAAGCAAAAAACAAATAAGCATTAAAATAAATTATCACATTCAAGACTTTTTGCAAGGTTATTTAATAATATTGTTCAAAAATTGTTTTAGCGTTCCTCATAGTCCTAGAATAAATAACAAACGGTAAACACTTAACATAAAAAATATATTTTATTGCTATGGTAATCACATGCGGTTTAATTTCCATCATTACAGAATTTAAGAAGTGAATTAGTTCAGGTATATACAAGTCATCATAGAATTAACAAGTGAAATGGATCAGGTATATTTCATTCAACTGATTTCCGTCTTAAAATTTTATTGGGATTTCCCCCCTTAAGCATGAAAAACGCGTTTTCAGTAACATAGGTATTCATTGAACATTTTTCAATAATTTTATTGCTAAATCCGGCAATTTTAAAAAAAAAGGAATATATAATTCTGTTTTTTAACATTGGTTTGCCATTGTTATTTTTTAAGTGATAGTGAAAAGTTATAAAGTGTGTAACTGTTAAAATAGTGAAAATAGCGAAAATAGTGAAAAAAAGTAATATAGTTAAAAATAAGAAAATAAAGAACGTGTTAGTATTTATATTTTTTTCAATTGCATTTTATTTTAATTGCGCTGTGCATCATTTTGCATATTTGATATATCTATATATAAAACAAAGTTTATAACTCAGAAACGGCTCCACCGATCTTTTTAAAAATTTTCAGTGTGTATATCCACAATTTTGATCAAAAATGCCACCGAAAAGAGCTTCAATTGGAAGAATTACAGCAGGTTCACAACGCAAAAGAGAAGGAAGGGCAGCCGAAACGCCCGAAAACCGTGAAGTGCGTTTAGAATCAATTTTATTTTTTTGCAAACATACTTATTTCATTTTATTAGCGTAGTAGCACACGCAGGGTATCCGCTAGTTTAACATAAACCTAAAATCGATTTCTTCCTTTTCTTCCCTTATTTCAATTTTCTCAATTGAGATATCAATACAGCCCCACAATTTCCTCGAAATTCAATCCCTAAATGCAATAATTAAAATTGAACGAAGTGTCAATGGAAGTGCTGCACATGTCGGGTTATTCGTAAATCAGATTTCTGGATACGGATATCGATTCGCTGTGAATGGGGACATTCAAGAATCTAGTTATCTTAAGTTGACTAGAGTTTTCTGTAAACTGATGTAAACTGAACGCAAAGAGTAGATTTGTCGGGAACGTCACTTTTTCTACGTAATCCACATATGCGAACTGTCAACTGAGTAATCAGTCACGAATTTCTTGACTAGATTTGTTGGCTACCCCTCCATAAATGTCAACTGAAACAGCTGCTCATCACCGATTTACCCCAATCAAAACCGAGATAAATCTAGTCAGAGAGCTATTAGAATTACTAAACTAGATACTTGAACGTCCCCAATGACTTGCTTGAATATATTATACTTTTTAGGACAAAGAAAAACGTTTTTACTATTCATAGGGTACTTTACAGGTCTGTTGCGAAATCTATTTATTTATTTTCTTAACAATTTGACTGCAAAGGTTTGAAAACTGTCCGATTTAAAAATCATAAATATTATCAAGAACACGATAGCATTTAGAAAATAAGTTAAACTCGTATCTAACCACCTTAAGGTCGGGTTTTGTTTCTCACTGTTAATATGTGACCATTATAAAATTTCCTACCCACAGCTGCAGCAGGAACAATGCGAGTATCTCCAAGAAAGGCAACTATCACTGACGTACCCTGATGTAGGTCGTGTGATTTCTATTGCAAGGTACCAATAGTTGGATCTAATAAGAACCACCTGCGGTTATAAGATCCAGAGACAACAACCTTGTCCTAAACAGACATGAACAAAGTCTTCGTCGCAGGCAATCCTTCTGCAAATGAAAATATTATTTACCATTTATTTAAACAGACAAATAAGATAACATCCAGATTTCGATAAGTAGATAAGAACCGTTTGTTAAATAGTTATCATATCGATTGCGATTCACCGATGAGTTTCGCCATTTTATTCACAACCAATTTTACCACAACACAATTGATTTTGCGTTGAGGGTGGATATCAGACCCACTATCAGGCACTCACCCTTCGCCTACAAGGGTAGTTTTTCCATAAAAAGTATAGTCACCCAATAAAAAAACCAAAAACTACATACTCATCTGATTGGCCAAGGCAAGTTAACGTACTCAAATTAATTACAATCACATAAACTGAGTTCGCAATCTAATTCACCTTTGGTGTCGGTATCCTTAAACAAGGCATCAACTTCATCCAAATCCTCGCGATAACTTCTGCCACGTTGTTGCGATCCTTCGACAGGTACCTGTTTATCACCTGTATTGCTTGAACTCGGCGATGACATATTAAACGTCTTTACTTTTATTTCTCACTTATTGCCTGTTTCTTTTGTTTGGTTTTTCTTCTTAAAACATTTGTCAACAGCGCATTATCCCTTTGTGGGTTTTTCTCTATTCGCACTCTGTTTCACTTTCAATACTCAACCACCCGTTAAATGATATTGAAAACGCACTTTGTCTATTACTTTACTTTTCTTTTTGTTGGAAAGTCCTTTCAGGAAATTATGCCACAACTGCCGTCGCACCGTACTGTATTGGAACACTGAAACACGCACACTGTTTGCTGTATGAAAAGATCAGGGCCTGGGAAGCCATCCCAAAAATATACCTACTCTCCGGCTATGAGTGTGTTTTTGAAAACAAATTCTGAAAAGGTCCTAGCCCTAGTGCAAAGCGAACGAGAACACACTGACACGAGTCTCGATTGATACACTCGCACACGCGACGCAGTTCGCTCTCTTCTTCTATTTCAGTTTTCTAGCATTTTTCTAGGCCCTTTTTCGTAGATAATAAACAAGGATGGGAACGCACAGAAATAACGAAAACAAAACAAAAATGCTGATCGTCTCTTTCGTACATGTGATCCCAAAGAAGAAGGCTGTATTTCGAGTTTCATGTTTTTTTTTTCCTTCGCCCTCTTTCTGTCGCTTATCTAATGAACCCTTTCTTCAAATTCTGTTATTTTCTTCTAATGCGTAACTTGATAATGCGAGACTATGCCATGTACCATGACCCGAATAACGAAGAAGCAGCCAGAGGCGAAGGAAAATGCGTAGTATTTTGGAAAAAGAAAACAGAAAAAAATTCTTAAGAATGCCGTTTGGATGCATGTTTGGTTCTACTTGGATTTTATTATTTTACTATTCGCTATAGAGACTTGCTACAGCTGGATGGTGGTTTTGAAATTTCAGATCGGGGCGTTGGCTGTATGGGTGTGTTCTTAAATGTGGGAGTGCAGTTGACAGTTTTCTATCATCTTCTAGCAAGTGGCAGGGGATTTTTCGAACGTATTCTTTGAAAAATATATTCAAATCAAAGACTAGGGTAACCTACCCAGTAGTCAGCCTTTTAGTGAAAAAAATTTATTCCAGGGATTATATTTAGTATAAATGAAAGAAAAAATTAAATAGATACATTTTTAAAATAAACTTTGTTTAATTCAGTTCAACTTAAACATACAACAAAAACAAAAACATTTCATTTTTAATAAAAATAAATAAAAAACAAAAAAATTACACTTTTGCCCAGTGCTCAGCCTTTGGAATCCAGTACTCAGCCGTTCAAGAGCCAATAGTCAGCCCCAATATTTTCAGTCTTATTTACAGCTAAATATTGCAGTGAAAACATAAAAAGGGAAGGCTTTGGACTTCCTCATACATACTTCCTTCAAAATCGGTGCATTTAAGGTGGAACCATAATGCACATTCGTCGCATCCAATGTTTTTAAGATCGTTGTCTTCGGTGTCGCTTATAAGATCTTCATCACATTCGGCGCATTTAATTTTCTGAAGAATCTCTTTTGCTACCTTTCTCCTTTTATTGATTCGTTGGTTTTCCTTGTCGATCTTTCTCTTACGAGCCTCTTCTTCCTTCTTTTCTTTGGCCCCAATTCGACTTATTTTTCTCGTTAAAATAGCGGTCTTCTTTTTTTCTTTTTCTTCTTCCTTTGCCTTTTCGAATTGTCTCCATTCTTTGGAAGATATTGCACCGATTCTGTTAACACATTTAGGCTTTTCCGATTTTTTCATCGGAGATGGAATTTTTAAATGCTTTTTCACAACAGGGGACAAGCTTAACGGCTTTGCAAATGTGGAGGAAGACGATGGATTTCGAGCTGCACTCGGTGATGGCATACTTGAATTATTTGCCTCTTTTCCTGTATTTCCAATACTTTTCTTGTTTTTGGAATCAGTAGTTTCGGAATCGTGCCCGATTTCTACATTGTCGTTAATAGGAACCAAAATACCTTCTGTCGAAACTTCGAAAGTCCCACATGGTATGTCAAGATACGTCCCTTCGTCTTCACAGTAGTTATTCCATAATGCCTCGTCATCGAAATCTGGCAGACTGACGTTGTTTTCTTCATCTGTCAATACAAAAGACGGAGGGACATTTGGTGTATTGACCAGAGGTTGATTTTGTGTTGCAACTATTGGACTTTGTGGACTTCCAAAGCTGTTAGTTTCTTTCCCCTTTTGAATGATGTCAAGAACAGTTTTGACATCAATCCCAGCATTACTGAAATCTTCACTTAAAGTATTTATGACTTTTGTGGCGGCGTCGAAATCTTTTTTCGTCAATGACTTTGATGGCGAATTAAATGAATTTTCTCGGCTCTTATTCTTTAGGCTTTCATTATTATTTTGCACGCACTTTGTGTAATCCACAGCATCCGGATTGAATGGATACAACCCACATTTTCGAAAACCGTTTACGATGATCTCTGCCAAATTTTCTTTTTTCAAAATTCTCTCTAAAAGAGGACAGAATGTCGACTTACTTAAAACGCTGTTTATGTTTTCACGTTGCATTGCCCAGTCATGAAGAGTATTCTTCCATTCTGACTTAAGGGGTTTGAAAACACTAACATCGGCGGGTTGCATAATATGGGTGGTGTTCGGTGGAAGAGCGTATAAAATAATCTGCCTATCATGACAAAATTGGCTTAAATTCATTGTCAAATGACTTCGGTGTCCGTCAACGAGGACAAGGACTGGTTTTTTTATATTCTGTTCTGTTATCCACTTGTCTAATCCTTTAGTAATATAGTCAAAGAATATATCTGACTTCATCCAGCCGGTGTCAGATTTTCCTAAAAACCAAGTATCTGGCATGCTATTAACCACATCTTTTGGAGGTCTTACGTAAGGAAAAACCACACACGGGGGCAAAGTTTTTCCACTTGCGGAAAAAAAGAGAAGGACCGTTATAGCCTCTTTTTCTTTTCCTTGTGCGATCTTGTATACGTTCTTATACCCTCGAGGTGCTATAACTTTCCCACTTTTTGGACAAAGGCTAAAACTAGTCTCATCTCCATTAAATATTCGATGTGGATCTTGAAGTATATCACCAGCATCTATAGAGTCCAAGTAGTTCTTTAGATTATCGAACCATTTTTTTATGCTTTCCATTGTTATTACGGCTCGTCCTTTTGATATGTCCTCAGGAGCTCTGTGACACAGGCCGGGGTTTCTTTTTAAAAAGGATTTGTACCATTTATTACCTGGTCTATCATTATTAAAAGGATTAGGTCTTTTTTCTTCCAAAACAATGTTTTGCACAGTATTTAAAAGGTCATCTGGCTTCAAAGGAAATCCGCATTTGCTGAGGTTGATGCACCAGTTAGCAATTGCTGTTTCCTCTTCCTTGGACAGGACGGCAGCTGGTCCCATCTTCCGCGGACCTTCTGATATCCTTAAATGCAGTCTATCTTGAAGGGTGCCCCTCGGCACACCAAATTCCCGACTAGCTTTTCGTATCTTCATACCATTTCTAATTGCTACCATTGCTTTAGTAAGATTCTCTTCGCAGTATTTGTGAATCGGCCGCTTCGACATTGTAAATATCTAAACAGATTTCAATGTCAGTAGGTACCTACATATTTGTCTAAATAACAAAGTTATTAAGAGTTTCTTCACTAACAAAACCACTAAGTTTACCAAAAACCGCTTTAAATTCAAATATTTAAATCGAAAACCATGATGGCTGACTACTGGTGAAAGGTTTTCCAGAACTCAGCCCCCACACCAAACAACTTTTGAAAGTGGCCGACTACTGGTTAAAATGCTACAAACACTTCCCAAATGACTGTAATATAATTCAGCATTATCGAATTGACACGCATAACTAATTTTAACTGTATTGGTGAAAATCACGAATATTCCAGTACTCGGCCGCTTGGGGCTGAGTACTGGACTAGCCACCTAGTTACTTATCCCAGTAGTCAGCCCCTTGTTATTTGCCGTAATTTTAATAAAATTTATATTTTTTTTACAATATATTGAAGAATAAGTATTGTTAATAAAGAAAAACTATACTATGTTATCAAAGCAGCGAAAAAAACTTAAAAAACCTACCTGTATACAGAGCACTACACCTTACTGAAATATTAGACAGATGACACATCTGCATACTATCGCTTTCGCACTGCAACTGCGTGGAGTTTTCTATAAAAGGGTAAGGGATCTATAGTTTGAATATATGCGTGACCTTTAACAAAATGTTGATAGATTGCATCTGTTTTGATTGTGGCGGAAATACTTGTGTTTTCAACTATTTAGAGGCAAAAAAGGGAAAAAAAGGCCGACTACTGGTTGAGGGCTGACTACTGGGTGGCTTACCCTACGTGGCGGGCGGATGCCACCGCCGAAATTTATTGGTATCGGGTTTGCTCGGTGGGAAAATTTGATTTGTATTTTTCCCCGATCCACTTAACAGTGAACTAACTGTTACAAAGAACTGTAGGTCCAAGAATTTTGATAAACCCGATGGAGTATCGATTTCCTTTTGTTTTTGTTTATGTTTTTTGAAGTTCTTTGTTTATCAACATCGTGGAGGAAATGAAAAGGAAAGTGGAAATTAAGAAGATATAAGGAATTTATGATGACAGGTCAATTTTTCTAAGAATTTGTTTGAACAGTACAAGGAAAGGTATCACAAATTAATATTATGACTGAATATTAACAGTGACGGAGATACAAAGTGTGGGATCCTAAATTTGGAATATTTGGTTGAAAGTTATGACCTTCCCCAATAGGAATTTCTATCTGATGTCACTGTTGAGAATTGGGTTGCCGGATTTTAAGATCAAAATCGATCGCAGTTCGTATACAGGGTGAGCAATAAAATGAACAAAACTAAATTTTTTCCATGTATTACAGCTTTATTAGTAAGAGCAAACATTCACATTAATTACTTACTTATTGAAAATAAAGCATACATATAAGCCGTCTGCCGGATGTTAACTTAATTCATTCTATCGGCGTTTTTCTTTTTTAGTTCAGAGCGCAACCTGAACTGTTATACAAAAAGTTTGTGTTTCTTTCTTAGCTCAGATACATCAGAGCTCAGAATTTGTGTTTCTTTTTTCTCTCAGAGCATAACCAGAGCGCGCTCCATGAGCTCAGAATAAATTGAACGAACGGGCTGAGTATAAAGCGATTACACACTTACAGGCACATTTGACATAGAAAAAAACAGGATAAACAAAATAATTGAAATGGCGGACGAAACTTGTTGGTCTGGAACTGAAGGTTAACCAATTTAATAACCAACAATTAATAAATATTCAATTTATACATATACTTTATTACCAATGACAGCTATGTGCTCAAGTGTGTTTCATAATTACATCAGTACGCTCCGTTCAGAGCGCGCTCATAATGCTCGAGCTCTGTTCAGAGCTCAGCTCTGAGCTAAAAAAGAAAAACGCCTTATGAGAAGGAGATCTGATATTTAAAAAATTTAAGTACAGATAAATACATGATTATGACTAATAAGTTGGTTAACGGTCTTTACAGAATAATGCAAGAAAAAGATAAATGATAAGGTAGGGAAGAGAATTGCAAACAGAACAAAAGAGAAAAAGGAAATAATTACTCAACCAATAGGTGGAAAAAAGGGTCTTTTAGTTAAGCTCAAAACATATTCAAATAGGTGTTTCTATAACTTTTCACGTGTGAAATATATCGTGCAAGTAGCTTCCACCCACTCTCACCGTTTAACACTCTAATAAATTCCTCAGGGGACAAGAAACTCTTATTAAAGTAAAGGCTACGTATTTCCAGTAGAATAGGACAAACTGCTATAAAATGATAAACATCTTCGTTCTGATTAAGGTTGCAGAGAGAGCAGATAGGGTTAATGTCAGTTCTATGAGGCCTAAAATTGAGATCAAGGGTTTGGGTTCTGCATTTAAAAATTAAACTCATCTCTGAGACAGAGAGTTCTAAGTTAAAATGATTACAACTGCCCAAGCTCAAATTTAGGCGACTGTAAGTAACCCTTGATGCAGATTCTCTAGCCCTTTCGAGCTGCGTGATATATATTTGTTCATCTACCAATGATATACGGTCGTACAAATTATTTTTCCACTCGTCTCTGTTATTGGCATTCAAATTAAGTGTGAAATTATGAGCAGAAGCAAGTGCTTGCCAGTTACTGAATGGGGAATACCCGCACCGAAGGGATATAAGTAAACATTTTTTTATGTATGCTGCGATCTAGTCTTTTCATGATTTTTGTTAGGAAGTCTGCATTGGCCTTCAAGTTCCTTACATATAAATGAGATAGAGGGGATTCAACATATATGGCGTAGTTGGGGGTATTGGACGGTAGCCTAAATATTCTTTTGAAGAAATACCTTTGAACGGATTCAATTTCTTCCAGCTGTTGGTACCCATATATTTCACTGCCATAACAAAAGCAGCTGTTAATTGTAGCGATGAAAACTTTGAATTTTGATGTTGGGTCAACGAAGGTCTTTGTAAAGAACTGCGGCCACATTGTGTTTATAGCTAATTTTGCTTTAGCAAGCTTGTCTTTAATATGCGCCTTGATACTCAAATTATGGGATATAGGAAAGCCTAGGTATTTAAACTCACTGACTACTTCAATATCGGCACCATCCAATTTCCACTTACCCACATTGCTATCAGACCGATTTTGTGGTCAAAAAATCATAATTTTCGATTTCGGTAGATTAATTTTAAGATCCCATGAATTACAAAATTGTTTCAGCTTATTTATTTGAAGTTGGAGTGACACTGGGTTATCGGCGAAAATTACTAGATCGTCAGCATATAGCAGAAATTTGACAAATATATCACCAAAAGAGAAGCCTCCTGGTAAGTGGCTCTCAACGTCATTGATGAACATAAACGGACTCAAGATGCAGCCTTGTGGAACACCTATTTCTGATTTAAATGTTCTTTAATTATGGAACACAACGTCGCTCAAGTGGCTGCCTCGGATGGCTTCGCAGTAGCGCTTTCTGTCATTCCAAGCGAATTATCCGTGCAGAATTCTCCTCAAGCTAGTGCGTGAAATGTTGAGCTGTTGAGATAGATGGCGAGTTGATGCTTGTGAATTGAGTCTCACACTTTCGGCAGCCACATTTTCGTCTGTATGCGCACCGTACGACGACGGGGGCCATGAGTGTTGGCCAACTTGTTGTTGGAACTTTTTGCACATTTCACTGTTTGGGCTACACAGCACTCTCTTTGGAAATTAGTTTTCAATATTTCCCAACGTTGTTCAAGCGTAAAGCGACTCATTTCGTTTCGCGGAGGTATGATACTGACTTTCTGTCAAGATTTTGAGCGAGAAACATCTGCCAGTGTCAAAATAAGCTATGATTTAAAAAGAAACCACTAGATGGCCCACCCTTTACATGCTTAAAATGAGTGTTTCTCTCATTCATCAACATTTTTGTTTGTCCAATAACTATCTATTATTGTTCCCAAGTTTAATATACAAATGTTGTTGAAAGTGCATGGTTACTATATGCATACAGTACTGTAGTGACATAATTCTAAAAGCTAATATAAAAAAAAGTGTTTCACGGAACCCAGTTTAATGAGTATCTTCCTGAGGAGATCACTGAAGTGTTTGGTTCACGAGACCCAGTTTAGTGAGTGTCATCCTGAGAAGATCACTGCGGTTACTGGTTAGAGATCTAACTTACTTTGTACATTGAATTAACGTGTTTCTCACGAGCCACCTTTAAATGGTTGTCGATAAATGTTTAGGTGCTTTTAAAGGTGATATAGCAACTCTATACTACTCGCATAAGTGTGCCAAACCTAATTTGAAAATATTACAACCATCACTTCATAAGGAGCACTGTAGCACACGCCAGCGTATGGCCAAGCAAACAACTCACCATATTTTCCATTAGAAACGTCTTTCAATCTGAAGGATCAGGAAGGTCACCCCATGTTTGGTGTTTGTAGAGATTCCATGTCCTTCTTGGTTACAAACGGTCCATATTCCCTTTCGAATTTCCATCAAAATTTGACCAAAGCCGGATGTTGTATGTACAATCAGGGATCCACGATAATTGCATCACGATTGTTTGCTTTTTTATAGCGCCCATGGATAATAGTGCTTGTTGGTAGATGAAAATAATCCTCAAAAAGATTTAGCACGAGGGAGCTCGTGCCAATTCGCATTTTTTTTTTTTTTTTTTGTTAATACCCAAACCTATACTCCGCATGTGCGTTGTCCAGCTGCGATGACCTCTGTCGATAATAGAAAACTATGTACTCTCACTTTTTATTCATTGATGCGCGTTGATAATTTCCCTGCAGTCTTACTAGTACTCGAGGGGCAGTGTTCCTCCCCTGTGCAACTGTTAGATAATCCTCGAGCGGCATAAAAAAAGGAATAGTGCAGAGGCGGGAAATTTGCATGTGCCCCTAATTGCGCCTGTCAAACAACCGATGATTATTGTCGCATTTTCGGACAGTTGATTGACATCTCTATTGTTCGCACTAAATCAAGTGGGAAGTTATACAAAATGCATTGTGCCAGCAAACACTACCTAGAGCGTCGATATCGTGCGGTCATTGTGATTGACAGGGTGCTAAGAGTTCTACGTCGTAGATGATGGACTTGGTTGGAATTATTTGTTCTACTCCCCTAGAAGTGCATGAATTCGGACTCCAAGAATTTAACTATTCAGTTCTGTACTATTCAGGCGAATGCAGAAATGATGACCATGGTTGAAGATGCTGAACTGGACTCGGCATCACAACTCTTTGTATTCGAGAACTGACTCCAAATCACTAAGAAAAATCCATCAATGAATAACAGCAGGGTTTCTCCTTGTATTTGCTCTTGGATCTACCCATTCCACGGATTCATTGGCACATCTTTGAGTCCGAATTGTGTAGATTTCGGTGTAACATGACCAAACCCCAGTGACATGTATTGGTCCATTCGCCGAAGTAGCTTTTCGACATTAAAAATGCCTTACTCATATATCGATGTTTTTTACAGCAGTTGATATCTTCAATCTAATACCCTATTGACCCTATAGGCAAGAATCATCGAAACAAAAGACTGCTTTATGCCGCCAATAAACAATTTTTAACATCCAATGAGACAACTTTAAAATAGAATTCCGCGCTTTACAAACAAGTATATCCAGGGAACTTTCTTTCTATGAAGATTGCATTGTTTATTTTGTCTTATTTTTAATTCCAAATTACGGTTGGACTTTCAGCTGCACTTTCAACCTCTACGCATACTTTATGCTGTCGAAAAAAATCGCATTTAACGAAAAGCTCAATGTTTTTGAAAGTGTTCTTTTGGGTTTTGTCTTGCCATATGAAATGATCATTTATTTCGCCTTCAACTTAGAATGTATATATGTAACAATTCTCCCAACTTCAAGGTGTTTGGCCGGAATAGATTAAAAAAATACTTTACAAAATCGGTTCTGGTTTCGACAGTTTCATTGCAAAATTCGTCGATTGGAATATAGGATAAATGTTTAAGCGTTATCCCCTATCAAAACTTGGAAATTAGAGCTGATATCTACATCCCAGCTTAAAACGTTGGCACGTTACTTATTAAATTCTAAACTTGAGGAGTGTTAGGTAAGCAAAGCGAGGCGAACACAGAGCACTCGATCCGTAAGATTATCGTCGAAACGATAGACCTCCAAAAGTAGCAACTAAGTGCCAAAATTACGAGTTTGAGACCTTAATCCAATTCATTTTCCAAAAAAGGAATGAAAGCTGACGATAGTGAAACAAATTCGGGCAGAACATAACTTCTTAGGGTCATCAAAGTTTCAAAAACGATATCGTCCCGACGATTATTGTTATACGGTATCTGCCCCCAGGTCGGAAAGAAAAGAAGAAACATGTTTTTTATTTTTTATTTTTTTCAAAAGGAAACGACTAAAATCTTAGCTTATACCTAGGATTTGCAACCACTCAACATTTTATGGTCGTAATTGTTAAAAATGCTAACTTTATGTCTCTGCAATAAACACTGCATAAACGAGTGATTTTTTCTGTATACACGGGTTCCTTTCTATCCTATCGGAGACGTCAATACATTAGTCTGGAACTAACCTATCTCCAATCAAATTATTCCTCCATTTTTTAACTAAAATGAACTCCTCCGATTGGTTGTTTCTCAACCCAACCCACTAAAAAACCGTATAAAAATGTCCCTAAAACAGTCCTAAAAAACAGCACCCCTCATCAATAATTGCCTACAGTAAAATTATCGACGAGTCAGAAAAATGTATTTCAAACATTTTTACACAAAAGAGCCCTATGCCCTGTCAACCCCTGTGCATTATGCTTGACGCGTGCAACCCTCTTTTGCACCCCTGCATATATTTGCAATGAATACGCCACACACATATTTCATTTTACTCATCTTTCGCTGCAACATTATAAACAAAATTCTCAAATTGCAGTCCTTAAAAGGGAAAGTGCTTTAAAAAAAGAGAATGTATGCATGTATTTTGCACTACATACGTTCCCCTCATAGCAAGAACGCATTCGTGATGCATGAAAGTGAAAACTAAATCAACCCCCGATTCTGCTAACGAATGTTTCAACGAAAATGATGGATTAAAGATATTGTGACTGGCTATCTTCGCAGTACCAATTTCATGCGCTAGAGCCAGGAAAATATGCTCATTTCTTTTAATTACTCACCATGACTGCGATGGTGCACTTTAGTGACTGCCCTTAGAAGTACAAGGTACCTAGTGCGAAATACTATTTCCCTACAAATTATTAGAAATTGAAAATAAAATGTCTCAACGCAGAGCTGGTCGCAGGTTGCATTTTTGCAATTCGCAAGTACCTACCATGGCAATTTTTGTTTCGGGAATGGGTAACATTTAAAAATAACATCGATTTGTTCAAAAGATCTGTAACACCCGTCAAATACTGTACTTCAATATATCCTTAATCAGTTTCGCCAACGTCTGAGAGGCATCAATTTGGGTTTGGACTAAATTTGCAGGTCTTTTGCATTTCTATCAAAATTAAAATCTCTATTGTATAGATTGGTTAAAAAACAGAAACACGATAAATCTACTATTTGAATTTATTACATTATATAAATGCTATGCTATAAACTTAAAATAAATAAAAATGGTGGAGTTCCTATTGACAAATTAGAGGAATTGTCTGTTTTGTTCCAAGGCCACGTAACGCGATAGGTACGCGAAAGATGTATTCTCAAGATTGGAATCACTATCGAAACCGCAAACAAATTAAGAGATGCGTTTCACTGCATACCTACCTGGCTAACTTACTGTTTTGATACCTATCATACTTTATTGTTTTTAAATAATTGATAGGGTGCAAAAAAACAGGAAGCTAGCTACACAAAGTCGCCATAAATATGAATTACGCTCATACTTATCTCTGAGCAATTTGTTTAAATGTTTTTGTTCTGAATAACTCAGTGGTTAAATATACTTGTGTATTCTCATGTAAAGTAATTCTGATAAGATTTTTTCATTTGCCCCATTCATCACAGCGGAGCAAAAACTGATTAATTTGAATTCGCTTCGTTTTCTTGTCAAATACAAGAACCCCAAATCTAAACAGGTTGCGCCATCTATGAACTCACAAATATACTTCTTTTTTTGATGGTTTTTGATTTGAATTGTGTAATGTGTATATGCTAAGGAAAAATTGCAAATAAAATGCCGATTCGCCAGGATTTTCACGATTTTTCTGGTGAATTTAAGAAAAGTTACGTTAATCCGGAGTTTTTTTGTTGATTTTTTTGGGTTTTTATATCTGTCGGACGTCCCGGATTTTCCCTCTCTGGTCCATTCAAATATTAAGACTCCAACTCCTTTACCGACGGGGGAGGGAATTCTTAAAATAACGTGCCATTTTCGATTGTTTTTCTTGTGCGGCTCAAATCAAACGTCATACCTCAGCCAAAGTTAAGTAAAACAATCAATCTCAAGTCGCTTAAGTCAGTCTGATTGATATTTTATTTATTATCGCGTCAGTTTGGGAAATCTCGGCTTTGCAATTTTTCGCAATTTTCGTTAATTTTCGCCCTTAGTGTTTAGCCCTGGCGTTTCGGGACTTAGGATTTTGCGGTGGATGTATCGGCTATAACCGGTTGACGTACTTAAATCCATCAATTTCAAAAACAGGTCCTTCCTTTCCATAATGCGGAGAAAAACTGCATTATGGCAAGGTGAATCAAATTTCTTTTGACTGAGTAAGTGATTTCACCAAATTATTGAAATACGTGTGGCTTGGTGAATTGAAATTTTAAATCGGACATCCACCGCTTTTCTTTTGTTTGCTATTGTTAAATTGTGTGACTAGGGGAATTTCTAAAGAATTTAGCGGTAGACTCACTTCGAAAGAATCGATGAGAAACAAAGAGAGATAAATAAAAAAACATCCTTTACACTATTTAAAAATAATAAACCTAGAGTATCTACATTTTGTGTAGAAGATTAAATGAAAAAAAAAAAAAATTTCGTTTCAACATAAACTACAATCGAATAATGAAAAAAGATGAGTAATTAAAATGGCTTTAATTTTTAGCAGGAAACAATATTTGTGCTACTGTTTTCCATTCATAATAAATAACGGCCGAAGTATTTCATACTGTGAAAAGTCTCAAAATATATGATTTATATTACGACCAAAAGTAAAATACTCGAAGGCTATTAAAACTTACCAATTGAACGGACTCAAAGCCCCATTCTTCTTATATGCACTTACCAATAAAAACATGCATTTCCAATAAATTAAACAACTTAGACACTGTTAATTCTGTAAGAGTAATAAATTATGTATTTTTTTCACCATTGAATATTTCTTCTTTATAATTAAATGCGAAACTAATAGAATCATTGTTCCTTCCACTCACACATTAATATTGATGTAATACAATTTTGTTTTGATTTAAAATTGTCTGTGGTCAATATCTTTTTTTTTTTTAATTTGCTGTTATAAAATGTATGAAACACTTTTAGTTTTACAACACATTTTTTGCATTTTCTTTTTTACGTCTTCCAAGATAATAAAGTAATATAAAAAATAAATTACATTTATTTTTAAAATTTATCTTTCTTTGTTTTTTCTTAAGTTATCACTGTTTAAGGTTAGAAAGAGGGATAAAGAGAAGAGAAACAGATAGTATATGAAGGAAAACGAAAAGATATTGTAAAATCTTCAACAGATAAGGAAACTCAAAGAGAGTTTACAAAAAAATTCGCACCTTAAGTTCCAGAGTAATAAAAAATGTTTGTTTGTAATAATATACTAGCTTACATTTAAAAAGTTTGATTTTTTTTTGTTTAGTACAGGTAATTAAATTCATTTTGTATTATGTTATGTATGCAATTTAGTCGTACAATACAATAATTGAATACATAGAAATTGCAAATTTACTTCTAATAGTAGGATTTGGGTTGGTTTCGAAGTAATACACATACATACATAGATTTGTTAATTATAATTTATGTTAATGTTTTTTTTTTTCTTTTTGTTTGTTTTGGTTTGAAACTTACAATCTAAAAAGCAGTCATTTATTTCTCCTTAATAGTTATTAGTATTTCAATTTACATGTGTGTGAATATGAATATATATTATTTAGGATAAACATTTAAATAAATATTTATTATAATAAGTTTTTAATTATCATTAATTTGTATATGCCTTATTTAATGGGGTAGACAAAAAGATATAAATACGAAACTCGGAGTCCTATTGTTCGGGAAATATTTAATAATAATCAGATATACTACATAATTTAAGTACTTAAACAAATGAAGTAGAAGAAACAAATTTTGATGGGGATTATTTCACTTCAACAGTATCGTCGCTTTTGTGAATTTTATTCGTGAATTTTTTGTTTGTTGGAAATTTTTGAATGAAGCACGTACAAAAAAGTTGAAAGTAATCTATATTCACTTGGTAAGACTACCTTAAGTCGACCCCTTTGGACTCAAAAATTGTTGGCACTGTGATATTCGTCTAGAGAACTAGATCAGTTATTAGTGAGGTATTTTCAAATATGAATTTTTTTAAGCCCCTCGAACTAAATCGTGGTTAAGATCAATCTCTTTTTAAAGACTATTTGCAACAAATCGTTCAAAAGTATTATCTTCAACACTAGATCGTCGTTATAATCATCTATCGCGTTGATCTTAATAACGGCAAACGATCAAGTAACTAAGAAACCTTCGCGCGTTAGTGCCTATGAATGTAATGTGGTGCAGAGCCCAAACACGATCTTTAGCTTGTGCCAATAATAAGACTCATTAATCAGCCGTAAATGAACCGATAACAAAAGGCTTATGATCCTGAATCTTACCCAGGCATAGTAAAGCCATTGAAAAATAAGGATCAGTGCGTCTACTTGTATCACTAAAATATATAGGATAGCGTTTTTTGTTTGAATGTGGTCTCAGCCAGCTCGTTGGCATGAATATTTCATATTTTAAGGAGTCCATAATGGAACATAGCCAAATAGTACAGTCGATCACTTTTCACCGATCGTCACTTATCTATACATGAAGTGTTAACTTTTTTTTATAATAATGAGCTTTGAGATAGTGGTGCCTGAAAGTCATTCCGCGATACCAATAATCATTTTAAGTGTCCAGGCAAAATTTTTCGAATTCACAATTGCGAAATTTTTCATACAAAATTGCATATTGTGACCTAGCAAATATTTTGTGTGGAGGTTAAAAATGATTAATAGTAAGGTCGATTGCACCTAAATACGTAAATCTATACAAACCTGCCGCTATTCGGTTTCTTTTTAATTGTTTGGGGTGGCGAAATAACACTTTCTGTTGCCTAGACCTGTATAACTATTACAGACATAGATAAGGTGGCGTGTTACGTAGCAGTAGCCAGTATAAAATCTAAGGGTAATGCAAACGTCTCCCCAAAAGTTGCATGCCTTCCCTAAAGAGTTCGTTTGTGCAGGCTCGATCTCTGGGTCCACTATCCACATGGAAATGACTCTCAGATCTAAGCCAGATAAATATTTATTTCTCCAGCGCAGAGTTGGTTACTCTCATTTTTAAGCAACAACTCATGATTAAAAATATTGCAATTTGCTACCTTTGCTTTAAGTTTATTGTAGGTATGGAGTTGATAAAATATAACCTAGATTCTAAAAACGGCTATTTTTTCTTTCATCTAATGCCCATGTTAAGCACGGTCGCGCACAGTCATACAATAACATACATCGATTTAGCGAACAGAAGCTGAAAGGCATTAAATGGAAATTGAAAAATAACAAAACTACCTCCCAAGGCCAGAGATTTTCAACACTGTTGGAGACCAGTATTTTAGACCAATCGGCCTAAAAACATCACCCAATTAAATCTGTACCTGCCAATAAAAATGGCAATAGAAACAAATCAAATTTATAACCAGAATCAACTAAACCAAAATATAAGGTGTGTGCAAACCAAACGTAAAGAAAATCAATAGAAAATCAATTGAATAGAATTTTTATTTTTATCTGCATCATTTGTTTTGTTTTTTTTTATGGTTTTCTCTTCTTTTAAATTTTGCCTCAGCTTAAAAAACTAATTTTCACTAAACTAAAAAAATATATAATTTTTGTAGGCCATTTAAGAAAAAGTGTAAACTTAAAAAAATATTTAATAATAATAGTTCAAATAAATATACAAAACGTAATATAGTTTACAAGTAATTATATAATAATGAAATATTTTACTCTTCTCCTGCAATTTATGCTATACATGTATTTATTTTGTTTTTGTTACATTCACATACATTTAGTGATATTGCATATACTTTTTCCAATTTTTTCATAATTTCGGTTTCCTTTTTAAATATATAGATTTTGTTTATAAATATTGATAATTAGGTATGTACGTAACTAATCAGCCTCATAAATAAGCTTAGAATTTAATTATTGTTGAATTTTATTTTATTTCAAATTCTCCATATGTTTTTCTTATGTAAAAAAATAAAATTTCTCATATTTTATATTGTTTTCTTTAAATATATATATATATATATTTAAATTTTCGTATAGTTGATTTTTGTTATATATATTTTTTTTTTGTTTATGTACAAAACGAGAATTTGTAATTTTTTGTTTGGAAAAATATTTAAAGTACAACAAACAAATGTATCGGTGGGACTAAATTTAAAAATAAATTAAGGAAAATTAGGGGAAAAACAGGAAACAAGTACTTATCAATTGGTTTTACTTAATCCACAACCGATATTGACTTTTTTTTTCTTTTGTATACAAACCAAAAAACGAAGGAGTTTTAGGTTTTGTTGTGTTTTATCAATGAAAACAAAAATACAGTTCGTTCAGTTCTATATGAATGATTGCAATATTTATTTACGTTTTATATGTATCTTGTTTGTATATTAATAGTAATGGTCGTTTAAGTTTTCCTCATTAAAAATGTACAATATTAAAATGCTTAATTTAATATTTTGTTGTTTATACTTATGAACTAGAGATTTTTGTTTAAATGTAGAAAAATTGTTTATTACCTGCTTTATTTGGCCACTGTACGTTAACAATAAATTTTTGTTGTTGTTGATGTTGTATGTATATGATTATTATTTCTTTTGGTTTTGATTATTGAAATTATTTTTGTCTGTTGTCTTGTGGATATTTTTGTGTCAATTCACATGCATGATTATGATAAATTTAAGTTGTTTTGGAAAAGAAAAACGAGGACTCACTGCTGTTTTTGGGTAGGTAAATATGTTAAATACGGATAAATTTAATGTTTACTAATACATTGTACAAATAGAAACAGGTCAAAAGCACCGATCTTCAGCTAAGTTGTTTTTGTTTTGTATTGTTTTTATTATACTAAATATATAAGCCTAATTTATTTAATTATAATTTTTCTTTTTATATTTACAATGCATTATAATTTTTTGTAGGTTGTTTGTTGTTAATAAAATTTAAATTAATAAATATAGCTTTAGAGATATCAGGAATATTACAAGTCAATATAAATTCTTTAAAGTTTTTTTTTTTTAATGTTTATATTTGGATTGAATATGGGAAACGATTGTAACGAAACAAATTATGTACATTGGGAGTAAGCATCTTTTAAATAAGCTTCAATTGATTATAAAGGGTATATGAACAAAATAAGGCAACATTTTTTCGTCTTAGTATAATTAAATTGGGACTTTTATTTGAAGGTACATTCTGCTAAAATGTTGATAGATAGAGGTATATAATACTTTTAATTTGTTTGAATATTTAAAGTGAACACAAACTCTAAAAAAAGGGACACCGATGGATCTTACGCAAAGACTTGTCTTCATTTTTAACACAATGGTTGCCAATTTGAGATCGTAAATTTTGATTTTAATAAGAACAATGAATCAATAGAAAATTTCTGTTTGTGCTAAACCTTCACTCAACTAATCTCAGCAAAAACTCAATGGTTTACTTCGTACGACATACGCATCCGATCTAAAATCTATAAATGTATGTGTTCTAAGTCTATTATGTACAGTACAGCCTACTCACTAACTTAAGCAATAGTTTTTGAATTTTACTCAAACCTTCCTCTCACAATCACGGTATAAACATTCGAAATGCTGCGCAACATGAATTTGTATGGGATTTGTTTACGTGCACTCGATGATCATTGGTTGGTTGGACTCGATCACAGTAGGTCGAGACTCCTGCGACTGCGAGTGTGGGTGCGAGTGCTGGTGCGGATGCGGGTGGCTCGTGACCACATATTGGTCACTGGGATTCGTTGTGGCGGTTGTTTGTACGACGTGTGTCATAACGTTTGGACCCTTTTGCATGGACGCCTTGATGGCTTGATGCTGCTGCTGTTGTTGCTGGATTTGTTGCTGCTGCTGTTGGTGGTGCAGGTGCAAGTGATGCTGATGATGCTGGTGCGCATGAGTGTGATGCTGTAATTGGGAAGTGGTTGTCAGCAATATTGTTGCGGAAGGATGTGGCTGCTGCTGCTGCGGTACGGGTTGCTGGTGAGCGACCATCACAACTTGCTGCTGCTGCTGGGTGTTAATATGTTGCTGATGGTGCTGCGGATGATGGGGATTTTGCTGTTGCGGTTGTTGGGGGGTTGGGGGAGCGATTTGGTGATGCATCTGATGGTGGTTGTTAGATGGTGATTGTGCGTGAATCGTGATCAGTCGTGGCGGCGAATGGTGCCCAATATGTCGAAGGTGGGGATGAGTGTGGGCGTGAATTTGTTGCTGGAGTTCGTAGGCCTCGCGAGCATCGGGCTCTGCGTGGTCTTTGTCGCTTGGACCTGAAAGGAGATAGAAAATTATAATGGGCCCTAGTGTGTGAGTGTGAGCCTTACCTAAACACTCCGATGTAGCTGCTGCCGCCATAGCAAGCTCCTCTTCCAGATTATTTGGCTTACAACTGGTCGTCTTCCAGTGCGTCCTCAGTCCCGAAGCACTTATGTACTTCTTATCGCATCCCTGGCAGACGTATGGCCTATCGTTCGTATGCAAGCGCTTGTGTAGCTTCAAATGCACAAACTGAGTGAACTTCTGGGGACACAGGTCGCAGGCGTATGGTTTCTGCCCGCTGTGCAGTCTTAAGTGAGTCTTCAAGTTCGAAGTGGACGAGAAGCGTTTCTTGCAGATGTCACATTGATGTGGCTTCTCGCCGGTATGTACCAGGTGGTGCTTTTGTAAGTGTGCCAGTTGGGTGAATGACTTAGTACAGACATTGCACTTGAATGGCCTTTCGCCCGAATGCGTGCGAAGATGTACCTTGAGGTTGGACAGTTGGCCAAAAGTCTTGCAGCAGACGTTGCATTCATAATGCATCTTGCCATCCTTCTTCTTTAGGGGATAGGGCAGGGACCTATAACCGCGAGACCCGAGCGAGTTCGGACTCAATGGACTGCCACTGCGGGGACAAGAGTTTCCGTCGGGACTTAAGCTACTTGGTGGCGATATGCGTAGGGGGGACAGTCTTTGAAGTGGTGCCAGTGGCTGCATCAAAGGATGATTGAGCATCTGTGTGCTGTTTTGCAAAAGGTGGAGATTTGGTGTCGAACCTCCGTGCGAGTTGCGATCGAAGGGGCTATTGCTGTGCGGTGGCGAGTACGTCGACGTCGGAGCATGCGATATAACATTCGCTCCGTTGGAGGAGTACGGTGAGTATGTGTTGTATGGTGGCGATTGATGGCCATCTTGGAACGTTTGCGTTGTGGAATACACAATATTCTGTGGCTGGGGACTGTCCGTCTTGAGACTGTGCCTCGACGATGACATCACAATATCTGCATCATGCATATGTTGCGGTGGTTGTGCCAAGTTTGAGCTAGAGTCCGGACTCACGGCGTTGCCATAGCGGTGAGACTTCTTGTACGAGTAGGCCATCTCAGTCGGCGATGTGGGTGGTGGTGTGGCGTTCGGCTGCCGACGTGACGACTGATCAATACTACTACTCGTCGCAGTTCGATTGCCCGTCAGTATGTTCTCCAGTATGCTCGAGCTAGGTGGGGTGAATCGCATATAAGCTTGCGGTGGCGGGGATGAAGTCTCAGCTTCGTAGTACGGTTTGTTGAGAGGAACAATTGTGTGCGGTTGTTGGCTGCCTTCCAGCACGATTACTGTGCTCGTTGCGGCCGTTGAGGTTGTCGTCGTCGCCGACACCCGTTTTACCAGCTCTTCGTCCATGGGCGCATTTGTCAGGGTCGTCAAGACCATCTCGTCTTCCGCCGATGTTGTGGTTACACCCGTGGCAGCACTATCCTTGTCAGATTCAGTCTTAATGCATTTGCTATTTTTGAACTCATACTTGAGGGGCAACTTCACCTTAAACTTGCGGTACTCGTTCTTATCACAATCGTTGAGTTTTTGTGTGATTGCAGTCTCTTTGGGTTCGATGGCTTTCTTCGAGCAATCCAACACGTAGTTGTGCTCACTCTCCTCGCTGTCGCTAGAATCCTCTGGCGGTGTCAGTCCATCCTCGTGGTATTCATTGCTGTGGTAGCCCTCATCTGATCGCACCGATCGCACGGATCCATCGTTGGGGGTCAACTGGTGTTCATATTGGCCGTCACCTTTGTGCGAAATCGGTGATTGGACATCTTTGTCCTTGCCACTGCCGCAATCACTCACCGATGGCGAGCGATCGCGCACTTGGATCACTTGGATGCGGTTCTGATCTGGTTCGGGCTTTAAGTGCAGCACACTCTGATGGCTGTTTGTATGCCGCAGATGCGGTTGTTGCGGATGCTGATGATGATTTTGATTGTGGTGGTGTTGCTGATGATGTGAGCTCGTCGCTGTCGACGTGATCGGTGGCGATGGGCTCGGTGTCAGGGAGTTTCCTCGCTGCGGAATGTGCAGTCCCATTACGTAGGTGATGTGGTTGTATGCAACCTCGGGCGGAATCTCTGGCGCCTGCATGCAGGCGTAGGTTTTCTTTATACCTGCTGCCGTTTCCTCGGTTTCTTCTTCCTTGCTCTGGCATATGCTGTAGGTAGTTCGTTCGGGGTCAACATCATAGCCCAGCCGTTTTGCAAAGTCCTTGCAATACCACACCATGAGCTCCTCGTTGGGCATTATGTCGCGGGTGGTGTAGAAGTAGATGTTGTCCTGATGCTGACATGCAACCAAGTTCATAACGGATAGACTGTACGCCGATGCAACATATCGCATCCAGTTCGACTGCGATCGATCCGAACCGTCTAGATAGTAGAAATCATCGTCTTTGAAGATCTGTGGGGCATAGAGTGGGAATATGAGTGCTGAACTTTCAACAGGTTAGAGGTCGCAAAGCGGAGGAACGTTTTTAGAATCGACAGCAAAGAAAAATAGTAGTACCTTGATATTTCCATAGGTAACATGACATTGCCCCTGCACCTGCAGTATTTACATGAAATGGAAGATTGGATGCGGTTCGGTTAGTTTGTTTCGAAAAAAGCGACACACACCAATTTTTGTTTGTTTGTTATTTAGCGGTTTAGGAAGATGATTAAATGAATAAAGGACAGAATTGCATATAACCAGCATTATGAAAGAGGGGGAAAGAAAAACGTGAGCTTACCCGCCAAAAGTATCTTGCGGCATTCTTATCGTTGGGATAGTTTGGAGTTGGAACGCCATCAAATGGTCCAAATCTTGTACCACGCGGTATAACACCGGTGCTCCATACTCCTTCAGTCTGCGAACAGAGAATACAATTAACTCAAGTGACTGGTCGCGTTCGAATTGCCAGCGTCGGTGCTTACCTTAACATTTGGCGTTGATAACACCATCGATGGCTTTAATGTTAAACTCCGTGGCAGAGTCTTGTCCGCTCGATTTGGTACACCCCGTTCACATTGTCCATCGGGCACTATATACACAGCCAATCGCTCAAAGTCCTCCTCCTTCATGCGCGTCACATCGTAGTCTTGTGAGCCGTCCGGTGAGGGACTTCGATTGTTACTGGGCGGGCAGATGGTTGTTGATTGCTCTGTGGTGTCCATGGTGTTTGTTTTATTGTTTACTAATGTTTTATATTAATCTCTATTGGTTAGTTTTATTCAGATTTGTGTCTGGCTTTTATTTGTCGCTGGTCGGATTCTGGTAGAGCCGTCTAACAGCTGGTATATGTTACTCCTAAACTGCAATCATTGCAGGACTATAGTTGATTTGCAAAATGTTCTGAAAACAATAAAATTACCCAGAGATAAGAAAAATACGCTTCAATACAGATTATGCAATGAGTAGGTACACGGCTAGCGAGCACTACGCAAGTTCGGCGTTAAAAGTCAAAGGCGAAGGTAAAGCGAACGAAAAATACAAATGTTCACCACCCATTTTGAATTTGTTTGCGAATTCACCGCACATTGTTGACACACATAATTGCATTAAGCCAAGGTTGCACCGCCGCCACCGTACATCTTTCTAGCCAGCGTTTGGAGAAGCATTCACTTTTACTTTAGGCTATTAATACACAATTATACAACTGGCTAAGCCACCCCATCCCATCCGGCACGGAGACCGAAGCACGAACAAATCTGAGCTTTGTTGCACCTGAGCTATACCGAACTACCCTTGATAAAAATTGTCCATACATTTTATAAAAAAAATTTCTATATATACCCATAATGAATAGGTTGCCATTTTTTTTTAATTTTGCTGATTGCCTCACACAAACTTCTGCACACTGTTCGAAAAAAAAAACCTATTTTCCAGCTTTGGATATTGCCTCCATGTAGTTGGCATACCGTGGCTGTCGTAGCGAGAGTGTATGTGTTTCAATGGCGTCTCTGTAGTTCAAGACTACAACTTCAACGACGTCGACTCGGTCAGACGCCCTCAATGGGGGTCTCGTTCACGGATTCGGTTTTGTTTCCATAAGCTAAAGTCGCTCGCCTCCGCCACATACATACACCGTCCTCGACGCGCGCCCAAAAATATATAACATTCATGTACATATATACAGAGCAAGCAGCCACCATTGTTGGTGTTGTCCTAACCCCCAAACCTCCGGCATTTTTGTCTTTATGTATCACCGGAAAAAATTTTATGTATTCGCAGCCATTTATGAAAATTGAAAATTTTCACTTTTCAACTTTTTCACATTTTTTGCAATTGATTTTTTATGTTTACCTTATATTTAGCAGTAAAATTCATTTTTTTTATTGCACTTTCGATGGTTATTACGAAGAAATTCCACACTCGTCGGCACACTCGGGAAAATTTCGAAATTTTATCTTCCGAACAAAATCAATACCAGATTTGTTAAATATTTTTGTAAATTAGAAAAACGGGCTGAATTTTTTAGGAATTGAATGTACTTTTCCTATTTTATGCGCCCACCGAAGTAAGAAAAAAAAAATAATAATTTCAAACGCTCTAGCACTCGGTCACCCTTACTGATGCATTCTGAGATGCACTGTGCGATCGGTGGCGGAAAAATTTCCAACTTTGTACCACCCAACTTTGAGAAACATATAATTTCTCTGAGAGGAAAGAAGGAATACAAAAAAAAAATCTAAGTTAAAAACTTCTCAACACTGACATCGAATCGGCACTACTGACCCAAATCTATGAGAGCACAGGAGAGGCAACAGTAGAAAATCGAAAACAGTTTCTAACATTGCATGCAATTCTCCAACACATGCTCAGAATTCATAAAATTCATTTTCACTTGCAATTGTACGGAGCTTTAGCAAAAAAAAAATCTATCGCTTCAACCCTTACACTCAGTCCACAGCCGGTGAGTGGGAAAAGCTTTCCAGCTCACTCACACAGCCACAACGCAGTGGGATAGAGTAGACGCAATTGTAAAAATATTGTGCAAGGTAGCACACACACGCAAGACTCCTTAGAGCTTTTTTCCCCATCAACCCCCTGTGGGGGACGCCTGCCCTGCGCGCTCGTTGAGCTGGTGCTATTTCACATGTGCAATGGCAGTGTTCACATTTAAAATTGAAATCGAAATTTTTTCCACTTTCACCCCTATTTGACTGTTGTTGCAGTCGTTGCCGTCTATATCTTCTTTAGCGCTCGCCAGTGTGTGAGTTCTATTTTTGTGCATTTGTGAATTTTCAAAGACGAGACATACGCTACAGTCAAGGGTTGGGGTGTGTGTAAAGCGCGGCGAGGGGGAGGCTCTGATTTTTGTGTTTAACCTTAAAATCAATTTCAAATAACGACGTGCACTGGCTTCCGTATATGTGCATTGTGCATGCATTTTCTTAAAATAACACAGAGGTGCATAGAGAATCCGCTGCCCTTGAAGTTAGTTCACTATAGGGAAATCGATATGAAAGCCTAAGGTAATGGAAGACAAAATATTTTTCAATAGGGTGCACCCACTGTGCCTGTCGCTGGGAAAGTCCCCAAAGGGGGTTCTAAATGTCTATGCATTTGTTTATGCAAAAACCCTTCGTTTGAAAAATAGTTCATTCCTTAGCGCAGCCTCACTAAATGATATATACGAAGATCATTTAGTGGGTACTTTTGGTCTTTGGCTAAAAGTTCTGCTATATGTAGGACTCCACAAAACTTGTTCATTGATCATCTTTTTTTTTAAGCCGATGCGGTTGACGAATTTTTCCAATTTCATTTAAGTTTTAACAACCTTAAGAAGACCACCATCCATTTGAATTTCGAACCTTACTGTGGATGACTGAATAAAGTTTTGATTTAGGACGACCTATTCAAAAGGGCGCAGGAACTTCCTGCCAAAAATATGTAGTTTATGAAAATTGGAGCAACCGCTCTCACTTCAGCGGATTACACAATAATTCTCGATCAAACTGCAGTTGACATTCACACGACCCCTAAACGACCAAGATGCACTTGGGCGGCATATACTGTATGCATACTCACTCTCTCTAGCAAAGCGCACTCTTCGAATAGTCAATCTCCACGATCCCAAGAGCAGTCGTAAACAGTATCCTTACATAGATCAACGTAGCTTTCTCGAAAATTTAATAAGAGGGTAGTTAGAACTCGGTTAAAAAATATCAAACCCACACTACGCACCTTACAAGGAGCCCTTTTGGCTGCACTATATACAGATTCTCACTTTTTATAAACCACGCACCGCGACAGTCAGCTTTTGAAACTTTCGATTTTATATTACTAATTTGCTTTGAAGAAAATTTTCGTTTCGCTAATAGTGAAAATCGCAACAAAATAATTCGTCTATGGCATTCTACCATGCTACACATCTGACACCACTCTTACTTAGTAGAATATGTTCGTACTTCGCATTATGCCCCCATCGGTTTGCCGGTGCAACAGCAGCCGCGAAACAAAAACACTTGCAAAATAAAAATATATCGCATATATACACATTTATTTATTTCTGAATGTATGCGAAGTAGGAAGTGTAGCGATTCGCACATTTTGCACTGTTCAAGGATATTTCGTTTCAGCACTTGAGTGTTCGCAACATGCTGCCAGATACGTTGAGAATGTTTCGCTTTACGAAAATAGCGCAACAAGGAAATGCACAATTTTTGTGATTATTTGTCCACACCTAGGGTGGTTTATTATTATGTAAGCCAGCGAACGCAGACTAGCATCGAGTTGATCGTCATTTATGTAGGTATGAATCTTACGTATATTGAGAAAATAGCGCACACAAAATGAATATGAGTGTCTCGCTGTTCTCGATGAGCACGCATCACATGTTGCCTGCATTTATTCAGGTATATAGGAAAGTAGTAAACGAACAAAACTAATTGTAGCGATGGGGTGGAAGCATAGCGTAGTAGGTTGTACAAATGCGGTTTATGTTGTTTAATTAAATGCAAAAAAAAAGCACAATTTGTTTGCACTTGGACTTGGCACGCATTCTGTGTTTTACTATTTTTAGATTCTTGTTTTGATTGCATTTCTATGGATGGCTCTGATTCCTTTGACTTTTATTCGTACGATGATATAGATTGAAGTGTACCTCGGATGAAAATGCATTTGGTTTCCTGTGAGACGCGAGCGTAGTCTCGGTGGTAATATTTTTGTTTTGTTGCTCAAGGTTGATGCTGAGAATTTGTTGAAATTTATTCGTTGGTTGTTTTTTTTTTCTATGTGCGATATTATTATATTTAAAGTTTTATTTTAAAATTAAAGGTGCAACTACTCGGTTGGCTTTTTGAATTTGAAAAGGAGTTGAATAAATATCCATCATCCTGCACTTGCGATTCATGTAATGAAAAGACGCAGCATTTGGAAATTACAATGCGGTTATACGATTACCTGTTCTTTAGCCAGCACCAGTTGAACTCGATTTGAAAAATGTTCCTAAAAACCCAGTCAACAATGATTGAATTCCACAGGTGGTTCTGTGGGGGTTGTAGTTGATATTTTTATTTTGATTTATGACACATTCAAAGAAGTTAAATACAGCACATTGACAAAAATAGCCGAGTACAATTTTTTAATGACTGCTGACTCACAGCTATTGCACTGAATGCTCATGCTATTGTCTACCCGCGATGTATACCTACATAAAACTGGTTACAAAATTATATCCATATAATCCCTGTTGCGCCTTTTATGACGACTGCTGATAAATTGGTCCAAAGTATACCATTTTGCAGAAATGTGCATGGTTATATCTCGCACAACTTTACTAATGACAATGCACATAAAATCTGAAACCAAACTTGTGCAACAGTCTGTAAGTCCAATGGCGGCTTATCTACTCCTGTAGTTACAACATCTCAAAGTTCTATCTTGCTTGAATAACGACTGAATACTTGCACTCTTGTGACAATACCGCCAGAGTACTTTTTCTACACGTTAATATCTACAATTGTAACACAAGTCCGGAAAGGGAAGTTAGAAGTCAGATGGTAAGCTTTCTACAAATTAAAAAAATATATTTAAAGTTATTTTCATGTACAGGATAAATGAAAGGTAGCTCCCATTGAATGGTGAAGCAAAATGCGTAAATCTAGAAGTTTTGTAAACAAATTAAACAACATCTTGGTAAACTATTTCTTTTCTGTTGGACTGGATTTCATAGATAACCTCGTGAAAATTCAACAGGATGCATCTGTTAGGTATACAATAAAGAGGATTCAAGTACAAGCTTATAAACAGTGCTTAACTTTTATTGCAAGTGGAGTGCATTGAGTCCTACTTTGATTACTTAATGTGTATTGTAAGTGGAAAAAATTGACCTTTAGTTATTGATGATTTATGAGTTCTACTGTGGATTACTCACAGTTTTTTTTTGGCTTTTTTCTAAAATGTCCCCACATCAATTTCAATTTTTCGCACAAACTGCATTTTATAAAACTTGATAGACACATTTCCTCATCTTGAAAAGAAGACTTCCTCCTTCCTCCAATCAAAAAGTAAATATTCGAATCAACAACCCCCAATGTCAGCTATTTGAAAACCAGGAACTATTCAATAACGACAACAATTACCCTTAAAAATAATAATTTCAACATACTCCTCATATACGCATGCAATAACAAATCTATCAGAACGCTAAGTATACGGAACAGAAATCGTTCATATAATAACATCATCTTGACCTTGAATTATTGCGCCAAACGCAATTGCAACTGCACCCATACCATCGCCCATATATGCACACATACTGTGCTGTTAAAATAGTTCTAATTAAATATTTACATTCTATGGGTGAAGAAATCTAATATTTACTTTTCCGTTTTCTTTTTTGCTATATTTTTTTTTTATTCATTTACGGTTGACATCTACCCGACGTAACAGCGTTTAGTAACTGATAAGGGGTTGTAGAATGTATCGCATGCAATCAAGTACACCCAGATATACTGGTCTATGTTAGTATACTAGGCATGTGCTGTATAGCTGAGTATTGAATTTCCAGTAAAAGTTCTAGCTTGTCATGATAAAACAAAACTATCGCGCAAAGCTTTCCCACTGATAAGCAGATGGTAATAAAAAAAAAATCAGTTCTGTGTTTGATTAGCATTACATTTGTATGTTTATTATATAGAGTTGCAGAAAATAGAAACGAACAGAAGATGAAAACAAAACAGAAATGAACGTTCGAAAATATTATCAAGTTCTTGTGACTAATTGCAATTCCTCTTCCCTGTTGCTATTGTCTTGTATTCGCAGAACGTCTGTTGTTAGATTTTTCCATTTGCATTTTCTATTCGAGACGCAAAAATGTGTTGCAAGGCAGCTTGTAAGTGTGATCAAGCGTCAAACGGTTGTGTCCTTGAACTGATAAAAGTAAGTTCAACAAATGTCATGAATAATCTTCCAGTTAAATTATTTTTATCTTCTGTTTATTTGTTTACTATAGTGTTAACAGATGATTTATTGATTTTCTGTTTGGGTTCATTAATTGGTTGACTTAAATGAAGGGTTTGGCAATTTCAATTAGTGTTACTGAATCGGCAGGGGTATCATTTTTGAATTAAAAAGTTTGCAGATCATGGGTAGTTCTGTATTGGTTGGGTATAATAATAAATAAATAATTGGCGCAACAGGGCCGTAGGGACCCTAGGCCCAGCTTCTCACAACCATTCGTCTTGTGTGAGTTTTTATTTTTGGAAGGAATGGAAGGGGTCTACAATTTTATGCCGAGTCCAAACAACCAATTGAGGAGCTCTTTCATGACAGTTATACTCTCGGATGTTTGTCAGACGTTCGCGAGAGTGGCGCAGTGAAAAAAACCTTAAGTTGGAAATTGGGTTTACTCGGGATTCGAACCTGGGGACCCCTCGCTTAGTAGTCCAACACACTAACCACTAAGCCACTGCGCCGGTTGCGTATAGGTATTTAAATATGACTTAAACTAATAAGAAAATATTTTCAGTCCGTTATCTGTGTAGTGGTTTGTTGCTTTCTCAAATTTTGTAATGGAAAGAACTGCCTAACTCCACTCAATTTAGAGCGCTTTTGAGGCATGTTCACCTTTCCTTTAAAGAGACCACCAGTACTATTTTCAAGTTATTTTCATATAGTTTTTTTTTCCTTTCCTTTTATTGCCTCTCCTATATATTCAAAAGAACTAACACCTAATTGCAAGCATCTCGAAAGGCAGTCGTCTTGAGCTTGTAGGTCGCAATTCACGAGTAAAATTTGACTTGTGACAAAACCTATTGAATGAATTTAAGTCCCGACTATGTAGACTTCTCCTTTAAAATTCCGCAATACTGTTGACTGTGATCGTTAACAGTTTATTCGCCATTCAAAGATTATAAAAATTGCTAGAAAAATATAAATATATTTTACAAGTCAAAATAAAAAACAAAATAGACGTAAAACATTGACATCACTGCGTTTGGTAACATTTTATACTTTCAATTCGTTTGTGGTCATTTGCTGCCATCTTTTATGCTGAAATATTTCCATAAATTTTTATTTCCTTATTCCTTCTTTCGTCTTGTTATACTACCTACGAAAATGAGCAGTAGAACCCCCGATTGCAAGATTTAAAAGCAAATTGAGCTGGTTTTGTCTAAGAAGAGTAAGTATTTTCCTTTCGAAATTTGAGTTCAAAACATTTGCTGGTTTGATATATTGAAGTTGGAAACATGACTTAAGTGAGTAAGGAACCATTTATTATATGTATCTAATATCTATTATAACATATTGAAAGCAAAAGTCAGACCGATCTATTCTGAGCTCAAATTGAAGCAACGTACGTTTTTATTTTCAAAATTGGCTGCAATTCAATTCGATCGTTGTTAGGTCAAAATAAATCGACAGACAGAACTTCCCTCTAACATTTCGTAAACCAATTTACGCGAAAGCTATCAACAAAAAGTCCACTCCACCGTGCCCAGCTATACAATAAGAAATTGACATAAGCATTTCAATTATTTCTATTTATAAAAGGTTATTCTTCGTTATTTAAAAACGCAATTAACGCAAAACAACTGCATTTCGTTGGGTGCACACTATTCGTGCAGCAAAAAAAAAAAAACTATTTTTAGCAAAAACGAAAAAAGAGTCAAAATCAGAATCGCCCCCCGTCGACGGATGAAAATTGATTTTGTATAGTGCATGCAATTTCTGTTATTAATATTGATGTACTTGTACATAGTTTAGTCTTTTTTTCCATTCAGAAAGTCTCTGATTGCTTCGCTTCTCTTTTCACGAATAGATGTCTAATTTTTGTTTGGAGGTTGTCTGCGAACAATTGTGTGGTCGACGGGGCGATGCAATGTGCAACCCTCTAATAAATTGCACTAAACGAGGAAAAAAAACTGATAACGACCAGTCAAGGCCAATTCACTCACCCGTGGAGATTCCCCATACACGCATACACTCTTACCAAACTAATGGATAAACTTTGCTTTCACTGTGTGCCTGTGCAGTTCTGCGAGCTTAATTTTGTATAGATAGGGAGTGAGGTGCAAAATGAAAAAGGAAATGAAACACCCACGTAAGTATATTTTATATTCCATAGAGAGAAACTATCACCTTTGAGAAGACGAAAAAAAAATACATTCATCCAAAGTCACTTTTCGGAGAGGAAATATTAGAAAAGCTCCGACACGCGTGCAATAAGAATTATTCACAAAAAAAAAGAAGCAACTTGCATCTGTTTAGTAGGAAGTTCTCGGTGAGGGCTGTTTGTCGATGCGCGCGGTACGGTGGCGGTATGAGACGTGGCTTATTGTGTAGGCAAAATGTGTAGTAGTTTTGACCATGCCAGACACACACATGCGTTGAAATGATTGCAACGATTTTTATTGTTTACATGCAATTGCATGGATTTATTTAATGATATTGTGTACAGGCACAGGGTTGTAATTATTTTGTTGTTAAGATTGAGGAATCGAATGCGGAATTCTCTCAAATATATGAACAGATTGTCAATTATTCTAGGGGCTGGAACTGACACTAGTTTAAAAGCCAGAGTGATTACATTGAACGACATCCTTCCTAAGAATATGTAACAACTTTAAATCTGGGCTAGTGACAAAAGTTCGCCTACAAAATTGATTGATAATATTGGATAATATTGACTATTTACAAAAATGACATATTTTGTAAAACCGAAACACTAATAATTTAGATGTAAATTTCCTAGCCCAAGAAATTTGCACTCGAATCACTTGTGAAAAAAATAAACATTTTCAGCTCTAACAAGGTATTTAGAATTTGTACGGCTTGTGATAGGGCACAGTATTCGAATGCGCTAAAATCGTGGCGCCCTTATTTCTCTCGTCTAAGATTCGAATGAATTTTTTTTTTTCAAATGTGCAAAAGTGAATTAATGAATCATCGACTTGAAATCAAAGTAAATGCTGCCTCTTGTCTTGTGGGAAGTTATTTTTTTTTGGTGAAAACCGCACGGCGGAAGGCGCCCCCATAACCCAATACGGCCTCTCGTGGTTTTACTGAGCTGGCTATGGCTCTATTCCCATTTTCGTCTATTGCAAATAAAACGATTAAATTACCCTTTCACAATCGTTGTTTCTTTTAAGGACCTTTACATTAAAATTCTAACTTCGTCACGTAGTACTCGTCCGCGAATGCAACACAATACGGGTGTAAGTTATGAGATCGCAGTTAAAAAATCGAAAAATACCATCATTGACAAGGGCTGTCAATCATTTTTAGTATCGATTTTGAGACATAAAGGTTGCATTCGAGAAACATCAACGAGAACAGGTAGGACAAATCAGGAATTTCTAAACTCAACTCTTAATAGAGCTATTGTGTAATACATCAGTTAATATGGATATTCTGACTAAGAACACAATTCCATTAAGCGAGTGCAGATACATAATTTATCGAGTCAGTGGATATGTATTTAAATGTGTTTACATAAAATTCCTTGGAAAAACCAACTGCTCTGATGGATTTTGCATTTCTAAATATTTTTTTTAAATAAAACAAAAAATCAGAAAGGGTATCAATTTTAATTCAGCGGGTTTCCATATAACTGACGATGGGTACACTTCTGTATAAACTAATTCTAATGTTCACTCAATTTTTTCCACAGTCGATCATTAGAACTTGAAAAAAAAAACATACCTACACCTGATAACTCGCTCAAGATTCACTGAAGCCCATATCACCAAGACTTCCTCTAAATCGCACAGAAAAGCTTATAACAATGGGTCATAAAAATGGAATTTGCATAATTTTGCCATCCATCACTATTAGCGAAGCGAAACGGCGTAAAATTATTATTATATTTTGTTATTGTTTCTCTGTGGCAGGCAAATTAAAATCAGCACTACAAATATCGCTTTCGCTTATACTATAATTTTCAGTTGTGACCTTGAGCTTTTTTTTTCTCCATTAGCTTGCCAGAGGGATGGAGATAGGAGTGCTGTGCTGTCGCACATGTTGGAAAACAGAGGTGGAAAAGTAAATAATTAATAAAGTAAAATCACTTAACCAACGAGCCGGTCAGCAGTTGTTGTGTGTTAGGGGTGGGGTGTAACTCGTCATGCATGCAGATACATGTGAACGGAGTAAAAAGTTTCATATAACACAGTAAACTCGCCAGATGGTTAGTTTACATCATCGCGTTGGAAGAACAATGCGAGTCACATATTTGAAATCGGTTGGGGGTAGGTGGAAATATGATGCTGAAGCTCTTACCTAATAGCAGACATTAACGTGACCACTGAAATATGGTGAAACTGAATACATAAACGGCATCAAAGTCGGAATCGAAAGATGGCTCTTATTATCGACCCAACGTTAGTCTCTCCGGCTCTAAGTTCAATCATTATTGCGAAAGAGCGTTTTGGCTATAATTCAATCCTTCAATCCATTGCGTTTTCGTATCTACATCTGTATCTCTGCATGTGTGTGTTTGTTTGTTGCATATGCAAATAATGTGATGGGGATGATGACATACGCCTGAGCGGGTTTCGTTGCACTTTGACCTTGAATTTGAAGCGCATGACTACAAGAGCAGGCATCTTTGTGTTGAGGTTGCATTTTATTATTGCAGAGGAGAGCCAAGTGTGCAGATGTATTTGTTAGTACGGAAGTTTCTCTTTTGGAATGGGCAAAGGTGAGGGTTGCAACAAAATAAAAGAGGAAAAAAAAACAAGTTAGAAGGAGAAAATGGGGAACTTAAAGCTCGGTCTGCCTAGGACAACCCCTGTTAGTGTTTTCATTGTTTTAGAAAAATTGAGTGCACTACACATCTGTCGGGTTGGGGGCGGTCGACAATTTTCTCTTTCTGCACTTTCTACATTACTTTCGCTTCTGATGGGCTGATAGCTGCTATTGCCGTCAGTGGGTGGAAAGACAAAGTATTTTTAGAAGTTTCAAGTCAACCGAGGGTCGCCCTTACCAGCACAAGGGTTATTTAGGGTCAGATCTGTAACATAGCTAAATATTTGAATGGAGAGCTTTTCTTAGCTTTTAACAAAATATCGGCTTGCGGCAAGCAATTACACATTGAATCTTATGGAAGCGGTACCTACCGACCGAAGCGATTGCAGGCGTCATTCAAATCGATGTGTCGCCATCATAACCTCTGTACCAGTCGGTGCTTGCCATATTGGCTAATTGAACATGTTTTCAGTCGATATTCAATGCATTGTAGTTAAATGTAGTAATTTATATGAAATAATAATTTGAATGATTGAGTTGGCATGCATTTTTCTGCTCCAAATCAATCGATATTCTCCGTTTTTATTATATTTTTACATGACAAACTTTTCTTATTTTTCTTATGAAAGCCGAAGGTAGGTAAGCGCATATTTTTATGGAGAAAAAGCCTTAAGATCCAATTCCTTTTTACAAAATTATTTTCAAAGCCGTCTTTTTCTAATTTGAACCCTTCATTGGGAATATCCGTTAAGGCTTTAGAAATATATGGTTTGCAATCCAAATATAATGACAATATGGATTATGTCCAAGTGCAAGCTCTTAAAAATTCTACAGGTCGTCCAAATTAACCCCCGTGCATAACATGGCAAAATAAATTCATTAGCCCTCTCCAATTGTACTTACAACACGCGAATTTATGAATTTATTACCCTTAAGTAATGCCAAATGTAAACAAATTTGAAATCCATTCAAAGTTATCTAATGTGAAATAGCAAATGCGCAGTGAAAGTCATTCGTTTTGTCAAGAGTTTAACTTTTAAAATAGTTATTACCGTTCGTTTGGCTGTGTTGGTGTTTTAAGGGAAATTCGCCCTAAATGAAATATTGATAAGGGGTTTTATATGTTTTGTTAGCTAATAAATGCAAAAGATTAAACAACCCAAGGTTAAAGTTTTTTTTTGTTTAATCTAACGAGAGCTTTGGGGTAGTTCATGGCGGTGCTTATATTATTGCAATATTTGTTGTATAAATTAAAACAAAAAAAAATATTTTTTTTGTTTAGGTGTAGGTTATTACCAGGGACTAGTTACATCTACATATTTCGCTTTTTTCGGAAATAAGCTTTTGCGTATTAATTGCGATTGAAAGTGTAATCAAGTTTGTGAAGCTTTTAAAGTGACGTGTGCAAATATTTTGGTATGGGTTCATTGTACTGATGAATAGGAAAGAGTTTTCGTTTGAAAACATTATTCTTTGGAAATATGTATGCGTAGGTATATGTTTATAAGGATTTAAAATAGCAATGCGTATTTTTGTCACATATTTCTTTAGAAGAGCCCCTCTGCCATTAATCAGAGAGATATTTGACCATAGGTTTAGTAAAGAAACAAGTTGAAGCTATAAAAAATATCTATTAATCTATTCAAAAAGTACGCACATGGAAAATAAATTTTGAAATCAGGGAGTCATTTCCGTGAACGAGCTATACGTTTACGGAATCAAGCGGATTTTATATGTGAAACAAAAACAAATTCCGTCGCGTAATGCTCGTTCACGGACGACCTGATTCGACCCCGATTTCCAAAGAATATTTTCGACACAAATCTAGCAGGTATACGTGAACACATTTCAAAAGATTGGTTCCCAATATCCCTAAATGTTCAGTCAGGAACAAATAACAACGGTTTTGCAAATTCGTTTATTGTATCTAAACTTAACTGATTTTAAGCAACTTTTTTCCATAAACGAAAATCACTTTCGCATTTGAAAAAAACGAAATTTGTCTTTTCCTTTGCAAATGCTTGCATAGTTTAGGGGTCGTTTTCACAGTTCCCGATTCTTTTATTTATGGAGGGAACTCAAACTGGGTCTTTCGTTTACAAAGCTACAAAATAAGGAAAACGATCGGGCAGCCAAAAACGATTGAACGTTTTCACAGCAAAATATCCAATGCCAAAAATAAAAATAATTCAAAAAAGTTATACACACTCTAGAAGTATTCTAAATATTATATGACGAGTTTAATATTTGGAACACATTTTTTTAAGCCATCTTTTTTTAGAGGGTTTGTCATTCAAAACCCTCCTCACACTGTTTTTATTTAAAAAAAAAAGGATTTGGTGCACCCTAATCCCATAGCAAAACTACAAAAAAAAAACTCTATAGAGTTCCTAATATTGGAACGTTTTCCAGTTACGTGAAGCGAATGTGGAAGTGCATTAGCCCAATCTAACACAAATCGAAATTGTAGTTAAAACTCCGATTGTAGGCAGTATTAAGAGACTAAGGTATTTTAAAGTGCGCATTAAAAAAGGGACTCATTTTTACAATAAACTACTTTGAAAACAAGATTTTGTATGGAAAAAAGTAGTTTGAGGTTGAAATTGAATTGGTTTCAGCGAAAGACGTATGTACTAAACTGCTCAAAAAGCCATAGGTAGGTACTTTTATAGGTCCGTTTTCCCATGGGCATATAAGTTTAGACATCCCGTAGGCTACTTTATTTTGGTTTAACCTTACTTTGAATTTTTGGCAGTGTTTTTGACTTACGACAGCTTCGAAAGGAAAGATGTAAGAAAATAGTTCACCGAACTATTCCATTACATCGTCTATCGGGTCTAAATCTGTTCAAATCTTTCCCTCGCGGGGTCTCAAACCTGCGTCGCTCTGGCCACAATCAGTGGGCCTTACCAATAAACATTTTTAGTTTCGACTCTAAATTTAAGTAGTTCACAGTGGCTATATTTTCCATACAAATTTGGCAATTGTGAGCCTCCGTAAATTTAAAGTCGAGACTAAAATTTGTTATTCGTATCGCGCAGTAACTTTAAACACTTAAAAATTGTCACCAAAGCAGACATTTAAAAAGAGGTTTCAATATTATTACAAAACCTCAATAGAGTTATAGGTTATGCTAGGTTAAAAAGGGACTTAGAGTTAGGTCCTCCCCATACCACACTATTTATTTTACAATTTGATGTGTTTCACTTGTTAAATCGCAATTTATAACTAGCCAATATCAAAATTGTAAGTATGAACAAGTACATATACGTTTAGGCGATTTCTTCTTACATTAGATCACTTTCAACTCGATTGGGATAGGTCAGTGCACGAAGTCACCCCTTTTCCTGCACTGAAAGAGAGATAGGTGCACTCTCATCTTGCCGCTGTTCAATATTCATTCACTCAGTTTCCAATTCATTCATTATTATATTTAAGAAATCATCCACACACAAAAAAATAAAAAAACAACCGCCCACTTATGCAATGAAACAATTTACAAATTTATTTGCGTACCTAGCAATAAATCACAAGAAACAATATATACCGTATGCGTCGCGTCTACTCCACCCCTTCCCTTGGCCCAGCATTAATGCCAGACACAATGAACGAAATTTTTGGGGTAGGCCATGATGATGATGTAGTTGGCCTAAAGAAACAACAACAAGCGACAATGTCGGCAACGGCTACTTCTACTACTACGACGAAGACAAAGCTTCGCGGCCATTGAACTCTTAGGTCGACTGGATAAGCTGACTGATTGTCTGCCACTCACACAAAAGCAAAACAGTGGTGCTAAGGCTAACAAACCCTTTCCCACTGATGTGGCTGATCCTTGAGTGTGTGTGTGTGTGCAAGAAGTTCCACACCAGCTGAGTTTTGTTGGTACTGTGCCTACTGCTAATACGCCTCAGACAGTCTTGACTGCATGAATATACATTTTATTTCCTGCAACTCCTAACGTCGTCGTCGGTGTTGTTATTGTAAAGTCGCGGCACGGGTCGTTCACAGAAGGGCAAAGCCCTTTTCCTGAACAAGAGAAATTTCACTTTTCATTTTTTTATACGCTCGCCTTACCACCCACAATATCCACCACGACCCATGAATCCTGGAAGATATCCATCCCCATCCATACATAGCCATAATGTCTGTGTCTGCGATGGTGGAACTCGAAGGGTGGTTCACTGATAGCACTGGTGTTTGTTGGCAGGTTAATGAACTCTGCGCCAACAAGGATGTGTACAGATTGTAGGTAGGTATGCATGATGAACGGAGAATAATATGAACAATTTTGTTAACTCATTAATTTTTTCCTCATTTTTTTTAACACTAACCATATTTTTTGGGTTCATTGTATAGATTCCTCCTTTCGGGGAAAATTCACTTCAAACGCGATTTGAAAAAATTCACCGATGCAAAAATATTGCGAAAGTACGATAGATACTTCACTAACTTTTTTCTTAACAGCTGCATATTTCTTTGTCTAGTATCTACCTAGGTATATTGTTTAACTTAAAAGTTTATTCAGTCTTTCCGTTCTCAAACTACACAGAGCGATGAAAAATATCAAAAATTCTTTTTAAAATTTACAAAAACTACAGCAAAATAGGAAGCACAGTCGACGCCATGACCTGCCTTACACGATACCATCCCGGGATAGGACTAAAACCAATAAAGCAGCAGCAAAGGACAGGGCACAAGGAATTGTTCGTTGTGCTGGCTGCTGGCTTGGATGGTGCTATTACTGCACATCGCATACACACACTCGTGCACATAGAGTGGTGTTTGTGCGACGCGATGGCGAAAATTGCACACAAAAAAAAAGAAGCTTTTGCTATTCTGCAACTCTGTGTGGCTGCAAGGATTTGTATGTGTTTTTTGCACTGGAAAATTGTTCCTTTTAATCCTTGCACAATGTACAGCGGAGAATTGCAAAATTACATTCATGTGTAGTGAATTCCGCATACGTTGGCGGTCGGCGGACATCGTTGCTGTCTACAGCAACGACGACGACGACTACGCCGAGGTCAACAACCGGATAGGGAAGAATTATACCAACAAACAGCAGAACAGTGGAAAAAAATTGCAATCGAAAGCGCCATCGCAAATTTTGTTCCCTTTTGCACTTTGCACACGAACGCACACATTCACGTGGTGGCGGTTCCCCCATGACGTTGTTGCTGTATTTGGCCGCAAAACTATAATAATTTTTAAGCCCATATAGGAGGGCGTCACACTGGTTGGTTCTGCAAGAGTCTTGCTTCACCCTGCTCGCCTTGAATGGCTATACGGCGACTATGATGCTGTTGACAATGACTCCCTGTGTGTGAGTACCTACTAAGCATGGGGTGGGCAAGGACGATGCTCCACGTTTTTCATTTTTCTTCCTTCAATTTTTGTTCTTGTATTGCATCCCCTCATGCAGTCGTCATCATGACCACAGACAAGAGAAAACGAAATGTGCACAAGTTTTGCAGCCACCCTTCCCTGCAGCGCCAGACAACAACAAAAAATTATTACATCACATCCACACGAACGTCACAGTGAAAAGGGTTGCGACACTCATCCCAACTAAGCACAGCAGTAAAAGTTTTTGTTTTTGTGTGCGCGCCACACAGAGGAGAGTGGTGGTGATGCGGTGCACGTAAATCACTTTAATTGAAGAGACGGGGTGGCATCACAAGAGAGCTTTCGCATATCACAGCGTACAACTTGTTGGTGGGAAAGCGAATGAACGTCCTTGGGTGTGAATGACCCTTCTGCTGTTGGTATTGCAAATGCGATGGTTTCATGCTTGTGTACGATGCTCTGGGGGTAGTCCGGGCCGGAGTCGTCGTTTGCGTTTGGGAGTGCGTTGCACTTTTGTAATTCGGTAGACGGAAGGAAAAAAAAACACAGTTCTATCTAGAATAATCACGAGTCGAGGAGGTGGAATATGACTGCATGGGGGTGGATTTTTTCTGCGGTCTACCAATTTTCGAGACATTTTACTCTCGCTTCTAGGCACTGCAGACGACGACACAGTCGGCAGGTATTGATTTTTGAACAATCGGTTGTTGGAAAGGATTAATTAATCTATGAGGGAAATCTCATCTCAGAGATATGGTGACGATTTAAAACTATTTCAAATGCCCCTTGAGTGGAAATGTGCTTTTTGCTGAAGGGACTCCTTCTAAGGTGTGCCCAAGTTATTGGGCATATGTTTGAGCACTGACTAAGAACTAATGTATGTGAAAGGAGGCATCGACCTGTCTCTGCGTGCGATGAACTCGATGCGATGTGTTAAACGCGCAGTTAGGTATGCGACTTACGTTGGAACCATTTGGAATCACATAGTACGTTCGAGAGAGGATGGCACAAGGCCAAATATGACTAAATATGCCCGAATATGCTGGTGCTTTCAAGATCTGTTTCCATACACATATCTACCTACCTATTTAATGTTAAGTATGAAGCCGGTGCTCAAGGCTAATATCTAAACAGGGATTCAAGCCAATTGTTCCTAAGGAGTCTAATGGAAAATGCTCTCCATGTCATCCATCTTTGTGAGCCCAACAGAAGCGGGCGTTTTGCGGACATGAATCCTATCACATCCTCAGTATTTCTAAATTTGTATTGTTTTTTTTTTTTCATTTTGGAAAACCTAAGCTGATATGAATAAATCGGCTATAAATTATAGAAGGTCTTCAAAATACAGTCTGCTAAACTTGATGGCTCTTAGGTAAGAATAGATATGAGAAATAATTGGGCATGCGCCCAACTATAAACAAGATTCGAGTCTCTGCGCCTAGGTACCTAAAATTTATCATCCCCTGCTTGTAAAATGTCCGCGCAACTCCATCAATTCCCTCCCCCTAGACACACCTTGAGATACATCCAAACAGCAGTGCATAAGTCATTTATAGCTTCCAACACCTTCATGCAGGAAGCAGCCCCATTGCAACGCTAAAATTATTAAAAAACGATCACGTAGGTAGCGATATCAAATGAATCTTCCGTTAGAACATTTTAATAAAAAGTGTCCATCGCGCATACATGCCGCGGAACATTTCAGGCCACTTCCCATTACACATTCACAACACGTTCTTAACACATTTTCAGCCTCCAGTTACATTCCATTTTGAGCGCACACACAAAGTGCATTCACATTTTCTGTCAGTGTACGGAAGCTTTCTTCGGGCCACAGGAAAAGCTCTTTTCCATTAAAAAATTCAAATTTTCAAAGGTTTTCACCTCGCAGTCAGTGTCAAACGTGTGTTCACTCATCCATTTCAACAAAAAATACAATCCACTCAAAGTGCGGTCGTCGTATGCTGTAACATAAACAAAGCAACCCTGACATTCGAACGAGATTGTGTACTGCTCCAATAGGTCGTTGTATCGTGTCCGTTGTGTCAGATGTGTTTTTTTGTGCATGTTGGGCTGTGCAACACCGCACCGGTGTTCTTCTTTGTTTCCTTATGCCGGTAACCCTTTCAAACCGAATGAATGTTGCGCGTGTTGCATTCAACACTTGTTGTGTGAAAGATGGGTGAGTGTGTGTTTTCTCAATTGCACTTATTTGGTAGCGCTTGAGTAGGTCGGTCATTCACCTTTGCTGCAAAAATGTAATTTTGCTGGTGACTAATTGCGGTTAGTGCAGGAGTTTTTGAGCTCTATTTGTGCATTTGGATGTAAGTACCTACGACGATCTTGGAATTAAAATTCTCCCCGCATTTGGGTTTCCTTTTTATTGCATACCAACAAGTTTTACCGTTGGGACGTACAAAAAGAAAGAACAACAACAAGCCTCCCTCTTAGGCAATAATAAACACCGACCGAGGAAACTGCGCGATGAAATGTGCAACGTTATGCAAATAAATTTATTACCCACATGTGTTCGATTGCAGTTCTCCTTTTTTTATGTTCCCTGTCGTCAAAGAAAGCGTGCAAAGAAGAAGAAGAACAACACACAGGGAGACCTCGTCAACCGATGACACAATATTGGTTGGGTCATCAACACAAGGTTTTGTCGTGTGATTTTTATTGAGAAGTTGGGTATGCATTTGTTCAAATATTGAAAAGAATTTCAGAAGCAGGTATTTAGTTGGTTTGGAATCGGATTTCATGTTAACCTATAGCGGTATTCGATTGACTGTTGACTGACTGGAACAGCGTGCTCGGTGTGGCACTTTAAGGACCAATTCAGGTTGGCGTTGGGTGCTTTTAAAAACTATCGAATTCACCCCCATTCACTTGTGCGACCAATGATTTGACAGGTCGAAAGAAATGATTAGCTCGAAGAAAGTTATGTATAAAGATTAGCGAGTATTTGAAACACCTGAAAAGATGCGATTTGGTGAAAACGTTGGGCAAGTATTTTGACGTTTGCAACGAAGGCCATCTCAAACCCGAGGTTGAGGTAGATGATGATTTTTTTTTATAATAATTTCCTTTGAATGGAACAAGTAACATTTTGTATAAGGATTGGTAGTCTTCCCTTTGATCAAGAGTTTTCTAACTTGAGTCTTGCGTCTTCAACAAGTATACTTTCTTAGAAAAGATGTTTCTAGATCAACAATGACAGTCGTAATAGACATTGCATTCAGCTTAATTCGGCTCAAGGCCTTAAAAACAGCTTCGTAATAACTGAAGGGTTTAAAATCAAAACCTCTCCTGCAAGAAAGTCGACCTAATCTGCAAAAACACAACCGACCATAAACTCTCCTAACTTCCATCGAACATTTTTTTATCAGTTAATAAAGTTATAACTATAATAATAATAAAAAAATCAAAACCTGTTTTCTTTTCAAGACCTTTGTGCATTGGATTGATGGGAGTTTCTGCTTTACATCTATATTAACACAACTAATATCAACTAGACTTTGAATTACATATTTCAAACGGGGATTCAGTCTTCCTTGTCGTCTCGTACCTAAAGTGGCTGGCATTTGAGTCACTTTCTCAATTTAAATGGCCAACTGAATGCCTTCTTTAGGGTTACAATTTAAAACAGGCAAAGATACAGATCAGACCTGAAAATCCAATGGGAAAATGAATCATTCATCTTAAACATCAACCAATCGATTGCCTTGGACGGCTGCTTCATGAGTAAATGCATGAACCCATCCAGTTACGAATGCAACCAATGCCATAGGTAACTGAGAGGACTAACATCAGGTTACCTTTCTATTTAAAAGAAACTCATGCTAAAGACCGTCCACCATCATAATTACATTTTTCCTTTAAATTCCATCTTCGCTGTAACACGCCTTCATAGAGTGATACAACTTTTATGGGATTATCCCATATGAAAAATTGTCTATAAATAAAACGTTTTATCATTCGATAGAACAAAAATCGAATCCATCAATTTCATGATCAACAATGGCGCTGCGGCCTCTCCACCACCATTAGCCACCGAAAAAATGACCATCAAAAGTCGATAGAGACACATGGCAAGTTCATTGCCGCGGTTCAAGGTTGGACAGCAATTCAAGAGCGAGCGCAAAATAAAGGGCATCGACGATGCCCATACAGACACACACTTCTTAGCCAAGGTTTGAATTGGTAACATGCAAGTTAACGAAATTATGTGTCTGTTCTCAAATTTACTGGCAAATGGTAGTAAGCCTCTCTCTCTCTGTCATCATGCATCCAATGACGGATGGGTCGACATGTGGATGAGATACGAGTCCCTTAACCCCATCAAAACTCGATCGTTTAAGTCGGCGCAGAACGAATGAATCGCTCCGAAACAAGAACAAGAAAATAAGAGTGAAACAGACAGTTTTATAATCCGCACGTATAAGACAAAACGTAGGTATACATAGGGAGGCGAGTGAAACAATCGAGGAGCACGCGCGCGCGCGGGTTCATTTTATACAGTTGAACGCCCTTTTCACGGCAAGTGATTCCCTCTATGCCATGGTTCTTCTTGTACGAGTACATGTTCTTGTTCTTCTTCCGAGAGCAAGAGCCTTTTTGGAACTGGTTTCCCTTCATTCCAAGTTATAACACATGCAGCCTCATCTCTCTAACAACCATCAAAGTGAATTCAGCTTGGGTTAACTGCTGCTGTTGTCTATAGAGACATTGGAGACCGGGAGATGGCTTGTGCTTGCTTCCACAGTGCTGTTGGGGAAGGAGATTCAAACGAAAATGAAACCATTTCACGGGAAAGGCGAATGCACTTTGAAGGTATACTCTTGGGCTGGGCTGGTACAGGATTGTCGTTTGTTAGGAAAGCCACTATAAGAGCGAGAGACGTTCATTGAACCACGCCGATCAAACCCACCTGGGCGACTTGCTGGTTGGTAGAATGTCTCTGTGTGTGTGTATTGTGTTTGGATTTTCTAGTCCAGCAACCTCTTTAAGTGGTCAATGAATTCTTTTCCTTGGCATCCTTGCAGCAGCACACACCACTGCAAACTGACCAAGAAGAGTGCAAGTGAATTTGATGCTGCTTGTGCGTTGCATGGTTATGATATGAAGCTTTGCCGGGGCACAATTAAGCACTTCTTCGGTTGAGGTTGAGGGATTCTGCTCCTTCTAATGCCTTATCGCGGTCTTTCTTGATTTTAATTCGCCAGCCAGTCTTAAGGCAAATGACCATAGACAAAAAAAAAATGAAAGAAACAGAAACCCCTCCCCGATTGAATAAAAGGCCAACACCATACACTAGTGTAAATTAGAGAATAGAAGGCAAATGATAATGGCAGTGAAACCCACTCGTCGTCGTCATCGTGTAGTTCGGTGGTGGGGTAAAGTTCTTTGGCATTTGTCTTCGGATACATTGACCTTTGCGCCAGGCACGAGGAGTGAGTCTCTATCTCTAAGTAAACGAAGAATAGAGGCGACTTTAATAGAACTACATGATTATGATGATATGCTATTAAATCGCATACATTCAAGCTCTAGGTGCCGCTGATATTGATGCTGTTGCTTTTTTTGTTGTTGATGGTACTGGCTGCTGGTGGTGCTGATGATGATGATGACGACGCTGCTGATACTATGGTAGAAGAATTTGTTGCGTGATTCTATTCTGCTTGGGTTCTTGACCGAGACGTGTCGGTTATTTGTCGCTGTAGTAGTGAGGGTTCGCGCACGCGAATATAAGCCTTTATGATATGATTTTCATTTTCATTTCAAGGTGCTTTCTGCGTACACGAATAGAAGCAGAAACAACGAGGCGAGTATGTACTTTTGAAGTTTTTATGGTTAAAAGACGTTTATTGCCACCATTGTGGGATAATGGTCAACAACCTCGCTGTCGTATCTCACTTCCCACCGCGAGTGTGTGTTTCTTCTCCCTTGGGAGGTGCGATAAAGTTGGGAATTTTATTTACGTTGGCAATTTCTGATGCGCAGAAGTCTATGTGCGTTCTTAATTTTTTTTCAACTCCAAACTGGATGGATATTTTTGTGTAGCTATTTGTACACTGATCTCGTTAAGAGGGAATTTCACCACTTGCTAGCACGATCAATGAAGATCGCCGCTGGTAAGGCCAAATAGAGTAGCCTTAAACATCAACAAAAGGGTCAATAGACAGAGTACGATCCGCTCCATGATCACCTACAGATAGAATAACTATAGAATAAGTGATGTACTGCGAGCTACTTGTGAATGAGAATCATTAAACTAAATATTCAGTTTTACTATATTTAAACCAATGGTATGGCACATTAAGTAAGTCTTCTCATACTTGCACGTTGCTGACTGACAACTTACATACGATATTTTGGCGATCGTAGCAGATCATTTGGTAATACGCTCTTTTGGCGATCGTAGCAGATCATTTGGTATCTTCAGAGTTGGCTACAAATTTTGATTGCTAACTTGGCTCGACTGATAAAGTTAGCTATAAGTTAAGTAAGAAAATGCTTACATGTCCAACCGATCAGTGAGGATCGCAGTATTTAATTTTGTGGACTATGTGAAGACCAATAGACAAATATAGTATCAGCATTGCCGAAAATGTTGATCTGTTCAATGACGATCACTTTTACGAAGAAGCTGATGATCTCACCGTCCATGGGCTTATAGTCTTCGCACGATAGATATAAACATTGAGTCATTCATTGGATGTTTCTTCATCTTACTATGATCACCGATCACATGCCATAGGTTCTGTGAGTAAAACTCTGTTTATTGTTCTTTTCAGTACTCAAATGGATAACATTTTTTTCAAATTCGCTGTTTGGTTAACAGCGATTACTTTCTTTTAAGTATCTGGTGCGATCACCTTCCGATCGTTGTCATAAAAACAATTGCCGGTTATATGACTAAATTACGAAAGGCGATGTGGTAGCAAAACTTTTTATAACATTCTGAAGGTAACTTCATTTGCTTGGAAATATCTGAAGTAATGCACAAAATTCGGTTCTAGGCGAGGATCACTGTTTAAAAATATCCTCATAGAATTAACTTTCACAGGGCGTTTCATTCTCAAAATAAGATCTTTTTAAACTTGAATCACAAACAAAATGGATCACATCCTAGAGGCCTGATCGCTTCGGCATCCAAGTCCTCACGTTAAAAAGAAAATGTGATTAAGCACTTCACAGAGAGCCCAATTTTCTAAAGTTTTCAGAAGAACGTTTGTGGTATGCTACAGTGTTGGGCACTTTCTTACTTTTTCTTTTGCTTTAAAGAAAGAAAATAAAAAAAAACTGTTAGACGATGTAATACCGACGGTAATTGATCTTTGAGTAGCAAACTTTGCATACAGATATCAAACTCATCGTCAGTACTTTCACCAACTAGAATAATTTGTCCAAATTCCTGTCAGTGACCAAATCTACACAGAGCCAGGATATAAAGAAGCAAATCAAGCTAAGAAATTAATCAATTACAGATGCACTATGGTGATCGACTGGGGGTTGCCTTCTGTTTCATAAGCCCTCTTCCTCACCCTGCCATTAGGCTGTCACCACATGAAATGTTAATTACTTCCCCCATGGTCAGCCTTTTTTTCAATAAACCCATTTCAATTAACCTTGGCATTCAAATGAATCGCTAAAAGCAAACAAAAAGCGAATAGGTTTTTTTTTAGTTTAGAAAATACAGACATTATTCAACAATCTAATTCCTCACTCAGCTTGCTTGTTGTTTACCCATGTTTCATTAACTTAAAATCAGAACTTACGTAATTGCAATGATTATGACAATTATACTGAAAACTTAATGATGAACAGCAAATAGCACACAAATATTACAATCGGCGCGAAAAACAAAAAAAAAATTAAGACAATAATAATTATCCCATTACGTAACAGCAAAACCTTGATCAGCAATTCTCACATTTTATTCTCACCAATTTGCCAGAAAATTAATTTTCGATTTTCACTAACTACTGTCGTAATTAATTGCTATTGCCCACAAAAATAATAATCACAGTGCAACAGGTTCTAATGTTTGTATAGTAGATGTCAGAGTTAAAAATTTATGCGATTTGGGGAGTACGAATGTCATTGACATGGAGCGCGCTTTGAATTGAAACTGAAATCGGAATTTCATTCTCAATTGGATTCCAGGTAAACAAATAAAAGCCTGCATTTATAGCAAACTACGTAGAACGTAAAATATTCGTAATTATATTCAGCCTTGATAATGAAATTGAATTGCGCGAATCTCAAGCTGGGCTGGCACCCCGAGAAGCACGAATGAATAAGCTATCGCGAGAGAGACAGAGCTAAATGATCACAGCGATGTGAGTTAGAGAGAAGTCAACAAAAGTCAAAGTCAAGGACTTTTGTGCGGTAAGCTTTTAGAAAAATAATTAAGTTATAATTATGTATTTTAAATAAAACAAAAACGCCACCATATACGTAGTTGACGGGTAGAGGTGACTAATTCGCACAGGAACGCCTCTCAGCTGCAATTAATATCAGTTCTAGTTGCACGATTATGCCGCAGGTGTTGTGATGTAATAACGAGACGAAATGCTGCGCAGTGGAGCTTATGCAACCGAGAGGAGCCGGGGGCCAAGACAAACGTGTGTATGTGTATTTAATCCATTCAATTGAAGCAATTCATTTAAATGCACAAGGAAACTCTATCTCACCCTTACTTGTCAGGCACTTATGTAGGTTTGGCTTGAGTGCGATTGGAATGACGAGTCAAGTCTGAAAGCGAACAGCTTTCGGCATTATTAGATTTCGATTTGACGCAGTATCTACCACTTTGTGGTGGATTTTCAAAAACACCTCCAGCTGGTAGTGCAAATCGAAAATCCAGTTCGCTCGCCAACTCTTTTGTTTTTATTTTTACAGGCAAATGGTAAATTCGGAACTTACCATTGGTGGACATGTCTGTGCGCTATTGATCCTTATTTTAATCCTTTTTCGGTTAATCCAGTCATGTTGTAAGGTGATTTTGCAGTGTTAATCCTTTTCTCGTACTCCGTGTGGTATTCGGAAAGCTGGTGCTTATTTTTTTCTCATTTTTTTTGTATTCCTTTTCTCTGCACTTATTTATCAATAAAACTTGTAATTCATATTTTGATTAACCAAATTGTGTCTCACTCGAAAGACTCGCACTTTTTGTTCACTTTTAATCAACAGACCGAGATGGGTGGTGGTGGGTTATTATTTCAAAGTAATCCAAAGTGGTTATCCAAAAATGTCCAAAAATGTCCGTGTCTCAGATTTTATTCCGATAGTAAGTTTGTTTTTTTCGCGTAAACTTATTTGTTTTTTTTTCTTATTATTTTAACAAATCATCGGCCAAGATCGCTTCGCAAAAATTGCTACATTCCATTAGATGTTGTAAGAAGCGAAATTGGTTAGAATTTTTATTCCGTCTATGTCGTGTTATTGCTTACGGAAAACTGAATCACGGATGATTCTGAATTCCCAGTCCAGACTCGTCGCTGTCGAGCGTATCATCAGTGAGCAGAAGAGCCGAAAGAATACCTTGTGTATATGCGTTTTAACACGCATACTTCAGCACAAGGTAGATAGAACCAGAAATAAGAGATTTTTTTCGTTTCGTTTATAGAGTTAGAAGAGAAATACCCGCGCGAGTGATCGGTGATTACACAAATACCACTGCAGCGGAAAAAGTTCTTATTCTAATGCAAGACGGAAGCGAAAAAAAAGAGAGCCAGAGCATCTACCTGTTCGATAGTTACCTGTTGAGCTGATCGGTATACTGGTAAAGAGATTTGTTTTTTTTTCAATTACTTCTTCTCGCGCCACTGTGCGCAGAAATGAATTAGAAGATATTCAACGATTGTATGTCTATGAGGGCACTTTGCGTGTCTCCGATTTGCTATTGTTGTGAGTTAGAACTCTTTTATCATGGTGTACCTGTGGCTAAGAGAGGCGATAACGGTAATTTTGCAAATTTCTCTCTCACACCGCCAACAGAACGCATACCGAGCCATCACGATTACAATTCCAATGGTAAAGAATGGCTGAGAGGAAAAGAGTTGGGTTGGTCTTTATAATATTTGTTAAAATGTAGCTGCTTGCATTTAGAGTTCTTCTTCGGCACAATGAATAATCACAAAGAATGGTCATCATGGCTTCTTCATTTCTACAACTGTTAAAGAAGACCATCCGAAAAAGCATAAGAGAGGCCATATGATATGAAACACATTATTCGGGAGGTCAATGACAGAATGGCTCGCAAAGAGTTGGTCGGTTTTCATTCCGCTGCGGCGGCGGCGGCGCTCACAACTCAATGGATGAGTTCAATGGCATTTTGGTTAATTCTTGTATCTGCTTTTCCGAAAAGAACAATATTTTCGACTCTCAATTTGATGACTTGTTGCCTTTTGTTGTTCTGTTGGTTAGAACAAACAATGAGCGTAACGTTAAATTAGAAATATAAATGATCGAATGAACTTAAATAAGGCTGAGTTAATACAATTAATTGTAATCATAATAAACACGTCTGCTCTGTTTTGACGAAAAAGTGGACACTGTAGTTGTGGTGGTTCACTAATTGGCCGAAGTTAAAGCAAATTGATTGTGAAGATGGAAAATATAAATTTAAAATGTGCAAGTGGCACAAACTTCAAAAAACGTGTCGCTCCTATGTGCTCAAAGCGAAGATTAATTCATCGTCCACAACAGCGGAAATACAACCTACCAAATGCTGCTAATAGCACATGCGGTCTTTTGAAAATTGGAGAAGTTACTGGTAAAAGTTTATTTTTAATTGACAGTTTGAGGCTGAAGCCGGTCTGTGGAAATAATAATCAGGCTTGCGGAACAGGAACCGGTGACTTCCTTCGCGACTTAAGAATGTCAGGTAGCTGAAGGCAAATAAATTTAAAAGCTCATAATTTTATCAACCTATTAAGTTATCAAAACTGACGTCTTTTTCCAAGCAACCGTTGACATTAGTTGTACAAAATATAATAACACTTATGTACGCACATATATATTTCAAAAATCTATATAGGGACTCAAGAATTCCCTTGTGGAATATTTCCTTTCTACAGAAACACACTCTCGCTTGTGTCTAGTGCGAGTTCCGTAGCCTCGCTGTTCTCAGCAGTCAACTAAACAAAAAATTTTTACTTATCTGGCATTCACCAACATCATGCCAGTCTTTTGTGTTTAACAAAAAAAAAAACATACTTTATTTTAATTGAAAACATCAGGGATCTTAAATAAACATTTTCTTTGAGTCGACTTAAGTAATCGACAATTTTTTTAACTTCTAACTAGATGTTATTTAATATTATTCAAATAACTTCTTTCATATTTTAAATAAAAGGCTACCTAATCCTCGCTTGCAAGTTTCAGTAGCCTCTGTGATATTTTCATATGTATTATATTTTCAAAGTCGAGAATGCGGATTCGATATTTTATGATTTAAGGTTTTCCAGTCATACTTTGGAAGCTAATATCGGTTAGACTTTATGAACAGAAATATAGACAGAAGTTTGACATTTAACAATTAACCAAACTCGACACAGCAAGTGATAAAATGATTCTAGCAGTCGGGAAATATTTTATTTGAACCCTCTGTCTTTAATTTAGGTTCTACTTATAAATAAGGTTCGGCTCGTACCTCACGCCACCTCGCGATAATTCAAATAGCATTACTTCCACTTAAGCACAATAATTAATTATTGGTAAAAAAATTGCAGTAAAAAAATTGACTTTGTATTGCGATGTGTGAATATTGGGCTTGGCTTCCAAGGCCTTACTAGTTTGAGGTCTTTATAAAATATTTAACTGAATTGCGTCAAATTTCGGTGGTGGATTACCTGACCCACTTCGTGAGAAACATATATTCTAGTCGAATCGAGTCCTTCGTAAGTCAGTCAGCCACTGCCATATTGCTGGAACTGGCTGAACGTAGTCCATATTTCAGTGTTACCCGTAGTGATCAGTACAGCGAGTTGCATTGGAGACTATATTTACAAAACGCTTACACATTCAAATTCTAGTATGCTAGTATTTATTCGCAGGGATTGAACTTAAGGTACTCATTTCGAAGGAGATCTGCTTAGATCCAGAGTTTTCTATATAAATGAATTATCTAATTGGAACAAATTTATGAATGCGGAGTGATAACAAAAAGGGAAACTGTGCACTTAAAATTAAAGTTATCTATGCCTAGCTTTACTTAACATCCAGTGATCAAAAATTACCTCGATACATCCGTTTTTAAAAACGTTTTTTTTTGGTTTTGAAACAAACTTCGCAAGTAATCTCCTTCACTTTGTCGAGTGTTTCGTTTGGCGAGGAAAAAGAGTAGCAAAGCGGAAGGCAAGGAACTTATTTTTGAAACAAATTTTCGAGGCTTAATCACTTTAAGCCTCTAAATTTAAAAAAATATATATAACAGATAAAATGTATAAAAATTAAAAATATGATAGGAAAAATGTTGGCCAAGTTAAGCTTTTTCTTCTATTTCTTAATTCTGAACCAACTTATTGTTACTGCTTTGGTAAAATATTTAAAAAAAAAAAGGAGAAACAAGATACCATAACAACACAATTTTGTTTAATTGAGCCTGATGGGTTCGTGAACGATTTGTTTCACCCCTAAAACCCCGCAAATATCGTGTGTTGAAAAATCTATTGAGCCAACTGAACTATGTCATTAAAATCGATTTTTCGATAATAGACAATTTTCAAAATATGTTTAAATATCTTAAAAGCAGTTTTCATCATCCTAAAGAAAACGGATCCATTTCTAGTTCGCAACCGTTCCAGTTCTCTGCGCAGTAACTTATGGTAACTTTGTAGCCGAAATAACTTTGTCTCATATTAGTACTGACTCATGTCATATTCCTACTGTCAGTATTTGTAGAAATAAATTTACAGTAAATTGTATTACAATGCACATCAATTTGACAAGATCATGATGATCTGCACCTTCACATTTTTAGTCTATTAAATTTTGTTCAAGGACTTTGTGCCCCACTGACATTAAACGAGTTCAGACTTTGACTGTCATCACAAACTTAACAACAGTTCGGCCGACAATCTCCAGACCGTAATTCGGTTCATTACTAGCACTAAACCGCCCGCGTTCTGCGGACACGTGCAACACCATTGTCGGCCTTAAATTCTCCCATTAAATTGAAGAAAATAAATTAATTTCAGGTTCTGGGTTGTGGAACAACCGCAAGAGGAATCGACACACAAAATCATGGATTCCTCAATTCACATCGTGACCTGTTAATTTCACGACCACAAAGTGCTTTGATGATGATATCTCATGCCTGAGGCCGATATGCACACGACTCGAAGCGCACTTTTATCTATTAACCGCCTCCGAGTGAGTGGTGTTTATTTTTATATTCACTTCAGTGTGTTATTTTCGTCAACGGTAAATTGATGTTATTCCTATTACAGCCGACGACGCATCACTTGATCGAATGTCACGTAAATGAAGTCGTCGACGCAAAGGGCGTAGTAGAAGCGTATAAGCCGCAGCCGCAGCCGCTGCCGATCGTATAGTAAAGAGCAATTACCTTCTTTATATGCGTTACGCATATTTCAATCCCAACTTTTCAATTAATGCATTCGTTATGAATGAAATTGTGCGTTTTTTTTTCTTCAGTTATAATTACGCACACACTTCTCCATGGCCATTGTGGCAGCTTAGTTTACAAATCAAGAGTCACACATAAGCAAATATGCACGACATTCCGCGCTCGATGATGGCTGGAACGGAAGCCACGGATGTGACGTCGCAATGGCGGTCATTTATACAATATAGGTGAGTTGAATGGCCAAAACGATCGGAAGGCGAAATAACTTTCCAACGGTTGACATAAATGGCAGTTTGACTGACATGACGTCTGCTTGGAGTTTGAAAAAAAAAATACGCGCGGTAAAAGAAATGAAAATCTCCTCTAAGCGAAGGCAATTGTTGGTGGAATTGACACTTCTGGCTGTCAGAAAAAAATAAAATTACTGAGTGGGGTACCGCTTTGGGCGATGATTCGGTAGCCAAAGATTCGTATCTTCAATAAAAAGTTCGTGAGCAAGATGGCTATATTTGTTTGCAAAAGTTCTTATCGACCATCATTACCGATGAATTCATATGATTGTGGTAGTTGAAATGACTCGCGGAAAATAACCGCCGCTTACAGTAATTGAATTTGTTTGTAAATTATAGTTTCAGCTGTCAAAAAAAAACGTTTTTCTTGTGACACTGCATTCAAACTTTCTTTGGGGTGTTTCCTTCGTACTGGTGTGATTCACCAGCAAAAGGAAGGAATTATATATTAAAGCTAAGTATCCTGTTCGCGCTAAATTTTATCTGCCATATAAAAATGTCTACAGGGATAAAATTTAGCGATGCAGTTTAGCAAAGCAGTATCTGGCTCGCTTGCTAAATTCTTGACTTCATATAGATGGGCCGATGACAAGTCTCCACTCATTAAGCTCGCGAAATAAATGTCCGATACATTAAATCCAAGATTTTGACAGAAGAATGATAAAAAAGGTTGTATTGTGTTTACTTTGGATTTTTTTTTTTGGGGGAAGCCGAAGAAAACATTTGCGTGATAAATAAAAGAAGAAGCAAAACCAACAATTGCTTTTAATGCGATCAAAAAACAAAAAAAAAAATTGTAAATAAATCAGAAATATGGAGATTGCAAAAAAATTCAAATGCAAATAGGGTTTTACCCGACACGAAGGAACTACCATGAACAGAATATGATTTTTGTCACATCTCTATCATGTTTGATAATCTAGCGACCCTTTATCTTTGGTGTGGAGAAACGAAGTGGAGACTTGAGACGCTTAAATTTAGCGCGAGCAGGATACTAAGCTTAAGAAGGTAAAAAGGCAAACTCTGAAAGTGTCTACATCAGAATTATAAAAAGTAAGTGGAACTTAAATACATATGAGTACGCACTTGGCAGTTAAATTCAGCTACTGAGGGTTACAATATTTAAGCTCGTGACACATGTACTAGCAAAAACCACTACCATATTCAAGGGCTGGTTGTTCCAAAGGTTTCTTTTTGTCTCCGACACTTTTTCAGTATATCCAGATTTTTAGCGGAATAAAAGATATCATCACACGCACTAGAATTATTTCTTTACTTGATGTGAAGCTGTCTTTCTGTCAAACCCGATTAAAAAGAAGCTTCAACTTTATGTTTCCTTTTGCGTTGTATGTAGGTAGGTACAAGTGGCGGCTCAGCTTTGAACCCAAGTAGTAATGATGTGCCTTTTTGTTGTCTTAAGTTTTTGTTTATGCTGCTTTTTTTGGAAAGCGGTCAAGTGTTAAGTAGTAATATTGAGGTGAGGCGAACGTACTTGTTTCTATTATAAAAAAATATTTTAAATTAAGTAAGTTAACGTTTTTCGGTAGGAACGAGCAAACTACTCGTAAAAAAGGAGCACAATTCAACTGTCTGCCGTCAAAATGTTGTAGTGGTGCCAATTCGAAAAGGCGTTTCGGTAAACACACTTTAGGTACATTTTTGACGACTTTTCGAGCAGTATCATCGGTCTACTTATGGTGAAATGGCAAACCACAATAAGCAGTAAATAACTTTCAACTGTCAAATTGGTTGTTGGTGCAAAAAGTCTTTCCAACTCGAAAAAAAACTACCAAAAAAACACATTTATATATAGTTGTGATGATGGTACTTATCTATGTATATCGCCTTGGACACCGATAGCAGGTGCTGTGTTCCAAAAATTCTACGTTTGCATTTATTCGAAAATTTAACAAAAGATATGACTGGTATTCTTCATGCCACGGATCCGGAAACGATTCTCAAAAAGAAATCGCAGTACCTACACCTATATAACTTTAAAACTTAATTATGTTCCATAACAAGTGGGCGGCAAATTCAATTGTGGTTGTAGATCACTCTCTGCGTACACTTTCTGTTCTTTGTTAAAATATGTGTCAACTCTTTTTACAATCCACCTACGTAACATACCAAAACATGGTTTGGTTATGCAAAAAACTCCCTAAGCTGTGCCCAAAGTCCCACCGCCGAGACCGCAGCACCAATTCCAATCTAAACAGATACCCCCAAGTGTCGGGAATTATGGCATCTCGATTGAAGCCGCATAATTCCCCTTTGACTTGAGTTTGCATATACCCACAACCTAACACCGTCGGCACGTTTCCTCCAGATCACTGATCAATTTTGCAAACATCCATCTGAAAATAAAAATCTATTCACAAATCCATTCAGCAACAAAGTTGAGCACTTGCCTTCTCTCCCGCCACTTGTTTCTTTCGCTGTAGGCTGACCAACCAACAACAGCGCTGGTATGGATATGCGGAAGATCTATACATCGTCATCGTCAAGATAATTCGAGAAGAAATAAAATAAAAATTCATGTTGAGAAGCGATCGCAAAGCAGTCGGCTGACTGGCAGCCAAGCAAACAAGGCAGGCAGCCAACGAACAAACCAACCGACCGAAAGGTTATTCGCGGATATTGAACTAGTTACCTAGTGCCGGCGGAGAGTGTAATAACCACACAGAGCCAGAGTCAGAGTCAGAGTCAAAGCCAAAGCCAAAGCAGTGCCGAAGAGCGCGGCAGAAAAAAAAAGAAAAAGAAACGAAACCTTGGTTCCAAGACACACATCAACACACGCCAACATATAACAACAAATACATGTTAGTTTGCCAGCCCGCAGAGAGCTTGCTGCATGGGTCTTCATCAGAAGCACGCTCAGCTTGGTCTCTCGGATTAACGACTCACAACTTCAATTGGGAAAAATCAATTTTCCTATCCAGCAGTAAAATTTGCGCGATCTGCCACTTGGGGGTAGAAATTACTATGATTACATATTTCTGTGATTAATGCCGTCATCACGGCTGCAATTCCAATAGCTCGACTTGGTCATTGCTTTTAGGTCGAAGTCGGACAGAAAAAATATTTTCCTCAAAAAACTGTCTTCGTCTTCGATATTTTTATGTTTTTTTTTTTTGAATTTACTTTTGACGATGCCATCAAAATCACATCGCAAAAGTAGTAACAGAAAACAAATTGCATTCCTAGAACATAAACAAATATTCGTGCAGAATTTCAATTAGAACAAATGTGCGAGGTTGGTTTTGTGCCATTTTTCTGTGCCATTGGGGCTCTGTGAGTCTGAGGCCAAATAATAATATATTTTATGGACTGTATTGGGCCAGATGAAGAATATCACTGACCCTTATCTGAACTTGTGCTAATTTGCATATGCACATGTGAATGTTAAATGCATGCAGGGTTCGTTGAAAGTTCCAATTGCAAGTTTCATATATTGCAACAAGTTCAGTTGAAGATGATACCCATTACTGACTGGGTTCTGTAGTGAAGGTTATGACCTGCATCCATATTATTGGCAATAACGACAGAATCTAATTATTTTAATGCAAAAAAAAACTTGCAAAAAAAGAACCGATTTGTTTTTTTTTAAAATGCATTCAAAGTGTTGGAAATTAATTGGGTCAAAAAAGTGTTGGGTATTCAGTACACCTTTTGCTTCCGAATTTGAAAAATAATTGATCTCGACTAGTGTCAATTTAGATACCTTTTTTTTTTTTAAAAGAAGCTTTATAAACATGCACAGATGCTTAAATTTAGATTCTGGCTTGCTAGGTCCGTAACTTGTAAATTAATCAGTCAATTGGGAAGCTGAAACTTTTTCCCCAGCCGTATATTTAGTATTATGGTGCGGATTCTTCAAAGAAGATAAACACGTACAATAAAATAAACTTTTGCACATAAAAACACATGACTTAAAAGTTTTAACAAAAAACTGACACACGTCGAAATGCCTAAGCTACTAGACAGATAAGAAGTCGTTTTCTGAACTCAATTTGGGAGGGTTAAAAAGTAGATGGAGTTCGTTTAACTCGATTTTTTTGCTGCTTTTTACGATTAATATAATATATATGTGGGATTCATGTCCACCCTGTATTTAAACCGTCCACGCCAACCTTACGCCTATACTGGTTGTCAAAAGAAATCTGATATTTCGATAAGACGAAGTAGTTGAAGACGATCGGCCAAAGAATGAACACGACGTACGACGGGGACTAGTGCCTATCATTATTTTGGCTAATTACCTTTTTATCAATCCATTCTTTCTTATTGTTTAACTTTTCTGAATTTCTTTACCTAATTATAATTTACTTTAAATAAAATCGAATTCTACATATATAACTCGATTTGCTTTTTACGTTTAATAAAGATATGATTCGATAACCGCAGGACCGATTTTAACGATTCTTTTTTTTCATTTTGTTTGTATTGCTGAGTTTCAGGAAAATCGATTTGTTCGCATTATTCGGGCAAGAACGGAATTAGGCCGAGTAGGTATAATTAGTTCATCGTAACAATTTAGAACATTTTTCAGTTAAAAAATTACCTTTGCCAATCTTGGGGGGTAAAAAGGACAAATCTGGTGTAACCGAGGTATAGAGCTACTAGACTCGCCCGGAGGAATTAAAAGGTAGGAGGAGCACATGACTAGTTCCTAGTTCAAGCAGATTAAATTTCTGACTACTTTTATAAGACAGTAAGCGAAGTGCCCCTTACCTACTTATAAAACATCCTTCGATATAGGCACATACTTATCGCAGTTGCCAATTTTAAATGCAAAAAGGTGAACTTTTATGAACTTATAGACGCCTTATATACCTCTTGTGGATAGTGCGAAGTCCGAATTTAACAAATTTTGTTTGTTTTCAAAGGTAGGTGTATTCAATAAGCCGGAATACAGTCTGTTTCCGGCTGGTCTAGGACCCAAGTACTGTTCTAAATGATGATCCATCGGCTTAAATTCTAATACAAAGTGATTCTTGACAGACTTAAGAAAAAATTTTACATAGAATCGGACGGATGGAAGCCTTTCCTACCAACGACACTTTAACTTTATACAAAGCCTTGGGGATCTTTGTTCGCTTTCCAGGGATCTTTTTTAAAACTTAGAATTTTCAATCAGTGGTGTGGGGGAATGGAAAAAAAAAACATTGAACTGAGTGTAAAACTTTCGAAAACCACGTTGATTGACGTGTTTACTTGGCCTAAAATGTTGAGGCATTAAAAGGGATGAAACGCTTCACTCTGAGTTTAATTATTTATCATTCGAAAGCGTTTTTCGAGTGCAACTTCTAAAGATTACCTAAATTATACAGAACACAATCGCCGTATTGAATATGGACGATGGATTCGCATTTTTGACAGTTTGACGCTATTGAAAAATTAAAAGGTAGCGTAACCATAGTCAGTCTTTGTCCTGACTGACCGGCAATTGAATGATCATGTGCCAGTTACCAGATTGAAAAAAGAGAAAAGAGGTGCATTATACAGTTTTAGGGGTAGGGGCGGGATAAAAATTTAAACGAACAGCAAAATGCTCATTGTTTTAGATTTAAGAATATTAAAATAGTTACCTAAATATTTTCAAATATTTCATTTAATAAATTCGTTAAATGGATGTATTCAGTTGTGAAAGCTTGTATGACACTTCGTGTGCAAATTATTTATTTATTAAGTCATTTAAGTTTTTAAAAAGTCTTTATTTTGCTCTCTAGCTGACCCCTTACCACTGGTGGGGGGAAGTCAACGATGCGAGTTTGTGTAATGGTAAAACAGAACTGAGATGATAAATAATTTATTCTATTAATTATAGTTAAATTTGTGTTAGCGTTGGCAAAATCTTCAATGCCTCAGAAGGAGGCAAAAGATAAGAAAAAATATCATGGACATTTGATATTGACCAATTATGCTGATCTAAGTGTTTGCAATGCCACAGAGTGAAGCTCTGTCGTCCAGTACTGATGCTATTGCTTATGTAATCTGTTTTACGTTTGTTTCCTTTGTCAATGGGGTATCTTAACTTTCATGTATTCACTATTTCCTCGTAAATCCAACCATTTAAAGTGGAATAAAATAGACAAAGTAGAAGCTGAATTTTTTTATATATGAAAAAGGGAGACTTTTCTGTACCCATTTTTAATTTGGGAGGACAACATTGTTTTTAAGACAAAAAAAGGGATACATGTGGTAACCTAATGGCGGGTCTTTTTAGTCTTGTAATTTTTAAAAATTACACTTTAACTCACGAATCTCTTAACGTTGAGAATTACATATTATGGGCATGGGCTTTACCAATCATCATTTTTAACCTTCAGCTTATATATTTTGTAAGTCACAAAATGCGATTTTGTATGGAAAATTTCGGCATTGTGAGTTCGAAAAATTTAGCCTAGACACTTAAAATGATTGTTAGTATAACGGAATGATGATATTTTTAAAGGGAAAGGAGTAAGATGCTAAGATAATGTTTTTTTCTTGAAAGCTGAAATTTTTCTAGGTTTTATCATAACCAGTTTAACACAAATATTTGGAAGCTTATTTTATGCGATTTTGACATTCGCCGTTTTAGTAGCGCAACGCCTCTAATCCTTTTTGGACTCCTAAGAAGTGCAACCTTACATATGGTCCCTTTCATAATCTTAAACACGTATTTACATGAAACTTAACACCTTGGTGAGAGGTAAGAAGCGATTAGAGGGGTTTCTGATATTCTTCAAAATGACTCCCTTTTTGAGGGTTGTATGGCAAACACGCGGAAGAAATAGCTCTTTTAGCACTCTTCAGAGAAATGACTGCAGCTCTAACTAAAAATAATGCATGAGCCTCTAAAAATTAAACCAACTGTTAGGCCTTGAAAAGTTCATGGGATGGCATTAAAGCTTTATATGTTATTTATGGCCAACGTACTCCTAATTGGTACCCACTAGCTCTGGTTATTGCGCCTTCAACTAAAACCCTTTGGCAGTAGTCTGCACTCCAAGGCCACATATACTGGTGTTTCCTTTTGCCAGCTTTCTAAGTTGTGTTCCTACTTGAAACTGACTGAAATCCAACAAAGCTTCCTCATATGGTAAGAAGACAACAACAGTCAGTTCAGTACCTTGACCCCATCGCATGCATTATAAACAAAAGCATCCAACAAAGCTCGCTAACTGGTGTCAACGACCTGTTCTACGCTCCAAAGTCAAATTTAAATTACCCAAAATATTACGCTCCATGATTTACATAATGCATAACAACAGCCGGAAGCGAACAAAAGTTAAAATTTTTCATCTCATCTCGGCAGAAGTTTCTTCAAATCACCGAGCGAAACGCACCAAAGAAACTTCTATTTACAATCAAAGGCAACGAACTTAATTAACAAACTTTATCCTACCCACTTTTACAGTAGTAAATCAGTTTTTCGCTCATTCTGCAGTCTGATTTATTATGACACAGTAAGTCTGCTAATCTTCGAAAAATAACGGTCACTATAGACATTTTGCGTATGCGTTAGTTCTAGACCAGATCAATGAACTCGAACTGTAGAGTTGGGAGCTCCGCTCAGACTCACTGTATGCTTCTCTCGAAGGTAAAGTGCTTTTAATTTTCTCGATCATATTATTTGGATCGAATTATTTCTGTTGTCAGCACGGCTTTTGGTAAATGATAGATGAATAGAAGGCAGTGGAGGTGATGATGATGATGATCGCGTTGAGCGCAGCCCACACTCATTAGACGACAACGACTACGACGACAATAGCTCAAATTGACGAAGGTGAAATTTATCAACCATTTCGCTGCTGTTGTTGTTGCTGCTCTTTCTATTTCTTCTGGTTCTCGTTTTTCTATTACTGTTGTACGACTTGTATGTGCCGTCGTTTTCCCAGTTATGTTTCATTTTCTCTGGTTTCTAGATTCTGGTCGTCGTTGTTGTTCTCTTCCCCATTGGCTGCTTCAGTTTCTTCGGCTATAGCACGGTGTGTTAGTCTGCACTCAAAGAGTGGTTATAGTGGTCTTCTTCGCCATCCACGTCTTCCTTCTTCATCCTCCGTCGTCGTCGCCGTCGGTTGTTATTTGATTCCGAAATTAGGTTAGGAGCGTTGAACTCTGGGTATAAACGGGAAAGCGTTGATGTGTTGGTGGTAGGTATTGAGGAATTAATTCGATCTTCAGTGTTAATAATTGCTGTTCTTGCGAGGCGTGTTCTAGTCACTTTCGACTGGGAAATTGAATCGGAGTCTTTGGCAGGCGCCAATTTTAAGTCGAAGCTCGGCACATTTTTATGTTTAGGTTATTTTAATGAAATCCAGGGAAGACGTCATGAGGAGGAATGTATCAAAAAGTTTAAATTCGCATGAAGTGATCGGCGGTCATCGGCTCAACATATTTTTCCAAGAACATATTCACTCTCCCGTGATCTCTTTATCTGGCTCTGGCAGTACTCTTAATGCAGCGCAAGTACTCGCATACACTGACAGTTCTCAACACTCAACAGGTTGTGAAAAGTTTTCATGGTATTGGTGTTGTAACACTCATACAGTTGCCATCGGCTGGTGGTGTAATCACATCGAGCCGAAGCAACCAACCGCGCACATTCTCTTCCGGCATTCATCTGGGTTGACATTCATCATCAATGGCTCGGCAATCGACTATCGACGGACCGGCACTGTTTTGTCTGCACTTGGACTTGGTGTGCTGCTGTGATGGTCATTCTGCTGGCCAAGAACTTGAAACAATGGCGGTATCCATTGCCTCCCCGTGAGTCGCGCAGTGATGCTGAACTTTTTGAATGTCCAATTGGGTAGTGCAGGGTTTTGTAATGAATGCACGGCGGGAATGCTATTTGCTTTTAATGGATATCTTTTTTTAAATATGTACACATTTATGCAGCTTTAGCAAAGCGAGTGGGATAATTATTTTACGAAAATTGTTTGGTTTCGTAGAGAGTTTTTGTCGGATAGCAAGTTATGCCAGTAGTTCCTTACTACTGCTCAAATAGCCGTTAAGAAAATGGTCGTCCAAAGTTCCTACTCCAGTTGATTTGTAAATGGTGAAAAGGGGATTAAATCCTTTTGAAGTCTTCTGCGTAATATGATCGCTGAATGCATAGCAACTTTTTAGAATCGATGACAAAAAAGTATAGAACTGATTATCAACTTACACGGAATGAAATTATATCATTCGAAAGGTACTTTGACATAGATGTGCACAAACCAAAAATCGTGGGTACATGTCACCATTAAGGCTGGTAAAATTAAGTTATGAATTCCCCATACAAAACAGGTAATCGAAAGGATTTTGGCGACATTCAATTTGTCGCCCACATTATTACCATAGTAATGTATTCAAATATAAATCATCTTAGATTAGAACCTGTTTCCAATGGAGCAGCTCATTTACGTATTTTTTTTGACATCTAGATGTCGCTCTTTTCGTTAATAAAAAAAAACATAAATAACGAAATTAATTGTGGTACGTTTTTTAGTATTACATTTTACATACTTATAAAAGGAATGGTCGATTTTCGACCACAAGCGATACTAGTTACAAATTATTGTGACTCTCAATCGTCACAAACCACCTTATGCTGAGTACGCCATTTGAAGTAGAAGATCAATAACATCTAGATTCTAGAGAACTATTTTCGTTTTAATCGATGAAGGTCCTTTCGAGAAATTGTTAATTTTTCAAAATAAAAACTTGTATGTTTAAAAATGCGTTCCCTAATTAAAAAAAAAATATTTAATCATTTTCTAATGGAACCATGCCTTACCCTCTTCGACCCCCATGGTCTTCAAGACCCCAGCCTTTTAAGACCTGCTTTGTCAGCTAACCAGTCTCGTTCAGGAAACTTCTAACCTGTTACCGACGAAAGGGATATTGCAAACAGTTTTTTATCATCAGATGTCAATCTACTGATTTCAAAAAAGCTTTTGACAGGGTATGTCATAGCATTCTTATAAGCAAATTAAGATCATCTGGCATACATTGATGTTACTGAAGTGGTTAACAAGTTACCTCTTGAACAGAAGGCAGTATGTAAATATTTTTTGCTCTCAATCTGGACTAATTGAGGTCTCATCTGGTGTCCCCCAAGGAAGTCACTTAGGGCCTTTACTATTATATATTTTAATTTATGAGATTCCTTCATTGCTTACTCGTGATAACTGCCCGATGTCTGCTGATGATCTTAAGATATTTAAGATTTCTGATTGTGAAAATCTCCAAAATGATTTAAACACAATTGTTCAACGGTGTGACCATAATCGATTTACCTTGAACATAAATAAATGTCCCACCCTTTCTCGAAAAACCGAAATTAAAGACCTTGGTGTGATTTTTGACACGAAACTTGCATTTTCGTTTCACATTGATTATGTTGTCAATAAAGCAAACTCGATGCTTGGATTTCTTAAGCGAACATGTGCTGAATTTTCAAACCCATATGCTCTAAGGTCTGTCTATATGTCTCTAGTACGACCTTTTCTTGAATATTGCTCTATCGTCTGGTGTCCAATATATGCAAATTCTGTAATACGACTGGAAAGGGTACAAAAGTCATTTACAAGATTTGTAAAAAGGCAAATGAAATGGAACCTTAATATAATGCCCTCTTCTCCAACAAGATCTGTTAGATACCTTAGAAAAAAGGCGAAGTGTTCATTGTATGCTGTTTTCATGGTATTTTCTCTTATCCTGATGTACTTTAATATTTTATGTATGTGCACCATAAAGAATTCTTCGAACAAGAAACAATTTTTGTTTGAGCCCTAAACACAAACAATTTTACAATTAAATTATAAAAAAGTTTAATTCTCTTTGCAGTGAAATAGATTTATGTGATGATAGATCGAAATTTAAATGATCTCTATTGAATATAAATATGTCCTAAATGATAATATTACTGAATATTTTACATAAATTATGTTGAACTGTTAAAATATTTAATCCTACTCTGTTAGAGTTAAGCTCGGTAGATGAATAAAGAATAAATAAGTAAATAAGTACTTTTAGGTAAGTTTTTAACTGAGATTCACAGTCTTGAAAAAATTACCACCTTTAATCCATGTTTACATGTTGAAAAGATTTTGAAATTAGATCGAAAAATTTTTTATATATGCATTTTAATTAACAAATGTGAATATCTAAAAACATTTTCAACATTTTCCCGAAATAAGTCTAAAAATGTCAGGTGATTCGTCCAACTTCGTTGTTCACAGTTAAAACGTCAGTTCACCTGATTAATGTGTTGTGAAGAAAGCGATATTCGAGCTTAAACTCAACATTTGTTAATGCCGCACTGAAAGGCTTACCGGCTAAGTTTTTCGAAGCAGCAGGAGATAATTCGGAAGACAGTTTATACTTTCTGGTCCGTAGAATTGGACCTTATGGTTGAACTCGTATGTCAGACGAAAAAAAACCATTTGCAGCGTTCGCCGTATCAAAAATGTGGCGGGATACCGTGAACTACGTTAACTCCGGGGAAATACAACAAAACAAGATGTAGCGTATAAGAAGTCGAAGATCTTTCATTATTTACCAGATGTATATTTACCAGATATACACACGACTTTTTTATCGAATTAAAAGTCTCCAACGATACGGAGTTTGAGTTTGAAGGATTCCATTTCCAATTCTCAAGCGCCACCGCCAAAAACGTTTGTCCGTGCTGCAAGTCGGTGAGAACACCGCCGAATACCTGGATGTCGACAAATGTTAAAGACAAGGTGATGCTCTGTAACTCCTTTCACGACGTCCTTAAGAGAATGATATGAAACTCACAGTTCAATATCTGAAGTATAATGAGATATAAAAAGTGAATTACTATTACTATACAGAGTAATTGAGGAAGGGCTCTTAACATCGTCAACTCATAGGTAAAGTCGCTTCGAAGCAGTTAAGTACTTTGTCTGGCTCCACTGGTTTATCTAGGTGATCAATAACTCCTGCCAATTGCTGTTTCTTCGAGCAAAGAAGGCATTTATATAGGAAAAAAAGCTGTCTCTGAGGTAGGATTATCATCATAATTTTGCTGGTTGATGTATAGAAGCACCGCCTTTGCCGGATCATATTTGGTTTATTTTTTGTCAAAAGAAATGTGTAGAGGAGCAAATTCAACGAGAAACTCTACGGGCTTACATTAAGCGACGGCGACAGCGACCTTGTCAAAAAGACTAAAATGGGAGCTGGTCGAAATTCTGCTTTGCGAAATTCAGTTTTTTTTTTTCAGGTTTGCTTCACAAAATGCTGCTTTTCAAATTCTGCTTAAAAAAAACAATATTTTAAAGTAATACTTCTTTAGGCACTCTTGACTTGAGGGGTAAGCTGGTGAATGCGTCACGAAAGCGTTACGGAAACTGCGAGCGGAAGTTGAGAGTGAGATATAAGTTAGTGAAGATAGAAGGAGAGAGAGTTACGATTCGTTTCGTATATTACTGTAGAGGCAAGAGAGAGAGATGCGAGCACACATTTTCGTTCTCTCTTTCTCTCAACTAGTTACGTTTCGTTATCTAAGATCACAGTATACAGTGCAGCAGTGATACCAGATCGGGGGATTTATCCCTTTTTGCGCAATTTTCTCACTAATAAGCTAAAAGGGACAAAGGTATTTTTAAGACCTCATAGTACAAAAAGAAAGCGATTCTACTTTTTGATCAAATTTTATTCCTAATTGCTCATTTTATTAAGAATAAAAAATTATTCAATCTACCATCAAACTTAATATTTTCATGTTTAGAAAAAAGTCATTTAAAATATCTAAATGCTTTCATTTTCTTTCTTTTATTTCCCTGAACACATATCTGTGAATGAATCGCAAGTATTTTCTAAAATAATAAATTTATTTATTTTGTAAACGTATAAAAGGTATAGCCTCTAAAGTCTGATATCACTACAGTGCAGGCCTATTGTCTGTACCACCCTGTAGAAGCAACAGAGAGAGGTGCGAGCACATAGTTTCTTTTCCTTCTCTCATAGCCAGTTACGTTTCGTATATATAAGACACAGTGCACGCCTATTGCAAGGTTGCCACTTTGGTAATTTTTTACCAAATTTGGTAATTTTTTTTGCTTTTTGAGTTTTGGTAACTTGTTAATTTTTATCTGGTTATGGTAAATTTTTGAGCAGATGTTCAAGAAACTGTTCCGTATAAAACTGTTTTACTCGCTATTCAAAAAATTACAGAATGCACTCATTTTCTTCTTTTAACAGATGGTGAACTTCGAAATACTTTCTGTTTCTGTTTATATCTATATTGAGATATGGATAGCTTAATTAATCATATTATTTATATAGAGACATAAGACTCTAATTTGTTAAAGGTTTGTTATAAGAAAGCTGGTAATTTTGTGCAAAAACAAATTAAATAATTTGAGTTTTTTTATGTAAGTGGCAACCGTGGCCTATTGTCTGTATCATACTGTAGGAGCAAGAGAGGGGAGTGCGCGCTCCCATTTTCTTGCTCTCTTCCTCTGATAGCCAGTAAATTATTGAAGAAAATTGATATATTAGAATGTATTAACTAAACATGTATATATAGATGGAGCTAAAGACGATTTACTTCACTCGTGTGGTCTAAAGCGCACTCGTTTTTTTTAATAGGTATAATATATTTTGTATTTCAGTTTGTTTTTTTTTTCTCTATTTTTAATGAAGGTTTTTTGGTTGAAGGTTGAAAAAATATTTCAATTTAAATCTTAAAATCATCCTTATGCAGAAAATATTGTTTCAGAAGAAAGATATAACTTGTTATATCTCTGAATAGTGGTAACAAAACCCTTGTAAATTTATATACGAAATAAAGGTATTACAAGAAAAAAAATACCTAAATACCTAAAGCAAATTATTTCACATTTGAAATTATCAAAAAATAAAGAAACAAAGCTAGAGAGAGCTAAATTTATTGATACTCGTTTAAGAAAACCAATACGGCAAATATCTGCTCTCATTTTTTAGAATTTTTATATTTGTTTGTTTTTTAAAATGATTTTTCTTTAGATCAACTTGCCGTTCTACTCTTTCATGAATGAAAAGCAATTGTCGCATTATTGTTGGCACAACGTCGAATGTTCCGTCCATCATCCAGCAATCACTCTCTCCAAAAGCTTTAGAGAAGATCTTGTTCCAACTATAATTTTATGCTCCAACCACTCTTCACACAAAATGAACAATTCCCATTCGAGTACATACAAACTTAAAGGGATATAAATATCTTTTAAAGTTTCTAGGTCTTTGTGTGCATTGGTTGCTTTTCTTGCCCTTTTAACTTTAAGTGTTTGAGCATTTTTTGAACGAAAAGAGTACTGCCTATGAACAGGGGTCTCAACAACAGATTGCTGCACTATTTTGCAGCCAGTGATTTAATAGTGTTCTGCACATATTTCTCCACAGCACTTGGCTCATGTTAATATTAGCCTGTCTGCCTTACAATTGCATGCAAATCACCATTCAATTTCGTCACTACTCGTCCTTCACATTTATCTTTTCTGCGGTTTGTACAAGCCCAATTATAATTTTTACATTTATTTTATTTTTCATAAGAAAACAAAATATCCATCTACGCACAACTTATCTTTCCCTTTATTGGATTAAACGATTTAAACATTCATTATGAGTAAATAACACTATCCGCTCACGTTCACGAAGGGATAGCAAAAAACACTACCTACAAGAGCAATTGTAGGTAGTGTTGAGGATTGTCTTACTTTCCAAACGTTTTTTTTTATTGTTTGCAGAATTTTGAAAACAGAAATTTTTAAAAAGAAATTTGTCCCCCCTAGAATTTTTTACCCCAACCCGATAATCATAAGGAGGTCACTTCACCAGCCCGAAGGGTCATTGGCACTTGCCAATAAACACTTTTAGTTGGGACTCTAAATTTTAGTAGTTCAGTTCAGGGGCTATATTTTGCATACAAATTTCGCAGTTGGGAGCTTCCTTAAATTTAAAGTCCACCCACAAAGGACATAGCATCAAAACCCAGGGTTTTATATCAGAAGCAAAGAACGTTTGAGAAACAGTACGGAACGATGCTAACGGAAAACGCTATGATATCGATTTTAAACATTTTATTTATTGGATGAAATATCGTTTACTGTAAGCTTGTAGGTTAGCAGTCAACATTTTTGGAATTTACTTTAACTTATGTAGATAATTTTAATTTTACTTTTGCTACTTGAAGTTATTCCCAGCCCTATGCAGGAAAATTCGTAGTTACGCCCATGATCTTGATCTAAATGATGATGATCAAAATTTCATCTACAACAAATGACAAGAAGAAAATCGTTTTTTTTTATATACCGCTAACAGGAAATCATACCACAGCCATTGCTAGACACAGACCTCCTTTTCCTCTGATATGCAACAGACTCAAAAAAAAAACACACTCCCGCATATGCACTTTTTCCTGTCATACTAACAGTAAACCGCCGTAATTTCCAACAAATTACCACTTACAAGGGATCCGCGCACAATCTGCCGAATACGCACACCTGACCTGACAATGGTGAGAAACTCACGAAATCTAGCACGGATGCCTTTTTTTTGCTCTACCAAATATCACGCCCAGGCCTCATCACCGCGAACGAAACAGTTATACCTTCAGCGATCGCGATGCACTCCAGTCATTAGATCTCAATCTTTGATATAGGATACCTATATACACCTTTTGATTACATCGCTGGAGGGATAACCGCGAAACGAATATTCCCTTCTCCTGTGTCCCTTTCGATTCGTATTCTCCTGCGTAATATGATCCTTAAATTCGACTGTCAAATTATAAGATTGGGTGCCAAATACAGCGCAGAAAGGATAATTTTCCAGATGAAGTTACACAATGCAGATGCTGAAGCAGGCAGATCGCTCTCTTGCTCAAGGATATGGGTCAGCATGGCACTAAGGTACTCAGATCTTTGTTATAAAAGTGTTACGCAATGTTAGAGATAGCATTTATTTCAGATGTGTTTTACGGACACATAAATCACTCAGTAAAAAACCGAACGCATTTATTACGTAAAAAAAAGAAAGCATCCTCGATACTGCAGTTGGTTTGGTACCTTCCATAACGGAAGGTAATTACAAAACTTCTTGTAGACAATGGCGTTTTCCTTTTTAGCCGAAGGTACTGTAAATCATAAATTTTTGACAAATGAACGGTAAAAATACCGACCAAAACTGCAAACATCCAAAAAAGGCACACAAAGAGATAATCCGCAAAAGTCCTTGACTTACAGCCTCTCGTGCAAGGTTTCTTACCTGAATTTGCGGCTGTTTTCTGAAATTAGAATGCGCATTCGTGTTTTTTCAGGACCATTCATCATTTGAATTTAGGCGACCCGTGTGTGTCTGATTCGTGGAAGTGAGAAGTACGTTTTGCGAGACGAAAGGAAAAAAGAGAAATTTGTTTGAAAAGGACACCAAGTCGCTGCAAGCATGATAAATGATAACTCGACGACAATTGTGTTTACTTTCTTTTGTGGGAGTTGTCAGGGCTTGTGGATTATGGACTGTCTTCCAAAGACAGATCTCTTGTGGACGAGCTATTGGACACTTTGGATAAAATTTACTAAACACGAATTCAAATGAATTGCCGATTGTGGTTCTTTTAACTTGTCGTCCCTGGGGACAGTTTGCGAGTAGTTGCTGTCAATTTGGGTAATTGAAGTTTAATGGTTGTTTTCAAAATTATTTTCTGCCAGGTGTGTATAGCATTTGGAACGTGCTTGCAATTTCGAGGCAGATGTACCTACACGTACAGTTTGGCGTGTTTGTTGTGCATGAGAAAAATTATATTCGACTAACGGGTGGGCCAAATACAAGTTTCTTTTAAAAAAATGCGAGTAAATGAACAAAATTACATTTTTTCAATGTATTATGACTTTATTAGTAAGAGCAAACGTTCCCATTAATTATGAAACTCAACCGCGTTCAAGTGGCTGCCTCGGCTGGCTTCGCAGTAGCCCATTATGTCACTCCAATTTTCCAAGACCTTGTTGATGGTTTCGGACTGTAGCTCATAGATTGCTTAGATGATATTGGTCTAAAGTGCTTGAATCGTTTCCGGATTGTTGGCATAACATCGGTCCTCCACGGTTCTCCACAAAAAAAGGTCCAAAGGGGTCAAATCGCAGGTCCTAGGCGACCAATTGTCATCGCCAAGACGGCTGAAAACACGATTTGCGGTTTTGGTGCGCAAAAGATCGATTGTGGCATGGGCTGTGTGGCATGACGCGTCATCCAGCATGAACCATCAGAGGTCATCTAAATCCATGTCTTCAATTTCGTTAAAAAAAATTAGGTTTACCATGGCTCTGTAACGCCAACCGTTGACCGAAACGTTGTTCCCAGGCTCATTTCCGAAGTCTCACACTCTCGGCTACAGCACCCACATTCTCGTCTGTGCGCAACGTGCGGCCATGACTGTTGTCCACTAGAATACCGAACTTTTTGCACAAACTTGCGTACAGCAGGCGCGGCCAAAAATTCTTTTCAAAAAACGCCCTGCTTGGGCTACACTGCACTCACTTTGGAAATATTTTTTAATATTTCCCAACGTTGTTGAAGCGACTCATTTCGTACGATACTGACTTTCTGTCCATATTTCGAGCGGGAAACTTCTGTCAGTGTCAAAATAACCTATGATTTAAAAATAAACCACTAAATGGCCCATCCTTTATGTGGTGCTCCTAAAATGTGTGTCATGACAATTGTCATGTTGCTACAAACTATGTGGCTGTCTCTGGAAGTCAATCTGTGAGCTATATCACTTTTGTTGAGCGAAACATACATATAGAGTGGCCTTTTTTCAAAGCGGGACAGCGGGACGTATGGTCACCTTAGGAATACCAGAAGATTCGAAGTGTTCCATGTCGACTTACGATTCCCCAGCGTTTGAGTCGCTTCTTCGATGATTTGGTCACATTTAAGTCACAACCCCCAACTCCGCTTCCAAGACGTGCCATAGAATGAGTGATATGTAGCAAGCAGGCATTGTCTGACTACAGCGATGATAAGCTGGTTAAATTGAGCCCAAAATCGATTACATTATCGTTCGCGGATTGCTTTTGCTGATTGAGATTTGAGAGTCAGTTACAGAAGATGGATGGAGATGGAGAACTTAAGGGCATTCACGAGTAGGGACGACTAAAACAATGCTAATGGCGATAATAGCTCCATCGCCACAGTCATTTCCCAAAAGAAAACAGACCTTATCAATCAGCCATAACAATGGAATTTTGGGGAGGTCATTAATAGCTGACCACACTCGGCGACGCAGCTGCACTTAAACTCATAACGAAAACCACCCATCCAGAGGTCAGCAAAACAAAACATCTCAGTTGTGCACTTGCAGCGCTAACAACTTCCGAGAAGTCGTTGCATAACTTCACCTGTCTGGCAGTCTACATAAACGCGCAGTATAATTCTGTTTAATGTTGCACTGCTCGCAGACCACCCAAAACGGACCCCGCCGCCAACCCGCAATCCGTTCCCACAAACAAAGAAAAAAAAAATTGCTATACACCAAAGTTGAACAAATTATGCGCTAATCACATGCGCACGGAACTTGCTGTGTGTATCGAACCAAAGCTCAGAAGTACCGCTGCCGAGATTCATTGACCCCGACTCATCTGTTCGGGTTGAACTATAACAAACCCCAGAATCACAGCCGAAGTCCATAACAACGGTTATGAGACGCACACCTATGCGAGGCATGGTCATTAGAAGCACATGAATCAGGTTCAAAGACCTGGTAACGAAATAAATTTCACTAGACCCAGAAAAACACATCTAGTCGGTGACGAAGCTCTGAGACTGCGGTGTCTTCAAGAGCAGACTCCGGGCTTGTCCGACACGTCTCCGCTCCATCATATTACGTCACTCGGGGCGTGTTTTTCTATTTTGTTGTGTTTTCCTAAAATATCGTGGTGGCGCTCTCTCTTTGGCTAAAAAGAGAACAACATTGTGCAGCCGAAATTGTGTTGACAGAAACAGAATCTCTTTCGGGGTTTTATTTTTTCTTTTTTTATATTTGGGCACTGAAACCGAAACTTTAATTACTCACTCTCTCGCACTCTGCCGCCTCTCTTTGGGAAAGTTATTTGTGATTGTGACTCGTGAGTCAGTCTCGGGCCAGAAAAAGAATTCAGATACAAATTTTGAAGCTGCCGAAAAAGCAGTTTAACAGTTATACAATTTCGCTGGTGAGTGACCACTTTTAATTTTGTTGTGTGTATACGCGCCAGTGAGGGTCAGTCAACTTTGCGGTCGATGGCCGCTATCTGCCGCGCTGGTCAGTGTTGATGATGGTGCGGCAATAACGACGTGATGGTGTGTTGACACAGGTGATGGTGTGTATTTTATGGGGAACCCAGTTTCTTGGCCGAAATGCATCGGTGAAAGATCGGTGAATGATCAGATGTATTGTCATCGGGTGAGCTTGAGGAGGCGGTTCAGATTTGATCGGGCGATATGCGATGACGTGCAACCATCACACGAAGTTGGAAAACTGAAAGTGATTTGTTTTTGTTTCACAGTTGATTGAGGTGTTTGACCTGTTGCATTTTTGGGGGATGGACACGCGAAGATCCGAATTTGAGAGTTATTTTTGGCCGCCTTCGTCATGCGGGTTATATTAAGTTTGGAGGAAGCTGCCAATCGGCTGGGTTATAAATACGTTGAGTGGGTTATTTCTGGTCGAGAATACTTTCGGCGGCGCTAATTTTGTATGCTGTTTGCGGAAGCGAATATTTATAAAAGGTGCCTGTTGGGACACCTGTTTCTGACTAAGTTGCAGACGGTTACAAAGGCATCTTGTCGGGGAGGTTTATGAATTCAACAACAAGCAACATACTTTAGATAGGCCCTACTATTTCAATGTCGAGCAATTTTTGTTGCACGGGCAACAAAAGTTCCCGATTGAACGACTTTTCAAAAGGCTGTAACCCAGTACTTTGAAAAGGATGTCCTTTCTTCGTCGTAGTATAAGAAATTTGATTGTATTCGGACTAAAAAGGCTGTTTTGTCATTGAACTTATTTTTGTCGAATTTTCAAAATCCGGTCAGTATCTGAAAGCAAAAAGTCAAAAGTTGCTTGATAACTGAAGTCATATATTGAATGCTTGCGATAGACAAACGTACCGTACAGTGGAATGTGAATATTTGGCAAGATGTGGATAGGTTTACCTCTGACTGGACACAGAAAGGCTATCGTACCCCAAGTAACAATTTGACTTCGGTAAGGTTCAAATTTGTAATTTCTGTAGGCAGCTTCGATAGAGCTTCTATAGTCTTTGTTAACCGAAGTTGATCCATTTCGAATTAATTGTTGCGATAATAACTTAAGTAAAATCTTTACGCCGCATATACACAGGTTTTATAGAGGGACATGAAATTAAGTTTCGATAAGATCTCTATTAGACTTCTGAAAATGTGTCTGCAGATGGGTGGAAAGTGGATTGCTTCGATAATGTTTTTGGTTCGAAGCTCTTTATAAAAGCTTCTTTAGAGCTTCTTACCGAAGGCATTATAGAAGCAATGAACTGTCACGCAGTCAACCTTGGAATTGGAAGCTGTACAGAAGCACTTACTCGTACTCTCTCCTAACTTACATATGGAGGCTTTATAGAGGTAAAAATTAATATCATATGAAATGAATTACAGCTGTCTCAAGAAACCATCAATTGATACGTCAGGGAAAAATGACAAAATATAAAACACTTTAGCACAGTGAAAAATATGTCAGTAATGTGAATTTAAATAAACACTTTTTTAGGTCGAGTAAGCTGCAAGTTTATTGCAAGTCTTAAAGAAACTCTAAAATGTATCAAGTAGTTCAGATTTACCACTACTACAACGTTATGACGAATTAGCCTAGGGGGTAGTGCATTGGACTACTACGCAGGTTACTATGTTCGATTCTCAGTGCGACGCATGTAAGTAAAATTTAAAATTATAACGAGTACGTAAAAATATAAACTGCATAAAAATTGCAAAAAGTCATTGAAAATATTTATTAATAAGATAAAAAAAATGAAAAATTAAAAAATATAATAAAAAACATGATCAGTTTTTTAATTTTTGAGCTTCTATAAAGTTTCGGTGATGCCCTACCGAAGTAATAACCTATACTGCTGATAAGTGTGAGATGCTTCTTTTGTGGAGCATTAATCTACCGTGGATGTGAATTGCCATCCACAGGACGTCTTAAACAAGTAAATACCTGCATTAAAGTGCGCCATATGTGTTAGGTCTTATGCAGTTAATATTGCGGGAGGTGAAATAGCTTCGATAGCACCTTACTGAAGTCAAATTGTTACTTGTGACGTATTCAAGGCCTGCCTCCCAATAGTGTTTTTTTTGACCAAGCATACCACAGGGGCCTTATTAAATTTTTAATGGCTACAAGCAGTGGATTCTATCTTATAATCTTAAATGCAAATAATGGGTCTTGATAACATTTTTAACAAAAATTTGTGTTAAAAATGTCACCAATCTATGTATAAACCGGAGAACCGGAAACTTTTTGAGCAAGATCTCATGCAGCAAGTACCAAAAGGGGTCACTTTCGAGCTATACAATGGATCAAAGCTCCCTGCGCAAGGGTGCTTTCCCCAGACACAGGGCTTATCGTCCAAAAATATCATTATATTCCATATGACTGCGTGATACGACGTTTTTAGCTTAAGCGTCTCTTGTCTTTTGGAGAGGTTATGGGACTGTTTGCTGCACTAAATTTCAAAGAACGGCTCGTAATTTATTGACTAAGTCGGGCTTCTATTACAACCTACACTGGAGTTGCGATGACTTTGGCGACACCTATCCAACTGTTCTGGTTCCATGTAATGGCAATGCAATTTTGGCTTCTGTGCAAGTTCGACTTGCCTTGCGCTTAGTGCTGTCTTTAGACAAAGTCTGTTAAAGATAGTCGAATATCTAATCCGGTCCGGGGCTGGTGCCTTCTTGGACGTCGAAAACACCAGACGTTAGCCGCTGTTTTAAGTGCAGGTCTATCTTACTGACTGCAGTTAAGAAAAGATGGCGTGGTCGGAGTACCTGCGCTGACGAGTGAAGCTCGACCGTGCTTAAGACCCTTCTCAGCCGTCTAAATCGTTCTAAAATATTTCTGGATTGCAAGAACTCTTTTTCAGCCGCAAGGTGGAACTCTTCACACTTGTCTGGATCCCAGGTCACAGTGGCATAGAAGGAAATGGAACATTCGATAAGATTGCTGAGCAAGCCTTATAGGATGATTTCTCAAGCCCTGAACCTGAGTTGGGGTGAGGAAATCGCTGAAGTGGAACTGGTACAATGGCTATTATTGATTTTGCTTCCATGTAGTTACGCCAGTTGCGTCTAAGTGTTCTGAGGGTAAGGGAAGTACGGATGAAGTGCATGGTCTTAAAACTGCAACAACTTATTCGGCTATAGCCATATTTGTGGCCCAAATGTGGTTGCTTATGTTAAGTAAGTCATTCAAGATGAATTCTTCCGAAATGTGAGCATATCGCCGAAATGAATGTTCAAGAATTCTATCAGGACATCGTGCAATACGCGTGGACACTTCCAAGTTAAAAGTTTCTGTTCAGACGACAGAGATTACCATTTTGGGTCACACATTATATTCCTTTAAAAGGTCATTATTCGAGTCAGCCTTAAATTCTGCCTTCCTTAAATATAACTGATGTTACATTTCAGCTGGACACTAAAAACCCACATAACTTAACAATATACGTTCAATATTCTCCCACTATACATCTGCTATAGACGCGAACAAAGAAAAGGATATCCAAACCGTACTATACACAATCTTGTGTCATAAGTTTGATTGCCGTTAATAAGATGCATTCCCCCAGGGCAATTCTCCAGATATCCCGTTTGAATCCTTTCTTCTCATATCCGCACATATGCTCCCTCCAAAATATCAAAATTTCTCTGAAGCTGCCATACCATCTGTGATCTCAATCAGATTGTGTGCTACAGATCAACCAAATCCATGAATGAAATGAAGTAATTATGAAAATCTGTCGTGCAACCGTTAGATCGTCCTTTTTCTTCCTTTTTTACATATCGCTACACAAAGAGCACATTTTAGGAAATTCAAATTACACAACATACGCTATATCGAGGAGAACCCCTTCCGCTGTATTCAAAGGATTCACACACATCCATGGGAAGAAAAAATCAATTTACTGCGATTCGTGCGCTATATACAGTATGATCTAACGCTATTCCATCCCCCATCGGCTCGTCTGATTGTTGTCTGATTGATGTTCATCATCTTTGACCCTATTGCCCATTATACAACCATTAGTTCACAGGTAGCACAGCAGGTAACTATAGAAGTCAGGTGAAAGAAGTTTTATCCTTTTCCCGAATGTTTATCTTCTTTTTTTTTGCTCTGCGCTGGATTGATCGCTTCCTTATTTTGCTATCACACGTTCCTCGGCGCGGTGTGTACAAAACGGGAAAAGGCGTATAAGTCGAGTCTGGGAAAAGGATTAGAAGGAATAGTCGGTGGAGTGGATGCGATGAGAATTTGGATTTCTCATTGCGGATGACGGCATATGGTAGTACCGTTAAAGGGATCACGTAATGGTGTGAAAGGGTGGCGGCAACAGGAAGCGTTTTCGCTGACAAAGTCGTAAACATGTTTTTTGTTGAAGGAAAAAAATCCTATTCTAAGGAAGCAGTTGGATAATAATTGCTTGGTAATGAAGAAATAAATTTTGAGGTTTTTTTCAATGAAATTAAGGAGTTTTTACTTCAAGATTGGTGGGTACTTAGCAGCATGGTGGAGGTATCCGAAAAAAGTGAAAATCAGGCAGGAGTACCGAAAAGGTCTGCGGAGTTAAGTGAGGCTTGCATTGTTGTTGTTTTTTGAAGTTAAGATAAGAGTAATATGCCAATACACATGGACACAAACCAAGAACCATTTTTTTTTGAGAGAGGTAGGTTTAAAAAAATAAGTTTGAGATTTGAAGTTTCCAAAAGGCATCACGAGATCTGAATAGACGAAAGGTACAACTTTCAATGAGAACACATTTGAAAACTTCCAAGACCGATGGTATGACCGAACATCTCCTGCTAATTCTAGCAAGTGGGTATACTCCAGGACGGAGATATTGGATGAAGTCCCAATCGCTTCTTGGGCTTGAATGCAATGATCCCAGATCGGGGGATTTATCCCTTTTTGTGGGATTTTCTCGCTTAAAATAAGCTAAAAGGGACAAAGGTATTTTTCAAACCTCATATGACTTAAAAAGGGATTTTACTTTTTTGGTCAATTTTTGTTCCTTATTGCTAATTTGATTAAGAATAAAAAAATTAGTCAATAAATATTTTCATGTTTAGTAAAAAGTCATTCAAAATATCTGAATGCGTTAATTTTTTTTTATTTCCCTAAACTATTTCATAAACTGACATAGGTATCCGTGTCATTTTTGTATGAAAAATCATGAATAATGAGACTTGAAACCGAGATAAAATTTTTTGCATACCAGGCATTTTCAAATAACTCATAAGATATTTATTATATGTTGAATATTATTTTCATTTCAATGCTGAATGTAATTTTATGTTCCGTTTTGTAAAGTTTTAAAAATGTTACTATTTTTGTATTTTAATTATTTTTTATTAGCTTGCATAGTTAATGATACCTAATGTAATTTGCATTTGTTAATAATAAAAAAACGGAATTTAGTGAATTACATATTTTTTTAAATATAATATTTCGTGGGATAAATGTGGGATTTTTTTTTATTTTGGCGAGGGATAATGGGTGTTTTTGTGTATATTCGTGGGGCAACATGCTTCTAAAGTCTGGCATCACTGCTTGAGTGTACACTCTGCAACCATAGTAAAGGTCCATGAACCTTGCAAAATTACGATGAGAGTCTCTATGTAAATGGTTTGTACCTATAATTGTTTTGGTCCATGACGGCGTTATGAAGGAAGAATTAATCAATAAATATTAATGCCGTATATAAACTTGAAATCATCTTCAGTGTAGCTTGGCTTTGAAAATTGTGTAGCTAGTTAAGATTATTGGACAACGCTTCCAGGTTGCCTAAAATTAGTCAATTTGACCCAAAGTTGAGAATTGTAGCTTTGAAGAGCTACCACAAAGAAGGGCTCTTACCTTAACGAGTTTATTTCCCATTCATGTTGGTGAACATAGCTAGGTTTTGGGTAGGATCTTCCCAAGCATCGAGATCTCGGTGGTATTTTCTTTTATGCCTAAGAAGTCCATTGAGTTTCTTTTTTTCCACCCAAAAACGAGTTGTTAAGAGCCATGGATGGCTAGGTCAGGTTACGTAAGTAGGTCACAGCTATAGTGCAACCACACTTAGACCGGAATAAGTCGTTGTGACGAAATAATGGGTTTAATGATTTCAAGATTTTCCGCCGAGCCAACAGCAGTTTGAAATAAAGCGATGGAGGCTTATGATGCCTCTGTGGTCGGGCGGAGCAAAGCTTTTGCGCTATAGTTTGTGATCTGAGAGGAGTGATTTTTAAACAACTCTCAGCACTTGAAGAAATCGTAAAAATGGCAGCCAATTATCGCCTACTGGCTGATGGAACTGTCAACATTGATGGAAAAGCACTTCGAAGATGTTTTTTTTATGTCAAAGTAGCGATCGAGATTATAAAAGGTTCTAAGATCAGCTACCGATAGAGCAGGCTGGAGTTGGCCCGGGGTGTCTTTCACTATAATTATAAGTAAAGGTGGTGCCAATCACTTTATGCTCAAACTTACATTTGCCTAAGCTTCAGCGTTAATACGATTAGTGACCGTAAAAGCCAGGTTCTCTCCAGGTTACAATTGATAACGACTTTGCGTTTAGCGAGAAATTTAATTTTAAATTTAATTTTACTTCAAAAGTGTTATTATGCGTTTTCAGTGCCTCTTTGTTTAATGTTTAACTTTTCTCTGCAGACAGGTAATTTTTTGAATGTTTGGAAGAACTCTTTCATAACTCCAGTTTTTAAATCTGGGTCGAAAAACGATATCACCAATTGTTGTCCAATTTGCAAAATTTCACCTATACTCAAGCTGTTTGAAAAAGTTATAAAGGGTTTTCCAATAAGAGGTGTTATTGTGAATGACCCGCTATTTCGGTAGCTGTCACTTTTGAAGCTTTTATACTTTGACATTTGACAATTAGAAACTACGCCATTACTAAAAATGGAACGATACACGCTTCAACAACGCATTGAAATTATTAAAATTCACTACAAAAATTGGTGAAAAAACACAAGCAACGAAACCATTGATCTTTTACGGGAAAGTTTCCGGGCCGTGCTATCTCTCGAAGAGGTGATCACAATTGGCCACCGAGATCTTGTGATTTAACACCTTGCGATTTCTTCCTTTTGGGGCCACGTGAAAGATAAGGTCTACGGTAACAGCCCAGCGTCGATTCAAGACCTCAAAGATAAAATTCGTGAGGCTATCGAGGACATAGGGCAGCCACTTTGCGATTTGGTTATGGAAAATTTCATGAAAAGGAGATGGTGATTTATGCGTGCTCGTGGCGGCCATTTGGCTGATGTTGTTGTTCATTATTAACGGCATAGCTTCCTCTTTATTATGAAATAAACATCCGATCATTTATCTCAAAAAATGGCATTTTTCTTTGAATACCAAAAGAACACCTCTTATTGGAAAACCCTTTATATGAGAAACTTACACCTCTCGTAAGGGAAGTAATCTCCCATTTGCAACATGGATTTGTAGCTGGTAGATATACCTCTACAAATCTTGCAATCTTTTGTAACATGGTGCTGAATAACCTGTCTGACTTTGCCAAAGCTTTTGACAGCGTTAATCACCATGCTTTAATTTCCGAACTTAAAAGACTTGGATTTCATTCGAACTTTCTAGAGTGGATTCGTTCCTATCTCACAGATCGTATTCCATATGTTCGTATAAAGGATGTACTTTCATCACCAGTTTGTGTCACCTCCGGGGTGCCTCAGGGTAGTCACTTAGGCCCTCTACTTTTCCTTTTATTTATTAATGACATACCTGATCTGTTTTTGAATTCACAGTGTCTGATGTTTGCTGATTTAAAGTGTTCCGACATAATCAGTCTGAATATGACTGCATACTTTTACAGGAAGATCTTAAATGACTTTCTTTGTGGTGTCATAATAATGACCTTCACCTTAACGTCTCTAAATGTCAAAGTATGTCATTTTGTCGTAACCTCTCCCCAGTATCATATACTGGATAATATACCACCGTCTATTATCTCGTCTAAAAAAGACCTGGGGGTCATATGTGACAAAAAACTTGATTTCTGTAAGCATATTGACTTCCTGGAGTAACTCTATGTTGGGTTTTATATTGCGCAACTCTAAAGACTTTCATCCACATACTCTTTGCTTTTGTCAGGTCTATTTTTGAATACTGTAGTGTAGTAGGGAATCCATTTTACGAAGTACATTCCAGTGGAATTGAGAAGATCCAAAAACGTTTTACTAGAGTTGCTGTTCGTAGATTACGGTGAAATATTTTATTTTTTATTTTTATTTTTATTTATTCATTATCACTATAAACTAGTTTACAATAGTAATTCTGCTTAATAATAGAAAGTGACTATAATAAATTCATTATCATTCTTAACTTAACAGTTAGTGTTGAATGATAGCTTATAAAAAAACAATTTGCATACAAAGGAATAACTGACGTGGGGTACCATCAGTTGATCTTCTGTTAAGAACCGATATTGAGAAGAATTTAAAGTATGTGAAGAATCTTATTGCCTTTTTTGTATTAAGTTTTTACTTCATAAGTATCTCCAGGTTAAGAGGGTTCACAGTAAAAAGATAGTCTTTAAGTGATTTCAAGAATGAGTGAAAGTTTTGTTTTGATCGTATGTATAAAGGGAGTTTATTAAACATTCTAATCGAGGAAGCTAAGTAAAAGTTCATAAAATGGGATTTGTGTACGCGTGGAATGTCAAATAAAGCCATGTTATTAACTCGTAAGCTGTAGATTGAAGAATTTCTAGAAGGAACATTACCGCTTCGTTTAAAAAACTCTTTTAGTACCTTAAAAACGTAGAGATTTCTCAGTGGAAATATTCGCAAGTTGATAAAAAGAGGCCAACTTTCCGCATAACGATTTTTTCCACACATAATTCGAATTATATGCTTTTGGGCAATCAATAGTGGTCTCAAAGTATTCATGTATGCACCTCCCCAGCTAACGATTCCATATTGGAGTTTCGAATGAACTAATCCGTAATAGAACATTGAAAGAACTCTTTGCGAGCAGTATGGTTTTAAATGATACATTTTACGTGTTACTAACGCCATATAAGATTTTAAATTTTGAGTTTGGACCTTCCAGTTAAGTTTGTTGTCAATGAAAACACCGAGATATTTGTAGGAATCAACTAATTCAACTTTGAAACAACTAGTTGTACATTGTCCGTTTACGTTGAAGTTATGCCTCCCACAGGTATGTAGTGGTAAGCTAAATTTCTGACAAATGCTTGAGTGAAAAATGAACTCGAAATTTTCTAAGACATCTTGTGATAGCTTGAAGTTCATTATTTTTGTTTTTTGACTGATAAGAAGCTTGTGGGTATTAAACCAGACCCGAAGTAATTGAAGATCTGAGCTAACTTTTGAGACGCATTCATGGAGCGAAAGGTCAGTGTACGTGAGAGCAATGTCATCTGCAAATGCACTACGATTGCCATGAAAGCTTTGAATGAAAAGTGAGTTAATGTAGATAAGGAACATTATGGGACCTAGCACGGACCCTTGTGGTACACCATTTTTAAGATTGAGTGATAGACTGTAAGACCCATTTACGAAAACTCTTTGTTCCCTTTCCAACAAATATGACCTTAACCATTCATGAGTCATACCTCTAAAACCAGCCCTATATAGCTTATCCAGTAATATTTGCAGATCTACCATGTCAAATGCTTTGGTCATGTCAATGAAGAGAGCCATAGTTGACTGACTTTTGTTAATACCATTAAACAGATCGCAACAGACTTTTAAGATTGCGTCTTCCGTGGATCTACCTGCCCTAAAACCATATTGGTCTACCGAAAAAAAATTATTTTTGTTTAAGAACGAGATTATTCTTGATTTCATTAATTTTTCAAAAATTTTAGATATCGTAGGAAGTAGAGAAATCGGTCTGTAATCACTTATACATTTGCGATTCCCCCGTTTAAACAACGGAATAACTTCTGCCTTTTTTAGAGACATGGGAAACTTACCGCTGTTAACACTGAGGTTGAAGATATAACATAAAACATCGACAATTTCCCACGCAATTTTTTTCAATAGTATGGCAGAAATACCATCACTGGTGCATGTGTTTTTGTTTTGCAAGGACATGATTGATTTAAAAATTTCATAAGATGTTATCTGATGAAACCTGAAGCTATTACTTTGCATTACTTCTTCGGCTAAGCCCGATGCAATATTACAGTTGCAACTACTGGAAGGAGACTCGAAAGGTTCCAAAGTCTCAGAGACATTGACAAAAAAGTGATTAAAATGGTTTGCAATTGAGAGTGGATCCGATATCATTGAATTTTCGATCTCTATATTCGGAATATCATTTGACTTTTTTTTCCTATCTAATATGCTATTTACTAGACCCCATTCTTTCTTAGAATCTCCTCTGGATTGTCTTAAACGATTGGCGTAGTAAGTGTCACGTGCTTGTGCGACCAAACTCTTACTTTTTTTGCACAATTTAGTGTAATAAATTTTTAGACTTGTATTGCTTGGATGTTTTTTACATTTTTTTGCGAACTCATTTTTACGTTTTATATGATTTAATAGTTTTATATGATTGAAATGCCATCGTATGAGACAAGATGCAAATTATTTGGTATCTTACCTCTTTTTAAGCGTAGGCAATGTTTTTCACTTATGTTCATTCGGGACTTGATAAACAACCATATCGACTGCCCTTTCCTTTTATCATTAATTGGTTTTTATTCCCCATCTAGAATGCTTAGAAATCGCTTTTTATTTTATGTTCCTTATCATAGAGTTAACTATGGTTTTAATGAACCAATTACCAGATGCCTAAGAGAATCTAATAATTATAGTAGTTTGTTCGAGTTTGATCTCAGGAGGGACTCATTTAAGACTAAATTAATTTTAACGTTAGGCTTTGGTGGTAGTATTTAAGTATTAAAATTTTGTATTAAGTAATCTAGCGAGAGCAGTGAATGTTCTCATTTGATTTTAAAGAATAAATATAAATTTAACAAAAGGTATCTGCCTCCTGGTGCAATCTTACTTGGATTGGTAGACTCCAATGCTCAGAGATCACATTCGGCGTTTGGATTGCTTCCTCAGACTGATCTTATCCAGTAGACCATGGAAAGTGAGGTATTTTGTTTATTTTTCAAAAACGAACTCTTGGATTCTTTCGGACTGATGAATTTGAAGGAACATCCCTTTAATTGGTTCTAAAAAATATGACTAACATTCGAATATTTATGAGAAGCTAAAGCCGCAGCATTGTATCGGGCCTTTCCCCGTCCACTATTTGAAATCAGTTGCAAAACGTCAAACAATCTGGTTTATTAACATATTGTGCATCGGCATTGATCCGTTTCGTGAGAAGTTGTCAAAAAATTTAAATTCTCTTAAATGGTGTATTGCAAAACCAAGGAGATATATACAGTACACCCTCGGTAAAAGCAACCCTCGATAAACGCAATACCTCGGTTAAAGCAACACCTAAAATTTTACCATTAGTCACTCAGTAATTGCAACTTTTCAAGAAACTGTGACTCGATAAACGCAACTTTCCATCCATGCTCTTATTTCATTTAATTTTTGTTTCGTTTTTTTTTTGTGATTGGTTTTACTGTAACTGGGCAGTTATTTTACAGCTACTTCTCGCAGAATTTTAAACACATATATCGTAGGTGCATTTTTTTTGCATCATACAAGAATAAGAAAAGGAAGGGAAAATGTTTCGTATTTCTTACCATAGTTCATGTGATTTTCTCGCGGTCGGTAATTGTTTTGTTTCGTGTAATAAAGAAATCATGGCTATAGTAAAAAAAGTTCCCAAACTGTGTATAAAGCAGAAGGCTGAGATTTTAACCAAATTGAGTAACGGCGCATCAGTAAAATCGCTTTGTGAAACATACAAGTGCAACAAGTCGAGCATTAGCAGAATAAAAAAGAATAAAATTTGCTTAACAAATTCGTATCTAATTCTGAGTCCGGACCGGGAAAGCGCGTAACTTTAAAAGCCTGCGAGTATGGATGGAGAAAAAGAAAAAGCCTTGTACAATTGGTTCCAGAGGCAACGCAGGCAAAACGTTCCCATTTCCACAGCAATCCTTAAGTCAAAAGCATGCATGCTTCACAAGAAAATTAAAGAAGGACGAGGAAATTTTAATGCCAGCAATGGCTGGTTTTCAAATTTCAAAAAAACGGAATGGAATCCGAATGCTAAAAATTTGCGGAGAAAAGCTGCCAAATAAGCCAAAACTGGTGGAACCATTTTTAATTAAATTCGAAAATAAGATTAAAGAGCTCGACTTGTTACCAGATCAAATTTACAATGCGGACGAGTCTGGCCTATTTTTTAAGCTTATGCCAAACAGAACGTTTGTGGGTTCTAAAGAAGCTACTGCTCCTGGTAGAAAATTGAGCAAGGAGAGAATAACTTTTCTTGCTTGCACTAATGCGTCTGGAACGCACAAAGTGAAATTGTTCGTTATAGGAAAAGCTGTTAATCCAAGAGCATTTAAGCATTTCGAAAATAAGCCCGTCGTTTACAAGGCCAACAAAAATGCATGGATGACACACGAATTTTTTAAAGAATGGTTTCATTCAACTTTCGTGCCAGAGGTAAAATTATTTTCGAATTGATTTTGTAGAATTTTAAAATTGTTTTCTTTTTTTCCTTGGTTTAGGTAAGACAGTTTCTGGAATCCAAATATTTACCAAAAAAGGGTCTACTTCTATTGGACAACGCGACGTGTCATCCAAAAGACGGGGAGATGACAAGTGATGATGGTAAGATTGTTACCATGTGTTTGCCAGCAAACTGCACCGCTATTATTCAACCAATGGACCAAAATGTCATCAACTTGACAAAACTGTACTACAAAAAAGGACTTTTGGCACACTTAGTCGGAAGCCAAGGTTCAGATTTGGAGAGTAAAATAAAAACTTTCAATTTAAGACATGCCATATGCCTCCTGGCTACTGCGTGGGACAAGCTTAAGTCTTCGGCTATACAAAAATGCTGGAAGCCTTTAATGTCTCCTGACAGTGAGTGGGATGAGGAGGATGAGCTGCCGTTGAGGATCATCAGCGATAAAATCATTAGTGACCGCGAAATGATGACATCCATTAATGACTTGCTTCAAGATTTATTTGCCACTGAAACTTTTGTCACCGAGGAATTAAGCAATTGGATTGCCGAAAACGATATCGAGCAAGTGCCTGTTTGCACTAATCTAGAAGCCGAAGAAATCGAGAGTGAAGAAGAAAGCACAGGTGCAAGTGTAAGTCCTCCACGGCAAAAAATCCAAACAGAACATGCTATCCAAGCATTTAGTATTTGTCTTCAATGGGCTGAAGAAAACTCGGTTCCACTAGAAGATACCTTGACTCTTCAAAAACTGAGAGAGCTGGCCGTTGACATTAATATATCCCCAAAGAAAAAGCAAACGAACATTTCCCAATATTTTAAAGCAATTTAACCAAAAACTATATTAACTGTACTACATAATGTATAAATATTTTTTTTAAATGAATTAAATTATATTCCTTTTCTTTTCTTTTACGACGAACAATATTCTTTTATTTTTGATACTATGGTTTTCACCTTAAATTCTAATTCAAGGCACATTTTTTTGTGACTCGGTTAAAGCAACACCCTCAATTAACGCAACTGCTCGAATTTCCATCGGTTGCTTTTACCGAGGGCGTACTGTTTAGGAAACAGGTTTCACATAGCACAACAGTGTTAACCCTTTTGAAGATATTGAAATATGGAAGTTTATTGCAGCAATAAAGCAATATCCTTTCCGTTTTTGAAAACAATATTTATTGAGGCAGATATTTATGCTTTGTTAGCCTTATGCGCCCACATAAACATACACAACATAAATTTACCGCTTTCACTATTTGATATGTTTTTCTGGGAAAAGTGTGTGAGTACTCACCTTGACGGGAGATTCGTTCGTAAATTTAATGAAATGGAAACTAAATTCATCTTGTTCGGTACTATAGTTTCGAAAGTGCTTATTTCGTATTAGACTGCGAGTCGGATATACTTTAGTTACTGGAAACCCTGCAAGCAATTCATTAAACTAACCTCTTTTGTAATGTAAATGCAATTCGGACAAATTATCGGACAAATTTTTAGCTAAAATTATGCAAGTTCATTCATATACTTAGTTGTTATCGGTACCTACTGACCTATATCTTATTAGAGCAATAAAGAAGACCTTTCCAGCTCAGGTCTGCAAGCAATTTTTTTTTAAATTCTCTTTGTGGGAATAAACAAATATGCCATTCAGTTTGTTGACCAAAATTGGAACACTTTCCTGAGACGCGCACAGAAGTAGGAGTAGTTCTCAGATTTTTACAACCAGCAATAAAATAAGGTAGCAAAACAAGCAAAAAAGAAAGGGTTTTACTTTTATGACAGGGCCATCAGAAAAGGATTGCAATTACGACCAACTACAGGTAGCAAAGAGAACATTCTTCAAAGGGTTAAGGTGAGAGTTGGAAAAAGTTATTACTGTCCTTGTCATTGATGGGGAAGACAAAGCCAATTTGCATGCGGACAGCATTCATAATTGTCCTTAGCCCTTTCAGTCACTCAAAGGTAAGTTCAGTAGAAGTCCCTTTTCCTTTATTTCAAGAATATGCATCGGAAAGTAATAAAAGGAAGCATCATCTTTTGTTTCTCCTCTCAGCTATGGAATAATATTTGTTTTTCTTTCAGCGATTTGGGTGCGTGGATGGATTTGACGACTCCTGTTATTTTAGTCCTTTGAGACTTTGTTCGTGAATGTGTAAGTAACTCTTGACTGAAATTTTGAATAAATGTGGAAACCTCTTTGTGTTGGTTCCTGAAATTCAGTGTCCCTTTACAAATATGCTAAATTCGAAGAGTTCTTCCTGTTTTTTCAGTGGTTGTTTTTACAAATATTTTCATTGTTTTTGCGGTATTATATTCTGTTTGGCAGAAGCCTGTCTGTCGCCCAATAGTAAAAATGTTGTTGTGATACAAGAGGCTTAGGCGAATTACAAATGGAACAGGTTTCGTGAAGTGTGATGTTTGTGATATGCAATAGTGTTGGGTGAACTTGCATTTTTTAGTTATAAATATTTTTTTTGACTACTACTCGTCTGCAAAATGTTTTGTTATAATGCTCAAAATTCAAAGAAATATAGACCAATGTCTGCCAAAACGGCTTAGGAAAGTAAGGCCCTTTGAAATGGATGTATATTTTGAATCGCTTGTGTGCGGACGTGGGACAACAACCCTGTTTGTCTCTGATCTCATCGGACCCCATGATCTATTTCATTCAAACATTTTCAAATGCCTGAGTGATATATTTATCAAAACCGAACATAGAACCATCAACTTAATCACAGAGGAAGCCGTTAGCCACTTGATAATGGCAGTGTTTCCGTTTCAAACGAATTCCGAGTAAGCTATTAATCGTGAGTACCTTCATTTTCTATATAATAACAGAACTGTCAGTTAAGTAGATAAATGCCAGCAATCTGTTGCCACTCAGAAAGATCAATCCCAACTGTATCACTGCTATACTGATTCTGTTTGTCGTTTTTGCAACATTCTTTGTGCAAATGCCAGTTCGATGAACTGTATTTGACTTAGATGAGAGAGTTGAAGACTTTGTCTCTCCTCCTAGTCCATCATCACTCCATCAGCCGTACCTATTAGTAACAGAAAATGAAACAGGAAAACGAAAATAGAAAGGTGAAGAAGCGCCAAGAAGACGATCGAGTGCGCGCAAATAGAAAAACTCAGACAGAACGACAAGTATAAGTGGGAGAGGGGGGAAAAAAATCAAACGTTGTTGCATTGTTGATGGTTAAGCGGCCATCGGCCTGATTTTCCCGTCAACTTTTCAATTTTATCGCTGAGGATTTTCCACACCATAACGCGGCGTGTGGTGGAATGCGACAGCAACAGCAACAGCGAAGTCAAATCAGTTCAAGCTTTTCTGTTTGGCTAACTGAAATCGATACTGATCGCGTACGCTATGGCTTTTATTTGGATGCAGTTGCTGTCGCGTTTTGTCATACTTGTTAGATTAAGAAAAGCTGGTGCGCCGTGGAGGAGCCTTTAGTCAGGGCTGACTATAATTGTGCAAGCCTCGCCCGAATGTCTTTTCTCCCGAACTAATAAAGTCTTAGTTCCAGAACATTCTCTTTCACATTCGAGTCAATAACCCCAGCTTTTGAGATCACTTGATCGTGTGCATTCTCTTTCTCTTTTCCGGGCTTTCCCGAAAAGCAAAAACAATAAGAAGTTGTTTTCTTTCCATATCATTCAGTGGTGTGGAGTTCTTTGGTTCTTTACCATGGTCTGTGGCACGCAATCGGACCCCCATGGCCCTTCTCTGTTTTGTTCTGGCTTTGAAAGTCATCAACCTCTATTGAGATCTGCATAACCGAAAAAATTAACACAACAACATCAAGAGCGGTCGTTTACCAATTTTTCTTTCTCAGTGAAATAATTATCTCACAGGCATTATTATGTTTTTTATTCGGTGGAAAGTTCGTTGACTTGACTTCTGTGTGTTTTGTAATATGGCAACATGACTGCAACAAAAGCCATAATCATAATAAGGAACACAAAACCGAGAGGATTTACATGGAAAAAGAGAAAGGCAATCGAGGGATTTACCGTTAAAATTGTGACACAATTTGCTGCGCAGAATATGCACGTTCATAAACCGTTCATTTGGCGGAGCTTGTCAAGTTTTAATAAAAAAAAATAAAAGCAATCACGGTCGTAGGGCTTTCAAAAAATGGATCAGTCAATTTGAGAGAGTTGAGAGCTGACTTTCACCACCTTAAGGGTATACAACTGCATTACTTGACATAGCGGAAATATGACTCAAATAAAGACATTTTTTTACAAATTTGAAAGAAATAGTACTTTAATACTACTCTCTTTGGCGATGCCTTAGAAATGTCAAATGGGTATTAGCAAGCTTACAATGTCCCAAATAATACGCATAAAAAAAAACTCCTTTAAAAATATCACCCCGAAAAGGAAAAAAAAAACGCACCGATAAAGCCCAAAAACCGTTCCAAAAAACTCACGATAGGATATACTGAAAACCCCCAAGCAATCCAAAGAGTCCACAAGAAATCTCTTCAAAAAATGTCACTCCGGAACAAAAAACACACCGAAAAATATCACAAAAATTAGCAAAAACACACAACAAGGCAGAAAAAAATTTTTCGAAAAACCCACGAAAAAAGTTCTGTAAAAAGCCCGAAAATCGATTAAAAAGTTCGCCGAAAATCAAAACAAGATAGAACAGAAATTGCCCCAAAAAATGTCCCGAAAAACAAAAGATTCATTCAAAATACGCATTTTAAACTATTCCGAAAAACGCTCCAAATAACCCACAAAGATGGTCGAAAAACAGCGACCCGAAACGCTCTCCAAAAATCATCGGAAAAAGATTCTTATAGAAGACCCCAAAAAGTTTATAAAAAAGGTACCGAAATTACTCCCAAAACGTCGCAACTGCATCAAAACACGTAGATAAATCCCAGAACAGAACAGAAAACCCTACAAAAGCTGACCGATAAACATTAAAAACCCCAAAAAATATTACATAAAAACGCTTAAAAAAACAAAAAAATCACTTTGAAAAGGAAGCGCCATACACTCCAAAAAATGTCTGAAAAATGCTCCAAAAGACCCAATGACTTAACTTGACAAATGAACTTGAAGTGGAACATCGGATTCGTGCAAAGAATTTATCCTCGACGTTAAGCTCATTGACTAACCAAACTAGACGGTCAATTGAGAGCAGAAATGGTACATCTGCCTACAAGCTACCTGTCCTGCATAAGATTACATAAGTATTCGTGCCCTTATAAATCAAACGAGCGCCACTGCTGCCGCACGCACACTTATACAATTTTTTGCATGAAATTCATGTCCATCGGGGTGCCATTTTCTGGTGGGATTTCAATTGGTGGCGACTGTGTTCGGCATATTATGTGCCCTTTAATTACACTGCGTTCACATCACAGTTCAGTTGAAGAGATTTCAAAGTTTATGAAATTGTTGGTATCAAATGGAATTCTTGTTATAATTTCGTTACCTTATATAATAATGATTTGTCAATATCTATTAGAAATCTATCTGAACTAACACGGTTTTGTTTTTACATTTGTTAAAAGCGTTTTGAAACTTCAAGCTTTTTTCGTATATTTTAAAGAAAATACACTTCTGTTTTTTATCTGAATGCTTTTAATTTTGAGCTCATATTTGAAATTTTTAACACCGTTTAGGGGAAACGTTTTTTTTTTATGTCGTGGTGAAAAACATTTTTTAGTTTATGCATAATTTATAATCTGCAATTAGTACATAAAATGCATACATGCACAATATTATATGCAAGTATTCCTTTTTTAAAAATAAAATATATAAATAAATTTCAAAAAATGAATTCTCTTTATTTATTGTTTATAATATTGCTGTCAAAATTTGTATGCGCTTGGCTTTTTCTGGTGAAGACCATAATACAAAAATCCTCTTAAAATCCCCTTTATTTATGTGAAATACTCGGAACAGTAAAAAAATTGAATACTTTCTGTATTCCAAAAACACAAAGAGTGCACTTGTTTTTGTTAATTAATAACTTAGACACATTTATAAAAAAAAAATCAGCACATTTCAAAATACGCGAAATCGGAAATCAAATTGCGGAATCCACTTAAATACCAAATTTATTGTCTTTTTGTTAGAAGTTTAACCACTTTTTTTGTTGCTTTGCGATAGCAATACTTTATTTTTTTTTAATAAGAATAGCATTTGCATTTTTACTGTTCCTAAGTAACATTGTTGACCAGTGTTCAGTGATATTAAACCTCAGAATTTGCATTATATTTTGATTTCCTACAAATATGGTGTTAAATAAACGAATTTGAAAACATTTACCCAGCATAATAGAAAATTATGCAATGTTCATGAACATTCTCTAAAATTGACTTATGTCCTAGTGGAAACTTGGGTTTAACTTGCATTTTGTAGTCAAAAATAGAACTCACACATATAAAATTATAAACAAGTAAAAGTGTGATCATCGGCCTGACCCTCCACCGCATACAAGTCATGCAAAATTGTTTTTCTATGGGAGTTACCAGAACTACTTGACCGAGATAGCCAAGTTTCAATACCAACCTGACGACGATAAGAAGAAGCCCTTTCACCAAATTCCATTCGCCTTTGTCAATTCCTTTGGGCGATATCTTTCAACAGGCAGACGGACTTGTCTAAATCGATTCAGAATGTGATTCTGATTCATAATAAAGTACTTGTGGACATAAGGAAACCGCTTAAGTCTGTTTTACTCATTGTTCAGGAAAGCAGTTTAAAGTTTTTTTACTCCATTGGCTCTAGTGACTTAAGCTGTTGTTTTTTTTTAATTGTGGCCACTTTTTTACAGATATGAAGCTGAACAAATTTTACAAAATAGATTTGGGTACGCTGAATCTAATGGCATCAGAATCTCAATTTCGTCTTAAGTCGACTTAAGCGGTTGTGGTTTGTGGCCAATATGAGGTCTTCGGTGACTCCTTCTTGTCATTGCAAATGTAATGACAAAGTGAATATACCTTCCTGTGGAGGGTATAAAAAAACTGAAATGTGAATGGATGAACAGTTTTTGGTGCCGAAGATGGATAGAGAACAAGTTAGGCTATCTAAAAAAAAACATACTCAACATTTACTTTTTTACATTAATGCTATAAATCTATTTAGAGTATGTTTGATTTTGAAATAAGTTGTGCCACTCGGCGGCCATTATTTACAGAAAGGAAAATAAAGAGCGAGCGAGAGAGGGCTGTCATTCAAAATTTGCGGGGAAAATGGGGTAGGTCTATTTGCACGGTTAGTATACTGTCCAATTTGGTTAGTCTATGGTAAAGCTGTTGAGTATGGTTTTAAACTGCGGAAATACGTGTAGGTCCAATGTACTTTGAGAATGAATGTGACAACAATCAACGGAAAGCACTACAAAGGCGTGTTCATTGAATTTCCTTTACCAGACATTTAGGAACTTAGAAGCTTTGGCCCCAGCAGAGTGCTGCTAAGTGCCGAAATGTAAACCATGCGTGGTTAAATAATTGCTTAATGAACGGTTTTGATGACGTCGTCATGGCTTCGACCCCTCTAGTCGCGATTTGACTGTGTTCTGTTTGAAACACAGTATTGGACGACCTATTCGTAAAACAATACTTTCTTTTGCCATTCGAATACCAATACATTTTATAATAATTCATCGGATGTTACTTCTTTTCAATATAATACAAAACTTTGGAAAATATTGAAGAGTTTTCCATTTTTCCTCCACAAGAAACCGACAAACGGTCCAAAGTTGGTTTCAAAATTACGATCCACCCACCCACAAGCCGCAGCAGCGACTGTTTTCCAAGTTAAAACTTCATTATTCAAAATTCACACATGCAAATTACATAATGTCACACGTCACTTCTTCTTCATTACAAATTGCTACCTACTTGAGCCAAAAACAAATCGGTACCAGTACAACCCCAGAAATCAATAGTCGCGATCACAGATCGTGATCTTCAACATCATTGCAATTGTGTTGCGGTTGCATTCATGACTTTATGACCAATACGACAGCTGAACTTCAGGTCATGCCGATGTTGTGCCCGATGTGTCCCCCCTCTGTACCGCCTTATTCAGAGTCAACCAACTGACGGTCGCATAACCAAAACTTGAATCGTTGCTAGAATTTAAATCCACACAATGACGATCGATCGGCGCGGCGCGGTCGGCGGTTGTATAGCGCAACGAAATAAACCACAGAGCGCAACACCAACAGAAAAATTCCCAACGGAACTGGCCAAGAAGAATACGAATGCTCGCGCAAACGCGTATATGCTTTTCGATGTATAAGTGGGTAGCCGCAGAGATCGAAAGAAGGTTTTGGCCGTGTGTAGCGGTAAACTTGCGGTACTTTTCGTTTTCATTGCAACTCAAGAACGTTTAGCCTAGATTCTGAGCGAGGGTTCGATGAACCATCTTCTTAGTCTTTGCGTTCTTCTTCGTCATTATCGGTGTTGTCATTCTCTCGATGGATACTCGAACTGGTTGGAGTTTCTGGTTCCTCATCCTTCATTTTGTACTGCGGTCTTAGAACTTGAATGTATCAAACTTAGAAATGTCCTATGGAAATGAATTGCCTGCAGGAATATACCACCACCCACATTCGTTCGCCCACTATCCGGGTACTTGATACTTCCTCGACAATTGTCTTCCGTGTGGGTGGTGGGATACTGCATAAATCCCTTTTCTTCTTTACTTCCTGATGATATCTCGTTCCTCCACAGGAAAAGCCGTTTCGCCTAGGCTGGAAGTTGTGAGGTTTTTTCCTCCATAGAGCACTGCCATTGTGTCCACATGCGTCTGTCTGGAGTCGCGCCATCGAAATTGAAAAGGGAGTTTTCCGCCCATTTGTTTGCCCTTCCGTGGTGCTCTTTTCGTGTTCGGGTCAACGAACTCGGAGCCGAGTTTTATCGACTTGTGGCTTGAACTTGAAAATATTTTTCGCTGCTACTGTGGCGTTGAGCTTTTGTTCTGCTGGCTGCCAAAGTTCTTGTGGATGTTCGCATTTGTTCATATTTTTCCATATTCTCGCTAATTGTGTTAATTTTTTATTTTGTGTTTTTTTTTATTCGCAAAGAGAGATAATTTGGTGAAAGTTTGTTTTCAACTCTGAAAGAGTTCTTTTGGAGGTGTTTTCTTGTTCTTGATTCTCTTTCTTCCACTGGCGCTGCGGTCGCGGTGGAGTTTGTGAAGTCATGTGGAGTGCTTTGACCTTTTTATGTTTTTTTCTTGAGCAAGAACTGGTATTATGAGAAGGGCTTTGGACAAGAAGAACATACTGTTCGGTAGAGTAGTTTTAAATGGCCTGACATGTGTAGAATTACTTGTTATAAGGAGAAGAGTGTTGCAATTTCAATTTGTACACGTCCAATGCTGAAAACTTGAACTTGAAGACTACTGAACTGTTAAGGTTTCGCAACGACTTTTTGTCAAGGGTATTTTATTAGTTCTGAAAATAAAAACACACGAATGGTTGTGAGAAAAAATTCCTAGGTTTATATTTTGTTGTATTCTCTTATCACCGCAGAGTAGCACTGGCTGTAACCAGAATATACGGCGATATATGCCTCAACTTAACTTTCTATGAAACAGCTGAAAAATTTCAAAACGGGGAGGCCTAAGACAAAAAAAAGGGGCCTCCACATAAAATTCTAATATAGCAAACACAACAAAAAAAAAAAAACAGAGCAGCAAAAACATTTATTTATAACAAAACAAAAAAAAAACAAGTATAAGTGTTATCATCGGCCTGATCGATGCTATTATACTCTACACTGCAAATTTGTTTTGTATGGGAGGTATCAGAACTACTTGACCGACATGGACCATTTTTAATATCAACCTGATGACGATAATAGTAAGTCCTCTCACAAAGTTTCACTTGCCTAGGTCGATTTGTTTCGACCTCTTCTCAACAGTCAGAGACACACTTGGGCCTAATGTGTTTTATAATGTTGGTTTTGTATGGGAGGTACCAGAACTACCTGACCGACATAGACCATTTTCAATACCGTCCTAACGATGATAAAAATAAGTCCTTTCGCCAAACTTCATTCGCCTAGGTGGGATTCCTTTGGGGGCTATCGTGTTTTCAACAGACAGAGAGACATATGGGTCTAATATTGATTTTGTATGGGAGGTACCAGAACTACTTGACCTGTGAAAGCTTGGAAAGTGAAATAAAAGAGGGCTAAAACCTAAAGTCCTATGTCCCTGTACTAACAAACTACCCCATCACCTCCGAGCAGTTTATTACAGACATATTGTTCAACGATCGACTGCCAATCTCATCGAGTACAAGAAGCAAACTACATGTCGGTGCCGCTCATGCTGTTTATAATTTTTGTTGAAATTTTGCTCGAACTTTAATCAAAGTTTTTATTAAATATGAGTTTTCTACCTCCCTAATGTTGCATTCATTTATTGTATTGGACTGAGAGGTCGGACATTAAAGAGGTACTTTGCGAAATGAAGTGCTGTTTGCAAGATATAAGAGCATCAATCATTTTAAAATATTCACGGCTATCAATGTCGCACATAACAGAAATTACTTATTTAAATGTATAATTGAAAATACAGAACCGAAGTTTATTTCAAATCCAAAAAAATAAGCAATTTGATTTCGATAGTGTGCTCTATCGTTTTGATAATAGGCCTGTTTTTTTAGCTTCGGTCACAGCAAAGCAGAGTGAAGTAGAATTTACAACAACTATGCTCTACTTGGCACTTCGAGGACTCAAAGTAGTTGTTTTAATTACGTGCTGAAAATCCGACTTTATTTGGCTTTGTTGAGATCGAAGCTAAAAAATAAACACGTCTGAAAAGTTATGGGACTACGGTGCATTAATTTTATATTGTTCTTTGGAAATAGCTTTAGGCATAAGAAAAATAAGCAAATTTATTTTTACAAGACAATTACAACATCTGTCTTGATTTTTACTTCGAATTCCTTAAAACAAAATGTCAAACTCAGTCACTGATCTAAATATTTTCAGACGTCCCTAAAACTGTTCCGAATATTTTTTTCTCAAACTCAGTGACTGAACTAAATATTTTCAGACGTCCCTAGAACTGTTTTGAATATTTTTTTTAAGCTCAGTCACTGAACTAAATATTTTCAGGCGTCTCCAAAACTATTTTGAATATTATTTTTCTGGCTTTTCCTAGTATTTTTTATTTATTTAAGCTTTCTAAAGCCGAGGGGAAGAACCACAAATATTGTTGTCAAAATGACTCACTTGTAGAGGACAAATTTTTCTGTGGTCTTGATTCGTAACAACTTTTAGAAAGTGAAACAATTTGAAATACGGTGAATAACAACATTTCCTGCTTAATCAATTTGCACATATCGTGAGGAAGTCTTATGATTTGCATAATGTGTAGTTGTCCTATTTTGTACATTTCAAATTTTCCATCACACAACTTCGAAGACCAGCTCAATCTGCCTACAACAATCCGTCAATGCTCTGCAAATAATATGCCTCCGATTAATAAATGCTACGTTAAGCTCATCAACGAAAACGTTTAATCATTTATTAATGCCTACTGTCATATTTCTTCTTATGATAGGTATATTTCATGGGCATAATGCCCTCTCTGCGTTTAAACTTTCTTTACATAACTTCGCTAAGACCATAAGTCTGTACTTCCAAGAAGGGGGCCATTCACCTTACACCAATTTGATCTCGGATACAAAGAGAAAGATCAAATCCAAAAAACTACTCTCGCTAGATACATCAACCGCCTCCGAGGGTTCTGTTCAGACTTCAGACAGTCATGAAACATTTTAACAGCCGCATTGGTTCTTTATGTGGCAGTCTTTTCTCTTTATCGCAGTGTATTGATCTCTTGATTTAAAGGTTTTCTTTGGAAGACTTTTCAGAAATTGGCTCAAACTCTTCCAGATCTGGTTAAAGTTCAACGAACTTCATTCGAATGGAACTATGAACGAAGAAGAGCGCGCGATGCATAGTGAAGCCCCAAACAACGTGAGATGACCGTCCACCATTGGACACACAAAAGCACACATTGTCGTGAAGTCCATTGGAATACTAATTAACGATGACGACGGCGATGATGGCGCGATGGTTCGATTGTGTTGGAGTGGTAAGTCGAAGAAATAGGTCAGAACAGAGAACCTTTGTTTGGGTTTCAGTGTAGGTATTTACTTTAGCAGTTATTTCTGGAAGGTGTAGTGTGGGGGAAAACCCACCGATTCATCGGAAGTGCTTTCATGGCGTTCCAAATTTGGTGGTAGTTTTGTGTCACCAGGATTTCGTAGTTTGACAAGTGCTTTTGGCGTTCGCATAGTAAAAATGTTGAGCAAAGTCAGCAAACAAAAGAGTTGATGTGCGAACTGTGCGTTCCCCCGATTTTTGATAAATCGATAAAAAATTGCAGCAATATACAAAACATATGTATATATCTAAAAAGGAAAGACAAATATTTCGTATTATCTTCTTCATTTAACAAAAAGTCTCCCTCCAGCTGCATGCAGTTGGACATTACTTCAAGTTGGCTGCGATCCTTTTCTACTTGGGCTCTCCACTTTAGGTGAGGTCTTTTCCTACTGCGTGTTCATTCTGTTGACGGTTGATTCTATGCGCTCTGCAATGCTTTAGCCATCTTATACTCCCAATGTATAGCGCGGATAGTTCGTCGTTCAACTGTCTACTTCGAAACCGATTAGCGCGAAGGACATATCCATCCGCTTCACTTTCTTGTTTTTTTTTTGACGATTCAGAAAACAAACGTCGACTCTCACGACAAGAATATTCTCGGAGGTTTGCCTGACTTTCGCGAAGAGTTGTGAATTAGATTACTTTTAATTTGGTTATAAAGGGTCTTTCATTAGCGACTTTGCTACTTCAAACTCTCAGTGTGAACGCACCCTTAAACCGATTACCGAAGTGTCAATGTCAAAATATTCAGTAAAATCATCATAGTGAGGTACACGAAGGAACAACGTTTACAAATAATTAAAATTTACTACTACCGCAATTCAGAGTTGTCGCGACTTTAGGGGGGTTAACGAAAATATTCGGCCGTAATTCTCGTCCCAGCAGACAAGTAATTCATAGTCTAGTGAACAAATTTGAGTCAGAATATTCGCTGCTTGATGTTGTCGTGCCAGTGAGACTACACTCATAAAAATATCGCAAGCTAAATTCTAGTCCGATCAGGTTTATTCTTAATGCTCCTCAGTCTTACGTGCTCAATCTCAAAATAAGTCGAATGATTCTTAAAAACCTCAATTATGTTTTTTTCACTCAAATACAGGATCGAAAAAGAACTATATTCTCCAATTAAGCCGAAATAATCTTAAAATCTGAGCCATATCATCCGCATGATTTTTCTTAAACTTACATGATGGATTAATGTGCATACCAATTAAGATCTAAACGATCATGATATACGAATTTATATTCTCGAATCAAACGCAACCAATGTCAAACTAAGATCGAAACATTTCCGATACAAGAATTGTATTCTCCAATCAAGCAACACAATGTAAAACTCGCATGATTTATAAAGAAAGTTCATTCATTCCGATTGATTATGTGTTTTCGTTATTAAGTGTATTAAAAAAATAAAAGAATTAAAAATTGAAAAAAGTGCAAGTGATAAAAACTGGATAGTGCTTTGACTTATAAGTATTTGCTGGACAGAAGACAATTCAATCATCATGTATTGCAATAATAATCCATTGCAACAAGTTGCCCCCGATGAAGATGATGACGAAAAAGAACTGAAGAATCTTCTAGAAAAATTAATTAATGGAAAGACATATTTTAGATTTAATTCCATTTAAGCGTTTTTCTTTCAATAAATAAATATGTTTTAAAAAAAGTAATAATTTGTTTTATTTTCTTAAACAGGAAAGTGGCGCAAGAGTTGACAAAAAATTTGACAAATAAAATTGTGTAATCTTAAATTTTGTGACGACATTCTTGAAGCATTCCAAAAAATGTAATATAAGGATAACTTGTTCTTATTTAAATTTTTGAAAGTTTATTTGAAGAGTAATTATTTTGGGCTTTAGGGAGCTTAATTTTAACTGCTGATAATAAGGTGAAAAATAAGGTGATTGGACATTGCGATATGTTTAAGAGTAAATAAGCTTATTTTAAGTTTACAATGATACAAAATCAAGTTGTTTCATTCTTCGAATGAAATGACTTTGGACTTAATTTCAGCTAACACGATCTTAATACTTTTATAAAACAATCTTAAAATAAGAATTAAAGGTTAATCAAAAAACATACTCAAAGTTTTGATTTTTGAATTTCCGAGCTTAACTGACTTTCGTCTGATTGATTTTGTCTCCTTTTTTTCCCAGAGTGTACGTTTTGCCCGAAAGTTTTGAGAATATTGCTGTGGTAGAGGCAAACGAGCCAAATAAGTTAATTTCACGGCGTTCTCAAGAATTGGGCCTCTCCTAGACCACATTATGGCGAGTTTTGCGTAAGGATATCAAACTCTTACAAGATCAAGATGACTCATGAATTAAAGCCACTTGATCATATGAAGCGACGTACGTTCTCGAATTAAGCTCTGGACATGATGGAAGAAAATGAAGAGTTTCATCGCAATATCATCTTTAGCGATGAATCGCGTTACATGTGAGAACCCTCATATGCTTCATGAAACAGCAATTCATTGGCAAAAAGTAACTGTTTGGTGCGGTTCTCATGCCGGTGGTGTCATTCGGCCGTTTTTTTTTCGTCGATGAAAATGACCGACACGTTACGGTAAATGGTATTCGCCACAGAGACATGTTGTATCTTTGAGCAACTTCATGAATTGGACATCAGTTATATGCCAACAAGACGATGCCACAAGCCACACAGCGGGTGCAACAATCGATTTATTGAAGTCTCAGTTCATTGAACGCATTATCTCGAGAAACCGACCCGTCTATTGGTCGTCGATATCGTGTGATTTAGCGCCTCTAGAATTTTTTTTATGGAGCTACATTAAATCATTGGTCTATGCCAACAAGCCGGTGACGTTAGAGAAGCTCAGAGCCAATATTAAACGAGAAATAGCGGCCGTCTCTGTCGAAATGAGCGGCCTAGCCATCGAAAATTGGGTTTCAGGTATCGACCGCTGTATACGTTCCCGTGGTGGTTATATGAACGAAGTCGAATTCCATTCATAAATGTTTTAGCTAAAAAATATTTTTTGAGATATCTTAAGCATTTTATTTAAAAAAAAAGTTTAAATGAAAGACCCTTTACAATGTGTGGACCGCTCCACCCTTATATTGAATAAGACTAGCTCAGGGGTTGCGACTTTGTTAAAAGTCTCCTCAAAGTTTATGAGAGTTAACTCCTTGGCGACCAGTGATTTATGGCAGTGTACATTGTTAGGAGTTATTACTCCGAAATGTCCTTCAAGAAGGCAAGGTGTTATTGAAATCGATATCAGGGCAACATGTCCATATATTTCGTTTAAAAAATTCTTCAGCAATTCCTACTTTTCATAAAACGTATTTTCGGTTCAGTAGCCTCTTTAGGTCACTTTTGGACTGATAATGACCATCATTTCTGATCAAGACGCACCATTTAAAAATGAAAACTATTGCAGGCATCTCTTACAGCAGTCAGTCCAAATTAAACAAATTCAAGCCACCCTGACTGGAGTCTTTAGTAACTGCGCCAACCATTTAATATTCACATTGTAATCTTTCTGAGAACACAACAAAATAAAAAGTGCTTGGCCAAAACGCACGAAAAAGTAGGACTTCGAACAATATATTTACCATACACACTTCTTCTCAACCTCTCTCATTCTATCCGCTCAGTTCAGCGCAGTAAGCGACAACAACATATCGAGTTCAACGTCAAGTGGAAAATTTAATTTTCTTTTAAGCAGAAGTTGCAGTTTTCTTTCGCAGCCGCCAATTCACGACGTGTTCCTCTTTGCCATTGAGTCTGCTCTTCACGGCTTGAAACACACCCATCTTCGTGTGCTCACAGCACACATACATCGCCAGAATTCTAAGAAATTCAAAAAGAAATGCAACGCAGTGCACAACTTGTTCCGCTTTCCAATGCATTTTGCAATTTCTTCTGCCATTTGCTGCTGAAGTTTGCCAGCAACTGCGGTTGAGCTGCGAACTTCAAGCATGGGTAGAAATAAAATGGGATAAGTTTCTGGAACTCTCTGAAGTTCTAGAACTTCTACCACAAATATTGAACTCAACCCACTCACAAAGCATGAGTGGCAGCGGAGGCCGCGATCGACATTATAGCCATCTGCAGAACTGTTCGATCGGCTGTGATCGCAATCACTTGGATGAACGACCAAAGCAGCCGACATCGACAACGAAGACAACGACGATGGCGACGACGACGTCCACGACGAACGTTGCCTCCAGTTAACCTCCATTGAGGTTGAGAGCGTTGTACTGTTGCGTTTTCTATTACGAAACTCGGCCTGAATGTGGGCCAATGACCGGGCTCAAAACGCAAGCGCAAAGTCACGGCAACCAGGCAAACTTGTTTTTTCTGAGAGCGCACATCGAAAAGCTTTACGACACGATCACCGTGTGTGGTGGTGGTGGTGGCGAAAAGTGGAAAGTTGCCTCGCACGCTTTGCTATAGTGAAATGGTGTTTGTCGCGTGAGCGGGTTGGAGGTCCGATTTTGGTTGTCTGTAACGAGTTGGCAATGGTATACTAAATAATACTTCTTCAAGTTTCGAGACAGGTATATGTGAAGAAATAAGAAGATAAGGAAATGGCAACAACGGCGTTCGTTTATGATACGGAAACTGAAAATATTAACTTTTGGTTATACCCCTACTTGATCTGGAAAAATCGCTGGCACCGGTGGGTTGAAAAGGCGCATAGGTTTGCATCATGACTTGGAGGAAGCATTCTTTAAGAAGGTTGCTTATCATCTTCGATATTCAGAAAGACACAAATCACCTACCTCTTACTGTGATTTATACTACGCCACTTTACACGATCGTCTGACGCAATCTGAGAATTAAATAGTACTAGAGTTTGTCCAGTGGTAGAAATTCTACCATTACAGTGACCTGGTTAATTCAGAACATTTTGAAAAATAAATTACACACAGCATCTCCACAATCTTCCCGACAAAAAAAAATTAAGCGAATATGTTATGTTTAAGGCAATAAGAGTGGTTCTTAACTATTTGCCTTTGCCTATTTGTATATAAGATGCAAGAGCTTTTCATAATGTACCAAAGTGTGAAAACAACTTGTGAAAAGCTGGGCCAACGAAGAAGATGATGTTAATCGTTCTGAAATCCAAATTTTTCGGGTTTATTTGCCTTGAAAATGTCCATCAATCTTCAAAACTTGTCAGATACAGATAAAGAATTATTGGTAAGTGCTGTTGTTTATTTTAGGGGCAACTAAAACCAACCTTGTGGTTAACTGCAGGCCTGGCACAAATAAAGTAAACTTATAATAAAGACTTAAAGCTTTTGTTAATATCCAATACATAGCAGTAGCTCACAAAGATTTTAGGTGATGAATGCCCATTTCAAAATTAGGTATAAACTTGTCAGTTCACCTTGACACTCCGGCAAAGACGACTGCATTAAATAATTGCCTTTTTAAGACAAAATAGTTGAAATATATGGGCTAAGTTGGGATGCGGAACCAAGTTACCAGAGCTAGGTAAGCCAAAGTTACAGCTCGTAACTCTCATTCTGACGACTATGTTATTTCTTTAGTTGGCGAATCAAGACTTCACATATAAAAAATAAATAATTGGCGGAACAGGTCCGTATGGACCCAAGCCTAACTTCTCACAACCATTCGTCTTGTGTGAGTTTTTATTATTGGGACGAATGGAAGGGATCTACAATTTTATGCCGAGTCCAAACGGCCAATTGAGAAGCTCTTTCATGACAGTTATACTCTCGGTTGTTTGTCAGACGTTCGCGAGAGGTGGCGCAGTGAAAAAAACCTTAAGTTGGAATTTGGGGTTTTCTCGGGATTCGAACCTGGGACCCCTCGCTTAGTAGTCCAACACACTAACCACTAAGCCACTGCGCCGACTTCACATATACTTATATCAATTATTTCTTTTTCGAAATGACCAAGCTCATCAACAAGGTAGACTTTTACAAGGATTCTACTTTTCCCTCAACCCTGTTTCTTCTAGGCTGTGCATTCTGATTAAGATTAACAATTCCCTATTTTCGTCCATTGTCCTTGGTAAAATATTGTACCTTGGTTTTTTTTTTGCTATACACTCAGCAGTTTTAATGAAAGTAAAGTCTCGAGAGAAGTTCTAAAGTTTGCCATTGTGAGTCGCCATTCAGAGACACCTATATTGCCTGATCAATAATTTTACTGTAATAACAATTTTTACCGATTTTTAAAATCAATACACTCATTGAAAAATTCAACCTCATTATCTACAGTAAGGGCGGACCTAGATCCCAACCAATATGCCTCCGCGTCATTGTTGTATGCCTCCAGTTTTCAATTGCGACCACCTTTCAACTCAGCAGCCGACATTGGACGCGGCGTTCTCCTACCGCTTTGTCCCGGGTGAGCCGAGCTTATGTACAGACTTCACTCTTGATTTGTTTGAACCTTATTTAACTATAAATTTTTAAACCGAATAACTGACAAACAAAATTAAATATCTATCTCAATTGGAGTCCGAAGACCGAATTCTGTAAGCAACTCATTTCAATTGAATGGTAACCTGCCTAATGGTCGTACGAAGTGTCCATTTTCTTTTAAACTCCTCATTTTTCAACCTCTTTGTTCGCTTGTTTGCTATATCTAATATTCATGAATAACCAACTTTTATTATCTAATTTCCCCCAGCGACACATTTAACTTGAACTTCCCCGCGAATGTGTGCACGAAGATCAAGTTTCGCCCCAATGAACAACTGGAAGCTTTTCAGTGTCCCCTCATGTCGCACACCAAATGCAAACCACCACCAATGCAGTCATAGCCACAGCTAAACTTTTACTCAAAAAGCTTTTCGCGGAGAAAAACTAGAGCGCAACTGCATAATTGGCGTTGCACTATGAAACGCTTTGCTGTCGTCGTCGGCCAAAGTCAGGGGCCAAAGTCAAGGAGCGCACAACAACGACGACCGACGAGCGACGACATTCAAGCGGCAAGCAACGAATGATCATGCAATAGGCAAGCGACACAAAGACCTTCACACACATAACCGCACTGCAGAATTTTTGTATTTCCTGGTTTTCAATCAGCAAGCGCGAGTGTGTGTTTGCCTGTGCATTGATGGATGAGAGCAACCCACACTGTCAAATGGCAATGCACTTTAGCTTTAGTTGTATTGTTGATATTGTAAGAGAAATACGTTAAGAGAGAACAAACTGCAGGCGAAGAAAGAGCTTAGAATGAATTGATCAGAGCACGGAAAAATATGCCGAGGTCAATGTACTACTCAAGTGATTTTCGTCTTCCGCAAATTTTTCTATTGCTCTCATTGGTATTGGTTTGGTGCTAAGAAAAGGTATTTGACATACATGCAACTCTCTCTTTTGAGGTAAGATGCGCTTTTAGCATGTAAAGTGTTGGGGTAAAGTTGCGCGAATAAGAAACACTGTGGATGTGTTTGTGCTGCGCATTTGCTTTGCATTTGGATTATGAAATTCAGCACAGAGGTTGATAAAAGATGCTTTGCATAAATTTTGGTTTTTGTGATGTTCGATGTTATAATTGGAACGAGTTTATGTCGGAAAGTAGGGGCGTTTTGGACAGCGGGTCTGTGCTTCAAGTCTGATGGACTACATAAGTAGGTAAAAATCGACTTGGCCAATGTTGTAAGGATGTGGGTAATAATTTATTACTTTTGTAATGTTGAGTTGTAACAAAAGGGAAAAGTGTGTTGGTCTACCGGCCGCCGGGTTCTAGGGCAAACCCTTCGAAAAACATATTTAAAAGCTTTAGATTTGTATAATGAACAAAAAGAAAATAACACGAAGATTAAAATGAAATTATCGCTATAGATCGGTATAGGGTGACACTTCACGAGCCGCAGATATTAGACAACAGATTGGCACTTTGGAGTAAAACCTAGTTCTTTTACCAAAGAGTGGTACCCGAAGCAAAACATTTTTCTTTGATATAAAGCAAGACAGTTACACAGATATTGGAGAATGGTCTACCATTGGGTAAGCGGTGGAGTAGTTCCAGTTCCAAGTGCAGATTACTGATTTCTTTTATTTGTTTGTCAATAAGGGACTAGGCCTTTTAAGACATGATCAATTTATGTTGATTGACTCTTTATGTAACTTCTGCCAGCTCCTAAATTCATTCTTTCGGATACGGAATGATTTCTTCTATTCGTCCCAGAGGTTAAACTCAGTCCGAAAAATAACTGAGGGAATATACAGAAACGATTCTTTTGTCCAAAATCTATTTTAAATACTCAGGGTATCTACAAATTTTACCTTTTTTTAATGGCGGAGTAGCTATTTCCTAACCAACTTTGATTCCTAATTTTGAATGTCCACAGTAGGCCCTCTCTGAAAATGGAGTCTTTTTGCCTTTTATTACGCAGGTGCCACTTTAGCCATTTAGAATCACAGTAAATATGACAGTCTGTACCTAGCAGAAAGTGTATTTCTTGTCCTCTATCTAGCAGCTTATTCAGACTCTGTGTATCAAAGTAATGACGTTCTAGAAACAAAAGAGTTAATGGCCGAACTGGTGCTTTTTTGCGTTTGGATTTAATCAGCATTTTTCTCAGTAGGTATATCAAAATAAGTCAGAATATTCAGCACGCTATCAGAACAAATACAGAGTTGATACTTCTGAGGATTCATAGCAGGTATATTCCAAATATTGAGCCAGCAGTGTCTTAGGAGTATCTAGCAGCTAGACGTTGAGAGCTTTCTGGCAGGGCGTGTTCATAATCGTGCTACTTTAAAACTCTGACACGCATTTCAAGCGAGAAGATAATGCGAAGAACGTTCAATAGAAACCAAAATTCGAGAAAAAAAAAGAACTGTTTTTTTTTCAAAAAAAAAAATATTGCATACATGCGGGCTGATATCAAGTCACTCTGAATTGTTTTTTAGAGCATTTTTTGCCTGCATGACTTTACTGAGCTAGATGTTAAGTAAACCAAACCTATTTTGAATAATATTTGTCTTAGGTTAAAAAATTTCAGATATAAGACGTACGAAAATCTTAAGGTTTCAAAAAAAAACTCAATATGCTAGGAAATTACACAGAAAAACTTGCTTTGCTTCATATTATAAAGGTTTTTTTTAAAGGGCTATAGGTACTTTTTTTTAAAAATAGTGGCGACAGGAATTGGGTTTCAGTTAATAATCTGTTTAGACATTGCAATCTCACACATCTGGCTTCTTGGGCTGTTTTTGACGCAGGGTATTCTCTCGCTGCAATTTTGGGGTAACATTGGTAACACCGAAAACAAAATAACAATCTTCGATGGCTGTCGGAAATATAAAAAAACGAAAGGATATAACTGAAACCAACTTTAGGTAAATGTACAAATGGAGTCCTTCTGTTTTTGAACGTAGGAATCCAATGGTGCAACTCAGTGTTGATAAAAAATGAAACATCATAGCTGGAGCTAAGAAAAGGTTAAAGACGCAAGCTTTTGTGGTGTTTGCATAGCCTAAATTGACTATATTTGTAAGCAAACCATCTTAGAAGCACTTGCACTTGGGAACACTTTTGAATACTCACATATATAGTTGCTTCCCTTTATTCTACGTGAACTTTTCTAAGTTTCGTTTTGAAAATTCGTTGAGAGTTCACGATTCTCGTGTCATTCTCCACAACAATAACCGGTTAAATCAATCAGTTTCTGCAGTAACCATTAGAAACCAGCACTCGACCACATCGACTGCAATTTGTATTTTTGCAAAAGTGATCGATCGGCGTTGAAGAGCAGTACAAAGAACCAGTAGAAGCGCTCCCAGAAGCAGTCGAAGCCAAGCTGAAGAATTACCAACCAAGAAGACTGTAAAACCAGACCAATGGCCTCGGATCACCTTAGAAAATGCATCTGATGTTACTGCGCTCAGCACTCCAAGTTGGTTGTGCTGAAGTTGTGCGCCAGCGCTGCTGGTATATAGGCACTCGTACCTACTGGTAATGCCAATGACCGCAAGTAACTTACATTCGCAACTTCTTGGTCGTGGTCTTTTTGCATTTCTTCGTCGTTGTCGTCGTCGTATAGTCGTCTTTCCAAGACGATGATAATGATGGGAGAAAGAATTTCTTCTTCGTTGTCGTTATGTGCTTTCTCACACCGAAGGGGCTGCAGGGTGCAGGGTGGAACGAACGGACGATTTCAATGGAAACCCGTTGAACAGTTCTTGTTATGCACGAGGAGTAGTGTGCGCTATTTTTTCCTGGAAAAGCAAAAAAGAAAGGCGATCTGTGCACATTGCAGTTGCAGCACTGTTCGCAGGAGATTTTGCGCGTTTTATGTGCTCAAAGTACCGTAAAGTGTCTTTGATATGAAATAGATGGGGATTGCCAGCAGAGAAGCTCCATGCAGAGACAAGGGTATGCTACTTGGAAAGATTTTTCTATGTGCATATGTAACTGCATTTGGAACCGTGCGCGGTGCGCTACGACTACCTCGGTTCAGTCGTTTCTTCTTGCCGCGTCAGCCTACGAGGGCGCTTGCCATAGTGTGGTGAAGTTTTGTGGCATAACTGTTGTTTCTGCCATAGAAAATAATGTAGGTGAAGTCTGAAGAACAGTTAATAATTGGCGCAGGAGCGTATGTGCCATCATTATTATTATTGCTGGTTGTGTTCTGTTTTTTTTTTCCAGTGCTCTTTGTGTATATACGATGATGATGGGGTCCCCAGGGTTGTGCTGGCATAATTGAGATTTTGTTTCTTTTTATTTCTCACCGCCTATTTTTATGTGCTTTTCCGGGAAAATAGAATCGTTCACCTCGTCCATTCTCCTGATCTTCGGGAAGAGAGACAGAATCACTCAGCATACATATATAGACCTTGTGATAGAAGGATGTAATAGAGTGCTGACGAGTGTTTGGGTGCTGGGTCCGCAGCTTCGGAGATATATCCAGTTGGAAAGGTCATAATTGGAGACTGCGCTCAGCCATAAATGGAGCATTACGAAGGGAAATCGTGGGATAGAAAATTGATTTGAATTCGAAAATGGGAACATTTGGAGGCGCTAATGGGCATAATTGACACCTTTTCAATCGCGGACAAATGTGAGCAGCGTGGGGCTCTGTTCGGGGCAAATAGAAACAGAATTGGGGAAAACGAAATGTGATACCCTTGGAGTTGCGATGTGTTACAAATCGTGTTGCGTGTGGATCTTTTGGAACTGGGAAATTGCAGAAAAGCGGGGTCGCAGTTTGAGGAAGGTTTGGTGAATGTGTAGGGTTCGTTTAATTGGATTTCGTAGGACTAAAATGGATCTTCGGTGTCCCGCATTTACCAGCAACGACCACTTTATCATTATGTGCGCTACCACTCCCGTTTACAGTTGCTTTTTGAAGTTCGGTTTTTCGGTCGGTTTTTCGTTTCATCAGAGCAGGGAAATACTACCCAACGATCCATAAGAAGTTTCACTGAAACTGCATCCTAAGCTCGCGATCCATCTAATGGAGAGACACGGCTACCTAAGATATATATAAGCTCAGAGATCTACTCCGTATACTTTCAGCTTTTTAAATCGAATTAGAAACAAACATCCGTCTCGGTAAGAACTCCGCCGAAACGTTTCATGTAAAAAAAACTTTAAAAGGATTGAAGTCTCAAATGAAATATTTAAAAAAACAGAAAGGCTTAAAAATGAGTTTGACTTATTCGAGAGCGTTTTTGAGGTATTGGCCAAATGGGCGCCGTCACAATTGATTACCATACGGGCTCGTGTTATGGCATTTTTCATCACATCGGCGAGAACTTCGGGCGACAGATTCTCGCACTCGTGTCGAATGTTGTCGTTGAAGGCTTCCAGGGTCTCGGGCTTGTTCTTGTAAACACGCAACTTCAAAAAAACCCACAAAAAAAAGTCTGGAACGGTTAAATCGGGCGAACTTGCGGGCCAGTGCAAATCGCCAAAATGAGAGATGACGCGACCCGGGAACGCCGCCTTCAGAATATTGGTTGTGGCTCGCGCAGTGTGTGCCGTAGATCCCTCCTGTTGGAACCACATGTCCTCCAGTCCTAATTCGTCCAATTGCGGCAGAAAAAAATCGGTTAACATGGCCCTATAGCGCACGGAATCGGCAACGGAATTCGTGCTGCGCTAACACTACAGACGGATTGTTACGCAAAAAAATAGACACGATTATTCCGCGTTCTTGGGGAGTGTATCGCTCCAAGAGCATCTCCCAATGGGGTGATCTCTTTTGGCCCACCTTGTACATTAAACGTCTTTTGAAAATGTCAAGACGGTGTTCAAGATAAGGGAAATGGAAAAAAATTAAATTTTTATTAGAAACCCATGATCTGCATAGAATTTTTGAATTTAGTAACCATACCTATCAATATAACGCAGTTTCGAATTCAAATTACACCTCAAAAAAAGGCATACAACTTAGACATTTTTAAACACCCCAATTGTGGCTCTGCCTATATCTAGAATGGCAAGCCAAAATGTCTGTAACTACAGCTCGGCAAAGCATGTAAAAGTTAAATTGCAAAACCAAACATTTCGACTACCAAAGACGGACAAAACCTACTTGAATATTTAATGGGCTTTTAAACATGACCCATTAGTGCCGAATTTTTTTTTGTGCCACTTCAGATTATAATGGGACTTACCTACTTGAAATGAACATTTTTAGCCTTCAAATTGAAAATTGTTCACAATTTTGCCATTGTGACTTCCTGGTTCCTGCACTAATAACCGTTATTAGTTCTGCCGCCCTATAAAGTCGTAGTACAATTCACAGTAAAACATAAAACGTCTCATCTCCATACCACATACCAATAACAATACTTACCCTATTTGTGGTATATTCACCTTCAGACAGACCGAAATCGCAAAATCATAAAAATATCCAAACAACTGGGCCGTTCCAAACAGCTTAGCACCATCTGCTGTTGAACGACTCTCCAACTCAAATCATTTAACCCAACGCTTGCGGACATCAATTGACCATTGAAAGAGAGTTTGTTTTGACAACGACAATTTGTTCGCCATTATGGCCAACAAATGACCGATGACGTGCGATAATTTTACTCAACAAATAAACAGTAAATTTGAAGCACCTTCTCCATTCAATACAACAATTTCTTTGTACGATCCAAACAGAGCTTAAAGCATACAACTACAGCATATCAAAAGAAGCAAACAAATAATTGTAAAATGGTAATACAGCGAATGCCATCGACAAAGAAGACAGCAACTTCGATTGTATTGTATTCTGTATATGCGGTGGGTCTCTCACTCTCGACGCGCGCGCCGCCCGTTCACTCGGTCGTCAGAGTTCATTGGCACACTTCTTCGGATATTATGTTATACGGCGAATGTCTTCCTGGTCTCAGCCAGTTGGTTGGCTTTACTCGCCTTTTTTTGCATTATGTTTCTTGGCTCCGACTTTCGTCGATGCATTCGATTATTGCCTTCTATTCAACTGCAAGTTGGTTGGTGGTTGTATGCCTACTCTTTTTTACAGGGGCTGTGCTTGAGATCTACCACGCGACCGTCACTCGATCTCGGTGACTGTGATGAACATGAACTTGAATGGAATGCTAACGCAAACACTCACAGTAAAGTGTCATTTTACTAAGGCTCTGGCAAATGACTGCTATTGGGATTAGGAGCAGTTGAGAAGTTGGGTTTCAAAAAATGTTGTTGTCTTGGAGTAAAACAAAAAAAAGGAGGCTACCATGAAATGTGTTCCATTATGTATTTTTGAAAAATGAAAACTGTCTGTCTTTATGAAAATGGTCGATTTTTGTCTAGACGTGATTTTGGGACATGTCAGTAGCCCGTAGAGATATCGGAAGTAACTCTTTACTATAACAACAATTTTTGCTAGGGCCAGTGATGCCAACTCGAATCGAAGTCTTTGTGCCTAAACCAGAAAAAAAATAATGCCTTTATGGTGAAAAGGATAAAAATTGCATATTTTACAAAGGAAGTGCAACGAATCTACAAAGTAATTAAAATTTGTTAACACAATGTTGATCGATCGATAGGTAATTGAATCCTTTTTGGTCTCAGTAATCCATTTTAGTTTGGTGAGTAAATAAAGTAGAGAATTGGAAAAATAAAGTTAGTGATGCGAATTTGGTCATATTTACCAACTTTAAAATTTATTTGTATGGAATATGATATTTTTTCTAAAGATTATTCCCCATTACCTCATGCATCGGAATTATGCCTTAGTTGGCAGTACTGGCAAAGGCTGTGAATAATATGAGTTCGCGAGGTATTTCTTGGATGAAATAATTTGTTTTTAGCATTTGGTTATTTAATTTAATTTTTTAGCGCTCTTTTGAGTTAAGTTGCTTTTATTGTATAGCGCTTTTGAACTATAAACTATCAAAATTAAAAATAAAAATACTAAAACGACGCTGTGGCATCGCCAATTTAGACGGCAGTTCCCGCACAACTCTGTCAGTGACCTAAAAAATTTCGTAAGATCCAGTCACGTACTTTATTTCCTAAGAGATTCAAAATTCACAATTGACAAGTTTATTAAAATGGGATGGTTGTTTTTACCTTAAAATAATAAATTAGCTTTTAAATCAGAAAGTATGGTGCCTAGCCTAGACGAGCCTTTTGAGTCACTTTTTTATTTATTTATTTTTTACGTATTTATCGCGGCTTCATTACATTCACAACTTCAGCAGAAGCTGGTCAAATTTCTTCTGCTAAATTATCAACTTTTTGTATCGATTTATAAGAACCTGCTTCATTATTATTTTGTTTGATTGTCAACCCCAATCGTTAACTCACTTCAGCTTAACACGAAAAGAAGTCCGAATTCCTCTAAGACGAAGACTTTCTATGGATTGTTGCCACATTTTGACGGCATTCAGAATGAAAATATGAAATCGTTAAAAACTGTTTCGTTAATAAAAAATTTAAGTCAAAATATATTTTTCTTTTTTACTTTTTTTTAGTCTCTTTCCGAATTGTTTCACATATCCTGGGATCGATTGCCTTTGGGTCAAATACTTTTATTGCACAAGAAAGTAGTATCTAATTTTGAGACGAAACTGTGTCAAAAAGTATATAACTTAACACTTTTTACTAAATTCCTAGAAAGAGCTGCAGAGCAGATTTTTATTAATACTGGTGTCAAAGTACTCGTAACTAGTACCGAGTGGGGAAATGTTGAATAGACTTTTAGAGCCATTTCCTATTTGAGGCTATAACGCCGTAACGCCAGAAATGCGAGTCATAAAAACTCCGCTCTTTATATAGCCACTTTTGATACAATAGATCTTTCAGGTCACAGTGTCAGCCATCAGGGCATGGGATTTAATTAAAAAAAAAATATATATATATAGCCACTAATCCCCTTATTGTCATAGCAATTAATTTCTAACTAAAGTTGATGGAACTGTGATTATATTTTTCTTCTAACTTCATCTCCTATGCAGGTGTAAGTACCTACTGACTGAATCAGATCATTATAAAAATTGCATGGAACTTTCTGTTTCAACTGTGATCTAGCATAAGTTTGTCCACAAGTTTTAAAAACTAATAAGATCAATTCCCAATTGTTCACATAAAATCCGCAAACAAAGTTATTTTAAATCAAGTTTATTTAAAAATCTTGAGTGAAGATGTAGAATATCTGAAAAAGACCCCGCAAAAGCTTTTTATTAGGCTAGAAGAATCAACTTGCTTGATAAGACCTTTTAACTCATTGTACAATGACCTAACCGTCATTTCAAAGATCCAGTCATCGTAAACTTATCACTGTCCCCTGGATTCTTTGAAACGCTGGAGTAGTTCTGTCAGCGACTTTCAACTGATCGACAACCCCTTTTGCAAGCAAGTCAGTAACTCATTGTCCACTACAGTAATAATAACCCCCATCTGCTTTGTTTTTTCCCCTCATTTTAAAGAAGCACATTTCCTCGCCCATCAACTTTAGCAAAAAGTACTTCTCCCAAATCCCTATTGATAATGTCATCCATTGCAAAAGCAATTCTTCTCTACGAGCTGTCAAAATGTGAATGCATGTGCGCATATTATGAAAATGACGATTAATCGCATAACAGTTTTTCTAAATGCACTTGCATGTCTGGGCGTAGATTGGATTATGCAGTCGTGTAGGCTCCTTGATGGTATGTATACAAATAAAGAAAAACAAAAACACTAACTGACACCTCTTTTATCATTCACCGTCACTTTGTTAGAATGCATTGCCGAGTGCTTCTAGATGGGTGTAGTGTATGCATGCAGGATGGCAACTTTCACAATTTTCCTAACTGTTAATGAAAGAAGGAGGTGGAAAAGAACATTAAAATAGACATCTTCGCACATAAACACACACACATTCCAATGGCAAATGGCAACTTGTTTGCTTGCAATTGTAGCTGTCTTCCTTCGAATATGTCATTCGCTATGGCAAAGAGTGAGGCATTGACGTCTGACGTCTGCGTTTACGTTTTAATCGGCACGAATTAAATAAAAAAAGATCGAAAAATGAACATTTTTCATGTTTGATTTTTATGTTGTGACTTGTGAATTGAGTTCTTTTCTGTATATGAGTACTGTGCACATGGCGGTCTTTGGCGGAGAGTGCTGTGTGACAGCCAACATCGAAAATGACATTTGGGTTATGTCAGAGATCGTAAAAAAATAAGTATTTACTTGGAATCGATTGGGTATTTGATTAACGTCTTTATGACTTTGCCAGGTAACTGGTAAGGTAGTAGTAGTTACCTAGTATGTGTAAAGAAATCCGATGACTATATCAATTCGAATAGATCATATTGGCAGGAGGTTGTATTTAGGGGAGCAGTAGCTACCGCAAATAGGGCTCCATTCTTTTAGCATATACCCGCGAATTAAATGCAATTTTTGCCTTCATGAAGATTGGGGATAGGATTATAAAATCTACTGCAGAATTGCGATTTTCTTAAGTGTTTGACACAAAGGCAATCCAATCACTGAGAGATTGCAGCTGCGTCAGAAATTTGCAAACTGTCAAAGCCTTTAAAGAGGGTAGTGTGCTAAAAATGTTATACAAAATTTGGGACGTCTACAGCAAATCTAACATTTGACGGTAAAAAAAACTGGTGTTGGACAGAATGGAAGAACCCTAAAGTCCTTAGTTAATTTAGTCGCTGTGTACGAGAACGTGACGTGTATTTATTGTTTATTCTGAAGAGCTATTCTCGTGTGTAACAATGAAATTCGAAGAAAAATGTCTTTTGTGTAAATAGAATAATTGACACGTTTTGGAAAGAACTGCGCCCGCCGTAGAGCCTTTTATTGTCAGGCTTAGTAAGGTTGAGCTGCATGTTTAACAAAAGCAAGGACGGCATTTCACACAAAGTTGCTCAAGTTTTTGCGATTTCGTCTCAAGGTAAACAGCTCAAATTATAGGTCTTGTTTTATATCGAAAGATATTATGAGATCATATGCTTGCCAAGTAAGATTGAAGTAAATAAGTTTGAGCGCCCTTGTCAGTTCGTTTACATGTAAAGTATGACTAATCGCAACCGAAAACTTGAGGATGCAGTTCCACTTAAAGCCGTTAAGCAGCACTTCCTGGTTGCAATGATTTACAATTGTTGCGTCATTTTACTGAAACCCAAAAATACCAACTAACTGAGTCAACAGCCGAAGTCACTCGTCCTTTCGTTTAACTCCACCGTGACGCCGCGGCCGATTACATGACTCACGCGCATTGCAAAAAGTGAGAATATGATTTCGAAAATGTTTGTTCTACATTATGGCCATATCGCATCTCTTTCGCTTGTTTACTCACTCTCTGCGGCCAAGATAGCTCACATCGCACTTCGCACACCTGTGTATATGGTAGCAATTGCGAGCGCGACTTTCCCCAACATCAATTCGTGTACCAATTTTCCGATGAAACATCGAAAGCGAAATGCTGCTGTACGGTACACTGCCACACGTCTAAATCTCTTCATTAATCCATCAGAGCAATGGCATCGACATGACTTTTGCCTCCCACAAGTGTTCCGCTGCCGCCGCCTGTAAGGTGTGCCGTCAAAAATAACGTGTCACTCACAAAGACAGTAAATCCATTATCCCCAAATCATCATCGTTCCTTAGGCCGACAACGACGACGACGACAATAACACCCAGCCTTTGACAGCAAATCGTTGACCAGGTTGTCGGCCAAAATGCTTTATTGTGTAGCGGGCCCACTTCGGGGCTAATAACATTTGGCTCAGTGGAAACTATAATCCCAGCAGCTACCTGTTCTCAGGCAGCTCCAACGAGAGAGATGACTTGACTCCGTGAGATTCGGAAAGAAAAGTGTGATCTCAATTTCTATTGCGGTGGATCTACTTTTTTTTTTTCAAAAATCCGCAGACGAATGTGCTTGTGTGTGTACGCCTTTTTTTTTTTTTTTTGTTAAAAGCAATTAATTTCTCCTTTTTCTGTAGGTCGGCGTTGGATGGATGGATGCATGATGATGATGATGAGGAGGAGGAGGAGGATGAGCAAGAGGTAGAATTAGCTTCTACAGTGCAATGGCCAGTCATGTTTCATACCATCGATCGAGAGTGAGACTCACGTCGCTTTTGGGCACGGTTGGATTACGCTCGGAGGAAAAGTAAGTTGTTTATGACTGGAGTCAGGTGAAGCGGCGATTATGGATGCTGATGTGATGGCTGTGCTTCTGGAATTGAGGCGCGATTCTGCAGGTTCGATTTCGATTTTTTTTCTTCTGTCGTTCTCTATCGTTGGCGTCTGACTTATTCACTTGCCTGGCGGTCGTTGTCCCCGATTCTGACAAATTGATCGATGAATATGAGAGTAATCGGTGTTAATTGTTTTGATATGGGTGGCTATGGCCTTTGCCTGGAGTGCTTTTTGCCTGAATAAGTCCTTTGTACATTTTTTTTTGTTGATAAACAACTGAAAGTTTGAACACTTTCAGCTTGTATGAGGAATTTTGAAAGCGATATCTAGGTTGTGGTCACGTCGAACAAGCTCAACTGGATGTGCGCAAAATGGCAGGAACGGAACTGAGGAATTTTAAAATAGTCACAGATCAGTAAGGTATACTCATGTTTGTGCAATTTTGTTCCTGCTTTGAATGGTCATGAATGGGGGGGACAGTGAAAAAAGTGCCCTAGGTTTTGCTATTTGTTTTCGGGGGGATGAACATGTAACCTCTCTCAGTTCTCCAATCCCCGTAACTTCAAGGCACGGCGCCTGCAGCGGATTTTTCAAATAATTACGAAGACCGACATATTAACCATACTTGTCATCTAATGGCGCACAGCCGCTCAACTGAAGGGTGTTAAGACCATTTTATTGAGCAGCCGTAGTCAACTACCAGAAAACACGGACCGTCTTCTGCGGCACTGAAGGGGTACAGTCAATGAAGATACCATATTTTTGAGCAGCAGTCATCTGGGTATGAAAAAACAGACATTCAGCTCCCAATTGTCCATCAGGTCAGGGTTTTAACCTGCAAGTATCTGGTAGGGTGAAAGGGGTTGCAAAGTACAAGAAGTTCAAATATCTGAGCAAAGAACCCGCTACGACAAGATTCGATATAGTATAAGAGTATTGAACTTGTGAGCTTTTCGCCACTTGTATTTGAATATACAGGGTGCAAAATGAATCATCCAATTTTGTTTTTGAATCATTAAAAAAGTGATGGAAATTCTTATTTGGACCTTTAAAATTTTTTTTCTGTTAAGAGGAAAAGATGGTATCATGTGTCGATACACTTTTGTGCATGTTTCACCGCATTTTCCATGACTTTCCGCCCGAATTCCGGTGATAACTGTTCGCATTCCTGTCGAATATTCTTCTTGGGGACTATGATTGTCTGGGGCTTGTTGGCATAAGCCCCCGACTTCAAAGAAGCTCCAAAGAAAGAAGTCTGCGATGGTTAAATCAGGCGATCTTGCTGGCAATGCCAAAGCGCTAACACGGGAGTTAACGCGACCAGGAAACGCTTTCTTCGACAATTATTTCACGCACGGAGTATAGTGCTCCATTGCTTGTCTGTTTTATAACATCTTCCGATAGAGTGATTCGTTTTGCGCCACCTTGTACAACGTCCCCAAAGACAGTTATCAATATTAGTGGAACCTTCACTCTGCGAAAAGTTGTCAGTCTAGGGAACAACTGCGAAACCTCTGGGGTACTTATGGCGCCATCTACATCGATAGCTTCTACGCACTAACGAAAACAACCTGCAGTTGTTGGATCACATTGTAGAAGTTAAAAAAATTGGAAATCGCAGATTTTATCGCATGATCTAAAAAGTAATTTATCAAGCAGGCTATACGGATGTAAGCGGATGTTTAGTCGACCTCCATGTAGCTAAAAGAGAGTTTGTCCTGACTGACTGATCATCAACGCACAGCGCAAACTTAAAGTCGTAGAGACATGCAACTTTCAGGGGGTATATTCCAATAACTGGTACCGCAATGCCATTTAAGAGGAGTCCTGCGACAAAGACGCGTTCTTGAAAATTAAATGTCACTATTCCTAAGAACGGAGACCCTAAACCATCAACTAGGGCAAATAACTACCGGCATGTCTAGAAGATAAACTTATAAGAGACTGGATGCGACAAAGTAAAATAGATAAGGGCAACGTGTCTTCAGTCCGACTGCCCCCAGTTAGACCCAACTTCGCCAATGTTTTCAGAAGGTGTCTAAGTTTTCAAATCAGTAGAAGTGTTAATAAAGGGTCATTCATTTTCGGTTTCGAAAGTAAAGCTAAATAAAACAAACACAGCTATACATTTTTGATGAACATTTTATTTCATTATCAACTTTGGACTTGCCATTAAGTGTGAAATATAATATCATTCAAATGGCCGCCTTCGGCAGGTATCTCGGCCATTACTTGATAATAATGTGGATTATTAGCGTAAACTCGGTCTTTTGCATAGACCCACAGACAAAAAATCTAACGGTGTCAAATCGCAGCATCTCGGTGGCCAATTGACGTCGGCAAAACGTGAAATTACGCGACCAGGAAACTTCTTACGCAATAAAGCCATAATTGATTGAGTTGTATATTGCACCGTCTTGTAGTAAGTTTTAATAATGAAATTGGCAAACATTAAACTAATATTGTGACACTTCAACTGGCAGCTGAGTTTGACAGGTGTCAACCCTTATTCTTCAACTAGCAGTTCAATACCATGTAACCGCTCTGATCCCACAAGAAGTGGAAGTGTAATAAAGCTTGTGCAGCCCTATGCGACCCCTTTCCAAATTTCAAGTTCTCCTATCTTTGTCATTTCCTATTCCTATTATAGCATTTAATAAAAATTTCGCTACTGGGACCCACACAAAATTTAATTTAAAAAATGATTCCAACTCAACTCTACTTTCAGACTTAAACTCCCATTCAATTGCAAATTTGTATCATCCACAACCATCTGCATCTCCAGCAAGCTATCATTCACCTGTTGACCTACTTCGAGTGCATCGCACCCGGAATACAACAACAACAACAATAAATACAATCGCGCTCGTGGAATGTGCAACATTCACTCAACAGATGCGAATTAATCATTTTGCACGCCACAATTTATGCACAACAACGTCGCAGCGGCGCGCGGCGCTTATCCGTCAGAAAATGCAGAATTGTACCCACATTTGGCTGGCACGATATATATATATATTTTCTGTGCAACCCACATAATTGACGCGGTAGGCAAATTGCATAGTCCGTCCACGCAAGCGCACAGGATTGATCTTATAAATTACTCAACAATGTTGCCAAAAACACCCACAGTCCCCTGAAAGAACAGACACAGCAAGCTCGCTGGCCTGCCCGAAGAACATGACACATTATCTACCGTTATGGTATGTTTTCCACCAATCCGCGCAGTGTTGCAGTTGCAGATTCATGCATCTAACTGTTTTTCCAGGTGAAATATCTGCAGGAAAAAACGAAAGACGAGGAGAAAATTACACCGCCAGATCATCAACAGGGGGGAGGGGGCGGCGGCTAGGTTGGACGAGGGGCCTCTCTGGGAGAGATGGAGTGACATGCAACGCGAAAAGACTTTCTTACGTGTCGGTTCGGTCGTCGCTTTGTTGTTGTAGTTGTGATTGTGAATGCTGATGGTGGCGGCGGCGGTTTCGAAGAAGCCAAGATTATTGGCGAAAAGTGGGTGAATGTACAGTAAACAGTGTTTTGGTTTTCCATTTCCTCATTTTCCCCGTTAACAGTGGTGCAGTGCAGCGAAAACTGCACATGAAAGCCGCAGCCACTACAGCGTGTATGCCAAATGCCTGTGCCTACAACTGTTGCAAAGTTCGAATTGAGTTTGGTTCTCTGTGCGCGCAAGTTGGTTGCCTGCCGATCGCTCGCTCGCTGGCTCACCGTTGCATAACTTTCATCATCATCAAGATCGACGCGAGAGCGGTGGTGATCGAGGTGATGGCCTGATAGGCCGAGTTCATTCGCCTTTTGCACTTCATTCGATATGTTGTTATTGTTGTTGTAGGTAAAGTTGGATTTGCGCCTTTCTTTTGCTTTTGTCTATAAATGTTATGTTTTGATGTTGCACGTTGAAAGATCGATTGGACAGTCACTCCTGTAATGGGTTTCTTTTGTTCTTGAGTTCAAATTGCAAAATTTTGCTACAAAGAAAAAATCATTGCCAGCTAACCGTGGTGTATCTAAAATAGGGTCAGTGCAAAAAAGGCTTCGTGGGCTACTTGAGCATAGGGATTTCAGGAGTTCAAGGCAAGCTAGGCTTTTAGTTTATGAGCGACATTATACTGCATCCATACGGATCAATTTAGGTACCGCGTTCAGAAGGAGCGTTGGTGATAGTTCCAAAGACTTTGGTGCAACAATATGTACGTTTAGTGTTTCAGCCGACCTCTTAAGTTTGAATTTCAAGTGTGTTTCTAGTATGGAAAGGGCCTCTCCCTCTCACTTAAGCCCTTCGCGTAGTGCTATAGGAATACTCTCAAAAGGCCCATGTTATTGGATATATCGCATCGGTAAAGGATTTTCGAAAGTCATTAAAGCTTTAACTCTGCTTTCGTTTTTGTGTCGTTTTTGAGGCATTTTTTACTGCGCTTATTGTCGGGTTCTTTTACGAGATTTTTAAAATTTCGTCGCAATTTTAACGCTTATTTTCTTGACGCATTATTTTGTGCATGTATTTTTTTATGCGCTGCCGTTTCCATGCATTTTCCGATGAGGTTTCCAATACATTTTTAGATGATCTTTGGTCACGCTTTTCTGATGGTTATTTTCATGGCTTCACAAGGTTTTTATAAAATATTTTTGATGCATTTTTCGAAGTATTTTTTAATACGATTTTTGTTACCGTTTTTTCATAAGCTACGCTCTTTTTGTAGAGTTTTTCGATATCTTTCTGAGTTGCATTTTAAGATTGTTCTGTTTCGTCATTCTGTCAAAGGCTCACAGAACATTTTTCTTGATGCGTTTTCGAAAGTTTTCTGTCTTTTGACACGTTTCCGACACAATTATCTTTCCTTTGTTGTAGAGCAGTTGTGGCATGCTTAGATGTGCATTTTTTGAGGTTTATATAGGGTTTCTTATGAGGTTTTCAGATTTTTGATACCAAATTTTAGGTAGGCGTTTTTCTATGATTTTTTAATTCGCGATATTAAGCGTATTTATCACGTCTCCCAGCAAGTTTTGCGTCACGTTTCTTTGAATTAACAGTTTTTAAGCCTTTCAAAGATTTATCTATCGAGCTATTTTTTATTATATTTTTTTGCATTATGTTGGAGCTGTTCCTTGCGATTACCTACCTAACCCCAAAATTTGCCAGAATCAAGAAACTCTTGGGGTAAGAAATAGAAATGTATCTTAAATCCATTTATGATATTTAAAGTCCTTTTTGATTATTTTAGTTTGATTCTAGCTCCTGAAAGTACCGTATAAAAAAAAACAGGTACCTATTTTGACAAAATAGCTCATTATGGTCGCTAAAGTTTCACAAATAATATTTTCTAGAGGAATGTGTCCAGAATGTTAAGGAAATTTACATCAATGCAACGTTTTTGGCTGAAAGACTTGCAAAAATACCTACAACTGCTGCTTAGCTACAATTTTCATCCCAATAGAAACGCCCAACAGACGCCCAAGCTAATAACATGTAGACCGAATTGAATCTAAACTGCAGTAAAGGTTTTCCCTAATTCCAATATGTTCAATTTCAATGTCCACATCGAAGTCAAATCTACTGCCCATGGATGTTAGAAAATGTACGAAATTCTCCTACGTTAAGCCCCCAACAAGTTCAGTTTCCAATAAAAATCACAAACCTCTCGATGATCAATATTTGTGAGAACATCATAAAACAAAGATCACCATTCCCATCGACATAATTTCCATCGCAATCATCATAAGTCTCGGATCGAATCGTCATCATATTCAACTGGAGTTGAACGAACTTCTTTTATGTCATCGTCAGCGCGCAATGATTACGATGTCAATTGTGTGTGCGTTGATTTGAAACTTTCGAATGCCCAAATTCTTGCTTTGATTGTATTTCTGTGTACGTACGAGTGTATGGGAATGCGAGTGGATGCGAGTCCAACTACAAGACCATCGTCCGGTAACAACAAATATTTTTCGGTGATATAACATATTAAGCAAGAGAGCGTTTACCTTTTGGCCAACAATACCCAAAGAGAACTCAAAACTCATTCGTCAAAGTTCTCTTTGGGCATGGCTAACGCACACAATGACGCGCTATGAATTTTTGGCACTTTTTTTGGGAGTTCTCGGTTCTCGCACTCTCAGTTTACTCTTTACAGGTGGAAAGTGAAACGCTCTCTATTGCACTCAGTACTTTTATTTTGAAAGTCAATAACCTTTTGGGCTCTTAGACATTTTCATGGTGCAGAGGGTATCATTTTCCATCTGAGCCCGGCTCGATTCAAATTGCTCCAGCTCTAGCTAGTAGCCTTGAGAATCGTTTTGGTAGGTACAAAATTCAGAGCTAAACAGTGGGTCAATGATCGGAAGAGGTGTTTGCACCTTCTTTTCGGCTTTTTCTTCACTTTTATTGTTTCGTTCTACCTGTGTTGCTGTCATAAGTCAGAATAATCATGGGAGAATTAAAATAGAGACTGAGGTGAGGATGCATGTGATTCATATCGTTAGTGTGGACTGTTGATGTGTTCCGATAAGGGGGAATTGATGATCCGTGATGGGGCACGCATGAAGGTCAGAATGCATTGAAGAAAATTCGGGCCAGATTCGATAAAATTATTGAGCAATTGCTGTGGTAGTAATTTATTACTGTAGGTCGTGGTGGAATTTTGACACATTAGCGCTTTTCATTTTTTGACTATGGATCGTAGTTAATTTTTGAAGTGATAAACTTCTTTACGAGCGTTGACATTTTTGGGATGGGATGAAACCATTGAACTCGCTACACCAATTTTCCGACACCAGTGTTCGCGTTGCCAACCACTTTTGCGTAACTTGAAAGAAATAGATGCCTTTTCCAATAATATAATACCAAAAATATTTTTTTTTGGTAAAGTGGAACAATAAATCAAAAACTAAACACAAGTATAAAAAAATAAACAAAAACAATTTTTATTTATACAACAATTAATAAAATTTGTTTAAAATTTCATTTCACTTACTGGATGTGGACGCTGGAATTATTTTTAAAGAGTGACAGATAAAGTGTTTGACAAATGGACACAATTTGAAGGTGCAAACACATTCTTTAAGAAAAAGAATGCTTAAAAAATTTAAAATTCAGTATGTCGAATCGAAAAAAAATTAGAACCATATTTAAAATAAAAAACGATGCCTTTTCGAAAAAAAACAAGCCTAAAGCCTTAGCTAATGAAATAATGCCTAAAAGGCATGAAAAAGCTTTAGTTGTCATTTTTGGTGTAGTTTAAATAAATAAATAAATAAATGAATAAAAAACCACTTCATTTAAAAGTTTTTCCTAACAAACAAAATATTTTCTGACGATTCAAAAAATACACTGGTAATTGTTCACGTTTTCACTTCATTCGGCACTCCCGGAGTGCCACTGTTTTTTTTAATTATTTTTTATGCAGAACTGTTCAGTTTCAGTGACATTCAATTAACACATATTTTTTATGCAGAACTGTTCAGTGTCAGTGACATTCAACTAGCACATATTTTTCTCTATAAAAGTATAAAGGACAGCATTCCGGACGCGATCAATTCCAGTGACGCTGATGGAACTTCTTCTCCACAGCTCAGATAAGGATGCTTTCTGAATTTGTAATACAGGATACAGACATTGACAAATGTACTCTACTTTGCTTTTGCTATTGGCTCCATTTTCTTGATACAACACTCAAGCTTATACTGTGCAATATAAATAATCAATTCACAAGCTTTTTTATTGTGAAGATGTCAAAAGCCCTGAGTTAATGCACCAGACAATTACTTTGCGACTAAAAACAGTGGAGGCTTATCAAGGATCGAATATAGCCGTTGGATGTCTGTCCACGCAATTCGAATATTAAGTTATGACTTCCAAATAACTTAAATAAAAGCTACATGCACGATTTTATTATAGAACACTAGGCGTAGCTTATAGCAACCATTCGTTTATGCGGGCTTTTATTTTTAGGGCGCATAAAAGGTACCAACCAATTTTATACCGAGTACGGTCGACTGAATTTTAGAAACTTTCCCAAAACATTTTTACTCGCAGATGTTTGTCAGACGTTCGCAAGAGGTGGCGCAGTGAAAAGAAAAATCCTTAAGGTGTAATTTATATGTTTTTGATTATCAAAACCTATAAGACTCCTCGCTCAGGAGTCAGGAGTCTCTCTCTAGTCATGGCGCCGACAGTAGTTTCGACTTCTTGGTAGAGAAAACCTTTTGAAATTGTTGGCATTTGCATTAGCAAAATTTATTCATATAAGGTCTCTCGCTACACACTCAGAAACTTATTGAAAATGTTTAGCGACATTAATTAAAAAAAAAATCGTTATATAAAATTTGAGGAGAGTCTACAAGCAAACAAAAATTTGTATTAACTTGAAAAAAATACATGCAACTTCGAATAACAAATAAATGACTAAATGAGGGGATCCAATCTTAAAACAATTTATTTTTTTTTTATCATACATTACATAGTCCCGAATTGTTGTAGTGTTTTAAGCACAAAAAATTGTGATAACATCAGATACTAACAAATCGTCTTAAAATTTCAAATTCCATTTCATACGGACTTACTACTTTCTTAAAAGGACTCAGAGTACCTAACAGTTTTGGAACTATTATTATTTGACACATCAGGTACTTAGACTTAATGCCTCCACCAATTGCCTAGCTATGGACTCTGATACTCGTACAACGTCCACGGCACTCATTCCGTAACTTTTCAGGCGATTGTTGTCGAAGCAATAGACCTCCAAAACTAGCAACTAAATGCTAAAATTACAAGTTTGAGAGCTAAATTCAGTTCATTTTCCACATATGTATCGTTACGACAATCGTTGATATACGGAATCTGCCCCCAGTAAACTCGCTGCCCAATTTCATGTGACGAAAACGGCTGAGCCAACCGAAAGTTAATAGGCAAATATAAACAAATCTCAAGCGCACACTTCCTACCTACCATTATATGTTTATTTTTTTAGCGATCGCAAAAGAAAGTCAATGAACGCTTTATAATTCAAGGTTTAAGCCTAATAGGTATAAAGCACCATTAGTTATATGATATTTTTCACTCTTTTCGGCAGTTGCGCAATTTCTATATATATTGCTTTTGATTTTTGTTATTATAAGAGAGATGCGAACCAACCGCCAATATGAGTTACATCATCGCGTTGCCCAAAAAAGAGTAATAACAACTATCATCTTGGCCGAGGCCGCTGCCAAACAAAAAAGAAATATTCAAAATTCTAGCAAAAGTGAAAGATACAAAACGAAATATATAATAGACTGCGTAATATCCAAATCGAAACCCATTATCCCCCTAACAACCACCTCGAACTACTTTCCCATCGCGGAGGGGCTAATTGTCCGATCAGTTCACGATTGCCAATACTCAAGTCATCCTCGGTGATGGTATGGGTATAGTTTTTCACACTTCTGTCTTTTTTGGAGGATTAATTGTTATAAATGCGCGCGTGGTCATCGCCCCTTCTCAATGTCAAACTATGATAAATGTACCTTTTGCTTATATGCTTGTAGCTGGTGGTAATGGAGCGCGTAATGGCAACCGGCTGATAGACTCAAATTGGGGATTTGATGGTTCAGCCAAAAAAAATCTAAAATAGAAGAGGTGTTTTGGCCAATGCCCAGATGTGATACCAGATGTGATACCATTAGCATAATGGAAATTGAATTTATTTTATATGGAAGCGTGCGGGCACGGTTACCTCGGCAGAGCGATATATGGGAATGGTAATGTTTGCGATGAGAGTGAATTTGAATTTCGCGCCAAAAGTGTGTGTTTTGAGTGGGTCAATGGCCGTCTTGGTTGATGTGTTGATAAATGTGAAAGGGTTTGCTGTGCGGCGAACTATTCTATGGCCGTTCAAATTGTGGTCTGATTTGAATAAAAATGTTCGGTAGCTTTGGATGTACAGAGAATTTAAGCTTTGTTGGCTTTGATTTGGGCGATTAAAAGTGAAAGTGATTTGAAATTAAGCACTCACAGCTTTTATGAGAGGATACTATCAGAAATATAGACCTAGCTAGGGTGATTAGGGTGTAAAACTACCAAGGAAGTTTTGATTTTCACTGCACCACCTCACCAAAACTTCTGACACATATAAAAGCCGTATGAAAGATTCTTCTTTCAGCCGTTCAAACTAAAAATAAATTTAGGTCCCTTCCATTATGTCCCAAAAATAAGAATTCACACAAAAGCGGTCTCAAGGAAGCATAGGCCTTTCCCTCTACAAAACCCCTTCACATCTTTTATTATAAGGACTTCAATACCCAAATCTTAGAACTATTGGTGGAGTAGAATTAAAATCGACCGAATTAAGGACCTTTTGGTTGGCTTGACTCACGGTACATTAGAATAACAAAGAAGATAAATAAAGCTCGTATGTGTGTTATTTTTTTTATTTGAAATAAGACGTTTCGGCTTCAATGAACTAACCCTTCACTGCACCTAGTATAGCAGTCGACGAAATTGGAACAGCGTGACCAATGCTGCAGGAAATTTGGACATTTTTTTGTGAAAAATAAGACATAAACTTCCTCGCATGTTATGAATGAGCTCTACGAGGATACGGACCGCATTGAACTTCATCACTGCATCATTTCAGAATTTGTTACCTTAACCATCATTCTATCTTCAACACAGGCGGCTTCAAAACCTTGTCAAAGATCATGTCCTCAACGAATAGCAAATGACTTGTAGTTGAGTTCACCAATTCGAAACGGAATAATAAAAAGGAAGAAGACAAAACTATTGGTGTGGCCCAACGGAGTTCGTTTGCCCAAACACTGCTGGAACTTTGTGCAAGCAGACGCCAGATAAACTAGATCTTATAAGAGAACCTTTAATTCCCAAAACACATGTGCAGAATTCACTGCGCAGCAAGATTAGAATACCCATGTTTATATGGATATAGGCACACGTAAATTCTGCACTCACCGCAGCACTGCAACAAGTCTCTATTTCTAAATTCACTGTAAAATTCAAGCCTACCACAACACAAAAGAAAATGAATTCCAATTGCAAAGTATTTGGCATCATCGGCTTTTGACATTTGCTGATTTTGGTTGCAAACACATCAGCTGCTTCGTCCGTGAATATGACAGCAGCCATATTAGCCGATGCAATGTACGTCAAATAATTTTCTGCACATCTGTTTTACTTGCAGCACTGCACTCTGTGCTGCGTCCAGAATTTCTGCACATGTCTTTTGGGCATAACGTTTGAACGATGTGCTAAGAATTGTTTGCATTTAGTGAACTCACTTAAATTATGCAACAGTTCTTCTCAACGATATTACTTTTACGATATGAATGCCAATGATCGACTAAAAGTATGCAAAGATATTGAATCCAATATAGAAACCAAAATGCTCAATTTTATGTCAGTGGTTTGTGTACAAGATCAGCATGGGTACACACAAATCGAATGATTTCTACTAGAACTGATGGAACGATCTGTTTTTTTTGAATTTTTGTTTTGCCTTGACGATTAGAGTATACCTCAGTGATACCATTTCAAGGGAGTTTCTGCGAATTTTAAGTCCGAGGGATAAAGGGACATTTTAGCTATTAAAGGGAAGTTCTTTCATAGTTTCAAGTCTTATTATAATAACGATCTTCAAACACTACTGAACCGTACCCTTAGGTAAAGACAAAACAATAATAAGTACAGAGTTCCTGTTTGCTTTATGTTTGCTTATTACGATCGCAATTTTTATTACTTTTGTTAAAAAATTCGAGTTGAATTTGTATAATTTGAAAAAAAAGAATTCGTTAAATGTTTTTTTTTGAAAGCGTTTCTTATATTTACTTGACCTTTTTTTTAGTTTTGGGGGTTTTCTAACAAAAGGGATAAAGTTAATCGAAAAGGGATTTTTTTATCTGGGATATTCCACTATAACCTTTTCCTGACACCGGCATACCAACTATTATAGCAATTTTCGGCTGACGAGAGTATTCTTCGAAAATTATTAAATCAAGTTTATTTTAAGTGGATCTCGATGAGAAAAACACTGAGGCTTTTGTTCCGCATATTGTGTGTAGATACGTATTGTACCACTGGGGTAGAGAGGGATGTATACTTTTGCTCACTTGATTACTCATGCAAAGCTGAGAAATTTTGTGGGCAAAATTACTAAAAGTCGCTAAATGGCGAAAGAAAGTGACTGAGGAGTTAGTCGTTTTTCCTTTCTCTGCAGCTTCTGCATACGTTTTGGTTAAACAGAACCAGTCTCTTGGAAAGACTACCTAAAATGCCACCATGCACAATAGTGATCTTCGAGATATATTGGGTATATTAAGTGGTAGGTGTTCATTGGTCTTTTTTATATTGTAGCGTTGAACCTAAAATGTAAACAACCCAATAGTCACCAAACAAATCTTCCAATTGGAGACTCAAATCTGTCAAATAGGTGGAGAGTTAAGTGAGCTAATTCAAGATTTAGTTCGAGTTTGTTCGCGATGAATAGGAATTCACTAGAAAGATCCCGACAGATGGCGGGGCGGATATAAAAGGCCACATTTGAGAGGAAGAATAGTTGATTTTTAAACAGTGATTAGTAAAGTTCGAAATAGTTATCCGTTTTGAAGATAAAGAAGTTTAAAGTGTGCAGTGAATTAAGTGGTTGGCTTAAGTTGGATAAGAATTGTTTAAAGAAATATTGTTTTGAAGTGAATTACTAGAATATTATAATAAAAATGATTTTATTAGAAAAGTTCATCAGAATAGCGTTTTATTAATTTTAATGAATGAATGAATTAATCTAAGAATAAATAAATGAGTCTAATCTAATCTAAAAAAAATCTAGTTCTTTTCGAATCCCAGCTCGGATGTAACAATAGCTATATAAGCCGGTTTTTTTTTAGTTCAGAGCAGAGCCTAAACTGTTGTGTTTCTTCTTTAGCTCAGACACATCAGAGCTCAGTTTTGTGTTTCTTTTTTTCGTTCAGAGCATGACCAGAGCGCCCTCTAGGAGCTCAGAATTGATTACACACATATGCATGCACACTAAATTAGTTCTAAAACTATTTAAAAACGCTCAAACTCAGTTTAGTTTTCAGCTCTGAACTAAATGAAAAAATCGCTTATATGTAGTAACCTACTCTCTGAAGGAGCACATTTAAAATGTCTTGTTAGTAACTATAAAGAGAAACGAACAATATCGGAGTTTCTGCTTGGTAGAGCCTGCATGGAATTACCAGTTTTAAAAAAAAAAAACCCCACTTAAACACTTAAAAAACGTCACGGTCTTGGATCTATTTTCTAGTTTCGTTATTTGTTCTTGTCTCAAGCTGATGTTTGTCCAAATTTCTTCTCCTGTATAGCTCATTTGACTCCTTGCTAAGTGTGACGTTGACATAAAATATGGACAGATACTCACCTAAAAAAGTCGCAAAAAAATAAGCAAACAAAACATCTCAAATTATTTTTTGACAATTTTCGTTTATTTTTTGATATTAAAAATAATTAAAACTAAGAAATATTTATCCAATACATAAAATTAAAAACATATTAATACTAATGTTTTATGGAAAGACTAAACGCACACGCACATCAATGCACTCGTTCACAATCACACAGCGCTCACGCATTCAACTTACAAATTACAGGGGAAATTGAATTTAGAGATCCTTAACAAAGTCATGCTATTTCTTAAATAATTATCGTTCAAGTGCACAATATTTTCAGCGCCTATTGAAGTTACGATGTCTTTTGTAGAACTCCTCCATTGCTCGATACTCGGGCTCATAGACATCGGGAATCTCCTTGTCCACCGATTCGATATAGATCATGTTAACTGAACAACTGCCTGTTAGATGTTCCTCATATTCCCTCAACTGCTGAAAGAAGCCACTGTTTGGTCGGATTTGTGGTCGAATGGCCTTCACATGATGGAATGCTTCGCGTAAAGTCATTCCTCTGTACTTTATGAGGTATGCCAAGCAGAGCGTCGCTGACCGACTCACACCCGCCACACAATGAACCAGAGATTTGCCGCCTAATTGGTGCACTTCTTCAATCATATCCGCAACTTCATCGAAGTGCGATCGTAAGTTGACGTCAGGTTTGTCCATGACATTTATGCGCAGATACAATGGTTTTGTGTCAGAGAGTGGGGTGTCCGGAAGTTCAGGGGCAACATTGATGATGAATTTGACATCGAGCTGGTCGAGAATGTTTGGCATTGCCACTCCAGCGCCGCACAGATAGAGTGTTGGCAGCAGTTCGGAGATGCCCGGAAATGGTGTCTGCTGGATTTGTCTGCAAGTAGAGAAGGTAGTTTTTGTTAATTTTGACAGGTTAAAGGTTTATTAAATGGGGTATTTAAAAATGTACAAAGGAACTCTTTGGTATTTTTTTATAAACCAATTTTGTGTTTCTTGTTTCGTCTGTAAAATTTGACAGCTTGTCAAATGAGTCCTCGTAGCATGTGTGTTCTATTGTGACGTAATCGCCAAGGGTAAGTGTAAATGCAAAGCACAAGTGGCGATATTTTCAGCACAACGCACCGCCAAGAATACAAAAACAAAGTATTTCACACTAGTCCTCGGTATTTTAAGCCTTACTACCTCTTAAATCCGCTTATATTTACCATGTCAAATAATCCATCAGATTGTTTACGAAACTGAGAGTTCATAAAACTAAAAAAAAGTCCACCCACCTTTTGGTATTTGTCGGACTCCCCTAAACAAATACCTTGGCGCCAGTCTCTAGACACTCGCATTAGAAATAATTACCAAATCTATAGATAAACACTCGTAAACGGTGTGTCATCAATCATATATCCCGCTCCTCACATGATGCTACACAACCACCCGCACAAAAATAAGCCCACTTAAAAGAAAATCTCCCGTAAATGGCAGTGGGTGACATCCCTTCACAGACCATCTACATCTACATCATCGTCAGCAAGAGCTGTGAACGTCGTCTTCTCGGATGACTTCTTTCGAAAGTTGCCAACTGTTACTGTATCTGTTTGTCATCTTTCTTGAGATCAATAAGTGCATTTGTTTTATTTCGTTAAAATTTTCTATTCATAGCACATCAAGACTGTCATTTATTTGAATTTTGTTTTTTAAGTGTTAAAAAAACAGCTTCACAACAAACAAATTAAAAATGATACATTATACTGTCTGGTACCTATTTAGGGGCGGAAAATTAATTATAAGACTTTGTAAAGGAAGACAGCACATATCATGTGATAAAGTTCAACCTTTTGTTCATTCTTTATTATGATAGTGATTTATTGCTGTTTTTCTTTACCAAAAATACAAATTTTTGTGTATATATTTTTAAAATAACCTATCATAGAGAAGGTAGTAAAATTAGCAATGAAATAATGACAACGCTAATACGGCACGGATTTGGTTATAAGTTCAGTTGTTGTGTACGTCAACACACCTACGCGTGGTGAGTTAATTTTGAAGAATTTGCTGTCGAAAGAAAGAAAAAAAATGTCGGGAATAGAGGTATTCTTTTTGTTTTCCTGAGTGACGTCACAAGTGGTTGACTCCAAAGCGCGAAACCATTCATGGAGCCTGTTGTTTACAAATTGTGATGGTTGCGCAGGAATGTTTACGCGAAGCGTACAAAATAAATATAGTAGGTGTAAGGTGTAGGAGCTGAAATGTATAGGACATTGTGTTTTTAACAACGCCAGCCATGCGTTTGTATTTTTATTTTTAGATTGACTGAATGTCTAACATATCTACGCATGTACAGTTTTTGGAGCGTAATGAACTCGGGTAATTGATTTTAATAGCCAATGCGTATCATCCCATATCGTTGTGAAGTAGCAGCACACAATCAGCAAACACCTCTTGTATGTGTCTATATTGCTTTCTGAGTCTAAAGTGCCTAATGTTGAACTTATTAAAAACCTGCTACTTTGAAACATGAACCGATGGTCGTCGAAAAAAATAAAATATGCATTATGATGCAGTGGGTATACTGTGCATTCATGGACCTGTTGGATCAGCTATATTTTATTTTATTTCCCAAAAGCATAGGCGCTTTTACGTTATATAGGCCAGGTTGGCCTACCCTATAAAGAGGCTTATAAATATTATGTATTTATAACTTTTTTGGGGGTGAGGAACCTATAAAATATGAACTCAATTCTGATTATAAACAGTTCTCCTAAAATACGTACATATATTTAAAACAACAACTTGTTGGGCCTACAACATCTGCCGATCTATAAATTCAAACAGTTCTAGACTCCGAGTTCAATAAAACTTATTTACTATGGTGACGAATAATTTACTTCCTACGGTGAAAGTGGTTTAGTTAAATCTTACTCATTAGTTACATTTCTTAAAAATTAATTTTAAAAACCTGTTAAATCAAATTGTCAAGTCAATTTTTTTTTTTTTTTTTTTTTTTATAATAAACACGCGCTAAAGAGGTTGTGACTACTCTTATGGTGTAGTTTGAAGTACACAGCGCGGGCGTTAAGGAAATTGGGATAGAGAAGATAGGAGATTCCGATGCACATTGGTTTTAAATGTCTGCAAGTATTCAAAATATTTCCAACTCTATATTTCAACAACAAATTTGTTGCTAAAAAAAATATTTCTTTAATTGCCGCCAATAAAATTCGCCCCGCTAAAGTACAAAAACAGAATTCCTTGTGTATGGCTCATCGCGTCTCGACTGATGAAACACAGAGTTCAGGTAGAATAGCGAGAGAAAATGTATTTCCTCAATTGTTTTTGAATTATATCCTCTTTGTAGACTATTTTTGGTACTGCATTTAAGTAGAAAATATTTTTCAAGGGCGCGCAAAATAATACACAACATATTCACTCAGCCAAATTGGCTTTGTTTTCATATTTCTGGCAGGATAGTGATGCCGATGAGCTCTGCCCCAAACAGACGTTTTGAAATGTTGTTTATCATCTGGATGGTTTCATGGTCATAGCCTTGGCATAGGTGTATTCTTGACTAGAATGTGTTGAAAGAGTTTTTGTGCAACTAGTTTAAGAGGAGCTAATCAATCAAGCTGTCAAAATTTCTTTATTAATATCCATAAAACGCTGTCAGTTGGTGACTCGTGCGTGAATTTGACTGATCCTTGGACTTCACATTCAGAAAATTTAGCTTTTCTCAGCTCATCAGATTTATGATTGAAGTGTTTTTTTTTGTACTCAACTGAGGAATGCGAATATAATTTGTACACTCTAAGTAGGCCGTACGTGAGTTTTCATTTTGGCACTCAGGTTTGATGTTTTTCTTGTGATTGGCTGGAATGTCGTGTGGGATTGTTCTTGGTCAGTGTCTTGCACAAGACAAAAAAAAATATATAAAAACAGTCGTAAGCAAGTTGATATATTGTTGTTGCTGTCAATGGCAAATGACACGTAAATTAATTTGCGAAATTCTGTTTTTCAAGAGCAGTGTAAAAATTGCACCCACGCTTCGTTTTATTCATAACCACTGAACTGGTGACTTGTTACTGATTGTTTCTCAATGGCAACACTGAGAGCGAAATTTTGTTCATTTTAATTTGAGGGGATGATAATTATGTACACCTGTGAGAAAATTTAAAGAATATGACTTAAGTTATGAACTGAGTTACAAACATTTAAGAACAGAACTTACAGCTTTTTGCAGACATCTCGGAGAGCTACTGATATACCGCCTTTCCCAGAGAATTATTTATATAAATGGAAGAATATTGTCTATGATCTACCCGATTGAATTGTCTAATCATATATGAGTTACAAAAAAAATATCAAAAATGGAATGGCAGTTGTTGAACCGATATATCTATTTGGGATGCAGTTGAGAAGCCAAATACGAGTCTTGCTTTCTACGGATCGCCAATTGTTTCGAATTTTGTACCTTTCATTAAACATCTTTGAATATTACTCAGTGGAATTTGTTTGGTCCAAGTGAAATAAGATGCTCTGCAAGGTAGTAGCTAAATGTCGATGTTCACCGAACATTTTACGAAATAAAGATGGAAATATTTAGCTTCTGTGGCACTTTTATATCCATCGGTCGAGTGATGAATTTGTTTCCTTCCCATTTCGCATGATCCACCTCCCCAACCACCCATCTCCCTCCATACAATTCCCACCGCTCTTCACTAACAAATTAATGCTGACCACTCATCACTCCTTCATCGTCGACTTATTACTCGTAGTATTTCGAATTCCATCCAAATTATTATTAACTATCTACAAACTATTTTTGTTTATATCGTTCCGTGATGATTAGATAAATTTGAAATGTTTTGAGAAAATCCGCTTCTAAATGATCTTTACCACCGTTACGAGACGGTCGAATGAAATTTTACGAGTAATATTGCCACGCTCTCTCTCTCTCTCTGCAATGAGAAATTATGTTCGGTCTAGCGAAAGTGATGATTAACTTGGACCTCTGCCATGGAATTTCAAATTTTTGCTATTTGAATATCCATATGCGTGGCAACTGAATTTATATAGCAGGAGAATAATTATTTCCCTATGGAAATTATTATCGCACTAAAAATTATTGTCACTCCTGGTCCTGAGAGAGACATGCAATTCATTATAATGAGTGGATACTTTCAAGGCAGGCGATAAATGATTTTTAGCGGAGAGAACTGTGATTGTTCGGCTTTGCGGGGGAAATAGAGATTTTGGATTCGTTTACAAAGACTGGAGTAAACTTTTTGTGAATGAAAAATGTATGTAGCAATTGCGTGATTAAAGATGTCAGAAAAGTTGCCCACATTTCATGTAATGAGAATTTGAATTTTTGTGTAAATAAACGGGGACCTAATTTGACAGCTGATTTGTGGTCCTCATTTTAGTTTGGCATTTTGTCATGAGTGGGCTTACTTTGGGCAAAATAGCACGAGTAGACTAAACTGCACTTTGTTGTTGTCCAGGTTTGCGGCGATCTAAATTTAGACATAGTTTGAGAGAGTTTAAAAAAATCTTCAAACATCAGTTCCGTACTTGAAGCTTGAAGCTATGGTACGTTGAAGCTAGAATATCCTTCATATTATAGGTACCGGGCCATAACATAAGGGTATAATGGCTAATGATTTCCAAAAAAAAACATTGATTCGTCAAATGTCTGGGATCTTAGACTTATGTTCATCCATACATTTTCTAGATGTCCGAAATGGACTACATATTTTATCCGAAAAACAAACGGAGAGTGAAATTAACAAACTTTCTCGGAAGAGCTATACCTATTGTTAGATTTTTTTTTTCAAATTTGGCAAGAGCTTTGGGAGTGGAAAAAAGGGTCAATCCTTATATAGAACACATTATAATCACGTACGATACGTATTTGAAAAAAAAATCATTAATGCCGACGCAAATTTTGTAAGACCCTGCAGGCCACGTAAAGAGTTGTTGCGAATACAGTCAAACTTCGATAACTCGAACCATCACTTGCCACAAAAAAACTTTCGAGTTATCAAGTAAAATACAAAATAGATATAAATATGGCATTCAACTCTGTGTTTTATTTTGTCTTACTCTTATTTTTCAAAAATTCAAACCAATATACCAGCCTAGTTAATTATGTGTTCTAACCCCTACCAACAAGAAATTTGACAAATCTTACTCACTGATACGAAAATCACCATTTTCTACACGGTATGTATACTGGGTCATAGAAACATACAAACACAGTGCCCCCGAAAGCGAAGCATTATAACACAAACTTGTAAAAATACGCAGAATTTGTGAATTCCTACTCAGAATTTGATATATCGAAGTTGACGCCACATAATCTTTCGAGTTATCAGGACATTCGAGTAATAGAAGTTCGAGTTATCAAATACAAATTACTAAAAATTTTAGTCTTGGCGCTATTTCCAACCAATTTTCTTTAAAAACACGCAGAATTGGTGAATTCCTCCTCAGAATTCGACTTATCGAAGTTGATGCCACATAATCTTTCGAGTTATCAGGACATTCGAGTAATAGAAGTCCGGGTTATCAAATACAAATTACTAAAAATTGTAGTCTTAAATATTCGAGTTATCGAGGTTCGACTGTATTTCAAAAGTATGTTAAAAAACTAAAACCAAATAAAAATGTAGATCCAAAAGAAAGTGGACCTTGAGGACAAAAATATCCATTTCAGGCAATTATAACTTACAACAGATCCGAATTGAAACCGTCTGCTTATAAAATTACACTGTACACTTAGGTAAGTCTAAAGCCCGTTTTAAAAATCTGATCTAAATTCAGGTAGAACCTTCATTACGTTTAAAGCCTGCACGTTTTCTTGTCGTGCCGCTTACGGAGGTATTTCAAAACAAAACCAAATTTAAATAATATGAACCAAATAAAAGGTGAACTCCCGTAGGCTAGTATGAATTATAGCTCTATAATATGAACTTAAAATTCTTTTAAAAAAATACCTCAGTTACGAAGAATTACCAACTTAATTTATAGGTATTCTTACTTTCACAATTTAATAAAAAAAAACGAAATGATTTCGCTAATTGCTACCTTACCAGACTGTAAATATTTTCTCTCGTAGAACCTGGTTTACTCGAATAGAACATGGAAGTGAGCTTTGTGCAATGTTGTTTACACAGAACCCATGCGGTAAAATCCGATATTCGTGGATTTTATTTATCTGTTTACAGAGTAAGCTATTACAGTCAACGACGGATATAACAAACCCCTAAAAAATGTTTCTTATATTCGATTTGTTTTTATACATGAGAGTTTCGTATATCTGTCGTGGACGTGACGTACTAAAAAAAAACTCTCATTATGGCAGCTGCGGCTATCGCCAATGAAACTGTTCAAAGTAAAGATTTCAAATTATGGAAAATTAACTTGATTTGATCTGTCAGTGGTGTATTATAGAACACAACAGAAATGCATTGAATTGGTTTATAAAGAAATCTGAAGAATAATTATTGGCAAACCACTGAAATAATAACATATTTAAAAAAATTAAATTAAAAGAAAAGTGATGGAGTAAATGTTTTTATAATTATAAGTAATTACAAATAAATCGACGATGTAAGATTATTTTAAATTAATAATTTCAAATCACAAATAAGTGCGATTTTTTTCAGTGTCTGACAGTTCTTTGATATTAGAAAAAAATGTATAATTTTTTATTTTATATAGGAAACAAAACTTCTTTTTTAAATATTTACTAAGTGTGTGGGTGCACCATTTTTTTTTTATTTTTTTTCTATTTTGCTGAACAAACAGTCGGAAAGGTGTCGACAATTCGTAAATTTAGTTAAATTTACTGTTTTACTTCCTGGTTTTGATTGACCTGATATTAGGTGAGATCTTCTTAAAACAATGTCAGCCGGATTTTTCATACTTCGCTTCTGTTTTTGGCATAGATCAAACAATTTTTTTAGCACTATTCATTCAAATCATATAAATCAGCAACACAATATCTCCTAACATTATTTTAGTAAGCACCGCTTTCCCTCTCCTCTCTACGCCTGTGACTAATGATTATTTTTAAATGGGAATCTATGTGTTCCCTCTTTTGTTTTCGAAAAATTCCCAATCAAAGAATACGAACATCGGAATTCATTCATAAATCTTGATATTTTTTTCCAAATCTTCAAACACCACTCAGATATTAATAGCCAACTCACCTTTTTGCCAAAAAGCACAGAAAAACAAACAATGATGTCCGATATGAAATGAAAGCCAAGTGTTTTTTGAAATACTCGTCGTAGCGGCGTAGTACGGTTTACTTTGACACTTAACAAATGGTTCTCTTCCGCTTTTTATTGTCTGATCTATTTGAGAATTGAAAGTTTCAATTTCATTCAGAAAAAAAAAATGGAAATAATGTTTTTACGCCGAGTTCCAATGGGTATTTTTATCATAGAGGAATGTACTTGCATTCGTGTCGCCTAACTAAAGTCCATCCAAATTGTGGCAAAACGGCACGATTCCTTGTTGTCTTTGGCACGGTATAGATTTAGGTCTTCGGCATATTATAGAAAAGTGGAGTGCCCGCTGTGGGTGTGTATAGTTTGAAGCCCACGCACTTGATGTAAAATCATCACTGGCTGTGGGGAATTCAAACAATGTGGTTGGTGGATGGTGCAGATGTCTAGATTTGGGCTGGTGAGTCAGGCGTTCTATACAGAGAAATAGAGATGGGGGCTCTTCGAGTCCTGTTTTTCATACGGTTTTGATTAAGAGACACTTGTCTATTTCAGTCAGACAGTTGTGGGTGTAGACGGTCCTAGGCGCCGGCCGTTGTGGATCGCATCGCATTTGAATTCGAAATGTGGGATGTGATATCATAGCCACGACACCATCTCCATTTGTGCGACGCACAAGCAACATTACGCGGTGAATATCATAGGCAATGAACTGAAACCACATAAACCAATTGTAATGGTGTCATTTAAGTATTATTATCGCAATCGAATTACAACCAAGGCATTACTTCATTTCTGCCTGCAACTGGGTATGAAGTTTCAAATTGCTAAGCAAATTGTTTTTCTTTTTATATAAAAAATAAAAAAAAATATTTATATCGCTATGCGGTAAGCTACATCTTATGCCATCATGCCAACTTCGTAATGTGCCACCGGTAAGGCTGCAGTTTAAAAAGCTTTAACATCTAAAAGTGAACAGCTCTACTGGAAATGAATTCCAATGAGCACAATCTAGTTTGAAAATTCGTTTGCTAACCGTGTTTACCTGGTGACAATACTGACGTAAAGAGCGACCTTGGGTAACCCGCTATAAATGAGTTAATATATCAGCCAGCCAGTCATCGTTGGAAGTAGTTAAATCGATTCAGCTGGTAATGTCGCTCAGGCATTCGTCATGAAAGTAATGACCAAGTAAGGGTAGGGCATTTGACTGTGTGAAAAAATTTCCTTTCGATTTTAGTCAAACGAGTATGTGGGTGTGGAGTTTTGAACTTGCTTGTAATATTTTCGTTGATTTAAGAGCTCAAGGTGGAGCAGCAAATTGATTTTCCACACATGGATAATATGATAAAACTGGATGATGATTTTTCTATATTGTGGTCATATCTGCAGTTTATAATGGTTGAAAACTTTAATGCAAATTTGCAGAGAAATATTCCGACGATTTTTCTGACAACAATCGGCGACCTATGCAAGCAACAAGACTGTAACTTACCACTTGTGTAGAATGCTTTTGTTGTTATAACATGTTGTTTTCTGTTATAGGTCTGAATCTCTATTAGACGATCGACTTTTGACCATGAGTAACCTATCATTTCCATTGACGGGAATAATACTAAAAGTGAACTATAAACACCTTAAAGTTGCTCATTTTCCCCGTTTTGACGTTTGACGACGACACTCGTTTGAACTACACAAAACTGTAGGCCATTTCCATAAAATGGTCGATGGCCAATAATTTTTGCTAAAGAAATTAAGGATTTGATTTTACAGTAGAGATTTATAATCACCAAGTCTGTCCAATTGAAGTCAGGTCGAGTGAAGATTAAGCGGTGGGTAATGTTGACTCTGCATAGAAATTCGTGAGTTCTAAGCCATCACTAAAGTAAGTAACAAATGTCATGGCTTTTAATGCACTAGAGGAAGCAAATACCCCCTGGACACACCCTTCTTTTTCGTACTACCTGCCCAACTCCAGAAAATAAAACCAGCAAGAAAGGAAGTCTAACTTTAAGCCCAGACGTTTGGACTCAGCTCAATTTGCTAGTGCCATAAAATAAAAACAAAAAGCGAAAGGTTGTCAAAAGTAAGGCTTAGGTTCTTAGACAGACCTGTCGCAGCGTCATATATTTCCAAGTAACCTGCCTGCGGAATATGAAAACTGAAAAGTTCATTAAGACTTATTTACGGGCAGTAATTGACGTATTTTAGAAACTATCTTAGTATTGTAGAAAACAGGTCTTAAGTTTACCTTATTTTTTTGCGGTTCTTTCTATCTTTCTTCCCTTCCTACGCGTTTATTTTACACTAACCATAGACAGTTGCAATAGGTACCTAAGCATAAAGAGGAAAACATAAAGGTCTAACTTTGGGAGCAAGTTAAAAACAGTTTCTGCTCGCAACGTGCACCGTTAAAAAAGTGTAAGGCAACAACTCCTTGATCGTTGATAAACTATGAAAAAAGGTAGTTACCACTAAGCAAACCACTTTATTATGGGAATAGGATTTACCTTGAAAGGACCCAAAGCACTACACAATAAACCACGCTTATACAAAAATTCAACCTTGTCCATAGTTGACTTAAAAAATCATATTTCCTCTTAAGGAAAATATTGGAACTCAAAAAAGTCCCATACAACATCAAAAGATATACCTTACCCCACCTTAGTATCAATTAACAGATTTTAAATTTTGGTAAATTTTTCGAAAGCACATATTTGAGAAAAATACTTCATGAATATTTTTTTTTTCGACTTACCTTGATTTGCTGTCCTTTTGATCACCTTCATGAGCACTTAATATGTCCTGAATTTCCGTTGATTTTCCCTTTTCCACGTTATCTCCCAAGGAGATTTCTTCCGGTAGATTTCCTCCAACTATCACTTGCATGTTTTCGAAAAATGTATAAATTCTTTTGATATGAGAAAAAGTCTTTTGTCTCGTTGGTTTTATTTAGATTTGAAGAAAAAGCCGATTTTTTTTTTTAAATTCCAATCTGAGAACGAATTTACTGCTACACAGGTTTCATATAAAAAATGTTTATTTCTGTGTTAAATTTAAAACATAAATGTTTTCTTCACTTCTTAACAAATAAATTTGCTTCACATTCGACTTTTCACTTGAGCGTCCACCTACCGACTGAAACAAGAGGCCACCGCCTGGCTGTTGGGTACTCACTACGAGCTACGACTCGATTTTACTTTTACTGCTTAGCGCCAAGCAATAAGCATGATGTGTTATGTGTAGGGTGTCTGTAGCATTGTACACTACGGAGAGAAAAATACACTTTTATATAGTGCAACAGCAAAGAATGAGTGTATCTTTTTCCACTGTTTGCAAGTAGAAAATGTCAAAACAAGGATTTGTTTTGGAATCGAAATACGCCGGGGGGTGGCTGGGTAGAAGGGGGCGCAATACAAGTTTAAAGAATGTCTGGTAGATATTTTCTTAAGGGCTGAAGTGTGAACGGGGTGATATATCGTTGTTTATTCATATTTACACGAATGTAGGCGGTGTGCGAGTGAAATATTTGGGCGACACTATGGAATGTGGATGGCAAACGACCGGAAACTGTTAGTTGCAGGTGGGTGGATATGCGAATGGAAATAGATTTATTTGTGCTGTGCATTATCTAATGCGGGTTGCATTTGAAATGGCTGAGGGAACACTGACACCGGTGTGTTGATTTTATTTAGAGTGACTCAACGTGTTGTGGTGTTGGTTGGGTATGTAAATCTATAGTTATTTATTTATTATGTGACATATTTAATTACCCGTTTTACATGGCTTCCTTGTATGGTGCAGTTAGAGCATGTGAGATTATTACTGAAGGACTAAGATCAATTTTGGGTGCAAAATATTTGTATGCAAAACAAACTTTGAATGAAAAACAGTTGGGACAGTCGAAAAAATCCCTTAATTTTAATATCCACTTTGTAGGGAGTTCAACCTCTAACAACCCCTTTTTCAGTTATCTACTACTACTAACCAGTGAACCACTACGCCTGCGGCCGAAAAACAAGTCTGCATCTTCATACATTTATAAATTTTTGAAAAAATTAAAAAAAAAATGTTTTGTGTCTGGAATAAGTTATAATAAATGTTTCAGTAAATGGTGTTATTTCGATGAAAATCGCGAGTGGAAATGTTTCTGGCGAGTTGGGAAGGTGTTCGTTCGATGCGCGGTAGATGGTTTGATCGATCGACCACTCAGATGAAGGCGGGATTTGAAATTTATTTGGTTTTTTCAGTTATCTTGGATAGCTTACGTCTGAAGAAGAGTTATGTTCAGAATTTGAAAAAATGTGCTGAGAGAGAATTCACTTCCATTCGCTACGTTAGATCACACTTTTCGTAAAACAACACAATCACCAGTTCATTGCCCATACTCAGTGTGCCGAAAAACGTTTCATTTGAAGAAAAAACTGTCAAAAATATTAAAAATAGTATTGACTATTTTAAGACGGCTCGAAGTCACAATACATTAAATGATTTCTGGTCAATTTTGACAGGGACTCGCTTCAAAATTCAGGACGCGTCAGAAGTATATTTATAAAATTCTGACCAGCGTTGCCACCTTGCTGCAATAGCAGTAGATCTACTGCACTTTTCGCAAAAAATAAATCTACTGCCACTAAATCCAATCTACTGCACTTTTTTTCTTTGACACCTTCAGACTCTCCTGGGCTTTTAGAGTATTTTCAAAATTTTAATTTAATTGATGGAACGTTTATAAAAAAACACTTATATGATTATTAATACAGTTTTAAGAAATTTATCTTTGTTTTTTTTTGTATAATAAAAAATCGACTGCGGAAAGATCCAATCTACTGCATTTTTTTAGTGATCTACTGCGCTCCTCTTTTTTTTGAAGTGGCAACGCTGATTCTGACTTTATAGTTTAGCTTCTCAAAAATTCTGTTTAACACTTAAAGATCTAGAAAAGGAACGAAATGAGAGAAATGATTATAGATATTCTTTCAAGTTCATATCTCTAAAGCATGAAGCATTCGAAGCTGTATATAAATAATTCGACAAATCTTTCTCATTTTTAGAAGGGTAGAACGCCAAATAACTACTGTCGTTTTGCCAGTTCTTATTCCTTTGCTGAAAAATACAACTAAGTTCAACTATATTTTTATAATGATAATCCGTCACATTATGAAAATCAGATTTTATTTATACGAACTAAAGGAGCGAAATTTTAAAAATAATTTTGACCCGCTGTCTGCTGATTATAGGACACAAAGTAAAATCGGAAGATCTGCTTTAATAAAAAAAAAGCTGCTTGAACTACAAGCTGTTTTTTTAAAATCAATTTTCAGACTTGATATATTTAGGTTCGTCAAATGTTCTAAAATATCAATGAAGGGGCGTGGTTTTATTGATTTCTTAAATCTTGTGGAAATCATTAACATCGAAATTCCTGCTCCTTTAGCAAAAAATTTACAGTAAAACCCGGATAGGCGCCTCTCGCTTAATTGCCTAACCCGCATAAGTAGGTACCTTTTTTTCTGAGAACCGAAATTCTGAGGATTTTTTCATATAAAACTCATCTTAAAAGTACCTTTCGCTTAACTACCTTTCCCGCTTAATTGCCTTTCCCGCTTAATTGCATTTTACTGATTTTTACCTGAAAAAAAATCTTTTAAGTACCTACACATTTTTGAAATCAGCTGAAAAAATACAAAACCTTTTTTTTCCTTTAGCGCTTCCTTGTGTTCCATGCTTTAAAAACCAGAAATAAAAAAAGTAATAATCTTAATCTACTACAATGGTGGAGACTGACTGGCTGTCACTGTCAAAATTTAAACTGTCAATGTAAGTTTGTTTCGTTGCGAAGGTATGGGGTAGAGTCGCTAGTGGCCGGCTCCTTAAGGATTTTTCGTCATAAAATATATCACAGTAACAACAAATATTAATATTTTTAAATAAATTATTCTTTATTAAATTCTTCGTCTGTGAAATGAAGAAAAAATTAATTATTCTTATCAGAAAATTGTTTCTTTAGATTTTAGTAAAAAAAAAAATTTTTTCCAGTCGCCGGCCCTTTCCTGTTTCCGGCCATCTCGTGTCCCATATTCGGCCACCCAGTAAAGATAGGGCTTAAATTATTTAATATTTTTTATTTAAATCTTTTATTACAGAAAAATTAAGAAAAAAATTATTTATATTATTAAAAATAAATAAAAAAAAAAATTAAATTAAAAAACAACATTTGAAAATAATTACCAAAAATTACAAAATTTTTACAGAAAAACACTAATTCCGACAGCAATTTCACTAACGATTCACACAAAAACCTTCTCCGACAGAGCAAAAGTCAAATGAGTTGATTTCTCGAGAGTGACTGAGCCTCGCAACAAGAGTTTTGACACATTAATGGAAAAGTTTAAGAAAACAATTTAAGATCAAAAACTTCTAAAGAGAACTATATACAATTCAATAATTACAACGACTTTTCCGAGAGGTGGCCGGCCACTGGGAAGGTCCGCAATTAGGCTACTCTACCCTGTTTATAAATTTAGAGATAAGTGCCAATATGCTGATTTTTTTATAACTGCCTAACCCGCATAAGTGCCTATCAAAACGGGGCATTTAAGGTGAGGCAATTATCCGTGTTTTACTGTAGTTCTTTTTGCTATCAGACCTTTTCTAGAATTTGTAATTTTGTGGCAAATTGTCAAAATTTGATAACAACAAAATAGTTATGTATGGTCAGTGGTCATATCATGCCATTGCAGTTAAATGACAATCATGTCACATAAAAATTCGTCTGCCAATAAGTGATATTTATAATTTTTTACAATGATTGACACTATCCCACTTTTATGTCATGACGTCTAGGCGAGCCTTCCCCGATTGAAAGTTCTTGCTTTCGCTTTTTCTTTCATTCTTTTCGGAAACAATTTTATCAATTTTACACACATAATCTGCACTCTTACAAGCTGTTTACAATTCTTGCGCAAAAAGATATATTTTCGTTCAATGCCGTACAAAAATCATACTACGGCTGCAGCACTTACACCATAACACAAGCATCTCAGTATACTTAGAACATAATTTCAAACAGATTCGAATGAACTATTTCCAGCGAGCACATGCAAAGTCGGCGCCACTGGAGCCGCATGTTCATGTAATATGTTCAATATGTTAATTTTATGCAACAACCCCATTAGAATTATTAGCTAACAGGGGAGAGTGTGTATATTTAGACAGTGTTCATTACTCGGTGTTTTGAAAACTACGCGCGATTGGGTTAATTGAATATTTGAACGGTATGTGGGTCAGCAATCTGGTCTATGTGAGGGGCAAATCAATAAATGTCGGTCAAGTAAGCATTTGCATGCGAGTGAATTATGTTGGCCGCGCAATGAGTACTTTCTCCATTCACAAATACTGGAATTAAATGTTTTTTTTTTGAGGAAGTCAATCAACACTTGATAAATTTATTAGTGCATTGCATCAAATCCTAGATATCTATCACTATAAGGATATATTCAGAAGTTATAACTCTATCAATGCCCAACATAACCCTTATGCCTTAGCCATAAAATAGAATGAACAAAATTCTTAAACGTTGCCCAAATTTGTTTCCATATGTTCCTATACCCGTCTACAACATTTTCACTTCACGGTCTGTATCTTTTTGATCATTAATCAACGTCAGCAGACTACATTGTAAGCTACATGTCAAATTGTGCGTTTGTCGTTTATTGTCAAACATTTTGAAAAGAGTCGACGCTACGCTCAGTTTGCCAGCAATGGCTATGCAAATATTTAGCAAATTCTTGTTTTACCCGGACAAGTGGCATCCAGTACAAGAACTGCCCTTTTCACTATAAGACACTTTTTGAGATCACATCTATAGTATGTGAAAAATAAATAAATGAAGTTTCAAACAGCCAAATATTTATAAATTCCTACGCCAACTTATTTGTGACAATGTACAAGTTGAAAAGAGCTGTCAATCAAGTTCAGCTTACGTAATATATTGTATGCCAAAGAGATCTTACAATTTTCGACTCTTTTGGCAACATATGCTGTACCCAAATTAGTACAAATTTAACGGCATCATGACCAACATTAAAAAATATAATAAAAACCATTTAAAACAAGGTACCAATTTGGATCCACTTTAGCATACCCACCGCTGAGTAGTGACTCAGAAGAGTATCTATTTGGGATGTTGTTGTCGCAGATGTCGAAGCAACACCATTCCCTGGCGTCACCTATCTACGGTTCTATGGACTTAAATATAAACCAAACCACCTGTAAACAGATCTATTTCCGTCCATACTTTAATGCGTCTTGTGATATAACTCGTTCGGTAATGGTATTTTAGAACGCACTTAAGATTCACTGCCAAAAAGCAAGCCAACTATGTAAGGTACATTTTTTATCTGTTACCGCATTGCTCTGGTACTGTTGGTTTTATTTTTATCGCCGAAGGACACTGCACGCCCAAAGTTCCTCTAACCAATCGATGATTGTAATCTCGATTGTAACTTGCCGCCGCTTGCCAAATGACACAATTCAATTACCGAATTAATTAAAAGTGACAACATAGTAGCAAAGCAAATAATTTATCTTCTCAAATCAAAATAGATTGTATACATGTCCAAGATGTCATGTTCTGTATGCGCCGAAGATTTGTTTGCTCCGACATATTATTATTTTATTTTTTGATGGTGGGGGGTAGCATCATTCAACTTGAACCAATGGTACATTTCGAAATTGATCATTGCATCTGCAACCTTGATGGAAGTAAACAAAGATACATTCCAAAAAGCATCAAAAACTGACCGTATACTGTCTCAGTCCTGCTGCTGAGTTATTGTGCAATGCAGAGAGAGACGGGTTAAAACACCTCAGAAAATGTGTTTGTCATCCACTCAGGGGACGACGAAAATCTCTTTGTGTTTCTATTTTTTTTTTTTCTCTCTCTTTTTGTGAAATGGGGCAATTCAGTGTCGAGATTGGAATGTGTTAAAGAATTTACAAAAGCGCAAAATTAGAATGGGACGGTGTGAAGATTCTTGGCGCTGTTTATATTTAGCCCAGATGTACGGCTTCCATGGGATGGAATTTTTTGGAAAAGTTTTTATTTCTTGTATTTTTCTGAATGTTTTTGTTTATACATAGTGATGGGAAAATTATATTCTTTACAGAAAAACAAAATAAATCCAAAAGCATGAGTGCAGTTTAACATTCGAGTACCTACCTGTAGCTACTCACTTACTTAATTAGGTGGCGCTACAGTCCAGGTGAACCTGGACCTCAGCCAAATTTATACAAATAAATAGGTAGTTGACTAAAAAAATATTGAAGGTTACAAAGAATATTTTATTTGGAGACATATTTCGTTATGGGTTCGCATAAATGTACCCGAAATGATTGTTATGCCCATAACACATGTGCAGAATTCACTGCGCAGCAAGATTAGAAAAATAGAATACACATGTCTATATGGATATAGGCACATGTAAATTCTGCATACTCACCGCAGCACTGCAACATGTCTCTATTTCTAAATTCACTGCAAAATTCAAGCGTACCACAACACAAAAGAAAATAAATTCCAATTTCAAAGTATTTGGCATCATCGGCTTTTGACATTTGCTGATCGTGTTTGTTTTTGTTTTGGTTGCAAACACATCAGCTGGTTAGTCGGTGACAGTAGCCATATTATCCGATGCAATGCATGTCAAATAATTTTCTGCACATCTGTTTTACTTGCAGCACTGCATCCAGAATTTCTGCACATATGTTTTGGGAGTTATGTGTAGGTACAGCGAAAGCTGCCTACCGCGGACAGTGACGATAACACAATCTTTGTCTGGTAGCAATTATTTTTATTCATAAAAACTGAAATAAGAAACACTTCCTGTAACTTTATTCTAAACGGAAATCATAGCAAAGTGAAAAAGAAATAAGATTAAAAAAACCTTTTTAGTCCACGACGGATATAAGAAACAAATTTTCAATTTCAATTTTAGAGGTTTCTTATATCGGTTGTGGTCTGTTTTGATTTTAGCTTAAACAAAATGATTGGAAATGATTTCAACAACGATTTGGAGCTTGTTGGGGATTTTTTTAGCAACATAGGCCACATATGGACGCAAGGCAACAGCTCTATAGCCTTGGAGATCTTAAACGCTAGTAATGACTTCGGTCATAAAGTTGCCGTCGTGTTCTGTCACAGTCAGTTCGAAGTAATAAACACAATCGAACTAATTTTTTTAATATATCAAAGAGTTATTGCAGTCCTTAACAATCTTTCGGACAGGCAACTATGGGACTTTATTTCATAGCGTCTTTGATTGATTGTGTATAACGATGTGGATCATATTTGACTTGGCAAGTTTGTTAATAAGACAAGTTTACGCTGACGATGATGGATATCCATAAGCCATACCACAATCGCCATGTGATCATTGATTTTTTTGTAGTTTTTAAATCGTATGTACTTAAACGAACATACATAAACTATTTTGTACACAAAGTTGTTTTTTTTTTGCATGAGATCAATCACCTTATCTGAATCCACATTAATATCCAAATGAACAGATATCATAGCAAGTGAGCTTAATCTTTCATTCCCCATAACGCTTCGGTACACGTTCTAATCGTTTTCATAGTTGAAAATGTTCTTTCAACACTAGCTGTGGTAACTGGAAGCGTGGCCAAAACCGTAAGCAAGATGTTTATACCTCCAAAGGAAGTCTTGTCACATATATAAACCAATTTCAAAACTTCGGTAGGAGGATCACTCGAATGTACTCGGCTTTTACAGCTGACAATGAAATTGCATTATCTCGCTTGCTCAACTGCAAAAACTGGTAAAAAAGATGGTAGAACGTCTTCGTTGACCATGAATCTATGCATGGAATCAGTATAGACACTCTGAAATAGGCTTCAGTAGAAGCGGTTTCTGGATTTGAACGCGTTGTTTGTTCTTGGAGCTCTCGGTTAAATTTTAAATAAGTCCTCGGAAAGTTGGGATGCGGATTGAAAAGCCTCTCTGAAAAAAATTGCCGGCATTTTATCTGATGTTCTTAAGAGAATTCGGAACGTCTTTTGTACGCCCGATTGCAGAAACTTATGTCGTTTTCCATTGGTTTCACTCGGGGATCCACTCATTCGGTGATCCAATGGAACAACAAAACTGCTTCTGATTGAACCCACAAAAGTATTGGTGAAATGCCAAAAAATAATGTACGGCGGCTGTCAGCTGACTTGCATAAAGTACATAAATTACATTTGTGTGAGTGCTTCTTGAGTGGATTCTGACTTCAAATCGAGAAGCGCATTTCTCTTCTCAGAATCACCAGAAGAGTATTTTTTGTGCCAATGGAACGGTTTCAGAAGTGATTTTTTCGATTCCAGACTCTTCCGGACGCTTCTTTTTGCCCAATGGAAAACGACATTAATCTTAGGATTTGTTCTGTAGGAAAACTGATAAGGGCAGCGTTAAACTGAGGCTTACTAGGAAATAACTTTTTTGAACCGCTGCCAAAGTGTTGATTCCTTCGAAGACAACGCCCACGTTCTGCTTATTATTTCTTCAAGACTTATTGCGATGCATTTGAAGAGCTCTACAAAGAAAATAATAATGTCATGCCTTTCAACGAATCCTGTTTCACACAGAAAGTTTTAGTTTTCAATTTTTTTGTTTAGATTTTTAGACCCCTGGCTGCAATCCTGCATACGACTAAATTTCTCTAAAAACGACGCAAAAATTTGCTCTGCTCTCAATTCGAAGATTAATATTAAGATTTTGCGTTTGAAAATATGGATGACAAGATAATGCTTTAACAAGAGTAAATGTAATTGCTTTTAAAATAATTGACGCCTTAAACTCCACTTGGCCGATTTTCTAATATCAAATATACAGTCTTTTCGATTTGAAGGCTTGAGTTAAATTTTGAGTAAACCATAGCTTTGATATTTCAGCTTTCAGCTTTTAAAAAAACGATCTATTTAGCTAAAATTCTACCTCCACCTGCCTACATTGAAACACTTAACACTGAAGCATATCCAAACATTTAAAAATAAATAAATTGTTGGAGCAACAGGTTCGCCGGACCCTAGGCCTAGCTTTACACAGCCATTATTTTTGAATGAGTTTTTCATTTTTGGGACTACAATTTTATGCCCGCTAATTGAGAAGCTCTTTCATGAAAGTTGTATTCTCGGATTTTTATCAGACGAGATGTGTCGCAGTGGAAAAAACCTTCCGATGTTATACTTATGCGTTCTTCCGGGGATCGAACCTGGGACTCCTAACCGCTGCTTAGTGCGCCATAACAGTAAACTATAAAATATGTAAAGTATTCAACAAAAATCATTGAATCTTATTAACTTCATCGTTTTGCCAAAATTTATTCGTTTAACCGCATTTAACATCTTTTAACGGATTATTTTTTTTTATGTACCGAGCTCGTTTTTTTTTTAATTCTTTTCGTTTCTGAAAACAAAAATCGTACGAAGGGGTCAACATCTCCATGGCAAAGAGTGCACTGAACAGTGAACACCCGCGAATTAATAAACAAAATGCTTGAAAGATAAATAAAAAATATTTGTTTTCGGCAAAATAAGATATCAATAAAATGGAATTACTTCTCAACAATGCCAATTCAAAGTATAATTGTTCTAAATGAAGCAATTATTCTAAAATTAGGCGAATACCAAGTGGGCCCGCTTTGGTGGGGGTGTGAAACATTAAACAAAGATTCGCGAGCACTTTCAAAAAGCACTTGTACGCATTGTAAAATTAAATGGAATCGCAGGAATTTATAAATGCTATTTCCGAGTGGGTTATATTTAAGAGCCATAAAGATGTTACGTATATGAGGTATGAGGAATATACAAATAACACGTGTACAGCAGACTTATAACCTGTGTTTACAGAGCGGTGTTGGGCGGCTGTTAAAGGCACTTGTTTCGAAATTATTTCGGAACGGGAAGTCAAAAGATATGAAGGTGCGAGGCATATGCGTGGAAATGCGAACTCATTATAGGAGGACGCAGTTTAAACGTTCATTTTAAAACGAAAATAAATGTACATTGAAAAAACGTCGAGTTGTCATATAACACTTCCATCAAAAACTCAACAATGGAGTCTCTGCCGGTGTGGAATATAAATGACTGTCATATTTCGATTTATTCGCCTTTGAAGAACCAAAAGCAACAAAGATGTCGACAGTCTAAAAACACTGACCAAACGGTGCATATGTATAGTTAAGTCTTTGAATTTTTCGCACTCCAAATGATAGGCAAACGACGATCGTCTCACCTTCAACGCAGGCAATCCTCTGTCTCACAAAAACCATCTATATTCCAACTCGTATCGCATAGAAGACTCTATCCAACTGCTTGAACGTCTCAAGCCATGTGGTGAATTCTGACTTATAGATCGGTCAAATTCAAAATTTTTACTTGAAGACCAACTAATTTAACTGTAGACTAATCACCTCCATTCATCCACTTATGAAAGCATTCAGTTCTCATTCCGGATCCCAGGAAAACCGACCCAACTGCGTCAATCAAAGACGCTTATTTAAAGCCCGAAATACCTTTTCCAAAGACCAAGCAATTTTGGTTCAGAGAAGCAATTGTCCGTGCTGATGCGCTCAAGTGTTAGTCCATTGCCTTCCAATTCGGGAAATTCCCAGCTACGTCGCCACACTCAATACTTGTCACATGTTTATGCTCAAACGACTTAAATGACTTCTCATCGCATGGCGCCTACTTAATTTGTCTCTTACCCACAAATGCCCCATCAGACGAGCGATTTACAAAACGCCGGAAAGCAGGCGAATTCCAAAGCCGGGCAACAACATCTGACACATTCGTTATTAATTTCATTGCGCGAAATTAATCAGAAAGTGCATTAGAGCAGCGCTATGCTGAATTCCTGCATCAGCCATGAAATGCACTTCTGAATCTGAACTGAATCGATGCTACCGGGTACCTGCGCCATTCTATTTCTGAACAGATATGCATGCGAATTTATTTCATCCACCGTTGAGCACACTTTGACTCCACCACGCTGCGTATATCAGAGCACATCTCACTCAAGACCTTGCATATATGAATGGTGGAGCTTGCCGCCTTTATCCACTGCAGTGCTCCCGCTCACCGCCCGCCCCGCCATAATGAGTTTTATTGGCTCATAAATAGTAGACCGCTTCCTCGGACATCAAATTGCCTCAAGTGAATCTTTTACGACAGCGACACTGTCTTTGGTTTCGGACAAGTCACTGGCGAGCACCAGAGTGCACTGCACATTTTTATGCAAATTCCAAAGCGAATTAATTGTGGGCGCAACAGTGTTCCACACCACTCCACCTCTACAACAGTGAGATGCAGATCAAGGAGTTTTTTACTCTTAATGAAGGAATGTGGTGTAACTATTTGGCCCGCTGCCCAATATGAGGAAAAAGAATCGAGATTAATTGCAGATTTTTGGAATTCCTCAAAGTAAGTTGGACCTAACCGGTGAGGGTGCAGCGGGACGATCGCAAGATTGGAAGCAATTCGCTTTGTCGGCTGGTGTATTTATTTCTCATACACTCCCGACTTTTACAACAACGCAACGAATTAGCCAAACATTTGTACGCGGACCGATGGAAATATACGAGCCATTAGGTTGTTGTAAATTTATGAATTTATCGCTCCGGCTGGGAATTCCTTTAAGATATTTTGAACACAGATGTGTTGTTGAACGTTCAATATAAGGTGAGAGCGCAAAGAATTTAGCTGTCGGGAGACGGCATTTTATTGTGTGAAGGGAATGCGAATCTTGTTGACTTTCTTGGCAAAAAATTACAAACGATCCATGAAAGTTTTTAAACCTAACAATGAAAATCTTTAAATGTTCCAACTTAACAATCTGGGTCTGGGAGACTGTCTTAACGACAGTTACAAAAATTGAGCAAATTTTTGTATCGAAAAATATAATACCTATAGTAGTAAACATTATGGAAGCAGGCTTGGCTCCGCGAAACAACTATAGACGATACGATTACGTCAGAGAGTAAGACAAAGAATTGTTAGAAATGTAGAGGTCCACTTCGCTTTAACTGAATGGGTTCAGAGCTTCGCTAAATAAATACAAAGTGGGCCAAAAGAAGTTATCCGATGTTGTTTGGCTTTCATTTTTATTCTAAATGAAAAACTTTGATTCTGTTTTTTGCTTATGTTTATTTGAACTTTTAGAATTTTATTGGTCAAGTCGAGAAGATGATATCGGCCAAATGGGCGCCGTCACAGTTGATTGCCATACGGACTCGTTTTATGGCATTTTTCCTCACTTCGGCGAGAACTTCGGGCGACAGATTCTCGCACTCGTGTCGAATGTTGTCCTTGAGTGATTCTAGGGTATCGAGCTTGTTTACGTAAACACGGGACTTCAAAAAACCCAACAAAAAAAAGTCTGGAAATCGGGTGATCTTGCGGGCCAGTGTAAATCGCCAAAACGGGAGATGAGGCGATCTCGGTTAACGTGGCCCTGTAGCGCGCACCGTCCACTGTTGTCGTTTGACCAGCGGCGTTCTTGAAAAAAAAAATGGCCCGATGACTACTCCAGCGTGAACAGCGCACCATGCAGTAACTTTGAGCGGGTGTAATGGCTCCTCGTGCATTACTCGTGGGTTTTCGGTGCTCCGGAAGCTATTGTTTTGCTTGTTCACGTACCCGCTGAGGTGGAAACATACGCAAGTCTTTGACCAAAATTCGCCTTAGGGACGACCGGCTGATGGCTAATTGCGAGGCACGTCTGGTCGATGTTTCCGGCGACAGCTCGACATCCCCGTCAACAGCGGCGACATTATCGGCACAACGGGCGCTCCGGGGACGGCCACTCTTGGCAACGTCTCGTGTGGTCCCATACTCTTCAAGGTTGGTGGCCAAACGGCGCAGTGTTTGCGCAGTCGGTGTCGGACGGCCGTGGAAACGGCGACGGAATTCGCGCTGCGCCAACACTACAGATGAATTTTTACCCAAAAAAAATTAGACACGATTATTCCGCGTTCTTGGGGAGTGTATCGCTCCATGGCTTGTTCACTTGTATTCTACATCTGTCTAGTCCACAAATGTCAAAACATATTTGACATTGGCGGCCATTTGCAAAAATAAGAGCACCTTCCAATAGGATGATCTCTTTTGGCCCACCTTGTAAGTCAGGCGTTTTTTTTGCAAGAATTTAAGAAGAGAAATTGTTTTATTACTTATTTGTTAATGGGCTTTTGAGAAAGTTCTCTAGGATTTATGGCGCATCCATTCAGCGCACAATATCCAATGAAAGGTCCACTGAACGGTAAGGCATTGGTAAAAGTCAGCCTTTACATTTTTGAGATTTGCGATCTCATTATACACTCACGGATCCAAAACCATTGAAGTTACGAAGTCTCTTATATAATCGAAGTGGACCCACTGAGACTTCCAGGCTTATGAAAAGTGTTCCAGGCCGAGGTTCAGGCCCCTCGGAAGGTAAAAACTTAACATCTGTAGGAAAATTGAGTGTTTAGGCGAATTTATGAAGGTTTTAATCGAAAGGATTCCTGGTCTCATTGCATAGCCCGTTATGGTGCCTTGTCTTTTGTGACGATATTACAACCCTACTCAACCTAACCTAACATGGACTGATCCCGACTATCACAGTCTTCAGGGGCACTCTTTAAATAAAAAAAAAAAAGTGCTACGCGAACACAAATATGTATAAAATATAAGGTCTTCGATCCATAAGTGTTTCTTATAACCGTCGTGGACTGTATTTTGAACTATTTAGCAACAAGTATTTTTGTAAAATATTTCGTCAATCAAAAAACGGCAAAATCTTTAGATTTTGCAAAATTTAACGCGAAGATATTCCCAAAGCTGTTTCAGCAGCAAAGAGGTAGAATAATTGAAAGAAGGATCATCTTAGACCTTCTACCAAATGATGATGGCTGATAAAGCATCATCAGCAATGAAAACAAAATCATTATAACATCAGACGCCTACAAATATGCAACGGTAGTGATAAATCACAACCAGTTTTACATGAAATATACCATTATAGGTTAAGATAGGTTAGTTTAAATCGGCTGCCAGTTAAACGCCAGCACAATTAGACCTGCAATGGGTCCATTTAATACCGTCCTATAAAATCCTATAACCTCACTTGCAAGTCCAATTTGACCTCCTAATAAGCGAAAAAGACGTCGGTATACCATTATTGAAGCGATAAAAACTGAGAAGAACCAGTGGCATATTGAGCCACAGGAAATTACAGGTTGTAAGAGTTTGTATTGAGATGCCTTACATATATAGGTTAGGAACTTCATTTTCAACATCGAACATCGAAATTTAATAATTGGTTTCTGGGGAAAAGTTAAATTGTTTTCAATTTTTTATATTTGGCATAAATGTGCATCTGTCGAATTTGAAATCAGTTGTAATGAGTTACAAGCCACTTCCACTTAAATGATAATCATCTTCATGAAAAACTAAGATTTTTCCTCAATTAAATTCACGTGTACCCTATTAATAGGGTACAGTTTGTTTCATTCCATTGTTGTATGAAATCTGAATTCGAGAATTCATCTATGGAAATTTGTCTTTCATTATTTGGTTCTTCTTAAACTTTCTCGATTATAAGAAAGAAATTGTTTTCGTACAAAATTTCAGACTCGAAGTGTTAATCAATTCTGACATTATACCTTGATAGAACAACTCAAAAAAGTGGGTCTCGAAATTCGGTCCGTCTGTCCGTATGCTCCTGAGGCCTACAGCCTAACCGTTGCCCTGATTTGTTTCAAACTTTGGATTTGGAGTTTGTGGGCCTATAGTTGGGGCTGGTACCTATACTACCCATAGAAAATGGTCATACTAGTTTGATTTGTCAAAAACCACTCGAAAGATTTCGACCACAATTGATATTTGGACTTATGTAGGTGAGATTAACATGAATGCATGCTCAGTTTTTCGCAAAAGAAATCGATCGAATAGCGATACCTACTTTAGACATATCTCGAAAACGGTCCATACGATTGTTACAGAAATTCATTCCCAAGGTGATTTTGTCATTTCTTACTTAATGGTAAACTCCGTTTTTGACTATATTATCGTACAATGCATTTCTGAATGGTTCACATAAAAACGACAACAACGTTTTTGACGAAAATTCATACTTGGAGTAAAATTGATGTTTTCAAATTTATTGCGCCCTTAATTTTCAATTCGAATTACCGAAAACTGTAATTTTAAAACTGTTCATATCTCGAAAACATTATTTTCGATTTCAATAAAACTTAAAAAACCAAGTAATGTTTAGATATAAATTGAGCAATATTATATACTCAGTTTTCAGCTAAATAGTTAAGCAAAAGTTTTTCTCAAACTAAATGTTGCAAAATTTGTTACTGTTTTACCTGCATAATTTTATAAAAACCGCTATAACGATTTTGATCAAAATACATATTTAGGATAATAAAATATTTCTTAGTTTTTTTCAAGAAATTCGAATAAATTCATTTTTTTATTATTTTTCAAAAATGACTACCAAAATCCCGATCTGTCTTCGTATTATTTTTATAAAACTTACTACCGTACTGTAAATACAAATGCAATAAATGCACATGCAACTTAAAATAATGCCTACCACTTGGCATTTTGAATATTTCAACTCAGTTTTACTGTCATTCCTTGATGCGCAATTACGTCGACAACCTTGTTTGCATTTTGCCACTCCATTAAATTTATCGGCACCATTTCGCGTCACTTGTACTACACACCAATACATTCACGGCATGCAGAGAGAAATTAACTTTTATTCGGTTTTCGGTTCCAAAAATAAAATTCGCACAAAGAATCGATTGCGATTCCAATCCAGCCAGCACGAGGTGGCGACAAAGAACTCATAAACAGTGCGGTCAGTTGATTTTTCTTGTACACCAAGGTCTAAAACAAAACTCGTTCCGTTTTTTTTTGCTTTACTATACATCGACTTTATCATCTGAACCTAATACCTAAGCTAGTAAAATATTTCTAAACAAATACCTAGGCGAATACAATTACTATACAAAATTGGCAAGGGGTACATAAAACACTACTCCTTTAATTCCACAGCCTCATTCGAATAACCATTGACTGGTTTTGTGTCCTGTAGTGCTGCCTTGGACTCTGCCTCAGCAGCCAGTTGTTCGGGTGTCTTTGCCCAGTCTTGGAGTTCGCCCGACGCAAAGAACCAATAGATGACACAGCCCACCAAGTAGACGGAAGCCGAAATGAAGAACACGGTTCGCCATTCATCGGTGCTCTGAAAATTGGACAACATGTTAGCAATTTGGTGTTGGGCTGAAGCACACTATACCCATACCTGGTTCTGGACAATATATCCTGTGAGCAGGGGACTCACAATACCAGGGATTGTGGCAAACGTGTTGCCAATTCCCATCAGCACACTGGCGTGCTGGGGAGCGATGTCTAAATGGTTTACACTGCAATTAGAGGGAATGTCAGTGGACGTTGGAACTATGTAGATGTTTGTTGAAAACTCACGCAAATCCAGACCAAGCGAAGGCGCCCAGGCCCACGGCTATTGTGATGTACACCACACTCCATGTTGGGTCGGGCAGGTATGCTGTCAGCATCATGAACAGAGTTTGCGCCAGGAAGGCACTGCAATTGAAGTATTTTCGCACTTGGGTCGTTGTTAGATATCCTTTCACTTGCACCCAGTCAGCAAGATATCCCGAGACTCCCAGCAGTATACCCATCACTAGGTAAGGAACCGCCGACAGGAACCCAGTCTTGCCCAAGTCAAAGTCCAGCGCGTCTAAAACAAGGTATTTCAGATTTATAGTTTTATGCATAATCAATTTGAAAGCTCACCTTTCAGGAATGTTGGCAACTGTGTGAGCAGCGTGTAGAATCCCCAGTTTTCGGAAAAATGCGACGCAATAATGGCGTACACTGCAGCCGATGTGAAAATAGCCTTCCACGGATGAATAACCCGTGTGCGTCCAACAGTTCCCAGCTTCTTTTGAATGTACTCCAATTCCTCGGGCGAACAGTGGGGATCTTTCTCTGGTCCTTCCTTTACAATCAGCAGCCATGCCACGAACCAGATGCAACCAATTGCACCAAAGATGTAGAAGACACTCTCCCAGCCGAATTCCGTTGAGAATATACCAGACAGAGGCATTGACACCACTGTGCCCGCGTAGTTGCCAGCGAACGCTATCGACGCCATCCGAGAGCGTTCTAGAGGTGGGGCCCAACGCGCCCACACCGCATGGATGCACGGAAACGTCACACCCTAAATGGGAGGGAGAACTTTTAAAACTCTCATCCAACAAGGACTTGATGGCTGCTTACCTCAAAGACACCTTCAATGATGCGCACCGTCAGTAACATTCCTAAACTGTGCTTCGCCGCCAACGGTGTTAACAGAGTTAAAATCGCTGTACTGCCAATACCGACACCAAAAACCTGCAAACATTCAAAGTCATTCAACGCAAAATTAGTGGCCGTGTGTCGCTTACGAGATTGCCTCCTATTCTGCCCGCCAGATAGCCACCCGCAAACTGTGTCAGGATGTACCCATAGAAGAACGAACTGAGAATCAGACCCTTCTGTGTGGAGTCCCACGAAAAGTCTTGCTCATAGGAAACTGTGCCGTTCTCAGAGACCACGGTTCGATTTTCCGTCATAGCTACAATGGCCACACTCAAGTTCACACGCAGGGAGTAGACATTGAAGAAGCCAAGGAATGCCATCAGCACCACAATGTAACGACGTTTCCTCCAGAATCTCCATGACAGTGGCTCGGCTTCGACCACTTCGGTGCTGTAAAGGAAATGTCGCAAAGTTGCAAAGTAAAAACCAAAATAGAAATCGATTGAAAGTGAGAGTGGATAGTAGTATTGCCTCAAGGTCTATAGTTGTAAATGGCGTGGTGGGGCGTATGCCAGACTCTCACTTTTGCTGGAGATCAATGTGCTGACGCTGAGTATAGGAAAACAAGTTTCAGTCCGAGTGTTGTTTGTAATAGGTATAAGAACAAGAAACAGTTGCGAGCGAAGTAATGCGGAAAATTCTTCAGCCCGAGGCTATATGGTGTACCGTGTCCGTGTGCGGCCTGTGGGAGTGGAACGAGTTGAGGAACCGTGAGACTTTCGGAGTGGCATATGCTAAACCTGAGCTTTGCAAACTTGTTCTTTGTTTAAGCCTTCGCGTGCGACAGCAGCTTACAAATACTTTGAGTGCGGCTGATTTATATGTGGAGAAACAATAGTAGCACGCAGTTGATGTTGGATAATTTGAATAAATTCCATTTCCGAAGAAACAGGGAGTGACTGTTAAACACTTGCTTCGTGCGGTCAGAAATGAATGATTCAAAGGTGGAGTACAGTATTTCATTGCCCAGAGGTAAAGAGAGTTGCAAAATATTTTGAAATCTGATTTTAACGACGCGTGAGGGCATTTACCTCACCCAGGAACTGGAATTGTCTTTTGTAAAATAGGTTATCAGTTAAAGCAAAGAAATTTAGCGAGAATATTGAACACAAAGAAGAAAAGGCCCACAAGTACTGAAACTGGTTATAAAGTCAAAGACCAGAAATGTAAAAACAAACAGAGGACCACCGACGTTTACAATCTCGGGAAGGAACCTTGAAATAAGTTGCTTGTGAAATAAAACAATAAAGGCGGGAAATCCCCACACTAAAATTTTCAACTCCAAACATTTCGTAAATCCAAAAAAGATTAATTTACTGATGATAACTGGTTCTTTAAATTGAAAATACCTACTTATACAAAAGTAACTCATATAGTGACTCGATGGTGAAGAGTTGTTTTGTTTTTAAATTTCTACAGCTAGAGAGTGAATTTTCTTACGATGATGTTTCATGTTAATGGGTTTCAATAATAGAGCAAACAAATTTGACTATCACCAAAACTTGCCCATTATGAAGACCAAGTAAGGACGTTTACATTTGCGCTTCTAATAAATGCAGTTTCTAGTTTGCTGCCAAATTTTCATAGCATGCTGCCGAAAACTCCATGAGTTTACTTGCTGCTCAAAATATTTGGTTGAGTAATTGCGATGTGAAAAAATAACTTGTGAGGACTAGTAAAGACTGCCACGGTCCTGAGTTCCTGAGTACTGAGTTCCTGAGCACCTATTCAAGTTCAAATGAGCAACTAAATAATGTGACAGAAGACAAATAAAAAACTGGCTTCGCACAAGAGTGAGTTTAAAATATTTGTAAACATTTTTAACTTGCATTTTATGAACCCACAATGGGGGCATGTACATGTTGTCGTGGAGGTAATCCGCAATGAGGTTGAAGCAATCCTGCTAAAGAACAAAGATTACATGCTCGTTGTAATGTAGACTACGAAAATGTAAGAAAACGTTTTTTAAAGCTTGCTCGCTAAAAGGAAGTCTATGGTTGGCAAGCATACTCACCACATACAGTCTGTAACACTTGGATAGCCTCACATATTGTTATTTTTTTTTAACTAACTGTTTTGAGAGCTCTTTAATGTATACCCAAGGATATATGTATTGGGTGACGAGCTAATAGCTAGAGTTTCTGAGATTAAGATAGCTTTTACATTTTTTTTAAGTTAACGGGACTTTTGCAATTTCTTTTTTGACATTAGAATATCCCAAACTAACTTTCTTATTGATTGTAAGCGAGAATTTAGCACCGTGATCATCTGAAGGCTATCTGGAGTGATAAACAGTTTATTTATTGTGCTTATGATCTGTTTAATAGTCTAAATGGGTAGAAAAAAAATCTTTAAATGCAACGAAAATTGCTAAAATAGAGGTTTACCATGAGCAAAATCTCTCTAATCGCGATAGCTAAAAAACTTGATCGATGTCCAAAAGTAGTTAACAGTTATCTAAGAAATCCACTATTTTACGGAAAACATTACAAAGCCCGTACTTTCAAGCCGATAAAAACGGCATATTATAAGGTTAGCTTCCAATTCAACCCATTCTCTAAGTAAGAATAGACACGAAGCTGGGCTAGAAGTTAGTCGAATGACACCTGAAGCATCTGAAACTAAAAAAAAACGCAACTTAACAAAGCGCGAAATCAACAGCGGCTCAAGATCGTATATTGCTTGGAACACTGATGGTAGCAGTCACTCAAACGATTGGCGGAAAGTGATATTTTCTGATGAAAATAAGTTCAACCTCGATGGGCCCGACTTTTAAAATCTTTGTATGATTCTTGAAAAGACCGCATTTTTTAAGTAATTCGAAATAAGGGAGGTTGTACAAAGTACTAAAATAACTGTGTAAGCTAAAGAAAAAAAAACACTTTTCTTAAAAAAAAAAATTATTTATTTTTCATTTTAACTAAAAAAAAACAAGGTGATGCTATTCTAATGTTACAAAAAAAATTGCATTTTAGTGAATCAAAACGAAAAAATCTCAGAAAATTCCGTTAGCTTTTCGAAACTATTTGAAACTTTTCTTAGTCTAAAAACCTCAGTCCTAGCTTTCAACCCAATATACAATTACATATGTAATATCAAAAAGGTACAAAAAACAGTTGTTTTAAAAATAAATTATGTGTGAACCTATTCATATGTTACGTACTGTAATTGGGAGACGAGCAAAACTGATGCAAGGAAATCTGGCAACGCGAGGCCTATAGAATTCTTCGAACCATAGGTAAATGAAGTAAAGCTATGAGCTTTAATAATTCATTCATCAATTATTTCATAGCGCTATATAAAAAGGTCGGGAAGTGATTCAAAGAGCGAGGGATGAGGGAAACTTATCGGACTTTTATACGTGATGATTGAGAAATGTTTGGTTTCAAACTTGTTGGAAAAAGTCGAAGGCTTGTAGCGATGAAATTGGTTGAAATAATGCAATACATACAATCATACATTTTTAGCGAAAAGAGAGAAGGCTATGTGTTAAATGAGCTTCCTCAGATCGTTTATAGTTAGCCTGTAAAGAAGGGGGCCTAGACTACTACCTTGAGGTACGCCATAAAACCGCTCCGTTCATGAGAAATTGATGAGAAAAAGTATAATTTCCAAGACAATTATGGACTTAAAAAAACTAGTGCATGTTTTGAAAATCCCGCAAAAAGTAACGCAAACGAGTAATCTAGTCTATTATTTTAAAACTTTTGTGTCCATTTAAAACTATCATCTCGCAAGTAGAAGTTTGAAAATGGAAGGAAAATAGAAAAAAAAAAAGTATGTTCCAAGTATTGGCCATGAAACCAAATTAGTACCTCGTCCAACTCAGTAATCACTAAGCTCCAGCTGAATGAAAGTAATATTCTCTTAAATAAAGTGACTGTGCAAGCGAACCGCGTTTCGATTTTTATCCAAAACAGTACTGTAATTTTTTTACGAAAACTCTTTTGGATTAAAAATAGTAGCAGTCAATTTCGATAGTTCACAGAAATTCCTGCAACAACCTATCAGATATGGACAAAATTCTTATATCGTTCCAATATTAAATACGTCAATAAGACGGACGAGACCTTATTTCAAAAAAAATGTTTAACCCAGTTGTTCGAAATTGTATTTAAAAGCAAAGAAACACAAGTTTGATATTTGTCCATAAAGCTGAGAACAAATTTTTTGTCTGTTAATATGTCAAAATAAATGCATTTTTTGTACTTACGGATCGACTACTTTGGTATCCAACTGGAGTTCATTATTTTTCTCACTATCGTAAGCAGTCATCTTGGTAAATTTAGTTTCACTAAATCTAATTCAAATAAATGTGCAAAATCGCCTATGCAGACATTTCCTGCAAATAGATTCAAATACAAAAATGTTAATTATAATATTGCATTTTTAAGTAACTTCGAATATTACAATTTGTTCAAAAAATGCTCTTTACCTGACTAAATATTTTTACTTTTTCTAAAAACTTAATAGAACTTGGCTATACCACAATCGCTTCATTAGTGCTGATAGCTCTCCATCAATTCAAAATGAAGACTACAAAAGATGATAGCATATGATATTTTTTAATCATTATTGCCATAATATTATTGATGAAAACGTAGATTCCTAGCTATAGTGTTTTAGTAAATGTGTTAATATAATTATATATTTTATTGCGAATTAGCGGAATGCAATTAACAAGTATTAAATCCGCAAATAAATACTTCAAATATCTTCACGTATTTAACGTTATTTTCAAAAAGGTATACTTAATGGGATTTTTTTTTTCTCGACTTTTTGACAACCAAGCGAGGGGTCGGCTTTTTTTCACTGCACTACCTTGTAACAAAGGGCACGCTTCGCACAGATTAAAACGCGGGGTTACTATATTCTTAATTGATAGAGTTTAATAAACATTAATAACATCTTTCTCTACGCTATTTCTCTTTACTCACTAGTACTGTGATCGTGGGGAGAAGAGCTTATTGAAATTTGAAGAACAAATAATGCAGCTTTATTAAATGATAAGTCATAAGACAAAAAGGGATGCATATCCAAAGAGGTATTTATGGAAACATTTTCGATTACAAAAATTATAAAATTCTGCCATAGACGAACTATAAAAATGAGGGGCAAGTTAGTTCAAAAGCTAGACACGGTAGGAGATTTTATAAAGGGATCTTGTATTAAGGACTTGACAACTTCTTTTTTAAATAAAATGCAAACTACTTAAGATATCTCAAAAAGAATTTCACTGGCTCGAACTACTATCAAACAAATCGACTTCATTCAATATTGGCTCTGATTAAATCCATTTGTCGATTTTCCTTGGATTGGTCATTATTAAGGAGGTGTTTTTAGTGCGGTTAGAGTCCCACACTACTCTGGGTTTCTCACCCCATTGTGTCTTTCGAGATTTTTACCTTCAATAACAAAAAAAGAAAAAAATATTGGCTCTGAGCTCCTCTAACGTCGCCGGCTTGTTGGCATAGACCAATGATTTAAAATAGCCCCATAAACCGAATTCTAGACGCGTTAAATCACACGATATCCGCGGCCAATAAACGGGTCCGTTTCTCGAGATAAAGCGTTCACCGAACTGAGACTTCAATAACTCGATTGTTGCACCCGCTGTGTGGCTTGTGGCACCGTCTTGTTGGAACCACATATCAGTGATGTCCAATTTATACAATTGCTCAAAGAAATAACATGTCTCTGTGGCGAATACCCTTTACCGTAACGTGACGGTACAATGACGCCACCGGCATGAAAACCGCACCAAACAATGACTTTGTGTGTATGAAGTGCTGTTTCATGGAGCACTTGAGGTTTCTCACCTGTCCAATTTGTATTCACTAGACTATTAATTTGCTTGTCTACTGATATGAGAATTACGGCCGAAAATTGGCGTTAACGCTCTTAAAGTTGCGACCACCGACTCGGAATTTCGATCGTAAATTTAAATTATTTGTAAATATTGTTGCTTTGTCTACTTCACCAAAATGTTGATTTTACTTAATATTTTGACATTGACAGTTGCGTAATCGGTTTAAGGGCGCGTTTACACTGAAAGTTTGAAATTGTCAAGTCGCTAAAGAAAGATCCTTTATTTCTATTCAACTCTGGTCGAATGGATTTTGGGAAATGAATGATCCACAAAAAATGTCACAAAAGACCTGACACTGTAAAGTAAGTGGACAAATTATTACAAAGTTGTTGTTTTGAGTTTTTAAATGTTAGTTTTTAAAGGATCCCCAAAGGAGCGAAGAGCTGACATATATTTGATGCCGTAACATGTGAACTTTAAATCAAGATAAAATTTGGGTCACACTAAAAAATTTACCATTTTATGTCACTTGACACAATTGTGACTGAAATTTCTTTGTTGTACATTTGTCAACTTTCGTTAGCTGAGATAGGTGTTCAATAAAACAGGTGTAATAGCCACTTAAGTTAAAAGCCCTTCCTTTTTTTTTAAATGTCGAACCAAGAGGCCATGATAAGTTTCAAACCTTGGTTAACCTTAAACAATGGGAGAAGTGGTAAAGTTCGGTTTCTTAAAGTAAGTGGTAAGCACCAATAATTTAAATTTAACATATAAAAGGTATGCACGCGCTGTTTATGATAATCCATTATATGACATTGCTTATGTCAATAATCGTCACATTCATCTCCGTCAATATTTATTTAAAAACGATATCACAACTCTATAACGTGTGACTTTGAATAATATTTATAAACATCAATGTGATAAATATAACAAATTAATTCCATTCAGAATAAGTCGCATTCTTCGGTGAGTTTTCAATTATGAACTGAACAAACAATTGTGGGATTTATTTTTAGACTTTGTGTGTACCTGTTCTATGTTTTGGTCTTTATTAGCATATCTTTTGAATTCATATTTAAACTAAAGCTTCCACTTCCTGCTTTCAACAATAGGTATCCACAAACTATATCAACAACTGACAGATAATAGCAAAAAAAATTGCCTTGCACATGCAAATCTCTCTCGATTCGAAATGTCACGAAAAACCTTGATGTATATTTAAGTTAATGTGATAATAATTGAAAAATCAAATATTTACATCGAAGCCAATTTGAGGTAGGAACGCACGTATTTCAGAGTGTCACGGAAAAGAAAAAAATACAGATGAGTCCTTAAACTCCGCTGACATTGTTGAGTTTAATTTTGTTAAACAATTATTATCTCTATTGACATAAATGTCATTACACAATAAGTAACACAACTATGTGTATATACAGAGCTGTTAATACTACTGCAGTAGCCGGCTTAAGTTGTAGGTATAGGCACAGTTGAACGTTTTGTTGACGAGTAATGACTTGAACTTGAATTGAAACGATTTTACTATCAACAAATACGGCAGACTGTCGGTATAGTGGGGAGAGGTTAAGGCAGTAAACAAACACGCATGTGAATTATGGCTCAGTACTATATGATACTTAATAGAGAGGCAGGTATTATCGGAATGTGCGGTGTGGGATTGTTAGGTTATTAACTTAATTCTACTTTATATACGAGTAGGTAGGTATCTACGTTCATTTTTGTGTTTACACGTTTAATTTTGTGGCGAGAAGTCATAATTTCTCTCAATTGGTTTTTTAAAGGAAAGCGGTTCTCTATAAATGGTTGGTTTTTGTATTTTCGTTTTGAAATCTTATCTGCTATGACGCAATACATCTGCATAGTTGGAGCAAACGTTTTTATTGTGACAGACACATACATACTGTGTAGATGCAAAATAATTTTTGTATGTAGAGAGACCAACAGATTGAATTTACAATCGAAACTTCAGCAAGTGCACCACGTAGTTAGATTGATCCTGGCGCACGACGACACTTCTGACATATGACTTCTCTTCAATCTTCTTATGACTGTTTTTGTTAAACACGGAGTAGGAAAAAACTAAACCTTCGCAAGTCAGCAAGAGGGAAACCTTAATTAATGGGAAACACAATTCAAATTGCTTGCTACCTCACTCTTTAAAAAGTTTCCTTCGCGCTATTTTTAACAGCCGTAGAGGGATACATAATAATACTATTTCGTGTCGGCACTGCCTTAAGCTTAAGCACTAAACACATTCCTTTCGTCCTAAAAAATGTAAATCTTACACTAAACTAATGATTGTGAAAAGCTAGTCCTAGCTCCCTACGGACCTGTTGCGCCAACTATTTATTTTGTTTTTAAGTTTTCAATAAATTTGTGTAGAATGAACGAGATAAAGCTCTTAAACTCGTACTTTTTGCACTTAGTTGCTAGTTTTGGAGGTATCATTTCGACGATAGTCGTCTCAAAAGTGACGAGATTTGAGCCCTGGTTTTTTGTTTACACTTCTTGATAAGTTAGGTTAATTTATAATACCAAGTGTAATCCATTCTCAATGTCTAGAAATCATTTGTGATAAAAAACACAACTACACTCACTACTAATGTGCTAAAAATAAAACCCCTTGCGACTGATTTATGAAAGGGTTAACATGAGTCTTCATTTCTGCAACATATAGATACCCTACCTACATTTTATCCGAATATCAAACTATCAATATTAGCGACTATTTATGCTCTAAAGATCCTTGCACAAAAATACACACGAAATCATTGTTTTTATCATAAAATAAAGTTAAATAAGCTGCAACTCCATCTGTGTATGTACATCGCTTCAGAAAGAAAGACAGCTGTCAAAAAACTGAGCCCTCCTTAGTATCGAGCAAGCTGCTTTTAATTGAGCTTGGAATCTCAAAGATTGACGAAAAGGGGTCTCCAAGATGCTCACAGACCTTTCCTATTTAAATGACAGTTCCGTGCTAATAAAATAGATTTTCAATCATTCTACCAATTTATTAAGATAGTTATGTGCATCACAAATAGTGAAATGATTCAATTTATTGTTACAACTCCAAACAGAAACGTGACCAAATTTAAAAACACATATTAGTCGGGTCAATGACAAACGATTAACCTGAGTGTGTGACAAGTAAATATTTGACTTTCAAATAACGTTTTGCTGTGTGCGGAAATATCTGTCAATTCATTAGCGGTATGTAAATAAACAAATCGAATTCAAAAAGAGAATATAATAAATGTGGCAACTCAATTACTAGCAACAGACAGACTCTGAAAAGCGGATCTTATCGAAATTGTGTACTGGCGACAGCAAAAATGTTTTTAATTACTTGATTACTTAATAAATCTCCTTAACTGTGTTCGGAGTAAGTATTTTAAGCAGTTTGAGTGTGGGAGCACTAATTTAGATATATAGCTCATGATACGCATTATTTGATGAAGCAGATTAGAACAACAAAATCAAGCGCTTTTTATTAACGATGTTATAAAAAAAAAGATCCAAATAGCAAAATATCATAAAATGAAAATTGTTTTCCGTTTTTTGGTTCACTATATACTAAGTTTGTTCTAGGGATGTGAGGTTTTGATTATAGGTTGAGTTGAAGTGGCTTTTTTAGTGAAACAAATTCATAAATCCAATTCAATTGATTTGTTTGCAATTCGCGCTTATGTGAATAGTCCTTTGCTGCTGTGGAGTATTAAATGCACTGACTTTTGATTCAAGGAATTGGGTTACCCCGAGAGGGAATTCGTGATAAATTATAACATTTGGCAAAAGTTAAAAATTAAATTGTCTTTTTTGTCGTTTTTTTCAGAATTGTTTAGCAATAATCACAAACAGACTAATGCCGCCAAAACAACAGTCATTCAACATAGTTTTGAAAATCTGTCTTTTTTATTGTAAAATCTGTGAACTGTGAACCTTCGGGAATTTATATTAAAAAGCCACTTTGTACATTTTTCGATTGAAACCAACGACATCAAGAGCTGTGAGGATATCTTTTAATTTGCAGTCAATAGCTGGGACTCCGAGATTGAGAAGTTGCATCAGCAATACACAGAGGCGAGTCAACCACATCGTCATTGTCAAGCTAAACACACGATCAAAGTTTAGAGGCGAATCATTTGTTCTGAATTCAGAATTTTAACATTTTTGTTACATTTTTTTTTTCTTAGAATGCTTACAGATACATCCATTGCAAAGCACCAACCCACCGCCCCAGAGCAGTCCCTAAACTTCTCCAAAAGGCATAATGTAAATCTTTCCATTGAAAGCAACCCTTCAAAAGTAACGGTTTCTCTTCTCTGATGTATCCACTCGCGCTACTCTCAAATTTTTAGCATAAAGTTTTTATGCTAAAGCGTCCTTAATTTCACTTAATATGTCATCATAGTCTTGGCTTCTGATGGCACAGAGACCTAAACCAATAATCGCTGGACTAATTATTTAACTAGTTACTTAGATGTCACTACAATTCCGTTTTTTATGCTTTATGAACTATTCACTTTGTGACCCATCGGTGATATTGATATTGATCCTACGTAAATTCTATAAATGCATAGGCTGCTCTATACAAGTTGTTCAAACCTTTAAAGTAAATCCAAGTATTGATTCCGAAAATGTATATCCTAAGTATACCATTCGTTTGCAGTGCCACACAGTCGTTCCAGTTTATAAAATTGGACTTACTATATGTACTCTTTAAGAAAATCGTTTTAGCAATCTATAACGAAAGCCACCACTCAGTTACCAAATCAGATATGGCAACAACAACTCGTGTGTAAACGCTTTCGGTGGCGTTTATAAAGAGTTTGTGCAAAAACCTTGTTTTGCATTCACTCAAATAGTGGAAGCAACCAAAAATGATTTATTTTTGATTGATTTAGTTTGAAGCAAGGCCGTTTGAATTTGTTAGTAGCCTATAAATAATTATACCGCTGGACTAACTATTTTTAAAAACAGTTACCTTTGTCTACAGCAAAATGAAAGTCATTTTGAAATAAAATAATGAAAATAATTTTCAAGTGGGGAATAAAATCAAGAAATTAACTTCAGCATTTTTTTGGCCAATTAATTTGAAATGAGCAAATATGTCCCATACGGTCATTGTTTTAGCAAAGATTCAAAATAGGCTCCATTTTTAAATACAGAAGTCTCGGTGACCATCAAGTAGGTAAACGGTGCGTCTAGATCGGATGTGGCTTTTCATCTAGTGACGAACTCACACACCGCATTTCGGTGTTCGAACCATTTAAATGTTAAACAAAGAAAACATTGTGCGCAGACTACATGTTAGTTATTAAGAAAGTTCTATTATTATATACATTTAGCAACAGTTAGCACAACTTAAGCCACCTGAAATATTTCACAAAAACACCGAAAACAGCTGTTTCCTTGTATGTACATTTGTCAAATTAAAAGCTCAAATATTCTTTTGACTCAGAAACGAACGGGTCTCGTGCAGATTGTCAACACGAATTTGTTTATATATATATGTATATCGAATCAACAACAAATTATATACAATTAGCAATTTTTTGGGTCATTTTTAACCACTTATGCAACGCGAATATTATTTATAAATATCAACAGACGTTGGCACATGCTTTGCGTGTTTTATTTAATCAATATTTTGATGAAACAAAAAATATATATTTATAAATAATTATTGAAATTATCTGCCTTCAACAGGTTTTTTTGTTAAAATATATAAATTAAATAAATAGGCAACCTTTTTATGCGCAACAAAGGCACGACCGAAACCAGTTGAGTTTTTGTTCAAAATCCGTTCAAAGCTTTTACCAGTAAATTACTGCTGTGTTGGCAAACTTTGAGTCCAAAATGTGAGCGGTGCGTGTAAAAAGTTGAATTACAATCAAAAGAAACTATTTGAATATGGTAAGCGAAAGGAAAGCTATTCGGAGCAGTCTTGATTACACTTTCACTATTCACACAAATCACAGGTGCTACCTTCTCTTTTCTTACAGTTGCATGCCGCGAATACACTGAGAGCGATTTTCTTTTCTTCTGTTTCGGACACTGTTCGAAGCGAGGTACGAACCGCGAAGCGTGCTTATCAAAACCCAACTGAGCTCAGGTGGAATTGCAATGAGAAGCAGATTTTACATGAGCTCGACTCGGACTGAGACTGGGAGTGCGAAACAAGTCAATCTTGTCGTGTACTCTGTTTTCAGATGGGGGGTCGATTCACTGGTTTCTGCAGCTGAAGCGACTGTCACAGTACCAGATGAGATGAAGTACTGCGACGAACCCCATTGTCAAACCGAAATTTACGAACGAAAGTTATTTGTATTGTTTTTTTTCCAACTCGTTTGGGGTGGCATTTTAGTAGGGGCGATAATAAAGCAATTAAGCGATATTGTTAAGTGTGGTTGGAGCGCAGTAGTGTCGTGAACAAGATGTAAATGTTTATGGCCTTTGAGAAAAGGTGCGCAAAATGATTACCATTGAGGAAACGTAATCTGGGTTCTGATTAGATTCGTTGGTATATTTGTATGGGTGAAGGTTTCTATTTTAGCGACCTATAGTCGAATGGCTTATCTTTCCAGGTTGCGGTGTGTTGTAGTATGGATAAGTATAATCCTGCAATTATTTGACGGCTATGGTTTTTTGCGATTGAGATTTGGCGTACAGTAGATTTATTGATTTACAAATAGAGCTGACAAAAAAAAAATTCGAATTCTTGGGAAGCATCACAGGCGGGTGCTTTCAAAAATGCGTTTAAATTTTGCACATTCTCGAGGGTTTTATTACCGACAAGATGACGTTCAGTTTGTGTAATGTATTTCTGTTTTTTGTGCCATTTAGATCAGACTTTAACTTCTCTAGACTCAAGGTTCACCATGAACGAAAATAAGGTTTTCACTATCGTTTTATAACGTCGCACACAAAGTATTTTGTAAATTGCATATAACGTTGCAATAGCTGTGAAAATTCGACTTTATCTGAAATCGGTATTGTACTTAGCTATTATTTTGTAATGAGTATCGGACACGTTACACTTTTGTGAATATTGACCATCGGCTAATTGAAAATGCAAAAAATGTGAAGAGGGCAAATGGCGGAAAAAATTGCTCATAAAGTTCCAAGCATGTGATATCAATACAGTAGAGGAAGCAAAATCCGTCAATAACACCAATTATCAACAAAACTTGTGTAGTTTCCGCTATTATATCAACAACGAACAGTTTCCAGAGCTCCAACTGAAAATGAAATGTTTTTTTTTTGATCAATGTATTTATGTATTGCTAAAAAAAATAAACAATAAATAGTTGGCGCAACATATCCGTAGGGACCCTAGGCCTAGCTTCTCACAACCATTTGTCTTGTGCGAGTTTTAATTTTTTGGGGACGAATGGAAGAGATCTACAATTTTATGTCGAGTCCAAACCGCAAATTGAGAAGCTCTTTCATGACAGTTATACTCTCGGATGTTTGTCAGACGTTCGCGAGAGTTGGCGCAGTGAAAAAACCTTAAGTTTGAATTTGGTTTTTTTTCGGGATTTAAACCTGGGACCCCTCGCTAAGTAGTCCAACACAGCAACCACTAAGCCACTGCGCCGATGGATGTATTGCTACCAAAATTTAAATCGGAGTGGGAACACTGAAATCGAATATTTGTCTCTTTGGAACAAATGATGTATTTTTCTATATTTAAAATTTGTTTGTTGACATAATTAAGGTTGAAACTTATGAAGCTATTATATTTGTAATAAGAAGTAGGCAATATAAAATACAACTTAACTAACATTTCAATTGATATAAAAAATACGTTTTCAGAATTCGAAATTTCCTACGTTTTTACGCATTACTTACGCGTTACCTTTCAAAAAACATGAGTTATCTTTACAGTGGAAATAAGTAAAAGGTGTCCAACTTAGCGAGGACAAATTTTCTATAGCAACTTTCACTAGAACCTTATTGTATTGTTATTTAATAAAAGTTTGGCCTCTGTTTATTTATATTACCCATGTGGGAAAAATAAATAAAAATGCTTTCTGGACCACACAAAAATTTATTGTTTATTGTAAGTTTGTCTGAATCGCCTTAAACTATTGATTAATAAACGAAAGGTGCTATAGCGAATTCCACCTTAAATAAGCCTTTTGCTAAGAAATCCGACTTCGAAAAAAATAAATTGATTGTCAATGGAAAACTTGCTACCAACTTAAAAAAAAAAACAAAGTGTCTATGGAAATTGGCCCTTTTAAATTGGGTACTCTATTAAAAACTGTTGATATTTTAAATGTTAGATTTCCTTCTTTGCTCCATGTTCCGAGAACTGAGACTTTAGACAGCACTTAAAAAAATACTGAAAGGCAAAGGATATTTCACGAGAACATTTTATGAGTAGCTGCGGCAACATGCAGCTTTTTTTGAAAGTGTAAAATTTTTTTTTCCAAAAAGTGTAACAAATATAAAAAAAATGTAACAAACTGAAAAAAAAAAACGTTGTCAACGGCGAAACAGAAAAATATTGTTGTATTTTCTAGTTCCCTTCCATTCCCACTCGCAGTTGACGTTTTGCACACCTTGTGCTCTGTGAAAACAAACAAATACATTGACAGAAATTGTTAGAAATTTGTTCGAAAGAAAAAAGTGCTGCCAGTTCAACTTTTCAATATTTTTCGAATTGAATGGGAAAAAGTGTAACAAAACGAAAAAAAAGTATTGTAACAAAATTATAAAATAATTATAAAGTGTAACAATTTTGTTACACTTGTATCATTGTGGCAATGCTACTAGCAAGCAGTTAAACGTTCAAAAATCATAATTATTTCAAGTTTGCCCATAAACGGTGGATATACTCTCGATCAATGCGATGTATATATCGCAGTGATCGCTTCGTGGAACTTTTATGAATAGTTCTGTCATACAAAATGAAATAAACTTGCCTTTAACGTAAGTGTAGCCACTACTCGTATAATAAATCCAGCTTATGTTTTCTTAAATTTGGTGGGCTATAAAGGTGTTACTGAGTCTGGGGTCTCAGGTTCGATGCCAGGTTTTCCACAAAATATATAAAAAAAACATACTAGAGCTTATTGTCCCGAAAAAGTTTCTCAATTAAGGGGTTTACCGTTTAATATTGTAAGCTAGACCCAGTGTTGCCATAAAAATATTTGGTAAAAATAAAAGAAAAATCTTACTTCACAATTTTTTTTTTAAGTAACAATAACAAAAACAAGTAAAAGTCTGATGTCGGCCTGGCCGATGCTCTGATACCGTCCACTGCATACAAGTCATGCAAAATTGGTTTTGTATGGGAGGTACCAGAACTACTTGACCCACATAGCCCAATTTTATATCAATCTAACGACGATAAAAATAAGTCCTTTCACCAAACTTCATTCGTCTAAGTTGATTCCGTTGGACGCTCTCGTGTTTCCAACAGACAGAGAGACACATGGGTCTAATATTGATTTTGTATGGCAGGTACCAGAACTACTTGACCGACAGAGCCCATTTTCAATACCAACCTGACGACGATAAAAATAAGTCGTTTCGCCAAATTTCATTCGCCTATGTCAATCCCTTTGGGCGCTATCGTGCTTTCAACAGACAGACAAACGGACATCGCTAAATCGATTCAGAATGTGATCCTGATTCAGAATATATATACTTTATGAGGTCTCCGGTGACTCCTTGGCGTTACAAATATAATGACAAAGTGAATATACCTTCCTTGGAGGGTATAAAAAGAGTTTTTGAAGCTCAGATTTCTGGAGATTTCTGGTTGTTTAAAGTCTGCAGCTAGGTTGAAAATCTGCAAAATGCAGACAAATCTGCACTTATGGTAACGCTGCTAGACCTAGCGACCTTCAGGAAATTGTTGCGCCAACTATTTATCATAATTATTCATTTAAAGAAGATTTAAATCGAACCCTTTGGCTTGAAGTCTAGTTCCACAATTTAATCTCTTTTGCGATGTGTTCATTAAATGTTAAACGTCGGCAGATTTGGCTACTGAATAGAGTAGCCACTAGCGAGTAGGAACCTGAACCTATTCGGCGCAAAGAAGCTGGTCTGCAGAACCACTATTCTTTCAAACACTTTTTGTTTTAATTTTATACGTACATTGGCTATTGGGAGTTTGTAAATTCCTCCCTAACAGATTATGTTATACTACACACATAATTGGGAGATTGGCCTCAAGTTGTGTGCCTTATCGTGTTGGCATAAACTACCTCAATTCATGCTAAACAACCGTCGTAAAGATAAAAATAAAAATATCGCAGAAAACGATAGTTATTCACATGACTTTTCTATTTATAGTTTATCAGCAAATATTTAAAAACAAATTCATAGAACATGTCAAAACCGTTAGCTCCAGGACAAGATGTGCCTGCAAAGAAAACTAGGAAAAAACTCAGCAAAGCTGAAAGAAAACATTTAAGACATCTAGAAGCTATGCAATTGAAGGAGCGGCTAATCAGGGTAGGTAACTCATTTAGCATGAAGTTGGACGACGAGGTTGCTATTCAGTTTAAATTGGAGACGGTGAACTATCATGGTCAGGATAGTTTGAAAAATTCGTTGAACCATGAAGCTGTTCGCTCTCCTTAGGGTAGCTTTCTGTGCAAAGTTCTTATGGATTGTTTGTAACAATTTCTTATAAACAACCGGACCAACAATTCTGTGACGTTATCTTCAGACACGGACCACTACTGACCGGGGGTCTGGGAAAACACAACATCCTCAATTTTTCTATTCTGTTTTTTTTTCACTTATAGGAGCAACTTTTGCGAGAAATAGAATTGACAAAAGTATCTCTCAAGCGTGGTAAACTGGAATGGGAAGACACCTGCAGGCAGATAAAACTAAAAGAATTCCGAGCAGAAATCGAAGAATGGGGTTCGAAAGCAGAACGCCTCCTCGAAAAGAAGGACGAGAAAATCGATCTGCTCCTGAAGAGTATCGAAGAAACTCAAGAGTTACATGAAAGGAACTTTTCCAAACATCTGGACCAGTTGAAGTATCTCACTGGTGAGTGGATTATTACAGAAGAATTAAAAACTACTCCCCATACCTTCCTAGAATGCCACCAAGCTTTGCGGGACACAGCGACGTCTCTCTATGAAAAACAAGCTTCGGAGATGATTCAAGATTTCATGCAGGAGCACGGCATCGCACAGGAAATTCAAGAGCGCATCAAGCTGAACACTGAGAACATCATGCACTCGTCTAATGTCGTGACCAAGGGTAGGCTGCGCAAGAACTACGACCACTACATGGAAAGAAAGTTCGACGAAGTCTCTTCTGAGATTGAGAAGCGATACACGTTTCGCGATGAGGCCGCCAAGAAAATGAGGAGCCTGCAAGACCAGCTCTTACTCTGGATAAAGGACCTCCAAGGGGACATGATAGACGTGCATAAGACTGAAAAGTTTCTGTATTTCATGCAGCGACAACGGAACTACGTGCAGGAATCAAACAAGCTCAACGATATCGAGAGAGTCAGCCGCAGGACAATATCGGACTTGGAGCAGGAGCTGCTTGAGATTGAGACGGAGTCTAGCAGAAAGATTTACAGCCTCAAGCTGGAGCAGACGTACTTCCTCGAAGTAAGATCGATCATAAAGAGATCTATAGAACGGGACAAGCAGCTTACCCATGAAAAGTTGTTAGCGGTGGCCAGCGAGAGCTATCGGGTTATAAATGTGAGTACAAAAGTCGGTTAGGGTTTCTTTTTCTAAAATTGCTTTTCATTCACAGAAACTGAAGGAAATTGTAAGGAATGGGGAGCTCATTCTAGGTCTTGCGGTCTGCTGTCGTAAGTATAAGACCGAGAATGAAAAGGTCGTCCCGTGGAACAACGAAGCTGAAGACTCGGAGCTTATGTTCAAAATGGCCTTCGATCTGGTCAAGCATCTGGATATTTCCGAGGAGGTTGACTCTAAATTGAAGTGCCACATAGGCTTTAAAAATCTCTCTTTCAGGAACTCTGCGACCAGATGAGTCTTTTGAAAAATTTCTGGCGTCGCTGCTCCGACGTTAGGCTGCACAGCCTACTTCTTCGGGAGGAGAAACGCAGGCTCGTTGAAGAGAATGAGCGATATCGCAACATAGTCCGTTCGATGAAGAAGTCCGATGACGTGAGACATATTTTGGAAGCAGTCGAAATAAAACAACAATTCTAGACTTTACTGTGGATCATAATTCAATATATCGAACGAAATGATTTTATAAAAGGACACGGCCCAATTTTGTAGCACTTCCGGAGCATAGTCTCTGTAGAACCGCATGTAAATTTCAGCATAGAGTATTCGGTGCGGCACGTCCAGCGTCTGTGAGCAGTAATTCACATTCATTTCCCTGTCTAACTTGTGCAGGTTCTCACGGATCATTTGACTTTCCTGTGGGTCGGGGAAATCTCTGGTGTTGCGCATGGCTACGAATGCCACATCGATGTGGCAGCATTTACCTTCTACAAAGCGGTCTCACTGAAAAGGTTTGCAATCAAGAGAAAATACCTACCTCCGCGTTTTAGGAGTGACACTTTCAGTGGAATCGCGCGGTGAATATCTTCAAATCGGAATTGGACGAGCTTCAGGCGGGTGTCGTTTCGCGAAAGGATCATGTCGCGAGTGATTTGCTGAAAGCCCATTGGTGTTGTGTAGCTGCTGATATGCATTCCATCCTGGTCGCGTATGCTGTTGCTCATCACAACTGCTGACTGTAAATGATTGAGAAGATTAAAATAAATAACTGAAACTCGCAACGAAATATGAATTCAAAATATCCCCTATTTATCCCTGGCACAATTGTACCATTTCGTGAAATTTCAAAAGACCAACTTTCAAAGCTTTTATCGTATCTGACAACCAATAGTGGTACCCAAGCTTTTTGCGATTTTACTTTACACCTAATATCCAAACCGCACATTCACGTTCCACAAGTTCCACACAGTGCGTCTCAACACCAATCACTATCTGATGCAAATGCAGGGTGCTCAACAAAGAGTGTGGTTCCTGAACAAGCTTTTAGGAAACGTGTTCGAAGATTGTCATTCTTCGTGAACGTACCGAATAAAAAAAAGACCAAATGGTAAAGTTGAAAAAAATTAACTGTGATCATAAAACGTCGGCATTCTGTAAGGCGAAACGTTCAAACGTTTTCGTGTGCACGAAGAAATTTGCTTGTGTAACCTAGGGCGAATCATTCGTGCGCACGAAAACGTTTGATCGTTTCGTCTTACCCATTTATATACGAGCTGTTCATTGAGGCGTTTTGCGCTGCTTATTAGGTATGTTCGACATTCGGTCGCTCATTTCAATGTTTGGTGGACGTTTTTTTGGCCCGTTTTTCAGGGCGCCAAAGAGGTTCTTCCCGCGGTTACCTAAAGTTGGGCATTTCGGGGCGTTTTTCTCTAAGTTTTTGGTGTCGTTTTTCGATAAGGCTCTGGGCGTTTTTTGTGAAGTCTTAACCGGTTGGTTTCTGCAACTTTTAGAAAGTTTTTTTCCGACAGACATGTGTGTAGTTTTTGGGTCGTTCTTCTGTAAGACCCTTTTAAGGCTTTCCTAACGTTTTTCGTTTTTTTTTTTGTCAGTTTTTAGTCAATTTTCAAACAACGTTTTTTTTTAATTGGTTCCTTCTTAAATCAGTTTTTGGGCGTCGTTTCAGGGGGTTTTCGTGTGAATTTTCTTCGAATCTAATGTTGTTCGATACGTTTTTCGGCGTTCTTTAAGTCTTCTATAGGAACCAGATTTTTGAAAGTGGTTTTTATAAATTTCGCGGTGAGTTCTTCGGAACATTTCCTGAAGCGATTGTAATACTTTTCAGTACGCTTTTCGGGCGGTTTTTAAGTATTTACTCGATCGTTTTTGGTAGTTTATACGGCGAATCTTTAGTTGTCGAAGTCTAGTGGTCGTTCTTCGAGCAACATTCATTCGCAAAGTCTTGGATTGTTGTTGACGATGGTTGTTTTTTTCGAGCCCAATTATGGAGAGTATCGTTAATATTTTTACCCAACCTTGGCGATATTAAGATCGTGTTTCCTTACGTCTATTTTTAATGTTTTTTTTTTCATGCGCTTTGCATTCTTTTTGCGATTTGTTTCTTATGCTGTTTCTCGCTCCGGTTCTTGGGCCGATTTTCTGTGCACTCTTTTGGAAAATTTGTAAGGCGTTTTCTGGAGGATTTTCTATTATTTTTTTGTTTCATTTGTCGACAAAAAGATCTTAAGAACCATTCAAAAAAAAAAACATCGAGAAATGTCACAAAAACTGAAGTCAAACCAAAAAAAAAACCCCCCTAAGAAGTTATTTTAAAAACAAGTCTTCCCCAACCGAATGAGTCTGATCAATCGATTCAAGAAAATGGTCAAATAAAGATTAGCTTTTCAGCAGATTGATGCTTTTGAAATTTTGAAAGGACGACCCACATTATGTCTATAGATTTGACAAGATAAACTAGTGAAAATGAAATATGACACGAGTTGCAATGATCCCAAAGAACATTTCAATAAACTAATACGCATACTGGCTTCACCACACCTGAACCTTTCGAAATCGCGTATAAATCTTACAAACTCAATAAGCACTAACCTGCTTGGTCCCCCGAATGAACTCATTTTGTACAAACTCCGGGTCCCACAGTAGTCGGAGCTTAAGCATCTGAATGTGTGTCTGCAGGTATGTCCACGGATTATGCAGATACACAAGCTTGGGAAGAGTTTTTGGATTAAGATCTCGCTGCTGCCATTGCGAGGACCATCGTCTTGGCGTGTTCCTGTTTATACTCCTCAAAGGCTCACATATTATTTTCCAAGTTGTGCAAACATTTCGAAACATCACTTAAAATTTTGATTTTGATTTTTTTATGATTCTGTGTGACTCTCTAGTGTCAAAGTGGTGTAGAAAAACAAGGCAAACGCCCAAATAAATCGCAAAACACACAAGGTAATCAGCGTGTAGGAGTAGGTAGTCGCCGATATATTCGCAACAATAGGGATACTCTTACTCTGTGCCAAAGAACCAGTTACATAAAAATGTTGCCCACACTCTGGAGGGTCCAGAGTGATCGTTCAACTCTTTTTTCTCCTCTTCTGGTCGACGCTTTTGTTACCTTTATGTGTTTCATGGTTTTTTATCGTCGTTTTTGGTGAACTCATCAGAAAAGTAATGTCGGCGGCGGCAAAACACAGACGATTCTCTTGATTATTCCACCAAATTAGAGAACTTGTGTTGTGGTTCGAGGATTCAACTCGTCCTCTTGAATGAATGGGCTGGAGCGATGCCAGTCGGCGTAGTGCGGGACGAAGCAGCTCGACCGAACACGAAATCGAACTTTCCTCCACCAGCTTGAGTCCGATCCGTTCATTTAAATAAAAATCGCCAGAGTGCGATGGTGCATGGTTTTGGATGTCCCCCCGACTGATGACGACGGTAGGATATACAACTCTGCTGGTGTGCTATGTCCGACGGCGTATTTTGTGATCGGCGTATTGCTCCATTCTCATCTCTTCCTTTTGTGTATTCGGATTTCGGATCACATCGAATTTATTGGGAAAATTATTCCTTCTCTGCGAGTAATGGAGGAGATCCTGAAAGGAATTTTTGCGCGTCGATGTCTGTCTGGGATTGTTAATGCATCGATGGATTCTTGTCGTGGTTCTGGTTGTTTTTCACATCGTCTGCGGCAGAGTTGTGTCTCTTGTTCCTTTCTCAGGTTCGGGAATCTTTTTCTATCTCGTGCACCGCAAGGGTTCACTTCCGATGGATTCTATTTTTGTACTTGTGATCAACAAAAAGCAAAAAAATTATGCATCTTGTGTGTGTGGTCCTTGTCGAAGAGATTGTAAGTTTTTAGTGCACTTTGTCATGTAAGAAAAGACTTTTGCTTTACCGTCGCAAGGTGTTATTTCATATTGAGTTCTCCTATCAGACCGAGCCGACAACTGAGCTGGTTTATTGGACACTCCGGGAATTGTGTGTATGCTCAGGCAACATGATCTAGGGTACACGTTTCGAAGAAGCGCATCTAGACTTGATCGGCATGCTCAAGCATTAAAGTTCGAGTGTGTCTGGGCGCCACAAAAAATGTCAGTGATAATTTGTGTGTTGTAACAAGACATAAACAAAATGAAGTCAAGTGGTAAATTAATTTAAATTGGTATGCCCGTTTTACGACGCAATAAAAATTCGAATAGCATCCAAAAATGTAGCGTTTTTCCTGCCGAAAGTTTGTTCATGCGTTTAGCTTTGACTATGTTTTTGTATTTTGGACTAATTCCGCACTTTTATGTTTCTTGAGGAATATAAAGCGAACTCGATAACAGAACAGAACGCATTTTTGTATGATTAGTTTATGAGACTTTTAAGTGTTCAGTTCCGCAAGTGACAATGACTTGGTCTACTGCATATACAAGTTCAAGTCGAAATCTTATTCGGAAAATATAAGCTCTAACAGTAGTCGTTCATTTGCCTTGATTGTTCAGTTCGGAGAAGACACATTAAACCAGCCCCATCTAAAAGCCTTCTGAATTGTCCTGAGGTAAATTTGCTCATCGCTTGAGTGGTATTTTAACAAGATTATTTTTATATTTCTCGTTAATATTTGCGACAACTTGGAACCGCTTTGATAAGTCATTCATTTTCGTTCATTGCCTAGGATGCTTAAGTGGACTTTTTACAACTTAAACTACCCCCACCGATATTAATCTTTCATTAAGTGCTATCTCGATCTCAACGTGTAGATGAGAGAACTCGAACTTCATCTTGGCCTACCTAGAGGACGTTTTAATACAATATTTGGAATTGCTACTGGTTAGACGACAAAGCTGAATGCGACAATGCACATAATTTATTAGGCACTTTGAGTGCCTGGCCCAAAGCGTCGAATTTGAAAATGTTACATTACAAAATCACTTTGTAATCTCTTCTCGACACAACCATCATCACCTCATTTGATTGGATATCCATCTCATTGTTCTGGGGCCATCATATTAATCTTATAATTCAATAAGGAATGTCTGGAATGCCATTGAAATAATCTCGCCCCATCTCGATTGTCGAATACGATTTCCTCGCTTCCGTTTGCACTCGCATTTCCATGAAAAATCTTAGATTCTCCTCTCAAATCTCGATGGAAAAAAGCTAGAGATAGTAGAGTTGCTCTGGCTACTGGCTCTGGCTCTCTACAGACAGAGAGAGTTTTCCGTTTTCAGTTTTCCCTACTCGAACTCTCTTTCCGTTCCATTGAGCTTTCCAGTGATGGAAATGCGAATATGCTTTCCCTGCAGACAAACAGCTTACCACCGAGAAGTAGCAAACGAGCAGAACCAGAAATGTTCTTTGTGTGCACAAACTCCGTGGACCATAACAAAAAGGTCAAAAAGAGTATACCAACTAAAAAAAAGACACACATCTGAAATCCCGATTTTTAAGTTCTGATAAATTGGCCAAAGTGGCTGCTCCACCGATGGCGGCACTATATGCACAAGCACATGTTTTGCAGAACGGACCGGGTCCAGGAACAGAAGTTGCTCGGTTGGCTTAATAGAACGGTCTTTGGTTAGAATGATTTTAGAAGAAGGTGTAGCCATGGGAAGTGCGGGAAGTGGAAAAAATGCAGATCGGTGGTACGTAAGACGTATACGTTTGCCATTAGGCTGAGAAACAAGTTTTGGCGCGGATCGAGTTCTGTGCAGCTATTTGTGCACACAAGTCAAAGTGGTTTTTGGACAGTAAATTTTTAGAATCATGCTCTGCGCCAGTGGACAGTGCGGATGAGGATGGATTCTTTGTCTCTTGTTCCAGGGGGCGATCGCTGGACCTGCGGAGAAACCACACCGTCGCGTCGGTTGTCGCTGTGCACGATTGTTATTGAATGCGGGAATTAACTTGGGGTATTACATAAACGTTGCCGCGAAATCCCAAAAAAATATGCGCGCATGAAAGGAAGACTGGTTCGATGGGCACCTTCCCACTGCTTGTTTGGCGAAGAGATTAACGTGCGAAAAATTATTGAAAATGAGCGGCGCGCAACAAGAATTTTAGAATGTGTCTTCTTAGTGATCTTTTTGTTCTGCACTTTTCCTTTAATGAAGATAGGTATACGGATGCACAAGCACGCACATGACTAGGGCTAATTGTGACTATGGATAGAACCAGAGAAGGCGATTCGTATGTGGTAAATAATGGGTCCATATGATGGACACTTAAACTCAGTTTTCAGCAAACCTTACCTAAAAATGGCATAGTTTTTAAAAAAAAATGCCATGCCCAGGTTTGTAAAAAAAAGTTAATAGTAAGAAGGTAAATTAAATGACAAAGAAAATTCGATCAACTCTTCGTCCTGCTCGAAAAATCATAGAAAGTAGTAAATTATAGTGATATATCCTTCATCAAAATTTAAAATTTACACACACAAAGGGTTCTGCAAAATAAAGCCCCAGGACATAAGACCTCAAAAGGAAAAATGTAATAAGGCCTACAAAATGCGCCTACAAAACAAAAATTGTCTAAATTTGTAGAGCAATTTCACTTTATTCACATTCACATTGCTATTTTAATTTCAAAAATAACAGCTGACAGGAACTGTGTATAACGTGACTTTCGGTTATTGTAAGCGACTAAAGAATATAGCTTAACAAATCGGGCGATTTATTAAAATTGTATACATCGCGTTAAAAGCCATAATAGCTGAAAAAATCGGCCTAAGTTTTACATAAATGTACCCGAGTACCTACTAAAATAACTGAAAAAATAGAGCTTTAAAAATCAAAGCCTCATTTTATTGGGGCCTAATTTCCATTTTAAAAATGGGGCATAACTTCAATATAAAAATTTACCCCAATTTAACGGTCTTTTTCATTTATTTTGAGGCCTTATTTCATTTCATTGCGGCTTAAATTTCTATTTCAAAAATTAGGAACTGTATCCCAATTCTTGGCCCTTACTTCATTTTTACTTTTGGGTCCTCATTTCCTGGGGTCTGATTTCGCTCAGCCCGGACAAAGTGTTGATGTTGCTTTCTTGAATGTTTTTTTTCGAAGCGATTTTTACTGGTTTGTGAAGAGTTTTTCAACACATTTTCGGGCTCGTTTTTAGACGCGCTTTTGACGTATATTTGTACGCGTGTTTGACCCGTTTTTTAATACAATTTTACAAGTTGTTTGAAGTGTTCTTGGATATGTTCTTTGGACGTTTATTCCAATGAGTTTTTTGAGGCGTATGAGCGAAAGCACTCGTTTTTTAACGCTTTTTTGCGCTAGATACATTGGAAATGAAATTCCGAATAGTGTAAACATTTTACATAGACACTACCGGACAAAGCGATTCGAATCTGAAATCGTATCAAGAAATAACCTCACTCTTGGCCTTATGTCAGTCTCTACCTCTTGTATTAGACTAGAACCAGGTACTTAGTGAACACCATCAAGTTGTGGCTGAGTAAGTTTGTGCCGAAAGCGGGTCTTCTGGGCATTCGAAATTCGAAAAACCCCACGTTGGGCGCCACCTTTATCAAAATGATAGCCTGGCATTTTAAATATTTAGAAATGGTTAAAACTGTTAGCACCTACTGTTTACCAACAACCTTTCCAACATACACGAACACTAACACCCTACCTGCAGGCCGCAGTGAGCTAACCCCATATTCCAGATCCACTACCACTTACCGCTTTCCGTATAAACGTGCATGCATACTCTTTCTGACTTTTCTCTCACTGTGTTTCTCCTCATCTGCACAATATTTCCATTTTCCAATCAGCTGCTCTGCTGCTGCAGCACCCCAAAAACAGCCGGCAAATATTTGCGCAAGGGGATTTCGGAGTATACCATTCCACTACGGCTTCCAATAAGCGCTGCAGTGTTATTTACACTCCAATTCCACCCCCGCAAGCCACAACCAATTCTAACCAAGAGACATGGCCGCATATTGCAGAAAGCAGAACTGCACAGTGCACATCACACACGAAATACACTCACTCGCCGGTGGCGCTCTTCAACTTCACACCGACGCAGCTCTTTCCATGAATGAATGGAACGAAAAGTTTCGTGTCCGTTGCCTTCTGCACTGCACTGTTCTGTACAGTGTGCACACGGTGGCTACACTACAGACTACAGTATAGTTTGCATTACTCCAGTCACTCTCGCAATCCAATTGGAAATGTTCAGTTTACTTTTGGCTGTCCATCGGTATAGTAGTGCCGCGTCGTGAATGCTTGAAATTGTATTCAAGTTTTGATTTGTGCGTTCCATGTGTGTGGCTGTGTGCCGTTGTTTTAGTTTCATTTCCAAAATACAAAATATTACGGTGTCCGGTGTAATTGAGTGAGGGTTGACACTTCACAAGGAAAAGGAATAAATCACCCCCAATCCCTAAGCTATTTTCGGGATTGATTAAGTAATTTTTGTTTTTTACCAAAATAGATCTTCGAAAAAGAAGAAAATTCTAAAGTGATGCCCAATTAAAGGTCTGGTGTTGAAATAGTGTCACTGAGAAAAGAAAATCGCCGTTTGATTTTTACTGTGTTGTTTTGTGTTACGAATAAAAAGGTGGAAAAAGTTTTCCTTACAAATTTTGTTTACTCTCTTCTTCGCATGCCAGTGGTATAGTTTTGCACACACTTACGGAATTTATGTCAACTTGTACATTTTTTGTTACCACACTCAACTGGATGGCTTATTAATAAGTAAGTTTATTTTCTGCAAAACTTGTTGTGTGAATTTATTTATGCAGAGTTAAAAAGAAAAATAAGACTTGTTCTGCCATCGGAAAGCCACTGTCTTTAGATGAATTATAAATTTAAAAAAAAACATACAGAGTAGCTATGATGGAACTATGTTTGTATTTGGTCAAATGAACGCTTTTATAGTTATCATTGTTAGATAATGTTGTTGAAAAGGTATTGAAATTTTGCAATTAAAAGTTAAACAAGACTGAAGTATATCGACATTCTTAAAGCAGGCTTAAAGTTTAAAAGTGTTATAATGGAAAATCCCGAAACAAACTCTTATAGGGTGTGTAATATTTAACCTGTCAAAAGATTTTACGTGAAATGTGCATTATTTATACAAAATGTCACACAAGTTTGTCTTACATAGGAATTAAGGGTAACCATAATACTGAAACCTTGCCAATCAGTTAAAAAACAGGTCAGAACAACAAAACGATATATAGAGGACCGGAATCAGAGCTACCACTTGCGGAGGTACTTAATAGTACAAAACAGATTTTGAAAACTCTTCTGAAAACAGAACAATTTTTTTATGTATTTTATAGAAATAAGGCACGAAATAACACTTATCAAAAAGATTCTTAACGGCTTGCAAAGCACTGCGAAAGAGAGACAGAGTTGCCGTAGACCTTTAATACGATCAAAAGAGATGAGAGGAACTTTGGTAAGAAAAGATTGAGCACGTCAAGCGTGCAGCTAACAAAATTGGGAGAAGCCCCTTCTGGTTTGACGAGTGCAGTAAATATTCTCAAATAATACAGTGGAGATGACATGGCAAACCTTTCGGAACTTGGAAAATCTGTATTTCAACTGATTCTATAAGGGGGGAAAAAAAAAACAGCAGCCCATCTGTCTACCGGATCGAAACGAAATGAAGATAGCTATATCCCAGCTAAAGGCTAATAAGTATGACGGTTTCGCCGAAGAACTTTTGCGAATGCATGTAGATATCTTCGTAGACATGATGAATGTTTGCCCGCCTTCGTATAGATCATGATGAATGTAACCCTTCGTAAAAACCTAATTGAACTCTATAAGTGCGGTTTTAGACCAGGAAAGTCCATTTTTAGACAGGTCCCGGAAAAACTCTAGAAGCGCAAATAGATAGGCACTGGGTGACTCTCTTTTCAGTGATTTGGAAGCTACATAGACGAAAATATTTAATAATAAGCTACTAAGAGACATGACTAGGTTTGGCATCCCTAAAAAAAATACTCGTCTGTTTGCAAGAGCCCCACCGAAACCCTCGATGTCAAAAAAAAAGATTCAGGCAAGGCTAGGCACTGTTAGCCGACGTCATACTTAAAAGAATCGAGCGAAACTCGCGGACCAAAACACAAGGCACTAGGTTGAAAAGTGAATTTAATTATATACTTTTGGTATAGGTCCGGAAGGGCTTAGAAGTAGAAATGACTCGTTATATCGAAGTACATGCTGTCTAGAAGCCATACCCAACACCCAACATCGACAAATCAGACAGAAAGTCACAAAAGCTTATATTTTGAATTAGTATGAAACTTTGTCGACCTCTGAAAGTGTAAGGTGCCGCGTACAAACACGAAATACTTCAACAAACTTGAAGTGCACATCTGAAGGCAGTTTGTTAAGGTCCGTGCTTATACTGCAGAGGCTTGTTAATTTCTTTGTAAGTTCATCACGTAAAGACATCTAACCAAGCAGCTAGAGAGGCAAAACTATTTTCTGACCCGGAGTGGATCAGTAAATGAAGGGGCAGCTAATTGAGAGTTTTACAAGAGTTTCTGCAATCATTTCTTTGCGTAAGGGCAGATTTTCTGAAAAGGTTTCCATGCAAAGGGTGAATATCATGAGATCCCGCATTATATGAGGGATAAACTTTCTTTTCGATGTAAGATGGACTTTGGATGACGCATCGATAAACCTTTTCCGACGTTCAGAATTTTGTTATACATAATGTTCCACAGCAAGGGACCTATGACAGAACCTGGCGTCACACCGACCGTTCGTACTCTTTTAATCCCTCAACAGAATCATAGAAAAAGACTCTGTTCGCAAAGTATTTAACTCGTTTTTTTTTTGGCAGTGGAACATAAAAGCTTTGCTGAATATCATGCAAAAATATTTGTAAAGTCATACCTTACATTGGCCCGCACGACTTTAAATCCTACAAAATTTGCCAATAATCCGCAAATTCATAAAATCCACGCACAAACCACACACCACCCTATGCACAGTGCCCATTCGATTGAAGATGAAAAAGTATCTAAACGAGTCAAAAATAAAAATTAAACTGGTTGCTTATTATTATTTGTTTTATTGTCGACGTTGAGTGTGCATCGGCACGAAACTCACCTGTACGAAAAGAAAACTCACCGGTACACCGGAATACAACACGCACGCGTTTACATATACGCAATCCGCACACCGCTTTACATCCCTATACTCACCGCATCGGACCAATACACTCGGATCGGCGATGAATATTTTTTGTTGTTGCAAAATAAGAATTAAATAAAAACTGAGAAGATGTTTTTTTTTGTGTTTTTTTATTAAAAAACCTGAAATACGAGTGTGCACAGCTCATCTCTCACCAGGTTTACCACATCGTCTTTAGCTTTAGACATTTGTTTTTTCATTTCTGTGTTCGTTTTTCCTCCAAGCTACCGAAGCTGGCCTCAGCTTCTGGTGCAAAGAACGCACTTCGCAAACAGAAAGCAGCGGCAGCGTGATCATCATCATTACAACCGAAAGTATCATCAGCGTGCGCGCAATACAAGTACGAGAGTGGTATTTTTTTTCAGTTGTTTATTTGGTTGCATCCATCTACGTGTAGACCTTGTCAATTGACGTCGTCATCGTTGTACGTATGGTATCATGGAAACTGGGTAAGTGTTACACACTAAAACCCTAGACCACCGACTCCGAGACTGACAGATAGATGGATGTGATAGAAAAATTGGAAAAGTTGATCATCATCCGTAGTAGTAGTCGTCTTCATCGGCCGCCAGTGATCGGAAGTCGATATATGGATAGTGCATGCATCTGTCCACACAGCCAATGTCAATAAAAATGATATTTGGATGGACTGACAGACTGATGGTGGTTTGTTATACATTGGAAGAGCTGAAATGACGAGGAGCATAATATTCTTGTGAGTGGGGTGTGCGTGTGCGCGTATACGCGCGACCAGAGCTGAGCTACTTCAGGGCAGTAAACATCTTCAGGGTAAATTGATTGGATATAATGGGGCGCCGATGTTGAGGCAGAAGAACTCATATGCTGTGTGCAATAAGTGAGATGATGGATTTATTTGCATGTCGTTAGTGATTCATTAGCAGACGGAAGTACTTACCTAGTTTCAGAACAATATTCTCTAGGTTTATGCACTTCGTGATGGACAAAGTGGAAATAATTAGAAGGAAATGCTAAAAAATACGGTCAATTGATTATGGCATTTTTCGTAACGTAATTAGAGTTAAATAGAGAACGTGTGTGTGCGGATGGTGAGTGCGAGAGATGGTGACTGGACTGGAGCTAATTCGACGACTAATTGCTGGTATCTCAACAGCAATTTGTGAAGAATCTATTCAGCAAGATGAAGTACTTGAAATTCAAGTACGCGCTTCCACAAACCTTAAGCATAAAAGAGACCATTCAGTACAGAACTGTCTTATTAAAAAATGTCTCAAAGGATGCATAGGATAAAAATCGTCATGAACGTGATTATGTCACATATGTCGCTAGTTGGCGCTTTGACGTATTTCGGGCTATCTTTTTTCTTATAAAACGATGGAAATGAAAAAATAAGCGCCCAACACAATTTTGGGCTATACATTTTGCAAATTGTGTGTCGATTTTGCTTTTTTTATTCCTTCACAAAACGAAATACAGGAAATATTTTCGAACAAACCCGCACTTTTAAAACTTAGTAGCACTCTTGCAGTCAAGTGACATCAAACAATCGTTCAACTTACAGGAACACCAATTTATTTCGAAGGTCTTTTAATTTGACACAAGCCGCAAAAGCCAATTGCAGAAGACAGAAGTCAAATAAAATTCACGACACGCATAAATGAGATGGGTAAATGGAAAGAATACCAAAAAAGTACTCAAGGAATTGGGAAAATTTGCAACGACCTTTTGGGCTTCTTTCTGGGCAATGATTTCGGGCTACGTTTTTTTTAAGATTTGGGCGCTTAATGCAAACTAAATTCTGGCAACCCTGGTCAGTGGTGTTGAAAAAGCATTTTGAAATATCCCTGAAATGAAAATTTCTATCCAAAACCCTCCAACAAGGCAAGGCAACTCATATAAACTATAAGAAAAGCATATTGCAACACCGACAATCAACTAAATTGGTTTTATCTTAAAAAAAAAAATAAAAAAATACTTGGTCCAACGTTGGGCGCCGGTTTTCAATGAGGCGTAATCTTTACTCATACACAACCAAGCAATAGTTTTCTAAGGCTTCTCCCGTATTTAAGTAAGTTTGAACACGAGAATGCTTTCCTCCGCATTTTACACGTTTCTAATTTTCTGTATGATGTATGGCGCCATTTTAAATAATAGCGATCTATGTACGTAAATGTAAAAATCAGTCTTCTTTAAATTGACCTATATTAAGTAAAATATTCCAACATTGTCGGTGCCTACTTTAATTGCGCCATGACTTTATTAAAATTAAATTGTGCCCGAATGAATCGCACATAACTTGCTCCTTTATAATATTCAAAAACCGCAGGTTTTGGGATTTTTATGACCAAAACTTAAAATGCACAACTAAGTAGTTACATGAAGGTGCGTGCAGGAATTTCATAAATATTTTAATAAGTTCATAACCAGTCTGTTGGTCTGCATCTGATCCTCTAAAAAAATAGAACTACAGCATAGGTAACTTCGGAAGCTGTAATTAATTACCTGCGGTAAGACTTGAAGAATTATGTTCGGGTAAGGATTTATTTGGGGCTAAATATTTTATACCTACCTACTGTAAGCAGTAGACGGAACAAGCGAAGTTGTTGAAAATACCAAAGTCTTAAATAAAAATACCATTTCACAAAACCGTGGATCTTGACGTGAGCCTCAATGGATCAGATCAGTATTTAATTCAAATCTAAACAATGGATCAGATCGGTATTTAATTCAAATCTAAACACCAAGGGCAAAATATTTTATTCTACCAATTTTTGTATTCGCAGACCGATACCTACCGTTTTGGAGGGCATCTTTTGAATTTTAAAGAAACATTTCAATTCATCCTCGAAGATTTACTGATGTGATGTGGCCCCACAAGTCCCATGTAGAGAGGTTAAAGCAAATTCATTTCATATTCCATTGCGACTGTGAGTCGTCATTAAAATAGCGTCTTCGGTTGTGCGGTGAGCCCGATGTCATATTTATCTGGTTCTTTTCAGAAAAACTTACTGACGCCGCGAATGGATGCTGACTGAAGCGAGAAAATTCCCAAAGACTCAAAGAATAATGCAACCCCTGCTCTTTCGGTGTTTCGGTCGCTGCACACCGCTTTATCTGGTAATGAGAGTTGTTGTTAGTTGTTGAGAGAAGAAGCCACTCTAATTCTTAAATTAACTACTATAGATCACGATCTATTTCGAACTATATTTATAATTCTATTCTATATTTATAATTAGACTCGTTCCTGCGGTCTATTTTTGACATCACTTTCAATATACTGTCGCTGATAATATCTGTTAGCTCTCAAAACAGATGCACAGCCTCGTGTGGGATTTGTTACGCGATAAACAAATTTTCACGGCAATATCAACAGTAACTCTGACAGCTAGAGGCTTCGTTTTAGCCACTGGTTTTTATAGGCCTTTGGTACATCATAAAGCCACACAAATGTCGACATCGCCATCAAAAATAGATAAAGATTACAAATTGCTTAGTTTTTTTTATTAAAAGCAATTCAAAGCCTTATCAGTCTCTTCAAAAATGATCTTTCTTGAACTATACAGACCTTTCTCAGGGTGACCGCTGCAGGATTCTGAAAAGTCACAAGAAAAAGGGCGAATAAGGAAAAAAGTGCCTGCCATTCTGCAAATTTACAAATTTTCTTACGATATTTAACAAGCATTGGCTCACAAAACACTACAATTGCGATGTTGCGTAACATTTTAAAGCATTTGAAAATATTTTGAGGCACATTCTCCAACTAAAAAATGGGCCAAAATAGGAAAAAATTGTGACAGGCTGTCACAAAAATTGCCAAATTGCAACTTTAGTCGCACAACGGTCACGCTGACCTTCATGGTAATTCCCTTACAAAGTAATGAAACTATATTCACGATGATACCGCTACAACAATATTGACTGACTACAGCTACACGTTCCATTTGCACAATCTCCCCCACGAAACACACCTGTATTTCGTATAACAACCTAATCTCTGTAACCTCGTCGTAAACATAACTACACCGAAACAAATTTGCTTCTTTTTGCACAAACAATCATGAAATCCCGCAGTCATCATAATATATAGAAACGGTAGCCAGTATTTAGGTGACTTCATTTCACGCCAGCTAAATTCGCTGTCTACACTGCGCCAATTCATTGTGTGTGTGTGCCTTTAAGCCCTCGAAGCTCTTTCTCAACACTCGTCGAGTTCGTTAACGAATGTGCCCCGTTATACAATTACGTGTCATTTATTTAAACCTAATTATGATATCTCTTTCTCCGGCAAAGTTCAGCTATTGGCCCACATTTACTTTATGCACCGTACCGCCGAGAGTACAATAAACCGAAACGAGCCAACTACTCATTCTTTTGCGCGAACTCGCGCAACACCTCTCCTTGCGTCGGACCACATGTACCGGAGCCTCCGCCATCTGCAGTCATGCACATCGTTGTTTTCGTCGGCCATATAGTTAGCTATACCCAGGCAGGCATTAACCCCAGACACAACCTCCTAAACCGTAACCAACAAAAAAAAAAAATGAAAAATTATTTAAATTATTTAAGATAATGACCATGACTCCATTAAGTTGACTCAAAGTGTCTAACTCCATAGGCTGCGGATGCCGGTTGCACTGCGATGGCGCCTCTGAGAAGCCAATTTTTCGCGGCGGACTCCCAAGCACCTATATACATCGGCTCCGCTTCCGTGGAACAACTAAATCGAACCGAGAATAATTACATAAGCCTGCAACCGGCCGAATGGCTGTTATAGGATGGATTTAATCACAGCGCCTGCTGTACTTGCTGTGCGCCTTTCACGGTGTTTTCCACAAAATAAAAAAAATTCCAGCCGGACTATGATTTACCAAAACACTAGAGATACTAATTATATTTTAATTGGAGGGGTATTTTATTACCGGACTTGAGAAATACCTCCAAAAAGGCCAGGGAATTGTATTTTTTTTTTTTTTTTAAATTTGTGTCAAAAGACTCATGAATAAGACGTTTTAATAAAATGGAATGGCATTTTTTAAGTGGCCTTGCTTCCTCTTTTGAAATGCATCGCTATAGTTAGTCGGTTTCACTTTCTTTGTGGCGATTTCCGGAGGCCGAAAGAAGCTCTAATAAATTAATCAAAAATAAATTAGATCTTATCGCAAGGCAATGGCTTTGATTCGTCAAGCTGGGGTTCTACGGAAAAGTCAATAAACTTGTTAGGAAAAAAGTAACTACGTAACTTGCTTAAGTGCATGCATTTAGTAGTAAAATCTAAGGAGGACAAATTACGGCTTTGATGTCATGCCACTTAGGGTTTATGGTTCGTTAAGTTTTACTTTGAGTTTATTTAATGTAATGTGGTTACAGAGACGGGGTTGCAATTGTAGCATACATAAAGGAAGGCAACATGATCTGAGCTTTCATAACAATCAAGATGGGACAAGGTGTACGGTATACGGGGGTGGCCTGCTTTCTTAAAGTGTCATCAAGTCGGTTTTCCATCGATTGTTTGACGTAAATTGCAGCAGTGTATGGTAACACGTTTGTCTGCTATATCGGTTGCTCTTTTCGCAGTGGAGTCGAGCGAGACGTCGAAAAATTCAAGCGTACACATGGATGGTGTCTTGTCGATCTGATGGGACCAATATTTTTGGGTTTGTAACGGCGTGATACAATATTTTGAAGTGGGGGCGGTTCTTTGAACGGACTTGACAGTGAAATGGGGTAATAGTTGCTATCACCGAAATTCTTGTTCGACTTGAAGCACTGCCACTTTACCATAGTCGCAAGTTTGTACACTACCGCCCTGTATACATATGATTGGACGGTTGAAGTTGTTTTGCATCAGTGGACGAGCCTGCACACAGAGTCAAATCATGTCGATGTTGACAAGCTGCACTCCTCATCATTCGTTTAAGGTGGCACTAAGTCTCTTCCGTCCAAATTGGTCTGCAGTCAGATATTTCAGCTGTTTCCATTCCATTCAAAGGCCTGCTTCACGATCTTGACATCTCTATTTGACAATTTACGCTGCTTCATCTTGCTACCCAACAGCTTTTGCCTAGCATCTTTCAGTTGGTAAGTGGATGGTCTTGTGACAGTTACCACAGCTTCGCTTAGACCACCTTGCATTGGTTTAGCGCCCTTGACTTTAGCATGACTGATTCATATTATTCGTAGCAGCAACCTCTGCCTAAAAGAAACTGTGATCGTCATTAATTCTGGAAAACTCTCGCAGATCTCGATTTTTGCTAGAGATGGCCGGGCCCGTCCTCTTGTTCATTTTAAAACCGTTGATATAGAGGTTGATCTCAATCTTCTCTCTGACCTCTTTCTGCTCCAACTCGCTTTTGTCAGAAATTGTAAAAGTGAATCTTTAAAGACGAGAATAAGGGTAGGTAAGCTGAAGTTGTTCTCTTCTTGGCCACTCCCCTCTGTGCTCAATGGAGGCGTGAGAAAATGGTTTTAATGAGCATTAATCAGACTCTCTAAGCCCGACTGCAGGTTTGACTGTCTTTCTGCTATAGGGTGGTGAGGTTAAGCAATATTTCCTTTGCTGCAGTGGGAGCCCTCTGGATTTTTGTTATGGTGTTAAAGATGACATTTCTTCTTAATAGCTTCAAACCATATACCTGTGTGATCTGTTAAGATAGCTCGTAACACCATAGCCAGCGACCTGAATCGCCATGTGATGACAAATGCGGCTTTTATTGCCGAGGATGCTTGTTAAGTTGCAAGTTCTAACATATGTGGACAAATTATACCTTCTCAGATAGGCAAACAGCTCTCAAAGCTCCTGTCTCCTCTGTCATAAAATCTAAACTTGTCATAGAAATATTCACAGCTAATTACGAACTTTCTATAAGCAAAACTTAGTTACCCTCCACTGGATTCCAGCCCACAGGGGATTTGAGGGCAATAAATCAGCTGACTCACTGGCTGAAATTTTAGCAACCACTCCATCTACCGTACCGTTCAGGTACTATATTAGGAACCTATTTCATATCGAATATAACGAGGTCTGACGCAAATTACCTGGACAGAACCGAACCAGACAATTTTTCCCCAAATTCTTTGCCAGAAATTCACTCTTCCTGATTAATTCGGATAAAAAAAAACCTGAAAATTCTTACAGAAATAATCATTGGTCGCGGGCTAGTGAAAACACATCACCACTAAATTGGCGTCTTACCGAATCCTACTTGAAGGCTCTGTCTTGAGAGGGACGAATCCTCTCTTCACATACTCATGGAATGTCCGGCTCTATGTCGCCTCAAAAAAAAAACATCCTTGGTGATGAAATTGTCAATTCAGCAACCGTTTCTGATATACAGTCAGAGAAGATCCTAGTCTTCCTGACTGCCTCCGGAGGGAAAAGCTGTCTCTAGGACCGTATCAGGGAAGGTACAGTAGGCTCCCCCTTGGAGGCTCTCCCGCTTTATAATCTAATCTAATCTAATCTAATGCTTGTTTGATGCCGTCCTCTATATTATTTTCCTCTCAATCGAGTTAAGAATCTAAGACCACGCTCAGATATATATCTCCCTGTCTCGGATGTGTCGTAGCCATTGGTCAACAAAACCCAACGTTCTCGAGACATTTGGATCCCTTGCACACTTCCCCTGCATGGATGCTTTACCACCGATTCCAAGGAGCCTCATAACGTCATCTCCCAGTGGGATTTGATTGGACTCCCCACTGGGTTATATAGGTTACCAAAGGCGCAGTGCAAGTTTAATTTGTCTGGAATCCTGCCCTTAATGTCTAGGTTTGTTTCGCAAACAATATTTTGATTTAAGTTCTTGTGGATCTGCAGGACAGTCCCTAAGCCTACGCGCTATCGAGTGCGGTAGCATCTTACTACCTCTTCCCCACACGGTGTGACTCCCCTTCAAAGTCTGCGCAAATTTTGTCAAATATTTGTCTTACCATAATCAGTATCGTTGTCATATTTCTAAACTAATTAATGGACTCTCTTCTGGGTCGTTTTTATGGCAAGCCGAACTGCATTTGGAAAGTAAATTTAGGGAGCGTATCGGCATCCCGCTTTTTTAAAATCCCGCTTAAAAAGTTTTAAAACACCGTCTTCTAAAATCCCGGTTATTTTAAATACTGCCTCTGAAAATCCCGCTTATTGTAAGTCCCGACCTTTTAAAATCCCGCTTTGCCCGTTTCTCAGAATCCCACTTAAAATTTAACAACGTCATCGCTCAAAATTGAATATTGCTTGTTTCCCATTTTCTTTCATAATTTTATCCATTTCAATTGTTTTTCTTTTTCTGTTCAAAGAAATAACAAAAGTAACAAGCTGTTTTTGTTTCCCAGTGTACTCACATTTTTTATTTCACTTATTTCAATTCGTTTTTTTTATAAGTCCGTTTCTTTTATTCCCGCTTTTTTTTAATAATTAATTGCAAAGCTAGATTATTAAAAAAGCGGCAATAAAAAAAGGACTTATAAGAAACAGGATTATAAAAAAGAGGGATTTTAAAAAGCAGTATTTTGAAAAGCAGGATATCGTACCCAACCCGTAAAATTATTATCTTCGCGAATATAAAGTTGTCAACGCTTAGGAACCTTATTGCAACAGCAACGTTTGCACCTTGTACGTACTTTTTTGAAACTTTTCAATGAAAAGCTGATGATAACTGCCCCAGTTGAGCGTTGAATAAATAAAAAAACCAGGTCATCTTCAAATTGATATACGATTGCAAGAACACAACTCTACTCCCAAACAGACTTTTAACCAAAACAAGATTATTGATAAAGGTAACAAGCTCTAACAATTGTTGTTAACAACATCAACATGACCTAGTAATTAACCAAAAAAAAAAATCAAACCGTTTTCATGTTTATTGCTGTATAGATAAAACATTCAGACTGTTAACATTTCTCTTTTACAAGCCAACCATTCAATTTATCAGTTCAATTGCTGAGATAACCAGTAACCATCTTCAAAGATGACATACATTAAGTACACATCACTGCTGAGCCACTCCTGGGCAAATTAATTTGTCTTTCCGCCTTTAGGCCTGTCTATTCAAGCCTCATCAACAACAAAAGATAAACACAACATCCAGCCATTGTGTACAAGAATCTAATGTAATTGTAAGAAATTTCCCTCATTTAATGTTGGCAAAACTAGATTTTTCTTACATTGCAAAATGTAATAGACTGAAAAATAAAAAAATAAAAAATGGCAAAGTAAACACCGCCTTTTCTTTAGGTTGTCATATATGAATTGTCGCCGACAGAAAGTTTCTGTTTGCTTCCGTTTTCATATTAATAAATTAGTTGGGTATCTTTATGAAAAAAGGAAAAGCAGTAAGACGTACCTTTAGATGGCTTTTACTCAGAGCCAGCTCTCTGTTTGGACTTTTACTTTGTTTTGTGCGAATTAATAAAACACGACTGGAGTTTCACAGAAATTGAGCAGGCTAATTAAAGCACACTTCGACTTGTTTTGGTGAAAATTCAAATTAAACAGTATGAGTCGCAGAAAAGTAATGCAATTATAGGAATGCAATCTCTTATAGGTGTAGAGGTACCTGAACTATACCCTATGGTCTTGTACTTTGCTTTCGAGAATTACCACCATCTATGTGTCACAGTTTACTACACCATGTGCTGTTGGCTCTGTCCAGATGCTTAACACAATTGCCAGTACCCGAGCTGTACTGTCTTGTTTTTATGCTGCAAGTAGCTATCGTGACGAGAGAAAAAATGTCATGGTAAGTAATACTCGCTGCAGTGGGCGGGAGAGACGAGGCGGACGACAGAGGCAGCCAAACAAAAGTCGAAAAGGAAAATGAGAAAAAATTAATTAAAATGCTTTAAAAAGAGAATTAAGACAATTACGACATTGCAATGAAATATTGGTATAGTATACGTTTTTTTTTTTATTAAAAATATTATGCAATTGATGGAAACGCACACGGCATCTGTGCTACCATTGCTCCAGTTAAATTATGTAAACCCAATCACACATTTTGGTACTACATAAATTCCGAGCGATAATGTTTTGATAACGATGATGGTGGCTTAAATTCGTTTTAAATAATTAAGCGATTGGTTACGGGTTAATGAGCGAGATTAAAGTGGTTATCCGTGTTTGGTAATTGCAAATTTGATGCAAATATTGCCAATGCGATTTAGTGAATGAGTTGGGGAGCTTTAGGTGTGTGGAGTTGAATGGCGATTGGTGAGGTACATGGTTATGGATAGGGACAGGTCAGATTTGGAGTGAGATTGATATTGATATTGAAGTTGGACACCAGGTATTACCTTATGATTGTAGGGTATATGCTGAAGACGGCGGAACTGTCCAAAAGAGTATGAACGTATTTGGTTTAGAATTTTTGGACTATCAGGGTATGGATAAGATCACCCTTAAACAGTTGCCGGAGCTTGCGAATCCAATAAATTAACCCAGACAGTTCATAACTATGCGAACTATGAAGGAGATAGGCCAGTATTTACTGGAGAAAGGCTCAATTTTACGAACTCTAAATTTTCATATTAAATTACCCATTGTGACCTACAAAATATTTAATGCGAAAGTTTAAAATGATTATTATTAAGGCCCAGTAACAATAAAGATCGGCTACTCAGGCGATTTTGTTTTGTCAGAACTATTTCTGTGACTGGAGTGGCAAGTTGACAATTTTTCAAAAGCTATCGGTCAATCATTTCTGAGTGGGCCAAGAAACATTTCTAGTTTCGGCTCTTAATTTTACAGGGTGGGCCAAATACATGTTTCTTTTTAAAAATGCAATAAAATTAACAAAGTTAATTTTTTCCATGTATTATGGCCTTATTAGTAAGAGCATACATTCCCATTAATTATGGAACACAACCGCGTTCAAGTGGCTGACTTCGCAGTAGCGCATTCTGTCACTCCAATTTTCCAAGACCTTGTTGAAGGTTTCGGAATGTAGCTCACAGATTGCGTGGATGATATTGGTCTAAAGTGCTTGAATCGTTTCCGGATTGTTATCATAACATCGGTCCTGCATGGTGCCCCATAAAAGAAAAGTCCAAAGGGGTCAAATCGCAGCTCCGTGGCGGCCAATTGACGCATCGCCAAGAAGGCTGATAATACGGTTTGCGAATTTGGTGCGCAAAATATCGATTGCATGACGCGCCATCCTGCATGAACTAGGTAGAGGTCATACGACGACGGGGATTATAAGTGTTGTCCACTAGCATATACCAGTCTAACGGACTTTTTGCACAAACTTGCGTACGGCAGACGCGGTGGGTGCTTCAAACCCACTGTTTGGGCTACACAGCACTCACTTTGGAAGTAAGTTTTCAATATTTCCCAACGTTGGTCAAGCGTAAAGCGACTCATTTCATTCTGCGGAGGTATGACTCTGACTTTCTGTCAAGATTTCGAGCGGTAAACAGCTGTCAGTGTCAAAATAACCTATGATTTAAAAAGAAACCACTAGGTGGCCCACCCTTTAGTAGTTCACAGTGGCTATATTTTCCATACAAATTTCGCAAATGTGAGCTTCGGTCAAGACTAAAATTTGTTATTTGAACAGTGTCATTATTTTTGCGTCTTTCTGCTTTTTATGAAAATGTATATAATTGATTTTACATTTACACTTTAAGAAATATGCACACGCACAGCTACAATTGAATGCAGATGTCCTTTTTTACTGGGTCATCTTTGTTGTCAATACACCAACGATCTCTTAGTCGTTAAATTAAATTCTATTCTATAAGGCCTGCGGTCTTTTCCCATTCAAACTCATTGCTTTTGCTTTTTATTTATTAATGCCGAAGGTTTGCCCCTGTTTTCAGCTACGAACTTTGAAAATTTTTTCACGGTATTAATGTTCGATGATTTTTTTTAAATAAATGGGCCACCCTTTGAAAGTAAGAAAATATTGTACTCAGCTGGTCACCTTATTTATTAATTTTTTCAATCTCTGAGCAAAAAATATTTGCAATCGGTAAGTAAGTAATTTGTAGAAAAGTTCAAAGAGATTGGAAACTCGTTCCTTGAAGTTAAACTACAAATATTGGTCATCATCATCAAAATAAAGTCCGGTCTATACTTTGCAAGCACGCAGGTGTAGAGGGTTGTAAGTAAGTTTAAAAATCTTTCAATTTGCACTTTTTGAACATTCTTCTTGCTCCACCAAAAGTTTTAAGAACTTAAAGGTCGTAGTGGTGGAAAAGATTGCAAAATGCAGAGTTGAAGCTTCATGAAGTCAATTTCATAATTCTGTTTCATTGAATCCGTTGTTTGATCTACGGCAAGATTGCATTGTGGCAGTTGTAAATTTTAATGGGTAGGCGGGATATTGGAAAATGATGATGGTGATGAGTTCCCAATCGTTGTTTCCTATAAGAAAAGGAAGATAGTTCGTTTCGATATTTAATTTTCAACAACTTAGTTTCTAGAATTTTGTGCCCTCTAATTTTTTGTATGGGCAGAAAGAAAGTTTAATGCAGTTTCTTAAATTGTATTGTACCCATTGAGTAGATATTTCATTGAAAACTTAAATGAAATTTAGGGTCCTCTAAACGAAATTATGAGAATTAAGTTGTTGTGACAGTTATTTACTTTTATAGGTCCACTTTTGAAGAAAAGCTTAGCTTTAGGTATTCCTCTCCACTCGTTTACCGGAGTCGTCCCTACTTCCTAAATTAGTTTATAGTCGAAATTTGAAGAATGCATCATAGCGAGAAGCTATATATTTTCCAAACCCCATCTTACATTTGTTATAGGTCACTCAAAATAAATCTTAGTCCCTCGCAAAGTAGTTTACCGTAAAAATGACGTGACTTCTAAAAGCAATGCCGAATTACGTAAGCGGGTTAGAAACACGATTCCCAAGTCACACGTGATGTCGAAGTAATGACTTCATTTATACACTTGAGTTTGAAGATCATAATTGAAAGCAATTGAGTGATATACCGTCGAAACGAAAATCAGGGTTATCACTTTGCGGAGCCCGTAATTCTAATTCAAACTTACTTACAACTAACTTAATGGTGTTTGCCTTCGAAAGTATTTGTTCATTCACGCAGTGCTATTATTTAGATAGTTAGAACCACAGAGTTTGTTGATTAAATTTTAGTTGTGTACAAGTAAAAGGCACGTGATGCTTCGACCTTTAAAAAAAGGGACACAAAAAGAGAAGACACTTGAAAGTCGTCACAAAGTTGTTTAAAATTGTTGTCTCAATTATAATTCAATTACAAATATTTCGGCATTTCATCATCATCATCAAGAATATTATGGTGTCCCTCGCTTAGCTCATATTCCGATCTTCCGCCACAGACGACTGTAGACATCAAGTGCAGTCCCATTAAGTACGGAAAAATGAGGGATCTAACCTTGATCCAAAAATCTCATCTAAGGTCTTTTCTGAAGACGTCACTAGAACGTCTTGGATATAGCGAGATCTTTCCATGGGCCTATGCGTCGTGAGCTTCAAGTAAGTTTCAGAATATGATGTATTTAAATGAAGCCACATCAGACGGGAGTAAATTTTTTCGAACAGCACTTCTTTGCTACTGATTTTGAACAATTTAAACTCTATCCATCCATTTTAGTCTTGACTTCCAGAAGTCCTACATTAGGCAGCTTGCGATTGGGAATAATGTAGCCCACAAGCAGTGACTATTTAAGCTAATGCACGCCACCAAAAAACCGTGTTACAATCACAATGAGCTACATAATTCCGAAACTCTTAGCCTGATTCCAAGACCTCAAATTCAGTCTTGTGCTGTCCATACAACACATTGAATCAAGTTCCTTACGCCACTTGTTGTCGTCAATATAAATCGTAGCCCCATTGTATCCCAATTCCGTCATAGTCGGCAAAAGCCTAAACATATGCTAATTCGCAAGCTAGTTTGTCAGTCTAAAACTCAATTAAATTAGGCCAAGCAAAATTATTTCTGCTCTCATCTACATATAGACCGGTAGACGAAGAACGACACAAGTGACGGCAGCACATTCACTCTATACCAGGCCTCCCTGTCAGTCTGCCGCCGGAATTTATAACTTCAAATTGAATCGGCGACACAACAAGCATCAGGTGCGGAGCTGTGCAAGGAATTCACTTACTTTACTCAAACTGGTACGAAATGGTATTAAGTCGTTGTCAGTGTCTCTATCCATCTGTATATCTTGATTCAGGTGAAGGCAGGACGGCAGCGGATATCGACAAAGTAGTTCAATGAAATGCATCTTTGTCGCAAAAGCGAACTAATTATAGTGTCTGTACACACACACACACACACTCACACTTTGGTCTATTTGTGTATAGCCGAAAGCCATGCGTGTTCGTGCGTTTTGCTGTTCTTCGGATTGAGTTCACTCATGGATGAGACTATGTCTAGGGCATGTGAAAGTTGAATGGAAGACAGGGGTGGCGCTGCAATGGGGGAGGTGTATTCCCGCCGCCCCATAGGATGATGAGTATATGTACCTAGACTTGATGATTCCATTCAAAATGCGGACGGTGCAAAGGGGTGCGGCGGTGACTGATGGCACGAGGGTTTCATATCAGCATATTTTTAGAACGCAATTGAAATTAATTCCCTTCTTTAGAAAATGAGAAAAACCTCTTTCATGTTCCTATTCCAACGGTGTTTGCTGACATTGGTCGTGTCGGGTGGACTTTGTATTTGACTTGGATTTTGTCGGAAAGTCCGTAAAATGTGTCCAAGGTGGTCGAGGGCTTATGGAGGATATGGTTTTGAAATTGTTTACAAACGGGAATCCTCTCATATGTTGAAGGATACCGAGGCCATGAAGTATTAATGTGAAAAGGAGCATTCTAGCATGAAAAACAGGAAAGGATGTTACTTTCGGACGAGCATATGAAAATTTATTAATTTACCCAAAACTTATGTGAAGTTTTGCAAAGTTCAGGCAGAGGAATGTTATTCACCGATACAAAGGGATGGTGACTGCAGCACAAAGTAAGAAGTATTATTTAAGAGTTATGCAACCGTAGGGCGGTATTATTTATGTCACTCTTTTCCTGCCTTTTTTGTAAGTTAGTTAGAACAAATATTGTCTGTACTTTTAGGAGATGGTTTCGTCATTTTTTTCGGGCCATAGAGAGCCAAAAAAGTGCAATGGAAACATTTGTGCAGACCTGATTAACATTCAAATTTTAACAAAGAAGTCAAATATCGTCTTTGGTCATTTAACCCACGTTAAACCTAATTTTAAAAGTGCTAGTGTCAAATCTCAAAAGTTTACTGCTGTACCCACAACTTAGCTAGTCTCTTCATCTTGGATATCGAGCACAAATCGAGGCTAAGATGGGTCACCACATCATAATAAATACTTAAAATTGGACATATGGACATACATAAAATACACTTGCTAACTGACAAAATTGGGTTTTTGTATAATTGGACAGGTTTTCTTAGCGACAATTTGGGCTCCATAGGTTCCTAAATATTCTACATGAAGCCCAAATTAAACGGTTTCAAGAGAAATCTTCTTAAAGCCAAGAGAAAGGGCCAACCAAAACTTCTAAAAAGCTATGCTAACCTCCAAGAGAGACTCTTTTGAAAATTAAAAAGTTACTTAAAGATCGGTATATGGGTTTGGATACTGCGTGTTCGTTTCTGTAGCTCTTTTAAATTACTCCAAATTACTGATGCAATTCTTTTGGTTATAGCAACCACAGAATTATAAGTTAATGCAGAACCCCTAAACAGATATGAGGCGACGAAAGTGACTTTGTGAAATTTTCTTACAAGACCATAAATGTCAGACACAAAAATAGACCATGCAAAATTAATTTCTCTGAACAAAATTTGAGTAGGAAATAAATTGTAAATGACCAGAACACACAGCTGGTGAAAAATGTACTCTACTGCGCCGAAACATCAAATTTCCGCTTAATATCGAAAAGGGACAATATTAATGGGCCGGTAAAATGATGAAATTTCGCTGCGTTGGGACTCTTTCTCTGGGGTTATGCTAAAGTATGCATATGTGCCAAACATCTGTAAAAGCTTTTGGCACATCTTAGGGCACCATACGTCAGTTTATTGCCTAGGTAGGGCCTGAGATTTTTGACAGAGTCAATCCAAATAGTAGATATCGGGTTCAATTTACAGAGTTACAGATGTTGTGATACCATTTTTAAAAATGACCTGCACTTCTGATTACCAGTTTCATCTTACAGACTGCACGGGTATTTTACCGACGACGAAACATCAGTCCATCGTTTGTAAGCCACTTTTGACAAACAATGAAATATGTATCAACTGTACTGTAATTGACCGAGTTCCAAAATCGAGTGGTTGCGTCAGCTCCCCCCCTTAGGTCGCCTCATCGGCTCAACGCTCATGTCTAAGGCACCACATGAAACGTAAGCTGATATTTCACCCACTGACTAAGATTTTATGTTAGAAATCCACCACGTGATTCGACTTCATTATTCCCGATCTGCGTCTGAAAGCCGTTTAAATATTTCGCTACAACTTGCGAAATATTCGTAGCTCCAAGTGCGCGCACGCATGGTAAACACCAAATCTCTTCGGACACACCCGAAGCCCACCTTTCTCGAACGGCTTCCAATGATCGGTTCATTAAGGCATAGCAAACAATTGCAACAAAATCACACACGCCTCAGACCAATGGACTGGACTGCACTTGTATTGCTCACACTAGATAGTAGGTCACAAAATTATAGACACTATACTCATACTCACTGTTCCCATCTCTTTATGATCGAACAAAGGCGGTGCCAATGGAACTTTAATATCTTTGTGAATCCTTTTCACCGTTAAACACCACTGTCTATAAAATATTTGTAACTGCAACTCTTGGTCGGCAGATTCTTTGCAGCGAAAATATTTACACAGCTGCGTTGACACTTCCACTGGACAGTTTTCATCGCTTAGCGATACTTGACTCTTTACCCGTTTTTATTACGCAACTTGTTGTTGTCGGCACTGCAGCACTCATTGTTTGTTTTAGCACAAGTGGAAGTGGCAGAGCTCATCACAAAATGAAGCAAAGTGCCAGTGGGTATAACCATAACCGTATGGCATAGGGGCTTACAGTAAAAAGGAAAAAAAATTGTTAAACACAAAACAAATCCAGATGAAATTGCCCGCCATTACTTTTGATTAAAACATTTTAACTCGGCTAATCTCCTTGGGTAAGCTTTTGATAAAAAAAAAACAAAAGAAACATTAATTGGATCGTAATCTACGGGCTAGTGGCTATTTGCAATTACGTGAAACATATTATTAGCGCAAGCAACTGTAATTGGTAAATTATTATTTGTTTTGCCTCTTTTGAGTCCAATAACGATGTGATTATGGACTGATCATCCCAAGGTATACCTAGACGCGGTGGCTACTCCTCGATACTTGTATTGTTGTATTGTGAAAAGCTATAAAAAAAAAAACGAGGTGATGGTTGGTGAATAAGTATGGACGGCTATCGGTTACCAGTTAAGGGCCAACTTAAAAGAAATAAGGTGAATGGTGGGTAATTGAGAAAGATTATAGTGTCGCAAGGTATTTCAATAACTAATTTGATTTTCATTTATCGGTTCGAGTGGAGAAATAGGATCAGGCGAGACTTTGATGCCAAGTATGTGGACGTAGGTTTGTTGTTGAAAGAAAGAGGTACGTCGACTGCCAAATGTTGTGAAATGAGAAGAGGTAATTGATCCAAATCAAAGTAGATGTGCTTGCGTATTTTTCACCAGTTTTGACAAAAATATGGTATGGGACCGCTTTTGAACTATGAAAATAAACTGACGACAGGGAAACTTCCCTTAGGCGGGCGGAAAAGGCGACCATAGCTCGTCTAAGGGGGGTGACCGTAAGAAAATAAATAAGAGGAAAATTAATGCATTTGTCACTTTTAAAATTTAAAAAAAAGTAACCAAAATATTTCCCTTAAATTTAAGCAGACCAAGTTTCAAGAATTTAATTATTTTTGGATGGAAAGAAGATCAAACGCATCTTCTCCCAACAAAAAATCTTATCCTCGAAAATAAGCATATGTTCCATTTGAACGTGCTTTGTTGTGGTTTGTTTTAAGTCCTGTAGGTTTGAGGCACAGCTTTGGCTGATTTTTCGATCTTTAGTAGCATAGCAGACTCTGAAACTCAGTGATGTTTTTTTTTTATGTTTCCATAGAAATCCACGCAACGAACTGTCTATTTATACGTTGAAGATGTGGAATGTTCACATTGGTGTGGAATTCCCTTAGCATTTACCTCACTTTGAAAATAATCTTAATCTGATTCTTAATTCTTAACATGGGTAAACCAATAAGTCCACTTTCAGTTTCAGATTTTGTAAGACAGACTCTTCCCAAACAGTGAATTTGCTAAACCATTTTATCGCCAAGTTTAGGAAATAAAGTGGAAAGCCTAGCCTGTCAATAAATGAATTATTTAGTGCCGTGTGCCGCCTAATATATTTCAAATTTCTCACTAAAATCGTCAGCACAGAAGACTAGTTACCATCATCATCATCCACAAAAACAAAAAACTCGCTGTTCTTATACACACTTTTAGTGCAAAACTGAAAAGGTATAATTTCCAAAAAAAAAACAAATTAGAAAATATCTAAGTTGATGGTTAAAAATGTTCATACATAAGGTCAAATGAATGTAACATTTTGTGAACCAAATTTTCTCTGCAAACCGTTTGTGAACTATTTACTTTTAGAAAAGAGTTATATTCAACCCAATCTGATCACCAGTTCGTCTAAAATAAAACTAAAAAAAAAACACAGTTCGCAGCACACACTTTTGCTTGCAAAAAAAAAACTTTTTACCGCTCGAATTAGCCTCCTCGAATTATGGAAAAATATTCATCTATTCATAGCTACTCATTGGAATAGTTCGGGGCTCATTATGTAAGTGGGTTCAAATGATAGATGTGTTTTTTTTTTGTATGGCCAAAAAGGGTAACCTAAATTTAAGTATAAAAAATGTTGAATTACGAAATTATTTCTGTATGTATCGAAAGAAATTTTCTACACGCATTTATGGCAGAACAATAATTTGCTTTTTAAAAAGTTCCATTTACCAATATGGCCTTGATGATTTAACGAAACCTCAGTTCGCACCTCAACTCTATTGTTTTGAGAGAAAAAGTTCTGAAACCTTTTACTTCTTGATGATCAAAAACAGGCTTTAAAATTCCAATATTTTTGTATAGAGCCAAAAGCTATTGAATCAAGTAACATAATAGTTTGCCTTATATCCTGCTTAAGATATAAACTAAGTAATGTTGGTCATTTTGCATATACAGCTCTTGATAGCTTTTCTGCTTGACTACAACTAACTTAAACGCTCTGCGCCATGCTAATAACAAATTTTAGTCTCAAATCTCAATTTTTCGAAGGTCACAATTACAAAATTTGTATGGAAAACTAGCTGACCCGGCGAACTTCGTGCCGCCTAAAATTAATTAAATTATTAACATTTTTAGATGAAATTGAACGTGTCTATTGAACGAATGAAACACCTTTGGAATTCAATTAAGTTCAATGCATGGAAAGGACTTCATAGGTTACCGGGTCGACTTCTTGATCGATTTTGTCCACGCTACTAATTGAAATAAGTTTCCGGTCAGATTTTCTCAATTAACCCAATCAACCAAAGTAGAATGCGGAAAATCGGCAATCCTCGCTTCTGCCATTCGACCGAGTACATCCCGTAACGCGATTGTCCAAACCATTGTGCTTAACGATGAAGCCCATTTTTTTAAAAATCGTGCGGTATGTCATGGCAGTCGTCCGAAGTTTGCCCGGGAAGTAAGAATCCCCGTTCAGATAGTTTTGTTCCCACTTCACAAACAATGAAGGTGCTATAAAACATTAAATATCAGTAGTTGCGACTTGTGAACACAGTGGCTCAGGGATTAGTATGCTGGACTACTTGGGCGAGTGGTCAATTTGTAAAAATGATAGTATACGAATAATGAACACATACCTCCCCTTCATTCTACAAAGGGAAATGTGTCGCACGGCCTACGCACTCATAGGCCACATGCCACATCACATATTCTTTAATGCTTGCGATTTGCCCCCACCACCCCAAAGCAAAGAGGCATCTACAACAGCGCCACCTATCGGGTCGAAAACTATCCTATCCTTTAAGCTGCAACCAACCATACATATCCACAAAATTTCATTTAAATCAACACTACACTAAAATGCCTATAACTCGTATAACCAATAAACATACAAAAACCGTATATCCATACAAACCTTGGCGTTGACAGAAACAAAATCGGTTAACGCATTAAGATTAAGAAACACAATGGGATTCATTGTGATATATATTTATAGAAGGAGATGAAATACGAAATATGCCAACAGCGCCACCTATTGAGAATTTTCCGAATTTTCACTTTAATTGCATCTTAAACCATCCCTAATTCAAGACAAACAAAAAATCATTCAAACCAGTCAAGCCGTTTTTGAGTTTTTACCCGACTAACGCACAGCAATTGATTTTTGTATATTTATATAATGTGTGGAAAAAAACGAAATTGTACTGAAATTCATGTGTTTTTTCACGCACGCATACCACACACATACGTTTTCCGATTTCAACGAAACTTCACAAAACCCATATATAGACCGATACCAAAGATGTGTGAAAGTTTGGTTAAAATCGGTAAATGCGTTAAGGCGTGAATCGGCGACAAACGAACATAATTTTAAGGCTCAATTTTTATGTATATATTTATTGCCATATTGAACTATACCACAATTTAAAGTCGAAGCTAAAAATGATTCGAAATACCAAATCCATGACTCATTCAAATGAGATGTGTACTTAAATTGAAATTCTTCAAAATCAGACGAACGTAAATCCAAGGGTTACATTTTCGGTTTCGGTCAAAATCGAGATCCCTTTGTTTAGACCATTAAAATCAACCAGTTTAAGGTGCAAGTGAATGGTTGGTATGTAGGTCTACTTTAAGCGACACGTTTTGCAATTGGCATCCACCTATACAGCTTCTCCCACACCGTACTTAACGCAATATATAATGCAAAAAAAAACAAGCAATATTATGTTCTAATGGGAACATATTTCAGCTCCAACGTCAGTCGATCGGTATCGAGTTGCAACCTCCCTGATCAGTACATCAAGTATTGGATCTGAAATTCGAACCATGTCAGTGACACTGCATTGCCGCACCATATACCCATAACCCATGTAGCCGCCTACATGATAACTTGCACCTGCACCTGTGTGATTGTGACTATAAGCCACATATGCGTACAGCAGCCTCAAATCTAAACGAACGGTAACAAATTATGATCACCCTGTCTACAAGCGCAGGGATTGTCGATCGAGTTCTTACTAACTCAGTGACAGTGTACATGTAACGGACAAATTGCGTGCCAATACACGAAAGCCTACACATTTTTCATGACCGACTCGAGCACCGAACGCAACGAAAGCAAAAGCGACTTGGCGGGCATAGACGCGTTAGCTAAGCTTGCCTGCGTGTACTAGCGTTGTCGTCATCCAGGAAGTGCAATGTATTTTGCACCGAAACGCAAACAGAAGAATAAACTCGACACTGTGAGGAGAGGTACGCACCCATCGACGGAGAAAGCGGAAAAGAAATGTCACCGTAAACGGGCAGAAGTTGACAAACGTCAAACGCAAAAAGAAATACAAAAACTATGCGTATATGGCAAGAGAGTCTGCGGTTTGTATACGGGTGTATGATGAAGCAAAACCACTGGGGTACTGATGGTAGTACCGCAAAGAAAATGAAGATAGAAGATGAGATGACGGTAGAGAACCATCAATGGTTAATGGGATGGTTGCGAGATGTATTTGCTTTGCAGTTTCTGTTTTTCCAGTGCAGAGCTTAGGTTACGTCAAATGGGGTTTTGCAGAGACAGAAGTGAAAACATTGTGATCGGTGATCGATGGATACGTCAGAATGTTTTCCCCATTACAGTTTAATAGAGACAACTGAATTGATGCGACCTGTCCTTAAGGGGGTTGCGATAGGGTATTGCCGTATAGCATGTGTGATCGATGACGTTTTGTGAATGAGACCAATTGAACGTTCTGACACAGTATCCGGGTGTAGTAAAATGTTCGTGGAGGACATTTGCAGTCCCAAGGGAATACTATTGCAATGATATGGTTAATAGCAGCATTTGGAAAAATTGGTGACAAGGGTTCTTAGTAGACCTTTATATGTAGTTAAAGAAATTTTAAATCCGTTTCAAAAATATTCTGTATATGTTTTGAAATGTACTCCTGGTTCAACTTGGCCTGGCTTGATTCCGGGTATCCTGTTGAACTTCTGAGTGGGGATATTTGGCCCACCATCACAAGACATACGGCAAAAATCTCCCGATCGACCTTCATTTCCCATAAAACTACCGCTACAGGATCATTCAATTTTAAACAGTAGAAAATGGTAGCTTGTACCGAATTTCACCATCCAAAAACCAGCCACTTGCTTCATGCAATATCCAAAAAACTATGTCTCCCTGACGACGTTCAAACGTCAACAGTGTTCATCACACACTGCCCAAGCTGCAACCATGCAATCAACTACACACCTCATGTAACCCGATCTAGTGTGAAACAAGTAAACATGTAGCTGCCTCAAAAATACCACTTCATTCCACCGATCAAAGCAGGAGCACTGTTCCGTACAACGCAGCCCTCAGACCCTAGACACCTGCACACAATGTGAAGTAGTATATCAGTGTCGATCGAATGGGCCTCATATTCACACCTAATGAACTTGCCCAGCAAATAGCGTGTGCAAAGTGCCAACTGCCAACGTGCGCGTGAATGTACCCCATCCCCGATCGGGAGTTGTGTTCATTTCTGAGTGATTGGCGCAAAATTAAATGTCGTCGAGTCTGCCGGCCCAGACACTGCTGAAACTGTCACAATACATCAGCGCTACTATGGCGGCCATGAAGGTACTTACATGGAAAAAACTGCGCATACAATATGACACTCGGACTAATTGGAGCGCATCGGGTTCGAATTCGAATAGCGTTTGTACGAGTCAGCAGATGTTGGTTTGGCTTAAGGTGTTGAAATTTTAGGACCCCCCGATCTGGAGCGGTATTTGCGGCCTACGCGAAATTTCGCTTTGACGGCAATGTGGTAGTTATTCGTCGCCAGGGGATGGGGCCAGCCAACTACACAGCTCTGAGGTTTATGCAAATTTTTCTGTCCAATTGGGTCTTTCCACTAAGCTGCGCGGAATTCAAGTGGCTGGCTGATACAAGATATCCACATGGCAATACGAACGGGTACGTTGTGTAGGAAGGAACTAGTTCGCTTTGCAAATACCTCGGGCTCGCATATATACGGTGGGTTTCAGTTTCAGGACGGGAGTGAGCAGAAGTGTAGAGTTGTGCGAGGCAAATGGTGCCATGTCTTATCTTCGAAGGCCTGCAAGTGCTCTGGAAATATTGGAGCGAGGAGAAACCCCACTTCAATTGATCTGTAGAATTTCGTAAGAATTATTCTATTGCAGCTGGCCAATGAGGTGGAATGGCATGTTACCAGTGGCACACACACATTATAAATAAATTTATTACCTCGGAGATTATAATGGATAAGTGCGGGCGGATGGGTGGCGGTTATTTTGATTTGAATTTGTAGAAATAAATCAAGAGATAAGAAGATAAGTTAAAATGGATTGTGCATTGGGTGCGGGGACCTTAAAAATGGAAGCTTATCGTTGATGTATGTACAGCTATTGTGGACAGCCCACGTTGGAATTTAGATTGGTTTCGAATTTCGGTGAGAGATCTCTGGTGTCTGATGTAGGAGATAGGCTTAGACGGTCATTGGGAGATTAATGGAAAGCTATCTGACTAGATTTCAACAGATTATAGTCAACAGTCGCAGTCTGGCTTTGTCTCAAATTCTCTATGAGATCCCTCGAAATATAAAAAGAAACTTTAAGGAAAACTCCAATGTCTTCAAAGACACAACATATTCATTAGAATGGTAGAGCGACATTCACAAAGACTGATCTTGACCAGCAACAACTTGTGTAGATGTTGCAGAGACGAAGAAGAAAATGTCATCCTGTTTATCACCACCTTATTTAATTATAGGATCCTTCGTCTAACTTGTCACAACCATTCATTTGTGTGATCTTAAATTGTCTTAACGAGATCTACAAATTTATGCAGACCCTGAACGGCTAATTTGAGAAGCATTTTCGGGATAAACTCTCGGCCTGACGTTCGGAAGACGTTAAACCAATAAGATATTTGTTACTTCCTTCTACAGACCGAACATGAGACCCCTCGCTCAGTAGTTATACTCTTGAAAAGCTGAAATATTTATACCTTGAACATCTCTCACCGACCATCTAGTATTAGTCAGTTTTTATATTTGACGGTCGTGCAGAGTGCCGATAGCAATTTATTAAGGAAATTATTTGGCCCCAAAAACTAAAGGATTTTCATGAGGTATATATATTTATTTCGAGGGCATCTACTTCAGACTATTGTACGACATTAGCTGCGTGTCATTGACTTGAAGATGCAAGCTTTTTAACATCGTGCAAAAATCTACTCACTCTGTGAGCACCTACTACCAAACATCTCTAAAGCTTAACAATAACCTATATACAGACAATTTATTTTCGTTGCCACGACTCCACTTCCCTTTGTTAATCTACCACAACCTATACAACGAATAGCTTAGCAAAACTTATTAAGTCCAGCTTAATATTGATTTTTCATACATTTTCATGTCTTTGATAAACGTTGTCCCGCTAGATTGGGAATAAATCTCTCTGAGAACTCGATACCAGGCTCACTGGCACTTTAGTATGACCAACTACAAAATCGGGTGCTCCACCCGAACTCGATTTAAGCGGACCACACACCTGCACTCAATCAGAGTCATATTTAATTACAAAGTGTTTGCCAAATCGAGTTCTTTGAACTCCCAACATTCATTCAATCTTAATTATGTCCATCCACTGTGTCGATTCGTTGTCCACCACAACTTGTAGCAGGTCAAACAAAATGTATAAATTAAATAATAAATCAATTCGATTGACAGAATGACCCAAATAAAGTCACAAGCATGAAATTAACAAATAACTTTGTTCGCTATCAGTTGGATCTAACAGTTCTGGTGCTTACCATGAGTCTCTCATTATACATTGTTCAGTTGTTAAGCCCTTCCTTACTCCAAATTCGCCTAAATTAATATATCTTGGGCTGTACCGCACACGCATCCACATACAACATCCAACATCCAACAGAGCGCGATTGCAATCTCCCATCCGCAATGCAAATACATAATAAAACTTTTGGCAAAAGAATGCAATGCACTCATTGTGTAGTTGGTGTGAGTATACGGACAAGATGCGAATAATGAACAAGTGCGGAGATGTTTTTTTTTCGAATTTTTATGTATAATGGAGCTACATAAACATGTTCGCTCTCGAGTTGATTTAGTGCTGTTGCGGCAAACTTCACTTGATGTTAACAAATTACTTTGCATCGTGGGTTATTCCTGCGTGTACCCACAAGACTTGATAACCTAGATTTAAGTTCCTGGCTTGAACTCGTACAAATTAGCGAATTATTTACTTTTTTTCTCATTTTTGAAACAAGTTGTTGGGAGAAAGCCGATTATGAGTTCTTTCGATGGGATTTTGACATTAAAGTTAACAGGTTGTGTAGACTGTAGACCGTTCCTCAAGCTGGCGACGTGTAAGTGTTTCCTTGAGCGAGCGTGACCCCGGGTCCGTTTGGAATTTTAGAGATTCTAAGAGTTGAGAATAGAAATTGAAGTGTCAAAAAGTGGATCGAGGTTCCCGTCGTACGGTACTATTTTGTTGCAAAATTATAGTCATCGTGTATTAAGGGAGATTAGTAACTTCAAAACCGGTGCCTTACTTTTTAGTTAATTATAAACGCCTTTTAACCTACCTACAACTAATGCCAACCTTAGAGCGACCGCGACGCTAATTTTTGTCAAACAGGCCCAACAATTGACAGCTTGAGAAACCAAACAGAGTTCTATTGAAACAGACTTAAATCAAATGACAATAACAGCAAGAAAAAGAAAAATTAAGAGTAAAGCCTAGTATCCTGCTCGCGCTAAATTTTAGCGTCCCTAGTCTCCACTTCAGTTCTCCACACTAAAGATAAATGCTCGCTAAATTATTATACATCATATAGATGGGACAGAAACCATTTGATCGTGACAGTAGACGTTATTTTAATTATTCCCGCACATACAATTTTCGAATTTCAACCTTTAAAGACAATGCATTGTTTCAATCGTTCCAAAACAATAGATATTAGCAAAATTGAAGTAGATGTTATCATTGCTGCAGCAGCTCAAACAAGTTCTATAATAGCAAGCAGAAGACGAAACGTTCCTTCGTGTCCGGTATATCCCTATTTGCATTGTTCCTCCACGAGCCCTGCAATTTTGTATGTTTTTTTATCGCATGAAACGGAATTTTTGGTTTTGCGTTCTCTTTTATTTATCGCACAAATGTTTTCTGCGGTTTCCTCTGAAAAAAATCCAAAGTAAACACAACACAAATTGTTTCCTCCTTTTTTATGTCAAAATTTATCTTCGATTTAATGTACCGGACATTTATTTCGCGAGCTAAATGAGTGGAGACTTTTCATCGGCCCATCTATATGAAGTTAAGAATTTAGCGTGCGAACAGGATACTGCTTTGCTAAACTGTCTCGCTAAATTTTAACTTTGTAGACTTTTTTGTATGGGAGATAAAATTTAGCGCGAGCAGGATACTTAGCTTAACTACGAATTGCAAAAATGCAGGAATTGGAAACCCGTGGTTTTTTATAGGCCCTTGAATATTCAGATTTTCGACAAACAACTGAATAGTTATTTTATCAAAGAGAGTAAAGTTAATCATCTTCAAAATCTTCATAAGGTTTTTTTCGGGTAAGATACTCTTTCGTTTTTTTTTTAAGCCCATCATTTTTAAACTTTTCGAGATATTAAAAAATATAAATATCCTGGGAAAACATTTCTTTAAAACCGTTCAAAAAGAGGTTAAAACTTTCAGTTTTGCAATAAAAATAACAGATGGAAGACGGTTGAGAGTCCTGACTAAGGTACAAAACATACTTTCGGGGTTTTACATTTTTTAAGTTTTTTTTTAGTAAAAACGATAGAGTGGGTTTTATGTCGACTAATATTAGCAAAACACGTACTAAAATAATTTTGAAGTGGCCTTTATGCGACTATAATTTTGCGGCTATGGTTTTAAACTGAAGGGTGATTTTTTAAGAGTTTAGTTTTTCAGGTTGGCAACATAAGTTAGTCAAAGTGAAAAGTTTTCAGTATACTCTGCCCTTTAAGCATATAAAGACTTACAAACGAGCAACGATTGTAAATTAATGAAATTTGTTATAAAAATTCGTGCTCTGTGGAAAATGTGCACCGTTTGTTACGACCATATTATGGTCGTCATAATCGACCTGGTGAATCCGTCAACGGCGAACGATATCGAGCAATGACATGTGGTTTCATCAAGACGGTGCCACATGCCACACAGCTCGTGAAACAATGGTAATGTTAAAGGATGAATTTGGTGAGCACCTTATCTCTCGAAATGGCCCTGTAAGTTGGTCGCCAAGATCATGCGATTTAACGCCTTTTGATTATTTCTTGTGGGGTCTTTTAAAGTCGTTAGTCTATGTGGACAAGCCGAACACGATTGAAGCCTTACAGGATAACATAACACTGTCGTAATTCGTGGAATACAGGCCGAAATGCTAGAAAAAGTGACGCAAAATTGGACCATCCGAATGGGCCATTTGAAACGGAGTCGCAGACAACATGAAGTTGTCTTTAAAACGTAAATGGCAAAGGCCTATTTATCGACTAAAATTTTGAATATTTGATGCAAATTTGAGTGTTTTATTCGATTTAAAAAAAAAAACTACTAAAAAATCACCTTTTTTAAACTTAGGGAGGTACTTATGGGTATGACTTCGTGGTAGATGTTATGCTGCAATTTCAAATTTCGGAAGAATGCCTTTCTGTGTCCATTCTTTCCAGCTTTTGAATTGAATAGAGATTGCGCAAGCCCCTTAATTTCCAACACTTTCCGACAATTCCATAGCCGAAATACTCTCACATTCAATAAAAAATTCCCGACATACTCATACTTGTGATTAAAATTCCCACAACATTCACCAAAATTAGTACCAGCTGAAATTTTGGGCGAAATATTGAATGAGTTCAAAAATAATTGTCAGCTTAAGTTTCTTCGTTGTAGGTTTAGGCTTATTTAGCTTTGAGTACATAGGCATAGGTAGGTATAGGCTGGGATATCCATTTCAAATCAACATCGTTTCGTTATTTAATTTTCGGCATTGCATTCGCTACATCTCTTATTAGTTCGTGCAGTTGCTCAGTGTTTAGTTACTATTCGATGGGTCTCAGGTTGAACTCCCGGATACACGGAACGGACAATTAAGATTTTGCCGACTACATCACGTCTGACGAATGTCTGCCAAATATCTGAGAGTATACATTAAACCTTCTAGAGAAAGGTTCTCATTTCATAGCCATAAGGATTAAAATTTTTGACCTCTTTCTTTCGGCCCTTAAAAAAAAACGTTTAAGAAACAAGGCCTGTAGTCCAATAAGGTTTAACTTCAGAATTAGTATATGATTTGTTTACAACTCTGACTGTGACGTTATTGCAGATCACATGAGACCGATTCAAACAGCCTGATTTCGACGACTTCGCATTTTTGAGATACCTCCATTGCCTACAGTCAAACGGTAGGTTGCAGCGCCAGCGCTGATTTCCTAGTATGAGATCATTTGGGTAATAAAATGTTTTCCAATGAGAGGTGTTATTCTGAATTACCCGCTATTTCGGTAGCTGTCACTTTTGAAGCCTTTATTTTTTGACATTTGACAAGTAGAAACTACGCCATTACTAAAAATGGAACAATACACGCTTCAACAACGCATTACAATTACTAAAATTCACTACAAAAATGGTGAAAATCTTGCAGTCACAGTTCGCAAAACTAAAGCATTTTTTGGTCGTCGTGAAGCACCTTGTCGGACCGCAATACAGAAATTGGTGGAAAAATTCGAGCTGTTGGGAAAAGTAAGTGATATGAAGAATAAAACCCGTGCACGTCGTTCAAGAACACCTGAGAATATTGCTGCAGTAGCCCAAAGTGTTGAAGAAAACCCAGGGTTGTCCATTCCACGTCGTTCCTTGGAATTGAGCATTCCACAAACGTCATTACACAGTAATTTGCATAAAGACTTGGGTCTTAAGGCTTACAAAGTTCAGTTAACACAAGAACTCAAGACGGCCGATCATCAACAACGTCGTGTCTTTGCTGATTGGGTCCTTGAAATGCATACAAGCAAAATTGTCGCATCTGGGGCTCGGAAAACCCAAGATAAGAAAGATAAGGTCTACGCCAATAGCCCAGCGTCGATTCAAGACCTCAAAGATAAAATTCGTGATGCTATCGAGGACCTAGGGCAACCACCTTGCGATTTTGTTATGGTAAATTTCATGAAAAGGAAATGGTCCTGTATGCGTGCCATTGGGCTGATGTTGTTTTTCATTTTTAATGGCATACCTTCCTCTTTATTATAAAATAAACATCCGATCATTTATCTCAAAAAATGGCATTTTTCCTTGAATACCAAAATAACACCTCTTATTGGAAAACCCTTTATAAAAAAAACTCCTAATAAGGGAACTAAAACTTTCAATACCTATCAACATCTACGACTTTATTCACTCATTTTCTTGTTACAATACGTAAATTTCTATTTTTCGTTCGTGACGAAGTATTGGAATTGAAGTAGTTTTAGGGGAATCTAAAACGCTTTAAGAACTCGTAATGTACTTGGAACTACTTGTAGGCTTTGGAACTCCATAATGCGAGTTCCAAAGCTTGCTGGACCTATAGCAAAATAGGTTTTGGAAAAGCAAAGACCAAGTGCAAGCGTATGCCAACTGAACTGTTGGGGGATTTGTAAATCTAGTTAATCACCGAATATTGGACCAACAGAACAGGCATAGGTCTGCGGCCTTTTGGGAGCCAGAGATGTTGCAGATTTGATATAAGTTTAGTAACTTCTACTAGTACTCATTAGAGAAAACCGAAGAATCTAAAATGTTCCTTTCAGAATTTTACTGAGATAACATTCCCAGAAAAAAAACCCAAAATTATATCTTAGGGTTTTTTCCACTGTGCCACCTCTCGCGAACTTCTGATACAAACATCCTAGAGTATAATTTTCATGCAAGAGCTTCTCAATTGGCCGTTTGGACCCGCCATACAATTGTACATCGCTTATTTTCGTCCCAAAAGTGAAAAAAATCCCAAAAAACGACTGGACCTTGTGCGCTAAGTATTTTTTTTTAGACATACCCAGACCGTGTTTGTATCTGTTTTTTCTGAATATACTGCAAAGAGTGACGCGAAAGCCTAAAAACCATTTTTTATTTTATTTAAAGCGCCTCTTTATCGCCTTTCACCGGACAACTAACAGAATCGTGACACTGTTGCAAAAGCCTTCCAGTATTAAAAAAAAAATTGAAGTACAGTATTCTTAAACATTAAAGTTTGGTTTTTGTGTCAGTCTTAAGTTTAATAATAATGTACACTAAACGGAGTTTTTACTAAACGGCATCTTGTCATTTGGATACTGCAACAACAAAAAATCCTTTCCAAATAAAATTCACACTGAGATAAAAGCTACGAGAAGCTACACTTAGGTCTATCAGTATTATATTCATTTGTTGATCACAGCACTTTCGGCCTACTGCGTTGATCTTCTAAGTGAAATATATGTTTTTAGTTTGATCCGCAGAAAGTTTTAGCTTCATCCTTCAGAACAGTCCTCGATTTGTACAAAAATAAATCACCACATAAGCGGTTAACGGAAGCCAGCTCTAAGATTTCTTACTCCCATAGACCGTTTGCCTTTTCAATATTCATCGACTTCAGTGCCTTGTTACGAGACCATACCTTTCACTTTCATGGCTCATAAATTAGGACCTGGTTTCTTTTTATTGCATGATAGCAAACCTCAGGGGCGACACATCAACCTGCAACTTTAATTGCACAGTGATGACGGAGTTATAGCCTATTAGCTACTATGTTGCACTCAAAACCTTACCTATTAAGAGGCACTTGAGGATTTATTGATTTATCTCCATGAAAAGAGTTTTTTTTTTTTCTATTGATGTTCACACGGCACTGACAACGATGATAATGACAGTCACCTGTTCTGCACCTTCAGTAACCTTAATCCCCAAGCGAATGACAGCAGAGTGAGTAGGTGGGCTTCTGGCGATATATATGTACCCATTGCGTGGGTGCTCTGCTTTTACTTAACACGCCGGCGTTTAGAGCTACCCATACCGCAGTTCCCACCTTATTTCCTTTTGATTGCACACCCGTCGTCAGTTAAGCTGTCAGAACTTTTGTCACATTTACGGGCAATTTAACTTTTTTCTCATTGGGAACATGTTGAAAGCAACTAGCAACGCCCCCTCGTGTGTGTTCTGTTAGCTAAGAGCTAACCCGATAATTAGGTTAATTGGATTAAGCGGCTCTCTTGTGTTTGTTTAAATTCCAACTTGCCTCCTTCCCCGGTTCGGATGCATGTGCATGAGAGATTACATACAGAGATTAGAGGTATAGAAACAAATTGGCGATTTATGTATGACGGGCTTAAGCTTGAGTGGTTATAACGTAGGTACGGGGTCTCACACGTAGGATGGTCGTTGTTTTTTCTTATACGTCAGACAATAAAACTGAGTGTTTACAGCTACAGTGTTGAACTGGAGATAGCGATTTTATTAATTTTATTCTTTTATCTCTTTTCCAGACGCATGCAGTGGAGTCTACGACAAAGGTAAGCTCCTTGGGATGCCACGTATACGTAGGTTCTGTTATTGGAATGTGCGTGCACTCGACTATCTCAAGTGATGGCACAACAGAGCAGCCCCTCAGAGGATAAATCCATTCGTCAGCTCATTGTCGGGAAGCTGTAGTGACGGATTTCTTTATTCTTTTCCCCCTCGTCTAACAATACCGACCGCACTGATGTGACACTTTGCACGTCACCGTTCATAAAACACAAATCGAAATTATTCACGACGACGCGGTTTGCCGTTTGCAGAGGTCCCTCTTCTGCTGAAATGCCGTCAATCGTTGCTGCAGTGAAAAATCCTTCTCCTTCTTAATTTTTCATCCCGATTTGCATGTGCGCTGTCTATCCATTGCATTGTGCGGTCTTAGTGGTTTTGGTTTTGGTTTTTGCCACCATAATACAGTAGCAGTTGGTACTGTGATATCGTTTTTGTCCATAAAACGCGAACCCACACACAGTATGCGCCAAAGTGAAATTACGTCTTGTGGTCGATTAAATGAGGCGAGAGCGAGTGTAGTTGATCTCATAAAAATTCCTCCAAGATACTCGTACACATATCGAGTCACTGAGTCACACACGCAGCGCACGGGATTAAAGGCACACAAATCTAATTGGTTTTTGTAAAAAAAAAAAACGAAATCGAATGAACAAAAGTATCTCTAATTAGTCGGCTTTGTGTGTGGTGCAGATAAATGGTAACTATTCTGTGGAAAAAAAATAGTTCAGCTCTGCTGTGATGATGACGGGAGGTAGCTAAGGCAATTTCACACTCGGTAGTTTGATGTAAGGCTTTCCTACAGCTGCTAATTTGTTGCGGTAGGCTTGCTTTAGTTGTTCTGTTACATAAACTGCGCGAGGTGAAAACTCTCCTCTGATGGGAAGTGAATTTTATTTATTTTGTGATGATCCGCCTAATTTAAAAATAAATGGCGGGCATCTGTAGTATCTGTTGCTAAAGGCTGGGCGACAATTTGCTGACCCTTTTTTGGTGTATCGCATGGTTTCTCATTTCTCTCCTGCTGTTAGATGGAATATATCATTCGAATTGAACAGCCGCCGCAGAGGTCATCAATTACATTTAACCGAAGCTAGCTGTAGTGGGTAATACTCCAGCTAAAGCCCAGCGTGACTTCTGCAAGATTGCCTGCAGAGGGTCAAATATGAAAGTATGCCACTTGAATGGAATCTTCCCAATACCATTATTGTACAAATTGGTCTTTCAAATATATCAAGTCGAAAACCGAGTTCTCCGACAAGTTGATTAGCTTTCCGCCTGTTTGTCAAATATTCCGCCAAGCAAATGGTTGTGTTCAATTGACCGCTAGATGAGCAGCGGCATGAAAGAGTAGTCAACGGGTACGTCAGAGTATATTTTACCCTAATCATCATTTGTTATTATAGGAAATTGACAGATGACAGATAACTTGACGAATACCGTTTGGGAGTGCAATGTGAAAGTCTATCTAGAAATACTAAACAGTCGCATTAGATATTGCCGTTGTCGCTGAGGTGCGAGTTCTTCAGCAGGTTCGACTATCGAGTAGGAAAGTTTGCAGTATTTACGACAAGGTATTGCATTTATATGATCGATGCAGAAGTGTACCTTCAAAATATATCCCTATTCGTTTTACCACTGGATATACCTTGAAAACGCACAAACTTTTATCCAGTTCTCGGCTAGCTCCATGATGCCGGTCGTCACCACGTGCACCACTGATTGACCAATTTTGTCCATCATTTTTGCTCTTTAGTTGGAAAAACGTTATTCTTGCTGAGCTCCTTAATTCCATGTTGTGTGGAAATGAAAACGCAAGACGAGTTTGTTTGTACAATTCAATTAATTTATTGGATCAACTTATCTCGGTGGAGGTTGGCTTCAGAAGAGGACGCAAAAAAACGTTGCCTTTGCAATTTACTTAAACGTGGTTCCTGTCATCTGTCACACATCGATTTGTTTCCAAATACATCGATAACAATATTCCATAACAGTGTTGACTATGTGTGATATTACAAAAACTTACATTAAGACTTTAACATATTTTATTGCAGAAATCGAAAACATATAGTTGATCTACGCCCTGGACTGTTGACCATGTACACCAAGTTGTTTTACATGTATGATTTTTTCCAAAATAAAATATTTTCCCTGCTTAAATAGTTGATGGACGCGCTGTTACATAACCAAGCATCATTGGTTGGGCAACTCGTTGAACGGCAGTTGACAAGAGGAAAAACTTCAGCATGAACAAAAATTTAGAGGAACCGAATACAACAACTAAGCGAAGGGTCCCAGGTTCGACTTCCGAAAAAAAAAACAAATTCCATCTAAAGTTTTTTTTCAACGGCGCAACCTCTCGTGAATGTCTGACAAACTTCCGAGAGTATAAATGTCATGAAAGAGCTTCTTAATTAGCCGTTTGGACTCGGCATAAAATTATAGATTCCTTCCATTCGTCCCAAAAATAATAAAAACTCACACAAAACGATTTTGTGAGAAGTTAGGCGTAGGATACCTACGAACCAGTTCCACGAACTATTTTTTTTTTCAACAAAAACATAATAATAATTTAAGCAACAAGTTGGAAAAATAATGTGTAGCAACCTATCAGAAAATTGTTGCTCAACGTAATGCACACCCATTTTCAAATAGCAAGACGCGCTCAAGCACTATCTGCACACTTGTTGAGCAGCAGTTTAACGCCGTATCCATTCCTCTGGTTGCGAATGCAGAACATCGAACATTACAGTTGAATGTGCAAAACTCAAAATTGATGCGTTTTGCACTCAGTGGTCGTGGGGAATAAGACCTTCTTATTAGTTTGGCAATCATTTCCCTTTTCACAGCTCAGCTCTCTCTACAAATAAACGGAATGCATATAGTGTTCGTCCATCAGCATCCAGGTGTTGTCAATAAGCCAAGTGTTGGCCCTTTTCGGACATTTTCCATTTCTAATGTGACTTTTTGGAGTGCACCATTGATGTGGACTTTAGCGGGTGTATGTATTGCTTCCATACATTGGATAGTAATTTCCATGTAGATAGCGGACTGAGGGACTACACCGATATTTTTTCTACGCATTCGGATAGTATTGTAGAGTTTAAGTGATTCAGTAGCTGATGGAGAAGTAGCTACCATAAGATATTCATTTTGCACCATCACCATAATGGGTGGCTCTCAATTGCCAAAGTATGAAACTAGGTAAAGCTATGTTAAAAAGCGTATAAGGATCCCCTTAATGGATACATTAAATGACGATTGGCAAGGGGCCATCCGCAAGCTGTTCTTCCTTGTTTAAAAATTAGTTTCGTAATACTCGTTAGACACCATACTGTAACAGTCTCTAGTTCATGTGTTTTGTCTATACTGTAGTATGGTACAGTCTGAACAAGCAGTTATTTTTTTGTAACTTGTACACTCTTTTTTCAATAAAATGAGTCGAACACCTCAAAACTTTTATCATCATTCCAACTGACCTTGTTAAGCCATCCTATAAATCAGAAACAGAAATTCCAACCTCCATGTCATCGCTGTTTAGATTTTTCACAAAAAATCACATTTACTCAAAACATAATTATAGTACAAAAATTAGGGTCAATCTGTCCTCGGGGATTTGTTTTCAAGTTAAATTAAAATTTATTCATAAAATTTTGATTTATGTTGTGACAGTCTACAGACTTCTAACGTATTTCAAAATAGCGAAACTGCCAGCTCCAACGTTTGTATATTTTCATTTTCTATAACACCTACGTCTCAGGATTTTTTTTTATTAATTTCTTTCATCTTATTGACACTCAAAGATTAATTCTATCGTACTGAAGTGCATACGCTTTAAGAGGGCTTCCTCTGTTAGAACGATTCGGAGATAAGATCCATAAAAAAAAACATATTGAGCTGGAAACAGAATTTATGAGACCTCTTGGTATAATTTATTATATTTGCTTTTTAATCTCTTCCAATTGAAAGGAATTTGATATAGATTTTCTAAATTTTTGCTCTTTATGACGAGATTAACCATTGGAGTTCATTAATTGTCTGCTGGACGTACTAATTGAGGCATTTGAAATATTTTTTCTTTGGAATAAGCAGCATGTAGATCTTCTTATGTGTATATTTGATCAGCGCATAAAGAGGGATTTGATACATTATGGCGCTACAATTCCGGGGAGATTAGACTATAAGTCATAAAAATGCTATGTTTGATGTGGCACACTTTTAGTTGCCACTGTGAGTTATGATACAATAAGGGCGAACCAAAACACAATCTAAAAAAATATTTTTGAAAGTACAGCAGTCCCTCGATAATGTGAACTTTTTAAAAAAAAAAGGCGTTTTCGGATTTTAGAGGGATTCACATTACTGGAACTTTTTTTCAGTACTTACTAAACTGATTGAAACGATTTTCAAATTTATTAAAAACAACACAAAATGATTTTTTAAAGCACAGTTTAAATGTTTATTAATTTAGAAGAAAAACGAAAATCGCACGCAAAACGAGCAAGAGAAACAAGATAAATATAAAAACTTTTACAAAAAAATCACATTTTAGAGGTTGAAAATTTCGGAAGTTCACATTATAGACATGACAATGTAAAGTTTTGCCGATTCACATTTTAGAGAAATTCACATTATCGAGGGACTACTGTATCAGCAGTAAAATTGGTTTGAAATCTAGTAAAAAAAATATTTTCACTCTTTAAAAAAAAAAGTAGTAGATATTTTCACATTTGACAGAAAAAAGAAAACCAGGATAAACAAAATCTATCTCAGCACGCTCGGTTCAGACCACTGAGAAGATTAGTACAGCCGCTAAATTTTTGAATTACCTTAAAATCAGTAAAAAAAAAAGGACAAAAACTGCAAGTACTGAACCTGGCAGCACTGAAGGCCGCGGAACTTTAATAAAGCAATACCTTTCATAAAGATGAGCGGCTTTTGTAAGGGCCAAGAACAAGGTAGGTCCGACCAGAGCTAATTTCAAACTTAGAGTCTGATGTACTTCGAAATTCGTAGCAGCCACCATAGCTTGGATGGACTCAAGATTCAAGAATAGTTCTTTGCTGGATTAAGTTCGACCTTCGAAAGTATACAAGCAGTTTGTAGCTTTCAGAGCTTTCGAAAAATACTTCAAGCCAAAGAAGAAATCGACTGGAGGCGGCTGCAAACAAATTCGAAAACGAGGTAGCATTACACTCCGAAAGTTGGCGGTACAACGGCCGCAGCTTTGTTTCTACAAGTGCGAAAAGGATTGGCTCATAGAAAACACCGAGCCATGAATAAAATCAGCTGAAGACCACCAAAAGCGTGTTACCTCCATTCCAATATCGAGTCATAATCCGCAATAAAAGTTTGCTTTTTATGAACAAAGCGACAGTTTCCAAAACATTCTGCAGTAGGTCTCCTGGTTAGGCTCAGGATTTGGATACAATAGATCTTTCAGTTCGCAGTGTCAGCCATTAGGGCATGGGATATTTAAAAAAAAAAAATAGGCTCAGGATGAGAGAGTTATTTGTGATCACCATCTCACTAGATGCCAGATTCGCTAGTGGAAAATTAAAGTGATGACCTTTGTAATGGATTTCCTTTGCTCCTAACCCATTGTATTCACACCCAACCAACAAGAATGAAGACAGTTCTATGTTTGACCTCTGAGCAGCGCTGTATAATGGTCGGAACCGGATTTGCATATAAATATTATCGATGGTGTGATGCCAACACAAATGCCGACACATTATCCACCGGTTTTCGCCTAATTTTGTAGCCAAGCATATTCGAAATGTGCTCCAAATTCCGACAATTTACTTCAAAAATGGAAAAAAAAAACACTTATCTAGCCCCACATACCTTTTAAGTACCTTTAAGCTAATAAGAATTTTAAATGCACAAACGTAATAGTACTTTGATCAGCAAAACAAACCCAAGCCTGTGTATACATATCGAATTACTCTGGCACCGTCTATAGAGTATGGACCTACGGCAAAGTGCCATACCAACCTAGAATTGTGTCAGTACGGCGACAAAACTACCGCACAACTGTAGGAACAACCAAACAGCCAAACAACCTATAACCATCCACTTTGTTTCTGTTTGTTTTGCTCGCCTAACCGATACCAGTATAGTCGCTCTCGTTCGTAGTTAGTAGGTACCTACCTACTATGGTAGCCGAGGCACACCGCATGCATTTCAAATTGCAAACGTCTTTCTTAGTGCGCCTGAGAGCATGGCGAATTGCAATCAAATTAAATTGTTTATGCTTCTCCAGGGCTAATGCTCTGTTCTCGCTGCCGGTGTGCAGAGTGCAGTTTGTGTATGTCAACCGCATCAACGCGAAATGAATTTCCATTGTGTACCCAAGTGACCTGCCATCGACGCAGCTAAGTGCTATACGCAATCTGATTGGTGGCCTAGAATGTAATAGAATCCAATTTCATTTTTTCAGGTTTGATACGAGTATACGTCAGGGGTACTGCTGGTGGTTTACTTCTGTTCCTTCCTGTGCGATGCCGTACTGGGAAACGACGCGCGCACACTCACCCGGCCATAGAGGAAGTGACACCGAGTTGTCATATTAAAAACGCAGCCACACACCTGTTGGCGTTGTAGGCTCGGTGCAAGAACGAAGTTTACATCGTCTGCCACTATATGGATATGCCCCAAAGTGCAAGTCGCGCTGTCATGTGAATTCGAGCCACGTGCACTCGTCATTCATACTCACGCGTCGTAGCTGCTGATCGTCATCGGTGTATAGCCATCGCGAGCCAAATGCAATTGGAATGCAAATCGAATGCGCACACAAGGTGCAATCAAAATTGAATAATTGAAGAGGGCGCTGAAAATGCATCACTGAGCGAGGTTCTCGATTGGCATCGATTTCGATTGCAGCATAAATCTGTCACTTCACTGATGTGCATGGGGAGGGGTGGGAAATTAATTACTTTGTCGGTATGCTGGCGTCTATTCGTGTGAAGTCAGGAAATGATATCATCAATTTGGATGCGAAATTAGCTGGGGCTTTGTGTTCTTGCTGAATGGAGTAGGTCTGAGCGGATTTGCATAAGTGAATAAGCTTCCGTTTTTTGTCTGATGTTTCTTTCATGACAGCAGGCCCTCAGCGTGATTTGTTTTTGAGTCCGCATCCACCTTTGGTGGACTGAGATTGAAATATTTGCATACAGGAAGGCTTTGAATAAATGCATCCAGAAGTAGGTACGGTGAATCTAAGTTGGGATAAAGTGCTGTCTATGTATTTTGTTAGCGAATTGTTCCCTATAGCTGGTGGAAGGGAAGAATAGCTGTGTAGTACTTGACCATCGACGGTATAAGAAACGTAAATCAGCACGCCCTTGGCGTTAAAAAATAAATAGTCCGCAGGGACCCTAGGCCCATTCGTTTTGTGTGAGTTTTTCATTTTCAGGACGAATGGAAGGGAAGGGATTTGTAATTTTATGCCGAGTCCAAACTGCTAACTGAGAGGCCCTTTCATGACAGTTATACTCTCGGATGTTTGTTATACGTTCGCGAGAGGTGGCGCAGCGAAAAAAAAACTTAAGTTGGAATTTAGGTTTTTTGGGACTCGAACCTGAAACATCTTTGGCGTTGGAGTTCGTAAAAAAACTCGCTAAAAGCGCGCTGCCTGCTGACACTGCCTTGGATTTAAGGTCAAATAGAGGGTTTGAAGAACTTGAAAAGGCAGATTGTCACTTGAGTAAGGAAAAAATCGAAATGCGATGGACCGGACCCATCCATTGCATTCGATAGGTGAATATAAGGCATCTTGACCACAAAATATGAACCAAGACTGAACACTAGAGACGGCTGTCAGAAAATGGTAGACCAGCCAAACTGACGCACTGAGTTCTTAACATTTCGAAATGAATATTTGAATTTGCATACCTGTTTATTGTGCAGCTGATTTCAGTGGTCTCGATGTAGACCTATAAGTGCTTACAACTTTTACTTAAACCGCAAACATCTGCCAACTTGACATTGCTATGGAATTCAAATTTCCAAAGCTTATAGCTTTTTGGAGTAGGTGGAATAAGCCTATTTCCAACTACTCTTCTTAAAGATGTTGTTCCTCTTAGGTACTTCTAGGGTTAAGAGCTCTCAGAAGAAGAAAGTTGTAAGTTTACAGCAAAATTTGTTCGGGTTAATTCTAAATATGACGGCCACCATCAAAGAGAATCTTCGGCGGCATTAGTATACCTTATTTAAAGCAAGTCTTCTTAGTCTACACATTTTTTCGTTCGACTTAATGACGTTTAAATACCTTTTATTGACGATTGGCTTCAGAATTAACGTCAATAGGCTACACTTCATTTCAATAGTCATAATGCTGATAAAAAAAAGCGGTTCTGTCGGTCTTTGCTAGTAGTTTGAGAACCTTTAAAAGAGATTTCTGATTTTACTCTCACTTGGTAACCTTTACTAAGTCTCAGAAGTTAAATCAGGAAACCTCGTTTTAAATACCCTGCGCCAGCGCCAAACAAGTATGGAAACGTTGAAAATTGGACCTGAGAAGACCAGCCACTGGAGCCATAGAAATTGTCGTTATGGGCACTGCCTTAAGTTGAACCTTTTTTTTCAGGTTCTAATTACAATTTTAGGCCGCTTTTAACCGTCTGAAATAAGAAGCTTTCTGAGGACACTTGTACTCCCGGAAGTTTGTTGAAAGATATTTAAAACAAACTCCCGTTCTTGCTCTTAACATTTTTTAGCGACACTTGGAGCCTCGCAAACTTATGCCAATCACACTGACCCAGCCACTGAACCAAATACTTAATTTTTTATCTAAAATTGTAAAAAACAAGACTCTTTTGCATTCAGTTTTTTTTGTAGTTAAGTTGAAAATTCTGCTCAAATATTTGAGATTGATTCTTAACCTACAACCGAGTCTGATACACTCATAACTATAGCAATCTGTCAATCTTTTTAAAAGCTATTCCCTTTCTCTTCGAAAGTCCAAAATATTCGACCCAATAAGCACGGCAATTTTCGTACAGGAATTTCTCCTACAACCAGGTCAGAAAATATAATGAATCCTGTATGCCTACTCGTATCTTATGTCACTCAAGTGGATTTTCGGGAAGTAAATTGCATACGTACACCGAGCACATCCTGCAAAAATTATTACGAAACCAGATACCAGTGTGTTTTGTGTGTACGTGTACAGTGCGGCACAAAATAGCCAGTAATAATCCATAATATCGATCGATGGATGACTTCAATTAACCTAAATTCCATGAAAATATTCCTCGATCTGATAACAACCAGGAAAAGAGCCCAGAGCACAAAAAAGAACCTAACCAACCGAGAAATTCGCGCGAATTGAAACCGCACTCGAACTGGCTGCAGGGTACCCATTTATTCGTCCTAGGTGGGGATGGCTTGCAGGGCATACACATTACACACCTTCATGTGGAATTCTGTCAAAATATCTTAAGTAGGTTGTGGGTTTTAGGATATGCTGCAATGCAAAAAAAAAAATGAAACAAGGACAACCGTAGTGACAAAGGCGACGACTATACATAGAACTGTACGGAAGGAAGCAACCAACACCAACAACCCTTCATTTCCATTTGTATGTTCTTAATTTCTATGAAAGTGGGCAAAGGCACTTGACCAGATAAAAAATACACTTGCTCCAGTGTCGTCCTCTCATTCAGTCAACCATGGAGGAAAGGGGCGAGTATTTTTTGTGTACCAGTATGGAAGAAAGAGAAGATTACAAAGAACCCTCCGGGGCTCTCTAATGATGGTCTTGTACGAGTTTGTCATGTTGGTTGTTCCATTGCATTACTGCGACGCCTGCATCATGTATCCAGTATCCATCCAACCGTGTGTTGCATGAGATTTTAGTTGGGATTCACGCAATTATGCAAGAGTGCTGAGCGGACTGCAAGCTATGTTAGTTGTGCATGGTTGGGAAGAATAAAGTGCTTTAGTTACATCACATAGCATTTGCAGTGTGTGAAGGTAAGCGACCGACTACAGCCAATGATGTAAATTTAGGCACTTAAGCCACTAGGTCGTGGCAACTAACGGACTATTGGGAATTACTATTTGGAAAGCTTTTTTTACCATGTCTTGGCTTGGATTCTTTGTCCGATATGATCGGCGAGGGGTCCTTGATTAGGGTAGAGTAACTTCCAACAGAAACTGTTGACGAATCAATTACTCGTCTTTTCCTTTTTACCCCTCTCCAACTATAAATCGGTGACCGTTTTCTAAAACATAGTCTGCACCAAGTTTATTCATTAAATACATTCATCAATGGGGTAAACACATTGCAGTTCATTTCTCGTTCGACATCCTTAAAAATTGCCCTGCGGTCAAAAGTATTGATCGACCGACATTTTCGAAAATACCTTCAAAATTTGAAGAACTCCCATAATGACTGTCTGCTATTTGACGTGAAAACTACTCCACAGATTTGGATGAAACTTTTGCGAAATGCCTCTTAAGACTCCAAGAAGGCTTTAGGCTATTTCGTTCATTGCCACGTCTACTTTTTGGAAGCGCTTTTGACCAGCGTGAAGACGACTCCACACATTTGGATGAAACTTTTGCGAAATGCCTCTTAAGACTCCAAGGAGACTTTAGGCTATTTCGTGCATTGCCACGCCTACTTTTTGGAAGCGCTTTTGATCAGCGTGAAAATTACTCCACAGATTTCGATGAAACTTTTTCGAAATGCCTCTTAAGACTCCAAGAAGACTTTAGGCTATTTCGTGCATTGCCACGCCTACTTTTTGGCCAAATTGTATATTTTTTCTGACTGCATTTATGAGGCAACCAAATTTAAGGACAACTTATCCATTGACATTTCATCCAACTTTAAATATTGCATGGGGCTACACTTTTAAGACAAAAGACTGTGTATCAATCGGACATTGGTGTCCAAAGATGATACACTAGGGTCTAAAAATATTGACGCGAACCACCCACTCCGAAAATGGTTGTGGAGAAAATGTGCAAATATGAGTTGGCCTAAAGTTCACCTACCTCAGAGATAGATTGCATGCGGGCTCATGTTACCGACATGGATAAGTTCCACGAAGCTGATCTTCACCCTACCCATGTGGACCTGTATGCCCTCTGAAAATAATTACAACTCATTCCCAGTTCAGCCTCAAATTAAATACCTTACCACATTTTTCTTTAATTACACAACCATCAATGTATATAGAGCTTGCTACTGTTGCAACGATTCACGTGTATAAATCGCCCAACAAAAGTGAATCGTCTCCTTTTCAGACATCCTCACAGAGACGCCGCTGCCAATATTCCTGACAAGTGAAAGCAATTTTCGTTTAAATTACCCATACACATTTTTCAGATTGTTTTTCATTTCAGAAGATTCATTATGCCTTCGGATCGTTGCTTTGTATGCGAGCACAATGCTCACGCTCATTGGGGTAATTTAGTAATTTGCACAGACTGCGAACATTGTGACCAGTAATTTCGTACTAGTCGAAGTTATGCAAACTACGGGCTTCACAAAAGAAGATCCTTCATTATTTTGCGTATGTACGTAAGATGCTGGGGCGATCATGTTAACCTAAGCGACTTAAAATGCACCGAATGATTAAAATATGCACCACCATGAGTGATAGTACGTGGTCATGCATACTCGTACACAGCATCGGAGAAAGCTAAAAATCAATGCGCGCATGCGCAGACAGAACGTGATGCAATTTAAGGCTTTAAATAGTTTTACGGAATTAATTCCAATCGATGGGATTCTACAAATCAAATCACGCACTAAGACGAGTCTAAGCTCGGTGTAATCTCCCTTTCTGTTTTATCTTGACGGTGCTAGGTATGCAGACGTGAGGATGAGAGACCATTAAAAACAAGTTGTGATTTGAATTCCCTGAATGAAGCTAAAAAGTCGTAAAAATATACAGGCAACCATTGTGAGGCCTTAAGGCATCACTTAACAAAGTCTATTATAGATGTGGACTTTCCCTGTGTTTGATCTTGTAACTGCCTCCAGCTGCCTGGCAAACAAAAAATATACTCAAACGAAAACAACATTTTGGTTGATGGGAAGGCCTATTGTGTTTCTGATAAAAGTGAGCTAGAAATGACGACAGTTGTTTGATTTTGAAGGGTTGCAGTAGATGAAATCTAGCGGCTAGAAGTGGGAGATGTCAAACTGTTCGTTGCTTCGAAAGGCGTTCGGAGCTCGAAACTACTTGCAAAAGTATAGACGACTGAACTGAACAGACTGTAAATTGATCTAACTTTTATTAAAAATCAATGGACAAGTTTTCAGCTCAATTAGCCAACGAATGTTGCTGCTACGAATAGTCATCACAAGTGCTCCTCAGAATAGCTTCCTTTCTAGGACTAATTATTTAACTGCCTAAACATTATTTTTTAGATATATATACTTAAAAATTCCATGGCCTAGTTTTGATGAATAATTTCTTGTGATCAAATAGCCCCATCTCGTTTGTTTTTCTCTTTTATTTAAAAAAAAAACCATTAAAATTAAACAAAGTTTGGAGATTATTTTGTTACATCATGTCGGTATTCCACATTTAAAGGAAAGCCCCAGGCGATTCTCCAAAAAAAAGAAACGAAAATTGTTGGTTTGCCTTTGAAACTAAAACAAGGTATTAACTAAAACCATTAGTCGGAGAGTTCCTACCCGCATAAGGGAAATCGGATAGCCAAAAATGTTCACAAAGCGAGTCGGTCGTTATTATTATCGTCTTCATCGGTCCGTGATCAGTGATCATCACTAGTCTCACATGGAACTTGGTCCAAATCACATAACTTTTAAGTCGAAACGATACATGTGTACAAGTCGCTTTCTTCTGCGATTCGGCTTGTCGTTTGTTGCATTTGCGATGTGTTTGAGTGATTTAAAATTAGTCCTTAAAGGAATCGCAACCCTAATAATACTCACGAAATAATAGTCTGCGAAGTGACCTTAATTTTCAATAGTAATAGTTAATTTATTCCGTTTTTCTTTCAATCTATTGTGTAGTCAACAACTTTGCGATTATTGTAAGTTTGTACCTATCCCATAAATAGACGACTTATTTTCGGGAATTCAGCCTTCGTTTGGTGCGTGTCTTATTAAAATAAGTTTTGAAATAACATCGTTAACGTTACGACAAAAAAAAAGTGTTGCCTATTAATATAATGACTGCGACGTTGATTGTTACCTTTTGGCGACAAATGATGCCGCCACTTATATAAAAAAAAGTTCATTAAAGTTTGAAAAATAGTGCTTATATCGTTTTTGACACAAGATCATAATTTCATCTTTGACATCTACCCTTTTACCCATTACAATTCTTGAGCTAATTTATGTTTGATGATACCTCCTCCACCGTAAAAGGAAAGAAGGTGAGTTGACGAAAGAGGAACTCCTTTTAATAGACAAAAAAAATATGTGGCTCTAAGTGGATTCAAAATAAAGCTTTTTCCTAGAAGTTCAAGGCAGAAGTATAACTCATTTACGGTGCAACTAAAGAAAGTTCTGGTTCGACACAATTTTTAAAATCATCTAGTTTTCCAAAGTTTGTAGTAGCAAAATGTAGCTGAAGACTTAAGAGATATTGCGTGTTTTTACTGAAGAAATAGTTCAGCAAATCCTACTTTTATGGGAACTAAAGGAACTACTTTCACTGAATTTTTATTGTCATATTAAATCCTTGGAGTCAATGAGTTGCGAAGTTGCTAAAAAAATATATATCGCTTGAAACACTGCGATATATAGGTGTAGGTTGTCCCGGTTTAGCTAATTTTGTTCACCTATTTAGGAGAACAGCCCAACCTCATAACTTGAACTTAAACGAATGAAACAGTTTTGAAAGTGGATTGAAAGTTTGAACCAGGCTGATTAAGCCTTAAAATAAACTTGAGTGTGTTCCTAAGTCAACAGTTAATGCCGAGTTAAAAAAAGATGGAGACTTAACATTGGAATCTTTAAAATGTTATCTTTAGAGCTGTTAAAAAAGAAACTTCCATCTGTCTTTATTAAATTCCCTTACAACGCCTCCTTGTTTAGTTAAACATCGCGTAATTTACGCAGCCTCTACGTGGCTTTCCTGAAATAATTGTGACTTATAAACGTTTTTTTCAGCGTTAACTTTACTAAACGAGGTTTGTCTCTAAATAGGTAAACTATTACAGAAAACACTGAAATCTATTACTTTTTGCAACTGAAACTGACATATATAATCATGTCGAAAACAGAAAAATTCCCCATGAAGATCAGCGCACACAATATCGATTAATTTACATATATTTGCTTTGGAGAATCGATATTTATTTCGAAAATCTTTTTCTCTGATGTCCATGGGGTTGAACCTGGCCTTATATATTTTGCGCCTTCTAGGAATATGGAACTCGCGGAAGGATTTAATCCTATTTATATCATTAGCAAACGGAGCGAAGCCAAGGACATTTTTAAATACACTTATTAAAACATTTAGCAGAATGAAAACACAAAAATGACATTTGTCAGCAAAGACTACGAAATCCGTATGCAGTCTCTAAACGCAAATTTTGGCGTTTAAGTTACGCACGACTAAAGAAACGTTGCTTAAGTTCGTAAAATCTTTATAAATCGCATTTTCTTGCGTAGGGGCATTTAAGAGGGCGCGTAAAGTTAAGCAGGGCTTATAAATATGGCTGTTCATATTTAAGCGCATCTTGATCAAATTGCCAGTTTCAGAAAATTTAGAAAAAAAAGGTCTAAAACGCAAAATCACAGGGCGAGTGTGGTTGGACAGCCTGATAAAATGTCGCATCTATTCCTTATACGTATCGTCGAATTTTTAGACCAAGTAGTCGCAGACCATCTGTCTAAATCGTATACTGTATTCACATTATGAGCAGCGTTGCCACAATGTGCGGATCGGGCCATTGGCCCGGGGCTATTAAGAAATGGCCCGTATATCTAATTTTTTTATTCTTTAAATAAAATATTCTAGAAAGCACACTTTCTCTTTTCATCACAAAAATTAGCAATCTGCTTCCTCCATAACCAAGTTCATATATTGAAAGCGGCACTGAATTCATTCATTCTGACTGACGTTTCATTATCGTTTGTTCCTGTCATAATAATTCGACTTATATATACATTTATATTTTCCTTATAGCTTTTTTAATTTTATTTTGTAAATTTTCTCTGAAGGCCCTCTATATTTTTTTTTCTTTGTGGCAACAGCTTGTGAGACCTCATTTATAAAAAGGGGCTCGATGATGCAAACTACAATTCGCGTTTGCGAAACATGTTTTAATGAGTGACTTCAGAGTTCTAGGTAAATAGTATTATTCAGTGGAACACTAAGCAAAGTTGCAACTGTCTTTGCGCTCAAATCTTCGTCGTTCGACTTCAGTTCTCAGGCCATTAATCGATCTTGTAGGCAAAGGTTAAGTTAGGTTTAAACGACTGCCAGCTAAACGCAACCACATTTAGACCAGTAATAAGTTCATTGTGATACCGTCTGGACCGACTTCTAACGTCAAGATCGCTGGTACCATTAAAGAAGAAAGCCCCCAAGTGAAGTGTCCTCGCCTGACAGAGAGCAGAGCTGGTACAGAGAAGGCGAATTATGATCTCGTTCTCTTCCCCATCTCTATAGCTTTAACAGAAATCGTTCGAAGGTATACTGCAGGCAGACCACAGCGGACGGTAAATCAATAAATCTTGACCTTCCATCAAGCTTTTATCACAGCAGTCGCATAATGGTTTGTTTGCTTTCTATAAGCCAGCTTCCGTGCACCACGATAAACTATCATAGTCGTAAGGTCGAAGGTCTATGAGTCCGTTTTATTTATGCAGCCAACTTGTAGGTAACTCCCTTATTTTTGCTCAAGTCTATTCGTCAGTAGTTTGTGGTAATCTCGGTCAACTGGGTCAACTCGATTCGACTTCACTACTTGTGTTGATCATAATAATAATTCACTTTTCTTCACCTTTGCAATTGTGTCAGCATCATTGTGCTTCGTCAGTGGTGATGATGGTATCTAGCAACTGATGAAGTCTTGCAAACAGCATAGTTGACAGTGACCAGCCTTGGCTTGTGTCACATTAAACCACGAAGTTCTCTGACACCAAATAAGTTACTCAAACATTTGTTTGACATGGCTGCAAGAGCAAGATGAAGAAACTCCGACTCCAACTCCAACTGCCGCACCAGATTTGATTTATTTTCGGAAAGACCGTTAATGTTATGATAGATCTTTTATCTGGCCCAGAGGCAGCTTCAACGATCAGAAGGAGATTTCTTGAATTTACATGAGCCATAACATCTAGCTGCAAATATCGCCGCCAGCGGAACATGTTCACATTGCGGCTAACTACCCAATGCCCATAGGAGAACAGATTTTGAGCATAGAACCGAAAATACCACCATCGTGACAGTCGATAAGTCTGAATCCCAAGCGAATTCACTCACAGCTCGCATTCAGCACATTTTTATTGACAATTCCGTTCGAGGTAATGACACTTTGCATCACGAATTGCGCACGACGACTGATGCCCAACTGTGGGAGTTTTCCCATCAAGAATGGGTCCCTGCACACAAAGACCGTCTCCGCAACACAACTCATAAATCTTTCTACGCCGGAGATTTTCCAGCGATTATCCAAGAGTTCACATGTAATTAGACACAGGCACCTACATTCGATTTCGAAATTCATTCCTTCAGCCGAAGGTAGGTTCTCTGCGCGCAACCAAACAAAGCCTTGAGGCTCACAGCTTTATAAATAAATCAACATCCAAACGTGCGTGTGTGTCAACAATAAACAGCGATAAGTAAACACAATTGTGAAACGCAGAGCAGGTGGACACTGCAAACATGATTTACATCGACCCAACTCGACCTTTTGGAGAGCTCTGAAAATCCGATGACGACAAACATTGTGAAGGGGCCACCTACAACAACTGCATTCTTGTTTATGCCGTCTTGACACTTAGACTCGGGGCTCGGATCCCAAATGACCTAAAAAATTAAAACAAACATTGTTCGGCTTATTAGTATCATCGTAGAATGAGGGAACGAACACTCTGGCGACGAAAATAAGTCGGCCTTCTTTATCGTGTTAATTTCGATGCATATAGTTCTGTGGTTCCGCTCGGCTGCATCCGGAGCTTGACACCAACCGAAAACGTCGAAAATAGTCACGCAGAAGGGCCATGAAATGACTCGAGGTACGAAATTAATTGAGGTACATCTTCACACCATACTATCTGTGATGTTGTGTTGTGTTACTGTGCATGTGGGATTGTGGGTGGTGCGGGCCAGAAGGAGAAGCGTGGTTAATAAGTTGTAGCGTCTATTTCCAGCGTACATCAGCGATATATACATTTTTCGAGAAGACACAAAAAAAATTGTGTTCCTCTTAATTTATTGGTGACATGGTAGCAGCTCAAGGAGATTTGTAAACCGGTTGAACGATGATTTATTTGTTAACATTATGAGTTCGGACACAAAATCAGATCGGGGAAGTGGAACCGTTTCTATTAAGTGCGACCGAGTGGTCGGGCTGCGTATATCAGCTAATTTAGAAAAGAAATTGCTTTGGGGGCGCTTTGAAGTCGCGTATATGTTGCATTTGCAAGGGCGGCGCAGGGAGGAAATTGTGACACACTAAATTGAATCTATTACAGAACATTTCTGGAGTGCGGTCTGTATCTGTATCGTTATGGCGTTTTTTTAATTAATAGGGCATACGTTAGCTTTTGAAAAGAGCTAATGACTAATCGGACCGCGTGGCGGTGAAGCGCAGTCAAGGATGTCATTTTAGTGGGTGGCAGGAGGATGACATAATTCAACATGCGTCTAAGACAACGAATACGAATGCGAATGATATTCTGGAATTCTTGTTTTGTTGCACAATTTGTTTTGAAATATATTGATCGTGCTGTGTGCCAAACATTCCGCTGATTAAATTGTGAGTGGAGGAATAAATACATCCTTTTTACGATGACATTGCGGTTGGTTCGAGGGGCTTTTCGAATGCGTTTCGTTTTTGAAAAAGTGCTTCGTAATAAATCTTTGGATGGTGTCAGTTTCTGCACTTTGGCTGTGGACAGTAATTTACTAGACTTTCGAAATGACTTCTGTCATTTGAAAACAATGGGACTGAGAGGGAATTTGTGTTAATAATCTACAAGGAAATGTGCGAGTGAAGTAAATACAACAGTTGCTGGATTTTAGGTTGCTATTTGACGTGTTCGCACGGAAGACTGTATGACTTTTGAGAGTGTTGGAGGGCGTTCCGAAGCGGTGCACCTAGTCTCGTTTGAAGAAGCAGCTTAAATATTGAACTCTTTGCCTGCTTTCCTATGGGGAGTGCCTAGTTAGGTAGACTTTTATCAGGTGAATTTTGCTACATTTATAATTTGTATTTGCTCGTTGCTGACGCTGTTTATCTCTCACCGAATTGCGAAATCGTGGTTATTTATTATCATTCTCTGTGCGCAGATTCACAAACGCAACTTTGTCAATGAATCGGCATCGATTTCATGTGCAGGGGCAATTGGCAGCACTGGCATGTCTGTAGTCCCCACTAACGAAAAAGTGGTAAAACTGATGATTTGATAAAATATATTCATACATCTTTTGGACGAGTTTTCCGATTTTGATAAAAGAAAAATTAAACGTTGCTCCAATGATTTCTGTGTTTTGTCTACAAAGCCCATTCCAATTGGAATAGACATTTTCACGCGATTCGGTAACAAACCCCAATCCACATGACATTTCATCTAAAACAACCTGCAGCATTTAAAAATATCCGACAAACTCTTTGTTAAAGCGGCCACTTCACATACAGAAGACAACTTCGTTGGACTACTGTGGTTATACCCATAGTACACCAATCAGGTGCAGGGAAATAACTTCAATGAATCGGCATCGACTTCATGTGCAGGTTCAATTGGCAGCACTGGCATGGCAACGAAAAAAGTGTAAAACTGATGATTTGATAAAATAATTCTGATGTATCTTCCTCGGGCGACCACCAAATGAAAGGTTCCCTCTATCAAAAAAAAATTGAATTCATATATCTTTTGGATGAGTTGTCCGATTTTGATAAAACAAAAATTAAATGTTGCTCCAATGATTTCTGTGTTTTGTCTACAAAGCCCATTCGAATTGGAATAGACATTTTCACGTGATTCGGTAACAAACCCCAATCCACATGACATTTCATCTAAAACAACCTGCAGCACTTCAAAATATCCGACAAACTCTTTGTTAAAGCGGCCACTTCACATACAGAAGATAACTTCGTTGGTCTACTGTAGTTATACCCATAGTACCCCAATCTGGTGCAGGAAAATAACTTCACGGGCAATAGTTTCAGATGGGAAACAACTTCACCTTGAATGGGAGATAATTTCACTTTTTCATGTGAAATTATTTACCACTCAAAGTGGGCAATTACCACCAATTTTGTGAAATTATTTCCCACCTATAATTTTTGTATTTTTTGATTCTTACTGTACAACAAAAACAAAATTGAATTATTTATAGGGAATTTAATATAATTTAATTAACATTATGAATAACGACTTTGAATACACCCAACCTCGCACCTACTCCCATTTGCTCACTTTCATCGGAAATAACTTCACGTAAAATAAGTGACATTATTTCCCATTTGATATGAGGTTATTTCCCATGTGAAGTTATTGCCAGTGAAGTTATTTCCCTTCACCCTCCAGTCAGTCCAGCTAAGCCCAAGTCGGTACATTTATTCCAAAGGGTGTTTCATGAATGATTCTAAAATGAATTTAGATGGTTGAAACTTTATTACGGCCTGATAGAAAAGTGCCTTACATTTACTTTTTGAATATAGTTTCGTAATATTTGGTAACGTCGTGCATGGTCCATTCTGAGTGTCCAATTTTGGCTCACGGCTTCCAGCGTTCCGACGGGTATTTGCCAACTACGCGAGTATTGCGAGGACTTTTGACCACGTAACCCGATTGAAAAATGAGCCCAGTTACGCTAAAAAAAAGACAATTCTAAATGATGCACCCTATATTAACAAAGTTCTTTTCAACATTCACCGTCATTACTGATACAGAAGTCCATCTACACGATTGCCCACTGAATATTTATCGTGCCCTCCAATATGCCTACGATAACCTCGAAAATATTCCTTGTGATCATTCTAAATCAACTGGCATTAATCACAAAGCGCCTCAGAGCCTCTCACAGCCATTGACACACTCCTTTCTCAACTCATAACAATCCCATTCAATAAAAAACGCCAAGGAGACTCCCTCGGGTGTCTGAGGTGTCCCCTTTTCAGCGTAATTTTTGCCTTTTTATTCTCTGAATTGTGCGCATTGAAACCTCAACGACACTGACCACAATCCACAAACAACTTTCAATTGAATTCATTAATAAATCATTTCACCTGATTATTTGCAGTCCAGTTTAATTATTTATTTTTTTTTTATTTTTCCAACTCAATTCAACTTCCTTTCGATATGGATAGAGAAGAATGTGCCACGGACAGTAGCTGGGACTCAAAAGACTGGTGTACATTAATCTCAGCGCAGAAAAAAAAAAGGAAACAAGGCAATCGTCGCCTATTAGTCTCTTGTTGTCGTCTCTTCGGTTGCATGACAATTATTCCTCGCACCTTGCAAGACATTGCATTTCCATCGTGCCTCTTGTGTGCGATTTATCTACCAATCGCATAAGGCTGCAAAAATGCAAAAAGGAAACTCCGTCTCTTAATTAATTCGAACGAGAAAATAATTCGCAATCGAAAACGAATTGTGATTTCTAATTAAGTGCAACAAATAAACGAACATACGTCTGTTAAGTTTGCTTGGTAAAGAAATTGATAAAATAGTACATAATTCACAATTTCCTTTTTAAGTATTACTGTATTACTGGGGAATACAGTGAGTGTTTGTGCTGATATAGATTTAGAAATTTGCCTACGATTAAGTTGATGTGTGGTCTGAAAATGAAAAAAAAAAATGCCCGGAAGCACGATTGCATGAGCGAGTAAAATGGAGGTATTTGCATGGTCCTTGTTAAATTCATTATGTTAGCCGTGCGGCCTCGGTGGTGTAAATTTGACAAGACACAATCTTTAGGAACTACTGTGGATAACATAAAATGTCAATAAAGCTTAGGTTCCTTTTTTTACATTCAGTCGAATTAATCTACTGTCACTGTTTCGAACTCAAAATCGTTTTTTTTTTTCCAATTTTCCCAATTTATTCTTTAAAAAAGGCAGAGATTTATTTTTCAAAAACGGAGGGCAGATTCAGTTCTCTTCAGTGCAACCAAAAGTGTATCAATTGCTTCAGTAGTAGCTTCTCAAACAGGGAAACGAATAGGCCTTTCACGTACTTTTGGTTAATTTCTGGACAGATTCCTCCAAAAAATGGATACAGTTGAAACAAAGTGGTGCCTCTGGTAGATCTGGATGCAACCTTAGGCTAACTTTGGTCTTCTTAAGAAATCACTTGCTATCAAATCGCATTTCTATAGAAATCGGATCCCCGAAACTACGCCAAAAAAATAAAATGGATAAAAAGCCCAAAAACCTCCAAACAAGGTTGTGCCATTTTTTCTCAAGCAAAATCGCCCAAATATTTTGACACAAATGCCGCGAATTTTGTCACTTTTCCAACACTCTTTTTGGGCATTTTTTCCATTTAAGAAAACTGAGAAAACGCTTTGGAAAAAACAAAAACAAATTTTGTTGGGTATTTTTTTTACAAAAGTTTGTCGTAATTTCCTGGCATTCTGGCAAATTTTCTTTTTTTAATTTTTTACGTTTCTGCCAAAAGATTAAGGCCACAATTATTGTGGTCTTTTTTCCAAAACACTTTTTGGCGTAATTTCAGGGAGACTAAAAGTCATCGGAATGCCTTGGATATTGTTCACTTCTTGCTTCATGTTGCTCCTTCAATGGGATACTTAGAAGCAATTTTCGTATTGAAAGACAAGTGGCGTTCACTTTTGTATTGTAGGAAGTTTTAATTATACGAGATAAGCTTTTAAAAATTAAATTAAAAAAACAATTTGCTATAACTTGAAGAATTGAAAATGAAAAGCATGCCCCCGTAAATGATTTCTATAACGTAATTTTAGTCATTTTCTTAAAAATTATCCATATGGCCCGTTCGGGCATTTGCAGTGGAATTCGCCATCTACCAGTTCAAAATTTTAGACCTTCAATTCAGTTTGGGCCGCCTTTATCATTCAAGGTTCCCAAAAAGCTTTCCTTGGAGCGTATTTTTTATTTTCTTCTACTCCTTCTTCTTTTACTGTAAAATGTGACTTACGACATTTTCGACTTGCGCTGTCGGCTTTAATTTTCCAATTACATATTTGGGTTTCGAATGGGTTACAACTTTCGAGCGGGTGTCAAATCTGACATACTGATGCCGACTGTTGAATGGAAAATTTATGATGATGTGGCATCTAGCTTTATTTCTAAGTTGACATTGCTGTTGTTGGTCTTCTCATCTACCACTTGACTTGTAGTCGACGGCAGTCTTCAAACTTTGAACTTCCTCAAAATGGTGGTCCCCTCGCGAATTGCTGCATCTGTGGATATTCCCAGTATTACTTGCAAGGCAATTGTGAGATATGAGTCGATGCTTGACATGCGATGCGTACGCTGGAGGGGGGCTTTCGTCGAGTGCTAAAGACTGCAAATTATTTCCAATCACTTGGAGTTCCAGGCGTCTGCCACAATCATACCTAAATTATTTCACCTCTTGACCACACATCCCCTAACACTTACGGACTGGGTTTCTGTTCATTTATAGTATCTTCCTTTTGAAAGCTAGATTTGAAGTCCATATATCAGAGACACTTGAGAACCTTGGCCCACAGCTCTGGAAATGTGATCTCATTTTATTGATTTCACTATTCTGTGTTCACTTTCGCTGACGAATTCACAAATTTCCTAAGAAAAGAATATTCAAATTAACTTATGAAACCGCCATAAAAATAAAATGGCACCACCCATTACCATCGGATTAGTGTGTGGGCGAACCGAATCGCACAGTTTAAAGTTGAAATTGGCCAAAGCGAAAACGCGCCTCTTACAGCACCCGCATATGATTTATTTCAAATGGTCGAACAACTTCCGACTTTTTGAAGATTTCTTTGAGTTTCTCTAGATGCCACCCATTATTTGGACATGCGAAGAGGAACACGCACCCGCACAATTTCGTAGACAAAAACTTTTATTTCAACTTTCACTAGATTGCTCTGACTTCTGACAGTAGTCAATAGTGAAATTCAGACGGGTCAGATCTTTGCAAGTAAATTGACCCTAAAAGGAAGACCCTTCTCCTTCTTCTCAATAAAATGTACACACCGAATGGTCACCTACCTATCAGACCGTCCCTCTGTATATAGTTGGCTTGGCGACATCACCCATTTCGAATACGTTGACACCGTTCGCCGACCTTACCTTGAATTAGACTCAAAACAAACAAATACTTACCACCAACAGATATGTTGTCATTATAGTGGGTCTAGGTAACAGCAGAGTGTCACTCGAGTTCGTACATAGTTTTGAAGGTGCTGCCGCGCCGCCAGACATAACGGAGCTTTAGTTCTTCGACTTGCAAATATTCAACTGAAATCCCGCCGACTTACAGAAGGAACATTGGAAGCACTTCAAGCGAGATATTGATCGCCCTGGCGAAAGACGCAAACGAAAAACAAAAGAAAATCTTTTTCTTTTGACTGGAGACCGACATCGCGTGCAAATAATTTATTCTTGCGGACTGTCTGCTGACGAGCAGCTCTCCGACCAACCGAACCGAACCGTTGTCAGTTCAATGCTCCCGTAATGAGAAAAGCCAACAAAAGGTTCTTGCTTGTTTGATTAATTAAATCGAATCAAACATTTTACACAAGCAATTTTATTTTTATTTTTATTTCCCATGTGGTGTTAATAAGAAATCGTGACGCTTGTAACTGAGCTGGAAGATACGGCAGTCGGGAGCATTTCGTAAGTTGTTTTCGTTTATGGCGTCAATCTGTATTTGTGATGGGATGCAATCGGCTTAAGCGTAAACGGCGCGGTTTTATTAGCTTTTTATAAGCGGCACTCACATACACACCAGCTTAATGCATATACTCGTGGTGAGGCAATAGTATATTGTAAATATTTGTTCCTCTTAAACATTATTGGCCACTTATCATATGGTGCAGTAAGTCATAATCAGAGTGGTGTGTGCGATCGCTATGGTGTCATTGGTATAACAGACGGAAAATTAGGCCACTAGAAGTAGCATAATCGGATACGTGTGTTGTTTATTTGGAAACGACTTGAAACGCAATTTTACGTCCATCTACGAGTAGGCTTACTATAGGGGGTTGTATATCTGTTACCAGTTGTCGTGAGAGCTGCTGCACAGATTTTGATGAAACTTCTTTTAAATGTTTTATAGGGTAAGTCGTCGATTGCTACGCCTCCCAAAATTGCCAAAATGTTACAAATAGTAGTCAATACAAAAAAGGGACACTTAATGCTGCATTTACACCATCACACATTTTTAACGTGGAAGTTTAAAGGGATGCTAAATACTAAATCTCCGTGTGACTGAAAAAAACGTGACACGTTTTTTGATCGGCCATCTTGTTTATGTGATAGGAATTATGGGAAAGCTATGCATGTTGACATTTTTATAGCAATGGCTTACGAAATTTCGCGTTCCTATAAAACAAAATGGCTTCCGGAAGTAATGAACGGACCTTTATTTATTAATTTCGTATAACTGATTGATGAATTGTTGGTTTAATTTACTGAAACTGATAACCACTCTCGTTTCACATGTTTTGAATCAAAAATAGAAATTTTTTCAAGTAATTGCAGAAATGTTGTTCGCCGGAACTTGTGTTTGTGTTTGTTTCCGTTTTACGTTTCTATAATTTTGGGTTGAACATCCATGAACCTTCTGATTTGTGATCTCATTATAACGCCTTTATTAGCATTGACTGCCGAGGAATGGATCTCCCCGTCACATCTAGTGCAAAATTGCGCGCGCGTGAAGGTGTAAATGCAGCATAAAGGGCCGCAACCTCGGTTGCTGTGCAAATCTAGAGCCAACTTTACTTGAATTCGGGACTGGCTGCAGCGAAAGTCAGTTGAATTTTCGAATTTTCACGGATGGCTCCAAAATTGGCCAAGGGTCCTGAAGACATTAGGCAAGCAGCGATCTATGATATCCCAATGGCTGGGGGCTATTGTAAGGGATGTGTGCGGCATTGTCAGAGTGTCTGCATCGGTAGCGATGGCCAGACTACACTTAAGAATTTTTTCAACCTTCAAATTCGTTGCAAAAGAGCTGGAAAACGTAAGTACTCTATGAATCCAATCGAAGGCTGATCTCTTTTTCTCTTGTCGGGATGACAGGCCACACTGGGATTGCGGGAAATAGATTTGCTATTGAACTTCTAAGCCAAACTACGCTTAAGAACTGTCTTAACTTTCAAATTCGTTGCAAAAGAGCTCGCAAACGTAAGAACTATTTGAATTCAGTCGAAAGGCTGATCTCTTTTATAAACTGAGGTTGCAGGAAAGAGATCTCTGGTTGAACTTTTAAGCAGAAGATTTGTTAAGCGACTGAACCTACCTTGCCTTTTTCTGTATTCTTTGTCATTTCCTTCAATTATAGATTGGATGTCCAAGAAACTAATTGTATGCTCCTTAACGTCGGTCAGAAATCCGCTGAATTTTTGTCTCTGTGTAGAAAATGCTGTTGAGAGAATACTTATTGGCGTTCTTGAGGAACTCTTTTCTTCTACTGGATTAAAGACAAGCCTATCTGTGAAGAGGCTGCCCAATCCAATTGTATTTAAATCACAACGCTGCGATAAAACTGTGGGTAATCTCAATCTCTTAGCTCTCGCTGTACGGCACCTATTATCACATAACGCCGCTCTATTCCACATTCTGAGTTGACACCGCCTAATGCCACGACAATTACCTAAAACGTCAGTTATAACTTTATTCGTGCGGGCCAAAAGATGTCACCTTTCATCTCTGATCTTCTTCTAAGTAGTTTCCCGCTCACTCACATACACAGATTGCCACACCACCCATAACTCACGTCTCTGGAAAAACAGAATTATGTCACTGTATACTTTCATCACTACCGGAAACGTGCCATAACTCTGTTCCATTCACAACACCGAGCACGCCACAGCATTCGGCAGCTCCAATCCAAGTGAATGAAAATTAGCATCTAGAGACTTCAGCAAGACTCCGCCCGGTGTATCTCTCAGCAAAAGTCGTCTTCTTCTTGCCCCAGAAACCGCAGAAACCGTTTGTATTCTTCTTCAGCTATGGGCTGTTTACGATTTCATTAATAGCCAGTCGAGTGGGCCTCTTTAGCACATCGCTTGAAATGTTTTTGTTTCATTTTTCTGTCTGTTTTGCAGTTTTTTTTTATTTTTGCGGATTGATCATGTCATGACGAAACGATCAAACCGCACAGAAGATTGTTTTCGCGGTTACCGCGTGCAATGCAGCAGCAGCAGCGGTCCATAATCAAATACCAGCACGTAAGTGATTGACTTCCCATTAGCTGTGGGGTTGTGTATTCGTTCTCGAATTCCTGGTCTTCTCTCCGACAGAAGTAGAAATAGAAAGTAAAACTCAGTTTTAATTGTATCCCGTGGGATGCATCCCAAGTATTTAGTTGAGAATATAACAGGGGAGATAATAATTCAACGCGAGGCATAGGCGATCGAAGTAGGTTACTAAGACACAGTTTTGATATGCATGCGTATGCGTTACTAATTCACAATGCATGGCGGCCGCTGTGTGGCCGCTCTGACATCTAACATGGCGCGAACAAGCGTTTGTTGTATCTCTTCGTTTGGTTTATAGCTTCCTGCTCTTGGACGTTCGAGGGGGAACGCAGATTTGGAGTTGCGGACTGAATGGGAATGCCATATCACTACTTGAGTGGCTACGCACGCAAATGAAATTAAAGCATCATTCATCATTAGATGGGATTAGATTGCGAGGCTGTGTGGTGTAGTGTGGCGCGGTAAACGAACAGGTTCTTTATGGGCGCGCGTATTAACTAGAAATCAATTAAGAACTACACTACAGTGTGTGTGTTTAGACATCTGGCGCTGGCCTAGGTGTGGGGCAATAAAGGGTAGATTGGAGCCAGCCAGGTACTGAAAAGGTGTAATGGATAGTGGCCTTGATTGGGATTAAATGCGATAGTTTGAACTATGAAATCAATTTATTTCACTGTCACGGTCGGTCGGTCGGTACGATGTAAGCGAAACTAAAGCCTAGGTCTTGCTATGAGCATGACGCCATGGTGTAAAAAAAAGTAAAAGTTGCGCCACTAATGGCATCGTCTAATCCGAGCAATTGATTGGTCGAAAAGCGGAAACATTTCGAAGCGTGCTCCGCATCCACCCACGCGCTACAGTAGGTGACATCTCAATGTTAGATATGCTGCGCTATAGTAATTAATATTTGTGAGGAGGGAATGCCTTGCTAGGGGTAAGAAACGGACAGCATACATGAAAAAGACGAAATGCCCGTAAGTGGCAATAACCTGCTTTATAGTTAAGTTCAGTAAGCTCATACATTTATCTTGCAATCATCTACAACTTTACGTACTATAAATAATTCAAAACTCCAGTACTAATAGACTACAGTATTATACACAACAGTGATCCGCTTTATTTTAAAATTATGTAATGTTTTTCAGCATGTTTTGTTTGGACGATCACCCCACTTCTGCGTTGGGTAAGTGGGTTCGATTCGCCCTATTACCTTAGTAGTATAACACATTTTGTTGGATATGTTTTTCCTCGAGAGCGTAGCTATTTTGTACCGTCACTACACCTCGGCCTCTTCGATTTGTTCGACACCCTTAGACTATGTGATCTTCCCACATTTATGACCTCGAATCGACACTGGAATCGCTGCTTGTATTACGTGAAGATGGAGCCATTTGTAAGTCCGTTTAGGGACGTTGTCTTTTCAGTCTTTTGCAGTCTCAGATCCTCGTGAGTTTTGTGCTCTCTAAGCAATTCATCTCGCCGGATAGGCTTTTACCAGCCTTACAAGGGTGTACTTGGGTCAGCCTCTATTTTTTTTGTTCGGAATACCTCCTCGAAGTACCACCTGAAGGAAGAACTTTTGTTACTTATATTCGTGCTCGTTGCACCCCCTGAATCAGATCAGTTTAAAACAAGTCCGAGTTCGATTTTGAAATCGATTTGGAAACCTCCTTCGGATAGACCAATCACACCGACCACACGTCAAAGCTCAGATGATGGCCTTTAGATTGGGTGGCAATAACAACAATTCAATCAGCTCCACCCGAAAAGTGTGGGAAACCCTCAAACAACCTACCTCTGTTCCCATCCGTTCAATGGCGGATACTTTTTTAACGTTCAGGCCACTTATAAACGAAACCCACAGACGGACAATTGTCGAAAAGGTCGACTACTTGGTGTGGATTAATGATTTTCCTTTGTCTTCGCATGGGCCCCGCTATATTGTTGACTTAGATATCTATGCAGCTTTGTTGAGCTCGACTATAAAAGCAAAAGAAACAGACCAACGAACCAAATCCAGAAAGTGGACTGAACCGAATGTCTGATCGCTTCATTACGTACAGCACAGGTACACCCGCAGTGCGATGCTCAAGAAGTATCTGCGGTATGCAACTCTGCACCTTGCCTAATGGCATCGACTGGAGTATCCAATTCCACAATTGTTATCATGAGTATATCGTGGGACCAGCATCCGCAGACTGCCCGCCTCAGCAGCGGATCTAATTTATAGCAATTGTCGAAATGTGTTTCCGCTACGGTTTGACTGGGTTCTTGGAGTGTGCGGGATAGCATGGGAGACGAATGAACTATCCACGATGCGTTCCAAGGTGTATCGTGCGAATGTGGGCGCCAATTCGACATATAAATTCCAGACTCGGGCTTTCTAGAGTCCGCACATCGGCAACGTGGGTGGGTGGCGCGCGCGGACGGAATGTTGGTGGTGGCGACAAAGCAACCACGACTTGAGAAGTTGTTGCTGGGTTGTGGTTACTGGTTCTTCAATTGCAATTAAAATTGGAAAGATCTAGTTCAAAGATAATTCGAACGATGCAGCAAGTTGTGGAGTCTGTTTTGTGTACATATATAGAACATACTATGCTGATGGTGGATGTGACAAATGCAAGTTCGTTCCAGCTTGTCGTACATATAAGGAAAGTGATGTGAGAAATTAAACAGCAGGTGACAGAAGTGGTAGCCGTGACTTAAATGGGGGGAATCAATTTTAGTGTGGAAATCGAAAGTTCCTCAAGAGAGGAAGCTAGTCACTGACCGTGTGGAGGTGCGACTTCTGACTAAAGAGGTCATCATTCTACGAGGGGACTTTAGACACGGTTGAGTGTTGTGATAAAATGCTCGACTAACTAAATTAGGTTATCTGTTTGGTAAAAGCGAGAGACCTTTTGTGTACCTGCTGTGATCGTGATTAATGAGATCAGCGATGGAAGACATATTCTAATAAATAAGTGTCTAACGACAGCTTCATTCAAGACATCTTGTCACGAGCATGGCTGAAAATCATTCCCTTTAAAGCTGTGTCCAGTGAGGCAGGGAGATTTTGGGTGAGTAGAAAATAAAAGAGTCATAGAAAATCCGTTTTCGGAAATAGTTCGCGAGTGCGTACAGGTTCGTTTTCGCAATGTGAACACGAGAAAATCGTCTTTGTCATAGAATTTGTTCTTCTTTTCACCGTTTCTCATCTGCCTAAATTTCTAGCATTCACTCAGGAAAGAAAAATATTGTTAAGCAAAGAATTTTGAGCTTTTTAAGAAATGGTAAGGCAAAAGTAAAAAATCAAGTATTCACCATAAAAATGTTACACTCTCGATTACTATTTTCTTACAGCATTGCCAACAATTTCATTCTTAAATTCAAAATTTAGTAATTGTTGGCATTTCAATGTTTTTTTTTTCTGGGTGTTCCAATTAAGACTTATTTAGGTGTGTAGCTATGACGTTTATGGAAATGATAGTACAGAATGAATACTGACCGGCCTTTTACTGAATTCTAAAATCTTAACGTAATTTTTACATACGTCAATAATGTATTGCATGTATCAGTGGTTGGTCAATTTGAAAAGCTTCTTTTCCTTGGCACTTTTTTTTGGGAAAGTTCATCTGTTCAGCCTTTCATCAGTTAAATAATTTTACTATAATTGCACTCTCTCTGTGAAGAATGGGAATGCTCAATGGCGTTGCATTTTAAAAATTGCATTAAGCTCTGATATAGTTAGGGTGACCATCCGTTCATTATAATAATGAACAGTTCTGTAGTTGAAGACGATCTTCGTTATGAGACTATATAAATGTTCTGTGTTCTGGAAGTTGTTCATTATTCATTATTGTTTGTTTCGGGGTTCGCTGGAAGGAAAAATCATCGAAAGACATTGCACAGCAAGTACGCGAGGAATGCCTCTGCAATAGTGAGGGACTCGAACAACCTCTAGAAAACCTCTGACTGTCGTCATCCCGAAATGGGATTTCACCTAGTCGTTCGACTAATCGGCAATTTATTTATAAATTATTTGAAGAATTCAGAAGAAAATCCACCGTTTGTCGGATTTCGACATTTTTTTGTTTGAAGACATTACCTAATCTCTTGACCTTTGCTAACTCTTATAGCTCAATGGGTTCAACCCGCCTAAATCTTCTGATTACATTGTCAGTATTAAATAGTTCTGTAAGTTCTACGTTAACGTGGTTGAGAAGCCTACTTCTGAGCCTTTGGGCAACTTTTTTAACTTCATCTTCAACCATTTCAATATTTAGATCTCTATGTAGATCAGCGTTGCGTATGTACCAAGGTGCATTAACTACGTTCCTTAGAACTTTATTTTGGAAGACATGCATTTTTTGTAAATTTGTTTGGAATGTGCATGTCCACAATTAGAGCCCGTAGGTCCATATGGGTTTCAAGACTTGCTTGTTTAGCAGTAATTTATTGTAGTTGGACAGGGATGAGTATCTCCCAATAAGCCAATACATTTTACTGTATCGCATGTTCAGCTCATCTCTTTTTTTCTTTACATGCGCTTTCCAACGCAGTTTAGCGTCTAGGGTCATGCCCAGATCTTTAGCTGTATTTGTACATTGTTATTAATGTATACTGGAATGTGTGATACGTTTGTATACGTAACATTAATATGGACTGACTTTAGGTCATTCAATCTAATCTGCCACTTTTTAGTCCATTCTGAAATATCGTTTATTGTCACTTAGAGCTTTTTTGTTGCTAATTCGACAGTTGCTCCAACAGCAAGCACAGCAGTGTCATCTGCAAAAGTTGCTATAGTAGTTTCTCCACTAACAGGCAGATCGCTGGTGAAAAATAGGTATAGCACTGGGCCTAAAACACTGCCTTGCGGTACACCCGCTTTAATTCCGCTTAATGTTGAGAACTCTGTCTCTTGTTTAAATCTGAAGAATCGGTCTGTTATATATGACTCCAGAATTGTCGAATACTGCTTCGGCAGTTGCCTTTGTAATTTCTAAACCCAAATTGATGAAATGGAATTAGCGATTTTTCATTAATTATTTTTTGTTATTAAATAAAATTATTATTAAATATTTATTAAATAAAACAAGGAATTCAATAATTGAAAATTGAATTGAACATTTGTTTGTTTTTGTATTGTTCACTCTTTTGAATTCTTAAATATATAATCACCGTTGCTATATTGGGTGAGGTTATCCTGATGGCTATATTTTATATAACCTGCATGGGTTTCTCTGATATTTCTAGCTCAATCAATTATTACAAATATGTATAGTTATAACAATTATTAAAAATATTATTATTAAATTTTAATAATTATGAACCACATAAAGTTTACGATTTTTATTTTTCATTGCAGGTAAATTTTCTTTTCAATCAAATCTAAACAATGGGTAAGTTTAAACATGCGGATGCAGCGTCAAAATCAACTCAAAATATGATCTATATACAGTAGAAGTCGGTTATAACGACGGTGAAGGGACCGAGGAAATAAGGTCGTTATAACCGGCGGTCGCTATATCCGACTGCCTTCCACAAATATATATACACATAATGAAACTAACCAAATGAAAGCAAAGTGGTCGTTATAAGTGACTGGGTCATTATAAGTGAGGTCGTTATAAGTGAATTTCACTGTAACAGAAGAGTGGTGGTAACTGGTATCGGATTGGATTTAAATTTTTCAAGCTCAATATCTTTTGTATAACTTTTTATCACGACTTTTAATAATTTAATTAAAATTGTTACTATAGTTTACGATAATTAAGAACATATTATTGATATTTAAAAATACAATAAGTCGTAACCAGTTAAGTTTAGCTTTGAAAATTTTGATTTATGTATTTTTGCTAGAGCCTGAATAATGTATAAAAAACATTGCAATTTTGAACTGCATCAAATAGTTCAGCATCGATCTCGTTTAAGTGATTGCTTCAGCATTTGAAATAGGAAAGCAAATTCTCTTGGTAAGGCAGTTCTATCTTTTCTGGCTCCAGGTCCAGATTTGTAGTTTTTTTTTTAAGTTTATTGTTTGATGTGCTAAATAACTTGTGGTTTTTAAATGGGCTCACTACAAAACTACATAAATGGCCGACAAATAGCATTTTGAAGTAAAACTTCTTTTAGCGCGAAAAAGCGACATGGGAGGATCTAGCATTCGTATTGATGCAGCTTTAGCAAACTATGAAAAGGGGAGAAGAAAGAAAAGTCGGCAGACCCGAAGTAGATAACATAAAGAAAGTGTTACATACGTAGCCACAAGCTCGAACGGAATAAGCCATAAAAAAAACATGAGCGGAACGCATGGAAATTAGCATTAAGTGTGAAGATTACCTAGAAGAGTAAATAAATACTAAATCAAATACCAAGTCGTGTAAGGAATATATAGATATCCACTGAGTGTTCTAAAATACTTACGGATTATGCTTAAGGAGCATACCTATTTAGCCAATTTATTGGACTCAAACAATTTACACTTCCATCGCTTAGCTTTCTAGGCTGACCTTTTTTGAAGCAATTCGGTCAAATCGGTGGTTGCAGTGTGCGCTTTGTCATTGAAGGTTATTTTGCACTGTTTGATCCACAAAGTTCTCCGGCATTATAAAAAAGATAGTGTTAATCATCAACACCAGTTGCGAAAGAGCCTACAGAACGCCTATATTTTTCAATCATAATACTAAAAATGGAAAATACGAGCCACTAAAATACAATCTAGAAATCGCAATCACAAGAGGTACTCAAACCCTCACTTTAAATTTATCACAGGTCACAAAATTTATTTTATATACCAATGTTGGGATAAATGCCACTGCGAGTTCGTAAAATTTAATTTGGGTACTAAAAGTGAGCAGACTATTTCTTTATGACAACAAACTCCCAACAAACGTTTCTGTTCAAACCCATAAGTCATAATCGAACCACATTAGCGTTTTATTACCCACTTACAGTCCGATGCACATTCCTCTGTGCATATTTGAAAAACAGCCACAGGAGTGGCAATTTTCACACGCAAACCGTGGACTAATCTATCCCATTCCAGCATGCCACCAATATAGTCTGCACAGTAAAACCGTCTGCCTGCCATCTGAGTCATATTTGAAACAGCATGTGGTCGCCTTTGCATGTTTAGAAGCAAATATCCTATCCCATCTCCGTCTAGACCGTGTCCTCCATGAGAAACAAACAACGACATAGGTGGTGAACAAAGCTGACCAACAGGACCATCGACCCTGAGTCTCGAGATGATATCACTTTAGGTTCCACGCACACGACAAAGCCGATACTTAATTAAATCTCGAGTCATCAGTCAGCTTGAGATTGTTTATTTTTCGGCTGCGCGAAAGAGGTCAATTTGCGGTTCGTTTCTGTTGAGTACCCCAGCATCGGCTTCAGATGAGATCAACTTTGGAATTCGCGAAAAGATTAAGGCCTTGGTGTTGAAATTCCTTCAAAAAGTTTGTTTATTTTTCTTTCTACTCCAAGTTGTTGCTGCTGCTCATGTGCACAGTCTGATTGGGCTCCCTTTAGACGGCACACAGCAGAAATCCTATTATTGGCTTAAATACATTGAACCATCCGAAGACTTATAGGCAGGCGAAATTCCTAGCACCTTCATACGAAAATAATCCCTCTGTGCGGTTGGATTGGGTGAACACAAAGATTCTGCTTGGTTTACCAACAACCAATCCAAACTCCAATCAAGGCTAAGCAGAAGAAGACCAAGTCAAACAAAGAGAGCGATTAGAAAAAGCGATTAATTGGGTAAAAATAAAAAAAAAATAAGAAAAAAACGAAAAAGGAAACAACAACAGAAACACACGACGAATGAGGTAATAAAAATAAATGCTTAGCTTTTTGGGGAGCGATTGCATAACTCCCATAATCCAACTTCAATGTGCCTCATTTGTCGAGACTCGAGAGGCATGGCAAGGTGATGCGGTGATGGTGAATGGGATCAGCATCCACTCTGTGTTATGATGATTGCCGATGCATGTACGTCTTGTTGTCGATCGACTATCGTGTTCGGATTTCATTGTGGGCGATGTCAACACTAACGTTGAATGATTTATTGGACTGACACTAGAACCAGATCATATACTCGACTGGGTAGGGGAAGTTCAAAGGAACCTTGAGAAGGTTGATGCCTTTGAAGTGCTGTAGCCGGTAGCAATTTGATTTGTATGTACAATCTACGGCTCATAAAATCACAAACAAAATAATTAAAAACTTATGTGCTGACAGGTTTTTTGTTTCTCTTGTATCCTGTTCTGTCAACCAAGATTTTGGAAAAACAAATGAAGTCATGTCGTCTTCGGATTAATAGCAGCCCAATTTGGTAGGGTACCTATTTTTGTTTAAAATGGAAAAGCCCGGCAACCGAATAGCAAAACCGCTGTTAAAATATGTCTTATTTGACAGAGCTAGATTTTACTCAATTTTTCCATACGAAATTACCAATTCTGACCCACAAAAGATTTAGTGCGAAGACTGAAAATGATTATTAGTAGGGCCCCGAGAGTTTAAAACATGTCTTTTGCTGGAGTTTATAGTCAGCTTTTCCAATGTCAAGCCTTTCTGTAGAATGGAAAATGGAAGCCAATCACACTTTCCCCACTCTCGCCGTGTTTTGAAAAAAATCCTGAGCGGATAATTCACAATAGACTTCAGAATACAGGAGTGGAATATAAGAACGGTTTTCTCAAGAAGCGATCCAGGGAAGACGACATCAACATATTCAATGCAATCGCATATTGGCTTGAGTTGGATTAACTCCCAGCCCATTCCAATGCTATCATGCTTCTCCCTCTATAATGTGTCGCATGTGCGTGTGCTTGACCCGAGTTTTTTTTTGGGGTTTTATTTATAATCTCTGCAGTTGCTTATAGTCGGTTTGAACTCAAGATATTGGCAAAGAGAGAGGTTGAAGCGCTGTGTAGATTTTTTTCATTTGCGTTCCTTTATACTGGGTCAAGGGTTATTCATTTCGTAGCTTCAACTTGGTAGTGCTGGCATTTGACACCTGTCAAACTCATCTGTCATTTGAAGTGTCATAATATTAGTTGAATGTTCGCCATTTACGATAATGGCTCGCTTAACAATTGAACAACGCGTTAAAATTATTAAAACCTACTACAAACAAGACGGGGCAATAAACTACACAACACGATCAACTACGGCTTTTCCTGGTCGTGTAATTTCACGCTTTGGCGACGTCAATTGAAGATCATGCGATTCGACACCGTTAGTTTTTTTTGTCTGTGGGGTTTTGCTTAGCCCCACCATGTTTACGCGAATAATCTCCGAACTCTAGATGCATTAAAAACCAACATTACTCAAGTTATGGCCGAGATACCGCCCGAAATGTGCGAAAAAGTGATTAAAAATTACCCCAAAATAATTGCATGTTGCGAATCTTCCCGAGGCGGCTATTTGAATGATATTAAATTTCTAACTATAGCAGAGTTTAAATTGTATCGCTATGTATGTTTTATTTAGCTTTACTTTCGAAACCGAAAAATGAATGACCCTTTATTTCCCAGAACTTATTTTCGCAAAGTTTATTCTGGACTTGTAAAAATAATTCATTGATAGGAATTGTGTTGGCTCTTCTTTGATCCACTCAATGAAAACCATTTTATCCGGAATGGCAGGGTGTATTTGAAAGGTTTTGTGAGTTGCCTTGAAAAGATTAAAATGCGAGCTTTTTTGTTATAAATTGTTAGTGAAACTGGCACTGAACCACGTAAATGGTGTCCTCCTCCATAGTTCCAATAAGCAAAATTGTTGTGTCACAAGACCCTTTCATAGGCACCAACTGTGAAACGTTTTTTTTTTATATACATATACCCATGCCCAGTTGGCTGACACTGCGACCTGTAAGATCTATTGTATCAATTGAAACTGTGAAACGTTATGCATGTCGTGAAAAAATGTTCCTCCACATTTGCAGATCCGCCTCCATTGCTAGTAGAATTGGTTTCGAACGCATTTATTATAGGACTAAGAAGGCTTCGAACATTCAGGAAGGTTCATGAAATAAAAGCGTTTAGCGTCTGAGCTAGGCTTTCCTCCTCAAGCGTTTCTTAAACGTCCAAGATTGACTATAAGCGATGAACTAGACTTAAAGGTAGAACTTTGAACCCTTGTCTCTGTGCTTTCAAGCCAAATATCTATGATTCATACAAAAAGTATCGAAAACTATTAGCTAATCAGTGGTATCGAAGGTCCCATCCCAAATAGAATTACGACTTCTTATTGCTCGAGTTGTCCAGTGAAAAAACGTCCAACTTCCGCAATATTTAGCTATTGCCTTTGTAGTCAAATCCGCATTAAAAGTCTTCGGTATTATGTTCCACCGATTTCAAACGATGCATCCTTATTCTGAATGTCTCCATCTATCCATTCAGAGCTTCGCAGGTCTAGGATGCTCTAGACGACCCTCTACAACCTTTGATCTTTTACCAGTTATTTTAAATCATTTGTGGCATTTCACTGAGTATTCACAAGTGATTCCCGACATGAGCGAACTATAGTTTTCATAGTTTTTTTATACCCATGGCGAGTTTTAAACATTTAAGCTAGAATGGAGTAGTTTGATTAATACAGTTACTAAAATTCGCATTTTTATGACACTAAGTTCGCTATAGTCCTGGGCCTTTACTAATATGCGTTTTTAGTCCGCGTTTGATAGCTAGCTCTATCCAGTTCCAATTCTTGAAGTTGAATTCAATACTTTGGAGCAAGACAAGTCTGCGATCTACATCAAGTAACACCATACGGGGGTCCGAGGTACAAAAATGGTTCCTTTTGCGAATTGAAATGGTGTAAGCAGGTATTAATCTGTACCAGTACCAATGGGCATCATGAAATTTATGGTTCATACAATACTTAGCTGTCAATGCCTATAAAAAGATTTTACTGAAGTGAAACAAGTGATCGGACTTTCCCTCAATAGTAAAAATGTATTTATTAAGATAGGTAGATAGTAGATATATGAAGGCTTACACATGAAGATATATTACATATTTGAGAAGAGTAATAAGCTGAATAATTTATTTAAAAAAAAACAATGGGGACTACCGTTAAAAATATAAAAGTATAAAAATATTTTACAACTTGACATTTATTTCAAAAACAATTTCTCAATCGAGAAAGTGCTCGGCTTATCTATATGGACTTTTATAATCCCGAGTAAGCTCATAGGAATTCCATATTTTTAAGTTGATGCTGGTCACATTTTTGTAATCTTCTTGTGATAGTAAAAGTAGTCACTTGGATAATATGCTACTTTAAAACTGCGTTACATTTTCTTAACAATCACTGCTGCCGACATTTCGCTGGAGAAATTTTCAAAAACAATAGATTTGCCTATTTATATATTTAAGCCATTCAGCGTACCAAATTGAGTGCTTGTTAACTGATTTTCTACTAAATAAAATATCCCAATCTACATAACAAAGCCACGATGTAGACCACCGTAATCCAATCCCATGGATTATTATCTACGACATTCGTTGGCGAAAAATCCACTTGATCCATATTCGTTTCTCTTTATTCAAATAATTTATAACCCGACGAGAGAAAAGAAGATGCAGATACTCTACCTAAAAAGTTATGAATTGAAAATACCTCATCTCAGTCTCAAGACGAGCGGCGGAAAAAAAAATATGTCTCATTAAAAAGTAGCCGTAAATAATTTCTTATTCAGCAATTGGACAACAAAAAAAGAACGTTTTGTCCCCACTATACCTCCATCACAATCACTTTGAGCGTGTTTAGGTATTTGTTAGAAAATTAATAAATTGTTGCTTAAACAAGCATTGTTCGTCGTCTGTGAATGGACCTTTGACGTTGCGCAGCGCCATTGTGACGTTGTGATCAACATCAGGACCAATGGAAAAGTATGGGTACATCCATGGCGAGTTCTTCTACTGGTTTTCCCCCATGCTATTTATATATTTTTCTCTCTCTTTTGTCGGACATACCTTCGGTATACCTATACCGACTTATTGCAACGAAATTTCTCTGTTGCGATTCCCACGATTGTTTTTCTTGTGTCGCTTCCTCTAGTGACCGAGTGGTAGTAGCCGTTCGAGACGACAACAACTGTCCAAGTCTATGTCATCCATGCGGTTAGACAGATAATGACAATCATTTGGACACCGCTTTGTGCTATTTACTTAGCAACGGTAATAATGGTTGGTATTACGACGGTTTTTTTTTTTTTTTTTTTAATTTCAAAATTAGATGCAGTTTTTATGTTCAAACCTCTAATTAAGGAGGTCTTGTATTTGTCGGAATTAAATGGGGAGACTGAGTTGGATTAGCAAAAAAGGATTGCAATCTTTGTTTCAATTAAAAATGCAACAAAAGGATGTGGGCGACTTATGATTAAAATATACCATTTGTATACCCATCCTATGCCCATCACAATTCCCGGTTGGGGGTGAATCTGAAGACCAATTACCGGTTGCACTTTGCAGTTGTAATCCTTGCTTATGATGTGAAAATTACTCGAGAAAAACAAATTAACAACGTAAAGGTTGAAAAAAGCTTCGCTCCCAAAATGTTCAATACCTTGCTTGAATATTTATGCCTCAACTTTGCTTTGAGACTTTGAGTCTGTTGTCAAATTTATAAATTTCTATAGAAAGAAAAAATTTAGTTTATGCCAAAATTACCAAATAACTTACGATCAGTCATCAGTTTTCCCTTTTGACGGTGGCCATGGTGGGTGGTGGTTACTGTGATTGCCTGTGAATTAAATGGTGTAATTCACTCCAGATTATGTGATGGCCATTAGTTGTTTGTCACGCAGAGCGCCCATTGACGCATTTCGAGGAATAATTTTCTCAAAGTCTTTTGAAGATTTCTCACGCTCGTGATGATCAGCGACGAGTCTTTAACATGCCAGCGATAGTACATCTGATGTAAGTGTAGCATATCCTATTAGTTAAACTGACCCTCTATATGAATGCTGTGAAGAAGGCTAGGTAAGTTGCATTCAAAGGAGCCCTGGCCTAACGCATATGTGCTTTAAGTAGAGATTACTTCAAGCTGAAGCACTTCTTTCTCCAAAATGAGTACCTAACTCAATTTTAAAGACTGTTGCGTTTTTACCACAACAAGTTCTGCTCTCTATCCCTTCTTTTCCTACCCCTGGTCCCTCTTTTTCTTGGGTTCTGTACTCGAAGTCCAAGGAGACTAATCTCGTGGTATAAAATTTGTAGTCTTGCAATATTATATTCCTTGCTGTGACTCCACAAAGCCGTATAAATTCCCAGGCTTGAATTGGTGTCGTTAATTTTTCCTAACAAGGCTTCGAACTTTGGCGTCTGCACCTGTATGACTCCGGTGAGTCCAATAAATGTTAGACAGAAGCTAGTGTGAATTTTAAAATGAGTACAAATATTTTACACCTATTGACATGTGTATATTATTTTATTTTTTAGAGTTTTTGCTATAAATACCTGTCTGTAGAGTACGACAAAGTTGTTCGTTTCCTTATTTAGTTCAGACCTTTTTTCTAAATCGTTTGGGAACAAAAATATTGGCAGTTCAAAAAGAACAAAAAAAAACCTTTTGCAGAGGTTAAAGACGGCGAATATAGCATTCTTTTGAAACTCATTCCATTTGGACCTATAGCACTTATTGTAAATTACGAATAATCTTGAATGTTTAAGCGGATATCTTCCACGTGATTGCCTAAGTAAGGGTGTTTGTTTGAACTGGGTAGCCAGAGATTTACGGACCAACAGCTTCATTCACTTTTTTTACTTTTTTAAAAAGAGGTGACGAGTGGTATAGAAAAATCTAGACTAGAAGTTGTGTAGTCTGATGGACATACTCGAATGATCTGGGCGTGTCTCCGAAACTTGGTTTTCCGTTACCACTTCAACTGAGTCGATGAACACTGACTCTGCCTGATAACGATAAAATCAAGGGATTTCGTACTGAATACAGCTTTCGGACTTGCCCAATAGTGGCACCACAGTGGTGCCAATACAGTCCCTGATTTAAATTTTGGTCAATGCCTTAAGGTGTTGAAAATCCGTAAATAAAGATTGGAAATTAGGGACTCAGAACCATTTAGGTTATGTTTTTATATAACTTTCGACTACATTACTTATTTCTATCCAGAAATTTTCATTTCGCTTTTTTACCTTTTTTTTTAGAGGTAATCTTAACTCAAATAATCTTACTTCTGGTAAACAAATAAGACAGTTTCACAGCTCTTTGTATTTCCATATACCTCCTCAAACTGTTTGTGATTTTGTAGTTTCAAACAATGGGAAACAAAGGTCCACATATAAATAAAATTGGTGTAGTTCTGTTCGACTAAAATTAAATTTGACGTGTCTTTAAATGCAAAAATCTTAGAAACCGTTCAATATATTCTAGTGCATTTTTCACAGGCCTATAGAGGATATCTAGGCCTACAATATCTACTTTGTCTCAACTCTATATCTCTATAAATTCCGGAAAAATTGGACAAGAGTAATTTATTTTACGCTTCGTTTTGCTTTTTTCTTTGTCACGCTTTCCGTTCGAAAATACTGGGAGCTTTTAAATATAGTTAACAGTAGCTTGTAGAGGACATCTGCAGGTACAACTTAGGATATTCAATAACTCGATAACTTAAAAGATTTTTAAATACATAGGCAAAATTTGAAACATTTCTACGATTTTCACCTGCATGAGTAGGTATGCACTTCATCCTCAAATCAAACATACTAACCGCGCAATATTTTGACATCTCTTTTAACCTTATTTTGCTCCAGTGACGGAGAGGGAGACAGACAGAGGCAGTATGCTGTTTGGTGTGTTAAGAACAAAAAAAAAAAACCATAAAAGAAATGTCAAATATGTAGGAAAGGAATGTCAAATAGGTATAGGTATCAGTGATACCAGATCGTGGTATTATTACATTAGGGAAAATTCCTGATGATATACATCGTACCTGTTTATAAATGCTATTTGCAATCAAGATGAAGCAGTAAATTGCCCGGTCGAGTTTTTAAATAGAATTACAGTCCATGGCCTGGATTTAAAAGTTGGAGTTCCCATTATGTTGCTCGCAATTTGAATCCCCTAAGCTTTGTAATGGAACCAGATTGAGAGTGATTTCGTTGCAGAAAAACGTTATTGAGGCGTTAATTTTAACTGGGTCTGGTAAAGGCGATACGGTGTTTATACCAAGAATACAAATAATTCCCAGCAATTATCCATTTCAGTTTAAACGGATTCAATTTCCTATTAATGTTTGTTCTGCCACGACAATCAATAAGTTCGAGGGTCAAACTTTAAGATAAGCGGGAGTTGAATTAATCAAGAATTGCTTCAGCCACGGGCAGTTACATCTTATACGTAGCGTACTCCAGGGTAAGTAATGCAGCAAATATCACTATCATAGTCGATAGAAACCGACTATAATAGTATACAAAGAAACGTAACATTAATAACAAAAAAGTGAGCTAAATATTATAAAATTATTTTCATTGTCCAAAGAATATTAAATTATTGCCGATTAGTCCAATGAGCATGTGCAATGCCATGAAGATAAAGGCAGAGTGTGCCCAGTCTACGGCAGGTTTTTTAGTACGGGTTCAAGTCCCTCACATTTGTAGAAGGCTTCTTCAGAAATTTTTTTGCCATAAATTGTTCTGAAACCACATTTTGCACGTACGAAGCCGGTCGGGTACAGCAAGTGTTAGATAAAAAAACAGTGAACACATAAATTGCTTTTAAACGACTTGACTTTATGACTAAGAAGATCAATACGCCAACAAAATTAAGACACATAACCTTGTAGGGTTTAATTCTGAAGCCACTTTAAAATAATAGAATACACATTTGCAAACAGAAAAATATGGGAGTGACTGGATTACATTCAACATCACCAAGGCAACTACAAATCTTAAGGACTGCCAAAGTGTGTCAACCGAGTAGATAAAACTTCGACTTAATAAAGCTAAAACAATTTCATTCGATATATAATGTTGTGTTGGTCACCCATATATTTATTATGATTCAACAGCCGTCAACTTGAGTTAAGCTTTGATACAGTGAAGTGACTGCTGCTGATGTCACCAACTTCACTGGAATTCAAGTCAATTGGAGGTGGGAAAACCAATAACAAAAATAAGATCTTGACTCTAGCTACAGGTTCATGGCGTGATTTAACTAAGCTGTTGAAGGTTTCAGGCAGAATTTCGATTTTGTTCCGTCTAACAACCCGATTTAATGAGAAAAGGCAAGTGTTCCCTGTTCAATTGCTGTCGTTGTATGAAATTAATTCAATTTATTTCGCACAAAATGGTATAAGACTATTAAGTGTACCAAAGTGGTCCTTAGATGGTGGGCACGAAATCCTATCGGATATGGTAAGGAAGACTAAATTTAAATGGAGCTCCATGGCCCGTTTAATAGAAGTTTTTACACAACTGCTATGCAACCAAGTCGAGTGCATCTAGTAAGTCCCTTATTATCAAAATTAAATAAAGGTAAAGAACGTAATGGCGTCAACATTCCACACGTTTTAACGGCTGCCCATTTGAGACTTTGCCAACCCACAACCCCTTGCTTTGCTACAAAAACTACACAAAAACTTCATTTTTTCAACCTGAAATCGATTGTACCATAAAAAGCAGATACCCATCAAAATGTCCACCTAATCAGCGGCCAATTGAAGACACCTCTCGAATAGAAGAGACATTCCCCTCTTATGTGAGTTGCTCTTCCTACCTGTCGCTGTAGTTATACTCGTGTTCACAGTGCAGTCGCCCACATCACCCTCGAAATGAACAACTTTATTCAACTCAACTAATTAAAAGTCTATCACTCTGAACGATCAAAGTAAACAAACACTCTTTACAAACAGGCGACTAATTACTTTGGAAGAAACCGTGTATACGGTGTAGTATGTGCTCTTCGGACGAAACAACTTTCTTTACTCGCAATCGCAAGTCTGCGACGACGATGACACCGCCGTCATATCGGTACGGTGAGTCTCCCCAAGTGTGCATTCATCTATCTGAGAGACAACACTTTAATCACTCATCAGTCTTCAGTCGTACAGCATCTAGCGTACGAAACAGCCAATTTGCACTTTGAGTAGTTTCCGAGAAGTGGCGTATATAGTGCTCGTCATAGCTGCCAGAAGCGTGCGACCATACGTATGTGCTCTGTGAGCGCAGCGCACCGCAATGCTGGTGTGTGACCTAGAAGTGATAACGAAAGCTGTGTAGCCCCCCTTAATATGGTAAAGCAGCGACCGAGCAACGATGGATTTCACTTTCCTTGCGGTTGACATCGACAACAAATTCAATCCGTGAAATCGAGTGTGAAATAGCATCATCATCATCATCATCATCATGGCGGCAGCATAACATCGGTATAGCAGAAGCAGAAATCACATCTAACAACATCATCAACAGCAACAGCATCATGCAAACCTCTGCGACTATCACGACACACGACACAATAATGAGAGGGAGACCCCGCACCCCGATCATAAAAACGGATGTTGCATCGACATCGCCATCGCCACCCGCCAGCCAGTCAGCGGCGGTGGAGGCCGCCTGCCTAAACCGAAGTGGACTCACGGACTGCAACTTTGAACGATGTTGCGTGTTCATAATTAATAGATCATATGAAGCTAATTAAAAGCGACAGTCCGTCTGATGGTCCCAGCCAGAGAGGGCGTCCTCTATATCGGGGGCATATCTCTTTCGAGTTGGTGCGTCTATTTTTGGACGCAATTCTGGAATTTTAAGGTGAATGCGCTGTAGTTGGCAGTGGTAGTGGTAGCTGGTGGTCTGCGAGTGCAATGTCAAAACTGGATCCGAGTCGGAGGTTATTTTCGGCTGATTCTTGTTGGATTTTCCATTTCACTAAGCACGTGTCTTTGCGCGGACGTTTTTATTGCGGACACTTTTAGCCTAATACCCATTGCCCATTGCCCAGGTGGTTTAATTACTTTGTATATTTGATGAGGTTTAATACAGAGCGCATGTACAATCTGTCATTGTGTATAGCTGGGTCTAGGGAGAAACCTTTTTTAATAGGAGCTTGGGCTTAGTGTACTAAATGAGAACGATAAAGATTGTGGTTAAGTGTTAAGTGTGCTGCAGAACTAGATTTGTAATCGCAGTGAGAGTGGTTTTCTTATTTTAGAGGTGGTCCCTTCTTTTCACTGAAGCCCATAATAGGTTAGATACTCCAAGCTTAGACCAGTTTAAGATGTTTGCCTTCTTGATAATTGATATGAAGAAAGGGTTAGAGAGAAGTGCTAAAGTTGAGCTTGGTCTGTAAATATTATGTTATATTTGGACTCTTTCTTCAAATTAGGCACATTTTCAGTTTTTTTCCAAGCAAGGTTCTTCTATCGACGTATTCGGCAGGGCTGTTGTTAAAATTTACGGCACAGAGTTCGAGGGCGGTGTTGGAGAGACTTTTGTGGCTTTGCTTCCAAAATTAGCCAAAGCGATTGGTACGTATGGTAATAAAGGAAAGCCTTGATCAACGGCTCGGTTTCATAGCAACAAACTAAATATAGCTTCAAATATTTCTAGACCGCTGAATTAAGTCTTGCGAGGATTAGCCATCAAACATAAATGCCCGATTCTCTAGTCTTTTCAGCTCCACTGCCGTTCAGATCTCTGAGATTAAAACTCCTAATAGCTGTTTAGCATGCGAGTGATGAACACATTCTCGTTTGGCTTTATATCTGGAGCTGTGACTTGCCAATTTGCATCTGCGCCTGTGTCTTTCTCGTCAAGATTCCTTTAGGATAAAGCTAGAGCAAGTCTTTCCAGGTTATTCTGACCATAAATTTGAGACCTATCTACAACTTGCCAAAATTAACTTCTATGCCTTGTGGAGTCCAAGTAGATGTTGGTTAAACATATAGCTAGTTTATTGCAGAATCTGCTTTGGAATGCCGATTTCAACATAACCTCTGACGCACAGAAAACTATAGTCGCGAACCTATCTACATCTTTAAGGCAGATAAAAATGCAAATCACCTTCCCAAAGTTTCGAACTCGCTTGCCAGAAAATATTTCTGAAAATTACTTCTTACAAAAAACTGTGCAAACTAGGAAAACCTTTCTGGAAGCATCTTGGGCGCTCTGAAATTGTTGTAATTTCAGCTATCAAGAGAAAACCACAATAAATACCATGGAGCCGCGCCTTATCTCAGGGTTTTCTCGGAACCACACTCGTTGGACCGTTTTCTGAAACCCTGGCAGAGAAAGCACACTTTGTGGTAGGGTCCTTTTTGGAACCACAACTCCGGAGCTTGGGCGCTTTCTGCCGTATGCAGCAAGTTCCTCTTGGAACCATGCCTGTCGTTGGTCCTTTTTTTGAAACGTAGGAAACATTCTTTGTCATTGGTCTTCTAAGAATTTGTGCCGCATTTTGCAAACTTTCCACGAGTATGTAATTCACTTTTAACAAGGTTTCGGCTGAAAAGATCTGTCCTTCAAGAACTGGTTATGCTGGACAACCATTTCCCTGCGTTTTAAACACCTTTTCTTTGACTTGCTCTTGCACTTATCACTTCACCCACTTTATCATTGGGCACTTTCCTGTTTAAGATTTGGTGCAAGCTCAGTGAAATCAACGCTACAAATGATTGCCACCAGGCCCTGAGCAATCATTTTCCAATAAGAAAGCCCTGCAAGCTGACATTTGAAAATTTACGTGAATCAGAATAAGTGAACTGGTTTCGATGACATACAAATTAATTGTTGCTCTATGTTAAGCCCTATGCTTTTCTAAGATATCGATGTAAATTTTGTGTGTAGTTTCAGAAATTCATATAAAAAATGACGAACTTTACAATTTTTTTCTAAGAACAGACCTACAATTTTAACTATCTTAGGGCAGTCATAGTCTATTCGTATCTCGCGTCTTACGTAACAAAACTAGATACCATCCAACATTTGATTCAGTTCTTGTACATAACTTCAGGCCTGAGGTTTCTAAGTTGCAAGTTCTATTTTCAGGAAGCTTTTCAGCACAAATATGCTTCAGAAAATTCGTTAGCCACTACTTCCCACCAGCCTAAATAAAACCGTCTTCCTAAAACTAAAAATTCAATTTCAAATATCTTTAGAAGAGCACCCTTTTCGGTGCAAAGCCACCTTCTAAAACGTCAGCTGAATGACTTATTTATACATATCAATTGCAAGTTGTAACAACTACTAGTTTCATACTTTTCTCTTGGACCATAAACATCCATCTCTCGTCTTTAATTCTGAACATGGTGCTGACAGATCAATGACTCCTTCACCCAAGATGCGACATAAAAGACCCGTCGCCATCTCCCTTCCCACCATAATTCCTATATCACTGTACGCCCGAACAAACATTATCATATGTAGCTACATAATTCAATACGATGTAATAAATCAACTCCCCCTTGTAGTATTCTGTATACTACATCATGGAAAGCATGTCGAACAAGATTCACAAACACAAAACGTCATTAGACACATCCAAAAATAAACAGATGAGGCAACTTCTTCTGAGCTCCTCTCCATCAACCCAAGTGGCAATTTAAAATCACTTAACAATCGATCTTGATTCAGGTAATTTGCCGATTATTACTTTTGCGCGCAGTGTGTCCAATCACTAGACCAAGCTTAAATGCGACTTTAAAGGCCCTGAGCTCTGAGCGTCTGTATATTTTAATCCCGGATATGAATCAAAACCGAATGCCTTTCCCAGGCATCTTGAGACGCCAAAGAAGACATAACCCGCCGAGAAGGCCCCTTAATTACGCAATGAAGGATGCTTCAGGGTTAACATCGTAAAACGATCCCCTTCGGTAATCGAAAGAGACACGAATTTCGGTGAAAATCTAACACCATTGCCTTTCTTTGTTGATCGGTGTTCTTCCAAATTAAATTGTTGATTGATGAGTGCGGTTAAAATTAATGAATAAATATTGAAATTGTACATTTTCTTTGTCGAAAACATTCTTCAAGTTCGCCTTCGGCGTGTTTGGTTTGGCCAAGAAACCGAAAGTGAAATTCGTCTCAATAATGGGTTGAAGTGTGTTGTTGTTGCAATTATTGTGTTTGTTGCTATGTATATTATTTTTAGATGTTGTAGGTCAATGCGAAACGTGGGAGTGCTTCTGTCGAAAAGGACGAGACACAATTTCATGTCGCTGTTCCTTTGTTGGCGGCCGCACTTTGAGTACCGCCTAATTAAAAGCACTGCACCCTTCCACATAACTCGTTAACAACTATATCACTGTTCAAATACAGTGTTCATGGAAACAAGTTGTGAAATGGCCAGTGTCAGTGTAACGAAGTGCAGCTTCTCTCCTTTAGAATGACTGAAACTTTACCCACACCGGACTGCGGAAAAACATCCAACTCATCGGCGAGTCATTCCACGTAATGCGGCTCAATTTATATTTGCTGTGTTAATGAACCGCCGACGACGAGACGATGAATTGAATCCAACTTTCCATCTGTTCTCGTGATCTGCATCTGATTCGAGTTCGGATTCGGTGCGGTTTCAGCAATCTAGTGTAAAGCTTAAACACGTATCGAGAATCACATAGCTGAATATTGATCGCATCCAGGAAGAAGTAGCGAAAGTAAACACTTTTCGATGGTTGAGTACTTGCGAGAGAGTGTCTTTGTCTCTGGCCGATGGCTTCATTAGATTCTACAAACGGCGTGTTGTGACCGATGACAGCGGATGGTATCATGACCTCCATCATCGGTTTTTCGTTTTCGAATTGTTGAAGATGTTTCACAAATGTTTGTGCTGGATTTGCGTGTGATTGGGAACTGTTGACTGTTGAGTGATTCAACGAGCGGAATTATGAATGGCGTAGTAAGAGTGCATTAATGCATCGGCATGTGAACTTTCGGTGTTGTCGTTGGAAAGGAATTTCAATCTGTGGAGAATGTTTCAGTCTAAAGCAGGACTTGTCGAGGAAGATAAAATTTCCAGATAAAAATCCTAAGATATTTTTAACAGTTTGCGTTAGCAAACGCCTTAGATAACACGGACATGAATTGATATCAATATTGTCCTTCATTGGGAGTCATGAAATCGAACCGCAGGACTTGAAGCGGAGCACAACTGACTCAAAGGCAGTATTGGGATTCATGCGGCGGCCTAAGGGTATTATTGCATCTGGTAAATTGAAAGCCAATCAATCAGCCGATAAATATGTGATGCGTAAAAGTCGTATTTTTCCAAGGCTTTTCTGTGCGTGAGGATTTGGTCGACGGTTGACTACTTTAGATGAGGCTGTTCAGCTTGAATGCTGGAAAAACGTTTCAGGCGACCACAAAGCGTAATAGATAAGCGGAGTTCAGAATACCATTTCGATTGTTGGCATAGTTTACGGTATCTTCTTGCTTATGGGCGGGCTTACAATGTTAAGGTTCCATTCATCGGGTATAATGATGCTTCCGTCCGACAAATTTTGGCGTGTGAGTTGTAGCATGTTCCACACCAACTGATCTTACACTGCTTTGAAAAGCTTCACCGATTGATCTCATGGGTGTTCCTAGACTTTCAAGACTGTGTTCCTCTTTTTTTCGAATTTACCTTTTGCTGATCAAGCATTAGTTTTCCACTAAATTAGAAAAAAAATTCTGTTTGCACTTGTCTTCATATGACAAAAAAATTCAAAAATGTAACCGCTTCTTTTAACAAACTTAAAACAAGTATACAACACAAAAATATACATATTATACAATAATTACCTTTTCTATTAGTTTTAGTGGGGGCAATACCCCCATATATTTGGCTTAATACAAGCTAAAATTAACATTTAGGCTTAAGGTAACAGCTTAAATCTAAGACACTTTAAAATAAGACATGAAAAGACTTAAAGATAAGGAGAGTGGTGAAGGAGATCGAGTTTCAGGTGGGCAGCGCTGCGGTTAAAATCGAAAACTGAAAGGTTGGAATTTACCTTTCGCAGCATACGGGATATTGGTTCATTGGAGCCATATGAGGTACGATGGTGTGGTGGGTAAATGAGCCGAGGGCAACGTAAATTGCGGGGGTTAGTGTTGAAGAAAATAGAGTTGTAAAGAGAGGCGCAGTCGACGGAGCCGGAGAAAAGACGAAAAATGAAAAGAATGTCTGCAGCGTCTCTGCGTTCCTCTAGGGTATTCAGGTTAATGAGATTGAGCCGGTCAATATAGGGTGGCAAGATAAAAGGATCATCCCAAGGCAGACCTCGAAGGGCGAATCGAAGAAAGCGACGTTGGACGTTCTCAATTCTGTCTACATGAACTCTATGAAAAGGAGACCACACTTGACTAGCGTATTCAAGGAGGGGGCGAACTAAAGAGATGTAGAGAGATCTAGTCACGTAAGGGTCGGAGAATTCTTTAGACCAACGTTTAACAAAGCCGAGTGATGAGTTGGCCTTACAAATTATTTCGTCAATATGCGAATGAAAATTTAGCTCCCTATCATACAATATGCCAAGGTCGCGAAGAGAATGAACGAGAGAAATTGGTTGACCATGGAGAAGGTAACGTCGGCTAGGGGACTTGTTGCGCTTGCGTGATAGGGTAATGAATTGGCATTTGTTGATGTTGAGTTCTAAGCAGTTTTTGAGACACCAGGTCGAAAAACTGTCAAGGTCTTCTTGAAGGAGGCAAGAGTCTTGAGGTGAAGAGATGGTTTTGAAGATTTTAGCATCATCTGCGTAGAGAGACAGAGATGAGTGTTTGATGATCTTCTCAAGATCATTTACCGTTAGGATGAAGAGAAGGGGACCTAAATGGCTGCCTTGTGGGACACCAGATGTTGCTAAGAAAGAGGACGAATGTACCGCCCTAAAGCGAACGCTGTAATATCTGTTTTCAAGGTAGGAAGATATCCATTTTATCAATATAGGTTCATAACCAAGGGCAGACAATTTGAAGAGGATTAATTGATGTGATATCTTATCAAAGGCCTTGCTGAAGTCAGTTGCGATGACGTCAACTTCATTGCCATTCTCTAGGGATGATAGGGCATATGAAACAAATTCGACGAGATTTGTAGTAGTCGATCTACCTTTCAGGAAGCCATGTTGGTAAGGTGAAATAAGGGACTTGCTCCGAAAACTTAAGACTTCATATACAATACTTTCAAAAAGTTTGGGTATATGCGAGAGTTTGGCAATTGGGCGGTAATTAGTAATTTCATTTTTTGATCCTTTTTTGTGTATCGGTGTAATGAACGAGGTTTTCCAAATTTGGGGAAATTCTCCATTTGAGAGAGAAAGATGAAAGAGAGCAGAAAGTGGGAGCGAGAGATTAGAAGAACACTTCTTAAGGAAAATGGCTGGAAGACCATCTGGGCCGGGTAGGAATTCGTCATTAAGCAGTTGTAATTTTTTTTCAATAATGGAAGGGTCAACAATTTGAGAGAGAAAGGGACCGATAGAGAAGTTAGGTAGGTAGTCAAAGTAGGAGGGATCCGGTGCGAAGGAGTCGTCGGCAAACGATAACTTAAAAAATGTGGCAAAAAAGTTGGCAATGGTATGTGGGTCGGTGGAAGATACGTTTTCATAAGAGAGCGAAGGAGGGTAACCGTCGGATTTTTTTTTATAGTTTACGAATTGGAAAAAGGACTTAGGGTCGTTTATTAGATTGGTATGTGCATCATTTAGATAGCGTTGGTAGAGGGAGTTATAAAGCTGGGTAAAATTAAGATAAATACCGAGGTAGTCGTAATAGTCGGAAGAACAACCAGTGCGGAGAAATACTGCCCATAGCTTATTCCTTTTGTTACGTAAGGAACGAAGTTTTCGGTTATACCACGGGGGGGAATTGGATGAAGTTCTATGGCGAGAAAAGGGAACATAGAGAGAAATAGAGGTAAATAGCTCTCTGTAGAACATGGAAAGCGCATCTCTTAATGATAGATTGGCAAAATCGAAAGTGCATCTACTGAGATAGGTATTAATTTTTTGGAAGTTAGCTTTGTGAAAGTCGTACGAGGAGATGACTGCGGAGGAACTGGACTGTAGTGGAGAGTTGAGGAAAAATGAAAGAAGAAGAGGGGGATGAAGGTTATCAATAGTAGATAGAGAAAGAGCACAAGGTGAGACTGAGGAATTAATGGGGTCAGTTGTGAATATTAGGTCTAATTGCCTACCCATGAAGTTTGAGACCCCGCTAACTTGAAATAGACTAGAGTCTGTCAGGCTATCTAAGAAGAGGCATTCCTTAGTTGATTTGGCATTTGAAGCTACGAAGAAAGATTCATCATCTGATGGAGACCAGTGCAGCTGGGGCAGATTAAAATCGCCGAAAATGAGGATATTGTCAAGGGAGTCAGATGTGTCGATTAATTTGTCAATCGCGTCGATGGCAAGTTGATACGATTCAATAGGTTGGGCTGGTAGAATATAGAAGCATATAACGTACAGGGATCTCTGGGGGAGTGTTATTTTTATTGACACAAAGTCCAGTTTCGAAGATGAGGAAGTAGCAACAGGGGATGAGTCAAGGCTATTGTGGATGGCCAGAAGAACGCCTCGACAAGGAGAATTGTTTGAGGGGCGAGGAATTTCGTCGTCTCGATAGACATTGAATGAAGGGGGAAATAACTCTTGGCTCTTTATTTCGGGGGTTAGGTTGGTTTCGGTTAGGGCATAAATATCGAATGGAAGAGCATGAGACTGGCGCAGAACAGAACTGGTTTTGGAGCGAAGGCCTCTTACATTCTGGTAATAAAAAGTAAAAGGAATTTTGTTAGGAGATGATTGGTGAAGAGATGGTCGGAATGGCAATTTAGGGACGAAAAAATGAGTTGTGGTCAACCCGACTCCGTTGGAGGTGTGATATTCTTTTGGAGTGAACAAAGTTCCCATATGCAGTAAGGTCTTCCACTACTCTTTGAGGAGATATATTGAAAGATTCATGGAACTTGGTGTAAATGTTCATAAGATTGGTAAGGTCGTAGGGAGACCTTCCTGCTGGATGGAAACCATGACGCTAGTTTTTGTTTTACCCTCGTAGCAAACTGAGTCAGATTTATCATGAAGATATGCAAGAAAGAGACGAGTATTCTCGTAAGTCTTTTTTTCTCTAAGCCTAGAGAGCGCATATCGACATTCTGTGGAGTCAAAGGTTTGCTGGGTTAATTTAACTTGGGGAGGCAACAGGGGATCAAGAAATGGAATAGTAGTGGTGGTCGTTGTAGGGGAAGGAGTAGACGAAGGCAAAGTAGATGAAGAGGGTTTAGCTGAGATATTAGGTAAGTCATTAGATGTGGGATTTATGAAATGGGAACTAATGAAATTGGGGTATTTGGCACCTGTTGTTAAATCAAAATTCGGGAAAGAATTATTAGTCGACGGTAATATAGAGGATGGGATAGAGGAGATAGTGCTAGATGTTGGAGTAAGTCTAAAAGAGACACGGTTATGCGGGGCCTTAGATGGCTTAGATACATTTAAAGAACTAGAAGGTGGATTGTTAGGGATATGGGTAGGAGGGGCAAAATTAGGGAAAAGCTTGGTTTTTAGGCTCCAATTCGGGTCAGGTTTAGGGCGGGAATTGGGAACGGGTCTTGGTATCTTATTACTAGGTTTGTTATTATTGAAGGAGGGGACAGATTTTGATAACTTATTACTATGAGCGTTGGAGGGCTTAACCGTCCACTTGCATATACTCATCGTGCCGAGGTTGAGTATATCTCCAGCAGACCTTAGGAATAACCATTCATACTTAGTGGGAAGGTCTAATTTAAATTTGCGATTACTTTTATGGCTAAACATTTTGCAATGGCTGATCGTAATGCCATATCTTTTACAGAAAAATGTCTTAATCCATGAAATATCTGCATTTGGGGGGGACATAATATCAAAACAAATGAATGCATTCAGACATACAAAAAAAATTTCCGTAGACGTTCGATGGGGGGTTGTTTCTTTCGTGTTTTAAAATCTTTTCGAAATGAAAATACGTTTTTATTTTATTTTTAAATTATTTAAATTTCAGAGGGATCTTTAATTTTTCCCCTTTTTTTGCTTGTTTCCCCTTTTTCGTTTAAAAAGCCCCACAATTGGCAGTTTTGCCTTCAATCTGGATCTGCTCCAGCAGCAAGATTTTAATTAATCTTAACCTCTCTATCCTAACTTTGTGTTGGTCGGGTAGGCGAAAAAGTTGACTATCATCGTCTAGTTCGACTGATTCATACTTTCAGGTAATAGATTTGAGTCTATCTCCGTCTTTCAACAGTCGGCAAATGATCAGCACCGACTGCAACTGAACTAGTCAGTATTTCCATGCTCTTCGCTGCAGTCTGCAGGCTTTTGTTCGATCCTTGTATACCCTCGGAAGGACCGTTACATGTCAGACATTGCCTCCTTAAGCCCGTATGACACTTCATTTTTTTCGTCATTTTTATCATTTTGAAAAGTCAGCGGTGTTTAAAGACTGAAAGTGTATTACGAAAGGGGTAGCAATTGTTTGCAAACAACAAATTTTCAAACGAATTTGTTATCAAATAATCTTGAAATGTCAAAAAAAAAAAGCTGACAGCAGCTGAATACATTCTTTTTTCATGTGTCTACATTAACGGCCATAATAGTCACTCCCTTTAATCCGGGTTAAAGGTTACACCTGGGTTTAAGTGAGTTTAACCCAAAAACTAAACCCAAGTCCATAATTTCACTCGTTAAACCCGAACATAAACCCAGTTTTTTAAACTTGACAGCGCTTAAACCGCTTGGATTTAAACGCAATCCGGAGACCAGTTTAAGTACTTTAACTCGGGTTAAAACTCAATTTCAAATATGGACATTTCTCCGCTCGCAAGAAATAAGAAAAGTAGAAAATGGAAATAGAAAAAAAATGGCAAGAAACTAAAAAAAGACTTCATTTGTGAAATGGACGAAATTAATGATGAGACGAATTTGTCGAAGAGCTGATGAAACAGCAGCTGGTGGTAAATCAACGTCGTTCTTGTCGTCGAATATATCGAATGCACAAGCGGGCTTGCGTCGACGATTACGATGTGGTATATTTTCGGAAATATTTCGTGCTGAAAAAACAGTCATTCAATCAATGATTCGATTGAAATGTCAGCATAATTAATGCACCTTTAAACATAACTGGGCCCAAAGCAAATGAAATCAATTTCCAAGTGACAATCAAACAAAAAATGTCATTATTTGTGAAATTTTACATTGCATGGGTTTAAAACGGTTTAAAGTGTTTTAAGTACGCATTTAAATCCATTTGTCATCCAGCGGGCTTAATGCATGTTTTGCAGTGAATAATATGGACAAAGGTCTATATTGTGCGGATGAATGATCGAGTGTAAAATTAACTTAAACCTGAGTTACACCTGGAGTGAATAATATGGCTGTAATAAAGTTGGTGTGTGCGCATTCACTTCTATCGGGAATTTCCGTTCCAATTTTTCGTACTGCTCTAGTTTCATTTTAAAAGCACAAAAATTGAAAAAAGAAATTAGTGGCATACGGGCTTTAGTAGCACCGAGTTTCTTTTTCATGTTCACATCAAACAAGTCGATCATCCTTCTTCTTTGACCCTAGGTAGTTCTCGCTCAATTTTAGTTTTGGGGTCCATCATTCACTTTTAGACCTCATGCTTCTCCCTGTCGGCACTTCTCATCGAACCAGGGGTTTTATAAGAAAAACCAACTGCATCGGCGGTACACTTCTGATGACACATTATAGCAGTGTTGAAACTGATCTTTTCCATTTCATGCTGGTGTTGTGGTTGCTGAGGTTCTAATGATCTTTGTACGATAGTAGCCTCAAGTCTTCAATACAATACAATATCAGTTGGGTCTTGTGACGTGACATGGGTAAATATCCGCATCCGTCGTCGTCTTATTGATGAATGGAGTTCATCGAATGAAAATTCATTAATATGAAAACTTTTTGACGCTTGATGAACCGTTTTCCAAAATGATCATCAACTTGTTTGGCAGGATTCTTGTTAGATTTTGGCACGTTTTCTGAAGAACTTCACCATTACGTCAATATGATGAAAACACTTATTTTGATTAATTTAATTATTTGCTCATCCATGATTCCATTCATCAATTCAATGGAATCATCATATTGACGAATACGATTGCCAAAATTTGAATTTTCATCGAATTGATGAATTTTTCATAATAGTGGTGAACAAAGTTGATGAATGGTGAACGCATTTTATGTTCATCACATTGATGAATGATGGTATCCGTTTCATCAAATCAATGATCAATGAATTTTTCATCATATTGCTGAACTTTTTCATAACTTTACAGATGCAGATCTTTTTGGTTCAGTGTACTTCTTGAAATTCCCGGTCACCGGAATTTTTTAATAACTGCTTCCGAAGGTGCTTTTGAGTGGGCTTTACTTTCTGACTGGAAGATGCCCGCCTTCAGACAGTCTTGACGTCGTACTTATCGTTGATTCAATCCAGCTAAATTAATCCGCGGTACAAGCTCCTTCTGAGAGGCTTATTTTATTATAAACTTCCAATGCAATACAGCTCAAAAAGCTATAGGTACATACATGACTCTAGGTAGTTATAAAGAAGCACCAAAAGAGCACAGCCAATTGTAGAACTCGTACCGCCTCTCGTTTTGACCACGTATTGTGATTGTGATTCAATAATAATTGAACCTCGAAAAGTTAGCTCAGAAAAGATACTTCAGACAGTAGTTCTTGAAGCAACTTATCTTTAGTTGGGGAGAAAACAACGCGCAGTCACTCACGGTATATCAAGTTTTTCACAATTTTTGTTTACCCAATGAACGCAGCAGAACAAACCACGTGTTGCCTTCTTTGCAACCCAACCCATTGTAGACTGCAGCCTAATTGTTTGTTGACTAAGTGAAACCCCACCATCACCGCTGTGTCCATTTCGAATTCTATTTCCGTACCCAATTTCAAAATCGCATTCATTAAACTGTTATTGCCTCGCATTAGTCTAAGCACTTAATCACACGCTAAGCACTTCATAAACAATACCTTGCTGAGCGCAAATTATTTCCCACAGATACTATACCCAACTGCATGTCGGTCAATTAACAAAGTTAATAGCTTTGTGGGGCTAACTGCAGCACACTGTGGCCCCCATACCACATGCGGTTTGCAAAAAATCTGACAAATACTGGAAATTATGATCTCATAGCCATAGTGCACTCGGGCCAGTCAGGTGTTGCTGCATACTTGGCGGCCAGACGCAATCTAAGCGAATCTATATGCTCAGCTGTGCGCGGCCTTGTGGGTCGAATGTACTACGCCTAGGTTCAACTATATCGATCCGACAAATGTGTGATACTTGAATTGACGTCCAGTAGCCGAGCTGCAGTATAACGGCAATGGCGGTGGTCATTTTCTTTTCAATTAACCACAACTAACCACCTACGGGTGTGAGCCGTCCGCAGGATAAAAATCCAGCACAATACTGGTCATTGCTGCTGCTTGTTGGCTTGGGTTCACCGCGCGCTTTTATTATTGAACACTGAACAGCCATTCATTTTAGTTTGGCGGAGAATTTGCGCGGTCGACATCGATGCAAAAACTAATGAGTATTTACCGGCCCAACCTGTGAAGAAGGCTGCGCTGCAATTTTGCGCTCGGTTGGCTGGCGTATGGCCAATTTGGCACATAAGTGGTGGGCAGTGGCAACAGTGCTTAATCAGGATACAAGCAATTTTGGAATAAACTCTATTGGAATCCATGAAATTGGACTGTTTACAAGATCAAGACTTTAAATTGTTAATCTGTTGAACCATGACCTCTGTATTTGGTCATGGATTCTGTGACTTTGTTGCCAATTTTCATAATGGAGCACCTTGCGCAATTGCCATATTGGCCGCCCCCTCATTTGATTGGGACTATATGAATAACCCGCGATCATTGACGGAGTGTGATTGAATGGTAGGAGTCGTTGCGGTGCACCCACAACGCTGCACTGAATGTAAACCTCTGTGAGATGTGAGAAGAGATGGCGTTTGTGTTTGCCATGTCGAAATTTGCTAAATTTGTCAATTGGGATGGGAGTAGGTCATGTGCGCTTGAGGGAGTACTTCAAGTGATGCTCATCTGCCTGAGTACGCCAATCGAACACCCTCGCATCACAAGTGAAAGTTGTAGGTGATTGTAACCTTGAAGTCGGATGTATCACGCGTTTGTGTGCGTAGGTGATGATGTAAACGTGCTTACGGTGGGAATTTATTTTCGTATTCGTTTGCAGTTTTGTGAAGTTGACTGGGATATTTTTTGCACAAGCGAACGTGTTGTGAATTGTACATTTTTGGCAACAATTAATTGAGTACTCGTAAACAGGGGATATGACAGCCAAACAATTACGAGCGTGATGTAATTTTTCCTTAAAACAACAGAGTTCAACAGCGCACTTGGGAAGTAGGGCGCGGATTTTGTTGGTTGTTTATTACAGACGTTGCCTCTCAGAGATGTCTGTCAAGGCAGCAGGAATGATACCCACACGTCATTTCTTGGGCACTTTCCAATCAGTATCTCTTGGAAAAGACTCACATTTTAATTCGTTTATGGTACTATGGGGGTACTTTCTTAAGTGCGTCTCTGAACAGTTCTCGGACAACCTATATTGAAGTTTTTTATACCATCATAACCGTTGAAGTGAACTGAATCAAGAAGAAAAATATCACACGACCTGCCTTTTATACCAGATGAGCAATAGAACGGCTCACATCGTTTTTGTACTGGTTTCCTGTATACCTTGACACCTTGCCTAGGTCTTCCTACACATTACATATTCCTAGAATCTCCACCATTTTATAACTTTTGCTTTTATATGCCGGGCCACCCACTTCATGTTAACAGAGAGCTTTTGTAAATACACCTCTTACTGTACTCTACCGGTTATGGTGCTTTGTAGCACCGCCTTATGGAAGCCTACACAATGGAATACTTATTCACATTTAAATTTGAAACCATAAAGTTAATCATGCGTTTTCACTTTCGTTCGGAACTACGGAAACGAGATGTCAATCTGAGTACAATATTGGTTCCAACGTTATGAATGACATAAAGTTGACATCCCACTTATCTGTGAATGGCTGACTTCCGCAATAAAATAAATGGATTCCTTTTGTACCCCAATTAGATCAATTAATTGTCAAGAAGTTGCTCTTCTTATTTAAATTTCACTTTTGTTGTTGGTCTTACGTAGGCTTACGAGATTTGATGACGAAATTTGTCTTCATAAATATACAGTCTGTCATTAAAAGTGATATAATAATTTAATTTGCATATTCATTTAAACCTATGTATTTTTTGTTGCTTAACTTCATTACATAAAATTTAGTAATAACATTTCACTTACCCTATGGTTCATTTAGCTTTTCGATGCTGCTTTTGCCAAATAATTTTTGTTGCACTTTCGGTACATGAGCCACGCTATGTTTGTTGTGTAATTTTCTAAGTCAATATGAAATAATAATTCAAAAAAGAATAGGGCCAAAAGCGAAACGGTTTATTTTGGCTTCTCGCGTTTAAGGAAAGATGATTCGGCCTCTTTCGTCTAGCAACCACCAACAAGGCAACATCTCCCAAAGAACCATTGGGTAACCTATGTAGCTTTGCTGCCATTAATAAAACGAATCTTAGAACGTTTTGAAAAACCATCGCATTTTATTATTGGCATATGTCAAAACAGTAATATTTTTTTAACAATTTCGAAGCAGTCAAGAAACGTTAAACGCCGCATAAAAAAACTGCAAACTCTACTAAGCATTTAGACACCCATAAGCCTAATTGAAAACCCCTATGTTTGCACTTTTCAATGATGAGAACGCTGCCTTTCATATCTTGGGACTTGAGACTTAACTTCGTTTCAGAGGAATGTATATCCAAAGTCCAGAAGGACGTACATTTGAGGTCCGACTATCTAGAAGGAAGTTCTTGTTCTATGTGCTTTACCAAGCAATCATATTGTCTGTGTTTCAATACGACCCACGATTGTTCTTGCCTGTGGATAGAGCTACGTCTTCCAATCAAAGAATTTTTATGAAGATCACACTAAAATTACCGGCTAACGTATGTATTCTACCTCCGGGGTTCTTGTTCATTAATATTCGTCTGTTACAGATATAAGTTATGGCATCCCTGAAATTATATAACCCTTTAGGGCTTGCAAAAAGAGCTTGTTACTTCTATTAATGTCAGTTGAAACCGCCTGGAATCTATCACGAGATTGTCCTCTAGCCAGGTGAGTTCTGAGAAACGTAGTAGATAAAATATAAGTCTTCATGGTTATCAAATTTACTGATAGCTGATTTCTATACCTTATAGAGCGCTCATAGGTAGCATTTTGAACAATTATCCTCGGATCATCTTCCATGTTACTGCTTATATAAAAGGAGTTAGGCTCAGTCTTTTGAGAGGCAGTAATTGTGGACTAGATGTAGCTTCTAGTTTTAGTCGAACCACTAGTCGATATATGCTGTCAAACAGGTTAAGTGAATATTGTCGGATAGGGCACCTTATATGGAGACAATATTCGAACGATGATCTTATCAGTGCTCTGTGGGAATGAAGAACTGCTTCCAACTCATGTATGTATTTCCTTGTAATAGGTAACTTTACTTTAAGAACGCTGATCTTACGATATGTATATGCTGGATATTCACCTTGATGGTTGCAAGCTTTAGGAAGATCGGTTACATGCAATACGACGCCCAGTCCTTCAAAACACCATGGTGGTTCTAATAGATATACGAATCACTTCTCCTCTGTTATATTTGGGATGAACTGGAGGTTCTTGAAATAACAGAGATTTAATGGCTCCTCAAATACGTGCGCATTATATGGGCAATTCTAAAAAGCAGCGGTTTTATGGTGTTGCCTAAAGGCCTTGCATATATATTATGTTCTATACGGACCCAACTGGCGATCTAATCGGCAAAAGTATTTCGACAGAAATGCAAGTCGCTTTTCAAGGCGATTAACTCCTACAGATTAACTGTCTATAGTTTTCACCCAGAGATTGCATTTGGTGTGACCTATGATTGTGTGTGTAAATGAGACCATTTGAGACCCATCGCTGGACAGTTCTGAGCTCAGGCCTATTTGTGGTTAGAGTACGATTTTTTGACGGGAAAAAGTATTTTGAGAAACTAATTTTTCAAGTTTACCTTGGCGAAAAATACTGTTATCATTTGAATTTGAATTAAATATGATAGATTACTTGTGTGCAGGACGATTTTGATTAAAATATGAGTTAAATATGGAAGATCGAGTAGCTTTTGTCACAGAATACGATTTCGGTCTTGCTGTTCAAAAGTAGGGGAAGAATTTAATTTGTAGAAGAGAGCTAGATATATTCAAATTAATAATCATAAAAGAAAAATCTCTGTGCAAAATTTACCTCCCTCGGGTACAAAATGGAAAATAGTTAAAAGAATGGAAGATATATTTTGGGAAAGTTTGTTCAGAATCTAAGTTTAACTCCTAAAATTCTCGAGCTTAGGATGTAAAATTATGCTCAAAACCCGATTATCTACAGGAGTCGCCTTGCTGAACTCGATTTGGATAAATATTCTATAAGAAGAGTACCGTATATAACTACGAAAACAAAATAAGAGGCTACAGTTCGCCCAAAGTTTTAGAATCCCATAAATTGTGGAACCGGGTTTAATGAACGGAAGAGAGTTCGTTTTTGCCTCATGGATGACCGTAAAGAAGATTTGTTCGGATGCCGAAATTTTCTCAAATACGCACCAGTCGTTCAGACCAATAAGCATGGCGGCGGGTTTGAATTGTCTTAGGGTTGTATACCATAAAGGTTGTGCAGTTTTGCTTCCAATCGATTGAATGATGATCCAGTACAAACTTCAAACAATTACGAATTCCCATCTGGCGATAGACTAATCGGGAAGTCATTTAGTCTTCAACGAAGTCACAAAAGCCCATTGGTGATTTAACTGTTGCGGGATATCGAACTAGAAACACGCAAGTGGCCACCCCGAGGAGAAGATTTAATGCCATTGAATATATTATATGAGGTTGCATTCAGTGATACCAGACTTTTCGGACTGAATTGCCCACGACGATTATCAAAAATACCCAAAAATGACCTTTTTGCCAATGCCGTTGTTAAAAAACAACAAAATACATTATTTTTTTTTATGTGAAACTGTTGACTTTGAAGGAGAAAGACCGTCCGACTTCTATTAAGTAAAAAGAGACAACTAACTTTATTTGAAACTAAATTCAATACCTTAGTTTAGTATACAATACATATAAGTGAGAACCACTTTTGCCAGACTTTTTCAAATAGATTCGAATTCATAATTTTCAACAGGAACATCTATAGCCGCGGGTTAGACCGATTGTTGGCGTTACGACGCATCCATTGGCGATATGTGTGCTTCACATGTAAAACTGGAAGATGGAAGTGAATTAATTATGATTGTTGTCTACTTTTCACCTAATATAAAAATGAATGATATCATTTCATTTTTACGTGGGAGATTATTTCCGTTCAGTTACAGAAGTTCAATCATTTTAAAACCAATAAATTGAAACTATCATTGAGTTTAGCTGGAGATTTCAATGTCAATTTCGCAAGAGATGAATCAATGCCATTAATTACGTTCCTCCAAAAATAATTTCAACTGCAAATTAACAACAATCCAAGAGAACCTACTACCATATATGGAACAACAATAGATGCTGTATTTAGAAGATATCTTAATAATGTTATGTCCAATACTTTTGTAACATACTTCAGTTATCATCGATTAATTGTCACAGTCAGAGGCACTTCGGATATAACTATTACCGAAGCAATACATTTTTGAATTTTTGTATTTAAAGAAAATAAATGTTTATTAAATAAACAGTCATCATTTTCTGGAAAAAAAGCGTAATATTTTATTTTTTCATTATGCCACATTTAGTTCCTCTGTTCCTTTATGCATATCACTTGTACAAAATAATTTCACATCTGCCAGGCTCACAATTATTTGTTCTGAGAAATAAAAAATGCCCTTTTAGCTTATTTAGAAAGGCAAAATGCCCACGAAATGTGTAATTACCCACGATCTGATATCACTGGAAAGGAAAAATAACTGTTTTTCTGACACGGGGCAGAGCGGAGGTCGTTTTTGTAGTAACAAAACTCTGAGTTGACGTTTCTGCAGAAATGCTGCAAAAACTCGTCAAAAAGATCCCAAAACAATTACAGAATGTTATTGAGGCTAAAGCGGATATATTTTTTTATTAAATAAATTTATTTTGTTTCTTTTAAAATTTCAAAATTAGTTTTTTTTAAATAAAACTAATTTGTCAAAATAATTATTCGAGGTTAATTTTATTCATTTTAATACATTTAATTTAATGTATTTAAAAATAAAAATTATTAGTGTTTGCTTGTTAATTAAATAAGCAAACTGTGTACCTATTAATTTTATTCCTAAAATTCATAAAATTTAACTTTTACTTTTGTCAAAAAAACTTTGAAGCTGCGGCTTATTTTCCTACTTACTCCACACCTAAAAATGTTCTTTCTCTAAATTTTTTTGAAAAACAGGCAGCTTAAAGAAACGATCTTCTTTAAATCGAAAGGCTCTCCTTCTCTTGTGCAGAAAAAGTTCATATTCATCAATATAAAAGACTGTTGTGGGCGACGTCTGCAAGACATTTAAATTATTCTTCATAAACCGATCTTATTCTAAAGGAAAACGTTAAATATAGCCAACATTATCCTTTGAACTATATGATGTAAAATTGGATCATCGACATGCTCATAACATACGACCGATGCCATATTATCCACTCATGAGCAGACTAACTTCGCTCATAAATATTCCAAATACCCCATTTTAACCTACAAATCCATTTATGACGCCACACAAACCCATCTGCCTCGGCACTTTACAAATATTAAGTAACTGGAGCTGTTCTCATTTCGGAATTATTTAATCCACTCCTGAGCCTCATTTGCATAAGACTCGACGGCCAGTGGCATCACAAGCCACTTAACTACGCACGCGCGTGTTTCGTAAAAACAAAAGGAAACACCACCTTAAGCCGCAAATATTACTCTGCAATTACATAAAATGCAACAAATGCACCTCACGGTCAGTATACTTTCACCTTCCATCTAATAAGACACACATGGCCGCCGCGCACCAGACTCCATCTCAAGGGCCAGACGTTTAATACGCGTTCATTGGTGTCGTCGTCTCCATGTACGTCCAACCCAAGAGCAACAACACTCACTTTCTTTTGAGGGCCACATCACGTACCCTTATAATCCTCCATTACGTCCATAAAATGCTCTCAAAGCCCTAAATCCATCTCAAGAGGTCTCCCATTTCAAATGTCCCCACACAAAACTGATCCACATGCATGCATAATAATGTGTGTCTGCGCCGCTCAACACAATTTATTTAATCGCCATTTGAAGAGCTTATAAGAATTATTAACTTTGACAGTCATTATTTTCGAGGGCACTGCATCGCGCTTCGGTATCGGTATCGAAATCGAAATCGAAAGTTATTGGGGTCGTTATAGGTATGCAGAGTATGAATGGATCTGAAAGGAAAAAAAAAGAGTGGACAACCAGATGAAGAATAGCTGAGGGTATATGACTTTGAAAAGCCGCGCGCACTCGCAATACAGAAAAAAAAACAAACACGCACAGTACCCTACCCAGTGCCAGGTCAGTAATCTTCGTATATGCGCCGGACTTAAGTGCGTTTCGTGAAAGTTGCATTGCATTATTTGGCAATAACAATGATAATTTATCTAGACACAGTCGCTGTTGTTTGTCTTCGGTGAGACTCTTAATGTCTCCTCCCTGGGGGGTTGTGGTGAATGTACAACCATTGGCCCAAGCCCAATCATATCCGGAAACGACGGAGACTGTCTGTCTCTCTGATTAAGAGAGCTTCACTAATGCGAGAGCTATAAAATTAATTATTAACCTTTAAGATGAGAGGTGTTAAGTTTGTTGAGTTTGAGATGGGCAATCGACGGATGAGGGTAGCTGCGCAGCGCATAATCCGCATTGGCAGCTCATTAATTAAAAATTAAGCCGCCAAGTCAACTGATTGTGGTTTAATGTTAGCAAGTATCTGCTTCCGATTGACTAGTTTTGAAAGTTTGCATTTAATTTTCGCTGTCGTCGCAGTAGTTAATTCGATAATTGAATAATCAATTGGAAGATACGACGCGGGTGGTCCAAAATGCATCTAACGCAAGCACATTTCGAATGGACATGTACCAAAATGAAAGTGGTGACTGTTGATGTTTGGGACTACTTTTGTGGCAAAATATTCGGTTTAATAAAATAATGGAAAAACTGTCTTCCTTATATAAAACAAGCTTAGTTCGGAGGTTATTTCATCTGGTGGCAGCTATTCGCAAGATTCGGATAGAATGAAATCGGTAGATAGTGTTGCCAAATTGCGTTTAAACATTTTTTGCTTTTTATATTCTTGACTTGTTGTTCCAAATCTTTGTTCATTTGTCAACAGGAGCAGTTGCGGAGACTGAATCGACTTAAATGTCAGCGGTAATAATTTTAAGCAACTTTAAGCCTTGGCTGAAGCCCTTATTAAAAATAAATCAGAGTATGATTCACATTCGCTTGGATGAGACTTACAATTTTATACCGAATCTTAGGCCGAATTGCGAGGGTATGCCGGCACAGTTCTTCTTTCTCAGGGCCAACCTGGGCCTCGTCTAAAAAACCCCTCCAATTAGCACTGCCCTTTGCCTCAAGTTGCTCACTCCAAGCTGGTTAAGGTCTGTTTCTACACCTTCTAACTTGAGGTATTCCTCTACTGCATTATCCCTCTGGGTTGAAATCGAAGACTCCGCGGGACCGAACATTTGTGTTCATCGCCCATGTTAGACGACGGATGTCCAGTTTTTTGATAAGGTCTACGTTCAGTCTTCTCCTCCAAAGGCACTTCAACCCAAACAAGACCGGAGACTATTTCTCTCAAGACGACCGCGGATATTCTCACCCGCCAGCAAAGTTACTCTATAAAATATTTGTCAAACGTTCACAAGAAGCATCGCAGTTAAAAAAACCTTGAGATAAAATTTAGTTGTCTGTAGTTTGAACTCAAAACCTCTCGCTAATAAATATGTCTAATAACTCGTTCTCTTTTACCAATTTAATACCAACCTTTAATGTGATCAACTTCTTGTACATGTTAAGTAAATTTTGGCAAAATCAGAAAGACTTTGAAGCTTTGCTTTTAAAAAGATAAGAACGTAACGTATGAGAGCAGCATTTTGATTTTCGGAAGGTAGCTCAACGCCTTTATCTGAAACTTTATGTAACTATTTTTCTTTAAAAATCTACAACAGCCTGGCTATTATTTTTGGAAATCCACCCTTGCAGATTGCCCTTAAAGATGAAGTCTGCAGCTTTGATTTCTGAATAGCCAGCCGACAAATTAGTGTACTCATATTTTAAGATAATTTTTTTTCAAGCTGATTACGGGCCAATAATAATACACTTGTGGAGCCTCTGGCAATCAGCTGGGGACTTCATAAAATTCATGAACAATGGAAATTTATTTTTAAAATTTTAAAATTCTCCACAAATTTGTTATTTGGATGTTTAGCAAAGATGAGCGCCTCTATAGGTCGATTTCAACGCCTCTTCACCAACAAATTGTGTATACGAGTAGGTATACTCGGCTTGGGTTGATTTTTCTCAGAAACGTTTGGACGTATGTCGACAATTTTGTCTTTTAGCGCATTTGGCCCGTTGAATACCAACAAAATAAATCCACAAATATCTGATATCAATGCTTGGGGTCGTCAAAAACCCTATCGAGGTAAATTCCGTCCAGCTCCTCAGAGATATATCTATCTATATGTTCTGTCAAAGTCGCCGATCTTTAATGTCTTTTCCACCTCTTTTGGTCCGACATCCAATAACACTAATCAGGCAATATTTATTCGACTCATCATTCCAGGTTGAATGACCACTTTACCTATTCCCATCTAAGTCCCGTTTATTAAGTATTTGCTTCCTCTTTCTGACGCCTAAATTTTATTCTTTCCAGCTACAAATGAATTTTCAAAATCATTAAGCGCCGGCGGTTTTTTTTTCACAACTTCTGGAGTACGTAAACATTAAAAGCAAACGCGCTGCTATTACGTAACCAGAGTCATGCTTTTTGTGCACAATCCACTAGCGGAACGAAAATGCTAATCTAATAAAAAAAAAATTATTTAATACATAAACGCACATGTACGCGGCGGCGCACACTTGTTAACAGTAAACACAAGCACTCAACAAACTTTTTGAAGCGTTAAAAATAGTTTATTGTCCAGATTTTTTTTTCATTCATTCACAATTTCCTAGTGTTTTGCGCTATTACTTTGCTGAGACCAATCAACATTTTATGCGCACTAATGATTTTACTACCTTGATCTAATAACAACAAGCCGATATGGAGGTATACATTCAACAAGTCACGATTTAAATAATAGTATTGCACGCGTAAAGAAAGGAGAATCAAAACAAACGAGTCTCCTCTGGCTTTTCAAGGGCATTCGGACGACGATCCTTGAACTAAAAGAGCTGTTGCTGTTGCTGGCTATCTGCAAACATCACTATAGTCAAGTATCACTTCCAGTTGTTGTCGTATTTTTTGTTGTATTCCTCTTTGGGGACCGAGGATCGTTAAATTTGGATTTTTAGTGCTTCTGCTTGTGGAGTACCCTTTTCTGTGAACTAAAATCGTCTTTATGGCGGCGTTGTGGGTACTTACATATTTTTTTTTTATTTTCCTCGTTGAATCATCACCTACTTAGCTGAAGTGTAGACACCATCTGAATAGTTTTATCTAGCGATAAATCACAATTACGCTCTTTTGCGAATTTTTCATGGTTTACAATATTTCAACGTGGCATTGAATTCATGGGGTTGCCCTGTCACGGTCACTATCACCGTCATCCGTTGAGTGGCGTTTTATAGAATTCGTGGGAATTTTATGGCACCCATAGCTGGACGTGGTAGTGGAAGTGGATTGAATTTGTACATGGAAATTGTATAGTTCTGCGGTATGAATGAAACCTACGTAAAAGTTGCTTAAACGCAGGGATATAGGATGGGATAGGTGAGTTTAGTAAACGCCTTTGGAAGTGAATCAAAGAGCAGATGAAAGGAAGGTCCTTTATGACTTCTTTGTAGAATGTACTTGTATATTACAATTGCCATCGAACAAACACCTTGCAAATGCCGGACAATTAAGTGAAAAAAGATTCCGATGTCTTGCAAGTTCTATTATGTTGCACTGGCATCTTTTTTTTTACTCTAGAAAAAACTGTATTGATGATATTTTCAATACTGGGGTAAAATTCGTCGTGTCCAGGGTTGACGCCAAAGAAATATCAACTTTGGGCAATGTGCACTGTACTCTGCACAAGTCGCTTAGTTTGTTGTAAGGACTTATTTTCACAAAGAAAATGGAACTTGAATTTCTGATGACGCCTTTGCCTGACTACCTAAAAAGTAATTGGATAAACTTCTTAAGTTTCCAACTGGTTGAGTGTTGGAAAATAGTCAGACGTTGGCAACAACTAAGGTACGATTACACGTGCCATTTTTGGTGGCAAATTTTGACATACTGTCATCACAAAAATTCGGCAATTCGTTGGTCACTCGTGCGTCTTTCGTGAGAGTGCACTGCGACAGCCCGCGTGACCAGGCGCTTGACAGACGATCACACGTAGTGACAAATTTAGGGCAAATGTTTACGTCATAATGACGTCGGCATATCAAAATTTGACATGAAAAGTGGGATGTGTAATCGTTCAGTCTGGCAGTTGTGCAAGACTCCTGAAAAAGGATCTACCACAGCCCACGTTTAGGAAATGTGTAGCTCGTAGATCGTCAAGTTATATCGGTATACCTGACTTATAATGAGCTAAGATCCCATTTCCTATCTGACAATCAAGGACAGTCGGTGGGTTCGCGTTAATATCGTGTTAATAAAAAGAATGTTCTTATAGCTACACATGCTATCTAACCTTATGGTCAACTCTACTCCTATCGAGAATCAGAAGGACGAAGCCAAGCTTTCTGCAAAGCAGCGACGAATAAATATTAACAGCTCTAGTAAGTGGCACATTACGTCTTGCACAAGCAGTCTACCACCAACTCCTAAGTACTGATGCAAGCATGAGTTCACCCCAGTGATGCCAAGTGAGGCATTTAATCAAAGTTTTCTCACTTATTTTCCAATTCTCACTTACTCAAGGTCTAAAAAAAATTATGCAGTAAAACCCGGATAAGTACTTCACGCTTAAGTACCCACAAATCTCAAATCTATTCATTTTTCACACATTTCTATGTACATCTACGCGGCTAAGTACCTCCCTCTTAAGTATACCTTATTCGGTTTAACGCCCTCTATTTGCCAATTTTATTTGCTTATTTGCTCAGGTTACACTCGTTTAAGTACCTCAATCAAAACGCACACAATTTAATCGCAGCAAACTTCGTGTTACATGCCAAAACTGACATTTTCTCTCCTTCTCACTCTGATTTAAAAAAATCTCTCCGTAGATTAGAAAAACGGTTAACAACCTTCTAGGGGTAGATAACAGGATTCGGATTTCTGCCTCCTTTGGGTTCGTTGCTACCTCACGCGCTTAAGTACCCAAAGAATGCAGAAATTGTGAAGAGGTAGTTATCCGGGTTTTACTGTATACAAAAAAGTGGGAACAAAATCCTCTGTTAGCGTCTTGGATTACAGTGAGCAAAACCGGCTTTGTTTCTTATCGATCGATCAACATTTTGTTAACAAGTTTTATTTCCATTGAACGAAAGGTTCGTTGAACTAGCATTCTAAAACTATTTATTTTCATATTTTTCACTAAAAAGTTCATATGTTTTCTCGGATTTAGGCATAAAAACCTCGATCCGGGTTGGCATCAAGGTTTTAAAAATCGGCTGCAAAAACACTGTGTGAATTCCTTGTTTTAATTTAAAATCCATCTGCGGCAGAGCACAAGGTTTCCCAGGGTTATTTTACTTAATTGGGAAGCAAGGAATAACAAACGATTCTCGCTTATCGGGACTTTTACCTGACATTTTCTTTTGAGAACATTTTGTCGAATTGTCTCTGAATTATTGTTGAAGGAAATAACAAATCATAGACACTCCACGATACCAATAATCATTTTTAGTATCCACGCTAATTTGCCATACAAAATTGCATATTGTGGCCTAAAAATTAGTTAGTGTGAAGGTTAAAAAAGATTATTTATAAGTCCACTGTCATTTTGGTAGGAATTATAGCTATTTCGGTTCAACGCACGGAAAATTACATCCTAAGGATTTTTTTTACTGCGCTACCTTGCAAACGTCTGATAAGCTTCCGAGAACATAAAATGTCTTTAGAAGTTTTTTTTTTTAGAATTCAGGGGGCAGATTCCGTATATCAACGATCGTGTTAACGATATCGTTTTCAAAACTTTGATTATCAAAATAAGTTATATTCTGCTCGAATTTTTTTGACAAACGTCAGCTTTATTTATATTTGTTGTAATGATAGCATATAGTTACCGGTTTTGGCGGCCTATCGTTTCGACGATAATCGTCTGAAAAGTTACGGAATGAGTACCCAGTCTTTCGCGTTTGCCATACAATTTCTGGTCGCCCCAATAAAGCTGCGCTGTATATAGAAGCTTATTCCATTTCTCCTGGTTCTCGTTTCTACAAATTTATTCCTTCTAGTGCAATATATAAATTGAAAATTGAAACTTCAGCATGAAATTAAGTTTTAAATGTTGTACCGATGAAATAGGAATCAGATAAAAAAATCGGTAAACCTATTTCGTTACCATTTCCGCATAGTACCATCCAAGTAAAAGGGCGCACTGCAAAAGGTCTGCTTTATATAGGGGCATTCGACAGCATTAAGTTGATGCAACCAGTATACTTAAATTGGCTTTTCAACTCGCCCTATGGCACACCTCCCGGCATGTTAAAGAATTGCAAAACAGTCCTTACGCCTCAAGTAGCAATGCAGCACTAATTCGATTGAAATAAAATCAAATACAACTAGTGCATTCCACTGGCGTGCCTATTGGCATTAGTTTCAGAGTTAATTGCTCCTCGTGAACGCACCTTAATTACCCACCAACTGACGTAGGTACCCACGTCTAGATCGTAAAACAAAAACTGCAACTTTAACGATCAAGAAACCAGAACATTTGCCAAATGAGCACGATCGTACGAGTTTTTAGACCGCCCGGTCGGTCTAGTATACTCTTAATTGAAATGCCATTAATTTGCATTACAGTACCAACCACTGGAATGAGGAAAACATTAGTACATGAAAAAAAACCGTTAAGCTCAACATTTCATCTGAAGTCTGTTTGCGCGAAGACATGCCAACAACACATAATAAATCATTTCGACGGCCCAGGGTAAGGCAACATGCTACCACCGAGCTTCGGAGGAAATTTTGATATTTTGTTAAAAAGCTTTTATTCTTTTTTTTTTTTGCTTCACGAAATGGGAACTCTGGTCGTAGTCAGAATTAGAGCGAGGGGCAAACGGACTCATGAAACGTGTTGCAATTATGCAATTCAATGCCAACCACGGCTGACAGCGAAATCGTGAGATTGTGTCAAAAGTAGTTGAAGTATAGGTATATGTACCTGGTACTAAATGTCGGACTTGGGTTCTCATCTAGTGGAGATGGAGTGACATTTGACCAAGTTTGTTTCAATTGCCCAGTCAGTAATGGATGGTATAGAGAGGTAATGTCGAAGGCAAAGTGACTGTGTGCCTGGAGTTTGTCTCAAGGTCGCCGATAAATTATGCAAGGTGTCTGACAGACTGGCGGGTGTTTTAAATGAGCATGGGTAGTAATGGAATTTTTGCACAGTTCCTGTTTCAGTGTACGAAGGTCAAATGGTGGTTAATCAGTTTTCAAAATGATAATCTTCACTGTGGAGAAGTGTGCTTCGGGGTAGATCTAAGCTTAGAATGACAGGTCGGAGAAGATAATCCATTTAACAAGCTGAATAAATATTTGACAGAAGGTGCTCATGCTGTGACGGGATTTAAATACATGAAGCCTTCAAATCGTAGAGTCCCCATTGTTATAATTTATGCGAAGTGTTCCGAGTAGATTTGAAGTTTTATTATTATTATGAGTTATGATTACGGAGATCTTCTCGTAAATAACGCAATTCAGATTTTGAGTATGAAATCATAACGCTCTCTGTCATGCTGAGAAGTTCAGGATCAGAAAGGTTTGCGAAGTAAGGAATAGCCCGAGGGGAACCAGCTAAGAAAGTGGTTAGCTCCACCTCTTGCGAAAGTCTGACAAACACCCGAAAGAAAAAGTGCCCTGGAAAATCTGCTCAAATCCAATAGTCGGTCTCGGTATAAATTGTATAGACCTCTTCCCTAAAATAAACAAACGAAAAGTTGTGCGAATCTAAGGTTAAGGTACTCTTATGCACGGATCTGTTTCTGTTGCGCTATCTATTTATTTTTTTCTACTCACCCAGAAGTCCATGGATAAGCTTGCAGCGTTCTTATTGCTGAAAGATGTGCCCTCAAAGAGTAAGAAGCTTCATAAAAACGTAATATACACAATAGTCAAAGGAAGTATCATGACGAGATCTCTTGTCTTCTTTCCTTGGATTTTTAATGGTGGCAAGCTGCAGCGAACCATTAGTCTTTGTGCAACCATTTATTTTTATATAAGTTCGACTTCAAGTGTGTAGTGTGCGCTTCCACTGCTGCCAACTTCGTAGGGAAAAATTGAAAACAATTTAGACAGCCATATCGGGAGGGAGCGTCCCCATCAAGACCGCAGAGATTATTGAAGAATCATGTATCCAGTTTTACTGGATACACTTAAAGGGATTAAACTACATATGTGGACATGATATTTTCAAAAAGTCTCATAAGGAATTACTAATTCACTTCACTTAATTTTGAAAGGATATGGGACTCTGGGTCAGTGGATAAATTTTGTTAGAGCTTCCTCTCTTTCAAAGTTGACTCTCCTTCCGCATGGTCCAAGAAACTAATATTTTAAACGGTTGTCCATTAAGTACTTATGTGGCCTCGTGTTCCCTTCGACATTGACTCAAAAAGCCCCATACAAACCAACCGTCCAAACTACTTCATTCAAAGCACGTTTTGCCTTAAAGCTTGCAAGTCAATTAAAAACCGGCTACTCACCGCCACAACAATGTAATTAGAAACACATTCAACAATAAACAAAACGAAACAATAACATTATTCACAAAACGTACTATCGTACATGGTTATTACAAATTTCACAGCTGATCGAACAGCGGCGCGGCACAATGCCCGCTGCCCACTTGCATACGAAAATAATAATTAATCAATTTGTAGTCCGTTAATGCAGTGCAGTTAATTTAGATTACTAACTTAAATGTCCGACCTAGCCAACGGTTAATGGCTTATTTGTGTTCCTCTGTACAAAATATGTGCATCAGATACACATACTCTCATCATCTATACGCGTATATGAGTGTTAACTCACCGAGCCGCCATAAATGGATAATTTATGGGTAATTAATTTTATTTCATTGAGAATGAGAGGTGGTCGGTTGCGTTCGCATGAGTAATCCGGGGGGTCGGACAGTGAACGGTGAGGGCATCCCTCTTAGTTAGTTAATAGTATTACTATCTAATGGAGTTGGCATCCTTGAATTTTGAGATTAATAGATGTCCGATCGGTGTAGGGAGGGATATAAGATGCGTTGAGATCTGTTCGCTTTAGAAGGGGTAGATTTAGATTTTTTTTTTGTTGCTGTAATCATGTTACAGAGCTGGGTAAATACTGTAATAATATATTCACACGGTATTTAGAGCTTTTGCTGATGGGAATGAATCACAGTCTTGTTAGTCGTTAGAGGTAGTTTGCTGGCGGCAATAAAAACAGGTTTGGCAGCGGCCATAAACAGGACAATTTTATGAATATGACATCATTTTGTTTTCTTGCTGTCGAAGCGTTTTATGTCAAGTCAATGCAGAGTAAGCTACGAGCAGCACTGTGGGTGAGAATTTTACTTTGTTGTGGATTTAAATAGCTCGTAGCTCTGTTCTGTGTATAAAAACGAATGGACTTGTGGCCCCTCTCTACAAACAGGGCAAGGTATCTAAACAAAACAAAATAAGCAAAAAAAAAACCGACAAGCTTACAGCTATATCAGTAGTCGGCTCCTGCCTTAGGGCTTTAGAATGATTTAACACTTGAAACTAAACAGATATTGGCTATAAAAATAAATAGTTGGCGCAACAAATCAGTATGGGTTCTCTATAAAGCTTGTCGCAACCATTCGTTTGTGTGAGTTGTGTTGAGACTTTATTTTTGAAACAAATGGAAGGTTGCCATAAAAAATATTCACAAGCGCATATAATGCTCCAAATGGAATCGCTTCCATTTTTTTCGATGATTCTTCAGATAAGTTATGTGTGTTTCTCAGTTTTAAACTGAATTTTCGTTAAAAAAATCCTTAAAAAAATTATTTTACCGAGAAAGGTTATAGAACGTAATATTTATATTTAACTCAAACATAAAAAAAAATATTTTTTAATGTAATTCTATGAATAAAGCGATTGCCCATCTCTGGCAGAAGTACGAAATAAATATTCTGGTGAAGATTTCATCTAAATTAGTTGAGAAATTTCAGACTTTACGTCTTTAATAATACTTTTCAGCAGACCGCCATTTGTTGCAAAGCTCCAATATTTTGATGTAACATTTTCATCACAATTCTTAAAAGTTAGTGGTGTCCGGAAACAGTCACAAGGATGCGCATTATTTGTACATCCCTCTATTGGACTACATTTGGAGATGATCCAATTTCACTGCTGACCTAAAAAAAGTTGTAGAAACCTAAGCGAAAAACTCTTACAAAAAAAAAGCCTTTTGGGCGTTATTTCATTAGCTAAGGAATGTTTTTTTTCAAAAAGGCATCTTTTATTATTTTAAATTTGTTTCTAATTTTTTTTTTCTGATTCAACTTTTTAATTTTTTAAACATTCTTAAAAATTCTTTGCCAAAATTTGATAAAACCTTGGTCTTAAAGAATGTGTTTCCACCTTCAAACTCTATTCATTTTCCGAACACTTTATTTGTCATAAGTGGAATGAAATTGGAAATAAATTTGAAAGCTGTTTGTTGTGTAAATAAAAATGGGTTTTGGCTATTTTTTTATATTTGTGTTTAGTTTTTGATTTATTGTTCCACTTTACCAAAAAAAAAATATTTTTGGCATTATATTATTGAAAAGGCATAGTTACTCATTTTTTCGTCAAAAGTGGTTGGCAACGCGAACATCGGTGTCGGAACCAAAGATAATGAAATACAGAGATTTACAACTTGCCAGTGGAGAGGCTGCCTTCAAGCAACAAATGGGTTTTGGGAGGATAGACGTGCGAAAGATATCCATCTCTTTTATTCATTCATCTCTGGTCGGATCATTGGCGTCGCAAGTTCAATGGTTTTTTCCCATCACAAAAATGCCCAATGCGCCTAAAGCAGTTTTCACTTCAAAAAATACGTTCAGTAGCATAAAGGTCATACATATATTTCCGACAGATGGGCCTAGTGCTTAATGATAGATACCTACTCTACGTACTTGATTGACAGTATTGCATCTGATTGTCGGATTGGTCTTTGAAGTCCTTATTCTAAGTGGTATAAGTCTACCACAGTCGTACGTATGACTCAGTATGAGGTATTTTTAAAATCCCCGCAGTAACATAGAAGGTTTACTGTCTCTCTTGTCTTTAGTGCTTTATTCGGTAGTTGATATACGGGGTTTTGTCTGAAGAATCTATAACTTCTGTTAAACAACTTTCGTACCGTGAATTTTCCAAGTAAGGAGAGGTACATTTTACAAATAGAGTACTTAGTGGTGAACTTGAGGAGTCTGTAGTTCCTACGATGACGAAAAACAATGTTTAAGGGATAAATTGCCATGGAAGGCATTAAGTGAGTTGCAGAAACTTTGTCTTTCAAACAAAGAATATAAAGGAACCTTGACTCTTTTAAGTGATTACAAAAGCTAGTAATTTAAGTGGACTCCGAATCAGCATACCTAAGCCAGACGCACAAACGCTAAATTGCAACCAAGACTGTAAATCGTACGTACTTATTGTACATCATCACCTTAAAATGATCCACCGTCGAAGACAAATCATCAAATTTCCGTTTCCAGAAACTATTTCTCCCGCTCGAACCTATTAGCGCTGCACCTCAAAAGAAACCGAGAAATCTTAATAGCGTATAGGTGACTAATACATCTTGAAACACCGCCAAACGCCTTTTTACATGATGGATGTACACGACAATTAGTGAGATTTCTACAAGTCAATTAGTTTTCCTCAAAACTAACTGGGTCAACCAGCGAGTGCAACAAGAAAAGATCTACGACCATCGTAACTGTTGAATATCAATTGCGTGTCTAGAACAGTTCCCACAAATCGGACAACACGATCCCTAAACCGCAGAACCATTCTTCTAGCGCACATTCAAAAACGCAAGTATAATAATTACAGCCCTAAAGTGGTATTTATCGATGGGCTCTCTCTGTGAACACAAAATTGTGTTCGACACGCAAAGTCTATCCGATATGAGCCCGCAACATGCAACGGAAATAACAAAAAATAAAACGAAAACGAGGCACTAGGTTGGCCTACATTCGGAGAGCGCTAGACTTCCGATCATGCTGGTGTCGCTAATTGATTGGCACGCGGAACTAGTCGAGATCGATATGCTGACGCTCACTGTTGCCGTTTTTTAATTGACATGATTCACTGCCTCATCGTAAATCAGAGACCAATCAATGACGTTCCCAAATACAGAGCCGATCACTCCGAAAGGGGGCGCAAGTGTCGCTATTACAACCTTCAGTGTAACCGGCGACAGTATTTTTGGTTATGTCATGAGGTAATCGATTTCAGTCGACACAAAACGAAAGTAACGACCGCAAAAACCGACAGCTTGAAGCTTTATAATGCGAAACGGATGTTATCACACACGTCGTTTCGTTCACTTAATGGGATTGCTGTTGCTCTGTCCTTTTTTTTTCAATTCCGTGCGGATTGTGTAAACACTCGCAAAAGGCATGTTGAAGTAAAAGGAACGTTCTGTCACACTGCTGCGTACAAATTCAAAAGTTGTTATCGAAACATCATTTCCATTTTGGCGCGCAGATTTCCACTGACAGTGACAGCAATAAATTAGTAAGCGCTCGCTTGCATTTAACATTCATTACTTACTATTAATTACCTGGGCTTGTTTGCAAAACCACGTCTCAGGATTTATTACGCTTCCAAAAACAAAACAAAAAAAAACTGAAAGTCGTCATTTGCGCAAGCAAACATTTCCATAAAGAGCGCGAGCAGGGTCCATTCTAAACTCGGCCGCAGAACAACATTATTCAAACGTCAACGAATGACATTTCAAATTGATCGCCTAATAGAGCAGCCAGCTTAGGTTCTGTTTTGTATCGTTGCGACGACCGACGGCGACGACTGCTGGCTGGCTTGAGTCTTGGTCGTGTGATCTATAAATAGCAAGCGCACGCTTTTCCAAATTCAAATGGAAATTCTCGTGTGCGTGATTCATTGCAATTGCGGTGCGGCTAAGTGTTGAGCGTGCGAACCAGATTCTAATTTGGCTAAGGAGTTCGTGTAATGGCGAATTAGTATGAATACAGTTACAACAGCTACTCCCACCTACATTATGGCGTCTTCTCGATCCCAGATGTGGTATCCCACTAATGTGGGTGACTTGGCCTGTAAGTCGTGGGAATTTCTACGGGGAATGCGAGATTTGTGTTGGCCCAGATATTTTATTGTGCCTCTCAAATTAAATGCCAAATTGTGGACGGGTCGTCGGATGTAATATAAGCGAGCAGATTGCCTGTCTAATTAAATGTTTTTTTATGGGCGCTTCTGGGAAGACATTTATACTTCCCACACAACGTGTCGAGATCGTGAGGTTTCAAATTCGCCATAAAAAAATGTCATGTGTGTGCAACTCTAGAACTAGTTTATTTGATTTCCTCTTGGCTAGGGGTATGTTAGGTTAGACGAACCGGCTCGAGTTATTAGCAGAAGGTATGGGTAAGTTCGCTGACATCTGAGGCGATAAATTGGATGTAGGGCAGGCAAATGCGGCAGTCCTAATTTTTGGACAAATAACCGTCATTAAAGATAGGTCCGAGGGCATATGGACTGTATTAAAAAATTAAGCATAAGTCGGATTACATTCGTAGTTAAGGTACAAGCCGAACTTTTCCCCATTGATACAATAGATCTTTCAGGTCGTAGTGTTAGCCATCACGGCATGGGATATTTAAAAAAAAAAAATAATAAGGTAGGTTTAAGCCGTTTGTCAAGGTTTTGGCCGGTGTGACAAGTGTAAAGTGTATCCTTCTTTTTTTTTATTATGTAGATCAATAACCTTTGTTAAGCTTTATCTTTTGTGACAAATAAATTTACAGGGAAATTCAAGATCCATTGGGTCCATATTTCATAAAAATCGGCTGTGGAAATAACGCCGCGATCGGTACGACAAAAACAAGTGATGTCTTTTGATGATGAGTTTGACAACAAGTGTCTAAGGAAGTCTGTTCTTGTGTATAACCCTTTCAACTCGATTAACTTCGATTGTTTTGAATTCTACTAAAATAGTTTGTTCTGGGGTTGTAAATGTTTGGCGACCAAATTTTTCAAATTCCTTTATGAAAAATCGTCCTTTTCGCGTTCGTCTCCAAAAGCTCTTTAAATGCATGGTCAGATATGCGAGCATAGGAAATATGTATACCTATCTATAGCCATTGGGTGGGTTCCGAGGAAAACTGCAGAAACCTTTGGGCGCATCAAAATCTTAAGCAGTTTTATCTGGTTTCAAATTTCCTTTACAGACTTTAAAAATTAGGGAAGAACATCAGACTTACCATTATCTGGATGTCTAGCCATAAATGAATACGGTTTCTGTTGCAAGACTAGTTGCTTCCAAAGGCGTAAACGATTCTGCCGAATAGGGAGAGCTTGTGCGAAGATTTCGGAAGGGGGAGAGAAAGACTAAAACCTTTTAAAACTTCCAATGTCAGAAAAAGGCAAAACATGTCTCTGCAGATCTTACAACGAAACTCATCTAAACTCGAGGTCAAGTTTGTGAATTTTGAACTTGACTAAAAGGGGATCAAAGCCTTGGTAGGGATATAACATGTATGAAGCTCTGCTTATTCTCGGCCTCTTAACAGAAACTAAAAGTTACGTCTGACTCGGTCTTATATTTCTCCTTCTTCTTCTTTGGTGGCGCTAAAGTTTGGAGTGAACCTGGGCCTCCACTAAAAAGCCCCTCCAGCTAGCACATTCCTAAGCCACCTGCCAACTAATTGCGAAACTGTTTGATGCCTCCTTCTACTTATGCACGTCACCCAAGGCGAGGTCTTCCTGACTGAAGCCCAGTTTTTTGACTAGGTTTATGTTATAAAGCCGTGCAATGGAAATGGGACCGAATAATTTGCGAATAATGCTTCTGTCGAGAGTATATCTTCATTCGCTTTAGATAAAGTCCAAGCTTCAATGCCGTAAATCAGGAATGTAATTTTTAAGACGTAAGCTTAGTTCTCAAAGATATGCCTTTACTACTCAATTGCGTAGTGGTTTTGGGTGGACATTTTTAATAAAGGTTAGTCATAGCATAGATCTGATATATAACTGCCATCAGAAAAATTGCAATGCGGTCGGGCGATAAAATGGGGAAGAAATCTGCGGGGGATACAGCAGAGCATAAGGTGGGAGTAAAAAGCCTGTAAAAATTGGAAATAGCCTTCAGTGAAGTCGAAATCTTTTACTCATTAAAACTTGTGCGGATCTCTCCACTTACATTACCTACCCAATTCAAAGGAAAAGCGGTGCCTGCAGTCCTGCTACTATAGGCACAAGCCTCATAAGTAGAAGACTGCACCGTGAAGAGTCGAACGCCTTATTTCACTTTTTCGTATACCTGGACCCTGAATCATGAAAAGATGCTGCAAGGCCGTTGGTCAAAGACTTCTTCGTTCAATATTTGTACACACAAGTTGTCCAGAGGCACTAAATACTGCTGCGCGTGCAGGGTAGACCTTTCCATTTACATATTGTAAAGAGCACTTAAGACTAATGGTTTAGGGATCGATTTGTTTTTGATAGCCCCATGAATACACCTCAGTCAATCTTCCTTCTCCTACCTACATTTTTGTCGGCAGGAACTGAAGAGTTCATCAACAGATATAGTTCCATCCTCCCTTGCATCAGTGATATGTCGGATATGTCCAACAACACCCCACATTCAAATATGGCACTTCGTACGCGCCATCATTATAGTGCCAACTTTCTAATCAGTCCAAAAGGTCCCACAAACGACACGGCCGGCGCCGCCATGTTCCAACTAACCGTGCAAGCACCTTTGACAAGGTGTAAAATTTTCGCGCACATCCCGTCCATATTTATGTTCGCAGCTCGATGATTAATGAACCTTTTGAGTGCCAAATATGTCCCGCAAACATCATGTTCCCAAACAAACAAACCATTGTATCCGCTTGCATCGGATGTTGGCCTATAAGGAGGCCTGGAAAAAGTAAATAGTTACAAATGGCGAGAAGCACAAAAATAAAAACTGCTCATAGACTATACTCGTACTGGCTGTACCTATCTTCCCAGGAGATCACTGCTTTGTTGTATGCTGTGCGCGGTTGGCGTTGAGTCGAGTTGTTGTCATTGTTGCATCCCAACTGCAGTTTCGATCGAAAGTGCGGTGCCACTTCGCCATTTACGGGTGTACAACACGTTAAGGAGAAAAACTTTCTTCCATAGCGCGCCGTACATATACTATACATATACGCGTACACTGCCAATCGAATTAGGTTGGCTTGCATGTGCGAGATATGCCCAATAGATAGACTTAACTTTTGTTTACAGATACAACTGCTTGCATGTACCTAAGTACTTTGAAGTGGCTAAACGAGATTTCTGGCATTTTCTTTATCCCAAAAGATGCTTGGATATACTTGTGCTTACTCTGGCTCGAGTCGTTCTAATGGTTGTGTATGTTTTTGGGCGAGCTACTACGGTCCGCTTGCTGCCTTTACACTCGAAGTGGGATATCTGCAAGGGTCGTGCTGGCAAATAGTATATCTGCACCACGAGGAAAGCGGTCTTTCTGCGGTATTTTGTTCGATGATGTTCGCGGTGTCAAAGTTCAAGAAGTGTTTTGTGTAGGTGGTTGAAAATGGTGTGTATGGGCTCTCAAGTGGACGACGGCGACACCATAAACCCGATGGGGAGAAATGTCACACTCGATACTGTGTTGAAATGATTTATTGAGAAAAGTTTTGTCACGAGTCGAAAATGTGCACTCTTGCTACAAATTAAGTTTCGATTCGGGTGGGGGATTTGTTTTCTTCAAAGTTCTTTGGAACAGGGACTTTTGTGGCTCGTAAAATTGCAACAAATTGCAGCCCATTAGCCCCACCATCCCAGCTTGTCATAGCATAACATCAGCTTGTACGAGTATCTTTGTAACCACATCACTGAGCACAAGGTAGCGTCAAATCTATCCATCATTACGTGCGATGTAGCTGCAGAAGACCTATATAAACGAGGTTGCTACACAGAGTATTCCGCCGCAGATACTTGCCTATGATGCAAATGCTGATGAACACAAAAAAAAAGCAGAAAAAAACTTGACACAGTATTGTTTGGGGTCCTTCAAGCGGAACACTTACTTGTCCAGATCCAGACAACGATGCTGGCTCTATGTTAGGCATGACGCTGATGTACAGCGATACTGTGCGCTTTGGGGGTGGGAACTATACCAGCACCGGCAATGTTTTGCAAGGTTGTTGAACAATGTGATGTGGTTTTTGTATAGCAGTAGGTTTAGTATCTGCAAGTACAACAAGTTGATGCTTCCTGATTAATTTTTTTAATAAATATGAAGCTATGCATCAAATTTCAAATTATTGATGTTAGTTATCTTTTGTTTCAGATAGGAACTGTCAACTGACTGGGCTCTTGTGAACACACACGCGGTGTAAAATTGAGGTGAGTTTTAGTTTTTTAATTATAACCCAGTTAAAAGGGGTTTGGTGAGGGATTTTCCAAGTGCAGATTTGACTTATTGTGTGACTCACTGTCTCTGTTTAATTGGCAATAACAAACGAACGATTGAGTTGACTATAAATTAAATAGTCGCATAGACCTAATTTGCCCTAAACTCCGTGGATTTATTTGAAGTAGCTACCTCATCGAACGACAATCAGTTCCTAAAAGAGTACTGTTCCCAACGAAGGGGTTCTTCTAGGCAGCAGAAGATGATTAATGCAATTCTGGAGCTTTAAGTGGGCCGTGTCTATTGCCCAGGTTGCTTGTTCCAGTCTTCCGAAAATATATCTCCAGAAAGCATGCTTGTTTATTGTTGTCTAGTCGTCGGACTTATTTTTAATAAAATATCTCCAGAATGCATTCATGCTTGCTTATTGTTGTCTAGTCGTCGGACTTATTTTAAAAAATCCTTCCTAAAAGTATATCCCCACCAAAGGCCTTCGTTACCTGTTGTAGCAAGCACACTTAAGCACAATTGCTATCCCACACTCTATGCACTTTCCCTTTCGTGATCAATGTAAAACACAAGCCCTCTACATTAATTCTAGAAAAACGTTCATGGCTCGTTCAACTACTCCTCGTGATACAATTATATATATCAACAGAGATCTCATCCGAAAAGCACTATACCTACGAAATTCATTTGCCTTGCTTCCTTCAGGTCGAACATAATTTACACCTCATCTCGCTGTCAGTTCTCACAACGAAATCCATTAATTTCACATTCAATCACATTTGCCAAGACACATTTTACCGGCAGCAATAAATTATTCATTAAATAGCTCCTCATCCGTATGTATAATTAAGTCATTCGCCGAAGAGTGAAATGAAATCTCAAGACTGCCACCCGCCACCGCCAACTATGCAACTCCAAAAAAGAAGAAAAGAAGAAACATCATTATCATCAGCAGCAGCATTGTACCAGTGCATATATAGCCTTGAAAGTAGTCATCTCCTGGTGCACATATTTTAGTAACGTCTTCTTTTAGCCAGAAAGTCGGGAGTACATTAAGTGCTGGATTGGGTCGCAGGTAGTTGCTCGAAGTCTGATGGTTTAGTTTGATCGAGGGGTTTGAAATTTTTCTAGAAATATCAACAAGTTAGTCACATCACGCGGGGGTCATGCAAAAAAGTGCTGAAATTTTGGATCAAATTTACACCTATAAAGAATTTTTCCTGACTATCCGACTGACTCATCGAGCCACAATACAAGGTAGCCATTAAGCGATGTGACCCCCCTGCTCCTTTGGAGCTCTTTTCTATAATGTATTTCCAAGATGCTGTAGGTCACGTTCCGTTTGTCGTTGAAACTTTAAACTTTTATAGGGAATGAAAAACTATTTGACGGTATTTCGATATTTTGCTAAGAGGGTAACCCTTTTTTGAGAGGTAGAATGTTAAAAGTATTTTCTAAGGACAGTATATTCCATCTTCGACTCGGCGATAGAGAATGGAAAATAATAAGGATTGCACCTATCTGTATGATTTTGGCTCGTTTTAAGAGTTAAACTTTGGGGGTTATACAGATACAAATTTTTGTGTTGAAAGAAATATTTTTAAAATGAAATTGCTTGAAACTTAGCCAACAATGATGAACTTTGTAACTCAGCATTTTTCGAAACTCTTCCCCTCCCTAAGGGAGGGTCAAGATGACCCTTTCTATTTTTAGGGGACCTCTCCATAATTTTTAATAAAACCCAAGAGGTATTGGATGAAAAGTAAAAATGATTAGCAGGTATAGTGATTTCTTAAAATGACCCCTATTTCGCTTGATAAAATATAATACATAAGGCGTGTTTTTTTGAGCTTCGATCTCAGCAAAGCAAAGTAAAGTAGGATTTTCAGCACGCAATCACAACAACTACTCTGATTTTTCAAAGTGTCAAGTAGAACGTAGTTGTTGTAATTGCCTGCTGAAAATCCTACTTTACTTTCCTTTGCTGAGAACGAAGTTCAAAAAACAGGCTTATAGGCCAACCTTATTGAAATAAAAATGAAAATCGATACTTAAATATGTTTGTAATGGAAAAAAAAAATTGTCGAATCAGGCTTAGGCATAGTTTTTTTATAAACTTTTATAAACCATCAGCCTTATTTATACACGTATTAGGTATAAGGAGTGTATAAAGTTATGCACCCTTTATAATGCCTCTATACGCAAAAACCTTATTTAAAAAAATTATTCAACATTGTATACAGGTTGTATAAGCTAAACGCGCTTGGAGGTTGTTTAGTGCCTGTATAGAAGTGGAATAGTATCGAAATGTCATTTTGACAGAAAAAATTTGTCACATTTTATTTTAAATGAAATCAAAAAACAATTGGATAGATGTATCGAGGTTTTTTCTATTTTAAAGATTCTAAAAGTGTCCTCGATAAGAAATATGGGCAGATATGAAATATTTTGAATTGTTTTAAAAATTTGTTTTTATTTGCACAAGACTACCATTTCTTAGGAGTCCCAAATTTCCCAATCTTTTCTTTTTACTTTTCCATTTTTTAATTCCTATTTGTATTTGAATTTGCCTTTCTCACAAACTGGTTTTCATGAGTTCTCCTTTTCAGTATCTTTTTTGACGCAAGCCCTGTATAACTAGCATACATGGGAAAATGTTTTATTAATAAGAATTTTTGGGTGTGTGTATAAAGGCTGTACAAAAACTTATACACTGCATAAATATACTGGTGTTTAGGCGCGTTTAACAAACTCTAATAAATAAGGCTGCATTAGTTTGTGAATATTCTTTGCGTTTATTTTACATTCACACTGTGAGACTATGGAACTCCTTACCCCCACATATAAGAGCTATATCCAATCACTCTAATTTTAAAAGTGCAATTCTCCTATATTTTTCCACTCATCAACATTAAATCCCAATTGTATCTCCTATCTATATCTCCCCAGCTTCGTTTTAAGAAATTGTCTGTATACTAGTCTTAAGTTATTTAATGTAATCATTTTCTGTTTTTTACCACACTAAGTACTAAAAAAGATTATATCTTAATGTACAAACCATTTTATGAAATAAATGAAATGAAATGAAAATGAAATATTTTTGTTTGTACAAAATTATTTGACCATATTCTAACCAACATTACCTATATAGCAAAAACGACCACCTTCTTAAAAAATCTTGGGAGTATATATGTAATGTCATTGTGAACGATGTAAGGACCCCTGAGTCCAATATTAGGAAAAGTGCTTTCTACGAAATCTGTGATCGTAAACCACTGAAAGAATTTACTTCACATTTCAAACCAAAGACCAATTTCGGAATTGTTATTCTATCTCTCATGTATGTAACTGATACTTTTATTAAGTTTCTAAACAAATTGATTTCCTGTACTACTTTTGATAGAAATTAATTTGTCAAGTAAGGCCTACCTCTAAAGCTAAATAAAATTTAATGGTTTTTAATTCAAATCAAATTTTCTTAAAAACCCCAATTTAGTATGTTCAACATGCGAGCCTTCAAAAAAGAACCGCTTGGGGGGGACTTTTTCAGGTAATTTTAGGAAACAAAATTCGTTCGAAAATACATCCTTGCAAAACATAATGCCCGCAGTTTTTCCGTAAGGAAAATCAATTGAAACTTGATGTCTTCAACCAGCAGTTATCATTTAATTTAACAGCAACTAATCGAATCAGTACTTATAATATGGACCTTACGTAAAATAAAACGTAACTTGTAAACAACTCTTACAGTTTTTGACCTAGAGAGACAATACCTTTAAATGTTTAGCCTTTACTCATGAATTGGTTATGAGACAGAAACAGAAATTGCATTACAAAAATTACCTATTTCCTCAAGATAAAAAAAAGCTTCTTTACTTGTCAGCTAAAACCTAAATTTGACATATTTTCAAAACATCTGAAGCGGTTTGAAAGACAACTAACTTAGACGTTTCTTTTGTGTAGATATGGACAAAATAGCTAACGCTGAAGGTACAAAATGGCTTCAAATTGAAAAAAAAAATAACAAAGGTTCCAAATACTTTTGACAACCATGCAAAATTTATGCGACACGCACAAAAACGTTTGTCCTAGTATTTCCATCGAAAAAGTCACTCTTTTCAAGAATTTGTCATCGTAATAGATTTGGAAAATTATAAATGCCAAATGTTCGGCTTTTTCTACATGCAATTGTAGGCTAAAATTACCCAACCAATCCAGGTGGTCAACATTACGAACTCTCATTAATTTGATTTGATTTGATTTTGCTAAAAACATTTATATAGAATTTTAAAAATTGTTTGAGATTTAGATTTCAAATGGCAGCACTTATTTCTTTGAAATTCTCCAAATGCCACATAAAAAAATCAAAACAAACCAATACACCGTCCTTATGAAGCTCGCGCCGGAAAAGGGTTGGGTCCAATGCATCTTCCCACATCAGTGGGCGAACCTTTCAAGCCATGCAATATCAGAAAACAACACGCTCCGCATCCCACCTGCTACAGGTGATACACTGTTTTTTGCCTCCGACTCGTCGGATGCTGATGGTTTCTTGCACCCGCCGCACTGCGGAAAGAAGCTTTTTCACAAAACACACTCCGCATTCGGTTGCCATTGTCTGGACGGATTTTCAGCGTACGATGATTGTGAAAACAAATTTTAATTGCACCTCATCAAGTGATTTTGATGAAACGCCGGGAGGCGAGTACCACCAACATTGCCGTTACAATTACTTTTATTGCCGAGCCACACACAGCAGATTGCAGATCGCACCAGCTGAAAAAGAGGGCGGAATGGTGCAAACGTACAGGTACGTTGGGCGGTATCGGTTAGGTGCATCCTAAGGAGAGACAATGTCTTGATGCGTTTTTTTTTTACTTGTAGTTCATGTAAATGCGAGACCTTTTCGCTGTGGATCATTTGATTTGCGTTTGATGACAATTAATGTTGAGATGAAGTGATTTTTTATACCAGCGGCATGGAAACAATGCAATTTTCGGAATGCCTATACTGCAGCAGGCTGTGTGATGTGACATTTAGAGGCTTTGTTGCACCTTCCCTTGGTGTAACTTGAGTTTTTTCGTTTCTTATTTGCATTACTTGCCTGATGCACATTAGGATGTCAAGTCGGTTATGAAGACTAGTTTTCGAAAGTGCAGACAAGTGATTAATTATGTAATTTGCAGTTTTACTGGAAGGTGCATTGTTGGAATGTCGCTAGAAGGGGTATCTGGTTTGAAATGGGTGCGGGAGTTGCCGTGGCAAAAGCACTCATCAAAGGTGAAAGAAAAGAAGAGTGGTATTCTTTTTTGGACCTTCTGATCCACTGTCTGGAGGGGATGTTTACGTTGAGAAAATTGTAAGTGCCGTTTTGGATCGGCTCAATGAATGGTCTATAATTTGGGTTGGTCAACGCCAATGGTAGCCAAACACGGAATTTTTGATAGTCCCAAAAGCTTGCTACGTTAATGCAGGTTTTATTGCGGAATATCGCCTAAATGTGGATTTAAATAAAATGTTTCCAACAAAATCGAAAAAGGGTGTTTTTTATGGGTCTTTTTTTTTTAAATTGGCAACACTTGTTCAAGCGACAACGAATTTTACAACTGACAGGGGACTTGTGCTCACTTCCGTTTGCCGTTTTACCTTTAGAATACAAACGTTTGCCATTGCAGCCTACAACTCGAAAAAATGACCACAGTGGGTGTATTTTCTAGAGGTTTGTTTTTCAAAGTGAGAACACTTTTCCCGTTCACAACCAATTTAACAGACGATTGCGGACCTGTACTCATTTTAGTAAGCCATTTGGCCTTGAGCGTATTCCCCTAGGATACAAGGTTCCTTCTGCTCGAATATCTTAACGAAAGTGAGACTTCCAGATTGGTCTTCTTTAGACCCAACAGCGGCGAAGACATACCGAATAGTAATAGTACAAAATGATCATTCTAGGAAGTCGAAATCCATTTATTTTATGGTTCTGAATGTCTCAAAAAAATACCATTCGCAAGAAAACTTTAAAACACATCAAATAATCGCACGAACTTGTATCCTTTACCAAATTATACGCAGCGAGAGTATGAAGAAATGCTCTTAAAAAAACTATAGAAAAACCCTACCTACTGTTGCTTTTAACTTTTGAACGTTTTACAGCAACACTTTCTGTAAGGAACTTTATGCTACCAATAAAGTGAGCGCCCAAAAGCAACATAGCCCACTTTCACTCTCCTATCTGAAACCTTGCAAATCCTAACAAGATGTGAATCGTAAAACCCACTAATGTCATAGTTTATGTTCATTTGTAAACGGTACACAGCCTTGTTTTGCGAAAATTCGACTTTCCCAAACTATAACATCACAAAACACCATAAATGTCCTAATTACCCTGGCGAAATAGAGTTCGCCATTCACCAACTGGCAACAGATACATCAGCGAGGGGCTGAGAAAAAATCTGTTTCCATCGAAATAGCCCAGCCCATAAACACCAAATGTTATCACTCTCCCCGCACACATCATCATTGCGCAGCACAAATCTCTGATTTCTTCACCTATCCGCGCCGTATATATAGTACAGGTATACAGCTGGCTTACAACAGTATAAATGGCCAATAACTTAAAGTGTAACCAAATTGCACACCATTAAATCTATTTAACCGTAACACTCGATTTATATTAACCCGATGCAGCGGTATGCCCGGGCGCAAATCTCACATTAATCTGCGTACAGCTCAACGTGAGTGGGCATGGGCGCACAAAAATGGGAAATAAATTTCAATTGAAAATCCACACGTCGTCGTCGGCGCCTCAGGTGTATACGTCTTGGCGCCTTTCGTGCTGCAGAAGAACTCCAACACCACCACCATCACCACGGGCAGCATCATAATTTCTCTCGCAAACATTGTATATGGGCCCAACTGAATCTAGTCCAATTCGCGACCCCTGTGGCATGCGGAAACACCGTGTTTTGAGCTTTTGCAATCGCTACACAATCTTCCGCTAGGATTTGTACGAAAATAATTAAATTAATGAAAAGCAACATCACAAAACAGACGATGAAGAAATGTGTCAATAAAAATTGAATACTGGAAAGCAATCAGCTTTCCGACGAAGACAATCGAAAGTGGATTTTCCTGCCCAGCACCCACTAAGAGGACAATCGTATGGCTGCGAGCTCGACTTCATATTGTGTGTTTCGGTTTTAATGAGCGAACTCTAACGAGAAGCAGCGAAACTTTCCTGTCCACAAATCCACCTTATAGCGTATGGACCAACTGTACAGCACACATGATGTGCGGCACCACAATTGAATTGGAAATCCACTCTTCACTCTTTCAAATGACGGACACGTCGAAATAATAAGATGTCGTTACATCTTGCATTCGCATTCGCATTCGCATGCCTATGTCTATACATCGAAAGAGCGAGAATTCCACTCGTCCACCCGCAGTTTCAGCAGAAATTATCCGAGCCGCATAATCCAGTTTTATGATCCGTACTCTTGTCGGGTGCCGGAGCCAAGGCTGCTTAATTTATTTGGAACATGTTATTGACAGAGTTCCAGCGATCAGATGGAAGGAAATATAGATACGCGCTTTACCCGTAATGTGCATGCATGTGGTCCTTGAGCGATTGGACAAACGGACAACATTCCAGCGCTAATGAGTTTGGGTTTGGCGCTTAATGACGCTCGTAAAGTTGTTTGCTATTTCAATATTAGCCAGGACGATTGATGATGGTCCCATTAATCGTTTGGTGGCTGCAATTGATTCGGAGCAGCGTTCACTTGTTTCTCGTGCAGCATGGTTTGTTATTGGTAGTAAATTAATTGGAATGTCTGCTCAGTCTATGGCGAGGATGTTGCGTTTTTAATTTCTCTTTTATCGCCGGTGGGGGTAAAAATTGAAACTAACAAAACTTGGTCACCCGCTGGTTTTTTATTGCTTTAAGGGCGAGACGAGTGTTCTAAATATGTATAGGTAGTAAGTTCGAGTTTATTTGCTGGGAGGATAGTTGTTTAAGAATCAATCTAACATCGATTAGACCATTAACGAGGTGGTGGGTTCAACATCCTCGTTTAACTGAGAAAGAACAAAACTGATGGCGTCATTCTGGGCTAACAGAGTGCATGGGGGGTGCAAGTCCCCAAGGGATGACTAATCCAACAGATTGAGAGCGCTAAAGTCGAAGCAGTCCATCAAGTCAGAAATAGAAGTGCAGGTGCAGAAATAGATTCAATATGAAAGTTGAGTTCAAGGACAGTATTTTAGATCCTAGCGATGGGCATACTTTGATTAGGAGCATACGCAGAGGCTTTCTCGGCTCTGCTAATTTCATAGACAGCTCTAAAAATATCGATTCGGCCAACCTGTATCGATTCTTTGACAATATACTTCCACCCATCTGTCTGGAAGTTAAACTGTTTATCCATCCAACTCCGCAGTTGAATTTTATTATTCATTTGAGTTTAGCAGCAAGATCTATTGCAGAACTGACGTGGCTTTGTTTTCTCAAAAATGAAATGCCATAAATGTGTATGTTTGACTATAAAAATAAATCGGTCTTGCTTTGCCACCATCGGTGAGCTTTAAAAGCAGACCAAATTTATTTACCTGCCTGTTTCAGATTTCCTTACAAACGATTGGATAAAAACGTGTTAAAGAAAGAAACTTATCGGAAGTCTTTTGCCATAGGGGATGGAGTGAAAATGCATTAAAATCTTTATATCCACTTGTATTTAAGAGTGTTTTTTAACCGCACATCTTTATGAGCCGTAAGTGATATCGTTGTAAAATACATTTTTATTGTGTATTATATTTCCCTATAAGAGTGCAAACATTATTTAAAATTTTAAGTTGTTGCTTCTAGAAATGCACACTGAAAAACTATTGGCGTGGGTGTTTCAATAGCTATACACCTGCATCTAAAAGGTTTGGAAACATTTTTAATTTACCAACATTAAATTGAGAATTATGATCAAGCTGGCTAGAAATATCAAACTAAATTAATTGGGTAAACAAAGCTCTTTACTGCTTCTAAATAAATAAATGAATAAATATTGTTTGTGCGAGTTTCTCCGTTTGAGACAAATGAAAGAGTCTTTGCGATTTAACCCGATTCCGTATGACTAAAGTTCAAGTTTTTTGATTTTTTTGATATTTTTGTCACGAGAGTTGGCGCAGCGTAAGGAAACCTTAAGATTTAATTTGTTTTTTTTTTGTCGGCGGTCGAGTCTGAGAACCCTCGTTAACCCACTTATCACAGAGCAACTTCACTTCACCCACTTTGTCTTCCTTTTGTGTGTAGAAAATTACTCCCTAACGTCCTCAGAACAAATATAGACAAATACGACAATTTCTAATGTGAATAAAGGTCGACTTTTTTTTGAACTCTCAAGCCTAGTATCCTGCTCGCGCTAAACTTTATCTCCCATACAAAAACGTCTGCAAAGATAAAATTTATCGAGGCAGTTTAGCAAAGCAATATTCTGTTCGCACGCTAAATTTTTAACATCATATAGATGGGCCGATGACAAGTCTCCACTTATTTTGTCCGGTACATTAAATCGAAGATACATTTTTACGTAAAAAGCGGAGGAAAAAGTTTTCGTTGTATTGTTTAAGAGGAAACCGCAATCAAGATAGAAATGAAAACGCAAAGCCAAAAAAAAACATTTTATAATGTAATTGGAAATTCGTTTTTTTAAGCATCATATAATCTTACGCCTTTTGTTAATCGGCGGTTTGTTTGCCTTTTTTGCAAATAGGAATTTATGGCACAAGAAGAAAAATCTTTTCTTTCGCTTGCTACTACAGAAATTATTTAAGCTACTGCAACAATGATAACCTATTTTTGTTATAACCATTGTTTTGGAACGATTCAAATACTGCGATAAAGTTTGAAATTCGAAAATTGTTCAAATTACTTTTACTGATTACTGTTGTTGAACAAATGTTTTTTTTCCCCATCTATATGATGATTAATAATTAAGCGAACATTTATCTCTGGTGTGGAGAAACAAAGTGGAGACTAGGGACGCTAAAATTTAGCGCGAGCAGGATACTAAGCTTAAAGAAAATCCGAACAGTCAGCGGTGTTTCGGCCAAAAAATGGGTAGAGGAACTCTATTCATTGTGGGATTTGATAAACGAATTGCGACATGAGAATTATTTCATATCGCCTGGGAAAGGATACAAGTTTATGTGCTTACTTAAATATTCAATTTAATTTGTTTGCTCTTCTGATTTCGGCTCGATGTGAGCGGTGTCGACTGTGTGGTCCACAGAAACAAAACGTATGTTCTTTCCACTAAAGAAAAGTAGAGCTATCAGTGCCATTAGATTGAAAGCTAAGCGAAGGCAATCCCTAATTTTTTTGTTTTACATTTGATCGTGCTACGGTGCAATATTGTAAATTTGGCATCTGTAGTCCTTCAATGTCAAAGAAATCAAAAATACTTTGTTCTAAGCGACTTTAAATAAATTGTTACTCTCGAAAATTAGTGGATTAGCCTCGAAAGTAATGACCATAGACTAACCAAACTAGACAGTGGACTGTGACGGTACTTTTGCCTACAAAATTGCATAAGTATTCGTGCCTGTACAAATCAAAGGAGCGCCATTGCTGCCGCATGCATACTTCACATGTTCACATCACAGTTCATTTTCAGAATTTTTAAAGTTTTTGTAATTGTTGGTATCAAATGGAATTCCTGTTATAATTTCGTTACAATGCCAAATAAGTTAAAATAAAAATTATTTGTCAATATCTAGCAGAAATCCATCTCATAATATTAATCAGGGAAAAATTAACTAACACGGTTTTTTTTTCACTTTTGTTAAAAGAGATCTTGTAACTTCAGGTTTTTTTTTGCATATTTTAAGAAAATACACCTTTTTCCGTTGATTTTAATGCTTTAAATTTCGAAGCCATGATGCAAAAAAATTATTTTAAAACAGTTTAGCGAAAACGTTTTTATTTTTTTGTATGTCGCGGGGAAAATATTTTTTTTAGTTTTAGCATAATTTATAATCTGTAATTAGTACGTACAATAATATAATTATGCAAGTATGCATTTGTTAAATTGAAAAACAAAAAATATTTTTTATTTTATTATTATTAGTAGATATTCTATTCTGAAATTTGTATGCGCTTGGCCTTTTCTGGTAAAGGCTATAATACAAAAATCCTCGTAGATTGCTCTTTATTTTACTCGTAACGAAAAAAAAATGCTTTGATAATTTTTTGTATTCCAAAAACTCAAATAGTGCACTTGTTTTTGTTAATTAATAATTTAGAAAGGTCTATAAACACACATTTAAAAATACATTGTTTTAAGACTTGTAAAAGAATTATGTGTATTGAAAATGAAATAAAGCGTGCGAATACCAACAATTAACAAAACAATTTGAATTCTTTCGTTCGATTGAATAGGTACGCAAAATCTGAAATCGGAAATCAAATTGCGGAACCTTTTAAATACCACATTATATTGTATTTTTGATAGGAGTTTAACTTTTTTTTGCTTTCCGATATTCATATTTTTTTTTTGTTTTTAAAATAAGAATAGCATTTGCATTCTTACTGTTCTTAATTAGCATTATTCAACAATGTTTAGTGTTATTAAACTACAGAATTTCCAATCATATATTGATTTTGTACAAATATGGTGTGAAATAAACGAATTTGAAAACATTCACCCTAATAGAAATTTATACAATACTAGCGGATACCCTGCGTGTGCTACTACGCTAATAAAATGAAATAAGTGGGTTTGCAAAAAAAGAAAATGTTGTTTATTTATTACTTCTTTATCTCAATGCTAACGGATAAACAATATTTTGAGTTTTTGCGGTAGGTGTGTAAACATAAAGATTTTTTAGCGTTCCAACTCTAGAGCAAGCAACATATAATTGGCCGTGCGAAAAACAGGAATTTTCTAAGTTCAAACCAGCAACACTTAGCGATTGGCCTTGAGCCTTTTTGATGGTTATGGCTAAAGCACTGTAATCGCTTGAAATCGAAGGGTAAATCCGTTGAAATCATTGGAATTCGTGGTATCAGCACTTCTTCTCCTTTACATTTGCCGCTGATGATCGTGGCTTCGATTAAATTTGTAGATAGTTTTTAACAGCAAGTCTTGTAAAATATATTTTTTATGTTAAGTGTACCTGTTAAACATGAATTGTTACTTAAAACCTTATGATATGGTTATAATTGTTTACTTCTTTACCTTTTTTATTTATTCTACGACTATTAGGAACGCTAAAACAATTTTTGAACAACATTATTAAATAACCTTGCAAAAAGTCTTGAATGTGATAATTTATTTTAATGCTTATTTGTTTTTTGCTTTTGGTACCACGCCCATTTATCCCATTCCGCCCATTTTCAGTTCGACTACTAATATTTTTAATTGATGGACTCGTACAAAATTTGAAGGCTATATAGCTAATATAGAACCCTAGATATTTAATATTAATATTAATTTTGTTTATGAGCTAAATATTTAGTTTGATGGGAGCTGCCACTCCCACTGGTCCGATCCCGCCCATTTTTTTTCTGATTATTCAAATCAGTAACATCATATATCTTGACTATTGTGATAGCAAGAGTTTTGAAACATTGCAGTATCCCCAATGTTTTAAAACTCTTGCTATCACAATAGTCAAGATATATGATGTTATTCAATTTATGTGGGAGGGGCCATGCCCACTTGGAATATACATAGCCGAAAACCTAATTTGGACTATAACCTTTCGAATGAAACCGGTTTGGGCCAAATCGGTTGGATAGTTTTAGAGTCTATAGGGGACAAACATACAAACATTGTATTTTATATATATAGATTTATGAACATTTACTAAAATTCGATTTTGTCTAGTGGAAGCCTGGGTTAACCTGCATGTTGTTGACTCATTTTTGAAACAACCCTCATGAATTTCATTTATGCATTTTGCTGTCAAACATAGAATTCATACAAACAAAATTAAATATAATCTGAAATGTGAATGAATGAACATCTTTTACTGCCGATGATGGATAGAGGACGAATTAAGCTATCTAAAAAACCATACTTAACTTTTACGTTTTTTACATGTATTGTTATAGATTCGTTTACAAATTGTTTGTTATTGAAATATTCGGGTAGTCGGGTAGACGGCTTTTAATACACGTATTCACAGACAGGAAAAAAAGAGAGCTGTCATTCAAAATTTGCGGGGATAATCGGGTGGGTGCACTGAAATTCGACTGTCTAGTTTGGTTAGTCTATGGTAATGACTACGTATACGTTTAACATTCTACGTGAACATGGAAGCATAAACTTCAAATAAATAGGCGACCAGCTTCCATGCACCTACCAGAACTTGCTTGCGCAAATTTTTAGATAGAGTCCCGGCAATTCTCTCAATGAGTAAAGGACCTAAGCTAAATTTAACAATTTTTTAGGCCGAATGGAAGAGACCTACATACAATTTTACAGGGAGGCCAAATGTCAGTGGAAAAAAATTGGGCGATTATTATTCACAAAATTTACCAAAACTGTGTAAGTTCAGACAACATTTTTTAGCAAATAGCTACTTGTCTATTTCTATTTCTTGGTAGATTGAATATAAAAGATATCCGTAGACTTAAAATATTTACCCAAAATTCCTAGTTCAACATTCGGTTTCAAATTTCTTTTTTCTCTGTTGGGGCTTCTGTGCCTATGTATACGTTATTTTTATAACTAAAAAACAGAATATTTTGAAAAATTACCACTAAACTCATAGCTAACTGCAGCGCTGTTTAGAATTAAAAACAATAAATTATTTGGACCACCCTACTCCTAACATCGCCCACCCTATACCTAACAAGCAGTATATCACCATCTTATCAGTATTATCAGGTATCCCATTCCAAACCCCATGCACAGGTGCTCTTCGATCCAATTACAAAATTATTCCCACAGAATTTAATGCTGATTCGTCATTTTAGCTTATAAATTAGAGATTAAATAGCCATAAGAATACTGAAATAAAATTTACGTTTAGAAGTCATTCGTTTCAATTGCTACCCCCTCCTTATCCCTGGAGCATTGTAAAAACTCTTGAATCAAAAGAGATTCCAGGTCAAAACAAGCCCTGTTATGGGCGTTTTAAATCTCAATTAAGTTTGCCTTTCAATTCAACTGCCTGTCTGTACACATCTCAAACAAAACACACCTACATATTTTCCAGAAGTAGTTTATCGCTTTTCATGAAGTCTCACTCAAGCACACTGCAATGCACTTCGAACAAAAAAAAACCGTCTTTACCTTTCCGGGAAATACAATTTCGAAAGCATGTCCAAATTTTATTTGAAAACTCTAAAGAAAAGCACCAAAGTACCGTACCCACTTGACCTTCAGGTTCAACCAATGGACACACCCGCAAAAATTTTACAAATCGATTCAATTTTACCATGCTTCTTAAAATGTTGATTACCATTCACCGCTCATAAAAAATCCTTCAGTCGCACTTTAATGGATTCTTAATTGCACATACCCAAGTCCTAACTCCTAAGCCTCGAATGGAATTACCCAAAAGCTATTTTTATTAGCGGTTAACTGCCTCAACTTTTACCTGTTGCATGAGTATCTAGCATTTATCACCATAATTCGAGCTCATCACAAAAGTACATTTATTTCCCAAATGTGCACATCAATTTGGCTAAAATAAGACAGACGATGCGGCGGCGTTTCATACCACAAGCCATACACGGTCCTGATGACACTGCACATTCATCTTGACCAAATTGGTAAAGAATTTCGCGCACGAATCTGGACAAAATAAACAAGCCGAGTGGCCAGATTGGAAATGTTAAATAGGAACCGCCGCCGTTCGAATGACGTGCAGTCAGCCAGCATTTATATAGAAATAGACCCGTCCGAACGCCTTTCTTTCATTTCACATTTGGACGGAGGATGTGTCCGCTTCTCGGATTTCATGACAATATTGGTATTTAATTTGCCCAAGTCATGCGGCAGGGAAATGTGCGCGCTTTTCACTTTAATTCACGCATAAAATCTGATTTATACCACATGCGGATTGTGAGGACGTTTCCCATTTATTTTGAGAGAAGCTGCAGCACGCCAAGGCCAGTCGAGCTAATGAGATAATTTTGCAAATCGTTACAAGTAACTGCACAAAGTGGAAAATGTTTTTCTTTTTATAATAATTAATTTGATTGCTGGCGGCTCTGGCTATTGCCAATCAATATATTGACTGAATTTCTTATGGTGGGGTTTTTATAAAATTACATGGGGTACAAGGTGGTGGGTTTCTTGAACGTCTTAAGGTGGTGGCTGGGCAAACATTGATTATGAGTTCATTGTATAAGCAAGGTGGCATGGACGGGTGCTCACTATTAAAGAGCTTAAGAAGCCAATTTATTGCAGGCGGCGTTTCTTTGCAACACGAGGCAATTCAAATTGGAGACGTTTTTAGACAAAAGAAAATCGCCATTATGGAATCCAGCACAAATGAGCTTTATTGTCAGCTGGTTGTGCTGAAAGGAAAAGTGAAATCGACAGGGACACCTGCTCAAAAGTGCAGTGGTTTCCGATGAGTAAAGTCCGTGCGTGACACAGCTGACCACATGTAATAGCCGCGTTGGGTCTTGTTCGCTGTTTGATCAAGTGTTTTTATTTTTTATATTGGTGAGTGTTATATAAACAACTGTCAGTAGTAACCAGCAGCTTTGACATCTGTATTAATATTATTAAGGACCGAAAAGCTTAAAGAAAATAAGAAGAGCACCATCAATAGGACTAAATAAAGAAATGAACACTTTTAAAGTGTCTCTAGTCTCTACAGTGATTACGGGTCTTTCCCTTGGAGACTCCAACCGGAGAGTGAGAGGAACTCTCCGGTTCGATTCTCCAAGCTCAATTCGAATCTGAAACAAAAATTACAATTGCAGATAAAAAACTTTTCTAAATATAATGTGATATGTTTGAAAATGTTCAACCCCTGTGAAAACCTGGCACCGATATTTAATTAAGAAGCTTCGCTAATCGCAATTTTGAATTTTGGTCTAAAGCTGGGTTTAAGTTAGGTTTTAGTAAAATTTTCATTGCAGATAGGAAGTGCACATACTCAAACGCAGTGTCTCTTGTCCTGTTGGAGTGAAGCGGAAAAATAAATACGGTGTGCATTTCAACAACACCCAATAAGTTATTAAAGGAGAAACAGAAATAAATAAAAACTTAAGCAACCTAAATATATAAAATAAAGTTGCATCCATAAGACCGCCCATAACTTGAGAACGGTTCGTCCGATTTGAGCTATCTTTTCTTTGTTGTGTTTGTCTCCGCGCAAGGCAACTTAATACGGCGAGAAATATGGAAAATTAAATAGCTAGTTTTCTATACATCTTTTACACCGAATTTTCTTCGTTTTTTTAATTTTTGATCGGAATATACAGTAGCTGTCAAAAACGTCTGCCTTGTTTTGATGATTTATGAGATTTTTTGACAGTACTGTTTAGTACTAATTTATAATTGGATTCCTGGGTAACTTGTGAAACATTGATTATTTTCTTTAGTTGATTATTCAATTTGAAATTTTGCATCGCAATCGCGATTTGCATGGTGGTGTGAAAAAACGTTCCGTGAATATCATTGCTCCGCCTTCGACTCTGACTCCACTGCACGCTTAACTATAGCGAACGCTGTAAAAAATTTGCGGTAAGAAATTGGCCGGGCCCGCTAGTAAACTTAAAAAAAATCTTTGGATAAGGAAATTTTAAAGAAATGTCAGAACTGTAAAGCTTTTATTGGAATGACGAAACCCTGCCATCAGGCCTCTTACAAAAGTAATAGGTTCTAAGTGGTATGAGAAGGCTTGTGAGAAAAAATTACGGCTTGACATTCGGCTCCGACAAGGTTTTTCGATCAAATGGCGCACGAGTTCAGATGCTTTTACTAAAAGTGAATTGGCTGAGTTATAGTTGCTGTTGAAAATCAAATTTGATCAACACTTTGAAAGTCTGAGTTTATTTTCCCATAGATCAATGCGTGTCTATAAAAATCTTTCCAAATGATGGTTTACATGTCTACAAATTATGACAAACTGAATGAGATGCTTAGAAATCAGGATATAGCCCACCCGTCATTTAGGGAATTTTTTCTCGACTCGACTCGAATTTTTCAAAAGCTTTTGACACACTGGAACACGATATATAGATAAGCAAACAAAAAAATCACCAATTATTCACCTTACACAAATTCGTCTATTGGCCGGCCTACTTCCACTTAACCAAAAAAAAAGTTTTCACGAAACGCGAACATTTTCCGTAGAGTTTTTTTTAAATTTTAATAATAAATTATAATTAATAAAGTGTGTTGGACTACTGAGCGAGGTTGGACATAGCTTCGAATCCCAAAAAAAAAAGAAAAAACCCCAAGTTCTAACTTAAGGTTTTTTTCACTGTGCCGCCTCTCGCGAACGTCTGACGAACATCCGAGAGTATAACTGTCACGAAAGAGCTTCTCAATCGGCCGTTTGGACTCGGCATAAAATTGTAGATCCCTTCCATTCGTCCCAAAAAGGAAAAACTCAAACAAAGCGAATGTTTTTTTGTTAAATAATAAATTACAATTATTAGAAATCGTGAAGGATCCTTTGCGAAAGCTATTGCCGCAATCAAAGCGAGACACAAACTTCTTTCAAGCCTTGTCAAATAGTTATCTTCATATAAAAGTCTTCCGATCATCGACCGACAGTTTCTTTAAACTCCTACGACAGGAAGACCTTTTTTAACCAATTTAGGATTAATAACTTCAAAACACCTCCAAAGCAATTGAGTTTGATTCAACATTTTGAATTATTTTAAATAGAAGATCCACTGTTCTGAGGAATAATACCGGCAGGTGCTCTCTCCAAGCGACAGTTCCATCATCTCTCTGTAATACCAACTTTAGAAGACACAATTTGTAAGCAATCCTTTGTCAGATGAAAAGTAGCTCTGAGACTTTATACGACATAAAAAGGAAGCTGAAATTTTGAAACATAGTTAGATCTTATAGAAAACAGGTAGAGGAATGAAGTTTAGGCCTTTAATTGCAAAACCTAGAGTGGGTACCTTTCGAATGCTTGTTTGCTTGCCCCCTTCATAGATTTTCTTCTAAGAACTGCTAAAAGTAGAAAGTATTAGTGCTTTTATCTTAGAGAAAAATAAATAAGTTAGGAAATTCGGTCCCTCTTTAAAATTTACTTGTTTGCATTTTCATTAGTTTTATATTTTCAGCCCTTCTAGCTTAAAGCCACCATTTCGTCTTAATTTGTACTAGAGTTCGGTCTTGTACGCCTTTTTAGAATATTCCGTTCCGTACGAAAGTTTATAATCTTCCTTGATGCTGAGTGGCAACACCATAACTATATAGGTTGTGCTATACCAGAGAAGACAAAACTCCGCAACATTCCAATCACTCGCTGGCTCAGTGTAATTACAAGAAACTATCGAGTTCAGTGAAACTGAAATTATTCTCAAACAATTGTTGGCTCATATAATTGCACCCGCAATGCAGAAATTATGGACAGAAAAAAATATCCCAACTTGAACATTCTCCTTCATGCAGCATCCGCAGCCTCGAATTACTTTCCAATTCACGGAAACCGAAAGCATCCTCTCTGGGAATGGGAATGGGAAGCGAGCTCAATTGCAGCCGTATAAAGCCATACCCAGGGAGTGGAATAAATCCGAAATGGAAATTAATTGCTGGCAGATTGTTGCGCATTTTTTTTTTTTTGCTTTATTGCCGCGTGAACCTTCCCTCAAACAGCCAAGAAAAACAATTCAATCTCATTGTGAACAAAAAACAAGTGTGTTCGCAATACCCCACCGATAGGAATTCAAATTAGCTGCCGTATGCCACACGCTGTATGGCAGCAAGACAATGAGAGAAATTTGTTTCATATATTTTAAAAAGCCATTTACATCATACACACGAGTGTATAACGAGGGAACTGCGCTTGCTCCACACAGCGCCTTTGATACTTTCTTCGCTACACAAAATTTAGCAAACAGTCAAACAATGCATGCGATTTGACAGGTGAACTGCCATGGAGCTGTTATCTGCGGTGTTTCTGTCTTAATTTAAAATTCAGAAAATCCTGTAAGTAACGTGCAACATGATACACGGCCAGAGCTACTGCCTGTATGTGCAAACAGATGAGGTGCGTGACAGCATACTCCTGGAAGTACAAACATGCCAACAAGCCTCATGGTAAATTAAGTTCCGGGCCAACGTTCGAAACGCACTCTTAAAGTTGTCAGCCCCGAGGGCTAAGAACCACGTACAAATGAATTCCCATTAGCACTGATCATGATGAATGGATCGCCTGCCAAATTGGTTCTCAATTAATCAAAAATCGATTTCTTGCAAATGTGTCAGTGGTGATGTCAAGCGATGATGTCATTTGGGAGGGGGAGAGAAGGTGTCTCCATTGTCTGCTTTAGAGGTCGCTCCGTATTAGTTATGCAAATATATTTAGTCTCGCAGTTGGGCCAGCAATTGGCCGGCGTTTTCCGCTTTCTGATTTTCATAGCTTCTGCCAGATAGACTCAATATTAGCATAAAGATCTTCTTCGGCTTTGGTGGGAACTATACGATTTAGTGTTATTGGCCATTTTTAGTTCACCGATAAAGGGAATGTCGGTGATGTGAAACTGAGTGGCAACAGAAATACGTACTTTGAATAGCCAAGCGATATAAACCGTTGCACAAAACGCTGTCTTGTTCGCAGATCAGCAACACTCTGATGGAGTGATTTTATTGTTCGTGGTAGAGGTTCTGCCTTTGATTGCAAAATCACACAAAGTTCAAATGAGTTAATTTATCGACCCCGACAAGGACTGTAACGGGCAATAAAACTCAATTTAGTCGATGTTAGTTAATGCTTAACTACCGCCGATTATACGTGGAACTAAGTATTTCTTTCACGGTAATCGGACGGTGGCTCATCAGTGGGTCACACTTAAATTGAACACCATCAGTGGGCAATAAATTACTATCACGGGAGAGGGGGAAGCCAAAGGCACTCGGTGTCTGAAGACTTTAGCAACAGGTGGATGGGCATTGGGCAGGCTTAACTGGCGCCCCTTTCTTCTGACAGACGGTATTGCCATTTTTATTTATTCTTGTTAACAAGAATGGGTGGATTTTTTGAGATCACACTTTTAGCTAAATATTGTTTTTTAGACCACGTTATAGGCTTGCAACTGCTTACTCATCACTTCACTTTAAATATGTAAAGCTGTACTTTTTTTTAAAAGCGGAACATTACAAAATGTCGAAGTGATTCTTTAAGAAAAAAATCTTGTCTGACGTAGTTGACTAGAAGCCTGGGGACAGATTCAGATTCTGTATAAAAACTTTCGTCTGAACGATATCGTTTTTGAAATTTGAATAATAAGTTAAATTCTGCAAGCATATTTTTGACTATCCTCAGCTTTCGATACATTTGTGGAAAATTAACTGAATTAAGCTCATAATTTCTGCACTTAGTTGTTAGTTTTTGAGGTCTATCGTTTCAACGATAATCGTCTGAAAACTTACAAATTACAAATCGCATATGAATGTTTCAAAAAGACCGGATTTGGATCGGTCATTGTTAAAAAAACATAAGTAACAGATTTTTCGAAATCATTTTTATTACCTTTCTACACTACTTTTGCGTAGACATTGCGTTGATAACAACCAACATAATTTGACACCTTAAACACACAGAAATTCAAGCGTCATTTTTTATTAAGACATTTTTTACTAAGAAAACATACTCGTCCACCATTTGTTTGTATCTCCGGTTAAAAAATAAATATGTCACTTTATTTTGTTTTAGCAATCACCGATTTAATTGTGGTCGGTGCAAAGGCAATTTATATACCATTTTTGGACTTCACTACGTACAATTCCCACCCAACCTATTTCTAAAAAAAATATTTTTTTTTTTTTAGCAAGCAAATGCTATTTATCAAGACTTCTAAAAGCCCGGACAAATTGCGAATATTTTCTTGACTGAGGACCAATTTAAATGCCGTCAATGAAATAAAATGCAATGGCTACTGTCTACTGAATTTTGTCGCAAAGATACGTTCTTCGAATTCTTTCTATTTTTTTTTTTTGTTTTGTTTTCGAATTTATATTAAGGGCCGTCTGCCGAATGAAGTGTCACATAAACTCTTCAGTGACAGTTTATGCCCTAAAAAAAGTAGCCTATAAGTATTTAAGTAGAACTTAAATCGTTAATAGTCGTATGAGCAAACGGCCCTAAATGTACCAAACTTCAGATTCAAGCTTCAAGGTCGTACTTAGAAACATTTCCGTCCGATCTAATATATTTTATGTCACAGTAGTAAATACATTTTGGATAATAATGCCATTGTGGGAACAAGTTAGGACCGCACAGTCACTCGGTGTTTGCTAGGCTGGAAATTTAAGTTTTGAACACCATTTATTCTAGTGGAAGTCTAAATATCGAAGGGCATACATAGGATGGGAAAGTTTTTAAATTTAGGTATTCAGTAGAGAAGTGTACAGTTTGAGGCAGAGACAAATGATACTGAGACCCCCAACTCACAATCCTCTTGCCGCTGGGCCCCTCAGTTTTTTTTCAAATTCGCCATTTTGTTTTCCTATCGGTGTTGTGTCAATTAAGAATCCGTGTGACATGCAAAAACATACAAATAATAGAAAAATAAATGCTGCCAACCTCGACAACCGTGGGGAAATGTGCTAGAATTTCGGGAATACCACATTTTTACATTACTGAATGCCATTGGTTAGTAATTATATGTTGTTAAACGGCGAATAATTTGATTTCTTTGGTTAATAAAACTAGCTAAATGAGATGTTCTATATACTAAAAACTTATTATGACAAACATGGTTGCGTATTTTGCGCTTTTGAATATCATTAACTTCGATTTCATGCGTAAATTTTTCTTAGAAAACTGAAGAAAATTTGCTCAATATATTTCTACTTTACTTCAAATAATCTGCATTTCAATTTTCTGAGAACTCCGAGTGTTTTCTTAAGCATCTTAAGCTGTCACAACTAGTGCATATTTTTTCAGTTACAATATAGCTTATAAGCCTAAAGCGGTTGAAGACTCATTGACACCTAAGGTACAGCATTCGTACCACCATTAATGCCCTTTATCATATGCTCCCAGGCTTGGAAATATTCCTTAGAAAAAAAAAACAAAAATATATCGATCACTGCTCTGTTAGGTGCGGTTTAAGCCTTCTAATTGATCCACGAGTCCATGTGTCAATGGTTTGGTCACGGTAAGTGCACGGTCTCTAAGACATTCAATTTAGCTTACCCACAATTGTTGTTTATTGTCAAAATACCTAAACGTAGCTACACACATTTACACCCAGCTCAATAGCGAGGTTAAATCTATTAATCCACTCTCGTGCGAAACCTAAAAGTTCAAAACCAAAGCCCCAGTTCTACAATTCAAATTTTTGCAATTTAGGTCATTGAAACTTAAAATTCCCAAAATACAGCTACGGCCTGTACCAAATTCAGTTTTCTTCACACCAAATTAGCATACAAACTTATACCATTCACATCTGAATAAATTCGCGGCATAAATAATATGTACAGTGAACTCAGCTGCAATGACCCCTAGTGCAAGGTACTCGCATGCGCATTATACGCGTATTTAACACCTCCCGCAAACAAAAATAAAGCGCCGACCATAACAACCTTCCATTCATGTCAAAAGTGTCAGAAATAAAGAGCCGAACAAAAACCATCTCAGTCGGATGTCAAGTCCGAAATTCCACACAAAACGTCTTTCACGCCTTTTCCGGTCATTAGAAGAGACCTATAATTATCTACATAGGGTAAGAAAAAACTGTCCGAAACCCTGTATCTCACCCAAGAATCTTCTTTCAATTTGCATTTCTGTCTTACCATTGTCCACTTGACTGACAAATAATTATTAAACTTTAGCCGGGCCACAAAAAAAAATTCATATTTCATCTCCCCACTGTATAAATATGTATCTTCTCTATTCCGCGGTATAGTGGTAGTGGGTTTGGGTTTGGGTATACATACTGGTATTTAGAGGTACTTCAAGAAACCCCATTGTGCGATCCGCAAAACCGCGAAGCTTTTTTCGCTTTGTATCTGGTTTACTCCGGTAGCTTCGTGGAAGTGTCTGACGCGCAACAAAAAAAAAAAGACCAAGCGGGTGGTGTGGAATGCCAGTGTTGTTGATCGTGAATTTGTTGAACTTTTTTTTAGCACTATCCCCCTTTCTGTATATGTGTTTGTGTATGTGTGTATATTGGCATTCTTAACGCGACCGTTTTTCATTTCTGCTTCTTTTTCGATTTCAGATACGCGACGAAGATGATGGCACGAGCAACGTTATAACACCGAGCGGACGTCGAACGGGTTGATCTTACTAACAATTTGTTTTTGTGTTTTTGTAATAGAAAAATAGTGAAGTGATACGAATCAAATTGAATGTTCCTTAAAAGTGTACAAAAATAAGCAAGCAAAAAATAAATTCAAAATGATATAAATGATTAGAAAAAGGAAAAGGAAGAGAAAAAGAAAAGAAAATCCAGTTAAAAGGTGAAGAGGATAGTGTCCAAAGTGTTTAGTTTCAAGAAAATTCAAAAAAATTGCAAAATTACGGCTATCGAGCCAACAGGATTATTCCAGCTTAACAAAATGGGGACGAAATCACCCGGAGCGCCGCAACGTTGCCGCCTGATACTGCAGCAATGCCTGGCGATACAATTGAGCAAGCCCGGCCACACACCAGAGGACTTTTGGATGTACGACTCGGGATACATGATTTTTCAGGTGAGTTTTCTCAGACTCTTGGGAAGTACTGTTCGTTTAGACATTAGTGGACGCAACTTTTGCCCAAATGTTTAGATGTATTGCAACTTTTGTTTGCCCTTGATTTGGATATACCCTCGGTAATATTGTGTTAGGTTAGAAAAGTCAGTCTTGACATCTTATATCAAATTTAAGACTCACTGCGTTGCGGTTAACTTGGTCTACAGCTGTAGGGTCTTAATGAACCTTGCCTTAAGATGTGCATAGCTATAACAAGCTGCGCTCTTTTACTCAGACGGCGATTATACACTGATTAATGATTTGCAAAAAAAAAAACAATAATTTGAGACATTCGGGTTTGTTCGACCAAGTTTTTGCTTAAGTCATTCATCTTCTTTCAAAACCACTGATACCAACAGCTAACTTATTTCCAGCAGACCCCATACAAAACTCATCCATTGAATTCAGAAAACAATTTGTCGAAAACAAGAAACTCTGTATGATAAATCATGTAGCAGTAATCGCACTTATCCTGCCAAAGAAACCAGCAAAACCCTTTAACCGCATTTTAGTTATGTCTTATCGTCTTCTTGCTCCGTAGGAACAGAAAACTTCTCGTTCTCACTCCATTTGAAGGTTAAAATTGCATTCTAACAACGACGACGACCGACGTCGACGATGCACACAATTGCTGCGATTCTCCTGTCTAGCCGCTGTGACGCCCTTGATGGCATAAATCGTTAGCCAAAGGATATCACGCTGCTGCAATGGTTTACGACTGTTTCGTGGGTGGTTTGTGGGTGCAAAAGTTGCAGCTGCAATTGGAATTTGGTTTAAAAAATGCCAACTGCATTGCATTTCCATTCGTATGCAGCAGGACCCCAACATTATATCCGCACCGCTTTTCCGCCCCAATTCCTTTTTTGGCGATAAAAATCAAAAGCAAAAATAAGCGTAAATTTGGCGAGTTGTTTTAATTTCATTTGTATTACAATTTTTATCCGTTACGTGCATCGATATTACGTAGGAAAAAAAAAACAGAAACACATATCAAGGGGTGTTGTTTATTTCTAATAAATTTTCTCTCGACCGTGTTTATTATACAAGTCCTTAAACGATATCAGATTGGTGCTGGGTCTAGACTTGGGCAAAGCTTTCGCATCCATAGATACCCTTCTGATATAAGGGACCAAGCGACGTTGGAAAGGGGCAGAAAAATGCGAACGGGCAGAGAATTTCATTGGCAAAATTCCGAGAGGGATATCGACGAGGAGTATCCCCGGGAAACATTTCCTGGAATTTATTTGAATAACCGTATGGGCTTTGGCTTCGGACGATAACTATTTTTCGGTACGGGGGTATGTAGCAAAAGAGGGGCTTATTGGTTGCTGGTACTGTGTCAGAGAGGTGGGCTTTGAAAATATGCTGCAGCAGATATCCAAACTTGTTTTTGAACAGATACGGGATTTATGGCTGTCTGTGTTGGTGGCATTACAAAAAGTCGTATATTTCATGTAACACTGCCAGAATCTACGTTGACCTATGCGTATGGAATAATGTCCCGCTACGGAGGCACGTATTTTCATCCCTCAAGTGACGCCAAATGCATTCTGAATATCTGTCCGGAAAATTACTAAGAAATTTGCTTTGGGTTGAAATGCTCAATTCATTTTGGTTAGTTTTCGATAAAAGTCACACTGCTATACAGCGGAATGAGCTTACAGTTGATATTGAAAGACAAGATTTTTATGTAGGTTTTAAAAAAAATTCCAAGCCTTAGTTGGTGTTTTTGAGCACGTAAAAGTGGTAGAATTGTGTTTAAATTATTTGGTTATTATTTGTACCGGCTTATTGGCTACAAAACAGGCTTAACTCAGCTTCATTTACTAATTAGCTCTGCCAGCACCTTTGGGGGTGGAAATATACATACATTTTACTGCTTGTTTTACCAAAATAATTCTACGACTTTGCGGAAATAAAAGTTCCTTCCGGCGGTAGGTGCATCTTATGTTTTAAAAAATTAGCCCCTTAAATTTTTTAAGTCCGTCTTGGGTACATTAGATTTGTTGTCTTTCTAAATTTTTTTATCAGAAAATTCTAAAATTGGAGCCTTATCGTCCGTTGCGAGTTCCTTCGTGCTTCCAAATAAACTCATAAACAGTCGTGCCAATTTATCGTCTTTCAGCCTTACTAATAATCAAACACTAATGTCAACGATTAGCTAGTTGCCAGCTTTAGTAAAAATGTACAGCATTAGTGAAACGGTACCAATAAGCAATTAGACCTCCACATTTGGTAGTGCGACAACTTTCTTAGAATCTATTACATTTTTTGTCATCGCATAATTCAAATTTCATAATTTGTTTTCCTGAAAAACAAGATCAATGTTTTATTTCGGAACGAGGATTTTATTCTAAGAAAAGGAATATATAAATCGCAAATAATAAATCGCCCAGCAGATATCTTTAAAAGGTCTTTTGAAGCTTATTATAAGCAAAAAACAAAACACAAAATAGGAACTGCGCAAAATATCAGCTGATCTGTCAAATATCATATGCAAATCAGTAATGCCCTCTCCTTCGATCGGACACAATGTTTGGTACTTTTTTATAGTACACTTTCCTTTATTTTCTAATCCTTCACGATTGATTTATGAGTGAATTTGTGTCGGAACACAGTTTGTTTAGGCTGATTATGCAAATCGAAGCTTATTTATCTAAAGATTGATTGGTTAACAAGTGAATATTTTTTTAAAAAAGAAATAATAGCCGGCTATTTTATTTTAGAATAAATTAAGAAGTCATGTAGGAAGCCAAAAGTGTTTTAAGGACCTATCGCTTCCGTTTTTGAATTTCAATCTGCCAAGTAACAAAACATTGCTTGTAAAAGTATTTAGAACTATAAAAATAAATACAATTTGAGCTTTTAAAAATTGAATAGCTTATATTACTTCATTCGGGACACTTAAAAATATAACCCCGTGGACATTTTTCTAGTACGCATTCGTAACTTGCAAAAATGAAAACCAATCAAAAATCAAGCTCTAGCGGTTAAAAAAGATACCAAACATTTCATTTAATGAAAATATTCGAAATATATATTTCAAGTGCTTAGAAATAAAACAAAAACAAATAATTGTAAACGTTTAGGCTGAACAAAAGTGTATTTAAATTCGCTTCGAAATTCCATACCACAATTTTTGGTGGTTGGGCAACACTCCTCTTGAATATAACATTTAGGGAGGATTTATTTAGCTAATGCCCGAGATAAACATGGATTTCTGAACATTAACATTTAACCCTACAGTTAGCGATATTCTGGCAACTATATTGTTTGTAAAGGGATTTTGGAAAGTGTGGAGTCTTTGCGCAAACTGCCAGACTAAAGTTGATTATTGCTAGGGCCGTTTCTAATTAACTTCAACCAGTTAGTGCTCTTGGCAAAACTTGAGCAGGTCCGATGTTTCTATTATAGGCAGACCCAGACGGATTTCAAGAAGTCATACATCGAAGTAGTCCGCATCTTCAAATTGAATTTAGTTCTTATCTAGAATCATAAGCCTTTGTAGGTTCTTTTTTCTTTTAGCGCTCTTATTGCAGTACAGTAATTTGAGAAAAAAATAAGCCTCCAAAAATTGGACCTGACGAAATTATCGATAGCAAACCATCAAGTGACAGATTTTCGTATTTTAATTCCAATCAATAAAAGTAACCTTCAAAAATTCTCGAGTTCTAAAAATCTGAAATGTGCCTGTAAAACATAAATCCCCAGTGGCTACGGTAAATGGCGCTTGTTGACACAAGTCTTATTTTTCCATATTCATTAGTTATTCTGATTAATGAGCTGTTTATGGCGTCATTTAAGCTTAAAAAACTTAAAAGTGCATACCTACATTTATTTTGAATGATCGCCGACTGCCATTCGGGATGTCTCTGCTTTTCCCACAGCACTGTTCCAAGTCCAAATACCTTTCGTTAAGCTCAAAACATTAATCATCATTATTTATTCTCTGAAAATAGGTTTTAAAAATAAATTCGTCCACGTGATATGAGCATTTTATGTCAGCCCATAGGTTGTTACTTAAAAAATAAATTAACTAATTAGCAAAGCACACCAACTATGGGAATACTCTTACTATAGATTGTTTCTGACATTTCTCCATCCATCAGCGTTTATACATTTAACCTAATTTTAGACCACATAAGACGTTACGTTGTCATATAAATCACTGACTGCAGCTCCAATATAGACTGCGATCGATTTGCATGACGCGCGATAACTTCTTACGAAACTGAAAGTTCCCCGGATATGCAGCTGTCGATCGTATTGCATGCTTTCCGAGTTGATTTTCTGTCTGCGATTTTATGTTGTCACAGGTTTTGTTTTTAGCATGAAATGAAAAGCTCAAAAAATCCCACGAGGCACTAAATTATGCTAGAAAAAAAAACTAACGATAATTGATTAATCTATAGATATTCTACCTGCTGCTAATTGATACCAACCTTGAGTTTTTTTTTATGGGAAGATGCCTAAAAATATAAGACAAACACACTTAAAAGTCAAAAGCTTGGTAGCAGATCGATCTGTCTATAGAGTTTAATGAGTAAGAACTTGTCGATTTAGTCAAAAGTTGGTCCCAAATGAGGCTTATGGTCGTATAGATTAACCTCTATGAAAAAATCCAGTTTGAATTAAATTTAGTCCCGACTATTTTTGAGCACATGACGTACCACTTAAAAAGAATTTCGGTTTAACAGATTTAGCAAACTGGTTAGTTTGTCATTCGCATACGTTGAATATTTGAATTTGGAAGAACTTCCTTTGTCTAAAATCAGAAAATTACGGTTGAATATAGTTTGGGTTGAATGGCTTTTAACGGTAGTTAAACGCTTTTTTCTTAATTTTGTTGCACTACTAAATTTTAAACTGTGCAACGATTGTAGGTGCCTTTCGTTTGTGCAAAAATGAACGCACGTGGTTGTGGAAAGATATGGGACTAAGGTTTTCCAACGGTTTGTAGCGTATTAAGGAAATGACAGTGAAAAGCAAAAATATACACTCCTTAATTTAATATTTAGTATAACAGGTTTGTACATAACGCCGGCTATCTGTTTAAGCCCATTTCTTTGGAAAACGATCGTTCATTCATCAAAATATTTATTACATAAAAAAAATACGTTGACCAACTTAGTTTCTGGAGTTTCTTCTACACTAAGTAAAGACACGCCCACTTTTTGGGGGCGTAATAGATACCCTATGCTGTTTTTGGATAGTAGCTTGTCAATTTTCATAGAATATACATTGGAAGGCCCGCAATCTTACCAGATCGTCACGGTATAACCCATGTTCAAGTAGAATCACGACTTCTCTATCCTAGAACTGATAGTCAAACTCTGAGATAAGCGAATTTGAACCCTGAAGAACTGCGTTAGAATCATGGACTATTGTTCTAATAACCCTTTTTAAGACTGTTAAGAGGTGTATTTAAGTATTTAAGGCCCACTAGCCTTACTAATAATCAATTCCAGGTTCCGCACTGAATATTTTGTAGGTCACAATATGCAACTTTGTATGGAAAATTTCACCATTGTGAGTTCGAAAAATTTAGCTGGAAACAAGAACAACAAAAAATGATTATTACTATCACGGAGTGTCTATTTGAAGTACTTACAGTACTGTTCAATGCTCTTGGCTGATTAGACTGTTCGGTCCCCGCGATTTACTTAAGCACGCACTCTGCTTCTTCTTCAATGCAGGACTTTACTTAAAAAAAAAAAAAAAATAATTGGCGCAACAGGTCCGTATGGACCCAAGCCTAGCTTCTCACAACCATTCGTCTTGTGTGAGTTTTTATTTTTTGGGACGAATGGAAGGGATCTACAATTTTATGCTTCTCAGGACTTTACTTATTTCGTTCAAAAGTTGCCTGGAATCTGCCAAAGGATTACTTGTGCAACCAAAACTAGTTGGCAAGTCCCAGCAAAGTTATGCAAAGCTATAAACCCGTTTTAGACACACCAGTGAATCACCCATACGAGTAAATATGAATATGATTGATATTTTTGTTTATTATTATTGTTATACGTAAATTCTTGATCTAAAGTTGATGTGCTATCCTAAAAACGGGTTCTAGCGAAAAACTTTCCGAATTTTAGTCAATCGAGAAAGAAGTGGAAGTCAAAATTTTAAATGCAAACAAGTGAGTGAAGGTGAGAATTCGCTAATCACGGACAAGTTTAGGATGAACGCTGTTTCTGAATTGAAAAGCTACTACTGCACTGACCAAAGCAGTATTCAAATTCTGTATTTCAATTTGTAGTCGGTATTTGTTAACATAGGTCAGCGCTCCATGGAAGCGGGTATTTCAAAACCACATCTATTGTGTATCATCATTGATATCTGTGGCATAATGGTTACCATGTAAGTGTAAAAAGAAAACATGCTATCCAAGGCCGGTTTCATGATAGCTTGACGGTCAATGACGAAATTTGCTTATGAAATCAATAAGTAGTAATACTCTATGGAGGTTTTCTTAGTTCATTGCCATGCCGACAATAAGAGCATATTTATGTACACACCGCATCGAACAGTTCCGCATATCATAAAGTCTAGCCCTTCGGTATAGTTTCTCCACAAAAATCGATGAGGTCGTCAGGAAATACTTAGTCAACCTGTATAGTCGCTCGTCTCTTAGAAAAACCTCTCCCCATTGACACAATATATATTTTAGGTCGCAGTATCGGCGAACGGGGCATGGGATAAAATTTAAAAAAAAGGAGCTAAGAGCAAACAAAAGACACCTTCTTGGAAGTAACCATTCAAGGATTAGTGTTTTGTTATTCCCTCTGTCTGTCCTTTTTAAAACTTCATAATTTGAGCACACTTGCTCCTTTTGAAGGTTTTAACCCGATACACGCAGTAATTCGTCTTCCTTTTCGGAAAAAAACAGAATTTAGGGTACATTTTCCCGGGACATAATCGACTTTATTTATTTATTTTTTTTTTATAATCGACTTGCCAACCACCAACTTTAGATCTTCGCTTAAAGTAATTGCAACTTACCAGTTTTTGTCACTATCGCCTCAGGTCCCGATGAAGTGATTGATTGCGCTCTATGAAGTCTGTTGGCTGATGCCTGCTTGACAGTCACAACACGATATGCAATTACTGTCGTTGCTCTATTATTACCCAGATGCATGTGGATATGGGGGTATATCGATAGTGGCATTATTTGCCACTTAAAATTTAATTAAATTTGATTCAATTTGTCGACTATGAAAAGATTTAAGTTTTCCCAGAGGCGAGGTGAAATGCAATTCAATTAATTTTGTGGCGAACAAAACATTGTCCACAATGTTCAGAGTCAGACACGAACCAAGCCGCCAGTTCAAATTGAAACTGACGGAATGTTTTATGTTAAGCATGCAGCCGCACATATCCTGCATGCGGTGTGAATTTTAATTGTGAATAAATTCTGGATAATTAAATGGACATTGTTAGTTCTGGAGAATGTTTTCTATTTTAAACATGCATGAGTGCTTTCAGAGGGTGCCAGAGGAGTCTTTAAAAACGATTACAGGACAATTTATTTGAGTTGTGTAGTTTCTGATTAAATCTATTAAAAAAAATATAAAACATAATGTAATTTTTGAAAGGTGTGAACATGCGGTTTAATTGGTTAAATAGTTGTACAATTTGAGGTGACAACCATTGCATGTCATGTATAGATTCTGACTACTAAATTCGATTTGAAAGATAAGCTGAGTATAAATAGTTACCAAATCAATCCTATTTTGGGTTTAAGCATTCAGCGTCAAAACTTCATATTTTATTTTACTCCGAAAAAGTTAAGTGCATACTTTTAGATAGGCACAGAAGATTATCAGGTGGATATTTCAACTGTTTTTCTTTGGTTACCTGCTTTTCTATTGTTGTTGATCTTTATGATTATCTCTGTCTTCTAACACCGATTGTCAACCTATGGTGACACCCAGATCCACTTTAACAAGCAAAGTGATATTTTTGTTGAAGTTTTCATAGAGAAGTGCAGATTATAATTCAAAACTTTGTGCTCTTCCATTGACATAGTGGGAGTGACATCCTTGCCTTAGTTTACTTTGAGTATGTATATTTTAAAATCGCAAACCAAAAACAGATGGCCGTACTTTCTTCCATCACCGATGGAACTTCACAGTTAAGCTTTTTATTACCTCCACTCGCTGGGTATCTTATTTCTCTATTTTCCACCGTTTTTTCGTATTTTCATTCAGTTAGTTATATTTCAATTTAAATCTTAAAATCATCCTTATGTAGAAAGTAATGTTTCAGAAGAAAGATATAACTTGTCATATCTTATGAATTATTATGAAATGTGTTGTAACAAAACCCTTGTAAATTTATATACGAAATGAAGCTATCTATCTATCCACCATCAGATCTCTGAAGATGCTATTAAAACTATGGATTTGGGTACCGCAAATCTTATAAAAAACAATGACAAACTCTTACAAGGACTACGTCTATCTTTGAAGAGGATATTACAGCTAATTTGATGGGTAATGTAAACCTATTACGGAGCTAAATATGCGTGAGGAGAACACATTTTGTAATTGCTGCCCGTCGGATTTGGATTCTCCTCTTTTGGCAATTTTATCATCACTTCAAAACAATGATGGTGATGGTAACGCTGTGGGACCCCAATTTTGATACCAGACTCTTCTAGTACCCACATAGATACTCAGGCTTAAATATTTAAGGGCCGTTTGCTGATGCGACTCATAGCTAATTTATGTACCACATAAACTCTTATGTGACAGTTTATGTCCTGAAAAAAGTAGCACATAACTATTTAAGTAGAACTTAAATCGTTAAGAGTCGTATGAGCAAACTTCCCTAAAATCTTCTTAGGGTAGTTTAGACTCAAGCCAAAGGATGTATAAAAAAATAAAAATGTAAATGGTTGGCGCAGCAAGTTTATACAGGTATCTTAAGCCTATCTTCTCACAAAGAATGGAAATGACCTACAATTTTATGCCAAGTCCGAACGGCTCAATTAAGACCATCTTCCATGGTAGTAATACTAATGTTTGTCAGATGTTCGCAGTGGAAAACAACCTCAAGATTAAGTATGTGTTTTTTTCGGGGATCTAACCTGAGGCTGGGTATTATATATACAAACCTGCACTGAGTGTAAAAAGACGATCGCTATAACCAATTTATCATCAATGACTTTGACATAATTTTGTTTACTACATCTTCTTGAGCAACTGCAAGAAGCACTTCATTAATCTCCTTGAAGGTTACATCTTTCATCAAATTGTTTACAAAGCCCTTGGTCATTCAGATGAATGGCATGTTCCAAAGATTGCCGACACCTGATCGATTGTTTTACTATATTTGAGTGTTTTGATTGTAAAAATGGCCTTTGCCCCACTGGCAGGTGCGAATTGCAAATGATTTAGATTACCAGCAAATGCACTACTCAAAATATTCCTTCTATCGATGATGGGGGCCAGTGATGCCAGATTACAAGATATATCTTTCTTTTGTCTTTCTTTTTGTTCAAGATTTTTAAGCTACAAAAGTAGTATGTAGGTACAAGAATTTTTACCTTAAATTTCAAGATTTTTGATATCAAGAATTTTATTAATCTGAAAATCTATTAAAGAAAAACATCTTCTATTAATTGCATTACCTAAAACGTAAGTCGAGCACAATTTCTGTTTTTTTCGTTTCGTTTTTTTCATCAACTCTAAAGAAATTCATTTTTCAACGGATTTCAAATTTTATCAAATGATGATATTTTTAGAAAAATATTTAGGAGTAATGTAAGTAATCGCATGTCCACTCTTGAATGATTTTATTTATTATTGCTTTGCAAATTTTGAAAGATTATTTTTCTGCCGTAAATTAAAATAAAACAAAAACTATTGCGATTTAATAAAGCGAATTGAAGTGAAAAACAAGATTTTCAGAGTTTTCATCTGGGAACACTGGATGGGGGTTTATATAAGTCTATGAAATGCTTTGCACTATTCGTACAAACTCTTAATTTACCTGGATAGAGATCAGTATTATTGAAAAGGCTTTTTAGTTAAGGGCCTGACAGACCTCGCACTATAGCGCCGCCTAAGAGAAAGATCGCACTTTACTATAACAATGTCCTCCGTTTGGTGTTTATTTCAATTTGATTGGCTGTACATGCTGACCTTCAGCAAAGCTGATTCATATGTAAATGAATGTAGAGCAAACGCCATCTGTTGAAGCCTTCAAATTGACTGCACCTTATACATCAACCAAATCAATTTTTTCATATAAAAACAGACTTTTTGCTTAGCAGGTACATGAATCAAATGGTTGATCGTACTTTTTATTCTTATCGTCCTCATAGTAACACTTCTACATCTATCTCAAAGAAAAGTCGTTTAGATACTACTTGATGCCTCCATCAACTGAACGTGTATATCAATGGTTGCCAAGCTACGATACTTCGTTCGCATCAGTTGAATACCCGCACTGGATTCACAGAATGTCCAGACTCTTGCGGGCGAATAGAAGCCTCCAATCTGTCCTTCGCAGCATTTTCGGAATAGCTTTAACATATCTACCTCCCCATTGCTCAGCCCCACTCGGATAAAATATTCCCACGAAGCGAAAACAAATGTAATGCATCTGAGTCACCGCCTCATCAAAGTAGATCCGCAACGTAGATGCTCTTTTCATTATGACAATCGAAGCACATCACTTAAACACTACTTTAAGCAAGTAATCTTTGTCCATGCAATCGTGCAAGAGAAACACTACAACCATTTGCAGTGGTGCTGTCTGGACAAAGTGACATGCACTATGGTATACTACTCCATCGCCGCCACCACCGTCAACCAAAGACAACGACTACGACGACAAAAAGAAGTAGCAGACCAATACTGCGCTGAGCAAGAAAAAAATAAAGCAAAAAAGTCCAAACAAACAGTAATAAAACGTGCAAAATTCTCAGTTTATAATACCAGGAAGCATGCCACATAGTCACGCTAACAAATTGAATTCGTAGCAAATGGAATTTTGTTTCTTGGTCGTTTTTTTCTTCTCGTACTTTGCAAGACACAACCAACAATGCTCTTTGGTTGCTCACCGGCAAACGGCTGCCCGACTGTGCCAGTGTAGTGGCAGTCATTTGGACCTCATGAAGACGAATAATGCTCTCATCTGTGTTTGGCGCAAGAGTTATTTATCAATGAAACAATTCCTAATCACCCTGTGAAGATCTGTGTTTGCGCAGATACCTCGGATGTGAGGATACCCGTATATAGGTGCACCACAACAGTGTAAATTACAAACTGAAAAGTTTCAGTCACAGATTGATTAATTACCGGCTCCGGCGTAGAATTACGTATGGGGAATTCGAATGGATGCTCTTCGCCGAATGAGAAGATAAATTGGCGATAGCACCAGGACGGCTCCGACAAAAGACGGATACCATTGTATCCGAGTTTGATAGATGGCGGATAGTGTTGCTAATTAGACAGTGCGAGGTGGTTTATTTTCGGCCGTTTAATGGGATTCCACACGGTTGGCATCATAGACCAGTTTTGGCTTTCGGTCGGTGCGGCGCGATTCACTCAAAACATCCGCCTCGGTGACCGTACCCTTAACCTTGGCATCGCATGTATTATGCAAAAAGTCATAAGTTAGGTATAAGCCAACACAAGAAGAAATTAAATCACAAACTCGATGAAGAGTCAAGTCAACCACCTCTCGGCGAACAGGTTACCATTTATACACATTTTTTTTAATGCAAAACAAAACAAATAGTTGTACGCGGCTGGCTTAAAGCAAAACACTTAATAAATGTGTATCTCCAACAGCGAACGAGAGGAGGAAAATGGAAAAAATATGTAGATACTCGTTGTATGACTTGAGGTTGTCTTATGCTTGACCTCAAACATATGCTATTTACTCTCTGTCGAGTGGCTAATAATATCTTGTTGATTTTAGATGCGTTGCCTGTCATAAGCGATGCGGTCATGTTGGGGCCATTTTTAGTGTCTTCGGGTTTAATGGAGGCCTTTCGGCAGATTAAACACGAGGGATGAATCTGAATAGGTCAGCGAGAGTATCATAAAAATGCGTCTGGTGATCAGAATCTTGGACTCGGAATACAATTTGTTAGCGTGACGGACTAATGAACGTGATAGTTGATACACCTGCTGAGCGGCATTTACCCCGTAATTATGGGACAGATAAACAAGAGCTTCAATGTTCATTAAGAGATTATATGACAGTTGATATGATCACAGCTACACACGTTGTGGCTAATTCTAAGATTGAAGCCACCAATTAGCTTGTCTTTCTTGAATTTGAAAGAGGCTTCGATATTGCAGATTGTAGGCTTGTAACGATGTCAGTAATTTGGCATGATGTTGTCACTGTTACAAAAAGCATTCATTACATCGTTAGGCATGCTTTTGAATTTTGCACAGTGGTAAAATCTAAACAGGGTGCAATCTGAAAAAAGGGAAAGGAAGGACTTTTACTATTTAAAATCTTTAACCACGATAGTGGCAACGATTCGTAGAAATAACAGGCGTTATTTCTTCACATTTCAAGAGGCTTTCAAAATCGTTTTGACAGCGTGGTTTCTTCTTTGAAATCCATTTTTTGAAGCCAGCAACAGCATTCGGTTAGAATGGGGTTCAAACTGAATAGCTGAGCGAAAAGTCTGACTGCCTTTTTGGAAGTGGATTCGAATTTGTTACCGAATCACTTAACCAATCGGTACAGATTTCTCTGTCATAGAATAGGATTAAATGGAGTAACAGGTTTTTTTTTATTTAAACACATTCAGAAGGTATACGAATTTCAGTTTTTTTTATCAATTCCAGTCGGCGCAGTGGCTTAGTGGTTAGTGTGTTGGACTACTAAGCGAGGGGTCCCAGGTTCGAATCCCGAGAAAAACCCAAATTCCAACTTAAGGTTTTTTTCACTGCGCCACCTCTCGCGAACGTCTGACAAACATCCGAGAGTATAACTGTCATGAAAGAGCTTCTCAATTGGCCGTTTGGACTCGGCATAAAATTGTAGATCCCTTCCATTCGTCCCAAAAATAAAAACTCACACAAGACGAATGGTTGTGAGAAGCTAGGCTTGGGTCCATAAGGACCTGTTGCGCCAATTATTTTTTTTTTTTTTCATGGCGGTACATGCAAAAAACGAGCGGGTACACTTAGGTTTAAAAATAGCTAAGAGTTGGTTAAAGCTTCTCATAGTAACCACTTGAAACAAAGACCCACTTTCACTACCTGCAACACGACAAATTCGCCTGATTTTTTATTCTTTTTTGTTGGGAGAATCTGCAGAGATGCAAAGTTGTGTGTATTTTTTTTTATAATATATTTTGTATAAGTCATGTCACTATTACATAATTGCAATAAATTCCTGACACTGGACAGAGCACTAGTTAAATTAAATGGTCTCTGGACTTGTGAGGATATTAAAGTAAAATTTGCCCGCCAAAAACTCCGTATTGTGTCAGAAAACAAAAAATATTTTCCAGTTCGACATCGTATTTACTTGGAAACAAAAACTTGTTGTTCGAAATTCGATTAACAGCTTCCTGCTTGGAAAAAAAATCCATTCAGTTCATCAATAAGTAAAAGTCCTCTTGTAAGGAATATTTACCTGAAATTTTTAAATTTTCCAATTTTCTAATCTTTAGGAATTAACTCGAAATATACGCAATGTCAATAAGGTGAGTTTAAACAAATCTGTCCACCTGGCTTAGGCTAGGCGTACATATTAATTTTCGGTCACAAGGGTTTTTTTTTTGTGGAAGATTTTGGAAAAAATTATCTTAGGCTATAAGGCTAAAAATGGAATTGTCTTTTATCAGTGTGGAGGATTTTGCTAGCAAAAGTTCTCCTTAATACCTTTGGAACTTTTAAAATATTTTTATTATTTAAAATATTACCCACATATATGATACACAAAAAGCTATATCCTGTTCAGACCGTCAAATTTATGAGCTGAGGTCTATCAGTGACAAAGTTTTCAGTTTGGTTGAACTGCGACCTTTGAAAAGAGTGATAAATTACAAATCTTTAAAAGCTTCGGATGCTGCAAAAATGTTGAAGGTCAGAATTTTGCTCAATTCAATAAAATTGACCCCCGCCCGTGGTACGCAGAGAACTAACTTTCCAGACATTCTCGTCTTTGAATCTTTCCCAGCTTAAGGCCGGTATGCAGTTGTTCCGGAACGAAAAATTCCATACATAAATGACACAACGAAATCATGAACGAAACATTTCGCTATCCTTTTCGTTTTGCAGTACGCAGCTGCTGCAAAATGATGGCGGAAAAATGGGTAGCTGTAGTAGATTGCTTGGTACAATTCTCCAGTCTCTTTTCGCTCACGTTTATTGTCCGGGACATAATTTGGTTGCGAAAATTTGACAGTTGTAGTGCAGTGTTACCAGGTTTTATAAAAAGTATGGAGGAACATTTCAAAAATCTTGGAGCCAAAAATAGCCAAACACAAATACAAAGATCAAATGTGCACATTTTTTTGGAATTCTTTAGGCATAATTATTCTGATTACGTTATTTTTAAAGACGACAATATTAAATTAAAAAAAAAAAACAAAAAAAACACTCATAATTGGGAGACTTTTCTAGTTTTTTCAATGTTAAAAATGTAAAGAGAAAAGAAACGCCTATTAAAACCAGTTTTTATATTAAATTATTTCGTAATGGATTGGTATAAATGTGTGAAAATCTATTGCAATGGAGAGCCATTGTACAAGTGAAAAAAAGTGTTTTTTTTTGCAGGTAAAATTCGGATTCAATTCGATTTGGCAGCAGCAATCTGAAATACCCAATCAAAAACTACATAATTGTTTAGAACGTTTTAGTTATACGAAAAGAGTACGTTCGCAATAGAAGTATGCATTTAATAAACTCCTAGGGAGCCTAAAAATCGCCGAACTTTAAAGTGAATAGCTTAAATTAGGACACATTCCAAATGACAATTTTAGAAGCCAGTGAAAAGTTCGAGTAGCCAAATCAGATATATATAGCCAGTGCTGGTAACACTGCTACTTGTGTATCAGCTGATGCAACTCTTCACAAATTATTTTCCGGTGCCTTTACGCAGACGTTTCGCTGTCCATTTGAATACCACCGGAAAATTTCGTTCCGGAACAGGTCCGTATACTAGCCTTTACACTTGAAAAATAAAAAGGTGTCCCAAATTCACACAGGGTTGGAGTTTGCCGCCATTTTTGTGGGATAACGATAAGTGGTAACAACCAAAAAAAAAAATACCTTGACAGCTAACAACTTAGGGTTAGTCAAAATGCAGCACTAAACAAAAAAAACATGGTGTTTTCATTGTTGAGGAATTTTCTAAAAATAACGGAAGTTTGGCTGCCATAATCTATCGTCGTAGACAAGAATTGCAAATTCTATGAAGCTCTTTACAGCACTAACAAAATATCTTTACGTGAGTTCGAGGACATCCTATATATTCAATACTGACAAGAAGTTTGGTTTGGGAGTACCTAGGGATGTGAATTAGTACAGCAGTTTGGCATTAATACAGCTTTAAATTAGATTTTGTAATAATTTTAAGTAGGCCACTTAGCCACTGGGTTTGCGTCTTGGACTATTAAGCGAGGGGTGCCATCCCAAATTCCATCTTAAGGGTTTTTTTTTTCCACTGCACTACCTCTAGTGAACGTCTGAAAAACATCCGAAAATAGAACAGTCATAAAAGAACTTCTCAATTAGCCGTTTGGACACGCCATATACAGGGTGGGCCAAATACAATTTTCTTTTTAAACTTGCAATAAAATCAACAAAGGTAATTTTTTCATGTATAATGGGTTTATTAGTAAGAGAAAACTTTCCCGTTAATTATGGAACAAAACGTCGGTCAAGCGGATGCTTCGGCTGGGTTTGCATTCTGCCACTCTAATTTTCCAAGACCTTGTTGATAGTTTCGGGCTTTAGCTCACAGAATGCTTGGATGATATTGGCCTTAAGTGCTTGAATCGTTTCCGGATTGTTAGCATAACATCGGTTCTCCACGGTCCCCTGCAAAAAACAGTCCAAAGGAAGCTCCGAGGCGGCCAATTGACATCGCCAAGACGGCTGATAACAGATCGATTGTAGCATGGGATGTTTGGCATGGCGCGTCATCCTGCATTAATCAGAGGTCGTCCAAATCCATGTCTTCAATTTCAGTAGAAAAATCAGTCGGCTAACAGGCTCGGTAACGCCCATCGTTGACCGAAACGTTGTTCCCAACCTCGTTTTCACAGACAACGGGGACCATGAGTGTTATAGCAAACCTACCAGTCTCACGAACTTTTTGCACAAACTTGCATAAAGCAGGCGCGGTGGGTTCTTCATTTCGGCCAAAATTTATTTTCAAAAAACGCACTGTTCGGGCTGCAGCACTTGATTTCGAAATAAGTTTTCAATAATTCCCAACGTTGTTCAGGCGTAAATTGTTTTATTTCGTTCCGCGCAGGTATGATACTGACTTTCTGTCAAGATTTCGAGCGGGAAACAGCTGTCGGTGTCAAGATAACCTATGATTTAGAAAGAAATCACCCTTTAGACTCCTTCCGCTTATCCCAAAGATGTAAAGTTCACAAGAAAACGAATGGTTGTGAGAAGCTAAGGTCTAGGGTCCAAACGCCACCTATTTATTTTCGTTTTTTAATAATTTAGAGTACTACAAAATGCTATAATAACAAAATCAACAAATACGGCTTATAGTTGGAATTCAAAATGAATAATCTATTTTAAAAATCCAAATACTATTTTGTGAAAAGTGAAAATCGCTGGGACACTCGAAGCAAAGAGGCATTAGCTGTCATTTTGTCGTTGCGTTAGGAATTTTCATGCAGTACCTAATATTTTTAACTTTGTAAAACTACGATCCTTCTTATTGAGTCAAGTGATAGTTATGACCTTTTTCAACAGTCTAACTTTTTGAAATCATAAAGCTTCGAGTTATTTAAACGAATTAAACGTGCTCAATGGATACTGAATTTTAAAAGTACAAAAAATGATATTCCATGTAAGATCATATCGCTTAGTAACACAAAAAGGTGTGTGTCACAATTTTGGCACGTCAGTTCCAGCGGTGGTAAAAGTTCGCCACTATACTTTTTTTGAAATTTGTTTATTAAGTCACATCCATTACGGACCACTTTATCTCAATTAGTGGCAATTCATAAAAATGTTAACGGATTAGATGAACAAAACATGTCCATTAGTAAACAGGATGCCGTACGCCACTATATACGTACAATAATTCACCGATTGTCACATTAGCTATATCTCAATTACGTGCTCCATTGACTCGGCTCGTCCTTACCAACGCCCGGCCAATCATTAATCATCTGGACATTCGCTGTAAGCCATCGATAAATCACTCCCAGAAACGAAAACCACCACAAAACAGCTTGGTCCGTCCAATCACTCATTCAGTCAACGTCTCACCACACAGCGCATCTCAATCAGAGCCCTCCAGCTCCAACTTCGATTCGATTTAAATTTTCCAGCACAACCGGCAACATTTGCGTGCCCTTAAACGGTAAACTAATCTACTTAACGTTTAAGTGGTGCACAACAATCAACCGTCCGAGCGAGGACACTCTCCAGCTATAGATGAGCCCTGATTGAATTTATGCACTTTTGCATTAGAGCTCTCGCTGTTCTTTTGAAGGCAAAACGCAAGACTCAGTTAAGTGGCTTCTTTGTGCCCGGTCCATGAGTGTTTACTTGGGCAATTCGGGTCATAGTTAATTTGATTGCTTCCTATTGTTCCTCGTTTTTATCTTGAACTTCTCAGAACAAAATTCTCTCTGCTAGCGCTATAGGCTACGCTCTTCCGGGTTCGTTGCTGTTTACCCCCAATCGAGGGCTGTGCGAGGACAAATACCAAGCGTACTATTAGTTGATCCGCGATAGTAGTCTGCCGGCGCGTAGGGGACCACCGCACGTGCTAAAAAATGAGTTCGTCCAAGAGTGGCATGTGCGGCGCTGCACACAGCTTCGTGATTGAAGCGATAATCTTTTGCAGGAGGGTGAGAATGTAGAACGCATCAGTGCGGCGCGTGGGTGTTTTTTTTTTTATTCGAGATGAGGGTAATAGCTTTTGGGAGATTACCCAGCTTGAAATGCATTATCGAAATGGATTGTTAATAATGTCCTTAAGCTTGGGGTTGTAGGTATTTTATATGACTACTGGGCGGGATAGTGGCATAAAGTAATAGCGGTAATAAAATTTATTTTTGTCTGTGACAAATCGACGCCAACACGGCAAATCAGTGAGGGATCCAAAATGCGGTTGCAGTTGTCAAATGAAAAACCTCTGAGGGGGCCTGCGTCAAAGCGAATTCTTAAACACACCCTCTTTACGGTCTCATCTGTTCGAATTGAAAGTGTGCCTTGGAGCAGAACGGTGTGCGTTGTCGCTGTGGAAACGCCTTGCAATTTATCGAGATGTTTTGTGGACATTTAAGAGGGTTGAGAATAAGAGCTGACAGAGGTTTTAGAAACGTTGTTGGAAAAGTTATTTCAAACGAAACTAGTCGAATGGGCCATAAAATGGGTTATAACAACGAATGGAATGGAAGGGCGAATGTTGTGACAGCGAAAAATTAAATACGATAAACTCTGCGGTGGAGAGAGAATGAACAGTCGGCCGTCAGAAAACCCCATGGCAATGCGTTTAAAGTTTCTTATACATATTTTTCTCCAGGAGCTGTCTGGATGAGGAGGAGGAAGAGACTATTTTTGACCTACTTTATACCTGTTCAGTTCTCTCTACTTGAAGAAGGCTTGGTTTAGGAAGAACATTCTTTGGCAATATCATCAAGCTTGGTAATATAAGCACCAGCCACCTTCAGTGCTTTATTTTAACCTCCTGCTAGTTCAACAGTTAGTTTCAACATCTCTAAATCATATGATAGCCCAATGGGTTAACTCTGGTCCAAGTGTGGCTGAATTACCGACGCCCTGCCACCCTTACCCAACCTTACCTATACCGAGGAGATGAGGAATCTTCTTATAAGAGTCTATAGCCCATGATACTGACATTAACGATTCGCTTGATACCTCATTCCGACATGAGGTGTCCGCCGGCAGGTATAATGTCGTTCTTAGCTCAACCCGACGTGCACTCATCAATCTTTTGATTGAGCTTGTTCCACGGACTCTTTATAGCTTTTCTCGATTCTTCGTCAATCTGAGCCTTGCACAGGTAAACTTGTCGGTCCTCAGACTGCTAGTCATATGTCTTTGAACCATGCCTAGCCTTCTTTTTGACACTATTTACATCATGTGCCCATCGTGACTATAGTCCTCTTCATTTGATATGATTTTAGGTTAAAGACAGTTAAAAACAGATTGCAAATGCTGCAATCTAAAAGACGTTCCTATCTATGGCTCGGTAGTTATACCAGTACAAGTCATCGCATTTCTTTAGAACCGCTGAAACTCAATTTATCGGACTTACTTTAAATCGAAGATTCAGTTCTGGACTTTTGGTGTACATATTTTCTTGCCTTCCGAGTAAGTTTAGCCAGCGTTGACACGTTTTTTGAGGCAAACGTCCTTCAGGCAGATTTCAGCCAAGCGCTGAAGATATAAACATTTAATATTCTTCTAAAGCATGCTTTCCCAATTTTTAAAGGACGATTACCACATCTTTCTAATGGCCGTCTTCAGACAAAACGTGCAGACTTTCCCATCGCAGTTACCCGTTCAACCAAGAGCACCCTTTCTACGTCCATCACTAGCCACTGCACCCTCCACATGGCACATGATACACTCGTCTATAAAAGGGTGCTGAAACCTTAAACCCACTCCAACAGTACCACCAGACAATATCTAATTTCATTTGCACACTGCACCCACCCCCACAATACACGAAATAGTTTTTATGGTTTGTTTTCGTCATCTCCACAGTCATAAACATCTCCAATCCAAGACGAACTACTAATAGTAAATTTTACTTTATTGCGTGATCCTTCAAAGTGAGTGAAAGTCTGATGTGTGAGTCATCAATGTGTTCTCCCAAAACGGTCATAACATTTATCTAACGCACACTTCAAACGAAAGTGATGATCCAAGTCTGCGACTGAATGATGTTTAGTGGGATTTCCCAGCGGACAGATGTCGGTGTGTGATTTGGCAACAATTTCCACCCCCATCTGACCAAGCAGCACATCACCCTAATGAACGTCCTTTCTCTATGTACATATATATGAGCAGCCACACAAACAGCGTCCCAGTGTCTGCAATTAAAAGAACGACAACAGATCTCGCAGCAAAAAGAGGAAAAAAACGTTTAGGGTTGATTTATTGATTTCGCATTCCACCATCAAGTGAACGGCGAAATGTTCGCAAACATCCCTCGTTAAAGGACTCTGGAGCGTAACAATACGGTGGCCATTTTGACAATATCCGCATATTCAGTGCGGGTGAGTCTGTTTGTGACAACGCACAACCCTCACACAATTTGTTGCTGCCAAAAAAAAACAAGTATTATGCTTGCAAATTTTTGAAGAGCCTTTGACCAACAAAAGGGATACGACAGTGTAGACAATTTAAATGAAATTTCTGTTTGCAACTCATGTCCGAAATTATCAGAATTGTTTGCGAATTATGAAATTTAATTTTCGAGACCCCTTTCCTATCTGCCGTTGCTCTGTCAACGAACACAGACTATCTGGATGCTGTTATCTAAGGACGAATTGCTAGGTACGTAGACAACGAAAAGTGAATTTGTGTGTAGTGTTTGTATATGCAGGACAATAATTCATGCGGAAATTTGCACATTTCATTGTTTGATTTGGGTAGCAGACCCAGCCATACTTTCAGGGGTGCAGTTCATACGAACACAAACAGACCCTTGTTGTGGGATATTTTTTGGATGGACGTGGTACATACTGTGCGCCATGTATATGGGATTAAGTTGACCATTAAATTTTGAATTATGGCCCGGCGCGCCGACAGTTGCAGGTGCTGCATGTGGACAATTTATTAGCGCTGTCAGGTTTTAATTGAACTTTGGAGCTCCTGGAGGACAATCAGATGAGATGGATGGTATCTGGGGATGGTGGCTCTGCAAACGTGAGTGGAGTTTTTAGTTCTGTACAAAAATTCAATGAAGGACAAGCATAGAGCAGGTCCATCTTTCTAGCTTTTAATGCCATCCATTACTGTGGTTTCAGGATTTTTCGTCTGTATTTGCAGGATGTTATTGTATACGATAAATATTACTTTCGGTCCTAGAATGTCTTCCTTGGGCTATTTGGGCGGCCTTAACTGCCTTCAACAGGGCCAATCATAAAGTGTGCCTTCAGTAAAACCCACTAAGCTACTTCATGTTGTATCTCCAAATCTTAAACGACAAGTCCTTATGGCGCAATAGGGAACCATTATTAAAACATCAACCACGTGTCAAACCAATCGCCCAAGACTAATCTAAACGCTTTGACGGCCGGCACACAACCTTTCTTCGCACGTCTCCAACGACCAATCGCTCCTTTGCAAGGCGTCACTTAGCATGTTACTTACACAAGTTTTCACTGCTCATAATCCAGAGCTAGCCGCCACATATGTGTACCTACTCTCAACGTTGTACTCAATAATTTAACCGAACAAGGGCCCAACTAATCCCGCACTGTACAAATATACACGTATCCGCCACTTGATGGCGGTACACGGGACAATTAATCTCTCTGCCTGTCAAATCCAATTAATTTCAAGTTGTATTACCATGCACACACATAAGACGCAAGCACATACATTCAGTTGTGTTGCACCATCGCATTGTACACCTATATGTTCGAAGACGGAAGTCGTTTACTTGTGCAAAGAGAAACAGCAGCAGAAATTGAAATTAAACTCCATTATTGACTGAGGTAGCATTTTGCAGAAATTGCAGGATAGTCGCACAAAGTGGGTGCTCCCGTACACCGAGTCCGGCGCACTGTTATGATTGATTTAAGATCGCCTGGCGAGCAAAAAACTTGTGAGCTCCAGCTGGTAAGACTGGACCTGATTGGTATCTCGCATCACAAGACATCGAATGTCAACATGTCGAATAGGTACAGTGTCCGTTTTCATTTGGAACTAATCCCAACTGCAGCACAGCGTATACATCAGATCGACATCCAAGTCAGGACAATGTCATATATACAGTTGGCTAATCGAACATTTGTAATCTTTTGTCCCCGGCTACCCAGACAGGCATTGGCGTTCATTATTAATTTTGTTCATTGCAATCGAGGATGAAGGAGTACTGTTCAAATGTAATCATTTTCGTTTGATGGAGCGGCGTCAAAACAACCCCATACTATACCGGTATTCACAGTTCGTTGACAGAAGTGGCTGTTATCTGATGAGTAGTGTGCTGTTGATGATGATTTGGAGTATGTTAAGCAAGTGAGGTGACACGCGTTATATCAGTGATATGACTTTCGGACTCGATTTCACTTGGACTGGGCTCTTAGAAAGGATAAGTGAAAATGGTATACAATGTAGGTGATCATCAGACCGGTACTCGTAGATACTCGGGTAGATATAGTGTTGACGTTTTGTGGAAAAGAGGGCCAGCAGCAGAGACTTGCGAAAAATACCATTAAGCGGGAGGCTTTAATGGGTATCGCCTTCAAGAAGCTCTTTCTTCTTATATTGTCAATTCTTTCTACGGTTATAGAAACTCTCGCTGTAAAGAAGCACAGACGTGGACCTTTGGTTGACAAAATTTGACAGCAGTTTAGTCTGCGTTAATTTATAGACACCCAGCCGGCTAAAGTCGATTATCTCAGACTAGTTTTCAGATGCCGCAGGTGAACTACTGCCTTGGCTTTGGGCACCCTTTGTGTCAATGACAAAGTTACCTATTGCTACAAGTCTAAAGATATCAAAGTTCTAGCATCTGTGCTATTCTGACACCAGCCTTCTGACAAACTCTTGTCCTCAAATTCTCCTAGGGTTTAATAAGCTTAATAAAAAACAACATCTCCAACCCCTTTTCACAGGACATTATACTATAAATTAGGCATGCTCAACAAGAGGCTGTTCGTTACCGAGGCACCTCTGCACGAAGATGTAAAGATTAAGTCTGAATGAATGCACACTTTTTCCGAACCAGTTCAACTTTAGCACATTACATTCAGAGCCCTATTTTGTTCGGTCTTTTAAATGCCAACGTTTGCGCCTAAAGTTGACAAATTTTGTCTCTGTACCGTTGCAACTTGAGCTTTGCCCATAGCGACATCATTGGGAAGCCGAATATACGCTGTACGAGATTCAGGGCCGTTTGCTGATACGACACAAAGTGAATTAAGTGCCACATAAACTCTTTTGTGACAGTTTATGCCCTAAAAAAAGTAGGCTATAAGTATTTGATAGAACTTAAATCGTTTAGAGTCGTATGATCAAATGGCCCTCAGTGTACTTTTGAGACTTAGGGTCTCATTTTTGGCCCAAAATTTGTAGTTTTGTCCTGAGCAGGACATCTCATATACGCAATTCGTCTCCGGAGTTTCTAATTTTATATTTACGAATATACTTTCCGAATTAAATGGACGCTATGTGGGCCTATAAGACTGATAGTTTCAGAGCACTTTGACAATACTTTTCATAAAGAGACGGACTGGAACTACTAATCAATTCAGTTTATGTAAGCTTCAAATTTTTTTAAAAAATGTTAAGCCTGAGGGCTGATTGCATATAATTTTCTATTGTGCAAGATTGACACTTGTCGGACCTTGTTATCGTTCCGTCCATCATCGATGTAGCCTCCTTGTCCATAATAGTGATCAGTAAAACATTAGTGATACCTGCAACGTCATCCGAGTCGAGGCCGTTATTAAGTTCAACTGCGGGATGACAAGTTTATAAGCTTGTAGTCAGAACGAAGTGAGACTCTGTTGTCGTTCTGTTATAAAAGATATGTATAGAGGAAAATGAGCAAGCTTGCAAGAAGAGAGGACAAATTAGGCACTATTTTGGATACCTACTGAGCTCTAACCAAACTTGTAAAGCCAACGTCGTCATAGAGGTTGTGAACCTAAAATGACAAACAAAAGATCAAGGGAAATCTTAAAGGGGGCATGGATGGACATAGAAATTACAGAATTTTGTCACTCATTCCGTAACTTTTCAGACGATTATCGTTAGACTTCAAAACTAGCAACTTTTACCACTTAAAATTACAAGTTTACGAGCTTAATTCGCAGTTCATTGTCAAACAAATTCGAGTGCAATGTAACATATTTTGGTTATCAAAATTTCAAAAACGATATCGTTTAGACGATCGTTGATATACGGAATGTACCCCAAGGATCCAGACTTTTGAATATAAATACCCTGGTGACCTACAAACTAAAGAAGACCTAGCATTCTTAACTTATACGGTGCGAATGCGGGACAGTGTCGCAAAATCACAGGAGATTCTTCGCAAATGCTTCTTTGAATATTTTTTACAACCCATAAAGGTCTAGCCAGGCTAGGTTAGGTTGAAGTGGCTGTCGCCTAGCCGAGACACTTAGACCTTGGGATCCCACATGAATCTATATAGATATTCTTCCTACGTTAAGCCAGTTAAAGCATCTCATGAAGCGTATAGAAGATTTCGAATGTCCGTGTTCTTTAGTTCGTTTAGATCACTATAGAACGCTCTCAAATGGAGTTTTCGTCTTTGTGAGAAGTACAGAAAAGATGGGGAATAGGTCTAGCTAAGTTCTGCAGGAATATCGAGTGCCTTTCACTCACTGCAGGGCAAGTCTTCTTTCAAATTGTATTTAATTCAATTTGTTCGGCAGTGACTACCATGTACAATTTGGATGCATACCCATTTTAACCCAAACTTACCTTGCCTCTTCTACCACTTATACTCGCTCCCTGATATTCCCATAAATATGACCCATATCCCTTTTTGCTGCCTCGACTGTGTTGCAAGGCAAACTGACACCGATAATTTCCTCTTCCGTTTTTGACTGATAGTTACGACATCGCGCCGCTTAGGGAGGAGCAGGCAGTAGGCACCTACAGCTGCAACCCAGAATTCATCAAAAGTCGTAACGTAAATCCATTTTCCATGCCTGCCACTGCTCGTTTTTCCTGTTGACAAGTGGATGTCAGCCAGGATAGTGTTTTGCCACTTTTCTCTGATGGCTGGATGGCGCGCAATGGGTAAAAATCCAATTTCCGAGTGTCAGTGCCAAGGAGTTGGAAAATATTTGCTAAATGGGCGTCCGTGTTGCATGTTTCGATTAACTAGTCGAGGAAATTGTTGATTGCATTGTTTCCTCAAGTATAAGTGTTTTTCACTGTAGAATGCCGATGAATCGTCGTTAGTGCGATAGGAAATTGAAAATTTTAATCACCTTCCAATGGTGGATTCATATATTCATTCATTTCATTCAGCGTTTGCATTCTGCGTATCAACAATCATATTTATTGAGTTCTAGGATGCATATTTATGTGCAGGACTCTCTTGGGCAAGGGATAAGGATAAATATGTAAATATGCTATCATAATGCAGTGATGGAGGTTTTTCTGTGCCACCCTCTCCTGGGGGGGGGGCTGCACTCATTTTGCTGGTGTCATGCACAATAGCGGTGGCAGTTTGGAATGCACACAACCACACTGGACATGATTTTACGGTTTTATGAGTATACAAACTTGCAGGAGCATTGTCCCTTTGCCAAAAATGATTCGTTGCTCTATTGAGTCGGGAGAGTAATAAAAAGCAATGAACGTTTTTCATTTCAGTATCTTGGGTAGGATCCTTTTTTTCCTGAAATTGTCGTTATGAATAGCAAGGAAGGAAGTTGACATATTTTTCGCATGAACGGAAAGGGGTATCAGTATGCCATACGTAATAAAAGAGATATTTCTCTGTGCCACTGTGGTTCCTTTTTTTTTAATAAAAAAACTGAAATTTAAACAGCGTATAAAACGTGACTAACATTTTATTATTTATTTATATTTGTAGGTAAGGGGAGCTTTAAATTGATTGAGTGGCGTTAGCTATTGATCCCGGTAAGGTAAGTCTTAGAATTCGTATTCAAAGTCCGATGGTTGCTGACACTGCACGAGCTTCAAACCTTCTCAATCTTCAAAGGATCGGGGGGAAATACTCTTGAAAATCAGATCACCGTGCAGTGCTTGTCATATTTTTACTACTTACCTTACCACCTACTTTTATTTACGTCTAAGGAGAATGGGTCGGGTGTAGGTCTCGATCATACAGTATTCAGCACATCATCCATAACCATTTTCGGAGTGAGTGGGGGACTAGCAGCATTTACGGTTAAACTTTCAAACTACAGCAGGTGTCAAATGTCGCGTCCGTGAACCAGCATATTACTTGGCGGAATTTGTTCTTGTTTCACATATAAAATCAAATTAATTTCGTGAATCGTTCACGGAAGTGGCGATTCACCCCTAGGTCTTTAATTTCCGGACTTAATCATGGGTTGCAACTTTCTGCTTAAAAAGGTATGCATATGCATGTTAGATGAAACGTCCGTGGATGAGTTGTCCCAAAGTTCTGATGTCGCTTAGTTTTGAGGTATTGGGTAAGAATTGGACACGGATGACTTGGCTACGTATGATTTGCGATGACCACGGATCCAGCATATTAAGACCATGGGTTTCCTAATCCTCAAGCTTATTGCAATCCGATTTTTAATTCAACAGCTTATATCCTTCTATATTAGATGTAGTCACGTTCCGTTGTAGTGGTGGCCTTGTGGTTCCTCATCAAGGAGTAGGTGCTGAACACAATTGTGCACTTTAGTTCTTTTGGGACTGATGTCAAATATTTGCAATCTAGGTATGTCTCATTTTCTCAATATATAAATTAAAGTTCCAAGATTGGTGCCCAGATCCTGGGTTTACTACGTCCAAAAGCGATGACAAAATGACCTACAAAACTCTAGTAATAAGGGTTCTAACAAGTTCCTTAAGTTCACTCGACTAAACGGAGAACCGTTTGTAGAAACATTTGTATTTCGTTCATCTTCAAAATAGAAGATCGACAAAATTTGTTTACGATGTATACGCTGCTGATCAAAATAAAGACGTTCACAATATAATATCGACTGTATAAAACCGTCTTACTTTGAGTTAGTTCAATCAGATCAAGGTTCAAATATTGATTTGCTTGCTAGATCTTCAATTTTCTACTGCCGGCCTTCAGACGTTAACAAATTCATCCACTGAAAAATATGAACTTAACAATTCTTTTGAGTTATACTTAGTTTAGTGCCAAAACGAACTTATATAACTACAGCTCTCAAATATTTGGACTTGATTTTATTTTATCAACAATCTTCTCTGCTGATCTACTAACACAAGTTTTAACTTGATGCAACCGTTTATGTTAAATGAGTTAAATTGTTGCCACTAATGGAGTTTTTATGCAATATCCGAATTGAGAAGGTATTTCGCAGACCTTGGGGTATTTATGGAATGCTCGCGATCGGTAACGATACCATAACCAAAAAGAATTCGGTGGCGAAAAATCTAAACCGCACTCTAACGACTGCTACAATGTGGCACAGAAGACCAGCCTCCCAAGCAGTTCCATTCTCTTCGGTTCTTCTGCAACAATGTCAATGAGAGCAACTATAACCATTACCGCACTAACTACACGGCGACACCACGATTTGATTGACTGGTATGGTAAAATTATCACCCCAGCAACATTGTATCGACGCATTTAATAAAACAGTGGCAAACAGTGCAAATCATACGTTACACCGTCTGTCTGATGGGGTATCCAATTGCCATGTTTAACGCCATTAAAAGCGCCTATTTCGCCGTTTGAATGTGTGTGATTTAATGGCTCCTCGATCATTGCTCGGCTTGACTTGACTTGGCCATGCCAAGTGCATGAAAATTAGTGTAAATGAACCGAACGATGTTGCAGATGAACACTGCCGACTGCCGACTGCAGCCTCAGCAGTCTGGGTCTGGTGTTGCAACAATTGGGAAAACCGTCGCGTCGGTCGTTGCAGTGGTGGCCAACCAATAAATCATGCAGAATGCAAATGGTGCACAGGCAGAATGCAGTCACCGGCCGTTGTGCTGTTGTCGTCGTAATAGTTGGACATTTTGCGGAGGTCCCCACAAAATCCAGCACCCGGCTGGTGTTTATCGGTTTGTGGCTGCACAACAATTGGAATTTTTTGTGCTTAATTTTTGAAATATTTCTCCTGGCGTTGCACACTGTTCTCCTGGCTGGTTTTGAGGCGCAAAATTATTACCTAAGTAAATGGACTTAATTTTTGTGGAGTATCACCCAACTGTACAGAGCGGAGCATAAGAGACTAATTGGTGGACTGCCATTAAGGATTCTGTGTGTGTAATGACTTGCTGTGGAATGCAACATGATTATGTGATATGAATACGAGCAGGGTACGAGTGGTGCTAATTGCAAATGGAATAGGATTTTCGTGACTATGGGGTTTACCCGAGGAGCCTCTGCTACTGGGGGGTTTAATTGTTGCAGTTTGACACAAATATGGGAATATGTTTAGATATTTCCTGATACCAGGCAGACATTGTTGCATGGATATGAAAGTGGAATTCGGTTAGGGTTGCCCTGTTTGCTTTTATTTTGTATTTCATTAGTGAGGTAACAAAATTCATTGAACTGTTCAAGAATTTAATGCGTTATATGAATTGTTATATAAAATAAATTTCCTGACATATGTATATAAAGAAAATAGTCGGAATAAGAATAGCTTATACATTTTCTGACTGTCTTGGCAAAAGTATTTCTGAACGAAATTTTAGACGGAAATATCCAGGCAGCCAGGAACATTGACAACTAATATCCCTCAGAAAGTGTGTCCGCTTATTAGAAGTAGAATTGTCAAGCACCATCTGAAGAACTGCTTTTAAATACGTGTCTTACAGAAAGCTCTAGGTACAAATTGTTTATGGTAAAACATTAAAAAATGTTGTTCTAGCCGTCGTTTAAAGCTTCAGTTATATAGCAATCTGAAATAATGGAAACATTAAAACATTTATTTGAAGTTTTTAAAGTTTTGACGCACATAAACATAAAACTTGTTGCTAAAGAATACCAGGCTAAATGTGTCTCAAGAAAAAGAAAGGCCCTTCAATTTCCGCAAAGCAACTTATATTTAGACGGACTTCCTAATAAATGAAGTAATTTCATAACGATTGATAAAACACCCGGGAAGCAAACATATTAAAACACTCTAGCATTTTAATAATATAAAAATTAATATTTGGTCCGTATAAACCTATACCTAGCTTCTCACAACCATTCCTTTTTTGTGGGTTTCATTTTTGGGACGAATGGAAGGGAAGATCCTTCATACTCGCTGATGTTTGTCAGACGGCGGAAATAGTGGAAACAAATCTTAAGAAATAGTCCGTGTTTTTCCGGGTATCGAACCTACGTTCAACACCCTAACCTCAAGGCAACTCTGCCTATTTTTAATAACCGAAAGTCAAAGATAAGTAACGAAAATTATATGGAACATCTTGATGTTGGAAAATTATATTTCAAATGTGTTTATTGGTTTATTATAAAAATGAAACGTCCTCATCTTATTTCTTGAGAATATCATCATCCAAGTACTGCCCATTAAGTCGCCCACTTTCGGGAGCGGTCCATATAGTGTTTCGTTCAGTACGCACTACGCAAGCTTAGCTGAATATCGTGAATTTCATTGTAAAAGATTCTCCTTCATTTCCATCACGGAACGTGTGTCATAAACGTAGATCTTACTTTTGTGATATTCCGAAAAAAAAATAAAACAAAGATAATGTCTCTTTGTTTTTTTTTCGTCGTCCTTCTGTGACCGCCGGATATGTCCAAAACTTCTAATGAGTATTCTTAGGAAGTGATAACGCAGCAATCAAGTCTGAATAGCAGCGCATGATACTCTATTGGAAAAAAATACTTCCGTAACTTTTGTTGCTAGAAACAATAATTAAACACCAACCTTCAGAGCAAGCTCCAACTATAATTATGACTGCTTTAGGCGACCTACAAATATTATTTGCCAGTCATATATTTTATTGTTATTTGCTAAACATTTTTCTTTTTCCAATTCCTTCTTTGTGATGTGCGTTTTAACTAAAATTTAAAATCTCGCCCAATATTGTGAGTTTAATTTCCGTTAAAAATACAAGGGGAAGTTTTTCCATATACGATTTTCGTGATTTTTTTACCTGCACTCTGAAGTAAAAAAAAGGAAGGTAAACAAGACTCTAAAATATATGGGTTAATGTTTCTGTAAATAAAACATTTTTGTTAGAACTATAGAGATTTCAAACAAAGCACATGAAGTTATCGTTGTTGTCTTAAAATCGTAAGAAAGACAAAGTTGCCAGAGTATAAAATTCATTATGATACTGATTTTAAGGAAAATGCAAGGAGTTTTAAACTAAAGACAGAAAATGTAACCCACGAAATTGTCAAAATCAAAGCTAGTTTTAGTTTGACAAGTTTTCGGTTTCGGTTTCATTTTGCAATTTTTCTTTGATAATTAAAAGCTGCAACAACTTTCAAATGTTATTGGTCATTGACCCCAAATCGGCCCCAACATCCCCCATTTTGGTCACCGATTCATCCAAATTAAATACTCATAATGTCTTAATTGATATAAGGCAGTTATTTTGTTGTTTTGTAAGCCTGCCAGTGTGACCAATTCAATAATTGTAATCATGCTAATTTCAGCAGTATAAAATGTTTTATTTTATAAAAGAGTGCTAAAAATCATGCTAAATATTTTTTTGAAATCAAAACCTGCTAAAAACCTAACAAACTAACAAAAAAGCAGTTTTTCAGGAAAAATATATTTCACAAAAATATCATTAAATAAAAATCACTTCGTGACGCTTACTATGTATTACGTAAAAATGTATTTTAATTAAATTAAGTTCAGTCTCTGTTCTTTGAATTAAAATAAATATTATTATTAGCTGAATTCATTGAATGGCTGCATTCAGTGTTCACTGTCAAATGAGAATTGTAATAACTTGCTCACACTAAGGTTCGTCTGCTTTGATTTTATATTCATAATTTGGCTAAATCAAAATCCTGCTAATTTTACCTGTTACAGCATGAAATCGTGCTTAAAAAAATGCTGGCATGATTTGAAAAAAAGAGGTTAAAAATAAAATAATCCTGCTGAATTTAGCAGAAATATGCTAAATTGGTCACACTGCCGACAGCTTTGTATTTTGTTTCTTATTACTCACTCTTGTTCGTTTCGTTTTCTATTTCTTGAGACATTCGTAAGTTGCTATAGAAATGGGAATTCGTCATGGAAAAGTGATCTTCAATTAAAGTGCTGCCAAGCATTATTATTCAAGTCAGGCGACACTTGAAGCGATTAAGTCCAATCTGGTAAATGCTTTTGGTGTAAATCCGGGCTTTTGACATAAAGAGCAATGATCCGCACAAGTATACTCCCGGACACGTTTAAGTGGAATTGACGAGATCACAGTTAAGCTGACAAGCCAACTGTTACCAACTATCAAGACAACGGAGAACTTCATTGATTGGGTCATATTTGAAACCTGTCTTATCAGACGAGCGAGCGATTCATGTACGGTTTGGCAAAGATATCGCCATTAGATTTCAAAATAACTATTAAATATATCCGAATTTTGTAAGACGCTTGTTCTAAATGATGTACTAAGTCTTCCGGGTGATGTTTATTTGCAGTGCATACATTTACAACCATTTTAACCTTGTTGTTGGAAGCCAAAGGCGTTAAATTTTGTTTAAATAACTCAGACCTGAAGAATCTTTTGTTAACATAGCTGCACCATACTTCAAGAATTCACGAAGTCTTATATTTTCTATTCAAAAGCAGTCTGTTGCCCCATATTGAGGATCTTTAGCAGTTAAGAGAAATGCCTTTACGTGGTCCCAGGCAGAACGTTAGCTCGTGTGTTTGTCCACTTTAAGTTCTAGCCCTGCAGACAGTTAAAGCTTACTTGAGATTCTTGGAGCAGCTGGATTGGGAAATATTGGACTCACTGACGACTTGTAAACGCCACGAAAATCGGTTAAGGGCCCAACTTTTCGGAATCCTTATATATAATCACTCAGAATCGTTTTTAAGAGAGGAGTGTATTCATTAGCGATACCAAAAGTTCGGTGCCATTCGACATATCTCCCCACTACCCTATTGGTCGTAAGTTTATATGGACCTTAGCATCGGTGGAGATAGTTATTCAGTAATATGATTCAAACGAGTACGTGTAGCAGTCTTTTGGTCAATTGAAGAACATTTTTTGGCACGTTAGTTTGTGGGTGGCAATATTCGTCGACGGCTTTCAGTAGAAAACATCCGTTCATCCCTGAAAGATGTATTACATGAAGCAAACACTACAAAAAGGCCTTCCCAAAATCGCTCCGCTTAATTTTTATATAGACTCAACTATACTGATCGCTAGATCGCTACGAGTTTCACAACAAAAGAGTCATTCACCATCGATTCTGATTCTGAATCTAACTCGACACATGCCACATTCTTCTGCCAATGCTGACACAGTATCGTTCTTTATTCTCTCTGAGCATGACACTGACGATATATTTCCAGAACAATGGCTCGCCTCAGAGGCGAAGACCACTCTGGCCAAAGAAAAATATCTTCCAAGAACCGCACCATATTGCAAGCCATCAATATTCGCTCAACCACAACAAGAGTAACCCCGCGTAGTCCCCCGTCCGTGATATGAGCACGGTGTACAAGAAACGTTCAAGTACAACACAAGCAATCACTCATCCCTTTTAGTGCGCCTTAAGCGGCTGACGCCGGCGCCAGTATAATTTCACCGTCGTATATCATTTTTCGCATGCACCCTGATAACTTCCTAGCCATTGGGGGAAGCCGTGGCGTGAGTTATGGGCACATTTGCCTTCGAGCAACAAAAAGAAAATCCCCAACAGCAACAACTGCAACTGCATGTAAAGAATATTCCGCAGGCATACGCAGTTTGCACTTCTTTAGCATAGTGGTGCTGCCCACGTCGCGATCGTACATCACATCACATTGTCAGTCGGCAGCAGCAGCAGCAGCAGGCGCTAGTCAAGCACCCATTAACATTCCACTGGTCGAGGAGGAGCCCCGGATAAGTCACAACACATCTCTAGCGAAAACAAAAAGACTTTTAAATGGAATTCCATCGAGGACCCTGTGCTGATGTTGTCTAATTCTAAAGTCCATCCCTATTGGCATATGTCACTCCTCTGTCAGCTGCACTGTCTACACACAAACAGTGCGACTGCGAGCGGCACTGATTATTGAGGAAGTGTCAGAGTGGATCCATATGGACAGTAGGCATGCTGCCCACAGTGCAGCTCATTGACAGCGCGACACATGAACTGATGAGTGCAAAGAAACTGGATGAGTGATTCGTAATGGTTGCGGATGGACATGACTTTTTGCGTGATGTGATGATGTGGTTTGTTTGATCGCACATATCCAAGACCAAGGTGCTTGCGGACAGAGTCTTTTGTCGGCTATGCAAGGAGACAAAAACCCCGATGACGGATGTATGCGGCAATATGCTAATTAGGTGAATCGAATTGGTGTGTGCTGCTAGACATAATCATCTTTTTTCGTATATGGCTAGCGGCGGCTAAATTTCACAGCGGAGATGAGTGACCACTGGATGATGTCAGTCGACGACGCATGAAGCTTTGCGAAAGTCAGTCGAACACTTCCTCGTAGAAATATTTGCATCGAGTTGGAGTGAAGAATTTCCTGGTTGCAGATTGATCGAGAGATTATATTCGAGATGACTTAAGGGGTCAGTTGGTATTTTAGCTGATGGCACTTGGTAGGGAAGCGCTCGAGTATGGGGTGACTTTTTCTTTACATTGATGGAGAAGAAAGGTTTTTTGTCGGTAGTCGGTAATAGGCTTTGACAGGCAGAGAAATCGGATGATTTAGTACCTGGGACCAATGTTATGGTGTCATTGCGTATAACTGTTTGATGGAACGTTTTTAAAATGTTCATGGGTACATGTTCGAAACTATATAAAGGTTCCCCAAAAATATAACTCTGTAGCAAGCTTTGACGAAAATGCCTGCTAGATGGAAAGCATGTTTTAATTGACCTCTCTTCTGTAGGGAGTTTTTAGTTGGCGGTATTTTGCCACAGCAATGGTGGGCAGCACCACTATGCTAAAGAAATGCAAACTGCGTATGCCTGCGGAATATTCTTTACATGCAGTTGCAGTTGTTGCTGTTGGGGATTTTCTTTTTGTTGCTCGAATGTGTGGCAAATGTGCCCATAACTCACGCCACGGCTTCCCCCAATTGCTAGGAAGTATTCGAAATATACCCGGACACCAGTTTCCCTTTCCAGTTGCCTTGTTTACTTCTCAACTATTTGGAACAGATCGGACGGAAACTGTAGCCTCATTGCATTGAAATGGTTAACTGACGTAGAAATAAAGATGCTGCTTAAATACTCTCGGATAGTCGAACCCTTATTTCTCCATCAGCGCCCGAAAATATTTGAAGGTAGGTCTTGGCACGTCTTGTACCAACCTTTATGAAACTCCTCCCTTACAATGTGCTATATTAAATGAATTTTTTGAAGCTATTCTTAGGCTATGCGGACCCAATTAAAGGTGATCATCATAATTAACTGTTGCGTAAACCAGGCATATGATTATACCAGGTCTTCCATACGATATCCTCAACTTTTATACATGTATAAGGGATAACGCGGTGGACTCAAAAGTCATGTCTCCCGGTTTGTTAAACTCAGATACTGTTTCTTAAGAATGGTTATACTCTTCCATCCATTGATCCAATGATGTAGTGATCACTTTAAGGCAGTTTTTCGGCATTTTAGTCTCTCAATCACAAGAAATGTTGACCTTCTATGTTGATATGCTTTGACGATAAAAAGCCTTTCTAAACCCTCCCAAAGTCACATAACCCACTTTAGGAGACCTATCGAGACCTATAATAACGCTCAAAATGTCTCTTACCTTTTACTGCCGAATCAACTGTGTACAAAAAAAAAAATAGGTGGCCCAACAGTTCCGTAGGGACCCTTGGCCTAGCCATATGTATCTCTCCATTTATACACCTTTCGATGTGCAAATTGCAAACAAAAAACTCCACACCCAACAACACAAATCCGATGCATACAAACCGCACTAAACAGTACACCCCTGACCTCATATACATCAATAGCTAACCTCCTCCACAGTTCATTCATAAAAACTTACCGCAGCTACTACCAACTTTGACTACAAAAATAAACACTTTCACCTATAAAAGTAAATATTGAAATTGAAATTGAAAATTTCTAACCCTTAACTCCGCTGGTGAACCTTGGACCGCAACACTATACGACCTGTGTTGCGGAAAAAAAAACTCATCAAAGGCGCCAGCCCCAATGAGTACGCGCGCATAAAGGTCAAGTCTTGTGAAACATTTCGTCCCAGAGAGGGCAAAACAATTTATTTGCGGTTTCGCAAAATCGTCTTGCCTAGAGTAGGCATATATACAACTTAATTTGTGCGGGTATTTGTATCAGCAGCGCACAAAATGCCCACCCATTGCAAGTTGTATAAGAATATCGTTGCAGTTGCACCTTTTGAACCGTTCTGCATGTTTGTGTGCTTTGATTTCATGTGGAAGTTATACTTGTATAAGCATATATAGATGCGCGGCGAAGTTCGCGATGCGTGTTTCATGTGGTGTGTCAGTTACACGATAGAAGATTCGTTGGGCGATTATGTAACCGGTGTTTGCATGCGGTAACTAGATACAATTTGCAAATCTGTAATCTTTCAACCTTATTGCTGAGGTGAAGATGACTTGCGAAATGTTACATCAGAACGTCTTGTTTGAGTGTAAGAACTTTGGCTATGGTTTGTTGTAAGTATATAGGTCGGTTAGGTGGGTAATAGGCTTGGCAAAAGAAGGATCTGCGTTAGGAACTTTTCTGATTTCAAGACTTTCGCAGTTGCAGACTTATGCCACTGTGATGATAGTCTATAAATCTTAGCATGATTTTATGCAAATGAAGATGAATCGTAGGAGAGTCTAGAAATATCAACTAAATTAAACTTGTAATTTGCACAACCTCTGAGTCAATAGATTTTGGTTACTCTTAGTTTGTTGACGTGGTACCAACAAACCGACAGCTCCACGGAAGGCCATTAAATGTAACCTTTGTCTATCGCATATAGTTTTCTAAATTTATCAACCCTAAGAGGAGATTAGATAAGGCACCACCGTAAGCTCTGATTTGTTGTCTCTATAACCAATATTAATGTTGTCAAACTTAAGCTCAACGATCTTAATAGTGTGACCTATCTTTTGGTTGGTCAAAAGCAGAAACTTTTAACAACTTTGAAAGAACCACTGCTAAATAGCATGACCTATCTTTTGGTTGGTCAAAAGCAGAAACTTTTAGCAGCTTTGCCAGAACCACTGCTAAATAGTATGACCTATCTTTTGGTTGGTCAAAAGCAGAAACTTTTAGCAACTTTGCCAGAACCACTGCTAAATAGCATGACCTATCTTTTGGTTGGGCAAAAGCAGAAACTTTTAGCAGCTTTGCCAGAACCACTGCTAAATAGCATGACCTATCTTTTGGTTGGGCAAAAGCAGAAACTTTTAGCAACTTTGACAGAACCACTGCTAAATAGTATGACCAATCTTTTGGTTGGGCAAAAGCAGAAACTTTAAGCAGCGATGCCAGAACCACTGCTAAATAGTAAGACCTATCTTTTGGTTGGGCAAAAGCAGAAACTTTTAGCAACTTTGCCAGAACCACTGCTAAATAGTATGACCTATCTTTTGGTTGGGCAAAAGCAGAAACTTTAAGCAGCTTTGCCAGAACCACTGCTAAATAGTATGACCTATCTTTTGGTTGGTCAAAAGCAACTTTTAGCAACTTTGCCAGAACCACTGCTAAATAGCATGACCTATCTTTTGGTTGGGCAAAAGCAGAAACTTTTAGCAACATGGCCAGAACCAATGCTACCTACCTATAGTCTTAACTTTTAAGTTGTCGATAATTGCTCTGCAGGTTCAACCGTGTTCCTGGAGTTCGTTTTCCATAGCATTTCCAATTTATTTAAGTCTCCATTGAGGGTTCCTTAAGCCAATTTTTTCACAGTTAAGCTACTTCCTTCGGACTTCCAAGGCAAAACAGAGACACACTCATTGAGAGTCAAGCCAGTTTAAGGCTATAAGTTTAGTCAATATTACCTTAAAATTAGTGCTAATTTGACAATGAGATTAATTCTTGTGCCTGCCCGTTTGGTCAATCGAATTTGTCCTCGGTACAAAACGACTCATAGTGGTACTTGGGTCACTCAATCCTGCCGCACCTACCTGCCTGCTGGCTACCTATTATATGTTGTTTTAAAAAAATAGTTAGACATCTGTGAGTGCAGTTGTTCAGTATATTGGCCTACTGTACTAAAGTTTGCAGGCTCAACCCGCAATGCCAGGCCTAAAGTGTTTTTCACGTTGGTCTCATCTTTCGGCAAAGTTTGACAAAACATCCGAAAATACAACTGCTTTGAGGGATCTTCCAATTCAGCTTCGCACCATCCAAAAATGAAATCCATACGAACACGAATTGTTAAGCTATTCTTGGGATCTATGAAGTCTTGGTGGGTCTTTTACCTATTAAAGCCTATAATATTTTTTTAGAATTGGACCTCATCTTCCATATATGCCTAACTAAACTTGCATTCCCACCAGATGCTCAACATCGAAAACTCACATAATAAGTCCTGACGTAAGTTCTTCCACATCGAGACAACAAGAATCTACCAAAGTTAATAAAACCCGCTCAATGAAAGTGAGACCTTTATGGACTCCGTTCTCCGAGTAATGTGGAAATCAGTGGAATAAAAAAGCACACAAACTCCCAGCCCGACAGGCACGTAAAGGTGAACATGCATGCATGCGCATGCGCACACCATACGTATCCACATTAGCAAGACATCTACCCCCTACTAATAGATAGACACACACATCCACTGTGCCCAAGAAAAATTAATTTCCACTTATGGGCATTATTATACTAAGTCATGCCGCGCCGGTGCAGCAGTGGTAGCCGGCTTAAAGGAGACAATACTGATGGTGATCTTTTTTGACATCTACAAGTTTTTTCCAGTGCAGCCAGAGTCCGCATCGCTGTAGTGTTGGTTTCCGTTGTTTCCATAACTCTGCCGGCAACAAATTATCATATATGCGCCATATGACTATGGCGGATGGCTTCCTGAATGCCAGAGGAAGCGGGCAATGCCAACCAGGCGAACCTTATACTTATCGAATGAAATCTGTAAAAGGGGGACAACCCCACAAATATTCGTTGCACAGGCGCACATGCATAAATTAATCCCAGTGCAACCTCCTCCTTGTCCCCCGCATCCCTCGAAGCACACGTAAACAATTTCTATTTTCGTCTCGACCATAATTCGCATATATGATGTTCGGCGGCGCAATCACTTGGTAAACCCATTGATTAAAGGAACTTTGTGCTTGGAACGTGCTTCCATCTGGCTAAAGAGTTTAAAAACCGTCGTCGTCGTGATAAACGTCGCGTCGTCATCGTCGTCGTTTTGCATGCACCGCAGAGCAACTACTACCGAAGCAGCGGCACTATCTCGACATATTTGCACAGCTTTGGCAGCGTTCGTACATACTCTGCTAAGCTCCGGAACAAGTTGAAGGCTTCAATTTGCTAAATAAATTGCCGATTATTGTGCGCTGTGAACCTGCTATTATGCAACCACCTCTTGAGTGTGTGGTGGATGCTGATCATCGTATGGTGCGCGCTTATAGTTATGATGCCACTTTAGTAATAATTTCTCCACTCAAATTATAGATATTTAACAATAATTGGTGGTAAGTGATGGTGCGAGCTGGTTTTGAAAAGTAAATACTAGGACGGTGGAGACAGGGCGAATAGCGTAAGAATAGCACTAAATTTTTAGAATGAGGCCGGGTAATTTTGTTATAGCCTTTAAGTGGTTGAACCACTGTCGAAAATTAACAAAGGAGGCATTTCGACGTAAATTAAACGACGAATTGTAGGAGTCAGCGTTCGAGATTGCCACCGGGGTTAGTCCCTGAGTTCATATTTGAAAATGGGCATGCTCTTATGGAGATTATAAACGTCTTGGACTTTTTGGAGTTTAGTGCCTGTTTCGGATCGAATCTTGTCAATGAAAAAAACTACCTGTAACCTGTTAAGAAGGCTGTAATTACTGCCAGGCTTGGAAAACACTGGTGGTAGTTAAGTAGTCTGTTCAAACTTAATAGAGCTTCCAATTTACAAAGTGAAATCCTGTGGCAACACCAATGTCCATTAAGCAATCATCAGAGGAGGGTTTTCGTTGATTCGCTAGTTGGTCAACAAGTCATACCACAGAGACTTTTAAATTTGTCTACAAATAGTGACAAGATCAGCCTTGAACTTTTCACTCTATGTTAACCGAAATGAGTTAAACTTGTAGAAACTCACTTGTTCTGCAAGTACCTTTCAAGTCATTCCTTACATCCCTGGCTATGTGAGAATTTGCACCATCTTACTGGTCGGCGCAGTGGCTTAGTGGTTAGCGTGTTGGACTACTAAGCGAAGGGTCTCAGGTTTGAATCCCGAAAAAACCCAAATTCCAACTTAAGTTTTTTTTCACTGCGCCACCTCTCGTGATCGCCTGACAAACAACCGAGAGTATAACTGTCATGAAAGACCTTCCATTCGTCCCAAAAATAAAAACTCACCCAAGACGAATGGTTGTGAGAAGCTAGGCCTAGGGTCCATACGGACCTGTTGCGCCAACTATTTATTTTTTATTTATTTATTTACTGGTTACACTGGTAAAAAAAAGTGTGACCATTTTATTAAAAAAATTATCCCCAACAATGATGCATGCAATTCTCTCCCATAAATACTTATGGTCAGTCCATATTTTTGACAGCTTCGTTGACCTTAACGTTTAATTGAAAATACTCGTCGTTATACATATAAAAATGTTATTCAGCAAGTTTACGGCTGGTTTCGCATTTTGAAGAACTTTCTGGCAGAATTTCACGCAGGTCCTTCAGGTGTTGGATAAACAAATTTAAATCCTTATTAAAAAGCGTCTGAGGCGGCTTTGTGCTTAAAACCAATTGATCGGACAAGCTCCTTGTCGAAATAAGTTGATTCATCAACACTGTATGAATTTATTTCCTGCATCGCAATAGTAGGATTAGACCGTCTTTTGGTCGTCCCATGATCCATCAGATAGATGGAGTCCCGCCAGTAACGACCTCACAAAATTTTTATAATTTTACAGAAAGAAAAGTGTTTAGTTTTTGATTTAGGCAGTCTGCCTCTACCTACATTTTCAACAATATCCTGATCAAGAACTGGTTATGATAAATGATAGTCCACGACACCAGTTTGATAATTTACTCTAGCCAGCTCCTATAAAAATAATTAATAAAAATGTATACGTATAGGGCCGAATTTAAAGACCCAACTCATATATTTTCTTGCTCAAATACCTCTTAACGGGTCGTAAAATAATTCATTTTGCTCTTTGTGTTTAATGAGCAACTTGTACCATTTCAATTTCATCGTATGGTGAAAAAAATTGAGTCAATGGGTCCTCCAAAATAGAGCTGCTGAGAAGAGGGTTATTTTTTTTCTAAAAACATTTATTTTAAAATCATTTTGTGAATAAGAAGGCCATCAAATATCTTGGCTACCAAAGTCCCAATCCAGTTATATAAAAAGAAGAGAATGTTCATATTTAAAGGAATTTCGAATCGCATTTGGCCTGCGTACAGCAGACGCGGTGGCTGCTTCATTTCGGCGAAATTTTTTTTTTTTAAAACGCACTGTTTGGGCTACACAGCACTCACTTTCGAAATAAATTTTCAATATTTCCCAACGTTGTTTAAGTATAAAGCTACTCATTTCGCGGCGGTATGATACTGACTTTCTGTAAAGATTTCCAGCGAGAAACAGCTGTCAGTGTCAAAATAACCTATGGTTTAAAGAGAAACTACTAGATGGCCCATCTACGTCAAAAGGAGCAACTGTTTTTGAGCTATGAAATATTTGATAATCTGCATGCTGGGCCAATAAATTGCGGATTTTTTTTCAACCCAAATTGCATAAGATCTGTGCTGTATCTATTTGTGAACACAATGAGGAAAGTTAATGTTTTAATCCAAACAAAAGAATTTCTCTGATGAAATTTTCAGTGGAATGGAATTTTACCGAAGGTGATTACATTCACAAAGAAAACAGATATGCGCTTTAGTAGAACACATAAATTTATTTATATATCTTTAGAAAGACTTAAAGACCATGCAACATTAAAAAAATTTGCTGCTACATTTAGTTAACCTAACGATTGATGGACTCTTAAAATTAAGGCATCTTCTAAATTAGTTTTTAGACTGTTTTTGCTGCTGAAACTATCTCACAGTTTTAGATCCGCACGTATCATCTTAAATCGGCAGCTTGTATGCTAATGAGGCTGACAGTGAACTGGATGATGCCTTTAAAATTGTCCCCACTAATTTATACTTGACAAAGTGTTAGAAGCTCTCAACCTCAGAGAACTGTCATCAAACTCTTTCAATATTTTGTGTTTTCAATTCCCTCTGTAAGGACATTTCTCACAAGATCGATTCCACTGTATAAAATTGCTTTCTGTCACATCCCATATATAATATACGACTGGTCTACTCCCATTTTCCCATCAACTTGCATTCATGCATTCAGCTCACACAAAGACCTCCTTGTGTCGAAGGAACACCATTGGAAGCATCACCTAGAGCGCAAAACCATTATTATTTACGACCTTTTGTTGGGCATTCAGTATCCCACATAATCGCAAACATCTCCTTGGAGACCTAAAACTAAATTCCCACCGTTTAGATACACTTCATGTGGTTTTCTATTTTTATACCCAGATTGTTGCATTTTGGAACACCTATAGCCCTCTCGTGGAGTCGGTCAACAAACCATAGCATAGAGACATTTGAATCCGCCCAGCATTTCAAGTAGGACAATAATGCACATCGAATCCTCTGCGCCATACTCTGCGATACCACCTGAAGGCACCTTAAGCATTTTCCCAACCGGACGTGTATAATGCGAAAGCATTTTCGCATAAAACCGCACGCCCCGCACCGTCAGCCCATATTTCCATTGAATCCATCGCACGATTTAGACCTAGATCCCATCTCAAGCTGTGTCCATTTTGCTCGGTTACTCCTCCGACAATATGATGACTGCGACGACGACGCCGCAGACGACGGTTATGGGCTAATCACGTATCGCCCCAAAATGCATATCCATCGATACGCTAATAATATTTGGTTTTGTTTCGCTCTTTAGTGGCGCAGCCAGCAGATATCTAAACTACGTTCTCACTATCATGCAGTCGTCATCATCCTCGCGGGCGTCGCGTCGCGTCGCCTCGTCGGCATCCTCATCCGTACAGAGGCTAATGGCTTGCTGAATATGCATTTTCTAAAAGGGATCCGGAGAAATATGGCTCTCTGCGAACTACTCCCAACCTTAAGTGAGATTTCCATTTTGACGCAGGCCAGATAGGTCGACCACGGTACACTAACCAGGTTGTGCTCCATTATGAGTACTCGTATTGATTTCCTTGGCCCAGGTTGCATCGTATCACTTCGTGGCGCTTGTGGTGCTAATGCCCCACGGCAAGGCACGATATGCGAGACAACGAAGTCCATCCGAGAGCGCTGGCGAAATTGATGACATAGAAATCGTAAATTAGTTCCTTTTCCCTGGTGACTTTGTTTTTAATGAATGGCAGAGGGCCTGCAGACAGATAGACCCTATAATCTGACCGGGCAGTCGAGATCAGTCCTACGGACCTGGAGCGATGAGTGGCAATGCAATGCATTGAATTTTGGGCGGCAGTATTTATTTCGAATGCGACTGCTGGCCTACCCTATCACATCTTATGGGCATTGTCTGTGTGTGCTTTCACTTTTCCTTTTGCGGCAAAGCGTTTGTCGCGCGCAACGTTTGATGATGCATACAGACTTTGGCTTTCCTCGCAGTGCCTTATCGCTGGAAGTCGTGCTGCATACGTCCTATGGGCAAACGGATGATGACTTTTTATCTCAAATAGGCTTGAGGGGGTGGTGCTCCTAGCTTCTGCCTACCAGACGATGACGACAAGCAATCGGATTTTCTCTCCTGTTTTTTAGTTTCAATTAATCGAGCTTTTCCTCATCCTGTCCGGTGCAGGCAGAGATTTATTTTCGTACAACAAAGGATGTCATACGCCCTGTGTATTCGGGTGAATCTCCAAGGAGTGGTTGTTCTAACCACTTTGGCTGCTCCTCTCGTCCGGCAATCGACTATTGAACGCCGATGACTTTGGAACTTTTGCCTTGGCAAGGTAATAATTTGGCTTGTGGTGTTTTGGCTGGCTGCCCAGAAACCGACAGGACTGCCTCTTTTGTCTTCGTAGAAGAACTTTTGTTTTGTTTCGGTTTTGGTTTTGTTATCTCTTAAATTAGTTGGAAATCAATGGAGTCTGAAAAGTGGATTAAAAGATGTGTAGGGCGAGGTATAGGTAGGTTGGCTCCTTCTTGCTGGAATATATAGCTTGTAGCTAATTTGGTTTATTCGTGTTGGGATGAAGTCTACTCTGACATTTTATTTTTTGGAACCGTATTGAAGCGATTCATAGAGAAGTCATTCTTGGCAGGATGTCGTTGAAAGCTTTGGGAGTGGGATTGTTATTGCTCGAAGTTTTCAATTTTCTCGGTGTTGTGTATTAAAGTGGCGAGAATGTGATATTGCGGGGCACGGTGATATTGCAATTTTGGTAACTTCTGTTGTAGATGATAAGAATGCATTGGAATTTCTCAATATTGCATGGAAAGTGCATTCAATTTTATTCTGATTTCGAACTGCTAAATTAAGAGGCTGCTCAAGGCAGATGTGCTCTCGGATGTGAGGGAGACTTTGGTCACAGGCGGCGCTATCGGAATAAAATGTTTGGCGAATAGTGTGTTTTTCTGGTGGTAAAACCTCAAAATCCTCTGAGCCACTACACTGAGCAACCGCAGAAAAATAATACTTAAAGTTTATACAAATGAATTTTGAAAATCATTTTTAAATTCGCTTTATCGCCGCAAAATCGACGGGTTGTCAAGCTAACCTATTGATTGCTGGACATTTTGAAACATATTTTAAAGGCTGGAATAGCTTTTGATAAGAGTTAGTCAAAAATAAACAAATTCGACCGAAGTTTGACTGAGGTCTAAGTACCTAACGCATTTGTTCTATTTAATTTGTAATATATGACCGTTGACCTATGTCTATGATAGATTTTGTTCCTTGGTGACAATAAATAAATAAATAAATAAATTGTTCGAGGTCCATACATCTATCTCTAAGGCAAACAACTCTGGCCAAGCTCTAACCGTCTTAAAAGAGGTATAAGGTATAACAAGCCAATGGGAAAGTATCTTGCGACACAGTCGTGTTACGTTCAACTAGATCGGATGCATGGAGTTTCGAGGGTTTGATTTGCTATTCTCAAATATTTAAATCAGTTTAGAAGTGAAAATCGGTGTTTATCTACGTACAGTCCCACCAGAGTGCGATCTACTCGAGAACTTTCACTTCAGTAAGTATACAAATTTTGTAAACAAAAAACTAACCTCGCTGTTGACAGTCAACAGACCGGCACGGCCAATCTACACGCTTGTCCTTTGCTTTTTTAACATCCCCCATTACATAGAAGAGCTTAGTACGCTGCTCGGGCTAAACCAAATTTGATCTACTCTCCAACTTTTCTCTTCAAACAATAGCTAAAGTCCTAGCTAAATTTTGACAGCGAGCACGCCGTGGGCATGGATAAGTGCCACAGAAAACAGCTGTTCTTTGGAAAAACTTATTTCAAAAATTTAATTCTCTCTTTTCTAGTTCGATGTACTTCTCGTCCATGTAATAATTAAACAAGCTCATCCTTGCATACTTTTCCTCAACAAAACAACAAAACATAACGACCTGTCACAATTTAGCTTGAGAAAATGTTCCGACGCATTAAATGGCCACGCAAAATTTTGACAGACACATGAAGTACATGCTGAAACAAAAGTTTGATTATTTAGCTCGCGCTGCATACCGCTCAACTAAATGGGTTCGCTTAGACTTAGCTCAGGTACATTTTGGAGAGAATTTTGTATGGGAGCGAAAATTTAGCTGGAGCAGCGTACTAAGCTTAAGAGAAAGATATTGTATTCGCACAAAATTTCGAACTCGAGGTGTTAATTCTGACATTATAATGATATAGGGACTCAAAAAAGTGGGTCGCAAAATTCTGTCCCTCTGTCCGTCTGTCCGCCTGTCTATATGTCCCGAGGCCTACAACCTAAACGGCTGTCGAATTTCGATCAAACTTTTTTTTGCACGGTAACCTCAATATGAATGGTACTTGCCATATAAAATTTTCATTCCAGTTTGATTTGTTCGAAAACGGCTCCAACGATTTTTACCTAAGTTGACATTTAATCTTAAGTTGGTGAGGTTAACATGACTGCATACTCAGTTTTCCACTGAAAAATCGAATAATTGTACTTTTGAAAATTGAACATATCTCGAAAACGGTCCATACGATGGTAATAAAAATGCATTTCTAAGGTAATACCGTAATTTCTAAGTTAATGGCAAACTCAGTTTTTCTCCTTATTATCGTAAAATGGATTTTTGGAAAAGTATTTTTTTTTTTTTAATTTCTTTTCTTTTGTTTACCTGACACTGAAAATAACGACTTTGACCAAAAAGCAAACTTAAAGTAAAATTGATGTTTTCAAAATTTGTGCGTCTTAAATTTTCAATTCGAGTCTCCAAAAATGTTAATTTTAAAAACTGCTTATATCTCGAAAATCCCATATTCAATTTGGATAAAACTTTAAAAACCAAGTAAAGCTTACATCCCAATTACAACAATTTGTACTCGGTTTTCAGCCGAATATTTTGAGCAATAGTATTTTTCAAACTTAACATTGCAATATTTGGTACTGTTTTGTCTGCCAAATTTTACAAAAACCGCTCTAACGATTTTAATAAAAATACATAAAAGTTTAAATCAGTATTCGAAATAAGATCCCGTACTTAGTTTTTCTCCAAAAATTCGAAAAAATCTGTTTTTTTTTAATTATTTTTATTTCCACATAACTGTGCTATATTTCTGTTATAATCTCCCCACTTCCGATAAAAATGCAATAACAGCTACGCAAAACGTCATTTTAGCAAATATTATCCTTTTTCCAACTTTGTTGAATATGCACCTTAAAATAATTGCAGCCACTTCCTTACAAAATCAGAAAAGAGAAACTCCTACTACGCTTCTCCTTATACTCCCACTTTGGACTGGGTATAGAATTGTCGATCCCTTCCATTCGTCCCGAAAATGAAAAACTCACACAAAACGAATGATTGTGAGAAGCTATGCCTAGGGTCCATACGCACCTGTTGCGCCAACTATTTTTTTGTATGCCTTTTATACTCGAAAGGTTCTGTCTCATCTAACAACTAACAGGATTAGCTATACCCACTCCGAAGATAGCTTTTTCATTTGAATATAGACAGTAACGTCGGACGGTATGAAGGTGAACTCGAAAATCTCTTTGAGGTCAACCACTTTCATTGCACAAGTACCCTTGTTGGCTGTAGGGACCAAATGTCACAAGAACCCTAACAGCACTCAACAGCATAAACAATGGAATACAACAAAAAAAAATTACATCGAGCCTTGCCTCTGATTCCATAAATCTTCACCGTCTCCTCCTTTCCAAAACAGAGTGACCTGCTACTAAACTGAAACCCACTTTCCCTGCAGCAGCTGTAAAATAGTTACTCAAAATTCATATACCACTCTCCTATAATGCAGCAACTTTATTATCTCTTTTCAGAACTTCCTGGCAGCGAACGCCCAATGCTGGTGGAATGCTCCACTTACGGCTGCGACACGTGCCCTCAAATATGCTGGCCATGTGGCACCCGGTATGCTCCTAGTTACAGCCGAACCCTGTGCTCTGGAGGTACTCCGTGGCGCATATGCGCGCAGTGTACTCAAGCCGCCAGCGACTTATGTCATCTGTTCGGTCGGTAAGTACAAGCCACACCATATATACCTATAAACAATCCAATCCGTCGATGAAGTTGTTAAAACTTTTACTCTCCGCATACATTACTCCACTTTTGGTTGACGAGCAACGAGCTCCTATTGCAGAGATTTTCCAATCTAGATCTCACTTTCTTTGAAGGCAACGCGCAGCTCGCGTTCATGTCAATAAATTCGTCAAAGTGTCCGCCTCGAGGAAGCTCAACGGTGTACACGTTCGCACGCTGCCGTGTTCCCAAATTCCAATTCGCAAATCCGTATACAGAGGAGATGATTGTTGGCTGCGCAGCAGTCCATCATTTCGCGGGCGGGGGGAGGCAAACATTTGGATGTACGTACACGTTTAACTTTCCTTCATCAATTTTTCATATCTCTGGGTGATTGGGTGATTTTCCTCCCAATCAATCGAATTGTATCGACAGATGAAGGAGGCATGAAAAAAAGAGCCATAATCACGCCTTGAGGTGACAACGATTTTTTTTCCGTCGTTGTCGTCGTCGGTTTTGGACGCGCCGCTTCAATCATTTCTAGTGCGCGGCCGGCACATTCGATTTGCGAATGGATTTATGATTTTTAATTGAACATGCAGTGCCTCGAGTGGCGGACTTGTTCGGATAAAGAGTGTATATATACCTGCAATCAACTTTGCGGCAGGATTAATGAATCTGCTCGGCGAGGTGAGAAATTCGTGCTGGGGAATCGCGCTGAGTAAATTGCTCCTTGGAGAGGAGGAATGAAAGTCATTACACGAACTACGAAGGTGCATTTGTCATAATGACATTTGTACAACTGATGTGCGGGTAAAACTGTCACAACTTTGTAAGGCGATTATGATGAGTTTCTAGTGACTGAGTTTGAAAGCGCGTGGAGCTCAGGTTTAACTTGTTGTAATCTGTCTTTGAGGCGTGTTTACTCGGCAGGTTTCATGTGAAATCGGTGGAATTAGGCGGTTTGAGGTTTCTGTTCATATTTTTATAGGCATTTGACATCTGGATGTAAGTTCGCGCTTAAATGCGAATGGTGACAGTTTTTAATCCGCTCGTCTAACACATAAGCCCTTTAGGCGGCTCGCAAAGTCAACAACCCGGACTACCTACCGATTAGATGGCAATAAGTGTTATTAATGAATTTCGAAACCGAAACAACAATAAAGCACACACTCTTGTGATTTCTCTCCGCATAGCTAATTGATAAATCACAAAGAGTTACAAGGCCCGCTCATAAGTGTTAGACATCCGAATTGAAAAAGACTTGTTACGACGCTTTCAGTAATTAAATCAATTCATTGTTTCCCAAAACAATTAATCAATATTAGCGAAGCAAACAAAAGAATTGTCCACGCGTACATGTGGCACACACATCCACTCACTGGGAGACGAAAATGAAACATCGCTAGCAGTCATGTTCCACGTCGACTCGATGGAGATCAATTAAAAGTGTGTGGCAATAAACAATTAATCGATTTAAAGTGTCGCCCTATATCGTCACGGCACTGCCGGTCAGCAATCATTTTAAATTAATAAAAATGCCATTTCAATAAATCGAGATAAATAAATGTTTGTCTGACATGTCCCAGTGAGTGGCTGTCATCATAAAGGGATTGGAATTGGAATAGCTGCGCTATACTTGATTGTATAGCTTCATACTGGTAGATAGACAACAGGAAAGTGTTCCTTATTCAGCTGTCGATTTGAATTGCGAGTGGTATATTGTTTCCGGGTTATTGCACAATGGTTTGGGGCGTACATACGCATGGGGGTTAGGTGAAGCGGAATGGGCCAAAATGTGCTATATGATCTGTCAGAGATAAAATCAGTTTTGAGAACTTGGGCGTAGTTTTTTTAACAAAAAAAAAAAAACACCGTCTGGAAAATAGTGATATGTCTTTGGGACTGTAGGACTTTAGGACTTTATTTATGCGTTTGAGAGTCCATACATTTTATTTCATTTATTTTTTTGAGAGGAAAGTTTTTGGAAACAAAAAACATACTTCCACGAGTCTCGACCTTCCGCCACCGACTCTAAATAAATAGGGACAGCAACCATTCAGGTATAGAAGATATCTCGACTTCATACAACCACCTCATGCTTGGCTTACCTAGAATGTTTGTTCGACAGCCCAAATTCCGTAGAACGTATTGGATTCTGAGTTCGGGACATGCTTATAACGTGACCAAAGCACTTAAGATGGACAGCTTTATTTTGAGTAGTAACTCAAGGGCCTCATGTTTACTGGATTTTTTTTTTCATTTAATGTCTTCTTCAAGCTGCTTCAATCCGCGATTTTGTTTTCATCGGTAATAGGAGTTTGAATCAACATAGAACTTAAAAACGAATGTTTTGCTTTGCAACCAAGTACGGTCCGCCTGACAACATGATTCACCAAGCTTTACCAAATCTAGAGGAAATTGTAAAATCACTGCCTCCATTATATATTGGTAAATAAATCCCCGCTGTACGTACTTTTCTCCACCTCGTTCAATGGGGCTCCAAGAATATGTTGATTAGGGACATGAAACTGACGGCAGCCACTTGTACGTACAGACTTGTGCACGTTTAACTTTAGATCAACTTCAATACGGATGATTTAAAACCCTTTAGCCAGATATTCGTGAGGGATATTCTCTGTCTTCTCAACTTAACATAGCTTCTGCATAGTGTAAACAGCTACTGTTAAGGTAGACCTATCCTAAGTGTCCAATTAGAGCTACAATATATGGTGCTTTTTTTTCTTAACATTGGCCAAAGTTTGGTCGTATATAAGCGTACATATTTCAAAATGGCCTCACTATAAAATGTCTGTGCAAACGTACTTAGCGAAGCTCTTACGGCCCAGGGATGAGTATATTTTTTAGCCACTCCCAGCAAGTTCATTTCCTTTCTCGTTTAGCAGAATATCCATACGTCCCACCATATATTGAACTGCTGAACAGTAAAGTCATATTTAGTGGAAGTAGAGCTTGGCTTATGGGCCTTCATTTTTGCAAAACGGACTTATTGGCTTTTAAAGCTACCTGTCTGACTGGATACCTGAATTGTTGCAGCTATTTTTAGCATAACGGACTTCTTGGCTTTTAGAGCCACCTGGCTGACTAAATATCGGAATTGGTGCAGCTATTTTAGCTTAAAAAATACTACAGTCATCGCTGTTACCGACGAATATAGCTTGAGCAGTTTATGTCAATGGCTGAAAAGGCTGCGTCAATTCCAACTGAATGTCAAAGTCCACAAAATCTCTTTTATACACAGCTAATTTTTTAACTAAAATCCTTACAATTCCAGAAAGCCAAAAGTCTAATGCTTAGCTCGGTTTCAGATTGAACAGGAATTCTGAGCTTGGACTGCCTATTTACCTCTTTACCTATAGGGCTCTGAGCATTTAAGGCCGTATTTCATTCACTCCGCGAGATTGATAAAGTTTTAGCGATTTGATTGTATAACTTACTTTCACTTATGCGGAACTTTTTTTGGGCTACTCAAAGCTATTGATCAATCAGTTTCATTGCGCTATTATAGATGTAGCAACTCAGGGAAGTGCTTTCAAAGTCCTTCTTAGCGGACAAATGTCCACCATTTTTGGATTCGACACATTAAATGGCATTTCACTTTCCACTTCTTTCCTCTAAGAATGCAGATCCTCTTGTTTGCAGATCTGTAATCATGTTTAACTTTAGCAGATCTCTTTACATAACTTTTGGACGAATTAACAATTGCCAGTTCGGGTCGTCGAGTTAATACCTTAAAGGCATTATATTCCCTTTCATGGCTTCTTGATCTCAAGGCTTTTAACAAGCACAGTTTTTTTAAAGGTAGAGCTTTTGTAAAGCTAAAGCTTTAATTGTATGCACTCAACTACTACACTCATCTACTCTGCGCCTGTCAGTTCGGGACTTGTTCGATTTGCCACTCCTTCTGGAGGAAACTTCGCAGGTGATATCTCTACCTTAAAGAGCTTCCATCCACCTCTAAAGTCAGCTCCATGAGAGGGCAGATTAAAAAGCCAGTTTAAACGACATTTCTAGCTGTTGACGCAATTTGATTAACAATTATTAGCTTTTGCTAAAACTGTCATTGCGAAGAAAGAGGTATTCAAATTCGACCAATGAAGGTTCGGTAAAAAAATCTACACTTGGAGTTCATCTGAAAAAGGCTCCACTCAGTCGTGAATCTGCCGGCAAATATGAAGTACTTCCTTGATTGTTGGAAGCACTTTGAGCCCACCCAAATATTTGAATCTTGTTAAACTCTTCCTCAATGGTGTTTGCAAAGTGATGACGGGACCACCATCAATACACGGTGGTAGACCTCTCCCAACACTCGGTATACAAATTCCTTGAAATACACTCAACTGCCAATTTGATGATATGTAAAATTAATTCACCACCACCCAGCAGCTGGTCACCTCGGAAGGCTCACAAACTATCCACACATTGTTTCATAGGCAAATCATGTGCCCAAGCCTTCCTATATATACCGAAAGATCAACCAAACAGAAAAACCATCTCTGGGGATTGATGAAATGCTTTAACCGCTTCATGCAAATCAATAAATACGCGAGCTTGTCCGACTCCACACCAAAGAGGAAATCAATTTCTTACCATCTCCTCCGCTATATAGGGTTGGGGGCTCTCCGGCCCGGCCAGCTGGGAAAATGATTGAAAAAGCGCTTAACATCCGATTATTGCCACCTATTATCTGGTACCTCTTTGCATACGAACGGACGGATAGCCAGACAGAGTTTGGCGAGTTCAATTGCCATAGGTATATACCGTGGACCGTGCGCTTGATCTCTCGCCAATTCGAATCGAATTAAAGCAATCAATAACCGGGCATAACAATTATTGCCTCGCTGGCCGCAGTGAACAGTGCGCGCAGCGCGAACAGCGCTTCCAGCTGAGGAATGTCCATGGAAAAATCATTCGTGAGAGTGCAGGCTGCTGGCGCTGGTGCAGCAGGAAGCCCACGAGGGAAATTCTTCTTTTTTTTCCAACGACGACGACGACGACCATACGTCGAAAGAAAGGAAAAACCTTTTAGCAGTAGGTCGGTGAGTTGAACAGTGGACGGCTTTTGTGTTGGGCATCAAAGTTATCGCTGATTGAATGCTCCAGCAGCAAAGCACTATCATCCGGATTTTCAAGCTGATGGTCGGGGGAAAAATTTAAAAAGAGAAACTACTCGTACCTTGGATGGCAGGTTGGTTTAAGGACGATTTTATTTTTACAATTTCTTTGAAGTGCTATCGTGGTGTCTTCCGTGGTGCCTGGCGGGCTGCGAAGAAGTGTTATATGCTTGGCTACACCCTCTTGGCGGGTCAAAGGTTTCGTTGGGACGGTATTGAGAGTTGTTAGCGCGTTGATTTGGTACTGAATCGGTGTCCATGTCAAAGGTGCGTTGATCAGGTATTGGACGAGTTTGACGCATCTGAGAGTTGTAAAGATTCTGATTGTTGTCGGTACAATTTCTTGATGTTGGGCATCGCCTTCCTCTCTGTGGTGTAGATGCTGAATGGGGCTGAAATAGATCAGATTCGTCGCGAATGTTGAATGTCTGATTGTCAGTCCTGTTCGGTGCATTCACATTGAATGTCTGGCCGCCTGATCTTGTGGGTTCGACTGTGACGTTCCTAGACCGCGGACAGGTATTACAAACACTTCGATCCATGTCACTATAAAGTACTGTGTCCGAGTAAGAAAGATGCACCCTGCCACCTGGCTTGATCATAGTCGACACCAGAGCTGGGTGCGGCCGGAACGATTTGGAATTATCGGAAGCATGACATATCCGGTCGCCAGTTCTATTTGGAGCGGTTCTTAACGGAGCGCAGACATTAAAAGTTTCATTGAACGACCTTTGTCGAGGTGTCCTGCAGGTGACATTATTCGTCCTTGGGTTGGCATCACAGTCGCAGTTATTCGCCTCGCTGTAGGCTGAAATATTCGTTCTATTTCGGGACGATGGAGTTCGACCTCCTGGGCTTGAGTGGTGGCCAAGCGACGAATATCTATCCGAAGTATTGTTCATCTGATTGGCACCACCTCGTGTTGTAGCTTCAAAATTGTATAAGTCCTCTATTTCCAGTGCCGCTTGGGCTAGTATGTCCCACACATCTCGACCTAGGCTCCCGCCGCCTTGGATCCGGAGTAGAGGTGCCTGATTACAAGCTTCCCATGGCTTGAGGTGACTTTCAGAGCAGTCTTCAGACTCTGTTGGCATTAAATTTGAATGCGTCACTTTTCGGTCGGGATCAATGTGATTAGTTTTGTCATTTGGTTTCGACATTTGTTAATTTTCCCTTTCGCTTCACTAAAATTTTGACGAGCAATAAAATGGGTCCGCTCAGAAATAGATTTTTAACTGTGAAGTGTAAAAATAGCTTGCTATGAAAATGAAAGGCTGTGCTAAGAAATCGTTTTAGAGGACTTGGTCTTGCACTTGCATAATGCCAAGTGTTACTGCGTCTTAGTAGTCTCAAGTCTTACTGCAACTAACTCCTAAATAATACTGGCATCCACAGATGAAGACACAATATTTCGAGATTGCCGGGACATTAACAGGTTATTGGTGATCACAAGTTTAGGGTGAGCTAGAAACTGAATCTACATTCTTTATTGCTAAAAAGTCTTTTGAGGCTTAGATTCCTTTCTTCTAAAAGTGAAAAGAATCAACTTTTATATCACTTTATCTACCAGATAAGCAGCAAATCGAAATCAGGTGGTAGCAAATGACGTGTACAACTCTAGCAGGGTACAAGAAATTTGTCTCAGAATAGCTATTCTAAAATAATACAGCTATGTGACAGATAAGTTTTGTAAAAAAATGTTGCATTCTCTTAGCTGCTACTTTTATTCGATACTTTATCTACTGGTTACCGCTCGAATAAAATTCAAAAATGTCAGATAAGCCGTGTCAATATGTCTGGATTTTAAAAAGACTGATCGTGATTTCTTGAACCTTTGTGTCGCCTTTTTCGTAAACAAAAAGAAAGAATCCATTCTCCTAGACTTACTTTATGCTTTATCTGCTGGTTAGCGCCCGAAAAAATGCAGAGCCTTTCCTGGATATCAAAAAGCCTCGACTCGTGATTTCTTGAACGGTAGTCCCCTCTTTATAGTAAATAAAAAGAAAGTAACCAGTTCGCTGCACTTATTTGAGGCATTATCTGTTGGATAGCTCTCGAATAAGATTTAAAAAAGTCAAAAGTATATGTTAAAAAAAATAACCCCGATTTATAATTTCTGGGACCTAAATCTTTTTTTCTTTGTAAATAAAATATAGGACTACCTGCGTCCTGATTTTATTTGATACTTTATCTGTTGGTTAGCTTAGCGAATAAAATTATAAAAATGTCAGACAGTCTTATTCTCAAATTCAAAGCAAGTTGGGCATTAAAACTACACTTAAATTTGACACATTATCCGTTGGCTACTTTCTTACAAAAACTGTCTGCACTTCGTCTGCTCTTTGTCCCAGCAGGATTCATCTACTGAGTTTCTTTCTGTCGCCTGTAGCTCACTTTGATTTGCCTACAGACAAAAACAAAAGAGTATAGCCTGTCTGTTTACCAAATGAGTCTGCAGCTCAAGATATCATCCCCAAAGGCATCCACTTATCATTAATCCACCTTCCAAGGCTCTCTGTCCAATATCGCCAACTTGACTGCAAGATAAGACCTCGAATTATACACCTGAACCTGGCGGCTCCGCTGCGCATTTGGTGTTTGCTTGCTTAATGCCCATTCAAAGTCTACACCTTTGTGCAGTTAATCTTGGCGTGTGTCTCTGCTGCGTCCGAAGTGAAGTATTGGCGGCATGTAGCCGAACAACAACTAGTTCGATGCAAAATGTAAATTACCCGCATGTCCATAAAGACAACCGGGCCGAAAGACCGCGAGGACTCCTTTATGTACACTGTCCGCGCTGGTGGATGGGGAAAATCAGTAAACAAATTAAACCGAAAGGGGGAAATCTCTCAAGCTTTGCACTGAATAATTGAATGGCCGACTCCGAGATATATGGCCAAATGGACGACACTGTCAATGGACAGAAATCTATTTTGCGAGAGCGCGCATTCGACTGCGCTTGAGATAGAAAGTTGTTCATAGCGTTTGCTATATCCCATGCGAGTGTTTGCTGCATCGCCCACACCGGACCTCGGTCAAGCTAATAAAAATCGCTTGGCCAAAGTTTCTGTGCAGCAGAGTTGGGCACGCCAGATATGGCTCTGAGATGTGAAACAGGTGTACATCGTGTTCAGTGAGCAAAGGCTTTCCAATCGATTTGCATAGGTACAGAGTTGGCCACCTCCTCCGGATGGCGTGTCAGTTTTATTTTCTCTAATTGTCACTCAAGTGCACGGAAACCTCCTGGCGGGTATCCTACCGGAGAAGATTGCTGCGTGGATCACTTATGCAACGCTCTGATTATTCAGATGGTCTGAATCTGGATTTAATCTCTTTTAGAATTGTTCTCAATGGTTGGCGGTGATTAAGAACTAGATGTGCGGGTGAGATATACTTTGGTGTATGGGGTGGACGCACTCCCATTGTATTGTCTGCTAGAACCTGGGAACTGTTCAGCGAACCGTAGATGATCTTTCTTCAGGTGATTTTAGGCTACGAGTGTGTACATATAAATAGCTGTAATAAATTGCTTGACATTTCCGCTTGAAATAGTTTTAAGATGGCTGTGCGCAAGCAATTCATTCCTTTTTGTTTAACGACATAATTGCGTTTAGTTCTGTTCTGTTAGCATAATGAGATGGCGTTTATGTAATTCGGGCCAAACTGCGCCCATTTGTTAACGGAACTCAATCGTTTGATGCAGTGATGAGATCCATTTACGAGGCCAAGTTGTTTCTCATGAACAGCGAAGCACTTTTCCAACTGATTATTGACATTGAAATTTTGCACAGAACCGCTCTTTAAGCTGATGACTTAGAAAAGTCCCTCTAAAATTGTTACTTCGAACAGAACACTTTCCAATTGAAAAATGTTTCCATTTCATATGTTTTTCATTGCCCACGGGTATTTTTCCCCAACAATTACAAAATATGAAATCGCCATAACTTACCCCGCAAATACGACCAACATATCCCCCGTCTAGCAAGTACAAAACGCTTTTAAATTGCTGCCTTCATTTTAACCGCAAGACGACACTGAAACAAGCCCCATGAAACATGTGCTTCCATCACAAACAAATTACCAATTAGTGTTAACTACTGGAGAAACCAAATAATCAACACGTTTACCACGACTCTCTTTGGGCAATAAAGCACGGCCACCTAACTCACTGCGAGAAATCCCAATAAATTACCATCTTCAAGCAGTTATTTCTTCATCGCGCATCGCATCATCCGAATGCAGTAAACACCGTCAACAAGTGGTATGCCACGATGATGGCATGGAGCCGTGCCGACTCCTTATGCCGTAAATATGCAAATTGCAGCAAACAAAAACAAACAACCGAAAGACAATTCGAGAAAGAAAAAACACTGATTTATGTCCATCTTGATCCTTTCGACAAATATGCAAATCTTCTTCGCATCCACGCGTTGATTGACAGCGCTCGCAGCCGAAGCATATACTCGTACAGTGGGATGGCATTCGAAATGTTGAAAGCATAATGCCATTCCAGCGTCATGACATTAAATCAATGGAAATATTATCAATTATTTTGTCAGGCAAGCGATCTGTATATGCGGTTGCAATTTGTTGCAAGCCTCAAGGCCTTTGGAAGGTATGTGGAAGATTGCTTCTGTTGCGCTCTCCACTTCCTGGAGTCTGCAGATATAGCACCACCTGGTGGAGGGGCAACAAAAACCAATTGATATAATCGTAAAATCGATCATCAACGTCGTCTGTAATGTGAGATGTTGCGATTTTTGTGATGTCATCGGGTTGTAATTCATCACTCGGGCACAGCCGATCGACACACTCAGGAAATGAAGTGATTGGAGTTTTTTTTTTATTGTATTGTACGTATGATTGAATGGAATCCTGAAAGTTGAATAAAGGAATGCCGACAAATTAAATCGAATATTTTGTGAAAGACTCTTCACTTTCTTCTTCGTCGACTTGAGTAGTGCGATATGTCGAACCATTTAGTCTCATTTTTAACCTTCGAAAATCACAAACTGTATATAAAAGGTGGGCCATCTAGTGGTTTCTTTTTAAATCATAGGTTATTTTGACACTGACAGCTGTTTCCCTTAATGATCTAAGCTACATCAGCGCTGCTAACATTCTTGGCTTGATCAACGGAAGTAAATGGTTCACAACGAGTAACCAGTAAAGGAACCCCTCAACACCAGTGGTATGCACAATGGGCCGATTAACGGCCTAAGTGTTTCTCTCACCGAGAGCCACTTTAACATAACATAACAATTCCGCTGGAAATGTTTACAGAACGTCAGTATCATACCCCCGCGGAACGAAATGAGTCGCTTTATGCTTGAACAACGTTGGGAAATATTGAGTGTTGTGTAGCCCAAACAGTGCGTTGAAGAGAAATTTTGGGCGCGCGTTACTGTCGAGAAGCCAATGTATCCATAGGGATTGGCAGTTTTCTGCGGATTGTGGAGTGGTGGCATAATTGGACAAGTTTTCCTCGAAAATGAACAATATTTCAGTCAACGGTGTCCGTTACAGATCCATGTCAACCGACTTCTTTTTACGGATATTTAAGACATGGATTTGGATCTGGTTCATGCAGGATGGTGTGCCATGCCACACAGCACATGCCGCAATCGATCTTTTGCGCACTAAATCGTATTAACGGCCGTCTTGGCGATGTCAATTGGCCGCCTCGGAGCTGCGATTTGACCCCTTTGGACAATCCGCAAACTATTCAAGGAGTTTTTTTTATACTGTGACGTATTTTTGCAGAGTAAGAGAAAACAGAAAAGCAATTGTGGCGGAATCGTTAATACAAAAAAGGGTCATGCGGAATAAATTATTTTTTTCAGACTGTAGTTCTTGTTACACCTCTGCCACTGTCCAGCTACGGCGAGGCTACGTAACAGATCTTTAATGCCTCAGAAATGTGGAACTAAGGGACATCATGGAGGTACGCAAACTATGTTTAACTGCATCCCATGCTCGATGTTTTCAAATAATTCACAACTTTATCGAGTCCGGTGTTTGGTAAATGGTTACCTCCACTTCGCTGCACTCTATTCAAAACATACGCCCCTATGCAATTATAGAAAATAACGTTAACCTCATGAAAATCTGGCATATTCGTTTTTTTAAAGCTTGGTATTTTATTTTTATTTATTTATTTCACGTACAATCTATTGTCCGAGAGACAAGAATCGAATGTACCAACAATCTAATAATTTCACACCGGTTCAGCTCGGGGTTCCTGTCCAAGAAATCTGCTAGTAGCATTTCGCTATGCATCATCACTAACATCTTTTGACACCTTCCGAAACACAGAACACATTGCAAGTGACTTAAAAAAATAGTTGGCGCAACAGGTCCGTATGGACCCAAGGCCTAGCTCCTCGCTACCGTTCGTTTTGCGTGAGTTTTTCATTTTCGGGACGAAAGGAAGGGATCTACAATTTTATGCCTAGTCCAAACGGCTAATTGAGAAGCTTCTTCATGACAGGTATGCTCTCGGAAGTTTGTCAGACGTTCGCGAGAGGTGGCGAGTGGAAAAAAACCTTACGTTGAAATTTGGGTTTCTCCGAAACTAGAACCTGTGACCCCTCGCTGAGCAGTCCAACACACTAACCACTAAGCTACTGCGCCGATTCTTGGTATCCACTAATTTGGCTCATATTATTATGAACTGAACTATCCTTGATAGTACTAGTTTCAATTGTTGATTCGGGACTTGAATGTATCGTTTCGTTCAGCTATTAACTTTTCATATTTATGTGTCAAAACTTTATGCAGCTATTGGTACTTTTGTCGTTCGATATTGAGGTCAACACCTTCTGAAAGTTGGTGTTCTTATTTAAGAAAAGGCCTTCTCCTTGCAAGGTCTTTAAAATATCAAGCTTTTGCCCACCTTTAAAGGACCTTTAATGCTTCTTGTAGTACGTTTCTAAACGTCCCTTAAGCCATCTGTAATCCCCAGCTCGCCCCCTGTCATTACCGCGTCGATTGGAATAGTGAAACCCCTCACAGCGGATGACTTATCTATTCATATTTACTCCACCCAAAGATGCAGACTTAGATAGTAAATATCCACTCATTAGGGCTAAGCCGTGTGCTATTAATGAAGAGGAAACGCGAATGCGGTCATAACTCAGGCTCAACAATGCAGCACTGTATCTATTACTCTGTGTCTGGTTGTGCTCTCAAACATTTAACCAACAAAACAGGAACAATAACAAACAAAACGATGAAAGCGAAACCAGTATAGCAAACCGAAACCATTTAAACTCATTAAAGCCGTTCTTCGGGAAAACAAATCATTTGGTAGCAAGAAAGCAATCAATCAGCTGCAATTGGTAGCTCAATTATGCATCTCATTGATCTCGCATATATCACGATTTCATTTCTTCCAGCCCGATAAAGGGGGTCTCCGCTCCCTCTCTCTCTCTCTATGTCTCACTGGATGATACAAATAGAAGGAGATGGGAGAAAGAAAAGACTTTCTGCGCCTCTTCTATTGCGCATAACAAATGATATTGTTGTTGATTGGTTGGCAATCAAAGCCGAACAAAGGGAGTCTTCGCTTCTTCAGTCCGAAGCTAAACGCGGTAGAAGAAACAGTTCACCATAGACACGATCAATCAATAATTGTTTGGCTGGCTCTGATGGTGCACCAAGAGAAAAGAAAGAAAACCATCAACGTCTTCGATCAACCGCAACAACCGTCATCAGCTATCTCGGCGAAAGAGTGCGATACTCTGCGGCGGTGGTGGTGGTGATTAATGCTCTGGCAGGACTCCGCGCTCCGCCGCCGCCGGGGCCATGTTGTGGAACGGCAGATATAGATCACAGCTTTGAATGGTATTTGACACTGGTGACGGCATCGGTAGCACACGATCGTGATCGAAATGAAAACGAAAATGAAGCTGAAATTCACTTTTGCAACGAACGGCTTCGGATTCTGCGTGCTACAATAGGTGGCATAAATCTGCGCCAATGTGACAAGCCATGTTGCCCCATTCGGCGACATAACTCTGTTCGACATTGCGCATAGAAATTGTGGTAAAAGTGGCCACTGCAGGCCTCCTCCGACAGCCAGGATGGGTCATTTCACATGCGCGATGCAATCAAATCGTGATTAAACCGTTTGTTTTGATTTTGTGGCAGCGACCGGGCCTATCTGCATGAGAATCGATTTTATTTCTCTGTCATGTCGAATTAATTATAAGACGTGCCACACAAAAAGCCGAATTGGGTTGGATTCGGGAGGTCAGCGACGGTTGGTTTTGTAGGTACGCGGCGAGCCATCTATTTGGCAGAGTGTATAGTTCAACTCACGACATCTGGGACTTCTGTGTGAATCTGGAACACTCCACAAGCCGGGGAGCTGACTCACGTTGCTTTTGTTTGCGCGATGAACATTTGCTGCGCTAATAAGGAAGTACTTTCAGTGTTGCCCCATCGATGTTGTGCAAGGAATTGAATCGCGTATGGGACTCGACGGTGAACAATGCAAAGAGAGTGATGAAATATAAATAAGTTTGCAGGTTGTTTGAGAGGCCGATTTACCTTAAGGTTGACAAAAATGGAGGCCCTTCTGTAGGTGGATGCTGGGGTATAGGGTTCCCTTTCGCAAATCACATATTCGGTCGATAATTTCTGCCCTTAAATCGCAAGGGAACATGTCCTCCCAGGTCCAGATCCGTAGCGCCATTGATGCGGTAATTGCCGCCATTTGTAATTTTTTCAACTTCGGTCCAAGATTCTTTGAGGCTGTAGTTAACAATAATTTTGTCAGACTGGTAGGATTTTTGGTCACTTATACTGGCTTCTTAAAGCGAGGTCCGTGCCACTGCTTATTTCGGCAGCGTGGGCAACAGGAGTCGTAGCTTTTTCTTAGAATTCTTAGTTGAGCCCTAGTTACAGCCATACGTTAAACGAAACCTTAAAAATGTTCTCTTGCATTTTTGAACCACTTCAACCTAATGGTTGAACTCAATCTTGGTTTTTAAATGTTGCCTATAAATTAAAATTATTTTTCCGATTAAATTCTCAGTCAATTCGAAAAAAAAAAACAAATCATTCCACTGAAATATTTCATTTCGTTACTGTTCCACCCGCATGAATTTTTTTCTGATGATAACCAATCAGTGGTAGTTGATTTGTTGTAATTGTTTTCGTAGGGGAAAATTTGTCTGGCAGAATTTTGGCTATGACAGCATAAACGGAAAGAACTTTTTTCGGTTGCATTTTACTTAAACTGAGGCTTTATTGCAAAACACGAATGACTGCCCGATAGATGGGCAAAATTCTTCTTCGTTGTCAAAGGCATCTGAAAGCTCAAGCAAGTGACCTCAACCTCAGTCTGCATCACTTGTTGGTTGCTATTGACGGCAATTTTCACAGGCATCCCTCTCCTTATTTATATGCTGCAAGGTCTGTCGTTCTGACATACAGCCATACCCATCTCCTTGTATCCCCCTTTTCAAATCGCAACTAAAATCCTTTACTCCTCTGCTCATCAAAATCAAAACAATCACCGTTGCAACTCCATACCAAATAGCCCACGAATTGCCCAAAGCCGCTAAGTGCACAATTGACATCCACACTATGATTTCGTTAATTGCTTCCGTCATATGGAAATTATTCTCCAGCGCAAATCCGCAGCACAGCCATCGTCAGCATGTGCGCTGCTATACTTTCTGTTGGCAACACAATATCCAACATATCCAAGGACTGTTCCGCTTCGCCAAAAAAAGTGCTTCAAAGTCAAAGGTCCCTCGAACATAATAGCGCGCGCTTTACTCTCATCTCGACCACTAAGTACGAGTATACTTTCGTTGCGCGAGTCCGTCCACGCCGGCCGCCCAACCGAATGTCATGTTTCCTTGGCACACAGTTGATTGCCAAGTATTTTCGCACCGTTTCGACGCGCTAGTCGTTGCAGCCTCATACACATCTCGTCGTATATATGCAGTCCATCCGAACGCGGATAGAAAGCCCCTTCCTATACATCCGCGTGGTGATTACGATGATGATGGGCATCGAGTGATTAAATAGATGGTCCTCATAAAATAATCGTGAGCAAACATCGGAAAATTTGCCGAAAAATGCCTGCCTCCCTCCAAACCAAAGGAGAGGGGATTCCGACCACAGAGAGTACGAGTATGTCCGCTTTTATTGAAATTACTAGGCAAATGTGTTTGACACGATTTTAATATTTTAACATGACAGTTGGCAGTTTCTATTACTATTATTATTTCGCTGGATTTTTTTTTTCTGATTTCGTTGCTGCAAATTGCTGTTGTTGTCGTTGTGGTAAATGCAAATTTGTATAAAGGAGGTGACGTCGTCACAGGAATACTCGAAAAATACACGTCAATGAGTTTCAACTTCAAGTGACAGAGTTAATTATTGCGTACACGGCTGACTGCGCGGATCAGAATGTTGCTGATGTTTTGCTCGCTTGTAAGTGCTGCAACAATGTTGGAAGTATAATTCTGTGTGGCACTGCGTGGCGGCAGACTGCTGAAGAGATCGTCCAATTACATGCGATGGCAGCGTTTTGAAGATGTGATTTATTTCGGAGGTCGCTTGTTTCGAAATATGTGCAATTTGTGTTGTAAGTGAGTTATTTTGACAGTGTAGGTGAAGACAAGCGGCTTAGGAATTTAAGTCCAATTAGCAATGGCTGAACATGGCGGTTTAGATTGGGCTAACGCATAATTCGAACTGGTCCATCACATTCAGGAGATCAAATGAGGCGTTTGTTTTTGGCATCTTCGACGAAAAGTGAAGTCTCCTCTATTCAAAGGGTGTTGGGATAGTAGTAATTTATTGGTCTTAGATGGGTTGGGAAAGGTAGACACTTAGCCACTGATATTCTTGGTGGTTGGATATGAAAAATTCGGTCGTTTTCAAACTCCCAAATGGTATTGATCGACACATCACTCAGTGGAAAGAAACCCTCGACTACTCTAATTTGTAGGTTGCTGCGGGCCACTTGGGGTTAGTCACAGCTCTTCGCATCGGTTTATATTTTTGTATGAAGAAATTGCTGACTACTGCATTTCTCAGCAATAAAATATTATTGCCGTAGGACTTTTTAATAATGCTCACATGATCTGTATAGATCATTGATTTCCAAGGTTTACAACAACAGTACAAGATCCAACTTTTGCTGTCAACCATGGAAATCAATGATCTATACAGATCATGTGAGCATAATAAAAAAAGGCCTAATACCATAGAGACCACAATTACTATTTCTTTGAGCCAGGAAGGCAGCAGAGACCTATCCAGAACAACTAAGAAATTTCTGTACAAGACTTTTTTCTGCTTGATGCTGCTGAAGCTTGGACTCCATAAAAAAAAGCGTAAAAAAACGCAGAGATATTTATCTAACCTGAAAGGCTTGTTTTTGGAAACCCATTAGATGTAGTTGAAGTTCAGTAACAGGTTAGCATTGAAAATTCCTGAGAAAACATCTCGTTGCAGTGCTGCGCAATAAATTAAGTTTGTTCAAAGGCAGCTTTCGTAGGAGGTGCACAAGAACGGCTAGCTGGTATATTTTACGTCAGGTCATGATCAACCTGCAACAAGCTGAAATTTGAACGTGTGAAGTCAGACAATTCCAAGATAAGACAGTGATCTTGTTGAGCTGTCAAATAAAACGATGCGCGATCTCTTGCTCGGTATTTTGTGTGGACCCTACATCATTGGAAAATCGTTTTACCTACCCTCTGGTAGATCTTTTGAACACTTCCTTGAAAGTAGTGCCCCGTATTAGATTTGAATGGCCGCTCCTTGTGCAGACTTGTTTCCCACCGTAGCATTTGATCCTACACTCCCTCCTTTTTTAAGTTAAACTCGCGGACAGTTTTCACAACAGGTTTTAGTATATGCATATCGAATAATTAAACACCATTGATACTGTTAAGAATTTGTGGATGATGGTTTTCTTTTATTAGGATGAAATTAAAAGGAAAAGGTACAATTTTAACGAACAGAAGATAAAAGGTAAATTTTCCACGTTGTTCTCTACTTGCCAACTGTCAGCCTCTACAAAATGTCAAGTGCTGTCAAAAAGCATAGGGTAAATGGTATTCTGATCTCGAACTTCGCGTTCAGGAGTGTAGATAACTCGTTACAATACTAATAGAAAAGCCTCGTTCTTGTTTTCGTTGACGTTTCCTTGCAAAACTCAGCACATTGGTGACGGTACTTTTAGTGTCACTTTGGCAGTGTTGCCTGTGATGGTGTTGGAGATATTCTAGCGGAGAAATTAAAGGATTTCTGCCAGGCAAAAATTCTAAAGGTAAAGGGTTTTCCAATAAGAGGTATTATTTTGGTATTCAAAGAAAAATTACATTTTTTGAGATAAATGATCAGATGTTTCATTCATAATAAAGAGGAAGGTATGCCGTTAATAATGAAAATCAACATCAGCCAAATGGCTACCAAGAGCACGCATACAGGACCATATCCTATTCATGAAATTTTCCATAACCAAATCGCAAAGTGGCTGCCCTATGTCCTCGACAGCCTCACGAATTTTATCTTTGAGGTCTTGAAGCGACGCAGGGCTGTTGGCGTAGACCTTATCTTTCGCGTGGCCCCAAAAGAAGAAGTCGCAAGGTGTTAAATCACAAGATATCGGTGGCCAATTGTGAGATAACACGGTCCGGAAACTTTTCCCATAAAAGATCATGCATTTCAAGGACCCAAAGATCATTTTCATGCATTTTAACGACCCAAACACGACGTTGTTGATGATCGGCCGGCTTGAGTTCTTGTGTTAACTGAACTTTATAAGCCTTAAGACCCAAGTCTTTATGCAAAATACGGTGTAATGACGTTTGTGGAATGCCCAATTCCAAGGAACGACGTAGAATGAACAAACCTGGGTTTTCTTCAACACTTTGGGCTACAGCAGCAATATTCTCAGTTGTTCTTGAGCGACATGCACGGGTTTTATTCTTCACATCACTAACTTGTCCCAACAGCTGGAATTTTTCCACCAATTTCTGTATTGCGGTCCGACAAGGTGCTTCACGACGACCAAAAAATGCTTTAGTCTTGCGAACTGTGACTGCAAGATTTTCACCATTTTTGTAGTGAATTTTAATAATTTCAATGCGTTGTTGAAGCGTGTATCGTTCCATTTTTAGTAATGGCGTAGTTTCTACTTGTCAAATGTCAAAGAATAAAAGCTTCAAAAGTGAAAGCTACCGAAATAGCGGGTCATTCACAATAACACATCTCCTTGGAAAACCCTTTAGTAGAGCCCTCTTACAGCATCCGTTAATACTATTCAACCGTTCACATTAAAAGTATACAGTATGTTGTCAAAACAAACATATACCTAGCTCTAAAGGTCTTAAGTTCCTCCCATCATCACCTACTGTCTCTCTAATAGCCACCTGCTTACCTAATCTCAGGCTTCCCGTTCAGAAGCAGCTATGCTATTCATTGTTAAGACTTTTCAACCAAAAATAGGTCTGAAGATCCCCCACTTGAACAGATTTCTTAAGACACCCCACGTTTGCATTTGAAGGAGTCTCCACAAAACACTATCCATGTCCATCAGCGGAAACTATATCCAGATTAGATTCCATAAATGGTAATCAATACCTCTTAGCCCTACAAACCCTGTCGTAAGCCTTTTCGGCGTTTATTTATAGACTCTTGCCTTACTCGACTATACGAGTATTCGTATCTACATTCCTTATCGCTGGAAAAATTGCACACCATTGCCTGCCACTATGTAAATTCGCTGCGGAGAAACGCAATCCTACTTTCAATATCGTTGGCATGCGAAACGAAAAAAAAAAGGAAGGAAAAACCAAATCCAAAAGCAACGCATTCCACTTCGATAAGGAAGTATTCACTTTATCCAGCCAGTCTTGCGAGAATTCCATTCAACTTCTAAATACAGAACTTGCAGACGACCATTTATACACTCATGACACCCAAAGCTGCCAACGCCAAGTGCTGCTGCTGCTCCCATCGAGAGAGCGAGAAAGATGTGTGCAATGTGCATGTGGGAAACGAGTGCTACATTCCCGTTCCAAAGCAGGAATTTCCATGTAATCGTCGCTTAACGGCGTGAGAGTGAAGTGCCCAACGGAATAGCGGTAGCAAACGGGAGGGTGAGTCAAAATCTGGAAATAGTAAACAGACCAAGACCAAACTCCAAGTTCAAGGAAAGAAAAATCGATCGTTTAGGTTTTTTTTTTCTTTTCTCTTTCCACGAGTAAACGAAGGAGAACAAGAAAAAAGAAATCACTCTCCAGCCAAGAACCAAAGTCAATGGCAAGTGGATGGACACCCGGCTTATGCCAGCAGTCGTAAAAAAACGTCTTCTTTTTTCCCGTTGCGTGTTGTTCCACCGCATGGGATGCGGAAGTGCCTGGGATGTCACTATATGGCCATGCAACGGACGGTGCAAGAATTCCAGTTTGGAGTGGAGATTCTGGTTTTCGGGAATCTCCGCCAGAAGTCATAACTGGTTCCGTCAGAATGGAGATTCGATGAGTTCAGGATGAGATATGGGGAACTGTGGTGGTGCAATGCACACTAAACGTGCTTATGTAAATGACAACGTCCTTAAACTTGCTGTGAAAAAGTTCGCCAACACCATAGGGATGCAAATAAAATTCTCAATCCCATTACATTTCAAAAGATACTTTGACACTCTGGGGTAGGGTATTCAAATTGCCAAACAATTTATGCAAGATGGCTGGATTATTTTTAAAGCTGAAGGAATAATTCAATTATCATCCTGCGGAAAGTGTCCTTCCGCTGTGTAAGTATGATGTCGTGTACTGCCACTCGAATAATGCCATTTTGACACATGTTCATTTGTAGAAAGTCGTAGTGCTGCGCTCGGCACAAGTCGCATTGATTGTTTACTCGAGTTAAATTCGATTGACTGCACATTATGCTGTCATTGTTGAAGCACAAAATTTGGTATTGGAAACGCTGACTGCTTGTATGCGTGACATGAATAGCGATATGGTACTTCGTTGGGAAACTTTTGCTGAGGCAGTCCATTTTGTCTGGGAGTTTTGCTTTTGAATTTAAATTTAAGGAGGGATTTTTAACATTTTGACTTTTCTGTAAGTTTTTTTTTTGTTCAAAGCTTCAAGGGTTAAAGATACTTAAGCATTTTTAAAAAGAATTGCTTCAATGCAATAGGTGGGATCAATCCAGATAAAGTTGCAATGATTTTTTTAAAAAGTTCTTGAAGCTCTTGTTTAAAAGCTCTCATAGATAAAAAGGATTTTTTTTATTTCTCAGCAAATACATCCGATTCTATGGATGCAGATCTAATCGAATCTTCATCAGAAATGCCAATGAGCACAATCCACTTTGCATTTTTCCCACATTTTGTTACGTCTTGCTCTTTAGAACGTTCATTTCGAACACATGCAAATTGAGTCTATCGTAAAGCATTCTTTATCAAAAGACCACCATCAGTGTTCGTTTGAAATTCATCCACCATACATTCTGATAATTGACTTGTCCTTGCATTCAGGCGTCGTTGAAAAGATCCGCTGTACTAACACCAAACGACCACCCCTTGCCCATTGCATTCACTCGCAACCTCACCCAATTATTGCAACAATTAGACACGAAAAAAACCCACTCTCAACGTAACGGATACCCAAGCAATTATCTAACAACACAGATTTAGCTTTTTTCCTATTTTGTTGCTGGTCCGACAAATTTTATCGCTTGTCACTTAATTATGGCTGAAAGTCTGTCTTGGAAGGAGCAGCGGCAAAAAAAAATCGCCGCAACTAGGTAGCCACGGAATGGTATTAAAGAGCATGACACGCCGGCGCAACACTCTCAGTGCGGTCTAAGCATCTTGTTAAATGGTCGGAACGTGGCTGGCTTTTGCTTGCGAGCGAAGCTAGATTTCGCTGCTGATCTTACTGATTTCAATAGGTGTACTGGTGTATAGTAATCATGTTGGTGGAGTTGTTCGCTCGGTGGAGGTGGTTGCACCTGTGATAAGGACGGGAAATGTGTCTGTAAGAATTTAAAGTTCAGATACAACTTAAGCTCTGGGTACTAAATGGTGTTGTAATGATTTAAAATGTTGAAGGTTATTCAAATTTTAACGACCACGAAGGTGGTAGAAATGGAAGTCCTCTTTCCAGACACAGTTCTCATTAGGGGAGGATCATAAGCTCCATCCGTTCGCTAACGCATTCCTTTTCTAAATTCGTTCTCGACGTGTGACAAAATCCAGAAGAGGGCACTGTTTCGGAGCATATTTCATCTCAGTGGTTTGTGCATCGGCTAAAAATGTCTTCAACGTCAAATTTGTTGTCTGAGATTGTTAAAAATGTAAGCAAATATTTTATTTGCATTTTTCTAGCAGCCCTAACTACACCCTCCACTGTTATAAGTCTTTTGTGCAACCTCTTCCACCGTGTAACTTCCTCCAACAAGTGCTATGACCTGATAATTACATTCGCGCCTCAATAATTATGCAACTTGAACTTAACCTTCAGCCAAAGTGTTCTTTCCCATCACTTATACCTATCTGTGTGAAGACATCTCCATTTGAAATTTTCCAACCTACCCAAGTCGTATATTTGCCAATTGAAACCGGAAACTGCGATCTAGTGAGAAACCAAACCTCGCTTCATGTGATTCTCCTTAGATTATGGCCAATTCTATGTCAGCAGATCCACCTCCTTGAGTTTTCATATCGAACGCAGCCTATAGGCAACGATCTTTCATCGACAAACAGCATCTCAAATGCAGGACTCATGCGCGCCGTTAAGAAACACAGACGCCGCACACGCGCATTTGAGCAGTAAACAATTACAAATGATTGTTTTGGCGCTGTTTTTGTTCAATGCCTCACTAGGGCACCGCGCGCTGTCTTGACCCAGACCTTTGTGGTGGCGTTGATTTTTCGCAACTCCCACGACAGAATTCTCTCATCGTTGCGGCACTCGTACTCGTATATACCTACGGCAATTGATAAATCGCTAGTAAATTTTGAAAAGCGATTTGCTTGGTGGATTTTGTGTTAATGGCTCCCTTGGCACATCAATATGACTTATGGTCGACATTAGTCGGTCTCAACTTTGGACGTGCTTCAAGGTGCGAACGCGCATTGAGTTGACGTTTACTGTGAAATGGGTCAGATTGTCAGATGGTCAAGAGAATTAGTCAGTTTTATTTGCATATGTGAGTCACTTTGGGTGGGAAAGGTTGCGACTTGGTTGACGTTTGGTAGAAGTGGCAATTAAAATGGTTTGTTTATCTAATACATCAAACTTTGTACTTAAATTTTAGAAAGGGTTGCTTATAGATAATCAAATATTGACTGCGATGTCAGCCAATAACACTCCTATCATGATAAACGATCAGGAAAGCATTCCCTCTCACCAGGCTGTTATAATAATTTATATTCATTGATGAGTTAAAAAGATTTCGAAATTGTAACCAACAAAATGAGTTAACAATTTAATGATAATGGGCCTTGATCTTTTTTATTTAATTGGAATACATTTAACTTTATTCTTATCAATATCTAGATAATATATTTCAATTAGGCACCATTGTTAACAAAATCTCAAGCCAATTGCAATGGTTCTAATTTTTGAGGACACTTTTCTAAATTTTCCAAGCAAACCTAGATTTCGTTTGATTCGAAAATAAATTTTCTTCGCTTGCAACTTCGTCTAAGAATCCCAGGCGCAGATGTCTTCTAATAGCTGACGACGCGACCAATGCCGGAGTAAAAATCAACTGCGATTCACCAATAAGCTTGCGAAAGAATATAATGCGAACAAAATAGCTTGCAGGCAAACTTACGGGTGTGTATTATGCGAGCTCGTCGGAAAAGAATATGCGAAATGTGTGTAACTGCTTAAATTTGTTTTGCATTAAATGTTGCATTTATTAACAGTGATTCATTGCGTATCACTCTTTACGAAAATGTGCTTTAAAATCCCCTTTTCACAGGGAGACATATTTTTTTCTTTGTCCGTCAAGCATCTGAAGCGATGGCAGATTGCTGATGTGCACCGATTTCGTATTTTGTTTGTCATTCTGCTTATATTCTAATTTATTCAATCTCTAACTTCAAGCTAAAAAAAAAAAAAAAAAAAAAAAAAAAATAAAAAAAAAATATATGTGCCTTATAAGCCCAAGAGGATATTTCTGTCAGAAAAGGGCTAAACAGACGCATTTCCTATCATTTTATGTATGAGAGTTTTTGCGGAACAACCAAATATGCCTGTTCACCCTCAACTGAGTGTTTTGCTGTGCTCAATTTTTAAGGTCTTAAAATACAAATACATTTTCCTTTCGCCGACAAAGCTGTTTGCAAATGCTGTCAACCACGCCCAATGTAGATACAGTCTATCCGCTTCAAATTGATTGTAGTTTGTCTTCAAAAATCAAAAAGTCAACAACGTCAAGCCTTCCATAGGCACTCGGTCACTTTTCTTCGCGTTCAAAAATGTAATACCGATCATGAACAAATGTAAAACCCCAAAAACTAACAACACTCTAAACAAACACAACATATTTCTGCGCACATTAGCTATCGGTCCCTACATCTACTTAGGGTTCGAAAAGCTGTGAATCATAAAAGCGACTACCAATACCTCCCGCCACAGTTTACAATAAACTATACTAACGGACAACAATCCAAGCCTGTATTTCTCTATAGAAGTCCGTTGACCTTTCGAAATCATTAAGAGCATTCCGTCTCATTTCTAAGTCATTTATGTGGGATTTTCGCACGAACATAAACCGATCAACGACCCAGAACTACACCGAGGCGGAGGAGGCTCATATCGGACTCTACAGCTTCCGACTGTTTACATTCAACACACCAAAACAGAAGTCATTAGTCTCTGGCCCCGCATCCACCGATCATATACTATCCGTTGAATAATTGCGCAAAAGAGGTCGACCATGATCGGCTGCCATGTATGATCTCTTGGCAAAATGTAAATTAGACGCTTCCTAGAAAACGACGAACCATGACCGAACTCAACATCGTCGATGAACCTCCAGAGTTCAAACTGCTCTGATGATGTGTACCCCATCCTAACCTGTTTCTGTGTGTGTGCTTGTGCAATTGAGGCCGATCGAGGCGCGATACATGATACGAGAAGTTCGCGATAATAAAATTATGACTGATCGATCATCGATCTCTTGACATCAGACGTGATGGGAATATATTTGTATTTGTTGCATCCATGGCGGCGGCAGCATACATCCATCATTGGAGTGGTAGAGATCGAGAAAATCGCAACAGCCGCTGTTGTTTGGCGTTTTCTGCTCCACCTAACGAAAATTGAAGCACGTTTCAGCGATTTCAGTTTCCGTACACCAGCCCGCGTCTGCTTCAGTGGCGACTCGCGGGGTAGCACTTTTAAATAAAGTCATAAAAAGTGCATTTTGCACCGTGGCTTACTAGTATAGGCAGTGAATAGTGTGCGATTGGCGTGTTGTTAACTTTTACTTTACAGCTGTTTGTCTCAGTCGCAGTCCTTCAGTCTGAGTCTCTGCCGTGGCAAGGAACAAGTGTCATAAATATTTCAACTGCGATGTAGGCGTTCCGATTGGTTTTCCTGCATATCGTGTGTTTCCTTCTTGTTTTGATTTGTGAACAAATTCGAACAACATGATTCGGACCTTGATTACGCGACCAACAGATCATGGATGTTGATGGCAAAATTCCGAACAGGTTTTTTGTTTCGTTTCCTCTGTGATGCACTGGAGGGAAATTTATTGGTTTCACTGTTTTTCACTTGCTGTATTAATTTTGAATTGGCGAAGCTGTTCTTAATAGGGGGTTACGCAATTGTGGACCAATTCACTTATAGCTGCTTCGTAGTCTCAAAATTTATTAACACGGTTGGTTTTGAAGTGCATACAATGCTCTTTGACAAATGGTGAGAGATGCACTGGGAGTCTACTGTTAAAAATGGGAATAGATATTTGAAATATATTTTAAAGTTCATGCAAAACAATCTAAGTTGCTAAAATACCGCACACCGAAATGGACAATAGTAAACGACTGCTAAATATCTAATTAATTTGGAATGATTAGGTTAGGTTAGGTTGGGTTGAAGTCACTGTCAGCAATTGCCGACACATTTAAACCATTATAAGGTCGCTTGTTATACCATTGTATGTAATGCATGATCTATGAAACAGGCCCCAGGTGTGAGGCATGAAAGGTCCTTATTAAAAGTAACAAGTCTCTGTTGATAGTAAAACATTGTTAAGCTGTTTGTGGATTTGTTAATAACAACTCACCCAATACGTATGAATTTCGCAGGCATAACGTGGAGCTAAATGGAGCAGTATTTAGCCTTTTCAAAAGACGGTTAAAAAAAAACGACAAACTTTAAAACTAGCAGAATCTAATAGACATGTAAATATTTAAACATGATAACAAATGAACTAAAGTCTGCAAGAGCTACCCATATGCTGAGGGATTGAACTGTCTTGAGATCATTCCCATAAGCTCATGGGTATCTAAAGTGAGTAGGCCAAGCTCATTTAAAATTGGGCCTGGTTAGACATTTATTCCTAACATTGGCCAAAAGTGGGTATTGTTCTCAAGCTATACCAACCGAGTTTATGTCCACCAAGCTTGCAACAGAAATTGTGTGATTTGTGACGATCTTTATATCGTGGGAGCAAATGCAATATAATTCAAAAACGACCTACATATTGAGGTCTTGATCATCGTTCCGCCTATTCATTATAAGGATATAAGTTGTGCTCAAATCGGCCCTCCAATCTATAAGTTTGGAAAAGCTGTATAAAATTTGCGATGCTGGAAGCCCAGAAACATTTTGTCCTTCTCTCACAAAGTTCGAGGGTATGACTGATAAGAAAAATGTTCCCAATACAGCCTTTTGAACATGTCACTGGATCTTAGCATTAGGCGCCAAAAATAACTGCACAAATACGTAAAAAAAATCATAATGGCCGTCACTTAAAATTTAAAAAGTACTTGTATTTAACCTCGATATTTTTCAAAGCACCTAATTGAGTTAAATATAGAATACCCAACCCACCATAAGACGACTTTGATACGGTCGGTCTTGTTGTAGAGGCTATGGCTTAACTTAAACAACTCTTCCTCGAATTAAGAACCTTGGACGAAAGCTAAAAAGAGCTGCAACAATTTTCCAACCTCCAAGTTCAATCAGGATTAGGTATTTTTAGCTCCTCAGGTCTCCGTTCCTAAATATTCTATCCGACACCCACCACACAACAAGTCTTGACCATGACTAAGTTTCTTTAAGAAAGTGCCAAAGCTATTCTCCCATTAGCAATCAACTAATCAAACTTGTGTCTTTCATAAACACTTCCTGTATACCTACCTATCACAAAGCCAATACGGATAATCCTTTTTCTCCTCCCATAATCAAAACGCAATGAATTGCCCATCGCTAAGGACTATTATTTAAAATCTATATTGCTGATAAGCCACCGCTAGATATACAAGAGCCGCTAATGATTCCAGCTTATACCACCCAAAAAGGAAGTACCGTACGGCCGTATCGTGCGACTCCCATGAAATGAGTGTGTATATGAATGGGGCTTTAACAAAGATTGCCGCCAGCTGATCCTACCATATAGGTACAACTGAACTGATCTATACCCACTATGCCAAGTGTTTGCACTTGCAAATTGCTTTCTCCTCCCACAAGCATCCCGCGCTCTTCCTTGCGCACGATTATTAGTTTCGGTATTATTAAAACAATCAGATAATTAATCTAAATGTTGTTTCTTACTAAGTACCCGAGCTGCTAACGAGCCAAACTACACGAGATTAGCATCATCTCGGGTTTGGTGGCGAGCAAATAATGATGCGTACTACTATGGGTGCAAGAGTTGCCTCCGGGCAGCCGGAACCGCACACACATAGTATCTCTTTCTATTGCGGTGCGGTGTGTGTTGGCGCGCGGCGAAGGCAGAGAGTTTTGATTGAAAAAGGTTGTGAGTTCGCGTATCAATAAGCTGCCATCTTTGGGGGCTGTCCGATTTTTCGATAAATGGAAAATTTATGTTTGTATGCTGTTTTCTGTTGTTTGTTTTGCATTCGAGAAGGACTCTGAGTCTGAGTTTTACTGGATCACTTTCACCAGAAATGGATAAAAGCGGGCAAAAAAAAACCTGAACACTTACTCACCCTCGTGAGGCTTGGTGTTATAAAGTCGATTATGAAACTCCCTACATTATATACACAATGGCGTCGGGATTCTTTGAAGAGTTCATTTACCATGGGTAAGTTGTCAGATCTTTTGTCAGGCGATTTAAGTTCAATTATGTCAGAGGGCTTGTGTAAGGCGATTATGTAGTTGTTTGTTTAAGACTCTTGTTTTGGCTGCAGCTAATAAGAGGTATTAGGGCAGAATTCCTTTCAAAATGTCAACTTTAATCACAACCCAAGGATACAGATAAAAATCGAAAGTTTCTTTACATTTACAAGTTGTGTGGCAATAATTACTGGGCCTCTGTGGCAGTGGATGTGTGGCAAATCCAAAGAAACATGCAAGGGAACATCAAGTGGAAACTATATCAATATACCCCAAGATGTTAGCAAAGAGTTGTAAATGTTAAAATTCGGTAGACTTCATAGAACCTAATGTAAGTTCATGACCAAGCTATCGAAGGGAAGCACTGCACACCAGAATAGTTGACAAGTAATGGTCTACAGCTATTTTTGAGCGACAATCCGCTATACAAGTGTGGAGTCTGAATTGTTCCAACTGAAAATGGCGAAATTTTCTATGCAAAATTGCATATTGTGACCTAAAAAATATATAAGGAGAAGGATAAAAATACTTGTTAGTAAGGCCCAATATCTATTGAATATCATTGCTTGATTCTTGGACTAGGAAGGTAGTTTGATAGCTTGGGCTTAATAATTATTGCGCTAAACTATTTTTGAAGGTTTGAAGAGTTGCCGCCTTAATAATTTGAAAAGTTTCAAGTCAAAGTTCTACGAAAGGGGTCGTGATATAGAAAAATATATATATCTGATAAGTTTGTTATCATTTCCGCATGCACCGAATGCTTTGCTTTTTGTAAACTTTAGAACGTAGGAATTTTCGTTTTATGCGAAACTAGAAACATAAAAATACGAAAGTAATTCCTTAGACGTTTTCCGTTTATTTTTTATTTACTGTAGCTCTAAAAGCGAAAGATATTACGTTTCGTGCGTAAAGGAAGCAACGACAGGTTTTTCGTTTCCTTCGATTATTTTTGCAGTACAAATCCTAAAACAGGTAGATACATTTGTAAAAACGCACTAAAAGTGAATTTAAATCTACACTGACCCTTAACCTGAGAAACGAAAGCAACAACGAAATGTGTAACAGAAAACGAATTTTCGCTTTCGTTTTTTTACTTTCAAAGCGAAAGTGATTTTCGTTAAACTTTATACAGACCCCAGTTGTCTGGGAATTGATTTGGATTTGGATTATTGATTAATGTTGTGCAACAGAGTAGTTTCAGTTTGCGCTGACGTCCAGTGTCAAAGGAGAAAAAAGTAAAACAAAGTGACAGTTGAAAAACCTGCAAAAAAAAATATACCAGGTCTTATATGACTGGAAGTTGGTTTTGTTTGACGGGTCTTGATTGTAGAACTTGATTTCCACTTGTGTTCATAGTTCTTTTTTGGATTTGTGCCTTGTGCGTGAATTTTTGTTTGCAACATGTCATAAAATTTGCCGAAAATAATTATTAAGCGCAATTTGCGCACGACCTGAATTTTAAACATTTACAAATTTAAAAAAAAAAAAACGCCTTATAACTTTTTTTTAATATTCAACCCAGGATAGCCTTTTTGACGCAATAACTCACGTAGTCTGTTGGCCCTAATGCGACTTATGCGAGTTACCCAGTGAGCAATCAAATGCTGGAATCTCTGTAGGGACATAAAGGAGACTCTATATCATAGCCACCACTTTCTTCTCTGCGCCAAGTCAAAGCGTAACTCTCGGAGCAAAACACTTCTAGTGAGAAATCCCAAAGCATGCATTGCAGCAAAATAAAAACAATCTTCGCCATGCATATATGAAGATTCCTCAATCAAACATTCGCCTCCGCATTTTAACGTTGACATCTTTCAACCCCCCTTTAAACGTGATCAACTGCAACGATGCTGGGTTTCCCTTTTGAAATGGGAAATGATGTCACAGGTCATGTGTACCAACATGACCACAAAATGAGATAACTTCCATTAATTAATTGCATCCATGGTGTACAGCCAGACCCACCTTACCTGCCCACCATCATAGGCCTGCAATCGAACTCGCACTCTTCCCAATTGCTTTGCCACACGCATTGTATGTGCCACGGTATTCCTGTCATGTCTGGAACCCTGACCACCTCAATAATCGCCTCCACTGCACACACCTCCAATGGCTGACCGTCAAACACGAACAAATTCCGTGTAATTGAATTGATTCGACACTTGAACCGGGAAAATCGTGTTGACGGCCATTAGCACGATATCCGTCAACCATTTAGCTTTCCTAAATACAGCCGGACAGACAAAGTCGAGGCCAATGGCAATAACAGTGCGCGCAGATGGCGCGCACAAACCGTCGATTAGAATGGCAGAATTTGTGTGTGTGTTCCCGGCCTTAGCCAGGTCTTTCACTGCGCCCTGGACAGAGACCATTTATCAAACACCGTCCCGTCGCAGCGGAGGTGGCAGCGGAGGTGGCAGCGGCAGCGGTGATGGCTCCAAATGGCATCTCTTTAAATATTGCCAATAATATTAGAGGACCAATATCTTTCGCTGCAAGCGATCAGCGCAACCTTCGATGCAGTTGAGCTATCGATTCAAATATCCCTAGACTCATAGGATTCGCTGGAGCGTACGATCTGTGTAGGGTATACGGGGTAGCAATTGCAACGAGTCCCATGCTGTGCGAGCTGATGATGAGGTGCCAGTGTAACCGATTTTCCTGTGATTACTGTGATTGCACGAAACAAGCGAATGGGCCTATAATGGAAGGCGACTCAAAGCCAAGCCAAGAATTCCACTCGATTGAAGTATTGTTTGTTATGGTCCACTGCGGTTGAGCTGCGATGGCGGATTTCGCGAAAATGACAACAGCAGGTGAAATCTGTATCCTCGAGGGCTCAGATTTTATGGGCCATTTGAACAGGCAAGTAGGTACTTAAGATAATGAATTGCAACCTTAGGGTGGTGGTGAATTTCTTTGTAAGGCGAAAGTGCTGTGCAACTTGAAACCCTGGTCCTGTATTTGAAGGCATGCAACTACTGCGACATTGAAATCACTTCCATATCGATTGGCTTTGACAAATTAGCCGCCAGACCGGCGGTCTACCATAATAAGCGAGGCAACTACCCGTACGTATCCATACACAGGTGCACGTACCCCGCACATACTCGCACTCGCGTAGACTAAATTAAAAGATCATGTAGAAGTGCACACCAAAGAAACAAATGCCGCCATCTTAGGAGGAATTCAACCTCCGTCCGATTAGAAGAACTAGTTGCTATCGATTCCATAATACATATCGCGAAAATCAAATGCCACATCGGTACAGCGTTCATTATCCGTTTTAGGCGAGGCATTTCTGCGTTTCTCTCTCAATGTACTAATTAGTAACAAAAAAAAAAAAAAAAAACCAAGAGTGCGACTGTGTATGGTCACACATCGATTCATTAACCCGATTTGATGGATTTCTGTTTTTGTCAGGTGACATCGATGACTGCATCGTTACACCGACAGTTCAAGGACAATTCACACCGCTGCCCGAAGCTCTGTGTGACGTTATCATGGACCTTACCGCGGAGGGCCATTCAGCCACCATTGAGAACATACGAACGAAGCTTGGCCTACGATTCCCGCACATGACCTCGCCGGCAACCGAAGTCATCTACGATACATTGGCACAACTGATGCAGGAGCAGAAGATTTATCAAACATCGAAAGGCTACTTCATCTTCACACCAGAGTAAGTGTTCTCTCTCTCGGGGGTTCGTTTGAGCTTTTGTAAGGAAAATATTTGATTTACCTTTCAGACGACGCCGAAGTCGATCGAGACCGCGAAATCACCGCACCTATCAGGAATTCGACGAAGACGAGGAGCCACATGAGGCACGCACCATGCTCATGACAAACTCGGAAGCGCTTCACTCGTTTTACGGCGAGATATCGACCGAACGGGATGGAGATCTGACGCATCAATGTATACAAACGAATTTAGCCGATGTCATTTGTGGAGGTTGGTCCTTGGAACAGGGGCTCATTCTTTATTTGATCTTTATCCATTTTCTGCTTCTGTAGGTAATCCGAATGACAAAATCCTATACCCACGGGCAGCGAAGCGGCGAAGTGCATCGTTTCCAACCCCACGCAGCTTGGAAAGAAGACATAGCCTACGGTTGTTTGGCTCTTCGAAGAGATTGCAACGTTGCGCGTCGACAAGGAGCCTTTCGAAAACATACGCACAAACCTTGGCCACTGACAGCAGCAGCTCGGAATATCAAAGTACAGATTCGTCATCACCAAGTAAGGCTTTCATTATTTTCTATACCCTTCTAAGGCATCTTTATACTTTTGAAATCATGAACCAAATACTTTTTCCTTTTCGCAGAAAAAGGATCTCTTCTATCTCGATTGTTTCGGCGCAGTGGTAGAACCAAGCAGCGACAAATCGAAACATATTCAGCGCAGTTCCCACCAGCTGAGTGGTTCAATTCACGAGCTGTTCACTTGCACAGCGTTGGCACTCAAACTGCTGATCATGTAAGTCATCATGTTCTCCAAATTTTCAAGCACTAAATCTGTCGTTTTCACCTTGCAGGATATTCCAGTTTCACATACACTATCAAATTCAACCTTCTACGATGGCTCGGAACTAAGCCAGCGTTCATCAACCTTGCCGAGGCGCCATCGACGGCACATGTCCAGTGAGTCAACATTTGTGATATCGTCACGTGACTGTTCACCAATTCGCCGTCGCTCTCCAGTTTATTGCAGTAGTAGCTTGCCCCGATCGACGCAATCGATACCTGCAACTGCATCCAGCAAAACCACCCCCAATCGTTTATCATCGTCGCAGCTTCAGGCGCCAAACGGTCACGCTCCAGGTCCTCCCGCATCCCATAATAATCAAACGAAAACGGCGACAAAATCCGTTCTAGGAAAGTACATTTTCGAGAAAACACCAACTCACAAACGTCTCGAAAATCCCCTCACAATAGACAATAAAGCAACCTACCGCAGCGTTCAGAGCGGCCCATCGAGCCTGGAAAGCGGTAAGGCGTCATCGATGTTCACCACTTCGGGGCCGTCAAGCATAGACAGCGGAAAGGTGTCTTTTAGTAAAACCAGTGGTCATTCTAGTCTTGAATCGCAAATATCCACCAACACCATGCAACAGCACGGATCACCGTCACGATCGATTCTGGTGTTGAACGGATCGCCGCGAGGCACGCCACGTCATCAGGCGATGAAAGCACGCGCTGAACAAAATCAGCGCAACCGATCTTCGACTCCGTCAAGGATTCTCGAAGAGATCACCTCACAAATGGGCGGCAACACCCGAATAACCGGCAAGACGCAATCGATATCCACCTCCAATTCCAACAACTCGATCACCCTCCAAGTGACCACATCGAATGGCAGCCAAAGCAGTATACCGAGCACAAAGATCTTTGTGCAAAACTCTCCAGTGCGCAGCGTGATCACACTGGAGAATGGTAAGCTAATGGAGAACTCCAATGTGTTTATCATCAACAATGAGACAACCACCAATGAGAAAGGTGAAATCATTAGGAAGACTCTGTCCAAACAGCATCATGCTGCGGCGGCGTCAGCGGCTGCTTCGGCCCATCTAAAGAAGGAAAGTTCCATCAGTGAGAACGATGCCAATTCTGAGACGTGCGATTCGATTTCATTCATCAGCGAAACATCTCCCGATCCTGGTGAGGAAATCGACGAAATCAACTGTAAATTCACCAAGAACATCAACAACGATGCCACAATGAACAACAGTCGCAAGCTGTGCCTGCAACTGCCCCAAAATGGCTCCTCAAACATAGTCTATAAGAATGTGCTGAAAAACGACTCATCGCATCCAACCTCACCCACAGACATTGCCGCCGCTGCGTCAAAGCAGGACTTTGAGATCGCCGGCTCTGTGGGCAATTTGCGTAGTTGCTTTGAGAAGAACTCCAATGGGTCACAAAACAAGCTCAACTCCAATTGCGACTTGAAAAACCTGCGCTTCGAATCGGCGGGCAACCTTAACCTGCAAAAGGGAGCAAACCTACTGAACTCCAATCCGGCAATCAACAGCGATTCGCTGGCGCACATTCTTCACAAAAACATTATCGCTGTGGGCAGCGAACCGAACCTCGCTATTAAGAACTGCGATCAACGCCTCAAGGGCAACTGCGACAAATCAATTGAAAAAGAATCGCTGCTGGACAGGCGCTTCAGCTTGTCCAAGGAAAGCACAGCCGAGGAGTTGTACAACTTCCCAAGCCTGACGGACTTAAGCTTTAATTTTACATCGCTAGCAGCTCAAAAGATTCTGCAGGGCGTCAGTCTGAATAGCATCGATACGCTAGTGGAGCTCAATATGGCCGCTAATAACAAGGAGAAACAGAAACAGCAAAACAACCAACCGACACCAGTGTCGTGTACGGACTATGGCATGGTTTAGGGTTTGTGGGACGCGCCTCAGACCTCGTCTATGCTTTAGGAATATGGAAATGGTTTTAAATCTCTACTAACTAATGGGAATTTTCTTCTTCTTTTTTATTTATAAATATTAACCCGAGGCAATTTTGTGGTCAAAGTGTGCTGCTTTTTTGGTTGAATGAAAATCAAGACTCCTTGGTGTAACTGAGCTAAGAGTGCTCACTTTTGATAGAAACGGCAACGTAATACTGTCAAGCCATTTCGAGCTTTAACCGAACTTTATGGTTTTTTTTCCCCCAAAAATAAACATTTTTAAGAAGAATGTTAACAGTTTGGAATCCAAATTTGGCAACTGTTTGCATTACCTTCAATCAATAATTATTATCCGACATCTGTTTTGTACCAAAATATAGGAGGCAAAACTGTCCCCAAACTTATTACTGGGTCACACAAAAATGAGCTTAAAAATAAACTTTTGATAAGTATTTCCAAAAGGATAATCTACCCGGAAACAAAATACGTTAACGAATAGCATAATGACAATACACTTAAAGGAATGTTCGTCTCTTAAAGAATGACAGGGCCATCAAATTAATGGAATGCCAATGAAAATTTGTTCCCATTTTTGTAATCCACAAAAGTATACTAATTTATTTTCTTTATTTTCATTCTCTATTTTTTGATTTTGTTTGTTTCTTTTTTCACGTGCCAAATTTACAGTTAATATTGTTAACTAAATAAATACTAAAAAGCTTGTATTTGCACTCAAAAATGTTTGCTAATTTTTATTTTGATTTTTTAACCACTTTTTTGTTTGTTTTTAATTTCAAACTTTGTAATATATTTATATATTCTAATTTTAAGCCGTGAAAATTATTATGTTGTATGTACATTAACAAAAGAAAAAGAAAAAAAAACAGAAAACTTCAACTTCACAAAGTTTATGTATAATTAAATGAAGAGCAAGAAATCGAATTAAATATATATTTTTTTAATTGTTTTATTAAAAATGATTGCAATAGTTTCAGTAATAAATCAAACAAAGCGGAATATCTGTACATTTATCAAGTTAGGTTAAACATTTGTAATTATTTTTTATCAACGTATTATCAATTATATATACATACATACAAGGCCTTATAACTTGTAGTAACGAAATTAAAAAAGAAACAAAAAAAACACAATAAACAACAAAATAATGTTACTCTTTTACGAATAAATATTATAAAACGAAATAAACAAAAGTTAAAAAAATATGTATGTATTGGACTTTTTATGTGTTTGCCTTTAAAGTCGCAATCTCACATTCATGGTAGCGTGAACCCAATAAAAAGGCTGACGTTGCACTCTCTCCAAAGTTTGTTCACAAATATTATGTCGTTTTTATTTAGCAGACAAATCAGTTATTTAAAAGAAAATGTCTGAATCGTCTACTTTGCTTCTTCGATTAACAAGAAAATCAATAAATTGGTAGATCTAGATCATATTTTCAAAACCTATATTAGGCGTGTTTTTTTTTAAGTAAAGTAATGTGGTATTCGATTGGGCGCTCTCAGAGCACTTTTTATGTTCGTTTGGTACAAAAGAAAAACATACTTTTCAGATTGCAGAGCACTTTTGCGAATCTGGATTTTTTCTCAGATTTATTCAGATTTACCAATACAAGAACGATTGAGTTGGACAACTAGTTTACGTCTTCGTGAAATTTTTCAACTGCAAAGAATCGCATTGCATCGGGCTCGGGCTCTATTTTTGCTAATTATTTATATAGAAATCAATCTGGGCGCAAATCTAGAATGTTTTAATACAAAATTTAAGAAGTGAATGTAAAATGCTTAGAAAGCTGTCGAAAAAAGAGCAAGTGACGTTTTTATGTTCGATTAGACACACGAAATCTGAAATCTGAGAGCGAATCTAAAGAAGACCATCGACATCGAAAACTACGTAAGTTTTTCAGCACGCGAAGTGTCAAGTAGAGCATAGTTGTTGAATTTGCGTGCAGAAAATCCTACCTACTTTACTTTGCTTTGCTGAGATCAAAGCTAACAAAAACAGGACTATTATTAAAATTAACGCTTAACGGCCATATTATTCACTCCCTTTAATCCGGGTTAAGGGTTACACCTGGGTTTAAGTGTAGTTTGAGCATGAAATTGGTTTAAATTACGCGCAAGCTGGGTTATATAGCAAAAGTACCAATGGTACAACTGCTATCTTCAGCAAAATTTAATATATAATTTCTAACTAGTTTTTTGAGGAGCTGGAGCCTTGCCTCTCGTAAGCCTACTAATAATGAAATCTTACGGCCATATTATTCACTCCGGGTGTAACTCAGGTTTAAGTTAATTTTACACCCGATCATTAATCCGCAATTTTTAAACCCGATAATTTAAACCTATGTCCATATTATTCACCGAAAAACACGCATTAAACCCGCTGGATTAAAAATGGATTTAAATGCGGATTTAAAACACTTTAAACCGTTTTTAATCCGTTTTAAACCCACGTAATGTCAAATTTCACAAATAATGACATTTTTTTTGTCACTTGGAAATTGATTTCATTTGTTTTGGGCCCAGTTATAATTTAAGGTGTATTAATTATACCGAAATATCTATCGAATCATCGTATGTAGCCTCCAAAATGACTCTTTTTCACCACGAAATATTTTCGAGAATATACCACATATAAAAAATCGTCGACGCAAGCCCGCTTGTGCAATTGATATATTCGACGACAAGGACGACGTTAATTTCCCATCAGCTGCTGTTTCATCAGCTCTTCGACAAATTCGTCTTCTGACGACGAAGACATCAACATTAATTTCGTCCATTTCACGAATAAATCCCTTTTTTAGTTTCTTGACACTTTTTTTTCTATTCCCCTTTTCAACTTTTCTTATTTCTTGCGAGCGAAATGTCCATATTATGAAATTGAGTTTTAACCCGAGTTAAAGTACTTAAACCGGTCTCCGGATTGCGTTTAAATCCAATCGGGTTAAACGCTGTCAAGTTTAAAAAACTGGGTTTATATTCGGGTTTAACGAGTGAATATTATGAACTTGGATTTAGTTTTTTGGTTAAACTCGCTTAAACCCGGGTGTGACCTTTAACCCGGATTAAAGGGAGTGAATAATATGGCCGTTAAACTAAAGTGAACACAAACAGTTGGTTGTTATTAAAAAAAGATTTTCCGTATTTACATGACTCGCATTGACAGAAATCTCTGGAATTCTTTGCGCAATACTGTCAAAAAATCATATGCCTATTTAGGGCCCAGGCTAAATTTTACGAACTTATAATGTTTGGCATTGTATTTTTATAAAATTACCCATTGTGACCTGCACTGATTATTACCTAGTAGGTGAGGCCCATTGTTTTTAAATTGTTGGATAAAAGACTCAACTGGCATCACTTAATTTTCTTCGACTTTTATAACCTTAATTGAAGTGTCAATAAAAACTTCTCTCCTTTTTTTATATTTCAAATCAAGTCGTCGTGTTTTTATTTGAGCTCCCGAATTTTACATTTTATTCCATCTAAAGACCAGACCCCTCTGACCGCACTTCCGTATATAGGAAGTAGTTGCATTATATACCTCTGCGAGGAAATAAATTGTGTCAGATCTATAAATCGTTAATTGATAGGATTGTCAGACGTCGTTATGGCACAGAACACCTTGAAGTGATATTTGTGTTGTTCGGGGGTATGAATGTCAAACCTATCGCTTATCCAGCATACTAACCACTGAGCACCGGAAGCTCACAATTTGGAAATTTGTATGGAGAATATAGCCTCTGTTACTACTTAAATTTAGAATCGAAACTTAAAATGTTTTTTAATAAGGCCCTGAGTCACAGTTCGTTTTTGAATTTTTCTTCTTTTCAATAAAACTACTGCCTTAGGAATTTCTACCAACGATAACATCCCTGGCAGTTATATCAAACGTCAAATTTGACATTTAAACTCGTGCATTTTTACTGCGGATGTGGAGAGGCAAATCATTTCTTTTTCTTTTATATCCAACCTTACACTAAAAATTGTTATTTCTATTTATATCTAATAATTACTAAATAAATCTTTCAAAATTGCTAACAAAATGTGCAACGGCATAAGTAGCTCCGTGACAGACGAATGTGAATATGGGCGAAACCTGAAAATTCTGAACCGAAATCCTCAGGTCGCAGAATTGCAGACTATTATAAGGGATAAGTACGTTAACAGAGAAATACCTAGGTAGTTTAATATAATAAACATAAAGAATTGCGTGCTTGTTTCAGGAATACATCTCGCAGTGATTTCAAGTTTTATGCCGATCGCTTGATTCGGCTGGTCATTGAAGAGAGCCTCAATCAATTGCCATATTCGGACTGCTCCGTCGAAACTCCTACCGGTGCCGTCTACGAGGGTTTAAAATATCGTTCGGGCAATTGTGGTGTTTCAATTATCCGTTCTGGCGAAGCGATGGAGCAGGGGCTTCGTGATTGCTGCCGATCAATAAGAATTGGAAAAATTCTAGTTGAATCCGATGCCGAAACTCACGTTGCCAGAGTGGTGTATGCGAGATTCCCCGATGACATTGCCAGACGGCAGGTATTGCTGATGTACCCCATAATGTCGACAGGCAATACGGTGTTACAGGTGCGAAATACATAATTGCGTTGAATATTCTTCGTCAATAATCGTTTAAATCTAATTTCAGGCTGTGAATGTCCTAAAAGAACATGGCGTGCCAGAAAACTGTGTCATCCTGTCTAACCTCTTTTGTACGCCAGTAGCGGCGAAAACGGTTGTGAGCGCGTTTCCCGAAATGAAAATACTCACATCCGAACTGCATCCAGTCGCACCTAACCACTTTGGCCAGAAATACTTCGGTACAGACTGAGAAGCACAAAACACTTCTTGCTATTTTGTAGGGCACCATTATTGTTCTCTTCCCCTAGAAAATATCTTATAAGTTCTAAAAGTGCTCATCATGATTCTTTTCTAAACCATGAATCTCCATAGATTCGCCTTTTAATTATTGGTTTCTCTTTTTACCCATTTTAGATCGCTTTTGATTTGTGCTCGAGACGTGTTATATTTTGTTTTCATTGTTTTTATTTGTAAATTTAAGTGTATTATTTTTTGAATATTTCTATTTATGTATATTTTTAAATAAATTTTTGTAGTTTTATAAGCGAAAAATGTATACCATCAAAGTTAATAATAAATATTTTATTTTCCTTGACAGCTGTGTTCCATATATTTGTTATTGAAAAATACGTTAGATGGATAGCGTGAGCCCATTCATAAATTGGAATCAATGATAAGCAGAGGACTTCCATTTGCAAAGCTTGCACTTAATGGGCCCTGTGTCCGTGCGCTTTTGCAGTAGTGCCACCTACGATGTCAATATGTTTACCAAATGATTTACTTGCGTCTTTGGTACTTCATGCCCGAGGAATAAAAAAATACAACCAATGACAGACGAGATTAATAAATTTTATTCAGTGTCCTTTTTTTTAAATATGTACCCACTACTAATACAAGTTTCTTGAGAAAGAAATTAAAATTATAGCGAATTCGCACAGAAGAAAACGTTTCTTTTACGGCGCTATTGGGACATAATTTTTGCATTCTGCATTCTCTTTATTGCTCCGCATGCAAGAAATGCACCATAAAACATCCCCGCGGGAGAGCCAACTAGGGCACCACACAAACTCCCGACGCCCGGAAGCAGTATTCCACCCAAACCTGCGCCGAGTGTAGATCCTTAAATAAAAAAACATTTTAGTAGTTCATGTCCAGCAGATGACGTTTTTAAATTGACCACCACCCCACTCAAAGGCAATGGCTGTGAGGCATATTGCTGTATACTTAAAAGTACAAACTTCTGAAACACAGCAGTCCCAACACGATAAGCATCGCAAGCAAACAATAGATTTCGTAAACTGTTTAGAAATTTACTTACGTAGCCGCCATACTTTACCACCTAAGCAAATTAAATAAATGTACTGGGAAATTTAACGGTAGGATTAAATACTCACTGTTAATGAGCCCCGTGGCAATTTAATATGGGGATCGTTTATCCCGGTAAATTTGTGCCGCATATTGAGATGCGGGTAATTTGTCCCTGGGTGAGCATTGTCGAAACGCAGCATCCAGTTGCCGCGGACAGAACCAGAGTCCTTGTAATTCATTATATTGAGAACAGTACTATGAGCACTGTTCCCTATTTTAGCTACATATTTGTAACCCTCAACAAAATAGAAAACAAACTTGATTTCAAGACAGAATTGAGGAAATTGAAATATGACGAATTGTTTCCATTATTCGAATTGTTGCTGGCCATTGTTATTTAAATTGGTGTAACGAATGATTGCAGATGAATAATAGTCCCAAGCATAGGTTCGTTCTTTAACGATTTAAGCAAATCCTTTATCTTTATGACTTTAGTTTATTTTTATTTTCTCTTGTGCGACCGCAACGGACTAGCCAAACGCAAACTATACAACTCTGCTGCTAAGAGACAAAATGTTATTTTATGCAGAGACAAATGATACTATTGTATTGTCTATTATTATATTGTATTGTATTGTGTCTGATTTTATGAGCTGCATTAGCCAGTGACCTAGATCGGGGGATTTATCCCTTTTTGCGGTTTTTTTTTTTACTTAAAATAAGCTAAAAGGGTCAAAGGGATTTTTCAAACCTCATAGTTAAACAAATTAGTTTTTTTTACTTTTTTGTGAATTTTTGTTCCTAATTTCATTATTAAAAAAATTAGTCCATTAGCACCTATACGATCAAATTAAATATTTTCATGTTCAGAAAAAAGTCATTCAAAATTCCTGAATTTATAATTATAATTTGTTGAATTCACGAGTATTTTTTAAACTAATTATAATATTTAAAATATTTTGTAAACATTGGAATATATGCAAAAAGGTTTACCTAAGTCTCAAATCAAATTGCTTTCATAATTGTGACTGAATATTATTTTCTTTTTAATGCCGAATGCAATTTTATGTTCAATGTTTTAAAAAGATCTTATACATATTTAAAACATAAGCTACATTTCTATTATTGTATTATATAGAAATGTATTTTAATATGTATTTATTATTTATTTTTCGTTTGCTTGCATAGTTAATGTATAAGGTATCTTGTATTTGTTAGTAACAAAAAAAAACTGAAATCAATGAATTACATGTTTATTTTTTAATCTATTATTTCGTGGGATTTTTTATATTTTGGCGAGGGATAACCTGCTTCTTAAACCTTGTACCACTGTATCTGACCTGAAATATTCAAACGTCATCGTCTCGCCGGGGAAAACCCGAAATATAAAGATTTTATGAAACAAAATTCCTTTGTCGTATTCGTGTAGTGACATAAGTGGATCTGTTTGTTTTGAAAATCGTTAGAACTGACAGAGTAGAGAATGACTAACAAACTTATGTCGTTTTCGATTTGGCTTTTCAGATTTTGATCTGAGATTTCGGATTTCTGCCGCCAAATCGAACATTAAATCCAATTTTTATTATTTCTTGTGTGTATTGAGTTTGCCGCAAAAAATATTTTTGTTCACTTGCACTGGAAATCCATTTCAATTGATCGTTAAACATTTATAATAACTCATTTCGAAATACTCAAAAAATTAGTAATTCAGTTAAAAAAGCAATCCTTCAAACTATAAACAATTCGTAACCGCCAGCTATGTGTCATAAACATTGGTGTTAGTGAAAGTATGTGTAAAATCTGAGGAAAAATTGAAAAATATATATCATTTCAGATTAGAACCTGTTTCCAATGGAGGAGCTCATTTACGTATTTTTCCCATATCTAGATGTCGCTCTTTTCGTTAATAAAAAAAAAAACATAAATAACGAAAAAAATTTGGGGTATGATTTTTAATATTACAATTTACATACTTATACTACTAGTTATTAATAATTGTACGTATTCACTTTTTTGACAAACAAAAACAGTACAAACGCTACAATTGAAGCTAATTGAAGCAAGGGGCAACGCTGATGCAAATATGTACAGAAACATTTTAAAAAGTTGATGTCGTCCACAAAGGAAGTTTAAATTAACTTTAAAACTCAAATAAATATGTATTAAAAAGTTAAACCGTTCTGCGTGGTACTGCAGTCGGTAGGTACCAAGTTTACTATCGCAAATGCCCGAGAAAATAAATATCACCAGTATCTATTCCAGCCAAATTTTTGGCGAAGCACAATATGCACTCAAACGTTAAATCAAACAATAATCATAATTTTTTGCTGGGAAGAGGCCAACCATTTGACATTTCACTGCAAACAAAGACAAACTGCAATCGAGTTTCGGTTCAATCTAATCTCAATCCAATCGCATACTACTCAAACTGAGAGACAATAATTTTCACAATCTCCATCAAGAAAGTTGATAAAGATAATCAAGCAAGAAAAATATAGGTAATATTATTTATATTCACCACCATACTTTTTTATTCCGTTACATACTATCCAAAAATACAAAAATTTTAATCGATTCAAGCCACAATGGTTGAAAATGGAAGTAGTAAACCTGATAATAAGAATACCTTAAACTTGGATTTTGCCAACTGGGTTTTAAAATCCAGTGCGGTCTTTAATTTCATGGAGGGTTACAAACATGTAATCAAAATAGGCAACAGTGCCCAATCTACTGTTTTAAATATTTTGAAAAGCACAAACTCTTGTAAAGCCGAATGGATTTTACGTTTCGATAAACCGCACGCGGGTGTAAATTACCCCCATTTAAATATGCGACACAAATTCACGAAAATTCAAGATCCCCACGCTAGATTACCACCGGGCACATTAACTGTGAGTAACCCTAATATTTCATTTTCCTCGAAGGAATTTCTGTATGCTCTTTATGCATTCTAGGTGGCCAAGTATGGCGGCTATACTATTAAGCTTCTGTACTTTTTAAGGAAAGTAACGTTTGTTTACGACATATTTCGTCTGGGCGCAGCCCTATACAAGGATTGCTGTATCGGAAAAGGAACTTATGACAATACAGTCATCTGCCTCACAGCCATAGTTCTTGAGTGGATTGCTGGGCTAGTTGGTAAAAACACAAAAAAAAGTTTCAGAACAAATACTAACAGCAAGTTTATTTAGGAGCTACAGTTGGCGCTGGTTTGGGTACAATGGTACTTCCGTCTGTGGGAACTCTGTGTGGTGCCTTTGTTGGCGGAGCTACTGGCGTCTATTATGGGGCAAGGCTTGCAAGCAGCCTTACTGAGGAGGAACAAATGAAGAAGATTAAGGTGTGTGTAAACGAGTACGCTTCTAAATTGTAAAGTATCAATTACGGGATGTGAGCAACACAGTTGGTCGCTTGCGCAAGTATTTCATACGTTTTTTGAACAGTAATTTTGTGTTTCTTTTATATTAAATGATAATAAATTTTATAAGCATTTATACCTTCTCATTTTGTACTGCGATAACAATTGTGGTCTTTATGGAAATATGAGCTCAGCTGGTCCGTAGAAAAAAGCTGTTACTTGTCAGTCTGCCAAGCAACTTTCATTCACGAATGCAAGTCATTAAAGCATTTATGAGTACAAACTGCTACGGGTTTCTTGCTTGCGTTGGTCACAGTTGTCAAAACATATTCAGAACAATTCCTGGCACCGCTTGCTTAAAAAATAGTAAGGCATTACTTACAAGAACTTTATTTGAAAAAGAAAATCAGTAAAAACAAATATAAAAATTAAGGGTTTTTCCTAAGGCAGACATTTCTACACGCAGTGGGAATGATTAGATACAAATGATCCAGGTTAATACCTAAGACATTTTATAGTTAACAACGGTCTCTACCTTGTGCAGGCCAGTGGAGAACGACCGCAATTGAACAGCCTGCGAGTTTTGTATGAACACAGCGCCCGTCTCGTCCCAACTCTCGGGAATATCACAATTCTGCAGCGTATGTATCATCACATCGAATGTACAAATGCAATCGAGCAGGGGAAGATAGCTTACTGTCGCGGAAATCTGGCGCATTACTTCGCGAATCTCTTGCTGGATACGTTTCGTTTCCTTGCTCGATGTCAGCTTTTGCGGATCCGAAGTGTCACCGTCGCCTATTTCGGCTTGCATCTTAAAGTCCCAGCATTCGAGAACTTCTTTGGTGTGTGCATTAGTGATGACCATTGAAATCTTGTTTATCATGTTTTTCGCCAGCCACTCTATGAATAAAGGAAACATTTGCTGAAATGTATGAAAAGATGCAACAAGTTGGTACCTTCGGTCTGGACGAGAACATTCTTCAGGAATTCCTCAATCTTTGGATCGGTGGACATAAGAATCGGAACACCATATTGTTGTGTATTGATAAATGTCTCTGGCGGGTAGATACCGCGTTGAAAAAGAATCGAATTGATACCATATTCTAAAACCAAAAAGACAATACAAATGAATTTGCAATTGATATGGACAAACAAAGCCGACTTACTTAAGTATTCAGCAATAATTTGTGCAGAACCCTTAAGAGTGATGCAGTTTTTCGTTGCCTGTGAAGTGGTGTTCATAGTGGGATAGGAATAAAATTAAAACAAATGAAAAGCAATAATAAAATATTAATTTGCTTGGCGCGACCGTTTTTTTTTTTTGTTTGTTAAATAATATTTGACTTTGACAGTCGGTCCCGGCATATTTCTTAACGACAGTCTGGCGCGCCCTCTGGTTATGAGTTTGGTGAATATTCGTTGCCCTGTCGGCAAATAGACAGATGACGATCTACTACACTATTCATAAGAAAAATTGATTTAGTTTCTTATGCTATTCACAATTTTCTTGGTGTATTTGGGAAGAGTAAGTAATTTCAACCCCCGTCTGTGAATACGTGTGAGCTACAAAAAAGCATGTTGCTAATGGCCGGCCAACATTCCTTTTGCTTTTATGGGCATCGCGCTGTTCAATTGTTTTGTGTTTGGTATTGAACTTGTTTGTTTTTTGTTAAGGATTCGATTAAAATAAAAAAAATTATGAAAAACGCATTTCGGAGTAGCGAATTATTGCATTTAAGTTCAATTCATGAACTCACACATACTATAAAAGAAATGAGCATAAGTGCGTGACTTCATGAATTTTGAATTTTTCGGGAAAACACCTTGAAGGCAGCCGCCTTTCCACTGCAAAGCTGTATATCTCTGTATTCCATTATCTTTGGTCAAAGTAAAGTAAAACAATCAATGGCCGCATTCAAGAATCTAGTTATCTTAAGTCGACTAGATTGGTCAGGATGAGATGTACCCTGAACGCAAAAACTAGATTGGTCGGGAACGTTACTTTTCCTACGCCATTCACATACGCGAACTGTCAACTTATTAGTTAGTACTCAGTCACGAATTTCTTGACTAGATTCGTCGACTACCCCTTCATAAACGTTAACTGAAACAGCTGCTCCAATGACCGATTTCCCCCAATCAAAACCGAGATTCATCTAGTGAGAGAGCTGTCAGACTTACTAAACTAATAACAGGAACGTCCCCAATCTCAACTCCCTTAAGTCAGTTTGATTGATATTTTATTTATTACCGCGTCAGTTTGAGAAATCTCGGTGTTGAAATATTCGTGAATTTTCACCCTTAGGGCCCGATTTGGGAGTGAAATTCCCCGATTCCTGGCGTTTCGAGACTTAGGATTTGGCGGTGAATGTATAGGCTATAATCAGTTGCCTGTGCTGATTTGGGATTGGATTGTGTATAAGCTAAGGAAAAATTGCAAATAATGTCGATTCACGATTTTCCGGTGAATTTCGGAAAAGTTACGATCCGGAATTTTGTTGTTGATTTTTTTGAGTTTTTATTTTTGTTTTTCCTCTTTGTTCCACAATGCATAAAATATTTTCAGTTGTGTTCTGCAGAGACAACAGTATCAAGAGTATCATTTGTCTCTGGTGTTCTGTGTCGCTGCGTATTTGGACGGAACCCCAAAATCTCGTTTCGCAGCTGCAATGTACTAGGTTTATTACTTATTTTGATTATTATTATAAGGGTTTAATTTTTGGGTTAAACTCACTTTAATGCGGGTGTAAACGTTAACCCGGACTAAACAGTGAGTGAATAATATGGCAGTAAAAGAAGGGAGATCGCTGATCTCCATTTTTGATATCTACAAATTGTGGTTGTCGTGGAACGGTATAATGTAAAGTAAAGCGAACTTTTGTGTGCGAATGTTTCCCTTTTGATATAGGCTATTGGGTTCTTTCCTTAAATCACACTCAATTTATGTTCTTATTTTATTAATTCACAAACACAGAAATGCCTGCTGTAGAATAAAGAGGCTTCGTCTTAGCTCGATACTCGTATAGAGAAATCCACCAAGGAGAAACTGCTTTGTTTGTTTAGTGGTGAAGAAGCTTCTGACATTATTCGTCTCTGCTTGTGGTAGGTGTCAGACTGTCAGAGTTCAATCAGGGGCTCAGACCTACGCTGCTCGGGTAACAGGCCATCACTCTGACAACTACATCATGGCTGGTGAGACAACAATTTAAATTTAGATGGCATCGGGCGAGGAACGCTGCCTAATGGATATACCTACTGACAGGGCGAATTCAGAAATACATATTATTGCAAATAATTTATACAGACAGCTTTCTTTGTATCTAGGGCTGGCTCCACTCGGGATTATAGGACGTACGAACGCATAGAAAATTCATCGAAACGGAGAACACTTTATAACGCTTGTGTAATTGGGCGTCACTTAACCCCTTGAGAACTTTAAGAACGAGTTCATCGATCAATTAGAAAAAAAATATTAGTGGATCCTTTAATTCACGAGACTAGGTTCCCGTAAAGATAACCGTCGATGACGGTTGTAAGGAATTTCCCTCCTCCCGTGCATCCATTTGAAAGGACTGTAGTTGGCTAACAAGTTTCCTTAAAGTCCACTTGACTTTCTATCATTGGTGCTGGAAAATCAAAAACACAGAATCCTTTTTTTAGCGCATTAACTTTCGTTTTAATAACAATAATTTAACAAATGCGTTTCAATAGTTATAGGTTTTTTTTTGTTTTGATTATTGGCTTGAAAGCTTTTAAGCATTTTTTCCCTCGGTTCGTATTATTATCAAAAATAAAATAGTATTAGATAATAATAAAAAAAAAAACAATTTAAATTGTTAACAATTCAAAAAATGTTCGTCTTATTTCGTTTCTTTAAAAATTGGAGTCTTCCTTGTTTTACGATTTGTTGTTTTCAGTACTTAAATAAAAGAGAAAACTACTTCTAATTTATAAAGTAAAATATAGATAAAATAAATGTACAATTTAATTAGAAAAAGAAAAACTAATTTAAGTAAAATGTCATGTGGGCTTACAAGTTATTTACTAATATTCGCTATTTTTTGTAAAACTAATTTACATCTTTGGTATTTTGTGTTTTTTTATTTATTGTTATGGTAAATTTGTTAGCAGTTAAGTACTTTAAATTTGTTTTATACATGGAATTTGTAATTTTTCATTTGCTTTAGAGATTTGCGTTGTGGTGTTTGTTAATATTAAGTAAATTTATTATAAAATGTATCTTTCGTGGGTGGGTAAATAAGGTCGTCATCTTCGTCGTCTTCGTCTGAATCGCTTTCGGTGGCATCGTCATCGAATACATTTGGGTCGTCGGCAATGTAGCCTGTTTTATATGTTGGAACTGAAAATACACAAGAATATGTTAAACATTTGAAGCATAATAGATTTAGTAATTAAACTAATCCTAACCTTATAATAATATAGACGGATGAGTGCATTGGTGTTAAAAACAAATTTATCGAAAATGGTATACTACTGCTGCGCTAAGTCTACTTAAATAAATTTGAATAATTTCGATTTGTCTTGGGAATACTACTACGAATTGAAATTCTTTAGATTTGGATTTCTAAAAATAGCGCTCCACGACAGAGTAGTTCACTGAAATAGGAACCTCTGTTCAGTTAGTCGCGTCTGTGTATTTTAATTCGCGAAATAGCCTTTCATGAAAATAAAGGCTGTACAACGGTTGCCTGACAGCCTGTACGAATAAACTTTTTTTTAATGGTACCTACAAACAGAACTACAATAATATGAATGGAAGAATATTGTGGAGAAAATTGATTTGTGCTTTGTGGGTATGAAATATGAATTTATTCTTGTTGAAAGATAACCTTTCGGTGTGGTTGTTTGAAAAGTTACAGTTTTTACAAATGAAATGGTAGCTGTCAACAATTAGATAAAATAAACCATTTAAACAGAATTTGTTTTATTTTTTCACACTGCTACCCTTTTTGTCGATCTTCTATACTTTTTTTTAATCTACTTTATTGTTCTGTAGCAACATTCGCATTCCTAATCATATGGTTAGCTGTCAAAATGTATGCTATGTTGAAATTTTTGCTTAGACAGTACCTAAATGAATTTATTCTGAAATTAAAGAGTGTGATTTAAATAAAATTTTACAAAATTCAGAGGTCAGAAACGACTGAGCTAATAAGGAAAAACTTATTACTGTGGTATTTCGCGTAGGGGTATTATGTACCTGTTAAGGTATATGCGGTGACGTCTTATAAAAACTGAATCTCGAATCTGACTTTCTATGTAACTTTGGATATATTTTTGAAGGGAAAGATGTGAACAAAGCTTAGATATTCCTTTTTAAGATATGCCAAGTGTCTTGACTTAATTTGTTTGCGAGCATGAGGACATTATGATCTGACAAGTGTAAGCTCATTCAGCCGCACATTCAAATACCTGTAGGTACAAAGAAAATGTTTAACAGACCTCAACTGGCAAAAAAAATTCTGCTAACCGGCGCTGTCATTAACATAGTGGCAGCACTTTCATGCCAGCAATGCTTCTGGATCAGAATATACTGACTTTGTTACTGCAAGTTCGTTCCAAGCAATGACATCAACCCAGATCCGACGCGATTATTGCCGAAGACAGTTTTATTTGAACGGATTCATAGCTGAACGTCATTTTCATTAATCAGTTACCCTCATTTGTAAATACGAATGAACTCACCTCGTTAATAAATTGCATTAAGTATCTACGAACATAATAATATATAAAACCACCGTAATAAACTAAAGAGCAAACAACAACAAATAATAAACAGAATTCTCATGCAGCTGGAATTAGTTAAAGGCAACTCATACAATAAAACAAACAGTACAACTAAAAGTGAACTAAAACGCATTTTATTCGCAAGCAAAATTAGTTATTTTACACAAAAAGCATACTTTTCTACATCGTTATGTTTGAGTTAAATGTTAGAATATTAATTTTTAGTATAAAAAAAAACAACGAAATATGTTAAACTGATTTTGATTCCTTGTTGTGTAAGTTGTTCTAAAAATTAGTACTCTCTTTAATGTTAATAATCGCAAATATTAATCAGGAAATAAAATATAAGGACACATAGTTATTTTTTTATTTTCTTTCTTTCTCTTATTACTTTGACAGTTAATTGTAATCGTTCTTTGTTCGGTTCTTTGAAAAAAAACTTTTCAATATATAAATGCATTTTTCATTTGTTTTTTTAAGCTACAGAAGCAAGACGTCTCACAACATATATCAATAATTATAATTTATTACATTTTGCATTTGCATATCAGTAAACGAGTTAAATTATTAGGACATTTAATCATATCGCATTATGTATTCGAGTGCAAAATAAAAAAAAAATTAAAAAAAAAAAAATCACAACAGAAAAAGAGGGGAAAACAATTTCAAATTATGTGTCAACAAGTTGGTTTCTCTTTATCATTTTTATTTTATATTTTATTTCATGACTTCCAATGCAAGTTTAACTAATCAATTGACACAGTACTTTGATTACAATGTACAAAACAGAGTTGTTAATATATTAAAAATAAATATTCATATTAAACTAAAACATTTAGGTATAAAAGTAATAAAATCAGTCTTACCTCAAAACATCGTATATTTTTTTTATGCAAGTAAATTGGAAATAACATAAAGAGCTAACAATTTGATCGATGAGAAAACAACAAAATGAAAGGAATAGAAAATAAATAAAATTTTAATTTCAAATATACAATTTTATTTGATGTTTTTTTTTTTTGTTGGTTTTTGTTTGATGATGTTTCATTTTAATCATTTTTTTTTGTTTGGCTTAATAACTACATAATTACAATACAAAAAAAAAATGTTTAAATAATTTACACATAAATTAAATAAATATAAATAGTTTATGTTTTTTTTTTGATTTGTTTACAAAGAAAAATTATTAGCAGTAATTTTGATGAATAAATAGGTTTGTGTTAAGTCTAATTGTTATGCTTAATTTTTTATTTGGTATGAAGTTTTATTTTTCTTGAAAACGTTCTTTTTAAAACTTTATTAAAGTTATTTTACATAAAAAGAAAAAAAGCTAAGTGCTAATATTGTTATTACAATTTTCATATATATAAATATTTATATATTGTGAGGCGAGTTGTCTACTTCTTGTTCTTTTACTTATTTACACGCGAGTATAAGACTTGACGACGAACGTTAATATTTAAGAGTTACGAGTATAATTAATAAAAAGAAAAAAAATACTGTCATTTTTTGTTTCGTATTAAAATTTAATGTTTAGTATTTTTTTGTTTGCTTAAGAAAAATTTCAATTTCTATCCAGTCCTTAAGAAGAGAATGAAATGTGTTTTTGGGCGGAGGGAGTCGGGAAGGGGAGGCAAATAAATAAAAGAAAATAAATGATATAACATATTAAATAATTTAACAAATATTTCAACAACCATTTTCCAAATCTAAATTTCCACAAAATCGTTTTCTTATCTATATTAGGATACACGAAAGTATTATACTTATCTTGAAGGGTGAATCGATTTTGATATAATATTTCTTTTTTCAACTCTGTACAATAAAATAAAAGGACACTAATTTCTACAAGGGCTATGTATTTTTTGGTTGAGGGAAAAAGAGTGCAAATAATTTTATGAAAAAAAATTAATAGATTCGTTTCGTTTTATAATCTCAAAACAATTCGCTTTATCCTTAGAGTTCCATTTAAAAGAAAAACACAATTTTTCTTAATCAAATAAAATAAATAATAAATACATGACCTAATTATGTAGAGAGTGCAAGTGAGACTTGGTTTCATTTACTAAGAGAGAGAAAGAGAGATAAAGTAAAGCCTCTAACGCGCACGCGAAGCCTATATTTTCTGAATAATTTCTTTTTCCAAATTCAATCTTCTAAGTGAAAATATTTTAGCGTTGAAAATATTTTTTAAAAAATTAAATATATTAATGAGAAAAATAGAACTAAGCAAAACTATGTATGTATATATTTTGGAACAACATTAGGCAAAAATAAACTTTCTATAGCACCTTTGTTTTGTGTGTGTGTGTGTTTTTTTTGTTTAAATTGATTTTTAAATAAAATTTCATGTTTTAGGCGGATGACGTTAGCTAAAAAATATAAATTTACTTTTTTTTTTTCATTTATAATGGAATGTGTTAAAAATATATAAAAATATTTTCATTTATTTAATAGAGAAGAGAAACAAATTTACAATTACATAATTTAAGTTAGCATTAAGAATTAAAAAATGATAAAAATAAATAAGTAATTATGCCAATTAGTTTAAAGCCAATTTTTTCTTCTTTTCGTTTTAATGTTTAATTAAATGTTCGTTTTGTTTTTAGAAAACTTTGATTTGGTTTGTTTACAGCTATTAAGTAAATGAAATTTGTACTGTTAATTCGGGGGTGTTTGTTATCTCATATGAGTTGAGCTCTTTTTGGATTCAAGTTGCACATTAATCACTATTTTTTATTTTTATTTATTTTTTCCTTTCTTTTTTTAATTATATTTGGTGAAAGTTAGTTTACTGAGATTTTTTTTTCTTTTGCTTTGTATTTGTAAATCCTGTTTATATTTTGTTTGTAGAAACAATCGATGCTATAGAATAGCCTATTTTAGCAGTAATAACTTCCTAAATACTTTTTTTCGCCACATTCGTGCTCATTGCTGTACGTACTGGGTGGCATGTTGTTCACTTCCTTACGATCGCAGCGTTCTCCGATGAAACCTTCTGGGCAACTGCAAGAGATTTAAAAGATTGCAATTATAGAGTTTTTTTTAGCAGATATAATGTTAATAAATTGATTTGCATAAGTGATGTAGCATATATATATAAAATGGGGTCATCCGAAGGCAACAAACTAGATCGCAGTGAGCTCATATACATATCTAAAGGATATGTTTCCATAAAATAGCCATGTAGGTTCTGGTACAAGATAAGTCTGTACCCAAATACTGAACTTAGCTTAACAGTATATGTAGCTTGGATTCGATATTCGCCTTGTTATTGCGAACAGGATAATTTTAGTTTTATTTAAGTTAAGCTGATAGAGCTCACAGCACCAGCCTCTTGTCATATGCAGGGTTGGTCAGTCCGTATATCTTAGAGGGTGTCATACTCGATTAAGCCTTTTAACCAAAAGTAGTCTAGCATTTATAAACTCTTCTCTTTCAAGCTATTGACAATTGTTACAACCGCACATCCTACTATGCACCTTTAAACTAATAAAAAATAAACGTCAGAAACCCATCACAGAAAACATGCCTTACGCTTTTAGTTAAAACTTTCAAAACACGCGCCCTGTAGTCCTATTCTTCCTACGCTCCATTCCACATCTCCTCGATAAGTAGTTTCCAAATTTACGATCTTTACAAACAACAACAACAACCGATAGACGACAAAACAACAAGAAAAACTGAAACTCAACACCAAAACTCATTTTGCCTCCACCCCCTCACTGCAACCGAAAACTACAATTTAAGATAAATTTCCACACAAATATTCGTTCTATCCCTATCATCTTTCATACAGATATCGATTGGGAGACAGTCCCGGTCTAACATCAACAAACTCACTTCCATAAACGAAATCACTTAGGGCAAAGTCGTAAAGTACCCAACGTTGGATAAGATTCCCAGCGCCAGCATAGTGGTGTGTGCAGCAGTGACACAGCTCAATTTGTTTAAGGGTAAAATCAGGGACGCAACATGTGTCCTCATTTCATCCAAATTTAGAGGACTGTCTTCGTAAGTCAAATATCATAAAATGACAGCCGTGCTTAAGGTAATGAGTTTCAATTCGTGTTGATGATGAAGATCGATTTTGATCGCCTTTCCGAAAACCACATCGCCGATGAATCGCCGTCAACATTCGCGATAAAAAATTGCCATGGAAAAATTTGTTTTCACAAAAAAAAAAAGGAAAGAGATAAAAAATTAATTGCAGGGAAATGTGAAAATCCCCTTTTCTTGTGATTGTTTGTCTTCTCCCCCACTCGTTTCGGGTTTTCGTGTTGTTTACATGAAGAGTAAGAATTCGTTGCACCCACTTAGAGATGAGCAGGAGAAAATCTCCTTCTAGTCATTTGGGATTGATTTTTTTTGTGCTGCTTGAGGGGCAATAAATAGTTTGCTTGGTTCTTGGAAAATATTGACTGGTAGTAGTAAACAATGTTCTATTTTCGGTGTCATGACATACAAACGCATAAGTGGATAATTTTTGGATTCGATTTTGGGTCTAATTCTGGGTAGTTTTTACTAAAGGGAATTTCAGTGTACAATTGGTTGATTTTAAAAATAATAAATGTCTTTTTGTTGAATTTTTTCTTTGCTAACATTTGGTTGGTGTGCTTGTTAGGAGCTAATTGGTACCAATCAAGCTTGGTCTATTTCAGGTAAGCTAACCTCTATCAAGTGAGTCCCTGACTACGAGTTAGATTCATATGTCTTCACAATGTTCTACCTTTGTGTATGCTGATACGTGGTTAGGTTCCCCGAAATTTGGACATAGCCCCATTGATAAACGTGATTCATAAATTTCTTTCCGGTATACAGGTCAACCCCCAGATGTGCAAATTTTGTAAAAAATTGAAGTTGTAGTAATACTAGTGGTATAATTAAAATCAGTTTTTAAGTTGATTTCCTTGCATGTTTCCCTTTTTGGGTAGTAAAATGAAATCAAGTATTAGCCCACAGAATTTACTTTCAGTATAATTTTTTAAATGTGTAGAACATTTTTATTTTTTTTTTAAACCACGATAACTCACTATATAATAGTTAGTTCATTTGAATCTTCGTTAAAGAAGCTGTTTTTCTATTTAAAAATGTTCCCTTTGTCTCCTTTTGAGGTGGGAAATGCTGAAAGAATGTACTTCTCTAAAGGGAGACAACTTTCCAGCCGCTTCCCATAGCGTTGTTCAATTTTACCTGATGCAAATGGCTGTGACACGTGATTCATGAAATTCCCGTTTTGGGGAGCAAACCCTTAACGGGGTATAAATATTTTTTACTGGAAACATAATAAAAATACCCTAAAATACAAAAGACGAAAAACATCTAAGCATTTTCCAAAAATTCAACCTCTAAGTGCTTGCAGTTCAGTTTTCAGATTTAAGGGGGATTTTCTTGAAACTGAACGCGTACAATTTTTAAATTAATATATGTGAGGGAGATGAATCTCCTTTCATAATAATATTTCCCTCAAGTCATAGACTTATTTCAGCATGCAAGTCCAATCATCCATCATACCAGAATAGGCGTCTAAATCACGGTGACTTGCACCACTTGGTCATCACATTTCCTCGCCAATTCACATTTCCTCCTGATTCATAACTAAATTTCAAACTCTATGCCACCATATGTCAAAATTCACTTGAAATCATTTAGAGCAAATGATTCAAAACCTGTTCTCACAATGATTATATTGCATGGCATAATATTTGTGTTGAGTCCATTCAGTAAGGGTATTCTAGTGAACCAAATATGACTTCAATCAGCGCGTTCCGATGACGTTTCATCGCAAGCCATGCGCTTCACGTATTTAAAAAAATTTTCGATTTCTTAAGTGACGGCGCATTTGTGTATTAAAAATGGTGCGCCTTTTCCCAAACGATCCACGTGCTATATGTCTCTCATCAATCGCATTTATTTTAACCAACAACGGAACAAAAAAGGAACAAAGTAAAGTAGAAAACCAAAACGGAAAACCACCCAAAAGGAGTAGGTAAATGCGCGAAGAATGATTGCACCACATGCCCCAATGGTGGTGGGTAATTGTTTTTATTTTGTCTTAATTTCCGTTGCCACTTCTTGTGTTCAGTGTGAATTTAATACACAATTTTTTTTTTCTGTTGATTTTCGGCTTCTGTTTTTGGTTTTGAACATTGAAAAATTGAATAAATTTGGGCGTTCATCGGGTTATCCTATCCATGTGTATTGAAGAGCAATATGCAATGCATTACGCATTTCGAATTGAGGGAAGCTTATAATGAAATTCGGCATAAAGGTGTGTGCATATAGCTGCATTCGCAACAGTTATTTATTATCAATTTCCAGTTAAAAAAAATACCTTATCGTAAAGAAGTGTTCACCAATTTACAAAATAGAATCCGGTTACAAGTTCCTACACATGTGAAGAGAGCTGTGAAAGTGGGTCTGTAAGTACGATGCAGTGTTGCCAAACGAAGACATAATTATGCCTTTTTGGCATAAAGCTTGAGGAATTGAGGAACATTTTTGAAAATGGCATATTTTTTGTGAATTTGTTTTCACAATTAATTGAAACAAATAGCTTTTGAATTTGGTAAATTTGGTACATTCTTTGGTGAAAGTCGCAACACAAATTTTCATTCGCAACAGTGCGTCATGTTTATTTTATCCAATTCTCTACTTGACTAACTCAACAAACCTACCGATCGACCAACATTCTGTTGATAAATTTTTGGTCACCTTGTGGGTTCGTTCCTTTGTAAAATATCAAATTTCTATATTTTAAGGCTTTAGGAATAAAAACATCGATCCGGGTTGGCATCACTGGTATGATGACATTAAACGTCAATGGCCGAAGAAATATTAATTAATCAGTTCGTTTTTAGATCAGAAAACATTACATGCCTGTCTTTTACAGAAGAATTCAGTCTCAAATCTAAATGACGTATTAAAAGTGTTCCGAAATATCAAATGGGCTTTAAAAGAACACGCCAAATTTCAATTGACGTATAGCAAAGAAGTGTGCAAACAAGACGACTCTTCCTTTTGAATAGTAATAGTTTTGTAGTATTCTGCTTAAAACTTAATCGTTCATGTAATTGTAATGGAAAGGCAGGACATTGATGATAATGATATGATCCCATAGCTTCATCGTTACACCACGGTAGCCTTGAAGTGGTAAACTGACAGTTACACCGAAATTTCCCATAATAGGTCTGTCTGTTCCCTTCTACCCTACTTTTGCTTAACAAAAATCAGGTTGACTAATGTGTTCGAATGCATTATCGTCAGCGAACAGACGCAATCTCGTTTGTATAATGTATAGTGCTGCCAAACTTTCGTTTGTATGTTTTGACGTTTAAAACTTTAGTTTTCTAAGTCCGACTGCTGGTGGCCGGCGTATGCCCGCATTTTTATTGTCGTAGACTAACCAAGTAAACATTTTTTTTTATTTGAAGTTCGAAAAACCTAGTTATGAATTTTTAACTGACATTTTGGATGCAAACATATATGGCTAGATTTAGTAAAAGTGACGTTACCGATAAATCTGGTTTGCATGTTTAGGGAAATGTAGTCCAGATAAATCTAGTCGACTTGGAGTTTTGAACCTTACAAACGCAATTGAGTTTCGACTGTTTGTCAAAATGAACGAATATTTTTACATACATTTTTTGAAAAAGTCTTAAACCAAGCCAACAAATTTTGATAAAAAAAACAGATAGATGAAAGGATCACTTTACACTCGAAAGACTCTCTAGTTCACTCGAAGAGTGGTATAGGTCCGATTTAGTGTCCCTCTCAATCTTCCTGAGTGTATTTAGCTCAAATATAAGTCGCACCTTCCTTTTTTTTTAATTTTACATAGCGTTTTAAATATAAATAAAAGTAGGTACTATACCTATTATTTGAAGAATAAACTTACATGCATGAATAGGAACCGATTTCCGTAAAAAATTTGCAAGTGCCTCCGTTGAAACAAAATTCATAGGCGTCCTCGGGACACTTTCCACCGGATTGCTGCGTAGGCGCGTCATATCGTGGCACTAAATAAGGAAAAGAATTGGAGTTATTTACATTTTTATCAGTAGGTATAATATAATTAAATATTTTGGTCTAATTTATCAAACGTTAGCTTACTCTTACTTCACTAGGTACTTTATGGTTTGTGTGTGTACAGAAATCAATACAAACATAACAAGGTTTCAGGGATAAATCAGTGTTTTCAGTAAATCTAAATACATGAATTGTTTTAAAAGTGACAAATCTACTCTCGCGTTGTATAGCAAACACTTGCGAAAAACGCGAGGATGAATAATGATCGCTATATACATCAAGGACGTGGAGTTATCATATCGATTTTTAAAGGCGTTATAGATAGGTGAAATTTTCAACAATTCTGAGCATTTACAAAGGACTTCCTTCTGCAAATATTTTCTGCAGTGGGTTCTTAAACAGAACACTAAGAAGAGGGGTCTAAACATTTCCTGGAGGATTTTAAAAATTAGTGACAACAGCCCAAAAATCTGGTATCGAAAAAATTCGGTAAGAATTGAATCGATGTATAAATCACGAATTAGCTATTAATGTTAAGTATTTTGAGGTTAGGTTGTGAGGGTTACCATAAAACAATTGACACCGAATTGGGCCCATGGCGATGCAATGTGTTCGTGTTTCGTAGCTGATTCAAATCGATACACGCTGATAAAATTAGATCTTGATCGGTCCATAAGTATTTAAAAAGGGCAAAGACTCCATAAAGCGGAAGCAGTGATGTCTGCATGTGGATTGTTTCAAATACTTTAGAATCATGTACCAAACTTGAACCGGCTAGGGCCAAACCGGCATAGGCATCGGGAAATAATACAACTACCTGGTAGTGTATTTTACAGCGCCCACTCATAATCGATTAGAGGCTTCAGTCTGTCTTATGACTAAGATCATTTCTTTCGTATTTATAGCCCGAGTTATGTTATCTCAAGTGCTGATGTGTATCTGGTACTTGCAGTGGCTTCAAAATCACTTTTCTTTGTAATTTCGCCTAGTACCCTATAAAGTGAATGGTAAACAAAGTTGAAAAGAAAACAAAAACTTCGCTAACGCAGACATCGAAATAATTCTATTCCTCTTTTAATTGCGAACAAGTTCGATAAGATTAGGTTTTTGTTATGTCACATCCATTAAACGAGTCGCTATTGTGTGGGTCAAGATAGTGTCCTCTGTTTTCTAGTATGTTCTTGGGAATAGAAATAAAAAATCAAACTTACTCGGATAAGCCTTTATCACTATGGCTCTCCTCTCCAGGTTTCGATTGACCTTGTTTTTCGCTCGGCACTCATATCGTCCAGCGTCCGAACTGTTAAATGATCTTATAATCAGCTCCGATCTCCTCCTGTTAAAAATACAAAGAAAAAAAAAAAAACACACACACATTAAACCAATTAATACAAACGATATAGGCGCTACAATGGATAATGCATATTTCCGACCGATGATCGAATTGGATCAGCCAACCTATATCCTTCGTTGGATATAATTAATTGCTAATTCCATGTGACTAACCCCGGATGAATATTTATAAAAACGATGAGTTAATGAGTCCGAATGATCGGTTTTGCGATCGATAAGCTTTCGTTTTATTTTGTTGTTCGTTTTCATTGTAAGCGAATAACGAAATCTGCATAAATAAGTCGTCTTTAACTATTTAATTAAATCAACCAAATGACTGATGGTATTTCACAGGTATTATAACATCAAAACACTGTAAATGCCGAAGATTGAATATTTTTATGGATTTTTAATTTGTTTAGCTATAAAATAAATCTATTTTTTATACTGACTTCGTCGACGACACATGGGATCACATTTATTGCTGTGCATATTAGCGACATAAATTGGATTTGAAAAAAGTGCGCTTTGCAATGGCTTTACATTTTTAAGTATTTTTTTTTTAGGAAGCTTTATGCTATGCTTGAAGATGATTTAATTGCCTTTGGGAAAAGTTGACAATAAATCGCACGTGTGCGTTTGAATGGAGTGCGCAAAGTTTGCAGTGAATTTTTAAAGCAATCGTGAGATTGCTTGTTTAAAAAAAATGGTCACCATTTATTACAGACTCTTTGGTGCCAACGCTTTAGTATAGCAGTTTCTAACGAATCGATCTATTTAAATGAGCTGAATTTTATTGACGGTATTTTTTTTTTAAACCAGTCAGTCGTGTTGAAGTTGAAGAGTTGGACTTCGATTGAGTTGGAATCTTAGTACAAGTCGATGAGTGTGCTAAGGTTTTCTAGATAATGCGTTAAAATCTGATCGAAACGTAGTCTATTCCACTCTAGAAAGTCCAGATGTCATCACTTTTAATGTTGTTTGTAAAAGCCTCGAACATTACCAGGTTTTGCCGAACTTTTTAATACACAAGTAAATCGCACGAAATTTGGCTTTAAAAAAGGTCAAAACATGTCGAAAAGTAATCTACTCACATAAATTTTAAGCATCATCTTGTAACTTATTTTTTAAATGGGATCTTTTGACCTATCAGTGTCTAGTTAAAAGTTTGTGATTTGATCCTTTATCGGTTCAAAATACTTTAAGACAAATTTGTCTTTCACAAGTCATCATCATTTTGGAAGGTCCCATCTATCCATGACCGCTGGTCTAGAATGTTTAAGTAGACTCCTTTTTAACTCCTGATTTTCTGCCTATAGCTTATCTGAAGATGGGTTTGTCTTAGGTCTGCAATAAACATTTTTTCACGGTTAATCAAAGTAAAGAAGACTTTTCACTGGAACTGGGTGTTCATCATATTCTTTTTATATATTTTATGAGCGCTAACATTTCGGTGCCAAAACTAAACTCAGTTTTACTGAGAAGTAAGACAAAATAAAAACTTTGAGGTTGATTGTTGATTTGTGATGTTTTTGAGACTCAGAAACTATGTCTGTAGTAAAAGAAACAAATCGCGAAACAGTTTTCAATTAATTAAGTACCAAGTTACTTTAGAAAAAAAAAATTTGAGAAAAAACTTAAATACGTAAAATTAAATACATATTTTAGTACTAGATTATTTGTTTCAGCATTTAGTAAATTAGGGCACGTTAGCATTTTAGTTTATTAAATTTTGGTTTTCTTAATGTTTACTTTGTTGTTTTTAATAATTAAAATGAAATACAGAACAAATAATAAACAACTTTTAAAATATAGAATATTTATATGTTTTTATCATTATTAAGAACTTATGGTCACCGTATTACAGTAGGCCTAAATTTTCAAAACCAATCGTTTGCGTGGGTTTTTATTTTTTGAGACTGATGGAAGTATCTCATAATTTTATATTTTGGGAATTGGGGCAGTTCTACTCTCACATGTTTGTCAGACGTTCGCGAGAGGTGGTGCAGTGAAAAAACTATAAGATGTATACACTGTTTCTAGGGATCGAATCTAAGACCCTTCGCTCAGTAGTCCACCCACTTACCACCATTGCTTACCAGGAAAAACTGGTCACAACCATTACAATCTAACAATACCTAAGTGACTTATTAGGCACCTTGAATGATTTTCAATTCGTCTTTTTCCCTGCGCAAACACATCGATTTCAATCATGTTCGTATGTAGTTCAATGGCATACTGTAGTTGACATGAAATACGCCAACAAGTAACCCAGATTCTGACCGAAACTTGTACCACATCAATCACAACGACTTATTCCGCTGACGAATGTGAGTTCGTCGCTTTGTATAGAATAAACTGCAAGTAGCACTCGCACTCTTATCTCGAACACCTTGACTAAAGACCAGTGACGAATGATTAAGCTTCGTCCAGACTGGCCGGTGCAACACTACGCTTAAAAACTCATAACAGGGCGGCAATCCATCAGAGTGTCATTAATCTACCATACATTTGGCAATAAGGGCCCAAACAGATGATTATATTTATTTTAGGCATGATAAAATATTTGATGCCCTTTTTACGTGAGCTACGTGTTGGTATGAAAAAAAAAAACACAACACTCGTAGTTGCTAAAACAATTCCGACATCCAAACAAAATATGCAGAAGCCGCTTATACTTATTTATAAACAATTGAAAATTTCGGTTTATACTCACTTATAATGAACGAATTGGTATAGTCTCCGATTTCGATTGATCGATTTGTGATCCTTAAACCATGTGACCTTTGGCGGCGGCTGTCCTTGCACTTTGCACACAATTCGCAGCTCTTTGCCATTTTCCACTGTTCGATTGCTGGCTGTTATAGACTTTATCGATGCGAGCTGTGCTGTAAAAAAATTAGAATATAAACAATGAATCGTTTTGTTTTACTCTCGTCTGGAATTCGATTAAAAAAAAAAGGAACAAACAACTATACAACATGAAGATTTCCAAAATCAAAACAAAACAAAAATGGCTGAGCAGCATTTATTTTTTTTTTCGTTATTTCCTTTTATTTCGTTTTGTGCAATAAACAAATTAGAAAGACACGTTCCCAATAAACAAATATCAAGAGAACAATTTTTTTAAAAAAAAAGTCGACCAACAGAAAGATATGGAGCAAGGGAGACACAAAGACCAAGAGGAGACAAACCGAACCGAGAGAGTGCACCTGAGATAAACAATTTTGGAAATTCGCCAAACAGACATCCTTTTTTGCCACACACACACACAAGTACATGCGGAATTGTGCATATGGCTATATTCATTTATGTGTTTCATATAATAAATGATTACAGATTCGCTCCAAGGACTTTTTTCTAAATTTAATTTTAAAAAATAAAATAAAAGAAAATAGCAAAGAGTCAATAAACTCATATGTTCGATTCCAATTATATTCAGACACCGACGTGATTCACCATCTGTGTGATGTTATATTCATGGCTTATTGCAGCGTTGCAGGCAGCCGCCAAAACTGAGGGATTATTATGCAAAACGAGATTTCTTCCGGGTTCCGGAGTATGATGCTGGTGGCGGCTGGCTGCTGGCGGCCGACGGCGCCGCAGGTGACACTTTTAGTTTGCATTTGCACAAGGTGACGTTGTTACTATGAGAGGAGTGTGAATGAAATTGCTATTATGGCATTTAAATTCTTATAGATGGTGATGTTTGTCATGAGCAAGAGGTATATGCGATGAGATGAGACGGCACGGCATCTGACGCACACACACGACGACCACATATTTGGGTGTATATTTTTAGATGTCCAATATGGGGAGGGTAAATGGAGCAGAAAGTGTCATACATGTGATATTTGTGACTAATGGAAAAATGAAAGTGAAATCGGATTTGAATTTGAAAATTGGCGGTCCTACTGTCTAAGAAACGTAAGAGCAAGTCGATGAAATTATATTTTAAGCCAAGAAATGGAAGGGATTTACAATTTGTATGCTGAATTTGGGCGGCTGACTTAAGACTCATATGTCTAGCACACTAACCACAGAGCTCTACTAGAAGGTTCTTACGGAGCTTAATCAATAAGGAACAACATGGGAAAACCTTCAGTAGCGTTAGTATTTTTCTTAGCCAGGAGCCAGGACTTTTCTTCGTTCAAAGTATACACTGCAAAAAAATTAAAAACAAATCTCTTACTCTTCATTCAAGAAATCGGGGTAAATGGACAGAGAAGTCTTCATTTTTGAAATTTATTGTACAAATTATTCTCCATTAACAGAAAATTAAAAAAAATAGCATCAAGTGGTAAGATAGTGAACGAAATATCATGTTCCGATCTGTTTTGAGAGCTAAAAGACAATCAAGTATTGGCTCCTGATCATAACTACTTTCCTCTAAGAACAAGGACTTGCCGATTCAATTAAAGCCCGAAAGAAGTTTATCGCCAGTCCGCTATTCGACCAAGTCTGCATCCAAGCCTGTTGTGGGAAACGCTGGCCAAAGGATGTCCTTGATATGGGTTCGAAATCACTTTCCCACCCAAAGGAACTTAGACGGAAATAAGAGATCTGATGCATTTTCAAGACATGGTTCCGCTCTACGTGAATTTTCTACTATGGCCTCTTGGCAATCCAAGGCATCAATTTCAATAAAATCATCAAATTTCTCAGCTCCACAGGCTGGTTTAATAATCTCTCTCATTATCTACAGGTCTTATGAGTTGTGGCCTCAAAGCGGGCCTACGCGCAAATTGTGTTTTCCCCTGGTATGAAACCAAAAACCAACCAGCCTCGCATATTTCGGTCGTACCGATTACGGCGTTATTTCAAAACCGCTTTTTATGAAATGTGAACCAAATCAAAGATGATGTCCCGCATAAACTGTTTTGTTGCAAACAATAGAAACTAACGAAATCCAAACAAAACTTAGGATCAAAAACTATATTCGTTTAGTGTCAGGAAAATGCGTCTTTTGACCATTTATGAGGAAGTTTAAGGAAAAGGTGCTGGCTTTAGTTAGTCTAAACAGGGTTGAGAATTTTTTTTTGTCAATGCCTGATATAATCATAGAAATACACTGCTTTCTTTGTACGTGTTTTCTGATACATGCTTTTGGTCAAAAATGTCAGTTTCCAACTGATGGTCACTGATTATTCGTTCTCCAAATTCGCGCGACTACGAGCTGAACAAACTCCGATTCCAGCAAGCTGACTCAAAATGTTATACATTCGGTCGAACTTTGTGGATGAACGAAGGGTTCATCTTGCTATTATTTTACCAAATGATCGTTGTGCGGTGAGTGCCCTGTTGTCAGTTTTAATGTGCTATCAAACTAAAAACCGTAAATCAGCTCTAAAACTGCGATCAAGGCAAGAATTTGCTTAAAATCTGATATTTTTGTCAAATTTGTCACTTAGTTACGAATTCCTAAACAGGAACACTTTCCTTATTAATTTATTAACCAAGCATACACATGCCAGGAGATTAGTGATCTCAAAACATTATTTTCATTTGAAGATTGTTCTTCTACATAACAATATATAAATTGGTGTCTTGCAAACGTGAATGGCATAGATATTATTCAACTATTTACCGCATGCCCATGTGCGATTTATTTTCATTTCTATTTTGCCTATCATGAGCCACAAAATTTTCATTAGCGTGTACGTGTCCCGTGCAACTATATATAAAAGCAAACCCAGAAGGGCAAACACCTCCTCTTTCTAAGATGACTCTGCACTGCAGCTGAAAATAGATTGACATTAGAACAAGACAATTTATAAAATTGATTATGATTAATGTGCACCATGCTCTTCACTTATTCGATTATGTGTCTGAACGTTTGCCAAAACAACAGAGGACACCCTAAATGGCATCTATGTTATATGCAAAGTTGAAGTACCTCTCGGCAAGTATTTGGCTGAAACGAAAATAAACGACGCATAGTTTAGAAAATACCATGCCACGGCACCCACTCTGTAGGATTCCAAAATGTGTAATAAATTCCAATAGATGTCCAATCGTGTCACTTGAATTATCCATAAGTTTTCGTAACTACGACGAGTCATCTTTTTTTGTTGTCGCCGAAATATAAAATAGAAGCAAAAGAAAATAATCTTCACCTGATTTTTATTGGTTTTAGTGAAATTTATATGTTTGGCCCTCACCATCCACTACGTGGCCTACGATTTTTGACGATCTGTTGACTGATGAATCTTCAGATTGAAAAGTAATTTATTGGGCACATTTACGAAAGTGTTGACTTATTTATATGTGTTGCTGTGTAGCAAACCTTTTTTGATCACAAGGCTTGCGTAGTCGCAGGCACTCGACATCGCGTGTTTCCATTCTGTCTAAGATTTCTTGGGGTATTTTTAGACACATCTAGTCAGTTGATTAAGTGAGTGAGCGCATTGGGTCGAGAGTCTTTTTGGGCGGGATTTTTAGCTGTCAGCTGGGGTTAGTCGGGCAAGATTATCTCTAGTCTCGTGGGTTATTTACCTGTCGGCTGTTGTTGTTGAGTGTGTCCTGAGTAAATGGTTCAATAAAAATTAAGTGCGAATTAGATATGACGCCGACGAGACTATGACCTGATTGGAGTGGGAATTACTTTAGGTAACCACTTTATAAAAGCCAAGAAAGATATGACCTTCGGTATTTTCTATAGATGAGTCCTGAAACTAAAGGTGGGATTAAAAGTATTTGCAAGGGAGGGAGAGTCTGTCATTAGAGGCGACTGAACTTCATAAAAATGAGAAAATCTAGCAAATAGGTCCTTAGTCTAAGAAAAATGAGCATACCAGGTCAGATACGATTTAAATTCCAGACAGAAAATGTATCAGAAGTCTGACAGAAGGCTTCAAGTGTTTGTAGCAAAATAATTGTAGAACTACTGGGATTTTAAGAAAATTGAGATCTGCACTCCTAGATTTACACTATCGGCAAATACTCGTATGTGCAAATTTCACGCACACCCTTGGCTCCTTCAGACACCTCTTTAGTAAATTTTACAAGTATATCTTATCGTATGACAAAAAAAGAAACACTTCCACACCACAAATCATTGAGCGATATCTCACTCATTCGCCTGGCAAGCGAATCGGATCGGAATTCTGTTAAAAATATTTTATTGACACATTTATCTTATTTATTCAACAAACAACTTTTGTTGAAGTTTTATTTTAAACTTGTTCATCGGTCGACTGGGTGTATTCTCTTCCTTGCCATTCAATATTATTTTAAGGAGCACTCAGCGCACTACACCGACACACTCTATTGTAAGAGTTTTGTTTATTTTTATATTTGACTCCTTCACCAACATTTACAACAATTTGCTGCAATAGGGAACGAAGGCTATTATTGTGTTGTCTCGTGTGCGGAGTACACTAAATGTTGGTGGATATTTAACTCATTTTGTTTTTATTTGCTTGGGATATTTAAGATAGTCTATCCGTCGCCTGTCTGACTTTGAGAAGAAGTGTGTGCTAAATTAAGTTTTCACGAGTTTTTCGTGTTGTCTTGTGTTGTGAACACATTTTGGTTTATTTATTTAGATTTATGTGAGTCACTGCTTTTCTTTTTCTCCTTCACTTGCGGGCGGTTTGAATTTTCTTTCATCTTTTCTTTTTAATTGTGATGAGCATTTTGTGGTTTTTTATTTTGTCTTGTCCTTCTGAGAATTGCTTTTGTTTTTTTTTTAGTGTGACAGTGCGCTCATTAAGATGGCATTAGAATTTGTGTGAATTTATTTTGTTTTTTATATTTATGTTTATTTTTTTTTTTTGATTTTATTTTTTATAGTTGACATGTTCCACCAAAAGCGTATGAGTAAGAATTTTCGTTTTGCTGACCGCCGTAGAGAGTATGTACCCAGATTGAGGTTGATATTCACGATGAGTTTTTGTAATGCTTCAACGACTAGGTAACCTTCCATGCATGAAATTGCTGAACAAAATTGGAGTCACGAATGCATCCAATTGTCTTGCGGGTGTATTTGGGATTTCATTATGAAAACAATGCCATAAGTTTTGGTTTGCCTTTCAAGTTTTGATTCAATAGGCGATACAGTCGAAGGGAGTAAGGAAAAATGTTGCGCATACGCCCTAGTGTACGAGATATTAATTATTATTTTTTGTTTAGGTTTTTGTTAGATATATGTTGCAAGTTAACCCTCATCGAATGAAAGTGAATAGTTTTAAGTTTAAATTTAATGGATGTTTAAGTGTACAACGGAAATTTGTGGTCCTTTGGAAAATAGCCCCCGTGTGTGTGAATCGATTTAAGTAAAAATGATAAACAAAAATTATTGTATGGGGACATCATTCACAACTAATTGAAAGACTGTATTTCTTTAGAAGGCAGTGATTTTACGTGCATCGGTAAAGCAAGAGTCACTTCCTAATTTGATAGAAATGCTACCTCTTGTGTCAATTTTTCTTAGGCACATGTTTTCAGAAGTAACTTTGAAGTTATTATATTTAATTTGTTTCTCTAACCTGCAGTTCCCTACTCTATAAATTCTCAAAATGTATGCAACACCAAGGAACAGTGCATAAAGTGCTCATCGATCTCTGTGACTTGTTTGAAATTGTGACCGAGGTGTGAAAATTATAATTGCTTTATTTAATAAAAATTTATCAGAACAAAATACAAAGCTGTGCGCTTATTTGCAATTTTTGTTTAGGACTAAAACCCCACATATAAGGATACGGCTTCCCTATTACTACGAACTTCCTCAGCATTTCGCATTTTGTTCTTTCGCGAGGGTCTGTGCGAATCGCCAGCGATTCTTCCATAGTCATCCATTTCAAACTATACATGTACTCCGTTTACTTCTCAGATAACCTCGCTGGCAAACGAACTCTTCTTCCGGCGAACTCAAACGAACCGCTCCGGTTCGGTATACTTTTCGATTTAAGCCTTAAAGTTTTTTCAACTTTAAAATACTAAATAGAAAAAGTACGTAGGTATATACATTTTTACGCACTCGCAAAAAATGGAAAAGGTTGCTTTACAGATGTAAACTTTTTGGACAGATGCAAATTTAGATAGATCTCATCGATGTTTAAAATGGCAATGCTTATAAAACTACCCAGAATATTGTTCCCAAAGAATAGTTGTTGACTCAGGTTGACGTCAGCTCTATTCTTCAACAGATGCTATGTAAAACAATGAATCAATGTCACGTTTGAATCACGCACTGCCAGCGATAGACGACGAATTTTCAATTCGAATTTTCCTCATCGGAAGAACACTCCCTTCACCTGCTTTCAAAAACAATTTCACTTAAATAAGACTGTCAAAATGACCACAAAATGCACGAGTCCTCGATGTGACTGCAAACATTAATCACTAAAAAAATATTCCCTTTGCCTTTCCCCCCCAAAAGTAAAGGTGCCTCATTTTATGAGATAAATTAAAATTAACATTTCTCACACATCTGACATCTCACATGGATTAATTCAATCCACCTGAAGCGCGATGCACACACGCATCCCAAAGTCGGAATGTATACTCCTCAGCGGTGCGCGGATCTTTTATTGAGTTTCAAACGTAATAATAAATTTTATTTGCCAAAGGTAATGGCATCTATTTTTGTCAACACTCATCGCGGGGAATATAGGTCATTAATGATGCTCTGCTGTATAGCACAGCGAACCACTCCCCATCGATGACATTTTCTTTTTGGAGGGTGACACCAACACAAAAAACTGAGACAACAAAAAAAACGATTCTCCTCCAAAAGATGACTTTTCGCCTTCGCGAGAAAAACAAATCGAAAAATCATACAACTTGGAAAATAATACACCATACACACGTTCGCTTAGTTTTTCTATTTTCATATCGCATAAACATTAAAGATGATGAGCGCAAAAAAAAATATTAAAAACGTATGATATACACGCGAAATATAGTTGTTTATGATTTATGGGTATTGTTGATCGAAATTTATGTCACACCATAAAAAAACGACGTCAGCTTCGATATTTTACATAGACTATGCAAGCTTGTGCCGACTTAAATGATGCTACTTAGCGTAGCTTATAAGAAAAACAATTTTAATTTTGTTTGATTAAGTTTTTTTTATGTTTTCCTAATGTGCAATAAATTGAGAGTTTTATGGACACTTTGTAGATGGCCAATTCTGATGTCCAGTCTGATTGCTGACAGTGCGAGCGCCATATGACGAATTCCTTTTTAAATAGCGGAATCTTACATAACACGCGTATATGTGCTGCCGCTGCCGGTGACAAACAAATATTATCTAACCGGGCAAACACTGACGTTGGATCGTACGTAAGGAATTTTGTCATTCGACCTCGCGTCAATCAAAATCTACATCCTTAGCTGGCGAAATTATTCCAATGAATCTCTATTAATGTCAATTGGCGTAGAACTTCAAATGTCACAACTGCTCACTGCTGGAATATATCATTCTATGCGGAGCGAGTCTTTGAGTGATTAATTACCCAAGGGAACATTGGATTATTTTCGAGTTGGAAATTACAGGAAACCATGTCGAAGCACTTGGAATTGAATTTAGTGTGCAGATACTAATTTCGTTGTCATTTTATGTGTTCATTTTTTTTTTTTTTTTTTGAGAAACTGCAGCCATTTGTCAGTATTTTTATGAACTCGTCTTCCGGTCGGGCGACGGTCTTTAACCTGCATCTGCAGTAATTTGTGTGGTTGTTTGTATGGCCCTTCTCTTGGCAAGGTGCCGAAAACTTGTCGCTATTCCATAGAGTTCGTGTGTTGAATTATTGCTCTATATAGACTAAATGTACAACTAGGGCGGTTTTGTCTGACCAGAGGATGGTTCTGCGTTTGAAACTGTAAATTACCCATTCACTACAAAATTCCAGAAAACAGCGACATAGACGTTAGGTCTATGTAGAGATTAATTAGGCAACAGACAGTTGTTAATGAAGCTTAACGAAGTTTTTTCCTTGCTGCATGATTGGCTTGATGAGGAGAAGAGAAAAACTCAACACTAAAATTGCAGCTGCTGCCACTAAAGTATGTAATTCAATGTTCTGAGCCTGCATATGCGAGTGAAGTTAGTTATTTAATAGTGGAGCCAACATATCGCAGCTTTTCCGGAAATGCATAGCTTCTATAAAAGCCAAAAATATACTGGAAAAGCTATACTGTACAACTACTTTTAAAAAAGGTGTGAGCTTTTAGAAAGACAGAACGAATTGAAAGCGCAAAAACGCACAAAGAATACTCTCAACAAGTGAATTCTAGGAATACAGCAAGGAGAAGACACTCAGCGATACTAATAATCGTTTTTTATGTCCACGTTAAATTTTTCGAACTCACAATTGCGAAATTTTCTATACAAAATGGCATATTGTGACCTAGAAAATATGTAGTGTGGAGGCTAAAAATGATTACTAGTAAGGCCCACTGTCAAAGTTCTCCAAGAAGACACTCAGGGTAGCAGCCAATAGATGGCTGGTGTCTTACCGGTAATTTCTTTTTGAACTTCAGACACTCATTTATAAGAGTAAGAAAATCACTTCAGACTGTCGTCTGCATATGAGTTATGCCTTATAAAATCCGTACCAATTTTGTAATACAACTTATGGTTTCCATTGGAAAAACACCCCAAACAGTTGAATACCTAAACTCACACTCAAACATCATTCCCCTCACACAAATAGTCATGCGAGAAATATGTACATGTATAACTACTACTACACAAGGTGGCGGCAGACCCCTTTCGTGCACCCACTCAAATAAATTCACCACTACTATTTTTATTGGGATTCTAATTTAAAACCACCCGAGTATCTGAGCACGAGGAAAATTGCTCGTAATTTTCATGTCGACAACGACCGACGAGGAGAAATTTTCTTCGGACGATTCATCCGAACCAGCTGATAAAATGCGTTTTTGTTTTTTTGCTCTGCCGTTGGCTCTCGTCAGTCTTGCACTATATTCCCTCGTTTTAGTGTTTTGCATGGCTAACCTCAAGGTTAGTATTGTAAGTCACACGATATTGTTTGATATAGTTTTTGAACCCCCGCGAATGTAGCGTGTACAGAATGAAATCTAATTCGAGAATTGCTATGAGTCATGCGGATCACTTTGTATTTTGGCGGCTTATCTACGAATGATGATGACTGATCACAGCACAGCCACCGATAATTTTGCGATTCGAAAGCGTTTTCTTATATAAATAAATGATATATAAAAAAAGCTGAATAAAAATAACGAAACAACGGACGACTCTTAGGGGCATAGTATTTTTAACTTTTTTATTTTCAGAATGTTCGCGGAAAAAAAAAGAACGCTAGGCGACCTTCGCAAGAGCATGTTATCAAGAGTGATAGTGTTATGATAGTTTTTTTTTTTTTGTTCGTTTGCATGTATTTATAATATTATGTAATGAGCAATAAATTGTATTTGAATGTAAAATCGATTTATTGGTCAGGTGTGGTTAACCAATGGCTTCATATTCGGCCTTCATAAATATTGTCTGCAATTGGTAGAGAGCTATTAGTATAGGTGGATGGTTCTCACAGCTTCGGAGACGTACATATATGCTAAATAGATGATAGTGAAGTGGTGAGGTTGTGGTTTTTGCCAACGCGGATGTGGTAGGTATTGCGCCCCTTTCAACGCAATGATAGCTTCAATTGATAACTGGTTCTTAATTTGTTATAAAAAAAATATTTGAGCTACGATGATGGCTGCAACGTATGTTACTTCAATATTTGAGTCTATTCACGGTATCCAGACCATGATGAATGAAGGAATGGAACGCACTATGTGCAATGGCGATTAAGTAACAATGACAATACAAATCTAAGCAAGTGGTACCACACATTTTTTTGTAACGGTTTACCCCTACAATATTCCTCAAAAAATGCCCACAATTTCCCCCACTCAATAAGGACAGCATGAATTAATAAAACACACGATTTTTTTTCCCAAATCTTGCAAGGAGGATCACAAAGCAGTGTGACCAATTCAATAAGCATGTTTTTTTTTCTGTATACAAAATTGCTAAAAGTCATGCTTAATATTCTTTTGGAAACAAACACGACAAAATGAAAAAAAAAAAAAGAGTTTTTTTTCAGGAATAATAAGATATATTTCACAAAAATATCATTAAATAAAAATAACTTTGTGACACTTACTATGTATTATATAAAAAATATATTAATTCAATTAAGTTATGTCTCTGTTCGTTGAATATTAATAAAGATAATTATTATTATTAGCTGAATTCCTTGAATGGCTGCGTTCAGTGTTCACTGTTAAATGAGAATTGTAATAGCTTTTTCACACTAAGGCTCGTCTGCTTTGATTTTATTTAATTATTTTTTATATTTATTGGCCAAACCAAAATCCTGCTACAACATGAAATCATGTTCAAAAAAAAAGAAATTGAAAACCAAAAAGAGGCTCAAAATTAAATAATGCTAAATTGATCACACTGATCACAAGTGTTGTGCTTCGCATAAACGTATTGGAGATTGTTTGCTGTTTTAAGTACACAAACTGATATTGGCTAAACAAAGAGTTACCAGTTGGTCGATCTTTTCTAAATGTGGAACAATTTATAAACTTATTTTTATGATTTATTAAAATCATAAAAAAAAAATAAAATTATTAAAATTTTATCAACGGACGAGAAGTTAAGTAATATTTTTCAAGAAATAGGAAACTTCTCTCTAAAGACTGGAATACCCATTAAAACTGTTTGACTTTAAGAAAATTAAAAAACAAAAAGTTTTTTTGTATTCCTCGTCCATTTTTTAAAACAAATTTGAGGACAATTCTATAAAAATGATTTTTCCTGTTTCTATTATTTTGAGACCGAAAAATCGTTCATAAGTGGAAAAATCTCTCGATCTGGCATCACTGCTATTATTTTAACTTATTTATTTTGTTAAATTTCTTGCTCGCAAAAACGAGTGTGAGCCATATCCATACGTTGGAAAGAAATGTGTCTTTTCATATATCCCATGGCTAGCCGTTAGGTGAATTTAAGGGTGCACCTTAAATATGCGGGCATTCGGTGTGGTTGACGAAGTGGCAACCCAGCTGTTTCTTTTTTTTGTTTAGACCTGGACCGGATTTGAATGTCTCCAGACCCAAAAATGTTTGCTAGTTAATAGTGCATGTAGCAGAAACAATGGCTTCTTCGATGAAATGCTTTTTATTTATTATATCCTTTATGTGTATAAGGACTATAGAGTATATATAGACACAGGTCTCATAAATGAGGAAAAGTAAACTGAGAGTTTTCAGCTACTACTTTCAGCAAGACCAACTTTTTCGTTCAACTACTCGTTTATTGTTCAACAGATTTCGTCAAACTTCGTGGTTTGCGATTATTTACTATGTGATTAGTGCTTCTCGCAAGGAGTATCATTTTGACAATGATTAACAATCACAGCGCTCATTCTTATAATTTTTTCTCACATATTCAACGCGATGTTAGAGAGTTTAGTTTTCTCTTAATAAATGACAGACACCAAACTTTGTCAAGGTTCAGATGCGCTTACGGAAAATACCTAAAATAAATTGCGCAAGTTTAAGCTTTAAACTAATGAAGGCCGACAGTTGTAAAATTAAGATTAGGAAAAAAGTCAAAACAAAAAGTTGTTATTGAAGGTTTTTGGAAACGCAAATGGTTGCCAAGAAAATTGATTTGACAACTCATTCAACAACTCTTCCAGAGGAAAATGCTACATTTGAGAAGAATGATTTGCCGAATTAACACTCTAGTCTACAGTGTTTTTGGAATACTCAGCTAATTGCGCTACAACATCGTGCTGTGTGCTTTAATCTGGAAGTCACATCAAAGCAAACATGATAGTAATTAAAGAAAATCCAAAGCCTTATAGCCGTCACTGTTAAGCCTTGATATGACAGTTCTTCTCTTTGTTTGAGAATAACACACTGTAGACATGTATTTACTCGTAAACACAAAAAACAACGTTTTCTAAAGTCATGCAACAACGCAGAAAGTGATTAGTATAAGAAAGCTGACTTTTTACTTCCGAGTAGTGTCACTTGTTGAAAAACTATAAACACAAAATTGTCTAAGTGTAAGCAAAGATGGCTGACAGTGCGACCTGAAAGATCTATTGTATCAGCGGGGAAAGGTTATTCTAAGAGACGTGTGACCTCCCTGATGAAGGCCAATAAGTCCTCCGTAGCAGAGTTCTTTAGATCTGCTGGTGTGCGAGTCTCTCTATTAAAGACACGTTCTCTTAACCATTGAAAAGCCGGGCAATCACAGAAAATGTGTTCAGAGGATACGACATCTTCCAGACAGAATCAACATTCTGTATCCGGACAAAGGTTCATTTTGTTGAGGTGGTATCTTAAGCCATAGTGGTCTGTGAGGAAGCCCACTAGCTTTCTTATGTCGTCCTTACTGAGTCTAAGGATTTTCTTGTAGCAGTAGGTCTTGATTAGACGCTTGGATTGTCTTAGACCAGGGACATTTTCCCAGTGGTTAAAACGAAGTTGTTGTTCCCATTCGTTAATTAGACTTAGCGCAGGAGCCCAATAGACTCTGCAGGAAGGTTCTGGTCCATAGAGAACGGTACCCCGGAAGCAAAGGGGTTTACTAGGTGTATATTTTCGTGGAATCGTAGGTTGATTTGTTTGATTTGATTGTACACGCTAGATCTTTTGACAGTCCTGTCATTGGTGTAATTTGTTTTGATGTTTTTGAAAACCATTTCCAATCACGGCAATAAATGAGTAGGTACCAATGCTGACACATCGTCATGACACATTGTCTAGTCGGTATTCTAAGGCTCAATCAGAATTCCTCTGAAGTAAATACGAACCCCTTCCATCCACCTAACACATCGACGTCTAGTCGGTATTCTAGGGCTCAATCAGCATTCCTCTGAAGTCAATACGAACCCCTTCCATCCACCTAAAGTGTTAACAATTGAAAGAAACCCCCACCCATGGCCATCAGTACAAGTTTACTACGTGGGAAAAAACTCTTTGCTTCCTTATAGGCAATGGTTTTCAAACGATTTTTCTTTTAGAAAATGTTGTTGGATGACGGGCAGGAAGGGAAACAAATTTCCACTTTCTGTATACCTTCTCTTCTCCAGAAACGAAGTCCCCATACTTAAAAGAACAGACGATCACAATTTGTTCGAGTATTTTATGACTAGTTATTTCGTATTATTATTATTATTATTTTATTAAATGGTAAATAAATTACAATTTAATTCGATTTACAGCCCTAGCTACCTTGGCCTTCGGCTAGTATAAAAAGCGCATCATAGGTGTGAAATGAAAGTGTCCATCACTGAGTCATAAACTGCACTCCTCCATTGTTCAGCTTTACCTGAATATGTACTTAAATGTCCGGGTTGTTGCCTCAGATCGAACGATGCTATGTCACCAACTCACCAACTCTTCCAGAATCAAACGCCTCAAATGGGCATTCCTACCAAAGTCATGCAATCAGTAAGTCCATCTAAAAGGTATCAAGCAAACGGAACTTCTTAAAACGCTTCGACTATCCAAGGCCATTTATCCATGAATCACTTTTAGCAAATTTATACTATTACCAACGTCATTCCGATAACTGAAAGTTAATAGTTACTTAGGATTAACCAGCTATTCCTGTAAGCATCACATCTGCAATCTTACCAAGAAAATAATAAAAACAATTTCGGCGACATGCCCTCTCATTGGAGATTATTTGTTAGGTCTTTGGAGATAGCACACATGTGCGTCGAAATGAAATGCCGCATAAAATATCCTCAAGATGTAAATCCTCGCGGTAAATAAAACTAATCACTCTGCATTTGCGCCAGAACTCGCCAAATTCGAGGTCTCTCGCCTTGGTGGCGTATATATATAGCCAACGCGTATCTAAGCTGGCATATCTGCTGGCATTTTCACACGAAGATAACATCTGCGCAAATCGCAATCACCGTACACACACTCATAGTGATAACTGTCAGGAATTAGGAAACCATAAATATTTATTCAACCCGAAAACAAGAGACCATCCAACAAATCCAATGGAAATGGAAATGGTAACCCAACTACGTAAATCAATTTCGAAGGAATTAACAGATAACAGCGCCACCAACCGCCACACATAACAATTCATCGTCATCACTGTTGTCGTTGTTGTCGTCGTCGCGATCGTTCCGGGTTGCAGTAGTTTTACTTTTTTTTTTTTTGTTTTCTTTTATCATTTAAAGCTCCTTTCGTACATTGCAACAACAACAAACGTTTTCAGACACAAAGTGAAAGGGAAAATATTCTCCCAGGACCACCATGTGATCTGCTCAACTGATACCGAGTGTCATGCTCATAGTTGCTCTTAGCCATGCCGACACTAGCTGTTGCTGTTGCTACAGTGTTTGTGGTACTGCTGCTGTTGCTGCCGCTGCCACCGACGCCGCCGCCACAACAAACAGCAACAAGCAACGTAAACAAACCTGAGCGCAACCAGCCAACTAACCAAACCAAGTCTCTGGTGCGCCAAAGATACAAAAAGAAAGCAAAATGGCTTGTACACTCGTATAGAGGTAAATAAATGTGCACTGAGTGCCATGGTCAGTGAGTAGAGTAGTCAGCTGCTGCTCCACAACCAGCCTGTGGAGTATGGAGCTGAGGAAAATTCTCACGGTGCAGCGCAGTGCTAGTGTTGGCTGTCTGCTGATGCTGATGCCTCATGGTGTAGTGTTAGTTGGTGTTTTGTATGGTGGAAACTATTTTCACTAAAAATTGCGGACAATTCGTCGTCTGACTGTTGGTTTGTTTGTCCGTCTGTCTGTCTGGGAGTTTATTGCGCGTACATAAAATGCGATACCATGTAAAGTATACCCTCGTTGGCGGGAGTTAAATGTGATGATGAGATTTGTTGTAAATAAATCGGGTCAGTTAAAGGAGCTGTTCAAAATGTCACTTAAAAATGGCTGCTAAGAAATTTTCTGTTAAAAAAAGATATTTTAATAAGGTCCTGTTGGAGTTGATATGCAGACAACTCATTTTTTCTACATGACAACTCAACTGCTCAACAACAAAACACACACGGAGAAGCTACAACTTGGACAGTCCTCGGATGAGCTTTTCGTAGATAAGATCTCCCGATGGGATGTATGAATCGGGTGGCTGCACGTTCCGCCCCCAATCACTTTAATCCCAATTAATACAAACGAAAGCATTTAACAAAAAACGAAAGAAATCGCGAGAAAGCTGGGGTCAAACGTTTTCGTGCGCACGAATGATTTGCCTTATGTTACGCAAGCAAATTACATTGTGCACACGAAAACGTTTGAACGTTTCGCCTTACAGTATGCCGACTCTCGTATGAGCTCCGCGTTACTTTCGTTTTATTCCTACTTTTTTCCAAAATTTGTATTTACGAAGTACATTCGATTATTTTCTCTTTCGCCGGATAAACAATTACTGCTTCAGGAATGTATCTTTTTCTTTTGCCACGTTTCGAATCACGCTTTCGTTTTGTTGACGTTTTGCATTTTTTGTTTTTGTCTAAATATTTCATTAGGCGTCACAAATAAGATTTTTACATTCGAAATAATTATTGAAAATAAAACGAAACGAAAGCAGTCATGAATTAAATTTTGTTTCCTTTTAGTCTGGGGTAAAACGAAAATTCCTTTCGTTTTCAAAGTAACATGAACATAAAACAATTGAAAACAATTGAAAGTTTTAATGTAAGTGAATCTAACTTCCGATTTTCTGCCGCCAAGTGATTTAGAACGGTCTATATCCGATAAAGATATATATGCGAAGAAACGAATACCAAGGGCAATATTCGCAACATCTTGTTGCTTGTCCCGCTGATAAGAACACACTTCTTCTTTACTTCTGTCGGTCTTTCACAATCAAATTATTTATCGCAATAAAGGCTGATTAATAAGACCTTCTACGAGCCTTCTAGTTTTACACCCAGATGTAATAACAAAGCTAGACAGGGTCTGTGAATTCTATTGCAATATTTAAAAATTCTGTCGGAATGTGTGTGAGAAATATAATATATTTTCTTGACAGTTTCCTAAAAGGCTAACTGCTCTATTATAGCAATGGGAATAATTTATTTGCGGCATAAATTTAAATCATAAATTGTAGCCTCATCTAAACTCCATCATCCAAAACCTGTCAATACAAGTTTCATATTTAAATACAGCCTACAACCTGCACTAGCCCCTTCTTCTTGTATATATCTAAATATTTTGAATTGCTATTATTCCTGCTACGCTCCTGTAATATTCTTCTGTGCGAAAGTTGTAGAAACTAAAATCAAACCATCTAGGACTCCACTTCTGACAATCTGTAGGAAACCTCCTCGTTAATCAAACTCGCAGGCAACAACGTCGCGTCGTCTCCCAAAAATAGATTCCCCCTGATCAAAGGAATGCCCGATACAACGCAGAGGAATCTAACATCTACCTGCATAACATGTTAACTACACGTAAGTACCTACCACGAAAATAGATGATAACCTCCCTGACTGCCAATGGCAAACATCAACTGCAACTGCACCTACACGTATCCTGCTGCCCGCTACCACGACTCTCTCAAATTCAACCGAAAACAGAATAAAAACAAAAAAACGAAAAGCAAAACCAGGTTCTGCTTCTGCCCTGTTGCCCACCGAAAAGCCGAGCTTGAAAACTGCACCGCCGCCACAAAACCACACACTCCAGCACGCCGCAGCACGGGGCCAACGAACGAAAAGTATACTGTGGGAACTTTATGATTGGTGACACATAATTGGCGCTGCAATGCGCATTCCACGAGAAAGGCCATTATAATTTCAGCTAACCAGATGTAGTGCTCGTGCGCACTCTCCCAGAGACCCCACAAAGCAAGGAGAAGCAAAAAAGGGGGAAAAACCTGTAACTGCCTGTCGGTCGCACTCCCAGCCCAGAAACAGACCCCGCTTGGACGACGGCGACGGCAACGACGACGACGACTACGACGACAAACGATGAGGACCGTGTGCGAGATAGGCTCTAAAAGTTCGCCTTAGGTAAATGCGCACCGCGGCTGTGATGGCGGCGGCGGTGGCGGCTTGGTGATCTTGAATTTAGATAATATGGGCCAGTGCATGCAGCGAGCATTTTGTGTGCTTGCCGCTGCCGAAAGAAGCTGTTCGGTCGTGGCCGCATATTCCCAGCAGATCCCATGCGCTGCGATGGGGCACATTTCGGGACGCGTCGCAGCGCAACTCTTGCATTTGTTTATTTTACATTTTTGGGAAGTACGCACCATTCGCCTGGCTGTGGGATTCGTTTAATAACTGTGAATCATGTTGCAATCACTTAACATTTTAATCGATCGTTCGGCGGATGAGAGCTTGTGGTGCTTGTTGCTGCCGCTCCGCTGCTGCTCTGATGCTGATGGTGGGCATAGCGCCTCATCAGACGAGTCGCGCACAGAGAACACTGATCCTGCGCAATGAGTGAAGTAAATAAATCCCAGGGCCCAGCTGATAAGCGATCGAATTATTGAGGTGGGGTTGTATCTGTTTCTCTGTGTCTTGTGTGAAGCTTACGTTCCCGCGTACTCGACAGAGACGATTGCGACCTGGAAAATTAATTTTATGTTCCCGTCCCGCGTGTCTCGGTGGGACTTTTTGGAACGCGAATTCCCGCGCATCGTCTCGTTAAGCGATGATTAATTTGATTTGCAATTGCTTTGGATATAGGGTGCGCATTCGGCCAAAAATTTAGTTATGATTAAAACGTTCCCGATCAGGCGGCAGGATAACACAGGAGATAGCTCTTAATACTGCGTTATATTCACATTTTTTTGGTTAAAATTATTTATTTCGCAAAAAGCAATAAATTTAAGCACGCGCCAAGTAATTTATGAGTCACTATGTGAGAGATCTAATTGTTGAGCCTCGCCACCATAAATCATTTTAATAGACCCAGTGTGTGTTTGTGTGCGTGTGTGCGTATTTTTATTTAATTTTAAAATATTCTAGACAGTGTATATGTATGAAATATGAATTATTCGCAAAATGGTTCACACGATCGGAGGCGAATTTATTCGTTTTGGTGACATTATGGACACGAGTGAGTTAGAATCTCTTGAACCAGCAGTGGATACTAGACGAAAGACGCCGACGTGACTAAATCCACCCTGTCTCGATGAAGAGGAAAATATAGAAAATTGGAGTTGGTCCTCTTACGATCTGTTTCCATTGCCAAAGCTTACTAGTAGGTACTAATAATAATTACACGAAAGTAATCGATGCCACTCTTTGGAGGCACTTTATGTCATACAACTGGTACGAGTACTGTGGCGAAGTTTAACCTGTAATTGATTTGAAAAAAATTTCCAAAGAGTCTTGATTTCGGTTTAAAAAAGTCCATAGGGCGTTTTATGTCTTATACAGGTTGAAATGGAAAATACTGGAGAGATTTAGACCAAACTTTTTTTGAAATGTTTACAAAGACTTCGAGAAGGCTATGGGTTATTTTTTGTATATGCCACTTTTTTGTGCACTTTTGAAGGGAATGCTTACTTTCTGCCCTTTCTGACTTTAACTTGCACTTGCTTGGATAATTCTTTATAAATTGGTTACAGAGAAAAAGAACTTAGACCCAGTCAACACTTCCAAAAAAAGGAACCTACAATTTTATACAGTTTTAAGCCAGTTCCGGAAGGCTGAATTGAGAGACAAGACCTGCCAAAAAGAGGCAAACAGTTCAAAGTCAGAGTTGAATATTAGATTCATCACCTAGAACAGTCCAGCAGACTTAACCTGAGCCACTGCGCCCACTAGTTCTGGTTAACTTAACAATCTTAGTCAATGATCTTTTCCCGAATCTTTATAAGAAAATTTAAATCAATTTTACGCATTTTAAAAAAAAGTAGTTAAACTATAAGATAGTCCTCTGAGAAGCTCTAAGTTCCATTAAAACGTTGAAAGTTCTGAAGCAAAATTATTTTTTTGTTTAAATACCCTCAAATTACATAATGTAAATGCTGTGCTTAGTAATTTTACAAAGCTTTTGGTATCCGCTTATAAATTGATAAAAACTACATTGTCGATCTTTTCTAGTGCACCTTTTTGAAGGGCTGTTCAGCGTTTTTGCTTTAAGGGTTTGACAAACAAGCTACACTGAAACTCAGCTAACTTTGTTCTTGAATAATTATAAATAAGCAAGCAAGTCTATCTTTCTGAAACGTTTATTCATGTTTATCTCATTTACAGCAGGACGTAAGTATCATTTAAGTCACTGTGAAAGCTTAAGCAATATGCATTATTTATTGCAACTTTCTTAACTCAAACCGTACAGTTATTTATGCCAAAATCTATTTTCAAAGTTGACTTTCAGGTTAGGTTAGAATGGGTTGGGTGAAAAGGGCTGACAATTGAAGCCTCCATTAGTGGCATATAAATCAATGAATATTCAGGCTAATGCTCGAGCGGTTGCGGCGGCAAAACAGTCGAACAGGTGACAAGTGATCGTTTTTTTAGACATCCCTTACAGTTTACAAATCGGTATAAATTATACGAGTATATCCAGCTGCAATGAATTTCTTTCAAGTTCTGGAAGAAATGATTTCCGAGGTTTTTTCTTGCTGCTGGGGAGTGACAATGAGACACAATTGAAACCGGCTTGGGTGGCTGTGATCTCCACTGTCAAAAATCTATTGGCGTTGATTTGATGAAGTGATGATAACGTGTGTACTGTGAATGACGAAGAAGGAAATCAGGGTTGGCATTCTGTAAGGCGAAACGTTCAAACGTTTTCGTGTGCACGAAAAAAATTTGCTTGTGCAAAATAGGGCGTTTGATCGTTTTGCTTTACAGAATCTGAATAATTTTTCAAATCTTCTGAATCAGTTGGCCGATTCAAAAAAAAAAACGAAATGCTGGTCCATTAAACATTTCGTTATGTCTGAGAAATCCATAAGATAAGAGTAGTTTTGCGATAACAAATGCTAATCCAAAAAAAAAAAAAAACAGACAAAATCGTTTGCAATTGACACATAAGTAGGCTGCAATTGGATTTTATTATACATTAATAATAGGTCATCTGTTATGGCTTGCAATTTGCTGCAACACAATGCCAAACCGAAAAGGAGCACCCAACTTCACTATACCTTGTTGCCATTATGTTGATCTTTCTTGTCGCCGTACCCGATCTGTAATCGGAATCATTTGTATTGATTTATGGCGATGCTGGTGGCACTTGTCAAATACGTCATACGCACGAGTGTCTCCATAAGGCGTAATACACCAAATAGTCGGCTGTCAACTTTGGACAGCCAGCATTCCTATCGCATCTTGCGCTGACCACCCATCAGTGCCGAACAAAGTAAATAACCCTCCGCCGTCGATAGTAAATTACAGTGAAATGACAACGCCAACCCTTAATTGACATTCGAAAATAGCCATTCATGACTAAATACGTCAGATTATGGCACACAAACGCCGTTTAGTTCTCCCCCCAGTTCTTTAACGAACAATTAAAATCACAGTCACGCAGTCTCACTTAAAACGATGATAAAATTGTATATTCCCACATAAAGAGTCGCGCATCTGATAAATAGTATGCGTGCACTGCCATCGACCCATATAGTCAGAGGAAAACAATTAAAATTAACTGCATAGGCCGCCATCATCTGCTCCCACCCTGCGCTACCCCCGGATATTGACAGCAACATAATCGCACCGGGGCCGTCAGCAACATCGTCATCTGATGCTGTTGCTGCCGATGCTGCTGCTGCGCTGTGTGATGATGAGATGACTATTGTTGCGGCCGTCCCAAACAAGTGTGTTTACGTTCTACGAATGAGACTAGCAACCGATAACGACTTGTTACCGCTTATGTTTTTAGCGTCTGTCTTTTTTCCTGTCGCTGCCGCTGTGTACTGTTTTTTTTTTTTTTTTCGTTTTTTTGTTTTTCTAGTTTTATGGAGTTTGCAATTTTCATCCCAAATTTGGAATTGTAGAAAGCTATTTGCCTCAATCTCTTTTAGATTATCATTTGTTATTATTTACTACGGTCGCTCTTTGTTTTATTTACAACAATTTTTACTTATGCGGCGGCACCACAGCCACTACCAATACTACGTGGGGCGATTAGTTGGCATAGCTTTATTGGGAACATGAAACCGGAGCCACCGCCGAAACAGCAAAGAGCTAAGGCCGGCGCGGGTAAGGCTGCTGTGCCTTTGGAGATGCCACATATAGAGAGCGAGAGACTTCAAAGGTAGAGCTGGTGGTTGTGGTGGTGATGGTAGTGCTGCCGGTTGCTGGTAGCGCTAGGTGAAGAGATTTCGTTATAAATAGATAGATCAAGTCCGTGTGTGTTTGTGCGGTGGTCAACTCTGATGCTCGCCGTGAGAGTTAGTGTAACACTGTGCGAACGCGTTAACACAAAACAACAACAACAACAGCAAGTTGGTGGCTCGGTTAGTGCATCGAAATGTGGTCTTTTCGGAATAGCTTTTGAATTGCCACATTTGGTATGTCTTTAGTTGGTCATGGTTGCATCCTGAAAGTACCTCTTATGATAGCAACTCCTCGGCGGTCGGTAGAAGGAGTAGGAAATCATATGGGAAAATAGTTTGTGCCTGCTGCGAGTTGAAGTTTTATGAGAAACTGACGTTGCTAATGATGGAGGTTTCATGTTGGTATATTGATTTTTAGTAAATCGAATGAGATTGGGGGTTTACGTAAAATAGGTCCGTGGGAAAGTCTGACTAAAACGACATGACCTTGTTCAATTTATAAACATTTCAAGATCATTTTTGGCACTAAAATTAGCAATTGTAGAAGTGGTGGTCTAAAAGGCAATCGGATTGATGATAATGCGGAAAGCCCGCCTTTAAATTGGTAGCATTTTAAGGATTGTTATATTCAAATACTTTTTACGTTAATTGAAAAACCGACATATTTTCAATGGGCGACTTAGCTTAGAACATCAATTAAAAGAATTTTCGTCAAAAACTAACCTTTAAAGAGGTTCAGGAACTGTATCAGAATAAGCTCATTTCTTTTATGATTATCATGACAGGGCAACAAAAAATGCTGGAAAAAACGAATGGACCTCCGTGCAAGCTTGTATCACCACTAAGATAGATATGGCCGCCTTGGACAAAAATCTTATATATAAATAGACGAAAGAAAATCGTTAAGAACCACTTTCATTGCTTTCAACAAAACATGTTGGCTTGATTATTTTTTGTCGGGAAGATTTCGCAAACGTGTAATGCTGCCTGTAATTTGTTTTCCAATATGTTTTGTATAAGCCAGGTCAATACTTAGTTTAACGAAATAGACGCCAAACTAACCCAGCCTTGCATTTGCAGACTTTGTCTTGAGAGTGATGCATCCTCTCTTCACATACTCACAGATGTCCGGTTCTATGCCGTCTAAGAAAAAAAAATCCTTGGTCAATTCAGTAACCCTTTCTGACATACACCCAGAGAAGATTCTTGTCTTCCTGAATGCCTCTGAAGTGAAAAGATGGCTCTTGGAATCTACCAGGGTAGGCAAAATAGGCTCCTTTAAGAAGCCGCAGTGCCAGAGCTCTACAATCTAATCTCATCTAACCCAGCCTTAACCTCAAAGAGCATCAGCATTATGTAAGAAGAAAGGACCCCCAATTTGATCGATTCCAATTCATATTTCCAAAAAGTAAATATACCCTTTAGGTCCTTCAAACGCTTCCACATTGTATGCCTTACACTCATTGGTCTCAGCAAATGTTGATCGCCTGTAGACTTCTTTGAATAAGGTGAAACTTGTTGAAGGGTTGAGGTCTGGAACGAAGCAAAATTAAATGACCTCGAAAGACTGAGGCTACGAACGACACTTAGACTCTCAAATTTTGAATTTCTAAATTGAAATTCTAAACAAAAAATTGTTGGCGCCCAGATCTACTACAGTAAAATAAGTCTGTTCCGGTACCTTTCCAAGTAAAAGGAAGTTTAATACAAAACTTGCAAGAACAAACAGTGTCTGCCAATACAATTGCAGCCTCCTACCCGATTTCAGAACTGTCGAAATGCAACAACTTATTCAATACTATTTTAGAACTTTTATTGAATTCTATTGAAGATCGTGTTGCTGACCGGTCGATTGATACTGAACAATTTTTCCATACAATTCCATGATATTCGCAAAATGTCCTCTTAAATTAAGAAGAACCATCACATTTCAGGTATTAACCCAAAAGTGCATTCGATGTCAAGAGATTAATCGCCACCACACTTCAAGCGACTCTCCCCTACACACATTCATAACATAGAGGAGGGGTCCAATTTATTATTATATTTGTTATTGTTTTTGTTAATCACAAAACAACACAATATTGTGTTGTTCTGTCCCCGCATAATGAATGAAATTCATAAGGATCCTTGGGTGTAGTTTTCACTTGCTAATTGCATGTCGAAAAAAAATTGCAATTTAAGCGAACTTAATTGTGACATCTCAATATCGTACCCGTTGTTTCAAGTACTATACACGGCGCCACCAACGCGACACATAAATTTGTTTATCACTTTTATTTATTTCATTGGATTGAAGAGCTTTACACTTTGTTTTGTTTATGCGTGTGTGTATTTTTTGGGGTGTAAGCAGCGCTGTCAACCAATTTTGACGAAAAAATGCCTCGCTTGAGAAAAAAAGATGTCTTTTTCAATAAAATAATGCCCAAAATATTTGTCTTTTCAAATATTTACCTAACCTACATATCAAATGGATGAATTTTTGTAAACTAATCGGAATCATGTCTCGGTCAAGAGCGCGTGTAGTGTACATGTCGAGCAGAGTTTGCCTCACACACTAGGCACATCTACTGTAAATAATAAGTGACGGTATTTGCCAACGTTCATTCTCGTTATTACGTATGCACCGCAGTCGGTGTTTGCCGTGTTATTATAAATACAAAAGCGAATTCAGCAAATAGATAATCTTGAAGGATTATATATTTTATGCCGAGTAAGTATTTCGCACACGGCAGAAAGAAGAGGACAGAGCATGTCGTCGTGCTTAACGCTATAGATTAAACTATTTGATTTTAGCTCACGATAAGTAGGTCCATTTTTGATGTAGATAATAATTGGCGCTTGTGAGTCACGCTGAGTGTTATACTAGTTTAAACGAGTTGGGGAGGAATTCGTTTCTGTTGCTCGTAATTTCAAACAATTACAAAATTGATTATGGAAATAGGTGTGCGATTATCGGACTAGATTCTGAAGAGCGGGGATCTTCAGGGCGATTTATGGGAATAGTTTAGCCCACATAATCAATCACTCTTCGAACAAAAATGTTTCGCTTAGCTATGGAGTGAGAAATTTGTTTAAAATTGTTACTAGCTTTTGAACGTGAATTTTAGTTATATATAGTTTTTGACTCAGTGGTAGGTGTGAAAGAGTCACAGCTTCCAGCTCCGGATTACATCATAAAATTTGTAAACCCTCGAGAATGCTTGACGAACAGGCGCGGGTAATATTGTCCTCTGAAAGCTTTTTTTATTTAGAAGTTTGTATTCAGTTTAACATGAAAGAAGTCATCCAAACAGAAGGTTGTCAGAAGATAGGCCCAGCATCCTTATGGAAATGTTGCAACAACTGATTATGTACGTTTTTTGCAAGTTCTCTCTTTGAATCCGACTTATCACAGACATTTAAGTGAGATGAGATGAGTGATTTCCAAGAGCGATTATATGTAGTTTTCCATTTGTTCTCTATTTGCTGGGACAGAAATAATCTCCACATAAAAGGAAGGCAATTGTTCGTCTGTCACTCGTTGGACGTTATAAGTGTAAATTACCGTCGGCCTATGATGTTTCAAGATACGAGAACCGCATCAAGGAATAAATTAAGAAAATCTCAGCTGTTACCAATTGTCATGCTCAACGAAGAGGTTCTATAAACCATGTCAAAAACGCTCTCGGTGCCGCTTTTTTGCAACCACAACATTTGGAAGTTGATTGAAATACAAACATTTCCAAAGCGGCCAAAGAAAAAAATTGGGAAACATTATTTGGTAACCCGAAAATATCTTGTTAAGAACTACTCTTAGGGAAATATTTCCAAAAAAAAATTTAGTAAATTGTTTGTTGCAAACAAAGCGAGCTACTATTCCGTTCGTTCGACTTATATATATGTATATAGGCCTAGCTTCTCACAACTATGCGTCTTGTATGAGTTTTTATTTTTGGGACGAATGGAAGGGATCTACAATGTTATGCCCAGTCCAAACGGCCAATTGAGAAGTTCTTTCATGACAGTTATACTCTCGGATGTTTGTCAGACATTCGCGAGAGGTGGCGCAAAAATCTTAAGTTGGAACTTGTTTTTTTTTTCGGGATTCAAACCTGAAACCCCTCGCTTAGTAGTCCAACACACTAAGCACTAAGCCACTGCGCCGACAGATCGTCTTCTTAAACATTTTTCTAAACGAGCTTTTGAAATTCAGTAAATTTCAAGTTCTAATTTTTACGTAAATTTGAGCTCTGGTTAATTTTTACTTTATTTATTCATGTTATATCTTCGTGTTCATTCTGTTTATTACATCTTGCCTCTTCACTATTGTTCAACTTCCCTATAACTCCGAGGTTGACCAACTTCGGAGTTGATTTGAAAGAGAGAGTTGAGCGGCAAGTTGAAAATTGCTTTTACTCACTATTCTAATTCTCAACTCAACAGTTGAAATTCAAAAGTTGGCTTACTTGCTGTTTCAGAAATATCCCTGGGATATTTGTGGCACATGACACAAAATATGACAGTTTCAACTTTTGGATTTCGCACGTCATTTTCGTTTTGGGCAAAGCATACTTTGTGTACTTTTTATTCTTTGTCTATGATTTTAGTTTGAAGAAGTGGATATCCACATACAAATTAAATTTGTTTGAGGGAATTTTGCTTTCGCGAAAAAGTCATGTCCTGTTTGCAGCAGTTCCCAGCGCAAGTTTGTTACTGATTTAATTCACACGATCTATCGAACAAGAAAATCACAGACCTTAATAAAATATACAATCAACGAATTCATTATAAGATGGAGCATCATCATTTTCGTCCGCGTTGAGAGACGAAAATGACAGATAAAGTCATGGTCGTCCCATTTCTCAAGGGCGTATTATCTTGTATTGCCGTCTCTCACAGACCAAATTTTTATCCTCTCCAATTCTCCAACCTCTTCACTGCTCGAATCAGACTAATGTCCAATTCTCACAACAATAATTTAAACGACATATTATTTCAAATTTTAATTAATAATAATTACTTTCGTCACTCGATTTGAAGAGCCCCCAAAAAAAAGAACCCCCAAAAAAAATCAATTTTTACGTAAAATCCCAAGTTTGCTCTCCTAACTTTACTATTTCGGGGAGTTGAGAGAACCAAAAGTTGAACAACTTTCGGTTTTCTCAACTCCGGGATATTCAAAGTTGAGCGGGACAACTTTGAGTGAATAAAAGCAAATTCGCAAGTTGAAAATAAAAATCCCCAAGTTGTGTTCAACTTCGAGTGAGTAAAACCGGCCTTAATCGACTAATGAAAGTATGTCTAGATTTAAAATAAATGTTTTGTTTGCTAAAAAATATTTTTTTTGGAAATGAAACAAAACAAGTTACAAATTTTAGCCAATTTTAAGCATTTTTGTCGATCTAAAAAATTGCATTCTGGCTCTTAAAGACATCTTTCGTTTATCATCAAAGATAACATAAAATTTTTGGTCTTGGTGGCAAAGTGATTGGTCAATTAATTTCATGCGAAATATTATCAGCAATAGCTGTGTCAGTTAAGCCATACTGAACCTATCGGCGGCCTTAAACATACAGGAGGCCCAGAAAAAATGATTTTTCAGCTCCTCAACCATTAGCTGAATTTGAAACATTTGAGGAGACCAACTCACGGCAAGGAGATTTCTTTTGAACTTGATAAAATATAGCATTTGTTCGGTGAATTAACCTCATTATCGTAGCAGGAACTACTGGCAATCAAAACAACCAACGCACCAATTTATCACTATCGGAAGTGTCGATCGACGAAAATGCAAAAAGAACTCGTTTACGGGATTAAGCGCCCCCTTCATATGGCGCCCTTCGGACCCTTGAGCCCTCCTCTAAAGCCGACTCTGACTAAAGCAAAATGCAGAATTGAGATGGATAAAAATGCTTCCATTTGAAAGTTAAACTAACTCTAAAGAAATTTTTTAAAAAATCCCTGTCTCAAAGTCTGATTAAATAGACATTTTGCATAAAAAAGCGGTTAGCGCAACAGGTGCTCAGGGGCCCTAGCGATAGCTTTTCACAATTATTCTGTGTGAGTTTTTCATTTTTAGGACGAATGGAAGCGACCTACAATCTTATGCGGAGTCCGAACGGCCAATTGAGAACCCCTTTCAAAAAACTTATAGAGGTGGTGGGGATCGAACCTGCGACCACTCACTAGCCAATACGTGTACTTTTGCATGAAAGGGTCTCTTACAAATGTCATTTACAGAGTGTGCAGGACGTTTTCCAACACTCTTTACAAAATTCACAGACATTTTCATTTCCATCAAGGAAGTGACGCATTTTCCAATCCAACTCTGATCTAAAACCCAGTGAACCCATTTTGTAGACATTACCCAAGACGTCACACATCTGGCACCTGATTTATGAGCGCTTCGCTTTGATTAATTACCGTTGTTTGCTCAAACGTTACATCCGGCCTGCTAATCGCAAACTACTGATTCTTATCACCGAGACTTAATTAATGTTTTACTGCATCCCGTAAATAAAAATCTCAACAAAGACCAATCCATTCAATTTGTCAAAAAAAAAAAAAACTGTTTCATTAAGAAAATTCACTATCTTTCCATCGTCAACAATTAAAAACACCAGACTACCCATAACCAGGTCCTTAATTAGACCTGTCGGTGGTGAAATTGTAACAAAAGCATTTCTGTTTTTGGGAAGCCATCGCGTCGGCACTCGGCAGTAGGAAAGTCATTAAACACGACCATAACTATTAAGCAATAAACCAAGCTCACAACAAATAACAATTAAATCACCCACCCACAGCCTGAAGATTTCTATCTCACTATCGTTACGCTGCCATCATCCCCCATCGCCATCAGGCGATGCAAGCAGCAGCCAACCTGTGCATTCGAAATATAAAGCAACATTAACTGTATGGCTGCACTCTTGGTGGCAGTGTATCTGTATATAGGTAGTCGTTAGTTTCGTTTTAGTTCGTTAAACATAATTAACAAATTACGATCATCATCGAGTGTGATAAGGATCACTCATTGTGGTTGCTCATACTTATGAATAAAAAAAAAAAAAAAAAAAATATTGTGACGACAAGCTCGCAAAAGTCTCATTAGTCGAAGGTCCCCGCACCGAAAGCAATAACTTTTGAGATTGTTACCCCCAAACGGAGAGCGACTCTAAGCATGGGAACTCACAGGTCCGAAATAATGAAAATTAGAAAATTGTAATTAATTCTTGTTCCTATTGCGCGACGGCTATTGTGTTTGGCTATTTTTTTTTTTTTTTTGTGGAAAACATTTCCACTATCATCATTAATTAATGATCGAATGGAAAAGACACGTATTTCGATATAACAATTGTCTCAGGCGGGTGGCTTCTAGAGCGAGATAGATAACAACAAAAAAAGAAGCCGCGCACCATAGGTCTTGGGATTAGTTGGGCGCCTCTCCGCGACCGACATCGATCCGCATGGCGGCTTTATCGAGCGTGAAATTGAAGAGCCAAAATAAAGAATGGCATTTTGAACTCACAATTGGGGGCACAGTTAGGAGGTTCGTAGGAGCGAATGATTTATTAGCAATCAATGGGTTGATTTTGTTAATTTGTTTTCCACGTTCCCGCAACGGACTCTGACAGTCCATCTGTCTGTGGCTTGCATTCAATCATTTTCAGACTTGAGATACTTTTTGTTTTCGCTTTGCTTTGTTTTGTTTCAATTTGAACTTTTTGTTTTGTTTTTCATTTTCGGATATCGTTCCGAGATTTAAAATGCCCTCAAATGAAAGTGGTCTAAAGAAAGTGTGTCGTAGTCGATTGGCGTGAGTTAAATGCGCAAATTGCTGCCAATGACGTATGTGCGGCTGTGTGTGTGTGTGTGCACTTTGATTTGCTTAATGATAAACATTCGAGTAATTAATTGAAGTACATACATCTCTCTTGGTGAGAAAGTGAACTGCCATGTGGAATTGCCATTCATGAAGGTAGAAATTTGCAACTTAAAAGCCGAACGCATAAAATTAGGCGGAACTTCTTTGCTTGCGTGCCAAGCACAATTGATTTTTGTCCCATTGCACGTCGTCGCTGCCCCTTTGCTGTTGCTGATTGCAGATGCGACTGCAGATGCATTTTGTGTAGTTATGTTGGTTATGGTAATGGAGGAGAAGAATGTGTTCTGTGCCTCTGCAATCTGCATCGCTCTGGGATACGTTGCAAATTAATTAAGTCAAGAATGAATGTGCCTCAGACACACACACAGAGCAGAAGCAGGAGATCGACCTCCTCGCGCTCTAAAGATAGAGATACGAAAAATAGAATTCCTAAAATGCCAACACCTTGATGGATCACAGTGATATACAGACGGTGTATCTCAAAAAAGTATTGTTTTAGGTTGGCTTTTTGTTCAGCTTGCCTTCAGATACAAGAGATGCGAGATACGAGACGACCATGTCAGCCAATCAGTAGACACCGCCAGATGGTGTGAATAGTCGAGAATTAGCATTTTGTAATTCCAACTATTTCGATTGTAAGTTGTGCCGGTAGCAGTGATCGTGATATTTCGCAGACGGATTAAAGTACGTTCTGGCAAGATACCCATCTGCATGTGTTATAGATACTATCAGGTATGGGGCGAGTGTGCATTATAAATTTAAGTTGAACTTTTAGCTATTTGAATGGTATCCAGCGTTGTATGCTGAGTTATTGTCAGCCTCTGAAGGAGCTTGTTAAGAGACATTGTATAGTTCATCTTTAACCACTTATTCTTCTGTATTAGAATGTAATTTATCTTGCATTGTAATCCTTAATAATAATAATAATAATAATAAAAGTGATGACATTACGTTGAGAAGTCCGCTTTGTAAATTAAATGAGTTTCGAAACTACCCACATCCCTGAGAAAAGTTTTGGAATCATGAAGTTACAAGATCGAATAGCTGCAAGAATCGCCTAGCTTGTTTCATTGAAAGTAAGGTCCTATAACAAATGACGAACAGATCGCGCATCGAAACATTTTAGTCAGTATGTAGTCACAATATGCGTCCTCATTTAAGTCTTTAATAATCTACAAGGCGGGCCAAAAGAGATCACCCTATTGGAAGATGCTCTTATTTTTGCAAATGCCCGCAAAGTCTGCCGCAGTTGGACGAACTGGAGGACATGTGGTTCCAACAGGACGGAGCTACGGCACACACTGCGCGAGCCACAACCGATATTCCGAAGGCGGCGTTCCTGGGTCGCCTCATCTCTCGTTTTCGCGATTTGCACTGGCCCGCAAGATCGCCCGATTTAACCACACACACTTTTTTTTGTGGGTTTTTTTTTTGAAGTCCCGTGTATACGTGAACAAGCCCGAGACCCTAGAAGCCCTAAAGGACAACATTCGATACGAGTGCCGCCTGAAGTTCTCGCCGAAATGATGAAAAATGCCATAAAACGAGCACGTATGCCAATCAATTGTGACGGCGCCCATTTGGCCGATATCATCTTCTCGACTTGACCAATAAAATTCTAAAGGTTCAAATAAACATAATCAAAAAACAGAATCGAAGTTTTTCATTCAGAAAAAAAAATGAGAGCCAAACAACATCGGATGACTTCTTTTGGCCCACCTTGTATTTAATAAAATGAACTGCTTCTTCCGGAACCCGCCTAAAAAAATCACATGATACAGCAAGATGTAGCCCTCTTGGATGATGTGGTGAAGGTTTCAGTTCGTATAAATGGGGAAAACATTTTCAAAATCTGTTAATGCATTCATGCTGTAGGACTTTCATGGTGAATGACAGACAGACAGTCCATTTCTACTTCCACTGAAATTCTGTAGCGTCATCAAAAAAACATTTGCATTTCACACATGTTGTTCTTTGATAAACATACCCATCTTAAAATCTAAAAAAAAAATATTGCACTTCGGCTTATCTTTCTGCATCACTGACGTATAAACACTCTTTTCGCCACCTGAGACAAAAGCAGAACAAATTTGCGTCCACAATGTATGTTTTGGACTTATTCATTGGTTTTGCCAGCTTTGCACCTCACTAAATATATTTTAATGCATCTTTAGTGCTTCGCTTTGAGGTAGCTCATAACATGTAAAATTTAAGACCCACAACGTAAGATCATTCCTACCTTAACGCCTGACCATATCTTTATAGTTCCACATGGCAAAAATGCCTCAGTGAAATATGCACAGTCCCACACATACATAGTTTCCAATGGCGGTACCAAACATGTCACTCGATCGAGATCCCTAAATCGACAATAGCATAAATAAATCACTATTCAATTAAAAAGAATTCATTTGGAATGCATTTAATTTAATTTCGCTAAAGCAACTACCACCAGCCATCGGCTTGTGAGTTTGTATCTCCACCATCGTCAAGATAAGAATCGGAGTTACCGAGAAAATCCACAAATCAAAACAACAGCACCCAGGTAAGGGGAAAGGCTGGCGGCCGGCGCGCGGCAACACAGCAGCCACTCTCCCTCTCTCTCTCTCTCTCTCTCGCTGTCATAACAAACCATTGTGCTGTGGAGGCAAATCATTAGTTTATCCCATCTTTGGGTAAGTAGTGCAACCCTGTTTGCATAACAATGAAGCTGAGTTGTTTTACGCATAAAAGGTATCAATATTTAACGTATATTTAATTTGTTCATACATTCATTTTGTAGGTGGGATTGTGCGATGAAGCGACGGCCTTGAGGCTTTTCAAGAAAAAAAAAATTGCTAGAAGAACTTAATAGTATACAGGACGGGAACACTTTTTGTCTAAAAAACAAATACTCGTAGCATAAACCTTTAACTCCAGACAAATACCTGCCTCTCTCTCGTAAGGCTAGGTATTTTTTCTAAACAGTTCTGATACCATGAGCTTCTGGCCGTTTGTCCAGATTTTGTAGCGGAATGGATTTGCTTCTATCTTGGTATGTGGGTTCATTTTTGCTTCAAGTTTGAAATTCAGCGACTTGGAAATTTCAAACTTGAATTCCTTGCCAGCTGTTCCCCAGAGAGTTTGATTTCGACTATTTGTATTGTATATTATGAGATCGTTTTAAACTTAGGACATACTTACAAAACATGGACGAAGTTTTATGCGATCTATTTGTTATTTTCTCAGTCCTTATGCGTTGATTTATAGAATCGGTAGGCTTTTAGTAAGCTTAAGCCAAAAATAAAATTGCCACGTGGGAATGTTAGTCAAAAAGGGTGTCCTAAATATTTTATAAAAAATGTAAGACTTCTCTCGTGAATCTTAGAATCGAAAAAAAAACACCTCCTGCCGAAATCATCTTACAAATCCGCTGCACAGATGATGTAAAAGGTTCTTTCCCTGGCTTTTAGTAGGTACAACAGATTTCATTACCTGCAGGACAACCATAGAGGTTAAAACCGATCTTATGCACTGCGAAGGGGTACTAAAAACTGGCGCATTTATGCAAGTGATGAGCAGTTGATCAGTAAGTATTAGCTTTACTGCTTTTAAGTGAAAAATATAAATACCTGTCCGGGGAAATTTAATTGAAATTACATTTTTTTCCATCATAGCACAGTTAAATCTGGAAATATTTTTGTTTGCTTGAAGTAGTTCTAGTGGAATTTTGTTATTAAAAATCATTTTAACTCTCTCAGCAAAAATTCAATGAAATTCAACGCCACCCTGTCCTTAAAAACTAAGGGCCGTTTGCTGATACGACTCATAGCGAATTAGGTGTCACATAAACTCTTATGTGACAGTTTATGCCCTAAAAAAAGTAGCTTATAAATATTTAAGTAGAACTTAAATCGTTAAGAATTGTATGAGCAAACGGCCCTAAGAGTCGTAGTCATTTTAAGGGACATCTTTTTTCGTCTGTTCCTGAGGAAGCGCTTTTAACTTGGAGCTATTGTACCGAAATTTGATTTTTGATCCCCACAAAGAACATAATCTGATTAAACAAAAACTAAAACATGGAGGCAAGCCCTTGTGTATTGTAAACCAAATGAAACTTAAAGGCATGCCTTTCAATAATAATGCATATAATTTTGAATGGCGCCCATATCTATTGAGAATGATGCTCAAAACAAAAAACAGTCAGCCTTTCGTTACCGAGTCAATCATTATCAATTATCAGAGTCAATCGCCGTAAGAGTAGATGTTCCATCACATGCCTATTGAATTATTGACAGTGCTTAAAGTTACTCATCAATATTATGGATTGCACTTCTTATTATTTTTGACAAAAAAATATTTTCTTCATCGATGAATCTTTGTTTATCTCTATTTAAAGAAATAGTTTAAACGATTTCTATTCCAAAAAGAAAATTAAAAAAAGAATATCAATCAGAATCCAAAAGCGTACTATTAGCCACGAAGCATAGTATCGAAAATGTTGTTTCATTTCAGCTCGAGTTAACGCTTACTTTCTGTAATATCACGACAAAAAACATGCGAATTATAAAGAAACTGAAAACAAAAATAACAAATCCGTAAATTAAGTTCGGACACCAACCCACGAGAAAGAGACTTACGCTCTCTTGCATTTATACACCACCTTTGCCATAAAAACAAAAATCCACCCCTACAGCAATCAACTCAAGATGCAAGTTCAAACGTTCAACGTGGAACGAAAAAATAATCAATAAATTTATAACAATAAAACAAAACAAATTGGCTTAGCACACACAAAAAAAAAATACATTTCTTGCCCCCATCTGACAACGAAAGTAAAATGTCTGATTAATTTTTGTTCAATATTTATCTCAGCAGCACGCTTGTTTACCGCGCGAATTATTTATTTCGATTCCGAATCGCATGGCGGCATTCTACCATTCTACATGGGAAAATGCACTTGCGCTTAATGCAAAAATCCTCTCCATCTTTTCACACAAACGCACACCTACAGTGTACGAACAGACGATGGCAACGATGGCGGCGCATATTTCTGGACACTAGCGGAGTGAAGGAGCGTGTGGAACGATTTTCGGCGTGTCTGCGACTGCGAGTAGCGCGAGTGCTATAAAAAAAAGTCTATTCAAGTTCTCGGAAATGAAATGTGGAAATGTTTTTCTCCTCGTGTCGCCGTCGAAAATAAAACAGTGATATTAAATTATACGAGTAATAGAAGCAAAAGAATCGCCTCAACTCTGGCGAGAGGTGCATAATGGTTATTATTTAGAAAATTCATTTCGTAGAAGAATATATTAAAAATTCTGTATATTAGGTGATAATAAAGTTTTTTCTGTTTCTGATTTTTTTTATTCAATTTATGGGATTCGCATGTCAACGATGACGCCTTTCAATTAATAAGTAAGAAACGTAAAATTTAATGTAAGCTTTTAATGTCAACGTTGCTATTAAATTTAGCGGCGAGATATAAATAAGAAATAAATGTATGCGGTGAGGATTACGATTTTTGTTTTGTTGGATGGGAAAAGGCGACTTGAGGTTGCATGGTTGGATGATTGGACTTGGGCAAGAGCATAGCTATAAAAACAAAAAATCTGAATCCCACACACCGTCATTGGAGGGTTGTTTTATGATCGTACTAGTTGAACCTGTACTTGACAATTTACAATTTCATAACCAAGAGAATGCAGCGGTTTTGGAAAGAATGTGTCGATCGCGAACATTGAAATAAGGCATTTCTAACGTCAGTACAGGTCATAATTTTATCAAAGACATATTATGATACTTCGCGTTACTTTTGAACAAAAGATGGGCTTCGAATTCCATAAACCTGATTTGGGTTACCATTTAGAACTTTGGTGATGGCTATTTTTTAAGGAAAGAGTTTCTGATTGGCACATGTTTGGCCATGATGAAAAAAATAACAATCGTTAAGAGGAGTACAATTTCAGAAATCTTTTCTAATTTGTTTGAATCTACCAGAAGGTTCTCAGATAAATTAAGTTTAAATAAAGAAAAATTTACTTGAATTTGCTCCATTACATTTGGATGACAAAATGAACAGAAGTACGCGCGAAAAGGTCCTTTTCATAATGGTGCAGCCCGCAAAGTTCAAGTAATTTTCTACGCCAATATCGTTCCTTGCTTAAGAGCATTCAATTGATTTGATTTAATTTGGATGAGTCGAAAACTAGGCGAACACAAGGCTCGGGTCTTCACTAACAAGATTTGTCCCGTTCGAAGCTCGATAAGAAACGAGTCGAAATTGCAGCTCAAAATTGTACCGAACACATTCCTGTTGTTTTCAGAAAGATAATTGCTGAGAAAAGCTGTGACAAGACTCTCAAGTATTGTTAAATCAATTTGAACGTGGTTTTGCAGACCACTTCATTCTGATTTTCATTGCCGCCAGAGGTTCCAGGTTCGATTGATAAAAAAAATATAAATTAAGATGGCTTAAGGATTTTGTTTTCACTGAGCCACCTCTCGCGAACGTCGGACAAACATCTTCTCCTTCTCAATTAGAAGTTTGAACACGGCATACAATTTTAGATCCCTTCCATTCGTATCGAAAATAAAAAAACTCACACAAAACGAATGATTGTGAGAAGCTGGGCCTAGGGTCCCTACGCCCTACTGACCTGTTGCTATTCTTTTGAAGTGGAAACTTCTTTTGGACATTTTTGAGATGGGATAAAACCTTTGAACTCGCGACACCAGGGTTTGCCTAACTTGGAAAATAGAATGTCATTTTCAATAATATAATGCTTATATATTTTTTTTCATTTTTTTTTACTAAAGTGGACAATAAATCAATAAATAAATAAATCAAAAACTAAACACAGATATAAAAAAATAAACAAAAACAATTTTTATTTATACAACAAATACTCAAACCGCTTTCAAATTTGTTTCCAATTTCAATCCACTTACTGGAAGTGGACGCTGGAATTATTTTTTAAGAATGACAGATAAAGTGTTCGGAAAATGGACAGAGTTTGAAGGTGGAAACACGTTCTTTAAGACCGAGGTTACATATATTTTTTTTTTGGCAAAGATTTTTTAAAAATGTTTAAAAAATTAAAAAGTCAGTATGTTGAATCAAAAAAAAAAACATATTTAAAATAAAAAAGATGCGTTTTAAAAAAAAAAACAGGCCTTAAGGCCTTAGCTAATGAAATAATGCCTAACAGACATAAAAAGCCTTAGCTGGCACTTTTTTTTGTAGTAGTAGTAATAATAATGAATAAAAAAAAACACTTCATTTAAATGTATTTCATACACAATATATTTCCCGATGATTCAAAAATTGTTGAATTTTTTACTGTTTTTTATAACACTTTTTCCAGCAACCACCAATTTGAGAGATGGCAGCTGATTTATGTGCAGTTTGGTTTGCCATTTCAGCTCAAATTGCCAGACTTGTGTAATTTGTAAATGTTCAAATAGATTACAGGACTGTTTAGCTACCAGAATATTGCATATCGCTATTTTTACTTTCTCGATTGAGGTCACCCTCTTCAAGCTCAAAGCGAACGGAAACAGTGCAAAACAAAAATTCTGTTTTAGAATTGCTCGAATGCAATTTCTTCCCATACATATACCTTTCATCCTTTGAAATCAACGCAGGTCACTAATAAGGCGAGAGATTTTTTAACTGTCTATTAAAATAAACGCAGTCTTCTTTTGTTTGAGATAAAGGTAAAGCAGGCCTCTCCAGCTATTAGAAACTCTTTCTCATAACCCCTCGTAATATAATGAGAGCAATATCCTGCTGCAAATACTAAACATTGTCCCACAAATTAAGCTAATTATTTTCAGTCCACCCGCCATGGTTACTGTGCTAGGCACTTATGGGCGCCTGTCCACGTGCAGCTGAGATTAGTTAGTAACCGAAGTCGAAGCAACTCAATTAAAACATTTGTAGCTATTAGAAACAAAATAGGCGTGCTCTGTTATATCAGCATGATTTATTGAGTTGCTGAGTCAGGCTGGACAGATTCTATTCAAATATGCAGCTTTACAGAGTCGCCTTGCATGAATCAGTTGCGTTGCTACTTGCTACTTCTGCTCCATTTCTCACGCGCTCTCCCACACTGACATCATCATGTATATGCTTACCTGATGATGACATTATTCGATGATGGAATTATGTCATTTCTGCGTCAGATTGATCAGTACCATATATGGAGTATTAAAAATCCAGTACAACGTGTCTTAGTTAAATGAGTCCAATATTTAAATTCACCACAGAAGGTGAGGTAACCGAATTCCGTACAGTTAGGGGGAGGGTGCTTTACGTTTGGAATGTCAGCAATTTCTGCCATTAACACTCAACATTCAGGGAAAGACATTGGGATTGTTTTTAGAAAACAAATTTGCAATAGGTCACCTTGACTCATACAGTCATTAAAACGAAATTGTCCCTACTTAACGTAGAGCACTGATACCAATCTGTAATAGCTCAATTTCTTCTGACGACCGCAACCATTCCGACTGGATCTACACGTGCAACTGCTTGAACTATCATAAAACATTGCAGTGCACATAAAAAAAATTACATGTTTATTACGGTGATTAGTTTATCTGTTTCTAACTGGAATCATTCACATACGAACACGAGTAACAAGTGACAACAACAAAAGTCGCTATGGGAAATTTGTAAACCCTCAACCCGGTTACACTCGAGCTCCAACACACAACAAACAATTCGGCCCGATTTCGAGGAAACGTGCAACTACTGCCGGCAACTTGTTTTTTTTTTTTATTTGAATTGTTACAATTTTTTTTATATATTACTTGCCGGCGCTTTTGGTTTGCTGCGCGGTGTGTTTCCTTTGGCTTTATTTTCAAATGAAATATTTTCACGTTTTGAAAGTTTATTTATTTATTTTGTGGTGCTTTATGGTTTGGCGGTGACCCTCGCCATTAAACGGCCACTCAAGCTTTAGAGGAGTGAGAACTAGCAACGGCACCGGTACGGTAGCTATAACAAAAATAAATTGAAGACAGCCTAGATGGGTATAGTACGACAATTTATTTTGCGGTGTACTACACCCGGTTGGGGATTTTTTTTTTTGGTAAGTGCTTTATGGTATCTGTAGGGGAATTAAGTGATTATCATCGAATTAAGTGATTATCATTTGGTTACAAACAAACGTGGACGTGGTCTTGGATTGTGGGAGAAACTTGAAAATATTTGACGACTTCTATCTCGTTGTGAAAACAGAACCACAGACAGTATAGGGTTCAAATTTGAAGTGGAATAAAATGAAAAATACAATTTGGCAGGTGTCAGGTGACGGCGTATATGCGATTGTTTCGGAGCGATCTAATTGGGTTTCCCCCTCTTCCTACCATATCGTCGATGTCAAAATATCTGATGGAGGCATTTTGGTTATCGTTTGGTTTTCAAAATTAAAGGTACAGACTAGCTGCTGACTAGACTACGCAACAAGTCCTTGTATGAACGTAGAGCGAGATGTTAAATTCTCGCAACCCTTAGAGTGAGTTTATTTTTTTTTGACAAATTTTCGGATCCATTTTAACAATATATCTGAACAGGGATCACTTACTGTAGATTCCAAATGCAAATGCAAATGGAAGATGAAAAATGCCAAAAATTAAACATAAATACTCCGCAAGTTAAAAGGAATACAGTGGTGCAGTACAGCATGTGGCTTACTGGTCGTTCGGTGTACCCGAGGCGTATACGTAACATTTTTTTAAACACATTCACTTGGTTAAAGCAAACCCCCAAACCACTTGCACTTAAGGGGGGCAAGTCTCCTTTACCATTTTTTATTAGGTAACAAATAAGTAAATATAGCCCACCCCTACCTTTCATTTACTACGTCATAATGTAGACCTTTACTGAGCGAAATGTTCAGTACAACATTTTTTTTTGGAAAAAAAAACACAACACGTTCAAAATAAAAATATATACGCCGCCAACACGACAAAGTTGCGAGACTTTATTAATAGTCTCATCTTTTACGCGTAGCCATGCTGCGCTCGCTTATACTCAATGTAGCGTACACATATTTTGACATCCGTCCCCCCATAGGACATGACGAAATATCACGTCTAATTTATGTGTTCTGATATTTTTAGTAGTAGGAGAGTTCATATAGATCGACGGCCCTTTTAAATACGAGCGCGACTAGACTACACTGCATGACTCTGGCTGTTCGTGTCTTCCCTTTCAAGTTCTGCCCACTGCCACTGCGTGCGACTACACACGCATAGTCGCAAGTCGCATACACTGTGCACCATAGGTGTGTAGAATTTTCTCCCTTTCAGTATATATTTTTCTTTCCCCGATAATCATGTTTATTTTCATAATTTTCCACAACTTTTCACTAAACAGAAAAAAAAGATGCCTTCGTTTTTCTTGGAAGAACAGCACGCACAAAATCAGAGAGAACACGAACCACATCTTCATTTTCTTCTGGTCGATGTTGTTTTCCTTCGGCTTTTTTTTTTCATTTTCGGAAAGGGAATTGACGGCGCCATGCGGTGGAACAATAACACCAGAAGCCGTGGTTTAGGGCAGATCAAAGGTGAAATTGTGTAACCTGTGTGTTTGTTCGAAAAACACATCTTCACCTTCGGATTTACTTCCCAAGACAGATTAATCAATTTTTACTTCCCATATAGTGTTGCGCGCGCACACACAAGCGCGGCTGTGTATATAATTTCACTCACATTGAGTGGTAATAAATTTTTGTTGAGCACTCAATTTACTCTGCGCTTTCTAATAAGGCATCGTTTTCATTACGAAAATCGTATCATAGTGTGGATGGCAGGCAGAGAAAATAAAACATTGTTGCAAGCACACCCTTTGATCTGGAGAAGCTAATAACTTGCGGCTGTGGAACGACTGGGCTTCTCAAGGTGATCATATTAATCTCTCATCGATATTCGATTAATTACTGCCGAGCGGTGGTATTTAGTTCCTAGCGGTACTCTAGTCGTTCCCTCTGTCTGGTGGATATCGTTTGAGTAAACAAACTGTAAGTGTTGTGGGTAGTCGTCGGAGGTTGCAAATAGGACCATCTTCCACTCACTCAGCGAGTCTTCACAGCGATAGCTGATTGGTGTGTGGCGAAATTCATAAATTGGGAAAAAGCTAAAATAATGTGAAACAATTATTGGGAAATTTTGGAAATTTTCTCGTATTTTTGGCGGCAGTCTATTCTGTGCCAGGTGGAAGGCGTTTTTTTTTTTTTGCGAAAATGTGTTCAAATAGTCAGCATTCGGCGAGAAGATAGTTTTCCTGGGAAGTCGTGGCGCCGCGTTTTTATTTATTTATTTTCATTCGAGCCATTTGAGGATAGCACTTTGCGTCTTTAACTGATATAAAGTAAATAACAAATGGGGGAATTTCTGTGAGTCGTCGCCTCGAATGAATTTTCGCGTGTAGTTTATCGGCGCATAGACAGATAGAGTTTGTGTGCTTTATTGCGAGTCAGTTAAGTGTCGGAAATTGGTTGCCGGCAAGAAAATTTATTGAAAAAAAAAAGAGAATAGTTTCTGTCTCTTTTTTTTTGATTCAGTGGAAAAATATTGAGATGGTGTGGGTGTTGACATAGTTCTCCTAGGTAACGTGGCAACGGGAAGATATTTTCGAAGAAGCTGCCCAAGACACCTGATGTATTATAAACTTGTAACAATAATAAAACCATTAGAGCGAGTATGTGGATGTGTGCTACTGCGGAAAAGTACGACTGGATCGCGCGAAACTTTTTCGTTCATCGCAAATAAAACGTGTTATTTCCCCTTTATAACAGATTAAACATCTGATGGGGTCTTCATTGCTGAAATTTAAAAAAGGTTTTAGTCAACTTGGGTGCGTCAAATCAAATCAAATCAGAGGCAAATCCTTTTACTCTTTAAAATTGGTGGTACTTTTAACTGGTGTAAAACTACCAAGCTTACTGACGTTTTAAAATATATCTCTTACAGGATGAAGGACCACCACCATTTAATGACAGCAATTGCGAAGAGTGAGACAAGTGGCAAGGCATTTGAATTAATTTACTGTCTTTGCGAAGAGTGAGACAAGTGGCAAGGCATTTGAATTAATTTACTGTCTCAACTTATGTTGGATCACAGCAAGATATAACCAGCCGCATAGATAGAACTAAGCAGTGCAATATGTCTCAACACCAAGTCCGAAATGAGCCTTAAAACCATGCTGTTCTATGCATCAATCTGAAGGCAGTTACTATCACGAGAAAACTGAAAACGTTTGTTAACAGACCTAGGAAACATCTTACGACTTTTATGAGTTTTAACTAATCTACGAGACAACATTTATAATCCTTATCCAACCTAAAAAAGAACCTAAATAGCATAACCAGTACGAGTTTGTTCGCTAAACGTATATTAATCTGTATATTCTTGTGGTACTACCACACCTATAGTCTCTAGTAATAGCCCAATGTCCTGTGATCTCTTTAATATCGGCAACTTAGAATGTTCAATCCCGGAAGCTCAAATTGCTCTATCTTTGCTAAATTTAGATAAAAATCCTGGTATGGATGGCATCCCCCCAATTTTACTTCAAAAGTGCTCCGTCGGGTTTTCTGTACCCCTGTGTTTAGTTTTTAATTTGTCTCTCCGGTCCGGAAATTTTTTGAAAAATTGGAAGATCTTATTTTTAACGCCCATATATAAATCTGGATCAAGACATGATATTACTAACTATCGTCCAATCTGTAAGATTTCAACTATTCCTAAGTTGTTTGAAAAACTAGTTTGTGACAAACTAACACCTCTCTTAAAGAGACTTATCTCTCCGTTTCAGTATGGATTCGTCGCAGGCAGATCTACTACCACAAATCTCTCAATTTTTTGTAATTCCGCCTCGAATTACCTTGAGAATGGTTTGCAATGCGATGTAATATATACGGATTTTGCTAAAGCGTTTGATCGCGTTAACCACAATATATTTATTTCCAAACTAATTGGCTTAGGACTTCGTTCTACTACTTAACTGATGTTCGCATAAATGGCACGTTCTCGTCACCAGTTCATGTCACCTCTGGAGTACCTCAAGGTAGTCATTTAGGCCCTCTGCTCTTCCTTTTGTTTCTTAATGAAATTCCTGACTTGTTTTTGAGTTCCCAGTGTCTTATGTTTGCCGACGATTTGAAGGTGTTATGACCTACACGTTCAGTTCACGATTGTATTCTTTTACAAGAGGATCTTGAACGACTGTCCATATGGTGTCACAGTAATGACCTTCATCTCAATGTCTCTAAATGTCAAAGCCTTTCCTTTTATCGTAGCCTCTTTCCAATTCGCTTTACGTACGTAATCGATAATACCCCTCTGTCCATTATTTCATTCAAAAAAGATCTTGGAGTTATTTTTGACGTAAAACTTAGCTTTTGCAAGCAAATTGAGTCTTTGGTTGCCAAAGGTAATCAGACGTTAGGTTTCGTTTTGCGAAATTCAAAAGATTTTAAAGATCCACATACATGGAAATTATTTGGTATCTTACCTCTTTTTAAACGGAGGCAATATTTTTCAATTATGTTTATTAGTGATTTGATAAATGTTCATATCGATTGCCCTTTCCTATTATCATTAATAAGCTTTTATGCTCCTTCGGGAGCTCTTAGAAATCGTGTTTTATTTTATATACCTTATCATAGAGTTAATAATGGATACAATGAACCAATTTCTAGTATATTCGATTTTCATCTTAGTAGGAATTCATTTAGGTCGTTTTTTAGAATTTTTTTTTGTTTTAAGTAATCTAGCGAGAACAGTAGATGTACTCATTTGATTGAAAATAAATAAAATAAAGTATAACCAAGCAACAATTTGGCATCCAACACTATTCGTCAGGTAGAGCTGAGTGGATGATAAAAGTAGTACCCGCTTACAGATAACAGGTGAGCCAAACGAGCATTCAAAAAGTTTCGGTGAGGATCAGCTTCTGATGGAGGAATGACTTTTAAAAAGAATGCCTGTAAAATGACCAAATGAATCACTTATATAGAAGGCGATAGCAGATGCATGTAAGTTTTTAATATTGGCAAAAACTCTTTCAGTAACAACCAACTTGACAGATGACATAATATTTCGGCTCATTTGCGTTTGCCATTTCACCGAAAATGGCCCTACGTTTGACATTTTACCATAAGCATCAGCAGATTTGCGACAAAAACCTTCGTTGAAAAACTATTCAAAAATAAGTCTGGAAGACATGTTGCAAAATCATACTTAGACAGTTTTAGTAAGCTTTATCTTTCCAATAAAGCCGACAGAATGTTAATTTCCATGGCTTCGATGTATATTATTTCAATTTAAAGTAACCTCTAAAAAAATCCATATCTTTGGGTATATAGTTGGTGCAAAGTTGAAAAAAATCATTTTATGTCTATGCACTCTCGCAACAGTCGTGACAGTGACGCCAACAGCTGCTTACACATGACAGGCGATGAGGCATAAATTCACCAGCCTTTTCAAATTAAAAGTCTAGGTCTACCTCGAAGCAATCGAACTTCCCTATTTGATTAAGCTATACCATCCATTTTTGTTGTGACAAATTTTTCGCCTTAAGGCAGACTCTTTCCAGTCCATTCCTTCATGTCCTTGCACTTTGTCATATAGGGATTTCTTGTTTACTCAGCCACTTGGACGGACTTTGCTTCACACCGCGCGATTAGCATATAAATAGTAATAGCCAGCCGGCTACAAGACGTCCTGCTAATTAAATTCTCAACTGTGAAATGGATTGCCACACACACATAAACAATTTACCATAACCGGAAGCAAAAACAAATTCTCGAGTTATGCCAGCCTCATTCCAGGTTCGCATTACATAATTGGAATACCTTGCAACCCCCTCGGGCCAAAACGTATACGACGATGAAAATTCAGTCGAAGATCATGTCCATAAAAGTCCACCTGTTCAGAGTGCGTTGCCGCGTGTGCAGGGATCAGCATGCAGTACGCTTAATCGATCCAGCTCGCTGATTTGCATGCAAGGAACGGTGGCGGCGCAAGTAATGACTCAAGTGCCGAGGGGGTGGGGCACATCGATGCCAAACAAATCCTCTCATCACACAGTTGGTTCGGGTGTTCCTGAACATTTTTTCGCACACCAACTCCTTGGACGGTGCGGCGGCGGAAGGCCGGAGTGGTCATCGCCTGGAGGCGAAATTGCCGCATTGCAATCTAAACAGATTGTCCACCAGATGAACACGCATCGCGGATAGTATTATAGTTCGCATCGATGACGGCAGTGGTGACGGTGGCACGGGCAGGAGCATCGATATAATTTTAATATAATAATGCTATACCACGGCTGCAGAAGCAGGTTCACCTTCGACCACCGTCACCGTCCACTCGCTTACATATGTATCTGGACCACCCAGAGGTTTATTAGTTTTCACTGCAACACAGGCATGTGTTGCAAAAACGAAAAGATGACGATCATAATTTGCTCGCAAAGTTTATAAACATTTATCACAGCGTGTCCGTATTCCAGTTAGACGTGCGAGTATGCGGGAGTTGGCTCCCTTTGAAGACCGCGGGCGGTGTGGTGTGAAATCGAAGGTGTTCGAGCAATAAAATGCAGCAAGACGACAATTTGCGTACATCCCCATTAGATGTATATTTTCATTCGCGCCCATAACGAAAACACCGCAGCCAGGCGTCCTATTTTCAGACAGACAGTACGTTCTTTGACCTCTTTCTCAGTTAGACAGGCGACTTGAGACCGACATGCCTATTGTCATTCATTCATAATAATATTTCGAGAATATGCCAACGAATTTGGCGAAAACATTTTCGTATATCTGAGAGGATGGTCCGTTTTTTTTTTGGCAAGTTTTTCCAACTAGCGCGCACACAAGTGTACGCTTTTTTATTGGACTGTTTTAGCGGACGACCATAATAGCGGAGACGCGACGTCAACACTCAAAACTAATGTATTCGCACTCGAGTGACGATCACATGATTTATCACAGGAATGGGAATTGGGTGTGCTTATAGTATTTTATGTGACGCATGTAATCAACTTCGAAAACATGAAAGTGAAAACTGAAAACATTTGGAAGCAAGACAATTTTGTTATTCGGTTTTTATGGTACATTTGCGGAGATGTGACTTGGATACGAAATTGTGGGCCATCGGACCTGGGTAGCCTTCTAAGATTGCGTGAGAAATAACACGACAAAGAGAGAGAGAGAGAAAAATAATTTCTAATTAAATTTCCTTGGAGCATGGCTTACGTGCGTCAGAAAATTTGTTGACAAAAATGATGCGAAAACGCATTTTGTATAGTATCGTACAGATTGTTTTTGAACGGTGAGTCATTTTGGTTGATAAAAAAAATAAATGCTTCGGAACGAAAAATGAAACAACACGTCTCAGTGGCGCCGGTTGACTTCAATTAAATATCGGATTAGCTGACAGCTAAAATTTATCTGTTCGTTATGAGACAGGACATCACTAAATGGCTTGGACTAAGTTTAAGATTTGCGAGATGATTTGTTGATTCATTGGCCGGAGACAGTACTAAAAGTTGATACAGGGGCTCGTTTTACTGATCGTTAAGTTTCAATAAAAATCTATCAACTTTATCAACTTCATTCCACAGGAAGGGATCACTGGCCAATACCATTTCTTCTTCTTTCTTTTGAAAGCCTTAGTAGTAAAATTGGACTTGCAAGTTAGGGGAAATCTCGAGTTAAAAGGTTTCTTATGCACGTCTCAACACGCAGATAACAAAGGCAGATCTGTGGAAACCTCCATTTAGTTACTAGAACTTTGAGGAAGTTCTTATATCGTTAAGAGCTTCTGCTGTTTGCCGTTATAGACATGTAGAAGGTACTTTCAACAATCTAAGTGCAGAACCTATTTCAGAACAGATTTAAAACAAATATCGGTTATACAAGGTGGCACAAAAATAACCTTCCGATGTTTTTTGGCTGTAATTTAAAAAAAAAATGAAAAACTTTGATTCTTCTTGTGGATTATTTTTATTTGGTCTTTTAATTTTTTTTACATCAAGTCGATAATATGATGTCATGTAAATGGCCGCCGCCACAGTTTATTGTCATTTGAGCCCTTTTTATGGCATTTTCCATCACTTTGGCCAAAACTTCCGGCGATAGGTCCTCACATTCTTGAGGGATATTGTCTTTAAGAGCAAGAGTCTGAGGCTTGTTGACATAAACCCGCGACTTCAAAAAGCCCCACAAAAAGAAGTCTTGAGCGGTCAAATCAGGGAATCTTGCAGGCTAGTGCAAATCGCCAAAAACGACCCGGGAACACCGCTTTCAGAATATCGGTTGTGGCTCGCGCAGTGTGTGCCGTAGCTCCGTCCTGTTGGAACCACATGTCCTCCAGTCCTAAATCGTCCAATTGCGGTAGAAAAAAATCGGTAAACATGGCCATATAGCGCGCACCGTTCACTGTTGTCGTTTGACCAGCGGCGTTCTCGAAAAAAAAAAATGGCCGCGTCAACAGAGGCGATATTCTCGGCACAACGGGCGCTCCGGGGCCCGCCACACTTGGCAACGTCTCGTGTTGTGCCAGTCTCTTCGAGGCGAGCGGCTAAACGTCGCAGTGTTTCACCAGTAGGCGTTGGATGTCTAGGAAATCTGCGACGAAATTCACGTTGTGCCAAAGTCACCGACCGATTATTGCTCAAATAAATAGTCAGCAATATTCCGCGTTCTGGAGCAGTGTAGCGTAACATTGTTTATTAAAGTGTATTTCGCATGTGTTTACTACACAAATGTCAAAACAGAACTGACATTAGGGGCCAGTCGTAAAATTTAAAACATTTTCTGATAGGAGGATTACTTTTGCGCCACCTTGTAGAAGCGTTTACAGCGGTCTCAGGGACAAGTCGGACATATAAGTTAGATCTCCACTTGTATGCAATATCTCAAACTACAAAATTTTAAAACCACAGGGTGTTGAGATACAAGCAGATCAACATATATGACAAAGTTAGGCTAGTTTTACGAACATTTCTGATGAAAATCAAATGCTCTAGCTCTAACCCAATTGACCGAACTCATCCGGTTCAAAACAATATAATGTAACTCAAGAAAATTGAGTCATTCAACTAAAATATCTCGTCTTAAGCCAGGTACTTGTATGCTGCATTTAATTTCAAATTAAACTGTAAACAAAACATGCCTGTAGGGGGACTTTTTGGTAGACGTTGGGGCTTACGAACGAACATAGCGCACTGGTTTTAAACCACTATTGTAAAGTCCAATCAAACCTATGGCTTGCTTTTCTAGCTGGAAGACTATTTCCAATAAATACAGCCTCAAGGTACTACGGACTTACTGATACAAATTATCGAGACTGCAAGCCATCGAGCTAAGAGCTTTGTAGAGAAGGGTTCGCTTAGACTTAAAGAGGGCGGATACCTATGCCAAAATAAGGCAATAATTATAAAAAAAAATAAAGCAAGGCTTACTGACATAAAAGGTAGACGCATATGCATAGATTGGAAGGGTGATTTCCAGAAAAAGTAAGTATTGATAAGTCGCACAGACTGGAGGATTACTTCTGCCTTTTGCACGCTGAAACCTACGCAAAAACGAGGCTCAAACTATTTCATCACTAATTTACTGGAACTAAGAACAATAGAGCAGTGGACAGTTAAACACCATTTGAGGTTTTGGTAAACTCTGAATGTGTATCGCCTTCACCCTTGAGAAAAATTAACCGACACATTGCTGCTCTTTTGGGTTACTGAAAATATCTTCTAAAATACAACGAAATATTAGATACAGTGGTCATATATGAGTATTTCAATTGCACGTGATAGTAAATTACCACGCGCTTTCAAACACAGCTAGATCTTTCGTCCAACTTTGCTAAGGAAAAACAGAAAGATTTTTATGGTCCATAGCCTGTGTTTTGAAGTATATATTGAAACGCCGCTCATCCTTGACAAAGTCAAAATGCAAATGCTTGTCGAAACGTAACCTAGGCAAGCAATTTTGACTTCTCGTATTGAGTATGAAAAAGTAGCTATATCGAAACAAGGTAACTATCCAAAAATGTTAAGTATAAGAATCGCTGGTAGCTAGACCTAGTAACTACTGATCAAGTCTCGTTACAATATTAAGGAAAGTTCTTCCTTCAGAATGATTTTGACCGCATTTATCTATTTTCTGTGTTCTTTTGCAGTTTTTTTTATACCCTCCACAGGAAGGTATATTCACTTTATCATTACATTTGTAACGCCAAGAAGGAGACACCGTAGACCTCATAAAGTATATAAATATATGCTGAATCAGGAACACATTCCGAATCGATTTAGCCATGTCTGTCTGTCTGTCTATCTTTTTGTCTGTCTGGCTGTTGAAAGCACGATAGCGCCCAAAGGAATTGACATAGGCGAATAGGCTTTCTATTTATCGTCGTTAGGTTTTTATCCAAAATGAGCTATGTCGGTAAAGTAGTTCTGGTACCTCCCATACAAAATAAATATTAGACGCATGTGTCTCTCAGTCGGTGGAAAACACGATACTGTCCAAAGGAATTAACCTAGGCGAATAAAGTTTGGTGAAAGAACTTCTTTTTATCGTCGTTAGGTTTGTATTAAAAATAAGCTTTGTAAATCAAGTAGTTCGGGTACCTCCCATACAAAATCAATATTAGACCCTTGTGTCTCTCTGTCTGTTGAAAACACGATAGCGTCCAAAAGAATCCACGTAGGCAAGTTCAATTTTGTAAGAGGAATTACTTTTATCGTCGTCAGATATTAAAATTGAGCTATGTCGGTCAAGTAGTTCTGGTACCTCCCATACAAAACCAGACTTGTATGCAGTGGAGGGTATCAAAGCATCGGCCAGGCCGATGGTAACACTTTTACTTGTTTTTAATTCTATTCCCTCTAAAAAAAAACAGCTAGGAATTCTGTAAATAAGTTGGGAAAGTACACACACAAAATTGGCCCGATATAATCCAGCGACCAGCCCAACAGTGGACTAAAATGATGCAGGAGTGTTTCTCTTTCTCTACAAAGAAATCAGACGAAAAATTTAACAACTTTAGTTTACTGAATATCGGGAAAATAATAGAAGAAATCTCTTCAAACTGTATCAGACTGTCGAGTGCATGGTGCTTCTCCTTTAAGTCTTAAGGAGACAGTACTTCTCCGTTTAAAAATGAATTAGGTTGGAAAACTGTCGTCATAGAGTATTGACTTCAACAGTTCACCTAAACGAACATATTTTGATTCAATCTATGCATTTATATCTAACATATATAACATTTTGTTTTCCAACTCGCTACATGCACAATAGAAATATGTCCACTTTTGATATTCTTAGTTATACTATTCCATTCACTTGTACTATGCACAGTTAAATTTGTTCGATTTTACGCCCCCAAACGGATATTACTTAAGTCAAAATTTAAGGCACTTAATCCAGTGTTCAGTGGTCCATAGAGCTACCGCAACCCCACCGCGAATGCCTGTGAAGAGATCAGCTTACCTCTACTACTACTCAGACGAGACGGGAAAAAGGCTTCCTCTCTTCAGACAAAATCAGTAAATCTAAACTTATCTTTAAAATAAAAAATCAGCTCATGATCATACAGTGTAGATACACACAGCCCTGGTTCTGTATGAGTTAAAAATAACTCCACGTCACTGATATATACTGTGTACGTACGTGCAGCCTACGAAAGGCACCAATGACATATCAATGATGATCTCTTATCCACGTATCCGTTTGTTCCACTTTATGGACCTGAATTTTCAATTAACTATAAACACATCGAGAATAGTGATATTCGCTCTCCGTATGTAAGCCTGTCAGATGCCTGTGACGAGATTATATCACATGCGGTGCCATATGGTAGCGCGATTCATCGCACAGCAAGGTGAAATTTATCTGATCGTCGGTGTGCGTTGGCAATAATTTCACTTTAAGTGGAAAACCACATATTTCATGGCCGCCTAAAATAATAAACTTTTCCAAAAATTCTGCCGAATAGCAGCACTGCCACGGCAAATATGCACCACAGTCTCGCACGTATCTATCAATCTTCCAGCACTGGGTTGATCGATCGCCTAATGCACATCGATCCGAAACTGTATAGACAAAGTTGCACTCGCTCATAAGATGGATGCTTTGACAAACGAGGGTGAAATATGGCAAAACGTTGGTACAGGTGACCTTCATTGAAACGCGTTTCAAACAGACACACACACCGAGGCACCAAGATAGCGCGCACAGGAGCATGCACATCACATTGAACACTGCTTTACACATCTCTAACAGTATTTATGTAGTCGGACGGTGCTGCTACCGCCGCAAACTGGAGCTCAACTATACTCATACGTGCACACTCTCATCGGATCGTTTTGATTTCACTTGTTAAACGCTGTTGGCCGAACATGCTGCACCAGAGGTAACCGCCAACCAAGCAACCAACCATCAACTGGTAATTGTGTGGCGGCTGGATTTTATTACCCAGCTGGTGCATTAAAGTATCTGATGTAAGAAATCATGACATAATGCAAAGACCGTTCTGCATGAGGTGCATGAATTCAAGGTGTCAAATTAATGCGCCAAGTGGGGATCAGCTCGACGAAACAACTCTTCGCACACTTGCCCAGATGCGCACCCAGAGCCAGAGGACTCCGAGCAATGCCTGGAATGCTGCACAAAATTTCCCATGGCGCGTAATTAGCATGTGTAAACCTCTGCTAAGCCCCGAAACAAAAACCAAAACAAATATACCTAGAGGAACACCATGGCTGGCGAATTCCACTGGAGCCACACCGAGTCTGTGCAGATGCAGTATCGCATGTCGCCAAGCGCAGCACCAACACAAAAAGCCCCCCCAAAACAAGATCCTTATCAATTTGATTATTGATTACACTGCCAGGGTGATGTTGGACGAACAGAACCCTGTTCCTGTCCACTGGATGATCTCACATGGAGAATGCAATTACAAAAATCCTAAATCTCCCCCTCATCCACGTGTATATAGAAACATTACACACGCACTTGTACTGGAAAATGCAATAAAAAAAAGAAAAAAAACAGCCGAGCAACATTCGTGGGGATGACGACGACCGAGAGCGACTTGCGCACGCCAAACGAAATTACCGGCCAAGTAATTCGCAATAAAATCGATGCAAATTTATCAGATGCAATTTAAATGTCATTATCATAACACTGTAGCACCTTGTTTTCTGTATAAACAAAATTATACGCGTCTTTCTGTATCTGTTGTATCTGCGCCGGTGGATGGCTGGGAATTAGTTGGGCATTCGTTTTACATTTTTTGTCCTGTGTTGGTTATTCCTATGGCTGTTCTGGGAGCTGCGGTGAAAGGGCACAGAGAATGGCGGAATGATTAACTATCGCAAAAATGACACAAGAGGTATGGTAACTAGCTAGATAGTGGGCCATTGGAAAGGCGTACCATCAACAAGTAGTGTTGTCGGTCTTGGGTGCAGATTTGGCGGTAATAAGAAGGGAATTTCTAAACATTTGATTGGTTTATTTTGAAAATTTTACCATTAATAGTAGGACAGAAGCTTGCCCTTATAAGTTATGAGGCTTCCGTAAAATTCGAGAGCGAAGTATGCTGTATTTCTACGAATCGACAGTAGACACATTTGGATCACTCCTTTGTGATATTTACGACCATTGAAATTCAAGACATCCTTTCCGAATATCAAGTGAATCCGATATTTTAAGGCAGAACACTTTTGCAGGGACAAATCGTATTATCTGGGAACGCGTGAAGGCGTTGACGCACTTCTAACTCGGTTAGGGATACGGCGGTTCGATATGAGAGCGTATGCACTCCTGGCTATGAATAGTAAACCGGAATTCCTCTTTCTATATTTTGCACATACGTGTAATCAAATCGGACAAGAGCTGCACTTTTGTTTTGAAAGGAAATGAAATTCAGAAGCCTGTAACAATATTATAGGTCAGCCCAGCAACGGTTTTAAACAAGGCACGTGGTCAGTCTTTTGGCTATTTGTATTTTGTTCAGTTGAATCGTTGACGGAATCCCTGACCCAGCCCATTTTATGAAAACTGTTTCAGATGCCCCGTCTAGGGATTAAATCCCGTCACGAGTCCTATATGACTATCTAGAGACTTTGTTAAGCATTTTTGCTGGCACCCTATGACAACAGGGGGATATTAAGTTGCGAATCTGTAAAAATTCCGAGGGGCAAATGTCGACTCTCATTGTTATCCTAATGCGACCAGGTTCAGAGCTCGACTGTCTAACGACAAGACCGTGGGGAAATGTGCTAGAATTCGGGAATACCACATTTTTACATAACTGAATGCCATTGGTTAGTTATTATAAATTGTTAAAAGGCGAATAATTTGATTTCTTTGGTTAATAACACTAGCTAAATGATATGTTCTGTATACTAAAAACTTATTATGACAAACATGGTTGCGTATTTTGCGCTTTTGAAAGTCATTAACTTCGATTTCATGCGTAAATTTTTCTTAGAAAACTGAAGAAAATTTGCTCAATATATTTGTATTTTACTTCAAATAATCTGCATTGTTCATTTTTCATATATATTTTAAGCAAATCTCCACTTATTCCTTATAAAAAACGAATAATTTCAAATTTAACGGATAAAGTTCTATGAACGCTGTCAGCAACTTTGCCCACTGCGGAAGTGGCATATGCAAGGTGCGAGTGTGTTGGTGAGTCGGAATTTTTGAAGTTACGTGACATTTGTCAATACGAATTTCTATGTAACAATACAAGCGCACTTAGCATTTGCCACCCCATAAAAATATAGCTTGTAGACTAAGTAACGGGAAATCGGTCGGAGTTGGTGGTCTCAGTATTGTCTCTGGATTTGACTATCAGCTTCGAACGATGATCCCATGTTCCAAAAAAAGTTTAAATGCTGTACTAATTATTAAGCTAACAAATGGCGAAGCTGAGATCTATCAAAGACTTTTGTTCTAAAAGAGACCTACATAATTACAAATCGTTCGTTTTAGCCAAGGTATGTCTTTTAACAAAGCCTTCCAGCTTTACATACGCATAGCTATCAGCGTTGCCGCAAAGAAAAAAATATTGAGGGCCATTTCCAAGAAGTGCGGGCCAGAGAAAACTTAAAAAAAATGTCAAATTATTATGACGGGAAAAAAGGAAAATTAAACGTCAGTCAAAATTAATGAAGTGTCGCTTTCAATATGTGAACTTGGTAGTTTTTGTTATGAAATAATTTGTTCGTTTAGAATATTTTGTTTAAGGAATGCAAAAAATAAGATTTGCGGGCCAAGGGCCAAAATAAAAAACAGAGGGCCAAATGACCCGATCGGGCACATTATGGCAACGCTGATAGCCATGTTAAAAAGGTAAGGGAGGCTTTTTCTTTTGTCCAATTTTCAGCCGAACAATAGAATATGGAGGAGATACTGTCAGCCTCTGCTAGTAGGTTCAGTTTGACTTTTAATTCTGCTCCAACACCCAGACCTTCCTCATTTAGACAGAACTTCCCATCACACAATATATAATCATTATGACGCATCCCCCCATTAGCCAAGTGAAACCGAAAAATTGAAATCCATTGAAAATTGCATTTGGCAAACAACTACTGCGGCTAATTTTGTAATTTGTAATCATGGTATCTGTCGTCATAAATAAACCGACACCCCCGAAATGGAACAGTCAATAACTAACGAAGCACGTTTTCTCACTTGCCACCTTTTTTGAATGTTGCACATGGTGCTGGTGCTGGTGCATTCTGTTGCAGTATACTGCCGCGCTAGCACCGCCATGCCACCGTCACCACACCACAGTCAGTTGTATCTGCGCGAGTTCCCATGGATGCTTTTTGCATGATGGACGCTTTTTCGCTTTTAATTTCTTCGTTCTCCCCGTGTGTGTCCCTCCTCCATGCGCAGCCGTGAATATTTCTCTTTTATTTCTGTTCTCCTTTATTTGAAACAAATTTGAAGTCATGAGAGACTCTGACTCTGACTCTGACAGCAGTGCGCTTGAGATGCATGTTTATATGCATAAACCTCCCAAATGGGCATTTAAATGTGAATTATGTTTGGAGGACTTTCTTAGCCACCGACCATGGCGGCGGCGGCCGCTTACATGCATTTAGCCTAAAATGCTAACAATTCGCCGCCAATGCACTGTCCAGTGTACAGTGGGTAGTGTGTGTGCGCGCCCGAGGCATGCTGAGAAAATTCACACACTCGAGAGTGTGTTGTCTGTTGTTGTCAGATGGGGGGAGCCGGAGCAGACACGAGACAGCGAGTTGTGTGTGACTTACGCGGTCCTAACTAGATTTGCATGTAGACGTCAGTTAGTCAGTGTTATTAAAACACTTTTTCTCTCTTCGCAGGTATTTTTTGCGTTTTATTGCGAATAATTAGGTAGCTCGGCGTTTTGAGTGTGCGCGCACGGCATTAGCATTGACAGTCAGTTAGTCAGTTGGTTGTGTCTTGAATGCCAAAGTAATGTATGGCTTGAGTGGTAGCTAAGCAAATTGAGCGATTAATCGTGTTCCGTTGGTGAGGCAATGAATTAGGTCATTTTCATTTTGTTTTCAATTTGCCAATAGATGCACAAGTGTGCTGGAGTTTTTCTCTAAGAAGCTTATAGCGAATTTATCAGCATCGCCGGGTATCTTATTCAAGGTGTTTTGCTTGTAAGAGGATTACGCGTGCGCTGTTGACTTCTTCTGGTTACCACTGCGTGCGCGCATTCGATTTATGCCAGACGGTAGGCGCCGCGCCGATGCACCGAGGTAGGACAAAGTTCAAGTTCAAGAAGCGTGCTTGCTGTACTTGGGTTGTCACTTAATATGCTCCATCTGTAAACTGTCTTGCGATTATAGGTGAGGCAGTGTCTCAGAGGAAAGTTTTCAATTTTTTAGCGTATTTTTTGAGTGATTCTTTATTTCACTATTCACTATTTTCGCAGAACCATAGTTTGGAAAAATATATTTATTTATTTAAATCGTTCATAGATATAAGGTCATGAATTACAAGTTGAAGTTGGAATAAACACGAAATAAGAGATCGATTTGACTCTGGGTACTGTTTGTCAAAGAATGACGAGTAAGGAAAAATGGACCCAAATATGCTGCGGTAGAATAAGACATGAACAATTGGGCTCAGAAAAAAGATGTTTAAGAGAGAGGCGCCTTTGCAGTTCCACTGAAGATTTTCATACTGCCGAAAGTACCAAATGAAAGGACTACCTTAGTAAATGTCACTCAAGGTACCCCTTTTCGTCTCCCAAAAAACGCAGTACTTTTTGGTCTACTTAGGGTTAGGGTTTTCAGTTTAAGCCCCTGAGTAAATAAACACTTACCTGGCTATTTTGTCCACTATCCAAAGAACACTTCTAAAATCGTTCAAATTCGGAATAGAATTGGAGGTTAATTTCATTCGTGTCAAATATAACTTTCGAATAGTTAGGAGGAGCTTGGCCTAAAATCAGATACTGCGTACATTTAGGACATATCATTTGAAGAAAACGTAAGATGGTAGGTCTTTTGACTCCGGAACTTCTTTTGGAGTGAAAAACTTGTCCCTCTATTACTGTCTTTGACGAATCCTTAATTGGCTATGAATTGGTAGATGCGAGGGAAAAGTACCGATTCGCTTTAAAAGAGAACTTCTGTAGGGAAATTTTTGTTGATTTTTTGCGGGCCGAAGTTATTACCTAGAAAAACTTGAAATGGTTTGAAGTTCTTCGTGATTGTGGAAAAGTTCTATTAGAAAAAACCGCGAAAGACCTAAATATTGACTTTTGGAAGTTTAACCGACCCCCTTAACGCGATACAAAACTTTGGCAAAAGTCTAATATTCAGCAGGTTCCCTAGACTTTGCATAAGTTTTATTTTACTTCATTCTGTTGAAATTGAAGTTTTAAGGCCTAAAGATCGGATCGCATAGACTGTTAGTGTATTTCTGACATTTTCATGACATATAACCCAAATCAGCATTATTGAATTTTCCATGAAAATATTAATTTTCAACCACGAACCTATGAACCTGTCTTGGTATTCATATAGTAAGACTTTACCACGGGTTTAGAAGGTTTTTCTATATTTTGGAAGCCAAAACAATAAGTTGAATGACAACTGAGATCATATGCTTTTGGAATTCTGTTTTTTGTACTCTGTGTACAAAGTTTCCTCTTTTGTATGTCTTGAAGACTCTTCCCAATCGCTGATCGATCAAAATTAACCTCAAAAAAGAAGAAACATTGGGTAAAAGCTTTTGTTATGAATGCCCAAGTTTAAGGCATCAATTAAACGAAACAAATATTTGCTGACCTGCGCAGGATAAAATTTAATTTAATATAAGCCTTCCATAAGTATGACACTCAACGTGCATGTCAAATAAATACAGACAGTCCAGTTTGAGCTGCTTAATCTTGATTTCGATGCAAGTCTTCGAAATACCTATATTCACCTAGAAGCTAGAGCTCTGCCTACCCCTGGTGGGAATGTTCGCTGTGCGGCAATCACATGATGACAATGTTGCCAAGACGCTAAAGTCGTAATCATAAATCTTGAAACATTCACAATTTCTTCTTTATTCTCGACTCATAGACGACACAGAATGCAAAAAGTCACTGCAGACACATTTGAATGGTGTTTCTCTGTTCAGTTTTCTCTTTCGAAATGATTTTTTTTCCTTTCCCATTTCAAAGAGGCAAAGCAATCTATTTTCGTATTCATAGAACGAATAAAAATCAAAACATTATCAACCTGACACAAGACACGCAACCGAATCTGAACTGAAGTGTGCGTATACTGTGTAGGAATTCCATTTAGTCTGACTGGTCTTGTCTCGACTTTATCATCATGATTTGTGGATGATTGTGAGTGCTTAGCAACGATCATCATTATCCATATCAACCGGAGTAGCAACCATATCATCACCATCGCCATTATCATCTTCATCCGCCGACTTCTTGTGTTCGATCGCAAGTCGTGTTCTAAATTTATGTTCTCGTATGCCTATATCTATTTCAGGTATAGTACGAACACGATGTATGCGGACTTCCATGCGAGAGCTGGATCTAGAGGCGCGCGCGCAATGCTGCCTCAGATTCGGCTCAACTGCGGCGTTTTTCCAAGAATATTGTATTTCGAGAGCATGCACTGTTTTCTCTTGGTTTCTGCACGTTGGAAAATTGAATATTTCTAAGATCTTAGTGGATGGAAAATAAAATCAAACATCCCCAGAATGACTAGACGACAGATACGAAAAGCAACTATTAAGAATGCTCGTTGTTGTCGTTTTCGTCGTCGTCTTCGTCATGATTGTCTGCTTCGCTATTTTTTTTTTTTTTTGTTTTGTCGAAAACCGTCCGAGTCAATGTATTTTCCAGTCAGAAACGTTAAAGCATTCGAAACATTGGACTATTGCTGGATGATGGGTTGCCGGCTGCTTGTTGCTCCTCGCTTTGGTGGCTATTTTTGAACTCGTGCGTACTTTGCAAAAAAAAAAAAAATAGAGAAGAAGAAGCAAAAAACAATTTTGCAAACGTTTTCGCTTCTATTGCTGGTTGGTGAAAAGTGAAATCGTAGACACGGCAATAAAGGCTTACGTTTAAATTTAAATTGGTTTAGGAAACAAAATACATTAGTGCCGAGAAGTGAGATAAACCGAGCACGGTAGTATTGTGCTTTTGTTTGAGTAAATGGACGTGGACATGGAGTTGGAAAACGATTTTATTACTCACTCACAACGTGCTCAACTTTCGGTGGATTGGATTGCGATTTGGTTGCGTTTTCAGACTGGTTTTGTTTGTTGTCCAAAAACGTAGCATTAAGGGAGCGAACTTAAACTGCTCTCGAGGAGGGCACTAATTTATAAAAGTTGCAAGTGAATAAGTACATAATAATTAATTTTATTATTAACTAGCTGACCCGTGCTCGCCTTGTGTGACTGTGACTGTGACTCGCTCTCAATGCGCCACATTCGCTCTAGTCGAACTCGACTACTCATATGTCATATCATATACTCATATATTATCCAGTTCAATTTAAAAAAGCAGAGCAAAATACAACAAAAAACACAAAAGATGCATAAAGAAATAAAGAAAAAACACACAGCGACAGTACAAAAAGGTACAGAGAGAGAAACAGATTTTGTCGCACACACATACAAAATTTCCTCCACTCAACGCTGGGAAAATCGAATGATCTAGCTTCAATCGAACATTTTTCTTTTTTGAATTGTATACAATTTATAGTTTATTGCTTATCGTTCAACTTCAGGATAACGTACAAAGATGATTTATATCTTAAAATCTTTGTATGTAATTGGACTTAATTTTATAAAAAATCCTATTTCGTTTGGATCGGTCATTCCAAAGCTAGAAGGCATTCGAGATTTACAATTTTTTTTATCAGATATCAGCTTATATCTCCGCTTCCGGACAGCGGACAGTGATAAAACATATCCTATCTTTTAATCTCGACAATTTCAATGCAACTGTGAAAACCGGAATCAATTTCGTGCAGTACTTTTGTAATCTATTCCGGCCAAACACCTTACGGGCGGAAAAAAAGTTACAGTTTTATTATAGGATTTTATTTATAATAATTAATAATTACTGAAATTTTGTGAGAGTGCACTAGAATGATCACAAATGTGCGAAGCAGAAAAGGGCTAACATTTTCGAAATGCGTTCTCAAGGGCATTTACTAATTTAAAGCCAAATGCATTGGCTACGAAATTTAAAACCACGACAAATGTTTGTCCCACTTTGTATACCGAAAGGTGGAAGTGATATTTATATCAGCCGGAGGAAAGTCATGCAGGCAATAATTTTATTTATACCTTCCCGTGATACCCTATAGCTAGATTTTCTCAAGGTTTGTCTTATTTTTAATAAATACTTTGAAGATAAAAACGTCAGAAAGGCTTCCATGAAGAAAAACTACTACCGAAGAAAATTCTTTCGACTTTATACACCGGCAAGAGAGTTTTCGGCTTCAAATGAGATCTTTACTCGAATAGAGTAATGCAGTGGCTCCTCACTAAGAATCTAATATATTGTGGGAGGGTAAACAGCTCTAGACAGAAGCTCCAGCCCTCAACAAAAAGCTTAAAAAGCATAATTAACCTCATACTAACCGATTCCACGCTATCTGAAGTAAAGAGCTATCAACGAAAGTCGAGTCGAAAAAGGGCGTAATTTCTTTTAAGAAACAAAATCCTCCAACGAAGTTCGACTTCGACGTTGAATTCAAATTTCGGACAGCACCAACCCCTCGTGAAGTTGGCTGCTAGCTGTCCATATGTCAGTGACTGGTTCTATGCTCAGAAACTGCTCGAATTGAACCTAGAGTCTTTGTAAATACCTACAAAGGTACCTAATTTGTTAGATTCAAAGTCAAATTTCAGACCTTGTGAAGCATAGTCTTAGAGTAATGGGGCTTCCAATTTTCTCTCTATAGCAATTGCATCTTACAATCTAGACAAAGCTTTGATGACCGTAAATGTGCGTTTTGTCACAACATAGACCAACCCTTTGGCCTCGTGTAAAATTGCATTCTTATTAGAGAGCCGTGTCAGTAACCTACGTTTGCGGTTTTCTTCTTCTGTTCGTTTAATTTCTCCAGCCTTTCTCACGTCTCAATTTCCTTTTCACATGCTACCGGTACTGGTATACTCCCACTATGAACTCGCACCAGTGGCAACATGCGACAAAGCTTCAACTTCAATGAATATGTCCGCAAAACTATACATACGACACAACGACTAGGAAGCAAAAGGCCACGCTGTTGTAATTCCATTAGAATGCAATTTATCTCCAACCTATACCGGCAATCCTATTAGTCAGTGCAAGGTACATGTAAATGACAAACATCTCGATGTACTATATTATGCGATGTTTCGTTTGTCTGTGCGAATGTGCGATTGTGAGCAGCACTACCTACTTGTGGGAAATTCACAAGAAGGCATTCATTAAATTTCTGTCCCAAAAAGTATCTCGCGCCATACCGATACTTTTGTTTGGGGGCTATCATGTTGCAAACAATGAGAATGCGCAAGGTACATAATGCTCGAGCTCGTCTCGAATGTATATCTCTAGAATCGAGGAGGAATTTTCGATTTTATTTGCTTTTCTGGCGATTTTCACGCACGATGTCGTCGGTTGTAGTTTTGCTCGTTGCTGTCATTAAATTGTTTCAATTTGAGGGATTTTTCACGGCGCACTACGGAAAATTGAGATCGCCGTCGTCGACGAGCATACGAGAAAACGAGTGTTTAAACTTATTAATGGCATTGGCAGGCGACGACGCGACGGTGGCGGCATGCAAGCGGACAGCATGCCGATTTATTTGATCCATTTTGAGCGGCATACAGTATAGTTGTGCGGGGGTGGGTCGGTGGTTGACTCACACCCTCACCTACTGTGTTTACCAGCGACAAAAAAAAAAATATATAATTGTACTACTACTGAACTGAGCTGCTCTGGAGAGATGCTTTGGAATCAATGGACTCGATTGTTTATTGTTAATTGCTGCGCAAAGTCTATGTGCGACGGGGTGATTGACTGCCCGACAATCGAGCACATAACTACGGGCTATACAGGCCTAGCTCTCGTTAAACAGCTTCATATTGTTTGCGCGGTGCATGATTTCAACAGAGACGTTCTATATGAATCGGTCGCGGATGCTTTTGAGTGTTTTATTAGTTAGTCACTTTTGAGCGAATTGATGGAGGTTCTCTTGTTTCTGTCGTACATAATTTGGATTGGTGAGAGTTGTTTCGTTTCCTGGTCGTGAGATTGATATGTTTTGAAAGGGGTTTTCTATAGGCGTGTTTTTTTGAGCTTCGATCTCAGCAAAGCAAAGTAAAGTAGGATTTTCAGCACGCAATCACAACAACTACTCTGAGTTCTCAAAGTGTCAAGTAGAACGTAGTTGTTGTAATTGCCTGCTGAAAATCGTACTTTACTTTGCTTTGCTGACATCGAAGCTAAAAAAAACAGGCCTTATGTTAAAAGGACTGACCAAAACAGGAAGCAATGTGTCAACTTAAGACCTAGTAATATTCAACGAAGTTAAGTGGTATTTTAAACGTGGCCAAAAAGCTACCAAAGCCATAAGTTCTCATCATACAGATGCTTAGATGCTTTTGTGGGCATATTGCAAGCACTTTACTTTACAAACGGGCAAGAGGAAGAAATATCCTACGCATGACTCATTTGGGGGTCTTGAAGAACATTCGGTAACAATTTGTTAATCGAACCAAAATGTTTGTTTTGGAAAATTGTTTATAGTCTCTCAAAAATAGTTCGATGGAATGCGATTACATATACAGTCAAACTTCTTTATAACGAACAAAAATTGCTTCGTTATAAAGAATTTTTATACAGAATTCGTTGTATGTAACATTTTATTTTTTTGTAAATAAGTGTTCCTTTACATTTTCAAAGAAAATTGGTACAAAAAAAAGAACTCGTTGTAAATAAATTTATATCGAAAAAATAAAATTTTTTGTTAAAAACATATCAACTTTCGATTTTTTTTTGACTTCTATTTGAACTTGCTTTAAAATTGTCGACAATGTACTAAATTTTTCTGCAAAACTCTCTTTTTCTATCCTCCCCTTATAGGTTTTTCAATAATCGATAATTTCTGTGAAAGTGAAATAGTCTTGCGCTTCGACATTTTTGTATAAACGTTTCACGAACTTGAAATGCAAACTCAAACGATTGACTTGCTGATTTAAGCGTAAAATTTCCACTATGCATGAACACTTATTCATACATCCATACATAGGGTCGGTTGGGGTAAATGGAGACGATTTTGCATTTTTCAAAGACACATTTTTTTTTCAGAAATATTTAAAATATTCAAATTTAATTTTTTTTTTAACTTTTGAAAGCGGATATTATATTATAAGATACAAGATGTTGCACATATGATTACTTAATCAACTTATAAGAACCCAAAAAAGACATTGGGCAGTGTTTACATTTACGCCATAGTTTATAAAAATACTGGGGTAAATGGGGACAAAAAATTTCTGTTGTCTTAGAGCTAGGAGCTCGCCTATGGGGTAAAAGTGAACAGGCATGAATTTCTGTTAATTTATTTGCTTGAAAATTGCGAACGAATGCTGAACAACAGCTGAAGGGTATTGCATGCACCGGTGTCAAATGCTCGCCAAATTCAGATTTTTTTTATGTCTGGGTTCCGAGAACTATATTTAATATGTGAAAATAACGGCCGTTTACATTTACCCCAACCGACACTACATAAATTCACTTTTAGAAAATTCTTGCCAAAACGGGGAGATCCCTTTTAAAATTAGGAACAAAAAATCATTGTAAGCTTTGTTTTCAAATTTGACATTTCGTTCTAAGGAAACATGTTTGCTTTTGGGCCAAAAAGAAATAGTTCCTTATAAAGAGAATATTTATATTTACTAGTATAGTTTGTGGCCGAAAATCGACCATTCCTTTTATAAGTATGTAAAATGTAATACTAAAAAACGTACCAGAATTATTATTTTCGCTATTTATGTTTTTTTTTATTAACGAAAAGAGCGACGTACGTAAATATGCTGCTCCATTGGAAACAGGTTCTAATCTAAAATGATATATATTTGAATACGTTACTATGGTAATAATGTCGGTGACAACTTGAATGTCACCAAAATCCTTTCAATTACCTGTTTCGTAACTAATTCATAACTTAATTTTACCAAAATGAATGGCGGCAAATATCATCGATTTTTGGTTTGTGCACATTAATGGCAGAGTACCTTACGAATGATATAAGTTTTATTCTCCTCATTTCATAATAAATACTTAAAAAGTGTACCGAAACTTTTAATGTTCACGTATTAATATAATGATTTTTGAAGAGGAAGGGGAAAAAATGAAATTCCATATAGAGAAAATTAGGTTATAAGGAAATTCGTTATAAAGAAGTTTGACTGTGTATATTTTTTTAAAACTTACTTTGTCAAGGGTTGTTTTCTAAATGCTTATAGTTCGAACCTGCGGTTTGTTGTGTTTGTTCCGGAAAAATGTTGTTATTCTAGCCTAGTATGCTGCTCGCGCTTAAATTAAGCTCCCATAAAAAATTATTTCCCCAAGGATAAAATTAAACAAAGCAGTTAAACCAAGCAGTACGCAGTTCAAGCTAAAAATTTTAGCCAATGTACGAAAAATCTACAGATTTTAAGGGAGCGTATTTATGTAAAACACATTTTTCCACAGCTAAATTTTGATAGATCAGAGCAACAAAATTTCAAACTAAAGCAAATTAACAGTATGGAGAATGGTTAGAAATTAGTTGTTGTTAGTTTAATTTGTTTTGGAAATGGAATATTTTAACGAGGAGTAATGGAAGAGGTTTTTGGGCAGGGAGCTGTAGAAGTACAAATAAAGAAACAGAACAAAGTCAATCAGCTTTAGCAACACAACTTTTTTTTTTAACGGAATTTACACTGTGAAAATTAAGCTAACATTAAGCGAATTTTAGCTTTCCTGGAACAGCATACTAGGCTTCCCTCATCAAAAATTCAATGAATTCCGCCTACAATCACTGAAAATCAGGTCGAAGACATTTGCTAACAAATATGTTCAATTTTTGCTGATTTTAAATAAATAAAGTTTAAACCAAACTATTTGTTTTCAAGGGCTATTGTTGCTCTCTCAGCAATGAGTTAAAGAAACGATGTCACTCTTTTCCAATTAGCAAAGAGGCATTTTCGTTGTTACTATAGTTCTTTCTGAAACTTAACAACCATCAAGCTAGAGCATTGATTATTCCTTTGATATAATTAAAGTTCGGTATATCTTTGGCTATCCACGATCGAACTCCAAATGCAAGTTTCTTCCAAGACGGTCATGCACATTTTCATCGTTTCATTTGTGGTTGTCTAAAGAGCTGGAGAAGTTTGTCTAGGTATCTAACATAGGCTAGTACGACTACGCGTGCGGTAGTTCCTGAATCTCGTAGTTAATGACTGATTTGGGTTCATCTAGGTCCCGGTTGTCAACAGCGATACTCTGGTCTTTAGATTCCGATTTTATAAGGACATTCCTCAAAGAAAAACTTCAGATGGAAATATCGGTTAAAAGAAAACACCCGACACTTTAGATTTTCATTAAATTAAATTCCATTCTGCTGCGACATTGAGTTCCTTACTGATATCCGTTCGTGACAGCTTGACAGTGGCATTCGTACGGTAATTTAAAGTCTAATAGGGATTTCGATAGGCCAATGATTAAAAACACGCGCATAGTTATGAATGAATCACCCTCACATCGTATTTTAAGAACGCTCTCCTCCATGCGGAGCCATCAAGCAGTCCCAATTCGAATACTCCTCACCGTGCACCTCTCAATTCTCAAAGGATCTGTTCTTCTTGTATTACTCCCCGTCTCTGTTTGCAACACGGAAACTTCCAATACCTCTCGTAAATTGCCACACTATATACTACACCTTCAGCAGTTCCGTCAGGGTATTTCCGTTGGCACGACAGACTCCTTTGTTACCTGCACGTAGCGGCTTAACAAAATCTATTTCACAGGCGTGATCGGACATAAACAATAAACATCCTGCGGGTTTGCCTTCACAGAGATCACATACTACAGCTGTAAATGTCTTTCATCGCACTCGTTGACAGAACCGAGTGTATGTGCACATACAACAATTTGATAATTATTATCCTCGTTTTTGGTACGTTTTACCAATCACCTTGCGATGGCGCACTGTCTTCAACAGAACATTCCCACGCGCCCACTACACTACCTGACCTTTAAATTGCGCCGACTAATAAGAGAAGGAAAAAGAAGAAGAAGAAGAAAAACATAAAATTACGTGCCTTTGGCGATTACACGTCGGTGGCACGTATTTTCGCAACATTAAACGAATTAACAATCATCTAGCCACACATGTTCTCCAGATGTTAAGGAGACTCAAATCCACCTGTAACTGGAACTACACCTACTGGTCGTATACCTCTTGTGGTAGCTTAAGGTTTTGAACAGAAATGAGAGGTCGGTGGTGGACTCAGGCTTTCATTGTGACACAAATTCCAAAGTTGGCTTCATCCCTGTAACCATCGATCATAGGCCGAAATTTGCGACAATTTCCTATTCATCAGAGCCGAGTCTTATCTTTTTATTTATGCGCCGATAAACATCTGCATAAGTGTCCGAACCAAACGAGTGTACACAGTTTACCATAGCAAATTAATATTCCATCAGAGCCCCGGGACAAGTATACTCGTACAATTTATCGTTTACAACAATCTCGACAGTCAGTTGTCCCATCTCGGCTCAAACATCATAATTATAATCGCCCGGACTGATCTTTTGCATCTGCACCCTGGCTGATGGTTTTGTTTTTATGCATTTCAGGGCAAAAAATGATGCATGCATCATCATAGGGTAATTTTTTGCATGTACATCTCTTCCGAACATGTAATCAGGCCATATTCCTATATATATTACACATTAGCACAGACGATCTATCCAATCCATTAACGATCGGAGGAGCGCTCTTCCCAGGGTGTTGCTGTATGTTTGCAACAATTTTGATTTTTTTTTCTCTGTGCTCACACAACTGGCGGGGGTTTTGTATGTAGTTTTGCCATTTTTTTCCCCCCTGAACACACACTCTTGTATGTCATAACTACTAATCGTTGTGGTAATAGATGCGAGCGCACACTCGTCGGATCCAATTTATGAAACGAATAATGTTATGTTGCTGATGGTTATAGTTTGAATGGTTGTTGTTGCGTGCAACATTGAGTGTGAGTTTGGCCGGTCATCGTCAAGATTGCATATAATTGGTAACACGTGTTTTTTGATTCGCCCAGATGAATCGGACTTTGAAGAGCGATAATCGGTTAGAGTGGGTGGATGACGTTCACTAAGTGATGTATTCAATTGCGTTGATTGCTCTGTTGGGTGGCATGGTGCGCGCATTTTTTTTGTTTCGAATTTTACCCAACAGCTTATCGAATATTTGAAGAGGGGCTTTGCTTTTGAGACTATTGCACTTGAGGACGATCATCTGAAAAAATTCAGATTTATCATTGGTAGCTTAGACGCAGAGGGTTATTGGTTTGCGGTGGGACTACTAAGTGATCCCCGGAAAACACAAATTGCATCTGAAGGTTTTTTCAGCTGAGCCTCCTCTTGCGAACGTCTGACAAACAACCGAGAGTATAACTGTCAAAAAAGAGCTCTTCAATTAGCCGTTTGGACTCGGCGTAGAATTGTAGATCCCTTCATTTCGTCCCAAAAATTAAAAACTTAAACAAATGGCTGTAAGAAGCTAGAGTCCTCACGGACATGTTGCGACAACTATTTATTTATAGAAAGCTATGCAAACGACAAAAGTCAAGCTACGATTACATATGCAACTTTTTATGTCAAATTTTGACTTGTCGATGTCATTGTGAACATCGTAAACATTTTTGTCCTAAATTTGTCACTACGCCTGTCAAGCGGGCTGTCGCAGCACACTCTAACGAAAGACCCACGAGTAACCACCGAATTTTCGTGACACCATTATGTCAAAATTCGCCAAGAAAAATAGCACGTGCAATCGTAGCTTCAGTCTGTCTAGTAACAAAAACTATATCCAAGAAAGCCGGCTCTGAAAGATTGGTTAATGAAAAAAACTGTTCTATACGTGGAGGTCCACAGGGCGACGTTCTCAGTCCATAACTTTGCAGCACTTCGTAAACGAACTTTATCTATAGGATTTGTAGATGATGATGAAACTTTGGATTATTCAGAGAGTTGTTTCATTGCTGGTCCTGTTTGCGAGGAAGCCAAATAAGGAAGAGGATGTAAATCTGTGAGCTTTATGATCTGAAAAAAAATGTGGAAATAGTCCAAAACACCGAAAGCTTCGACTACGGTTTGTTTTATTGAACAACTCACTCAGAAAAGAAACACCTGCATTAAAATAAACAACAACAAAAAATCAGCATTTCAGATAAAAAAAACTGTATATTTTGTTGTACTTTTCGACTTTTGTTTCCGTTTAGCGTTCTTCTAGTGCCCGGTAGTTTAATATAATAGTGCTTAAAACTATTTACAGCAGGATAAAGAAAATTAAATGAAAATGTTTCAATATTAACTACACAAATTTTCTTTAGCGCTAATTAAGGTGCTGCCAAGAGACTCCTACTTGGGATTTATACCTTGTGTAAATCTGAGAAGTCTCCGATAAACGGTAGTTGTTGTAACTGCGTGCTATAGATTCAACATTACTTGGCTTTAGGTTTACTATAACACGAATTTTGTTGGTTCGGCTACAAATAGCGAATGGAAATACTGCGCCAATAAGAAGATTTTTGAAATTCAGTTCCAGGTTTGAAACGAAAAAAATTACATACCTACGTTTAAAAGACCAAACCATCTGAGCCAGAGGGTTTAACCTCGACAAATGAAAGGAAACGTCTTTCACAAAGAAAACTTTACCGACTATAGTAGAGGACCAACTCATCTATTCAAAGGAAACCAGCGGCTCCTCATTTTCTAATAATCTCAGTTTATAATAGGCCTATCCTATCCCATCAAGCATATACTCAGGCGACCAGTTCGACTAATGAGAGGTCCTACGGTTCCATAAAATCCTACAGCCGCTGGTACACATAAGACTAGTTATTTCGATTTTATATCTTGGTACTTTCATGGCAGATGTTAAGAGGATTTTAGCAAAATTTTTCCTCAGTATAAGACAACGTTCCCTCAATGTAAGACATACGACATGCATACCCTTTAAGACAGAAAATCAATGCAGGTCTCTTAACAACAGTGAAGATAGCGTAATAGGTTCGACTTTTCCAAGATATGTATTCAACAAAATTTCTCCGGGATAGGAGTACAAGACCAGCAAGGTCTATCTAATCAATAAATAGGGAGGGCAGACACGATTCCGGGCATCGGCTGAGGTTGAATCAGCGGGCTTAAAACTGGGACGAAGAAGATCTTACTGAAGGGGCAATGGAAGAACAAAGAATGTGTCGTAAAAAAAAACAGAGATTTCCAAAAAGGTACCTGTGAAGACCATCATGTCTATATCAAAGGAAATATACAATTAGGGACATATGAAAAATACTTGTTATCGTACAGTTCTTATAAGATGCCTCGCAGAAGGAGAATACTCGACTAGATCGTTGATAAGCGATCAAAAAATTGCAGACGAGGAATTACTCCTCTGCGGAAGCCCCATTATTTCCCCATAAATAACTCTCACCACCTACCCATATCTGCTTTCAAAGAGACTGCCAAAAATGAGCAGCCGTAAAAATACAGACCGTCACATAGACCTCGATTCGCAAAAAAGCGCAGTGCTTCTATAAATCTTGTCTAGGAAGGAGACGAATTTCCCCAGAATTTTGCTCAATATTGCACATTTCTTATTAAATAATTTAAAATGATTTTTTTTTTTATGAAATGAAAAAATGGGTCACCATTCATCCGCCCACTAGCTCGATTGTGCTCAGGTGAATTATACATACAAACGAATGGTTTAAAATTAGCATCTCAGTTCCATGGGGATTTTCACTTGCAGATTACTCAGTTTTAAGTACACTCATCAGAAAAAAATAAATCAGAAAACGCCACGAACAACAACACATCAGCATAAAAGATGAAAAGAAAATACATCCACACACTGGGCGAGGGAAATTATTTACAAAAAGTAAAGAAACGATTCTTGTCTACAATTAAATACAGTACACTTGCACAGTCACTTTCCGCTAGAGTTTTCCTTGAGAGTTTTCCTCTCTGGCCGGCGTATCAGGTGAGCCGAAGGTGTGTGTTTGTCATAAAAATTTTTGAAAAGTTTCCAAAAAACAATTCGTTCTTTTCCCCACACTCCTCGGCTGACTTCTACTTCAACTCGAGTTGGATTTAAGCAATTTCAACTATGAGTTTACAAAAAATAAAAACTACATTGTATATATGAAATTTCTTATAAGGAAAACTCTAAATGATTTATTGCGAAATACCTTAACTCTTACTCCCACGAGGGACAAAGTTTCCACTTTTTTTTTGAAGCCAATTGCGAAAGCAGGTGTGCCTTTGTATCTCTTGCATGACATTGGAATGTACGTACCTACACATATCTGTCATGCGATCGGAAAACATTCAAAACGATTTATTTGGCAAATTTGGCATATCAACGCAAACGGATCTCTTGCAAAAGACTAATTTGTCGCATAGAATTCGCCGCCCTCGTTTTCGAGATACATTTTTGTTTGTGGACAGTTGCGCCTGGCTATCACCATACAGATGTTGATCAGCAATCAAGATTTCTGCTGCTGATTTTGTAATTAATTATTTTAATTGGTTGACAAGCAGGAGAGAGAGATTGTCAATGAAATATGTGGGAATTTGAGTAATTCTCCAACAGACCGTGTATCTCCTCATGTCGGACAATTGTAATTGATGTTTTATTTGCTGTCATTATGTATGGAGCGGAGGTGGAAGGGCAGTTTGACATTATGGTGTCTGCCCGCATCGAGAAATAAACCTCGTCCACCGCAATCATTGAATCAAAACACCCTTCCATGAATTATTCTAATTTGCAATGAATATGCATTTTTGTGTATGGGTAGATTTTCAGATTTTCCGCATGCACAAAAGGAGAATATACAAAATTCAAGATCTCTGCATGGCGATAGCATTTTTAATAAAGCGCTTTGGAAATACATACGCGTACAAAAAGCGAAGACGGACAATTACAAAATGGGAAAACGTATATTTGGTTCATATATGACTACGTACGATTGTAAAACCGCATTTGAGCCAAAGAAATACACACGTACAACACGGGCATACATTGTTTGTAAGCAATAGAGGCTACTCACTATACCTTCTTCTTTGGTTTGCACGTTTTTTTTATTTTTATTTTTCGATTTCGCTAACTTCACGCTCCGGTAATATTCACCAGACCGAAATAATTTATTCCACACACCCGCGATTTGGAGAACGAATAAATTTATGTGCGGTATTTTTCAATTTCATCTCCTTTTCGATTGACCTTTGATTGTGTTCTCAAAACAAAAGTATAGAGTGAGGGTGGTCGACCGACCGATGGATTTTTAGTTAGTACGTATATGTGTGCGTGTGCATGCGGTTTCAATGATAGTTGGCGTTTTACCTACTTTAAAAGAAAAAAAAACAAGCAAATCTTTGATTGGAAATGGAAAGTGTAAGTGCCACTTCAGAAAGGGAACCAGTGTTAACTTTGTAGATGGATTTGTGTGATATTGTTTTAAGAAGTAAATGAATATAATATGTTATCTACAGGCGCTAGTTGTATTTTTCCTTGGTAACCGGAAAAACAGTCACATGAACCAATAATTTAGTGAACCAGGTCCATTCGTCGAATATGAACCCACAATGTGAAGAGGAACGGCTTAATTATTTTTTCCAAGGCAGTTGTGCAACCTTTTGTTGTTATAAGCATTTTTGTTTTTTAAGTGGACGACCATTATAAAGAATATCCGATATAGCGAATCTGCCATGCAACGAATACTTTTCAGATTTACTTAGCGAACGGTTCCCAAAATTTGCTATCGGATTTAACGAACGTATAAATTGTATTAAAAAACCTGAAAGTATTTAAATGGCAGGACCATCAAAAATAAACACATATTTTATGAATTTCTTTTTATAAAAAGTAGTATAAAAAATCGGTGAAAATAACGAACGCGCTCGATATAGTAAATATAAAAATAAAATAATTGGCGGAACAGGTCCGTATGGACCCAAGCCTAGCTTCTCACAACCATTCGTCTTGTGTGAGTTTTTATTTTTGGGACGAATGGAAGGGATCTACAATTTTATGCCGAGTCCAAACGGCCAATTGAGAAGCTCTTTCATAACAGTTATACTCTCGGATGTTTGTCAGACGTTCGCGAGAGGTGGCGCAGCGAAAAAAACCTTAAGTTGGAATTTGGGTTTTTCTCGGGATTCGAACCTGGGACCCCTCGCTTAGTAGTCCAACACACTAACCACTTAGCCACTGCGCCGACTAGTAAATATAGTGAAGCATAATATCATTCGTTATACTGGAAGTGCACTCTCTGCATAAAAGCTGGTAGCGAGTGGCTGAGAAGTGAGTTCTACGGATTTGTTGCACTAGTTTTGTGGAGTGGTCACGAATTATTTTGGTACTCGCCACTGTAATTTTGCTGGTGGTACCTACATTTATAAGTAGTCTCTATTCCTTCGTGTTTCTCCTTTAACATTATTAAAGTCATATAGTGAGTCATTTAGAAAGATTCCAAGAAACCAATTAAATCATTTTTTTTTGTCAAAAAATTTGTAAGGACTAAAATTAGTACAACTTATATTTTTAAAAATTAAGAAAACTCCTCCTAAAAATTGTAAGGACAATCTTGAAGCTTTGTGTGGCATTTTAAAAAAATGCAAAGATTACAAGTAAAGTTCAAGATGAAAACGATTTTTTCCATAAATGACCTAAAATCAAAAAATTAATAATTATTAGAAAGAAAACCACAAAATCAACTCTCAGAAAGAGGAACTTCGGTAGAAGCTATATCGGTTTAGATTCGCACCACAAATTCGTTAACAGACTCATTTCAAGTGACCGTTTTCTGTTTAGCTGAATTGTGCTTATCGCGCAATTGGCTCATGTGGTAGGCGTTTGGTCATTTGACGACAGTTGACATTTCCAAAGAAAAAAGTAAGTTATATGTTGAGAATTGATTGTCAGAATTCCAATATTCAAAAAAATAAATCGCTTGAAATGAGTTAAATAATGAATTATATTGATTTCTAAACATTTGTACATAAATAATTAACATAAATAGATCCACCCGATGCAATGCGTTTCTTTTCAGTTGAAAAATTTCACTCCACTAGTTGCAAAACTCAAACGTACTTGTACTGGTAAATCTGAAGCAAATTTGAGAAAAAATCCAGATTCGCTAAAGTGTTCTGAAATCTGAAAAAGATTGTTTTTTTTTGTACAAAACGAACATAAAAAGCAAAAAAAGTGCTCTGAGAGCGCCCAATCGAATACCACAAGAGAACGTCCTGTTCTCTATCGAAAATTTTACTTTTGACATGTCTGCGAAGACTTTTGACTGAGTACTAAGTTGAAGGTTCGTGACTGACGTTGGAAAAGTGACGGTCCCGACCAAACTGGTTTTTGCGTTCAGGTTACATCTAATCCAAACCAATTTAGTCGATTTAAGATCACTAGATATTTGAATGTGTCCTTGTAGATAACATTAGCTACCAGCTGCGATATTAAGTTTGACGGTTAGCTGTAAAATTTGGTATCTATTATGTCGTGTTCATTTTTAAAGAGAATGAGTTTACCTTACTCTGTCAAATAAAGAGTTGCCTTTAACAGACTGTACTGTTTGCCTGAGTCCTGTATTTTGATTTTAAAAATATGCTCACCACAACTATTACACTACAATTCCATATTCCCACACTTAAATCATCCGCACCATCGAAAACAAACTCAATCTCCACTCTGACACTCTATCTCCACTCTGACACTCTATCTCTAAATTGTCACTAAATAGAAATATTTTCCAAACAAATCAATTAACGTCACATCAAAATGCATCTCAATCCAACCCCAAGTCCATCGTTTACATATGCCGTCGTAGATGTACTCGTGTGTGAATGGCCCCTAATTGTCCGCATACACTCATTGGGCTAGCTAGAAGTGTTCAGCATCAGAGACAGACACAGAGACCAAGGCAGAAGCACAACAAGAAGCGCTCTACAAACAGAAATTGATTGCCACTTGAACTGCAGCAGCGGTCGCAGTGTTAATGTGTGGCAAATTGATCGCTTATGTTTTCATTTTCGATAAATTTCAACATCAACTCGCCCCGAGTTTAGAGCGTTTTCATTCTTATTCACATTCACATTTATTTATTTATTTTACGTCCGAACGTTCGTGGCTATAGTGGCTATTGTCTGTAGTCGTATACGCTCGATGCGATGTGCTCAATCGGTGAATGGCGGCACACAAATGTGTTAGCCAAGTGGCGCTTTGCCATAGATAAGACAAACATTCATTCATAGTTTGGAGTAGGTTTTCCGCAGCGCAAGTGACCGTTTTACGTCAAATATCATGGGGGTGTACATGTACGAGCACTCGAATGTACATTATACTCTTCCGATTCTATGTGAAGCTTCGGAGCGAGTGAAACTCTATCCGAACGCCCTTTAACGCCAGCCAAATGGACTTGTGGCATACTCGGTGCCAAATGGATATGAAACAATAATAAAACGTGACAACATCTCTTTAGTCACACAGGAACAACAAATCGAATTGACAGACACTTTAGTTCCGATTGAAAAAAAAACAACTGCCGCAATGACGATCGCTGTATGGGAGAATAGAACAAAATCAATTGAGTCTAAGGACAGATAGATTAAAGAAAGATGTGACTTTCTTAATTACAAGTGCAGTAGCAGGTGACTGAGCGGAGCAAGGTTGCATATGAGAACAATATCAAAACATGTGTTTTTGTGTCAAGATTCAAGGTATGCGCCTTAAGGCCGCACAGATGTGTCACATCTACTCGTGTATGAAGTGTACTTGAGTATTTTTGAGAACGACAACTCGAGAGATTTTGTTTTTTGCAAGTTTTCGTTGGTTTTTTTTTTCTTTTTAAATAAATAAACACATCCGCTTTTTCGGCTACAAACAGATTGAAAGAAAAAAGCTTGTTTTGTTGCTGTTAATGAATACACCCACTTTTACTCAATGACCAATCGGTTTATGACGTCGTATCAGATGTGTAGCTTATAGACTTCGTTTCTTCAAAATGTTTAGATGACTCTTACCTGTGGGGTTCCCCTAGTTACCAACAAGAAGCAGTCTATGCGTTTGTGATTGTAAACTTAAATTGCAGACCCATTTGTAGTGTCCTGTTCAATGTTTGCTCTAGGTTATTGAAGGCTCCTTCTATATCAAGGAAATATCCCAAAGTGAAGGCAATTTTAATTTTTTAAGTGAAAACTTCTTTAAGCGTGTTGGGCATTTTTATATTTTTTTCATTTTTAACACTTACGCATTTAATTGTTATTAAGGAGTGGAGCGAAAAGAAATACCCCAGGACTACATCCGCAGAGAAATTGCACTGGCAGTTTCCTAGAAACGACCCACATCTTTGATTGCTGTCTTCAAAATTTCCAAAACTTGTAATAGTGCTATACAGGCAAGGACAAAATTTGAAAAACTCAAAATATTGAACTGTCAGTTCACAATGTTTCTTTTTTTTCTCTAAAGTTGTCAATAAACGGTTTTTACTCAATATTTGAATAGAGACATTTTTTTGCAAATTTCCATCCCTTCGTAAAAAAAAAACATTGACAAATATTGGAATCCGTTTTTGACTTCCCCAGAATTCGGGATGTGATAATGTGATCGCTCAAAAATTTGAATAGCTATTGATGGATATAAACAACTGACTGTCTTTTGCTGAATTAAATATTTTTAGTTCGTAACAAAAAAGATTCATTTAGATTACGAGAAAATAAGAAACAAGTTCATCATTTCTGAAAATATGCTACTTGCTAAAGATGATCCAATTATAGACAACAAAAATCATCTATGTAAAGAATAACAGTGCCAAGTTTTTTGTTTGAAATAATCCCAGAAGGTATTTTACTCTCTATTACTCTTAGCCGAAGGTGACTACTGGTTACGTTAAATTGTTCAAATTTTGAGTCTTTGCTCATACAAGGGTTTGTTCAACATATGAGCTTGATTCTTTGAAATTGATCATTGATATACTCTTTCATAATACGTTTTAATTTTGTAATTTTGAAAAATAAAAGTTTGATAAATTTTCTTCGCTAGTTGACATTGGCATGCATTCGTTTCTCTTTTACTTACGAGTTTTTTTTTTATTATGCGTTCCACCAAAATCATGATCACTATGATCGCGTTTGGTTGATCTATTTCCTCCAGTGGCCACTGAAAAGTTTTATGGGGTTCGCTTTCTCTTCCGACATTTTGAATGCAGTGTGATGGAAGACTTGTTTTGCCTGGCTGAATTTTTGGCATTAGCACCTGCGTTGAAATTCAGAGACAGAGAAATTGTTGCCATGATCACTTCTTTTTAAAATAATGTACCTTCAATTTGAGCATTTATTCGATCACCAGTTTACAGGGACTGAATTCGTAAATATGCCCACGATTATCGTATAGAATATATTAGTGAAATTTTGACCAAATTCCATTTTGATTGATGGGTTTTTTAAGACGGATTTCGAAAACGGATCCGATCGTGGTTCGTCATGTTTTGTCATTATATTTTCTTTAGCAAAAAATCGTATTCTATTTAGACCAAAAATATGTAAAATATATACCGAGAACAAAAAAAGAGGTATTTAAGACAGAACAGACAAAAAAGAAGCAGTCGAGGAGAACACCAATGTTTTAGATATTTTTACAAAGAATGCATGTCGGATATCAGGTCTATAATTTCAAATTTTGTTATCTATCTGGGAACATATATAATTCAAAATGGAGTGAAGATGTGAGTATGATTTTCTTTTTATGAATAACTATACCTGGCAATTTTTTTTTCTCGATTATGGCAATAAGGCTTGTGGGGAAAATACTGGTACATAAAGATGTGTAGTTATAAATGGATTCCTACGAAATTCGGTTGCAATTTTCTAATCCATCTGATGGTTCTTTTTCAAATCACCTACAAGTTATACTGACAGTTTTTTTTCCCCTCAAACACCTGACAGAAACACAGCATCACATTTTGCCTGTACAAAGTTGATCGCGTTATGCTTGAACAAAGGTTTTACATATTGTGGACTTGTTTCCAAAGTGGATACTGTGTGTTACTGAAACAGTGCGATCTTAGGTCATTAGTTTATTATTTTATAAAAGCATTTCGCCTTGACATATCCACTTTCCATAGTATACAACAAATTACCAACAGGGTATATCAACTATTTTAGTAAAATTACTAAGCTAGATTCTCAGCTGCTCTTTTGGTCTAAGAAATCATCCCTCATAGTAAGGAATAGGACATTCAAAAAGACCGTTAACATCCCAATATTGTTGTGAGATGCAAAAGCATGGCTTTTGTCAATCCATACATATATGTCTTTGGGGTATTTGGAAATGAACGATTTCTGGGTTGGTATCCAATCCGATCCATTCTTTACGATGACGAATGATGATGATGATGATGTGTGTAGGTGGAGATTAAACGACGAACTTTGCAGGCCATATAGCAAAGTTGAACTCATCAAAAATGTGGAATGATTGGGGCACAAGTGAGTGATAGCCCAGCAGAGGAAGACCCCATATAAGTATATAGTTTGAAAACGGCTTTGCCAACTGGTTGCGTAAAACTTAAGACAGCTTGCTATGGACCTAGTCTGCACTCAGATAATTGTTGGTTAAGAATGTGGTCCAGCTCAGAGTGCAAAAGCCATCCAAAATAAACTAAGTGGTGATCAAGTATTTATATGCAAAATTGACACGCAGTCCCATCTTACCTAAAAATACCAAATCTTAATTCTAGGTACCTACCTACACTTGATCATTAAGTTAAAACCCAATAAAAGTGGTAATAGATCAGAACATCTAAGAATTTTATGGTCAATCGACCGTCCCCAGTTAAGGACTGTTGATTTAAAAAAAAAAAACTGTCCACGAAATAAAAAAACTCCACCCAATTATAAAATTTGAAACGAGTAGTAATTTAAAACTTAAGTTTTACTACTTTTTCCCGTGTCCGCACCTCCAAACTTATGCTAAACAGTGAAAGCATTCATTTTCCTATTGTTGCAAGTTGCGCCACTCAAAACACCAGCTACGCCCTTGTATACTCTTGATTAAATTAAAGTTTAAATAAAACGGCAAATTAATAACAACTCATATTCCGATACATGTGCGTTCACCTAACCCTTTGAAGAAAAACCAAACAAACAAGTTTAGACTGCTGACCAGGTATTGTAAAACAAAAAAAAAATAATCTAGTTTGCATTCATATGGCGGTCCAATTTTGATCGTGAGAAATAAATTAAAACCCGATTCACAATCAAGAGCAAGCTCAACCTCGATTTGTCAAAAGAATAACAAAAACTAAAAAAAAAAAAACTCAACCATACGCATCTCGGTAGCTGCAAAATCTATAATAAAGCCGATTATGATGGCCCCCCCGCCGCCAATAAACCCCTATTATCAGTGATGTAACAATTATCAAGTGTGCGATACCAATCGCAACCAGTTCATCACAGACACACACTCCATTGCACAATACGCATCCGAAGCGAGGCGAAGAGATGTGAAAATAAATTAAGAAACGAATTTTGTATCTCTCTTTTCAACTCACCATAGTTTTCGCTCACAGCATTCTTTACCGCCTCAATAACACGCCTTGTCTTACGAATTGGCTGGCCCAAAATTGTGAAATTCCCCAAATCGATTTGTTGCACAAACATCACATAGATGCGGCCCTGTTCCAGCTCGTCGCCGCGCACTAGGCCGCGGGGCCGCAGGAACTCCCGATAGATATCGCATTCGGCGCTCGTATTGCGGTAGGCGAACTGCAGACGCAGATACTTTTGCAAGCGGAATCCGATCTGCTGCTTGAACACCTCTTTCACCTCAACGGTGGCTGAGAAGTTCGCCCGACGATCGCGTGTCATCGAGATGATCTTACCCTCGAAGACGGTTGGCGCTTCGAAGGCTAGCTGCGCGGGATCTCGAGCTGAACAATAGCGACGCGGACGTTTCCGATTGTTGTTGTTGTTGCTGTGATGATTGTTGTTCCTGTGATGCTTCTGATAGTTGTTGTAGCTGCCGGTCGCAGCTGCTGCACTATTCCTTAGGTATCCAAGTGGAGCAGCCGATGTTGCAGAGTCGCGTCGACTACGCGCCGCCGCCAGCAGCATTGTTCGATTGTGAGCCTGTTGCCGCAGCAAAAGTCGTCGTCGGTGTTGCTGATCGAACTCCCCTCGTGATGGTGACACTGATGGTGACGGTGACGGTGATTCTGGTGGTACGTAAAATGTTGCGATCGCATATCGCACCGGATGATGCACCGACGATGAGTGCGGCAAAAGGGTGTACGGTGGCGCCTTTAACGCCACCCGAACTGGACTGTGGTAGTTCGCATTTGGTTGGTTGGTGTGTCTTCTTAATTTATTGCTTCTACTATTACTATACGCGTATGCACTCCTAGTTAAACTATTTGCATATGAGTTTAAATTATAATTTATTTGACTATTTGAATTTGGAACATTGTTATGCTTGTTGTTGCTGGTGTGGCTATTGTTGCTATATGCGGTTGTGGTTGTGGTTGTGGTGGATGTGGTGGCGTCGGCGGCGGTGGCTACGTTAACAGGAGCTCTGGCTCTGGCATTGTGATTTCTTAAATCACTAAATACTGCTAACGGATTATAACTATTATAATTATTATTTGTATTGCTTATGCTGCTACTTAAGTTACTACTACTGCTGTCGCTGTTTGTTTGTGTGTTGCTATTACTGCTACTGGTGCTTAATCTATCCAGCCACCAGTTGTAGGCGCTGCTATCTGTCGACGGTATCCGCAGTGCTGGATCTCTTGTGTTTGTATTTATTGGCAGATGCATACTTGCAGCGTTTGGGCAGTACATTATTAACAGTAGCATTGTGACCATAGCCGTAAGCCACAGATAGGTTGATTGATACTTTAGACTCCATTTGCGCAATTCTCGCGCATACATGGCGTCCCGTGTGAAGCCACCCCCCGTTTCTAAGTTAAAATTCGAAAAAATCGCGCACTCTTTCGGTCGCTCTTGATACTGTTCGCTTGCTTTTCACTGCGTGTCCACTGTTTGGGTCCTTTAACAGATGACCTTGTGCCACTTGATGATATCACCTAAACGACGTTCCAAATGTATGTCTCGGATGTGTGTAAATTGTCGCAGAATGTAATTGGAATCGTGCCGATAAATGATCTTCATTGTTACAATGTTGACAATTCCAGAAAAAATCACAACTTCAATCAAGTCAGAAATTCCAAAGATGCATATGGACTCGTGCGGTAAACTAAGGCTGCCAATCCGAGCGTCTTCGCTTAGGGAACATTTTCTGTTATCACAATTTCGGACAGATCTTTATTTGCGAGTTTCAGGGGTAAAAACACTATTTTTCAAATACACTCTTGTAATTTTATTTTTAAGCACTATATTCTTTTTCAAAAACACACACACAATTCTTCTCTGCTCGCACTTATCCACTTGAGTTGAATTTTTTTTCTTTCCTTTATTTTTCGTAATTATTCCGTTTAAAAAAAAAATCTTTTATATCTTCCAACACGCGATAAAAAAGATCTGTAAGTCAGAAAAAAAATAAGTACACGATGCGCGGATGCGTTTGCGTTGAGCGCGTATTTCGTTACTCGAAGTCGATTATTTTACAAAAAAAAAAACAACAAAAAAGTGCTCTCTCTTACTCGCGTGTTTTACTCTCCGGCACTAGTAGTAGTATACGTTTTGTAATAATTCTACTAAATACACATGGACGGGATCTTCTATACGCAAGTGTATATATATATTTTTACTTGGCTGCGCGCTACTGTTTTTGGGGGCTGCTACTGTCTGTTTGTTGCCGCTACTGCTGATCCGGCGGCTTGCTACTATTTGACTATGTCTTGGACTCTTTGCCAGACACACTCGTTTTCTAAATTTAGCCGGGAGTAATTATAAATCGACACAAAACGACGGAGACCTAAAGTAGAAGACTCAACACGATTCGACTATATGTGAGAAGTGAAAAGCACCGTTCCTTTTTTTTTTCTTATATTTTACACAATTTTTTTAAGATTTAAGAAGACTATATATTAAACACTTTTTTCCCGATAAAAAAAAAATTGGTTTGTCTCAACAAATTTATTATTTTGGACAGGACTTTTGATATTCAAAAATTTTATGTCGGTAGGTACTTTTGATTAAAGAAAAAAAAAACTGTCAGCCGTGCGTGAATCTCTAAAGATCGTCCACTCGTCTGCGATATTTTTGTTGTTGTCGAGTAAAAAAAAAAATAAATAAATAAATAGAACAACTGTCCCGTCGGCTGTATATAGGGTGCCAGTGGTGGTGCCAGCCTCTCTATCTCGCGTTGGAGTATCCGAATGTGATATAAAGAAGAAATTACTAGCTACTGTTGCTTATTTCTATATCATTATCTTTCTGGGAAAGAGTTTACTTTATTTTATTTTATCGGGTAGTTATCAGTTTTTTTTTTTGTATTTTTTTTTATTGTGTTAATTTTTTGACGAACTTGCTTTTGTTTATTCTCGCGCTTAACCGAACCGAATTCGAAAAGTTTTCACATCAAAGTACACGTCGGTACTAATTTTTTTTTTTTGCAACAGTTCCGTTAAGAATGAAAATGTTTTACTATATAATAATAATAAACCGAGATGCCTTGCTTTGCCGACGACGACGAAGAGCAACCAACATGCGACCAGAACGATTGACGTTTATAAACTAAATTGTGAAATTATATACAGTCAATCCAATCCAATCCAAAGTATCTGAGCAAGAGAAGGCAGCATTGGAACACACATGCGATAGCATTTAATACAACAGGGCTGTTCGATTGCGACAACAGAGCTGTTGCAGTGAGACACGCTATATACGTGCGCGGAGACACTTAAGTTGGTTCGAATGCCGGCATTAGATATTCAAGTGTGGACGTTGGTTGTTTTCTATATTTTGGTTTGTGGTGAGACCATAGGACATGTTGTGTTTATAGTTGCAAGTTGGATTGTGTGTCAAATTTCTTAGTGCGAATAGGTACATCGTGCATGTATCTTTTTGCCTTTATGTGGTTGACTCAGAAAAATAACTGTGGCGGATGCATTGCTGTCGTTTGTTCGCGCTTGAGCGTGATCGCGCACGTCGAACAGTTTGTTGGGGCTGCCTTGCTGATTGTGGAGGTGGAGGATATTGATTTTATTGAAAATATTAGGTAAACATTAACGTAGCCGGACTGCGCTGTAGTTGTTTGATGAATTTCATCACGGCGTGATTAAGTGAAATAGGTGCAAACAAGCGAATTTGAATCGCAGTTACTTGTCATGATCATAATTGGGCATTTGCGCTGATGGTTTATCATAAGGTGTCTATAAATAGTTAGTGGTGAGAAATTCATTAAACTGGCGCCCAACGGAACTCTTATACGTATTTTTTAAATGCTCTACAGCTATTGTTAGTATTCTCTTTTAAGGGCCAGACAATTGGCCGTACGGAAAAAGATTTAATTCTTAAATCAGCGCATGAACAGTTGGACAATTTGTTGCCCAATTTGCTGGAATTTCACCAAGTCGCATGTTATTGTCGTAGCTACTGTCTTTGGGAAAGCTTGCTTGTATATACATGGTTGAAGCGCTTGCGTCTTATTAATGGCTAAAACTAGGCCCAACGGCAATTACCTTTAGATTGCAAAAAACCATCAGATTGCTTTGTGTAAAAACTACTGCTCTGTGATAAGTGTGCTGGACTCCTGAGTATATGATCTTATGTTTAACTGCTGCAGAAACATGAATTACACCGTCAGACTTTTTTGTTTTTTTTTTTTTCCGAGTTATTTAGGGGGTTGTTTCGTTGAATTTGAATACTAAGATTGATTTAAAATTATTGTGAACCTTGGAGTATTGCTAACCTCTATCTATACGGTGGGTATTTAACAATTATCGTCATCCAAATTTTGAATTTAAAGGAAATACTAACACTCAGAGTTCCATTTCCGAAAAAGAGTTTTATCAGCATTATCCAAACTAGTAAAACATTACTTACTTTATTTACTTACTTAACGGGCTCCCGACCTGTGAAGAGTCTCTGTCTGAGACACTGTAGCCTTCCATCCTCTGCGATCCCGGGCACGTTGCTTCCAGTTATCCAGACCAAGCGCTCTGGCATCCGCGATGGCTTGGTCTTTGACACGGAGGGTCGGTTTTCCTTGTCGTCTCGAACCTAGCGGCTGGGATTCGAAGATCCACTTAGCTGGAGCATTATTGTCCATTCGCTAGATGTGGCCGAGCCAATGTAGTGGACGTATTTTGGCCTTTTGGACTACATCCACATCTTGGTACAGCTCATAGAGTTCGCGGTTGTATCTTCTCCTCCATTCGTCCTCCTCGCACACAGGATCAAAAATCCGCCGAAGAATTTTTATTTCGAAGGAGCCCAGTATCATCTCTCCCTTCCTGCTTATCGTCCAGCACTCGGCGCCATAAAGCAGAACTGGCAGGATAAGGGTTCTGTAGAGCATACATTTTGTCCTTCGAGTTTTGAACCCAGTTGTTTTGCCAAACCGCAGTAGCAGCTGTTTTCTAGGGCAATTCTTCGCCGGATCTCCACTAGGATGTCATTTGTGGAGTTCATGTTTACTCCGAGGTAGATAAACTCCTTAACTACCTCGAAATTGTTGCTGTCAATAGTGACCTTCTGTCCTAGGCGGTGGACAGATGCTTGTTTGTTTGTTGATAGCATGTACTTAGTCTTGTCCTCATTTACTACAAGACCAACAAAAACATTGAGCGATTAAATTAGGTATAAACGTTCCATTCCAATGATTCAACCATTTTCTAGGTTTCAAGCTCACAACTTAAGTCTCGACCGTCAAAATTGAGGAAGTCACAAAGAGCGGTTGTTACAACAATTTTTTGTGTTCAAGTTAAATTTTTCGAACTCGTCATTATCTATTGTGACCTTAAAAATGATGAATTGTAAGGCCCGAGTGCTGTTTTTTTCCCCGATGGTAAAGGATTGCGTAATTTTTTAATCAAACATCCAAAAACAATGTTTTCATTTTGTCTGCGAAGGTTATCATAGATAAAACGTTTTGCAGCTCAAATATAAATTCGACTTTAATTTGTCTAGGGCTTCCCCGACTTAATATCGATAAGTAGGTTTTAGTTATCGCCACCAATAGTCAAATAAATTTATTAGCTCATAATGTTATTATCAACATTATCGCCTTGTCGATCGTCATGTGAATTATTTTATTATTCCTTGAATTTTGGAAACAAGAAATAGACATATAAATAAAATTGCATCTCTAAAGCAGCTGGAAGCGGATTACCTTTGTACTTATATTGTTTGGGAATAAATACTTTCAGTGCCAAAATAAAACAACTGATGCCGATGCAATAGACATTGAAGCATTACGGGTATAGCAGGGTTTATTCAGCCAATCATGGTACTAAGTTATATATACAGTGTTGGCCAAAACTAAAGCACGAAAAGATGTTGCTTTTGAAAAAAGTAAAGAAAATTCAAAAAACCTTATTTTTCTTACAAAGCAATATATTATATCAGTCCTCAATTTCTTATAAACAATTTTATTATAACCCTTAACTTATTTTAAGTATAAAAACATAAACTAGATTTCATTAAAAGCTAAGTGGACAAAACTAAAGCACATGCACCCTGGATTTAGAACAAGATGATGAGATGTTACCGTTTACTTTCAAAATGCTACGAATTCACCGTTTCTTACTCTCAAGCTTGATTTAAGCAAAGGGAAGACAAGTAGTTTTGTGTCATCGGCTTTGCATATCGAATATTAGAATTTATTTAAAAATGACATTAAATGGCGCGCAATAAGTATTCCGAACAAATGAAACAAAAAATAGTGTCTGATTTTAATAACGGCGAATCAGTTACATTTATTGCCAACAAATTTGATATAAGTTCCTGCATTATTTCTCGATTCCGCGACCGGGGAAATGTCCAAACGGTTCATAGTGGTGGTAGACTCCGAAAAAACGACCAGTCGCGAATATCTTCAGATTAATAAAAATCGTCCACGTGTATTCGAAAAGAATTAAGTTTAGAGATCTCAAGCAGGACGATTCGGCGAAGAGTGGCTGATGGTGGCTTGTCGTCATATTGAGCAGTAAAAAAGCCATTTATTACTCAAAGGGGTCGACGTGCAAGACTTGAATTTGCAAAGGCACATTTAAACTGCACTGTGGCAAAGTGGAGAACAATGCATTTCTGCTTGAATTCAAATTCAATTTAAAGGGATTTGACGGATTTCGAACGGTACGGAGACCAAATCCACGTTTCACAAAGTCCACAATTAACCACGGAGGAGGGAATGTAATTGTCTGGGGATGTTTTTCCAGCCAAGGAGTCGGGCCGATTCGTAAGATGAGTGGAATAATGGATCGTTTCGCGTACCGGGAGATCCTGCAAAGTGTCATGCTTCCTCATGCTGAGGATAATATTCCGTTGCGATGGATTTTCCAACATGACAACGATCCTAAACATACCGCAAAATCTTGTGAAGGATTGGCTTAATAGAAATAAAATTACAGTTATGAAGTGGCCAGCACAATCTCAATCCTGTAGAGAATCTATGGGAAATTGTAGATTAGAGAATTGATCGTACAAAATGCTCCAATTTAGAGTCGCTGCTCGAATAGGCTCAAATTGCCTGGAGTAACATCCCTACGCACATTATTGACAACCTTATTGGCCCCATGCCTCGACGATCAGAAATAATGGATACGCCACCAAATATTAGTAGAAAATGTTCTTTTTATTTTTGTTATTTATGAATTCTGAAATGTGCTTTAGATTTCTCCACTTAGTTTTTAATGAAATCTAGTTTATATTTATGTATTTTAAATAAGATAACGGTTGTAAGAAAATTGTTGATAAGAAATTTAGGACTGATATATATTGTTTTAAAAAAAATAAAGCTAGAAAATTATCGAAGGTTTTTTGAATTTTCTTTACTTTTTTCCAAAGTGAGATCTTTTCGTGCTTTAGTTTTGGCCAACACTGTATATATAGTTGGCGCAACAGGTCCGTAGGGAGCCTAGGCCTAGCTTCTCACAACCATTCGTCTTGTGTGAGTTTTTATTTTTGGGACGAATGGAAGGGATCTACAATTTTATGCCAAGTCCAAACGGCCAATTGGGAAGCTCTTTCATGACAGTTATACTCTCGGATGTTTGTCAGACGTTCGCGAGAGGTGGAGCAGTAAAAAAAACCTTGAGTTGGAATTTGGGTTTTTTTTCGGGATGGTACTAAGTTAGGCAAAGGTGATCTGGTGACGATACTGACGGGTCAAATGAACTAGGGTTTTAGGTCCAATGTGCGCCTCAATTTTGTATACATACGGAACTTCGACTAGGAGGATTCAGTGCTTTCACAGCGTACGACAAAGTTCTATATGTTTGAACCATCAGCATCAGTCTTTGTTTTGCCCATATTCTCTTCAGGTCTAACCCAAAGGCTCAGAGAGCCAAATATAGATTCCACTGGCAAACATTTCGTCACAAAATTAAGTCTCAGCTCCTCCCAAGACAAACCCTGATAACGCTACCCAAGGAAGATCCCAATGAGGTTTTTTATGAGTTCTGGGCTGTTGCATGGATTGGGACAAATAGATTCTGTACCAACATCTTCCACAGAGTCCTCATGCAGTACGCCCAGTATGGAGATTTATCGCGCAGTTCCCTCTAAGATCACCAGTTAGTACGCTTAAGTATTTGCTATTTAAGTGTTTTATTATTTTTATCTCACCATTGGCTAGAGCTCTCTCGTTTCGATGTTGGTTTAACATAGTTGCGACCTACTGACGATCTTGTTTTAGTAGACTTCATGATTTTTATTATAGAAGGCTGCGTTTTCCTTTATCTCCTGAGAGTTACAAAAAGCTATCTTTGCTTAAAAAATATTGTAGCCATCGTTGACTCTGAATATTAGCATAGATCCAGAGTTTCTTAGAAGATGTCTGCGCTATAGATTTTTGAATGATCGGAATAGGCAGCTAGCTGTAGCTTCTCTACTTTGGTGACCCCTACTTTTTAGTGAATCTCCAGTTAAAAGCGAGGGTGCAGGGTAGCTTAACCCTAGCCGCTGTCTCTAATTTGGCCCTATATTATGATTCAATGAAGGCATGCTAGTATAAACTATGTAACCATAGTCAAGATTGATCTATGTCCGATAGCAAATTTGTCGGACTTGCCCCTATGGGGTGATGTAGTAAGATCGAGAATAGAAATAAATTTTAAAATAATTGATTCAAAGGACGAAATATATGCCCACGATATAATTTTTTTTTGCTACCATTCTTTGTAAACCTAGAAAAGGGTTTTGTCGCATCCTCAAATTTGGCAGTATACCTATGTCAACTCGATCAGTAATTTAGTTGTATGCTGTTAGCTAGTGGACTGTGGCAATAAAAAATTAAACTGTTTTATAATTCTGGACAAAATGCGTGGGCCTCCGTTAATTTCAGTGCTTTTAGATTTATAGATAATTAAAAATGACTGCCTTCCTCGATAGTCGACGATTGATTTAAACGACACGTCTGTATCCTTCAGATGTAGTTGATTGAATCCGAAGGGTAGCGCACGATCGGTTGCTCATTCCCCGATAAGTGGTTTAAAAAATTGTGTGTGCGCAGTCAATCCCTCGCTTCGACATCTGTTTCGTTGCGCTTAGATAGACGCACACGAGTTATCCATATTCAAAGGAATTTTGAACACTCGATGACATAGACCTTTGACTAGGGCCTGAATTTTCATAATCATCGCCATATGTGCTAGATACAATGGGACTTAAACTTGAAAATGGAAATTGATCACACAATGCAATCCTCCTGCAAAAAAATGGCCCGCGTGCCACTAATTCCAAATATTTTTTTATACCATCTTGAAGCAAACTTCTCCGCGCCTGACAAAATTTATTTCATTTTTAATCCATTGTCGCACTTCCCCCTTTTTCAACAAGCCCAACATGGATTCCCTATACTCAAAAAAGAAAAATCCGATTTTATTTTTAGAGCCATGCTGGCTGACATAACTCTCGACCAAACTGACATCTACATAGTTCACACACATATGCAAACACTTAAACTCACTTCAAACAAACTTCAAACGCGCACATTAAACTAGCCACCTTTGTACAGTTGGCTTGATTAGCAACAAGTTCCCTCCCAGCAAATAACATAAACCTCAAAATTGCCGACTAAAGTCCCTCTCGATAAGTGCCCACTTAAAGACGACACTCTCCCATGGATTAACAATACACAAGAGACACAAGTGCCACTGACATTGCTACCATCACCATCGCCATCGCAATCGCCACAGCAAGCTCAACAACTCGGCAGACTACCAGCGCGCTCACTGTATATCCACCATAAGAAACCAATCAACAACAAATGTAACAACATTAACCCGATCTGTGAAGTTGATGGGCCGCCACCGTAATTCCCGTCATCTTTCCTCAAAAGCCGACCCCACTCTCTCCCCCGTTGTACGGTGGGTATGTCGTTGGTCTTTTTTCCCATCGCCACCACACCACTGCTGCTGCTGACCGTTTCCATTCTAATGATAATTTCCAAGACCAAGTTAAGAAATCATTTTTCCCATGGTTATTTACTTTTCGGGGCTGCGGTAAACAATAACCCGAAAAAATAACACACGGTGGACATTGGACAACTACTGTCAACAATGGCTCACCTGTGAAGTGCTCTATAGGAGAGGTATGTCGCTGTCGCTGCGACTGTTGGTTGGTTGGTTGGTTGGTTGGTGGAAAGCTCGCGAACATGACAAATGAATTTGTGCCCTGAGCCTGGCCATAATGACAATAATCAAAACATAGATTAGCGCGACTTGTTTCCCCCCCCCCCCCCCCCCCAAAAAAAAAAGAAGTATTCTCAAAAGATACACATAGATACGGCTCACCTCGGACGGACGCTTTATTCTTGTCTGATCGTCTCTATCCACCCGTTTTGAACATTTTGACAACAATTGTCAATTTAAAGAACTATTGTTCGTTGCTTTGTGGTGGCTCGGACATTTCTTGTCCGCGGATTAATTACTCTCATTCCCACAGATTTGAGGCTTGATGAAGGTATGACGAGTGAAGATTTTTTTTTTCGTTTGGTTATTCTGGTTTTGGGGTTCTATGACTGCGGTGCGCCTAAGTAAGGTGCGAGGGTGTGTGTGTGCGGCTGTCATACCAGTGTTAATGACTCAAAAGATATTCCGTGTAGTAAAGTGCGATGGGCCATATAAAAGAAGATTCAATTGGAATCCTTTATGTTGTTGCTGGGGGCCTATCAGAACAAGGTGGAACAAGTTGGCTACGTTGCGATGTAATTTTTTTTAATCGAACTATAAGCCGCGGGAGGCGTTAGTAGGTGTGCAAGGATTCACCGGATTAGGTGTGTTACTTGAAATTGGGCAAGTGTCCAATTGCAACGCGGCTCAAAATTTCGCCGTACAGCGACTAGGCCGGCTTAAATATTGAAATGTGCATTTCTATACCTTAGCGAAACCGTAAACCCGTAAAAATTATTTTTAGTCTAGGTATGAGAAAGCCAATTAGGTCTGCTGTCAATTATCAATAAAAAGTGCGCCTTGGAGATAATATTTTTTAAATTTAGCAAAGCCCTGAGTACCTAAGCCTATAAATGAAAGGCACATGTTGCTGTAAATAAGTATTTTTAGGACAAATTTTAAAAATACCTCCCTTACAAATGAACCTCTACAAAGAACCGCCGAGAAGATCCAAGATCTACGAAATCATTTGTAGTGAATGATGATAAAAACCTTTCCGTACGTAAATGAGCTCTTCGAAAGGTGGTCATAAGGTCCATTGGGACTTATGATGCTCTTGAGGTTTATGACTACCACATTATGGAAGCCTATTGAAGCTAATCTGCCAAACAGGCCAAAAACAGACCTTTCCATATTTTATATGTCACTACTAGTATTTTTGCTATTGAAAGCTTGGCTAAGGTGCTTACCTACCTCTACTCTAGTCTCGGCTAAGCCAAGCTTTTAATAGCAAAAAAACTACTCTTGTCTCGGCGTGATTTAGTTTCTCATTAGCTCATAATGCTCATTTTGCTTATGTCCGTGAACGCCTAGTTTTTAACGACTTTTCTCCGTTTTTTCACTCCGACAGAGGTCGCTTTTATTACAGCTTTTATGTCAATGAAAAAAGTAATATTTTCCTGAGGTTTTGCCATCAATCAAACTTGTTAAGCAGGGGTTGCTACTCCTACAACATTAGCTTGAAAAACTCTGTCAATCATCAGTTGGAAAATCCAAATTTCTTTCAGACACAGCCTCATCCTATTAAAGGGTGTACCAACCGTTTTACAACTCTGGATTTAACTTCTGAAAACTCAGTTTCCAACTTTAAAAACTGGTTTGCGCTGCTTCACCTAAACCTTCAACGAGTCAGTTCTGGAAATCAAGCTAAAGTGCCGTCGGATTTGTAGGCAAATAATTATTGACAAGAAGTGTTTTCGGGAGCTAAACCATTCTGCAGCTAATTCGACAATTTGTAACTTGAAGAAAGATCGTCTTTTACAAATGACAATTGACAAATGCCTTTTCAAATACAGCTGGTTAAGTTAGATTTAGATAAGCCGCTAAGTTAAAACAGGCTCTTCGTCATTACGAGTCTTGACTTGAAGTTTGTAAAAGAAGAAAGCCTACAAACCTGTGGAACTTATGACAGTTAGGACCCTACCAATGGCCGTGATCGCTATTTTTTCGGGCAATAGTATTCGCCATTTTTCTTAAGGGGTGGGTTATTTTTTCCTTGCTGTAGTTTGGCAAAATCCTTCTGGATATGACGCAATTCGCCAGCCTCCTCCATCTGAGGTTGGGCTTCACTAGGAATTTGCGGGCAATTGTTGCCTTGACTGCTACGAGCAACATTTAAACCGATTCCGCAAGTTAATAGTGGAGGGCTGTTTCCTACTTATAGCGAGCTTGTTGCTTGTTTATTTCTATAAATGTTACTATGTCCTGGGACCCAAATCAGGGTTAATTTAAAGGAATCAAATGAAAACAGAACTTTTGAACAGTCGAGTCCTAATTTTGAGGTTATATTGACGGACCCGGCAGTGAATTTTATTTTTTTTTTGTTGGAGGTTGTTACTATTCGATAGAGGCAGTGGCTTAGTGGCAAGTGTGTTGGACTACTAAGCGAGATGTCGCAGGTTCGAATACCGAAAAAACTCAAATTCCAACTTAAGGTTTTTTTCACTGCGCTACCTCTCGCGAACGTCTGACAAACATCCGAGAGTATAACTGTCATGAAAGAGTTTCTCAATTAATCGTTTGGACTCGGCATCTCTTCCATTCGTCCCAAAAATAAAAACTCACACAAGACGAATGGTTGTGAGAAATTAGGCCTAGGGTCCATACGGACCTGTTTCGCCAACTATTTATTTTATTATTTTTATTGACGGACCCGAAAGCCTTGATGTCTATCTTCTGCCTCCGGGTTTTGTTCGTTATAAGTTTGATTCGCGGACATCGGGGATACTATAAGTAGTTTTGCCTGAAATAAACTTGCGATACCCGGAAGCCTATTGGATGCTAAAAGAGTCAAAAATTACCCAAACATCAACTCCACAGTCAACCTTCTGGCTTGATTTGACGCTTTGTAAAAAAAAAGAAAAGGCAAGCCTTCGTTGATAATGATTTCAAAAGCAGAACGTCCAAATATTCGACGCGTTTCAATCAAATTTCTGCTAAATCGTCCCCCGATGAATCATCAAGAAACATTCACAACTTGCAGACGTGCATAAACAAAGAACGTCCCCGTAATAAAAAGAAAAAAATATCTTATCGTCATCAGACACTCTACATAGCTGTAGTTGCGGGGACAATCATAACTACAGCTGTCATCGGAAGTAACTATCACCAAATCACATATAAAATGCCTGTATAAATAACAAGCAGTTCCCCTGCACACCATTCGGTGTCCCAAAAGCAAACACTGGGCCCAAATGGTCTCACTTCGAAAGGAATGGTAGATCAGAGAGAGATTCCCCTCACTAATTCAATTTTAATTATTTATGATTATTCTGCATTTTTGTTTTTTGTTGTATCTCGTGCAGAGCTTGCTTTGTTATTCCAGACCAGGTTTCATTTTTGTCCCTTCCGAGTCGGGGATCCTCTTGAAAGTCGTCGTCATTGTCTTCCCATTCCCATCGCCATCGTCGTCGGTCGTCGCAAAGTTTCAAGTGCGCGCACACATGACGACGATGTGTAAACAATAATATTGGATACAGAGCCGGAGAGAATTGTCGTCGCTGGGCTGCGGTGGAGTTCCTTCAACCATCATCGCCAGTCAACGTGACCCCTGGTCTGACACTGCCACCAGAGCAGATGATGTTCCCGATGACGACGACAACGACAACGATGATCATGATGATGATGGGGCAGTGCGGATGCGGAGGTAAATCTCTAGGTTTGCTTCTTCTTCGTGCTTCCTTCAGGTGGAAATGTGTTTCTTTTTCGCTCGTACTGCCACAGGTGCGCGTGTAGAAAGGAAAAGGAACGGAAGGCAAAAACGCACTCTCTTTGTCTTTTGAGCAGCGCAGTGTTCCGATGAAGCGATAGGCATCGCGCCGCGCCGACAACAACCATGTGAGATGCTAGCAACACCGCTGATATGACCCTTTCTCAGTTTGATGAGTGTGCGAACCTGGGCATATCTAACTGTTGACGTATATTCGCCTAGAGACAGATCATACATAGAGCCGGACAAAAAGTGATCTTCACGCGTGGGCGCGCCTAACTATGGTGCAAGCAGTTGCGCTGTCTTGTTGTTGTCTGCGGTGAATTCGATTGTTAGAGAACTGTTTTGTTTGAGCCAAAGAAGGGTGACCAGCGGCAATCAGTTAGATTTAACCTATTTGAAGGGAGGATCGCGGGCAGCCCGACCTATAGTAGTTAACGCAGTGATGCATCTTAAAGGTTGGTCAACCAGGTTTGTGCGTGATAATTATACAGTTCAGTTGATGGCCAACTAGGCGTGAATGAAGAATTGTACTAAGTTGACGACGCAATTTCTCGTTCTTAATGCTCTTTGTGCTGCCTGACAAGAAGCAAGCCGCGTGCGTTTGGTGGGGATTTAGAAGTAGTTATTAGGGCGAAGGATTAGGCTGTTGGTTGAGAGTGGCAGATGGCTTCGATCTTCTCTTGGAAGGGGCAATCTGTAAAGCAATGAACGAAGAAGTAGGAAATCCACTAGTGAATACACCGGATGTCAAAGAGGTATATTATACGGGTTGCTTTGTTGCGGTAGGAGTCTCCGCTACCCCGAAAAACCCAATCACTCTGATTGATCGTGCACCCACAAATGAGGCCGAACTTTGGTATTTTGTTTTAAATATTTTTTAAATTGTTGCGAAGCACTGAACGTTAAAATGTTCCAAGTAAAAAAAAAACGAGAAAATATCAGAAACCCTATTGAATGGCCGTATATAACCTGCCCCAACCTGGTGCAAAAAGTAAGCGATTTCGATACGCACTCGTTCTGTTATGTATCGACGAAGAAAAAATTTTCTAAGATAATCGCGACGTTTCGTCATCGTTATTGCAAGTATCGTAGTTTTATAGCTCAAAATTAAAACCACTTTCATTTGATAAAATTTAAAACATTTGATAAAGAATAAAACATTATAAACAAAAATGTCCCAATATGAAACAAAAAGGGCCCACGACCCGATAAGGCGATTGTGATTAAAAGTGCACTACTTCGCTATCACTTTGGCTATCTCAGATATTGCAATAGAATTTAGTCGAGATATTTTAATTGTAAACAACTCACTTGACTTTAGGTGGTTCACACCGGAAACCCCTTTCCTGAGTAAGCTAGAAAGAGCTAGCGAATTCCAATTTCTACTCAATAGAAGCCGACCGATAAGAAACAAGTTTACTGCTTGTTGCAAAAATTAGTTTTCAGTTTTAATTTCGAAGTGGCCCAAAGGCGCCTGCAAATTTATAGCCAATCGATGCAGTATCTTGTGGGGAATTTCACTTTGAAAGATTTGTGTCCAACACCGATAAGCAATTCTGATAATGATTTTATGGGATTCCCCTTAAAAGAAGATTAAAATAAAATATAATCTTAACGGTGCGAAATGGATAGTGCGGAGTACATTGTATTTTAGGCACGACCAGATCATTATTTTTCGTGAGGCTTAAAACGAGTTAAAGGGAAATTTTATCCAAAATTATTAGGGAAATTTTTTGACCGTTCGTTTCCAGAAACTGCGACTTTATATCATGTAATTGTCTAGATCTAGGAGTACATTCATTCTTATATAAAGAGGTAACTTTTATTTTTAAGAGGGAAACCTCTGGAACTACCCAACCGTTTTAAAAAGAAATTCATCATTTATAGAAAGTATATACCAGCTGCAAATATTTTTTTTTTACACTACTACAGAGTTAAAGTGAAGATAAACCACCGTTTCAAATAAAATCATTTTGAATTTAGACTTTACTTAAATTAACTTGCCAATATATTCAAACCTCTAATCAATAACAAAACAAATGCTTAAAATAATTTTCAGGTCATACTCTCCTAGTATTTTGAACATTTTTTTTTCTGCTTCATCCCGAGGCTGAGCTACCATAAATTCAAAACTGATTACTGACACAGTAGACGCATAACCCTTTGTCATAGCGAGTTTTGACTTTAGCTTCACTCACTTTTCACCAGCAGATTTATTGGACAACATTTAAAAATGATTGTTTTCAAAAGTAGTTCAGCGTTGATGATGAGTGGTGGACGCACATCGAAAGCAAATGCATATGGGATGGGGCCTGAATGTGTACGATATAAGGAACCCAGTACTTCGTAGAAACAGAGGTTAATAGTGAAGGCGTAGGTATCGTTTCTTTACAAATGTGCTCCACTTTTCCTTTGTATTGACAACTAGCGGACCTAGCCTGCTTTTTTACACGTTAAACATAATTTTGTTAAATGAAAAATTCTGAATTTTCAAAACAAAAGTATTGTTTCATATTTAAAACAAAAAAAATTTGTAAATGGTTCGTACGATTTTTAAGGACATACTATTTTTGATTTCAGTTTTGTAGATATACATATATTTAGCAAAAGGCATAAGATAATTTTGTTCGTTGTTTGTTTAGTTTGGTCTATAATCACAAATTATAAGAATTATTAATAACTAAGGGCCGTTTTCTCATACGGCTCTTAACGATATACGTTATACTTAAATACTTGTGGGCTACTTTTTTCAGGGCATAAACTGTCACATAAGAGTTTATGTGGCACTTAAATTCGCTATGAGTAGTATCAACAAACGACCCTAAGTGGTCAAGACGAACATTTTATATTACACGAGAGCCTTAGAGAAATTAATATAGGGCACAGAGTCGAAAAACAACAGCAAGCAAGACGACAGACAACATCGAGAACAAATACAAAACAAGGAGGCTTACAGCAGCAAATATACAACTTTCGGGGCAGGCACACAGCCAGGGAAATCTAAACAAAAAACTAAAAGCTAAAACTTTCTTTATGAAACAAGATTCGTTAAAAGGCATGACAGTATTATTTCCTTTGTTGAGCTCTTCAAATGCATCTCAATAAGTCTTGGAGAAATAATGAGCAGAACGTGGGCGATGTCTTCGAAGGAATCAACACTTTTGGCAGCGGTCCAAAAAAAATATTTCCTAGTAAGCCTCATTGTATGTGAAAAAGTATTCAGTTTAACGCAGCCCTTATCAGTTTTCCTACAGAACAAACCCTTAGATTTCGTTTCTGCAATCGAGCGTACAAAAGAAGTTCTGAATTCTCTTAAGAACATCTGCTCTGCACGGAATACGATCTATAGATATCCCTATTTCGATTGGCCTTAACCAGCGTGACCGTTGTGCGTCTAAAGTCTGTTTTTGAAGTGGCATAACCTCTGTTTCATATGAAATATTAATTTCACTAACTATACCTATTCTCTTCTTATTTATATACCGAAATATAAAATTCTGTAATTCTAAAACAAAATTCTGTATATTCTATGTATGTATGAGAAGAGCTGTCACGATGCCCTGCAAACCCTAGCCAAACGCAACAAGGTCAAACTTGGTTGGTTACCTGGTCATCAAGGTATTGCCGGCAACGAACATTTCTGACAAACTTGCCAGGGCTGGATCCGAAACTGTTCTCTATGGACCAGAACCCTACGCAAGAGTCAATTGGGCTACTGCGTTAAGACTAATTAATGAATGGGAACAGCATCTTCGTCTTAACCACTGGGAAAATGTGTCTGATCTAAGACAATCCAAGCGTCTAATCAAGCCCTACTCCTACAAGAAAATCCTAAAAGTCAGTAAGGATAACATAAGAAAGCTAGTGGGCTTCCTCACAGGCCACTATGGCTTAAGATACCACCTCAACAAAATGAACCTTTGTCCGGATACAGAATTTAGATTCTGTCTGGAGGATGTCGAATCCTCTGAACACATCTTCTGAGACTGACCGGTTTTTCACTGGTTAAGAAAACGTGTCTTTAATAGAGAAACTCGTACAGCAGCAGATCTAATGAACTCTGCTACTGAGGACTTATTGACTTTCATTAGGGAGGTCACACGTCTCTTAGAATAACTTTTCCCCATGATACAATAGATCTTTCAGGTCGCAGTGGCAACCACCAGGGCATGGGATTTAAATAAAAAAAAAACAAAAAAATGTATAAGAATATTGTAAAATAAATATATAATAATAAAAAAATCGCAATTTGGCACTTGTTTTAAAAGCCTGCCACAAATTTTTGTGTTGTGCGGCTTAAGTTGCAATTTCGCACTTGTTTTAAAAGCCTGTCACATTTTTTTTTGTTGTGCGATTAAAGTTGCAATTTGATACTTGTTTTAAAAGCCTGCCACAAATTTTTGTGTTGTGCGACTGAAGTTGCAATTTGGCACTTGTTTTAAAAGCCTGCCACAATTTTTTGCTATTTGGGCCCGTTTTTAGTTCGAGAAGGTGCTTCAACATTTTTCCAAATGCTGTTATTTCCAAAATAAAATCCTCTAAAATTTAACGCAGTTGCATATCACAACACTATTATAAAAAATTCTAAATTTGCAAAATGGCTTCAGAAATGACACTTTTTTTCTCATTGGCTCTTTTTCTTGCGACTTTTCAGAATACTGCAGCGGTCACGCTTTGTAAACCTATTGCGGACAGAAGTAGAGTGTTTAAAAAATGATAAGATGACAACGACTATCTGAAACCGGGAAATTATTAAACGGATGTCCCGACTCCCGCAAACTTTCCAAAAACCTCTCGCATTTAACCGATCATTTTGGAAATGCTTTCCAAGCTACCAAAGGTATAAAAATAATAAATATTTGGAGCAACAAGTTCGTCTATATACCAAGATAGGCTTAGCTTCTCACAACCATTCGTTGGGTGTGAGTTTTTTTTTTTAATTTATTTCAGGACAAATGGAAGACTTCCATAATCTAATAGCGAGTTGAATTGAGAAGCTTTCGAATTTGCAATTTGTGAGATTTTCCCGAGAAGTTAAGCAGTGGAAACAACCCTAGAGGTAATGTTGTTTTTGTCAGGAGATCGAACATTAGACCCCTCGCCACGTAGTCCTGTGTCCAGTACAATATCCACGAAACTAATGCGTTTAGTTATACCCCTAAAAAAATATTACTTTGTTGTGTCAAACAGATCGATAGCCCCACACTCATTCCGAAACTAGTGATTTAGTTTATAATATAAGCTTAAGAATCCCTAAACTTGGTCGCAAGTCTAAATACTTTGAAAGGGACTTGTGCGGAAGGTTACACTGCATAAAAAAAACAGTGGCACTCCGGGAGTGCCGACAGAAGTGAAAACTTGAACAATTTGTTGTATTTTTTGAATCGTCAGGAAGTATTTTATTGTGTAGGAAATATTTTTATATGAAGTGTTTTTTATTCATTATAAACTTTTTACTACTACTAAAAAAAAATGACTACGGCTTTTTCATGCTTTTTAAGTTTTTTTTTTTTTCAAAAAGGCGTTTTTTTTTTATTTTAAATATGTTTTCATTTTTTTTTTGATTCATCTGGCTTTTTTTATTCTTTAAATATTCTTAAAAAATCTTTGCCATATAAAAAATTATATGTAACCTCGGTCTTAAAGAATGTATTTCCACATTCAACTCTGTCCATTTTCCAAACACTTTATCTGCGTTCACTTCCAGTAAGTGGAATGAAATTGAAAACAAATTTGAAAGCTGTTTGTCGCATAAATAAAAATTGCTTTTGTTAATTTTTTATATTTGTGTTTAGTTTTTTATTTATTGTTCCACGGTACCAACAAAAAGTATTCTAGGCTTATTATTATTGAAAAAGGGATCTTTTTTAAAGTTAGGCATTTTTTCGTCAAAAGTGGTTGGCAACGCGAACACTGGTATGGGAAGATCGGTAACAGAACAATGGTGTTGCGAGTTCAATGGTTTTTCCCATCTCAAAAATGCCCAACGCGCCTAAAGGAGTTTTCACTTCAAAAAGGTTTAGAAGAAGTTGTTGGAGGCCCTATATTTGTAATTTCTGCCTCTTGTAAACACAGCCGTCAATGTCAAATCAAAACCCAGTTGGATGTAGAGCACATTGGACCACTACAGTTATGTCTGAGTTTTCCAGTTAAACAGGATCCTGCTGATTAGTAACGTGAGATCATTTGGGTTCCGAGTTAGATAAACATGTATGTGGATTTGTGCACGCAACACGTAAAAAGTACCCAATCAATCCATATTGGTTTATCAGAAAAACACAAGTCTTAGCAAAGAACGACATTTAGTTCTTTTTCCAATTGTTCAGATATTTCTTGGATGTTAGCTCGCTCAGGTGCCTCTCACTGGGAAAGTTCTGCACATGGACTTTTGGTAAAAATATATTTTAAGAACTTTTGTTTTAAATATCACTAAGGCAAGGTTGGAACCTGACCTCAAACAATCAGCCTACTAGATACCTGCCCAACTTACTTTGTCCACCGCTGTCCATAGGTCGGATATCATTATTTTTCATAAGTAGACACCCTCCGCTCTCCCATAAAATTCGAACAAATCGCCACTAACCGTTTAACCTTAACCTATTCGCGAATTCAAAAGCTATAAACCCACCATCACCAGTTGGTTGGCCGTAGCAAAGGTCGTCGAAACATTTGTTGCGTGTCTCTCTCTCTCGCGCGCGCGCTATGATTTCATTGAACTTAATGACAACAACGACGACGATGACAATGAAGAACCCAGCTATCCGACATTAACTTAGATCGTAATTCAAGATTAGATGAACCCACTACTCGTCGTTTAGGGACCGCCGCATACAAGTGCGTCTGCCAGTACACGTTGTTGGGCTTACGAAACGAAAACGTTTCTGTTTCGTTTTGTTTTTGTTTTCCTCAGTCGTCGGTTGTTTAATTTTTATTTTCCAAAACCTTCAACCGAATCGAAGTCTATTTGTAAAGTAGTTCGAGCCATACAGAGCCACGAGTATGTACTCGTACCTATAGGCTACACGCTGACGGAAGAACCGGCGCAACAGCAGCACCAACAAAAAAGGTGGAGATGACTGTTGAAGAATGACTTATTAACTTTGTGCGGTGGTGTTCAAGAGACCAGAACGAAACGAATTTTGTATGCGGATACTTGCAGTAGTAAAAAAAAATTAAAAAGTAAAAAAAAGAAAAAAATCAACTTTCTGTATCTGTACTTATCTACACAACAACTGGCGGTGGTGGCGGGTCTGCTTAAGGGGTAATTTCCCACCACAAGACATTGCAACGACATCGGCGAAGACCAACAGCACCACCACCACCACCACCAACAACAACAACAACAGCAGCAGAAACAAAACGCTGAGAAGAAGAAGAAGATTTCCGCTCCCGCAAACACATTAAAACTGAAGCCGCCCGACTCCGTCTGTATGCACAACAATGAATAATTCTCATTTGGTGGTCGGCAAAGGAAGCAGCATAAAAGCGTCCAAGCGAGCCAGATTCCAGATTGTTTCATGCGCTGCACATTTTCAGTTTCGGCATAGGGAATGGTAATTTCTGCTGCCTACCGAGCCTTCTGATTAATTGCAAGTCGTCTTCCCGAAATCAAATCGGCTAACAGCTATCGCAGTGTACTGTACAAAATGTCGTCCCCGTCGGATACCAGCAACGAGTTTCTGTACGAGCGTAACCATGACGTCGCACTGTCTACCGTCGCACCATGCAATTGTGCGCACCGAGTTTCAAGGCCGGTTTCACATAGGAAAAAACTCGTCCACCACCATTTACAACATCATAGACCGACCGAACGCGAACGCTAATCCGAATGGAGAGGAGCGCTCGCAGAGCCTCCAATTAATCGGCAAAGAGAAGTCTTTAAAATTCCAGAACCTCTATCGTATTCGTCGTATTCGTATACCACCAGCCAGCTTGTCTGACTGTCAGCTCAGCAATGCGGTCATCCATCTATCCAGACTCACTCAGCTGTTCTGTGTTTGGAGTTGATCGCCACTACAACTACTACAACTACGAACGGGTTTCTCGCCGTACCTAGGCACCTATCTGTCTCGTTTGATTCCGCATCGGCCTAGATTAGGTACACGGCTTGATAATGATACTTGCTGCATCTTGCGGACAGAGGAGCCACAGCCGCAGCCAATCAACTATGAAGTTGTAGCTGCGCTCGCGCTTTGGTGCACATTCGATATGCTGTGGTGCATCATCATCGTCGTCAGCATCCCCATAAACGTAGAGGACCTTAACCAAATAAAATCATCTCCTTAATTTGGCAAGGACTGGCATTCTTCGAGTTCAGTTCCACATATATGAACCGTTTTGTTTTGTTGTTGGTCGATTGTTTTTCCCATCATCATCATCGTCGTCGTCATCACTGTCATCACTCGCCAGCAGCAACATCATTTCCACAGACCATATGCAGTGGATGTGGATGGTGGGTAGGTAGTAGGTACCTACCTACTGCTACCTATATTGTAAGCCGCAGCATTCATTTTTAGGTTCGCTCCAGGACGGGCTGAGACTTTTCTCGTGCGTGCGTGTGACAATCGCTGTTTCGCTACCTTGTGGCCGGCCATAAACTCTCTGGAGACACCGTCGATATGGAATAAACTCCTCAAAGTTAGGAAGACTTGATTTAAAAACATTTAATGTGGGATTGCCTTGGAGCTGTTAGCTGGCAGTTAAATGCCAGAAATCGATTTGTGTGCATCGTTGTTGATCTGTGCGCGTTCTGTGGGAGGTTGCAAGCTATGCACGCGAAGCCCTTCGCAAATCTTGAAATCATCATCTTTTGTCATGGCGATATACTGGTGGGAATACCGATCGTCATTACGATGATTGCCATAATCATCTTCATCGAAATTGTAATGGAAACGTTTCTTTGGAAATAATGATTGTCCCGGGGGACCGACAGTCGCCGCAAGCTTTCAAAGCTATATATAATATGTGCATGATGCGTACATGCGCATTGTAAGTATGAATACGGATGTGTGAAGGATATTTGGATTTTGTCGTTGGCAGATAGATAGCAGATGTGCACCCTCGGTGACGATGGGTCCCGCACTATAAGGGTGAAAAAAAGAAGTGAAAGTAGTTTGGTTCAAACCTTTCTCACACTCTCCAATTTCGAATTGGCTTCGGTAGGCACAGTAGTACAAGAAACTGGTCTTTGAGTCTAAATGGTTCAAGACCTGGATTCGGATTTACAAAATTTGCAGTTGCGGTCGAAGATGTTACCCGTTTTCGAGGGTGGTTTAGTTTTCAACCTTCAATCAAAGAACCAACTTTATGATTGCTATACTCGAACTTTTCAACGATAATTAAGCAGAATTTCCTAATTTTTGTGGATATTTATATTCAAAATTAAGGCCAACTATATTCGCTGGTACTCAAGGATAAATTTATCATATAGACAAAAAGACCTGAAAAGCTTTAACTTTAGAACTATACCTTCGGTGACCATTTTTTCAGTCACATTAAAAGACTTTTGTTTAAATAAAAATACGTATATAGTCAAAAATGGTTACACCACATTTTAACTATCAAAATTTGTAGGTTTTTGCAGGTTTGATATAAGGAATTGATTTGATCTTTGAATTCACTACAAGATTACACCATCTAACTCCAGCTTTGTACGACTTGAGAGGGTACCTACTCGCAATATCGCATATTTCTGATGGAAGTGAGACGGTCTTAAGGGGAAAAAGACGACATTTTAGAAAAAGAGGACAATGTATTGTTTTCTTTTAATACAAAATCAGAGAGGACAGGACTGTCCTCTCCAAAAGAGGGCGAATGGTCACCGTAACTATACCCAAACTTTTCATAACAAACAATTTATGTGAGTTTTTTATGTTTGGGACGAATTGAGGACCTACAACTTTGTTTACTGATACTGAACGAAAAATTTATTTTTGATATGTAATACAACTTGTATCAACTCATTTCTAAGCCTAGCTAATAATTTTCATTTTCTCACAGTTGATGTTGTTGAAAGATTGTAATTTATAATATTGAGCTTGATAAAAAAATAAATAAATGGTTGGCGAGACAGGTCCGTAAGAACACTAGGCCTAGCTTCTCACAACCTTTCGTTTTGTGTTAGATTTTCATTTTTGGGACGAATGGAAGGACCTATAATTTTATGCCGGGTTTATTTCGCTCATTTTGTCTTCCACTTCCTGTCGGTGAGTCCTATTTTGTTTGGAGATCAAACAAATCACATTCAACGGGAGCATAACGACGTATAGACCATCGTTTAGGTCAGCAGAAGACTGTACCGCCATGAAAAGCATAGTTTTTGTTGGCATAAACAATCCACAAACAATTCGGAAAGTGTGCGCAAATATTCAACATGGCATAACTGTACAAGTTGTTTTATATTTTGTAATGAAATTTAAATTTAAATAGAATTCGGACTTCAGAGCTCACAAAGCAAGTGTTGCGACATCTTTAGGAACTCCATGCAACTTCTTCTACTAAGTACGAGATGGATAAGGCTTTTAAAAGTAAGTGGCGTGCACCAAAAATTACAGCACAACTAGCAAGAGTCCTCCTCCTAGCCTAAAACGATGTTATACCAAAGGCTGCCTTTTAGTCCACACAGAAATGCAATGTGAATTATATCAGACGAATTTAAAATAAAAAATCATTGAGTCTGGCAGTAACAGGGTTTTGAGTGAAGTTGGAACATATCATCGAACGACGGCTACTCGCTGTGGGAAGGTATCGTCCAACAGGCATTGGAGTAAATTTACCAGTGGGTATTCTTTGACAGAAAATAAAAAAATGCTGAAAAGGACACTGGAACTGGATTCAATTGAGGGTGCTTTTGAATACGGCAGAGAAGTAATGCACATTATTGAGTTGATTGATATTTAATAATAGTGCGGAAGTCCTAATTGTCGTCTGTTTACAATATATGTATGGGAATACATAGCGCCGCACTAATAACAAATTTTAGTCTCCAATTTAAATTTACGAAAGCTCACAATTGCGAAATTTGTATGGAAATATATCCACTGTGAACTACTAAAACTAAAAATGTTTATTGGTAAGGCCCATACTGTATATGACTAGTGACCATGCCAACAAATAGTATTGAGCGGAAAATATGGTCAATCAGCGACCCAAGTTGATTCGATTCATGATGATGATTGCTCTGATTAGCTCTTCATTTAAAATTTTTTTGAGTTTTTAATCTGCCTGTCATTCCACGGATGCAGTTTTTGAATTGAAAACTTCTTTCATTGAGATAGGATAATACCATTGAACTCGCGACACCAATGTTCGCGTTGCCAACCACTTTTGACAAAAAATTGCCTTACTTGAAAAAAAAGAGGCCTTTTTCAATAATAATAATGTCTAGAATATTTTTTTTTTTGGTAACGTGGAACAATAAATCAAAAACTAAACACAAATAAAAAAAAAATTAACAAAAGCAATTTTTATTTATACAACCAACAGCTTTCAAATTTGTTTCCAATTTCATTCCACTTACTGGAATTATTTTTTTTTAAGAATGACAGATAAACTGTTCGGAAAATGGACAGAGTTGAAGGTGGAAACACATTCTTTAAGGCCGAGGTTACATATAATTTTTTTTTGGCAAAGATTTTTTAAGAATGTTAAAAAAATTAAAAAGTCATACTGACTGAATCAAAAAACAAATTAAAAACATATTTAAAATAGAAAAAGGTTTAAAAAAAAAAAACCTTAGCTAATGAAATAATCCCCAAAAGGCATGAATGTCTTAGTGGGCATTTTTTTTTGTAGTAGTAGTATTTAGTTTACAATGAATAAAAAAAACTCTTCATTTAAAAATATTTTCTACACAACAAAATATTTCCTGACGGTTCAAATATACAAAAAAAAATACACACGTAATTGTTCAAGTGTTCACTTCTGTCGGCACTTCCGGAGTGTCAACGTTTTTTTTTGTCATCCACGAATTGTCTTGTGAAATGTTTCTACGGAGATAAGAAAGTTGAAGTTTTCCGGGTTAAAAAAAACTCTGTGAACGGAAAACCGCTCAACGGATTCTGATCAATTTCTATTCAAATCATCTAAACATGCCAGATGTGAAGCGCCTCAAGGAGTAAACGGAGTTCTCCTTACAGCAAGTGACATTTTTTGAAAAGTGAGGAAAGTTTAAAGTTTAAACACTTCGTTCAGCTTAAAACACAAGAAAGGCTAAATGGAAATTTTGTTCCAATCTATTATACTACAGGCAGTTAAACCATCGAAATAGGCTGTTTGAAACAACGTTAATACACCTAGGCCTATCTCAGAAATTGAGTTTCTTTCATTGTCAATAACTGCTTTCCATTATAAAATTTGCTACATTCCACAAATTGAAGAGATTATTTGGCAGACCTTTTATCCATTAAGTTGATGCCTCGCCATATTGCATTTTCTATTCAGATCACAGATGACTCACTACCACTGAACTATATTTCCTACGAAATTCCCTAAATTGATTGAAAGTTGAGCATTGCTTAAATACCCCAACAGCAAAAGAGACCGCAAACTAATAATGGAAACGCTTTATCATTCCGCGACTGATATAAATGCGGGAATCTGTGAATCAGCGAGGCGCCTTTAATCTCCGACATAAATCTATCAGGTGTGATGCCCCCCACTGGGATCACCACTACCATAAAAACCGGAAACCGCAACAAAGACGCCATCCGAATGAACGAAACTATGCAAAGCAGCCTAATGGACGGCGCGCTAAGGAATTTTTACAAAAATAAAAAAATAAAAATTAAAATCGAGAAAAAAACCGCATTTCAACAAAGCCAAGAAATCATCCTCGTAAACTGGCCAATAAAACTGTCAGTGCGCCCCACAAGATCGGAAAGAGATTCTCGATCAAGATGTGGCCCCCGATAAAAGATGCACACAAAAAGAGCCAAAACCCAAAATACCAACCTGGAAGGCGTTCATTTTCGACTTCACACATGAATCACATGTCTCCTTTCGCGCGTCGGCTGCCGCGCCAGTGTCCAGTACAACATCTCGCACCAGAAACGTTGTCGTCGGCGTCGGCGGAACCCCTTTGGCCCCAAATCCGCACAATCCGCAGCCAGAAAAGCGAAAAGCCCCCCCAATAACATCACGAAAAATTCAATCAAATTAAAAACTGGCGTCTACCATTTTATCATCGCTTTATCAGATCTGCAGATCGCATAATAAGATCTTTGTCACATCCTTAAGTATCTTATGTGGTCCATATATCAATGGGAGTACCCGATTCTATCCGTGTGTGTGTCGATGGAATCACAAAATTCAATTTTGCCTCCGGCTGTTGGATGGAAAAAGAAAAGAAATTAACACGGTGCAACGCAAAATGTCTCTCCCTGGCACAATGTCTCCGTCAATTTTATAAATTAATTGGCTCCTCGGGATTTTGAAATGGGGCAACCTCCCATGGAAAGATAGAAATCTCATCCGCATACAGGCGGCGAACTTGACAGGCTCGAATCCTGTCCCGAACACGATCGGGCCAAACTCAAGAGTACACCTCTACCGGTCTGCCCCATGAGTGTGTGTGTTTTGTGGATCCGTAAGGAATTAAAAAATGTCCTGTAGCAGATGCAATGGCGGTGGTTGCGCAGCAGAAGGAGGAGGAGGACAACTTTTTCGGTTGTTAGGTGTTAATGAAATCATTTTCGACCACCCAATCCTTCGAGGTTACACGACTCGCAACCACCACGCACGCATACACCAAGCGCACAGCACACACCGAATGCGAAGGCATCGGGAACGAGAACATAATCTGCCCGAAATCGGAATCGTCCCGTTTTGTCCTCCCTGCCTCCCTCTTTCTCTCACATAATTAGTTATATCGGCGGTCCAATAAAGTGTTTTATCGATTGTAAATGATTTCCTAGAATTCGGATCGTCTTCGAGGGTACAAGATATTTCGGCGCTCTGATGTCTTTTTGTCTCCTCCGCGTAAACTCGTGTGTGTTTTATTTTTGTTTTTGTCTGCAGTGGGATGGTGTGTGCGCTGGGTCTGACTTTCAAGGCGTCTGTGCGCTGTGGCTGCGGCGACATAGTTTTGTTTCTCCTGATGGTATGTTGGCTCCGCAGGCACAGGATTGAGGGATGAGGTGAAAAAAGTATGTCCGGGACAGACTCTAATCCATTTCAGTACATACACGTAATGATGGGCAGCCTCAGCCAGTCGGCCTAAGGTGTTTGCATGCGCAGCAATAACGAGCAGCGAGGAAATGCACTGGCTGGCGGACAGTGTGGCACAAAAAGTGCCAGAAGGGTCGATCAGAGGTAGAGAGTCGGAGTCAGTGTTGGAAATGTGGACAAATCGTATAAAGTCAAAACTCTATTGTGATGTAGGTAATTCTTCTTTTGTGAGTAGTTAATTCTTGTTTTGTGACGTACGTATGCCCAAGTGGCACAATTTTTAGTATAAGAAAACGTCATACCTACGGTTTTGGGTTGAAAAGGCCAGAGTGTTATCTAGACCGGATATGCTAGGGGGCTTATTACTGTTGACTATATGCCTGTGGCGATTTTTCTACGAATTGAATCGATCTACGATCTACGAGAAAAGCAGGGCAGTTTAGGTCTTTGGGGATAGCCAGGACACGAAGAGATTCAACCTGCGAATATTCCAAAGAAGGTCGACAATCGACTGCCTAAATTGTCGCGACGACAAGAACAAGGAGTATTCATTTCAAAGCCCAATCAGGCATTGGTACCAGTAACTGCAGTTATAAGCGTCGAAAATATATCCCAAACAATATAATAACAGAACCAGAATTGGCACGTACATGTCCCAGCACCTTTCTGGACATACTGTACCACATTGCTACGAGTATATGGGGTTATAATGTGCCATTTGCCATTTCAAGGAGCACAAACTTATTCGCGATCTTCTCGTGACACTCACACACACGTACACAAGCAGATAATATAATGGAATTCATGAGGACCCGACAACGACAAAAACTACACAACAAACGCCTTTTGTTTCATCTCCTTTTCGGTTATTGGAGGCGACACGCGGAGTTGCTCTTCTTATTTGTTGGCCTCTCTTTTATTCTGTACATTTTTGAGGGTGTCCAAAATCGGACAACACCATGTGTATTATGCCACACAATTTATACCGGTGTATACCAAATGTATTCGCGATGTCTGACTCAGTTGCCACTATGGTGTATTGGCGGCATTTGCCTTTTCGGCCAAAAAGGGTCCTGGCTTTATTATTGCTATAGTGTTTTATATAGAAGGACAGCAGTAGCAGCCAGGAATGCGCACAAGCGACACATAATACCTTATAGCCAAAGGTGTTGGTGATTGTCTTTAAAAGCGGCGCTTCATCGCTTCATCGCAGAGATGGAATGCGAATTCCCAATAAGAGGAAAACGAGACATTAAATGCCAGACAATCGGAGTTCTAAATTTTTTTATTTTTTTTACAGGACGTGAACTCTTCTTCTGTTCGGGTTTGACATACGATAAACTGTCTATGACAGTGGGCTATATAAATGTAGGACTATGTTCATTGCCTCTTTAAACAAGTGTAGTAGCGGTGAGAATCAATTTCGCTTTTATTGGCCGCATACACGCATGCGCTGTGCAGTCGGAGAGATGTCCAAAAAAGCAATTACAACTTCAACTACCTAAAGAAAGATTCCAAAATAAAAGATCGTGTGATGCACGTATTCCGCATGAGTTGTCTGCTGGTTCCCACGCCTGCGTACTTTGTCAATTGTGCGCAGAGGCTGTTGCGCATGCATCAGTGCAAACTTAGCGATATGCTGCAACGGATTGTGTTGCGTGATGCGATCACGTAACAAGCGGGTTTCGGATAAAGAAAGTTTATCATGGCTAGCGGGCAAGGTGAATCCTTATTTAGTGCGATGACACATTTCGACTAGAATTCCTTTATAAAGGCGGTCATTCAAAAGGAATTTATAAGTGGGAGCTCGCGCACAAGTACGCGGGTGTGGGAGCCTGGTTTGGTCCAATTAAATTCTGTGTGACCTTTTGCGAATCTTGTGGATAGTCACTTATTCGAATGATGGCAATTTGTTTTATTCGGCATATAAAGCTAAAGAAGTTCGTGAAACTGTTATTCCATGATCGATGTGATGTATGTACGGGTCCTGTTTAAGGCCTTGGGGTTGAAAATTGGGAGCATGACCCTTATGCAACATTAGCTCTGGCATGTTTGCTGAGCCACAGGATTTCTTACAGCCTTCGGCACTGGCTCAGATATGGGGCAGTTTGGGAGTTTAGAATGGGCTTGACCAAAGATCTGACTGCTGGAATATTTTTGTGAATTCTAATATTTTTCACGAAGGATTGAAATTGGAACGGATTCCATAGTCGGTTTTGTAGGTACGTGGAAAAATCACTTGGTGTCGAGAGAGAGTTTCGCATATCTGAAGTCATTACACAATCGTTAGAACTTGTCGATTTTTTTTAGATGAGGGTTTCTTTTTGATTTCGAAAACTGAACTCTTTTTCCGTGTTAACCAACCTCTACGTCAGCGTTGCCTGTCGGCCCCTTTTTTAGGCAACTGACCCCCACTTTTTTTTATAAAATGGCTCTTTCTTCACCTTAAGTAAGTTTTTATTGTTTATTGAACGAAAAAAGAATGCAAAAATATTTAAAAAAAAAAAATTCTTAATAAATACATTTAATTTTTTTTTTTTTTGTTATAAATAAATGTTCTTGGTGGTCTGTTTTTGTTTTTGCTGTTTGCTGTTTTATGTGAAGGCCCTTTTTACGATCGGGCCCGTTTTTATACCCCTTTTGGAAAATTTTCAGCGGGAACGCTGCTCTACATTACCAAAGTCCTAAGCTCCGTAGAATAAGGACTGTCTTTCTAATTCCGGCAGAGCAAAGTAAAGTAGACTACTACCTACTCAATAAAACTATCTCGGACTCGGGTCACTTCTTCAGAAGTGGGGGCAATTCGCCTAAAAGTATGCAAACATTTATGGAATAATGGCATAAATGGATATGTACTGCAGAATTAACAGCGCCCCCTACACGATTGTATCAAAACTGCTCTCTATAAACTTCATGGGAACAAGCTGTTAAATTTTCAGCAAAATAGGTCGATTCGTTTTTAAATAGGCCGCAACCATGTGGACTGAAAAATATTGACATCTGAGGAAAGCTATGAGAGACTGATTGTGATAGAAACTCCGTTTGGTTAGTAATAATTTCTTGGCTAATAAAAGGTCGGTGGGCAACGCTTATCCCATTGACACTGCAATACATTGAATGCATTCAAATGAATAAAAGAATGTAAAGAATGGAAAAGACTTCAAAGAATTCAAGCAACCAAAAAGTATTGCAATCTTTTGACTTCAAGTCTTTTGACTGCCTCAGGTGATTGCTTCACTAAAGACTTCAAAATATACTGGAATTTCAATTTTGAAGTAAAAGTACTTAATTGAAGTAAGAAGATTTCAAAATTCGTATTTTTAATCAAATGACTGCAGTACTGAAAAGATTGCATTTTTTTACAACTCTGTAATTGCGCTGTTCTTCGAGCGACTTGAACGCAGCCTTGAGTTACATTTTCTCTTCAGCTGGTTAGTGTCCCGCCGATTGGTTCAAGTAGGTCTCCCTTGTCTATCCCACTTTTGGAATAGGACAGTAATCGACTTACCTACAGAAGCACATCAAATTTTAACCCTCAATTTAGCACCGTCCACGCGCAAAAGTAGGCTTACTGAATGAAACCAAAGCACTCTGATTAGCATTACCGCATTCATAAACCACCTCTGCCATCAGGCACAGCAGCAGCCACATCAACAACAACAACGATCGAAGATCATCTTCCCATAAACTCCAGAGTTACACCCATGCCCACTAACAAGAGATCTAATCAAACACACCAAAGCACACCGAATAGAGATAGAAGAAGCAAACGACTTTGGATGCGGATTCGACCGACCTTCATCAAACGTAAACGTCCCCGCGATATTGGATTTCATTCAAATCGTCGTCGTCGTTGTCGGTCGTCTAAAACCATCGCTCTGGTGGTAGCGGTAGCGTCGCGTCGGCGGCATCGTCACTGGCTATCTCCTCCCAGTTAAGCCAGCAGTTACCAGTTTTTGTGTGTGTTTCGGTGATCGGTTCTCTTGTAATTCTATGCTGATGATCTTGTTTCTACTACCTACTGACGTGCGATGTCTTAATAAGTCAACGCCAGTCGCTATCGCCAGGTAACGCAGCGACTTTCATCGGCATGCTCAGATGGACACACAGAGCGCTCGGTGTCTGTATGTAGCCGGTGCCAAGAGAGACAAGTTTGTGCCAAAAAGGGCTGAGTAGGGAAGGCCATTCTAATGAGGCTTAAATTTCGGCTGCGATTGCCAGTTCGGTTGGCTACTCTTTTTTTACGGTTTGCGCTTTGTGGCTCATTGGGGACTGGCTTATGGGCGGGCGCAATATCTCAAGAGTCGATCAAGTGGAACGTTCGTTGGATTGGATTTAGTTTGCGGAGAGTTGATTTGTTTAGACGGTGCGGCAATTTGGAAAAGATAAAGAACGGTAAACGGTTAATCGGTATTTGTTTTATTTAAAGTCGATTGATTTTGACTTGATCAGCTAGAGATGGCGGACATTTAGTATTTAGATGTCCGTGACAGCCATTTAGATGATAAGATAATTGAAATGAGACTGTGGCGAGTCAAATTACTGACTTATGATTAGAAAGACAGAACCGCCATATGTTCGAAAGACAACAGTTTAAATAATCTTTTGGGTTCAAGAGTAGAAATTTGCGTTCTTGTTCAAAATTGATTTTCTAACCTTAAGTACAAACCTTGGGTCTTTCAGGTCCTCCATCAGATTTTTAAAATAAAACTCTACTGTAACCTAGCAGAGAAAGTAGTTGGTTCAGCTTGCTCGGTCGTGCAGACTTGTCCGGGACCCAAATGCGGAAATACATGAATTTTGGAAATGACTTACCGGTTAATAGTCCGGATGAATACTGATTGTAGAGGAAGAGCATACAGAACACTTAACCAAAAGCCTCTTGAAGCAAATTACTATTGCAAATAAATTTAGTACAGAACAGATTTCGACGATGGCAAACCGTTCAAGTGGAACTGATTGCCTTGAATTACATGCCTCATAAAAAAAGTCATTCGAATTACGTGTTACATCTGCAATATAACGAAACATTGTTATTGACTTTCTAGAAGATGTCAAACACCGCGTGCTTTTTGCTCGAATTTTATTACAAACTCGAAAAATATGTTTAAAAAATGACAACGTTCATCAAATAGACCAGTGATCATAAATCGTACCTTAGCGTCATTTTTTTTTTTCAAAATTGAAATTATTTTTATCCATTTTAAGTAAACGTTTGAGTCTTTCAGGATGATAGCTTCCTCAATTCAGCTTTTTGCTTTTTAGCTATTGAAATATTCGTCACAGTTTGCAGTTTCACTCTGCAGCGTTAGACGCTGCCAAAGGTCGATATCGAATATAGCAATTATTCACAATGGAATGGAGTGGTCAAAGGTTGAGTGCGTCGAGGTACTGTGAACGTTTCAAAGAAACCTTGTTTCGGGCATATATGCACTTTTCAAGCTTTAAATTCGAACTTTTCTATTGTGACTTTTCTTGGTTAAGGCTCTAGAACATGAGTTGGTGTTAAAGAAGTTTTAAGTGTGCAATATTGTAGTCGTAAAAATCAAATATCTGCACTACTGGGTCGCACGTTATTTACTCAATTATGCTACAATCGGTTTGGATTTCATATTCAAATTTGATGCAATTCTGAAGAGCCACTTAAGCTGCAGCTAGTTGTACGCTTAACATATATTTTGTGTTCGTTACAGCCACTCAGGTCTCCCTGAAAATGACAAATAAGTTAGAACATTTTTGTCACGGGTGACAGTGAAAAATGTTGTTCAAAGTTTATTGGAGTGGAGCCTTAAAAGCTCATTGTTTTTTGGAAATCTCATTTTGCTTCTCCTCAGAAATGCTATATTTTAATTTATCCCGTTATTGCTCTTAACGTGAGATATTGAAACTACCTTCAATTTTAGAGCTAAATTTAAAGTTTCGGTATATATGTTGACCGGAAACCAAACCAATTCCAGCCAACCTCTACCCACATAGAAAAAGTTACAAAAGAATTCACAAATAAATCTGTGGCAACAAGGAAAAACAGCATAAGCCATTTTTAGTCATTTTTCAGGAGCCCAGTTTAAAGGTTTGACTTTCAATGTGGGTAAATGACTTATGCGTTTTTTCCTGATCCATAACACAGCAACCATAAGAGATATTTGAATGAAAACAATTTTACGTATAGAACCGGGTACTGTGCATCCGATCATAACATTAACTCAATTTTGACATAAGTTGACTTATGCTGTTTTTCCTTGTTGCCACAGAAATAGTTGTTTTGTAGCTTAACGAAACTGGCCCCAGAGTGATTAGTGAAATGAGGACACGTGAAGTGTGGTCTTTCATTGAAGACTTGACAACTTCTTTAAATAAAATGCAAGCCCCTTGAGGTATCTAAAAAAAAAATAAATGCCATTGGCTTCAATTACTATCAAAACATTTATGAATGGAATTCGATCTCGTTCATATGTCCACCACGGGAACGTCGATATGTTGAATCCAATTTTCGATGACTCGGCCGCACATTCCGACCGACACGGCCGCTATTTCTCCTTAAATATTGGCTCTGAGCTCCCTTATTGACATAGACCAATTAGATATAAAAAAGTCTAGAGGCGTTAAATCACACGATATCGGCGACCAATATTCGTTATTTTAATTATTTGTAAACGATCTTCCTTTGTGAACTTCACTATGGTGAAAATGATTTTACTGAATATTTTGACATTAACATTTCGGTAATCGGTTTAAGGGTGCGTTCACACTGAAAGTTTTAAGTTGTCAAGTCGCTAATGAAAGACCCTTTATATTGAGCCAGTTGGACAGACTAGGTTGGTGAATCGTCGATAGCACCATGGACAATACCGTAATCAAAAAAAAATATTCAATTAGAGAAATATTGATTTTTGAAGAATATTGTAAACTCGAGATTACACCAACCTTGGCATCACGACAAACAAAAATAAAATGTCCTTGCTGTCAGTCTCAGAATGCTTCTCTAAAATGTGTGGTGCAATTTCGACTTTTTAACAGTTTTCCGCCGAAATATTATTGACGTTCGAAACAAAAGAGTTGAGGTACGAACTGGGTTTGTGCACTGGCTAATACAGCGTTTCTACAGGCTGAGTTCATATTTATTGTGGAACTTCCTTAAATTATTCATAATAGAAATTTAAAACCATGTTTCGGCCATGGCATAATTGTTGTAGTCGTATGAACACAGGACCACTGTCCAGAGGGTGATGCAATGTAGTGCAATATTTCAAACTGTCTCGTGGATACATTGTTTTTATATTTTTCATTTGCATAACCAACGGACTTCGGAATTTGCAAATACCGGATCAAGCTGACATGGAATGGCCTGCGGCAACCTTAGACCTCAACACAAAATATCACTCGCCCTCTTTCAGTTCGAGCTTTCTAGCAACTTTTTGACTTGCAGACTTTCCCTACACCTCCCATGGTCAGCCCATTCATTTTTATAACCAAAATTTCATGCTATGAAGAACATTCTCATGAGTGAATTGACCAACACACGAGGTCGAGCATAAGCATTCCAACAAGTCGCCAGTCTTTGGCAGTGAAATTTGAATTGGAAATAAAATGAAAACATTGGCACGGTCTCCTGGACAGAGCTGGTTCAGTCAGCGCCAGCAAAACTAAATATCATTCGCATTCTGGGCAATATGTGTCCGCGCATCCTTTGAAGGTGGAATAATAACCTGCACGAGTATGCTGATGCACTTCTTCTTAACATGGAGCACATTCCAACGCCACGGAAAGTGTCTATACGCCGCGTCGCATTCTTCTTCCACCTTAGTTGTACTCCTCCACTGCTGCCGCCGCCGCCGTTGCTGATGCTGCGCCACCTCCTACAGTTAAGGGAAAACAACACGTATTTGGGAACCAGTGCCTCTCTCAATTTTATTGGGCATTGATACGACACACCATTGATCTTATCTCCAACATCTTGACGCCATACATCCACCTCCAGTTATACCAAAGTGCATGGAAGGGCCCTGACGCAGGGACGAACTCTGCTGCTGCTGCTGCTGCTGTTGCCGCCACCACTTCTGTTGCTGCTGTTGGATTGGCTTATGGTGTATGGTTGTGCTGCCGCATTTGTCTTGTGTCTCTTGGAATTTTTGCGCTCTTTCGCCTTTCTCATGTAAATGATTTTTATGGGAATCCTTTGAGACGATGGATTATTATAATGTTGGCAGAGTGCGGTCCAGCGAGCCGCCAACCAAAAAAGAAACACAACAAGAAGAATTAAAGAAAACTGGACGACCATAAGCTGGCAGAAGAGTTCTCACGTACTCTGATATGCATTTGACCATTGTCTTCATGTAGGGTTACTGCCAAGATGTCTCTGCTTCGGCACCATTCCCTTTTGCCTCCCTCCAGCCGCAGTTGAAATGCGAAAAGGACTCTGCTTTTGGTTTTCGGATTTGAAACGATTTTCGAATTTTTGTTTTTTTTGTAATTTTTGTTTTTTATTTCGTCGCGGGATGTATTTGTGAAGTGTTTTTGGAAACTGACCTCCACTCTCTTGTTATTGTGTTCAATTTCGTAATTTATAGGTGTCAATAAATTCCTCTTCGCGCAGACGACGGCCATCGGCCATGTCCCATGGATATTTTACCCTTTTTGGCGGCATTTCGGATCTGGCCAAAAGTAAATTAGAATTTGGGACTTTTTGTGTACAGGGGGGTTGGGGTTTTCCGAACGAACCATATCATTTTGGAATGTACATGAACCAGCACAGTCCAACACCGCCGCGTGCACCATGGGGATAGTTGTGATCAGAGTTTATGGCAGAACATATTTTACGGCGCGCTCTTGAAATGTTGTTGGCCAGAATTAAGCTGAATTTTTGTAAATAATTCTAATGACTCTCATTAATTAGATGTTTTATGGCGAGTTCAAAATTCGCCAAATAAACTGGGAGGAGATTTGGATTGCTGACCAGTATTAATCAAAGCACAACATGAATTGGCAGCTTCTTGGAATCTATCCCAAGAGATGCGGCAATACGCCTGCGAAGGAGGGACAAACTTTACTTCGGACAAATCACGTATGGAACTTTAACAAAAGGGATGTTGAATGGGGTACCCCAACAATTGATGTTGGTTTGGTATGAATTATTGTTTTATGTACCTACAACAAGCTACGTGCAGCACCCAAGGTAGGCGAAAGGAAAAGTATATAGAAATCGAAGCAACCGGAGTTACGATTAAATTCGATGTTCAAAAACCAGAGTCGTTCCTCAAGTATTAAGGCGTCCAAAGGCTCAACTTCAAGTCCTCTCTTTTTGTATTGCGATCAGGAGTTGCGAAAGGCGCACTTGGGCATCCTTCATCTGCGACCCTTGTAATTGACAGGAGGAACAGAAACAAAATAATTATATAATGACAAAGAACTGTGAAACCATCTAAATGGTTGGCAATGGGTTAATCAGAGTGGCGTAGCTAATTGCTGGAAGCACCACTTTGCGAAAGCTAGACAAGAAGGGGGTCCTTCCTACATTTTGTGAGTTTAATTTACGTAATGGATTTTTTTTTCAAACACCATTTCGAGGACGTGAACAAATCTCAAATACCGCCAACATTTTCGAGGTGAAATTCCAAAACGTATCATAGACCACCGTGTAACCGAAGCTAATTTTCGTGCAAAATCCGATAGCCAAACAAAACAATCGAAATACCTCTACTGGTATTGGTATACTGGTTACTGGTTACAGACATAATTCAGGTGAAGACAGAGATCGGAATAATTGTGCCCTAATAGGATTTTAAGTGCGCACGCACAAATAATTTGGCCACCACCTCCTGTGCGCAAACGATAACAAGGGAACGTGATTCACGTAGTAAGTAACCCCGAAAGGACAACTGCACATATAGGTAGCCTAATGAATGAACACGAACCTCAATCTATGTGACCCCACAGGGAGTAAATACGCTTCGTAAATACAAAATCTGTGAGTGCTAATACGTTCCGGTCATTAATTTTCATTGAGAGATTTCTTCTCGATTTTTGAGCATACACACGAGTATGCGTGTGTAGGATCTACCTAGGGTCGCATGCAACAAAAGGACGATGAATGAGATATTTTAGAAGAAAGTTAATTGAACGTGAACACTAACAGTTGCCCAATACGGGAAGAGTTACCTGTTGATGTCTCTGACATTATTGTACCTAGATTTTTGTTTCCTGTTTCGGTTTTTTTTTCATTCTCTTCCGGATGGTTGCCGTGGAAGGTATATTTTGAAATCCAAGTAAATGGAAATAAGTTTTGGGTCGGAAATAGTCCAAAGTTGGTATCATACTTGCGTGTGACGAAATAGTGTTTATTTATGAAAAATTCCAATACCTATATAGGTATCCTTTCACCCTCCTCACGCAAATTTGCATGACCCCTTTCAGTATGCTTACAAAGTCAATTGAAGCCTCTCCAAACCCTAATCGCCGTGGGAAATCTCAATTTAAGGATTTATTTGCATAAGTGATTTAAGAAATTTATGGTAATGCGAGGTAGGATGCAGAAGGGTGGCAATATGTGACAGCGGCAGATGAGAATATGATTCTGCTAATGAGATCATACTAAAAATAGTTATACAGGTGATTGATACAGATGCTAACGTAGAGGCCTAAATTTTTCACTTGACCGACATTTTTTAAGAGACAGAAAATAGCATTGCTGGGATTTGTCAATCAGAAAAGTGTCTATGGATATCTCATCCTGGGAATTCTTTTTTGGCTGGCCAATGGATTTTTTGTTTTCCATTCTTACTCGGGAATTTTGTATACTTCCGACTGGAAAAAATTCTCCGTTTTACTGGCAAATATTTCGGTCTACAGTACAAATTATTGCAACTTACCAAGTTGAAGCATGATTAACCAACCAAATACGAGCTATGTCAGGGCAAGTACGAATGAAATCAACATTTTTTTCTCAAGGGCTTAGGGAAGGTTTATCACCTTCATGAAAGTGCTTTGCGAAAGTGTGGTAAGCGATAATTCTTTACCTTCAGTCTTTCATCGGTACAGTGACAACAAAAAGCCTGCAGACTTTTATTAAGAAACCAGATGAAATTTATTGGTCTCTCTGCTGGCAACTTAAAAGTTATAAAAAGCTTCAACAAGAGGAAGGCTATTTTGGATCGTTAGAACCATTTTTCAGAGTTTCTTCGGGGAAACTCTTAAGTGGGCGGGCATTCCCTGATCATAAAAAAACTAATGGCGGTCGTACACTACATGAGCAAACAAATCAACCGACTCATTTTAATTGTTTTCTTCAAATTTTTAACACTTTCGTGTACCATCTCTAGTGGCTAGTGTTCAGCAACGTAATTCGACAAAATGTCGAATAAACGTGCGTTGAACGCGTTATGAACTCTGAACATATATAGTTGATCAACATGTGTAATTTTGACAACCAAGTCTTTCATTCGAGAGTGCTTTTTTGGCAAGAATCTGACATTTAGCAATGTGTTGAACACACTAAGCTCGGCAGTAGATATCTTGACTTAGTGGTATTAGTAGGGCGATTACAACCAGCAGCAGCAAATTGCCGGTAACCAGAGCAACATCAGTCGCAGTAGCAAAGAAATCGACGATGCCTTCCACGGCGGGGTGAAAATTTCGCTTCACTGAACAAAGCTAAGGTCTTTCGCACACAAAAAAAAACACTTAAGGCATACCGACTTTGGTCTAACGCGAATGAAAAATTCAAATGGTTGAGCAGAGGGGTTTACAAGATAATGCAAAGCACAAACATACCCCTCGACTAACAAGAGCTCGTACACTGTACACGAACACTTGTTGAGCAACGCGATGAGCAAGTAAGATTAAAATCAATCCTGATTTTGGGAAAGCTCAGTTTATAGTAACAATTCTACCTAAGCCTCGGTACCATTGGTGCAGTGTTGCCATACAAATATTTGGACATTTGATGAAAAAAAAAAATCTGCAATTTCTATGGAAAAATCTTCTTATAAGTAACAATAAAAAAAAGAAGAGCTGAATATGAAAATGATAGCATACAGCGAAAGCAAGTGTGCCAGAAATGTTGAAATTATTTTTCAAAAAGAAATAAATACTAACTAATATTATGTGATTTTGCATCAGGAAATTTGGCAACAATTGTTTCTTCCTGGCATGCATAACAAAAACAGAAAAGGTCTTGCTGCTCAATCTTGCGGTACACCACTTTTTAATGTCGAGTAGTCACTTGTTTGTTAAATTCATTGTAGGTATTAAAAAACGAATGTGCTTTAGACGACTGAAATAAAAGTTCTTAGCTCCATCTTAATATATGTGTAGTTTATACATATTAATGTATCAATTTTCTTCAATAATTTACTGGCTATGAGAGGAAGAGAGCAAGAAAATGGGGGCGCGCACTGCTCTCTCTTGCTCCTACAGTATGATACAGACAATAGGCCACGATTGCCTCTTGTAAAAAAAAGAACTCACATTATTTTATTTGATTTTGCGCAAATTTACCTGCTGCTAGAAGACACGGGATCTTTTACCTTTTTTCTTATAACAAACTTTTAACAAATTAGAGTTTTATGTCTGTATGTAAATAATATGATTAACTAACATATCCATATATCAATATAGTTATAAACAGAAACAGAAACTATTTCGGAGTTCACCATCTGTCAAAAGAAGAAAATGAGTGCATTCTGTAATAAAACAGTTCAGTATATGGATGGTGATGAAGCATATGCAAATAATGCAATGCGTTCACTCAGAATCAGTATGGTAGCATTTAAATGAGGTGATATCCAGTTCGCATTCTTGGTACATCTGTTCAAAAAGTTACCATAACCAGATAAAAATTACCAAAACTCAAAAAGCAAAAATTTGGTAAAAAAAAAATACCAAAGTGGCAACCTTGCAAGAGGCGTGCACTGAAAGAGAGAAAGAAAAGAAACCTCTCTCTCTTCCGCCTACAGTGTGATACAGACAATAGGCCTGCACTGCGGTGATACCAGACTTTAGAGGCAGGTTATCCCACGGTTATACCAAAAAAATCCCTTTTGTCTCTCGCCAAAATATAAAAAATCCCACATTTATCTCGCGAAATATTTAGTTAAAAAATATTTCTTTTGTTAGATTCTGTCTTTTTTATTATTAACAAATACAAGTTACATTATACATTAAATGCAAGCTAACAAAAATAAATACATATTAAGATACGTTTGTATACATGTAATACAAATATTTAAATGTAGGTACATCTTACACATTTTTAAAACGTAACAAAACGGAACATAAAATTGCATTTTAATGCCTAAAATGAAAATGATATTCAACATAAAATAAATATATTATATGAATTATTTGAAATCTTATTTCGGTTTCAAGTCTCATTATTCTTGATTTTTCATACAAAAATGACACAGCTTTGATTTGAGAACGAGGTAAGGCTTTTTTGCATACATTTCAATGTTTACAAAATAAATAAATTTATTATTTTAAAAAATACTCGTGATTCATTCACAGATATGTCATTTTATGAAAGAGTTTAGGGAAATAAAAACAAAAATGAAAGCATTTAGATATTTTGAATGACTGAAAATATTTAATTTGATCGTAGGTTGAATAAATTGTTTATTCTTAATGAAATGAGCAATTAGGAACAACAATTGACCAAAAAGTAAAATCCCTTTGTCCCGTTTAGCTTATTATCCCGCAAAAAGGGATGATTCCCCCGATCTGGTATCGCTGCTGCACTGTATACTGTGTCTTAGATAACGAAACGTAACTGGCTATGAGAGAAAGTGAGAACGAAAATGTGTGCTCGGATCTATCTCTCTTACATCATACGAAACGAAACGTAACTCTCTCTCTCTTTCTATCTTCACTAACTTATATCTCCCTCTCAACTTCCGCTCGCAATTTCCGTAACGCTTTCGTGACGTATTCACCAGCTTACCCCCCAAGTCAAGCGTGCCTAAAGAAGTATTACTTCAAAAACAGTTAAGTATATTTCCGCATTTAGTTTGACAGCTGCAAGTGTGAATGAGATATTTTTGCCAATTGATTCAGCTACATCAAGAAGCATAGCAAACGGAATGTATTTTTGTGGTTTCCCATTGGAGGAACCTACATCACTTGCGTGTTGAACCATAAATACTTTTCTACTTGGAACGCTGATTCATTTCGTATCTGATTTTTTAAAAAAGTCCTCCGATCTATATTAGTCACTCCTTTCGAATTGCCATACAACACAGATACTGAAATAAGCCTCCAACATCCGCACATCCCTTCTTTTATCCAATTAAAAACCTATCCGGCTGAACTGCATCTCAAACAATTTCCAACAAAACCTCCGCCCCATAACATCTCGAACCAAAGTATTTCCTTGTCTCTTGCCTTATACTCTCACCTGCGGTATGTTTTCGTAATTCCACACGTTGCCGTTGCCACTCCATTAATTTCTTTGTCTCAACTTATCACGCCATTTGTTTATCACCTTTAAATACACGAATCAGTTCAGAAATACCACAAGACCCCATATCTCGTTGAAAAATTCTACCAATATATTTCCAATATTATGGGTAACAAGTTCTTCGCGGCACCATTTATATACAGCAGACAAGCGGATCGTCATCGTCATCGCCTTTATCCTGGCAACGAGTCAATAAACAATAAACACGCATTAAGTTAAATGTTCACGATAAATTTCTAATTAAAATTCATTCGTCGCCGCGCAGCGCAGCGCAGCGACAAATGAAAGATATCTTTAAGCATCGCGGCTAACGACACTTTATTTGGGTGTGCAGAGCGCTCCTTTACACCACCCCCGCTCGTGGTCGTATCGTGCCGATCGATAAACGAGTACGAGCGTCCCACAAATCTCGGCCGCAGCGAATCCAATTAACACTCGAAAATGAGTAATAAAAAGTTTACCAGTTGGCGGTGTATACTGTATAGTGACAGGATGACATTGAGTGGTCGAAGCACCGCGATGGCTTAAAAAGAACAACAAACCACTGCGAACGCAGAAAAAATGTAAATATTCTGACAGCTTGACGGTGAGGCGTCGCGCTTGTGCCTCAGTTTGGAGGCTCTTGCTTAGAATAGTATTTTGGTTTTTTTGAGTCGTGAATGCATTTCGTGAGGTGGTTTTTATGCATATCTTAATTTTGTAGGTGACTTTCAATAAAGCGATGGAAGTTGGTCTTGAACCGTAACGTGCTGTTTGGGACCATATTTCCGAGCACGTTTTTTAAATGGAATAAAATAAAAAGCTGCCCCAATAGGGACCTAAATGAGCCTTGATCTAGCTTCTCAAATTCATTCGATCGTGTGAGCTTTATTTTTGGGAGAGATCTGCAGTTTTATGTTGAATTCGAATTACACAGGGACAGAGTTGAGCCGTCGTAAGGAAGTTTGTCAACTTCGGTTTTGCTTCGAAAGCTAAAAACGACAGTTAAATATAGGGAAAGACTTTGAATAAAGTAAAATACCGAAGCTGAAAATTACATCAACCAATTTGGAGTGCGCACTTGAGGCATATTTCAATTTCAATTTCAATTATTTATTTTATTTAAAAGGTATGTACATTAAGATATGATCTTTTATAGTACTTAGAGTTCTCACTTAGGAAATTTGAATAGTCTTAAAGCTAATTTACATTAAGTAACTTAATATAAGGGGTGAAAGAAAGGAGGAGAAAAAAAATATCAAGTTCAGATTTAGTGGGATGAGTTGGAAAAATGAAGAAGGATTGCACTTTTAAAATTGATAGGGTTTGAAATGTTTTTGATTCTAGAGGGTAGGGAGTTCCAAAGTCTAACAGTATGAATGAAAAATAAACGTGAAGAGTGAAGGTAATTACAACGAGAGGGAATAAGGTTTATAGTTCTAGAGGAGCGAGTGAAATTAAGTCTGTCATACAAGTAAGACGGACATTGAGTACTTATAATTTTGTGTAAAAATATACAGTTCCTGGCGTTGATGTATTCCTGCACAGTACAACCAATCAAACCCCTGGCGAGCACAGAAACATGATCGTATCTACGAATGCCGTGAATATAACGCACTGCATCGTTAAAGGCAACTTGCAGTTTACGCTGGGATAAGGAGTCAAGACTGCTGTAGACTACTTCAGCATATGTTATGAGAGGTAAGACTAAGGTCAGTACCAGCTTTCGTCTTGTTTCCTGTGGAGTGAAATAGGCACTGATCCACAATTTGCGAAGGCACCCGTAAATACGACCAATGACTACGTTGGTGTGATTATAGCCCGATAAATTTCGGTTTATTATATAGCCAAGACTAGCGACTGACTCTACAGCTTCAATTTTATTGTTATTTAGAAGTATGTCAGGTAGGAGACATAGATCAAAAGTATTTTTGGAAATTGGAATTACTTGCGATTTTGATGGATTTAGCAGTAACCCATTTGCTACTGACCAAGTGTGAATATTTCTTAAATCCTCGTTAAGAATAAGAACGAGGTCACTGAGGTTGCTGAAAGGCTTCGCTAAGTGCAATTGGACATCATCTGCATATAGGTGTACTGAAGCATATTTACAAACTGATGGAAGGTCATTTATGAACATGCAGAATAGTATCGGTCCTAATATTGAGCCTTGGGGAACTCCCTGCTTAATTTCTTTTAAGGTGGAAAATCGTCCACCAGAAATCACCCTTTGTGATCTGCCAGACAAAAAACAAATCATCAATTTGACTGCTCTTTCACTAAAACCGAAGTTATTCTTGAGCTTCCAACACAGGATTTTATGATTAACACTATCGAAGGCTTTTGAGAAATCCAGCAAGCAAAGCAACGAAACAAAACCCCTATCATAATCTTGCCTTAACTCTTCAAGCAAATTAACCATAGCTGTAGAACAGCTGTGATTAGCTCGAAAACCGGATTGCTGAGCATACAACAACTTATTCTGTGATAAGTGCTTCGTTATCTGCCTTGCCATAACCTTCTCAAAAACCTTAGACAGACAAGGAAGAATGCTAACCGGTCTAAAATCAGCAGGAGAAGATGGGTTCGTTTTCTTTGCTATTGGCAGAACTCTTGCAATTTTCCATAACTGAGGAAAAGTTGATGTTGTTATGCACCAGTTAATTACATGAGTTAGGTGAGAGATTATTTGAGGTAGAATCAGTTTGATGAAACGTATTGGAAGGCCATCCTCACCGATGGAATTAGACTTTATAGTTGTTACGCATTGAGCGATTTCCACTTCGGTGGCTACCACAAAATCATCGAGCATCGGTACAGAGCTTACAAAGTCTTCCGTTCGAATAACAGCAGTACAACTAGTAGTGGGATCAACACCCAGAAATAAGTTGTTTAGTACATCCGGATCAAGAGCACATTTAGCGTCACTGCCGCTGGAGATGCCAATTTTTCGAAGGTTACTCCAAAGTTTCTTCGCAGGCAGGGAAGTATTTAGTTTGGAGGCATAATAGTTTGTTTTTGATGTACGCAGGACCGAGGTTGAATAATTACGCGCCACTTTGAATGCAGACCAATTAACATCAGATGGTCTATGCTTCCATTTGCTGTATAATCTGTTCCTAGATTTAATAGCACTAACTACCTCCGAGGTAAACCATGGACAAGCTTTGTTTTGAATTCTGACCGTTTTGATTGGAACATATTCATCATACAACTTAACTAGTATGGACTGAAGCATCCTTACTTTTTCATTTGGGTCAGCAGATAACCGGCATTGTTCCCAGGGAGCCGTGAGAGTTGCGATTTGAAGGAGATTGGCATCTATGGAATTGAAGTCTTTAAATGTAAAATTGTCTGAGACTGCAGTTTTGGACAAATAGATGTTATAAGTACAGAAAAGTAGATCATGATCTGAGATATCAAATGATAGTTGATCAAACAAAAGAATAAGCGATGGACTCGAAACAACAATAAGATCTAGCAGACTTGGCAATTTGTTCAATGCAAAACGTGTAGGGTAAGTAGTATTTACTGCTTCCATTCCTACTGAAGAAACTGAATCCTTCAACTGAAAGGCAAGTGAATCATTTTTCAGTAAGTTGACATTGAAATCACCGCAAATGATTGTGTGTTCATAGAGTGCACAAAATTCAGAAATTGCTGAAAAAAAGGGCAAGAAGGAGCAGCTTCTATTATTATTATACACACAAGCAACAATACATTTCGTATAACAATCACGTAATTCAACAATAATATATTCAACACCACTACCACTGGACTTTGTAATAATATCACATCTTATGTTTGACTTGCAATAAATTGCTACGCCGCCGCCCGTAGTTTCAGTAACTCGATCGTTCCTGAAAACTTCATAACTTGGAATTTCATAAAACAAGTCAGTGATACACGGATTAAACCATGTCTCACTTACACAAATAACATCAACACAGGAACTAGAAAACAAGTACTTTAAATAATCTAATTTCCGATTGTTTAAACTTCGCGCATTTAGGTAACAAACTTTTAAACCCTCGTAACACTTTGAGAGAACGTTTACCATGGTGTACGTTGATTTTTCATTAATACTGTATTGGTCTCCTAACATTATGATATTAATTTAGAACAACAAAGAGAAAAGTGCAAACCACCTAACGAAGGGATAAAATAATGTAGAGAGGCTTGAAGAGAGAGGGATAATACAGAGGAAAAGACAACAGAATTACAATATTAAGCTTACGTTATGGATAATTGGTAAAAGTACAACAATTTTTATTGATTATTGGCAGCAGCAGCAAGCAGATCTTCAGTGCTTTCGATGAGAAAGCTTTTTCCATTCGCCGACTTCTTAACGTACACAGACCCATACTTCGTGTAGACAGCAAACAGTTGTTGTTTTCGCCTGAGGCCAAGAGCACTGTTTAAGAGAAAACGTGTATGTCTTGTTAGGCTCTCATTGAGATAACAGCTCTTGTCCGATTCAATGCCCAGATGTTGGAGACGTAATTCGGTTGAATGTTTTTTACGGTAGTTTGCTGCTGACATCAAAACAGCGTTTCGCTCTAAAGAGTTGCTGAATTTCAACACAATGGGAGATGTGGCGGTGTTATTATTGTTGTTTCTCTTTTTTGTTCGAAAAACATTTTGTAAGAGAGGCGGCTTGCAATCAATAGTGTGACAGAGTTGGACAAATAAATTTTTTAGGTTTTCATTTGGAACTACAGGTATTCCGAAGAGCACTGCATCACACGCGACTTCATTCTTTTCCAAGGCCTTGCAACGCCGTTGAAGCGCGGCAATTTCAGCGTTCTGCGATTGTATAGCAGTGTTGGTGTCTTTTTCAAGCAAATCGATGCGATCAATGATATTTCTCTTAAATTCATCGAATTGCTGATTCCAGATTGCACTTACTTCATCAATTTTGCATAAAAATTCACTTCGCATTTTGGAGATTTCATTTGTGAATCCGAGCTGCAGTGACACAGCTTGTTTACATAGATGCTCCTCTAATATTTTGGCGGTGAGGGGAGTATTGACATGACTCGGCTGTTTTACTGCAGGCGAAACTGATGGTGCGGGTTGAGTAGGCGTTGATGGCAGGCCTTTTGTTGAGTTCGCTCTTGGTCGTAGGTTGGGAGCGGACATAACTGCAGTTTGTAGTGGTGGCAGGGAAATGACAAAGCAGTATAAACAATTTTAGCAAAAACCGATTATGTGCCGGAAAATTAATTTAGTCAAAACAAAAGATGTAGAGTTTATTAAACACAAAAACCGGATAAATGATCAAATGTCTATAGGCTTTGTATAAATTTATTTATCGACTTTTCTCACTATTTAGCTCACTTTAGCTGGACAATAATAAAAACGCGTGCTTACTCACTCATACTATTCACTCATTCCAGCATATCGGCTGGATTGTTTGGTTCATTCCCAACTCAATAGCGGGCAAAGTAAGAAGCATGTAAATATTTTAGGTTTTTCGACCTTCTACTATTATTTTTAGTGAGGGGGGAATAGGTGACGAAATTTCTTTATGCTTCATATTATGTGAAATCGAACTGGTTCAGTAGACTTACAGCTCTAAGGGATGTTGCCATGTAGCTCTAGGACGTTATAAGCGAGTTTGTTATTCCATATGTGGTGAAAATTGTATAAATACATCTCAGCTGGGAGTCATGATTACTTCGCAATACTTTGTGTTTCATTTGGATATTTCTCCTAAAATAAAATAAGAAACCTAAAATATTCGAAATGATATTTTAAAGTTAAAAATAAAAAGTCAATTTTTTTCCAGACCTTTATATATTACGTTTCTCAACAATTCCCCGTTACCGACACACCTACCAATCCAAATTTAGTCATTCCCTCCCCTCTGCAACATTTCCAATTTCCAAATTGATTTGTCATTCAAAATTATCTCACCTAAGCAATATGAAATCCCTGACAGGAAATAAAATATCGCATCGAATACAAAACCGAGGGGTACACAAAAGGTGGACAGCGAGAGAGAGAAAAAAAAAACAATTTCTAAATTTAGGAAGATGCAGGCGGCCGGAAGAAACGATCGCAAGCAAATAGAAAAATTATTAATATGTATGGGTAAACTCTCTAAGGACCAGTGCCACAAACGGAACGTGTACGCCTTCTGACTTTTTTCATTGAATAACAAACAACGTGGTCCTTTTTTTTTCTCGTCATCCTTTTTATTCCCCCATTGTTCCCACAAATTGAGGTACCGCTATTGTGTTACCTCAAGTAAATAAAAGAGAGATTGATTCCCTTACCGTCACCGTATACCAACTCTGTGTGTGACAATGGGCACACGTAAACCCCGCAAAAACCGAAGGAAGAAAAATTACCTTCAAGACTCATGGAATTAAGAAGCCAGCAAATTGTACTGTGAAATTCAAATAAATTCAGACTGTTTGTGGATTAAGCGAGAGGTCCTTAGTGTTAAGTGATAGTGTTAGCCTGATGCCAACAACCAGTTAGGCGAAAAAAAAAAAACAAAATGTGTGCGGAACAGACGAATTACGAACAAATAAGGCAGCAGATGTTTCTAAGACGCTTATGTGTGACTTGCGTCAAAGAAAATACAAATGACGACGACATTCGCTTTCGACTTCTGTGCATCCACAAATTGAGGGGTGGTTTTTGATGTACAGAAATCATCAGTTAAGAGGACGTACACAATGGGTAGGTACCTACTTTTATAATTAATTAAAAATTGAACAAATGTTGCTTTAAAACTTGGCCCGTAGTCTCGGGCATATTTCGTTATAAGTTAGAACAAGTCATTGACCTCAATCAGCCCCTAATCTGCAGAAACGGGAATGGAGTAGGAATAAGTAAAACATATGTTGTTACAGGTTTCGTTCGATGTTTGTATGTCATCTTTGAGTATTGAAATTTTCTCTGTAGCCCGATTTTTCATTGTCTATGAAAGTTTGGGGTTAGTACCAATACCAAAAGGGTTTTGTAAAAATAAGCGAACAATGACAACCTCGCAGTTCCATAGGCTGTGAAAGACCCAGTCGGAATTAAAGTCAGTTTGGTTCAATGCTGGTTGGCCATTTCAAGAAGATAAGTGCAAGTCTTTAAAGCCACCAGTGCACTTTACCAAACAACAGTTCTTAGAATACCGAATAATCCACACAAATAAATTTAAAATTCAATTTTATTTCATATTTTTCGATTCCAATTTTCTAATTCACTACGATTTACATTCTTCTATATACATGGTTGGCATTCAGAAGGATTGTTATACGAGTGTTCATCTGCAATACAATTTCGCAAATGAATTTATTTTCAGCTCCTTCGTCGTCTTCTTCCGTGGAGTGCTGAAATATTGGGTCGTTGTCCTATTAGAACCCTAAGATTAGGGATATACATTTTCGCTTTTGTTTTTGATTGTGTAGGTAGGTATCTGTTGGCAGCTGTGATCGTATTTCCAAGGGTTTGCTGGTAGTTGAATTGGGGTGCAGTTTGAATGGGGTTTATATATTTGTTTCACCTATATCGGTACCTAAAACATTTTAACGGAGTTATAGATTTTGCAGGTTTAGCAATCGCAAATAAATGTCAAACATAAACTAATGTTGTTGTTGTAAATAAATAATTTGACTTTTCTTTAGTTCTATTGTGGTATTCTTCGAAAGCTAAAACTGATACCACTCGCACAATGATTTTTATAGTTATATGTCGCCAACGATTTTTAAAAGTATATGTCGCGCACATGTCCTTTCTCCGAAAAATGCTGTCAAGCTAGTTACGGTGGAATATTTATGATATTTATGATTATGTTGAGTTTGAGGGAACAGAAATTAGCCGAAAACTTCTGTGCTATTTTTCATGCTTTCAGGTTTCTTGGTCCAAGAGAAAACATAGTCAAACATTAAATAAGCAAATAATTTATAAAACAAGTCTACTTTTAGGCGCAAACTCGAAACTGCACGGCAAATAAATTAAAAAACCTCTGAACGCTCAAAGACCGTATTATTCAGAGCTATCTGGGTCCTCCATAACCGATTTTGGGATTTATGTCGGAAGAAGTTAAGTTGATAACTGCATTTTTTTTTAAAGCAGTCCATTGGGGGAAGAAGTGGATAAATTTGAGAAGCCCACTGAGTGATTGAGTTTATTTAACCCCACTTTATCATACTATACAATGAAGAAGTAACGCCAATTCTGGAAAGAATAAAACGGTCAATTTAGATGCACGATTTAAATTGACAAAGCTAACGTCAAAATCAATGCATACTTTCGGGGCTTCGATATTTTTTTAAAAAAAACTTGGGGCAGGTTCCTTATAACAATAATCGTTTTTGAAACTTTAATGACCATAAGGAGTTATTTTCTGCCTGAATTTGTTTCACTATCGTCAGCTTCCATTACATCTGTGGAAAATGAACTGGATTAAGGTCTCAAACTCGTAATTTTGGCATTTAGTTGTTACTTTGGGTGTCTATCGTTTCGAAGATAATCTTCTAAAAAATTACGGAATGAGCGCCCTCATTTTTTTTTAGCATACTCGTACGTGCTGGAAATGATTTTATTAATACCAAAATATTTCGGAAACAGAGCGTTTATTAGCTATATTTTTGGGACCCTACCCGCGGAGTTTTTTGGGAGCAAAAAATAGTTTGAGGTTTGAGGTAATTTATATCTAGAGTTTACGAAACTATTAAACTCAATTTAATTCAATTTTAAAAAGTTTAGTCTTCCTTTTCAAGCAACTCATCCCCAATGCCTACGTTTACTCAGTGTTGTCTTGGCTTTGTCGTATTTCGGGCTATATTATTTCTTAAAAAACGATAAAAATTACTTCGCCCAAGACAATTTTGCGCTATATTTATCGTTTTGCGACTTTTGTTTGTTTTATTCCTTCAACTACAAAAAAGAAATATTTTCAAACAAACCCGCACTTTTAAAACTTGGCAGCCCTCTTACATTCACGTGGAAGTGACCAGAGACAAATGATACTGAGACCCCCAACACACAATCCTCTTGCCGCTGGGCCCCTCAGTTTTTTTTCAAATTCGCCATTTTGTTTTCCTATCGGTGTTGTGTCAATTAAGAATCCGTGTGACATGCAAAAACATACAAAAAATACAAAAATAAATGCTGCCAACCTCGACAACCGTGGGGAAATGTGCTAGAATTCGGGAACCTTTTCACATTACTGAATGCCATTGGTTAGTAATTATATATTGTTAAAAGGCGAATAATTTGATTTCTTTGGTTAATAAAACTAGCTAAATGAGATGTTCTATATACTAAAAACTTATTATGACAAATATGGTTACGTTTTTTCTGCTTTTGAATATCATTAACTTCGATTTCATGTGTAAATTTTTCTTAGATAACTTAAGAAAATTTGCTCAAAATGTTTGAATTTTCCTTCAACACATCTACATTGTTCATTTTTCATTAATATTTTAAGCAAATGTACACTTACCCATGAAAGAAAATATTATCCAAACGTAATGAATAATTTCAAATTTAACGGATAAAATTCTATGAACGCTGGCAGCAACTTTGCCCACAGCGGAAGTGGCATATGCAAGGTGCAAGCGTGTTGGTGAGTCGGAATTTTTGAAGTTACGTGACATTTGTCAATACGAATTTCTATGTAACAATACAAGCGCACTTAGCATTTGCCACCCCATAAAAATATAGCTTGTAGGCTAAGTAACGGGAAATCGGTCGGAGTTGGTGGTCTCAGTATTGTCTCTGGAAGTGACATCCAACAGTCGTTCAACTTGCAGGCGTGTGCCTTTTATTTTCCAGGCATTTTGATTTGACACAAACCACAAAAGCCAATTGCAGAAGATAGAGGTCATATAAAATTCGCGGCACGCATAAGTGAGATGGGAAAGTGGGAAAAATACCAAAATAAGTAGTCAAAGAATTGGGAAAATTTTCAACGATTCAACTATATTCAACTTTTCATTATATTCAACTTTTCTGGGCAACGATTTTGGGCTACATTTTTTTAAGGTTTGGGCGCTTAAAGTAAACTATATTCTAGCAACTTGTAACATCTCAAGGTTTCCCAAAAATGTTTTTTTTTTTGTTTGTTTATTTAATCCATTTGGGTTTAGAAAGGAAAGCGGTTTCTCCTAATAAATTGTAAGAGCCATTATCTTCCAGAGACGAACTTATCATTTACGTGCATATTCGGACTTAATTTCTACAACAACCCACCTAATTACCATCTGCTAGTCGAACAAATTCAAATATCGATATCGATGCAGATCGATTTTACTCATTATATTAACATAGCTTTTATCCTTGTCGGACTGGTGGTATGAATATCTCTGAAAGGTACCTACTTGTATAAATATATATAAAAATATTTAAACGGAACATGATCAGGGCCACTTCGCAGCCCATTTGCCCATTGCATACCGTACTTAATCATATTTCTGCAAGTGTGGACGTCCTGGTAGGAATAGTCCGTGCAGTTACTAAAAACAATGAAACCTGTGCAATAATCAACATCAAATTAGTATCATCTGGCATTGCCAGACAATGTCTACCCCAAGACCTTGAATATCAACCCGTAATCACGCGCAAACACGCACAAGTTGACACAACATAACGAATCTCCCATGCGCGGATGTCCTTAATTACACGCTTGTCTATCCTCTGGTGTTAACTGCTGTAACCTCATCTCATTATCATTACCACTCATCATCCAACAACTTCTCATAATCTAGTAGTTCTCCTTCTTCTTCTTCTGCTTGTGCTGTAGCCAGCTTCCTTTGGAAGCCTCTGTTTTTTGTTTTTTTTTTTGCTGCTTCCACTCCGACGTTGATCACGATCATCATCAACATCAAACGACGACCGTGCGCGCGGACCTATAGTCTATCCTATATCCACATCGCACCTTAGCAATCTGTCCGTTCATCCGTTCGTCCGTCTGTCTGTCTGTTGAGAGTGTGTACACACACCTTGCGCAACATGAGTTTGCAAACAGCTCTCGCCTAAACTGATACACACACCGAAGTGTACGTGGCGACTCAGACGCGTGCGCAAATATTTAACATGACCCCTGTTCCGCTTGCTTTTTTCTTCTTCCTTTGTGCTCTTTTCAGCTGGCTCGATCGAAATGGAGCAGACTGCTTGCACTTGAAATAGTTTACATAATACAAAGAACAAAAGCGGCTCCAAACAACTCCCTATTGCGGATCAGCAGGATAGGATCCTTTGTGTCTGGGCTGTGTATTTTATGCACAGCAATGTGCATTTGTTTCGCGGGCTGTCATACCGGGGTGGCGCACGGTGCTGCTGATGGTGGTGGAAGCGAAGCTGCAAAGATAAACACAAACCGACGATGATGATGTTGACAGTGCAGTCAGTGGTGTGGTGATGCTGGTGCTATTGATGTTCAAGCTGTGCTAATAGAGTGTTAAGAAGATACCGGCCCATTTCATGGGAAATTGCATGCAACATGCGGCTTGGAGTCTGTTTCCTATATGCTGTGGTTACCATGCATATATACACCCTGAAACTAATCGACACCTTTTGCGTTTCCTCGATTTATAGGTTTGGTTTCTTTTTTTCTAAGACTGAGAGCAGAATTAGCATAGGGCTGGACTATGCGGGAATCATGAGTCATCAGCAGGTGCGTGTTCTTTAGAATGCATGTTTGGTTTGTCAAATTTTTAGGGACAAAAAGAGATTGTAACATTGGGAGGGCATTTAAGCCGGCGCGGGTGGGCGCTGCAGCAAGATGTAACTTGGCCTACATAAGGTATAAGCACGGGGCAGAATAGACCACAGGATCGCATTGGACCAAACTCTCGCCATTTTTATTACTTATCAGACACAATCAAACAGGTATACAAATAAAATCTCGAAGCGTGAAGAGATTACCTCGGCAGCACCATTTGTTATTTTCGTTCCTGTCCCCTTGACGTGAGTTGTCAACGATTTCTGAAACTTTAGTCCCCGAAAAAGTACCGCCATGCATTGAATCTCTAACTCAAACTGACAACAGAAATTCCAACTTGTTTGCCTTATGATCTTGCACTGATCGCAGGGAGTTCACGTTTCATTTGATACTCGTCATTCTATTGGACGATTATTGTAAATATTCGATACATTCCTTGAAAAGTCCGTTGAAAAGTCTAAAAGTCTGCTGTGAAGCACATTTTGCATAATTCTTGTTTATCACCAAAATCACCCGTAGGAAAATTGCATTTCGCTTCCCAATTCCTATGAACCTTCTCTATATGTTCGCATTTTGTTCTTTCGCGTTAGTTTTGGCGAATCGGTGGCGACTCTTCCTCAGGCATTAGCCGTGATGTCAATCATATTGGGGGATACCTACTTAAATATTGCCGGGGAAACTTAAGCTAACTACCTGGCGAATGAAGTCTTCTTCCGGGAAATTCGAGCGGAATGAAATGCGAATCGGCTTCTTTTCTTGAAGACCGCCAAATATTCTGCCGTTCACCAAAGTCGTGTTCAGTTAAATAGATTTTCTATACATTACGTAGAAACGCTTACCTTCAGAGTAGATTATTGGGACTTTTGACGCCCTATAACCTCCTAAAATAAATACTGGTTTGGAATTGCTGTGGATGTAGTTGCTCTTAACTGATAATCGACTGTATACAATTGAAAGCTATTGTCATTTCAAAAATGTACACTTTAGAACTCGCTATTGAAGCGTTATAGGTCCTCCTTTTTATGGGAGAACTATTAAAATAAAATGTTTGGTCCTCCAAATTCAGTAACGTACCCCTCTCTCGCCCTTGACTTAAGCGCACACACTTCTATGACCCTACAACTCATCTGGGTTCATCATTTATGTCCAGTTCCAGTCTGTATTCGATGCCTCTCTCTCTCTAAAACACCTTTCGATAGAAAATGTTATCTTATTCGAAAACTACCTTACCTCAAGAGAAGAGTTCCATTCCAACCCAATGAGTCATAGTTCCACTTTCTCATCCTTTTCAGTGGCAAATACCCTCGGGCTATCGGTAAAATACATTTCCAAATTTGCTTATACCCAAAAACCAATTACTCACCTCCTTCGGAAACGATCAACGAAATCTTTCGTCAGATCCCATCTATTAATTATACACTTCTGTGTGGACGAAGGGACTCACGTCTCTCGTCTGTTTTCAAATGAATTTCATGCATTTCAACGGCTGTTCCACAAAAAAAAAAAAAAATAACAAGAAAAGAAGCGAAACCGCCTGTGCGACCATCCGATAAACAAACTGTTAACATTTCAATATTCCTGTCTATGCCACCCGATAGATGGATGCCCTTGCCCATTGCTGAGTGAGAGCGAGATGCCGAAGGCCCTAAAAGGGAACAAAATATCCTGGCAGATGGTCATAAATTATTGAAATGTCAAAATAAAAGAACCGCCTACATCAATGGTCAATTACTGTCAGCCAGAGTTGCACAAACACACACACACTCACACAAATGAGGACCCGCCGCTCTGTTTGCCTCATCTAAAAATTTACAAGTATGGGTATACAACGAACGCAACCATTTTATAGAAGTTTGTTGTATGCAGCTCTCTGACCATTACAAATGAGGTTCCATTTATTTGATTCTCCTTTCGTCGTCCTGCGTTAAATTAATATTCCCATTGTTGGTTCCCTTTGGTTGTAGTTTGGTTTTCGAATTTCACCTTCAACTAGAGAGGCTACCATGTGACTGGTACAGGACAGACAAAAATTCAGTGGCTGGATGAATGATTCAATGATTTTTTTTTTGGGGGAAATAGTGAGAAATATTTGAGACGGGTAGAATTTTTTTTATTTAATGGGCTTATAAAGCGGCATTCGATGAATTCAAAGGCGCACGTTGGAAAGATTTGCAGATCGATGGTGATCGAATTAGGTATATGAGGAACAGAGGTAGGAATTACTTTTTTTTCTAATTAGTTGAGTAGGTACACTAAATGTGAGTTGGAGCACATGCAAAATTTGAATAGCTGATTGGATTCACACTCGCTTTGCATGTGATGCAAATCAAATGAAAACTTCCTGCATCCAACTGAGATCGACATCCCAAAGCCTTCAAACCCTTTGTTGCAGACCTATGTCGAGCTATTTTCTCTGGGAATTCTCACTGTACAACTTTAATTGAACACATCCAAGTCTGTGCATCATAAAAACAAAGTACACGACAGCCTCATTCCCATTCTCACACCTCGTGTATTTTTTTACAAAGCAAATGGATACACAAAACCACACACAGAAGAAAAGAACCCGCCACAGGATCAAGAATCCGCATTTCCCATCCCATGCTTTTTCTCCATCGATCGATGTGCGATGTGGGTGAGCTGTGCACAGCGCTCATCTCTGAGTTCAGGTCTTAACCTGCGAATAGCCGCCAAAGATGACTCAAATCACATCTGAAATGAGGCACTGATGGAATTCTAGAACAGGGAAAAAAAAAAGACGGAAACATTGTGACCAAGGGATCGAAGTAAGAAACAAATCGAAGAAGAAGCACAAAAAAGCAAAGCCAATCCAAAGTCAGAGCCAGACTTGGTGGAATGCAATCGCTGCGGCTGTGGCCGCGCATAACAAGCGTCTGGTTTAGTGTCGTTATTATTGTTATTATACGGTGTGCGCCGGATCTGATCAGAGGCTGCGGTGGATTTATTTTTATGGCCCATCGTTAAGACGACCTGATGAGATTTTATGTTTATTGATTAAGATATCATGCAATAGAGATTTTTGTTGTTGTTGTTGTTTGTTCCCACCCCAGCCCGCTCGGGTTCTGGCGGGAAGCGATTGGTCTCATCGGATACGAGCACCTTTGCCCACTTCTTGACGGTGCTGGTGATAAAACTCAAATTATATTATGAGTTCGGTTTTTTTTTTGTTTACGACTATGTTGTTGTTTCCGTCTTTGGGTGGGAATGGGAATTGAGTTGTTAAGGAATTTTAGGGGTTGATTGGGAGGTGGGAAACAAGGAGCTCCCATGGAAAAACCAAGATTGCAAAATTTATGTTGAAGGCTCAGATGTTTAGGGCGACCCTCATTGTTTTATGACAGCTTACTGTGTTACACTATTTGATGACATTTTAAGTAATTTATAAGGAAACTGTCAAAATATGTCGAAAATATTTGGATTATATTGCTTGGCAGGTAGTTAAAACAAGGGTTAAACTTTTCAAAAGACTGTTACGAGTCCAAATTTGACATTTCGCAATTCAGTGGAAGACCTTTGGCAAATATTAAAAAAATCGAGTTATTCAGCCCATCAGTATGGCAATGAGTATAACTTTGCAACCGATCACGCTCATTGGAGAAAGTTAAATTTTTGCTTGTCATGTAAAAAAACACGCGTCCGAAAACGCTTCTCAAAGCAAGTCGGATAAGTGTCCAAAAGGCCTCAAAAAAACGGTTCGAAAAATCGTAAAAAAACGAGGCAAGTAGCGTCATCAAAAGGGAATTAAAAAAGTTCAAAATAGCATCAAAAAGTTCGTAAAAAAATGATTAAAAATGCGTTCAAAATATTAAAAAAAAAAAAGCTTCGAGAAACCCTCAAAAAACCTTAAAGAGATCGTTAAGAAATGCTTCAAAACGCGTCAAAAAATACCCAATAACTAGTTTAAAAAGCACTAAAAAAGGGGTCGTGAAACGCCCCAAGAAACGTGTCAAAACATCTATATAAAACACTTTCAAAACAAGTCCAAAATTTTGGTAAAGCGCCTAAAAAAACGCTTTCCAAATGAGCCAGAGAACGCTTAAAAATAAATCCTTTGCAAAATGCGACCAAAAACTCATCAAAAGCGTGGCGAAAATAGCGCATCGAAAAATAATCCAAAAACGCGTCGAATATTACTCCAAAAAAAAAACAATTTAACGTAACAAATGAACCGGCAGTTCAGTAACAAAAGGAATTTTTTTAGTCTCTTTCAGTTTTCTAAAACCTCCCAAAAATAAACTCTCAGTCTACATCAGCCAATGGATATCACAAAAGAGCGTCATCCTTCTCAAAACCATCCCACCGCGGTAGGTGACCTTCCTCCAATTGATTTACAATGTCACAAAAATATTTACATACACGACTTGCAACGAATCCCACGGTAATTATTTGAAGCCTCTCTCCGTCCAAAGATCGCCGCACTATCAGACTCAACGCATCTTGCTTGGCCAGCCAATTCCGTAAATAATTTTCTCCATATATGTCTGCCGTATACGCCCGATTACGACAGACATTTAGCCTCGGACTTCTTTATTGCGCGCATGAATAGATTCCGACAAGATGCTCAAAACGGAGAAACTCCTTATCGCAAGATGTCACCCGCAAGCCCTTGCCAACTCTTGGCCCGCAGCAAGACCAACTATTTACAATGCCAAGGAATACGAAAATTATTGGGAAACAAAAAAAAAAAAGAAAAACAAAAATAACCAAAACCTGCTGGAGACGAAATGTTTCGCCGATCATACAAAATTCCTCGCCGATCAATGATGCAGGTCCACGGAGACAGCAGGGCTGCGCCAGGCCAAACCAATGCCGAGGAGAGACGAGCGACTTATAAAGTCACAACTTCATCTGATATAAATGACTTCTGTGTGGTCTGCTAAAAAATTAAGACAACTTCTGTGGCGTGTTCTCTGGCTGTGCTCACAGTGCATATATACTCGCGTCTGCAACACACCGCATGACCATGGCCCTCCATTGTCTGGCATTGTTACCAATTTTGTTATTATTATTATTTTTGTCTTCGTTTCGATTACTGAGGTAACGCGCAAAATAAACAACCACGATGAAGATGATGAACTTTCGTGCTCTGCACTGCCCACCGGGGCACCGCTACTCTCCAGACACCAGTGAGTTTTATACCACACTTCAAAGGTACGAGTATCCTTGTATAGTATATGTTTCAGTAAAAAAAAAATTACAAAGCGCAATCAGGCCGACCGAGAAAGGTTTGGACGCCAAAATGAAACGGTCAGCGCGCACTTAATATGCAGCCAAAAGTTTAATGCATAATGACAGTATCCTGTGGGGTCCACCGTGGGTCCATCACACATCATGGGAGTGGCCCAAACAACTTGAAGCAAAATAAATACGTTGGGACATTTAGATAGTATTTTTAAATGTTGCTAACAGAAGAGGGGCGCGTTTGCAAGTATATGGACACAGAAGCGGCTAAAATGGGCTTAGCGGTTAACGAGGGCAAAACCAAGTATATGCTGTCAAAAAAGAATCCAGCATCGACGAATCGGGCAGAACGTCACAATAGACAGCTATAACTTTGAGGTAGTAAGGGACTTTGTCTACCTTGGCTCTGCTATAACATCTGAAAATGACATCTCATCAGAAATCACACGGAGAATAACTCTTGCCAATCGCTGTTTGTATGGGCTGAGAAGGCAATGTAGAAGAGGTCTATCCCGAAAAACTAAGGAGACTCTGTATAAGACCCAGTCCTGCTGAATTGATCTGAAGCATTGACTATTTCCAGAGTGGATGAAAATATCCTTGGTCGTTTCGAGAGAAAAATTCTTCGTAAGATATTCGGTCCCGTTTGTTTTGACGGGTTCTGGAGGAGACGATTCAACGACGAACTATACGAGCTGTACAGCGACATCGACCTAGTCAAAAAACTGCGCATTTGACGGCTAGGACATATAGAGCGAATGGACATTAACGCTCCGGCCCACAGTCTTCGATTCCAACCCATAAGGTCAACGCAGTAGAGGAAGACCTCGCCTTAGCTGGCGCGAACAAGTAGAAAACGACCCCAACCATCTTGGAGTGCGCAACTGGAGGCAGTTGGCTAAGGACCGGCCTAACTGGAGAGGCTTGTTGGTTGAGGCCCTGGTCCACACCGAACTGTAGCGCCACCTAAGTAAGTATGTTACAGAAAAGGGGAGCAGGTTCAACTAGTAGGTACCTAGGGAATGAGTTTCTTTTATCTATTTTTGTGGTGTATGACAGGTAGCTCACACAAAACGTCACTAAGTACTAAGTTCGGTGTTCTATCAACGATAGCAGCCGAAGAGATCAAATTAAACTGCCTGGCCAATGGCTACATTACTATTACCGGGAAAAAATCAGCTTATCGAGTCCCTATAGTGTTAAACCGAGGAAACGACATTCAAAAACGATAATCGGCCAACTTGAAAACTTGAGGATTGCTAAGTCAGCGTTAATGTGGGGGCCTCGGATCAAAAATTGGTTCTGGAGTGGGTGGACCTTTGGACCCAATACCAAAGTCTCAATACCCATGGGAACGTGTTTCACGGTATTTCAGGCAGAAGTCCTTGCGATTGAGATCTGCGCAGCTTTAAACTCTAAAATGGGAATTAAACACCTCCTCTGCGATTTTCTGGCTAAGAACACGTAGCTTTTCCAAAGAGATACTTTCACCAGCGGAGCTCAGAAACTCTGTTACTAAGGACATATTGGCCTGCACTAGGAAGGTCACCTGTCTCTTGGACTAAACGACCCCTCTTTGATGCAATTGATCTCTTAGGTTGCAGTGTCAGCCATTGGGCAGGGGAAATTTATCTTTGATGCTTTCTCACAAATGTCTATTGCAATGTGAAAATAAAATACAACTCCTCGCGGCAGTAACTATTCCAAAACCAAGAGTTCTCAGGAATCCTTCGTGTGATCTTCGGTCCAGTTTGTAATTTTAGAACTTTAGAACTACTTGTTAGAGCTACTCAAAAAGTTGCAAAATTTATCGACTAACAGAGCTGAGACATAGAGACGACTGTACATATTTCGTCCGGAAAATTCTGATTGTGTTAGGTAAGCCGCCCTGCAAAGTTCAATGCTCAGTTGGGAGACGAACTCATCCAACACCGCAGGACCAACTTCGGATCGAAATACATAATAATGGTTCACGCTTATATTCGACTTGAACGCTGTCAAAAGTACTCCAACTCCAAAAATTAACCAAAATATCGGTTGATGCATCTTGTACTGTCACTGAATTGACCTCGTAGCTTTAGCACATATCTCCAGAGGGGCATGATTTTAGAAAACTTAGCTGAATCAAACCCACTTGCCACTATTCCTTAAACCCTAGAAAGATAATCATAAAATAAAGAGCGTAAAAGATAATCATACGTCTCATACGCCAATTAGTGTATTTAATTAAACATATGAACTTCTTATTATTTATAATTAATTTAAATAATTATATAGATACTATTCAAAAAAAATAAATTAATGATTTTTTTATATATAGTGGAGACGGTCAACGCGCTGCGGTTTAGAATTTAAAAGTTATCACACAATTGTCCCGCGCCATACGTCTCGTGGACGTGGATTATCTTTCTAGGGTTAATGGAACAAGCACACATCACAAAAGATGCCGCACGCCAACAAACCCGCCCGCAGAGGACAATAATTGTTTACCACCGAAATGGGAAATGTCCTGTCCACATCTTTGTCCCCAAAACTTGTACGATTATCGAACTAGAACATATGTGCGCAAAACATAAGTCCACCCACCATCGCGTTATGTTCTGATTCCTTAATTAAAAATAATAAAAGCGTTTCAGATGGCCGACAGCCAACATTGTGTGGGCTTTAATGAACCGCCAGAGCAGCGACTTGAGCAGCTCGCAACCGAATCGAGTGCAAAGTTCAAAGACCTGCCCTCCCCACTTCCAGGACATCGCTTTAGCTGTTACTAGTGCATAAATTCCTGTCAGGATCCAGCCCAGCCAGACGACAATTAAATACACACAAACAACGAACGCCCCTATAGATACATCGCTGCAAAAGGAGGTTGTTTAATGTGTGATGCAATCGCTGTGTTTGTCCTTTTTCTTGTCCAAACAGTCGTCAATGTCAGGAAGCCAGCGACCAGCACCAGCGAGCAGCAGCGTATATTCCCAGCGAATATTTATGATTTCTTAAAGCGTACAAACATCCTTTCCTTATGCTCCGATGCCCGATGGTTTATTCTTCCTCTAGGTACACGTTCAACAAACCAAATAATCGTCCTTTTCTGCTGTTCCTGTGGGAGAACTTTTGCGCCAGCCTCAAATTTATATACACCCTGGGCTGGTGGACTGGCGGAGGAACGACAACCAGAATGAGAAAGTTATAACTCTCTGTACAAAGGGACGATGAAGACGCCGTCTTGACGCTTGGGTCGCTGTAAAGAAATGTGGCGCCAAAAAATACTTATACTCCCGTTAGAGTTGTAGGGCGCGCTCTTGTAGTTAGGTAAGGGGGATTTTTCCCCATACAAAAAGGCCAACAAAATGGATAAAAACTTCCCAAGAAAAGATAATATTATTTTTTTTCCGTTCAACGGCTTCTTGTTGGATCCTTTGGAGGCGACTACACAAAAATGCGGGTGGTGACAGACCTCTCAAGCAGCAAAAAAAAAGAATAAGGTAGGATAGATCCGTTACCAACTTAAGTTATGATTTTTGGTGTTTTTTTGTTCGGTCTTCTGTGTTTGTTCGAGCATCGTCGGGATTGTTGTTTTCTCGAAATCATCAATAACAAGTCCTCGGGCGTCGTACACATATCTCCAATCGAAAACTATCATTACTTTTAGGGATGGGTTTAAATTTTACAACAGAGATAACTTGTATAGTTTTGCCATAAATAACGCCACTAACCGAGTGACGATTTAGCCGAGTGTATTGATGTTTGGAAGAGATGTTTTGGTAGTTCTTGGGCAAGTACCTTATTACGAGAGGATTTATTGTCATTAGTTGGTCAGTACGCATTTTTTTTGTAGGCGGTCTGAGGAGCCGCAAGGAGGTGGCTGCCTATTTGAAAATTAAAAGAAGCATTTAGCCGACGGGATTAGAGCTATACTGAATGTATACTTGAACTTCAACCCCCGAAACACGAAAGCTTCCCAATATAGCCGCTTGAATGGGTCTTAAATTTCAAGGTGGCTTCCATTCATACAAAAAAAATAAACTCCCAAAAATTGTTAATTGTTGCGGCCAGTATTATTTTTGTTTTAAGCCTGGATTGTCGCAAAAAAATATGTAAAGCACCGAATTGCGGACAAAATAGAATAAGCTCAATATAGATGGCGCTTTTAGCAGGCCCTTACAAGCCACTCCAGTCAGTCAATTGCTTTGACCAACAACTACCTCGCCAAGTTGGCTGATTTATTTCTTCCACTTGGCCTCAGACTTGATATGCTATTTGACCCTCCAGGTTAGAATCAAAGACCCACCAGACTGCAGCGTTTATGTGAATTTGTCCTAGTTGATCCGCCTCAAGCGTCCAACAGGTTGTTTTTTTTAAACTGTGTCGATGTCGCTTTACATGTCGTAAAGTTCGCCGTGGATCCACGAGCCCGACAATGCAAACATGAACGAATAACTAACCAATATGTTTTCTCCCAAAGCAGCCAATGACTTAAAATAATCTATGCTTTACATCCCTCGATCAGGGCTGGGACTTTTAGGAGTCTTTTTTTTAGGAGGAGAAGAGCTTACCACAAAGCTGCTTTTCAGCTCAAAGAAGAAGCGATTGTCAAGAATTTTGATGAGCTATCTTTTTCACAACAGAGGTTGAGAGACTCCTGAAGGTTATTGTAAAGATTAGAGAAAATTTTGCAAGACCCCTTACCGCTGGTGTGGGGAAGTCTAATGAGTCTCTAAGATCATTTCTTTACTAATGAATCCGTTTTTATTATTATTCTTCCTTAAATACTAAAATATTGCTTACGTTAGGTGCAAATATTTACAACTTAAATTACCAGGGGTCAAGCAGAGTCAGCGATGAAACTTGAAGCAATACGGAGCCCTCTTCCTCGCCGTTCCATCTATACAGGTGGTCAAGTTTGAAAGGGATGAGGAAACTAGATGTGGCTCTATATATCTGTGCAAAAATGTAATCGATTGCATACAGTTCTGGTCTTAAACAGCACTTATATGGGTCAATCAGTTTATTTGCAGGGGTTCGTATGCGTTGACACACTCCTTTGGGCTATTTTAAGGAACCTTCTGCTTTTTTAGTTGGCGCAGTTAATGAGCATAGCTTTTCTTAAAACAGATTTCCTTTAAGATCTTCGACTTTTTTTTTAAATCTTATGGATATACGGTGTTGCAGCTATCGATCGAGTCATCTCCAGCTTGGACTAAGCTCGACGAGGAAACCTTCGCTCGGGCTCGGAAGCTTTGTTGACCTTCAGATTGGATATAACTGTACTCGCTAAATATTTTTAACAGGTGATCAGGCTTGTGTTTTCATCGTCTTAATTAAAATATATTGTTCGTTCGGCCTTTAACACCGAGATTTTGGTCTTCATTCGTAAAAAGAGGCTGCAAAAATATTTTCTCCATATTCTCAGCACCGACTAGTGGTTCTCCTACAATGTTTTCTTGGTCGTTTCTACAGATTTTGTGCACCTTAACCTATTGGTAAAACGAATACCTACATTTGTCTCAAGAGTAACGTTTCTGCGAACCGCTTTTTGATTTACTGCGGCATGGTGATGGCGATCATGAGAAAACCGACATCAACCTTTCTGGTAGTGTTGTCAGTTGTCACTGGGACTTTTGCGTAAGTTTGTGTCGCTTCAAGTATCATCCTTACGCATAAGTATATTGACGGACATTCTGTCAGTTTCGTACAATCACTGTCTTTCGAAATTTTGGTGCCATACGGCCTTAGACTGCATCGTAGCAGATGTAAATAATAGATAGAAGACATGGGTCAGTTTCTGTAAGGCGAACACGTTAAAAAGTTTTCGTGCGCATGAGTGATTCGCTTGCGTTGCAGAAGTAAATCGTTCGTTTGAATGTTTCGTCTTACAGAATGCCAACCCAGGCTTTTTTCATTATTCTTGTAGCGATATTTCAGTGGCCACAAGGCAAAACCGCTTAAGTCTGTTTTACTCATTGTTCAGGAGAGCAGTTTAAAGTTCTTTTTACTCTGTGAATTAAGCTGTTCTTTTTTTGAAATCGTGGCCACTTTTTTAAAGATATAAAGCTGAAAAAATTTTAATAATTGGGTACGCTGAATCTAATGGCATCAAAATCTCAATCTCGTCTTAGGTCGACTTAGGCGGTTATGGTTTGTGGCCACGGATTTTAAGTTAGCAAATAATAACCGGGCCTAAAATTGAAAACAGCATGTCTAAGAGGGTCATGGAATTTATTAGCAACGACCATAAAATATCTACCACAACTTCAGCTCAGTGGCGTTCCCAATATATCATAATGCAGAGATGATCCATAATATGTCCAAAATGCTGCCAAAAACAGCCTCAACCCATGGCTTGATCTTGACACAGAGAAATACAGACGGCCGGCGTAATTTATCTCTTTGGAAAATTCCTGGAAATTGTTTTGCTTTCACAAATCGTCCGCATTAAAGATGACATGCTGCAGCACCGTCCTTACACTTATCACCGCGCACAAACAAATGTCATCACTCAAATTAATTAACACTCATTAGCATCCCAATTAGAGAGCGATGACATCCCTACTTAAGTAGATAATCCGCCGTCATCGCAACCGGTTCTTGTATTCGCCATAACAAAAGCGCACGATGCGACCAAAGGTTGACATGGGAACAACTGTCTGTCGCACTGCGCGCCGCAGCAACACCAAAAATGGTCAACAAGTTTCGCAATTTTTGGTGGCCCATGGCCCCTTCAGAGATCCCTTTTTCGGAATGATTAAATGCCACTATTACCAACATTATCCCCAACAACAGTAAAATGGTTTATTAGCGGCTCCTCAGTGTGCGGCACGCCGATGCAGCCAAACCTATCCGGGCCGGACTGGAGCGGAGCACCAAGGCGTCTACAATTACTTCAATGCGGGCGGTAGCCATATACAAGTCGAGTATAATTTCACTTTTGATGGGGACGTAAGAGAGTGGCAGCAAACTCCCCACACCGAACACCCCACAGGCGACAGGCCACAACATCCAGTCGCGATGTCCTTAATTTATTCCACACAAGCAACCAACAACGTCAACGGATGGATGGACGGACGGATGGGAAAGGGCTGCCCCCAAAGTACCAAACCGACACACAAAAATTTCGTGTGTAAATTCGGGCAATCTGGAGTTCTCATGATTGGGCGCATTTAAGGGGCTTGGGAATGTCTTTTATCCCCCCCTCGTATGTATGTTTGCGAGACGTCTGTTGTGGACAGCAACGGTGCAACAACAACGTCGACGACAACAACTAAGCGGCAGTAACTACAGCACCGACTTTGCCGCCGTCGACGACGACGACGATGTGGACGACAACAACGAAGTGATCATATTCCTGTAAGGAATTTCCAAGCTGCCCTGGAGCGAATACTTTGATCTTGTGGAATTTCGCGGATGGTTAGCTAACCCAATTAAAAAGTTAGATTTTTGATGCTGCGTATCTGGGCTGAGAGAGAGGAGAAAAGAGGTCGAATACCAATGCTGGTGTGAGGCTGGCTTCGAGGAGAGTATGAGGCTTGGTGTTGGGATGAATTCGCTGAGAGGTGGACATGGAATGCGTACCACACATGGCGATATTTGATTGGAATTGATTATTTTTTTTTTTTGTTCACTCTCTTGGGCCGTTGGGCATTTGCATAAGAATCTCATATAAGAACAGGACCTTAAAAATCAGCGTAGCATTTTTAATTAAATTTAGACCAAAAAACGGATCTTCTTCGTATAAAATATTGCGGTCCATTATCTAGCCAGTCGACTTTGAGCCGCCTCCAGGCTCAAGCTCTGAGCAGCGCCAACTGAATGCACAGGCAGCTGTTTGCTTAAAATAGTATTCAAGATCGCCTGAAATCACTTTGTCTTTTGGGCCTGATATATTAATCAGCGGCTAAATATTCACAGTATGACAAGTCCTGAAGGCGCATTCTTTGTTCGTTATTTAGGGTCTTTCAGAACGATTTTCCGAGGTATTGCAGCCTTTATCAGAATCTTTTTGGCGGTTTTCGCATCGGTTTTCAAGTATTTTTGTGGGAGGTTTTTCGAGTCGTTCTTCGGACCAGTTTTTAGGTCGATTCTTGCCAAGAATTTCTAGGGGGCTTTCTTGAAGAGTATTATGGAATGATTTCGAAACCTTATTTCGAAAACTTTTTGGGAGTTTATCGATGCGATTTTGGATAGTTTTGGAGGAAGTTTTAAGATAAGTTAAAGACGGTCCTTTACGATTGGTGGCTTGGGAGATTGTTTTTCTGGGCAATATTGAAGTAATTTTTGGAGCGGTTTATAGGTTGTTTTTATGAGAGAATTTTGGTTTATTTTTAGGTGACTTTCTGGTTATTTTTGGGACGTCTTTCAAGGGGTGTTTTAGAGCGGTTTTACGATGTGCTTTTCAAAAAATGTTCGCACCATTCGAGGTTGCCTTTTCCGGCGTCTTTGTCGCTGCTTTTAAGGACCGTTTTTAAAGTATTTTTTAGTCGTTAATAGGACTTTTCGAGGCGCTTTGAAGTATTTTCTGGGGGTGATATTGGAGTGTTTTTCAAGAAGTCTTACTTCTGTGAAGTTTTTCGAGGCGTATTTTTAAGCGTTATTCGATTTTTTTTTTAACTATTTACGGGTTAGTCTTGGTTACTTTTTACAGCCGCTTTGAAGTATTTTCTGGGGGTGATATTTGGAGTGTTTTTCGAGACGTTTTTTAAGTGCGATTTACAAGGTTTTTATGGCATTTTAGGGCGAACATCTAGTAATTTTGGGCATTTCATGGATGTTATTTGAAGGCATTTTTCGTGTCTTATTGGGGTTCTCTGACCGCTTTCGCAAGACAACATAATCATAGTTGGCACTTAAGGAAAAGAGGTGCGGAATTATATTTCGAAATCTTAATCTTATAACCTTACTTTTCAACTAACAATTTGCTCCCGAGATATAACTGGTATTCTGATTGTATTGCTGTAATGTTCTTATGGTGGACCGCTTAACGACATTTACTTCGAGTTAGCAAACGATTTCGGAAATTACCGCTAAGTCCAGCTGTCGAAGTTATTATTCACAAATTGGTATTCTGCCGTCAAATTAAACAACCATTTTCGACCAATTACCACATCGCATAATTTTAACTGAATAAGTAGTACGAGACCACAATACGCAGTCAAATATACTTTGTCAGCGCGCTTAAGACTTCATAGTGACACAATCAAAAATATAAATTAGCGCGGCAACGAACAAATCATCGCGCCGACCACATTCCCACTAACAACGCCATCAATTATTATGAAATCAGCAAAACAGCCCCAAACGAAGTCGCGGCAGTCGGCACGGCCGCACACTGTTATTATTGGCCACAAATTTTACAACCACACTCTGATTAGATTTTATGGCCGCGTTTGCCGACACAGCCGAACCCATGATCGCATCATTCGTCTGGGCCAGGAGTCGGTTGTCGGTATGTGAAAATCACCGGGATAATAATACGCACAGCGCATCCGCAGCGGCAGGGCAGTGGTGGCGTTACCTACCTGAATGGAGGGTGACCAGCTCGGAGGCATTTGGCGAAATTTTAAATCACCACCGGCTTCATCACATCAGATCGGTCCAATTGGCACCAATTTAAAAGGTACACAGACGATTTTCGGGTGGATGCAGCGGCACCAGCACGCGGGACAAAGGTTTGCGAAACAAAAGGGTATAAATGTGCGCGCAGATGCCTCGAGGATGTCGATGCAGTTGGGAGGGTGGCTGAGAGGAGATTCACCATCGGAATAAACTGACTGTAATTTAAAACGCCTCGATACGGAATGTCTACCTGGGGATAACAAGGCACACCAGGTGAGAGCAACGCCTGTGATGCAAGCCTCCTCCATATCTCCAGTGATACAGAGAGTCGACGTGCGTAATTGAAATACCTGATGAAGTGTCATCTCTGCGAATTCCTTCCAAAAGTCAAATGATTGATGTGCCTGTCCGACTGTCGTCATAAAATCATCAACTTGCGAAATTTATTTGGGTAAACACAAGTCAACAGGTTGGCTTATGCCACCCAAAACGACCGCAAATAAGCGCCTTATAATTTGCCCTTAATAGGTGCGATCAGTTCTCATTTCTCGGCGGCCTGATGAGGGTTCTGTCTTCTGTGTCGTCGTTGTCGACGTCGTTCCATTTTGAAGTTCTTGAAATACCTATCTCAGGCGCAGAAGAAACGAATCAGTTTTAATGACTCCTTTTCGTTGGTGGTGGCATTTATTACCCGCTTCGAGAGAAGTGACTTTGTTCACTTTAGAAGCTGCCGCCGCTGCGCTTATGCGACTGTACCCAGTGCGGTCCTTCATCATCTCGTCCTGGTGGTGGTTTTGTGCAAACAACGATTTGGCCAAACGAGCAAGCAATCACACGAGATAACATTTTATGGTTGTTTCGGGGCAACAACATGATAGTTTGTTGTCATTGCGGGATTAGATGAGCCCGTTCCACATTATCGTAAGGTTCATCTTAACGATTGTGTGAATGGATGCAACTGAATGGACGAACTTGAGTTAAACGAAGAGGTTCTTAAAATTTGAAAAACTTGACTTGAGCTTGCGATGTGCCTTTTTATTTTCATCTAGGGCTGAGTATTGACTCGTCCCTTCCAGGGTTTTTCAATGGAGCATAGGCTTGTAAGGTATATTTATTCAATTATCATCCCTACAGGTGTAGGGACGACTTACAACTATTTTAGCTTTATGTAGGATAGCAATACCTGCTCTAATATTTGGGAAAGCGGGCCACTGACAGAAGCAGTTTGTGTGTAGCAAAAGGCGGCCCAACGAATAACGTCGTTCAGTGCGATGCCAAACGTAGTACTTGTGTATGGATGTAGGCTAATTCTCCATACCCATTACCCCCTTTTTGTCATTATTATAAAATAAATTAAATAAAGTAAAAAATGAGCTAATTTCACTGGGCACCCATAATCGGAATCTGGTTTTCCGACTTTTTTTTATCGTGTTGTCAAATTATCTTTTGGGACGCTTTCGGAAACTTTTTCGGACTTTTTTTGAGGCATTTTCAAAGTTCCTTTCGGGGCATTATTTTGTCGCGTTTTGAGGCCTTTCTGGCGACACTTCTGACACGTTTTCGTACAGATTTTTCAACGCTTTTAAGGCGTTTTTTGGAAGATTTTTGAAGAATTTATTGGGACATTCTTCAGTGCATAACTTTGTTGCACTTTGAGGACTTTTTGATGACATTTGTGACACATTTTTTGCTTCTCTTTTGAAGTATTTTTAGTGTTTTTTTTTTGACACTTTTTCGATCATTTTTTTTCGGTTCATTTTTGAAGCATTTTAGTGGGTTGTTATATAAAAGAATTTAAAGTGTTTTAAGGATCGTTTTTAGGCGCCATCTTTATGTCGTTTTTCGGACCGTTTTTTATGCGTAAATTGGGTGCTTTTAAGCGCACCTTTTGTCTAAGGAATTAGACGTAAAATGTAGATTTAAACGTAGGTAAATTTTACGGAAAAAATACGTTTGTCGAGCTTCAAGATTTATAACGGACTTTATCTTGCTATGGCTTTTTATTCTCACTCCATAAGTGCCTTTTTGGAGTATGCAATTTTTTTTTGTAATACTTTTCTTTGATATAACAACTAATATAAGTCATCCTCCTACAATACCAGCCCGTCATGTCCTCCGTAAACAATTCTCTGCCAAATTAGAAAATAATTCGGAGTGAAGCCGGTTATGCCGTGGATTTTTTTTAAAAGCCAATTTCGCTACACGATCATCACTGTCGAAAAAACTTTCTCTTACATTTTACTTTTCAGAACTAAACCTCGCATCAATGGAATAGGTTCAAACCGTTTTTATTTTTGTATCCATATACATTTTGTCAAAATTTCAAAGGGAATCCCAGTCTATTTTGTTCGCTACGCCAAGACTCCATGTCCTTGTTCATATCGTGCACACACCTATATAAATTGGCCTCACTAACTTTTCACATCGATTATCTTGGTAAATGCAGAAAGAAAAACGAGGAAAAAGATGTGCGAAAGTAGAAATCGTCACTATATACCAAAATGCCGAAACAAGCTCATTACTTATTCCCGGGCTAACCGCATTAAATTCACCACAGCGCCTCAACCCTTTGCACTTTCTCACGAGGAGCTCGCAAAAATAAAAGATCACCAAAAAGGGAAAAATCATTCCGCAGCGCCTGTAATTTCCATAAATAAACCGAAGAGCCCAGCGAAACGTCGACACAAGAGCAACGAACAACAAAACGCAAACGCAAAAAAAAAATTGCAAAAATAATATGCATTCCATTTTTTTCGGGTCCAACTAAAGGAAACGCCGACTAACAAGATCCCATTTATTTAAATTGCATTGGCCACAGAATTGGACCGTGCTCTCCACCATCACCTCCACCGCGCTACCATTCTCCTGCCGCGCCATCATCACTTTGGCTTTGACGATCGTAATTAATGCAACAACGAGAGGCAGGATGAAAAAGCGCCTGACGCGACCTGCGACTGCGATACCGAAACCGAAGAAGAATAAGAATAAGAAAAAGAATCAGTCGCCACCAGTGCACAATATTCCTCCCCCCGAAAGGCCGAGAAACAAAGCGCTAAAGCTCGTCGCGCATTGCACGCATCAAAGACCAATTTCGAATTCAAATAAATCATCGCAGGAAATTTGATTTTCCCGTCGTCGTCGTCGTCGCGTTGGTCGTCTCTTCCAGCGCCGAGCAGCCCAAAAAAGTACAATTTCGCGGCCAAACTATGGCCGGCGACCACAAATCACAATCCTCTTTCACAGATCAACAGTTCTGTCCGGTTTGCCGCTGTGGTGAAGCCACCACTGCATCTGATTGAATGAAGTGCGCGGCATAATCGATAATCATACACTTTGACCAGGCGTCAACCACAGGAACCGCAATAATTTATCTCAATTTTGTGTCGGTTCCAGGTTACAAGTTGGTTCGGTCGGCGGGAGAGGGTCAATAAGGCGAGGCGCGGCCAGGGCGACGAAGTGATCTCTCGTGGAGGTGCGAATGGCGCAATTGATGCGCAGACGCCGCCGACCCGCCACCGCACAGCCACTGCTGATGATTCCACAAAAATGGGTTTCACAATTTTTGTGCTAAATCATTCGCCGAATGGCCGAATGGCTCTGTGAACCAAGACACAAGACGGCCCGAATGGAATCACTTTGTAGCCTTTGTTCGGATTCGGATTGTCTGTCGTTTTCTTGTTGTGCGCTGTCTGGGGGTTCATGGTGCGGTTGGTTTCTCTTGTCTGGCTGTGACTGCTGCTAACTAGGTTCAGCTAGACTGTGAGAATGAAAATACGAGGCGACAAATACCAGTAAGAGAAGTCATGTCAGGTGACGGCGTTGCCTTCAGAAATTCAGAAATTCGCTTTGATGGGATATTGTAATTAGGTTAAGGTTTAATGACTTACGCATTATGTTGGACAACACAAGCAATTGCTGGTTTAAGGACACAATCGCTCTTTGTATAGACTCAGACAGTGAATCATCGCACGCTCTTTGAGAACAGGTTCATTTCGTGGATGACCCAGTTTACCAGTGGCGCTGCGAAATCACGCCGCAGGAATAAGACAAAAAAATTATGAAATAAGCCCTCAAAACTATGCTCGCAATGCAATAACAACAATAATATGATACAATTTGCGTGTAATTCATTACGAAATAAGGCCTTCGACTTTTAAGAACGAAATCTGACCGAAGAAATATTTTTTGGGCCTCGTTATTTTTATGAAAATCAAGAAAAATGTAACCATACGATTAGGTAATCAGTTAACGAGACGAAATAAGTGAGTGTGTCAATTATTTGCTCCGCAAACGTAAAATACATTCCAGTCGGACAGCAACTCGCGATTCTTGGAAAACACAGTTTGCGCTTCAACTCTTTTGTTCTTGGAGGAAATCTCAAAATAAAAAAACATTTCGTACCAATCGATTTATTGCGGTCTAAATATCGCAAAATGATCGTCTGTTTTTAAACAATTGATGAAATAATTTGCTTTCCTTCTGTAAGTGGGTCAGAAACAGAATCGAAAAAGTTATAAATTCTGAAATGCGCGTTTTTTAAACAGAAATTTTGCACTTATGTGTGCTTAGGTGATTTTCTTATGATAAATGAATCAAATGGTCAGCCCGCCTAAAATCAACATATCCAGTTATCAACTTAAAAGAGTTAAGTCGAGCGTTGTTTATTAAAAATTAAAGTCCTTCACCTCAACGAATATTTATACACATGAAAACACGAAAAATGTTACCTGATCTTCGTTGCATTTATTGTGCCTCTACGTGTAAACTTGACCTCATTGAATCGGAATTCAAATATTTCCCGAAAGCACTGCTAGAATTTCGATGAAGTACATTTTTGACATACGAAAAGAATGAAATCGGACTGAACCTAATATTTTTACAACCGATCAATATTACAGCAGTTTCTTACCTGAATCAAAATTAATTTTTATTTTGAAGTAATTTAGATTCCAGAATATTATAGCAAGCGTTATAAAGTAAAGCCAAAATAAAATGCAGTTCTTTGTAAACGATACACTTCTATTCTTCAAGCGCAGGTCACTTCACATATTTTTTCCGAGTTCGTTCAGATGCCCGTTCCACGGCGGATCGTGAGATTCTTGCAACGTTATTGCCATTAGCCAATCACATTTGTTGGTAGTGAAGAGAATTAGAGAATGTGTTCCCTTCGAGTTCGTTATGGGCGATGTAGGTTCTTTACACACTTAGGGAAAGCTAGTTTTGAAACTAAGCAATATTAGAATTAAATTAAAAGAAAGAAAAACGTATCTAGAGTACAACCAATTGAAATGGACCCAAAAGTTTAGGCATGGTTTGCAACGCTGATGCATATTTTAAGACTTCTATCTATGATTTTGCATCAAGTCAACTCTTTCTATGATGATTTGATTGGAGTCTTATCCATGATCGTTTAATTGATTGTACATAGACACCATAAAAAATGTTCAAGCCTTACTATACGAAGGTGATAGCTTTTAGATGAGGTTGTAATATTTTTAATGCATGGGACAAGAATTACTTTGAAAGTTTTAACCTCTCTGTATGATTTAAAAACGTCCCTAATTGTGTACCTAATTTTTACAGGTACCTACTTAACAAACAAAAAAAAACTGCGGGCAGTGTCACCACTCATGGAAACTGCTTTCCAACGCGCTTAAGAGGGGTTTGCTCTCGCATTTTTTGATGCCGTTGTTGACACTAATTTTGGCCCGTTTTTAGATACAGGTTATTTCATTAGATTATCAACTTTAGAGCTGGAATAACAAAAATACTGACTGACGAAAGGTGACCTGCCAGAAAAATGGATCTTTGAGCTATGACATGTGTTCATAGGTGTAGGACAGAAACGAATGGCAAGAACTTTTGAGCTTCTGGTAAACTAACCTAAATATTGGGCCTTACCAATTTTTTACCTTCAGCATATATAATTTGTAGATCACAATATGCAATTTTGTATGGAAATTTTCGCCATTGTGAGTTCGAAAAATGTATTGGTATGATGATTGGTATCGCGGATTGACCCTAACCTCGACTTAATTCATTTTCAGTAAGTTTGTTAAACGTTGTTTTTCTGAATCCAACTATTTGTGGTAAGTTCTGCATTCGACATTATACATCTTTGCTTTAGAAAACAGCCGTATTTGTTAAAATAACTGTCTTAAAGGCCCCTGTCGGTTTAGTGAAAGCCGATGACATTACAATTGCAATTACCACATTTACCAGTCTGAATTGTAGCGCATCATATTGATGAGAATGCATTTAGTGTATGATTAGTCTGGTCTTTGGTAGCAACCTTCGTACACTTACGGAGCACAAACTTCATTCCATCAATGTCCCAAAGTCAGATCTGCGGCCTCTTGTTCATTTAGCTCGACCAACTACTAAATTTCATCGATGCTTCCAGGTTCCACTCTTAAACTAGTTCAAACCGATGTTCTCTGCATCATAAACTGTTTTATTTCATTTTATTTGGAACAACGGGAATTGCACCTACCGAACGTGAAAACAAACAAGCATACAATTCAGTGGGGAAACAAAATCTAACCCGCATCACGCCATGAAACGAACGAAGCGGAGCGGCGCGTCAAATTCATCACTTTAATCACATAACTTGTCAAAGCGGTCAGCGCAGCGGCGCTCCAAACCCTCTGATTTTTGTCAATTCACCGACCGCATTAATCAAACAAAACATTCACACAGTCATCCCATTTGTCGGGGAGCCGTCTCGGTCGTGCTTCTTTGGCGAGCGCGAGAGATTCCAAAAAAATTATCTCCTGCTGCGCGCGTAAATGCAATTTCAGATTCTTTCGCCTGCTATTGCAATTATTTCGGACAAACGATGATAAAAAAAAACACGCTGACGAGCTTAATTGGTGTAAAAGAACATGACAATCAGTTGGACGAATATATATCCGTGTGTATGTGCTTTAGAGAAGTTAAGAGCCGACGCTAACGCTTGGCCAATGGTAATTTTGGCCAAAATTCCAAACATTCCAGCCGAGCATCATTTGGACGGACATATCAGCGAAGCACAGCGGCAGCAGGGAGTACCACTTAAAACAGCTCGAACACTTCTACGCCTAATCAAGTGTTCAGCCCTCGAGATGATGCTGCAGGTTGCTGGCGGTCAGCAGGATGATCACACTGCTCTCGCCGGCTGGAAGGGTAATAATTCTTGAAATTGTTACCAGACACTTAACGATGCAATGTGCGCATGAGAAGAGACCTCCTCGAGCAATCTTCACATCGTCGTCGGTCTTCGTCTTTGCCACCGCCGTCGTCGTCGTCGTCGTCATCCTCTTGGTCATAGTCTTGGTTGCCGCCGCATCGCATCGGAATCTGTCGGAGAGCGGAAAATAAAATATAAGAAGGCGAAAATCCGAAGCGCAGAGAATTCATGAGGTGCAAAGGGTTAAGCACGTGCTTCACATTTCATTCCTTCGGGTCAGCGCTTCTGATTGCGTCTTACACTTCTCCATCATCTGTGCTGATGCAGCTTCTTCTTATTTTGCTGCTGCTGGTGGTGGTACTTTTGTAGATGTTGCTTCTGGAGCTTACCACGCTGCCATCAGTTGTGCCCATCGCCAGTGAATCCTTGGCACAGTATCGTTTTATCTTTATCATATTTGGTCTCCGTACAGTATGGTTTGCAGAGGTGTCGTACGTGAAATATTTATACCTACCTACATGTTAGACGGTTAGCAATTTGTTTCAATATCATGTAGATGCGAATTTCGTTGAAGCTGTATGTTTGTTTTGTGCAAAGAATATCTCTTCAAGGCTAGCAAAATGCCCAATAAAACAATCCCCAGTTACTGGATTATGGAATCAGGTTCAATGAGCCTGAAACTATGCAAGCATTTTTGATAGTATTGTGTAAACTGGCATACTTGTTGTTCGCCTTGACGTTTGATGTGATTGTACCACTTTTCCCAACTAAGTAAATTATTATCCACTTTAGCGGTTTTTAAGCCACAAGGGTCGAGTGTGAACTCGAGCTATAAAGTGTGTTTAGACTTCGGAGTTATTCATTGCTTAGGATAAATACTTATAGCGTGAATCTCAAAAAAGCGTTTTGTACATGGAATGTATTTATTTTAATGCTTTTCATTGCTTTACTGAGATAAATGTTCAATAAAACAGACCTAGACTTCAATTCGCCATCTTGCGAGAGGTCCGATTAAAAATGTATGCACTGACAAGGCTTTTGGAGTCGAATGTACAGGCTGCATTTCTGTTAATTGCTTTCGCTGTAATTGGATTTCTTTGGAATTTTCGTTCCACATTGTTGTTGTTTCTTTTATATCAATTACTGAAGAAAATTCAAAATATCTGGGAGTTAAACTGAATTTATTCCATTAATCTGTCCCTGTCTAGTGCACAACTGATTTTACAAATAAAATTCAACAGTTCTTCCAACTAACATGTGGCCCTTTCTTGCGTGACATATCATAATGCACACCTCTCGGCATATTTTCACAGTTCTCACACTCCTCACAGCCTTGGTTTCGGTGGCGGTGCGGTGCAAATAAGCTGAGGAGATCTAAGGTTCTCTCAAATCGGAACTCTCTTCTCTGTGGCGCAGTGTTAGCGCTGGCGCTTCAAAAAACATTTCCATCTTTTAACATGCGTGCCTTGTTATTGTATTTTTTTTTTTTTGTTTTCTGGCTCTCGGGGCTGTTTTTCTTAGTGGCATATTTCATGTTGAATCGCGGGTTTTATGTGTGCGCGTGCAACTGAGCGAAGACATTCTGCAAAATGTCCATTCGTCATTCTGCACATTTGGCCGAAGATTTGCGAGTGAAAAACTCATAAAACGATATTTCTTAACGTCTTGTTGTGAGTTGTAAAACGTTTGTTTGGGAAATGAGGTCCTCATCTGTGCCTGTGTGCGAATAGATGTTTTTACATTATTTGAGCATAATCAGAATCACCTGCGTACACACTGTCTGGAAGGTGGAGGTTGTTAACCTAATTTGGGCAGCGAATAAAACCCGCTGCTCCCTCCAGCGGTCAGCCCAGATGTTTGGAGTTTTCTTTACACGTGCTGCTCCTTTTTATCATTTCAACCCTCTCGCAGTGGAACCTCTTTGCTACGGGGAGGACTGTTCCTTGCAGTGCAGATGTTTTGCAGCGATCGGCACGCGCATCAGTTTATTAAGCCGCAACTCGCACCTGTAACTATACTACCGAAAAACCTCTATACCTCCACTCTCCTGGGCGAATCCTTTTGCGAATTAAAAATTCCATTGGTACCGGAGGATTGTTGTGCTTTTTTTTTCTTCACTGTAGTAGTCCTGTTTATTTATTATTTAAATGTTTTTGGCCAACAAAGTCGATATACAGCCGGCAGTGTGTTACACCTGCAATTCTGTGTTCAGTTGCAATTCTTCATCGTAGTGGTCTGTATTAAGAGTCCTGATAGTGCTATGCAAAATGCCGATTTTGTAATAAAGGCGAATGATTACGTCAAGGCGGTTCGATGTATGGAATGGGGCAGGTGATAGTTTGATACAGTTTGGAAAGGATCTTTTCTTTGTGTGGGATTACGTGGTCAAATGTGTCCCTTTTGGGGGCGGTAAGATGTGAGTGAGTGTCAGTCCAATAAAAGGCAATAAAGGGTAATGAAGTGTAATTAAAATTAAATTAAATACGTTTCGCGTGGCTACGTGTTTTGGTAAATTAGTGTCATATTTTGTTGGCCACTTTTTAATTGCAAGGCAGGACTTTGAGAAGAATTTTTTTGTTACACTCTCGCAGTTTATTTTGAAATGTGACACTTTGAAATGTCAACTGCGTATGCCAATCAGGATTTTATTGACTATAATTGTTTTTTTTTCAGTTGACACTGACAGAAAAAAACTGATCACTATTCACGTAACTAATCTGGGTCAATAAAAACTGAAATACATCAAGTTAATCAGCTGTCAGACTTATCCGACTTAGAAATCCGAACGTGCCCGTTAAAGACAGTTGTCATATGCATGTAAGACTCGAATTGTCAATTATTAATCAAAACATACAAAATGCATGCTTCTGCAAATAGTGTCTAAATATTAAAACTTGAAAATTGGAGATGTCATTTAGAATCAAGTACAAGAGATCAGTGTCGAGACTGCTATTTTAAATGGCTACCGAATTAATATTCTACTAGGCGAGAAGCTTTGATAAGTGTATAGTTCAAAAAAGTGTGTTTAGCAAAACGAGGCGCCAACGGTTTTAAAGATGATTTGTGTTTAGCGGGGAAAGCTTTGACAAACGCATCCAAATGTGGGCAATCACCGAAACGTGTTCATAACAGTTTGTAGCTACCATACGCCTTACGGATAAGAATTGATCTAGTACAAGTAAATATACCGCGGTACCAATCGTAATTTTTATTGCCCATGCAAAATTTTTGGAACTCACATTGGCGATTTTTTTCATACAAAATTGCATATTATGACCTACAAAATATTAAGTATGAAGGTTAAAAATGATTATTAGTGAGACGGCGTAATGAGTACACGACCCTCATGGACAATTAATTATTTTCCATTTTTAAGTTCTACCCTGCCAAAAACACCTACCGAAGCGATCGTACTCAGATTGTTCTGAGGTATTTATGAAAGTCATTTGTTGTAAATATATGTATAAATTTAATATTTATTAATTGCTATTTATTAATTTGGTTAACCTTCAGTTACCGAACAACAAGGTTCGTCCGCCATTTCAACTATTTTGTTTATCCTGTTTTTTTTCTGTCAAATGTGACTGGAAGTGTGTAATCCTAATCAGCCAATCAGGATGCTCAGTGAACTTATTCTGGGCATAAAGCGCGCTCCGATCGTGCTCTGAACGAAAAAAAGAAACACCAAAATCTGAGCTCTGATGGAAGGCTAAGAACACGAGCTTTTTGTATAATGGTTTGCTAACTAAAAAAGAAACGTACACGGGTTATATAAAAAAAACATAAACTACTATTTTCGAAAGTGCTCAGTTTAATTCCGCAACCAGATTGCACGAAATTGTAAATAGCCGATTCGCCAGGATTTTCTGATTTTCCTGGTGATTTTCGGAAAAGTTACGTTTTTCCGTAATTTTTTTGATTTTTTGGGGTTCCGGGTTTTTCCTCTTTGCTACATGCAAAGATTAAGACTCCAACCCCTAGACCGACGGAGGTAGGAATTTAAAAAAAAAACAGTTCATTTTCGGTTGTTTTTCTTCTGTGGCTCAAATCAAACGTAATATCTCAGCCAAAGTGAAGTAAAACAATCAATCTCAACTCCCTTCAGTCAGTCTGATTGATATTTTATTTATTATCGAGTCAGTTTGTGAAATCTCGGTTTTGCAATTTTTAGCATTTTTCGTGAAATTTCGTGAATTTTTCCCTTAGGGCCCGATTCTGGAGTGAAAAACCACAATTCCTCGCGTTCGTGACTTAGGATTTTACGGTTTAAGAACAAACCGAATGTGTAATATCTCAGTTGTTATACAGTGATATTCCAATGACACAAACCAATAGCCGAAAGTGCTCAGTTTATTTCACAACCAGACTGCACGAAATTGCTGCCTTCCTTCCAATCCGATACAGAAGGTTATAACCTTTGCTTAGTGCGTGCTAAATGGGCGCATTTTTTGGCGCTTCTACTATCGACATCTAGGAATTTCGAATAAATATTAATTTATTCTATTTCACAGCAGTCAGGACAGCATCCAATATAAGGAAATTCGAAAATCCTGGGATTGGATTGTGTATATGCTAAGGATAAATTGCAAATATAATGCCATTTCGCCAGTATTTTTACGATTTTCCCAGGGGAAATTTCGGAAAAGTAACATTTAATTTTTTTGGGTTTTTATTTTTATCGGACGTCCTGGGTGCTCCTTTGTTAAGTAAAACTTGGCAGAAGCAAAAATTTGATTTCCTTGATTTTTTTGGGTTTTTTTATTTTTGTCGGACGTCCTGGGTTCCTGGGTTGTTAAGTAATTTTAACCCAAAAGTAAAAATTCCAACCCCTTAACAGACAGAAATAACTAATTATAAAGATCTTCCCGTTTTTTGTTTGTTTTTTATTGTACGACTTAAAACAAGATAAAAGCATTCGTGTTTAAGCCTGTTCAAGTACTAGATCAATAAATTAGGCGAGATGCAGAGAATGTGTATATCCGCCGCTACAGCCCGGGGTGGACCTGGGCCTCAACCAATTAACTGATTTCCAGACGGTGTTTTCATTGTATTGTTGCTACGTTTCTCACTCAAATTTGGAAGCGGCTCCTGACTGTTTCTGTTGAAGATGAAGAACCGCAAAAAGGGTGCGTACTCGACGAACATTTCAATAATGCCCTGCAAAAATTGTACAAGAGTGTATACCAAAAGTCTGCCAGCCAGTTGCTTATAAAACCATATTCTCGTGTGAGATTTAGCCCACTCAACCTGCGGAACTATTCCTATTTAACGAATATTTATCGTGCTAAACTCAGGTCATCTCATTTACCAATAAGTTCTAGCAGAAAAGCCAAAAACTTTCGAAAACCCCACCTTCCATTGAATTGTTTTGTTAAATATCACAAAATCGTTCGCTTTAAGGGTGCACGTGCACCCCCACGCACCACTCTGAAACTGAATTCCTCCAGCATTTACCAGCCGAGTATAACTTAAAGAGACAATTATAGCTACACTTACGATTTTTTTTTACGCATAGCACAAGTAGCAGTGGGTGTGAACCAATATCACATTTACGCCCAAGGACATGCGATGGACTTCAAGTGATTATTTTCCATTTGTTGCCTTTTCGCTTCGCATTTATAAATAAACACGATGCACGAAACCAATGAGTCCATGATAGTCTATCATTATCCTTTCCCACTTGCCGTTGCCGCATAAATTACCACAAAGCCTGTGTGATGATAATAATGGCGCACGGAGCAAGGGTAAAAAAGTGATTTTCTCAATTGCCTGCTGCTCCTGTTATCCCCACCATTAAATGCCACAACAATCATTATTTTCCCCAATTTCATTCTATGAATATCAGATGAGCTTATTTTACTTGTTATCCTTATTTTCTGTTTCGTTACGTTTTTCATAGCTCCGCTGAGTGATGGGAGAATATGTGCTGCTGAGGGTGTCTGGCTTTTGAACATGGGACAAAAATTGAAAATTTCAAAATCAAATTCTACCCAACGGAGGCGCTTAAATCCTAACCGATTAAAGGTCCTCGGGATATGTTCAAAGTTTTGGTTTGTTGTTATTCCCTTAAAAAAAAATAAAAGGACGTCAGGCAGAGTTGTTAATTTGATTGAGTTGTAATGGGATTTTCTGCAGGAAATCTTTGTTTTGAATTGGTGGAAGTTTCTCTTTCGAAAAGCGGCTCTAACCACACTTCCCCACAGGAAGAGGGGGTCGTTTGAAAGTTTTTCCGATCTCTATGGAAGGGAAAAGTTTTTTTGTTTATTGTTTTGTGGAAAGTTTCTCTGGATATAAAAAATGGAATCTTTCTGAACCTGAATATAAATCAAAGGCAGGAGAAGATTTTTCGGTCCTTCAACGCATTGACGCCTTGGCGTAATGGTGACAATTGTCTGGTCAGTTCTGCGACTTTTAGTTGACGCATTAAACAAAAAGAAAGGTTATTTTGTTTAGCACTCTTTTTATGTTTGTGCTGTGTCACATTAGAAGAAATATGTTTTTCCTTGTTGGGGTGAAAATATGTTTTAGAGAATTTCGGAACAATAACACAATCGCTTGGAAGTAGTGGAGTAGAGGTCTGGCGCAGTTGGATGAGGAGTTGTTTGGACATAACTTGTTTGTTATTTAAAAATTTGTTTGAATGTACAAAATCTATTCAATGTAAAATTAGTTTGGCCGTTTTAACTGTTTGCAATGGAATTTATTCCACTCCAAAGAGTCACCAAAGTTTAACTAATGGACAGTAAAAATGATTATTAGTACGTTAGACTGAATGGATCTGTTCTGTATCCACATTGATACCACTCCCTCTGGAAGTAGGTACTGCGATCGCAATAATTACCTCTTAAAGAATGTTGTTAAAAGTGTTCAAGTGTTGATCATCTCTATCAGTTTAAAAAAAAAAATACAACAAGGCCCCCATCTCTGCACATTTAAACTCATGAAGTATATCACCTGACATCACGATTAAAAAACCCCACGCAATTGAAAAAAGACACCCCAGTCGAACTATCCCCTGTCCGATTCATAAAAGTGTTTCAAGCCGGAATACACTTGTTCATCAGCAGAAGAAGGGAGTCAAAGCATCCGGCACTGATTTGATTAGGACTCGAGCAACTCATTTGAGCAGAAACACATTCTCCTTATTAGAAATGGGATGTCCTCCGTGCGTCCTTCTGTTTGTCTCACAATTGTACGCCGCATATAACTACTACAACAACTGTGATAAAAACAATAATTTATGAGGATACAAAACTCCGACGCATATTCTTTTCCGACACCCATCCCCCGAGCCGAAGCACCCTACAAACCCATCAAATGGAGGACATCTCTCGCACTTGTCTCTCGGATTCTCGATGTGGATACGGGCGAGTTCCATTCGCAGCAAAGTCCTCGCTAAGTACTGTGCTCGTAAATCGACCCCTAATGAACATTTCATTTCGCACGATATTTTATGATTATTTAAAAGGGGTTGCCGTCGGCTTTGGGTTTTGGCTTTTGTGCGCTCGATTGTCATCCTCGGTTGATATTTATGGCGGTCCTAATCGCTATGTCATCATATCTCATCTCGGTCGTTGTACAAATCGAATCACACAGCATAGTGGGGCACGGCAATGCGCAATGATTCATTAAGCGCGCGATTCGAAATATCCACGACACTCATATGCGAGCCATAAATGTAGATTTCCTTGCGAGAAGGGGTAGCCATTGCCACAGCCATATAGCGATGGCTAAATTGAATTGGAAATATCGAAAATGTTTGCTAAAATATTAAAAATATCGAAATGTGCCACATGTTCGCGAAGCGCTCTACTCGTAGTTCGACAATGGCTGCGTTACCCTTGCGGGGTTCGAGGATGTTTTCGCAACTAAGTGCATTCGGTGTGTTTGCAAAAATCACCACCAAAGTTGGCAATATTATAATGCTATTAGAGGGTTGTTGTTGGCCGGTTTATATCAATTTATTGATTGCATTGTTCCCGATTTGGGTTCAACTTGATCTTGGGGTTGGCGCGATGGTGTGCTCTGCTATGACGATTTGTCGACTCTATGCCTAATGGGACTGTGAAAATGTTTGCCAATGATTTGGATTTACAAATGGGGTATTTAGCACTTCAATGCGCGTAATAGTAAAAGCGATTCTAATTACATTAGCATTATACTAGTCGGCATTAGAAGGTATTAGTTGATTTTCATTGTGGATTGGGATGGGAGTGGTGGAATTATTATTTATATGGATTAAATTTGCGTTTAGTATCTGCACGCAATGTGTTTTGTTGTCAAAAAGATGACATCTGCGTGGATTAGAAATAAATTGATGTTCTTAGTAGCGAGTTGGAAAAGTAGGCGTCATCAGCAACCACGTTGATTGATTTAGCTGAGGTGTTGAAATTTATTAAATTTACTAATTATCATTTTTAGACTTCACACTAAATACCTATACATACATAGGTCCCACTATGCAATTTGGTATGGAAAATTTCAGCATTGTGTGTTTGAAAAAATTGCCTAAACAAAAATGTTATGTTCGTTCGAAGATTTTTTTTCCATGACAAATAAAACAAAAGCTTTCTAAGTGAACAAAAAAAAAAACAGCATATGTTTTTCTTTCCTTTGTAACTATAATTTATCATAATGTTTTCTAAAGTACTGATCATTATTTTAATACTATTTTTAGTCCTACAAATTACAACGCTATTTCAAAACCTATATTTTTGAATTATGGACCAAATGTAATGTGAATATCCGTCGATATTATTCTTGAATGCATTTTTTTTTCCAAACGCCAAGTTGTAGATTAATTAAATCAACTCCTATGATGTAGCAAAGTAATAAAGCACAAGTACAATTCATTTTGTGTTACTTTTAGTTTTTTACCATATATTTCTAAATCATGTTCACATTTTTGTAGAGCGTTCCTAAAAGCTTACAATAGAATAAAAATATTTAGTCATCAGTCGGAAAGAACTAAAGTAGATAGCGTTTTAAAGTAGATAGCCACGCCATAATCTAGTGGCGGGTTAAACTCTTAAGCCATCCAATATACCGAAAACTGATAATAATTTTATATAATTTGAATAGGTAATTTGATAAACTTTTGAGGAACCACTAAAAGAAAAAATGTTTCTTCTAGTGGAGCGGACCCTGACTAAATATGTTGGTACATTTTTGCTAAGCTTTTTTGACAATTTTGAGAGAAAAACAAATTGCCATACACACTTTAAATACAATAATAGAGTATTCGAAATATTGTCAGAATACTTTAAATAACAGTCAATGTAGTTGAATTTTGAGAACCATCTTTCGTCTTGGAAAGGCTTTTCTATTTCCCCCCTTTCAAAAAATATACTTTGCGCTTGACTTCAATTGGCTAGGCGGATAGCACTTGCAACAAGTGACACGCACCAGATTTTGTGACCAGACCACCGATCGAAGTTTTTATGACTAAACCCGAAAAAAATAAGCCTGGATAAAAATTGCATATTTCACAATGGTAGAACAACAAACTTATCGTACAGAGGATTAAGATTTACTAGTATCGCTTGTGTTCGAAAATCGAACATTCCTTTTATAAGTATTTAAAATATAATACTAAAAAACTTACCACAATTATTTTCGTTATTTATGTTTTTTTTTTTATTAACGAAAAGAGCGACATCTAGATATCGAACGTAAATGAGCTGCTCCATTAGAAACAGGTTCTAATCTTAGATGATTTATATATTAATACGTTACTATGGTAATAATGTCCTTTCCTTTCAATTACCTGTTTTATATGTGGAATTCATAACTTAATTTTACCAGCCTCAATGGCCACATATATCCACGATTTTTGGTTTGTGCACAGTACCTTTTGAATGGTATAAGTTTTATTCTCCTCATTTCATAATATATACTTAAAAAGTGTACCGAAACTTTTGATGTTCACTTATTAATATATTGATAATGATTTACAAAATGTTGGTCGATCGATAGGTAGGTAATTAAACCTTTTTTCTCTCTGTAATACAAAACGCTAACAGCGGATTTTGGTCCCATCATTTTTTTTAGGCCTTGAGTAAGCGAGAATTCGAAAATAAGCATGACATACAGTTGTGAATGCCAATGAGTGATGCGGTTTTAATAAAAGTACCAGATTTACAAAATAAAAAATTCATTTAACTGTTAAATCATCTCACATAAATTTATGCATTATTTCTTAAAATTATTCCCCAATGCCTGAAGTTTCGGAATTATGACTTAGTTGGCATCACTGGACCAGAACATCAAATATTGAATACAACAGAGAGGATGATAGCCGCCATAATTTCTTCTTTGTTTGCTGCTTAAACACAAACAGTTGTCATTTTCATGTCCCTTTCCGCAGCGCTATTATATTTTAAAATTTCTTACTCTAGAATGGGCCTTCTTTTGCGAAGAATGATTTTGGTCGCAAAGTGACATTTTGCTTTTCGTGTTCTATTCTAAAACTAAAGCTAGTCCTCTGAACATTTCTTCAGACGAGTTCATCCTAATCGAGGGGTTCAGTCCCTGACAAAATACGCTCAAGTGTTTTTTTTTTTTGACTCTGTCAAGTGTCCAACCTCCAGCGGATATTTCTGATATCTGTCAACTGTAGACCCTCCCATTTGTGTCAATAACGACAGAATGTCAACTACGCTAATGATTGATCAGCTCATCTCTTGCTGAGGTACAAATACGCGTCGTTTGAAATCGGTAGATAGGTAGAAAGGGTAGGTAGGGTGTTGATTTAAAATTGTACATGAGTCAGCGTTTGGCAAAAATTATAATCATGGTTATACAGTCAGTAACTGCGACATGTATTCAGATTCCAATAACTCGTAGATGGTGTCGCCCAAAAAAAAATTAAAATAAGTCAATTTAGTTCTTCAATACAATTGTTAAGCCATGGGTCGTATGAATAAAAACTAGCATTTGCTTTGAGTAAAGGTTTTAGCAAAGTAAAAGCCCTTAGCAAATGCTTTGAATCGGTATGAAAAAAAAACTAGTTTGCTGAAGTAAGTTCGAAAATTCGAACATGCAATTTCTGTCAAACTTGTCAAGTGACAACTGTCCGGTCTCCGGTGGTTTGTTTATTTTAAATTTATTTTCAATTTTTTGCGCGAAAATTATCAAAATTGAAAAAACAATTCAAAAGAAAAGGTGAAAACAAATACCTAAATAAAAAAGAAAAAAATACGCAGAGCGACGAAGAGGACTATTTGGAAGAGCTTTTGAATTGACTCTTGACCAATCCCAAGAGTGATCAAAATGAGTTGGTGTTTGTCGGGGCCATAGACGCTGTAGAAAAGGTTTTGCTAAGCAAATCCCAAACTCCAACTATCAAAACGTTAAAAAAAAACTTATCGCATCCATGTTTTGTTTGGTTTTCCTGCACGAACAAAACTTAATTTAACTATTTATAAACAAAACATAGAAAACTCACAATGAGTAGATTGTTTTAAGTAAAAAATGTGCGTACAAAATATTTAGCAAAAGGTCTGAGTCAACTAAATAGCAGACTCAGAATTTTCACAGCATTTGCTTTGTCTGATTCATACCGATCTGAGTAAAAGGTCAGTGCCGCCGCTTTTCGAATATATTAAAAGTTGGAACTAACTCAAATTGGTTTTTATTCATACGAAATGAAATGCTTCGATTTTGGCATTTCTCTTGAGTAAAAGCAATTGCTACGTTTTATTCATACGGCCCCATATATGAAAAGAGATTTGTTGCCTTAACAATATTTTGTTAAGAAGGACATTTATATACCGAAGATTTGGCTGCAACCACAGTCGTTGCTCTTCCGTTCTTGGATGTTTTTGATCTCTAAGAATTGCCAGTTGGATACGAGGGAAATGATAGAAAAAAACTGTAACAGTGCATATTTCTAGTGCTGCGTTTAAACTGAGCGAAGGAAATCCGTTACGTTGGAAAAATATATCCATGTCGAAACCATCACGACTCAAAACACGTAAGCTGTCGACTTAATTTTAAAAAGCAGGCCAGTCGCCTGTGTCACAACCGATTTGAAGAATTTACAAAGAATAGAAACTACAACTACGTCGATGGGAATTGCGTTAAAAAATACTTAACATCGTGTGATTGTTACAAACTCAGTCGTTAATATTTTCTTGTCGTATGGTATAGAAGTAAAATCAGTTTACTCCAACAATAAAGAACTGAATTACAAAACTCTGACATTGCCACACCTTCAAATTTGTTTGCAACAAGTCCAACAAAAATGTCTAGACCTATTTTCTAAAAGCCATCCGCTCCTATCTTTCAACTGAATTTCCATCGACTGGAGATTCCAATTTCAGTATCATTCTTATCACAAATCTACCAAAACGTTGGCTAATCAATCCTGTTTCCTGAAAGCCGTCCTTTTCATTATTCCACCCGTTTCATAGCTCACGTCCCGAATGGGATTTTCCACAAACCCCAGCTTCAGGTTACCAATTTTTGACATTGGCTTCGCCCGAACCATATGCTGATGCCACATTAAATGCTGCATTCATTCGTCTTGTACATCACCCTACCATACTATGAGGCCTCGCTCTACGAATGTTAATCAAAGGCCATGTACACACCCAAGGGAGATCTACTCCACTTATCGCGCATATGTCAAGATATTTTCTACACAGCCACCCTGTTTAGATGTGGTCGCGAACATAATTAAAGACAGTTTCCGAGTTTAAAGTCCATACTGGTGCCCATCGTCCTCGGAGAGCATTTTAACACAGCTATCATCAGCAATAAACTAAATACTTTTCCATTCACGAACAAAAGCCGAAATGGGCTTGCGAGTGAGACAAAAAAAAAAGTGCACAGATGGTACTGGAATATCACTCTATTAAGGGTTAGTTTTCATTTGATTCTTGTTCACAGTTGGATAAGGATCAAAGAGAGTGGTCCTTGGGTTATTAGAGATCGCTGCTAGTGTCAGCACGATGGTGCGCTATATAGTAGAAGGGGCGCAAAGTTGCCTCGCAAAATCGATGCAATATGTGTTGTAAATGTTATCTGCCCTGCAACTGGAAACGTATTGTCGGCATGCGGATATTCGTTATACAAGTCCGCGTAACTACAAGTGGCAGTCATGCACTGGCTGCGGGACCTGTTACGGGGAAAAATTCAATAGGGGATGTAGTAGATGTAAGAGCACTCTGGTGGTTTGATTTTGTTGGCGGGAAAAAAAACAAAGGAACTGCTGGTGCAGGGGGATGGAAATGAGGTACCGGTCTTGCTCTTGACATGCTGTTGACTTATGTTTTGCTCTGGTTTTGATGCGGTACAATGTGGTTGTCGTGTCACATTAAATATGGTCAATTTAATTCATATGCCGTGTAGATGCCACATAGTGGGAGCGGCGTGTTAGAAAGAATGTTGGAAGATATTTTGGATTTTTCACAACATCGCCTATAGGACATGATTTATAGACAACAAGCTTCGGAGGTAAATATGTTTAGTTTTATCATTTTGAAGTATGAACTCCTTACCTCTTTGTAGCTATAAGCTGGCTTGCGGCTTTTTGAATAAGAAACATCGAAGAAAATCATTTTGAAGTATGAACTCATTACCTCTTTGTAGCTATAAGCTGGCTTGCGGCTTTTTAAATATGAAACATCGAAGAATAACATAAAACTCTCTGGAAAGCAACAGCTGTCCATACATTCGTTTAATAAAAAGACCACTTTTATGAACGTAAATGATATTTACAGCTCCATTGGACGGACAATACCCTTATGAGCTTTCACTGAAGTTGAACCCAACGATATCATAATAAAATTGGTGTAGTTCTTTTCGACTAAGATTGAATTTGACTGCATGTATTTAAATGCAAAACTCTTAGAAACTGTTCAGTATATTCTGGTACATTTTTCACAGGCGTATAGAGTATACCTAGGCTTACAATATCTACTTTGTCTCAACTCTATCTCTCTATAAATTCCGGAAAAAATTGGACAAGGGTAATTTATTTTTTCGTTTCGTTTTGCTTTTTTCTTTGTCACGCTTTCTGTTCGAAAATACTGGGAGCATTTAAATATAGTTAACAGCAGCTTATAGAGGACATCTGCAGGTACAACTTAGGATATCCAATAAGTCGATAACTTAAAAGGTTTTTAAGTAAAAAGGCAAAATTTGAAACTTTTCTACGATTTTCACCTGAGTGAGTAGATATGCACTTCATTCTCAAATCAAACATACTAACTGCGCAATATATTGACATCTCTCTTAACCTTATTTTACTCCTGTGACGGAGAGGGAGACAGACAAAGGCAGTACGCTGTGTGGTTTGCTTAGAAAATAAAAACATAAGAGAAATGGCAAATATGTTGGAAAGGTTTGTTTATCTCTGTTTTGCTTACAAAAAAAAAGTGTCTAGAAAGAAATGTCAGATATAGATACCAGTGATACCAGATCATGGTATTATTACATTATTGGATTTATATAAGGCAATTAATAAAAAAGTGAGTTAAATATTATAAAATTATTTTCTTTCATTTTCATTGTCCAAAGAATATTAAATTATTGCCGATGGTGCAATGCCATGAAAATGAAGGCAGAGTGGACTTAGTCTTCGGGAGGTTTTCTTTAATACGGCTTCAAGTCCCTAACTATTGCAGAAGGCTCCCTCGCTTTATACCTCTTCAATGCCTTTCGATGATTTTTCATTCCAGCAATATTCAAACAAAAAAATTGTGTCCCCTATAAGACAGCAAAGTTCTAAAAAAAATGTTTCATCAACTGTTCTGAAACCACATTTTGCACGGGCGAAGTCGGGCGGGTACAGCTAGTTTATTTATAAAATAAGGACGGACAAGGGATTGAAATAGATTCAAATCCGAGAACGAACACTAAACTTCAGCCAGACTGAGAGATAGCCAACGGCTTTATCTAGATCGATTCTGTTATCGCTGAAAATGACCGCTCTTTGGAAATAGAGCGGAGAATCACTCTTGCGAACAGCGTTTTTATTTGCGGGATATAAGTTTCGTAAGCTCGTATTTCGGACAACGAAAGGGAGACTTAGCATTGTCCCTCAGACTTAGGGCTTAAGCCTTTACATCTACTCTACTTTCCAACTGCGAACCTGGATTGTGTAACGTCAGGGCTGTGCTACTTTTCTTGGCTTCTAAGGTCCACGGTATAAAAACGTGGGAGACATAAATTCATTTCTGCACTCTACTGTGATGGCGCTAATCGTAGTTGAGTGTTTTACCTACCTTTGGCACCAACATATGTACGTAGAAATTGGCTTCCGCTGTCTTAAAGGCCAAACTATAACACTAACAGTTCCAGGGTTGCCAGATGTGGCGATTTATCGCCAAATGGGCGATTTCAAATCTCATTAGGCGACTCGAAAATCAGTTTGGCAACATACCAAAAAACGTGCGATTTTTGCCGATTTTTCATTTTTGAAATAATACCCTAATATATTTCTATTTCCCACTAATTACAAAAAAAAAATTAAAAGGTATCGATGTGTTATTTTTTGAATTGTAAATAATAAGTATCTTGGTTTATATATATTATATCTTACAATACTTTTAATTTGGCGATTTTTGGCGATGGAGATTTATTAATTTGGCGATTTTCATTTTAAGATTGGCGATTTCGATTTGAATAACCTGACAACCCTGAACAGTGCCCCGAAATATGCTTGCAGCTAGATGTTAGTTTTGCTCCTAAATATTTTGTAACTTGTAGGTTTCCTTCTCACTTCGGCTTTCACTTTATGTTAGCCAGCGACTTTGTCTACATCGGGTCTGTAGAGAGGAGGTCGATGGGGATAGGGACTATTTCCATGATTAATCTCAGATGTTTGCAAGACGTCCGCGAGTGGTATTTATATGCAGTGTTTCATGTTACGTTTTCTGATTCTGCTATTTTTGGCGGGGTTAAAGTTGGGACTTCTCGCGCACACTTAACTATTCAAACTCTATCTTTTTCCAAACCTATCTTCATTTTAACAGCACTATTCAACTGTCTAAATGAGGTAGATTATCATTGCAGACCAAAAACGCACTTGCCATGAAAGTGCACTTAAGCCACAGACTGTAACAATTTCCCCACAAATTAAAATTATTGCGATAGCATCATAAATAGTTTGAGACTTCGAATAAACAAAATCAAACACCCTAACAAAAGTATTACATGCATCTACTACCGGGCCTGTAACCCTCTTTAGTCCATTTAAATTGCAGAGCGTAGCAATTAATTTCAATGTCCTTTTGCGGTCTTACCTTGTTGTTGACCCGAAATACGTCTCGAAGCAACCTTCAGCCTCTGCCAACCGTATAGCCAATCAAATATTCAGTTCACATATAAGCACATACCCATGGTCGCACTTGTAATCCTGTATAGTGTATCCCCGCAAAATATTTTCCTACCTACTGCAGTAGCACTGCTCTTCAAGTGTACACAGCTGAACAGGGTATCTCCACAGCAACCCAGTAGCCTTGGCAATCCTCGCATAAGCTTCTGTTAATTAAATTCAATCATTAGACAAAGATTAGGTGAAGAGTGGGCGACCACAAGAACTTTCGGAACGATTATGTGTGACATCCTTCCTGAGAAAGGGTTGTTTGGAAACACACCAATTTACATCTCATTATTATATACCCCGCACGCATACGAGTATCTTGGCAAGGCACAACTATCATCTCAGACATAGCACTTGATTGGGTTGCGAGGAAAGGTCCTTGAATCAGATTGGATACGAAAATGATGTTACCAATAATCACCCACACAACCATCACCCCATACAGCAGTGACCGGAATTGCAATCTCCACACATAGCCCGGATGTGTCCGCACACCATAAATTCTCGCCGAGCAGAGCGACTCGTATGGATTTTCTGATCCTTATGGGAAAAGGACATCTTGCCAGAAAATACACAATGAACGACTAACAGTTGACATATACTTTAACGCTTCAGTTGGTTTCACAACTTTCGGTTAAGGGACAGTCGACTTGAACATGGACATACACATATACCGGGTGCTTGGGATGTGGACACTTCTGCAGGAAGTTTGACAGTTTTTTTTTCTTTTTTTTAGTGAAAATGTTGACACATTAGAATACATTATCTGATCTGCCGGACACATTCAGAGCACGTCCACCGAAGACATCTTTACCATTGGATTAATTGAAGAGAAGATGGCGATGAAACTTTATCCAATTATTGTCCGATGCAGAGTTCTTCCCGCTGCTGGCTGTCCTTACTTATCCTTACGCCAAGTAATCGATCGAGAAAATTTCAATTTATTCCACATGATTAGTTGCACAGAGCGGAGAATTTACAAGTGGCAGAGAGTGCGGAATTTCTTGAATCCTTAATGTCCTTTTATGCTACATTTATTTACACAACGAGCTGAATTACATATGATAATGAGTCGATTTGAATTGTTTTTATCTCATTCGGGAGTCGGGAGCATGGAATTTATTTATTACTCGTATCTGTACCAAGGAGCAAGGAGCAAGGAGCGCGAAAAAAATAACCACGAGAATCGCAGTCTCGTGGGAGTGCGACTTAACGACCTTTGTGCGCCGCAAAGCCTTTTGATCCTGATAACGCCATCACAGAGAAATCGAATTCGGGAATATATTTATTTTTTGGTTCCTCTTGGAATCGTTATTCGTCTTCGATTCCATCAATTGAATTATGCATTCGCAATTGTGAAAGGAGGTCGAGGATGTTCGAATCAATATGATTATATTTTTTAGAGAGCTTAAGGAAATTTATTCACCGGCGGTGGTGGTATGGTGCAGTCGAAAAGACTTGTCAAAATTCGGGAGGTAATTGCTGTTTGTTCTTGTGATGAATTGCATATTTAAAAGGACTATGACTACGAATTTTGAGTGGTAAGGGTGCCTAAAATCTGCCTCTACTTGTTATAGAAAACGTAAATATTTTTACAAATTGTGCCGGTGAATTATAATATTCTGCTAAACCTAACAATGCAGCTGTCAACTGTCAGATTGATTTTTTGACAGAGAAACGGAACAGTGCAGGTCGTTGACGACTCGAAAAAATAACATTGTATTGAATACAGAACTTAAACTTTTTTTAAGGCGTAAGGTTGACTTCACATAGCCGACTCCCCGCAGATCATGTGTTTTTTCTTTGTTCAATTTATTTTCAGGTATCAAAGTAGCCGCTAGAGGTATAGATTGCAGTTTCATCATGCAATGTAAGAGAATAACTGACCGTTTATTATTATAAATGGACACTTTCTATGCGTACCATTTACTTTAGATTGAGTCACATGATACCGCATCGGCTTGTCAAAATGCAAGTTTGTAAAATTCGGAGGAGCTTCGGCAAAATTTCACATGCACGGAGTGATTTTGAAGATTTGATGCATACGCATAAGTGAAACATCACCTCTGTATTTGAGGAACTCGCAAACCAGCAGATTCTTAAAAGCTTGTTGCAAGTATCTTCCTAAATTGTGTGTGATAGGACTTAGCTTATCAATGCATGGAAATGCGGGTTCTTTTGACCTACCAGCTACTACTTTCTCTAAACGATACCGATTTATCTTCCCTGTCCCAAAAACTGTGTGTTTCAGTACCAGTATTATATTTAAGACAGTTACTTAGGATTCTATAAAACCTTACCGAAGGCAAAAACCATCTGGCAAAAAAACAGGTATATCCCTCGAAAGTTTTCTGCATAGGGTCGGTTACGTTTAGTTGAAGTGACTGCGGCGTATAAACTGACACCCTTTGACCATTATAAGGAGAAATTGCTAGGCATTGTTTTTCCTTACGAACTACTTGAAGCTGCTAATAGAGCAAAAGCGACCTCAAAAATTCGCCGGGATTGTTGGATTATTTTAACCATAGTTCTTAAAGCTTTTATATAGGTTGGCTAATGTCAATAAAGGTATATGGGGACCTTCGGGTTTTTTAATTGCATTTTGAAATCAAATACCGTAAACAAATTCTATACATAAAATAAAATTGCATGTGGATTTAAGCACGCATCATGTTTAAACTAATCACCGTATCCACTTGGGTCCCCCAGAAAAACAAATGGGCCAACACGGAGCGGAAATTAGTCTACATTTCATTGAGAAGATATACGATTTTATTATTTTTTTTTTGTAAAAGGGGAGATGACATTGTCGGTTATCAATAGCACATTCGATCTTTCGGTATCGTATAAAAGTGAATTTCGTTTTCATGCAAAATCCGTGGTCTTAAAAGTCAGCTCACAGAGGTCTTTCATTGGGAATTGCTTGCTCATGGACTGGTAGTAATTTTGTATCTCAATATTTTCGTTCGCTTGATGCTTTTAAAGTCAAAGTTTAAAGTAGGTGAGAGAGAAAATAACATAGAATTGGCATCGGTGGATATTTCAGAGACCTGTGTATAGGTACGCTACAAACTAGTTTAGAAAATGACTGCGTACTCGATTCTTCCTAAAATCCAAAAAACCAGCGGATTCATTTCAAGATAAAGAGAATAAAGGAAGATAAAGGCTAATATCCGAATCGAGGTTTTTAAAAAAAAAGTGAAGTGGAGTTGTACACATTCGGCCTTACTAATAATCAAACACTAATGTAGTTGGCTGCCAGCTTTAGTAAAAATGTACTGCACCAATAAGCCTGCACATTTCCTAGTCCGACAACTTTCTTAGAATCCATTTCTTGTCATCGCAGAATTCAAATATCATAATCTATTTTCGTGGAAAAAAAGGTTAATAGCTTATTTCGTAACGAGTTTTTTTATTTAATAAAAAGGATAACATAAATCGCAATTAAATTTGCAACACAGATATGTTTCAAAGCCTTTTTGAACTTTATTATAAGCAAGAAAAAATCACAAAATACGAAATGCACAAAATATCAGCTGATCCGTCAAATATAATAAAAAAATCACTTTGATCGGACACTATTTTCAGTTCTATTTATAGTACGTCTTCATTTGTTTTCCATAACTTCACGATTGATGTATGGGTGCATTTGTGACGAAATAAAATTAGGTACTTTTAAATTATTCAATAAATGGCAAATAGTTTATTATATTGTTCCTCGTAGGGTGATGATGGAAATCGAATCTTATTGGTGATCTAAAGATCACAGCTGAATCGTCAGCAAGTGTATATATTTGAACATAGAATTAATCACCTGCCAATTCAATTCAGTTGTATAAATTAAAATCGCACGTAGGAATCCAGAAGCGCGTTTTAAAACCCTATCGCTTCCGTCATTGAATTTCAATATGCCAAGCAACGAAAAAAATTATATTAAATTTTATATATAGCTAGCTTATATTACTTAAATTCCTGCAGAAAAATATGAAGCTGTGCATATTTTTTACAAGAATGCTGTCATGTTTTCTCTTCGCACTAACTGCTATTTCTCCAGGAGTTCTGCTAAATTCAATTCTTATATCTATAACTTAACTTTTTAACACCAATCATTGTTTTATTAGAGATTCCTATTTTCGGCGAAGAAACTTGTTTTCAAGAGAGTTTGATATGGTTTGGTTGCGGCCAAAAACTTCTCGAATCTGACCCTCGAATTTTCGCTGAGGTAATACTGAGAATTGTTTGGAAAAGTAGTGAACCGTCCAAACTAAAGTGAATAGATGTTTTATTCTCTTTGCGACACCTCTCAAGAAAGTCTTTTAGTAAGCATGAATTCGTTACTTGCAAACTTTTGGAAAAGGAAAACCAAACAGTAACCAAGAACAAGCGCTGGAACAAAATAAAGCAGAGGAAAACACTAACCATTTTATTTAATCAAGTGTTTAAAAATAGAACAAAATTGCAATATTTTTTTCAAATTTTGTGTGTACATTTATACAAAGACTTAAAAACCACTTGCATTATCGTATTCCAACGAATAAAATCAGAAAACATTTATAATTTACTAAAATTGATTTATAATTATAAAGGCTGAACAAGAAGGTATTTAAATTCGCTCCTATTACGAAATTCAATACCTTCATTTTGGATGGTTGGGCAACACTCCTCTTCAAAATGACATTAAGGGAGGATTTATTTAGCCCGAGATAAACATGGCTTCTCAATATTAACATTTGACCCTACAGTTAGCGATATTCTGGCAACTATATTTGTTTATTGGTAAGGGGATTTTGGAAAGTTTGGGGTCTTTGCGTAAGCTGCCAGATCAAAGTTGATTATTTGAAAACCGTTTTTGTAGTCTGTCAAACGTTAAAAATACAACCTTTTAAAGTAATTAGATAGGTAGAAAATTAAAACAGAAAAGAGCGCCAAATGTCGATAAAGACCCGAATCAGGCCCAGTTATAGACAAGTTTTCAGTAAACCCAATCAGATCTATATGTGAAGCGCCGGAAAAAAAAACTGCGAAGTCTGAATACAGTCTTATTTGAGGACAGTGGAGAGGGCTTGGTATAAACAAGCTTGTGAAATAGGCTCGATAAAAGAATGTCCGATATATGGCCTATCAGTATCCTTTACCCCAAAGAAAGGAGAAGAAGTGAAGAAATCCAAGAAATACTTGTGTTAGGTTAGAGTGCGGATCGCCCCCAACCTGTCCCCCCTTAGGAACTGCGACTAGGAGGGAAGTGGGAACTGTATCGATCCGACAAGCTACTGCCCAATATTTATTGTTTTATTAATTCATGCAATATTAATATCTACACACACAACGAATGTGCTCACCTCATCTACTACCATTCAAACAAAATTCCGGATAAACTAAGAAACCGATCATCGATGTGAAAATTGGAAATTTCGATGCAGTCATTGACTGCAAACGAATGCTCTCATGCGGAAGCTTTTTAGATAAGACCTCTCTGCCTCTCTCTATCTGCAGCAAGAAAATGGAATGCCGCAAACGCATATACCTCTGCCATAGGAAACATGATTGAATACCTCGTAATGGACTACCCCATATACCGAGTGTGTGTAGAATTGAATCGGAATTATATTTCACTTTCGAGTTCCGAAATTAAAGAGGGATTCAGTTGAAATATGTTCTGCGCCTCGTACATATCTATCAATTCGCTCATTAGTGCCTCGGAATAAAAAGAACTCCTTCTGACAGCAAAAAACCATCCCCCTCCTCGCATGCATAAAGGACCATATTGTCAATCCGAATGTAGTTTGCGATGAATTTTAAGCGAGCATATGCACTAGTGGTCGACTAGCAGGTCCTTTGTGTATTGTTTTGCTCAATCGAAATCCAACATAATCCCCGCTCAATCAGTGACTATTAACTACAGGGTGACATCAGATGGAAAGGATTCCAAGGCCGTACAGGCAAGTGTTTTGGTATGGCTCGCCATGTCGAAAAATAAATCACCCCTGCCTACGGTAACACACCGCTGCGTGCACCATTTTATTTGGAAGGGTATAGGCTGTACCGCAACCTGTATGCAAGGCAAACAAGAGCCAGCAACCCTCGTTATTTGAGCGCAGTTCCTTTAAATGGCTTAAGTTAAACCAACACCTGTTCAAGTGGTATCAGAGGGATTTTCAGCTTTTTCCGATTCATATAGGCCCAGGCTAAGGGATGATGACGGCTCTTGAATTTTGTATTCTCATTCCAATTAAAAGAAAATTCGAATCGAATTTTTTCGCGCTGTCAGGAGCGTAGTGGGAATGCCTTGGGTTGATTGGGTCTCGGTATATCGAGTTCAGACCTCGGGCGCATATTCGTTGGTCCCTGCGGTATTGTGTAAATGTGTCTGTTGTGTGCTCGTGTTTAAAGACCGTGCATAACATGTGGTTTTTCTAGAGCATATGGCAAGGACTTGTTCCGCTGCGGGCTCGATTTTTCACTCTCTCTCTGTCCAATTAGACTGTCATTCATTTAACTGGATTAGACATCTTCTCGGTTAGAGTTTTTCTCTATTATTCTGACTATGCAGCCGATTATCGAGGCCCGAGGGTGACCACGAGGATGACAATTCTTTGATTTTGGTCACATTGTTCGTAGGTATTTGGGCTTAGCATTATGTGTCGTACCTACATCACATAATCGGGCGGATTACCAATGCAAAATAGACTTTATGGGTATGTTTGCTGTGGTTGGTTGAGGTTTTGTTTTGGTTTGGTCTTAGTGTAAAGTTGTATAGAAGAAAGCGAAAATCAAATAGGCACGTGTTTTGTTGATAGTAAGCACTGTTGCCACATGTTACTAGGTATGAAGGGGTCCATTAGGTGGGTAGGTTGGTTTTGAAATAGCTAAAAGGTTTCACGTTCGTAAAGATGTGGCCTCATTTTTTGTTTTGTTTTTTTTAAATATTTAACAAAAATGGTAGTTTCTTTATCTACTAAGAATGTAGAAAGCTTATACAGAATATTAAAGATTTCGGTGGTGTGTAAAAAGCACGAAATTAGCAACATCAAACGTCGACCTTTGCCAGCTTAGGTCTATCATCATAATGCACAAAAAACCAAGTAGCTCCAAACGTCTCTATATATTTATATATCTGTTTTGAAAACAAATAAACACTAAAATCGAAAATTTTTTTCCAGACTCTGCCAACAATTTGAATCATCAGAAATGTAATGGCTCAAACAAAAATTAGTGTGAAGATAAATTTGTATAATATAGCCAGCTACACCTCAAAGCTAAGCGTCGAAAGGTCATGTAGACTCAATGAAACGGCATGAAGTGCATCTACAGAAAAAATCCACGAAACGTCCCAATTCAGCACAAAATGGTACAAGTCGTCACGAAAGCCACAACGAAACTACATAGTCGGCGACAAACAACTTCAAATCGCCATGAAGCGCTAAGAACTACCACAAAATTCTAGGGTGGAATCGGCTAAGGTGATATTTGATTGTCGCGTTTTTGATTATCAACTCTTCTTTGCTCTGCCTAAAGCGATCACAAAAAAACTGACTGATTATTGACAGCACTTAGAGTTTTGAAGGTCACTTCCTTGCCGACGCTGTCATTCCGAGCAGCTGATAGGTGTAATTATATTCGAAGTGTTTCTAGTGTGAAAAATGTAAGTGAATTTACCTTAGAATACTAAAATGTTAACAAATTACAATAAATTTTCAAATTTCACTTTTTTCAGTTTTTTATTTTAATTTAATATATTCTTCTTTCACTTTAGTATTTCATTTATTTTGAGATGAAGCCGAGTTGCATATCTATGAAAATGACACAAATGTATCGAAGCGACACCTAAATAGCTGTCACAGGAAATTGATCGCGAAAAAGCGATTGTCAACTTGACAATCACCTTACGTGGACGTAAAGCGATGATTTTGATTGTCAACTTGACAATCACCTTACGTGGACGTAAAGCGATGATTTTGATTGTCAACTATCAACTATCACCTTAGCCGATTCCACCCGTGAATGATGCGAAACAGAAGGAAATTCTATGAATCCTTACGAAGGCCGATAAAACGCAATGGAAAGCCAATGCAGCAGAGCGCTACAAAACAATACCCACACAGAGCCACTAAAAGCTTCAACCCGCTAAAGAGAGCAACAGCAACGCAACGAATCATGACAAAATGCTAACAAAAAACCCATATATAAAACACAATAAAAGGCAATAAAACCAATACACCACAAAGTAGCTACACAACTTAGAACGCTACAAACTCACAAAAAAGTGTCACGATATGCAGTTAAAAATCACAACTTAAAGAGGCAACAGCTTAGTAGCATAGCATTCAAAAATGCCATAAGATATTAAAAAAACACGAAGTAATACAAAGTGACACATAAACGCTACAAAATGCCTAGAAGCAAAAAAGTGTCACGATATGCAGCTAAACATCACAACTTAAAGAGGCAACAACTTAGTAGCATAGCATTCAAAAATGCCATAAGATATTAAAAAAAACACGAAGTAATCCAAGGGGACACATAAACGCTACAAAATACCACGAAGCACTACAAAGAAACATGACCTGGAACGATACGCCACAAAACACCGCCAAACACTAAAAAAAAGCCAAAATCCGACTGAGTGTTACAAAATTAAACAAAAACATTTGAATTTTACGAACCTTCACACAAAAGACTAACAAATGCCACGAAATTCGACGAAACACCACAAAGCAACAAAATGCTGCTACAAAAGTATATAAAACGATACAAACTGCTTTAAATTGACATGAAATCAAAATATCAACGTATCGCTAAATGAATTAAAAAATGCACAACAAATAACCAACCCCGAACGCCGCAAACGTCAAGAACCACTACAAAACCACAAACTACATATACATACCGTCCTGAGCAATGTATCTTCAGCCGCAGATGACCGCCATCTTCTGTGAATTGTTTTCGGGTTAAATGTGTCGAATCAGAAAATTGAAAACGAACCAAAAAAGTGTCTGGCAGTCCGTCACTAAATTTGTTGTACGTACGGAAAATGTCGCCATCGTGAGTTCGTAAAATGTCATGTGCGCGAGAAAAATTGTTATTCGTAGGTACCTTTCGCGCATTAAAAAATGAAATACTGCCAAGACCCGCTGACCCTATATTTCTTAACAAATCGACAGCTACACCGGGACACCTATTCTCCTATTCTGTTGCCATACAAATAGGTTTATAGATAGCTATCGCGCCGCATAAATTTGCTTAACCGGAACTGTCCACTTTGACTTTTGCCTTTCTAGATGTCGCCCAAAAAAACAGCCTTTCGTTAGAAATTGCCACGTGTCATTTACCATCACTTTAATTTCCTTCCAAAATTGGTCACAAAACCAATCACTCAATATCTATTGACACAATCCGATTGTCCTAATCTACCCCTAAGCATCTTACACTTGATGCATTACATGAATGTACACACAGTGCAACGTATGGGGTTGTGGGCTGTGTCTACTGTCTCTTGAATTTGCTCAAAAGGCGTGAAATTGTGTTTAACCCTCCGCCGTGTATCCGTATCCCGTATCTGGAGGAATTGTTTTCAATCAAGATATGCATCTAGTTTGCCGTTCGCTGTTCTCTCCATTCTATCCCTAATCGCCGCAATGGAAGCTAGGTACAATTCCACCATCATCGTGATGTTGAGCCGCCAATTAAGAGATGGCGTATGCCATTCCCCTCAAGCTTTAATCGCATCGCCGGGAAATCCTGAAATGCTCAAGATTCTCCTTGGAAGTGATAACTATAAGGAACGAACTTAAGCCACCTGAGACAAAATAAAGTCCTGCCATTGTACAAGTGTGTACGCAGTTGGAAGAGCCTTTGTTCACCCAGTTTATGCAGATTTTCCGCCATCGCATGAAGATTGCATCTTTCATGAATAAATTTTCAAGCTCTGGTAAATTTAATGTTTCGAAATTATGTTTCGACTCACAACAAGGAAATAAGGATATGTTTCAGGTGTAATTATTGAATCTAATTTGTATAATTGTGAAATGGATAAGCTTTGCCTGTGATGGTGTAGGTAGGTACATGATACACTTGGGGGTTGTTGCAAAATAGTTTTTTATGCATTTCTTTTTTGCGCACATAGGGTTTTCACTTTTAATTAAGTGCACGAAAAGTGAGAATGACTATTCAAATACAGCATTTGCATAGTAGTTTTAGCTTTAATCTTAAATAGGTGGAGTTGAGCAAGTATTATTTGAGGTTAAATATGCTGGCGGTTTAAAATGAGCGCAGGTTATGACTATGGTAGAATATTCCTCAAAATTTGTGCTGGTCTACTGAGTAAGGGTACAATTCCAAAACAAAACAAATACAAATTACTACTAGAAGCTTTTTTCTACTGCGCCACCTGTCGCGAGTAGGTATCTGATAAACATTTGTGGTAGGTACAACAATATTGAGGAAGTTTCTGGTTTCAGCCGTTTAGATTCGCCATAAAATTGTTCTTAAAGAGAACTAAACTTGAGTACGGTTCGAAACAATTGAAAAAGCGCCTCTAGTGCCAATTGAGTCAAAGTGAACCCCAAACCAGCTACAAAAACCTTATTAATCAAATCAAAGGTGCAATTTAATCGCTACTCACCTTTCATCACAGGTGTGTAAATTGTGACTAACTGATATTCTTTCGTCTGAGTTCCTAATATCATTCCATGTAAACTCTCATGTAAACTTTGATGACAATACCTCGTTTTCGTCTGTTGATGATAGTTATGGGCTGAAGTGCTGAGTGTTGGCTTTTTATTTTGATCGTGCATTCATTTTTATCATCTCGTTGTTGAAGTAAATGCTCGAGAATGCTATCGTTGCTGTCACTGAATTTTTCGGGTCTCCTCTTCGGTGTAGCCATTTTTTGAAGTTGCTAAATGAAAGCAAATAATAGTAAGATTGTAAATCGATAGCAAAACACGTAAAGTTAAAGTTTTAAAAAAAATCATGCGTTTAAAAAAGGTCACCATACACTTTCGGCAATTCAAGTCATCAATGACGGTTTGCGAACAATACGAGCCCAAACGCAAAATAGTTGGCCTAGTATTGTATTTTTTATCACATACATTTTCAAATGCGTTAATATTATGCATAATTAATAAAAAATTGATATTTTTTCTTAATATTATCCATGATCATGTGTTCTTTACAAAGCAATCAATAAGTAAAAACAGTTAATGTTTGTTGCCACAAATTTCAACTGTTAACCCATTTTTTTCTTTGCAAAATAGTTGGCCCGTTAGTTTTTCGCGGCAAAATAGTTGGCTTTAGCTGGATAATGTCTTTCTCTCTTGACATTTACCGTTTATTGTTGCGTTATTTAAGTGCGGATGTCTCAAGTCAGGCATTCACTGATTGCAGTCGCAATCAAAGTTCACTATGGCGCGTGGCAAGTGTTTATCAGAAGACATACGTAATTTAATAATAAAAGCGTACAAAGAAAACGTTTCGGCATATAACATCGCAAAAAATTTGGAAATATCGTGGTCTTCAGTTCGAAACATTATTAATTTATTTAAGAAGACTGGAAATTTGAACCCACTGAAGAAAACTGGAAGACCATCAATTGCTAACGATCGTAACAGAAGGGCTTTAAGAAAAATTCTCAAGAAAGATCGTCGTGCTACAAGGGCAAATAGCACCTTAGAGTGGAAAAATGTGATTAAAAAGTTTCAAGAGATACCTGCATTCCAGAAATGAAGAAAATGGGATACAAATTTTATACAGTAATTTTTAACCAAATTGGTTTTTGTTTTATTAACTTAGAAAATTGTTTCTTCTAAAAAACCGTCACTTAGGCAAAAGAAAAACCACTCTTAACTCCTTTGCAAAAAAAGAAGCGCTTAAGGTTGACTCGTGATCATCAAAACTGGACGCTAAGGCAATGGAGGAGTGTAATATGAAGCGATGAGTCTCGACTCGAACTTTGTGTTGGAGACTCACGATCAAGAGTTCAAGCACGCCAGCTGAAGCATTTCACCCAGACTGCTTTAGACGAAAAACTAAATTTACCGCTTCAGTAATGGTATGGGGATGTATGTCAGTTCAAGGAGTAGGTGACCTTCGCTTCATCGATGGTACTATGAATGCCAGTAGGTATCAAGACACCCTAGAGCACCAACTTTTACCTTCGATTCTGAGGCTGCAAACAGAAGATGGCAGTTTTACATTTCAGCAAGATGGCGCATCATGTCATACAGCCAAGCAAAATATGAGCTGGCTTCGAGAACACACAATTCCAGTTCCAAAGTGGCCTCCAAATAGCCCGGACCTGTCTCCAATTGAGACTTTGTGGGGAAAAATCAACAAATCCGGCTAAAAACTTGAATGAATTGAAGGAAAAGATCCAAGAAGTTTGGAATGGCATAACTCCTGAATACAGCTTTAATTTAGTGGAAACTCTTCCAAGTCGAATTACAACCGTTATTAAAAATAAAGGTGACGTCACTCAGTGGTAAAACACGTCGATAAAAGAGTGGGTCAACTTTTTTGCGTTATATGAGTTACAATAATTTCATTTATTTAATCATTAAATGAACTGTTTTTATTTTATGAAGAATTATTTGTAAATGTAGGTATATGTCTAACACTTTTACAATATCGAAATAAATTTTGAGTTTGTTTGTTTACTTTGGAGTGCCAATCTTTTTTGCGAATTTCATAAGACGGAAAGTAAACGGGCCAACTATTTTGCGTTTGGGTCGTAGTAGTTCCGCTCCAAAAAGCATTCCAACTCTAATACACTTTCTCATCATAAATGGGAATAAAAGAAACATTTTGCAAAATAACGAGTAACGATACCGAGTAACGAGTAGCTCTCCTCTCAACTCTTATCTCTATACAGATCAGGGAATTTTGACTGTACTGATAAATTTGCCGAAAATTACCAGATAAAACAATAAAAATAAGTGTTTTCAAAAGATTGTTCTTTAAAAATATATCCAGCTGAATCTATCGAGCTGTTTAACAAAACACTTATTTTAATCAGATGACATTAATAAACGATAATAAATATGTTCTATCAACAAACAACCTTCTAATCAGTGAAAGAAGCTATTTACCTCGAATTAAATATTAGCTCTAAGGATCTGGCTAAGGAAACCAAAGCGCTGCTACTTGGGTTTGGCATAATATAAATAATGGGTTCCAAACATACCTACGCTCTTTTCAGAAAACTCATTGTGTCAATTCCACGAAACGATTCGAATGCATAAAATATGTAAAAAGAAAATTTCAGCGGAAGTCAGTTGATAAGTAGCTGGAAATTGTAAGCAATTGCTAAACACGATTGTCCCCTAGAAACAAACGGGCGAAATTTGTTTAAGCGCGCCAGCTTTTCTGCGATTATTTACAAAGACCATTAGAGCTTGCACTTCAAGACTTTTGACGCTGGTTCTTATCTACCCAACTGAACCCAGAAGGAGAGTAGTTTTTCGCGCATATGTAATGTATATTTTTTCTATTTTGACGTCCTTTGCCTTGTAGCCCAAACAGTTTGACCGGTTTGAGGAGTGAGCTGTCATTAGATTCGTATTCTTTTTTTTCTGTGTTATAGACTAAAAAGCTAATAATAAAAAAAAGTTAATTTGAAAAACCAAAGAAATTGGCAGTTGCTACGCGTATATTTGGTAGTCTGTGTAGGTAGCCTCCGATAGTCGATTAATTAAACTTGAATGTGTCTTGTTTAATTCTTTTTAGTTCTTTTCTACAGTCAGGCGGGGTTTGTTGGTTTTGTAAATTTTATTTGAGTTTATGCTTCTGCCAGTTTGTTGTCCATAAGATCACTCAGTATTTTTGAAAGATATGAAAACCCGACCGAAAAAATTTCCAGAAATATCGGTTCCTTAAATATTTCAGCAGTTCCCCCTCCTGCAACCTAAAAGAGATTTTCAAGGCGGAAAACACGTATTTTTGGTCTGGAAAATTCTTGCAATTATCGATTCGATGCATGAGTACCTATACCTAGGGATAGCGATTTGGAAACTCTATATCGATATAGGTTGTGAAGTATCTTTCCGTTTTATTGGAAAAAAAAAACATTTCGAATTTAATACACCTACACCCACCCAAACAACCAAATGCTTGTATTAGCCGAAATTCTGAATATTAAACTCGAAGGTGTGTAGGCTCCTACACCTCATCCCTACGGCGTCTGCCTCCTTTACTCCAACTAAACCTCGTATTGGAAATTCATGTTACGATCGAATAAATAATACCAACAACACCACATCCATGTACACGAGCATTCTCCCACGATACAGGCGAACAACAACAGCAATGCCAGAGCGGAGTCAAAAAAAAAACACTAGATTATGTTTCATTTAAAAAATCATACATTGAAAATCTTTTACCATTCAACACAAACAGCATGTTATCCCTTTATGTGCTTTGGCTGCTGCTGGTGCTCCTTCTGCGTATCATCCCATAAAGCACACGAAAAGCCCACAAGCGGAGGAGCGCAGCATCAGCTCACGAGAGTCACAATCAACCTGTTTCGAAAATAGAACAGAAGGTACACCGTCTATACGAACAATGGCAGAAGGGACCGCCTCTTTTCTATTCCACCGAGGGACGCTTACGAAGCGCAGGAGAGCATCCGTCCCAGCGTTAGAGAGAGAGCTCCACCCCCTGTGCCAGATGTAGAGCCGCATTATGGCGATTCCTCAAAAATATTGGATACCTTAAATGTTCGAAAACTACCCCGGTTTTTTTGGTCCAACAAAGGGGGAGCAGAGCAGCGATAAAAAAAAAATCGACAAAAACAGATCTCCCGCAGAATATGTTGGTAACTTCGAAACCAGATTTTCAAGGGTAGCACAATGAGCAGCATAGCATGTGTATGTTAGAAGGGATGATGGTATTGTTGCTTGAGTGCAACAATATTCTAGTTGGAACAAACCATATACACCGAGGGTGGTTTCGAAAATTCTACTTAAGGGTTGACAGATGGATGCTGTGCCACAGTTCGTATTTTGATGTCGGCCGAGTAACACACTGCGAAGTCTTCAATCGAGTGATTTAATTGGAAAACAGATCTAATCAGAGCTATTCACAGTGCGTGCGTGTGTGTGCTAAGTGTACGAACTAACCATGATAATGGATAACCACCAACGTTCCGAGTTGACCATCTCTGAAAACCATTCGACCGCTCCGACGAGTGTTCGATCGACGTCACTAAAACGGTCGTTTGATGTTGCGTTCCTGATGATGCCCGACGATCGAATCAAACAGAGGCAGCAGCTCGAGAAGCAGGCTCGCCTCGCCGAGTCCTTGGAAAGGCAATACCCGACGGATTTATCACCACGTCAGCATGTCGAAACGGGGGAACTTTTCAATAACAACAACAGTGAGCTACAGCGACGGTATTCTGGGCCACAGCTGACTGTCGTCCGGTCGCCACCCAGGGTGTATGACGACCCCACCATTATCGTCGTTCCGGATGTGCAAGATAACCCGAAGAGTGCGTTTACAAAAGTCGCCCGCTTGGAGTCACCCGTGCCACCGCCACTCAGTCCCGATCAGCTAAGCTGTCCATCGATGAGTCCGCCGATATCCACAACACCACCGCGGCCCAATTCCGGTCTGTACCAGAGCTTCCGCCCCGAATACCAGTTCAACGGCGCATTCCAGTCCGTCAATCAAGTGCAAGCGCTTGCCGCTCAAAACCAACGCATCAAACACCAACTAATGTACCGCCAGCCATCAAACGAAGGATTCCTTCCCGCATATCCCGGCTTTCCGTTCCCCAATCCCGCATCGCATCCGTTTGCTTCGCAGGGCGACATCGGCGGCATCGTTAGAAGCCCAGCAGCCGCAGCCATCCTGTCCACGCTTATACCACCGACACTTGCGTCCACCTTCTCGCTGACCGCTCAGAATGTGTGCGCCAAGTGCAACATCAGCTTCCGAATGACCAGCGACCTGGTATACCACATGCGGTCGCATCACAAGAGCGAGGTAGCCTGCGACCCCAACCGAAGAAAACGCGAAGAGAAACTCAAGTGTCCCGTTTGCAATGAGTCGTTCAGAGAGCGCCACCACCTCACCCGACACATGACCGCCCACCAGGATAAGGAGAGTGATCAAGCCACAACCACCCCAGCCGCTTCCGCATCAGATGACTTCAACAACCGACGCAGCAAGTGATCCAAATCCTTTTTCGGATACTTTTAAGAGTTGTTGCTGTTGCTGTTGTCGTTGTACCGGGACCGACAGGACGTCCCATTTGTGATATTAATTTTGACGCACGGGCAGAGGCTGTTCGCGTGGGAAGAGTGCAATTTAGATTTAATTTCTTGTTTAACTTGTTTAAACTAAAACGAAACGAACGAACTCTGTCTACAGTTAGATAGAAAACATTTTTAAACAATTCTTGACTATTAGTGGCTGTAGTTTGTAAATTTCCTAGATATCGGTGTAAATTCAGTAGAACCTTAACCTTAAGGGATGGATAATTATATATATGTAAATAATGTGAAGAGATACATGCTAATATTAACAATAAAACAAGTACCATATAAATGTTGAAGAAAAAAACAAACATATTTTTACTTTGTCAGACCCTGAACCGTTCTTAGAGTGGAAGCTGTGCTACCCAAGGTCCTGTTGCAGCACGGCCTTAAATGAAGTTAATGAGGTAAGTTACTGTCCTGTTTGGCATTTTTTGGAAAAGTTACTACGCCTACAAAAATTCCAAGCACTAAATGGACATCGGGATCATTATTCTACTTCCACGTACTTTTATTCACATGCACTTAAGCTTGTCATCTGAAATTTTAAATATATCTTCCGCGCTGATAACATAAAAGCTAAGGACCTCGGAAATATTTCAAATATAATGAGTAAGTATCTTGGCTTTCAGATGGCAACCATACCTATCATCTATTTACAATTGAATATTCAAATTTATTAAACTCAAGATCGGGAAAGTGATTTTCGATTTATCGACGCAGCGGTTCAACTTTTTAGCTGGTTAAAAGATTGCATGAGAGACAGATAATTTCAAACGAAGCTGGCAAATCATTTTTGACTAACTATGGAGTTCAAGAGATGTTATCGAAATTTCAAATTTAAATACCTGGCGAGGCAGGTGACGCTGTATACTCGTACCTTTCACCTCAAATAGAGTTCGCTTTTAAGACTCGTTCAGCTTTTTCAGAGTGCCATCTCACACGATCGCGAACATCTGGCAAATAAAGAAAAATTCAAAATTTAAGATTGCTTGTCCAGGTGAGGCATATGGTTTTGGGGTAGAAATTGAAAATGTTTACAAAGAGCTGTCCAAAGATATTTGCAGAATCTTAACCTGGATTTACAAAACACGAGAAATGCAATCACAAGGCTTCGAAGGCCGATCAACTAATGCTTTAAAATAAATACCTTCGAACAGCCGGAATTATTTCCGGTCTTTTGCGTTTTAAACAAAAATGATGTTGCATACCAACAAATACAAATTTTGCCGACAAAATACAAGTTTTTTGCTAACAAATTCAAAAGTTTTCCATTTTAATTTGTTTACTGCGGCGAAGGTTAAAAGGTTAGTAGAGGGCTCAAAGTTGTTATACCCAGCGCTCGAACCGTGAGCGAAGCGAACCACACAAATTAATACAAGACCCTCTATTTCTCGGGCTTCCAATTCAGTCTTTTGTATTCCGGGCTTTGGTAAAAATTTGCGCTTGGATTCCAATACATATGGTAAAGGCCCTACTGCATTTTTTCTTTGCTGTGTTAAAAAATAGCTATCTCTTAAAAGTAATTTAAATCTATTATGTATAATTGAGAAGTAAAATCATTTATGGACTTAGGGCAAACATTTAGTCATTTTGGAAGATATTGAAAGTTTATTTCAAATAAAAGTTTTAAACGCAAGTTTTTGTTTATTTGTTAGTAGTGAAGTCTTACAAGCGATTTTGTCGATTAAACTTAAAGTTTGATGTAAGGCAGATATAACCGATAGAAAGTACCCTCTTTAACATAAGGGCAGACGGAGCCTAGCTGATATATTCACTTAAACACTTTAATTTGTTTTCTATTATACTTGATATAGCTTGACAAAAACATGAGACTAAATGATGGGTTGTTAGCGACTTTGGGGTAAAAGTGACAGGACAATGACATTGCCTACCCCGAGTTCAACTGAATATGTGGCAATGTCTAAACCTTTTTTTCGGACATAAATTCCGTAAGAATTAAATTAAATCAAATTAATAATTTAAATTAAATTAAAATATCAATGAGACACCAGATCTGTTTTGTTATATTTTTCTAAACATCGAATATTCTCATACTTACAACAATACCTCAAAAGAACGAGGAAAATAAAACTAATTAACCGACCTGAAATTTTAAAACTATTTTTAAATTTTAAACCTAGAAACCTATTTTCGTTAACCGCTAGGAAATAAGTTTTCTTTTTACTCTGAATATTCTAACAGCAGTATAAGAAGACCAAAAATTTAGTTTAATAGATAACTATGTTTTTTTTTTTAATTTAGTTTAATTTTTTAACCCTTCAAGCCAATACGAAATCATAGAGGTAAAAATAAATATATGATTCACTCTCTTATCTACCACTAAAGTCGAAATGAAATTAATGTTGGATGGAAATTCAAAAATGACAATTAAACAGTTAGTCAAAAAATGTTATCATTCTCTTTTTTAACTTTCAATAATGCCCCAAATTCTTCTGTGCTGAAGCGTCTCATCATGGCCTAAGACGTCCTTGCCGATAGGACTTGTTCAAATTTCAAAAGGGATTGTACTGCCATCTAACATCTAGGTCGTTTTTGAAGGGCTGCTATTTTTTATAACATTACCAATTATTTATACTCGTAAATATTGCAGAAGAGACGAAGAAATCTCTTCCTCTTTTCAACATTCTGGTGAAATCTCTTCCTCTTTCCAACTTTCTGGTGAGCACTCAAACTTTCGGTCCATACACTCAGGTTTATTCAGAAGAATAAATGTAGTGTAAAAAGTCAAGAATTGCTTTATAAATGATTGCAGATCGGAAAGAGACACTTTACCCAAGTTAAACACCTTAAATACCTCATATGGCTGTTTGACAGATATGTTTTCTTGCATTGGAAAGATTTTAGAAGCTTTCTTGAATATGAGTGTGCAAAACACTACAGAACTGCTTGGTACTGGAGAGTTACTTTTATGTCTAAAAAAATGTAGATAACTATTAATCTAAGGAGCATATTTATGTTAGACTAGCTGTACCCGCCCGGCTTCGCACGTGCAAAATGTGATTTCACAACAATTGATGGAAAACAAATTTCAGAAAGAGCCTTCTGCAAAAGTGAGGGACTTGAACCCGTACTGAAAAACCGCCCGTAGACTGGGCCCACTCTGCCTTTATCTTCATGGCATTGCACATGATCGTTGGACTAATCGGCAATAATTTAATATTCTTTGGACAATGAAAATAATTTTATAATATTTAGCTCATTTTTTTCTATTAATGTAACTCTTCTTTGTATACTATCTTAGCGGTTTCTATCGACTAAGATAGTGATATTCGCTGCATTACTTACCCTGGATCACGCTACATATAAGATATAACTGCCCGTGGCTGAAGCAATTCTTGATTAATTCAACTCCCGCTTTTCTTAAAGTGTGACCATCTAACTTATTGATTGTCATGGCAGAACAAACAGTAATAGGAAATTGAATCCGTTTAAACTATGGATAATTGCTGGGAATTATTTGTATTCTTGGTATAAACACCGTATCTCCTTTACCAGACCCAGTTAAAATTAACGCCTCAATAAAGTTTTTCTGCAACGAAATCACTCTCAATCTGGTTCCATTACAAAGCTTAGGGGATTTAAATTGCGAAGCATAATGGGAACTCCAACTTTTAATTCCAGGCCATGGACTGTAATTCTATTTAAAAACTCGACCGGGTAATTTACTGCCTCATCTTGATTGCAAATAGCATTTATAAACAGGTACGACGTATATCATCAGGAATTTCCCCTAATATAATAATACCACGATCTGGTATCACTGATACCTATACCAATTTGACATTCCTTTCCTACATATTTGACATTTCTTTTATGGCTTTTTTTGTTCTTAGCACACCAAACAGCATACTGCCTCTGTCTGTCTCCCTCTCCATCAGAGGAGTAAAATAAGGTTAAAATAGATGTCAAAATATTGTTTGATTTGAGAATGAAGTGAAATGTTTCAAATTTTGCCTATTTATTTAAAAACCTTTTAAGTTATCGAGTTATTGGATATCCTAAGTTGTACCTGCAGATGTCCTCTATAAGCTGCTGTTAACTATATTTAAATGCTCCCAGTATTTTCGAACAGAAAGCGTGACAAAGAAAAAAGCAAAACGAAACGAAAAAATAAATTACCCTTGTCCAATTTTTTCCGGAATTTATAGAGAGATAGAGTTGAGACAAAGTAGATATACTATACGCCTGTGAAAAATGTACCAGAATATACTGAACAGTTTCTAAGAGTTTTGCATACATACATGCAGTTTTATTTATATGATGGACATAAATTTAAAAAAAAAATAATTATGAATTCCATTCCATTTCGCAATCTTTATAATACCATTATTTTTGCAGTTATATGCATTACAGCTTAGAGCTAGGGGAAACTTAAGCAAAAAAAGTGCTTGCTTCCGGTTTTCGTTTATGATGATTCAAAGTAATAAAGTAATACGAGTTTAAATTAAACAAAAATCCTTTTGGCACCAAATCATATTTGTTTAAATTTGATTTAAACACGAATGTGTTTAGTTTTTTCTCGGGGTATCTATAGAAGAATGAATCCCATAAGTCTTTTGAGTTCAACGTCATCCAGATCTTCTAAATCTAGTTCATTAAAGAAGTAAATACCAAGGATATATCATCTGCTGTTTTTGAATCGATGCTCAGCAAGAAAATATTTGTTATCTACTAATGTAAAAATAAAATAAAAATAAAACACTTCATGTTGTGCAAAATAAATAAATAAAAAGTTCTCACAACAGGTCCGTAGGGACCATATGATTAGATTATACAATTTAATGCCAAGTCCCAACGGCAAATTGAGAAGCTGTTTCAGGACAGTTATACATCCGAGAGTATGCCAGACGTTCGAGATTCAGTAGAAAAAACCCTAAGATGGAATTTGGGTTTATTAGGGAATCGGACCTGGGACCCGTCGCTTAGTAGCTTCAACAAATTAACCACTAAGCCACTGCGCCTTCGCATGAGGTGAATAAATATTATAAAATCTGCTGTCTTAGATTTGACTTAATGCGAGTTGCTCGAAATCTAGCTGGAAGACTGCAAGAGCAGTCAAATTTTGCTCAGACCACTTGATGTTTCTTATGCTAAATTATTTCAGAGTCCCATTCCAAATCAGAACCAAAAATTATACAAATTTCCACCCGTTTCTACCACGATGCAGCAAAAAAAAAACATCGAATGAACCACTAAAACAGATTTTCACACGAAAATCTGTTCCTGCCCCTAATTACATTGGCCAGACGCCTAAACGATGCCATTATTGCAGCAAGAACTAGATCGCGTGTAAAAATATGTTTCACCTTGTTAGCCAACTCAAGCAAAAGCAGTAGCAAACGTATGCAGCCTTTAGTTCCGCCTCGTGTGAGTCTCCCTATGCCTCAACCCATATAGAGTCGTATCTCGCGCGCTAATGAGCTTCCCAATGTTCGCACATTGTGGCCGCATATACGAGCTCTGGAAGAGATATGACGCGCACTGGCCGAGTACACTGCATCGAAAGCGTTAAAAATTTGAAGCGATGGCATGAGGAATGAGGTCATTTATAGCATCTCCACAAGTCAATAGACTTGTGATGGGAACACCGAACGCACACACCCTTGCTGTACGTTGTTGACTCTATTACGACAGCGGTTCCCATGAGAACCCCAGTGCAAGTGAAATGATTTTGCAAGTTCCATCGGAATAGCGTTACTAATTTTACTGAGCGTGGCGAATTCCTTCGCTGCCGGCACAAGGGTGAATCTCATTTCGAAATTAGGCGCAACCAATCGCCTGGGTATGGATGATTTAAAAATCACTATTCACAGATGATATGTCAATTGGAGGATGTCTTTTCGGCGGCGGATCTAGTGGTGGCCACCACATTCTCTTCCCGGATATAAATATGTTTGTCAAGCATTCCACAGGCAGGGATTTGGACGTGTCGCCCGATTTATTATCTTGTCTCATGTGATTATGGAGATGTTTGACACTTGATGTGAACGCGTGGCCTATTGTCCTGGAATTGTAATAGTTTTGCGATGACACACAATAGCGGAGATGAGCATAATAAATGTGCGGACCGTTGCGAATCGCTCCGGAATCTGTTGTTTTTGAACTGCAATTTGTTTCCCTTGGGAGCGATTAGTCTTTCAAGTTCACTCATTCGGAATCGATTACATTTCCATCTCCATGTGGAGTCTTGTTATAGTTGAGGTATTCAAAACCAACGGTTATCCGGTATGAAATCTGAATCTTCGTCCATACCAACTCGAAAAGCGTTAAAAGCCAGAAAACTCGGAAACAATGCCAAACCGCGCTCCAAAACTTTGCCGTGACCAACGCCATCATTAACTACCTGTGCGGCAACGGTAATTAAGTGAACTCAAAACTTCCTCCTTCACTGGGAAAATTAAATTCGTTGTGATTTCCCGTTTTGCCAAAATTTAACAACTTCGTTACGAAAACGCTAACTTTTCCGGTTGAATTATGGAAACACAAACCGAACACGTCCCCTTACTGCTGGAATGATAAATCTACTTCAACACTCCACGACTAACTGCGAGTGCATAAAATTCCTCCATTAGCCACAGAGAGTCCCAGTGAACGCAATTTGTAATGCCAGCACTTTAGGAGCCCCACCGCACATCGGTTACTGCCGCACCGCTCACCTTGGCAGTTGGACTTTTTGGGCTCTTTTGGTGGCGGGAAGTTTCGAAATTTTATTATCCTTAAGTTAGTCCCTGGATTCGCATATTTTTGCCTCGAATCAAAACAAAAGCCCTGCAGGAGCGCGCACCATCCAAGCAGAGGACGGAGTGCCAGTTGCCAGTAAGTGCGCGCTGCACAGAAAAACCCTGCTCGAAAATTAAAATGACAAAGTTCAGAGGCTAAGAGCGAAGACAGTCACTCGTTGGTTCTCGTTGGCAGCTTCCCCCCTTTTCCATACAGAACAGACTTGCATGACACTTCCTGTCATTTGACTTTCCGACCAGGAAGCGTTCGTATATCATTTTTTGTTTCACAGCCGCACCGAGATGGAGGAAGACCTCGAGGACAAAACTTTTCCTACATATACTACGCACACAAAAATACCTTTCGGACTGGATTTGGGCAAAAGGAAAAATTTCACTTTGGCAGTCGTTGTGGATCTCTTTCGAATATGGTCCGGAAGATGCACTGGCCCTTTGTTCTACGATGGTATAGCGAATAGTGAACTCAATCACACGGCCAGTTTGGAAATTCCATGCTGGATGCTGGACACTGCGTATAAGGGCTCCAGGGCTACAGCAGGGCGGACGATAAATTACATTTTATTGTTGCTCTAATTTTCCGGAATATGTGAATTTATGTTTTGCTTCCTTTTGAAATATGCAAAGTGCATATTGCATGGAAAGAGCCAACATTTAGCCGCCACTACGATTCCAGCTGCCAGTCCATATTTTTCGTTTGTTTGGCTTCTTTTTTTTTTGTCTACGCGATGGCATTGGCACCCTGCGGCTATCATTTGGGGGTAGGTTGTAATTTTGCTTTCCAATATTTGCAATTATCGATTCGGTTTGTAGTAGGGAAATTTATTAAATTACTGCGAGTCTGGCATAGGGAAACGCTTTGTGATTGTTTAAAATTTTAGGGGGTTTTGAACGTGATTTCGCTACAATACAAAGTCCAAAAGTTGTTAACAGTTTAGCGAGAGAGATTGATAAAGGCCGTTTAACATTGTAAATGAGCTGTTAAAAATGCAAAGCTCTGAATGGTTTCATATGACATTTCAAAAAATTCGTAAGATATGTTTGACCTTAGAGTTAAAATTGTGGAGACTTGATAGTATTTGAAAGGACTTATGAAAATTGACAACCGGAAAACTGAAGATTCATATCGGAATGCACTTTCGCAAAAACATTTGTAAAATAACTCACAACTCTCTTGCTTAGAGTTAAGATAAGCAGTTTAGTTTATTTGGGCCCTATTAATAACGATTTTAAATTTCGACTTTAAACTGAAAAAGTTCACAATGGTTTTATTTTTCATTCAAATTTCGCAGTTGTAAATTCCCGTAAACTTAAAGGCGGGACTGCCACCAGTCTGTCTTACAGAAATAAAGAGGTGTTATCTTTGAGACGCAACCATCGTTAATCTTAATAAGGTTGCTTTAAACTGCTTTACCAAAGTCACGAAAGTCCATTTGATAAGAGAATGACGAAACTTCCAATTTTCATAGACGAATTAGGGAATAATATAGCAACAAGCTTGCTTTCAAATATTTTTCCTAGGGCTTAGAGAAATTTTACATTAACACTGATCAAATATCGATTTTTTGAGAAAGAACACACCAACAAAAATAGGACTACAGTGTTCAAACTGTTAATTTAAATAGTTAAACAGTTTGTAGGAAAGTCTTAAGCCGAGTATCCTGCCCCGGCTAAATTTTTGCGCACCCAATCTCCACTTCGTTTCTCCATAGCAAAAATAAATGATGCTAAATTATTAAACATGATATAGATGGGATAAGACCCTTATGCTCATGTCAGATGTCAGTAAACGTAGTTTTAACTAAATTTTCAGACTTCAAGAAGACATCGCAATTTTAAAACAAATGGATACAATAAAAGTTGAAGAAGATGTTATTATTGATGCAGCAGCTAAAGTAATTTCTGAGTAGAAACTAGAAGTGTAATTCCCTATTTGCAGTAGGATTTGTTCTGCAAGTTTCATATTCCTGGTCGTTCCTCCACAGGAGCCAATTTTTTTTCAATCTCCTGAAAAGGTTTTTTTTTTGTTTTGCCTTTTCTATTATTTATCAAGCAAATGATCTCTGCGGTTTCTTTCAGAAAATCCAAAATAAAATCAATACAAACTTTTTCCTCCATTTTAAATGTCAAAATTGATCTTCGATTTAATGTATCGGAAATTTATTTAGCCAACTAAATGAGTGCAGACTTGTCATCGGCCCTCTCTAAGTTTTATCTTTGTAGAAATTTTTATATGATAGATACAATTTAACGCGAGCAGGATACTAGACTTTAGTATAGAACTGGGGTTTAAAACATATTTCGTCAAACCGTAATATTTTTTGACAGAATTTCGAGTTACATACTTCATATAATTTATTTTCAATACGCAATACGAACTTGTAAGTTTTAAAATAAATTAAACAAAGTTTATAGTTCATATTTTTTTTCTTTAGGATTTAAATTGAACTCAAGTCCAAAAATTTTGACTATTGACAAAATATTGTTTATTGCGGACTTTTTTCTTCCGCAGCGCCATCTCTCGCGAACGGCTTACAAACATCCGAGAGTATTACTCTCGTGAAGAGCTTCTCAATTAAACGTTTGGACTCGGCATTAGATTGTAGATCCCTTTCATTCGTCCCAAAAATAAAAAAAAAAACTCACACCAGACAATGGTTGTGAAATGATAGGCCTATGGGTCCCTACGGATCTGTTGCGCCAACTATTTATTTATTTATTGTAATATAATATTGTAAGAAACAAACTTGTAGACAGTTAAATTTTGTACGAGATTTGTCGTATCAATTTTTTTGTAAGACATAAAAATGCGAGAACTAATTAATAAGAACAAATTTCGCGTTGAAAATTATACTCCTGTAGAATTTCGACAAAAATTTAGATTTTTAGTCAATAACTAAATATGGGCGAATTGTTTACCAAAACCGAACTTCCGAAAATCTTAAACTTTCAGCTGGGCTCTTGTACTCCGATAGGGAGAGACGGACGTTAGCACAATTGTTTACAAAGCAGTCAAAAATACGGTCAAGTCACAGATTCAAGCTCTAAGGAGATGTTTTTGCAGATAGTAACTTGACAATTACTTTTCTTCATATAGCATTCAGTACAAATTATAAAATCTGAATGCGCTGCTCAGTGTTACGGCCTATGATTTTCAGAAAAATCCCTATGGGTTGCGTAGTAGTTTTAACGTAATGCGTGTACAAATCCACATTCAAGTAGGCAGACTTTACAATTTTTTTTTAAGTTACATTTATTTATTTCTGTAGTCTTTCGTATAGCATGGGTAGAGCACTGACGGTCATTACTCATGGGTTCAAAGATAATGGCTCCATTCGCTTGGTGAGACTCGTTGGGGTTAGCCAAAAATTCATTTGATCTTTTAAGGCCAATGTGGTAGCTCAAAGCTTGGAGTTCCTCAACTTTTTACTCTTGGACAACTTCATAAACAATATTTAAAATCAATAATGCAATACAGCCGCATCTTCTTTCATTATGTTGTTAAATTGGTATTTCAAGAATAATTCTGACAACGACTTTACTGTAATATATATCCTACCTACCATAGACTGATCTTAAACCTGATATAAAATCAAATTTAACCAAATGTTCCCATTTCGTACACCCTTAGGTATATTATTACCTTCTATACTCAACTGACAACAAATTAATTAGCCGCACTAAATAACCGTCACTTTTCTAGTTGCCTTCGCATAACATACCCCGTCAAACTTGTACAATGTACGTCACCACAAAAGGTGTCACCACACCAGTATAGATACTGTAAACACCACAAGCCGACACAACGAATAAACCAACTGATGTTTATTTAGTGTCATCCCTGATGGCACGGCACCACATAAATAGCCCGAGTGAAAACAATCGCTTAACATCCCATTTAAGAGGTTAAAGTGTTTAAGCTAATAAAAATCATCCCCCAGTTGTACAACGCCGATTGCCATAAAAGACTCTCATCCATTGTACACCTCCATACCTTTCTGCGTCTGCGACAGGTCCTGCTACTGCTGCAGGATTGCTGATGGTTGGTTGAGTGAAAGCCAGTCGTGGTATTGTTTACATATTTTAGCCTCCAAAAAGGATTTACGTTTCCCGTTGGGGGAATGTGGCGGCATACGCGCTCTGGGTAAATGAGCTACTACGGGTAATAAACGTAGAACGGAGGTGTGGATCAACCCTTGCACAGCACAGTAGTAATAGATGGATGCGGGAGGATTTTATGTAAATGGAGAAATTGGTTTTGGAGCCTGCGGCTAGCCGGTTGAATGGAATAGCTTCATCCATCTGCATGTACCTGCCTTTTGGACCCTTGCCGTATGAACGGATGAGCTTGAAAAACATTTCGGATTAAGCTATTCGCGTCCTAAGCGAGGGTGGTAATTTATCCTTAATAATATCAAATATGTCGGAAAGTATTTGAGGGTGTTTTGCAGAAGCAAAAAGACTAACAAATCGACTTTTGATTTGCGCAGTTATTGGTTTTAATATAAATACTAAAATTGAGCACAAGCTATGGGAAATAGAGAAGGGAAGCATTAAGTTGGTGCAGTATGTACTGTTCTTAAAAAAAGAATACGAGAGTCAGTTTTGAAGCATTTCCAAAAATATACGCACCTAAGTGAAGGAATGACTTAGTTTACTGTAAGGATGGGCCATCCAGTGGTTTCCTTTTAAATCATCGGTTATTTTGATACTGACAGATGGTTTCCGCTCGAAATCTTAACAGAATGTCGGTATCATACCTCCGCGGAACAAAATGAGTCGCTTTATGCTTGAACAATTTTGGGAAATATTGAAAACTTATTTCCAAAGTGAGTGATGTTTAGTCCAAACAGTGCGTTTTTTGAAAATAAGTTTTGGCAGAAATGAAGTACCCACCGCGCCTGATGTACGCAAGTTTCTGCAAAAAGTTCGACTGGTATGCAAATGGACAAAAATCATGGTCGTCGTCGTACGGTGCGCACAGGGCGAAAATGTTTGACAGTTTGGTGCGGATTTTGGAGTGGTGGTATCATTGGACCATTTTTCTTCGAAAATGAGGCTGGGAATAATGTTTCGGTCAACGGTGAGCGCTACAGAGCCATGTTAACCGACTTTTTTTTTACTGAAATTGAGCCATGAATTTGTACGACCTCTGATTGACGCAGGATGTGCGCGCCATGCCACACTCAGCCCATGGCACAATCGATCTTTTGCGCACCAAATTAGCATCGCCAAAACGGCTGATAGTTTTGGCGATGTCAATTGGCCACCTCGGAGCTGCGATTTGACCCCTTTGGACTTTTTTTTTGTGGGGAACCGTGAACGACCGACGTAATGGCAGCAATCCGGAAACGATTCAAGCACTTAAGGCCAATAGCATCTAAGGTATCCGTGAGCTACAGCCCGAAACCATCAACAAGGTCTAGGAAAATTGGAGTGAGCGAATGTGCTACTGCGAAGCCCACTTGAACGACGTTGTGTTCCATAATTAATGGGAATGTTGGCTCTTACTAATAAAGCCATAATACATGTAAAACATTTAATTTTGTTCATTTTATTGCATTTTTAAAAATAAACTTGTATTTGGCGCACCCTGTACTTTTTTCTTTTGTTTTTCAAAGGCTTTGTATACTTTCAGCTCGCATAACCCTCGATCACATTAAGGAAAGAAGATGAATCCCCATATCTTTGTCGGGGCTAATAGTCAAAATGAACTGATCCAACTTGTTTAGATATGCTTTGATTGGTGCAAGTCGTTGACATGAAATGGTGTATCCATGTTTGTTTTATTTTAGTTGGTACCTATACCCAAAAGGCTTAAATGGCTTGATGCTGGCTATATAGGACTTTCCGATAGTTAAGGTACTTGAATGTGTCTTGTTCATATTTTTGTACAACTTTTTTTTTACAGTCAGTCGGATTTTTTGTTTTTTTTTTTAATTACCTTTTTTTTTATTTTTATCTTTTTAGCCTATGACACTCCTGGGAAGAACACGAATCTAATGACACCTCAGTCTTCAAAATCGGTCAAGCCGTTTAGGCTACACGGCGTCACGTAGGAACGTACATAGGATACGCGCGAAACACATAACCCTCCCTGTGTCCAGTCGGGTAAAAAAGCGTCGCCAAAGAAAATGTTTCACAACAGTTGTCCCTAAACGTATAAATGCGCACAAGTCTTCTTGAGCCTGCTGTTGGTATTATGCAGAAGAATACCGTCCATATAAGGCAGTCCTTCATGATAAATCACACTAAAGTATGTTCTCAACTACACTCTGAGGAATGAACGCATTTTCAATTATAGAGGGCGCGATAGAGTCAGCAGTGTAATGTAGCCCTCAGCTTGTTGGCTTAGGGAGGCTCATCTTGTCAGTATTTGTCATCAGTGGTTCTCAATTCCTACCACAAACACCCTGAGAAGTTTCATATTGGCAACTAATTCAACCCTTTAAAGGGGTAATCCCTTTATATTTCCCAATCATTCTGACTGTTCTTTACTGTGAAGCTATAGTACCTAAGACAAGCTCATAAGGATTTTGAAATTTCATCGTTTAGTTGGTCCCTTTATAAAGGGGGTTTAGTGACAAACGTGTCTGTTTCCTGAAAGACTATCATATAAACCATCATAAAACTTTCATCTTAAAATAAGTGTGGAAAAAAAGTTACACCATTCTCGCATTGGTACAACAATCTACATACGAGTTTGAAAATATTTGGCGTAAACAGCTCGCAAGTAGCCCCCAAATTCCGGTGCATAAACTTCCAACCGGAAACGAGTAGAGCGCCACAATGTGTACTTATGAACATTCAAAATCAAACCAAACAATCGTAAATATCTTCTTCTTCTTGTTCGTTGTTTTTTTTGCTATGCAGAAGGAAACCTCACACATCCAGAACCGTCTGAACTCCATTTCTGTAGAAACATTCCACCCCGACAGCCCTCAGTGCGTGATTTTTCTCTTACCCGCCGTCTATTACTAGTGCCCGTATGGCAAGGGTCGTCTCTTGGTTATTTGCATAATCAAATGATAAAAGTCTGAAATTTTCTTAAAATTTTCAACTGAATACCGTTATAAAATGTGATATACGGTGGCCATAAAAACAATTCATGCCATGAGTCTGGTTGAACGAGAAGTGCGGTTCTTTAAGTTGTCCCCCATTATAACAGAGAACGCACGAGAATGCGAAATCAATCCTTCGATAAAGTGTGGGATGGAAATTGATAAATAATTGCGGTTGTTTATGCAAACTGACACTATACCCCCTGTCGGAACAAACAAGGACATTCAATTCGTATAGTTTCGAGCAGTTGGACCTTCGATCTGGCGCCCTTCCTATTTTTACTTTTTATGGAAATGTACGTCCCCTTGAAATGTTGTGATCTATGCTTGAGTCTCATCCAAAACTCGGGCAACTTTCTTAAGGATGTATCTCACGATTCGGCCGTTCCAAATGCAAGATCTCAGACTTATCTGCCAACAGAAATGATGGCTTCTATACCAACCGCCAGGTGAACTTACCGCCAAGCTCATATTTTTAATTGTCGCGTGAAGCATAAAGCGGATACGTGCCCGCGATTAGCGCGACGTAAACGTTGTCTCCACGTCTGCTAGAGAGATATTCATTGCCTGCCTGGTATGGGTCCTGTGAACAAACTGCTTTATGGCTTACACAGTGGGACGCTCATTCTTTCCTAATTACTGTATCAAGAGTTGAAGGAAATTATAATTCACCACCCGAAGTTATTTGACTGGGTTAACCCTATTTACGGCTAAGGGTGGTTGTGCGAAGAAAAATCTCTGCTTGGCTTCTGGAATGATATCCTACTCGCGTACAATTGCTTACCGGTTTGTAATTGCGATAAGCAAGAAGAAGCATGCCACCGCACAGCGTGTGGGGTGAATTTTTAAGCGGATTCATAAAAATTTATGGAAATAATTTAGTTATCAGCGAACGAATGAATGAAAAGAATAAAACTTAACCGCTGGTGGATGGGGCGATGTAGTTCAATGAATGGATGAGATATGCTACTGCAAATTTAGAATTGGGGGTGCCTTTTGTCTTGAATTGTTTTATTGTTTTCCTGCTTTTTGTTTATGTAAGTATTATCTTTGTGGGAAAGGAAGTAGGACAACTGATGGTGGTAGGAGTAATTTTAGATGACAATCGGTTTTGTGGAATTGATTTGTCCTGAAGGGGCAAACTACGTTCAACGGGGGCATAGTTTCACTGGAGAAGTGAGTAAGATGTGAACTGAGACACCGAGCATGTCAACCTATCTTATTAAAAACGGCAAAGAAGACTCTTCCAGTTTCTCTAGGAGTGAGTGGCGACAATATTAAAGGATAAAAATGTATAAAATAAGAATATCCTCACTCAATTCCGCCGTCCAAATATTCCATAAAAATTCGCGATGATTTTCAATTTTATCTCCGTAAACAAAACACTAAAACTGACCAGCAAAGGTCGGCAAAAAAAAATCCGCAAAGACATTTTATCGACCCTTTGCAGAACCAGCATTTTGCATTTAAATACAATAATACTTCTTCTCTGGCCTCTAACTCTATCAAAAATCATCGAATAAGCATAAAGGAAACGACAAAAATATTTACCTATTCAGCGGGCACGGCCATTTAATCAACGCGACCTCCATTATGAATTTACTCGAACATTAAAATGAGGAATGACCACTTAGCCAAATTACAATCTGGACCCACGACGCACGGACGTCCACCACACTACAGCCGTAATGTATGCAATTTTCTGCTGCTTTATAGGGTTGCCTCCACTGAATTAGTGTCCTTTTTCGTATCCAACCAAATCGCCGAATCATACATCATTCACCCTCTCCGCGGCGAAAATATTTTTAAATAAAAATGGCAAACAGTCAGATTTAGAGGATGCGGAGGCAAAAAAAAATGTATCCTTACATGATGTATGGCCGTGCTGAGCTGTCACATATGCCCAGGTTGGAAGCTTCTCCAGAATTTTTGTGGCAAACTTTTCATATGTAGGTACGGCAGACATACGGAAGATGTGGTGTGGGAAATGTTGGCGCAGAATTCTTTATCTCAGCGACATTTTTGGCGAGGGAGACGAAACTATATTACACATGAAAGGTTTCAGCGATTCCGATGTCTACGTGTAATAAATCTTTGCCAATAGGAGTTTGCCGAGCCCGTAATTTTTCCGGCTTCATGTGGGTAGCATTAACTTCGGAAGTTATGCAAATATGCTTGTGACAAAAGGTGCGGTTGCCATTTTTTCCTAGATTTCCAAATTGAACTTTGATAAATCAAAGGCTGCCATTTTAAAAGAGAAAAAGTGAACAAATTCAGTTTTTATAAGAGATTACGCATTTGAACTAATAACCGCAAATACACTCAGGGAAAAAATGCAAACTAAAATGTAATATGTTCTATTTGATTTTACGTTGAATAAACTTTAATAAAGAATATTTCTTTTCACGTTAAAACATATTTGATTTAGATACGCAATGTAATTTTAAATTAAGTCAACGTAGATTCGAAGTGAAACGTATTCACTTTTACATTTAAGCATGATTCCACGTCAAATCAAGGTGCATACGTGGTTAGATAAAATAAAAATATATGCATTTAGAGTAGGGAAAGCCTTTGAATTAATGTTATGCCCCTTTGATCTAAAAATGTTCGTGGTCTATGCTAAATCATTTCGAAAAATATTGAAATCAAAGTGGTTTTCTTTGATTTTACGTTGTTTTTTCTCTGGGCGGGGAAGGATAAGAACTTTATACAAAGTGGCATGGCATCCAAGATGATGGAGTTCAACTGGATACCTACTCAGAAAACATTCAATCAAGTTGCAAGAAAAAAAAGTGTCATTTCTAAAGCCATTCTGCAAATTTACAATTTTCGCACGATATTTAACAAACATCGGCTCGCTAAACACTATAATAGTATTGTGATAGACAACTGCGGTACATTTTAAAGACTTTTATTTGGAAATAATATTGGAAAAAAATTAACTAATTTCCAACTAAAAAGGGGACAAAATAGCAAAAAATATTGTGGCAGACTTTCGAAAAAAACACCAAATTGCAACTTTAGTCGCACAACGGTCACGCGGGCGCCAGCGATGTGAACTATGAATTATGATGAAATATGTTTAAAAGAAACGTAGAATAACATTTATTTGTTGCTTTTATGGTTTTTGAAGATTACACTCATAAAAAAAATCGCAAGCTAAATTCTAGTCCCATCAGGCTTATTCTTAATGTTCTTCATTCTAACGTGCTCAATCTCAAAATAAGTCGAATGATTCTTAAAACAATAACAAAAATCTAAAATCATGCTTTTTAATTTTAAATCAAGCCTATGCAATATTAAAATCTGAACCATACCATATCACCTGAATAATGTTTTTTGCACATAAATACAGGATCGAATAAGAATTGTATTCTCGAATTAAGCCGAAATAATCTTAAACTTACTAACTTAATGTGCATACCAATTAAGATCCAAACGATCATGACATACGAATCTATATCCTCGAATCAAACGCAACCAATGTCAAACTATGATCGAAACATGACCGATACAAGAATTGTATTCTTCAATCAAGCCGCACAATGTAAAACTTGCATGATTAAAATGAAACAATTTTCGGCTTAATTTAAGCTCACACATTCTTAATTGCGTTATGTTTAAGAATAAATAAGCAATAAGTAAAATAAAGTTTACAATGATTTGAAATCAAGTTTTTGCATTCTTAAAATGAAACAACTTTCGGCTTACAAGTTCTTAAACTGTTATAGAAAAATCTTAAAATAAGAATTGTAGGTTAATCAAAAAACGTACTCAAAGTAAGATTTTTGCACTTGGATTAAGAACTTCCTAACTTAACAGACTAAAGTCGAAACTAAAATTGGTTATTAGCACGACGCATAGTCTTTTAAATAAATACCTGTATTCCCATGTCTGAAAATTAAACTTGAACGCCGGTCTGAAACTACTTTAACGACCGACGTCTTCATCACAGATTTATCTATATTTGAAGAGACAATGACTAACCGAACTGGAGCGTTTATATTTAAAGTCGTTCTTCCAGTCGTATAGTCTTCGATGAATTTAAACTTCTTCGACTGGAATAACCAGAGACAATTTTTCAAGCAACAAAAGACAGGGTATTGTATCGATTACCAGAAATCAAGCTTCTGCGGCATAGGTAAAGCCGTGACAATTTTTTTAAAGATAACACCTCTTCTGTCGCTTGTGAATAGCATCGGCTGACCCGCAGATACAGCTTTTAGCAAAACTTAACGAAAAACCTTGCATGGGAGTATGTAACTGAATGTGCGACCAATTTAGAAACGCCGCATGTGCGTCGCGACCATTAAAGGGTTAGTATCTAAACTCAAGTGTTTGACCAAACTTAGATAAAAGTTCGTACCTATTTGACATCAGTTAGCCATTAGCAGTATCCTACTGTTGACTACTCCTAACTCATTGTTTTATCACTGCTTTGTCTTATGTAAGGCAAACGTAAATTTTCCACAAAAGCTAGGTGGAAAGTCTTGTTTCGCGAGCTTAGAGCAAAAAAGAAGCACTGCTAAGTAAATGTAAACAAATATACACTTGCACCTTATAAATCTGATAGTTCGTTGCAAGCACTGAGAAGGTTTTTATAGTATATCCACATATCGAACTCTTATATATACGTTATACCTAACCAAAGAGCACCAAGAGTTCTCCAACGGAGATACTAGGTATTACCTGCGAAGACAACCCTAAAATTAAAACAAATGGTTTCAAAAGACTAGCATTACGTTCGTACACTGTTAAAAATATATTTTAATACATCGGCAGTATTACAGGTCTATGCAATACAAAAAAATTGGTTTTCAATATTTCCAATTTATTAGACTTTTTCTTTAATATATTTATATTCAAATTTAATAATTCTTTCATTAAAATTCTCATTTTAATACGAATTTTCTGAACTTTAATCTCTAAAGATTGAAATCTAGTATTTTTGTTCTATAATCTAACCCAGTCTATAATAAAATAATAATTCAATGAAGAACTTATTAAAATTAAGTTATAGTTGACCTGATATATAACATCTACTCTAATTACATTTAATACGAACTTATTAAAGCTATCAACTTCAATACATTTGCATTCGGTTTTAATACAGGATTTGAACCAAAGTGATTAGATTTAAATATATCGGTTTCACTTTTGAACCCGAATATATATTATTTTGTCGCTTGGTTAAGAATTTAGGGTTAGTTTGAGCGTCCTCTTCAATGATTTGGATGATTTGGAGAAAGTTTATTTAAAAGAACAATGTTTCAAAAATGCAAACAAGGGAAAGCCGTGCTTAAAACGGGATTACATTAATATCCAATGAGAATATTCTTCTTACAAGTAAGTAACTTTAGTGTCAAAGTATTCTTGTAAGAGTATATAATATTGGCTTTTTTCTTAAGCTATGAAGCGCAGAGATGTTCCTAGTGGATTTTCTTTTTAAGATAAGGGCGGTCGATAGACTCGAGTTCATTGTCTCAGAAATATAGCTATTACATTCCAAAAAGTAGGTAATTAACTGAACAGATTATTAGACAATTCGGACATACATTAGCTATCCTTCATTTAAATTTCTAGCAAAATATACCTACTACAGGGGATAAAAGACCACGTGACACGCTTGACAATTTTTTTATATGTATTTTAATTTTAAGAACCAATAAAAATAAATATTAAAATACAAATTTTCGGTGTTTAAATATATCCCACAGATATTTAAATCAAATCCAAAGAAGTATTGAAATATAATAATATTGTATTATATTTTGATATTCCATGGGTTTATAAAAAGCAAAAGAAGTATTGAATTTGAGGTGAAATTATTATAATTTAGTCTGCAGTTTATTTAATTCGAATACAAATGTATTAAAATTCTTAAATTTTTCATTATAAATAAGGGTTGAATTGAAATACTTTTGCATTGAAACCCATCTCCATATATTTTTAAATTTAATATTTTAGGCATATTTTCTAATATCAGACATTATTTAAAATTAATAAATATTTTATTAATTGTTTAATTTGAATATATGCAAAATAATAAATTTTAATATTTTCTCGGCGTTGACATATATAAAACCCCAAAAATATTAAATTTAACGCCCGGATTTTAAACCGTGTTAGGTATATGATTTTTTGAGCATTTTGGTTTGAGAGACAAATACCAAATTTTAGTTCCGACTTTAAACTTTACGGAAGCTCACAATTGCGTAGCCACTGTGAACTACTAAAATTTAGAGTCGAAACTAAAAACGTTAATTCGTAAGGCAATAGTAGCATAAAATGGTATTTGATCAACGGCTTAGTTTTTGACTGTTAGTCCGGCTTTTTTCGAACTCTTTAAGGCCTTTAAAAATAATTGCACATAGAGAAATTTTGTATATAAAGCTGACGATCTTGAAGGTTCATTCATCAGACATATCTACCTACCTAATTTTGGTGATGTTTTTGGAAAAGCTCTCTAAGTTGCATATATCCACCAGTTATTAAAAGCTCAGCTTTCGCTAATGTTAAGATAAAGATGTCTTCACTGGACATTTTTTTATAAACTTTCTCTAGGTCGTATGTACCTATACTTTTTTCAGTTTTCGGTCGTTTAAAGTCGCATGTGTTGCATTTCAACGGGGTAACAACAAACCACAGTCTATAGTACATAACTTTGACCTTCTATCGATAACTTTTGTTAAAATACATATATCGTCAATTTACTGATACAACGCCTTTCTGAATATAACCGTTCAATTTCTCAACAACAGTTTTCCGTTCCGCCTTCGCACCCAATCCAACTGAATGGCCATTTTTCAAACCCGCGGACAAAGCGAATCTTTCATCTCCGTGACAAGTGCACTTAGCAACAACAACCCCGCAACCATTAATCGCTCGTTAGCCCAAACGCCAATAACAAATGGATAATACAAAACGACGAGCAGCACCGCACTAAACCGGACGAATTCATTAATATCCTGATTGATTTCCCAACTCAAACAATTCATTCCATTTGAACAAACCGCACTGGACTTGAGTGTTCACCTCTTGCTTCATTCATCAAGGCCCGTTATGCACATCCATCTTTGATTTCTTCATTTATGGAAATATACCTCGCAGCTAAAAACACATTCGGTCCATCAATCATAGCCGAAGAGAAAGGACAACGACAACATAAATCATAAGTCCGATCATCAGTCGACAAACACCACCATTGCCACCACCCCAAGGCGATGGCAAAGGAAATACTTACCAGCAAAAGAAGAATCCAACACAAAAATGAAAACAAAAAAAAAAACAAAAACCTCAACATCCACCTTAATTCTACTAACCCTGCATGCCCGGACTGGCACCCCACCTCTCCCAGCAGCACAACGAAAGTGTTAACCAAGAAATGTGCAAAACCAACTCCATAAAGATGGAGAAGATAATTGTTTGGTTTTCTCGCACAAAACATTGCCACTCTGCCAGCAGAACTCCATATTCCATCTCCATATTCGAGGTATCCCTCGATTACATATCCTGGCAGCGAGAAACACAAAGAATCAAGATATTCCCGAAAAGCAACATGTTCGCCGCCGCCTTAGTCCTCCTTTTCCACCATGCCGCCGCCGCGCCGCAAGGCCGGGAGGGTAGATTCAAGTGGACGGGCGCTATGGATCCATACCAGCACCAACTCACGTCATGGCCACCGTGTGTGGGGCGAGAACTGGGAGTTGTTTATATGCCATCATATGTGTCTTCTCTCGAAGTCCATACGGATTCTCACACATCACACATGTTTCTCTACACAAGATATAAAAGGCCCTATGTACAAGCCCCATTGGAGGGTGGTTGACGGGTAAATGGAATTTATGTACAATCCGCCGGCATATGTGCGTCCTTAGGAGAGGGCTCCATTTTCATAAAGCTTAAGCAGACTCCATTTCGATTTTTCTATAGGACAGCGCACGGATACGCCCTCCATAGAGGCGAGTAACTAAGAACGCGCTCATCGCAAAGGGGATTCCGTTCGAAAGTCGAAATTCGGTATTCGAACGTGAGAGCAGGAGCAGCCGCACAACATCGACTCTCTTGCCCAAAAGGATGCGGAACGTATACACGAATTCAGTTCTGGTACTGGTAACAATTCCAATGCTCGGGTGTGAATTTTACTGACAATTTTATATCTTGGCCGTTAAAAGAGGCTGTAAAGGCCGACGCATTCTGCCAACTGTTTCCTTGAAATTAGTTCATCAAAGGATCAAAGTCGTTTTAACGAACTTATGCGGATTACAGTCGTAAAAACTACTGACCGTACAAATCTGGTGCTATAACTATTTTAGTAGTTTGTCGGCGAATAAAATGTTCATCCGAGGTGTGTGGTTCGTCATTACAAACTACTTCAGGCGGTTTCCGTTTCTGTAAAAATTTAACGAACTCGTAATAAATGTAGTAGTTGCTGGTAAATATTTTTTTTATTATTTCTTGGTGCTATGAAGTGTTGCAATAAAATCCGTCAAGTGGTCGCATAAATATTACTTTGTTTTTGACAGATTATAACAGTAGGTGATTCGGCATACGAGTAGGTCATTCATAATCATTGACAATTATTTCGTTTTAAATAGGCCTTCAACAAATTATATTGATTGACAAAAGTCAATTTATAGGTCGATATTTTGTTTTTCTTCGATAAAACGTAAGAAGAATTAAGTCAGCACCTTATGACCCGGAAAAGATCACCTAAGTTGTACCGAAACCAATAATTTAGGCACCTTAGCGTGAAAATCTGTTAACTACTTAATCCACAATTTTTCGATGAACAAAATCACGGCCAAGACATTCTTCCTAAAAATAAATAAGTCTCTCTTTTAGGAAATTGATTGAATATTACGACTTGCGTTAAATAGAAGAGGAAGGGAAAAGAAAAACGATAAAATTAGCTCTTGAGAAACCGGCAACAAAACTGTAAAGTAACACAAGGCGAGTTGATGTTGTCAGCAAGTGTTAAGCCAACTGACGGCGAAGCAAAGTAAAGATTTCAATTCCTGTCAGAAATGTGTTTTTAACAATGACTTAGATACCTATATAAACTGTCAAATTCAACTAGCCTATCAGTTAAATGTGTTTGAAACTGTAAACTGGAGTTAATCGTGTAGGTCGAAGTAGTTTTGGTCCAACCAATGTGCTTGTCAACAAAATGAGTACTTTCGAAGAGCAGAAAATTTAAAGTGCATATCTGACTAACATTTTTAGCATTCCAAAGGGGCACGGACGGCTTTTTGAAACATATTTGTGGTTTGTATAGGAGGAGACTAACTCGATTGTTGCACCCGCTGTATGGCTTGTGGCATCGTTTTATTTTGGAACCACATATCACTGATATTCAATTCAAGATGCTCAAGACATAACGTGCCAACATGTCTCTGTAGCGAATACCATTTACCGTCCTTTTTACGAATAAATACGGCCCAGTGACGCCACCGGCAAGAAAACCACACCTCACAGTGACTCTTTGCGGATGAAGTGCTGTTTTATGAAGCACATGATGGTTCTCACCTGTCCAATAACGCATATTTAGCTTATTGACGAATTTAGTAGCCAAAAATGCGCTTTATCGCTGAAGATGATTTAGCGATGAAAATTTGCGTTAACGGTCTTAAAGTTGCGACCACCGACTCGGAATTTAATTATTTGTAATTTCACCATGATGAAAATGTTGATTTTGCCGAATATTTTGACATTGACAGTTTGGTATTCGGTGTAAGGGTGTGTTCACACTGAAAGTTTGTCAAGTCACTAATGAAAGATCCTTTTTTTGAACCCACCACTTGGGTCCGGAAAATACCTATATAGTAAGGGAAGAAGAATATGAGGTTAACATGGGAGTAATCCAACTTAAGCCAATATTCGATTGCATTCATTTTTGACCCGTTTTTGACAGAAGTTTAAGTGAATTTTATTCTATCATAGACACAAGCTAATGTTACACAAAAGTATAAATGTTTGACACTTTATGATCTGAAATTTAGTCTTGTGTGGTATTGTTTATGGAACAATATCAGCTTACGTCACCTTTGTACCACTGCTGCAATGACACTTTCATTTGATTTCTATTGGGGTTTTTAAAAGCAGGCATTTGATGCTGTTCTTGACTACTTACCTAAGTCAATCACGAATCTGCAATGGTTTGTTGGAAATCACTTAAATCAGTTTTCCAATTGATAAGAAGAAGAAGAGGATAATTTTTGGCGACTTGAAAGCCAACACTAATCAACACAATGAAACTACCTACTTTTGTGCGAAAACAAAGTTCAAAAGAGCATAATCGAAAAAGGTTTTGATTGAAAATGAAAATTAAATATGTACAGATAGTTTTGAAACTAATGCGGGTAGAGAGATATAGAATATATAGACCTACACGTGAGGTCTGACGCTTCCGGATAGGTGCTTGTGCTGAGTTCCAGGCAGAAGTTTTGTCTACTTAAATAAATATTTTAAAACATCACCGTGACTGACCCTGTCGCTGTTAGCCTCGGAATTTGCATGACGGAAATTGGAATAGATTTTCTTCCTTTACTGATAAATCTGGAAAATTTAATCTGACCCTGGTGCGGACTGGAAAAGTGACCCAGCCGTGTTGGTAGAGATCTGACTGTGTGAATGAACTGGTGGGGATTTTTTCTAGTTCTTCGGGGATCAACGTTTCAGACTTTGTCTGAATCTATGTTATATACAGACACAGAGGTACCTATCTTCAACAATTTGTGTCAAAATGGAGTTGATAACTCCTCAGACCGAGATACCATAGAGCATAGACAAAACATACTGAGACCACCAACTCCGGTCGATTTCCCGTTACTAGCCTTCAAGCTATATTTTTATGGAGTGGTCACGATTTGATTCGCTAGAATTGTTATATAGAAATTCGTATTGACAAAAATGTCACGCAACTTCAAAAATTCTGCCTCTCCAACACACTCGCAAAAAATATGAGCCACTTCTGCTGTGGGAAAAGTCGGCGGCAGCGTTCATAGAATTTTATCCGTTTAATTTTAAATTGTTCCATACGTGTGGATAGTATTTTTTTTAGAAATAAGTGTACATTTGTTGAAAATATTGATGATTGTTATTGAATTAACAATAGTCGTGTTTTTTTGAGCTTCGTTCTTAGTAAAGCAAAGTAAAGTAGGATTTTCAGCACGCATAATTACAACAACTACGCTCTACTTGACACTTCGAGACTCGCAGTAGTTATTGTAATTTGTGTGTTGAAAATCCTACTTTACTTTGCTTCGCTGAGAACGAAGCTAAAAAAAATACGCCTATTGTAATTTGTGTGCTAAAAATCCTACTTTACTTTGCTTTGCTGAGAACGAAGCTCAAAAAACAGGCCTAATGTAGATTGTTTGGGGGTAAATAAAAATATTTTGCGCAAATTTTCATCATTATTTAAGAAAAATTTAGACACGAATCGAAGTGAATGCTATCCAAAAGCGGAGAATACACAACCATGTTTGTCCCAATATGTTTCTGGTGTATAAAACATCTTCTATAGATTTCCCCACGATTGGCCGCAATTGGCAGCATTTATTTTTGTACTTTTTGTATGTTTTTGCATGTCACACAGATTTTAATCGATATAACACCGAAAACAATATGGCGTTGAAGGGGCCAGCGACAAGAGGATTGCGAGTTGGGAGTCTTAGTATGATTTGTCTATAATACCTACCTCAGGTATAAAACCAACATTGCCACAGCAATTCAATATTTTTTTGGATCGTCTACCAACCAATTTAAGCAAAAAGTTTTTCGAAAACGGTGGCGCCAATTTCATTTTTACAACTCTTTGATGCAGAGTTTGGAGGCTACAAATTGTATTCAAGAATGTATTGCCCGCAAATGCATTCATTGGTGGATAAATTTGACAGTTATTGAAATAAAAAAATAGTACAACTTTAAAATTATAGAAATAAGGTCTATTCGCGTACTTTCCCGAGCCAAACACTACAAATCCGTCAAACTCAAAAAATTTACCAAAACTCTCTCAGAGAGCTGAAAATATACGCCAAAGTACGTGGATAGACTTCGAGCTACCTACTTTGAGCAACTTTCATCTTTGACATCTAATCCATATCACAAATAAATATATACGTAACTTACCTTTTTCCAACATATGAAACGTTCTAGGACAACATTCGACCACCACCGAATTTTCTTTATTTTTACAGATTTTATTGTTCTGTGCAATTCATTTTTAAGCCGGATTTTGAATTTGTTTATTCTTGACAACATTGTGCATTTGACATATTTATCACTACTTGCCGGTTGAAATTTTCTGAGCTGTTTAGAGAGGATACACTCGTTACTCGTTATTTTGCTAATTTTCTCTTTTTAGACTTTGTGTGATTGCGATCGATTTATATCGATTGCGTTCGATTCAAACCGCGTACGCGAACGACATAAGTTCTTTTTTTTTTGCTGAACGCATTTAAAACTATTTCCGAGTTACAACCGTCAAGTTTTGTTGCGCCTTATAATGTGCGAAACAAGAAACTAAAACAAAAATTTTTGACAGTACCTGATTGACTTGAAGCAGGTATTTTAATTATCTATGACTTCTCTAAAACAATTTTGGCCATAGAGTCTCACAAAAAAAATACATTTAGTGACGAAAGTGACTACCCATTTCTGATCTGTGCCGAACAAATCGAAATGTTAGCAAAATAATCATTTTGCAAACATTTTGCTGCGTTCCAAAATCTTTTCAACCAATTGCAGTTTCACTAATGCATAAAAATACGGTCGCCCTAAACTCAAAACATCGAGTAATTTCCGTTTATTGTTGGTTAGCGAAGGTCTAAGCATTGCAATGTATTGTAAACGAGCTGCCTAAAGGCTACGAACAATGCCCTCATCGGTTTCAAGATTTTGTGGCTAAATTAACCTATTTTTTTAAATATAAAGTTAAGCGAAATCGATTACTTTTTGACAACTGAAAGAATTAGCAAATGAATGTTTTTTTTTCGAAACCAGCCAATATTGAAAACAAATCTATTATTGAAAGCTAATAAAAATAGCAACATGTAAACCTACCTGAGAGCCAAATTGTGTTCCCGAGGCGGACGAAAATAATTTTTGTTCACGATTAAACACGCTTTCGTGTCCTTCGTATTCAAAATCATGTATGCAGAAATGGTGAGCCACAAAAATTATATTTGAATGCCCCCAGTCACACACAAAAACACAATGCCATCCGTTCCAACACCGTCAACACAATGCTGAACAAAAACAGCATCGCAAAACAGATTTATGTTTGTCTGTTTTATCACAGCAGGTTCCCCATTTACGGCTAACTACTTCCACAACAATCTTGCTTCTGGTTCATTTAATTTGACAATTTAAATTTGTAACCGCGCACTGCTCTGCTCCGCCACAGCGAACATCGCTATATTCATCATTCAAGCCAAGAATTGTTTACACTCATCCGTTCTGCTAAGGTTCGTCATTCAGCGAAAGATCATGCCGAATGATTAAAACAAAAATAAAATATTTTAACTGCCATGCAAACCCACCGCAACCCGCCCCAACTACCCATTTGTCTATGGCAAGTCAAATTTTGTCTTCTGTTGCGGAAGCGCTATACGTTGTTGTACGAACGACATACAGACACACCCCTTCATTTATGTGTACGATCTATGCCTTGGGGGTTGAATTTGAAATCGACACCCTTTGTTGTTCTTGTTATAGTCTTCCTCGGGAAACACGAGCGATATACGCTTCCTTCCATAGCAAAGCCCTGCAGGAACAAAAAAAAAGAGGAAAACATTTCAAATTCTAGCGGTTTTGATTGTCAACTCTTGGTAAATGCGATTAGGGGTTGTAATTGATTTCGCTAAACGGTGGAGCAGCGTTTGCATGAATAATAATTGAATTCGAAGGTTATGTCTTCAAGGTACCGCGGCTAGGGGAGTAGGTAGATAAATATTTCTTTTATTGTTTCTTCCTCGTGACACTGATAAGACAAAATGTCGCCGGGGAGTTTTTTGTTTTGTTCGTACTGAGGGGAATCAAGCTTAATAGAGTATTAGTCCTTAGAGATGGCTTAATCAGCGTCATCTAAGCTACGAGTGTCATTAATTTTCTAATTGATCTTGATAACAGTGATGAGAAAGTTCTTTTATTACAGCCCGACATGGTGTGGAAGTCGCTAATTACTGCTTTCACATTCCGGGATATTATGTTTCCTATTAGATTTTGTGGACATTTAAATATTAGCTTTGAAGAGATTGAGATATTTTGCAGCAAATGGCAACAAAAGTCTAATGAAGCTGAAAAAAGCTTATAGCTAGGCAACGCGCTTCATTAGCAAGGGAGAAAATTAAAAGTTTCGGAGTAGACGGCTACGTCAGCCCCCAAATCTAAAACTAAACCAAACGATGGGCTCTTCAAAATTGAAGAGCAAAGAAAAATGCATGTGCACGTATTGTAGGACGAGACAAACGATGGTGACATCCCACTCCTTGGACATACTTTCATTCAACAAAATTTCACATGCGACAGGTTTCGTAAACGTCTGACAAATATCGAGGATTAGAATTGCCCTGGACGAGCAGGGACAACCGGATAAAATCAATAAATAATTGGGTGGCGCAACCTAAGAATCCTAAAGGCCTTGGTTCTCACAACCATTTGCTTTGTGTGAGTTTTTCGAGACGAATTCAAGGGATCTACAATTGATGCCGAGTCCAAATGGCCAATTGAAATGCTCTTTCATGACAGTTATAGTCTCGGATGTTTTGAAATTTGTGTTTTCCGGGCATTCAAAATTTAAGTCCCTTCCAGTCGTCTCAGACAAATACTCACACAAACGGGTGTAGCTGTAGGACTCTGTTTGATTAAGTCTTCAAAACTATAGCTTTATCTATCACTGTGAATAAACGACTCAAAGGAATACTGCCTGAGCGCGGGATGCTGGTCGCAGCCAGTGTTTAACATTCTTTAAAAGTTCCAAATCACTGACGGCGACTCAAATACAATGCAATGACATGACCTCTTTTACTTTTGGTATCATCTCCTGACATTTTTCTAAGGAATCGATCACTCCCTCCTCGAACCCCGTTTTTTTTTTTTCTCTTTAGTGACGCGTGCATTCATTTACTCTACGCAAAAGTGCAATAAGCAGGTTTTTGGGCGACCTTGAGCCTTGCTGCTTGTCTGCAGCGTTGCGTGATATACCTTTCGCTTCGCTCCATGAGCTCCTAGGCATTCGTCAGTGAACTTTGGGTTTCTGCTTGCAGGTCGTCTGCTAAAAAACTAGCACATCTAAGGTGTCTCTTCTGTTGGCTTTGACTTCAATGTTGTGCCTAGCTTTGTCGACTTGAACTTAGCAAAAAGGGTTTTTTTTAGAGGTTGTAGAAAACGCAGGCCGCAAAAGCGTTCCTTGGCTTGTGGTGCAATGTAATCAATCTCGTTGTCCGTGAACTACCAAAGATATCCCCTTTTTCCTATATTAGCGTTAGGATCGCCAAGTACCGAGTTCGCCGACTAACAAAGGCCACTTCTCATAGACTTTGCCTTGCAGCTCAATAAACCAATCTTTGTCTCCGGTATTTTCTATCCTTTGTCAGGTTTGAAAGGCGTTGGCATCACTAAATAGCCACTAAACTTAGGTTTAAAATTTATTTATTAATATACTTATATAATGATTTAATATTTTTATGATAATTAATATATTTATAAAAATTTTTGTAAGTATTTATGTTGCAAATATTTTTTTTTAATCATTAAATGGTTTGGTAGTTGTAATAAATTTATAAAGTTTTATTTTGACTTCAAAATTAATTTTTATTAATCTTTAAAGTAAATAATTTTTTACGAAAACTATTGTTACGAAGGAGCTAAGAATTATTTTCTTGTTAATGGAATAGCCCAACTCAAGACTGTATGATGCACCAACACCACTCATAAGCGGATTTATAAAAAATTCTCTTTCTTTTCTAGCTCTCACAAACGTATCGCCCTTACTTTTGAATAAATTTCCCTTATCAGTATCATGTGCTCTAATGTGTTAATCGGATTTGCCCATTTCATATCTACACCTTCACACGTTTACGGTCCAAGGTTTAAATTATTTCCACTGGACACATAAGCTCGCAAATGACACCCGACAGACATTGCCATAAGTATACATATCAATAATAAAAAAAAAATATTTAGAGGACAATTCACAAATAGCTAAACAAGATGTACTTTTGACATCAAGTGAACAAACAGCTCTATCAATGCAAGCCGGACACGTGTCATCCATTAATTTACAGCCAACACACACGCACGCCAACTGATGGCTTCTGGTGTTATCATTGGTTTGGTAAACACGTCTGTATGAGGACACGTGTCGCGGTTCGGGTGGTCCTCCCGCAAATTCGAATTCCCAACATCCGCCAACAAAAATCCAATAAAATCCTATTAATTGAATGATTATCCCTTTGGGAGTGCCCAGACAATTGACTTGTCGCAGGATTCATATCGACACCATTTATTTCTCCACCTTGCAGCCCCAGATGAGGAACAACCTCTGAACCGAAAAATCGATTAATCACGACGTCCACAAGTTGTGTCCATGATTTGTACCTCTTCGAAACATAAGTAATTGAGTTCCGATTTTGATATCCTGTCGGGAAATTAATTGAATGGGATAAAGTGTCCATTCGTGGGAGACATCTCGTTTGTTATGTGATGGAGCTTATTTGCGCTATACACGGTGTAATCAGGGGAAAGCAAAAAGAAACAACTTCAAAAGAACGGGGTTGATTGCGCTTCCACCCTTTTGTGCACTAAGAAATGTCCTTGGGATATTTGTGTAGGATACGGTTTTGCTTGCTTTGAATTCTTTTCACGCAACCATATGCCATGTGACGTGGTGGCATCATAGACGATGTGATGTCGTAATTTTCATAGGCCCTGAATCTCAGATGGTAGCCGGAACGCAATTTGTTGCGCATATGGTCAAAGTGTTTATTCAAATGAAAGGATTCGGTTTTTCTTTCATTTACTTTGTGGTTTTCAGTTCGGAATGAGCGATTGTGGGTAATTTGCACAAAGCCGACGGCAGTTTCAGTTGGGGTTTCCTGATTTTTCAAGTGTAAATTGGTTGGCTTTTTGGTAATAAATATTTAAACAAGAGTCGTATGGTAGACTTCATGTCATTGAAGATATATAGACAGATGTACAAAGTGTTTTATGTGGCTTTTGAAATAGCCGTGGACATTTCATCACGAAATTAATGCATTCAATGTTTTACCCAGACGTTAAACATGCCGCCCAAAAAATCGCCGAATACGAGTATAACAAGGAATTCTAAAAGCGTCAATTTATGAATTTCGAAACGAAGCGTTCACATAAATTTCCCATTTCAGGTCTCCACTTTGACACACACTGACAACCGACACGTCTGTGACGTGCACATTCATTCACAACGAAACAAAGTTATAAAAAGAAGTAGGTAGAAATACTGAAAAAAAAGTCTATAATTAAATGCGTCTCTTATTCTCATATCAGTTGTAACGAGTAGAATTTGCTGTCAGAGTAGTTACAGTCGCAGTGATATTGTATACAATCTTCACTTCAAAAGCAAATGAACAGACCGAATGTGTAAAATCCAAGGTCGGGGGCAGTGACGCATATTTTCAATTTTTCTTTCGATCTACTCAAACAAAAAAGATCGACGATGAATTTGAAAAGACAAGTGTGCAGCGAAATAAAAATAGCAAATCATCTGTCAAACGGTTCTTAAAATACCTCATAGACGATAAAATTCGTTGGTGTTCGTTCATTGTATAGTATTTTGTGTGGAATACACTTTGGGGTTCAACTAGACGGAGAGTATTGTTAATAGATTTATTTTATTGAAGACTTTTCTCAAAGTAAGGCTAAGTAAAGTAAGCGAATGCTCAATAAAAGAAACAAGAGTGACATTTGTCAAATTGATTTAGACTGGGGGCAGATTCCGTATATTAACGATCGTCCAAACAATATCGTTTTTGAAACTTTGATTACCAAAATAAGTCATATTCTCCTCGAATTTATTTGACAAACGTCAGATTTCAGTATATTTGCGGAAAATGAACTAGATTAAGATCTCAAACTTGTAATTTTAGCACTTGGTTTTGGAGGTATATCGTTTCGACGATAATCGTCTGAAAAGTTACGGAATGAGTGCGCTGGTTTGGGGTATGTCTCCACCTTTGGGGTGAAAGTGAATGGCGCTTAAAGCCAGTTTACTACCACATCTACCTCTAGAAGTTGAAATGTACTACATACTGTCAAGTCACTTCTACTTGCGACAAATTAATTTCAGAAGTGTCCACTGTCAAGTTGCAAAAAGTTTTAATTGTTTGATTTATTTAGAACAAGACAGCTTGACATCGACATCGACCTGGTCAGAAAAGTACGCATCAGTCGACTAAGATGGCTAGGACAAGTAGAGCGAATGGACACCAACGCTCCGCCCGAAGAGTCTTCGACTCAAACCCGGAGGGACAACGCAGTAGAGGAAGACCTCGCCTTAGGTGGCGCGCGCAAGTGGAAGGGGACCTCAACCAACTTGGAGTGCGCAACTGGAGGCAGCTAGCCAAAGATCGCGCTAACTGGAGAGGCGTATTGGTTGAGGCCCAGGTCCACCCCGGACTGTAGCGCCACCTAAGTAAGTAAGTAAGACAGCTTGACGTCCAAGCCAAAATATTTCGCATTCGCAGAGGTTTCTGTTTGGTCACAGTTAATGGAGATGTCAAATAGCGCAAAAATTCAATTTCCGAAAGCAGATCTATATTTTTAAGTTCAATGTGCTACGAAAAATTAGAGGTCAATATGAAATAAAATCTTGGTTATGTACTCATTGAAAACAAAACGTAACGTTTATGTGCGCAGGCTTGTTACAAACGAGAGATAATCGTTTCTAGTTTTATTGAACACCTTTCAGCGAAGTAAGCCACAGTAAGGTAAAGTAGGTGTAGGTTGAATAAAACAGTTCTGAGTAATTTTTGCAATAAAATGACATAGACTAGATTTGAAGTTTGATTTAACGTTCTCCTAGTTCCCACTCAATAAAAGTAAATGATGCTCAAAACAGTTTACAAACAGGTGTCAACATGAACTGTCAAATCAATGTTCACTTGGGATACATGGGCGCGTTCGCGTTCAAGTATCTAGTTTAGTCAGTTTGACAGCTGGCTTGAGTTTCAGTTCTAATTCGCCTTTTCGAAAGAGTGTTTGACGAATCTAGTCAAGAATCTCGTGAATGAGTAGGTACTGAGTTGAAAGTTGGTATAAATGGCTGACGTAGGAAAAGTGACTTAACCGACCAATCTAGTTTTTCCGTTTTGGGTACATCTAGTCGCCTTATGATAACTAGGTTTCTGAATGTGCCCATTTCCTTGTGTGACATTCAAGGAATTGTTAAGTAGAGTATACTTATTGACATTTTGTAAAGGAAAATTCTAATGTTCTTTGCTTTGATGAGAAGTTCAATAAAATACACTTCCGTTGAGTGCTTCACTCCGGATCCAACTAGTTACATAGTGAGTGGGACGTTTAACAACAAACGAACTTAAACAAAAACAAAAGACAATGGATGGAGATCGCAGTATTTGTATTTCTCTGTCAGAGAATCAATACAAAAAAGCATTTTAAAAAAAAATGCATTTATATCGTGTGTAGGGTGTAGCTCTTGAAGACGATCTACGCTGAATATCGACACAGTGCAAAACCTATTGTTGTTCTGTGATTCGCGCGAACACTTATAACTCATACCGCTGCTGCAAGGGAAAGAATCTATATATACGCTAAGTTATACAAAATACACCGTATCGAGGGAAGTCCCTGGTTCTTTGTTTCAATCACCAGTGCGTAGGTACTCAGTAAATTTACAAAAACTAAACCCTAACTTTTGTACAACCTAGAATCGTTATGATGGCATCCCAACTACCATCGTCCAGCAATACAAAGCAAATCTTTCAGAGTGCTGATAATGCAAGCAGCATTTTAGAGAAACTCTACAAGTTCTACGAGAAAGACGAGTTCTGCGACACAGTTCTGATTGCCGAAGCCGACGGCATCAAAGTCAATGTCCATCGCAATGTTCTCTGCGCGTCGAGCTACTATTTTCTGACACTGTTTCGTAATAACCTGAATGAGGCTAAGAGCGATGAGGTCAAAATAAAGGAAACCGATGGGGTTACCCTGAAATCGGTCATCGGCTTCATGTACACGGGTGCGATAGCGCTTTGCGGCGACACTGTCGAAAGTATTCTGAAGGCAGCCGACTTCTTTCAGATAAAAACTTTGATAACCGTCTGTTGTGATTTTATGACAGATCAGGTGGATGTCAGCAACTGCCTGGGTATAGCATATTTCGCAGAACAATACAACTACACTGCGCTTGCTGAAAAATCATTTGCATTCGCCTGCAAAGAATTTAAAAAAGTGCGCGCCGAAAAGGAGTTCCGCCAGTTGGATGAAGAGCAGTTGGTGAAATTTATCTCGCGGGACGACATCCAAGTGCTTTCGGAGGGCGAAGTGTTCCTTAGTCTGGTTGATTGGGTTGACTACAACAAAGTAGATCGTGAGGGATTAATATACAAACTCCTGTCGCACATCCGATTCACGTCGCTTACGCACAAGTTTATTATCGACAACATGCGTTTGGTGTGCCGAACGGCAGAGTGCTACGACCTGATTTCGAGGTGGCTGCAGTGGCACGTCTCTCCAGAAAAGCGCTCTCAACTGTCGTTAGCTGATACTAAGCCCAGGAAAACGTATAAGAAGCTCGCTTTTGCGAGTTGGACCTCCTCCGACGACTTCAAGCTTCAGACATATGACCCTGAATCGGATAGTTGGTCGTTCGAAGAGCTGCCGCGTCCATCGCAAAGGCGCGCTCACTTTTCAATGTGTGTTGTAAATAAAAAAATGATCATCGCTGGAGGCCATATTGATGGCTTCTCGACAAGTTCTGTGGAGTGCCTAGACCTCGAGACAAAGCGATGGAGTGATTTGGCCCCAATGAAAGCAGCACGTCACTTCCCCGGCATAGTGGGAGTTAATGGTGATTTGTATGCAGGCGGTGGCTCCGACGTCCATATGCGGTTTCTGACTTCGATGGAGAAGTACAACTTCGAAAGAGCCACATGGCAAGACATGGTTCCGTTGCCCACGCAATTCAGATGGCAATGGTTGTCTGTTGTTAATGGACTGCTCTATGCCCTTGATGTGGACAAAACAATGAAGTGCTATGATCCGATTGCTAATAGATGGTCTTCGAAGATTTTTCCACCAGTGAAATCAATTATCGCCGAATGTTGCGATAAGTTGTATGCCTTCGGAGGTAGTTGTGAGGATGTATTCGAGTATTTTCCTGCAGACGATGCCTGGGAGGTAATTGGTTCGTTAAACTTGTCCCCGACTAAATGTTTATCACGGACTTCTTTCAACGATCGACTTTTAACGTGTGTGCAGATCGGAGATGAAAGGATCATAAACGAGTACGACCCAAGGACTAACGAAACCACGATTATATGTACTCCGCTTCCAATGCCACTGTGTGATGACGTGAGGCTGTTTACTATGTAGAGTGGCAAGTTGTTGCACCAAATAAAATGTATATAATGTATTATTCCGAAGACTTGTAACTGTTGTATTTTTCGATTCTCAGCGACTAGAACAATATTTTTTTATTGACTTAAAGAAAGCTATTGCGCTTGCTTCAAGGAACAAGGAACTATGTTAATAATGATTTGTTAAATAAAATAAATAGATCGCGATAAATCACAAAAAATGAATTAGAATCAACCATTTAGTAAGAATATAAAAAGCTGAAGGTATTGGCTCAATAAAAAAATTTACAAAAGCTGTAAGGCCTCCTGAAAAGACTGTCATCTGCTGATATCTGTGTTCTGATGATCCCCAGTGAAATAGCTGCCTTCAATTGGTGACGTTCGGGTTTCTAGTTTGAAAAGTCTGACAGCTGACTGGCTTGATGTTTAGTTTAGTTTTATTGGGCGTCACATGATTAATTTTTTTTTTAGCTCACGTTTATAGAAGGGTCGCCGACAAATCTACTCAAGAAATCCTGCCTGCATACTCAGTTGACATTTCGAAGTGTCAAAATTAAAAATAAACCGCTAACATACAAAAACAATTCAAGTTGACTTGTCAATACGTTCGTATATCTAGTCAAGACAAATCTAGGTGACATTTTGGATAAACTAGGTATCCGAACGTCGCCATATTGACTGCAAAACGACGAGCGAAATGTCAAACTTCATATAAAAAGAAGACATTTCACCTTTCAACAATTTTTCCAGCGCTAAATAACCTGCTAAATTAAGTAGAATAGAGACAAATACACCAATCAACTCCCACTGTATGCGCCCTACCAATAAACACTTTTAGTTTCGACTTTAAATTTTAGTAGTTCACAGTAGCTATATTTTCCATACAAATTTCGCAATTGTGAGCTTCCGTTGGAAGATCAGAGTCAAACATGCAGGCTTAAGACCTCTTCACGTTTTGTGTCTTTGATCTTTACCTGCAAACTCCGATTCTTCTTTTACTAGATTCATGGCACTGTAAAACTTGTCAGGCGACACTGCTCTTAACTATGTTTGATAGAAAAATGAGTGTCAGTATTTCAAGCTTCCACTTTGTGAAGAACAAATTATAAAGCTTGATAGGTATATCGTATATCTGCAACTGGAACTCAAATCTAATTGGAATCTGCGGAACAAAAAACCCATTTCCGCATTGGTTAATCGGAAATCCCATCAATATCCCGGCTGTTACTCTTCTTCGCCGATTAACCGCTCATCAAATGTCAACAACATCATGATTGTTCCCCTGCAGACGGTCCCAACTGTTTTCAAAACAAAAAATTCATCATCCTCACAGATAACTCATAAAAAAAAGCCAAAGCACCACAATCCATTAATTCAGTCTGATTTGACACCTCCTCCAATGGCTACACGCACAGCATTGCGATTAAATTGCGCTTCATCCCTTCTTGGTTCATACTTTAGCCAAAGGCGACTTACCCCCTCGTCAACAGCAGCAAAAAAAAAAGAGTAACAAAACATGCGGTAAAAAATGTTGGAATGCACTCGAGAGAAATCGTGTTAACGAGTTCATCATCGCGTAAAATTGAATTAAGGCTTTTCCGCAGATTACTTTATTTTGCTACTCTCTATACTCAAATAAAATAATAAGCCACAGAGGACACTCTTGTGGACAGGTTTTTTGTTTCTTTTGTAACCCTCCTCCATGCACCATGGCTCCGTCATTCGAAAGTGTACTTCTTTTAATGTACTTAAAATTTTCCGCATTTGTGCGGACGTTAATTAAATTGAAGACACTGACAGGATGAAAATTTGCTTCTTTTTTTTTGTCGTTCTTTCCCAACAAGGTGAACTTATCGCCATCACTGCTGGGGCACTTTTTGACCACTTAGCAGAAATCCACGGTGACAATATTTTAATCAGCCTACGGAACGAAAGGATAATAGCCTATCAGGACGAACAAGAAGAAAACACAATCCTAACAAACGGAGAACAATGCTCGGGAAAAACAATAAATTTAACAATTACACAAAGTCGAATTTATATGGCACTTCTGACCCGCTGCTGGCAAGGACACAATCCGAAAATTCACCATAATACCAGATTTTGTCTTCTGTCCGTAGCCAGAGCCAACACCCACACGCTCGCACTAAATATAAGATGGCGGGCTTTTGCTGATGATGTTCCGTATTTGTGGGGTCGGATAACGGTTGGTGGGCAGCAAAATCGTATTTTCAGCTGAAGGACCAAAATCGGAAATCGGCTTATGTCTCCAATGGCGATTGGTGTCTATCTGGTGGGAAATTGCAATCGCCCAGCCAACAACATAGCAGCACCCGGTTTTGCGTTATGCTGCGATACCGCAGAGGCAGGCACGATTTCCACAGGACTTTCATTCGGTCTTCCTGTATATATACAAACACGTACCTAGCTACGATATAACTTGTGCCCATGGACGTTTATATTTTATCTCTTGTGCTGTGTAGAGTAGGTATTGACGCTGCCGCTGTCCGCTTTTACACCACGTAAAGCGGATCACTATAACCGCACTGTGATTGTTGTGTTGGATTTTTAAAATCCCGGATTATTCTGATAACTCGCGGACATTTTTGATTAATGGTTCGTTTCGTCATCGGAGAATGTGGTATCTGGACTTGGACTGTTGAGCGGTTTGTTAATTGTTTTTGGTTGCTTGTTGTGCGGGGATGCGGGATAAAGGATATAATTTGTTTTTGCTCATCTGTTCGGCTTAACAAAGGAATGAGTTTTACAGATTGCTGTGACAGGACTTTGTCTCAAGGATAATAATTCCTTTGTTTTGTGTACCACTGTGAATGCTGAAGGGTGTAATAAATCATGGGAAGATTTCGTAGATGAGGTTGTTCTTTCAATCATTTTGCAAAGTCTAGTGATGAACTGGAAGGATATAAAGTACTTACAACTGAAAACTGGATAGAAGGTCAAGTGCGATGACGTGCGATTATGATACTGAACTATTGTAGAATAAAAAGGATGTACGTAAGCTGGATTGACAACGACAATAAAACTACAGTGCGTCGAGATATGGGGCCTGCACCCATACATAATTTTTAAGGACGAATATTGACCTTGGCCGTGGAATATTATGGCTAATGGTGCAAGAAACCAGCATTTCGACGATCTATTTCTAGGTAGGTGACGCTGTTCATGTTCAAGTCGATTGCGTCGTTTTAGGATAGTGAATAGTCAATTTCAGTATACATACAGCAACTCATTTTAGAGCGGAGGTATGAGTACAAAAATCTTAATAAATTGGTCAAGAACTCTTATAAAAGGAACTGGCGCAGGAGTGTTCAGATCAAAAACAAAGCATCAAAAATTCACGGACAAAGAAATATCTCTCAGAATCGTTACAGAAATCGCAACTTAGTCGAACAGCCTTCAAGAAGCTTGTGCCATTAGGTTCAAACTTGTGTCGGAGTGCCTGCATGAATTTAAAGAAAAATGGATTTGCTCAATTCTTATCAAATTCGGAATGTATTGCAAAGAGGCATCGTGCACAAGATCCTGGCATCGTCAGCCTTCAGGGCCCCGAACCATTATGAAATAAACGAGACGTCTAATGTCTACAACCTACAAGCTACTGACCGGACAAAGGAACCATTTGATTATGCATTCTTTTGGCATAAGATATATTCAAGAATCCTGCGAAAAATACTTTTTTTTCTAAAATACCACACCGAAACAGCATCCTTGTAGACCCTCTAACTATATTCTCGAATTTTCCGAAAAAAGTGCCCTAGTGGGGCAAAGTCTAAAAAATAACCACAGATTACCGAACTTACTTTCTAAAAGAACTGTTAGGCGAGTAATGGTGGAAGCTTAACGTAGCGAACGTAATAGACCGTTGGGAAATGAAGATTCACTTTTTTTAAGGGCGGCCTGGAAAAACTCTCTTTTCACTTACGCGTAAAGTTTCAAGATGAACTTGTTTGAACGCACGCATTCATTTTGCTTGCGTTCATGGCATGCGACAGATGCTTTGCCCATTTTGGCAATGGATAAAATATAAGCGAGGCATTATTAAAGCCATATGTCCCTAGCTTAACGCCGCATATGGATACAAGTACAAATCAAAGCAATATTTGAACTTCTCAACCCATAGGTTCCTTCCTACACTTTCCGGCGTCTTAAAAATTAATATTTCACCCAGACTATTATTTAAAACATCAACTTTAAGCTTTTTATTTAAACTTTAAAATAAACCGGGCAGGTCTTGCAAAACCCAAAACCACAGCCACTTAAATCCATAAAACTAGCACAAGACCATCTGCTATGCTCTCTCAAACTAAAACCGGACACCATCAACGGCCATGTATACCTGTTTTCCAAAATATCAGATGTTTCCGTCCACTAAAAGGCACCTAAAACAAGTCATTAGGATTATCCCGCAACGACTATTACTATACCCAAACGAAACTAATTATGAAGCTTAGACCAACAAAAAACAAAAAAAAAACATCTAACACTATTCCTACTGTTGCTGTTGCCTTTTCTAATTCTCACTTCTAAATTCATTTGCCGAAGGATAACATATTTTCAACTGAGTGAGAGCTTTTACGCGTCAGAACTAAAGCAGATTGCTGTGTATACATCAGAGGTGGAGTCTGGCGGCTGCAAAATGTAGCCAAAGGAATTATTAACCCGTTGACACTCAGCAGCCGAAATGATACTCAAGCTGTTATCCTTTTTACAGCTTTTTGCCACTTTTCGCTTGACGAGCGCTCCCGAAAAGTATGAAAGTAAAAAAAAACCCTCCAAACAACACATGTGCGAGTGTGTACGAAACAATATTTTCAGAAATCGGCTTTGTAACAAAAAAAAATATTTTATGCTCCATTTTGCCAAGCAAGGATCTTTACAAATATGCGTCGTCGTCGTTGTTGTCGTCGTAAGGGGGAACCTATTCGTTCACATACTGTTGGAAAACACATGCTGGGCGCTTTCGCTTATCAGTTCGTCACACTCGTCCTTAAAGTTGTATAAATGAGTGTGGGTGTCTATGACACTGCCATCTTTTTATTAGGATTCCTACGAAATACAGTTGGGGATTTGGTGTTTTTTTTTCCTGTAAATACACTCTCCATCTCTTGGCATATTTCCCATCATGGAATAACACATTTTCTCTCGGAAAATAACCAAAGAAGCAAAACGAAGAAGGTCCTTATGCGTGGGATCATTATTTTTGATGTTTTTCTTAGATTTTTGTTGGTGGGAGAGTCCTAAAATCCTATTTCATTTCAAATGGCTTTTTCGAGTTGTTGTTTCTCCCTGTTGGAATAAAACTGTAAACTGACAGTGTTGGCGACGGGAAAACGGAAAACGGAGGACGAATATTATTTTATGGTGTCAATTCATTTTTATTGAGACCCATCGAATGAGATTAAAAATATGGCCAGTCGTATTTCTATCATCGAAATAAGATGCTGGTGGCTGGCGTTCTATTTTATTTCCGGTCAATGGAGTAGGTAGAGTGTGTAAGTATTTTGAGTTGTAAAATTTGTCAAATTCAAACGTCAAAATATCACTTTTCTTATGTGGTATATTGATTGGGATTCTTCAGATTTCGTGTGTCAAACATAAAAACGTGACTTTCTCGTTTTCTTTGTTGATATTTGTGCGATTGGAATAAGTGTAGCCTTCGGTATACGCGTTTTTTCCATTCACTGGTTCAAACATTTGAACATGAATAATTAACAGTAATATATTCACCCGATGCGTTGTGTTTCATTTTAGTTGAAGAATTCCACGAAAACATAAACAAAATCCGCTAGATGTCAAACACAAACGCAATTGTATTGGTAAATCTGAAGCATCTCTGAGAACAAATCCAGATTAGCAAAAGTGCTCCGAAATGGGAAAGATTTCTTTTTTTTTCGTACCAATCGAACATAAAAAGTGACCTAGAGCAAAACAAAAAGTGCTCTGAGAGTGCCCAATCGAATACCACATTACAATCGTTGCATTTGGTGGCACCAAGTGCTCTCGCATGAATCCTTTGATGCGAAATCAAATGAAACTACATCCGCACGACGAAAAACATCAATTCTGGGTTCCGCCTTACACTCTTATCTCATTATATGTTATTTATTTCACTTTATCCCACATTGTCTTGTGTCTGGGGGATGACCTGAGGTACAGTCCATCGAAGAACGATTTTTTATCTGAACAGATGAGTTTTTTTTTCTGCTCGCACCCACCCAATTCCATTTGATGACATTGCCTTGCCCTAAAGCTAAAGCGAACTTCTTTTTTTCGGAATCTATACACTCACCCTGTCGAGGAGATTTATTAATCGAAATTGGAAGGAAAAGTGTCAATTTCATAAAAGTCAACTAAATTCAATTGAGTGTCCAGTTGGCAGTCAAAGCATAGGGTGAGTTGGCTGTTCTACGGTGCCCTGTGATTGGGTTAGGTATAGCAAAGTGTATCCTTAGGATAACGATCACTAAATTTGCGATACGAAAAGTGTAGGGGTGGTGGTGGGAAGATAAATCATATTGGAAAAGATGGGTATAGTTGACGGCTAAAACGGAGATGATGGAGTTTCGTTGTCAGGAATTCGAATTTTTCATTTGTAGAAAGTTAAGTGTTGTCTACCCTTTACTGACTAGTTTTCCCTCAAACTCCCTAAAGTCCCATATCTATCGCTAGAGGGTCGGACTTGAGCCGTTTGGATTCGGCACAAAGTTGAAGGTCCGCTTTTGTTTATTTTTGTTGTAAAATCAACTTAATTCCGTCGATTTGCACCCTAAAATTAGCAACGAAACTGCTGGACCAATATTTACACCGTTCCAGGCTAGGGCCCTCTCCTCCATCGAAGGTTTTCGGAGCAAAGTCAATACAAACCCCGAACGTCTGAAATTTTTTCTAAATACAGAACGCAAATCAACGTCTTCTTTTTTTCGATTATTTATTCAAAATTATAGACTACGCCTATTTACAAGATAAACCAGTTCTAGGAATTTGGCTGCATTGGAACATGGGTGCATTCAATCATCACTAGAATCGGAGTCGATTGGAACTTCCAATTGAGAACTTGAAATCAATGTACTCCCCTCCCCTCTTCTGACCCCTGAAACGCTAGGCAGCTCCGAATCATCGACAATTACAGTCGTCGGCGCTGCCCTACTCAATCCAGAAGGACCGGGCACATCTGCGTCAGGTGGTTCGTCGGTCATTGTGCTGTCATCGTTTACATCGACAACAAACTTTCCAGTAATCCCAGTGTTTGGGATAATTCTGTTTTCCGCATAGTCTTCGTATTCCGCTGGAACTTCTTCTTCCGGCGGTTCATCGTCATCGTCTCCAAAGCCATCTGGAATCTCCGAATCCTCGATTGTCCTCAACGATGGAATGTACATTTTGAAGGAGAAGTTCGACTTGGGAAAAGAACCAGTGTTTAGGATCGTGCAGCCATGCTGTGTAATGTTGAATGACTGGCAGGTGTCGCCAATTACAACCAAGTCGGGCAGTGGATAGAGCCACAGCGAGGTGTCATAGTCCCAGAAGATGGGATTTACGTACCGTCCCAACGGCGCCAAGTGCCCTTGGCAGATTAGCGTTCGTGCAAAGTGATTGTCAATCGTCTTCGTGTCGGGGAAGTGAATTGCGTTACGAGCCAGTCGCGCCATTAAGTCCATCCGAAAGACGACAATCTGCTGAGTGCAGTACTGCAACCGGCAGGGGTTTGAAACTAGTTTAGTGCGAGGCCAAGCCTTCAACAGATCCGCACAAACCACGTCAGGGATGCGTAAACGGGGAAGTATGCCAAATGCCACGGGATCATCGGAATGGGGAACAATGATCAAGTCAGTCTCCTTCTTGAGCTGATCGCATCCATTAGCCGCATCAGCGAGCTTCTTGAAGAGGTCTTTGACTTCGTAGTAGTTGTGTGTTGTCGTGGAGAAGGGACCCATTAGGACAATGCAAACGGGCGGACAGGAGTCATATCCAACGAAGAGCTTTCGCAATTTTTGAACAACTTCTGGGATGTCAAGTTGCACATCGGAAAGGAACACTATCGTCGCTTCAGTATTTGTCCTTTCAGCATCCTGGAGGCCCACTGAGTATTTAAGGAGCTTCTCTGAAGGACCACCCCAACTGTTGGCAGTGCCAAAGAAAGCACGACTGCTCGAGGCTGGCTCAGCGGGAGGAAAACCCAACCCGTCAACTTTTAAAATTTTGTTTTCATACGAACCCTCAGCGAGGACAAAGGATCCTTCACAGAAAAATCCGGAATGGTAGCGCGCTGAACTCAGATCTACCTGTACATAACCAGTGGGATCCTCAATAAAAAACTTACCCTCCTCTATCTCATTTAGTTGACCAAGTATTACAGCTTCCTTCACCTCGGTCGAGGCAAGCAGATTCTCAGCATGAAGCAGTTTGAATTTCTTTGTTTCCTCCGAGTTAGATTTCTGCAGAATCGACGGAGAGAACAGTTCATGGCGAATTGTCTTCTGGTAGAGCATATTGTAGCGTTGACGTAAATATCCAACCTGCATGGCAGGGTTGCTGAGCATCGAACGATGTGACTTGTCCAATTCGAATTTTTTGTTCAGAGTATTGTACACGTATCGAGGAATATCGAAGGCATCGATGACACTGAAGATAGTCTCATTTTCTTGCAGACCCACTCGATTTATTTCCACAATAGCTTTCTCGATTACAGCACGGTCTACATTTGCTGAATCTAACTTTAGATTCTGGATGTTCTCTATAACAGTGGTCAACCACTTGTCGTGTTCCGACTGTTCGAAGGGCAACAGTTGTTCAGCCAGGAAGGCAGAGTTTTCGGAGCGGATGACATAGCCACTCAACTTGAATGCCTGTGAAATTTTCTTCTTTAGTTTATCCATGTCATTTAAATTGGAAGGCAATTTTTAAACAATAAACAAAACCGAGATTTCGCACATTTCAAAATGAAATGTCATTTCAATTAAGCGGGAATTTTTCGCTAGAACGTAGAACCATGTTCAGTCATGAATGATTGAGTACAGTAGGCAAGGGCAATTGTAGTGATGCCTATTCTTTATTTTTGTTGTATTCGACTGGACTTCTTCTGATTCGCTCTCAGATTTCAGATTTCGTCGAAAACGTCACCTGCATTTAATGAAAACCACAGAGCTCGAAAAATGTAATTTTCTGTAATGAATAGAAACCACTCTCGACATGCTTCAATCGGTTTGAACTGTAAAAACATAATCAAATAAGATTGCAATTGAATGATATCTTCCTAGTGAATTCAAGTACGATTGGGGACGTTCAAGTATCTAGTTAAGTAAGTCTGACAGCTCTCTTACTAGATCAATCTCAGTTTTGATTAGGGGCAATCGGTCATATGAGCAGCTGTTTCAGTTGACGTTTACGGAGGGGTAGCCGACGAATCTAGTCAAGAAATTCATGACTGAGTACTAAGTTTACAGTTCGTAGAAAAAGTGACGTTCCGGACCATTCTAGTTTTTGCGTTCAAGTTACATCTTACCCAGACCAATCTAAAGATAACTATATTCTTGAATGCGGCATTTGGTGAACTCATTGACGTAGAAAAACTGATGTTCCGGACCATTCTAGTTTTTGCGTTCAGGTTACATCTTATCCAGGCCAATCTAAATATAACTATATTCTTGAATGCGGCCATTGGTGCACTCATTGAAATTGTCGATAAAACTTGGCATCACTCTTACATTAAAAATCGTTTGACAATTCACAGCTGTTTGTTGACACTTCAGCAGTCTGTCTACAGTTACACGTACTTTTTTGCAAATATTTTTTATTTTCATACAAATTTTGATGTGTAGTTGTGTTTTAACAAAATAATCTGCTGAAACAAGAATTCTCAATAAACAATTCTAACCTCCACAGTTAAATGCATTTCCTGTAACTGACCAAACAATCAATTGAAATATCCTGTATCCTATATCGACACACGAAACAAACGAAAATGCTCGAAAGCTATCCACGAAATCGAATGTTCATCGGTCTGGGCATTTTGGTAATTTGCACGATAATTGTCCTTATAATTGAGTCCAACATCGATGTCGAGGAAAAACGAAACTCTCAGTCCCCATTTGTGATCGAAAATAACTCTACATGTTGGTTGAGAGAAGAATACACAGTCATCCAAGATTGTCATCCATGTACAGAGTTTGAAATCGTTAGCAAAACTCTTGGGGTGTGCATCAATACACACTACAAGGAGGTGCTACGCTGTAAAAGCGGTGAAACTGTAACACGAAGCTGCGATCGAGTAGCGGAAATAGAACAGAGGAACTTCATCATCTTTGTAGTGTGCTGCGGAGCGATAGGGTTCGTCAGTTATATGGTCACATATTGGAGGGAACAAGTTTTAAATAGACGAATACAGCTGAAAATTGAAAGACAGTTAAATCGAGATTTGTAGCTTTGAGCTGCATGCGGAATGGACTTCTAAGAGCTGTGAAAGTGTTTAATGTTGTACGTAGAATCACTTTTGGTTAATGCGTCATTCTTATTGTAGTACATTCTATTTCAGACAGTCGCCAATGAGGGATGAACAACAAACAGTACTGTGTAAATTTTAGTCTTTTCTATTGTATAAATTAATTTAAATAAAATGATTATTTTAGCTTTAAGAAACAGTAATGCAATTTGTTTACACTTTCGAATTGGAAATGGAGATAGATATGTCTTCCACAAAAGAATCGTTGTGACTCAGTTTTTTTGTTTATATTTCCACGAAACAGGAAATGTAGCTGAATTTTTAAGATGTTTCTGTACATATTTGAGAAATCCAAACAGCATCCTTAACTTATGGCTTTAAAGCTATAACTTACAGAAAAAGCCTATCGACAAAATTATGCTAGGAAATGATTTATTTATTATTTACTCGTTTCCTTGTTTAATTATAATAAGACAAGCGTCGACTCTATCAAATACAACCACCAATCAAAGTTCATGCCAACGATGTCTTTCGGCGCTTTCAGTCCAGACTTCATCCAAATTCATTAAACTAAATGTATGTAAGGAATTCCCTTGCAGAATCAAACCATAGATATTATCCCGATTTTCAGTTAAAAACGGAAAAACAAGTGTAAGTTATACACTTAATCAAACGCTTTCAGACTGAATCGGAGGAAATGAGATTGATTGTTGTTGTACTTTACTTTGGCTGAGAAAGGATTTGTACAATAAAAATCGACGAATCTTTAAAATTTGCATGTCTGTCGGCTCATGGTGTTGGAATTTTAATTTTATCGTGGACCAAAGTGAAAAAAAACAACAAAAGTAAAAAACCGGATTAATTAAGGTTTGTTTTAAGAATTCACCAGGAAATCACGAAAGTTCCTTGTGAATCAACAGATACACAGAAATCCCATAATCAAATTCATTTTCGGTAGTACTGTATTTTCAAAATTCCCCACTCCATGGTGAAATCCGCAAACATCGGAAAAATAAATTTCACCTGTCACTTCATGAATTGTCAGAAAAAATTTCCCGTCGGTCGGGTTGTTTCATTCTATAGTTTTTCACGCGAAAAAGAAAAGTTAATTTCCCACTTGAATTTTTACCAAATAAAATGTAAAATTAGCAAGAACAATTAACAGCAACACACACGAACTAGGTTTTGTTACAATATTCAAGTGAAAGTGGCAGGAATTGAGCGCATTTTCAAGGAAAGTTTACGTACGACAACTCACTAATTCAATTAGTGAAGTAGATCCAAAACAATACACAAAAGGGCGGAGCACCATCTCATTAGAACGGCATAATGCATCTTAGTGCGGACATATCAAGCGCCTTGCAGCAAATCGAAGCTGTTAAAAAGGGTATCGATGAGTGCGATGACCCCAAGCTTCAGATGAACACCGCAGAGAGTCTGAAGACAATTTTAGACATTCTGCAAGACCCTGTGTTTAGAACAATCGTACATGTACAGGACTCGTTATCTGAGTTGAATACCCAATTGGTTCAGCATCCGTCGATGTTGCCCAATGATTTCGACATTGATGTGAGTGGCAACTTGGTTCTGAGTGTACCAACCGATGTCGTTTACGATTTCGGCGATGAAACACCAAGGCTATCATCGGCACAGATGTCGCCCAGAAGTCCCGGCAGTCCAGCGAGTAACAACTACCCGAATGTGAGCTCAGCTGGTAAGTCGTTGAAATTTGATTTCAAGTCAGAGGTATGTACTTATGAATTTTCTTTTACAGATCACAGTTTAACAGAAGATCAGGGAACATTTATGAAGAAAACTCGCGGTTACTCGGACCTATCGCGCAGTGCCGACGAAGAACGCCCCCAATCGGTTGTCTCTGATTCATCGAAACACGCTGTCGATCTATTCAGCTCGGACTATGCTCAGATTCAGGCCATCGAATTGGTGAATGACGGCACGGGTTTGGGTTTCGGTATTATTGGAGCTCGGACGTCTGGAGTTATTGTGAAGACCATCCTCCCAGGTGGAGTTGCCGATCGCGACGGCCGTCTTCGTAGTGGCGACCATATTCTGCAAATTGGAGACGTCAATTTACACGATATGGTGTCGGAGCAAGTCGCCTCCGTGCTGCGACAGTCGGGAACTCACGTCCGTTTAGTAGTTGCCCGTCCTATCGAGCAGGTTCAACCGAAATACGAACTGGAACCTGGCTGCGCAATCGTTCCATCGAGGGTATTAGTCGATCCAATTGAGTTGGAACGCTACCTGATTGCTGCTGGGTATCCCGAAATCTTTGGCGAGAGCTCTACCGCCTCGACTCCCCAAACTACGACCGAAGACGAACGATTTGTATACCGCAGTGAGATGGACATGTCCAAGCGCCCACCCATGGCCACTCCGATCGACTTGGATGACTTAGAGCTGCCGGAGACAGAGAAACTGCAAGTGGAATTGACTAAGGACGCCAACGGTTTAGGCATCACCATCGCTGGCTATGTTTGCGAAAAGGAGGAGTTGTCGGGAATATTTGTGAAGAGCGTCTCGCCCGGCAGTGCCGCCGACATGAGTGGACGCATACGCGTCAACGACCGTATAATTGAAGTCGATGGACAGAGCTTGCAGGGATTTTCCAACCACCAAGCCGTGGAATTGCTTAAAAAGAGTGGACAAGTGGTGAACTTGCGTCTGGAGAGATACCTGCGGGGACCCAAGTACGAGCAGCTTCAGCAGGCTATTGCTGCAAACGATCAAGTGCCAAACAGTATTCCGTCCACACCCTCACGCGCTTTACCAGCCACTCCTCAAAGGACTGTATCAATGCCAACTAAGGCGGTGGCTGTAGAAGAATCGCATGATACTCTGGACGCCCCATTGCCGCGAAAAAGTGACGAGTCCCTGAACCTAAGCACTTTTGGAAGCGGAAAGAAACTAATGACTACTCGCGATTCGCTGGACAGCCCCAAGATCATACCCACGGACATGCCAATTGCCAGTTTGCCGGAAAGCAAAGTTGACGAACTAGATGAGGTACGTTGAACAGTTGATTCGGTTTTGTAGACGTTTGTTGTTTGGGCTCGCCTCATGCTGGTAATGCTCTTGAGATTCTTTAGTACTGTATGTACGTTTGTACAACTGAGTGCTGCATCCCATTACGAACTCATTAATGCTTGAATTTAAAAGCAAGAAAAAGGAGAATAACTCAAGAATGACTCTCATCGATTTCTCCACTAATTTTTGACCTGTTGCAGGTTTGTACACATCTGCCCTGAAAAACAAAGCGCACCCACTGGTCCAGGTAGAAATTATACACTTTGCAGTCACATGCAAAAGACACCCTCTCTCTCTCAATGACTCTCAACTGCCGAGTTGAGTCAAGCAAAAGGCGTGGTAGGTATCGGTGGAAAAACCCACGCACCTTTTCTGTTTTATTCAAGGGTACAACTGAGTGTAAAAGAACGCTCACGCTCACTTTGGGAAGTTGCTTGAAGCAAATCAGAATAGCCGGAATGCAAATTGGAAAACTAATGCAATAAAGCCGATGAAGTACCAAGAAGTTGGCACGCGCTGCAGGACAGGTATTTTCTTAGTGGCCTGCATACATGTTGCTTTCATAACCTCCACAGACAGGATGAAAGAAAAGAAAAAGTGCGCGTTGTAATATAGCTGTTTACACAGAAAATAGGTCGTGACTGTGTCAGTCGCAATGCAATGATGTTCTTCTTGTGGATGCAGAAAGGTTCACGTCCCTTAAGAATATCGAAATGTAGAATTGGCTTTCCTCCTAGTTACATTTCGCATTTCACGTCCGTCACGCGCTTGCAACTATCCCGCCAAAAATGAATATGTTTTCTTTTGCGGCTTCCTGTTTATTTCATTTTGTAGGTCCATCTCCCTTCCTTAGAGTTAATGCTTTTCTACGATCTGGAGGAAATCTCGTTCAAGTTCTTTTAGTTTCATGCTGGACCATCAATATTTAAATGTGTGTGGCAATTTGTTTCACCGTTCGTTACCACACTATTTGCTTTTATTTTTTTTTTCTTTTGACCACGAACTATAGATCACATGGAAGCTAACAGTGGCCTGGCTCGGAGATTGTCTGCTCTTCGCTTCTAAAACGTTGATATTTTATATCCAAACAGAGGTATTTTCGCGCTTTAAATACGAGTGCATAGTAGGCATTCATCGAGAACGAAAAGTAATAGTCCTTATAACCTCAGTCGCCGCATCATGTTTCTCACGCGAGTGAGAACTGCGTAGTTAGTCTCATGTTCAGTTCATTGATCTTCCTGATAGTGTATCGTTTAGACAGTCATTCGTTTAGTTTTCATAAAGTTCGTTTCAACTCACTTGCACTTGTAATCACAACGCTGTCATTTTGTCTCTTTTAGGAACCTGATGTTCTTCATGCCAAAAACATGGCAATCATTGCGCGTCACAAGTACCACACCGAACCGGAGCTGACGGTGGAAACTGAGCAGGAGATCCTTCGCAAATGGCGAAAAATCGTTGGACCGGATGTCGAAGTAATTGTCGCTCAGATCAAGAAATTCGCGGCTGGCGGTTTGGGTATCTCTCTGGAGGGTACAGTTGACGTCGAAGGCGGTCGGGAGGTGCGTCCCCATCATTATATCCGTTCGATCCTTGCCGACGGTCCGGTGGGAATAAACGGAGTTCTCAAGTCGGGCGATGAACTCCTTGAGGTGAATGGCGAACGTTTGCTTGGCATGAATCACCTCGAAGTGGTTGCTATTCTCAAGGAGCTTCCCCAAGACGTTCGGATGGTATGTGGACGCGGCAAGAACACGCTTATTCCCTTTTCGGACGACACACTTAAGAAACTCAGCAACAACCTGGAGAATCTCCTTCCGGCCTCGGATCGCTTGGTGAAGGCCAAGTCCGATGGAAGTCTTGCAACTGCTGGCAGTGGACCCGACGAATCGTTTACCAAGCTCAAGTCTAGATCCCTAGAGCCACTGACCGGACTGGCTATGTGGAGCTCAGAGCCGCAAATAATCGAACTGGTTAAAGGTGATCGCGGTCTTGGCTTCTCTATACTAGATTATCAAGATCCTCTTGATCCGAACGACACGTTGATTGTCATTCGTTCATTAGTCCCAGGAGGTGTTGCGCAATTAGACGGACGTCTCATTCCCGGAGATCGGTTGTTGTTTGTCAACTCGATAAATCTGGAAAATGCATCACTAGATCAAGCTGTACAAGCACTTAAGGGCGCTTCCAAGGGAGTTGTGCGCATCGGTGTGGCCAAACCCCTTCCCATGACCGACAATACCCTGAAATCGACAAACATCAGCGTGAGCGACGCAAATGCATCCACCATTAGCAATGCGTCCACAGTCGAACCGGACTTGATCCCCGATTGGAACAAGTAAACAGCTTAGCACTGAACAGTAGATCAATTATTATCGTCGTTACAATCGGTATTCGTTAGCTAGATTAGAAAAATTCAACTAAGAGCAATCAAAAGCCTTCGAAACGAAGTATTTTATTTTTTGGTTCCCGTCCATGGAAAGTTGTACACCTCTCCTCAGTTATTTCAGTTGTTCGATCGTTACTGCTGGGGAAATAGTTTTACATTCCGCATAACACGCATGTTTACAATGATTTTGTTCTTTTTTCGATTAGCTATAGAATATTTACTTAACAAAATTGCATTTTATCCATTATTTGTCTTATTAAACAAACAAAACGAAATTAAAAATAAAATGTTGTTTCCTATAGAATGGAGAAAATGGGCTTCAGCGAAAAAGGACACATGCCGCTTCCGCAAATACTACGGAAGCAGAGAGACTACGATAGAAATGACCCCCTGAAATCGCATGCATACAAAATACGACTCATGTACGTGTGAACATGTGACGATGATGCATTTCACTAGTAACTAGAGAACGCAGGATCCCAAGCTGTCTCACCTTACAATATTCAAACCAAACAAAACCAGTTTTATGTTTGAAAACATTTCCAAAATATATATGAGTACCTCATTGGCTTTTCGGATGGCACAAATAAATAACAATCTACACCGTTTGCTCTTAAAATACAGTTTGCAACACAAAAAAAGTTCATCCACATTCAGGTTGGAATAACCGACATTAGGAGATTGCAACCTCGACTCAGTTAGCCAAACCAATGTGCTCCCATACAATCTGTAGTCCATTGCACCTGGCATATCCAGCACCATTCAAAGCCGCAACCAGCTCGGGTACACACCATGTGCATGCAGCCTCCTAAGGAATAAGAACGACATTATTGCTATTGCATGATCAATATTCACATCCTTTTTACCATCTCTCTCGGTTGGAGTGCGACACTTGGGGCACGGTTTGGTCGAGACTTTGATAGTGACGCTGCTTGCTTCTTCCCATCGAGCTTCGGCTGCCCTCTAAATAGATAGAGGGCTGTTAAAAAAACGTCAATAGAAATCATTCTAATACAAACATTAGGATCGACGGCGTATTCACAGCTTCCATTGCTGGTGACATTTGCGGTATCCGGAAGACATTCCCCAATATGGTAGCCTTGTAGACAATTTCGACAGAAAACGTACTAAAAACCAAAGATTAACAGTGTCACTGTAAGTTGAATATAATGGAGCTCACCCCGCAGCCATTCTGGCAGGTAACTTTCTTGCAGTCGGGTTCAACTAAAAGACCCATGCCACAGCCGGGTTGCGGACAGAGAACTCCACCAGCTTGCAAGACATACTCCTCTGTCGCAAAACGCTGATATCTGTCATACTCCTCCCTGGACAACAGTTTAAAGTGATGTATCTCTTCAATAAAGGAGTTATCACAGCCCGCCGGACAAGGTAGAGTATACCCGATTTCGGGATGAGGCATGAACTGGCGTTCCATCAAACGAGATCGACAATAGTGCTGAAAACAGTCGATGCAGGTGACGTGTTTCGATTCACAGGGGAAGATAAGAACTGTTTCGCTGATAGTGTTTGAAATGTCGTAAGAAATTTGAATAGCAACGCAAATAAACTCACCTAATGTCAGTGCAGGCCAAGCAGGGGACATCTTTGATGTTTACTTGGATAAGATTTAATGGCGCTGCGAAGTCTTTTTCACCCCCAGAAGGGTGCTCGGCGCATTTGAAGTAGAATTCTGCGAACGGTGGATCACCAATTGCGTTGTCCTAGAGAATTTAGTACTCAGGCATGCAACTAAAAAAGAATTTGTCTTTTTACTTACAACACAGGCGACTTCACTGCTTTCACAGTGTCCCCGGATTCTCCTCGGCTTGAGGACATCATCCCAGCACTCTGGATCCCTATGCACGGTAAATGCACCACCTTTGCACAGGGAACAGCGAACTCTAAGCTTTCCTTTGCATAGCTTAGTGCACTGAGAGCAGTGCACAAAGAACTGCGCCCTGGTTCGTTGACGATCTAGGGTTTTAATCAGTTAATGCGAATGCATGCAGCGTGCATAGCTACTCACTTTCCTCGCTAATATTAACACGTTCATCACTCTGTAGCTGCAAATCGACTAGAGTTTCGCATAGCGGCTTCGATGGCTCCTCCTGAGTTTCTTCTTCGGTTAGTGTTGATTCCAGGCGTCTCCTCTCGATGTAGTCCTGACGTGGTCTTGTCTTTATTGCGTGCAAAACACTTTGTTGTCCCAAATCACATTCCTATTTTAAATTAGCTTTAATATTTGTTTTGTTTACAAGCACCCTACAACTTACCTCAATAGTTGTGGAATCACAAAGCTCCTTGCCGGCGAAAATAATCTTCACTTCATCCGGCTGCAGTCCCAGTTGTGGTGCAACTATTTCTTTTACATTCTTGATGTCCCACTTCGGATCCAAGTCCACAGTGAGTGTATTTCCAGTGTTTGTTTTCACATATATGCTGAGGGAGTTCTTAATGGTCTTCTTGCTGAACGACAGTATCTGCAACATATTCCTGATGAAGGCACGTATAATGTCCAAAAAGAAACTCATAGCCTAACTGCACAATTTTTATTTTCTAAAACTAAATAAAATATATAAGTATATTTTCTAAATTAAATTTTCCTGCGAGCTCCATGCCATCAGCTGCGCAGTGTTGCGAAAATTGTTGAAAGTGAACGTCGTGTCATGTTGGAAAAATAGAATCAGCTGAATTTGTTGTTGTTGCTTCTTGTTGTCACATACCGGTTGAAAACTTTGTGGGGTTTTTTATTTAATTGAGGTTAAAAGTACTGTTCATCGAATAGAGAGACAAATTTCATGTGGTTCCATAGTGTAGCGGTTATCACGTCTGCTCATAAAAGTAGACTGCTCTCGAGGCTTAAACGGCTACACAGACAGTTTACCGACAGGAACGATCCCGAGTTAAGAACACTGAAGTCGATGATCAAAAACTTGAAACAGTTGATCACCGAGAATTACAGAAAATCTGTAAGTTTGTATTGGGGCAATAAAATTCGGGCTATAAAATCCAGTAGTCCGAATATGTTCCCACAAATAAATAAACTGTTCAGGCGGAAAGATCATAACGACATTTCATGTGTTCGAATACCTCGGACGAACGAGAACAGACAGACACTACTGACTGCTGGCATAAGTCCGGAAAGTGCTGACTCGAACGACGGTTTTTTCGTGGTCGAAGACCCGCAAGAGAGGGTGGATTTGATGGGAGCTTTCTTTGAGGCTGTGTATACGGTGAACAACCCTGTTCGCCGGAACCGCGACCTCGAGGAGAGGGCCTTTCTTAACCACTTTTATCTGCGGACCGAAATCCAAAATTGGCGATCCGAGAACAACGGTTTCACCGTGTTCAATGACGACAACCGTGCAAATGGCACAATCGCCGATGTAAATTCTCATCTATTCGTGGGAAAGGATGAACTCCGGTGCATCTTTGAATCACTGAAGAACAAAAAGTCGGCGGGAGTTGACGGTGTCCCAAACGTCGTATTAAGACACCTGCCACTAGAGGCTATAGATATTTTCACCACGCTATTTAACAATGCGCTGAATAATGCATATTATCCGGCGCAGTGGAAAATAGCGGTGGTACACCCTATCCCGAAAAAGGATAAAGATAGGACAAACCCTGCTAATCTCCGGTCAATTAGTTTGCTCCCGAATGTTAGCAAGGTATTTGAGAAGGTCGTCAATAGATCTCTTTTAAAATGGGTTGAGGACAAAAAGATTATTCCGGACAACCAGTTTGGCTTTAGGGCAGGGCATGACACTATTCATGCCGCGTCGAAACTGGTCTCCGACATTCAGTGGAATAAAAGTAAGAACCAATGCACGGGTGCCTGCCTGGTCGACTTTGAGAAGGCCTTTGATACCGTATGGTTGGAGGGGCTCTTCTATAAGTTGACTAGAATGGGCATTCAAAAACCATTGCTATATATGATTTACGATATGCTTATGGGAAAGAAGTTCGTTGTCAAAGCTGGCAATGTGACTTCGAGCAGGGTTTTCGAAATTAAAAACGGCTTACAACAGGGAGCAGTGAATTCTCCGATCCTGTTTAATATTTACACAAGTGATCTGGTGGGTTCCCTCAGACATGCTATAGCGTACGCTGACGATTTAGTGGCGTACAGATCAGGAACAAAAATCGAGGTCATCAACATCCTTCTGCAGCGTGACTTCGAGCAAATTAAGAGGTATTGCGATGATTGGAAGTTGAAAATCAATTTCCAAAAATCGGAAACAATCCTGTTCAGGACTCCATTGGCTAGGGCCTCTAGGGATACCAGAAAAAACTGGAGAAAATTAACAATTATTGGACAGCAGGGGCGGCCATTGGCGGTGAGAAACGTGGTCAGGTATCTTGGCATCTGGCTCGACCAGTATCTGTATTTTGACAAACATATAGATGCTTGTCTTGCTGGGGCTAGGAGGGCTTACGCTCTGGCAAGGAGACTGTTTCGCAGCAGTCAACTTGACACCAGGGTGAAGGTCATCTGCTACGTGGCCCTTATAAGGCCTATCATCGCTTATGGCTGTCCTATGTGGTTCAATATAGCGCCGTTCTATATGGAAAAGATTCGGGTGTTTGAGAGACAATGTCTCAGGGCCTGTCTAGGGTTGTTTAGAACTCCCGAATCTCAGTACATAAAATACTATCCCAACAAGACCCTATACAATGGGGCCCGACTGAATAGGATTGACAATTTCCTTATTAAGGTGATTCGAAGGCACGTTGCAAGGGCGATGGCCAGTGATAATAACCTGATCTCAGGGGCTTACTACCCCAATTTAATGTACCACGAGAGTACGCTTCGGTCTGGCTTTATCCCGCCTGAGGCATTTCTTCATGTAGACATGAAAGGATTAGTCCAGCAAAAAGATGGTGTGCCGGTATTGTACCACAGCCACCGCGGCGCGAGGGATAAGCGGCTCATCCACGACGGGTACGCCGCCAACGCTCAGGAGCTCCTCCGTTTTAGCACCGCAATTGCGGATCGGGACAGGGTCGATACGTTAAAGCAGTTCACCGAATTTTGGTGGTTGAATGAAGAGGTGAGGGTTGATACGCTCTCCCGGGCCGGTGCGCTACTTATGTAGCATTCTCCTTAGTTTTAAGTTTGTAGTTTGTAGTTTGTAGGTTAAGGTAGAGTAGGGGATCTTTGGGAGGGGCCGGGCTAGCCAGCATGAAAGAGCGCTTCCGAGACTGGACCGACGCTAAGGCCTCGCTCGAGTCTCGGCGGCGCGAATGTGCACCTTGTTGGCGGCTGTCTGGCGCCCATGGACGCAATCAGGAGGGTGACCAATCGAGAGATTGCTCACCTCCCTGATTATAGATATTTTAGATTAAGTAGCTTAGTCTTAAGTAGTTTTAAGAAAAATAAAATAATAACGAATTCAAGTTTTAAAAAAGTTTCTTGAAAATTAAAAAACAAAACAAAATATACATTGATAGATTTAAGGCCGAAAGGCAATAGTTTTAACCATATTGTTAAGTTTAGAGCGCTCGCTAAGGGCCAGTAAGCTAGAATAAGATAAATGTTAGTTTTAAATTAGATTTAATCGTTTTTGTCTAGTATATAAGTATAAATAATGAATTAATAAAAATGAATTTAAAAGTAAGTATCACGTCTGCTTTACACGCAGAAGGTCTCCAGTTCGATCCTGGATGGAACCAGTTGTGTTTTTTTTTTTTGTCGGAAACATTTTATTAATGTTTCCGTCTCTGGTACACTTTTTTAGTTTTTAGTTTAGAGAATGATACTTATATCATTCGAAAAATTCAGTGTCGTAGATTCCTTATTTAATTGTCCTTGGGTACACATTTTAGGATCTGCGTCTTCAAAATTGTTCTGCATTATTTTTGATTTAAAATTTTGTATTAAAGTTCCTCCCAGTTCTCATCCCGGATCGTATTGATGCGTCAGTAAAAGTTCTGTTTGATAAGACTTCCTAAAACTAACATAGAGAGAACTATGTGAATGTGCACATTATACACTACTTCCTTTTGCACTCTTGTACTTAATGTGTGCAATATATTGAAACGGAAGTTTGCAGCATCTTATTCCTATTCACTGAACTCTTTGTGTGCTTAAATATTTCTTACCGCTACCTTACAAGCTATTGCTTCCGTTTCCGTTGAAAATGTAATAGAAAGATTTGAAGCGAACAATTGATAGGGGGAGTGACGTTAAATAAAGTCAACCAGCAACAAGAAAAATAAAAAAAAAATACCAAAATTCAATTTTGCTTCGCATCAAGCACCCGTATGTTTTGCGGTGAGTACTTAGATACATACATACGAGTATAATACACAGAGAGTGTCCATGTGTCAACTTCATTATGTAAAATGCTAGAATGTCCTATTATGTCGTGTACGCAAAATAAGGTGTCCCATAAAAAAGGGTAATGAGATACGCCATAAACCGGCTCGTCCCTGAATGGTGGGATAAGCTTTCACAGAATGACCATGTATTAATCATGAATTCCTTTGGGATACATTGTGCGGTGGAAAATGTGTGAAGGAAATCTACCCACAAGTATTTAGAAGGAATATTTTTGTTGGGCCCATGGATTTTTGGCGTTGCGTAAGTATTGATACAGTGTGTACTAAATTACCACAAGGGGGTTTCTTAATTTTAATGGGATTGTGGATAGTGTTATTGTGACTGGAATAATGTTGCTAAAAAAACCTTTTGGAATTCCTGTATAGAGTTTTTCCATTGCGATAAATAATTAACCACACTTCTTGTCAACGATGTGAGGTTGATAGTTGAGATATTTTAAACAAACTCACCTAACTTACTCACATCACAAAAGCAACAAATTAGTTATGTTTGTTATAAAGTTGGAGTAAAAACAATAATAGGTGTGTTTTTTGAGCTGACACAAAATAGAGCCTGTCATGGTCATCTCAGGCCTACAAGTTTCATAAGTGCGGTTACAAAATTTTTCTGCAAAAGTGGAATCGGTCAGTATTGAACTTGTATTACAAAAATGTGTATGTGAAATTTCTCTTTTACGACAGATAGGTACTTGTGTTTTATAGGTTAATGATTTCTCATGTTTTCTTTCCCTGGACATATGTAGATATACAATACTGTTGGGACCTTAAAATCAACTTATAAAAATTCATAACTCGTCCTATGGCTCGTCAACGGAACTACCCACCTACATTAAAAATTCGACCGCCATAGTTTAAAGCGGAAGACAACTTCTATTAGTTCTGGTATCGACTTACACCTCGTACCGCATGTGTTATTCAAAAAAACCCAATTTTATCGATTTCCATACAAAAAACCAATATCCGCCAATTACAAATTTACACAAAGTTCGCCCTGAGCCTAAAATATATTGCAATCGGTAGAAAACATCTTATAGTGACTCCCGCACAGCTACTACGTACTCCCACACCATGGGGCCATTATTCAGTCCCCATCCACCCTGTTCACGGTGATTGTCGGTTCGCTGGAAAACTTTCCAAGCTTTGTTGCGACTATCCATCGGCATTCACAGCGTGTTTAACGCAGAAGGCATTCATTTTTTTGCTCCCTCAAAGTAACTAACCAAAAAGACGATGCAGCGCAGCCCATATTTGATTGATTATTTTTTTTTTTCAGCTTCACAAGTGCAAGTGTGAAAGCTTTATGGCCGCGTCCGCAGTCACTGACATAGCACCTGCGTGTAACTGACTTCAATTTCTCGTCTCACCACGTCAAATTGTTTGGAAAGATTTGCGGGGCACCTTTTCACGAAAATTATTGATTACCAACTTGAGTTGAATTTCGCAAGTGAAAAACAGGAACTAATGCAATTTCCGTTACAATTTCAATTTCCGGTTCCGGCAACGTTCACTCATTTCGACAATGCACAAGAAGAAGTCACCATAACACACCATAGCATCGAACAAAGTCTTTCCATATATGCACAAGTAGGAACACTTGTACGTTGTACCTAGACGCCACTAGGTACCTCTTCAGATATTCTACGATGTTGACATGTGCAGAACCGTTTTTCAGTTTCCCCGATTTATGTGCTCTTTTCCTTCTTGAAAGCCGGATAAATGACATGAGAGCCGATTCCTTATTTACTTAGGGTTAATCCAACACAGCCAACATCAATCTAAACAACACAGGGAGTATGAGATACTGCAGCATAAGGACGGTATGGTGATTTTTTGCATAAACAACTTGACCCAAGTGTACCACGTGGATTTGTTGAGCTTTTATGTGTAAATAACGAACACATACGCATATAGAGAATCTGCTCTCTCGGTCTCATAAAGAGTGTTTCTCTCCTCCTGTTTTATATACGAAAATCAATATTTAATAAAAATTAAATGAATGAACGTTAGCTTTTGAGAGCACAGATGTAGGTGTAAAGAAGAAGAACGGTGGGAAAATGCCAGCAGAGAGTGTACGAAATACGCCAACGCCAGTCGTCTTGTGTCCAGAAAAGTCACAATCGCAAGGCGGGTATGACCAAAGGATATGTCATATGCGCCGCGTTGTTTCTAACTAGGAAAATATCGATTAGATTGCCACTATCCCGTTGGTGTTGGATTTTTTCTCTAATTTAATTAAAGAAATATACAAGTCTACCTATACTGTCACGCTCCACAGTGGAGTGGAGGCAAACTTCAATAGTATCTACATTCAAATGGTATCGATTTAGGTGAAACGTTAACCTTACGAAATATGTATGTAATGTGTCTCGAGGTTAAACTAAAGTCCAGTGAATCACTGTTACTAAGCAACGTAATAAACCGTTGACGCAACAGGTCCGTATAGGACCCCTTATTCGTGGCAGTAAAACTCTTGCATGTTTGTCAAAAGTGTAGTGGTGATATAGCGCCATCCTACAGAAAACACATTTATGAATACTTTCGTGCAAAAGATCTGCATCTTGGCGTGGTTACTTGAATTCTGGTCTCATTTTTGAGGGACTACGATTTTACGGTGACATCAGGGTCTATTTCGTGTAATAAAAAAATTGTCAAACCATTAAAGAGTCTTGTGGCACATTTTCATACAAGTTCCACGAAGTCTGACTTTCAAAGTAAATTTCGTCAATTTAGAAGGGTACCATTTCTAGTTTTAAAAAAAAGTGCTTAAAGTGTAAGTCGTTTATTAATGAACACTAGCATCTAGTTTAGTTAGTCTGACAGCTGGCTGACTTATGGGTCTCATTTTTTATTGCCCTAGATCGGTGACATGAACAACTTTTTCAGTTGACGTTTATGGAGTGATTCGTGATTGCGTACTAAGTTGACAGTTCTAATATGCGGCTGACGCACAAAGAGGGATTATACAGATCAAATTAGTTTTTGCGTTCAGGTTACATCAATCTAAGGCGTTTTTCTTTTTTAGTTGAGAGCTGAGCTCGAGAGCTACGAGCGCGCTCTGAACCGAGCGTGCTCAGATCGTGATTTCAACTATTTTGTTTTGTTTTGTAAGTGTGTATGTATATGTGTAAACAGCTTTTTACTCAGCCTGTGTAGTCAATTTATTCTGATTATTTATACAGCGCGCTCTGAAAGAAAAACGAAGCACAAATTCAGAGCTCAGATGTGTCTGAGTTAAAAAAGAAACACGAACTTTTTGTATAACAGTGCAGGTTATGCTCTGAACTAAGAAAGGAAAACGCCACTAGTCGACTCAAGATAACTAGATTTTTTAATGTGCCCAATGACTTGCCAGACTGTACTAATCAAAAGTGTAAAAAGGTGAACCCGGCATGATATCTCGTTTGAGAGTTAGATCTATAAGTTCGATCAAATTGACCACCACCTTCTCAGACGTGAAAGACGACAAAATAGTGTGCATTCTGAAATTATTCAAGAAGTTGAAACAGGGCAATATTTACCAGGTAAAGTTATGTGTTTAAAATTGCACTATCACAAAAAAAACAAACAAATGCGAAAGTTAAGGCACGATCTCTGTTTCTAAACAAATCTAATCTAATTTCTCATTCTTAAATGAATGGACAGACTTAAGGTGTTAAAAAAGTAGTCTGCTTTGGGCGTCTCTCATCTAAGTTGACGCATAACAAAGGATCTTCTAAATGCCAGCACCAAGGACACCTCCTTGAATCCAATGGGAAAAGTTTAGCAATCACTGCCAATAATATCTACCGAAGAGAAAGAAGTATTCCTTTCAATAAACCTAAATGCAGAATCATATTCACCACGAGGTGTTTTTCATCAATCGAAGTCATACGGCCAGCAACACTTTTGGCGGTATCCGCTGCTAGTATTGAAGAGGTCCTAACCAGGGCTGACCCTTGGACACTTCAATAATTTTCACTCAAAGTAAAAAAAACGCTAACAAAATATTCCATACATCGTATTATGTTAAGCAGTCCACCCGTAGATTTTAGTAATCGATATTTTGTCCTTACATTTACACCGAGCCGAAGTACAGTCCTGGATGAGATGAGAAAAGCGCGTCCGCCACCCTTCCTTATTTACGTATATCCATATCCATCATATCATACCAACATTGTCCTTGCGGGAATTCCGTTTTTCTCAAAACAAAAGAGCGGTTGAATGAGCGTTTTTTTCCGTCAGTTCACTTTTCTTTCTTATATTCCCAGAGAGGCAAAATTAAGCTAAAATCCCATGCATTTGCTCTCTTTTTTGTATGCGGGTGGTGTGGATTTTCTTATCAATGCACGCAAACTGCGTCTCAATGTTGACTTTCTCTCTTCCCCATCCCTATATACTATTCAAATTTGATGGTAAGCGCTCTCTGTTTTGATCCGGATTCCACTTTCATCGCACTTTCGCCAGAGAAGAAAAAGCTCAAACCATAAACTCCCTTGATTTGTCGTCAGTGTCCTGTCGTGACGATATGGTTGCCTCATCGCTTGAGGGTAGGAAAAGCTTAGTTCTTTTGACCCGAAATGTAAAAATTCAATATACCCGATCGAAATTTTTAGTATGCGGTTTCACTTCGTATAGACAAACGCCAGCAGAGCGAGCAAAACAAAACACACTGAAGGCTTCCTTCGCGAGGCGCGTAGCGAAATCCATGTGTGCGGAAAATTTCTATTGTATCATTTTCAGTCTTTGCGATAAATTTCTACCGAACGGTTGACAGCTACAGTCCAGTAGACGGAAATTTACCGAATATTTGAATTCTTCGGTCGAAAAGTGAGTACATTTTCTTTTGTATATGTTTTCAAATCGCTGTAGAAAAAACTTAACAAAAGTGAAAAGTGTTAAAAAAAATAGCACATCGATAAATTTCGGGCGCGTATCCCTACAATACAAGTTCTTAGTGCGCGCGTTTTTCCTCTGTTTATATGGTGAGAATCCTTCCAGCTATAAAGGAACAATTTCCCATATGTAATTTTGTCAGTTGTTGTAAGTATGCTGCACATTCAAATTAAGTAACTATAGACAAAAAGTGTTGAATTCAAATTTGTTGTGCATGTTCTTGTGTAGGCGTGATGAGCTTGTGAATTTTGTTGTACTCCTTAGTTTTACGTTACTCTCCATTTTTATTGATTTATTTGAAGAACGACGCTGAGTGCGATGTAAAAAAAGGATTACTCTTTGCTGATGTCTTCGTCGCATATTGTCCTAGCTACGATTGCATCAAATGTTCTGGTAGCTTATTCAATTGGCTGTTGTAGTTCAAATTGTGTGTGCTTTTTTTTAAGGCGGCTCTTTTGTGAGTGTGCGTTTTATTTCCAATGGGGGAACATTTTTCCATTTGATGATGGGGCTTTTCAAAAAAATTGTGCTCTAGGTAGGTATGTATGCATTGTACTTACAAAGGGCTACTGGCTGTACCAGTATGGCGTAGTCAACTTTACTAAATGCAAGTCCACCTTTTAATAAGTATGTGTAAAATTTAAATTGTAATGTAAAAGTAGGAGATGTCTTTGAACAGATGGTAGCTCTTTTAAGACGAATTGATTCAGTTACAAACTTTTTTAAAAATGTGTGTGCTACTCTGATAATAATCAATTTTAGGTATTCAATTTGGGGCTTAAATATTTTATTTCAATTGGCAGTGAGTTGCACTACTGAGCAAAGAAGTTTTAGGTTCAAGCCCCAAAATACAAAAAGTAAAAGTAAGTTTCTGATTGAAAAAATTGAACTAGACACCCTCGCAAAGACAAAGAAAGAACACCCAAGCGCCAGTTTCTGCCAGATTCGCTATCGACAGCGATTCTAAGAAAACAACTGAACTTAAGTCACCGTTGAAATTTTAAATACTTATACAGTCCGTAACAATTGGATAGCCTCAGATATTGTTTTTGTTTTAACTAGCTGTTTTGAGAGCTCTTTAATGTGTACCTAAGGAAATATGCATTGGGAGGCAAGCTAAGAGCTAGAATATCTGAGATTAAGAGAGATTTCAGCATTTTTTTTTAAAGTTAACGGGACTTTTTGAGCTAGTTTTGTGTGCATTCATTTTAAGATGCATTTTTTTTGTAACATTAGAATAGTCTCAACTAACTTTCTTATTCATTGTAAGCGAGAATTTAGCAGCGTGATCATCGGAGAGCGATCGGGAGTGATAAACGGTTTATTTATTGTGTTTATGATGTGTTTGATAGTTTAAATGGGTAGAAAAATATCTTTAAATGCAACGGAAATTGCTAAAATAGAGGTTTACCATGAGCAAAATCTCCCCCTAATCGCGCTATAGCTAAAAAACTTGATCGATGTCCAAAAGTAGTTAAAAGTTATTTAAGAAATCCATTATTTTACGGAAAACATTACAAAGTCCGTACTTCTACTGAACTTTCAAGCCGATAAAAAGGTCATATTATAAGGTTAGCTTCCAATTCAACCCATTCTCTAAGTAAGATTAGACACGAAGCTGGGCTAGAAGTTAGTCGAATGACCATAAGTAGAGTTATTAAGAGTGCCGGACACCTGGAGCGTCTGAACCTAAAACAAAACCACCATTTAACAAAGCGCGAAAACAAAAGCGGCTTAATTTTGCAAGATCGTACATGGCTTGGAACACTGATGGTTACAGTCACTCAAACGATTGGCGGAAAGTGATACTTTCTGATGAAAAGAAGTTCAACCTCGATGGGCCCGATGAATACAACTATTACTACCATGATTTAAGAAAAGAAAAATTGTTTTTTGACCGTCACCACAGCCGCGAGAGAGGAGTTATGGTATGGGGCGGCATATCATATTATGGAACGATCGATTTGGCTTTTGTGACAGCACCTTACTACAAAATTGTACTGGAAATGACTCTACCTCAGTTCCAGGATATTTTCGGACCACTGCCCATCATTTTCCAGTAGGACAATGCGCCAATTCACACAGCTGGAATAATTAAGACTTGGTTACAAGACCAAAATATAGAACAACTTTCCGGCCCACCCTACTCCCCAGATTCGAATGTCATCGAAAATGTGTGGGGTTGGTTGATAAGAAAGGTGTATGAAAGTGGGAAGCAGTATACCAACAAAGAAGACCTTAATGAAGGTATAAAAGTGGCCTGGGCCAGTATTTGTCTTGATCTTTTAAAATGATTGTATGATTCTTTAAAAGACCGCAATTTTGAAGTAATTCAATATAAGGGAGGTTGTACAAAGAACTAAAATAATTGCGTAAGCTATAGTAAATAAATAAAATTACTTTTCTTAAAAATAAAAAGATTTGGATTTCATTTTAACTGAAAAAAAAAGGTGATTACAAAAAAACTTGCATTTTAGTGAATCAAAAGGAAATAATCTCAGAAAATTTCGTTAGCTTTTCGAAACTATTTGAAACTTTTCCTAGCCTAAAGAACTCAGTCCTACCTTTCAACCCAATATACAATTAAATATGTAGTATCGAAAAGGTACAAAAAAACTGTTAATTTAAAAATAAATTATGTGTGAGGCTATTCATATGTTACGCACTGTATTTGCCCTATAAACTCATAGCAAAGCCTTAAGAAAGTTTTTTCAAACTATATAGACTCCCTCAAATTTTTTAAAACGGAATAATAATTGCCTTCCACTTTTGTCAAAAAGATTCATTGACCCAATGTGTGGAGGTAGGCTTGAAGCCCTAAATGACGGATCATTGCCATTCAAAGCCAGGATTGGTAGATAATCAAGAAAATATTATAAACACCCTGGATCTCGATTAAACTTTTCTTAAAATTCCGACAAAGCTCTGGAATCTAGATTAAAGAGCGTTTTAACGAAAATGCATTGTTCTTCTGGTGTTGCTGGCTTTAATTCTGTATTAGTAAAATATTACTGAGGTAATTTGAAAATTAAAGTATTAGGAAGCTAAGACTTCCCCAAATATTTTAAACCATCAATTCCCCTTTTTTAGAAGCCAATAAATATCGAAACAAAAATGCTCCAATGCTGTCAGCTGCCGGAATAAATTCAATAAAGCTACTGAATTAATTCCATGAGTAACTCATTTGGATGTCCAAACGGTTTGTGCAGTGGCTCATTGGTTAGTGTGCTGGAATACTGAACGAGGGTTATCTATCCAGTTTAACACCCTATATTGCCCATAATTTTAAATACGCCACCCTCCTTTAGGAACGACAAACAAGCATGCAGTTCCTTTTCAATATTTTCGGGGAGCTTAAATTAAGATTTTCCGAAACTGGACCCGCCCACTATTTAGAATGTCCCATCATCGGTGACTGATGTTAATCTTCTGAAGCAGCCCAACAAATATAGAATCCGTAACATCCGTTGCGCCAATGTATTCGATCGACAGGTTTATAGCTGTGTTACCTCTGCTAATTTTCAGAAAGTGTTCCGGATGAAAACAGGAGTCCCATTCCGATCTTAATGTTTTCTTTTCTTTCTTAAAGAAATATTAGCGATAAAATTGGAATTCAAATTCAGGTAAAAACAAATTCATTCGAAATCAACTAAATAGCATAAACGATTTTGAATAATAACAAAACCGTTCTACACTTTTAACAGGAGTCAGAATTGGCGTTCAAAAAGGAGTCAAACTAACTCTAAAAAGCGTCCTGAAGGTAACACTGGTTGATAGAATACACAGTCACTTTATGTTTGTAAGGTTACCCATAAGCAGCCTAAAGTAGGTTTAATTTTTACTCTTCTCTCCGTTGCTTCCGTTGACAGTTAGCACAGCGTGAGAGGAAATATTGAGAGAACAACAACCAGCGTTGCCAACCAATGTTGAGGAAAAAACTTCAATAACTTGAGAAAAAAAATGCCTTTTTTAATAGAATAATGCCTAAAATAATTTTTTTAGGTATTCTGGAGCAATAAATCAAAAATTAAACACAAAAAAAAAATTGTGGCGTGAAAACAATTATTATATATTACAAGGGATGCTTTTTAGAGGCTGACAAGTGACAACTGATAGCTTTCACTCACTTTGGTTTGACATTTCACAGTGAGTGGACATACGTTTGCCATTTCCTTAATAGGATACACCAATGATAAACGACGCCTACTCCAAGTCGAAAGTAAGACTTCCAGACTCGGCTCAGCCTCTTATATATCCAATATCCGAATGTTTAATAAGAAATGCTGAAGAATTTTATTTCTACTAAAGTCAACACTGTTCGTTACCATTTATTTTAAAGTTCTTTACTTAAAAAAAAATGGAGATTTTTTGAGCTATGTAATCGACTTACGGACTTGAACAATATTACGAATGTAGAGCCTTATCCTTTCTTTGTCCGCCCTAAAGCTCTACTAAGCAAGTTAGATTCTAATGAAGTGGCACAATATCTCTGTGGATGCAAACTCATCTTATTGGCAGATCGATTCAATTTGTGGTAGATGCTGTATTGATTTACTTTATAATCGCAGGACTACCCAAAGGTTTCATACCTTCCCCAACTCCACTCCTTCCCTACATTTATTATACTTTTAGGTGGACGATTAATAATATTTAATTTTGTTGATGACAACTCTCTCTTACATTTTGAACAGGAGAAAGAATACACGATTTGAATTCGTTGTACCACCCATCGTATAATTTAAAGCTAAGGGTGGGTTGAACCCGACACACTTAGACCATCCCTTGCGATAAGCTAAGGGGATACCTATTCAAACCCCAAATTATTTAAATAATTGGTTAGAAATAAAGTCTCAGTGAATTTGCCAACAACCCCGGTGCCTTGCTCATGTTAACGAGCTAGTATGCTCGCTAAAAGAACGCATTTCCTGCGTCAATTAACTGCATATCGTTTTCTTACTCTCAGTTTTATGGCTATCATCAATAGTTGGCATGAAAAGTCCTTGTACAGCTATAATACCACTGAAACACCGCTCACAATCGATATAGTCCGACAACAAAGAACGCATTGAAACACACACATTCGTTCAAATGTCTTTCGCAGAACCTTCCGCAATAAATTATTATTAATAAATTCCATAGTCCATTAGGCACACCGGGGTTGCGGTTTCTGCCCCTGCAATCGACGCTTCCATTACGATCCCACATCTCTTTATCGTCAAGTACTATACGATTCTCTCATTGACAAGTGTAACCAAGAGCCACTCCCTGACAAACCCTGCCAAGAATACTCCCATTCGCTTGTAAGCGAGCGCGAAGTGGCAACTCCTTTGACCTCAATGCAGTCCATTGTGAACGAACTTTATTGATTTAGTGCGCGCTCTATGAAATATGGCTACTTGCTACTAGATTAAGCGGCGTAACAGCACAGAACTGCAGCAGTGAAGCTTTATAAATGTTAACTTATTCACCTGCGCCATCTGCCCCATCCACTAGCCCGAATAATAGGCAAAGCAAACCGAAGAAGAAGCCGGCCACAAAGAAAGATTCCACAATGAAATGCTTTCAGTTTAATAACAATAATAAATTGTTGACTTCTCTTTGACGCGAAACATTTGGTGAGCTGGTTGTTTCCCTTTGTCCGGCTCTAAAAATTTGCAGCGCCTTCCAATGGTGGGTGGCTTGGGTTAGTTTCAGTTTCGGTCCCTTGATCAATATTCTTCAGTTGGAAAGCAGTCAACAGGAGGGGATGCACGACAAGAAAACTCTAAGCAACAAGTGGCCAATTTGGGGTGTGAGCCAGATTGAATTTAGATTGTTAAGTTCTTCTTTTGAACGAATTGGACTCGTTATATTGGGGGAGAAAAAAGTTTTACTTCTGCAGGAAGTTGTGTCCGTTAAGGGGTCTTTGATCATATTTGTTTGTAAGTGATTCTTTGCGCTTGGGAAATGTGATAGTTTTGTTTTTCTGTATGCTTATTCTATGTGATGAAGTAAACAAACGGGTTTTGATTGTCTGTCGGACAGTGAGTTTCCCTAAGGGTTCTTAATATTTTGAGCACTATATTGCAACTTTATTCTCAGGAAAGTAATTGGGACTGATGGTAACTTTTTTTTACACGCAATGTACATTTTTACTTACTTATGGCTTAAAGTATCCAGCAGTTCGTGAATGACGATTCGAAGAGCATTTTGTGTTCTATATAATGAATAGGGTTTTTTTTCCAGGCATTTTATTCAGACTTACAATACAATTGTAGCAATGTACGTCAAATTAAATGTTTTGGAGAGCGACAAAATTATTTGCCCAGTCCAAGTTGCAAATTACAACTTAAATGTTTTTAAATTAATTTAGTAAATCGGTTGCCCCATAAATTTGTGTCCAAAAGTGTGCCTCAGTCAGTTCTGTAGAACAATAAGCCCCGTGCGACAAAGTTAAAACGCAACACAATGCTCCTGCTCAGGAAAGTGTCATTCTATTTCCCAAAAAAAAAAAACAATTCATGACACACACTCTAGTCAGACGGAAAGGATTTCCTGTCAGAAGATAATTCCTTTTCCAACCCTATTTCTATACAGCTGCACTCCATAGAGGGTACTGAACCTCAGATTTGTTGCACGAATCAGCAATTGAAGGGGACTGCTATTTAAATTTGATATCAAAACCGTAAAATCGTCGTAACACAACACAACCAAATCAGCGAAAGTTCAAAATCCTTGAGATTTGTGTACCACTTCCGTCGTCGTCGTCATCGTCATCAGCTTCGGATTCTTCTCCCTTACAGCCATCTGTACACTGTGAGCATTTTCATTACCAAGTGGATGCCATGACTTGACTATATCCCCACAATCTGTGTGGTGCAATCATGGCGATGTACGGATGATAAACTAGACGGAATGCGCACAAGAAATTCTGTTCAAAGCCATTAATGAACCACAGACGAACCACATGCCAAGAGAAAGATACCAAATGAGACGTGAGAGCGTGTGACGGTAACAGCAAAAGGGTAGTTTCTCTGTATTACAGGGTTGGTTGTTGAAGGAGCTTGGTGCTGTGCACAGCTAGCTGGGGTTAAAGACGAAAAAGGATTCTAATTAACTGGAAAATGTGAGCGATGTGCTGGCGCTGGTTACTCATAACAGTACTTATATTTTCGTGAACACAGGATTTTCCGTCGAAAGAGAAGAACTTTCACAAACGGTAGGTAGGTAGGTACTCGTAGCCTCGTAGGTTCTAGGTAATTAAATATTTTGGGAGCAAACTTTTCAAATTATTGATGAACCTTAATATGGGGATTTGCACGCCTCTGCGCTGCAGAATTAAATGGATTTCCCGTCTCTGGAGGGAAGAGCATAACTATTTCAATGTTATGAATAGGAAATCCGAAGAGCACTAGCGAGAGGATGTACTCGAAACTAATTAACTAGAAAGTGCTCAAATGATAAATATGAGCTTTTCAATGGGACTCCCAGTTGAGTGATTAGTTGTGAATTTATGATCTTTACCTTCCTACGGAGTACGGTACATCTTTATCAGGTAAAAGAATATAAGCTTTATTAATTTGGTCCTGCATTTATGGAGTTTGTTCATATTTTTCAGCAAGGACAATAGATATAAGCCAAAGCAGTGAGCTTGAGAGAATTATTATAAGGAAGTTATTGTTACTGTGGGATGTATTCAGGTGCGGGTTATTGGCTTTAGGTGGATAAGCGAAACCGACCCCAATAGTGTAACCACAAATTCCTATCGGTGAAGGTGTTACATAGCATAGCCCTGTGTTGTAGCATAGCTCTGTAAAACTGATCGGTGCACTTCTTGAGGAGAATGTTGTATAATAATAGGTATAAACTTCCTCTCTACTTTCCGAATACAAATTAATCATCAAGCCATAAAGCCATTTAGGACCACTGGTCAAGCTTCTTAACGCCGTTCGTGCGGGTGAGTTTTACTTTCCGCATGAATGAAAGATTCCTTTAAAATTTATTGCAGAGTCCGAAATGTGTAATTAAGAAGCATCCGCAGGATACTTGTACTTGTGGCGGTTATATATGGTTCACGACTTCTTTTAAGGTTTTCAACTCTGTCAATGCCATACACATAATAATAACTATTTGCGAAGCTTGTGGAGAGGGCGTTGAAAGCACTGAGCTTAAACAATATTTGTATTTTAATCTTAAGTTTACTCGATTGTTTACTTTTTTATTACGCTTGTATTAAGCAATAAATAATATATAAATAAATAAATATATCAATGATGCGCAAATCTATATGGTAGTACCAGCTTTCAAATCAAGTACTCCGGAAAATATTCAAAGTTACCCACAGAAAAAACCGCTTGTGGTATTGCACACAGAGTAATCGATTTACTGGAACAACGGTTCTACCGATCGGGCAATTTTTCACTTTTTGGATATTTTTTTCGAACTACCTACTAACTAGATCATTTACAATTGCTTCAAAAAATGCGTCAACTTTTTCCTGAGGATAACGCAAGCTGACGAGGACGTAATTCCAAAATCGAATTCAAATATCGAATGCCATGAAATTCTCTTTCCAAAAACTCTATATAAATGGTCGCCCGGTATATTCATATGAGTTTTATTAAGGGTATTCACTTGAAGGCGTAAAAGCCTCATAAACTGTGTAAATTGTAAACTGCAGAAATTGACCACCTCGTAAATGAACTGTCAGATTTTGTATTGAGAATAGTTTACGCAGACCTTATAATTTTCCGCGACGATTTAGGCTCGGATATCAACCGCGGAAAATTGCGCATATCACAAATGTCAAACTTTGACAGACAGTCGCCTGTTGTTTGTTTGTTTTCAGAGTATTTTTTTAGGAAGATTTCAAAATGCTAAGAATTAAAAACAATGTTGAGTACATAGAAATGAAAATATTTATGATTTGCAGCAAAACGAAAAAAAAATAATTTGTAAATAATTTGATAATCTGAGTTTGACAACCGACTTGATAGTACGCGATTAACGCAATGATATTTCCGAGTGGTGTTCACTTAAACCACCGCAGAAAATTATGAATTTTCGAGCTGCATAAAATTATGAGATTAAGGCCTGTTTGCTCATACTACTCTTAACGATTTAAGTTCTACTTAAATACTAGGCTACTTTTTTAGGGCACTGTCACATAAGAGTTTATGGGTCACTTAATTCGTATGAGTCGTATCAGCAAACGGCCCTAAATATGTTTTCTTTAAAAACCAAAGTATTCAACAATTATTTTAAAATGTGTAAATAATATGTAGTTGAAAAAATCATTTATGCAAAACCATAGACCATCGAAGTTCGAAAATGAAACTTTGTAAAGGCTACTTCAATGTGCGGAGAAAAAAGAAATAAAATTTGTTATAGGTACTGGGTATCGGGGTCGTATACGTAACAAAAATAATGAAATGCGGAGTAATTTTATGTTTCCTCCCAAATTGGCGAATACCCTTATTTATTTTTGAACCGCTTGAAATAAAAGTATTTATACATTGCATTGGTTGAATGCAATTCAAACCGTAATTGGAATATACGGAACCGAAGCAAATACATCGTTACAGCACGTCGTCAGTGAAAACGCTAAAAGCCATTCCTTAATTTGATTTGCTCCCCTTATCATGGATAAATGGAATCAACGCATGCATTCGCTAATTTAATAGGCTGCAGCTCGAAAAAAAGCCCCCGGCTCCCAACCCAGTTATCCTCATTTGGTTATGAATAATTTCATCTGTAAAATCGTAGCTATTTGCATGGCTCCAACCAATTTCATTTGCGCCAGATGGATGAGTGAAATATCACGACACAGTATGTCATTTCATTAAAGCCCGATCTACGGGTCAATATTAACCATGCGATGAGAGACGTCCAATCCAATCAGAAAGTCAATCGCAGCATTTATACACCAATTGGCCCCGATCGCAATCGGAATTCCATGTCAACAAATATTAGCATGAGGATAATATTTAGTTAACCCCCCATAGCACACATACCCTGATGATTGTAATCAAATCTGGCTTGGTTCCATGGCAACTCATCACTGAAATATTTATACCTGTATAAAAGACTCCTATCAAGCTGAAATGTAACTTCTAGTTTCTTGTTTTTGGTTTATTTGCAGGCAGGCGGGGCGAAGGGCGAACAGGCGAATCAACATGAGCCGGAGACCAACTTAATTTTGAAATTTTCATCAGCTCTCTCTCTCCCATCCACCCAATTGGATAAAGTCAATCGGGAAAATTAAACAGAATTCAAATACACGTTCTACGAGTGGCATCGGGACGCTATAGATATCCAGCCGAAAAGAAAGGGCCTCTCTTAGCAAGCGCCCACAGAAAGAAAATCAATTTCCATTTCCTACTTTTGCGAAAAGTTGTCACCGCACTCTCTCACCTCGTGTCGCATAGTCACTCCCCGACAGGCAGGCAGAGGCAGGAGAAAGGGTGAAAAATCAATAAAGAATGAGTGGAATGAATGTGTAAAACGGGAGTGTCACGGCGCGCACACCACACATATAGCCCACACACTCTGTGTGTGGCCGCCTACGAAGGACTTTTGCCCAAAATTTCTGCATTGCAAACTCGGACTCGAATACGAGGCCAATTTGGTGTTGCCTGGTGGTAGTGGTGGTGGTGGTGGTGGTGGTACGAGTGCCAGGACGAACGAACGAAAGGGAAAAATCAATTCACGTAAATATATTATAGCCCCCTTGAGTGCATGGACTGCTGCAGTAAGTACTCGGACTATAGTGGAACTCATCCCATGGCGAGTCGTATTGGTGATGCGGTACTTTCAGGTGGGCCACCCAATCGGTTGGCGCCCAACGTTACACTGGTGGCTGGTCACAGGCACCAGCAAGCACTGAGATACCAAGAACAGCAGCATAGACTGGCAGCACTGCACTCTTCCGAAAGGCTCTATCCTCAGCAACAGCACGGATTTGAAAGGTATCTGCCGCCAGTGAGTTATGCTGGCTACCATCCGGCATCGTACGGCGGTGCCGCACTTAGTTATGGCAATCTAGGAAGGCGAGAGTCGGCGCCATATCTGAATCATCACACACATCATGCACAACATTCACACCATCTCTATCATCCGCCGCATTACGATAGCACGTACAACGGGCGAATGATTGGCGGCGCTGATGGCGTTGGAGCATATCACCCTTATCGAGAACTTTATGAACACCAGCCAGGAACGCCGTCAAGTGTGTTGCATTACACGGCGGCGGCAGCAGCGGCAAGGAGCAGTGCATTCCAGTATGGACATCACTTGTCTTCCGCATCTCCTTCCGCCCAGCAACGGGAATATCTGCACTATTACCCCTACCACCCGTTCACATCGGAGCCACGTTACGGCCAACATAATCTGCATTCAGTTAATGGACGCCAAACTGCAAGCTCAAAGGACGATGGACGGCCAAATGGTGATGGCCAGCATATCACGACGGATGCGGAAGCATCTTATGCACATCAGTCACAGAATTTACCAGCAGCATCGTCGTCTGTGGGCGTAACAATGATTGCATCTCCAATGGCGAGCGGAAGCACGACCACCGATAGTGGGATAAGTGGAAGCTCACGCTGTGGCAGCACACCAATCAGTATGATCACAACGAGTGCGGGCTATTCTGGGGAATATCCATTGGCCGCTTCCAACGGGGTAGGTTCCGAAGACGGAAGTGCGGCTAAAGACGCTCAACAGAGTCTTCCAGCAACACCAGAGATGGTCGACGAAAGCAGGGCCAGTACAAAAGGTAATTACTTGATTATATCTGATTATATTTTTGAAAATGCTATTAGTTCGACCACCGTTGTATGCATAGGTAATGTCATATTCAAAATGTCTTTAGCTGCATCGACATCGACTGATTTTGTTACACTTCTGGTTATACTCAATGCATTTGGCATATTCCCAAATAAATCATAAAATTTCTTTTTTTTTGTATGTGGATTTGTTGCTGCATCACTTTTAAATTACGCACTCAGTCCATGTGAACTTTTCAGACATTAGGCTCCAACTAACCACCGACTCTTTCCGAAAATATACGAAATTGAAGGTTTTCGAAAAAAATGCAGATTACCTGATCGCCAAGCGAGCATTTCCTTTTTAGCTTTCAAGATTACGTAGTAAGAGAAAGATATTGTATTCGTACAAAATTTCGAACTCGAGATGTTAATCAATTCTGACATTACAATGATAGTGGGTCACGAAATTCTGTTAGTTTGTCTGTCTGTTTACAGCCTGCAGTCGGAAGCCGTTTACTTCCCGGATTTTGTTGGAGTTCGGGGGCTAACAGTTCAGGGCCGTTTATATTTTGTCCACGGTAACCTCAATATTAATGGTACTTCCCATATAAAATGCTTATACCAGTTTGATTTCTTCGAAAACGGCTGTAACGATTTCAACCAAAATTGATATTTAAGCTTAAGTAGGCGAAGTTAACATGATTGCATACTCTGTTATTCGCCAAAAAATTGAATAATTTTGAAATATGGACATATCTTGAAAACGGTCCATACGATTGTAGGAAAATTTATTTCTAATATGGTCATTTCTAACTTACAGCTCAAGCTCAATTTTCTCTGTAGTATCGTAAACTGGATTTTTGAATAAAGTCATTTTTGAAAAATTTCATTAGTTTACCTGAAAACGGCAATAACGATTTTCACCAAAATGCAAACTTACGGCCATATTATTCACTCCGGGTGTAACACAGGTTTAAGTTAATTTTGCACCCGATCATTAATCCGCAATTTTTAAACCCTATAATTTAAACCTATGTCCATATTATTCACTGAAAAACATGCATTAAACCAGCTGGATTAAAAATGGATTTAATGCGGATTTAAAACACTTTAAACCGTTTTAAAACCACGTAATGTCAAATTTCATAAATAATGACATTTGTTTTTTGTGTGTCACTTGGAAATGGATTTCATTTGTTTTGGGCCCAGTTATATTTTAAGGTGTATTAATTATGCCGAAATATCATATAAATATAAAATATACCAAATCGTAATCGTGGACGCAATTTACCATCAGCTGCTTTTTCATCAGCTCTTCGACAAATTTGTCTTCTGACCACGAAGACATCAACATTTAATTGTCCTTTTTTAGTTTCTTGACATTTTTTTTTCTATTCCCTTTTTCTACTTTTCTTATTTCTCGCGAGCAAAGAAATGTCAATATTATGAAATTGAGTTTTAACCCGAGTTAAAGTACTTAAACCGGTCTCCGGAGTGCGTTTAAATCCAATCGGATTAAACGCTGTCAAGTTTAAGAAACTGGGTTTATGTTCGGGTTTAACGAGTGATGTTATGGACTTGGGTTTAGTTTTTCGGTTAAACTCACTTAAACCCGGGTGTAACCTTTATCCCGGATTAAAGGGAGTGAATAATATGGCCGTTAGAGTAAAACTGATGTTTTCAAAATTATTGCGTCCTTAAATTTCAATTCGATCAATCACCGAAAAGGCTAATTTTAGAAACTGCTCATATCTCGAAAACGCCATTTTCGATTTCGATAAAACTTAAAAAACCAAGTAATGCTTACATCCCGAACAATACTTGATTTTGAGCTAAATAGTTAAGCAGTAGTATTTTTCAAACTAAACATTCCAATATTTGGTTTTATCTGCCAAATTTTACAAAAACGATTTTAATCAAAATGCTTTGAAAGATAATAAAAGTATTCTAAATAAGATCCCGTACTTAGTTTTTCTCAAAGAATTCGAGCAAATCAGATTAATAATTATTTCTATTTATTTCTATGTAAAGATATAGATCTATCAGGAAACCTGCTTCCAATCATAGACACCTTATCCAGCGTTGCTGATCAAAATAAAAACATGACCTATCAGATCAGAAAACAGAAAATCTTACTACGCTTGTCCTCGTACTCAAAAACCTCGTACTCAAAAATCTTGTAAAGTGTAAAAGCTTATAAAATAGTACAGTAGGCAGTTGTAGCTCTCTCACCAGAACTTGCGACAATTCCCTTTTACTAAGAGCTTCAACTTTTAAGAACTCAAATGAACTACCCAAAAGTGAATTTTAAAGGGTTTTCCAATGAGAGGTGTTATTGTGAATGACCCGCTATTTCGGTAGCTGTCACTTTTGAAGCTTTTATTCTTTGACATTTGACAAGTAGAAACTACGCCATTACTAAAAATGGAACGATACACGCTTCAACAACGCATTGAAATTATTAAAATTCACTACAAAAATGGTGAAAATCTTACAGTCACAGTTCGCATAAATAAAAAAATTTTTGATCGTCGTGAAGCACCTTGTAGGACCGCAGTACAGAAATTGGTGGAAAAATTAGAGCTGTTGGGACAAGTTAGTGATGTGAAGAATAAAAACTGGGCACGTCGCTCAAGAACAATTGAGAATATTGCTGCTGTAGCCCAAAGTGATGAAGAAAACCCAGGTTTGTCCATTCCTCGTCGTTCTTTGGAATTGGGCATTGCGTGCTCGTGGTGGCCATTTGGCTGATGTTGTTTTTCATTATTAACGCATATCCCTTTGATTATGAAATAAACATCCGATCATTTATCTCAAAATATTACATTTTTCTTTGAATACCAAAATAACACCTCTTATTGGAAAACCCTTTATTTAACACTATTCCTTTTCCTATATTCTATCTATGCAGTGTTTCTTTTACCTAGCATTGTTTTTCAGTTTTTTACCTAATAAAATAAGAAAACAACCAAGCAAAATTTGTATGAACGAGAAAGTTTCATTCGACCTAGTCGTGCACTTTATTTCAATCATATGCACCCTAAAAATAAATCAAACAACTTGAAATTTACACAATCAGGGAACTCCGAATTCATTTGCACCAAAAAGTTTGATGAACGAGTAAATTGGCGCAGGGACATAAGTTTCCGAGACATAAGTCATAAAATCGCGCATTTTTTTATTTTTATTCGATCAAATTGTAAAAAATATCGATTAAATACCTTTTCTCAGTTCTTATGTTAACTTCTGAAGTCTTTGTGTCCTTTCTGTCGACAAACTATAAGAAACATTTTTTTTTGGCGATTTGTTTAATTTGTATTGATTTTTTTTTTTTGTTAATCAAGTTTATCAATAAAATATGAAATATTTCCAATTGTTTAATTTTTTTTCGGGACTTGCGTCCTATTTTCAACGATAAAGATTCGGGACTAATGTCCCATGACTTATGTCTCGGGGACGTATGTCCCTGCGCCGAGAAAGTTACGTTCGACCCAGTCTGCCAGGTTGCATTTATTTTCTTTGCTTTTCTATGCTCTCTACAATCCACATACTTCGTGACTTGGAAAATGAACCTCATTCTAAATTGTCAAAGTTCTATAAATTAGTTCTAAACTAATCAGGGAGTCATACTTTCTACAAAATGTACATCATAAACGCACAAATGGATAACCTTCATGTTCTAAAATGCCACATTAACTCACTCTGAAGTCGAAAAAGAGCCCTCCGCCACCATGCTTCGTCGCCATCTAATGCTAAAGTTAATTCAACCGTATGTACTCAGTTCTTATAAATAACCGCAGAAACCGCCCGAAAAACATTCCGCGAAGCGAAACTCTCCCAACATCATTACCTCTCATCGCCCGTGAATCTGTAAGTCTTAAATCATTGATCTAACACAGTAACCTATAAATTTATTGATAAATCTGTCAACTCAATTAACCACCGGCTGTTGATTCTATTCGGTGTTGTCGTGTCGACATGATGGCAAATTATTATTAAATGAACAGCGCAGCATAAATCTACATTTTAAATGAATAATCATCGGAAATGGGTTTTGGGTTGCGGATAGTCTGCCGACTACCGTCTGCCCGGATGTTCGCTTGTGTAAATTTGATTCGATATACCGTATATATACGAAGCTATAAATTATATGGCAGTTTGAAATTTATTCACATTTTCACGATGTAAATAATTAAGAATGAAAAGAAACAATTGCAATGGAGGACACTCGAGTTGTATACATTCAGTATTGGTATCGTGGCAGCACTTTCCGGAAGAGTTTTAAATGTAAATCCAACCAACCGCAAATGATTCGCCTCCAAAGTTAAATTCACTTCACGAAACCACATGCATGAGTGGTTACCACAGGCAAATGCTTTTGATCAGATAACTTATGGACTTCGATTTGAAGATGGAAATGGAATGCGAGGGCGATTTCTCTGATTTCTGGTCAGTGCGGTTGGAAAGGTTGCAGATTGCAGCTTCTGTGGTTAAAATTCTTTTTATTTGTTGAATGGGATTCGGCACAGAAATTAATTTTATTATTTATTAAAAAAACAACAACATGTATTTCACCGACTACTGGCTTTTCCTCTTTGGATCTTCATTCCATTCGAACTTTACCAAACAATCGTTTCAAATAAACAACAAGTTACAGACTTATTAGCATTTAGTGGAGTTCACTGTATAGAACAAAAAAAATTTGCGAATCTGCAAAAGAACTGGCTTTTCCTCTTTGGATCTTCATTCCATTCGAACTTTACCAAACAATCGTTTCAAATAAACAACAAGTTACAGACTTATTAGCATTTAGTGGAGTTCACTGTATAGAACAAAAAAAATTTGCGAATCTGCAAAAGAACTGGCTTTTCCTCTTTGGATCTTCATTCCATTCGAACTTTACCAAACAATCGTTTCAAATAAACAACAAGTTACAGACTTATTAGCATTTAGTGGAGTTCACTGTATAGAACAAAAAAAATTTGCGAATCTGCAAAAGAACGTCACCCGTCACTACACCGAGCTATCTCTCTCTCTTTCTAGCATCAGTTGCAATGAATAGCAGTACAAATTAATCAAATGGTCTTAAAAGTACTGGACAATCATTCCGTAAATTTCAGACGATTATCGTCGAAACGATAGATCTCCAAAAGTAGCAACTGAGTACCAAAATTACGATTTTGAGACCCTAATCCAATTCATTTTTCAAATGTAATGAAAGCTGACGATAGTGAAACATATTCGCGCAGAATGTAACTTCTTATGGTTATCAAAGTTTCAAAAACGATATCGCCCCGACGATTATCCGGATTATTTTTACAAAACATCTGAACGGCTTCAGTGACTTTTAAAAATTTATTGTGGAAGTCTCATAGCTGTGAAACATGATTTGTGGATTTCGTGCGAGTTTCTACGCTATATATACCTTAAACTGCTGCACTAAATTTTATATTTGGAAACAGTTTTTGATGGCGCTTGAATCCCAGTATCCTGCTCGCCCGAAATGTTAGCTTTTATACTAAAAATTTTTTGGAAAATCTGTGCTTATTTTAAAAAGAAATTTCGGTCGAAATAATGACCATCCCGGTCCGAGCCGCTGTACAGGCGAAAATCCTTATATCGTTTTCCATTGGTTCCACTCCACTCATTCTGAAACCCAATGGAACAACAAAACAGCTTCTGAAAGAACCCACAATAGTATTAGTGAAATGCCAAAAAATAATCTACGGCGGCTGTCAGCTGACTTGTATAAAATACATAAATTACACTTGTGTGAGTGCTTCTTGAGTGGATTCTGACTTCAAATCGAGAAGCGAAATTCTCTCCTCAGAATCACCAGAAGAGTATTTTTTGTGCCAATGGAACGGTTTCAGAAGTGATTTTTTCGATTCCGGACTCTCCCGGACGCTTATTTTTGCCCAATGGAAAACGACATTAATGTACTAAAAGCAGATTCAGCTGACTCAAAAATCAAAATGACCACCGTTTCGTTTACGGTTCTCATTTTGAGAAAAATTACCATTCACTAATAGATCCTTAATCTTCAATGTAAAATACGTACAATCGTGTAATGCCGCATTTAAGTGATTTATTGAATTTCAAATGATATTGGTTGGTGGTATTTTTACATAGAACTCCAAGGCCTTGGTAGCCCCCCAAGTCAGTGGAGGCTAAGGGTTTCACCTGGTCTGGATTTGTTACATCGCTTGGCGTTCAGTACGGTTTGACGCTCGAAACAATTCAAGCATTTTAGAACCGGAAATATAACCTCGAATCTTTAAGCTTGGAATTGAACTTTTTTAAAAAAAATTAAAAAGAATTCAACAAGGCCTACATTTTTAAAGCAAGCTTGTGTTTATTTCCTATTCTCCAGAGTGCCATTGAAACCCCAAAATAAGCTCCAATTCAGTTTTCCTGCTGGCCAAAGTGTATTATTTTGTTTAAACGAGGACTTCCTTCGAGTCCCTGACTTATCGAACCAACTCGTTGCACTGGTATTACTTTATTATTTGAATACCTACATGAAACATCACTCTACATTGACCTGATTTCCTCCGCAATTCACTCCAAACCCTATTGTTATAATAAATTCTAACTGCATTTAATTGGATTAAAGTTGAAATCATTTTCAAATCGCTGACAAGTCGACGAGTCAATATATTCATACACACACCTATATTCGATTAATTTACGTCAATAATTATTTCAGCGCATCGCAGAATCGTAATCAATAACTTGACATGGCATAAATCTGTCCAATGCGAGAAGGTGCAACCACCCTTTCTAGCCAATAAACGAACACCAGTGTGAATAGTTTGCGTCGGGGCTAATAGAGGGGGAAAGCCTGCTCATATATGCATTATAAGCGAAATTTAATAACTTTATCTTCAACAAGTATCTCTCAAACGAAATCGACAAGGAAATAAGCTTTACTTCGGCTTTTCATAGCAAGTTGTTGTTGTTGCTGTTGCTGTCAATTCACAGAGAGCGAAGAATGCCAAACACTCGCATAACACGTCAACAAAATAAGTTGCGAATATAAAGAAGCTTTCTTGTCCTTAAAGTCTGACACTGGGTGGTGGAGGTGGCGGCCCGCCACCCATACGATTGTTTGCTGTGAAAGTTTTTAAGACATTCCATTGCATCATAGTTGTTGTGTCTGTGTGTTGGTAAGTTGAATGGCTGATTGCGCGATGAACGGGCAATCAACAAGTTGCGCCGTTAGGGTAGTTTCAACGTTTTTCCTTCTTCCCTTATTTATTATTTCTTGCATGTTTCAGTTATGTTACAATTCGCGTGAGTGTGAAGTTTCGTGGGGTTGCTCTTGCTATACATGTACATAAAGTGAGTAGCTCAATGAAAGAGAGCGTTTTAGGGGTTAATTTGATGCTCATTCAAATTGGTGGGTTTTCCTTTTTTCTTTGTAAAGGATGAGCTTTGTTTTCGGTATATAAAAAGCGAATGTGCATTTTCTTTAACGATATCCTCTCTGGGAGAGAGATGGACTGTGAAATGCCCGCACCCGCACCATCGCCGTCGGTGTATTAACCCTTAGTAAGAGAGCGCGAGTGTGTACGGTAATGTGAGGGAGTATATACTGGGACGGAATGCGTGGACCTAAAGCAAGCTTTTTGCTTGTTATTTAGCAAAGTGAATTGTCAACTGATAAGGGACTTTTTCATGAGTAATTGGTTCCTGATGGGATGGCATTTACTTCTCGGTTCAACCGCGTGTTTTTTTTTTCGCAGCGAGAAAAGAGAGAGTTGGCATTTTGCGGGAAATGGGAATTATTTTCCTCAGGAGGTTATACCACGCCCGATTAAGATCGATCGAAGACCGTTATACCAGCTACGATTTCTTTTATTTGTAATTTCAAAATATTTCTAGTGCGTTTGGCGTAATACAAAAATTGAATCAGGTCTACTGAAAACACCTTTAACTTGGCAGAGATTTCAGTAGTGGCTTTTAAATTGAAACGGTTATCTCCGCTCCAACTGCGTACAATCAGCGTATTCATAACGTATTTACTTCGTCTGAGAAGTTATTGGTTAACATAAATTCAAAATTGCAGTTATGGATTTGTTTTGAGACCTACGCAAGTGGTTAAATGTCAGTTCTTATTATGTGGAAGGTGGTTGACAAGCCACTAGTCATTGAAAGTTCAACGGAACGCTGCCAATATCTTTTTAGAAATAAGCGTCATATTGACATCAGTTCATAATACACAATTTTACGCTGTGAACGTTAACCGGATGTGCTAATTCAAAATTGAAGAATGCCATATTTATATGGGTGTATAAATTCCAAATCCACCCCGGACTGTAGCGCCACCTTAAGTATAAATTCCAAATCATCAAAACAAGTACAAAGCTACTAATATCCTAAATCCAACAGCTGGATAATGAGCTTTGTCATTATAGTTATTTGCTTACGTTGAGCAGGTGAATAATAAATCGTGTTTCATAATGCTTTAGTTATTACTTGGCAACTATGACTAAGATCAAATACAAAGAAACTGAAAATACGTAAACTAGCGTCGGAATAGAATAGAAAATCGGAGAAAAATAGTTTTAGTCTAAAAATTTGGGGTATAGAAGTGACGCTATAAATAGGTAAAATGAGAATATTCACCCTGGAACTTGTTATCATTAAAAAACATGCATTTAAAAATACGCAGTCGATCAGTGTATTCTCTAGACAACTAACTTAACTGCTTAACAACGCAATGTTGAATTGAATTGAAATGTACCCAACCCCTTTCCTTTTTTTCGATTCATCAAATTTCAGAATTACTGGGTAAGAACCATACATCTTCCCGCGCTACCTACGCGCTATCCCTTCCTATTTTCTGTCGCTATTCCATTTCATCAGATTTCAGAATTACTCGTACTCCCCAATGTCCTGTCGTGTTTTCGTTTCATTATGGTTCGAAATTACTGCCCAACGTGCCGATTCCTTTCCTTTCAAAAATCTTCCGATTACAAAAATAGGATATTAAAACAAAATGTTTCTATGCTTTGTTTACATTTAAGAAGCCCCTGTTCCATATTATATAAAGATTGTTCTTCTGTAACTGTCTGACAAGAATCGAAAACTCTCAATCTATCTGCCTACAGTGCCCTGCCTTTATTCGTTCCAAGCACTTACCAGAAAGTGACACAAATGGTGGCAAGAAAATAAACGAATAAGCTCAAATTTAATAATTCTCTTTAACAAATTCTTATCAACGTTCACATCATCAACAGGACACCATCACACCGAAGCCACCGTCTCTTATTGATTTTCTGCTCACTACCGTGTATAAATTAATCCCGCTTTTTATCATTTCGCCTCGAAACACTTCTTTCTCCTTCCTGTATAGCATCGCCGCCGCCTACATCTAAGATCTTTCGCATTTGTCAAGCTTCGAAGAATTTATGCAACGACGCATATTGGCAGAAATCCTCAGGCTTTTTCTTCTTGTTTTTTTTTGTGCAAACTCTTCATCATCCCCCTGACCGAAATGCAAAAAGGTGCCGCTTTTATCCTTTCTCGTCTCTTTTTGAGATTCCTGCTCTGGAATATATACCTCCGAACACGGTAAACCAGAAATATCGATTCACCAGATACAACACAAACTATAGCCAACCACCCATCAGCATGGCCTCATGTATATTCATGGCGCTCCTGGAACTATTAACCGTACAAAGAAAACGCAAACGAAATCCCATCAGCATTTCCCTATCATTTGTGTGCAAAATGAACCGATGTCATACACGCACACACTAAAGATGTACTATCTGGCAAAAGGAAGGCAACGCAAGTGCCGGACTTATGTATTATAAATTCGGAAATTTGAAGGATATTTCGATTACCCACTATGATAAGCTGCTCAGGCCTAAAGTTGTTATTTATGCTTGACTTGACCTTTTCTTGTTTTCCAGATCATCAATTTAGCCCAAAGCCAGCATGCATCAAGTCATCGCCATCCCCGAATGAAAGTGAAAGAGCATTCAGTGAGAAACTATGTGCTTCCAGTCAAAGTATAGACTGTTCAACTCCTATGGTAAGTACTTTGACAAAATTTGTGAATGAATTGGGAGTTTTTAATTTCGAACTGGCACTCACCATGAAACGCATTCAATATTTAATTACCTTATCACAATACTCCTTGCCCCTTAATCAATTTACAGTCAACTATGTACTCCCATCGCAGACACTAATTAAATATCCCAAACAGACAGTTTCTGGTTCGTTAGTTAAATTCTATTTTCGTAGGTAGAGTGAATGCGGTGGCAAATGTAAAAGCCTCGAATCAGCTAGGACGCATTTCAGTCACATTGAATTTATTCGCTAATTAAGTTCAATTAAATGGCAGGATACAAGTTAAAAGAACCTTTGCTCAGTAAGTAATTGGTTGAAGGGGGAAAAACGATAAGCCATCTTGGTCTACCTCGGTCCAATGGAATGCGCCTTGGAAAAGTTTGCGAAATTTTAATTGGCTGCCATATTGGTTTATTGAACTTTACTCAGTCGACAATCGGAATGTGTCGAACATTTAACGAAATTAATTGCGACAACGTTTGGCAAACTTCCTGGAAATTCTCCAATTATAACCGAATTGAGTTTTAGAGTTCAATTACCTAAAGCAACTACAAGTGGGTTAGCTACACTCGTCACTAAAACTAAAGTAACACGATTTTTCAATTGAGTGTATTTTTAAATAAAAAATGATTTCCATCGAAGTACAAGTACAAACAAAGTCGATTGAGAAAAAAGTATTTATATTTATCTCGCAAAGAAATATTCAGCAGAAGTGACATATAGATTTATATGAGGACCGTTCGAGTACTCGGTTTAAAATCAATCGCTGACATTATTAGTTTAAAAAATATCGAGTAACGAATAACTCCGCTTAATATATTTTTTACTACTGCTAAGCCTTTTATTTGCAAAGTTTGACATAAATCATTTTTCGAATATTGTGGGGTCGGTGAAAAGTAAAAAGAATAGTCATGAAAGATTTGCAAAATGTTCTTATACAATATTGGGTAGCGCTTTTGCTGGAGGGTGCTACTAAGTGCAACAGTTTTTAAAAGGGCGAATCGGGCGCGTTATTTGATTGATCACATCAACAAAACGTATTTGATCATGTTCTGAAAGGCGAAAACAGCGAAAACTATTTGCGGTCAATTTCAATTTCTAAGATTTTTCTTGTAAAATCACTAAAATTTAAAAAAATAAAATTTATCAATTAGAGGGCTATTAAAAACTGTTTATAGGAAATCCGTAAATATCGTAAAAAAAATTGTTGACATTCCATGAGCTAACTCATCACACATTGGTTTTACACAATTTGAATCGAATTCAATCGATTCACTTTGACACATAGCTGTTCAGTGACAGCTGTTATATTTTTGATTTAATTGCGAACAAGTTCAAAAATTAGTCGTTTAATGTTGTCTAATTTTTTTTGTTTGATAAATTTCTGTATCATATCAAAACCCTTAATATTTTTTCAAATATAAAAATAGCTACCTTGTGCGCCACTTGCTCTAGTTATTATATTAGGACCTCTATCGTGATACACAATTTAAACTTTTCACAATCTATGAGATACAAGCAGATTTCACAGTTTAGATTAAAAATATTTCGAGTTGCCGTTCTAAATTATATTTTTTATTTCGAAAGAAACTATTATAAAAATGCTTACTCAACCAAAGTCCGTTTTTAATTTCCAAAGCAATGACCCCCTCCAAAATGAAAGCTTTTTGTTAACATCCCCTTTCTCTGACATTTCTGGGTACCTAGAATTTTTCGTAAATCCACCCCATTTGGCGCGCATATTGCAATCCTTCTGCAGAAAATATTCGCTTCATCGACCGCCGCCAACACTGAATGACCAGTTATTTGCGATTTCGTATGAAATATCGAAGAGAAATAATAACGCATGAGCGCTGTAAACTAGGACGGGTGGTGATGGTGACATCAGGCTAACACCCACATTCATCGACCGGCATTTGTCTTTGACTTTTAACGCAAGCATAAATCTGGTGAATACGGCATTGATAAAGCTTTCAGATGCAGATGCCGGTCGATCATTTGGTCAATCTATTGCGATGTTTCAAAAATGAGCGCTGAATTGCTTATTGATTTTCATTAATTAATGTTAGGTGTAATCGAAAGCTTTCATTGTAGAGCAAAATCTGACTCTCAAGTGGATGCGACATTGACTTATGATTTCTATTTTTTTATTTACTGAGTGTAGGTTATGCACAAACTTTTAACGCTGACTGACTTGCTGTATTTCAGTTTTTATTGGCCCAGATTGTTCACATGAATAGGTTTTTTTCATTTGACATTTCATTGTCATTGCCAAAATATAAAAACAATTCATATACCTATAATCCAGACAAATGTATACATAGTTTTACGTTTTACATGAACTAGGTCCGAATGAATTGAACGCTAGTTCAGATCAAAAAGGGCATTGCCAACAAGAAAAAAACTGCACTTGTTGGTTTGATTGACGACAATATTTCACGACTGATGACAATTACTTTTTTAGATTCCTACACCCGAGCGCTGTGGTACTCCATTTATTGCCAACACCCGCCCACCATCAAGCTTCCAGTCGCCACATCGATATCAATCTGCGCACAACAAATGGTCTCCCAGTGACTGCGAAACAAGTGAAAATTCGTCATTCAGCCCGAAACCCTTTAGTCCTAAACCCTTTAGCCCCAATCCACGGAAGAAACGAATATACTCCCCCGTTTGTACACAGTCTACGTTTGAGGCGAAAAAGAATCGCGTCGTAGAATGCGACCTCATACGGAGCAAAAAGTCCAAAAGGAGCTCGGAACCGCCTGAAGCTGTGGAAATTCGTGAGGAAATCAAGGTAAATATCACCTTAGCATGAAAAATTTGCTTAATACTTCTCCATTGATGATGTAAAACTTTATATTTACAGGATATAAAACCCTTACCAGGATTTCAGCAAGCATTCGGCTCAACAGAGATTGGGCGTTTCTTCGAGACATTTTTGAACATACCCTCAAGTCCCTACGATTCCGTCTACAACTATGAATCCGAAGCTGATACTTTGAGTCCACAACCTTGGGAAATTGAGAATTCCGTTGATGGTGCACAGTTTGACGTGCAAATTAGCGCCTCGTTGCAGTCAGTGTACAAAAGTTCGATAGCAGACAAGAATTATTTAAATAGTATTCGTTGCAATGGGTATTAGAACTATGCGAACTCCTCCAACTGGTAAATGAAAATCAAAATTTTTCTATTTGTAAGCAGTTATGCCAAAAAAACAAATATTGCATTAAGTTTAAGTTGTTGATCACAGATAACATTTTGGTACGTTTTTAAATTTAACTAGCATAAATGTAATTTAAACCTTCAAAAAAAAGATACACAAAACTTTCAGCATTTTAGGAGATTGTCTATAAATTATCCTTTGTATAGTACGTGCCTTTTTGGACAACATTTATAAAGTATTTATTTGTATCCGATATAATATGCAAATATTAATATAATATTACTAAACACAACGTTTACGTTTAATGTAAAAAATAGGGCAATAGTTATTTATGAAAAAAAACGTTTTAAGTTCAACTACTAAAATTCAGAGTCCCCAGATTACTTCCAGACAAAAATAAGTGTTATTTGAACAATTTCAACGATACAGTGATAAAGTTCAGTTCTAAAGCAAGAATTGAGTAAAGCAAACTTTTTTAATGTCTTCCTCTAACTTCCCTCTTGCAGTAGAATCGTTACTAGGCACAGACAGCAACGATACAAGCGTAGAATCCCTAGGTCTGTTCTCGTATAATACAATTTTCGAAAAAGCGTGCATATGAAGTTGGACGGAAAAAAGACACAGAGAGACTGCAAAACATATTCGGCCGTATTAATAATGTGCAAGTCAGTCTGCTATGCTAGCATACAAAAATTGGACATAATTGTTGATGGCTTTTACGCACACTTTATTAGCAATTGCATTTATCTCCATAAAATTTGTCATTTTAGTTTAATTAATTGGGCTAGCTAATTGTAACAGCAATCAAATTGTTCTAATGTCTCTCAAATGTCACTTTGCCGTAAGTCGACGAGATTTATCTGGGCTGAACGCCCCTGAACGCATAACCTAGATTTCTCATTGACGCTTTTATTACCTGAGGCACATAATTCGACTGTCAACTAAACACGCAGTCAAGAAAATCTTTAGCTTGACTAGATTTGTTGTCTATAGGTACCGCTCTATAAACATCAACTGGAAAAACTCTTCACGCGATCAATATTCCAATAAAAACAAGTAAGCCAGCTATCAGACTTCGAAAACTACTCTTTTCAACGTTTCCAATAAACATTTCATTTAAAAACTGAAGCTTTGTGTTCTATCGCGTCAACTGTCATTCATACATCCATTTTTGACAAGGATTCATCTCGCGGTAACTTTGACGAATATAAAAATGTTCAACTGAAGTGAGAAAGATTATGAAATTTTAAAATTTTGAAAATGGCTTCCTTCCAAAATATTAAAATTATATACGGAAACTTTTTTACTACCCATTTCTACAAAAATGTAGGTTTATGGGTTTTCGAACACTGTCTCGTGAACAGAACGGGGGCGGAGGCAAACGTATTATCCAAGTTCGTCCTTCCGTAAAGCAGCTTTAGTTTTTCTTGTAATTGTATCAAATTCCGCTATTATTTTTTTATTATGTATCGGTAGCGGCACTTTAAATTGACCATTAAAAGCCGTGTTTAAAGAAAAAAAATCAAATAAGTGAAAGTACAAGACCATATTTACTATACATATTCGTAGAGCTATGTTAAGAACAAGCGTATACATATTTATATTTGAAAAACAAAGAAATACAAAATGTTAAACAAAAATCAAATGTGTCTAATAAAATCAGAGGTAATGTGTTCGTTTTTATATAGAGCTTGCGTACTTCGTCTTTATTCAATCCCCTTTCGAGAATAAGTGATCTTTTTAGTGTTTCGACAAATTATATAGATGGCGCTGTAATCGTCGCCAAATTGGTATAAAATAAATAGACTGATTGTGGGGTAATAATCAGTCAACCTTCATTTTTCAATTATTAAGTATACAAATTATATAAACGCTGAATACATTACCTTCGATCATAATAGGCACAAATAAAAAAATATTAAAAATAATCAAAATAATTTTTGTAGTTGGAGATAATTATTTGAATGTTGTTAAGATGTTATATCTTTACAAAAATAAATATATTGTACGATTGTGCCATTTTCTTTTAGAAATAAACAGAGTCAGAGTTTATTTATAAAACAAAGAAGAGGAAAAGTAATTTTAAGTAATTAAAAAAAAACAAATGTTGTTACATATTCAAATTTAACAGTGTGTCAAAGAACATTAAAACCGTGAAGGTGTATAGTTCTCTTAAAGGCAACAATTTTAATTGATTTCGTTTTATGTATGCTTTCTTAAACGTTTGTGAGAATTTATTTTCTAAATTGAATTCATATGATACAGTGCCTTATAAGTTAACGGTTATTTCGTGTATTTATTTAATTATTTTTATATAGAGAACGATTGTATTTATTTATATATTTCATTAGAAATACATTGAAATGTCAGCAAATGAAAATGGTTTTTATATTCATGGTAGAATAAGGAAAGGAAAAAACTGTAAATAAAGGCAGGTTTCATGTGGGCCCAATTTGTCCTCACCAACATTTAAGGAACAACAAACGAGAATAGATTTAAGGTTACACAAATTGTAATGAAAATGTTAAAATAACGATGTAGTTCTTAGTTGTTCAATATGAATGTGCATTTCTTAAAATAAGATTTAACATTTTATTAAAAAAAAAAGTGAATGTTCTTTAAAAGTCTTATGTGTAAATTGAAATAAATATTTAATGCAAACGCGTTTTAAAGGTAGTTCTGTTTTGTTTCTGGTTCTCCTGAAGTTGGTAGAACGGTTTAATGGCCCAACGAAATAAAAGTGGCACGAAATCGACCAGAGTGAAATATTTGCAACGAGAGCAGACCTCGGCACGAAACTTGATATGAGCAGAGAGACATGATCATTTGGTAAAACTGGGGATTTGAACGACGTGACGTATATGTGAAATTATTGTGTTGCAGAATTAACGACCACAGAAAATCAAGGGATTAACATTTCGTTTGGTTCCAGTTCCCGGAATACGAATTTATATGCCTACACGAAACTATAGCAACTTCATATGGAACGATATGTAAAACTTACAGTATTTCGAACTTCGAATAATTCCCCATAGGTGTAAAGCGGGAAACACAATCAAGGTGAATGCACACGAAAATGTAAAACAACTTTGTATTCCTTTTGGCAAACAAGTTTTATTTTTTCGTGATTTTGGTCTCAACTTCGAATTGAAATATGTCCGCAATTGTGAGCAACGTACATTTAAAGTTGCGACTAGAATTGTAACTTACGTGACTATGTTAGATGTATATTTCGAAATTTGACACATTCGGATTTTCTTCTTAACAACAAACTAATCTAATAATATTTTTATTTGCTACAAGATCGAAATTGTTATTTTAATTTTTAAACTTCCTTGGTTGGATTTTCGGTTTTAATACTGAGTACTTCCGGAGTAGAACCACTCTGACTATTGTCACTTGCTCGTTTGTCATTGGGCGCCACCATTTTCGGGCTTCCGTTTGTCCCACTATTGTTTGTGAGTAAAGCTGTCAGAGTAGCATGCGAGGAGCTCAACGAACTTTTGACTTTCGGTGTACTGGACACAGCATCAGTGGAAGTTGAGACGCTATTCACCGAAGTACTGGCTATAGTTGTGGAAGTTGTAGATATAGATGGCGTTGTCGCTTGGCTAGTGCCTTGAAGTAAGGCATTCCGTAAGTGACTGCTGTTCGCCATTGCCGAATATGAGTTCGTGATGAGCCCTCGGCTCTTAATATTCAAATCGATGAAGAAGAGTTTCATTTTCTGAATTATAAAATTCGGAATTTTGAAGATATGCAAGATTGATAGATTCAAATTGTCACGATCCTTGTAGAGATCGGTCTGACCAAGCTTCTTGACTTCATCGTAGATTAGGAATAGAAAACGAGAATTACGATTCTGTGATGGAATTATTTTCCGATCCACCAACCAGTCTCGGTCTTGTCCGTCTGGGAGGTATCGAATAAGTTCTGGGTGCTTACTGGCCAGGCGCTCCTTACCATCTGTTCCGAAACCAAACGCCTGGTTCGCCTGGACATCAAGAACAAAATTTGTTTCCGTCGATATGGAGGCTGTGTTCCAGAAAATTTGTCGCCTCGGTGGGATGGCAGTGGGACGAGTGGATTGCAGTTGTTGTGGTTGCGGTGGCGGTGTTGGCGCTGGAAGTGGAGGTGTTTCTGGCTGTTGGGAAACAGTCAGACTAAGTTTCTTCGAAGCTTGAGTTGATATTTCTGCCGTCCTCGGCGCGGCCCTCTTGACTGCAAAGTTTGTTTGTGTTGACGTTTCTGGTTTTATGGTGATTTGCTCTGAGACAGCTATTGGGGTTGCTGGCGGTGCTGATGCTGGTGCTGATGCAAGGGCTGGCTTTGTGCGATGCAAGTTGTACTGGGACTTTGAGTTCTCCAGCAGAGCACACATCATTTTTTGCAACTAAAAATAAAAGGAAACATACAAAATGGGTTTAATTTGATGGGCTATAGGTTTTTACCATTTCTTCAGTAACAATGTGGTCTCCAAGGTTCTCCTTTATATTTTTAATTGCTGGCTTGAAGTATACCTAGAAATGAAAAGCAGGCTTAAGCCTGTACTTGTATTTTCATGAATTTATTTATAAGGTTACCTCAATGAATTGTTTAACAATGGTATCAACATCTTTGTCAAATGCAGTTTGAATAGTGATACGTAGAAGTTCCAAAGATCGCATTGCGGCATCTGAAGATGATTTACGACCGCTTACTTGATTTCCAAAACGTTGCTTCAGTCTCCCGAGCACGTTTTCGGCCATCTGAGGGGTGGTTACATACTTCTGAAAATAAAACCATTGATATTCATTAAACACCTAGTTCCAATTTTGTCGAATGAAATGATATCAAAAATACAAGATGCAAAGTAAGTTAAGTGATGTTTTCTCGGAAAAGTAGAAGGCACGAAACCAAGAAGGTAGACCTAGAATCGGGGTCGTATGTGCATCGTCATCAGCACTAACGTTTTGTTCATTTATTTGAAAATATGTAAAAATGTATACCGATTCCTTGCTGGTTCTGTAATACATTGATGCATCCAAAGCTCTTATTTTCTAGCCAATAGTCGAGTTTCTCCGACGAGTGGTTATTAGATTGCGTGCAGAAGGCTTGATTATACTTATCTTGTATTTGGGTATAGGTATTCAAGGAATCGTCCGGTTATAAGGAGGAAACGAGCATTAAACTGCACTTCATACGACTGGAGATGTGGAAAAAGCTTGAGTTTGAAGCTTGGCTACTCTATAGTCTAAGGAACACCGTCACGGCTAGTAGTTTTTGTCTAAAACAGAATTCCTATACCACTAACCAAAATATTTCTTAGTTGTTCTTTTTCACTTTCACGAGTATATTTTTGATGGCTCTTAAATTTGACAAAAATATTATATGTAGTTCAATAATACCCACAATTGGATCCATTTTTGATGCGGAATTATTTGTAGCTACTGAATTAATTGTTTGATTGGATCCATTTGAGTCTTCGGATGAGGATGTTGCACTCATTTGAAGAATATTTGTACTTGTTCCCGTTTCGTTTTGTATTTTCCAACTTCGCTGGATCACCATTTTTTTCCTGTTTTCGCTTTTACAAAATATTCTAATTTGGTTAATATAGGGGTGAATATTTTTTATTTGCGGAAATAAAAGTTAACAATGATTATTGTTTACAAACATCCACCCACTTGTGAAAGTGAAAATATTGATTTTTTTTCCACGAAAAAATTGGTATAAAATTTCTAAAGCATGCGTACGATATTCGTTGATGAGTTCATTTCAATAATGGCGGTATATTTTCAATGAAAATAACATTGGTGCAGGTATTTGATCAGTCAAGTTTAATTAAGAAACTGTCTTAATGACAAAAAAATAAAACAAAATCTTTTTACAGATAAATACATTCTTCTAATGCATTTTAATGTCATCAGTTACATAATTGTTGAACAAACATAACATGAAAATTCAAAACAAAGTCCGATTCAACGAACGCCAATGAAGTAGATGCTTTCAGATCGATTTTGTGTAATGAATTATATCAACATTCGTCCATGATATTCCCATCTACACACTCTATTGTGGTCTCGCTATAACTGCAACTGTAGTAATGTGTTCAGTTCTATTCAGAGAACTCCTGTTTACTGCGCTGTTAACTTTCAGTGAATGGTGCCCTCACAAATCACATTATCGAAGTGGTCACGCTTGTCATCACTCAGTAGCTGAAATAAGTAACTTCCCCAATAAGCGATACAAAAAATGATTTATACTTCCATATATTTAAAATTAATATTCATAAGCATTCTATTTAATAATTTGCGGGCAAATCCACTGCCTCGTCTTCTAGTTCTAATTCCTGCTCAGCATTAAGAAGAGCATTTAGAGCAGCATTATCGTCACCGCCCTTTGAAATATCTTCGTCCATTGCCGCCCCATAACAGTTCTGTTTATTCTGATATTTCTGCCGTTTCTTTGCCATTTCTTCGTCGAAATTTACAATGTACCGAATATAATCGGTATAGTCTTCGGGCTTCTGATCCATATACGCTGTGTTTACTGCAAGTCCAAGTACCTCTGGAACCATAAATGCAAACAGCCAACCAACCAACGGAGTTGTTCCACACGTATAGCTGGCTTCCTTGTGATAGAACAGAAATCCATCCAACTCTGGACAATTATCCTCCCACAGAGGATATTGCTGCAGACCCATAGACACTCGCTCGGTGTTTTCGAAATCGTAAAATTTCAAACACTCGAACGCGTATTCATTTCGCGGACTGATCTCGTTCAAACTGTCTTCGCAAAATTTAGATGTCAGCCAAAAGAATCTAAATTGTGCTTCGCAATTCAGCATATCTTGATTTCCATAGGCCAGAGCGTCCAGTACATAGAATGTAGACCTGCTTTCCACGTAGACGCAGTCCAATATAGTTACGTCTTTTTTTGAGCCAACATTACCCGGCAACAACGACTCGAATGTATCGTACAACTTCCCAGTTTTGCTGTACATTTCCGTGTATCCATTGCACGCGATAACCATACAACGCTGACCCTTAGGACAAGGAACCAAAAACCAATCGTTGACATCTTCTGGTTTTTCTTTAAGCCATTCGGAGAGTTGCAGCCTGTGATCGGTCTGGTAATTACATTTAAATGTTCTCGCCTTTGGTTTAAATTTGCCAGCTTTATTGTGTCCTTGTTTAACGAACTTTTCAAGATTTCTAGACTCATCTTGATGGAGAGAACGCTGCAGCTTCTGCACCTTTAAAAGTGCCTGACGTCGTTCTCTTTGCAAATCAATTTTGTTTTTGCTTTTAAAAAGGTCTTGGAACTTTGATTCAGGATTTTCCATTGTAATCTTGATTTTATGTTTATTTGCGATTATAGTTACCAGAGTATCATTTGTCTCTGATAGTTACTTTACTTTAGTAAACAAAATAAACGTTGAATTAAATACCAACGAAAAATGTCAGAATTGGAACTGTTTGTTTTGAGAAATCGAAATTTTCCTATGAGTGATGCCAAACTCACATGTCTATTTCAGAATAGTACATACTTAAATTTATTTTATGGAATTTTATACCATGTTCCCACCAACGTGATTTAGCCAAAGTGATTTATAAATCACGAAAGGCGTTTCCACCGGACTTTAAGTGTTTTATTGTGACATTCACGTCAACTTTGACATTAGGTGAGTTGGTCACCTATCGTAACTATCAAAGTGCAAAAAGAAAATTACTTACATCAAATTAAAAGTTAAAATGAGTTCAAATGCTTTGGAAATCATTTCCATTTATCACAAAAAAGCCAAAAATGATATAAGCATTTTACTCTCGGCATTTTCAACCAGAAGAAATGCTCTCCGAAAAAAGCATAAAAAAATATTCTGAGACTAATACACCTCCTAAATAGTCACTTGTTTTTATCGCATAAAATGCTTATATGGAAAAAACCGAGAAGAGTCTGGACGAAGGTGAGTGTAGTTTAAATTTGCACGTAAATAAAGTTAAAAGCCAGAACGCGTTATTTGTAGATACGTTCAAGATCTTTCTGGGAAAAAGATGTGCCGGAAAATGATGATGCCTTTTTCAAAGAATGCTTCCGTATGTCTCGGGAAAATTTTAATACGATATGCCATGAATTAAGAAGTATGGAAAAACAAAACACGAATTACCGTAAAGCCATTCCCTTGAGAAAGAGGGTTGTACACTGTTGGATCTTCAGCTGAATACCGAAGCATCTCAAATCTTTTTGGAGTCGGAAAAGCAACAGTTTGCAGCATTTTGAAAAGCTTTTGCCAGGAAGTATGGAATATGCTGCGTCCAAAATATATAACAGCTTACCCACTTACTGAGGAAGTTATAGAGGAAAATGTTAAAGGGTTCAAAAAGTTGGGCTTCCCTCAGTGCTTCGGAGCTATCGGTAAGTAAGCTGAAATATTAAAATTTAGCTAAGAATAATTTTATTTCAACGATTTTTAAGATGGCTGTCATATCGAGGTAAGCCCCAGATCTGAAGACGCTGTTGATTACCATAATTACAAAGGTTGGTATTCTACTGTACTATTCGCTGCAGTTGATTACCGGTAAGAATAGCATTATGTTTTTAAAATACGATTTTAATTATGATTATCGAATCTAGATACAGATTTCTATACATCAATGTCGGAAGTCCAGGACGATGCAACGATTCCCAAATTTTTGAAAGTTCATCTCTTAAGTTGCAACACCAAAATCCCATACTTCAAAGGTTGTCAAAAAGAATATGTGGTGTAGACGTTCCGGTCCTGTTGATTGGAGATTCCGCTTTCCGATTTTCGGATAGAGTTATGAAGCCTTATCCATTTAATGCCGTTGCACCGACAGAACAAAAAAACTTTAACTATGTCCTATCCAAATGTCGAAGGGTGGTAGAAAACGCCTTTGGTCATTTGAAGGCCAGGTTTAGAAGAATTGGGAGAGGATTGGAAAACCACATAGACAACACTTCCTTAATTATAAAGTCTTGTTGTGTACTTCACAACTTTTTAAACGTTCACAACGATGATATTAATATCCAATGGATGCAGAATGTGGATGAAACCACGTTCAGACTCAGAGAGCAGCCGGAACATACATCGTCTATCAGCGACAACAATCCCACAGCAGTTAATATACGAAATGCGATAACCAGATACTTGGGTAAGAACACATTTATTAACATAACCAACTTTTGTTTTTTTTTTATTTTTTATTTAAAAGTGCAATCAAATCAGTTTGAAACTGATCGGAGGAGCTTACGAATCTTTCCAAAATTGCATTTCGCTCTCTTTCTATTTGAATGAGTTCCTGATCCGTATTTCGTATTTCCTCAATTTGATTTTTTATTCTGTTTTCCGATGCACGGAAGTCAGCTGCATAAGGATTAACTGGTTTCCTTTTCTGTTTCCTTGCAGCTCTTGAAGTGGATGCAACAGGCGTCTCTGGAATTTCAACTGATTCCGAAATGTCGGAGGCTGAAGAACTTGGCGATATACGCGACATTGAAAGTTCAGATGATGTGTAATCTAGACATAAAAATATAAAAAAAAAGTAATACTCTAATATATGTACATATCAAAGTTTTTGTTTACCTATTACAATGCTGTCTTCAACGATAGATTCCAGGTTATTAATTTTCAACTGCCCAAGGATAGCATGCACTCTGTGGTACAGCTTCCATTCCGACGGCGAACCTCCCGATGGACCGACTATCTGCTTTTCCTTTCTAGAAGATTACGATACAAAAAATACGAATAACGGTTACAACAAATTTGCTCAAAAAGCGACGTACCTGTATCGACTGGTAAGGTTGTGAATTTTAACCCTTATCTCGTCGGGAGAAAACAAAGAATTCCTGCGCTGGAAGGAATTTGCCATCTCCTTATAGATATGGTTATTTTTCCTGTTTCCCCGCAGCTCCTGAAACTTTTCTTCCCAAAGCTCCAGGAGAAAGAATTCGTCCACTTCGGACCAAATAGTTCTTTTTTTTAGTTGTTTTTGTTTTGTTGCCATAACTGCTAAGAATAAAACCATTTTTTATTGTATGTACTTAATAAAAATATAAAAAAAACTCACCGAAAAACAAAATTAGAAAATTAATTCAATTATATTTACGGTTTTTGCTAATTCGTTGGTTGCTGAATAAAGTTCTGACGTTAATAACAGGTATGTTTGATTTTATTTGCGTATGTTCGATTTTATTTGTGTATGTTCGATTTTATTTTGTGTGGATTTGCGATGACAGATACGTAATTAAGATTTAAACACGTATAAATCACGTAATTACAAATCACGAAAATGTATGATAAATCACGTAATTTATGAGATGATTTAGCTAAATCAAGTTGATTTAGCTAAATCACGTTGGTGGGAACATGGTATTACAATGAATTTAATCTCTGTTCTTAGCTGTGCAGTTTTTTGAGTATACACATCTTCAAAATTCGATTAACTTTAGTCGTTCTCCATTAGGACCAACAGATATTTTTTTCAGATCTCAGATTTAACGCGGCTCATGGAACGTTCAACGAAATTGATCTGCTTTTGTAAATGGATTAGTGCGTTATTTGACAGCAATATCAGCTGTTCAAATTGCACTCGTTTTTGGAAAATTCTACTATGGAAATGGACTTGAAAAATGTTTCCCCTGTTGTAGATACAAATAGAGTAGCTTCGGTGATTCCTAGTTTACAGATGATGAGACAGACATTAAGATAATAATTCCTCCAAAATTATATCCATGCTGTAGTATTTCTTTATTATTGAAGTTTCTACTTTGCTTTTGTTTAATTACAAATTTATGTAACTATTTTCTTTTTACTACCAAGAGATTTTGTCTTTAGTTCTGGTAGCACTGCTACTGCTATTAAAACCAAACATCGTAGTTGTCAGTTGTGTATTGAAAAGTGCATATATGTCGTGCGTACCATATTTCACTAAAGTTAATTAAAAGGTAAGACAAAGACTGCCATTTGCCATAATTTTGCTCACAATACGCTTGAAATACATTTGGCAGAAATTATCTAGAAATAAAGTGTATTTGCCGTGTTTTAAGTCGCGTGAATGTACTATGAGTTATCCGCGTAACTTTGATACTCAACTTGGCAAAACGTTGTCTTGGTTACTTCGGCATGGTGCTATCAAGGAAGGACTACCCATTGCCTCCAATGGATATATCGCATTAGATTCAATTCTATCGCATTCAAGCTTCAATCGCCGGTATACTGCCGAAGATGTAATGCGAATCGTCGAAGCCGACTCAAAGAACCGATACTCGGTCATTACATGTCCCAACACGAAAAAGTTACTGATTAAAGCCAACCAGGGGCACTCAATGGGTGAGGTATCTGAGTTGAATTTGACAAAAATTAGATGTGCTTCCGAAATGCCATTGATTGTGCACGGAACTTTTTACAAAAATTTGCCAGCTATTCAAAGGCAAGGTTTAAAACGAATGAATCGCAATCACATACACTTCTCGGCTTCAGATAAGTTGTTACCAGGAAACGATAGAATCAGTGGCATTCGGCATAATTGTGAGGTTCTTATCTATATAAACGGTGAACTTGCGCTAAGTAACGGCATTGAATTCTTTCGGTCGGAAAACAATGTAATTCTTAGTTCGGGCATAAATGGTGTCATAAGTCCAGAGTTTTTCACGAAATTTATCGACAGGAGAAGTGGCAAGGCAATACCGATGGACGCTCAACAACATAAATAATTACATTGACTGACAATTGTATGAAAACCAAATAAAAATTGTATACCTCTTCAAGAGGGAGCACTCATTTATTGTTTTCTTTATTTATTCAGTCCAGCACTATCGCATATATTTGTAATTTTTATAGAGGGGAATACCCGCAGTTTGTTAGATATTAATTTATGTAGAAGAGCATTGTTTGAAGTGCGCATGTGCATAGTCAACGAAATAGGAATATGTATTTTTTTGAACGGTATGTATCTCTCGCAAAATAGACTGCAATTGCACAAAGGCTGACGTTTTGGATTTTTTGAAAACACCAACTATTTTGTTCTATTTCTACACGGCATTACCCAACTTAAGCACTAAATAGTAACTAAGATATTGTACTTGGTATCCATTGGCTTCATGTCACAACGTTTCCTTTCTCATTTTAGCAACCCTATGGGCGAATCGCAAGAGGAAATCGTTGTTGAGAAACTCGAAGAAAACGGAAATGCATCCACAAGTCACGAATGCAAAATATGTCACGAAAAGTACGAGAGTCTGCAAGATGTTCTTAAACATGAACTAGTCACACATTCTGGCAGTAAAAATGTAAAAAGATTGCCAGCTAACAAACTAAAGCGTAGGGTGAATGCCGTTTTGAAAACCATCAATGGCGAGGACGAAAAGAAATTTCGTCAAGGATTGGTCGAGGCTATAATAGACTGTGCCCATGGTAAAGAGCTCAATGTTATATTTAAGAAGTATATAATGAACGAAGAAGATCTGGCATTCATATTTTCGCGGGTGCACACTTGCTTGCAGGCGGAATTGGATAAGATAGGATCTTTTTCCATAGATCCTTTTGGATCTGTCACAACTGGACTAGCGTTGAAAAGTAAGTGCTGTAGTATGAAGTAGAGGGAAGCTTGGTTATGGTGGAGGATATTTTGTTTGCACAATTGATACTCTGCAATTGCAGTCCTTTTTTTGTAGCTACTGTAGTTAATTTGTTGTAGTAGTGGATTTACAATAATCGAAACAAAAACAAATCACTTACTGCTCATTTACGGAGACGATCCTGGTCCTGTTTCTTCAGTGAGCGATTATTTCATCTATGAATTCTCTACCCATAAACTTGAATGCTCCTATATTTAGGAAGCTTGAAAATATGTGGATTATTTCAATGTTTTCATTATCCAATCGCAATGTCTCATCCGCGCCGATTCAATTTTCTGTACGACCTCTTTCCTAATAATATTTGTATCATACCTACGAACCATTCCTAACTTAACTGGTGACTGCTAACTGGTCCATTTCCACTAGGCATGTCCAAAATAATATGTTTTCGCACACTTTTAAGACTTGTTAGGACCACGCACAAAGCCCCAGCCTTATTACTTACTCAAAAGCGAGCCTCTTCCCGAATTGCATATTTTGTAGTTTTTGTAAAATCAATACAAGATTAACGGCAACAGAGTCTCATATTTACAGCAAGTGACATCGATCTGCATATCTCTAGTCGTAAACCAGATGCAGACACAAACCACTCATACAACATCATCACAAAAATGCTCTATCGAAGCAAATGCTTCTCTGACGTCCATCCCATTCGACATGCTCGAGTTCCTATTATCAAGTGCGTACACAAGAGCACGGGCTTTGATCTAGACATCAGCACATCCGAGCCCTTTGGCGTTCACAACAGTGAATTTATTGCGGATCTCATTAAGTGCGATACGAGAATACGAAAGCTCATGATGTTCATGAAGATTTGGTCGCACAGCATGCACATCCATGGAGCATTTAACATGACGAACTACTGTCTCATTACTCTAGTTATATTTTACCTTCAACACAGCACACCACCTGTCCTAGCCTCTGTAAAAATACTCCAGCGTAACGCAAAGAAGCACTATGTTAACGGTGTGAATTTCGGACTAAACATTCGAGGTATTCCTTTTGATAGGAGCCAAAACGTTCATCAGCTTATAAAGGGATTCTTCGCGTTCTACAGTAACTTTGACTTCCAGAATTTGGTGATTTCTCCCTACTTGGGGAAGGTCATCAAGCGATCGGACTTCAAGAACAAAAAGTACAGGTTTCCAGAATATGAAGCACGACTCAAGATGTTAGCAACGATGGGCGAACTCGAGGAATTGCAATTGGACCGGCCAGTGTGCGTACAAGATATGTTTCGTCTGAACATAAACGTTGGCAAATGTCTCACCGAGCCGAATATGCAATATTTCAATAAGTGTATCACGCTAGCCCATCGCAAATGTTGTGAGCCACAAATATCAATGAAAAATCTCTACAAATCCCTGCTAGTGGAGATTATCGAAGAGATCACGCACATGTTCCCAGCCCATGAACTAGACCCCACCAATACCTTAGGCGGTACCATGTCCTTCGATATAATTCCGCGCAAAAATGAGGTGAAATCTCTTGCGAAATTTGCAAAAGATCCATTGGAGTTGCAAAAACTCTGGGCCAAAGAATACATTGACGCTGTTGAAAAGATTATCACCGACGTCTACAGAATCGATATGACGCTGTTATCGCCGACGCGAAACAATAAGTGTAAAAAAATTGATGAAACCGACCGCAGTGCGACACCACTACCGTGGAAGTGGGCTATCAGCTGCCAAGTGGACCTATGGTCAGGACGACAGATGCAGAAAAATAATACTACTGCTTCGTTTATGGAATACCAATTGGAACAAACTCAAGCGCTAAGCATTAAACGTCGTCAGAACTCTAATTTTGCAGTTCAGTTCAAGGGATACTTGACGATAAGTACCATCAAGAACTATGGTGTTCTGCATGTGCAGCTGAGCAGCACCGAACAGCTGTGTAAAAAGGACCCCCTGAGAAAGTTTTTCAGCGCGCTAAAGTGCAGCATGCAGAACTATAACCTAAAACAGAGAATCCATCAGCTGGAAAAAGAGTCGGCGGCACAGAAACAATCAGTAAAGTGAAGACAAATATTTTAAATCTAATATGCTTTGTATCAGCAATATACTCAAACAGATTGTTTTATATTTTGAAACATTCTAAGTTTTGAGAAATTCCTATTTGTTTGTAATGATACAGTGACGGACCCTGTTCTTACGTTCAACCGGTGACAGACATCACATCAATTTTAGTAAATAAATAATTTATAACATGGCATTGAAAGGAAGTCGTTTTATTAATTAAAAAAGCGAACGAGAAGTAGCTTCGGCTGCTAAACTAGTATTCTCAAAATGGTCGACCGCGAAGATGGCGCGACGATGTATTTACTCGCTGTGGGAGTCTTCCTGTCTGAGACCTTACCTTTCATGCTCTACAAAGGCTCCCTTGCTCGCCCTTATACCCTACCCTGTCAACAGACATTAAAAGACATTCTCTCATATTTAAAATAATGACATTTGTATAATTTTTATTTCAATTAATTTGCTTAAAGCACTCATGTTACTATTAGGTTGTTCAGTTAACATATACATTTCACTATAAGTAGTCTAGTTACTTCATGTGCCAATTTCGGAAGGATATCTCCAGTCTACAAAGGCACACAAAACTTGAATACAATAAACAATATATCCGTTTACTTAATATCAATATTAAATTTTGAGTTGTTAACATGAGAGATGTTATAAAGAAAAGAGAAATAGAGAGCGTAGAGTTTTTTTTTTTTTTTGTTAATAGTAATCACAGATTACGCAAGCAACCTGCTTGCTTCAATGGCGTCTTCCTTAAGGCTCTGGATATACCAAGAATACAATTGACAATATGCTTCAAGAAAACCAGGTAATTTAAAATTATAGCTCAGCTGAGTGGAAATAGGCCCTTACTTATATTTAAAATCTTTGACAACATGTTACCCATAACTAGACGCAACCGTTGAGCCTTTGCGGCTGGCAAGTATTGATTTTCTTCAAGGACACTAATCAACTATATTGTGTGGTAAGTGAACCCGCCTTAAGTATGTTAGTACCTGACCTTAACAGTTTCTAAAACTAATTTGTCTTATTCTTTAAATCTTACTGTACAATTTGGTGTGTATTTTGGCAAGCTTTGTATTTGTTTTCTCATAAACTTATTGGACCACTGATTTTTCCTGGCTAATCGGAAGGTGGAGTTGAAGATCTATTACTGCGATGGCGTCACATTGACACTGTCAGATGAATTTAGGTTTTAAATTTTCAAATCGAAAACCAACCTGATTCTAATACTGTAAATATTCTTTACGTTGTGCACAATTTTGTGCCAATCCGACTAATATAACGCCATCTAGTGTAGCCACCACCTAGCCGGCAGGTGCTCGTGCAGCTGCATGGTGATTGCCCTTGCCGCATGAGCAGTACTTCTTCGCACCACCGTCAGAAATGCAATGCGAATCTGAGGCGTACATATTCAAGCGACTTATATTTCCGGTAACTTCCATGCTGTCCGTCTCCACTGTATAGCGTACAGTTGCCTCGAATAATCCCTCGTTTGGCTTTGTTATGAAAATTATCCTGTACGTTTCAATAGTCGCATTCGAACCATTGTCGACAGCGTGTAGGGCACGATAGGCGCTTTGTATTTCGTGCAAACTCAGAACAACACACTTGTCAGCTACGGTACCGTTTTTATACTCAGCTACATAGTCGTTAATGTAGTTGATGGTAAATTTAGCAATTTTCTTAACTATACTCGAGCCTTTGTAAATACTACTGTAAGGTATGCATGTGCACCAATGATCCTCGATTGCAGCATCATCACATGAGCGGCTGTGTGGCACTGGTTGCAGTAAAGTTTGGCACTTGGGGCAATCAGGGGCGGGTCCTAATTTCTTGGTCCGGCCTGACAGTTCTAGAATATGTTTCAGCGTCATGTGCAAGTCGTAAGGATTCGTCAGGCGATTTTTGTTCACACTAAGGGCGTTGACAAACTCTGGATGAGAATTCTTCAGACCAGGTGGCAACCATATGAACATGAAGGGTAGACGCTCTTCCAAGTGGCCAGAGAGGAATTTCCTAGTCGGACCGAACCGCATTCCATGATCACTGAAGAATATCACAATGGATCGGTCAAGGATGCCACGCTTTGCAAATTGATTTAAATAGTCCACCATTTTCTCGTCCATTGACGAGCAATCGCTAATGGCATTGTGACTGAAAGTGTTTGCCCAGAAGAGACCGAAATAGGGCTCGTCGCGGTAGCGGGTGGCCAATTCGATGGCATAGTCATAAATGTAATCAGCCGAGTGCTGATGGCCAAGGCAAAATATTAAATTTGATTTTCGCTTGATTGTCAGATTGTGTTCCGCACTAATCAGGAACGGTCGCAAATAATAGTCGACAGGTGGCTTTTCGAAGCCAAGCTTAAGGTAGTTGAAGGTGTTGATCGAGGATTCATCTTCTGCGTAAGCTGTCACATAACCGTGCTCGCGAAAGCTCTTCCATATGAAAGGGCATCGGTCCAGAGCGCCCACCTTCGTCGGCGTGCAGGTGCGAAAGGCGGTCGTCTGATTGAAGCCAGTCAATATCGCCATCAAATTGGGAAACGTATTATCGTCCATCTAAAAAAAGTAAAGGAAATGCGAGTTGAGTAAGTAAAGTTGAGATGAGTAAAAAAGATGGTGATTACTACTCTATAAATGGGTTCATAAATTTAATATTGCGACATATTGCATTGCTTGACGAAATTTAAGTTCCCTTAAGCCTTCTAAACCCTTCATTCATAACTACTGTACTTTGTAGCTTTCAAACCGATTTGAATTATAAAAATAAATAGCACCTAGGTGTCCGACTCTTGCTGCAAAAGCTGGCGACCGACAGAAAGTCTTTATAAAGGGTGATTTTTCCAGAGTTCAATTTTTTCAGGTTGGCACTGGTTAGTAATGGCGTCCAAACGTCATCTGTCAAAGTGATAAGTTTTCAGCAGAGACAAATCATTGGCCGCATTCAAGAATCTAGTTATCTTAAGTCGACTAGATTGGTCTGGATGAGATGCAACCTGAACGCAAAAACTAGATTGGTCGGGTACGTCATTTTTCCAACATCACCCACATACGCGAACTGTCAACTTAGTGCTCAGTCAGAAATTTCTTGACTAGATTCGTCGGCTACCCCACCATAGACGTCAACTGAAACAGCTGCTCACATGACCGGTTTCGACCAATCAAAACCGTGATTCACTTAGTGAGAGAGCTGTCAGACTTACTAGACTAAATACTTGAACGTCACCAGTGCAACATGCCACACAGCTCGTGAAACAATGGAAATGTTAAAGGATGGATTTGGTGAGCAATTTATCTCTCGAAATGGCCCTGTGGTGAGTTGGCCGCCAAGATCATGCGATTTAACGCCTCTTGAATATTTCTTGTGGGGTTATGTAAAGTCGTAGCCTTATAACATAACACGTGTAATTCGTGGAATACAGACCGAAATACTCGAAAAAGTGACGCAAAATTGGACCCTCCGAATGGCCCATTTGAAACGGAGCCGCGGACAACATTTACATGAAGTTGTCTTTAAAACGTAAATGGCAATGGCCTATTTATCGATTACAATAAAAATTTTGAATATTTGTTGCAAATTTGAGTGTTTTATTCGATTTAAAAAAAAAAACTACGCTTAAGAAATCACCCTTTATATACAAAACACACTGTTGGCAGCATTTTATTAAAAAATATTCGTCGGTTTTATGTCTTTCTGATGCATCCCCTTCAAAATTTTGTAAAATTCATTCTAATTACCTTATTGTAGCCGCTCATTTCGAACCACTCATTATCGTACAGGTACTGAGCAGTCTTTGGCATCGCTCGTATTAGATTCACCCTGGAAATGCTATCGATGCCCACCATAAGGACACTGACGGGTTTCTCGGTCCCCTTATCCTTCCAATCGTTTAGACGTTTCCGAATTCCCGGTCGCTCCGGCATCATGGGATGACCATTGCTGTAGGTTTGCTTCTTTTTACTCTTACACTTGACCAAAATGTTGTACGCAGTGCTTGGCAGAAGTACCGAACTTCGGAAGCTCATACATTCGCTCAAACTAATAACACACAAGTTAGAGGGAAATAAAATGTTAAAGACATCATTCTTTATTACCCCACTTCCTGGTCCGCCTTCTTCCCGCTGGATTTTCTCTCGATCACTTGGTAACAACAGTCCAGCAATCCTCCCGATTTCGTGTAATACTTAACTTGGTCTTCGTTGATGAGAAGCGCGTACTTCTTCGCTGTGGAATTGAACACAACCCTCGTGAGGGGCTTGCTCGTCGAACAGGGTTCGTACTTTTCCCGCTTAAAGAACTGCATAACTTCCGAAGTATATGGATCGATGCTGGGCATTTTGCACTTATCGCTCCATACCAGGTATCCTGATGGAGGAGGTAGAATGGTTGAATTAGTCGAAATAGTTGTACTTAAGTTGCTAGAGGTGGTGATTTGTGTGGAAGCAATTGTAGTGGTATTCACAACCGTAGGAGTGTGAGGAGCAGTCGCAGTAGCTAACCTAGGCATCGCCGTCGATCGCAGTGGAATCAATTGTCCACCATCTGTCGATCGGGTCGTTCGGGGGATCTTCTCCCGTTTCAAAGTCACCGCCACTGTAGTCGATTGTCGTTGTTCAGCTGTTGCAATTCGCGCGAACTTTCTTAATGCTGTTACGATCACATTGAATCGTAGTTGCAATTAATTGAATTTTGAAAAAACATTTTTTGTTTACATTTTTTTTTCAAAGATTTCCATTGCAACATAAATTCAAAGCACACATGCAAAAAAAAACAGTAAAGAAAAACTAAGTTATAAAACAATTTCAAGAGTGAGACAAAATTTGGAATTTTCATCTCTGTTATACCAACAAAAATGAAAGTGGTCCAATATTTACATACGAGTATATTGTGCTGATGTGATTTAAGCAACTAAAAGCGTTTAAGCATGGCATGGTTCGTGCGAGGAGTATAATGTTGTGAGGGGTGATTTTGATTTCCAGTAGACGAGGTATACATACAAAATAAAAAATAAAAAGTGATACATTTATTTTTATGAGACTGAAATGTTAGAAAAAGAATTCAAACATGTACCGTGATTGATCATAATGGAGAGTATTCGTACACGATGAAGTCACTGCTGTGAAAATTAATTAAGATGTTGCCTTCAACTAAACAAGTGCAAAGAGGTCAATAAAGAAGTGCCAAACTATTGTTTACAGAAGTATATGTCTAGCTAATTGCAATGAATTTCTTGAATTAAATATTTAAAAATCAATTGATTCCGCAAAGTAGTTTTAATTTGTTTCCATAAAAAAGCAGAAAGGCTTTGAAGTGTCGCAAGTAGTACGGCTGTCGGTTTAGCTGTATAGAGATTTTTTTAATGGAGTCTTGGACCGAAGAAAAACTTGTTGATTACATTATTGTTGAATTAAGGGAAAACAATACGAAGTACGAAGTCATTTGAAATTAATTTTTGAATTTCTATTACTGCATAAACATAGAGAGTATAGATGCCTGTAACGTAAGGATCGTAGTTCCGGTCTTATCTTCTAGTCAACGTAGCTTAAGCTTCTCAATAACTCATTCAATTATTATAACTACTAGTATGCGTAGGTATTACCTTACAACTTTCTAATCTTAAATTTAAATATGATATTTGCTTTACTATATATTTGTTTAAACCATAATGGTACCTATTAAGATTTGTTAAAGTTTTGTCCTTACTAAAAGTGCATGAATCCTCCGTTTTTCTTTTATAATATGGTCCCAATAAGTCTAGTTCTGAGCATATCTTATGTGAAAGCCCAGCCCTTTGTGGTATTAAAAGGAATTTATTTTTCAGGGAAATAATAATCCCCGAAGAAGTAAAGACATCCTCCGCTGATCGCAACATTAGGAAAGTAAAAAATATCTTATAGCCTAAACAAACAATTTCTGATCCTCTGGCACAATAGATCTACTCAGGTCGAAGTGCCTCTTATCGCGACGGTGAATCAGAAGTTAAAAAATAAGTCTAGTTCTAGATCGAGGAATCCTCGGCAAGAGCAAACACTACAATAAGTGTTTTTGTTTTCTTTTCGTCGTTTTATAACGGAGCTCGATCATACTCTGAGAGATTGCTAATAACAATCTGATTTATATTTCTGAAACACTTGCTGTCATTTATGACTATACAAGTACAGTATTTATCGGATAAACTTTCCGGCGATCTATTACACTTTTTTACAATCTATACGCATTGGGGACTTTCAGGTGTGGTATTCGATTGGGCTTCTTGAGATTTCCTCTCAGATTTTAGATTTCGTGTGTCTAATCGAACATAAAAACGTCACTTGCTCTTTTTTTTGTTGATAAATGTGCGATTGGAATATGTGTAGCCTTCGATACTTTCCTAACCGTTTCACTGGTTAAATTTTATATGAAAACATTTCAAATGTTCGCCCAGATTGATTTCTTTACATTTGAATATAAATAATTAACAAAAATAGATCCACCCGATGAAATGCATTTCTTTGCAGTTGAAAAATTTCAAAATTTCAAAACACAAAAATTCTCCACTAGTTGTCAAACTCAAACGCACTTGTATTGGTAAATCTGAAGCAACACAGAGAAAAAAATCCAGATTCGCAAAAGTGTTCTGTAGTCTGAAAAAGATTGCGTTTTTTTTTTGTACCAAACGAACATAAAAAGTGCTCAAAAAAATTAACAAAATTACTCTGCAAGAATTGGGGACGTTCAAGTATCTACTTTAGTAATTCTGACAGGTGGCTAGCTTGCTGTGTCTCAGTTTTGATTGGCCTAGATCGGTCGCGGCTTTTTAGTTGACGTTTTTTAAAGGGTAGCCGACGAATCTAGTCAAGAATTTTTGGCATATATGACTGATGTAGGAAAAGTGACGTTACAGACCAATCTATAGTTTTTGCTTTCAGGTTACATCTTATCCAGATCAATCCAGTCGACTTAAGAGAACTAGATGAATGTGTCCATTCGCTTTCCTGATCAGCTTATCTGTCAAAATATGATTTGCTTATGTCGTTTTTCATTGAAGATCTGAAAGAATTGCCCCGAGATTCGGAATGGCTCTTTTCAATGACATTGATTGGAAGACTTATGCATTAGACACCAAATGCACATCATATGTGAGATTTGGTTTTCTGTTGCTACTTTTTCTTAGTTTTTACAACAAATATGAATGTTTGTAAATTTACCCAATAAATACACATTTGCACCCATAATTGCATATTTTCGTACACAATTTGTTGTTTTTAACAGCACAACACACATTTCAATCTGACATTTTCCTAGTGTATGTTGGTGAGTTCAGGGCAATTTCCTAAAAATATTCCGGACACTTCTGTCGTGTTAGGAATTGACCTGGAAGTGCACTTTTTTGTTAAATGAAAACATAGAAAGAGCACTTCTAGATTTTCTCTTTCGATAGAAAGAAGAAATGCGTGTATTTGTCAATGACATATATGTTCTGTCCAAATTGACGACACGTAGGGCCTTAGTAATAATCATTTTTAACCTTCACACGGAATACCTTTGAAGGTCAATACGCAATTTTGTAGGTATTGAAAATTTCGCCATTGTGAGAGGAAAATTTAGCCTGGGAACTAAAAATGTATCGCGGATAGACTTAGGAGGCATTTGGTTCCAACAAAATGGCGCTATGTGCCATACAGAGCAATTTGGTGCAATAGTTCTACTTTCGATGAACGATAAGTTTCTGTTTTACCAACAAGGGCACGTTTAAAATTCTCATATACAAAAAGAAAAAGCATACGAATTGGATCCAAAACAATAGGGATCTACCCACATTCGATCTTCAACCAAAATCTTGTTCTTAACAAACAAACACCAATGAAAAAAAACCCATAACTCTTCTTGGACCGCGAACATCTTCTTTTTTTTCACAGAAATCCGGATATGTGAACTTCACCTTCAGTAAACACACAACAAAAAAAATCCCAAACCCAAGGTCTCTGTGTTGAATTTGTTCTTTATAGTGATGTAATCAACTGAAAGATATTCACATTACGAACTACCACACAAAGATGCAACTTAGAAAACCAACAAATTCATAGTGCTCATAATAATGGAGACGAAACAACAAAACTCATCATGGCACGACTTCGCGTCGATGTCTATCAGACAGAGAACGACCAAAAATAATTATCCAATCAGTTTAAGCAAAAATAATACTTAAATACCTCCATTACACTGTAGTCAATATTATGTGGTCAGTTGGGGAAAAAATGTAAATTCAAAGAAATAATATATTCAAAACCAAAGAGATTAGTACTTATGATGTCAGCAAAGTTAGTAATATTAATAATTTTTTTTTTGTTTTGTAAAAAAGTTTTTTTTTTATCCATGAAACCAGCTACAGTTGTCCCCCAGCTACGTTCGAAAGTATTACATGAAGGTAAAGTAAACAATCGTATAAAACAATAAGCCTCCATTGGCACAACTACTTCGGTACTCACCTTTCATCCCAGGCACATGCGAGTGGTGAGTCACTGGTATCCTTTCGTCGGAATTCCTCTTCATCAGCATGGAGTTCATGTAGAAGAGGAACAGGAACGCCACAACTATGATAGCGACAGCCCGTTTTCGTCGATTGAATAGGTTATTGGTTGAACTGGCGTGCGCTGGCTTTTTGTAATGACCGGGTGCATTTCTATTGTATTTTCCACTAGTGGCTGGGTCTTCAGATTTATTATTCTTTCCATTCGCATACTGTGACGTAAAATTCTCCTTGCTAATGGCATTGTCATTGTCATTGCCGTCATCATCGTCTCGTTGTTGGAGTAGCGGCTCGAGGAGATTATCGTCACTGTCACTGGATTTTACGGTGCTCATATTCGCTGGTCATTATTTGAAATGTCTAAATGGGAGCAAATAAAATAATTAATTGAACAGTACGGCATTCTGTACGAGAGGGTGTAGATATTTTTTTTTAAGTCGTAAAGGCGGATTATATAAACTCGCGAAAAGAGACTAGGAGACATAGGCATAGGAAAAAAAAAAAAAAAAAAAAAAAAAAAAAAAAAAAATGAAAAATGTTTTAAACGTCAAAAACTACTTTTAAAATGAGCGTTGCTTTTCACAACATTTGTAGTTGTCAATTTGTTTCTTGTTTGCTTATTATTTGACATTAGGCGTGTTTTTTTGAGCTTCGATCTCCGCAAAGCAACTATTGTTAGTACTCGAAGTGTACAGTAGAGCGTAGTTGCCGATTTCGGTCAATCAAAACCGAGATACATCTAGTCAGACAGCTGTCAGGCTTACTAAACTAGATACTTGAACGTCCCCTATGTCTCTTAATTCAAATTTACTTTGCTTTGCTGAGATTGAAGCTAAAAAAAACACGCCTATTGTGACGTTGTCATCAGGGACTACGCTTTCCGAAATAATATAAACAGACTGTAAGTAGCCAAGTTCACACTGGTTATTAGGGACTAGTGGGATGTATTTGAAGCTTGACATTACAATAAAAATTTCGCTTGGCGGCAACGTAAGGTTACGACCCTTGGGTGATGGCGTTTTTTGTGGCAAGCGCTTTGCACTCATGCATTGGCGGTTCACGAAAGTTTTCCTTAATAATCATAATACAGTGGAAGTCACTTATAACGACCAGTCGCTTATAACGTCCACCTTCCTTTCATTTAGTTTCATTATATATACATTTTTTTTTTGTGGAAGGCAGTCAGATATAGCGACCGCCGGTTATATCAACATTATTTCCTCGGTCCCTTCACCGTCGTTGTAACCGACTTCTACTGTACTGTAGAATTTCTCAGCAGCTGTTAAAAGTATTCTTTCTTGAACGAGTGCATTTGTGTCTATTCAGGAAACAGATTCTATAAATCAACGATCGTGTGAACGATATTGTTTTTGAAACTTTGATCACCTAAATAAGTCATATTGTGCTCGAATTTTTTTGACAAACGTCAGCGTTCATTACATTTGTAGAAAATTAATTGGATTGAGCTCTCAAACTTGTAATTTTAGCACTTAGTTGCTAGTTTTGAAGGTCTATCGTTTCGACGATAATCGTCGGAAAATTTACGGAATGAGTGCCCACCTGAATCTGGGAAAAGATAATCAAAGTGCACCCGGAATGATTAACAATTCAGAAATATTATTACTTTTCTCAGCGCTTTAAATTATAATATAAAATCAGACAAATAAATAATCTAAGAATAAAAAAAATATTTATAATAAGTCTATAGAGGCATCTTAAAACTGTTTAGTTATATGCCAACAAATTTACACAACAAGCGATCTATATTCATCGATAAAATTCTCAGAAAAAAATTATGAAGGGAATAAAAACAAACAAAAAATTGAGAACGCTTGTGTCTGCCAACCATTGCAAAGTGTATTATAAACACACAATCTATCTTCGCAAGGCAGTTTCTACGTGCCGTTCACGTTGCAAATAATTAAAATAAGTGATATAATTTTCTACGTTAACTACGCTGTGATTCACTATAACCTCAAATACGTACACAGCCATAAAAATATAGTGTCAGTATTTGTTTATATTAGAAAATGGTTTAATACTCACAGAAGGGGTGGAGGGTCTCAACAACTGTTACAATTTTCCTTCTTTATCAATATTTCTATTTCCTTTTTTTTATTTTGTAATCTGAAACTAATTTCTTAGTTCCGTTCCGTGATAGCTCGGTTCTCCGTTGTGATAGCTTTATCCATATTTACACATTCGCATAGTATGTATGGATAGACCACATATGCTTGCATAAACTACAGCCTTCCATGGCAGATAAGCTAGAGAGTTGTTATTATTACAAAACCACATATTTTTACTTTATCTCCTTCCGTTCAAGTGAGGGAAAAGTGTCAAAGAAAAGTTATAAATTTTTAAACAAAAAAAAGCTTCTGGAACTTGAGTACGTATATTGATAAACCATTTCCATTTCCAATACAGATGGATTTTAATGTTTATAAAAAGGTGTGGGTACCTCCACGATTTGTATAAGGATGAGGGGATGCCTTTTAGTGACCTTAGTCCAACTTGTAAATATGTCTGATTTGTTAGGCATATCTCTCTATAATTTGAACTAGTTTGTAATGTGTTTCACTCCTCCGTCAGATGAATAATTTGGAGGGTATTGGTCTTAGGAGGAGCAAACTAAAAACATGTACATAATGGTATACGTTGTGGAAATTTTAGAATTTTAGAACCAAGAGTACCTTCCAGTGGCTATCAGTTCTCAGTTCCCACAAATTGCTCCCAAACATTTTTGAATGGCCAAGCAGACTTTTTGGCAACAATCAAATTTGTTTTTTACCGATAACGTTTCTTCTTTCGTAATTCCAGAGTCTATTTCTATCTTGTTGTACAAATATCCATGGATTACAAAACAATTGTCGGAACTCAAGCAACATTATGAAGCTGTCCAGAGCCACTGACGCTGACGTTTTGTGTATTGTTTGTTTTCACTAAAAGATGCGGTGTACCGATCGTGAAAACCAAAGTGCTGCTGTTTGGTTGTGCACGATTCTTTTTATAGCGCATAATTGATTTGAATGCGAAATTTTCCGAAATATACGAGTAACACTCAAGCAAATTATGTACATCAACTTTGTGTACTTGCAGTGGATGCAAGCTTCAAACTTTTATTTAGCTTGATGTCTTCTACATTCATCCGATTATTTACATGGTTACGTTGCGCGGTGCTTATAATCATTTATAGATACATTTTCCATTTAATATTTATGACAAAGCATTTAAGGTGACGGAGGTTGGTGTGCTTGACTACGATTGTAACAGTCATAGTAATTTCAAATACTGCATTTGTCTCAAAAAAAAAAACATATACAACCGACTGGTTGTTACAAGCAATGCCTTTAGTTCTATATGGTCATACAAAGTATTTATTTAGCTCTGTAATAACTATTCATACGTTTGAAGTGCTGGTTAGAATTGATTAGATAGCTGTGTTTAAACATACAAAGGTAACTCATACAACATATAAAAGACAATGCATTTGCAGAACAAAGGCAGGTCATCGAATTAAAAACTGGGCGAATTGTGGTATATTATTCAGGTGAATGTTGCAAGATTTTAACGTCCACAAGGCAACTTTGAGGTCATCTGGGGTCTAATCGCGTTTTCCGTGATCGAGCAATATGTGACCACAGTCAATCAAATGAAATGATGGCTCCCAGAACTCCTGTGAAGCTCCACAGAATAAATTGGAATAACATGTCTCATAGAAACAATCAGAAAAATTGCTATGTTTCAAACTGAACTGTGGAAATATCATTTAGATATAACGTTTAGGGCGATCGTTGTCGAAATGATCAATCTCTTATATTAACTTTCCATTCCTAAAATAATGGGTTTTAGGGAACAATCTAGCAAAAGAAATAGTTGGCGCAACTGGTAAGTATAGGCACCTGAGCCTAGCTTTGCTTTGTGTGAATAAAATCGAAATTTTGTGAAATAGAGCTGTTAAGCATTGAGTTCAGCTATTCACATCTACATTTTTGACTCTATATATTATTTGTGAAATAAGCTTAAAAAGAAAACAGTTTTTGAAAAAAATTATTCGGAACTTGTGAAAGGGACTTATTCGGCAGCTCTGATTTATCCTATGAATGCGATATCTATTAAAATCTCTTTAAAGTCTGGATACACATCACATAATATTACGATAATCGTTTTTAATAATTATAGACGACCATAATAACCTATTTTCCGCTCTATAGATAGTACTATGGCCATGGCCACTTCCCGCAATTTTCCCTCAATTGTGCGGTATCACAAAAGACCTACAGCAATATGGTCTAATTGTGTCTTCCGAGGCAGCCACTTTACATAATCTAACCTATTTTCTAAATCAACTCTTTTCGGTTCTCCTCAAATTTCATTACATTTGCTATCTCTCGGGGTCTATCATTACAAAAATGATCGCCTAAAGTCTCACTTTTGTGTAACATTATTCATAATTGGATTTAGAGTACCAAAGTAGTGTACAATTAATTTTAAAACTCTCGAGCATTCTAAAACCTTTATAACGTTGTGAACGTCTTGGTCTTTGAATTACTTTTTGGTTTCTTTGTTTCAGCAGTAAAAAAAAAAGTCGTAGCGACTTGACAAATTAAAACTTTCAGTTTGAACTGTGAACACACACTTTAACCGATTACCGAACTGTCAATGTCAAAATATTCAGTAAAATCAGCATTTTCATTACGGTGAAGTACATGAAGGCAAAGCGTTTACAAACAATTCAAATTTACTACCTAAATTCCGAGTCGTTGGTCGCAACTTTAGAGCGTTTTCGTCCGTAATTCTCGTCGCAGTAGACAAGCAATTCATAGTCTAGTGGAAAAAAATATGCATTACTGGAGAGGTGGGAACCCTCATGTGCTTCATGAAACAGCACTTCAACCGAAAAAAGTCACTGTTTGGTGCGGTTTTCATGCCGGTGGCGTCATTGGGCCGTTTTTTTTCGTCGATGAAAATGACGATAAATGGTATTCGCTACAGAAACATGTTCGAACGTTATTTCTTTGAGTAATTGCATGAATTGGACATCAGAGATATGTGGTTCCAACAAGATGGGGCCATAAGCCACACAGCGGGTGCAACAATCGAGTTATTGAAGTTTCAGAACGTGTTATCTCGAGGAACGGACCCATCTATAGGCCTCCGAGATCGTTCTGACTTAACGCCTGTTAGGTTGGGTTCGAGGAGCACCTAGTCGCTGGTTGTCGATGGGGTCTCGCCGTGGTTGAAATGGGTGAAATAGAAATGAAATACCAAAAAAAAAGTTATGTTAGTTTCGGGATGGTTTTATTCTTTTCCAAAATAATATGTCTACGACGAGTGTTGTAACGAGAGGAAACTTATAATTATGAATTGACATTAAAGAAAGGTTAGATCAAGAAAATAAAGTGGAACTTAAAGCTCCATCTGACAGGATTTAATATGGAACTTATAGAATCTAGTACAATATTTTTAAGTGCATATAGTGATGTGCTTCCACATGATCAACGCCTCTAGACTTATATGGGGCTTAAAAACTGTCATTTGCCAATAACTGACGCCGATCAGTTTAAACCTCGATTTGGACTTAATTTGAGTGAATTGACAGTAAACACAGAACAGAACACAAATGACATCTTAATGTTTTTTCACGGCGCCACCCCTCGTGATCGCATAACTAAGAATAACTGTCATAAAAGAGCTTCTCAATTAGCCGTTTGGACTTGGCATAAAATTGTAGATCCCTTGCATTTGTCCCAGAAAGGAAAACAAATCACACAAAACGAATGGTTGTGAGAAGCTCCCTTACTGACCTGTTGCGCCCAGTTTTTATTTAACTGTTAACACTTAAACTGCTAAAAATATTGCTTTCTTCAACAAATTTCCGTAGGTGGTCACAAAACCCGATTGGAAACTAGACCTAAACAAGACTAACACTCAACGCCCCTGCATGTCAGGCACAAATCTGTAGCAGAGACGATGTGCGAATATATAGAATAAATAAACAAGTTATATAGTATATTTACTAAAAAACAACAATACCACGTCAGATGTTGTTACTACATTTCCGATATATATAGTGCAAACATTTTGTGTAACTTATTCGAAGGGTATTATTATATCGTTAATTGAAAAATTGCTACAAATGACATTTAAAGATACGACTGAAGTGAACACGGATGTTCAATCAACACAAAAAATTATCTAACTTAATGTGATCACTGCCGAACTTTTAGTTTTAAAATTATAATTACTGCACAGAGCACACTGATGCACATGAGATAGAGATGCTCACTCACGATTTTATTTGTTTACACTTTTTGTATTCGCTGACATTGACACCAACAAAACATCAGTGCAATGTCATCTTTTCCTAATTTTGATTACCTAACACCGTTGTTCAGGTTTCCCTCAATCTGCATAGTACAGTTCTGCCCAGTCTAATGGAAACACGAAGAAACTAAGGCAAGGTCGTTAATTGAAAACACTTTCAATTTTTTTCAAAAACAGAAGAAGAAAAAACTGTACACACGACAAGATGTCGGAATTATCACAAGAACCCGCGCCGGCATGTGTTTCTCTGGCGCACAACAAATCGCGTCTATTTAAATGTACTACAAATACAAACCGACAGGGTGGAAGCAGACCGAGTGAATGGATGCTAACGCTAGTGCCCACGAGTAGGTATGTTAAAAATGAATTTTTGCTAATAAAAGCATGCCGCGCGCCGCCGGGACTTGGACTGTGACTGATGGGATGGGACTCGGGGCATGGAAGGGGAGCAACCTAAAGAGTCAGGTTGATTTGACGCTAGCGTCGTATATAGGTACTGATTTGATTTAACCAAAATAGTGCGCTTTGTTGGGACGATCTCTCTCGTTTTCGCTCGTTGCTTAAGGGAGAGAACAATCTTCCTATGGCTACATATTTATGTTTAAAATTATAAACAAAAAATATTCAAGCGATATACGCGTATCAGCTGTTGTTGTGCTTCGCTGTCGGAATAAACGGCCGTCTATATTTATGCAGCTGCACTGTCAAAGGGGGAAGTGGGTAAATAATGATAAAACAAATTAAGCTTCAACTCCAATATTTGGTATGTTTTATGAACTGTCCCCAGTCATTGCGAGGCATTGTGTAAGAGTGTGAGTACATGCGGATTTGTTTGCTTTTGTTTGATTTATCATAGAAAGACGCTAATGAGCAGAAGATGTGCTAATCATCGTTTTGATTAATGTGCCTGTAGTGGCTGATGCGTGAGAAGGACCCTGAGAATTATGTGCGACCAATTCGTCTTGGGCAGGTGATTTTGCTTGCACGCAAAAATAAGTTTAGCCTTTGGCGGTAGGTGTATGATAGAAGCGGATGTTATGTTTGGCCTTGTGCTTGAAACCTATCTTGATCGAGACTTTGATTATAGTCTTTCTTGAATTAGAATGGGTGTTCATAGATTTGTACGCTACACTGCGGTTTCGACAGTGGTTTTAAGACTCTGATAACGAGTGAAAACAATTGCGCCTGGTTGCAGAGGTTCATATTGAGAGGCGTTTTTGCGGCTATCATTGGTATCATTGTTTCGGTTCGCTTTTGTCCTCACAATTTTGAACAAAACAATTCGTATTGTTGACTGCAGCTAAATTATCCACCTGCCCGTAATTGTACAGACTAAATTGCTGATCGATGAATTAGTTATTTGACCGGGACCGGGTACAGATGTACCTATATATTACTTGTTATTGTCGCGCGGGTTATAGGAGACGTATTTATCTATACATACGAATAGCTGTACATTTAAATGTTTTCTGTTCAGTAGATCAAAAATGAGTACATATTATTGACTGGTGGCGAGCGGTATTGGCTCCCGACTGAATTTTCACCGCTGGAATGGACTTTTGAATTGCTTGAATGCATGCGACAGGGGATTGGACAAGAATGCCGAATGTCACAAAATCATCTTTCGGGCGGTATAAAAAATAAGAAACATTTCGCGATAGTAATAATTATTTTTAGTGTCCAGGCGAAAATGTTTGAATTCACAATGGCGGAATTTTCGATACCAAATTGCATAAAAAAAAATAATAATAAAATGATTATTAGTAAGGCCTATTTGTATTCAATGGAGAGCGTTTGACAGGCCCTCTGGATAGTTGTGTACTGGTGAGCAAATTGTTGAACATAGTTCATAATAGTTCTGTTCCTTAATGAAAATGCATTTGAACATATCAAGGCGCAAGTGCATGTAACTCACAAATATACCGTCGTATAAAACTCAAGATGTAATGGTTTTTATCTCATAAACAGTTTTACAAGAACCATAGTTGTGGAACAAACGGATCTGCAAGACCGAGAGTTTGGCATTCTCTTAGCGACCAAGATTGAAGAATTCTGTGGCCAAGATTTGGCTGCTAAAAAACAAACAAAAATTGTAAAACCTTTGTCATTGCGGGGACTTGCTTTCCCTACGATTCGGTAATACCTCCTCACCCGAAGGCTGTTATCGAACTCATTAAGTATTGTGATTCTCCGGAAAAGGTATTACCTACTTATATATGCACCGAGGCTAATGGGCATCGGTATGGTCGGAAACGACACTTTTCCTACATCAGCCACATATACGAACTGTCAACTCAATCCTGTCTAGGTTCGTCGGCTACCCCTCCATAAAGGTCAACGGAAAAAACAGTTCCTGTGATCGATCTAGGCCAATCAAAACTGAGACACAACAAGTCTCAATGTCAGACTAACTAATGTCGTTTTCCATTGGCTTCACTCGGGGATCCGCACTCATTCTGTAATCCAATGGAACAAGAAAACTGTTTCTGATTTAATCCACAAAAGGATTAGTGAAATGCCAACAAATAATCTACGGCTAATGTCAGCTGACTTGTATTTATAAAATACATAAATTACACTTGTGTGAGTGCTTCTAGAGCGGATTCTGACTTTAATTCGAGAAGCGCAATTCTCTTCTCAGAATCACAAGAAGAGTATTTTTTGTGCCAACGGTTTCAGAAGTGATTTTTTCGATTCCGGACGCTTCTTTTTGCCGGAAAACGACATAAACTGGAGACTTAAATGTCCCCAGTGCATAGACTTTCCACTTTTTGTTTTGGCACATCCAGATGGCAAAATCAAAACCGAAAAACATTAGATTCCCCTTAGTGCTGTCTATATATTATATATATTGTAGCAGAATATAGGGATATTTCGATTTTCCCATTGTAAACGTTTGTTTGTACAAGTTTCAAATTCAATTGTAGTTTTGTGGTACAAATCCCATGGTTCATTGATAAAATTCACCTGTTGGACCGAAGAAATATTTGAGGTTAGGAATTATTATTAAAAGTGAGACACAACAAGTACTATAGATTTTTATTTGCAGTAAATTTATTGCCCCAGCTGTGGGTGAGAAGATTTTGAAATGAAAAACAGACTGGTGTTATCATCGTTATTATAAAGAAACAGAGTGAACACGATCAATGTTTAAGAAAATAAAGGGTAATCGCAAACGCGTGCGTTTTTAAACAATTTATATGAGTACTAAGAACAGTCACTGGCGGCGCTAAAAGTCTGTTGCACACATGAAAAATATCGACGATATAACACAATTGTATACATAAGTCCACTCAAATTAGTATTTTCCAATAAATAGGTAGCACGCCACGGCAATACTGCACTTGAAAATCTTCCATTTCCATTGCATAGCCGTAGGCTACTAAAAAAAAACTAGCCCTATAATCAGGCAATGCTATGTACGAATACTAGTTTGCTTTTCATTTTGTTTAAATGGTGGTAAGAATTTTCCGTTTGCATTACAAATTTAATAAAATGGACAACCTTCGATTAATGCATTTTATTTCGTTACAAGAACTAGTTTCACGGCCACGGTGGGGAGTTTAACACGCAACCATCCACTTATTGTTCCAACGATTATAACTCAACCACGCCAAAGTTCAATTTAATTACCAGCAAGTATCCGTGGACTTTATTGCCATGTCGTTATTTTGGATCGCGCTGCAGTGTGCAATGTGTTATACTGAACTACTGCATAATACCTACATATTCTATGGACGGAAACAAATTTTGCACGACCCATTACTACGTGTGTGAATACATGTAGATGTAGGTATATATTCCGAGTTGACGAAAGACCCTTATGGAAATAACACTGCAAGAATATATTCGGATGATTCACAAATGTTTACAAAGTGCCTTTTGATAGTCAGATTTGGTCTCTGTATAAATATATATGTTTCAAATTGATTTACTGGTATTAATAATACCGAAAGTATCCGTAATGATGTCGTTCGCCCACCCATTTATAACATGTGTTTCAAAATTTAAAACAATAAGTAGATATTTCTCTTTCTGTGGGTAATCCCAAGATCTGGGACGTCTATCTTAAATGAAGTAATCAATTTACACAGTGTCCTTGTCACTTCAAAGTATCTATGTGTATATAATGTAGCTATGTACTTTGAAACTAGTTAACCCTTACACCTTAGAGACAGTAATTTGTGTTTTTAAATACCCCTGGGTAACTGTGCCTATTGCACTGCATCGAATTAAATCATCACTACTGAATGAAATGTATCATCGCAACATCAATGGTTGACTAATTTTCTGTAGTAAAATTCTTCTCGAAACAAAAATGTCACAGATAAACTCGAGATTTGTTAACTTTTTCACCCGAAACTTGACATATGGGCACGCAAATATGATTTCTTTATACTCACCAGCAACTTAAGCCATCTTTCGAATTGTTTATTATTGTTTTTCTGTTCAGATTTTTACAATTAACTATGAACTGTGCTTTTATGTTTCACTTTCTGACAGCGAAAAATGTTATTAAATGCGCCACATCCTCTTTTGTCCGTGTGTGTTTATTTTCTGACAGGACACTCAAAATGAGTACTACCGTTTTACTATAGAGAGATATATGAGTTAGTTGTGTGGAATAACAAAGGAGAAAGGACTCATGGGACGTGTTACTACTACCCCTATTTTTGGTCGCTCATGGTAGGGTTACCGTGCTGTAAATGTTTAGTGGCTAAAATAGTGTATTTTTACAAAAAAAACTTCTGTCTTTATATTCTTTTAAATGTGCTTCGTATCTTCGGAAGAGAATACTTTCAGTGTAGTCCAAACGATAGAATCCGCAAATATGTTGCTGATTAATAAAATATCAACTCATGAAAGGTGACCCAAAAACATTTCATATGCCGGATAAAGTACAAGTACTTTAGGTTATGTTATCTTTCTGCTTTTCTGTTCGTTGAATCCGTTGACAGTTTATTTTTACAAATTGAGATAAACAACCAACATTAATTGGTGGAAAAATGAGGAAATAAGAAAACTGTCATTAACGTTAATAATGCGAAGTATATAGCAGTCATTTTGAAACGCCGATGACAAGTCAATGATAAAAAAAAATTGCCCTTGGAATTTTTCTGAAAGAATAAAAATTGTGTACTTAGCGACGGATTTCATGAGACTATTCTTCTTCCGTTGAAAGGGAATTAAGGGATTCTATAAGTTGGGACATTTCTTCACTCATGATCTTAAATGAAGTGGTGCATATCAACAATAATTTTGTATTTAGTATTTAAAAACTAAATCTGATGCAAATGGCGCTGCAAATACATATTCACAGCTGTCACAAACGGATGAAAAAATTCCATATTTCATGTAGTTTTTTAACTGTCTGGTCAAAGTAATACATCAGAGTTTAGAGCTCTTTGATATGCTCTCCATATATTTATGGAATCACTGGCTTTGAATTCAATCTATCTGTGATGTCCTTCTAAATTTGTTTTGTACAAAGGCCCTATATTGGGATAACAAAATTGAACTATGGTAACACTCTTCAACAACGAAGTAGGGTAAGCACAAATTCAATCGACTACAAAAATTAGTGACTGCACTGCAAACAGCTGTGTGTGCATCACCAGCTTCACACTTTTTGAGTTTAAAGTGGAGTGGTTGTAAAACATCTGAACAGCCGAATGTTTATAATTATTGTAATACAGTGCTTCCCCCTTTTTCGCAGGACAAAAAAATACAACTCATTTGAGAGAGAATTTAGATTCTGCGCACAGAGCTGAAACTCACTACTATCAATATGAGTTATTTTTACTTCTTGCTGCAGCAGCAGTGCGTGGTCGTAGCTGGTGTTGCCATAAAAAGTAAATATCAGAACAAAATTGCAATGTTGGCCAAGCCAGTCCCGTATGCCGTATTTGAGGCCAAGTTTTGTGGGTGGTCATGGAAATGTAACAAGGATAATCGCTAACTAGCTGTGGGGGTGGTGGTTGTGAGAGTTACACAGTTGGCAGTTGGGTATACAATATACAGCCGCATACCTAAATCTTGTGTACTAATAAAATACTACTGTAAACTATGACCCACGTGTTCCATAAGTCGTGCGAATGGATGCACTTGGTTCTGAAATTGATTAATGATATCTGTTGTCTTTTTCTGTTTATGAGGACATTACGCAACCTGTTGCTCGCCGTGAATATTTATTTATTTATTTATCTAACGTACAATCTATTGTCAGAGTGACAAGTGTTGAGTGTACAAGTAATCTATCAAATAAATTTACACAAAAATTTGTTGATGGGGAATAACATAAAAGAAAACAATGACAACAATTTATTACAATTATTTTAAAAGACAATGAAAAAAAAAGAAAAGAAATAAAAAAAAGAAAAGAAATAAAAAAAATAAGAGAAATAAACACCAGATATTCAATAAACATTATTTATAAAAAGAAACTATTTATGACTGAATAGTCTAAGGACAACAACCATTTCTTAACACCTTTCAAAAATACATTTTTATTACTCCCACACCTAATAATATCTGGAAGTGAATTAAACAAACGGGGTGCGGTGGCATAGTAAAATCTTTTAAAGCATGCTTTATAAATTGTAGGAACAATTACCAAATTGCTAGTATTGACCCGCAAATTGTAGTTATCTACGTTTCTTACAAAGTAAAAACCCGAGTTTTCGAAAAATATTTTTAAGACTTTGTAGCAGTAAAGATGCCTTAGCGGAAGAATTTCAAGGTTTCTGAACAACAAAAGACTTGGAGTTCTGCAGTTTACTTTGCATACAATCCGTATTGCATGTTTTTGTTTTATCAATAGTGGTTCCGTTTTATTACAATATGCACCACCCCAACAAGAGATACCATATTGCAGCTTAGATTTTAAAAGACCATTGTATACGAGCTCAATGAGTGGTTGTGGACAATATAGACTAAGATGATACAGTTGTCTTACCACTTTATTAAGGTATTGTTTAAGTTAATGTGTATGATTATTCCAACAGAGCTTGTTATCTAACACTATACCTAAATATTTAAAATTGTCAACACACTCCACCCTGAAACAATCATTGCAACAAGATTTAAAATTGTTGAATGCTATAAAATTATCATTAAGATTGGTAAAACAAAATTATTTGCAATTCGGAGAGTGATAATAAATCGGCAAATCATCGCAGATATTACGTTTAATATCAAATATCATAAATTTGGTTTTATCACCGATTATAAGTTTGTGTTTTATGAACCATTTTCTCAATAAATCGAGGTCATAGTTCACATTCGCAAAAATATTGAGCAAACTAGCATTTGAGTATGAAAGAGCAGTATCATCAGCAAACGCTGTAACTTTACCTTTAAAATGTTGGACAAACAATGAGTTGACATATATCAGGAACAAAATAGGACCCAAAACTGAACCTTGTGGAACACCAAGTTCAATGTAATTCGGAGCGCTGAAAATATTTTTGATTTTGACCATTTGGCTTCGGTTTTTCAAATACGAAGTAAACCAATTGTATGTATTACCTCTAAACCCTATTTTAAAAAATAGGGATGTATGTAGGTAATGTTACTGTAATGCTACTCTTTTCCATTTTTGAGCAGACTGGAAGGGTTCTACATTTTTATACCGAATCGAAACAGCTAAAGCGAGATTCACTCGATCAGTTGTCATACTTGGCTCAGTGAGGGAAAATACTTAAAATGTAATTAATCTGTATATACTTCCGCTTCTTTTTAAGGAGGAAACAGTTACGACACCGAAACTGCGCCTTTCCGTTGCAAATGCACATACGACATACCAGCAACTTTATCTATCCAACCGCATATGTATTTAAATCTGAAACATAACGTACATCTGTTATCTTGAGTGCACGAATTAGTGAGAACATTTCTTGGGCTTTTATCTACATCAAAGACACACGCCCTTATCAAACACATCACATCCGCAATAGACACAATGCCGGATGTCACACGATAGCCCAGCACAAGACGTCACATTCAAATGACAGAACTGCCAATACTGCGTATCTTATCAAGTGCATAGTGGCAATCAAATTTGACAAGTTTTTGAACAGAACACGATAAAAACTAACCCATTTAAAACATGTGTCAAATTGCTAACCAAAATTATAGCGTATATCACACAGAATACAAACAAATATTCCATTGTGCGTGAATGTTTTTATTTTCTAGGGAACTCCTGGCAGTACCGATGCTGCCGTCAGTCTTTTCATGTAATCATTATCACAGATACAGTACATCTTTGCACTCTTGTCATTAATGCACCTCGAGTCCTTCTCATACGAATCCAGCCGGCTGACGTTGTCGATAATCGTATATGTCTGCGCTGTTTTCGAATAAGCAACGCTAGCTTCAAACATGGCCTTAGCTGCTGGCCCGACAATGAATCGAATGCGATAGATGTCCGTATTCTCACCATGCTCCCCGGCCAAGTCAATCTTCATCTGGGCTTCTTGGATTGATCGCAGCTTTAAGGGCACGCAACGTGGAACAAATTTTCCATTTTTCAAATACGCATTCAAGTGGGCCAGAACTGCTTTGACTCCGTCGACGATTACGCTCTTTTTGGTGTCGATGTTTTCATAGGGAACACACGTACACCAGTGATCGTCAATGGCGATATCTTTGCACGATCTCTGCTCCGGAACGGGGTAGAACAGACTCTGACAATTGGGACAGTCTACTGCTTGGGGTAGCTTGCCCGTTCGGCCTGACAACTCGATGATGTGCTTCATGGTCATGTGAATGTCATACGGATTTGTCAATCGATATCGATTCACTCGAAGAGCTTCCGCAAAATCGGGATGCTTTGCCCGGAACCAATAGGGCAGCCATATGAAAACAAACGGCAGTCGCTCATCGAGAAACCCCTGCTTAAGCGCCCTCAAAGCCCCAAATCTCGTTCCATGGTCACTGAAGAATATCACAATAGATTCGTCCAATATGCCGCGTTCTTCCATATCATCTACATATCGAGCTATGCGCGTGTCCATAATGGATGCGTCATCGAAGGAGTTGTGAGTGAAGGTGTTGGTCCAGAAGAGGCCAAAGTATGGTTCACTCTTGAATCGGGTCGCCAGTTCAAGGGCGAAATCGTACACATACTCCGTTGAGTGGCGAAGACCGACGCAAAACTTCATCCCGGACTTTTTTTTCACCTCCAATTTATCCTCGATAGCCATCATAAATGGTCGTGGATAGTAGTCAACCGGGACGTTTACAAATCCCCTTACCACATAGTCGAAGGTGCTCATCCAGGTTTCGTCTTCCAGGTAGCCGGTCACGTATCCGTTTTTACGAAAGAGGTCCCAAATTATATTGCAGTTGTCTAGTCCGCCCGTCTCCGGTAGCTTACACCTTGAGTAGGCTGTCGTCAAGTTGTACCCGCTTAGCAGGGCCATCAAATTGGGCAGAGTGTTCTCCGCGACCTGCGGTGAAGAAAACAATTGGTCAATCGTGTGAAATTTAAATAGCGTTTTTTAGAGTGAGTAGGGGGCGGCGATCTAGATGCATTCGAATTTTGACAAACGATCTGATCGAACGCAAGTGTTGGGTAATCGAGTAGGGTAGCTCCTTGAAGGAACATTCCGTATTTAAGTTATTCAACTAAACTTTTTATACAACCTTGTTCGCACAACCAGGGCCAAGTAGCAAGTGGCTTCTTACCCAACTAACCATCAGCTACCTACTGAAAGAGGCAGCGAATGGCTGGTGTTATGTTTACTCAGCGCGTGCCGCATTTAATCAAATCAAAGGTTGTTTGTTTACTCAGCCGAGGTAATCAAAACGCTGCACATCTGTGTCATCTAAAACTAAATTATCGATTTGCACAAATATGTCCACACTGCATAGATAAAGCTATCAGCCTATACTCACAGGCACTCCGCATGACCAACGAGATGCGATTGCGATTACCTACACTTTTTTTTTCTGAAACATGGCCAACAAAGCTTATTAGTGATTGATCGCTCGCCGATGTTATGAGTTATAATTCCGCGCACCGCCAACGTTTTTCAACACCAGAAACAAATTTAATTGTGTCTCAGTTCACAGTGAAAAATAGAAAATAATTATTTGTCAAATTCCCGAACTAACCTTATTGTAGCCGCTCATTTCGAACCAGCCGTTGTTCAGGAACCTGGCAGCAGTCTCCGGCATCGTGCGTCGCAAATTAAATCGGGACATGCTGTCGATTCCCATCAGGAGCACACTCGCAGCGCGGCGTTTGTCACTCCGCATGCCAAATGTCTTCAGCCTCGCGCGCACCTCTGTCTTTTCCTGTACAACAAAGTGGGCATCCTTTTGGACGGTTTTATTCCTTTTCATTGACGTACACGTTGTAATCAGTCCTTCTACATCTACAGGCAACACGTAACCATCGTTGAAAAGCGTGCACACGCCTAGCCTGTGCAAACAAAAAGTGCTCTCGTAAAGTATATTCTATACACACAATCACAAACTATTTCGTACTTGAATTCCTTGTCGACTCGTTGTCCCGTCCCCGAGCGGACGACCGACTGATAGCAGCAAAACACATCGTCGTCACTGTCGACTAATGTTCGCTTTGCAGCCTCGTCTATGTGCAGACTATAGGTTCGCGAATTAATATCAAAAAGGACCTTCGTGACCGGCAGCTCGTCCGAGCACGATGAATAGTTTTTCTTTTTGAATATCGCCATTACATCCGGGGTAAATGGATACACATCCGGCATCCGGCAATGATCGTTCCAAACCAGATATCCCGGCGGCGGTACATAGTCGGCGTCACGACCCGCCAGAGTTGTACTGAGCTTGTTCACAGGGTCGTCTGTTTGGTGGCGGTTTATTCAATCACTGCTGAGTGGCACACTTGCGAATTCACTTACCGCTGTTGATATATTTAGTTTTGTTAATCCTCAAGTTGAAAGACGTCGACAGGATCGAGTAGTTGTACTCGATCACTAAAACCGCCACAATTAAAACTATAACCACTTTAGACAGATGCTGAACGTTGCTCATGGTCTGTGGCTTTCTGCGAAATGGTTGTGCTCCCAGTGCACAACATCAGCAACGGCGATCTGGTCTGCTGCGGCAAATGTGGCCAACTCTTGACTGACGGAAATTCACAACCTGGTAAATTGTGTATGAGTGTTCTTTTGTTATCATTCAGTTGATAACTAATTTCATTGATTAATTTCTTGAATTTGTTATCATTAGTGACATATTTTATATGATTCAACTATGTACAGTGCTGGATTGGTTGTGTTGACGTTTGGGGGTGTATTTTGCCATTTTACCGATAAATTCGAGAGCGTATTTTGAATAGCATGTGCGATTTATTTAGAATAATTTTGTGTGCAAATTAGTAATAGATCGATAAAAGCGGCATTTGAGCAACATTTGGTACTTAGGTTCGATTTGGAGCTGAATGGAAGTGATTATGGGCAGAAAGTCGTCAAAAAGGCCTTTGAAGTGTCTATAGGTTTTATCGGAAAAAAGTTGATCCATTCTTATGCTTGATCTTGTTAGAGCACTTCCATTGATCAAGCCACCACTTAGCGATCTTAGTGGAACGAGTGGAAAACAAAATTTTAATGAACTCACAATACCTGTGAAATATCACGGAAGCTTTGGCCAGAATATAATAAAAGCCGGACCAAAAAACTATTGCAGTTTGACAGGTGATCGATACCTAAGTTAGTAGGGGCTCTAACTGGTCATAACTTCCTAAGAAACCACGCAATGAAACTAAGTCTCAAAGATGACGACATATGTAGAGGCTGCGAAGACGAGGAGGTCCACGAGGATACACCTCACGTCCTCTGTCATTGCCCGAGTCTTTGGCCCTTGAGGAACAGAACACTTGGAAGCTACTGCTTTCATGACTTACAAGAACTTTCTGATGTCTCACTGTCTGATCTTTTTAGGTTTGTAAGGACATCGGAATGGCTAGACAGTGTCTACTAACCACAAGAAGAGGGGATGAGGAATACCGATCCAACACCAACGGTCGACCCCATAACAAGGGCATCACAAAGGGCCCCCGAGGACCTAAGTGAGGTAGCGCAGGGTTTACACTGCTCTGCGCACCCATTTACCTAACCTAACCTGTGTTTACGGCACTTTTGATGGCGCTACAGTTTGAGGGCACAACAAATTAGCCTATTTTGCCAGTATGAAATTATATGATACTTTGCGACCAGCGAGGAGGTTCGTTTTGGCTTCATAAAGTAATTTGTTGTGTTCCATATCTTCCTTTAGACGCAGAGTAAGTTTTTCTGTTGCCTACTCTTCATCTTATAGAACTGGCAGACGTTTTCGTGGGGCAATCTACTATTTTCTTAAGATGGTACTTTTGTGGCCAGTGCCAAGAACACTTATGTCTTCGTTATTGAGCTCAATTATTTTTGTTAGATTCGAAACGAGCTAAGCTTATACATCTGTGATGAGTCTGTACCTTGGATTACAGCAGGAATGTCACCTGATTTTTGAGTGATTGTAACGTAAAGGTACCCCTGAGAGAGGTTCGGGACCGGTATGAAGGCGGAAGGCACCTCTTCTTGTCAAAAAATCCGAGTGTTTATATATCTTTGACCAGGTATCCAGGCAACGGTGTCAATTTTGAATTTTCGGAACAGTTCCAAACTATCTTTGACCCGATTGAATTTGGTCTTGGGGTCATAAAAGCTGCTCTTAGCTATCCGAAAGGTTGTAGAAGCAACGTCGTTGGCATTCTGTAAGCCAATGGGCCTTATACTAACAATCATTTTTACTCTTCACACTAAATATTTAAAAATGGGTAATTTTGCACGTTCGTAAAATCTAGCCTGGACCTTAAACATGATTATTAGTATCGTGCAATATTCATAAGCGGTTGATAGATATTGCGTGATTTACCGAGCCCTTCAGCTCCTTAGAAGCTATATTTGGTAGACAGCATTTAAACTTTAAAAGTTTGACAGCCACATGTACAACAACACTACACTAATCTTAATTGAGATACTTTTCTAGTTCCCATTTTTCAATGTTAACAGAACAAAAAAAAAAACACATTTTGCTAGAAGGGGGTGTGGCTGCATACTTGGACAGTGTCTTTTTATATTCATACAAATATCTTGTGAGATGATTTTTCTGCTGTGATGTGAGAGTCTGTTCAAAAGCTTCATGAAACTGGAGTTCGCATTTCATTCGTAATGAACTGTTTAGAAAGATTTACGTTCGCAATAGAAGTATGCATTATTTTATAAATTCCTAAGGAGCCTAAGAATCGCCTAACTTTAGAGTGAATATCATTAATTATGATAAACCCCGAATGACAATTTTAAGGAGCCAGTGAAAAGTTTGAGTAGCCACATCGCAGATAAATAGCCAGTTCTGGTAAAACTGCTTTTTGTGAAGCAGCTGATGGAACTCTCCACAAACTATTTACCTTTTCGAAGGCGTTTCGCTGTCCATTTGAAGACTCCAGTAAAAATTAAAATCAAACCATTAGGCTCATAACCGATTTTCTTTATTCCCTATAAAATAATTGGCAACGATTCTGTTGACAGTCCTTTGGTGTGATTTTCATCACAAATGCAGTACATCTTCGCGCTCTTGTCGTTTATGCAATTTGAGTTCTTCTCATACGAATCCAGGCGACTTACCTTGCCGATAATCTCATACGACATCGATGTCCTTGCATAGGCTACGCTAGCTTCGAATTTAGCTGCATCGTTTGCCTGGACAACGAATCGTATCCGATAGATGTCTGCGTCTCCCACTTTTATCTGACCCTCCTCAACAAACTTAAGCTCTAGGGGTACACACTGCGGAAAGTGTTCGCCACTCTCCAAGTAAGCGTTCAAATGAACCAGCACAGCGTTGGTTGCATTGACAATTCTCTCGTCTGTTACTTCTACATTTGCGTACGGAATACACGTGCACCAATGATCGTCAATGCCGATATCCTTGCACGACCTCTCTTCAGGCACAGGCACAAATAAACTCTGACAATTGGGACAGTCGACTGCCTGGGACTGTTTGCCCGTTCGGCCACTCAGTTCAATGATATGCTTCAAAGTCATGTGAATGTCAAAGGGATTCGTCAGCCGGTGTCGATTCAGAGTAAGTGCTTTGGCAAAGTCTGGATGTTTGACTTGGAACCAAGGTGGCAGCCATATGAAAACAAATGGCAGCCGCTCTTCGAGAAATCCCTGCTTGAGACTTCTCAAAGGACCATATCTCGAGCCATGGTCACTGAAGAGGATCACAATCGAATCGTCCAATATACCACGTTCTTCCATTTCGTCGATATACCTAACTATTCTGGTATCCATAATGGATGCATCGTCAAAGGACTCGTGGGTAAAGCTGTTCGTCCAAAATAGTCCAAAGTATGGTTCACCCTTATATCGGGTTGCAAGATCGAGCGCAAAATCGTACACATACTCCGCCGAGTGACGCAGCCCAATGCAAAATGTCATGCCTGACAGTTTTGTCACGTCTAGATTATCCTCGATGGCCATCAGAAATGGTCGAGGGTAATAGTCGACCGGTACTTTTACAAATCCCGGCACAGCAAAGTTAAAGGTGCTCATCCACGTCTCGTCTTCTAGGTAGCCGGTTACATAGCCACTCTGGCGAAATAGGTCCCAAATGAAATTGCAATCGTCCAGGCCGCCCATGTAGTTTGGCAGATTGCATTTAGCGAAAGCTGTTGTCAAGTTGTACCCGTTAAGGATGGCCATCAAGTTGGGTAATGTATTGTCGGCGATCTGTGGAAAAGGAAATAGAAAATAAATTAGATAGGTTGTTTGAATTTAGAAAGGATTTTGAAAATGAATTGCTGGCGTAACAGGTCCATATCTAGCTTCTCCTAACCATTCGTTTGTGTGTTTTGCTGAATTGAGTTGCTCTTTCATGACGGTTGTACTCTCAGATGTTTGTCAGACATTCGCGAGAGGTAGCGCAGTGCAAAACACCTTTAAATTTAAGTGCAATGAAGTTAGTTGCATCAATTAAATCGATCGCAAAGTCTGTCTATACCCCTCCTCATTTAAAAAAGGGGGAAATATCAAAGTAACGAGTAGCGAGTGTTTTTTTCCTTGAATCTTAAAAGAAGAGCCGCCGTTATTTTAAGCATTAGAAGAGTACTGACATGCCAAACTCTTTATCAAAGAACTGACGTCAAATAAACTTCAATGAGTGTCTTTACCTGAGCAATTGAGCGAGTAGCCAATCAAACTAAGACTCACCTTATTGTACCCACTCAATTCGAACCAGCTATTGTTCAGCAACTTAGAAGCTGTCTCCGGCATTGTCCGTCGCAAATTAAATCTTGACATGCTGTCGATTCCCATCAGGAGCACACTAACCGGCCGTTCCTTATCATTCCCCATGGCAAATGTCTCAAGCCGCTCGCGCACTTCTGGCTTTTCGCGCAAAATAAAATGTGCATCCTTTTGTACTTGTATGGTATTCTCTTTCACCGACATACATGTTATGATCAAACTTTCTATATCCGGCGGCACCACATAACCATCGCTGAAAGGCTCACATACGGTTAAGCTATAGGGGAGAACTATTTGGTTTGAGTTACAGGCTTGCAACGCTTTTAGAAATTGTTTCCTACTTGTAATCCTTGTCAATGCGATAGCCCGTTCCAGTACGTATGACAGTTTCATAGCAGCACGTCACATCATCGTCGCTCTCAACTAGCGTCTGTTTGGCAACTTGGTCTATATGCAGGCTGTAGGCACGCGCGTTAATGTTAAAGGCCACATTTATGAGGGGTAACTCATTTGAACACGAAGAGTAGTTCTTCTTCTCGAAAATGGCAATTGCGTCTGGGGTGAAGGGATCGACATCTGGCATCCGGCAGTGGTCGGTCCATACAAGGTAACCCGCCGGTGGGACATTGCCTGTCATGTGGGCATCAGCACTACGCGGGGTTCTGCTCAAATCGTTGATGTCTGCATCTGCTGGTGGAAGGGGAGTCTTAACAAATTTTGTCTAAGAAGTTGGTCAAACTTGGACTGACTGTTTTTTTTTTTAATTTGTGACTTTTCCGGAGATCATGTTAAGACCTTGCAATATTCCAATAACAAAGTCACCTTTTTCATTTAACACCAATCAGTCCAAGTTGTACTCCAAAAATATTTACCGGTGTCAATTTGAGTTACATCATTTTCTCCAGAGTACAGAGATGTCGAAAGTAGCAGGATATTATATTTGATCACTACGATTGTAACAATGAAGACGAACACAACTTTGAACAGTTTCTGGAAGGAGTTTCTTCTGAAAACTCTGCTCATATTATTTGCTTTTTTGTGACACTTAAAAGCTGAGTTCACAATCCACAGTCCATTATTGACTATACTTCCCGTATCCAATTTTATTTATTTTATTTTATCATAAACTCTGTCGAATCGATATTAGTCACTGCAGTTACTAAAAGCACTTGTAAGCCACTTGGCGTTTGCTGGCTAACTATTCGCAAAATTCTCAACTGATGCAAGTCTTGAATTTCCACTGCACGAATATGACAAAATAAAACAACTCGTAGGTACTTAATATTCTAATGAATTCAATAGACCATAGTTTGTTGGTCAATTGTTTGCTAATTAAGACCCGGCTGATTTATTAGCAATTTCTTTAGAACTAACTACGGATAAAGAGTTCACTGAAACCGTCATCCACTATACAATGCTAAAAGTTAAGTGAAGCATGGCTATATTTGTCCGAGTCCGAGTGGACTCAAGTTTACGTTCAACATAACATGTTAAACGTGCTTTCTTCTACTCATATTCAGTTCGTTATAAAACAAATTTAAAGCAATAAAAATGTCCAAGAAGCCCCAACTGTAAGAGATGACGATTTTGCAAATTAAAACCAGATCAAAAGAAACGTGTTCCATTTCTCTACTTAATCAGTTATTCTATTGACCTTGAAGAAGACTAATGCAAAATTTAAATAATCATACACTTACCTACTCGACAGAACCTGTAACGATATAAATTCTCCCACGTTAAGTTATTTATGACAGAAAATAAGTGAATTGTCCAAATATACAACAAGTCGTGGAAAGCTTTGGGTTGGAATGGGTGGAAGCGGTCTGAAATGCTTGGACAAAAAATGTCTATTCAATAGATGTTAACACTCGGTTAAGTGCCAAATAATGGCTTAAATTGTATCCTAGTGATGTTCAAGAACAAGAATTCAGCTTTTATGCTAAAAGTGCGTACTCATTTTCTATTTAGATAGAAAACAATTTTTTGTCTTTCTGACTTAAAATCAGTTGAAAATAATGAACTATTTTAATCGCACGCATTTTATGCCAATTAAAATACAGCTCCTTAATATCCAAAAAAATAATTCAAGGATAGTGTCCTAAAAGTCTAATTTACCAAGATTGAACAAATTTTATTCCGACGAAAACTTTAAATAAAATCAAATTCAGTTCTTTGTAAAAGAAAAAACTACGCTTCGTACAGTCATACACAACCGACTCACTTAAAACACTGCCCTATTACGAAATGAGATACCGATTCAAATTAAACGTGAAGAAACATTCAAAATGTCTGCGCCAACCGCAGATGCTCAGGTTATACATACGCTGTACAGTAGCATTTATCTATACGTCAAACTCGCATCAGGCACATCCAAAATAACTTGTTCATTATTGGACAGAAGAACTTCGGAAATGCCAGACCTACATTCAAGTATTACTCATAGGTAATAATTAAGAAAAAAGCAACAACAAAAAAAAATATTAAGAAATTTAAGTTTGTATTTGGGCAAATGAATAATCGAACAATTGGCGAACCACCAATTTTCGGAGTACATAATTTCTTCCAGCTGTCAGTTGCTAACCTTAAAAGAATGGCGTGTGTAACATGTCCCCAGTGGCAGTTTCGAACGTTGTTTATTTGTCGCCCTAAACATAAAAGTATTCAGAAGAAAAGCGGCATAAAAGGACACCTTGAAACAAATGTGTGCAGATTCTGTTTTTTTTTTTGACTGTTTGATTCTATTTGAAGCAATAAACTTTTTGTGCGGAATATGCAGCCATTTAAAAATAAACCCACATTTTGACAAACCTACCGGCTTCACAACTGTGAAGTTAAGTTTTTTATGTTCCCTAACATTTGACTGTGTTGTTGACAAATGAGGGGGCGGGAAAAAATAATAATATTAACAATTTATTCATGCAATTTATTGACTTCCAATGATTGATTTATTGCCCAACTGACATAATCTATAACAAGAAAATAAAACATGATAAGATATAAATTAAATTGAAAGTAAAAAGAAGTCACTGGACGAACGCTATCTTGAAGAATGATCCAAATTATGTATAATTTTTTTTTAGAAAAGCATTCAACATTAGGTTTGTTTGATGCGTTCGTGATAGCACTGAACTCATCCTGGTACTGAAAACCTGTGTTTGATATGACTTCTAGGGCACCACAGTTGTGCCCTGAACTGACCCCAGTTAATTTATCGGGGCAAGAATTCAGTGCTGAGTTTGCTGTCATTTCGCTTGCTGTTATTAATTTTCAAACTCATCATCTATATTCCGAACGCTTTTATAAACTAATTGCATTATGGCAAACTCAAATTCTAAATTGAGTTCACTCATTTTTAACAATAATCGGAAAAAAGTGTTACCAAAAGATAAATATTTGTCAATGTCAAAAACTGGCAACATTTTGCGTTCGATATAGAATTTTCAGGGTTGTGCAGGGTTTTTGAAATACGTGAAAATTAGCTGACACTTCTCAATGCGCACTAGTGGGCACTAGTACTGCCACGTCAAACAAACCTATTGACGACCATTTTTCTAGAAAGACAAACATTAAAAATGATAAAAATGATCTGTCAAACGTCAGCTGCCTGACAGCTTTTCCAATACATTTGATGAGAATTTTGTAAGATTCTCAGTGGAAGGGAAACATCTTCCTGTCTCGATGACGCTCTCTTTTACGAATTGTTCGAGTTCAGCAACGACTTTGAGTAAAAATTCGTAAAATTTTAAAGTAAAGGAACAGACCTTCCTTGTTTTCTTCTGTTTATTTGACACTGCCTTTGTAGAGAACTATTATATTCTTGTTATTTTTTATGAAAGGATTCAGGTCAGAAATTAAAACTAGTAACCTACGATTAGAGATGTCACATTTTTTTATCTTTTTCACCATTCTTCTGCACACTGCCTTACCATTCTTTCAAGTGCAGTCAGGAAGAGAAGGTAAGAAGCCGAATATTCAAAATTGACGCAGATGGAATGTTGTTGTTGTGAGTTTATCGTTAAACCTAATCGAGATCAGATTACTAGATAAGTTAAACATAAGTTTGGGAATTCTGGCTCTTTAGTCGCATATACTAATACTAGTAGCTTGTAGCTTCTGTTCTGTGTTCACTTTTAGATATTCCTTTCATAAGATTTGGCGAATAGTCGCCGAACGGCAATCTTCTCCTGTGTTTGATTGGGAAAATATCAGCATATTGCAATCGCAAAATACGAGTGACCGCGACTTTAAAAGCAACTGTGATACATACTCTTAAAATCGTCACGAGACAGCAACACAACTTAGGTGCTGTCCATTTGTACGAGAAACCGAAGGCAGGCAAAAATGTACGCATGAAGTCGGGTAGTTATATGCAGAAGTAAAAAAACCTTTTATTTAGCCTGTTTTCATAACTCCAATTATTGTGCAGCAATAGTCGCATTTTAAGTTCATTTTTTATGTGCTATTTATTTGCGCAGAAGAGACACCTTTTTTTTGATCTAGATCACACTTTAAACCTCCTTTTTCGAAATCTTGATTTCATTTTAGAGTTGCTCCAAATTTACTGATACTACTGATACAGCGATTTCAGTTGTACAAGTGGAGTTTATTTACGTTTTCGTAAAATTGTTTCCGATTGGACAGGCGGAATCTAAAATCTGAGATCGATTTGGAATCTCAAACCCTTTTATACAGAGGTTTTTAGGAAGCTTTGCCGGTCTGAAAACGTCCCACCTTAGTTTACCAAAGCCGAACTGATCCTTACAAATGTCAAAATGTCAAATGTCAAAAATTTACAACCACAAACAACTGATTTTGATTAAGATGATTTTATTCGTTTACTTATATCATTACATGTATAAATTCAAGTTCAATGTCTTTCCACTTCTGCTTTATCTAGCATATACTCAATTTGTTAAATTCTATTTATAAATATTCGAAAATAAATTCAAATTAAAGAAAATAAAAATTAATAATATAAGAGCAATTTAAAACGTATTTACATAATAAGAATAAAAATAAAATACAACATTAAATACGAAATAACATTTGAAAATGCCTCGAAAATGAAAAAGCCAAAACGAATAATACTTTTTCGTTTATAAATTACGGTAATAGAAATTTGTTATTCTGTATTAAATAAGGTTACTAAATTGCAATTGACAGCATCACTAGTTCAGAGGATAGAGAACAAAATTCGACTTGGAAAAATCTCCCGTTCATTCGCCATCGGTCGTCGCAGGTATCCGGTCAGAATTCAAAGTCGAATTTTAACAATTTTTAAATAGGGGGTTTCAATAATTTAATAAAATAATACATCACTCTCTCTCTCTCTCAGTAAAGAAACAATGATTATCCTTTGCTAGCAAGGCGCCAATTAACAATTACATTTAGATATACGCTCAAGTTTTACATACGAATTATTGACGTGTAAACTAAATTCGAAGAAGAAAAATTCAATTAAACAACGAACTGACGTTCTGACATTGACTGTTCGTTCGAAACATTCCCCTCACTTCCACAATGGCATTGGTGGCTGCTGTGCTGGCAAGTCAGCTGGAGCAGTGATATAGGCTGGGGCCGGGCAACCTGGGAAATAAAGACAAACAATAGCAAAAACCAAATCATGGCATCCCTATGCAATAACTTACGGCAGACAGAGCACGTCTCCTCGTCCGTACCATCCCCGCAGCCGTCACGACCCGAACAAACAATAGCTGTCGATCTGCATCGGCCGTTGCTGCACCTGTGCGGGCAATATGCATTGATGCCACCACTCTTGCTCCTGCTGCTGCTGCCATCAACGACTGCAGCGGTTAGCATTCTCAGGAAGATATTCGGCACAGATCGTGATCCACAGAGATGTGGCGGCTCGTCACTGCCATCCTTACACGAGATAATTGCATTACAGTACTCATATTCCGGCAGGCATTCGCCACTGTTGCAACGGAACGTGTTCGGTGGGCATTGGCCACCTTCGGTCCTCAAGGAATTACATCCGATTTCGTCCTCACCGTGTGGGCATTGTCTCCTACCGTCGCAGAGTGCGGCACGACTTATGCAGCGTCCACTGTGCTCGCAGCGAAATGATTCCTGTGGGCATGTTTGGTTAAGTCGTGCATTAAAAGTGCATTCCTCGTCGGAGGCATCTGTGCAGTCTGGGCGGCCGTCGCATACGAAGAACCATGAGATGCAGACTCCACTCGAGCGGCACTGTTCGAAATTAAAACCATTTATTTATAATTTGCCAAATGAGCAGCGGAGACAGTGTACGCGAGTTGCAGTACTATGTGTGTAAGCAGGGGGACTTACCTGGAATGTTCCTGGACTGCAACCAGTACGTGCGGCGCTGCATTGTTTGTCTGCTTGTCTCTTGGAGGCGCAGTCACATATCCCCTGGCCATTGCACACGGTATATGGGTCAGCTAGTTTGCACTGTCTGTCGTTGCTGCATTTCAGGCCTAGAGAAACCGGACCGTTGCCGAGCTCTACACGCTTGCGGATCTCTATTAACGGAAGGGGATTTGGTGAGATTTTGCTTCTAATAGTTGAGTGGGTCATCATCATAGAGCTAGCAGGCAAGTTGGACAGAAAGCTCAGTGTGTAGCCAGAGCAATTTTCTTTTTAAGCTCGGACTGTCAAGGATAAGCGGTGTGTCTTTTTGAGCTCAGAGCTCAGAGAGAAAAGTCTGAGTACAGCATACTTCGACAGCTGACCATATGAATGCTAAACAGAAATGCGGACGCATTCAGGGGGCTCAACCTTGAACCTCTCGGTGGAGTTCGAGTGGGAAGCAATGCGAACATTGCCTAGAAACAGTGGCGTGTTTGGAAGATATTCTCGGGAGGTGTGGCAGTTTTAAAAAGCTTTAAGAGTGCACACTGTTCAGTGCGCCCTTGCTCAGTAATTCAACACACTAAGGACCAACATTTTTTGTGGAATTGGCAAGGTGGTCGATACTCCTTTTGGTGGGTAATGTGCCTGCCTGCTAGCTCACTAATCCTGCTCCAAGTTCCCCCCCACTTACCTGGCTTGGATGTCAAAAACGAATCGGTGCTCATATGCGACGATGGAGTCGTGGAGACGTCATCCTCAAGTGGCATGTACGGTCTCAGAGTAGTCGAAACCGGAGCAGCTGGCTCCATCAGAGTAACGCGACTGGCCAGGCCCAACATTGTCTGTGTGGTGATCTCGAAAATATTTGGCACCTCTGTGGTAACGTCGATACTATTTTCCAAGAGCGACCCTGGCGTCGTTTCGACGACAAGGTTGTCCGAAATCAACTCCTCGTGGTCGTTGGAAGACACGAAGGACAGATCAAACGGCAGATCCTCTGGTGACAGGGTTTGCGATGATGGCTGCTCACCGGTAGCCACCTGCAGGGGAGTTGTTGCTTCGTGTGTGTCTACTTCGCCGGAATGGGCGCCGCCCATCAGCAGCTCGGACAGAATAGTTGGATAGTAGATTCCTGAGGCCGGTGTTTGGTCATTGTGTACGGTTCCCTCGGCTTTTAGGTCGTCATCGGTGTTCTCTGGCTGTGAGGTGGTAACTGAATCCTCCTTATTCCCCTCTTCGTCCATCAAGCCGCTGAGGATGCTCAGAACGGAGTCGTTCTCATTGAAATGTACGTCTTCGGAAATGCCCACATCCTCGTCGGCTTTCACCTCATTCTCAGTAGAACTGACCGCATCGGCTGCAACTGGTCTATCGGTGGTGATCAAAGGTTCTTCCTCCGCTTTGACGGGCGACTTCTCTTCGTCCTCCGCAGGGGGTGCCACCTCAGCCGGTTCATCGACCAGATGGTGATCTTCAAACTGTTCAAACTTTTCGATTTCACTGTAATCAGATTCGGGCGCGGCCGCTGTCTGAATCTCTGTCACCGGAGGTTCGGCTTCACTTTCATTGGCATTCAATTGAAGTTGTGATACGGTCTCATCGTGCGAGGTCTCATCGATATTCGCAGCGGGTAGTGGGTCTTCCATTTCGAAAGTTGGGTGGACAGGTGTCGCCACATCTGTTATTGGTTCGTGATCTGCATTCTCTTCGAGTTCGGTGTGCACATTTGAATTCGCCGCTTGGGGGTCGATTTCGAATTCCTCTGTATGCGTATTCTCTCCTTCTTCGATTGGTTTTGGTTCTGGAGCGCTTCCAAGCTCTGCATCACTTTCGATTTTCTCATCGGACTCGACGGCACCGATGGTGTTTTCTTCGCTGGAAATTGGCTTCTCGTTGGAAGCCAAAGTTTCTTCACCTTTGATGGCCGTGAGAGTTTCACTTGGCACTGCGTCAGCTGTGGTAAGTGGGTTATTGTCGCTGGCACTGTGTACGGGTTCGGCTCCTTCAATTATGTTGTCCAAGTCATGTGCCTGCTGGTTGGCCTCGTCGGAACTTTCATTTTCTACGGCTGCGTTTTCATTGCTTTCTTCTGCTTTGACGGACGTGGCAAGTGCTTCTTGGGATTCGTGAAGTTGATTTTCCTGAGATACTGCTTCATTGGAGCTGACTTGACTGGAGCTCTCTGGGTCGGTGGGTTCAAGTGGCTCGGGCTTGGAGACTTCTGGTTCAGAATGTTGGTTAACGTCTTTGATTGCTTCTTGGGATTCCTCTTGAGATTGAGCGGGAAGTTCGCCTTGCAGGAGTTCTTGCAGTGTTATGGAAGGAAATACTTCGGTTGCCACTTCTGTGGCTTGTTCTTCAACTGAGTTCTGTGTTTGGTCTTCGGCTCCTTCTTGCAAAATATCGCTGAGAGTTATTTTTGCTGTTTCGTCCTCGGATTCTATTTCGGGAGCTGTTTCTGCAGCAACCTCTGCTGTAGGCTCAACGGATTCATCCACGGCTTGGTCAAATTTTTGTGGTGCATTTGGAACCTCTTCAGGAGCGGCAACTGTTTCTTCATGTGCTGCTGCTTCTTGGGAGTCTTCTTGCGGTGTTTCTGGTGCTGCGGCGCTTACCTCATTGGACACACTTTCTTGGGATTTTTGCGGTTCATTCTCTAGTATGGACTCTTCTGGCTGGTTTGCAACTTCGGCTACAGTTTCTTCAGACTGGTTTTGATCTTCTACATTGTTCAGCTCTGGAACTGTATCGGTAGCTAGATCTTGGACTTCTTGTGATTCCTCTTGTGACTGAAGGACATCTTGCAAAGTCACAGGCGAGATGAGTTCCTCTTCTTCGGGTTCTATGTCTGGAGTCAATTGTTGAACTGCCTCTTGAGGAGCCTCTGTAAGTGTGTCTTGCAACTTATTAAGTTGTTCTTCTGAAACTGAAGTTTCAACTGCAGGTTGAGCTTCTTCTGGAATTAGGTCATCTTTCTGATCTGCTTCGGGAGATGATTCTTGAACTGCTTCCTGAGATACCTCCTGAGATGCTTCTTGAGCAGCCTCCTGAGAAGCCTCTTGATCTGCTTCTTGAATTGCCTCTTGAGCTGCCTCCTGAGATGACTCCTGAGCTTCCTCTTGAGCTGTTTCTTGAACTGAATCTTGAACTGCCTCTTGGGTTACTTCAGAAGATACTTCTTGAGGCCCTTCTGGAGCTGAAAGTTGTTCGATTTTTTGCGCTGTTTCTTGAGATTCTTCTTGAGATACTTCTGCAACTACTTTCTGAGGCACTTCCTCAGCAATTTCTGGAACTATTTCCTGAAGTGTTTCTGCAACTATTTTCTGGGGCACGTCCTGATCCAATTCTTGAGCTGTTTCGTGGGTTGTTTCTACAACTGTTTCCTGGGGCACCGCCTGAGCGGCTTCTTGAGCTGCCTCCTGAGACACTTCTTCTTCGGATACCTCTTCAGCTATTTGCGCATCTATTTCTTGAACTGCTTCTTGAGGCACGTCTTCAACTATTTCCGGGACTTGTTCCTGCACTGGCAACTCAGCAATGTGTTCCGAAATTTTATTTTCCTCGTTGACAAAGTCCTGGTTTTCAAGTGCCTCGCTATTATTATTGATTTCGATTGGTTGTGCATCGGCTGCTGCCTGATCAAGTTCCGTCTGTGAAGCATTCTCTTCGACCCTATCCACGTCGTTCAATGAGTTCTCTTCCGCTTCCTGTGGCTGGTGGACAACTTGAAGTGACTCTTCTTCGAGTTTTGCGGGAATGTTGTCTTCTTTCACTTCGTCATTGCTGTTTTCTACGAGCAGGTGCTGCAGCAACTCCTCTGTCACCTTGTTGTCTTCATCTAGAGCAGTCTGCGCTTCATCAGGTGAGGCAAGTGATTCTTCAGCTACAGCGTCGAGCTTATCATTCACTATAACCTGCTCTTGAACAATCTGCTCCACATTTTCCCCAGACGCAGGGTTAAGCTCCTGAGGTCTCTGTTCCAAATTTTCCTCTTGAACGAGCTCTGGAGCTGCGTCATCCACGTTCTGTTCTTGAGCTGTTTCTTGGATTGCCGCCTCTTGAGATGGTTGCTGTTCCGCAGTCTCCTCGGCTAGATTCATGTCTACCACAACATGTTCTTCATCATCAGTCAATTCGGGTATTTCTTCGGATTGAAGGTGCACCATCTGTGGCTCTACACTGTCTTTATCGAGTTTAACTGTCTCGGTCTCTGGAACAGCTGGGGCTGCACTATCACCACTTCCAAGCTCTGCTTCATCATGGGTAGACGATGTATCCTTGATCTCCTGAGAGTTGCCGGTACCTACTTCTCCGTACATGTCGATATGGGCTTCGGCTTCTTCGTCAATGATGGCGGTCTCATCTTGGCCATGCAAATCGGAGCTGGGACGATAGTGGGACTCTTCCATATGACCTCCGCTTGCTTCTTCTTCACTTCCTGGGTGTTCGTCAGCTGTTGCTTTCAGGGGTTCTTCTGCACTTTCGACTATTCTGTTCGGTTCCATACTTTCCTCACCGGCAGATTGATCGATGGGCCGAGTGGATGTTTCTTTTTCTTCTTCGGGCACTAATGGCTGTTCTGAGTCATGAACAGCTGGAGGGATAGCGTTTTCTTCAGGCAGATGAACATCTAATGACATAGCAATTTCGGGTTTAACTTCATCTTCATTGCTTGGCACTTCTGGTACAGTCGGTTGCTCAGCTGGTGTTGGTTGAACAGTTACGGCTTCCATCTTCTCTGGCTCATTTGAGGACTCTTCACTTTCAGTCTCAGAATCAGTATCGTGAGAAGTTGGCTCTTCCGGTTGTGTCGCCTCAGCTCCAACCTCAGCGATCAATGGCTCTTCAACGTGGTCCTGCCCTACGTGCTCTTCTTGCGTTAAAGAAACCTCCTCATCCGATGTAGACGGTGAAGATTCAACGATATCCAACGGCTTTTCTTCATTTTCCACGACAGTCATTGCTGCCACGATACCTTCGGTAGAAGCTGGGACCGATTCTGGATCTGGTTGCTCATCATGCTGCTGCACTATTTCAGAATGTCCCGCTGCTTCAGCTGCGTGATGCTCTGCTTCAACTTCAGCCAAAATTGTGCTATCAATTTTCGGTCCTTCGTTTGAATGCACAGCTTCCTCTTCAGCGACTTCCTCAGCGGGAAATTCAGGCTTGTTCCCTTCAGCTTGATCCTCACTGACACCCGACTGATCTTCGTTGTCGATTTTGTACGGATAATCGTCACTTGTCACCGGTTGAGGCGACAGCTCTACCGGTCCTGATGTCGAACTGGAAAGCTGATAGTTGTTCAGTTGGTCAAAGCCCTCAGTATCACCTGTCATATCTTCACCGCCAGCAAGCTCATTGGAAGCACTGGTACTCAGCTCAAGCGCATTTGTAATCTCCACCGGCTTTTCGGTTGATGAAGGCAAGACAACTTCTTCAATGATGACCACAGGTTTACCCTGAGTTGTGGACTCGTAGTGGGAGATCAAATCAATTGGACGGAAGATAGTTGGCGGTGGAGTTATCATCGGGCTATAAGTTGATGGCTGACTGACTACAGCATCGTTCTCAATGGCATTGCCGTCTTCTCCGACACATGTTCCGCCGTATTGCTTAGCCGGTGCTGTGCACTGGCAGCGTCCGAATAGGTTAGGGATGAGGAAATCACAATGGCTTCGTTTGTCGTTCATCTGACAGTGAGCGTGGCTGTAGCAAACGGCTCCCGGGTGGGCGGCTGTAAAGGAAAAAGAGTAGAATTGTTAATATTTGAACTTGGAAGTCGATAGAAATTTAGATTTATGATATTTATGTAGCTCGGGAGCAGTTTTGCAAGGAGAATGAAGACGCGTCTAAGGAGGGTTCTATGAAGACATATGATTGGTGTGCGATCTACACGTCAAGATTGTCGACCGAGCTTTCCGAAGCAATGAGAGAGTTGTCAAATTAAAACAGATGAAGGTTCCTATCTCCATTAAATAAACCTTGCCCTAACCTCAAAATTACACTAGTTTAGCTTGAACAGGGTTTGATAATTCTCATACAAAACTAGGCCTAATAACGAGCTCATCGTATTCAAAAATTCGGACATAACCTATTTGATCAAAGTCGCTCGCCAAGAACCAATTTTTGCCAGTTGTCAGTGTCAAAGGGTTGGTCTACAATGAAGACTATTCTCAGTCTTTTCGAGGAAAAAGTACTTTGTAGGATATCCGGTCCCAATTTGTTATACATATGACGATTCAGGGAAGGCCGTTAAATACTTATTTGTAACAAGCCCATTAGATGCTTTGACAGCAATCCAGATTGACGACCCTAAAATCGAAATAGATCCTTCCACGCGCAACAACAAACGTCTAAGCTACTTAAAAAACATTCGAAAACCTTCAGAAAATTTTATAAATACCTTCAAAGTCCGTAACACAAAAGACCCCAGGTCAAGGCGATACCTTCAACAAGACACTAAAAATAGAAATTTCCATGTCAGATGTAGTTAAAGCCTGCCAGCGAAAATAAGCAATCACTGCAAACCATTGTGGTTGCAGAAACTGAGAGAAAAACAACAAAAACATGGAAGAAAATGAAAAAGGAAAACAACAACAAAAATAGAGGAAATAAAAAACGATCGTCTCACATTCCACTTCTGAATAGCCTAGGTTGTTCAAAAGGCATGCCAGCGCGGTGTGTGCACTGTGCGCGCACCTGTGCAAAATCTCTTTTGACCCACATTCGTCGTATTCCCTCCGTGTTAGCCTGAAGACGGTTATTATATGGCTACTCCTTAGTTTTTCCAGCCGCCTTAGGTCGATGGAAACCCCTCTCTCTCTCTCTCCCGGTTGTGTGGCGGGAAAAACTCTGAACAAAAAATTCCCATAAGGTGCACATCCCCACATTCAATCGCTGTCGGATAGAATTTAAGAAGATTTAAGACGCTTGATCATCTCAAGCATTCATCAATTTGAGAACTCTCCCAAGAGCCAATAGATCCAGCGTGTTCACTCGCAATGCGTACCCAAGTGAAAAGACAGCGCCAACGCAGAGGGGAACGGAAAAACCTACACCGTGTACCGTTTGAGTGGCTTACAGAGAGTACAGAGACGAACCGCAGCGAGCACAAAATAGAAAAAGAAAATCAGGCCAGACGATCTGACGTGCGCTGGGGCACCATTGACGCGAGCCGGGATTCCTTCCGACTTGGTAACCTAGTCCATCGATCGTGTATCGCATCGTTCACTCCACCTTATTCAATCAAAGTGCATACACGTTCATATTCTTCTCATGACCACAGTGTACATGGTGCATGGTGCACGTCAGCGGGCTGGAGCCAGCTTAGACTGATTGACGATTTTCAATTTAATGAGAATCGCTTTGGTAAAGTTGGACGGGTGAGATCTGAGATGCGTTGTCGTCGATCGGTAATGTGATGTAAGCCGTACACGGTCTGATTGATGCACACTATGGTGGGAGATAGGGAGACCGGGAGACCGGGAGCACAAGCGCACATTCTCCTAATTGACGTTCAATAATTACTCGTAGTCGGCCGCTTGCCGGTTTTGGAATGGCGAATAGGATAATCCAACAATGGGTGCACTGTGCGCACAAGCGCTCCCCAAATATGGTCAATTGGGTCGTCGTAACCCAGAGCCAAGTACAGTCCAAGCCAATCAGCAACTTGGTTGGGGATACTGTTGTTGTTACTGCCTCTCAATTGCTACCTCTGACATGAGCATCAACGTGTCCCGTTGTTATCCCGGAATTGAACACTTATGGGTAAAATTGACTATCCTACGCGCCTACTAAACAAGATCCATGGAGCCCCATTTACTGGCGACTGAGAGAGAGAAACAGCGAATAGAAAACGCCTTGTTGCAGCTATAGGCTAACCAGGCACTGACAGTGCAAATTGGTCAATAACTGCAAGATAAATGAACGTCCAGCGTATCGGCTAAGATAATCGGATGCATTGGGAAATACTTTGGCAAACAGCTTAGGAAAGGTGCTTTCACAAAATTGCTCATACAGCCGGGCGGGCAGCGTACTTTGGCAGTTACATATGAAAATATCTCTATTGGACGTGGTCCCTTAGGTTCTATGGGAGTATTTTCCTTCCTTCTTGGGTAATTTGTTCAGAACTCAATGCATTAAATAGCCGTTAGAGATGGCCGACCACAAATTAGGCGACCGAAAAACGTTAGGAAACATAGCGATGGGTTGACCTCTTTGGCTGCTGGTCCAGAGATCAAGTAGGCTATTACATGTCCAATTTGTTTTCTTAGATTGCATCCAGCAAATTGGCGCAGATTAGGGGTTTGGCTCTCATCCAAATTGGAATCGAAACGTGTATTTACCGAATCACATGGGTGATGATGGGCGGGTAATATGATACGTGGGAGGTTGCTTTTGTGTATATGGCAGAAATTGAAGTTTTTTCGCAACCGATGACTCACCGGTATTTTTTAAAGCCTGTTAGTTTTGGTGTCGAGAATGAGAATGTGTTTCTAATAGAAATTTCGAATTGGCATCACTTTACCAACTAAAATTAATTTGACAGGTGGAGCTAGTGTGTGCTCACCTTATGTCATGCTTCAATTGCGAAAAAAAAAATGTTTTCTAAGAAAAACGTATTGAAACCCAATTTTTGAGCCGTCAAAAAATGATCCAGCTCCGGGAGCAAGATACAAAGTTTAATATATTCGCGTACTTTCCCGAGCCAAACATTAAAAGTCTACCAAACTCAAAGAAATTAAGCGAAACTCTCTCAGAGAACGGAAAATAAACTCCAAAAAAATACGTGTTTAGACTTCGACCTATTTTGGGCCACTCACATCTTTCACTAGTCTACTAGTATCAAAGAGGACGTTCAAGCTTCAAGTATCTAGTTAAGTAAATCTGACAGCTGTCTAACTAGATGTATTTAATTTTTGATTGGCTGAAATCGGTTTCAGTTGACGTTTATGGAGAGGTAGCCGACGAATATAGTCAAGAAATTCGTGACTGAGTACTAGGTTGACAGTTCGCATATGTGGCTGACGTAGAAAAAGTGAAGTTACCGAGCCATCTAGTTTTTGTGTTAAGGTTACATCTTATCCAGACCAATATTAATATAGCCGACATAAGATAACTAGATTCTTGTCCAAATATAAAACAACGCATTTTTTTTGTGTACCTACATAATTGACTTTTAAGACTCATTTTGAATTTTGTTTTTTCTTTTTTCCTGTCAACTTTGTGCATATTAATTTGCAATTCTCTGAGCTATTTCGAGCCAAGACAGGAACTTCTGTTGCTTGTTATTTTACTAATGCTTTCTGTTTCTGTCATTTGTGCTGCGGACGTATATAAACTTTGTGCAATAGCGACCGATTTATATTGTTGGCGTTCGATTTAAGCCGCGTACACATGTGGCTAATTTTTTACGTTTTCTTTTGTTCGGGATTTGGTAAAGCGTTTAGAAGAAAATGAAACACTGAATTTTAACTGGTTAAAATCGTGAAATTAGAGATATATCTGATTCACAATTTGAGTTTCTCTTTCTACACTCATATAAATGTTATATGTATCAGAAAATTCGCCGAAGATATCAATTTAGCGCATTTGTACCTAAATTTATCAAGTCAATAAAATATTAACTGTAGATCGCTTCTAAAAGGCGTTTAGTCCTTGTTAGATTGAAGAAGAATATAGACGAATAAATGTTAATGCATACAAAACTGTTTCAAGATGGGCGCACCTATAGATGAGCGATTTTTGAAATCAAAAATAGTGAAAAATGTAAAGTCAATTGATCCCATTAAAGAAATAAATGTTAATTTATTCACCTAAATAAAAATCGAATACACGAACACTTAGCTTCAACGCTTCTTGTCCATGAACGTATGCTACTTTTGACCACTTGCATTTGGCACCACTTGGTGATAAACTGTCAGATAATCACCCGGAGTCAATATTTCGATAAATTTGCATTCGCTGACCACCGTTTGATTAAAAAATTGTAAATATAAAATAGTGTGCGGTGACGGTGACAATAATGAGAAATATTTTGTAGGTGCAATCCTAAATAATAGTGATTCAATAAACCGCGAAAGGATGGCCAAAATTAAGTTTGAATCATAACATACAATCTGCAATAGAACTGCTGTCAGTTTTGACAATATTCCATACGCTTCAGATGGAAGAAGCGTACAAATTATCCGATACATAAAATGTCGATTAATTATTTTTTTTTTCAGTTTCAAAACCCCACAACAGTGTGTGCAACGTCAAACTTATTAAAAACTGTTCGTTTGACGTATAGGAACAAAGTACAATGCTCTTACAGAGTTTTTATTACAGAATTTCTTAAGAAATACCATCTTCATTGATCATATTCGCGTGTATTTAGCTGTCAGCTGTCAAAAAGGAAAAAAAGATTTATTAACAGTTGATTGAACTTGCTTAGGGTACGGTTACATTAATAATTATGTGTGAAACAGTATGTTTAACAACGAGAGGATTCAGTAAAACCTCAAATAAATGTACGGTGAATCAGAATCTGGTTTTAATACTATGAGCGTCATATATCTAAGAGCGTTTTCATATTCGTTGTAAAAAAAACCCCAAACAAATGTGCACAAGTAGTTAGATAGTGGAAGTCAGATACAGAAAGCACGAAAAATGTACGTAACTGCTGAGTAGGTAACCTGTTCATAACTTTTATGTAGCGTTTACTAACACGGGGGTAAGTGTTTTAATTAAAAACAATTTGGGGTGTTTTTAATGATCATCCCTGTATCACTTATTAGTCCGTTTTCGTCAAATTAATTCACTGGAATACTAAAAACTCAAGAAATCCTTGTGTGTAATTGTTAAATCAAGTAAAATGTAGTACCCAATTATTTGCATTCTGTGTGGTGATTGAAAAATACTTCAAATACTAGTAGCAACCACAAATACATAAGCAGTATTCATAATACCTTGTTATTATCCAAATGATTTTCAAGTCCGATAAACGAACCACTATCTACCATCGTCCCACTGCTGGGAGTTGCGTGTGGAGTACATTTAGCTGGACGATGGTGAGCTCGTCGCAACAAGCGCTGGGAAAATGCCTACAAAATACTAAAGTGCGAATAATTTCCTCTCAAATTGAATTGTACATTACTAAAGTAATTTACAAAATTCCAACAGCAGTTAATCGTGAATAAGTGACACGCTACCGAGGTAAGAAAAGTGACATCATTTTTACTAGAGAATAATTTTCTTAAATGTTCATCCAACTCAGACGAAAATGCATTCCGTTGACTAAAGTAGTTGGATAGGAGTAAGTCAAACAGTATTACAGATGGATTTCCAGCAACAAAGCGATCCATCATTGAATTGAATTGAATTTCACAAAAGCGTATCTACTTGCAGTCTTTGGAAACTGCCTACAATTGGACGACCTGTGGGATTACTCTCTGTCTGAGAGTGATTATTTACAGAAACAATTTGAAGACAGGTAAACTCCTCAGGCTAGTTTATAAGAGTTTAGCTTCTTCACTCAGTCATTAGAAGATCGATTTCCGATTGTTTTTTCCCCCGTTTAATGGAATTTATTTCACAGACACGCTGAGACTAAAACACGCCATCTTCCACTTAGCAGCTAAATGTGTTGCTACTACACCACAACCGGGCAAGCTGCTGGGACTAACACGTATAAATACATCAACCAACACAAGTGCTTCGTTCTGGCAGCGTTAGACTTTTGTTTTATGTTACTAAAGGAATGCTTAAAATTGATTTACTATCGCGTCTAATTGCAAACGGTATTTGTATTCGTTTAGCTGGTAATAAATAAAAGTCTAATTAGGTTGGTAGAATTTGCCAGGAAACTGGTAGTGGCATTTCTACCTTGAAGCCTCCTTTTAACTACGTACTTGTACTCCGTCAAATTCCTTCGCTATTGGTAAACAAATTTTACGACCCGAACGGGGCTATAAAAAAACCTTTCCACAATGAAACGTTGGCCCACTTGCATGATGGGGAAAATCTACCACTTATAGTAATACACATATGAATGTAGGTACTGACAATAGATCGGTTTCCGTTACATATTTACGTCCTCCCCAGATGGGACTGCTGTAGGCGATAATAAATTCACCTGCGCGCTGTTCCGAATAGCTTAATTGAATGAGCAGCCCGCTGCAAGATCGAAAGAGTGAAAAAGTTGTCCTACAAAGAGAAAAATTGTATCTTCCACACCTCCTAATGCAGCATTAGTGTCCAATTACACGTATACGTACATTCAGTGCTGCCAAGTGTTTATTAAAACTGTATACGATTTCTGTGCCGATCCAACTACCGCATTACGTTGTTGTGTGCTCCAACCTAACCCATCATTAGACAATGCTAAAGAACAAGCTAAGTACATAGCAGGGAGCAGTGCTCTAGACAAGATCGCGCAGTCAGCCTCTTCACTCATTAATTTTATTAATTCGGGAAAGACGAAAAGGCGAATTTCGTAAATTAAAGCCTCGAGCACATGCTCTGCACATTCGCCAGCTTCGGCCCGCGCCAGAGGAGATACCTACACCGGCGATAACGTGCAGCAACTTATGAGCGTGTAAATGTATCTGGCACTCGCCGCAGCCGGCTATAGTGTCTTATTTACGGGGAATGAATAGAATTCGCTATTAAAAGACTCATAAACCGACAGAGAGGTTGTCCGCCCTCCTAATTACGGCCCGGACAGAATGGAAGCGTGCATCAACTGCAAATATTTTTAAACTGAAATTCAAAACCAATTTCCACAGACTCATGCTCAATGGGAATGGATTCTATTTCCCTTGGTTTATGGCCGAGTGCTTAGAATAGGGTTTATCGACCCTTCGTGTCAGGCAACCGCAGAGTAGCGCACGAATTTCAATTTCTTCCTCAAATTGAAACACAAATTGCCCAGGAAGCTAAGCGTGGTCACGGGAAATTCGCACTGTTATTATACGGCCAATCAGCAAATTGAGATGAACAATTGAGGAGAATCCAGTTGTGAACTTTCTTCGCCGTACATTCAATCGAAGATTAATGGTGGAAATTTGTAATAAAGTCAGGAAGCGGTTCACCTAGATTTCAAGGGAATTAACATTCAACATCTATTTTGGAATGAGCTTTCGAATTCACACATTTTTTTGTTTTGGTGACAAATCTCTTCAGATGTAGGTTAACAATCATTAGGATTCACCGATACACCTCATGGCAGATTCTGCTTTCGTTTTCCATTCGGCTCCAAGCATAATTAGATGTTAAGCTATTGGTGGTTTGAAAAATTAGATTTCGTCTTGGAATTACAATAATTCTTACCGCTGGACAGAATAAGTTATTAAGTTTGCTTTCGATTGAAAAATGCGCACATGTATTTGCATTTGAAAATGTATTTGCATTGGAAAATGGATGGGAGATGGTATTTCGTCTGCGATGAAAGCTTTTGGCTACTGGATAGTTTACCATTTTTAATGATGAAAGCGTTTTAGTGGAATGGAACTAATTAAATTTTTTAATTTCTAGAAAGGAATTTAGACTAGAAAAAGATATGAGTGTGTGTGGATTAATTATATGCCAGCCAAACTCGCCAATCAGTGAGAAATTAAAACAGTTTTTGTCAATAAATTTCAATGTGTTACAATAATTCCTGTAGAAAGCTGACGGATATTTGCAAAATCCGAAAAAGTGACACCCATGGCATTTGCAACAGTGCTGAACGGTGAAGGTGGTCACAAATGCTCTTATTAGGTTCGTTTATCTGGCAAATCTTTGTAAGCAACGAAATTGCAGTTGCATTTGCGATGTATGGCGGTTGTCATTTACTTTGTTCAATCCAGCTGATGTTCTACTGTCGAATTGCAAGGTTCACTTCCTGACAAGGGGGAAATGCCTCTGAAAGAGAAATAATAATTATAGTCCGATGATAAATAGACAATAGTTTTCAAACATCAACTGTCTCAAACATTTCCAACCTAAGCCAACAGCGGTTTAGTTGTTCAATAGTAATTTTTCAGATATTTTTTCACAGTTTAGTCGTTCTGCGGAAAGTTATTACAAAAATTATGATTTGGCAGCACTGAAACTTAACCTCTATTGAGACGTCAAATTGTACTACCATGGTATAAGGATTGATAAAATATGAAACGACAAAGTTCTCGACTCTGCTTTCATACAAATTTAACAGTTTTAAGTAAAGGGACTCCACACTAACCTCGAGCCGTACTTCGAGAGTATACCTGTGAGCCAAAAAGCTGCATAGTCAAAATCGAATCGGTAACCTCCTTTTTCGGTGATTCATCTCATAATGCTGCATGCAATAAAACATTTGGCGCAACAGATCAGTGCAGGTACCCCAGACGAACCTTCCCGCAATATTCGTTTGTTTTGTTATTTTCGGACAAATGGAAGGGAGAGCAGTTTAAAGTTTTTTTACTCCATTGGCTCTAGTGACATAAGCTGTTGTTTTTTTTTTTGAAAATGCCACATTTTTAAAGATATAAAGCTGAAAAAAATTTACAAAATAGATTTGAGTACGCTGAATCTAATGGCATCAAAATCTCAATTTCGTCTAAAGTCGACTTTAGCGGTTATGGCTTGTGGCCACAGATATATGTCTGACTTTTTCAAGATGTGGCGCAGTGAAAATACCTCAAGAGCTACAGTTTTAGTTCGAAACTGAGCCCAGTAACAACTGCGCCTACTGTTGTTTACAGAAAAAAAACTTGTGCGCTCACAGCACCGCAAATGCTGCAATGCTTTCAGCTTATATTATGAATATGACAAAAAAATGCTAATAGACTTATTAACCTATAGGTAAAACCTGTTAAAACCTTCAAACTTATGCCTCTGATGGAGCTCGTCGAGCCTAACGTACAAAAAATTTATGAGCTCCCAATTAAAATGAGTTTTCAGTCAATCTTGTATTGCACTCCAGTTGAAACAGCAACTTTAACATTCAGCATTTGGAATTGGCGTTTCCATAAGGTACGAAGCTCTGTCCAGCAGTTCGCTGCAAAAACTTAAAGGCTACCGTGCTACACAAAATTTGAACAACCCTCGGGCATATTTCCCAGTCGATTTGGCATACTTTAGCAAATAACTGCAAACATCTTCTGTTGGAATCGGCTGATTTATTCGATTTTAACTGCGCCGAGAATTTAAATTGTTCGAGAAAATTGGCGCAAAACCCAGTTCGCTGTTCAACTCTTTTGTTTTAGACAAAGTTCTTGCGCACTAAAATCAAATTCGGACGTAGCTTCCGCACAAAAATTCCAAATTCTGGTTGCTGATAAAGTTGCTAAAGTTGTATATTGTTTCAATAGAGCTAAACAATTTTTGCCGCTCATCGTTTTTGTTGTTTCTGAAGCTAAACACATCCGCCTCAAAAACCTGTCATTTCTTACTAGAGAAAAAGTGAAATCTCTAAGACACCACAACCCAAATGCAAATATCCCCACCGAACTGGGAGTAGAAGCGTCCAATTTAAACAGCAATGCCTTTCACAAGCGCTGCAACTGTCTTAAGCAATTGCTTTGATCTACTGTTGGATCAGTTGGTACCCACGTGGATTCCTCAAAAACACACATATTGCAGGTAACACCATCCAAACACAGCCAGGAACAATATTATTCCCACCACCATCGGCAACCAATTACACTTTGATTTAATAATGTGATGTCGTCATAAAGATTTCCCTATCCTTTATTTCAATCTAAAGCGATTTCATCCCCACCGGAGGACCCCCCGGCAGCTCCCGCTGTGCGATTATGCATCATAAAGACACACATCCATGCAGGCGACTATCACCATAAAGGTGTTGCGTTCCGATCCATCTTGGTGAACAACATAAATAGCTTCACCCTCAGACTGAGTAATAAATGCACGCCTATAGATGCATCCTTAAGTAGACCAAAGCATACCGCGATAGTGATTCATGCCCCATCTGCCTCCGGCGTGAGTATACTCTGTGACGGCAAGAGGCTGAGCACTTTGGCGCCATTAGTGTATCTGATCGAATGTTATGTCATGAAGAACCCACTCCTCACAGCAAGTAACCATCCAAACTAGATTGACTGGTTGCAGAAAACTGACATGGCCAGTAAAATTGCACGCATCCTAATATCCTGCAATCATAGACAAGCCATCTGTTCGATGTCCGGGATTTCATTTTTATATGCCCATGTCCAATAAACATTCCGATTGCGAACCGAAAGTCTCACCATACTCGTAATAATAGAAAACCAACTGGTGTCGTTCAAAGTGGCACACCCAGTGTGCTCAGAATACATTCCGATATGGAGAGCTCTAGGTGCAAATATGACTCACTCGATATTCATCAAAGGAATTACCATTCCAAGCGCATCTTCTGTCACTGACACACTTTCATCCACTTCTTTGCCATAAATTGCTTCAAAATGAAATATAAAAATGTATGAGGCGCAAAAAAAAACAAAAATGAAGAAAAAAAAAGAGAAAAATAACGAAAGCAGCATAAAATATCGCAGAATAATCAAATTGCGCTCGTAAAACAGAGAAAAACATCGCTCAATCACACACACGTTGGCCATTTCCGGGAAAAACATGCACTGAATGTTTACTCCGCACTCGGCCATTGAGCGCGTCCGTCATAAAATCGGAGCCAACATCGTGGCGCGCAGCCTCATTATAATCTGTGCGGACAAGTCGAGCTTCTAGCGAATGGGAAAGGCGGTTTTGGTTTCTCTCCCAGATGTGCAAACGTACGCGGAGTATATTCGTACTCGTTTGTATGCCAATAAAACGTCATCGAGCGTTAGCCGATTATAGGCATTTCTGGAGGCGAATTGAATTCTTCTGCAAAATGGAATTTCATTTCGAAAATACCAACCATATCCGCACGTCATATCCGTAAGAGAGAAACAGAAAAACAAAAAAAATGCTGTAAGACACACATTTTCAAGATCACACCGATAAACAGGCGAGCGCAATGGAAAACAACAGCAACACGTAATTCATTACAAAATAACTTTCATTAGACGCTTACAATTCAATTGAGGAGCAGCACCATCGCCGGCCACCATTCCATCGTGTTAGCTGTATATATATATTGGCCTCTTGCGCTCGCCATGTTACTGTCCAACAATGTGTCCAACAGCGGCGGCGGCGTTGTCCAACATGATACCAGACCAGACAAACTGGACGCGAATGCGATCGGATTGTGGTTTGGTATTTTGTTGTGTTGCGTGTGGTGACAGTAATCGCGTACGATTTGTCACCGATTAATCACAATGAGCTGCGAGTGTTGTAGGCCAGAAAATCACTCGAATATATGGCGGGAATTCGATTGGCATTCGAATTGGTTGACATGTTGCGTTGAGCATGCGTTCGTAAGGTAAATTGCCATCGCCTACTTTTTGGTAGTAGATCCAGTTTTTGTACTGCTTTTAAATATTTTAAATATTATGAGGAAGTAATGGAGTTGTTGCGTTCGTTCTCTTTGGAATTTCAACTATGCATCTTTCGGATCTGTTTACCTTACGTGCAGCACGCAACACAAGTCTTAGCATAGTTAACAACCTCGGGCAGTTTAATGATCCCAGAGGCAGGTGGTTATGTTTATGTAAATTTGGATGCTGATTTGAGCTACAATTGAGAAACTTTTCGAAGACATTTTGTCCGTATTGTTCTGAAAAAAAGTATTTTTTTTTTGATTTATACAGATCGTCGAATATTACTTTTTGAAGAATGTAATAGATTTCGTGTTACGCTTTCATTTAGTTTTCCTGAGATTTTTTTACATCCCACGACACAAAATTGTATGTTCCTTTCCCATAGACTAAAAATTCATAGATTCATAGAAAAGTCCAATTTTATTTCTACGTTTTGCACAGGGTATATTTTAATTCAATTCACTTAAATTTCGTGGTTTAGTGGTGCATTGGAAATCCATACCGAGAGGTTACACGTTCAATTCCCGAAACGGAGAACATTGAAACTAGTACGTTTTCTTTATCAATTTTTATTTTTTTATCTGCAAACTGGGTCAGAAGTTATTACCATAAAAAAAGGAATTTTAAAATAAATAAATTAATGTCTGGCGCAACAGCTTCGTGTGCCATAGGCCTATCTTCTCACAACCATTCGTTCTGTGTGAGGTTTTATTTTTGTGATCCATATATTAAGGGACTAAAGGACCAACGGCTAGTTGTAAAGCTCTTTCGTGACATTTGCGCTCTCGAATGTTTGTCAGACGTTCCCGAGAAGTGGCGCATTGGAAAAAATCCTTGAGATGTAATTTATCTTTTTCCAGGGATGGATCCCGCGAAACCTCGCTCAGAAGTCCAACACACTAACCACGGAGCAACGGTGTTTACTTGCACTTAAATAGAATAAAAAGCCAACCGCAAGTTAGAGTTACAGAATAAGCCCTCCAATTTGTTATTTTGCAATTGTTTTCTTTGGTTGTGTTTTTTTTTTACGAACGTGCACTTGTGCGATTGCAATTGTTTCAAACCAAGCACTGTACATCATATCACATCATTTCAAATCGTACAAATCGTAATGGTGTCTTAATCTTAGGCGTACGCCTATATTAAAAAAAAAAAAAAAAAATTTGCCTTCTAGTTAAACATAAAAATGTACTAGAGTCCACAATTATGCTACAACTGTGCTATTTGCGAAGAGTCGTATAATAAAATAAAAAAAATTGTTCACACTTCATCAATAGTTACTGGGCACATTCAAGAATCTAGTTATCTTAAGTCGACTAGATTGGTCTGGATAAGATGAAACCTGAACGCAAAAACTAGATTTGTCGGGAATGTCACTTTTTCTACGTCAGCCACATATGCGAACTGTCAACTTACTGCTCAGTCACGAGTTTCTAGACTAGAGTCGTCGACTATCCCTCCATAAACGTCAACTGAAACAGTTGCTCATATGACCGATTTCAGCCAATCAAAACCGAGGTACATCTAGCGAGAGAGCTGTCAGACTTGCTAAACTAGATACTTGAACGTCCCCATTGGTTTGAAAACAGTCACATTTCTTACATTAAAGTTGAAGGTAAATGCCAAAAAGGAGTATGCTTTTCGATCAAAGAATCTGATATTTTTTTTTGTAATTTTAAGGTTTAAACAAAATCTAAGACACTTGCTACATCATCGTATCTCTATGAGATAGACACATAACTCTGTATACCGCATCTTCAAAACCATTTGAATAAATTCGCATGCATCCTTTTTACGCACAGGTGTTAAAAATTGTACTACGATGAGTGTTTCAAAAAATGCTTTCTATATTGGTTGGGGACGGTGTCATGTTGTTTTAATTATCCAATTTTACCGAACAACTCCCACAGCTAATTACAATATGTACATGTGTGTCCCATGGGAAGAAGTAACATATAAATTCGATATGATGTTAGATTAACCTTATTTGAACTAAATATCCACCCCAAAATGGGTGCAGTTTTTTCCTCGTCCATCAATTTAATGAAAAAGAGTGAAGGTGATAATAATATTTGTCCTGCAGAGGTGGTTCTTAAAATAGTTGACATACCCGGATACTATAAATACTTGCTAATGTCTCACTGTTAATTAAATGCCAGTTAAAGGCGACTTGCACAAAACGAGGAAAGGGTGCTAAGTTGGTAAAATATGGAAGTCAGTCCTGCTTATTTTTTATTAACAATTTTTATGGCAACATCTGGAAGAAATAGTTTCCAAGTTATCATTGAAAGAACAGCAACAATTTGTAAATAAATACAGTAATGGATTTGTCAGTCAAAATTAAAATGTCTAATCAGTTACTTAAGGTGTGGTTGAAATGATGCAATTCCAACCAAAGAGTTAAATTACAAGATCCATTGTGTGATCGTTGACGTCTTGTAGTCACTTGCGTTCGTTTTAGTCGATGGAACTCTCCATAGAAGCTACTCTCGAAAACTTATGAACAATGCCCGAAGTCAAAGGTTTTAGACCAACAAAATTATCGTTCCATAGCCATTATGAGATCATTTCGAAATGGCTTTGAACTCATCGATTTTTCAGCAGGAGGAAGTATATTTTGTCAAAAAGATGACAAATTCAGGCTGATGGGTGTCAAAGACAACTTTTGGAGGGCTAGTAGTTCTTAGCAGCACTGCAACTTGAAAGAAACTACTCAAACAACCACGCTACAATATCCTATGACTCGAGATCGATATTTGCCCCTAAACGATCAATGAACACAGCCTGAAAGTCTGTAGCTATTCAAAAGTATAGTGCAAAACTCGCTAACCTGTATTTTTCACAAAACCAAGAGCTATCCCACCTTATTACGTAAGCTACAGTTATCATCATTCAGCTTAAATTAGCAAGAATCATTTCCTTCCACAGCGCTAAATGAGACGAACCGTTTTACAAACCTTTAAAGACTTTGTAGCTGTAGCCACACTTGAACTGCTGCACTAAAGCATCAGAACGACGACGACGAGCTGTTTATGCCTTCCCGGAGCCTGCTCACCAGTATGACCCCATTGATTTATTGCATACATACAGTTCCCTTTATCCGTATTGACAACTTTTGCATCTTATTGACTTAACCGCAACAGCTCAGATGTAAACATTTTCATCTCATCCACTATGAGTATATTTACACAAATGATTGATGCTCATCGCTGAGGAGTTGTGTGCTATTAACCAAAGCCAACATATAGATGGCAATAATGATGATAGAAATTGAATCACTTACGTCCAAGACATGTGTGCTTCCGGAACTGCAAGAATCCCTCGACGCAACGGCAGGCACCGTCCAAGCAACTGCTGTTGGACACTTTCATCGTACACTGATCGGCCAAAACGCAGTCGCCTCCGAGGAGTTGTGCTGTACAAAAAAAAAAACGAAAGAAAAGAAAGAAGAGTCATTTTGTGTGAGTAGACATTTAGAAACATTCTTGAAAGTCACAGGGTCCCACTATGTTTGCCCAACAATGTGGACAAATATTGAATGAAATGGACGGATGAATGGTAGTGGATGGAAAATTCTCAAGAATGCATTTCCAGTTATATACAACAGACAGAGAGAGAGGATCGCCACGACAAACAAGCGTATGGCTGTGATGGTCAAGTTAACAATTTAAATTCGGTACGAGACAACGGAATTCAGGAGGACACGCCTATCTCCTGGAGCGCAGTCTAATTACCAATGCAAACAGCCAAAGGCGGATGCCAATATTTGGACTTTGTATTTATGCTGGCGCAGGCGCGCGGTGCACGTTACATTCTAAGTGGTCGTGGTCATGCGGCATATTTTACAAGAGCCGACCGCCAGCACCACACACCATTGTAATACGAAACGAGGACACATGCCACAGAAAACGCGAAACCTCACAGTAACAGACGGACAAACAACCTAGAATTAATATGTTCCAGTCCGTTGCATCCCATAGGACCGAGGATAAAAATAGCAAAATCTTCTATACTTACATGACAAACAAGTGGTTACGTTGTACTGGACGAAATATGGTGCGCACTCGCAATATCCATTCATCGAACACGAACTGCCTTTTATGAAGTCTGTGCAATCCATGTCATGTTGGCATTTCGATCCCAAACTGCTGGCCAGACTGTGGTCTAGTAGGGCGGCCAACAGGAAGACCAAGATCTGCAAAAGAAAAGAAAAGAAAAGAAAGGCAATGAGTTTGAATTTAGAATATTCGTGACGTGAAATAATTTAACAGTTTAATTTGAAACGAACGTACATCCTTATTGAGGGAAATATGTCTGATCTGCTTGAATATAGTCATTCGTCTCCTCTGTGGAGTGACGAAAATGGTTGCAGCGGTCAAGTTCCTACGATTGACGGTACTGCGAATCCTTGCAAGTGCCCACAGGTTTGCGGCTTTGGTCACTCCCGACCATCAAGCCGAGTAGATTTCAGAAATGCCATGCTGAATCCAGTTTTGATATTTATACATACAAAAGGATGGTTCGCATTTCGTCATTTATGCGTATTTCATCAGACATATCCAGTAATTGAGCCTTGAGAAAATGCTGTAAAACCATGTGTCAGTTGCAATAAAAAATCACAATCGGAACTTCTTTTGGCATGTACATGAACATTTCTTCAAAGTGCAACATTGAACTGAATACCTTAACCCTTCAGCAAATTCCAATCAGAAGAAAACGGACGGAGGATAATTTGTTGATAGTAAAAGAAAATTAACGGAGGATATTCATTTGATGTAGTTTACACCGCACCTTAAGCTGTCTAGTGACAGACAACAGAAACCAAAACGGAAACAAAGCACAAAGTTCGTCTGTTCATGCAGTAAATTTTGTTCCTGTTTCCATTCAGCAACAGATTTTGAAAAACATTTCAACGGAAGGGGATTTCGGGCAACAATAAAGATGACTACAATTGTGATTTACTTCTGAAATCTTTACAGACTCATTCTTACACCCGAGTAAACGAGGCGATTCGCATTTCGTTCGCTTCGAGTTTCCCGGAAGAGGACTTCTTTCGCCAGCGAGTTCATCAAAGAATCCCAAATGATACATTTGTTGTGTGGGAATTGGACAACTTCGCGACGAATGTCAAAAAAAAAGTTTATTCGAATTACAATTTACGGCAATGCGTTATAGCCTTAAGTTTTTTCTGTAGGTATAATTTTTAATTTGGAACGAAATTAATTCACTTATAATAATTTCTCCTCGGTTATAATAATCCCCAATAAATGAAGGATAGGTATATGTAAGACATAAAGGGACTTGACAATTTCATTTTTAAATAAAATGCAAACTACTTGAGATATTTAAAAAAAATAATATATACTGTCAAAACATTTATGAACGGAATTTGACTTCGTTCATATGTCCACCACGGGAACGTATCGGTAATTTCGGTAGTAAATTTTGATTCTTTGTAAACGTTGTTGTACTACACCATGATGAAAATGTTGATTTTACTGGATGTTTTGACATTGACAGTTCGGTAATCGGTTTAAGGGTGCAAACTGAAAGTTTGAAGTTGTCAACTCGCTAATGAAAGGCCCCTTATTTATTGATTTTTTTTTAGATTTACATTACCAATCTCAGTTCTTTTACCTGTCAGATATCACTCATGTTATTCCAAGTGGCGTTGACATTTATGTCTCTTGTAGTGTATATTTTTTTTAGCTTTTAAAATTGTTGAATCGATAATTTATATCCAAGTCTTGTGCTTAGGTAACTAAACAGCTGATTTTTAACAAAGGCCTCTCCGATTTATTTGCATCTAAAACTTATCAGAAGCGAAAGTTGACTTACTGAGGTCATTTCTCAGAATAGAACATAGCTAAAAAAAATTGTCTGTTCAATTTCTCTCTAAAATAAAAGCTATTCCATGACAAATATGCTTTGTCGCATCACCAGCTGCCATAGCACAAAAATTCTTCTGTCATAAAGAGGAGACCATAAATAACCAGAATGAAAAATTAGATTAACAAAATTGCCCATTTAACAATAAGCTGCTTAAAATGTTCCTGAATGTATAGTCGCTTAACAGTGTTGGTGAAAGTTGGTAACAAATTCAGTAAATCGTTTTGTAAATTTGAGCTTAATTAATACCCATCATGGTAATAGGAATACGTTTAGTTACCGAAATTCGTAATCCGGAAGTGTATTCGAAACTGGGCATTACATTTAACTACGCCTTTAGGGAAAATAGTGTTTTCTCTTTAGTTTTAAGATGAGAATGTTATAGTACAAGGAAGAAAAGGGATACTTTCAATTCAAATGATTGGAAATAAATTTGATCTTCTTCTCAAACAAAGTACAAATATATTTTGGTACTTCTCTTTCATATCTAATCTAGTACGATCGGCTTTCTTAATTTCTTACATTAAAATCTCAATATAATTTTATGGCCTCTGAGTAATCGCAGTTACGATTCGAAAAAGGTAAAAAATATTATTTTAACTGTCTACGTATATAGCGCAGATTCCTAAAGAAATTGTATCCGATTTAGGTGCAGTTTCATGAAGCAGATAAAGGAGTACTAAAACCCACACAAATTAATGAATGCAAAAAAAGTCTTATCAAATAATGGTAAACTAATTTTATTTATAAAATGCTTTATCTTTACTTTTACCGGATGAAGTGAAATAAAATGTTATCTTTCCCTACCTATTAAAGAGTTTAATTCGACTGAGAGGGTCATTGATGCACAGTCCAAACTGCGAAGACATTGTATAGATAAGGATGTGTGAGTAGACTTAGAATAGCTGCAGAAAATAAATATGACATGTTTTAAATTCGTCGAAAACTTAAGCAGACTTTTTGAAAGCTGTCAAAGTTATCAACGTCGGAAGTGCTATATGGAAGCCTAATTCTGCAGCTACGGCTGAGGCAATCACGCGGCGGTTATTGACTTCCATGTGAAAACTATTTAAGTAAAAAGACAAAATATTGGCAAAATTCATCTGTCATCTGTCGAATTTACTGTCACTAGAAACAACTATGTTAATTTAAAAGTCAATCCTCATAAAGGGCACCATTCAAGATATGAAGGCTTACTGAATCCTCCAGTCAAGTTGTATATTACCTGAATATCAATAGGCTCTACACAGCCTTTCGAAGACTAGAGAATTACTGAACGAATTTCAAGAGTTTCCTTCGCAAATGCGGGAGTAAATGAAGGATCAGTCTTTAGCACGTTTATAAATTGATATACCTGAAAACCTCGGTGCAGTGGCTTAGTGGTTAGTGTGTTGGACTACTAAGACTAAGGGGTCGCAGGTTCGGATCCCGAGAAAACCCAAATTCCAACTTAAGGTTTTTTTCACTGCGCTACCTCTCGCGAACGTGTGACAAACATCTGAAAGTATAACTGTCATGAAAGTGCTTCTCAATTGGCCGTTTGAACTCGGCATAAGTTTGAAGATCCCTTCCATTCGTCCCAAAAATAAAAACTCACACAAGACGAATGGTTGTGAGAAGCTAGGCCTAGAGTCCCTACGGACGTATTTTTTTTAAAAACCTACAGATAAAGACGTCTAAAACAAGTCGAGAATAAAGGATTTTCCAAACACACCATATATCCAGTTATTTTTGGAATCGTACCAAATCAGACAAGGTCACAAGTAACAAAGTTCAATAGCTATACCAGACAAGTGACAAGTAACAGTCAGTAGGAGTCCATTTCCGCTGAACGCCAATCAATACTTTATTATCTAATTGGATTTAATTGTTGGCGCACTATTTCATATCTATATTGGTAATTGACAATTGTGTCAAGTCGAAATCCGTAAACAATCATGCACATTTTATTGATATTTGACTTTACACTGCTATCGGTTGCCTTAGGACTGAACTCAATATCTTAAGTACGTTCAATTTGAAGAGCACACATAACGACATCCGTCACAAAGCGCAATTGCACATGATGTCACCAATACAACATTTCCGGAAATCGATGTAATTTGATCTCTTTCCATTGCGAGTGCAATGGCCACATTCAACTTTGTTACATTTAATTAAAAAATAAAATCCCTAATCCGATTTTACATTTGGGAAAGGAAAACAGAAAGAATCCCAGAGCGCCAAGCTCAGAGCCACTCACTCCACTTTAAATGGCGCATTTGCTGCGGCGTTCCAATTAAAATTTTAAATTTGTGTTAATTGAGTGGAACGAATTAATTTCAGCGACAACGACAACATTTCCCTCCATTACATCCAGTCTCCGCGGAGGACCGTATATTCGTATACCGTCTGACTTGAGCGAAGGTGGCAATCTACGAAATTGCAAGTTGAATAAACCATCATCATTAATTTCACCTGTTGTTGGGCCGCGCACAGTGAATGGCTTACAACAACGCAGAGAACGGCGCGGCGTGGCAGACGGCTTAAATACGTTGCTGATGTTGTCTCTATAGGGTGTAGTGTAAGGTCTGCCTTTTCCTCTACTTCGTCTTCTCTTATCTGATCCTTATCGAAACTCACGAAACAATTTCTCTTCATTTTGTCATTCTCTTTCCCCGTATGTCGTCGGCTGTTCGTTTTTCGTCGTTTCGTGTATATGGATGCAGATATAATATGTACACAATAGAAAAGGAAACCTCAGAAGCGATAGCAATCTTAGAATATGAGAGGCTTAGAACTTGGATTTGGCGTTTGGGGAAAGGCTTCCATTACCACTGCCAGTGGCTTCTCTGTCATCTAAGTGTACCTCTAAATCTTGTGCAGATTCAACAATAGGAAATGGTAGATCATGTTACATTCACACTTAAAGTGCACACGATATGCGGCTAGTGCCCCCCCCTCGATCCCGCACTAACATGGCACTCACCTGTAGAGCCGCTGTAACCGAGCGTTGTGCGCACATTGCTATCTCACCGAATCGCATTCAATGGCCTTACATGGGGATGGAATTTACCGTAAAAATATTCCCATGGCTATATCCATGGAATGGTTATGTTCTATTTAACTCGGTTGATGTCGGCCGGTTTAAGTTCACAATTAACAATGAAAGCAGCGATGCCGTGGTCTTTGGGCGGCCCTAATGTGCAAAATTCGAATTACATCAACTTAAGTTATAATGAAAAGAAATATTTATGCATGCACGGAACATCGTTTGGATGGCTCGTATAGACGTGGAGTTGGGTGTCGATCGAGGGAGTAATTAAATTGTGTAAACGCGGTACTATTAATCTGTTTTAGAGTCCAAGTCCAGTGAGCTATAACATAACGCGACAAGTGCTTGTAGATTAAGTGCAGAACAAGTGACATTTCTGTAACCCAAAGATGCACGTTAAATGCTGATACCTAACCCCCTTGTGGACAAACCCAACAAACACTTGTAAAAGTTTTCGTAATGTGTCAGATTTAAAAATAAAAAAAAAATAAAAAACAATGAGAAATATACCATCTAAAATTATCTATTGTGACCCAATCCATCTAAATTTACATACACATAATTAAGGCGAAGGGGTTAAAACGATTTACAAGAAAAGCCGAAGCAAATCCTCTTTAAATTTTTCGAAGTTGGCTATTGTGACCTAGTGACATAGTAAAGGAGAAGACGCAAGCTTTGGTATTTTCGAATTGTACAAATTCAATTCGAAAGGTACAATTTCAGTTTGAAAGGTCAATTGGTAAGTAACTGACGTTCCGATTTGTCATTTTTTTTTTCGATTAGAAATTGTGCAACCGATTTTATCGTGAATGGGCGACTTTAGCACATCGAAGTTAGTCGCCATAATTGATAGTGGGTAAACGTTTTAAACTCCGAACAGTCTTATTGAGCCAAGAAGAGGAATGTTTCTCTTTCACGAAGCTGAAGATGAAACAACTTTTCTGTTTTAGCCAAATTTCCCTCCTAAAAAGGTCTAACAAAATTAGCATATATTGCGAATGAGAGGTCAAAGACCCAGCAAACACTCGAATGTGTATAATTTAATTTCGGGACAGATGGAAAACTTCAGGGCAAATCGAACTGACATATCGCAGATCTGTTATACTCTCAGACGTTTCAAAGATTTCTACCAGTGAAAAGTCAAAAACTTCAACGCTAATACTTCTTTTTCGCTCAATAGCTGTCACCAGAACCAGACTCTCGGTGAACAATTTGCTAACATTCGATCGAGATTTTTTTTTAACAAAAATCGATTAAGCGACCTTCATAAATATTAATTGGCAGCACTTTCCTTGACGTACAGCCATTGCAGGCTGTGCGAAAATTATCGATCAACTGGCCAGTGTCGAGGTAGCCAACCTTATCAACGCGAATTTATTGCGTGCGTGTCGCAAATTCGCATTGCAAGCCGCAGCAATTTAATCGATTTCGCACACAAAACCAATCAATTGAGCATTTGCGGGAATAATTTAAATTTAAACTAATTGCTTTTTCTTCCTCTTCGACTTGGAATGGCTTTTTCTTTTTAGTGTTTTATTGATTTATTGGGGACACAGTCAAAATGTCATCATATACGCGACGCACATGTGGCCTTGGTATATACGTATACGTATGCCGCTTGGTAACGCTTGACAGGATGAGCATTCATTTGTGCCATTCAATCGATGCCCAATTCATATTTCGAATGCCATCGTCATGTGACTGCAATTGGCTGCCACAGCCGCACAAGAAGTAGCAATTTCAACCGAACGACAGCATCTCCTGGTGGTGTCCATTTTCAGATGATTCAAAAAGCAAATACGCAAAGAATGCGGCAGCAATAACAGTTCTTTGTGCTACTTGGTCGATGGGTTGCTTCTTTGGTTCGCTGCTGCTACCACTGGTTGCAGGCGATGATGATGATGGCGGTGGTGGTGGTGGCAGTAGTCGATGCAGGAAATATATTCAGCACTTGCAAAATCGTCAGCACAGCACATTCAATGACTATTGAATGTAGGAAGAACGATGATGTGTCTGGTGTCTTGGTCTTCATTTGGGAATTTATCTTCTCCCTATATATGCATGGATGATATTCAATGGCATACGCATGTTAAAAAGATACCATCCTCATCCACTTTGATGGTTGACACTTTTGTAAAGAAGCAGTAGCATTCCATGAGATCATTACAATGCGCAAATGTCAGCTAAATGTATTCAAGGGGACAAGTTAGTGCTAAGCGCACTCTGAGCGCGGCAATGGAGAATTGGAGAAAATTAAAAATGCGCCATTCTTGCCAGCTGGTTTTAATTGTACGGTAATTTTATGGCAACCTGTCAGGTGTAGTGACAGTTTATAAGGAATTCTCAAGGAATTATTGCATTTTTTTGCAAAGCTTCTTGAGGTCTTGATGAAATTATCTCAGAACTGGAACTGATAGGAACTGAAGCTCAACAAATTATTCTTAAAGGATCTTTGAAATGAAGATTTTTTACAACAAAAATACAAAAAACTCAAACGTATTAAGAAATTGATTCTGAAATGACATCTTGGGAGAAGAAATTGACAGCTGTTGGTAAAAAAAACTCCAAACGAAATGTTAAAAGCAGGGCACTCATTCCGTAACTTTTCAGGCGATTAGCGTCGAAACGATAGACCTCCAAAACTAGCTACTAAGTGCTAAAATTACAAGTTTAGATATTAATCCAGTTCATTTTCTACAAAAATTAAATCTATCGTTTTTATCGTACAAGTGTTTTTACCCTGATTAGTTAAAACAAAAATTCATCGCGCAAGAAATTTATTTGTAACCTAGACGTGAAGAACAATCAAACAAATTGTTATTTTATCAAAAAAAATCTGTTTTAAAGCAATACTCAAACTTTCTTTGGCAAGTGAAGGAAAACTTAACGAAACTAGGCAATTAGAGTTACGGCTGTCGTACGGGGCAATTGTTCTATTAAAATTCAGTCCTTAACTTCAGAATTGAACACTTGCAGTGGAGCTATTCGGAGCAAATCAGTTCTCAATTTTTCACTAACGATAAACTTTTCATGTAAGTGGACTGTCAAAGTTCGAAAAAGTCGATTCTATTCGCTCTTAAAGCCTATTTATGATGGCATTATGAACTGCGAGTGGGAAAATATTGCATTTCATTTATATGGGCGTAATTGTTTTTTTTTTCATAACAATTTGCAAATTTAAACTGACAGTTTGGAGTTTTTTTTAAACTTTATTCATAAGCAGTCGATTTGTTCGCTGGTTTTTGGATCGTGTTTCAAATGTGTGTATCACTGTAAAATATTTTTTAGTTCGCAGAATACTTCATTACTTCAACACTTCGTAATCAAGTTTTGAGTGCAAAACTTATCAAAATATTTCCACTTTCCGCTGGAAAAAGTTCAGTTTTCAGGTTGAGTGTAATAAGAGTTTAGGATTCACATGAGAGCGAATTGCGAGCAAGCGAATATTCGTAATTTCTGACTTTTCACATGAAAACTTTTATTAGACGCAGATAATCGCGATTCAGTTTCATTTTTAAAGGTAAAGTTCGATTGAATTTTTCATTCGTGGGCGTGGGTCTGTGTTAGTTATTCTTTTTCCATCATTTTACATTTTTATATTTTCTTTCAACCTGTTTTAATACGCATTTATCGATTGCCGTTTGAAGAGGTGACAGTTCGAGTGCTGTTCTTTGTCTTACTGACAGTGAATTACTCGTGCATCCGTTTAGGCGGTGCAAGCGCTATGATATTTTTATTTAAAGTATACATTTGGTTGCTTTAAATTGTTAAGGTAGTTTCTAATCGTAGTGATCTAAAAATTTAATACACGCCAAAAATTTCATTCATTTCATTTAAGCTCACTCGAAGTAGGTACAAATATTTTTGTGGACGTTGTTTACTAATATCGTTTGGACAATGAACGTTTAAAGACTTACGCGATGAGAACTCTGATTGGTCTTAGGTAGTTGTTCGTCTGAACTTTACTGCTTGCTTTTGTTTTATAGTTTATTCTTAGTCGTTAACGCTTAGGGCTTCGGAGTTATAAACGGCAATAAATTCTATTAAAAATTATCATCTTAACGTCAGAATGACGTTTTAATTAACAGAAATTTACGTTGAATTACAATTGCTACAGCTCTAATTCATCAATTTATAGGTTCCTATACACCTCCTTGACAACAAGTTGCGTGCATATCCCCCTCTACAAGTCGGTCGACTTTTAAAACCTAAATATCAATGTCAGTAAAATTATTTTTAACAATTTAATTGGACATGCTTATTTAGTTTTGATTTTTATTTTTGCCAACAAATTGTCGAGACAAAGGAGGGCCACAGCGAACAAAAACACACACACTCGAGAACTAAATTCCCGCAAATAATTTCGTTCAAGTGATTTTGTAAATAAAGAGTGTAGTAAAAATGATTGCCACTTATGTGTCTGAGTTTGATTCAATAGAAGTTCCCTATCCACTCAAGTGTCCGACATCAATTTAAGTGCAATTTCACGACCAAACGACAGCAACATTTGTGCTTCTCTCTGATACATCAAAAATATCTCGGTGTAGGTATAGTTGGAGGTTGCCCAAGTGCAAGACGGAAAACGATTAAATTGCGTTGTTCGGTATTACATTTAAAAAAGATCTGCCTTGCGTTAGCACTTAGCAGGTCCGGAGCCAGAAAAACATAAAAAAACCGCCACGAAAGTACATTATTTTGATAGGTAGTGTGCAGAAGATGTGTTAAAAAGGACAGCATCGCCGACAGATGAATCTGTCGACCACCTCTTACAAAACATACAACAAAAAGCATGTCGCACCCTCTTATAGTTAGGGTGTCCATGCAGTTTGCAAAGGCCTCCATTTGGGATCTTAATTCTAGCTTCTCATAAGAAGAAGCCCCTAGCTCTGCAGATAGCATACCCATACCTTTTTAGGACTTATGCAAAAACAAACGATTTCGAGAAGCATTTTGTTCATTCCGAATCATCGCATGGGTCACGACAGTCACGTCACGGGTTCAATCCAAAGATATAATACTAAACGCATCTGGTTGCAATCAAAAGTAATTAAATGCCATGGGCATATTTTCTCTTCCAATTATACAAATAAAGACACCTTCTGTGCCAGAAAATGTTTCCAAGTCGCATATAACGTACGAGTTGCAACAGAGAGCTCGCTTCTTAAACAAACCCAAACAAAGCCGTGCGTTCATCTTGCATTGCATGTCGCCTGCTGCAGTGTGTCTCAAGTTAAACAAAAACGAAAAAACACAAAATCTCTTCCTCGCATTTAATCATCTTTTGATTATACAGTCCCGCCCTACAAACTTAACAACTATACAATTCTCGGAACAGTTCGCACTTTAATGCGTTCGTTGACCTGGCTTTGCACCAGATTATCCTCCTCAGTCCTCATATATATACATACATACCATACTCATACATCAAGCGATCGACATTAATTGCAGATCTCCGTTGGGTTCGTTAATGGTGAATCCGACCGAAGACGACGTCACGATAGTCCTGTGAGGGCATTATTATGCCCATTATGAATCCATAACCCAAGTCGTACTCTCATTTCGACTTCCTGCACAAGAATTTGGTGCAAAAAATCACGTGTGCCCGTGAGTGAGTGAGATCGGTGAAGATCAATGGAATCGCTGTATGTATATTCCAATACCTGTGGCTGCGCGATCAGGTATTTCTCTCCTCAACCTCGCAACCTCGGCCCGTTTGTGGAATTTCACCTGTTCGCTGGAGTGAGGAATAATCAATTCAATGTGGAATCTTAAGTGGTATCCAAATGAAGCAACGCAAGCGCACACAACGATGCGATGCAAAATCATTCACACGCTCTATCAGAATGCAGTACTAGGTACTGCTCTGTGCGGGCCTACGGTTAAGGGAACTCTTCATAAAATTTTATTTAACTGCGACTATAAATCTTCCCAACAGGCAGGCCCGACTCCTTGGAAATCCGAATTTCCATGAACTAATTAACGCAAAAACGGAAACGGCCAACATTGTTTGTTTCCTGTGCTGCCGGTTGCATTTATGACCGCGCGCCGGCCATAATGAGCTGCAATGAGAGTGCGATCTAACAAAACAGAAAACAGCCTCTAACATTCCAGAGTTTGTTTCACTTCCATTGGCATGACTTCCTGTAAACTTTTGGCAAGGAATGCTCATGGATGGGTTACGTAATCAAAACCACTTGCACCTATATAGCTTGGGTGTTTGTCGACGGAAAACATTCATGTGCGAGCTAAGGCACATTCCATGCCATAAAGCGTAATCGGATAGCACACGGAGAAAGGAGTGCTAACTCTCCGTATAACCGTATTCACGCAAAATAAACTGACTCAGCGGAATTAAATAATACCTCCATGATAACCAGATAAGCACGCCACCACCACTGCCAGAAACGAGAAAATCAAATGGACCAAGCAGAAGCACCTCCGAGATCTATCCGCCGAAGCACACCGGCCGTTTTTTTCGTGAAAATTAACAGAACCATGCATGTGATTTTCATCGAAGAGATAGATGCGAATGTTATTTGCACCGCTCACAGCTCCTCCTGCCCTTGGGTTGACACTGCATTTTTCACTGCCACGCCAGGTTTACCTTCACCTGGCGTATCGTATACTCGTGCTCGTACACTGCCAACGACGGAGTGCTTGTGCACAGTCGATGAACGTATGCTTGAACTTCAATCATAAACATCAACGCACTGTGGGGTGAATCAGTGGAAAACACAATTGGAAGGAAAAAATTCTGAGGTCATGAGCAAGGTAGGTAATGTATGCAACTCTTATCCGAGCTTATGTAGGTACCTTCGATCCGATTAGAAACAAATTTACAAATTGCATCAGATTTTAAAGCGTCATTATACAGTGCACAAGCCTCGATGAAACAGAAATTGTCACAAGCACGCTACCTACTTGAAGTTATCCAAAACAAGAAATGACATAAATGACAAATGATGACTCATGTAGAATCGTAATCAATTTCAGTTTCCCATTGACATTCCCTTATGCTAAGGCCAATAAACCCATTTGACACACTCAGCAATATTGCACCCGTGCACATTTGTTTGCAGTGTTAACAAATAATGTAAAGTCACGCCATAAGTCAGGTGAATCCCAGTGCACCTAACTCCAACCAAGTGGATCATCTTACCAAGGTCAGCAATTAGTGTAGACAAAAGTATAATGTTCGAACATTTTATAAAAAATAATGTCCCATATCTACCAGCTTGTGATGCAATTTACCCGGTCATTCGCACAACGTTTTCGCAGACGCTTATTTTGTTGCTTCTACACAAATGTCCGCAGTTCCTTCGTAAATGATTGCACGCAGTTTGATTTCTTTTATCTTATAACTTTTCTTTATTCGCGGGAGATGTTGTTTTAAGAACCGACTTTGAATGGGGGAAATACATTAACTGAAATGAGAAGGAGCTTTAACTTTGATAGACTCCTACAGCTGTAACAAAAAAAAATACTTCCGCAAACATCTAAGCATCGAAAACAGAGTTTAAGTTAATAGATCACGCAAAATCAAATCTCTGTCGGCAACTTATGTCATACCTTCCTTAGTGTAACTAAAAGATTACCATAGACTTTCTGTAGGTTATTGTATTCGAAAATGAGAAAGAGAGAGCATATATCTTTTCACAAATCAACTATCCTCATACAAAAAAATTCAGGCCAATTTTACCCAGACTTGTTTGTATCACTGACAAATGTCAAAAGATCGATTGGAAGCAATTATCTAAACTGCAGCGCCCAACGAAAAATTGGAAAAACTCGTTCTTCTAGGTAAATGTAGCGAGCATCGTTACATTTTCTGTTTGAAAATAAAAAGAGACCAAATGTGACCAACTGCTGTCTATCCGCGATACTAATATCATGTTTTTCGAACTCACATCGGCGAAATTTTCCATACAAAATTGCATATTGTGCCCTACAAAATATTTAGTGTGAATGTGAAAAACGATTAATAATAACATTTTCTAAATATTTTCTAAATGAGTACGGCACAGAGTTGCCACAGGACATTTCATTTTGACTTGGGAAACTGCCATTTTTGACTGTGCTTGAAGAGATAAATAAATAAAAATGTTAACACAAATACGACAAAAGTGATTTCATCCTTGTGACCCAGGTGCAATTGTTTTAAGCAATCCTTTCGTTTCGTTAGGAAAACAAATTTTATACTTTCTAATTTAAGGGGTTAGTTCAATAGATTTGTTTGGAATCGATAAAAGGTATGAAAGTGATGAAGAACGGGCCGAAAAAAAAACAAAAGAAAAAACTTTAAGAAAGACGCCTCTACTTGTCTAAATATTAGTTTTAGAACTGCCTTTACCATTGAAGGAACTACTGACTTTGCAAATAAATTAAAGACAACAGAAGAATATATAAATTCAATTTCTTTCGAGTGTAACAGCTGCGCTAAATGCAAATTTTTTGTTCGTTAAGGAAAAACAAAAAAAAACTACACCCTCGTCTCTTTATCGACAAAAAATAAAGACAAACTATGCGACCAGCATCTAAGAACAAAAACGTTGCTAAGCGACGAAGCCGTTAATGAAGATAGCTGTCAAAACTAAATCGTTTTCGTCTATCTCAGCGAAAAAAACAAAATTTTATATTTGGAAGTGGGTATCCCAATTTGATACCTAATGTAGTGGTAGTCAAAAACAGATTAAGATGTCAAAATTTCCAAAAAAATGTGCAGCAGAACATTAGCTGCTGGTTTAGCCGCAACAGAAGTTGGACAGGATCATCAAAGTTTGGAGCGATCATGTGAACAATATCTTGTTCCGAACATACGTGCTTCAAAATAGAGGGTAAACTTAATTATTGTAGCGATTTTTTTATTTTTAAATTCCAACCCATTTTAAATTAACGAGTGCTTTTGAAACCGTGCATTCTATAAAACTGTTTCGAGTTTCTTCACATCCCAAAAAATACTCGACCCCACTGGCTGCCGTCTGATGCGGCGGCAAATTTGATGTGTGCTTTCCAGATGCAGGTTACTAAACGGGGCAAGTAGAAACAAAAAAAAAGCAAGTAAACTACATATAACTGGCAGGCAATCACAAAAGACGATGAAAAGCAAAAGAGTATATCCAGTAAGGCGTCTGTGTGGCAGTTATGCAAGGTAGTATATTCATAATTGGAAAACAATAAAAAGTTTTTTTTTGTAATTGCCGCTTATTGAACTCTTTTTAAATACCCACCACAATTGGATGCGACCGTGGCAATGAAACCTTGTTGCCATAAACTTCATCAACCTCCGTATACGACTACATATCAGTGGTTAAGTGGTCAAAAAATAAACGAAGGTAGCACAAAAACAAAAAAAAAACGAAGCACTACTAACAGCTCCAACCCGACAAGTGTAATGGACGCGTGCCACAACAACACTTCTGTGCCATTGATGGCTTCCCATTGACTTGGTGTTGATGATGATGATTATGATGATCCGATTAAAGCCACTGTAGGACGCATCTTCTTTTTCATCAATGGACGATGCCAAGTCAAGACCCACTTTCGCATACACACAGTTCAGTTCAGTATAGACGATGAAAAGAATATTTCTTTGGAGAAATTTTCAAAGAATCCATTCGATGCGGTGGGCCATTATACTGTCCCATAAATTTCGACAAAAGGGTTTAAGACTTTCGTTTGCGGATAGGAATCGAACAATGCGCCCGATATGTGAAAGTTTGGTCTGGAAATCTATATGACACTGGGAATGAAGATGGAGCTGTGAGGATGATGATCATTTATCTTGTGGCTCTTGTAGGTTGTTTATTTTATCTGCACACACACACACGCGTGGTTGTTGTTTTTTTTTCAATGAAACAACTTCAAGGAGATGTCTGGAGGCAGACATCAGTTAATGTGCGTGCTTGATGGTGCAAAATCCCATGAAAATAGTTAGCAACGATCCTCGGGCTGCAGACGAGCATGACGTGCAGGATGCACTCCTCCTTTATTGGATTTTCCGTAATTTACACCATGCGCAGTGCAGATACATATAAGGGACAGAGGATTTATATATAAATTCGTGCCGCCTGCAGACATTTTGTTCCATTATCTGAGCGAGACGTTGAACCCTATCTTAGGCAGAACTGCGAAGGAAAATTGGAAATGACGGCACCTTGACAGTGCCATCAAAATTAGTACTCAAACAACGTTTCAGGGAGGCAGTATCAATTCAGATAGCTATAACAAATATTTGTGATATCAGATATTTGTGTCGAATGCCACAATTCATCGATATATAAATTTCGCTGTGACAACAGATTGTTTCATCGCAGAAGCTCGCGAATACATTTTGCTGTTACCTCCGTGCGTTCTTTTTCTATTGCAAAGTCTTTTACGCAGATGCGACAGATGCGACACATGTGAAGAGCAGTAGGTGGCAAGTCTCTGGCGTTGTGAGGGCCTTCTAAGAGATTATTGAAGCTAAGTAAAGTAAGCCGCTTTAGAAATCGAAAGAGGGATCAAGAGTGGTACCGGTTAAGCCCCCGAAAAGAGCCAAGTTACTCTTAAGTTGTTTTTTATCTCTCGCATATATCTGGAAAACTTCCTAAAACAAACTTGTCCATTCAGACATACAGATAGGGAATACAATGCTAGACCTAGAGTCATTATAGACTCCAGTTGCGGCTGCATTTTTAAAGTTTTGATAACTTATAATAAACCGCAGCGTCTTCAGAACTGTGCACATCCGAATTCTAGCCTTGGCCAGAACTAGATCCAGAAAAGAAATAATGTCTGCTGAACTTGCCAGGCCAGTTGTGTTTCCTGAGCACTACTTTTCGTCAATAAAAGGTATTTGTTTCAGAAATTATGGCAAAAATGTAGAATTATAGCTTTCAGAAACTAGAGTTGTGGACGAGCTTGGCCACTAACAGGGGCAGATTTATGTTACTACCGATTTGCTCAGTAACTAGTTGATATAATTATAACGAGTAAAAAGAAATATCCAAAGCAGTTCTATGAGTTTTAAAAAAAAAAAGTCCAACACAATCGCGAAAAAGGGGAAGAAAATCACATTCCATCAATAAAATTATGCAAATGGCCTAGTCAGTTAGAAGAAAGTCATATGGGCGCTAACTAAATTCTACAAATTCAAAAATCATCACAACCAATCAACCAACCAATCTATTCGCTAATTAATCTTTTAATGTTATGATCAGAAATTCAATCAAAAGCGCTCGTTAGCGAAATTCTGACAATTTATTTCATTAAAAACGCGCGATCTATCAAACGGGAAACTCGCCAAGTCGACCAGAAATAACGTATGCAAATTCAGCCATAAGCATTAACACGATCGCTGAACGGTTCTATTCGTCTTCCGTTGACCTAATTAACTTATTCTTCATTCACAGGTGAGAAGGATCATAAAATCGTTGTTTTAACTCGAGTTGATGTGAAGAGGATCGCTGAACAACACATCTATAAAGTAAAGTTTTAACGAGCCATTATGGCGGTCTTATATCCGTCCCTAATGTAAATTAATTGCTCTGGGAATTTTATGTTTTTGCAATTTTTTTTTCCTTCTTTTATTATTATTTAATTTCGCAACTTCTAACGGCAGGTTATTTGCAATTCCAGCTTCGTGCTGATTTTAGTAATTTATTCCATAAAAGTACAAGGGAGAATAAAGTCTTAAACAAAAAAAAAAAAACCTGGCGCTCGCTGTACTGTATTAAACATTATAAGAGCATCACGCTTGACAAAGTGAGTAATGGAATAGGTTGTTGACCTACTTTTGTTATTGTTTTTGCCTGTCTTGATTTTTCGGCTACTTCGAGTCATAAACAGGCAGCAAATTAGAATTCAAGATGAATTTCGGAAGAGCCGCAATACAATAACAGCGTATGTGTGTGGGTTAAAAAATCCCATGCGAATTTATCATACGGTCTAGTTTCAATTTTCAGCTCGTCACGATGGCGGTTTCGGTTTGTTTTTATAGCAGCTTTCAGTAGCTAATCAATTAGTGATTCCGCAACATAACAAATTGACTTTGTGAGCTGGTGACCGTGATGGAGGACGCAAGGTGTTTCGAGAGAAGACGACGAACAATGAAGTGCTGAGACTAGGCAGTTGCTCTGATGATGGAGATTAATAGCACAAATTTCTGGCAATCAACAGACTGGGTAAATAAAGAGAAGAGATTTTTTGCTAGAAACATAAATATATGAGCCAAAAACTGAGACATTAAGTTCGTTTGCTGATCAATCAAATCTCCAGACTTAATTTTTGCCTTTTCAAGACAAATTATAAAATTATATTATATAAAGATGTTTTAAGCCTGGCTTTATATGTGAACTTATCGACTCCATACGAATGGTCACAGGAAAATCATGGGAAGTCGACGATCTACCAACAACCCATAAGTTAGGGACAGCGCGACACTGCGCTATTTTGAGAACAGTGCGAACCTGCTAACAGTCGAGCCCTATACCGACTTGACATTTTGTGGAAACAGCTACCTTACCTTGCAGGCAAACGCTGAGAGTATTTATTTGAGCGAACCACTAGGAGGGGATATTTGTATTAAAAAGATCGGTCGATCATTCTTAAAATATTAAAATCATCTGATTTTAGACCGATCTTAAAGCGCTATGAATTTGAGGACTAGAATATCATTCCTTAAGGTCTTCAAATCTTCTGATTTTAGACTCATCTTACAGCGCCATGAAGTTGAGGACGAGAAGATCATTCCTTAAGGTCTTCAACTCATCTGATATTAGACCGATCTTAAAGCACCATGAAGTTGAGGACGAGAAGATCATTCCTTAAGGTCTTCAACTCCTCTGATATTAGACCGATCTTAAAGCGCTATGAAGTTGAGGACGAGAAGATCATTCCTTAAGATCTTCAACTCATATGATTTTAGACTGAGCTTAAAGCGCCATGAAGGCAAGGACTTAAGCTTTCCTTCGAAGTATAAATCCAAAGCAATATCTTCTAATTTAGGAAGAGCCTTCAAATCATACTGCCATTTTTACGTTTATGTCGAGTATTTCGTTAATCGGTTCTTATTTTTATCAAAAAAAAATCGTCTTTAGGGACATGGGTCACTAGGTTTAATATGCGGTTGTGAAAATGGAATCTTCCACTCTCTGAATTAAGGCAAATCCACAAGGTACTCATGGGACTAACAGCCTTTTTGACTCATAACGTTTAAATTTCCATTTAAATACTTATGTTGCAGTATCGGACATAATCTGGTCAAATATTTGTGGAACTTTTATCGCTTAGTCTTATTGGCAAACGGCCGTACAACTGCTCCCACAGAAGTGACCTTTTCAAAGCTATATAAAAAGGATGGAGCGTTACAGTCAATGGCCAACGTTACCGAGGAGAGCAGTGCTTATTGGCAAATATGAACGAACTTATGGTTTTCATTGACTCACTGAGGACTTCAGTCAGTGACCAAATTAAATCGCGAAATGAAGCAGTGAATCCGGCCCCAACATCGTGCGATTTGAAGCTGATAAACCTCAAGCTTTTCAGACGTTGAGAGGAAAGAAAGGAATCAGCAAAAAATAGATGGCTATTTGTCATTCCGGGGGTTGAACCCACGTCAAGTAGGCTGGAAAACTAACCTCTAAGCATAACCCCCTGCTGAGCATATATAAAAAGTAACTCTTCAACTGCAGTCTCTATCAGTACTTACAAGTGCTTAGACATATTTTGAGGTATTTGCTTTTTACTATGGAGTTCGCTCTGTTGACATGTTTGCAAGAATTTTTTCCTGAGGGGATAAAACGACGGGACTGATGGACTACCAGCGAATGGAATCAACTTTGTGTTGCTTTTAGTTGTCCTAAGAACATAACCCCTTCTAATTCCATAAAACTTTAATCCACTCTTCTCAAAAATGAGGCTCTTACCAACAGTTGTAAGAAGCCCAGAGATATCTTGCGGTACAAGGACTATAAGATTTTCTGCTACAAATACACACCAAGTAGACTATACCGAAAACTGAACCCTGCATAAATTTTGCCCAAAATCGAGTGCTGTTCCATTGTGAAATTGTTTCAGCAAGCTAAATGGTTCGAAAGATCATGTGGGTCTGTACATTAGCCCAGAAAAGTGTGTCCACAGCAATTATTCCGAATTCACACCCTAAAGCCAACGTTTAAAACAAAAAATGTTCTTCTCACAACCATTCGTTTTTGTGAGAGTTTTTCACTTTCGGGACGAATGGAATGGATCTACAACGTTTTGGCAAATTGACCTTCCCAGCACCTCATCGACATTCTCAGCACTCCCGTAAACAGATTAATAAAAATCCATTTGCCACTGTGCAGAGTTTCCGCTCCAGAAACATGAGACCACACAAATCACCATTTGATTTGTGGTTAAATAAAGAGCCTACAATTTATTTCAATGTACTCGACGACATCATTACGAATCATTATCAGAAAAGAACAACAAACGAAACAGAGGAAAAAAAAACATTCACTTACCATCGGTCGATTAGCCGCAAAAAAGGTCTGCTTGAGAAGTCTTATTCTCGTCATTTTTCACACACAACTTGTTTCTCCTTTTGCCTGTTGGATCGCACTTTTAGTCTTGTTTCGCTTATAAACCGTAAAAATTGTTATATGAGTTCAAACGCGAAGCCAGCAAAAAAGTAAAAATTGTCGCTTCAGCAGAATCGTAACCTGTTGCTCTATAAACCAACTGTAATAAGCCGGCGTTTGGTGACAAGGCTGGTTACAACTCGTCAACCAGTGGTGTGGTGGAAGAGCTTTACTATTTTTTAATGGAGCACATTTAAGATACACACATGCAGAAGTTTCTTTTTTTTTACTTTCCCAGCACACGACTCTGGAAGGCAGTAATCCTTTCCCTGTGGCTATTCCTGGTGCAGCGGTCAAATTCGCGAAATTCAAAACCGAAATATACACTCGCGCGACGACGGACGACGACCAACGGCCAACAATCGCAGAAGGTATAAATTCTAGGCTCGTTGCGGTTGCTGATGCGGCTGCTGCAAATGCATCCAACGGGTACACATCAAGAAGTGACACCAGAATGGATCGTGTGTGTACGAGTGGCTTCTCGAAAAGGTTCGCTTGTTCCAAGTGGGGTTCTCTGCACCGTTATGTAAGCAGAATATGGTTAGTGTGTCCGCAAAAGTCTTTTCAAAATTCTTCCGATGACGACGATGATGCTGATGCGCGATCGTAACTATCGGTTCTATCACACTTGGCACAATTAATTTTGTTGTTTTTTTTTTAAATATTTTTAATTTTTGTTTTGATTTTAATCACTGAGCCCCAAATTGAATTTTATTAATTGAAAAGATGGGCAACGCCGACGACGAACAGGAACCTGCTTCTCACTGTGTCGAACAACGATCAACAACAAGTCGATCGATCGATGAATGTGGGGGCAATAGGCAAATGCTCGTGCGATCGAATCGATGGTCAGAAACCAACTGAAGAGGACCAGACCATCAGCGGACTTAAGAACTTACTGAGCTGAAGAATCGAAATAACATGTTAACATATAGCTCTCTAATATCGAGGAGTATGGCGATCGCGCGACTGCTAGTGCCGTTTGCTGTAGTGTATTGAAGAGACCGTCCCCATACCATGTGAGTGTTATGTGTGCGCGCACAAGTTGCCTGCCCCATCTCAGGCATAGCCAGAGTCCACACTCCACACTCTGTGGCGGAGTTAAGTGGTACCCCGGCTTCTACATACGACACAACTACCACCTTGCTCGTGTGCGCTTCTGCTGCTCTGCTCATGCTTTTGCAGTGGTTTTCTACCGAAACCGAGAGACCTCAAGGCGAAATGGAAAAAGTAATAGAAGAAGGGAACACAAGAAGAGGTTTTGGCAGTGATCGTGTCGTTGGCAGTCGTTGCTGTAGCTGTCTGCAGCCGTAGCAACAGCCGCAGTATAGTAGTAGGATTGGAGCTCATTCGAGCATATACATACGACCCGAACACACATTCAGAGAAAGAATTAAGAAAGTCGTTGGTTCGTTCTTTCTTATTTTGGCTGTTGGTTCTTTTTTCGGCTTGTTGTGTTGCCTCCTCAGCTTCATCTCAATTTTATTTTCGCCTTGTTGTTGTTTTTGCTGATTCATTTTTTTTTTTGTATTTTGTTTTCTTCTGTTCTTCATCTGTTTTTGCTGATCTTCATATTCCGCTTCCTACTGCACCGCGAGTATCTACCGCCTGTGTGATGCTGTTAGATACACATCCAGCGGCTGTTCCACTAAGTAGGTATTCTAAAGTACTTTCCTTCCAATAACCTACGTGCATGGTGTTGGCGTGCATTTTTGCCTTCGCTTGTTCCTGTCTCGAATGGGTGGGACGGACCCACCACCACCCTGCATCAGATGACCCCAAAATTTATTGCAAATGTTCGTTCTATGTTCCAATCGTTGACCGATGCAAGGTATTTCCAGGACTGACCAAAAGCAATCCTTAATGGAGAAAAATTATCCGCATATTCGTCATTTTTACGACCTCAACTTGAAAAAAAACGACCGCCAACTGAAGGCATCTATTTTCGTAAGCAATTATCAGAACATTAAAAAAAAAAACCTGTAGGAAGGTATCTCCTGTAACCAATTAAGACAGTCTTTGTTAAATCGTTGTGTGGCATGGAAAATTGCCGTAATTAAAAAATAACTACAGCTAATCTAAACATAATTTTTAATAACACATTCGTCTTCTTTATCTGTCATAAATGTTAATCACAAATACCTTGGAAAGCAATCCAATAATGAGAAGAAAGTGAAGAGTGTGTCATTAGAAATGTTGATCTTATCCAAATCTTTGTAGCTACACAGATCTTTGGGCTTTCGGAATAATAGTCTTTTCAGAGTTCGAAATGAAAAATAGTTACCCACAGAGAACGATTTCTTCTTTACAAAGAATTCGACAGCGAGGAGGTTTGCTCTGTAATAGCGGCGTCTATTACGTAAACTTATGCCAATGAATTGGGAAAATACATGTAAATGACACTCAAAAGATATGCCCTGAAGTGTAGGCATTTTTTCGGAGCTTAGGTTGAATAAATATATCCTTGAACAAAATTATTTTAAACAGCCGCTAACTTTAACACAATAAAGACCGACTTAAAAGGTTTTTAACGTGTTTTAGGACATTTACTTAGCCGATGCAGAAACCCATAAACTGACGTAGAACCAAAGGTTTTATGATTGTGCCAATGTAGGTCATAGGAGTGTTGTAAGAACGTAGAGTTTTTCCCATTTTAATTTTAACTTTAAAGTCTGAAAAGACTTTCGGGGGAAAAGCTAGGTTGGTGGGCGGAGTATTCCGCGCCGCACTCAGTTCAAAATCGACCCGTCCTTTATCCCTTACCCGTGGTCACCTTTTCTCGTCTTATTAATTAATTAATTAATTGCTTTCTGTGGTATTGCATACAAACCATCTTCAGGATTTGATGAAGTTCATGTTTTGACTGTTGGTGTGCTGGATTTCCAAGGAATTTGTTACTGGAGTGTTGGAAACTTTGACAGTGACATAGGAAGTGGGTTGTGTCAAAAGCGAACAAATTTGTGAAAATTTCAGCAATTCAACATACGTAATTAAATTATTGTTTTTTTACGAAATTTATTTAGGACACCTACATTTCCCAGCTATTATCCACCTATAAAATGTACACAAAGGAAGACTTACGCGATGTGCGTTTTTCAACGAACAAATTAAGTACAAAAACAAACAAAAGTGGTGAAGCGACCAGTATTATATCGTCGGATTTATTCCTTTTTGTGGGAATTTCGATGTCCGAAAAGCCTTCCGTGGAATAAACGGAAAAAGCAGCAAAACCGTGGGATTGTCAGAAATCTAACAAAAACCATTCAAAAAATATAAATTTTTGGTAAAATTCTATTAAAACACTAATATTTCACCATGATTATCAACACACTGAACGTCCATAAGAAACAGCTCATGTGAATCGTCTATTATCAAAACTTTCTAGTACAAAAAAATAATTATAGCAGTGTCACAAACTGCGTTTTTTAAAGGTTAATTTAACGTGATTTTCTTTCCGTGTAGTGGAATGCAAATTTTAATTTTAAGCACTGGATTTTGACGCAAAACAGTATCGTGGGATATTAAAAGAGAATTTCAGTACGGTGAAAAGGGAAAAATGACCACGCTTCGTGGGATAAATGAAGAAAGAGTGCTACAACACTGGCGCACACGTTGCTTTCATTTACATTTTTTATTCTACCTTTTCGACTGGACATTATTAAGAGCAATAGGTAGATAGAATAGTAGCTTGGCAGTGAATGTGAGCTCCGTTATTGTGATATTATGTTTAGCTTTCTTTTAGTTCCCTGTTAAATTTTTTATTACCATACTTTGAAAGAGTTAAATTTTTGGATAAACTCTGCATAGAAGTGACCCATCTTCTGTGAAGGTCTTTCAGTAAAAGTATCTCAATGGTTGTTTAGTTTTTAATTTTGGTGCTGAGTTGCAGTTTTTTTCTTTAATTTTACTGCACAGTAAATTTATAAAGGGTTTTTCATTAAGGACTTGACAACTTGTTTTTTAAATAAATGCAAACTACTTGAGATATCTCAACAACAAAATTTATTGGCTTGAATTACTATGAAAACAATAATGAATGGAATTCGACTTTGTTCATATGTCCACCACAGGAACGTATGCAGCGGTCGATAAGTTGAACCCAATTTTCGATGACTCAGTCGCACATTTCGACCGATACGGCCGCTATTTCTCGTTCAACATTGGCTCTGAGCTCCTCTAACTTCGCCGGATGGTTGGCATGGATCAATGATTTAATGGAGCCCCATAAAAATAAGTCTAGAGGCGTTAAATCACATGATCTCGGCTGCCAAAAGACGGGTCCGTTTCTCGAGATAACACGTTTACCGAACTGAGACTTCGAAAACTCGATTGTTGCACCCGCTGTGTGGCTTGTGGGACCGTCTTGTTGGAACCACTTGTCACTGATGTCCAATTCATGCAATTGCTCAAAGAAATAACGTTCCAACGTGAATCTGTAGCGAAAACCATTTACCGTCATTTTCATCGACGAGAAAAAAACGGCCCAATGACGCCACCAGCATGAAAACCGCACCAAACAGTGACTTTTTGCGGATGAAGTGTTGTTTCATGAAGCACATGGGGCTTCCCATCTCTCCAGTTATGCATATTTTTTTCCACTAAACTATGAATTGCTTGTCTACTGAGACGAGAATTAAGGCCAAAAATTGACGTTAACGCTCTTAAAGTTGCGACCACCGACTCGAAATTTCGGTAGTAAATTTTAATTATTTGTAAACGTTTTTCCTTCGTGTGCATCACCGCGGTGAAAATTTTGATTTTACTGAATATTTTGACATTGACAGTTCGGTAATCGGTTAAAGGGTGCGTTCACACTGAAAGTTTGAAGTTGTCAAGTTGCTAATGAAAGACCCCTTATTTTCTTCAATATTTGACGTTTATAAATAGCAAATGAAATGTGATTGATACAGTGCTTTAGTCAATCTCCTAATTGCGCATATTTTCAAAACGTTATTTCTTGCAGTCCCGTAACATCTTTAGAAAACCGCAATTTTTACTCAAAATGTTAACGAAACGTGATTTTTTTAACGTATAGGTAATACCAATTTGTTTCTAAGTATTGTGTTAGTTCTTAAATCAGTAAACGAGTCGAAACCGTTCAAGCAAACATAAGAAAATCCTTGCCATCAATCAGCAATAATTTTACTGGAGATGGACCAGGGTTACTTCAATCAATATTTGAACACCTTAAACATTTGTAACAACGAAACAAAAGAAACATAAGTTTGTTTATACTAAGCGAAAATAAACGAGCAGCTCTTTAAATTGTACGAAATGCTACCAATAGCATTTAAAAATCCACTCAAGCTGTGTGCCCTTGTAACAGCTTTAGATACCTAGGGTTTGAAGAGTTGGAGTTGATGCGTCCACGAAGTACACCCATATAAAATGCCAATCCCTTTTCTATAGCTGAAAATATTTATTGTACAATTGTACAAGTATACCAACTCTGAATTGTTTATATCTACAGCTAGTGAAAATAAATAAAAAAAATAATAAAACAAAATAAAAATATTAATAAAAATACCTTTATTTATACTGAACGGAATTCGCTTCTCTTATTTGAAATAACTGTTGTGACGGGGTCCATTAATCTATTAGAACTACTAAAATTTCTGCCTCAGATCCTTCAAATAATCAAAGAAGTAACAGTGGAAAACCCTCAATTTTTATTCTCCAGCAAACCGGACAATTAGTTCGCGGGTGAGTTCATCTCAGGATCGCTAAAATGCACGCAGAATAACAGAATGCAAAATAAGAAAATCGCGGTTATGTGAATTATGCGACCTTTAAGAGTAAGTAATACTGATTATACAACAATCCTTTATCTCTTTCTCTCACACTCATTCCCAAGCGGAACACAGCAGACTAAAAAGTGCAGTTTTCAAACAAAATTTAACTATGTTCGCGATACATTCACTTGGGGAATGCTTTCGCTAATTGATTTACTGGGTGACGGTATAATAAATGTATTTTTCGTTTTATTTATTAAATATGCAACTTATATATTTAATAAATAAAACGAAAAATACTTTTTTTTTCATTTGTTAATTAGGTTTAAATGATCCGCTTATCGGGTCGTGAGCGTCGGTTTTTCAATAGGTAAAAAATGTGATGGAGAATTATTTGCTGTCATCGGCTGCGTTAATGGTACTCTTATTGATGTAGTTACCCAATCATACCCAATCGCAACGGAGATCATTCCAACTGCACATCAAACGAGTATCAAAATGGTTTGCGCCCACACTTACTGTATGCTATCCGTAATTAAACTTACTGCAGCGGACTAATAATCAATTTAAGTCTCGACTTTAAATTTACGGAGCTCACAATTGCGAAATTTGTATGGAAAATATAGTCACTGTGAACTAATAAATTTTAGAGTCGAAACTAAAAATGTTTATTGGTAAGGCCCACTGTTTTTTTTTTTTTTTTGGCGATTCGGTATGAATAATTCTTACGATTAAGGAGATCCATCCGTACAGAATTATATTAAAGAAATCAATCGGTTCCCACCTCAAAACGGTTACAAGAAAGTTCCACTAGGCTCTTATCGTATGGTTCTACTCTCCACTACGATGAATTCTGATTGCTTTTAAAAATTATTTCATTCAAATCGAGTACACATATGCGACCCAAATCAATCACAGGGGTGAATAACTCCTATTTAAACCTAGATCCTAATTGGCTTTCACGGGTCAAATGAATTTGAACTCAGCCATTACAAGACTTTCGCACCCACCACGGAGCATGAAATCCCTGCCAATTTTTGTGCGAACACAAGACCCCCAGCACCCAACCTAAAAGCGAAGTGAAAGTTTCCTCTGGGCCAGGAAAGTTTGCAAATTTCCTTTCCCCCTCTAGCAGCCATATACCTATAAGCTGTAATTGCCCCCAAAATATGACACAGCCACACTCCTTAAAAATATCACAAGAATATTCAAAAACATCGACTTGACATGCGAAGCCTAATCGAACATTTTGCTAGTGGGTTTTCCTTCTTTTTTTTTGCAGTGGATTCACAAACTGTTCTTCCACTATACAAGAGTCATTCACAAGATTTATTCCAAAAAGAAACAAAAACCCTCACTAAACACGATAGACCCATTCAAAAGTGCTGTTCTACGCTTGCCGAGAGATGTGTTTGACCCAGTGCTGCTGTGTGTTCTTAAATTGAAATTAAAATTCATGGTCCTTCAGACTGACAGCAGCAACTTGTATCGCAGTCGGGCGAATTGGGTCGCACTCTTACCCAGTTAGAAGACGCTGCCGCGCTTATTCTCATTGACGGAACAAGTAGGTACCCAAATCACAATCAAGCGAAAGATATACACAAAAAAACAGCAGGCAAAATTATTCGCAAATGTTTGGCGAAATTGTTATAATATGTTCTACCATGACGCTCCTAATCAACAACAAATTGCTGCAGACAGAACTTATAAATCTGTGGGTACTCACTCGCATATAGTCAGTCGTCGGTGCCGCATGACAAAGACAATTGCTATCGACTACTCTGCGCCGATGATGGATGAAGAGGAACATCTTCCTCATGGCCATGTGTATAAAAATGACACAAATGAGAAGAAAACAACAAAAAAAAAACAACCGCAGTGGACAGCGCAATCGCAATGTGATGTGATAAACTTTCTACTCTTAGTTCTCGGACATCGGACCGCAGCGATTGTCCGTTGGTTGTTGTCGCGGTGTTTTTTTTCTCGAAAGCAACCTATATTGACTTTTGTTAATATTTGGTCACACATGCGCTGAGAGGATGGCCATACCGCTGGCTGACCGCCATGGCCACATAATTTTCTTCTTCTTTCGGTCAAATATGGAACTTGAAATAAAAAAAGAAAAAAACTCCTCAGATTATTCACATAAAAGGATTAGTGGTGTCGGCCAAATGTAATTTTGTATTTGACCCAGTAACTGGGAGCAATGCAACGGTCCGTTTATACGGAAGAAGACAGTCAACCTGGCCGCCGGTGTTCGAACTGAATTCATGTAATCGCTTCTTCGGTAAATTCAAATTGATATACGAATACGAGTACGAGTATTCTTGGAAAGCGAAAATAGTTGCCTGCCAACGTAATTTGTCAGATTATTTTCGCCAAGTATGGTGTTTTCGAAAGCGAAATGCACGGTGCTCTCGTAAAAGGGAGATAGATAAATAGAACAAGAAATCAAAGGCGCACTGTTCTACCTTGAGGTTGATGCGGGATCTTGGACGGATATCTAAAAAAAATCTTCAAAGGTCGTACCTTTCAGATCGTCTCTCAGTCAGTGGTTATGACCGAACACAGCGTCGCATGGAACAACATGTTAGAAGGCTTAACCTGATGGATAGGAGAATGAGTCTAGCAACGAATCGGACACAACGTCTTTGTAGACAGCCGTCACTTGAAGAGCAGTAAGAAGCTTCTTCTAACTCAGTTCCGCGATAGACTCCGAAAATGAAATGAAATCAATGAAAAGATATAGACTTGGACATCGGGTTTTTTTTCCCAAAGAACGCAATAAGGATGCAACGCCTTATGAGGCTGCAGAAGACCCTCATCATCCTGTGATCAAGAAGCATGAACCTTATCGAAGGTGGATGAAGACAGAACGCAGAATTCTTCGAGGGTTTTTCGGTCCCGTTTGCGTTGATTGCCTTTGGAGAATGAGATTGAACAGCGAACTCTGCGACCTGTACCAGCGATACTAATTTGGTCAGAAAAGTGTTCAATAATTGTCCATGTGGACGTGTTTATATTCAAACCCAACTAAATCAGTCCACTTAGATGGGAAGGACATGTGGTGCGAATGGACTCCAACTCCAAAGTCTGTGATCAACCTTGACAATACCGTAAAAGAAGACCTCGCCTTATAGTTGGCACGCACAAGTTGAAGCACACGCCCAGACGGTGTGACTCATCTGTCGCTTCCTACTTCTGGCTTCTACAAATCTCTGATTAATTTTCAATCACTATTCGACCACCTTCAAACTTTGATCTCTCCCTCTGAGGATGTAAAAATGATGTGGCTCGTTGCAATTTTAAGTGTTGGAACTTTCAAAAATCAAATTGTCACTCTCATATCAGGAGCAATCGAAATGTACAAGTGCCCACCATTTTCCTCACACTTGAAGAGCAGCTTCACCTGATTCGAATTGCAAACGCATTCCCGCCATCTCGGTAGATTCTTCATAGATTCGAGAAGTATGTAATTTTCGTTGTTTAACCCACGTACCGTTCACCGATTCGTGTCCACTCGAGTAACTCACTTCCTATTCTGCATCCCATATTACCGTTGCTATAAAAACCGTTCATATGCACACATCAATCACCAGACCGACTAAAACAATCAACCTCGCAATGTTGACCTGATTTATGGGAATTTAAAACAGAAAAAGAACAAAATACATTTCCATGCAAAAATGCGGCGTAATCATCCATTATGTGAACATCCCCCCTGCGCCCACGTGCACTCTCATCAAACCTTATAAATCCTTCGTCGTATCAAATTTACACGCCAGCAGGCCAACGCGCAAAGAAGAAACCAACCGAAAATATCAACTTGCCAAAGTGCAGAACCTTCGAAGTAATAACGCGGAAGTTCCGCCAAAGTTACCCCAACAGTCCGAATATAAGACAGATAAGACAGCCGCAGATTACATTTAGTACAATTTACATAACGTGTAAAGAAGTTCGGTTCGGTCCACAGTACCCACCGCGCGCCGTCGTCCAGCTCACTGTGTAAGATGATACGCGCCAACGTTAGGTTCTATATGCGGCCATACCAAGAAGGTTTGTACTCTTGTCGGTTCCGTATTCTCGCATATGCGTGGAATGCATTGTGGCCGAGGCTGTCGCGCCGCCGGCCGTCATATGGCATCGTGTAGGACATAAACGCATTTATGCAAGCATAATAAGGTGAAATTTTCGGGGAAAACTGGAAACTGGGTAGAATGGTGTGGTAGTATATGTGGTAGGAAATTCTGACCTCTTTGGGAATACAGCTTTCACAACTTCTTTCCATTTGTCCGTCGTCATTTGTTTCTTCTTCTGGTCTCTGTTCTTTTTTTTATGTCCCTCCTGCTCTGTGTTCATCTTTTTTTTTTTTTTTTTTTCGTACTGTCATATTGAGCTAAATGATGGCGATTGTGTGCAGTAACAGCTACGAAATCAAGGCATTTGCTTTTTTTGTTGTTGTTCAGCCTCCTCCGAGGGAGAATCAAGTGGAAAATTGGTTTAACTGACATGAAGTTTAAAGTGATGCGATGTGACGGCGGCGGTAGGCGGACGTAATGCGCAATGGATGCAAGTTTGCTGCACCCAAACAAAGTAGCGGTCATGAAGCCAATGTCATTATTATAATAAGTGTTGTTTGACATGGGTGCGCGAAGAATTTGGTAAACGTATGTGTGGCTTTACACTTGTAGCTGTTGTTTGGTGAGTAAATAAAATGGCATAGCTGAACATGGTGACTAACGGAAAAAAGCGTATATTTTTAATGAAGTTTGCAGCACTTGTGGCGTTTTTCATTTGACATTTAAGACTCAGACTCAATTTGTGGGAGGAAACTTGATAAAACAACAGATTTGGTTGGTATGATATTTATGACTGTCAGGAATCCCGAATCCCTAGAACGCAGTAATATAAATAATCTTTTGGCGTCAGACATTCAGCTGCGTCTATTTTAAATGAGCAGTCATTTAGAAATTGATTTTTCGAATGCAGTTTCAATTCCACTAAAAAGATTAGTTAAAGAGATACTCAAAGCTGCAAAGTTACAGTGCCACACAATCACATCACGATGCTTTCTGGTGTTGCGTTTAAATTGCACAAAGTTAATCGCACCCATTTCTTCTAACTCTAGGCAGTTAATTTACAAAGCCATTGCAGAAAATAGTTCCAAATCAAATGGGCAACAAAATTATTCTACAGACAAATAAAACAGCAACTACCTTCGGATTAGTGTGACATTGGGGAAGTTCGGATTTATTTCTAGTTTGGTAGTTCTGACAGCTGACTGTCTTGATGTGTTTCAGTGTTTGTTGGCCCCGATTCACCAACGTGAATAGTTTTTCCAGTTGACGTTTATGGTCAAGAAAATCCGTCTTGCATTCTCAGTTGAACATAGTTCAAACAAATATATATTTGACGTTTTAAATGAACAAAGTACCCGAACGACCCCATTAAACCGATTGTCCTATTAAACGATGTGACACTATCCGGAATCGACATGAAGATTGAGAGTTTAGATTGAAAGTGAAAGAAGACCTTTATAGTCTTCTTTTAATCAAATATCGTGGAGGAGTGAGTTGAGTCAATTTATTATGTGCAGTTATTTAGAAATATCGTTTGAAATCTAGAAAGCGACTTCTTGAATGTTTACCAAATCCCAGGAGCGAACGCGGTGGGCAATTTATCACTTCGAACCAACACTCACAGAAAGATTAAAATGCTCGTCATTCATATTTGTTTGTCTGCAACAAGTTTTATTTTGAACCAACTAGTACGAAATCCCTATACAGATTCTATTCTGTCTACAAAAACACGATTGATTCTCTGATTCGGTAGATTATTACACTTACAAGTTCGAATAGCAATTTAGTTCTCAGACACTATTGAACGAGTTGGCACAACAAATAATCGCCCAATGCACAATCGCCCTATACTCCTTAATGAGAAACCGCCCAATTAAATTAGGTACCCAAAAGTGAATGAACATTCGCCGAAAAGACCAAAATGAATGATCCCCTAGTATTTGTTTTATATAATCGCACAAAAAATTCGCGCAAATTCATTATTTGACTTCATTTATTGAACAAATGAGGCTGGTAACCTCAAATCCAAAATGACAATTTCCTGTTATTGTAATGTGTCAAAAGCGTCGCTGAATTAAAGTTGCCCTCATTACCGATATAAATCCCAGTTTGATTGTATTTCCGGATATTTAATAAACACGTTTGGTAAGTAAAAAGTCGTAAATGTTTGTGGATTTGTGCACGCATCACGTTGAAATAACGTACCCAATCAGTATTGATTTAAAAAAAAAAACATTTAGCAACATTTAGTTCATTTAATTTGTAATTTGATATCAATTGACCAACTCATCTAGATCAGTGTTTTTCAAACTGTGGGTCGTGACCCCCTAGGGGGTCGCCAAGAGGGTCGGTAAGAGTAATAAAGAAAAGGCCAGTCCTAAAAAAAATAATATAAGACACAAAATTTTTCAGTGCGACATGTGCTTGTTTATTTGTTAATAAATGTTGAAATCCTGGATTAATCTTTGACACAATTAAGATTAAATCATTTTCCAAATTTATCATTTTTCTCTTCTTAGTTTTAATGTTAAACATTGAACAGAAGATGTACTCACAGTTTGAAAAAAATTAAATGACAATTCTGATGCGCAATTAAGAATAAATAATAAATAAATGAATAATTGGCGCAACAAATCCGTAGGGACCCTAGTCCTAGCTTCTCACAACCATTCGCCTTGTGTGAGTTTTTATTTTTGGGACGAATGGAAGGGATCTACAATCTTATGCCGAGTTCAAACGGACAATTGAGATGCTCTTTCATGACAGTTATACTCTCGTCTGTTTGTCAGACGTTCGCGAGAGGTGGCGCAGTGAAAAAAGTTGGAATTTCTTAAAAGCGCACTTAGGAATTCACAAAAAATGAATATTGTTACTGCAAGGCCTGCTACAATTTTTTTTTGTCAACACGGGAGAAAATTTCATCGCGATTAAGTAAAATCTAAGACCGGGTTTGGAAGTGGCTCAGTGTATGAAGCTTGTTAAATAACTGACACATTATGGGGGGCAGGCAACATTTTTTTACTAACAAAGGGGTCGCGTACTCAAAAAGTTTGAAAAACACTAATCTAAATGATACCTTTTTGAATTTAAAATTTTCCGAAAGACAGCAGATATCATAGTCCACAGCACATGCAATTTCTCGATGCGATAGAGACGACCAAAATAATGTAGAATACGAAATGAAATCCAAACCCAAGCAGCCCCGCTATTCCAACTGTTTTAATAAGCTTAACTTAAAATCTTGAATAATTTCCCTTTCACTATCAAATCTTCCGCTAGACAGTATACATTTTGAGACTCATTTCCATTATCATTTATCAGCCATGCGCGTGCCAATGACCAAAAGGTTGACCTGTCTGTGTGGTATAAAATCCAAAACGACTAACAATAAATCCACAACAACAAAAAACGAAGCAAATTTCTGGTAGTTTCCTAACAATTAAAGGTTCTTTCTTTTTTCCTAAACGACAAGAAAATTAAAATTTCTCTTCTCCGTTATTACCACACAGCAGCATGCCTACGCTTATATAGAGAGACAAAATACTTCACATTTAAATTTTCACTTTTGCCTAAAGAAATTTATCATTGTCCAGCATCTTCGTTTCCCCCAAAATCTAGGAAATAAAATTAATGAAAATAAAATATGTATCATTTATCAAAAATGTATAAATAATTACTTTCGTTTCCAGCGCCAGTCACGAATGACATTAATTAATTGTCGCTTCGTAGTAATTTTACACTTTTCTCAAATTCTAGTGTTGCTCGTCTCTATCTCTATGGTATGAAATTGCCGAGAATTCGGCGGTTATAATACGCATTTGACAAACGAGAGTACTTCAATTAAACCGACAGACAAAACAAAAAATTACACAGAAACTTCACTTTTCATTGCCTAAGGTCGCGCATTTAGGTAATCCTCATATAAAATAAAAATATAATGTACCAACTACCAACTAATAAAAAGAACGAAAAGAAAAAAAAAATACTGAAACGAGAGAAAAATGTCACCGGGCATTCGCGCGCATTAGCTCATTAGAAAGTAAAACTCCGGAGACGACCCGTGGAACGGAGAGAAGAAAATTCCACCTGTGTGTAGTCTGCAGTTGGGCATTGGGCACATTCGTCGAGAGGGGCAAATTTAGATCATGTTCCGTACACATGACCATAACTTGACTTGACTTGTATGTGTTCCAGTGCACGATATTTTATCTATGCAGGGCAAGTTCAAGAGTTGCCCGAAGTGCCGAAGAAGGTCAAAGCGTAGCGCATTGGACTGGCTGATGGGCTGTGGCTGTGCCGACCATTCTCATTCTATCCGACAGCGCATCGAATACTTTACAAGAAAGCAGCTAGTAAAAATATTCAGGTGACAGTGGCACCGCCAAAAGGCTCGGAAACTCCTTTTTAAAGGTATAGGGGAATATGAGAAACTTCTTGTGAAAGAAGATGATTGTGACCAAAACGATATTTTGTGTCAAATAGTTGGTTTAAGGGCTTTCATATTTCCATCTTCTCTTTGTTCATACGCATCAAGAGACTTGACTGAAGAGAAAACAATTGCGTGACGTTGCCCTGTATGAAAGATTCCGCCACAGGTGGTTTGCTTTGAAACTACTACGTCACAATGTACGATCTCAAATATTTCCGGGTCGACAAGCTGTCAAATCTCAAAACAAAAAAAAATGGTAAGGCAACAGAAGATTTATTAAAACCCACATTCAATTTAGATTCTCCACAAACTAGCCAAAGTTTTCTGCTTCGCTGTGCTAAATTTCTGCATCATCAACTGGTAAATGACCGGGTCTCGGTACAAACAGGTCCCTTCCGCCAAGTAATGTATGCAAATCATTTAATTGATTGGCGATACACATAATGTGCGAACATAATTCCAAATCCAATCTGCAAGAGTTGTCACAATTACCATTTTAAAGGTCCCACTGTCTTGCCATGCAATGAAGTGTAACGCCACCGAATGTGCAGCATTGTACGATGTGAAATGTATGATAAGCTCCACCGGTATACGGCTCAATTTCGAAAGCACCATCCTAGAAGGTTTTACTTTCGAAAAACAACCGCAGGCATGTAGGGTTCTCCTCTCTCATTGTCTGTTTATAATTCCCGACGATGCAAAAATGGAGAATTTTTTTGTTGGGTCGCATCAATTAAGAGGTGTTGATAGCCTCATGAAAGAGCCACAACAGGCCACTTGTCAGCGAAGTCCATCATTCATTCATTAAAATTGTCATAATGCTGCTAACGTCTCTGATTGATGGCTTGGGCCAAAATTTGCTATGCCAAAAATCGGACCATCACTGTGAGTCTGAAGCGAAAAGAAACTCTCTCATTCAAGTAGATATACAACTCATTCAGCAAACCGAACCATCAGTCTAAATGAATTTTGAACTTAACAGTCCAGTCAGCTGGCACATGCATGCCATCCGCCTGCACAGCTCTCGTTTATGGTCGTTACAGTTTCGGCCGCTTAATAGGTCAATCGTTTGATAGACAAACGATGCGATGATGACTAAATGCGTATTCCTCCACTGCCGTGCGAGTTGAGTGTTTCTCATAGTTTAGGCCAAATATGCGCTTCATTTGGGAATGGACGACAACAACGACGATGGAATGAATATACTCGCACAGTCTTTAGCATAACAAACGCAAACGAGTTCAAGTCGAGAGCGCGGCATAGACCAGCTTTCTAGAAACCAGGCTGCCTTTTCTTTTCGAGACAATAGTGCAAAAAATGAGTATCTTCTTAAGTGGTATGCGGCAAATGATAATGCTCGGCCATCATTCATAACCAAACGATATTTGTAGTGAGCGAGCGAACGCCGCCGCCGCCACCACCGTCCGCCAAGAACGCTGGCAGGGGAGGTGGTACCACGCCGCACACTTACCATAATGGTCTTAAGAGGAGCAGCATACCTTGTAATCTTTCCCGCTCATGTGAGAGTCAAATGATTTGACTTTCTCTAAAAAAAAAGTAAGGAAAACAAAAATATAAAAAAAGTTACAAGAGCGTACAGGTTTGCGGCTTTCATACAATAGCATGTTGTGGTGCAACCAAAACAGAACCCTAGCTGGAATTCAAAGATATTTGTAGGAAATTAGTCTTGAAAGTTAATTTATAGAACCGCGATGCTGCCGTAGAGGAGGCTCGCTTACTTGGACAGTGCGGTGGGCCTGGAACTGGGCTCCATGGGGCGACGAATGAAATTAAAAGTGTGTGTCTCGCTGGTGGGCATTCGCTAACTAACTGATACTGGTACAATCTTTCGGTTTCAGGAGAGTTAATTAATCATATTGGCGCCCGTGGATATTTTTCTTCGGAAAGTATTTTGTGCTATTGGAAAGCTGTACTTTTATCGCAACCTATAGCCCGGGGAATCAGTCTTCGAGGGTGTGAACCCGTTTTTAATTATTCTACCTGTTATTTATCTTCACTTAATGATTTCTAGCGGAGAGATAGATCTTTAGGCATTATTTTATTAGTCATGATTAGAGAATGGACAGGGTAAACATTTCCGTTGTGTTTGCAGAATAGATTGAATTAATGGGAGTTTCGATAAAAGTGAATCAATAGTGTGACATGGAATTGACAAATGAGTTACTCATCAACGAGTCATTGAGCTTAAAGAATGGACAGAACGTGTGCGTGGGTATTTCAGATGGAATTTTACATGGAGATTTAAGTCGAGGAGCGCCATAAATGCCGGCAGGCAAATTATGCGGCAAAGACGACAGAGGATCTTCCAATGTGCTGGCCAATTACACTCTGGCATCATTGAGGTAGATGAGCCATGGTGATTTCAAGTACATAATCTTGGCGAAGACTGAGGAGACATTCAAGTTGAAGAAAGTGTGCCTACTTTGTTCTGACACATAAAAGTGGCCGATTTCGAATCATAATAACAGACATTTTCAACCTTTCTTTCCCTTGTTAACAGTCAAATAACAGTGTTCGGCCCCTTTATAAGCCTCAGCCTCAAGACCTTTGGGCCCCACTTTTTTAAAAGTGGTCAAAATGTCCCCTTTTTCAGTTTAAGTAAGATTTTATTCTTTATTAAAAGAAAGCTGATGAAAAAACTTAAAAAAAGTGCTTCGTAATGAATATTTAAGTTTTTTTTTTATATAAATAAAAGTTTGTTTGTTCTGTTTAAGCACGTATGACACTACATTTTTGTTTGCAGTCCTAATGCTTTTAAAATGAAACTATAGCAGTACGAAATTATAACGAAAATTCCCGATAGGAGTGAGTGCATACACACGAACTTTATTAATGTAGAAATGTCAAAAAAATGTATTCAAATTAAATTTTTCAGCTGCTGGCAGCTTTTTTTTTGACATTTCAACATTTTTTTGAAAATAAATTCGTTTGAAAATTTGTGGTTGCTTTGCAAAGAATTGCTACCTCTTTTCTAATACTCTTTCAGTCTCTTTTACACACCGCTGACTTTTCAACGTGATAAAAATGAGGAAAAAATGTAGTGTCACACGGGCTGTAAGGAGGCCCCTATTTTTTGGCTCGGGCCCTTTTTAGTCTCGTTCTTAACATGTTTCAGCGGTAACGCTGCAACGACGCGCTGAAGTCTTCAAATTAACTTAAGATCCAATCCAAAGCCGGCTCAGTGATTACCGTGATGAACTATACGGGGTCCCATGGCAAAACGCGGGGAAGACAAACTGCACCCAGCATTTCTGTCTACTAAACCACTTCACAATGAGAAAAATTCTTCATTCACCCGTTAAGATACGATATCTGTCCCAAAAATACATCTCGAAGCGGTCTTGTGTCCTACTTAAACCTGTTGGGTGTTGGGTCAACTATTTACTTTTTTTACCGTCCCTTCGAGCCACTTGTGAATGCATTGGACAAGTTCGCTTTTGTGCTTTTGTTCCCTTCATCACAAATGTCCCTACAAAATTTAAGCCTGCACATAAACCAAAACTTTGACAGATCAAGAAGAAATGGTGTCCAAGTCAGGAATTCAAAATGAAATAGAAGGTATATTTACATCATCATAATTGTTCTTTTAATTATTTCAGTGGGAAATAGGTCTTTAAAGGAGACTTTCATGAAGTGATTATAAGCAAATTGACAGGAAATCACAAAATTGGGTTTGCTATGAACTGCCAAAAAAAGCAAAGTAGCATAGAGCAACATTGGAGAGGCGCTTATTTTTAGCTTCGTTGAATATACACTGTTTTATCACAGACACCGATTGGCTTCAAAGTCGAAAGATTTTGTAACAAAAATAAAGTTGTTATTGGTGCTTACAACTGCGGAAAATAGTTTTGAATTCTCAGCATAAATTGTAAGCCCCACCACAGAGATGCGTTTGTGAATGTTCCTGAAAACCAGGGAAATATCAAAGTACATAAAACTTGATTATCATAAAACCTCGATTTCCATAAATCCGATTCGTCAAATAATTACCCTTGACTAGACAATTTAATAGAAAAAGATTGCTTTAGGCGATAAAAAAAAACAAAAGATAAGTTTTAACTTCATTAAAACAAAGGTAGTTAGTACACGCCATTAAGAACGTCAGCTTAATAAAATCGAAGGTGTATTTTTATTTTGATGAATAAACAAACAAAAAAGCTTTTTTTATTTAGATAACTTTCGATTGACACCATCCGTGATACTAATAATCAGTTTTAGTGTCCAGTCTAAGTTTTTCGAACTCATAATGGCATAATTTTCCACACAAAATGGCATATTGTGACTTAGAAAACTTTAGTGTGAACGTTAAAAATTACTATTAGTAAGGCCCAATATTTTTACAATCTAAATTACTTCCTGCTATTTTCGGTTCGCTGTCATACTTCCTGCAGGTTAACGAAGCCATTTACATTTATTTTAGGTTTTGACAGCTAATGGAGTTGGTAATCATTTCGTGTTTGTGAAATGATTTTTTTTCAATTTATATAAGAACGTTTTAAAAAATCGAAATATACGCCTTTCTCCAGAACCTAATGCTGCTAGAGCTGTCAAATGTTTAATATGTACACACAAATCTATTGACGGTGAGCACAACAAAGCGGAACTGCATATGGAAGAGTTTTAACACATGCAGTTCCGTCTGCAGAACTATTCTGTTTGGGAAGCTATTCGTAAGATAACAGAAATAAATTAATTGTATTCGAACCGCAGCATGATGTCTCTAGCTCTATTCCAAATATTTGACTAAGTATAGTAAATCAATTCTATGATTCCAATCTGTTGATTTATTGACCAATTTAATTTACTCTTTGTTTTGCTTTTTTTCGAGGGCAGCCATAATATGTGCCTATGAATGCATGAGCAACACACCATTTGATTGATTTCGGAAACGATAATCGGCCTTACCAGTAATCAAGTTAAGTCTGGCAGTTTACATAAAGACTCCACGCTTTCACCAATAAACAAATATAGTTGCCAGGATATCGCTCACTGTGGGGTTAAATGTTAATGCTGAGAAACCCATATTTATCTCAGGCATTAGCTAAATAAATCCTTCCTAAATGTAATTTTCAAGAGGAGTGTTGCCCAACCACCGAAATGCCGGCATGGAATTTCGTAACAGGAGCGAATTTACATACGCTGTTGTTATATCTAAAAATTTTATAGATTCATTTTAGTAAATGTTTGCTGATTTTATTCGTTGTAATACAACAATGCAAGTATTTTTTTACGTCTAATTTAAAAATATTGCATTTTTTTTTTATTTACTTGAAATATATATTTCGAATATTTTGATAAAGTGCTTTTCTCTTTGTTATATATATAACCGTTAGTGCTAGCTTTTCGATTGCAAAACCTCTTTCGCAAAGGACTTTGTTCCCCGAGAATGAGAATTTCTAATGAAACAAATGTTGGTGGAAAATATAGATATACAAATTGTCAGTATTAAGCAGAATCTTGGATCTAGTATGTGCGAATTCAAAGAGGAGAAAACTCTATCGGGTAATTTATGAAACGATTATTGTCGAAACGATTGAACAAAACGATATCGTTTTTAGTTTGATTCATATAACATCATCGTCGCATCGTTCATCGTTTTTGTTTTAAACAGTTTGAACCTGACTGTAAACAAATTATGACACCAACAAAATGTAAAAATGCATGGAATTTTTTTTTTGTTTCTTGAATTCGTTTATTTTTCTTCGTTGTTATTGATTGACATGGAATTGGATATTTAATGCAAAAATAGATAGCTAGGTAGTAGAATTTTTTTTTTTGTTGGTAAGGGGCGAATTTTAAAAAGAAATCAATGAATGCAATTTTATTATTGAATTAAAATTGTATGAAATTATAAAACAAATAAATGAAATTCATTTGATATTCCAAAAAAAGTGCAATTACCATTTTTGTTTTGCAAAGAATGCATTCTTTTACAACTCGGGTAAAAGCGAGTCACCTCCAAAGAGAATGGCCGCATTTCAAGAATCTAGTTATCTTAAGTCGACTAGATTGGTCTGGAAGAGATGTAACCTGAACCCAAAAACTAGATTATCCACATACGCGAACTGTCAACTTAGTACTCAGTCACGAATTTCTTGACTAGATTCGTCGGCTACTCCTCCGTAAACGTCAACTGAAACAGCTGCTCACATGACCGATTTCCCCCAATCAAAACCGAGATACATCTAGTGAGAGAGCTTTCAAACTTACTAAACTAGAGTCTTGAACGTCCCCAAAATAAGTGTGTGTCTTCCTTTAAACATTTTGTATACATTCAGACCCAATTAAAAGTGAAAAAATACATCAAAAATGATGAAACGATTGCAAAATAGCCATCGTTCAATCGAATCGTTTTGAAGACACTATTTGGCTTTGAATTAGTAACGTGAAGCAATATTAAACGATGAGCGTTTCAACGAGGATCGTATTTTGGTTGCTACACGAAGTAGAAGCATTGTCGAAACGATGTCGTTCTATCTTTTTGTGCTTACGCGATTAGAGCCCAGGACAGCTTTTGTGTTTAAAAATGCCCACGGCTTTATATTTTTCCGAAAGAATTTAAAATTTGTTCGGTTTGTAAGTTTCCCGAACTAAGTAATAGAAGCTGTACAATTTTTGAAAGATCAAATTGAATTTATTTTTATACTTCTATATACTTTTGCGTTGTTTGGCAGATTGGAATTCAAACATGGAAGCGATAGATCCGAAAAACGCTTATTTCATCTGAAATGAAATAACCGGCTATTATTACTATTTTCAAAAATATTCACTTGAAGTCCATATGACACTACATTTATTTTTGCAGACTTTTAAAATGAAACTAGAGCAGTACGAAAAATTATAACGAAAATTCCCGATATGAGTGAGTGCGAACACACAAACTTTATTAATGTAGAAATATCAAAAAAAAAAAAAAATTAAAAGTGTATTCAAATTACATTTCTCAGCTGCTGGTAGCTTTTTTTTGACATTTCAAGATTATTTGAAAATAGATTCTTTTGAAAATTTGTGGTTGCTTTGCAAACAATTGCTATCTCTTTTGATTACACTTTTAGTCTCTTTTACATACCGCAGACTTTTCAACATGATAAATATGAGGATAAAATGAGAAAAAAATGTAGTGTCATCTTAAGATCAATAATTGATTTGCATAATCAGCCTAATAAACTGTGTTCCGTTTACGAATAATTTGAAAAAGATTATTCCGACAAAACTTCAGTCATAAATCAACAGTGAAGTTTTAGAAAACAAAAGAAAGTGTACTATAGAAAGTATCGAAAATTGTATCCTCTCGAACGAGTTGGCATTACTGATTTGCATATGATATTTGACAGATCAGCGGATATTTTGTGCATTTCCTAATTTATGTTTTGGGTTTTTACTTATAATAAGCTTCAAAAGACCTTTGAAAGACATCTGTGGGTTGATTTAATTGCAATTTATAAATTCCTTTTTTTAGAATAAAATCCTCGTAGTGAAATAATCCATTGACCTTGTTTTTCACGAAAGCAAATAGTGAAATTTAAATTCTGCGATGACAACAAATGTAATAGATTATAAGAAAGATGTCGCACTAGCAAATGTTGAAATTGATTATAAATACCGTTTCACAAATGGTGTAGGTACATTTTTGCTAAAGCTTTCAGCAAACTAATCGTCGATATTAGTGTTTGATTATTTATTACTAAGACCGAAAGATAAAATTTGCAGGTTTGTTTAGTTGTCTGCGTCATTAAATTGAATACGGTGTATTATGCATTTTTTATAACAAAATATTCAGATTTAGACGAACCGAGTTCCACTGTTGTTTGACACTATAAAAATAAAAAATCAAACTGAAATTCTTCCTACACTTGTCCGCGATACTAATAATCATTTAATCAATCCACCAATACAAATAAATGGACTATTTAAGGTTATACACGGATATTCTGTTTTCTTCCGTTAATTCAAAATTTAAAAAGTGTGTTGCACATGCATAAAAGTAGCAGCACATATTATGCACAAAATATTTCCCTAGATACAAACCAGTCCGTGAAAGCTCTTGTGTTGAAATTACTCCAACGGCGTAATATCGTAAATTCTCGAATCAAATGATATATGAAGATAGTCGGAATCTATAGAGTTACCATAGGCGCTACTTTATGAGCATTTTACTCCATATTTATCAAGTCACCAAAGCTGTGTTATAATTATAAAAACAAATTGCGTGTAAAGCTTAGTACGCTTTCGGCTCCTACATAAAATTCTCCCCAAATTTTAGCTGAGTTATTAAGCGAGCCCATTTAGCTGAGTGGTACGCAGCTCGAGCTAAATATTCAAACTTTTGTATCAAAATGTACTTCATGTGTCTGTCAAAAGTTAGCGTGCCCATTCAATATGTCGGCACATTTTCTCAAGCTAAATTGTAACAGATAACAGCTGTTTTCTGTGACACTTATCCACGGCGTACTCCATGTCAAAATTTAGCAAGGACTTTAGCTGATGTTTGGAGAGAAAAGTTGAAGACCAGATAAAATTTAGTTTTGCTCGAGCAGCGTACTAAGCTTATAGCAATATTGTGACAGGCGCAGTGGCTTAGTGTGTTGGACTACTAAACGACGGGTCCCTAGTTCGAATCCCCGGAAAAAATAAACAAATTACAACTTATGGCTTCTGTCCACTGCGCCACCTCTCGGGTATGCCTGACAAACTTCCGAGAGTATAACTGTCATGGAAAAGCTTTTCAATTAGTCTAAGACTCGGCATAAAATTATAGATCCCTTCCATTCGTACCAAAAATATAAAACTCGCACAAAACGAATGGTTGTGAGAAGCTAGGTTTGTTGCGCCAACTATTGTGACAGATCGTTGTGTATTTGTTGTTCTGTTGCAAGGATACCTAGAATCAGTAGTTGAAATAAGAGAAAAATACATTTTTGAAGGATTTTTTTTTCAATGAACAGCTGTTTTCTGTACTGCGTACTCAGTGTCAAAATTTAGCTATAACTTTAGCTGATGTTTGGAGAAAAGTTTGAGACCAGATAAAATTTAGTTTAGCTCGAGCAGCGTACGAAGCTTTACCAAACGAAAATCATATGTCGTTTTCCATTGGTTTCAATCGGGGATTCACTCATTCTGAGATCCAATGGAACAACAAAACAGCTTCTGAAAGTGGATTCTGACATCAAATCGAGAAGCGAAATTCTCTCCTCAGAATCACCAGAAGAGTATTTTTTGTACCAATGGAACGGTTTCAGAAGTGATTTTTTCGATTCCGGACGATTCTTTTTGCCCAATGGAAAACGACATTACATTCTCTTATTTCCGTTGCTGCCAAATCTCGTTGATGGATTAAGGAATTATTGTTCTACTTTATTTGATAGTAACGGTTCTTCGTTGTTATTCTCTTATATGATATCTTAAGGGGAGGTTTGTTCACTTGCAAACCCAGATGATATAGAAAAACGTTTACGTTTGTATTATTTTAAGATATACCTTAACAGGTGATACTTTTTGTAGTAAAATGTGCCTCCAAGTCAGTTAGATCTATTCTATTCTTGCTCCCCACATACATTCACAACGGTAGCACTCAGCAACAAACGCTGTCGTTTGTCGCCGCGACCACGGCCTCGCTCGCTGTCAAAAGTCTTCGCCTTTCGCTCGCCAACAATGAATTGCCAGAAGCAACTTGTACTTGTCCATTTTATTTTCTTATTCAGTCAGTCAGTCAGTCTTTGTGTTCTTTTGGGAGTGGTTGCTGGTTGGATCTAATTCGGTGCTTCGTGTGAAAGTGTATTCTCTTTGGAACGTAATTGTTTACTGCCGGTGTTTTACCAATACTCACAGTTTTTCTAAATACCCAGAGAAATCCGTTAAGGTAAGTCAACTACGACGTAGGTAACTACCTATCGCCAGCAAGCAGTAATTAGTACCTATCATTAGTTATTAGAAAAACATTTATCAGGAATTTAACCTCCATTTTTAGCGACAATTTGATTTGAGACATGTTTTGCATAACCCAACGCTAAATATGTATAAAAATTTAAAAATTCACTTTCACTGCGAACTTAGGTTTAATTCATTCAAAGTTGTTTTATTTTTGTTAATTCTTCACTTTTAATTTAAAGAATAAATAAAACTGATTTCTAGTTAGTCTTTGGCCCCTATTTACCTATTCCACGTAAGTTCATCTGTTCTCCTTTCTGTTGGAATTTCGTGTAAGAGTTTACACTGTATTTTTCTTTTGTCGGTTTTTCTGTTTGTCAAATGAAAGAACTTGTTTTTTTTTTTAATCATTCTTTAAGAAAAAGGGGGAAGAGTGAGACAGGCGGTAAAAGCTACAATTGTGCAGCATTTGAAGTTGAACTGTGCCCATTCTGCTCTGTACTGTAACTCATATTGCTTGCACGGCATATCGAAATAAAAGCTTAGAATATTAAAAACAGCATTAGGTATACTGTACTAGTTGGAGAAGTTGATCTCGTCAGCAATTGGGCTGGCGTGATTTTTTTGGAGGATGGTCATCTAAATTGATTAAATGCGTGTACACCACCACCCTTCTGGTGATAAGATAAGTGGCTGGTATGATGGCTTTTTACAAAATTTTCACTGAGAGCATAAGCGGACATAGAGTAAATTAAAGTTCGTGTTTACATTTGGTCATTTCGACTTAGTCAAGTTCGCAGTTGTATGATACCATATATGGCCACAGATAACATGGAAAGGTATAGAATAATTTTGTTAATCGTCGGTATCAGTAATGACTTCGCGAATTTTGGTTATTTTGCAGTAGATTAAAATGGAATGGATATATAATGAAACGGCGATGCATAATGCTACTTTTCTTGATGTGTAAATAACAAGTTTCTCAGCTGTCTCTATCTGTCTGAAGTACAGCCAACTTGTAATTCTCGTGGAATTTCGTTCTTTTTAAGCACCCAAAGGGGAATTGCTACTAAATCACTATCCATCAATTAATGGGGACCAAACAAACAACTTTGAGTTCTAAGTTAAGTTTCTTTGGCTGAAATATGAATAGGAAGCTGACTTTAATTCAGTATAAGATTTTTATTTGCAATTTTCAGTATTTGTTTACTTTTAATCGATTCACTTTCATGCGATTTCAGAAAGTACCATCCTCTGCACAGCAGCACAGTGAATTGCATAGACTTGGCAGCATTGTTTTTTCGTTTTTTAGAATGCAAAAATATACAAACATCAAATGTCATTTTCTCGCTATCATATATTGAGCCATTGAGGGTTCTGTATCATGTTTTGGCTAAAAAAATAAGTAAAACAAACCATCGGAACCGGGCATTGTGGGTTTAGAAAGAAATGCAAAAACAAATCAGAAAAATTATATGGAACCTATGTTGAAAAAACAGTTTAGTCTTTTATAAAACTACCAATATCAGTGCGTTTAGTTACTGAAAAGACAGTAAATTTGGTAAATACGATAAAAAACGTATTTATCTATATTGATATAGATCCCCACATTTCCAACTTTGCCTGACTTTTTTAATAAGAAAATAGACTACTTCGGGTTAGGGAGGATCAACGGGGTTCACGAGTTATAAAATTAATGAAAATACTATCAGTGCGTAGTGACATGTTGCATGAACTTGAATTCTTATCTATTGCCGCTGATTCAATTTCGCATATATCAATTAGACAGCGTAGGAATCGTATCAAAAGTTGAAAGTACAAGCGACACGTAATTTTGCTTTACTGATAGTAGAAAAATTTTGTATACTTATACTTTCGAAAGAAAGAATATATTTATTTGCGTGTATATTATTTAATATCAGTAATAACATAAGATGACACATAAAAGTAGAGGCTAAAGCAAATTTGCGTCAAGCATTTCAAAATTCAAAATGTGATCTATCAAAATATCAGTAGGCACCTACTGATTTTAAGTATAAGAACAAACTGTGGAGGATGGGATATTTTTATTGGATCGTGGCGTTGGTTTACTAATTATAAGCTTTATATAGTAAATATGCTGGAAATTGAGCAGATATTTGACTCTTTAATTTAGTTCATCTAGCACGTTGAAAATTAAAACTACAAATTCTTCATGTCATTAAAACATTCTTACAAGTTATATCATGTAACCTCTTGGCTAAAATGATTTTATTACTTAGTTTCTGAAGTAATAAAATTAGTTTAGGTAGGCACCCGTCAAGTACATGATTTCTTTTGCAGTGCCAGTTTACAGAGCCGTAAATAAATTGCTTTACAGTTCATTGACAATAGTTTGCGATGAAATCACTATCAATGATAAAACATCTAACACAAAAACACTTGTATAGGTACCTATATACGCAATATCATAAAAAAAAACAATAATAATCTTATCTGCTCAAATTAAAAAGCTTCTTAATTATATGTAGGCAAGGCATTTCGAAATAAAAATGTTTCCATTACAAATTGCGTTTAAGTCCGCTGGGAAATAAAAATGTGTAGATGGCTCTGTGTAACTTTTTTGTTTACTCTTTCATCCATACTTTTGTTCCACACTGTGAAGTGCAAAAGCTTTTTGTATTTACATTCCAAACTCCAAAGATAAGTGAAATCCATACGTATCAACAAGAATGAAGGAGATAGCTCCCATCGTCGGGTCATTTCTTGTTGGTAGAAAGAGTAAAGTAGTTCGTTCATGAACTTTCTTGCGTAACCCCGCCAATCTAATCAAGCTAGTTGATAGAGCGCATTACTTCATTTTGACAGTTGAATCTGTAGTACTGTATTATTTTATTGCACTTGTCGCGTCTCGGTTCTCGCTTGTGGCCGGCGGTGATAACGAAGATTTAAGGCCGTATTGTGTTTTCTGTGTTCGGAAGCATTTACTTATTCACATCGGACGTGCATTTATAAATTTTTACTTTTTTTTATATCGAATTACACTATTGCAGTAAACCCGATTCATAATGTCTCGATTCTTTCGAACATTTCAGATGGCAAGCAAAATCAAGGCCGGCCCCGTTGTTGATATCCTCGGTGATGAGATGACTCGCATCATCTGGAGCTCAATCAAGGATAAACTGATTCTGCCCTTCCTGAGCATTGACTTGCACACATACGATTTGGGCATGGAAAACCGTGATCTGACCAATGATCAAGTCACCATTGATTGTGCTGAAGCCGTAAAGAAGTTCAACGTTGGTATCAAGTGCGCTACCATTACCCCTGATGAGAAGCGTGTCGAGGAGTTCAATCTGAAGAAGATGTGGAAGTCACCTAATGGAACCATTCGTAACATTCTCGGAGGTACAGTGTTCCGCGAGGCTATTATCTGCAAGAACATTCCTCGTCTGGTTACCGGTTGGGAGAAGCCAATCATTATTGGACGTCACGCTCATGCCGATCAGTACAAGGCAACCGACTTCGTTGTTCCAGAAGCTGGTACACTGTCGCTCGTGTTCACTCCTGCCAACGGAGGTAGCGGTGGTATTAAGGAGGTCGTCCATGAATACAAAGCGGCTGGCGTCGCATTGGCCATGTACAACACTGATGAATCGATTGTTGACTTTGCCCACTCATCCCTTCAATTCGCTTTGCAGAGGAAGTACCCACTCTATCTAAGTACCAAGAACACAATCCTCAAAAAATACGATGGACGTTTCAAGGACATTTTTGAGGAAGTCTACCAAAAGGACTATAAGAAGAAATACGAGGAGGCTGGTATTTGGTACGAACATCGCCTAATCGATGACATGGTCGCCTATTGCATGAAGTCCGAAGGAGGTTTCGTCTGGGCCTGTAAAAACTACGATGGTGATGTACAATCTGATTCCGTTGCTCAAGGTTATGGTTCCCTTGGTCTGATGACCTCAGTGTTGCTGTGCCCCGATGGAAAGACTGTTGAGTCTGAAGCTGCCCATGGAACTGTCACTCGTCACTACAGAATGTACCAACAAGGCAAGGAAACATCAACCAACCCAATTGCATCGATCTTTGCCTGGACCCGCGGTCTCCTCCACCGTGCCAAGTTGGACAACAATGCTGAACTTCAGAGATTCGCTGAAACCCTCGAGAAGGTCTGCGTCCAGACCATTGAATCTGGCTTCATGACCAAGGATTTGGCCATCTGCATCAAGGGCATGAACAATGTACAGCGCAAGGACTACTTGGAGACGTTCGAGTTCATTGACAAACTGGCCGACAATCTGAAGGTGGCTCTTTCGCAATGACTTCTATTAAGTGCAGATAGTAAGGCGCATTTGTAGAGGACTGCTGGCGAGTGCATTACGAGTATATTATATGTAGTTACCAAACGAATAGGTACCACAAATTTATTTTTCAAAGAATCGTTAGACTGCGTGAAGGTGACTTCGTTTTTATACCAATCAGAATAATTTTTATGGAATCAATAAAGTCTACTCAAAGGTCTGCTCTTTGTATTGTCGTGCTTAATTAAATTTATATGTCAATGGCGAATCGTAGGTAGGTAGGTATGTGTTCTCAAATCGATTCCATTGCAAATTGTACGTACTGCGCTGTGTTACTCGTAGAATGAGTAGATAAGGAAAACAAATCGAGAAAATTGAGCTTTGGCTTCATTTGGAGCTGAAGCAAAAGCGTGATTAGTCTTGTTATCTCGATTAAGTAACAGACCTACATAAGATTTTGGGTTACCTACTTGATGTTAAGTTCAGTTACAGTAGAACTTGCAGTAAGTATCTTATAGTATGTACGTAGATACTGTTGATTAAAGGGTATCAATAGTTTTTAACATTTATTTGGACATTTTCTTTCTTCGGCTTGTTAAATAAAGGACGTTCTATGATACTCATAGTGCATGATTATTTTATTTATACTTAACAAACAAAATGTGTGGGATTTCATTGCGAGACTGCCTGACTTAAAATAAATGAGGTAGTACCAGTTGTGCCCATAAGTATTAAAAAAAATTGTAGTTATTGTGGCATAAATGGTAAATTGCACTTTTTTTGGGATTTCAGCACAAGAAAGATTTTACTTGTATCGGAATCGCCAGCGATTCTCCAAAATTCACACGAAAGAAACTAAATGGGAACATCTAACTAGGGAAAGTATATAATGAAAAATAATATGCAATAGAATTACACAAGATTTACGAAAAAGATCTAAGAAGAACAGGGGCCCTACTCTGCACTGAATCTCGTTTCGAAAATGAACGTTTTGTACTCTTTATTTCGAAAGCCGAATGAAATGTACTACTACTCCGATTTAGAATTCCGAAAGTATTACAGAGTACTAACTTAAAAACGGAACGGAAAGCAATTTCGAATAGGATTGACTATCGGAACGCGGTAGAGGGTTAGGGCCACAGCACGGGAATAAGTGTTACATAGAATACCTCTTGATTATAACTCTGTGAATTTCTGAGAAAATATGCCTCTATATACCTACGTCCAGTATTTTATCTGGTGTTAATCAAAAACCTTAAACGGCTTTCAGAATTCCGATTGAAGTAGTTGCTAATTTAGTAGACACCTAAAAAAGAACTGACATTATCATCCAAGTAGTCATGTGTGGTCTGCAATATCACACACGCAACCCTTCAAAGTTTAATTACAAATGTTAAGAAGGTAATAGACACAAAATACTGGTTTATATGAGGAAGCACATTTCTTATTGAATCCCTGCAAGTGTCCATTACCGTTTGACCCGTTCCACCTACCCAATAAACCAAAAGGTAAACAGTCTTGTGTGACGTCTACCATGCATGTACGAGCATAGAAACATCAACCGGTGAATGATTAATTATTATATCTGCAGCATTCCCCGTTCTCCAACAAAGTTCCCCCACAGAGTTTTTAAGAATCAACTAAATAGTGTCATCCCCACTGCGAGTTACGAGAAGAACCCAAGCTTTAGACATTTTATGGCTTCCACGAAACGTACCTCTAATATTATGCTGTTGGGGGTTGTTTAAATGGCGACTGCAATTTGAATAGTGTCTCCCCAAATGTCCAACCATCCGATACTAGAACTAAGTTCAGTCGAAACTCATACTGAGACGCGAACGGTTCAATTCGCACTTATTGCAGGACTATTCAAAACGCCAAACAAAAAATATCTACTAATTCAAATCAAATTAATTACGCCTGAATATGAAACAGGCTTCTAGCCTTGTGTTTATAGTGTCTATCGGTTTTGTGTTTATAACTGCTTTGCAAGCCGGGAGTAGCGCCTACTCGGGAAACAGTCTTCGGGATTTGGATATTTGTAGCCATTGGAATGGGCGCAGGCATTTCCTGGAGCTTGGCGAAAGAGGCGATTTGCACGCCCGGAACGTTACCACTTCAGCATATCGGGTGCGTGTCCAACAGTTAAAGGAATTGGTTTTTAAAAATCTATAACGTCGAGTATTTGTATGTTTTTGTTTTAGAGTACTTTGTATACCCCGCTCAACATAAGAAATCGCACAAATGCCGATGTCTGGTACCAATGTAATTTAGAATTGGTTACATGCGCCGAGTGTGTGATTAGAATAACCTTCACCTATGTTAACTTTTCCAAGACTTGTGAGAGAATGACCAATAGTGGCGTAACTGGCAAATCACCCACCATGTGTCCTTGTGAACATATTCAATTTTCGGAACCACCTTATGATACAACTATTTCGGGTCAGGAGTTTTGTGGCGATGGCAAGGTATTTCGCAGCAAAACAAGAACACTTTTGCTGAAGTTTTTCTATCGTGCCACCAACAGTCATGTCTTTTCTTTGCAGTATTTTTCAGAACGTAAGTTATATAGCGTATTTGAGTGAAGTACAATGAAATCGAGCTCATTGGCAAATTTATTAATATTTTGTGAGCTAAAAAAAAGAATGCAGTATGAACGGATACAATTAAAAAAAAAGGTTCAGCTTCACTGCAAACAATAAGAAACCGTTTTTTGAGAATAGAAAGGGGATTAGTGGTTCGTGTTCTGTGCTCTGGGAAGGATTTCAGCCATCTACCAGATCCAATCATTTAGAATTGAAAATAAACTCATTTCATTTTTCGTCTCTATTCGACAAGTTTGTGTATTTTTTTTGAAGCAGGTAACAAAAAAATATATATTCCCAGTTCGTTCCGACTGATTTTTTCGGATTTTCCGCGTTCATATAAAGGATTGTATCGCCAACATAGGCTACATTTTAGATGGAGGGGACCTTTGAATTTATTTGACTTGCGCTTTATCTTTCCCTACAACTTGTAATATTTGCAAGGCGAAGACGCGTCTTATCTTCTAACGACAGATGAGTAGGTAACAAAAAATGTTTCCTTTTATTTATTATTTAGCGCAGATTAACTCATCACTTACTGTTAACTTTGAATTAACATTTAAAATGTAAATCTTTGACGCATATTTCGCTTATTGTTCTCCTTTTATGCACTCGCATAAGCTACCTCTAGATGTTTGCATTTTTTTCCTCCGTGTAACAAAAATATATCGTCGGAGATTCTTAGGTGAACTCGCGGGCGAACGAAATATTCTTTCCGAAAACCCGAATCAAACGAAATCGTTATATAAGTGACGCAAACGAAGACTCTGTGCCTAATCTGGTGAATTGCGTGATTTACTTCGCCTTTTATTTGTTAGTCCTGCCTTCTGAAACAAATACCGAATCCAAGGAAGATGTTTGTCCGCCGGCAGACGAACTCCAATGTTAGCTACAAAGAGTTGCCTGCTCTAAATTAAAAAGTGGCAACAAATTAAACCCACAGAGACAACATTTCTGCAGCGGTCTTTCTCCAATCTGCAGAAAGGAACGTGATCATGATCAGTGGAGCGTGTGGATGGTATTTAGTGGATTTTTTCGGTAGTAATAAGTGAATTTCCCACATAATTTTGATATTTATACTTGCGTACAAAATAGAATAGATCCTCTACTGATTTGAGTGCTGTACTTGTGAGTACCTTGCGCATATCGAATATATACTTATTCAACATTCACAAATATGCATACAACACTCTATACAAAAACTTCGAAACAGGCACTCTGGAAAAATTAGGTAAATGTTTAAATCGCTTAACAGTTCCCAACTGCGTTGTGCATTACCGCACAGAGAATCGATTTCATAGTATAACGCATACGTACGCAAGGGTTGAAAACGATAAACAATAACGTTTTCTTTGCTTTTAATTGAAACGTTATAAACGTTTTTTTTCTCTCTTCTCCACTGCAACAAATGCACTATATTCTCTTGTTTTTGTATTAAGGAAATGTGAAAATTATAAGTGGCTCACCGACGCAATCTATCGTCAGCAACTACTCGCAATTCATGCCGCAGATTATATCGACACCATACTTCCCAATGTCGTATCCTCGTGACTATGGCATCGAACACATTCTCACGTGTGAGGCAGACAATTGCCAGGTGCGCTTGGAGTTCACAGATTTTCAACTGGGACTGACATCGACTCTGGAGGTTTCTTGAAACGTTGTTGTTGGTATTGTTCAGGGAATCCTCACATGCGTATAATTTCAGGTTTTCGATTCAAACGGCCAAATGCTGGACTCGTACACTGGCGAACATTTCCGTCCGCCGATCATTATTAGCAGTGGTAAGTCTTTGCTGCTACAGTTTCGCGGTAACGGAGTTACAGGATCAGGTTATAGGGCCGAAGTTAGTTTTCTTCCCTCTAAACAGGTCAAGGATCGACAGCTGATGCCTTATACAGGTGCGTACAGAAAAAAGGTCCACAGCACAAAGTATGTGTTTTTTTTTTTTTTTTTTGATTTATTTAAGATTGCGGTGGCATGGTGTCTGGTCCGGGAGGCGCAATAACTATGATGAACATGATCGAGAATACAACAGACGTTCGACTGTACGACTGTATTTGGATCATTAAGCCCGGCAATAACTACATGATGATGAAGACTCACATATCTTTGAGAGTTGATGCCTTTTACGGAATGGCATCGCGCTCTGAGCTAACTATTCGCCAGGGAACAACATCTGATGCACCGAGCGTTGAGAACGTTATATGGCCAAATAACGGCATGAGTAAAGAGAGTCATATTGTACCCATTCTGACGGGCTATTACATTCGACTGCGTGGTGTCTTTGGAATGTCTTCGAAATTGGCGGTTGTCTACAGTGTTTTCAACTACTTAAGTGAGTTTTAATTGACTATACCAAAACCAATCAGTGTTAACCTTTAAATAAACAGATTGCTACATTGGTTCCGAGTTCTTGTGCAACAACAATCACTGCATTTCAATTCGCTTACACTGCGACGGATTCGATCACTGTGGAGACGGCAGTGATGAACCAGAGTCGTGTGAAGAGGACTGGTCTCATCTGCAAAATGATCGCCGTTGGTATTCCCACAAGCCCAACTACTATTTTCCAAAAATGGAACAATATCCTGACTTGAAAACTGCTACGGGTATATTCGTCATGAGCACATTGGGCATATTCGCTGTCCTCTCTGGATGGATGGTGATACTTTATAGAATGGGAGTTCGCGCAAGACATCAACGGGAATTGCAGAACCATTTGCAGACAATTAGTGAGCTACTAGGTAAGGCTTCTTGCAGTCTTCTATCTGAGGAATAATATTTTCTTTTATTTTGAAGACCGCCAAGAGGAACTTACTACCGATGAGCCTCCAGGCTATGAAGCTCCGCCAGACTATGAAGAAGTGATCAAAATCGGTATGGACCAGGAAATTCACGAATCACGCCAAAGACAAAGAAGACACAGACGACATCGCCATGACCAGTCAAGGTCACATAGCCGTGGTAGAATAAATATTAACCCTAATAATCCCCTTCAGCCGACTGTGCATACATACGGACCGTCAACTTCGTCAGCGGCAGCTGATCCCTGTGCAATGGCTAACCCCTTGCAAGAGCTAGCAAGCCGAGTCCTGTCAGCAACTGCTGCGTGTGGTAAGTGAAATGCTTATAGTCGCTTAACATTGCATTTTAATTAATTTTAAATAAGACTTTAACTTGCAGACCTTGCAGAACCGGGTACAGAGAGGCAATGCAGGTGTGCGTCGAACCAACCCATGGGGGCTGCAACGAGCGCCACATCGATTTCCGTTGGGGGTGAATTACCCACAAGCAGTTCGGAATTCCCGGGTAGCCACCAACATCAACCACAGCAACCAAGCTCGTCGGGCACGCCAACTCAGTTTGAGGAATGCTCTAATGAGTTTAGAGATGAATCCCTTAACATTTCGTTTACCTTAGCAATACCGCAGACATTAACGGGGACTGATGGAAGTAAGTATGACACAAATCAGGGGTTTACTAGATAGAGTTCGAAGTTGACTATCAGTGATGATATTGAGTCCCTAGATGGCAGACTCCTGTAATAGGGGACACTTGAAAGCTTTCGAATCAAACTATATCCATGAATCTTGTAGATGTTGCCTTTTCTCTTTTAGAATCACAACGTCCAAAAAGCAATATTTGTACAGAAAACACGTATTTGAAGCGATCATGGGTGGTATTTAATAATGGCAATCAAAATTTTCGAGTTCAACGGCTAAGACACACTTTCTCATCGCCGGAAACGTTTTTAACGGATTTCCTGCAGCCCGCTGAACCATTAAACTACGGAACAAATTTACCAATTGAAAGGTAGACAAATTTTACTCTTTGAATTGAAAACCAAAAATGAGAGCCATAAACTTTTCTTATAGAAACTCTTACCTTAGCAACGCCAGTATCTTTGGTTCGGAACTATCACGGGACCCTTCACCCACAATCGATAATAATCCAATGCCATCGATAACGTCCAATCAACTTGAATTATTTAGCCAAGTCAATAACGAATCCCACGCTCAAACACCGGATCCTGAAAAGGATATAGATTTGGATTTGGATTTAAGAGCATTAATCCAAAATTCACCAAAAGTAGAAAAGCCCAACAGCAGTAAGAACAGGGTCGGCTCAACACACAGCAGTGGTAGCATTCCTTGTATACTTGACATGGGACCTCCTGAGGACAACCAAGTGTGTCATTCAGATAGTGAGAATCCGACTTCTTGTTTTGGCAATGTCAACAACCCGTTTAGAGTTAGCAATAAAAAACGAAATGCCCATCATAGACGCCACGTTCGTAGTAAATCTTTTACGAATACCGGTAGTCGACAAAGGGTAACACGATTGAGGAGAACGTCTTCGGCGGATTTACTGATGCAGTGTTACTCGCCAAAAAATGAACGCAATAGTTCTAAAATTTACTTAATATAAGTGACATACATAAATAAATAAAATTATTTTTTATAGTCTGCAGCTCTTCAACAGCGGCATCGCCGCTTAAATAGGTAGTTATGTAAAGATGTAATAATAATTAATGAAATTTAAAAGAACTGTCCGGCCTTACTCTTGCGCATAAATTTAATTACTTTAATATGTGTGTCCTTAAATCCTGCAACGCAATGCTACAATTTAAATGGACACAACATTAACGTTGCAATTGGAGGATCTCTTGTAGAACGAATTGCGATTTGACGACTGTTTTCTTAAACAAAAAGAATACACAAAAGGTGATAATAGGTGATAGTACCCCGTATGGGACGTAGCTCATATATATATTCAACACCCGGTACGGTTTGATTTTGCAAGTCGGAATACTCATTGTCACAATCGCATCAAGATCTGTTAAGAAATATGCATACTCCGGTTGATCTGCTTTTAGGCAAATGCATGAATAGGTACTACTTTGAAATTTCATCAGAGAAGTATTCTTAGACCTTTTTTTGTTTATTATGCTTATAAGCCAATAAAATAAACTGTAATTATCAATTAATTTTGCATCAACTTTAATAAAATATATTATCAGTCACAACAATATCGGAAATGAGAAGAAAATAATTTCTTTACTAAAACGAATGACGACAAAAAAACCAACAATTTTGTTCACCCTCGACGGGAAATTAGAGATCTGAAAATTAGACTGCTACAATTACCTACCAACTGCATTTTATATACGTAACGTAGCGGCAAATAAAGTACCCATTGTTGCCCCTCACGAACACACCCGAAATGGATTGTATATTCCACGTTGTGGATGGTGTGTTTGCGAATTTGTCAAAAAAAATCGACGAACACACACAAGGAAAATAAAAAACCTTTTTCTGTTGCACATCTGTCAAGTGAGCGATAATCCCTGGACCAAGTCGGTACATTTTACAACGTGCGAGGTTATCGAAATTTTTTTTTTAAATCCCATCAATTTCTCTTTGATTTTTATAAACCTATTCAAATAAAACAATGTGGCCTAGATTCGGTATTAAAATCGGCAATAGCACGCTTTGCATAGCAGCCGTAAAATCCGATGGTAACCCCGAGGTGATAGCCAACAAACAAGGTGACCGCGTATCGCAAGCCTGTTTGCTTGCTGAAGGCAACGAAATAGAATGCGGACTCACGGCCAAACAGAAAATGGCATCAAAACCCGCTTCCTGCGTAGCCAACAGCTTGCAGTTCTTTCTTTCACAATCCACACTGAAGCCAGAAAAAATCCAAGAAGCATGTAAGTACATCACTTGCTACTACAACGAAGAGACGAAGGAATTCGAACTGAAATCCAAGGCTGGTGGTGATTCGGACAAGGAAATCGTTACTAAAATTTCTCCGCACCAAGTTTGTGTGAACTTCTACAAGGCCGAGTTCGAATTGGCCCGTCAGTCGTACTTGCACGAGGACTCCAAGCCATCGGTGGTGCTGTCAATACCAAACTGCTATCCAAAGGAATCATGGCCAAATCTTGCAGCAGCTGCTGAAGAAGCTGGCTTCCATGTGGCACAGATAATTTCGGAGACGACGGCTGCCGCTCTGGCATACGGTATTGGTGAGTCACAAACTACTGAATCAGAGGCTAAAATTGTGCTTTGTATCAAGAGTGGCGGCATTTACAGCCACTTTACGCTTTACGAGGTTGCCAGTGGAATGTACACTTTGCTAGAGGAACTTGGTCCTTTTCCAATCGGTGGCAATCAGTACACCGAAGCTCTGGTTGAGTTTGTCGGTCAGGAGTTCTACAAAAAGTACCGCCTGGACCCCAAGGAGAGTCGCCGCTCAATGGCTAAGATTTACAACGCAGCCACCAACTGTAAGCACATCCTAACCGCATTGCCATCGAACCAAATATACATCGACTCGCTGATGGATGGCGTCGATTTCAGCATGCAGATGTCGCGTGCACGCTTCGAAAGTCTCATCCAGCCAGTCATAAACAAGTTCATGACGACACTCAACGAAGCTGTCGATAAGCTGTTTGCCGACAATACGAGCATCGTAAAACAGATCGACGAAATAGTGCTACTAGGCGCTACCATGAAGATACCCAAGATCCAGTCAGCCATCGCTAGTCGGTTTCCGGAGGCGAAACTCCACTCAAGCTATGCAGCCGACGAAGTGGTCGCAATTGGCTGCGCTCGCCAGGCAACGTATCTAATTGATCCCGAGGGACAGGACTTGAACGACAAGGAAGTCTGCCTATTCACACCAAGTGATTTGAAAATGTGGCACGGTGAGGCTGTTGAAAAGTCGACGGTTATACTCAAAGGCGGGTCGCTGCTGCCTGCTGTAGTCGTTGTTGAAGTCGAAAAGGACGACAACGAGGCCAGCGCTGGTGAGGGCGAGAAATTAGAAGTATTTCACATCAAGGGTGAGGATACAACAAGCGATGTGAGTGTTACTGCAGCGCCCACGCCCGATGGTAAGTTCAAAGTCGAAGCATCCGTAGATGTGAAGGAGGATGGAGTGACGACTGTTATAACGCTTAGATGTCTGTAAATACGTTTTCCTTATTTTTTAATATTTAAATAAATGTATTTAAAATTTAAATTTATAACTGGAATCGTTTCAATATGGAAGGAGTTTGTAAACTCGAAGCTCTTTCAAGCAAGAACTTTCAAATGGTGGGGAATTCGCGCTCAAAGTGTGTTTACCATTTAGCATGCTGTTATCTGCAAGTGCAAATCATTCAGCGCTTTCCTGCATAATTTACATTTTCTTAAGAAACGAATCACAAATTTCTCCCGAAACGGCGATAAAAGCAAACGCTCCCTCGTCCGGGTGAGGCACATCTCTGAAAAATTTCAGTGTCTTCGGATGCGAAGGATCAATTGTCATATGATTCCTCATATCCATTAGGTTGACCAGCTCTTGAAGTGGAACTAGTTTGTCAATGGGCAGCTGGAGGAATGGCCCCGGCAATTCGTCATTCAGTACATAGCCCGACAGCAGCATAGCATAGTCATTGCGGACTCCCTTCATATGAAAACACTTGGAATCAATCGAAGACAGGTAAGTGACCCACTTATGACCCCTTCGACGATCGAATAGATCTGACAACCGTGACACATACTTTCCGGCTTGTTCGATAAGAAAGTTAAACTGCTCGTCCAGCACCTAAATTCTTGGTTTACTTATTTTTCAACACACAAAGCCAAACTCAATACCTTCCCAATGTTATCGTCGTCGTTGGGGCACTCGGTGTCATGTAAATCGCACATTTGAGCGTTCTCCGGTATTCCTCCACCAGATGGACATCGAGGTTTAGCGCCAGACTGCATCGTCTTTGGGTTTTTAATAGAAGTCACCTCTCTGAGTGCATCATCGGGTGGATATTTATTGAATGGCTTCTTCAAACAGTTCAAAGACATACATATCGTCAGCATAAGTAAATAGCGATTTCGCTTTTCCCGCAACGCGTTCGCATTGTACGCAGGATCGCTTAGTTTGCGAAACCAAACAGTGGCCACCTTCTGCTCAACGGGATGCGGGAGCTTCAGCACGAGATCTTTAACGAGACAGCTGCAACAAGACGAGGAAAGGTCAGCTTCCCACTCCTATCGATTATCATACCTGTAATACTGAAATTCCATGTCAAGAACGTCCAGATTCTTGACTCTAGCCATTTTCGCCGTGCAATTTAAAAACGATTATATTGGAAAATATAAGTTTAATAAAATAACAAAAATATTTCTTAACTGTCTAAAACTCCATTGTCGCATCGCTCACTTCGATTGCCTTCGTTTTGTAGCTCTTTTCGAGTTTGCGCAGGAATTCCTCGAAGACAACCACTGGCTTAAACATGCCAGTCTTTTTAAAGTCCTTAATACGGCTCTTGTCTTCAGGGGCGTCTTCCTCCTTGCTCTTTTCATCGAAGGCGTTGATTTCCTCCATTAGCGACACAATGGTCGGCACTGTCATGGGATCAAACTTGCCCGCCAAATTTGGATTGAAGGGTACGCACAGCTTCCCCGTACCGGGATGTATACAGAATGGAGCCTTCAACAAATGGTTAAATCCCTTTGTGACATTTATGTCCAAACGCGGATACATGATAGCCAACTGGATTTCCTCTACTATATACTTCATTTTCCTAGCCCAAACGTTTGATGTGCCCTGACTCCGCATCGAATTGGCGAATCGTGTGAAGGTTGTCCAAATCGTCTTCGAACTAGCGCCTTCGTGCTTTTTTAGGTGCGCCTCGACATCCTTACGGGCATTCTCATCGGAAATCATTAGAAGAAGTTTGCTAATGCCTTTTGCCGTTCCAAATAGATTTTGATCCTCTAAAACGACTTCCTCAAACATCGGTTCTATTATCTTTAGCGCACGTTTGACACTGTGATGTATACGATCGCCAATAACTGCGCGAACAGTGCCGTTGTTATCTCCGCCGACAGCGTGTGAAACTATTTGCATGTATTCGGCAACAGCAGCTCGGCCCTTAGTGTCCAAATGACGTGCGATATGATCACATATCCAGCAATGGATACCACGACGACCAGAAAATACCCACAGAATGTGCTCAAAGCCAAAGTCTTCTCTCAGTGTTAGATCTAAGACTTTGCAAGCGATAGTCATGAATTTCCAACATTTCGTACATACCGCAGCGCCTTCGCAGCATGTTCGCACATCGTCATAGTCAGTCATATCGATATCGAAGACGAGCTCTCGTTGGACAGGTATCATTGATTTGGCAGACATACGCAAAACGGAGGGCCTAAAATTGGTAAAATTATGATTAGGGCAGGGTAGTCTTGGAATAGCTTCAGAACTCTAAAATTGGTGTACACGTTATGTGTGTCCTTCAAATATGCCCTATTGACGGTAAGCCAAATCTATCTAGAATTCTTCTTTCGAAAGACAAGACCTTTGCAGGTAGACCCTCTTTTGTGTTTTCTTTAGCACAAAAATAGTTCCAATCCAACTGATATCCATTTGATTGTTTCTTTAGAATATACAAATAAAAATAATAAAGACCTTGAAGCAGAAGTCAAAACAGAAATTTCGAATACATGCACGTAAAGTGGGTCTCACCAACCATTTTGTTTGGACACTGAGCTAGCGATTCGCAGAAAATACCTTAGATTTGTGCAGCAATTGCTATTATAAAAGTGTGTCAGTGCCAGAGATAACTAAAGTTCCCTTCTGTTGTAGATCACACAAATATTAGGCGGGTTATGCGAGACAAATTTTAACCAACAATCGAACATTTTGCAGTACTTCACCAAGTTTAACAACAACAACCTCAACTTACTTGCTCTGTAGTACTGCTCCGATGTCAATCTTGAGCGGATTGCGGGCGCACAAATCCTTTTCAAACTGCGATTGCGTATCATAGCACAGATAGCGTATGTAAATGTCATCCCCCAATGTAAAGGAGATTTCTCTATTTGTGAATATGCCTGGTTCGGCTGAAACAAAGAAAACACATCGTCAATGCACTCGCATCTATAAATAACTGGCAACACTTACACAATCCGTACGACAACCAGCGGTAGAATGGCTTATGGGGAAACAAACGTTTGTAATACACTGGCAGCATATCGGGAAGAGTGCTTGGATCGTATTTCGGTGTGGCCAGCGCCTTTGCTTCTGGTTCTACGACTTCATTCATGATGTCACACCGCTCAGACACAATCTACAATCAGATTTCAACTGAAATTCAAACGAAAATTCAATCATCATACAGCATTGCGCATTATGTACAGAAGTTTAGTTTATTTACTCTCTATAGTATATGAACAGCTAATCATAACACTACTTAATACACAACTTCTTCACATTAAATCAAATAAAAATAAAAATACAAAAACACAGTAATGTAATATTAAGGACTTAATTATAGGAAACTGTTTAAAAAATAGATCATCATATGTATGTATGTGTAGAAACAATATAAGAGTTAGTTTCGCCTATATTTGGCATGTGGTACGCGTCGTCTGTCTAGACTCTCACGCTACTGTTAGGCGAATGTCCTGCATTTTATTGTTCTGCCATAGGTACTCCTTTTGTTTTGATGACGACGTATTGTAGAGGGTAACTGAGGCGATATGCTTGTTGGGCATCACCTCAAATATAATGTCCTGATAGCCGTAGCAGAATGTCGAACCAAATGGGTTGGCAGTGTTTGTCGAGCTGGCCCGATGCAAAACAACTGGCCTTTCGGATGGCACCAGCGACGAACTAATGTCGTCCCATTTTGAGTACGCTGTGATTGGGACCGATTGTGATGAGATTTTCTTGTCGACATCGAGCACTTTGTCGGGTTTCAGTTGGAATTGAAACTCACACCGATGGTACATGTTGAAGTTGAAATGTCCCGGATAGTTGGTGTGCAGAATAAATTTCTTGCATGACTGTGTGCGCGCGTCGAAGAGAATGTCAATGCCAAGGGTAAAGTAATTGAAAAATATATCACTTCGCTTGCTCTGCGCCTGTCGATTCACGCTCGATGAGTGTATTTTCATTTTGTCCTCGCTCTTAAAGAAGATCCGATTGGGTGCGCCCAAATTCATTGCCACATCCTGGCAGCTGTCGCCGAACAGAACCACCTTGGTGAAGCATTGTCTGCGAGGCTCCAGAGCTCTCCCAGATCCTTCGGTGAACAGTTTGAGTTTGAGGCCGCGCGTCATACCCAACGGGTTGCGGAGCACAGAAGCTGATTCCAGGTGGAGCTGCCGGTTATAGCAAGATAGAGGTAATGGTGGTGGCCTGTTTTCAGCCACATTACTGCCAGAGTATAAAGACATCTTGGAAACCACCGGTGAAGCACCACTCAGAAATACCAGAGAACCCATACCGTGTGCATGTCCAGCATGTAGTTTACTGTCAACGGGAAAATAAAAACTTAATCCTCTAAAGTGCAGTGCAAATAGCTGCTTGGCCGCATCATAAACACCAGGGTGTGTGGCTCCAAATGAGTGTTCGATTTGCTCAATTGATGGAAGAACTTCGGGCGAATTGAAGAACACACTACCATACTTCAGCTTCACCAACTTCATGCTAAACACCTCGATTGTCTTCAGTCTCTGAACGACGGGATCAAAAATCAATCGGATTCCATCTTGCGGGAGATTTATGATAATATCCACACCCAGCGGATTCGTATCGGAATACAGAACCTGTACACCCTTGATTATCCCCACCTGAGACTGAATGATTGCGATGGCCTGAGAGAAATGCATGCCCAGAACAAATTCCCAACTATCACATCCTAGTGATTTTTCGGGAACAACTTCCAAGTCGAGCATTTTCTCAACCGAGAATTATACGATACGTTATCTAGAATAATTCAAATTTTAGTTTTTTTGACGAAACTATGGGCGATAGCATCAGCGACAGTGACGACAAAGACTCACCCTGAGTTGAAGAAAATTTCTTTGTTTAAAAACAACCACTACCGATGATTCCACAACCAAAACAATTCTCTACGACGCAAATTCTTTTTGGAGAGCGCTTACGAAACTCGAGAAAATGCTTGTACTTGTAGTGCTAATTCCACTTAAATTTCAGATTCCTATTAGTTGACTATTTACAAGTGTGAAAAATATCTTTCGTGAATTATCGAAATCAGGGAAAAGTTTTTTTATAAAAATTACTAATTATTTTGCACTTTTTTCTTGTTTCCTTTTCTTTGTCTTCTCTGTCATAGACTAACCAAGCTATACAGTCGACTTTCAGTGCACCCGCCCGATTAACCCCGCAAATTTTGAATGACAGCTCTCTCTCTCGCGCTCTCTTTTTTTCCTGTCTGTGAATACGTGTAATAAAAGCCGTCGGGTAGCACTATTTCAATAACAAACAATTTGTAAATGACTCTATAACAATAAATGTAAAAAAAGTAAATGTTGAGTATGGTTTTTTAGATAGCTTAATTCGTCCTCTATCCATCTTCGCCAGTAAAAGGTGTTCATTCATTCACATTTCAGTTTATTTTTAATTTTGTTTGTATGAATTCTATGTTTGACAGCAAAATGCTGCAACAACATGCAGGTTAACCCAAGCTTCCACTAGACAAAATCGAATTTTAGTAAATGTTCAAGAATATTGTATAAATTTCTATTAGGGTGAATGTTTTCAAATTCGTTTATTTAACACCATATTTGTACAAAATCAATGTATGATTGGAAATTCTGTAGTTTAATAACACTTAACATTGTTGAATAATGTTAATTAGGAACAGTAAGAATACAAATGCTCTTATTTTAAAACCAAAAAAAATATGATTATCGGAATGCAAAACAAAAAGACAATATAATGTTGTATTTTAGTGGGTTCTGCAATTTGATTTCAGATTTTGTATATTCAATCGAACGTAAGAATTCAAATCGTTTTGTTAATTGTTGGTATTCGCACGCTTTATTTCGTTTTCCATACACATAATTCTTTTACAAATTTTAAAACAATGTTGTATTTTGAAATGTCCACAGATTTTTTTATAAACCTTCCTAATTATTAATTAACAAAAACAAGTGCACTATTTATGTTTTTGGAATACGAAAAGTGATCAAAACATTTTTTTATCGTTACGACTAAAATAAAGGGCGAACTAATTTTTTCAATTTACAAATGCATACTTGCATACATTATTGTGCAAGTATACCTTGCATACATTATTGTGCAAGTATACATTTTACGTACTAATTACAGATTATAAATTATGCTTAAACTAAAAAAAATATTTTTCCACACGACATACAAAAAACAACCTTTTCGCTAGAGTGTTTTATAACATATTTTTTTCCAATATGGCTTCGAAATTTAAAGCGTTAAAATCAACGGGAAAAAGTTTATTTTCTTAAAATATGCAAAAAAAACCTGAAGTTACAAAATCTCTTTTAACAAAAGTGATAAAACCGTGATAGTTAATTTTCCCTGATTAATATTATGAGATGGATTTCTGCTACATATTGACAAATAGTTATTATATTAGTTTATATGGCATTGTAACGAAATTTAAACAGAAATTCTATTTGATACCAACAATTTCATCCTCTTTAAAAATTCTTAAAATAAACTGTGATGTGAACACCGAATAACTAATGGGCACAAAAGTATGCCGAACACAGTCGCAAACACTTGATTTCCGACCATAATAATGGCCGCCCGGAAGACATGAAGTCCCTGCAGCAAATTGTATAAGTATGCGTGCGGTAGCAATGGCGCTCCTTCGATTTGTACATGCACGAATACTTATGCAATTTGCTGCAGGACAGACATCTTGTAGGCAGAAGTACCGTTTCTGCTCTCAGTCGACTGCCTAGTTTGGTTAGTCTATGCTTCTCTCTACAAACGAATTTTTGAGAGCGATATAACACTGACAGCTGAAGCTATCAACTTTTTGGGATAAGTTCCACTAATTTTGCAATCCACAAACAACTCTTTTTTTTTTTTTTGTTTTTCTTTTCTCGTCACAAATTTATTAAAAATTTTATTTTGCTAAACTATTCTTTACTGAATAGGTACGTTTGTACAATAAATTATGCTTAGATTTCTAATTAGTTAAAAGAACTTACGGGTTGCTAAAATGTGCAGGAGACAAGAGTGCACTTTACTGAGTTGGAACGTAAATGCACAACAAACACCTCATCAGGAATAAGTTATTTATATTCTGGATAGATGTTCTTCATTTGTATTAGATAAGTAGCTCTTGAAACTTGAACCTTTAGGGTAACTTTATAATTTACAATTATTCGGGACGAAAGAAAAGCGCGCGCTTTAGAAAACTATTTGACGTCTATCGGTCCTACACCTCCCTTGTGATAATGCCGCCATCTATGTTTAAAATAGTTGTTGCGGTTGAATATGGAACATCCATCATCGATGATTTTCTTCGTTAATTCAAATTCGTGAAACGGAAGCATTTTGAGTTGGTTACTTGATACTGAGTTCACAAAATAGCTAGGAAATCTATTCGTACTATGAGTAGGTAGTACCTTTTCAAAGAAGAGTGTGCTCATTTTATTCCATTTGCCTCAGGACTTGATAAATATGCAATGTTCTCTGAAACTGCTCACAGTTTCATGAAAATGCCTACCTTCTACGTGACATCCATTTTAAAGCCACCTTTCCAATTGAAGATCCGAAAACCATTAAAAAGAATAAAAGCTTATTCAGAATAAAAATAAAATAAAGAATCGTATTGACGTGTTCAATATAACAAAAAGTCCAAAAACTTAATCTTTTAACGAAGCTAAAATATATACCCTGCAAGATCTACGCAGCGTAGCTCACCGCGAATATACCCTCGGAGCACTCTCTTCCACATAGAGTACAACAAAACCTAGAATCAGTCAAAGTGTTTGCTTGCAAGCAGTAGAAACAGTAGATATGTTCACATCCAATATGATGTGGTAATGTTGGTCTGTCGCCGCAGTAAGCACAGCACGAGTCAAGAGTTAGTTTAGGCTGTTTGATGTTACATTTCCCTGAAGTACTTCCGCTCCCAAAAACAGTGTTACGAACAAGTCGATTGATTTTCTGAAAGTTTATTATGGGTAGGACAAGTCCAAGCAGCTCCTGCAAAAAAAATATATATTCAGTATAATATAATGAAAGCACAATTGCGGTTTAAGCAAACCATGAATCCTCCCCACATTAATTCACGTGTCAGGTACTTGTAACCAATTTCTCTTCTCTTATTTCCTCTGAGGCTAATATAGTCGAGCCCCAGTAAATAGTCAATTAAAGAAGGCTTTCTGCCGGTTTTCAGAAAACGGAAGAAATTAAAGACAGATAGTATAAGAGCTATGTTCTCGCCGCATTCTATGGCTTTATGCACCCATTCTCTGTTTGTTAGTCTGTATTCTGCGTTGCTTTTAGCATATTTTGGTAAAACAGTAAGCGCAAAATGTATGCACAAACGAGATATTGTAAGCTTTTCCGAATCGTATGCAAGAACAAGAAGCTGTTGTCCAAATGTGGAGCAGTTTTTGCCGATAGATCCAAACCACATTACCGATTGAACTAGCAGATCTAGCTCTGGTTGTACTTTTACAAAAAGTATTGGCTATGCAAATGTGATACATGTTATGGCCATTAGTAAGAATGTAGACTGGTATGTTTTCAAATGCTTACTGATAAGGCCTGCAAGTTCTGCAATAGATTCTCCCCTATCATTCGGGAGATATCTTTGTTTAAATGAAGGGCATCTAACTATTAAACCGGAAAATTGTTCAACAGAGAGTAAGGCAAATTTATTAAACAAACCTGATTAACTCTGGGTACATAACTATTGCTTTTAGATGTGGTCATGTTTGGTAAAATAAAAAACAAATAAACTCTTCGGAAAAATCTAAAAACTAGTTTTCCGCACAAACTTCAAAGAAAATTTGACAGCCTTTATTATTTTTTTCAGTGATGCCAGGTTTCTAGTTTAAAGATTACTAAAGTAGCCAATCTCAGAGTCCTTTCGGCTTAAATGGTAAACATTTATGCAAATCGAAGTTTCCATGTAACGAGGTATTACATTTTGGTTTCATTTTTGGCCTTTTTTATTATGCTCATATAATATGTATAGATCATTGATTTTCACGGTTTACAACAACAGTTCATGTGAGCATAATAAAAAAGGCCTATTATTGTACCTTAAAAACAAGTTCATGATTTTTGCACAATCATTTTCAAGTATCTTTTCAGTTACTCTCTCTCGATATAAATTTGATAGTGTTATATTTTACGGATATTGGTAGCACCAGACTATTTTCTCTATTTTTGCTCTCTCTCTATCTTCTTGAATGTCATCGGCGAGCGTGACTGAAGTTAAGACAATTCTCGAAAAGAGAAGTTTGGCCGTACCTAAATAAAATACAAAAGGTAAATAAAATCATTAACATTGTTTTGTTAATAATTTCGTTGGTGAAATGAGCTCCCCATCGACTAAGAGCAACGCAGATGCTAGTGCCACAAAACAACGTAAGTCATCTAAAGCAAACATGGCAGCGAAATCATCAAATCTCGATACGCGAGCAGAATTGGCGGACTTGATCAAAAAGAAAGCAGAAACTTCAGTAAATATTAGAAGCTCCTAGTAAACAAACAATTCATTGAAACCTGCTCTATTCTTTTTATAGGAACAACTAGCTAACCTGGAGCGGCAGATATATGCTTTCGAGGGCTCTTATTTAGAAGACACCCAGCTGTATGGGAACATCATCCGTGGCTGGGAACGATACTTAACATCAAACAAAGCGACAAACTCGAAAGCGGACAAACGTAACAGAAAGTTCAAAGAAGCTGAAAGGCTGTTCTCAAAGTCAAGTATAACATCGATGGCTATATGCAACCGTAAGTTTAGGCGTGATTTTGTAGCGAAATAGGTGTCTACATTTCAAAAGTTTCTTACAATTCGCAGCTGATCGTGCGAGTGAATCGGATTCAATAACAAATGAGGATTCTAGCGACAATCAAATCAACTCAAATCACAACATAACAACCGCTCACGATGGAGCTACATCAATAAAAACCACTGGAAAGGATGAAAAAGACGGTAAGACGAAAAAGGTGCATTGCAAGTCGCATTAACGACTTTAAATTTCAGCAGAAGGAGGCTCAAGCACACCTATAAGAGACGGTATTAATAAGGATCCCACCACTCCAAGCGGCAGTGCTAAGCACAAGCTCAACTCCAGCAACTCCAACTCTGCATCTAAAGTTGCCCGCATCATAAAAAAAGTCCGACACCGATAAATGCAAAAGAAACTCGTATTTATGGAAAAAATATATTTATTATATAAATAGTTGTTGGAATCAGCCACATTTTCGACGTCATTTTGTGAAAACAAATTACAAATCTAAATTTTCGACTTTAGAAAACAATAAAATAAATTACCAAAATAATGACAAGCAGCGTTGTGAGCATGCCGCCTATCATCACATATTTGTCTTCAACAAAGCGTCTTTCGATAAGCTTCATTGTGTGATTTGAGAGGCCCAATGTACTGCCAATCGCCACGATTCGTCTGTGGGCTCCCTTTAAGGTTTCTCGCTGATTTATAAGGCTTCCAAGAATGTTGCTTCCTGTCGAGATCATCTCGTCGACTCCTGTATGAGCGTTGTTGAGTGATGAATTTTGTTGCAGAGCGTAGTCAATGTCAAGGCAAGTCTCTTGGTTTGAGGTAAACCTGTGATTCAACAGTTGTTCCCTTTCCGTAATTTCTACTTGTCGTCGTTGTTTCTTTTGTCGGTACATTTCTAGGGCATTCTATTTAAAATTAAGTAGTTACATACTTTTATACGTGATAACAAATTTGATTCACCTGCAGATGCCTTGTGTCGTATTTCAATTGATCCACTCGCATTTTGGCACTCGGTCGTTGAGTGACGGGCACTTTGTAGAGCAACACATCCAATCGATCGCAGTTTCTTAAATAAAATTGATTTGTTAATTACATATTTTATAACGCAGTTCATTGATTTCTTACGAATTAACTGTTGTCAATTTCATATGGATATCATTTTCGATTGGGGAAAAATCGTTCGGCGGAGCATTGGCCAGAGTTTGGAAACTCTTTTCAATTTCTTGTAGAATTCTGTTTGTTTGATGGTAGAGCGTCTCCATGATTCAATCAGAATAGTTATTCGTCTGGCAAATAGAGAAGTGGTTAATACTAGAATCAAACATTTAATAACTCCGGAGTGAATATAGCCGTTGTTTTTTGGGCCGCCTATTTTATTTTGTATGACGTGTTTTGAGAGTATCCAACGAGCCGAATAGTCGAATTCAATGCATCCAGAACGAGGTGTCAAATGAACTGTCGGTCACAATGGAGTTAAAACGTATTTGTTTTCCCCCTGCATGTACGGTGAGGCACGCTTTGTTCGGAAATGTACATTTTTTTCAGGTAATATAAATTATCATTTAACAAAATTCTAATCGCTGTGTCCGTGCGATGCGATTCCCTTACGCACTGAAATTGTTTGCATGTGTGTCCTTTACAGAACGATAATGCATTTATGCAGTTAGTTACAAAAGAAAAAATAAATGTGTTTTGAAATAAAACTCTGGAAAATATTTATTAAAATGGTCTGCAGTACTAAAAATGCCCTCGAGTTATTAAAAAAAATACTTCTGGAAAAACGGATTTTCGCTATAGGGCTTAAAAATTAACAAATGATGCAGACCAACGGGTAGATGTTGAAGATATATTGAGTTTGATTCAATAATCACCGCTGTTAAAGACTGTTCTCAGTAGACTCTCACGTTTACGAAATTCCGCGAATGGGAACAGGATCATCAAATTTCCTAATTATGTAGTAGGATTTATTGCATACGGAAACAGATCCATTATTCCATTGTAATTCAGCCGAATAACAAAAACAACTTTGACACGTCCCAGTTCACAATGGCGAATAATAATCAGCTGCTGTTGCAAGAGAAAAATTGTGTGGGAGTCACAGTGCTCTTTTTCCTCTCTTTTTGAATAGAAAATATTCCATTCTAAAGTAAAACGATCTCCGTGATCTTTATTTGTCATTTTTCGATTAAAGTGTCAGACCAAAACGACAAGAGAAAATCCAAAGAAATATATTAAAAAAAGTGAAAATAATTTTCCAAATTCAGTGCTATACTCAATTTTGATCGCAAATTAATAATCCGCGGTCAAATTGAACAACAAAAGATCCTGCTGACCGACCTAAAAATGGATAATAAGTGCGATTTGGGAATACAATCGGTTACCCCCACCATTGGTTCATATCTCGTGGGAGGATTAAGTGACGAAGGGCCATCGACTGCTTCAAATGTATCCACAACACTGTCATTCCTTCTAAACGACGATCAAACCTCAAACTTGGACAATTTGGAAAATTCCGACGTAATCAGCAGTAACAACAGTGACATCCATTCTAGTGATTCAGCCTTCGAAGGTTTCCAAATCGGAAGCGGTGCAGACAGCAGCCTTATGCTGCTGAGCAACGGTGATCAGCAACAACTGCCACAGGTGCCACATATTTTAAGCTTAGAAGATTTAGGTACCTCAGATAATGATAATAGAAAAACACCGGATCCGCTATATCAGTTTGTAGCATCTCCCTCGATGTACATGACCAACACTGATAGTGGCATTTGTCTGAATTTTGAATACGAGTTCCAAGATCATCAGCTGGTACAAGTTCAGCCGGCCATTGCTACATTCACAAACAATGGGATTACCAGCGATTCGTTCGAATCGACGACAGTCTTTTCTGCACTTAGCGGCGATACACAATCACCAATATTCGATAGTAGCAGCAATAGCCAGGAAATAAATAGTTGGGACTTCAGGTAGAATCACTTGTGAGAGCATGTTGGTGCTCCACCCCCGTTCCGTTACCAGAGTTTTGTGGCTTTGTTGCATTGATTGCGCGCGCGAGCACCCCCCGCCTCCTGCAGCAGACCGTTTACTAAAAAAAGATCAAATAAGCTTCTAAAATTAAACTTATTGGTGGATGCGAGCGAGATGTGTCGTTATGTCCTTAGAAATTGTTGTACGCCTAATAATAATTTTGATGATGAAGAAGCTTGCTTATGATGTATAACACCGTTTATATGTATCTATCAGGTGGGAAACGCTGCCTCGCCCACGCAGCATGCCTTGCCACTAACGAAGACCATTTTTCTGTTTTAACTCGAGCGAGTTTCTTGCTTTTGCTTTGGACTTTCGCCGAATTTCGTTTGATGGATCTCACATTCCTACTGTAGGGTAAATGTGTTTTTTTTTTGTTCCTTCTCCCATTAATCGTGTACATAGAGATTGCTCCTATTATAGCAATCAAGTTGTGCTTATTGAGATTGTACTCACACTTTTGGTTAATGTGTAAAGTTTTCATCTAATCGTTTTCCACTTCTGTTTGGTGGAAAACTATCAATTTTATTAATCTGTAGAATGTTTCTATTTTTAGCAGAAAAAAAAAATGCATCCTATTTTTACCATATACTTTTGTTTTTGTTATTTTCCCCTAAAATGATTTTAATTGGTTTTCTAAACAAATGAGTGTGTGCTGCTAAATTAAAAATCTGTAAATTTGTTCAGTATCTATCTCTCTGTTTGGAGGAGAAAATAATTTATAGTGGAGCTGGCTGTTGCTACTTTCAATATTTTTAATGCCTGCCGCTGTGCCGTTGTATGCTGTTGATGTTATTCTTTAGATATTCATATTTTTTTTTTTAATTTAAAAGCGCAAATTAAAAACAAATACATTCGATGATTTTTAGTTGCATCGAACATAATATTCAGGCTGATGAAATCTCACTATGTATACACCCCGGTGCCTTACACAAGTTAACCACGGATCCACCAACTCACGCAACTCTCACAATCGAGGTACAAAAGAACAGTCTCTCTCAATCTCTCTCTCTATTTAGATGATGTTGTGTATTTTTTCTTAACTTACAACAAAACAGCTATAAACTAATGTGTAATCCACTAAATGGCCGTAATATATAGTTGGTTTTCTCTAATTCTAATAAACTAAGGTCTAAGGAAGCCTGAATAACTGTAATATAGAAAGTAAACAAATTAAACTGCTAAAGCTAACGACAGAGGTTGATGTTATTTTTAAGTAGGTACCTATGTATGCCATAGAAAACACGTCCGTAGAACCATAACAATGCTGTAAATATTTAATGCATCGCTAGATTCTTATTTGGACTGGAACATATAACATAGAACGTAAAGGTGAAGATAAGTAGGTGTCCTTAAACGTGCAATTTTAAGAATATCTGATATTAGTTGTTATAAATGTAAATTGACTTATTTACACTCAAGCATATTTTTGAAATTTGGATGGAATCCCCAGTTATGATGCAAGATTTTCACAAGACTACATAATCGTAAATGTAAACAGAGAGATCGACTAAACAGGTTTTAGCGCAAATTAATGAGTAAAGTAGGTACATTACTGTCGCTTTTTCAATTTTGTTCTACTTTGTATGAATAATGATGAGGTGACCCGAACTGAAATTCGGTAATATGTTTTTTTTCTAACGAGCTTTCCCATTATTACTTAACTAACCCACTATAGTCTCTTAATAAATCACATTGCACATTCAAGGAGATCGGGAATTTTTAAGGGTATAACAATTGGAACACTGTCCATCCATTATCTGCTACCGAACTTTCCAATGCAATCACCGCAACGGGTGTAAAATCTTGCAGTTTATTATATACACGTAACACTTACCTTTATCAGAGTCCTGGGCACTCTTTCCGTAATTTTTCAGACGATTATCGTCGAAACGATAGACGTCCAAAAGTAGCCACCAACTAAGTTACGAGTTTGAGACCTTAATCCAATTCATTACCCACAAATGTAATAAAAGCTGACGATAGTCAAACAAATTCGGGCAGAATATATCGTCCCAACGATTATTGTTATACGGAATCTGCCCCCTGGTTTGATAGGCATTATACTTGACATGTGCCGACTAAGGATATCTGCTGAGTGGATGTCCATATCACGCATGAAACCGACATTTGGAATAGAGTTTGGCCGACGAACCTCTTAAGTTGGAATGGGCTACTTCATCGCATATTTAGGAAGCTAGACATTTTCGCAAATACGAAAGTCTTATTAAAAATCACTGCGCGATGCTAATAACCATATAAAGTGTCGCAGACCAGATTTTACAAACTCACAATGGCAAAATTTTCCATTTCAAACTACCCATTGTGACCTAAACATATTTAGTTTGAAGACTAAAAACGATGATTAGTAAGGCCCACTGCGATTAAGTCTCTAGATTATACTTCGTTTGCCGAAAACAGTAGTTGTTGATTATTAATTTGAAAATAATATTTTATAAGGTGTTGTTTATTGTCTTACCACTGCACCTGATCCACTCATTCACAACAAAGTTGACACACATGCCTTTCATGTTGATATCTTGCTCCACGAGAAACAACACGAGATAGCAACCTCCAAAACTACGTTCAGTTAGTATTGCCATCAAATTGCGAAAACACCCAAAAACTTGTAAATAAAGGTCCAATCCCAACCGGGCACAGTATAATGTTTGCACAAGAAAACCAGTTTAACTCGCGTTAGTTGTAAACATTTTTTTTTAATAAAGTTGATCGCATGCATTGTTTGGTTAGATACATTTTTGCATGCCACCGCCGTAACATAAATTATTTATAGTAAAACAAAATATGTACTCGATTGGATTGGGCGTCTACTTAGTAGCTTATCTTTGGTTAACAATTAGATTGGAAATGTTTTAATTTAACTAGAATTTGACAAAAAAAAAGGGATGTCAATTATTTTTAACATCTATCCATATTTTGTGCAGAGTAATAGTGATCAGTCGGAACTTCTCGGCCGTTATAGGTGCAATTATGAAAATTGCACAAGAAGTTACAGTACGATTGGAAATTTGAGAACACATTTGAAAACACATCGAGGTTTGTTGCATTTTTGTCCATTCGCTTACAGTTTGTGAACGCTTATCTGTTTCTTGTATTTGAATAGGAGACTACCGCTTCAAATGCTATGAGGAGGGCTGTGGCAAAGCATTCCTAACATCCTATAGCTTGAAGATACATATTCGCGTTCATACCAAGATCAAGCCATATGAATGTGAGATCGGTGGCTGTGACAAAGCATTCAACACAAGATACAGGTAAGGATTATAAGGAAGCCAGTGGCAGAATTACCAAAATAAGATCGTCTTACGATTTAATAAATCTACCGATTTGCTATTTTATTAAACACTTAAAATGTTACTTTCGTTTTAGGTTGCATGCGCACTTGCGCCTGCACAACGGCAAAACCTTCAACTGTGAGCAGTGCCAGAAATGCTTCACGACCCTCAGTGATTTAAAGAAGCACATGCGCACCCATACCCAGGAGAGGCCATATCGCTGCCCAGAGGACAACTGTGGAAAGGCATTTACAGCATCGCATCACTTGAAAACGCACATTCGCACACACACCGGCGAAAGGCCATACCCATGCCACGAGAACAGTTGCCAAAAATCGTTCAGTACTTCGCACAGTCTAAAATCGCACAAGAAAACCCACCAGCGGCAGTCGGAGCCGCGGAAAATTCGAAAGCGTAAATCAAAGCGCTGCAACAGCCCAAACAGCCTGACTCATTCGTGCTCGCAAAGTGAGAACGAGAGCAGTGGTTTTGTTGATGACTGTCTGAGCCATACTACCGAATCCAAAGAAACTTGTACATCGACAGAGGAAGCGATGTTTCAGATAAGAGAAGTCGTCGAGGAACGGGAAAAAAAATTCGTAGTGGCTCCGAAAATCGAGACACTCGACGCTCCCAGGGAAACATCACAGGCCCTTCAGTTGGCGTATGCTTCAGAGGAAGAAATTCCAATACCATGGTTCGATGCAGGTGTACTTGCTTCGAAACCAATCATACCAATGGCCAGAATTACTCCTGCTTGTGTTGCTCTACCAACAGCCCTGCCAAGTTTTGTGGATCTTCCGACGTCGAATGCCACCACTGTTTCGGAAAATTTGGACATGATGCGACTGGAATCTATTCCGCAATTGCCATACCCACCGCAGGCCACTGGTGGTCAAATGGAGGACGTAAAAATGGAGGAGAGCAGCGCAAACGCACTCATTCCAGCTTTTGCGATGAATATGCAGCAATCGGGTGCAGACGGATTTATGAACATTCGTCCGGATTTTGAGCCACCCGCACCGGATAGCCAGCCAACAACTATGGACATTGATTCATACTTCATTCAGTTTGATCATTCCAACAGTATTACACATTCTGCGTCGCCATCAGAAACCAACGAGTACTCAAACTCTCCGGATAATATCGAGTCGCTCTTGAAAGAAGCTGCACGATCTGAAGCAGCATATCCACAGCCCGATCTCGAAACGGAGTCATTGCTGAATGACATTTTAATGACGATCGAAGGAAACCAGAAAGTATTTCCTCCCGAAGAGGAGCCTCTTACCAGTGAGCTGTTCGCTTCTGAGAAGCCAAACACTTTAAAGCAGATAACTGCGGATGCCGGCATCTGCAGCTGCACCAATTGCAAATGCGACCAAACTCTTGGATGTCAAGGTGGGTGTTCCAATGACAAAGCCTGTCGTCGAAAGAAATCCACGAAAGTCGACACAAACAAAGCACGACCAACAGCCACTTCCAATTGTTGTGGTCAGTCGAAGCGAGCTGAGGTGGAAGCTGCCAAACCTCCAGTCAGTGGATGTTGCTCTGAGAAAAAGCCACAACCCAGCCGATGTTGCCCCGAAAAGAAACCCCAAGTAGTGAGTTCACCTCCGGCTGCAGTTGGCTGCTGTGGTGATAAGAAATCTGCGGTCAATCAAAGTATCGAGGACGTTGCCATGTTGATACAAAACTTGGCATCAATGGAAACTGGTGGTGGATCGTGCTGCTCCAAGAAAACAGCCGCAACAAAAACGTGTGGATCGACGCCAGCAACTTCGCCGCCACCAGTAGTGAAATCCACTTCAGGCTGTTGTTCTAGTGAGGCTCCAAAGGCGCCGACTATTGTGCCGAAAGGATCTGCCGCAGTGAAGAGTTCATCGTGCACATGCAAAAGCCCCGCCGAAGGGGTTGCCAACGGATGTTGCGTTGTAATATGCATGAAAACGCTTCAGGCACTACGAAGGGTACTTACTCGAAAAAATATTAACCTCATGCTGTGTCCAAATCAGGGAGCAGAACACCAAATCAGTGGTGTAGCGTCGAAATAGATTAAACGTTTCCAATTTTGTTTAATTTTTTGTATTGTTTAGTCGCCCATATGTGCCAACAAACGCAACCAAAGAAAAAAGAAGTATACTAGCAATTGGACCTGCTTGCGAATAACCAAATGTGCATTTTGTTGCTTTTGACGGATGGACACGAACACGATATGTTCCTTTGCTTAGCCTGTAATTTGTGCGATTTGTTTGTTTTCCAGTCTACGACCTATGAGATCTACCTTATTGATTTGTAAAGCATTTTTATTTTATTTTTTTGTTGTTTTGTTTACTACCTACTAACTAGACAACACGTCTCTTGTTTATTGTTTTATGTTACCCTACGCTACGGAAGCAGATGAAAGAATTAACGTTGTCGTTATATGCTTATGAAGATAACTCTGAATCAATTTATATGTGCAATAAATGTATTAAAGTAAATGTCTGCGTTTGATTTTATGCTGAAGAGTGGGTGGTTGTGGAAGAATATTGCGAATTATCTTATCTTTTGTTTTGCGCTACAAATATATCATTTGGCAATTTCGTGCGAATTACGTTTCGGATATTATATGAGTTTTTTTTTTTTAGCGTGGAGATTATGTCCCAAAATCTGCGAGGAAAGTTAGTAAAGTGTGTGTAGGTTGTGTTAACCGATTCCTTGTTTAGATATTGTTGAACGGCAATTTAAGTCGCCATTCGATAAGATCGTCAACTCGATAGTCGTAAAGCTTATGGCAATAGCAAGGCAAGCCGATTTTTGAGATGATAACAACACAACATTCGGGGCGTGTTGGTTATCAACTTCTATGAGCGTGTATACATAACAGTTTATAGCTTCAGAACACCATGTGTGATAAAGTGTAAGAATTCAATATCGATATCGATGGATACTGGTCGATGTTTTCACAAATTGATGAATCGCAATAGGAACAGAGTTGGCCTGGTTCTGGCGACTTTTTATAAATGCCGAGTTTGGACTGCTACATGCTACTCACCTGCTCATTCCAGCAACGATGATCGTCAGTTAACACATAACATATTTTTTTAACACTTAAAAATATTGTTGATACCATGAAGAGCAGCTGGAGCAATATTTATTCAGAATTCAAAATCATTCCCATTGGATGAGAAAGGAATGCTAAACTGAGAAATATACGAAATTACACTAAGGAGAAGCACCTCGTTTTGTCTTGATTAGTCTTCTCCAGCTGGTATGGCGTCTTCTAGACGTCGGATGAACTTGACTCGTACCTCAGTAAGATTATCGCCCTTTAATTGATCCTTGAAAGAGAGCATTGTTAGGGAAGCAAAAACGCAAGTAAACATTGATATTAACAAACCTGCGCAAACCAACACTGTACCTCTAGCTGGACCATCTCGAGAGCGCCACGTATGCAGCCACAAAGAATCGAACTGTACCTCAAGTTGGTCAAATCTGGTGGCAATTCAACGAACTCTGTCAGTGGATTTGTTTCGAAAATCAATGAGAATTCATCCGAAGCTGCGGACCAATTCGATATCGTTGGCTGCGCACCGAGATAAATACGAAATGCGTGCTGAATTCTGTCTGCGGTTTCTCGCATTTCCAAGCAACGTGGGGCAGAAGTTCGCGCCAGAAAGTCCTCAATCAGCCGCATGCCCATATTGTATCCGATGCGCTCTAGATGCTTGTTTACGTCGTCGACATTCTCATAGTCGCGGAGCATTTGCGTAACAAAGGCACCATAGGTGAGCGTTAGGAACTCGGCGTTCTGTCAAAGGAGGAAAGAATTAAAAGAACTCGCCTTACGAAAAACAAAATTTTATTCTTAGACTATAGGGCATGTTATAAAAGTTGAATGGGGGATTCTATTTGATAGCGGTAATTGTTATTGAAGGCGATTGGTGGGGAGCAATGAGCTTCGGCTGAGTTACGGGTCGACTCGCTGCAGAACGAGAACTGTGATGTGACTTTGAGCTGCTATGCTTCTCTGGTACACCAGGTGTAGAATGAAACCGGCCACCCTCACCTCTCACTCGGTTCATAGCGTGCCTGTGACGGGACTCGTGAAGGTATTTCGATCGTTCTTTTGGTATTCTACACTCGAGTTTAGCTCGTGCCTGCCGGCGGATAAGAATGCGCTTGTACTGCTTAGCGTTGACATAAAGTGGTTCCTCTTCCGCGTCGGGCTTGGCGTCATCTTCTATTGTAACACAGGTATTGTTCGAATTTTGTTGTTGTGCTTCAACGGCTGGCTGCTGATTGGTACTGGTTCCCGTTGAAGTTTGACCCACATTAGTTGTGTTTACGGAAGCCGTTGCGGTCTGCGGCATTACAATTAGCTGAGGATGAGAATTTGCTAGGTTTTGCAAGCCTTGTGTGGTTTGAGCTGGGATTTGGATCAGCTGTCCATTTATGTTAATGATTTGCGGTTGATTTGAAGCGGCTCCCGATTGGTTAGCATCTACTGACATCGTTGGTTGGTAGAGAAACGCCTGACCGTCGGACAGCTGCACAAATTGAACAGGCTGTGTAGACTGTTGCGGGGAGGTTTGTAGCATAAGTTGACCCCCTTGTATAGGAATGAGCTGTTGCTGGGGCTGGTGGACTTGCTGGCCCAGAATCAGTGGTCCCCCACCATTGGGCATTACTGGAATGACCTGCAATTGTGTCGTTTGGCCACCTTGAGTAAGTTGGGTAATTTGTTGTTGTTGTTGTTGCTGCTGCTGATGATGTTGTTGCTGCTGCTGTTGTTGTTGTTGTTGAGATTGATTATTCTGCGACTGATCGTTGTTATTGGAGTTTTCCATTGTTATTTCTTTATACTCCGTCGAAATATATTGATATAATTACGTTAAGGGGTTCCGAGTATGAAAGGCAATTCACTAGAAAATCGAAGTAAGCCGATGAGGGTGACCAGTCTTTCTTCAGTTTACAAATATACAATACGTAGCTAATTTCTAATTAAATACTGATTGGATCACATACCACTTTCTTTGTATCTAATCGAGATGTTTGCCGCGACATAATACTTGTATTAAAAACAAAATCTTAGATTATTTCTCCAACAAGAGTTATTTTTATGGGTGTTTTTCACCCAAAAGTTAAATGACATATAAGGAAAATGGCTGCCATCGATTATATGTCAGCCTCGATTGTGATTTATGTGACATCTGAGTGTGAGCGCCTGAAATCAAAAGCTCCACTCACAATGGGGATACGTATACGTTAAAACCAATTTATAATTAACTAATCGAAGGACTAGTTTATCAAGCAGGTTGGAAACATTTATGAATCATTACTGTTGCGCTTTAAATATAAAAAACACAAAAACTACTTCTTGTAACTTTTTACAACTTAATTCGTTCATGGGATTTGCATGTCGTTTTCCATTGGGCAAAAAGAAGCGTCCGGGAGAGTCCGGAATCGAAAAAATCACTTCTGAAACCGTTCCATTGGCACAAAAAAACTCTTCTGGTGATTCTGAGGAGAGAATTTCGCTTCTCGATTTGAAGTCAGAATCCACTCAAGAAGCACTCACACAAGTGTAATTTTTTGTATTTTATACAAGCCAACTGACAGCAGCCGTAGATAATTTTTTCGCATTTCACCAATACTATTGTGGATTCTTTCAGAAGCTGTTTTGTTGTTCCATTGGATTTTAGAATGAGTGGATCCCCGAGTGAAACCTATGGAAAACGACATAACAAAAGCTTGTACACTTTGGCTCATAGATGCCGTCATAGGCGATAGATGACTGTCACTCTCTCAACTGGCACATTTTTGTTTATATACAAACAGTTACGATAAATCCCTGAACGACCGGCAACACTAATTTCTCATAAGTAAAATATGTTTTATTTAGCGATGAATTATACTCCGTGAGATGCTAACACTTAGTGCGCAACTTTAATTAGGACTGAAAAAATGCGTGAATCACTTGCTTTCTTATCAGAGGCAAGATATATATATAGGTATACATACGAATGCAAATATATTAGCAAACTTAATACTTTTGAGTACAATTTAGCTTCTAGGCAAGAGGTGACGGCAAAACAATCGCTTGGCAGTTGTTCAGTTTCAATTGTTTCCTTCGTGCCGGTGCTTCAGTTTCTGTGATCTGCGATATATCTTCAAGACAATGCTTCTTCACAAATCCGAAGCTTATATTTACCTCTGCTTATATCTTCTGTTTCTGGCCTACGGACTCTTCAAGCTGTATGAAACGAAAGATAAGATCCTATCGATTTCAAAACTGGAGTTTGGTTCTGGCTGGCGTTGGATTGGACGACCCCAGGATGACACCAACGATGAACTTGAATATTTTAAAGATTACCTCCTAAAGAACGCTCACTGGTATGGAATTCATTTGTTCGTTGTGGAGCTGTGCCGTGTTGTCAGACCGGGGTATCGAAACTTTGCACACGCTTGTGTTGGTTTGGCTTTCTTGGCGACTACATTTAAAATTCAATCACTTCTGGTAATACTGCTGGAGCTGTTCACATTTTATTTTGCATCAAAGGTCTGCTCGAAATTTCTTACATGGAGTATTGCAATCTGTTGGATGTGTGGAATTAACGCTTTCAAAAACAATAACGAGCTGTATGAATTTCTTGGTCATCGGGAGTACTACGAACTTATTATATCGTTAGCGTGGTGTGTTCTTAAGTGTCTTAGTTTTAACCTTAGCAAGGCAAATGATAAGCAGCGTATTGATGTCTACGGTTTGGGAAATTTTCTCGGCTACACAGTATACTTTCCGGTCTTTGTTCATGGTCCCTTTATGATTTTTCGTCGGTACGTTGCATTCAAAAAGGACAAAGAATCGGAACACAGCGAACTCTTCCGTTATAAGGTTTTGTTGGTAAGACTGGCGAAAGTATTGTTCTGGCTCTTCGCCTTAGAGTTTTCCCTGCATTTTATATATATCCATTACATGGAGAAGGACATTGACGCTGTGGAACTTCTGCGCGACGCATATGGCCTTTATGCTTTTGGCTACTTTATGGGACAGTTCTTCCACGTATTTTATGTGATCACTTATGGTCTTGGCATTGCATTTGCTTCTTTTGATGGCCTAAGTCCACCCAACATACCAAAATGCATTGGATGCATAAACTTCTACTCAGATATGTGGAAATACTTCGACCAGGGTCTCTATGAGTTTCTATTTCTACACATCTACGCTGAACTTTGCTCAAAGAATTCGTCATCTACGCGCAAAATCCTATCAGCGCTTGGTACCTTTATGTTTGTATATATTTGGCACGGACACTATCTGCATATTCTAATATGGAGTTTGCTCAACGTGACCTGCCTGATATTGGAAAAGCTTCTCAAGTACACCATTGGCACAAATTGGTATAATAGGAATATAGCGCAGAAGCTTAGTCCATCGAATCAGCAGCGACTATATGCATTCCTCGGGACGCAAATACTCATTCCATCGGCGTTTTCAAACTTTTACTTCTTTGGTGGTAGGGAAATTGGAGATTACTTCATTAGCTTGACATACAGCAATGGAGTGATTAACTATGTTACAATTAGTTTTTATTGTTACTGCATGTTCCAGTCCTCAGAATTTATTGTTAATTTATCTAGGAACAAAAAGTAAATAGTATTTCAAGGCAAAGCCGCATTCTTGTCACTCTGTTAAAGTCGTTAACTTAAGAATTGTAATTGCATATTTATATATTTTTGTATTTTAGTGTAAGTGATAAATAAATATCAATGTCGACAATTATTATAGAATATATTTATTAAAAAAGAACATTGGAGAAGATATTTATATGCTTTCCAACCAAACGATTTAACCACGCTATTCTAGCCTGTTGGTTAGCCATTCAATTATGAAATAATGCGATGGTGTCCTCTGCCCCAACCCCTAAAATATCACAAATACCACTGTAAGTTTTTCTTTAAAACGCCACCGCATTTTATTTGTTTTGTTTATGGATATTAGCAGCAAACCATAGAAGTCGACTAGCCGCAAATCATGAATCACAAAAAACAAGATTACATAATATATGCATTCCCGAGGTCCAGCATAAATATTCGTGTTGGTATAAAATCCGCCATATATTCGTGTTGCGTACAAAATCATCTCTTCCCATAATGATAACCAGTTGTAGTCACTGTTGTTTCTGGTAGACTAAAAATAGCTCCAAGCCTATTACGCATATAAATTTTAACGTATGTATGCAGATAGTATTTCTTTCCTTAAAACATTATTCTCGTTCTTAAAGAATTTGGTAAACCTTTTTAACCTCTTTAAGGTTCACTTCATATTTTGTTGATTGTTTTCATAGAAAATTAAGCCAATGTGTAATTTAACTCAACATTCAATCGATTATTATGTCGTTTTCCATTGGTTTCACTCGGGGAGCCACTCATTCTGTGATCCAATGGAACAACAAAACTGCTTCTGATTGAATCCACAAAAGTATTGGTAAAATGCCAACAAATAATCTACGACGGCTGTCAGCTGACTTGTTTAAAATACATAAATTACACTTTTGTGAGTGTTTCTTGAGTGGATCCTGACTTTAAATCGAGAAGCGAAATTCTCTTCTCAGAATCATCAGAAGAGTATTTTTTGTGCCAATGGAACGGTTTCAGAAGTGATTTTTTTTCGATTCCGGACTCTCCCGGACGCTTCTTTTTGTCCAAAGGAAAACGACATTAGTTTGTTGTTCCTGAATCACAATATTCGTTTAAGTCATTTGTTTAACGTTCAGTTTCAAATAGAGATAATCCATCGTGTAAGTTGTGTAAGTTGCGTCGAGTGCAATAAAAAATGAAACGAGCAGAAATCTTCCCTTTCACTTTGCTGAATGCAATCATTAATATGTTCCAACTATCCCCACCAAATGACTAGCTGTCATTCTAAGACTTTATTTTGACGTATAAACAAACACGTGCGTTCCATTTCTCGGTAGATTTACATGCTGCCTTAAAACTGGAGATTTTATTCTAAATAATTAAATTTGCAAGGGGGAAACAAATCAAAATGGATATAGTTAAAGAAGTTCTAGAGAAGCAACAGCGTGAATTGGATAAATATAAACCGATTACGGTTGAAAAACATTTAGAAGTTCGTACTGATGTGGGAATGATGCTATGTTCAGATCCGAACGATTTTAACGAAGAAGATTTAAAGTAAGTTTGTTCATACCTACATGTACGCGAAGGTAGTGCTACATTCTTCTTTTTAGGAATAATAGAGAAACCTACCTTAAAGACCTGACAAGAGACAACACACAGCTGTTGATCAATGAAATTTGGGAACTACCGACAGAACGAGTTGATGAATGCATAGTTGCTAAGTTGCCGGCTCCCACTACAGTATTGCCTCGACTTCGAAAACCACCTGGTCCCAAACCACTGACTAAGTGGGAGAAATTCGCCAAGGAGAAAGGTATTAAGAAGAAGAAGAAGGACAAGAAGGTGTTTGATGAAGTTTTGGATGTAAGTTGGCAAATTGTTTTTTTTTTTCAACACAGGCCTTGATACACAGCATGCTGTTGGTTCCGTCTAGTTGCCTCATGATCTCTTAGGTGTCGTTTTTATTTTATAATCTGTTGCTCATCTTAGAGCGCACATTGTTCTGTCCAATAATATACATGACGTCTATTGCAAATTTTAGAAATGGGTGCCCACGTACGGTTTCAAACGTGCCGATGCAGAAAAACAAAAGGATTGGGTTTTGGAAGTGCCCAAAAATGTCGACCCCGATTCAGACATGTTCCAGAAAAAGATCGATCTTCGCAGCGAAAAGGTGGCCAAGAATGAGATTCAACGTATGAAGAATATTGTTCGCGCCAAAAAAATGGAAGTACCCCGTTCGGGATATCTTGGTCCAGAAGCGGCATCGTCTGGTCAGCTGTTGACTGCTGTCACTGTCGCAAAATCTTCAACAGCATCTGTTGGCAAATTCCAAAACAAGCTACCGAAAGAGAAGGAAGCCCGCGGTATCGGTGTCAAGGAGCTGATACCCGGCGCCAAGCGAAAGGCATCCCATATCGGTGATGTTCCCGAAAAAGAAGCCAATTTAGACCTAATAAAGAGTGTCCTCAACAAGAAGCCCAAGATCGATATCGAACGCGCTATTTCTCTCCAAAAGAGCGAAGCTAGAGTCGAGTAAGTTATCGAAGTTCCAATGCTCATTGGCAATATAACGATAAATTCTCTTTCTATTTATTGCAGACGACAACAACAAGAATCTGAGGAAGGCGGAAAGAGGAGTAAAAAAGGAAGGAAAGGTGGCGGTGGAAAAGGAAGTCACAAAGCTTCTAAAAAGCCCAAGGGTGGTCAAGGGCAGAGGGCGCCCGGTAAAAAACCAGCCGTTGGTAGGAAGAGGCGCTGATAAATTGTAGAACATCAAATTTGTTTTAATAGTTAACATAAGGTATACACAAAAAGTCAAATAAATTCACTTAAAATGGATTGCAATGTCTATCCTCTAAAGCTGATATCTTCTGTGTGTCTGTTGAGGTATTCGAAGACGAAAACTCTAAGAACTTTGTTAAAATTTCGAATCGAAGGCCAGTGAAGATTTTCCGCGTTGTCTGCGGCAGTATGCCATTGTTTGGGGAAGGGCACTGTGATCAAATGGAGAACAGGGACATCTGAAAATTGTATTCGGTTAGTAGTCGTTTGCATAGTAATGGACGCAATGGTGCATACTTTGTTGTAAAAATGGACGGTGGTCGTCGTCAATGAAACTTGACGAGGCTCTACGCATGAACATAAAGTTCTTTCCTTCTAACTGCTTCTGCTTGTTCAGCGAGCTCTCTATGGCATTCAAAGAGCTGTGCAGGTTCTGTGTATTGGGGTAGAAACTGTAAAACTTTGAGTTTGCAGCACCAACCAAATCTAGAAGCACTAAAACTTCCTAAAAAGAAATGAATAAATTGAGTGTTAAAATTTTGAAAAAGTAATCTATCTTACAATATTTTTTGATCTGGCTGAAACAGAACGTATTCTGTAAAAATCAACCGAAGTTTAAATAAAAAAACCCAAAGTATAAAGTGAGTTTATCCACCTGTTATCTCTGTTCGAAAATAAATTAATACTTACAATTCTGTCGATGTTTCGAACGTTCTTATGGCTCCTCAAGGTTGTTGTTGATTTACTTAATTTTCCAGCCAAATGTCTTGAACCATAGACTGAATCCTGTTCGTTCCAGTCTAGGAATGCTTCTTCTCCATCGAAAAATATAAACTAAAATAAAAAAATATATCAAACAAAACAACTGACTAAATCTACTTTACATACCATTAAACCAATATCCGTCCTGCCTTTAATACTCTGCTCCAAGTAGGGAGATAGCGTCTTAGCCAGGTTTATCATAACGGCACACGGAACAGCAGAGTCTATAGCCCCCAGAAAATTAGGATTCTCCTTGAAGTACTTACTATCGTAGTGACAGGCTAAAGTTAAAAACATGTCCGCTTCCGGATTAAAAGTTGCTATTATATTTGAGAACGTCAAATTGCCAAGCATTGGCACAGGTGCTGTGAACTGGTCGATATCTGTTTGAAAGCCTAGCGATTGCATTTCTCTACAAAGAAAAATATTTTTTTTTTATTTGGCCATATGCAATTTGTTGGAAAGCTATTACGTTGTTATGAATTCGCGTACTGCTTTATGTCCGGGAGAACCGACCACACGAGGAACTAAGATTTGAGATAGCACTTGGTTGAGATGAAGATTGTCGTCAGGATGCCTTAACTGGAAGGAGTTTTTCGTCTAATTAAGCAAATGAAGATGATTATAATCAAATTAGAAAAAAATTGTTTTGTAAACCTAAAATGATGAAACAATAGCTAGCAGAACATGATGTTATTTCCATTCCCAATCATCCTCTGGAGAATTCTGCATCTTTTGCCGAGAATCTGCAATCGTGGTATTTTTTCTAACAGTCAATGAAATGCCGCCAATGCATTATCAAAGGTATGAACAAATTATTCATGGACGGATAATCGTTGGCACAAAGCTTCAATGTATTACTGTGAAAATTCATATCGCAGGTACACTAGGTGTTTTTGTTATTTTTGCTATTAATAATGGACCATGCCAATGGAAATGAGCGTTCAGTGAGCGCTCGGCGGTAGCACAGCGTGAAATCGCCACCTTGTGTTTGTACGGGCCGTTTAGCAGAGAATATTGCTGATGGACGTGGCTGGAAGCCCAATAATATCAGCTCATCATTGCGCGCAAAAGTGAACCACCCAAGATCCAAATTACGTCGAGTTTCATGGCTATATATTTGAATGTAATTGCTTTAAAAAATAGTCTACTCTGAGGCTAAGCTTTCAAATCCCTCCCAGCGCCGTAAATTCGCCTATTTACAATTACTATGCTTATGGTGAAACCATTATTGACCCACTCTTTATTATAACATGTTATTAATAATTGATTAAGCTTGAACGAATTTGAAGCCTTGTCTTCCATTGACACGCCAAAAATAATCGTGGCTTTTAGTGCAGGCAGATACTTAATCGCTGATTAAGAGGCTCATCATAAAATTTAGTAGGATAAACATTTAGACCGATATATGGTAATTATTACCCTTATGGCTTCATTGAGCCTATTACTGCTAAACAGGTATTTACATAACGAACTTTAAGTAGGTGACAGTCAGTCTCAAGTGGGTGTTTGTTTACTTTGTTTCACGAGGGCATCGTACACTTCTGCAAACATTTCATCTCGGATATGTCAATCCAACTTTCTATTGCATTCACAAGGCTATTAGAGGTAAAAACTTACCTTCGCATCAGCGTGAAACTTGAAATTGAAGCGCAAAATATTGACTTATGAGAAGGCTAAAGGTTAGTGAACAGCTTTTAGTTTATAAGTAACAAAAATGCTTTTAGTTTCGTTTGCCTCTTTGTCCGACTTGAAACATGCAAATCTAACCACGTGACTGGTTAATAGAAATTGTTAGTTGGTTCTGTATTAATAAAGGCTGCCTACAAGCGATAAATATTGCTTTATACTATCTGACGTTGTCTAGCAAATTTGTTAACAATTACGAGGGTCAGTTACCAACTAACCGGTCTTATGTTGATCCACAGGCACACAATAGTATGACATCAGAAAATGGACCACAAATCAAAACATTCCCTATATAATCACCAATTTCATTATGTATTCAGTGCATTTGTTCAACAAAATGTTTTTCAGTCAATCATTCGACTTATCAATTCGCATTTAAATTCCCTTTGTTGCACGCGCGCTAAAAAATTCTTAACGTTTTTCGAAAAGAAAACAAAAATATGCATAAATTATCGCTCACTGAGCATAACAAAAGCAAAAGCAAGTATATTATTAACAAAAACAATACTAATGGCATTTTTCACGGATGTTATCAAACGGTTGTCTCATGCATATTATAAAACAATTGTGTTCAATTGTGTATGCGTGTATCACCTGGGCATCGGAGTGGTAGCAGCTCCCCGTGAAGGCCAACAAAGCCAACAGCCAAGCAGTTGAGTTATTCATGATGATTTTATAGCGTTGGAACTTTTTTACCGACGGGAATTAAGTTTCAAAAAGTGTAATTGATTCACCGAAAAGAGTGCTTACGGGGACTTTTTAAAATGTTTACTAAATACAGACAAATAAAGAAGAGGAAGGAAAAAAAATACTAAATAAAAATTCTAACCGACGCAAGCTCCCACGGTGCGAGCTCACCAACCAACTACCGGAAAATGTTATTGCTGGTTAACTGACTGAAATATAAGACCTGTTGAATATTAGCCTACTGTGAAGATCTAGACTCCATCAATGTGTCACCACAGAAAAGCTTATTCATGACGTAGGCAGCATATACCAAACTGGGAGTCTGTAAAGCCCATGAGTAGAGTGTGTGAGCTTTTGCTTTAATGCGTCAAGGGGGGAAATTTGACGTAATCAAGATGTAGTACAGAATTCCCCAAAGGCGGCCGGTATGCCAAAATATGTGTGGGCAAGAAATTGAAAGTGCATGTGTTTTTCCAGATTTGCTTAGAGAAGTTGATTTGACTGCTTTTCTTTTGGTCTATTCAGGCTTATTCACCGTACCCATTGCAATACGAGCATCAGGGCGAGTCTGTTATTTGCTAAAATGAATTACACGAAAGGGGGTTCCTTAATTTTTTTTAAACACGTCAATATTGTTATCAAATAAGTATAGACATACAGAATACACATACGAATAATCTTCGTAGTAATTCATAGCAATTTATGAGATAACCTTTTGATGGCATCTTATAAAATTGATAGCTCACAAGAAGACAAGAAATTAATTAAATTCGGTACTTTCTCTATTCATTTTTGAAAACTATTTCACACTGCTAACAGTTTATTTAGAAAAAAAAATGGAATGAAATACGAAATGTGATTATATGAACTTATGGGCCCAGTGGTTAGTGTAACAGAACAGTTTCAAGTTCAAATCCCGGAAAATTTAAATTAACTTAGGTTATTTTATTGCAGTTTTCCGTATACACCGTATACAATCTATATAAACAAAGAAAGCAGGTTGCTCTACACACTCGTCTTTATACATCGAACTTCGAGCAAAATAGTTAATACAAGCGATTAGCAACAGAGCGGGTTTGTTCTGTTAAATTTCTTTCTTTTCGAACAATTTGTTGGCATCAGATTTTAAATGTGCGTCGGTTTTGGTCGACTTGATAATTTCCTTTTTGTCCATATCCGACTAACTTATTTTGATGCTTTTCTGTTGCAGAACAAACAAAAATACTGTGTAAATTGGACATAAATCGTAAATCTCTTTCCCCTCTCATAAAGTACGAAATAGAATATATTCTGAATGATAGTGTTCTTTATAATATGTGTGTAATATATTTTATTCAAGTTGCCTTTATATGTCAAAGAAACATTGACTAATGCAACATATTTGAATGATTTTAATGAGAACGTTCTGTTTAAGGCAGTGGAAGTGGTTCTTCGCCTATTTTTTTAGAAGGTAAAAAAAAAAAAAATATCTAATATATAAATTCGTTTTTGCTCAGAAGGGTTATGGTTAATCAATAATCTTAAATTTTCACAAAGTCGAGACACTGTGTCGTATACGTACCATTTTTTTTATATTTTCAATTTATATTTGTTTACTTTTTTTTTAATGGAGATAAAGAAAATTCAAAGTCTTTAAAAGATTTGCAAGCCCTTGTTAAACCAATGTGCATTATCTACTCCTCGAGGGACTTTGCTTTGGAATGTTGGAATACAACTTTCGTCCAAGTGGATTTCACTAAATCCGTATATTTCTAGTTGCTGACATTGTTTTGATCTGAGACAATACTGAGACCACCAACTCCGACCGATTTCCCGTTACTTAGCCTACAAACTATATTTTTATGGGATGGCAAATGCTAAGTGCGCTTGTATTGTTACATAGAAATTCGTATTGACAAATGTCACGTAACTTCAAAAATTCCGACTCACCAACACGCTCGCACCTTGCATATGCCACTTCCGCTGTGGGCAAAGTTGCTGCCAGCGTTCATAGAATCTTATCCGTTAAATTTGAAATTATTCGTTAAGTTTGGATAATATTTTCTTTCATGGGTAAGTGTACATTTGCTTAAAATATTAATGAAAAATGAACAATGTAGATTGGTTGAAGGAAAATGCAAACATTTTGAGCAAATTTTCTTAAGTTATCTAAGAAAAATTTACACATGAAATCGAAGTTAATTATATTCAAAAGCAGAAAATACGTAACCATATTTGTCATAATAAGTGTCTTGAATATAGAACATCATTTAGCTAGTTTTATTAACCAAAGAAATCAAATTATTCGCCTTTCAACAATATATAATTACTAACCAATGGCATTCAGTAATGTAAAAATGTGGTATTCCCGAACTCTAGCACATTTCCCCACGGTTGCCGAGGTTGGCAGCATTTATTTTTGTATTTTTTGTATGTTTTTGCATGTCACACGGATTCTTAATTGACACAACACCGATAGGAAAACAAAATGGCGAATTTAAAAAAAAACTGAGGGGCCCAGCGGCAAGAGGATTGTGAGTTGGGGGTCTCAGTATCATTTGTCTCTGGTTTTGATCATATGAATAAAAATGAAAGATTTATTTCTCCTTCGCCTGGAAAAAAATAAAATACAGTACGTATTTTAATGGTGTGCAGTTTATTCGTGTACTGTTGGACGGTTAGACGTTTTGAAATTTGGGGAATGAGTATTAATGTAGTATATCGAAAATACATTTTGTACGTTCTGCCCTATTCTATTGCTTGGTAATCAACTTGAATGACATATCAGTAAGAGAGAACTTTTGAATAAACCTATTTACACTTCAAAAAAATAAATGCAAATCATTCAGTAAAACAATGCTTTTCAGGATTACCGCAGCCAAGCAGATATACATGCGGCGGTATTGGCGCCATCTTTCGGACTAAATATAAACCAATCTCAAAGAAATTCCGGTGCAGATAATAGGCGTTTTTCTTTTTTAGTTCAGAGCTGAGCTCTGAAACGAGCTCGAGCATTATGAGCGCACTCTGAACCGAGCGTACTCAGATCGTTCTGATGTAATTAAGAAACACACTTGAGCACATAGCTGTCATTTGTAATAAAGTAGTTATGTATAAATTGAATATTTATTAATTGTTGTTTATTAAATTGGGTAACCTTCAGTTCCAGAGCAACAAGGTTCGTCCGCCATTTCAATTATTTTGCTTATCCTGTTTTTTTTTTTCTGTCAAATGTGCCTTTAAGTGTGTAATCAGCTTTATACTCAGCCCGCTCAGTCAATTTATTCTGAGCTCATTGAGCGCGCTCTTGTTATGCTCTGAGACAAAAAAAAGAAACACAAATTCTGAGCTCTAATGTATCTGAGCTAAAAAAGAAACACGAACTTTTTGTTCAGGTTGCGCTCTGAGTTAAAAAAGAAAAGCGCCTAATAAGACCTTTTAAATTTTCAGTGAAATATGTCGAAATGAGTAGTGACACACGTACGAACCTGCAATGCAAAAAACTAGATTCGTCTTTTTTCACTTCACTTTTCCTACGTCAGTCAAAAATAGGAACTGTCAACTTAGTACTTGTTAAGGAACATCAATACAAAATTAATTATACTTTGATTATTTTCTTGTTCGTGCTAATTAGTTTCGTTATACTCTTTGTTGCATAATGTTAAATAATCATGATTTACCCTATGTTTCTTATGTATTTAAATCTACAGTAATTCATACTCTCATTTGTCATGTTAATTTGACTGACAAAATTATCTATTATGTAGAGTTAATTTTCTTTGCTACATCGCTGTTGTTAAAAGTTTGTCTCTGTCACTTGGATCTCGGACATAGAAAGCAGAGACAATACCAATATGATTTGTCTCTGATGGAAAGCGTAACAACTCTGGTAAAATATAGCTGATATATCGAGTTTTCTGATCGTTTTTGGTTTGCGTTTCTTTTCTCCCTTCTTTCGATTTATCTTTGTTATCGATATTCGCCGGTTATCAAATCAAACAGTACTTATTCAGGAAATTCTTGACTACCTCTCCATAGACGGCAACTGAAAGAACTGTTCATGTGTTCGATCTAGGCCAATCAACACTGAGACACATCCAGTCAGCTGTCGGACTGACTAAACTACATACTTTAATGTCACCATTCTCCAAAGCGTTTAACTTATAAATATAAAAACCACTTTAATACGCCTACTAATGCTAATATCTTCATAGTTGTTGACGTTTTCAACTTGTGTTTGTTCCTTCCTAAGAACGGCTAAACATATAACCGCCTCTGGATATAATAGAGGAGTTATCTCTAAACAATCGTGCATATTTTATATATATGACTCACTATACCTATGCTGCAAGTTGTACAATTTTGTGGTATCGTGTACTATCATTGTTACTGTGAATATGTGCATACAAATTACACCAATGGATGTTCTAATGCTGACAAAACACTTTAAAGGATCTAGCAATTGAGTCTAAGCAAAAGTGTGGTACATTTCAATTGAGACATTTAATTATTTGGTATGAGAGATTTGTTTAATTGTACTAGATCAAGGTGTTGAACTCTCATATTCAAATGCATCTGTCACTGTAAAGAAATAAAATGCAAATCTATTATTATTACTTAAATATCATTACTTTATTATGTCACATAAACTATTTTACTCTTTTAACAGTGTAATCTTAAATTGCTACAATGTTCCTATCAATATCACATCGAGTGTCAACAGCTACACAAATTTATCTAAAACTTAAACTGATTATTTGTATCCACGTGATCGTATATAATACTGAGAACTGAGAAAGCATGCGCCTATCTATATAAACTGCTTATTTCATATACTACAAGTACATGGTAACTAATTATAAATAACGATCGCCACCATATGGCGCAGCTTAGGCAAATTAGTTAAGACATTCTAGTTTCTATCATTCGGCACCCAAGGACATTTTACTACTTTTAAACTTAAACTACAGAACTTTTGAGACTAGTTGTGGTGGTTAAATGACTTAACCTACTTTTAAAGTTGGGAAACAAGTCCAATGGTAAAATGGACAAACTCGCATAGCTGCGCCGCACCTACAGTCTAGATGAAAGTCTAGCGTTCACAGATCGGCGTAGAATACTTGATTGCGCCTCGCCACGCGTCGATGCACGCAAAGATGCTCCAGTTTGTGTAGATCGCACAAAATGTTGCACTTTATTCTTCTCCAAGTCGCTGATTTCGTCGTCGATCTTCTTCGTAAGGCATGGAACATCCCAGATTCGCTGTCCTCTGCCGAATTCCTCGCCATCGGCTAGTGTTTGGGGCAGTTCGTGTCCCAGGGTCTCGGGGAGTAGAAGAGCCAATGCACCTCCCACAATACCCAATATGCCAAGAATGATGAGCGGCAACGCGGGATTAAAGTTGGCTAAGTACACAACAAAGGGAGCGATAATACTTGCAACATAACCCATAATATGGATGAAAGCAACACCTTGTGCACGTACAACTGTTGGCAATAGCTCAGCTGCATACTGAAGGCCAATGTTGTAAGAAATATTAACAAAGAACCGTCCGGCAATGGCGAGTGTGGCTGAGTACGGTCCAACTGGTACAGTAGTGGCCAATAAACTGAAAACTCCACTGGCTATCATTGTTCCACAAGCCAGCCATCTTCTGCCCCATCGGTCCAGGGTTACAGTGAGCAACGTATCAGCTGGGAATTCGGTGAACGATGCCAACGTGAACGTGAAGAATATATCCAGTCCAAGTGAGCCAACGTTTCGTACATGTCCATCGAAGACCAAAGATATAGCCATCCAGATGACAATCAGTAGAAGAGTGATGCGTCGCAGCCTGGGCGTCTTAAAGAGATCCAAAACCGAGTACGAGTTGTGGGAAGAGTCTTCTTCCTGCATTTTGTGGCAACTATCACGGAAGTCATTATAAACCTGTGGTGACAATTGCTTGCCGTTCACGCGCTCCAGTTTCTTGAGGATTGTAATGGATTCCTCAATTCTGCCTTGCGAAACCAGCCATCTGCACGGGGGAAAGTATAATTACAAACTAGACAAAGTTTTGAATGTAATTGCATACCTAGCCGATTCGGGGACAATCCATGGAGTGAAAACCGCCAGGAATAGAGGTGCAGATGTCACAACTGCCAGCAGCTTCCAATTTGCTAAGAAGTAGGCTATCCATGGTAGAGCACACGCTGCTCCGGTAAAAAACAGCGCGATTGACATGTTTGCAACAAAAGTCCGCCACTTGGGTCCAACGTATTCCAGGACTGAAAAGATAATTTAAGTATCGATTAAATGTTTACCAAAAGTTTGAGCTAAAATATCAGCCGGGTGGACATATGTTTGGCACTTTCAAAATCGTCCATCAAATAGCAGTTTGGGGAATATCCAATCGGATATTTTGTGTTTAAATGAGACAAAAAGATATATAAAAGGTTTGACCAATAACTAAACACCACATTGGACATTGGAGTATTGGCAAAAGTAAAACTTTTGCTTTTGCATAGGATAGAACTTCTTGAGTTCTGTTTTTCACTTTGACAGCAACGTCAGCGGAAATCGAACGTTCAATATCACTTGACAGTTTTTTGTTGGAAGTTGTCATAATTTATAAAAATCCTCATCATCTTTCGTGCATGAAACCTAAATGTCAACGATCTGTTGAAGCGACTTTATTAAGTTTACTTTATGTGTTGTGCTGTCGTAACTGTTTATCGTTTACAAAATGTCAACTTTCAACCAGTGCTTGAGTAGGAATTTTCTTTGAATCCACACAGACAGGCGGAGGAAGAACTTGCAACGAAGAGACTTTGTGCTTTGGCCATTTAGAAGAAGGCGATATCTATTTGGTGAAAAAACTATCAGACGAATTAGTCACAACGGTTGACGTCGACATTCGTCTACCCAAACGCCTCTAAGACGCTGTTACACTGCGTCGTAGGCAGTGATTCGTTTAACTTGCGCATCTCTTGAGTTCAATTGACATATAAGAACGATTCGGCTTTTTGCTAAAGTCGATAAAGTCATACATGCCAAGCTATTCGGATAACAATGATTTGGGGGAGTTTTATTTTTGGGATGAAACGCGCTGAAAGTTACTAAGATGTTTGTCAAACATTTGTGAGACGTATGACAGTAAAAGCACAAATTTCACCTCTCAATCAAATTATTTGCAAACGTGAAAATCTTAGGTTCAAATTTCAAGACTAATAGATATTCAGCGTGATTCGCTTTATTAAATTATTTGTTTTGTTTTGATTCCATTCTATTTGCGGAAAATACTGAAAATAGAAACAGTGAAGATAAACACAATTGCAATTATGGATTCTAAATAAATTTTCTTCAACAATGTTTGCTAACAGCAGTAACAAATTACCTGTTACTTTTAGATATTATTATCATTCTGTCCACCAGATGTTCAATTAAGTCATACCTTGTCTGTAGGTAATGTTTTATGTATCCGATATCTACTTTGATTTATGCAAATCAATTCACCATGGGAATCCTTAATTAATGCAAAATGTGAGATTCTATATACAATTTACTTGTTGTAATGCATTCTACGCTCTGCATCCAACTCATATTTCATTGGTAAAGGAACATTGCATCGATTGAATGTATCTACACGTTTCAAAGCCTTTGCACAGCATGAATTTATATGTTATGTTCCAGAGTTTTAGCCGCCCAAACACATACATGAAAATTAGATTCCACTGATTTACCAGGCATGATCTAAAATAGACCATTTAAATATGCTAATTAAATAATTGCCAATCGACCATTGTCGCCGTTCTGTAGCTAATTGCCTTCGCAAACAGATAAGGAACATTCGTTTGGTTAAATTACTAGTTGTTTTGGTTTTATAAACCGTGCTTAAGGCCACCTTTCAAAAAAAAAAAGCAACTTAAATACTTTAGTCAAGACTTAAGTTAATGTTCTCTTATTAGCACGCACATTAACCGCTGGACAGTTTCGCTATAAATGGTTAATCGTTTGCCAAAATGTTCATATCGGCGGGTTTTTCCATTGCAAGCCACTGAATGACAGTCATTGGCACCATCACCGAACTGGCCATTCTGCATTGTCTGACATTGAACTAGTTATTCATATGCACACTTAATGTACACAGACTTGTATCTAACAAGATGCGCGATATAATCGGAGTTTAGTTTAATTGCCGTTGGATACTCTGTGTAACGTCGTATTAGTTATGAACTAGAATGCAGTAATTGCACTTTTTTTTATAACAACGATGATGTATCGTATAATTTGTAATCTCAGACACCTCCTCCAATAAGAGTATAAAGCTATAGAATTTAAAATATTTTATCTCTTAGGTCTATCAGTTAACCGGACCTCATTGTTGCGGATTTCTGGTTGTACATAAAAACGTAGATAAAAGCAAAATTTACTTTTACGTTTGGTACGTAAGGCCTTGGCGGCAAGTGAAATGATTCAACTTGATTCGAGTTCAAATAAATAATGTTTTATGTAGTAACTACATATTTTTGTGATTCTCATACTGAGAACACGTTACATAGTGACGCTTCTTGTTGAGATTTCCATTGCTGACGCATGTTTCCGCAATTAAGTGTACAATGTAGTTTTTTTTCTTCTTTCTTTGAATGTAAACAATTCATGACAAAGAAAAAAGTTGCACCCATTAGAAGACCACACGTCAGTGAGGTTAAAGGAAGTCCAATCAGTCGTCGACCAAGACTTTCTAAACTGAACGAGTCATATATTGGAACATGGGGAACGCTCATTAATATTTACTTTCCAGCTTACGAGTATGCCGTACGCATTGTTTGTGAATGTATCGACTTGCGACAAAAACATCGTAATCATTGGTTAAGTAGTATTTCTTTCAAAAATCTAAAGAGCGTAGATTAAATAATAGAAGAGAATTTCGTTTCTATCGCACACATTAATTCTATCAAAGTCGCGCAACAGAAAATGCATTTACATATTGCATGATAAGCAAACTAAACTCACAGCGTCTAACAGCTGGTTTGGACACTTCGCATGAATATATTCGATCTCAGAGGTATAGGTGAAGAAAATCGAATGCTAGACTCACTCCTCTCATGAAACAAGAAGAATTTAGAAACAATTCTCACAATTCTATTTAGTCTCATATTTTTTTCCTAATCTTGAAATTGTTTGGGGCTTCATGCTTTACTAATGGGATGGAAGGGACCTACACTTTGTACCTGAATCGGAACGGTTAAGTTGACACGCAGCTTTGTCAGTGATTCGCGAAAGTTTCCCTAGTGGCAAAAACCTTTAGCTGTTATATGGGCTCTTCTGGGGATTGAACCTACAATCCTTAGGTAAGTAGCACATAACAACTTCGGCTCTACTAATTTTGGCCTTCAAGAGATGATGTGTGATGATGATTCAAAATAGCGCCAGTGACTTTAACTGGAAAGGTTTTATGTGGACTCCTGTAGAAATTTCTTCATTGGTAGGTTACGAGTACGAAAAAAGTTTCTACGTTTCCACACTAGCTTCGTATTTAGTTGCTGAGTTGCTGAGCTAATGCGTTTCATACCATTGAAAGCCATTGGTTCTAAAAATTGAGCTGATGCCTCCATCTCTAATGTTAGGACGCCGTCTTATTGCTAAATAGGGTACTATAGCTGCGTGCGAAGTATACCCCTTTTCGCAACACTAGCCATTAACTTAATTACTGATCAAGTCCGTACAAATAAGTGCGACTTCAATTTTACTGGTTGGTAGCTCGATCGCACATATTTAACAAGTCTCCTTAAATATTCAATTTGTGTTAGGTATGCATGTAATTAAATAGTTTAATGCAATTTGCCAACAGCGAGGGCAAAGAATTATTTACATTTGATTACCCCTGAAAGACAATTTGAGGTTTCACATTAACATATCCGGTTATTCCCTGAGCCAGTATATGCTCGGTATCTTTCTACCTGATGATTACAACACTGCATCAAAAAATGCAGCCAATTACTTACAATGTACGCAAATTGCATTTCACTTACCTAATATGTACATCATGGTGAAGGAGTTGTCAAATGCAAATCCAACCAAGAACCTTAGCAGGGCGAACTGCCAAAAGTTACCAGCAAAAGCAGTACCAACACCAGCCGCGAACCCAATCATATTACACCATATCAATGCTGGAATGCGTCCAAAGCGATCTGCTATCCATCCGAAGAGCAGTCCACCCACAATGGCACCAACGAAGAATATCGACTGAGCGTATGTTGGCAGGGCTGCTTGGTCACAAACCCAGTTCTGTTCGGTTGCCACTGTCGCATAAGGTATCTCTGTAAAGTTATATGACCAGCCGCTTTGGCATGGCACTACTGGCCATGACGGATCCGCAACCTTGATGCCTTTGTCTAGCATTTCAGTGAAATTCACTGCGTACATGGAGCATTTGCTATGGCCATTACCCTCACGTGGAATTGCCAGTGCCAATCTGAAAGAAAGAAAAACAAATTAATTAACACATTTCCATTGATATAGCGATCGGAAGAAAATTCTTCTATAAATAGCCGCGTGTACATACAGAGTTAAGTGTCACCTCTGTAATCGTCAATTAAGTCGTGACAGTTAGTTTAAACTAGAGATTACAAATTTCAAGCGTTGATGATCAATTAAATCGAATGTCACATTGATTTCAGAAGATGATGAAATATTAGGAATTTGATAACTCCTGGATAGAGGAAAATTCCATTGGAAAGCAACATTAGATGTCTTGTTCAGGTGATTAAATAACACTGCATTGTGCTCTCGTTTAGCACCTTCAAATCACGATACTTGCTTATCGTGATCTCATAAAAGGATTTAATGAATATCTATGCATATGGCTCCACCCAAAGTAAGTATTTTTTCCCGCATTGTGTTGCTAGTGTTGAATATTTAATTATTGTTAGCAATAAATAATATAATTAAATCGTGATGCACCCAAAATCAAAATTTAAATTGAATTAGAAGACATTTTTGTTGTAGCTTTCTTAGATGACCGCTAGATGTCAAGCATATTCTGCGCTATCTAGATAGAGGAACGCGCCCCTTGGGAAGAGCGAAACATGAACTGTACATTTTTGTCTGTAAGGTTTCTCTTCCCTTATGCATCGGAACATATTCATTCTAATATTTTTTGCCTTTTTTCTCAATCTAGTGCTGGATGGAAAATGTTCCTTTTGCATATCTAGTTCTTTACCGAGATTTTCCAGTACAGTAGCAATGTTTTCGCATAATTGGGCTAGATCTGGACAAAGACTTTTAGGTGTCATGCGAGCCAAAATACTAAGAGTCTCGTAAACTTTATTCACCAGATCTCGAATCGCCGCATCAGTCAATAAGCATTGTTGATGAAATTATTCCATTTACTCCCAAGCAACGAAAACTCTTTCCATTTCAATAATGCCGATTCCGCGGCAAAATTTTAATACTGACTTTTGGCCGAAGTACAACCTGCTTTGTTTGTCATTGGAGACAAGTAAACCGTTGAAAAACTACAGCTTCTTATTTTTGAACGCGTTTTTACTTTTGAAAACTAGCATTTCACAATTTGTCACCATATTGTGATAAACTATCAGACAGCGTCATAGAATCGCGGTTTGATTATAAGTATAAACAAGTACGGAAATATATTGCAAAAAGAACGAAAAATATTTCGGAATTATTTAAGTATCAGTTGCACACACCAAAAAACACTGTGATTACCACTAAAGACATGCGTTGGTTTCGTATCGATGTTTTGTTCTGGAAGTTGTACAATCATGACGCAAAATAAGCAAAGTGAAGAGAAATGGCAAACTTGTAGACAAAGTTACTGAATTAATTTTTCTTTAATCAGTTGGTGAATTAGATATTTTTTCTTTGATCCCTGCCCATAAAGTAATGGCTTGTTGATGCAATTTTTGTTTATGCACTCGTCTTTTTGTTGTCAAAACGTTTTCCAGTTAAAATTTATCTTGTTTTATTTGTTGAGCAATGTCTGCCACTTTCAAAAATACCATGCGAACTTGCCTTATTTATCTTAACGATCGCAACAGAAATCGCATTGCTTACCTTACTTGCGTACCTAGTTGCATGTGTACATTTGCACATAAAAGTGTTTCTAGCTCTCGCTTACCTGGGTGTATACCCAAAATTTTAACGAAATACACAGCAGTCATCAGAATCTGTTCTATAATCGCCTCACTACATTTAGAGTAGACCGGGCCAGAGTTATTGCGAAGTTCTTACAGTAATGCCCTGGAAAATATCACAAAACCGTTTAACACTGCTAAGCACTTTACGGTGTATCATTATATTGTCCAGTAATACAGTGTTAGTGCAAAATAAAAACATCAACGCAGCCTTCAATTTCAGTTCTGCTAAATCGAACATTCAGACCTTGAGCCTCAACTGCCAAACACCGTAAGAAAAAGTTAACCGCTGACTGTTTACACTGCAGTATAAGTGCATAGGCGCTCTGTCAAGTAGTCTGCAATTCACCTGAAAAAAAAAAACAGCAAAATCTAGACACTTGCCCAATTCGTGTGCTGTTGCACTGCACTTCAGCTGGGAAAATCTATCGCATCGATGTTACAACCATACAATTTTGTATTAATTTAATCTGTTTAGTTACTCATACCGGCTAAAGCCGGTTTCGAAAAGCCAACAGCAGTCTTATTGAGGCAGGCACAAAGCCAAGCGATCTGACGCTGTTGGGTCAGTGTAGTTTGCGGTATACGAGCGTATACAATTGTGGCAATTCAATTGTAATGGATAATCTTGCTTTTAACCTTTTTTATGAATTGAATTAGACCTTGGCAGAAAAGACAGGCGTACTAGGAAGACCAACATACAAAGCGTGTAGTTTGCAGCCGTTAACCTTTTTTCTCTCTTACCTAAATTAGATCGTTAAACTAATAGCCTTGGAAACAGTTAAACGGTATTTTGACAAAAATCAAAGTAATTGTGCGTGACCGTATTTTGTAGTAAGTAAATTATTTTCCAGAAAATGGTCAATTGTTGCGCTTCAGATTCGTATTCACAGCAAGATTTTTCTGATAGAAGGTAGAATAATACCTTGACACAGAGACTAAGTATGTGTGTCTAACATCTATGACGATAGAAACTTCGTAATTAATTTACAGAACAAGTTGGAGACAATTGATTTTCGTATACGTCGAGTCGATTTCATTTTATAAAAGTCGTGCTAACTATCAAGTTATATATTTGAAGGTGTATAACTGATTAATTTGATGAGACCGCGAATTTTTTACCCAATATGGGCAAACACCTTTTTTCTGACGAGAAACGAGAACAGTAAGAGAGAATGCCATATAGAAATTACATTGGATTAACATCTAGTCTAGGAAGTCTGACTGCGTTGAGCAACCAACCAATCTATTCAAGAAAATTCTTCCCTAATACTCTGTTGACATTTCGAATTTCATCTAGTACTAGTTAACAAACATTTTTTTTACTTTTTGGCAGTTAAAGCAAGGGAACCGAAGCCTATTAAGTCATTTTCTGATATTTCAACTTGTACAGCCCACTTTCCAAATCTGTTACCTTCAGCGTTCCCGAACTTTCTTAAGAACTATCGTGAGAACTGCCTTCTAGCACAAGAAATAAAAGAAATATGACATTTTGGACGCTGAAATTGGCATTGCAAAATGAACCTGCAATATGGATTTGGTCAAAGAGACATCAATTGAATTAATCTATCAAACAGAAGACGGAAGTTTTTGCCAACAGTTTGAATCCACAATTAACTTCAAGGTTTTCTTAACAAACGTTCTTAGAATGTAAATGCATAATTTTTCGGACAGTAGTAGCATTTTAAATTAATGACTATTCTTTTTCTTACAACTTGAAGAACCTACGTCTGCAACGCAATACAGATGTAGAGTTGTCAGAAGGTTAATGACATGAATATACTTTTTGAGTTTACATCAAATGTTTGAAAGACACATTTTTAATCAATCTCCCGTTTGATACACCATCAGCAAAAGTTATTTGGTAAATTTTAAGAAAATGACAGATTTTTGTCCGTCGTCAAACACTCCTATATAGTTTCCGCATTTTTCTTAATCATTTTTCGAACACGAGATAATTTATAATTGTTCTATTTGATTCTAAAAGAATTCGAGAAGTAGGCAAAATTAATCTCAAACAAGCTTCAGTTTTATTACTACAGATGAGTAGGTAGGATTTGGCTCGCAGATTCGCAAAAAGGTTTATTTTTCCTAGATTTCCAATTCTTACGTACAAGACTTTGATTAAGATACGCGAGTATACCGCACCTTCAGCAATTAATGATAGGCTCCTATATAAAATCATAGATCTGTATCTGTGGTTAGGTTCAATTAAGGGTAATTTGCTATCAAAACGCTTAGACGACAGCTTGGCATTGTTTATAACCGGTAGATATACACTTGTACATACTTATTAACTTATATAATTAACCATTTTTAGTACTTACACCAGAACAGTTGGCATTGAAATTCAACTGGAAGAACAATGTGAACAGTGTCAGACAAGGCTTCAGCACGTTTACACAAGTCTACTACAATGCATGTTTTTGGAGTCCACTCTTGCATTTATAAATTAATGCCATTAAATTGAATAAGTGTAAAGAATAGATACAACAAAAAAAGATCCGATAAGAGGCTTATCATAACAATTAGTCATTGTTAGTCAAGAAGTCATTAGCCCAAAGCTGTTATTCTTTTGTATAGAAACAGTCAGTAACACTTTCGTTTTTGTTAACCTTTTCAAAGAATTAAACGTGAACAGTTATGTCGCAGAGTTAAGTCCAAACATAACAAATGTGCATAATTCATTTGCACGGAAGAATTTTGCTTTGTAAATAAATTATGTATTATGTTTGAATCTATGAATTGTTTTTATATTGTTATTGCATTAGACATATTCATCCGAGAAAAGTTCTTTTTGTTAATAAGACCTGTTGGAATATTCTATTATTGATTGATTTCGTGGGAAAAATGCTGCTAGCAGTAGTTGTGGCCTTCCAACTGAAAGAGCAAAGCTAAAACAAAAGAAGAACTTGGTAACTGGAATTATTCTGGTTTATAAAATTGGTTTGCTATTATTTATACATCATTCTTCGGCTTCGGTGAATGTCATAGCGAGACATTAACAAAGATTTATGTGGTAGCACTGTCAAAAGAAAAGTTAACGTCTGTCATAAAATACGAACGTTTCTATGAGTTGAAGAATTAAATGAAATGAATGCGAATGCTGTTGCAGAAAAAAGAAGTATATTGCAAAAATAATGTAGCAGACATATTTTTGTAAAAGCTTTGATTTTTTTAGCTTCGATCTCAGCAAAACAACGTAAAGTACGATTTTCACCACGCGATTATAAAGACTACTGTGAGTCTCAAAGTGTCAAGTAGAGCGTAGTTGCTGTAATTGCGTGCTGAAAATCCTACTTAATTTTGCTTTGCTGAGATCAAAGCTAAAAAAAAAACAGGCGTAATGTTTCCATATTTTCAAACCACAATTCTTGCATTGGGTGTGTTCAGAAAATCAAAGCAGCTAATTCGAGAATCTCAGTGATGTAATAATGAACTATGGCAAAGTTCCGTCACTACGTAGTGAAACTAAAAAGAATTGTAAATGAAATGAATTGAGCATTAAGAATGCGCAATCTTTGAAACTGGTATAATTTGTAGCAGCGATTTGTTAATTGTATTCCCAGATATTGATTGCAAGTGATTTTTAGTTGATAACTTCCTCGATGTACACATGTTCTTTCTAAACTATCGATGCAGAACAGCTAATCACATACTGTCAGATTGCAGAGAATGGACAGAGACACGTAATCTTGTTTATTATTATTTTATCTGCAATACAAAAATTAGCCGATAGCTTTAGTAAAAGTTATTGTGGATTTGATTCCTGTTCTGAATTGATTAATGATTTTTTATTTTATACCCGTTTGCATTAGAGTAATTACGATAGAAGTAGTAGAACAGCATATTCTCAATCGCTGTTTTTCTACAGCTAACGACTTCTGTGTTCTATGCACAAACAAGATAGATAATATAAACACAAATTCGAGTTAATTTGTATATAACATAAACAAGAGATTATTATAGAAACAAAATTTAAGGTATATACATAATTAGAAAAACGGAAGTGATATTCATGAATAATGAGTACAACATACAGTTTTGTTATTTTTAAGAGCCTAAGGTACTAAAAATATAAAGATATAGCTGTCAGCGTATAGAATATGACAGAAATTTTCTAACTAATCCAATTTGACATTCGAAATTGCAGTTAGTATGCCTTGCTACTATAACAAACTTTCACAAAGCAACAATGCTGAGCTAATAGGAAGTAGCGCTTGGTATTGAATACGATAAAAAGAGTTAAATATGAAACAAATGGGATTAGCCGCACGCATAAACTTGCGCATAGAAACCTTACAGTTCATTCACCTCATGCCATTAAATTTTTGTTTTGGTGCTTCACATGTATTCACAGATAGGAAATTTAAAAGAGAATTTTATTTTTAAAAATTGCGGGGGAATCGGGTCTGTGCGCGGTAGCTGAAGATCTATTTAATACTTAATTTATGATAAAAAGTTTTTCAGTTGACGTCTATGGAAGGGTAGCTGAAGAATCTATACAAGAAGTGACTGAGTATACTAATTTGACAGTTCGTATACGTGGTTGACGTAGGAAAAGTGGCGTTAACGTTCAATGTTCATCTACTACAGACCAATCTAGTCGACTTAAGATAACTAGGTTTTTGAATGTGTCCAATGTGTTTTCAGAAAAGGAAGGAAAATATTTTCTCTTTTTAAATTTTTGTTTGATATTGTGAAAAAAGTGGAGTCATGGAACGAAAGTGCGTTCCGAAACCTGAAACATAGGTTATGTTAGGTTAGGTTGAAACTTTCGCGAAATAAATGTATGCAAAACATCATCACTGCATTGCGTATGACAGTGTAGTGATGCCAAAAACTTTACCTTTTGGAGTTCAGTATAAATTAATCCAGATTGTTTTATTAGACAATTAAAAACCTTGTATTTATTTGAGCAACAAAAAGTACCTAAAGTTCATAAAGTTCAGGAACAAGGTTTCACAAGTTGGACACAGAATACCACACTAATGAGCCTGCGGTTACTATTTCAGTTACAGATGGGAGTTGAATGGTAGTATTACCAATCAACAATCAAGTCTAGAGGGATTGAGCATATGTTGTGTTTAGCTGTATACTGACAATTGAAGGTCAGGCGAAAGAATTATTGGTCTTGAAATTATTATCAAAGTCAAATACAAATACCAATATACTACCAATCGACAAAGAATAAAGTACCCGCGCGCGGCATTATTCATAAAGTGATTGACGGGTATAACATTGAAGTTATTGGAGTTTGCACATGTGCGTAATTAGTATGTCTTATGAACGACACCCTCGTGGAAATCCAATATATATTAATAAACTCTGCGAAACGAAAACTCCCTTTCATCAAAATCTATATTGCAAAAAAATATGATTAAGTATTATAAACAAAAACCCAATTTCATAAAAAAGACCGTTATCAAAACTCATAATACGAAATATTGTAGATTGTCACCATTTTGTGCCAAATTTTAGTTGAAAAATATTCAATTGGCGGGTCATGAAAAATATTGTCCTTAAAAAAATTAAAAAAAAAATTAAGAGTTGAATGGACTTTAACTCTAGGTTCTAAAACCATTCGTTTGTGTGGGTTTTTGTTTTTGAACCGAATGGAAACCATAACCATTGAATTATACAGAAATTACCAAAAACGCTCTGACAAATTATTACTGACAGATTTGTATGAGGTAGACACATGACAATTATTTTGACGTCAGTAAAAGTTTAAAGCCTTTTTACATGTTCCTGTCAGGTGAAGAATAGAATTTAATCCGCAAGGGATAAAAGTCAATCTGTTAAATTATTGTACACCCAACAAAGACAAAATTTATTTAAAACAAAGGAGTGATGGAATAATATATTACTTTGTACCAACATCATATTAATATGGTTCTGACAACTTAACAATTTCGTGGACAAGTTTCGATGCCTTAAAAATATCAATAACATTTCACCAACGCTGTCACTCAAATTGTTTTTTCTTCATCTTTGTTCTATAAAGCTGATCACGCTCTATATTCATGGTTTTATTTTTACCAGACCCTGAATTTATTGATTTAACTTTTATGTACTTCTGCAGGGAAAGCGAAACTATGTGGAAAATCGGCTTGAAAAATAAAATTTAGTAAAATGAATCTCGAAATAAAAAAATCAAAGAAAAAATTATTTTTGCATCAATATGTTGTTATTCTTATAACATTAATAATTCAGAACTTTTTAAAAACAAATAATTGATTACGTTCATTTTATTTCTGCTATTTCTATATAAAATCCCTATAACTTTCTATTTTATTTAAACTCGAATAGAAAAACACTCCCGATAATTTATGTTAAGGAATTTAAAGTTGAAACTATTTTTCTTTACTCATTACGCCTTTTTGCATAAATCAGATGAAACTGGTTCGGAAACCATAATTAATCGTTTAAATGCGATTAATTGTGTTATGTAAATGTGTCCAGTTTTATGATCAAATTAGCAGTACAATATGAAAATCAACGATATAAATAGTATGTTTAGATGGACTTACCTATCGGTCGCGTTCAAATGATCCAGTTCGGGAACACTGCACCAATGCTCGTCGGGAACTAGAGTTATGAAAATTTGCGAGAAATACACAAATGCAACGAAAAATGCAAACGGTATCATGCAAATGAACAAGAACTTTTGATATTTCCCGAATTCACCAATCATCGGCAACAAGTCATCAAAGTCAATTAGTGGCTTTTCTTCATTGTCAGGTGGTGTAGCTGCAGTAGCGCCACCCATTGCTTGCAATGTAAGACAACCACTTTTCGCGTCACCGAAACTTTGGCCCTTTTCACTTTCGAACGCACCATTAACAAAGGCCGATTCGCCCGAGTTGTTATTCCCAATGATATTACTAGTCGCAGCTGAACAGCTGGCCTTGACGCTGGGAGGCGTCAGACCACTGTTCAGTTCCTGTTCTGGTTTCGGTGTCATATTTAAAATAGCAAATTTTTAGTTAATTTGAAACTTGCTGTATATATTTTCTATAGTCAGGACTAGCCAAACAGAGTCTATGGGCAAATTCCTGATTATCACTTTGAAAGGAGTTATAATGTATAGTCCTCCCCAAAGGTGCGGACGAACGGGTGCACTTCACTTAACTAAGTCTTACGATTGAGCTTCAAATCAATTTATATGAGTGCTACTCGCACAGCACTTGGACTTGAGCCACCATACTCGAGAACCATATAACTTCAAAGAATACTGTTGATCAGCTGTTGCTGTGCTCGTATGCGAACGTGTTTGTTGTTGGTTGCTGCTAGTTGAGTTATATTTTTCCCAGAGGCAGCGGAGCCACTCAAATCCATACTAATATTAGATGTTGCGTGCGGTTTGTTAAGATATACAACTCTATACTCTTTACAGAGATGTAAGTGCGAGTAAAGGGGTGAATTACCCGCTTAACTGTGGCGTATACTTAACCACAGACACAGTAGCTGTTCGTATACTCGGCGCCGAATGTGACTGCCAGTTTGCATCTCTGAATGAACGATGAATCACGGTTGGAAATTTTGAATTTTTGCTGTTTCCTCTGTGAACAACTGATACGATATCAGACATTGACGGTAGATTTCCTTTTGGAATAGCTTCATGGTACATACTCTGATGTAACTCAATTCAACTCTGGAGTAAATTTTTCTATTAATAAGCGCTCATTACTAAAATGCGAGTGTATAGTGGCGGTTCACATCCATTGTTACACGATATGATATTTGTCACTTGAGATACTTTCCATTTTGTGGCGCGGTTAAGTGTTTTGATGTCAACATTGAATCTCGATTCAACGCTAGCTTCATCGCAGTTCACTGTAGTAGTAAATTAATATGCTAATTCCGATTTGATATAACGGTATATATTGTATTGTATATTTAATTACCTACCTGTACTTGATATATGTAAGTTCCGATGATTAACAATTGACTGCAGATGTTTGTTTTTATTATCTCTGGCTAAGGAGATAAATTTATGCAGTATCGTGATGCGGCGAATGTTCCCGCGCTGTCAGTTGCAGGTTATAACCCGCAATGATAATAAGCTTGGTGAACTTGAACGCACCCAACGAAGATCCACTTAGAAAGTCATCTCGATAAATGAAGTTTGCATTACTTCGATAGTGAAAGAAATGCGGCAGACTATAACTCTCTCCTTTAATCTTCCTTGGAGCTGTTTTCCCTTGTCCCTTGACCCATATCGAACGCTCTGTCTTTAAAATTCTGGAAGTGAAACAAATAGATCAGCGGAACCTAAAATGCTTTTTCAAACAATTTTCGCAAATGAAACTTTTTATAGCAACCTTTTCGCAATACAATTCTCTAAAAGCAAATAGTTCCTTTGTACGGATTTCCAATTTCAATCGCTTATAATTGTAAAACCATTTCCCCATTGCTATTCCTTACACAGTTTGTAACGAAATTTAAATAAGGGAAACACGAATGTTGTATTCGTATGTCAATCCTATCAAAAATAGAAAACCTTAAGATGATTTCCCATGAGAGTTTCACTGCGTAAGGTCAGAGGGTGGGACAGTTTATTCTTTCCGCTCAGTTGAGCTCAGACGTAACGGACAATTCCGCGAAATAGCAACAAGTAGGTGGTATAGGTGGTAGGTGACCAAGTATAGATTCTATGTAATCAAATTCAAGGTTGAGGATAGAATATCGATTGATTTTGTTTTAACGTCAACCGAGGAAGTAATTAAAGAAAATACGAAATTATGTATCTAGCAAATAACATTTCTCTTTCTCTCCATACTGAGGACTGGTGTGATCTCGTTATTTAATTACCTACGCATTCAGCCTTCAATGCAGTCATATGAGACTTGCACTCGCACGCGTCTTTATAAGCTGATAAACTTGTTTACGGTTCTAGTCATAATCAGACTTTTGAACAAAATCTATAAATTTGTAATATTTCTTACTTATCATATTCGATTTCCCTTTCCGGTAATGGATCTACTAAAATAATACCGAATAAAAATGAGCATTTTGTTTGCTTATCTATGGTTTAAGTTCAAACTCTTTGTTATTGGGATTCTTCATTAACCGTCTAAATACCCAATAACGAAAATAAAAAAGAAACATAAACGTTAACCAAACCGGTGTTTGGTATAAACAAAGTGTTGTCTTTGTAACTACTGTTTTGCAAAAAGAAGATTACTGGTGCTCGTATAGTGGAGATAATTTTAGCGTTATATTGTTTTCTTAATAGTACAGTAGAAGTCGGTTATAACGACGGTGAAGGAACCGAGGAAAAAAATGTTTTTTTAGCTGACGCGTAAAACTGAAAGAAATCCAGTCGTGGCCATAATACGGATTAGTCGTTCATTTCAAGCGTTTGACTTTTGTCCAATTTTGATACTAAAGCGTGACATTTACTGTCAAAACATTCACAGACTTGTCGTTTGGTGTATAAGTTCTCGAATTTCAATTGCTTTACAAAGTACAAGGTGCACCATCTTTTACGTCAGTATGTAAATATTGAATAACGTTGGCATTTATCAAACGATTGACTTGAGTAGACATGTTTTTAAAACGTCAATTCAGTACAATTTTAACCATAAATCGCTTCGAAAAATGTTACTTTCGAAACGAGATACAGAATAGAGTCCCAGAGTACCAACGAAAGGAATGAAGGAACGAAATAGAGAGTAGAGCCCTGATGTTACGGGTTTCAGCAAGACGGTATGCCATTACACACTATATATCAAACCACACTACAAATCAAACAATCCAGTTTCTGCGAAAAAAAATTCCCTGGCTATCGAAAAATGGCGATGCCAGATTTGAACCCCTCCGTACTTCTTTTTGAGGGGTTATTTAAAAGGCAAAATGGACGCCAGCAAGCCTCAGACCATTGACGAGCTCAAGGTCCCGAGATAAGCACCATACCGCCTGAGATGCTTGAAAAAGTGATGGCAAATTCTGCAAAAAAGGGCACATTGTGCTCTGGTCAATAAAGGCACCCAATTGAATGACGTTATAATCAAAAACTAGTCCAACAAAATTGTAAAGGACCAAATTAAATAAAAATAACTCTTATATGGAAATGGTTTTTTTTTTTTGCAAAGTTATTCAAATCCGGCATAAAAAATGACGCATCCAATATTTGTCGGTTTAAGCATCTAACACCCTTAGAGTGAAGTAAAAGACCATATTCCGCATCCCACAGTACTTACGCTCTCTGTTGCACATTTTACTAAGCAGTTTTCCGATATCCTCAAATCATTAAAACTCATATAATTTGTTGGTTTTATATAAAGAAAACTTATAATTTATTGGCTTTTCATTAATGAAAATTGAATTAAACGATACTACGCACTAATATTTACAGTGTTTCTTTAAGTATAAGTATGTATAAATTTATAAATAAAAGCGTGGCAGAAAAAAAATTTATTGTAATCCTATTGTTTCATCATAATCTACTTTACCACTTCTGTATATTCGTAAATCATACATTTTATTCTAATGTTAACAAATAAAATAAAAAATGTTCACTAATAATAAAAATAATTATATAAGTAATAATAATTGTAATAGTCTATTGAAGTATTTAAATAGTTTTTCTTTTCCTTAATAATAATGACAGAGAGACGAATAAATTTATTTACTTCCCCAACATGTTACAACAAATTTAAAAAATCTCGTTTCTTATCATTTTTTGTTTGTTCAATTTCATTTTTAACTTCAGGCGTAATAATCACACATACACATACTTGTTTTGCAATAATAATATATATTTGTATCCTTAAATAATATATATATTTTTCAAAGAATTGTTTTATATTATATATATTGCTCTTGATATAATTTTTTCTCTTTTCGCCAAACAAAATTCAATCATCTTCGATAGTATTTCATGAGTTTTCCCTTAAGTAATTTCAACTGAAAGGACACATTTTATTATGCATTTATATTGTACGGATATATGAGTTGCAAGCAAAAAGGAAAAATTAATTATTAAATTATATATAAAAGGCTTTTATTGTTTTTGATTCCTTTATTTTATTTTTTTTTATAATAAAGTTCCCTCGAAAACGCGAAAACATCTATAGGTACATTCTTGATTTTGTTACTAAAGGTAGTATCAATTTGTTGATTTAATCTATTTTGGATATACATAATAGTTAATTTGTTACAATAGAATTATATATACCGTTATTTTATAAATTTAACTCGTTTCATTGTTATATGTTTATCCTAAATGTGTATTCATTAATTTGTTAAGATTCAGCATGGTTTATTTTGTTTTTAATTAAACAGAAATTATATTGTTGTTGCTTATAAACAATTCAGTTTAGTGTGATTTAAACAAAAAAAAAATGGCGGATTTTAAGCAAAGTTAAATGGTCCGATGCCACGTCTATCACACACAACATCTCCTTAAATGAAGCAGACGTCCACTGTGTCAAAATAACAACGCCAACATCGACATAAACCATTTTTCAGGCATAGGCAAATCCGAATTACTTTCACATCAGCACACGAATTACTTCGTAACTCTATTCATGATGATTTATTATATAAAAATACAAATTTATATTGAAATTGAAATAAAAGCAATAAGCTAATTTAATCATAAGCAACGTAGAAGTGCGTATGTTACCAACGCACTTGCAGATGCTTACCAAACTGTTGACATATTATGTATTTAAAATTGTATGTTAATAAATTAAAAATTAAAATGCTTTATCAATCGGTGCTATTTGGGTTTTTTCTTCTATGTGTATATTTAACAACTAAATAAAACAGAAAATACGTAAAAATAGTTATTCTTATATTTTGTTTTTGTATATCATTGTGATTGTTATATGCAAAACTAAGTTGGTCAATCACAATTTGGATGCTATATTTGACGTAATAAAATAATGGACAGTTAAGAGTTAGGTTAGTATTTGGTTTACTTATTAACTAGATGACCTAGAGAGATATAAAGTGCGAAAGACGAGAGTAAAAAATATGCTGCCAATTGCAAAAAGGAGGATATAACGTAAAATGATTTGCTGGATTTTTACTTGAGTGTTCCTTTATTAGAAGTGCGATGAGCGAAAAACCTCTTCAAGTAATATTGAAAAAGCGTAAGTGTATTTTATTTAAAAATAAATGTACGCACTATTACATAGTAATGCATTCGATACATTTAAGGTTTGGAAGTTAAGGTGTTTTTGGTGGATGATGGATGTGAGTAATCTAGCTTAAGCCAATGTAATTTGGAATTAAATCTTGCGACCATTATGGTCAATTTAAAAAAACCGAAGTGGATTCTAGTACAATTTTGATGCCACAACCAACAGCAGTGAAAAATATTTCGTAAAAATAATCTCAGGGACCATACTCTGTATCTCGTTTCGAAACAGACCTATACAATTTACAAGTTCAGCATCACAATCAAGAATATCAAGATAGGTACCATGTAAATCTTTAATGATGACATCACCGACTTGGATGTGTTCACAAAAACACTACTTTTATGATTAGTTCCGTACTGACAACTTGACATCCGAGTAATTTATTTCCAAAATATATTTTTTTGTATCTACATACGCTTTTCATTTTTTTAAAACTACAAGCAGTAAAGTTGAAATCTTATATTTCTTTGGCAATGCCTTCATTGACACCGCCCTCCTCTATTTGACATGTTCGTCTCTTAACTATTTGCACACGAGGTGACTCGGCTGGATTTGTTATTTCTTTTAAATAAAAACAAAATGAATGTATTTTTGATAATGCTTTACATTAGGACTTTTATTGAGATTTCACAAGTGACACATTTAGAAATGGTAAAATCAGACCAGGCAAATATACAAATTCGTCCGAAAGAGGCAGTGTGCTATGGTGAATGTAGGCACTGTCTTATAATGTATATGTTACGAACGCACGTATAATTTTGATATCGTTATTAAAGTTTCGTTCTGCAATTTTGTGGATGTGATGCATATAACAAGTGTTTGATCCGGTTTTTACTATTTTGCACTGTTTTACAACCCTCAATATAAAATCCAGAGCACTCGCGTTCAGGGTGCTTGGAGCCTAAGTTCCTAGGTGACATTAATAAGATCTGTCAAAATATAAGTTCAACTTTTCTTGTTTTTACTCATACATTTTCGCTGTAAGTTGGTCGTAGAATTTAAATATTACCACAATATTCTGTTACATCATGTTGGACACAATTTATGATTTACATCGGATCGGATCGATGACTAGACAAATGAACGTACACAACAGAATAGCGAAATTTCTTGAACCGACTAAATTGGTAGATAATTTTTACTTTCAAAAATCTCGTATGTCGGAAATTTCGTTGGCTAAGGTAAGTAACCAACAAATCTAGTCACGAATTTCACGACTCTGTACTTAACTTAGTTGCCATTTCGATTGCTTGGTTGACGTAAAAGTAGAGCTACCAACCAATCTCGATGATGTTTGCTGCGTTCCAAGAGCAACAACTGCTAATTCAGTATTTTTGTAAAATCTAAGACAAAATTGCTACAGTCAAGTTCAGCAAGTCAAAATATTTTGCAGAATTAAAAAAAAAAACATTGAGACTATTTAAATTTATTTTTATTGAATGTTTTTCAATACAGTTTGCAAAATGTTGTGTATTTTATTTAGTGAGAATGTCGTTAATAAAGTGTTGTTTGTCAACGCGTTCTGGGACATTTAAGTTCCGACAAATCTACATTTGAACTTACCAAAGATTGTAGACTTTGCGAAAAATCCATGTTAGAAGAAAATTGTCTATCTTATCTCATTTCGACAAAAAGCGACGATACGACCTACGACCACTAATTAGAGGAAACAAAATTAAATGAAAAGAATTAAGAAGTCCCTTGGATTCTATTATCCAAATTAACTTCTCAATAACATCTGAATTTGCGAATGTGATCTAGGTCATTCTACAACCTGCCATTGGTATTTTTACTCGTTAAAATTTAACAAATAAAAGAAGGTTGTATTTCTGAATAGATATGAACACAAATTTGATTGGTATAAATATATATACATATACACATTTCTAACTCACTCTTCCTCCTTACTGCAATTGGAATGATGGGTAAAAAATTCGGCGAATTCTTCTGTTAAATATTTTAAGATCAATATTATTTTTCTGTTTGTGTAGCAATGAATATTGTATGTGTGGTGTTTGTTTTTTTTTATAAGATCTATGTATGTGGTGTTAAAAAGCCGATTAATTACGAGTATATGCAATAAATCTAGTGTCTTAATTATGTGTAGTATTATAGTTTATTTATATGTTTATTTTTTTTTTTTGTATTTTTTATTGTTTTAATCAAATTTCGGCTTATCTCGCAGTCTGATGATAATATGCGCACAATATCCGATTCGTTTATTCCTTAACTAAGGTCTGTGTTCTTTTAAGAAGGGAAATTATTAAAATAAAGAAAAACCATTGCACTTTTGAACATTTCTAAATATTTTTTGTTTGTTTTGAAAAATACTTAAGTGTACATCTATAGTTAATTTATTTGTTTCTTCATATATTTATATATACCTAAAAAAAAAGAAAAAAAAAATATTGTTCATTCTTAAAATCTTCAATAATTGTGTATAATTATTGCTGTTGTTTGGCAAATAAAAATAAAATTCAAAAATTAAATACAAATAAAGTTTAGGTGTATCTTCTTGTGTTTTGCTTTGTTTACAATGTATAGTGTTTGTGTTACTTCTAATATTTTCTTTTATATAATTTTAAACATGGAATGAAGGAACATTCTTTTTCTTTTCGCTATTATTTTATTCAGTATCAACAATTTTACTACTTATGAATATTTTGTTTGTTAAATATTTGCAGGGTTTTTTTTTTTGTTTGCCTTTAATCATGTTTTTTTTTTTAAACAACAACGTTGCGTTGTACAATTTTAAATCAAATTAAAAAAGGAAACAAAAATAAATCAAATCGGCACACCACTCTTTAGATCCACAGAAGAGGGTGTGCGTCATTGTTTCAATTTCGTGAAACAAGCGTTCTCCAATTTTAGAATTTTTTTTTTTTATTTTAAAACTGCGCTGCATGAAACTGAAAATTAAACAAGAGCAGAGTTTGGTTTTTGTTTAAAATCTATTATGTGGGTATTTATTTATTTTTTTCTTTTATTTTTACAAAATAACGATATACTTTAAGCTAGACACAATTTCACTAACAAAAAATCGAAAGAGATATCAACGAATATAATGTATACATATATATAAAACGCAAGCTAATTAGAGGAAAAAAACGCATGCAGTGGAAACCACACATAGAATTGAGCCTCTCGCGCGGGATTACACTTTTGACAAACTTTACTTCCTATAGCTTAGATTAGCGGACAGCTTTACGTTAAGCAGAGAGGAGTACACGCTGCCACCATGAGACACAACTACCAATTGCTCTTTTGATATGACGAGGAGGACTGACGGCGATGTTGAGAAATATGCTGTTGCATACTATTAGTGGCACTACTACTATACCTATTGTCGGTGGAACAATGACGAGAGGATCCGTGCGACGAGGACGATTTCGACTTATGATGTGAGGAGGAAGAGGAGGACGCTGGTGGAAGCTTTGGCGACGCACCAATGGTATCGTTGGTTTCGTCATCGTCTGTATCATCATCGTCGTTTGACTCTCCAAACAAGTGGCTCATATTACTGCTGTTGTATTGGTGAATCTGTAAAATTTGGTGGCGTGTTTTTGGTTGCACACATTTTTTTTGGATGGAATATTTCATTTGTTTAGAACAATGAAGAGGTTGTTTTTTTTTTTTTGTTTTTGTGTAAGTTTTTCAAATTAATTCCATAAATTATTTGTTTAGCCATGTCCCGAGAAGCAACTTTGTGGAGTTAAAAATTGTAAAACCTTAGTTGTTTGCTGTTTAATTTATGTTCGAGTATATGTGTGTGTTTGTGTATGATATAGCTACATGAATTGGCTTAATTTTAGGATTAGTGTCGCTTTCGTGTTATTGTGATGGAAAGTTCAATATATTTGTAGGATTAGCCGTATTTACAAATGTTGAAGTTGATCCCGTGTGAGCCCCAAATCGACGCGTTAATGTAGTTTCTACTAAAGACATTTGAAACCTTCACCGATTTTGAGTCTCTTGCCATTTGTTTGATAGATATGATGATTTGCGCAGTTGACTAGGAATAGGAAGGAGGTGGGAGCGTACTTGGGACACATTCGTTTCAACAACTGTGTCTATTTTATTTCTTGGGCCTACATGTCGCAATGTTTGTTTTAGTTTTATCGCTGCGAGTGCATTGGGATAATGACTGCGGGTTCTAACGCCGCCTGTATGATTGCAGGCAGCATTGCCTTTCAAAAGCAGTATATTCGGTTTTGTTTGCGAGAGCATGAATGCAGTGAAAAAAGTTCTGCAGGTGGAATAGGTTTGCAGGATTCTGTTGACACCCTTAGCACCGTTTGCTGCCCAAAGATATGACAATCAACTTCCGTCTTTCTTTTGCTTTAAAATTGAACAAAGAATAATTCTCGCCCATCGCTGTTGCTTCTCAATGTGAATGCATCTTTGATAGATATTCAATGTAAATTCTAACGGCGCAAAATACCATAAGCGACATGCTAGTTTCTGGGGTGCTCGACTGTGATTAGTTCGAGTGGTTTTTATAGCGAAGTACACAAGTGCACAGAAATTGTTCACTTAAGCGGATTTGTTACATTTATACACGACCAGAAGAAGAAGTGTCTATCTCTTTAGCATTGACATTTTTATATTTTGAATGATTCTCTTGCAAATGGTTTAAAACCGAACAACATGCTCGTGAACAAATCTAACTGAAAACACACAGCCGTAGGGTAGAACGACGTAGGGCATTCAAAGAGGAATCACAGTAGTTGAGAAAAAACGGCATGAGAAATAAGAGTACCCACGTTGTCTTCATCAAATTTGAAAGATTTCTTTTGCCGTGTAGATGATGACATTGTAAATATGATTTATGTTGTGTGCTCCCTCTCTCCCCCCTCTTTATGTCTTCAATGGCTCGATGTTTTATACATTACATATCCCCAATAGGACTTATTCGCTTGTCGTGTGATTAATACCCAATTTATAAAAGAACCATTCAATCAAACTACGATTATAATAACATGCAGAGAAATTAGAAACAAAGCAACTTGCAACAACCAACAAACCCACACAAACACTAATAACTCACCTTATTGGATATCTGGGCCTTTGTTGAAGACGATGAGTTCATCGAATTGTTGACTCCTGAAGTGGCTGCCGCTAGAGTACCACCACCATTACTGCTACCGTTCATTTTGCTGTGGTCATGACTGCTGCGCTTCTTGTCCTTTTCTCGGTCACGATCGCGATCGCGATCCTTCTTTTTACTGCTGCTACTGCTGGTGTGACCGCCCCCGGCCGCACTGTTTCCATGATATTGATAACCGGACATAGCACCCGTTGCTTGGGGGTCCATGCTGCCGCTGCTGCTGTAGCTTTCGATTTTGTCTTTGGAAATTTTGATTTTCAGCGGTGGAGCAGCCCCAGATGATGCAGATAATGATCCCTCGTAGCTGCTTCCCGCGCTTACACTGGTACTGAGATCTCCAGTGATCCTGTCCTTGGGAATCTTTATTTTGAATCCTAGAACCGGTGCCACGCCACTTTTAGATGAGTCTGATAGGTTAAGTTTGTCCTTGGATATCTTTATTTTGACGGGCTCTGAGCTTTCAGAGGCCTCGGGGCCACGCTCTCGTTCCTTATGGCGGTCTTTGTCTTTTTTGTGTTTCTTACGCTCCTCCTTATCCTTGGACTTATCCTTCTCCTTGTGCTTGTGCTTGTCCTTCTTCTTCTTTTTGTCCGTCTTCACAGAGTCGCTGTGGTCTTCCATTTCCATGGCGGCGGAGATCACTTGTTCTTCCTTGATGGCCACAGGCGCCTGAAGGATTTCCTCCGGCAAAGTTGTCATAGTGGGGTCAAAAAGTTGCATGGGATCCGGATAATCGGACTTTATAATCGGCAGAGGTTCGGTTTTGATAAAGCCAGATGATGAGAACTTGTTCTCGGTGCACAGGCTCTCCTTGAGCAGGCTACTGACTAAGTCGGGGTTAGTCTCAATGCCATTCACTGTTCCACCAGGGAAGGTCGATGTTTTCATTGATGATGATGATAGGAGCGGGGATACTGGATGCGAATCTAATTTGCGAATCTTTGAGTCGCGCATAATTTCGTCCTCTAGCTTTATCTGGTGGTCCATACTACTGGATGGGCGTTTGGTGACTCCATAGCCAGTTCCATATGTCGGTGGTATCACAGGGACTTGCTCTTGCTTTAGCTGTTGTTTGCCAATGCCAAACATCTGCGCTTGGTTTTGCACCTGTCGTGCTGACATGGCAGCATTGACATCGATCATTGCAGCGGAAGACGTTACCGATGAGGATGACGACGACGAACGGCTCTTTTCCTTCTTTAGTGTACTGCGTTCAAACTTTTTCGGACTGTCACGGCTCGAAGTTTTGTAACCTCCGACCTTGCCGCCGTTATTCGCATTCTGAACTGGTTTTTCGTTCCATTCAGGACTGAAGATCGATGAGGGCTTTGATGATTGTTGTTGCTGCTGTTGTTGTTGTTGTACTGGAGGAACAAAGCCTTGCGGAGTGGCATATTGAGAATATTTTGGAGGCGAACACAGCTCCATTTGGTCGCTTTGTTGTTGCATCTGCGGAAGTTGCGGCTGTTTGCCGTAGTTATCCTCCGCTTGTTGCCTCGAATACTGATGCGATATCGAGGACTGAGTTAGTTGTGGATTGTAGGAAGACTCGATTACAGATTGCTGCTGTTGCTTTTGATGTTGCTGGTGGATGATTTGTTGTTGCTGCTGCTGCTGCTGCATTTGGACGGATAATTGTTGATCATATTTGCTGTTGCTTATGCTAGTGGTTCTACTCGGATAGGATGCGGGGTGAATTGAAGACGGAGGTGCTGGTTGTGAGTTGATTGGTAATTGGGTATTAAAAGGCCTTTGCTGCTGTTGCTGGGCAACATTTTGTTGCAGCATACTTCGAGTCATATCGACTCCTACGTTCTGCGCAGATTGCAAGGGATACAATTTGTTCGACGGCATTTTGTTTGGATCAATCGGTCTGCCGTTGGGGTCTTTGTGCAGCATTCTACTGCTGCTGCTCGATTCGGTCTTAGACATCAACTTGTGGTTGGGTACTGTGGGCGGAGCATTCAGCTGTGGAGGAGGTGCCACACCCGATCTACTTGACGTCTTATGATAGTTGGGATCCAGGGATTGCTGCGATGTTCGTTGGGCTATTTGGGGAACGGCCGCTACTGGCTGCCGTCCCAGTGTACTTGAAGGACGGGATGACACCGCTGGTGGCTGAATGGGAGGTTGCATTTGCTTGCTGTTACTATGCCCAGCTACCGCAGTGGGGTATGGCTGTGAGCTTTCACGTTGCGGTCGACTCCCAGGTGGGTACGGTTGCTTGTGAATCGCCGTCTTGTGATCTACTAAAAATGAAAAACGTTACTTAACATAATTCACATACTAATCAAGTGACAACTTACCTCCTGTTTCGCTGGGTGGCAAGATTTGCTTGGAATGATGATGCGACGTGGAGGAATGATGCACTCGATGATGACTAGAATGGGATTCCGATCGTCTCGGCTGCTGTTGCGCGGATGGTGCAGGTGGGGGCAACTGCTGCTGCTGCTGTTGTTGTTGCTGCTGTAGTTGTTGCTGTTGTTCTTGCTGCTGTTGTTGCTGGTATTGTTGCACTTGCTGATCCATAGTCATGCCGCCGCTGCCATTCGATGATGAATCTGTTGGAATCGAAGAATGATAAAGCTTCAACATATCGCCCATTTTCCAATCATCGGCTTGGGATTTTTTATCTTTGCTGACTACACGATTGCTCGCACCTTGGGCCAGTGCCTTGATTGAGTTTAGTTTTGACTTGAGTCGAGCCGGACTCTTCTCGTAAATCGCAATGAATTCGTCAGTCAACTGCTTTAGCAGATCCATGGTCACAGATTTGTCGACATAGTGGAACCAGTGCTTGCCCTCTGTCGATTGTGGTATCTAAACGAGGAACATACAAATATTTTTGTCTCCTTCTTCACACGCAACAAACAAACTTTTATATTTACCTCCCATCTGGACCATTTGCAGGCCAAGTAAATGCAAAAGCAGGCAACAACTGTTGGCCTATATTGCAAGCACATAGACGTTAAATGTAAACTGAAAGATTTCATTAGCTGATTAGAATTAGTGTTCATAGTTTGGGCTTTGCAAACATTTACCTATTCGACGCTAGGAAGTAGGATGTTTGTGCCAGGTCTTTGCAGGCTGTAGAGTAAATATTTAGGAATAATGAGTTAAAATCTATTTTAGTTAACACAGGAAATTTATACAAAAACTACAGTTCACTACGATGTCATGCTTGTAGCTTTGCTGTTGGGGTTTAAAAAGACCAGTGCTCGACTCGAGATGCTGTTTTCCTTTTTTCTTCTTTCCCAATCGTATAAATGACTGTTTAAAAACGCTTATATTGCAAATACCCACGAGAGTCTGATGTTTTCATAAGCTAACAATTGACATAAATGCGAGCTGAATGTGAGTAAATAAAATTCTAGAGTTTGGGAAAAACTCTCGCATCGTTTTTTACTTATCCGACATAACATAGAAATTTAATTAGATGAAGAAGATGGAGTCGAAAGAGGTATTCAATATCTTTCAGTATTTAAACAAAATGTAACGATGATTACATCTATTTAGAAGAACGTGTTTTTCCAGTGGTTTGCTGTCAGGTAATCATTTGTCACTGCAAGTTTCCCAATCTTTCCTTTACGCAAATATTTAGCTGAATCGAGTACTTGGGTCGAGGACATCATAATACGCCAAATTTCGGGCGCAGTGAAAAGTTCCACCTCTAAATCATAGAATTTCCAGGTATTGTTTTTAGGTAGATATGTAGTATCGGAATTTTACGGCCCCGATTTACGAACCTCATTTGTTTTTCTGTCTAAGCAAGACATTCTGCAAAACAAAATTCGCCTACATCCCGATTTCTCTAAAATTCGCAGCAGATCGTAAACATAGTTGCAGTTGTAGGAATAATTTGACACTTATATTAATGGGTGTAACTCCTAATCCTCTACCTGAAGTGGGTTTTCAACATGTGTCCCTGCCTGTAATAATTTTGAGTACCTTTTTTTATTGCTCTTCATTTGTATAATATAGATATTCGCTAATGACTCGAGTGTTGACGCACAGTATTTAATTTAAGGGATTGTAGGTCCTGTTGAAGGTATTACCGAAGGAAACTCCGTAAGTGTAATTTAAATAACTGAGTCGGCTTATGTCTGGTTATACGACGCAATGAATTTGCACTAAATGGACTATACCTACGTCTGTAACTGTGATTGAAAATATGGGATGCAAATCCTTTGGTTTTTGAGCGGATGAATGCAGAATTATGATTTTATTTTTTGAAAACAAATAGCAGTTTTATTAAGCATCCCTCACCCGCGACTCTTGTAATGGAAACGTGAACAATTAGTGAAAATATAATAACAATCCTATATTGCGCTTAATAGTGAACGATTAAGCACTAATAAGTAATTATAAAGCATTATAAAATGGGGATACAACTTAGGGACCTATGCACTCGTGTGTTTTGCAGGTTTTTTGAGTCTGAGTAAAACGAATTTGTCCCAACTTCAGAGTCTATTTCGCAAGGTGTCCCGCCTAATATAATGTATTTTCAAAGGGGGGTACTATATTCAGATCTCAGTTTCCTCTAGCTGACCACATACAATTTGATTGAAATTCAAATAAACACTACTGTTTACACTACAACCCATCACCTTAATCATAAATATGTGCTTCAAAGACTTACATGACTTACCTTTTACTAGATGACAAGTTTTAACAACATGCGTGTGCGGATGATCGATGGCCACGTCGAATCCCAAAGTCTGTAATAGAACGTTTTCGTTGAATACCAAGTCCTGAGCCTGTTCGATGTAACTCGCATCTGATGTTGATGTTGGCGGCTGTCCCAGACACTTTTGAGACGCTTTAATTACGTGCTCCAACTTACGAGGTTGCTCCTCCACCTTAGCGGCCAGGAACAAACTAGCTGACGCTATTCCATTTCGTGAAAAATGCGTGAACGAGTGAAATGCATAGAACCTGTGCATGTACACAATTGCTGTGTTGATGCATAGCTGGGAACTGTGAATCAAAAGCATAACTTAAGTCCCATTCAGGCCCACTTGTTTCTCTTTGACTTACACTTGCAGCCGTTGGCCCATTTCCTGAATTAAATAGGCAGTCATCTGTCGAAATGATAGCTCTTGATCGGTGCTGATTCCATGTCGGCGGCTGGGCGAGCTTGCCAACTGTTCCGATGTGAAGTACCATATACTGTCCTTCTCCTTGACCTCACTGGTTGTGTTGCTTATAGATGCACTGCTGCTGCTGCCGGTGGTAGAGGGTATTCCACTGCCATTGCCAGGAGCATTGCTATTCGCCGCCATTTAGCCAATCTTTATCGCGCACTATTGTATCAATCCAATTATACAATAGAATTGTCGCGAATTAAACAAAAAAAAAATCGGAAAACAAAACGAAAATTGAGTTCAACTTCAGGTAAATACGGTTTATCGAGTACTAAATGCAATTCACTTGATCTTCACTTGTGTCTCAATATCAACTAAAACAAGATTCTGCTTTCAAATCAAATTATAAAAACTTAAAAGAAGATCAAACAAATTCTGATCTGTTGTTTTCTGTATCGAATAGATGTGTTTATTCGACTTCTGGACCAACACTAATCACACAAAAGACTCGCGCTGCGACTGGGGCCTACGATTGTTTTGATCTGTTTTTCGCACTGTTTCGCAGCACTAAGCGATGGCAGCGCCAATTTTTTAACTGACAAATGACACGAGGCTGTCACGAAACTATTTGGGATATTTTAATTTCTTCCCTGTTCTTCTTTGTACTTTTGTTTTCCCCTTCGCTTCTTCGCTGTCAGACACACGATTTTCCCCGTATGTATGATGAAATGGATTTTTTTTGGGACTCACTCCTTTCTCGCAACAGCAAAAAAAAAGAAACGAAAAACTCAAGCGAGAAGGCGAAAATTTAATGCCAACTTTAGCAGTTGAATACAAAAATAAAACCTATAATTAATAGAATAAATTTTGCATACATGTAATTATGAAAAAATGCGGACGATTTTTTCCGTTTTTCCTTCTCACTTCAGCGTGCATTTACACAAATTATTCTTGGAATTGGCGACGAAGATAGACGCCATTTAATAAAAAAGTTCACGTGAAGTCGCGAGTTGGTCGGAATTGGGCTCCGGACTTTTTCACTTGTTTTAGCGGTTCCGTGTTGTATTTATTATTCAAAATACATTAATTTCTTCGTTTCGCATTAACGCGTTCGTTTTTCAATCGAATTGCGGCAATCGATGTAAGTTTAATGTGAAAAATTGATAAAATATTAGCACTTCACAGAAATGATGTTGTATCCGCAAGAATGGCCGACCCACAACATGAAGGGAATTTTTTTACGTCACAATTTTGCTATAAATCATTAGAAAATGGCGTGTGGATGGGAAATTTTATTTACTCACTGATTTTCGATGAGCTTTCTATATGAATTTTGATCGCAGAAAAATTAAATAAAACAGAAAGTGCTGTTATTTTAATTAAAATGCATGTTCTTAGTGATGGTAATATTTATTAGCGATAAATTTGTTTAAATTTGATGTTATTTTCGTTAGGATTGTAAGGGCATGTGGAAAATTGTGGGAGGATTATTTTATTATAGGAGCGGACAGGCATTTAGTAAATGGGTTGATATTTTTCATTTCCCAATAAATAAGTGTCGGTCTCGTTTTGGCTTTTCAGATTTAAATTTAAAATCAATTTTTGGTTTCTTCAGTAATAATCTGCATAATAATACAAATTATTAATCAAGTTCGCCTTAATATAAAAATGTTAATAGGGCAGCGACGTGAGTGTTTCATCATTTCTCCGCTGCAAAAGAGTTAAAGAGAGGAAATGAAGAACGGACAAAAATAATTAGGCTTATAATGATTCCATTTTTCACTATTTTTCTTATTGTGTGTATATTGTGTTTCATATGGTTTTAAGCTTGCTTTCTGCTTCTGACTTTAAATAAAACAAACTCTGTCTACCTACAGCGATCGTGATGGTTACTTCATTTCTGCTAAAATATTTCTTTTTAATAAATTCACAGTTTGGCCATCAAGCATTCACTTTTGAAATAATTTTACAATATTTTTGAAAGTTGTTTCGGTCGACTGAGGAATGGTTCTGACTAAAAAGCAGCAAATTTAAAGAAACAACAGCATTTATTTCAAACAAGAACCTATGTTTGAACCATCCGTTTTTTATAGGAAAATGTTGATACCAGAGAGTATGGTTGATACTTCTGTGCAGGCTTAACTTATTTTTATTTGAATTTGGCTGCTCGCTCCGTTTTACTGAACACATCCCGTAGACGTAGTTCAGCGTTCAGTCCAAAGATAATGGAATACAGAGATATATAACTTTCCAGTGGAAAGGCGGCTGCCTACAAGCTGTTTTCCCGAAAAATTCATGAAGTCACGCACATATGCTCATTTCTTTTCTAGTATATGTGAGTTCATAAATTGGACTTTAATGCAAGAATTCGCTATTCCCAAATGCGTATTTCATTATTTTTTTTATTTTAATCGAAACCTTAACAAAAATCAAACAAGTTCAATACCAAACACAAAACAATTGAACAGCGCGATGCCCATTAAAGCAAAAGGAATGTTGGCCGGCCATTAGCAACACACTTTTTTGTAGCTCACACGTATTCACAGACGGGGGTTGAAATTACAAAAACAACAAAGTAAACAAATGGGTTTTGGGGGGATAGACGTACGAAAGATATCCATCTCTTTTATTCATTCATCTCTGGTTCAGTCTGACTTTGTTCAGTTTATTGTTGATGAGGTTTTGTGTCTGCCATGTTTTCTGTACCTACTTCGTATTTGTTTTCAATTGAAAACATATAAAAAGTTAATTTCATTATCAATTTTGAATATATTACAACGTTTCAATGGAGAAAATTACTGTTCTACCACCTAGGGAAGTAGCTACAAAGCACACCGTGGATATGGAAAAAGAATTGCGTGAACAATTGCACGTTGAGATTGAAAAAAAATCCAAAGCTTGTTCCAATCCAACATTTGATTGTTCGATCCCTAGACTTGACGGGTACGAGTATTGCATTCGCCATATTTTGAAAGATTCACGGGCCCCTTATAGACCGTGTACTTTTACATTTGCCAATGGAAAGAAATGCCCACAGGCCACTCCAAAGCATGACACCAAAAAAGATCCTTCATTGACCACTTACTGTTTCGAACACAGTCGCCTGGCGCAGCTCACTAAGACGCGGAGTAAAATTGAAAAATTTAAACAAATCGAGACCAACGAAGCTCTGCTAAATAACTTGTCACATCACTTGAATATTGAACCATTGACGCCGCCTCCAACTACCTTTGCGTGTGAGCTAGACGAAGAGATCGATGTGGTTTCGCCAAATATACGACCATTCGGTAAGAACTAATTATATTATTTAGAAATTGTAAAATTTTACAATATTTTCATTCGGTTTTAGTTAACTATGACCAGATTTCGGACTTGAACACGGTCAATAATCTAATAAAAAAGAAGCGGCGAATCCTTGATTATGCTTCGGACAGTTCATCAGATGCAGAGCCAGTTACCATGCTGAACACCACAAAGGGGAACGAATGGGATTGTTCTGACGACGAAAGTGTCGACTCACAGGACGACGATTTGTTGAAGTAACTATAAAATGTTTAAGAAAAGCTTAATTACATAATTTCTTTTACTGCAGGCATGCTGGTATTTATACAAATGAAGAGGCTCTTGCAATATCCAAGAAGAAACTTATTAGTCTACAGAATTTATATATGGAACAAATTAATCGATTGCACCATATTCTAAAAGAGAAGAGGCGAAAGTACTTGCATGCAATTCGCAAGGAAAGGGAGACATTGTGTAAGTTTTTTTTTTAGCTTGAAAACGCAATAATCCCAGCCAGTTCCACGTTTGAGAAAAGATATACTCGACTTCCTTATTTACTCGTAATGATGTTGCAGATATAATCTATCCACATTTGTCGTGGACATTTTAACTTAGATCACTATGTTTATAAATTGCAGGCAGCATTCACGATCAGTCCAAGCAGACGCCAGCCGAGCGTAAGTTGTACGAAAAACTCAAAGCTCTTAATCATTACCACAGGCGCCATGGCATAGAAGCTGTTCTCCATAAAAAGTTCAAGGAAAAACGTTCCAAAGCAACTGAAGGTTTTATACAGAAATCTGTCGCCTATGTAAAGTGCGTCTTCACCGAGGGCGGAGTAAAGTGTGGCGAAAAGGCCATGCCCAGTTGTAAGTACTGTAAAAAACACATTCTCGAAGACAAGAAGCAAATCCTCTTCCGCGGTTGTGGAGTTGAAAAAAGCGGTGTAATATGTCAGGAACCGGTGCCGAATATTTTCGAAGATGCTACATGTGTACTTCACATCACCTTGCCTGCTAAAAGAAACTACGTTCAGAAGGTCAGTTTAAATTTTGAAAATTACCCCCAACAACCTTGTTTTTTTCCTTTTTGTTGTCCAGTTGAGAGGCGTGAACGATGCCAATGAAATGAGTTTCAAACATTGAAAAACTGCGCATCGATCGCAGAGCATAGAAAGTTGCTTTTTAGTTTCGCCATTTTCAAATTATTAAGCGTTTCAGTGCATTTAAAGAAAATCAAAAATTGTTCCCTTTTCGCAAAAGCAAAGGTAAAGCTTCGACAGTGAACTTTCTCTTATATGTGGTTTTCTCTACATTTTCAATTTTAGAAATACGAGTCCGAGACGGAGGAGGAGGAAGAGGACACTACTGCAGGAGGTGCTACGGCCGCGTCAACAAATGTTACGACGAAAGTGGTGAGCTCATTGTTGGTCAGCGACATTACTGATGGCACCAAAGACGAAGACAAGGAAAAACTGGACATATCCATGGATGTGGAAGTTATCGAGGAACCAAATAAGAACGTCACAATTTCGCACGATGAGAAGCCCATTGAAATTGAAGAAAAAGTTGAAACACCTTCTCAGGAGGGTACCATTGATGATACTCCTGTGGCCCTTGAGACAACAGTTACCACTAAAGCGGCTGAAACAAGTTGAACGCATTTCTGAATTATATTCGTTTTAATATCCGTGTATTGTATAGAACATTGTTTTCTTGTGTTTACGCGACGCAAATAAATTTTTAAAAGCATTTCAATTTAGTTTTGATGGCAGTTGTCCTTAAATCTTAGGTATTGGGCATTTTTTTTATTTTGGCCGAATGATCCATATATAATAGATGAATGATTTGTATGGTTTACAACAACAGTTGTAAACAGTCCTCTTTCTCATCTACACCCTTTGAATAAATCCCTTGTCCCAATAGCTTAAGCAATTTTGTAAATTCATTCACTAGGCGTTTTTCTTTTTTAGTTCAGAGCTGAGCTCTGAACCGAGCTCGAGCATTATGAGCGCGCTCTGAGCCGAGCGTGCTCAGATTGTTCTGATGTATTTATGAAACACACTTGAGCACGTAGCTGCCATTTTTAATAAATGTATGTAAAAATTGAATATTTATTAATTTTTATTTATTAAATTGGTTATCCTTTAGTTCCAGAACAACAAAGTTCGTCCACCATTTCATTTATTTTGTTTTCCTGTTTTTTTTTTTCTGTCAAATGTGACTGTTAGTGTGTATTCAGCTTTTTACTCAGCATGCTCACTGCTCAGTCAATTTTTTCTGAGCTCATCGAGCGCGCTCTGATTATGCTCAGATCGAAAAAAGAAACACAAATCTGAGCTCTGATGTATCTGAGCTAAAAAAGAAACACGAGCTTTTTGTATAAGGTGTTTTTCTTTTTTAGTTCAGAGCACAACCTGAACTGTTATACAAAAAGCTCGTGTTTCTTTTTTAGCTCAGATACATCAGAGCTCAGATTTGTGTTTCTTTTTTCGATCTGAGCATTATCAGAGCGCGCTCGATGAGCTCAGAATAAATTGACTGAGCACGCTGAGTAAAAAGCTGAATACACACTCACAGTCACATTTGACAGAAAAAAAAACAGGATAAACAAAATAATTGAAATGGTGGACGACCTTTGTTGTTCTGGAACTGAATGTTAACCAATTTAATAAATAAAAATTAATAAATTTTCAAATTATACATATATTTATTAAAAATGATAGCTATTTGCTCAAGTGTGTTTCATAAATACATCAGAACGATCTGAGTACGCTCGCTTCAGAGCGCGGTCATAATGCTCGAGCTCGGTTCAGAGCTCAGCTCTGAACTAAAAAAGAAAAACGCCTTGTGATAGACAACAGGCGTTTTTCTTTTTTAGTTCAGAGCTGAGCTTTGAACCGAGCTCGAGCATTAGGTGTTTTTCTTTTTTAGTTCAGAGCACAACCTGAACTGTTATACAAAAAGTTGGTGTTTCTTTTTTAGCTCAGATACATCAGAGCTCAGATTTGTGTTTCTTTTTTCGATCTGAGCATAATCAGAGCGCGCTCGATGAGCTCAGAATAAATTGACTGAGCACGCTGAGTAAAAAGCTGAATACAAACTCACAGTCACATTTGACAGAAAAAAAAACAGGAAAACAAAATAAATGAAATGGTGGACGAACTTTGTTGTTCTGGAACTAAAGGATAACCAATTTAATAAATAAAAATTAATAAATATTCAATTTTTACATACATTTATTAAAAATGGCAGCTACGTGCTCAAGTGTGTTTCATAAATACATCAGAACCAGAGACAAATGATACTGAGACCCCCAACTCACAATCCTCTTGCCGCTGGGCACCTCAGTTTTTTTTCAAATTCGCCATTTTGTTTTCCTATCGGTGTTGTGTCAATTAAGAATCCGTGTGACATGCAAAAACATACAAAAAATACAAACATAAATGCTGCCAACCTCGGCAACCGTGGGGAAATGTGCTAGAGTTCGGGAATACCACATTTTAACATTACTGAATGCCATTGGTTAGTAATTATATATTGTTAAAATGCGAATAATTTGATTTCTTTGGTTAATAAAACTAGCTAAATGAGATGTTCTATATTCAAGAAACTTGTTATGACAAATATGGTTACGTATTTTCTGCTTTTGAATATCATTAACTTCGATTTCATGTGTAAATTTTTCATAGATAACTGAAGAAAATTTGCTCAAAATGTTTGCATTTTCCTTCAACCAATCTACATTGTTCATTTTTCATTAATATTTTAAGCAAACGTACACTTACCCATGAAAGAAAATGTTATCCAAACGTAACGAATTATTTCAAATTTAACGGATAAAATTCTATGAACGCTGGCAGCAACTTTGCCCACAGCGGAAGTGGCATATGCAAGGTGCGAGCGTGTTGGTGAGCCGGAATTTTTGAAGTTACGTGACATTTGTCAATACGAATTTCTATGTAACAATACAAGCGCACTTAGCATTTGCCACCCCATAAAAATATAGCTTGTAGGCTAAGTAACGGGAAATCGGTCGGAGTTGGTGGTCTCAGTATTGTCTCTGATCAGAACAATCTGAGCACGCTCGGGTCAGAGCGCGCTCATAATGCTCGAGCTCGGTTCAGAGCTCAGCTCTGAACTAAAAAAGAAAAACGCCTATTTAGTTCCAGAACAGCAAAGGTCGTCCACCATTTCAATTATTTTGTTTTCCTTCTTTTTTTTTTCTGTCAAATGTGACTGTGAGTGTGTATTCAGCTTTTTACTCGGCATGCTCAGTCAATTTATTCTGAGCTCATCGAGCGCGCTCTGATTATGCTCAGATCGAAAAAAGAAACACAAATCTGAGCTCTGATGTATCTGAGCTAAAAAAGAAACACGAACTTTTTGTTTAACAGTTCAGGTTGTGCTTTGAACTAAAAAAGAAAAACGCCTAATGCTCGAGCTCGGTTCAGAGCTCAGCTCTGAACTAAAAAAGAAAAACGTCTGAAGTAGGTACAATTATTTTAAAGAAAAAATAGGTAGAACAAACAAACAAACCCCACGATATTCTGTCAAATTTTGTAAAAACTTCCAGTTGTCACTGGAATAGAAACGTCATTCAATTTACGGAAAATATATAAACAATAGCACGTGTGTTGTGTACAGCATTATTAAAGTTGATTTAAATAATTTTCTGAAATAAATATTTCAAGAACGATGACAAAATTCATTACATACTACAATTTATGTCCCTTACACGACACCAATGAGTTTCTAGGACTATCGCCTGACTGCGATAATGGCAACATCATTGCCACACTGGGTCGCAACATAGCCATGGTGATAAAGGTAAGTGTAATTTCAATAAACTCATTCATAATTTAACGAACATTTTGTACAGATTTCAACTCAAAAACAAATTCGTAGCTGGTCAGTTTTGGAGAAATTCTCCTGCAAAGTCGTGTATGACCCCAAGAGTCAGCAGTATGTCGGAGTCTTTGCTAACCGCTTTGTACGGCAATGGGACGACACTATCAGTGATATCAATAAATGCAAGAAACTTAAGGTATGTCAGCTGCAGTCATGTATATAAACAACCAAATTCAAAACCATTTTTTACTTTACAGTTCCACAAGAACATAGCTGATTTGGTTTACGATTCGTATGAAACACTATTGGTCTATGCTGATGGCACATGCGAATCCCTATCGTCTGCCATTCAGTCAAGAAAAGAATACAAAGGAGACAATCTGCAGATGGAAATGTTTTCACCAAACACTATTATTGATCCAAAGATTATGAGAACGCCAGATGGTCGAAGGTTTTTTACTTATTTTACAAAAAACAACACGGACACAATAGAACTTTTAAAGGTGGAACTGAATTCGAGCAACTTGAAGCCAATCAGTGATGCTGCTAGCTTTATCCTACGACGTGCTGGACAAGACGTCGCTGTGGCAGGATACTCGGTAATTGAAGCTGAAGACTCACACGCCTTGCTGACAATTTGTAAGTTACGCCACAAAAAGTCAGTCAGTGTTTGTTTAATTCCTGACGTACCTCAAAAAAAAAACTTCTCAAAACTCTCTCTTTAAAACACTACACTAACAAGAGAAAACTGAGTTGCTGGCGGTTGCACTTAGGGCACGATTCTATTCATATATCACTTCATAAATGTTTAATTCCATTTGTTTCTTTCAGGGGCCGATGGCAGAGTGTTCCTCTTGAACCTCGTCGACAATTTGGATAGTCGCAACTCTCCAGGCCAGTTCGTGTCGATGTTCACCGACCTTAAAGTGGACACTCCACTAACCATCATAGGTCTGTCCAAACATTGTGTGGCTATTTATGGAGGCAACAGCACTCAAGAAGGGGGTTCGCTGGTCATCTATAATACCCAGTTCAAAGTGGTCAAAGCGAAGCAATTTTTCAAAATCTACTTCAACTACTCTCGCCTATGGTCGGTGGGATCGAATATTCTTCTAGCAATGGGTCAGAATCTATCTGTTGTCTCATACCAAGTGAGCAAAGGCATGCTCTGTGACTTGGTTGGTTCACAAATATCGAACGACTTTTCGCACACCGTGGAAGCAGAGTTCGTCAACGAAGAGGAAGAGCTTGAAGAGCATCTACAATTAGCAGAGGGACAGAAACCACCTCCAGGGCATCTTCAGAACGGCACTCGAACAAAAGATGAAAACAAAACCAAAAAAGAAGAAGCAATCTTCGCCGATGGAAAATCAATTCCATTCAAGGGGGCTGATGGTTTCTATAACAAACTCAATCGGTTGATGAACCGAGACATCCATGTGGAAATAGTACAGGTAGAATCAGCACATGCAGACTTTGACATCAATTTGATGTCAAACTACTATGATACCGGGTTTGTCACAGAAGAAGTACAAATCATAGCGAAGCAACTAGAACAGTCCGGTGCCAGTGAGCATGAAATAACAGAGAAACTTCTGTGGGTCCTTATCAAAGCGGATTTAGTAGAAGATATCGCCGTTTGTCTTCGGCGGTACACAAGTATTTCCGAGAGAATATTGGTGAAGACCTTGAAATACGTTCTACAAGACTTTGAAATGAGCCCCGCCGAGAGAGCTCTTGAAAATAGCACAACCAACAGCAGCAACCACATGGACGTAGACATTGACAAGTCAGACGACGGTAGTGATTTCCCGAACGTTGATCTACTAGCGGACTTCTGCGTGAACGAAATAAAACCCGTGAAGGAACGAAAAGATCTAATGAATGTAGTCCTGTCCTGCTCCTTCGATATCAAGTCTATTTCTGCACACATTAGCAAAGAAATCGAATATAATGATGTTTTGAAAATGCTGGAATACTTGCACGTTTTAATCACCAGCAAACAAACTTGCCTTGAAGAGAGGCCCGATTGTCCGGATAAAATTGAGGAAGACTTGCGTATTCTGCGATGGTTTGGAGTGTTTTTGAATACACATTTCCAAAAGATGACTCTCTCGAAGGACCTCCGCCTGTGCGAGATACTTATGAAGTGGCACCTCGTGTTTACCGCCTATAAGTCGCAAATATCAGAGCTTGAACATGTGGCCGCACTGCTGTATAATATTGTAGATAAGAAACAAATTAGCAAAGAGAATAACTATTCAAAGTGGTATTCTATCGAAGAGGTTCGATTGTACTGACGGTCTATTTTGTAAGTAGCTTTAAAAGTCTTGTTAAAATGTATGTTAGAGTTAAATATATTACATGAGGTTTTATAAGAATTTCGTGTAAACAAAAGCAAGTTGATGGTTGTTTCTTTCTGTTACGAAGACTCGGACGAATTTAAGATTTTTTATCCATAATCGTTGAGTGGCATCATTTCCCTCTGATGATTAAATGTTTAGTAGTCTTTCCAGACCTAGCTGGATTTCAGTTGCAAGTAATTCTTTGGCTTTAAGTAAAATCTTCACACGCGGCACAGAGGACCAAATCCAACAAAACATTGTTCTTTCAAAGGAGTTCTGTATCAACTCGTCCTATTAACCGATCCGCAATCGCCGTGAAAGCCTCTATTATGGTCCGCCTGGGCCTGAAAATAACAGCATTGATCGCCTACCTCAGCAGTTGAATGGCTTCCCATTGTTAATACATTTGCAATGAACGTTAGGAATAACTAGATAGCACTATATATTTTTGATTTTGATAGTGCCGTCCTTAACGTGACGTCGGACTTTTATAGCTCACCCAACATCTCCCCTTCAGCCCATGCCAGAGACTAACAAAATTGTCTCCTGCTTTTATTGGTTTAATTTAAATTTGGAAATGTGACCCCGATGTAGAGAATATTTAATTTGCAATATACTGAAGTCCATGCATGAAATTGTAATAATTAAATTAAGATCGTCTCAATGTTAGTGATCATTTTTATATAAAAAGAACTCTGTTATTAGCCTACATACCTACTCCCATGCATTATTTCCTTCAACAGTCCCCAAATAGTAGATATCTATTTCAATTTATATGACGTTACAGTGGCTACATTTTTCACACATTAGACGAATAAAAACAAACATAACGTTACATTTGAACGGGCCCCTTGACCGCATTTCGCTAAGGCCTTCAGATGCAAGTAAAATCTAAACTAAATCAGAAATTCGCTACAAAAATGTTTCTTTTGCATTGCCTTTATACTGGCAAGCACCTAATTCTCTTAATTTGTATATGGGGAAAAATAACTCACAGTCCTAGCAAACCATATCTGCATTTTCCAGCAAAACATTTGCATCGACAAAATCAGCAACTGTTATTTCTTTCATAATAAGTATCGTCTTCTTTATTCTGGTTTACAATATTTAAGGAACTTCTGCCATCGATAGATCTTTAGACTTCCTAACATCCAATGTACATAAAGTTATTTATAATTAAATTGACGGTCTCGTACTCGTAACTAATTGATCATCTACTCATACGAAAAAAATGTAGGTACCTACAACCTACTGCTTTAAAAATGTGTAAACATTCGTTCAATATTATAATTACCTTTAAATGCGCCTCAATCGCATCTAAATTATCTAGCCTAGTTATGTAGCCCGCAATGCATTCTTATTTTATTCGCATAATCATTTCAACGCCATCAGTGTAGAGACCCTAATGGACAAAATGTTGTACCACGAACTTGACAACGCAGTCCCTTGCACTACTTTTGTAACATTTGAACAAGCATTTTGAATATAAACAATTTTATCGCCTATTGTGATGCTACGGTTACTCATAAATTTCATTTCATACTCATAAATTTCATAGGTTCTCTATGGTCAACTTCCGGTGGCAACTAAATCATACCAAATATAGATTCCAACTTTGGCTATATCCATAGTTGTGGAATAGCTGAAGAATGTACATCAGCATCTCGATGGAATGTAGTTTTTGTACACGCGCGAAACTGTACCCTTTTATTGAGCACCAAGAGCGCGCGCGCTCCACCAAACCAACCGCAGCATTCCCAATGAAAGAAGGACCTGCCCGGCAACAACGAGTTTTTTTATAATTCTAAAAATAAAACCGACAATTTAGCAGATATAAATAAAATTTCCCGAAAGCAAATAAAATGAGATATATATACAAACAAAAAAAAGGAAGATACAGGCGCGCGAAATAAAGCAACGTCGTTGCAATAAGAGTTACATTGAGCCGAGAGAAGGTTGCATATATGAAAGCCGCCTTGGATAGGAAGGAGTGAATCGTCCCGCCACGCCGTCCACCACCCATTTGCTGTTCGCTTCTGCCTACATATCTCACACCCATATAGGGCATAATCCTCCCTCCCTGTACCGCGGCGCAGAGTCTTTTTTATATTGAACGACAACCGGACCAGAAGAGCTCGCGCACAAAAATCCGATTCGCATAATGGCTGTTGGCCAGGTTTATGTCCCTCCTGAGGCAAAGACCTTATACACAAGAGAGATTGTTAGCGCGGTTGGTACAAGTATCCTCCTGCCTCCAACGCGCGAGATGTGTGTGTCTATCTATCTATCCAAATATACCCACAACAAGGCACAACTTAAGGCCGCAGCATCTCAGCAGATACCAATTTTCTTTTATTTTTTTTTTGTTATGCTGCTGGCTTAACGATGAATTGTTGGACTCCCGACTCCAAGGTGTAGGTTAGTCGCCAAGTTCAAAATGCACATATACCGGATTGTGTGTGTGGGCACTTACATGGGACATGAAATGGGATGCGATGCTGTTCGGATGCTGGGGTCCTATACACGCAAATGTATAGAGATATCTCTCTGATTATATCTCCGTAGGGATCGAGCTGAAGTTGACTCTGCTCCGTGTCTTTACTTGGTTTGCCCAATGAACCAAAAATACAAAAAAAAAAAAACAAGAATAAATGACAGTCAAGACAACGAACGAAAAAAAAAAAAACCAAACCAAAAGAAACAATAAACAATCTAAAATCTCTTAAAGAACAAGATTCCTGTTTCGGTTACATTTTCTTTTTGGCCTTCCAATAGTAAGTTGCATGTACACGACCGTCGTCGGCGGAGCACGAGCACGAAGATGGAAACTGGTAAAAGGAGCCCCCTGGCAGTCGACGTGTCTTCAATATAAATGGCTTGAACTTAAGAACTTTTAACGATCTTTAGAGCTACGAAATTAAACTGGTTTCCATAGTTTCGTCGATGATAAAACTGAGAGGAGAAAGATACATTACATAGGTTTGGCCATAAAGAAAAAGTGAGCCAGGTAAATGATCACCTCGTCGTCGTCGTCTTCGTTGTCGACGGCTGCTGAGCCGGAGAGCGGCACATACATAATTCATCGATCTGATACTTGGAGGTGAAATTACTCGGAATGGGGTGATTGAGTTCAATGATACGAAACTAAACTGACGAAGTTTCGTGAAATGATTTCGCCCCCTATAAAAGCGTACAGTTTGCGACTTACCTCTCTCTCTTTCACTACCTACCTTAATTAATGCAGTGATGGCGATAGCCGAGCTTGATGTTTCTAAACTACCGGGAAGATAAAAATCAAAATTAAGGCCAGTACATATATAATATCCTCGAAAGTGGTGTCTGATATCCGCTTAAAGACATACACGGGTCTTGATGACACATAGCCGAGGCGTTGTAGCTTGTAGCTCATACATATAGTTTGGGCGGCACTGCGCACCCACTCATCGCCCGGCGGCGGCTGGCGGTTGAAAATGAACGACAATTTATGGCTCATAGGGTCAAGTGTTGATCATGTGCGATATTAATGTAGGAGTTGGGCGATCGTCATGATATTTTTGAGCCAATCTCAAATCTTACGTTAAACGAGTTCGCGGCCGGCGACTATACGTGCGCATAATAAAAAGTCAAGTTTCGGCAGATAATAAAACTGACTAATCAAATAAATTTCAATGAATTTAATCAACGTTCATTTGCAATTTGATTAGGCTGTTCTTAATTTGTTTTTTTTTGGCGCCAAAATGCAAATGGCAAGGACAAAGTAAAAGTTCGCATCTTCTTTCAGCTGAATTGCAGTGTGTCTAGGTATGTACTATGGAGAGGGAAGAAAATGACAACCGCCATAAACCGTATCTGCCATTGTGCTTTTAAAATATAGCTGATCAAAAAAGTTGATAAATTTGGCCACCATTTTGTGTGCCTATGAATCATGCATGCGATAGCCGTTTTCCATAAAGACAAACTAAACTTTGATGTGAGTTCATAAATAAAAATTTTCGTCGTAGCAGAGATGTATTTAAATTATTGGAATTAAAAATCAATCAATTTCGACGACTTTCATTGGTGTTTTATTTTATAGCCACGATATATAGTTCGCAACGCAAACTTTCGTTCGTTTGAGGACAGGTATAAATAGACTCATGCCGCTTTGCGAACTATCCCAGAACTAGAAATTCCTGGATATTGGTTGCCACGTCAAAGAATCAGCTAAAGGAATGATCCTTTTAATGTAGGTGATGTTGGGCAGTCACGTAGCAAAGACACAAACTTAAGAAAGCGAAGAACTGTAGTTTTAGTTACCAAGTATAAGTAAGAGATCTGCCAGCGAGCTTTACGAGCAAAAATTAAGTGAAGAACATCGAAAAAAGCGCAACTACTGAGAGAAAATATGCGAAAGTTTAACTAAAACCCTGCAGAGGTAGAAGCATGGGTTGGTTGGAAGTATGTGCTAGATAAATTGACGCTCAGCATCGTGTACCTACAACCAAGATGTAAGTACTCAGAGCATCGTCTACTACCGACGAATAAGCCTCCTAAACGTCGCGTATAAGATCTTGTCTTTAAAAAAAGTGCTTCAGGTGGGATTCGGGGAATATTCTTCGAACTCCGCGGGCTATCGAGGTTCACCTGTTCACAAGTAAATATAGGTTAACATCATCAAATATAAGTTACAGCCATCAGTAAAACGTATAGGGAAAACACAAAAGATCCAAATACTGACAAGTTTTCCTCTACTACACTTAACTTTCCAGAGCGAACAGCGAAGTTATGCTGGCTTGTTTGATACGTTGATAACACAATGACAACGCCTTAAATGGTGTACGAGTACGACATCAGCATATCAAATCTGCTACACTTGCAATATGCCATAGGCACGGACAGCACTGTTGGCGCCTATTGCTGCTTACTTTTATGGGTTTCTAGAATTGCACAGAAACTCATTGCAATATAATCAGCATAAGCTGGGTATACGTTTTGATATGACAGCGAAAAGTGTGTGTAGGTACCTATGGCCTCAAGCTGTTCCCTGCTTGTACCTACGCTTTTTAGAGAATTTTTTCTTTAGTATAGGTATGTCGTTGATCTCTTCAAGTAAGAAATTATGAATTGTTTTTAGCAATCCGATAAATTATGATATCCCACCTGAAATGACAAACAAAATAAAGGTGTGCTGTGAGCAATAAATGGTGAACTAACATACCCCAAATGTCGGGAAAGAGTGATGCGCTTTCATTTTTACAACATCGCGGTTGAAAGCCAGCGCCAGAAATACAAACTCTCATAACTCCGTACAAAGCCATATTCTTTAACATTTTCGGAACTGGAAGAGGTGATTGTAAGTATTGAGCTGGAAGTGCCTAAAATGAGCTAAGTCGTGATCAAGGTAAAACAAAGTCAAATTTAAACATAGAAATCGTTGGAGTATAAAACTATTCAATTCTAACGCAAACACGTACAAGCAAGTATAAACTTTAAAAGATTAAATTGACTATTTGACATATGTAATATTTTGAAGGGTCTATTAAAGTTTAGCAAACACTTTGCAACATAGAAAACTATCGATATTAATTTTAAATTTAATCAAAAATTAATATATAGTTTGCAATAAAGGCAATGAATCAGTTTTTAATGTGTTGGGAATACAGAGTGAGGGCTCTAGTTTGAATCTCCAAAAAACACATCTAAAAGTTACTTCCACTGATCTATACCTCTCGCAAACGTCTGACAAACCTCCGGGAGTATAACTGTCCTGAGAAAGCGTATCAATTAAGCTCCAGCAATCCAATCGTCGCAAAATGAATGGTCCTAGAGTTGTCTTTTCCCAACTAGCCTCAATTGATACTTGTAGACTCCATGTCTTCCCCCAATTTAGTTTCTGTCATCAGTCTTTGTAGTTTTACTTTATAACGGAAAATATATCCCATATTTCTATATTCCTAAACGGTTTCCATAAGCCGCCTAAATCTCGTTCTTCGAGAGCGAATATGCTTAAATTATACACATTATCACCGTCACAAGTTAGCAGTGCGACTTTTGTGAATAATTTTCACATTAACCAAACTATGTATCTAATGTCAAATCTGTCTATACATTCTCCACCATATTGCATAATGATCTCCCCTATAGGAACTAGGTATTTTATAAACGAAACAACTTTCAAAGACGACAAATAAATGTAAATGTCTATCGTTAGGCGAATACGAATATTGAAGTCTTCTTTCGATTGGATCACACTATTTGGTGCAGTTGCTCATTTATTCGCACTCTCGTACACGATACAGTTTCTGATGCCAAAAAAGGAATCGACACTGATGAGTACACCGATAGCGTACGAGTACCCGTTCGCCTGTGTGCCTAATTGTCATTCCAGTCATACAGTCACAATCAGATCTGAATTTCCAAAAGACCATTACCTACATAAAACAGCGACTGCTGTTCAGTCATAATTCATGAATTTCTTTAATTTAAATTCACTGTTTAAGCCTGCACAAATACAAGCAAAACTTTAACCGAAAAAACAAAAGGAACTACAAAAAAGACAACCTGAAAACAAATTTAAATTCTGATGGGGGCGTTCTTACGCTGCCCATTTTAGTACAGGTGCGTTTGTATCGCTGTCAGTTATGGAATAAATTCGTGAAATTAAGAAGCCATTTGAGCTGTAAACAAATTAGATCCTTATCGCGAGCAGTGTCACAAAGTTAGGTATATGCGACATATATCACCAAACTCCGGCCGACAGGTATAGCTTCCCTCATACCTATATAATTATGCAAAGTATCGATACAAGAAGAACAATGACCAACAAAAGCGATCGGAGCAGATTCATTAATATTAACCAAAGTTGACTTTTACCATATTCATCCACTCTAGATTTTGGTACATGCGTCGTGTCGTGTGATCACAGAATACCTGTATGGCTGTCTATATACCATTATGACAAGCATGTACCTACCTAGAGAGCCCATCCGTCCAATCGATCTTGGGGCCCCCAAAGTGTATAAATAAACAGCAAATACGAATTTAAATGAACGCGGCCGCAACGACGACGACGGCGGTGGCGGTAAGCAGTTTTGTTTTAGCCATCCTCTACTCTTACCGGTTAAAATCAAGAAAAAGAACCGCGCACGATACAGGTATGCATGCACACGGATTTTGAGAACACACCACTCAAGTCGAAGTCACCGCTCCGCTTGCTCACACTGGCGAAGGCGATGGCGATGGCAATGGCGACGCTGGAGAAAATCACTCGTGTTCGTATATCTCTTTTGGAAGCAATTTAAACAAAACCAGTTCTAAACTTTTCAGTCATTTCGGAATACCAAATTTTCTATTCAAAGCCGGGGCGGGCGGTCGCCAAGCAACACATTGGCTTTTTTAAATCCACAGACTATATACTTACCTTGGGCCATACCTATATACTTAATGAAGTTGAAATAAAAGAGGAACAATAAAAAAAAACGGCAAATCGATTCGAATCGGAAAGACAATGTTATTAACCTTCATTGAGATGCTTAGCTGGAGCTCTAGCTCCGTGGTATAGCCGTCGTCGTCATCGCATCGTTGTGGATTCAAATGCGTGTACTGACATTTTTCTTCTCTTCGTAATTCTCGCTTTGTGATCAATCGAATACGAACAAGTTTTAGCATTTATTCGAAAGAATTTACACATTTTCAAACGTAAATCCACCGACTAATCTTTAATGATTCAATTAGATCATCGTTTATAATAATAATGTCGCTAGGGGGAAGCGGATAACAAAGTATACCTATTGGAAATCGTTTACGATAAAATTAAGATTCGTTCGTATACTAAGTCTGTTTCCGTAGCAAAACCAGCATGTGGTGAGAGACAAAAGAAGGGAAACGATCGAAGCAATACTCCAAAATGAGTCTGAGTATAAATGACATTTGAGATAACTGTTAGAATAAATAGGTAAAAACTAGCCCACAGAACTAGACGATTTGCTTACGCTCAATTCAAAATAAATTGGTTGAAATATTAAATTTTGAAGCGTGGGGTAAACATTTTTGTCCGAAAGATTATATGAAAACCCACCAACAAATTTTAGCTGGAATTTAACTATCCGTTGAACTGTTTGGTGATCTAATGACCGCTGAACGACTAGCAGCGATCCAAATCATTTGCCCTGGAGCTCTCGTACAAATTGAGAAGAGAAATTTAGTTAATCTAGCGCAAAATTATCTGATGGATTGTACAAAATGGGGGAGAACAGGGAAACATTGAGCTATCAATCAAATTTAATTTAAAGTAAACAGATTTATTTGGAAAATAAACAAAACTGGTGGGAAAGTTCGTCAATAAAATTCGGAACAAATTAAATAGTGAAAATATATTTTTTTAAATATATAGTGAATGTCATGTTTGATCCCTGGACGGTGGAGCTCTAGCGGCGTTCGTACATCTGGGATATATTATGTGCCAGACGTCTAGCGGACAATGGAAGCTCGGCTAGACATGGCTCCAGCTTGTCAGATCGAAATATTTGTGTCAATTTGGAATAATTGTCACCTGTGGTATTGTATGAGTGTTTTGGCCATGAGTGGCAGTTTCCGTTTCCCATACCTATGACTAGGTAGTAGACAGCCGTTCTAAAATGAGGTTAGACAAAATATTACTGTTAATCAATTCAGCCACTCGTCAAATTAAAAATTACGCAACCGAGTGGTTGTGAGTAAGCTACGCCTATTTATGAAGCATATGGATTTGAATCAAATGTTTTCTGTAAATATTTATGCAAGTAATATATTAAGGATTCGACAACTAGCCAGCGTGGTTAGGCTAATTTATGCTTTTAAATTATGTATATAGAACGCATGTAGCAACAACTTTTTTTTAATTCGTATTAAACAATTTACAAAGGAAGACGAAAGCAAATACCCGCAATTATTTACTTGGATAATATATTTAATGCCATATATAATAAATTGACTTTAAATCGATTTGCTTGAGGTATTATACCACATTTAAGATGTGAAGAGGACAGGAAAAAGGACCACCGCACCTGAGTCCTATACGAGTATCAGCCTGTAACGAACATAAAAACCAGAACTACCTGTTCCTTTGTTATTTGATACAAAGGGTGCAAACACTGTCAAAAAGTGAATCCCTGTGTGAGAAATATTTCTTGTTTTCTTTTTGTTTAACCGAACGAAGCGAAGGGTGCACATGATTTAATATTATAATGCGAGGTTTCGTATAAGGTACATACCTCTATGGTATTTTTAGAGATTTTTAGAGCTGATTCCAGGTGTTCACTTGTTGGTTTAATAAAAGAAGTGATGAGAACCGCGACACGGGCTTTCTTAAAGCAAACAAGATCAGTTGCTGTTACCTAATTCTTTCTAAAAAGTCGTTGGAAAATACTGTACTATAAAAAATGCCACTAAAATGGCTCAGATTCCAGTGAATTATTGGAATCCGATATAAAGAAACTCACCTCCTTAACAAATTAACAAACGAATCTCAGTTTGAATCATGTTCTTTCGGCCAATGCCCACCAGTTACTTATAAAAAGCCTGTAGTTGGGCGCCATTTTTTGTATAGACGATTCTCTATTTCAGTAAATTGAAGCAACGTAAAGTATCTAGGTGACTGCGTAAAAGAAACTGCTTTAGTTGTCACTTTTGTGAAAAAGTGGGAGGTACCTATAAACTGATATATTCCGTTGCGTGTATCGACTTTTAACTTGATTTACCGATCTACCAAATCCCGCTTTCTGAAAGAGAATGGCTCGGAAAGCAGTTTACCAGCATACAACTCATGAACACAACTTAAAAAGGTTTGCAGATAAGCTGCCTTGCACTATAGAGAGAAATATAGTATAATATAATATAGTCTGGTAAAAGTATCAAGTGTAATAATCTAATGAAAAAAGTAAGCCGTTACAAAATGGAGACACTAACAATTTTTTTTTTCTCATAAAGTAAAGCTGTAAAGTGCAATCTCCGCACATTTGACCGCTGAAAGGAGTAACTCTTCTTTACCCTATATGGTCAGCGGTCAAAAGCAGTTCGATCGCTACGGCATGCACATTTTTGTTGTTCTCTTCCGAACACTTTAAATATTTTTGTTCAAACTAAAAAAGAAACCACAAAAACTCCAACAACCAAAAATAACAATTTCAGATGAGAAATGACAGTGATTTTTTTACATCATTACTTTTTTTAACCCCAATCCATCCGCATTTCACATTTTCGAAACGAAAAAAAAATTTCAAAATGTACACCAAAAATGCCTACACATGCACACATCAATCTATATACAAACGATTATCATTCACCATCTTTATCGTAGGTACATACAAGATCCATTGGATGTACGCGCCATCCACGTATCCATACATATATTCATCTACTCTCACATTTATTTATTTAGATGGGAGTAGGTACCAAAAAAAATCTGTACATTCAAACTGATTTTTTGTCTTTTATACGTTGCCGCTTACTGCTCTGTCCATTCCTTGCTGCTGTTATGTTGTTGAGTGTTTTTTTTTTTTTTTTACTTTTAGCCTTTTCATTTGAAAAATGTTTAATGTTAAGAACTGGTTTCTCTCCCTCTCTCATTCTCTTAACTCCCGCATTTATTGAAGAAAAGAAAAGAAAAAAATCAATAAAGGTAACAAAAAAACAACAAGTCTCAGAGCTATACACTTCACCTTTTCCATTGTATATTCATACCTGTAGGTATAACAGGTAACAAAACACAAGCAAGCAACAACAACTGGAGAAAAAAAACGTCTTACCCGTCGCACAGGTATGAAATAACTTCGAGAATTGATCTGGAGCTCGATCGAAGTCTTAAAACCGAAACTAAAATTAGTCTAGAAGTGTTTGGCGTTGAAGGAAATACCAAATTAAGTGAATCCGAGCATATTGCCAAGTTTATTTATTTTTTGAGCCCGGATTTCTCACTTGACTCTACACGACACGGTTCTGCAGCTCAATACAGTTTTTTTTCCACATACCTACATAATATTTTTGGATACGTTTTAAGGTTATACCTACTTTAAAAGAAAAGTTCGCAACGTCACCTGTTTCTTTTTCAAAAATTCATATTCAAAAAAATAATTCCCACATTTTAGTGCTAAATTGTAATAAAATTAGTTTTCAGTTATAAAAAACTATGACGCTATCACTTTGTGTGAAAAGAGGTATGTAGGCTGTGACGAGTGAGTTCGTACATCCGGCTTCTAAACTGAAAAAAAATAACGGCTGTGACAAATATTTAAAAAATATAAAAAATAAAAAAAAAAAAAAACAAATGAAACTTAATAGAAAATCTAGCGTGGGACACTGAAATGATCTAAGAGGTAAGCTTTATTTATTAATTTAAATAATTTTATTAGCGTTAGTTCACAAATATCACACCACCACGTGTTATTTAAATTACTAATCAACTTTCCTGGGAAAAACCGTTGACGTTTGTATTCTCCGACTTGCCTAGTGTAGTAATAGATGTGATTCACATTGTAGTGAGGTTGTTGGACTTCCTTATTAGTTGTGATCATAAAGCAATTACGCGACTAGTAATACTCATAAGTCATAACGAATTGTTTTTCATTTTCCATACAAGTGTGCATTTTAATAGATGCGTCATTGTGCTTGTCTATGGATTTACATCATATAATGAAATGTAGGTACTTTATTTAAATAACTTGTATGCGGCCCGACATTTTCCTAATTAATTTCTCCAGTTGTTTCAAAGTCGATGTTAAATTGTTTTGCAAAATAAATAATACACCCTGACTTTCTTAAATTTTTTTTTTTGACAATGTTAAGGTAAAACTTTCTTTTTAAGCTAGAACCGCACGCTTTTTCATAGGTACTTAAATCGTGTTCATATAGGTATGTATCCAAAAAGCCGTTTTTTACTGGTCCGAAAATATTCTCAAAGGTAGATAGGTTCAGGGCTTTTTAATTGAGCGTGATTCACGACCCTATTCATTTGTCGTGTGCGGTTCATAGTTGGTGTCGTTTTTAACGAAAATGATTTTCATTTGCATTCTACACAATGGGTTTTACTAATATCATTCGTAAACTTCACAATAAAATGTGCAAAATTGAACGCCAGCATTGCAAGTGATCAAAGGGAAGTTGGCTTTAATTTCAACTGCAAATATTTGCATTTTCTTGAACAATTTTTTTAGTTACCGTAAAATGGCCATTTGTAGCGAGCCCAGACTGAATCTCTTGTTCAACCCTCGCAAGTACACATAATCTATATAAAAAATAATGGTTTAAATAAAAAATAAATCCACCTTAAAATTGTGTTCTATATATTGAGGCTGAGCAATATTTAATGCTTTATCGTCTTTCGAAACTGCTTAACCACTACAATTTTGAAAATTAGCAAAAAACTATTTCTTTTTGAGTTACAGGCAGTCAAATATAAGTGTTCTCCATCTAAATTCTTTTTTGTTTATCATACAAGCTAACGCTGAGGTAATATGCAGGCCTCGGCTCATAACCTAATCTAACCTTTCTTGTAAGCATGTAAGGAATATTTTAGAAATCGTCTACCTACTACAACTAAAACGTCGATTTTGTAAATTTAGTAGCATGTTATTTAACTGTGAATCGGAAGAAACATTGAAAGTGGGCCTCACTAACATCCACGTTTACCCTTTATTTTATTTTGTGTCAGAATAACTTAATTTTAGAGTTCGTAAAATTAAACATGCACGCTAAAAGAGATTATACGCTGCAAATATTATATCGGTTGAGTTAAAAGTAATTACCCCATTTATTAATAAATTCAACGCAAATTGCTTCAGTTTCTTTTTTAAGATTTCAAACTCTGAATAGGTTGTGTATTATATTGTGCACGGTTATAGTGTAGCCTTTAAACGTAATATAACTTTCAAGTTAATTGTAGTGTCTCACCAGATTCTTGAAAGACCTAAACAGAGTATAATTTTGTTGAAAGCATGCATGAGGTACATACATCGAAATTAGTTCACCCATCCCAGACCCCGTTTTCAGTGTGAGTTGAAAAAATAGTGGTAAATGATGTAAATTTTTAGAAAGAACCGAGCTTGTTGCCAAGCGTGGGTATTAGTCTTAATTCGTATAAAACTGATTTGTCTTGATTGTGATGGGGCCTCAAAGGCATCAATCATTAAAACATTCAAAAATCATTAGGTACGTACTTATTTTCCTAACGCAAAATTTGCTATCTATTTTTATTTACTTTTATTTATTTCTTTACGAATAATAACTCGTTTCAGCATTAAAGTTCAGAAGTTCACAATAGCTTGTATTTCCCACGTGAGTTTTCCAAACTTGAGCTTCCGTAATTTTTTAAGTTGGATATAGTAATGATTATAAAAGCGCTTCATAATTTAGAAGTTAGCTAAAAGTGTGCTAAAGTGTGGCGCAGAACGAAAAAAAAATAAAAAATACTACCTACTCGAAATGTTTCAGAATTAAATCTTGCTTACGCCAGCGGTTTGATGTAATTTAGCTAACATTCGGCAGGTTTCCTTCAAAACTTGATGACGCCGTCTCTTCCTGAAAGAAATCTGGACACAGAATTCAAATGTTTCCTTGGGGATTGAACCAGTGATCTATTTTTCTATATCTAGTTAAAAACGCTAAACTCGCATTGAAATGCCAACTCGGAAGGAATCTTTTCCAGACTTTAAGAGTTTATTTAGTCAGCTGAACATTTTTTTGATAAGTTCCCATTATTAAAAATCATTTATATTGCGATGTTGTGTGCGACCTCTTGTACATCGATGTACATCGATTGGCATAGTTGTCCGTTGCGTTGAGCGACACTTTCAAAATAATATACAACACAATTTTTTTTCCTACCGTGTTGTTCAACTTTTTTAATAAGTTGGCTCAAGTTGCGTCGGATTCGACGAAATGACGCCGAGACGTAGTTGTCTAATATTTGTAATTTATGAACTTGAACTTGAAGCCCTAAACAAAACAATAATGGATCCAATTTTGGTAAGCACAGGGTGTATGTGAAATACAATTGCATGCGTCTAACTATATGTCTACATGTGAAATTCGAGCTTAACATTTCAAAACTCAATTCGAATTTATACAAAAATAAACGTTTAGTGCCGCCTTATATCGATTTGGCTTGAAGCCGTAATACTTCTGACCTTTTACGTTTTTCGAAAAAGGCGAACCTTTAACCCCTCAACAGCGTCCCCGATATATTGCAAATATTTCAGAAACTGCCCTCACAATGTGTGCCAATATTTGTCAAAATAGTTACAAGTTTCAATAGCAAACCCAGTTCGCTAATCAGCTCTTTTGTTTGCTGTAAATATTAGTACATTTTGAGTGGTCTTCTATACTCATCCATCCACGATTGTGTCTACCGGCATTTTTGTTAAATCTTTCCATTCACCTGAGCATCATTTTTCATAGGATTGTTGTTTTACCGTGCGCAATGGGTGAATGTTGTTGATTCATTGTACTGTGTCGAAGTTCAAGGTACATAAATCATCCCACGCAAAGTAGAATGGTGCCTTGCTAAGCATTTACTATACCTCGCCAGTGATTGAGACTTGAGAGTTCTGGAAAACACTCGGCATGAACTCCAACTCTCCCCCTGTTTTTCACCTTTTTTCTTAAATGATTTTCCCACTGTCTTCGACGATTGGAATGAGGTGAAAGAACAATCAGCAATTGAATCACCATCCACCCACGCAGTTGAATGAACGCAATCAGCTGAAAGTGTGGTTGCAACCATTTTAGATACTTTTCTTGCAATATTCTTCGTTCTTCTCCAGTAGAAAGGTTTTTAGCGTTCAGCTGGATTTAATGGTTTCGAAAGCAACATTAACACAACACCACCGGCCGGCAGTAGTATGATAAAGAAAAGAATGCGAAGCATGTCTGAAGAGACTTCACCACTGTGAGAACTCTTTTTGCTTTAGTGAAAAACTGAAAACACATATTTCGTCGTAAGCCAAAAGTAAAACTGAGTTATTCCATCGTTCCAGTCACTTGACCAACCGAAACATAAAAATAGTGCCAACGACTAAAAACCAGGAAGCAAAGCCGTTTTTTTTTCTTTCTCAAAATAGTTAAATAATATTCGTCTGGTGGTTGGGTTATTATTATTTTTTTTATTTCTTTCACAGTCACTCTTGTAACCTAATTGTTTCTTTTGTTTAATTTTCTATTTTCATTGGTCAGTTTGACTCGTCGCATTTTCTTGACGAACATATTTTGTATGATAGGTGCTTGTACTACAACATACTTGTATATCTGATTTAAAATTTTCTTTCGAATTTAAATTCCTGTTCGAAAGAGTTTGGAGTAAAAAATCTAGAGGAGCGCATGCATTTGTGGAGAAAACGTGATACGTGATTGTAGTTTTAAATTAAATGTCGATCAAAGTGATGGAATTATTGTTAAGTTGTAATAATATGCTAGAATTTAAATCGTGCTATGGTTCTCTTTGGTTATCTAGCTGTATGAGTGAAATTTAACGTCATAAAGCTAGCTTACCGAAGTTAATATTAGCGCTTTATCTACAATCAAGAAATTATATCAAGTTACAAATAATCAAAAAAAAGTAAGTGTGCCATTACGAAAGGTTGGTTTCTTATTGTTCGGTTTCGCAAGCGAATAGAAAAGTAGGTATACCTACGGAATCTGAAAATAATAGCGAAAAGGTGTGAACAAATAAAAATAAATCTATTTGCTTGGTGTGGTCATGGCGACGATCTATTTGCATAATTGTTTAGTAGTTATTGTTTGCATAACATTATTTTCCTAAATAGATAGATAAATATTATATTTTAAAACAAGTGAAGATTTCAAAGGATTCAAGGCCCGGTTACAAGTTATCATTTTAGATACTAAAGAAAGTCACTTGAGTTTTGACAGAAAAATGATATGCAATGCTTGTGATCAGAAATACAACCACATATCGGAACTTGTCGGACCTAAGAAGTAGAAGATTAATCGCATCAAGGTGAGCAAAGAAAATTGTTATTTTATAAAAAAAAAACAAATATCTTATTGCCAATTGGCTCTACGAAAAGTTAATCTATAGTTGAGCAAATGTTTTTTTTTTTTTCATGATTTAAAATGCCGGCAAGGCTCAGTGCTTAGCTGTTGATTGTTTGATCACTAGCGACACGTCAAATTAATACAAAAATTGACATCTAACTATTTGTGGTAGATTTTAATTATTTTTTATATAGATTTTGACGTCAGTATGACGTCAATAGAATGTAGGTATTGGGCGACAATCAAAACCATGGTTATCTTCATTCAACTAGATTGGTCTGGACTAGCTATACCGCGCAAACTTGATTGGTTGGAAACGTCACTTTTCCTACGTCAGCCACATGATTTTTTTTTTGTTTTTGTCGGAGGCTGTTACTATTCGATGGAGCACTCAGACACAACTACAGGTCAGGAGAAGGAGCTTCAGTGATGAAGAGCTTAAATGTTCGGCACTCACAACATCAGCCCCAAAGATCCGCCACCCGATGCGAGCAAAGGCGGGACAGCTACCTACAGAGGAAGTGTTCCGCTGTGTCATCCTCCTCTCCGCAAGCAGGACAGATGGTGGTGTCGCTCAAGCCCAACACATTTAAGTGTTTGGCAAAAGCTTGCTGGCCCGAAAGGACGCCCATAAGCAGTCTGCAGTCGATTCTCCTAAGATGTCCGGACGCAGTCGTTTGGTCTGCCTACACCCAGCACAGTCACGCCACCGACGCTCGTGTTCACGAGAAACCCAAGTATCAATGGATGAACTAACCACAGATGCAGGCAGACCCAACGCAGGTCCAGGTCCTGAGAAATCTTCTTCTGAACGCCGTCTGGCAAGCTCATCAGCGATCTCATTTCCCTGGATACCAGTGTGACCTGTGACCCAAACAAGATTCACTGTGTTAAGCCTTCCGACCAAGTTCAGAGAAAGCTTGAGTTCGAGCACTAACTTGGACGAGGTAAGAGTGTTAAGCGACGCTTTTAATGCAGCTTGGATATCACTGCAAACGCATATGCTTCTATCCCTCCACCTGTTTGTCACAAAATAGCGCATAGCCATAAGGATAGCGAAAATCTCCGCTTGGAAGACAGACGCATGGTTACCTAAGGGGTAGTGTAGTCTAATGTTCTCGCTTTCCACAAAGACTCCAGAACCAGACCCCTGTCCGCTTTTGGAGCCATCCGTGAATACACGATGGTATTCTTTCCCAGGCTCATAGTCTGGCCGAAGCCATTCCGTTACCTGAGGAAAGTTGATGTGGTAGTTTTGTCGCAGTAGGATTTCTGGTGTCATTGCGTCAGACGGCATATCCATAAGACAGTGGTCAAAGGATAATTCTCGCACAAGTTTCTCAATATTCCACTTCGCATGGTACCAAAAGCCACCTCTCTTTAACCGAGAGGTTTTCAGCGTACACCCCATGATAAAAATATCAAGAGGGGGGAGGTTCATCATAGCATCTAGAGCAGAGCCCGGAGTGCTAGGGAAGGCCCCCTGTGCATCCAAGACAAACCGTTCTTTGAAGTTTGGCAAAAGAGGCAGTAACACGTTTCCGCGAAAACCTGTTCCACCATACAACCGATGCATATGAGAGAAGTGGTCTTATCATTGCCGTATAGATCCAATGGACCCTTTTAGGAGATAAACCCCATGTCTTGCCAAAAGCGCCTCTGCACTGCCAGAAAGTTGACAGCGCTTTATCGGTTTTTGATTCAACATGCTTGGACCAAAGAAGTTTTCTATCGAGGATTACTCCCAGATGTTTGACTTCATCGGAGATCGGGATAGTGACGCCTTTTAGCACAAGTTGAGTCAGACGAGTGACCTTCCTCCTTCTCGTGATGAGAACAACCGTAGTTTTAAGAGGATTCACTGAAAGCCCATTTCTTGTGCACCAATCATCGATTTGGCCCAAGGATCTCTGCGCCTGAGAGCAGACAGTCCTTAGGTCTGAACCGACAGACAGAACGGCGACGTCGTCCGCATAGGCTTGTGTGTAGGTTCCAGGAAGATTGAGAGCCGTTAGCAGAGAGTCTACTACCATACACCATAAGAGGGGAGACAGAACACCACCTTGAGGGCAGCCTCTGTTTACCTCAGTCATGACGCATTTGCCACAATCCGCCTCGGCAATCAACGTCCTGTACATTAGCATTGCTTTAATCCACAAAACCAATGTTTCATCTACACCATGATGTCTGGCTGCATTGCACATACTTTCGAATGTCGCATTATCAAAAGCACCCTCAATATCAGCCACGTGAACGAACTATCAACTTTGTATTCAGTCGTGAAATTCTTGACTTAATTCGTAGGCTAACCCTCCATCGAGTCAGCCAGCTGTCAGACTTACTAAACTGGAAAATTGAACGTCATCAACAATTGATTGCGTACATCAACTTATTCTTCATAATCTGTTTTTATTTTCAGTTAAATTTTTTGTCTTTTTAACGAAGTGTTTAAAAAATTATTATTAATAAATTGTTACTTGCAGAAATGATTTTAACAGTTTTTTTTTTTAAACAAACGCGCTGTGCTCAGAAAGATGTTCCCAATCTGATACAATAATTTGACATATGCATTTTAAATATGGATAGATTAGATACTAATGTGGTATTCGATTGAGCGCTCTCAGAGCATTTTTTTCCTCTCAGAGCAATTTGTATGTTCAGATTTCAGAGCACTTTTGCGAATCTGGATTTTTTCTCAGATTTGCTTCAGATTTACCAGTGGAGTTTGTTTACGTTTTCGTGAAATTTTTAATTTTTTTTTAGAATGTTTTAATATAAAGTATAACCAGTGAATGGAAAACGCTTACAAAAGTGTCGAAGGTTACACATATTCGAACCGCACGAATATCAACACAAAAAAGAGCAAGTGACGTTTTTATGATCGATTAGACACTTTGACACACGAAATCTGAAATCTGAGAGCAAACGTGAAGAAGCCCAATCGAAAACCACATAACTGATTCCCTGACATAGTTCGGGTTAAGGTTTGGTTATCAAAAATAAAAATGTTTACGAAAGTTGTTAAGATGCTATTTAAACTATTTTCTTCAGATTATTTGATTGCATACGGGTGGTTTTAGTGGGAACTTTGTTTGGGAACCATTGCCAGTAATTACAAATAACATGCTCTGCGGCTTCGAAATCTTCCCTGCAATTGCAGACTATTGTTTCTTAAATGACGCATTAAGAATGAGGACGTTCAGATACCTGGTTCAAGAAAAACGTCAACTAAATTTTTCTGGGATATGTATATGAACAGGTTGACTAGTGAACAAAGATAATGGAATACAGAGATATATAACTTTCCAGTGGAAAGGCGGCTGCCTACAAGCAGTTTTCCCATAAAATTCATGAAGTCACGCACATATGCTCATTTCTCTTCTAGAATATGTGAGTTCATGAATTGGATTTTAATGAAAGAATTCGCTATTCCGAAATGTGTATTTCACTATTTTTTTTATTTTTATCGAAGCCTTAACAAAAACCAAACAAATTCAACACCAAACACAAAAGAATTGAACAGCGCGACGCCCATAAAAAGAAAAGGAATGTTGGCCGGCAATTAGCAAAATGCTTTTTGTAGTTCACACGTATTCACAGACGGGGGTTGAAATTACAAAAACAACAATGTAAACAAATGGGTTTTGAAAGATATCCATCTCTTTTATTCATTCATCTCTGCTAGTGAACTTCAATTGTTTTTATACTTTCTCGCTTTATTTTAAATGTTAAGACTTCGAAATGTCAATTGAGTTTGCAACGAAATTGATCTGCTTTTGTGAATGGATTGGTACGTTATTTGACAACAATATCAGCTGCTCAAATTGCATTTGTTTTTGGTAAAATCAGCCATGGAAATCGGCTTGAAAAGTCTTTCCTCTGTTGTAGATACAAATGGAGTAGTTTTGGTTATTCGTATAGTTTCCAGATTATGAGGAAGACAATGAAGATAATAATTCCTCCAAAACTATGTCCATTGCTGTTTATATATTTCTTTATTTTGGTTTTCACGTAACTTTGCACATTTGTTTTAAAACAAACTTCTTTAAATGACGTAAAACAGCTGGGCTGTATTTGTGGTAGTAGGTATGTGTAAATCTGAAAAAATATCGAGATTTGCAAAAAGTGATCCGAATCAAAAAAAAAAGATTAATTTTTTTCCCAATGGAAAACGACATGAAATACATCAAGTCAGTCAGCTGTCACTAACTAAAAAAGAAATCCTAATATTCCCAATGACACAATAGAGAGGCATCCAAGTGTCAAAATATTAAATACAGCGGACAGTTTTATTAGGTCTGTTCACATAATTTCTAATAAATTAAGAGAATTCACTATTGCTAATCAAAATAATTTAAAATTAGGGTGCATCCACACAGTAAGCGACATGACGTCGCTCTAAAAATGTAAAACGTACGAAATCGTATGGCGGTGGCCACGTAAGTCCTGAGCGATAAGCAAAACGATGTCGCTCAATCGCTTTTCAAATTTCACATTTTGTTTTTCTATCGGTGTTATGTCAATTAAGAATCCGTGTGACATGCAAAAACATACAAAAAATACAAAAATAAATGCTGCTAACCTTGGCAACCGTGGGGAAATGTGCTAGAGTTCGGGAATACCACATTTTTACATTAGTGAATGCCATTGGTTAGTTACTATAAATTGTTAAAAGGCGAATAGTTTGATTTTGTTGGTCAATAAAACTATCTAATGGAGATTTTCTCTATACTAGAAACTTATTAGAACAAACGTGGTTGCGTATTTTCTGCTTTTAAATACCTTTAACTTCGATTTCATGCGTAAATTTTTCTTAGATAACTGAAGAAAATTTGCGCAAAATGTTTTCATTTTCCTTCAACCAATCTAAGTTGTTCATTTTTCATTAATATTTTAAGCAAATGTACACTTATTCCTAAAAAAAAATACTATCCATACGTAACGAATAATTTCAAGTTTAACGTATAAAATTCTATGAACGCTGTCAGCAACTTTTCCCACAGCGGAAGTGGCATATGAAAGGTGCGGGAGTGTTGGTGAGTCGGCATTTTTGAAGTTACGTGACATTTGTCAATACGAATTTCTATGTAGCAATACTAGCGAACTTAGCATAGCATTTACCACCCCATAAAAATATAGCTTGTAGGCAAGTAACGGGAAATCGGCCGAAGTTGGTGGTCTCACTATTGTCTCTGATTAAAACGCTGTCCTATTCTGACTCTAAAAAAAATATATTGAAATATATCAAACCGTTGTTGTTTTATTTAAAATTCAAAATTCCATTATACTCTTAATAAAAGTTCCTAACGCATTAGCGGAGAAGAACCTACAGCACAAAATGGTGATCCTGTCCTGATAATACTCGAATGAAGAAGTGCGACTGCCTACCAGAGACAAATGATACTGAGACCCCCAACTCACAATCCTCTTGCCGCTGGGCCCATCAGTTTTTTTTTTCAAATTCGCCATTTTGTTTTCCTGTCGGTGTTGTGTCAATTAAGAATCCGTGTGACATGCAAAAACATACAAAAAATACAAAAATAAATGCTGCCAACCTCGACAAACGTGGGGAAATGTGCTAGAATTCGGGAATACCACATTGTTACATTACTGAATGCCATTGGTTAGTAGTTATATGTTGTTAAAAGGCGAATAATTTGATTTCTTTGGTTAATAAAACTAGCTAAATGAGATGTTCTATATACTAAAAACTTATTATAACAAACATGGTTGCGTATTTAGCGCTTTTGAATATCATTAACTTCGATTTCATGCGTAAATTTTTCTTAGAAAACTGACGAAAATTTGCTCAATATATTTCTATTTTACTTCAAACAATCTGCATTGTTCAGTTTTCATATTTATTTCAAGAAAATCTACACTTATTCCTTAAACAAATTATTATGCACACGTAACAAATAGTTTCAAATTTAACGGATAAAATTCTATGAACGCTGTCAGCAACTTTGCCCACAGCGGAAGTGGCATATGCAAGGTGCGAGCGTGTTGGTGAGTCGGAATTTTTGAAGTTACGTGACATTTGTCAATACGAATTTCTTTGTAAAAATACAAGCGCACTTAGCATTTGCCACCCCATAAAAATATAGCTTGTAGGCTAAGTAACGGGAAATCGGTCGGAGTTGGTAGTCTCAGTATTGTCTCTGCTGCCTACTATTGGAATATGTTGCAAGGGGATGGCTCAAGATTTTGTGCCGTAATCCAAATGCTGACCTGAAAAGCTAAAATAAAATAAAAAATAATTAACAGGGGATTATTTTAACTTTATCTTATTCCGGAATTAAATTGATTGGCCAAGATTCAAAATGAAATTAAAACTTTATGAACAGTTATGTCAAACTGTTCTTGTTCTATACATTTAAAACTAATCTGGGACTGAAATATGCCTGAGAGACATTTGTAAGCTGATATCCAAAATTTGAAAGCTGCCTCAAATCAAAATAAGTTGTCCAATTGCAATAAAACAAAAATAAATGTTGCTCATGTAAAGTCGTATGCTTTTCTGTCGGAGAAATTAATTGAGTCCCCATACCATAGTATCATTTGTCTCTGATACAAACAACCAAGCCTTTCAATTTTGTTTGTTTGTAAGAATACAATTCTATCACTTCTAATTAAATTCCCATGAGAGAGGGTAAAAACGGAGAACCCATTACCATGGATATTCATTTTTTTTGTAAGGTCCCTATGATAGTTGATTGCAACGGGTAGTTTCTTTTGGCACATTATAATATTAAGGAGCTATGGATTGATGTTTGAGGATAACAAATTTAAATAAAATGATAAAAATCAATGATAAAAAAAAATTGAGAAAATTAGCAACTTGCAAATAAAATAAATGGTTAACCGTTTTTTTTCGACTGCTTTTCCTAAACGAATCGTGATGAACGCAGATACAACTCTAGTGTTCGTGTTTCTATGTATACCGGCATTCTATCCACAGCCATGGATAAGCTTTGTTTAGTTAAAATAATGAAAGCAAATAAAACCACAGCAAAAGTTTTTTCAACGAATTCGTTTTAAGCCAAAAATAGGTGCGAAAAATCATTAGCCCCTGAGTCATTCAGTTAAAACTGTAACAATTTTGTGTTTTTTTCTCTTTTTCCTCTCTCTGCTCTATGTACATTCTGATTGAAAAGTGTTATTATATGAACATACCTACATATATAGATAGGCATATTCCGTTCCTCCTCTAACAAGTACCTAATAAACCGGCCGGCAAATTGATTCCCTTCCCCGAAAACCACTATATTTACGTAGGCGTTTTTATCCACCTACTTAGAGCCATACCAAAATGTTGCGAAGAATGTGATGTGCTTCCACACGAAATACCACGTCGTCAGTGGCAGATAATTTCACAATTTTGGTAACATGCATGAAATATCGACCATGTCCACTCCACAGTGTCTCTGAAGCCAAAGATAAAATAAAGAAAACGAGTTATTCATATCTTTGGGAACGAGAATACGCCGAATGTCGAAATGATCTTTCGACTTCAAGTTGTTTGCTGTTGTAAGGCCTTTCCAAGTTGCATGCATACATATTTTCCGATTATCATGGACCCATGCTCAAGCGACAACCCACTTCTTTCTTTCTTGGAAACCCGTTTTCTGTTGTTTTTTTGTCTCTCTGCATTTTCTCTCTGCAAGATCTAATAAAAAGCAATCAATTAGATTGAATAAGCCAAAACAAACGAGTGTACTGAGAATTGATTTCGACGGGTATCTGGAATTTGATTTTCTTCGTTTTCGCGCTAAAATTTTACCGAAAATGATAAATGCCCGACCTTCACCTTTAAAACAAAATTTCTATAAGAATAATGGAGTCAAAAATAATGAAAATGTATATTCTATTCAAGGATTCCAGCAAGTACGACTCAGCATCATAGTTGTACACTACACCAAATACCATACCTGTCCAATGCACACTTTATCACCAACGAAACGATAATTCTTTTTAGATAATCGCCTGAACCCTGGAGTGCCATTAAAAATGTAGAAGTCAAGTGGAAAAATGCGTTAAAATAAAATCTGATCTTACTTTTTGTACCTCTTGCCAAGTCGAACCTTTGTGCTACACGATCACGAATGAGTGGAAGAAAAAAAAACAACGTAACGTCTCAACAATTTGAATGGATGGCGGGATAATAATTTGTGTTCAGACAGAATTTGGGCTCGTTGCAGATAGGTGTATCGTCTATATACTGTGGATACACAATACAGCCGTACAAACAAGAAACTACACTACAGTCGTGTACAAAAAAAATGTGAAAATTCGAAAGGAGAATAAGGAGATAACGTTGAGTACATACTTCGTGAAAAATAACGACCCACGTAGGATATTTTACAACCGTAATCAGGCAGAATGCATTTGTTGGACATTACACATTAGGCAAGTGGACTTTTCCATTAGGAAAACTGGTGGTTGGTGGATTCGTGCAATGAATGTTTAGAGTTTCAAAAGATTAAACACACAGAGCTGCGAAGGCTGCTCCTTTAATTTATATGTATTAATATTGTCAATTAATTTTACTTCTTAATAAATATTAATAATACGGACAAAAAGCTTCCACTTTGAATAACGGCCTACGCAGTTATGTATGTGCCGTTTTCGAAAAGCGGATTTTATTTTAAGATAAGATAATATTTGACGAAATTGACGAACAGCTTTACTAATAAAGTGAAGAAAGGAAACTTTTCTTAACCGTACACAATCTTTCGTAACGAGATACCCAGCAGAAATTGGGGGCAATATTTTACTGCATGACAATTACTCGATATTTTGCCCATTGGCTTATGTCGTTTTCCATTGGGCAAAAAGAAGGGTCCGGGAGAGTCCGGAATCGAAAAAAATCACTTCTGAAACCGTTCCATTGGCACAAAAAATACTCTTCTGGTGATTCTGAGGAGAGAATTTCGCTTCTCGATTTGAAGTCAGAATCCACTCAAGAAGCACACACACAAGTGTAATTTTATGTATTTTATACAAGTCAACTGACGCAGCCGTAGATTATTTTTTGGCATTTCACCAATACTATTGTGGATTCTTTCAGAAGCTATTTGTAGTTCCATTGGTTTCACTTGGGGATCCACTCATTCTGAAATCCAATGGAACAACAAAACAGCTTCTAAAAGAATCCACAATAGTATTGGTGAAATGCCAAAAAATAATCTACGGCTGCTGTCAGTTGACTTGTATAAAATACATAAATTACATTTGTGTGAGTGCTTCTTGAGTGGATTCTGACTTAAAATCGAGAAGCGAAATTCTCTTCTCAGATTCACCAGAAGAGTATTTTTTGTGCCAATGGAACGGTTTCAGAAGTGATTTTTTCGATTCCGGACTCTCCCGAACGCTTCTGTTTGCCCAATGGAAAACGACAATAATAAGTCAATGGATATTTCAGTTATTGTTATGCTCTGTGATGACTCACTCCCTTTCATTTTGTTGGGAAAACAAATATTTTATTACAAATAAAATTGTTCCGAAGTCCTTCTCGGAATATTGTTGTTGTAATGAAAACCTACACGTACAAGACTTATAAATTTATCAGTGCTTATATATGGTTCCGTTTTAGAACAAATTAAATTGTGATGAACGATCTATCTGTTTTCACAAACAATAAAACGCGTTCATTGATATACACTAAAAAAAGCTAGTTTTGTTTGTATATGTACCGTTCGATGCAACTCAACATTTTATTTAAAAAAAAACGTATATTCAAAAATATTTTTATTTAAAAGAACACAAAATATACATATATATTATTATGGAACAAAAAAAAATCAAAAAATATTCATCTTCGGCTCGACCAGCTATATGCAATTACAATAATCAATACTTATCACTTCTTTACTTTACGATTCATTTCCCAGCAGTTCACAGCATTTATTTCACAATAGAATTGATTTTACTTTCGAAGCACATGGCCATCTTTATTTGAGCCAGAAACGATTCAAGTTATTCGTTTTTAGCAGCTGCCGATTCATTGTAAGCTTTATGCCAATCTAAGTTTTGTTTCGAAACACTTTCACCACGTTTTGCTGCTGCCTTACCGCTGATAATCATTGTAATGCATCCCAAAATGGTGAGACCCATCAGGATATTGGCCAAACGGATACGGATTCTGTTTCGGCAACGTTCCATTTCGTCACAACTGAAAGCAAAATGAATTTATTTCTTTAAATTATTCTTTTTCGAAGGTATCAGATTAGATAAGTGGAATTTAAAGCAACCATGTTTAATTGGTTGGACGTTTTTTATAAACGATCTCTGTTATATATTGATCTGGCAAAGTTTCGGATTAACTTTAAATTGACAAATCAAGTCGTATTCTCAGTTGCAATGGGACCTGAACCAAATTCTTGAGGTTGCAAATGGCTGGCTGTGTTACATAAGGGGATTTGGAGAACAGTTGCATTAAGAAGCAGCAAACAATACTTGTTGCTGCCGAGATGATGCGAATGCAACGTCAAAATGAATATTTAAGAAGTCGCTTAAATAGAGGCAAAAATATGAAAATTCCGGCAATTTGCACGAGCTTCAAAATATGGGATTTATTTTGAAAAAATAAATAAATAAGTTTAAGGAACTTTCAAAAGACAGCACTATTATTACATCAACAAAGTGGCGCCCAACAAGAGGGAGGAAGCTGTTTTAAATTTATTTATTGTTTGGCTTATTTACCGACAAAACAAAATGCAACCAAAAGAAGATATATACCTTCCTAGTAAAGTTTTCGTAGTTTTTGGGTCAACATATACGGTACAGATATAACTTTGAGGTGGTTAAGGACTTTGTCTACCTAGGCTCCGCTATGAACTCAGACAACGACACCAGCGCTGAGGTTAAACGTAGAATTACTCTTGCCAATCGCTGTTTCTTTGGGCTAAGAAGGCAATTGAGTAGCAAAGCCCTCTCCCGAACAACTAGAGTGACCCTTTATAAGACCCTTATCATCCCAGTTCTGCTATATGGCGCAGAGGCATGGACGCTATCAAAAGCGGATGAGGTAACTCTCGGTTGTTTCGAGAGAAAAATTCTTCGTGTTATTTTTGGTCCCGTCTGCATTGACGGTGAATGGAGAAGGAGATTTAACGACGAACTGTACGGGCTGTACAGCGACATCGACCTAGTCAGAAGAGTGAAGGTCCAACGACTGAGGTGGCTGGGTCATGTAGAGCGAATGGACACGAATGCTCCGGCCCGGAAGATCTTCGAATCCATACCCGAGGGAAGGCGCAGTAGAGGAAGACCGCGACTCAGGTGGCGCACGCAAGTGGAAGGGGACCTTAACCAACTCACAATTCTATAAATACAGAGTGCATTTTAGCAAACAAAATAAATTATGTTCTAAATAAAAAATAACAGATCGCTGCCCAGATAATTTTAGTTCAATTTCACCAGAATCCATCAACTCACGCAATAAAAATGGTAATTAAGACAAATTTGGCATACTTAGCAACATTATGTTCGGTAACTGGAAGGCACTCACCTAACGTGGCTGGGTACATCCTCAATTGTCTTGTACTTGCCAGTCCACACAAGAAATCTTCTCTCTAGGTTATCAGGCTTATGATTGCTGCTAACATTTTGGGCTCTCAGTGCAGTTACTGAGAAACCTCTTGTCGCAAAAAGTCCTCGACTTATCGCCAAATTTGCTATATTCCTTCCAATTCCAATCATCTGTAAAATCAAGGAAAACTTTTAACTTTTATATAAAACATTTTAATAGACTTACCTCTACGGTTTTGTACTTTTGGATTGACAATTAATATTTGGAAAAATAATTATTATACAACTTATTTGATGGTACTTTTACGCACGATTCAATTCTTTCTTCTTTGGTTTTTATCACTTTTGTGTGCGATGCTCTAATTTTTGACGTTTTATGCCAAACTTATCACGTAACCATGCTGTGTAGAGTTTAAACAGCTGACTACCACGTTCGAAAATGCGTTCGTTTGATTGATGGGATTTTCTTTAAATACATATTTTCCAATAAGTATTTGTATCGTTTGTTTGGTTAAATTATATCATGTATATTTTATCTTCCCTCTTCTTTAGAAAGAAATGTAAACAAAACGACCGAGTAGATCTTTCAGATCGAATAACAACTCACATGTCATTTTCAAATGCAAACGAATCTGGCTTTTTGGACTTTATTTAAAAAAAAATGATAGCTTTAACAAACTTTCAACTTATTCGTGGTGTTCTCTCACTACCCACTACTGTAGTCAATTTCTCTGGTAAACAAGTCTTTCAACTAATGTAGGCGATGCATATCATAATGCACCAGCCCGGAAATATGCCCTACAACGCTCATTAAATGCTTTATACGAACGATCCTTAACGATATCCTCTACATTTAACTCCGATTGCAATACGCGCAACTAGTGGATGATACAAAAGTGGTTATAGATATTGTGTCTTGTCAAATTTTGTAAAACTATACCTTTCTCTGCTCTGACTTAAACTTTTTGTCAATTTCAAAATTATCCCTATTGGCTTCTCGAGTTTCTTTCAGTGATTTAACCGCATCGGCAGCCACCAAAATACATGATTTAATTGCATCCTCCCGGTGTTGGTGTCCTACTTTGAGTTTATCATACAGATCGTGACAGGTACTTTCTGAGTTAACTTGTCCTTTGAATGATTCTGTGGGCAGTGATGTATTCAGAGCATAGATGATCTTATCGTCAAGATCTCTCATATTTTTTAGCGCCTCCTGTTGATGAAAATCCATACCATGTAAATTTGATAACATTAAAGAAACACCATGGAGGGTGCAGGATTTTTATAACATACTTGAAATCCAAGAAAGTCATTACAGGAATATGAAATTGCCATTATTGTCACTTATGCAATAGTTATTTATTTGCTGTTTTCTTACAATAAAAAACTTTATTTAGGAAAACTAGAATTTTGACAACCGTCCTAACCTCAACACCGCATACAAACTCTCCAAATCGGTGTGCTGATTTCATACAATTCCGATGCAATGTTTTATTCTCCGCACAATTCCGTAAGGGAATAGTTACACTGATATATATGATAAAATTGAAATGTAGATATATTTATAGAAAAAAAATTCAATCAAATTTCTCTTCATTTTACCGATTGGGGAAAGTAGGTACGCTGGAACCTGGATCAAATCGAATAAAAAAATTAAGAAGATTTTTCTCTCTACAAGTTTAATTATTGTCTACTTACCTTTTAGTGCTTTTTGTTTTGTTTCATATTTATTTAATGGATTATCCACTATTCTGATATCGACCATTTATTTGCATGTTATTAAATATCATTGTGAGATGGTTAATAGATCATTGTCGTAAAAATAAAAGAAAATGCCTACAGCAATGCTTTAATGAATGCAAGCATGAGCTTTAATCGCAATATCAACATGTTTTTGTATTTATATACAAAAGGATTATTTTTGCGAAAAGTGAGGTTTGTTGAATTGCTTTGTAATTACACATGCAAACCATGTTCTTTAGCAATTCAAATATTCAAAAATTTAGTAAACTAGAAAAATAATAATGAAATAAAAAACCGTCTACTGGAGCCATGTTTAATTTTTATTTTGATCAGTCAATTGGCAAGCCATACTTCTGATGCATCTCTCTAATAGTAACTCCGTCAATATTTGCAAGTGCTCCTAAAACCACCTGAGTGGCATCCTTAACGTTATTGAATTCATGCAACAAATTCATAATTTCTCTCTTTTGTTCATCCGCGCTTTGTGGTGGTAATTTTTCGATTCGTTCCATCAATTTACCCAACCTTGTTTGCACCTCATCAATCGAAAAATTTTTCTCGAAATTCGACATTTCGAAAATTTTGACTGTTCTCTTTCTGCTGTCTAGTCTCCACTCTCCAGTTTTAAAGAATTTCTTAATTCTCACTAATTGTAAGTCCTTGCATTCGCGTGCAGTATTTTTCTGTGAAAATTCTTTAAAAACATTTTAAGGTAAACGCTTGACTCTAATGGGTACACACTTTATTTAACAATAAGTTTAAGTATTTACCTGTACACAAGTGAAAGTACACCGAATGCTACAGGCAGCGATTTAGATAAGCACTTCTCATCGATGGTGTATGACACTTTCAAGATGGTTGCTCTGGAAAATTGTCGTGTAGAGAAAAGTGACAGTAGTCGGGTTACTCTGCTAAGTGCTACTGCTCTACTGCTGACTGTGCTGTTGTGAAAGTGTCGTGCAAAAGCATTTTACATTTTACTTCCTTATTCTACAATAAATTCTTGCCGAATATCATTAAAAAGGAGTTTCTCTTTAGATGTCTACCACTCACAGACACCGATATAAAAATGTTGGTTTGGACTCGTCTGAAATGCGCCGAAGGAGGGAGGAGGAGGGCATTCAAATTCGAAAACAGAAACGCGAACAGCAATTAATTAAAAGAAGGAATGTTGATGTCCCAGTCAACATGGAAAGTGACAATATTCAGGTAATTATAAATAGAATTCCATGTGAAACTGCATTCGTATCGCTCAAAGAACCTGTGGCCTTGTGCAAGAGGTATGTGGGTAAGTAATCTCTGGTACAAGGTCGTTATGCCATATGAACGATTTTCTAACAGTTATGTGCACAAACACAGCCAGACGACAGTGTGAAAAGTGAAATGAAATTTGCCTACTCTGAGGCTGTATTTTCTATGTAAACATACCGTCTTCCAATTAAAGGAGGATGAAATGCAAACCCAACAAAATGCGATCATCAAAAAGGAAATGATAAAACAACTCTATACTGAGGACGAAAGTCAGCAGCTGACTACCACACAAAAGTTTCGAAAACTCTTATCGCGGGATCCGAATCCACCTATTGAGGAAGTCATAAAAAGTGGTATAGTGCCACGTTTCGTGACATTTTTGAAAAATAATTCGAACGCATCTTTGCAGGTAATTTCTCCAAACGAACTCATTGCAACAGAAATTAATATTGGCGATCTTTGTTTTAGTTCGAGGCTGCATGGACATTAACGAACATTGCGTCGGGCACATCTCAGCAAACAAAGATTGTTATCGAAGCTGGGGCCGTACCAATATTTATTGAACTTTTGTCTAGTCCTCATGATGATGTTCAGGAACAGGCCGTGTGGGCTCTGGGCAATATCGCTGGTGATTCACCCATGTGTCGGGATCATTTGCTGAATTCTGGTATTCTTCCACCTCTCTTACAGTGAGTCAAATCAACTTAATTTAATACTCGTAATTATCTTTAAAGTCTCTTGTACCTTAATGCATTTTAAATTGCACACGTATTTTCTTGTTGTTGTTGCACCCCAGCACAATTTATTAATGTAATTCTAACTACATAAATTATTTTTAACCTACAATTACAGAGTTCTAAGTAAAGAGGAGAGGCTCACGATGACAAGGAACGCCGTATGGACTCTATCGAATTTGTGCCGAGGAAAGAACCCACCAGCTGATTTCTCAACAATTGTCAAAGGTTTACCTACACTGGCACGTCTTCTAAATCACAACGATGCTGATATCCTAAGTGATACCTGCTGGGCCATAAGTTACTTGTCCGACGGACCTAACGATAAAATTAAGGCAGTCATCGACGCTGGTGTTTGCCGTCGTTTAGTCGAACTACTTATGTAAGCAGCATAACCCAGCGAGGTCCATTATTTACTAATTTCCATACAAATTAAAGGCATCCTCAAAATAATGTGGTCACCGCAGCACTACGTGCTGTCGGCAATATAGTAACCGGCGATGATATTCAAACGCAGGTCATACTAAATTGCAATGCACTGCCCTGTATCAGTGCACTGCTAGGTTCTCAACTAGAAACTATTAAGAAGGAGGCATGCTGGACGATTTCCAATATCGCCGCTGGAAATCGTCAACAAATCCAGGCCGTCATAGATGCGAACATATTTCCAATTCTTATGAATATACTACAGACAGCTGACTTCAAGACAAAAAAAGAAGCTGCCTGGGCCATAACGAACGCCACCAGCAGTGGTACAGCCGAACAAATCCGATATTTGGTAAGGGTTTTTTTTTTGCCTTTGCGAAGTTGTCTTAATCAGAATCCATTTTGAATAGGTTCACGTTGGATGCATACCACCCATGTGTGATTTCCTAACTGTGGTCGATTCCGATATTGTCCAGGTAGCACTAAACGCGTTAGAGAACATACTAAAGGCCGGCCAAAAGATCACTACCCGACCAAATCCCTACGCAATACTAATCGAAGAATGTGGAGGTACGCCTAAAAGCTGCTCTTGATATCGCAATTATTTCTCCCATACTCTCATCATTTACAGGTCTTGACAAAATTGAGTATTTGCAATCGCACGAAAACCGAGACATCTACCACAAGTCTTTCTACATCATCGAACAATACTTCGGCAATGAGGAAGAAGACGCCCGGGTGGCTCCATCTGCTGAGAACAACCAATACAATTTTAATCCAGATCAGTCAGCCCCTCACGGCGGTTTTAATTTCTAACTAAGCGGACATAAATTTGTTGTTCAATGTTGAGATGTGAGGAGTTAATATTAATATTCACCAATGTGAGGGTTACATTCTTGAATCATTGCCATCGATTTAACTTGCTCGTCATCTAACCAAACCACAATTTATCATGCACACATCTTTAAATCGACAAAAACCAAGAAACCTAATTAATAGATTTTTGACACAAAAACAAACAAATGAGAGAAACTAACTAAAATTAGCTCTTTTACAGCATTTTTTCTGTTCTATTTCTTTGTTAACCTAACGATATTTTGAAACTTTATTATTGTATTTAACGCAAATTCTTCCTTTTTTTTTATTTTTTTTTTTTGCTTTTTGTTATGTATAATGTACATATTATAAAATATTTGAATTTTGAAAATATTTTGTATATTTTCTTTTATTAAACCTGAGATTTATTTATTTTTATTATTTTCAAATTAGAGAATTATGTAACAAAGGCTATATAATAAAAAAGAATAAAAACGAGAATCTTATATACAAGATGATAATATACTTGACAACCGAATAAACAGATGTATGAAGCTATATAATTCCTCCGGCGTATATTTACTTTTTTTTATTTGCAACACTTGGGCAGAAAAAAATTAAATTAGGGTAGATTTATTCTGCTTGTGATTCGTTTGGAAAGCAAAAGTTCAATCCTTCAAACGCAGCAACATGGAAAAACAAGTAGTGCAAACAAAACAGCGAGTTTTCTAAATTTGTGCTTCAAAGCGTTGCCGTTCATTTTAGTAAAAAAATGTCCACGCACAATGAAAATACATAGGGGCGCCTGGTCTTTTGATCGATTTTACGATTGGTATCCTATTGCAAGCAATCTTACATTCTTACATTTCTAAGCCCCCAAATAAAGTGTACACAGATGTTTATTCAACATTAGCATATTTATTATCATCAGCTACTGCATTCGACTGTACTTTATGCTCAGTTTGCCTTCTTATTTCGAAAAGAATCAACGACAGCGCACAGCTCGTATTGAGACTCTCTACGCCGTTTGCTAATGGAATATGTAAAAAAGAGCCATTGTTCCCTGCCAGATCAACAAATCTGCAAAAACAAAGAATTTTACTCAAAAGCCTCGACAAACTGTATAAATTGACTTACTCATATGCCTCATTGCTAATACCATGTGCTTCTCCGCCAATAATGATGACATAATGGGGACTGTCTCCTCCTATATCCAGATACGGCCTAATTAATTGCTCTTTTGGAATCGAGAACCTATAGTTCATCACTTTTTTGAGACTGTTTTCTGCGGCAAAGGTTGAGAATTCATCGGGCAAATAGTCTAGTACTTGATTCCACTCAATATCATCCTTAATTTGTACTCGAAACTGTGCGCCACACCCGCCTCGTAGTGCTTTTGTTTCCCAGGGGTCACAACAACCCTTTAAAACAATTACCCGCTGACATGGGATAGCAGCGCATGCCCTTATGATGCTTCCCAAGTTGTTAGGCTCACGGATGTTATCACAAATTACAGTGATGGGAAATTGCTCGTCCTTAGCAGGAAACTGTAATTTATCCTCTAAGGGTCTCTCGAATATAGCAAGCAAACCAGGCGGTGTTGTTAAAGTTGACCAGGTTTTTAAATCATGCTGGGGCACCTTGTAAATTTCGATGGCTTTCTTGAGCGGAGAAATGTGTTCACTTATAAGTTCCAATTGGTCTTTCTGACTAAATACAATAGTTTGCAGTTTCAAACCACTGTCGAGAGCCTCTTGAATTAGCCGGCGACCCTCGATGATTATTTGTCCATTTTTGTCGCGCCGCTTACGTGATCTAACTGTGGTTAGAAGGTTGTTGAGTATAGGGTCGTGCAACTTCAACTTTGTAAAACTCAGTCCCAGGGCTTTGTCATCAATAATCGTGGGTTCGTAGTTCTTCGAGTTAAACTTCGGTTTTTGAGCCCGCTGCGTAGGCTTTGGTGGATATGATTCACGTACCTTTTTCGTGTAATTTTTCAAAAGCTTTGGTGCAGCTGATGTCGGTTGGTGTGATTTTGACGAGTTCTCAAAGAGGCTGGTTTCGATATCCAAAGCGTTTTCTACTTCTTTGCGCGTCAGTTCTTCGGGTGATGGAAACGTTTTGGTAAAAGGATTCTCTGACGACGCAAATGCTCTAACGAAAAGTAACGATTTGGTATTTGTAAAATAGGTTTTTGTAATAAAATTCCTTAGTTGATTCATTTTAGTTTAGTACGGTTTGCTATTGGAATTATTTTGATTTGTAAAAAAGGCATGGAATTTTGAAGTTTCAAGTCAGCTGTTTTTTGTCATTTCACAGTAACCAAAGATAATGGAATACAGAGATCAGATAATAGAAAACAGAGGCAAAGATACTGGAATACAGAAATATATAACTTTCCAGTGGAAAAACGGCTGCCTACAAGCTGTTTTCCCGAAAAATTCATGAAGTCACGCATATGTTCATTTCTTTTCTAGAATATGTGAGTTCATAAATTGAACTTTAATGCGTTAATTAGCTATTCCGAAATGAGTATTTCATTATTTTTTTTATTTTAATCGAATCCTTAATAAAAACCAAACAAGTTCAATACCAAACACAAAACAATTGAAGAGCGCGATGCCCATAAAAGCAAAAGGAATTTTGGCCGGCCATTAGCAACATGTTTTTTGTAGCGAACACGTATTACAGACGGGGGTTAAAATTACAAAAACAACAATGTAAACATATGGGCTTTGGGGGGATAGACGTACGAAAGATATCCATCTCTTTTATTCATTCATCTCTGCTGCCTACAAGCTATTTTCCGAAAAGTTCAAGAAGTCATGCACAGACATAACTATGCTCATTTCTTTTTTTGGATATGTGGTTCATGAATTTGACTTTGATGCAAGAATTCGCTATTCCGCAATGTGTATTTCAGTATTTTTTTTATTTTAATCGAAGCCTTAAGCTAAACAAGTTTAATACGAAACACAAAACAATTGAAGAGTTCTCATAAAAGCAAAATGAATATAGTTGCCCTTGCCGGCAATTAGCAACATGCTTTTTTTAAGTCACCTGTATTCACAGGCAGGGATTGAAATTATAAAAACAACTCAGTCACCGACTAGCTCTCGAGCCGATAGCATCGAACCTCAGTGTATCGTGTGATTTTTTTGTCGCCAAGCGCGTAAACCGGTTTCTCCCGTTAAAACCGTATTTTTTTTCCTATCACTAATTCTTATTCATACTCTCTTCTAAGTTCACGTGAGTGTACCCACCCAAGTGCAAAAATGGCCCACGGGCCAAAGAAAGGTGGTCGTTTCGGAATCCTTGACCCAGACCCTGACCCCGATCTCCAGCCAAGAAAAAAACCAAAACATAATACTCTGCCCCTAAACATCTTCCCAGACCTCCCCTCACTCTCCAACTCAAAAAATCCTCGATTTATTATCATGTCTCCGAAAAATAGCGAAAAACCAATCTCGTCCCTTAGCCCATTCCTTCTCAAAAAAGCTATTGACATATTGAAACATAAGCCAACTTCGTGACGGTAGCCTATTAATTTTTGTAAAGTCACAAAAAACAGCAGACCTTTTCCTAAAAGCTAAAGACCTTGCTGGTGTGTGCCCAGTAATAGTAAAACTGCACGATCGCCTTAACCAATCGAAAGGAATAGCATTCGCACCATGCCTAATAAACGTCGCTGAAACAGAAATTGTTAGCGAAATGAAATCCCAAGGTGTAACGGAAATTTACAAATTTCTAAAAAAAGGTGACGATGGAAAACAAAGAGCAACAGGTCTCATGCTCTTTACATTTGACCTCTATCAAGTCCCCAAAACAGTTGATATCGGCTTCTACACTGCCAAAATAAGTGAGTATATACCAAACCCCATGCGTTGCCGCAACTGCCAGCTACTTGGCCACACAATCAAGCGCTGCAATAACAGCACAATATGTGAATCGTGTAACCTGCCACCGCATACACCGGAACCATGTACTCGAGTAATGTGCGCAAACTGCTCCCTCCCCCACCCATCGTCGTCCAAAGCTTGCCCTGCCTACAAACAAGCGAAAGAGATTATCACGATCAAAACATCAAAGAAATGCACAATGATGGAAGCTAAACGGATATACAGTCAACAGAACTCAACTCAAACCCCTCCGCTGACCGAGTCCCTCGCCGAAAAGATTAAGAAAACTACAAATCCACTGGTTCAAAATAATGTCCCTCTAACCTCACCTTCCCTGCCCGCACCAGACACAAACAACGATGAAAAAAACACAACACCACACACAAATAGCGCTAAAGTAAATACCCACACAAATAATAAACCCGATCTCACATCATACTCAAACTCAAAAGCAAACACCTCCAAACCCAATGCAACTCCAACGGCAACTCAACCTGCTCACACATCATCAATCCCAAACCCATCACCCACCCATCCATTTACAAACAAGCCTACTGCTGCCACAGCGATAGCCTCCATTACATCAAACTCTAACACTCCCTCCTCCCAATCTTCTCAGGCCATCTCGAACTCTTCACAACCTCTCTTTAATACCAACAAAAACAACCAATCTTCACCTACTCGAACCATAAACAATATCTCTAAATCCCCCTCCGCACCCACCAATTCTCCATTATCAACTGTCACCCAAACACTTTTGGAGAACAACGATTACTATATTATAAATAACACAGTAACACACGATGACGACATGCAATTATAAAAATATTAACCAAAACAATGACTCTGCAATTCGAGAGTCGAATCGATTGGGCTCTGTAGAGAGCCCGACCGCTTCGACTCCCGAATTGCGGAGTCTCACCTCTGAACAACCTACGTCCACCTACCTCTATAATTTACAACAGAAAACAAACAACACAATCCAAAAACAAAACCAACGCACGACGAACTACACTTCTTTTGCCTCAGGTAAAACAAGCTCGTGGGTCCAGCGTAATCCTAACGGAGCTTTCAATATTCTGCAATGGAATATGAACGGCTTCACTAACAACCTTGATGAACTTAATATCATAATCAAACAACACAATCCCACCATTATATCCGTGCAAGAAACACACTGCCCTTTTAATTGCACCCCATTCTACCCAAGAAACTTTAAAGGTTACTTTCATAATCTACCAATTAACGACACACACACCCAAGGTGTAGCACTGCTTATCAGAACAAACACACCTCACAAAATAGTACCTCTTAACTCAAACCTACAAGTCCTAGCCGTCGAGATACAACTCAAAACAAAGTTCACATACGTTAACTTATACCTCCCTCCAAAAAGTACTTTCAATAAAAATGACCTGGTTAATATCATAAACCAAGTCTATCCCCCGATCATATTCGGAGGCGATATCAATGCGTGGAGTATACTATGGGGCTCCCCAAGCACAAATAAAAAGGGACATGTACTAGAAAACTTCTTTCTGAGCGCAAACTTTGTTATCTTAAACGACGGATCCCCTACACACCTTTCAACGCACAATACACTTACGCACATCGACGTAACATGTTGCTCACCTGAGCTGTTCCCAAAAACAACTTGGAGGACCTTAGATGATCTACATAACAGTGACCATTTCCCGATACTCACAACCTTGAACATTGCACACCTTAACAAATCAAAAACATTCAACCCTAAATTCAAAACAGACCTTTCCAATTGGAAGCTGTTTAGTAAAAAAACCACTGAATACCTGTCCGGCAAACCCGTATCCCCAAACAATAACAAAGAAGCCGCTCTGCTTCAAAACGCGATCAGAACTGCCGCAAATGCCTCCATCCCTCAAACGGCCCCAATAAAATGTAGTCGCGTTACACCTTGGTGGAATCCCGAGTTAACAGCACTACGGAAGGAAAAAATGGCTGCCCTAAAAAACTTCCAAAAGAATTCCACCACTCACAATCTCATAAATTACAAAAAATCAAATGCTAAATTTCGAAGATTGCTCAAGGAATCCAAAGCAAAAAGTTTTTATGAATTCACCTCAACTATAAGCCCCAACTCCTCCCCTGCTAAGATATGGCAAAATATTCGCCGTCTGACTGGAAATTCCTCGTCACTCTCAATTAATAGTATTAACTCCCCAAATGGTATTATAACAGATCCCCCTGAAATATGCGATTTTATTGCACAATCTTGGTGTAAAATTTCGGAAAATAATAACTTTTCCGATACATTTGTTAATAAAAAATCCAATATACTTAACAGCATCCCACCGCAACATCCAACCAACCTGACTGCTCGACGCATTGAACAAAAAATATCGTTTCTCGAATTTGAAACTTCATTAAACAAAATGAAAGGCAAAACTCCAAGTAGGGATAGGATATCCTACCCTATGCTGAAAAATCTTCCCCAGGATACTAAACAAAGAATTATATGCCTGTACAACATTATCCTAAATACCGCTATTATCCCCCAAACCTGGAAAACAGCTACAATATTACCCATCCCAAAATTAAATAAAGAAAAGACCTCACTTGAAGGATATCGCCCAATCTCGCTTATCCCATGCCTGTCGAAAATCCTGGAAAAAATTATTGCTAAGCGTCTACTATGGTATGCCGAAACAAATAAGCTTATCAGCCGCAATCAGGTAGCATTTAAAGCTAACAGAGGATGTGTTGATGCCCTACTACACATCGACTTCTTTACTTCGAAAGCATTATCAGAAAAAAAGCACATCTCAATCCTCACCCTTGACTTTGAAAAAGCATTCGACAGAATAGGCCTTCACGTTATCCTAAAAAAATTGACCAAATGGGGCATTGGGAAAAAAATATATAGTTACGTTAAATCATTTTTAACTAATAGAAAATTCTCCATCAAATCAAATAATACCTACTCCCGGAACTACCCTTTGCACAACGGCATCCCCCAGGGATCACCTCTATCGGTGGTCTTATTTATAATTGCTTTTGACGACATTAACACAATTTTATCAAAACACCAATTACTAGATCACTGCATTTATGCGGATGATATATATATATTATGTAAAGCTAATGAGATAAATAGAAGCAAAACTGCATTTAAACTCGTAATCGAAGACATCTTACAGTGGTCAATAAGATCAGGTGCCAAGCTCTCAATCCAAAAATGCAAATTGCTCCACATTTGTAGAAAACAGAACTGTCCTCAAATTAACATAAATATAAACGACATACTAATCGAAAATGTTAGAAACTTAAAAATTTTAGGACTAGTTTTTAATAATAAGTATTCTTGGAAACAACACTGTTTAGAACTAAAGAAATCCCTAGCTGCAAGAACCAATATTATAAGGTATTTAGCCTGTAAAAAAAGCAATGTTCATATTAACACTCTAACAAACATAACAAAAATGTTAGTTTTAAGTAAAATTGACTACGGGTTATATATATATGGGTATTGTCCACAATCAACACTGAACATAATAAAACCCATATGACACCAAGCCGCCAGAAGAAGCATAAACGCTTTCCCGACTACTCCAATAAAAAACATCTTAGCAGAAGCAGGACTAATGAGCATTGACGAACGAAGAGACGCTATCACCTTAAAACTATCGGCGAAACTATTTTTCTCCAAAAATTCTGTAATTGATCAGGACGTAAAGAGGGCAAAGGATTACAAGCTTACAAAGAGGATACCATCCGCTATAGCTACCATACTGGAAAAAGCATCCCTGCTAGACATTCCAAATAGGCCAAAACAGATTGCTGCCCCACGATATCCCCCATGGCTAATGAACTCAGAATCTATCATACTGACCTTAGCCAACTACAAAAAAGCAAACACCAGCAATACAGCCTACTGTCAACTCTTCGCCAGCATCACCTCAGAGTTAAAAGCAGACGGGTGGAACCTTATCTTCACAGATGGATCAAAGACCACAGAACACACATCATTCGCTGTCTCACTTGAAAATGGTTCCATTATCTCCATTGGTAATCTACCGGAATTCGTATCAATATTTACAGCAGAAGCTTTCGCTATCCTTCAAGCCACAAATATAGCAACGAAACGCCAAGGAAAACATATCGTATGCTCCGATAGCATATCGGTACTTAACGCGATCAATAACCCTAACAACAACACTGAGCTCATATCAAAAATCAGACTCCAACTCATCAAATCACCAAATAATATCAAGCTAATGTGGACGCGGGGTCATGTCGGGATCCAAGGAAACGAAAACGCTGATATCGCGGCTAACTCTGCCAGAAACGCCCCGGTATACAGATTTGACACATATACCAAACAAGATTTGTTGAAGCTTACTCGAGAAGCCACAAGTATCCGAATCAGAAACGACTGGAGTTTATACCACCATCACTATAAAAAAGTAAACCCTGATAGAGTGAACCCGGTATACCCCACAAATATCCCCAAACATCAAATTTCAAACTTTGTGCGATTACGACTTGGACACACCTCAGCTACCCACAAATACCTCTTGACCAAAAATAGCCCTCCAGCCTGTACCACCTGCAACACGGCATTGAACACAACCCATATCTTGGAGAACTGTACCGAGTTCAGAGATGAATGAATAAAAGAGATGGATATCTTTCGTACGTCTATCCCCCCGAAACCCATTTGTTTACATTGTTGTTTTTGTAATTTCAACCCCCGTCTGTGAATACGTGTGAGCTACAAAAACGCATGTTGCTAACGACCGGCCAACATTCCTTTTGCTTTTATAGGCATCGCGCTGTTCAATTGTTTTGTGTTTGGTGTTGAACTTGTTTAGTTTTTGTTAAGGCTTCGATTAAAATAAAAAAAATAGTGAAATACACATTTCGGAATAGCGAATTCTTGCATTAAAGTCCAATTCATGAACTCACATATACTAGAAAAGAAATGAGCATATGTGCGTGACTTCATGAATTTTACGGGAAAACAGCTTGTAGGCAGCCGCCTTTCCACTGGAAAGTTATATATCTCTGTATTCCATTATCTTTGACCGAGTTGAGACCCATCATTAAAAATATATTCAAAGACAACTCAATATATGAAATACTCAGTAACCCTAGTCCTGCCAATATTGAAATGATATCAAACTTTGTAACCAGAGCTAACCTTTTAATATAAACACTAACTAACTATAGAGCCAATAGTCTTTGCAGCTAGGCTCAGTAATTTTAATATTACCATGTAATTTGTAATTACCTGTTAATAAATAATAATAATAATAATAATAATAATATAAAAACAACAATGTTATCAAATGGGTTTTGGGGGGACGTACGAAAGACATTCATCTCTTTTAATCATTAACTTCTTCCATTATGTTTACTACCTACCTAGCAAAGATAATGGAATACAGAGATATATAACCTTCCAGTGGAAAGGCGGCTGCCTACAACAAAGATAATAGAATATAGAGATATATATCTTTCCAGTGGAAAGGCGGCTGCCTACAAGCTGTTTTCCCGAAAAATTCATGAAGTCACGCACATATGCTCATTTCTTTTTTAGTATTATGTGAGTTCATGAATTGGACTTTTAATGTAAGAATTCGCTATTCCTATATGTGTATTTCACTATTTTTTTTATTTCAATCGAAGCCTTAACAAAAACTAAACAAGTTCAACACCAAACACAAAACAATTGAACAGCGCGATGCCTATAAAAGCAAAAGTAATACTGGCCGGCCATTAGCAACATGCTTTTTTGTAGCTCACACGTATTCACAGACGGGGTTTGAAATTACAAAAACAACAATGTAAACAAATGGGTTTGGGGGGATAGACGTACGGAAGATATCCATCTCTTTTATTCATTCATCTCTGGCCTACAAGCAGTTTTCCCGTAAATTTCATGAAGTCACGCACATATGCTCATTTCTTTTCTAGAAATGTCTCTCTAGCAGAGACAAATCATACTGAGACCCCCAACTCGCAATCCTCTTGCCGCTGGCCTCCTCGATTTATTTTCAAATTCGCCATTTTGTTTTCCTATCGGTGTTGTGTCAATTAAGAAACATACAAAAATAAATGCTGCCAACCTCGACAACCGTGGGGAAATGTGCTAGAGTTCGGGAATACCACATTTTTACATTACTGAATGCCATTGGTTAGTAATTATATGTTGTTAAAAAGGCGAATAATTTGATTTCTTTGGTTCATAAAACTAGCTAAATGAGATGTTCTATAAACTAAAAACTTATTATGACAAACATGGTTGCGTATTTTGCGCTTTTGAATATCATTAACTTCGATTTCATGAGTAAATTTTTCTTAGAAAACTGAAGAAAATTTGCTGAATATATTTCTATTTTACTTCAAACAATCTGCATTGTTTATTTTTCATATATATTTTAAGAAAATCTCCACTTATTCCTTAAAAAAATATTATGCACACGTAACGAATAATTTCAAATTTAATGGATAAAATTCTATGAACGCTGTCAGCAACTTTACCCACAGCGGAAGTGGCATATGCAAGGTGCGAGCGTGTTGGTGAGTCGGAATTTTTGAAGTTACGTGACATTTGTCAATACGAAAGTCTCTGGTAAGCAGCTTCCCAATTTTTATCATATTGAAAAGTCAGCGGTGTGTAAAAAAGACTGAATGTGTATACGAAAGGGGTAGCAATTGTTTGCAAAGCAACCACAAATTTTCAAACGAATTTGTTATCAAATAATCTTGAAATATCAAAAAAAAGCTGCCATCAGCTGAATAATGTAATTCCGTGAACAAGAAAAGCATCATCATCAGTAAAAATTTGGATTTTGTCAAACAAAACATAAGCTACGTATTTATCTATCTTTGCATAGGTATTGTCACGAACTTAATTTTATCATTAGATTTCATATGGTGGTATAAATAAGTAAAATATTTTTTTTTTATTATTTGTATTGTGTAAATCTTAACAGGTTTGGCAGCACTTTTTGTCCTAAGAAAAAACGAGCCATCGCCCCTGTTAAATTAGCGGAAGATGCCATTTTTTCAATCGAGTAAGATCTGGAAAGCGGACAACACCATCGTATAGAGAGAAAAAAGGATTGGAAGAGTGATTTTTTACCATCCATCACTCAAAGAACAAATAACAACAGTAGTTGAGTCCCTAAAATATACCAACTGAACACAAATAAAACATCTCCGTCAAAAAAAGATAATATTTCAACATCTAATTGTGAAAAAATGGCAGACTCTGAGAAGGTATCTACTGAACAGCAGCAGCAACCAGAGCAAGATGATTCTCAGGTCGACGCTGCTGGAAATCAAGCCCCACCAAAACCGGCTGCTCCGCCAAAGGAAATAATCGGTAAGATTTATCAATAATTAAAAATAATACCAGTCGATGAGCAACAAAAAAAAAAAAAAAACAATGGGGTTACGCATCTGCCGGTGACCACATTTTTTCAAATCGATTTTCCGAACAAATCAGGACGTCGCCATTTTGTTTCTAATGTGATTATCTCGGCGGAGGCTCTCAAACTTTTTCAAATTGGCCGGCAAAATAAATGATGCAGAACAGATACACACCTTTGTGGTTTGCCTACATTTTCTTCAGGAATAACATACAAGTTGCCTACAAGATTTAAATAGTTTACTGCATAACAATTTTGTTCCCAACGGCACTTATTTTTCGCACACCGATCCTGAACCTTTTGATTTCCTAAAGCAAAATTGTTTATATTTTCATATAACTCTCACTGATTTGTTTTTATGATTAATTAACTGTTTCCTAGTGCCCGTACAAAAGAAATATGCAAATTTCATACAAAATGCTGAATTTCGATTCCGATTGAGATTCTCAGAGTTGCACTTGTATGGATTCGATTCAGCCACCAAAATGCACGTGTGCAGTTTTTTAAGGCATGTTTATTTTTACAAATCTATTGATAAGCAGTTTTTATACAAAACCAATCAACAGGGAAAGTCAAAACAAAATCCATCGACTGATACAAATGTCCATGTTTGTTATGTATTTTTTCTGTCCAAATATAACAAATATTCATTTGTTGTTTATTGCGCTCATTCTATTGAATAAGAACTAGTATTTTTCTAGAAAGTTATTAATTACACAAATTGATTTGTTTGGTAATTTTACAGCCACCAAAGTGAGTGGCACCGTGAAGTGGTTCAATGTTAAGAGTGGCTACGGTTTTATTAACCGTAACGATACTAAAGAAGATGTATTCGTTCATCAAAGTGCTATCGCCAAGAACAACCCCAAGAAGGCCGTGCGATCTGTTGGCGATGGTGAGCTTGTTGAGTTTGATGTAGTCATTGGAGAGAAGGGAAATGAAGCTGCCAATGTGACTGGTCCATCTGGCGAACCAGTGCGTGGAAGTCAATTTGCGGCCGATAAGAAGCGTACATACCGATCGTGGTTGTATAGAAGTCGCCGCAACCCACAGCAACGCCGCAACACGAACAATGGTGAATCTGGAGGCGAAGGTGAGGCCCCCGAAGGACCTCAACAGCAGCAGCAGCAACGTCCACAAAGGAACTATCGTCGCGGTGGAGGACGTGGTCGTGGACGTGGCTATAACAACTACTTCAATGGGCCCAGACGCCAGCAAAGACCGTCTGTTAACAACCAGAGCGGTGATGGTGGGCTCAGTGGTGGTGAGGGTGGAAATGATAATGTTGAATCCGGAGGTCACCGTGGAGATGGTCAGGGAGGCCAACAACGTCGAGGTCAACAACCAAGGCGTTTCTTCAGGCGTAAGTTTACCTCTGGTAACCGTGGACCACCAGGAGGAGGACGTCGCCCCCGCAGTGCCGATGGTGGTAATGATGAAGAAAGTATGTACAATTGAATTTTCTTTGTGCAATGTAAATGCATAATTTTTCTTTCCATTGTACAGTCTACCAGGGCGGACAGGGAGGACAGGTACAATTTCCGCGTCCACGCGCTCGACGCAACCCCAGGAAGCAAAACAATGCTGGGGGAAACTCTAATGGAGGTGACCAACAACCTCAACAGCAGGTAAATTAGGGTACTACACACGAGTGCGACACATAAAATCTTAAGTAAAATTATAAAACATACTAAACATTGCATCTTTTCCCATTTCATTAATACACTCTATATGATGTATATACGTACGTAATAGTGTCAGGTAAAAAGTTTTATCGCATTTCATTGTCAAAATTGGAATTTAAAGTTTGTTTGAAGAAATTGTAAACGAAAGGATGGCCGTTTAGAAGAGACTTAGATAACGGAATCCTAGATAGACGAGATTATTTCTAACTAAATGCTAAAAATTGCTAACAAAAACATGTAGCATTGTTAAACATTTTTATTCGCTAGGCAACGTTCAAGTTTCTCATTTCTTGAGCTAAAAGAGACACATTTCGTTCATACTATAAATTTTTAGTTGAACTAGATCAGCATCAGTTTTAGTACAAATATTTATGCCTTTATGTGGCGTTAGCTGTTCGGGTATTTGCAACAACAACGTTCAGCCTTTTTCTGTGTCATAAAATATGTCGTTAGCCTCGTTGCAGCTAGCTAGTGCTAGCTCAGTTAATAGATCCCTAAAGCCTCTTTGAATTGTATACTTTTCCTATATGATTATTAATTGTAAAGCCCAGACTGATCCCATTATTAAGAACATAGCTGAAAAACTAGATCATTGAGGTCGATTCGATGCACTCTCTATTCTGTGTTTAGTGTATTATATTCTGCAACTTTGTTAGCAACAAACAAGAGATTCAACAAAGTCGCCTAAACTCTAGCGAAGAGCCTGTGTAATTGCAGGATAAGCAAAATGTTTATTGTATCACTTCGACGACTCATTGTCTAAAATATTAAATTCAACTCGTTCTGTTGATAGTTAAGGTCATCTCTTTCCTACAGCCATTTAATTGTACTGCATTTATTTCGCTGCTTCAGTGTTCGTCCTACCTCTTTGCTTCATTCATAAAGAAACGTGTAAACGTGTATTGCTGTCCCCCCAATTATTCGGTTGGCAGATTTCAGCAAATCATACTCTTTCCAAATTCTAGATTCCAATTTCCGACGGAGGATCCAATTCAATTGGAGCAGCTTAACTTTTTGCCAGACATTCCACATAAGTTATATTAAATTGTTCTCACACACACACAAGTAGGAGATTTATCTTTTCTTTTTACGTTCAATTACCGTTTTTCTACCTGTACCTTTCACTTATCATTTCGTTTTGTTTATTATTTATTTTCCGTTCCCCATTCTGTGCCTGTATAAAACAGCAGGACGTTGGCCATCAAGTTCAAAATACAACAACTGAAAGTTCTGCATAAGAAAAGAAAGCAACCCACAAATAAAATCAAATAAGCATTACACAAATGGAAATTATGAAGACTAGTACAGCATCGTGTACTAGACTCTTTTGAAATTCGAGGCAACTCCTGATGGACTTATTTTTTAAAGCAACTTTATTGTTTTATCTTTTTTTTTTAATTTTTAAGAAAATCGCGTTATATATTTATTATTTTCATTTTTTTATTTTTAAAAAATATATGATTTTTTTTTAAAAACAAAAGAAAAACAAAAACAAGTTCAAATGTAATGCATTATTTATTTTATTCAGGTGGCTGAAGCAAACACAAATAAATTATAAAAAGTTAAACACCAATTTTCCTTAAATTATGCATAGTAGTGCAGTTGGTATGATTGATTGTGTTTTTTCATTATCATTTTTTTTTTAAATGTGAATTTTAAATCCTAAAATCGTTTTAGATATTTGTGTGTGAAATTTATTAAACATCTACTAATGAAAAACAAAGCAAATACATATTTTATACAATTGAAAAACCATCTAAAAGTAAGATTGATTTTCAAAGTCTTGAATGTAATATCAAATATATAAATTAACACTACCCAGAGCAAGATGCATGCGGCATCCTTTTGAAATTTGCAATTTTTGTTATACCTATAACTATCTCTATTCTAACAACATTAAAAACAAAAAAACAAAAAAAAAAAAAAATATCATGTTCTAATGGCAACATGTTGCATATGAAATTTTCAAATGTGTATTTTAAATTCTTCAATCATAAATCGATGTGGGTAGGACTGTGGAAAACATTTAACAAAAACAAAATATTTTTCATATATCCATTTATTAAGTATAAAAGTGTGCATACTATGTATTTGTGTTTTGAAATCACAGTTTGGTTAAAAATGTCGAACAGTTTCCCGAACCAGGTAACCAGAAAGAAATTCATTCAATCTTGAGGATGTAATAACACACAATGTCCATTTTTATACACTTAAAGTAGAAACTTGTATTTGAATTTGAGTGCATAGATACCACGGAATGGTAAAATATAAAACATACAAAAAAAAAAACATGTAAAAAACAAAAAATTGGAAAATAAAACAAAAAAATTGTAAAACATGAACACGACGGAATTTTATTTAATTAGTTGCCAAAGACTTCTTACTTTTGAAGGTTCTACAGCAATCGCCGAGATTATTTGTTCAGTTTAATGTAGAACCTGTCTGAGCTACTGCACATTTCAGCTCCACCAAGAAGCATCCGAAAAGCACATTCTCTGCTCTGTACCCGAGTGTACTGGAGACGACCGAAGCTTACAAGTACAGCATTTGAGTTTAAGTAATGGACCAATGTGTTTACACTGCCTTCCGTCCCGCAGGTACACTGCCAGCTGCCTGATGGTGGAAAGCATTATTTCGTTTCGCTGCGGTGGACCACGTCCGGTATATCACAAATTTTAATTGTAAACCTCCTTCGAGCAATGAAGCATATCGACGGTAAACACAATTAACAAAAAATTAACAGTGTAAGAGCCAATTGTATATTGGTTTATTTTTTAAAATTAATATTTATTCAATGAGATGGATAAAACTTAGAACAGCACAATTTAAAATTGGATGAGTAAGTCTGAAGCAGTACAAAATATAATCACATCTACCCTAAAAGTAATTTATTTGCTTTGCAGTAAAATAACCTCGTCAGTTACCCGCGCGATAAGTGGATCTAAATGATTAGGACTAATCGTTTGTTCCCAAAGTCCTCGCAAAGCTTCCTGTGCCGTATCAACAACCCGTTCTGGTACATAAGAATAAAACACTGCACATTTAGCAAGTGATGGATGTAAAGTTTGCTAAAAGTTTAACTTACCTCCTTTATTCTCGGCCATCAATGAGAGAAATATAATAACCTTTGGCACAATGGGGGTGTGTATATCGCAAATTGGATGAAGAGCCCTTGCTGCTTCGGCTGGGATCTGTGTTACAATAAACATTTTATAACGCAAATTACAAATCAGATGCAATCTGTTACCTCATTTAAATTGGCTATCAAAATAACGTTTCCCTCCTTGATCTTCTGCTTGTATTTTTCGATAACATAGCCATAGTCGCTTTCGGCTTCCTTCGATGTAAAGTCAATAGTCTCTATTTCCACAGGCTTCATCGAGGAATCTGTCAGGAGGAAATTATGCTTATCAATGGAACTGACAGTTTATTTGAATTCATTTACTTACCAAAGCAACTTGATGACGTTTTGGCGATATCTTTAATAAGATCTTCCGCCACTTTTCCACCACTATGTACCAATAAATAGACGGCGGGATTGACGGAACGATCATTTAAAATGTCCTCTATTCCGGACGTTAAGTGGGTCCACAGGTAGTTGTCCTCATTTTTATATTTAGTCCGCAAATTCGAGAAGGTGCACCGTTTAACGGAGGAATCCATACCAGTTGGTAGACACAATGCGAATATCGCAGCTACAACTGCTATGATAAATATCAAATAGTTAGTTCTTTTGTTGGTGATCTCTTTGGTGCTAGCACGTTTTTCTTCCTTTTTTGTAGTTTTCTGTATAGTTTGGATATTTCTATTGGTACTATCGCTTCGGCTTACGTTCTCCTTAGTTTCTTGAACTCCTAAAGGCTCTTTCCCGGCAGGGGATGGAGACTGAGTTTTGAATCTTCTATTGTTTGTCACTTCGCTGTCAGAGATCGACTGCAGGGATTCATCATTTTCAAAGGACGTGTAATCCGAAAAGTTCTCTTGGGAACTTTGGTTTGGTGGTGTATTTCTTGAATTGGATTCTCTGGTGTTACGTATTGATTTTCTTTTCTTAATGTCCATATTTGCGTAGTTTTATACAAATAAAAAATGAAATGACAGCAAATTATTACAATCGAAATAATTATCGGCAAAAAAAGAATAAGGCATTAATTGGGAAGTTCTGTTCGAGTGAATTTTAAAATTACGCTTTGTTGGATTGTACATCGATTGTAAAATGCAAATAATGGGCTGCGTTCAGTTCAGTACGTCAGAATGACGGCCAACAATAAACAGCGTTTTCGAACACGAATAGGATATACAAATTTACGGGTATAAATGATAATATCATTATCATAGATATTATCTAAAGCCTGTAAGCAGCGATGAATGAATAAAAGAGATGGATATCTTTCGTACGTCTATCCCCCCAAGACCCATTTGTTTACATTGTTGTGAATACGTGTGAGCTACAAAAAAGCATGTTGCTAATGGCCGGCCAACATTCCTTTTGTTTTTATGGGCGTCGCGCTGTTCAATTCTTTTGTGTTTGGTTTTTGTTAAGTCTTCGATTAAAATAAAAAAAATAGTAAAATACACATTTCGGAATAGCGAATTCTTTCATTAAAGTCCAATTCATGAACTCACATATCCTAGAAAAGAAATGAGCTTATGTGCGTGACTTCATGAATTTTACGGGAAAACAGCTTGCCTTCCACTGGAAAGTTGTATATCTCTGTCAGAGATGAAAGAATAAAAGAGATGGATATCTTTCGTACGTCTATCCCCCCAAAACCCATTTGTTTACATTGTTGTTTTTGTAATTTCAACCCCCGTCTGTGAATACGTGTGAGGTACAAAAAAGCATGTTGCTAATGGCCGGCCAACATTCCTTTTGCTTTTATGGGTATCGCGGTGTTCAATTGTTTTGTGTTTGGTATTGAACTTGTGTGGTTTTTTTTGAGGCTTCGATTAAAATAAAAAAAAAAGTGAAATACAATTGTTGGAATAGCGAATTGTTGTAGTAAAGTCCAATTCATGAACTCACATATACTAGAAAAGAAATGTGCATATGTGCGTGACTTCATGAATTTTACGGGAAAACAGCTTGTAGGCAGCCGCCCTTCCACTGGAAAGATATATATCTCTGTATTCCATTATCTTTGCACAAAACAATTGAAAAACGCGATGTCTATAAAAGCAAAAGGAATGTTGGCCGGCCATTAGCAACATTCTTTTTTGTAGCTCACCCCCAGTCGGGGGTTGAAATTACAAAAACAACAAATAAACAAATGGGTTTTGGGGGGATAGACGTACGAAAGATGTCCATCTCTTTTATTCATTCATCTCCGCCTAACTACTTGATCTATGGCAATCCAAGCACCCCAAATCGCACACAACAGTGAACTCAAAATCAAACAGTACTAATATTTTTGCTTGTCATTATTTCCATTTTGAAAGGTCAGACGACGGACATATATTTACAAAAAAAAAACTTTTATTTTATTCCATTTTGGACTATAAATTCATTTATTTCCTTATTTTGCTAAACTAAATTTTATAGTGAATACTGATTTACACTATGACGGGATATTCGTTGAAGCTGAAATCGAAAAACGGTCAATATGTTGTAAGCGACCTGAATGCTGGGACAACGATAGGCGACTTGAAAACAAAAATATCACAAGTTACGCAAATCCAGGAACCGTATTTACACATTCTAATTGGGTTTCCTCCAAAACCATTGGATTTGTCGCAAAATAGTGAACATATAAGTGCGACTGGCATCTCCAGCGGTGACACGCTTATCGTTGAAGAGAAAGTTGTAGTCAGCATAGAAGAAGACGCTGCCTTAGCTCGTAAATTACAAGAAGAAGAAGAGCTGGCTCAGACACCTCGTGAATTAGTAAATGTAGATCCTCTGAATCCATTCGGTGGAATACTATTGAAAAAAGTCGTACCTGCAGATAACTCTTGTCTTTTCACCAGTGTTGGTTATGTTTTAAATGGAAAAGTTTCCACAGATTGTGGAAGTTTTATGAGAAAAATCATTGCCCAGCAAGTAGCCAGCGATCCGGTTTCGTATAATGAAGGAATGCTTGGAAAACCGAACGAGGAATACTGCGAATGGATTCAAAAGCCAGAATCATGGGGTGGAGCCATTGAGGTTTCAATATTATCAAACTTTTATGGAATGGAAATCGATGTAGTAGACATTCAAAATTCCATTATAAATCGATTTGGTGAGGACAAAAACTATGGTTTACGAGTGTTTCTTCTGTTCGATGGCATCCACTACGATCCTCTTTATATGGAGTCTGTTTCGGTAAGTGATTGCTTTTACTCTCAATAAGTTATTGATTTTTAGTGAAGTGCTTATTATTTCTCAATTAGTTATACTATTCGGACGAATTTACTAATGTTTTTTGTAACGAAGGTATAGCGTATTGAGGGAGTTGCACCTGCCAATTTTATTGCTTAAAGTGATTTTGTAAAATTGTGGCTTCCCACTGAGTGTTCTGATTTATTTTTTGGGCAACATTATTGTTTTTAAAAAGCAAACTTGTCATATCACGAGCTTAAAACTAAGTTTTTCCATTGTTCTTCTAGGGAGACGTGCCTGCAACGATGTTTCCAATCGAGGAACTTGCCGTTTACCAACAAGCCGAACAGCTGGCAAAAGAAGCCAAATCATCACGCCAATTCACCGATGTCGAGAAGTTCTCCCTACGCTGTATGCAATGCGATGTTATGTTGGTTGGGCAGGTTCAAGCTCAACAACACGCCAAATCAACTGGCCATACAAATTTCGGGGAGATTTGAGTATATACCGTCGCTGCAATAAACCTCATTATATTTATTTCGGTACTCTATTTAGTGCTTATTTAAAAAAAAAATTACACTCGACTAGAATTTTTTTTAGAATGTTTGAAATTTATTTAACTATTGCTAACAAAATTTAGGCCACTACAAACGTCATACAATAATACATTTTTATTTGCTTTGTTACCGTACGAACTAATTGGCTTTTTATTTATTTGAAAAACAACAAAATTGAAAAGGTAATAATAATATAAAAAGCGTTGTAGTGTTATGTGGCCCATGGCGGTGTCATTGGTGCTGGATTTTGTAAATACGACATTACAACGGCACTGACACTAAGCATAAAAGATGACAAGACCTGGAAAGAATGAAACAAAAAATTGAAAAGAAAACAAATGAAATTTATTCAACGAAGCCTTCCATTATGAGATCTGCCATAGAAATTTGTTAATAATTGTTAAGAACTTAGAAATTACAGTTGGGTCTGCTTAAAGAAAGCAGATGTATGGGAACCAAATTCTACTTCCTAATTGGTTCCGTTTGACAAAAAAAAAAAACAATTTTAGGAAGATCTGCTACAATGTAAAGCATAATAATACTGCATGCATATGTGTCCCATTATAGGGAGAACTTATCGATTGAACGCCTCTTCAAAAATCTACTGGTCCAAAGTATTTTATTTTTTTTTGTGACGTGTCCTATTTGATAGTTTTGTATTTAAAAGCATATTGGCTGTTCCTAGTCGATCTTTAAACCGAATACAAATTTAAGAACTCATAGTTTGGTACCGAATACCTTCATTTAATTTAATTGCAAATATATTTATTAGCAGCGAATTAAAATCTATCTATCCAGACAGATCTTATATTCAGAAATATGCGCAGTACTAATAATCATTTGGAGTGTTCGCATTGTTACGCCTTTCGAGAACGTCTGAGTGATGCGCTCAACAAGTCCATTTAGAACCCTGGCCTAAGCTCATGTTCTACAAGCATTAGTTTGTTTAAGACTTGTTTTTAAACAAATGGAAGGGATCTTCAATTTTGAAGTATTTCCTTATGTCCAACGGATTCTACGACACGGATGATTAACAGTGCAGTGCAAAATAATTAAGAAAATTCATATACATATTCATAATCTACCGAATGGTTAAAATGCAGACACACTCCTACACCAGGGATTCATTGTGATTCGAGAAACAATTAAACATTACAAGTTAATCGAAATAAATTAGATTTAAACTTCAAGCACGTATAAATTTAAACTTCAGAAAGTTGCCTTAACAACAATAAATAGAACAACAAACTGTAGGTACTAAGCTGATTCAATCGTTACCAGTTAAATAGACAAAGCGAACTGTACGAGTCGTAATGATTTTGTTTTCACTTCTGAAACATTATATATAAATAAATAGGTTACGCGATAATAGCAAAGCAATATTATACATTTTGTTAATTGATGGAATATTTTAGGCCTGGCGAATTTATCAGTGATAAAACGACAGGATAAACACATTAAAAACAATACTCAGAATATATAGATAAATTGTATAAAGTTCAAGAAAAACGATACATAGGTATCTGAAATTATAAAACTACTTTGTCATAACAATTTTAAACTAACTTGTAACAATGAGTAATGGAATAAATATAGAATGTTATGTTAATAGTTTAAATCAGTTAAAAACAATTCGCCTATCTAGGTTCTCTCCTGATTCTAGGCTAATGAGATAAGATGCTCAAAAGTTTAGAATTATTAGTAGAAAAATAGTTGACAACAACAACATCATCTTTTCATTACCAAGATATTTGTTTAAAAATTATAATTTTCTCAACTCTAAAATTTGTCCAGAAGGTATCTTCATCCAAAGGGAAATATACCATACGAACTTACCTGTTTAGCATCGTCGCTAACTCTGGAGCTGGCAAAACTGATACAGGAACAATATAGTGCAAACCATGCACACCATTTAAGTTTCATCATTAACCCGCACATTGAAAATATCATTCCTAAGCGGATATATAAATGATCGTATTAATTTACCGCATTATTTGATAAGAAATTTACGGAAACAAGTCTCTCTTACCAAGTATGTTCATATAGTCCGGCATTAGATCTTCGCCATTTCCACCTTGAGCTTGATTTTGTGGTGCTTTATATCTATTTACCTTGTCCTTGCGACGTGGATCTATAAATGCGCTCATTTTCGATTAAGAGTATAGTTCTTATTAAAAACTATTGAAAGGAAATTCAATTTCCAATTTTTCGGACACAATTAAAATTGTATGCTGTCACTTTAAGATGTGACACACGTCAGTTTTTATAAAAAAAAATGAAGAAAAACGTCATTACATTTTGGGCACGTTCGGTAATAGAATGGTTTGGTCATTTGTTCATTTTAAACAGGGTGGTGTGTTCAATATATCGCTCGTGTGGTGTTTAGATATGAGTGGAATTCTGAATTCAGAATGACTGAAAGCCAAAGATAATGGAATACAGAGATCAAAGATAATGGAAAACAGAGATTTATAACTTTCCAGGCGGCTGCCTACAAGCTGTTTTCCCGTAAAATTCATGAAGTCACGCATTTATGCTCATTTCTTTTCTAGTATATGTGAGTTCATGAATTGGACTTTAATGAACGAATTCGCTTTTCCGAAATGTGTATTTCACTATTTTTTTTATTTTAATCGAAGCCCTAACAAAAACCAAACAAGTTCAACACCAAACACAAAAGAATTGAACAGCGCGATGCCCATAAAAACAAAAGGAATGTTGGCCGGCCATTAGCAACATGCTTTTTTGTAGCTCACACGTATTCACAGACGGGGATTGAAATTACAAAAACAACAATGTAAACAAATGGGTTTTGGGGGGTTAGACGTACGAAAGATATCCATCTCTTTTATTCATTCATCTCTGACAGAGATATATAACTTTCCGGTGAAAACATAAATCCAATTTGGGCGGCCATTCTGTTAAAACCAAGTTAGATGTCACATAAATGTAGAAACATTTTACAATTTGCTCGAGGCGTGTTCCTCAGAAGTTTTTGTTTGCCGGTGACCCCATCTGAAAATCCCATGTAGGTATGTATAGTCTAAAATGGCTTACGTCCCGACGAATGCAAGATCCTCTGGAGAAAATTTATGCCAATTGGAAAACGATTTGCATTTAACGGGTGTGGTTTTGTTGGTTAAGTAGAAAACGCGATATTCACTTCATCCATGGCCACAAACTGCAGTCTCTTACTTCCTAAATTAGCTCAAAAGACTGCAGTTCCTGGTCTAAGTTTCGAAGGTCCTAAAGGCACAGTCCATTTTATTTGCTTGGGGAATTTACCCTTTGCCCGTCGTTATTAACTTACCCGCAGAGAACAATATCCTAAAGCAGTGAAGAACTAACCTCATCCTGAAGAGATCGTAGCAAGGAATTTATATTGTATAGGTATACTCCTAAATATCTTCCCGCAAACTCTCGTAAATTCGTCATAGCAACCAATGCTTAAATTCGACATTCCGCATGTTTAATCAAAATCACAATACTTCCCCTTTTCATTATGCTGGGTCGTAAAATACTGTTTTTATTTTTACCATTAGTGTATTTATATTTAACTATTTACATTGGTTTAAATATACATATTAATATTTGACTATAATTATCATTGTTTATTTTTGTTCAATTGATAATGTGAATTCTGTAGACAGTCCGAAGAAGGCAAACATAAATGTAAATCAAAAAATGAGAAAACAAAACTAGCAGTTTTTTTTTTAAAGCATAATTTTCAGAGTTACATAATAAAATCACAGTCAGAGAAGCGGGCACACCTTTTGTGTTTATTTTAAAGAATAATTTAAAGGAATTCCTATCATTTTACTTATTTGTGAACTTTACAGACACCATGTAAGGAAGACCGATAGCTGCAAAGCAAATTAAGGATTTAGAATTACCTACACTCTTTAGATTCATTAAAGTCTAATTATCAGAAAATTATAAGTGTGATTGTCCCTCAACTCTTATAAAAAACAAAAATAATTGTAACAAAATATGTGCAGATGCAGAATGACCATAATGATTGATGATGTGCAAAAAATGTAAGAATTGTTGTCTTTTTTACATGTAGAATATAGTGCTGCGGAATATATTAAAACAAAAAAACATTTATATTTAACAGGCGAATCAACGTAATTTGCTAATGTAAATTTTAAAAACAATTAAAATCTTTTTATGATATTGAGAGTATAAATTATAATAATTTCTTTAAGACCATCGATTCTTTGCTGCTTTTGAAAATAATATTAAAGACATTTAATTAAATAAGACGGTGTTTGGATCTTCGTTATCCATTTGCTTGACGTGCCGCAGTACGTCCTTTTTCGTGATGACACCAAGCAGGCGACTGAAATAGAAAATCAAAAAGTTATATCTCTATTCTACGAATGTGCAATAAAGGACGTTGAAAGCATTGCTTAAGTTGGATTTTTATAAATCGTTTACCTAATATATATATTTAAAATTTGTAGAGGAGTTTATTAAAACGCTGTAAAGAAACTAATAAAAACTCTAGTAACAGTCTACTTTGCAGCGGAAATATTTCTACACGTGTGTGCATCGCGAATTTAAGGTCACTCGAAATATCCAACAACATGTCGACGTCAAGTTTGTGCTTACGCTGTGAGCGAGCTATTTTTGGTAACGCACGAGACCACTTCCTGACTTGTGAAAAGAACTGCACAGATTATTCAGTCAACACGTATTGTGTATGCAATATTTCTGGCTTGTTAATACATGTGAGTCTCGCGAACATGTGAATGCTCTGACTATTATATTATGATTAACTAGCACTTACCCATTGTGCGTGACCAGTGTTTGTCGAAGTCCCAACTTGCGGAACATATCCACAACGGTTTCCATTGGAGTTTGATCTGTAACCGTAATTGGCGCCATATCGAGAATTTTCTTAAGTTTTAACGGAGGTGGGCCTAAATTCTGTACCGGCGTTGCCGAAGTAAACAGCACCACCGACGAGCCATTGATGCCTTCAATGAGTCGCTTTGCATTTCCTAAATGAAATAAAATGTGTTTGAAGGACTCGGTCAAATTGTTCCAAAAGCAATCACACTCACCAATTGCCAAATTAAGGTCCCTTCGCAGAACGAAGCCAACTAAATACTGATTTTCTTTCGACACCACAACCGGATACCCATTGTGTTCGGTTTCCTTGAGCAGTGATTCGATGTCATCGACCGCCATGGAATCCTGTGTTATAACCGATAGCGTCTCATTGCGCCTATGGAAACAATGTAATTAAAATTGTGATCTGTAAATGTATCCCAGCGGAATTACTTTGGTTGCATAACATCAGCCGCCAGGGTTGTGTGCGCAAACTCGTCTTTACTATCCAAAAAGGGATAGCCATTCAGTGCGATGTGTGCATCGTAAATGCCCTTAAGGATAGAATTTATTACTGCTGCAATTACAACACTTTAATAACTTACTTGTCGCCCAAGAGCATCTCCGACCCATTTGGACGCCATTGCTGCCGCCATTAGGGGCACAATGTAGCCAACGCCTCCAGTCAACTCGAACATTATGACCACCAGCGAAACAGTCATGCGGGTTACACCACCGAGAACAGCGGCCGCTCCCACCATTGCGTACAGCCCGGGTGTTATAAGATTTTGACCCGTGACACATTCACCCGCAAAGAACCAAATGTTTGGATAGTTATAAGCCAGTTGCTCGACACCTAAAATGCACTCCTTTGAGCAACAAACTCAGATTCGAACACGTACTCTTACCAATTCCAACGATTCGACCCATTATGGCTCCAAGCAACAGCGATGGAATGAACAAACCACAAGGAACCTTCATACCAAAGGTAAACACCGTCAACGCGAGCTTGAGGAAGAATGCCAAAATAAGCAGCCAAATGGCTCTGTAAACACCTGGACCAGGTTCCGCTATTTCTATGGCTGCTGCTGCTGCACTCGTTATGTTGTGACGCGTATAGTCACTGTACCAATGGACCACGTTAATAGCATTCGTTTGTATTAATTTCCACTCACCATAGGGGATTACTGTCATTGACTCCGCACTTGCTGAAGAGCATGTAGATCAGTTCATTCATGTTCATCCTGGTGTACGGGTTCGGATAGCAGATAATCGTTGTAACCAAGGTCACAACAATCACCTCCACTACCGGATACTGACCCAATTTGCTAAACTTCCTGTATCGGCACCACCACAGGTTGGCTTTGATAAACACCGTTCCAGTTATACCCTGCAAATGTTCAGCGCATTAGAAAAGATTATACATCAGTTTTTAACAACTCACCCCCAATACACCGAGCAGGACAAACGGAATCAGCTCGAAGAATATCCAGGGCTTATTATATTCAACGAAAAACAGAACCGAGTGCTCATTACCGAAAGGCGTTATGGAACGCAAGACGAAAGCTGCTATCAACGCACAAAAGAACGAACGCCACAGTGTTTTCAGTGGAAAATAATACGAAACTTCCTCCAAACTGAAGAGCACGCCGCCTATTGGTGCGCCGAAGGCCACCGATACTCCGGCTGCGGAAGCTGCGGACAATATTTCACGTTTTTTCGCCTCGTTTCGACCGTACTTGGGGAAGAGATGGGAAAATATATTTCCTATACAGCTCGCAATATGAACCATGGGACCCTCTTTGCCCAGGGTTAAGCCAGACGATACAGAGAGCATCAGACCAACCGACTTAATCAGCAGCGTCCATTTGCCAAGGTAGCCACGAATGATAAATCCGGACAGGATGGTCTTTATTTCGGGTATACCTGAGCCGCATGCATAGGGTGCAAACATTCGCACAAGCGAAGCGCTGAGAGTGGCAAACAAAAGCGCCCACATTATGTAAAGAAAGTAAGAAATGATGTACGATCCCGCTCCGCTCCTAGCTCGACCAAATACTTCGGGCCATGTTTTCCACTGCAATTCAAATGTGTTTGGTTTTGGCCTATACTCATAGGGATTATTCCTTACCGTTGTGCAGTTGCCATCATCGAATACGCTCTCTTTGGATGGCCAGCAGCATTGTTCTCTGTTGAACCAGAACGCTTGAGGGCAAATACCGTGCTTGAGATCTGACATCCAACTTGCTCCGATATCCACCATGCCGGCTACGCAACCGGCAGCGATACCTACCAAGAGAACACACAGCCATCCCGACCATGCGTCGTGCGCTCCCTGTGCAAGAAAACGAAATTAATTATAATGGTATTGGTTTGGCAAAACAACAAGGTTCTAATAATGTTCTGCAAATGCTTTGAGGAGAGCATACAAGAGCACAAACTCTGACTTGCAACAAGGTCTGCATGTAGTCCAAAAAGCAGCAGTGAAGGTCATGGCAAAGTCCACATCACCACGTCATCCGATATCACTTTGCGTAGTACATTGTACACATTGAAATGATTTGACAAGTTGGGATACTGGTACTTCAACCAAGTTTTACGCGCACGAAAAAATTGAAACTTAAGTTTTTGCTACGTTCGCAATGTCTCAATTTTAGAGTTGAACCTCAAGTAAGTATAAAGCAATTGCTGTCACGCTTAACTTATATGCCGCCCACTCAGCATGACAGCTATCCAATTTGAATAAATTAAGTGCAAATTAACTGAAGTGGTAACCTAACCTATAGTTGCCACATTCACTCGTATGCTTTCGCTAATTGTAATGTCATCGGGAACCAAAAATATGCCAGAAGTTCACATCACGGGACTTGTTTTCAAAACTGTTTGCGCGTAATGCAATATTTACCTTTATTAAATCCCATAATGAGTCCTGCCGTTTTTTAACTATATATCTGTGTCGCATGCGATCTCTAGCAATATCTCGCTGCCAGTCTATGGTGTGAAAATCATCATATTGTCCAATACCGGGTATATCATCATGAGGTTCTGGAAATCAATAACACGCCATTAGCGCTGCTCCAGCTTTATCATATAAACAAAAATACTTTACCTTGCGAGCCATAAAACGAAATTGCGCCTGCAACAAAAAATAATAAATATATTCAAATGCATTACCAAATTAAAAACAGAAAGGTGAACAATAGTCTTGTTAGTTGAGAAGTAAAAGTACACGGTGTAAGAAATCTGTCACTTAATTTTAATAATTTCCTGAAGATGTGCTAATTTAATTCATGATCAACGCTAATTTCTCTGTTTGCCAGGCAATAATTGCTTTCAATACGTATTAATGATCAAAGTTAGATTTCGTTAACACTTTTTTGTAATCAAAAAATAAGATATAGTACACTGCAATGACTGCCGGTGCTAATGAAACCGGTTTCTCAATAAACAATAAGAAATAATATAAACATGACTGGCGAGGTTTCAAATAAATTGAAATTGTAGGACTTTGACATACATACCGTCTGGATCATTGTAATCAGTGCCAAAAGCACTGTGAGTTGGCACATGGGTCCGATCCATCTCGGTATCCCTACTGTCGGCTAAATTCAAAGCAGAATGAGCTTCACTTGGACTTGTGCGTGGTGTGATGTCAATCATTTCATCGTCGTCAGCTGCGGTGAGCGATGTTGTTGTCGTGGACAGTGGATGCTCCTGTTGAATATCTGCAGTGTTATGACCGTTTGACTGGAAATTTACGTGACGTATTAACGACATGCCAAATAAGCGATACTATACAAATCATAGCGAAATAAAAAATAAAATAAAATCAGTATAAAAGTCAAAGCTATCGTTAGCCAACCATATAACTACAGTTAGTTACATTTGATTGTACAATTCTCAGGTGAACGTGTTTTTTTTTCTTTGCAATTATGTATTCATTAAGAAAGTACACACAAAGAAAGATGCGATGAATCAGTTTCTATCCACCTGCAAAATTCTGTGGCAGGGCAGCACTGCAGGTGAAGGTGCATTTGATTGTACAAGTGTTATTCGATACACCAATATATAAAATGGGGCGTTTTTTGTGTAATTTCTCAAGTGGAATTTCGTTAAATCTCTGCCGTAATGCCAATGACATTTGGTTGACAATTAATTCTTTTTAAAGTCGGTGACTGCGTATCTGATACTTTGAGCATTTAATTAAATAAAGTACGCCAGCACCATCTCATTTAATCCCCCGCTGCCACACTTACCTTCTTTAAAACAGACTGATATGCGGTGATGTAGTTATTCCCTTCTGCGGCGACTGCTCGATTGCCTTTCAGTGGAAATTTTTCCATAATAGGATTTTATTCAACATCCGTAAGAAGCAATTTTTAGAACGTCGCCAACAAGTGAATTGTCTAAATTTTTACAATTTTGTTAATTTGGATAGCAGACGATTTTTTGTAGCAAATTTATACAATAAAAGCAAACAATGGGAGACCAATGAATTTTTTATCCAGCTGGATTCGAACGCACTTATTCTGATTGGAAAACAACTAATTGATCAACGGATTAAACGTACTCATAATTAGAATAACATGCTAATAAATAAATAATTTGGTAACTTTTCTTTCTTAAAAAATTGTATAGAAAAATAGGTAGTGACGTGCTAAATTGAAAGCAAATCCAAGGAAAGTGACATATGGTGATGACATTTTTCTTGTAATAAAAACGTAATAGACTTTAAGGTGAGTTGTAGATGGGCTTTAAAAGTAGTTACAAAGAAATAGATTTTTGTGTGGTTTTCCATTATTTGGCATTTCAGATTTTGATCTAATGTCGTTTTCGATTTTGCTTTTTAGATTTTGATCTGAGATTTCTGCTGCAAGAAAACATTTTTTTTTACTGGAAATCCATTGAAATTGGTTTTCAGATATTTATAAGCCGAATTAATGTACATATATATATAAAACAAAGTTTCATCCGTAAGAACGTCAATAACTCGAGAACGGATTGGCCGATTTGAGCTATCTCTTCTTTGTTGTGTTTTTTTTACGCCCAAGAGAGGTGCATACGGCGAGAAAATTGGGAAATTGTAAAGGGAAATTGGAAAATTCATAAAAAGTAATTTTCCATATATTCGTATGGGGAATTTTTATTATTTTTAATTTTGATCGCAATTTACATTGAGATCGTATTTGTCAAAAGTTCTGCCTTATGTTTTAATTTGAAATTGGAATTTTGGGTGATTTGTGCAACTGTGATTTTATTTTTGTTTGATATTTTGAATACTGCCAGTATGCCAATATTTATGGGGGAAACAACACATTGTTTCGAGTTTACGGACATTGAAAACGCTATTGGAGCCAAAATATAGCTCGAGCAGCGTACTAAGCTTAATGCCACAATATGCGTGTTTTTTTGAGCTTCGATCTCAGCAAAGCAAAGTAAAGTAGGATTTTCAGCACGCACATACAACAACTACTGTGATTCGTCCAAGTGTCAAGTAGAACGTAGTTGTTGTAATTTCTTGCTGCAAATCCTACTTTACTTTGCTGAGATCGAAGCTCAAAAAACAGGCCTAGTGTTCCTTAGCACGGGCAAAACCTGGCTGTAACCGCTAGTTTAATATAAAAAACTCGTTTCCATACGCGTAAAATGAATAATTCAATAAAAAAAACCGTTCTTTCCAACGATAAACATTTCGTAACCGCCAGTTGTGTGTCATAAACATTGGCATTAGTGAAAGTATGCGAAATCTAAGAAAAAATTTAGATTTTTCAAGATTGTCCCGCATCAAAAAAATAAATGTTTTTTGGCAAATAGAACATGAAAAGTTGTTGATCAAAAAAAATTTAAAAACAAAAATGCTTCTGATTGAATTCACAAAAGTATTGGTGAAATGCCAAAAAATAATCTACGGCGGCTGTCAGCTGACTTGTAGAAAATACATAAATTACATTTGTGTGCGTGCTTCTTGAGTAGATTCTGACTTCAAATCGAGAAGCAAAATTCTCTTCTCAAAATCTCCAGAAGAGTATTTTTTGTGCCAATGGAACGGTTTCAGAAGTGATTTTTTCGATTCCGGACTCTCCCGGACGCTTCTTTTTGCCCAATCGAAAAAGACATAAGATTTCAGATTTTTGCTGCCAATCCAACATTTAACCCGAATTTTAATTTGGTTCTTGCACTGGTAATCCATTAATCAACGGAAAAACACAAATTACCCCCATCTCAAGGTTTTTCCAGTGCGCCACCTCTCGCGAAGACTTGTTAAAAATAAAAAAAAAACGTTTTCGCCATAGAATCCGTAAAAAAGTGAAGGTCCTTATATTTTTTTTCTTTTTGAAAAGCCAAAAACTCACAAAAAAATCTTTGTGAGAAGATAGGCTATTTATTTGAAACGGAGATATTAATTGGAAAACCATATCATATAGTTTACATAGTTAACGGGCTTTCCACAGTTTTAATTTAAATGTGCTGTTATACATTTGCTTATTTATTTTCAAAAGGTCCTTTGCGGGTATTAATGCGTATCAGAAGCCTTTAATCAAATGCATGTCAGCAACATTTTTTCAATTGAGCCCTAACTGCCGAACTTACTTTTATTACACATTGATGAGGTGAGGTGAGCACTTTTGATGTAGTTATTTACTCCTCCTCGCTTGTATTTGAGAGGAAATCTTTCCCATGTTAGATTATAGTCAAATGAATTATAGGTTGCTTTTGTTTCGACTTGCTTTGGGGAATATGTAATGTAAGTCAATTTCACTGTGTGTTGTGACTCTCGGAAACAAAAAAAAATTTTCGAAATAATTGTCTTGGTCTTGGTATGTGTTTTTGGAATTGTTTTAAAATACCGTTAACAGACCTACGATTTTATGCCGAATCCAAACTGAGAATCCTTGCTCAGTATAGTCCAGCGCAGTAACTACGGGGTCATACCGCGTATGGGTGGGTTTAATCGTATGCTTGCGTGGTCTGGACAGTTTTTTTGATTTTTCTAAACTCCGATATATAGAGTATAATATTTTCTCACGCATAATAGTTTTATAAAGGTTCTACTGCTTTTTTTCTTGCTAGAAAGTTCACTACTTCGTTGTTATTTTAGCATCAGCTTCAGCTCTGGTATAATTAGAACGTATTCTGCTTCAATTTTTAAAGCCCGATTTAGCGAATCACAATCTTTAACAGTAGCAAACATGACGTCTTAAACAAAAAATCAACATCTATCCTTATGGGTAGTCGATTTGAACATCCTACACCCTTGAAAAGGATAGGCGGGACATTGGAAATTGTAATGCTGATATCAAAGCTTTTCGAAACCGAAATCAATGATTATGTAGTTATATTATAAATTTCCAAGTCTTGGGTTAACGGTGTCTCCAACTCCGACTTACATGTGGCCCCTTTCATTCAAGAGATTAGGTAGTTAGTTACGAAGGATGATTTTCGGTAAAGAACCTAAATAAAAATAGAAACAGTATAGTAGTGCGGGTACGATTTTAACACAATACAAAAAATATAACATAAGTATTACATCACAACTCCTTTGAAATAATTTCTATTTTTAACACTTGCTAAACGCAATGTGTAGCTAAAAACGTACGTAACGCTTACACAGCGTATGCAACAAGTGGCTTCATACACTCTATCGAACGCAAATAAAAAGCTACGTCAAATCAAATAAAACAACAATAATAAACATACATATTTGCATTTGACAAACTAAATGTTACCATCCCTAAGGTAAGCAAATATAGAATACATTCTTGTAGGTGCTTGTCACTAGCAGAACAGACCAAGCTGTGATGAAATATCACATCCCCCCATTGTTCTCGAACACGATGTTTAAAATATACCCAGTGGAAATACGTATTCAATGGAGGTCAGTTATATAAAAAAGGATGTGGAATTAGGATATCGCTAGCAGCACATTTACTTCGGTGGCGATAGGTGAAGATTCCGGTTGTCGAGGTTAAAATTTCCCAAAATATTTTTCTATTTGTGTGCCTTTTTGCACTTTTCCATTCTTGTGTGGACAATTTGGTTGACGGTTTTTTGTTTAGGAACCAGGCATGCTTATAGATACTGAAGTGTGCAAACCTGGCGCTTTCTGTAGTTACTAGTCTAAATTCGTTCGAAGACGTAGTGTCGCATAGGCAGTCTTCAGCAATTTTGAGATTCCTTTGCATCCTCTGTAGGGAACCATTGTTACATAAATAAAAAAAAAAAACTCCACCAACCGAATGTTGTATGCGTAGACGTAGATTTCTACGCCAACAATTTATTTATTTATTTTATTTTACTGATAGGAGGTTTGTTTTATCGAACATATGCCCCAGCAAAGTGCATAAAATAAACTACAGAAATCTATCTATATAACTTATTCGGGGTGAAACTCGATTACGTTAAAACTCGATAGCCGCTGGGCCGATTCTCATGATTGTTTTTTCGTTTTGTTCGTATTGCTGCATTTCAGGTTTAGGCAGAAAGAAAATTCTGAAAAACCGTCACCCTATTTCCCTTAAGAACAAATCATCATCGTTGCTCTCCTCTATTTGCAAAGCACATTTTCTGCATTGAAAAAAGGGATATTTCATCTCATTGAGGTAATTTACGTTTTAGCGGTTTGTATTGGTTATTTATCCTGAAATTGACATTGTTACAGGTATCATTTACGATTTTTCCACTATATAAGGAATAGAAATGGAACAATTGTTATCAGTCCTTTGTTTATCGTCAAAGAAGTCAAGTCTTGCAAAAGTGGTATAATACTATCCGAAATAAAAAAGACCCTCGCCAATATGGTTAAATCAGTTACATTTGTGTTGGCAGTAGTTAGTATCTTGCTAGGCCTCACCGCTTCACTACCCACTCCTGATGAAGAAAGATATCTGGATAAGGAAGTATGTTTTTTGTTAATTAATATACACGTTAATACGACTTATCTCTTTGATACAACTTTTTTTTTTTGTCAGTATGCCAGAGAATTACTCAATTGGCTATCAGCTGTCCAAGCCCCAGTTCCAAATAATCAGTGCAAATATTATGGCACCGGAATTTCTGGACCAGTGCCCAAGCGAAACTCGGAGTTAATAAATTCCCTGCTAAGTTTACCCAAGAACATGAACGACGCTGGAAAATAGGATCTCAACAATCGATCGTGACAAGTTTTAGTTAATTATGATAATTATAAATAACCATAAATATCAGTAGAAATACCTATTGAAAATAAAACAATTTTTGACGAAACGTCATAACGTTTAAGTAGTGTACGCAGTGATAATTTCTAATTAATGTTTGGATATTATAGGGAATGGATTTAACACCCTTTTAAAATCGAATTCCGTCAGATATGGTAATACAGGAAGATTCGAATGATGGTAAAATCTTTGCTATTTGACAACTCGCTTTTGTCCATCGCGTTTTATTAGATTTGGCTGAAATTGGTTATCTTTTCCAAAAACAAAATCAGACCTGTGACTTTATAGTGCTGCGCATTTTTGAAATCGATGAAATGGGGTGAATACAATCCATATTTCGTGTGCAATTCGTGTTTGGTGTATTTATACATTCAAATTAAGTATCTTCAGAACGCCTTCTGAATGAACTCTCCATTTTAGCGGAGTCCAAATAAAGTAGGAACATAACTTTTAGTATATTTAAGTCTTATTCACGAGTGATGGAAGGAGCAATGTAGACTTTTCCTGTTGGATTCCCTCCGATTTGTTCGCTTCGTTGTATCGGATGAATGACTCGAAGCGATCGCACTAGAAAAACCGAAAGGTCCATGAGGGTGAGGTACTCAATATCGAGCAGATGTTTCTATACGAACTCATATCCCCTACTCGGATGCAAAGACGTGCTGTGCAATCAGGAAGACATCCCCTAGGTTGGAGCAGAATCTGTATGCAAGATGGGTTCTTATAAACTAACCGCTTTGCAATACCTACCTAATTGAAGACATTACCATTACATAGTCATTGTTAAGTTGCTGACTCAAGGAGCTTTACAAGCAAATAAGAATGCCAGTATTGAAAAAAGGAAGGTATATGGGTTAATTACAGCTTGTAGATACATTATCTGCGCTAAAGCTGTACAATTGTATTGAAAAAAATTAAATATTAAATGCAGTCCCTGAAACTATGCCATTATTTTTGGATGATGTAGTAATCATGTAGGGGCTCTGATTCCTTCAGTGATTCCCTATTTTACTGGTTAAATACTTTTTGTTGGCGGTTTGCGCTCTAGAGAAAAAAATGCATGGAATAATGGAGGATTATTTTATTTATTTAGCTCAGTTCTTTAGTTATATTTTCCGTCGGATAGAAGTTCTGAATTATATAATCAACGACTGCGCGTTACAGGATCTATTGCTGCAGCACGACTAAGCACGTTGTTAAGCATATTGCAAAAAGAAATTGAACTTTCTTCTACAGTTTTTAAATTGAACACCATTATTGGTGCACACCACATTTTGCTGTTGTTGTTATTCTCTTCAAATAAAAAAATATGTAGAACGAATGATAATGTATGTACATCCACTTTTTAGTGCAAACTCAGATTAGCCAACATACTTCTATATACGGTGGTGATTATAAAAAGGGTACCTTCCAAAGATTGGTAAACTATATACCTTGTACCGTGTCTTTCAATATTTCTTTATGGCCTTATTGATGAAATTCTTTGATGTTTTGTTATAATCGAAATGTATGCGGCATAATTAAGTCAGCGCCCGCTTACTCGAGGGCATATCATTTAACATTGTCCAAATATAACCTACGAGAGACTAAGGAGTAGGTAGGCAGAATCATACCACTCTTATCAATGCGTTGTCACATTGACTGTAAAATATTGAATTCCAAAAAAGTGGGTCTTATAAACCTTTATCTTCGGCGCCTCCTTCTACTTTCAATAACTCAATATTTCAAATTCTTACACGCATATAGACATTTATATTTATTGAACCAAATGTTTGTGTACAATTATGAAAATTTTAAATAAAAAAATATTTAGTAGGTACACCTTTTAAAACTACTTCGCTTTCATTACAGTTATCTACGATCGGCCTTTACGTTCGCTCTGGACTGATTGCTACGACCAGCTCGATTGGTTTTCTGCTGTTGCTGTACATTGGATTGTCCCGAAATGCCAGCAATTGGCTTAACTGGGTCTGCTGGCGGAATAACTCTATTCTGCTGCGTTTGCATTTTTTGAGCTTGTGCAGCAAGGGGAACGGGAACAGCAACACTTGGCGGTACTGCTATTGGTCTGTTCGCTACTATTTGGCTAACATTGTTGGCAGCACCACTATTGGGCATTTGTCCTGGACCTGGTATTGGCATTTGAGGGTTCATTGCCATTTGAATTTCGGGTCGTTTCTGTTCGCTCATGTTCAGTTGCTCGTTGAATGTGAGACAAAATTCTCCCATTTTAAAGATATCTCCATTCTTCCCCGAATATAAAGTAAGACAGTGACGCCAAATAGATGCATACCCTTTTGTCAATTTAATGATGTCTCCAGGTTGAATTAATTTACCAGGTTCGTCCCAAATGGAAACATTTATACAGGCGGTAGGGTCTCCAACTTTAAAGTTACGTACTTCTCTGTTTTCTTTAGTTACAGTTGCTGTTCCGATTTCAAGTACGATAAATATGACATTGATATTCTTCAAACCAGGCTTTATATCTTTAATTGCTATACATTCGTTATTAAACATTTTACTAGGAAGAAAGTTATAAAAGTAACAAATTCGGGGCCTTTTTGTTGTGACTTCTGAAAGCTCAGACGAATGCGCTGTGATAAATGTCAAAGGGAATTGTTGATTTATTGTAGTAGCATGTGTTCACGGGTATTATATATCATAGTACTAAATATGTACAGTTTGTAACGAAATAATCACTAGTCGTGTTTTTTGGGCTTCGTTCGCAGCAAAGCAAAGTAAAGTAAGATTTTCTGTACACAAATTACAATAGTCGTTTTTTTTTGAGCTTCGTTCTCAGTAAAGCAAAGTAAAGAAGGATTTTCAGCACTCAATTACAACAACTACGCTCTACTTGACACTTCGAGACTCGCAGTAGTTATTGTAAATTGTGTGCTGAAAATCTTACTTTACTTTGCTTTGCTGAGAACGAAGCTCAAAAAAACAGGCCTAATAACTACTCCGAGTCTCAAAGTGTCAAGTAGAGCGTAGTTGTTGTAATTGCGTGCGGAAAATCATACATTACTTTCCTTTGCTGAGAACGAAGCTCAAAAAAACAGGGCTACTACTAATAGCACTTAAGTGATTATGTCATAGTTAACTATACAAAAATAATCCTGTTACATAATTTATAATATATGCATGAGCTGGAACAATTTATAATCAGATACCATAAGTACCAATAGGAATAGCTATTATAAAGCGTTATTCAACGTCTACGTCATAGACTCACGTCATTCTTACAAAACAAATGAAATGTCTAACCATATAAATTTATTACAAAACATTTCGCAATAAGGCGGTAATAGAAAAGTAACCAAATAGTCTTCGATCAAATCCCGCGTGACGTTTCCTTTTCTTATTGTACCAAACTTTGCTGAATTATACACGTCTATTCAGAATACAGAATCTATACTTCTCATTCACACAACAGTAATCAGCTGATTTCCGGCGAGCGAGACGTCCAACATATATTTTCGTTGGAAGCAGGAGGTAAACAAGAAGTTTTCCTTTTGTCATCGCAGCAGCAGAACCTGCAACAGAAGAAAACTTCAATAAAAAAAGTTAAAACGCTGCTCCAATCTACAGACTTGTATAAAATTTTCACCGAAAAAAATGATCTAAATAAGATTGACTCCTCCATTCTAATAAGGAAATTCCGAAATAAAGGTTAACAAAAAATATTCTTCCAACTACGACGACAGAAAAAAAGCGAAAACGAAATTACATAAATTCCAAATACTTCAGAAAGTATGGATAATTTAAAAATCAAATTCATCGGAGTCCTACGGGAGGACAACATGAACAACCTGGCTGGCATTTTACATTGCAAACGACGTCTTGAATGGACTCGAGAATGGCTGAGAAAAAATCAAGACCAATTCACTGCAAAGGAGAACATACTCAAAGAAATCCAATTCCGCACCAACGAAATCTATCATTTGAATTGTTTCTTTGACATTACAGAGAAGCAATTTAGATTTTTAGTCAATAAATTGGGACCACTCATCACAAATTATCAGCCACATCGCAAGAAGAAGTTCTTCAGTGCCGAGGAACGCCTCGCCATAACGCTGAAATATCTAGCTACAGGTAAGTGAGCAATGAACGCATTTTTTCCTACTTCCTCCTAAACATGTCGGAAGGAGCATGATTCTTTTTCAACATTATTTGGGGCCATTTTTCGTGAGTTGTAATATGTAAACAGCAAACGGTGATGGATTTTTTGTTGGGCGAAATAGAGTTTATTTTTACCTTTTTTTTTCTATCTACGACTCATTGGATGAGGTGTTTTTTGTGTGTATTTCATAAGATGTTTGCAAGGAAAATTCGACACGGAGTGCAGTCAAATATTTTGATTTACATAATGCACTCTGATCCCGGATTGGGATGATGTGGGGTGTGTCCTTTTTTGCCCATATATATATATATATTTTTTTTGGCGAGGCGATGAAAAAGATTTGCTTGAACAGACAAAAGCATGACGTGAATCACGCACACATAAAGTTTGTTGTTTTTTCATTTTTTTTCTCATCAAAAACAACAACAGAGCAGAGCAGTATATCAACACCGATAGGGGCCTTTTATGCAGACGTTTTATAAAAAGTGTTTGCATTTGATTTAATTGGAAAAAAAATCGATTGAGGAAATTCTGGCTAGGGTGGTGGTCGAATGAAATCAGAAATTAGAGGGTTGACTTTCAATTGGAACATGATTTAAAGCAGCTTGAAGCTTTATAATTATCCAAATTGGCAAATCTAACGGAACTTTTACCTAGATATCATGGATATGCGAACGTAAGTTTAGATGTTTACTGGATCCTTACTTATGTGGTTTTCAATTTCAGATTCGCTCCCAGATTTCAGATTTCGTGTGTCTAATTGAACATAAAAACGTCACTTGCTTTTTTTGTATTGAAATTAGTGCGGTTCGAAGACATTTGCATTCACTGCTTAAATTTTGTATTAAAACATTCTAAATTTGCGCCCGGATTAATTTCTTAACATATATACATAAATAATTAACAAAAATAGAGCAACCCGATGCAATGGGTTTCTTTGAAATTGAAAAATTTCACGAAAATGTAAACAAGCTCCATTAGTTGTCAAACTTAAACGTACTTGTTTTGGTAAATCTGAACAAATCTGAGAAAATATCCAGATTCGCAAAATTGCTCTGAAATCTGATGTCGTTTTCCATTGGGACAAAAATCAATCTTTTTTTGATCTAAATCACTTTTCGCGTTCCATTGGGGAAAAAAATCAATCTTTTTTTTGATTCGGATCACTTTTTGCCGATCTCGATATTTTTTCAGATTTACACATACTACCACAAATACAGCACAGCTGCTTTACGTCATATAAAGTAGTTTGTTTTAAAGCAAATGTGCAAAATTCCGTGAAAACCAAAATAAAGAAATACATAAACAGCAATGGACATAGTTTGGGAGGAATTATTATCTTCATTGTCTTGCTCAACATCAGGAAACTACGAATCACCAAAACTACTCCATTTGTATCTACAACACTTTTCAAGCCGATTTCCATCGTTGATTTTTACAAAAACAAATGCAATTTGAACAGCTGATATTGTTGTCAAATAACGCACTATTCCATTTACAAAAGCAGATCAATTTCATTGCATGTTCCATGAGCCGCATAAAATCTGAGTTCTGAAAAAGATTTTTGGTGGTCCCATTGGAAAACGACATGAAAAAGATTGCTTTTTTATACCAAACGAACATAAAAATTGCTCCGAGATCGCCCAATCGAATACCACATTAATACGTTTTATACACCACTCAAAAGATACCTTTCTACCTACCAATATTAACTTAACTAATAGCCTTCTACCAAAAAATGGGGTTAAGGTGCATTGAATTCTATGATATGCTTTCTAACGTTTGGATACGTACACGTGTATATTGCAATGCGATTTCTTGAGGGAAATGTTTTTTCTTCTTTGAACTATGGTTGCAATGGGAAATAGGAATTACGCATAACATTGCTTACGGTGCCAAACCCAAAATCATCCTGTAACTTAACTTCTTACTTTTTCATACAAAAGTGCATCACAATGAAGTTGCTTCAGAAATAAGCCAACCTGTCGCATGGTTCTAGTTTGTGCTGAATGTAATGACTACTCCAACAGATGTAATATATAACGCATTTCTTCTGCTTAGATATGCCTGGATGTCAGAGAAATAGAGGGTGCGGATATGAAAATATTTAAAAAAAAAACTGGATATTGCTCCCTGAATTCAAACGTTCGTGTTTAGTTAGCCAATACAGCGCCGAGAAATTATACCGCTACTGACAGAGCTAATACCACACCGATCACTGATCAGGGAATTTTTTAGTCGACCATTCTTTGCGGTTTTCAATACTTTCCAATTAAGAACAGATTTTCAGACGGGATTATTCAAATGCTTTAGTTTATGTTCTCCACTTAATTCGCAATATCTTTCCAATGCCTATATAACATCGCAGTAAAGAATTGTAAAAAGTTGGTTTAACTAAATTAATTGATTGTCAGCTGAACGTAGCAACAAATAGGAATTATATTTAAAACTAACTTCCCATATTTTGAACACAACTCAATGGCTTCCATCACCCCCCCCCCCGCCCCCCCTGGCAGATATCATGTTACACATTTAATACTCTATTCAATAATTCTGATAAATTTGTATCTTCTCATTTACAGGCGAGTTCCATTCATGTAGAAACTACTGTTTTCGAGCATCAAAACCTGTGATATTGAAGATGATCGGCGACATTTGCTTGAATATCTACGAAACACTAAAGGACGTGTTCATTTCCACCCCAAAGACTGAAGAAGAATGGAAAACCATTTCCAGCGCGTACTACAAAAAGACACGAATTCCAAATTGCATTGGCAGCCTAACAATGAAGCGTATAACGTTTAACAAACATCCGCTTAAGCAAACAGATGGCGAGGACACATTGATATTCACGGGTATTGTAGACTCGAATGACAATTTCATCTACGCCGATGTCGGACCCAGTCCTACCAATAGCGAAAATGTCTTCGAATCATCAACCATCAAAGGTCTAATAGAACAGGATCAGCTGAATTTGCCAAAACAACCAGACGCCGGACCAGCCTATTACTTTGTCGGTCACGGTGCCCTGCCGCTTAAAACGTACCTTTTGAATACACTTAAATACGTACCATATAGCAGTAGTGAGAGTTCAACATGGTTCAATTATGGCACACCCGAATACGAATACTGCTATGCCATGGACCAAGTAGAATACAACTCCGAAAGTGCCCTACGGATGTTAACCAACATATTTCCCATTCTGTCGGCGCCATTTCGGATCGACACCGAAAACGCCCGAAAGATAACTCTTGGCTGTGTTGCGCTGTACAATTTCTTGCGGAAAACCGAACGGTCATTTTACAAAAGCTCCGAAAAGATTAAGTGCGAAGAGGAGTGCATCATTGACGATGAGGAGGAACTAAAAGAACTTGAAGAGAACAGCCCCAATATATCCGAGTCTATGTGCTTAAAAGTGCTGAGGAAACAATCAGGTGATGATACATCGGCTGACGTCGGCCGGAAGTGGCTAATCGAATACTTTTCCGATCGAAAGAATCAGATTTATTAGATAGGGAAATGGAAATAATATTAATTTATACATTTATATATAAATATATTATGTATATGTATACTCGCTATCTTCCACCTTGATAATTGAGTTTTGTTGGAATTTACTAGTTGTTTTATTAATTCTTTTTTAAGTTCATATTTATATACAAGCATATATTTTCAACCGTTAGCGTTTAAATAGGAGGATTTAATAAAAATGGAATAAAATTGAATTTCCAGTATTAAAACAAAAACCAGTTGCCTTGCAATGTTTTTTTAAATTCCTTCTTGTTTTTTTTTTAAATTCCTTCTTGTTTTTTTTTACCTTAGCTGGTCACACTACGGCAATCTTGAAGGGTAGGTTTTAACAGAGTATTGTCAAGATGCTGGTCATAGCACGACAATTTTGAAGGTATTCTTGTACAGTAATGTTCAGAACAAGTTGCTTAACGATCTCTTGTCCAAGGGATCGGAGATAAAGATTCCTTTCATAGGTAAAGTATATTGCTTGTAATTTCCACAAATGTTGTTTCGGAAATGGTTGTTACGTATACAAGCAAAGAAAATGTGAAATGTCGTACATATGTATTTCCTTCATTTATGCCTCGAAATCATGCTATCTGGAATAATTGTAGTAATCGATTTTTCGCTGAAATTAAACAGAAACATTTAAACAAAATTGAATTATATCTTTTACAACTCATGCTTTTTGCAGTTAAAAAAAATGTAAGTTATAGAACAAAAACAACTTTGAAATTCAGTACAGTCGGACACTGCTTTGAAAATTGACACTTCTATTTGCCACGAATTGCGCCATTTCCCATCAAGCTTTTAACTTTCGTTTGGTGATAATTGACAGCTATAGTATTTGTATCACACATTTTGAAAACGAATAAAACTGCTCACAAAAGTGTGGCATTAAAGGCACTAGAATAAAATCATTGCGAATAAAAATCAAAACTCCTCACAATTTCATTAGGTACTCAACTCATAATTATTCTAGTACCCACCTATCTTCGGTATTGGGATTTTCGGTACCTACGAAATCAGTTAGTATCCGTCGTAGTGCAAATCTTCAGTTCTCCAAATTTCTATAAATCGCTATCACTGAATTTAAACGATGACCATTTCTAATTATTTTTCTACGAACTTTTGCGTAGCAGAACAAACTATTGCGATAAGAAATGAAAAAAATTAAGTTTCTTAAGCAGAGCTTGAGCGCGTCGAGAATGGTCGAATAGGTTGGTAATTTGGATAAGGGTGTTTTCATAAAAAGCAAAAACACATAAAAAGAACACAAGTCTCTACGCCGCAAGTGCATTTTACAACTTTTATTACAACACAAGAAAAATTCAAAAACCAATAGCGTACGTATTTAGTATATAAAATAAACGCAGCAATATGGCAACATTCTTGGGTACAAAGGGCTATAAAGTGTGTTATATGCGAACGAAAAAATAACGTCTTATAAATAATGCAGTAGCATGCAATGTATTTTTTAATTCAATTGGTATTGGAGCGTACAACTAATATAAATGCTTTAATTTAAACAAAAGCAAATGTACTCACATTATATTGCCTAATGTTATCGTAATTTTATAAAATTTATTATAAAGTTGGAAGACTTAATTTATTCCTCTGGTCCAGTTCGGCCATTTTTTGATAATTGCGAATAAAGCATCCCCGGGACTTTCAGTAGAGCTGAACTGCCTATGACCAAATAGTTTATAACTCGTTGATATTTTCCCGTTGCGAACACCTTCGTCGATGAGGTCTTGTGCTACTTTAATTGCCGATTCACTGGGTAGCTGCCGACTAAAAGTTCCAATAAAAGCTAAACCTACGCTGCCGGCGTTGTAGCCTTTTGTATGTGCACCGACTTTACTCCAGCCCCTGCCCTCATAAACGTTACCGTCGTTTCCGATAAGGAAATTGTATGCAATATCACTAAAACCAAACGAGTCCATTTGCATTTTTTGAATATTCCGCAACTTTTGATCACACGATGACTAATAACAACACTATTATTATATGAACTCAATTAGCAAATGGTACTTTGTGACAAACTCACCCTATCATTGCAAGATTCAGAAGCAGTGTGGCTTATAATAACCTTATTAACGGGCACTGCCAAATTATCTATCTCTCCATCGGCATTTTGACCTTCCCAGTCAGCTTTCGATATAACCGATATATCAGCAACTATTAGGCCACAGGAAAGGCACAACATTAACCCCAATTGTAGTTTTGACGAAGCCATTGTGTTTGGCGTAATTCTTTTTTTATAAATTAAAACAGCGCCACCAAACGCTTTAAACGAGAGTCGAGAAATGATCGCTGGGGAATGATGACTGCGGTTGTCGATAGCCTTTTGTATGTGGCTTTATCGGTGACGTTTGCAGGGGAAACACCGTCTTATAATATAATTATATAGAGATAAGCTTCTGTTTAGCTAGGCGTTTGGTAAATATTTTACTTTCCTTCCGAGTCATGGGGAAGCATACCGTATTATAAAGAAACAATAGGAGAATCAAATGTGCCCCTTATTGGATGATGGAGTGGGACTTACATTTTGCAAAACAGAATGATTTCATATTAAATATGGGGAAATTCGATGTGTTCTCCTTTTGGTTAGTGGCACAATGATTTTTAAAAGGCTTTCATCACCTTAATCGTAGGTGAATGATATCTTTTATATCAGATGATATGTACCCACACAGGTAAGTGTGGGTATTTTGAAAGAGGATCATGATTCATACTCAATTCTTCGTATGCAGATAATATGCATTGGGAAAGTAAAATATTGTGATCGAACTAGAAACAGTCTATAGGCGGTTAAAAAATTGTCTGTTATTTTGGATTTTCTTCTAGGTATATACAGGTATTGGCATTTGACATTACCAGTCGGTATAGGTATAGGTACCTCTTCATTACAAGTAACAACTGAATTATCGTGGAGAAATCTCAGGGCCGTTTGCTGATACAACTCATAACGAATTTAAGTGCCACATAAACTCTTATGTGACAGTTTATGCCCTGAAAAAAGTAGCCCATAAGTATTTAAGGAGAACTTAAATCGTTAGAGTTGTATGAGCAAACGGCCCTCAGTCCTTTGTGTACTCTAAACCGCAATTTAGGGAATTCAATATAATGGAGTATATTTTTCACGTTTTAACAAAACCGCACAGCTTTATTTTGGTGTATACCTAAGCAGTGTTTTGTTCCCCTATTATTAACATTCATCATTCCTTCTGATTACTTTCCTACAAGTTTCTTATGTGGTATTCGATTCGGCCCCTCGCAGAGCACTGTTTTTTTGCTTCCAGAGCAATTTTTATGTTCGTTTGGTAGAAAAACAGCAATCTTTTTCAGATTTCAGAGCACTTTTGCGAATCTGTATTTTTTCTCCGATTTGCTTCAGATTTACCAATACAAGTACGTTTGAGTTTGGCAACTAGTGGAGTTTGTTTACGTTTTCGTGAAACTTTTCAACTGCAGAGAAACACAACGCTTCGGATGGATCTATTTTTGTTAATTATTTATATACTGTAACCTCAGAGAGCGAGACGGTGATAAGAGACGACACTACATTGCTATAAGGACCATCAACAAGGACATGTGTCATGTGTGCGGCACTTTACTACGAATTACACATTGCAATAGTATAGACGTGCAGCGCACTGTGAATTTAATAAAGTTAGTTAAAGTTTTCTAGATTCGTATTTCGTTTATTTTAAAAGTACAAATTTTTAGAAATCAATCTGAGTGCAAATTTCGAATGCTTTAATATAAAGTTCAACCAGTGAATGGAAAACGCTTACAAAAGTGTCGAAGGGTACACATCTTCGAACCGCACGAATATCAACACAAAAAAGAGCAAGTGAAGTTTTCATATTCGATTAGACACACGAAATCTGAAATCTGAAGAAGCCCAATCGAAAACCATATTGCTGTCTGTTGGATTTTTCTTTTTTCTCATGGAACCTGCAACGATATTGGTCTGCTTAAATAAATAGACAAGTGCGTTATTTGACAGCTGTTGTAAAATATTGTACGGGGCGACCTGGATTTCTACTGCAAACAGACCTAAATCTCTGAACGCGTTCATCGCGATTGTCATTTAAGAGACGTCAAAACTTTCACGCGGCATTAAATCTGTCGTTTTAATCAATTGCCAGCCACTTTCTTGTTTGTCGCAGAGGAGTCCAGGTCGCCAGCCCATAAACTAAAAAGTAAGTTGTATTTTAATAAGATAAGTTGTAAATGTTCAATAAGCTCTTTATAGAGAATAAATCTACCGTAACTTCGGAGGTTCGACTTTCATTGGGCAGGGGCTCTGAAGCGGCAACAAATTTTATTCTTTTTTATTTTGAATTTCGCCGCCTACACAGTTGGCAATAATTGTTGTGGAATAATGCGAATTTAAATATTTCTGCAAAGAATAAGCCGCCGCAAATTTGCAACAATTACTGTAGCCAATAAACCGCATATTTCCCTGTGGAGTTTTGCCGCTAGCCCATAGCACGCCAAGGAGAGATACAGCCGCCATTTTATTTGCCATCTTGACCGAGCAGCAAATTGCACGAGGATCGTACAAAGGCCGCCATTTTGCTCTACAATTTGCAAAGCCACGTTTCGATGTCAAGCCTAAACGAGACTTTAAGAAGAAGTGCTCGTAATAAAAGAGTAGATATTGTAGCCGATCCTGATCCACCAATAGCCGACGCCAATTCGACAGAAGACAGCGATTCCGACGTAGACAACACCATGATCGAAAATGCTGATCAGGGACCGTCAACTCAATTAGTAGCGATCCAGAAGCAAATGGACGAACTGCGTTTGCAACTTCAGGCAGCAACAGCCGCCGCTGCAAATGAAAAACGTGAACGCATTCGAATCCAAGACCTGCTTAGCCGCCATCAGCAGTCATCAACTGCCGCCTCTAACTCTGATGCTGGAACAGCTCAGTACGCGCCGATCACATTGAATTCATTGCCGCCAACTGTGTCAACAACCACTGTTTCGACAATGTGCATCGGTGCTGGAACCGCTCAGTACGCACCGAGTATATCATCATCGCTCCAGAAACCAGTGTCGACATCAGTACTAATGTCGGTACAAAATGATACTGCGAGACACCAATACACACCAATCACATGTTCCCACGAGCCGCACATACCTTCATCGTCTTTATACACGAGCGTCGCAGCATCACAGTACACGTGGTCATTGCCACATAAGCCCGCGTCAACAGCAACCATCAGTACGTATACAAGCAGCCCCTTCCATGCACAGAGATTACCATCGTTCCTGCCCCCGTTAAGTGAACAGCAAGTTAATATGCCTCCACTACAAAATAGAATATCGTCATCGTCTGCAACCAGCCAGTTAATAACGCCGCAAACGGGTTCGTATGGAAATGGCCGAAAGCTTCACGATCTGCCAAACTTCACCGGTCGTCCTGAGGAGTGGCCGATGTTTAGTACAGCCTTTCGCGAATCCACAGCAATGTTCGGATATTCCAACGTCGAGAATATCTTTCGCCTACAGAAATGCATTAAAGGAGATGCAAAGACCGTCACGGAGGCACTATTGATACACCCGGACAACGTTGAACGAGTGATGGCTGCGTTGGAATTCCGCTTTGGACGCCCAGAATGTTTACTGCAAAGCCAACTTAGCAAAGTGCGAGAAATTTCGCCTATTTCGGAGGGAAAGTTGGAAATGCTCGTTCCATTCGCCACCAGGGTGCAGAACTTTTCTACCTTTCTTGAGGCAAGTGGCCTACATCAGCATCTTGCTAATCCGACTCTCATAGATGAACTTGTCGGTAAGCTACCGATGAGTAAACGTTTAGAGTGGGCCCAGCAAAGCGTTCTTATCCAGCCGTACCCTACCGTCAAACATTTTGAAGAGTGGTTGAACAGAATCGCCAGACTAGTGTGCTTGGTCACAACAAACTCTCTTGCACCACAAGGTAAGGCAGAAAACAATCAAAAACCTAAAAGCGTTCTCTTCACTTCAGACAAACCTGGATTTAAATCTAGCGCCAAGGAACGGTCCATATCTGCTTCAGCCAACAATGATATTTGTCGCCACTGTCAACTAAAGTGGCATCCAGTACCTGAGTGCAGTGCCTACGCTAAATTGGACAACGTAGAAAAGTGGAACTTCGTTAAAAGAAACAGGCTGTGTTTCTCTTGCCTGAGATACGGCCACAACACAATCTCGTGCAAGCGCCGAAAGAAATGCGAGATTGGTAAATGCACTCGCAACCATCACTCTTCACTTCATGATCCTGACGATCCAAGTACTTCATCGCCGTCGACATCCGCTGCCGAGACCGAGGGTCAAAGGGCGCCGAAGTCTTTGCTCAGCTGTAATGCAGATGCCAACGTAAAAATACTATTTCGTGTTTTGCCAGTCAGGCTTTACAACAACGATACCGTGGTAAAAACATTTGCCCTCCTGGACGAAGGATCGTCCATTACTATCATGAGCAACGACATAGCCGGACAACTTCAATTGGATGGTCCCAAGAAAAGCTTGGATCTACAGTGGTTTGGCAAAGAGACATCGACGGAGGAGTCTTCAGAAGTAAACCTTCATATCAGCGCCGACAGAGATGATGCCGAGAGATTTTCGATGACCGGAGTCAGGACAGTTAGTGAGTTATGTCTGCCTACACAAACTCTGAGTGCCGCTGATTTGTATCCACTGTTCCGAGGTAAGACTATGCCCTCGTTCGCGGAATATGAAAACGCGAAGCCTCAACTTATCATCGGTCTTGATCACTGCCACTTGGGGGCACCAATTAGAGTGTTGGAATCCGCAAACGTTCAACCAATTGTTACGGAAACCAGATTAGGATGGGCCGTGTATGGGAGGTCAGCAATTGAGACTGGGAGTGACTTCAACGACGTCCGGATCCTTCATTGCAGTCAAGCCAGAAGTGAACAGGACTCGTACCTGGATTCTGTCATCGAGGAGTTTTTTAGCATGGAAAATTTCGGAGTGAAGAAACCAACACAGAAGCTGATTTCAGAGGTTGATGAGAGGGCGTTGCGGATTCTTTCCAGCACAACAAAGCAAGTCGGCTCTCGCTTCCAGACAGGCCTGCTGTGGAAGCATGACACGTTTGAAGTTCCTGCAAGTTTTGACATGGCGAAAAGAAGACTATGGAGCCTTGAAAATAAGATGAAGAGGGATCCCGAGTTCGGTGCGATTTACAAGAACATCGTTGCAGACTATTTGAGAAAGGGCTACGCAAGGAAGCTGACGAAAGCCGAAGCGGAATCGAGCACTCCCAGAACCTGGTACCTTCCACATTTTGGTGTGCAGAATCCGAACAAGCCTGGTAAAGTTCGTCTCGTGTTCGATGCTGCTGCGAAGGTGAGTGACGTTTCTCTAAACACCTTTCTACTCAAGGGACCGGATGAGCTCAGATCACTGCTTGCGATACTCTTTAACTTCCGTCTGAGGCCAGTAGCTGTAACTGGTGACATTAAAGAAATGTTTCACCAGATACAGATACAACCGGAGGATCAGGACTCGCAACGATTTCTTTGGAGAAACGAACCGGAACAGGACATCGGAGTCTACGTTATGCAGTCAATGACGTTTGGTGCCAGCTGTTCCCCATGCTCAGCGAATTTCGTGAAGAATCTCAACGCTTTGAGATTTACGGAGGATAGCCCGAGAGCCGTCAGCGCGATTATCCGAAACCACTATGTAGATGATTATGTGGATAGTTTCACCAATGAAGCCGAAGCGATCGACGTAACCAAAGCCGTCATATCCATACACCATAGTGCGGGCTTCGAGCTACGGAATTTTGCCTCAAATTCGAAAAGGGTGTTACAAGACATCTCTGCGCTGGAGAACGAATTGCAACCAAGATCGGAAGTTGACCTGAACATCGATGCCGCTGTGGAAAAGGTTCTTGGAATGTGCTGGGAGCCTAATAAGGATGTTTTTACGTTCAAACTAAATTTTCCGCGTGTTAACAAGGACGTTATGATGAGCCGCAGATGCCCGACCAAAAGAGAGTTCTTAAGCATAGCCATGTCGGTCTTCGATCCGTTTGGGATGATAGCTAACTTTGTCATTCATCTGAAATTGCTGTTGCAGTCAGTCTGGAGTTACGATGTTGAATGGGACGAGCCGATACCTGAGGAAATTTTTGAAAAGTGGAAGCTGTGGAGAGCAGAGCTTCCGAATCTGTCTCATTTTAGTGTGCCAAGATGTCATGACTACTTCCTGTTGTCAGCAAGCAGTATTAATCTTCACATTTTCGTCGATGCCAGTGAAGAGGCGTTCAGCGCAGTAGCTTATATGAGGGCTGAATTTGGCGAAAGGACGCAGGTTTCCTTCCTGTGTGGGAAGACAAGGTGTGCGCCAAGGAAACTGATGACGATTCCCCGTCTCGAGTTGTCTGCTGCCGTTCTGGGTATTCGACTTTCGAATACCATAGCTGAGTACCACGATATGCCGTTTACGAGTCGAGTCTTCTGGAGCGATTCGAAAACGGTTCTAAGCTGGATCAGATCGGAGCCCCGCCGCCACAAACAGTTTGTTAGTTTCCGAATTGCCGAGATACTCGATAGCAGCCGATGCAATCAATGGCGTTGGATCCCCTCCAAGTTGAATCCGGCTGATGAAGCCACTCGAGCGCGTTACCCGCCAAGGTTCCAAGCCAACAACAAGTGGGTTAACGGGCCTTCATTCTTACAGCAGCACCCCGATTCATGGCCAATACCATCGGATGATATTGAGAATCATGTGTGCCGGGAGGAAATGAGACCGAAGTTCCTGTTGCACGTCGCTACTGTGAGTACTAATCTTTTTGATTTCTCCAGGTTTTCTAAGTACTCCAAGTTGCTGAGAGCCGCGGCGTGGGTTATCCGGTTCCTGAAGGCGTGTAGACGTATGCCTATCGAAAATGGAGAACTTTCGCCAGCCGAGCTCGACGACGCCGAAAAGGTTCTCTGTTGCGAAGCCCAACGTGATGCCTATGCTAACGAGATAGCTCAACTTAGCTGTCAGCGGCATGTCGAAAAGACCAGTAGCCTGTACAAATTGACGCCATATTTGGATAACGATGGTCTGCTGCGCGTCTATGGACGTATAGACGCTGCTTCGACCATCCCGTTCACTGCCAGACGACCGATGATCTTGCCCAAGGACCATAAGTTGACTAGGATGATTTTGGATCACTTTCACCGTCGCCTGTGTCATCAAAACAATGACACTATAGCTAACGAAGTCGCACCAAGGACTGAGACGCTTCTGAGTGCTTTGGTCGAAGCAGAGAACATAATTAACAGTCGCCCGCTTACATATTTGCCGGTTTCGGTCCAAGATGAGGAGCCTCTGACTCCTAACCATTTCTTGCTAGGTGGGCCGAACTCGACACATACTCCAGGCGGCGTAGATGACCGAGTCTTATGTCTCCGCAAACAGTGGCGGATCAGTCAGCAAATCAAAGACCGATTCTGGAAGAGGTGGATAAAGGAATACTTACCAGTTCTGACAAGACGCTGTAAGTGGTTTGAGAACGTGCCGCCTATCTCTGTCGGGAACCTGGTACTCATCTGCGATGCCGATGCTCCTAGAAGTCAGTGGAAGAGAGGAAGAGTCATCAAGGTGTATCATGGGATCGACAAACAGGTACGCTCAGCCGAAATTCAAACAGCAACAGGAGTTATTCGACGACCGTCCATCAAGCTGGCCGTGTTAGATGTTGGTGAGACGTCGGTGGAACCGGAGCGCCTCACGGGGGGTGGGGTGTTGTAAAATATTGTACGGGGCGACCTGGATTTCTACTGCAAACAGACCTAAATCTCTGAACGCGTTCATCGCGATTGTCATTTAAGAGACGTCAAAACTTTCACGCGGCATTAAATCTGTCGTTTTAATCAATTGCCAGCCACTTTCTTGTTTGTCGCAGAGGAGTCCAGGTCGCCAGCCCATAAACTAAAAAGTAAGTTGTATTTTAATAAGATAAGTTGTAAATGTTCAATAAGCTCTTTATAGAGAATAAATCTACCGTAACTTCGGAGGTTCGACTTTCATTGGGCAGGGGCTCTGAAGCGGCAACAACAGCAATAGTCAATATCATCTGTTCAAAAACTTGAAAAATGTTTCTTCTGTTGTAGATACAAATGGAGTTGTTTATTTGACGAGGAAGACGAAGAAGATATCAATTCCAAAATTATATCCATATTTAATACCGTTTTCCATTGGGACAAAAAATCAATCTTGTTTTTGATCTAAATCACTTTTTGCGTTCCATTGGAAAAAAAATCAATCTTTTTTTTTGATTCGGATCACTTTTTGCAGATCTCGATATTTTTCCAGCACAGCTGTTTTATGTCATTTAAAGAAGTTTGTTTTAAAACAAATGTGCAAAGTTTCGTGAAAACCAAAATAAAGAAATACATAAACAGCAATGGACATTGTTTTGGAGGAATTATTATCTTTATTGTCTTCCTTATCATCTGGAAACTACGAATCACCAAAACTACTCCATTTGTAGCTACAACAGAGGAATCATTTTTCAAGCCGATTTCCATGGTTGCTTTTACCAAATACAAATGCAATTTGAACAGCTGATATTGTTGTCAAATAACGCACTAATTCATTCACAAAAGCAGATCAATTTCGCTGCATGTTCCATGAGCCGCATAAAATCTGAGATCTGAAAAAGATTTTTGGTGGTCCCAATGGAAAACGACATAAGTGTTTCTTTTCTTTTTGGTTTACACGTCACTTTGTGCATGTCTTTTTAAAACAAACTTCTTAAGATGTTAAAAGTATATTGGTATTATAGTGTATGTGTAAATCTGAGATTTGCAAAAAGTGATCCGAATCAACAAACAAAGATTGATATTTTTGCCCAATGGAACAATGGATCATAAAAGTGATACACAATGGAAAATCACATTAGCAGAGGGAATCTACGGGTTAAAATTTATAAGATACAAACATCAGCATCCGTAATGAATAGAAAAACCTACCAATCAGAAAACATTATTTTCCTAAATGCAGACATTTTTAGACTTTACTTCACTTTAGCAATTTTAAAGATATTGGCAGAGGACACTCTATTTATGCACATTGCATTCATAAAAAAAGCTTTCTACATTAATCCTACGCAGTGTGTAACAGAATGAAGCTTAGCCGAATACTAACTTACCATCAGAGAAAAAGTTCTTCATGCATTATTATCTGATTAAAAACACGACCAACGACGTATAATACTGAGTAAACTTTGACTTATACGCGTACATTTCTCGGCTTAATTTCATCATATACATATAAAGATAACAATTGTATCCAGAGTAATACACATTTGTATTTGTATCTTCTGCACCGTACAAATTGCAATACTCTTATAAACACCATCAACAGGGTTGTAGATAACAGATAAAGCCATTGCTGGCAAATAGAATTTTCAAATTCTTCCGCCCTTTAATCAGTCAATTCCGTTTGGTTTGTCAAACAGCAGACAGTTAGGGCTTTCTTACCAAGCTAAGCATACCTGCACTATATCTCTCGAACTGTAAGCAAAGTGCTTCCAAACAAAAAAAAATGCGTTTTATAAGCATTATTATCAGTGTGCTACTTGTGGCTACAGCTATATTTGGCATTTACCATATTGTGGTTTTGTTTTCAAACATAAGTAAGTTATTCTCACTGGAAATTGAACGCCAACAATTTAATTGGAACATTTAAGATGATCCGTCTGTGGATGGTGATGGGAAGCCCTCACCCGAGTCTTCCTTGCCTGACATGGTGGAGTGTAACGAAAATGTTACCAGTAGTGGACCATGTTTTGGGCTTGTTATGGTCACACGCAATGAGTGGCTGGCACAACCAGCACATAATCCAATAGGCAAACTTCAGCATCCGGCGAGCTGGATCATTTTGACCGATACGCAAACAGAGGAGTGCTCAATGAAGGTAAACATAGTTTTTATTATGCATAATTTGATGCACACTTTAAAGTTAAAATTTGTTGACAAATGAATTTGCGCAAGAAAAATATATTGTACAATTTTAGATCAACGATTGTAAATTTGGTTCTTAAGGTATTGGTATGTAGTACATTACTCGTACATTACTTAGCTTGTGAGTGGTTACACGCCATGAATATCTTGTTAATCGCTCACGTTTGCTCTCACGGCATTTTAACATGTGAGTACTCAATGTCATTGTTGATTGATGTGATGCTACATTGATAATCACACTGTTGGTGACACACTGACCTGTTAAGCTATAACTTAAAAATTAAAAAAAAAAATAAATTGTCACCATAACTTAAAAATTGACATTTTTAGTGGTTAGTAAGAGACAGTAAATAATTTTCGTCTTAACAAGCTTATGGGCGGTTGTTGTTAGCTAGTTTGTTGCAGAGCACTGAAGAAACATAAAGCAGCAAGATACATAGGTACTTGCGTATTACAAACAGTATCTACTCGCCTCGGTCGCAGCTAGCTACCCATCTTTTCTTAAATTCTTATAAAAAAAAAATCGAGGAACAAATTGACAGAATGTGGGTTTCTTTGTCTATTAAAAATAGTTGTAGGTACTCCATTGGAATACAGCATAGCTTATGTATACCATTATATAAAACCTTGGAAAGTTAAATAAAACTAACCTCAAAATGATTGCGTCTTTCTTTCAGCCTAAATGCATTTACATAGTGCGTAATATACAAGGAGATCACGTCCTATCAAAGGATGACATCAAATACAATTTTCTTATTAACACTCAGGGAGATATTTACGAAGGTAGAGGGTGGACACTACAAAGCGCTCAAGAAGCTGATGATTACCGAACGAAGAGTTATTGGATAGCATTGATTGGGAACTTTACTGCTACACCAGCTTGGGAAAAGCAATTGCAAGGTGTGCGGCGTTTTGTAGAACATGCTGTATCCGCGGGACTGTTAATTTCTACATACAATATTTATTGTTCACAGGATATCTTCTTGTTAGATAAAGTCAATGGCAAGGTTAATAGTAGCTATACGGAGTGTTTAAATACAAATTGAATTTTATTTCCTGATTTTTTTTTTCTTATAACTAACAACAATCTCTGGTAAACAAAAAAAACATTATAATGTAGAATTTTTGCCAGCCTGTAAGAATTCTAAGCGTTTCCTCGGTACATGAGTAGAAGAAAAGGTGGAGATTGGCCAAAACCCTTTAGAGAACCCTTATTTTATTTATTGTCGTCATATTTTCTCGTCAATGCAGCTCATATTACAAACTACGAAGTGTACGAACTAATATACTTCGAATACTAACGCATTTTCACCGTTTTATAAACGTCTCAAATACCGTAAGTATAACCACGAAAAAAATACATTTGTCTTAATTCAATCAAATTGTCTAAACAGACCCTTAAATGGCAAAAAAATCATTTCTATTCACAATAACATATTTTCCTAGTTCACAATGCATGTTAAGAAAAATCCATAATTTATCTTTTGCTAAAAAGTTTAGAATCCACAAACTTTCATGTGTAAACCCATCTGTCTAAAAGTTTGCAAAAAGTGAAAAGTCAACCGTATCCAAGTGCTCTTGTTCCTCGAATACTTTTGCCCTCTAAAACCTTTGTAAAATAAATGCATATTAGCATTTAATTACTTCTAAACTATTCGAGAACATTTTTCTTGAGTCAATTCACCGACTGAGTGGTTTTCTACGGTTAATTTCACAATTGAAAAAAGCAGCTCGTCAATTTTTTTTTTAATAGTTCCAGTCATCTTGCATGAGAAGAAGGCGTTCGCATATCAAGAGAAAGAGTGAAAAAAAAGAAAAAAAGACAGACAGGCGACAAAAACTGACAGCTCCGTTGTCGAGGTTATGTTTTGTGGCCACTATCGCTATCAATTACCTACCATTGTCGTCACCCAAGCAAGAAATAGTTTTCCTCAGGATCAGTGCTCCTAGAATACTTTGTGCACATCTATTGTAACGAAATTAAGCGTTCGTTAAGGCGAAATTGCATTAAGTGTATAATCCCCGTTATAAGAAAAGGCAGAACAAAGCCAGATAAATTTTACCAGTAAACGCAACGAAATGATTATAAACCTTAAGGTGAAGACTCTGGACTCGCAGACCCACGAATTCAGCATAGACAATGAGGTAAGGCGTTTTGAGGAAAAGCTTGTAATTAAATCGATTTCGTTTCGGAAGTGCATTTTTCCTCTTGTATGATGAGGAGAAGGTATTTTATATATTTTTTTTGGGGTGAGTCACATCGACATCTCCTCTTGTAGTAGGTAGGTATATAGTGTTGGAAGAGTGGAATGTGCGCTTTGTAGAGGAATGATCGGAAACGCTCATACCATTGGACACCTATTTGATTGAGAATTTGGCTTTTGTATTCATGGTTTCTGATTGGACATAATAATGGATGACGAGAGACCCGTGTTGACAATTTAGAATAATATTTTGTACAGTGCGGTTAAAAGTCTTAAGAAGTTAACTGTGATTATTTATTATACCTAACAAAAGTAGCAGAAATCACTTCAAGTTATATGTATAGTAACATTATTTGTCTTCTGTCTTAAAGTAAGTGAACAATTCTAGGTTTTTATCGCCTCAGTCGAAGTTTACCTGCACTTACAAAAATACATTAGGATAACATTCAAGGCGCCGGGGTTGCTCATTTTTTATTTTTTATCATATCCACATGTCCTGCCGATTTTGTTTGTTAGGTCATGAAAATGAACGTTTATATACCTTTTATTGGCAGAATGGCAACGCATTCCACAATATGAGATTTTAACAATATGGCGCCACTGGTGGATATACACCATTAACTAAATATTTGACCTTTGAGATCCTGCTTTTTTTCCCAGTGTATTTCTTTTCCCGGACTTGTGTGACAGAGTTTCTTCGCTTTTGGTTTTCTAGATAACTATAAGGCAGTTTAAAGATAAAATTGCCGAGAAGACTAACATTGCAGCGGAGCAACAACGCATCATTTACTGTGGACGAGTTTTGGCCGATGAGAAACAGGTCAAGGAATATGGTAAGCCATAATAAAGCTGCACTCCGCAGTCATACTTATTCATTTCTGGCTTGTTTGTAGATGTCGACGGAAAAGTCGTACATGTGGCCGAAAGGCCTCCGCCATCGGCAAGGATTCCAGCGAATTCGTCGAGTTCATCATCGACAAGGCGTAGCGAGCGCGGTGAAACACGCGGAATGCGTAGCTCTCCATTGTTTCGAGCACTTGACGGCATGGTAGTTGGTGCTATGGCCATTCCAATGAATGCTGGGGTGGTAAGTTTGCGACGCGGGCTCAAGATTGCACAATATAAATGCATTGTTCTTTTAAAGCAAAATCAGCAAACAACGATCAACCCGTTGACTTCATCATCATCGTCCTTCTGTATGAATAGAATAACAGTGGCTCGTCATATGTTGGACTGTGCCAACAATATTGCAGCGTATTTGGAAGATCCAGAAAGGGTAAGCATTTTTAAGAGAGGGTTGGGTTACACGTAGTGGTGATTTGTTGGATTGCGCAAGAAGTAGTTTGGTTTAGCCAATTGTTACATGTTACATGTTAATTCCTCTTAGGGTCTTAATAATACATCACTTGACATATTGGCTCAGGGCCGTTGGACCATGGAATCGACCGTTGTGGAAGTTGGTATCACTGACATCCAACAAAATCAAACCCATAATATTGTCGAGGCTCTGCAGGGTGCTGTGTCAGCAGCACTTCGTCAGAATGTCAATACAAACGTTACGGTTGTGCAACTGCCAACTGTTTTTGGTACGAATGGCGCTGACCCGACCTCTGAGCAATCGGACACTGATAATCAATCGTCGAACAGTGGTGGTGATTCAACAGAGAATATGGATGATGCATCAACAGAGCATGCAGTCTCAATTGATGATACTGAATCGCCCATCGTGATTGGACCGACCGTGCCATTAATTGATACTGCTGAGCCCGATGACGGTGGTGCAACATCAAATTCTTCACAAAACTCTGATCAAAGTCCAAGTCGCCAGCGAACAGGAACTCGTGTATTGGCCGAAGTTATCCAACAAATGCGAACTGTGCAAGCTCGTCTGAATCCCTTCATCGATCAGTATTATGAGTTGTTGCAGAATGAGCCGACATTTGGGGAAAACGTAAGAAAGCCAATTTGAAGCAGCTGTCAGATATTATTTGGAAGGTTTTTATTTCAGGACACCACTGGTCGTGATAATACACAACGACTTTTTGATCGTGTGTCAGAAGCTTTCCACTATCTTTCCCATGCGCAGCATGCTATCTCCGACTTGATGTTGGATGTGTCGCAGCCATCGCCACGCTTTTTGTGTTGTCGTCCGATTTTAGTCGAACAGAGCGGATATGTGAGCTCAAACAATTACATGGCCTACAACCCGTCGTCGGGAAGTGGCCCTGCAATTATTCCTGGAACTATGCCACGACATCAGTTGTCAAGGAATACACCGCAGTCCTCAGTTAATACGCCAGCTGCTTCAGCTGCTGCTTCTGCTGCACCTACTTCACCTGCCACACCAACGGCATCAACATCAACCGCATCTGAAGAACCTGCAGTGAGCACTACTACAGGGAATGCAGCAACACCGGCAGCAGCGTCAGGCGCCACGCCTACTCCAACAGCCTCACTGCCGACAACCCCTCCGTGGATAGGAATCAGTGCAGAACAAGGAAACGGATCACCACCAACACAAAACTTATCAGGTCAGTACTTCTCTGTCTTTTTCTTTTTTTTTATAATTGTTTCTATTGAATTATTTGCTGAAGTAAGGCTTTTGACAGTAGATTCACATTTTGTATGTAACGGTGCTTTTGCTTTTTATATTTTTATATTTTTTTGTTTGCTTTCTAGATGCGAATGAACTAGAGGTTGTACTTGATCTTACTCCGAGAAGGGTTTTCGTTCGTACGTTTTAAATGCTTTTTTGGTTTTATTTTCATGTAACTAACTGAGTTTGTTCAATTTTGTTTTCCGTTTATTTTTAACTAAACTAATAGTGTTCAAATGAGTTCATTTTTCGAAGTCTTGTTTTCTGTTTCCGCTTCCATACAAATCACCCAAAGATCAGCTGTTTAGCTAAGGAGTAGATTACTTCCGTGCTGTAAAGAAATTACTTCATTGGAGTTTAGCTGCTTCTCAGTTTGGAAATCATTGTTTGTGTTCGATCGGCGAACATAAACCCTGACTAAAAAATACCGCTCTACACAGCAAGTGTGCACATCGTTAAATTAAAACTATGCATGACTCCGTACATCTGTCCAGTATGTCTGTGTCGTCCCTCCATTACTTAGGATTTTATAGCATCAACTAAAGAATGCGATGTCCTGAATCCATACTGATAGTTTGACAGAACTCGTTTATTTTCTACAACAGCCATCAGTGTGCTGAATATGATTCATTGAAGGACTTTTCCCTATGATTCTATTGTTGGGAATCGTCGTCGTCGATCCCAGGCACGTTGCTTCTATTTGTCCCTACCAACCGCGTACGTTATAGCTTGGACTGTAAAACGCGGACGAAAAATGAAGATCCTCCTCGCTGTAGTTCAAGGATTAGTATTAGATAATCTTTTCACATTGTATAAACTCAGCTTTGTACAAAGTCCTTTGAAAAACTTTCCCAAACACCCTTATTCCTTTTTGTGTGTGTTTTTTGTCGGTTCCATCCAAAATTTACCTCTTGTGACGATAACATTTAATCAAGAACAAATGATTTCATTTATTTTCGCAGCAAACCATCAAATGCAAGTGGCCCGTCTCATTCAAGCCGTCGTCAATTCAGCTCCTATCGATGCAGACTTTCATGTTCAAATTAACGCGCCCAGCATTCTGTCTATTGGTGTGCCATTAAACGTATCTGTACGTCCACAGCAAACACCATCTTCTACTGCTGCCGCATCGACATCATCCCAGACACCAGCATCGTCAACTCAACAACAACAGTCAACTGCAACGACAGCTACCCCCTCAAATGCAGCATCGGATTCAAATACGGCAGCATCGGGTGATACGAATCAGGCTCGTGTTACCACAGCGACTCATCCAACAACATCAACTCAAACACGCTCAACAGCCCGTCCACAGGTTCAAGTCGCAAATATACCATCGGCTTGGAATACCCGTGTGATACCCGCAAATATGTTATCTTCCTTCGATAGGTGAGTGAAGCGACCAGTGATTTAACACATTTCTATTACTATTCCCATTTTAGATTCTTACCCTGTAACAGTCACCATATCCGCGATGGGGAGACCCACGACCAGGGTCCTAGCAACAGCAATGGTGTAAATCAGCAATTCACACAACCGCGTCTACAAACTCGAATTTTACGTCGCGTTCGAAGGCCCAACTCGACGCCAGCAGCTGCCAATACAGATAGCGCTGCAGCTTCTACAACACCGACGCGCTCGCGATCGCCAATATCTCGCGGTGGTAGCAGCACCAGCGCTATCGCTGGACAACTAAACATAATTGCCAACATTAGCAGGATCAATCGTTTGCGTAACCAATACCTGTCGTTCATCGGAGCTTCAATGTTCAATGGCGCTCCAATTAATGCAGATGGCATGCCCGCAGCTGTGGAGAAAGCTATCCACTTTTTGAACGATATTCTCATTTTTCTGCCGCAGTACGACATGCACGAGTATAACTCACGTGCGTCCGTCGAGAAATTGGTTCGCACTAGTTTGCCTCTGATTATAAACCTTATAGAGGATCCCAATGATCGGCTTAACTTTGAGACGCGCTTGAGTGACTCTTTGAAGCAATTATTCACACGGCTGTTCGTGATTCTATTTGTTTGTGTGGGACGAATGAATGCTGAGCTGTATTGGACTCAAATTACACAGATGATTATGGTGGCAATTCGCAGCCGTAAGTAGCGTGAAGCTGTCCTTCCCATTAGGCTGTCATGACAATATAATTTGTTCTTATAGATTTCCAAGACGAAGCATTAACCTTCTTGCAGTCAAATATTAGAAGCTGCAACCCAGACGTAGAAAACGAGACAACAATTGACGATGTAAAGCAGTTCTTGGTACTGCGGGATCCCTCAGTAACAGCTAGCAACAATGAAGTGACAGTAAGTACAGGCCATTATTAAAATAGATGAGAGAACTGTTGATGTAAATCTGTCAGTAGAACAAATTTAGCAATTGTGGCGTTTTTTCCTCTTGTTCACATTTTGAGTTGCGTCCACAAACCTGGATGTTGTTTCTGTTGCCTTGTGTACATTCTACTGTCAGTTAAACAAAAAAACCACCACCCATGATTCTATGAGCGAAATTACAAAAAATATCTTCTTATCATTTATCCTACAGCCAATGGATACAGACTCGTGTTCAGCTTCGGGTTCTGCTTCATCAAGTAGTAACTTGGAAACATTAATAATGCCACCAGGAGCACGCGATGAAATCCTGCCATTGATAAATGTAGGCTCCGAGCCTTGGTATAGAAATTTTCCAGCATCTTGGCTCCCCATTATGACCCGTGATATCCAACGACAGACACGACAAGTAAGTAGAACCAGCAGAACCCAAAAACGAAATCCCAAATTAACCGTATAATTAGGCAACTCAGCCACCATTTTCAGACACATACATTTCTGGCATGTCTGCCAAGAGGCGAAAACTTATTCAAAGTACGAAACCACCACATGACGTCAAATCGCTAGTTGCCGAGAGTGTTCGACGTGCAATCCAAACGACTGGACTACAAAATCCCTCCTCATCCAATCCAACTAACAGCACAGATGATATTGCCAATGCAATCGCCACAGACTCCTCCGTACAGGCGTCATACTGTGAAACACTCCGCTCCAATATCAAGGAACGGCTTAAGACCGACAGCGACTTTACCGCTGACAAATTTCCACATACATCGACATATTTCAACAAACAAAATTAAAATAATAATAACATCGCACTAAACACAAATAAATCATAAAAAAAAATCACACACACAATTTAAGTAGATATAAAACACAAACAGAAACAAGCAAAGCAATTCCCCCTGGGAGACGCCAGGCAGACTTGAAACTTAAATTATTAGCTCTTTTATCATATTTTTTTTTTATTTTTCGTTTGTTTAGCGCTTTTTCATTTTCACTATTAATCTAGACTTGTGGTTAGTTTTCGTTTTGTTTATATAGTAATTATAATATGCATCCCATTTGCTGCATTGCTTAAAACTTAGATAAATCGCTTGCATCAAAATAAGCTATAAATTTAACGTTTTTGGGGTAAAGTATTGTAAATAAATCGAAATAAATCTATTAAGAAACAATTAAGATTTATTGCTTCACAAGAGGTTATTGTGTCGAAAAGTAACAGTTAAATAACATTAATTCCATCACACTCGAACAAGACTACTATTACAGATGCCACAGGCACGACACAACGTGTCCTCTTCCTATATTTGTATAGATAATCAATATACATATAAAATTCTAAAGTTTTCTTTGGGTTTGTTGTGTAGTTTAGGCACGTTTATTTTGTTGTTTTAATTTCCTTGTTTCATTAAAATTGACCCAATTTAATTATGATTATCGTTAGTATGTATTGTAATTTTTTTTTCTGATGACTGAGAAAATAGCTCTGTTATACGTGATTACGGTTAAATTTATTAAACATATTAAACGAATTTGTGTAATAATAATGAACACTTGAACTTTTACTGAATAAAGTTAAAAAAAAGTAAATAAATCTAAACTTAAATAGGCAAATCGAAATGTTTTCACTGGAAAATCTGATGCCTTGTCTCACGTCATAATGGAATTATGTGCGTACACAGCATGTGTTGGTAATAGGTATCAGGAGGTGTTGCCGAAGCAATATCTCTTGAAGCGAACCTCTTAGCTGGGACTAGGAAACTAAATCAAGAGTATGATAAAAGACAGCAAACATTTTTGGATTTTAGCTTATGGAGTTCGAAATAGAGACCCATAGATTTGTTCTCCGAGCTTCTAAGTTCAAAACATAGAGAAAAGTTTCCTTAACTAGAGTAAAAACAAAGCTTCTGGAAAGCCTTTTTATAAGATGATAGACAGCGAGTTACTGATGAATGTCAGGGATGTTTTGAAACAAAAAGCAAACAACTCTTTAGTCAGGTGGTTATATGTATAATGAAGAACGGTTGAATGCTTCAGCACTAGACAAATCGTCTCTGGTTTGTGAATCCCGAAACCTTCAATAAAACTTTAAGAAAAATAGGTTACAGAGAAACAGAATCTTGACTTAATCGGTCAGACTTAAAGTAAACTATTCTTTAGTGTTTTTGTGAAAATATTTGGACGAATCTGCAGCTATGGCACTTTGCAAACTTTGCGTTTTTTTGTTATATCGACCAAATGAAAGGCGCATTTTCGAATGCATGTATTGTTTTGTCATCACCGATTAAAATTGCTGGCTATAATAGAATCTAAATTCAATAGAAGGGGATACAATTCTGCGAGAAGGCGCATTTGCAATTTTAAAACTAATTTAAAACCATTCAGAAAAATGACTCCGCGAAACAACGACCCAAAAGTAAAAATAAAATAGGCTCACAAAAATATGCGAACAGTACAACAAATTTGTTTTACAATTAAATTTGTTTTGGCTCTATATAAACAAATTGGGCATTTTTGCCATATAGTACGAGATCCGACTCTTGTTGTAAACCATGAAAATCAATGATTGGTTTCATTAAAGAAACAATTCAACTTATTCGCATTTTAACAATATAGCTATAATAACCAACCAATGGCATTCAGTAATGTAAAAATTTGGTATTACCGAACTTGGGGTTCTCAGTATGATTTGTCTATGATCTATATATGAATCATGCGAGTAAAATACAAAAACCGCTTAATGATGTATTATTCAGTTTTTTTTGATTGCTTACTCATGCGAATCTGTTTGAAACAAATTTCATGAGAGGTATTATATGCTCAGGTCAGATCGTGATCTGCATAGACTTATGTTGTATTCGATTGGGCGCTCTCAGAGCACTTTTTATGTTCTTTTGGTACAAAAAAAAACATTCTTTTTCCGATTTCAGCTTCAGAGTTTGTTTACGTTTTTGCAAAATTTTTGAACTGCATTGCATCGGGTGAATCTATTTTTGCTAATTGTTTATTATTTTTGTACAAATGTTTAGTAACCAATCTGGGGGCAAATTTAGAATGTTTTAATCAGAGACAATACTGAGACCACCAACTCCGACCGATTTCCCGTTACTTAGCCTACAAGCTATATTTTTATGGGGTGGCAAATGCTAAGTGCGCTTGTATTGTTACATAGAAATTCGTATTGACAAATGTCACGTAACTTCAAAAATTCCGATTCACCAACACACTCGCACCTTGCATATGCCACTTCCGCTGTGGGCAAAGTTGCTGAAATTATTCGTTACGTGTGCATAATATTTTTTTTAAGGAATAAGTGGAGATTTGCTTAAAATATATATGAAAAATGAACAATGCAGATTATTTGAAATAAAATAGAAACATATTGAGCAAATTTTATTCAGTTTTCTAAGAAAAATTTACGCATGAAATCGAAGTTAATGATATTCAAAAGCGCAAAATACGCAACCATGTTTGTCATAATAAGTTTTTAGTATACAGAACATCTCATTTAGCTAGTTTTATTAACCAAAGAAATCAAATTATTCGCCTTTTAACAACATATAATTACTAACCAATGGCATTCAGTAATGTAAAAATGTGGTATTCCCGAACTCTAGCTCATTTCCCCACGGTTGCCGAGGTTGGCAGCATTTATATTTGTATTTTTTGTATGTTTTTGCATGTACACGGATTCTTAATTGACAAAACACCGATAGGAAAACAAAATGGCGAATTTGAAAAAAAAAAACTGAGGGGCCCAGCGGCAAGAGGATTGTGAGTCTCAGTATCATTTCTCTCTGACCCCCACCTCGCAATCCCTTTGCCGCTTGCCCTGAATTTTTTTCCAAATTCGCCATTTTGTTTTTTTATCGGTGTCAATTAAGAATCCGTGTGACATGCAACACGATACAAAAAAAAAACAAAAAATAAACGGTGCCAACCTCGGCAACAGTGGGGAATTGTGTTAGAGTTCGGGGATATCACATTAATGAGAGCCATTGCTTAGATATTATATGTTGTTAAAAGGCGAATAATTCGTTTTTGTAAGTCAATACAACTATCTACAGGAGATGTTTTACATATAAGAAACTTATTAAGACAAAGATGGTGTAATATCTCAAAATGTTTTTATTTTCCTTCAACCAATCTACATTGTTCATTTTTCATATAGTATATTTTAAGCGCTTATTCCTAAAATAAATATTCACAGTTAATGTCCAAAACACATGTGCAGAAATTCTTGACGCAGCACAGAACGCAGTGCTGCAAGTAAAACAGATGTGCAGAAAATTATTTGACATGCCTTTCATCGGCTAATATGGCTACTGTTATTCAGCGACTAAGCAGCTGATGTGTTTGCATCCAAAACAAACACGATCAGCAAATGTCAAAAGCCGATGATGCCTTGAAGTTGCAATTTTCATTTTTTCTTTTGTGTTGTTGGTACGCTTGAATTTTGCAGCAAATTTAGAAATTAGAGACATGTACAGTGCTGCGGTTAGTGCAGAATTTACGTGTGCGAATATCCATATAAACGTGTATTCTAATCTTGCTGCGCAGTGATTTCTGCACATGCAATTTGGGCATAACAAATAATTTCAAATTTTGCCCGCGGATGTGGCATAAGCAAGGTGCGAGCGTGTTGGTGAGCAGGAATTTTTTAAGTCAGGTAACATTTGTCAATACGTATTTCTATGTAACAATACTAGCGCACTTAGCATTTGCCACCCCATCAAAAAAATAACTTGTGTTGTAGGCAAGTAACGGGAAATCGGCCGAAGTTGGTGGTCTCACTGACTCAGTATTGTATCTGGTTCCAACATTAGCGCTGGTGTTCTTGGTTCAGAGCGAAATGAATTGGAAACAAATTATAAGAAGCAGATAATAAACACGGTTGTATAATGTATAGGCTTCATTTTTAGCATGAACTTTTTTAAAATATAAAAAAATGTTAGAATACATTTCCTCTGTTAACTTAAACAAGGAAGCAAGTCTATTCAATAGTTCCTCTGTTTTAAATTTGTAAAATTCGATGAGAATTCCATCCGAGTTATTAATCTATAAAAAATATCATTTGAAAATTTTCAGAAATCTTTGTTGATTGAAGTATATGGAAAAGTGGCTTTGCAAAATATTTAAAAAAAAGCAAGACAAAAACTCATTCGCCATTGATATACGAAAATTGTGCAAAATACCCAATAGGTATCTCTAGCTTTCTATGGAGAGTGCTAGAATCAATTTTTGGCCAGAGCTTGTATGAAACCGACATTTCAGTAGCTATGGATTGCTAGTATGTCAATGGTGATCTGGATCTTTCGCTATAGCGGAATTTCGTAAAACTAACTCATTGATACCGATTCCTCAGTTGTGCACAAAAATGCATTCAAACATTGTCCTTGCTTTTACTTGATCTCATCTATTTCCGGCCAAACATTTTCCTTTGCCACTTTTTTTTAAATAAAATTCGACCCGCGCACAGAGTGATTAACTATACCTGAATAACCAGCCTCGACAATCCGTGCGGCCAAAAATTGAATGCAAATGAACTAAAGAGACGAGATATTTGTCGCCTCGACCAAGTCAATTAATAGCGAATTTGTATCGTAGACGTAGTTTCTTCAGACATTTATTCTCAGTGGCAAAGGGTAGTGCAGTAGTACGCACCACACACTTTCGAAAAAGTGCAGTAGCAATTAAATATTCAATTAAATTTCTATTTAATTAGCTTATGCTAGTATAAAACAGACATCTGGCGCCTCAAATCCAAGCCAATCTGTAAAACGATCCATCGGACACATGCAGTTAATAACCCAGCCAGCATATCTCGAATCGCTTACGGAAGTCATGTTATTTTCAACGGACAAATATGCTACCACATTACCATAACTCGGTCTCGGCTATAGATTGGCGACAGTAGCCGCAGAACCATCAGCAACAACATTATCACCATCTCCTGGATCAGCAGACACCCAATTACCATGGCATTTAGTGTAGCACGAATCGAAATGAGCATGCCACGAGCGCACCACAACGGCCGCATGATTAATACAACGCCACACTTCAGCGATCAGAGAGGAGATGGATTATCATGTTTAGATTTATCTCGGCACATTCCTGATGCGCGGTGCCGGCCGGCTTCAGCCGCATCTTTCGCATACCAATTCGAACACATAATCCCCCAGTTGTTGTAGTCGACCGTCGAGTCGTCCACATATATCAGATTTGGATTTCCCTAAGTGACGTTACTTCATTTCTGAGCATAAATCATTTGGAAACTTTTACCAAGAGATAACCTCAAACACGATCCACTACACGAGTTGACGATGGCATGGCGCCTGGTTAATTGCGTGCACTCGCATTCATTTTCAATTGTGATTTGATGACGTACTTGAGTTTAGGAGGGACAACGACGTGGGGCTGTCAAGTGCCACAAGTTGATGCAACGAAGTGCGTCCTTTCTGACATACAAGAACGTACGGGTGGCAGTCAGTTAGTTAGTCAGTGTACGAGCCACGCCAGAAGAACTGATTTTGACTTGAGTTGCGGAGATTATCGAAATCAACAACAATGGATGGTTGTGTTTTTTTTTTCTGTGTTATTTGCGAAGAAAATATGTGAACTTTTGAATGGAAATTGCTGCTGTAAGACGTCAGAGCTCAGAAAACAAATTATTGTGGAATGCTGTGGCTGTCGTCAGTCAGAGTGTTCGAAATTTTTGGCAACACAGCGCCAGAATATATTATGGCAGATGCTACTCGGTGAGGAATTTTAATTTGGACAATAAGTTAATTAAACTTATTTTAGGGTACATCAAGGAGATTTGTTGAACGTCGCAATTAAAAATATCAGAGAAAGTGCAAGGTTCATTTGTCATCTTGTACATGGGTAGCTATAAATTGTGGTTGGATAAAATTCCTTTGAGACAGGAAAGGTGGCGCCTAGTTGGGACTGATGTTTATCAGACTTTTATAATTATTGGTCATTTGGAGGCATTTGTTAAATTGTATAATACAGGTTGTCTGGAAATCAGTGTTCACAGGATCATGTCAAATATACACGGTGAGTAGCTAGTACCCAATCATTGTTTGTGTCAACTGCGGAATACTCACGTCCGTGAACGAGAAAAACGCTACTGAATTAGTTTTTCTTTTTCACTAATGCAGTTGAACGTTTAAAACGATACATTGTTGAGACAGACCTTTTAAATCAGTTTATATTTCATTCTGGGCCTTACTAATAATCATTTATATTTTGTAGGTCACATTATGGAATTTTATGGAAAATGGAAAATTTCACCATTGTGAGTTCGAAAAAATAGCCTAGACACTAAAAATGATTATTATTATCGCGGAGTGGCTATATTTACCAAACAAACTTTGCAATTTTGAGCTTCCGTAAATTTAAAGTAGAGACCAAAATTTGTTATTAGTAAAATGTTAAACACCATCTAAATAAACTTCTCTAAAGTAACTCAAAATTAATCCTAAAGATCATCAATAAAGCTTCTTAAGAGCACGATCATACTGTAATAATCCTACACATTCCTTTTCTATTCCCTAATCGTTATCAGGGTTGTTTTCTATCCGTGATACTAATTTTTTAGTATTCGGTCTAAATTTTTCGAACTCACAATGTGTACATTTTCCATACAAAATTGCATATCGTGACGTACAAAATATTTATGTCGTTTTCCATTGGGACCACCAAAAATCTTTTCAGATCTCAGATTTTCTGCGGCTCAAGGAACATGCAATGAAAGACAATGGAAATTGATCTGCTTTTGTAAATGGATTAGTGCATTATTTGACAAAAATATCAGCTGTTCAAATTGCATTTGTTTTTGGTTAAATCAACCATGGAAATCGGCTTGAAAAATGTTTCGTCTGTTGTAGATACAAATGGAGTAGTTTTGGTGATTCGTAGTTTCCAGGTGACGAAGAAAACAATGAAGATAATAATTCCTCAAAAATTATATCTATGTATTTCTTCATTTTGGGTTTCAGGAAACTTTGCGCAATATCGTTCCATGTTCCATGAGCCGCGTAAAATTTGAGATCTGAGAAATATATCTGGTGGTCCCAGAAAACGACATTAAATAACAAAAAATGTTCTTCGACTACAAATTATTATTGTTCAGACCTGGTTAATCCATTGCAGAGATTAATGCGTTGACGTTGAGCCTATAAAATAAAAAAATCAACTTGAAAGAAAACGTACTAATGACCGCCTGGTAAAGAGTGTGGGACGCATATTCAATACTATTAAATTTACCATGAACCATTTCCATTTATCTTTTTGGAATTATTTTGTGGCGCCTCTCTATTTTTATAAAAAAAATTTAACATTCATTCAGGAATTTTAAACCTGAAATACGATGACAAATATTGGTATATTTTAATTCTGATATCAACAAATGATTTTTATTTTTAGATTGACACTTCTTGTTGTTTACCGGCAACAACAGACACTAAATAGCCCCCACGCACCTTAAATCCAGTGAGTGCTACAAATCTGTATGGTGATGTGCACTTGACCCCTTGACAGAATAAATGTTAAACACACACTTTTTGACAGAGCGGTGACGGTTGCCTTAAATTAGGCCTAACACCTAACAGTTTGTGTTTCTATTTACGTGGGGAGATTTGATATATTTAGGTTATGTGTCTTTTTTTATATTTTACATATTCAAAGTAAAAAATATTATTTAATCGTTTACGTCAAAAGGAGCTCATTCGGATAATCACGGCGATGAGGTGAGACAATCAATAGGATTGAAGTTCAGATGAGTAGGTATTTATAAGAAAAAAAAAAATGTTATCTTAAAGAATTTGTGTGAATTTGAAATTTGTCATCTATATAAAAGATTATTTTTGTAGAATTTGATTTTGATGAATGATAATGTGAGTCTGAAAGAGTTCCGCCCCGCTTGTCTGTCATCTTGTATAAATGTTTTATTTTAAATATAACACTTTTCTGATTCATACTCATCCTATGGCCAAAATAAGAGATTAATTGACTTTTGGTTCCAATTATAAACTAGGACTGATCACCTTTAATTCAGAATTTAGAAAATGTATCTAATAAATACTGTGAGGAGAGAAACATGCAACAAAGGCTGCCTAATTTACATAGAAGCATCATATAAGGCAAACAAAAGTACACTCTTGACAACCGCGAAGAAATCATTTTCCAGTATACTACTTTTGTTGCTGAACATACCTATTTCCATGAGATGAGACCTTGCAGAAGTAGATAATATAATTCACCCAAACAAAGACATTAAAATATGACAGATTGACGTTTAAATTAGATCAGACTCTTGTGGCATTAAACATCACAATCTTAAGTTTTGAAACTTCGCGTTCAAAAGTGCATTCAGCTTAGGAAAATCAATGTAGACTTTCAAGACTCTAGTTTAGTAAGTCTAGACAGATGGCTAACGTTATGTGCTTCAGTTTTTATTGACATAGATTGGGGACGTTCAAGAATTTAATTTTATTAAGTTTGACGGTTTACCGGCTTGATGTACCTCAGCTTTGATTGGCATATAAAGGGTCTTTCATTTGCAATTTGACAACTTAAAACTTTCAGCGTGAACGCCAAAGATAATGGAATACAGAGATATATATCTTTCCAGTGGAAAAGCGGCTGCCTACAAGCTGTTTTCCCGAAAAATTCATGAAGTCACGCACATATGCTCATATCTTTTCTAGGATATGTGAGTTCATGAATTGGACTTTAATGCAAGAATTCGCTATTCCGAAATGTATATTTCACTATTTTTCTTATTTTAATCGAAGCGTTAACAAAAACCAAACAAGTTTAATACCAAACACAAAACAATTGAACAGCGCGATGCCCATAAAACCAAAAGGAATGTTGGCCGGCCATTAGCAACATGCTTTTTTGTACCTCACACGTATTCACAGACGGGGGTTGAAATTACAAAAACAACAATGTAAACAAATGGGTTTTGGAGGGATAGACGTACGAAAGATATCCATCTCTTTTATTCATTCATCTCTGGTGAACGCACCCTTGAACTGATTACCGAACTGTCAATGTCATATTTAAATGATTTGGTAAAATCAACATTTTCATCATGGTGAATTACACGAAGGAACAACGATTACAAATTATTAAAATTTACTACTAAACCTCCGAGTCGGTGGTCGCGACTATAAGAGGGTTAACGGCAATTTTCAATTTTCTTCAGCGATGAATCACATTTTTGGTTAAACGGCTTCAGCAATAAGCAAAGCGTTACTGGGCAGGTGAGAACCATCATGTGCACATGAAACAGCACTTAATGCCGGTGGCGTCATTGGGCCGTTTTTATTCGTCGATGAAAATGTTCCATTTTCAAACCATTTCTTCATTGTTGCTACTGTTGGCTTCGTATGGCTGGATTCCGGTAATTTGTTTTTCCTTACAAAATATCCTCTAAAACAAGCTAGAATATGCAATTTATTTGTCGCTACCATGTCTTACAAGAGAATAATATCCTTTTCAATGCAATATGGAGGAATGGAGTGATTTTATTATAAACAACTATAAAAAGTTCTAATAAACAAGAAGTTTGAAGTTACGGAAAACGATTCGTAGATTCAAGAAAGACTGTACCATAATATAACAAATGATAAGTACCAAAGCTGCCTCTGTATTCTAAACTAGTTAATGATTGCGAAAACCGCTGGAAAAGCTTCAGAGATCGCTTCGTAAAGTCCCAGAAAAGCTAGTTGTTATCTTAATTTTGATATGACAAGATTTAGAGGAGAGACAACCCTTCGGACATCATTAATAACATTCTCCACGTGGTGATTTGTACATTCGGTTTTTGAAATCCGAAAGTCTTCTTCAAATAATCTCGGCTAAAATATTCCTATTCTAAAAAAAGTTTAATAAAGTAGGCATGTTTGTTAAACATAATAGATAATAATCAAAAACACTCAGTTTTTAAGGCCGTTGTATGTAATTATTTCGACGACTCACAGTAGTTGTTTTAATTGCGTGCGGGAATGCGGCAAGTCCTACTTTATTTGCTTTGCTGAAATCGAAGTTCGAAATAACACGCCTACTGTTTCAATTTGAACTTATGAGGTGAATACCAGAGACAATACTGAGACCACCAACTCCGACCGATTTCCCGTTACTTAGCCTACAAGCTATATTTTTATGGGGTGGCAAATGCTAAGTGCGCTTGTATTGTTACATAGAAATTTGTATTGACAAAAGTCACGTAACTTCAAAAATTCCGACTCACCAACACACTCGCACCTTGCATATGCCACTTCCGCTGTGGGAAAAGTTGCTGGCAGCGTTCATAGAATTTTATCCGTTAAATTTGAAATTATTCGTTACGTGTGCATAATATTTTTTTTAAGGAATAAGTGGAGATTTGCTTAAAATATATATGAAAAATGAACAATGCAGATTATTTGAAGTAAAATAGAAATATATTGAGCAAATTTTATTCAGTTTTCTAAGAAAAATTTACGCATGAAATCGAAGTTAAAAATATTCAAAAGCAGAAAATACACAACCGTGTTTGTCATAATAAGTTTTAAGTATATTGAACATATCATTTAGCTAGTTTTGTTAACCAAAGAAATCAAATTATTCGCCTTTTAACAACATATAATTACTAACCAATGGCATTCAGTAATGTAAAAATGTGGTATTCCCGAATTCTAGCACATTTCCCCACGGTTGTCGAGGTTGGCAGCATTTATTTTTGTATTTTTTGTATGTTTTTGCATGTCACACGGATTCTTAATTGACACAACACCGATGGGAAAACAAAATGGCGAATTTGAAAAAAAACTGAGGGGCCCAGCGGCAAGAGGATTGTGAGTTGGGGGTCTCAGTATCATTTGTCTCTGGTGAATACCTTCGATATGTTAAAATTCAGCTATTGAAAAATTGATTTTGCACATTTTTGAAGGAAAACGCACTAAATAAAACCAGATGCGTTTCTAATTGCCGAAATGGTAGGTAAAACTTGAGGGCACAGGAAATTGTTCCTGATATGCGGGGATGCTGAATATTCCAATCTTATCACCCTTCTTACATTAACTTGTCAAAATTTTGATCTAAAATCCAGTCATTTGGGAAAATATCAGAAACATTAGGTCAAGGTCAACAAGCAATTAGTGTAGGCGGTGCGTGGCTGTAATCTATTTCTGTCTAAGGGGTGCGTGATAATAAAAAACGTGGGATATTTTGAAATGAAACCAAGCAAAACGAATTCAAATTGCGATGAGAGATCCACGTTGATTTGGCTTTCGAAATGTACATTATACATTTTCCATGAATGAAACTAAATGTCTATTGAACTCACTTCGCACGGTGCAAACCGCGTTTGACGTCAATTTTGCAATTATCTCCCACGAATCCATCAGCTTTGTATATTTCCTGGACTTGAGCGCTTTTATTGCTAAATACAATCAATCGCAAAGAAAATTTCACAAATCTCAAGCATCAGCCCGTCATATGACTGACTGTATCCGCGAATTCCAACGTCACAACAAATTAAAATTACCCCCCGGCTAACTGTGGGGGTCGATGAGCAGAGTATCTATCTGGGCCCCCAAACAACTCCTTATCCAGCGACCAATCCGAATCTAAAGCTTTACACACATCAAACGTCAACCGGGTGGAGGGGCGAAAGCTTGTTTATCTCTCCAGATGAAAAGTGCACAATCTTTTCGCAAATTCTTTAGATTGTAGAGAGGGTATGTCATTTCTGATTGGCGACGGCTACTACGACACGAATTTCATCCAGAAAAAAAAAAACAAAAAAAATAAAATCACAACCAAGTAGACGTATAGATGATTTACAGCATCTCTCTCTTTTGCCGACTATACTGATCTTGTGGATCGCCGATCGCTGCCGATGTGCTCTATTTTACTGTGAAACTTCTCAGAGTATTCCGTCTCCGATGCGATGATACTAATAATGCCACTGCTGCGGCTGACGCTGGGCTCTGGCCGAGTAGTAATACGAAGAGGAGAACGTCGACGACGACGACAATGATGCCGCTGCTTCTGCTGTTGATGATGATGGTGGTGATCGTTTAGGGACTCTATCGCGGGTCTTCCATTGAAAATCTTTATCGTCTCCATAGTCGAATTCAGACCGTGCTGGTATGCAGACGTGAAAATATCTATCTCGCGGAAATACGTGCTCTTCCAAAAACACATACATTCTCTGCTACTGCTGCCACAAGGATATTCAAAGTGTTGCTGTTAGATACTTTTGGTTTTTTTTTTGCAAAGAGTATACCTCATTAATATTTGGTTTCCGGGTTTTCCTATTAACGACCGCGCTAATTGCAAAACCTTTCCATACGTGCCGTGTCGGAAAGCCCAAACATCTGGTGAAAAAGTCCTTTGTGCGTTGAGTTTCAAGGATCTCAGCTGGTAATGATGTGGAATTTGTGTATCCGCGCGCACTCATTTGAATGTTAATCGTGTGTGACTGAAGGGGATTTTCCCCGACCCCGACCCGACCAACAAAAAAAAAAAGGAAGAAGAATATAATTTGAAAAAGTCTCGAAAATAATAGAAAAAATACGCAGATAGTGGAGTGTGTGTCAGTGACAAAGTGTAATAGATATTATAGTCGGTTGTTCAGAAAGATCTTCCTCTGTCCCTATCGTGATATAATACGGTGTGAATCTCTGAAGCATATTGTACAAAACTTAACCGAAAATGGCATCGTTTGTGTATGCCATTTGGAGTATAGCCTCGGTGCACTGTTCAATGCGTCCAGAAATCTCACCATGCACCTGCGAGCCCATATTCACGACGAATCGTGTCGAACTGTCCTGCGAGAAAGTCGATTCGTTTAATCAAATCGTCGATGCCCTGTCGGGTAAGTTCTCCTCCAACCTAAGCATAAGCTTGCAAATATCCCACTCACAGTTGGATGATTTGGAGATGAGATCGTTTACGGAAATGAAGCTGAACATGATCAAACTACGAATGATATCGGATAACTTAAGGTAATTATATACGCGACACGCAGCAAAATTCCATATTTTTGTTTTCATTTTTCGGCGAGAATTTTAGCAAATATTTCATAAATCTATAATATTCTCCCTCGAACTTGGGCGATTGCCTCGAGTCGGTGTGTGCATTTTTCGAACAAATATACAGACGGGCTTATCATCGGGCTTTATTTTTGAATTACAAACTCGTCGTATTTAAGATCAAGTGCTCTCCCTCTCTCGAAGTGCGATGTCTGTATACAGATTAATGAAACTGATATTATTTTTGCTATTAAGATGACAGAAAAGAAAGCGACCCAAAGCCATCTTCGCGACCTTAGCTGTGTCATTCGGTTGTGAATTAGCATGTGAAAATCGCGACACTTGTGAGGATCTTTTGGGCCGAGTTATCGCAAAAGTTCGAAACTGAAACAATAACAAACGCGAGGCATGTATGTATGGTATAGTACATACCTCAAAAAGAAAAGAAAAAAGGAACCTCTGCGATAACAACAATCATCTCTCATGAAAGCGGGTGAATTTCGCTGCTCTATGTGTTTAATTTTTTTTCGATTTTGTATATTTCAAAATTGTGAGTCTTTGATGGAGATTTTCGATTAAAATTGCGATAAAAACTAATACGGAACACTTAGTCAGCGTAATTAGTTACTGGTTTACTCAGGTTACGATCAAACGAATCCAGATTCGCAACCCAAGATCGGTCTTTGAAATTTGCCGCTCTATATTTTCGCAAATAAAATTGAAAACACTTTTCCTCGGTAATCAGACTATGTGGGATCTTCCTGTAGTATAAATTATAATTTCAATTAAGTTGTTAATATTTTTTTATTGTTGATGGACAAGAGCCCAGGGTCCAGTCACCTTTGCGAAATATGACAGCTAAGGTGAGAAGGGAATTCGCATTAGACAATTTTCTGTAATTGATTTAAAATCTATGTTTTCTTCTGTCATGTCTGGAAGCAATGTTTGCACTCTCTCCACAATCAAATGTAGTTCAAATTTTGCAAAACTTTGGCACAAAACAATAAAATAAGAGCGAATTTTTGAATTGCTTCGAAGAATTTCCTTTCTTTTCGAAAAGTGTCAAATTAAAGATAAACTTGAACTTTTTGATGAAAAGGCGATTTTGTTGGTAACACTAGAACACAGAGAGCAAATGGCGAACGAGCAAATACTCGTACGCGGTGACATTTCATTCACTTTCTTGGTCGCAGTGTTTTGTGAGTTTCAGTCGTCAGTTTCTAGTAGCAATTATTAAAAGTATAATTTACGGTTAATCTTGAAGTCTTGAAGTTAGCGAGCAAATATAAAAAAATATTTGCATTAGTGATTTTTTTTTTAAAGTGACAGTTCCAAGTGCTGAATTTTTCTATTTTGCATTGTTCGTGTCAATGCCAAGTTTTGTGGCTGTATTTTCTGCTACCTTATTTTTGCCTCACTCTCACGTATTTCTATAGAAAGGGTAACCAACGATTTATTAAAAAATGCATAAGCAATCTCGTTCAATCCAACTTGTTCCTGTACAGAAGATAATTTGGACAAAAATATCTTAGAAACGTTCCATCAATGAAATTAATCAAATTAAAAACATCGGAAAAAAGTCAAACTTCTTTGACGGTTAAATGACTTGGGATTTAAATTAATTAAATTAATTAAATCCGTACCGTCATTACTGCAACTCTAAAAACATGTTAAGCAATTCACACGAGCCCTTTCACAGTTTGACATTTAAAAATTCGCGTATTTTCCGCAGTCGATTTCCGAGTCTAATTATTGATCGCGGAAAATTATGATGGGGCCTGCATAGACTATTCTCCATACAAAATCTGACAGTTCATTTACGAGGTGATAAATTTCTGCAAGTTACGCAGTTTTTAAGTGTTTTACGCCTTTAAGTGAATACACATACTGTAAATATCGTCGGCTTTCTTTCAAAAACTCTTAAGTCGAAAATGGCGAATTTTTGAGCACGTGTAAATAAATAAATAAAGGAAACTGTTAAAGTAAGACTTAGGACATACGAGATTATTAATGAAAATAAAAATATACACTTGTCAAAACTTACCCTAAAATAATCAGCGACCTGTAAAAAATTGCATTAAATTGATTGATTTGTTTTTCCTTTTGCATTGCAATTATTGCAAAGTGAATAATGGATTTTGGCGCCAGGAAGATTTGAATTTGTGTGGTGATGGGTTTTTACTAAACCAAATGTCATGCTAAGATGACTACTTGTAGGTAATAGTTTTACACCATTGATACCATAATTGAACATTTAAGAAATACTTGGACAAGTTTGGTCAAACTCCGTTCGCGTACGCAAAAATTTCCCACAACAAGATAGTAACCCCTTCTTTTCCATAAGGGTATTTGCGAATTTAAGCAAAGAAGTGTGCATCGAGCTAGTTTCTATCAGTTGTCAGATCACCGCTGTCAAATAACTTTAATTCAAATTTGTTTAAATATATTTTTATTTTGTTCACTTATACTTGACTTTTCTCGCCATGTAAGACTTAGGGCCGTTTTGCTCATACGACTCTTAACGATTTAAGTTATACTTAAATATTAATAGGCTACTTTTTTTTAGGGCATAAACTGTCACATAAGAGTTTATGTGGCACTTAATTCGCTATGAGTCGTATCAGCAAACGGCCCTTAATGTTTTACAAATGTGCGTTTGTTTACTCGTTACTTGTTGAATCTCGCTCGTTATAAAGCGGGATTTGTAATATTTTGGGCCCCTGTTGTTAAGCCAACACATTTAAGTATTAATTATTCCCCATCATCGGTTACCTGGCATAAGTCAAATTGTACAGGGTGGGCCAAATACAAGTTAAATGAACAATATTATATTTTTTCAATGTATTATGACTTTATTAGTAAGAGCAAACATTCCTATTAATTATGGAACACAACGTCGTCCTCGGCTGGGTTCGCAGTAGCGCATTCTGTCACTCCAAGCGAATAATCCGAGATTTTTGTACAGAATTCTCCTCAGGCTAATGCGTGAATTGTTGAGCTGTTCGTGAATTGAGTCTCCCACTCTCAGATTAGCAGCTACATTCTCATCTGTGCGCACCAAACCACGACGGGGACCATGAGTGTTGTCCCCTACCAAACCAGTCTCACGAACTTTTTGCACAAACTTGCGTACAGCAGGCGCGGTCCTTCATTTCGGCCAAAACTTCTTCTACACAGTAATCGCTTTGGAAATAATTCTTCAATATTTCCCAACGTTGCTCAAGCGTAAAACTACTCATTTCGTTTCGCGGAGGTATGATACTGACTTTCTGTCAAGATTTTGAGCGGGAAACAGCTGTCAGTGTCAAAATAACCTATGATTTAAAATGAAACCACTAGATGGCCTACCCTTTATATACCACAGTTTAGCAAATGTAATGTAACGTACATCACTAAGTTACCTCTGCGTTTAGTGCGCGGTTTGGCACGGACATCAATTAAAATCTATTCAATAACAAATAAAGCCACATGTAAGCCAACCCTACCCAATACAGTTCATGCGTTATCAGCCAGCATGTGCATCTAAGGTGAAACAATCAGAAAACTTTTCTTTTAACCAGTTATTTCTATTTTGGTTTTTTATCAATGAAATGTACCTAAAGGTCATCTGAATGAATATAAATAATAAGTAGGTGCCTCAAAGGATTCCAATCTTAATCTGTGGTGGCAGTTTTCAACTGCTGATAACACTTGTGCATACAAAATTATCGAAAACTATTCCTACGAAGTAAAATTGAATGAAAATGAAATGGAAATGAATAAAAAGAAGTATGGCCGGACAGTAACACTAAGCTCTATCAATATCCGTTGCGCTGTCACACTAAAGTGTTCGTTGCGTAATTAACCTTCACGTAATTTTCTCTCTCTACCTCCTGACTATTGATTTCTTGCACTTGTAGAATGATACGACTTTAGTTCACATGCCTGGCGAGCACACCTTTCTCTAGGAATGAAATCAATCCGGCAAGTCCGATCCAAATCTAAAGGCCGTGCGCCATCGATACTCGAATACACGGATCGGACAAGTACGCTCTTATCGCTGGGGCCCACTGCGATAGCAGCCGTTTAACGACCACTTTGACATTTTTACGATTGGCGCCAGGAATAATATTTTTTTATGGCAGTATTTAATTATGATTTTGTATAGTTGTTGAATGATGTTCATATAAGTTTCTGTTTCTGTTGCCCTTCTACACACGCATATACACGTGATAATGAGCAATTGTACGCACAGTCATTGGACGTTTGGTTTTTTTCGTTTTTTTTTTCTTTTCAACTATACAGTCGTTGTCGTCGGACAAAATGTTAAGTTGCCAATTAACATTTCATTGTGACGATTGTTATCGTTTTTTTTTTGTATATTTTTTTTGAAATGCAATACAAAAAAAAACATTCCTCGTGTTTGACTGTGTGAAATATCGAGTAAACATTGGTAACCGATTTAGGACAAAAACGCGCCGATTGTTTACTGGTGTAAAGGCTAAATGCGAGCGGGGGTGTCCTGTGTGGATTAATGGAAAACGGTTGAATTATAATATTATGTGTGTGTTTGTTTTCAATTTATCACCATTTTTATTTTTGTTTGCACTTTGGTACCAAAAATAAATTTGCCGCATGCATATTGAGATTCTGAATGAAAACTCATGCTATTTTGATAAGAGGTTGTGCATTTATTTTTAGAGTTTGTTAACAACAAATAAAAAAGTGGGCACATTGCATAAAATGTTAGCGCAATGAATTGGCGTTTATTTGTTTTTATTTTCATGATTGCAGGCATTGATTGTGCTTCTGCATCGATGCTGTCAATTTAAAAGGCATCTCTTTTTGATGCTAGGTAAAGGTAGAGTTAGGTTAAGATTGAACAAGCTAGTTTTTATTTGACATTTGGTATGTTAAATTTGACAATTAGATATTATACAAAGAAAGTACATAATACATGTCATATATTTTAAATCTTTTGTGTTCATTTTGCAATTACTATGGCAACGCAAAGGGCAAAACTAAAAAAAACACCTGAAAACAGGTGGCGCAACATCTACGACATAAATTCGAATGCAATAGAGTATTGGGTGCGTTCAAGCACATAGTTTAGAAAGTCTGATAGTTGGCTGACTTGATTTAGTCAGTTTGGATCGGCCTGGTTGTTCTTTTAAATGCAATCCATGAACAGTCTTTCGCGTACGTTTCTAGGAAAGACAATACTGAGACAACCAACTTCGGCCGATTTCCCGTTACTTGTCTTCAAGCTATATTTTTATGGCAAATGCTAAGTGCGCTAGTATTGTTACATAGAAATTCGTATTGACAAATGTCACGTAACTTCAAAAATTCCAGCTCACCAGAACACTCGCACCTTGCATATGCCAATTCCGCTGTGGGCAAAGTTGATGACAGCGTTCATAGAATTTTATCCGTTAAATTTGAAATTATTCGTAATGTGTGGATAGTATTTCTTTTAAGGAATAAGTGTACATATGCTTAAAATATATATGAAAAATGAACAATGTGATTGGTTGAAGGAAAATAAAAACATTTTGAGCAAATTTCCTTCAGTTATCTAAGAAAAAATTACACATGAAATCGAAGTTAATTATATTCAAAAGCGCAGAATACGCAACTATGTTTGTCCTAATAAGTTTCTAGTATATAGAACATCTCGTTTAGATAGTTTTATTAACCAAAGAAATCAAATTATTCGTATTTAACAATGGCTTTCAGGAATGTAAAAAATGTGGTATTCCTGAACTCTAGCACATTTTCCCACGGTTGCCGAGGTTGGCAGTTTTTATTTTTGTATTTTTTCTATGTTTTTCCATGTCACACGGATTCTTAATTGACATAACACCGATAGGAAAACAAAAAATTTGAAAAAAAAAATTGAGGGGCCCAGCGGCAAGAGGATTGTGAGTTGCGGGTCTTAGTATGATTTGCCTATGGTTCTAGCACTATACAAATTCGGATGAGGGGGCGTGGCACCTAAAATACAAACCCTTCAAAACGCTGTATTACATTTTTGACTTTAAATTTGTTTTGCAGATCGTTTGGTGAAAATTAAAGCAAATCAAGGGAACAAACAGGCTTTAAATCCGATATCATCAAGGAAATTATGAAATATCAATGCCGCCATGTTTTAAGCCTTCTGGAAAAGGTCAAAGGTCTTAGAGAGCGTGCTATGTTCAATCACTTGCTTGCGCCGACATTTTCCGTATTTGTGGTTTACCCTCTCGCCCATACCTCTGGCTGGCAAAGCATTTTTTAATTGTGAAATTACCCGTCTCGTAAGAGTAACCCACCACAACAATAACAACAATACAGCTCATCTGGTCCTTGAGTAAAAAGCATAATACATTATAATTACCGTAATTTCTTAACAGATCAAATTGAAGCAGCAATTATGTCCCAAAGAGGGCATATCACTATTTACAATACTATTACTTACTATAGTCTACATTACATATACTGGCAGGTCGTTCTTTTGTTTATGTAAATGAGGAAGTAACTAATTCGAAAAATTTCCAAATCAAATTCAAACAATTATTATTGTATTTCTTCTGCCTATGCGTCGAATGAGTGTATACGACTCTTAACTAAATTCAATTAGTCGCTCATCTTTGACGAAATTGACGGCGGCGTGGAACTTTTGCGCATTGCTATTCCTGATATCTTCACTTCATGAAAAGGCGAACCACGATCGTTTACTTCTCCGATATACTTCCACAATGCGATTGCAAATCGGTGAAATTTATTTATCGATTGTTTTGTGTTGTATCGAAGGGGTACTCGAAACTGTCATTAAAAGAAGTTTTGTATTCAGCTGTTTGTTGGAATTAAATATTGTGATGGTTCCTATTTCTGGAAGATATGCCACCGAATGCGTTTTCAAGGTTTGAGAAATACCTAGTCCATAAACATAGGAGACTTCTCAACTCAAGCCTTCAGATTGGTCTTGCTTTTGTATGTAATGCTCCTGGAGGAATGTAATGCGATTAAATGGAGGAAATAAGACAAGAATGCTCAATCGATCTGATTTGCATATTGATTTATTAAACCTTGAACTTACACGCGATTTTGCTTGCGAGTTTTGGTGCGTTGATGGCTATCTGTTATCATAGATTCGTTTCCAAAATGTTCGTATTTCGAGTGCAAAATATTAAATTTGGGCAGCCATTTTGTTTAGAAACTTAAAAACACATCAATCAGGATAAATCAAAAAATATTCAAATATATTTTCGTGACAGATCAGCGTACATTTGTGTCCACCCGAATTCGCTACTCTTCATTTAGCTGGAACTATACTCCTTGACGGACCCGAGGACAATCTCATCGATATGGATTAAAGATGAGCCGGAACCTAAGCGAAACCAGAACAAAACAACCAGTGACCATCGGTTGTAGAAATGATACATGCTATTGACTCGGACGGGGTGGCATCAGGCGTAATAAAATAAAAACAACGTCAGATCAACATTCACTGAACTTGATCGGTTTTAATACAATTGTCACACGACCTATTTGGCCTTTGGCCTCTGATTGATCGTAATAATAAAAACAATTGATCATCATTTAATTTGATTCCAAGAAAATATTTTTCCTCTGATAATATCGTTGTGTGAGTTAGGTGTTGGGGTTTGTTTCAGTTTGGTTCCTCCTCTCGCTAAAGATTTCGATGGAAAATATTGTGAATTTTACTGGAACATATGGGTACGTTGAAAGTTATTTTTTTGAAGAGATGGGTATAGATCACTATTAAAATTTGTATCAGCGGGAATACTAGGGAAATCCCACTGATGTTAAAGTTGCTAGGAACTAAGAGACAATTTATCGGAGGACGCTCATTGAATAGATTGAGAGAAAAAACTAAACTGATCACGCAGATCGTCGATGAGACTGATAGTGAGTGATATTAAATTGATTTTTTAAACGATCACGTGGGATCACGGTGGCTCAGTGTTGGACTAAGTTAACAACGTTTACATCTTTGTCTAGCTCAGGGAGGTGGCATTTATATTACTACTTAATTCGCCATGATCGCATACAGGACCTTAAGTCCGGGAAAGAATTCTTATTTCAAATGAACATAGTATACCTACATTTCCTTACCCCACCTGATTGTCCTTTCAGCGTAGTTGATATCTTTAAAAAGGGGGTTTCTGTAGACTGCAAAACTAACACATTTTATTTTTCAAGTCTAATTTTGTCAACTCATGTGTTTTGAGATGCTTTTCGCTTGATGTCTCCTTGAAAAATAAAAGATGAAATTATATCCTAAAAGTGCAAAGCAGAAAGCAGTCTAAATTTACTTCAAGGCGAACTCGCATACTCCTCAATTGCTTCTATTACAGCCCACTTTGGGTGTCTAAAACATGAAGATAATGGCTGCCTGGTAGCCCTTCAATTTTTGAGAGCTGAAATGACTTTTTCACTTTATAGCTTTGAAAAATCCGAGCATCCATGGCGGCGGAGCAGTAGTTTTCTCACCAACACCGTCTGATAAGAATAGAATTAATTGTTTAAGTTAGTAAGATTTTTTAAGTCTAAATAAAGTGAGAATTCCATTTCTGAGATTCATCAAGAAGGAATATTTCTGCTTTCGACTTATTAAGAAATTCTTATTATTCTGACAGTTTAATTTAGTTTATACCAATCTTAAAAACTGGAAAGTTGATTAAATTTAATCGTATCCCATAAACGTCAAAGTTATCGAAACAAACCTGTGGAGAAAGGCAATGAAAGAACTGTATAAAATGGCATCTGTTAAAACAGCCTAAACTCAAATGGTGCCCGCTCTTTGAATACCATTTAACAATTGTCAAAATTCTACCCAAGTCAATGCGTTGTATAGCTCCATTTCGGAATCATACCTACATAACCCACTCGCCAAAATCGTAAACGTTACAAGTCACTTCTTTTAGACTAGATTTCATATATATATTCAACGCAACCGCTAGTGCTGTGTGCCCCCCTTTAATGGGATTGCTCATCTAAGCTTACTGTCACAAAAAGAAAACTAAAAAACTACTACCAAGTTCGGAGAGTAAAGGAAGGAATAAACTGATTAATTAAGATGTCCGTCAGTTTTCATTTCCACTGACGCTGAAGTTAATACTCGTTCATTTTAATCGCATTTAATCGTGCTAATGATTCGAACGCACTTCACTTGTCAAAGCAGTACTAAGTGTTTTAGAGCTCAACGCATGACGCCTGGCGCCAAGTAGTTGACTTCTCTCATTCTCTAAGTCAATTGCTGCTCTCTAATGAAGGCACGCATTGTAGAACAATGGGTGAGGATTTTCATGCTCGTTTTCTGTCTGTTTAATTTTTTTTTTTTTGACAACCGTCATTCGCACACATTCGTCGATTACATGCATATATAGTAAAAGTGATGCTTGGCTCTATTGGAGCTGAAGGAGATTGGAGAACTCAACGAGTTGTTGTTGTCGATGGGAATTTGATTGTTGGCCTTTGCTCTGCAATTGAAGTGAATGTTTTGAAATTCAGTCGCCTCGCTCTGGCGTGGCGCGATAATCTTTGTCAATTATTCTCAAGTTTTGTTTCTTTCTCTTCAATGGGCATTCATTGGATTTGCGAATTCATTCATTTACAAAGTTTATAACGATAACAATTATTGATATTTCATGCGCTCGCTGCGGGGAGAAATGCAATCGAAATGTCACTTCTGTCAGGTTGTTCTAAATTAAGCACACGACGATGATGACTCGATTCAGTTGTGGGCGCCCTTATACAGAGCTGAACAATTAATTGATACCGCGAGTGATGGATGCCGTTGTCGTGGAATTTACCATCACTAATAGAACAATAAGTCCAATGTTCTTGCTGTACAGTTGTTGACATCATGCGGATGGCCGGCAGCAGACGGCTGGCGGTTGCCAATCTAAAATGCCAGGCCTACATATGTGTAATGGTTAGACATAACTCAATCGATTGACAGTGGGGTTGTCAGACAAGGATCACGTCGCGTCTTCGATGAGGAGACGCGGACGACATTACGACAAGCATCACCTGTTGGCTGAGCGCCATTCACTGGACGAAGTGATACAATTTGTAATGCATTATTCATGAGGCGAGTCCGGCTGCTGCTGCGGTCGTTTCCTAGTTATTTGTGCGCCTTTGCCATCCTCTGTCTAGGGATTCTCCTCCCCATTTTGTTTTTTTTTCTTACTCTCTCATTGGCATTCCGTTACGCATTTTTTCATAATCACTGGCGCTACGCCGTGGAGGCAAAGATTTTAATGATCGCGACGTGGTGCTATTTTTAGATACGATGGTAAATTCTTACGTGGTGCCAGTGTTCTATTTTTAATTTTAATGCAAATTGAGTGTTTCCAATTAACGGCGCTTTTCTGATTAAGTATGCTTTGCAGGTTGCTTTCTAGGCATAAGCGCATTTTGTAGAAATTGACATTGCGAAATAATTACGCAATGGCGACAAGGATGCGTGGTGGGATTGTGCTGGACGTTGCTCGTGCTGATGAGAGTTGCGTAAGTGGGAAGTGATTACATCATTGAGATGTAATTAATCATGGTAACAACTTGTAATTGGTTTATCTATCACTTTAAATGGTAATTTTAGTACGATCGCTTGTTATGTTCATGTGGGCTGCGACTCACGTATATGCGCAGACACAATTTGTTACCAAAAATAGATAGTCCTTTAAATCTAAGAATTTTTTTTTTAATTTTCCTAATTCTGCTACTCTGAATGAAGTTTGATTTTCCATGATCTTCCATCCTACCTAAGGATGTCCAATTTTCGAACACTATTTCGAGACCACTGCATATCGGCAATAACACCGCTATTATTTGGAGACATTCAAGTATCTAGTTTAGTAAGTCTGACTTGATGTGTCTCAGTTTTGATTGGCCCATATCGGTCAGAAACAGCTTTTCAGTTGACGTTTATGGAGGGTTAGGAGACGAATCTAGTCAATCAATTCGTAACTGAATACTATTTTGACAGTTCGGATATGTGGCTGACTTTCTGGCAGTTCTTGCGTTCTGGGTACATCTAGTCTAGATCAATCTAGTCGACTTCAGATAACTATAGATTTTTGAATGTGCCCATTCACTTACACATACTGAGCACAAACCATCTGCTAGCTGTCAAATTGACTGTCACTACAAATAGCGTTGCTAATTAAAAAAAAAAAAAAAACAAACAAAAGTCTAAGGAAACTTATATTTAATATATAAAAAATATGTAAACCAACCAGGATTAAATGTACTAAATGAGGAAGCGTCAATGTTTTTTGTTTTAAACCGCTGCGACCTAAAAGCACTTTTGTGCCCAGTTTTAGAGGAGCAGGAGACATTTATGAAAATTAAGAACTCTCTGATGGTTGGTTGATTCGATATAGATTTCCAGAAAGAAAATTCGGAAGTGGTCTCAAGTTCGAATTCTTTCCACTGCGCAACCTCTCGTGAATGCCATAAATAATGTCATCATGAAAGAGCTCTCCAAATCTGTCGTTCGGACCCACGTCATTTCCATTTGTCCAAAAATGCTTGTGAGTTAAATAGAGTGTTAAATAGGCCTTATATTGTTGAAGTCCCAAAACAAAGCAAATAACAATGCTTACGTCTTTCTTTCTGAATCGGTATCGAAAAACATTGCGATAAGCTCAAGTCAATTAAGCAACAAAGTTGCATTATAATTTTATTGATACTGTCAGAAGTATACACATCAAAAGAGTAAGACATGTTCATGAATGGAACCGACACTGGTGATTCACAGTACTTAGCTCTGAAGGAGACGCTATCACGCACTCGTGTTATTGATTGCAAATAAGAAACAAAACAAACATGCCAAAGGCAGAGTATCTTTCGCACCGGTATATACATGGTATTTAAAATAATTTTCCATTTCCTTTCAGGTATGTTCCCGAATTGCCGTTCAGGGGTCTATCGAACTTGGAGTATTTGAGTTTTGCCGAAAACGACTTGGACGAGATACCCAAACAGGTGCTCAATCACTTGCCAAAAATATCGACGTTAGATCTGGCTCGAGGTCGAATAAAAGCAGTTCTGCAAGACGACTTTAAGGGTATATCGAAGGCACGCTACCTGATGCTGGTCAGCAACAACATCACGCGGCTGGATAAGGGCGCTTTCCCCCCGGGATTAGTTTCCTTGCATTTGGGCCGCAATCAGCTCAGCACCTTAAATGGCACACTGCGTGATTTGCATGATTTGGAGTCGCTCTTTATCAACGTGAACAACATCCAAGCCTTGGACGATGAACTGCCGCCTTCGCAGAATCTCAAGTTGATCTTGGCGCAGAATAACAGCCTGGAGAGGTTGCCTCAAAGTATGAAGGATATGCCAAATCTGGACTCGCTTTTCTTTCAGAATAACAAACTGAAGGCATTGGATGGTGTGCTGAGGAATGCGAAAAAGTTGAAAGAATTCAAGGCGTTCCACAATCAAATTGAATATCTAGCCGAGGATGAGTTCCTCGAGGCTGAGTACCTAGAAGTGCTCGACTTGGCGTACAACAACATCCGATCGTTGAACAATTCCCTTTTGCCGATCAAACGGTTGTGTCTGTGTAATTTCTCATTCAATGAAATGGACGAGTTTTCCATGAACGAGATCCGAGGCTTGGAATATCTGAAATCGCTGGATATTTCGTATAATAAGATTCAAAAGCTGACGGGACGACAGGAGAATCTCATCGATCAGCGCTCCTTTTTAGTTGACTTGCATCTGCATCACAATCGATTAAAGTCACTGGATGGCGCTCTAATGGGGTTGAATAAACTCAGGACACTTGATCTGACCCACAATCAAATTGAACGTATTCTGCCAGACGACTTTATTGGACTGGAGGGTTTGGAAATTTTAGATCTGTCACACAATCAATTGTTGACCTTGGAAGAAACTTCAACGGTAAGTTCAGAGGCATTTTTATTTTATTAGTTTGGACTATAGTGAGAGAGCGAGGGGTTATAGGTTAAACTTCCGGAAAATATAAAAATTACACTTCTCGCGAAGTTCTGTTAAACGTTCAAGAGTAAAACTATCGTAAGAAGGTTCTGAATTTGGCCCTTCGCCGTCGGCATAAATCTTTCGCACGTGGATCTGTTGCCACGACCATAGATATTCGTAAAAAAAAAACACATTTTGGTCAGAATAGGCGAACCGAGAATAGGCGAACCGACCTCGAGCATTATGAGCGCTCTCTGAACCGAGCGTACTCAGATCGTAATTATGAAACACACTTGAGCACATAGCTGTCATTTGTAATAAATATATGTATAAATTAAATATTTATTAATTGTTGTTTATTAAATTGGTTAACCTTCAGTTCCAGAGCCATTTCAATTATTTTGTTTATCCTGTTTTTTTCTGTCAAATGTGACTGCAAGTGTGTAATCAGCTTTTCACTCAGCCCGCTCAGTCAATTTATTCTGAGTTCATGGAGCGCGCTCTGATCATGATCTGAACGAAAAAAGAAACACAAATTCTGAGCTCTGATGGATCTGAGCTAAAAAAGAAACACGAACTTTTTGTATAACAGTTCAGGTTGTGCTCTGAACTAAAAAAGAAAAACGCCTAATGCTTCCATCAGGATAGATTAAAAAATTTCTGTAGTGAACGAATTTAAGGAATCGGTTTATTAGTTCCAAAGATTACCACCGTCATACAAAGCTTAACTCGACGTCTGCTGCAAAAAGTTGACTTCTGGGGCTCCATGTCAAAGGGGAATTCCCACAGCTTTTTGCGTACGGTATTTTTTTAAAGTCCACGCGCTTATATTTAATCATAGAAAACTGATAATAGTGTTCCCCGAATAAAATTCTTCCGAGATTGGGTTTTCTGAACACAATGTGAAAAACCTAACGCACAAGTTCAATTAGAAAATTTCGTGATTATGGTTCTAATTTTAGCATGGTAAATGAGTCCTCCAGCAACAGACTTAATGCTTATTTTCCTATCCTTTCAGACGGTTCTTCCATCACTTAAAATCATCAAGGTGGCATACAACAATCTGACGAAATTAGTTAAGGATTTCCACGGCTTACCAGTTCTCTGTCAAGCGAATCTGATGCACAACCAAATCACCTCTGTGTCTGCCGATCTAGTGTCAAAGACGAAGTGCTCCAACCACGGAGTTCCGGGAAAACTTGAGATGTGGCTTGAGAGTAAGTTCGCTAACCACACCACGTGTCGGAAAAAAACAAAACTAAAATTTTTTTTCCTTGAACAGATAATCCAATTATGTGCGACGATGAGCGCGTGAATGAACTCTGTCCGATAATGGCGTCACAGGAGGCTCGCATTCGTGGCAAGTCACAGTGCTACGAAAACGACAGAGAAGTCTGCACTGATCCGCCAATAATCCTGCAGGCACCACTCACTGAAAATCTGCCTCTAATCATTCAGCAACAACTCAATCAGCAAGTGTCCAATGGAATGCCACTTGTACAGGTCATCGTACCAGCTCCACATCACTTTAGTAAGCCGCTGAAGAAGGCGGAACTCCTACCCCCAATTATGGCACCGATCATCCCCCCATACATAAAAGTTCCACCTCCAACGACCACTAGTACGACGACCAGCACAACAAGTACTACAACAACGACAACAACAACAACTGAAGAGCCAATTTCGACGACCACAACTCCATCGACCACATCAACAACGACCACCACAACACCCACTCCAAAGGACCTACAGTCAGAAACCACAACAACTACGATGAAAATTTCAGTAGATATACCCTTGCTACATCCAACAGATATCCAAACAGATTATCCAACTGTTGAGTATGTGCCATTGCCAGAAGACGATTCTGGCCAGTCAAACTTTTCCGACGGCGAGGATAACTCGGTGCACGAGGAATACTCGCCCGTTGTCATTTCCGGCCTAGAGAACTCACAAAGGCTTCTAATGCAGGAGGAACCGCCCGAAACACCGTAAGTTAGGAACGATGGCAGTATAGTTGCAATGCTGTGTGTGTGGAGTGGAGCAACCCAGGAGAGGAAATGTTTAAGTTATAAATACATTTTTAAGTATAAGTTGTTTTTAGTTACTATAATTATATTATTTTTATTATTATTATTAATTTCGTTTTCTTATATTAATTTGACCCAACATCCGTTTTCTTAATTAATTTATGCTACAAAAAAGAAGAGATGAGGAAATATTCAAATTTAACAAAAACGAAAAAAACGAAAAGAAAACTGTTCCAATTACCAGTAGAGAAGGAGGAAGAAGAAGAAGAAAAAGAAAAAAAAAAACATGAAACGAATTAAAGCCAATGTTGGTGTTTTTTTTTTATATATTTATTTTATATATATATAAAAGGAAAAATAAAAATGTAAACAAAATAATTGTGTGTGCATGCAGGCTGGGGGGATACTTGAGAATGCAAAGTAGAGCCAATCCAATAGATGAAATTCTGATAAATGTTAGTACAGTACTATTATAGTTTGTTAGGAAATAAAAAGAAAGGTATTTTCCAAAAGCTGGGAGTTTTTTTTTCCTGTTCTTTTCTTTTCTTGTTCACTGGTACTAGATTATGATTATAAGAACAGAATTTAAAAATCCCTGTCCTGCAACATCAGGGATGGCTAAAGATTTAATAAATGCACAAACAGTGGGCCCTATTGTGACTGTCGATAACCGATCGAAAAACTACACTTATCGATAGCCGATCGACGGTTTTCGTTCTGGCAGAGTTGAATGAATAAAAGAGATGGATAACTTTTGTACGTCTATCCCTCCCAAAACCCATTTGTTTATATTGTTGTTTTTGTAATTTCAATCCCTGTCTGTGAATGTGGTATTCGATTGGGCTTCAACGGATTCGCTCTCAGATTTCAGATTTCGTCTGTCTAATCGAACATAAAAACGTTACTTGCTCTTTTCTTTGTTGATATTCGTGCGGTTTCAATTCACTGGTTAAATTTTATATTAAAAAATTCGAAGTTTGGGCCCAAATTGATTTATAAACATTTGTACATAAATAATTAACAAAAATAGATCCACCCGATGCAATGCATTTCTTTGCAGTTGAAACAACTGCCAACGTAATTGAATTGGTAAATTTAAGAAAAAATCCTTACTTGCAAAACGGCTCTGAAACCTGAAAAAGTTTGCATTTTTCTGTACCAAACGAACATAAAAAGTGCTCTGAGAGCAAAAAAAGTGGTCTTCGAGCGCCCAATCGAATACTACATTAAAAAAGTAAAAGTGTTATCATCGGCCTGGCCGATGCTTTGATACCTTCCACTGCATACAAGTCATGCAGAATTGGTTTTGTAGGGGAGGTACCAGAACTACTTGACGGATATAGCCCATTTTCAATACCAACCTGACGACGATAAAGATAAAAGAAGTCCTTTCACCAAATTTCATTCGCCTATATAAACTTTATGAGGTCTCCGGTGACTCCTTCTTGGCGTTACAAATGTAATGACAAAGAGAATATATCTTGCTGTGGAGGGTATAAAAAAGCACGTTGCTAATGGCCGGCAACCATTCCTTTTGCTTTTATGGGCAACTTGTTTGGCTTAAGGCTTAGATTTAAATAAAAAATATAGTGAAATACACATTTCGGAATAGCGAATTCTTGCATTAAATTCCAATTCATGAACTCACATATCCTAGAAAAGAAATGAGCATAAATGTGCGTGACTTCATGAATTTTTTTCGGAAAACAGCTGCGGCTTCCTACACCGCATTTCCACTGGAAAGTTATATATCTCCATTATTCTTGGTTCTGGTAGGTACTGCGATCTCCCGAACTTCAATTGACATTTAACGAGTCGATTGCTAATCGACAAGCAGATTTTTACGGAAATGAGCGGAATAAATTTCTTCAGCAGTCTGAGTAATAACGTGAGCCTATTTGTCACTATAAAAAGTAAATTAAAAGACATGAATTGAAAATACAATGCGGCACTATTAGAAAACCGTGACTGGATTGCCCAAAATGCCACATTCCAGTTTAGTAGGTGCGTTCATTTGCTGGTTTGGGTGAAAGATCATTGGGATTGTTCGTATCACTTCAATTGGTGTTTAAATCAGAAGTCACAAAAGCATTTCTATGGTGGAGCTCCATCAAAGATGTCTAGGATCCGTGTTGTACGCGAAGCAATTGCTCGTGTTATCATTGTTATGCACCAAGCAAAAGGAAATTTTGCTTGTTTGCGAACTAGAAGTAAAAGCCTTTGGGTCTGAGGAAGAAACGCACCAATGCTATGCGTAAAGGTTAGGTTACGCGATATTTCTTGTAAATTTAACATAGATTTTAAAATACTCGAAAAAATGGAAGCAACCAATTCAAGTATTATTTCCGCTTACGCTAAAGTGGTTGAAAGAATAAATAGTACTTACTCTATTACATTTTTAGGGTTATAATATTTGTAAAAAATCGGTTCATGTCCGAGATTGGTTGAGGTATTGAGTGAGTATCATAATCTATCAGAAATTGAAACCACAATCGGTGTAGTTAAAGACTTAAATTGATGCAGTGATCTACAAAAACTTCTTTCATAGCGTAACTTAAATCAATGTGTGACAGGTGAAGGAAAACCCAATCTTCTGTTCAAGAACGCAACAAATATGTTGCATAACTTCTCCCTGACGATAAAATCAACATTTCCATTATCCTTGGAGTTTATTTGATATTTTAAACAAACAATTATGCATATTAATATAAAGTTATCACAAATATGGTTGGCTAGGACTTTTTGTTTTGGCTTCTCGTAAGTAAAAAAAATCACAAAAATTGCCACTTAACTACATAAAACCACTTGACTAATGTATATACATCACCCGCACTTAAAAATACAATTATACTATACAAGGTATTATGATGTAAAGGAATTCCTTTTCAATACTTTAGATTAACCGGTTCGCTTAGCGGCTACTCAATTCTTTTCCGCTAGCGATGTTTCTTTGAAATCTTCAGCAAGCTCCTTCACATCTTCCAGGTCCGACACTAGTTCCACACAGTAGCGTACTTTTTTATTGCGCAAATAGCTGTTTGAGTTGTCGAAAACAGCAAAGTCTGAAATAATAGATGCACAAAGGTATAGAAATATAAAACACTCAACAATAGGACATAATAACTTACAAGTGGAGTTTGGTCGACAGTTGATGAATCCAATTTCGTCCATTTCATTTGAGTATACTGTTCCCAGGGGAATTTCATCTGTCTTTTCGCCAGTCTTCTTGTCCAGACTGTAGATGCCGAATTTGATGTCATAGTCTGTGGTACGGAACTCCCATGTAAGTATGCGCTCCTTTGCCTGCTCCGCAACATCAAACTCCAGCTTGAGCTTCTTGCCCTTGTTGACGGTGGCCTCGACAAAAGTTTTGCTAGTATTGATGTCATCACTCTTTTGGGTGTACAGTTCCTTGGGAACTTTCCCGCCAAAGCAGATCTATAAGAACAGACAAAAGCTTTGAGTGTAATGCGAATTATGTATTATGTATACACTTACCATAGATTTGCAATCGGGATCACCGTTCTTATCTATATAGTTGCCGCCAAAACATTTTGGAAATACATCTGCATCGACATGAGAGAACATATCCGCCTTCCATTTGTCCGAACCTGTTTTATAAATCTTAATCTTGCTCATGGTGTACTCGTCAAGAAACTTCTTCACAAAGTTGAAGGCGACCGAAAACAGTTTTGGAGCTGCAAGTTAAGTCAAAATCTACTTTCAAATGTTGAGGCAGACCCAAATGTTAGCTTTACCATTTACGATGTAGCACATTTTTAGGAGCTCTGGATAGTTGGCTTCGTACTGCTTCATCATTGTCATTATAAGCTCAGCAGCTGGACGCGACGCGTATTGCTTTAGGTTGAAATTACCAACATCAAAGTAGACAACAAATTGCCGGGCTTGTGGGCCGTATTTCTTACTGCTTTCGTAGCCAGCCTTCATGTATCGGTCAATGAGGAGAACTGTGTACTTTTGAAACTCGAACTTGGTCACACAATGAAGCAGACCCCACATATCCAAGCCGTAGAAGGGACAAACGATAACTGGAGAGAGGTTTTTGTTATATTTTTTTAAGAACAGTTTTTGAGTTTATATTACTTGGAGATCCCTCTTTATCGAAGCCGATGAGTCCATTTGGAATAAAGTCGATTAAGACTTTCGGACAATCCCATTTGTCTATATTGTCCACATCCCACATGTCACGGGTCTTCAAACTCTGTAAAGAATGAATGGTAAGGTAGGTCTTCGGAGTTTAGCCTTTTACTTACGGTGCGCAACATTTTCTCTGCAGCTTCTGGGTTCCATTTTCTTGCTAAGAGAATGAAATGAAAACAGTTGTTGTTTTGGTAAATAATTTGTTGTGTTAATGTCTGGTTTTGAAAGACTTTTCTGGTAAAAAGAAGTCTGATAATGAAAGGGATTTAGCGAAAATTTAGAACAAGGTAATTCTCACTTAGGGTACGACGTAGACGTCTGTCTAGTCAAGCACTTACTTTCAATTAAAAATGTTGCACAAGATGTTTATAAGAATACAAGGTAAGATTTTGAGAAAATACTTAGGGGGAAGAATTTTGGCTTGAAATTCTAAAAATCCTCCAAACTTGGCGTAGATATATTTTAAGGGCTATGATTGGTATGATTTCCGTTAAAAGTTATACCGGACTTCTTGTTACTACCGTCAGCAGAAAATTGTTACTTAAACTTCTCTAGAAATGTCATGAAAGTCACAGAAAAAGTACTAGATTTCCCCTGATCGAAGTCAGTTCTAATACAAAAAATTGACGTTACTCTTGTGTAACCTTTTCTAAATATGTACGAGGATAAGTAAACTGATCGAAAACTCCTTTTTATTACGTCAGCCAGCAATACAATTCAAATGTCAGTCGAAAAATTGACAAGATTTAAAAAAAAAAACTTTAAACACTCACATAAGGCTGGTTTGTAAAATTTAACGCAAATTACAGCTTAATTGAAGTTTACAAACAGACTTAGAGCCTACAAAGTACATCAAACTGCGTTATATTCGCGTTAATTTACTTTTTCTTTTCCCGATTTAGTTTGTGCATCAGCTAACTAAAAACTCGAGACACATTCCATTACTGGCCCATGCATTAAATCAACCCAATTAGGTCTGCAATAACAATCCCTAAAGCTACCGGCCCAGTCACAATTAAACAACAAACCGACAATGTCACCTATATATAATTTTGTAATAGATTACTATAAAATTTCACTTGCTACGTCACTTACCCCGAAGCCATCGGAGAAGATAGTAGTCATCGTGTTCAGGTTTCACAACGTCTGCGACACTGCGGCGAAACTGTAAAAAAAAAATAAATAAATAGAAGAAAGCAAATAAAGTGTTAAACAAATAGATAAACAAACCACAGCTAATAATAAAATTTGCTGGGCAATTGATTTAAAAAGGCTCAGTGATGAAATTCTTAAATATTTATATGTGGCGTCGTGTAATTGCAACTCATTATTGCATTCTTCTGGAATCATATTGACAGAGAATATGACAGACGTATACGATTTGGCAGCACTATGCGGCGTGGCGGTCTGTTGCAATTATCTCGACATTTGTAGCCATATGCTCTATTTCTTGTACTGTAATCAGTGATAGGTGAGTAATTTTACTTTTCTAGACGGCAGACACCGGTCCCCATTCATACTTGACCTCTCAGATTCACCTTAACCTCCTTCGCTCTTATTCATCGCAAAGAACACGAAAGATTTAAAATTGAATGCACGTATCTGTACCGCTGAGGACGCACACCTTACTTCGAATTCATGTGCCAGATGACCGCCACTACTATGTCAGTGTTACACAAGCGACTTCTGGCACTTAGCACGTATTTATTAAGGCCTCCCTACACTCGTTTGCTTCATGTCCGGTCGTGTCGGTCTCACTTTCAAAGTAGTAGATGACAAACAGAAATAGAAACAAAGCAAAACGAACGGATTTGGGGTCAAAGACATCTCCCCTCATTGTGCTAACCACAACTTTCAGAATTAATTTGCATGAGGTAGCTTAATTCACTTCGGCCGTAGGCCACCTCGTGAGCCACACAGGTATGCATGTCAGCCTTCGCAGTCGCATGTGTGTAAAATGTGTACGTGCATGCGAGTCCGGTTATATCAAATCGGTGTATCCGATTCTAAAGCGATCTGAGGATATCTGTTTCCGGTCAAAAATAACTCAAAATAGTGAGAAAAAAAAATGAAACGAATTTGTACATATAGTATCGGATATCTGATTCAATGTACCCGATGGTGGATCTTATATCACTGTCGACAGACCGTTGGCAACTGTATATAGCTGCGAAACGGGTAGATGCATCGTGATTCACCTGCAAACTTGCACTTTCATTGCGTGCGAATTGTTTTTTAAAAATAGTTTTTATTTAAATTGCTGTTGCTGGTAGAGCTCTTTCTGTCCATTTGATACGATTCACGAATAACAATTGCAATGGCGGCTTAAACTGTAACCAAAACTCTAAGCTATTGTGGAGATTTGTAGTTCATTATGAAATCGTTTCACGCTTCAATGCAATAGACGTACGAGTAGCTTCATTAGAGCGGGATTTGGGTTATTTATTTTCAATTGTTTTCTTCTTTTTTTTAAATATTACTTAACAAACAATTAAACGAATGTAGCTGCAGAAGGCTGCAAGTAATTATTTTAACAAGCTTCAGTACTTTTCGGTCAATATGGATGAGCTTTTCAGCATGAAGCATGGTGGCTTGAATTTACGGTAAGTGGCGTTGTAAATAAACCAAACGATTAAACGACTCACCACATTAAACACTGCATGTATAGGCAGTGAAGTAAACATAGAATCTGATACAGCGGAGCGGAGCGACTACCAATACAATTATACTTGAATCGATTACTTTGAGAAGTTACTTAGAAACAAGTTGTTGGCAATTGGTTAGTTTCGCAAGTCTAGACGTGAAACCGGAATAAACTAAATACCAAACGCACGATAGTAAACTTAAACAATCCACATATATGTATACCAGGTGGATAGGATACGGATGGTGTAGAAGTGTGTAATTAGACACGGCATTTACAATTTCGGTCACTTCTTCTTTGGTTTGTCGTGTCGCACCTGAGAAGATCGCAATCTAATAACCAAGAAATAATACTACTTGCGAAAGGCGTGCCCGGCGGCGTGGCACACATGATATATTGTGTGCAACACGTGTGAACACCTGCGGCAACCAAGAAGCAGTAATAGTTATGTGTAGGTAACTGTCTGGACCGGATATACGTTTCATATCGCACGCAATAATGAATGAAGTGATTACTCAATAGTTTGGTATGAAACCATCTCAGAGGTGCATAAAAGAAAATGGAAGAATACCCTATTTGGAATGACGTATGTGCCGACGGCTCTGTTATCAGCCGGTCGTACCTGCGATATATTGCATTATAAAATATGAAACAAGTTCACTCAACAAAAATTCCATTTATCACTGACTACTTTATCAACAAGCCTCGGTTGTAATTATACCTATTTGAAATATTTATATGTAGCGTCATGTAATCGCAGCGAATATAACAGACGCATACGATATGGCAGCACTATCCGGCGTGGCGGTCTGTTGCAATTTGGAAATTTTCTACTCGTCGAATTTCGACTAACTGAAAAATGAAACTAAGTGACAGCTTAAAAGTTTAACAAGTAAAACTTTATTTATGGTCTTCTTCAACGATGTCGGAGAAAGAAGTTAATTACAAAATGATCTCCTAGACCATATCAGCGCATTCAAAATGTTAAGTTTAAAAAGTATTTAAGAATGAATAAAATTCCATTCCAAAATTCCAAAATCTCTATCTGGCGACAAGGCGGACTGATGAAGCCTCAACTCGGCGAGAATGAAATGAAACATCCATTGAAATTATTAGTCCCGCTTGCATTGCTCTCACTCTCACTCATACGTAATTACTAAAAAAACATAAGTAGTTTTTACTCAAAATAAGAGAAAAAATGGAAAAATAATCAAAAATAACGAGTGAGTGTTCTATTTGCTAAGTTCTCAGTGAATTTCTTAGGGCTTGTACTGTACGATATCGAGCATTTTTCCAAATTCACAAAGTTGATATGCACCGCATGCACAAAATTATATGCAGAAGGTTATTTGCTAAATGAAATAAAGAAAAAAGAAGAAAATACGTTTACACTTAAAGAAATAGTACTAGAATGTGCTTTTATCAAATTCTGCAAATTTTCTTTGCAGTTTAAATTGTTCTGCTTGTTTTATTTCAGCTACAAGTGTGCCAAGCAAACAAATATTGTATTAGCATGCACGGCTTTAATGTCAATTTTCCATTTCTTGTACATTTTTCGCCTAATTATATATTTATGAATATGATAAACTAAATTTATGTTAATAATAAAATTTATAATAAATCAGGTATGTGTCACCTGAGACCAAGCAGAGAACGGGTTGAGCGTCGTCGAAATGAAATCATTCAGCACAAACGAAAAGAACATCAAATTGCTCACAACTGTTTTCTTTATGAATAGAATTAAAAACAGAATTGTGTTAACAAAGCGACAGTAGAAAGGGGAGTAAATGTTGTGAGAGTTACGACACGTTCGTCTACAAAGTTTGACAGCTTACTACTGTCATATAAATTTCTTCTCGTTTAATAAAGAGTTTTCTAAATCTTGCCACTTTAGGGTGGGAATATGGTGCAGAGGACACTTGCTTGTCTACATCTCATTATTTAAATATGCGTTTGCAGCGCAATTAGGCTATGCCAAATTGCCAACATTGATCTTACAATGCTTCAGTTCATGGTTAAGGCATATAATAATTTTAACACTTATCATTAAATAGGTGCTTTTTTTATATTTCAAAAAGCGATTGAAATCTAATCGACATAGCAGTTGCACTTACAAACTCGAGCAACAAATTAAATAAATACATACATTATCTTAACTCCCTGTATGGATTATAGACTGAATCGAATAAAATCTGCTATCATCGACGGTTGCAAAGATAAACGAATATTTTGCAATAAACAAATTTGTGGAGCAATTCAGCTTTATCTTGGAATAAAATAAAAAATTCACTTTTTATAACTTGGTCTGATTACAAATCGAAAATAGAATGCACATTCAAGTGGCTAGAATATAAATTATTTGGTGATCGAACACAAGTTCTTTTTGATTATAATTTAAACCAATAAGGTTGCTAAGGCTATGTATAGGGCGGCGGATAATTGTTGGAACAATTCGTATGAAAAATATTTTCTTTCAGTGAACTTGAGTATATAATAACTTGGGGCTCATTTCACTCTAGTTGAATATAATGACGTCCATCCATTAGTCGCCATTTTTTGCCTCACACAGTCAGGCTTTGACAGAACTTTTAGTCTTTGAATTATAAGTTTCACTGTCGTTATTAAATTTCAGAACCGACAAAGCAAGGTGATGCTGGTAAAAACAAACAGGGATAAACTACTGCTACTATATTTGATTAATCTGTTATTGTTAGGCTTACTCAAATATAAAAGCAAATACCTACTGCGCTAAAAATCTGTTTAGTTAAACCTTGTTCACTGTATTAAGCTGCGGGTGCATAGCTTTTTAATAGACACACACTGAACAAAATATTTATGGTATGTAACTTAACTTCATTCCCGCTAAACCAGTTTCTTTCGAACAGAAGAAAAATATTGTATTCAATGTCATTTCCACTTCTGCAGATGAGAAACATAGGCATTTATGGCTATCGCTTGACCTTGACTGCTTTTAATTATAATCAAAAAAAAAAAACAATACTAAGTTTCCATTCAACTTGTTTAACTTGCCAGCTTTACGAGTATAATAAGATCAGAATTCAGTTTAGACTGAGTTATACAAAAAACTTGTTTTTAATATCAAGTAGGTAAAAGTGCATTGTAGTCATCTTACCTATTGGAGGTCATCTCCCGATTTCCCGTTACTTGCCTACAAACATATATTTTTATGGGGTGGCAAATGCTAAGGGCGCTAGTGTTGTTATAAGGAAATTCGTATTGACAAATGTCACGTAACTTAGAAAATTCCGGCTCACCAACACACGGATCAAATTATTCGCTTTTTAACAATATATAACAACTGACCAATGACATTCAGTAATGTAAAAATGTAGTATTCCCGACATTCCCGTACTCCATCACATTTCCCCATGGTTTGCCGCTGTTGGCAGCATTTATTTTTGCATGTCACACGGATTCTTAATTGACATAACACCGACAGGAAAACAAAATGGCGAATTTGGAAGAAATGAGGGGGCCAGCGGCAAAAGTATTGTGAGTTGGAGATCTCAGATCTCAGATCTCAGTATGATTTTTCTATGGTCGATAGGATGGTTAATCATTGCTTTCTATTGCGCATAGGCTTTTTTAATTGAACCATTGCTCATTTTGTAGGTACGCAAGCTTTCGTTTTTTATACCAGTATCCAGCAGCTGTACTGTACTTACTTACTTAAAGACTTATCGGATCGCATTTTCCTAAAACCATTTAGCAATAATTAATGTTGCCACTATCATTGAATACCATTTGTCTTTTCAAAAAATTATTTTTTAATCGGTATAATACCAAAACAATTGTTACTAATTGCCGCTGCCAGTACCAAGTACCAACAAGTGTAATTATATTCCGTTGTGCCGGAAAACCTATCAATAGCTTTAAATGAACATAAATTGCAGGTTCTGTGACGCTTTTGTGTTAACTTTTTAAAGGAAGGTGGGTTCTCTTGGGAACTAGTTTTGTCAAAAAATTCAACTTACACAACTTACGAACTGGAAGTACCTACATTTATTGTCAATCACCATAAAGTCCAAATATTCACTTTATTTATTACTTTTGTTCTACCTATATAATATTACACAGGCAGTTCTTTCTTTTAACAATTGTCTCACCCAGTGTTACCTGTAAGCAATTACTGCAAAAGCACCTACCTGACACATGACAGAAACAGGTTTATTACAAAGAGGCCAATGGTAATTAATAAAACCTTAATTGAATAAAAAAAAAACTGCGCTCATGCTTTATAAGTCAACATTTTAATAGTCTCACTGACTTATGACACAGGTAAACTTTTCTATATTAGTATAAGGTAAACGGTAATTCATTTTTATAGAAAGTGGTTCGAAACCTTTATTTCCTTGACTTTGAGTTCAAAAAGAAAAAATGTTGTCATACGCATAGTAGGTAGTAGGTGGGCACATTTTTTATTTAAAAACAAAAAACACAAAAGAAGTGAGTGACTCCGAATGTCGATGTCAAATATACCTTTGTAATTCGTACTGTCAAGTGTTTTATTTAATAAGATCTAGTTGGGTACACACATTTTGGCTTACAACTTAACCCAACTTAACTTAATTTTGAGTTTAGTGAGCCTTACAGGCAACAAAATAAAGACGAACTTAATTATTTTATTATGAATACCTAGAACGAAGGAGCGGTACCATTTTAATAAATAAAAGTAAAACATGTTTGCAAAATTAGTTTCAATATTTATTACAAAATGTTTATTATACCGAACCGAGCTCGAGCATTATGAGCGCGCTCTGAGCCGAGCGTGCTCAGATCGTTCTGATGTATTTATGAAACACACTTGAGCACGTATCTGACATTTTTAATAAATATATGTATAATTTGAAGAGTTATTAAATTTTATTTATTAAATTGGTTAACATTCAGTTCCAGAACAACAAATGTCGTCCACCATTTCAATTATTTTGTTTATCCTGTTTTTTTTTCTGTCAAATGTGACTGTGAGTGTGTATTCAGCTTTTTACTCAGCCTGCTCAGTCAATTTATTCTGAGCTCATCGAGCGCGCTCTGATTATGCTCAGATCGAAAAAAGAAACACAAATCTGAGCTCTGATGTATCTGAGCTAAAAAAGAAACACGAACCTTTTGTATAACAGTTCAGGTTGTGCTCTGAACTAAAAAAGAAAAACGCCGTATGTCACCCTAAGAATTTTAGAAAGGGAAATAATACAAAAATTGACAGAAAGTTGAGACGTACTTGTACCGTACCGTACCTACGAGTAGTGTAACTAATAAGGAACGTACTGAGGGGGAGAATAGGCTGTTGAAATTTGCAAATGTGCGTGTGTTCGATATCAGTAGTCTGTACTCTGTATAAAGATGAGGGCATTCGTTAAAGGAGAGGACAAATGAAAACAAAAAAATACTCATCATGTCATCGCTTGGCACCAGTTGCTTGGAAAATCGATGGCGATTCGAAGTGAAGGTTTACTTCCTAAGAGATGAAAAATAATGTCTTCCCAAGAAAATTATATTTGGAAAAATGACTGTCAAAATATAATCGTTGATGGAAATGAATTAGTGGCTTGATTGTACGTCAGTATCGCTGTTAGTTGCCTGTCAACTTCAATCGCTATGATGACAGTAAGAACGTTGTATGGACACCCGGACTTCATTACTTGGTATGTTCGCAGCCCGAAGTGTCATGTCATCGGAGATTATATTTGTATGAAACCGAATAAAAAAATAGAAACCCTTACGGTTGAGGGGTTCCAAAACTGATTCATGTCTTGAGAAAACAGTTCTTCAAGCACGCTCATAAGAAATTTAATTTTCAGTGTGACCTGAAACTCAGATAAGCGAATTTCCGGTTAAGAATAACGGCGATCGGTCCTTTATTTCCAGTTGACTCCTAGTTATAAATAAGGCAATTCCAATTTCTAGAACATCCATAGTATAGACTCGAATTTCAGTCATTTTGACTATACCAAATAAGAAACGACGTTTTACGTGTCAGTGAGTAACAGAGTAATGTAGTCCCACGCCAGGGTTAGAACCCACTTCCTTCGGGCCACAAGCACTCACTCTAACCACTATGCCGTCGACTCTTTTCCAGAACAAGGCGAAGCATTTAAATATACTCCATGTCCGTGCAGCCTTTTTAAAAAGAAATACGATTAATAATAAATGGCTTCGATGAACGATGAGAGATGGCGCTCAAGTCACACTAGAGCGATTTAATTTTTTAATTCTAATTACAGCAAGTTAAAACTCCATCTCAAGCTAAAATATTTTGGTGGACAACCAATAAAACAGTTAGTATGGCAATCTCTTCTTCCCACATTTGCATGTTAAGAAATAAACAGGTACAAGACTTTAACTCAACCTATTAATACATTCTGCATCTTCAACGAATAACCTATTTTACGCAGCTCAGCCATTTTATGTATGCCCATCTACATCTTTTAAATACAGATCCACTTACATTCGGTTTATGAATAACGTGGATTAAAATTCTAATTTTATACAAATCAATATTCACGTCCATCCGAGTGTACATACATGAATGGAGCACGTGGAAAGGTTAATTGATTTACTTTTTCGTAGGAACAATAAAACGGACAAAGCGACGGTTCTATAAATTAACACAAAATTAAATGTAAAAGTCGTCAAATGGAGTAGGTACTTTACCAAAAACAGAAAATAGAAAGCACAATTGACTACAATCTGAGAAGACCATGTCAGTAGGAAGTGAATATACTATTATAAAGAGTAGCTGCACGACAGATTTTTGAATTTTGGGTACACGCAATGACGAAAACCCTGAATCACAATTGACCACTGATATCTCATATGTCAAGCTTGCTTGTCACAGAAAGAAGGAATATTGTTTATTAAAAGTAAATTCTAGTACAGAATCAATCAAAAGTTTTCAATTGATCACCTTGCAGAAGTTGTTTCTGGCATAAAAGCTGCTGTGTCACACATTCAATTCTGAAATAACATAGTTAATTCACAATCACACTTAAGAATAACCAATATTCAGTATTACCTGTATAGTGTGTGAAAAGTTTCAACAAAATTAAAAGTATTCGGGTTTTTGTTTTGTTTTTGAATGTAAGTAGATTTCCCATGGTAAGATTGACCCTAAATGATTTTCGTTTCTTAGTAAGTCTAATCTACAAAATCGGTTAATTTTATTTCAACAACTTGTTCGCCCTTGGTGACCAAAAATACAAGAGAACAATAGATGGTTAGTTTAAAACGCACTTTGCGCACCCTTGAAAAATTGCATTGAAAATGCCTCTCTAATTGAAATTCGTATTTGAACCTTGTAGTCGACGATAGAAAGTCATAAATTTGGCTAAGAGTAGCAGCCTTCACTAAATTTTCGTAGGTATATTTCCCAAAACAATCGTGATAGCAAACATTAATTATATTTGATTCGAAAAACAATAAACCTCGTAATTACAAGATATAGACTTCGCGTGTGCCACATCCGAATGGATGATTTTAGTTTTATCGTTGGTAGATAATGGACTGGAATTGTCTTACTTAAATAGGCAGAGTTTGTTAGCAGACAAAACAAAACATTCACTACCAAAGCATGTATGTAATCCAGTAACTAGCGGCTGCGTTGCCACTTTCAATATGTTCGTGGAACATCTGCTGGCACACTATTGGATTTCATCATCGAATTTCCTGATTTATTAGTATTCAATGAAGCAATACAATTTCTCAACTGATTTGCATGCACCTAATCCTATATATATATAATATATTGTATAGTAATTGTTTGGCTAATTTCTTTGTTTACTTTCAAAACGAAAACCAGGACTATTAGGGTAGCTTCGAGTATTATGGACTCTTTTAGCAATTCAGTGATTGCCATATTCGGATTTAATTGCTGTGGAATATCCGATTTATTGCGGGCTTCCAAAAATTCAGAAAATGAAAAGAAGGTAGCGCCTTTCGCTGAGTTTCGTTTAATTAATTGCAAAACAAAACGAAGCGTGCAGGTATTTACTTGTATTACCGCTGTTTCGTAAAAGGCAGGGGAGTGATTCTAACATTTGTATGTAGGCTTTTTGACAGTGATTGCTCGCAGCGTGCCCTGCTTGAGTCAGCAGAACAGAAATGACAATTGGAGTTGTTTGTAGTTTTCTTTAACGCCCGCTTCTACTCTTAATTCTTGATTAATTCGTAATGACAGTTCATTTTTCTACTTTTTCTCAATCTAGCAGACAATTGTGCTAGATTTAGATTTTATTTTACCAAATGACTTAGGATGTTATACAACAATTTCACATCACTATGCCGGTTTGACTTTTAGACTGCGTACGCATTTAAATGCGACATCAAACGCATTAATAATTTCAATGGCGCTACTAAGTGTCATGTTCGTGCATTATTATTTTCACCCCTACGCAGTTATAAATACGGCGGAAATTTGATGCGCAGCTTGTCATTTACAGTCAATGGAACGGACTCTTGACAATCATACTAACTAAATTTATAATAGATAACTTCATGGAAATTCCAAAACGCAGTGAATTGCATTATGACATTTTAAAAGTGTGAAGTTTTTTCTTCGGCTTTTTGAAAGTAACATTTTTAGACGTCAAAGTGAACAAAAAAACTTAAGAAGCTTCTGGCTGTCAGCCAATGCCAATTCAAGAAATAACAATCTAGGTAAAATCGTACAATTATGTAAAATCGAACTCACTCGTGTTGTCAACAGTACTGTTGAGAACCGGTCTTTCGAAGGGAACCCGAAATTGTGAAATTTTGGGAATCCCAATTCTAGGCGAGGGAGAAAAAATGTTTTTGTTTTTCTTAAGACAAAACGTAATTCACTCTATTTTGCTGTCAAACACTTGAAACACGACTGAACCCAATGGCTTTGTTGAGTACCCACCTACTTCTATCGCACACATTTCGTCATTATAAAGAGCATTAATTAAAACGCAAGCAACAATAAGTACTAAAGAGAAATGTCATTCTCAGGCAAACACGAGAAACATTAATTTTGCATATATGTATATGATGTAGCACAGTGGGAAAACATGTATTTTTTTCAATGTCACTGCGCACATGACCATTGTTCCGGTCAATGGTAGGTTAAAAAAATCAGCCATCAGTTTTACAGAACTCAAACTCTTCCAATGCATGAGCAAGTCGCCTTTTGTCGGTTGTCGCTGACTAAATAGTCATCTTTGTACAGAAACGGGTTTACGAAAACAAATGAAAAAGCTTGGCCATTGGAGTGGAAAAGGAAATAATCTCAAAATCAATGTCACGAAACGTATTTAATGAGTTTTTTTTTCCCATTTTACATAATGATTAATACTCACTTACGATTTGGCTTATATGCAATTGGCAGTTAGCCAGACGAACAGTGATATATATGTCACGCAAAACGATACATTCTTTTGCAATGGCAACTGTCAGCTGAAACGCTCCTACGTCCTAGACATAGGCTGACTTAATTCTTGACTGCTTACGTTGACCAAGTTCAAGCTATGCGTGATTAAGTTTCTCTCGATACAATAAAAAACGCAAGTAATTCTTTGTGGCAATATTGCCAATTTGTAGCGTTCTTTGTTTACTGTCAATAAATTTAATAAATTCTTATCGGCCAAGTACAACAAATTGGCGAATTGAATAAGCCACCGTACGCAAATACACACAATGTTTGTGTTATTAATATTGGTCATTTGGAATGTTGTTGCTTCATTTTAACGACAGTGGCGTTCATTACTGGCACATATAAGCACTGCTTAAGTCTCCTTTATCTACTGCTAATTGATAAGTTGTCACATAAAGCTTATATGCGAATCAATCAAAAATAAAAAAAATAAAACCGCTCGTGAAGGGCGGACATTAACGTCACCCCATCAGCTGGAGGGCTACCTACCTTCATCAATGCAAATCTTTGATCGTCTTGTAAATCAGGTGGTCCCTCGGTCGCCGACATGATTGACGATTAACTCAAACGATTGTTGCCGATTTGCTTTTCGTTAGCTTCTTCAGCTTTGTGGTAAAATCTCTCAACACGAATTTGTTTAACGCACTTTCTTACAATTTATTTGTAGCACACCTTGCGATTGATAAAATGACAAACTTGTGGGACTTGGAAACAGTGAGCTCTTCACACTCGCTTAGTGAGTTCTTACTTTGGGAAACAGAAATCGACACGAACACCACAAACACAAACCGACAACTGAGAGTAATGCCTTCGCGGAGAAGTTCTCTGACTCTGACTGACTGAAAATCAAACTCCAAGTGTAAAAAAGTGTGTAGATATGGAAACTTTCGCTTCGCGTTCGCAGATACTTTTGTTTTGGGACTAAAAAAAGCTTTGTTAAGATAAGCGCCACAGAATAGGTGCTGGCGAATGCATGGTAACCCTGAATGACATTCGAGACTGCTTGCATTAAATGGACTTTTGTGGTTAAATATGAGTTATGAGTCGCTAATTGTAGTTGGAAATAGAACAAGTTTGGTTTGTAATAGTTTAGGAAAAAAAAAAAAAAAAATTTTATTGCTGGTCTTGGTTCAAATCATTACATCAGGGGAACGAGTACTGGTTGGGAATATTCCATTTTAATTGTTCAGGTGCACTTACCCTACAAATATATGACTTCCTTTGTTATTTGTTTTTTTGACCACTGTGAGGTATGTGTGAAAGGTCAGAACATGATTTGTTTTTGTAACAACAAGCGAATGCGTTGTGTTTAAGGCAGTGAAAGTGGTTCTTAACTATTTGCTTTCGCCTATTTATATAAATACAAACGCTTTGCCACTTTTTTAAAATTGTTGCATACCAAGATTAAGCTTTCTGGCAGCCAATGTCTTGGTCCGAAGGCAAACGAAAGTGAATGACAGTTCTTTGCCTATGAAGTAAAATTGCTCTATGAAAATAAACTTAAAAGTTTAGCCTAGATTTATATTTAACTATATTGTTAGACAACAGATTTGAATTGAACGTAAGGGCTAGATTAGTTTAATGTCATTTCTACAGTTCATTAGAAACAGCGTAAACGTCAAATGAGTGCGCAGTGAAAAATGACTTGACTAAATTTGTACCCCTATCTATGCGTCAAGTGCCAAACCCTGCTCATGTGATCAGTCTGTGATAATACAAGCTTCGAAATATTAAGACTGATGTATATAAATATGCGACATTAATCTAGTACTTTTTCTTCTAAAAAGTGTAAATATAGCCTTACTTTTTAGACTAGTTCCTAATTAAAAATCAAGTGTACGACACGTCACACTTGTTCATATTTCGGTCATTTTTTCTGCGGTTCTTTAAGTGAAAACACCTTACGGCCTTAAGTAATTCGCTACAAATAACGATAAAGCAGTAGAAACACTTTCTATTTAATTAAATTCTTGCCGTCAATGCTGCAACTCTAAGAACATGAAAAGCAATTCACACGACCACTTGCCACAGTTTGACATTCGTAGAATTTCGCAACTTTTCGCAGTAGATTACCGAACCTTATTGCTCGCGGAAAACTATTCTCCATACAAAATCTGACCACATATAGGTGGTTAATTTCTGCAGTTTACGCAGCTTATGAGGGTGAATACTCTTAACAATTTGTTAAGGACTTACCTCTAATATATAGTGCAGGGCAAAAGGACTTAAGGTGCGTTTTGTGTATTTTGTAGACCAATACACTGAACTATGAGAGAGACCAACATGGCGGAATATTCGACGAATATTGAAGATGCCAGCCATTTTACTACTATTTACTACTTTATTATTTATTATTTGTGTTGTTTTTCTTTTTGACAAATACTATAAAACTAAAATAGGTGGAACCTATTTTGTTTTGAAGTCGTACTTTTCTGTGCTGACATTTCATATTAAATAGTTCTTTGCTGTTAAATTGATTTTGTGTCTCTTTTTGAATCACACCAAATATCACCTGGTTTATAAAAAAACAAATAATTAACGCCGGTCAGAGCCAGCTCATGGAGTAATAAAGATGTAATAAAATGTTCAAGTACAATTTGGTGAAGTGAAGATACAGCTTTACGTAATAGAGTGACATGGGGAACATACCCATTCGTTTATTACAGATTGAACTTGTGTTAAAAAGCAAATAGTATTTTTTAATTAATACGGTTGCTAATTTATAACAAATTTCGTGATTTCTAAATCGAAAACGAGAATAGATATGGAAAATTAATTTGCCCGCTGTCGTATAAAATGATTCCGCTTTATTGTCACGCCACCAAAGATCACCACCATTTCTACGACAGTCTATGTTGAAACCAAACCGCTTCGATGTACTTTCACTCATGCCTTCGCTAAGTAAATACATCCACCGGAACAACAGCCAATCAATTCGTTCGCACTGTATTACCAACGACATCATAGATATTTCAAATATAAACAGATACTCAACTCATTTGAGATTAACTTCACTCACTGTACACACATTTTTATTCAATCATCTGTTCTCATAAACAAACTGTTTAAAAAAATGCCCAATTCATTATTCGCCGGAACAAGAAGTAGTAAGTAAGGCATGTGCTTCAGTAGGGGAAATCCCCAAAAAATGTTTACATTGCCCCAAAGTAACAGGAAATCATTGGCAGTGGAAAACTATTCTATTTACATTTTACCAACCCAAAGTATGTAGTCTGTCTGAAATAGCACCTTGTTCCGGAGAGCTTCACATGCTTATTTGCCTCCGTAATGTGCAAACATTATGTTTGCTGCTCAACATTCAGCGATTGTTTTGATTGACGGAAACTGAATCAACGCCATAAATGAAATTTATTTATTTGCCCAAATCCGAATATACACCGAATCGGTCGGTATGTCGTTATGAAGTTTACTGCTTATGTGTGGAAACGTGCGGTAGCTTTTTGCTCCGTTATTTTCTCAAAAAAATACATAACCTCAATAAATACGTTCGCAAATTGAACTCATTAGAAATATTCAACCGAAATCAGAGATTTTCAGCCAGAGATGTGGTCCCGCTTCCACTCACCTGAAGGTAGGGAGGTGCGACGTGCAAACACGAAATATATAGTATACTTTATGTTGTATTTTTTGTAAATTGGCGAAAACCGTTGAAAATATCTATCTACACATTTTGTGTGGAATTATGAATAAGTGTATTGGCGCGCCGCTGTCAGCATGAGTGTAATTACACCCAGCAGTTGCCAAGAAATCTAATCACCCGATCTGGGGATAGACTTAACACCTGACTGACGTCATTGCCAGAGTTATTGTTAACAGAGGTATGGCAAAGGTGCTGGGCCTTATAATATGTTATACGAGGTTTTGTATATTTATTACATTGAAAATCAAAAGAATTTAACATTTCGCCGTATCACGGGTGTGTACATGTGAATTTGTTTCTTTGTAAACAAAATTAATTTCAGGCCAACAAAGGAGCTGGGGATCTTCTTTGGTGGTTCGCGGAAAATGTACGTAACAGAAATATTCGCAAAGAATTTGCGTTTGGCATATTTAGGGATACAAATACCCGAAATCTCATAATTTTGCTGTTGAAACTAAGTTCAGTCAATGAACCAAGTTTTAGCAATATTTTTTTGAATGATTTACGTAAAATCCGAAGAAAAACATATTTAGAAAGTGCGAATCACACCTAATTCCTGTGCATTAAATTATGGTAGTCCCAAATTACCTAGAATCATTTGCTAGGCTCCATGCTATGCGCGCGGTCGAATGCCTATTTAAGTCTAAAAATACGAATAAAATCGAATCTCTTTATTGCGCGGATTTATTTATAAAAAATCAAAATGGGAACAATACAATTAGTGTTGATTGGGAACTGCAGCGATAATCACCTATTTTTATTTATGTTTGTTTTCATTCACCTGTGTGGAGGATGTGTGTAGGCGGTGAGTAGTTTATTTGAGTCTGTAGATGACGAGGTCTGGAAGTATCCCCTATAATACTAACTCTGTATGAAATTCTCTGTCAAATGAAAAACAATTTAGGTGACAACAGGCACAGTAAGAAGGAGCTTGAAACGTTGGTAGATCTTAGGGGAAAGAGTTGCAGTAATATAATGCTTTTGGCTTTCAACTTAATAGCCAATACCAAGAGTAACTCACGAAGACGAAGTTTTCAGCCCATGAAAGGCAATTTACAAGAGTATTCCAGATTGTTTGTTTTTTTTTCAAATTATTAGCGGTTATGAATACCGACGCACTACTTTGCCTTCAATGTAATGAATATTAAATTTTTTCGAATCACAATGTTGGTATCCCTGGATTAATTTTAAGTACGTACTTTGGTTTTTAAGTCAGTCATGTTATTTTCTATTTTACTGGGAAACAACACCATTAATTGGAAAATTCTTCTCATACATTCTTAATTATTTCATTTGTACATGTATGCAGTTCTAACAAAAAAACATGTCGTCCATAGTCAGTAGCTGTCCGGTATAATTTTGACGGTTGTCAAAAAAGTACACGCACATGCCAGTGCAATGCGGTCAACTTAACTCCGTATATTTTCTCTGAAATCCTTATCATTTTGCAATTGATTTTGTGTACTTTCAAGCAAGGACACTCCGCTTCGTATATCTTGTTCCCAATTTTATTGTGTTAGAATGCGATTGACCCACTTATACACTTTGCCCTTGATAGGAATTGGATTCAATGTGTCTTAGCTCTTCTAACTATTCAGTATTTCCCAGTCGACTGTCCATGAACACAGTTTCCATAATAAATCGCCATCCATTAGCCGACATTCCGCAGAACACCATATCCAATTCATTTCCGAGCAAGAATCTTTTTCAAATCGTTGTAATTTTTCACTCGCACTCGGCCCGCCGCGATCCCTGCAACCGGAAGTTCAAGATCGTTTTCCTTTGGCAAGAGGACAACCATAAAACAACCACCTTCTTGAACTACACACACACTCCTACTCCTGGTAGTCGGACGACATTCTAAGTATGTGGCAGCGCACGGGTGGTCATAAATCAAAATTCCCTAAATAATCACCTACATGTGTAAACATGTCAGCAATCTCTCTCCGCATTGCAGTGCAAGAAGTCGTGCTCCATCACATCCAGTATCCAGAGGTGAAATACCTTCCCCCATGGGACCAATTAGTCCCGAAATGGAATCCAAAGTGGCCTCCTGCTGCAGCACCAGATGCCGTACAAATAAAAGTAGCATTTTTATGTGCATGCCAAAACCCGGATAAATTGAAATTCTCTCATTTTGATCCTGAAATCGCACCGTGTCGTAAAATGCTTCAGTCATAATTTTCCATTTAATCGTATATTTATTCAAAAGCGTCCTTAGTCGGGATAATTTATTGGACAAAGGCAATCTGCCTGTGCGCATTATTAGCCAAACTAATGGATTGCCCAAGAGTCCGATTGAAAATGTGCGGCAATTAATCAGCACAACAATATAATAACACGGAGCAAATGTGCGTACGGTTTCGGAAAATCAAAAAGTCTGAAATGAATATGTCCCACCAGGAGACGCACGTGGTTTACAAAACACCCCGCATATTGAACGCACCCAGCAGCAGCCAGAGTAACCTGCTGCGTGAGGAGTTGGCTTTCTAAGGAAAATTTCTGCAGATGCCCCCGTCACACCGACATACGGCATCGGCATAGATATCCGATCGGAAAAAGGAAGATGAAAAGTGCGAAGTACGTGCCCGAAATCGATACTGGGGGATACAGCTGATGATGTTACAATGCGCCTGAGGGATAACTATATAATGCGAGCGATAACAATGCAATGGCAATCCTTTGTAGGAGATGTTCACAAATGTAATTCGAACATTTTTCGGTCGAATTAAATCGTTCCTTCGTCAAATGTACACGTACGAGTTCCTGCGGGACAAGTGAAAGAATACACAGTGCATTCGGTGAGGGGAAGGATCTCTCAAATAAATTCAATGACACGTGCGTTTTACTATGATGCAGAGCGATTTGATTCATCTGTATAGTCTGCAGACCTATCAAAGCGCCTTCTCCTTTCATCTGGTCCGGTGTTTCACGAGTCCTTGTTGAATGCGGGATAACTCTCTTAATGAGAACCATCACTGCGTTCTAGATACGAATTTACGAACTAGGTTGCATTGAATTTCTATTTGCAATTCTCCGCTGCGAGGCTGTGAATAGTCCGAACAAGTTCTGCCAATTCATGCCATTAATCGACATTAAAAGGATCTCCGGGTTCGATTGAAAAGTGGAGCACTCCATATCGCCAGAGGCAGTGCACAAGTATAAGCCCAGAGCCAGCGCCTTGAAAGCATCATCAACGAAGTGAAATCTGATATGGAACGCACTCCAAATGGAATAAGACCTGCAAATAGTTTACATTTTTTTTCTAACAAACACTTACATCCATCTTAGAAAAGGAACACGGCACGGTTCCTTTTAATTATTGTATACACGGCCGAAACATCTGTCAGAAGGTAGTCAGTTGGAATTTGCTTTGTGTGAGTTTTTTTTGTCTTCATATACCGGATGGTACAAGGCGATATCCTAATTCCGATAGGAAATACGAAATAGCGAAGAGTTTTTGATTTTTTTGTTTGTTATAGAACGCGTTCGTTCGTGATTTTTGCCCAACAATCGGGTGGTCGTAAGTAAAGTATAAGGGATTCCTAGGATCGTTTGTAAATGGCTTCCGTACGTTTTGCATTGTGTGGGAGTTTGATATTTTTGTAGGATTAATGGGAAGAATTTGCTTTTAAAACCTTATAGCTCTCAGTTTTTTAAATCGATAAAAAACCTTTTACTACTCAAACTACAAAAAGCAAAAAACTCCGCTGATAGCGTGTATGTAATGGGGGCGTTCAATAAGTCTGACAGCAGGCTAACTTCGCATGTCTGAATTGGTCTACCTACATTGATCAGAAGAACTGTTTTTCAGTTGGCGGAAGGGGTAGGGTAGAGTCGCTAGTGGCCGGCCGGATTTTTCATCATAAAATATATCACAGTAACAACAAATATTAATATTTTCGAATAATTCTTGAAATAAATTATTCTTTCTTAAATTCTTCGTCTGTAAAATGAAGAAAACATTAATTATTCTTATCAGAAAAATGTGTATTTTAGTAAAAAAATATTTCCGGCCACCCAGTAAGGATAGGGCTTAAATTGTTTAATATTTGTTATTTAAATGTCTTATTAAAGAAAAGTTAAGAAAACAAATTATTTATATTATTAAAAATAAATAAAAAAAAATTAAATTAAAAAACAACATTTGAAAACAATTACCCACAAAACTTTCACAAAAACACACTAATTCCGACAGCAATTTTACTAACGATTTGACAGTAAATTCACACAAAAATCTTCCCCGATAGAGCACAAGTCAAATGAGTTGATTTCGGAAGAGCGACTGAGCCTCGCAACAAGAATTTTGACATATTAACGGAAAAGTTTAAGCAAACAATTTAAGACCAAAAACTTCAAAAGAGAACTATATACAATTCATTTATTACAACGACTTTTCCGAGAAGTGGCCGGCCACTGGGGAGGGCCGCAATTTGGCTACTCTACCTATGTATAGTCGATAAACAAGGTCACGAATTTTCGGAATGAGTTCTGACAGAGACACCGCTGTCTCAAAAGTTTCTAAATTCTTCAGGCCTTAGCGCAGTCGCGATTAATGATTTATTTAAATCAAAATGGCTGACTTGTGTTACCTCACACCCACACGAAACCAATACCAAATGACGTAAGCGATGATTAAAAGAGATAACAAAATGGCGAAAAAATCAAATCAGTGGCAAGAGAGTAAAGTAGTTCCAGACAACGTCAGTGTCAACTGTGAAATAAGAAAAAGAAAAAAACCAACTGATGGCTAATAATTGCTGAAAAGTTTGTAATAAAGTGCAAAATACAGGTTAAACAATTGCAGAACTTAAATTTTGTGTTTATGTAAACGTATTTGTATAAGCTGAAGCTGACACTTCAGCTGCACTTTTCAACTATATTTGCATGAAATTGCTACTGCCATATAAAATATCCTACCATAAAGTTCTTATTTTGACGTTTAATCCCAACAGATATAGCTCATCTGTAAAAGGCTGTATTTCGCTAAATGCTCTATAGCGATTTGCGAGTTTTCGGTCTCAGACTACCTTGCCCATGCCTTTTATAACAGGGTTGACATTGCTGCCATATTGTGATTGTGACATTTTTGTTCTGACGTTTTATTGATTCTGAGTAGTTTTGTTTTCAAACTTTGTTGCAGGTTTAATAGTTAGTGTTATCCCGACTGTACGAAATTCAAGCACACAAAATGACAGAACAAAAATGACACTTTGACAAAATATGTGGCTAAGATTTCAGTATCCGAAAATGTTTTGCGTAATTAGCAAGAAAACACTCTTTTTCGAATTGTGTTCGATTTTTGAATATTTTTCTTGATAAATTTATAAGCTATACATTCAGAGAGAAAGATTGGGAAATGAATTTCTTCGTCACCAATGAAAGCGGTATCAAAGTTCTCTCAAAAGATGTCACACCTGTCGCACACTTGATATTATTGCTGCACCTTAGTTGAAGTTTCAAAAAAGAAAACGTCAAACAAGGTATACAAATTGAATGAAGATGACTTTTACTTTAATAGAACAGCACAAAGGACAAAGGTAAGAACGACGATCGACGACATCACCTCACCCACAACATTTCGGTGTTTTGTTATTGTTTATGTTTGTGTCTCCGCTTTACCCTATCCACATAAAGGGCGTTCTCTATATCAGGAAAGTTGATGGTGAATCCCTTGATTTATATCTGTGGGATATTGTGAAACTTTTTGTATGGAACAAATTTCTGCTAGGTCAGATGTTTTTTGTTGTTCGACGCCATGGTACGACGTCACAGCACAACCGCCGCCGCCAGTAGGTAAAAGTTTCTGAAAATTCTCAAAACACTTTGGATAAGTTTCAAGTTTCCCTGGCACAATAAAACTATTTTGTGCTATTGAAGTCCCAAAGTGTTTTGACATATGCTGGTGATACTGCAGTCTATACCACATACCACTGGATAATGATGATTCGCCCAAAGTATTCTCGCAAAAGTTCACTGAAAACGCCATTAATTTTGCACTACTCGCAAGAGAAGCAAGTGTCAATGAACTATCTTCGCTCGACAATGAAGGAGACAAAGCGATGCCCCATTGAAACCCAATCATTTATCTCACCAGTTGGATAGAAAGCACACCAGACAGATCCGTGTCTCACACATCTAGCCGAATCGGCGAGTGTGCGAGAAAAGGGGGTGACAATGACAGCCCAACGGAAAGCAACGTCAGATACGTCTTTCCGTCTAGACAGGATGTCCCGCAATGTCTGCGTACATTTGGAATCGGTGTGGCGGCACTCTTGCAAAATCACATCCACATACATGTCGGAGCGGGAGACTGCATCTATTTTTGGAAAATTGATATGTCTACTCCGCCCCTCCCTGCGTCAGTTGTGCCTTGTGCGTATTGGTGACATTTTCACTTATCTTTGCTCTAGACTTAATGACGTTTTTCAAGTTTTAGCTTTTCATCGTACCGTAGAACAGAACATCCACTCGTCTTGCAGTTGCATATCTTTGGGGTTAATGTCGACCTCGATAGAAAAGTCTTAAGTGATTTGTTGGCAGTGGAAATGGCAACTTGTTGCGTGAAGTTATTAATGTGCCAACCGTGACATTGTGTGCTGCGTAATTTAAACGAACATTGGATTTGCTACAGAATTAGATGGGTAATACTTCCGGTGATTACTTTTGGGGATTGCTATTAAATGATGGAATTTATTGAGTAAAATATAAATACCTACGTGTTACATGTGACATTATAGAAAGTTGACAGAATAAGTTACCGGAGATGTGAGAAGTTGCACTATATAGTACAGGGTCATTCATTTCGTGGTTTCAAGTTGGTATAGCGCTGTCAAACTCAGCTGTCATTTGAAGTGTCATCAAATGTCATCGTTTAGCAATCGAACAACGCGTTAACATTATTAGAACTTACTAACTTACTTACTTACTACAAGATGGGGCAACAAGCCAAACAATACGACCAATTAAGGCCTTACTGCGTGCCAGACCAATTATGGTTTTATTGAAGTTTCCTGGTCGCGTAATTTCACGTTTTGGTGACATCAATTAAGCACCAATATCATGCGCTTTAACAACGTTAAATTTTGTTCTGTGGGGACCGTGTTTACGGGAATAATCCACGAATTCTAAACGCATTAAGACCAACATTACTCAATTTATGGCCGAGATTCCGCCATATTGATTCCGAGATTTTCGTCAAAAAAGTATCGCTGTGTGTGTTTTATTTATAGCTTTAGGTACTTTCGAAACCGAAAAATGAATCACCCTTTATCTTGCTGAAAACAATACAGAGCTGTAAGGCACCCATTCGTTTTCGTTATTCTGAGGTCAGGGGTAAAAAAAATAGACAATTACATTTCGCAATTGCTATTTCTTTAGGGTAAGACTTTGTGTCCAAGATGTAAAGCCCCCTAGATCATACAGCAATCAGTCCGGTTCTGCTGTATGGTGCAGAAGCTTCAACCATTGTTGAAGCTTAAATTGTGATGTTCTGAGTCGGTGTGGGAAGAAACCTCAACGACAAACTTTGCAGGCTATACAGCGACACACGTTGACTTTGTGTCCAAAGTCGAGTGCCGATGATTTTTGTCAATTTTCCCACTCAAAAAAGTGTTAAACCAGGATCACTATTGTCTATCTGGTCGGTCGGTGTACTTTAGGCTCTCTTCTGCACATTGCAAACGATAGTAATTTCCTGTCTTTAGCTTAGTGCCCCTCTGATAGACTTGTGTAAATCATCACAATAGATCTACCGTGCAATTGACATTGTACATACACTCCTGCACCCAGTTTAGACTTACCTCATGTCTAGATCTCAATTGCTTTGATTCAGTTCATCGCTCCATTGGCATTAGCTAATTAATATCACGCCCATCTCATGCCATCCGTTTACACAATGCTCCCACCTCAATATCAGCTTGAAACTCCCTTATGTACAAAAGAAGCGCCTGCCTACATACCAAAGTTCAAAAACTGTTTGATTAATCGACTCAATTAATTAATTCACCCAGAATGCACTTCAAATATACTCGAAAATAGTGTTGCAGTGTTTATGTTTAGTCTACGAGCCACAGAAATACACTCCATTCGGGTGCACGACGCACACGGTATACCTCTTGGATTAAACACCAAAGTTTTGTGGTGAAAAAGTATCCGCGCTTTAATTACTCTCACACTGCCACTATTTTTAGAACCAACACGTTGAGCAAGGGGCACCGTTTGTGTACATTTATTTAGCCCAGTTTTGGAACCACATTTTCCCTTTTGACCATCAGCATCCCATCAGCGGGGAGTACCTCAGCACGTACAAAAACGATCCCCAATAAGCGATTGAATGCATTTGAACGATACTCTTGTATAGAATGTAGAATCATTAGGTTAGAACTTCACAGGCGGCAAAGACGGCAAAGGCGACGGCAGGCCCACATATGACGTTGTGGAGATTTTTCCCTGTCATGCCCGCGTGTAAGTTTCTGTGATTTTTCCCACCGCATGCCTAGGGGTGAACGTTGAACGTGCATGGGATCCATTAGACCGCCCTCAACTTTGACCCACCACTCTCAATTAATATAAATCGTTCTCAAGTGCATTCTAGTGTAGTTGCAAAAATTCAAATCGAATTAATTTTAGTTTGTTGTTATTTGGCTGGCATGACTTGACATTTTCGACTGGAGCATCATTAATCCTTGTGCCAGTTGCGATTGAGCTGTTTCGATTGGAATTTCAAGCCCGCATGCTCGTTCCTTTTTCCAAGGGATATTTTTAGATTCTTATAATTTCTGGCATGTGCCCTTTTTTCACCGATAAGCGTAGGCAGCAGCAGGCGTCTCGTTAAATACCTCTTAAGGAACATTAAGATTTCCATTCCATCCAGGACAGTATGAAGATGCGCACTCTTACGCATGGAGGGAAGCACTTAATTCTGTTTTCTCCCTCCCAATTATCACATATTTCTGAGCACGGTGACATAAATATGGCACTTATCATATATCCTTACGAGGCGGTTCCGAGGTTGCGACAAAGGTTGAACGAGAGTAATTTACATTTGTTTAACGGCTGCTGTATGGATGTCGCTTTCCTTTTTTTCCATATTAATTTAATTTTTATGAATTCGAAAGTGTTTTGACTTCCAGAGTATTTTGTAAATAAAGGGAAGATGTCCTGAATGAGTGGCAATTTAAATTCAATGAATTGGTGTTGGTAGTGTGGGTGCTTAACATTGTGGTGGAATATAAATATAAATTGCGGGTGATTTACATGCGGATGGCTTGATTAAATAGTTGACATTGGGAGTGGTTAAATGTGTATTATACAAGACATACCTAACCCCACTTTACTTGATGTCAATTGTTTGCTTTGCCATAGACAGGTGTTTTAATTTACACATGCGAGTTCAGTCAGCTAGGCCTATGGCGGTGGTTAGCCCTCCATTGTTTAAGTTGAAACGATAACTGGATTACGTGAGATTAATTCAGCTGAAGTGAATGTGGAAGTCCATTGCAGTTGTTGATGATGACACCCTTTATGTCCCATAATACACGCAAAATGTAATTTTGATACAAAATAGAGATTTTTAATTAGAAAGTTTATTTTTTGATTCATAGAGCATACAGATTGGGGTTATGTATGGAATAGCACATTGGATAAATGGCCGCCACCGCTTTGCTGGCAAGTACGTACTCTTTTATTGAAATTGTCTACGACCGTTTCGCATAAATGTGGCTGAATTTCATTAATGCACCTCCCAATTTCCTTTTTCAAGGCGTTGGTGGTCGTGGGCTTGTTTGCATAGACCTTTGACTTCAAAAACCCCAAAGAAAAAAGTCCAATGGCGTCAAATCGCATGATTTGGATTGCCAATTCTGATAGCAAAAACGGACGATTACGCGAATAAGAAAAGACTCATGCAGTAATTGAATTGTTTCTCTGGCTGTATGGCATGTGGCACCATACCATGTTGGTCATATCCATATCATGTAATTTAGGCACTAAAAACTGGGTTATCACGTCACGATAACGAACGCCATTAATTGTTACTAGTCACTCGTTGTGGATGCACTTGTTTCTTAACAATTACTCAAGGGTTTTCTAAACTCCAAATGTGACAATTTTGACGATTAACGAAGCTATCAAGAGGAAAAATTCAAAGAGCTTCATCTCTGAAGATGACTGTAGCTGACAATCCTTCATTATTTTTAAAATATTGCTCAACAATGTTCTTTCGTATAGTGTTCCATTTTGACTACCCCCGAACTGTCAGCTGTCACATTGTTATATTTTTTCCGTTGGCATCACTGTACTATTAAATAGCGCAAAGTTAAAATGTTGCGTGAATTATGGGACACCCTTTACTAAAATGTGACTAACACTACTTTTTTTATAATTATGAATATTATAGTTAAAGTCGTATGTGCTGTCACTTTTACTACAATCTACTACAATTTCTAAATTTTTTTGTTAAATCTATAACTCCACCTAAATCTACTACTTTTTGTTCCACTTCTGCTGTGTAGCACATATTTCCTCACTATAGCCCTTTCACTTTTTCATCTCAATACGAAAATTATAACCAGACACACAATTCATCGATCTTTTTAATCATTGCACCGCCATTGCAATTGCTAGTCCTTCATTCATTGACTCCTATCGCTATGCTGATTATATATTACGGTGACCATATTTTAAAGAGCAAAACCGGGGACAAAAAGGGAAAATATATAACAGCACACCAATTGTCAAAAATAACACAAAAATTCGTATTGGAATGTCCCGTATTTCTTCTTCTTCTTCTTAAGGTGGCGCTACAGTCCGGGGTGGACCTGGGCCTCAACCAACAAGCGTCTCCAGCCAGCACGATCTTTGGCCAGCTGTCTCCAGTTTCGCACGCTAAGTTGGTTAAGGTCCCCTTCCACTTGCGCGCGCCACCTGAGTCGCGGTCTTCCTCTACTGCGCCGTCCCTCGGGTGTGGATTCGAAGATCTTCCGGGCTTGAGCATTGACGTCCATTCGCTCTACATGACCCAGCCACCTCAGTCGTTGGATCTTCACTCTTCTGGCCAGGTCGATGTCGCTGTACAGCCCGTACAGTTCGTCGTTGTATCTGCTCCTCCATTCACCCTCTATGCAGACGGGACCGAAAATTACTCGAAGAATTTTCCTCTCGAAGTAACCAAGTGTAGCCTCATCCGATTTTGATAGAGTCCATGCCTCCGCACCATAAAGTAGGACTGGGATGATCAAGGTCTTATAAAGGGTCACTTTATTTGTTCGAGAGAGGGCTTTGCTACTCAATTGCTTTCTTAGCCCAAAGAAACAGCGATTGGCAAGAGTTATTCTTCGCTTAATCTCAGCGCTGGTGTCATTTTCTGAAGTCATAGCGGAGCCTAAGTAGACAAAGTCCTTTACCACCTCAAAGTTATACCTGTCTATGGTGACATTTTGTCCAAGACGTCGGTGTTGGGTGTCCTTTCTTGATGACAGCATATACTTTGTCCTGCCCTCATTGACCGCCAAACCCATCTTTGCCGCTTCCGTCTCAATGCTCACGAAGGCGCCAGTGACATCACGTTGCGTTCTGCCGATTATGTCGATGTCGTCGGCGTAAGCGAGTAGGTGGACGGACTTTTGGAAGATAGTGCCTCTGGTGTTAGCGTTTGAGTTTTGCACTATTCTTTCAAGAACGATGTTAAAGAAGTCACATGATAGCGCATCGCCTTGTCTAAATCCTTTTTTTGTCCCGTATTTATAAAAAAAAACCGGAACAAGGTTTTGAAATACGGGACTGTCCCGGGAAATACGGGACTTATGGTATATATAATGCTTCAGTTACTTCTTGTTATAATTGGTATTCGTGTTCAACTCGATGGAGATGAACTTCAAATAATCTACCACACTTTACTACAATTCTTAAATGCTGATGTGGCAGCACTGGTCGGCATTGCAATTTAATTGTGCATTGAATAGTAACCTATTCCGTACGTCTTACTTTTTCTAACCTGTTGTTTAGAATATTTTTGGAATTTGTGCGAAAAAAAAAGCACGACGACGATGTAAGCCAAGTCGCTTCAACTTTGAAAGGTGGTGATATTTGACGGTCGAAAAACTGTCCCCTGGCAACACGCCATCGAACGTGTTCTTCTTTTGGAGAACTAAAAGGGAATGAAATGCGAATCGCTTGGTGGCTTACAGTTTGGTGTCGGTACGTTGTTGTCGGTGCGTAGTTTTTCAGCGGTATGGCTTCCTTTATAATCCCAAAAGAAAGATTACTATCGTCACCTTTCAAAGTTAAATTTTTCTTCCACAACCCACTTCACAAATCGCAAAAAAATTTATGAACTGTGAGCTCATTGAGCTAATTAGTTTTGCATTTGTGTTTTTCGTTCTCTTATTTTTTAATATTATCTCCGCACTTTGAAATTGAAAACGTTCCCACATGCCACTCACCTTTCTCTAAAAAAATGAAATCGTAATTGTTTTGATAAAAAAAAAACCCCAGTTCTTAACTAACACTCACATTTTCCCACATGGTGGGTGGCTCGGCAATAGCTCTTCGCTCTGCGCCGTGTTTTCCATTTCGTTTTTCCTCCTTATATCAAAGGTAATCAAAATATTTATTCACCTTGTGTGTGATGTCATTATATTTTGTTTGCGGCAGTGGCAAGAATAACACACGAATTTTCTCTGTAAAAGAACTTCATTAGGATTTTTTTTGTGCTTTTTTTTTCAATTTCCATTCTCCCTTCCTCGAATTTTCTTTTTTGTTATGATATTTTCGGAAGTAGTGAGCGAAAACTAAACTCATTCGGTTAATTTTGGCATGTTACGCGGCACGGCGCACGGGTGATCTACCAGGTGAGCCCGCCCGCACCAAGTGGCACTAAACTTTTATGGGCTGAGGGTAATTTCGGTTAATGGTCGTTGGTCGGTATGAAAATCTTAACAAAAAAAAAAAACATTCGCCTTGTGACGTCATGAGCAATGAGAAATTGTACAGATTTAGAAAAAAACGCAGAAGGCATTTGAGCTAGCAGGTGGGCGATGTGCCCAGCTCATGCATACGTCATAGATAAATGTTAGTGAATCCGTGATGGATGAACTGATGTTAATGGCGAGGCGGCAGACGCGATGAAAAAGTCTTTCCGGTCGTTATTGACCAAGGAGTGGGTTGAAATTGAACAAGTGAATCACGCTCTTAAAAGTGGTCATGTTTAGTACATAGTTCATCTCCTCAGCCCTCACTAACAAGTCGATCAAATCAAATTCGAGTGCATAATGTGTCAAAATTGAAGGAAATTCCCTACGCACTTTAATTCTATTCCCTTTTGTACGATTTCAAATCAAAAAGAAAAGTTTTTTTTAGTACACAGTTCTATAAGCTGCTTGTTAATATAATGAGCATAAAAGTTTGCTGCTAGTAACCGCATCCACCGCCTCAGACGAGTGCGTTTTTCTGCAACAATATACTGCACATTGTCGTGTCGCGACAGCCGCATTATTTCGCTGACAGAGTGTCACCTTTGCGCCCGATTACCCACCTGTGCCAGGGGTGTAGCTTTCGCTTACGAAAAATGCCACTACACACGTGAATTTCATAATCGGATTGAAATAAACACGGGATTTCGTTGTTCGGCAGATAGTCGGTCGGCTGTACGTGCACTCGTGCTTGATTCGATTTTGTGTGTAACGGAGGAATTTTAATGCCGCCACCACCACCACCACATGCCGCCAACTACAATAAATGTAGGCTGATGGCTGAATTGAGTTGAGTTGAGTCCCTCGGCTTCGGTTAAGTGAAATGGATGAGATTTATAAATAAAAATTGGCGAAGGCATTGCTGCTAAATAGGGGGACAAGTGCTGTATAGCAACAAGCACAAGTACATTATGTTGCATACACGGGGATCGGTGGATGGGTTTATTTTTAATTAAAACAATGTAATTTTTGTTTTTTTAATAATAAATGCTACTGTGACAGTCGTAGTGAGATGTTCACTCTGGTCATTCATAATATTCATGGGCATTCTTTTTGCAGCAGTGGCTGGGAACGCAACTTTGTCCGTGGTATTTGGGTTGTGCATAGTTTGTTGTTTGCTTAAGGAGGATGCACTCATCAAAATAGAGAATAATGGTATAATTTTCAAAATTCTATGAGTAATTCAAACGTCAAATTGGCTACCTCGAACCGCCAACCAAATTGAACGTGTGCTAATCAATTCGAGGCTTTCAACATCGCCTAAGGACCTTATCGTTTTGGGAATAGATCCGGAAATAGATAGGTTGTCTAACAAGAAGAACCTGTTAGACAAGAACCTACGTCCAATCAATGAAGCACCAGTTCGAATACTGAGGACAGCAAACAATGTAAGGTAAGATCCGCACCACTACTTCCGACAAACATGGTAAAATAGAAAATACCCAGGGGTGACTGAGTTTTCTAATGCCCTGGAAATATTTTAGCTATCTGACGAGTGCCTATTGGTTGTAAGTATATAATTTAAAAGAACAAAATCTAGAATATTTCTTATATATTTATTATGTTTTTATTTAACGTCAGGAACTACGACTGTTGACTTCACAACAAAGTGGAACGTGATCTAAATTGCAGAATGCACTCATTCCATAAAGAATTTCCCACATGGGATATTTTGCCAGCAGCTGTCAACAATAAAAATAATGTAAACAACGAATTGTATATAAAGCGATAGTTGTCTTGTTAAATAAATTAATTCAGTTTTATAACGTAAAGGAAGCGGTGTTTGTTTTATTTAAAGCGGTTATACATTTTCAACTTGCAATTGCGCAAAGTATATCTCCTTTGTTCTAAGTAGAACATTTTGGTCCTTCGAGCCGGATTGTATTATCCCATCATAATTAGCGTACATTGCAAGACTCAATTATATACATATATACGTATTCGATTTCGTTGTGTGAATTTGTGTGCTGGATTCGATTTATTGCCAACTACAAAACAATTTTTGCGGGATTTGGAAGTACTGCTTTGGATTTCGTTGCAAATTGCGTTTCTATTTGGAATTACCCGGTTGAACTGATCTGGAACTGTGGTGAACTGGACTGTGTAACGGTGATTCTCAGGATATAGTTGCAAGTAAGTAAATACATAACTTCTTGTACTATTTCTGTTGCGTCTGCAAATAAAATAGAATAAATAATTATGAAGCCAAATAAGCTAAGTAGGGTACTTACGCAGCTTGAGAAAGACGTTTTGAATTTCGGCAAAAGAGGATCCGCTACTAGGACGACAAATTATTTGTCAGGTCGTTTGTTAATACTGGAGAAAACGTTGGAGTCAGCGGAGAGCGCTTATGAAGTGTGTTTAGGTGGTTTGTCAGATGGTGAGGAGGATAAATGTTCTGAAATAGAAGAGGTTTTCGAACAAATTCGCGAGTTGTATTTCGAGTACAGAGCTAACCTTCTCGATGCAATGGATAAGGTGACTCCAAAGGAAACAAAGGGCGATGCCACAGAAGCCAATTTAAATACAACAGTAGCATCTCACAACGCAGACATCCGTTTGAAAAACATTCCTGTTCCCGTTTTCTCTGGTAGTTATGAGTCTTGGCGAGGTTTTCGAGATTTATTCACTTCTTTGGTCCATCATAACACTTCTCTTTCTGAAATTCAGAAATTACACTATTTAAAAACAAGTGTTTCAGGCGAAACTGAAAGAATTTTATCGCATTTACCGATTGCTAACGGCAATTATTCTACGGCGTGGTCAATTTTACAAGACAGGTATGAACACCAACGCTTTCTGGTCAACACGCAATTGAAGTCTTTTTTCAATCAGCCGTGCATAACGCAAGAACGGTCTGAAGCAATTAAGGAGTTGTTAGATGCATCGACCGAAATTATTCATAGCCTGGATAGCCTGAAGGTGCCGGTTGAACACTGGGATGTGCTATTGGTATACGTGCTGCTTCAGAAACTGCCCTCAAAAACACAACTGCTTTGGGAAGAGAAGCTGAGCTCTAAAGACAAAACCAAAGAACTGCCCACGTTTGCCGAGTTCAAACAGTTTCTGGAATGCAGGTTTCGTACTCTGGAAGCAGTGAGTTACCAGCAGGGTAAAACTATCCCCGAACCGTCGAAGAAGGTAGTCCAGCGGAATTCTTTTCACTCTCAGGCCAATACTTCCAAGTACACTTGCAAGCTGTGCAATAAGGGAGCACATTCGATTAGAAAGTGTAGTAAATTTCTCAAAATGAGTATCTCTGACCGATGTCAAAGCATAGGTAGACTAGGTTTGTGTAGAAACTGTCTCGCTTACAGCCATTTTTCGGATAATTGTCCAAGTACCCATCGATGTCTCTACTGTCAGCAACCACATCATTCACTCTTGCACAATTCGTCACACAACACTTCACAGGTAGATCATCAGTCGCATCCTCATCCCTGTAATACTGTTGCCCATGGTAAAAATTTATCGCAACCAATATTGCATAAAAACTTTCTTACCTCGGGAATAAATCCAAATGCTCCTCGTTTCCAACCCCATAATCTGGAACAGTCGTCAGCGATTCAACGTAATGCTCCGAATCCACTGTCATCGGACGGAGAATCACCCTGTTGCAGCAAATCCATCAACACGTATCACTGTGTGCCACATGCGTCTACTCAGGTTATGCTGGCCACAGCTATCGTGAAGGTGAGCGGATCGTCAGGAAAGATCGTTTCACTACGAGCATTGCTGGATTCAGGTTCTGAGGCTTCATTCATAACGGAGTCAGCATTTCAACTTTTACACTCGAAGCACAAATCAACTTATGTCGAGGTTTCCGGGTTAGGTTTGGTCAGCAGTGGCACATGTAAGAAGGTCGTTGATATCACGATCGGTTCTCACCACTCAGCCTTCGAAACCTCCACACAGGCACTTGTGTATAAGTCGCTGTCTGGGCATATCCCGGCCCGGAGCCTTCCAGTTACCGATTGGAGGCACCTCGATGGCTTGTGCTTAGCCGACCCATCCTTTTTTAAGCCAGCCAAGGTTGATTTGTTGCTGGGCAGTGACGTGTTAGCCGACATTCTTTTGCCAGAATTGGTTAGACCAAATAATGCCAATTTTCCCTTGGCACAAAGTACCAAACTCGGGTGGATTCTTTTTGGACGTGCACCATTTGCGTCCCAACCCGTTAAGAGTTTCCACCAAACGTGCACATTCGATGTAGACATGCGCAAATTCTGGGAGTTAGAGGAAGCTCCTTTTTTAAATGCAATAACTCCAGAAAATGCAGAGTGTGAGGAACACTTCTTAAGAAACATCAAGCGCTTGTCAGATGGACGATGTGAAGTCGCCCTTCCCTTCAAAGGAAATGTTCATCCAGTGCTTGGACGTTCAAGAGAAGGTGCCCTGCGAAGATATAAGCAGTTAGAAGTACGTCTACTCAAAAATAAGCAACTTCACAGCGATTATTCCACGTGTATGAAAGACTACTTACGTTTGGGTCACATGTGCGAAGTTGAGACAGAGCTGATTTTGGAGAACACACGGCACTATTACCTGCCACATCACGCAGTCATCAAAGAGAGCAGCACTTCAACCAAGTTGAGAGTAGTCTTCGATGCTTCGTTCAAGACATCGGATGGAAAGGCACTCAACGACACGCTGATGGTGGGGCCAACTCTCCAAAACAATATCGTCGATGTCATCATGAGATGGAGGTTGTACAGATACACATTCACAGCCGACATCGAAAAAATGTATCGTCAAATCTGGATGAATGAGAGAGACTCTTTCTATCAACTCATACTTTGGCGCAACGATCCATCCGAGGTTCTCAAAACGTACCGGCTCAAAACGGTAACCTTTGGGACAGCCTCCGCTCCTTATTTGGCTATCCGTACTCTCAAGTGGTTATCAGATGAAGCCCGGGTCCAATACCCACGAGCTGCTACGATGATTCGAGAGGAGATGTACGTGGACGATCTAATCTCGGGAGCTGATTCAAAACAAGAAGCTGAAAAGAAAATTATGGAAATAAAAACAGTACTCGAACCAGCGGGACTTAATCTACATAAATGGGCATCGAACACAGACGACTTGATGAAAAATATACCCCATAAGGACCGTGAGGTTAAGTTTGCTCTCCCATCAGAGGATTCAAGTCTACTGAAGACCCTAGGAATTCAGTGGCTCCCCGAAGCAGACAGTTTTTTGTACAGCTATACCCCTCCAAACCATCCACAGCCAACGAAGAGATCCATTTTATCAACCATAGCCAGGCTGTTTGATCCGATGGGATGGATCTCGCCCTGCATCATAAAGGCAAAGTGCTTCCTGCAATTGCTTTGGTTAAAAAAGATGGCATGGGACGAGCCTATCAGCGGAGGCATTCTAAATGAATGGAACGCATTTTCCCAGGACCTCGAAGCGGTGAACCATATTCGTTTACCTCGATGGGTACATGCTGGCGGAAGATTTGGCAACGTGGAATTGCACGGATTTTGCGACGCATCTGAGAAGGCGTTCGGAGCAGCGATCTACATTCGCGTTCTGGATGAAGAAAGTCGAATTTACATGAGTCTGCTACTTTCAAAAACTAGGGTGGCCCCAGTTAAGCCAGTGAGCATTCCACGCTTGGAGTTATGCGGAGCAGTGATTCTAGCTAAACTGCTAAGCCACGTTGCCAAGGTCCTCAATCTGCCGGACACGAGGATGCACGCATGGACAGACTCCACAATCACTCTTTGCTGGATCAAGTCGCCAGCATCACGATGGGAAACGTTTGTGGGAAACCGAGTTGGAGAGATTCAACGGTTGACAATGCCCACTATTTGGAGATACATACCAACCGAGCTGAATCCTGCTGATTTAGCGTCCAGAGGAGTACTGCCCTCGGCACTAATATCCGAACGCTTGTGGTGGAATGGGCCATCTTTCCTGCACTCCTACTGGGATTTCGAGGTTCCGAAGCAACCAACTGACTTTTCCACAGAGGAGAGCCAAAAACGTAAACAAGTTCACCGATCGGAAATAACAGAAAACCCATTCGTTGCGTTGATAAATAGGGCTTCCCGGTTCCAAAATCTGGTAAGAACGTCGGCTTATTGTCGTAGATTTGTCAAAAACTTCCGACTATACCACCCCAAATTTTGCCGCTATATCCGGAATCTGCAAGCCGACAACAAAAGGCAGAACCGAAACCCATTTACGCCGACGGAACTCAATGAAGCAATTATAATGCTGATTAGAACCGCACAAAGGGAAATGTTTCCGGAAGGCATAACTAAGGCAAGAGGTATGGCATCCCTTAACCCATTTGTAGACGGCAACGGTATCTTTCGAGTGGGCGGAAGACTTAAACATGCAGACATAACCTATGATCAGCAACACCCCATCATATTGGACCCCAAGCACAAGTTATCATCACTAATCATACACGAATCACACATCAAAACATTGCACGGGAGTATTCAACTAATGATGGCACACTTAAGACAAAAATATTGGATCTTCCAACTGAAAAGAACGGTAAAGAAATACGTTAACAGCTGTGTGACCTGCTACAGGTTTCGAAACAAAACCGCACAACAGCTAATGGGAGAGTTGCCAGCCCCTCGAGTTACAATGTCTAGGCCCTTTACAAACACGGGCATCGATTATGCAGGGCCTATAAACATACGTGCTTGGAAAGGGCGCGGAGCTAAATGCCACAAGGGGTACCTAGCCATATTTATATGCTTATCCACTAAAGCTATACACCTAGAGGCAGTCAGCGACTTAACGACTCAAGCGTTTCTAGCAGCGTTTCGACGATTTGCGGCCCGGCGCGGAGTTTGCGCCCAAATATACAGCGACTGCGGAACAAATTTTGTAGGAGCCGATGCCGAACTACGACGTCTGATGAAAAGTGCAATCCAGGACTGGGAAGAAATTGCGAACGTCCTAGCAACACAGGGAACAAAGTGGAATTTCATTCCCCCAGCTTCTCCTCACTTTGGAGGTTTGTGGGAAGCCGGAGTGAAGAGTGTTAAGTTCCACCTAAAGAGAATTGTTGGTAATGGGACACTAACTTATGAGGAGCTCGCCACGCTTTTGACCCAAATCGAAGCATGCCTGAATTCGAGACCCCTTTGTCCCCTAACACAAGATCCAGAGGACTTCAACGCACTAACACCCGCACACTTCCTGATAGGCGAAACCCTTTTCACAGTACCTGAACCGGACTTGATCGTAGGCAAGCAAAGCTACACCGACCGATGGAAGGCGATCCAGGCACATTTGCAGATGTTCTGGAAACAATGGCAGACGGAGTACTTAAGCCGTTTACAACAGCGGCCAAAGTGGTTGAAACTTCAACCTCAACTCAAAGTAGGAGACTTGGTGTTAATCAGGGATGAGCGACTTCCCCCAGCAAAATGGAGCTTAGGCCGCATCCTTGAAACTTACCCGGGAGCAGACTCCATCGTACGAGTAGTAAAGGTAAAAACCCAACTAGGAGAATTTCGACGTCCAATTGCCAAATTGTGTCCACTCCCAACTAACGAAAACCCAGAATAATCTAAACTTGACTCACAATTCAACACAAATTAACATCATAAACATATTTAATCAAATTAAAATAATTATAATGAAATAATAAAACACTTAAAACATACAACTTTCATCAGTACGCAAACTCAAACACACCACTGTATCGTACTCTACTCAACCAATAAAATGCAGTATCACACAATACCTCTCAAACCCATCTACAACCGCAACCCATCCGCTAACAAACGTCAAATACAGTTCACTCACTCAATCACTACTTACTCGCTTTTACTCATTTATTAAATTTCTGTAGTCAATACCACACAGAAGAAAACACACATTGAATTCATTTTACACACACCGCACATTAAATCAGATCCACTTACAACACCGCAATACGCACCCATCTCATTTTCATTCATTGAGCACACACCGCAAAATATGAATACACACCCACACACCACACGCATACGCATTCATCATCGATGGACGCGACGCAAAAAAAAAAAAAAAAAAATATATATATACCTACATATCACCACAAACTCACCCAAGAATTCAAAACACACAATTAAATTTTATTGTTTAATAAATTACTCACCTGAATTCCACAGCTCAATACACATAAATTAAAGAAATTTAAACTACAACAACGAAAACACTCGATAATATTTCGCGCACCAGAATACAACACAACAACATTACACGAAAAAAAACACCGAAACTGAATTTCAAGTTTCAACTTAATCGTCATCGCTCAACAGCGACAACAACAAAAGGCCATTCAAGATGCAATAAACCAGAACATATGCGAGAGAACAAGAACGGGATCTCGTGTAATTTGGCTTATCAACGTTGGCTAGAAGCAACTCGTTTACTTTTCTGTTTGCGTTACTGTTTTGTGTTTTGCATGTAAATATATAATAATTCATTATCTCTTTTCATGTAATCAAATGCATTGGTATACAGAGAAGCAAGCAAGGCAGTAGCACCAAAAGGGTCATCAAAAGGCAAAAGAGACGAACGACCAGCAGAAAATGATGATATTCGCTCATCGGTGGGGGGAGAATGTTGACTTCACAACAAAGTGGAACGTGATCTAAATTGCAGAATGCACTCATTCCATAAAGAATTTCCCACATGGGATATTTTGCCAGCAGCTGTCAACAATAAAAATAATGTAAACAACGAATTGTATATAAAGCGATAGTTGTCTTGTTAAATAAATTAATTCAGTTTTATAACGTAAAGGAAGCGGTGTTTGTTTTATTTAAAGCGGTTATACATTTTCAACTTGCAATTGCGCAAAGTATATCTCCTTTGTTCTAAGTAGAACAACGACTTAGTTCTTCGACTGTACTTTCGTTAATGCCGCAGTACGATGCCGTTGCTCGCATCGTCTGTATCTCTTTCTCTCTCTGTTGGTATTGTCGTTTCAATAATTTATTTCGTAATGGAATGCGTTATATTTACATCGGCGTTGTATTTTATGACTTGAAATGCGCTTACGATTTAATGACAGCCTAGAAGTCTAATTTTATACCCAACTTCACAGCACAGGAATAGAGTCCCAGTACTTTTGAAAGTGACTTTTAAGTCGTACTTCTCGATCACATAGTGATACAGTCCCAGTACTTTCGAAAGTGAAATTTTTGAATTTTAAGTCGTACTTCCCGATCCTTCTCTATGCCCATTTTCACTTCACATAAACTACTCCACGGTTATTGGATTCGAGGGTAGTAGCGACTAAATAAAGTATAGGTATCATAATGAATTAACTGTCAAAATTTGCTAGTATTCATTCGTTCGTTCGCAGACACTTAAACGCTTTTATGTGATTTTTATTTTAGAGATTCGATGACAAACCGAACGTTCGGCGCTTTCTATGTTCTTGAGTCTGACAGTAGTCTAACAGCAGTGTATCCGTAGAGGAAACTACTCGTTAGACTCTCGGCATACTCGTTACTTTAATAATTTCCTCATTTTATTTAATTTTTGATAAGAACATGCATATACATTGACTGATTGCCATCGATTCATACCGATTCATTACCTAAAATACAAATGTCAAATTTTGGTGTAATCTGTCAAGTAGCTGAATACCAGAAGTTGTATCGCGGCTAAAATGCTTCTTTTCCTTTTTTCTTAGTTTAATTTTGAAGTAGTTCCCATTAAATATTTAAGTTATATAAGATGCATAAATGATATTTTAAAAACTTGACAATTGGCAATTGACTCAGGAATAGAGCAACTAAAAATATTAAACAGCAGACTATTTATAAAAAGTTTCCTGTGGCAGCAACATATCCACTTGCAATGGCGTAGAATTTTAAAATATTCGAGGTACTTTTATAAAGATTTTTGTTTCTTTTTCAAGAACAAACTAAGTCGCGTCTACATAGGTAGTCTGTTAATCATTAACAGAGATGAAAAACAAAATTGGAACGCCTATAGAAACGGTCAAGGACGTGTTGTGTTTGAAATTTATTAAAAAAAATTCAACAATTTCAAAGACTTTGTGCTGATTATCACTTCTGAAACATTGCCTACCGTAATTTACTCGTATTTCAAATCGAATTCGCAAACACAAACAGCAGAAGACAATAGTGGGCGACCTAAAGTTAAAAATGGGTGCGTTCCCATTTAACGTTTGTAAATTTATCTCACTGCACCATCAGTTAAAAGTTTTTAAATACCTACCTAGAAGTTATGTCATAAAGCACAAGTCACTTTATTATCTTAAATTCCGAAAGCTAAAACTCCAATTTCTGGTTTCTCCGACTAAATATTTACCCCCTCTTCCTATGGTATTTCAAAATCATGGTACTTTACACAAATAACGACCACTTAAATCGTTTACACTTTCCGTTTCAATAAAAACCAAGTTATGGCGCCGGATGTTTTTTTCGAATGGTTATTGAAAATCATCGGACAAATATTACACCTCAGCACATCATTAAATATTCCGGAATCATGTGGTTTCATAACAAAGAAATAAAGCTCAGAAAAACGAATGTGCTTTTTCCGTGGCAATGCAACATACACCAGAAATCTTATCTAAACAAACAGCCCGGCAAAACCACTTTCGAATTTTGAAATTCCATAAAAAAATAGAAATTGTTCAAGTACTTGGTAAAAAAAAGTATTCCCCAATCATGGATCATGCATAGTGGGATGCAACTTAATTGGATTTTTTTTAAAATACTAAACACCTTTTAAAGGCATTAGCCAGACGATTTATGGGCCAACTTTGTGGACCCTTGTCCTCATGAATATTGATTCAACCCCGAGTGGCAATTTTGTCTGAACTTGAATGTCGAACGGGAGAAGGAAGTCGATATCTTCTTGATTCAGCCGGCACCCATATATGGAACACAACTCTTATCTCCCACCGAACATATAGTTGTAAGATGCAGGGACGACTCTCCTTTCCTTGATTTTATTCAATTATTTTGCGCTCGCAATTGGTTTTCGAAAACAATCTAACTTTTGTGTTCGCTCGAGAGAAACGAACGAGTTGAATCGTTTATTGGATCTGTGCTCAATGGACCGACAGAAATGAGATGTCCTCTCCTTCTTCCATGTACAGGACTACACACTACGTAAACATCCGATAGACAGAATAGCATGAGCCAGGACAATTAAGTCCGACGACAATGTGACGTTCATTGCTGCGTTCTAGAGTTTCGTATACCAGAACTTCCCACACGAGAGTCCTTCTCGAATTTATATTGTCTGCAGAGTGGGGATGAGAAAAAAAAAATAATGTAAACCCTTCGCATGGGATTTGCAGAAAAAAAGAAAAAATAATGTCCATATGGGGCAATAGCTCTGGAAGTGGCGACAAACTGGTGGCTTTTATTGGCCAGCTGCCAGCAGAATAGGGAAAACTTGAAATTTTTACGGTTTGCACTGCAAGTTTCTGCATTCGGCGTTTTTGTTTGGCATTTTTGGGAAGATCTCCGAAAGGGCCCAGTTGCAGGGATATAACAAATTAAATGAGAAGCATTTTATAATCCTTTATTACATTTCGAAAGCTATTTCGCCAGTCGGTGGTGAATCCCCAAAACAATTGGCGAACAGACTTAATTTGAAACAAATTGCAAAATCGTATTACACGCTGGCAAATCCTTTAGAACGGGGCAGCTTTGTGGCGACGTTGTTTGGAAGTGTTTTTCATGTCCCTCCTATAAATTAGAAAAGAAATACCAAAGTGGGTGTAGGAAATGGATTACTATTGTTATCCGATTCTTTCGTCCGTTGGCAATTGAGTTCGTTTTATTTCTTTTCCTTCCACAGCACTTGGAAGTGCAATTGTCATCGAAGAATTCAATCTGCAAAAACAAAGCTGTCCACACACCAATAAGTGGGACGTTAATTGTCCAGTGGGCAGAACAGCCAGAGCAAGAACCAAAAAAGTGATCAACAGTGTGTCTAAAGCGTACCACTTCCATCGACTGACTACAACCGCATTCCCATCTGTCAATGCACTCCCTTGTCATGATTGAATTTCAATTGAATTGGTATGTCAGTTTTAACCACACTTAATCCCATACTATTTAAAAACACTCGAATGTGACACGCATATTTCGCAAGTTGTGGAATGCCACACAATAGTAATTTCTAACACCATTCGGATTATGCAAAGTCCATAACTAGTATATTCTCTTTGCATTGTTGCTAGGATAGCACTGAGAGCGCATCGAAATCCGTATATGCAAAGCAAACTGCAACTGCAGCTCGAACTCACAGATGGATTACCTTGACGGAGGCATTCAATATGCATAACTATTCCCTACCATAAATGCTTGGCATCAATCGAAAACCTATGCATCTAGTCGTGTGTTAAGCCATCATAATATAAAAGGGATGAAACAGGTTGTTATTGCATTGGGGATGAACTGCATATACATATATGTGATATGATATGATACATATGATGCAAATGAATGCAATAAGGACTTAATTTCTCTCTAGAGAATGATCCCTTTAGCTATGAATAGATTATTTTGGAAGTCCTGTCATGGATGGGAAATAATTTCATCCCTCTCTCGAGTGCCAACGATAAACAGATTCGCACATATAGCTATTTTGATAATTGGAAATTTATACATAAAAATAAAACACTATGTTTTTCATCATGGTAATGGTATCCCCAAAGGACATGGCAAACATAGATATGCGTTATAGAGATGCACTCTGTGTTATTCAGAAATAATTATTTTTGGCCCTTGGCTAAATCTGTGATTGTTAAAACGATACGTAAATTGGGCAATTTTAAAAGGGGTAACAATATACATTTCCTAATTAGGCCTCTCTGAATGGCATTCGTAAGCAGTTCGGAAATAGCTGTTTGGGTTTGCTTTCTTTTTTCATCAAAATTGTAATGCGAGGAATTTTGTTGTGTTTCAGGTGTTGCTTGTCTTGCCAGGTATTTTCATATATCAAGCACCAAGCAACATAAATGATCAGTGGATCAGTGGATCAAATTTAGCGCGAGCAGGATACTAAGCTTTAAGCCAGAAACTTTCCTTTAAAAGCAATTGAAAATCGTTAATACGAAATAAATATAAAGAGTAATACTCGGGCAGGTATTATTCCAGACAATATGACTTCATAGGCGCAGTGGCTTATTGGTTAGCAGTGTGACCAATTCAATATTTGAAATTATCCTACGCTTCAGCAGTATAACATGTTTTTTTTGTAGACAAAAGTGATAAAAATCATGCTAAATATTTTGTTGAAATCAAAACCTGCTAAAAAACCAAACAAATTAACAAAAATTCTCTTTTTCAGGAAATATAAGATATATTTCACAAAAATATCATTAAATAAAAATCACTTCTGACGCTTACTATTTTTTATATGAAAAAATATTTTAATTTAATCAAGGTTAGTCACTAAGGTTCGCCTGCTTTGATTTTATTTTATTATTTTAATTCATAATTTGGCTAAACCAAAGTATTTTTCCGGCGTATACTGCTAATTTTTACAGCGTGAAATAATGTTAAAAAAAATGCTGGCATGATTTGAAAAAAGAGGCTAAAAATAAAATAATCCTGCTAAATTTAGCAGAAAAAAAGCTAAATTGGTCACACTGGTGGTTATTGTGTTGGACTACTAAGCGAGGGGCCCAGTATCGATTCCCGAAAAAAAAATTCCCTTAAGATTCCACTGCGCCTCTCGCGAACGTCTGACTAACATCCAAAAAATATATCTAACTGTCAAGAAAGAGTTTCTTAATTCGCCGTTTGGGCTCGGCATAAAATCGTAGATTCCTTTCATTCATCTCAAAAATTAAAAAAAAAACACACACACACAAAACAAATGGTTGTGAGAATCTAGGCCTAGGGTCCGTACGGACCTGTTGCTTCATCTATTTATTGTTAATATGACTTCATTTATGAAGGACCTAAGCTAAATTTTTTGGATTTTGCCTTTTTCAGATGAAGGTCCTATATGAGAACTTAAATTTCTGTCTTATTTGAACTTTTCTATCGCCTCTAGATATTTTTTTAACGAAAGATATAGGTATAGGTGTTCCATATATGCAACCATTTTTACAATATCCTTAGTGGTAGAATGTGTTAAACCCTTCATATACAAGCAGTCGGGTAAAAAGAAGATATACTTGAATTTTATTTCGTACACGAAGGTGCTATGTGGGAACTTTACACCTTTATGGAACATTTATAAAATATTGAGCAGTTTCCAGATAAAGAATATCACAACTCAAGGAACAAAAACCCTTTCAAAAAATACCTTTCACCTCACAAACTCTATATTGAAAAATGCGACCTTGGAAATAAAGATTTCAGAAAACGTCTTACTAAAAATCACGATGTTATGCAGTGGTAGAACAATTTCAAATAACTTTTTAGGGGAAAAAATTAAAATTTAAAAGAGCAGATGAAGTTTATTCCGCTATAGCATTAAAGGTTCTACTTGAATACAATTTTAGCAGGAGAAGAACAAAATAAATAAGTTATAAGAATTCTAAATATCGCTTAAGACTTTTATAATATTAATATAATAAATAATAAGCAAAATATAACATAGTTTGTGAATGAAGATTTTGAGTACATTCGCAAATCCTTTCTTTTCAATAAAAAAGTCAGCTAACATTGAAGGTATTTGCGTTTTTTATTTTACTTCAAATTGACCATAAATACTTTTTATTATTTATATCAAAAAAGTTGTAGGAAATTATTTTAAACGCTCATTACTTAAAATTTGAAATTACTTAAAGTTTGAAAATGTAGCTTAAGCTTATATTACATTTTTATGATAAGTGGTATATTTTTTTTTAATTTATTTGTTTGAGTTTTTTTTTTCATTTTAGGATCTACAATTTTATGCTGAGTCCAAACGGCCAATTGAGAAGCTCTTTCATGAGAGTTATACTCTCGGATGTTTGTCAGACGTTCGCGAGAGGTGGCGCAGTGGAAAAAATTAGTTGGAGTAAAGTATTCGCCCATAGATTAAAATCTTTATCGGGTAAAAACATGCAAATTTTCAAAAATGTCACTAACCCCATTTCATTCTTAAAGCTTTATAATGAGTCGCATGAACAAAAACTAGCGTTTGCTTTGAGTAAAAGGTTTTAGCAAAGTAAAAGCGCTTAGCAGCAGAGACAAATGATACTGAGACCCCCAACTCACAATCCTCTTGCCGCTGGGCCCCTCAGTTTTTTTTCAAATTCACCATTTTGTTTTCCTATCGGTGTTGTGTCAATTAAGAATCCGTGTGACATTCAAAAACATACAAAAAATACAAAAATAAATGCTGCCAACCTAGACAACCGTGCGGAAATGTGCTAGAATTCGGGAATACCACATTTTTACATTACTGAATGCCATTGGTTAGTAATTATATATTGTTAAAAGGCGAATAATTTGATTTCTTTAGTTAATAAAACTAGCTAAATGAGATGTTCTACTACTACTTCGATTTCATGCGTAAATTTTTCTTAGAAAACTGAAGTAAATTTGCTCAATATATTTCTACTTTACTTCAAACAATCTGCATTGTTTATTTTTCATAAATATTTTAAGAAAATCTCCACTTATTCCTTAAAAAAATATTATGCACACGTAACGAATAATTTCAAATTTAACGGATAAAATTCTATGAACGCTGTCAGCAACTTTGCCCACAGCGGAAGTGGCATATGCAAGGTGCGAGCGTGTTGGTGAGTCGGAATTTTTGAAGTTAGGTGACATTTGTCGATACGAATTTCTATGTAACAATACAAGCGCACTTAGCATTTGCCACCCCATAAAAATATAGCTTGTAGGCTAAGTAACGGGAAATCGGTCGGAGTTGGTGGTCTCAGTATTGTCTCTGCTTAGCAGTTGCTTTGAATCGGTATGAAATGCTTTGCTGAAATAAGTTTGAAAATTCGAACAAATAATTAACTTCGCTGTATGTGTTGGGTGTACTTACAATTCCTGTTAAACTTGACCAGCAAATTTGAATTTTTCTTGCGGTTATAACAACCATTGTGGAAAATTGAACAGAGGGAATGAAATTGAAAAAAAAATAAATAAATTAATACTCCAATTGCACCTGGAAACATAATTTTTGTTTGGCAAATAGCTAGTGGATGTCTTATCTCATGTTTTCATCTAAAATACGTATCAGCCAAACAGTCGACAGCTCACACTTCGAATGACACGAAAAGTCTGCCTTTTCCACTTTTTTTTGTTAGTTTTCCTGTACAAACAAAATGTATCTAACCTAACTATTTATAAACAAAACATCAAAGATTTCTTATGTAAAAAATGTGCGAACAAAATATTTAGCAAAGGGTCTGAGCCAGCAAAATAGCAGATTTGGATTTTCGTAACACTTGCTAAGGCTTATTCCATCCGATCTGAGTTAAAGGTAAGAGGCGCCGCTTTCATGAACATGTAAGGTGTTACCTTAAGTCAGTTTTTGTTCATACGAAATGTAGCAAATGCTTCGATTTTGAAATTTTTTTAATTAAAAGCAATTGCTTCGTTTTAATCCAACCACCCAATGAATAAGAGCTCAAAATACTCGAAGGAGTATAGCCTATAAAACGGTTTAAGCTTTCTTGCATTGATTCAGATTTAAAAATATAAAATGAAACTTTAAATGAAATAACTGAATGAACCCTCAAACATATTTACAACAAAAGTTCGTTTTTAGTTCTAACTAACTCCCAAGTGCGGGATATTGAAAAGGCAAACCTATGCAACATTTTACTTTTTTTAAAAAGGAAAATTTGCCTACATCATCTACTCGTCCTAATAATATGACCACAATAAAACTTCTCTATGTAAATATTCAAAAAATGTATACTTCCAACAGAAAAATTTTTACTTTCGAGGAAAATGTTAATTGTTTAAATTATGTGAGGTTTTTCTATCGAATTTGAAGAAATCGCGTTTGAAATAAATGTGATAAAATCGGGGACAAAGCAGTTACTCCAAATATGTATTAACCCCGAAATCGAAAATTATGTAGATAGGGCCTTTAGGAAAATAGGGGCAGTGTAGGAGATCCGTTTTTTCTCAAAAAACTTTGTTTTTGAGATATGAAAACAGACCTTTAGGCTCTCACCATTTTTTTTATACAGTGTAAGCTAACAAATGAAGGTGATGAATATTTTATCCCGGGATTATATATTTTCGTGCGCACAAACTTTTAGTAACTACGCACCTTACAAGTTTAAAATAACACCGATTTTGAACATCTCCAAGGCACCTCCATCATGCACTGGCAGTAACCCTCAACCTCTGCTTTAATTGCAGGCGACTAGTGGCGTGTACTTTAAGTTTCCATTTTTGGGAACCCTACAACCTGCAGTTCTAATTAAAACAAAGTTACCAACCCTTGAAAACGTATAGCAGAGCACCTGCATTGTTGGCTGCGAACTCTATATCCATCCGCTCGGAATGAAATATTTCGCAAAACAATTTCAAACTCTGATACGGAACTAAATGCCAGACAAAAGTTTATATCGAAAACTTCCCAAATCAACTTGCATAAGCACTTAACAGCCCCTGAAAAGCTATTTATCCCAACCGGAGCCTGTTTTCCCGTTTGCCGCACACTCGTTCCCGTGTGTACCTCCTTCGCGTGTTTTGGAATTTATTCCAAAGCGAAACAACGTACGTCTAAATTATTCAATTCATTCAAAATTTACATATGAATGCTCTAATTCGAGTCTATTAGTAGTATGCTTGTGCCTGAGCCCAACGGCGGCACTGTTACAATCCAACCTGAGTACACACACATAAATTCGGGAATTGTCTACGCCTGAGATGAGCTTCACGTTGGAGTCGTGCGCCATGTTTTAGTGGTGGTACACTTGGGATACCCAAGCACAAATAGTTCTTCTGGCAACAAAAGTCAAGAAAGGGATGTTGTTGTTGCAAATGAACGCACGATGACCGGCGACGGTGGTAAGTTTGTAAAGGGGTTTCATTTTCATAAATGCGACTCAACCTTGGCCCATGCAATATTCAAAATTGAGCCACCTAGCGGACCCGACTCTTGTGGCGTGTAATTCGCTTTAAGCGTGTCGTTGGGAATGGACAAAAAAAAAACAAGGATTATAGGGCTATTTGTGAGTTGTGACTCTGAACCCTATAAAGTGAAAGGGTGTGGAAGTAATACGGGCATTATGTGGTAGTAAATGAACCATTTTATTGCCAGCGTTGGCGGTTATTTAATTTGGGGGAGCCATCGTCAGTCGTAGATTAATCCGAGTGCAATGGGGGATTATTGTTGTTGCTGGCGGCTCAGACTGTAATAATTCGGCAGATTGGTTTTTCCAAAATTCGGAATCAAGGGTGGAATTAATAATGAATAAGGGGGCCGGCTAATATACTTCTTCAGGGTGACTATTTGAAAAGGAACAGTGAACCAGACTTTTGGGTGAGATTTACTGACAAAAAATAAAGATGAATGTTATTTTTAGCTCAGTCCACAAAATTAATGCTGCAAGACTACTGTCCCAACAAGTCCCTTTGACCCCCATAATAGGCTCGCATTTTTATAGGTCTTGCTCATGCTCAGTCAGTATGTTGAACTTATGAATCGGGCTAAAAGCCAGGTGATTATATATCGCCGGACAAGCTGTGCCCGTAAATAAGAATGAGTTGACCGATTTCAATGAAGTAAACAATAAATATCGCTCTATTGTTAAGCAAAGTTAAACATGCAAATTTTACAATTCTATGCTATGTGTAGTCCACGACGGATGTAAGAACTTCTAAAATCCAAAATAAAATGTTTCTTACATCCGATGTGGTCTACGGTTTCCACATGTGTTTCATATAAGCGATGTTCTTTTACATATGAGCGTTTCTTATAAACGTCATGGACTGTATAGATGAACAGCGAGATAGCTCTGTTTGCCTTCGTCTTCAACTTCATGCAGGGTCGGCTATCCGTGGTTTAGTGTGTGATTATCGAAGTATTTTTTTTTCATATTCTTGGTCAACGAACTTGTCGTCTTTCTTCGGATTTGTAGTCCTACTAAAGAGTGTCCCATAATTCACGCAAAATTTAAATTTTGCGCCATTTAATAGTACAGTGATGCCAACGGAAAAAAATAACAATATGACAGCTGACAGTTCGGATTTAGCAAAACTGAAGCGCTATACGAAAGAAAATTGTTGAGCAATATTTTAAAAATAATGAAAGTTTGTCAGCTACAGTCCGCAATTTTCGTTCAACTGTGAAGAGAATAATTTAAAATTAGTGATTTTTAACACTCTGGGTGTCCTGTCACAAGTCGTTCAACATAAAACATCGAAGCAGTTCGCGAGAGTATTGCTGACAGTCCAGGCATTTCGAGAAGCTCTACAGCGTATTCTCACGAAAGACTTGCAAGTTCATGCTCCCAAAATTCAATTAAGGACTGAAAAGGAAGACTACTGACCATGGAGCGCGAAGAGAGTTCGTGGAATGGATTTTGGAAGAACAACAAGTAGATGCTTATTTTTCGAACACAATCATCTGCAGTGATAAAGCTCATTGTCCATTCCGATCTTGCGATTTAACGCTATTGGACTTTTTTCTTTGGGGTTTTTTGAAGTCAGCGATCTATGCAAACAAGGCCACGGCCACGAATGCCTTGAAAGAGGAAATTGGGAGGAGCATTAATGAAATTCCGCCACATTTATGCGAAACGGTCGTAAAGATTTAATAAAAGATTACGTACTTTCCAGCAAAGCCGTGGCCGCCATTTATACGATGTTCTATTCCATACATAAACCCAATCTGTATGCTCTTTGAATCATAAAAAAAATTTAAGCTTTCTAATTAAAAATCCGCATTTTCTATCCAAATTACATTTTGCGTGAATTATGGGACGCCCTTTAGTATGATCTTCAGGTGACCGCATTTAATACGGTGTTCTTGAAGCTTCCCCGTACACAATTATTCCCTGTATTGAACTCGTAACTCTGTGCTACAGAAATGTGTACATTTTAAAACATACACTTTGAAACTTATGGTTCAAAGGCATTTTTTTAGGGTTTTTTAGGTATACATCGAAGCCTGGCAGATTTCCCAAATTTTATTCGGACCTTCGCCCTTGAAGGTTCACTTACGTTTGATTCTAGCACCTATACCAATAAATTCCATTTTTCTACGAGTATTTCAAATCAGTGGTCAATGGCAACATCCTTGATATTCAGAAGTTTTTGAGTGATGTGCGGTTGTAAGTAGAAAAATTCCATTAAAAATCAGGGCCTTAGAGTGGACATTCACTTGTTACGAACTAGCTTCGCCTGAGTCTATGATGAGTAAAGTTTTTGTAAAGTTTAGGACCGGTGCTTTCTTCAAGTTGATGAACACACCCAAATGAGCTGCATGGTAAAAGTTTGAATCAAACCAGTAACTGACGTCCTGAATTTTCGCGACAACGATATCTTGTCTTTATTTAAAAAAATTGTTTTGATAAAAAATTCTTCTATAGTATGTGGCGCAAGTAATTGTAAAAATCACAGTCTTTATTTCTAGTTTTTTTTTCAACTAAAATATATCACCTCGGCCGGTATTTAAGTTTTCATGGAATTTCTCTGAGACAGTCTTGTTCGGCGTGACGTCGTTTTGCGACTAAAGTTACAATTTGGCACTTTTTTTGAGAGCTTGCCACAAGTTTTTGCTATTTTTAGTTGGAGAATGCGCTTTAACAATTTTCCAAATGCTGTTAGCTCCCAATAAAAACCTTTAAATGTAACGCAGTTGCCTGTCACAACACTATTACATTCTTTAGTGAGCCAATATGGTTAAAAAAATTGTAAATTTGCAGAATAGCTTTAGAAAAGACACTTATTTCTCTCATTGGTGCTTTTTGTTGCGACTTTTTAGAATGCTTCAGCGGTCAACCTACGGTCTCGCTTATCTCCTTCAGCTCTCTGTAAATTTGGAGCTGGCCGTCTCGCACAACCTTTTTGTTTCCCACTGAAATCTCTACCAGTCTCTATTCTGAATTGAGTTCCAAGATGCCTAATCGGCTGTTCTATTATGCAGTGAGTTGGACTCCACGTATCAGCGCTCTTTATATTTCAGGAATGGTTGCATACAAAGCTATAAACCAAGACAAGATTATTCCCATTCGGAGTATTCGGTGTGTTGCCATTTTATCCTTGGAGCTCTGTTGGAATCGGTTTTTAATCATCCTTTCTGCCACAAGTATAGCTGACGTTGCGTTGTAGGATATTCGCCTAAGTAAATGCAGAGCCTTAAAAATTATTAGGGGACCTTGAAATATTTAGAGTTTTTGAACATCCTGTTTTCCATCATTGAAAGTTCAATGATCTTGGAACAACTTTGACAGTGCATTTGCCAAGCCACGCGTTGAAATGTTGTTACCCTGTAAAGCAGGTAGAGCTCCATTCAGCAGGGAAATCCCTCCTGCTCAAAGGTATAGAAGCATAAAAGCTTAGGACTGAATAATGGAGCAAGTGAGTCAGACGTATTGAGTTTAGCAGTTCGCATCTGACTTTCAAGGGCGCTCGACGAGTTCGCACAGTGGAAAGTAAAATTGGGATAACATTGCAAATGCAGTTTATAACTTTGGACTTTGGTCAACCTCTATTTGGACTTACAAACAGCTTTTTGGTCCAGGTATTTTTCCATTCACGGTTAAGTACAATTTTCCATTGTTGACGCTTCACCAGAGTTAATTATAGCTCATTGTCAGAGCCTATCCAATAATTAACGCACAAAAAAATAGAGCACATGCCTGGTTCTCAAATTTCTGTTCCGCCCAATTAGGCACGAGATGCACCTTTCGCATTTCCCATATACCTACCCATTCATGTAAACTGTCATTTGACTCAGATTCAAATTCCGATGTGCGCCACACCCTCCCCGTGCACCCTAGTCGTATTTTTACCATATAAAATAAACTACAAATTTAAAGGTATACCAAGGTAATAATTATCCCGGCGCATTCTATTTGCACTAAAAGCAATACCATGTGTGAGGAGTATCCCATAACGACCACGCAAGCTGGTAACTCACCCCAACCCTTGGCACAAAACGAGTCCATGCATTTAGCACCGAAAAAAAGTGCCGAATAAAAAATAACTGCCGTGGTAAACAGAAGAAAAACAATCCCAACAGCGCAGCGTTTGTCTTGATTTGCAGATTGTATCTGTCAGATAGTATACGAAATCCGCTGAACGCACGCCACACAATGGTGGTCTCCTGCTGCCGGTGCTTGTCAGGATACAAACACAAGAAACGACAACGATCCGCCAAGTGGGATGACGAAAAGTGGAAATTTTTGCACATGCCGGATATGCAATCCCTTTACCACTCATGCTGCCTGTATCGTCGTCATCTGTTAAGGTATTCGCTGCTATACTCCGGTATGGCACGAGCGAGCGCAACTATATGTTTATCCTTCGGCATCGCTATCCATAGCATCATCGTTCATCTACATCTACGTCAGCTTCTGCGATATGCACCTTTCCTCTGCATCAACAACAGCAGCAGCAGCGTCGTGTATGGAAGCTTAGAGTGTGATGCGTCGTCGTCTTTGATGATCGTCTCGAATTACATGCTCTTCGTCATCGTCCTATCGCAGGGGAGGTGTTTAGCTGCGTTTTCGGAGCACTGTTGACAATATGTTTTTTGTTCCGGCCCTTTGGCTCGAGGCGGGTAAGGATCCTTGTAATGGAGTTTCTTCGTCGTCGTCGTCTTCTTCTTCTCCTTCCGCTTTTGTTTGCTTGGTTATTGTTTTGTTTTTTCATTCGGGGGTTATGCATAGTTTTGCATGTCATATCCTCGAATCCAATCCATGTATGTGTTTGTGTTTTTTTTTTGGTTTGTTTGCGGATGACGAAAGAACGACACGTTTTGTGCAGATCCTTGTAACTCAAGACGGGTCCAATTGTTCTACGCAGAGCGAGGGCCGTGTGGCAGATGACACGATAACGTCGATGCCAATCACTTAATTTGGTAAACGTGATTACATACGAGTGCGAGTATAGTTTTACCAACGAGATGAGGAGATGATTATCAAATTTGGTTGGCTTTTGTTTTCGGTGAGTGCCCTCCCCACGCTTGCACAGGAGACTGTGTGCTCTCTCAACTGCGATAGACGGAAATACTTTTTTGTTGTCGAATCGTGCCACACAAACAGGATTGGTTAAGTGGCACACTTTACTTTTGGAAATCGCTCGACTTGTATGCGCTGTAAGTGGCTGTGCAGCAAGGATTAAAGTGAGAGAAGCCATTCAGCTAGTTTATTTGAATCAATTTCGTTAGCAGAAAGATTAGGTACCTACGCTCGGTCGTATACACATTCGAAATGGAAACTCACCATTGAAGCATATTTTTTGCGATACAAACCCATATAACCGGCATCCAAACGCAATCATCGAAACATCGTTCAACCGATAGGAGATTTGTTTTGCTACATCGATGATGGATGAAATATTGCTTTTGGAAATTATGTGGGTCGAGAGGGCAAATGGCAAATTTTGTGAGACACACTCCCACCGACTTTGAGCAGGGCACCAATTTGTTGGCAACTGTTGGTCGGGTTGTGTTTCAAGGACTGGATATATATGGTTCAAGGGTCGAGGGTGTACCTATAAAAAATTACCGAAGCAAATACATTGGAAATTAAGTAAATACCCTCCACCGATGATTGACAGGAACTCAGCGGATAATTTAGTGCATTAACCCACCATACGCCACGTCAACTTGTTCCGGTGTCAAATTGCATGCACACAGCACACATGCAGGCGTACTTGCAGATACTTACTGTGAGTGACTGGCAGACTTGTTTCTGCTTGTTGTCTGTAGGTAGATATGCATTTTTTATACTTATTCTATTTAAGATGATTTTCATCGTGCAATTGAAGGACTGATGTTTCTACAGGTCACCGTAACTATTTGTCAGGAGACTACCGACTGATAACACTCATGATGAAAAATCTGAAAATCTTGTTTTGACATTTTGTTTAAGTATAAAAAGATCAAAATATAAGTATTTAATACCGTTAGACGTATGAGGTCTGCTCCTTTACTTTTAAATCTTATGAATTTTTACGAATTTGTACTCAATGCCGTTCCTTAACTCGAAAAATTCGTAAAAGAGAGCGTCATCGAGAGAGCAAAATATCACCCCTTCACCAGCGTTGCCAAACAATTTTGACGAATAAATGACTAACTTGAGAAAAAAAATGCGCCTTTGCAATAAAATAATGCCAAAAATATTTTTTTAGGTAAACTGGAACAATAAATCAAAAATTAAACACAAATATAAAAAAAAAATAAAATCAATTTTATTTCCAAAAAAATATCATAGAAGAAATTTTTAATAGGAACAATATTCATGACGTTTTAGTTTCATAAGTAAGCACAAAGTATTGAACAAAACAGCATAGTCTTAATCCAATTAGAAAAATATTTGAAATAAAAAAAAGATGCCTTTTTGTAAAATAAAACAAGCCTTAGCTAATGAAATAATGCCTAAAAGGCATGAAAAAGCCACAGTTGGCATCACTGCGCCTCCACTGAGAATGGCCGCATTCAAGAATCTAGTCATCTTAAGTCGACTAGAATGGTCTTGATGAGATGCAACCTGAACGCAAAAACTTTTTCTAAGTCAGCCACATATGCGAACTGTCAACTTAGTGCTCAGTCACGAATTTCTTGACTAGATTCGTCGGCTAACCCTCCATAAACGTCAACTGAAACAGCTGCTCACATGATCGGTTTGCGACCAATCAAAACCGAGATTCACTTAGTGAGAGAGCTGTCAGACATACTAAACTCGATACTTGAACGTCCCCAATCTTACAAATATTTAGTCAACAAATTTCTTGGTGTACGAATTGGAAAAGCTTTTAGTTAACTTACAATTAACAGCTGATTTGAAATTTGTTGTCCTATTTGACATATGATATATGAGTGCATTTGTTTTGATTTCTTGCGTATTAACAGGCGGAAAAAATAAAATTGAATGTTCTCCTTAGATTCTTTTCGAATGTCGCGACGAAATTCTTCCTTGCTATAACGAGTAGGAAAGGACAATCTCCTCCACGTAATTTTAAATGCCGTGTCGTTTTTTTCTCTTCGCGAATGCTTGTACATACATATTTCAATCAGTACAATCTCTTCCATATACTCGGATTCATGAAGAAGAAGTTCCGAATTACATTTGTCGCTAGGTAGATGAATCGAATAAATTTGTTCGTAAATTAGCAAATTGTCGAGTTTATACGATATTTTAACGACTTTTCGTAGCACTTTTTGGAATTTCTTAATTATGTGTCTGTAATTTTTATAGATTACTACAAGAGCGTTCCCTAACTTTTTCGTAAGTGCCTCTCTCTGTGAGAGAATTTATCACCACCACTGCCATTTTGACAGTCTTTTCCATTCTAAGTACAAAAGAAAAGAAACAGACCTATGGTGTTTGGTGTCATCGAGTTCAATCGAGTTTCGAGCATCGTTACTACCTCAAAAGAAATATGCGAAGTAGATTTGACCCAGAAAGTGAAGTAGATTCAAGAAAAGGAAAGTTGGTTTCAAAATCATAGTTGTAATGATATATTTAATTCCATATTAGTTGTATAAATATAACACATGTCCAAAAAAACCTCTAAAGATTTAACAATTTTTTTTTTATGAAAATAAAGTCTTCATAAATGGTCTTCTCACGTCATCTTCACTATGTTTGTCCAAATCTTGATTATTCAAAATATCATAAACCGTGCACAATGATATGTTTACTAAATTATAATTTTGCGTACAAATCTCTATTCAAATTCTTGATAACTTCAAAATATCTTTTCATCGAGTTGGTCAAAATTCTTTCACATATTTGGCTAAACTTTTCGGAACCGACCAAACCAAAACGTATCACTTCTTTGACAGCAAATTAAACGGAAAACAATAATAAACGTCAGCAAATTTTAATAAATTTTGTGTTTAAAGGGAAGTTTGCAATTTATTTTTTTGAAATGTGAACCTGGTCTTAAATGAAAGAGTGTAAAAAATTGTTTTAAATATTTTTTTTTTTAAGTAGATTTACGGATTTTTTATTAAAATTGGAGCGGATTGAATAAGGGTCTTAGTGAAGTAGATATAAAGAATTTAACAATAGTGCGAAGTAAAGAGCAGATTTAAATTTAAGAGTTGATGGAAACGTTAGTAAAACAGAAGCTCTGCATGGGCTCTGTTCGACTCTACACCTGTTTTTTTTTTCAGCTTCGTTCTCAGCAAAGCAAAGCTAAGAAGGATTTTCAGTACCCATTTAGGTACAACAACTACGTTCTACTTGACACTTGGAGCACTCAGAGTATTTGTTGTTGCAATTGGGTACTGAAAATCCTACTTTACTTTGCTTTTCTGAGATCGAAGCTAAAAAAAAACACGACTACTACATTTATAATAATGAAATTAAGAGAAAACGTATTTCTTCAATAGAAAAAGTCGTTTAAATTTTTTTTATTTAGAAAATTATTGATAATAACAATAAATCCTTGTAACTAAAATGAGGATATAAAGGAATTTTATCAAAAATCTTTAAATTTGATGAATAAAAAGTCCACACATTTTGGAGCACAAAAATCTAGAAAGAAATCATAATATCTTGTAATCTGGAATCACTGAATCAACAAAAATTAGTTTCTTCATCCGGAAGTTCGCATTTTATTCTTCCGCATCGGTTTGGGCGAACACATGTCAACTCTTCTGCTTTTATTTGCCGAGCCGGTAACTCTTCCATTCGAAACGGTTCTCGCCTGTGAATTAAGATGAAATCGCCGGCGCACAAAATCTTCCCCTGCAGGAATACAAAGCGAACAAAAAGCGAATCGCCTGACTTGCTTGACGCCTACAGAGTAAAATTTTCCATCTAGTGTTATATTGGCTGATTAAGGACGCAGATCTTAAACATTTTAAGTTGGGATGCCTTGCCTTGCCGATATGTGAGTGAAGAGTTTTTGCAACTTATTCCTCAGCAGCAAAATGTTATTGTTAAATTGAACCGAAGAAGTCAAAATAAGAACATTTCTTGAAAGTGGTACAACCGTGCTCTCTCTCTGTCTGTCCGAAGTTACAACGGTAGCGCTGACAATCACAATTTTTACAAAATTCGCTACTGCCACTTTGCAGAAACTTTTTACTTAACAAATTTGTTGACTGACTAGTGAGTGCTATAGGCCAAAGAACAGTGTAACAAAAGTCCTATCAGATGGTTAATTTCTTGAGAATTTTGAGTGTCGAATTATTCAAGGCAGTTGGATTAAAGTCGCCTTTTAACAGCATTTTTCCACCGAAGAACTGACACGCCGCATTTCAAGCCAAATTAAGTTGCATTCGTTTACTTACACATACACAAGAGACGTGGACAAATCAAAAACAGAAACAAGTAATTATCCAGTGCGGCAGATAGGCATACGGACACAGAAAAACCCACAACACAACGCAGCTAATGACCCAAATCAAGAACAAAGGATAATTGCACAACGGCACTGCCACAGACACTGGCTCCTATGCGATCGAAACCGGCAATCAGCATTTGCAGCACCAAAAAAAAAAACACACACACATGTACCAACCGATTTATCGAACAGAACAGAACAGCACACACACCTGGTCTAATTACGTTCGGTGTTGACTTCAATTAGTTTTGCTAGGACATGCCTACTTAACCGGTCCGAGCGTCATTAGGATCTGTTTTGCTGCACAGAACACAGGACAACCTGGGGGTAAATAAAAAACAACATCTAATCTCGTGTGCAAGGCAAATGTCACATCGCAACCGAAAACTGACCGAACGAACCCTTCGCGTTCGAAATCAAAACGCTTCCAAGGGGTTAGTGACAGTTCTCACGGCCCGGACACGCACCCCTATGCCATTGCGCGTCTGGACTACTGTCTGGTCACTGGTGACTGCTGTTCTGTTGAGGAAATTGCGTATGGACGTGTAATTGATATATGCGCCGTCACCCCTTCAGACATATAACTTACCCAGGGAGGGTGGCAAGTGCGATCCAGGTTGGAGGCCGCCATCGCCGTACCTATACGCATTTTCACTTTCGGGAACTCGGTGCACTCGGGCATCTAATCCGCATTAACACAACAAAGTTGTCACATGCTCGCCTCGCCGGCAACCCTGAATTATGGGCACAAACCATACACGAGGTGGCCTACGCTGTCGACACTAATCCCGTCCGGGAGTGCAAGGGTTGCTCCAGCCCCATCGTTCGCCTAGATGTTTTGTAATTTGTAATCGGACACCGTGATGGTGTTGAGGTAGCCCCTTGCCTGCGATATGACGCGATTTTCTTTTCCGTCATCATAACCGTTGAACAGCGGTACAGGTACACCTTGCCCCGCATATATGAGTGCATCAGGCTAACGAAAGTGTTGTCTACAGTTACTGTGACTGCGGGATGAAGCCTCGCAAATGCATTTGGCATGTATATACACACCCGGGGATTGGCCTCTGCCTGGTGCGGTGATAAGAGTCACCAGGTTTTTCGGTGGATAGGTATATGACGCGGAGGGTTGGTAAATAAATCAGTTGACATAATCCCAGCGTCAGTGGTATTAGGATGCGGTCAGAACTACCTCCGGCATTTGTGTGCCGTGCTGCAGTGCCAATATGTGCGCTGCATTCAGAAATCGATTTTGAACAGCGAAAAAGAAGCCCGGACTAATACATTCAAATACGGAATACAACAGCCTGAGGGTAAAGTTTCTCAGTCATTCCATTAATGGAAAACACGCTTTTCCCAAATGCACTTTTCTTCGGGGTGAAAGTTTGGAAATTGTTCGTCGATACTCTAGTTGGTGCCCTGCCCATGCATGAGTGTGAAATGAGGGAAAACTTTGTGAGAAATTGAAAATGTTTGTCTCGATATACCAATTAATGGATTAGGGGTTTCGATCAGCAGTGCAAGTTGGAAGGTGCCTCTTGGGCGTTCGTTGACAGTGTTTGCACTACGGGGGTCTTTGACAGACTTTGATGGGTAACGAGTTTGGCGATTTGAAAGGGTGGATAGGCGCGTACATATTGTTAATGTTGGTACTTGTGGGTTCCACTTACGTATACCAGAATGTCTCTTTTCGGAAATTGAACACGGTTTTCTCTCAAGAGCAATATTCCTTTGGACATGATCCTCCTTCCAAGTGGGTAGATGGTAGTAGATAGTAGTCGAAAGGCTCACATGAAAGCTTTTCCAGTGTCGCTTACAGTTTCCATGTGCACAGGCTTTGCACTCAAAAATTGCGAGACAACCTTGAGCTTTTAGCCGTTTTGTCCAAGACTTAACCTCAAGCCTTGAAATTCGTTTACAAAATTTTGAAACTTGCCAATAGTTTTTATGGTGTGTTTCGAAAACATTCGAGCCGAACTTTCAATCGTTTTAAATTTTATTCATTGATCTTCAAACGTCAGGTCTTCCCATGGGTGTTGAATACTCAAATGAACCATCCAAATCTCCGCCACTGACTCTAAATCAGAAGGGACAATACCTACCCATAGGGGTAAAACAGAGTTGTCCGACTTGTCCCGCTCTCGACCATTATTTACGTTCGTTATCTACCGCACAGGCAACGTTCGAAAACATTTGTGACATTTATCCTCATTTCAAAAGCACCTCGCTCAGTGCAACCATTCCAATGCCTTCCAATTGTCGAATTTCTGTTGGGAGGGGCAACTGCCCGTCTATTGTCCCAAACCATTTCAGAATCTCCATCTTAATTGGGTTTAGATTTTTCAAACACAATCCAAAAGGAACATAAAGCGTTTACAAAGCGGTTACCCAACCGTCATGTTCGTCCAATGCTCGACATCCATCCATTCACCATTTTTTTCCACCACACAAATCCAGGTAAAAACTTCAAAACCCGTTGCACTGATTGGAAGATCAGGCCAAACATTTGGTCTTGTTTGTTTTTTTAGTTTTATGATCGGTTACAGCCCCTCGACCACTAAAGAGCGTTTCTTTTTTGTTTTGTTTACATTATGCTTTCAGTCAAGCGTCTCGCCCATGGGTTAGTTAACTCACTTTACCTGATCGGTAAACGAAAGACAGTAGGAGGAGGGGGGCAATTTCACTTTATAAATTTAATATTTGAACAAAATGAAAGAGTTAATAAGAGAGATGTACAATAAAAGAGGGCAATTCGACGAAATCTCTTGATTTTGGGACATCTTCTCTTCTGCAATGTACAAATGCTCACCTCACTCTCTTAGCACAGTACGTGTCTTTGAGAGAATCCCAGTTGGAATCTCTTTAGAAACAAAGGTGAGTTTGCTTTTATTTTACTTGTGGTGAATGGTAATATGAGTTTCAATTGGAAATGAATCTGTGAATGGTTGGAAGGTAAACCTGATTATCGCGAAATATGGCATCGGAATGCACTTCCGATTCCGCTGATAGTGGCGGATTTTCGAAAGACCAACTTGTCTCAGGCATTACGTCATCGACGAGATTTTTCTCTGATTTATTTATTAATCATAATACAAACAAGTGAGTCTGTTGTCCGAGTCCGAGTGCCTATTAAGTAGGCTCGACTTGTCTGTCTGTGGCGAAGAATTCCCGAGGCTTTCGCGACATTTCTGCAAATTGAGTCATTAAAAAAGCAGGTAATAGTGAATGACGTTTATAATGATTACCGCTCTACGCACTGAGGAAGAATGGGGCCTAATAGGTATTTCTATAAAACGCCTGAAGGCAATGGAAAGTACCTAACTATTTATGGGATGACGTCAATTTGGTTGCATTTTACCAACCGTTTGGGCATAACAAGTAATTGGGTACGTAGGTACTCCAAGTAGACGTAGTTGAAATGGAAAACATGAATATGGCGTAATTTTGCGACACTGACGTTTGGCACATTCTGCCGCACTTGAATTACAAGATTGAAAATAACTGCGTCAAAAATAATATCTCATTGATTTGAATGTCAACAAACTGTCAAATTTTACAATGAAATTCGTACTTCCAGGGATGTTAACATGTTTACTAGTTCGTCTTGAAATAAAATTAAGTATTCCTTAGAAGTTTTTAGTTTAGAAAATAACAGGTAACTCTTCTAGCTGCTCACAATAAACATAAAACAGCTTATACCCGCTTGATGTAGGTACTGCATCGGAAATTACAAGTTTTGTTTGTGCTGTGCACACGGAAAGTTGTTGAAAATCAAGGAACCGCTTTTATACCATGTTTCCACTGAAGCGATTCGGCAACAAAATTAATAAATAAATAAGGTGCTCCAATTGAATGAAAAGTCTTTTTTTTTTTTGCATTTCTAGCGACATTGCAATGGTAGAAGCTATCAAAATTTCCTCGAAAGACTCTGCAACTGCCCAACCGCAGCTGTCTTACTTACTGCTTCGTTTGTCTGTTTTTAAATCTTGCGACTTACGTAAAGATTTGTCTCAATCTGTTAAGATTTTTACTTACGAAATTCAGCAACCACCACAAAATAAAGCTAAAATTGTTTAAAAGCCAAACTGGGTCCTCATTGGGGGAAAAGTCGGACAGTGTTGAGACAGGCCTGGTTTCAAGAAGTTGAGGACAATTGATTTGGAGCGAATTTCAAATTCTAAATTGCGACCTGACGTAGCTATATCTGCATATTTGCGTTCTGCTATTTTCGTTCAGGCTGATTAGATGTCAAGACCAATCAAATAAAAGATAACTAGATTTTTCAATGTGCCTATTGACTAAACCATTTCTTCTACTGTCACTGTCACTACTCTCTTGATGTTCTACTGTAGAAAAAATCCATCTCTGAAAAGATTCCTTATATGGGTATGCATTACTTTGTATTTTCGCTTCCATCCAAAAGATTTTTTGCTGCTCCAAGTCAACCACGCACTGCGCATCGTCCACCGCGAGCGTGACCGTCATCAAACGGCAAATGTACACACAAACAAACAGAGCCGACAATCTCGCCTCGGCCAAGGTGAAAATGAAAATTGGTTGAAAATGACTCATTTAATCATTCCGACGTTCATCGTTTTAAGAGAGAGTACTAAACCAATCTCTTCGAACTATCCCTTCAAAGCATTTTCCACTAACCATCCCCTCCGTTCGTATCCGGATTACCGACGACCTGTACCCGATACACTGCGCATTCTCTTCGAAAGAGGAAAAAACGGCACATTGCTAAGCCAAAGCGGAGGCTTGCTGGTTTTGCTGCTTCTTTTTATTTCGTCTTCTTTCTTGTACCGTTCGCTGCTCACTCACTCTCGCACTCAATGAACCAACGACGAAATGCAGACAGTGCCGTAAACACTCAGCAACGGCAACGGCCACATCGCTAGAAGCAAAAGAATCGCCTGTGCCGGAGGAGGTGTTCTATAAAACTAATCGCTAGACAGCAGCTCACATTCAGTTGCGAACGGTTCGTTGCAGAGGAACGATATAATAAAATTAAATATTTATATGACCGTGTGTACCCTCGACCAAAAAAGGATATTTACTTCTAAGCGAAAGCTAAATAAATCAATTTGTATCGTAAAATCATTCCTCCTCCAATCTCGGTGTATCTGTGTGTGATTTTGTGATCGAAAAATAAATAAATTTCAAGTGAAAACGTACAACAAAAATTCAAATTATTTATCATCTGTGCGAATAAAAAATTTAAATCGAATAAATTTTGTGTAAAACAAGTGCCGACGACAGAAAAAAAAAAAATAATAAAAGTGACAAAGTTGTGAAATATTTTTGGATTACACTTTACTACAATTGCTGTTGCGCGCTGCACACAAAAAATTCTGTTATAAATTTATTTATTCATTCGGTGCAACTTGTGCTAACGGATTTTTCTCTCTCTCGTCACAACTTGGCTGACAGTGTGTAAGTGTGTGTGTGTGTCCCATCGTAGCAAAGAAAAAAAAAAATCGGAAGGAAACTACAACACCACCATTGATTGACTATTTTGCGAGGTGAGTTATCTTCTTGAGTTTAGTGACACCTTTTAGTAAAGTCACTGTTTGAATTATGACTAACGTCATATTTGCGTGGTGTGTGTAAGGGGCATTGCGAATAGTGACAGCGAGCATTCTTCCGCTGAATGCCAAAGATGTGTTTCTGAGTGACCCAACGACGAGGGCTACAATTTGGCAGGTGTTTCTTTTATTGGCGGCTTGCTCGTTGGGTCTTCGTTTGGCGTGGTGCGGCAGCGGCGAATGCAATTATGTTGGCGAAACAAGAATTCAGCGGTGGGTGGGTGAGTTCCTAAACCTATCAGGCGAGTGATGACGTAAAAAACAAGCAGTTGCCACCACAGGCAGGGCATGCGGGGTTTTATGATGGTGCGAGTTTTACGAATTTGTCATTGATTATGGGTTTTTCGAGAATCCGCAAGCAAAAAAAACAATAAGAATGTTAGAGGGGTGGCCTCTTGGAAAGATGTGCAAATAGTCGCGAAGGCTGTCATTTAGTGAGTCACTTGAAGTAGGCAGAGGTGTCATCATAGGTATAACTATGTTTGCGAGAGGTAGATTAAGAAAAGAACATCAGGATGTTCAAAGAAATTCGCTTTAACTGTGGTGACAGATAGCCAGTAGGTTAATGTTGTTCAATTGCAGTGTCAAAGGAAGCGATGAAGGTAGAGGGTCAGGAACGATATCAAATTGGAATTGCTAGTGCACATCTTCTCGAGCCTTCTTCTAAGCCGTTTTTTTGCACTACTGTCAAGAATTTCGTTCCAATTTGAGCTCGTGGATGTTTTGCCCATGGATGTTAATGTCGGTGCAGAAGAAATAGGTAGCAGCAAATAGTTGAAGTAACACAAAGCACTGTCGGCGATACTAATAATCAATTTTAGTATCCAGGCTACAAGCGAAATTTTCCATACAAAATTGCTTATCGTGTCCTACAAAATATTTGGTGCGAAGGTTAAAAATGATTATTAGTAAAGCCCTGTGTTTATGGTAGGTAGCGTTGGTTTAAAAATAACAACACATAAAGGATGATTTTCCAACAAGTTTGAATTGGCTTGCAATCTCCCTAAATTTTGGGAAGTCGTTTGGTACAATATCTTTGTTCACGGATAACACAATTCCGCTCCTACAAATGATTGTCCAGTTTCTGAGAAGACTAATAACGTTCAGTCGGAAATTTTGCAATTGTGAGATTTAATATCCCCGGGAAGTTAATTTTCATAACGAACTAGAAATCATCCAAAAATCAAAAGGAAATTGTCAGAGAATCGCATTTAAAGTCTTGAAAGTTATTTCGTTCGGTCAGAACTGCTGGCCATCGATCGTCTGGTATTTCATGCGATTACGAAACTCATTAGCTTCTCAAACGATCAGAATTCTTATAGGTATTTGTCCATCAAAATTTCATCTCTCTTAATCACCTCGCAGAACCTTCCTCAACTTGGTATAAAGTCAAAGGCTTTTTTATACTTGAAAAAAAAAAAAACTCAAGCAAAAAGAAACACACCCCATCGGCACTGCATTAATCCAACACCAAGTCAGTCATTTCATCACAAGCAGCACGGTGTTTCCTGAAAATAACTATGCGCCACCCTTTTCAGGAAGAAAAAAAAAACCACCCCACCTTTCTCTCTGTATCAAACTGCCCTGCACTCGGCATCAAGCAGCCACAGCAAACCCTTTGTAGAGCGCTTGCCATTTTTGCCCTAACTTACACCAAATTTCCATATTTCAAACTGCGAATGGCAAGAACAAGAAACTACGAGAAATGAAAATTCATAATAATTTGAGAAATTTCTCGCCATCGTGAAAATTGTCTCCCTGCGGCAATGACAATGTTCATTATTTTCTCTTCTATGCGTCTCGCCCTGTGTCTGTGTATAGTTATAGCCAGCCCCATACGGTCCCCATACCATTGTCGTCACTGGCTCCCCAACCCCATTGAAATTCTTTGTGAAAATATCGTTATCCTTTGGTTTTCGTTTTTGCACAATTGTTCTTCCTGTCTCCCCACTATTTGCATATTTTCAAGAGAAAGAAAATGCATTTTTCTCCAAGCATTATGCAAAATAATATGCATAATGAAGATTGAAATTGAAGAATCAATAAGCTCTTTGCCCTCTGGCAGTGATGGTGGTGCTGGTGGTATTCATCGGTATACATTAAATTATATCAGTGATGTGTTTTAATTGAGTTAACCGTTAATTTAATATGCTGCTTATTAGGTTATATCCGAACGAGTGCGAGTAGTTAATAGCACTTTGCCGAGTGAAGCACTTAATACTCGTCGATATAGCACTAGTGTGATCAGAGGCTAGCTAGCTGGCTAGAGTGTGAAAGAGAACAGCATTTACTCATCATGCACACCCCATTAGAAGTCTACTCATGTTACGGATGAATGGGCATCGTTTATACGAAGAAGTGTATATGGACATGAGGAAATGAGCAAAGGTGGTCGTCGACGTCGACTATAATACTAGGTAAGCCAGTCAGGCAGGTACATTACTTGCTGCAGAGGGAAATGGAAAGCGGAAATTCACACGGAAATAAAAAACGGAACATGCACCGTCGATGAAAAAAAAACACGACACATGTACGAGCAGGGAAAAAAAGTAATAATGGCCGAGGAGAGCAGTGGCATTACGCGAATTGTGCCCTCCTTGAGAACATATTGTACACGCAGCCGAGCAGGTGATCAGGGCCACAATAAATATACCCACAGATACACAATACACACAGAGAGAGATACAAACTCAGTCGGGTTCTTATATTCCAATCTTGATGAAGGTATCGAGACGAGATACCTACGTGTATATTTTAAGTCGTTAAGCGAAGACCTCCAATGTTGCGCCGCGCCGCCTAAGGTGTGGTGTCGTCGTCTCTCCAAAAATAAAGGAAATGAAATCATAACCATTATATTATTTGGTAGTAACAGTAAAACAACATTTTCATAAACAAGTGCGTGGGCAGGTCCCATTCAGGCACACATCGTCTTTAATTGATGTATTCACAGTCAAGCTGTCGTTGTCATAACAAAACCAGGACCACCACCAAATTGAAATGCCCACAGAATCCCATAATAGATCCAAATACCTACGATATGGTAAACTGTTAAAAGAAAAATATATGCTTGTGTTGAACTGATTGCATTGAAATTTGTTCTCACGAGGGAGAATTCTTCTTAATCATTCTCACATACTGAACATAATTGCATCCATAACAAGATCTCATTACGATCAAGTGCTGTGCGCGCACACACAGTTCACAGTTTGATGTATAGGCAGGCGCATTGACCAGAAGATGAATGGTTCAAGTGGAACGTTAGATACATTCTCAAGGTGAGAATTAGCTATACTTTGGAACAGTAAAGCGAACGGCTTATCAATGATTATCGTGCACGATTAAATTGACATTGGCATCCAATAAAATTTGTGCTTCGTACCTAATTGGAGCCCGATTCGATTAGCCTATTGATCTTTTGATGTGCTGTTGTTGGCAAATGAATTTGTTGCGGTAGCGATGCACTTGTTCAACTGTGTAAGGTATATCTATCAATCAAATTGAGTTAAAGTTTCCATGCTGGTTTGACCCCCAAATGTGGTTACAAAGAATGCCAAATCGATCTACTTAAAACTTTGTCAGAAAAACTCAGCAATTTGATTAAATTTAGATAGATGCGACACGATATGTATGACAGTGCATTTTGATTGTCACGGTTCGAACCCCAAAATGATAGTAATTAATTGGCGTTCATGTTACAACTTAAAAAAACCAGAAAAATCGAGCAATTTTTGATATACGACGGTAGATATTTTACAATTTCACACCCAAATGTGAACGAGTTCAAAATGATGTAAAGTCTCTTGCTTTCATTCATCCATATTAAAACTGAGAACAAATACACAAGTTTATCAGTTTTTGATATATATCCGAAAGACAATTTTTTTCACTTCCACGGTTCCACCCTCAAGTGTTGAAAAAAATTCAAAAATATGTAAATTCGTCAGTTTTGATTTATTACAACAATTCTATCAGATTTTAATAGGCACCTAGTATAGATATAACATTTTACTTTCTCGGTTCGACCCCCAAAGGCTTTAAAAAAAATAAAATCAGATTCAGCTGAACATTAACTTTTACTGCTATGGTTCATCGGATCGGAAGCAACACATTCCGATCGATCCAGCGTTCGGAAATTTTATTTGATACTAGGGTTCGACCCCCAAAACAGCTGTAAATGTGTAGCAACAAACGAAAGCGATCTAATGCAGCATTTAAATACGTATTTAAACACAAAACAACTGCGCGCAATAAATGTGGCAATTTCGTTCGCATGGTTCGACCCCCAAAAAATGCACTTACTGGGCAAATAGACAACTCTATTTACAGTGACACGCGAAAATTCGATTCAATAAATCTGTATCAACAATCTACGGGGATTTACCAGAAACAATGCATCCCACCCAACAACTATCCCCCGGTCTGGTATTAATAAACCACCACACAACCTTCTCCTGTTTACGACCAAAAATTCACCTTCCAATCCGCGCGGTTTCACAACACTCTGTCACACTTCCATTAATATATTGTCAGCGCTCCTCTCCTACTTTGGTTTCGCTAAACGGCCTCGTGCATTGAAAATTCAAATCTTTGCTCAATTATAACGAGTTAATGGTTATATTACTCTGAAATTGGTTCACGCAGTACGTAATGTGAAAAAAACCCGCTTAGATAATTGATCAAGTATAAGCGCCGTTCCGAAAGAAAGTCCAACTGTCATTTACTTACCCACTGACTGCGCGCACACACACACTCTGTACCGTGTAACAATAGAAATTCCCAGAAAAAAACTCAGCTTCAGAGGGAAACAACAAGAAGAAAGCGTCAAGTTTTTGATTTGTGCGCGCTCTAAAATAATTCGCATTGGCTCAATGCGCTCAATTTAGTTTTTAGATACACTCAACAAAACCTTCTTACATTATCGCCAGAGAGAAAAGATACAACGAACGAAAAAAAAAAAATTGTAATAATTACTGACCCGCAACGAATTGTTGTACCGACTTACAAAGTTTCTTCTTCTACACTAGTTTCGTTTTTTTTTTGTATTGTTCGCATCTGTTCTCCTTTGGCTTCTGAAGAAAAGCTTGAAGAACTTGTATGTATTTTTTTTTCTATTTAGTTGCTTCTTTTGTGGCACCTAAATGTCTACCAGTGGAAAGAGATGCAGTTTTAAAGGTTTAACATTATTACTCGGATTTATTTTTACATGATTGAACAAGAAGCAGAAGAAGAGCAACAGAATAACAGGTGAATAAGTAGTAGACTCCCAGGGCATAAAGACAATAATAATAGTAGCGAAAGCATTCACGCACGAGACATAATTTTATGTGGGAATCTTGCAGGTTTCTATTTTGTTGAGGGCATATTGTTGTTGTTGAACATATTCTGTGACGAAGTGGTGAACAACCTCTTGAAATGCGTTTGGTGTTCCTTTTTTCTTGCCAATGAAATTAAGTCATCTACATCGGAGCAATCTACTACATCAAAGCTATCTGAACTAAATTGCAGAGAGAAAAGTTCGTTCCTACCGCACAAGTTGAACAGTCTTATTCTACATTTAACATAGTGGGATCAGCCCTGAATTTGAATTTCGAATAATTCTGTGGATACAATTTTTTTAGGTTTCGACCACCAAATGCTATCTATTGATAGCACTGCATCAGTAGATTCTTAATAACAGCAATATGAAAACCATACCCATTTTATTTAAAAAGAATGGGATCTTCTTTACAAGCATGTCACCTGGTTCGACCCCCAACTTCCTTAATGTAGATACATAGCTCAGGACGCCCTCCTTTGATTTGAAGCGAATATTTCAAATCAACTGCTTATCAGTCTGTTGAATAATTATTTAAAGGCTCGGAGAAAATCGTAACTGACATCAGGGTTCGACCCCCAACTCAGTCCTCACGACGCGAAGCGCTGCCACTTTGATTCGATTGATGTCTGTCTAATCAAACTTATCTACAGATGAACAAAATCAAACGGGGAACAACGAACGATCTCTCACCTACAAGAAGCTAATACGGTTCGACGCCCACCTGCCTCCTGACAGAATTGGCTCTTTCGCACCAAGTTCAATTAAAGACTTCCACACACAAGTGAGTATCACAGTTCGATATGCAACCGCACCAACAGCAAGTTTAGTCACCAAAAAGGAAAACCTTTTTTCCCATTCCACCAGCGTTGGCACCAGGTTCGCTTTTGCCTTACGTGTTCTCCCTGCCATATGTGCATGAGCCATTTAATTATTTAACCATTTTCGCCATGCCATCCATCGATTATGCTAAGGACCTGTGAAATGATTTATGCTAATGTCAGTTGCGTTTTCCATTTTTCTCCACATATATATATGTATTCCCCGAGTCAGACGACGAGTATCGGGTTTTTGTTTTGCTCCCCCCCCCATAAAAAAAAAAAAAACGTCAACAGCAGCACAAGCTTGACAACTTGCTATTGCTATTGCCATTTGCTACCCTTATCAAAGTTCAGACTTCCAGAGTTCACCGAGACCTTCATGATTATTTGATAGATGATGAGCGAGAGTTTTTATTATTATCGTTGTTGTTGGTGCGGTTATTTGTGTGTCGCCATACTTGAAATAACTTTCAACTGAAAAGGACATTCGGGCACAGATGTCTTGACAGTACCGCTTGTGAGAAGGTTTCTCCTGTCAAATTCACTGAGGGTTGTCATTTTATATGTGTCCCCATCGATGCTCTATACTTTGACAAACAAAATAAAATATCAAAGTTTATCTGTGTATTTAATTTTAGGGGGGATCATTTTAAATATACAAATAAAAGTGAATAAAAATAGAAAATAAATTTTGTAATAAATATCGCGGTGAATGCACGCCAGTCGTTCGTGTCTCCAAGGAAAACCTGCAGACGAAATGCAGAACTAGGGTACACTTATGTGAACGGGAGGCAGACAGAACGCGAGTTTTGTTTATGTGCCATCGCCTTCTTTGACTGCTTCTGCTGCTTGATCTTTTCGTTTGCTCCCCCTTGTGGTCGAGTGGCATATAAAAAGTGAAATAAATAAAAAAACCGCACTTTGGCGGTAGACATAAAACCAGACAGACAGTCGATTTAGCGGCGAAAAAAATACATAAAATGAAAAAGCCCAACATAGCCCAAGGGAGCAGGCAGTAACAGCATAACGAAAACATTTCTTTCTTCTTTTTTTTTTGGAGGATCGAAGGAGGAAGTATTTATATGTGTCAACTTTACGAATTCCACGCACACGTCTTCGAATTTGGGGTAGACTATCTCAGGGGCGATTGAAATGCGTGTGTTCAACTTTGTGGGATTTATTGACACCGCGTGCTAAGTGGGACGCGACAAGGCTGACACAATTTATTTCATTCGAAGGCGCTACGGATGTGTCGGGAGTTTATTCTTCGGGGGCATTGGGAGTTCGAAATGTATCGGTTGACTCTGACGCTTGGGATTAGATGCGAGGGTGGCCTAATTTATGCGAGCACCTCTGAGGCGGGTTGCTGTTTCGAAGAGTTTTTGATTATGTAGTCGTCATCCGATTTGTCCAAAAATCTGTCGCGGAAGGGTGAACCTATTAAGGCCGTGAAAGCTCTTCCGAAAATCGATGGCTATTGTGAAAAGAGCGCTTTATTCAACATTTCGAAGGTCTCTGTGTATATCTTCAACCAACGATCATTTCCAAACGCTCAAGCGTCTGTGTTAACATTTTAAAAATTCAGTTAATAAAATAGGGCCTACATGTGTACCTAGTGGCACCCCACCCAACTCTGTAAGTTCTCGTTCGATTTAAAATTAGCTCATTGGATCTGGAAAGGAAAACCGACTGCTTCGCTATTGCAATCCTACAACTGTCCTTACGAAAAGGACCTTTTGTTGTTTATCATGAGATCAAACTTGCTTCAACGTTGCCTAGATACCTACCACATCTTGACCCGCAATTTTAAATTTACCTTTTGGCTTCATACAAATGATAGGTACTATTTTTTCAAACCCTTTACTGGGCTTCACTGTTTGGCCAAATAACGTCAGCTTGTCGTGGTTAGTGGTTGTCTGGGTAGTCACAAAAAATATAAAAAAAACCCCTGCAAGTGCACCTGTCAAAAATGTAGCCTATATATATGCAGCCCTCTTTCGTGCATACGGCACACATCAAGCACTCATTTGCCACCCTAAGTACACAGGTGTAGTGTCGTACACCCAAATGTGTTCCATGATAGCCAACACGTAAGTCCGAAGAAAAAAAAATCAAAAGGGGTTGGTACAACAACACAAAAAGCGTCCGTTCGTCTGTGGTGTGTGCATTATATGTCCTGGCATAATGTGCTGTTGGTTTTTCTGTCTCTCATTCCACTTTCCAGAGAGTCAATCTGTTTTCCTTTTATTTATTTTTCTCCCGTTTTTTTTTTTCATACGTATATAATTTGAATTGCCGGGGGTGTGCGCCAGTGCCAGTGCCAGAGCGATTGCCAGTGGAAACTTAATCATTATTGCCATCATCCAAACCGACATATATCGCCATGGACGACGACTTATGCCACCAACAGAGTTCACTCCAATTTTGTTGTTTGTCCCTTTTGTACCTTTTGTGTAGGCCCATTTGTTTATTTGTTTGCTTCTCCTTCTCGCCGTCTTTATATTCTTCTGCCGGGTTTTTAATTGATGATGATGGTGTGTACCTTGGCCATATGTTTGTGTCTATAATGTGCGGTCTGGGGCTCTTCTTTTTTTCTTGTTTTGCTTGCGAATATAAATTGCAAAATATTCGTGCTTCCACCCTTAAAAAGAGTTGCCAAGGCGTGTGCTTCCTGTTGCCAAAAAGGCGAGGTGAAAAAGTCAGGAGGCGTCTATATGGGGGGCTGAGTTGCAGAAGGTAATAAAATGAGCGAAAAGAATCACAAACATTGCGCGCCACATATAGTCAAGGTCTAGACATGAAAATAGTTTTCTATGGGGTTGTTGCCAATGGATTGTGTCAAGTGTGTACATGTGGAACACATTCCACTTCCCTTTTGCTTAGTTTTTATTTTACTTTGGCTTGTCCAAAAAGGATTCCGAAAGCGAGGAGACTCTCTGTCGGGTTGGCATTGGCAAATGTCCCGACGACAAGAAGGAAAATTCTGCGGCACTTTTTTCGCCTCCGTTTTGTTGGTGGAAAATTTCGTTTCGGGAGGGGCAGGGAAATGGATACATAATGAGACTGCCAAACAAACGAACCAAGAGGGAAAAACTCTATTCCATTCATTCATGATGAATGGTGGCGTCAAGGCGAAGAAATTTCGTCTCTTTCGTATATAGCCGGCTTTCTTCATCAAAGTGGCGCACATTTTATCTCTCGGTCTTGTCTATTTTTACTGCAATCCTACCACAAATACACACACGCACACACAGAGTAAATTATATTGTCGATTTTATGGAAATTAACCTTGGACTCGATTTTCTAATTTTGGAATTTCCCTTTTTGCAGATTGCATCTACTGGAGAAAAGCAGCAAGCTTCGATGTCTAATTACTCGACAACGACATCCACGACACCAAATAGCAGCAGTAGCAGCGACGTCTAGAGCAAAGTGCTGGCGTCTGGCAAAAGTACAAGAAAAAGGAAATCCCCATCCAAATTGACTGACAACACAACATTTCACATTTTTCGTGTGTATCTGCGCTGCGCTGCAATTGGATGCGGGAACTGAACTGAAAGAAGTCGTCTTCGTCGTCGTCTAGCAACAAGACTGTGTGTGCACTGTGCACTGCATTAAATTTAGAGTGCATACAAAAGACTTATATATATTATAATAGAGAATATCATCAGCTGAGGATTGATGTTTTCTGTGGCGGTCGCCCCTTTCCATGTGTAATTGAACGAGTGTTTTGTGAGCTTTCGGAACTTATGTACACACTGTGTGGTACATAATTCCAGAGTGAATCACGGCATTACACTCATCAGAGACTAAGCAACCAAGAATGGTTCAACAGGAACTAGAGAGATCACAGCAGCAGCAATCACTACCACCGCTAGAACAGGAAGAGGAAGAAGAGGAAAATCAGCATCACCGTCACCATCAGTCGACTGTTATAGACATTCCATCAGATGACAGCACCTATGTGGAGAACGCAATCACCTATACGACGGAAGAGGAGAAGAAATACCATGCAGACTACGATAGGTGCTGTCCGCCGCCCATATTCGTAATAATGATATCGCTACTTGAGGTGAGTTTCACTTTTACTTTTGTGCTCAAACGAGTTGCTACTTTTGGAGGTCTATAGTTTCGACGATAATCGTCTGAAAAGTTACGGAATGAGTGCCCTAGAAATACAGCGTCGGCCTACAGAGTCAGATGGGGTGCAACTAGGCTGGATAGGGCCTATTTTAATAATTTTATTAAACAAATGCTGTACTCCCTGAATTGGTAGAACTTTGTGCATGTTCTCTGAAATAGCTTATTCTTTCACTCGACTTTCAGATTTAGCAGATTTAGACTTCCAGCCCTAAAGTTTCAGCTTACGACCCGCTCTCTCTCTCTCTCACTCTTCCAATTGCTAAATTGGCCCATTAAATGTTAGAAACTCCACTCTACCACTTCAGATAGACATTTTATTGTTGTCAACTCACCCCTAAGCCACTTGAAAATCTCATCCCATCAGACGGTTACGTATAGTCCTCGTATCTCGACGCTGAGTCATTCATTACGATAAAAGTTTTATGTAGAGAGCGGGGCAATAAACTATCAATCCCCCACCAGAAAAACCTCATTTTACTGACCACCCTATCGAGGAATCTGTCTGGCTTTGCTGCAGACTCACGCACGTATGTGTCTGTGTGCGTTGTTGAATAGCAAAACCACAGCAAAAACAATTTGAAAACTTTCAAGTTGCCTCGGTAGGTTGGGTGGTGGATGGTGTCTCTATGTTTTAACTGTGAGTATCTGGCTTCAATTCCCCCTTCTTGGGAATGCGTGTTTTTGTTGTGCGACGAGACGACGTCTTAGAGTGATGGGAATTGAAAAGAAAGAAAACAACAAGCCCATTATCCAAGAGGGGTGGCAGACAGGCACACTTGCCCTCAAGTACGGGACACTTTGCATTAGATTGATTAAATTTTTGTACCTTTGGGGCTTGTCCATACACCGCCCAAGAAATCTCGTGAGTGTACATCCGATATCCACCCACATTTTCTTAGACTGCCTTTCATCTTCTCTGTTCTGTCTCCTGTCCGATGGATGACGCCAGCGGGAAGACATCGCCCAGACGGCAATGCGTTCTCGTCCTTGGCGTATAGAACGCACACCCTCGCATGTGTGACATTTCAAAAGATTTATTAACGCGTGTGTATTTTTAAAATTTTTAATTGAATTCTTTATGTTTGTGCCTTGCAGATTGGTGTCTTTCTCTACGACTACATGACAGTGGATTTCCAGCCCGAACTAAACAGTCCAATATCGTCGGATTCGGTGCTAATCTATCGACCGGATCGTCGACAGGAGATATGGAGATTTGTATCGTATATGGTGTTGCATGCGAATTGGTTCCATTTGGGATTCAATGTCGTTGTGCAGATGCTGTTCGGTTTGCCACTGGAAATTGTACATGGTTCGGCGCGGATCGCTTGTATATATTTAGCGGGAGTGTTTGCCGGCTCGCTGGGTACGAGCGTTGTTGATTCCGAGGTGTATCTAGTTGGTGCTAGCGGTGGAGTGTACGCGCTGTTGGCTGCACATTTAGCGAATTTAATGCTGAATTTTGGCGAAATGAAGTATGCTGTCTCGAAGTTGGCATCGATACTGATATTTGGTAAGTCTTTTTTTTTCTCCATTTTTAAATGAAAAGTGTCAACACTCACTACAAAAGTAGTAGCCAAATTTACAGCGGCAACTCTTCAGTGTTACCTACACTTTTGAGCTGAATAGGGTTATCGGCTGAATTTTGCTGTGTGAACACACATTTTTGAGTAGAAAATGAGAGCCATTTTTGAAAATGGCGCTGCTATCTTCCGTCCTTTGCTAATTTCCTTCTTTATTTTCTTCTTTTAATTACAGTATCCTGCGACCTGGGCTACGCACTTTATTCCCAATATGTAAATGAACCTAATACAGCGCCCGCTGTATCATATATAGCACACATTACAGGAGCATTAGCTGGTCTAACAATAGGTTTATTAGTATTAAAAAATTTCGAACACAAGACCCATGAGAATCTCATGTGGTGGTTAGCGTTAGGTGTTTATACTGCATTTACAATATTCGCGATTGTATTCAATCTAATAAATACAGTGACTGCGCAAATACTCGAAGAAGAGGGTGAAGTAATGAAACAACATTTGCTTCATGATTTGGGTGTTTCGTAAAATAAAAAAACTAAAAATAATATTATCTTCTAATTTAAATTATTTTCCTTATTAACACTTAATTTTCCTGAAGTACATTTTAGTTTTGTTTTCCCCCAATATTTATTATTATTTATATCGTTTCGACTTAGAAAGAAAACATTCTCTATCTCTAACTGATTAACAAAGAAGAACACTCGCAAGTTAAATGTTTTTTTCCTATTTAATTACAAATATATATATTTTTTGTTTGTTTATTATTATTTTTTTTTAGATGTGAATATATGTTGTATATTTTTTTCTTTATTTATAAGTATAATTCAATTAATAATTAATTATGAAATTGATCCCAAAACGTGAAACAAACTGTTGTGATATTACCAAAGACTGATTTGTATAAAAAAAAAACATAAGTAAGTAAAAGTAACACAAAAAAATCCAAAAAGTAAAAATATTTATAGATATTTGTGTAAATATGAAATCAAACAAAACCAAGTGTGTAAAAAAGTGAAATAGTTTTTTTTTCTTCTCCTCTTCGTCTCTTCTTTTTCGAATGCGCAAAACAGAACTCAGAACGGCCACTTTCCCTGTGTAGACTCGCGATGTTTACTGCAGGTTGGAAGTCGCCTCCCAAGTAGAAACAATTTAGCCTGTATGAAAACACATTTTCGCAAGAATTTGTCATATTCACAAAAGTCCAATTAAAATTCTCCCAAAAAAAAAATCCACAAGAAAATAGAACAAACCGAAAGATCCTTCGCAAAGAGAAAAACAACTCAAAAAAAGAATATTAATCACTTAACTAGTCGACAATTCAATATTATTATTATAAAACAAAGAAAAACATAAAATTAGTAAAGTAATAATTGTAATAAAGGAAATATCATTAAAACTAAACAAAAACCTACAATATCTACTAAGTTTAAGGTTGTTGATAACTATTATTAGATTTAAACAAAGAAAACAATTAATTTATAATTAAAGCCGCCAAATATCCTACTTTATAAACAAAAAAAGAAAAACAAACTCAGACTCAGAAAGGCTTACGAAATTAATGAAACACAAAAGAGTATTATTATTAATATTATTTATTTATTATTATTATTTTTTTTTAATTAATAATATATTATTTGTTTTGTTAATTCAAATTGAACACGTTCAGTTGAAGATATAGAAAAAAGAAGAAGAAGAATACAACGAATATTTTCCGTTTCTTATTATTTTTGTTTGTTTATTTGTTCACACAAGAAAATCTTTTAATATTTATAATGAAATAGCAAGAAGTATAAAGAAAAAAAAACCAAAGAAAATCTATATAAAACAATATGAATTTATATGTAAATGTATTAGAGAAGATGCAAATAAAAACAAAAGAAAAATCAGTAAAACTATATATGTCCACTTAATTACCAATGATTTATGTTTCGCAAAAAATGAAAAAAAAAAAACAATATTTGTACTAAATGTAAACAAAATGAACCCCCTTTGTTGCAAAACACAACTGTCGCTGATGCAAATTTATATGAAAATTGTCAGAAAAATAAAGAGATGAAAACACTGCCAAAAATAGAATATGTTACAAAAAAAATCAAATAATACAAAAAAAAATTCAATAAAAACTATAAATTATTAAAAAAAATAATCCATCTGTGTTTTTACATTTTTTCTTCAATTACAGCAGGTGTTTTTTGTGTGGAAGAAAGTTAAACAGGTCTTGGGTTGCAATATTTGTTTTTCAGGTCAGACTGTGCCCGAACGAGGTATTCATATCCCACAATTGAGTTATCGAACTTAAAGTAAGCAATCGTCTCAAGTTGAAGTATGTTATTGGACCTAAGCGGCATAACGAACAAACACAGATAAGAAAAGGGTAAGTTATCGAACTGAAGAGAAATGAACTATTGAATTCGACTGAGCTAACTAAATCGCATAAGCGTTCGACTGAAGTCAATTTTTGACCTCATTACTCACTAAGTTATTAAAATTACATAAGGAATGGAATTCATGTAGGCTAGTCTTCGAACTCCTAAAAGTAACTGGAAACGAACAGGTGAAATCAAGCAAGTTTTTGAAGTCAAATAAGCCATCGAAATAGAGACAACTATTGAAATAAAAATAACTGTCCAACTCAAGCATTCCCAAACCGCCTCCGCTTCATACACGAGTCGCCATTCTGCTCCTGGCACCGGATAGCACTACTGCTTCTCCAAGTCGGCAAAGTACCACAGCAGCTGATTCAACCCGTATGCGAAGGCAAACAGCACAAGTGTGTAGATGAAAACGAACTTGACAATGTCGATGACCTAAGTGACCGCGTTGTCGATATATCATAAGCTTTCCATGGAAATTTTGCGAGCCGATATGAACTTAGGTAACCTATTGAAATCCCATAAACGAAAGTATGTGGGCTTATGAACTCAGGTAAGTTATTAAAATCACACCAGGAATAAGACCTACTATACATTTGAGCTCAATTAAGTTCCTGAAGACGGATCACCAGAAGCAGAAGGTTTTCAAAGTCAAGTTAGCAATCGAATCAAAGAGAACCATCGCACTCATTTAGATAACGACAACTGAACCATATGACGTAAAGAACTGCCAAACATTTTTTCAAACCTAAGGCATCAAACTCAAAATAGTTTTCGAAACTATGCATGTACATAATTCTCTAAGCAATTGATGTAACTTGAGTTGAGTTAACTTGGAAATTTCTCGCATTTAGTATCTATACATGTAGTTGCTCCATAACTCGTAAGATGCCAACAAAAGTAAGACATTGGCCGATCTTACGAATAATTCAAAAGGGTAGAGGAAAGGTTTAAAATTCTTTTTACAAATTTCTACTTTACAGAATTCTTTTTATAAAATTCCGCAAGTAACAAACAGGACTTGAAAAATGTAAAATAAACCCGCTTTTGACGAACTTTTTTGGCATTAGGTTTAGAGAAAAGTTCTTAGCTATTTTTGGTTCACATGAATAAAAAAGAATGCGACCAACAAGATATTATTTTTTAGATTTCTCTCTTGTTTGAGACAATTATTCTGAAATCTCCGTATTAATAAACACTGCCCTAAAGTTATGAACTCCTTACTCAGCAGTTACGTCAAATTGTTGTATGCTAACTGATGTTTACTAACTAACTTTATTGTGCACATTTGTTTATTAATACGGGCGTTAGTGTTTAGCTGAGAGACAAAACGCTTAGAAACTTAAAGTTAAAAAGGCAACGAAATCCACGAAAAAGCTTGAAAGAGATTACTGTGTTGTTATATGAATATAACCTTTTTTTTAGTTAAAAAAAAACAGAATAAGCTGATTTTTTTCTTTAAATATACAGAAAAGCAGAATTCTTCTGTATAAGAATACAGAATTTTGCTAATTAAATTTTTAAAAGAATTATTCCGAATCGTTTTCAATAAAAAAATCGGTGAATCGCAAGTTTATGAAAACTCGATTCGACTCCAAATTCAGCTGAAGGGGTACCACTGGAGTTAGGTTCATTAGTTAATACTGGAGTTGCTAGAAATCAAATTTTGTACTGTTGCAGAATGTCAGTCTTGTAGCACATGGTCAAATTGGAAAGAGTATAAAAAGCAGCTCGTGTGACATTGGATTAAGAATTGAGCCAGCCACTGGTTTCAAAACAACCGAGTCCGAAGCTTTTAAAATGGATTTGGCGATAAAAGGAAAAAGAAACCCCACCATGACTGAAGGAAAATGTCAGCTAAGAAACTTGTTTCTGAAATTTTTAAAGCATACTCTCTTCAACTGTTAAATTCATACTTCTAAACACCACTGTGCGAGGTCGAGCTGTCAACATGTCCCTCGAACGCTCTTACGCATCACCTTTTAACTGCTGCCGCACCAAATAGTTGTACCGCCTGGGGTTTCATTATTTTCTCTATAACCAAAGCGTAAACAATCCCCGCTCCTTGAGCGATGATCCTCCAGCAGTTGGCTTTCGGAAGAGCTTCAACTTTTTTGCTTTTGCGCATCACTTTGCTTTACATGTTTCCTTGCACGCAGCGTTCCCTTTCTTCACAAAAACGAAATCCAGAAAAAATACGTATACACAAAGCGGATAAGAGAGGGACAAATAAAAAAAAACAAGGAGAACAAGATGTGCACCTAGCACCTGTACCAAAACCACACCTGGTCGCATGTTAATTCATCTCTCTCGCAAGTCAGGCACACATCCTTAATTCAGGTTCAACCACCGAAGATCTCCTTTCGGCATCCAAATGTATATGCCCACTTCGGCACAAAAACTGATAATTGATGCCTTCGACGAGGCATGAGATCGGCAACGGGTCTCGGCCAGCAGTTGCTGTCAGAAACCAAACGCAGCGATAGCATCCATGCCCCGGCATCTCGCTATATCTACTGCTTTGCATTTCCGAAATGATCACAAAATCTCTAATTGATGTTCTTGGCCATGAATTGAATGATTCGGAACTTGGCAGCAGGAAAAAAAAAAGATGGTGAAATTTGCGTTTCAACTTTTTGTTGGGCTTGCAGAATTCCGATCTTTTTCAGGGCTTCGCAGCTCGCAGGAGAGAGATACTATTCACATCGTCGTCGTCATCTTGATCGCTGGGTTGGTTGGTCGATTAATATCCAAACAGCATCAGCTGCAGCGGCGACGACCACAGGAGCTATAGGCAGACACCGCAAATAGACATTGATCGTCGATTGGCCTGAATCGATGTGGCTTTATGATTAGGCCGCTGCACGCAAACCCGACCGTATTCAGCCACTGATTGGCGGTTGGGATGATCTCTCTGGCTTTATGATATGTTTGTTCGGTTGTCAATTGCTGGGATTAAGTCCTGCTGATATTCCAAGTCCTTTGCATTTAGAAGGCATCAATTAGGCCGATCTGATGTGTCTTGACCATGGCCATTGAACCTGCGCCCGATTGACGATGTCGACCAGTCGATTAAATTGCCTCCGAAGATATTCCGCGAATCGAACGAGGACGAGTTGTCCTCCAATTAGGCGGCGACGTTTCGTTCATAATTTTCCTCGAAAAGGACTCGTCATCGGTTGCCAGCCCGAATGCCAATGCCATACAACTGACTGCGACACTGAAAAAAAAAGTGCGGTTGCTCGCAGCGAGGACATCCCGCAATGCCGCAAGAAAGAGGTCTTCATTAAATCGCCAACATGGAGACGAACAAATCGAATGACGTTTGAGTGAATATGTCAGTGGATACATGGCTGGGCGATTTGATGCCACACAGAAGAGCACAGCGGTCCAATCCCACTTAATCTGCGCGAACAACTTCATTGTGATCCCCCAGAGGAGCGCGGAATGCATTTTATTGAGCACTGATTGACGCATATCCTTTGGTGGATTTGAGTAATGATCTCTCCGCATTCGCGTCGCTGTGCCGATCGCAGCTGGAATGCCAAATTTGACCAAATTCCAGTCGCACCGGTGTGGTCCGTGCGCGCTTCAGTTAGATTGATCCGCTTTTGTAAACGTATTCGCTTCGTTATTGTCGCTCGGTTGATAATGATGTTGTGGCGGGCTGGGACTGTGCTGCTGTGGCTTCTGCTGCCAATGTTGATGGAGACCCCTGGGGACATTTGATCACTAAATAAATGGTATTCCCCCGGGAGAGTGTATCCAATTTCAGAGGGGCATCGCATGGTTGTGCGTTCTTTAATATATTTGCTCCTTCGCTCCGGCGCGCGGCTGCTGGAATATCAAGGTTCGCTGACTTTCGATTGATTAGTAGTTAAGTTATAGTGGTTGGTCCTTTTCCGGCGTAATGGCAGCTTGTTGTCTGGCATTTGTGTAAATAATTTCGGAGCAGAGGCAACAACCTAAATATATGCCTGGAATGGGGATATTTATGGAGGCGCCTTTGAAAAGTAATTGATTCGTGAATCGTTTATGAAAATCTGGCGACATAATTATGCACTTTAGCATGTTGGGATGATCGACATTGGTAGTTGAAAATATTCGCTTTTATATTTTAAATGTCGTCGCGGTGGGCACTACAACCATTGTCTGAATGGAGCCGTTTTTGTACATGTTAGAGTCATGAAAGTTTTAAAGGTGTATTTTACTGTCTTTAAGGCGGCCATTTTTATATTTGACCCCTCCTGCCCCTTTTAGGGGGTCTTCCAAGCAACACGTGTACGTGTAAAATTTTAAGACGACAGTTTCTTCGCTTTTAAAAATGACCCCTCTACCCTCTTTTAGAGGGGCAAAATATTGATTTGTAGCTTTCCTTAGGAGCTGCAACTTTCAAATCAATGACCACAGAGATGTGTAATTTTACTTGGTCGTGGGACATAGGACACCAGCTTTATGTGATTTTATTTCTACACAGTTAAAGGGGGCAGAAGTTGCTTACCTTTGAGGGGGTCGCATTTTATTTTATGTCGCGTTGAATTGAAATTCAGAAATACGGACTTGTTCTGCGAAGCCAGAACCGAGAGGCTCATGCAAAATAATAGGACAACCTTTTCTGCGCCTGTAGGAATCTGAGCGGGATACACTACTACCACATGAGAAAAATGAGCCTGACGGAAAAGATCTTCGCAGAGGTGGCATTGAAGATGAATGCCACTTCCCTGCCCAGGTCTCCAACATTACAAAACAAAATTCCGTGGGAGGTTCTTCTTCCAAGGCCTAGAAGGACTTCAGCATATGAACAGACATGATAACAAAATTCGTCATAAACCCTCAGGAAGGTTTCTAAATACTCTACATTTCGAATACCCTTCGTGTTTGGTAAGTTAAATCAGCATTTTCGAAATTGTACCAGATTTACTTTGAAATCAATTCGACGACGACCGCCTACGAAGTTATATAATTTGGCAAGTGCTTAAAGGAATTGATCACATCTTACCGCCGAGATTTTCAGTTAAAAATTAAGGTCTCTAATCTGATTTTAACTTTAAGCCAGTTTGGCCTCTTTTTTGAACCCCACTTTTTTTAAAATGATCCAAATTTTAAATTTGTAACTTTAGGGAAGGAACAAAATTTATTTGTTTGACACGTTTGTTGTTTCTTTTGTTTGTTATAAATAAATGTTTTTGCTGCTGTTTTTTTTGGCTTTTTTCCTTTCTAAAAATTTTCAGCACGCTGTTTTAGCCCCATCACTTGCTTGTCGTGCACTTTAATGTTAACAAAAGTTTATTTTGCACCAGTCACCTGTCGGCCTAAATTGGGTCAAAGTACTCACACTCTCCCTTTCCTTGAAATCTGCCATACAGCAGAGCCACCAGAAAAAACATTCTTCCCACTCGTGCACCTATATTTGTTCGCTTTTCCCCGGCTAACTTGTCATAACATAGCACCACTGAACAACGGTTCTCAAAATGCTGCTGCACTATACGACTCACAGATAGATTAGCAAGAAGCGTTTAAAAGGCACCCCACTGCAGTAGCCATGTTCCGAATTCGTTCACCTAATTCTGCAGTGCATCTTCGCGGTATGCTGGTGTAAAAGCGACCATAAACATTAAATACAAAATAATAAAAACAAATAGCAAACACTAAAGCAATATGTACTTCCATGGCTGCGACAATCATTTGGAACTTCTTCCTGTGCATTGGCTGGAATATGCATGTACGACCCGCCATATTTGGTTGTTTAGCTTCCTTGTACAACAGACCAAGATGTGTATGTCCTGTTTGTTGGCAGCGAACATGAACACATTCCATTAGAAATTCATCACATGATTTGGGATTCACTGGATGTCCTTACTGCGGATAAAGTTTTGTAAAAGAGAGGGTTGCGATTCGTTTCGTTCCTCCGATAGACTTCTTTTTTTTTCACAGATGTTTTAATGGATAAACATGTGGAAATTGGAGATTATTAAAAATGCAGCACACATAATTGGCTGCCAATAAAAATGTCTCCTGTTATCGCTTAGGTGATGAATGTGTATACGGGTAGTGAATGCGCAGTTTTTTTTAATATTTTTTTTTGTCTCCCTTACGAACTCACAATGGGGAAAGTTTTAATAAAATATAATTAGTTTGAAGGTTAAAAATGGACTTATAGTTTTCGAGGAGGTAATATTCAATTCAAGCCGACTCTACTTATGGGACTTGCGAGCCAGTGGTCTATCGAATGAGATATCCTTGCTTGATGTAACACTAAAAATATAAATGCAGTGACAGTGTCATTTGTTACTAAAAATAAGTTCCGCCGAATGTAACCGCGATACTAATAATTATTTTTAGAGTCCAGGTTAAATTTTTCGAACTCAAAATGGCGAAATTTTGCCATCAAAATTGCTGTGACCTACAAAATATTAATTTGATTTTATATTTTAATGAAAAAGCGGAATGAAGGTGGGAAATAATTATAAGTTAGGCCCAATGTGTTTAAAAGTTACGGTGTCTTAAAATGTTTGAGGGCTCAATTGCAGATCAATGGGTATAATAGGCTTCTGCAACTGCACCACCTCTCGCGGATATCTGGCAAACTTTCAAGAGCATAGGCCATGCCGGGGCACACAAGTATTTGGGGTTCTATTGGAAAAAAAGAGAATGACAAAAACATTTATTTACTATAATCTATACAGTCCACGACGGATATAACAAACAATTTTTTTAAGGTCCGTCGTGGACTGTATAAATAATTAACAAATATTTATGAAGCTTAAATTTAAGATTAAGATTATTTAAATAAAAACTGAATTAGCAAAAATATGTAAGAGTTGTACGTAAGTTATTGAAAATCTGTTTTTTTTCCATGAAGGTTCAGAGGCTTAAAGAGTTAGGAGGTTAAGGGGCTCTGATAAATTTTGTTCAGTAGAATTAGCTGGAAAAATATATTTTCTTTAGAAGTTAAGAAGTAAAATATGGTTTCTCAGGCGCTTTAGCAGCAAAATAGAGGACATTTTTCACCTCGGGCCGGATACCCAGCTTTTTTTATCTATTTTTAATATATGAAAAATAAGTCTTTTAAGATTGAACCCTAAAATTCTAAATTTTTGTTTAATGTAAGTTAAAACACACGCTTCGTATTTAGGAGAGGAGATTAGATCTGTTAGCTCTTGGTATACCGTGAAAGTTGAAAGGAGGGTTGTATGAAAAGGTTAACAAACTTTGCTGGTGAATTCTGCGAGGGGCCTTATAGAGGTGATATTAAAAGATGGACTAAGATGACTACCTTGAGGAACCTCCGCGTTGGCAATGTTGTTATCAGAACCTGAATGTCTAAAGAGATTCCCGCTGTGACGATCTTCTTAAAAATATCTTATACATAGTGGAAAACCAACGGTTTGGAGCTTAAAAGTTTTACAGTTTTGTAAAGTCATACAAATTTGAGGTTCCGTTCCTAAATATTAATAAATAGGTGACTGATTTTGTCAAGAGCCTTAGAATAGGCGGCCAAGGTGGCAGGTTAATCACTACCCGCCAAGAAGCTGCGAGGCTGCGGAGAAAAGTACGATTTATTTTAGAATATTTATTGTCGCAATGGTTGCGCAGGGCTTGGTAAAGTTAAAAGTTGGGTCAGTTGAATTGAAGTAAGTGCGAAAATTAAAATTAAGCAGTCAAAAGATTGAGCTCAGGGCACTCGTTCCATAATTTTTCGGACGATTATCGTCGGAACGATGAACCTCCAAAATTAGCAATTAAGTGCTAAAATAACGAGTTTGAGACCTTAATCCAGTTCATTTTCCACAAATGTAATGAAAGCTGACGATAGTGAAACAAATTCGGGCAGAATATAAGTTCTTATGGTCATAAAAGTTTCAAAAACGATTTCGTCTCGATGATTATTGTTATATGGAATCTCTCCCCAGGCTTTTTCTAAAACTCATGAGATTTTTGGGCTTTTGTTAAACCCTGTGACTTGGTACTCCAGCAATTGTCAAAAAATTGGTCGCAGAAACTTTGGCATCATGCTCAAAATGTGTCTAAAATGCACTCAAAAACGTGTGTAAGAGCACGTGACGTAAGTTTTAGAAATAGGACTGCCAAAAATTAAAAATTTAGAAGCATCGAAAGACGCATTAAAAATGGAACCAAAAAAGGTGTCAATAACAAAATTGACAAGTGTGGTGCTCATCAGTTACTGACCAACATATCTGATTGAATGTCCGTAAGTCTGATAAGTCTGCTATAGTTGTGCACTTATAATGAAGCAAGTGAGTTATAGTTTATGTAAAGATAATTTAAGGCCTTCTACTACAAAAAGTTCAAAGTCAAACAATGCCGGCTGCATATGGGATATTAATATCTAGTCTCCATCTAGAAAAGGTAGCCACCCAAAACCATACTAGTAACTATCCTTGACGGTCATACCGTGTTGTTTGTATTTATAAGTTACTACCAGTCCATAGCGGGTCTTCCTCCGACTGCGGTCTTGACCTACTGGGTACCACTTTGTCGGCCGCTTTCCAAAATTGCTCAACGGCGTCATTTGCTCAATACTTCCCCCAAAGAAATAATATTTATAGCTGCTATAAAGAAAGCCATTCACATAGAGGCATACCTCTGGTATCATTGAAAACTTTCGAATCTACTTCAAAATGCTGCCATAATCACTGAAGCATGCTACGGCAATTTTGCCTGAAACCTCTCCAGACCAAAGTTGGTCTGCATTTGCATGCCGACTGCCAAAATTGTGCCATGATTACGATCGAAGGAGAACTCCACGTGGAATAAAAAGTTTTTCATTTTTTTTCCTTCGAATAGTTTGGCCAAGGACATCACCATCACCATTACCTTGAAATAGCGAGACATCGTCCAAAGCACGCTTACCTCGTTTTCAATTCGAAATGCCCAATTTGATCCAACGGTACAAGGATCTCTCATCCGTCCGGGTGAAGAGTTTCAAAAAAGAAAACCGTTTGATTTGAGGTGGTGTCCGACTCAGGCGAATACAAGGATAATTTGTTTTTGCAAATAAATTTAAAATGTTACCCAAAGGATTTGCTTTTTCTCTCTTCGTTTTGCTTTGCAATAATTTCAGTATACTCGTAGTGTGGTGCAGTTCCCGTTTCCATTTATTTCGCGATGTACAGCCATGTATGCGAGTATTAAGTGTAATAAAAGTAATAAAACAAATAACAAACCCGCCAGCGCTGGCACGACGAGCCGTGGACATTTTTATTTGTGCAAGTATTTTTGTCGCTGCTGTTTTTGTTTTGGTTATACAGAGGGTTTTGCTGACTTTTTCCAGGATGGGATGGGTGGTTCTATTTATTTTTTGTTTCGTGTGATTTTTGTGGGGAACCCGCGTGTCGTTGCCAGACAACAGCAGTGAATAAAATTTTATTATGAAACTTTTTCCTGAGCGTCCTTATTGTTGTTGCTGGGGGTTCTGGTCTTTTTTTTTCCTTTTTATCCGCTTGACTGCCATATTCTGTTTTCATTTTTTGTCGTTAGTTTTTGAATTTAACCAAAGAGTGAAAATTCCAGTTGGGAGTCGGAGTGCATCTGACAAACGGATATGAGCGCACAGGTGCGGAAATACAAGGTATAAAGTCGTTTGTATGTGAGGCGGCTGTGGGTGTATTAGGTGAAAAACAAGGTGTGCTTTTTGTGCATTGACGGCAGCAAATTTGTAGTGTGATTCAGTGGGAATGTATACCCTCGGTAGGGGGTGGGGATGTTTTTTTTTCTTCATTTCTCAGGATGATGGACGACAACAAGAATCCAGCTGAAGGGTGAGGAAGGACATAAATTGAAAAGAATTTCGAAGGACGAACATGAATTTGGAAATCTCATGAAGAACGTAGCTGTAAACAACTGACCCGGTTTGAATGTGTGATGTTTTAGTCGATGGAGGCTTTCCTGAGAAATCTCGTATCAAGTGAAATAACTCGAAAGGGATTCAACTTTAACGAGGATATATGCACTGCTGGGTTGTGCCAATTAACATCATCATTTGGACAATTCACGTTTGAAGGTAGAGTTCATGGGGGAAAAAATTCTTTTAGCTAATTGGAGGTCAGATGGCAGCACTCGGAAAGTAAGAGTCGGCGCATTTGCCGGTTAATGAAACTTAAAAAGGAATTGCTGCTTACAACTGAGCCAATTATGTTTTGAGTTTTCAGTATAGGAAGCCTTTTTGATCTATTTGTGCGTACAGATGAGTGGAATTTTGTTTTTTTTTTTCGGCATTCGAACCGTGGACCTCTCGCTTAGTAGTCGAACACAATAACCACTAAATCGCCTACTGCGCGTTTATTTTAAACGATAAATATGAAAAAATACAAAATAAGCTTTCAGAATCAAAATACGATGAAAAACGTTTTTTGTTAATTATTATAATTATTATTATATCGAAGAGCAGTATTTTAGTATGTGCAAGAGTTGAAATTTAAAAAAAAAAAAAAAACATATTTACAAGTTCACTGAGTTATGGAGCTGTCAAACAATTGAGGTTTTTTTTAGTCCGTTTTATAGATTCAAATAAAGTACAGTGACAGATAAACCTGTCCGTAGGTTCACTATTCCCATGAGCGCGAATTGCAAACAGACGAATGGCGAACAAATCAATTTAATTGTATATATGAATTGAACATTTTTATTTGTTCTACAACCATAGCATTATATTTAATTTATCTAACACCTAATCCAAAAAAAACCCTGCGTCTCAATTGTTTTAAATATCTAAATTTGCAATTACAGCAATTTTCCCACGAATTGAACATTTTTGCCGCGAACTGTCACACTTTATTCACAATCCACATGAATTAGTCGCGATCCACAAACATTTAACAATGAAACTGATGAATGTAATGACAAAGACTACGATTATTCGCTTGCTCGCAGTTCGCAATGTGAATAGTCCTTTAGGGTACCTTAAATATATAAAATCAGAACCATAAAAGCTGAGTAAGGAAAACGTGTCCGTCTTAGGGATCTCTCCTCCTGTCTTCAATGGGAGATTTGGATACATATACCTTGCTAATGATATCAGTTATTGAAAGCAGAGACACTACTGAGACCACCAACTTCGGCCGATTTCCCGTTACTTGCCTACAAGCTATATTTTTATGGGGTTGCAAATGCTAAGTGCGCTTGTATTATTACATAGAAAATCGTATTGACAAATGTCACGTAACTTCAAAAATTCCGACTCACCAACACACTCGCACCTTGCATATGCCACTTCCGCTGTGGGCAAATTTGCTGACAGCGCTCATAGAATGTTATCCGTTAAATTTGAAATTATTCGTTACGTGTGGATAATATTTTTTTTAGGAATAAGTGTTCATTTGCTTAAAATATTAATAAAAAAAGAACAATGTAAATTGTTTGAAGGAAAATAAAAACATTTTGAGCAAATTTTTTTCAGTTATCTAAGAAAAATTAACACATGAAATCGAAGTTAAAGATATTCAAAAGCAGAAAATACGCAACCATGTTTGTCCTAATAAGTTTCTATTATATAGAACATCTCCATTCGATTTTATTGACCAACAAAATCGAATTATTCGCCTTTTAACCATTTATAATAACTAACCAATGATATTCAGTAATGAAAAAATGTGGTATTCCCGAACTCTAGCACATTTCGCCACGGTTGCCGAGGTTGGCAGCATTTATTTTTGTATTTTTTGTATGGCGAATTTGAAAATAAATTGAGGGGGCCAGCGGCAAGAGGATTGTGAGTTGGGGGTCTCAGTATGATTAGTCTATGATTGAAACCTGTCGCAAATATTCGAGTGCTGTGTTTCCAGGAACGCACGAAGGCAGTCAAAATTTACCTTAAAAATGGAAGTCATTCCATATATTACTAATATCATAAATGCGAAGGCGGGTATAGATGTTTGTTGCTCAATTACTCGATGACAGCTGAAGGAAATTGCATGCAATTTGGTGGACAGGCAAAGGGTGTCACATAATTTATGCACAATTTGAATTTTGCGCCATTTATTAGTACAGTGATGCCAACGGAAAAAAAAGGTAACAATGTGACAGCTGACAGTTCGGGGTTAATTAAAAATGGAGCGCTATACGAAAGAACAACGCATTTTCATTGTTGAGCAATATTTTAAAAGTAATGAAATTTTGTCAGATACAGTCCGCAATTTCATCTTCAGTGATGAAGTTAATTTTCGTCTTGATGTCTTCGTTAATCGTCAAAATTGTCACATTTGGGGTTCAGAACACGCACGAGTAATTGTTGAGAAACAAATGCATCCGTGACTGTTTGGTGGGGACTTTGGGCTGGAGGAATTATCGGACCAGCCTTCTTCGAAAGCGCGGCTGGTCAGCCAATGGTCGGCCATTTATCCGATGCGCTATTCCATACATAACCCCGATCTGTATATTATTTCCAATTAAAAATCTGTATTTTCTATCAAAATTACATTTTGCGTGAATTATGGGACGCCCTTTATATACGCTAGAGCGGGAGGTTAGCATGGGTCGGAAATCAATCGCAGAACTGAATGTTTGATGGACAGTGGGCTGACTGGTGCGTATCATTCATAGCTTCTTGAGAAAGGCATCGATCTTCTGCAATATTTAAAAACGTACTGCGCAATTTCCAAGCAATACTGAACACTTACTGGATTTTGGCCTCGTAAGATGGTGCAACTTCTTCAGCAAGTGCTCTTTGCGTCCTGAACTCAAGTCGGAGCTCCCCCACCCCATAACCCACAGTAATATCGCCGTGCACTTAGTTGTAGACTTCGAACTCGTCTCTTGTTCACTTTTTTCCAGAACCTATCACAGTTTTTCTCACTGCCCAATTGGTCAACATTTTGTCCAGAAAAACAGACTCAACTCTACAAGCTACAAAACAAACCATCCCCATCGGCTGAGGAACCGAAAAGGCCACCCCAGTGCATCAATGGCGAGATGTCGCTAACCCAGATTACATTCCAATAAGCAGATTACCTCCGCGAAACGCCCTCGTTATTTACACACGCCACTGCCACATACTCGAGTCTACTGCCAGCCTACGCGATCGCGATCGCAATCGCAACCTTCATGAAGAAATCACTTTCCCCGCAAGTAAACAAATCGGCGCTAACGTCCCTACTAATTATGCACTTAGCGCCGACCAATTAACCCAAGCAAACTTAATTTGCGCATAGCTGCTGTCCGAATTCATCCTCTCAGCGATTAGATGTGCTGCACGTCCAGAATTCATGCGTGGCTAATGCATTAATTGTTCGCACTATGATAAGGATCTGAAACAACACAAAACAGGCGGGGCACCTCGAAATAGGGACATGCACACAAATTTTACTACCAAAACAACAAGAAAATAGTACGAAGCGAAACGCTGAGAAAAAGGTCGAGTAATTATTTACGACCAATCTGACCTTAGTGGCCTGCAAAGCTGGTCCGAGTGGTCCCAGTCCGCCTCATCATTCCCAATTGAGTATGCGCAGTGGCAGAAAGATCAGCACCCCAGCGTCGAGCAGCTAATGTTAACAAGATATATCTCACTTGCATAGCCGGGAGCGCGCAACACGCTCGCAGGCCAAGTTGCAACGCAGCCAGCGCCTAGAGAGAGGTGTGTGCCTCTTTATGGGCACATTAATCCGTGCTCACCAACCTATACCTCTGTTGCGGCTTCTTCTCGTTCTTTTTGTCCGTCGGCTAGCCGTCCCTTCTGCCAACAAGCATCAGAAGAACATCCTGGGAAAATGAGTAGGTGTTGCCTATGTTGCATGCGCAAGCGAATGCGAATGCCATACTACTAATGGCGCAAATTTTTTTGGCGCCATCAAGTATTTTCATTCAACTTGGCTGTTGATGTTGCTGCGGATCATCGTGATGCTGCTGCTGCTGCTGCTGATGATGATGATGACGATGATAGCTGGATGCGCGCAGTATGTCCTACCTAGATCTGTGAACGGTGTTGGTGGTGCGGGCAAATGGCCGGATCATCTAAGATCCGATCTCTAGGACTGCGAGGCGAAAAACTATTTAACACCGAGTTACATTATGCAGGGATGTGGCGGTTCTCGGAACTGCAGGAGGCCCACGCAAAGTTTCTCGATTTTCAGTATTTGCTGCGCTGCGCGCAATTTTATTCTTTTGCGTGAACGATCAAGATCCATATATGCCAGCGAGTGTATGTGTACTGTGGGGTCGCACGAGGGCATTTCTGTGGACGCTCGTACACCCATAAAGGGCTACACGCTGAGTCTGGATTCGTATACGTACCGATCCCTAAATTCGATGATTTAAAATAGACCAAAGTGCGAGTACACGCGAGCGATTGTTGTACATCATCCTATATGGGGGAATGTCTGTCTGTCTGATTGGTTTGGTTGTGCGTCGCGTCTGTCTGGCTGTTGGCGAAATTAATTAGCTGGGCATGGAATTTTGAAGTAATTGATTGCCTCTTCGGAGGATTTCACAAATGGGACGGGGAATTGCTTTGTTAACTGGCGCCTTTGACGGCATGATGATCCAGAAATCAAGGTGAGCTGGTGGTTTGTGCGTGTTAGTTTATTCAATGTTGCTCTGTTCAATTCGGTATTGCTCTGATGCCCTTTATGGGTGGCTTGACAAATCAGCATAATCATATTTGATTCTAACTGCTTCCAATTTTGCGGCAATAGGAGCGCTAAACTGGCATTTATTAGCACCACCGACTCATCTGTTCCAGTTAGATGAATCTTTCCCTCTGGTCTCTTCTATTTTAGGTAGGTCTGAATTAAAAGTAGGAACGATTTAAATATAGTAAAGAGCCCCAAATGATGAATATAACTGGGAAGGTACTAATTTCTGGTACTATTCCAAAGAAATCCTTAAAAGTACTCAAGTTTTTGCCAGCTTTTCGTGCGAGGAAGGAAAATAAGAAGATCCTGTCAATGTCTATACGCTGACAAAATTGTAACTGTTCTGGGTCTAAATTTGTATCGCCTGACGTTCTGCATTGAAAAATCATCAAGATTCAAAAGACTTTACTAGTCTATCGCTGATATTTTCCGAGTTGCAGGAAGTATTTAATTTCGATATTTCAAATAAAAAAGAAAAGGTTGAAGGATTTTCAAACATTGAAAAGCTACTGCTACAACATCAGCAATGTAAATATTAATCCCGAACAATCAGCACAACAAAAACAACTTAATGATCATCACAGCTCAAAAAACTTTAAGTACTGATTGATCATTGATATCATCGACTAAAATAGACATCGTAGGTGTTTACATACCTCCTAGATCACGATTGCATATAGCGACAAGATCTATTCTACCAGGGATTATCAAGGCAGTTGCTTTGATGAACTCGAAATGGAACCTTTTAGCCCTACAAGCTACAAAACAAGCCACCAAATTCTTAGAACGTGTTAAACACGAGGACATTCTTTTTCAAATGTAAATTTAGTTTTAGGACTACCAAACCTTGGAACTCGCTGACGGGATACATATTTCCTACAACTTACAACAATTTCAGGGCAGATTTAGCATCTATCTGCCAATATTTTGAGACTGGACGCTGTTGAAACGGCATAGGTTCGCCTTTCCCAACCGGAGTGTTAAAAAAATAAACACGCGTCATCTTAAATTAAGATAAAACAGCCTTTAGTGTGTATGCTTATCTAGGATGGGTACAAGGGTGTCCCATAATTCACGCAAAATGTAATTTTGAGAGAAAATACAGATTTTTAATTGGAAAGCTTAATTTTTTTATTGACTCATAGAGTATACAGATCGGGGTTATGTATGGAATAGCACATCGGATAAATGGCCGCCACGGCTTTGCTGGCAAGTACGTACTCTTTTATTGAAATTGTCTACGACCGTTTCGCATAAATGTGGCTGAATTTCATTAATGCACCTCCCAATTTCCTCTTCCAAGACGTTGGTGGTCGTGGGCTTGTTTGCATAGACCTTTGACTTCAAAACCCCAAAAGAAAAAAGTCCAATGGCGTTAAATCGCAAGATCTTGGTGGCCAATTCTGATAGCAAAACGGCCCATTACACGATTAGGAAATGACTCATGCAGTAATTGAATTGTTTCTCTGGCTGTGGCACCATACCATGTTGGTCACAACCATATCATGTAATTTAGGCACTAACAACTGGGTTATCATGTCACGATAACGCACACCATTAATTGTTACTGCCTGACCAGCCGCACTTTCGAAGAAGAATGGTACGATAATTCCTCCAGCCCAAAGTCCCCACCAAACAGTCACGTATGCATTTGTTTCTCAACAATTACTCGTGGGTTTTCTGAACCCCAAATGTGACAATTTTGAAGCCATCAAGACGAAAATTAACTTAATCACTGAAGATGAAATTGCGGACTGTAGCTGACAAACTTTCATTACTTTTAAAATATTGTTCAACAATAAAAATGCGTTGTTCTTTTGTATAGCGCTTCATTTTTACTAACCCCGAACTGTCAGCTGTCTATTAAATGGCGCAAAATTCAAACTTTGCGTGAATTATTCGTGATGTAACTAGGTAGAGAGAATCACCCTGTGACTATACAGTTCTGATCGAATCGGCCCTGTCTACCCGGCGAGCAGCCTCGTGATTTCAGTGTAATTTTCCTTTCAGAGTCAGGATCGCACTGCTGTTTTAATGAAAAATGCTTGTTACAACTACTTTCATCCTGCAGTCTCCTAACGCAGCTTAAAGATGACAGGAATCTGCATTCCAGACTTCTAGAATATCATCAAGTGCTTAGTTGGTCATACTAAAAAATCGGTGAACATTTGAGAAGCCCCCCTACTGACTTCAAGAAGACTTCACTCATTCAGAAAATATTTCTTGCGCTAATGCAAAACATGCATAAATAGATATGTTCACATTTGGGATGTGTCTCTTTAATAATTCAGTTAAACATTCGAAGAAGTCGTAATAATTGCTTTCTGCTATCCGAAACAACGTCTATCGTAAAACACTTTCGATCATTCAACCATTCAGTCTGCAGAACGGTCACCGACCAAACAATTCTGAAACAAAGAACTGAAACAGTGAATAATAATCAACAATGGGAAATCCAGGTATTTCTTTTCTTCCTCCCTCTCCCTCTAAATCACTTATCGGAAACATTTATGCCCGATGTAATGGTCGTGCATACTAAGTCGGTATTCATAGAACTCCGCCACACTCTATACGCTTGTATTCGTCGGTGCCGAAATATCACCCACGAAAAATAATTCCTACCATTATCGATACTATATGTGTCCATGGCCAAATATGGATACACAAAGACACACCATCATAGCCCATGCGACGACACTCCAAAAACGATATCGAAGAACATTTTCGGATCCTGTCCACATGCGCGTCGGAAGTCAAGTGAAATGCAGGCTGAATTTTTAATTGTTCTTATTTTGGTTTTTGAATTTTCTGTATTTCGCCGTCGAAGACAATTCCAATTCTCTGACAAGGAGGGGGGATTCCTTATGCCAACAGAATCGAATCACCATCATTCAACGATATTACCATTCCACATAACATTCTGCGCCACATCATTGGGAATGTGTATCGATCGGCGATCGTGGTATTGATCTGCGCACAATCGGACATCGGACGTCGGACGTCGGATAACCACGGACGGATCGTGTGGCGAAATTCCTTAGAGTTCATTCGAAAAGGACAGGTGTAAGTCGGCGCCTGGGACATTCAATTCCACCGAACTTTTGCGTGTTATGTTCGTCTGCACGTCCGAGAGATCTCTTCGCGATCACTCGACTCGACGCTGGGGCTGCCTTTTTGCCTCCGCTATGGAGGATGCTGCGAATGCATCTGTACCAGACGCACACAGGGAAAACAGAATTCGATGAAAGATACTTTGATGGATTGATCTCTTGTTTTATAATTCTGATGGACAACTTATGCCCAGCCATTCGAAGCATATACGGTGCAAAGACATTTCGAAGATCGCAACAAAAGACTTTTCGACGGTCCTTGGTGTATGGGCAGCTTGCCCTCGGCCCCGGCCATTGGAACGCGCAATTTTGTTTTCGTTTTTGTTTGTCGTTGCGAGAAAACCAAAAATTCAATTTTGTAATCTTTTGTGATCATCTTTTCGATGGAGCTCGGCTAACAATGAGCCGCGCAGATAACATTGATGGTGATGAACCACCACCGCCACCGCACTCGATGGTGGTGCGGACTAAAATGAAAATGGTTCTTGTGGCGTGGCTGGCGGGTCTGTTGTGATGCGTCTCAACGATTGATGATGATAATAAAGTCTGGCTCTGAGCAAAGTCAGACAAAGGCTTGTGGACGAACGGTTTGTTTATATTCGTTTCGGACTGAAATATCGGTGCATGCGGGCACTTGTGAGTCGCGAATTGACTTTTATTTCGAGCACGTGTTGGTACTGATGGACGAAATTAGAAGAAATAATGAGTGTCAGTCTCACGGGCAATTTTGTGGTAATTTTTAGCGCAGTAGGTGGACTTGATGAGCGACATCTGGTCAGCTTAGCTGCTCCCTCGTTCCGTTTCACAACAGCACCAAGAGATTGTTTAGTGCCGAAAGAACTGCGAACAGATTGGAGTTTCTTGCTTCAAGTCGTCTTTGACAGTCCCACACCACTGAAATGTGTTTTCAGCTGCATAGATCTCATTCTCATTCCCTTCTTTGCAAATCGAATCAACTTCGGCTCTGATCGTCACTTCGGACGCAACAATTAACGTTTGCTGGGCGGACTTTGGAAAAGCCAACGGAAAAATCATTTCCACAAATTACAAACTGACTTTGGAACAGCGATATCGAGTCCGAAAAGCTTAAATCATATCGCAGATTATAAAACTAATGCTCCGAGCTGAAAAATGTTCGTCTACAAGCCGGAGGATCAACTTCTTATAGGAAGATCTCGTTATAGGTGGAAGTAAGCCTCAACCAATACGGAGTCCAGGTTGGAAATGGGCCAAAAAGCCAAGATCCATAAGCAAAATACGAGCCCTAGCCAGTGTGCCAGATATATCAGGTTCAAACCATGGGAAAATCGAAATTTTCCACCAAACATTTTTCAACTGCTCCAGCTCCAAAGTTAACAATAACCCGATTGTATAATTGTCCAGCGAAAACTTCTCAATACTGACAGTCGGTCGAGGCATACAGTGGTTTGTTAAGAGGAGCTGCAAGCTGCGACATATGCATAGGGTGCCCGATGGACCTGTTGCCCCAACTATTTATTTGTAGCCATTAATTTTTACAAAAACGCATTCCACCCCTTCTCTGTCCCGTCGGGTGGTAATGCCACGAAGGGGAAGTGGACTGTTCTTTTTCATCGGATTCCTGTACAATTCAAACTCAGAACTACGTTACAACCTCTCAACATGCGTCCAATTCGACAAGAAGTTGGCCAAGCACAGCCGAACTCTTCGAAATCTACAGTACGCCAGTCAGAGTGACCGTTGCTGAATTTTGTAAGGTCGCAAGAAAAAGCTCCACTGAGAAAAAAGTGCCATTTCTGAAGATATTCTCCAAATTTAGATTTTTTTGAACGATGTTTATCAATCAGTGGCTTGTAATAGGCAATTGAGTTATATTTAAAAGGTTTTTATTTGGAATTAACCGCCTTCTCCAACTAAAACAAATAAAAAAATCGGGCAGCCTATCAAAAACAGTGCCAAATCGCAACCTTAGTCGCACAACGGTTACGCTGACTCCAGTCAATTGTATTCCCCTTCGTGCACATTTCATTGGGAACGATCAATTCCGGCACGAATCGAATAGATCCATCAAATAAATTATTAACTCTGCAACATCTAAGGCAGTAGGCAGTACTCGTCGCAGTCGGATGGAATAAATTTCGCGCACTGCCATGTACTGGATACATCTCATCGTGCCCTTGTTTTAGTTCGTATACAATTCCTCTTAATCGCCGCAAAAGAACAACATCTAACGTCGCGATACAGAGAAAACGGTACCACGCAACATATACACCTAATAAACCCATCGTTTTGTAACGCATAAAGGAGTCCATATAAATGCGATGCACCATGTTCGTTCTCGCTTTTATAGCGTCTTAAATTAGAAACTCCTCTCGCATATCATCCACGCGAACGCACGCCCAAGCAGCGCGGATTCATCTACTCCTTCGCCGGTATCTCACCACCTTACCCCAGTATCCAGTATCCCGTATGCCGTATGCCGTATCCACTATCCAGTGTGTGTTCTGGCTGCGTGTCAATGTTTATTATTTGGAGCGGCGGGCGAAGTCTATTCTTTTTTCTTCTCTCTCTCCCCCTCTGTGTGTGTATGTCTTTTTTTTCGGGAAACCGAGCTCGCTCCCATAAAAGATTTCGAAAAATGTTTAACAATGCTTCACGCGCTTTCCCAAGAAAACGCGTAAACATTGCGGCGGTACACGCACACACACAATGAACTGGGGGACCCTCTGCGAGGTACTAAATCGAGGAACGACTAAGATTGCCATCGCATCCAACCAACCAACCATGTCGGGTATACGATGAAGGATTCGCTCTTGGTACTGGTTTCCGGGGGACTCGTGCGAAATGAAATTATTCTGCAATTGGAAAAATTGAAGGCGCCCTATCGCATAAATAGCACTTACATACGAGTACATATGATCAGGGGGAGGCATAGTCATAATATTTTTATGCGGCATTTCGCACATCTGCAGTCATGGTGGGGAGTACATATATTTCAAAGGAAATCCTCCATACCCATTGGGGAACGGAAACGCTCCTGTGTTAGACTTTTCATCGGAACAAAAAATAAAAATAATTCACGTCTTTCTCTACATGAATAAAATAAACAACGCAAACGATGTTCGCAATGGAATGCAAATAACGCGGTAATTAAAAGTTTATACCAACATAATTTGTTGGTTGGCTATACAGTCGCATCCTGGCGCGGAATTGCCAATTTATTTGGAATTTGAGCAAAGACTTTATTTTGACTTAAATAATTATTAAATTACTCCCAAGAAAGTTGTAGAAATGTTGAAAACCGATGTTATTTCGACTGCATTAATTGTCATAAACTAGATATTGCTGGCAGCATTTGTGTCAATTTAACCGATACATGGTTATGACATGTTTTTGTTAAACAGACGAATATTATTTTTGCCGAATTCTTTATATAAACTTATCATTTATAGATATATAATAATTATACTAATTATATCATTATTAATAATTTTTTATATTTAAATAAATATCTAATAAAAATTATAAAAATTAGAGCATTTTTTGTAGATTTAACGGGCACAAAAATTGTGAATACAACAGCATTCGTTGCAGTACAGTTCGTCCATTGAAAAACAAAAACCCCATTTTGAGAATCATCATCAAAAACAAAAGAAATGGCAAATAATGTAGGAAAAGTTTGTTTATCTCTGTTTTGCTTACAAAAAAAAGTGTGTAGAAAGAAATGTCAAATAGGTGTAGGTACCAGTGATACCAGATCGTGGTATTATTACATTAGGGGATTTATATTAGGGGAAAATCCTGGTGATACACATCGTACTGTTTATAAATGCTGTTTGCAATCAAGATGAGGCAGTAAATTACCCGGTGGAGTTTTTAAATAGCATTACAGACCATGGCCGTCTTGCTCATAAAATTGAATTAAAAGTTGGAGTTCCCATTATGTTGCTTCGCTTTGAATGGAACCAGATTGAGAGTGATTTCGTTGCAGAAAAACGTTATACTAGATGCATTAGTTTTAACTGGGTGTGGTAAAGGAGATACGGTATTTATACCAAGAATACAAATAATTCCCAGCAATTAGCCATTTCAGTTTAAACGGATTCAATTTCCTATTAATGTTTGTGTTCTGCCATGGCAATCAATAAGTCACAGGGTCAAACTTTAAGAAAATCGGAAGTTGAATTCACGGGCAGTTATAGATAATTATGTAGCGTGCTCCAAGGTAATGCAGGAAGTACCACTACCTTAGCCGATAGAAACAAAACATCTAATATAGTACACAAAGAAGCGTTACATAAATAAAAAAGTGCTTATTATAAAATTATTTTTTTTCATTTTCATTGTCCAAATAATATTTAATTATTGCCGATTAGTCCAACGACTAGGTGCAATGCCATAAATATGATGGCAGAGTGGACTCAGTCTTTGGGAGGTCTTTTAATACGGGTTCAAGTCCCTCACTATTGCAGAACGCTCCCTCGCGTATACCTCTGCAATGCCTATCGATGATTTTTCCTTCAAGCGATTATCAAAAAATAAAAATTGTGTCCCCTACAAGACAGCAAATTTATAAAAATGTTTTTTCCATCAATTGTTCTGAAACCAAATTTTGCACGGGCGAAGCCGGGCGCGTACAGCTACGATTACATAAAACAACTTGCTAAAGCAAGTGCTTTGGCATCACAAAAGGTCGTAAGTGAATTTGAACCCATTGTTGAGATTTCGCTTTTTTGTTCTGGCGCGTAAGTTATATTACGTAATTGTTTCGGCACACAAAAAGCACGAATAACTTTGAAAACGAGACAAAACACCAGTTTTAAACAATTTTTAAAACAATAAAAATGTTTGGTCAGTAAGAAAACGCGAAAAATGTCAATATACTTTAATGAAGGGAAATCATTTTTTTTTCTTTTTGCTCTCCTGTAAAATTGGTAAATATCACTTACCCCCTTTTTGTTTTAATGGAAGAAATTGTTAAATACACAATATTTATGCGTAGGTATGAACAACAAATTTCGGTTGTACTATCCACAAAACTTTGTGGCCAAAATGAAATTTCTATCGTCAAATTTACAACTCGATTTGTAGAAACTAATCCTTGCTTTCATTATCAGACCTCTTATACGCATCTTTTTTTGTGAGTAGGTTTCAATAGATTATAATAATAAAAGTAATAATAATACTTTATTAATACATAAGTAATTAATTACAATATTAATATAAACCAAAAATATAGCAGCACTAACTACCAGGGCTTTCAGCTGAAATTTATTATAATTCCTATTGATGAATCCATACATAAATTTATGTTTTGTTATCATCGCAATCTTTTGTAATAAATTGCTGGATTTTTATTTTTTTAAATCTATATATACATATATAAAAGTCCTCAAGAAATAAAACCCTATGAACTGCGCCAACTACAGAGGCCTACAAGATCCTACCTGCCGTGTTGTGTGAACGCCAGAAGCCTTTCGTAAACAACCTGATTGGTCCATATCAGTGTGGCTTCAGGCCAGGAAAGTCCACTATAGACCAAATATTCACACTGCGGCAGATGTTGGAGAAAACCCAGGAACTTCAAATCGATACGCACCACATTTTCACCGATCTTAAGGCCTCCTATGACAGCATTTGTAGGGACGAACTCCGTTTGTGTAGGATGACGATGGAGAATGCACGCTGCTCCATCAAGGTGGGTAAAGAACTCACCGAGAACTTCGATGTCAAAAAAGGATTTAGACAAGGCGACTCACATCGAAATTGAAGTGAAAAACAAACTATCCGAACGGTGATTCTTACTTCCCGGGCAAACTTCGGGCGACCACAATGACATCACCGCAAGATTTTCAAAATTCAAAGCGATCATGGGCTTCATCGGTAAGCACAACGTGTTTGGACAATCGTTTCTGGATGTACTCGGTCGAATGGTTGAAGCGAGGATTGCCAAACAGCGTTGCCACTTATAAAAAAACGAGTGTGCTTTAGTCCACGCGACTGAAGTAAAACTTCTTTAGCTCCATCTATATGTACATGTTTAGTTTATACATTCTAATATATCAATTCTCTTCAATAATTTACTGGCTATGAGAGGAAGAGAGCAAGAAAAGGGGCGCGCGCACTGCTCTCTCTTGCTCCTACAGTATGATACAGACAATAGGCCACGGTTGCCACTTAGAAAAGAAACTCAAATTATTTTATTTGATTTTGCACAAAATTACCATCAGACATGGGTGATCATCTACCTATTTTCTGATAAGATACCCTTAACAAATTAGAGTTTCATGTCTATATATAAACAATATGATTAATTATTATTATTCACCATCTGTCAAAAGAAGAAAGTGCATTCTGTAATTTTTTGAATAGCGAATAAAAAAGTTTTTTATGGATAGTGATGAAACAAATGTAAATAATGCAATGCGTTCACTCAGAAGCAGTAAGGTAGCATTTAAATGAGGTTATATCGAGTTCGCATTCTTGGTACATCTGCTCAAAAATTTCCCATAACCAGATAAAAATGACCAAAACTCAAAAAGCAAAAAAAAATTACCAAATTTCGTAAAAAATTACGAAAGTGGTAACCTTGCAATAGGAGTGTCTTAGATATACGAAACGTAACTGGCTATGAGAGAAAGAAAAGAAAGTATATGCTCGCACCTCTCTCTGTTGCTCCTACAGTGTGATACAGACAATAGGCGTGCACTGCAGTAATACCAGACTTTAAAGGCAGGTTATCCCACTGTTATACTCAAAATATCCCTTTTATGTTAACCAAATAAATAAATTCACAGACACATATGTCATTTTATGAAACAGTTTAGGGAAATAAAAAAAAGAAAATTAAGGCATTTAGATATTTTGAATGACTTTTTTCTAGACATGAAAATATTTAATTTGATCGTAGGTTGAATAATTTTTTTTTATTCTTAATGAAATGAACAACTAGGAACACAATTTGACCAACAAGTAAAATCCCTTTGTTTTTGTACTATGAGATCTGAAAAATCCATTTATCCCTTTTAGCTTATTATTAGTGAGAAAATCCAGCAAAAGGTGAAACATCCCCCGATCTGGTATCACTGCTGAACTGTATGCTATGTCTTAGATAACGAAACGTAACTGGCTGAGAGAAAGAGATAACGAAAATGTGTGCTCGCAACGTAACTCTCTCTCTTTTTATCTCACTAACTTATATCTCCCTCTCAACTTCCGCTCGCAATTTCCGTAACGATTTTGTGACGCATTCACCAACTTACCCCCCAATTCAAGCGTGCCTAAAGAAATATTACTTCAAAAAGTAGATTGGATCTTTCCGCAGTAGATTTTTTATTATACAAAAAAACAAAGTTCAATTGCTTCAGACCATATTATTAATCACTTCAACGCTGTTATTTTTCAATAGCTGTTATTTTTGGTTTTTTTATGCAGCTCTCCAAAAAAAGGCTCATCAAACAATAAAAGTACAGTAGATTCTATTAATGGCAGCATATTTATTTCTTGCGAAAAGTGCAGTAGATCTACTGCTAAGTGACACCGCTGTTGCCCAATGACCACGTCCAGCTTTGGTTGACGGTTGGAACAAAGGCGAGATGACTGAATAGGACTCTCGTGAATATTAAAGCCTGTTGTAGAATGTCAAAAGTTATGCAGGCTTGGAAACCATATTATATATCCTTGTAATATAGCTACCCGGGACATTGGACGATGGTGGTGATAATGATGTCTTACAAATTAGTAAAGTTTGCCTTTATAAGCGTATCACGAAGCGGTAGGTCCTTTAGATAGGTCCTGAACTTGTTGTCGCTAGCCAACAAACCGATAGCTCTTGCCAAGCCCAACGACTTTTCAATTAGACACTCCACTCTTAAGCGGAACAGCAACCAATGTCTCTTCCATTCGCCAGCAAGGCACCCTTATTAGCCACGCACTGCGATGGCCATTTTAATGAAATTAACTGCAAATCAGACAGTCTAACGTGCGACAAATTATAATCCAATTAGCACTCATTGGCCTGTTAATTGTTATCCGTGTAAATCCTATTAAATCGCGGTCCGATGTCCTGTGTCCCGCTTCCATAATATATAGTCCTTAATGACAGGCAGACAGGTAGCCGCACCACTCCAAGAAGTAATGTCCCAAACTGTCAAAGTCAATCCGCAGCACATTACCTTTGGCAATTAGTTGGTCGTGTCGTGGCCTTGTTGTAACTTCTATTCCCTCTCTCTCGGTTTGCATGCGTGCGTGTGCAATTCGATTCCACTTTTGATTCATTAAAAATCATCATTTCAGGTCGTCCACCGTCCGCCGAGATGCATTAAACAATTGCAGTTAACATCGCAAGCCATTTTGCCATCCCCGAAGACGCTCGCTCAAAGCATAACACGCAACGCTGAGCATTCGCAGCGCACAACAAACGCCAAACATGCTGTTGCCATTCTTGTATGGACAACTGGGCATGGGCATGGGCAGTGCGAGTGTGGGCCTGGGCATATTGATTGTCTCAGGTGTTGGCCGCACGAGTGTTTGCTCATGGATGGAAATGTTATTTGTTTTTCCAAATCCCTATAAATAAATTCTATTAATTTATTCAAAGCCGCTCTAAGTGGTAGTTGAAATGGCAATCGGTTATGCAGTTGCAACTTTGCAGTTTGCATGAATGTCTGATGGATACCAAGCCGTACTTGCAGCGTTCCTATATGCAACTGGCATGGGTGTGACGACTGTCTGGTGCAACAACGGCTGGAGGGAGTATAATTCCATCGAAGGGGGATATTTCGTTTTTCGACTTGGATATGAGGTCTGAGAGGCCATGGAATATTTTATGAGCACGTAATGCGGTGCTGCAGAAATGCATGCACATAGCCGATGAGCGAGGGAAGAATTCTCGGAGTTGGCTGAAGGTTTTTTCGCTTAATTCCAGACAAGTTGCCGCTCTGGGTCAATTGTGTGAATTGTGTTTGGAAGTAGGAAAGTTTTTGGTAAATTCTTATCAAGTGGACAGGGTGGAGCTGAACGCTGAAGTTGTGCAACTATTTGAAGGGAAGTGCGTAGTTTTGTTGGGAGGTTCCTGGGAATTTTCAGCAAATTTCTGAATGAGCATGAGGCGCAGAACATTTCAGTGTTGAATGAGTGGTACAATTGCAAATTAAACTCTTTGAACTGTCTATAAGTTGAAGAACTTCATTTGGTTTGTTCACTAGATGGCGTAATGCATGCGTGTGGTAAATTTGAGGAACTCAATTTCGTTTATGGTCCAAGTTGGATACAAAACAAGAGTTGCGACTGTCAGTGGCTTCAAAAAATCTTTCGATTGGCAAAGTGATCTAAGAAAATCACTGAAAATAGCAAGACGAAGTCGACATAGCCACCACCCTTTTTGTAGGTTTTCTGGTTTTCAGATGCCCCCAGAGAAACATTGGGACCATCACTGACAACCGACTGAATATACCGATATCATTCACTCAACTTAAAAGTACCTACATAACTTTATCTTCAAGGATCAAAGTGAAGCCAAGTATGTGCACAGCATATGCTGAACATCACAATCGAGAATCGAGCACCCTGTGGATAAACATTTCAAAAGCTGTCGAGTGAACACGAATTTTAAACAAAATGCCAAAAAGTAGGTACCCACTCTGCCGCTCTCGCAGATAGAAAGAAAGAAAAGGAACAAAATTCCACACACATCGACGGATCGCAGACGTCGTACCTTTGCCATAAGTGAAATAACCAAAAGTATAGTCCTCATTGATATGAACCCAACCGAATGCAGCGATATCAAGGACTTTATGCTCATGTACACGAACGTATTAACCCCATCTGCTGTAAGGAAACTTCATCAGAAACCGAACCGATACACATTACATATAGCTTCAGGCGCAAAGCCCTCTCTTGAGGAGTCGTCCTTATCAATTTTTATGTTCATTTTTTTCCCTCAATCGGAAGTAACAGATATGTACATATTTTGTAAAAGTAGTCCCTACCCATCTACATGCAGCACATCCTTTTCCATCCAAAAAATATACAATACAACTTGTACTCTCAAATAGTCCTTGCGCTCCGCATAGACATATTCGATTGTTATGCTTCGCTGAGAGGGGCTGCGCTTGGTACACGTACGATGGGGGATTCGCGAAGCGTCCTTTATTCCTTGATATTTACGACTTTTGTACAAAAGTCGAACTTTTTACATTAAATCGAAGCGCAATGCTTGTGGGAATAATAATAATGATACAGCGAGCAGTCTGTCTCTCTCTCTCTCTCACTTTGTGTGTGTTACATTTCTTTCTGTTCGAAATAAATTCAAGCGAGAGTGTTGGCGCAACGATCCGCTTGACAGGGTTTATTACATAATTAATTGGGTGAGGACTTTTTTCCTCCCCTTTGTCGTCTGGTACACGGACCTTCCGGTAATGTGAAAAGTTTTTAAATTGTTTTTTAATAGCAACGAAAGGAGATTATTTAAAAGCGAATGCAATTGTTTTTCCAAAAGTCACTTAAGAGAATTACCTTGCGATGGGATTGGGATCCCCGAAACTGATGAAAAGTTAAGATACGGTCCTTGAGCTAATGGGATTGTAATGGCAAAGCGCTCTTCGTTTTTCAGTTTTAGTGTCTTTGTCACACCTCACACAGTATCAAGCGAGGCTCTAGCATGGCTCAATAATGCGGAAAGAATAGATCGGTAAGTACTCCTGTAAGGAACCGTCGATATAATCCTCTGTTATAGCTCGCATATAAAGCGTTTGGCTACCGATGTCGATTTTGGGAATGTTTTTAAAACCGTCCTAGACTCTGCCCCCTGGAGTCTTCGAAGCTCGAGCTTTAACTAGAGACGTTTTGGACAAGAAACTAAGTTCCGAAGGAATTTTTTGTCGCGGTGTTAGGATTTCAATTCTACGTCTTCTGACTGAACTTGAATAGCTTAAGCCAGCATAAGCTTGTTTTCGTTAATCGTTTGGATTTTATGGAGTACTACGAGGGACGAGTCATATTGGTAAAAGAAAACGAGAAGAAAGAAGCGAGAAAAGGCTCGTTGTGTGTTTTTTGTTGCCTTTTTTATATTTACTTTGGAAGAGTTTTGTTTTCAAAGTTACACCGAAGAGAGCTTATGAGAATGAAGGCGAAGTCACACCTCACGTGCTGGTTAAATAAAATGAATTTCATTTATCATTACAACAATTTTTTTTTGAGTTCAACAAAATTATTTTTGTTGAAATTTTACAAACGAATTTCGTCAATATTACCTGGTATTTTATGTTCACTGAGATTTCGTTTGTCGATTTATAGAGTTCACTGTTCCATTTACAGATCATCATTTTAGCGTCGGTCCCCAGTTAGCTACTTCTTGTTACAAACAATAACGTGATTGAGAGCACTAGTCGCGTGCTTTCTCTGCAGTGGTATCCCTTAGGAGCGGACTCAGAAACTCATCGATCAAATATTTCAAAGTATTTCATCCTTAGATAAACAACAATAGTACAGTTGAACAAACAGCGCTTCCATATCGCGATCTCTAGATACCAGAAAGTGAATTTACACACCTCCCGCATTCGATTGCGTCGAATCTGCTGCGCCAGTGAGTCTGTTATGACTGCTGCCGGTCTAGAAATACACCGTGATGAACATCAATCCAAGGGGAAGGAGCTCTTCTAGGAAGCCCAACAGCGCGCTATAAAAATTTTATAAACAAATAGTTTATATCGAATTACACGGGAAACTGAGAAGCGAAGAACCGTCCAAACCCCGATCCGACTGCAATTATAAATCGGAGCGTGGATAGATTTTTACGACTTGAGCACAATAAAACCATTCGAGGCAAATACAAACACACACCGCTGCGCGCTGCCATGGGCAAGATCCGAAACGTTGGCTACTGCCAGTGGCCGTCATTAACGGCGACCACCAGACGTACCGCGAACTAACACAGAACGCTATAGGGCCCCGCACACGCAAAGTAAGCAGCTCCATGAAGATGACTCCGAACGAGATGAAGATGCGAACGAAACCGAGAGACCATGCTACACATGTTAAGCAATTGGTCTTCGGGTTTAATTGCCCGTGCACTTCATCTCGTCTCCCTCACATCATAGCGTTGTCGCAGTTCTACACCTGGTCGTCGGGTGTGTGTATGGAAGTGTTCAACCGGTGACACGTTACGTCAGTTACGCCAGATTAGGCCAGTGTGCGAGCGGGCGGAAGACAATTTATGGTCAACATTGCCGGTCAACATCAACATATTCGAAAGGAGGTGGTGGTTTGGTCGCATTCCACCTGATGCCACAGGAAGGCGCTGTCACTGTCGCTGGCTGGCTATGGAAATGAAAGTGAGTGTGTCACACAGTAGAGTTTGCAAATGAGCCATGCGAGCCTCCAAATTGGGAATAATGCTGGTGGAAGTGGATGTGGAGCCCACGCGCGCGAATTTCTGTTTGAAATTCCTTTCATTTGCAGTGTGACCTTGCTCAACCACATCCCACTTGACTCATTGAAACACATTTTTGGACTGCTGAGTGCTGAGCGGAGTGAAATGATGAGCCGACTTTGGCGGATTGCGAAACGGACAACGGAGCGCTCCGCTTTGGGAGGGAATGTGCATGGCCATGGACGACTAGACCGCGATTAGTCGCATCGATTTGCAGATGCGAATGTAGATTGGCACCGAGTTCAATTGGGTTCGAGTGGAATGGTCACAAGTCCGAAGTTCCTTGGTTAGCGCGTGGTGTGTTCCATGGCTTGGCTTGTGGGTTGACGTATAACTACTGCGTGGTCCGATGAAGATGAAATGAAGGTAAAATATATACCAAAGGTATGCCCTCTACGAACTTTGAAGCACACTTTCCACGGACGATGGCAAATCACCACCAGTCGAATGCTTATTCAGGGAAAACTTCTCTATACTCGTATCTTAGATCAACATCGGCCATTGTGACAGAAGGATGTTATTCTCTTGAAAAATGACTTAAATAACAAGCACCCGCAGGTTTGTGTATAGTCGCGCGTATATTTTGTCGAAACTTAAATTTATTCTTTCGGCCTGTGGCTTAAGCTCTCAGGTCTATATTGAGTTTCGTTTTCGACAGGTTTTTGAGGACTATGAATATTCAGTAGAGACCTTTTTAATTGTCTAAAAGCATGAGGATCGATTCCACAACCATCGACCTTTTTCAAATTTGAAATGAGGTTAATATGGTTCCTTCTCAGATGAGAAAAGTATGAAGACAAACAGAGCTCACCTTGGAAGAACATTTACGACAATGTTAAAATAATATTACTGGGGGTTTAAAAATTCTTCCAGTATTAGTTGCTATTTTTCAATTTCTTTAAAGCAGTTAGGGGCTATGGTAGCATTCTCTTGAAGCTTTAGCAGTGCGTTTTTAGTCGGCCTTGTTTTGGTTTAAAAATTCTAGTCCCGCTTCGAGACGATGTATGGACGTATAAAAATTTTTCCTTAACAACTGGTAACTTGTAGAAGGCTCACGCTCTTGATCTGATCTCAAATGCACCATCTTTTTATTTGAAATCAAAGCCCTGCCTGAGTAAAGAAGGCTGGGGAAATCTCTTTAAAATTCTCAAATTCCATTTTAAATGACGGTTTTAAAATGTTAGGATGAATTTTCAGGAAAACAGGATCAGATCGGTCGTTGATATCGAGTGAAAACTTATATTTTCAACAACATCTTTACTACTAATCTTTTTCCAGAATTGCTTATTAAAAGAACTTACATCATTTTTACTAACGAAGCTTGCGAAAATTGCTGCTTCATGTACCATAATCCGTAGGCTGAATAAAGGCTGTCGTGCTTTTGACTTACCTTTGAAAAAAGCTTAGCTAAATGAACTAGATGGAACTTAAAAAAAAAAACAACTAAGGCTTTATTGCCGCCTAAGCCTTGTTTTTCTGGTTTCCTAAGACAATATTTAAAGAGAGCTTCAGGTGAAGAATAAGACCCCCGCAGCGTTAACACAAAAATGAAGAGTCAAACTTTATTCTTTTCTATTCAGAAGCACAACTTTCCTCTTTTGAAATAAAGGGTGATTTTTTAGCTGGTTTGGTTTTGGCAACACCGGTTTTGACAGCTGACGTGTGTTTAGTACCTTGTGTCACTGTCAAACAGCTTCAGTTTGGTTTGCAATTTAACCATGGATCGTCTTACAAATGAACAACGTTTGCAAATTATTGAATTTTACTATCAAAATTCGTGCTCGGTTCGAAATGTTCATCGCGCGCTGCTTCCATTTTATGATCGGCATTCTCGACCTTCTGAGCAGTCTATTCGGAAGATTGTGACCAAATTTCGCACCAAATTTACTTTGTTGGACATTAAACCACCAACACGTTTACGTACTGTGCGTAGTGAAGAAAATATTGCGGCCGTATCAGCTAGTGTGACAGAAGACCGCGAAATGTCGATTCGGCGCCGTTCCCAGCAGTTAGGCCTTTGTTACAGCACTACGTGGAAAATTCTGCGGAAGGATTTGGGCGTAAAGCCTTTTAAGATACAGCTGGTGCAAGAACTAAAGCCAGCCGACCTACCACAACGCCGAATTTTTGGTGAATGGGCTCTTGGAAAGCTGGCCGAGGATCCGCTTTTTTATCGAAAAATTGTGTTCAGCGATGAGGCTCATTTTTGGTTGAATGGGTACGTAAATAAGCAAAATTGCCGCATTTGGAGTGAAGATCAGCCAGAAGCATTGCAACAGCTACCAATGCATCCCGAAAAAGCCACTGTTTGGTGCGGTTTATGGGCCGGCGGCATTATTGGGCCATATTTCTTCAAAGATGATGCGAATCGCAGCGTTACTGTCAATGGTGAACGCTACCGAGCGATGGAAGTTCTTGACTTGCATGATATGTGGTTTCAACAAGACGGTGCCACATGCCACACAGCACGCGAAACAATGGCGCAATTGCGAGGCGAGTTTGGTGAACAGTTAATTTCACGTTTCGGGCCGGTCAATTGGCCGCCTAGATCGTGCGATTTGACACCATTAGATTATTTTTTGTGGGGGTATGCCAAGGCTAATGTGTATAGGGACAAGCCCGCTTCGATTGACGCACTGGAAGCCAACATCCATGCATTCATTCGTGAGATACCGGCCGATATGTGTGAAAGAGTATGCCAAAATTGGACTCAGCGGATGGGCTACCTGAGACGCAGCCGCGGTCAACATTTGCATGAAATTATCTTTAAACATTAAATTGCAAGGTTCAAACTATCGATTCAAATAAATATTTCATTCATTTTTTCGAATTTTTTGTGTTTTTTTTTTAAAAACAGTTCTAAACCTCTTAAAAAATCACCCTTTATAAGTGTTAGGTCAGACTTGAGACATTCGTAAAGTCCGCATAGAGAGCTTGTGATAAAACGTTAACCGCACCTTTTGCAGGCATTTTTCTTTTAAATATAACCGAGAGCTGCAACTAAAAAGGCTGTTGCTGTTGTTCCCCTTTCATCTAGATCTTGATTTTATGCAACCTATTCCGATTTTAACACTTTTCATGCCCACTTCGACTTTTTTATATTTATGAACATTTGCTCATTTATGATTTGCAAATAATCTGTCAAACTTTTCTTGCATTTTTTTTGTCGCTACCCTCGATCTATAGAGTAAGTAGTTTATCTATGTCGAGCTAATTTTTTAGAAATGCAAAGGTGCGATTACACAATACACATGTCACTTTTGATGTCATTTTTTGACCTATTCGACGTCGTTATGAGGTAAAAATGTTATCCTATATTTGTCACTACGTGTCATCGCCTATCAAGCGTCTGGTTACATGGCCTGTCGCAGTGCACTCTCTCAAGAAACACGAGTGGCCACCGAATGGCCGAATTTTTGTAACGTCAGCATGTACAAATTTTCCATGAAAATCGTAGATTAACTGAAAGTACTTGCGTCTTGAATTTGTCCGTATTATCTCATGTTGTTTGAACGGAAGATTTAGCAAGACCTAATGCTGAGATGGGTCCCATGTTCGAATCCCGAAAAAAAAAACAAAATTCCAACTTAATTGAAGATGGGATAAAACCATTGAACTCGAGACAGCAATGTTCTGTTACCAATGTTCCGATACCAGTGTTCGCGTTGCCAACCACTTTTGACGAAAAAATGCCTAACATAAAAAAAAAAAATGTTTTTTTCAATAATTTAAGCCGAAACTATTTTTTTTATTTGGTAAAGTCGAACAATAAATCAAAATCTAAACACAAATAAAACAAAAATAAACAAAAACAATTTTTATTTATAAAACAAACAGCTTTGAAATTTGTTTCCAATTTAATTCCACTAATTGGAAGTGGACGCTGGAATTATTTTTAAAGAATGACAAATAAAGTGTTCGGAATCACTATCCCACCTCTCTGACAAACAGCCGAGAGTATAACCGTTTTGAAAACGCTTCTCAATTAGCTTTTTGGACCCGGCAAAAATTGTAGATCCATTCCATTCGTCTTAAACATGAAAAACTCACTCAAAAGGAATGGTTGTAAGAAGCTAGGCCTAGGGTCGAAAACGGACCTGTTGCGTCAACTATTTTTTTATTTTTTATTTTGTTTTTAATGCTTTAACAGCTTCAAACGTGATTGATTTCTTTTCTGTACATAATGCACACGGAAATGAACAGGAAAATCAATATAGCAACAATTTTCAGAATCGGCTTCTAACTTAGAATGAAATCTTCCTGGTCTTCAGACATTTAGTGACCTCTAGTACAAAAATGCGTGCGCCTGCTGATGACCCACCACATCAAGGCGGAACGAATTTTTGGAGTAGATGCGCCATATGCGTTCTAACATTCGATATGGTAATTTTCAAACACCTTAGGCCCCCTCCTCCGGAGAAACGTTCCCACAAAAGTGGACGAGCTCTTAATTGACACAAAAATGCTATACGTATTTGTTTAAATTTTTTGTTTGCAAAACTCTATCACTGCCGAATAATTGAATTCGGAAAACCGCACGCCACACACGTAGCCTTGACAATACCAAACCACAAACAAGCGCAAACACAGTCACAAACATCGGCAAAACAAATTTAGATTCAAAATATTTTTTTTTCCTACGAATTTCATTAAAAATACTGCATCAGGCGATCTAACTTTGAATCACGCCATACCGAATATCTTATTTTTGTATCAGTATCTGTCGGATCAAAAATAACTGAAACAACAACAAAAAAAAAATTAAAATTAAAATAAAAACGTTATCAATAAATTTCATGGCGAGATGCATCTGTCCGGCGACAAGCAACACACAAATAGAAAAACTCAAATAAAAGCGCTCAAATTAAAAACACACCAATTAAAAACAAATAAATCTCAGATAGTCGCCACCCCTCAGCAACCACCACCCTCACAACCAGACGTGTCTGCACATCTTCGGTTTGACATTTCCACACAAAATCAAAGGAAAAATAAAACTTAAACAAATTTGTCGTTCACATGGAACGATAAATCGTTTGTTTCGAAAACATAAACCACCCGCCCTCCCCGCCGCAGAAATACACTTTCACATCATCACCGTCGCAGATAGACACTGTGGAGTCAATATAGACACAGCAAGCATTTGCACACGTTGCGTGCAGGTGGAGTGCTCCGCAGCCACACAGGACCACTCCCTCGCCGACAGTGAAGATGACATAATCAGAGTCGATGCGATAGTGGTGGGCATTAATATTTTATTCAGTTTTTCCAAAAAAGCAGAACAATATGTCGTTCTATCACGCATTGCGTTGCCCATTTTCGGAGCTGGCTACACCAAACGCGTCACATCCAGTCGTGTGGGTTCTCGCATTTATTTCACCAGCTTAAGAGCTGTCACCTGCCCACCCACCTGCAACGGAACGACGGAAAGACAACAAATTACACAAGAAAGAAACAAATTAATTGGCTATCGGCTATTGGTCTTTGGCAGTGACTCTGACTCGTCGTAGCCATTGTTGTCTATATACCTGCAGTGACCAGCATCTAGAATGCGGATGTCTAAGAACTGTGGGTTCCCCACGGAGCAAGGCGAGGGAAGGGGCAGAATTCCAATTTGAATCCCAGTATAGATATATAGTTTACCTTAACTGCTTTCCTATTCAAATGGCCTTTGGGTGGCATATCTGACTATAAAGTTGCCGGTGACATCTTAATATCGAGGGGGACACCGAGCGGAGTTTGAGCGTATCTGTGCCGTATATTTATTGGATGGAGATATGTTCCATTTTGGGGAGCGCCCCCATTGAGAAGATTCCCCGGACACTTGTAGTCGGATTAGAGTCTTGTACCACGACACTTGGGCGGTGAGAATGGACTATGGGCTAAAGAAAGATATCAAAGCGTTGTCGGCGATATTTTACCGCTTAATGGAGGAGGTATATCGAACACGATCGGGGGATAGCAAACTACATTAGTTGAGACAACTTACGGCATGTTTATACTAGCGCGAAGGAGGCGAATTGCGGCTGAATGGATGCGTCTGCTTGTTAAACTTTACGCCAGCGGAATGAGATACTGTGACTGGAATGCACGATATGTTAAGGGGTTTATACGAAAGTTAACTTGGTCGAGAGCTGTAATGGCAGGCGCCGCGAGGGGTTAAGTGGTTCAATGTGTAAATTGTCAAACTTATAGTTGATTAAAAATATTAACTGGGCTGGCCCTAATCAGATTTGGTATTTGTCCTTTTAGCGGCTTATTTTCAATGGCTATTGTGGCAATCATGTGTGTCAAAAGTTTGCGGAAACGCAAAGTTGTCGCATGGCTGCTAGCGTGTTGGTCACCTAAAACAATGCTCGCTCTCTTTATTGACCTTTTCCAGTTAAAGCTTATGTCAGCGATCTCGTTTAATTTCCTTGAACGAGTCCTTTGCCCCTCCACACGGCCATATTTTAATTGGGGCTCTGGCTGTACCTCTCTAAGTCATATATAATCATCAGGGGCATACAAAAAGTAGATACTTGCTGAACAAGTGAATTTCTAAAAGTGCTACACAGAGCTGTAGCATAGGGTTAGACTTGCCGACTTGTCGCATTGACTATATCCTTCGCTGAACCGACTTTGTTTCGCACAGGGGTGAAGAGCTATGCCTATTAGAGTCTCGGACTTTTAGAAAAATTTTTCCAATATAGGGGGCAGCAATATCGACATTTTCTCTCGCCAGCAGGCCCTGGGCGGTCGCACAATGATTAGCAGACAGGTGGCGCAAAACTAATCAGCCTATCGGAAGATGTTATAATTTTTGCAAATGACGTCGCTCTTAAGGAGAATATTCGAAAGGAATGCAAACTGTTATCACCGGAAGTCTTGCGGAAAGTTATGGAAAATGCGATTAAACGGGCATAAATGTGTATCATCACTGGCGGCAGCCCCTTTGACGGATAAAAGTAAATAAATAAATAGTTGACGCAACAGGTCCGTAGGGACCCTAGGCCTAACTTCTCACAACCATTACTATTGCGTGAGTTTTTCATTTGCCGAGTCCAAAAGGCCAACTGAGAAGCTCTTTCATTACACTTATTATAACTCTCGGATGTTTGTCAGACGTTCGCGAGAGGTGGCGCAGTGAAAAAAACCTTTAAGTGGAATTTTGGGATATCATCGTTTCCAATTAACAGGAAAAATTGTGAAGGTTCAAATAAAAATTTACATCACTCAAAATAATTTTTTTTTAATTAATTAAAAAATAGTTCAACAACAAAATTAAATGATTAATTTTGCGTCACCCTGTAGATCTATATAGCCGACCTTTTCTGATACCAGAAACGAACAGAAAACTTTTAACACGGCTTGGATCAGTTATGTTCGATCTTGCAGCGAGTCCGACGCACGGCTTGAAACCTAATAATCGTGACATGTGCCAAGCCGAAGGACTTCCTTATAAGCCTAGGGCGTTTTCTTTATTGCGCATCGCAGATCACCTTTGGTGTGACCTAGCCGATGCACTAAATGGTGGTTCCGTGTACCAGCGTTCGGGTTTCCGCTTTAGCACCGCTCAAAAAAAAACGGGTGATTTTTGAGGCGTAGTTTTTTTTTTAAATCAAATAAAACACTCAAATTTGCATCAAATATTTTATTGTAATCGATAAATAGGCCTTTGCCATTTACGTTTTAAAGACAACTTCATGTAAATGTTGTCCGCGGCTCCGTTTCAAATGGTCCATTCGGAAGGTCCAATTTTACGTCACTTTTTCGAGCATTTTGGCCTGTATTCCATGAATTACGCGTGTGTTGTCCACGTAGACTAACGACTTTACATAACCCCACAAGAAATAATCAATAGGCGTTAAATCGCATGATCTTGGCGGCCAACTCACAGGGCCATTTCGAGAGATAAGCTGCTCACCAAATTCATCCTTAAACATTTCCATTGTTTCACGAGCTGTGTGGCATGTGACACCGTCTTGATGAAACCACATGTCAACCAAGTTCAACTCAGCCAACGGGGGCAAACAAGTCCCGTATCATGGCTCGATATCGTTCGCCGTTGACGGATTCACTAGGTCGATTATAACGACCATAATACGGTCGTAACAAACGGTGCACATTTTTCACAGAGCACTAATTTTTCTAATAAATTTCAATAATTTGCAATCGCTGCTCGTTTGTAAGTCTTTCCATGATTAAATGGCAAAATATATTGAAAACTTTTCACTTTGACAGATGACGTTTGGACGCCATTACTATACCAGTGCTGCCAACCTGAAAAACTTAACTCTTAAAAAATCACCCTTTATAACCATCTGTTACCAGTTGGGTCTTATGTCAATCCACAATCCACAGATTTCGATGAAACCTTTTTTAAAATTTTTCTTAAGACAACTAGATTAGGTTATGTGACTCATTGCCACGCCTACTTTTTGTGAGTGTTTTTAAACAAAATGTGTTCTTCACTATCATTGTGGCATTACTCAAATTCATAATTATTCCTAGAAAAGGAATCCTTATGGAAGCCAACATTTTGATTTTCATAAATACTCCAACTTTCTGCTTCATCTATAGAAACTGAACTCTAGACCAAAATGTAGCATGCGCAAAATAAATTAATAAAATAAATAAATAGTTGGCGCAACAGATCCGTAGGGACCCTAGGCCTAGCTTTTCACAACCATTCGTCTTGAGTTTGAGTTTTTATTTATAGGACGAATGGAAGGACTCTCTACATTTTTATGCCGAGTCCAAACGGCCAATTGAGAAGCTCTTTCATGACAGTTATACTCTCGGAAGTTTTACAGACTTTCGCGACCGACTTTCGGCGCAGTGAAAAAAAAATCTTAAATTGGAATTTTGGTTTTTTTTTCGACTCTTCTTGGTACGGTTGCCGTTTTAGTGACTTTTTCGCTATATCTAGTGGAATTTTCAAAAGTTTATTTTTTATTTATTTTTTGTCACTAAAAAATTCTATAGTATTCGAGTTTGACACTCGCAAATTGCAATATTCAATTTTATTTTTTGCGTGTTGTTGTTTTTTTTTATGAGTTAACATTATGTGTGTATTTACATGTTGTAAGTTTTTGATTGATTGTTCAAAATAAAAATGTTGTTAAAATTGAATATTTTTGTTCATTTGTATGGGTAGTGAACATTTTTTTCTGGTGACTTTTTTTTAAATTTTTGGCATATCTGGTGGATTTTTAGGTTCGAGTTAGTGACTTTTTTTTAAGTTAACGGTAACCCTGGTTCTTGGTCGTGATTCTGCTGGTGGGACACTTTGTGTCGTTATCTCCGTTGGAGTGGAACGACATAGAAGTAAGAGGTGTGCATGAGAATATTTTTTTTTAAGGACATGCGCAGAAAACTGATGATGGTCATTTGATTAAAGATTACTTTTAGCAAAGTTTGACAAAAATCTCTCTTTCATCGAGCTTATAGTGCTTCTAGAGCAAACATTTACGGGGTCGAAACGCATTTTTTGCGCCTCTAATTGGTGAGGTTATTTTCTTGGAAGAACAAGTTCCTCAAGATAATCTGATATATTTTATAACACAACCAGCACCATTTTTCATACTGGGAGAAAATTATTCCATTAGTGAATTGCTTTTGTTTAGCGAGGTTTTTCCTCAGTGCAGACGCAGAATGAGGACTTTCGCTAAAATAAGCCAAACGAAGTTGCGGGCACATCCAGTACTTCGACATAACCTTTGCGCCACCCGAACCAAAGTATGTTATGCTATCAAGGCGCCCAATGTTATGTTTGATATGAAAAACAATGAAAAATATCTTCTAGATCTCAACAGTAGTTCCATCATTTCTGTAATGAATATCATTCCAAATACCTCCTGAGAACCTCCTTCGAAATACGAATTCGTTTCTCGGTTTCGAAGTAAACCCGGCACTGAGCCTTAATGAATTTAATGAAACCCTACCCTCGCAAGCAGCGATGCTTCGATAAGGATGCGTACTTGTATCTACTTAAATTTTCCATCATAATTAACCCACTCTTCTTTGGTTGCGCAAAAGTGCTCATATTCCTCAGTAATGTCAGCCTTTGAATCATCCCGCAACGGCATCCAATTCGCTTCGCGTCGGTTGATTGCTTGGCTTCATTTGTTTTTGCGCCATAACGTGCAATCATTTAAAAGGAATCCCATAACTTTGCTGTCCTATTCATTCATTCATGCGCAATGAAATCGATTCCCTCTTTGCACATTGAAGTGTCAGAACCACGACCATTTTTCAGTATAATTCCCGCAGTGGGTATGGCCCCATGGCATACCCCAATCATCCGCACATGCAGATGTACATCGTACAAACTCGAGGACATGCCCGCGCTAAAATATATCCCCATCGATTTACATCGGCCCCAACTTTTCAATTTATTTCCTTCGCTCAATTGATAGAATCTATCAATCAATTCAAGTGTCGATTTATAAGCTTCAACTCGTTCGTACCGTATATGCGAGTAGTGTACCTCGGCTGCCAAAGGACGAGTCCTCTGGCTCCCTCGTTGGGCTATCTCTCTAATACCTTGTTCGGCGAATATCGACCACTATCTATCGGATAAAACAACACCAACTTCATGCTGATACTGTGCACACTTTAAAGAGCTGCATCGGTGTGTCCCTATATAGGTGTGCATCAGATATGATGCAATCCGTTCACACTCGAGTGCGTGTATTTCGTATTTATTTTCCCTAAATTTCTCACTCACGGATTATCCGGAGAATTCCGTTTGTTTATTTACCATTTCTCTGACAAGCATGTTACACTCCAACTCGTCGGGGGATAAGCTGAGAGATATCCGTCCCAATGTGGGATTCACGTCAGCCGTCGCAGTACCTGCTCTAGATAAACAGATACATACGCTCCAGCGGCCCACATCTGGTCGAAGGTAAGGTGAGAGCCGAGCCAGTCTTCTTTCTGCTCCCAGTCCATCTGTCTGCAGCTTCGTGTTATGGTGCGCCACATCTTATAAACTCTGATCCTAGACGCACGACCGACGACGGTAAAAAGAGATCGATAGTGCGCCGCGAAGATGGGTTTATAAAACTTTATGGTCATCTGTTTAGTGGAGCTTTACGCTGTTTTAATCATAAAAAAACAGACAGGAATGCCGAATGCGTATGGTGTAGGTGTTGAAGTGCGGTGCGATTTCGTGGTACAGACTGTGGTCGCGCACCACAAATAGATCCATGAAGTACAACTTTCACTGCACCTGGTAATAAAATTGTTTTTATGTTTTTTTTTTTTTTCGTTGGCCCAAAGCTGACGAGTGGTTGGTAACATGTGCACGGCGGCAGCGGTGGGTGGTTGAAGTACTCGTCTTTCGAGGTGGCTTTGTTTACACTGGTGGGTGATGGAATGTTGATGGCTTCAAAGGGTCCATTCGATGCGTATACACTGAGCGATGAGATGCGGATAAATGGATCAATTTTATAGGTTTATTCGAGTGTATTAAGTAGGAAGGAGAGACTCCCCCCCTCCCAGATAAAGATGGGGAATGCTTTTGGGATGCGATGAGATTAAGTATCAAGACGATGTGAATTGAAGCAGTATGCACATTTGAAGTGTGGTTGTTGAAGTTGAGAGATGCCACACAAGTGGTCGGTGAATGATGGTGAGTTATAGCAAACACGCTGTTACTATCAATTTGGCTGATGCCTTGATGAGATGTAAGTGTGGCTTCGACTATGAACTATTGGATCAGAAGCTATAAGGAGATGAAGCGAAGCCTTGCTGCCTACAACAGTGGACTCTGAAAACCGGTCGACTATAAAAGACATGGAGTCACCTGTGGTGACTATGCTCGGCTCCAGGGCATGTACAAATTTCGGAAAACAGGACTTATCAACATTTTAAGACTTTCTTTGAAAGCTTACATGAAAGGTAAGTAGTGAGGTCAGAAGTAGAAGAAACCTACATTGGACCGATCCCGCAACATGAAGGCAATTTTAAAATGTTTCTTGTGACTATGACTAAGAGATTCCTGGCGAGCAACAATAAGTCAACTTCTGTGGTCCGGTAAACCCAACAGAAAATAACACTTACTGACTGGATTCCTTAGAGAATATATGTTGAACATCAGTAGATTGTCTATAGGTACAGCAGAAATGCTATGAACGGTGAATATGTAAATTTCATCCATTCCGACATCCCTAAAAGATTGTAGACCATTCGAAACTACTTCTTTGATAAGCAAAGATCTAATATTTGTACAAGGAAGAGCCGCTAAGCTTCTCATAGGATTGAATTATGTTGGTGCTTCTAAAAATGAAAAGAGGTCGGTAGGAAATATTTTTCAGATCAAAGTTTTTATAGATGTATATAAAATTGACATATAAAATTGACACCCAAACTGCTGATCTAATTCGGCTGTGATGATTGCCACTGGAACACCCGCCTTCCTATCGAGAAAATTAGCTTATATTACATATTCACGAAGGGATTGTGTGTAACTTTGACTTCATACACCCAACATCCAACTTTAAGGTGAAGAGTTTGCTAGCTCATACGCAAAAGTGGTATTTCCCAGTTTTTGTGGCGAGGCTCTTAAGCAAATGCAGAACAATAGTAGGGCAGCTGTGACCTTCCATACTGATCCTATGCAAATAACTCCTCCTCCTTCTGAGGATTGAAAAGTGTTCGCTATACTTAGTTAAATTATACGGTCTGACATTTGGGTTGTTTTATTGAGCATCTATCCCATTAAAGTAAATTAATCTAGCTCATAATAAAACACATTTAAGGCGACTTGCTCCATCTCAGCCTGGCGGTATGCAATCATTTTTGGTAAAGAACTTTTAACTTGTTTTTTTTTTGGAATTAGTTCGGACTATCATATTTTTCCAAGGGAGTAGTTAATAAGACCTAAAGTTTTGTTGTAAAAGTCTTAATACATCTGTACACATAATAAAAATGTAGGGGCTTTTGGGTTGGCGTAAAAACTACTAGTTCTTATATTTTCTACTGTAGTGTGGGTCATTTTTTCATACCCTACTTTTTGGTAGTATTTTTGACCAAAATGTATTATTTTCTAAGGTAATACAAAAAATGGAAAAATACATTAGGAAGAAAAAAAAAACTTAATATTTTAAGCTCTTAATAAGGCTTCTACGTCATTTACTAGCTGAGCTGCGCATGAGCGCAGACCAAAATCTGAATTGGAATTTATTTCATTAAATCGAAAAATATCATTAACGAATGTTCTTCATCGTTGTTTTGCTTTGGGTTGTTGGGCGTTTATAGAAAGCATTTGCGTGGCGCTATAAAATATTAGGGTTGGGGTGAAACTTGTAGATGGGTAAAAATTCTTTTAACAAAATTCTGCTTTAAGAAATTCTGCAAACATCCATCCAGAGATGGAGTTATTTGATGATGATGTTTTTGTTTTTAATATTTTTTTTAAGTTTATATTTTATTTTAAATAGATATTGTTTTTTTTTTTTAATATTTAATCTCATTTTTATTTAATTTTAATTTTTATCGTAAATTTCAATCTTTTTTATATATTTTAAATTGTTTTTTAATACCAATCTATTTTTTTTGTTTTGCTTATGCATATACATATGTTAGTTGGAAAAAAAAGAACAATCTTCATTTATCTGTAGACTGTAAAGGTTTTAGGGGTCTGTTACGCATTGGCGTGGAGGGTAATGGATAGATAAGTGTGAAACATTTTGAAAATATTTCCAAAGACTAAGAGAGGAAAACTTTTAACTAATAAATATTAGGGTGGGAGTTAAAACTCCAGATGGGCTTAAATTCTTTTTACAAAATTCTGCTATCAAAATTCCTCTTTACGAAATTCTCCAAACATCCATCCAAAAATGGAGAGCAAGTTTTTGTTTTTATATTTAATAGTGATATTGTTTTTTATTTATTTTAATTTCTTTTCTATATTTTTAAAATTTTTGTTGCTTATTTTTTTTTTGATAACATTTTTCTTTTTTCTCTTAACTTTTAATTTTCATATTTTTTTTATAATTTTTAAATTGTGTCTTAACATCTATATTTTTTGTTTAAATATGTTAGTTAGACAAAAGGGAGAATTTTATTTATTTTATTAAGTGGAAATAAAAAGAAATATGATTTTTGGTGTGAGAAGACAGATTTTGCAGCTTTTAAAATATTATTATTTGCGTGATTTTCTGCTTCTGAATCTTTGAAGTTAATACCAGATTCAAATGAGAAATTTCGTGATTTTCAGTCCAAAGTTTCTATTTCTTAGGAATTATATTTGAAACTCGTCCCAATACTTAGCTTCCGTCAGAAAAATAAGTTCGGAACACACACACCAATCATGCGATATCAACCAGACCCCGTCCATCTTCCTTGCTCAACTAAACCGAACATGCCAGCCGATCTTGTTTCATGTCAAGTTCCTTTTTCATTAACAAACCAACCCCGATATTCACATTTTCAATTGAGTTGTTCCATTCATTCAAAAAGACAGTATTTATGGTCACTGTCAGCTAGTTTTAGTTTCTGGTGTTATATCTCAAATCCCATTCAGCCACCAATCCACACCTACCTAAAACAATAATCGGCCGACATGTAGAATAAAACTGCCAAATGAAATGTATCCATTGAGTACAAGCCATCGGAATAAATTTAACTAAATTACGATGGCAGTGATTATAAGATCAAGAATAAGCTGCTGAGAGAAACAACAATACCGAACGACACTCTGGTCTGACGCTGACGATCTGTCAGTGCCAGTGAGTGTGGCTGTGGCAGCGTGCCGCCTCCACATTATGCCAAAGCGAATTAAATTTGAAAAATAATTAATTTATTGCTCGTGTTAATGTGTGTTGCTTTCGGGATATTTATGCGGCTGTGGCTGGGAGCCGTAAACGCAAAAGACATCGTACGATTTAAAAAAAAAAAATAAAGCAACCATTTTATAGTACTACCTGTGCATGTCTATTTTTTGTTGGTTGTTGTTATTTTGAAGGCCACTGCCGTTGCGCTCACACACTTCAGACGCATGGGCGATGTTTTCTTGTTTTAATTTGTTGGGGAATCAGAGGAAGTAGGTATTGAGTTACGCTGGCTGTGTTGATGGGATGGAGGGTCACTAGTTTGCTTCCGCTGAGCCAAGTCTACTGAAAAATTTGAAATGCTGCTTCCGTGTAAGGTGAGGATGGTGATCCGCGACTGTTTTTGGTGTCCTTTGCTGGGCCAATCTTTGGTTTCACAGGAATTGACAAATGGTTTCGTTTACTCTGGGATGGGTCGGAGTTTTTTCTTAAACGTGAGAAAGAGATGTTCTTCGACTGACCCCAACTGATCATAAACAAAAACAAGTCCATGTACGAACAAACCAGGCCAGACATTCCTCACGTGAAATTACTTTCCACGAAGTAAGACAAAAAAAAATGCAAAACTCCCAGAATGCGAACGCGAGGCACAAACAAAAGACATTAAACATGCAACTGAACTAATTGCACGACTAGATAAACGAATGCAGTCGCATCAAGCAACAGGGAGAGAACACAGAGTGCGCGATTCTATGTGCTACTGGCCCTGAAGCCTCCTAAAACACTGTTGGCGGTTGGCACCAGGCACCCCCGTCACACTGCCATCGGTACACAGTAACATCGCGAGTTCATTTGACCGCAAGTTTGGCTCCATGCAACTGCATGAGATGTGGCTTTTCGGAATGCGACTAGCACACCATCGCCGTCGCCACCGCCTAGCCTACAGGAGTTTCATTCGAACCATGGCCGGCCCTATGTAGAAGAAACCTTCACTTGGCATGCACTAGGTTCTTTTGCGTGCTACTACAGTTCTTTGGAATGCTGAGGTGACCGCCGATTGTGCAAAAAATGAGCTCCTTTTGCACTTTGTGCCCGCGAAGCGTAGACGATTAGGAAAGTGGAAAAACCAAACAAATTTGTGCGCTCTGTTTTGAACAGGGGGTTAGGACAGGAGATCGAGCTTGGGGCTCGCCTTGGTCAGTTGAGCACATGGGGCGAGCTGTATACGTGTGGCTTTGAAGGGTGGTGTATGGAATTGAATTGTCTAGGGGACTAGCCTGTTTTTGTAGCCGGAGTGTGAAGTTTGTGTGTGCTTTGAGGATTGCATATACAACTGCCAGATAGAGGAACGCTTGGACTTGGATTGGACGTATTTGAATTTTAAATGCCAGCTTAGAGGAACAGTTGAGTTTCGGTACAAAAAGATGCTTGTTAAAACGTAATTCGATTCCTGTTGAGATTTTTAAAATGGCCAGATAGTAAATAGGTTCACAATACTAAAGTGAGAAGACGGCTTTTTTCGAAATTAGCTGGTGATTTCAGTGAAACTGTAATTTTTCATAAGACTGGCAGTTGGTTTTGGTAAGCAGACTGCTTATGTTAGGTCAAAGCTGCAAGAGCCGGTCAGAAGATGTGGTAGACTTGAGATTCGAGAGAAATCTGTGACCAAAGTGTTTGCTGCTTACTCCTCTTCCGGAGTAAGAGGACAAAGCGACAAAGACCTGGAATAAAAGGTCTACAGGTAATCCTTGAGTAGAATAAAGCTTTATTGAGTTGTCGAAGTTTTCTTAAATGGATGTTTAACAGGGTTTTAGTTAAACTTGTCATCAACAGAATACTTTTAGAGCTCTGTTTGTACTGACGGGATTATTGTTCATCCTAAAAATCACTTCAAGCTTCTGTTTCGCCATTCCTTACTATAATAGAGATTGACAGATGACAGGTCATTTCGTTTGTAGAGGCTGCAACTTGCAACAAACACATGCATTGCAACTCTTATAATTCGTCGTTTTAGTAAGATTTTTAAAATCTTTCGAATCCATTCAGTTATCTGGAACATTTTGGGAACAGAATTTTATTTTACTTACAACTCACTATCAGTGATAACTAATGAGTGATAACTTACCAGGCGATTCGCATTTCGTTCGCTTTCAATTCTCCGAGAGAAGTTTTCATTATCCATCATTAGATGGCTCATGATTCGTGTAAAATTGTTGATGCGCTGCAAATGCCCCTGGAAGATTCCGGCTACTATTCGCCAAGCACCTTGCGGTAGAATAAAACACGAACATCCAGAAGAAGCTTATACAAGTGCGTACCGGAAGATAGCGGAGGGAACTTTATGTGATTTTGTTCTGATGAATTAAACGAGGTTTCATTAATTCCTCGGTTACTAAAACTAAATCTGTGCCTTTACCTGTCAGTTTCACTGTATATTTTTTCAAATCATAATTAGAATTGGTCGGGGCAAAGAAGGTGATGGCAGTATCAAAAGAACTCATAAGAACATTTGATATCTTTTTATGTTTTCAAGCAAAATGTAACGACGTTCGCTTTATAATCTTCTTGGGGCGTGTTTGCTCAGTGGTTTGCTGGGTAGTGGTGGTGAAGTAATGCAAACAGAAGAAATTATATTGCTGCTGTCGGAGGAGTTCTTCTCAGTTTCGAAAATGCTGACACTGGAAGCCGAATGGTTTTGTAGTTAACTTGAGACTTATCCTTGCGTTTGAAGAAACCTACCGAACACCTGGTACAAAATTTACAATAAATTTATGTGTAAATTTGCTGCTTCTATATTTTACTAAATGTCAATTTACTCACTTTGAAAATTGGCTCACATTGGTATATGGAGGACTTTTGAGGAAATATGCTTCAGGTGTGCTAGGCCGTACTTCGTGTTCGATTCTCCACAAGGTAGACAGTTGTTGAGGTTAAAAAACCGATGGGGATTACACCGTATTTCTCCAAATTAGTGTTCCGTGATGACAAAATCTGCAACAGCTTCATGACCGTCGAAGAGTCCAACAAAAATTACCGACTACCGCCATGTCTGCCTACAGAATTTCCATTTGCGGATTCCAGTTTACAGGACCAAATGTGTCACTATTCATTCATGTGCACCCCACTTCCCATACAAAAACGATTTAGGTAAAGCATTCAGTGTCAATCCGAACTCAAAGGATTCCAATGCAAACATCTTTCCACATATATGGTCGACATTTATATACTTGTCGTCCTTTAAGCAAAACGAAGCTTTCCAAGCAGCCACGATGCTCCCACAAAGAAATGCTTTTAGCAAATCAGACACATGAGCGACACATAGTGTCATGGGAAATCCACATAATTAAGTGCGGTCCTCTCTATGCAGAGTATTGTGTCGATATACCAAGTCCAAAACCCATAAGCCCGCTCTCAGACAAACGACCTCGAGAGTATTTAGAGAAATTCACAGTTGCCACAAAAATAACAACCGCACCGGATAGTGTGTCCTCCCATAGAATTCTCCTTGCAAATAGTCCTTTACACTCGAGCACTTAAATATAAAAGTAATTTTCCTAAAACAAGCAAAGAGCACTCATGCGGTCAGGGGTGCATGACTCTTCCTTGTAATTACACTTGGATCTTAAGATCGAAATCTCGCCTCCACTCCTGGAGCGAGGATATTCGGTTTTCGGAAATAATTTATCATATTTGCGAATAATTTATCAGCTTGTTTGGGGAATTGTATCCGCACTCAGTGTCATACTGGATTGGGTTCTTTGTTGCGAAATAACCATCGGGGGTGAGTGCATAAATCTCCTTGAATCAGCCCGTCTCTTCCTTCAGCACTCCATTAAAAAACGCAGCAAATGTGAGAACTTTGCCGTTGTCGACGAAAACAAATGCTTACAGCTTACACCCATTAATCTTTTGATTTTTCTCACAAACAATTCGGGGGGTAGGTGGGTAACCTATCCAGCTATTCCTTGAAGGGAAATAAATTTGGGGTTTTGATTTTATTAGTGGAATCGCCTGTTTACAGGCGAAAGTTTTGCAGCAGGGCACAAAATAAGAATAAGGCGATCCGAAGACAAACAGAAAAGTGCTTCCTAGAGCCGATGCCCGCAAACAAACTCAAATCATCTACCACTATTACCCAGTCTTAGTGTACTAATGGTTACCTTGGGTGCAGCTATGCAACCTTTGAACAATGTTGCATCATCGCTATAGGAATAGAGGTAAAGCTATCGCAAACATAACCAGAGCCGGGATATATGCTGGTAGGAGATTTTATGGTACGATGCTTATTCACCTGGAACGAGGTTGCAGTATTTCACGTAAAATGGTTTCACGATAAGGAGACGCTCGTTTGCCAAAAATGTTTCTCCCCGAAGTTTTCACATGAGATGTTTGTATTTATGTGAATGGTAGGGTGGGAGACAAGTAAATTGTTGCTTTGATTCCGTATAGAAGATGCAATAAATCGAGGCTTTTATCGGGGGTTGGCTTTGACATTTTTACACAAATTTGATGTATAGACGGGTTTTTGTTTGCTCAAAAAGCAATGGGTAGTATCAATCATGTCGGCGACGGTAACGTAGCTAAGACGTATGTTTCGGTGGAAGCTTTCAGGCTATGGTAGCGAATATTTATTCTTGAATTTTGAAACTTGCTTATGACGAAAACGTGCGTAGAGGGTTTAGAATATACATAACACAAGGAAAAACCGCAAACTGTTCACGAGAGCAGTTTTTTTTTGACTCTAGTGACTTTAGCCGTTTTTTTTTTTATTTTAAATTGTGGCATACCGTACAAATGAAATGCTCCCTAAAAGAAGCATGACTATTCCGTCAAATTCAAGGGACATATATCTATAATTACGGCAGCACAGTGCTTGGTTTTGGGTATGAGCTTTTGAGGCCTTTGAAACTACTTGGGATATTCCGAAGAAGACGACCTAAGTCCTCTGCAATCAAGACTTATGAAAGCTAAAGTGCAGAGACAGTCAGATCACTTTTATATGTGACTTATCATGCCTATTTCATTGAGATCATTGAAAACAAAGTCCGGCGACGAGAAGGTTGAAGCGATTTAAAATTGACTTCTCAAATGGTAGAGCCGCAGTTATTATGTCATTTGTCATATTTTGGACTCGTAAAATGCCTTCGCTTTTTGTACCAAAAATAAAATAAAATAAATATTTGTGGCTACAGATCCGTACGGGACCCTTGGCCTAGCATCTTACATAATTCGTTTTGGGTGAGTTTTTAATTTTTGTAACGAATGAAAGGGATCTATAAATTAACGCCGAACCCAAACAGCTAATTGAGAAGCTCTTTCTTTTTACTGCGCCACCAATTTTTTGTACAAAGTTGGGCTTATGGTTGGTAGAATCGATCGTTGGTACTGGAATTTTTTGCTGAACGAAGCTGCCACATATTTATTTTTGAGCGTTATTTTAGTATAAATATTCACTTTGAAACCTCTTTCGCCAAAAATAAGGCTTTCTCTAAAAAAATCTATATCAATGAACTCTCCTTATAATAAACTCGTAAGGTTTGTCAGCTTGTATGAGGATTTGTTAGCGCATAAAACTGATCTCACAATCCGTAGAGATTTTTCAAGAAAAGGGCTCGATCTGGAACAACGTTTACATTTAATTTCATCGACTACTCGTTCGATTCATGCAAACTTTACAATTTTTTATCTCAACTTTTAGGTACCTACCTATCTCTCACAGGGAAAAGTTTCCTCTTTGATTGGTGACTGGTCGCAGTCGTGTGTCGTGTTGTTTTAGTTCCTTTGCTTCCAACATTTAAAGTGGGAAAGAAAGAAATACTGCTCTGGGGAAAAGTAAACCTATCAAGCTTCAATACCGCGCGAAAGCCTATCCACTGAGGTCAGCACAGCTGTCAAAGTCTTTTCACTAAAACGAATCAAACTCTGGCACAATTTTATTTGGTCGTCGAGTTCTGCCACAGAGTCAAATATCTCCATTCAGTTTTGGATAAAAGACTTGAATAAAGCTCCATAAACAGGATATATGAACCTGCCCCCAAATGCACGGTAGGTATACCCTGACTGACCTCTCCAAAGATCACGCACTTGATCTAAGCGTGTAAGCCATCGAAAGGATCGTAATAACAGGGTTCAAGGCTACTAAAGTCGACATGACTGGGCTTATACCCATTCTAGGGAAATAGTGGCTCTGGTTCTCTAAACCTCCCTATAACCAGATATAATTTGCGCGTTTACAGATCACCTACATGGGTTAGATGTATTGGTGAATCGATGGTCTTAAATTGAGTTAAGGAGAACGTTTTGATAAAGACCCAAGTGTGGAAGCTATGTCTAATTACAAATTTGGAAAAATTGAAGGGTGTTTCATGTAGAGTGCTTCAAACCCTTTACCAGTCTTGGATTGGGGGCATCATCATCGCCTTTATGCGGACATCAAAATTGCCCTTAGCCCAATTTGAAATAATTTAACTCGGGTATATGAAAACAACCAAGTTATTGGAGCTATATATACATAAATAAATAGATAAATAAATAAATAAATAAATAAATAAATAAATAAATAAATAAATAAATAAATAAATAAATAAATAAATAAATAAATAAATAAATAAATAAATAAATAAATAAATAAATAAATAAATAAATAAATAAATAAATAAATAAATAAATAAATAAATAAATAAATAAATAAATAAATAAATAAATAAATAAAAAAATAAATAAACTAAAAACCGACTGAAAATAAGAGATGTTCTGAAAGCGCATTTTTTAGAAGCTGAACCTTTCTAAAGGCCTTCTCAGGAATGATTATAATCTTATGTTTCAGTTCTTTAACGATAATGTGGAGAAGATTTTAAGTCCAAGCTGCCTTGATACTAAAAACCTCATATGGTATCTGACATGTACCTTTCAGAGTCCACCTTAACAACATTAAACAAGAGAACACCCTGCAGAGTTTTCCGACTGCTTTTTGAAGAGGACAATACAGCTCCAGATATTTGTGACAATGTGAAAGAGATCTTCTTCAACGACAGATGAAATTATAAAATACACACTCCTGGTTGGTATTGTAAATTTTATCAAGTAAATTGAGGAGAAAAATCACACAGAAAACTTGGAAAAAATCACCCCCTTTATCATAAAAGACGATTTTGAGACTTCCGCAAAAGCGCTTCAAAAAAGATCCAAAAGCGGCCAAAAATTGTCCCGTAAATGTCCCCAACAAGAAGTAGCTACCTAGGATTTTCCAAGAGCCGTTGACGATGGTTTAAAAGGGATGTTCCTGCATTTGTTGTTGTTTGAGCCTTAAATAAGAATTGAAAAACACTATCTGTGAGTCGAGTGCGATCCTTCAATAGAGTCTATGAATTTAAATTTTATGATAAAATGTCCTTGCACAGACATCAGGCAATACCCAAGACAAGTACTTCCAACTCTCCACATATACAAAAGATTTGCTAAAACTTTCCAAGTAGTTAGTAATATCTCGCGCACTTATTTACTTTTCACTTTGCCACGCTACATTTCACTTATAAAAAACAAAATGAAACCAGCATTGTATAACGCCCGCACTTCAAAGTATACCCTTATCTCAAAATGAAAAAAGGACTATCCCTCCCCGTTCCTGATGCAAACAAACATATCACAAAAATTTAATATCCTCCATTGCTGCGCCAAGTTTTATGAAGTTTTCAAGTCCCCACACCAGTGCGGTGCTTTCTCATGCAAGTTGGTACCCATTCGTTCAGGGTGCTCTACAAAATTATATATACCTTTCCTGTACGAAAATCGCTAAACTAAAAAGTTCAAACTTCAAACCATTGGGACAGAGTAAAAATGGAAACTCACACAAACACGGCCAGGAGAAAAAGCGAACTCACGAAGGACAAATTCTTATCTGTGTACATTGTACGTATACGACAGACCCAAAGTAAAAACAAATTTCAACCGAAAAAGTAACGATGCTACACGAGAAAGGATAACTGCAAAACTTTTCACATTTTCGGCCTCAAAGCGGAGTCGCTATGCGCAACGGGGACAGAGACGAATCCAAACCACCCACGCGCCTTGCTCGGGCAAACATCAAAGCGGATGACGCCCCATTAACTGTTTTGCAACATGCGGAAGTGACCGTCTGATGCAACATCACACTCGGATGTACGCAAAGATGGCGCACAAAAAAGGCCAAATAAACAGGTTAATTTGTAAACAATGAAATGTTTTCTCACAGCACACACGCCCACGCGAAGGGACGCTCCTGAATAATGCAACAGTCCGCAGTGACCATGTAAACACACTCGCTCGAGGTATATAATTTCTCATTGTGATGACGGCATCTACAAAATATACGGCAAACAATTTGCGGCATAGCAATACCGTAGCCTGACGACTCAATGGACCATGGAAACTTTGTAACAAACGATTCGGCTGAAAATCAGGACATCGTGCCACTGCGTCAGCACGGCAAATATGGAAATATCTGCCAAATATTTACCCACAATTGGACGTGCTGCGGTCTTTTCGGGCCTAAAAGAAGCGCACACCAACTGCATGCAGATCACTGCCGACTACACAAATAGACGTACGCACTGGTTATGAAAGGAAACGAGCGGAAAATTGTGAAAATTCGCTTTCGAAATTTCAAAATTTAATCCACCCACCACCACCTGCCATCTATTTCAGAGTTAATGACTGTGTTAGCCCAGTCGATTCGATCCGGCGAATCGAACGTATTCGAATTAGTGGAATGGAGTTAATTAGACTAGAAACCGCACACGATTGAGTTGTTTACTTAAAGAAGTTACGCTCACAGTTATAACTTCTTCGCGCGAGCGGCGAAGCGCGCCCGCACTGAGGTGTGAAAAAACTCTATAGAGCTACAGCGTGAATGGAGTGCGGATGGTTCGTGTCGGAAATTGCTAAATTAAGCCCCAGCAATCGTTTTGAAAAACAACTTTACAAAGACCGACTACGGTTCATAGAACACAAGTAGAATTCCGTTTTCATAAAGAAGTTTGTTCCATTTGTAACACCTGAAGAATCACACAAAGGAATTTCTATAGTTTCGAAATTTCGCACAAGTGCGAGAGTCAGTTCAGTGAGCAATTAAGTGGCACTTGACCCATTTTGGCCAATAATCGTCCAACTTGCTACCTTAATCAATTTATGACCGAAAAGGGTTTCAAGTATTTATCTTGTGTTTTTAAATATCTTTTTTTTGAGAGCTGCGATATTTCTCGCTAGTTGTGGAAGATCATTCGCAATTAAATCAAGTGATTTGAAGAGTTTTAAGTAAATTAAAAAAAGAAATGAATACTGTCGATTGAAGGAAAGGACTACTAACGTGGCTATACAAGAAGTATGGTTTGATGGAAGGCTTTGCAACCTTAAAAGTGTAGGAATTGCGTGTGAAATGAACTCATGACAAGTGCTAAGAAAAAGCAATTAATGACTAGAAAAGTTGACCGTCTTAAAAGTGATTTATGTCCTTTCTAAGTTCCATCAAAATGATTGCTTAGTTGAGTTTGCCGTCTCAAAATTTCAAAAACACCTGCTAAGCTGCTAAATATCCCATCGTAAAAAGATTACTCCCACGTTTAAGATGAAACTTTTCCATAGAGCAAATCGGTATTATTATGAATATTTAAAAAGACAGAAAAATGGGATTCGAGTTCGTTGCAAGGCAGACTTTCTTAAAAAAAAAACATCTACCAAAGTATAAGGTGTGCAAATATTATTTACAAAATCATTTAAACATCACCTCAACAGTAGCTATCGACTTAATAAAAAGCTTTAAAAAAGGCCTCAAAAACGTCGCATAAAAGTGAAATCTAAATCCGTCATCTTTAAAGGGAGTATTTAGATCAAAAAACGCCCTTCAAATCCATTTGAGAAACCGCTTAAAAACCTACGTATGGGTTTTCTCAGTATTTGCTCGAAAATATATTAAACCTTGTCAATGGTTGTGTGGCCTGTATAAAAATTGCTAATTCACTGAAAAGATATTCTACATCGATTCACAGGTATATATCAAAATCATCAAGAGCGACTCAAAAGTACATTCAAAGTAATACAAATCTTTCCAATAATTGCGTTTAAATTAGCACCAAAGTCATCTAAAAATAAGACGTCGATAAAAGACTGTAAAAACCAATCGGAAGTGGCCCAAAGACTAAATAGCAAAAAAGTGAAAACCCGCATTTAATACATAAAAAAATTTGTCTGAAACCCACTTAAAAAATCGTTGCTATCAAGTTCATCTATTCTACGAAAGATTGCTAAAGAAATGGACTGGAAATGGACAACAGAAATTCTTCAAATTTGTATAAAGGTATAAAAGAGCAAAAATAACGACCCATAAATTAGGTAGATGGAAAACAAGTTTGTGGAAAATTTAAGTGGCGTTTATTCAAAAAAAGCGCTTCCCATCGTTATGATGTATTGGCTCCGTTCATGAAGCATTATTTGCCCAATCTATCTCAATACCTGTGCCATTGCAGTGATTTTTTTCGAACGCTCTAGTATAGGAAGCAAGTTTTTTCCTGTGTCCTGGAGGCGGGAGTGTTTAGTAAAAATTATCTTTAATTGAAAAAAATTAAGAAATGAATAATTTTAATATTTAAAAATGTGAGTTGTGTTTGCTCTTTCATTCATCTTTTAAAACTGTCTGACAACTTAGAAATTTTATCAACATATTGATAATCTTTCAATTTGTTTCTCATAATTGATTCAATACATTCTCCAATAAACACGTTAACAGAAGCACGTCAAAAAAAAAACACGTTAAAAACCAGAAAGTATTATTTCTCGAAATCATGGAGACTTTGGTTTAAAAAAAACGCGATAAATACTGCTACAAAAATCGATTGAAAAGAGCGCCAAAAATCACATGGCAGCATATAAAAATCAGTGCCGCTGAAAAGGTAGAATAGAAAGGGGCCCGAGCTAAAAAAGGTGCCCACACATAAAAAAACACAAATATAGCAAAAAAATGTATTTATAACGAAAACAAATCATTACAAAAAACTTTTTCCTAATTTTGTTTGCACTCTTTTTCGTTCAATAAAGAAAATAAAATCTTCCTGAAACTGAAAAACGGGCCATTTTGATCAGTTTAAAAAATAGGGGAGGCCACGGCTTTAGAGGCTCAAAAATGAGCCATCTGGGTCCTTAAGTTAGCCCCTTTGCTACATTGATTCAGTGTATCTCTATCAAACCGATTAAGCTTCAGCTTTCTGAAAATCTTCAGTTTCGGCCCAAAGGTGTTTCCCTGAGGTTTTGTTAAAGTCGTTTCAGAAGTATAGCTAGAACTGAATTTACATTTTATTTTTGGAGGCAAAGGCAATGCAATCTAGACCCATGGTGGTAGCTTTTCAGAACTGGTCAGAAACTATGATGATAACACTACTGAATATTTCATATCTTAAACTGTTAAAATATTTAATCTTAGTCTGTTCGAGTTAAGCTCGGTAGATGAATAAAGAATAACAATAATAATACTATTGTCGAAAAAAAAAACTGTTAAAAAACACGTCATAAGATTAGGTATATCTAAGCATGATAAATGTTTCCCCAAAATTTAAAAAAAAAGTCCAACTTGAGTCCAAAAATAGTCTTAAAAAATACCACGCCAATAAAAACGTATAAAGAATACCCCAAACAAATGAATGAAAAACACCATCAAAAGTGCTTACAAACACTTGTCAAAATTAAGATTTCTTTTAATAAAAAAAAATTAACTTTTAGCTTAGTTAGTTATGTAAGGTCCGGAATAAGCCCGCCAAAAGCGGGACTTAAATCGATTTCGTACCCTAAAAAAAAAAGATTTGTCTCAACGACAACCACAACCATATCTGTGCTGCAGTTAACCTAAACCCCTGCACCTACGAGTGGCTTCTCATGAACACATTCGTCGGCAACACGACTCTTCTGGATCTAGCCAATCCATATCAGAGGAATTCAGTCTTTTAAATATCTGCACCTTTTCGAAGTTAGCACTAAAAATGTGTCAAAGTCAGAAGTTTGAACGAAAATCTCTCAAAAGTGTATGCACAGTTTGAACCACTTCCAGTTACACACCAATTTTTAACAAAACTTTGTAAAGTACTGTGAAAAACCCCCAATTCGTATTAAATATACCTCATTTTAGTAATTAATCTATCACTAAATGTATTTATTTTTGAGCTGATCAAGGTACTAGAACTCAAAACACAGAACGCATACACTCCCCCTCTATATTTGTTTACCTGTAGGCAGTCTCCTAAACAATATTTGATAACGTCATCTCCACCATCAACAGCTCAAAGCTACAGTCTCCATTTAAAATACGCAACATTCCACCATTCCACTTAGCCAACATTGAAACCTACAAAAACGAAACCGCATCTCCAGAGCAATGCACCTGTCGCCCAGAGCGAAACGCTCCACTGATCTTCCACTACCACCATACCGGAACGTTAGTACGACAACGATCGTGTGTGTACTCCTCGCTCCGCCTGTCCACGTGTTAGCATCGCGAGCCACCAAAACATATACCCGGCAGACCATGATTGGAATGCCAACTCTCCGCACTCCAGCACACAGAGCTGCAACAGTTTGCAACAGTTTGCCGTTCTGTTTTCGGCATACCCCTCGGAATTAGTTGAATTTTCATTCAGCTAATGTGCTTCAGTTGTAAGTGTGGTACACACCATACCAGTGGACCGCTGCTTCTAGGTACTCTGTACATCAATCCAGTGGTCGGTGGTGACCAGGCATGCAACATCACCATCAGCATCACAGCTTTCTAACCTTCTTCTTCTTGGCCGCCTGCTTCTTCCTCTCAAGAGCGCGCACACAACTCTGCCCTGACAATGCAATAACTCTTCTTTGCAACCCTCGGTGTGGTGTGCTCCGCGGTCACAATGGGAGTTCACACATTCTCGCGGAGATGACGACGGCGGCAGGGAGGAGAGGCGCACCTGGGTATAAACTACCAAAGTGCATTTAATGCTGCTGCCGGTGCTAGTGCTGGAGAAATGATTTCGGGGCCAAAGTGATGCCTGCTACTCGCCGGCAAGCAAAGGAGGCAATTGAATACTGCAGGTGGGATATGAAGCAGCAGCAACAGCACCATCGACGGACGCCAGAGAATGATCGGCAAAAAGAAGAACTCTGCACAACGTTCGATTAGAATCCCGCAGGGGAAATTCCTTTTAGCGCGACGACTCCCGGAACTAGGGCAACTGATGTTGTGCGCGCTTCTGTGTTCAAGTTCATTTACCTTGGGCGCTGGCCTGCCACTGCCACTGCCACCAGAGATCCAGTGGGATTCCGATGGAGATGTGGCATTAAGGAGGTATTTTCCAGTGTTTTACGGAACTCGCCGAGTGGTGTTCGGCTTGAATGCGTTTTATTGCGTTCAAGTCTCCGCCATGGTGCTGGTGGAATGTTGGGCTGACCTTGGGACCAATTTATAGTTCCGCGTTTTTTTCTTCTTCCTATTGCATTTTCTATTCTCTTTCGGTAATCGCTTTGAGTCGATTATCTCTGGCGAATCTGGTTTGGCAGTTGCTATGAATATTTACGGAACTTCCCTTTTGACTCTCGGCCAGCAGCTGAGCAAGCGACAGTATGTGTTGCCAAGAAAATTCTGTGTCAGCCAATAGGCGGATAAGCGCCACACATATGCATATATGTCGCTGGGTCCTCTGACGCTAATATCCAGCTTTATGGCCGTTTATCCCCATTTTAAAGGATATTAGCAGTAGGTTCTCTGTCGGCCTGAATTTGTAGTCCGTTCGTTCAAAATGTGGGGCAAGGATAATCAAGAAACGACAACGGAAATGGAAAAAGCCAAAGCAAACACTAGGGGAAATTCGAAAATCAGGCAAAGTATCGCTTTGAATGGCGTGGCTGTTATTGTCACATTTGCATATGAGGATTTGTAAGTGAGAGGATGTCGTTTGCATAGGGATTCACTGATTTTCAGATTGTGGAGGAATACATTTTCTAATAAATCATTTGGCAGCCTTAAGGAGCCAGTTGTCTGTCAATGCCTGAATGTAATGAGAGGTAATATTGAAGGTGTTTTGAAGTGCTGCTGGGAATCACTTTACTGGCATATGTTTTTGAGGACTCGTGCGGAATTTAGGGATCCAATTGATGAATAAAACATACTCTGCGTGTGCTGCCTGGGAGGGCTTTTCTTTTAGGATTCATTACTCGTTTTGACGAAAGCCGATTTTATTATTATTTTTTTTAATTATATTTGCCCCAACTTCTTGAGCACGAAATTCCGTTGGCACTGTATTTGGTTTGGAAAGTTATATTTTTGGTCCTCTCCTCGGTCAAATACTCTTTTCTCATTTCGCTCCATTTTCTAAATCGCATTGGTTCGCTTCCAGATTTTTTTTTAGAGTGATAGGGATCGCTACTGAAAATAATGAAAACAATCATGGGCTAAAAGGAATTTAAAAAAATTACCAAGGGCAATACAGATGATTACGAAAAGGACGATGCTGTGACAAAAAAAATCGAACGTGAAAGTGAACATAAGTCAAGCAGCCATAGCCATACTGCGTCCGATGGACAATCGTAGAACATAGTTGACCGCGAATGAGCCCAACTCGTCCTAGTTATCTAAGGAGGACTCTCTTATACGTTATGGCCAAAATTAGAAAAATTAAGTCGATCATCTATTTATGATGCGGATATACGTAACTGATGGGGAAATCACAAGACACTTCGTCATTGAAGTCATGTTTCATAAGTGGAGAGTGGACGACTTATGATGCAGATGCTGCTAAGATTTTGAGAAAGTGAAGTCCATCCAATAATAGCTCGGCCTTTAAAAAAGCAAAAACAAATCGAAGCCTATGTACCTACTCTACATCAGAGTAAAAGAGCTTAGGCATCAGGCTTCTTACAATTCATGAGGAGTATACATTGTTTTCTAAGTCGGCCATTAACTTCAAATGGCTACGTGGCTGGTGGTGCAGGATGTAGGCCTGCTGCAAAAATAAAGTAAAATACGAAGGGGACCTGGGCCAAAGCCTATAGGTTAGATAAGAAAAAACACTGTTCCGTCACGACTTTAAATAAAACAAGCACGGCTTTTTTCTGTGGGGAAAATTATATAAAAAATCCCAAATTTATTGACCTCCTGTTCCCGTCGAGACAAGAACGTCTCCCCTGCTTCGCAGTTGAAGCAAGACTCTCTTGGTATTGTCATTCCTAACAAACACATCAAGTACTTTCGGAACTCACCGGAAGTTGTGGTTACTTACAGTGAGTTACAAAACAGCTAAAACGGATGACAAATTATTCAGGCATATCTTCTGTAAACCAAAAGGAGCCACTCACCTATGTTCGCTATTGATACACCCTGTATCTCCTCAGGCATAAAGTGTCATGCTGACGTTTGTGTTATAAGGTCGCCTGGGAATTGTCACTTCTACTTTGGCCGCCAACTCAGCCGGTTATGATAGTTTGCAGTTATAGTAAATTTTAATATTGAAGTTATATAATTGAATTCATGTAATAAATAACCAAAACCCTGAATTATAACAGCTATCCTGGAAGTCCGTTCATAAATCGAAGGGTAACAGTTTACTAGCGAACAGCGTCTACACAGTCATTAGGTTAGGTTAGGCTATGAAAGGGTGTGTGATGGAAATGAACTTTCCACGTCTTCTTGGTGGGCTAAGAGACGCGTTATATTTTCGCTATTAGAAGTGAAACTAAGAAACGGAACAAACAAGAACATAGCTAATGACGGGGCTGTCAGAGGTCATAGGCGGAAGGAGGCAGTTTCAGTCACCCACATGTACCCTAAGACGAGACGTTCACACGATCAAACGACATTTGTCGCTATCAGTACGCATCCACAATTTAAATACAGTATGCCCGGTCTAGAAATGTGGAACCTACAAGTCTTGGTTTAAGTGTGTCTTTAAGACAGCCACGTAGCATAACCTTAACCTAAGCCATTTGGAACACAATTTATACTCCTCATGAATTGTAAGAAGCCTGATACCTAAGCTTTTTTAACACTTTACGTAGCTCTTTTTCCAACGTGTTACTTGTTTTGGATATACAATTAGTTGATGCTTCGCCTGAGCTTGCATGACAAGTGCATACACAACGTGTTCTCACAACCGTCCGTTTTGTGTTTTTTTTTTGAAAATATGTCAGCCGAGTATGAAAAGTAAGAGCTTGATTTTATGAAACAGAATAATTTATTGAACAGGCTCGAACGCTGGAAGTACCATACACATGCTTCTGAATAGAAATTTTAATTCAAACCTCAGTGTATGAAAAAGAATCAATATAAAAATTTATTATACCCTTCTAATTTTGAAAATAGCAAGTGTCAAGATTGCGGGGCAAAGCCCCCCATTTGTGTGTTGGCCTGTTTCGGAGGAAATGCGTGAAAAGCATTCAGACTACGTCTTATGAGTTATGAGATGTAATTGTACGGGCCCAAAATAGTTCGTTAAGTACCTACATCAGCATGAGGCAAGTATGCCTCAGGGTTTTAATCATGTGTATGAGATGGAGCTCTGAGACTCCCAACCCAGCGCTACAATCGTCTCGTACAATCTTGTCGAAATCCATCGTTTTTAGTTCATAAATTTCCTATAACCTCCGTCTTTTGGGTACGGTTCAACTCACAAGAAAAAAAGAATCCCAAATTCGACCTTAAGATCGATTTTTCCACTGAGTCGCTTCTCGTGAACATCTGAAAAACATTTGAGGTTATGGTTGCCCGGGATAGCTTCTCAAATTATCCTTCAGATTCAGTATTGATTGGAAGCTCCGCCTTTCAGATGCTATACTGTAAGAACAATTCAATTTTATTATATGAGATACAGTCGAGTCTGTGAAGTTGGGGTTTTCATTTTAAATTTTCTCGTACAAATATCTTTTGGGGATTTATTAATAGACTTTTGATATCTGTTAAAAAATCCACCCATGAAGGGTATGGAAATAGCTTCAGTTAGAGGAAAAGCAAGACTCCTCTGCGTGGACCAGGATTTTTTCGCAATACCTAACTGCCTCGGGTCTTTTTAGACAGAGCATGGGACTCAGTCACTCAGTTTAAGGTTTCCCCAGCATTGTCCATTATCCATCGGTATCAGTAGGTTTCTATGGCTCTTTGTTCTGTAAACTACCAACGTTGCCTCTCTACCTCTGTTACTGAAATAGCAAGTACCTATCCAAGTCACTTTGTGGCGGATAGACCCGTTATGTTCTAATCATCCGACAAATCTGTATCAGTTGGACTTTGCCTGCTGCGACTAGGAAGTCCTTTATGGGAAGCGAGTCTGCGAGTGTACCAGAACCCTAAATTTATTCTTTATAGAAGACGACCACCCCTCCATTTCAAAACCGTATCAAACAACTAGGAAGTCCACTGATCTTTCAGAGTTTTGTTATAAGAAAAAAACTATATAAAGGACTGCAAAGCGACAACTATTTCCTGTTCAAATTTAGACACAAAAAACAGCTCCCAAAACCAAAACCAACACCAACGTGCTAATTCAGCTGGTTCGCCCCTCCCCGATGGTCTATCAAAACCTCCAGAACGAGTTCGTCTAAATCCTTCAGTCGTTCTTCCGCTGCCATCGTTAAAGAAGGTATCATCCGTAAGGAAGTACACATTGCAATTGTATCCCTATATCCTGATCGATTTCAATTGAATTGCCTCCCCATAAGCAAACACAGGATCAACACCAAAATCCAGATCAAGATCGTCATCGTCATGAGATTCGTGGTGAGATCCCACGATTCATCGTATTCATTATCTGGTTCGCACCCGACACTCGAGATCACCCAGGTCGCACGCATTGCCGCAGCCACAGGTTCACACAGCAATTGATATCAATTAGGACGGCAATAAAAATGGAGGCAAATAATCGAGCGACTGTTTATAGATACACGTCCAAGTCTATATGCATATGTACCTGTTTAAACAACTGCTCAGATAGGGTCCCTCGGGTACCGGTACAGGTGCGACCAAACCACCGATAAACTCGTTACACGCAGCCACATTCGCGGTCCCCCGACTTTGTTTACAAACAAATCACTTTGTTGTGCCTGTGGCACCGTGGAAACATTTTCGTGTTACGGCGAGCCTCCGCTGCATCATATTGTCATGGCCGATGATTATTTGAAGAAGTTATACAGCAGCAATGCAGATGTACTCATAGATGCAGATGCAGTGTTGCATTCGCCTTACGATTCTAGGATGTTTGCTCTTAATTATCCCCCCATTGTCGGGGGCAAAAGCCACACCGCAACAGCAGCAGCATTGAAGCAACAACATCGCCGCTTCGCTCCGACCGGGATCTGCTATTAATAATGTAACAGTGCATAAATTTCACTGTGCCTCTTCCACTGCAGAGCGTCATAAAATCTCGTTCGGAATTAGTTGCTGGTAGCTGCTCTACCTGCTATCCGATCGAATCCTACTCAAACCAAATATCCCTCCTCGTCTATGTGTTTTCCTCAAAATTTTCTTTTATTTTCACGATGACGCAGAGGAGGTCGTCGAGGAGGAGGTATGGTGGACGAGGACAGCAGAAACTGATAGAGGCAGACAACCGAACTTCGGAGAGGTTTACCTTTCGTGGTCGCGTTCGTCGTCGCCGCTTCCCCCGATGATGGATGTTGGTTTGGATGTGGAAGGAATTTCCCACTGGGCGAATTCCAGTGTTTACTTTCTCATGGGGCCATATCAAGAACAACATTGTGCGACAAGTGGATAAGAAGAGAAGATTCGTGTGTTGATACACTTCAGGCGGGTCCCGGTCGCCGCCGCCGCCGCCTCAGCTGCTGCTGCTTCTGCTGTTGGAGGTTGTGGTGGTGGATGGTGGTGGATGGTGGTCGATGGAACTGGGAATACACTGTACACCTCACACCAAAATAGCCCGGCCGGCCGGCAGTGGTTCTATATGTGACCAAATGAGTGATGAGAAGTAATCGCTTCCCTTTGATGGATGATGTTGATGTGTTGTTGATGGCGGCGCGGTATGCGACGACCGATAAGAAATCAAGTGGATAAATATGTATTTGGTTGTGATTGGAAATCTGGACAAGGAAGTGATTGTGAATTTCACTCTAGTGGCCCATCTCCATATGGGGGGGGATGCGATTGTTTTGGAAGCTTTCTTAAGGACCGCAAATCATGTTGAATGTGAGGTGGGCGAATCGAATCGTGGAATCCTATTGAAATGTCTATTTGAGAGGAAAAAGTTTTTGCAATACGACAGGTCGTCTTTGTGTATGTTATTCACAGGCAAGTCGGGGGACACTCGGGAAGACAAATGTTGGCAACGCCTTGAACCACATAGTTCGATTTCAGCAGTAAAATTGCTTCTTGAAAGTGACTGAAAATAGAATGGTGAACAGGATAAGAGTCTTTGTATAAAATAGATCCAAAACTGAGAGACATAACACAGGCAATGCCCCCAATCTTAAGGAAAATATCTTTGAATCTGACCCCCCTTTTGAGGGGGCTACTTCTTAACTCACGAAAATTTTGTCGTTGTGACTTGACACTCCTAATAGCTCATATGTTCAAAGAAACAAATGTTCAATAGTATTCTTCGGCATTTTAAAAATTGCTTTGGGTCCCCTTTTTAAGGGGTAACATTTTAAAATTGCGTACTTAAGCGAAAATTCGGTATCCAAGGTTGCAAGGTTGCATCTTATGCAGACAGTCCTATGAAATCAACTTCGAATCATTAATAAAGTAATTAGTGTAAAAAAAACACCGCCACCTATCGGATTCATTCATTCAAACCACTCTCCAAACATTTCCGACATCCATAAAAATAAACTGCTAACTTTATAGACAGACGGTCGTGTAGGTCTTAGATCACAATCAGCGAAGCACAAGACTATAATTTGTACCTATAGAGCTGTAAATATTTTGCGATATTTGAAGCAGCCTATTTCGATGGTAGTAAACGTTTTTTGATTTGTTTTAAGGGTTTCTCTGGAAAGAAGAGAGTTAAGGGGGAACTTAGGTCTTTTGATGGAAGAGCGATTTGTTACCCTGAACTTAATCAGCTTCCAATATGTACAAAAAAAAAATGAATAATTGGCGCAACAGGTCCGAAGAGACCCTAGGCCTAGCTTCTCACAACCATTCGTCTTGTGTGAGTTTTTATTTTTAGGACGAATGGAAGGGATCTACAATTTTATGCCGAGTCCAAACGGCCAATTGAGAAGCTCTTTCATGACAGTTATACTCGCGGATGTTTGTCAGACGTTCGCGAGAGGTGGCGCAGTGAAAAACACCTCAAGTTGGAATTTGGGTTTTCTCGGGATTCCAATATGAACACCTATATGAAAAATAGTACTTTGACAAATAGTACTTTGACAGGAATATTTGATAGACGACAATCTTTTGGTCTTTCGAGACAAGTATAGCAATAGATCTTTCAACATCTTCTCTAGTGATGTTAATCCGCTCGTAATAACTTCGTTCGATCACAACAAATTTATTTCAGTTAATCTCATCCTTCGTCCTAAGCAAACTCTAACTCGGTTTAATGACTTGGTCTTTATGGTAGACTATAACATGAGTGATTTCTGGTTCAACCCCCAGAAAATATAAAATACGCATCATTTAACTTTTACCTTGTTTCATGTCCTAGCACAAATTAAGCTTATCGACATTTAATGCTACTCTTATTTTTTGGGGGCGCAACCAGAAAGTGTATAGAAATCCATGTATGGAACTACAAATTTTTATGTGCGATCAGATTTCGAATTTACTTGGAACTTTGTAATAGTATCTAAAGGGTGGTCCAACGAAAACGCACGATGTTAATTGTAAATAAAACAAAAACTTTTCAGAGAATTATCTTAATATATTTTTTATTATGACAGAATGTAAAACAAAATATCGGCCAAATGCTTGCCACGGCTTCGGTGGCATACCTCTATCCGCTGGTCCACATTTTCAATGACTCTGAGATATAATTGAGGTTCAATGTCGTTAACGTGCCGAATTATCTCATCGCTTCGCTCTTGAATTGTTCTTGGCTTATTGACGTAGACTTTTTCTTTAAATATCGCCAAAGAAAGAAGTCCAACGGTGTCAAATCACACGATCGTGACGGCCAATTAACATCGCCACAACGTGAGATAACACGGCCATTGAATTTCCCGCACAAAAGAGCCCTTGTTTCGTTGGTTGTGTGTCCAGTGGCACCATCCTGTTGGAAGCACATATCGTCCAGGTCCATATCCTCAATTCCTGGACCCACAAGAAGTCCGCGATAGCGAACACCATTCACGGTAGCTGTTTTTCGCAGAACGAACTGGGCGAGCATTCTCAGTTGTTTGCACATTTCCTACACACCCGGTTTGCGCACAATTCTCCCGATTGTGGACACATTTGGTCGATTATGCTGACCAAAAAATCACGAAGTGCATGAAATGCATTTTGATTTGAACGTCCATTTTCGTAAAAGTCTTCAAGTCTTCAACAATCAACGCGATACTCAATTGTGTACCTTTTCGTGGTTTAATTTGTCAAACACTGAAACAAAGAAATGTCAAATTAAGTTGGGCAAAAAACTTGACGTTAGGGTGTGACTCACAATTAACATCGTGCATTATGGTTGGACCATCCTTTACTATTATATTGACGAAACGAGACGCGTAGCTATGAATTATCTTAAATCAAATCCCATAGGGGTCTTGTCCGGCTCAGGCACTTCTAAAAGAAAAATTCTCGGCGTTTTGAAAATGACTTCCTACACAGTTTTACAGAGTAACTCATAATTATATCTCCCGAGATAACCGGGTGATTGCAAGACTTTTACCAGTTATAATAGACTACACTTTTCTTTCGTACCGATGACTGCGATATTTCACAACCGATTTGTATGAATTAAGGACCAAAGGAAAGGGGTATTTTTATAAAAGAGATAAATGTATTTTTATTTTAGATTTTGCCAGAAACGCCATGTATAGAATACACGGAATGAATTGAAAATCACCAATTGCAAAATTTTGAGTTGCAATTCACGAATTACTACATCTTTGTCGCAAATTACAACGATTTTTTCTTGGATTGATATAAAAATTCGTAATTCGACATTGAAAACGGCGTAGAATACAAAATTCTGCTTGTTGAATTTTGCGATTAGAAGTATTAATTCGAGCTGCTTTTAATTGTAATGATTTGCGGTATTGTTTGGCGCAATTTACCACTTCAATGGGTCAATTTCTCAAGCACTACTTCACAATCGCAAATTGCAAAAAGTATTTGCTGATTTACAAACACTGAGTGATGAATCAATGAAATCTTATAATGATTTAACACATGTAAATTGAAAACGTAAAATGACGTAGAGAAATCGTGAATTACAAAATATTTTTTTTGTAATTTCCATGGAATTAACTACCCGATGTGTGAAATTTTTGTGCGCACAGGCAGCTGACAAAAACGAAACGTCATAGCATGTCCATGGAATGGATTCTAAAATATGCAATCAAAAACGATTGTAAAGGTTCGTATCAATGGCAAGTTATTCTAAATAATTTGTTTGTATTTTAAATTTCAGCATAGACCGAAAAACCACCCCAGACAAATCCCGTTGTCTCCGGACGATATGGCGCCGTATGATATCAGGAGGAAACAAATTATGAAATGTGACTTTAAATATGAATTCGAAAATAACCTAAATAATTAAACTACGAATTTTGATTTGTAAATTATAAGATATAAGTTGTTAATTGAGAATAAAGTTTTCTAATTTCACGATAAACAAATTTCAATTTAATACGGTGATGCCTCAAATCACTACTCAAGAATCGTAAATTGCAAAATATGAAATGCAAATTGATAAAAAGAAGATTCAATTTACCATTAGGAATTCGTAAATTGCAACTATTGAAGTGTGTAAATCTACCCCTTTTGTTCGCAAATCAACACTTTTGAGTTGCAATTCAAGACTAAATGGTTGTAATTTGTTAAGGGAGGAAATCCGAATTTACAACACAAAAGTGGTAATTTACGAATTATAAGAAATCTAAATGCAATGCAACACACGAGACGATGATTCTTCATACAATTCTTTATTGCAACTGCCTTCCTATAGTTTCGAACAATATCAGCCTAGCTTAACAATACGAATTTGGCAAACAATGGTATACGGTAAACTTATGTATATACCTACGAGGAAATGTGAAGGTTAAACTGTCTTATCGTTCGATCTTGTTGTATATTATTTCACACAAGTTAAACTAAGTAACTAAGCGAGCATGTAGGTGCATGGATTTAAAACGATAGTATGATCATTAAATTATTTCAAGATCGTATAAGTATTCGCGTAACGCAAATGCGTATTTTGAATTGGCTTCTTACAGAATTATTTTTGTGTCAAATTGCGATTGGTTATTGCAATATGTATTCCTCATTTGATCGCATCATTGACAATAAAAAGTAGCGATTCGCGACTTTTGAGGGTCAATATCTTCACTTCGTACAATTTATAGAATTGCGAATAAAAAGTCGTGAATTAGTAAATCCTGAGCTAAGCTCTAAAACAAGAAAAACTTTTCGTGATTCTGCGCTCATTTTTCTTGATTTGATCTTAAAATTTTTTCCGTGTAGAAGGAAACAAAGGAACAAAATCCTCGCACACCCTTACAAGTGCAGAACTTTAAAAAATTCTTGGATGAGTACGTAGGCTCTATCATTAGTATTTTGAGAGTACTATTCCCAAGTTTAGGTTTGGAGAATTAGAGAAAAAATTGCACCTAAGAGACCGCCTAAAGCGAAAAATATGCAGCAGCACATTTGTGTTTGAGGGACGGATATTTATTATTTACAAATGGAATCCAATTCGCAGGACGAATGCATAGGAAGGCCCTTCCTTAGAATACTGTGCGAGTTTGTTCACTTACACACTGTGCATTGCTTTATATTTATTTTAAACATTATATCACTGCTCACAGCCCCGACCCGAATGTTCAGCCCATCGATGTATCTCATCCTCTTGTGTGAATGTAACCAAAGGAGCGAGCTCCCTCCACCAAATAGGCCCGATCTCCTTACAAGTTTATTTCCCCATGACATGAACCAAAATACGTTTTTGTTTACCTACCTATCTTGTGCGCGGGTTTCCCCTGTGTCGACAATTGCACTTGTCTGTTTGTTTACCCAGAACTAACAATGGAGTCAGCAGCATACGCACGCACACACATCCTCCGAGGAAAGTTGGGTGGTACTGACGGCACCAGGTGGGGGTAGTGCATTGAATAGCGCTATAATGAACTATTAACGGTTAATAATGTTGGGTAATTTCCACTTTCATGTTAATAGGAAGCCGACTTCTTCTGGGATGTCTACATTTGGGAATAACACGCACATGGAGATCCCATCGAACCAACTTGAACATGGCTGTAACAATTGTTGTGACACTTGTCGGCAATAAACACAGATTTGGAAGGACTAATAAGGGGAAGCTGTGGTTGGGAGCCAAAGTGGTAACTGCTTAATCTTCACACCGCAAATATGATGAGAGGCTCAGGTATACGCATGGATGGTTGTTTAGTCGTGTGTGCGTGCAGGACATTAATTCCATTTCTAGGAAAATTACCTTCAATTTGTGTGATTGGTGGGTGAATATTGATCAAGTTCCATCAAATTCAAGTCGTGTGGTCCTTTTTTCGCAGGGTGAGTCTAATTGCATTGCGAATGCAAATGGCATCCCCAAATGCTCCACAGAAAGTCGAATATCCCTTGCCTGGCGGATGTGGGTGGCCAATATCTAGGGAGTAGCAAAAAAGTTCGATGACTCAGTAACAACCGCAGGATGCGGCGCTTTGTGGAAACATTTAACAAACCACTGAACACGAATATGCACTTTGCAAGTAAATTTTCAGAAGGAATCTCTATGCAAGTGACGTTGCACTGTCGTTCGTTGTGGGAGTGTTGACTGGATGTGCTAAAAGTGACTGATGGTGTCCACTGGATGGAAGTTTGTACATTTTGAGCTTTCATTGATTTTCTTTACCTAAGAGTGTGGAGGGAGGTTCTACAATTTAAAGAGTTCCCAGGAATATTTCGTCGAAATGGCGTGGAGCGTAGGCTATCGTTTTTGGAATTCAAGTAAAATTCAGGAAATTTTAAGAGTATGATCGAATTTAGTGGCAGGTTGGCTTTTAAATTGATGCCATTGATACCTGGCCAATGTGAGAGTGAAATGCTATTTTTGGAAATGAGAATGGAGAATTTACTTTGTACGTGTGGGCTTGTGGTACAAATAATCAACTTTGGGTGCAAAAGCTTGACCCCAAACTTGGTGTTTCAATTTCACAATCAGTGGATGTCATTTGCGAATTTTCTGAAAAGTAATTTTGCTGGGAAACCTTTTCCACACTCAACAGCTCACTGTTGAGCAGCAGAAAAATTCGAAATTTCCAAAGGACTTCCAAAACTCTAAAATGTCACAACCAGACCCCAATTGCCCTTCAACATACCAAGCGATACCATTATAAACTATCCCCATTGTCACATAAAAAAGCCCTTCGAAAATAAATTAAATTTTCACGGCTGAAATCCTTGCACACAATTTGTGCCCCCAATGCCGTGTAATCTATTCGTTTGGCTTCCCAATTTGTGTCGTTCACAAATTGATACTGTTTTCTGATAAATTATCAACAACATGTTCACTGCCGATTAAAAAATACCTGCGCATGTTTTTTTTTTGTGCAAAATAAACATAAACAATGGTTATCCTCGAAAAGAAAAATCACAAAATCAATCTCAATCCTTTCATTGTTTATACTTGAATTTATTCGCCGGGCTCACAATTATTCTCCCCACACACGCACATCGAGTGATTCAATGTTATTTGAGACCTTATCGGTAACCAACGATCAACTGAACCGAAAAAGGATACATAGACAAAAAAGCAAAAAATCGATTTTGTCCAATGCAAATGACATTATTTCACGTTCAGCACAAAATCAAGAAGAATAATGTGGAAAAGTGGCCAAATGACCAATACGGTTCCGGGCGAACAATAAAAAAAAGTCATACAGACAAAAAACCATTTGGTCCTGCAGTGGATAAGAGCGGGCCGAGCTAGAAAGTGTCCCACTGAGTGCTATAAATCATGAGAAAATGAACGATTTACGCGGGGTGAATTACACACCGATCCAATGGGACAAATTGCTATTGCGCGAGGATTTGTATCCGGTTTTTTGTTATGTTTTGGCCGAGGATTTTATGTCGCTATTTTATTTGAATTAAAATAAAAAATGTATTCAACGATTGACGTGCAATTACCCGATTGCAGTTTTTTTTGTTCAGTCGGTAAGATGAGCCTTTTTTTGCGCGGGTTCGCTTAAATAACATTTTGCCTACAAAAAAATGGAACTGAAAAATTCTGTCGACATTTTATTTCAGTTAAAATTGAAGCCTTTAATGGGAGTTTATTTCGGTTGAGAAGAGGTTTTAGCTAAAGGTAGGTGCAGAATGTTTTAGATTCGGCTGTAATAAATACCAACTCAAAGAGGAAGTGAAAGGAGACACAATGTGTCTGAGGAATATGGTGACCAAACCACTGCCTCTGTAGGGTTTGCTTCAGGATCAGTGCCGATATCAATAAGTATATTTAAAAAAAAAAATGCAAAGTTGCCACATATTCTCACCCAATTCTATGTTTCGCGAGTAGTTTAAATTTTCCTATTTGGCAATCGGCTGATTTACGCTAAATTTACAATTCAAGATGTCAGTGGCTAGGTGTCTCTGGTGATCTTCTGTAAATCGAAGCGGCAGCCGCTCAAAGCTAGCAACTCAGTACTAAAGATATGAATAAGGTTACGATAAGATATAAATGTTCAATCGCTTCAAGAATTGATCGAACGTGTTGCCTCAACCGAATTACAGAAACGAAAGTGATTTTCGTTTGAGCAAAAGTAAAACGAAAGGTTTTTTTTTATAATATAATAAAAAATTTTGTATTAAATTAAATACAAAAAAATAATGATTTAGAATTAAATGGAATATTTATGTAGAACCAGAAAAACGAAAGATATTTATGATTATCCGAAACCAAAGTTCCTTAAACTATGTAAAATAATCCAAAAACTTTGCAATTTATACTGCATCGCTTTTGCAACGTCTGGGAAAAGGAAAAAGGAAGGGAAATTTTTTCGATCTTGAACTATTTCTTTCGTTTCTTGAAATGGTGGTTTTCGTTTTTTTTTTTTTCAAAAAACGCAAAATAATCCATAAAATCGACCGGTTGGCACAACCTCTTGATTTGTGCAAAGATTGCAGACACAGAACCCCTTAAACAGCTCAATCTAAGACTTTCCTTCGTTATAAGTTGGAATTCATAAAAAATCCATGTTTGTGGTAATAGTTGTCAATGCAAATATACTATTCGTTAGTTCATTTAGAAATGAGAACAGGTCGACTGAGAAATAAATGATACTGCACCGTTTATAGGTTTTTGCAGTAATGAAAAAAAATATAATTAGGCTACCTATGGTCTCATTTGACCATAGGTAACCTATTATATAAGCGGCGTTGCTTGGGATCTTAATAAACCGGATGAAGATATCCCAGGTCGTTTGTAGAGAAAGAACGTTTCTAGAATTTTTGGACCCGTTGACGGGCTTTTGGAGGAGGCTATTAAATGAAGGCTGTACTGCGACACTGAACGCAGTCATCTAAGATGGCAAAAGTTTCTAATCCCCATTAGTCAATTTCGACTGATTCTTTCTTAGAGTAGGCGCGCTTTCCGATACTAGACAATTCGGTAAAAATAAATGGAGAAAGTGCATTTCATAGCACAGTTTAAGAACGACTTGTTAGCAAGTTGCGAACTAGGCGGTCTAACAACCCTCTGCTGACGATTCCGAGTTCCCGTAGCATGCCTTCGTGTTTCTTTCGAGGAAGGTTAGCTCTTAAAATAATTTGTAAATTAGATCTGTGACCACGACATCCACTTAATGGCAGACATAGCAGCATAAAAGAAGTCAAGCACTTTCTTAACCTTTTAAATGCTTTCGAGGTTATGATGGTTTGGTTCAGGAGAGAAAAGCTATAATATTATTTAAACTATAGACGGAACCATATTCCATTTCTTAAATAACTCTGACTGATCGAGGTGGAGTTTGTGATGTCACTTGATTTATGAAAGCTTTTTTGAACGACTCCATGCCGAAGAGGAAGAGAGGAAGTCAACTACACCTGAATTTTCCTGTTCGCTCAGAGGTATGACTTCTGAGAGACAAAGTTCAATATTTGGCCAACCTAAACACTGGATGTGTAGCCAAGTTGGAGTCGCTATAAAGGGTTAAATGAAACCCCTAAGGTTTTAATGATTTTTCCCGATATGACCTGCTAACTTATTTCGTAAAAGCTGAGGAGACAAAGTTCTTCGCATTCTTGAAAGTGTAGCTGCCTATCGTGAAGCTTTGAACAAGACGTCGACGTGGAAGGTTTTTGTATATAAAAATAGACCAACTTTAGCAACATTCAACTCAAAGTGCCAGCGACTGTTCATCTTAAGTGATTTCCCACTAAAGGCAAGTTCACCTGACTCCATTTTCAATCTATATGAGTGATTATTAAAAACCTTTTTCACCCATAGAAGCCCCGAGAACATTACGAACCTCAAAGTTGACCAATTTATTTGTTTTATTTTTACCCAAGCACTCTTTCTCGTGGACCACTCACTTGTCAATACCATCAGCCCACAAACGACCCTGTGTCTATAGCTACCCATCGATTTATAAAGAAAATTGCTTACTCAATGTAATTAGATTCACCTGCCCGCTCCAACACCAACGGTAGATACTCTTGACAAGATAAAATCGAATTTTACTCACCACTTGAGCACATAGTATCTGTGTACACCGCTGAGGGAGCTGCACCTACATTACTATTCTGTGCTCCATGTTTGGTCTGCCAAGCGTCCATCGAGATTAATGGAAAGTAAAAGACAAACAAAACAAAAGAATGGAGAAAAGTCTGCAGGCGGGCGGGTATTTCATGCATTTTTCAACTATTCCCTCGGATGCAGTATCCAGATCCATTTTAGGCGTTGTCACGTGCGACAGTCCCATTATCCAGTAGTCGTCAGTCAAAGCGAGTGTGCTTCCATCACCTTCTGCACGCGCCCCATGATCCCAGACCCCGCTGCCCCCAGCTCCCACGAGCTGAAGTGCCAGTCACTGCTGCACAGTGGTTTGCAGTTTATCAAGCTAACTACTCCCATGCAAGGATGCTCGCATATACTATTACTGTGGATGGCTGGTGCTTAGGCACACAGCATGTTCACGGGTGGGAAAGTCTTGTAGAACACTGGGAGTTGGTTTTGTAGGTCCCATGAAAAGACGGGTATATTGAAGATACCAAAGGAATCGAGAGAGTATCGGGCAGCATTTCCTACAACAGGCGAGTCTTCGCTGTCTGTGATGGCCATTATATGGCGCTACGATGTATCTGCACATGGTGCTGGCGCTGGGCTGAACTGAACAGAACTGAACTGAACTAAGCTGAGCTGGCCATGGGGCGACACATCACTCGCCGTACGACACTGCGGTAACAAAGGCAGCACAGAGAAGCGACAACTCAAAGCAAGACCACGAGTATACCTACTCCACGACGAGGATAGTGCAGCTCGGCCATAAATACAAAAGTCGAAAGTGGCAGGAGTGATGTGTTGCAACCTGCTACTCCGTGACAAGTGCGGTTTTTTGATATTTCCCCAGGCGATTGTTACATAAATTTTCATGGTTGCATTCGATTCGAACACAAAAATAAGAAAAAAAAAAAAGAACCAACGGAAGATAGATACGGATAAGGAATGTATACCCAGCGAACTATGGGTCTGGGAACTATGGGCGGCGAGAATGAACGTCCTTGTCGATTGTTTGTATGTAAGTAGGTATGTGACTGGCATTAAATGTGATTGTCAAGAAACTATGCGCCAGAGTGTGGTAGAGTCGACGACAGTGACGCCCCTTCGGACATTTTTCGATCAGTGCGGTTCGGGCAATTTGCTCGGTGTGCAATGCAAACCGGCAAAGTGAAGTTCATTTTGCACGCGGAGACAGCTGAGAATTGAACGTTTGACATTACCGGAAAATGGCTCTGGAATTTTTCACTTTGTGTGTATATATGTGGCTGAAAGGCGACGAGTGGATTTGCTCCTCGCAGCCATATCCGTTTTCGATTACAACAGTGAAGACTGTCAGTAAATACTAATCTTGTGGTGGTGGGCAAAAGACTGCCAAGGGTAGTGACGGACAGGGATTACGCAGTTGATGGGAAAGAGCGACCTTTGCACTAGATAGTAGAGGTGTATGAAAAGGTGGAGGGTCTGCTGATTGGTATATGGGAAGCAATATAACGGGCCAGTGATATTTTTTCTTTGAGGAAATGTGTGCCTTCAATCAGATAATATACTGTTTACCATCAAAATGTGGGCCTACAGAAAGACCGTCCGTTTAGAAAGGCCTTGAAATATTTAAGATGAAAGCTTAAATCACTGCTGGCTAAAGCGCTTTTTCCCTCAATCTGGGACCGCATGGATCTTATAAGAAAGATGTGACTACGGAACCCTCATATCGTCTGTCTGTTAAATTAACGTCGCTTTATATATGAGTAACGCATTTGACACTTACGTAATTTTTAACCATGTGGTGATAGAAATGAAAGATTCTTCTGCAGTACTTCCCTTAACTTATTTTATTCCTACAGTACAGTTTTTAATTCACTTCGATTTGAGTTAGTCGATCGAAAGGCATCTAATGACTGACTGGCCATCTCTCAGAAATTATCTTCTTCTCTGTCTCGAGTTGTGGATCGCAGTATGCGGACCTCATTAATGGGTACTGGGTGAATTCAGATGCCTCAAACATTTCCTTACTATGGCCTGATCCACAGACCACCTGTGAATCTTCACACCGACAGAAGGTATCATGGTTCATCTTCCCAACCAGTTTAATTTATGGAACAACTAAAAGGCTCAGAACATAATCTGTGACAAGCTTTTTCATGAAAGCTGGAGAACTGAAACAGCGAAAATAGTTCTGTGGCAACAAGGAAACACGGCATAAGTCGACTTGTGTCAAAATTCAGTTAATGTTACGATCAGATGCACGGTAACCTGTTCTATATGTCAAATTTTTTTCCTTCAAATATCTCTTATCGTTGCTGTCGTATAAGTCGTCCTCCCATACATATAAAGTCAAACCTTTAACCTGCGCTCCTGAAAAGTGGCTAAAAATGACTTATGCTGTTTTTCCCTGTTGCCGCAGAATTTTCTATAGATTTTCACTTTTCGGGGCACTCAACAACCAGCAGTTCAGCCGCGCCTACTAAGAGCCTCTTTGGCTATGCGCATATAAGTGGTCCACCACTCCATTAGGTTCATTTGGCATTTGCCCCACTGTACGGCAACACATTAATGAAAAATCTTACTCCAGCAGCGGCTGCCTTTCAAATACGGATCCCAGCCCCGCATCCAACTGCACAAGCTGATAAAACCCACCCCTTTTCTGCACGAACGATAACACCAAACGAAAAGCATCAACACCGCATTTGCGTTGCCGGATTAAATATGTCTGCCGAAGCTGCAACGTCAATGCTTAATCGAAATCCGCACATTTCCATACCCAAGGACCGCATCAAAATTTCCCTCTGCATACCAAAACGTTCCATCAATCCGTTCGCCATGCCGGATGGCTTTCGAGGTTTGTCACTTGCAAAATCTGCGCGCACTTTAAATGTGCTGCATGTTTAATGCTGCCGCATCCTCTGTGACATATCCCATCGAAAATCCCCACAACACTCGCGGAGCATTCGCGCTTTTCGCCGTTTATACTAATGGATGGCTTGGCAAACTACTTAAGCGCGCCAACCTCTCTTCGCGCTGATGCAACCCAGACACATCGGGAACGGGATTAAAGCTGTGATTTATGCGGTGAGCTTTAGATTTATCGTATGAGGTGGACCTGCGTCAGGATCTGAATAATGAAATACATCTATTGTTTATAGATGGATCTCGGGCTATACGATTGCCAAATGAGAACAGACCAAAGGAAGCTAAAGCAAGCAATCGAAGGAATATCCTATTTATCCAGTTCGATTGTTTCGCATACATAATAAAGACAAGCACAGACATACGGCGCAGATGAAGAAAATTCAATTTACTGCCAGTGCCAGTACGAGCTATATCGGTCGGAGGAAATTGTTGAAATTGGATTTACATTTGCACCCTCACTCTGTTTGATTTTTCGTTCTTCATTGTTCTCCTCAGTACAGGCAGTGTACTCGGCTGGAGGACGAATGCTCATAGAGTGGTGTGTGCTTCCACTTGATACGATATGCATTCTGTTAGTCTAATGCTAATCAATGCACATGACAGCCAGATAGATACAGATATAAAAGTCCTCGAAGAAAGAGCGCTTTCATCAAAGCACTGTGTCGATTGGCCATTGGCATCGAGAGTGTGTCTTGAGAGGATGTGAATGGGATTTCGACTGTGCATCGAAGGCCTGTTGCTGGCAGAATGCTTTTTTTTTCTTTTCTCTTTTGTAAATTGGGTTTTTATTTTTAATGGCTACTATGACAGAGATAGATAAATCGAAAGATACCAGAGGTACTGAGTACTTCCCTTCAGCGGCGGATATGTATGTGTTCTGGATGAGGTGCGGCTGGAAATAAATCAAAATCGTTATCACAACGAATCGATGTCACACGCATCCGAAGGAGCCTTCAATTTGCCAATCACTTGAGTGGTGAATAATGCGACGAATAATAAGGCCATAGAGCGCGGACTATGAGCTAGACAAAGATCAACTCAGAATCAGGACTTCTTGTTCGGCGGCTACGGCCGTTAACATAGCAATACAAACGGTAACGGGTATGGGGGAAGATTTTTTTTCTGTTTTTACATTTTCTGCGTCTCTTTGGGAGTGCCTGTGCTACTGGCCATGTAAAAGTTTCCATTCGCATTAAATTGCCATGGCCGAGGGTATACAACGCGGAATAATAAGAAGACAGTTGTTCTATTCCAATAAATTGCAATCATTATCTGGGAGCTTAAATCAACATACGATGGGCAGGTGCACTGAGAAAAAAGTGAGCGAGAAGCTTCTTTTCACACAGAGGTAGCTGCTTTGGATGGATACAACTTGTAAATAAAGTTAGACCCAATTTAGTTCTGTTCAGTTTTATGTTTATGAAGTTAAAGCTGGAACATTGAATGAAACTGTTTTGATTCAAACTTGTTCCAAAGAGCTCCAATTTTGTAGTATAGTTCCAAACATTTGGCACAATAGGTCTTTCAGGTCGACCTACTTTGTAATGGCGAGTCAGAACGAAACAAAAAATAATTCCAAACGAAGTGCTTGCCGTTCTTTTAAAATAAATCGAAGACAGCATTTTTTAGACAGACATTCTGCGAAATCACGGGAAAGTCCTTAGGCTGGGAGTGACTGATTTCAAATGCTCATCATTTTTTTTATTTTATTTTTAAATTAAGGTGTAGGTATATAAATTTTAGCGTTCCACTTCGTTTCTCCACACCAAAGATAAATGGTCGCTAAATTATCAAACATGGGATAGATGGGACAAAAACCATATGTTCATGGTAGTAAACGTAATTTTAAATTTACGCATAATTAGAATTTCAGACTTCAAATAGCTACATCGCAATATTTGAATATCTCCAAAACAATTGATACAAGAAAAGTTGAAGAAGATATATTTATTATTATTGCTGCAGCAGCTTAAATAATTTCTGTAGTACGAGTAGAAGACATTCTTTTGTGTTGGGTTAAACCCTATTTGCATTGCATTTTGTTTTTTTTTGCGTTTCCTTTCATTTATCAGGCAAATGTTTTCTTCGGCTTCTTCCAAAAAAAAAAATCGAAAGTAAACACAACACAAACATCTTCCTATTTGTTTGTCAAAAATTTATCTTTGATTTAATGTACCGGACATTTATTTCGCGACCTAAATAAGAGGAGACTTTTCGTTGGCCCATCTATATGATGTTAAGAATTTAGCGTGCGAACAGAATACTACTTTGCTAAATTGCCTCGCTAAATTTTATCTTTGTAGAAATTTTTGTATGGGAGATACAAATTTAGCGCGAGCAGGATACCAAGTTTAAGTGTGAAAAATGACATTATTTAAATAACCCCCATCTTCCTGTTGGCAGTGAATGGCTCTTTTTAAGGCATTTTGCGCAACGTTTCTGGCTCCAATTTTGAAATTTCTGTGTGAATATTATGCTTTAGTTCCTGAATATTTTATGGTTTGTTGACATTAATCCGTTCCTCCAAAAAACCCCACAAACAAAGTCAAGTGCCGTCAAATCTGGTATGTCGAAAATTGCTCGCAGAATCGCCATTTTGTCTCTCGCATTATTTGGTTTCTTTTTCCCGCTTTCTCTTTTCCTTACTTGTATATTATGTATACGTACCACGAGCCAAGCTACAGCCAAAAGAGGAAACTTATGAGTGGCGTTGCCTTGTATTAAATATTCCGCCACAGTTGAATTGAAAATTTTGTTCACCGTACGCAGATACGTCACAAAGTTAGAAAGATCTTCGCTTTTTGAAACGAGCAGTCATGTGAATGTTGAATAGGTCACAGATGTCGCAATCGATACTAGCACACTGGACAAGTCGAAAATTGTACAGGAAGCTGTCTAGGCTCTAGACAATGTCATTTTTAAAGATTGAAGAGGTTTGTCCATATTTTACAAACACAGTTTCTGAGTTAATCGAGGAATGTTAGTACCTGCAAAGTAATATTTTGTGAAATGAAGCTTCCCTGAAAGGATGTAAATCAACATTTGTGAGGGGTGTTCCTCGGTAGAAAAGCGTCTTCTTTTAGCATTTGTGGTACATGCTTCGCGATTTCATGTGCGAAGACGAAATTCAGTTTCTCGACTGCCACCTACCATTTTGTTAATTATATTGAAGCCTCAGTGATAATTCTAGCTTTCTACTCTTTCGATTTACTCTGAAATGGCCTCCTAACCGTAAGAAGTCTCTGAAGCCTTTAGGAAGTTGTCCGATATCCACAAGGGTTTGGTCTTCAAAACTACGGTTTGGTTTTTCTTGTCGTATTGAGTCTGGGGAGCTTCGGATTCGAAGATACGGCCAAGCAAACAAAATCGATCTAAGGCACAGAACGGACTCTGTATAGGTGTTGTAGCAAAATCGTACTAATGAGAAATAAAGAATCGAGTTTCCAATATCTACCTCTTTACAAGAGATTATGCGACAGCAGATATAAGAATCTCTATCCACTCCCCACTACTTCTGCGAATCCTTCTCTACTACGAAATTCCCTTGTCAAGGTACACCTTCAGTGAGAGATGCAATAAAAGTACTGTCTTCGGCAATTTCCCTCCGTGTACTATTCCCGCGGTGAGAGTTCTGTAATATTTACAACAACTGCGGCTGTCGTCGTCGTCGGTGGAATGGCATGTGTTACCGCACTTTTTGTAATGTTGCACTGTCCTTGATAGCCAGGCCATTCAACGTGGTGGAGTACAACGTTTCATCGCTGCACTCGATCCCATAAAGGCCTACACATTTAATTTGCATAACCATTGTACGAAAAACAAAACGGAACATAACACCGCGCATATACCACACATACACTGGTACTGTCAACTGGATCTGACGTCGAGCCTGCTGCTACCAGTTCTGGAGTAGTGCCACGACCAATGCCACAGTGTATATGATGGTGCTATTGTTGTCCCATGTTCGTTGATGTGCGTCAGTCGTTTCCTAATCTTGAAATTTCAATCGAATTTCGTATTATATGCCGTGGGTATGGTATGGCTCACGCGTCACTGGTCACTGGTTAGTGGACATATTAAACATGGTCAAGAGTACATGGACAAAAATTTGCTTTCGCGTTTAGCATATATGATATGAAATCAATTGGTGTTCACCATCATCGCCGTCGCCGTCGTTGTTGTGCTGACCATGGGCAGGAGTCACTGTCAGTGGCACGCCATCGGAATCACCGCAATATGTCCTTCCTTCGGAGCGATAAGATAATATTGGCAAGTAAATTTGAAATTTCAACGTTTCGAATATGATGTTGACGGGTAATGATTGACATTACGCAGAATGACAGTAATACCCGTTTGTATGTCCGCCAGGGAGGATGCTTTGTGTTGTTGAAATGGGCACATGTGCAGTGAAACTAGAAGCGGTCCTTGAACATAAACGACGGTTTGTGGCTAAGTATAGATGCACCGGGACTTCAGTCAAATTATTTAAGGGTTAAAATTAATCTATTGTCAGTACCTACATAAAGTTTGGTGTCACGTATTTGGAGTAACTGCAAACAGCTATTGTGGCTTTATGTGCGCTAGTAGCAAGGAAGGAACATAGCCGACGGATCTTCAAACTTCCAATCTTCTATGATTTATCTACGACTCAGTATCTTATGTTGGGCACTACAAACTACCATCATTATAAAATACACTTTAGATTTATTGACGTGTTTTGCTGGAACGTAGTTTTGTCTTCAATCTTCCACCTTCCATCTTCCATCTTCCATCTTCCATCTTCCATCTTCCATCTTCCATCTTCCATCTTCCATCTTCCATCTTCCATCTTCCATCTTTCATCTTCCATCTTCCATCTTCCATCTTCCATCTTCCATCTTCCATCTTCCATCTTCCATCTTCCATCTTCCATCTTCCATCTTCCATCTTCCGTCTTCCATCTTCCATCTTCCATCTTCCATCTTCCGTCTTCCATCTTCCATCTTCCGTCTTCCATCTTCCATCTTCCATCTTCCATCTTCCATCTTCCATCTTCCATCTTCCATCTTCCATTATCCATCTTTCTTCTACCTTCTATCTACTATCTTCGACGCTAGAGCACGTGGAGTACATGGACAGCGACACACCAGCCCGGCTTGTAGAACTAAGTGGACTTAAGACCACCCCTGGAGAGCCTTGTTGGTCGAGGCCGTTTTCCATCCCGGACTGTAGGACTGTAGGTGTATAGGTGCCACCATAAGTAAATAATTTTCTATCTTCTGTGTTGTAGTTTCCATCTTCTATCCTCTATCTATGCGTTGGGTCATTTCGCCGCTTTCAACTCGCTCCCCAAACTCCAGGTCAAAAAATACGAATTTATTCCACCAACGTCCCATAATCGAAAGGTCAGAAGTTCCACCTTCAATCACACAGCCTGGAGACCAAATCCCGACTCCGCTTGGGAACCAACCCCAAGCCAATTGCCCGCTGTCACTCGCAACAACTGCCGAAGACCGCAGTCCAACTGACTGTCACCAGAGAAAAAATTGCCTAAGATCGTCTGCAATACTTTTGCCCGGAACCACAACGAACTCGTAAATAGCCCGTCGCCATCAGATGAAGTCAACAATAACGAGAAGGAAAAAACTTCCAATCCAACAATCGATTATATTCCATAGACCCACCACGCACCCCTTTCTCACTGGCGGAGTGGCAGATGTTACCCGCCTGAGGGGAGTATGGAGTTCTCTGCCCATTTGGGAGCGCAAAGTTTAGGGCCGGCGAAAAAAAAAGAAAAACCATTCCTGAAAATTGTAAGTGCCGGCGCCACACTCCTGACACAATTGCATAACAAAGTGTTGCGCTGGACGCGAGCGTTTACAAATTCTTCACTTCCACTCTTGGATTTTGGTTTATTGCCAATGAAAGGGACTTCCTACCTACCTCAGATCTTGCAGAGCGAAGTCAATAAAAATTCATGTGGGCCAAGACATCGCTTCCCTATATGAACATGACCATAAATTCGGACAACAAGAACACGCTGTCGGAACAACTTCATTCCAACGGCAGTGTTGTGCTATGTGCTGCTCCTGCTTGGATTTTATTGCTTTCTCTTCGTTATCTGCACATGAACACGAAGGAATCAGTATGTCACAGAAAAATGTCCTCTTCGGCGTGTACCACCAGCATCTTTGCTGGGAGGATATTATTTTGCACTACGTGTTCTCGTGGCGGAACATATGTACTTGTATGTGCATACGTGTGCCGCAGGATGAAAGGACATAAATTGGATTTTTTATGCGATCTCAAAGTGTTTGAAAAATATATCATAACGGGTGGGAGACATTTTTCGCTGGAGAAAGTAAAGGAATCCTCATTCGTTATCAATTTCATCTCAATCGCGCGAGATTGTATACGTTGTGGTGCCTCTGTGGCGTGTCCTTGTTCAGTGTACCAACAACGGCAGCACTATCGCGATTATGATCGCATCCTTAACACCTATTTCTCTTTTTATTTGTAACTTGTGTTCAACACAACGACGACATCTTAATCATAATGCACGCCGTGGAGATGTCCTATTGTTCTTGGCACAGAATGTGGCAAGGATAACAATGCACACTCGGGGTGCTTAGACGGATAACTTCTCAGAGCACAAAGTGTGGGGCGACAAGGACACTATATATACGCACACACATATTGTGGTTTTGCGCCTGTGAAAATGAAACAGAAACTGAATCTGATTCTGAATCGTTGTCCTCGAAGTGTAGGAGTACGGTGTGCCGTTCATGAATTCGGAATGTGCAGTGGCGCTAAGAGAATCATAAATTACCGATACATATCTGGCTGCATTTGGGTTTATACGTTCACCCTCTTATTGAGTTTTCACTGTAATTTCATCGCTGCCGTTGTAATAATTTCCAAGAACTGACATCAGTTTCGAGAGACGAACGCGACGACGGATGATGATGATTATAATGACTGGGTACTCTTTGCGGTTTGTGTTTGTTTGTGGGAAAATCAGCTACCTGTCCGGCTCTTGGGTTTTATTATTCCAGATTCGGTTTTGGAAATTCGTTAATGGCTTCATAATGCTTCCTTCTTCCTGGATCTGAGACTGGGGTTCTTGTGATAATCACTTTCTCTGGTTTTGTTTTTATGTCCTCTCGAAGGGTATTGATATTGGGGACACGTTTCCCTTGCCTTGCAATGATCTTTCGTTGGGGGTAAATGTGTTTTCGTGCGGACGTGTAACGGACAACACGTGTACATTGTTTTGTTCATGAAGTGGAACCCTGGGCCAAAGGATAACAACTATATTTCTGTGCAGTTGAAGGAATACTAATTGCGTCGATGGGTACGCATCGATGTGCGATTTCCCCGAAACTGGATATAGTCTCTGGGTAATAAACTATGCAAATGCCTGCGACCGTGAGATTTTATTATTTATTGGCTGTAGGGAGCTACACTAATATTTATTGGTAGGAGGAGATCAGTGATTTATCTGCGCGGAGATGCTTAAGTGTATTCTTTAAAAAAAATATATATAAAAAAAATTCTATGGTATAAAAGAAGCTTTGGCGTTGAGGGGGATATATCTCGTGGTAGTCATCGATCTCGAGAGAGAGAAAGTAGCAAGATAGTTAGTGCTTATCCAGCAACTGCGGACATTATTGAGTTGGAGCTTGTTATTGGCTGAGAGTATGAATTTGAAATCGATTGTTCACCTCGTTTTCAGGGTAGATGAGAAGGGTTCTGCTATAAATACGCCACTGAAAAATTTACAACTACACATCGTTGTGTGTCATGATATAGCAATGGGATATTGCTTCTTTGTATACAGTTAGTTTGCGACCTGTTTTTGTGAGAGCTTCAAATGCTGTCAGAAGTTGTAGTGTCTAAAGAACCCTCTAACCAAACACATCCTTAATCTTATATCAGCTTAGAGTATCGCAAGATTTTTAACGCTGGAAGACATTTAACCTTTCTCAGAGAGATATACTTCGAAGAATAAACTTTCGTACGTACAGTTCTGTCAGGCTCCATGCCTTTTAAGAAGACGAATGTAGAAATCCTCTCAGGCAATAGTTGGATCAGATACCACTCTCTCTATGCGCAGTGGGATATGGACTCACGGAAGCATTTTGCCCTTTAACTTGTTGCACCATATTGAAGTTTTTGAAGAACGTAATTATGCAATGAACACAGCTTCGTGAAATCTTAGTGGTTTGATGCGGACGTTGGGATATATACCCAAACGTGTTACGTTGCCTTACTTGCAAAATTGTTGTTCTCTGTGAACTAGTTTTTTATAAAATTTGCAGCAAAACCTACATATTTCCAGAAGGAGCACAAGAGCTACAGCTCTCAAAAATATCATCAGTTTTTTTGTAGGTTAGTCAGCGATTTGCCTTTTCCAAGAAAGCTATTGTATGCATTCAAACGCTGTTCTTTTATACAAAAGTCCATAGAAGATCCGCTTTTCTACATATGAATCAGTACCTTAAAGTACCTCTGCTTCAATCTGTCGAAATTTCTTCAAATTGTCTCTTAAAAAACCTATTTGAAAGCTTTCCTTCGATTTAGGTGACTTATTTCTGGGACAAAGCTTATACCGCTGTGAAAACAATGACTGCATTCAAAGGCTGTTAGAAAATGCGATTTTCTACATCCAAACAAGTACCTTCAAGACCCTTTGCTTCAATCTATTGAAATTTCTTCAAACTTTCTCTTCAAAAACTTATTTCAAAGCTTTCTGGCGATTAAAGTCTCTTCTTTTTACAAAAGTGCATAGAAGATCCGCTTTTATACATTCGAATCAGTACCTTGAAGTCCCTCTGCTTCAATCTGTTGAAATTTCTTCAAATTGTCTCTTAAAAAACCTATTTGAAAGCTTTCCGTCGATTTAGGTGACTTATTTTTGGGACAAATCTATATCCGGTGAAGCCTATACCGCTGTGAAAATGATGACTTCCCACTTATCCGTCCGTCGTTCAATGACATCTCCGAAAATACAATAACCTGCACTGAATTATCTTCACTTTTTCGCAAAACTTCGTTGAAGAGTCTAGGGTGTACCTAATACCTACTTCCTTTCAAACTCGCACTCATTAAATTTCAGTGTGCCAAATTTTGCACACTTTTCAAAATCCGAACAAAAAAAATCGGGTTTTCCCAAGACAAATGCAAAATTGACCAAGCTTAAGCTAATTACATCCCAAGACCCATTCAACTTCATATTTCTTGCAACTCCCCCAACCTTCGTTACAATCCCATCCAGCTGTATTAACACCGAAACTAACTCGCCGTGAATACGACCACAATTCAGATCTAATCAATGCGTCAAGCCGTGGAAAGCAAACCAAACGCTGTGACGCAAACCCATGAAATCTTCTTCAAAAGCAATTTGTCAACCCGAACACTCACTTGTGTGGTGTGGAAAATTCCAAATAGTTGCATTTTCGCCTTGGGGCTTAATTTGTTCTCCCAAGTGCCAACGGTAGGCAGCATATACACATAGACAGCAGTGCTGGCGGCTGCGGCTGCGAGCGAGACAATTATTCCAGCACCCAAAGTCGAAGTGAATTAACTCCTCGCTTGGTTTCCGCATAATTACTGCAACTATTTCATGAAGTTGGGTGATTTATTCCCAAGTACGCGATAACAATCAAATCCAATTGTCTTTGAAAAGACAACAGAATGACGACAAGTTACACGGCGACTAAAGCGGCGGTCGGTGGGTGTGCGATTGGATTGTTGATTGCTCTCTGGTGTAGCCTTTAGTTTTGTATTCGAAATGCAGAATGGCAACGTTGGTATGGTAATAAGTAAACGAACTTTGTGCTAAAACGTCTAAGGGTGTGAAACTAGCATAGCTGTATCTTTTGAAAGTAGCTAGTACGCAGTATACACCGTACTGCCTGCTGCGCCAGTTTAAAAGAAATATGTTTAGGCATCTCTGTGACTGTTTTTGTGTTCTTTATACGCAAGAAAGTAACAAACCTCCGCAATAGATATCTTCATTTCAGGGAAAGTAATAGAATGATTCTACATTGAAGTGTTCCTTCTTAAAAGGACAGATCACCTTAAAACAGAATGCAACTAGTCTCCTTAACCAGCCTGATATGAATACATTTTCTGTGGAACCCTTTTTTTAAAAAAATGCCCCTAAAAATTACAACGCAGGGTAATCGGAAGCTTTTGCGGAGGTTTAGACTAAAGTCCTCGAACTAGCTCGATAATAATGCTGCGCAGTCCTTAAGAACACAGACCTTTTAATGACAGCAGCACTTTCATTTCAAAGCCTATAATTTCAAGGATTCCGAAGAATTTGTCTAAATAACTTTGAGGTTTTTACAAGAATGAAAGCCTTATTCTTTATGTGTTGTTAAAATAAAAGGTTAGAGTTGGTTAGATGCACAGAGGGCAAATTTGTTGGAAGTTTTTCGACCGGTAGACATCTTGAGCCATTTGGCAAAGACACATTTAAAATTATCCAGTTGTTTTATGTCCTTCTTTGCTGCAACCAAACAACTCAAAAAGTAGTCACTGCTTTGTTTTTCTTCAGCCGCTAGCCGCTTGTGCCCTACCTATTCAAACTTAGGTCGGTTTTATTTTAAGGTTTGCACTTGGCGGACGGTGCTCTCAAGTTAAAACGTTCCCTTCACAGTCGTGGCGACATATTGCACTGAATATTACCGATCTCTCTAAAAGCATCCGAAAAGTTATTTAAAAATTTAAACCACAAATTTAAAAATTTTAAATAAATTTAAAAGAAAAATCTTTTAAGAAATTTATTCAAAATTAGAAAAAATCATAGCTGGACTTAAATTTGGCTATCGCCATCAAAACCCGCCAAACCACTAGATAGAATTTTTTTTTTGTATCTGAAGTTGCGTTGATAATAAGTTTGTGACTTGTTCCGAATCAGCTTGAATGTATGCAAGTATTTTTAATAAAGACCTTTAAACTATTTTTTATAATGGGTCTCAATATTTTATCCGGGAGAGCCGAACTCTCTGTCAGTTGGTTTCATATTATTCCTTGAATTGGTCCGAAAAGTCAGTCTTTGTTTTCGTTAGTTTACATGGTTAACCTAGAAACCCGTGAGCTGCTTGGATCGATTGTGATTATTTTATTGTCTTACGTAGGTTGGTGTAACATACTTAAGCCGGTTCTATCTAATTAAGTTCCTCAAGGCACACATTCGATTGTAGGACTATCGTTTCTCGGAACTATAAAGGTTTCTGACACCATAAACAAATAAACACGTACTACCACCTTGATTCTTGACAATTTTAACTTAGTAAATACCATGGGGGATACCCGATTTACTCATCCGTAGTACGACCCTTTTAATTTTAGTGGAATTTTGTCTCGCAGTAGTTAAAGTAGCAATGGACCCCAGGTTAATAATTGGCGCAACAGGTCCGTAGGGACCCTAGACCTAGCTTCTCACAACCATTCGTCTTGTGCGAGTTTTTATATTTTGGGACTAATGGAAGGGATCTACAATTTTATGATAAGTTCAAACGGCCAATTGACAGTTATACTCTCGGATGTTTGTCAGACATTCGCGAGAGGTGGCGCAGTGAAAAAACCTTAAGTTGGAATTTGGGTTTTCTCGGGATTCGAACCTGGTACCCGTCGCTTAGAATTCCAATACACTAACCACTTAGGTACTGGGCCGACCCCAGGCTTAGCCCTTGGTAAAAATTAAATAACACTGCACCACCTGTCGCGAACGTCTGTTATGAGAAGGCTTCTCAATTCAGACTCTTGGATTCGTCATACGAGATGTAGACTGTTTCTATTTCGCCACAGATATAAAACTTAAATAAAAAAAAATCGCTTCTACAAGAGAGACCTGTGGTTCTCTACAGACTTGTCAATCCCAGTTTTTATTTAGAATCATCTTTCGTCATGAAAAATTTACCAGAAGACCCGAACTGATCTGTAGAAATGTGACATCCAACGTAGTCTTGACCTTAAAAAAGTAAAAAGGACTCCACCTATCTATATCTCAAAGATCTACTGTTCCAGTTCTTTGAGCTAATATACCAGCTAGTACTTAGACCAAATACTTCGTGGTCACAACCTGAGCTCGAAGCTGTAGTATCTTAATTCCTTTCGAAGAAGGAATTTTCAGATGAGCCTTGGGTTTTTTTTTTTTTAATTTTTCCTCTTACTCCCGTTCTTACTGATCTGATAATCAAAAGGGCAAAGCTATCTAAAAGCGTATTTAAGCAATTTTCAAATAAAGATGTAGAAACTGTTGAAACAGAAAGAAAACAATGATGACCAAAGTTTTGAAGTTAGACACCAAATGAAGCCTTTTCTGTAAGCTTTCTAGATTGCCATTTAAGTTGCCAAACGAAAAAGGTTTATCAAGGACTTGCCTATACTCGCAACTGTAAGTTTAAAAAATTGGCTTTTGCGTCATGTTGATAATTCTTAAAATCATTTAGACCTCACTGAGTAAACAAATTATTACCAAGTGAAAGCCCATTCGCATACAAAAGTCCTACACGCCTCTATACCACCTGTCTCGAACTACAACTGTGACTGTCCACTAAATGCCAAAGCGTTCCGACCATATAGCGACTATTACGTGGAAAAGCAAACTCATGACGGCATGCAGGGCTCATTCAAACATCCTACCCTCAAAATTATTGATCTATTAAAGGTAATTAAGAGAAATATGGCAGCTCCTCCACCGCGACCGCCATCGCACACAAGTTCGTTGTCGACAATAATGCTAATTTGTACACGGGCATAGGCATACCACAGCGTATGGTCCCTAACACCTTCATTAGCAACGTTGATTGCCCCGCCACAGAGCGGGCCAGCATTTTCCGTGTACTCATAGTACAATCTCACTTGGGCCCGAATTGGTGTCAGTCGATTTATGTAAATATTGACGAAGCTGATAAGACGTCGAAACACCTTTACGCAAGGTATTGCGAACCTCAAGCTGTTGGCTACGCCTAAGAATGCGCCAAATGTACACAGCGCTGACTTGCGTGCGGCGAATGGCCCTTTTGTGTGGTGCGTTGGCGTTATAACAGCTGGTGGCTACCACATTACCAACGATGTAGAGGACAATGTAACAACGACGACGACGTCGGTGTACACTTGTCAGAACGACGACAAGTGCGTGACGGCCGACGACGCGGCCCAAGTGTAATGAGCAATTTTCCCACCATCCGCGCACGAGGTGCGTATTGTTCTTTTGATTGATGGGGGAGAAGAGCGGGCGGTCGGGCGGCAAATAAGAGACTGTGTCTGATGCATGGATACGTGTGTGTCGCTCCTAATCATGGACAAATATTTGCCAAAAATGTTGAGGGTTTTCCCAACCAGGTTGCACTGGGTGGGCTGAGGGGCAGTACACGAAACACTGTCTGGCAATGTTTGTTGTGTACTTTATGGAGCTGTGGTAACCTTTTTCTTATCGGGTCGCCATGGGACTCACGGTGCAGGGTACACCTTGGGAAATCCATCGGTAATTGTATAATAAACGAGTACTGCGCCACTGTTGTTGGCGTTCACCTCTGTCCGCCGATCACTCACAGTTGGGGCAGATGTAAGCGGACAGCGATCATGGGTATTTTTTAAGTGACTGCAATTGCCTAAGTTGACACTTGTAAGAATAAGCGAGGAATTTTTCAAATATTCTAATTCGATGCATTGGATAATTCTTAGTCCAAGTGCAAAAATCTTACTTTGAGTATGTTTTTTTGATTAACCCCTTAATTCTTATTATAAAATTGTTCTATAACAGTACTAAGAACATGTAAGCTTAAATTAAGCCCAAAGTCATTTCACTCGAAGAATCAAACAACTTGATTTTAGATCATTGTTAACTTAAAATAAGCTTATTTATTCTTAACATTACCCAATGAAGAATGTGTGAGCTTAAATTAAGCTCAAAATCACCTTATTGTTCACCTATTTATCAGCAGTAAAAAGTAAAAAACCCAAAATAATAAGTCTTGACATAAATTTTCAAAAATGTAAATAAGAACAAGTTATCCTTACATTAAATTATTTGGAATCCTTCAAGAATTTATAATTTAAGATTGCGCAGTTTTATTTGTCGAATTTATTATCAGCTCCGTCATTTTCCTGTTTAAGAAAATCAAACAAATTATTAAATAATTAATAATTATTAATTAATTAATTGTTATTAATTAAATATTTTTTTTAAAACATATTTATTTATTGGACGAAAACCACTTAAATCGACTTAAATCTTAAATATGTTTTTCCATTATTTAAATTTTCGAGAAGAGTTTCAGTTGGTTTTCGTCGTCATCTTCATCGGGGACAACTTGTTGCATTGGATTATTATTGCTAGACACGAGAATTAAATTGTCTTCCGCACTGTCCAGCAAATACTGATAAGTCAAAGCACTATCCATTTTTATTATCACTTGGACTTTTTCCAATTTTTCAGTCTTTTATTTTGTTTAATACACTTAATTACGAAAACACGTGATCAATCGGAATGAATGAACTGTCCTTATCCATCATGCAAGTTTTCATTGTGCGGCTTGATTGGAGAATACAATTCTTGTATCGGTAATGTAATAAATCGTTCTGCTCTATTTAGAACAATTTCCTTAAGAAATGTTACTTCTTTTTTTTTCTTCTCTTTCGCTTTTATGTTTTTTATTTCTCATTAAATCTCTAAACATGTCTTTTTGTAGCTTGTATCGTATTTGAATTATCGTCATTAAGCTTTCACTATATTATAAGATAAGTTTATGTCTTAATGTGTAAGCATAAAATTAAAATAAATGAAATGAAATAAAAATGTTTCGATAGTAGTTTAAATTGGTTGCGTTTGATTCGAGAATATAAATTCGTATATCATGGTTTCGTTTGATTCGAGAATATAAATTCGTATATCATGATCGTTTAGATCTGAATTAGTAAGCACTTTAATCCAGCATATAAGTTTAAGATTATTTCCGCTTGATTCTTAATCGATCCTGTATTCATATTTTAATATTGCATGATTTAAAATAAAAAAAGCTTGATTTTAGATTTTCGCTATTGTTTTAAGAATCATTCGACTTATTTTGAGATTGAGCACAATAAGAATAAGCCCGATCGGACTAGAATTAAGCTTGCGATATTTTTATGAGTTTAGGTGAGTTAGGACGTATTACGAGTTTTTAATACGCACAGTGTGGAAAGAGCCGGTCCATGTAAAAGCGGCCTTTTCGAATCTAGTTGGCCAGGCCTTTTTTTAGATATTTTCTTTTCTATCACCATCAAAATCTAGAGGGACGTTTGTTCCGCTGAAAAATCGATGCGAACTTTCAAACGCAAGCTGCACATATTAGGCAACATCCTAATATTTGTTCTTGACCAAATCCAATGATTGAGGACTTGAAGATCCAAAATATTTGCCATCTTATTTAACATGCGTTCTATTAACCTTTACCTTAACCCACACAATAAACAATCAAAATTATACCCTGTTGCTGTTGAGCAATAAATATTTGATTAGAATTGTAGTTCCTTCCTTCCGGCCTCTCCAGAACGGCCTGAGATGGATTGGGAAATCCAAAATATTACCATATTAACTACGCCAATGTTTGGGCTTAATTTTAATTGATAGGATCAAGTCGATTACACTTTTGCCCCCCCGGGACCCACCACCAAGTCACAGCCAAGTCGTTATCCATTGAGCCCAGGGAATAGAGTACGCACATGTGTTCATGGATTTAATTTAATTGCCATTCCGACCGTGTCCGATCAGCGAGGCATTGTCCCTGTGTCGGTAGCTGTATTACTGCCCCATCGTCCCACACGCATCATTTGTATCATTTGTGTGTCAAAGTCTGCCACGGTCTTGGTCTCAATCAACTCACTTGGAGATAGGGCGAACAATTATCTGATTTAATTGTAGGGATTTAATTAGAGTACGGAGGGCAACTGAAATAATTCCAAGCTTGGAGGCTGCATAATGTGCCGCAACCCTTTACAGATGGTACATATATAGACAGTAAGTTGGCTCGATTGCGCTATTATTAATCAATTTGTCTATTTCAACCACGTAATGGAATTTGATTTGTGTGCCCTAATCCGCTGCATTTCTCCTATGGTGGTCGTCGGTAGGTACCGACCGATGAAGATATTAACCTGTGAAGGTTGTAAATGGAATGAAGAGCCGACTTTGACTTTTTTAGTAGTCATTATCCACATATACCTAATATGTTTGTAACAAAGCGGCATGCATTTGTGCATGTCAAAGCTGAAATTCGTCACAAGCGGATCCTCAAGTCTGTATTTATAAATAGAAAGTCGATCTTTATTCCCTTCCCCTTACTAAATGTTTGTGATGCCACAGACCAGAAACTGGACGCTAACCAATATGCATCAGCCTTTCAAGCTAGATCTATGGATCGCTGCCTATACCTAGAGTGTTGCACGCCTTGCTGGTTGAGGCTCTCTTTCAATTGGACTGGCCACCTAAGGTGAGATTTTATCTCTTTTACATCCCTGTCAAGTAGAGTTGAACTTTCTCCCGTCCTGAGTATATGGATGTCCCGTACGCACGCTCTATATGTCCCAGCTGTCTTCGCCGACAAATGCGTTTTTTTCTGGACTATAAATTTATATCGTTGAACAGGTTCTCATTTTTCCCTTTCCCTTCAAACTTCCGCGTTATAGATCATTTTGAGAACTTTTTGCACAAGGCAACTGCATACCGGGATTGATATTTGGACTCAGAAAACATTTCCTTTAACAATTTTCCAAGCCTCTGAACAATTCATAAGAATAAATTTGAGTTAGGTATACCGTGTGGATGCCTGTTTATTTCAGAGATTATTTGGAACGCGAAAGTACATCCGATGGTATCGGACCTGCGCAATTTCCACCCACTGCCCTATACCGGTGACTCCTTAAAATAATCTTCCTTCGCAGTAGCCATTCGGTTTGTTTTCTGCATCAAGTTGCATCTGCATGTTTAAAATCATGCCGACCTTAGAGCTTATAAAGCGATGTGCTAAGATAAAGATGTGCTAATTATTGGGCAAAATCGGAATCGAGTTGTCAAACCATTAGTACATACGAGGACGAGGTCACTAAGAAGGCCGTCACTGCAATAAGGAGTCGACGCCTGTACGAGAATTCAGGAAATCATTAACTGACAATGGATTGATCAAGTGTATTTTTAAATGAGAGATTGCCATACCAGACCGCACTGTTTGGTCACTTTTTGTCAATCTAAGTATCCCCCTTTGGTCGGAGAGAGACTCTGTCTCTGTATACAGTCTAGACCAACAAGCAAATTATCAAATTTTAATCTTATACTCGCCATCGACACAGACTTCATCACTTTTTATAAGGCCCATAGGGACAGGTTAGGCGCTTTTTTTAAATTGCCCTTGGCCCTCTGCAAACTGATCTAGCACCTCGGCTTCGTACACAATCTTTCCCATTCATAGGCTCAGATAGCGTACTAGATATATCATTTTATGTCAATTCTGAAAACATACTTACTTCCACTCAACCGCCCATAAGTACAGATAGCGATTTGACTTCCTCTTCTGATTAGAACCTTCTCGTCTTCGCAGTTAGGGTTTCAGTGAAGAATTAGTTTAAGCCCAACGTTTCCATTTCATTTATAGGCATATACCTATGTTCCCATTACTGAAGAAATGCAGAACGATGCCGACCACTGCTCTTTAAAAGACAGCTTTAGCGGTAGCAGTCTTAAGATCACTTCCATAGCAAGCTTAGTGGGCATAACAACGTTGCATGTGATGGATTTTTCCTGTGGCTTGAGTGATTTTTGTCCATAATACCGAACAGGAGTGTATACCATAATGAGTCCTATGACTGTTGTGTAAATCTACGCTTATTTCCTCAGTTTCCTACTGTTGTCCATATACTCTTTGTGAAACTGCCACATCAACCTTTATTCTCCAGGATCTTCTCTTTAATGTGGTAATTCCAAATAAGTCCGACAGTCAGAAGGGGCTCCTACGTTTTTAACTGTCTTACAGAAAGATTTGTCAGACTGGACCAACTTTCATCTACTTGTTTTCTTTAAGACAACTACCTATACCTAACCTAAACAAAGATTGACATTGACTAAGTCGCTCCAGAAGGCTCTATGAACGAACATCCCATATATTTTTAAATTCCGATGAAGATGAACACATCTGTCTTGTCCGTTTTGTGGGGCTGACGGACATTAGAAACCAGTGTTCCGCCATCATCTGCATCTCATCTTCATAACTAACCAAGTGAAGGTCTTTTTTTTTTGTTCATGCATCGGAAAGTGAGATTCCACAATTAACTTCTGTCAGTATACAGTTGGGCAATGGGCTGGGCATCCCTTTGCTGAGCTTGACTCCCAACTCTTTACTCTTGAGGTTCCGCCCTGCATACTTATGTTTTGCAACATTATTATAACTGAGCTATTTTAATGCTGAGTTCAGACTCAATAGATTCACTGAACCGCAACTTTCAGCACGAACTTGTGGATGAGGCTATGAACTTTTGAGATATCCAAACAGCCATTCGAACAGAACAAGCTCGACAAAGTTCTGAAGGCATAAACTGTGACTCACGCTTTATGAATTGCGGCTCTATATTCAAATAATTGATGGAAAACTACGCCTGTGCAATACAAAATTTACATCTTCATCGTCATCCTTACACCATACACAGGCACACGAATATACCTTCATCGGCAGCTATAGCCCAGACAGCGACCATGTTATTGCGAAAATCTACAAACCGCTGAAACCTTTTGTAGGATAGGATAGGATAGGACAATTTCTCAACTTCGATTGGATTCTAAAAGTTGTCCGTTTCCATGCTCCTTCAGTGACAGCACTAGCGATATTCAAACCAAAAAAAAAGTCAAAAAACGAAGCTCCATCTCTGAATCTGTTTTCCTTGCACCATCCCGCCTCACAACAAATGCTTGTATGCGCGATTGTAAATACGAAATAAACTCCTTTCATCAGAATCTGCATCGAGTTGACAACAGCAAGAGGATGAACCCAACACAATACCGTTGCAAACAAGTGAAAAAAAGAAGCCCGACGAAATCTCATAAATTTGCGCTCATTTACGGCTTATTCATTCTTTCAGCGATTTCATTCCAAAGTTGTCATCATTGGAGATTTATAACTTTTCCTGCTGTTATCCTGCCTCCACTCCTGTTCGGACGGTACTGGTGCATTGTGCATGTCCACCCAGATTGGGAACAGAAAAACGCTTGTCCTATAAGCCAGAGTGTACCTGCATACGATTGGCGATGTTGTTTGGTCATTTGTTGGTCACTCTTCAGAATGGATTAACCGAAAAAAAAAAAAATCCTGTCAAAAAAAAAAGTTGAAAGCCCTCGGCCACGGTGACACATCAAAGTGCATTTTTATGAAAGGACAAAGGTCACTGTGAAATGCAGCATCATAGCGTGTATCGTGGTTATTAACACTCTTGCTGCTGGACGGGAGAGATCCTTTTTTATATTGAAAAGTGAACCCATTGTAAGGGATTGTGAATTTTTAATCCGAAAAGAGTGGATGGCAGTAGGGAATGGAGAATAATATCGAGATGGTCAAGTGATGAACAACAAGCACTTTTTTGTAACACTCTCAGTCGCATATACACCTGCTGATCAAGTCACACCCTCCCACAAGTAACCATACCAACTGCAGTACCACCCAACTCGTAAGGCACCCATTGGGCGTCCTTACCACGATCGCTATGGCATTCAATAGCAACCTCAGTTCCCCTAGTGGGGATAGTGCTCGCCAGCAGCAACCAATCGTCATCAGCCAGGTGTGCCTGTCGGCACAGAGTCCGCGTCTAGTTGAAGATTCACATTAAGATTAATTTATTGCTAAAAATAAGCAAACGCGCGCTGTTAATGATAACTCGTTTCGTTAAACAACATCAGGATCACCATATGCCTTCTGGCGCGAGTTATTTTCAAAAGTGAATTGTCATCCCGCGCGTCCAGCCAGCCAAACAGACAGACATAAAGGAGGCAACCAACAACTGAAAAGACTTGGCAATCGGCCCTCGACAGTCGGCATACAGAGCTACAAGATGCCTGAACTAAAAACCAGCCCATTGATCAGGTTTGATCTGATCATCATCATCATCATCATTATTGGCAGGGCACCAAGAGTCACAGCACAACAGCGACAACAACGACCAATGGTGTGGTGTTATTCCATGGCCTGATCGCAACGAGCACCGTTTATAGTGCGCAAATAAAAAACTCAACAACAACCGATGAATATGCGACAGCAGGTTGTGCTCAATGCTCAAGTGGTTGCGGCCGGTATATCCAAAAAGTTTATCTCCGTTTCTGTGTGTGTGCGAGGCTATAACAACAAACGCCAAAACAGCGAAATGCGACGGATTGCACCTGTCCGCAAGAGACACGCGTTTCTTGTAGTCCTAAAAGAATGCGAGGATATGAATTAAAATTCCACAGAACCTGATTTTATTCAGCATTTGTGCGTCTAAGCATTGGGTACGATCGTCAGGTCGACTTGCAGCGGAAGAAAGGATCTTTTGCAGTGTTGGTACAGTTGCCGCTGGAAGTTTGCTGACACTTTCATAATAATTTTGATTCACACTTCAACTGTTGGCGATATTGTTGATTTCAAATCAAAGGACTACCATCGACCCTATCTCGTTGTATGAGTAAAGGACTTACCTCTCTTCTGTTTTGCAACTCAGAAAAAAATCTATTCAATTCTTGGAAACTACGGCATGCGGCGGAAAGCTTTTACAGATCGTTTTGTGTATTTTTCAAACTGGCAACTCTTTTTTTAGTGACAGCCAATTTGACAGCTGACAGGTAAAAACCGATTTGTGCTATTTCACCATCGGTGGACTTATACCATACGGCCGCGACTGCTGGAAAAATTGACTTTCTGATTGCTCTAAAGACTGCGCTTATCCATTCGTAATCTTACCATTCCTAAAAATAAAGCAATAAAAATATTTCAATAATTGAATGCACCAGTCCCTTGATTTTTTGACGCATTGGCTCACTAGTTACTGGAAACGGGAGCCTGGTTTAACCGCTCAAAAAGACTCTTGCGTCAACTGCGTAACCTATACGGAAAATCTGACAACCATAACCGAGACAATAACTGGTTTCGAATTCCATGCGTCATGGGCAAGCAATACGTCACCGAATTATGTTAATTTGTACACTTAAACTCCCCACTTAGAACTCCCTAACCGGGTCCATCGATTCGGAGCCTGCTCTGAAAGTGCTTCTTCAGATTTTTCTCCTTGAATTCAGATGCTTCGTGAAATAATAGGACGCGAAGTGGCCCTCAAAAATATCGGTTAAAAAATAAAAAGCGAGGAAAACTTTCCACCCCCACTGTACGGCTGATTCAGCATTCCGTAGAAATGTCGATTTTAAATCGGACGCGCACGCGTACATGCATCTTGATCAATGTGCATCTGAGCCAAATGAATTCCGGGGCGGCAATCGAATCATCGCATCGCGCTGATATAAAAACCACTTAAAGTAGGAAACACAGAAGGCACACACAGCAACAAAAAAAGGGACCCGGTTAAGAACAGCAAACTCGTGGCACTGTCGGCAGCCCCCAGGAGCGAAATGTATCGGCCGCATGCATGCAATCATTAACTTAGCACAAGTGTCGTCGGTCGTTCAGTGGGCATCGAGCATCGCAGTTGTTCTCCATTGTAAGCCTGGTGATCTTTAATGCATCACATGGAACTTGGACATTGCTGATACTCGGTGCGGACTAACTGCTGCTGGCAAGGAAATGAAATCAATTTTCCGAAACGAGTTCTATTAAGTGGACATGTGGAAGGCACGTCGCTACATCAACATTACACACTAGAGTTGCAGCTCCTGATAACTGTGAACGCTTGGAATGTATACAGGAACTCCCGGTGCCATGTTAGATAAGCGGATTCACTTTCGGATGTTTGTAATATGCTGTAACTCGTGCTAATTAACTCTGGAGAGGGAAATCCTCGACGAACAACGTGTGCATGACATGTGTGTAGCATTTCACTTAGGCACTGCCTGTCATCATGAATACGAATCGTAGTTCTTAAGCGTTATTAGCTTGGTAGCATTTCATAATGTGGCAGAGATGCCATGGATCGGGTAACAAATTAAACCGCAAACAACTTCACGTATAATGAGTATGTAACTATGGAGTCAACTTTGGAACAGCTTTTTTCCAATTATGAAATGAAAATGTTCACATTGCTATATCATGGTGAAGGAGTGGAATTAGGAAGTGAGGAACAGTCTCGAAAGTTTGAGATGCAGGTAGTTCCTGAAAAAACATCTAAAGATCTGTATGAAGTTCTCCCACATACAGAATTGTATTGACATCTTATTAAGTGTAACAAGCTAGGTAGTCGGTAAACAGAGGTTAGTGAGTGAAGCTGCAGCGAAAGGGGTTCGAGGTTCGACCCCCAACAATTCAAAACTGCTACAAAACTTTGTGGTCGCTCCTACACCTACAACGAGCACTTGATAAACATCCAAGAGTCCAAATGTTGTCGGATATTACACTATTAAGCTACTAAGATATGGAGCAAGATTGTAGGTCGTTTCGAAGCGTTCCAAATATTAAAGCCGAAGAGCCAGTCTACCTACCTGCCGACCTATGGTGCTCGCGTTCAATTAAGGCTTCAACCAGTTAAAGACCTTTTCGACTCGTGTGCGACTCCGTAACCTACGCTGCCTTGAACCTTGAACTTCTAATTCAAAATCGAGGACTACTTCCTCTAGTTGACTTGCATTCGCTACAACTCTTAGCTATATTGAACGTCCAACGGATAGTTGTTGGACTAAATCGATGATAGAGCTTAGAGGTCGTATAGATATATTTTACAATTGAGTACTGTCCTCTAAAACCCGTCAAATCAGACGCAGAATGAAGATAAAATGGTTTTCTCGAGTTCTAATGTTCCCCTTTTGGAATAGGTTCAAGAAGGACTGATGACACTTGGAATAGGTTCAAGAAGGGCTATCTTCTGCAATTGTATTCGTGAGAGAAAATCATGTCAACTTGAAACAACAGCATCATGACTAATATCCCTATATGCTCCATAGGAATGTTCACGGATGTAGGATGCTCAGCGGTCCCTTCAATTACTTTTGAGACCCAAAATCATTCTGGGAAATAAGAACAGAGATTAGGACTTCATTCAACAATCTCGTCCTGGATCGCTTTGACAGGAATTCCGTCGCACATCTTAGAAGTCGGGCTTCGTACTGTCCATTTAAATGGACCCACCTAATGTGTTAGCCTTTAAAAAATCCTAGAGATACATGAGGGTAGCTATGATGAGAGAAATCCTCATATCAGGAGTCCGGAGCGTGCAAATAATTTCAAAATAAAATTGTTTATTTAAAGTGGTTTTCCTGACTGTGAACTCCCCCATGACGATGTGAAACAGAACAACGACACACACGAAAGGACCCACTACAAAGTCGATATTTATCTGTCACAACCCACAAACGTCTTGTAGCCTTCAAAGTCCACCCTGAAAACAATTTTTCTACTCTTCTGTCCCGACGAAAGTAAAAATTGATCCCTCGACGATGTCCGTCCTTATCGATGTCACATCAATGTCATTGACAAATTGAAACGAAAAAGGACTCTCACTGACCATACACGACCAACTGTTGGCACCCGCACAAGCGATTGGAATCGACATCTACTTGGAAGATGATTAGAAAGTGACCCACCGAAAGCGAATTCACTTTTCTCCCGACAATTGTCCTGCCAACGAAAGCGAAACATATGTTTGTCGGTTATCCAATTTGTTGTCACCGCATCGCAAAGGATAATAAAAATCGAAAATTACTGAGTTTCGGTAGCGGCATGAACACCGGGTTCCGCAACAGCTGCACACAGCCTACCACCGATTGCGGTCTCTCACAGGACGGACGACGTGTGCCAGCACCCATCAGCAGAAAACCAGCGCGTCAATATGTTCATACTTCATAAAATATGGAATCTTATGACGCCCCCCGTCTCTTTGGCATATCCAATCAATTCGTCAATTTACGAGTCGCATCCAGTTTGTGGATTTACGACCGAGATGAACTGTCATCGCATCCGAATCGGTTGGTCTTCCGTGAAATAGCAACATAAGGAGACTTACCCCAATTCGATTCCAGGATATCATTTAGTTTTCCCCTGCGTTTTGCTCACTCACGGCATTCCGACTGACATCCCTTTATCGCCCGCATCTCTGTGGGGATACAAAAAAGGGATAAGAATAAAAATCAAAAGTGCTGATCCCACAAGCAGGGATAAATCATTTTTATGGGTCAATTTATGGGCAGAGCAATCGCAATGGCAACCTTCCTTGGCAAGCATGAAACACAAAAAAAAAAAAATAAAAGGGTGAAACGTGTGTAATTTATCTCGAAAGTGCATTTCGGTACATGTGCGCCACACTTTGAATCGGCAAGGATGTCGATTAATCATCCGAAGACAAATTCCCTTTCGTTTCCTTAATTTTCTTTTATTTTATGGCTGGGGGGGCGGAGACCCGAGGTCCATCAACGTTTCAGCGCCGACCATCCCTGAAGAAGATCGATGACAGGAGATTCGATTTATGACTGTTTACAACGTTCATAAAAATTGCTTAATAATGTTTTGACTGTTGCAAGAGTTATGGCCAGCAAATGATTTCATTTCGATCGACGGGCGGCAGGCGGCGGCGTAGTCGTCGTCGTCGGCGGTCAAAAAGAACCAGGGGGAGTTGGCAAAATTCAGTTATCACATGAAGATTGTGGATGATGGTTGATGTCGGAAGGATAATCCGTGTGACGAACGTAAAATTCGCTTGTGGGGTGGCTGTTAACACATGGCAACAAAAGTGCAACACAAGCGATAAATAAGTTTTGATAGTGTCGCCAATGGGTTGTTTGTAGTCAAACTTAACTGCTAATGAAGCTGTTGACATGGAAGTAAAAAAGACTTTGTCAGACCAGACGGCAGGGATCTTTATTTGTAAACGAGGTATAATCCATGGCGGCAATGGTGGTGACATTTAATTTATCAAGTAGCCTATATGATTACGGTGATCATTTTTTAAAGTAAAAATACCTAAACAGTCAAAAATGGTTAAAGCACATTTTTGAACTATCAAAATTTGTAGGCTCTTGTAACTTTAATAAATGGAATTGACTTGGTTTTTCAAAATCAATACAAGATTACCAGCTTTGTAAGAATTGAGAAGGTAACCTAATCGCAATCTCGCATATTTCTTATAGTGGGAAGATGGTCTTTAGAGAAAAAGGACGACCTCTCAACAACTTATAAAACAACAAAATATTTTAGTTGGATATAGGTCGAACTACACCACAGCTCATCAACACTCATCAGGCTCCCTTAAAAAACTGACAGTTGAATTATGACAGTTAATTCTGCCCTAATTCCTTTTGGAAAAGCATTTTTGACTTTCATCTGTCATCTGTGAATCTTGCACCTAGCTTTCCCGTTTATTATACCAAGCTCAATTGGTACATATGGTAAACGACAAATTATTGATTTTGCTTTTAACAAAGCTTCGTCGGTCTCTCGAGTTTTTTTTCTCCTTTACCATTGCCAAACACGGCCTTATATAAAAGGTGTCAATCCGTCAAATTAGATAGGTAGAATTGGGCGAATGTGTACACCAATATTCTGATCACGGAAATCTATCCCAGACCACAAACCTGGTGGGTGAAGTGATGTCTTCATTTTGTTGTCTCAATTTGAGGTAGCTATTCAGCGAGCTAACAAGACGAGCAAATAGGTTGAAGTCTTTGTCTACCCAAATGAGATCTCAGTCGCTTTGGTAAAAGTTTATTTTAGTCTTTCTCTGCTGACTTCGTTTGAACCGCCTTCGGGGCTTAAGCAGGCTGTCAGTTTCCCAGCCATTGTATTCCTATTTCTAAACCAGGGCTACCAAGACCACGGCCGTTCAAAAGTGTCAAGTGTCGATATGGAGTAGGTGCTACTAAAAGCGCATTTCAATATATTCCACAAGAGAGCGGAAATCTGTCATAATCATTCTATTCGGAGTTGGTAAAGTCAACGGAAGGTCCAGTTAAAAAAAAACTCGGTCAATAAGGGCGCTCTTAAATAACTCACGGCTTCTGATACAGGTTTACATGCATTGAGTTTGATTGGAGGACCACAAAAACGATTTATATAAACTGATTAAGTCCTCATGGCTCTAAGAGCACTGTAGCCGTAACATGCCCAGTACGTATAAGTCTGACTTTACCTGAAGGAAAACAGCGCGCTTAAGGCAAGGCATTGATAAGTTCCCTGAAATCCCAGGAATAAAGTCAGCGGCGTTCTTATTTTCACATGTTGGTTTTTTAAACTCACTTCTATTTTATTCTTCTTCATAATGACAGCTCCTCTAGTTTCGAAAAGGCCGGGTAGAAGACCAAGGACCTTAATCGCTTTTGATTTTGTTGTTAAAATAAATCGGGATTTTCAAGGCGTGGTAAAGGCCCTTCGGTAACCTAGTCCAGTCTTAGTGAGGTATGACCCAAAAATGACAAAAGTTTGATAAAACGAGGGTTAGCTCTTGCCAGATGTCTGTAAAAGTCCCGGTAAATCCCAATTCACGAATGCACATATTGCCTTGTTAAAAAAAAACTACTATCACTTTTATACTTCTAGAATACACTGTTATTCACCTTCGTCCTTGTAGTAAATTGGTTCGCTTAGCTGATTTCAGACGATTGAAAGATTTCGACATGAAATGTTTTCCCATTTTTGGATGGCTTAGTTATTGGATGAGCCAGCTATCATTAACTTGGCTTATTTAGCGTGTCTTGGATTCAGTTGACTGTCAGGCGAGAACTTCTGATGTAGCAACCATAAAGAAGACACAAACAAGCCAAAATGAGGTTGCTCTCTGAGGTTGCAAAGGGTTATAAGTACAAGTAGCATTACACTTGCAAGATTTGTTTTAATAGCCTAATCAGAAGGTAAGTATATTTTCGGGAACTTGTAGACTTGAACGGTAAAAGGTTGTAGTTCTTCCGAACTATGACTTTAAAAGCTTGAAAGATTGACTTAACTTAGCAAAAGTGGTCTCGTCTTTTCGATTCTCTCAAGTTATCAATTGCCCAGACCCAACGTATATAGGTCTTTAGCACTGTTGCTGGAAGTTGCTTTCCAACCATTTGCTTTTTAGGCTTAGTCCAGTCGTAGATAAACGCGTTCCATACAAAACTGTTATCATTGAATAAGTTCGTGCTCAGCCGGTCAGCAAATGAACTTTGATCATGACTGCCACCATTTTAGCATTTTGTCGCCCCTCAGCACTTTCGGTTGAAGAGTTGTCAAATTTGATTGATCAGACTAGCATCGAACACAGCTTCCAACATTTTTTCAATTATTTTGTAAGACTTTATGAGCTGCGCTTTTACCTATATCGAGATCAGGGCTTAACAGCTTGAATAGGCTCTACAGGTGTCATGATTTTGAACAGTGACCAACTTTAGAGCTACAAATGTTTGCAACAGCTTCTCTCCTCCCAATATGTGTCCTTAATTATGTGTGTACCAATTTATTCAATGACTTGATGGTTTAAGAAAAAAGATGACTATGCTCAAATTATGTGTGGGATTAAAATAATCAGGCAAAGACTCAAACCATACATTCCATGACATACAACGAAGAGTACATCCAAGCCATTCAACGCCGTTCACCACCTTCTGGTCCTTAGATTAACTAGCACAGTTAATGGCATTTGTCAGAAGCGAGACATTAATCTCTTTCGATGACACAATCTTCAATCTTGACACAAACCAAAAAAGGATCACTGACTCAACTATTATATAGCAAACAGTAAATTTCACACAAATGGGTTAAATAACTCACAAGTGCCGCTATCGCCAACGCTCAGCCATATGTAGATTGTAGATGCAATCCATGCGCACCGCTGTTGCAGTGCCACACAGGTAGAAACACCGCCGTAGGACGCGTCTCCTCAAGTGCGAGTGTGGCCCGTAATAATTGCCCCGAATAACGAAAAAGGGCTGCACTGCGATGAAATTTCATCAGATGCATGAACTCAACCGTTTTGTAATTCAGTCAGACGGCACGTGGCACTTGCGATCGGTATCCAGTTGCACCGAATTTATTTAAAAAAAAAAAATTAAGAAACCGCATTCAAACGGTAACACATGATGCGATAAAATTGCAGAGATACGCCGACAGAAAATAAACACAAAACAAAGACGAAGGGCTAACAAGCAAGGGTTGCCACCAATACGTTGAACAACTGGTGTGCCCCTGTCCATGTGCGCCTACAACCTAAAGAAGACGAGTTCAAATTCGGCACCGGCAGCGACCGAATTGGCCAATTTTGTGTGAAGATGATCGATGCCGATTCGACCACATGTTACCACTTATACCACCCCATCAGCACCAGGTCCTCGTTTGGTAAAATTTATTGCAAGAAGCAAATTTTATTTCGCAAAAAAAAATCAAGAAGGACGGCCAAATGAAAGAAGTCCTTACGATGCAACTCGGATGCACCGAAGCGTACTCACAATATGTCACCTGAGGATTTTTGTTATTTTTTTTTTAACTGGTTGTACCGTTTTAATGAAGCCCAAGTGAGGGTGGTCTTCGGCGATGCCGCCTTGTGTGGATGACTTGGAGTTAAGAGTGCATTTTTTTCCAGCTCCTTCTTATGAGGGATGACAGGTAATAAATTGCTGCGGTAAGGTGGAAGGAATTAATTATTTTTTCGCCGTCTTCATTTTGCTTGCAGAAATTTTTGCAATTAAAGATTGTATCACACTATTGTAATTAGTAAATGTCAGAGTGACGTTTTTATCGGTCCGATGCACTGGGCGAAATATATTCGGACAGTGTTACCTGGTTGGTAGTAAACAAAGCTCTTTTAGGGAAGAAGATGTGTCGAGTCATGGACAATTAATTAGGAGCTGAGGTGGTCGTTTTATGGCACTTTCACTATGGAGGTTGGTTGTGTATGTAAATATGTGAGGGTTTAAAAAAAAAGGTTTTTTTTAACGAAATTCTAGCATCTGGCTATATGTATTTGTGAATGTTAATACCGAGTTCTGTAAAGAAGGAGAGAGCTCACGTTGTTGAACTTTTATGTAAGAGTACATATAGGCCAAACTGAGTGAAGCCGCACGCTATTTGACTTATCCAGTGATTCGGAATGGACCGCGCCATATTTAGCAAAAGGTCCCTTTAGGCAGACAGTGACGTCGACACAATGATTGTCCGACTAAGGGTGCAGCCACGCAGTGAGCTACCAGCGACAGATTAAGGTCGCTCGAAAAATTTAAAACATATAAAATGGTATGGCGGTGGCCACGTAAGCCCTGAGCGATTAGCGATTTTGTTATAGACAGGGTGACGTCGTTCAACTGCTCTGTGGCTTGTCACTCACTGCGTGGCAGCTCCTTGTCTACCAAAGAAACTTCCAAGCAAATTAAAACTTCATAAAATTAGTTTGCATAGACCAACTAGCAGCCGAAGTGTCAAGCTGGTATAGGAAGCGGGTTTCTTCGATTAATTAGTGACGAATTGGTGTCCGCCTAAGGGAGTGTAAAATGCATTGATTTAGAAACAAAAAATCGAGGTTAGATAAATTTGACTGCCTTAGGGCTCGGGACTCGGGTTGGACCACAAACTCAACCAACGTGCCCATCCATCAGACTCGGTCTCTGGATATATATAGAAGCCTCTAGTTACGCTTACCAAGTTGGTTGGTTGGCTCGCCACGTAACGCTAAGTGGAACCTATATGCTGCAATATAACTCAGGGGTAAACTTTAAGGCGCGTTAAGCTGGTGGAGTGATGTTCATACTTTTCTTGTGACCCAGCCATCTCAACTCTTCTATCTAAGGCCCTTTGATCAGCTGAAAACGTCGCTCGTTCTTCTGCATGAATATGCAAACTGGACCGTATCGCTTTGCAAGAATCTTTTTCTTAAATCGTCCTCAGAGGTCTCATCCTGAAATTAGGGTAAAATATGAATGAAAATCAAAGTCTACATTTTATTTAAGAACACTTTGGCGAAATGGCCTTCTAGGACATTTACGTAAAAATTAAATTTTCAAGAAAATCTGAGCAAAACATCAGTAAAAAACATTTTTTTTTAATATGTACAGAAATATGTACCTTTTTGGGATTTCAAGGAGACTTTCTCATAAACCGTGCTAAAAAAAAGCCAAATTCTCATAAGTCCTCCCAATCCTAATACTCTCATTTCCATACGAAGCCTACCATGACTCGCATGTGCCTAGCTTATTCGACGTTTCAATCTGACGTTTCATCGTACAGTTCGGAGTCACTGTCTGGCGAGCCATAAAAGTTATTAACTTGAAAAATTTCCGACGCTCTTGAGAAAACACAGTCTAGTCGCTGCCTTTCAAAATTTGGTTGGCAGCTAACTGATTGGACTTCTGAGCGTGCATTTCGAGCTTCAAGGTTTTATACCTTTTTAAGCTAGCACATAGCTTACATTGATAACAAAACTCAAAAATTTTTAAGCACTAGGGTCCATAATAATATAGTAAGGTTGATAAAAGCTAGGTCAACTATGTACGCAACCCCACTTAAGACGTGATCCGCTAATTGGGGCGACTTATATCGACAAATACACACCTTGGCTTAAGCCAGCTTACTCCCATGCACTCCTAAACTGATTATCCCTTAAAATTCTCTCAGAAAAATGCTGAAAAAAACACACTCCTTTCACTCATCAATTTGATCACAAAACCTACCAACATCGTCCTTGACTCCCTCTTAGCATCGCAATTAGAATAACAAAACAAAACTTATTAACCCCGTGGAACCATCCCAACTCAAAACATCATCCAGGTAAATACCGACACACAATAAAACAATTATACAAGGTCACTGATGAGAAAGGGTTATGTCACTGGCACCATCATAAATTTAATGCATGTCCTCCTCCTCCATCTCGTTGTGATTGCATCTCACTTTGCTCACTCCTTCTTCGACAATGGCTGCTGTGGCGTGCATGGCATTGCTCTGCGAACAGAAAGTGCAATACAGGTCATGTGGCGAAAGATTTTCGAGCTCAGCGTTTAGCGGCGGCTACCATTTATATGACCTCGGGTAAGCTAATGCACAGCACATATACAGATACAACTCGTTGTCCCTCGGTTGTTGCACGCCTTTTGTCAAATATAATTGTTTAATGGCTTCGAGTGCTTCTTGTTTATTTGCGGCTTTGCGCTCGGTGTATTTTACGAGTTTTGACTCGCTATAGCTGCAGCTAAAGTGGCGCCTCTCTCGGGAGAATTATAGCCATCAGGACAATGAAATTCAAATTATGTTTGAACGGCAATATATCTACATCTACAATGAGTAGGTTGGGTTGCATAATGTGTTCTGTTTGTCAGAGATTCTTTGATGTTTTAATTGCTTTGTTCATTGTTTGTATTATTTGAATACAGCCTTGACAGGATAATGTGCAGAGGTGTGTACAGTGAGTCATCTGTATTTTTGTGAGTACCTATTTGAAAAGAAGTCAAGCATCTTGTTTAATTTCCCTACTAGGTGATTGTTTCAACAATAATTTTTGTAAGGACCTCACAAGAAAGAAGAAAAACTGCAGGTCCATACGGAGGACTAGCGGCCAGAATTAGTTCGCAATTGTATAAGGATTGTTCTCTATGCGTCATTTTATATGTTTTATTCAGTAGCGGGGGCAAGAACAGCCCCAATTTTGTGACCTTGTCTTGAGATTGTCTGCGCTCTTCACTCCCTCTGTTCATCCCTCTTCTTTTGCATCCGCATCCACATCCAAAGACCCCGTCCACACCAAGCTTAGATTATTGGTTCCACTCCCAAAGCCCTTCTTCAACTAAACCACCTGATAATTACAGCCATTTGTTGACAACGATTTTTTGTGATGACGAATAAAAAGGACCTAGCAATTTAATGCTGTATCTGTATCCAAGTGGCTGAGTTCAGAAGCTTTCTCAGGACAGTTTTAGATACCATAAAATTTGCTAAAGCTGAAATTGCATCTTCTGGCCCAACCGTATGTGAAACGATTATTATTACCTGAAAGCGAGGAGTGGCGTTCAATTGGTCATATAAAGGCGACACTTAGGCTAGACAGCCGTTGAGGTATACTTTAGTGATGTAAAATCCAAAAAAATGAAAGGTGACAATCCCGTTGGTCGGAAGCAGTTCCCACAATCATATTTGTTTTAGAATGCCGTCTCGTGTGTTTAATATCGGTGCTTCAATTTTACTAAAACTGTAAGCCCGGGATATTTGGCTCAAAATTATTACTTTTTTTTTTTAATTTCGGGAGACGTAATTTTGGCAACTATAGCCAGGGTATGCCTTTAATAAGCTTCACCCTTACCTTCGTTAGAATAGTGACGTGTGCTCCTTCGCTGTTACATAAATGGTGGGCCATCTAGTGGTTGCTTTTTAAAACATAGGTTATTTTGACACTGACAGCTGTTTCCCGCTCGAAATCTTAACAGAAAGTCAGTATCATACCTCCGCGGAACGATATAAGTGGCTTTACGCTTGAACAACGTTGGATAATATTAAAAACTCTTTCCCAAAGTGAGTGCTGTGTAGCCCAAACAGTGGGTTTTTTTCAAAGTAGCTTTGGCCGAAATGAAGCACCCACCGCTGGCCTGATGTACGCAAGTTTGTGCAAAAAGTTCATGAGACTGGTATGCTCGTGGTGCTCGTCTTCGTACGGTGAGCACAAACGAGAATGTGGATGCTGTAGACGAGAGTGTGAGACCCAATACACGAACCACTTTTCTTCGAAAATGAGGCTGCGAACCAAGTTTCGGTCAACGTTGGTAGTTACAGAGCCATGTTAACCGACCTTTTTTTTACTGAAATTGAAGACATGGAATTGGACGACCTCTGGTTCATGTAGAATGGCGTGCCATGTCACACAGCCCATGGCACAATCGATCTTTTGCGCACCAAATTCCCAAATCGTGTTATCAGATGTCAATTGGCCGCCTCGGAGCTGCGATTTGAGCCCTTTGGACTTTTTTTTTTTGTAGGGAAACGTGAAGGACCGATGTTATGCCAAAAATCCGGAAACGACGATATTATCCTAGCAATCCGTGAGCTACAGCCCGAAACCAGCAACTTTTGGAAAATTAGAGTGACAGAATGTGCTATTGCCGAGGTAGCCACTTCAACGACGTTGTGTTCCATAATTAATGGGAAAGTTTGGGCTTACTAATAAAACCGTAATACATGGAAAAATATTAATTATGTTCATTTTAATGTATTTTTTAAAAGAAATTTGTGTTTGGCCCACCCTGTACATAACCAAAGACTTAACACTTTGTGAAAGCACGCATGGTATTCTACGACCACTTTCACCCCTATCCTGGCTCTGACTCCCACAAAGTATTGATATCATCGCCTAACTGTAGACTGGTTCACGTGTCATCATATCAAAGTCACTTGTGCAGTAACCGCAATCCATTGCAACCACATGCCTAACCTATCCTAAGCACTTTTATATTTTCCACTCCACAGAAAGTGGAAAATGTTATCCCATATCAGAAACAAATGTCCTGCCTAACTGATATCTCCTATTACAGACCGACCGTCTGCGGGGACTAAACAGACAAGAAATACCTTCAGTCATACCTACCGAAACCATACAACTATGCACTCCCATTCCCGCAGCACCATCACCAGGAGTTGTATATTTCCTTTGCAGCGACAGCCTTCACTACATATTCTCCCACGACATGCCTTACAAATTATTCCCATATAGACCTAAGCCACATTCACAATTATTATTTCACATTTCACCCGGACACGACTTCGATCCACTCCAAGGATTCACTATATTGGAACCGCCCATGTACAAGTATTTTACTCATCTGTCTGGTGTCCACACGAGCGGCAGTAAGCTCTGCAGTCAAACCCTGTATACTGGTATAGACGAGAGGTAATGCGATATCCTTTTTAACATGACATTTAATTAGAATTCCAACTTCTGGAGATTACGATGAAAGAGTTGACTGTGCGCGTCCGTCGTCGATCCTTTTCCGGCTGCACTTTATATGTTACATTTCGGAATGTATGCACATACACAAAAGGAAGTGGCTTCCCTTTTCCGTAGATAAATTAGAAAAGATCCTACTAGGAGGAGGGTGGACGCCTTAAATTCGTTCGTTATGGCCAAAGGCTTCACAGGTTCATTGTTGGCTCTTCAAAAATTTATTGAACATAAAACGTTCTTCCGGAATGCATGTGGTACCCATTCCGCCGCAAGGACTTTTATAGGGTTAGGGGCGACCGTTGACTTGCTCCGATATTCAATCAGCCGCCCTTCAGATGTCAGTGCATGTAAAAAAGGTCAATTACAACGATGGACCAGTATTGTTGTTCTCAAATTTAATTTCTTTTAAGTGCACAGTGAGGGCTGCCATATTTTGTTATGTACCCGAATGGACACACATCCTTTCGGTGCGATGTTAAAATATCGTTTCAAACTGCGGTAGGAGTGTGCGATTCTGACATGCTGCCATTAATGCCTACAAATTGACGATTTCACGTTCGCCATTCGAAAGCATAAATCTCTCAGATGCAGAGAATGTATACTCGTATATGGCGCTCGGGGTAGAATTAACGAAGGGAATTCGATGAAATCGGAATTAGCGGCCTCGGGGGGTAATTAATTGCTGTTGCGCTGGAATATTTCAGCAATTTCGCTGTGACTCGTTTATTCCCGCAGTGACTGTTCAGTGTGGTCAGTCCCTGACACATTGTAAATAGTATGCATGCGGATGAGGATTCGGAATCCGATTTCCGCGTCCATTCATTGGGATGAGCCATGCGTGCCGGAAACGAATATGATTTTTATTATTTTAACAAGACGGTTGTTAAGCTGGGCTACGGACTGGAAGTGCATTTTCTCAAAGGGCCACCCAGAGATAGGTCATTGGGAACGGAACTCTACAAATCAATCAAGATCTAGAGTCGTATATGGGTCCTAAATGTGATAACGAGTATTGGAAGTGGGCTGTTCATGTATAAGCTGGTTTTGAATGTGACTTCAGTGCTAAAATTTATAGACTTTGGTCAGAATCACACGGGAGTTATATATCTTCTCTCCTTCGATGAACCAAGCATGTGGGTTACATACGCCACCGATACGAGTATCTTCAAGAGAGCTACTGTAAAGCTCATTGTCATCTTTCAAAGGTATAACCCTTCCCGTCTTCTCAAATACTCTCCAGGGGGTAAAATCTGGTTCCGTGAAATAGTGAAATGAAAATGTTTTTACCCTTTCACCGGAATTTCGATTCTTGTTCTACGAAAATGTGAAACCAAACTTCAAATATTTTCATATGAATAATTTTTGTTCACAACCTCATTTTGAAGTGATTGTTTTTAGTGAAAGATTGAAAATTTATAACCTGTTATCGTACAACACAGTGTGCGACAACCACGATAGTTTCACTTATTGAACGAGAATCGCTTTTTAGTTCCGAGTGTATCGAAAAAATGAAAGCGAATGTGAAAACGATTTATTCGATTTACTCTTTTACAGAACCAGAATTGACCCCCAGCATACCCTCGATGCTACCCCATAACACCCTCTGCCGCAGCTACGCTTATACAAATGAATATGAAACAGTGTCTCAAAAAATTCCTTTTGAATGCCAAAAAATAAATCAAAAACAGCTCAATTCAAGGCATCGACTTCAAAAATGTCACCGAATTTTCGGAAATCCACTTTCCAAATCCAGCTTCCCCAACATACAACGTCTTCATTTTCAATAGGTCCCGTAAATTGTGGTCCCAAAACGGGACTTAAGTGCTGATTGTGTTTTTCCCTGGTAGGAAATCGGAAAACCGCCAAATAAATCAATCAAACAACCATTGCTCATATGTTAAAACGGGCCTCATTTGTAAAACCATTTGACAAGTTGTGCCATTCCCGAGAACACTAAACAAAAAAAAGACACTACATCAACAACCTCCCTATTGAAGGGAAGATCGTTACCCAGGCTTGGTAGTTATAGCTTATAAAGATTATATTAGTCTACTGTAAGTGATATTGATAAATAATTAATAAATAAATAGCTAAAAAACTTATGAATCAATTTAGAGATTCGGAACAGAAAAACACTGACCTTTTGTTTATTTGTTTGTTGGACCTCCCTTTGAATAGCGGAACTCTGAATTTTCAAGCGTTCTCAGACCCGGAAAGTTGAAGACCAGAGAGGTCATTTCAAAAATGGAATCAAGTCTAGCAAACGTCTTGTAAACCTTTGCACGGAACTGGCTTCATGGGCAAAACTACAAAATCGCATCAGAAAGACTAAAATGCTTCTGCATGCTATCGCTAAATTCCTTGTCAAGACGGCAAAAAGCTGGTTCGCCAAAGTGTTCGAAACAGTCTCTTTTACGTACCTACTCGTATATATCCATAATAGGAAAATCTTGAAGACCTCTTTGAGGAATTTGAGAAGATAATCGGTAGAAAGGTCCTAAGACTAAACGGTACCCCAAAAAATGAGCCCTTAAAATCGTTATTTAAGCATTACCCGACATATTTGGAAAACTTTTGAACAAGTGTCTTCGAAAAGAGATTTTTCCTGAGCCTCGAAACCACCAACGACAAGTTCTTCTTCCGAAAGATAAAAAGAGTCACAACGAACCTTCCTTTTATTGTTCTATTTGAGCCGATAACATACAATAAGCTGAGTAGAAATGACAGGAAGCCCCTCGAAATAATAAAAAGGTTTTCGTAAGTCATGATTTAGAGTATTAAGTAATCAAGTGCAGTCTTACTTTCTGAGTCAAATCTGTATACCGCCTTAGAACTCTTAGCGGGCCGCCTTCGCATTTTATAAACTGTTTCCAATGATGAGATACTAGTCGCATTTTCTGTGCTACTTAATTAATATACTCGCTGACGAAATGGAATCAATAAAAAACGAACGAGTCCGACATTGTCGGGCTCATACCAGTAATCGATGTTTAGGTGCCTCGTGCAAGGTTTCTTCCTTTTTTTATAGCTTGTGACAAAACGGCACATGCGGGAATATACCTCCGAAGATTCAGATTTGTTTTGGTACAAAAATTGATCAAGAAATAACGCCGTAATCGGTATGACAAAATGTCGTATAGTCTATTGATATACCTACTGCAATGAAGAAGTCGATAAAAATCAAAGTAAGTATATGTCGAAAGCTACTGGAATTATTTCCGTGAAAGCTTACTCCTTTCTTCTGTATGGCTCTTTTTTAAATATAGTTTGTAAAAAATCCGATAGGTGGCACCTTTCAGTGACAGCAGTGTCTGATGTCATTCTCTTTGACTGTATCAATCACTGGAGGGAACCTCTCAACAATCGAACAGTTGTCATTTTTCTTATGACAATGATGGCAGCTGCGAGGCATACCTGCCATGAGTTTGACAGGGCAATCCGCATTTCATTGACTGAAAAGGTCTCGAACCATGCTTCTCAGCAAATCAAAGGTAACTTTGGATTATTTGTGGGATAAACGTCAAAGTATACATCTTCATTAAGTAAAATTCGTCTCAGGGTTTCAGTCTTCCCCCGCAAGTCATATAACTGACTGAACCCCAACATAATCTGACTGTTTGTATAATGGCAAAACCGCACCAAAACGACAACAACATTAACAACTTTTTGCAGACTTATGGAACAGCTACTACACCCCACGGTTTTATGACCTCTAAAGATTTATATTCGTGGCATCTCCCCACTGTCACGTAAACATTCTCTCATGGTGACAATCCGTCTAACCAAAGACTGCGACAAAACCCTATTTATCTGGGCCCCGTAAAAGTGTTTACCTCTTTACGGCGGCGTCATCTCCTATCCGAATTCGGGAATTCCAATCCAACCACAAAAGTTATAAAACAACTACAAAATCCAAATTAAATCACATAAAACACAACCTAACCCTCCGCCCGTTTGGGGTAAACAACTTTAACCCAAATTCCTTGCACATTTCCAGCGAACCGCGATTGTTAGTTGCCTCTGGGTGTGAACTGTGAGTTGCCACCGCACCGCGCACCAGCATTAAGTAATAGAAAATACCAAATCCCCCCGAAAAGTGTTTAAATTTCAAAACGCCCTCAATTATGTGTCAACATGATTTCCACCGGCCCCCCTCACGGAACAACAAAACAAACAATCGGTCCGGCCCTGCCGCGGTGCGCAAACCAAACAATAGGAGCGCGCGTGGGAAAAACAATTAAAAAGGCTGTTGCCACCAATTTTGTTAGTTGAATTACATTGTTATCTGCGGTGGATTTTGTTGCAGTAATAACCGCCCGGTAATTGCAATTAAAAACGAATTAAATCCAGCAAAAGACAGACGAAACGATGATGCCGGAGGACTGTACCACCAGCGACGGCGGCGGCGGCCGAATTAATTAGAGCATCTTTCCGGAGACGATGGCGATGTGCGTGGGATAAGAAAAGTGCTGGCCAAATCGGTACATGGCAGAACGTGCTACACCGATTAACCCATAAATCAAAAAAAAAACTTTCGGCACCGTTCTGGCCAAGAGTTCATTTGAATTTGAAGCTGACCCCCTGCGAGAGAAAGTATGCCAGCGGAGGGGAAGGAAACCTCTTAAAAACGCCGCTGTCAAACCACACTGGTTCCGTAACCGAGATTCGGGAATCATGCGTCTCATGCAAGACCTAAGCTGGCCAATCTTTGGCCCAATCGGGATTTATAGAGCGCGTCGCAAATTCATCCACAAGATATGGCATTATGCTCAAACGGTAGCCGAAATTTTGAAACGTTATGACGGAGCTTCGCGAAAACCGCTGCCCCAAAGGTTCACAGCGCGTAATTCGGCCGAAGACAATGGCCGCTATTAACCCAAATATTAAGTGGGAATAAAAATGAAAATGGGAAGCAGACGGAACAAAATTTAACGGTCGGTGGGGTCATGTCGAATCCGTTCATAGCCTGGATTTCTTTGATTTTTTTTCCATCTTTTTTATGGCTCTCTGTGTGTACGCGCGGTGGAGTGTGTAGTAGCAACCAGTAGTACTTGCTGAATGTTTGGTTAATTTGAGCATGCAGTGCGGATGGCACTCTATGAAATGTTCTCACAGTAAAACCGGGTAATAAAGACAAAATGGATGAACTTTGTCAGTACGAGCAATAAAAGTGCCAAACAACAAAGACCGCTTGGAGTTGGAGTTGTTTGCTACACATTAACACGTTCTATAGGTGGTCCTCTTGAGTCTTGTCATTGTTTCACACCTCAATTCTGGAAAATGCCATTTCATTTGATTGGGAGAAAACGGCTCTCGGGGGGGATGAAGTTTCATTTGGAAATTCTTCGAAATAGAGTTTCAAGAAATTTTCACGCAAAAGCTCTTTTGTACTCCGAATAGTAGACTTTGAAACTTTTAAGGGATAGATTATATCAGCTGAATACCCGGCACAGCATATTTTTAGACACTTTTCTTCAAAAAGGTCATAAAATTTATCTTGTTTTTGTCTCACTTGATTACGAACAGTAGCTAAATCTACCTGTTACCATGTTTTAATTCAAATTAAAGGATACTGCGAGTTTTAGGGTGCAAGAAATATTTTCATACAATCCTCAGCTATGGGGAAAGGAAAGACATTGACCAAGGAGGAAATAGGCCAAATTCGACCTTACCAAGGAAAATCCATCCGTTTCAAGATTGGAGAGGCGCCACTATTTTACACAGCTTTATTAAGGACCAGGAGAAGAATGGAAAACAAAAACAAACGCAAAGGAAGATTCAGCAAAGCAACAACTTGTCAGGAAAGACGGGCGGTACTGAGAACTGCTGCAAACAAAAAAACTGCCCGTTCGTAATCAGGCGAGACGGAGTGTACATATATTTCAAATTTCTGTTTTCTGGGCGGAGTAGCCTTCGAGTTGTCCCAGAGGATTACTTACAGAACACAAACTGGTTCTAATTACAGGCGGATGGTTAACGTACGACCGCTTTAAGTGCATTTAAAGTCGGCTAGTGTTGCTAGTTAGATCTCAAGAATGCCTTGAAATTTTAGCTACACACGCTTTAAACAGGAATGTGAATACTCGACGCACCATTTATCGTTGGCAAGTTCATTACAAGCTAGGAATGTAGTGTTGGAAAAATTGGACGGTTCTAGGAGTAACATTTTTTTAAAGATCTCGATCCAAACAAGGTATACTACCTTGGATCGCTGTGGAAAAGATTTTCGAGACCTACGCTGTAAGCTAATATTGAAAATAAGAACACCTTTTATGACGTAACATACACAAAGAATTTGTCGCTAAGTGGCGCTAAATCGATATAGAGAGCCATAGGACAAGAAGAGCACCCACGTTCAGTCAATCAGCAACCAGTTCGACCAGATTAGCCCCGATATAGAAGTGGATTGCTTTAGTTCCAAGGAAAAGCTTAAGAAAAATAAGGCCACCGAACGGAACTCTTTAAGTACGGAGATGATCTTTTGGTACAGCACATCCGCCAAATCGATAACCAAGAAAAATGTCTGTCGAAATTGAAAGCTCTATATTAAACATCTACTAGACGGTCCTATGACTCCTTAACTGAGGTTTAAAGTCGTGTGTTAGAACCCCTGCACTTGGCAAGGTTTCATATTGTTCTTCAACACTTTAATCAGAACGTAGTAGTGAAGGAAGCCTTGTCAGATTGAGCATAGAAAATACTTGAAGCCCAGCCATAAGTTTCGAGGCGTGGATATCGTGGATATCATGGTCGCCAGAGGTCACGGTTTGGACATCTGAAATGATGGTATTCGCGACCGCAGAGCCTGGCCGACTCTGGTATTTAAGACTGATACTTTTCGCAGGTGTTATAAGCAAGCACGTATGCTAGACATCTATCTATCTCAAGAGTTAGAGGTTACAAAGTCTCTTTTTCTTCAAACCAAAGCAGCTTCTTTTGCGCTACAGATCTTGTTGAGCTTCACCTAACTAGCGTCTTTATTTAGTCATCCTACTTGGCAAAAATCGATTACAAAAGTCCGAAATCACAAATAGTTTGAATTCTGTTGGCAGCAAAGTCTGAAGTGCAGCTGTTTGAAAAGCTGTGCATCAATGCCAATCCCATTGATGGGTTTTCATTCCGCTTCTATGATGTTTGCTGGTCTTTCTTATGTACAGCATACCATTTCGCTAAATGTATTCATCAAAGATCGAAGTAAATTGACAGGGGCTGCTGCGTATTTCCTCGTCCTTCTACATTCAGCATCGAAAAGCCACCCGAGTCTTAGGTAAGCTTAAAATATCCCTATCTGGGTCAAAGTATTTACAATATAAATGCTCAGGTTAGGGTACAATTTTCTTGTTCAAACCAAACCTAAAAGGCGAAATTTCAGAAAAAAAACTACACACCATCAGATAAGTACGTAAATATTTGCTTTGTTGATAATGCAAAGAGTGGTAATGTCATCCCACCTAACAACCACATCACCCGCACCCCATTACACCCTCCGAGCTGTTAAAACGAACCAAAATCCAATTGTCTCAAATTAATCCTCATAAATCATCGTCGTTCCCAAAAAGGATGGCTGCGGACAATTCTCCCGCATTTCCCTGCAAGAAGTTACGATCTTGGCTGCGTCACACAAGACATAAACACAAACACTCTGCAAATTACCAACTGGGATGCTGATGGTAAATGAGTGCCTCCGGGCAATCAAATATTGTCTTAGCGCGCACAAAATTGTCCGTGAAAAGGACACGAAAACATTTGCCAACCCAGTCACCAGTTCCCCGACCGCCAGCCAACAAGCGAATTCGTAGAATACCCAGTACCCAGATTATAAAATCGGCTCTCTCGTGTTGGGATGCCGCCGCGTCGCCCTGCCTGCCGCACGCGGTCAAACAAAAGTTTGTATTGTGCAAAGCCGCGCTAAAAATCACAAAAATAAAAAAAAAAATATCTCTATATACGAAAATAATTTGTGGCGCCACGTCGAATTATCTTTGTCTTGCGTCGCCGTTAATGGTGTTGATGTGTTGTGGCAAAACATCGCACAAGTCGATGTATAGCTGCGGAGATGCACAGGGTCCGAGGTGAGAGGCTGGCAGAAATACCTGAGACGAGACGACGAGAAGAAGATTAAGAAATACTGGCAAAAAAAAGGAAGAAAAACATATAGCGGTGTTGTGGATGGCGAGGAAGTTATGTTGTGCTACCCTATTATTTGGGAGTCCTTGTTCGAGAAGAGACAGTTACGACGCCATCACCTCGAATAGGCTCATTGAATTTCGATTGGGTACGGCTTTCCTCGAAGGAATTGAGTTTGCTTATCATTCTCACCAAAGACTGTTATTCTAACGCCGTAGTCATCTCAAGACGCTAATATTCGGTCCTTTGTATCCTCAGGAATGTCATTTAAATTCATCCCTTTGCCAGTCACGCATTCAGGCGAAAAGTACATACTTGTTTTCAAAGCTTGTGCGTAGCTCCCTCAATAGCTCCTTTTTAAGTCTGCAAAATTGAATGAAAGGCGTTTTGACTACCAACGTGCGCTGGCTTGCTTTTGAATGTCCTAGCAGTAGCGGCTTATCTTTATGTGCTTGATATTTCTGTTCTTCAGTACCATGATCTGGTCTTATAAAAGAAGTTGGCACCAAGTGCAGCCTTTCCGCAACTGTCCCAATGATCCCCCTTAACAGGAGTGTACTAAAACTCAGTACAGTACGAAACAAGATTTATGAAATCGTTTTGTTCCAAGAAGCTTATAAACTCCGACTCCGTGGTAAGACAAAGAAGCCTAATTATAGCAATCATCTAGATAAAGGTGAAAGGTTTAAGCTTCAAGTTTCTATTGATTCTGTCAAACTTATTCAAGACACGATGTACCAAACATATGCTATGTGAAGCTGTGGCAAAAGCCACAAGAGCACCCTTCTACCTACCTAAGAGTGACGATGACAGTAGATCTACTCCTTCTTGCAAATGTCTCGTTTTACATTCAGTGTCCAAGCTTTAAGCGGGCCAAAGCATATAAGCCCTACAGCGGGATACAAGATTCACTTTTCTATGCTATATTCAAGCACTTACAATGCCCCTCCAAATCAACCAATCTCCCGAATGCTGCGGAAGGTTATTTCAAACCTTAATGTTTTTGACTTCAACCACAGTAGTTCCTCCCTTAAGACTGACCTCTTTCACCTTCCTTAGCTTAAAGCCCTAATTATAGTATATTAATTATATATATTAATTTAAGTCCTAGTTTTAAGTAGTTTTAATTTGGATTAAAAATTAACTTAACATTTAAAATCCACTGTTAGCTATAAAACTAGAATAGTGTTCACCATATTTTGGGGTGGCACTCGTGGCTCAAATTACCCCCTAAATTGTGGTCTTAAAAGAAGTCAGCCACTCGTAAAACTCGAACTGGGCAAGCAGCTTTCGAAATTGAGAAAACCTTTGCTATGTCAAAATGATACAGTCTGCGACCCAAGCCATTATGAAGGACACTGGCGACATCTGGCAGTAGTTTTTCAAAGCTCAACCAATCTGTATATAAAATACTACAGAGGGGTTTTCGAAGAACAATTTTCCAGATTCTTATAGCCCCCTTCTTAATGGAAAACAGTTATTTACAAGGATATATTGATACAATTGATGGCTGACGGTAGCTGCGTCAAAAATTAAGCGACAATTGTGAAGAACAAGGTGTCACTTTACGAACACACCCTACGGAACATGGTCCGATTTAAACAGAATCAGAAAGCACTGTCCGTCAGGGTAAGGTGGGAGAATATTCACTCAAAACAGAGCAGATAATCACATCTGAGCAGCGGAACAGTGACACATAAGGACCCGGGCCGCCTTCGTCCGAGCGCATGCAGTTCAAGGACTATGGACTTCCAATTTCATCTAATTGGATTGCAGTCGTCCTCCTCGCCTTCTTTGAAAGGCCTCTACTGCTGCGACAAGAGCCAAGTCAAATTTGTCTCTCAGTATAGTCAGGACTAGGAGGTGTGCCATTCAAGTGGCACAGTGGTGCCATGACCATTCCAATGGGATGATGGATTTTCGGTGACAGCCGAGAGCCACTCGCCCAGCTGCGCCGCGAAGAGTAAGGTGCACTCCCAGGTCCTTGATCCAAAGTACACGATAATTAAATGGACTTTGTGCGTTGCCGGGAGCCGTGTTTATTTTAGGTGCCTCACCATCCGAGACTCCGGTCAGATGTTTCCTTTTGTCTAATTGATTTGTGGCCGACTAATGGCTAAAGAGAAATTCCACGTCATCATCGCTGCTCCTGCAAGTTGCTGTACATCAGCCAGCGCATTCAAGTCGTAGGAGAGAACCTATATACACACAATCGAATCACTGTGTTTGCTTGACATTCCGCAAATTGATTCCATGTCACGTGGTGTATAGTTTAATTAGAATGCGGCATCGGTGCTCCTGTCCTTTGGCCTTTATCGGAGAGGAATGCGACGACCCCATTCGATACAAAAGGATAATTGAGATCATGGGACAGTGCCCTGGCAATTACTTGATGCCACTATAATTAAGATGCTGATAGTCGACGACGCGACGGTCAGTGTGTGTGGCATCCCCGGTGAAGGGACACTTATCGATTGAATTACATTGACAGGTAAATTGCACTTTCTTGTGACAGTGGGCCGTCAAAGGCTTGTTGCTATTTGTTAATTGGCGGTTGCGTTGCATGTCTTCCGACACTCATGTGGGAAAGCCGGACTCTTTCTTTGATCTGAATTGACCGAAGGTTGCAGTTTGTAGATTCCGCACGTGATGATGTTGACGCGACTTTCCAAATTGTTTACAAAGAAATGTCATAAAGGCATCGCCAGTTTTGAAAGGTGCACAGTTTACAAGACTTTCCGACGGTTTTTTTTTAACGAAGTTGAATTCCATTCATAAATGTTGAAGCCAATAGTTTGCATTTCATTTAAAAAAAAAGTTGCCAAGCCCTTAATGGACCCTTTATATACCATGAAATAGAATTCCAGTCAGGCAGGAGAGTGGCCCCCCTTAGCCTGGCGAGATTGTATGGATAAAGTTGATGGTTGATTATATATGCTGGGCAAAGTGCAACATCCCATCCTGTAACATGCGAAATCCGATTCCTCGAGCACACTGCCACTCAATAGTATTGATCCAACTGCACTCTACACAGAGACGCAGTCATAATGCATTGTATCATGTGCAGTCCGGGAAGTAGCCTCAGAGAAGCACAACATTACCAAGAAATCTCCATTTGCACTCAAGGACATTCATCGTGCTGCCATTCATTGCTCCCCGGGCGATTCTCTCTGAACACTAATTAGTAATTCAGATAAATATTGAACATCCTGATGAAATTGCCATTGAAGTCCGCATCTCAATCGGATGGCACTGTATCCCAGAGCAACTTCCTGGATGCTGTACCATGACGAACGAACCACTCCGCTGGGGGTCCTTTACTTACTGAATTATTAAAATTTCATCATTGTTACTGAATAAGTAAGCGAACAACTGTATCTATCCCATTGATTGGCCCGCTCGAGTGCATTCAGAGTGTATAGGCACCTCTTCCTCACAGGACCCAGAAGCACACTCACTGGAAGAAGATTGTCTCTAATCTCGTTTGGGATAAAGTTGGGCTCGTACGCGTTGTGTACTTTGGAAACTTTTCGAATCCCAAATTCAATCAAACAAAACTTGATTGCATCGTCATAGTCGCAAGCACAAACTTTGTGCAGTTCCGCATTGGCTGCGTCCGTCGGTTGGCCTTGAGAGCACGCCGGCATTCCTGGATCCTTTGGCACATTGCAATTGTAATTGCAAGTCGATCGTAATTCATGACGTCGAGCAATCTCTCTCGAGTACATGGAAAAACAATTACAACACTATTCGGAATTCCAGAGCACGCAATCACATTTGCGAAATCCTTGTCAAGTCGGTATAGTTTGCGCGCCGGGCCGCGACTGCAGGCGGGCCGGATGAATCGATGTTTTCAATCTTTAATGGTCTCCTATTATTATTTTATTAACGACAAAGTACGGTGATAACATGACAGAATGCCTCGGACATGGTGGCACCGTGAAGCGCATAATGCAAACGAAAAGGCGAACGGCCCACGCACAAGTGCAATCTTCTGGGACGCCTGTCCATGGGCATGTTCCGCGATGAGTTGTTTAATTGATAGAACTGCTTCAGCGAGATGTAATGGCTGATGAGCATGGCCGATTGTTACAGTTCTGCGGGGACATGTTGTGTTTTAACGACTCCGCGAGCCAAACTGGCATCGATTTCATCGTTCTCGTCCGTGCAGCAGGAGGTATTCCACTGAATGCGTGATAGTCGCGGTACCTGTTGTCATTGGGTAGCGTCAGGTTGAATTTTTGTTTCCGCTGAAATCGCAGATGGAGAGGGGTAGAGCGATATTGGAACGTCCTTGTGTGGTCACTTCGAGAAATCCCAAGGAAGGGATGTCATTATCGGGAAATCTTTGCGTATGTTTATTTTTGATGCTTGATTAGAGACTCTGTTGAATCTACGGTCAATCGTTGTTCTCATATGTGGCTTTGTAAGAAATTTAAGCAGCAAGTGACTTTGGGGAGATGTTGTTAAGAAAATCATAGAAAATGTAACAAAGACCTAGGGAATTCCCCATGAAGGATTGGGACTTCATGTTTACTGGTATAGATCTTAAAGGGCAGTGGCATATGAAATGTTCCTGCAAATTTCCGGACACTCACCAGTTACATTGAACTACAAATGTTATTCTCAGCTGCGGTTAACGCATTTACAATTTTAAAACTAAATTTATGTGCACCCTAAGCTTAACCGGACGTCTGAGATAGCTGTAACCCTTTATCGGCTTGAAGCCGTATTAAATGTCCAAATTTGGGTTTACTTTTTTTCCTGTGGTTTTCTTTGCGTTTTTTAGCACTTTTCAGGCATTTCCGGACGCTTTTTGGTGGGATTTTGGTAAATTTTTTACGCCGTTTTTTTGGGTTTAATTTTTGGTTCGTGTATGGGATATTCTTGGGCAGTTCTCGTGGCGTTATTTGGAGCTGTTCACATAGTTTTCAGGTCGTTTCTTGCGGTGAATTTTTGGCTTTATTTGTGTAATTTTTCGAATCGTTTCTCGTGATTCTTTTGTGTCGTGCTTGGGACGTTCTTAGGCTGTTTTCGTTGAGTTATTTGGTGTATTTTTGAGTTGTTTTTCGGGCGTTTTTAGGATAATTTTTCTTTAATTTTTTGCTAAATTTTTTAGACCGTTCTGCAGCCGTTTTTCGGGCCTGATTGTTACATCGTTTTTGGGACGTATCTTCCGGCGAATTTTTTGGCGTTATTTGTGTCAATTTTCAAATCGTTTCTGGGTTGTTTGTCGTGAGTTTTTTGGGTCGTGTATGGGATATCCTTGGGCCTTTTCGTGGCGGTATTTTGAGTAGTTTTCAGAAGTTTTGTAGGTTCATTTTTTTTATAATATTTCGCTAAATATTTTAGACCGTTCTGGAGCCGTTTTTCGTGCCTGATTGTTACATCGTTTTTGGGACGTATCTTTTTCGTCAATTTTCCAGTCGTTTCTGAGTGAGTTTTTCAGTCGATTTTTTAGTTTGTTTTTAATATAAATTTCGGATCAATATAATAGAAATATGTTGGACCGGTTTGGAAGCTTTTTCTTGTGTTTTTTGGTCGTTTTTGAAACGTCCTTCAATGCGTTTTTCTGACACTACTTATGGTGCAATTTTTAAATCTTCTTAGGACATTTTTTTTTGAGGCTTTTCTAGTTTTATTTTGCGAGTATTTTTATTTTATGGGTCGGTTTCATGCATTTTTTTTACCTTTTTGGGGCTTTTTGAAAGCTGTTTTGTGGGCTTTGTCTTGGCCATTTTTGGTTACATTTTTCATGGGTTTTTGGGGCGTTTTCAAAACGTTTTTGTGTTTCTTTTTGCCTTGATTTTGCGTAGTTAAATGCTGCATTCCTTATTATTTTATCGTTTTCGGATTATTTTTCGTGAATTTTCTTGGAACGTTTTTCAAAATGTTTCGGAGAGATTTCTTGGCTTTTTTTATTCGTGTGTTTTTATTATAAATGAGGAAAAATATGCCAGAAAATTAGATATGAAACTCAACATGAAGTTCTATTGGTACAGTTCTAACGCACTGGCTAAAAAAGCTCAGTGGTCAGTAGTCGACATAGAGAAGTCGATCAGTGTTACTTTTATTATTAAACTAGGGCTTCATATCTACATGAGGTTTGACATGTGCGGGTTTTTTGTTATTTTTCTATGCCTTGGTTAGTCTGGACTAAAATTTAGAGATCATTCCCAACTGGTCAACAATTTGGTAAGCTCGTTTCGAGCCCATTGGCAATCGTGTTGTTTGAATACTTCTCTGACTCGGTGGCAAATATTGAACTGTTTCGAGTGCTTTATTTTTCTTTCATCTTAATAACAAAAAACACACTTCCTCACACCACTTCATCATTATTTCGACTCCTTTCAAACCGCAACGACGTCTTTTAATCGCATTAACAGCTCAACCCTCTATACCAAACTCGTGTGTATCCTACATTTGGATTAATTTCCATTCAAAAAGTGCTCGTGCTGATGAGTTCCCATTCATGCACTCGTGGCGCAGTGATTTCATTTGGGTTTTCCCAAAATTCAATCAAACCCTTCGGCAGCTAAACGTGCCTCGAACGGTTTAAATCCGCACCGCATCAGCGTTAACAGCATCTGGCGTGTGTAATGCAGGTGCAAACAGTTTCGAGGAGCCTCAGGCGATGAAATCTCTGTCAGCACGTTCGAAACGCATAATGATCCTTCTCAAAAAGGATTCACGCCAGCCCTACCAATGGGTTTGGCGAAAATGTGCAAAACATTCAAATATCACAACTGGTACACTCCTGTAACTGTATATATACACACGGACATGTAGCCAAGTGACGAAAGGGGCGAAATGAAGAATTCTGCAAACAATGAGCCGATGGACGGGATTTAGATGCATCAGCATTCAGGACGCAGAATATCGGGTCGGATGAATGCAGCACATGGGACATTGCATCGGAATGCGGGCTCTCCTATCCCATGCCATGTCGAGCATCTGTCCGCCACCGATTGTGTTGGCATTTGTCACCTCATTATAAGGAAGACGCTGGCGGACACCGAAACAAATGACCTCGAGCCCAGCCCGAGGTGCTAACGCAAAGTGATATTAATTATCTGTTGGGTGTGTCAGAAAATGAAATCCGCCTAATTAGATGGCGCCACCCTCCACCTTCAATCGATAATAGCCGCGCGTGTTCGCGTACCATTTCAAAGGCCATCTCTAGATCCGCTTACGCATGCATACCGCTGGTAATTGGCTCGGCCGCAATTGCAGAATCACGCCAACACCAGGAGGGCGCCGAGTAAGATGCTGCGGAGCAACGCGTTAGCATTATCGATTACCGTGCAAACGATACCTCGTTAAGCGGGGCCGGGTACGAAACAACGTGGGCACTTAGGTTAAACATGGTCGTGACTTGGTCTTGGTCGTGGTCATTCGGTGTACCAGCTATAGTTGTATCTACCCATCGTCGTCGTAGTCGTCTTCGTGGTTGGCGGCGGCACTTCGTCTCTTGTGGCAGAGCAGTTGGTCAATGCGCGCCGACCAACTGGTTTAATGCCCAGTGAAGCTGCGGATTTAATGAATCGAAGCTATCTAAGCATCATCAAATAATTATCACATCGTTACGGGGCTGGAAGATATTGATTTGATCGGATTTGCAACATAGAGCAGCGGTTCGCCTTTGGTTCTTGTTAAGGCAAGAAGTAGGTGGTGTTGGGCAACACATTCCAATGTTCGAGCACCGATTAGTCGGTGAAGTTGCATTGGTTTCGATTGCAGCCACCGACGGGCGACTCAAAGCTGCACACGAGTGTTATCGTATGGAGTTTAATGGTCTGCGAAATGCAATTAGGGCGAGTGTAGAGGTTGGGTGTTAACCGCCTGCAAAATATGTGTTATTTGCGTGTTCCGATGTAGGTAAAATAGTTTTTAGTTCCGTTAGCTTATATCCATCACAATTGGAATGGTGTGTCTAAGAGTATTCGGAGGATTTGAAGCTCACTCGGAGGACTTTGATGGAGATCTAAAAAATTAGAACGTCCGCCCGTGCATTTTATTTATTAAGACGCGCGAAGGAATCGTAATCTATTTTTGGCTAAATGGACTGCGATTTTTTTTTTAATTAAATGGTTCCTTAAAGACACGTGTAGCGATCTTTTTCGGGGTGATTTTAAGGCAATTCAAAAGCAGTTTACTAGACAATAAGAGACGTATAAATCGACGAACAAACATACTTAAGATCGAACTGCGACCACGATGGGCTCCTGCATCCGGTTCCATACAAACGCTGCATTGGAAGCCGACAACTTCACCAATTCCGAATGTGACCCAAATGTATGCTTCAGTGACAATCACATGTCCTTTCCTTTCTGTTTCTAATCCGCCGCGCCGTTTCAAAAAAAAACTATCAACAATCCAACCGCGTCCATTTAGACTAAAATTTATATCGGCGGTCAACCAGAGCAAACATTTTCTTTTTCAAAAAAAAATCCTGTGATTCCTTTTGACTCAATATATACCAACGCTATTGTGTACCCACAGGTGTGATAACCAGACCATAAACCTACCGACAAAAACCAATTAATTGAGCCACAATAATGTCGGTACTGTGGATGTGGATCCTTTTCTTTCTATTTCCCACAAATATTTGCCCAGGTTATCAGTTCCCATGGCGGATTCACTGAAATTTACATTCTGCGGTCCTTTTCGACCATCGAACTGTTCTACTTTCAAATAATCACATCAAAGCAACGAAAATCAATACCAATACGAGTCGGAAGTAGTATGTGTACACAAGCAAAGTTTTCTACAGTCTTATCGCATTCAAGCAAATATTGGCAGGAAAATCAACAAGGATTGCAATTGACAGGGATACACAAATGTGCGGTGAAAAACTGAAACACAAAAATTACAACAAAAGCAAGAGCCCAGTGACACCAGGTGTTCCAAAACGCACGAAAGAAAATAAAAACGGGAAGCAAAGATGTTGCATCCTTCCTTGTGTATACATCCCTTTCAGGATGCAAAACTAGAGAAGAACAGCAACGCGTCAACAAAGAGAAAATCGCAAATTGGGAAGTATCTTTTCTATTAAGGGAGAGGAACAATGGCCGGACCCAGTGGCCATTTAGGGGCACGATTAATTTGTCTATTTCAATTCCACTCAATCATAATATAATGGCAGTCTCGGATGGTGGCCAGGTAGAGAGCGTGCATCAGATGGCCGCGTGGTGAAGGAAAAAAATTGCCTCAGACTACCTTTTAATACACAAGCACACACATCACACCTGCCATCGGGCTACTTTGCCAGAAGGTGAAATATCGACGCTGGCCACGCGATCAAACGATCAAATTACCATGCCCTCCTCAGATACAGAGTCCGTCTGTATGGCATGGGATGGCGAGGGGATACAGACGCGATCGGTGGAGGCGATTTTTTTGTTAACGCATCGATCTTGGATGGTTTTTCATATTCAGTGATAGCCGCACTGCCACAGGTGATAGGACACGATTAGCTTCGTAGGGACGACGAAGTCGACAACAAGCTAATAATCCGTGTTAATGTGCGTGATCCAGATGAATGTGAAATATGAGTCCTGGCGCAACATGCTGGAATGGAGTTTTTTTTTTCTTTTTTTTGTCGTCTCCTCCTTCAGAAGGCAGCGGGAAAAAAAGACTGCAAGCAACTGGCCAGATAATGAGACGAAGTGCAAGTCAGTACTAATAGGGATCAGAGAACGCTTGCTGGGGGTCCTTTTTTGTTGGATGCTGATATGGAGACCATGTACCTACACCCGGCGGCAGATTGTAGTTTGGGTGGTCCCGTTAATCATAAGAAGACGCAAGAGTTGCTTGAGGCGCAGCATGCCATTTTTTCGAATGACTGTCAGATCGGGCTCTTCGAAGTGCTTCTCCTTAAAACCGTAGGTATGTTGAGATCAATGAGCTCACCAAGAGTATAACAAGAAAGCAACATTTTAATTTTAATGAAAGCAACATTTTAATTGTCGCTCTGGACCTAATAGAAGACTCTCCGCAAATTGTCGGTCTCTTGCGTTGATGGCCTTTGGAGGAAGAGATTCAAAGACGAACCATACGACTTGTACGGCGACATAGGCCTAGTCAATAAATTGCTCATCGGTAGTCGAAGGTGGCTATGACATGTGCGTAAAGAGCGAATGGACAAAAGTGCTCTGTCGCGTCTGCAACTCCAACCGAGAGACTCAGCATAGTAGAGGAAGATCTGTAGGCTGTAGCATTAACGGCACGCACAAGTGGAAGAAGTGGATGCGGACATCAACCAGTATGGAGTGGGAAACTGTATGTTGTTATCCAAGATCCGTTTTAACTACGTCCACACCTAACTGTAGCGCCACCTAAGAGGAAGAATGAGTACTAGGTTAGGTTAGGTTGGGTTGAATGGGGTTGTGAGAACTCCACAAAACTACAAAGCTGGATCTAAGACTACGCTATGTAAACTACACTCCTTTGACCCCTGCAAAGAGGAAGACGAAAACGAAAGAAATCACATAGATAAATCAAATTTTCGCCCTCGCATTTCATTCGTTTTTTGAAAAGCGAAAGTGATCGTTTTTTTTTCTATAGAACTCTATCCCAGAAATCGATTTCAGTTCTTATGGTTGTATATTGTTGCCGCATTTATCACACTCCTAAAAGCGGTACTTTTCAATTAAGAAAAATCCTTTTTGAGATACCACTGGCGAGAGGTTGCTCTTAATGTATATTGAAGTCAGAAGGTTTGTCAATCGTTTTCAAGCCTCATGAGATGAACTCCTCAATTTTGAGAGCTCTTCTGCTGCCAGTACAATATATCCGCCCAGTGAAAATGGACATTACTTTCCAATTTTTTTTTACTAACTAAGGGCGATCACTTGTGAAAGCCCAATCTTTTGACGACTAAAACATTTTGTTGGTAACCCGAACGACAGTTGATCCACTTCGAAAGGAAAATCCACTTCGAGCACTGGCATGTTTCATGTGAAAATACCAATTCGTTCCATGACACTTTTCCGAATTTCCAATTTCGGTTGGCACCACAACTGTGAGGCCCAAAATACTACCTCGCCACTCACTTATAAGCCAATTTCCTTCCGAAATTCGCAAAATAAAGGCACACATTGATCCGGATTTCGGATCTTCATTAAAATTTACTGCGCAGTGACCTGTGTATCCTCCCAAAGTCCTGCACAACTATTTCCATTCCAAGGAGGTTTGTTTATAAATCCGTATGAAATAAGACCAGAAATAAATGTATGACCCTGCTCCAACAGTCCTACCCAGAAATCCAGATCGCTGGTGAGAAATGCAAAAAAAAAGGACAAAATTCCGCATACACCTCTATCGCAATTTATACTCCTAAAATGACAAAAGTGGGAGTGTTCGTTGGGCTGCACCTTACACGGCAGACACATTCCGCCAGTTGAAAAAAAAAATCTCAAACAAACAAACGTTGAAACATCAACCATCCGCAACAGAAAAAAGGACGACTCTCCTGTAAAAGAGGAGAGTCCTTCGCAAAATCACAATACACGACGTCAGCAAATTTATTTTCTTAAATTTTCACTGTTTGCAAATTTGCTCCTTTTTCTCGGTGGACCCATACAACACGGACTGGTGCGACAATGGGTGGGAGGGACGTTAGTCGTGAAACTACTGTAATCACCGTCGAACACGCTCCATTCAGATGTTAATGGCACTCAAATCGACATATACAACTGCGAAATTGTTGTCGCCGGCCGTTGCGAAGTCGCCGCCGACATACAATGAGGCAATGTCCCGTGACTGTCCCCAACCTAAGACATGGCAATTAGCCTAAAAGGATATAATGACATGATGTACGGCTGTGCTGTTGTAGCATGATGCTATTGACCCATCCGTTGCTGGCTAGAATCTGCACAGCTAGGACATGGGACAACATTTGTCTGATGTTCAGTCGAACGGAACCTACTAATGTTCCAATTAATCAGTCGAGAAACGAGTGATTTTCGGTGGCCCGGCCAAAGAAGATAGGATGTATGGGTGTATGGACGGAGGGGTCGAGAACGGATCTTTCTCGGAAGCGGAACCATGCCAATTTGCAAGTGCTGTCCGTGTATAATGTACACATTGTGTAAGGCAACATAGTTCATGTTTATCATGGCCATTTGGGTCTGTTCATTGAGGAAGATGTAATGCGAGTTGCTCGAGCTGGTGAGGCATCGGTCCGGTCCATTGTTTGGGGCATTGTTAATAAAACATTCGGGCGGTGTATGCTTTGGGCTGACATATGTGTGTGTGCTGCAGGTAGTAAAGACGCAATAATTTAGTACGTGGTTGATAAAAATGTACAACGTAGTGAGTTGAACCTATCTGAGGAGTGTTTAGTCGTTGAAATCCTGCGTAAGCAAAATTTTTGGGCGAATTTTGCCAGAGTCTTTAATTTTACCCCCGAGGGACAGTGCAGCAGTGGCATAGTGCCAATTGGAAAGAGATTCCAGTTAACGCAGCAGGCGGCTAAGGAACGAGCTCGCTGATGAAGGAAGCCGGATCCCAACCTGTGGAGGGAAGTTGCAGTCCGATCTGTTGTATCAGCCGACCTGGTGGCTACTTTTACAGTCAGTTTAGGATTTTTACGAGTTGTCTTTTAGTGTGGCGTTAAGAGGTCCGCTGCTGTCAAAGCCTCAAAATTGGCCAAATTGCTAATCCCTAACCCGGCATACTCCAGTCTTAACCCATCCGCGACTATTTTCTGTTTCTAAACATGAAGAAATGGTTCAACAATAAAAGATTTGGATCAAATGAAGTCACCGATAAAACTTTTGGCGGCATTTGTGACCCAAGAAGTTGAGTTTGAATTGGTTCCACGAAATTTTTTTAAAGTGAAGAAAAATGGTTTTCCGAAACTTGGCCGCAACCAATATAAGCATCGGAAAGGTTGCCAAAACCTTAAAAAAAATGTGTCCCAAAAATAGTTGAAAATGTTCCCAATTCATTGAGAACTTTTTTTTCTGTATTTTTGGTATATCCCACTTACCCATCTCACTATCTTCTGCAATTGGCCTTTGTGACTTGTGTACTTGTGTCAAATCAAAAGGCCTGCAATTTGACCGACTATTCGATGTCACTTGACTGCAAGAGTGCTGCCAAGTTTTTAAAGTGCGGATCTGTTCGAAAATATTTCTTTTTTTTTTTTGTAGTTTTCTGAAGGAATAAAACAAACGCAATTTTCACTAAATTTGTTAAGCGATGTATAGCCCAAAATTCTGTTAGAAATATCTATCGTTTTTTAATAATAATAATCTGGTAACACTGGAGCTACAACCAAATAATGTAAATATATCCAATTCTGTAAAAAAGTCCACTTCGAGTTGTATGGCCGCATTTGTCGTTTAATTTGACAGCCACATCCGAATGAAATTCATTTTTAAATTGAATACAACAAAAAATATTTCTATTACCTTACTGCGCAAGGATTATTTTGCAAATTGCTAAATTTATTCCACCAACTAGAACAAAATTAAATCCCCAATCAGCATATAAAAAGCGATCGCCATTTAGGATGCAAATGCAGCCAGAAGCAAAAAAGATTTTGTCGGAAACGAAAATAATAAATGCAATTTAGTGTCAGTCGACTGTAAACTCGTTGCATGTCATGCCATATTATGAATGGATTTGGCCTCCATAGTTGGATTCCATTGTCTGAATATTTAAGTAGGTTTACCAACTATAGGTGCGGTTCAATCTCTTCAAAATTAGAATCAGATGAAACACCTTGTGCTGGGCACAGCTGCCGTTGGGTCCTGATTTGTTTGCGTCCCGGGTCCACAGAAAACGAATCCAGCTGGAACGACATCCTTTACGCGGCGCGGTCCCAAGTGGACCGTAATAAAATTTCAAGTAACACGCCTAAGTAAGGTTGAGTAGGACGCCTCAACGGAGTCCTAGGTTCGCGATCCATAATTTATAGTTCAACCGAATCGAATCCCAAGCCGGGTGCTGTGCATATACCACTTTGAATGCGACACGTGCTGCTTGCGCTTGCCTGACACCGGTGACACATGACTTTGTTGACACACACAGCAAATTGAGAAAGTCGCCCGGGCTAAAGGACAACAACAACAACAACAACGATGATGATGGCAACGGTCGTGCTCTTCGACTCAAGGATTAAGTTACATAAATAACCCAAGCCTGTTACGAAATTTATATTCCTTAAGGTTCCTGAAAATTATCCTCCAAAGCGGATATTTACCATACGAACCGGCTACGACTATAGTAGCAGTGTGTTGGCTAATGACATATTAACATCCCACTTCCGAGCGAGTGCACCATCAGGATGTTGAGTCAAGGTGCACTCGACACACTCAAGTGTTGAGTCGTTCGAGGGTAATGCAATTAGTGGGGGACCCCTAACCGTGATGAAGAAAGACTCGTTGGCTTGGAAGAAGCAGAAATACAATTCTTGATTGTCCTGTTTGGTGGTGGTGGGTCTTGTTCATTAAATATTTTTTTTTGTTTTACGTTCAAGGTGATTGTGCGCTATTTTTGGCACGATTTTGGTTATGGTTTCCTATAGGGAAATGAGACCCGGAAACCTTTACAGGTTCGGGCGATTGCGAAACGTCGCCATCGCCATATCGGATATCGTTGTTTTTGCGGAAGGTTTTCAAATATTTAACATACAAAAGGATATCGAATTTATTTTCGCTAAAGTATTTCTTTATTTACATATTTACAATTGCATGCAAATGCCGTCAAAACGTTGGATGTATTCGAAGAGTGGTTGAAGGCGCCATGTTGTTTGTAAGGCTAATTTGGGCGACCTCTATATATCGGAAAAAAGGAAGAGGGAGGGCATTCGACTGACACTAGATTACATTTATTTTTCCATTTTAAGCTCCAAAGGAGCATACAACCATCTAGGCTCCTGAATTAATGGAGCATTCGGTGGACTCATCAGAGTGATTTAATGGGTAGAGGATTTCTAAATGCTAAGGTGTTGAGCAAGAACGAAGGGCGCCTACTTTTAAATTGAAAGCTCGGAGGAAGCAAAAGCTTCTGCTATGAATGTTCCATGCATTAAATGTCGGAACAAGACTCTCCTCAAAATCAGACGGACAGACAAGGAAGCTCGACCCTTTCGCAATCTCTTAGTATTTTAGAATGAGGCAGCGTCCTGGCAGTCCGATGAGGAGCTGATTATGGAAATATTGAGAGCTTGCCGGTTTATAACTGTGACAGTGACGGTTTAAACACCCCACGAAACCACAAGATCAGATTGTCCTGGTATAACATCGACCGTCTAAAGCAGGTTTTACACATTTATTATGTGACCATCTTTTGTAAGAAAAGCATTTCAACAGCAGTTCCCTACGCAAGAGATTTGCCGAGCTGTCAGAAATAATTTCAAATCTCACATTAAAGGTATATTTCCATTGATTGAAGAGAAGACACAAATCAAGGCACTAAAAGGATATCTGTTGATGAACCAAACAGCTGAAATCTTATAACACCCCAGTAGATAGCTTAGGTAGAAGATGAGAGGCTAACAGCATAGCGTAAGAAAATTATGACAGCGCAACTTCTTACAGAATTGGTGAGTCTTTCAGTTGTATCTCCAATTGTTACCTGATGAAAGACTTCTACGGATGTTGCTTAGTATGAATGCGGACCTGTTGCAGAAAAACATTTTTTCCACACATTTAAACCGTCCATCATGTGCCCAATTGAAGCTCTATAAATAAATGCCTCCATCAACGCACTGCCCCAGTTTTCTATTTTGGAACTCCTTAGGAAGGTGTCATTTATAGTCGATATTTTAAGACCGCTAAACTAGTGCCAAGGTGAATTAAATTAGCATCTGGACATGCTGAATGAAGGCCCTTCCTTATATTTTCAGTCCCTATTTTGTAACAGAAGCAATCTCCATCAAAATAAGCTGCGAACTCTGTAAACGCAAACACCACATGAAGCAATAAATCCTTTTGGCAATCCAGTCGATATGCCACCCACATAAAGTCCATTACTAAGCCCTCGCTCAACATACCTGTAAATACGTGTAGCTTATATTTTTCTTAACACGAAAAACTACCCCGCCCCCTCCTACTTTCCGTTTGGTAAATCGAATTTAAATAAATTTGTAAATAAAACAGCAGCTCTATAAATCAGTTTCTCCTTATAACGAACGAAATTTTAAAACAAAAACACAAAAAAAAAAAACAAATTAAACAAATAAGCACAATCGAATCTGTCGAATTCACATGAATGAAAAATATTCTGAGGGCATATATCAGGATTGGGTAACATTCTTGTTTACAGCGTTTTTTTCACGCAAAACATGTGGACCATTAAAAACACCCGCGTTGCATCTATGGCAACAAATGGAAATTAAAATTTCGGTTGTTTTTTTCCTTTTGTTGTTTTTATAATGAACACAGCGAGGAACATTTTAAATGGAGAGGTGCGAAGTGGCATAAGTTGTTAATTATTGGATATCCGATGAAAGGGAGATGGGAGTTGTTTTTCGTTCAATTCAATAGTAGTACAAATTAAATATTAAAAAGAGAAATAGCGCATTCCCGGCGGTCGCTCTGATTTATGACAACGCAGAGTTGATTCGGATATGTGAAGGTATTTAACGTAAAAAAATCCCAATCTGTTTAAAGGTAGCTCCGCCAAAAATCAGATCAAGTAAAACAGATATGGAAGATGTTCATTTGTGTGAGTATGAGCTTGGAGCTTGCTTTTGGTTTTGATTGGTATTGGGGGGTTTGGGGTTGCAAGTTGTACTTGGTTAGAAGTTGTGAAGCATGGTTGAAGCCTGTCATTTAAAGTGGCGGTTGCACATAGCCAATACCAGAGTTATGTCACAAGTCAGTTGTCAGTTCTATTGCATGAATAGAACTTTTTTTGAAGTCAGCTATTTCAAAACTGGGGTAATAGTGGTGGAGAAAATGAACATCTTTGCGGGGCAAGTCGTGTCAACCGAAAGCTAACTCGGTTAACTAAGATTTTTTAATAATTTTTCGAAACCGATTTCAAACCACTCTGTCCGGTGTAACCTCTACGACGGAAACGAGTTTAAGAAAGCATCATATTGGGATTGTGTGTGTGTGTAAGTGATCTTTAGCCAATGCGAGTTATATGTCAAAACAAAAACTGGGTTAGTGGAGAATTTCAAGCGACTGACTGTTAGTTCTTTTTTGACTCAAGACTCATCGCACGCAACCTAGCTCAAACCTCTATGGGATTAAATAGACTTTTTGGCGAAGCAAATGTCATTATAAAGAGAACAAATCTTTGGAGCAACAAATCGTTAACCAAATTTTTCCTGCTGAGATCTATACAAGGCACTCCCATATTTTGATCTATATTTGGAGGGTGCGAAAGAGTCTCTATTTATAAGACTTTTACAAGTTAAAATCAACAAAACTAAGATCCAAAACTCAGCCATTTAAGTAGGGCCATAGACAATATTGACGAGGATCGGTTTACAATGGACGAAGAGCCTCCGTTGAGGACGCAGTGGGCCAGGTTTTAGACTTCTGCGCCAAGGGTCTCAAGTTTGATCCGCGAACAAACTCAAATTACATCTGGAAAAGCTTCTGAATTTCTGAACTCGACATACACATGTAGCTCCCTTCTATTCAAAGTGATGAAGAGTATGTCAGCGTTTCTCAAGGCTAGTCAAGTAAATGAGTTCAAGGCTTCCTAAAAAGAAATTTGGGAACCGTTCCAACATAGACTGGGAAAGCCAAATACAAGAAAACGTGCTTGTACCTATGTTATTGATTCTGGAAACATGAACTATCAGCAAGGATAGCCAGGATGGCAGGATACGCGGTGGACCTAGGAGTATATGGTACAGAACAGTTGAGAAGAAAGCACGGCAACAGGGGGCGACCAATAGTGTCAAGGCCTGAGGAGATAGAACGATGGATTCAGGTTAGACGTTCAATAAGTAAGGATTAGGACGAGCGGTTGCTCTAACTTAATAAGTAGGCTATGGAATGGCGTTTCGTGGTATTGAGCTGTATGTAAATAAAGAAAATTTGTCTAGATCATATTTAAGCAAGCAAGGGTTTGGTGGTGTGGAAAGTTCTAAAAAATTCAAGACCTTCTACGTACATAGAGAATGAAGACCCGGAATATGTTTTCAATTACACCCTCGAAACCACGAAATATTTTAAAGTTATAATGAGGAGAAGAGCGCTTAGATGACTCCCTTGAGGAACATAATGCCCCTCAGGCAACTACTATAGACTCGGAGCCTTATCCAGCCAAAGAAAGTTTTTCGCTACAGATGCTCTATTTAAGGAGTAATCCTATGAATAATTTTGCCATTGGATTCGCAACAAAGAGGCTGCATTTTTGCTCCTTAACTCTCAACCACTCGACCTTTTGATGGCATCAGCCAGCATCAAGTGCTGAACACCAGTTTTGTCGTTGACAAGAAGAACCAGAAACACTGCAACTGATCGACCACTTCAATACAATATGCTATTATCTCGACTTCAAAAGACGTCTTACAAAGGAAGAAGAGGAGCTCGTCGGCTCGTCTGGCAAAAGCGCCAACCAACATCTCGAAGGTCGCTTATATTACTACCGAGCTGAATTAACTGAATTTTAGACATTTACTGTGACTACCCCAGCAGCGACTTGTGCAGCTGCAAAAGAGAGGAGGAGGAACCTATCTCCCATTCTTTATGTATCCTAAGTTCAATAAACAATTTCAATCCTATGGCCGGCTATCAGTTAAACAAGATTTTTAGACAGTTTGGACATTCAGTCATCAGTTAGAAAAAGTCAATAACCCATTTCGTAACTCTTTCCAAAACATTCACCGTCAACTGTCCCACCGTTGATGAGATTTTTAACCAAAAGATAAGGAAATCACTACTACTACTCTCTGACGAATTGCAGCCCACCTCCAGCGCACCACCAACAAATTTACTGCCATGCATCCAGAATCCCCCATCCGTATAGCAAGCGCCGCAAAAATTCATTGGTGCGATCCGAAAAACACAAACCTGTCATAACTCATTTCGAATAACTTTCCTCAACAACTCGTGCAGTTTTTAAAATTAATATTCGCCGCCTGCATTCGAGATACACTCGTATAAATCCAAAGAATTGAAAAGAAACGCTCATCCGGAGCGCGCCAACTAATTCCAGTTGATTAGTTTCGAAAATCCTTTTTCAATTAAGCCAACGAATTTAGTCGTTGCAATCTGTCCCATATTTCATGCTCTTGAATTGCATTTTATTTCCACAGCGATAGCAGTGCCACTTCAAATGGAAATGAATACGAAAACCCCCATTCCGCACCCCCAAAACAAGGACGACACACAGCAACTGCCATAATGCACAACTTTTTCAGTGCGGTCTCCGTTGGATGTTATTTGAATTTATCGCCCCCATTCCGTGGCGAAAATTCATTATGACCAAAAATCTGAGCATGGCAAGAGCAACTTGAATAGTCCTTGTTGTTTCACACCCGTCACAGGCTAACCTCAATCCGAGCTTATTTCAAATACAATATGCAACCGTATATAGCTAATAAGTCAATTACAGCCACGAACTATTGATTTCCTGTCATCGGATCCAATCAATTTGCCACACATGTATAGGTTGGAGTATGGTAAACATTTCAATTAAGGATCCGGACATTCAGTAAGTACCCACCACCTTACATATTAATAGAAATCGTGTCCCGGTGACGGTATTGTGACAGGGTAATGACATTGTCACCTAACCCCATGGCATGCATAAAGGACGACATGATAAATCGACTGGAGTCCACCTCTTGCTCTCGATCGGATGACAAGGACGATGACGACAAATTCCCAGTTAATTAATTAATTTTAAGCCAGTTCCGATCTGTGACAAATTACCAAAGCAATTTCGGGTGACTTGGCCTTTGGCTGGCTCGCTCTCACCCACACACACTCACTCGGATGCAGTCTACGGACTACGGAGTGCATCGTGAAAAATGGCATATAATTAGAGCGGCGGCGGCGGCGGCCGGCGTGTCAACCCGACCACAAACCCACAGAAGAAGTTTGAATTTTTAATCAACGACGACCAAGTGCCATGACGGAGCTATAATTGAGATTTACTTGGGCAGCACACATCTGGGAGTTATAAGGATCAGCAGGATAGCAAAAAAAAAAACTTTAACCCGAATCCAACGGCAGAGGCCAGATGGGTAAACTGAACACCTTGGCTGTGCATGCATTCATTCATATTCATCGTGGTCGTCTTCGGTCCGTTGTTGTCGTTGTTTTCTAAATTTGGAGGTTAGGTAGCCAAGCATTTGCATGGAGAGGTCGACGTGTCAGCTGTGCATAGAGTCTGTGTGCTGTGTGGGTCATTCGGAAGAGGAAGGTTTTTTGGACGACACTTGAAACCAAGGAACATCCAAGTGTGCTGAGGAATTCCTTTCGATTGGAGTTGCTTTCAGGTCTTGCTTGTTTTGGTGACCGATCGACCCTCGGTATAGTAATTCGATGCCCCTCGTGATGGAATTGTCGTGTGCCACCGGGTGTTAGGTCTCATGTTGTTTTGTCCCTAATCCTCGTCTAATTTTTCTCGTATCTCGGCGAAATGCTTTTGCTTCTCGAGCAGCAGCGGAAGAAGACGGATGGGCTATTTGTCGTCGCGACGGCTGAATATTGAAATTGAAACTGGAAGGGACGTCATTTGCAATTAGAATGAGACGTCTGATGAGATGACTGTGCGGGGGTGTTTACATTGTGCAGCAACAGATGGACCGGCGGTGCCATGATTGCGTTGGCGGTATATTTGCATTCCAACAGCGTGGTTGAGTGTAAAGTGTTATGGTGCGTCAGACAAGGGGGTGTGCATGAATTGGCGCATTTGAATAAAGGCAGTTACTTAAGGGTTTAATGCTTTTTTATTCTTATTAACGGAAAGGCGAACTTATGACGGTTCAACAGCGACTTACGATGCCTGCAGTTGGACCGAGGTTACGTCTCTAGACTCTAGTAGGGCAATTGCTTTACCTATTGTAAAGTGGGTTTCGTAAAAGTCAAGTGCATTTTGGGTAAGATCAAGAGAACGACCTTTAATGTTTATGTATTCAATATTTGACTTTTATTACAGACGTTTTTTAAAGTTTAAGCAGACAATTTTCTAAAATTTAAAATGCAAATTATAAGGATTCTCTCGTCGATATTCCGTCGATGTCTAAAAAAGGATTTTCTCGCGAAATACAGTTGATTTTTAACTTCATGATGATCCGCTCTGGGAGTTGGACGTAAACCTTTTCAGGGACTGATCACCTTGAAGATGGACATCGACTGTATATCGATGAGAGAATCCTCTTAAATTGATTCTCAGTGAACAGCCACTGTCTTATGATGACTACGAAGGGTGGTCCATCTAGTGGTTTCTTCTTAAATCATAGGTTATTTTGACACTGACAGCTGTTTCCCGCTCGACATCTTAACAGAAAGTCAGTATCATACCTCCGCGGAACGAAATGAGTCGCTTTAGGCTTGAACAACGTTAGGAAATGTTGAAAACTTATTCCCAAAGTGATTGCTGTGTAGCCCAAACAGTGCGTTTTTTGAAAATAAGTTTTGGCCGAAATTAAGCACCCACCGTGCCTGCTGTACGCAAGTTTGTGCAAAAAGTTCATGAGACTGGTATGCTCGTGGTGCTCGTCTTCGTACGGTGAGCACAAACGAGAATGTGGCTACTGTAGACGAGAGTGTAAGACCCAATGCACGAACCACTTTTCTCGGAAAAGCGTTTCATCAACGTTGGTCGTTACAGATCCATGTTAACCGACTTCTTTTTTACTGAAATTGAAGACAAGGATTTCGACTACCTCTGGCTTATGCAGGATGGCGCGCCATGCCACACAGCCCATGCCACAATCGATCTTTTGCGCACCGAATTCGCAAATCGTGTTATCAGTCGTCTTGGCGATGTCAATTGGCCGCCTCGGAGCTGCGATTTGACCCCTTTGGCCTTTTTTTTTTTTGTGGGGAACGATGAAGGACTGAAGTTATACCAACGATTCGGAAACGATTCAAGCACTTAAGGCCAATCTCATCCAAGCATTTCGTGAACTACAGCCCGAAACCATCAAAAAGGTATTGGAAAATTGCAGTGACTGCATGCGCTACTGCCGAGTCAGACACTTGAACGACGTTGTGTTCCATAATTAATGGGAATGTTGGCTCTTACCAATAAAACCGTAATACATGAAAAACATTTAATTTTGTTCATTTTATTGCATTTTTAAAAAGAAATTTGTATGTGGCCCACCCGTTATTTAAGGCGTTTTTGCAAATGCGCTGATGATTGGGCTTTCTAACTTTGAACCTTGGTCAGATTTGTTTGTAAAATTGGTTCCAAAAATGTGGGTGCAACTCTTGGAATTAAATATAGATCCCTATAATAAATATTTCCTTTGACATTGCGCACCTTTCATGCCAGTTACAGGTACACCAACTCAGTTTAATTAAACTGCTTCCCAGAACAGCTCCTGAGACGCTGTCAAATATATCCCTTTCACTCATTTACTCAATCGGTATGGACTTTCTTATCGCACTTGATCTGAGTAATATCCGAAAATTGCCCTAATACGAAGCCTAATTGGAAGCATTTCCCTTTGCACCATCAATTTCAAGAACAATTTCGATGCACGCCCTTATGTCAGCGTGCCCTTAATCTTCTGGTGGACTGGAATAGTCCCCAACATACGAACCCACAACACTCTCGTTTAAATCTGACCCAGTTTTGGCTAAATGCATGTGACTTCTACTTAAAAGGGCGGCCAACACAATACAGCACACATAAAGTGAGAGAGCCGGGCCCCCTCTTTAATAGGAGGACATTTAATGTGCGCACTCACACAGCACACACGTTCATTTAGACGGCGTCCGCCCTTCCTCGGCATTTTCCAACAATACACAGGATAGAATAATTGTTCCACATAACAATTTAATATTTTGTCATATATGCCGAGTGGGTGTGTGTCTGTGTGCATTCAACAATTCGTGTTCATACTGCGTCTATGCCGGCATCTATTCATTTTACGACTGCCACTGCTACTGGTGCTGCTAATATTACAGCTGTTGTAGTACACGAATAATAAACGGTAAATTGCTACTATTGACAATCGCACAATTTAGGAGATTACCCATGTAATTTGATGGGAATTTCACTTGTCAGTTGTGGTGTAGTGTAGTGAGGATTTTGTAGGTGATGGACTGGATTAAAGTTGAAGCCGGCTAGAAAGGCAGCTTGGGAATTGACTGTGGATATAAAACCTATTCGCTTCGAAACAAACTTAGAACTGCTAAAAGACTTGGTGTTTAGAAGAGTGGTGGGCCAAGTCTTTATAAGGCTACAGAATGCATTCTTTAGGGACCTTTGTCAAATCTACATTATTAAGCATCATCACTGGAATAAATATTAAAAAAAAAATTATGTTTCTGGTAGAACCCCCGTCGAAATGATTTTGCCCACTGAATATTATTTACACAGATTTGCTCACAGACATCCACACAACTTTCGCTGAGGTCGTCTTTTAAGACTTATAGAGCATTTTCCCAATATACTGTCACTTTTGAGCACCCCCCCATCTTTTCTATATTTAAAGCAAGGCGACACCAAATAGGAGCTTCCCGATAACGACCCAACAGCATCTTGTAGAATAGTTTCTATTAACACCGAAGTTGGAATATGCGCGCAAAATGTTCGGATCCTTAGCATTCTTCGTGTGGAAACGATTTATTATACTTAAAAACTGCAAGTAGTGCTATGCGACTAACAAGGCAAAGCAATGACTTAAATGAGACTACCAAATTGAAGCGAGCCAGTGGCTCAGTGTCTCTATGGAGCAGATTGTTCATAAATGCAAATGCGCATCAACAGAGTATGAGGACTCTCCATACAATTTGCCTGAAATTCGCAATTCGAACTAGATGACCTTATTGATACATTTTTAAAAAAAGAAAGGAGATAGCCCTACAACTTTCGCCTTTTTTTAATTTTTGGGCAGTGTTTCTCTGATATCAATACGACCTTCCCTATATAGCTAAATGTTCTACTATAGCTAAGCAGGTATATGTGGGTATTCATAGGGTTTCAAGAGACAATGACAGCTGAGAGCTTCCTAGATCGATGGAGTTAGTGAAGCTACGTATAGAGAACTTTTAAAGCTTCTAAGAGGCCAAAACGCTTAATAAGGTAGGTTTTTTAACTATAGTCTATGTCAGCTTCTCATTTGGGTTCACAAAATCTTTATAAATTTCTAACAAATCTGCATATGGGTACAACAAATCTTCTGCGAGCCTATGGCAACTTAGCTTAGTCAAGAAATGCTGCACCGAGGGTCTTAAGTAACTGGAGCATGTAGGGGAACTATAAATAGCAAGACATAATTTTTACATTTAACCTGGAGAGGAAAAACTATTTCCAAAGGCTGTTATCTTTAGGGTACGATATCCAACTGCACCAACGAAATGCTCAATTATAGTCCCTTGAATACAACAAACCACAGAAAAATGCAGAAAGCACGCCGTGGATAGAATGAAAAGATGTCTTTTTGATTAGTAGACCTTTAAAACTACAAAAATTCGTCCATCCATTCTAAAGTTAAAAACTCCCAAAACAAACGGTTGTAAGAAGCTATAGGGCTAGTTTTACTGTTCATGTATCCTAGGCCGCTAAAATGGCAGTGGATAGTGGAGTTCTAGTGATACATTTTTCTATTTAAGGCACGCTCAACGGGACATTAATACCATTATGGCGAGAATAACATTCTTAGCCTAAAGTTCGATCAGGTTTTTGTGCTGCTTTATACTCAGTTAGGTAGAGCTACAGTCCGGTGTGAACATGATCGTGCTTTACTTAGACTAAACCATCTTGTCAGAAGAAGACTTACGATACACATCCCTAGTTGCTTGAATATCTAATTTTGAACAAGAGATTACTTTTAAAGAGGTGTGCTTCATGAAATATCAATACATTTTCCAGCTCTAGCCTTTGGCGAAGATGCGAACCGGTTTCAAAACACAATGAGATACCGATATTCACATGAACGACTTACCCTTATATACCGCCGATAGAACGCGGTTAAGCAAAAACTTAGCACGAATGATGTCGCGGACCACTTCTGATGAAAAACCCTTCTTCGATAATACGAGATATACGCCGTAACGGCATATGACCCGAACATGCCACCTCCGTGAGCCATGGCAAAAACGAACCCCACCTACTGGAGAAGAAACTCAGGGGCAATCAGCCCCACAGTGCATGTCGAAGTACATGTATGATTTGAAAATTTGGCTGTAAAAAACTTGCAATGAGTGTTTCAATACTTCGAAAACTTGGATCTTTTACGGTTTCTTAAAGGCTAAGAGCATACGAGCCGTTGCCTTGAGTTAAAAATCTAAAAAAATAAAAGCAATGTGAACTAACTGCAACATATTCGGAACTTCCAAAACGGAAGCTCAATCGGTCCCGCATACACCTCAAGTACTAACTACATCAGTCAAATGAAGGCCCTCAGTCTGATGTACACTTAGCCCCTTGCTGTGCATTTTATGTCAATTTAGGGATTGATTGCGTTTCACTTTTTCAAATGCGAATCTGATTGGACCACCTGCGGGCTTTTACCATTCGCAAATTCTAGGAGGCCCACATTGCAGTAAACAGTTTTGTAAATTATTTCTGCAGAAAAAAAATGTTATCCAAGAAATTATCTTTAAAGAACGGAGTCGTAGCGTTTTGTCCTTGGAATTAGAAATGGTAATGATTTCCAAGAAAGCACTATGAACTCATTTGTAATGAATCTGCGGGTCTAGATCCACCAGACCAAAAAAGACACTCGTTCATGTTGATAGAAAATAGTTTTCGTTTTACGACTGCAGTCAACCGAAATTTGTAATGCAAATGTGACTCCAAGTGCACCATGAACCCCATTTACAGGGAGAGTCTCCTAAAAAATGAGACAGTATCCCTACCTACCACCTAAAACGTTTGTAACTTCCTGCATCCGATCCGATCGGGCCATCATAATGCACAGTGCATATGAAAGCGACAGGCGCACAGTCGTCATTAGTCACCCGATGACGAAAGCTAAAAATAACCGCAGACCCCTCGAAACGTGCGCGCACCTAACAAGTATGAAAAAGGCCAACCAAAGTGGCCCCCTCCATCCCCCCCCAGCTCATTAAAATCCCATCCGATTGTCTCCGGCGCGTACGCCTTCTTCCGTTTTACCTGACATATCAGTCAGTCGATAATTCCGTCCGGAAACCGGCTAAAATGGAACCCACAACGCATACAACAAACACAGGCCACAAGAGTCTTCCTCTGCCTACAGCAGATGTATTCGTGCTGTCATCCCTGCGGAACCCCGTCAGTCATCACGTGTGCCGTGCTATATGTCGCATAGGTTTGGTTTGGAGCGTGGTTCCGCGCTTTATGCGCGCATACAACGACGACGACGACGACCGACGGGTGCACGAAGGAAACATAATTAATAACTATGAAGCCGTCTGCCGCAGACGCTGTCATTAAGTATCCAAACGCGACGCGACGACAAATCGCGGGTGCAGCGCAGCGGTTCATTCATGAAACTGGGAGCCAGTGTCGCCAGTATAAGGAACACGCTTCTCTTCTCCTCCATCCCATACGCCATACTCCACCACTCCAGTGGACTGTTGTCGAGTAAATCACACCAAGAGTGTGTTGCATATTTTTTGCACCAGGTCTTGCTCGTTGTTTTGTTGGCGTTTGTGTCGTTTGTGCCGTTTGCTGTTTGACGTTCGGGCTGTGTTGTGTGCGCGGTTTGTTTTGGTTTATTGCAGGCAGACTCGGGATCGTTCAATTAGATTAGGGCCCGAACGAGCGCGTGCACATGTTGGCGTATAGTAGTGAGTGCGAGTAATTTGCGGTGGCGACGACGGTGATGACTCACACGTTGGTTCATTCATGAAATCATAGATTTGCTGGGTGCCGCTGCGGCTTGTGTTTGAGTTTGAGTGTTTTAATGCGAAGGAGAGTGTGGTCGTAGGCATATGGGCTACGGATACGGTATGACTCCATGTGGTTCCTACACACACGGGATAGAGACTAGAGAGTGGCAAGCCAATGCCCACTCTACCGATTAAGTCTAATGTCACAGAGCGGCTTTAAGTTGTGCTCAGTGGATGCTGTCTGCCGCATAACTCGTTTGTGGACTTCATGTTTCGTAGAATCAAGTGTGGAGGTAGTTCACCTAATTCGATACCGGAAGCTGCAAATATGGGTTCATGTGGCGTAGGATGAGGCTGTATTACGTCAGTGTCGTAAGAGAGCCCATTCTTGAAAATTTCCATCGGGAAATTGCGATTGGTGGTGGTTTTGGTGGCGAAATTCAGTCTAATACGCAACGATGGCACTCCCTACGTGCGCAGGCACCTTAAGGGTGAAAATACCATACTAAACCCCACTACTCATTGCTTATCAGCATTACTTCGCGCGTTTATAATTCATGACTTCGCACTGATGCATTATCACATTTAGGCGTTTCCGAACTAGCCATTTGACCTGCCGCACCATAATGTACACGAGTATAAATGTCCCCGATTAAACACTCAATACATCCGCGTGGGGATCAATTTCCGCTACCAAATCCCAGCAGCGCACTGATATAAATAGTCTCCCATCCTATGCTTTTGCCTGCAATGGGTCGGCTGCAATCAGTGAATACCACATGAACTAAAAGGACATGACCCCATATTGCCGGCAACGAGGTACACCGACCCCCCTTGATACATTTGCCCCCCAGCGTACTCGTTCATCGAAATGAGCTGTTCAATTCATTTGAGATCTATATTATATAGGTATGCACTTTCATAACCATCCCCAAGGGCGACTTGGCAAATTTAATTATTTAAAACAAGTGAAAACAAAAAGGAAATACCACGGTAAATGGATAAATTACCGTTGTAATTATCACAGGACATGCATTTTGCATAAACCACATAATGCGAGAATTGCAAAATCATTTATTTCGCGGTAAGTACGTGCGGAAATGCTGTTGTTCCATATTGACCATTACCACTCGTTCACCTCTTGGTTTTGTTATAATGGTCTGGGTCTCAGCAATGATGCGCCGCATGCTTCACGGCTTTATAACTTTGGTGTGTTGACAGTTGTATTGTCAAACCACCAAATTCCAATTAAAAAAAAATTAAATAAAAATGATATTTTTTATTTTTCATTTAATTTGTCTCATCAGTTGAATTAATTTTCGAGAAGATATGAGACCTTTCGGTGTTCTCTACTAATAGGGGATGAGGGATGCAAATGTTGAAAAACAAGTGAATCGGTGATTACTAAAACCACATAAGTGATATTTTTATTTTTTCACAGGAGAATAAAAAAATGGTAGAAAAAGTCAGGTTGTCTTGCTACAAAATGCCGATTTTGCGATCGAATTTTTGTCTGTTTTAGGTATCAAATTATGTTGGTTTTATTCACAACGCAGTGTCTACACACAAGCTGTGTAAAAACGTAATAAAACTGATTTCGAAAAATCTCTTACTTATGTTGTTTTAACAATCACCGATTCAAGTGCGATTTGCCAAGTAAAGGGGATTTCATTAGCAACTTGACAACTTCAAACTTTCGGTGTGAATGCACCCTTAAACCGTTTACCGAACTGTCAATGTCAAAATGTTCATCATGTTGAAGTACACGAAGGAATGACGTTTACCAAGAATTGAAATTTACTGCCGAAATTCCGAGTCGGAAGTCGCAACTTTAAGAAGAAATTTATCGCAAAATATTCTTCAACGATAAAGCGCATTTTTGGTTAACCGGCTTTGTCAAAAAGCAAAATATGCGTTACTGGATAGGCATGGATTCACGAAACAGCACTTCATCCGCAGATAGTCACTGTTTGGTGCGGTTTTCATGCCGGTGGTCATTGGGCCGTTTTTTTTTTCGTCGATGAAAATATGACGTTAAATGATATTCGCTACAGAGAAATTTTGGCACGTTATTTCCTTGAGGGCGCAGTGGCTTAGTGGTTAGTGTGTTGGACTACTAAGCGAGGGGTCCCAGGTTCGAATCCCGAGAAGAACCCAAATTCCAACTTAAGGTTTTTTTTCACTGCACCACCTCTCGCGAACGCCTGACAAACATCCGAGAGTATAACTGTCATGAAAGAGCTTCTCAATTGGCCGTTTGGACTCGGCATAAAATTGTAGATGCCTTCCATTCGTCCCAAAAAATAAAAACTCACACAAGACGAATGGTTGTGAGAAGCTAGGCTTGGGTCCATACGGACCTGTTGCGCCAATTTTTTTTTTTTTATTTCCTTGAGCAATTGCATGAATTGGATATCAGTGATGTATGGTTCCAACAAGACGGTGCCACAAGCCACACAGCGGGTGCAACAATCGAGCTATTGAAGTCTCAGCTCGGTGAACGTGTTATCTCGAAAAACGGACCCGTCTATTGGCCGCCGAGATTGTTTGTTTTAACGCCTCTTTTTTTGTGGGGCTACATTAAATCAATGGTTTATGCCAAGAAGCCGGCGAGGTTAGAGAAGCTCAGAGCCAATATTGAACGAGAAATAGCGACCGTATCGGTCGGAATGTGCGGTTTAGTCATCGAAAATTGGTTTCAACGTATCGACGGCTGCATACCTTCCCGTGGTGGACATATGAACGAAGTCGAATTTTATTCATAAATGTTTTGAATTACAAACTAATAAATTGTTTTTTTTTTTTTTTCTTCAAGAAGTTTGTATTTTATTTAAAAAAGAAATTGCCAAGTCCTTAATGCAAGACCCTTTACATTCACATGGATTGGAAGATATTTTCTTGCCTGACATGTTCCACTTGAGCACTTAGGGTAGGGTGGGGTACTTTCGACGATGGGACACTTTTGAATTTCGCTATTACAGAAAAGTATTTAATTTTTAAATAAACTGTTTGATGGAAACTTGTGCTGCAATGTTCTCTCAGATCGTGCACCACTATGACAGCTCTTCTTCAGCAGTTGTGGTGGTTAGACCGGTTTTTAATTTGTTCAGTGATATTCTGCAATTTTTCCTGTACACGAGGTAAGTGATATTTAATTTTTTCTTATGGGAATTCCTTGGTTGTGAGTGTAAAATGTTTGGATTTTTAATATTTTTAAGTTACTTATAACATTTAATTAAATTACTTTTATAAGTTTTGCGAAAAACAATAACGTTTACTAAAGCAAAGGATGGGACACTTTCGACAAAAGCACATGGGGCAGTTTCGGCAAAAGGCCATTGCAAGAACACCCAGCTGGATCGTCAAGATACTCTCACCTTGTCTTTTTTAAGGACGTTGATCTGGGTAGATATAACGTGCAATGATTTTTTTTTAACAAATCCTTTTATTTTACCTTTATTATTTACTCAACAATTTGTTTTTTCTTGAAACGAATGTGATTTCGAATATATTTCTTTAATTTAATTATAATCTTAAAATGAATTTCTTCTCTTATTTAATTTGTATGTTTATAGATTTAAGATTTGTTTAACAATGTAAATAAAAACAGAACGTTCCTACTTGTTGATTTATTTGAAACGGAGCTATGGAATTTTGAATATTTGATGCAAATTTGAGTATTTTATTCGATTTTTAAAAAAGCTACGCTTAAAAAATCACCCTTTATTAGTTCTGCCTGTCGAAGCTCGTCTTTAGGCGTTGAAAATATGTCGGCGAACCCTCGATTATATTCGAAGACAAACTTCCAGAGCCAATTGATGTATGACAAAGTTCTAGAGAAGGTGATGCACCTCAACCTTATAATTGGGGAAATTTTGCAAAACTTACAAGCCCCCATTAGTGGCACAACTTTTTAAAAATCTGATAATGTAAAAAATCACTTCGCTGATATTAGAGCTCATTGCACTGTAACTGTCACAAGTTCAAATATAACGACAGACGGTGCACAAACGCCTCACTCCTGTCGACCGTAAAGCGTAAACCGAATGGAATGGACGAGTTTTTCTTGTCTGAACTTTTCCACTTGAGCATTATGGACGGTTGTCTGCCTGTAGCTGCTTGGCTCATACCATAGGACTCCCAAATTGCGGAAAGACTCTTCAGCAGACATTCGGCGCTATAATATATTTCTCGGTTGACACGTTTATTGTTTATTTCGACAGATTGTTATGCATATAGGCTGTCGGAGAATTGTCTTTTCAAAGTGGGTGCCCACTTTATCCCACACACATTGAAGACTGCAGATTATGTCCCGGTTTTTGATGGAGTTGCATGCTATAAATAAGAAAAGGCGACAAATATGTAGAATATTTTGCATTTATCCACTTCAACCGACAGCCCCAGTCGTATTAATTTCCACCTTGGTAAAGGTATAAAATTGTATAGGTACCCAAGTTTTTCGCCATTTTTTGCCCCTTCTGCCCCTTTTTTGAGGGGTTAAGTGTTAGAAGTATTACAAACCCAAAGTACGGCTCATCAAGGTGGAATACCTTTTTAAAAAGCTCTCTGCAATTTTACTTCATTGATTTAAATTGCCAAATAATTGAGTCGATTTTTTTTCAAAGTCTCCATATCGACGTTGACGCTGTTAAAGAGTGTTGTCACTTTTATTAAAATTTCTATTACATTTACCACTGCACCCGAAAAATGTACCACGCTTTCTCATTTCACTTTGAATTGTCATTTGCATTCCCCAGCTGCAGATCCCAGTTCACTAGAAAATTCACATTTCGTTCGCTCCAAGTTCCCTCGTGAGAAATTTTCAGTTGCCGGTTAGTTCATCTGAGAGTCCCAGGCGATACATGTAAAGTGTTTGACATCGTGCGAATGTGGATTTAATAATCGCCAGTGAGTCGAATAAAGAAAAAAAGAGGAAGTTTCTACAATCTACGGGTGTAAATTGAAGTACTCAAGGTATGATCAACTACCTTAAAGCTTATTTGTAGCATTTTGCAGAAATTCTTCTATAATTCAGCGCTTTGCCAGCTCTTTTGTAATTCGACAAGGTGGAGGGGGCTGTTTCAACCGTGGACTTCCACGAAGAATGTGATTAGGCAATTAATCAGTAGCTGCAGGTTTAACGAGCTCTGGGTTAGCCTCATCAATGAGCTTTTTCGTGGAGGCTGTAGGAACAGATGTTATAGTAAAATACTCTTCGACATGTTATCAAATTGCCAACCTTCAGAACAACACTCAAATTAATTTTGACTCTTCAGTAAAGTTTCCATAAGCTTCAAGAATTTTCGCTACGGTTTCCAGAGCAATAACTTCAGTATTCTAAAAATGCATTCACCTAGCAGGCGAATAGCTATAAGCTGCTGATATCCAGTCTTAACTTAGTCAATCAAATCGTAGAACCGTCTTTCTCTATTGTCTGTCAAATCTTTAGGTCTGTAAGAGAATCAACAACTCGCATGGGGTTTGTTATCGGATGTAAAGTTTCGTCCTCTGTCGTTTCTCGACAGCAGGTCTAAATACTTAAAGAAAAATCAGCACACTAACCCTCAAATCAATATTACACCCTGAGAAATGCTCCTCTTTCCATTACAATCCACTATTACTTCCCCAAGTCTCCAATCTATAATTAGCCCCGAAGGTCTAGCTGAATACCAGGGTATTCCCGTACAAACCTCTCTATTCCATGACATAAATCACATGTTGTCCGCCTTCAAAAGCAAATCACTATAATAAAGCAGACGAATTCACACAAAGGACAATAAATCAACAATCTGCACTCCGCCTCATTAATATCGAGTTATCTGCATAACTTCATGTCACGCTGCCATCGATAAAATTCCCATAAAGCAACACACACATAGGCCCACAAGCCCCCTCAATGTCAATCACTTTCATTGCGGATTATCAAAATAAGAGCCACAAAATTATGGCGCCGTCTCGAGAACGAGCAACCATCCCCTGTCCGCTGCATACATAATGTCACAACAGATCGGACGCCGTAAACACTTTGATTAGGCCCCCTGACGCTCGTTCCGATCTTAGAGACCAAGGCAATCAGATATCAGACCAAGAGGAAGAAGACCATGATTACCCCCATCCAGAGTCATCATTACAGCTCATTCGGTCAATCGATGACTAAAATACGCGCTACCTACTACTGCGCGGAACACAAATCAAAATGCCGTCTCTTGCGTCAAGTCGGTGCGGAGAAATGTGAATAATTTGTTCTCCTCCCGCACGGACGGCGCAAACGATCGGTCTGCTACCGCCGCCGGATGTGCCAATTGTGGACACATTGCTTGTAGTACGAGTGGATATGTGCACTCAGAGCTAAAGTTGTCGTTATCGTAACCGCAGGTTGGGCAAGTTCCTTCGGTATAGTTCTACTCGTTCATGTGATGACAGAGAGGATGGCAATGGCACGATGGACGCGTGTGCGCGACTAATTTACAAATTAGCGAGACGTTTTCTGCATACGACTGCGACGATCTGCTTGATGGTGATTTGCCTACCTCAGTCCCGCTCCGATAAAGGGTATATGTAGTGTAAAAAGTCCCCATTGAAAGTGGGCAGCTATACTCGTACAAATGTGCTCTAATCGTTGTTGTCGCGATGATGCAACAAACAACAGCCAACAACGAAGTATGTCGGCCAATTTGTGTGACTAAGCAGACAGTTTATCTTCATTGATGTAGGGCTGCGTCTTCGTAAATGAAATGAAATTGGACTTGGTTGGGACAACTTGATGACGTTTTTAAGGGCTTCCAAGTGGCGTGCGTTGCATGGGCAAATGATTTTGCTGATCTGTGGGCTGCCTCCAATAACTGCAGCTTTAATGACAGCTCCGAATGCTTCCAATAAGTAGAAAAAAGCGTTGGAAAATCAGGAGTTGCCACAGCCAATATGGTTTGCATGGGGCAAGATCCACCATTGACGCAATCCATGCGGCGATAAGACCCCCAAACCCCAACAAACACAACAACCCTCTACCCTACGGATGAAAAGTGCATTCCATTTAGTGAATTAGGAAGGAACCATGGACTGTTATCGCACCAAAACACGGGACCCTCTTTCGTTAAATGATAAAGAGGAACTCTGCAAATGGGTTCCTAAGGTTGTAGCGACAGACATAAGGCTTACAGAGTGACTAACAGACGGAGTTATCTTTTGAAATGTTGTGTATGATAAAATTCGGCGATTGCCTGCTCCAACAGAAGCAAATATGCTAAAGGCAACTGAACTCCACTGCTCGCTGGAAGCTAGCTAGCTTGCAACTCGTTGGTCATAAAAAAGAAGCAGCACTTACTACGAGCAGATACATTTACGGAGGCTGTAGTAGGCTTTTGCAGACAGAAGGCTTGAAGTGGTATCTCCGACTTTTTCTTACTATCTTGGAGTAAGAATAGTTACTCCCTAATAGAGCTTGCATTCAAAACTACTAGTGCTACATAGATCTAGGAGTTTTGCCTGTCGAAACTCGTTATTAGGCGTTGAAAATAGGTCGGCGTAAGCTCGATTATTTTCCAAGACAAACTTCCTGAGCCAATTGACGTAAGAGAAAGTTCTAGAGCAGGTGATGCACTTCCTCAACCTTATATTTGGGGAAAATTTGCAAAATTTGTAAGCCCCCATTAGTAGCACAACTTTTAAAAAAATCTGATAATGTAAAGATCACTTCGAACTTAGTGCTCAGACAGACGCTGCGCTCCTGTCAACCGTAAAGGGCACACCGAATCTTGGCTGATTTTTGATCTCGTTTCCGGGAAACTTTAGCAGTACGATCTGTATGGCGGCATCGAATTTTTAAAGTGAGTCGATCACCGGAGTTGGCTATAGGACATGCAGGTCCAGAAACTGGACGGGAGGGCTTTCTATTCCAACTCAAATGGAGGAATAGCAGTGGAAGAATAGCTTAACGTAGGTGGTGCGCACATGTTTAAGGGGACTTCTAATAATCTGGAGCAACTAGGCAGACCAAAGACTGCGCTGATTGAAAAGGTATGTAGATTGGGGCCCAGGTCCACTCCAGACTATAGCGCCGCCTGAATTGATAAGTAAGGTTGAAGCCGTTGTTAAAAACTTCCTATCGGTGGATCAAGCCGAAGTAGTCTTCAGGCTTTAGCCCTGAAGGTCTCCGAGACATTATTTAGCTTACCGTCATTCCTATTCAAGATTTTGATAGATGACGGCGTACGCTAAAATAAACAATGTTAGCATTGAACTAAGGTTGGTTAGGTTGAGTAAGGCATTTGGCAGACAGGAAAAACTTTTAGCTTGCCACACCTAGATCAATGTAGACCCATTGTTATGTCTTTGTTGCCAGCCATCAGCTTTTTCATATTCGGGTTGATTTTTCTGCGCCAAAACTTAGCCTTTCGTAAGGCTTTGAAATAGACACCATGCTTGTCTTCTACGATTTTTCGGGAGCTTCCAATAACGCCAAACAAAAGCTATTAATGGCGCCCTAGTTGGCCTGAGAGTTGAGTCCTACGCTGTAGCTACAAAATACCTTCTCTCAATTTGGAATCACTTCTGCTGTTAATAATATGAAAGATTTCGTTCTGTCAAGAAATAAATAAATAGTGTAGCACAATATTTCTCAAAGCCATCTGATTTTGGTAGCACATTGTCCCATTTCAGTGAACCGCCGTCAATACTGCCATTTGAGGAGAGTACAAATACAAACACCATTTCTCAGAGACGCTTCCTACTTCACGATTGCATTGTCTAAATACCGCCGAATGCCAGTGTAAGCTGACAAAGCGCCTTACCAAAATTTCTGAAGACGTCTATGTATCTAGCGGCTTAAATGAAATCGTGCAGACTAAAGTTGGGCGAAACCACTTCTGCACCTATTCCAAAGACTATTGTCATCATCAAGGAGCTCTCCACTCGGAAACCCGCATCAAACACCATCACTCTCCCGACTCCCGGAAAATAGTGAAAATTTTAACGAATTTCCATGTAAGGAGTGGAAATTAAATCACAACAAACTTTTTAACGTTGACTTGCGTTGTTAACATCATCAGCATCACCAGCGTTACGAAATTAAAACTTCGCAGAGCGCGCGCACTTGGCAAACTCTTTTCGAAAGGCTCCTCGAGTCGGGCAAAGTCCTTCACAAAGTTTCATCAGTCAGTCATCTTTAGTACTATGACTGCAAAAGTTGGGCAAATGGTTTTGCTGATCTGTGGGCTGCCTCCAATAACTGCAGCTTTAATGACAGCTCCGAATGCTTCCAATAAGCAGAAAAAAGCGTTGGAAAATCAGGAGTTGCCACAGCCAATATGGTTTGCATGGGGCAAGATCCACCATTGACGCAATCCATGCGGCGATAAGACCCCCAAACCCCAACAAACACAACAACCCTCTACCCTACGGATGAAAAGTGCATTCCATTTAGTGAATTAGGAAGGAACCATGGACTGTTATCGCACCGAAATACGGGACCCTCTTTCGTTAAATGATAAAGAGGAACTCTGCAAATGGGTTCCTAAGGTTGTAGCGACAGACATAAGGCTTACAGAGTGACTAACAGACGGAGTTATCTTTTGAAATGTTGTGTATGATAAAATTCGGCGATTGCCTGCTCCAACAGAAGCAAATATGCTAAAGGCAACTGAACTCCACTGCTCGCTGGAAGCTAGCTAGCTTGCAACTCGTTGGTCATAAAAAAGAAGCAGCACTTACTACGAGCAGATACATTTACGGAGGCTGTAGTAGGCTTTTGCAGACAGAAGGCTTGAAGTGGTATCTCCGACTTTTTCTTACTATCTTGGAGTAAGAATAGTTACTCCCTAATAGAGCTTGCATTCAAAACTACTAGTGCTACATAGATCTAGGAGTTTTGCCTGTCGAAACTCGTTATTAGGCGTTAAAAATAGGTCGGCGTAAGCTCGATTATTTTCCAAGACAAACTTCCTGAGCCAATTGACGTAAGAGAAAGTTCTAGAGCAGGTGATGCACTTCCTCAACCTTATATTTGGGGAAATTTTGCAAAACTTATAAGCCCCCATTAGTAGCACAACTTTTAAAAAAATCTGATAATGTAAAGATCACTTCTAACTTAGTGCTCAAATATAACGACAGACGCTGCGCTCCTGTCAACCGTAAAGGGCACACCGAATCTTGGCTGATTTTTGATCTCGTTTCCGGGAAACTTTAGCAGTACGATCTGTATGGCGGCATCGAATTTTTAAAGTGAGTCGATCACCAGAGTTGGCTATAGGACATGCAGGGCCAGAAACTGGACGGGAGGGCTTTCTATTCCAACTCAAATGGAGGAAAAGCTTAACGTAGGTGGTGCGCACATGTTTAAGGGGACTTCTAATAATCTGGAGCAACTAGGCAGACCAAAGACTGCGCTGATTGAAAAGGTATGTAGATTGGCGCCCAGGTCCACTCCAGAATATAGCGCCGCCTGAATTGATAAGTAAGGTTGAAGCCGTTGTTAAAAACTTCCTATCGGTGGATCAAGCCGAAGTAGTCTTCAGTCTTTAGCCCTGAAGGTCTCCGAGACATTATTTAGCTTACCGTCATTCCTATTCAAGATTTTGATAGTTGACGGCGTACGCTAAAATAAACGATGTTAGCATTGAACTAAGGTTGGTTAGGTTGAGTAAGGCATTTGGCAGACAGGAAAAACTTTTAGCTTGCCACACCTAGATCAATGTAGATCCATTGTTATGTCTTTGTTGCCAGCCATCAGCTTTTTCATATTCGGGTTGATTTTTCTGCGCCAAAACTTAGCCTTTCGTAAGGCTTTGAAATAGACACCATGCTTGTCTTCTACGATTTTTCGGGAGCTTCCAATAACGCCAAACAAAAGCTATTAATGGCTCCCTAGTTGGCCCGATAGTTAAGTCCTACGCTGTAGCTACAAAATACCTTCCCTCAATTTGGAATCACTTCTGCTGTTAATAATATGAAAGATTTCGTTCTGTCAAGAAATAAATAAATAGTGTAGCACAATATTTCTCAAAGCCATCTGATTTTGGTAGCACATTGTCCCATTTCAGTGAACCGCCGTCAATACTGCCATTTGAGGAGAGTACAAATACAAACACCATTTCTCAGAGACGCTTCCTACTTCACGATTGCATTGTCTAAATACCGCCGAATGCCAGTGTAAGCTGACAAAGCGCTTTACCAAAATTTCTGAAGACGTCTATGTATCTAGCGGCTTAAATGAAATCGTGCAGACTAAAGTTGGGCGAAACCACTTCTGCACCTATTCCAAAGACTATTGTCATCATCAAGGAGCTCTCCACTCGGAAACCCGCATCAAACACCATCACTCTCCCGACTCCCGGAAAATAGTGAAAATTTTAACGAATTTCCATGTAAGGAGTGGAAATTAAATCACAACAAACTTTTTAACGTTGACTTGCGTTGTTAACATCATCAGCATCACCAGCGTTACGAAATTAAAACTTCGCAGAGCGCGCGCACTTGGCAAACTCTTTTCGAAAGGCTCCTCGAGTCGGGCAAAGTCCTTCACAAAGTTTCATCAGTCAGTCATCTTTAGTACTATGACTGCAAAAGTTGGGCAAAGTGGTTCGTCCACTTACTACGATGGGCTGCTGCAGTAACCCACCCTCCCACACCTATACATGTACCACATACCGAAAGACGTGCTCTCCATGTGAATGCGCAACACCCCAAGTGTGTCGATCCGCATACAGCTCTTGATTTTTGATAGCTTTGCTAGGCAATAAAATCATCCCTCGGTGGTGATTAAAAACCACCCCCTTCCAAGGCACCGCACTGTCGCCTCGAGACAATTCCGATGCAAGTAGAGTGTGGTAATTGGAAGTAACACCCTCACTCGAAATGGGCTGTTGGACTATCACAGCCAAATTGAAACTCTTACGCTCCATTGTTTCATTTGCCTGGTCGTTTGACAATGTTGCCACCAGCGCGATGTCATCTGCAGCACAGAGCGCAGAAGAAGAGCCTTCTTGCAGGACTATTAAATGGAACAATGTGTCCCCGGGCAGCACTTTGGCATAGGACGCAGCACTTGACGAAAGTCTCGAAATGTTACAAACTGGTTGTGCGAGCTCACCTGCATCTGCCTGGGTGCGCAACTCTTTTCTGGGATATTAAATCCCGGGGCTATTTGGAAATTACAACTATCCGGACAATGATTTGCATTATATGTAACTCGGGTAGGTATAGGTATATAGGGTGCTGTGCTGCAGGAAGAGTCGTCGTCGTCGTCGTCGGCGGTACAGGATGGTAGCTGCTTCGGAGTGGAGCTGAATAGAACTTTTGTTTCTGTGTCGCCTTTTGCGCTCTGTTGCCACACCAAAACAACGACATGGGGGAGCTGGAGTGAAAAATGGGTCAATTAGTAATCGCTTAGCTTACAAGATGACGGTGGCTGCTGGCTGATGGAACAATGTGTGCGTCGTTAGGTTGTTACACTTCGCAATGACCAATGACCTATTGAGGAGCTTTCTGCCCCCACAAAGGAAGCACTTGAAAATGATTGTAGAGTGAATTGCTTACTGCGCCAGCACAATTAGGGAGGCCTGTCAATGCGGAAGAGCAATTACTAGACGTAAGGTAAGGTTCGGTTTCTTTCTGAGATTTATTTTTTGGCAGAAGAGGGCAATATGTTCTAGAAGGTACCTACTCTGAAAATGCTTAACCTATCTATTTATTTAAATAAAACTTTAGGGCGTTTGAAGTTAGTCACAGGTTGACGAAACTGCTGACCAGATTTTGATGAGACTATCAATCTGTGCTTAGACTCTGAGAATGCTTAAGGCTATGTCGCTCATCGACACGCCTACTTTTTGTGGGCGTTTTCAACGAAAGTGTATTTTATTACTTAGATTAACTTTCTATTACGAACTATATAAATAAAATCGGTCATTTAGACACCGTATTTGGGAATTTTTCGACGAGTTTTCAACGTGTTTTCAAACGCGTTTTTCATTCTCTTTTTGAATCATTTATCGATAGTTTTCTGACGCGTTTTGGTTTTGGTTTTTAATGGTTTTTTGGCCCTTGTTTCGATTTGTTTTTAGATGCGTTTTTGACACATTTTGGAGGCATTTTTGAGTTGGTTTTTAAAATCGTCTTTCGACCCTATTTCGAGGAGTAACGATTTTTGTACACGAGTTTTTGGCGAGTTTTTCGATAGGTTTTAGGGGCGTTTCTATACTCGTTTCTTAAAGCGTTATTCGGCCCTCTTTCGATGACATTTTCGAAAATTTTGCTGGATTTTTCGGCCCTTCTTGACTCGTTTTTTGGAATCGTTTTTTGATACCCTGTCCGACTCGTTTTTGTTGTTATTTTAAGGCATTTTCGGTCGCGTTTTTCGACGCGATTTTGACTATTTTCGACAAAATTTTGCATGGGTTTTTTTTATGACTTGATTCCTATTTTTTCCACGGTTTAAAGATGTTTTTGGATACGATTTTTAAAGTGTTATTGGACTCTTTGTGGACAGGTTTTTCAACTCCTTTTGTTTACCATTTTTGACGCGTTTTTATCGTACTTTTAAGGCATTTTTGGTCGTGCTTTTCGACGGAATTTTTGACTATTTCTCTAGGGTCTTTCGAAACGTTTTTGGATCAGTTATTGACGTAATTTTCTATGCATTTTTAGGCCGCCACGTTCTATGTATCATAGTTATGTTTCGGAGCAAGCTGTCAAGTGAATGTTAGTGAACTTGTTGTACCCATTCGACAGGACTTATGAAAAGTCAGATAGTCAAGGCAGTATTTAAGATTAAACCGCCTTTACTCTCTCTCCCTTGCTCTGTTTCCAAGTTGATTGTAAACTCGATCCTCAATTGAAAAATTTCTACTTCTTCAGAAACTGTAGACAGACAGACAGAATCTTCGCCAAATCGTGTTCATATAACCTTTAATCATAGGAGCTTCCTCTATAACCCAACAATGAAAATCTCACACAAAACGAATAGTTGTGGGAAGCTAGCCCTAGGGTCCCTACGGACCTGTTGCGCCAAATATTTATTTATTTATATTCCTCCATAACCTGACTGAAATTTGACACCCCACATTCACTACCCATCTCCATCCAAAATTCCCACTCACCAAGAACATCTACCTCGACACCAGTTCCCAGGCAGGTGCGGTCTACGAATTGCAATTAATTCACCTGGCAACCGCATCCCCGCACAAGGAGCTATTTATCAAGTAACGCACTGACCCTGGATAACCCATCCAGAACGGGTCGTCTGCTCTCGGCTAAATGGGAAAACCGAAAATCTATTACAAATTCAGAAACGCCCCTTAATCAAGGGCGCGAATGCACCTCTGCGCACAGCAATGCAATTTCGCAGGCGAAATGCCACAGCCGCATATATGACAAGCCTAAGGGCTTGCGCTTGCGCGCGCGCACCTCTCACAGTGATCACAATATTGGATTCCTATCATACATATGAACACAGCACCGGTCTGGTTCGCTGAGAAATAATTAAAATTCCAGGTTGATCCTGTGATCTGCATAAGCGCAACCACCAGCTACGGCAAGAACGCGATGGACCAAAGATGGCGCAAAAAAGGATCTTCTGCAATTTATGCATATATATTATTTTTAATTGATCCAGCATCGGGAGCGTGGCCTGCTTAGCCGGGGACGAGAGCTGCACAACGCCGATTTATGCACTGGCAGTTGCTCGCATATCACATCAGAGCGCGGGGCACAGACGCAGGCGCGTTCTCAGACGCTGCTGCGAACTGAGTTGAAGTGCGGCTATTCCCAGAACGGTATGCGCCTATAATACTCTCCAGAGATATATTAAAAACTTATGCAAAAATCAAAGCAGCACCGACACCCGACAGACGGTCCGACCCGGGGGAAGCATTTGAAACAAATCGCCTTGTTAATGAACTCATTTGGATCGGGGGCACCGGGAGCGGCTCCGAATTGTCTTAGTCCCGACCGCGCCTAATATGCAATCAATTTTTGAAAACGTATTTTTTTCTCTGTCTTGGATTCCAAAGATGCGCTGTGTTGATGCAAAATATTGGTCCGCCAGAGTGCCATTCCATTGGGGCGGATGGCGGATGGTTTTTTGTTTTTAAAGCTGGCGCGTCGAGACGTCTGAACTTACGGGCACAGTCCACAGTCGTCTGTGCGGTGATTTATGTGGCCATCATTGAGTGGAACTCCGTTTCCAGATTGAATTGGTGCAGTGGCGGCCACCAAGTGGTTTATGGGTATCTGCGGTTCGCCCGCAAAATTAAATTTCATTATTATTGCAAATTTCTGTTCACCTAATCAACTAATTAAATAATTCACATTTTGGAATTATCCACTACGGATGGGAATATGTGCGGGCGACGAGGTGGAAATATGCCGCAGGCCTAATTAAGGATGCAAATTTAATGGCACAGGTATTGTTTGCGGCTGATTTGAGGTCGTTAAATGAATGTGTTCTGCAATAATTTTTCGAGTTGTTATTTTTCAGGAAGGCCGTTCGTTTGTTTATGGGAAAATGATGCTGGGTGCTTGGCGATAAATATATGGGATGGAGGTTGTGCCTTGTGCAGGGGTTGCAATTATTTTGAGTGATCATTGAATATTCATTTGGTGGCCATTAGGAACCGATGACTGGGCTAATTCAAACACTTGTTCACATGCATATATAGCTTGGGGATTTGTGTAGACCGATGTGGGAAGGAGTGGCCAGTGGAAAAGTTAATTCATCGAATACAAAACCATAATAGTTGCTGGGGGAAGGTATAACGAATGAAGTGGGACCCTGCAACAAACATATCTACTAATTAGAGCTTGGGTGAACAGGGTTACGCATTCACTTAGAAAACTGTACAGCTGAGACGGCATGAGCTTATAGATCCTGCTTCTCAGTCAGTTTCGTCCAGCAGCTTTTAAATCTATTCCGGGCACACACCCAACAGTCGGAGAAAGGTTGCAGTTTTGTGGATAAGAATGAGGGAATAACATCTCTGAGGCGTAAGCAGGGGTACAGTAGACCAAAAGGTCGCGGTACAACAACCCCCTTCACGTAATAATGAATACTAGTATCGCTTGTGGTCGAAAATTGACCATTCCTTTCATAAGTATGCAAAATGTAATACTAAAAAACGTACAACAATTATTTTCGCCATTTATTTTTTTTTATTAACGAAAAGAGCGACATCTAGACGTCGAAAAAATACGTAAATGAGCACAGGTTCTAATCTAAGATGATTTATATTTGAATATGTTCCTATGGTAATATTATGTCGGCGACAAAAATTGAATGTCGCCAAAATCCTTTCAATTACCTGTTTTGTAGGGGGAATTCATAACTTAATTTTACCAGTCTTAATGGCGACATATACCCACCATTTTTGGTTTGTGTACATCTATGGCACAGTACCTTTCGAATGATATAAGTTTTATTCTCCTCATTTCATAATAAATACCTAAAAAGTGAACCGAAACTTTTGATGTTCACGTATTAATATAATGAGAATAAAAATGCCTATTTTTGTTTAAAAACCCTTTTCATGAATACCATCTTTAAAGGTACCTAGCTACATGACTTTGAATCTCCAGTTTCCCATAATTAGGTCCACGAAATACCGGAGGAGATTGCAAACACCCGCAAAACACATTGAATCATAAACAGCATCCGTACAAGACCTCAGGACAGGATAGAATAACGCCAGAGGAGATTCAAAAGACCCTTGAAATACTGACCCCTGGCTTGAAGAGGTTAAAGATTCGTATATCTAAACTCCTGCCTCATGGAAATGGTCAAGTCTTTAAGCCAAAGATGTGGTAAGGCATAACTTGTTTCGCCAATCGGGTTCTCTTCGTTCTTTTAAGACTCTGGCAAGACTCATTTTTACCTATTTTCGAAAGAACTTGGAAGCTACCTTCCTGTTCGATTCCCAGCGCGGATATAAAACATACTCAGTAGCAGAGAGATTCTATACAAGCTGGGGAATTGTCAAACCAAGCGGTGAGTGTACAGGGGAACACCCCAAAGGGGAGTGCTATTGCCACTTATTCGGATCTTAGTAGGGGAAAAAAGCACTTACCATCTTGAGAATTGTGGGGTGCAAGGTAATATCCCAGCACTAGAAGGGTCCTTATGGAATATGCGCTGAACAAGCTTGTGAAATGAACAGATACGGCTGTTCTTGATATCAAAGACAGAGCTAATACTGTTCACAGGAAGACATAAAGTTCGCAAGCTCCGCTAAAACTTTATAACAATCAGCTAAAATTTACAGATCACGCCAGGTATCCAGGCACAACTCTACACAGAAAGCTAAGTGGGAAAGCTAAAGATTCAGAACCGCACAACGGCCGCGATCCTAGATCCCCTCGATCAAGTGGTATCATAACGGACCCACCAATATGGCCTAAATGTGTCTCTCAAGACAGCCACCTAACCTTACCAAGGCTTAGGTTAAAAATCAATTTAAAAAAACTCAAATGGAAAACTAGCGTACGTCTAACGCTTTCAACAATTTGAAACATCCTCATACGGAGCTGTTAGAATAACACTAGATATCTAGAAAGCCCAGATCACTTATTGGCCCCAATATCTGTCCATCAACCCATCTGTCAAAAATTTATCAAACGAAATATTATAGCCAGGGCCAGGGGAACCGCATTTTAATTTTTAAAGATCATACAAGGGAAATGTAGCTCACGGTTTGGGCTCTGAGTTGATGAGTTAGTCGAACTCTGGACAGATTCTTTTATAGAAGAACCTGCGCAATTTTACTCCACAAGAAGTGACAGCTTTTGTACAGAAAAGACTGGGAAATGGCGCAGCTTATAACGAATAACTGCAAACAAACATGTGAGGACGTCAAATTTTATTTTAAGTACCTATAATCAGGACGAACCTTCGATTTGACTTGAAGCTTTCTCATGGCATTTATGTAGGCAGGTTTTATTTTCGCGGTTTGAACCTAGCAATTTTCACTTGATAGTACATTGCACTTAAAACTGAGCCACTGCGCAACACTAAATGTCTCCATAAAATTGACCGAGAAATTTGTCAAAAACTCTCATTGTTATTGTTTAAAGGCAGACCATTTAAGCAGCCTCCGACTCGATATGCGCATCTGGGAATCGAGACTACTTGCCCAATATTTGGGCCAATTAAATTTAATTTAAATTTGGGCACATCTTGAAACAGAAATTCTAAGGAAACTGTGCGCTGTGAGCGCCTTTAATAGTATTGAAGGCAATGGTCTTGCTTCCTCTTCGACCTTCAGAGGAATGATTTTAACAATCGACGTTGTAATGCATTGCCAAAGACCAAAATGCGGCTAAAATTGCATGTCGTAGCTGAATTGGGAAGCTTTCTCATAAAATTAGAACCAACTCTTGGATGTTCTTCAGGCGAATGGCTATGGCTAACCTTGAACTTCTATCTTTGCATTGCCAAAGGCCAAAATGGGGCTAAAATTGCATGTCGTGGCTGAATTGGGAAGCTTTCTCATTAAAGTAGAACCAATTCTTTGATGTTCTTCAAGCGAATGGCTATTGCTAACCTTGAACATCTCTCTCTGTATTACAACACATGGTGCACTCCTCAAATGCATGGTGAAACAATTTTTTTTTAATTTTTAAGAGAGTTGGCCGCCCACATCATCAAGGTAGTTACATTTGGCGGACATCGCTCACAGTCATATTCCAGATGACTCTGTTCTGCCGGCCAAGAAATCAGTCCTCTCATCATCACTTAAGTGGAAATTATTTTTTTTAAACGTTGTCAATTGGAAAATTGCACTGCAATTGAAACGGAAGGTCCGCTTTAGTTGAGTCAGCTCACGTATTTGTCGTGCACATCATCATCGTACACTACCCTGTGGGCACATCAAAGTTCGGGCGTACCTAAGCTGCATACGAGTACTTGCAGCTCTTGCCATTTGTATAATGAGGTATGTGTTGCGCACGGGACACACAATGACACAATGTCGGCTGCCGCCTTGTGTTTAGCAGGAAACTGCATTCTTATGTGATTTGCACGTAATGCCGGATGTGCCAATTCCTCGTTTAGAGGAAGTTGTAAGTTATTAACAGAGCTACTTGAAAGAATGCGGTTGTGCGATTTTTAAATAATCCACAAGCAACCGACTGAATAAACTCATTTCAAATGGAGGAGCAACTTGGCTCGGTGCTGAAATTAACTAAGATATCCGGGATAACAAACTAATCAGCAACAATTTGAATTCCCCAAACTAAGTGCACCACTAACAATCATTCCGAGTTCCATTAAGCATAGTTTTAATCTGGCCAATAGTTTAGCCGCCCCCCACACCGCCACGGAGAGTTTGTTCCCAAAGTTTGGTTTACCGGCAAGTCGGGGTGGGAGTGAAATTGGTCACCTGTGAATAAAGTTTTCCATGTTCGGAGGGTTTTTCGTTTTGCGAGAGAGTCATCGTCACCGTCAACGGTCGAAGAAAGAGACCAGGAAGACGTCTGAAATCAGTGACCGCTTGGCATTGTTGTGCGTCGCCAAAAGTCTCATTATTCAAAAAGTTTCCTTTGGAACGGAAGCTGCAGCAGGACAAGACTTCTCGACTTGCGGGCTCGTAGACTGACGTAATGAAAATGAAATTACAGTTTCCATTTGCATTATTCTATGAAATGAACATGGGGTCGGGGACCATTTTGCAATTCAGATTCACGTATACGGATTGCGTTGTTAGTGCGATGGCTTGAAAAGTACTCTCGCCTTTGACTTTGATTATTCTGCTCCGTAGAAGTTCGTGGCATCGAGGTGGTGAAATTGCGATAAAATATGCGCCGTCATTGGATAATTGTGTGGAGGAGAGTAATTTGTGTTCATTAAGATTGCGATCTGGATGGGATACCTATGTTGACTTGGGCGGAACCTATGGTTTTTTCATGATTTGTAGGGGCGAATGGAGGTAAAGTGATATCAGAGATGGAGCAGTGATTTGGAGAGAAAGACTTGTTTAGTTACTTTGTTGGCTTTTCGAATGACAACTGAGAACAAGAACCCAAAATGGCGTGTACTGTTTTATATACATACGATAATATCCTTGGCGGCAGTTAAAATGATAGACCGTCCACTTGATGAAATCTATAACGAAACTTGGTACTCACCAGCTGAAGGGAAGCTTTGAAATTCGTTTCACAGCCAACTCCCTAGCGTATATGCTCTTCCAAAAAATATATTAAATGCGACTATAAGTCCAACTAGGCTTTTGGGAAAAAATCAACATGGCCCAAGCAACTTTTTCTTTTCTCAAGTAGGTACAACAAAATCGTCAGAGTGATACATTCAGAAAGACTCCCATTGGCTTAAGAGGGTGCGCTCAATTCATTTCAACACTTTCACTGCTTTTGGGATGGTTTTGGTGAAATGACATCTGATAGCTAATATAGTTCCGCCATAACATAGTCGAAGCAGTACGTGTGACGTCAACTGCGAATTGAAACCGATGAATGCAAACAGAGGGATCTGTCGCCGATAGGAAGCTTATTTATCATCGTCTGTTTAAAAAACAATGTTGGGTACAGTTTTCCAAAAAAAAAAAACTAGCAGCTATTTTATGAGGGTAATAATAGTTTACAAATTTGCAACAAATGAACAAAACTTTTCCCTAAGGCCGTTGGACCCACTCATTGACTTCAATAACTTAGTCCTTGTGATTTTGAAAACTTGATTTCTCCTCTTATTATCTGCGCATTTTTTTTGCATTGGGAGTGGCGGTGTTGTTCACATTTGCTAGTACATCACGTCATATATTTTTTTTCTCGAAAATATAGCTCACGATATTTGTATATTTTATTGTAAATATTATTTATATATCATTTTAATAAGAAAGATTCATATTTGTTGTTGATTTTTAGTTCCAAAAACTAAGCGACAGAACTTACTTTTTTTTTAAATACGAAAAGCTATAAATAAGTGAGGCTCTTCAATATCATTTTTTTGGTAAAATTGTATTACCTCTACGGGATTTTTTAGCTAGTCCATTTTCAAACGCCTTCCAGCTTGTAGCTTCATAAATAAAATCGAGAGTGCCTTCACCTCTCACACGATGTCAATCCACAACCGCCGTCATCTATACCAAAAATGATGTACGATCTATGCCCGTCTTGAAATCCCATCTCCTTTCATGTTTCAACTAATAGAATAAATATTAAAAATTCCCACCTAAACGGACCTCATCAGATAGATAAACCAAAGGTCATCATCGACAATTCCCATTAAAATTGTTGCACCACAAAATTAAATTCTCACCAAGTCGTGTGTTATATTCGTGGTCCATCGCGCCACAATAAATTACTAGCGCACCCCAAACGGTGGGTGGTAAATTAAATTAATTAATCAAGACAACAATATAAGTGCATCAGCATCGGCATCGGCATCACCACACCAGCGCACAGACAGACGACGACGGTCAAATTGATTTGCAACAAAAACAAATGCCCGAAGAACAAGAACAACCCGAAGAGAAGAAAAGCCAATAAGTGCACGGTACACCGAAAAGGAATGAAAACATCAACATCAACATTACACCGACACATCGCGTATTCCCACGATTATTCACGCCCTTTTTGTGCGTTAACAGATTACGGAGCTCATACACAGGCTAATAGCAGTGCGCCTCACTGAATCCCTTTAAATCCAATTCCGATTCCTCATTCAATCCGCACCGCTTCGAACAAAGATATGAAATATTGTGTTGCTCGGTGATGGGTCTGGCTCTGGATCGGGATCCATTGTTTAAGTACATTGGACGTGGACCGTTTCGAGTGGATTGTACTCAGCGTGAACTGATTGCGCCTACTGTGAGATACGATTGATGTTCTTTAATAACTATCGATTTTAGTTGGAGAATGCGAGTGCGATGCCTTTGGGAAATTATTAATTTTTTGGAATGTTGACTCTAAAATGTGATCCTTTACCAAGTTTAGTGCGGCTTTATTGGCAGTTCTGGGAATGTTCAAGTTGTATTTTTTTTTTTGCAAAGGAGGTTGCAGAAGAAGGTATACAGTAACTACAAGATTTTACTTTAAAGACGGCAGCATGGATCAACCTTTTAATCACAAAAAAACGCTGATGTTTTATTTTCTAATTTCGTTGTTAGGCGATTTACTCGAGTCCCATCACTGTATTCTAAATATTTGAGTTCAAATCTGTTTCATGTCAGCTATCAAAGCCATGTTGATGTCTTCGGTACTTCGGTTTAGACACGAGCTTGTCACATAATGGTTTTATCGTCAGCTTATTTTTAGCCATCCATTTATATCAGCTACTACTCGAATAGTGATGGGACTCGATAAATAAAACAACTCAACTTTTTCCGTTTTGTTTCAATGCTTCTCCCGGTAGTAACAGCGATCTGGTATGAGATTCCCATCTATAAGGACATTTAACGAAGACAAGTAAAAGGAGTCTTTCAAAACGGACTTGGATTGTGCAACATAAGCAAAAATCAGGACAACTGAATGACATATAGAATGACGTGTAGAGACCCAAGACTATAGCGCGATCTTTGAATGTCTAATTTGCAACTCGCTGTTTTCTCGAAAATTATTCAAGTCGGATTGAACATTTGAATCTACGTCTGTTTTTGTTCACTCTAATTGATGCGATTTACTCTCGAATTGCGCACCCAATTTGGAACGACTTACATAATTTGTGACGTCAGACACAAGAAGTTTGGCTATCCACCCTCACAAATCAAATAAAGTGCCTTTCATCAAGGACTTGACACATTCTTTTTTTAATAAAATGCAAACTACTTGAGATATCTCAAATAAAATTGATACCTCCACAGTGACTTTTTGCGGATAAAGAAGTGCTGTTTCATGAAGCACATGAGGGTTCTCACCTGTGCAGTAACGCATATTTTTCTTATTGACGAAGCCGTTTAACAAAAAATTCACTTCATCGCCGAAGATGATTTTGCGATGAAAATTGGCTTTAACGCTATTAAAGCTGCGACCACCCACGCGGATTTTCGGTAGTAAATTTTATTTATTTGTAAACGTTGCTCCTTCTTGTACTCAACCTTCTTCTTGAAAATGTAGATTTTACTGAATATTTTGACATTGACAGTTCGGTAATCGGTTTAAGGGTGCGTTCACACCGAAAGTTTAAAGTTGTCAAGTCGATAATGAATGACCCTTTATTTAGATAGCCTTATTGAAATTGTTCAAATCCATTTATGTATCTCACGCTCAGGTTACTGGACGGTAAATTCTTATCCAATTTTTAAAAAAGACTAGTACAGTGATTAAGAGCCTTAAAAGTCGAGGGACAGTGTTTGAACGATATGTGCCTTTGTTAAAAATAATTGTTTGTCTTCATTTCAAAAAAGGTCACAAAAGATATATATATTTCATATACCAAAATAAATTTTTGAAACCGCCCTATATTCAAAACCGATCTTGATAATTCCTAGGTTTAACAAATGTAGCAGATATAGACAAGATTCTGTAATGAAAAATAAACCTCGGCACCTATTGTTATTTTTAGAAAGATTATGGTTGGGGCCAAGCATTTCGATTGATGTATTTATGAGGAAACTAATATAAAAATCGGAGCCAAATACGCTGGTCTTGGGAACATCTACAATTTTCAGATGTCTTTGGTTTTCGGACCGACGTCTGTATATCTTTGACTTTGTACCACAACTTAATCCAGTCTATAATCGTCTTTGAACGTAAAATCTCACTTCTTCCCAAAGTCACCGTTGGTGATGACTCGACTAGCTCCAGTTTACCGGTTCACTTGAGTTGAATCAGATTGAAAGGGTCAGTTTTTCATTCTTGTAATTATTAATGGTCACTTAAGTCCACAAATACACAGTCTTTCAAGTTCCAACTGATTCCAGCTTATTAAAAATTATTTGATTTTTGATTTATCAAATTTGTGATACCATCGACACGTGAAATATTCTTTATAAAACAATAATAGGTAGGTACCTTAGACCAGCCTACAGACCGCATTCACTTGCCCTTTAAAGCAGACGAACAAGAAAGAGCTTGGATGCTGACTTTCAACCTTGCGGAACTTCATTGGTTTCCTATTTTCCAAGTTATTAATATTACAAAAATTAATAAATAATGTATATTCCTTAAAATTTAAACAACTCACGCTCAGTGCTGTCGTTTGCAAAATTTTGTTCGTGTCCCAAGCCTTACATTTTTTGGTGTCATTTCTAAGCAAAGAGTATCCAAAATAAATCAATACAAAGTATACATTTTTTTCTATTAACATTGCTATATAACCATCTCAAATATACTGCTGCAAAAGGTTGAAAGTAAATAGCAGGTGAGAGGGCTACAAAGCGGAGTTAATGAATGCTATAAAAAATGAAATTATTGGACAGACCTAGAGATGTACAATTTATTCGTTAAATAGAGATGTGGTAAAAGCAAGGGTATCATTTTAGAGCTTCGGGTATCACAGTATCCAGAGCCCTGTGAGAGCGTCCATTTCGACAGCATTGCTCACGCTTCAACTTACACTTAGGCTACGTCGCTTTAAAAAATTAAAACATATGGAATCGTATGCCGGTGGCCACGTAAGGCCTGAGCGATTTTTTTTACAGGCAGTGCGACGTCGCTTAATTGCTGTGTCGCTTGTCACTCACTGCGTGGCAGCTCCCTAACACCTACACCCCTTTAAATAAAGTGAAACGTTCACTACTGAACCATGATTATCCTTCGATCGCGAAAAGTAGTTATTCGTCGGGAAAAATTGTTCCATCAGATATAAATATAACCACTTACAGGAAGACACCGCTCATTGTTGGTCATTCATTGGTGGACAATTGCCACTAATTTCTAAAAGACAATTAAATCAACACCCTAGTACTTTTGGTCGTGTTTTCAATATCGATCCCACATCGGTCATCCTCATTTCATACACATACATATACATATATGTATATGAGTGCGACAGATATCAGTCTGCCTACATGCGAACGCATACCGTTTTTGTATACTGGCCGCTTGTCGATGACTATCTTAAGCGAATTCATATTCCACGTGAGGATTCATTTTCAGTGCGACGTGCCATTGTGAAGGAAATCCAGATTACGGTACATAATAAAACCAATAAAACAATGTGGACATGGAAAAGGATATGTGTTTACCTTGTAACAGTATCCAATCAATAAAACACTTTTTTCGTGTTTTATTTTGTTTTTTTTTGTTATTATCCTGGAAAACGGATGATGAGCCTACCGGTGTGTGAGAAAGTGATTGAAATGGCTGATAGGTCAACAGGGAATAAATAAAAAAATAACACTGTAAATACAGGTCAGCATCAGCGGGTTCATTTAAGTCAATATAAACTGATTTTGAAACGGAAAATATGTATGTACAAATGTGCGAAGGGTTTGACTGACGCAGATAGGGGCGATACTTGCGAAATTTAAATTTTCCTTTGATGAGGACGAATGGTACGTTTTGGGCAAATGGTTATAGGGTGCGAAAAGGACGACTTTGGATATTGGAAACCCATTCTGAAACACAGTTGATACAACGAAAATCGTTCTAATTTGAATAAGATTTGTGTAATGTGTAGAAATATATTTGGGAAATGTTGCGCTGATTCAATAAGTTCAAAGCCCAGCTCACAGACGATTGAGGCAAATCATCAAGTAGGAACCAGATGACGCAACTATTTTGTACCGCAAATCTAAATCCCTTTTCCTGTGTGAAAGGACTTGCAGCCACCACTTCTTTAGCTGCAGTTAAAATTTATATAACGCACGTGCCGAGAACCACACAAACGCCCTTCATTATGTTCTAGTCAGCATCACACACTTCTTGTATGCCTAAGAGATGGAGAAACATTCCCATATGGGGAGTTGCTCAAATATTCCGTATTATATCCGCAGCCAGCTTCAAGCTCAACGCCAGGCTCTTCGAGATGCAAAAACACCACAATTACGTTAACCAACTATAGGTACACCGCACTTTCAGAGTTAAGCCGGCGAAAGAAACTTCTTCTCTAACACAGGAGCACCTAAACAAGGACAACTAAATCTAGTTAGGTATCGGCTTGGAAATTCAAAATTATGATAATGAGATCTTCACTCCCTGGCATGTGAATTTATACTCCTTGACTTGTGGATGTAGTTGTACTGTACTGGTGCACTTGAGCATGAAATAGAGCGCGCTCTACGTAGATATGCGAAACAATGGAAAGTACACATTTTTCTAACGTTCCACCGCACGTAATAGAAGCAGCCAAGGAAACGTATTTAAATATCAAAACAAATGGAAATGGCATGACGTTTCATGCAGCAAACGCAGAAGGAAGCCCTACACCCCTCCATAGATGTGAGGAATGCGTTCACAAGGTGCACAGAGAAGTGCACTAACATGATGAAGGAGATTTCCACCAAGGATATTAGTTTCGCTGATGCAAGGCCAGCGCGAGTTACATGCGAGTATGCTGTACAGTTCAAAGGGGTGTTGTTCTTTAAGATGATTCGAGCTAGCATAATGCTGTGTGTGTTTTGAGATTTTGAATGGATGGATCATCATGAAAGTCGTATTTTGTAGTTAAGGTTTTTTTTTTCACTGCGCCACCTCTCGCGAACGTCTGGAAAACATCCGAGAGCATAACCGTCATGAAAGAGCTTCTCAATTAGCCGCTTGAACTCGGCATAAAATCGTAGATACCTTCCATACGTCCCTGAAATGAAAAACTCACACAAATCGAGTGGGTATGAGAATATGGACCCAGGGTCCCTACGGACCAAATATTTACTTATTTCTTTATTTTTGAAGGTAGCACAATGGGTTTGACATATTCATGTGTTTTCTATAAGGGAGTAGGAGTTCCATCAAGGGGAATCTGTCTGAAAAACACGGGTGCATCATTGAGTTTGACATCACAATTCTAAATTGGACCTATATCCATTTTTTGTCAAGAATTTCAGTCTGGGCCCTAGGGATGATGTCTCCTATTCTTTTGAGAAACTAGTAAGAAGGTGCGGATATTGTTAAAGCACTTGCACAGTGGTTATTGTGGAAAACAATTGAAAACTACGGTCGCTAGGGATCTTCAGGATGTTCACAAATTACTCTTTTAAAAATCCAAGAGTATAAATGGCTTCTAAAAGCATCTCATTCAGAGTCAAATGAAAAGCCTTTCCAGTAAGACCAATTGCTACCATATGCTAGCTCTACGTCGGTTTAGTTCCTTTTCTAAAAGCTATACAATGTCCCAGGACCGGACTATATTGGAAGGGTCTTACTAATAATCATTTTTAACCTTCACGCTAAATATTTTGTGGGTCACAATATGCAATTTTGTATGGAAAAGTTCGCACTTTTGAGTTCGAAAACTATAGCCTGGACATTAAAAATTATTATTTGTATCGCGGGAAGACTCTACGGGCCGGAGACTTGATACCCCCTTCGCAGTACAGTTCAATAACATCAACATCGTCGATTGGTCCAAGTGATGAAACAGAAAGATTTCTCCATACTAAACTAATGGATATTAAAACTAGTCATGGCTCTGATAAGCTCGTCTTTAAAAACGCTGCCGTAGGTAGCTTTGAAATCAATGTAAAGGTGGTGAGTATATAGATTTGATCTTCGAGAGTTTTTCCACGACCTTTCTAAGTATGAACACTCGATCGACGTAATTTCCTGGAATAAAACGACACTCGTGAGGCGTGGTTAGTTAGTCACAAGGACTTTTAAGGGTCAACATATTGTGACAAATGGGCGATGGCAAGAAGGCTGATGCCTCTGCAGATGGAATAGGGTCACAATTCTTGTAGATCTTGCAAGCGATATCACCAAGGATTGGGTTAGATAATTCTGTGGTCACGAGGCAAAACCGTTAAAGTCTGTTTTAGTCATTGTTCAGGAGAGCAGTTTAAAGTTTCTTTACTCCATTGACTCTAGTGACTTAAGCTGTTGTTTTTTTTTTCAAATTGTGGTCCCTTTTTCAAAGATATAAAGCTGACAAAAAATTTACAAAATAGATTTGAGTACACTGAATCTAATGGCATCAAAATATCAATTTCGTCTAAAGTCGACTTTAGCGGTTTTGGTTTGTGGCCACAGAAATGTGCTCATTGGTTTGGGACTGAAGAACCTGGAATTGAAATTTATTAGTCTTCTACTCCAATTCTGTCGAAATTGGTGTTTGTCTCAAATTGAGTGTGCTCAGTTATTAATTTGGAAGACTTGAAAGGGCATTTTAATATAAAAATTTGTTTGCACTGAGGTATGCGTGCTCACCATTAAACGACCACCAGACCTCATTTTTCAAACGACCATTGTAGCAAGAATTGTTAACAAACCGCTAACCTAACCAGGGTTACTAACTTATGAGGAAAAACTTGAAGCAGGGATTGAGAAAATCTTTAAACTAATGATTATCACGTGAACTTGGAATTTAGACCACATCACGTTGAAACTGCCCATCGAATCTGAATAGGTTTCTCAAATCGAACAAGGAATTCCATTTATCAATACGTAGTTTTTATGGGTACCATAAGATGACATAAGACTAAATTTTAAGATTTGGCCTTATTTAGCTTGGCCTTTTTTCACAGCACCGTTTTTATATCAATCAACTCATTTCAAATATATACGTAGTTAAAGATTTTTGAAAAAAAGCTCGTTACATTGTTGGTCTTCCAACGCATATATGATGCGCATCCAATCAGGGTAAACATCTTTCCATAGCCATGCGCCGGTAGCTAACGCTTCATTTAATTCACTTAAAAATTTAACAAAGTGTCGAAACAAATGACAAATAAGATCGACAAGAACACAAAAATATTTAGCAGGTACTTACAGCTAGCAATAAATATTTTTCACATGAAAGCCACTGATTAACAGAGTTGACATACCTATCCAATACACAAATTTATGTAGAATGTGAAATAATTCACTTTGTTCTAGGTTATTTGTTAACAGCGGAACCAATTACCGTGTTTCATCCAATTCAGTCAAAAAAAACCTCAAACTCGTCGCCTGTTCCAAACCATTCTGCCGAAAAACTTATGCAAATCTTCACATTTCATCCTCCGACTAATCCCCTTTTACAAAAATAACAAAATTAGCATAAGAAACAATCGTGTAATACCATCAGACACGACTCTGTGATGCGCCAGATAAGCAGCTCAATGAGATCAACCGATGGCACAGTTTCCACCATGCCGCCCGTAATTTCATTTAATTCACTTAAACCGATCGCTCTGCGACCTTTTGTTATGTCTCCCAAATTACTCTACATCCCGATAATGAATGCAAATTTAGTTCATCAGCTTATGTAAAACTCCTTCTAAGCCGATCTTGTACAGTCTTCAGCCGTCAAAGGTCGTCTTAAATTTCTGTTGCTTAATCGGTGTCCTCTATGAAGACAAATAATTCTCTTTTCTCATATACAACAATCCGCTCAGGACAAATTATGAAAATAATTTGCTCATTCCAGTCAAATAATTTCCCATGATCCTTTTATTTGTGATGGCCTTTAGGTTGTTTTTGAAATTTCTTTATCCACTGGGATAATCTTTGTGCGTGACCAAACCAAACTGTGTTTCCTCTGGGGCAAACTGGCGGTAAAGCTGCTCTAATTGTTCTTCGGGATCATTGAAGTTGTGCGACAACAATGCCAGTCCGTCAGCAATTTTATGCCAATTATTTTGATCCGATTTTACCACAAAAAAAAAGGAAGAAAGAAAGGTACCTATACTGAGTGTTGGCGATGGTTATTGTATGGTTGAGTTGATTGCGGTATTAGTAGCCAGGCGGAAGATGCCTTCGGGAGGAGCGGAAGGATTTTGCTGAATTTATTGCAAATAAAGTAAACTACTGGGTCAATGGAGTTGTTCACATACAAAATTTTCAAAACTAGTTGTTGTAGAAAACAATTGAGCAAATCAAACATATTTTGAGAAATTGTCTTAAATATAAATTTGTTATGAGACAATTTTGTATGAAACTAAGTTTGCATTAATATGTAAGTTAAACTTTCTAAAGTAGGACAGTAATCAGAAAAGATAGTTAGTTTTCGAGAACAGTTTAAATTACACCAGAAATAGGAAGGCCGGAGATCAACATTTTTTTTTTAATAGAAAAATAGCTGGCGCAGCAGGTTCAAGTGCGACTTAGGTTGTGAGAAAACCATTCGTTTGCGTGGGTTTTATTTTTTTGGCAAGAGACATTCAGTGTTATGCCGAGTTCGAACGGCTGAATTGGAGGCTCTTTTCGAGGAGCTGTACTCTCGGTTGTTTGTAAGACGTTCGCGAGAGGTAAAAAACCTTGCAATATTTTTTGTTTGTGACAATATTTATAAAAAAAAAAACATTCTTCCTTTCTACGAAATTTCACCTATCATGTGGTTGATATTACATGAAATTGGGTTTCGATATAGCATCTCAACCGGTACGACAAAAAAGGGTAGCTTTAGGTACCCTAATAATGAAATGTTGTGCTGGAAATTGAATGGTAGGGTTTGTCTAGTTGCATAAGACCTACTTACCCAATCCATTTGGAGGTCATAGAAAAATAGCAACGCTTAAAATAAGGTGGGCTATATTTTTTAATTCATCAGTCATCAAGTTCTTTGAAAAAGTTTTCATGTCACTATCGGTCATCCGCGGTACATAGAATTTTGTCCATGAACTATGCGGTCGAAGTGGCTCAGTTACGATGCTAGGAGAGTTCCCTACGGTCTAAGTGTACTTTTGACATCTTTTGATCAGAGCGGAAAAGGGTCTGGGGAAAAGCTTCTTCACCACTATACCAGTCAAAAAATTGTAGGTCCCTTCTGCTCGAAAACTTCGGAACAATTTTCGAAAAGAAATTCTCAGGGGTTGCTGAAAATTCATTTTTAATAATCAAATAATCCGCAATCTGCCAAATGATGAACTGATTTTGATACAAAATTTGCAGGCACTCGGAACCCAGGAGGTATAACAGACAGACTTGCAAATAATAAGTTTAATCCAATAGCGAATGTACTTAGTTCTTCCATCTCATGGAAAATGCGTTCACATTTTTAAAATATGTACTCGTGAATTTTTATCTGCGATACTAATAATAATCAATTTTAGGGTCCAGGCTAAATTTTTCGAACTCACAGTAGTGAAATTTTCCATACAAAATTGCATATTGAGACCGAGAACATTTTTAGTGCGAAGGTTAAAAATAATTAGTAAGGCCCATTGTTTACATATTAAATACACATAATAAGACAAAATGGCCACTGAATCTCTGGCCCAGTTTTAGACTAAAATTAAACTTAGCAGGAAGTGAAAACTTCCCCCAACAGAATGAACAATGAACATGCCTTATTATTCTGTTCAGTCTTGTTCGAATAGATAAAGAGTTCGCAATTCGGACAATGAAATTTAACTCCACCCAGCATCAACGAGGAAAACCAGTTCTTTTGCAGAGATAGATATTTCAAAATTATTTCCTTCCAAACACACTTAAGTACTCAATAGGGACATTCATCAGTTTTCATTTCGATAGCTTTACCACACTAATTAATTCATTTCAGAATTTCTCCCTCCCCAAAGCCATCACCATCCTGGCGTATTTCAATTGTCTTACTTTCAACTGGTGAAGGTACCTTTTCTCATTTCAATAGGACCTCCTTTCAGTGCCAACTTCAATCAGAAATCATTTATATGGAATTTTCGAAGCGTATCCCAGGAACCTGATTGAGAAAACGAAAATAACTCGTCTTCTTCTCCGCATTCGCAGTAAGAGTACTTTGTTCACTTTTTAATAATAACCAGCGTCTTGTATCCTTGCGAGGGATTAACGATTTTAATTTCGGTTTCCATTTGTGTCATCTTCCTTTCGGATACTGAAAATAGGAAAATCCCTCCTGCCAAAGAAACGAAACAATTATTTGTCGTTCTTATTCTTCAGACGAGCGAAATCCAAATGGAATCCTTCATCTTCATACTTTACTTTTTTCTAGGTATACCTTTGGGAGAAGTACATAAAGGAGCTTTGTTCGAGTCTTAGTTCTGGTAATCGGCTCCGGCTCCATATATGAAGGCAACTCAAAGTGGAATCCCGTTGGATCCCATAATTACAGGGGAATGATAATTTTTTTTTTGCGAATAACTGCTGTTTATGGAATTTTAAAACTCACATTTGTTTAAGATTGTATTAATTGAAGAAATATGTATATACCTACTTAAATTAAGAGACTTCTGCGACATCAGTAGGGAAGGCCTTCCAAGGCTTCATCGAGACCGTCACACTGCGAAGATGCTTATTTTACCCATGAAGGAAGTTCATTGCGCGAGTTCCTTTGACTTTAAATCGCATCACTTGGTTATAAATGTCTCGTCAGGTACCATTATGAAAAGGCTTTCAAATAACTCCTTCTTAGGAAGGATTTGCTACGGTTACTTAGCAATCTGCAGGCTATGTAAGGAGCAATGTTGAGTAGGGTTGAGAGAGTGGACAGAGTGAGCCAATTTTGAGACCGCTAGGACGTTTACTTATCAGGAGAGCCTAACTTGTTGTCAAAGTGCAGGTAGAAAATCCCGTCAAAGACATGTTCTTTGAGGAAGTTTTGTCTACTGATTTGTCTCCACTGGACCGTGCGTCTTAAGAACGTCTGACAAATATTTTCTGTTGAAGCTGCTGACTCACTTATAGCGATGAAGAGTTATCAATCTAGCAATAGAGACTCGTATAAGACTTAAGGCCATACAAATGGTAGCTAAGGGCTAAGCATAAGATAAAAGTTGGTTGATTGCTACATACCTTTTAAAATCTTCTGTGCGACTTGAGTAGGTCTTTTGTAATCCCCTGGTTCATGCACGAAATCCAAGTGTCTATTGATTATCGCAGGCTGTGTAGCTAGTTTGTATTTCTGGGTTTTAGGCTTTTTTGAACAGTTAACCTCATCATTGTTGAATGTCGAAGGGGGACATGGTATTAGAGTGAAGTAAATCCCACTGATCCCTGCTTCAAAACCATTTGGTATTTTGAAATCATCCTGCTAATGTAACCTGTGGGGCCACCAGTCTCCTTCAAAGACCGGTAAGAGATGGATAACCTGTACCCTGGATCGAATTTGACTTTTTTGGCCAGTTAAATTGATAAATTTCTTGATAACCTGGTTTGATCTTTGGTACGACTGTGACTGTCTTCCTAAGTCGTATTTATAAGTGCTGCGAGAAAGTTGGGTAGCTCCTAAAGTGTTACAGTTTGAAGCTCTACTATAGCAACTTACCCCAGTCTTAACACTCTTTGTAGTGCTTTTTGAGTTCAGATTTAAATTGCAACATCCAGAAATAAGTACGACCCAGGTCAAATAAATCATTTTTAGGCGAAGACCCCATTTTCGTCTCATAGAGTAGAGCAAGCTGATAAAACAGCAATTGAGCTTTGTTGAGGATGTTTTCTACGTGGACGTTCCAAGTATTGACCACTGCCACCCGATGGGATCTTTTGAAAACAGCAGATGGATGTCGAATGTTCGCGTTTCTTTAATACAAAAAAAAGCGGGAGATCAATCGTAGATCAATAATTGCTGGTCCTGCCCCGATGTAACCTACTTCTATCCATAGTATAAAACTGCCGGGGGGTTTACTTATGTCTGTTACCGGTTGACGTCAAAACTGCTAAATATATTTCGTCGAAATATTTCCCAAGACTCTGCAAAGAGTATCAGCTATGTAGTTAATGGCTACGCCTACTTTTTGGGTCCGTTTTTAGACCAAAATGTATTTTTTTCCGACTAGGTATTAATAAGTACAGAGAAAAAGTACTTTTCTAATGAGCTAACCCTTTGTCAAGTATTTTAAGGTATTAATTGGGGTTTTCCTTCACCCAGATGCCGCTTCTTTGTGGACTTGTCACAACAACCATTCCAATTAGGCAAAGAAAGTGAAATTTCAAATTTTTTTCACAAACAAAATCGCGTTGGCTACGGCTCCGTTCCACGGTAAAATCGCTAAAATTCCCTCATTACAGAAGCTAATGCTCATCAGGCCACTGATATACATACATAAGCAATCAGACCCTAAAATTATGACCTTGACTCCTTAGCAACAAGAAAACGCCGCTAAGATTCGGTTCAGAAAATTACTCCAATTAACTGGTCATTCATAAGCCTCGCTCCGGTTATTTTTCAATTATTCATTCCCTAATGTGGTTCCAATAATAAAGGCCACATAAAGACATCAATTTCAAAGCGATTCCCCAGCGAGTGTTGTTCTTTCATCCTCGGCTCTCTGCAAGAGTTGTTTACCCAAAGATTTGTCACAAATAATTTGTCCCCGACAACCTACTGTGTGAGGCCAACATCTGACCATAGAAAGTTGAAGGAAAATAAAACTGCTTCCCTTTGTACTCGTTGTATATACACACAAGGCACACCTTGATTTATTGCCATACAATAGCAGCGGGGGGGGGGTACAAACAAAAAAAACCGAACTCTTAGAATCAACCTAAGACGCTCAATGCACCCACTCGGTAGAGTTCAAAAGACTTGACGGGTTCTGTCGCAAGGATTCTATTAGATGAAAGTGCTTACATAAAGCAAAGGTATGACTAAGCCTCAGAGTCAATCGATCATATGTGGTTTGGTTTTGGCTTGAATTGTGTTCGTGACCTCTGCATGATGCAGATGGATGATTCTATTTGGTCGCCTTTAGATTTCACAGGCTTTGTTGTCTGTTGTCCTCCACTGGGTTTACTTCTCGCAACAAGTTGGTTGGTAAACGTTTTAAAGTTTAAATGGATTTTATTTATTGGCCGCCTTAACAGGGAAAAGGATTGTACTTTCTTGAAGATGGACGTTCTGGTGGTTGTAATCGTAAATAGAATACCATTGCTAGCTCTGTTTATTTTTTTGCGTTTCTTTATTGCTGTAAACAGAAAGGAAGGGCAGAAATCCCATGATATGTCCTATTTTCTGATGATGAAGGTCCATTTCAAAACTTTAAAGCAGCTGAGTCTTGTTTAGCAGAGAAATTCGTTGCTTTCGATTTCACTTTCGATTGCTATCTTTACAACTTTGGTAAATATTCTGCAACTCGGTGGTAACTCTGCCTTCGACCATCTGCAGAGATGTGCAACATAGATAAAGGTCGCCCAAATAGCAGTAATCCCACGGCAACCGCAGCCCCGACAGTCAACAATCAACCCAATCCTAATACCGAAATTCACCTTCCAGGCGTGGATACTCCCTTTCTTCATTTTTACCTCGAATAATAGAAAGAACAGTAACTTCGTCCAACTCGCCATCCAAAAGAGAGTTGCCACCATATGTGCAGTGTGTTAAGTGAGTTTAGCCAATTAAATTACAGCCGATCGTCCTTTGACCAGAGATACCACCCACCATCCGCGAATGCAGATGTTAAATAAATCACTCAAGACTCAACCTTCCTTAAACAAAGTGTAAGGTTATCTCAGAGTGGAAGAACGAGAGCCACACACCGCAGCAGTTCCACAATTGGTTGCTATCCATAATTAACATATAATTAGAAGAATAATCCTAATGCCAGTAGGAAGTTCCTCGGCTCTGCAGGCGAGATGTACCTTTGCCGTGAGAGAAGGTATCGCCTTCGGAGAGATAATCTGGCGCTTTATTGCTGCGTCAAGACACCCGCACTCTCGAGATTCACACACGAAGAGGAGCGTCGTCGGCGACTCCGTCGGACAGAGATCACGCATATCAGGATCGCTCTCAGGTATACCTACAAGGGAAATAAAACAAACTTGTTGCCAACGCCTCTAACACGGTCCTTCCTTTTGGCGGCTGTGTGCACATATACGGATACGTGACTGCGTCGAGATATTTATTGGTTTCGATTATGTGACCACCCACTAGTAGTTTGGCGGTTGTCTGCTGCATTTAAACGTCACGATCACACACCCTTAACAGCAGAACCAACGAAGACCGCACATCCAATGATTACCGCTCGTAGGCAGCCTAATTATATCGTTAGGGAGTTCTAAATGACTCGGAAAGGTGATGTGTTCGTTTTCTATTTTCTGTGCGAGTCCTTTTGTCGGCATTTGGATAATCGTCGGCGCTCTCACCTGATGACATGATACCACCTTCAAGCGGCCGAAATTGGTCCTTAATTGGCCACCAAATTATCTGGCGCTATTTGTTCTTTTTTTCTCTGTTCTCAGTCAGTTCCTCCGTCGAACTGGGACACCAAAGACGACGAAGATCTAGAACATAAAAACAAAAAGAAAAGACTTGCCCAGTCCCATCATCACTAAGTGGCAAGAGAAATTCCACTCCTATCGCCAACACACACTCCAAATCGAACTCCTTCTCTGTCAGTTGTTATCAGCAAAAGTATAAGAAAGAAAAATAGTCAGGTCAATTAGAACATACCACCCAGGTCAAGGAGGCCGTTTCACGTGTCGGTGTCATACCAAAGAGGACGTTTATCTCGAAACACTTCGACACGGTTTATCATACGGAAAACAAACCAATCAAAATATATTCGAACCCAAGGGGTAAACAGGATCAATACACACTCGTATACGAGGGGAATGCCATTGTCATTGTTTGCACAAATGTCCTGCCTCTGTGATGATGATGATAGTGTCATTAAGCAGAAACAGCAGGAGGCAACAGGCGATAGAAGAAACAATAAAATCAAGGCATCCCTAGAAGGTGAATAGTACACACACAGTGTGGGTCCCTTTGGAATTTCAAATTTCCCAAGTAGCGTGTGATAAGACCGAAGAAGACCAGGCATACAACGGAGTGCAACGATTGCAGCAAATGTGGTGTCCACTTTTGGGAAAAAGGACATCGAAATGGGTCACATTCCACAGAACGGTGGCCATCGCATGACTGACATTCTCATTAATCGAGTAGTGCACTCGTACACAATGCGGGAACGGTTGCGTTATCGAAAAGGTAAACAAGATATTAGCTACGGTTGACACGGTTGCCGGGACCTGTTTTACCTTTTTTGGAACATCGAAACTTATAGCTGGGAAATGGTGCGGCACAGTCACTGCTAATGGGTATATTTTCCATTTCTAGAGAAATATCAAAGTGCGATAGCCTTAATTAGATGGGACACCGTGACTGTAGCCATTAAATCGATATTATGTACATGGATGCAGTTTTGCCGATGTGAGCAATGTCATTTCAATGAGCAATTCTTTCATTTTCCTTTGAGTGATCTTCTGTGACGTAAAATCCATCATAAAAGCGACTTACAATTGACTCACTTTCTTTCCCCATGTCAAGGGCTGTGAAGGCAGGAAAGGTTCTTCATGAAAATCTGTAAAACAAAAATTCCTTACAAAGGTATACGCAACTGTAAAGCTGACTTTAGAAACTAGCTGCAAAGTCCTAAATTCGATCTGAATCCATTATAAAATACGACTGTAACGTATTTCCGACTGTGAGGTGTTTGTCCGAAATGAGTTTAAAAACTTCTTCACGAAAAAGACTTCGGTTTTCGTATTTTCATTGATAAATGTTTAGATTAAAATATAGGCTATGTTTCATCATAATCCGCTGTTCAAAAGTCGTGTTATCTAAGTTAATAGTATTCTCCTCCTTCTAGCTCCTACTTTTGGAATGCATTGGCTCAATGGAATAGAACTTCTTTATAAAGCTGAATTTTGTACAAAAATTTCAATGGGTAATCTCATAAAGTTGGGCCATAGACCTTGGATAAACATTTTTAACGATTAAAGAATATAAACTTTTATTGGAGCTAGGTCACCAACGGTCGGTGGGGGTTATTTCGTGTGTTCTGTAGCTTGGAGATTTTTTAATAGTTTGTATGTGGTTCTTAAAAAAAAGGATTCCTTGCCTACCATAACTTAAGTTTCGCTTTACACAGTTTTGAAAATTATTTTAGGTAGGTTATGCTCGTCCCATTGCCCATAAACTGAGTCAGCAGGTTTCTAGCGTTTGTTGTGACTCTTACCGGCTCTTACCAGCATATCAAAAGGGCGTTCACAATTTTTGGTCGGATTTTGACCTTCAGGTCTTTTAGAGTCCGTGGACATTCGACAAAAACAAGGGGTTTAAAAAAAAAAATCAATCCAAATAAAAAATCGGAGGAGCGGACTGGCCACTCAAAATCATATCTTATTGGCATGGGGCGCTCCGGGAGGTATTCACTCACAACAGCCATTGATGCCCTTAAAGTGTGAGCTCATAGACTAACCAAACTAGACGGTCAACTGAGAGCAGAACGGTACATCTGCCTACAAGCTGCCCGCCTGCATAAGATTGCATAAGTATTCGCGCGCCGCACCCATGCTTATACAAACTTATGCAGGGACGTCATGTCCATCGGGCGGCCATTTTCTGGTGGGATTTCAAGTGGTGGGGGCGACTGTGTTCGGCATATTTTGTGCCCATTAAACGGAGTGAACGCAGTTGAATTTAAGAGTTTTTAAAGTTTACACGTTTTTTTTTCACTTTTGTAAAAGAGATTTTTTAATTTCCAGCTGTTTTTGTATATTTCAAGATAATACACTTTTTGTCGTTGATTTTAATGCTTTAAATTTCGAAGTGATATTGAAACAAAATGTTTTTAAACTTTTTTTGATGTCATGGCGAAAAATACTTTTTAGTTTTAGCATAATTTATAATATGTAATTAGTACGTAAAATGAATAATTGCACAATAATATATCCAAGAATGCATTTGTTAAATTAAAACAAATTAATTCTATATTTTATTTATATATATATATATATACGTCATACGTATAAAGGTCATAATACAAAAGTCCTAGTAGATCGCCCTTATTTATGTGAAATACTCGGAACAGTAAAAAAAACGTTTTGATATTTTTTTTTGTATTCCAAAAACACAAAGAGAGCTCTTGTTTTTGTTAATTAATTATTTAGAGAGTTATAAGCTTCTCTAAATAATTAAAAATCAGTTCACATTTTAAAAAAATCTACATTGTAATAAAATTTGTAAAAGAAAATATGTATTGAAAACGAAATATAGCATCCGAATACCAACAATTAGCAAACGAATTTGGATTCTTACGTTCGATTGAATACGAATTTGAAAAAAATTCACCCAATTTATTCAATGTCCATGAAAATTTTCCAAAATTCACTTATGCCCTAGTGGAAGCTTGGGTTTAACTTGCATGTTGTTAACTCATTTTTTGGGACAACCCCCACGGATTTCATTTATGCAGCTGCATGCATTTTTCTGTCAAAAATTGAATTCCTACAAATAAAATGAAATTAAAAAAAAAATGAAATGTGAATGGATACACAGTTTTTGGATAGAGAACAAGTTATGCTATCTAAAAAAAACATTTTCAACATTTACTTTTTTTACATTTATTATTATAAATCTATTTACAAATTGCTTGTTATTGAAATAGTGGCACCCGGCAGCCATTAATACACAGACAGTAAAAAGAGAGCTCGCGAAAGAGGGCTGTCATTCAAAATTTGCGGGGAAAATCGGGTAGGTGCACGGAAACTTGACTGTTGGGTGTGTGGTTAGTCTATGGTATGAGCCATCGCTCCGACCTAATGGAAGCAAATGCCCCCTAAGTGTAATTCATCAAGACGTTGAAAAAAATCCGCCAATATATCTGCAAAACACCATCAGGGATCAACAATCCCAGATGAGGGCATTTTCGACCGCCACTAATAAGTGACGCAAAGGTCTTTGATGTTATTTTCGCGGATTGTTGTTTCCTTTCACTAAGGTGAAAGTGGCTGAAGCCCATGGAAACACCAAAAAAAATTATACAGTCCTCTGAAACCTCTTCCGAGTAGCGCATCACGTGTGTTCCTCTAAAAACGGGAGTGGTGTTGAGATATGTTCTGTACAATCGCCAAGGTGTTCATTCAGATGGCAATAAAGGTCATCGTGAAGAATTCGCCTTACTGAACGTTCTGGAAGTCCATCGGGGGCAACATTAAAGCGATTTCGGAACGTGCCCTGGGTTGCGATCACAAAACATACGACCTTGATGACAAATCCCCACTCAAAGGTTTTAAAGATCCACTGGGCAAACACATACCACTTATTTTGGCCTTTGAGTTTGGACTACATCCACATCTTGGTACAGCTAAAACAGTTCGTATGGTTCAACGCACTTTGTTGATAGGGAACATTTTTTTTAAGACCCCAGTTTGCGCTTCAACTCTTTCGTTTTTGAAATCTGTAAAAAAAATATCTGTTTCCCCTTCTTGAATCAATCCGAGCTCTACAGCTCTAAAACGTATTCACTTGAAGTTTCTGAACACGTCCAATATATAATTTTTATCGGTTCACGCGTCTTCCAGGGCATCTTTTCCCGTCTAAACAGAGAGCGACTGAGATACGACAAGGAGCATATCTTTTATTTTACATAATTTTCTTTCTCCTCAAAATGATCATATACTCTCAAGCCAACGTTACCTCGAAATCCAAAGCCGGCCATAAGGCGGCAACACAGTTGACAATATGCTCGAAGTTCGAAGATCCATACCCAGTCAAACATATCTCCCACTTTAGCTTCATCCACATTTAAGTTCTCTCTTCCCCCTTTTAAAATCGTAACCAAACCAAAATCATGCAGGATGAGTCACACCACTTACGAAAATGATATAGAACGATATCGATAAGTTCTCTCGACTTTATATAAAGCAGGAAAGTTGGAATCACCTGTCGCAATTAGGTACGCCATCCTCGTCATACTTCTGCCCCCATGATTCTATTAACAGCGTTTGGCTCGTGCTTGCTCAATGAACACCGTCCACCTGCTCAATTAAATTCTCATAACAAAACAACCGACTGAAACAAAGGGAAGCAATTTAGTTTCATCGTCGGTCATCATCATCATAGTCGTCGTCATGCAATGCAATCAAAAGGACGCCATCGACGAACAATAGTCGAATTTAGCTGCGCGTTTTCGACCGGAAAATTAAGCCTCGGGAAAAGCATCTGCCCGAGCGAATAACAAATCGCAAGCTCAATTCAATTCAACGAAACACTACACAGCGAGCGAGCTGCCTCCCCCACCAAACAGGCACTTCAATAGAAACACACTCGAGTCGTCCTCGTCAGTGTCACTCACTTGTACTATATTTCGAATTGCTTTGTCGCGCGAAAGGATCGACCATCGACAGTCGACCACAGGTGGAAAGTTTTCCTGTCGCGCTGCTCTGATGCAACGGCCATCTGCGACGTGACGACCACTCAGTCATGACGAGTGCATCTGACAGCGGTCGCCGCCGCCACGATTCACGATTTCATCGATCACACAATGACCGCAGCACTAATTTTCCACCAATTAGTTGCACGAAATTAAAAACGTTGCAAGGACGTGGCCGCACAGCGACTCAATCAATTTTCCTCTACACATCCATTAAGACGATTGGCCGGGAGAGTTGGAAGCGAGCTCTGACAACCATCTGCCTTAATCCGATTTTCATTATCGAAACGAAATTTGAATCCATCGTGATGATGGTGGGTTTCATATGGCACGCTCTGTACACACAGATTGGCTGGTTCTGCCATATCGTCTGACCAAATCTTTATTCATGTGAGAGATCTCATCTATCAGACGAATGTGTCAAATTATGACACCGAAGATGGCTTATTGTCCTCTGTGAATGGTGGGCCGGTCTGATTGGCCTTATTGCGAAATTGGACACAATTCTCGCCTAATCAATCTCGAAAGACAGATGTTTGGACGATTTCTCCGAAGGACACCGGAAGGACATCATATTCGCCACTGGCCAACGGTCAGTCGCAGTTCCCTACACTCTCATGTCGTCTCTCGTAATCCTTTATCGGATTAACCGGGGGAAAGGTCGAACTGGCAAATATTGGTAAATCTTTCAGCACAACAATGAGGATAATAATCCTTAAATGGCAATAATCCAGTGTTTAGGAGCTCATTAATATCACAAACAATGCTACGCACCCAGTTGTTGATCCCTCAATTCCAACCTTTCGTCGGGGCAACTCTTTTCAAATTGTCATACACAGAGAGGATTTGTTTGAAGGGATAAAAGCCGAATAAAGGATTCAGGACCAATTCGTTTTTTTTTTTTTGTTGCTTTGCCGCAACGTCCAATAAGTTTCCCGTGTGATATCCTCTCTTGCAGTGCGGATTTCGGATTGTTTCTTCTCCTTCTGTACATGTAGAGTAGCATTTTCTTGACAAAATAAAGGATAAGAGATCTCTCGGAAGCTACACTGGTAAAGAACACTTGGTCATTCCAATGAATGGGCGACTGTACAAAGAGATTTGCATTGGCATTTACCGATAGAATCCCCTCGATTTCGGGTTTTTGTGAAAGGCTATATATGGGTTGTGGTGCGGTCAAAATACCCGGAAATGTTCGCAATATTTTGCAAAAGGATCACCGATGCCGGCTCAATGTGATAAACTTTTTACTGTTTTTTTTTGGGTCGATATGAAATCGAAAGGATTTTCTATTCAATGTTAGCGTTGAGTTGCAAATCCCTTTGTATGACTGCACGGCTGGACCGACCAAGTGGTCATTTTATGTCCATCTAATTTGAGAATCCTTTTTTGTTTTTTTCGGTTCGCAGAATCAAAGAATGCGCTTAGCGCTGTGTTGTGTTTCATTTTGTGTGCCCTGGTGATGGGATTTAGTGGTAAATACTTTGGAAGTGAAATCCAAAAGTAAATCCTTGCACACAGTCCTTATGGACGGTTGGATATTATTTTAGCTTGATTCGAAAACTTTTGGAATTCCTCTTGCAACTAATCAAAAGTTGGGTAACTTTTAAAGTTTTTTTCAGTCCGATTATCGTGTTTTTGGGCATGCGACTGTCGAGTGTTTTTTGTGAAGTCTCTTCGGCGAAGCAAGCAGATTATTATAAGGGGGAATTAGTTTTTGTTCTTTCTAGATGTTAGTCATGGGTTGTCAACATCTTTTTTAAAGCCTATGAATGGAAATGTGCAGTGAATCTGTGAGTTTGGGAAAGGAAAGCATTCTACTTTGTCAGTGGTATATGGGTATAGCTTCAAAGGCGAGAGACCCAGCTTGGCTCGCTATACTTTAGATTCCAACAGACCATAAATAAAGGTTGATGCCTTAAATGAGGGTCTTTAAACAAATTCTGGTCTTTTTTGAGCAGCATTGTCGAACTTGGGAGTGTAGAAGGATGTGTCGCGCCAAATTGACTTAAAAAAAAAACCTCTTTTGATCATCTGTTGAAGTTGTTTTACCGATGCAGTCGGTGTATTGGTAAAGTAGGACACAAATTTGGATTGTGCGCGTTTGACACTAAATAAATAAATAGTTGGCACAACAGGTCCGTAGGGACCCTAGGCCTAGGTTCTCACAACCATTCGTCTTGTGTGAGTTTTTCATTTTTCGAACGAGTGGAAATGGTCTACAATTTTATTGAGAAGCTCTTTCAGTAATAGCTCTCGGATGTTTGTCCGACATTCGTGAGAGGTGGCGCAGTGGAAAAAAACGAAAGGATGGAATTGGGATTCTTTCGAGAATCGAAACTGGGATCCCACGCTTAGTAGTCCAACACACTAACCGCTAAACCACCACGCCTACGCATTTGACAATAGAGACGGTTAAAAACAGCTACTGTGAAAGACTGCTACCTTGTGGTACCCCACTTAGAGCCCCAGAGTGTAACCTTTAATGTGGCCTCAACTAACTTTGACTGAACGTTTTTTTTTTTGTCATTCCTGTTAACCATGCTCGGTTTAAATGAAAGAAATAGAACCAGAAATCTTACACTTAGCTCGCTGGCAATAAACTTAATTACAATTGGGATGTGAGTGCAAACGGTTCACACGAAGTTTGTATAGACCTTCTTGTGTGAGAGGTTTTTTCTTGACAAGGGTGTGATGATATCTGGTTTCCAACTTGGCGGACTGCTATCAGATCCTTTCTTATTACATTTGGGGAATCGTGAAGGGACCAACAGCGTTTCTCCCTGAAACTGATGAGAAGGACCTGACAAGCCCATAACTCATAGAGTTGTTAAGAGCCCATCTGACGTTTGTAAGCTGAAAAGCCCAGCTGAACTATCAAAAGTTATTCCACGCAGTCAAAACCGAGCGACAAGCGACAGAGCGATTGAGCGACGGCGCTCTGCCTATAACAAAATAGCTGATCGCTCAGAGCTTACACCGCAATACGATTTCATATTATTTAACATTCTTAGAGCGGCTTGTCGCTCAATCGCTCTGTCGCTTGTCGCTTGCCGCTCACTGCGTGGCTACACCCTACAACTTAAAAAGGCCTAATCCCACTATGCCCAACTTCACAAAGTCAAAAGCTTATTTACATGTCTAAAGGCAAATGTTGTCAACAGATCGCAAAATGCTTTCAACCACCTTATGATTCTAACTTGATAGGCCAACATAGTCCTTCTTCAAGGTACCTCACAGCTAGTGAAGGAACCAAATTTAAATGCTTGCATCGAAACGGCAACACTAGTCCATGGTTGTGTCTTGTGTGGCACATTTTCCAGACGAAAACTAACTCTTGTTAATAAGCCAGGCCACAGACAGCCATTTATATGGAATACTTTCAGTTGGTACAAGACGTCTGATCGAGTTCAAAAAAAACGAAACAGACAACTCCCGCAACATATTGGTGCCATTGAAACCGAAACCGAGACATGACAGAATGCGCAAAAGTGCCCACGGACCTGGTTCCCACGACAGCCGTTGTGCTGGTTGCTGGCCCACCTAAGAGTGCGTTTGCGTGCCTTATGCGCGCGAATGTTATGTAAATTTTGTCCACCCTCTCATCTAGGTAAACACACAGTGGTCGGGACGGGACGGTAATTCTGTAGGTCTCGCTAGGTGTTTGCCGTTGATTACTCATGGCTGAGTAATGTTGGCCTCTGGATGGCAAAATTTGTTCAGTGACTGGACTGGTGGTCGCGAGGCGGCGGCACACCTTGATGACGACAATTCGCTGGTGAGCGTAGAGTTGTTTTTGCCAATTCTCGCGCCCTCACCGTCACACACTTGGGAGTTTTTTTCTCCACTTTTGTTTACATTTATTAACCCCAGGCGATATGGTTGGACACATGTTCACAATCACCTGTATACCAGCCGGTTGAGTTCATCTTCCACTCTGCTGTGGAGGTATTTGCGCTCGTATATACATTGAAAACCGAAAGTGGTCTGCAAGTGGACCTTGAATTATCAAATTTTTGAGCTCAGAAGTTTATGTTGTAATGGTATGTTGCCCAGGAGTCGTTTTAAGGCGACCATTCTGTGAGACAGTACCAATAGCTCTGCCTTATCTCTGTTTAGCACACAAGCTTAAAAATTCTACCAAAATGTCTCGAAAAATACTCTTTAAGTCTAAACATCTGAGCAAACTATCTACAATTAAGTTGAACATCAGCATCAAGTTGGTGGAATCTTTAAGTCCATATACCCGAATGGAGCACGAACCAAACGAACATTTTATCAACAGCCTTGACCTTTCGTCGGGTGTACGATCTAAGGACCGTACGTTTGACGATGCGATTTTTTGGCTGCGTAATTGAACCCCTTGACTTCGGAAAAGACACTTAATCGTGCGAATTGAACGCGCAGCAAGCCTCATAAGGTTGCATGTTTTATATGTTTTCTTTAAAAAATAAAGGCCCTAAAAGGTTTGAAGATTTAAATCGCGAAAAGTCCATCCAAATGGTCATTCACATTCAAACATTGAGTGATGGCTACGTTAGGTTAGTAAGCTGTAGAGGAGGAGTACCGGGTGAAACACTCTGGTTCAATACTGCCCGTTGGGGAGTGAATGAATGAAGTTATCGAAATGAATCTGCTAACTTTCTAGTTCCTATGGTTTCATAAAACAAGGGCTATATCCTCGTTGATATTATTGAAGCTTCCATGGAGGTTTACATTAATTTCACCTTTTTCTCTGCGTTAGTGCCTCCTGCAAGCTTCAATTTGATAGCAGGAATTTTCACCGAAAGACCAAGGTTTTTTAAAACATTCGTCTGGTTTCTTATTGCCTATAGTGGTAATAAGAAAGCATGACCCAGCATAGGCTATTTCAATAACCCTTTAAGCTCTTCACGACTTTTGATTTTATTTCTGTAAAAGTTACTGGCACCTATAGCCTATCGTCGAAAAATGTGTAAAACCTACCAAGAGCCAAGAGCCAAGAGCTCTACTTCGAAACAGCGTGACAGTTCTGCAACTAAAGTTGCAATTTTATACATTTTATGAGAGCCTATCTCAATTTGTTCTCTCGCGAACGTCTGACAAACATCCGAGAATATAACTGTCATGAAAGAGCTTCTCAATTGGCCGTTTGGACTCGGCATAAAATTGTAGATCCCTTCCATTCGTCCCAAAAAATAAAAACTCACACAAGACGAATGGTTGTGAGAAGCTAGGCTTGGGTCCATACGGACCTGTTGCGCCAATTATTTTTATTTTTTTATCTCAATTTATTAGCCTTTTTTAAGTTGAAGAAGCGCTTTAAAAATTATTCAAATGCTGTTATTTCCAAATAAAAACCGTCAAAATGTAACGCCAATACTTGTTAAATATCTTTGCACACTTTTAAATTTGCAGAAAAGCTTCAGAAATGACACTTATTTCTCTATGGCGACTTTTCAGAATTCTGCAGCCGTCAGCCACTTGGAAGACACTGCAATGCCCCGAGAGGAATACAGACCTTAAATGGCCATTCATTTGGAGAAGATGCCTGAATCTACACAGTTATCCACTACTTGATCTCTCCCAGTTTAGAATGTCCTTCTTCCCTTCAAAGATAGAAGCTTAACAAAGGTCTTACAAAGCTTCACCCTCACGTATTTCATCAGAATTTCAAAAATTATTCCGGTGAATCACGTCATCCCCCTCGACAGAAGTGAACTTTCTCCTTGAGTTAGTTTCGCAAATCGACTAAATTAAAATCACTTTCGAACCATATTACTCATGTGCTCATCTGCCGCAATGTCATCATCCTCCACGCTGTCTGGGGCTGTGACTTCATTTGCTGTCGTACTCGCCCTCTCAATATGTACGAGTATCTATCAATGATAGTGTCATTCGCCCAAGAACACATCTAATCTTCATATAACTTACAAGAGTAAAACAGTAATTGTTTGCGCATCTCTCAATAGCATGTTGTTATCGCGCCCTCAATATAAATCATCCAGTTGGTACGAGTATACTCGCATTCACCATTCACGATCATTCAGGTTTAATCATGCTTCGCGCAATTGTATAGGTCCCTCGCACACACATTCTTCCGGCCTCGCCGCTGAGGCACAATAATTAAATCGTTATCGTTACCCCCTTCGTCGGGCCTCTCTAATCCAGTCTCAATGTTTTCAAGCCAGATAATATACAGCAAGAGCAACACAACACAAAAGCTGGCCTACTGACACTTGCTGTCAGACCCAACACGTGGTTCAGCTAAAATTGTAAATCAAATCGGATCCGAGTCATGAACGTTGTTACGAATTCCACAGCTGAGCTGCTGCGCGAGACCTCAGTTTACGGGGTGACTCAGCGCCCACGCACACCACCGACTGCCGTAGGACGGACTTTGAATTCTCATACCCGGATTGCGGATTAGAGTTGAGTAGAGCCTCCGTTTGGCGGAGTTTCCCACGTTCGATCCGGTATAATTGTTTTGCAATTGAATTGTATCAGCTCATGATGCGGTTTGGCTATCCGCGTTCGGGGGCTATCGGCAACAGGTTTCAGTTACCGGTTCTGATGGCATAAAGTTGAGAGATAGATGTGAAACTATATCCAAAAAGTTCTCTTTTGAATGGTGACAATTGGGTATGGATGTGTTTTGTTTTGCAGGAGCTAAAGAGCATCTATTGATCTGTGTGAAGAGATTTTGCAGAGAGGTTTTGAGAATTGATACTGATAAGTATAAGCTTCTGACTCTGAAGCTGAGCTGAGTTTGACTTTGGATTTGAATGAAAAATTCAATGATCGGATTTCTCTTAGTCACAAATGTTTCAATCTCTTTATAACCGCGATACAAATGATCTGGGGAAGTTCTCATGCAATGCACAAATTGTTTTAAACTTTTGATTTGACACTAGACGGTCCCTGGGAATCTGAGGAATTTGAAATTATCTAAAGTCTAGGAAGTTGCAGGGAAATTGATTTTGAGGAAATATATAGATATAAGAGAGTACCTGTCATATGATCACAGCACAGTATGAGCAGTGATCTATCAGTTTCGACGCTTTTATAAAAATGTTCGACATGATGACCGAAGCTCTAAAAAGAAATGTGCACACGAGGCTACGATGGCCCTAAAATAATCTGAAGATGTTTCATCTATTGGCACATTGGGAAAAAAGCTACATTTTAAGCTTCAGGTTAAAAGTTCTAAAAATCATTTGGGAAAGTTCGACAAAATAACAACCTAAGCAACAACAGCAGAGTGCAGAGCTATTTCCACATCCATAGCTGTCTTTATTTAATGCGATTTTTTATACAGATGTTAATTTGCTTAAATGAATTAGGAACGAATTTAATTTCGTTTTGTAATCACATATTTACACAAAAAATTCACATTCCGACACAATCGGAAATCATTTTGCACATTCCATCACAGATTTTAACAGTCCTGGGCAACCGACGAAGTCTTCAGGTAAAAGTTAGAATTTGTAGGTAGACCTTGAAAATTGTAAAGCTGGATCCAATTGTTTTTAAGACTTCCTGGGATCGGATCACTGCATCCGTCAAAGAGCAATACGCTTCCGAATTATGCTGATTTCACATGCAAAACATTGAAAAAAAAAAACTCCATCGCGTAGTGCGTGATTAGTCCGCCCAAGATCTTTCAAATTCTCTAAAACTGTAGAGAGTAGCCCACAAAATTGGTCAAATTTGTGTAAATATTTCCAATCTTTGAGCGCGTTAACTTTAGACATATTGACGGGGACATTATCAATGTTTGGTGAACTGAAAATATGTTAAGTTACGTAAACGAATAGGGAGAGCAGGGTGAATCTTACAATTCCACTGTTGGTTTCTGTGGATCCTTTGTGATACCCTTTTATGGTGTTGCATCAGTTGTCTCATTTACTTCCATTTTTTTGTTACGGTCCAGCCATATTGATGTCCCCAAAAACATATAAAAACCAGACAGTGTGTCATCATAAATTTCTTGTAAGTCATATAGAAGTAACAGTTTGCAACTGTTCCGTTCCTCATAAATTTCTTGTAAGTCATATAGAAGTAACAGTTTGCAACTGTTACAGCTCGTGAATCTCTTCGTATGCCGTCATTTTTTTTTTTTTTTTTTTGTTATTGAAGGTGAAAATCTCGAAAGAGACAATGGGGCTAGAAACCCAGAGTAGTGTGGGACTCTAACCACACTAAAAACACCTCCTTAATCATGACCAATCAAAGAAAGATCGACAAATGATTTTAGTTACAACGTTCAGTTGCGTTTGAGAAGGTATTACAATTTAAATACGGGTTCTCATATTTTTTAGATTATAAGTTCGTGAGTCTTAGTTCTTCTTAATCTACGAATATTATATCGTACATTTAAGACGTCTATTATTTCGGGATTAATATGCATCTGCAGACGGTCATTGTGTCGAATTGCGTACTTTTTAAGCCGTCATTTTAGAGATTTAGTTTCACTCGGCGATACCAATAATCATTTTTAGTGTCCAGGCTACATTTTTCGAAAAAAATAATTATTGCCCTTTCTATTAAAAGATCAAATCTTGAACAAGAGCTCTTTCTATGTTTCATTGAAGAAAAGAGGACACTTCCAGGTGCCAACCACTATGGCAATATTGCTCCAACGAATTTCATTAAAAACAGAAATTCAGAATTTCGGGGCAATTTTCTCGGATCTTCAATGCTACCATTAGATAGCGATGATCTGTCAAAGTTTGTTGGTCCGGCCTTTGTTATATTATGGCCAAAGCTTCCACGATACTTCGCAGGTCGTAAGAATTTAATATAAGTTGATCAAGTTCCAATTAGCTGCTCCAGCCCTTTGTTGCTAGTGACTCAAGTCCTAGAACTCAATTGGTATTGCCGCCCCTCTTATATATATTTCTAATCGGCATCATTTTTGAAGATGTCAGCTTTTATTAAATAAAATCCGTCTTGGATTTAGTGAAGCTCAGCTTTCAGATGTTTTACTACTTAACTGAAATAGGTACTTTAGTTTCTGAATCCGATAATATTTAGTGAAAAATAATTAAATAGTTGACGCAAAAGGTCCGTAGGGACCCTAGTCCTAGCCTAGTGCTTGTCTTAATTGTATGTAGTGATGGTGAAACAATGTATTTATAATGACGTGATCGACGTCGATCTTTCAAGCAGAAATCTATACCAACTTATGCATTAAAGTAAGCTTGGCATAAATACCCGAAGTGGTAGCCAAAATGTTCTTTTTTAAATAAATGCAATTGACCTCCAAAGTCTTTGAGTTTGACTGGATCTTTTTTCGGTGGGGTTCCTTGAGTGAAAAAGCATTTTTAAATAAATCTGCTGTTGAAGTACAACATTTGGTATAAAATGCAAGCGATTAGATGTCCTACGAATTGTTGTGTAAAACGCTATAGCAAAAGTCAGGTTTTGTTAGACTGAAGCTGATGCTTATTTGAGGAATATTCTGTTCCACAACTTAAACCCAAAAAAAAAGTCCATAAATCTACTTTGAAACTCTTAAAGAAAATATTAAAATAAGATGTGTCTTTTCAACGATGCGACTTTAGAGTTAACCTTTTAAAGCTTTTGCTAAAAAAGACCTTTGCATGTCATTATCGATTGCGTCTGGGAATTCAGAAGTTTTCCTACTTTTAGTTTAGAATCTATAAAAGAGATAAAAGAGACTGATGTCCTTGTGCACGTATGGCTCGAGAATGCATAGTTCGAGTTTCACGATCTTTTTTTTTGTTTATGGTATGGAAATAGGAGATGCACGTTTGTATGAAGATCCGCCCTTTGAAAAATTTAGCTGGTTAAAACAAAAATTATTTATAATTTGAAATTACTTATACTTTTGACTGAATTTGGACGGTTCGCCGGGTCAGCTTGTTAAAAATAAAAACCAATAGCTCTTTGATACAAAATCGGCTGAGGGCTTCTTGAAGCTACATATTTAGCAAGTACAGCGACCAAGTGTGTGTCTTTATGGTGCTAAATTTGAATTCAATTCGAAAAATACAAGTTGTCTATTTCTGGTACCAATTTGTCAATTAAATATAACAGCTTCATTGTGAGCCAAAATGATAAATTTTAGAAAACGTAAGCATTTCCTCTTCCTAAATAATTCCTTAAGCATTAAGGTCTTCATCAATGAAAACACATTTATGCGATTAACCAAATAAAAGAACTTAAAGAAGTGCAAAGTGAGTATCACTTTTTAAGTTCCACATTTCTTGGCACATTTTCGTATTCTTCGCATATGGAGGTGAGAAAAAGAGGCCAAAATTTTAATTGCATCAAGCGGCAGATTTCAAAGTATCTAACTTTCTTCTCCAGGCACGTGTGGGTTACAGAATAAAATAAATTAATCTACGCAAATGAGGAGAAACAATAGAAATGGAAGCGCAATGGATAGCAAATTAATGAATCATACGAACGATGGAAATCAACTTATTCCACGCAATTAGCTTTCGATCTCAAAGTGGAAAGATTACAATTGAAAGTTTTCTCGGTGAAATGCGGTTACGGTTATGGTATGGTACGGTGTGAAGGCACATGAAGAGGTTTTGAACTCAAAAATGCACCTACTTAGCGGAGAGACAATCGAGGGAATAGACGCCAAACTCTGATGTCTTTTTTATCGAGCCCCTAAATGGAATTCTCAAGGCAGTGAAACCCAAGAAAGATCGCTGACAGTGCGTGAAAACAGCTGTAAAAGACGAAAGTCAGAAAGAACGTAAACACTAAAACCTGTTATTCCCCTATATAGAAGTTTAAAAATTTCGTCCAATTTAGAGGCCCTTCCTACTGCCAACTCTTGTCAGGATTCACTTCCAAAACATGCACTTAACCTGAGTCGCTTAAAAAGTCGCACCATACACCCCATATACGTCTGAGAACAGAATGCGTTTTGTCATCATAGCCAAAGCCAGCCCACGCGTTGGACTTGCTCCAAAGTCCACGGCAGGCGCTTACACTGCGTCGTACTACAGACAGCGATTGCAATGCAGCACCATTCAAAAAAAAAAGGACTACAAAGAAAGAGAACCATTTCAGCGACGGGACATTGGCATCGGTATCTGTATATCTGTGGGATTCCATCTCTCAAGCCCATCCACACACACCGTATACAGCCATGGCATAATAAGAATAAGAAGAGATCCGAAAAAAGAGCCAAAACAAAGATGAAATCCGAAAACCCACAACGAATTTAGGTGTGAACACAGAATTCTGTTCCCTTGCGATTGTGGGTCGCACAGACGCAGACGCAGATGCAGACGCCAACAACGAGAACACACTTTGGCCGATGTTCTTATTGTGCGACCGTGAAAGCGCGTCTGGGACAGAGCGAGAACCCTTCTTGCTGCTAAATACCTCTTTGTTGTTGGCGCGCACCGAGATTGGAGATTCCGAAGGTGATGGGGGGTAAGTCACCCCCTGCCATTGGGTCCGGCCTGATGTTGTGATCGCCGATATGATATAACCACTTGTGAGTGGTGGCCCTGTGGGTGACCAGTGCGCGCACGCTTACTGTGATGGCTTTTAATCTCGGTGCCGCGATCTCGCCAATGACGATACTGTTGATGATGATGATGCTCCTTGGTTCTTCAATTATTCTTCATCTTGTTGTGGACCCTTGGAATATGTTTTCTTCTGCGACTCTCGACGACGCATGGTTCTGCTGTTGATGCTGTTGTTTCCTTTTCGATTTGCTGTGAGTTGTGGGCTTCTCTCTTGGTTCACATGCTCCTTGGCACGATGGTGGTGTGGTGGTGGCCGCAGTCGCAGTCGCCGCCGATGATGAAGATGATGATGATGTGCCTACTTGGATCGTTTTGGGGAATTCGAGAGCGTGGGCGCTAAAGCGTCTCGACAGTTTGTGTGTGGTTTGGGAATTCATACGTTCGGTTCGTTCTGTTGGTTCATTGCTTCGTCGTCTCCGAGTCACATGAGATGAGAAAATTCTTCGCATCTTGTTCTCGGGATTTGCTTTTATTTGTTGTTGTCGTTAAGAGTTTTGTTTTGTTTTGTTTTCTTCTCTATGCTCCCGCCTCGGTTTGTGGTTTTCCATTTCACGTTCTTCGATCGTTTAATGTGTCGTTTTGGACGCATATGCGTCGGCCAACACCGGCTTGCGGTTGCCTCCTTTTGGAGATTACATTTTCGAAAAGCAATAACTTATGCAACCATATGCGAGCAGGGGATTTCAATGTACCCGCTGACAGTCGAATTGTGTGAAGAAATCCCCTAATCCTTTTTAATATAAATTCAACGCGAAACAAGATAAGTAAATGACTACTGCGAGCAGCTTAATTTTCTTTGAGCAGGCTGTTTGAATGGGCCACAAATATATTTTGGGTGACTATGAAAATATTAAATTGAGCCAACAAATTTTGAAATCAAGTTTTTCGCTCTCGCAGTTCAAGAAGTTTCGCTTTTCGTCTTTGTATTAATAATTATGCATACATTATTATATTACTAGCGGACCCTCGCCTCCTGTGTTTGGCGTTAGAATTTTAAGTTAAGTAAATGTTGATGACATGTGATACGGATTTCGTATTCAAAAGCTTACCATTTTCATCTTTGTATTCTCTGATCAATTTGTATTAAAAAAATCAATTTAAATGAATTTCACAGTCTCAGGTTTATTTCCATAAACTTGAAATTTTGAATTTTATGAAATAAAAATTGGCACTCTCGTTGCCTCGCTAGACCAAAATTTCCAGCTTCTGTGTGCCCATAGCATTCGCATAAAAAATTAAGTTGAAAGAATAAAAAAAATTACATTAAAATTGGTCCAAAAAACGCGTCAAGACACAAGCGAAAAACGCGCGAAAACGCGTCAAAAAAACGGCCGAAAATTCGGGTCAAAAAACGCATCAAAAACGCGGGAAAAACGCGTCAAAAAAAAGCGTGAAAAAACGCATGAAAAAAAGCGTGAAAAAACGCATGATAAAAACGCGTTAAAAAACACGCTAAAATATGGGTTAAAAAACGCGCGAACAAACGCGTGAAAAAATGGATGAAAAAAACGCGCGAAAATAAAGGACAAAAAACGCGTCAAGAAAACGCGCGAAAATTCGGGTCAAAAAACGCAGCAAAAACGCGTCAAAAAAAGCGTGAAAAAACGCATGAAAAAAAGCATGATAAAAACGCGTCAAAAAACGCGCGAAAATATGGGTTAAAAACCGCGTCAAAAAAACGCGCGAAAAAACGCGTGAAAAAATGGATGAAAAAAACGCGCGAAAATAAAGGACAAAAAACGCGTCAAGAAAACGCGTCAAAAAACGCATGAAAAACGCGTTAAAAAACGCGTTGTTGTTGTTTTTCAATCATATTGAATACCCTAAAAATAATACCAACAACTTGAAATTTACACAATCAGGCACCACCGCAAACCATCTTGCCATGCTAGAATCTTTTAGGCATTATTTTTGAAAGGTTTAATAACATTTATGGAGTGTCTTCGGCCTGGGATGCTCTCCCAATGAGCAATGTTCACAGCTTTTTAAAGCAAGGTTTGCCGCTGATTAAGGGAATTTCACAGTAGGGTTCAGGTCCTGGGAAAGGGGTTTCCACACCTCGTCGGCTTTCTCGTTTCCTTCCATTCCCTTGTGGCCAGGAACCCACCATATTTTGGTTTTGTTTCTGGTGCATAGGGTTGGGAGGGTGTTGAAGCATTTTAAGACTGATTTGAAGTCAATGGTGGGTGAGCTAAGTTCATTTATAGCCCTATCCGTGAATATATGGATGTTTGCGCCTTCCTGAGTTGTAGATGAGGCTTGCCCATTCTTTAATGGCATGGAGCTCTGGGTGAAATACGCTTGGGCTTTTTCCCATTGGTATCGCGACAGTTTAGCTTGGCCCAAATATGCCGGCTCCGAACCCGAAGTCCATTTTAGAACCATCCGCATACCACTTTATGCCTTTTTGACAGTTTGGCAGGCTACTGCTAACCCACACCTCTAGTCAAGTGATGCGATGAACTGATACAGTGGCAATTAGCAATAAGTTAAACTTCTTCTTCTTTATTTTGAAGTGACTGTAGTATTTTCTGTCGCACTTTTTGTTCATTGGCGAACTTCACAATTTCTTTCAGAAAGGTAGTTTGTACATATATCTAAGCTCTGATGCGCATATATAGCTCGAAAAATTTGCTATTGCTACATGGTTTGAGATGCATTGGGCAGTGTATCAAAACAATCGTTATTCAGATACAATGACAATCCAGAAGCTCGCAATTCATATACTACACTGTTTCTTCTGCTAGTAATATTTACGGCTTTCACCAAATGCGGACCGCCAATTCAATTATAGCGAAAAGTGACTCTCTGGCCTCGCTTGACACCCGTGGGAGCTACCTCCTTATGAACACTCAAATCGAGAATATCAACCTCATTTACACTACATCAGCTCTAAAAGCATCGCATCTGTTGGCCTTTCGAATCATATCAGTTCCCATCATAGAACCATCACGTAGGTGGATCACGCGCGCTCTCCTCCAACCCAGCCCACCAGAATGCCCGCCTTTCATGGACATATTCTAGAGTCTGTGCCCATCGAGTCCAAACTCAAATCGAAATCCGAATCCGAACTGAATTTGAATAACAAATCTCGCACACATGTTCTCGGTTCACTGACCAAAATTCAATTTCATTCATATGCTCGCTGCTGCCATCTGACCCTTATTTGGGCAACACTTGCCCGCGTAAGCCGATGGATATAGTCGCAAGAGTAATGGCCCATAGCCAAAAAATCAGACCATCGAGCTATATGTACACATGTAGGCGCTGCTTAAGATTGAGATGTTGATCCGCGCAATGGAGTCAAGCTTTACCCATCAAACTCAGCCATCCGAGTGACATTTCGTGAATGTTAACAACAACTCATCCATATTTGTACCTAGAGTCGTACAAAAGTTCTTATTAGTCAGAAATTTATATCGCGACGCGGGCAGCAACTCCGCTCGGCGCTACACCCCCCGACGAACGGGCAGCACAAGAGACCCCCTTAGAGCCTACACACAAGGCACTCACGAGGTATGAGTATCTCGTATCTGACGATGTGTTTCTGGACATTTCCCCAGTGGACCTCCGCTTGGCACTGTGCGTCGGTGTCTTTGGGGCTTAATGTCGGATTTTCTCGCCCCCTTTTGTAGCCAACAGATAGATATTCGTCGATTTACATTCGTCTCGTTTCAATCCGAATCCCTACGTCAATCCTCCGATGATGGCGGCGGCGGCGGAGTGGTGCGAAACGGTCGGTGTCCACTATTAAGCTCATGAGTTATTGCAGATAAATTTTGTTTCGTATGTTCAAGGCGATGTGATAAACAGTTTATGGTCCGGGGCGGGGCAATTAAATCGACAGGGACAAGCTAAACAAGTTATTCAGGCGACCTTCATCGATCTCATCGCAGCTCAGAGGTGCCGCCGCGCATCTTTCGAATGGTATCCTCGACTGCGTTATGTGGTCCACCAGCGTCGGCTGTAATGTCTTCATCGGCCGCCGGCCGGCCGGCGCGGCGGCAACGGTGACGACGACGGCGAGGGTGTCTGTCTATCCAAGTGTGTACGTCGTGGAGTGTCATTTGGGGAATTTCGGGTGATTTTTCTTCGTTATGCGCATCCTTCTTGTTGCTCTTCTCGATCTGTGTCTTCTTCTATGTTTATTTCGTGTAAATATTGTGGACACTGCGGACAGTTTTGTTGCTCTGTGGGAATGTGGAACGCGCGTTAATGAGATGACATCTCCGCTGGAGGGGTTAACGAGCGGGCATAAATAAGCAGACATTCTCATTCAGGTGAATAAATTAATCGACAATCAGGTGGTCTGGCTGAGAGCCTTTCATGGGGTGCCCACCCAGAGGCTGATGCGCGCATACACCCATACTCCTCTAATGCTACTCGGCGTGTTTCGGTTGCTTTTTATCTCACACCAAAAAAGGTGAAATGATAAATTAATGAGCCTTTATCGGGTTAGGGTTGGGTTTGCGCGAGACATGCCAGGAATTTCTATGTGTGCGTGTGGTGGTCAAAGGATTTAAACGACTCGAAAGGAGTTAATTGTGCAGGACGGAGACGGGAGACCCCCCCTAATGTGCGGCTACTTTGGGAAACATTTTGTTGGTCGTTGGTGCTGTCGCTTTCGTTGTGTCGCGCTACGCTTTTGTGATGTTATTAATGAGAATTTGGAGCGCAATACAGCAAAGGCATTTCTGAAAAGCGGATTAGGGTAATTAATGGAGCGTGGCTAGGGAACATTTTCATTTGGAGGTGTATTTGCTTAATCCCATGAAAATGAGTCGCGTTTCTGATTTAATTATTTTCTATTTTTTGTGCACTGATGTATGCAGGGAGTTGCTAGCATGAGCGACGTGGAGGCGATTGGAGAAATAAATATTTATGAAGCCGTCAGGTCAAGTGAGTGCACTAAAATTGATTTTTTTGACTATCACCAAATGCACGTGATTGAACTCTTTGCACCGCATCTTTGTTGTTGTAAAACGTGCAGCATATTAGTTGCACTTGGCAAAGCTGACTAAAAGACCGTTTGGGGCTTAAAATTCATCTAAGACTTAAACGATCATGATATACGAACTTATATTCGCGAATCAAACGCAACCAATGTTAAACTACTATCGAAACATTACCGATACAAGGATTGTATTCTCCAATCATCAGAAAGTTCATTCATTCCTATTGATCATAAAAACTGACGTGGGGTACTGATGGTACCCCACGTCAGTTATTCCTTTGTATGCAAATTGTTTTTTTTATAAGCTATCATTCAACACTAACTGTTAAGTTAAGAATGATAATGAATTTATTATAGTCACTTTCTATTATTAAGCAGAATTACTATTGTAAACTAGTTTATAGTGATAATGAATAAATAAATAAATAATAAATAATAAAAAAATAAATAATAATAATAATTTGTTTGATTTTCTTAAACAGGAAAATGACGGAGCTGATAATAAATTCGACAAATAAAACTGCGCAATCTTAAATTATAAATTCTTGAAACATTCTAAAAAATTTAATATAAGGATAACTTTTTCTTATTTAAATTTTTGAAAGTTTATGTCAAGAGTAATTATTTTGGACTTTAGGGAGCATTATTTTTACTGCTGATAAATAGGTGAACAATAATAGGTGCGTTCGTGTACTTTCAGCATAGAAAAATGAAAAACGTCAAATATCAAAAATCAAGAGAGAAATCTCTCAATTTCAAGAGAAGTACCTGACCGGTTTTCTTACAAAAAGTTTAAGTAATGTCAGTTTGACATTATCGTAAAATGCAGCATCTACAAATAAGTTGGAATTAATTTTTTTATAAGATAAATACCTATAAAACTTAACATTTTGAATGCGCTGATATGTTTTAGGAGAAAATTCAATTACAACTTCTTCCTCCGACATCGTTGAGGACGAAAATAAATAGAGTTTTACTTGTCAAACTTTTGAGCTGTCACATAGTTGTCAGTTTGTCATTTTTCATTTTTCAGTAAGTCGAAATTCGGCGAGTAAAAAATTACGAAAAAATGAAAATAGGGGAAATGGATTTCTCTCTCATTTTTTCCAATTTTCTCAGTACGTGGTCGCATTCGCACAGTTTCTTAGCAATTTTTTTATAATTTTACGTTTGCAAAAAAAGTACCCGAACGAACCTATTGCGATTTTGAGCTTAATTTAAGCTCACACATTCCTCATTGCATTATGTTAAGAATAAATAAACTTATTTTAAGTTTACAATGATACAAAATCAAGTTGTTACATTCTTAAGCTCACACATTCTTAATAGAACAATCCAATCTTAAAATAAGAATTAAAGGTTAATCAAAAAACATACTCAAAGTAAGATGTTTGCACTTGGATTGAGAATTTTCGTCAACGGATAGGCTGGATCTGACACTGATTATCTTGATTTTATCTCGTTTTTTTCCCTGCGTGCAGGGTTACCTCTAAGACCAAGGTCCCCTTTAACTAAACTTTACCATTAGAAATATGATATACCAAATGCAGTTGTATGTACATATGTATGTATGTATGTATATATACTTATGCCCGCCACAAGACTCTTTTGACAAGAAGATAAAAAAGGTTACGAACTCGAGACATATTTCCAGATGACTAGATATAAGCTACTGCAACTTAATTGATTAAGTATAACCTTTCTGCAAGCATCTCGGGACGTGTGAAGGTTCACCTTTTCCGAGAGTTTATTTAGACCAACAAAATTTTAAAAGTTGCGTAATGAGAAATTGAAGCGCTCTTATGAAATATGTCGTCCTCTTGTCAAACTTGTCGCTTATGTAAAATTAAAAAAGAACTAAAAAATGCTATTACTTTTGAGACATAATGATACCCAATGCCTTTATCTAACTTGAAAATAAAAAGATCCGCTATACCTTAAACACCGAAACCGATGTAGATGTAGTCATCTCCTTCACTATTTAAAGTTCCGTGTTTTAGTCTCGGATACAAAATTCGGAAGTCAAATTTGATCTATTTAATTTAAGACAGTAAAATGCATATTAAAAAAAATAAATAGTTGGCGCAACAGGTCCGTAGGGACCCTAGGCCTAGCTTCTCACAACCATTCGTCTTGTGTGAGTTTTTATTTTTGCGACGAATGGAAGGGATCTACAATTTTATGCCGAGTCCAAACTGCCAATTGAGGAGCTCTTTCATGACAGTTATACTCTCGGATGTTTGTCAGACATAAGTTGGAATTTGGGTTTTTTCGGGACTCGAACCCGGGACCCCTCGCTTAGTAGTCCAACACAATAACCACTAAGCCGCTGCGCCGACAATGCATATCAAACAATTCTATATTAACAAATTGCAATTCTTACCAATTTATATCTAAGAGGTCGTCTAAATTCCGCGTCGTAAAAGGTTTTTTATTTTTGCTCACTAGTTCTATATCCTTGCAGTCATTCCAATGGCATTTCTATTCCATCTGCGAAGACTTGTGTTGTCGCCTGATATACACTCATAAACAAAATCCAGTTTCAGGCTCCCAATAATCTTCTTGCAATTATTTTGGGCTTAGTTAAGAAAACACACCCTAGGAGTCCCTGTATATAAAAATACTCCAAAATTAATATCTGCCGAGTGTCGAATGCCTCCCTAAAATAAACCACCATTAGCCGCCTAATGACAAAGTCCCGCATTCGAAGTTAACCCAGCCACATCCTTAGACCACAATTGTTGAAATTCAAACTCGCTCTAAATGCAGCCCACAGCGGAAGAGTCCCTCATTTACAAATTCGGGTCATAGAATTAATTTTCCATGATAGTTTAATTAGTAATGGGAATAGGACGCGCAGCCTCCCAGCTTTACACAATTTGGCTGCTGGCGAAGGAGAATTAATAATTCCGCGAAATGAAACTCAACTTGTGCGATAGTAAACCAGGAACCGATGTTATCCTTAGCCACTATTGTCTGTGCTTCTATTTCTTTTCTCTATGGCAAGAGTCAACATCTTTGCTGGCGGGAATCCCCACCGGAACAACACAGTGGTTACTTTCAATCTGGGATGCTTCCAGTTTTGTACAACTTTCCAAGTCGTATATATAAAACATTTTGTCAGCCCCAATGTTACAACTTACAATTGCATATTTTCGACTGAGTTCCCCCGAGGCTGGTGCGGAAGGATGACTTCATGCTTCCCGCAATGAGCTCACCAAACACCGAGCGACTGGAATACACAATTTGTGCAGATTGAATTTGTTGCCACGTCCCGGTGCCGATGCCGGTGCCGGTCCCAGGCGTGATGGCATTGTGTTGTGTCTTGTGTCGCTGCTGTTGCTCCCAGAAGTTCTCTATATGTACATACTTTGTGCACGTTAGTACATCTGGTTGTGGGCTCGCATCGAACAGTGCGGAGGTCGCAGCCACAGTTGTCCCATAGTCAAAGTTTTAGTCTTAGTCGCTGTCGTCGTCGCCGCGCTTTCTTAATCATGCCAAAGTACACTGTTTTAATTGAGTTATAAATCCCAATGAAATTTTAATCAATTTTAATGCCGTCGACCTAGTAAGATATGCGGAATAACCATGAGCAGTCGGGCGCACACATCTATCGGCCCTATGGGAACATGCCATGACATCTCACAGCTGGCTTCTAGTGCGGAGCTTAGGATACAGAGTGCGATTCATTTAATTTGCGAGTGAGCCGACTTAGTGTTGGACTTAGTCATATGAGAGCCAGAATGCGAAGGGAATCGGCATTGAGAGTCTGGGACTACGCGGGGGAGGAGCGGATACCAAATGAAACCGAAGAAATATGATTTTGCCTGGGAAAGTTTAATTGTTTACGAACCTTAATGGGGCATCAGATTAAGTGGTGATTAACTGCTGTGCTAATGAATCGGGCACTGTGCGACCGAATTAAGTGCGGACATGGAGTTGTGCTCGCTCTTGACATACGGGCAAGCAATTAAGAAGATCTCGGTAAGGCTCTCCAGCTTTTTTGGGATTCAGATTCGGACTGTGATGATTTATGCCTTAGAATGTGCGATATCGTGGTAGTTGGTGTAGAGTCCTTTCCTTTGTTTAGGGGCAAAATAAAATCAAAACATTTTTTCCATTCATATGTAGGTACCTCGGGTCTTATTTTGGCAACAGAGGTCACTTTCTAGATTTTATAGCTGACTGCCTCTCAGAGTATCCGGGGTGACAAGGTTGGGTTTTCTAGTCCTAATTAGTGCAGCTAGTTCCGCTTCACTGCAATCGTCACTGCACTGAAAATACAACCCTGGTATATTTAAAAAAAATTAAGCTTGATTCAACACCGTCCAATAAAATGTTTCTTTCAAATTGACAAAATTTTAATAAGTTTTATCTTGTATAAAATTAACAAAAAAAAATTTTATTGTATCAAAAATTGTTTATTTTTGTGTTTGAAAATTTGTTGTTAAATTTACCAAAATTCTGTGGATTTTGCGAAGAAATTTATGAATTTCATTCAGCCTTACTAATAACCAAACACTAATGTCGAAGATTAGCGGGTTACCAGCTTAAGTAAAAATGTACAGCCTTAGTTAAACGGTACCAATAACCAACTAGACCTCCACATCTGCTAGCGCGAAAACTTTCTTAGAATCTATTACATTTGTTGTCAGAATTCAGAATTCAAATTTCATAATTTATTTTTGTATAAAACGAGGTCAATGGTTTATTTCACAACGAGGATTTTATTCTAAAAAAAGAAATATATAAATGGGAAATTAATTTGCACAACAGATATCCTTCAAAGAATTTTTGAAGCTTATTATAATGCACAAAATATCCGCTGAGCTGTCAAATATCATATGCAAATAAGTAATGCCCTATCATTCGTTTGGACACAATTGTCGGTACTTTTTATCAGAGACAAATGATACTGAGACCCCCAACTCACAATCCTCTTACCGCTGGGCCCCTCAGTTTTTTTTCAAAATCGCTATTTTGTTTTCCTATCGGTGTTGTGTCAATTAAGAATCCGTGTGACATGCAAAAACATACACAAAATACAAAATAAAATACCTCGGCAACTGTGGGGAAATGTGCTAGAGTTCGGGAATACCACATTTTTACATTACTGAATGCCATTGGTTAGTAATTATATATTGCTTAAAGGCGAATAATTTGATTTCTTTGGTTAATAAAAGTATGGTTATGGTAAAATATGGTTACGTATTTTCTGCTTTTGAATATCATTAACTTCGATTTCATGTGTAAATTTTTCTTAGATAACTTAAGAAAATTTGCTCAAAATGTTTGCATTTTCCTTCAACCAATCTACATTGGTCATTTTTCATTAATATTTTAAGCAAATGTACACTTACCCATGAAAGAAAATATTATCCAAACGTAACGAATAATTTCAAATTTAACGGATAAAATTCTATGAACGCTGGCAGCAACTTTGCCCACAGCGGAAGTGGCATATGCAAGGTGCGAGCGTGTTGGTGAGTCGGAATTTTTGAAGCTACGTGACATTTGTCAATACGAATTTCTATGTAACAAAACAAGCGCACTTAGCATTTGCCACCCCATAAAAATATAGCTTGTAGGCTAAGTAACGGGAAATCGGTCGGAGTTGGTGGTCTCAGTATTGTCTCTGCTTTTTATAGTGCGCTTTCCCTTGTTTTCTAATACTTCGAATTTATGTCGTAATCAGATCTCTTTCAAATTATTCAATAAACGGAACACAGTTTATTATTGATTTATTCGTATGCTGATGATGCAAATAAAAGCTTATTGGTAGTCTAAAGATCGCATTTGTATTATTATCAAGTGAATATTTTTGAAAGAAATAATAGCCTGCTAGTTCATTTCCGTTTATAGATATTAACATTTGCCAAGCAACGAATACAAAATAGATGTATGGAAATGTGAAAATAAATATAATTTGATCTTTAAAAATTGAAAGCCGTGGATATTTTTCTACAGGAAAGCTGTCATATGTACTCCTCTATGAATTCACACCAAATTAAACAGAATTCTGTATATCTTGAATTCGCACATACTACCTGTTAGTCCTCCAGAAATTCCTAAATTTCTTATTTCGGGTGGATTTTGCTGAATGCTAACAATTCTTGTACTTATCTAAAATTCCCGCGAAGTCAACCTTTTCGCAGCAACCATTGATTCATTAGAGATTCTTATGGCCGGGGAACAAAAAAAGAGTGTTGGGTTGCAGCCAAATATCTACCTGAGTCGCCTAAGGTAGCTGAACTCAGAATTGTACAAAAAAGTAGATATTAAAGTAAATAAGAAAGTCTTGGAGAGATCCCAAACTTATATCAAATTTATTTTTTACTATAAGCATTCGTTACTTGCAAACTATTAAAAAAGGAAAGCCAATCAAATAGCAAGCACTAGCGGTTAAACAAGATAAACAATAACGATTTCATATAATCAAAATATTCAAAATATAGGTATAGGTATATTTGTGTTTAGAAATAAATCAAAAATCCAATATTTTCAATTTTGTGCATACATTTGGACAAATTTGTGTTTGCTAAACTTAACAACCACTTGTTTTGTTGAATTCCAAAGAATAATAATTAGAAAACATTTACAATTTCCTAAAATTAATTAACAATTGTGAACGTTGTGGCTGAACAACAGTGTATTTAAATTCGCTCCTATTACGAAATTCCATACCGCCATTTTCGGTGGTAACACTCCTCTTGAAAATTACATTTAGGGAGGATTTATTTAGCTAATGCCCGAGATTGACAAGGGTTTCGCAACATTAACATTTAACCCTACAGTTAGCGATATTCTGGCAACTATATTTGTTTATTGGTAAAGTGATTCTGGAAAGTGTGGAGTCTTCGCGCAAACAGCCAAACTAAAGTTGATTATTGGTAAGACCGTTTATCTTTATCTTTTTGTTAAATTAAAAGAAAAAGTTGTTAATACCATCGAAATTGTTTGTCGTTTTGTTAAATCAACAGCAAATATTGTTGATATTACAGAAATAATCTGTCAGTACTACAGTTATCTTTTGTTAAATCTATGTATAGGAACATTGATGGTTATATAGAATTATTCTCTCGTTCCATAATTTTAATTTGTTCATTCAACAAATAAATTGTTATGTGGATAGCATAAGGTATTTATAAATTATACGCCAAAGAAATAAGTTTAGCAATTAGATTTATAAAAAAAGGAGGAACAATGTATAAAAATTACATTACATTATGTTTACTGGATCAGTAATCATAAATCATAAATGAAATTCAAAAACTAAAAAAATGCTATTATTTTTAAGACATAATTATACCGAATGCCTTGAAAATAAAAAGATCCGCTATACCTTAAACACCGACAACGGTGTAGATGTAGTCATCTATTTAAATTGCGCCTTTTAGTCTCGGTTAAAAAGTCCGGAAGTCAAATTTGATCTATTTATTTAAGATAATAAAATGCATATGGTTATAAAACTTTCACTATTTACTCTACCAACATATTTTCCATCTGTCGTTTTCTAAACAAACAACAAGAGTGCAACATCAAATTTGACTCAACTACTCTCTCTCTAACTTTTTCTTCCTGGAAAGATTATGTTAGAGAGTCGAGCTAGTCACGACTAGAAAATAAGTACTTGGTTCTTTTGAAAGCCTTTTTTATTTATAATTTATAAGAAAGTGTACAAGTATTATAAAACAATTAAAACAAATAAATAAAATTATAAAACTTTTAAAATAGAAAGTGCGGACAATTTGTTTTTTTTTTCCTCTTATTAATAAAAGATAATAGATTAAAATATATATAACTATATTTAACAATCCTATATTACAAAACTGCAATTCTTACCATGTTTTTATTTTCATTTTCCTGTCCTCATCCATAAACCTATTTATTTACTTTTTAAATGTTGGAACTCACTTTTTTAGGGAATTTTTATGCACATTAACAAACAACTTTACTTCGCGTGTCAAATAATAAATGACGGCGACAAAAGCATTGCATTGAAAGGATTACCCTTTTTAAATCGATTTTTTCAATTCAACACTTATTTATTCAACAAAATTGATGTCAAAGTTGAAAACAAAATTGTTCATTTGAGCAGAATGTTTGCAGAATTTATAAGCTGTATTTTGTTGAGCTAACAAACATTTTGCACAAGTTTTGTCAATTTCACAAAAGTGATTTTTGGTTCTGGATATAACAAAACATTTGTTATTGTATCAATTGAACTAAAATTGTTCAATTGATACAATAGGCGTGTTTTTTTGAGCTTCGTTCTCAGCAAAGCAAAGTAAAGTAAGATTTTCAGCACACAATTTACAATAACTACTGCGAGTCTCGAAGTGTCAACTAGAGCGTAGTTGTTGTAATTGCATGCTGAAAATCCTACTTGACTTTGCTTTGCTGAGAACGAAGCTCAAAAAAACAGGCCTAATATCGATTTATTAAACTGAAAATTATATTTTGTTAATCTGACAAAGTAGTTTTGTAGTAAATGTTTTATCCGTTTGACAAAATATCGTTCAAATTGATAAAACTTATGTTGTATTGATAAATTTTATTTATTTTTGTTGAAATTTTGCAAATCGAGTTTTGTCAATTTTACTTGGTATTTTATTTTCAGTGTGATTTACTTCGACCAGAGTGTTTTACAAGTAATGCCCATTAGAGAGATTATTCCCCCCAATGACTGCTTTGTCATCCCGTCCTCCTCTGACAGGAATTTAAGAAATAATCAGCTTTAAAAGGGAAGCTCTTCCGTCTTCCACATGCGTATTGTGGGTAGTCGTAACTCGTAGCAACTAATTCCTCTCGAGTCAGCAACTCCCCCTGAGCTCATATAGAATACAATTCGAATGTTAGAGCTATCAAATTGCCATTGAATGTTGGATATTTTCGACAGTAACAAATAATAACAAAGTCCCGCGAATTACCACCTGCACCCCACTTTTACTTTTAAGTATAATTTATCTTCTTCCCAACACAAACAATTTGAGTGCCTTTATCGTTGACTATAACAACTCAGCAAGCAATTTCAATCGTAAAACGCGTCCTTGTCTTACCTAACAATCTCTATTCAGGAATTGTTCACCTGACGACATTTACAAATTCACTTCCATTGTCATTATAACTTAATGTTTGCATTTTATTTCATTCTCTTACCATTTTGGGTGCCGGCAACAAAGTGTCCTTGTTATGTCCCATTGGCACGCTATTTCATAATTAAATTGTCAGCTGATATCGGTCTGGGGTAAGTGCTGGGTAATATTTTCTTTCTTTATTTTATTTGCCCGTAAAAAATGTCATTTCTGTTCGATGCTTTTACATAGTGTGTGTTACATGCGAGAGCAAGTCCATGTGAATTGAGAATAGTGCACGGAAGTAGTTTAACCACTTAACCACAAAATTGTTACGATACCGATTAGGGAGATGTCCTTTATGCATATTACGTGTGGTGTTCAACTGCAAGATTCCTTTGGAAAAGCGCATGGATTACTTACATTTTATCGATTGCAGTCTGCAAATCAGATTAGACAAAAATGGGAAACAATCGCGTGTACTAGGTACTTATATTTGTACGTGGTATTTGCGAAGGAAATTTGGTTATCATACATAATACAATTTTGTGAACCTCTGCTTTCTGACCATGTCAGTTTTGAAATCTTTTCAACTCAATGAACATATAGATTTTCGTTCTTAAAATAAGAATACTTTTTTCTTTAGTGATTTAATTTTGTTACCAACTAAGTCCCGGTGTTCTATTTCCCCTTTAAAAGTGAAAAGGGTTAGGAAGTGAGTAAAGTTGTTCCCCATTGGCAATGTTTACTACTAACGAGAAATGTGGTTTTGATCAGTTGATCACAAAAGAGTACATTAAGAAAATTTACAAAATGGGACAGTACACGTGTTTTATTGAACAAATGTAAGACAGTAAAATACAATCCTTTCCAATCATTTGCAACAACTACGTTCTTCGTGACACTTCCGAGACTCACACTAGATGCTAATCGTAAGTAGAAGTGACTTAGAAGTCCAAGTAGTAGTTCTAAACCTTTCTGGTAATCACGGTATTGCTACTAAACTGCTTTCAGCGGCATCAAATTTAAGTCAGTCCATCAAAAGTCAAGAGACACAAGAAAATATAACAGTTTATACCGTTTTATAACAAATGTGACTGTGAAGTGTTTTATCGAGCAGCCATCAAAAGTCAAAAGACACAAGAAAATATAATAGTTAATACGATTTTTTAACAAATGTGACTGTGAACTGTTTTATTGAGCAGTGGCATCCAATTTAAGTCGGTCCATCAGAAGTCAAGAGATATAAGAAAATATACCAGTTTATCCCACTTTATAACAAATGGGACTGTGAACCGTTTTATTGAGCATTCTTCGACTTGATTTTGTTTTGATTTCCTTGCGGAGATACTCGTAGGAGCTCAAAACAACAGGTCTAAGGCATGGTTGCCGTTAATTTAAAAAAAAGTCACTAACTCGAACCTAAAAATCCACCAGATATGATAAAATTTAAAAAAAAAACTCACTAGAAAAAAAATGTTCACTTCCCACAAATGAAAAAAAAATATTCAATTTTAAGAACATTTTTATTTTGAACAATAAATCAAAAACTTACAACATGTAAATACATAATGAAAGTTATCATAACAAAAAAAAACAACACAAACAATAAACAACACAAGCAATTTGCAAGTGTCAAACTCGAATAAAATAAATTTTTGTCACTAAACTTTTGAAAATTCCACTACATATAGCGACAAAGTCACTAAAACGGCAACCGTGGTCTAAGGTCGTGCGTTTTTTCCTGTTTTTTTAACTACTTTGGGCCGGTAAAATGTCTGTCAAAACTAGTTACCGAAATAACTTCTAAATTAGGCGTTTTTCTTTTTTAGTTCAGCGCACAACCTGAACTGTTATACAAAAAGTTCCTGTTTCTTTTTTAGCTCAGATCCATCAGAGCTCAGAATATGTGTTTCTTTTTTCTTCAGAATAAATTGACTGAGCAGGCTGAGTGAAAAGCTGATTACACACTTGCAGTCACATTTGACAGCAAAAAAAAACAGGATTAAGAAAATAATTGAAATGGCGGACGAACCTTGTTGCTCTGGAACTGAAGGGTAACCAATTTAATAAACAAAAATTATTAAATATTCAATTTATACACATATTTATTACAAATGACAGCTATGTGCTCAAGTGTGTTTCATAATTACATCAGAACAATCTGAGTACGCTCGGTTCAGAGAGCGCACATAATGCTCGAGCTCGGTTCAGAGCTCAGCTCTGAACTAAAAAAGAAAAACGGCTATTGGAGCCAAGACGCGTTCTGATTTTTCTATAGGGAAGCAAAAAAAAAGACTTCTGTGAATTTCAGCAAATGTCGGTTGCGGCTGATATTCAAATAGTAGAACGAGTCAACTCAAGTATATCCGCAAAGAAAAATCTATAAAACAGGCTCAAATTCGCCGTGCCAAATATTTAAACGAACAGGCCTGCATAGGCCAGACTGTAACAATTTGCATCTTTAATTCAGATTCTGAGAGTAAGAATGGACTGCCAACTTTCAGAAACTATTTCGAATGATGGAATGTCCTATGGAAACTCTTGCCAAAACCGATTCAACTGCAAATTTCAGCCCCGTTTCCAGTTACTAACCAAAGTACTTAATGAACTAAATACATACATACATAATAATTATTATAAAAGCCTCTTATCGCCACCATCTGACTTTTATATATTCCCACCACTCGCGGTCACTTTCCTATTCTAAGATTACACTACCTCCAATGCCATAAAATGTTATAATCCTTTGAGCAGGCGATGAGTTCATTCCCCCTCATCGCAGACACCTTTTGCCCTCTGAATGGAATTAAAAGACTGCTTTACGATAACCATTGCCAAGTACAAAATGAAGTACGTTTCATTAAAAGTGTGCCCAATCCACATTCACTCTTGCTTAACTTTAATCTCCCATCCGGAGGTATGTGTGCGCCCGATACAATAAAATCCGTCTGACTTTTGTCCAACATAGACTGGGGCGAAGCGTCGGGACTGCATTCGGCTAACAAGAACCAAAACTAATTCCTGCAAATCAGACACACAATCGCAACAACGTACACGAGTACACGTTCTCAGCACCCACTCAGTATGCACTGTCAATGTCCGCCCCTTCGACAAAAAATCGCGTGATTCCCTCTTTTTATGCACCGGCAATAATAATTAAGGAATAGTTATGTAAGTTGCCCCCTTCGAGGAAGGTTTCGAGTTATTTTCCTGCCCCCCTCACCACAACAGCCGTAGAGTAGATATACTTTCTGACTTCACCGGAATGTTGTACTCCCTTTGGTGAGATGGGGATGGTGGTCTGCTGCTTTCCACCCCCGTTTACACACTCATTTGCAAAAATAGAAAATTAAATTTTATCGCCAGGTGAAGGAACGTGAACGTGAGCTTTTCGATAACAGCCACCACCTCCACCACACCAATCCCACTGTGGTACCAGCAAACATGTGTCTCGAGCAACTATTTAGGGTTGGATGAAATCCAGACATAGTTGGGGGGCGAAACAACTGACTGTTGTGCATTACATCGCCATGACTACGCCGTATAGTTTGGGGGCCAGTTCTATTTTATTTTTTTATTCCACTCATGTACGCTGTACAAGGAGTTCGCACAGGATGTACAGAGTTCATTGGGTCATTCAGTTTTAGTTCCACTCTGTTGGGGGTTTGTTCGCCTAATGTTGGTTGTTATCGCGCTGTCTTTCAATCCGTTCTGGATTATAACTATAAGAGGTTGTTATTTGAAGTCCTTTTCACCGATTTAATAATACCTTCACAGCTTTGGATTATGCCTTCAAGGAGCGGCAGACAAAAGAGAAGAATACGCGTGGCATAAGATGCTGAAGCAATGTTACCTTTGATCCCGTTCGGTATATCGTTTTCTGTGCGCTGATGGAATCCTACCGATCTATGCGGGATGGCCCCAAGCGGTGGAGTGCACCTCTATTCAGTCTGTATAGTTTTTTTCTTTTATTAGGCTCCTCTCGAAAGCCCTTTATCCTTTCAAGCAGGTAATTCTATCCCGGTATTGTCGATAGGCGGCTTCGAGTCAATATGGTAGAGGGGGGATGTTCATGAACATTCGTAGCTTCTCAAATGCAAATTGCTTACGGTAAGGACACCTTACGCCGTATATTACTGAAATTGAAGCACAATATTAAAACGTGTTGTCTGTTTTGTTCACGACGAGCGACATTAGATGGCCCACTTGGGAAACGGAATGTGGTTTACTTAATTTGATGATCCTTGTAACGGATGGTAGATTTCGGTGAAATATGTTCGGTTTATGGCGGGGTATGAGTGACAGGAGAGTGGTGCAGACTTTGTCTGTTTCTTGGGGATGGAGGGGGTTGAACAAGAGCTTTGTGGAACTTGTGTGGAATGTAGGGGGCACTTCTCAAAAACCATAATAAAAATGTCTTAAAGGTAGAAAAACTGAGACCATTCCTGTCACTTCCGAAGCACACTTACTACAACCCCTTCGCTGTCATAAGTCCATAAGCCCCCTTAGCAAGTATCCACATTGATGCACAAATCCGCAGTTCAAGTCCCTATAGCATTCCAATCACTCAGGATAATAAGATGTATGTATCACTGCATCTGAGAAATCCCTTTATGAGCTGCCTAACCCCAAGAGATCAGCTTTATCAAAGGTACGTATCCACTGGGTTGATTAACAAATTGCAAACGACGATTCCCGCCAAAGGAAGAGGAACTAGTCCCACGGGCATTTGCATTCAATAATACGTTTCAATACACCAGCAGAACCGAACAATTGCAAGTGCAGCACTCCTTTTATCACAATCGAGTACACAGATATGGCACAATGTAGTATAGCACCATGGCAACTGCATCCAAACATCCTTTCGCCATTTCGCTCGCAGATCTCCATATGGGAATCCTGCATATACCCACTATCGCGCTTTTCCATTACGGCTACGAGACTCGTCGTCTCAGAGCACTTTTATCTCAATCGACAATGAGATGCGAGTGAGCACTTTGTGCCCTTGTCACTAAGTATCACATGAATACACACACACACGCTGTCCCACAAACAAGGACACAGTACGCGCTCTACGGTATAGCGCTCACATTGTCGCTGCACTGCTATTCAGCTGCACATTTCGCATGTCAACAAAGTGTTCAAATACTCAATTTAATTAAAATTATAAAAAAAGGACGACGACGACGGGAAGGAAACAAAATCAGGTTCGCATGGAGGAGCAAAGAGTGGTAGTGAAATCCTTTTCTGATATTTTTTCTGTGTTTTTTGCAGTTCACTGTGTGCTGTGCGGGAGGATGTGGAATGGCTGTCAACAGATCCTAGCCACCTTCCGAGGGCAAAGCATAGGAAACGAGTGACAAAATTGCTAATTTAAGGCGTTCATCGCAGGGATCAGGACCTCATTTAGTCAATGTTGCGTTTAACTGACAGATGCTGGAATAATTTTGCGTCCCTGTGACATTTGCATAATTACGTTTCCTTCGAGTAATTAAATGCCGTTTCGATTCGGATGGCGTAAGGTGCACAAGCACTCGTACATCCTGTGCGGGTAGTAAAATTTACAGGGAATCCAATAAATTTTTGATTTTTATGACGGGCACTATATTTGGACAGCTGTCTAAATGGACATAACCCCAAATTCAACGTCGATATGAAATGGCCAAACGAGACATGCCCGTCAGGAGGACTGAGAATAATTTTGAATGTTTATTGGTGTCTGTCATCAGGGAGCCAAAAGATTGCGCGTTCCCTGTTGAAATGAAAGTGGCACCAGTTGGCCCGAAAGAATTTCTAATTTCACTTTTATCCGCCATCCTGTGCGCAACATGCAGTGCAAGGATTTCCATTAGAAAGCGAAAAAGGCAAAGGTGAAGATCCCGTCTGTTCATTGTTCGTTGTAGCCGGTGCCGTTGTCTAGCTGCGGTTACTTTGAATGATGTTCCATCAACGTCGAGGATTTCGTGTCCTTTTTGCATTTAGAGATTCAGTTTCGGTTTCGATGGCCCATATGGTGGCTCGTGCTGGCCACACGTCGCACAAACTCAATTAAGTGGATGCGATGGAATTAATTCAGTCGACCTCCATTGTATTCTGCGAAGGAGCAAATTTGCTACCTGGTGCTTGATACCCGGGAGCCGGGATTGCGTCATTTGGTCGATCCTTCTATTAGGCGAGCGAGCAAGATACTTTTTTATCCGAATAACAGTGCAACGTGCTAAATAGGGCGGAGTAGATTAATTCGTCCCATTACTCAGATCCGTTAAGGAGATCTTGTTGTGTTATGTTTTCGTTTTGTTTTTTTTTTTTTTTTTTTTGCCACGGTATACGCAACATATGCGGAGCGTGATGAGGTTTCAAGTGGATCCTCCTTATCCGCTATACAATTTCCGTTTCGATTGATTTTGTTCCAACATCACAATGATGATCCTTGCAAATGTGCCATTGAGAATCGCTTGGTCGACATATGTCTGATCGAGCGGAGGCAAGTTTGTTTTGATCTCATTAATTTCTTGCAAGATGTGCAGACGAACAGTGGTTAGTCATGCACAGACGGTACTTTTATGGAGCGCGTTGGGGAGTGTAGTCGTGGTTAAGTCTTTGGGAACGTTTCGAGTTTCGAATCCCAAGCAAAGTTTTTAGTGAGTTAACTGAGGTTTGATCTTGCCGCAGTAAACAGAGAGTTGTCTTTGAACTAAATACCAGCGAGTGCCGAAGTACCACCCATGTGCTATGCCACCACATGGGCTTGATTTTGAGGTAGTTAAAGCTCAGTTTCTGGATCAAGAAACGATTCAAACAAACACCTTGTGATTGTGAGGATCAAACGAAGAAAACAAAGCTTTGTAGGCCTTAAATGACAACGAGGAGAACCATGGTCAGCATTTATCATGCCAGCGCAGTTATTTTTATATGTAGAGTTTTATTATGGTACAACTAACTATTCATTTATTCGGTAGGAACTTTTGTTGCCTCTCTTCGTCGACATGTGAAGTGATGTGACCATACGAACTACGAAGTCGCAGTAACTAGGAAAAAGGATTCGACCAAGATTGGGCCATACAGCCTTGGACAAAGGCGACTGTGTAATAAATAAATGTATAACAAAATTGCAGGAACGCGACGATTATTTAAAGCCCACCAAAGAGACAAGATGACGGTAAGAAACTGACCGAAACCAAACCAGAGCATTGCAATTGCATGTAGCCAGGAGGCAGCTACGTAACGTAACAACAGAAATGCTCGAGGACCAGATCCACCCTCAACTGATTGATTCAGCAAAAGTCAGCAAATAAAGATGGGCAGTCACTCAGTTCCCATGGAACTAAGGCTTCCTGTCATAACTTGGCTACTGCTTAGACGGCTGTCACTGTCGGTAATTCGGTCTTGCTTTAAGATAAATCCAAAATAACCAGCATAAGATTATAATATACATTAGGCCTTTTTTATTATACTCACATTATCTGTATAAATCATCGATTTTCACGGTTTACAACAGTACAAGATCCAACTTTTGCTGTAAACCTTTAAATCGATGATCTATACAGATCATGTGAGCATAATAAAAAAGTCCTATTATTTCGGGATATATTTGCGTCTCTTTGCAACTACCAGACTCTATCTGGATTTCTCTAGAGTTTTTCTTGTCAATCTCTGTTTATGGGAGATCTGTTTAATCCACTGGGTCTCGACCCAGATCTCAGAAATTGACACAGTATATGTGCCGGTGTCTCAGATTCATCCAGACATAGCCTACATGTATGATCCCCTCTACGGCCCATTTTCCTTAAATTGTACCCGAAAATACCATGTCCTTTGGACTAAGCCAACCCCCATTTCAATGTTCCTCGACTCATCCTTAGAATCCTTCTTTTGAAGAGACGATTCTAGTCTCAAAATGACATTGATGACGGTAATCATGCTGACAGTTTTTAGATGTCATTGACAGTATTGTAGAATTGTCACCGATTTTGCTTAATTTCAAAGAAACTACTGGGTCACAACAAGCTTTTCCGTCGACACTAAAGAATGCAGATAATCAACATCAACGATAACCAACAAAAGGCTGTGAAAAGTCGAAAAAGGGAGGTTTTAAAAATTCATTTGTACAATAAAGCAGTTTGGAAGACTAAACTGTATAAATGAAGCGTGCAATATTTTTTTAAGGCAATAACACTATCAACCTTATCTCTACTAAAAGGCAATCTATAAATCAGATGGGAGCAACATCACAGAAGAATTGTGGTCATGGACATCGTCTACTTACTTCTTTAAGAAACTCTACGGGAGAACTAAAAAAATATTTAAAGCTTGGCTTTGGTGTGACTGGTTATCGATTTTAGGCTAAGGCCACTTTTCCGCTCCCACTATCGGACCATAACAAAGCCTGCCAGAGGCTGTATTTTGGCCTTTTGTTAGGTAGAGCCTTATGAAGCCTGCCCCGAGGTTGTAAGGGGCATCGCATAATTCACGCAAAATGTATTTTTGATAGAAAATACAGAATTTTAATTAGAAAGCTTAAATTTTTGAATGATTCATCGGATAAAGTACGTACTCGTACACTTTTACTGAAATTTTCTACGATCTTTTCGCATAAATGTGACTGAATTTCATTAATACACCTCCCAATTTCCACTTTCAAGGCGTTGGTAGGCGTGGGCTTGTTTGCATAGACCTTTGACTTCAAAAAAACCCCAAAGAAAAAAGTCCAATGGTGTTAAATCGCAAAATGGATGGCCAATTCTGATCGCAAAAACGGCCGATTACACGATCAGGAAATGACTCATGCAGTAATTGAATTCTTAATCTGGCTGTATGGCATGTGGCGCCGTCTTGTTGAAACCGCATTGTTTAGTATTTATCTTCCGTCATTTTAATTTATTTTCCTTTAATATCCTTAGTATTGATATTCATTAATGTTTTCTTTTGTATTTAAAATGTATTTCTTGTTCAATTTAATTTACGTTACACACTTTGTCGAACATAAGCAATTTACCCTAAATTTTGTTTGACGTTTAAATACTCTAAAATGTAATTTGACTATTCCACTACTTTGATTTCAATTACATAATATTTAAAATTTCTTTCTTCTTGTTCGGACCACTACACTGGAAACATCACTCGTATGTAAGAGCAATAAATTATTGCGTTTTATATTGTAATCGAGTTTGCTGTAGGGACGGGAACAGCAGGATTCCGTTGATCGTTTTTTTTTTTTCTGTATCTTGATTCGTCGTTTTTTTTTTTGGCAATTAATTTGAATTTACACGCATATTGCTCACATCCATATCTTGTAAATTATGCACTAAAAAGCTTCTCGAAATGCCAATTTGATGTTCCTGAACTGTCAGCAAAACTCTCGCGAACTGCTTCGATGTTTTCTGTTGAACGACTTGTGACAGGTCACCCAGAGTATTTAAGATCACTAATTGATACAGTCTCCCTGAATTTTTCAATTATTCTCTTCACAGTTGATGGTTTTAAATCATATTTTGTACGAAAATTGCGGACTGTAACTAAAAAAACCTTCAAAATTTGTTTAAATATTGCTCAACAAAGAAATTGCATTGTTCTTTCATATAGCGCCAAATTTTACTAATCCCGAACTGTCTGTCAGCTGTCCCGTTGTTATCTTTTTTTCCGTTGACATCACTGTACTATAAAATGGCGCATAATTCAATTTTTGTGTGAATTATGGGACACCCTTTATTTTAGAGGAACTGTGGAAATTCTAAAGCTTTGTAATCACTTTCAACCTCATTTAAATGCGAAAATAAAATGTTAAAATCACATGCGATTTATTCAACTGTGTATTTTTCGGCCAACAAGTTTTTATCGTGATTTCCATAGCAATTCACAGCCCATTCAAATCGAGTTTCGAATAACCATAATCATTCAGTTTTGTTTTTAAATATACCTCGATAAAATTTAATACTTATTTGCGGAACAGCATTTAAAAATCATTTGATGTGATTTGCGAACACAGCCACAGAATACAGACAAATTGCGGCAATTAAGCGAACCTAATGTTTCAGCGATCAAATAATTTCAAAATGCATTTCAATTTTTTTTATCTATCAATCTGTCGACGTTATAGGCTTAGATAAGCAGACTGCTAATTAGCGATTTTATTTCTGGCCAGCACGGTGTGTGTTCAGTCACACGATGAAATGATTAAATGAAAACCGAAACCATATTTGCGTCGGCATGTGAATGATTAATTATTGCTATAGCTACATGCCGTTTAGTTTACACACAACTGGCTAAATATGTGTTTAGGCGCATTTACGTGGGTCAGAAACACCCACTCGAAGTATATACTGCATTTTGTATCTATAAATGCGTCGCATTATGACAAGAATTATTTGACACACACCCTTCGTCTCTAAGCATTTCCCACAGTTCTTACACATAGCCCAAACATTCCTAATCAGATGGTTAATCTTCAAAGACTTGCGTCAGTTCATTGTTCGATAATTAAGTCATAGCTCCGCAGTCACCGGTTGCCCGCATCAGGAAAATTCTAACGAATCAATTCAACTGTACGCCTACCCGAAATGGACTGCGCAGTGTACCGCACTGGATTACGAATGCTGCAACACGAATCAAGTGTTTTGTAAACACCTTCGGCCCCCATATACGAGTGTATAGAAAGTTCAGACGACGCGATGGATTATTTTGAGTTCTGTATTTCTATCCCAACGGGACAACGCAGTTACCTACTTAACTACTGGGCAACTGACAGATATCCAATTAATATGCCAGAGAATTATTCTTAATTCGATGACGGCGAGATATCACTCAGTTTGATGAGACTCAAGTTCTCACGGCCATAACTTGGGCTTTGATTGTCCAATCAAAATGATTGACGCCGCGCCGCCACGTCCAGCAATATATTATCGGAAGCGGATTACCGCGGTGTTCTTCACAACCAATTTTGGGATCCGATTTATCGGCTCTACTCCATTCGCCGATGGACTCGTTTTATTTGGATAGAAATTTACGATTTGAATTGTTAATTAAGCTAATATACTGACTATACCGACCTTGGCCATGACAAATGGGCTTTGGTCGTCCTTTTATAGTTTCGGACTTCAGTCTCCGGTTTGTATGGCTTATCGGGTAATGGTTGCGTTTTAGGGTCCAGGAATAAAGCGGCAATTACAACCAATTAATTGGACATATGGATGCTCGTAAAACCTAGAGATCCAATAAAACGACATCGTTGAGATGATTTTTATGAGCAAGCGGAAGCTTGTGCAAATTTTCGGCCTTTGTTACAAGCCATGGATTGTGGTGAAGTTGTCAGGAATTTTGGGAAAAATTGAGTTGTGTTGGTGGTGGGTGGCATTTGTCTATCAACGCGTGAAATCATCCAAAATGGTATCGAGCGTCACTCGATAATGTTGCTTTTCATGAAAGAACTGTGCACTTTTTCGAATTGTTCCAGTTCACAATAATTGAAATAATTGTCAAATGGAAAAATGATGTTTTACTTAAACAAAGCTTAAGCTAAGCATATTTACGTCAGACGGGCTGGTCCTTTAAAGACGACTCTTCAGTGTTTGCTGACCAAATTCGAGACACCGGGGCAGTAAATTCCTCAGTCCGCAGTCCATCAGAGCAATTTCAGTTCCTGAATTTATAATTGATTTATAAAGCAATCAAAAATTTGTTTTTCCCGCTTTAACTATGCCAGCTTAGAATACAATATTTTCTGATATTCTGGTTTAACTTTTAGTTGTATTATTTATTTTAATGAGCTCTTGTTTATTTTTTTCTTGTTCATTTTTTTCATATATTGATTTATTTATTTTGTATCTTATGCTGTATCTTATATCTTGCCTCTGTATATGTTCCCAACTCATATACAATTCATTAAAGTTTTATCTATTGTGTGTACGCACTGAATCCTATCAGGAATTTTCGTTATAATTTTTCGTACTGCTCTAGTTTCATTTTAAAAGCAGAAAAAATGCAAAAAAAAATGTAGTGTCATAAGGGCTTTTATAATTAAGGTTTTTTTTGGAAAATATGAATGTTTTTTGTTTATTTTTGTTATATTTCTGTTTAATTTTTTATTTCCTGTTCCAGTTTACGTAAAAAAATATTTTACACACTATTCTATTGAAAAGGCATCTTTTTTTCTCAAGTTTGACATTTTTTCGTCAAAATTGGTTGGCAACGCTGGACCAACAGCAAATTGAAGAAAACGTTGTAAATATTCTCGATTTTAAACACATTTAGTGACTGAAAGTGAATACCACTCTTGGGCTAGTGTACCAAAGGAAGGGTTCAAACAAAACTGATTAAGAGATATCTATTGATTGGTAATGGTTGAAAAATTCGTCGGACCACCGTTTGAGAGAGGTATAAAGGATAAGTTGCCTCTATAAATTATCTGTAAATCTCATTAATATTTGCGAACGCAAACGATACGCTATAAGGTTGAACGAGGGATAAATATTAATTTTTGTAAATGCATGCTCCGGCTCATCAGAGTAGGAGACAATTTTTGTTCACAAACAAACAAATATCAATCGAAATCCTTGAATCCATTATCGCACATGCCTACCATTACATTAAGAAACACTACGGATGCGAACATCTTAATAGTTCGTTCGAACATTTAATTTAATAGGTGACAGGATCATAAATATCTCAAAACACCAATAAACAGTTAAACTCCATTCCAGTCTATCGCATTCACCTGATTTGTGTTTATTTCCGACTACTTCCGATACGTAAATCAACCTCGCATATAGTAAAACCCAAATTTATGGAATTCTTAACTTAATTTCCCACCCTATCCGGACAAAGTTGCATATAAATCTCGGAGCCTTCCACAACTATACGCCATAAGTTCTATACAAAATTGGACATCGCCAACATCAGCTCCTTGCAGGATAACATATTCCATGCGGCAGTTCTCTGTCCTTATTAATGAACTCCAATCTATAATGGTCACGTCTGAAATAATCTGAATATATATACCTCAACTATACCTAGGGTCGCCCGTCGACCGTCGCCCCACTCGCACACAACACACACACACACAACCGCAAACAAATACCAAGCAAGCACACTGCTTCCGTAAGTAGGCAAAACTTGCCAGGATTTCATCATTAATCAACGTAATCCGTTTACAGGCCCTGCGGCCGTGTGACTTACGAGCAAGAACCCATTTTGTGAAATTAATCGATCCATTAGGATCCATTGCGTGTGCGGTTGCAGGCAGTGACAGATCACTCATCACATACACTGACCTATGGCTAAGGGATGAATGCTACACTACACGTAAACACATGTACGGGATTTTATAATAGCTCCGCTGGTGGGCAAACAAATGCAAAGCGGCCCACGCAAATTAAACCATCGCTACCTAGTTATTGTATACCGTTAATGTGTGGCAGCACGAGTCCTGCCTTATCCTCGCGCACAAAGCGGCACAAAACCCACTCCAAGTGGAAGCTCTAAACTTGTTTTAGATTCGCATTGCTGTGTGCGCACAAGTGCTTAATTGCGGCGCGGCTATTACAAGACGCTCGACTGGAAAATTGCATCTGGAGCATCAGAGGTGCAGTGGCGCGTCGCCGGCCGTTCACATACACGGAAGTGAATGCAAAACTTCCTAATTAACGGCCATAATGTTGTTGATGTTGCTGACTACCTGGCCATCACTGTGCTCCGATGCCGACTGCAATGCTGATGATGATGGTGATGAGGACGCACTAGCGATGGCGATGGTGATGTTGATAGTGCTCTTTGATTATCAGCTAATTATAGCGCTAGACGGCTCGAGCGTGTGCTTCGATTCGTAAAGTGTGACGACATTCATATCGCGTCTGGAATGGACTCATGCCATGGGCGCATAAGTCATCCCATCATTCGCTCGCTGCTCTCGACTCAGGTGTACACATACACACAGAACACATCAGTTGGTATGGTGAGCCCTTAATGACCTCGTGCATCAGTGATTCGCGGTGAGCTGCGAGCTTAGTGCTTGTAATAATTGTGATTGCAAGGGGAATCGTCAGAGCACACTACACTTGTAGTTGGCACTGCGTGAAGAGGTCCTTACCGCACCTGCTTTGCTTGTTGGTGTAAAGACCTAAGAGTTTGCTTTCGCAACAAAAAATGTGGATTCTTGTGAGTTAAATTCCGCAGGTGAAAGGCGGTGGAGCAACTTTATAACTGTTGTGTGATGTAAAGCTACTCTCCGATGGGATGTCATGCGATAATATGAACGAGATTATGTGTAATGGAAGGAGCTTTCTACCTGAGCTGCGTACTTTGGCAATAAGCCGAGTGGAGCGTGGAGTACTCTGTTTTCACTAAGCATTAATTTTATGGTTCAACAAATTTGTACGAAGGGAGATCTTGGCTTTACATATATGTTGAACCCGTTTACGAGTGGCTACTTAGTCTCTGGAGATGAACTGCAGATAGGCGTTTGGATAGTCGGCAGCAGCGTCAGTTTTCCAGCAGTTGAAATCGATGCATGGACGTAGGAGCTACATAAGTGAGCGAGGTGTTTCAGGTGCACAAGAAAAGTCTACCATAAAAACCCAATATGTAGACTGGAAGAATGCCGCTAGTTTATTACAAACTTTCGGGAGCATGGGTGTAAGCCTGAAGTGCTAATTGTGTTTTTAATAAACCCAATAGTCAATGGAAGTCCTGTCGCAGGACGCAGAACGGCAATTTATTTTGCTCCAAATGTTACTTCTAAGCCTCTAATTCCACCAGCTACTACAGTATGCTACACCCTAGTTCGAATTAAAAAAAGCGCCATCTGTTGGCATTTCTGAAACTTGCGTAACAGGCAATTTACAATGGATCTATTTAACCACTCCCCTGAATACTATTGACAGGAACTAACTAAGTTCCTCGTTCCTCTTCAGTGATGACGATGACTTGCGCTGTCAGATTGACATATAGGAAGTTACACTAAATACGAAGACTCGTGCTGTCACATGGACATATAGGAAGTTACGCCAAATACCGAAACCCGAATTCGCTGTTTGTCTGTTGCTATATAAATAAGCAACCCAGCATGCGTCGCAAAAAACACTCTATAAGGTGTTAATACACTTGGATCAGGGTGACCAATTGACTTGTAATTTCTGTCAGATCATATCGCCAATCTGCTCCGTCAAAAAGCCTATAACTCGGCCATCACTTTGGCATACTGCGCCCTTCTGTTGACAACCATATCCCTCTTACGAATATTGTAAAGGTGGACGAAAAAATTAGCGTACAGAACATAACGAACATAAAACTTGACCACCGCCAGTCCACGCGCAAACTTTTTATTAATGGGAGACACTTGCCTGCCGACATCTAAAGCTGTTGAGCATGACATCTGCTCTGACCAAATTTTAATCCTAAATCTTTTCGATGATATATCCGATCGCAAACAAAATTAAGGCCTTTGGACTTAAGACCTACAATAAGGTTTTTTTCGAAATTCATATACGGATTGTGTAAGCAGCTTTAAAAAAATGCGCTATATACAGAAAAAGAAGGCGAACTACATTTGCTATACAACGACATCGTCGATGTCCAGAAATTGTGCATCATTCGTCTAAGATCGTCAAGATGGAGACAAATGTTTCCAGAGGTAGAGTCTTCCAGACGAACTAGACAAAAGGGGAAGTCTTAGCCTTAGGCGGCGCGAATTACGTATGCAGAGAATACCTTACCCTAGTATATGCACATTTAAAATATTAAAATTAATATAACAACTCAAATTACACATTAAGCAAACATTAAGACCTTTACCCTATAAAAATTCTAACATAATATAAACTTTGTACATGAAAGATAACATATACTATAGCTTTTGGCAACAGCTTTTCGAGACTTTTACATACGATCTGTTAGACAGTAAGTCGCGTGACATAATTATTAAGAAAAGACGTGTGTGAAACAAAAAATTGTTGTAAAACGGACTAAATTCGTGTTTAGTTCTTTTTATTTCTGACCGTCCTTACAAAATAGACTTAGTGAACTTTCAGTGTATGTACATATATCCAGGGGCCCTACTCTGTAACTCGTTTCGAAAGTAACTTTTTTCGAAAATGAACGTTTTGTACTCTCTTTATTCGAAAGTCGATTGAAATGTACTACTTCTCCGATTTAGAACTCCGAAAGTATTAAAGAGTATTAACTTAAAAACGGAACGGAAAGCAATTTCGAATAGGATTGACTATCGGAACGAAATAGAGAGTAGGGCCCCTTCAAGCAAGGTTTGAAGTGACGTCTTACCTGCTCCAAAAATGCGATTGTGTATAAGCTCATCGTCAGCATTAGGCTACTTATTTCTTTGTTTTTAGATGCGTTACAAAGAAATGTTCGCATTTCAACAACCATTACCCTATTTTCTATAAGAACCTACTTCAAAACTGTCTGTGGAACAAAGCTGTATTGGCACTCGAACCTGCAACCTGCATTGAAATGCATACTTATTGGGCAAAATATTTAAAACTAATGATTTTATTATAAACTCCCAAGAGTATATTATTCCATTCTCATCGCCACTCAATCACTGCAAGTCGTCCGAGTATATTCCTGCTTCCCTAATTCAGCATTCTAATCTAACTTCCGCACTATAGGTTCTCTATTACCATTCCCTTGGATTAAATATAACAAATAACCGCATTTGCATTTATTGACTTTTTGCCCAAGAGTCTCGCTTCCCATCGGTGGTGGCTCTATTCGAATTTTACAATACCGTTGGTGGGGTGGTATAGGGGTTCGGAAACTTCGTGTAATGGTGCATTTTCTGCACTCGTGCAGGACTCTATCAAAATCGGATTAATTACGAAAAACCTTACAGAATTATTTATGTGAGCCATTCTGCCAGTGCCAGGCCAAAAGATATCGAATAACGAATTGAAAACTCTCGGTCAACGTCAATGTTGTGTGTGTTTACTGGATTTGCACCCCATAAATTGGAACGCAATCGTCCTGCATTCCCAACTTTATTGTAGTCGCTGGTAACACAACAAATCGGAACAATAAATGAAATTCAATACTTTAACATGTACCAAGTACCCATGCCCATGTGCGGTGAACTGCCTGATATTTATTTGGAACAATCAAGTATTTGGTATAGGTATAGGGATGTGATACTTATTTAGGATTCATTTGAATTGCATCAGTTGTGAGTTATTTTATTCATCACTTGTACCATCTAGGAGCACATTCTAAGTGACTTCATGGAGTCGGACTCATATGAATAGCACACCCGAAACTTTGCTCGCATCACCCACACGACACATGACTACTCGATCACGACATTGATACATCCAAATAATTGGTGGCAGTAACCGCAATAGACGTGAATGCTAGCTGTTACATGCCCGAAGCAGAGTAAACCTTCTGTGAATTGAATACTAATTTTTGGGAGCCGAATGACGTGGTCACTGGTCACTGAAGTCCATCGTCGTGAGTTTATGGCCCAATGGAATAAAAATGATGTCGTTCGGAGTTGATTTTCGAATCGTGCAAATGGTTTTCCTGGAATCTGGGATGGCCAATTTTACCGGTTGCTAATAAGTATGGAGCAACGAGGGCCTGTAATTGTTGCTATTACCTGCTCACTTAAGAGGCTTGAGTTGAAATAGGGCCAACAAATTCCTCCAGATAGATGTGATACTACTGCACACAAAAATTAATTTATGTACACTAAATTATATTGCATCAAATTATTTTTTAAATTAATTACATTAAATTATTTAAGTTTATTAATTAATTAAATTCATTAAATAAATGCCATAACTTAAATTTGTTTAAAAAAATATTTTTAAATGAAAGGATCAAATCATTTAGTCTAGTATTAAGTAAAAGGAAAAATTAGTTATTAGATAGGTACATTATGTAATTAATTTTTTTCTTTTTATTTAAAAGAACATTTTTCATTTATTTACGGGAAACTTCTTTAAGATTTTGTTTTTCTACTTTTCATCGGGGCGACGACATTTATATTGCCCCAAACACATTGAATCGATAAATTTTGATTCTCAACGAAACTTCTCAGTTTCTTATATAGTTTCCCTAAGAGGGCTAACAGAATTTCACGCTTTCAGGCAGACACCTATAGGACTTCCAAATGTATCAGAGCTTCATGTTTCTTGGGCTTAAACCCCGACTTTTCTCGAGTAGGTACCTTCCTTAGACTTTTCTACGAAAAAAGCAAAACCCTAGGAGTTTGGGAATCGATTCTTTTACTAAGCTGGAGCAGAAGCTTGCAGTCTTTCTGTTGCTTATGTTGTCACAAAATTACTTCGATTCGTTCCTTTTATACTTCGTTCAGGAAAGGTTTATCTATGACGTTTTAAAAATGCCCCGAAAGATGTTATATCTTTAAGCTGTTACTGATGCTTCATAGGTTTCTGCTTCGTTGTTTAAAAAAAACAACGCGTTTACGAGGATTATACAATTCTGTCGCTTTTTGGGTAAGCCTTTGTTAGGCGAGCTTAGGTTCCATTTGGATTCCGCAACGTCCCATCCGAACCCTTTAGTAATGGACCTTTTCCATACAAGACACATTATTCGTATTCTGTCGGCATTCTGTAAGCCGAAGAAATTTGCTTGTGTAACATAGGGCAAATCATTCGTGCGCATGAAAACGTTTGATCATTTCGCCTTACAGAATCTGACTCCAGGCTTTTTGCTTACAGTCCTTTGTCCTCTACGGAGCTGCGGTTATGCCCAGTTTGACTGTTTTTTAATCTGCGACTTTATTTAGGGGTAGGGTAATGTTAATAATCCCGCAAAGGTTTGCCAAGTCGGCGGAATCGTGACTTAAGCTCCACGTCATCGAAAATATAGAATGCAGAGTTGGGTAGCCTGTGCACCTTACTGCGTAAGTCCTTTGGGAAAAATTATATTTAAAAACTAATCACTAGATTCTTAAAAACCAAAAAGGAAGAAACTTTAAAAAAAACGGAAACGCGTTTATTTCGGAGCAGTTTTAAAAAGGAGGCAGATAGCCCACCCTTTCCGTGATACTAATAATCTTTTTAAGTGTCCAGGCTAAATTTTTCAAACTCACAATGGCGAAATTTTCCATACGAAATGCTAATTGTGACCTATCAAATATATAAAACGAAGTTAACCTTATTAGTATGGCGCTTTGTGTTCTGAGTACTTAGTCTTGGGTACAAAAATCAGGGAACGCAATCCGTGCTGATTGTTCTACGCAAAGGTGTCTGTGACACTGTGCGATACTTATAATCATTTTAAGTATCCAGGCAAAATTTTTCCAACTCATAATAAACATAAATTTCCATACCAAATTGCATATTGTGACCTAGAAAATATTTGTGTGACGGTTAAAAATGATTACTAGTAAGGCCCGCTATGTCAAAGCTAACGCATAAACTTCGTGATCTCTAAACAGCGCGAAGCAGTTGCATGCATGATTTACCTACTCGTAATAGCTGGAAGTAAAAATCGGTGGATTGGGTGGTTGTTTCGAAAACTACTACATAAGACGAATGGTTGCGAGAGACAGAACCTGGATACCTACAGCTACACGGAACAGTTTCGTTACATTTTTATATTTATTTTTTATCTGAATACCACTAAGCACGTTGCGAAGTTCAATTGCAGTGCTTCTACCATGATTAATAGACGTATACGCAACCAGAATTCTTTCATTTAGTCGAAAGTCGAGCGCACAATGGACGCCGATAATCGACTTTGTGAGCAAGTTTTAAGCCGATTGACGGAGCAGTTACACAATCTGCACCCAAATTGAATTACTTCGTAATCCAAAGAGCAAAACTCAAGACACTCCGAGGCAGCGACAGGGAAGTGGTGTAGTATTGGTTTATAATCAAATGCTCTTATTTGGAAACTTGAGATTCAAAGTTGGGAACTGAATATATAATTGTATTAACATGAACATTTTTGTAAGAACAAAAATCCAATTCCACTGAGTGGTTTTTAACTCCTTGCAAGAGGTAGTTACAGGCCCCCCTGCAAGTAGTGAAATAACGCCTTAAAAACATACAGCACAATCAGAACTATCTGTGCAGACACTATAGCCCAGCTAACGCCTGAAACATTTTGATATTTCGATTTCAATTTCCTCTCCAGTCAAGAAAGGAAATTGGTTAGAAGCCATCGCATCAAGATAGGAATCTCGTTCGCTATATCGCTCAGCGCCTGCAAAACTTTCCTTTCTCCTGTTCCACTCATAAACTCAAATAATTGCTACAGTCTGCACGTACTAGCATGACAAATGATCAAGGATATACCTACTCTCATAGTCGTATTCTTTGCATTTAGCAAAATGCTAACCACAAAGTTGACTGACGCCCCGGGACCACCTGTTAAATTGCACAACTTTGTATCTGGGGATTTTTTAATTTGTACCTTTGCACGGGGGTAATGCAATGTGTCTGACTGACTGGATTGTGCGATGTGCAAGGGAAGGGGATATCTCAACGAAGCATTTTTCCGCACTTCCCCCGACCACGAGAGATTTTTCGATTTCGGTTTTTTTTTGTCCGTTTCGGCGAATCTTTTTTGATAAATTCGAATGAAAACATAAAAATATACAAGCAGAAAAAAAACAGCACGAGGAGAGTGTGCACGACATGGAATGTGGCGATGATGATGCAGCCGACAACAGACGATGATTGTTGTATAGGTGGGCACCATCTGAAGCATCTCTCAACCACTTGGCTATAATTTTCGATGAGCTGTTGCCAACAATAGATGTGCTTTGCAATATAATTCTAATGCCGTAGCGCCGTTATGACAGTTTCGGGATACGGAATACGGGACACGGGACACGGGACATGGGATACGGGATACCTATACCATTCGGTGGTGGAAAAAAGTTAATTGGATGCGGCGCAGTTGGTCCAGCCACAAGGAATAAGAAACAACGACAAAAAAAGGAAGATACCAACGACTGTAGGAGCGGTGTCCTTGTGGTTTTGGGTGAATGTCTTCTTCAGAATGTCAACACCAAGAGGGAGAATATATTTTTTCTTTTGAAATAAAGACTAATAACGAATGGGGGGCTGCAACTTTTTGATTGTTGATGGAAAAGTTACTATCCCCTGGGAAGATGTGATTAACTTTTAAGCCGTGGATTGCTTTTCTATTGAGTTTCCTAGAATCCATTCGACGATGATTTCCATGAATTAAGCCGAGAAATTGCCTTCTTATATGGCACTGAATTATGGATATGGTTGGGTTTGGGTGTTTCTCAATACAAAAAGTTGCTGAACTACTTAATACAATTTGGGAATGGGGAGGATTTTCCCAAGATCAATGTGCGTGGCGAAATATCCAATAAGGGCTTGGAAATTAAGACCGACTACCTTATGGAAATTATGACTTTTTTTTTCTCCAATTTAGATGTGCAAACGCAACCGTTTGATGTCTTTAAAGGGAACTTTCTTAAAGGTTCTTTCGATTAGTAGCTTCGATGTGGTCCAAAGGTTTTGTGTCTTTAAAGAGGTGCGATGTATTTTTAGTGCGCTTTCTGATGCAGCGACTTTTCGGCGTCTTTTGGTCTAGCTCTAAGGTGGCGTTTGATTTTGAAGACGTCAGTTACCTAAACAAAGTATTTATCAGAAAGCGAAGAACATACAGGTATGCAACTGAGGTAATGAGGGACTTTGTCTACCTCGGCTCGGCTATTAATTCTGGAAATGAATCAACTCAAAAATCAAGGGAACAATTACACCGCTGTTACTTCGACCTAATTGATTAGCAGGGCCTTGTCGGGAAAACCTAAGGAGATTCTATATAAGACCATCATCATCCCAGTCCTGCTCTTTTGTGCAGAAGCATAGACGTTTTCAAAAGCGGATGAAGATCGACTTGGTCGCTTCGAACGTAATGTTCATCGAGTGATTTTCGGGTGGCATTCATGGGTTTTGGAGGCGAAGATTTAACAACGAACTGTACAGCGACGTTTGACGACGACCTGGTCAGAACAATACACACCTGTCGTCTAAGATGGCTAGGACATGTAGCGCGAATGGACACCAACGTTCCGGGCCGCAGAGTCTTCGATTTCAACCCGGACGGACAACGGCGGTAGACGAAGACCTCGGCTTAGGTGTGGAAGTGGAAGGAGACCGCAACCAACTTGTGTGCAAAACTGAAGGCAGTTGCACAAAGATCGCGCAACTTGAGAGGCATATTGGTTGAGGTCCAGGTCCATCTTTGACGGTAGCGCCACCTAAGTAAGTAAGTAAGAGCACACAGGCAACTGCACGTTATGATGATTCATTTAGTGCAACCTCGGATTTGATGGGCCTTAAAAAAAGATCCACCACAAATTGACCGACCTTGCTAAGTCACCAAAGTGGGTCCAGTATTTCTCATTCTTATCATCGATAAGACCATACGTGTTCAGCCCAGTGATCGTGTTTCTGAAATGAGTTCTGACGATCTCTGGCTTCCAAACTTGTAGAGTTTTTGAGTCGTCGAGTCGACAAGTTGATTATTTGGCATCGTCAGTGATGCCAGATTACAAAATATATCTTTTTTTTTCAAGATTTATGAGCTTCAAAGACATTTTTCCTTAAATTCAGCAATTTTCAATATATTTCATTTCAAGAATTTTGTAAGTCTAAAAAATTAAAACAACCTTTTCTATTGAAGAAACCCGTTTTCTATTAACTCCATTATTATGTATAATGTGAGTCGAACAGAGCCCATGTAAACTATACATCTTCTGCTTTACTAACGTTTCCATCAACTCTAAAGAAATTCCAACGATACAAATTAAACTTGATAAAACATCAGTTATTTTAATATGATTTTGGAAAAATATTTTAGAACTAAAAACAGCCGATAAAAACTTTGCTCTATTTTCAATATTTTATCGCATCCTCATTCCCCCTCTGCAACTGCTGAAAGAATATTTTCTGCTGTAAATTTAAATATAACGAAAATTCTTAATAGTTTGAGTAGTGAAACAGTAAAAAGATGAATCTTTACAAAGGATTTGTTGCTCTTTAATGAAGCGAATTGATATGATCTTAAAATCAGCAATGAAATTCTAAGTCATTTTAATTCAAATTATGGTCCGAAATTAAAAAAAAAAACTATAACATTAAATTATGACTACATTTTTTTAACGATATTTATGTTTTATGTATAAGTATATACCTACCACAATTTTGTCGAAAAAAATATATAAGTTTACAGTTATAAATTATTTTATATTTCGTTCTTTTTCTATTTTGAAAAAGTCTTGAAAAAAAAAACGATTTTTTGTTTCGGAAAAACAAGATTTTCCGATTTTTCATCTGGGAACACTGGGCATGGTAAGTATATTTGCAATCGGGACATTTCGAAATGGTAACTCAATTGATCTTTCAGAATATACCTGGGATTGAACGATCGACCTTTTACCGAATTGAAAAATGCTTAAGCGAGTTAGATGCGCCTTTTAATTTGTGATCTTTTATGGCCCGAAGTTTTTTTTGTCACTCATGGAAACAAAATGGAAAAATTTAGAATGCGCAATTATTACTCCATGGTTTGTTGGAGGTGGAGACATGGTCTGTCTACTAGGAAAGCTTTAGCCACTTCGCTAAGCGGGATATACACTTCAAAAACTCTTCAAGCATGTGTAATTTGTATTAGTGAGTTGAGAGAGTGTCTGCTTGAAGCAAAATCAAAACGGTTTGATTTTTGTTCAATCGGGCGTCAATGCTCGATAAAGTGTATATATCGGTGATTGACTGATTGATGACGTATATGCTCATTTTCGAGTGGACGGCGAGGAAGCAACATCGGCGGAATATTTCTTAATCGGTTTTTCTTTGTGTAAGATGGAGGGCAAATATTTTGTTTTGGAGTTCATAGAACTGTATCGATCTTTACCAGCGGTGTGGGACGTTAAAGCAAAAGAATGGCTGATGCTATTCCCACGTCGTTAGGGACACGGCTTAGGTCGACGGCTACGGTTAAAAGCGGCAAATAGGTGTAATGTGGTTCGCTTCGCTCGCTTAAAGGGATCTAAACTCCAGTATTTCATTTTCGGGCCTGTTCGTCTTAACTTATTTCTAAAATATTATTTTTAATTATTGCGTTACGTCAAATACGTAGTCGTCGACCTAAGCCCTGTCCGTGTTCGCATAAAAAAAGAGCAGTACGAAACGAAAAAAGGAGTTTCTCATAAAATTAATGTTTCGAGACTTTTTACTTTTTTTTGCAAAGCTAGAGCTAGTCCTACAGCGATGCAGCAATCATCCGTATCACTCATATTTCGATTTCACCAACATCCGCGCGTGCTCTCACCACAAAGTCTACGTAAAATTGAATGTTTGAAGCCTCATGCTTGATATGTGTATATGCAAAGTCAAATACACTCTCGCAAGCTTGAAGAGTTTTTGACGAGTGTAGTTTTTATTCAGCTCTCATGGAGAACAATGTGATCCCCTTTTCGCTGTGAACTATTTTACTTATTGTTATTTTCACTGAAAGTTGCATCCCCTTAGCGACCGTCCCTCATCCCAATTCCTCCGTCATTTTGAGAGAAATAAATTCAAAATAATTAACTCATAAGCCGGCGAGTGCTTTCCATAAGTGACCTCAAATACAAGTACAACTACAAAAGTTCCCCTCTAAATGGAAGTTGCTAATCCTTTTCATGTTCAAATAACAAAACATACGTACTAGTGTGAGCCTGCCGCATTTATATATGCATCTTTTTTTGCACCCAATCATAGAAATTATAATACAAACTTCGCCAACATTATCCGATTAAAAAGTTTGCCTCCGCCAAGCGAAATGAAATGAATATACTCTTTTAATGAGAGAAATTGAAAAGCACAAAGTGCTATCTTCGAGTTGATTGCAAATGACTTGTTTACACTTTGGACGTTATGGATAGAAGAAGTTCCAAAGAGGGCTTCGCATCTTGCACCGTCGACGCGGCGCAGTGTCCTTAATGTTGTCGTCGGATGGCGGATTGGTACTGCCAACACTAATTACTGGATAATTGCTTGTATGTGAAAGTTCTGAATTGAATTTCCCTTTAAGGTACACAAGAATCGGGGCGAGAGTCAGAGGGGGAGGGCTGAGTGAAAGAAGAACTTGGGAACTTGTTTAATATGCCGTATGAACAAAAGTAAACGCGATAATTGTACACGAGAATTATTTAAACGCCAAGATTAAACGCAGAACAGCAGTCTTGTGCAACTTTTAATGTATTTTTTGTTCGCAAAAGTTTATATTTGCCTTTAAAATGTTGCTGTAAGCACGAGTGCATACAAGGAAGCAATTAGGTGGCTTTTAGGTGTAAGCCAACTTTTGATGCAAAAACGTGGAAACAGATACCAAATGGTGTATTCGTGATTGTAAAAGGGAACTCAGCTTTTTGGACGTGATGTACAGAACAGCTTGCCGAGGAAATTTGAATACCAAGCCGATCATGATGTTAAAGCCAATTCAGAAATTAGTCAATAAAACGAGCATCCTTATTTATGCTACAAAATTTCCCTAGGTAAAGGGCTTTTCAATAAGGACGGGTCGATATTGAAATGGAATAAAACAAGCCGTGTGTGAGGTATTAAAAAACATATTTTCATATAGGAAGGTCCATGTTTGTCAGTATGTCTGGAATATAACATCGCTCAAACGTCCGCCGCGGCTTCTCACTGCGGCACGGATTCAAGTAGTTCAAATTTACATGAATCTTGTGCAAAGATCCGAATTTACGCGATGGCATTGTTTTTTTTTTTGCTTTGGGTATAAATCGATTGGCATAGACCTGCGACTTCAGGAATAATAAATAAATAAATAGTTGGCGTAACAGGTCCGTATGGACCCTAGGCCCAGTTTCTCACACAACCATTCTTTTTGTGTAAGCCGAGCCACTGCGCCTACTACTTCAGGAAACCCCAAAAGTAAAGGTCGAGCGGATTCAAATCGCACATTCACGTCACACCTGCGGGAGATAACTAAGGGTGATTTTTTAAGAGTTAAGTTTTTCAGGCTGGCAGCACTGGTTAGTAATGGCGTCCAAACGTCATCTGTCAAAGTAAAAAAGTTTTCAGTATACCCTGACATTTAATCATGGAAAGACTTACAAACGAGCAACGATTACAAATTATTGAAATTTATTATAAAAGTTCGTGCTCTGTGAAAAATGTGCACCGTTTGTTACGACCATATTATGGTCGTCATAATCGACCTGGTGAATCCGTCAACGGCGAACGATATCAAGGCATGATATGCGACTGTTTTTGCCCCAGTTGGCTGAGTTGAACTTGGTTGACATGCGGTTTGACCAAGACGGTGCCACATGCCACACAGCTCGTGAAACAATGGAAATGTTGAAGGATGAATTTGGTGAGCAGCTTATCTCTCGAAATGGCCCTGTGAGTTGGCCGCCAAGATCATGCGATTTAACGCCCTCTTGATTATTTCTTGTGGGGTTATGTAAAGTCGTTAGTCTATGGGGACAATTCGAACACGATTGAAGCCTTACAGGATAACATCGACGGAATTCGTCGAATACAGGCCGAAATACTCGAATAAGAGACGCAAAATTGGACCTTCCGAATGGACCATTTGAAACGGAGCCGCGGACAACTTTTACATGAAGTTGTCTTTAAAACGAAAATGGCAAAGGCCTATTTATCGATTACATTCCCCAATAAAAAAAACTACGCTATCGTTCATGCATAATGTTCGTCGTGGAGTCTAATGTATGGCACGTACCCCCATTTTCCTGAAACCACATGTCGCCTACCTCCATATAGCTAAAATTGGCCCAAAAGAAATCAGTTCTGTCGGAGAATTATCAAATTGGCAGGTAATTCAAATAGATACACTGTAAGTAGATGTCACCGCCAATCTTCGATTAATAAAAGATGAATTTTAAGTCACCAAAAACGTATAAAAGTATAAGTATAAAAGTGCACTTGCCCTACAACAGCACTTGAGGCCATTATTGGGCTCTCACCTATGCAATTCTTCATCATGAAGACGGCTGCTAGATGCGCCATAAAACTCAAGCCCGAATTTAAGTTTAAATCAGATGAACATTTGATCTGAAAATACTTAACCTAATCCCAAACATGGATATGTTCTGCTCCGTACCTGACATTATGGTTAGGGAGTACAGTTTTGGGAAATTATTCGAAGCAGAATTACTAGATCTAGTGCAATGGTGTACCGACACTGGACCCTTAAAGCCTATAGTTTGGTATACCGACGGATCAAAAATGATTTCCGGAGCTGGTGTCTTTGGACACAACACCAAAATCTCGTTACCCATGGGAATGTGTCCCACGGTTTTTCAAGCGGAAATCCATGCTATAGAAAATTGCGCTAATAGAATTTCCAGTGAAGGCATAAAAGGCGCCGTCATACAAATCTTCTCCGACAGTCAGACAGCTTTACAAGATCTGGCGTCCAATACATGGATTCCAAAACAGTTAAGGACTGCCACGATGCCCTGCAAATCCTAGCCAAACACAACAAGGTCAAACTTGGCTGGGTACCTGGTCATCAAGCTAGGGCTGGTTCCGAAACCGTTCTCTATGGACCAGATCCTTACTGCAAAGTCAATTGGGCTACTGCGCTAAGACTAATTAACGAATGGGAACAACAACTTCGTCTTTACCACTGGGAGAACGTCCCTGGTCTAAGACAATCCAAGCGTCTAATCAAGCCCTACTCCTACAAGAAAATTCTTAAACTCAGCAAGGACAACATAAGAAAGCTAGTGGGCTTCCTAGCAGGCCACTGTGGCTTAAAATACCACCTCAACAAAATTAACCTTTGTCCGGATTCAGAATGTAGATTCTGTCTGGAGGTTGTCGAATCCTCTGAAGACATCTTAAAATTGTTTAACTCCTTTAGCCTGGTCAAAGCTATATATATTACTTGCTCTAAATTTAAATTTGCCATAAATTTATTTTTCAAGTCCGGGTCGAAATTTTGATATATGTATTTATATCCGGGTAGAAAAAATCTTAATTTGTATGTCCTGCCCCTAAATTTTGCAATTTGTTCATATCTGGGTCAAAAAACTTAAGATATATATTTCATTTATTTAATTTAAATTTTTTGTCCAAGTCAAAAAACTGAGGTATTTCGTTTGCGATTCCAAATTTCGACTGTTTTTTTTATATCTGATCATAGATTTTTTTTTCATTCTCTCAGAAAACATATATTTTCTTGATGCCCTAGTCAAAATGTACATTTTTTTTAAATTTAAGCCAAAGATTACAATTTTCTCGCCGCTGCATATATTTTTTTAAAGTCAGAAATCGAAATATTTCCTTCGCAGCTCAAAATTTCTATCTGTCAAATTCTGGTTACAATTTGGAATATTTTCATATCAATCAAAGGTCAAAATTTCATTTGTGTGATGGATCAAAATTCACCAGACGCTTGGCAGGTTCTTTATTTTTCGAACGAGTCGAAGGACTTTCAAACTTATGTCGAATACGAAGTACGGCATGGCAGGGCAATTATAGTCTCTGATCATTGTCAGACTTTCACGAGAAATGGGGCAGTGGTAAAACTCAACCCACTGCATCAGTACACTCATATGGATTTGGTTTCGGAAAAATCCCGTCTATTAGAACTTGCTCTTCTACAACTCGAGCTACATAAAGCTCTTACTCAGAAGAATCTAAATCTAAATGAAGGCGTCACACTTAAAATGAGCATTTAAATAAACTGCCAACCCCTGACTCTGACTACGAAACGAGAAAGAAAGCAGAAAAAAAAAAAGAAAACCAGAGTCCTAACTCCCATAGCGGATGTAATTACTATTCCCTGTTTTCACTTATTAACTTCCTCATCAAGCTCACGTAGTCGCAGTTCAGAACCGTTCCCCATCATAAGATTTATTCGTTCTTTTCGGACAAACTTTGTACAAACGTGCCACTGCTGGCATACCAATGACCCGACGACTCCCTTAGAAATTGCATATTCTTATCGGCGCGCCCTTTTGTTGGACCCGGCACCGGCACTCGAGAGAGCAGCCAGTGTGCCGTTGTAGCCGTATCTATTTCAGGTGCGGTCAGTGTTCCATTCATTTGATAAATTATTCAGAAGTGAATTCATTTAGAGTCCTCCATATAGCCTAGGGCGTTCATTGTACAGCGGGGACCACCCTGCCAACCCCTCCAAATAGATGCACTTCCAGCAGAAAATGGGAAACTTCCTTCTGCTAGGTCAGAGATGATGCGCAAAGATTTTCAAATCTCAAACCATGCACTTCGTTCGACCGCATCCCAGTCAGTATAGTATAAATTAATTAAATTTTAATGAAACACACGACAGGACCACAATAAACACCAACTTTGCAGCTGAAATTATTTTAGAGAGTAGGTAGATGCGGACGGTGGAATGTGTGTCAGGCGGGACTTCGCTCATGATCAGATAAACAGTATGTGTCCCGTGCCAGCAGCGAGGAGGTGCCTTGCACTTGGAGTGGTTTTGGTCTCCTCTAGTGCATAACGGCAGCGGAAGTTTCCACTAATTCCCTTTGTAAGTAGATTACTCGTTTCGTTATTCGCATATTATTATGGAAATCGGAAGTTAGCCTGGAAAGGATACTCTTCAACCGACCGGACCGACCGATCTGTGGCTACGTGAGATGAGCATTTCTACGCGAAATATCCTTCGTGGAATCTCTGCTGTGCGGATTATTAAGGGACGAGAACTTTTTGCTTTTAATATTATTTTAATTAAATTTAAAAAGGATTGTGGCGAGCCATATTGAAAGTAAATACTTAGCGGTTGACAGTGCTGTGTTTAAAGCGCTCAGAGGTATGGATAGGGTAGGGCCTGAAAGAATTGTGGCTAACAAATGAAATTTTAATGAATTTTGGGCAAAAGATTTGGGCAGGCTTTCGACAGATCCGTAGATGGCTATAGAAGATTGCGTATGATGTTTCCATAAGCCAAAGGTCTTGCGTTTAGATTTCTTGGCGTTGAAAAGGCATCCCCACAATCAGATATAGGCTGCGGGTGTGTCTTTTAGGCGAAGACATCAGTAGCTGTCCATCCAATACCTATTAAGTTAGACGCTAAAGCAGCCAGGTCCAGTTAAAAGATCGGTCCAACCATTTTTGAGTTTATGATGTGAGTCGATAGGTCCATCTTCTTTTCGATGAGTAATTTCATTTCTACTCCCAGCAAAATTTCTTTGGCTAAAGCTTCGGGCTCGTGCATTTTGGCATCATTAGGTCCCCTATTTTTAGACGACATTCTAAGGCTACTTAGCTGGTTAAAGGAGCTATTATTTTTGTAAAACTGGAGGCCGCTGATTTTATAATAAGACTGGAGACTGAACCACTCTTACTCTTCTTTCTTCACTCAATATTTGCCATTTATTTGGTCAAGGCATCACTCATTCGAGCTTATACCATGCCTAAATAAGCCTGTCACAAGATTCAGGGCATATAAAGAGGGATGAGACAGCTTTCAGTCTTCTGTAGCCGAAAAAATTAAGGCACCGAAATCATAAGCCTGTAATAGTGTCCTTATTAGAGTACTGAGTCAGAATTACATCCCCTGAGCAACAATCGTGTCAATAACTGCATCCGAAAAGTATTTTTGATCTTTGAGGTCTTTTGGCATCAGCCCTGGTTCACTGTTGGAAAATTTAACGAAAAATTAAAGGTTCCTTCTGAAATAAGTCCAGAGTCTGCTTAATGTCGTATTATGACGCCGGAGCTTTGGCGACTTAAAATGTCTAATGTCTGGTTCTAATAAAGAAAGAGCGGACCTTTGAGCGGTTTCAAATTTCATTGATGGCTCCAGTAAATGACAGAATACACCCAACTAGTAGTCTAAATAAAGCAACTGTCACACATCTACCTACCTGTGTATAGCTCAGCGAAGCCTTTTCAGAAGACTTTTGTCAAAGTGGCAATGGTTTTCTGAGTAAGAATTTTCTGCAACTGATGGGAGTTATGAAGAAAATTGTATTCTTATATTGGGTCAATAACTACCGAACTTGAAGAGGCGCTTTTCCTATCCGGTTTATGGATAGTTTAATGGAGCGGGTGTTTTTTTTATTTTCCACCAAAAAAATCTCCGATTCGCACCTTTTCCAGCCTTCTCATATCAAACATCCACAGGGCTTTTGTATAAGCAAAACTGGAATGAGTTTGCATATCATCTTCGACTACATACCATAAAAGCGACCTATACCACTGTCCGCTGTTACATAACAACAAACGTACTTTTACGACTTGGTGGTGTTAAAAATTAACAAATTCCTATACAAGGTCATGTCCACTTCAGGGTCAATGTTCTCCGTCCACCTCGGAGCGGACTAGCCCTTTATTTCCTGACACATGAACTTGATTGCTTTCTCCTTCTCCATCCTGTTTGGTGTCATGACGAATTAATTACTTACCGCAAATATTTGCATAATAACCGGCAATAGTGTAAATTGTCTGGACTATCCTTGTCCTTGCGTGTTTATCATTTGAGCTGCGATAAACTGTGGTACTCCCACAGCCCACCAGATAAATATGCTTACATGAGAATGTCCTGTAAAACTAGATTCCCAATCTTTTGCTGCAGGGTTTTTGTACTTTCTTGAGTCTTCTATGCCATCCCTCTCCTTATGGGGATTAAATTTACTTTATCCCATAATAAAACATCCGCATTGATCCGTGCTATGAATTGGGTACAAATTTTTTAGAGAAATAGTCCCTAATGACGACCATAAATCGCCGCCGCCGGACATAATCCCGTTTAGCAAACCAGCCAAAGATCCAATTATTCAGGCGCATTGTGATGGAAAAGCCCGCTTAATAGGCTCTCGCTTGGAATATTATTTTTATTAAAAAAAAAAATCCTTAAAAACACACAGTTAAGCTTGCACGCGAACTCCACTCCACATTAAGCGCGTGTTCGCATTTCAACCAAAGTCCTCGGACTATGAACTTGATGGATGGGTCAATTAAAGCATCCATTACTTTCATCTTTCTGTCTACTGTGAGTTTCCAGTCGAAATTGTTGGGCCTTTTCACAAAGTTCACAGGGGTAGACATCCTTTATGTTGCAACAAAACGGTTGCCCTGTCCCGTTTCGAGTATATCAATCACCATCAGATCAAAATGAAATGGATTCGAAGGAAGGCACATCCTTTTGGCCTATTAGTGCGACCATATAGCTTGCTCTTCCGCTCTGCTATCCAGTGCACATTATTCAACTCCCTGTCTCCGCCGACAAGCGGATAATGAGTAAATCCTTTCAGCGAAAACGTTTCAATGTTACCTACATATAATAAGGTTCAGCTTCAGGACAGGCTGGGGCTACAGTGCCTACCTTGCCAAAGGATGATGTAATTACCCAAAAATGTCCGTCATGATAGGTATCCAAGAGCAAGAAACAAAAAATGTCCCGTCAGAAGATGGGAAGGGAGACAAAAAAAAACTGACTATGCAGCATAAAAACTGCACCAAGCAGTAATCCTTTGTGCTCATTCAAGTACAAAACAGATATAGAGACAGAGTGAGGTCTTTCGGTATAGCACAGGAATCTGACTGTAGGAAGTAATAAAAGCGTGGTGGCTGCGGCCGCCGTTATAGAGCTGAACAGGACATGCAAGAGAAACTAATTGCTTTCCACGCTGGCAATAATTCTCGATGCAGTATCCTTTCGCCGGGACGGCAAAGTTTATGCCGGAGTCAGATTCGGTATTTCGCGTATTTCCTTGGAGCCAGACATTTTGTGGGGAATCCACGTAATTGTATAGTGCAACTTATCTCGCAAGGAGTGCGGTTAATATAGCCCAACGAGCGGCGGTGAGTGCATTGGCGTATTGATATATACGAGTATAAAAGGTCTTGCCGGGGTAGTAGATATCATGGACAGGGCTGCTTTTTAATAAGCTCTAGAACACTTCCGATGGAGGGACTCCGCTTAATGATATGAGGAATGCAATGAAATGCCCAGAGTGCAGTTTTTATCGATGCGGGGACTGCTCGCAGCAAAGGAGTCAAATTAAGAATACTTTTGGTCGGAGTTGATGGTGAACTGTGTGTTATGGTTACTTTTAAAAGGCCAGCTGTCAGAGTAAATTTACCACTTAGGGAGTCAGTTGCTCAAACCCCGGAGAAGTGCGGATCTAAGCGGAACGCTTGAATTTGTTCATGTGGATGTGGAATTCGCAATAGTAGCTCCGGTGGGATGCTGTTTTTTTTTACTTTTCACAGTTTAGCTTGGGTCTTGTAGATGGAGGGATTTCTGGAACTTTATGTTCCCATTTTGGAATTTTCGTAACTTCCTATATATTGTCGGCGCAGTGGCATAGTGTTTAGTGTGTTGGACTACTAACCGAAGGGTCCCAGGTTCGAATCCCGAAAAAAAAAAACAAATTCCAACTTAGGGAGCTGACAAGCGACAATCGACAGAGCGATTGAGCGACGGCGCTCTGTCTATAACAAAATAGATGATCGCTCAGAGCTAACGTGGCTACCGCCACACGATTTCATATGTTTCAAATTTTTAGAGCGGCGTCACTCTGTCGCTTGTCGCTCATTGCGTGGCTGCACCCTTAAGGTTTTTTCCACCTCCCGCGAACGTCTGACAAACATCCGAGAGTATAATCGAGCTTCTAATTGGCCATTTGGACTCGGAATAAAATTGTAGATCCCTTCCACTCGTCCTAAAAATCAAAAACTCACACAAGACGAATGATTGTGAGAAGCTAGGCCTAGTTTAATTTTTTTACCCATATGTTTCCACGTCGGAACTAATTTACATCAAGGGATCATTACCTCTTTCCGCTCCACCACCTCTAATCCGATAAAAACGATAATCACAATAAGGCCCTGCAAAGAGTGAAGTCTGCCATTGCGGACAGCTCCTTTGGACGGGTGTATATTTTTTTTAAAAAATGTTCTGCTTCTCATTTCGTTCATTTTAGTTTCATTAGGTAGACAGTGGTCACTCCCTTGACTAGACGCAGAAAAGTTTATTTGACACCAATTTTTTATTAAATTTCAAAAGACGGAATAAAGGGTTTCGTTGATTGAAAGCTCGAGACTTCAGCTTCTTCATTCTTGTTGACTGGCAATCAAATTTTCATGGAGTCTTACTTGTTGGCTTTTTAAAACATTCAATTCAATTCAATTCAATTAATTCTTTATTCAAATATGTACAAGTAAGAAAAATTACAAAAATCCAAAGCAAATTTTTAGTGACATCTATATTTTAGAAAAATAGTGAATAAAAGTTAATAAAAAGAAAAAGGATGAAAGTTAAGATTAGAGAAATTACAGCAATTTAAGAAAGAAAGTAAAAGCAATCTTTACCAGGTGACAAAAAGGAACAAATAAAAAATAAATAAAAGAGAATAAATACAAACAGTATTGCTACTAGTTAATGCACTACAACCAGTCGACGATCAGATAACAGTACGACGAACACTATGGGAGTCGCTGTCTCAGCATATTCATGTATGAACCTGTTCCCACGATCCGAGTGCGCATGGGGATCGGATTGCCTGCATGCGCGGCCCACCGGATACCCATGCAATACATCCGTCTGCCGAATCAGCGATTCGCATCATGCGACCAGTGGTTTCCCAATGGGATATATTGTTAGAATAAGTTAGTCTTAAGTTGGACTTCGTCAGAACCGAACATATAAATATATTATTATAACGTGGTACTTGTGGTTGTTTCATTGTAAGTCGAATAGTGGGCGGGCCTTCGGGCCTGCATTCGCGTTTTTTTATATGTCCTCGGAAGGACATTCTTAACTCTACTTAATCAACTAAATGTAGCAAATAAGCAATTCTTTTCTATATTATATAAATTATTATTACTATGCAGTATAGCGCAGCAGCGTTTTGATTTCATCATGGTTGAAACCAAGGAGCCAACTTTTTGTTAGTTTTGTAAACGTTCGGAAATTTCTTATGGTTCGAATTTCAATTGGTAAGGAGTTAAAAAGTTTGCGAGAAACAATGGAGTAGAAGTTTCTATAACTTGAAGTGCGAAACGAAGGAAAATTCACAATGAAGTTCGAGTAGCGAAAGTCAGAAATCGGACTTTCCAGATACCCGCTTCTCATAAAAAATACCTTAAGGACTTTGAAATAGTATAAATGTCGCAAAGGCAGAATTTTCAACGACCTAAACAGGTCCATAGTGTGAGCTAAACGACGAAAGTTACAAACTTTACGTATAGCAGATTTTGTCCGGTCTCCAATATGGAAATTTCCCTTAAGCGGACACATTTTCCCAGAGTGCCCTCTCCTAGACGAACGCTCCTTTTAAACTGAAGCGTATCAAAAGGCGCGTTGAAAGTTCTTAAACTTGTTTCCTTTAGGCGAACAAAAAAAAAAGTTAATGCCGGAAAATTCTACCGTTCAGTGATCCCAGATTGAGGGGAAAAGCCACATTGTTGGAGTTATTTTTTTATTTATTCTCAGCTTTTTAATAAAAGCGAAAAACATTTTTCTTTTATTTTATTATAAGAAAATAAATTTAAATTTCACTTCGGGGAAAAAAGGGGTATTTTTTCTTGCTCATAAAAAAAGGGAAAAACTGTCTTCAAAGTCTGAGAACACTGCTACCGTCTATCAAAGCAAGGGTTTTCCTTATTTCACTAAAAATAAGTTTCATCTTTGTGACGTCTACGAATGGTTATATAAATATGACTGTCCGTCCAAGCGAAGAAAAAATAAACTACCTATTCACTAAGTGCGATAGCAGAGCCTGAAATTTGTTTTATTTGTCCGCTCTTAAACGGAGAGCCTTTGCTGCTCATAAATATTAATAACGTCGCTGGTCCGCCTAAAGGAGGTTTCACTTTATTTAAGACCAAATTTCAGTCTCCTCCAAGAAAAAATCAGTTCAAGGACAATATATTCACAACCCTCCAAAATGACGCCACTTATGAAAATTATTAACATACAATTTATATCCGTTACACACGTTCCACGTTGACCTTCCTATATCAGGTAGCTGCATACCCTTTTGTGAGAAACAAATTTTTCGGTACCCTGCGTATCTGGTTCTAAAACTGCTGTCAACCATTTCCTACCAAGGCAGTTGATAAAATCGCCGAGGACATCGTGAATGCCAAGCCTTGGAAACGCCCGTTCTTTAGGCCGATTTAAATGGCCGATACGAAACTCGTTCCTCGTATAATGGCACAACTCGAAATTAATTAATCAGCTCTCATGTAGACTCTCATATACCAACAGCCGCCAGGATACAGCATACCTATATAGACTGTGGGCTTGAAACACTGCCATTTGAATAGCTCGTGCAGGGCTTAATCAATTAATCGATACGCCCTCCACTTGGCGTGGCCCAAATACGAATCGCGTGATGAGCTACCTCGCTCAGTATGACATGAATATTCTAACCTAGTTAGGGAATTGTTTCCATCGCCTTTCACAATGCCATGGCATTCCAATTCCAACACAACACAGCACAATCCTGAAATACCCTTTTCTAGAAATTGTATGCCAACAAATCACTCGTTTAGGTAGGTCCTGCATACCGCTAAGGACGACCTCCTTCGGCCACAATACATATACACACACATTTTTTTCTTTAATTAGCACAGATGTCATCGTAGATCGTACTCGTCCCATTTGGACGTCCTGTCCATGCCTCCTTGTTGCATCGGCGTCGAAGCAATACATCAGTTCATCATCATGTTCGAAAGGATGATGGAATGCCTGTGAATTATGAATATTGGAGCCATAAGCCAACGGTACAAGGATAGCAGAGTGCAGCCCGCATCAGCATCACGATGGAAATCAATGTGCACAACGAGGTGTTACTTTTGCCCGTTAAATCCATATACAGAGGCAATGGCACACGCATGCCGTATACCGTTACATGTATACATGACTACCGTAGGATGGGGATGAGGAGGATCCTTTGCCAGCAGGATGATAACCGTTCGAGTTATTTATTGAGCCTACACGCCTCACTCACTCAATGAGACAGATGACAGCTGTGAAAATATCCGCACACTGTCGTTATCCTCATTCTCTGTGACTGTGACGCTGCGTGCTGGCTGCTCTAAGGGAATATCCGTGCACTGCTATAGAGAGAGTATTGCAGCTCCTGTCAGGATGTCTGGATCATATTTTGTAATTTACTGATTTATCCCGTTGAAACTCTGTCGCGTGCTGGAGATTTATAACGCCTATACATACTGGAACTGCGATGAATGAAGTAGAGGCAGTGGATCCTTGCCAGCAAAATGCAGGATTACTTCTCCGAACACCAACTGACAGTTGAGAGCTGTGCGAGAGATGGCTGGTCTGCATTTTGGTTATGGTGTGTTCGGTAGCTTTGTTTCCCAAGTGATTCGGATTCCACTCTTGATGGATGAGGAGGCAGAGTGGTGCATTCCCGTCCATTAAGGATTTCAATTGGACTTTAGTACATCACCACCGGCGCACATCTTCACACCAGAAATCTGTTTCTGCAGCTGAAACATGCGTTCGGACTTTGTATGCACTCGTACATCTCTAATCGAATAGACTGCGCTGGCCTTCTGACCACCAGAATGAACGTTCATATTTTATCCTGCACCTGAGTGCGGTTTTGGCACTGTAGATTTGCAGTCTTAATCCTGGCTTTCGTCGGGGCCTCCTGCTGTGTTATTCTGACACTTGCTGGGTGGAGTGTTTTCGAATGCACACTGACCGCAGCAAATTTCTCTTGTTTTGGATATGTTTTTCTATGCTTCGTGTTTTATTAATTTTTTTTTGTGGTTGTGTGCAAGCGAGGCTCGTGTAATTGCCTCTAGGTGCTCGGCAGGCCTTATGGACTGGTCTGCGGGTGAAGCGATAGCAATTGCAATTTTCATCGGGAAGAGAAATGAGGCCAAGTTGGAATGGTGATTATGAGATGGAACAGGAATACAGTGCTTGTGGGTGATAGTGAGAGAAAGACCCGTTCGAATGTTGTTTTTGTCAGAGTTCCGCACCTACAGCTTGCTACAATAGGTTTGTGGAGAACTTTTGTTGCCAGTATTTGGGGCTTGAGCAAAGTCGAACGGATGTTCAACAAATGAGAACTTGATATCTTTCAAATACATATCTACTACAGCGGGACGTTGGCCAAAGTTGCGGGGAAATAATCCGCACAAATAGAGTCTTTTCATGCGTTTAGTATCAAATGCTTTTCTACGGCTGCCTGAACTCGGATTCGCTGTGCAGCTTTTCCTATTGGCTGAGTTCGTACTCTTTGATTGTTATGGGTTTGGGTTTCCGATATTTTTCGTTTTATGGGTTCACGACGATTTGGTCTGTATTTTCCTGACCGCATTTATCATCAAAGAATCGGTTGCTCTCAGGCAGAGGCATAAAAAGGAACTAAAAAGTCGTGTCAATCCTGATAGCTTGCTGGTAGTCCTGCCGACAGAGTCTTCTGCGATTAGTTACGAATTTAGCTCTGAAACGTTAGCTTGATTTGAAGTTTGATTTATGGACACAAATGGCGCTTCAAAAATTCCTGGGAACTTATCGCAGAGGCCACAATACTGAAGTGCCGCAGGGTTCAGTACCATCAAAGTCACTATTTCTTAAATGTTCCCTCGCACCCGTGTGCATCTATAATGTGTCACAATTCTTCCGTGAAATATCAAACAACTGCCTGCTCTAGCTTAAAAATTAAATGGTCCTCGGATTGTGTTATTGATCATCATGAGAAGGAGAAGCCGGTGGTAGCTAACCATTGTCATGCCGTAACTGTCCAATATATGCCCCCGAATTTTTTATTTTTTAGGTGAAGGTGGTTGAACGATTTTTTCTGAACAAGTGATCGCGAAATTCTCTCTTATGATCGTGAAGATAATTGCTGAATATCGGAGTTTATTTTGAACTTGATTGGGACGTGTTACCCAGTTGAACTCAGTATTTATCAACCCGACAAATTGGTGGACATGAGTACTCGTACATCCATTTAGTTAGTACCTATAGTCCCATAGGGAATATTCTGTCTACCCGCCAAAACCCGTCTACTCGCAGTGGAAAGCCAGAAGAAAAGAATTCGGCACTCTTAATCAATCCCGCTCATAGATGCATTTTAAAATTTCGTATCGAAAAATAACAATCACCCAACATCAGCATTCCGCGTGCGGTTTCTGCTATTTCTTTCCGCTGAAACTTTAAATAATAACAATAGCCCCGCCCCACACATGAATCCTGGCCAAAGCCTAATATCTGCTTTCAGGACTATATACGATGGGTAAAAATTAAAATTATTCCCCCGGGCTATGAATTTTTGATCAATTTTCCAGCCAACAGGGGTACACACTACACACCATACCCAGCTTCCACAGACGACTCGCCAAAGAATCCCATAATGCATCCCGAACGCGCAAAGCCACTACCGCCGCTGCTCGTACATAATCGTTTATAGGCCTACTCCGTCCCGCCAGCAAAACACTGAACCCAAAGCAATCGTTTCTCGGCGCGAGGACGCTCCTTTCGACAGATGACTGCGACTGGTGAATGTAATTTAACCAGTACAGCTCCGCGGCGCATAAATATCCTTGTTCCATGAGAATTACTCTAATTTAAGGCGAATGGCTGTGTTCGCTTTGTGTTACGTTTTAAATTTTAATCGATTTGCGTACAGTGGAGTCGGTTGGTGCTGCTGCCGTCTTAGCGTCTCCTCGGTAAAGGCGCGCGCTGATCACAGAGGGCCGCGCGACCACAGAGAGATCACCTCTTTAACTGCTCGCTCGGTCGCACAAGGCACAACGCACAACCACAAACCGAGCAGCGAAGAAAACTAATTAAAATCGGACACACGAGGCGGGCGTGATCTGCATTCCATCGGCGAAACGGCCGACAGCCATCCGAAACCGGGGGTAAAATTAATAAGCAGTATGGGTCCTAAAATCGCCGACCCTACTACGCACAGAACTCTTAACAAATCCATAACGCTCATCGTCGTTGTTGGCATTCCCGGCCGCAGGACAGACAACAAGATTGCTGTTTGCTGCAGTCCGCATCCTTTGGCCATTGTCCATAAAAAACAAAACACAGGAAAAACTTCCTACTCTCTCTCTCTCTCTCTGTTGTATAAGTGTGTGTTTGACAGTGGACCATATGTTCTGGCAGATTGGTTAATTTAAGACAATTATGGCGGTAGCACTGGGCACAGGTTGCTGCGAGGCCATCAAAATCACCTCACGGCAGTTTAGGAAGCCGAAAATAGCACTGCAAGGAGAAGACAAAGCGAACGAACGAGAAAATTAATAACAGCATATTCTGGCGAAAGATGTGCCAAAAAAAAATGCGGACTCTCGCCAGCCGCCACCCTGTAATTAATCGAAAAACCAAGAGGATTACGGAGCAAAGGAGCATTTTCGTTTCTTTTCATCGTGTTTGGTCCTTTTGTTTTTAATTTTTTTTCCGTCATTCTTTTTGCTTTTTACGATTTTGTTGTGCGCCGGCAAAGCTATCGTTATTATCCTTGATATTGGGGTGGTACTAATTAAAATGAGTGTTGATGTTTGCGTCGGGGTGGACGCGACTAATTAGTCTCACAATTTTCTCACAGCCCCCCAAAGGCAGCGCATTTACACACGGAAGGCAGAGGTGGAGTTGGTGGGTGGGCTAACGAAATTGGGAGGAAACGTATATAATCCTTCTAAAGGAACTGAAAGCAATTCGGCAGAAGCTGTGGGCGGATATGAAAACCAGCCAGGGGAGTGGATGTTTGAAATGGGATTGCAAGATCGGTGTATGCGGATTCCGGGTAATTAACTGTTGTCCTGTGATATGTGAATTAAATCAGGATAAAGAGTGCGCTGGGCGGGTTGTGTAATACAATTGCTTTCATGGATCCCACGCATCCGGGTTTGATATTTGTATTGCTAATGTTTGGAGAGTTGGAGAAGGTGGTATGACTTTCAGTTAGCTTTTGGTCAAGTGGAGCTCTGGCTTGCAGTGTTCCTTGCGCTCTTGGTGGAACAACAATTTCGGCAGTGCAATTGAATGTTCAGGGGAAGTACTATCAAAATGGCAAGCAGGCGTAAAATGCGAGTTCGGAAAGTTTTAAGTTGGATACGGGAACGGGGCACCGCATTTTTTTTTTTAAATTGCCCAACAATTTTCTTATTTGGGCTAGCAGCCTGTTGGGTGCATATTCGAGGATAACCATCAATACCACTACCGATTCGAAACGACCAAAAGCAACTTTATCTAGACGTAAACTAAAACTTGTAAATAGTTTGGCAGCTGAATGTGATGCTTGTTGCGGGTTAAATTTTTTTCTTCCGGCATTCGGTCACCGATTACCCTCCCTGCCCACTTCGGTAGAATTGGTTTACCATAGTGCAAGGCACCTCCTCGAAAACCGCGTTGTGAATGGTAGTGACTTAGATCTCCGTTGTTAATGATCAGTTTGAAATATATTAAGCACTGATTGGTCCCCTTGTGCAACTCCGTCTCTTAGACCACTGATCGGTCACCTTGATCAACTCCCTCTCTTGCTATCCGTCTTCCACACTTCAACCCTTCTGTTATACCTCACACTATACATATATTTGATAGTGGCAACGCATCTTCCCTGTTCCAAGAATCCGATTTGCCGTTGTTACCCCCTCCTCTAGTATAAAATGATGCCGCAGGTGTTACCAGCTCTGAAATATTGGGCAATTATACGCAAAATAATTTTTTTACCGCCGTCATCTCAGTCTCTTCATACAGACCCAAAGTTTGATGTTTCTCTGGAGGAAGTTCTGGATCCGACAAAGTTACCTTAGCCTTTGAGAATGCCTGAGCTCAAATGCACTAACGCCTGGGCCAGGACAATACGATAGATTTTCGTCTTTACAGGCTCTTTCCCTAGGTTTTGCTATCAACTCTTCAGCGTGGACACTTACTATAAAAAGGATCTGCGTTGCTTTCACTTCACGGACATATGCCGTTGAAAAAAGTGTAAGTCTTGCTCGTTTTGAAAAAAGGTCATAATATTTTTTTTTTTTTTTTTTTTTTTTTTTTTTTTTTTTTTTTTTTTTTTATTTGCCATCAAAGAACAAGCTCTTTCTTAGACTAAAGATGTAACAGAAAAAAAGAAAAAACAAGAATAGTTTTAATAATAATAAGAACAATAATAATAATATACATAGGAAAAATAACATATTAAAAAAAAAAAAGAAAAATAGAGCCAAACAATTATGTCGGAATACCATCAAGTAGGTTCCTTTTAATAGAACAGATCGACAAGTTAAAGTCGATCAAATGAATATTTTCATTGTAGGAAATCATAAGACCATTTATTGACGAAGAGCGACCATAGTTCGTGCGCGAGTGTGATATTTTAAAGAATCTATTATTACGTAAGTTTGACGATGGGACATTAATGTCAAGAAGGCGTAAAATTTCAGGAGAATTAATCTCACCAATGAGTACCCTATGAAGAAATAAAATTCTTACCACCGTTCTTCTTACTTCAAGGGACTCCATGCTAATCAGTTTCAACCTTGATAGGTATGGAGGTAGGTTAATAAGATCAGTCCAACGTAGCCCTTTGTTGCAAATTAGGGACTTACAGTAGAAGTAAAGTTTATCCGTAACTAACTTGTCAAACAACTTCGGAACACAAGATTGCTTACAGATGCCCCTATAGTTCTCAACTTTATTCCTCCTACCAGATTTGAAAATAGGAACTATGAAAGACGTTTTCCAGAGGGGTGGGAAGGTGTTAGTTTTAAAGGACAGATTAAATAGGTGGCATACAATTTTATGTAATGGTATGGCACATTTTTTAAGAAAGATGGACGGTAAACCATCAGGGCCAGGACTAAGACTTGATTCTAAGCTGGTCAGACCTACCAGGACATCATCTTCGGAAATGTCAATGCTTCTGAAGATAGGAGTAGGGAAATCACCAAGAAAGCTAAAGAATTGCTCATCAATCCTTGAGTCATGATTTGAATAGACTGATTGAAAAAATAAACCAAAATTGTTGCATATGGAAAGAGAAGAATCAGTTAAATGTCCATTAAAAGAGAGTGAGGCCGGGTAACCATCACTTTTACTCTTTGAGTTTATGAAATTCCAGAATTTATCAGGTCTGGACTTAAGACTGTTTTGCATGTCCTCGATGTACACCTGATATGCATAACGGATGGAAGATTTTAACTCTGATTTCAACCTTCTAAACACCAGATAATCCTCATTAGCCAAACTACAACGCCATTTTCTATAGGCTCTGTTTTTTAAACGCTTAAGGTGACGGGTAAGATCATTGTCCCATGGACAAGACTGCCCAACACTAATTTTAGCACAAACTACGGGGACATAGGAAAAAATTACGTTATTAATAACCCGATAAAAAACATTACAAAGGTCATTGATTTCAAGAGAGAGATACGGGCTCCAGTCAAAATTGTTTAGTTCTTCACAAATTTGTATGAAGTTAGCATTTTTAAAATCGAAGTTAAAAGAAGTAAAATTATCTGTTACAAATGAGTCAACATAACAAAAAAGATTTAATGAAGGGTGATAAACATCTTCCGGGATTAGTGGTGTGTAACAGCGGGATACAATACTTTCGTTGCTGTTGTTAGTAAAGATGAGGTCCAGGGTATGGCTTTGGTGATTTTTTACGTGGTTCACCTGTAGAAGACCAAGCGAGTGGAAAGTATCGACGATTTCAGAACCAATCGTAGAGAGAGTGTTTATTGGGTTGAGATATGTGCAATCCATGTCTCCTGATGCCCATAGAATATTGGGTTGATTGAAATCGCCAAATACGTAAATTATATCCGGTGCAGACAGCAAACTCACAATAAATCTCATGGCATCCAAATATCTACTCACAGTTATGAGCTGAGTACGGGGTGGAATATAGACACAAGCGAAATAAATTTTTGCAAAAGAATTTAAGTCGAATCTGCTGCAGCAAATTTCGATGTCCGTAAAAGCACTAAGATCCACTTCTTTTGGCTTAAGATGTTTTCTTATGGCTATGAGTACACCACCAAAACGTTTAAAGATGCTGTTATCCGTAGATCGGTCACCACGATTAACATCAAAGTAGGGGGGGAAGATAACGCCATTACCGAAACTACTATCTAATCCAGTTTCAGTTAAGACAACTACATCATGTGAGCAGCTATGTACATTTAAAAGGAGATTTGTGCATTTAGTTCTCAGTCCTCTTACATTCTGGTAGTAGAGGCTGACTTCTTTAAGTTTTTTGACGTTGAGGCACCAGAAATAGGCTTGTTGGTAAACTCTTTAACAAGGATATTATCAGGCCAAAAATGTGGGTCAAGAAGTTTCCTTCCAGAGGATAAAGGAGCAAGTATTTTAAAAGATGCAGATATACGTCCGGTCAAGTTCTCTGGTGTTAAGCTGCGGCATCTGATTGCGTTAATGTCAATTCCCTTGCTGCTGATGTAATTAATGATGTCAGATGATTTTGTGCCATATTCAAGGCGAGATAAAAAGACTGCCAACGGAGGTGGGACAACCTTCAAAGTATTATCGCTACTAATATGGCTGTCAGCAGAAGTTATTGTACCCGCTTCCGATTGTCGTTGCTGCTGTTGTACTTGTTCAAGCTGTTGTTGTTCAAGTTGATGCCCTTTTTGGTGTTGTTGTTTCAGCATTTGTTTTTTGCTGCTGCTAGGCTGGTTAGTGTCGACAATCGCAGCGGATGACGTAGAGGGAACTGGTGATATTGGTGTAGGCGATTTCTCCAATGAGATTTCCACACTAGGGATGACAACTGGTGTGGTTAAGTTAGATCGCAAGATCCTTTTGGGTTGGAGAGGTTGGGCCTCAGTATTTGGAGGTTCTAAGAGATCATTGCACTGCTGTTGGAGAACAATATAATTTGATTCCTTGGTACTGTTTCGTAAAGGCTGCTCATTTTGTGATGTAGGACTCAGCAAATCAACAATGATATCCTTAGATTGAGGAAGCTTTTGGTGTAAGGCCCTTTCAATGTTTTCAAAACTATGCAGCATCCTATCATCATTCGCAGAATCAAAATCAAACATCTCCTGTAGCTCCGCAAATATAGATGAAATATTTTTAAAAAGTTTCTGCGACTTAATAAGTTTCCAGTGAAGGACATCAGGCGCGATATTACGATGTTTTTCACAAAAAAAACGTAGGCCAGGAGTAGAAATAATTTTATCTACATCCTTCCCTTTTAGGCCAATGCATTTTGCATGAACAGTTTCAAGGCAAATTCCACATGAAACGCTCACATCATTCGTGTTTTTCTTACAAATGGAACAATCGGATTTACTCATGATCTGGCAACTCCGCAGCGTAGATAGTACAATAACCAAAAAAGCTCAGCAGATAATGTGGTTGATGACAATGATAAGATGAGGTGCGTGGAGAAGATAAAAATAGTAGCAATTGTGGTGAGTATCAAACTTGCTGTAAATGGCAGAACATATAGCAAAAGTTGTACTCACACGGAGGAGGAAGTAGGAAAAATCCAGGTATACTCCGAATGGAAGAAAAAGATGGAAACACTTTCTCACTCAAAGGCAGTCGTTGATGCAGTTTCCAAGTATGAAATAAGAACCGTATGGAACTTTAAGCGTAGGCCAGCAAAATTGCTTCAAAAGCAGAAACATATACTAAGTGTTTGAACTCACCGGGAAAAACGAGTCAGACGGCTTGTAATTGAATATGATGAAAGGAGATGGATGATAAGATATCACTCAAATATAATGCATAACAATAATAAAACAAAAATGATTATGAATTTGAATTATATTGATTAACACTTTTAATAAGGAGCAATACAACTCGCGAATAATTTCAAATCGTGAAACAGCTATGTAATTTTAATGCAACACAAGTTGAATTTAGGTAAACTTAATTTTTTGTAGGTAAAAATGAAAAAAATGAAAATATTGAGGAATATTCTTTACTCAAGGGCTCTAAAAATGAAAATATACCTATACCCTTCTGTTGACGATTATATAAGTCAACAAAGGTGCAGGTGTACTAAACGCGCCCACCCAATTTGAAATTTCCCCAAAGGGAAATTATGCGAAATGTCAAATGTCAGCTGTAAAATAATATAAACAAACTTTGTGTATAAGAACGTTGGCTTCTCAAATAAAATTCTATTTCTATTTATAACGTTTTAATAAGCGGTGATTTCTATTTTACGGAATTGTTTAAAGCGCTTTTTTTCTTATAAGAACAGTTGCAACTGCGAACAGTTTTTCTTTGCTTTTGTTCCATACTGAACACCTTATTATGCAAGTGTTCATCATCATAATCATGACGATCATAAGTCCGACTTATGATCGTCATCCGAACATCACTTCTGGTACTCGTACTTTTACTCTGACTGTCAAGAATGACTCAAATAAGACTTCGTAATAAGTAGGGGAAACTTATTAAAAAAAACATCCACACATCATCCTGAATCGAAACCACATCCCTGGACCACTTCCGAATGTCAACTGCATCAGAGTGGTCCTTGAAAGTTTTTAATCTGGCCAAATTGTCATTCGCCATGAGGTCGACATACGACACTGGCAAAAGCCAAATGTAAGGTCCATATTTATCCCAGACAGATTTATCCATCCACCGACTACATCTCGTACTGGCTCTATAAACTTCATTTTTAAACCCATGAATCGAAGGCCTCACTCACGTAATCCAAGCAAAAACGAAAACATGAGCACATCCCATAAGCTCATCTCCCATTTGATCCTTGACAATTTAAGAGTCCTCAAAACAATAAATACCACTTCAAAGCGAAGCCATAATCCAGCTCTTGACTGAGGGCGGCGAACAAATATACTCACACACATGTACACAGCGAGGCACCAGATGGATGAAACTCTTTCGCTTTCCTCCGGTTACCTTCCATTGTGGAGAGACGCGCCCTGCACCAGGCTGCCAACCCCTTTGCCAACTATCTGTGCGGAAATAATCGTAACTCGATGGATTTCCCTCCCGTACAACTATACAGTGCAATAAAAATGGAAACTTTCAAATCAAAGAAACCCCCACCCTTTGTCGTCCTTTTATTTCAACCGTCTTACGGAGCTCGCTGTCTCCCCCTACACTGGGGGCTTGTGGAAATTGTTCAAGGATTGCAAGTTGAAATTGAAAGCATAAAATGTGATGTACGGAGTAAATAAAATTTCACTGATCCTCCGAACCGCCTCGATGTGTTTGCACAGCTATTGACTGCATCCTTGCTCATGCAGAAACAAATGCGGCCAAGCCGGTTGGCGTCGGGGTTCGTTGGATATTAATTGCAAAAATTTTAATTACAATGCTGTATTCGATTCGAAAGTGAATTATAGCCAAGAGTGACACATCTCGTACATAAAGAGGGCTCCACAATAAAGCTGCCATTTGGCGTGATTATCGGCGCTTCATGGGACACTTCTGGCACTCGCGTGTATTGCCAGTGAAAGGATGTCCATAATTAATGCGTAAAATTGACGAATTTTAATCCCGCATCACCGATGGGTGTGGTCGATTGCACGAGGTTGCAGTGAATGTCCTCGTTAAAGTTCCGCTGAATTTACGAAAGCGGTCACTATGCGGATAGACCCGGGGGGACAAGTGCTTTATTATGGCAGCGACGATGTCAAATCGCCACAAATTTGGATTATTACTACATTCATTTAAGTAGAGTGACTATGGTTCGTGATAGACCGATATTTTTACATTGGTATAGGTACATGTAAGAATTCAGAGATTTGTTTTTGAATTAGCGTAAGTAGTTGTTAAAAACTGAATATACCGATAAACGTGTGGGAGTGAGGTGGGTCATTGTGGTTGTGTAAGCTTCAAGTGATTTGAATTATTCTAAGATGCATGTTTAATATGGTTGAAAAAGAAAATATTTGCTAAAAACAATTGTTTCGTTGTAAGCCTGTAATATTTTATAATAAATTCCTTACAAAACTCTAAAAAAAATAATCCTTGAGTAGCTTGAGAGGTTGTAAGAGCATTTTTATTGGCAGTACGGTATTGAGTTTAACAAAAATCCACGAAGACAGATCGGGATTTGGATAGTCATTCTTGAGAAATAATTAAAAAACGGATTTATTTGAATTTTTTTGAGAAAAACAAAGTACGGGATCTTATTTAAAACACTTATATTTTATCTTTGATATGTATTTTGATCAGAATCGTTAAAGCGGTTCTGTAAAATCATGCAGACAAAACAGTAACAAATTTTGCAATATTTAGTCTGAGAAATACTATTGCTTGACTATTTAGCTGAATACTGAGTATTAGATATTGCTCAGGATGTAAGCTTTACTTGGTTTTTAAATTTGTATCGAAATGGAAAATGGGGTTTTCGAGATATGGGCAGGTTTTAATATTAGCGTGTTCGGTGATTTAAATTGAAAATTAAGGACGCTATAAATTTTAAAACATCAATTTTACTCCAAGTATGCATTTTGGTCTAAATCGTTATTACCGTTTTCAGGTAAACTAAAGAACACAAAATTTAAAAAAAAGTGCCTTTTTCAAAACGATAATACAGAGAAAAACTAAGTTTAGTAAGTTAGGAATGACCGTGTTACCTTAGAAATTAATTTTTGTTCGACCGTTATTCGATTTTTCAGCGGAAAACTGAGTACGCAGTCATGTTAACCTCGCCCACTTCAGGTAAAATATTAATTTTGGTTGAAATATGGGAAGTACCATAATTATTGAGGATACCGTGCAAAAGAAAAAAATTGTAGGCTGCAGGAGCATACGTACAGACAGACGGACATACGGACATAATTTCGAGACCGAGTTTTTTGAGTTCCTCTATTATCGTAATTTCAGAATTGAATAACATCTCTAGTTCGAAATTTTTTACAAATACAATATTTCAAAAAGTCAAACAAGAATCAATTTTCTTAGAGCTTTTCTAAACATGTTTGACACTTGAATTTGTGTCACTTTGACTAGCGAGGTGACGTTTTCTATAACTGAACCAAGTCGACACAGAGACATTGTTTATAAACGGGGGTTAGAATTTCAGTCAACCTCTACGATTCTCCAGTTAATGTCAGTTTTCAGTGCAATGGTTGCAGTAATATTTTTCGAATATGTTTTGCCATTGAATTATTTTCTTGAGATGAGCCTGAACATTAACAGTAAAGGACAGCACCATTTTTAGAACCACCGGTTCTCAATGTTAATCAATGTTAAGTCCTAAATTCGATATTCCTGCTCAAATGGCAATCTTAAGGATGAATTTTTTTTCAACTCTTCCAACTTTCAAGCGCTTAAAAACTTTTTTTTTCTTTTTCGAAAAAACCAATAGTAATTTTTGGTTTTGTTGGTAACTGTCTAGCAACATTTGCATGCTTTCAAAGTTTTGATAAGATTGTGCTACACTGCCTTACTAATAACCATTTTTAGTTCTGACTTTAAAATGAAGTAATTCACAATGGCTGGATTTTCCATACAAATTTCGCAATTGTGAATTTCTGTAAATTTAAAGTTGAGACTTGAAAACTAAAGTCTAGTCCTAGCTGAATATGCACGCATAACCATCGCCTTCGGCTTATAATAGCATGCTAGTCAAGAAAGCTGTTTTAATTTACTCACCATTTGTTTCCGTCATTGCTACCTCTGGCATTCAAAGCTGTTTGAGAAATAAGTACAAGTTTAGTGAAAAAAAATATTTATTCGAAACAATTTCGTAAAAATACTTTCAAATTTGTGGTTTTTTGTAAATTTTTATATACAATGTGAGTTCGATATATAGCGACTCTCGTATCGGGCAGTGATAATAAATTCCAAACGTTCCTTTTAATAATGCTCTAGCAGTTATTTTTATTTTATTCTAAATTTTTTTTAATTTTATTTAACAATCAAAATTTATAGGTTTCTTTGTTTTAATTATTTTTTTTTTGTACTTTAACGTTCGAGAGATGTTGCTATTTTATGGGAAAATCTTAAATTACAAAAAAAATAAATACTTCATCAATTTATTTACACGAAGAAAAAAACAATTATTTCTATTGCACGGATGAAAACGACTACCAAAAATCAGTCTTCAAAAAAAAGCCATTCCAACTTTCTTTTCAATCCAAAAAAAAAATGAATAAGAAAAATCGCGGGACTCTTGAAAACGTGGGCAGTTATTTACGACCTAAGAAGGCCTGGCGAGTACAGAGAAACTATTACAAATTAAATAGAACTTATTCAAAATATCTACATCTACATGAAGATCGACAGCAAAGGTCGATTGCGCTTACATTAGGACGGTTAGAGTATACAAAAACCTTTACTCAATTGCACAGAGTAAAACAAAGAATTCAATAAATGTACAGAGAAATTTGCGATAAATAAATAAATATTGATAACGAAAATAATAAATAAATAACAAACAATAATTGTCGGCAGTGGACGGGCTTCCCTGATTTATTGCAAATCACTTCCATCCTCATATGCCAAACTCATAGTACAGCGGCTCCCTGGGTATAATCTGTTCGACCTTCAGTCGTTGCATTGCCACCGTGTTCACAATGTTGAAAATGACCGCGAATATTGTGCACGCGGCATACGCGCCCAACGCTATCCACCACAGCAACTGTTCGTGGAGCTTTTGTTCGAAATTTTTCAACACCAGAAAACCGATGGTCAGGCCAGCCAGAGCTCCGGTTAAATGGGCAACATAAGACACTGATGGACTGAACGGTGACTCGGCAGCATATCGGGCGTATATAGCGAAACCGACATCACAGGACGCTATATTAAACCATGATGAGTGGCAAAATAAACAAAATTAAATTGGAATACTTACCAAAGATGAAAATCGCTGCCAAGCGCACAACACCGTACCGCATGCTGTGGTAGTTTAACATAACATTGGCAAGATGTGCGGCCAACAATGCGTATACGCCACCACTAGCTCCGACCAAATACACTTCTGGATCAAAGATACTGGTGCCTGTTGATGGAAGGCCATATATAGTGGATAAAATTTTGGTTGGTTGAGGCAACGAGTGTGCGGATGTTTGATCTTACCTAACGAGCCGGCTAAAACACCGGCAAAGTATATGGATGCGATGCGACCAGATCCATGGACCATTTCTAGTGGTAGACCGAAAATTAGTTGGATGCATAGATTGAAGCCAAGGTGAAACCATCCTGCATGCAGGACCATGTAGAAGATAAAGCGCCAGATTTCGTGGCGTTTGTCTGGACGGTAAATGAACATCGAATCGATGGGTACTGGGCCGGCTGGTTCCGCCTGCCCGGACGTCATTGTGTGGTAGGCAAAAAAGCCCAACTGCAAGTGGAAACAAAGAGGTGGCAGTGATTTTATTTCAGAAGGATACAATGAGTTTTAATACAACAATGTGGCGTGCAAAACGTTGGAATGACAATTGTCTCTATCGATTTGGGCTTTTGATGCCAGAAAAATACAAACAATGGAGGGTAATGAAAAGGAGAGCATTCACTGAAGATATCGCAGGCTTCGTTAGAGTTACCGACTGTTTTTTTTTGTGGAAGCTTTTTATTGATATTTTTACAGATGTTTCCCTTACATTAACTTAGACTAACCTGAATATCGTGATAGTTCAAAAGCATGTATTTTATGGGCACTGACCGCCGGACGCAATCAAATTAAAGACTCTTAAGTCTGAGGCACTACGCAAAATTTAGAATCTGAATGTGGGTCTTTCTGACTAAGTTAATGCCATTATACGATGAGTCTCTTTTAAAGGATCTAGCAGGAATTTTTTCAGCTTGCTAAGATCTAAGGATTAAAAAGGTTTTGATCTATCCCTTAGACATTAAAAACAAAGTAATTCACATTGCGCCAGCTACGCCTCGCGAAAGTACCTAATTTTATTTTGTGACAGTTGAAAAATTCGTCAACTTCGGCTAACTTTTTTGGAACAGCCATGTTGGGCATAGGTCGTCTTCTGAACTGAACTGAAGTTCAAGACAAATTATTTATAGGTACATGTCATTCTTGTTTCGCTCAGTATCTTAAGGTTTACGCATTCAAAGAGTGGTCAAGGTTTTGCAAGAATAAGTCGGCCTTTAAGACAAGCTTATTGAAGGTACAACATAATATGATGAAGGGTATAACATAGTCGAGAATGTCGTTGTTTTTTGAAGAAATATAGTAGACTACTACAAAAGTAACACACCATCAACCCCAAACCTAACTGATGTTTTGGGTTGATGGTCTATATCTTCTGCTTACGTCTAGTAAAGTTAATTAAAATCCGGCTATAGAAAATCGACAGTCAACATAATGTGACTACACACTGAGTCTTGGGTAGGCTTTGAAAAGAACGGCAATATCCACGGTCCACGATACAATCTAAAACAACTACCGTACAAATTAATGAGTCGAAGAAAAAAAGGCTTTGTCCACGATTAAGAAAAAATTACAACTTTTGACAATCAGCGGCAGGAAATGGGACAGGTGTCAGGATACATAACCTTAGTATTGCGATCGATAGAATCATGCTGACAAATTTTTGAAATAGGTACATGTCGGGATGGTATAAGTCGTTGTCCAAATCCCCCACGTCCGCCAGTCATCTCGGTCGTTGAATTTCGAGTTCTTTGTCCACTCTTATGTTAGTCAAGTACCAATTTATCCCTGTGTTCGCGTGTATAAGTGGACTGCATGGACCAACAAATTGGAGTGCTCTGCTAAAAATAGTGTTGGTCGATAAATACGTTGTTTCCTAAGACTGAAAAATCATCCAATACGGATAACCTTCTGTCACTTTTGAAAGTTCTTTGACATTTATCTGCAGTTTTATTTGACAAGATTCTTCGGACATATTTTCACCAGGAGAACGTCTCCTATTGAATCTTTTTGAACAAAATTTTAAAAAGTTATCCAAAAATCGTGTTTAGGGACGAAGTTCCACTTTTGGTTAAAAATTTTTTAGTGAAATCCATTCGCAAAACTGCACTGTATGGTGTGGTTCTTATTACTTGCATCATCGGACTTCTGAGCCCCAAGCTTGCATTACCATCAACCAATGGCCAACTTAATCAGACAATCGAAAATATAATTTCTTCAAAAATATGGACGTGGTTCCAGCAGGTAAGCGCTACGTACTATACGGCGTCTGCAGCCATTGACATACTAGAAGAACTTGATTCAGCCAAAACAGCATATCGTGAAAAATATCAAAGTCAGCACGCGATTACTTTATGTAAGGCCGCAAGAGATTTTAAAGCATTAGAAAGTCAAAGGCAATATTTATTATTTAAACAAATCAATTGTTAGTATACAGTTCTTAAAAAAAAGAATGTTCCTGAGGCCTGGGCTCTAATCGCGTAAGGACAAAACGATCGAACGACATTGTCTTGACGATGCTTCTAATTCGTTTTATGTTGCTTCACGTTACTAAATCAAACGTCAAATACCCTCGATTCGATTCAAGGATGGCAATTTTGCAATCTGAGAGAGAGTCTGAGAGAAGTATTAAAAAAATATAAAAGAAGACACACATTTCTGTTCTCTTTGGAGGCGACTCGCTCTCATCCAAATTGTAAAAATTAATAATTGGTGATTGCACTTTTTGGGAATATCAAATGAATTTCATTTATTTGTTTTATAATTTCATACATTTCTAACGCAATCAAGAAAAAATTGATTTTTTTTACAACTCACCCCTTGGCAATAAAAATTCTATCTATTTTTTGCATTAAATGCCCAATTCCATGTCAATCAATGACAACGAAGGTTCAACAAATTCAAGAAGTCAGAGTTTGTTCAAACTGTTTAAAATAAAAGCGATGAACGATTCGATCGAACGATGCAACGATGATTTTTTATCTTATATAAAGCAAACTAAAAACGATGTCGCTTTGTTCAATTGTATCGACGATGATCGTTGCTTGAATTACGTGATTAGAGCCCTGATTTCTCCAAAGCAAATGTCTAATTTATAGCTCTATTTATAGCAGCAATGAAATGGACCTAAGAACAGATTTATGCCATACATATCTTAATTAATGAATTCATAGATAAATATTCTCAAAACAAACACACAAATTTTTAATTTTTATTTGTTTGTTGTCGCACTCTGGGCATTCATAACCACTTACCACTGGGCTTGCAGAGTCCGGAAATAATCTACAAAACAAACCTTCCGACCAAAGGTAACAAAGGCTAAAACCTTAAATGGTAGGGTACACAATCTATGCATCACAAAAGACTTTTTAATGTGGATAGTATTTTTGCCTTATGTAGAAAAACTGATAAAACCCTTTCTCACTATATCAGCCCTATTCACTTGATTACATGTTGCAATTGTAAGCAAGCATTTAAAATAAATTTGCAAAAGGCACGTATCCTATATTTTTGCTGAAAAGGTGCTCCTAATTACATCCTTAACAGTGAAACACCAGCACGTGTAGTATATTTTGATCCTACCTCCACTGTGTGAGAGGCAGACGATTTTTTTCTTGGTGGTTTTCTTATTTTTTTTAATCACATGTTTATTATAATTAAAATGTACAACTTCACACCACGACTCCCCAATGGACGTTATTATTTAATCACGCAAACACGCTTTTCTAATATACCTACACACGTTCCAAACGGCGCTTCTTCTCTGTGACTGTGACTCATTTTCAAGGTCACAACCGCGTCACACCTTCTTTGTCAATAAGTTTAGCATTAAAAATGACACAAGTTACAGCAGGCAGAAATGAAACGACCAATTTGAACGTGACGGCTGCCTTTGCGGACGGTCTTCAACAAAACCTAATTCACAGATACTGACATGAATAATTCCCCAGGCGACCAACGACGACCGCAGCGATGTGCTCCATAAATGGAAACACAACTATATCACATCACCCTTGGTCCGGGATGGTACACACATGGAGGGAGCACACGTTCATTTAGTGGTAAACTGGGTAGGTACACCATACACTACACTTGTGACGTGATGTATCGGTTGGCGGATGTATTGTAGCGCCATGTTCCGAGGCACTGGGAAAACATCCGCAACACGTACGAAAAAAACAGCGACAATCTGCCAAAAGCAGAGGCCATAGAGACGTGCAGTCGTCTCGTCTGGTGGACACGATACTTTTTTAATTACTCAGCGCTGCGACATCTCCCCAAGCAGGCAGCCAGCACTTGAATGGATGTTGGATGCCTGTCACTGGGTGTGAAGTTGCTCCCTCGAACGGACGCGGAATAAAAAGTGGTAATACATTTGATTGCTGATTTTTTTTTTTATTTTGTTTTGTATGATTTTTAATGGAAAAATGTTTTCAAACGGAAAGATTTGCGAACTTAATGAAAGAATTTGAAAAAAGCTTGGTTTGGGGAAGGGCAACTAAATTTTGTTATAGAAGAATTTTCGTAATGACAGCGTTTGGATGAAGAAGCAAATCAAACAAAGTCGAACAATGCAGATTGTTGTTATGGCAGAGCATTTTCAGATGAGATACAACTTCAAAAATATAACACATTTTGAGGGGTAATCGTCTTGTAGTCTATATTTCGAGTATTCAGGGTAAAAATGCAAACTAAAATGTAATATGTTCTATTTGATTTTACGTTGAATAAACTTCAATAAAGAATATTCCTTTTCACATTAAAACATATTTGATTTAAATACGCAATGTAATTTTAAATTAAGTCAACGTAGATTCAAAGTGAAACGTATTCACTTTTACATTTAAGCATGATTCCACGTCAAATCAAGGTACATACGTGGTTAAATCAAATTAAAAATATGTGCATTTAGGAAATTTGAATTAATGTTATGCCACTTTGATTTAACAATTTTCATAGTCGATGCTAAATCATTCCGAAAAATATTTAAATCAAAGTCTTACTGCGGAACCACACTGCCATCCAACGTACCTTCCATATTCAGTGTTCGGAACTGGTAGAGTTCATGGTCTTGACTGCCCCAGAGAGACCAACAAGACGCGGCATACAAATGATGACTTCAGAGTCATAACATCGCTTCAACCTGTTAAGAAATAACCGCTCCACTCCACAAGTATGGATATTTTGTCTGTTCGGGTTATGAACAAACCGGCACACCAAAAGGAATCAACTGTATTTTAAAACTGCATAAAGTTAAACCAAAAGAATAATTCCGTGATAACGTGAAATAAAAATGCAACTGCACCGAATACGTTATAAAAACTGTGTGTGTTTTATTGCAAAGAAAAAACTTGCTTTTATATAAAAATTTGTTTATATACAATTTTGACAGCTGTTTGTTGACAGCTGTTTGTTGACAGAAATTCCCTTTGGGAAATTTTCCATTGAGTGGGTGAGTTTAGCCAATTGATTGATGTTTTCGTCGTCAACATTCTCCCCCCACCGATGAGCGATGATCATCAAATTGTCTGCTACTCGTTTTGTTTGCCTCACTGTACTCTACTCCACAGCTTTCCTTTAAATCAATGTATAATTTGTTACATACATAGATTCTCATGCGTTTCAGTACATGAAAAGAGAAGATGAGTGATTAATTTGCGTACATATAAACAAACAATAACAAACAGAAACCACAGTAATGCGACTAGAACTATAAACATAAATTCTACGAAGTTGCAGTTTCTTTGCTTTACGCAAGCTACCGTTCTTGCGCTCTCGCCATAGCTGTTGACATCGAGATCGCGACGATGATGACGATATGCTGTGTGAGTGGGACTCTGCTCTTCGGTGTACTGTAGCGGTGCAGTGTGTATTGACAAAAATCAATCAGTTGGTTTCCCATCGTTTTATATGTCGTTCGGTTTTGGTGAAGTGCGCGAATTGATTCGAGTGTTTATATTTTTTTTTTTTTTTTTTTTAATTAATATTAGCTTTCGGTTGGTTTGTGATGTGTTGCGCCGTAATTCATGTGAGTATTAATTGTAATCTTATTAAAGTTGATTTTGATTTAATTTGAGTTGTGATTATGTTGAATTCGTGTTTTGTTTTATGATAATTTGTTTTTGCATGCTCTGTTTGATGTGTATGTGTGGGTGCATTTTGTTTTTCTCTTTTGTGTGTCGTGTTGGGTGCTTTTGATTACGTTGGTGTGGGTCCCTCGTTGGTGTGCATTTTGTTTTCTCTGTTGCTTGTGACGAAACAAGTGGAAGTGGACTGTATTCCTTGTAGTGCTTGTGTTGGGGTTTGGAATTTTTGTGTGCATGAGAGCGCGACCGTTTTCCATGTTGGTTTGAGTGATTTATTTTCAATCAAACTTTTTTATTTGCGTTGAGTTGTGTTGTGTTGTGTTGTAATCGGTATGAAGACAGTAGGGTGCATAAGTTTTCATACAGATTAGTTTATATGTGTGTTTTTAAATGTTGTGTTTTATACTTATGTAATTATTATTTTGGGTAAATATGTATTATTATTTTTGTGTAAATATTATTATTTTTGTGTAGTTTGTTTGGCGTTGTTACAAGGAAGGGGGCAAAGTTTCGTGATAGGCCTTTTGGCTTCTCCTTGCTGCGTTTTAACTTTTACCACTCTTGTTAATTTGTCTGGTCCAGGGTAGGTTTCGATTATGCGGCCTAAGCACCATTTTGCAGGGGGAAGTCGTTCGTCTCTGATGAGTACCAAATCACCTTCGGTCAGCTGTGGCTGTGGTTTTAACCACTTTGGACGATGTTGGAGACGACTCAGATATTCAGTTTGCCACTGCCTCCAGAATGTCTGCAAATGGGCTTGAATAGTCTTCCATCGGTCGGTCAAGTTCAGCTTTCCTATAGTCAGGTCTGTTTCGGGAATTGTAAATAGACTTTCTCCGATAAGAAAATGTGCCGGTGTTAACGCCTGAAAGTCCGTAGGATCTTCCGTTAAGGGACAGAGAGGCCTCGAATTAAGACACGCTTCAATTTGTATTAAAAGCGTGGCGAGCTCCTCGTAGGTTAAGGTCCCATTTCCTACAATCCTTTTTAAGTGGAATTTAACGCTCTTTACTCCCGCTTCCCACAATCCTCCAAAGTGGGGAGAAGCAGGTGGAATGAAGTTCCACTTTGTTCCTTCGGTTGCTAAGACGTTGGCTATTTCCTGGTAGTCATGTGTTCCGCTTTTCAGGAGCCGACGCAGCTCAGCGTCAGCACCCACAAAGTTCGTGCCACAGTCGCTGTATATCTGGGCGCAGACGCCACGCCGCCCCGCGAATCTCCGAAAAGCGGATAAAAATGCCTGACTTGTTAAGTCACTGACTGCTTCCAAGTGAATTGCTTTGGTGGCCAAGCAAATGAAAATGGCCAAGTACCCTTTGTGGCACTTAGCTCCACGACCTTTCCAAGCTCTGATATTGATGGGGCCTGCATAGTCAACACCGGTATGAGTGAAGGGTCTTGACATTGTCACTCGAGGTGCAGGTAATTGACCCATCAGCTGTTGTGATGTCTGAGCGCGGAATCTGTAACAAGTGACGCAACTATGGACATGCTTTTTTACTGACCTTTTCAGTTTGAAGATCCAGAACTTGGTTCTTAGATGCGCCATCATTAACTGACTCCCTCCGTGTAGCAACTTTAGATGGGCATCACGTATTATTAAGTTGGTTATATGGTTGCTGGGGTCCAGAATAACAGGGTGTTGTTGGTTGTACGGGATGTTCGCCTGGCTGAGTCTACCGCCGACTCGGATTACACCGTGACCGTCTACAAATGGATTTAAAGATCCCATCCCTCTTGTTTTGGTGATGCCATTTGGGAACATCTGCCTTTGTGCGACCCGGATCAGTGATGTCGTAGCTTCGTCGAGTTCCGTTGGTGTAAAGCTTCTATTGGTGTTGTCTTTCGGTAGGCTTCGTGCGTAGTTGCAGAATTTGTGATGGTGTTGACGAAATATATTTAACAACCTCTGGCAATACGCAATAATCCTTACCAACTTTTGGAACGATGAAGCCTTATTAATGGTACGCAGAATTTGGTTGTCTTCTGTTTCCAGTCGGAAACAACGCGTACGTCTCTGTCCTTCCTCGGTTGACAAATTCGTTGGCTGAGTCGGCATCTGAAAGTTCCACGATGACTGCAGAAATGTCGGCCCATTCCACCATAAACGCTCCTGTATTAGCGCCGAGGGCAGTACTCCTCGGGAAGCTAAATCTGCTGGATTCTGCTCTGTTGGAATGTGCTTCCAGATGGACGGACTCGTTAGCCGCTGAATTTCTCCAACTCGATTCGCTACAAACGTTTCTAATCCCGATGGCAGCGAATTTATCCAGCATAGAGTAATTGTTGAGTCGGTCCATGCATGAACCTTTGCTTCCGTCAAGTCGAGAATTTTAATGACGTGGTTGAGAAGCCTCGCTAGGATGACTGCTCCGCATAGTTCCAGTCGGGGAATGCTCACTGGCTTAAGTGGGGCGACGCGAGTTTTAGAGAACAAGAGATTCATGTGAACCGAACTCTCTTCACCCAAAACTCGTAAGTATACAACGGCACCGAAGGCCTTCTCCGATGCATCTGAGAAGCCGTGAATTTCAACCTCCTTGAAACGCTGTCCAGACTGAACCCATCGAGGCAACCGGATCCTGTTTATGGCCTCCAAGTCTTGGAAAAACAAATTCCAGCTCCTTCCCAGTTCTTCGTCGATAGGCTCGTCCCACGTCATCTTCTTTGCCCAAAGCACCTGCAGAAAACATTTTGCCTTGATCACGCATGGAGAAATCCACCCCATTGGATCAAAAAGCCTGGCTATGGTGGATAGGATAGACCTCTTGGTTGTCTGCGGATGACTTGGTGGAGAGTAGCTGTAAAGGAAGCTGTCTGTTTCAGGGTGCCAGTGAATTCCTAACATCTTTAGTTGCCCCGAACCTTCTGAAGGGAATGAAAATGTTGTCTCCCGTTCTTCACACGGAACCTCCTTTAAAAGGCTCACAGCATTAGACGCCCACTTGCGTAGCTTCAACCCTGCTGATCCCAGTGTCGTTTTCACTTCTCTTATCTTCTTTTCAGCTTCTTCGGTGGTATCCGCACCAGAAATGAGATCATCCACATACATTTCCTCTCGGATCATCTTCGCTGCTCGTGGAAATTGAAGCTGCACCTCCGTTGCCAGCCAGTTGAGAGTTCGGATGGCCAAATATGGAGCAGATGCTGTGCCGAACGTCACTGTCCTCAAGCGGAACATTTTGATAGGCTGAGATGGGTCCTTTCGCCACAATATCAACTGGTAAAACGAATCCTTGCCAGTTACCCAAATTTGGCGGTACATTTTCTCGATATCGGCTGTGAAAGTGTACTTATACAGTCTCCATCTAAGAATGACGTCGGTGATGTTGTTCTGTAGCGCCGGTCCAGTCATAAGCCTATCGTTGAGTGATGTTCCGTCTGATGTTTTGAAAGACGCGTCAAAAACTACTCTCAACTTGGTCGATGAACTGCTCTCCTTTATAACGGCATGGTGAGGCAGAAAATAATGCGGGATGCTTTCCAACATTGACTCGTTTACCTCACTCATGTGACCCATCGAAAGGTACTCTTCAATGCATTTTGCGTAGTCCTTTTGAAGGTTTTTGTTTTTTGATAGACGTCCTTCTAGCTGCTTAAATCGTCGAAGAGCTCCTTCTTTTGACCGCCCGAGTATTGGATGGACGTTACCTTTGAAAGGAAGGGCAACTTCAAACCGGCCATCTGCTACGCGCTTGACGTTTTCCAAAAAGTGTGTTTCGCATGCGACGTTTTCTGGAGTTTCGGGGATTTGGAATGGTGCTTCTTCCTGCTCCCAGAATTGGCGCATGACAACATCCAGATTGCAAGTTTGATGGAAGCTCTTGACAGGCTGTGACGCGAATGGAGTACGTCCGAAGAGAATCCAGCCGAATTTGGTGTTCTGAGCAACAGGCAAATTGGCACTAGTCGGCTTTATTAATTCTGGCAGGAGAATGTCAGCTAGTACGTCGCTACCTAACAACAAATCAACCTTGGCTGGCTTAAAAAATGATGGGTCGGCTAAGCTCAAGCCGTCGAGATGTCTCCAATCAGCAACTGGAAGGGTTCGGGCCGGAATATGCCCAGATAGCGACTTATAGACGAGCGCTTGTGTGTTGACTACAAAGTTTGAATGGTGAGACCCAATCGCAATATCAACGATTTTGTTACATGTGCCGCTGTTGACCATACCCAGCCCGGACACCTCGACAAAGGTTGATTTGTTCCTCAAACGGAGTAATTGAATTGCTGACTCAGTGATAAAAGAGGCCTCAGAACCAGAGTCCAGCAATGCCCGAAGTGAAACAACTTCTCCTGATGAACCGCTGACCTTGACAATGGCTGTGGCCAACATCACTTGAGTATTCGTGAGTGGCACAGAATGGTACGTGTGGACAGATTTACTGCAACAAGGATGATCTTCATTCGGGAGTTGCACATTCGAAGCATCTCGTTGATTTGGAGGAGGTCGTTCCATGTTTGGTGGCGTAAAACTCGGAGCGTTGGGATTAATAACCGAGGTAAGACAATTTGTATTATGTTGTTGAGAATTTTGATTAAAACCTGACGTATTACAGGGATGAGAGTGCGACATGTGATTGTTTTGTGGAGACGAATTGTGTAACAACGAATGATGGGGCTGCTGACAATAATAACATTTACGACTACTTGGACAGCTTTCGGACAAATGACTATAAGCCAAACAGTTTCTACACAAACCTAGCCTAGAAATTGCTTGACAGCGATCGTTGATGCTCATTTTCAAAAAACGGTTGCATTTGCGGATAGCATGCTGACCCCTATCGCAAAGCTTACAGGCAAACTTAAATTTGGTAGCCTGCGCATGAAAAGAGTTTCGTTGAGGAACCTTTTTGGATGGTTCTAATGATGTTTTACCATGCTGGTAGCAGACTGCCTCCAGAGTGCGGAACCGAGATTCGAGGAACAGTTTAAATTCCGCAAGCGTCGGTAGCTCCTTAGTATTCTCCTTGGATCCAAGCTTTTCCTCCCACAGCTGCTGCGTTTTCGATGGTAACTTTTGCAACAAAACGTATATTATTATCGCATCCCAATGATTGACTGGCACCTTCAAGTTGCTAAGGCTGTGAACAATCTCTGTTGAAGTATCTAGCAGTTCCTTGATGGCTTCGGCTCGTTCCTGAGTTATTGAAGGTTGGTTAAAAAAGCACTTCAACTGCGTATTAACCAGAAAGCGCTGATGGTCATACCGATCTTCTAAAATAGCCCACGCCTTAGCATAATTGCCATTGGAAATAGGTAAATGTGACAATATTTTCTCAGCTTCGCCCGAAATACTGGTTTTAAGATAGTGCATTTTCTGTATTTCAGACAACGACGAGTTATGGTGAACAAGGGAAACAAAAAGATCACGAAAACCTCTCCAAGATTCATAATTCCCTGGAAAAACAGGAATCGGAATGTTTTTCAGCTTGATATCTGAGTTGTGCGTAGACAAAGTTACATTTGCGTCTGTTTGTGTGACGTCAGCCTTAGATTCGACTACCTTCACCTTGTCCATTGCATCTAGCAGACTCGCACGGTAATCAAAATATAATTCGCGAATCTTTTCGTAATTATCCTCTAATGCGACGCTTTTATCCTCTTCACCATCAGACAGCGACCCTATGCACTCCTCATACACCTCTAATGCCGATTGCATGGATTTCTCCAATAACGACAAACGACCAGATAAATAATTTGCAGTACGAGAAGAGGATCCCTTTTTCCCGAAATTCACAACATCTTTCTCCAACTGAGTAAGTGCTCGTGAAAGTTTATTTTGTTTCATATTTAATGTTTTTTAATTTGCAGATAAACACACAAAAATAGTAAATGTGAAAGCACTTACTTGCAAATTCCAGCGAGTTCGGGTCCGATAGCTCTATTCGTTTAATCCTTGTTTGATTGGCCTGACGATGACGGCAGCACAGAAAACAGCACACAAAATCTGCAGCAAAAAACTCCAATAATTCCTTTGAGGACGGTCGAAAATCCAATTGAAAGTTCCAGCACACAAATTGCACACACAAAAAACCAATGAGAATTTAATTACAACAACAAATCGTTAAGGCAAGCAGCGCGTTGTGTAGTGCTGATAAATTTGGTTTTTCTTGAAATCCGGCTCGTGAGGACCAAAATGTTCGGGTTATGAACAAACCGGCACACCAAAAGGAATCAACTGTATTTTAAAACTGCATAAAGTTAAACCAAAAGAATAATTCCGTGATAACGTGAAATAAAAATGCAACTGCACCGAATACGTTATAAAAACTGTGTGTGTTTTATTGCAAAGAAAAAACTTGCTTTTATATAAAAATTTGTTTATATACAATTTTGACAGCTGTTTGTTGACAGCTGTTTGTTGACAGAAATTCCCTTTGGGAAATTTTCCATTGAGTGGGTGAGTTTAGCCAATTGATTGATGTTTTCGTCGTCAACATTGTCATTCTCCCATATAATTCACACCTTAAAAAAAACACTACTGCCGATGGCAAAATGTAAGCGAGAGCAGTCTCTTAGTGGTGTGCTAGGTAATAGTGTTCGAATTTTTAGTGGCTGGTGTTCTCTGCTCATGGGGGAGCTACGAAATGACGTGGATTCCACGCCTTAAGTTGTGGATTCCACGCCTTAAGATGCGTTTTGGAACCATTTACAGATCCGTTTTTGGACGCATTTTCGGGGGCATTTTTTGATCTGATTTGGATGCATTTTTGATCGCATGTTTTGACTCATCTTTGGACACGTTTTTGAGGCTCTTTTTGGCAAAAATGTTATCCCGTTTTTATCGAGTCTCTTGTCACATATTTGGTAGTGTATTTGAACTTTTGAAGTTTTTGGCCGAGTTCCTCAATCTTTTGTTGATGGTTTGTTACCAAACCCTGAGTTTTCTACAATGCCCTATGTTTTAGTGTCTACAGTAAGATATCTTCAGGTCGCACTTTTAGACTCTTACAGAAGTTTTTGGCCTCATTTGTTGTTTGTGATTGCGCCACTTGCGAAATTGAAAGTTAGGCATCAAGGTGACAAAGAGTTCGGTCAGATTTAAGTTTCTTTTGAAGCACAAACGTGACAAAATGAGGCACTCAAGAACTGAAGCTAATAAAAATAGGTTCGACAAGTTTATGGACAGGACAGTAGAAACGCTAGCACAGAGAATCAAAAAACAGAGTAGCTTATGTCAAAAAAAGTGTTTTTGAAATAATCACTTTTTAATTTTTAAAAAAATATGTTAGATCATAAAATATTAAGTAAACCCCTTATTTCACAATTGGAGCTAACATTTTATTAAAAATAATTATAAATAAGCATTTTAGACAAAAAATGTGATTATTTTAAAAACACTTTTTTGGCATAAGCTACTCTGTCTTATTGCCACAGATTTATAAAGAGATATTACACGGCAAAAACGCCACCGTCAGACATTGTGGGCGGTATAACTTTACAGATGTGATATGTAAAATTGAAAATACTTTCCAAAGAGTGCAGAAATGGTAACAAAAAAAACTCCGGAAGTCGGTGGTAACTTAACGACTCCCAAAGGTATATTTGCATAAAATTTACAATTAAGTACAAAGATCTCAAACTGCTATAAACGAACAAAGTTACAAACTTGTAACAAAGTCACAAGGTTACTTTAAATTTAAAAAAAAAACTGCGCAACAAACAACTTCATCTACTAAATTAAGCGTTCCATTTCCTAGCTGACCACCATCAAAAAGTTCTGTAATCCTATAGGCAAAGTACACAAAAACGCTCATCACTTAGACTCACATTCACTCACAACATTTCTCCGCCACCATCCATCAAAGGACAGCCACGCAAACTACGCAAAACCGGAAATATGCTGTTCATTTACTTTATGCAAAAGTTTGAACCACCGTTAATTATTTTTCAGCGAAAACTTAATTAATGAACGAATTAAATTATTCATTCGGCAAGTGGCAGTCTCTGACAGCGGTACAGTTACAACGCATCCATGGCTGAAAGTATTCATACTTGTTAAGCGTTTAACCATGGCTAGGTTTGCATTGTAAAATAAAAATCCCTATTAAATGACGCCGATGACAAACTCGAGAATACACAGACCTGAATATTTCATTGTACGTAAAGTATCCTGGGCAGGTGACACTGGATCTTGTGTAAATTCCCCATGAATTACTGCGAAAGGAAATTTGCATCAGTCCCGACGACGACGTCGTCGTCTAACTACCTATATATAGCGTTGCGACCTCTCTGCAAGCCAAATAGAGAGTCACCATCACCAGCCGACGCGACGCACAGCACACACCGGCGACGCCAACAACTGGAAGCTGTGTTTATGAATGGTCGGCGCAGCTAAAGCCAATAGCAATTGCTCCCGCATACCGCTACAATTTGCGATGCTGTTCTAGTGGATAAAAGTGGCCGCATAGCCGCTGCGGCGCGGCCCAGCTCCATGTGTGTAAATAGAGAAGTCGCGAATTGATGAATGAATTGCATGCAGTGTAAATGCTACTGCTGCTCTGGAGCAAAGGTAAACAGAAATGGGCGCCAATTTTGTTTTTGTTTAACGAAGTTGTTTGTTTCACAGGTTAAATCGCAGGTGGTGGTTACCGAATCAATTGATCCGCCAGATCAATGACCCGTGCAGTCGGTAGACGAGTTAGCCGAATATACAGTGCGGTTTGTAACATAAATAAATAATTAGCGAGCCGAATTAATGGCGTCGTTAATTTGAATGTAGGTGCCTGTCCAACTGCATGATGTATCTTTGTGTTTATGTACCCAACTGTAGGAGGTAAATTTATTGTAAGCACGATTGGGATATTAAATAGGGCAATCTACAGGAAGAACTTCATAAATTGTATCCAGGGATGGCATTGGAGTCAGTCAGCCCATTTGATAACGATATCCGTGAAAATGTACTCCAATTGGGACTAAATTTAAATATCATGACATCACATAGACAGAAAAAAAATGCTTTTTCGATGAAAACAGTTGGCAAGACGAAATGGAACTGATTTCAGGTCCAAACCAATCGCATTTGGTACATCTACTGTGTCGACAGCGACTTGAATCTTGAACGTTCAGTCAACGAATTGGCGCTTTTGGACCCAATGGCTAAGTGGATAGTGTACTGGACTACTGAACGAGGGATCTCGGGTTCGATCAACGGATACCGATAATATTATGAGACTTTTTCCACAGTTCCACCTCTCGCGAACACTTGACAAAAATCGGAGGGTGTTACTCGACTGAGGAAGCTACCTATATTTTCCATTCTGACTCGCCATTAAGAGGACATTCTCTTTCCATTCAACGACAAAATAAAAATTCGAACGACAGGTTGTGAAAAGCTGGACGTAAGGCCGATATTAAAAAAAATATTTATCCCCTGCATAAAGTCTTTGTACACATCACTGTTGCTGGATTTGAATGTTCCACCAATGAATGTGTCCACAAATACAAAACAAATTTTTGGGGCCTTATTTCATTTTTAAAGCACGATTTTTTGTACCAAATTTTTATTATTTCTTAATATTATAAATAGCTTTTTTTATTAAAAATTGTTTGTATAAACTCGGCTCCAAATATTTTATCTTTGCCATGCAAACATTTAAAAACTTGTGTAGAGTGTAATTTAAAGCATTACAAGTGCCCTTATTACAGAAAACTTGTTGAAAGTTCCATGCAAGTCTTGATTTAACTAAAAATACATAAATAAAGATTTTAAATTTATTTCTAAAAAGACAACATATTGAATAAAAAAGCAATGCACAAAAAAAAAGAAAAAAAAAATGGGGTGTTATATCATTTTTGAAATTGGGGTGTTATTTCATTATGAAATGAAACCCCAAATTTGAGGTTTTATTTCATTTTGTTGTGGGGACTTATTTCCTGCAGCCGACGTACCCACTGGGCATTTCCAATAATATTTTTTTTAAATTCATTTCTAAAAGTATGTAGGTCACAATAGATTTATTTATATTACACCATTGAGAGTTCATAAGATTTGACGTTGACACTTAAAAAGGTTATTAGTTCCGCTGAGCGGGAGCTGAGATTTAATTTTGTGATGAAATGGAATCCGTCAAAGAGTTTTTCTCAGCCCGTGAGCCTTCGGGTTAGAAGTTTGAGAGGTCACTACCCCCTGAGCCCCTGAGTTAAAATCGGTTGCTAGTGGAGCTTAATTAATTGGAAAATTAGCTTGAAAAAATAGTAAAAACTAAAGACCGCTAGCTAAACCTATTTTTCGAGCGGTGCCGTCGCAAAATCCCAACAGTTTTGCATCCTCTGCGATTTGTGAACGCACCCAATAACCCTGACCGTTCCTTTCTTTCTCTCAATATTTCCACCAATCAAAGAGCTTATATTTTAATCTGTGAAAGCTGTCATCTGTCTAAAATGTATTGAAAGAAAACCTTCTGGTACTAGTTCCTACACATTAATATGCATGTGGGATAGGAAACACACACATTCAGGGCTGCCAACACAAAAATACAAACAAGGAAGAGGAGAAAAGAAAAGAAGATGACAGACGTCGAGGACAAGAAAGAGGAAGGAAGGCGAAAGAAGAAAGCGAACTGACGAGAAGAAGAAAATACGGCATCGGAGTTTTTTGTTTTAATTAAAAATAAGTAGCCATTATTGGTATTCTTTTTATGGTTCAAATAAAAAAGTCAGTCAAAGTGGTTGTGTTTCTTTCCACAACCTGTAGCCTTCGGCAAGGAAAACCTACATGCATACAGAACTTAATAGTCCGTATGCAGATTAAGTACTGGTATGGGAAACGTTTGAAGAACTTTTATTATGCAGCTGTTTGGCAGGATACTAAAGAAGGTTGAAACGAAAAGCTGTTCGCGAAAGGCTGGTCCTATGTTACTTTGTAAGGACGGTCAGAAAGAAAAACACCTACCCAAAATAAATTTTTTCATAACATATATGTTTCAAAAGACTTCTCCCAATGTCTGCTTGAATCGAACTGACTCGTATGTCACGCAACTTACTTTCTAACCGCTCGTATGTAAGAATCTCGAAAATATATATAAAAACAAAAGTAAGAGCATATGTAAAATGATCATATAGTGGACGTTACAGTTGATAACATGCAAATTCTTACAACTCGGTGAACACAAATTTATTAAAATGTAAAAATAAAAGCAGCCGAATGGAAGCATATTGCCAAAGAACCAAAATGATTCAAGTCGACTGATCAAAGTGGAAATTTTCTTCTGTTAGTTGCCCTTATACAGCTTTAAAGAAGAGCTGTTTTCGAAAGTTTGCCACCGTTAAAAAGCGGCCTTTATTAGTATTCTTTTTTGTTAAACTGGTGGAAAGATGCTCCCGGTTTGCCGTTGACATAAAATCGTCTTTTCTACGACAATGATATGAGCTTTCAAAATATGGCATAAAACACAGCATAGCTCGCAAAACAAACCTAGCTACCTCCTGACAGATAGGACACCTTCTGTAACCGTAACAAGTGCTAGAGCAATTTGTCGTTTAACTGGCGGATTTTCACGCTACCATCCCATCAATCGTTCCCCGCCAAAAATCAACAATTCATTTCTCTAGACAGTAGGCTAAAGGCCCAAATACTGCATAAGCGCACGCAAATCTTCAAACCTCAAAGTACCATCCACCATATTGACAGCGAATTCTCGTGCCAATTTCACTTCATCACTCGAAGAGAAGAATTCCTCCACATAAAGGCAAGCAGAAACTCATCTGCTTATGCCATCAATTACCTAAAAGCATTCCAACAACTATTCCTGCACAGTAGATCCTTTTCACAAAACAGCGCAGCACAACATTTCATCATACAACTGGGGGATTTGAACTCTATTCACATATATATAAAATATATAGCTAGGCCATGCCAGTGAGCAAAGTAATTATGTCGGAACCCATTATCATGCTCATCAACAAGGATATTTGCAACATTGTACTGCAGAAAAAAAAAGAACAACAACTGATGGCCACACACAGGATTCCGGATTCGCTCTGCTATTCATAAACTAGACAGATACCTTTCATGACTTATGTATAATCGGGTCAGCAAATTCAAATAAAAGCCTTTCCGCTAAGTGCATAAAACAATAAAGCGTGTCCTTTAATCAATGTCGAACAGTTACCATAATGGCCCGGGCAGTACACCCCATAATGATGTGGTGACCATAATCAAACACAATACTGCTGCAAATTATAATAAAGTAATTAATTTATTTTATTTATTTGTTCAAGTTATATGCGGCTAAAAGAGCGTGATAAATTAATTTAAATTAATTAGCAGTCGCAGTGAAACGTGCCGCCACTTAATGGCACCAATTTGGCATAAATTCATTAGGTGGTAGTATGCACTCTCTTACCTCGATAAATGTCATTAGGACTATAAACAGGGGCGGTGGACAGCAGGAATACTTGTCGGCATAGTACTTTCGGTCCCGCTCCTCGGGCAGCACTTCGATGGCGATGACTTGGACCATTTTCTTGAAGAGCGGCAGCTCCTCCAGCATCAGATGGAAATCGTTTTCCGAACAAATCTCCCGGTCACGATGATGGACAGCGCACTTAAAGCTACGCGTCCGTTTGCCGCTCATCTGGAAAGCGAGAAAGGATACTCATTAGCGCATACAGAAAAATACTCAAAATGTGTATATTGGAATCGCTGTCAATCTGATGACGGGCTTCTTAAATTGACCGCCTAATCATTGTCATTGTTCATTTCCCTTGGGGATAATTAAACAATAACAGCCGCCTCATTCACTTAAGGTTGTGTGGCATGACTCTCGTGTCTCATCTCTCATGATGGAATGACATAATCAGGCAGTCGATGTTAATTGCAGTGCGACCGTGTCTGTGGGCTCCACACAGTCTGCCTCCGGTAAGTACTCGTATCTATTTAATTAATTTCGCGAACCACTGCCGCAATTGTACACGAAATTAAGAGTGAACATGCACAGCTATGCGAGTACCTTTCACTGCTGCAGTGTGTGGGTGGAGATGGGGATTGTGCTTAGACTATGCGATGACGGGCGATTTTCTTGCTTGAAATAAAAGAAAACAAAAGTATCTTTCGCCACTCAAGGGGAGCTGCAGAATTTGCTATTAGTTTCATAACTTGACGCCATTATACTGGTGAAACTTTTACATGAGTTTGAGTAATTTGCTGCCATTGCGTGTGGAAATGACACAACAGCGCCAGTGGGTATAGAGACGACACAAAGAAGGACGTATGCAGTTCATATCTTCTTGTGCAAAATTGATGTTCGGAAAAGTTTTTCCAGTGACATTTGCAGGTATTATTATGAATTAGGGATGGATCTTTGCACATGACAGGAACACACATATTCGAAATGCACACGAGCTTATCCTTCGAGGAGAAACTGTCCGGATGGTAAGAGATGTGCAGCGACAAAAGGTAGTAGAGTTGGTTGGGGAGTTTGTTGGTAATTGTAAATGAAGTCAGTTTATAGGTGGAAGGTTGAAGGTTTCTTATGTAACTGAGATCGTAAGGCCGCCAACAAAAGTGCACACATGTGGTTATAAATTGGTCGATAGGGTGTTTCGACGAACTATCTTGCGCAGCCCTTGTGACGAATAGAAGGCTCATTTGCAAATGATTATGATGATGACGACCAACAGCAAGGACAATATATCCTAATTAAAGGCAAATTAAAATCGTTTTTATAAAGTTGCAAAGTTTCCCTTACCGCTATACATCTATACACATCTCTGCGACCACTCTATGCACACTCCAATGGGTCATACCAATTTAGTACCTCGACTCCAATCTTCCACCGTGCACAACTCTATTTCAAAGCAATAACTCACAGCTCACATGGTCGTACGTAGAACGACACGTGAAATAAGTTCCCTTCATTGTTTCGAAAAGTTTACTAATAGTCTCACCTATGCAACGACGAAGAAGTAAAAACTTTTCGAATTACTGCATAATTTTCAATTTCGCATGTCCCCGATCTAAGTTGGGGCATGATTCTTGACAAAGAAAGCCACCCAATCGCACACTGCCACTGCCACTTTGCCATTGCCGCTGCCATGCCGGCGACGTAACGATAAAACTTCACCAGACACCATCAGTCATTTTGGGGTTGGAGACGAAAGTGTAAATGAAATTTAGCAGTTTTCCAATTTTCGGTGCCCGCACTTAACGGTAGCGCAGGTATACTGAGCGACTCCACATTAGTGCTACCACTATGTCACCTTTATGCATCTCTCCGTTTTGAAGCCATTATTTTGACTAATGGCGGGAAGCGAGAGGATACATTTTTCCCAAGGACTTCCTTCCTGGCTTCCTTCCTGTTAACTAGTTCTTCTCACCGCACAGTTTGTGCGGAATGTAGTCAGCCACCTGTCCTACAATACGACAACTGTGACTTCACTTAATAACCACGGAGCTGTTCGGTTGTAGTTAATTCAGAAAGGAACTTACTCCTCACATATTCATGAGCATAAATTTAGCCGCAGTGTGAGAACTGCGAATGTTTTGTCAACATTATGATGATGCAAGCTGACTTACATTTTTTGTGTGCTTTCCCGGCCGTGTTATGCATTTGTTTGCAATTCAGGCGAGCCCAGTGCAGTTACGGAGAGGTCTAAGCGTTTTGCACCCCACGCAGTATGGGAACAAATCGTTGGCTTCGCTCTGCATTCAGCCATTGTTTCCAGATCGAGGAATTTTCTCACAAAGAACACAAAGCGTGCAGACCTATGCTCTGTACTCAGATACTTTATATATGTACGGGGGAGCATGAGGAAATATGCGACTGAGATTAATTGAAACAATTAAATTTCAGAGGAATGTGTGCATGCGAGTGTGTTTGTGAACAGCCTATGGTATGCTTTGAGCGACGACATTAACGTGCCGTTTGAACTTTAAGTTGGTTAATTGCTTACACAGGCGGAAGCGAGGCAAATCGCAAAACGCGTTGCTGTTAAATAGCAATTACGTGGAGGAAATAGTTTTACGCAACTTCTGATGGTGGAGTCTTCTTGATGTTGAGCAGTTTACGAATTCAAACGGAATTCCTTTGTGAACAGCTTGAAGCGTCATTCAATGGGATGTATGTTTAACTTGAGTAGAGGTGAACTTCAATTCGATAACGGTAAACTGATCTTCACATTTTAAGTCAATGGATGATTCAAAACCAACTGAAGACAAAATGTGTTTAATAAGTTCTTGAAATGTATACCTGGAAGCTGGTATCTGGAGGTATATTGAGATACGCATTTGACGTGTATGGTTAAGTGTTGAGCTGTAGTTGTTGTTATAGTTCGTTTCAAGTTGATGTTGTAGTTTTAGTTGTAGTTTTAGTTGTAGTTTTAGTTGTAGTTGTAGTTGTAGTTGTAGTTGTAGTTGTAGTTGTAGTTGTAGTTGTAGTTGTAGTTGTGGTTTTAGTTTTAGTTTTAGTTCTAGTTGTAGTTGTAGTTAAAGTTGTTGTTGTAGTTGTAGTTGTAGTTGTAGTTGTGGTTTTAGTTTTAGTTTTAGTTTTAGTTGTAGTTATAGTTGTAGTTGTAGTTGTAGTTCTGGTTGTAGTTAAAGTTGTTGTTGTAGTTGTAGCTGCAGTTGCAATTGTTGTTGTAGTTGTAGTTATAGTTGTAGTTGTAATTCTAGTTGAAGTTGTGGTTGTAGTTAAAGCTGTAGTAGCAGTTGTAGTTGTAATTCTAGTTATAATTTAATTGTTGTAGTTAAAGTTATAATTTTAGTTGTAATTGTAGTTGTAGCTGTAGTTGTAGTCATAGGTGTTGTTGTAAAAATGTTAACTGTAGTTCTATTAACAATAAATTATCATCCGCAATATTCGTGATTGCTTGAACATTGGAAGTCAGTCTTCCGTAAAAAAAGTCTTCTTAGAAAAAATGATAGGTAGGTATTTATCTTTCTTCGTGGCACATAGTAAACTAAAATCTTCCAAGTAAAGTTCAAACGAACATTCAGCTTCAGTTCTGCCGAAAGAGTGACCTTCGGTCGGAATCCACTTACAATGCAATAAAAGTTTAAAACTCTACAACCATCGATTTCCATGGAAAGTTTACCAGTACAACCTATACGCCTGTACTAAAAACTCAATACACATTTTTCTAAAGTCAATGAGATTATGCTAAAACATGTGAGAACAAGAGCCATTTTCAGGTGGTATTCCCAACAACTTTACAGACTTCGTGAAGCACAAGCACCCAAAGTTGCAACACAGCCATCGTTGTCGTTGTTGCATTACCCATTCACTCTATACCCAGTGTTTGTTGTACTTTGACACGCTTCTTCTGTCCAGAGGTTTTGAAGCCTTACACTCTATATAACGAACATAAACAAAACGTAATTTATTCCCTTTGCGCCAAGAGGTCTTCGTTTTTTTTTACTTTGAATTTCTTACATTAGAGTTAAGTAACAAAATTACAAACGAAAAAAATTAACAAAAAAAATACGAAAATATGACTGAAGAGTGAAGAGGCTGCAGCGCCATGGTGAGAAGTTTGTTTTGTGCAGCAGCTTTGGTCGCCGAGTTTCTGATTGTGCAAAATTTAATAACACTGCAAAACAAACTAAAACAAAGTTACATTTCTTTATTAAAAAATAACAAAAGAAAATGTATGAAATAAATTACTTGCGTTGTTGTTCTTTTTTGTTGTTGTTCTTGTAGACTCAAGCCGACGTTATGAACGAACCATTGACATTTTTTTTCCTGCAGGACAACTGGCAGCTTTGAATTCGTTTGGCAGGAAATTCATTTAAAGTACCGGCAATTGGATAGTTGCTTTTCCACTGCATTTTTTTTTTTGGTGGGGTTCAGGTTGCATTTGAAGAAATAATTAAAAAGTAACTCGCTTTACATTCAAAAATTTACTTTTAGGGGGAGAATGTAAAATTCAGACACAATAAGGAAACACTTTGGTTGGAAATGTAGGAATTTTAACCACAAAAGTAATTTAACATTTGATTCATTTGTGATTGAATTTTATATCCGGCAGTCAGTTGCAATGCGCAAATCACTATCGCAGACAATGGCAATAGGTTTATTTTTGTAAGCAACAGTTTTGTTTGGAATTAGTGCATTTTTAAACAACAACACTTTTTGATAATTAGAATCGTTGCTAATTTGTTGAACAATTGAATTTTAATTGTGTTAGTCATGTCCAATATACATGTCAATATCGCAAACAACAATAATGTTTTTTTTGTTTTTTGAAACAAACACTTTGGTTGGAATTGCAGGTATTTTAAACAAGATTACTAATTTTTCATTTGAATCGTTTGTTTGACCTGAATTCTGACTGCTGTCCAAAACTCAAATTTTCAAATATAGGTAAAACTTCTTTGCAGAGAAATTGAGAAACTTAGGAACTAGCTTTATGCTAAGCTTAAGGACGAATTGACAGAAAATAAACACAACATATAGAAAGACACAAGGGCGTTTGGTCTACAGTCTCTGTGAAATGGCGGATTGAAGTCCAATCGATGAAATGGCAAACAAAGAACAAACACAAATCATCTGCCAGCTGTCAACCTCATCGTCGCTGTAAAAAGTGTTGCCAATTCGAAAGCAAATCCTTTAAAAAACACTTGGAACTTTGTGCCCAACATGTGATTTGTTTAAAAAAGAATCTTTCATTTGCCACTTATGAAATAGGTAATCTAATCGTGGTTAGAATAGATGAAGACAAAAAAAGAATAAAAATTAGTCTGCCAAAGTGATAGATCAAATTCAGGAATGAAATGAAATGGAATGACAATAGCGCAATATTGCATTGTTGGGTAATTGAACTGAAATGATAATTGGTACAGAAAAGGCAAAATAGTAAACGGAACCTACTAAATTAAATGATAAAAGTTTAATCTCGATCAAACACTCTTAGCATTTTTTTTTTTAATTATGTTTTATTAACTTCTGAGTGGGGAAATCACGTCAAAAACGAGGTTTGCTATGAAATCTTAGACTCGGCACAACGTCTCAATTATTACATGGACATAAGGACATAAGTTTTATATCAGAATTGCTCAGTCTGAGGATGTCACCGAGCATTTTGTATCCCGACTTCGTCGTGAAGAAACTGTGATCAATCATTCTTGGTAAGATACTGCGAGACCTACTTTCAGAATTAAAAGGTTTCGTAACCACATTCCGAGAAACGCCTCAGGATCAAATCTAAGAACTTACACACATCTTAGCATCCGATTATCCTAGTCCTTTCCGAAAAAAATAATAATAAACCTCAAACAAACGACTTACGCAAATCCAGCGAGGAGTATATTCATTCCAATTATCAAATTAAAACACATGCCTGTGACCAGTCATGCTACGAGTGTATTCACACGTTCGACACATGGCAAAGCCAACAGAAAAACTGACGCTGTCACAGAAAAACAAGGTTGACACCAAAAGTCTCTGGCCGAACTGATACGGATCAAAGAGAAAATTTATCTCATTAAAATAACATTAATTAGCTTTTGGAAATTCGCTCGCATTGTGATGCCAGACTTACAAGGAACATTGTTAACATTAATTAAAATCACGTCCATCGCGTTGCCCCGAGAAATAATGAGAAAATCCGACAACTTCCAACCGAAGGACAGACCAGCTGCGATAAAACCATTATATATGTACATATGTATGGGTAGTTTCTACGGGACAAAAATATGAAATTTTACTTTATTTGGGTAGAAGCACTATTTCAATTCAGCGCCCTAGCTTAATTAGTTCACCATGAAAGTAGATTTTTCTTCATTCCACATTTTGTTTCATTGCGTACTAGTGAAAAGGAGAATATTGATTTATTTTATTCAATCGCACATGAGAGATAGATTCATAAGCAAGTTATGTTCATCGATTTATTACAATTAAAATATAGGCGAGGTGTATTTTTTAAGCGAACAGTCGAATGTAGTGTTTTAATTGAGGCTATACGAGCGTGCATTTGTTGAAAGGAAAATGCAATTTCGTTTATATGTAAAATATAGAGAAAGATACATCATTGATAGGTACAATTTTTTTCCGCCGCGAAGTAAATTCAAAAATCCGTTGAAATGAAATTCTATGTTTCCGGGTTTGTTTTTTTTGTCAGGTATTTTACGTAATAAATTGTGTTACATGCTGAGCTAAAAAACAAGTCCAAACAAATTGCCAATTTATTTTGTGAACTTCGCAAAATAGTATAGGGTGCCTCCCCAAGGAAAACTAACAATTTGACGCTCATCACTGAATTGCATTTAATTTCAAAGTTCCGTCACTAATATGGGCGGCATCATTGCACATATACCTATCTAAATTGCGGCTTATTTTCCTGGCACATCAAATTTCGGTGGGAAATCATTAAATTCGAGCTTTTGTTAAATTTCGAAAATTAAACATTGTACGTGAATGTACTGCTCAGACGAGGAAAAATGGCCCACGAAAAGTTGGCCGATTTTTGAATCATATAGATCAAAGAATTTTCAAAACAAATAGGAAACAGATAACATATTTCTGGGGAAGGGTTCCCATTTCAATGTTTCCCATTTTTTCAACAAACGTCGTAGGAACGTAATGTTGTCTATTTTCATAAACTATGTCTAATAAATTGGGGGAACAAATCCACTCATAAATTGGGGGAACAAATCAATTTAATTTCGAATTCTTTCCAACTGATGATGGGTGTTCTTAGAATTCGATTCATTGAAGCCAGTTTTTGTCAGATAAAGTTTTAATCAATATTCACTTTGAAAGCGGAAAAATAATTTTCTCCCTCGACTACATGGAGAACTATCTATCATTCCATTTATGTCAAAGTAGATTATTCGCAATCTCTAGGTGTTTTATTTTATTTATTTAACTACTAAACACTCAAGCCACAATTAATCAATTATTAATATTTTTTTTTTAAGTAGTTATTTTAACATATATTACATTTCTTTCAATATTTGTTTTAAATTTAATTTTATTATGTTGAAATCAATAACATGATTGAATTTATTAAAATCCTTCGCCAAGTTATTGATGGAGCCATTGCTTTCATAGTTACATCGAGACGTCCTTTGATATAAAAATATTTGATTCGTTGTTGAACTCGGTCTAGTATTGATGTTTATAGAACTGAGAATATGGGTGGAGTTAATGTTGCGAGTCAGGACACTAAATTTTGATTTTTTGCTTTGTCTTTCTGCACATTCAGCAACTTTAATCGACTTATGTAGGAGGGAAGACGACTTTCGGGGTCCCACTGTAAATCACGTAATGCAAAAAGAAGAAATTGTTTTTGAATGCTTTCGATTTTTGAAATTTCAGATTCGTAGCTCGGAGATAAAACAGGACTTACTGACAATCGAATCCAAATGGAGGTTAAAGTTTAGCTTCTTGTCAAAAATGACTTCAAGATCATTAAAGTTGTCCACACTTTCAAAAACTTTATCATTAATAAAATATATCGTTGTAGTTGGAGATTGACGCCTTGGGAAGGCCACACATTTATATTTCTTCATGTTTAGCTGCATATAGTTCTCCTTGCACCATTCCTGCATGCGGTCAATGTTTTGTAACAAATATATCTTTGTGGGCTGCTATAAGAACGCATCAGTTTACAGTCATCCGCAAACAGTTAAATCTTTGAGTATAACAAAAAGCCATAAATCCTTGATAAATAACAGGAACAGGATTGGACCAATGTGGCTACCTTGAGAGACACGAAATAGACGACGATATTTTTTGACGAAGAACCATTTAGTTTTACATTTTGAGTACGATCAGATAGATACGAACCCATCCATTTCACGATCCATTAAATTCTTAGTTTTTAGTTGATATAATATTCTTCCCAACAGATGGCTCTGGATGTTAGTTCCGCACCAACGTAACCCAATCTGTCACCGCCTATATACCACAATTCCTGAATTCAACTCCAAAATTAAATACATTTCCCGATGTCCTTTCACATTGTTCCTAATCTTCTCCCTATGGGATTTTTGCAGACGTAACTCATAATAAGGCTTATTTCCGCTTTCATTCTCTTATCACCTTAATTACCGTAATACAATATGTCCTCCTTATTTCCTGCAATACCTGTGTTCTGTTTAGATTTCATCTGGCAACATAATACACACATAATCCCTTAAAAAACCTGTCAAGAAAAAGGCGCAGCTGATTAATTTCAAATCCCCAACACACCTAATTAATCCCACACAGACCATACAAAGACTACATCTTCCCATCTTCCGCAAATACAATACTGATCTTCTTGTAGCCACAGACACACAGACCACGCAAATCCCCGTCCATGGACGGCCGAAGGATAAAATTATTTATTGAGCGCATAACTCAAAATCATAAGCGCGTAATAATATTTCTGGAAATATATAAATTTTCCTCGGCTTTGCTTGACAATCAAATTAATTTCCATTATCCACTTACTATCTAAAGTAATTTGGATTATGAGCTTTTTACCATTTCAGGTGTTCGGCCATGATAAACGGCCACCCACACTTACAAAAACGCGTTAAGTAAAATAATTCAAAGTACCACTCGAAGTGAAAAAAAATAGCAAGTATACGCCCGAGCGAATAAACGGAAAATTATTGCATTCTCAGAATAATGTCGGTCCTTGTTGCGAAATTGATGGGGGGTGGCGTGGGTGGCAGTGAGGCAGGCCATTTCTATATTCTATTGACTGACTATTCAAGTTTGTCGCCTTTGTCGGGACAAATGGCAGCCATAAATTCTGAGCGACAACTAATTAATTAAAAGTCGCCAACGACGACAGTGTCATTTGCCAGTGCGACGCGTCGATAGAATCAATGCTACAGGACCTCTTGCCATTTCATCTGTCAATTCCCATTGAAGGGCGCGCCGGCAAAATTCAATTCACACTTAAAGTGCGGATGAGGGAGAAACCGATTTCTCTTTGGCGCACTGCACTTGACGCAAACACTGACTCCGATGGCGACACGGGAAACTAATCAAAATGAAAATCAAGAAAAATATTACTGCCATTTGCAAGGATCCGGAGATTGCTCTCAATTTAAATGGTTCGCCCGCGTTTAATTTCCCAGCTCCAGTGCTCGCTGGCAAATACAGGTACAGGTAAGTAAGCCATTAACCAATTCTTGCCTCCTGACACAAGCACAAGACACTGATGATAACGTTAACACGTTCTCTCTAGCAAAAGTAATTAATTAAAACCAATATTATCCTGTTGTGAAGCGCATCCTCGTCTTCGTCCTCTGCTCACACTGTTGCAGCTATTGTTGCTTAGTTCTTGGTCGTAATTAAAAACAGGAACACAAGATGTGAAAACACCGGAACGGAACGGAGAGGATTGCGCAAATTAAGACCAGAAATTGCAATAAGTGTCGGTGGTCGGTGCAGAAGGACACTATTGAGATAACCACAATGACACCTGCTGCTAATGGGGCTCATCTGGTTGTAAGAGGGGAGGCAAAAACAATCTTGCAGTGGATCGTTTACTTCATTTACGAGGTGCAATAAAAAAATAATTCCGCCAAAGTGAATGGCAGGGGCGGATGTTATATACGCCATACATGATACAACGTTGGAGGTTGTAATTGAAACGATCTTCTTAATGGCTGACGCAACGGTTGGTGTAAGTAGTGAAAGTGCATTAAATTCTGTGAGATTGGTGTGTTATTCGAATACGGAACTGTTACTGTGGCAGCAAATTTCCAAAGGTTAGAGGCGAATCGGGCTCGTCAAAATATAACAAATGAGTTTGAGAAACCACGAGCGGACCTCTCTCATAAACTTGCTTCTTTAGACCTTACAGAAGATTTGCTTTCACATTTGAGGTTGCAAAGATACACCGCCTTACAAATAATTAATTTTAGTGTGGCACTTGAAGCAACGAGTCCGCGAAAAGATATTGAATGTAAACAAATTCGGTTGTCAATTTCACAAAAGCTTAGGTTTAGGTGCTGGAAGATCTATTCAGCTCATGCACTAGAGAGAGAAAAATCTCCATGAACTTGTTGCCATGACTGCCAGCATAATAGTATTCAAAATTGAAGTGTCCTGCTAATCGTTTCTGCGTATAGTATCCACACTTAGTTGCACTTCCTGAAGTACCAAGTTGTGCTTCTTCCGAAACCAAAGTCTCTGCATACATGTCAGGAGGTGTTAGGTTCAGGTGCATTATTTTCTGACCAACATCGAAAGGCATGTCGAACCAAGAACTGCGGGCTTTCTACGGGGCGTTTAGTGCATTCTTCTAGCCCTTGTTTCGGACGTTTTTGATGAATTGTTGAAGCATTTGTCAGCTACATTTTCTGATATAAAATTGCAGAGGATTGCGAAGAGAAGTTACTTCGGGACCTTTTTAGCTGTGTTTTTTGAGGCGCTTTTACTTGTTTTTCGTTGTTGGGGATATTTTTGATGGCGTTTTTCAGTACGAATTTTTTAGCTCGCATTTCGGTGTAGGACTATTGTTAAGTGAAGTTTTTTTCGGTTTGGATATTGGATTGTTATTTAGGAGAATTTGTTTTACATACCAAAAGTAGCAATTTTCCATTCGTATTACAGGGCGCTAATCGAGGAATTTTTAAAGACCCTTTTAAGTGTTTCCCGGAGCAATTTTCGAGGATAAGAAGGGTGTTTTTCGAAGACGATTTTTTGAGCTAAAAATTGTTTTTAATGTCATATTTGGAGCATTTTCGTGAACATATATATTGACCATTTTTAAAGCGTTTTATGGATCTGTTATTAGCATTTTGTTGGGCATTTAAAAGTAGTTTACGGAAAAATTAATTAAAAGTTTTCTTTTAAAAAACAAATAAATATATGAAATAAAACTAACGTAAAATAATTCTCTGGGTAATTCCACGTAACGGGAAGTATCGTAAAGGAAATATTTTTATGTTTGAGTGACTCTTCGTTTCACATCACGAATAATTTCAATAAAGAATTAAATATAAACTGACCGCCAATGAAATTCGCTTTTAAAGTAAGATAAACGTGGCTAGATGTCTTCAACTCTGTTTAATAAAATCATACAAACGTTTACAAAAATGTTGGACAATTTTTCAAAAAAACCTATACTTATGCAGTTTACGAAAAGTAATAATACAAGTAAAGGCAGACGGAGTTGTTTTAATCAATCTTATATACATAAACTAAAAACCTCTCTTGTTTATTTTAATTTGTATTCAGTTTAAAAAAAAGCATACTGGTACACTGACGGTTCAAAGATGGAAGATGACGCTACCGGTCTGGGGTCTATGGGATTAGGTTTCAAAGAGCTAAAGCACTGGGAAAATCACCAGACATCTTTCAAGCGGAGGTACACGCCATAGAGATATGTGTCCGAGAATGCTTACGAAGGCGCACTAAAGGTGCCCGCATCAACATCCACTTAGACAGCCAGGCAGCTCTTAAGGCCCTAAGCACAAAGCTGGTTTTGGAAATTTTTAATCTCCTCGAAGATCTGGCCAAGGACAACATAGTCACCGTTGCTTGGATACCAGGTCATGAGGGATTTGTGGGCAATGAACGAGCGGATTACCTGGCGAGAAGAGGCGCATAACGCCTGCCCACCGGTCCTGAGCCCTATTTCGGGTTGCCTTTGAGTTACGTACACTCAAAATTCAGAAAATAGGAAGATGATCACATTGCCGAATACTGGACGGAATCCAAAGGACAGAGTCAGGCAAAAAGATTCATAAGCCCAGCTCGTAGTAAAACAAAAAAGTTACTTGAACTAAGCAAAGAAGATCTAAGAATCCTAACGGGTTATCTTACTGGTCACTGGCCACTAAGATACCATCTCAAGAAAATGGGACTTTCCGACGATGACTCCTGTTGACTTTTCGGAGCAGAGTAGGAAACAAGGGAACACATACGCTGCGCATGCCCTGCTGTGGCAAGGAACAGAGCGATCCATATGCAAGGGTGGTTTTTAAGTCCTGCAGATATAGGAAACATGAAACCAGGAAGGGTACTGAGGTTTATAAAGAGCCTCAACAGCTCCCTGGGCTAAATAACAGAAGCCAACACTATAGATCTCTTCTGGTCGCAGTGTACAGGGCCTATTACTTACAATAGAATACAATAACATGACAATCTTCTGAAACGAGATGAAAACCCTGCCATTCCGCATAGAATAACGGATTTCATGCATATTGCCCAAGTCTCCGCATAGAATAACGGATTTCATGCATATTGCCCAAGTCCCCCCAAAATCCCTTCAAACGAATGCTAACCGATTACCACTTTTATTATAGACAGTCCCATCTTTTGAAACCACTCACCTCATTAGCGAACATCATCACAGCATAAGTTTTTATATGCTCATCAAAAAACACCCCACACACATTCACCTGCAACATACAATTCAATTACACAACTTAAATGAAAACACTCGACGGAACTAAATAAATCTTGGTGGAATGGAAACCCTGAGAGGGTGTACCTTTCCCCCGCATTAATCGAAACTGCTGATGATACGAGTAACTATGCTGTGTGCGATAGTCTTTTGTCTAGAGCTACTCCACTCGAAACTAATAATAATGCGCACCAATTAAAAGGATGGAAAAATCCGCTTGCAGTTTGAAAACAGAAAAAAGATATTGCAAACGCTTTTCAACACGAAATCACTCTTTTGTGTGCTTTTAATCGATCATTTAATTTGATTTTAATTTTAATTACATGATTGATTTGCATTAAGACCGACGATTTAGCGGATAAACAAATTGCAATTAAATTCAATAAAAGTTGTTAACTCTCGATTTATCGTTTTGTAATGTGATTTTCGATTATATGCATTTCAATGCGTCTCTACTTTTGTCCGCGTAACAGGGTAATTAAGTGGCAAAGCGATTTTGATAAAACCCGCATTTCCATTGAGGGATTTTATTGAAAAATTGTTATAAGGACAATATGAAACTGGGGCAGTTGTAAAGTTTATACTTAGATGGAGTTTTAAAGAGCTCGGAGACATGACAAAAGTTTGGGTCGATTTTGAAAACCGAAGTTAACTATTTTCTAAGACTACATTAGACGAGTTTTTGGTTTTATTTCTTCTAGTATTCGGGAGTGACAGTGACCATGAAATTTTCTAGAATGGAAATTAATTGAATTGAAAATTGAAGACAAGCCAAAGAGCGAATTTCCTTTTCTTTTCAATTCAATTTCAATGGAAAGCAAATTCGTAAAAAAATTATATTTTTATTTATAAATGCGAACGTAAATCAAGTTAGAAAGTAATTAACTTTTATATAATAAAAAATGTACGTCGACTTGACATTTTATGTGAAATGAGGTTCTATAAAAAATTGTTTTTTTTTCAAAAAGTGGACTAAAAAATCAAGGAAATTTTATTATAGGTACAAATATATCAAAAAGACACTTTCCTTGCTTTGGAGGAAGGAAGAGCCAATATCAGCTTCATATAATTTTCTGTTTTTTTCAGAGAGCAAATATTGTAAAAATCGTTTATGGCTTTAAACGAATCACGGAAATTAAACACAATACTTCCAGTGGCCCCTTTTACAAGTTTTTATTAGCAAAAATGTATTTTATTAAGTTTTGGTTGTTTTAAGCGAAATTTTGCTGAAATTTGTTTAAATAAAGGAAAAGAGGAAATTCTACCTTTCAGTGTGGGAATTTTGACATCAACCGCATGGCAACACTGATACGATCAAAGGAACAGACTAATACAACGCTAACGAGTATCTTTTACTGCGACTACGACATATAATCGCATGGAAAAGAGTTGCATCATTCGACTCTCATACCTCATTCCTAATGTAGCCAAATCCATCCATAACCCCTAACTGAACGAAAAGAAAAAATTAAATAATGATAGAAATCCACAAGCGCATTTAAACTCAAACTAGAAGTACATTCTCACATAATTGACAGGATAACAGCTCCCGTTTACTCAGCAAACTTTGCCCAAGGAATCAACAACCTCTCGCATAATTATTTCAACTCCTATACCCCCCGCGCCGTATGTCTATAAACGTTTCGCCAGCCAACAGCATTAAAATGCAGGAGATGTGTTTTTTTTTTCAACTGCCGTTTTGTTCTTCAACTTGTCAGGCTAGAAACATCCGCATATCCTTATCTGCTTCTTTATGGATGCTTAGGGAAATCTCATTAGGAGATCGTACAAGTTGACATAGAAACAGAGGCAGGACGACGACAGGCTCAACGTTCGGGAATGCGAACGAACATGTTTTGCGAGGGGCGGGCACACAGCCAGCGAGCCGGGGCCAGAGAACTTAAATTAGTTTGATTAAGTTGATAGTTGTGTCATGTGGTGTTGGTTTGGGCTGGACGATTACCGCAACAGCTTTAAGCGGCTTGGTATATAGGCTTTCCATTTGGGTCATTATATGAATAATATACTAATGAGAGCACCAACAGAGTATGGACCGGGTCCGGCCTGATGGAATATTTGTTATCATGGTGTGCACAGTGGCACTTTTATTGGCAAAGATCAAGGTGACTGCTGATGGGAAACAGGTGGTATTTGGACAGTTGGTTACTTGCCAACGCCGAACGGATGCCCCGGTATTATTAACATTATGGCGGCTATTGAGGTTCTTGGCAGGATACACAAGTAGTACAGCCTACTTTGTGTTTGTTATTCGAATGGGAAAGCAAACAGATGACTGGTAATGGCGATGTAATGAGGAAGGAAATTTTCTCGAAAGGTTTTACGTCTGAAATGCAGTATACGTTTGTTAAATAACTTGTCCTAGATAGGGGAGGTACATATTTTGTTGGCTTTCTCACTATTGGAGGTAGAAATATTGTGGGGTGGCTGAAACTACTTTTGCAGAACGGTGAGCACGACGAGGTGTTGCACGTTCCAGAATTCGCTATTAGTAGACGTTTTTTTTTATGGGAAGTGGTTACTGCTGATACACTGAAACCTCCTTCTTTCTAATGATTGACCTAGGTATGTTGGTGTTTGTTATTGGCCTAGTTGTTGTTGGTTGGGTTCTTGGGTAGAAAATGTAAAATATGGAGACTCAATTTGGAGTAAGGTGATCTTCCTTAAGGCTATTTCAGTAGATATATGATGTCTTCTTCTCTGTCATTTTGGCATATATCAGGGACTTAGTATAAGTATTAAAATATTATCCGAGAGTAGCCAAGGTTACCCCACGAAATTGTATGGTAATTAAAATGATTGTCTTCATCAGGAGAGACGGCAGAAGATGCACAGGGCAGCGAGGCAAGAATATCGAATCAGAAAAGAACTTGCATGTAAGCTCAAGAAAAATTTAAGACGCAGTCTCTCCAAAGATCTGTTTCAGCAGCATTTCCCGAAAAGCTAGAAGCCACAAAGTGAACCCACGAACGCTAAATGAAGAACCAGATCAAACATTCAATTTAGGAGAGGTTGGCTTAGCTATACAAAAAAAAATTACATATTTAGACATCGGCCGCTGGAAGATGGTCATACTGGAGGCTCACATGACGAATGAAGAACTCTGTTCGTGATAGATTTTTTCAAATAGGGTTTTTGACGCGAAGGCTGCCTCGAAACCCCATTATTTAATTCGATGCAGCTTTTACATTCCAATTGCCAATATTTCCGTCAATGCGCTCTGATACTTTTTATTCAGAACTGTGAATGTCAAGCTGAACCAACAACTGCAGTGCAGAGCCTTCTTCCCTGTTTTGGGAGCATTTTTCGAACACAGAAGACGGCGAAATTATTCAGCAACCAAAAATACCAGTTTTTAAAAATGAACGGTATAGATAAACAAAACTTGGGCAGAGAAGCCACAGCCATCAACTTCTTCTACCACAAATGACCATAACCTAACATGGCAGGACTAATTATCCAACTAAATGACCCCCGCCGACTTTGCTAGACATTTTAAGACGCAAACTCATAATTTTGTAATTCAATGTTGTATTTTTAACACAAAAGTAGCCTCAAACCCGCGCTTATTTATTTCATACAATTTAAAAAAAGAATTTTGTAAATCGGAGCAACAGTTCGCATAATTTTTGCGGACATACAATTTTCCATTAAGTTTTACAAACATATATATATAGATATAAAAAGATGATAGTTAAGATACCTTTATAGAGTCCGGAACAAAATGGTTCTCAGGTGAACTAACTAATCGAATAATGCCCCCCATATATGGAGCTTAGCTGCTAAATGTCCACATAACCTCCTTGGCAGTAATGAAGAGACGACCAGTTCGACAAATAAGAGGTCCCAGCTGCGTGTTGCCTTGCTACGTTTCGTCAAAAATTTAAATTCCCCCTCGGACAGTCATCAGCTTTTAGAAAAATATCTAGTTCCTACCGCCACTGCCAATCAATTGTACTTAGAACTCCGATTTCAACACTTTTTGTCTGGCACAATAATAAAGACTTTGATCCTACTCTATTGCCCTCTAGATGCCTGCCGCTGATAACAAGAACTGTAATAAAACCATAAATCGTTGGGATAACATCTCGCGCAACCAACTTTCTACATCAAAAACCTCCAACTGGTTAATTAATTTTAATTTTTACTAATTTATTAGCCCAATCCAATTTGCATAAGTTTCATGGAGCCAACTTTAGGTACAAACTCCGTCGCTGCCGGCTACTGCGATGGTCTATTGTTAGTGCAATGACCAAAAATCACATAAAATCCATTCAGCAATTTGTAAGCACACAAGGAGTGTAATAAAATTCACCACTTTACGAGAGTTGCCCCCGAACTCTAGTCTTCATCTGTTTTGGGGGCCAAAAATTAACGAACCATGTTTCAAAAAAAAAAAAAAAAACGTTTATTTCCCGCAACAAATTATACTCCAAAATACACAGAAGAAAAACTAAAACACCACTTGGGAGTTGGGACCTTGAACGTTATTGGCGTCATTTAGCAAGCTCTTACATTTTGACAAATGTGTGGACTTATTTAAATTGATGCCTCATCTGCGAGATGTATATTAAGTTCGCCATTTGGCTTGTGCGCGAGGGTGGCACTGACAATGACAACCCTAAACGCTGTTCACCTACGTGTGTCTTATCAGCTCATCATCGGCTTGCTTATCCATCGGATGGATAATTTCATATTTTTTTCCGTAATTAAAAATTTTCTCAGCTATACTTGGAATGCAAATTAAAAACTTTCAACTCATCTGCATAGTGGGCGGGACGTGGAAGGGCAGGCAAGCATTTATCGCATTTTTCATTGCATTCGTCGTTTGGAGTGCTGAGCAAATTCGTTTTTCTTAGGCTCTTAAGGAGCACAGAGATTAAGTGCTGCGTGGTGTGGTGGGGGGGTGAAAAGGAAATTGTGAAGCCAAGGACAATGGGTAAATTGATGGGGCACTGAGTGGAATGCCAGTTGATTTGTTTTCCAGGGCGTGTTGCCTGTAGAAGATGTATTGGCAGGAGATCTGCGAGGACAAAGCGAATTGTATAATTAGTTATATTGTCAACGGGAAAGATATGGGAGACTTTGTTTGTGTTTTTTTTTTATTTAAGCATATTTGGAATGGACGGGACACCAAGCAGTGCAGTTGACGTAGTCAAATTGGGGCGATTTTTTGGTGAATTTGTCGATGTCTCTAAAAGATCGAAGAGCGTTTAGATGTCGTCCTTGCTAACAAATTTTACAATCAAAACAGGAATATATGTAGGCGACTTGTTTTATTTGTTTCCTGCAGAGCGAGCTGGATTCAAAATTGGTGTTTCCCGATTGTCTTTTTATAAAATTCTAGGACGGGACTCGAAAAGTCTACCAAAGCTTTCACATTTTAGCTAAATTTATGTCATTCATAAATTTATTGATAATTTATTGATTTATTTCAATATATTTTGGTATTACTCTTTGAAATGGCATCGTCCTAAAATTTATCTGAAACCCAGAAATGGAAGAATATTTGTAAAAAGACGAAAAAATTGCATTGCGATGTCGTTCAAAAGATCACCACCATATTAGATCTAGACGCAGTGTTTGCTCGAATTCTCACCGAGACTATGTTTATAAATGTATACAATTGAAGCCTTTTTTAATTTATTAATATTATAATTATATAATAATACTAGCTGACCGGGCGAACTTCGTACCGCCTAAAATTAATTTTGATATAAACATTTTGATAGACAAATCTCTATTGAACGAATGGAACTCCATTGGAATTAAATAAAGTTCAATGCATAGAAATGACTTCATAGATTTCCTCCGGGTCGGCTTCATAATCATTTTTTTCCGTGCTACTGATTGAATTGAGTTGGTCCGGTCAGATTTTCTCAATTAACCAAATCAACCAAGGCAGAATGTGGGCAATCGGCAATCCGCGCTTCTGCCATTCGACCGAGTACATCCCGAAACGCAATTGTCCAAAAACATTGTGCTTAACGATGAAGCCCATGATCGTTTTGAGCTTTTTTTTTTTTTTTTTTAATCATAGGGTATGTCATGATGGTCGTCCGAAGATTGCCCGGGAAGTAAGAATCCCCGTTCAGATAATTTTGTTCCCACATCGCATTCGATGAAGGTGCTATAAAACAATAAATATCAGTAGTTGCGACTTGTGAACACGGTGGATATTATACGAACAATGAACACATTATACCTCCCTTTCTTTCTACCAAGCGAAATGTGCCGCACGGCCTAAGGACACATAGGCCGCAAGCCACATAACATATTCTTTAATGCTTGCGATTTGAGCCCACCAAACTATAGCAGAGAGACATCGGCAACAGCGCCACCTATCGGGCCCAAAACTATCCTATCCTTTAAGCTGCAACCAACCATACACATCGACAAAATTTCATTTAAATCCATTGAGGGGTTTCGGAGGTCGACAACACAGGAATGTCCACTAAAATGCCTATAACTCGTATAACCAATAAACATACAAAGACCGTATATCCATACAAAGCTTGGTGTTGACGTCACCTTTCATTTGAAATTTCCTGAAACAAAATCGGTTCACGGTTATATATCATTTTGATATATATTTATAGAAGGAGGTAGTATTAAAACGACATATGCCTACAGCGCCACCTGTTGATTTTCCGAATTTAAATTTTTTTTAAACCATCCCTGATTCAAGACAAACAAAACAACAAAAAAATCATTCAAATCCGTCGAGACGTTCTTGGGTGTTTACCCGACTAACGCACAGCAATTGATTTTTATATATATAATAATGTGTGCAAAAAAAACAAAATTTACTGAAATTGATGTGTTTTTTTCACGCACGCATAACACACCCATACGTTTTCCGATTTCAACAAAACTTCACAAAACCCATATATAGACCAATACCAAACATGTGTAAGAGTTTGGTTAAAATCCGTAAATGCGTTAAGGCGTGAATCGACGACAAACGAACACAATTTTAAGGCTCGATTTATATATATATGTATATAGATAGCTAAGTAAAATATGTGATAATTTCAGTATTCTGGTTAACCTCTTAGTTTTCGATAAAACAATTTATTTGTTGGGTAATCTAGCGAAATTTAGCGCTTTTTGTTCAGGTTTTTATCTACCTGTGGTTTAGACGATCTTGCAGGACTGGTTTGGACCCGTTTGAGTTAAATTCTCAGAGAACTCAATGCACGAACGCGACAAAAATGTCGCAACTATTCATTCCAAAACTCTTGTATGATTTTCAAGTGGACCCTCTATAGGGTCTAAACAGATCAAAACTGTAACGGTCTGTCCAAGGCGCCGATGTCCTTATTTTAGTGACATCATACAATTGCTTCCATACTCTGATTGTCAAATCAATCTTCTTAATTACTTATAAACACTCTGAATTGAAAGCTTATTAAGTTTAGCGTTGTCTTGTAAGACTTTTGAAAAATGGGACAAAAAAAACTGACAATTCTATCAATTATGAAGTCAAAGATCTCAACTTTTAAAGGTTTTTTCTTCTCTTATTCAAAAGATTTGGTTGCATTATCGATGTTTATGGAGCAGGGTTGCCAGTTTGGAAGTTTTCCCCCCAGATTTTGGGTTTTTTTATCGACGGGGGAAATTTTGGGGGAGAAATTGTTTAGGGAGAAATCTGGGGTTTTTCAAAATTCCATTTCCTTTTTGGTAACCTCAAAATGCGTGTTACCTTAAAATATAATCGATCGTTCCTTCAAAGCTATATTTGCCAATGAAAATAATTTATTCTAATATCTTTGTACTATTTTTCTTAACAAAATTACTGCTATTGCCAATTACTTTAGGAAAAGGTTATAGTTTTTTGTAATAGTTTCTTAAATATTGTTCAAAACCGACAAGTAGACATAAGACACAAGATTCACTATAGTATTTTAAACTATCAACTCTACCGACAATAATATGCTTTCCAAGTTATTTTTTATTATTAGTTATATCATTATTTTAAAACTGAAAGCTCTAAACTCAAGAAAGTATATACATAATACAGTCCACCAGTTATCGAAACAAATATTTTTCCGGTTTGAAGCACCAACATCATCCGTAAATTTTATAAATAACAATTTCATTAAAGTTGCGTAAGGTTGGTTTCAATAAAGGTACAACATGCGTTGACATTTTGCGTTGTATTTTTTTGGTGCACACTTTTGCCACCAAACTCAATGTTCGCGTTTGAAATTCGAAATTCCTTCTTTTTAGCCATACAAAAACATTTTAAAAAAAAAAGTTGGGAAAAATCTGCTGGTTTTTCAGATCTATTTCGAGGGAAATAATTTGAACTTCTGGCAACGCTGTTATAGAGTTTCCAATGTCAGTTTCCCAACGCCATTCATCACAAACAGACAAGTTTGGTATGAAATCTAAAAGCAGACGTGGCTTCGTCTGTGCTGTTAACGTGAGAAGCAACTCCAACAGACCCTTCACTAAGAAAATTGATTGTTTTAGCATGGGTGTCAAGTCTAAAAAAATGTTTAGCTGTACCCACAGCTAAGTAAGTTTACCTATAACTCAAATATCCAGACTGTTAGCCGGACTGCAGTCAAAATTATTGTCACTTTTAACTTCACTCAAGCCTCCCTGCAGTTGACAATTCTCATTTATAGATGCAAACTTACCCATTCTTTAGTTTATTTCACTGATAATAAAACACAACTCTACTACAGGAAATCATGTTAAATCTATAAACACACAAAAACCGTTGGGTAAATATTTATACAAACTATATTTGAAACCGCAACCACTGAGGAAGCTGCCAAAAACCGGAGCCAGCCAATGCCACTGCTCAAAGAGAACTGAATAGCTAATAAATAATAGAACCGTTTTAACTTTTTCGCAAGTGCCCTAAATGTAAACAACATTTTTCGGTGCATTCCTATTCCATAACAATGTTCTCGGGAATGGGGTGAACGGGGAGACGTTGGTAGTGCAGTAGCAAAGTTTAGTTCGACAAAAACAAATTGCAAGGAATTTGTGTGAGTGCGGTGTCTCATGTTGGAAAAAATATATGTATTAAATATTTTCATATCTACACGACTTGTTTATATCGAATGGTTCCCCTTTGAACAGCACACGCCAACGGCCAACGTTAAGCGATGATAAACAAGCAGATGTGACCACATGTCTTCTTTACCAACAAAAGTAATTGGCTTGTTTGCCCACTCTCAATCTCAAACTGCATTGCATGCACACATTGACACATTCCTCTACTTTATTTACCCTGAGCTCGGCTCGGCTGCGGCTCGTCAATATAATCCCGAAAATCAGCTGAATGCAGAAAACAGAAATTCATTGAATTCCAGCGCTCTCCGACCGTCTCCTTTTGTTTACCATACCAGATACCACCAAAGACCAAACCAAAGCCAAAGACCAAACAAATGAACAATTTAATGTAGAGAGAACAGAGAAGTTGAACGAAGAAAATGAAAAGAATTTGTATCCCAAGTCTAAAGAGAATTTTCCACCAAATTCAAACAATTTCTCTTCTAAAAGAGAACAATTCCGAAAGAGCAGCATTTTCGAAATCGTAAGAGACTGTCCCAAACTGTGGGACAATAAACTAAAGCCAACCAAATGCTCTTCATTGAATTTTCAGATTTCAGATTTATTTGCAAAGAGAACTGAAGAGGAAAATACATTTTCATCACTTGGATTTTACTCTTCAATGGGGTATGACAAAATGAAAGAAGAAATAAGAAAAAAAGAGACAGAAGAGAGAGTGAGTAAAGTGACCAAGACCATCTGTTCTTCTACCAAACCAACCAACCATCTAATCGATAAGAACGTGCCATTTGTTTTGAAAAAGGACAATGCCTCTTGTGACAAATATTATACCTGTAACTGGAAGTGACCTTTTTTATTTGATTGTTTACACGGATTTAGGATTTCAAGGCGGAGTTTACGATGTAAACAAATCCGATACCAATTCCATTTGAAATTTATTGCAAAGTTCACTCCAGCGAAGAAGGTTACGTTTAACGTATGCAACGATTGCCTAAAGAGTTCGCTTTTGATATGACTGTAGGTAGAGAAGCAGTTTGTGCAGGATTTTTATTGGCTTTCCGACGTTTTCCCATTTCACTTGTAAAAATTATAAAACGGACAATTGGAAATGACCAAATTGTAGGTCACTCCAAACTATCTCTTGAATTATGTGCCCTCTCTAGTGCTACACAAGCATTTGGAATTGTCAACACTAATGAGGGGGCCAATTCAGTCATAATCATTTGTGATGGTATCTATTTCTTGGGCAATTTCCCAAAGTAGGTAGGTAGATATCTACCGAGACAATTGTTTCCCAAATTCCCCCAAAACTACTCACCAAAAAACTATACCCAAAAACTAAGCAAGAGAAGAAAACAAATTAAGTGACTTGCGAAAATCTGGTGCTGCCGTTGACATCAGCTCCATTCACAAAACCATCATCATCATTATCAACATTCAGTGTGACCAATTTAGCATTTCTAAGATTATTTTATTTTTAGCCTCTTTTTTTTCAAATAATGCCAGCATTTATTTTAATATGATTTCATACTTTAGCAGGATTTTGGTTTAGTCAAATTATGAATTAAAATAATAAAATAAAATCAAAGCAGACGAAACTTAGTCTGAACATTATCTGCAATTCTCATTTGATCATCAGTGAACACAGCCATTCAACGAAAGCTAATAATAATTAAATTTAGTGATTTTTATTAACATTTCTGTGAAATATAAGTGAAAAACTGCTTTTTTTGTTAATTTTTTGGGTTCATATCAGGTTTTGATTTAAAACAATGATTTTAAGCACTTTTTTATACACAAAAAAATAAACACACCATACTGCTGAATTTAGCACGATTTCAAATATTGAGTTGGTCACACTGTCAACATTATATTCGAAAACAAACATCTTTTCGGTTGTTCGCCTCTCTGGGCGACATCCGTAAAGTCTAAATTGTCACAGTGTGATTATTTGTCATTAGACAGCCAGAGAGAGTCCAGACCCAGAAGTCAGGTAGACTGTAGCCACTACACGCTTTTTCGTCTTGTCTAATTCAAGGGTAATTTACTATAATAATTTCTCCTAAAGACCATGACGGCGGGTGATTGGGTTACCATAGAGGTACTGGCACAAGTCTCAAAGTGCAGAGACGTATACCAACTGCAAGCGTCTGCACATAGAATTTTTGTCAAATCAGTTTTTTTTTTTGTAAATCCCCAAGCGGAACCATTGTCGGAAATGTAGCACGAAGATAAGGTGGCAAATTACTATTGAGAATGCAGGGTAATCATTAGATGTGTCGTCAATGGTCATGCACGTGATGTGTTTGAGTGTACCAAACGAAAATACGTACCTGTACCTGTACCTATATCGCACTGTTGCAGTTGAAAGGATTTTAATTTTTATCTAGATTTGAAGAGATGGAAACATTTTTAATGAGAATGATAACAGACCGGTGCCTACTGTAATTGGGAATTTTTGTTATTCATTCGTAGGCACTTGAAACCGATTCTAAGAAGTCGAGGAGGAGGCTTAAAATAAAGCTGACTGGCTTCACTGGTTTAATGAAATGTGTATAACCGAAAAAAGTTGTAATTCCCCAGAAATGCCTTATTAAAATTACATGTCATTGAATTCGCATGAAGGTACCAATATTTGTAAAATGACAATCAGTACGTTTTTTTAAGCTTTTTCTGCTTAGCAATTTTCCCTTATAGAACCATAGAAGTATCACTATTTTCATGTATAATTGATTCTGTTCGTGGAATGGGTTAAAATGGAAAAAATACCCTATGAACAGTGCTACCAGATTATTGGTATCAAAGTTCCCACGCTAAATGCTTAAATTTCCCTGTTTTTCGCTTGGCACGACGTGTGGTTCCAGCAGGACGGGGACACGTACCACAGACATTCTGCATAACCGATTTACTTATCTCTCGTATAGGTGACATGAAATGACCATCAATATCATTCGATATGACCAAAAATTTTGTTCTCGTGGGGTTTTCTAAGGTCACACCTGGCAACTCGCAGGCCTATGCAAATAAGCCGAATCGATCGATGCCCTTAAAGCCAACGTAATAAATGCCATTGCTCAAAATCAGCCGGACGACATATGCGACAGAGTCATACAAAATTGGACCACTCGGATTCGTGACACTGTTGGAAGCCGTTGCGAAAATTTGAACGATTTTATATTCCACATAATAATGGCATTCATGATCCCTTTAAATACAATTTTCGGTAATATCACATCTTAGATAGGTATTTTATTTCATTTAAAAATTGTCCGGCCTTCTTAAAAATCCCCTTAGAAGTAGAACGAAAATAGGTTTCAAAAAATCGTTCTCAAGCACTTTATCCAAAACGCTCTTCTAAGCCAAATTTACCTAAGATTTTGCAGGAATTTTACTTACTCCATGGAGTGTACAGAATAGGAGCTGTGAGAATGTAGTTTCGTTCGAGCCGCTTAATCTTAATCCAGAAATTGGGAGTCAGATTCTGTAAGGCGAAGGCGTTGAAACATTTTTGTGCGCATGATTAATTTGCTCCAATTTCCAGAAGTAAATCGTTTGTGCACACGAAAACGTTTTACCGTGAAGCCAACCCAGCTTTGGGCTTCACATCAAATGGACGGACGAATATGTTTATTATAAGTTACGTTTTCAATTGTTTAAAGAAAATGTGAACTACACTTAAAAAACACTCATAACTGGTAGTAGGATGAATTCATATCACAAGGAACAATGACTCTGTCTGGCGTTGAGTTAAAAAAAGTGAAATAGGCACTGAAATTTCTTCAAAGGCTTAAACAGAATTAAATCTGAGCCTCTTTAGCCGTCAGCGAATATGGAAGCTGTCTTCAAGTTTGAAATATGAGATCGGTAATTTTTAAGTAGCACATTTTATTACTTTGTTGGCCGTCCCCTAAATGTTATTAATATAATCTGGGTACTTTCTCAAATTTTTAAAAACATTTCTTAATTTTTATACTTTGGAAGATTTTACAAAATTTGTGTAAACAACAAATTGGTCTAAATGTCGGTAATGATGTACAAATGTAGGGTGCTACAACAGTCGTTGACCAAGTTAGTATGAATCGGTGATCTTGTCTCTCCATCTCTTTTCAAAACCATTTTCCAAGACTTTAGGATATCTGGCAGTCACTTATGATGCTTTATTCTATTAGAAGTTCCATTTAATATGTATTATGAATAAGCTATGAAAAAAAAAAACAATTTTATTGAGTGCCCGAAAACAGAGTAGGTAAACCTCAATCACAGGAAAGTACTTTGTTTTTAATTATGCTATTTGGAGCAAATATAACGTTCTCAATGAATCAACAATATTTATCATTTGATTAAAAATCAGTCGCCATTACACCTACATTTTAACGCATAGTGCAATACCCTCGACAAATTTATCGAAAATAGAAGTTTATTTGGTCGTCGAAAAGAAACACGCGCTTTCCACTTTGAAAATTGTCCTTTTTTTAGAAAAAAATTGTCTTACCGGTTAAGCTGTCACTGCCTGAGTGAACGAGTTCGTCGGCATTACATCGCGGCGTTGCCGGTCGGCGTCGACGTGGAGAACGCTGATTGGCTGGCGCAGGCGGCTTCTATCATCTGCCGATCTGTCAGTTTGCCTGACCGGCGATGCCAGGCGTAGTTGCTTGGCGGGCCTAAAACCCCCGCCACACATATTTCAGTAGGTATTCAAAACGAGTTGTTAACGTCGTTTGCCACGAGAACACGACACACGACTTCTAATCATTTGGATTGTTGAAAAAAACACACCTTTTGCAATATTCAGCAAATTCAGCAGAACAGCTGACCGAACAGAAGTCACAACTCACAACTTTAAATCGTTTTCCAGACTTAATTGATAAATTTATTTCATTTGTTAATTAATTCGATCGAAGTTCAAAATAGTGTAGAGAGAAGTTTCTTGACTAGTGTCTCACAGCTGATTGAAACGTCAAACGAAAACTAGTTTCTGTTGGGTGTGAATGCATCGACTAGTTTTCGCGAAAACACGGTTTTCAGTGCGGTGTAAATAGGGTACTTACTTTGCCGTTGTGCCGAAGCGATTTTTGGCTAAATTAAGCCGCTTTTTTATTGCTGTCGACTTGTCGCAAACAAAGTGTTTCCAATTCATAAAATTAACCTCTAAAACAAAGCCCTTATGTATTTCAAAAACTGATTCTTAAAAGGTCCCTCTATGATTATTTCAAGTGTAAAACTTTCAGCGCTATTTTTAAATTCAGATTTAAAATTGGCAAATTTAGTTGTACTGTCTAGTGATGTAGAAATTGACCTTTAGGATCATTCAGTAGGGCTATATGTAGAGCCAACAAAGAGTGATAGTGCAGCCATCCAATTCCTTTAAAGAGACTTCATCATCATCGATATCAAACTCAGCTAATCCTTTTTTTCAAATATTTTTATTTAAGAACAAAAAAACGCCCTCTTTATTTCATTTCTAAACTTTCTTCACCGTACTCCATTTGACATTTTGAACGACTTTGAAAAAAATCCTCGCATAGCTGTCCTAATGAGTTTTTTTTAAAATGAATTTCTCATCCCAACGACGACCCGCCCGAAAAAGGCACGTTTTCTGTTCCTCCCCTTCGTCTAAACAAAAAACCCATTAACTTGGAATGCCAAGAAAAATTAACATCTGTCCTAAAACTTATGCTTCCTTCAAAGAACAATTCCCATTTGAGAAGATTCGCTGTGTAAATTCGAAAGTCAAGCTTTTTGTTTCCATGTCCAAAGCCATTTTGACTTCCACCATTGTATTACCTTTTGGTGATTTCTGATTCGAATAAACCTATTTACACAGTGCACCTCACAAAGGAATCGATCAAACGAGAGCGAACAAGGACCTCGCCACTCCACAACTAAATATATTTATCAGAACAATTAATTTACGCATTGTTCGGCAAAACACTGACGAACGCGATATAAAAGTCGCCAATTCACTCGCCCTCTCCCCTATGGCTGATTTTTCTATTAATTTTCAAATATAAATCGCTCCCATCAATCGAATTCTGTGGACAAAAGACGTCAACCACTCTAACGTTGGGCTTTGTTTGGCGAAACAATGGCCCCCTTGCGAGAAAGAAGCCAACAAAAGCGCTGACAAAACCAGTTCAACGACCCTAATTTCGGTGTCGAATAGCCGAAACGCACACACACCCCAGCATCATGTTGTACACGCTGCTGTAAACCCTGTGTACCGTAATGTAATGTTAATGTCACTTCACATTTTAATGAGAATAAATAAGCGATTAAGTGCCGGAGCAGTGTTGTTTGGGATACAAAAAAACCACCCGACTGCGGCATAAAATTGAAATGTCCTTCAATTAATTTACGAAAATCGTTTTGGGTGTTTGTTTTTGTTGGGTTTGTGTTTTTTGCACGCTGTATATCGATGGACAGGAATGACAGCCATGGGATAAAGAGCGACATCGAATTTTTTTTTGTGGTGTGGCCCTCCCAATTGATGTGAATCCCAACTACTGGCGTGCACAACTGGCTCGTTTACAATGCTCGTACTTATCGTTCTGCAGGATATCGGGCAGTAAAAGCAAAGGAATCGTCACACACACTCGAATTCGGTTATGGTCTGGGACGGAAGTCACCGATTCCAAGTAGCTTCCACGACCGACCGAACGGCAGCAGGATCGCATCGCACCGAGCCGAACGAGTCCAGTTGCAATTTTAATTCAACCAAATTTGAAATTTCTACCCACGATTTTATTTCCTTGATTCGATTTACTATGAAATCCTGAGGATATCCTGCATCCGATGGTCAATTTGGCAACCATTTATTCCGCCGTATCTTTTACCACCGCGCGCACCATCAACCGCCCCGCACCGACCCACACAAGCGCAAACGTTGCTACCTTCGGGCTTTGTTAAAGATGGAAGAGGGGGTGTTGGTGGCGACTGGGATTTTATGGGGCTCGTTCTGCGATGGGAATCTTTAATGATTTCCACGTTTCTCCGTCCACCTCAGTGTCCTAATTTTCCTTTGTCGTTATCTCTAGTAGAGGAGGATTCTTATCGAAATATCTTTTGACTATTGTACACAGAAGAAATTCCAATTCGAATTTTGTTTTTTCTACCATCGGGAGTGGGAGGTTTTTTTTCTGTCTGTGTCACTTCGACAGGGAAGCTTGAAATTTAAAACAGGGTTTAAGGCAAGTGCCAAAGATAATGTTGCAGGTTTATGCCAGAGGATTGCGATTCATTCTTATTTTAGCTATCAACACAGTTTCTCAAATACTTCTGGGCCTTCAATCTGATCTGTCTGAGTGTGAATCAGGATAGTTTGAGGACTAGAGACATTTTTTAGGACTACCTGATGGACGAATTTATCCAAAGACTCATTCACAATCAGCATAGAGCTAGAGACATGAAATATGGTTCATTGTCATCATTTGCAATGCCCTGCAAATCCATTGTAAAAGCCTCGGGAGTGGGACACATGCTAGAAGTCATGTCCGCTTATTTGAAGCTTGTGCTTGCGAACGTATCCCCCCTCAAAATACTCGCATTATCAGTCACAAAGATAAGTTTGAACTTTATGTTTGCTCAGCTTTTAAAGCGTCGCCTTGCCGCGTGCTTTGCATCACACAAAACCTCGTCAATTGCACAAAATGTTGGTTGGCAATATACACATGCCATTAAGGACGAGAAAAATTATATAAAATAAAAAACTCCACGCTGGACAACGTGAAAACGAATTCCACAGCCATTAGTCTCCCCTCAGGCCGGGCTAACAAATCTGCAACCACACAAACCTGAATTACAAAATGAAAAAGGAAAGAACTACAATCAAATCGCATCAATATATCGAATAATTTCCTTCCGCCAGGTCCTTCCGGTATGCGGTGCATTTGATACGCCCCAAGTTATTGTCCTTGGGAGAAACATTTACCATCGATCATTAGATCCGATTGTGGTGGCCTCTCACGTGTATGCACACACTCATATCTTGTGTCGCCACCCGAATCGATTTTCACCACCACCCGCTGCTATACCTATACCATCTCTTAATGCTTTGACCGTTGTAGCCCCGTATCAAAACGAGATAAAAGGAAAATTCCGCCACACATACGTGTATCCTTTCAAACAACAAAACTAACCTTAAAGGTTTACTTGTGCATTGACGACCTTAAATTGGCGGAAAATTACAAACAACTACAACACTGAACATGGTCAGAGCCAAACAACAATAGCAATGCATTGACCCATTTGTAGAGATGAAATATTTATTACAAACAAAACCGACAAAAAATTGCATCCTTTGTGTGCACGCTGATAATGACATTTTGCCAATTCCTCAGCAGGGGTTCGGAGATTTATTTATTTATTTTTTCCTGACACAAAAAAAGGAATGAGACAAAGTCATCATCATTTCCCATACAGTGTGTTACACAGAAATGATTGCATCCTGGGAGTTTGGTGGGCGGCAAATTAGAGCGATAATATTTGGAACACACGAATTTGCAATTGAAAGGTCACAGTGCGAGCGATGACATCCATCTGGCTTTGTCGGTCGGTCAAAGGACACCTAACTGCTGGACCACCATCGGAGAACGAATCCATTATTTTAAATAGCAGGGTTATCTGTTCTTCCTGGTAGTGTTTGCCAACAGGAGGATCCACTTTCTAGTTTTCATGTTGCGCAAAGAACATTTTGCTCAACATTTGCAGTGCGTTTAATGAGGTTAAACTTATGCTATGCATAAATTTGCATCGACTTTTGGAAATAAGGATGCAGCCGCGCCGCGTGCGAGGGTGTGGCGGCAAAAAAGTTTCCCTCTTGATGGTAGGTACTCGTGCCTCTTTGTTGGACGGGATAAATGGCTCACCTGGAGCTGTTCGAAACAAGGATTGCATGACTGATGGGCTGTTGTTTCTCCTTTAACAGAAATGAAAGCATAACATAAACTTTTTAATGGGCATAAGTGCAAGCGGATTGAAGGAGTCCCCTAAGGGCCAGTAAAGGATTGGAGGGAGACTTGTTTGTTGACAAAGTGTTACGAATACATTTCACTGCAGCATGTTAATCGCTTTTGGTGCTGGAGGCGGTTTTAGATGTAGGTATTCTAAATTGGGTTCTGATTCTGACTCTAGGATGCGGGCAAGTAGCACAATTCTAATTTGTTTCGAACACATTTTTCTTGAGATACCAAGGCTGTGTTTTTTGGGTAGTAAAATATTTTTTCTAGTGTAAAATATATCCCATTGCTCACTAACTTCCCCCGAAGTAACCACCAAAGCTTAAACAATATGCAATACACGCTTCAACTTTTCCCACTCTAGACACGGATATGTCTTTTGTATGTCAAAATCTTTGTTCGTGAACCTTCTGCACAGACAGGTTAGGAGGAGGCCATGGGTGAAATATATCCACGAACCAATAAGCAGACCGCAAAACTTGCAGACGTAAAAAAGAACTCTGGTTATGCTTGACGACCAAAAGAAGGTAAAATTCATGAGCAATTTGCATTTTGACTGGAGCCCTTGCTAATCGCAGTCTTTTGTAAAACTTCCTTTTATTTGGCAGCATGGCAACTACAATCCGTCTCCTACCCAACTTTACATGCCCGAAAAAAGACTTTTACTTATTTACCTTAAAACGTTATTATTTAAAATGAAACCTTCTACAAAGTAGAATTTAAAATGAAATAAATAAATGACGAAAGAGGACCTTAAGTCTGGCGTTTTATAACCATTCGCTTGTTTGCGATTTATTTTTCAGTCAAATTTAAATAACCTGCCCAATAACTGACACTGCGACCTAAAAGATATATTGTATCAAAGCCGGGCGGTTTGGACTAAGAGACGATTGACCTCCCAAGTGAAGGCCATGTCCTTAGTAGCAGATTTCTACTGGTGAGAGCATCTCTTTGTTAAAGGTACGTGATCTTAACCAGTGAAGTACCGGGCAATCACAGAGGAAGTGCGGATTCCTTCCCAGACCTAGCTAGTTCGTCCGCCGGTTCATTTCCTGCAATACCCTGATGACCAGGTACCCATCCAAGTCTTACGCTATTGTGTTTGGATAGGGTTTGCAGTGTATCGCACTTAACTGTTTTTGAGTCCAATGTTAACCACGTTAGGGGTTGTAAGGCTGCTTGACTATCTGAGAAAATTTGTATTTTTTTGTCTTTAACTCCCATTTTTTGAGGTTAAAGCGGCGCAGATCTAAATGGAATGGACTTTTTCCTGAAATACCGTCGGACACGTTCCCATAGGTATGACTTTGCAAGTCAGCTCCCACCACTCAAGACTCCATTTTTGATCCGTCAGTGTACAAAACCAAACTTTTTGGGTCTAGTACACAACGGTCCAGTATATCTACCTCAAATAAAACTAAATTCACGTGTCCATGTTTGGGATTGAATTAAGTATTTCCAGGTGTATTACTTTGTCAGCTGGTTTAAAGTTATATTCTAGTTGCAACTTAGTATCGCATCTAGCTATAAAATCGCATACGAGAAGCTTTTTCAGATAATTTTTCTCTCGAGAGGACAATGGTAAAACCACTTTCTATTTAATGTTTCCGACGCCCTAAACCTAAGACCCTTCATTCGGTAACGTAGCACATTAATCCCTGAATCAGTGTACCATCGTTTGAGTTGAATGTTTTAAAAATACGGATGTATCATTGCTTTTTCCATTTCAAATTAAAATCTACTCTTCAGTCCTCTCGAAACCTTTTTCCAGGTTTCAGTCAATTGGTCTTATAGTTAAAAAAAGAATGTGTTTTCGAAATCTTTTGAAACTGCTCTCACTCTTATCCTAAATGTTGGGTGTCATGAATTGGAGACTATGGGATAAATAAATTTTCTTTCTCCTTTTGTATGCCCTTTTATATTTTATCTATAGCGGGAGCTAGATTATTCATAACTTAGCAAACAAAAGGTTAAAACCAGATTCTGCGATCTTAAAATTTATCTGTTTGTTGAATTTTTCAACAAAACAATTTTTAGCCGGTCTTTACGAAATTCCGATGCGAAAATAAAGTTAAAAGCAATAAATAAATGAACCTTATCAAGTGGTTCAAGGATTTTTCAGTACTGTAAGAAGCCCCCTAAACAAATATAGCCAAGCTACTAATTTTACAAACAAATATAGCTTTGAAAGCGAAAAAATAACGCTTTTTGTTAAGCCGTTGCAATGGATATCGCGCCTGTTTTTCATTGCAGAGCAATTTCAGTAAAAAAATAATGTACGCGGCGTTTAAGACTATACAGTGTACATTGGATTTTTAAGGCATGTAGGAACCGAGATCCGAAATTTGAAGTCGAACACGTTTTTTAAGGGGATATAATCCATTCATATAATTAAACAGTAGAGTCCTTCATATTAAATACCAGTTGACGTGAAAAATACTTAACAGAATTCAATGAAACCTTTTTTTTAAATGCTTCTTAAAATTCCGAGGAGGATATAGCTTATTTAGGTTGTGTCGTTCATTGCCAACGACTACTTTTTGAGAGCGTCTTTGATCAAAATTCATTTTTATTTCTGAGTTCACTGCCTTATTCCACTGCGGCATCTCTCGCGAACGTCTAACAAACATCCGAGAGTATAACTGTCATGAAAGAACTGCTCAATTAGCCATTTGGACTCGGCAATTGTAGACAGTGTGACCAATTTAGCATATTTCCTGCTAAATTTCGTACGATTATTTTATTTTTAGCATCTTTTTTCAAATCATGGCAGCATTTTTCTTATCATGATTTTATGCTGTAGCAGAAAAAATTATCAGGATTTTGGTTTAGCCAAATAACGAAATCAAATAGTAAAATCAAAGCAGACTAACCTTAGTGTGAACTGAATAGAGCCATTCAACGAATTCAGCGAATTATAATAATATTTACTTTTATTTAACAATCAGAGATAATAGAATTAAAATATTTTTTATGTTAATACCTAGTAAACGTCATGTCAGTGATTTTTATTTAATTATATTTTTGTCAAATGTAACTTATTTTTTATTAAAAACAGCTTTTTTTGTTTTTTAGCGGGTTTTGATTTAAAAAAAATACCATGATTCTTAGCACTTTTTTTACAAAAAAAAATAAATACTGCTGAACTTAGCATGATTTCAAATATTGAATTGGTCACACTGATTGTAGTTCAATCGTTTTCGTGTGAATGAACGTATTTCTTCTGTAACTTAGAGCAAATCATTCGGGCGCATGAAACATGTGAACGTTTTCGACTTACAGAATCTGACCGCAGCTTTATGTTTCCTCCAAAAGATGAGCTGAAGACATCTAGCATGATGATAAATTGATTTCATCAAATCGGAAAGCAGACCATGGTTTGTGGTTTTAAATCTGTCCTGGGGTGGCGTGTGCTTACCGAAAGCACTGTATGTCGTTTTCTCTGTTGGACGAAAGGGAAGTATGTGCACGTGAATGCAATCAACGGCGGTCAATGTCCATATTTGAATTTTGAAATGCGAAAATGGCCGATGTGACACCGGGAGCAAGTGTTCCACTATTCGTTTTTGGCAGTAGTACTCGTTGAAGTTTCAAGTAAACATGTTGGGGAATATTTTTCCAATTTCATTTTTAAGTCCCCGCAAATTCTGTACTTCCTATTTTATTTTATGACACAAATGGATTGAGTTTTTTGTCTTAGCGAATACTAAGTAGCACAGCTTTCTAAACAGAAAAATTTATATAGTCACTGGACATGTCGACGAGTTGAACAAAAATAAATTTAAAACAAATAGGACCTCCACAGATATCTTTTTAGAAACAAAACTCCCTCAATAACGCCCTGGATCTTCCTAATACTAGCTGTATAGCGATTTAATCTACAACATGGAGAATTAATTGCGTCTCTTCATCCAGTTTACCCCACAAATCGTATTTTATTGTCATCTATGGCCTTGTTAAAAATTGCATTTGTGTATGTAAGCTCAATTCCACAATCCACACATGCATTAGGGAAACCCCTTCATGCACTCGTTTTGTTATTCATGGCCTCGTACGGTTGTTCGTTTGTGTATACCTTGCCTGCAGCCCCTAAAACCACATTCACTGTGGGTGACAAAAATTAGATAAAGTGTCACTTACACCAAATGCATGCGGCACCCGTGCAAATCCACCACCGCACTGCACTACAATTTACCAACGCAAATGCAGAAAAGTTGTAAACTATTTCCGCACTCAAATAATTCCAAGGATTCCATTTTGCATCCCAGGACAGGACTACAACATTATAGTATGTGTGAGTGTAAGGGTGTTAAGCTCGGTGCGGTAACGATGTGACGGAGAGATTTATTCGTGCAATACAAGTGACAAACATTCCCATTACACCGACCGAGAAGAATGCAATAAGCCCAACCAAAAAAAAAAAGCTCCCGTCGCAATTGTCTATTGCCACCTCCACATTTGTACTACTCGCCGACTAATGAAACAGACACAAAGCCGAACAAACACGTCGACAGACTATTTTGCTGATCACAATCGACTTGGTGTATCCTTTTGGGCTAAAATGGCAGAGTGGGATTCTCTACCCCCACTAAACATAGTAATTGAGGAGGGATAGATATATTTGAAGACCCGCCATCATCATCATCATAGCATCGATTTAGTCACTTTTTATAATGTTTACCGATTGCTAATCACTCGCCATCAGCACGGAGATGAATCGGGACCGCTCCATACTATAATAAACATCAGAAGGATACACCGAATCCCAGGAAAACGAATCCGACAAAGCGGAACTACACACAGAATACACAACACATCCTCGGCGGTGGGACTTCTTTTGTTGCTTCGTTTGCCTAATGAACATATAATTGGCACCTAATCACAGAGTTCGGCGAGTCCGTGTGTGTTGCGTCTCCAATTGAGTTGGTTTAAGGATTTTGGCCAGGCGTTTATTTATTTTCGTTGCTTCGTTTGTGTGTTACCACCACAGGCGTTGGCGTTACCGCTAATCTCAGGGGGTGTCCTTGTGATCCACGGCGGCGTAATTGCTTTCGGCCAAGCTAGAAACATCTGTATATTTGACCTGTGTGCGGTATACGATATAAATGACCATCACTCACGTCCTAATGAGGATATCAGCATCGTCAGTGTGTTGTATTAGTATCGGCGCTGATGGTGGCGGCGGCATTTCCTGAATAACAAAGGTTGGGTATGGTTCACGCTTTCTTTTGTGTTAACAGTGCTGGTTCTGTGGCAAATTACCACGATGAATGGAAATTCATTTTTCGCATTGAACAGAGCTGATGAGGCAGGATTTGGTGGTAATCACCAGGATCAGGGACTTTCAGACGGAATTGTCATTAATCAGGTGAGCAGATTAATTGGTTTGGGAGCAGCACCATGCTGACAGGCTCTGGTCTAAGGGGGACTATAGGATGCTTGTCAGGGACGTTTCCGGTTCGAAACAAATAATGGCTTAAAATGTTTACCCACTAAAAATAAAAATGGGTCGCCTCTAAAGGGCGAGCTATGACGAGGGTAACATGGCTTAAGCTCTGGAACTCATACGAGGTTTTTTCAAAAAGTTTGTGGATTTCCTTATTCCTGGCATGTCCTATTATTGTTGGCCAATGAGTGGGCGCCCCTCTGAGTTCTGTCTTTTGGTCTATTATGACCATGACATCTTAAGAACTACAAGTTGTAGTATGCAGAATGACACAAAGGTCCTTGCCTTGATAGATTCGGTCCACCACTTTGTTTAACGAACCTCCGATGAAGACCTCTTTTGACAGGATTTTTCCAGCATACTTCCAATAGATTGCCCGTCCGCTACCCAGGCCAAAGCCTCAGTCTTATAGCGTTTGCAGGATTTGTAGTTCCGCATTCCACCTCCTAGTGCCCTGCATTCGAATCCAATTACATTTAGGCATGCACTGTTCTCACAAAAATGCACACACTCACACGTCATCAATTCCTTATTGCTCTTTGGAATGTTCACTCCAATGCGTCTCACCTTGCACTGTATCCTGCTAAACCTATATCGTATGCCCTATGCACTCAATCTACTGCTCCAATTGACAAACAGTAAACAAAACATAAACAACGAATCCATTTCGATTCTCTATTCACCGAGCGAGGAGCGACAGAAAGGATCCTCTCATATTACGAGCAAAGTTAACATCACTAACGATTCATGAGTGCGGATTTCACAATTCAAAAGGAATCGCGCGTGTCATTCTGTTTCCTGTTTCTCAAAAAAAAAAAACATCTGCATATCCTTTGGAAGGAGGCGAAATTTAGATTTTTTTTTTTGTTTCTTTTTGCTCAAAGATACCTTGCGACTTTTGCCGCAGCAGCAGTAGATGTATACTTCGGCGAGGAGTACAATTGATTCCTGACAGCGCCAGTAACGACGTCGTCGTCGTCCTCAGTCGTGTTCAAACGGAAGTCGAATGACTGGTGGAGCGAGAGCGAGAGAGGAGAACTACCTATGCAACTATATTCCGTGATTTTGTTCGCTTAAGTGGCAAACAGATGTATTTTATATAGTGCGTAGGTAAGGTGGGGCACAATCCGAAATAAACGAAACGCTTTGCTGCAGATTTCAAAAAGGACTCGGATTTATGTTTGCTTTGTGGTATTATTTTACATTTTTGATAAGAACCACCTGAGGGGTTCCTGCTCTTCTTGGCGGCTGAAGTGTGCCTTGTTCGAAATTAACAAATAAATAAAAAAAAAAACGAACTAAGCAGATGTTTTATTTCGCGGATGAGTTCATTAAACGCATTTCACAACTTGTTTGCCTTGAGGCACGTTGCATGTGGCGTGTGTGGTGGCGGTGATTTCAATTATGTGTTTTATATTATATCCTGATGAGGACGAAGGGAGTTTGGTGTGATGCGGTGACATATTTTTAAATTTATTTTCCCTGTTCTTACATTTTTTGGAGCGAAATAGCCGCCCGACATTCTACCAAGTTATGTCCAAACCAGAGACAATACTCAGACCACCAACTTCGGCCGATTTCCCGTTACTTGCCCACAACCTATATTTTGATGGGTTGGCAAATGCTACGTGCGCTTGTATTATTACATAGAAATTCGTATTGACAAATGTCACGTAACTTCAAAAATTCGACTAACCAACACATTCGCACCTTGCATACGCCACTACCGCGGTGGGCAAAGTTGCTGCCAGCGTTCATAGAATTTTATCCGTTAAATTTGATACTATTCGTTACGTGTGGGTATTATTTTTTTTACGAATAAGTGTACATTTACGTAAAAAATTAATGAAAAATGAACAACGTAGATTAGTTGAAGGAAAATAAAAACATTTTGAGCGAATTTTCTAAGAAAAATTTACACATGAAATCGAAGTTAAAGATGTTCAAAAGCAGAAAATACGCAACCATGGTTGTCCTAATAAGTTTCTAGTATATAGAACAACTCCATTAGATAGTTTTATTGACCAACATAATCGAATTATTCGCCTTTTAACAATTTATAATAACTAACCAATGGCACTCAGTTATGTACAAATGTGGTATTCCCGAATTCTAGCACATTTCCCCACGGTTGCCGAGGTTGGCAGCATTTATTTTTGTATTTTTTTTGTATGTTTTTGCATGTCACACGGATTCTTAATTGACATAACGTCGATAGGAAAAGAAAATGGCGAATTTGAATAAAAATTGAAGGGGCCAGTGGCAAGAGGATTGCGAGTTGGGGGCCTCATTATGATTTGTCAATGGTCCAAACATTAAGCCTGTACATGCTTTAGCACTTTTAATGACCTTGATTTTAAACATACCTAACTCCCCTTCATTTGGGTCATGATCTTCTTCAATACTGAACGACTCATGCGTGATGCCGTCTGACAGACACATTTTGGTCAACATGCGTTTTTTTTTTATTTATGTCAGACGCATTCGCTCCAGTTTATCAACTCTTTCTTCTAATCTTTGGCAGGCTTTACATTTTTGTAATATTTTCGAATTCGAATCAGGCCCCTGGAGCAACATCCATTTGATTCATCGACCTTACCTTGCTCTTCGTATTGTCTCCTTTTTTCGCAGTAGTTTGTCAAAAAGTGAAATTTAATACAACAATAAAGAGTCTTCTGGCGTCAATCTGACGTCAATCAAAGTTCATCATCAAAGGTTTAGGCAATGTCTAGTACCTTTGGTACACTGCCCAAACTATGATAACTACCCGTACTGAGTCAAGAGAACTGGATGTATGACAGGGGTTATAGTCAGTCTTCGAGAAGATTTTGATTTTGCGAATTTGTCCTCGTGTTTTGGTCAAAAACTGAATAGTTTCTGTCATCTGTTTTAGCCTGTGTCTGTGCATGTGCGCATAACCCTCTATTCTTGACGGACTAAGCCTTGATATGTCAATTTCCAATGCAGGCACTCACTCATATGTTGAAAGCTAAAGACTTATTGGTTGTAAGCCTGCTGTCAACAAAGATTCCAAATGGGAGCTCCCTGCGCTCATGGTAGGAATCTCCGCAGTCGACCTGTACGTTTAACTGGGAAGCAAACGTCTTACAAATGCCTGTTAGGGTCGGAAAATAAAAGACTGGAATTGTAATGTCAGCTGCATATAGGCCCATTTTTAGTTCGTCAGCATGTGGTCTATTTAAGGCTATTATTTCGTTAGCGCTGAAGCCTAAGACGACTATACATTTTTGGATCTTGTCGGGACTTATTGCGCATGGTCACGGCGAGCTCGTATATTTTTTCATTACTGGGGCTGCTCGGTATATCTAAGGCGCATAAGAGCCGATCAGTTGAACAAAACCTGTTGCCTTCCCATTTTTATTAGGTTCAAAACTCTGACATCCATTCGATGAACATTTTCCCAAAACTCCAACTCAACTGAGCCACTTTTCAAAATATGCTTGCAGTCATATTGGAGTTTAGGCTCTACTCTTTTAAATACAACCTATAACCTTTCCACTTCTAATGTAGTTGCTTATCCAACTACGAAACGAATTGTCACTCTTGCTCAATTTCTTAGTCGAGGCACATGGAACAACTGACGACCGAGACGAATCCACTGGCAAACTAAATAGAATAGTGACTCCTGAAAAACTTTCCACATTATCTCTTGTGACCAGTAGCGTTAGCAGGGCATAAAATTACTTGGATCGCCTTAGAAATTTGAACCTTAAAAGACCTATACATAAAACAAAAATTGCAAAGTTTGTCAGTTTGTATGTGTGGATTTGAACACACATATAACTACTCACCTAAGTTCCCAGAAAAACTAAGGGCAAGGAAGGGTAGAGGGGATAGCGATGTGCAAAAAAAAAAGAATATATAACACAAAATTCAGCTGTGCCGTGTTTGGTTTGGGATATGAGCGAGAGTTCTGTGAAAAAATGAGGATGTAGTTTTAGAGTTTCAGGATTTTCCAAGAGCCCCTAAAGCTCTGTGCCCCATGCCAATACGATAATCTTTTTACCTTACACCATCTATATAAAGATTTCGAGATCAGTATACAGCATCTATGCCACTACTTGTAACGTACTGGCCAAACTACCCGCCAGGTCAATTGATCCACTTGATTCATAAGCTCGAAGAAGGCAGCTTATAATGCTCAAATAAGAATAAACCCAACACAGACAACCAAACTTACTTCCATATTGCACTATATATATGCCAAAAAAAATTAAAGGACAACTTCCAGTTCCTTCTTCCGCAGTCTCGTCACCATCACAATGAAGAGCATTAGTCAGAATATATGTAGGATGTGTTCCTTTCCATAGAAACCACCTGCATTTTCAAAGGACTATAACCCAAAGGGCTTTTAAAAGTTGTTCCTTGCATAAAATCATTAGGTGCGCATACTTGCAGTAATAACTTTAAATTAACTAATTGACATAGTGGAAGTTTATTTTTTTGCCAACCCCCCCTCATTATTTTTATGAATTAAAAATCCCTTATACTTTTATATGCTCCTTCATTCAGCGAAGCGCTCGCCTCCATGTAGCCCATTTAAACTTTATTTATAGGTCATAGGAGAGTAATCCCTCCTCCCAACAATGCAGTAGTTATTAAAGCCACTACGAGTATATAGTTGCTTAGTGTTTATTTAATGCCTGCATAGGGAGTCCCGCTGCCAAACGGAAAAGAGTTTAATCCGCTTAGCTCAAAAGGAAAAAAAATGTATTTGCTATCACCACAGTCCGCTCTTTCATATACAAAAACAAAAATACACGTTGGTCTGGTCCATCCGCATCTCATGACATGCGGGCGGACCAAAAATTCAAGATTCCCCAGAGTTAACCAAAATGAGGCGAAGCCCCTAAACATACATACTAGAATTGGCGAGCTCCATCTTCATGGTCGTTGCGCAGATTTACGATGATGATGGTCATTAAAGGCGACTCCTTTCTTAATTAGTTGCCGTGACTTGGCTTGGCCAATACGGAGCGGTCGGTCTCGCTTCTCTGGTTAGTTTGAACACTCATAAGACGTAATTAGATACTTTGGGGATGCGCTGTTAACTGTTTTATTCAGGCGATTCAGGAAAATCACATCCGAATAAGTTGTGGTACGTGTGGTGATAACGACCACCGATGGGCGAGGAAAGTTGCCGACAGTTGTTCGGGCTAATGGTAAGGACAAAATAGACTGCAATGCAATGACCGCCATAACAGCTACAAAAATGCAACCGGCCAACTCGTAGAAGGCAACTAAACTATTTAAATTAGCGCCCATTTGCATACATCAATTACGAGGGCAATCTAAGCTCGCGTGCGCTCGCATTTCTCCTTAGGAACACCGGCTACCGACCCGCTGCTGTTATCGCTCTTGGAACAATTATAAATCACTCATTTGCCATGCAAATGCCTGTACGCCAGCCAGCGTTCGAGGAGCACGAAGTCACTCTCTTGTAACTAATTGGAACGATGATCAATACCAGAACGGTCAGTGATTCCGTTCACTTCTGCAGCTACACAGTGGATGTGAATACAAACAAGACGGATCAGTGGACGATGGCTTTTGGCTGGCAGTCGGACAGCAAGTGAGTTGCAACATAATTTACCAAGTTAATAAGTAACGCCACGCCACGCTATCAGGCGGTAAAGCTGCGCTCATTGATTTCACACGAAGCCATCATACTGGTGGTTATGGTTATATAGTCTTTGGGGGGATAGATGCCCGTGAGGCAGCTGCGATGGTGTCTGCACGAGCCAATGTGATTGTTTCTCATAAGCTGGCGTGGGCAAGAGACATTTGCAGGTGGAATTTGTGACTATACTCAATGTTGTAAACTGGGCAGCAATTAGTTTACAGGTACACCGAAAGGGGAAGCGGATTGCAGAGCAGGTAAATTTTGAAACGCAGCTTCTTTTAGAAACTGCTTTATTTAAAAAAAATCTACCTAAATCTAAATCATTGCGATTTATTACCCGTACATATCAGCGCACGATGTAGTGATGCAGTTGTCGATTATGAGGAGCCTGGCGAAAATATTTAGTGTTAAATGACAGTTGAGATGTCTACATTTCTGATATTTAGTGAATTTAGCTAAGAATTTGTTTGCTCGTTCTTTACACAACTGTGCAGAATACGAATACTGACTATCAAAACTTTAACCATACATACCATCCCTGTACGACCTTTGTAAAAAAAACTCACAACGCGTCAACTGCCCTTACAATGACCGGGCCCCTAACATTGACTAAGAACAGGAAAATATTTCTAAACACCGTGGTGAGTAGTTTATTTACAATCTCTTTATAATTTTATGTTTTTTGTATTAAGCTATTTGTGACTGGATGTTATATTATATGCTGATGGGAAATATTAAATGTATGTAAGTTTTAGTGTGAACTTTTCAAGTGTGATTTTGAGTGGGGCAAACTTTTGCCTGTTGTACCGAATATAGTTAAGCGGAGTACCTAAACATTTTTTCTAATGAAAAATATTTTGCTTTGTCTATAAAAATACTGTTCAATTATAAAAAATCAGGTTTTTGTAAAAGCTTTTCAAACATTTATCACATTTCCTAACATTCACCGACTGGATCTTAACTTTTCTAACAATTATCAATATTTTATTGAATATATTACCATAAATACTTTATAAAACTAATTCTTCGCAAATTAATTTAATTTTAATTTAATATTCTTGTAAATAAAAGGTGAAAATTAGGTTTCTTTTAATATAATTCATTTTAAGTATTAAAAAATGCTCATTTAAAAAAAAAAATATTAAATAATCAGTAAAAACAAATCAAATTTTAAACTTTAAACTTTTGAGAAAAAATATAAAAAAATATAATTGAAAAATATTTATTGCTGGTACATTTTCATCACGGTCCGTCACACACTTGTTCCTATATAAATCAAAAACGAATCGACACAATTTGGTTAATCCTTGCTTTTATGATACAGAACCATAGTCCCTATAATCGTATAGTCGAAAGTTGTGGATATCTATAAACAGAGCAGTAAAATTTAACGTCAAAGTTCAAAAGTGGTCAATGTTAGGGCAGTTGAGGTATGCTGTATATTGCTTAAGCTTTTGCAATTAATGATTCGATGGCTTAGCCAAAGCGCTGTTTGCCTAAACGAGTGTGTAGGTAAATCGTTATTTGCCTACATATTTGCAAAGTCCTTGAGGGTTATTTGTATTCGTAACAAATGGTATTTATTATTTAAAGAAACATGCGCACATGGACAAGTTTTAAATGGTAGCTATATACAAGAAATCGGTACTTCCACTTAAAATGGAAACAATAGCAGCAAACGTGGGAAATAATGGTTGGCTTACGCGCTACTCGACGTACGTGCAGAAATGTCGTCTAAAAAAACGAACTTGCTTACCCACGTCGAAAAGTTAACTGTCCTAAACCACAAGTTGGACAACTTTATCAAAAGCAGCAAGAGAAACGCATCTTGTATTAGAATTAAAAAACTTAAGCGGAAGACGTACATCAGAATTGGAGACGTGATTCTTATAGTTAAATTTGCTGCACCAATCAAAGTTAAGCTAAAGTTTGAAGTAGTTTATTTAGACGAGAAATTTTCTCCAAAAGACAACTGGTAGCAGAAGATAGCCATCCTGCAACGCTGTCTCTATAGTATTTCAGAAATACTCCCCAACCAAATTTAACCAGCACAGCAGCAATCAAAATTATTTTAGAATTGTTCCAAACCGAGCAAAGAGTCCTTCACTAAGCAACCAAATGGAAATTCACAATTAGATTGGTTGGAATTCCGTAAAACTGCAATCACTTAACAGAGGTTCTTCCCCTGACTATAACCACAAGCGACCACTTTCGTATGTAGATTTTTTGCTATTTTGTGCAATTTTCATATCTATTATTATCCTTGCATGTGCATAGTCCTTTTGATACAATCAAAAAACAATCCCACAAATTGCAACTGTGTTTACCGACTAAATAAATGCAATCGATTTATGCACTGCAACGAGGAGCAGGTACCTACAAGGATATACTCTTTTTCCATTGCCCCTTCCCCTTCAAAACACCAACTCATGGATTAGTCATATGTGGGGATACAATGTTTTAAAAAAATCACAGTAGCAGGTGCTTGATATTACTTTCAGATTCGCTGCCGCATACACGATATAAACAAGGCGCCGACTGCAAGAGAAAAAGGAACAAAAACAAAAACAAAAAACACATGTACACAAAACCAAACTGAAATCAATTAACAAAATTGTTTGCTATTGAACGTTCGTTCGGGAATAAATCCAACTGGTGAGTTGTGTTGTATGTGCACAAGTGGCCGTTATTATCCTTTGTCTGAGGAGGTAAACAATTCCATCGTTTGGTTTGCATTTTTTTTCTCAGTCGTTAGAAAAATCTGCGATTTTCAATTTTTTAATTTTTTTTTGTGGGTGTGCGGAAATTTACACAAATTGGATACTACATGAACTAACAGTTTTTACTAATTGGCATTTGATGAATGCAAATGCGGTGGATTGAAAAAATCACACCGCACTTAACTTTCGAAAAATTTCGGAATTCCAAAAGAGATATTTCGCCAATTTGATCATATTTGTAGGGTGCACTGCTTGTTTGTTTTTTTATACTTTTTTCCACAAAAAGATTGAAGTTTTATTGCAAAAGTTACATACGCTTCCTGTCACACAAATATTAAGTGGAAATAAAATAGAAAACATTTCGCTGAATGCCACCAAACTAAATGTGAGTGTCCAGTTAAGAATAAAAATGTAGCGAACTTATGAGTGGACAAAGTCACGAGAGTAGCTCGCGGAGAGTTGACGTTTTACTCGCAACATTTTCACAAGTGGATAGCTGCTTTGATATTATTTGATCACAAAAATTCCAAATCAGTTCGTATGTTGCACGTAGCAGTCAAAATTGCAAAACTGTGGACATCAACCCTTAGAATGCTTTTATTCACTCTACCTTTCGAACCGTCAAATTTATGCCGATTTCGAAAAGCAAAACTTGTGTGTAATGAGAGTGCTCTTAGAAAATAAGGTCTCCAAATTCGGGGATATTAAAATCTTAAAGATATTACTGAAAAATACGACAGGTTCGCCAGCGAGTTAATCCGCGAATCCAAGGCGAGTCATGTTTTATGTGAAATGGTTGAGGACGCGACGCGGTGAGTTCCTTGGATAAATCGCCTGGGATTGGCCAAAACCGACACAAAAGAACGAAATATGAATACAGGGTGGGCCAAATTCAAGTTTCTTTTTAAAAATGTAATAAAATGAACAAAATTTAATTTCTTCCAAGTATTTTGGCTTTATTAGTAAGAGCTAACATTCCCATTAATTACGGAACACAACGTCGTTCAAATGGCTGCCTCGCCTGGCTTCGTAGTAGCGCATTCTGTCATTCCTATTTTCCGACATCTTGTTCATGGTTTCGAGCTGTAGCTCACGGATTGATTGGATGATAGTGCTTGAGTCGTTTCCGGATTGTTGGCATGATATCGGTCCTTCACGGTTCCCCCCAAAAAAAAAACGTCAAAAGTGGTCATATCGCAGCTCCGATTGACATCGCCAAGACCGCTGATAACACGATTTGGAAATTTGGTGCTCAAAAGATCGATTGTGGCATGGGCTGTGTAGCATGGCGCCCACCTTGCATGAACCAGAGGTCGTCCAAATCCATGTCTTCAATTTCAGTAAAAATCAAGTCGGTTAACATGGCACTGTAATGGCCACCGAAACGTTGTTCCCAGCCTCATTTTCGAAGAAAAATGGTCCAATGATGCCACCACTCCACAATCTGCACCAAACTGTCAAACCGTACGACGACGGGGACGATGAGAGTTGTCTTCTAGCATAAAAGTCTAACGAACTTTGTGCAAAAACTTGCGCAGGCGCGGTTGGTGCTTCATTTCAGCCAAAATAATTTTTAAATATTTCCCAACGTGTTTTTATTTCGAGGTATGATACTGACCTTCTGTCAAAATTTCAGCTGTCAGTTTCAAAATAACCTATGATTGAAAGAGAAGCCAATAGATGGCCCACCCTGTTGAAAATCGGGATCAACAGATGCATCCACTTCGAGTCACTAGTCGTTGTGTGAACCTATTTTCCCATAAAAATCTCTAATATTTGATCCCTAAAAAGTGCCCCTCAACAAAAATCAATCGGTATACTATCCCCCAGAAGTGTCTTCATTTTTTTATTTCCCTCGAGTGTTTAAGAACTCGAATGGCCGTTTTAAAAAATAACCTTTCAGCATTAAAATACTGAATCGCAACGGACACTGCACTGCAAAATGGAAAAAAAACCTCCCTCCTGCTTCCAGAGGTGGTCTGAAAATCAGATTGAAATTTATGTGACACCGATAGCGAAGTTCAAAAATAAATATCATTCACCTCGACGTAGGATCCGCCAATCGGCAGATGCCACTCTCGCAATTTATGTCCGATTGCGTTGATTCCGTTGCTGGGCTTACACGATGACCGATGGACATCGCAGATTATGGTCCTGCAATCAATTTTAATGCGAGCCCGATATGCACTCAATGTACCTACACTAATGAAGATTTAATTGATTTGATTAACCCATCAATAATCCCGGTCAAGATGGTCACACAGACACACACTCCTCCGACCACCATCGAAGGCTGAACCAATGGCAGAATTTATATTTCTCTCGGAATTGATTAATTGAACAGGTGTTCGGTGACGATGTGAATGAAACGTGTATCAACATTTGGCAGGACAATGCGATTTACATTTTGTTGTCTGGCCCTGTTTTGGATGTGCATCTTCTGCAGGTCCTGGTGGGAAGAATTCCAATTTGCCGGACAATAAATAAAGAATAGGGAAAAATCAACACTGCAATTGGGCACATAATCCCCATTGTCGTCAACAATGTTTTCACAAATATTCGTTCTCTCCTCGATTTGCAGGACATTGTGCTCGAAAAAAAGTAACCACATCAAATGGCTGACAGAAAGATGTACTTTATTCGACCGGACTCTGTCTGCACATTATAGTTCGGCTTGCATCCCTTATTTGGATTGCATTTGTTGCATTCAAAGGATAAAGCGATCCGAACTCCCTGTTGAAGGAGTAAGCAGTCGTATAGATTGACAATTTCACAATGTCCTGTGTATCGCCTGGCATATAGTTATTATCCTCCTGAATGCCGCGCTAAGTACACGTAAAAGCGATTATTTACTGGAATTTCGGAATTATGCTGCCATTTTGAGGAGCATTTCTTCTCTGAAAATTGTCCTGTCTCGCTTATTCGTTGCATCGCGATGGGTTTTCGGCATTGTGTGGCCACCACTGATTGTATGTCCAGTCGCAAAATCCAATTATTTCTCTAATGCGCTTTGCGGATTTCCAGAAGATTACCCTCGCTATATATAGATGTAACCGGTAAAAGGATTTTGTACCGTACCTGCTGATGGTCAAAAGCACACACACACACTGAATTGAATGTTGCACAGCATCATGTATTAAATAATGTAAACTGATTAGTTTTGCAACTGCATGAGGACGAAATGGTGTTTTGTGGATGAGGCAGGACTATTTATTCATAGCGATTTGTGTTGGCTTATTGATTTCTGATGAATGATGTTGGGAAATATTTACAGCTCGGCCAGTTGGTATTAATTTTAAATTGCTAACCTGTTGGACCGCGTGCATACTGCATTCGAGTGTATGTGTATTTTGAATACATATTTAATGGCTGGCCTCTTAATTGCAAGTGACCCCTCGACAGGGGGATTACTTATTCATAGAGGTTGGAGTACTTAAACGCGGTATAGCGGACAGAATCAGATTTTTAGCCATCTATTAGGCGGGGTAGTAGCAAATATTAAATCCGAGTATAAGTCGTCTAAAACTTGTGCTGTGGGGTGGAATAGACGTATGAGCTTTTAGCTCACGTAAGTACCTACACAGAACGCCTTATTTTAAGTCATTCGACTCGGAACACGACGCAATAACATCTGCCCTTATGTTAAGTCTTTTAAAGTCAAACGTTAAAATACCTTAGGGACTTTGGGATGATCTCAAAATAACAGCAAGCGATCAAAAATACTTCGACTGGTGTTACATTATGTTAATCGAGTTTGATGCGATTAGCAAGTCTGAATCGAACATTGGATACACACCTCCACAAGCTGTTTCAGGGAAAAAAAAACACCGCTCCTGCACTGATTGGCATCATTTCCATCAGCGAACACGCGCATTGATCTCATATCATCATAGATCATATCTCAAACGCATTACACAGCCATTGGCAATGTAATTGCAAAAGCAATTATTAACCAAGCGCTGGCGGAAAAAAACACAACACTGCCACGATGATACACAGCACATGCGTGGACCTGGCATTTTTATATATATTGGTACCGGCCAAACACCATATGGCCTGCTTCTACATGGTCAACAAAAGGCGCCCCTCTCATCGTTAAGCCAACGAACGGTCACCGCGCATACCACCGCCTTAGCCATATAAGGACACCACTATCCAGCCGCGTCGCCGCCCCAGTATACCTCCGATGCATATTGCCGCGCGTTTTTGTTTGCTCCTCCTGCCAGAAGGTGCGCGCAGTTGGCGGCAAAGCAAGTTCCATCTCTTCCCCTCTGCATGCATAATGCGCAATTGAATGATTACTGAATTTGTAACAAAAGATCGCACGTGACAAATCCTTAAATGGAAGCTTGTCCAGTGTCCGCACGATCGCGCAGATCTCTCAAGAGTTGCCAGTTGTCTCTGACATCGGTTGATGGAACGCGCGCCTCCTTGCTATTTATGCACCGCACGAAAAACCTATCGATCGATCAGAACCGATCATCGTCGATCGTGTGTGTTGTCCATCTGTTGGGCGCATTAATGATTTTACAAAAATACAAACCAGAAGCGCGCAAAAAGTCATCGCGGTGGCTAGGGGGAAGTGAGGGGCGGCAGAAGGCCACAAAACCCCCTCACAGAGAAAAACCCACCAAGGCACCCTTGGAATTCGACTCGATCTGGCATTGTCGTCGTCCGGACAGGACAGTTTCCCCGAAGCTATGCGACAGCGGCATACACCAGCAAGGCACCAGCCGCAGTGCGCTCACTCGCAGTCCCGGACAGATAATTAAATTCCCGCATTTTTAAGAACGTAACCAGAATGAATATCTCGTGTCCTTTCATAAATAATAAATGCACGCACTGATCGCAGAGCGAGTATCGGCACTCGCCAAACCTCAGCAGCGTTCGTACGCGCAGAGGTAGCTACTAGCTAGGTATACACGCCCGCCATTGCAAGTCGATGCCTGATGGCTGCAGCCCATAGGAACTGGTTAATTGAATAAACTTTACGTCACATTCTTAGTGGTTCTTTTTGCCATCCTTCTGGCCTTCTCTTTGTCAAAACGCATCGCATGATGATGATCTCAATGATAACAAAACCAGATCATGTCTCGCACTTACAACCGCGCTTTCATTCCGTGCCACCTGAGCAAAGATTCCTGCGCCTGCCTGCGGATAAACGATCGAGTCCCTAAAAGGAATGTGGGCGCTGTGCTGTGCATATTTGTGCCTACTGGCAAGTGCAACTGCTGAACACACACTGCATCGCACCGCAGTAGCCGCACAATAATTCACTCATTAATTAGAGGCTTTTCATTCATGAAATGCCAGCGAATTGTTGCTAATGGCTGCGCGTGCGCAATCTCTTGTCAAATGTCAACGAATGGCACGGCAGTCGATCGTGGTCGTGGATATAATGACGACGTCGTCGTCGGCGCAATGGTTCTGAATATACGCTAGAGGGATTTGTGTGAGTCCTCCGTGGCGCGAGTTACAATTTTTCATTCACCGTCAGCTAGTCTGAGCGGCGCACCATCTATGGTCAGGAGTTGTCGTCCTCAAGTGGTGCTTATGAATGCATGTGGAATGTCCATCCATATCGGAGATGTGTTAAGATGCTCGGCGCTTAGATGGTCCTGTTTTTCTAGACTTGGATTGCATAATGTTTTTCAAAAGCCTACTTTTTTTGTATTTGGAACTTCTAAATCAAAAATAGTGTCAGTCAGAAGGATTTCATTGATCGAATATAAGATTCGTGCTAAGTTTGGAAGAAAAGTTTTGGTCACAGAACTTGCGAATAATTTTGACAGGAAGCTTTTGATTTCCTTCGATTGCCGGCCTTTGAAGGCCGAATTTTAAGGTGCACAAATCACAGGAGGTGATAGATATTAAAGCAACGATGAAACTGTTGAATTTTTAACAACTTCATATCGTAAGAGTCAACCAATTCAATGGTCATGTTTCCTGCCAAATATTTGAAAGCATCTGCCAGCAAAAAACAGATGTCGTTCTGTCAGAGTGCAAGGACATAGTATTATGTAGGGCTCCATACTATTTAAAGTAAAGGTTGTAAAACAAGAAACTCGAAAAAGGTGGCTTCCAAAAAAAGGCGTAAAATGAATGGTAATAGGGTTCGAACAAGAAATTTGAAAAATGTTTCGCTTGTCAATTAATTTGTTTTATATATGACAGATCGGTCTCTCAATATTCTTTACTGAAATGGAAATGGAAACCATACACTGTGACGTCTTCTAAGACTTTACAGCGCATAAAGCGATTTAGCGTAGTCTAGAAATTTACGAAAAGGACAAATTTACGGACAACAAAAATTAATTAGTAAGTTTAGTAAGTCAACTCTCTCACTAGATGTATCTCGGTTTTGATTGGGGGGTCATATGAGCAGCTGTTTCCGTTGACGTTTATGAAGTGATAGCCGACGAATCTAGTCAAGAAATTCGTGACTCAGTACTAAGTTGACAGTTCGCGTATGTGGATCACGTAGGAAAAGTGGCGTTCCCGACCAATCTAGTTTTGGCGTTCAGGTTACACCTCATCCAGACAAATCTAGGCGACTTAAGATAACTATAGATTCTTGAATGCTGCCAATGCTTACATTAACCTAAACGTCAATTTTATGAATATACAAGGTGGCGCAAAAGTAATCCTCCTATCAGAAAATGCTATAAATTTTGCGATTGGCCCCTAATGTCAGTTCTGTTTTGACATTTGTGTAGTAAACACATGCGAAATACACGTTAATAAACAATGTTACGCTACACTGCTCCAGAACGCGGAATATTGGTGACTTTTTTTTGAGCAATAATCGGTCGGTGACTTTGGCACGACGTGAATTTCGTCGCAGATTTCCTAGCCGTCCAACGCCTACTGGCGAAACACTGCGACGTTTAGCCGCTCGCCTCGAAGAGACTGGCACAATACGAGACGTTGCCAAGAGTGGCGGGCCCTGGAGCGCCCGTTGTGCCGAGAATATCGCCTCTGTTGACGCGGCCATTTTTTTTTTTTCGAGAACGCCGCTGGTCAAACGACAACAGTGAACGGTGCGCGCTATAGGGCCATGTTTACCGATTTTTTTCTACCGCAATTGGACGATTTAGGCCTGGAGGACATGTGGTTCCAACAGGACGGAGCTACGGCACACACTGCGCGAGCCACAACCGATATTCTGAAAGCGGTGTTCCCGGGTCGTTTTTGGCGATTTGCACTAGCCCGCAAGATCGCCTGATTTGACCGCTCCAGACTTCTTTTTGTGGGGCTTTTTGAAGTCGCGGGTTTATGTCAACAAGCCTCAGACTCTTGCAGCTCTTAAAGACAATATCCGTCAAGAATGTGAGGACCTATCGCCGGAAGTTTTGGCCAAAGTGATGGAAAATGCCATAAAAAGGGCTCAAATGACAATCAACTGTGGCGGCGGCCATTTACATGACATCATATTCTCGACTTGATGTAAAAAAAATTAAAAGACCAAATAAAAATAATCCACAAGAAGAATCAAAGTTTTTCATTTTTTTTTTAAATTACAGCCAAAAAAACATCGGAAGGTTATTTTTGCGCCACCTTGTATAATATGACACACCCAAGTCACAAGAACAGAATAAAATGCACATAGCTGTCAACCATTTTGCTAAGAAACGTCAAATTTTTATTTATGGAATAAATTGCACAAACTTTGACAGCATATTTGACAATAATGGAATAAAACATTCACAGCTGTCAAAGACTTGTTGATGAACGCCAAAATTGTATTTCTGCCAGATGTCAAAAAATAAATAAGTAGTTGGCGCAACAGGTCCGTAGGGACCCTAGGCCTAGCTTCTAACAACCATTCGTTTTGTGTGAGTTTTCAATTTTTGGGACGAATGGAAGGGATCTACAATTTTATGCCGTATCCAATCGGCCTTTTGACAGTTATACACTCGGATGTTGGTAAGACGTTCGAGGGAGGTGGCGCAGTGAAAAAAACCTTAAGTCAAACAGTGCGGCACTAAAAAGACTCGGCCTCCTGTCAAAACGTCTAGTGTGTCAAATAAAGTAATCCTACCTTAAGTAGGACCAAAGTTGGGACAACCCTATTTCATATAAAAGTCTTTAGAGTGGCCCTGTTTGAACTAGTTTTCGATGGTAACAGCCCCAGATGTTGGATCGATGTATTCTTTAAAATTCTTTATGTACACAAACAAAAATAGCAAAACACCAAAAAAAAACTAACTAAACAAACCACTAAAACGCTCAACAAATAACAATAACATGAAATCAAATGCAAATCACTCGAGCATTCTGCCAAAGCCACTTAACGTGTAACCACTAAAAATAATACCCAAAAAAACGGTCTTCTTTCAAACACAATTTCCATCGCCACATTTGCCAAAGTTATCAAATCCCCGCCGCATAGGATTCGACTAAGCCCTCGGAGTTGTTGTTTACTAAATGGAAATAACAATCATTGTCTATGATGAGTAAATATTCCAGCTTAACAGTGGAATTGTGCGTTCTCTCAGGTAGACTCGGCGATAAGGTACTCATGTCGGCTAACAACATCGTTTCTCCTTCCGACTATCAGCTTCTTGCCGAAATGCAAAGTAATGCGTCTGTCATCTCGAGTTTCGCACGGAAGGGCGCGTGCTACTCGAACAAACACCCTCTTGAGCACCTGGTCCAACATATACCAAAAAACAAATAAGACGCGCATAAATAGCTAACGCATCGTATACCGATGACGGTTGCTCAAGGATGAAACACCTGTCTTTGCCTTGCTTTGTTTCCGCATTTTATAGTGCGTGTGTTTGTTCTTTGGCGTAGCTACATATACTCGTACTCATTGGTATAGGTTGCGAATCGCTGGGTCTCCACATCCTTGTTGGAGTTGTTTTTCTTTGTATACAAATCAATGAGCCTGTATCTGGTCACGCAATTGGCAACCGCAAACTCGGGATACCAGGGTAGTTATAACTACAGATGACCTTGTTTTCGGCTCCTTTTGAGGCCAAACATACATTTTTTATAATGGCTACGTTGTTGGAAGGAGTAAGTTTACGAGTACATCAGTGGAAATTTACACGAAGGAGTACTCCAATCACTTTCGATAAGTTCGATAACTCACACATTGGTATACTGTCTAAAGTAAAAGTATACATAATATTAGCATTTAGTGTTGTGGGTGTTTTTGCTTTCGTTGCGTGGCGATTGGTCATTTAGAGCAATCGAAGGTGGACGAGTAGACACGTAGTCTACGGTTGTTTGCGGACTACTTAACACTGTGGAATATTGTTAATCGATATAGACTACTTTGTGGGAAAAAAATGAACAGGAAGTTTGTTTAGTGATTTGGGCAATTTAGATACACGTTCCTCAAAAGTGCAGTGTCGACCCAATTTGGGTTAAGTGTAATTTTTTAGCACAGAATCTTAGTTGCATTCACCTTTAGTGGTATGACCCATATCGAAATTAAAAATCATGCCAGTAAACGATTGCACGAACGCATTCTTCTAGATGAACGTATCGCGAACGTCTTTAAATTTTACTTATAAATATGAAGGATCAGAAATCAAATGGTCTTTCTTTTTTTATTATTTTATTCTAGACATTAAATTCACCTAATTGCTCTTGTTGTTCGCATTTTGTTCTTTCGCGAATCGCCGGCGGTTCTTCCATTAAAAGTCACCGCGAACTTGAAGTGGACGAACTGCAAACCGCTGGTTTACTGGTATATTACCTATATATAATGCGTCTTAAACTCCCATGGTGCTTAGCTTAGGCCGCATAAGGCCTATGAAAAATATGAAGAAAAAAAAAACTGAAAGTGGTGTCATTAGCGATGGGGTATTTTGACGTATAAGCTGAGCATTTGAGATATTTGCGAATAAAATAAGTATTTTATATTATACGTTTTGGAAATGATTTTTGAATAAAATAAAAGTGCAGAAGACAAATCAGCGCCTTGAGGAACACTACCAATTAAAAAGCGGACTGTAGGTTTAAAACTCTGTAAAAAAAAACTTGAATTGAACGGACAGATTAGTAATTCCCACTGCATTCAAGGTGAAGCACATCGATCTCCCAAGCACGCATTTTCAACGATATAAGAATATGACGCCAAACTCTGTCAAAACCTTTATCAATATCAAGAATCAAATTTGGTAACTGCTATAGCAAGTTAAGACTGCTTCGGACGCAAAATTTATCCTTTTTGAAAACTTAATACGTTTTCTCTACAAAACATCATTGCAACAACCAATACGTGTCCTGAATCCGATTTCCCAGATTTATGCTATAAACCTGAACATTTCCCATGCAACCCAGGGGAGTGATAATGAGACAGCGACTTTTTAACAGCCTAAAAGTCATCACTTTGTTTTCTTCCCCAGGTTCATCAGGTATGGCAACTCATTAGAGTCCATTTTCCCAGTCAATAAGTCCTTTCATCTCCCTCATGTTCCCTATTCAAAGGATATGCTTCGTATAAATGTGATTGCTTTGAGAAAAATCTTTCGGATTGGCTTCGTGATTTGTTTTGTGGCAAACACGTAGTCAAATTGGTTTTTTTTTTTTGTTTTTCTTACCAAACAAACGACTCACGCTGTCCACCAAACGTGGAAATAGTATAGGAAAATACATCAGCCCACCGAAACAGGTAAATGCGTCCTTAAAAATTGACACACATGTTTGTTATTAAGGCGTGCAACTTTATACACACTGTCCACTGGTTTGACTTTGTTTTGTTGAAGTGATTCAATTGGTAGCAAAGCAAACAACATTTAAAGTCCTTGCGCACTCACCTGTAGGATTTGTGTAACCTTAAAGTGGACAGATCATATAGCGAGGGGGATTTCCGATGTAATCACAAACATATGGATGCGATGTGTTGTCGTTCGGTATTGGAATAACCCGAGAGGACTAGGGAATTCCAAGTGTAGTGCAATATGAAGAGGACAACTTTCATGTGAAGGAATGCGCACTTTAGGAATAATTCTTGATAAGATGTCTCTTTCGAGTGAATGCCATTCAAGTGGACAACATTTCTGTTGTCAGCCACATTCTCGGAGCATAATAGTAGTGAGATATTTCCCAGAAGTATCCGTTGCAAAATTTAACCATAGAAAAGTGCAGCACATTCAGGTGTACAACATTCTGTAAAGTATTGTAGTCACGTACAAAATGCGCGTGTGTATCCTCTGGATTAAATGGCAGAGCTACCGAAACAAGAACAAATTCAATGGCACCCTCGAAAAAACAACACAACTGAAATAGCCCACAATTTCCCAAAATTCACCTCGAAAGTTCTAAAGTCTTTAAGACCAGAAATAATTGGAAAACAGTCTTATTAGTAACTTAAAAGTCTTAATCATTGTTTCATTGTATTGAAACAGGTATGTTCACAAATCACTTACCACATTAACGAAATCCTGAAACGTAACATAGCCGGGTCCATTAGGTACTTTAACTTTCATGGCTCTCTCATACAAGAGCTCACGCTTATTCATAGGCACTTGTGATAAAAATTCCGCTGACTTAAGAGCTGCTACAAAATCCTCCACTGGAATTTCGCCAAAGCCCTCTGGATCGAACTGAAAGCAATAAAAACGGATTTGTAGTAGATTTAGATGCATTTTAGTGAGGGATTTGGTTAGTGGACAAATCATGGTAGCAATATGGTTTCAATCAGCCAAAGGCGCCTATTCGTGATTAGATTTCAACTTCGAGATGGCGTGCAGCAATTATTTAATTGGGGTTAGGTATAATCACTCGCGTGGGATTTTAAGCGCTTTAATAAAGAAGCAAAATAATAATTTTGAAGACTTCGATTATAAATTGGATCTCATAACACAATTGGGCCTTTTTTTTTTTTAAAATAAAAAAACTTCGTACACGTCGACCTGAAAAATCTATTGTGCTTAGATGGTCAAAATTTTTGTAAGGTTAATAGGGTATCTTCTTTCCTAATGTAGCTGATGATATTTTTAGCAGAGGATATTTTTTCATTTCTTAACTCTGAACAATAGTGAATTATAAGAATATAAAAGATCAATCGACAACCTGAATCCGACATAAATTTTGTCACGGTGACCATTAAAAGTGAATCTGTTTGACGCATTATCCACATTTAGGAGACTCAAACCCTTTGCGGGACAACTTAACATAAGAACTGACTGCCGAACTGAGTTTATTTTGTTCACTTTAAATTTTTTTTAATTTCTTACTCCTCAACATGTTTATTGAATACTGGTTCGATGTTTTGAAGAGGATGAAATATTTAGAAAAGAGGTCATTTGAGTTTTTTCAGAGACCCAGCAATCGGAAGTTAGAAACTTTCCCTATAAGTTAAACTGCTACAATCAATGTAGATAAATCTTTGTGCATCATAAAGCTTCCGCTTGCAATAATTGAAAACCGACCTAAAAGCATTTGGGGTTGAGAGTAGAAAGAACCACTTGACTTGAAAGTATCTTCGTACATGATTTATTCTCAAAGCCATTGTGGTATTCAATAAACATCGAACGGCCCTTTGGGTAGGAAACGGGCTGTTGGGCCTTATCAATAAACATTTTTAGTTTCGAATTCAAATTTAAGTAGTTCACCGTGGCTATATTTTCCATACAAATTTCGAAATTGTGTCGAGGCTAAAATTGATACGGCGCTTTGTCTCTCACATTTTCCTCATGGAGTGAAAAAAACTCTGGCGTTTGCTTTAAGTAAGTAGCAATGAAGTAATACTGCCACATTGAAAGATTGAAAAGAACTGCCTGTGTGACTAGTAGTTATAAAAGGTCATTCATTTTTCGATTTCGAAAGTAAGGCTAAATAAAACACACACAGCGATACATTTTGGACGAACATTTTATATCATTATAAATTTTGGACTTTTCCATTAAGTGTGAAATACAATATCATCCAAATGGCCGCCTCTAAAAAACTAGCAGCTTGCGATTCTTTTGAGCTAATTTTTAACCACTTTTTCGCACATTTCGGGCGGTATCTCGGACATAACTTGAGTAATGTTGGCTTTTAATGCATCTGGATTTCGGGGATTATTCGCGTAGACACGGTCTTTTGCGTAGAAAAAAAATCTAACGGTGTCAAATCGCATGATCTTGGTGGCCAATTGACGTCGCCAAAACGTGAAATTACGCAACCAGGAAATTTCTCACGCAATAAAGCCATAATTTAATCGTGTTGTGTGGCTTGATGCTTGTTTGAATCACCACTTTTGTAGTAAGTTTTAATAAATTTAATGCGTTGTTCGATTGTTAAGCGATCCATTATCGTAAATGGCAAACATTCAACTAATATTATGACACTTCAAATGACAGCTGAGTTTGAAAGGTGTCAAATTCGAGAGCTACAAACTTGAAACCACGAAATGAATGATCCTGTACAATAAAAGTTGGTCGTCTTGTTACACAATCTAGATCTATGTAGCGAAAACTTCATATTGACTAACGTCATCTTACTAAGTCTTCACATGAGTCGCAGAATTTACTACAGTCTACTCCGCTTATCTGAAACGGCATTTTGCCACAAATTTTATTTCACTTATGCGGTATTTTCACTTATACGGACTTCGGATAACTGAAAAATTGTTGTACTTAACCGAAGTTCGAAGTTTTGTTAGCAACTCAACGAAGAATTAGGGTATGTAGTAAAGCCGAAGGAAGGAGAATTAAAAACACAACTGAAATCGTGCTGTCAAAATTGACACACAATGAAGTTAGTGTCATAAATTCAATGGACAAGTTCAGTTGACGAAATAAAAAAATTTACTAATGGGCGCGTTCAATAACTTTGTTTTAGTAATGCGGAGCTGAATTAGTATAATTTATTAATTTCTGACGTATTAGTTTGTTCAGTTAACCGGGTTTTTCAGTTAAGCGGGTTTCAGTTAAGCGGAGCTATTCGTATGAATTTTTGAAAAAAATGCTGCGTGATAAATTCGGTTATTCAATTAACCGATTTTTTCAGTAAAGCGAAGTTTAGATAAGCGGAGTCGACTGTACCGCTTATAAAGGAATAAGGAAATTAACTAACAAATGACGAATCTCGCACCGCGACCAATGATCAAAAGACATAATAATTTGGAACGCTTCCAGTGTTGACTGATTTTGGTATAGTTCCTCCTTCGGAAGTTTATATTATTCCCCTCCGCACAAACTCCTTGACGATAGGTGCGCTCGATCAAGTTGCTTATACTCGAAAACAGTGGCCAGAGACCCAAGGCCAGGCTAAGTAAGTCCTACTCTTGTATCACTTTTCTCAAAATATGCAGTCCCAACAACAGCAACAATCAAGTCCAACCGACGAAAGTAGAACGATCCCTACAAATCCACCAAGTGCTGGAATTCTCATATCAATCTTGATACAACTTTGCTCCTTAATTTTCACAAGCATCGGTGGTTCAGTGGTAGAATGCTCGCCTGCCACGCGGGCGGCCCGGGTTCGATTCCCGGCCGATGCAATTAACTTTTTTTTTCAATTTATTTAAAAACTCACCATATCAAAGAGAAGTTTCCATTTCTGCGTGAAAACAAAGAAAATCCATCATACAATGAAATTCTATCGATAACAACATTTCTACTCACGTCTCGCAGAAGTTCCCTTCGCAGTTCGGCTTCGTCGAATTCCGAATTGAGATCTGTGTGGTCTGTATCGTATACGCCATCATTGACGCACTGAAATTACACAACCGCATTTACCAAACAAACAACCTTCCATTCAATTTAAATTCGAACATACCTGGGACAGCGTTCCAATGGAAACAAACGAACCGGCTATCGTTGATATATGTTCCGCTTCAATTGCCAGTGTTTCCTGTTGGCTGTTACTTGTATTCTGATTTAAATTATCGGTGCCACGCGAACTACACCGATCAAATCCGGTCCACATTCTGAACGTCGGGCTATCTTGTTGGCAGCTTTAATTTTTCCATTCAAACTGTGATCTCCACTAAACCAATTGCTATCTTTGTGCATGCATTGCTAATAAGTTATCGACGGTTCCTAATGTTTACTTGATTTCTGTTCTCGACCTGGATGAAGATTGCTATCGAATCCAATATCTGGTAATCCTGGAAATATGCAAAGAAAATGGAATTAGGTTTAAAACTATTCATGGGGAGAATATCTTAGGTTAACTGAACGGTGATGTTCGTCTGAGCATTGGACTTGTTATGTAGACTCGAGTTCGAATCCCAGTTGAGTAAGGGAAATTTTTACTTCATGCATGCCCTTGGAATGTTTTCAAGAAAGCTCTTCATCGATGAGGGTTTTCTTCCATCGAAGGGGCCAGAGCAAAAATCCCGATTAATCATAGACCAACGGTTGTCAATATCGTAGTCTATTTCATGCTCGGGAAATACTTTTTTCTTTTGTTTTAAAAGTACTACAATAAGACGGCTTTTCCAAGAATCTCTTTGCTGTCCTAACCCTAACTTGCAACCTCCTGTGACCCCAGGGCAACAGTTAACAGCGAAAACAGTGATGACGCTATCAGTGCCATCGAAAATATATGTAAACAAACCAAACATGTAAACAGCCAGCTACCTCCGCACATAAGGATGTCAGTCACATGGTGTCCTTAAAAGGTTATTGATCTTTTCAGACATGACTACGGGCAACAGCAAAACGATTCCAAGTTGAAAAAGCCATAATGTGACAGTTGCCACAAACAAATACACACTCTCACGTGTGTCTCAGCGGCCAGGAGCCACTGCCAAAGTTGTACACGGTACACCCCCTTGTGGGTGGTTAAGCGGGCTGTCTACAACACTCGCTCCAATACCCTTGTATAATTGACAAAATGGAAAATGCACAGGCAGATATAATACACGAATATTTACACTTAAGTTCCACTGTCACTGGAAACTTGAAAGAAAAAAAATCTCGTTTGGCGCAGAATCCCTGCAACAACACACCACACAGTATTGTCTTTTACTGGGGAAGGGGGAAGAGTTCCCCGTTTCGTTGCCCCGAAATAGGCAAATTACAAAATTAAATTTTTAATTGTGTTGTTTGTTGTTGCAGTTGGTCACTAACTCTAATGGTTTGCAACAAAGCACAACTGGTAAATGTACAGAAAATCGATAAATCACTTCACTTTCACAACCCTTCACCCATCCATGCCAACACACAAAGCCACCACAGTGCGGTTCTTGACCAAAATTTGAAAATCGTCGCGGTTTTGTTGGCTCCGCGAACATTCCGTTCGATTAGCAAAAATAATTCGTTTTAAATAACATTTACCAAAAGTGGTGTTTGTGAACTGAATTCCCGAATGTTTACTTCATTCATACACCGGCAGCAGGACAAAACGTGTGTGGAACACCCCCAAACGAATTCGCGGCAAAATGACAACTACTGCCCTTTCAAGCAAGCTGCCAGTACTATTCCTATCCGATGTTCCATCCGTACGAAGGGTTGAATGAACATAAACACCGAAGGGTGGCGAAGCGGTGTACGGTACAGGGTGATGTTCAGTGTTTACCACCACATTTTGCCATATTGCTGGATGGGGGTGGTGGGCGAAACATGCGCAGTAGCTGGACAATAGATGGCATTTGCCATCGCTAGTATTCCTCAGAGAGTGTCGTCTATGAAAATGCGAATCACAAACTCACCCCCACGATATCGGCGATATCTGACGGTTCCGATGCATAATGTATTGACACGCTCCGTCATTCGCATAGACTGCCTGCACATGGTGCATAATTTGGGTGTTTTTATTTTTGTTTTGCACTGTCTTTTTTTTTAATAATTTCGGAATGTAAGACCAGGGGTGGTTTTAGCTTTTGGTATTTTACAATTGAGCATGGAATTCGTGAACCTCGGTCCATTAGGGTCACATGTTCCGGCGGACATTGATTTTAAAAGCGCTAGACGCAGTGTTGCTTAATTAGTTGTTCATATATTCTAGTAATTCGATACAAGTCGGTCGGCTGAACTAATCCTCGCTTACGGCGTTCTCCACTGCATATGAATAGGTGTCACTGCAATTCGAGGCGAACTTGGGCCTTCAACTCGAAACTTTATATACATATGTAGTTAGTACTGTGCTGGCATGTTGCGCACTCGAAGTTGTTTGACGTTCTTTACTACTTGCGTGTATCCTTAGCACAAAGGTTTTCCTGTACGGGGTTAGAAAACTGCAAGACTTTTCATCAGAAATGGCATTATGCTTCAGTAATGTTCAAGTTGGCTTGTCTCGTGATTATTTTCAGAGGCGGAGTCTTGCATATTACTTCGGTTGTAGCCTTTGAATCATTCGACTGTGTACCAATTTGCTTTACATCTGACAGTAGCTTAAGTCCACTTAATTTAACTGATTATTTAAGGTTTTTTGGACTACAGCTTGTCTAGAATTTTTATTTTTAGCATCACGAACTAGATTTTTTTCTGAGGCTGACTGATATGCATTCCACTTTGTTATTCAAATTTGACAGCAACTTAAGTCCACCTAATCCTTTAGGGCTATTTGCACAAAATTTGTGTACAATTTTTATTTCTGCGCTGAGACGACTTAGATTCTGATCAAATTTCTGATAAAAATCCATAACACCATCTGACATAAGCTTAAGCCCATTTAATCTCATTGACTCTTGGGGTTTTTTAACCATTGCCCTACCACAAATAAGATTCTGATCTGAGATCGAAATAAAATGCATAAAAACTTGTAAGTCACATCTGACGTTAGTTTAAGTCCACTCAATCCCATCTACTTTTGCTGTTTTTGGGGTTATATCTCAAATTATAATCTGAGATCAGAAAAAAATGCAAACAACCCTGTATGTCACATCTGACATAAGCTCAAGCCCCCTTAATCCCATTGCGGGACTACATTTGTGTACAGTTTATTTACTTTTAGTGTCACACGTGGGATTTATTTTTAAGATTTAGATTCGGCATTCTGCAACAAATCATTCGTGCGCACGAAAACGTTTCAACGTTTTTGCCTTACAGAATCTGACTGCAGGATTCTTTCTGCTCACACGTCTGGCCGAGAAGCTCGTAGAAATGGTTTTGACTGCGTCTTCCTTGGCGAGTTGTCATAAAACGTTCGTAAATGTGCCTAAATTTCGAGACTAATTTTGTCAATTTCTCGGGGTTGGTTACCCAATCATCAGTCAAAGTCTGAGGCATCTAATAGGCCCCAAAGTGAAAATTTGAAGAGAAGTTCGCTTGATTGCATCTTCATTTTTCGATCGATCATAGCGATGCCCAGGATAAAACAAAACCAAGCCGATTGCAGCAGCTTCATGGTTTCCAGAAATTAAACACATTCTTTCTGCTTTCTTTATACATCAAATGTTAAGCTATAGTAGCATAATAGTATATTATTATTAGAAGAAAAGAGGAGAACCAAACAAAAACAAACACGAAGAAATGACGATTTCATTTCTTTGAATATGTGCGTGCGTAGGATTATGAAATAAGAACACAGTAAGTTAACAACTAAAGGGAAATTCAAATGTAAAACTAACAAAATAAAAGTTGAAACTACTTTGTGTGGGCACATTAAAATAGATTCTCTTTGTTTTGCTTGTTGAACGGCGCGAGGACTGGCGAGTTTTTACGGGAATTCGGCTTGTGGTTGTTGGGTGGCACTTTCAAACTCAAATATGGTCCATCTCGGTTTTTGTTGGACGGATCTTTGCAGTTCTTCTCGGATGAGTTCAATTCGATGGGTGTGGAGTTTAGTATTACCTCTGAGTCGGATAAATCGGCACCTATTTCGCTATCCTGTAACGAAAAATGTAGTTTGAGGTTAAGTCATGTCTTGAAAGATTAGAGAAGAGTGCTGAAGAGATCGCGAAAGCTACCACGCGTTTGTGGCACTCATGAAGGAAACATCTAGGATACTACGACTAAATCCAACCGCTTACCTCATTAATGGTCATCTCCAGGTCCGACCAGTCATTTTCCTGCCGCAAACGCTTCACGATTTGGGTGTGCGGCGACGTTGATGCCAACGCCTTGGGATATACAAAGTCTCGCTTCGACGGTGTTTGACCTAAGGCACACAAAGTTAATGTAACCACTTAAAATACTTATCCCCCAAAGGAACTCACCAGTTGGAGCGTATGTCTTCATTTCACGCGTCCGGAATGTGTCGACAGTTTCAACGCATTGCCTCATCTGTGCATGGTACACATTGGCATAGTCCTGAACGTTATTCTTCAAGGACGTGGTGAACGCCAAATTCTGCGTGTCATGCTCTTTCAGACGCGTATTTTCCTGCTTCACAATGCTACGCACCGATTCGCATTCGCCCGACAATTCCGCTGCGTATCGATCGCGGATGCCGTCGAATTCCTTTTGATGTGCGGCAACTGCTGTATTAACCTGCTCACAGTTGCTTTCAGCCGACTGCTGGACCTTGTCCAAGCGCGCAGCCACATCGTTATGCATCGCATCTTGTTGGCTAAGCACCACGCGCGACACAGCAGTGCAACTTTCAAGAGTTTTTGCAGCATCGCTATTGAAGGTGTTGCAGACGTTTTGCAGGTCGCCCATCACATGCTGCTGTGCTACACAGAACTGATCGGCAGTGGTCAGCTCCTCCTCTAGCGCGTTTTGAATCTTCTTCTCTGTGACTTCCAGGTTGCCAGTCACATCCGTGATGGTCTCAGTGAGAGCACGATCTTCGAGGTCCATCAGCTGCATTTGTTTAACAAACTCGGTAAGAGCATTCTGACGGCGGGTGGTCAATTCATTTCTAGCGTTCACGTTCGCGTTTAGTTTGACGATTTCTGCTTCGAATGAAATATTCGAATGTTGCGAGATTCCTTGGAGACGGTCCTTTAACTGGTTCGTGTGCGTAGAGTGCTTTGTATTGCTTTCGACGATCCGTTCTGTGACTTTTTGGTTTGTAGTTTGAATGGACGCTCGTAGGTGGTCGAGGGAGGACTGCATTTCACCAAGACGCCGTTTGAAATTTGTTCTCATTTCGCCTTCTTTTGTGCGCAGCTCAGACAGCATTGTGGTTACGGTGGACTTGTGATCGGAACTTGTCGTGGAGAGCGATGTCAGATGCTTCTTCACGCAGTCCGTGAATGACTCGAGAGATTGGTGGTAGATGCCAGAGACTGAATCGACCCTTTCCATCGCATTGGTGACGAATTTATCCTGGTGTTTAGTGTTGTTGGCGATTTCCTCGATAATCAGCTCCAAATGGGAGCTGTGGTCCTTGTGTAAACTGTGCAGATTCTCGTCCATTAGTTCAAATGAGTCCCGCATGCGATTGGTGAACTGCTCACAGGCGGTCTGAATTTTAACATCTACGTCGCGTCGGCGATCAATCGTGTTCTGAAAGGAAATAGTTAGTTGTTTTTTCTGTGTGACAGAGGAGAGTTTTGAATCGAACTTACGTGTAACTTGACTGTGTCGCTCGTAGCAATATCAGCAACTTCAATCAACTGCGAGGCCTGGTTCAGCAGGACCTCCTCTGTTTTCACGTGACTCTGCAAGAGAACCTTCTTCTCTTTGTACCTCCGCTTGGTTGTTGTCAACACCTGAAAGCAACAAGGCTCATATACTACACGGTTCCCCCTTTCATCTAGTTCTAGACAATACGAACCTTTTTGGTGAGCTGCAGTTCGCCGCGTGCTTTCGACAAGTAAGTCTCCTTCTTCATCAGCTCCTCGGTCTTTTGCACCAGATTGAAACTGACTTCATTGAAGACCTTCTCCTTGCTTGTTAATTCGTCTTTTAACGCCTTCAGGAGCAGCACCTTCTCGTTCAATTCCCGATTCTGCGAGTCCAGTTTGAATTGCAGATCATTGTATGTTTCCTCGGCGAGGTAAATTCCATTCTTATCCCTCGCTGCCATCAAATCCCGCTTCAGTTTATCAATCTCTTCCGTGTACTCCTTGAGTACTGTCTTCTTGGTGAGCTTCTGGTTTACTTCCGGGCGATTCTGGATGTTCTTTGCTCGATGGGCATACTCCAGGGTGCTGAGAGTTTCCTCCAAGTCCTTGTGACCGGGCGATATCGTGGCGATAATGGATGTTTTTGTGCGACCACCCAGTGACTCCTGCAACAACCGAGTCAGCTTCGATTCGCGGTAGGGTATATGTGGAGTGCGTTCCACTAGAGCCGTGATAACGCGACCCAGCGTCAACAGCGATTGGTTGATGTTGACAGTTTCTCTTGTGCGGATGCCCTTTTCGTTGCCTGCCTTCGATACGTTCTCACTGCCAGCCAAGTCGACAAGATTGAGTTTACCAGTCTTGAGCATCTCCTCGCCATCCATTCCATTTTCTTTGATGTGCACTAAAATCGAGAACACTGTGTGCGAACGGGATGATTGAGCATTCATTAGAGTAGTCGCGGTTTTTCGGCGCTCCTTTCCCTTCTCGAGCAGTTTGTAGACGTCATCTTTACTGTGCACCGGAATCTCTTCCAATCCCTGAATGATGACCGAACCCTTTTTTGTGCTATCGTCAAAGATGCGTATTTTTGTAGCGTCTTCCGATGCCAGAAGGTCGCACAGTTCCTCGTTGTACAGCTCTAGGTATGATATTCTCATCGAGAACTCCAATTCCATCATGCGCAGCTCGTCGAATAAATGACTCAGAGCCCGAGGGATGATGCCGATTTCGGAATCCTAAAAAAACACAAGCTATAAATATAAAATCTGGAAAAAACAACCAAGATTAGCAACTTACATCCTCCCAAGACGACTTCAGTTCAGCACATTCCGTGCCCACCATTGTGTGCGTCTTTCCAGTTCCCGTTTGGCCATACGCAAACACAGTGCAATTGTAACCAGACAGGACTTCCTCTATAAGAGGTCCAACAACGGCCTCGTACACCTCATGCTGTTTCGAATCTGGCCCAAATGTCCGATCGAATGTGAATTTCTTTGTCAGTTTAGTGTCGACATTGTGACGAGCGACAATTTCTCGAGGTGCGTGAACTTCGATTACCTCAGATGAACGAATTCCCTTCTCTCGAGCATTGATTGGCCTGGATGTTTGGAAAATTGTATAAAACCAGAGTTTAATTGGAAACGGAAGAAACTGTACCTGACGCGGACGTAAACTTGAATATTTTGGTTTGGCTTGTTGGCCCTTGTTAGGCTTGTGCCACTGGAACTATTCATTTTTGACAGGTTTAAATAGTTTTTCACCTTTTTAATGTTCTATTCTACGGCTATCCACAAGTTTGAAGAGAAACCCACAAAATTATCCGAGTTTTAGGGACTTTTTTCGACAAGTTGTTCAAAACGATGTTCAAGCGAATTGCTGTCAAATTTGAATATGCACCGAAATATCCGTTTGGAAAAATGAAGTTTGATTTGGGCATTTTGCGATGCTGGCGGCATCTCGCGGTGAACACACTTTTCTGTTGTGTACCAAAGTGATACCAATTCATTTTTTGGTGATGTAATTCCCATTTGGAAATATGGATACAAAATCATTGATTTAGTTTGAATTTATCTCTTTTCTTAGTCAATGGTTATTCCAGATTTAACCAATGATATTTTTTACATATAGTTTATTGAGTACGAAGTGAAGAGAAATCGCTGGCTCTCTAATATTTGGAAGAAATTTGTAGACCGCTGCGTGAAATCCGAATGCTTTTCTCATGAATTCTATATAGCTTTTGAAGCCCGTTTTCTAGCATAATTTTAAAACAATCATTTTTACTTCTTTTGGTAGTTTATCACAACACTCTGTGATTCATAAGGTCTAATTAGAGAAAATGGGCTACCGAACTTTGATGAATTCCTGTCGGGATGTTGTCGTAGTTAGGCACTCGTCCATTTTTGTTCTGCTTGTATCAATTCGGAAACAGCAATACCATTCAGTTTTTATTTGTAAAAGCCATAATTTGGTGTTTCTTGATAATCTGCACCATCTGTAGCCGCCCGAAGTATATCGCTTCAGAGTTGTTCTTATTGTTTGAAGCAGCATTATTGAGGGCATGAGAACGATTCTTCGGGTGGTTTATTTCCTTTAGGCATCAGGAGTAGATTATGTAGTTGGAAAAGCTCTGGAAAAACTCTTGTCAGGCACTTTTGCATTACTTGGCTTATATTTTTTAAGACAGCTAGTTTTAGTACAATATGTATTTGGGAAGGGAATCCACTGGCACTGATTTATTTTATGCAGTCCACAAAACATCCGAGGGTATAAAACAGTCCGATAAAAATTCTCCACTTCAAATCTTTGAAAATTTTATCATATTGAAACTTGTGATTTTCCAATTAAGGAGAAGATTTCTCAACCTTTGTTGCTTGATTTTATACCCATTCATGAACATTTCAATTGCTGAACACATCCATTCACAACTTACCCAGTATTTCGCGCTGAATGCGCTAAACTCAATACGCTTTTACATTTCATTTTCAGTGTTATTATTTATATTTTTTCATAAGTCCCAATAAAATCCATAATGTCCGACGAATACGATTGTGTCTCAAAAAATAAACTAAAACTCAAGGTTAAGGATAGTTCAGAGAAGAAGAAAAAGAAGAAGAGCAAGGATAAGAAGAAACTCCAGCAGGCAGTGGCAGCGACTTCGTTTGTGGAGGAAACCAAACCTCCAGAAAGAAAACTCACAAAAGCAGAACTATCTTTCAAGGAAATGCAAGAGAAAATGGTAACAAATGTTTATAAATAGTACACTAATCCAGATTACTGATGAATACACTTTTTTTTGGCAGCAAACCAAACGAATTCTGGAGAAAGCATCGCTGACGCATAAGCAACGGGTAGAGAAATTCAACGAGCACTTGGACTCCCTGACTGAGCACTTTGACATTCCAAAGGTTTCATGGACCAAATAAGTTGAGTGACTTTTATTGTTTTGGATATTTTATGTTCTTGGAAATCGCTTCAACGGAAACGAGTGGCAAAGTGATCTGAAGTTGTTTCTATATTTTACAATTCTATAGTGTATACTATAATATATATGTTCCATTTATAGTTTACGAAATTGTGTATGTACTCATTTTTGTTGGACGGTTGGTGTCTATAGGACGCTGCTTTGATACTCCTTAACTAAGAGGTGCAATTATTACTAAAATCTAGACACGATAGATAAGAACACTGACATAGACTAACCAGTCTATGACACCGATGTCCAGCATTTCTCAATTGATTATTCGCAGACAAGGAAGAGTGAATACCTCGTAACCAATAAATTTCGTTATTGTATCCAAGTCTCATATAAAATTAACGCACTCGCCGACAACAGGCACTAGTCAATCTAGTAGAGCGTCGCCAATAATCCATATCATTGCCATTTGTCTGCTCAGCTTAGCTTACCCAGTCTGTGGTTCACTAAAATCCTGATGCGACCATCGCACCCATCTTATGCGTTTATAAATTTAGGATCTGTGCTTGTCACATTTGATTCTACAAGAGCTAAATCGCAGCAGCCAAAACCCTTACAGCTCCGGTACAGAACCGCCACCATCAAAGCGCTTAAAAGACCAAAAACATTTCAACGTAGTAAAAATTAAACCAAATAAAACTTATTTTTAGAAAACTTTATTATCCTCAAGGAAAACAAAGAGCGACAGAATCCATCTGCCTCATTCTGCGACCAGTTTAATCTTCCTCTTCTTCAGCTGCTCCGCTGCCTCCGGTGTTCTTCTTCATGTTCTTCCTCTTCACGCGACCTGGACGGCCACCACCGAAGGGCGATTTCAGTGAGAAGTCGATGTGCTTCTGCGAGTCCAGGCGCACAACGAATGATGGAATATTGACCACTTGCTTGCGGACACTGCAATTACAAATCGGAGAACATAAGTTAGAACAAATGAAAGTAATGCTGGCAGTTAAATGGAATCGAGTTCAGTGACTTACAACAGATTTGCTTTTAATGCAAATACCAAAGACGTTGAAAGCCGGTACAGTAACACTGTTCGACTTCCAAGTGGTCTTACTGAACAAACCAATAGAATCTCTGGGGCGAGTTTTCATGGATATTTACCGGATATGTCTCTGGCGGATCAACACGCGTGCATGATGGATGGACTTGGCCAATCCCAATTTGAACACCTGAGTCTGGAGACGACGTTCCAAGAAATCTTCGATCTTCAAACCCAACACGTAATCGAGCTTCATGCGAGACTCATCGAGCACACCAATGCGCACTAATCGACGGAGCAGAGCGTTACCTAAGGAAAGACAATTCGAAATTAGTACTGAAAGCAACTCGCATATACGAAAAGAATGGAATGGTATCAGATAATTGGTTTCAACAAAGTTGTTTTCTGCCAAGAAGTGTCAGAATAAATTATTAAGTAAATCATCACTGGTAGCACAACAGCAGTAGATTATTTTGCACTTACCTTGGAACAATCTCTTCTCGTCCTTCTCATCCAAAGTGAGGAGTTCACGAGCAGCCTTACGGATTTTAGCAAGAGCATATTTCACCCTCCAGACCTCGTGCTTGTTACGGAGACCGTACTCGCCGATAATCTTCAATTCCTGGTCCAAACGTGCCTTCTCATAAGGACGACGTGGAGTCACATAGGTCTTCGAAAAGACGGATGGGATACGTCCGTTCACCATATTGTTACTGTTCTAAACCGATTACTGCAAGAAAGCAGAACAAATTAGGGGTTAGAAAAATCCAACTTTATTTCACACATCACAAGAGAATTTCAAAAGATTCGTTGCAGTTCATCAAGTACAAATATAAATTGACAGGAATTGATAAAAATTTCAATGAAATACGAAATAATTTACAGAACATTTGAGGAAATTAAATTCGGTACATACGTTCGGTTTGACTATTCTGCGATGAAAGAAAGAAGATTCGCGGTTGTCAAATCGTTGTGGTTTTACATGGGAATGAAACGCGATAGCAATTGAGCAAATCTATTCCAGGAGGGGTGTGTTCACAAATATTTAAAATCTATTACAATTGAAATATGAATTGTGGTTGGTGAACAACAAATCAAAGAAATAGAATTGGTATCACTTGAATTGTTAAGGGAAGGCTATTCAATAAATCAAATTCTAAGCTTCTAACTTGTACGAAACACTTTTACGGTTCTTTGAATATGGAATGCTTAAATGCGTCAGAAATAAGAATTAGGGACAGAGTTGTAGTAAAATGGGCAAAATGAAGAAGCCTAAAGACAGGATATTGCGATAACAAATGATAGGTAGATACCTAGTTTAAGGCAAATTAGGTAGTTCAATAAAAATGTTTGCTTGTCAAGCGTTAGCTTAAGTAGTAGGGCCTCGTCTGGTTATTTAGCGCAAATTTATGACCGGAATACAAATTTCAGTATTCATGATTCGGTGTAACAGGCCTAGTAAAATTAAAAATTTTATTTTTTTGTTTATTAGATAGTGAAGAACACACTTTTTCTAATCTCTAGCAACATTAACGCAAATCTGGGGGCAGACAGTAACACTGACAATTGGCGAACTGTCAAGAGGATATACTTTACTCTGTTGTACAGATAAAGTGATAACGTTTAGCGAAACTTTAGTCAGTATATTTTGCGATTTTAGTGCGAAAAAGAAGTCACACTTTGTGAATGATGCGAGTTCTTGCATCGGATCGTGAATAGATTTAACGAAGAACTGACAAAAAAATGTTGGTAAGTGATTCATGAAAAATCATTTTTTCGCTTTCAGATGAAGATGAGTACGAGTAGGGAGTAGCACTTTAAACCGAATCAAACCTCTCTCCAAAGTCCAAATCCCAAAACCTGTGAAAGCTGGCCGGTACGCGCCAAAACAATTACCCCTCCATGGTATCGCACATGCTCTCCGCAGCTAAAGCAGCAGGCAGACGTTCATCAAAAGCAAAACTAAACAAAGCAGCCCCAGTCTGCAAAGCGAACACGTTGTGCGCGCCCCATTCGATTGGCCACAAAACATTGTCACTCACACATTCATGTGGTTTGTCTATCGGCACAGGCAGCCATCTGTTGGCACATTTGTGCAGCCTACGAGAAACGAGAGCCTCATTCTGAGAGAGAGAACGAAAATAACGCACAGCAATAGCAAACAGCAAAAGCACAAGCAGAGTGCACAACGACAGCACAAAAGCAGTGTTGCCAGGCAAAATGTTAAAATCCAGTCAGATTTGACTGTTTAACTGGATTTTATCTGTCCAAATCCAGTCAAACATTTAGAAAAAAAAATCCAGTCGAAAATTAAAACAGCTATATATTTTTTTTCAACAATTTTTTATTTATTTTATGGCTAATGAAAACAAAAAAATAAGTCGTACTTAATTTCACAGCACTAATTTCTTATAATCAATTAAAAAAATAAATAAATTATTAATTTTAACTGGTAATGAATTATACAATTAAATTAAATTAAATGCAGTCTTCTGAGTCTGTGTCATTGCTTTCTATTGCTTCCATTTCTATATTTTGATATATAGTATTCTTTCCAACTTTTTTTATAATTTCCTCAGGTATTTCAAAATTTGTACAACATGTTTTTTTATCTCGCAAATTTTTTCTTATTGTCAAAATAGAGTTGGTTAACAACAATGGCATCCGATTTCGTTGCTTAGTTTTGACCAAATTTAACTGACTAAATATTCTTTCCACTGCGGCATTCGAAATTGGCAAAACTAAAACAGAAATAGCAAACTTTGCGAGATCTTGAAATGGATTTTCTCCACTAGTATCTTTATAGCTCAAAACTTCGCACCAGAATGGAAACAGTATTTCCTTTATATTTTTCCATCGAACCAGGAAAAGATTATTCCACTGACTTAAAATGTTGTCTCGTAAAACTGGTTCCACATTGATCTCTTCTAGGTTTGCATTGGAGGTGAATATTTTTTTTAGAGTCAAAAAAATAAATAACAGTCGACTTGATTTCCGTTTAAAGACTAAAAAATCAAGTCAAAAAACACAGTCGGCTGGATTTGATTTTTTTTCAGTCAAAACCAACAAAATCCAGTCAAATTTGACTGGAACACAGTCAACCTGGCAGCACTGCACAAAAGACAAAACGAGCGAACTTCATAAACAACTAAAAAACTCAACGCACACTAAAAATACAGAACTGGTCTGAATGTGTTCGGTTGGGAATTGGTTGGGGTGTTTGGCATTCTCTGTGTGTGTGTGCGTCGGTGTGGTATTTTGAATTTCTGGTTTAGTTGGCTTCGATTCTACTGACAGTTGTTGTTCGGCGGTTACACAAGTAAGAGCGTCATCTTTGTCCTCGCGCGAGTGTCTGTCAATGGCCTAAGTTACGCGTTCGATTCGCCTTTATCTCTGGATTCAGCCTACACCCACTGAGCTCTTCCGTCGTGGTCGTTGTCTTCATCTCGTCGTCGTCTCCGTCGTCGCCGTTCTTGTCTGTGGCAACTAATTATTTATAGTCGGGACAACATAGTGTTTGATTTGGATTGGTGTGTTTCATCAGCTATTTTATTTAGTCCGGCTGATAGTGAAAGGATTCGAGAAGTTGGCGCGTCCAACGAGTTTACCATAACCGCCCCCAGTATACCTACATTTATCTACATATCCGCTGTTGAAAGTGCGAATCGACTATAGCTGCCTGAAATTAGGTAATTTAGTGACCGTTACGATTGTATACATATTTGAATTCAGTTTACGCGCTCTGTGTGAGGTTATAAATAAATATTTTGTTGAAGAATGCGTTGGGCCATGAGATGCACACAAAAAGGAAAAGCATGCGGGGTACTGCTGGGGCTCCCTCCGTTTCTATTTTTATAACAATTTTTGTTGGATATCATTCTGATCCCCCACCGCTTTGTTGTGTGCGATGGCGACCGCCGCTGTTGCTGATGCTGCAATTTATTACGAACGCCGCACACGGAGAAATAACCCAAGACAAAGAATCTACATATCGTCTCCATGTATTTCCTCCCGCGACGATATATTCTGCTTGTCTCCTTCGCCTGTCTTTATACTGGCGCAGTGGCTAAGGGATATGTTCATGTTTGCAGGCAGGGCTTGACACATGGTTACCCGCGGGCCAGGCCTCTTCAAATGATTGTCAGGTGGGGGTAAACAGGGTAGTACTGTAGTACACTTTGAGTTTTGCACAGGAGCTGCAACGATCCTTAAGGAGAGTTATCAACTATAGGCAACTGGTTATGTGGTAAACTAAATATTGGTTTCATTATTTATGAATCTATCAACCATTTGAGTGCGTTTTTAGCAACTAGAGATGTAAGTGACCAAGGCATACTATTGGGCGCAATTTTAGGACCATATCTTGCTTCTAGTGATTTTATAACTAAGCAGGAGAGGTCCTGTGTGCTTGGAGAACTAAAAACGATCTTCACACAGCTCAGTGGTCTTTTGCATTCCACATTCTATATCCGTCGGAGCTGAAAAACACTTTGCTTAATAATGAATAGTAAATTTTCTTTTAGCCTTACTGCGAGCTAGCCATAGCCTGCCTTACACCCTTGGCTTTAGTTCTTCTTACCATTTCCTCTTTTGGATTATCCATTTGTCTTTCGGCAGACCTTTGTGGAGATTGAAACAGTTCTGTGAAGGAATGTAGATGCAGGTTGTACTGTTGGCCCTTAGAAATCGGGCGTTAATCTGCAGGGCACTCATTCCGTAACTTTTCAGACGATTATCGTTGAAACGATAGATCTCCAAAAGTAGCAACTAAGTGCCAAAATTACGAGTTTGAGACCTTAATCCAATTCATTTTCCACAAATATAATGAAAGCTGACGATAGTGAAACAAATTCGGCCAAATATGACTTCTTATGGTCACCAAAGTTTCAAAAACGATATTGTCCCGACGAATATTGTTATGCGGATACAGCCCCCAGTATATATTTCTGATTTGTGAGCTTCCAAATCTTCCAAATTCCCCAATTTCTGAAACAACCTCCCTATAAGACCAGTTACTGGACATAAAAACACATTAAACTGCTTTATCGCCTTTATGACAGATAAGCAACACTCATGAAATAAGTACCTGCATTAAAACGCATTCAAGGTATTTGCTTCCGAGTTGACATTTCACAGATTTGACAGCGATCTGACAATTTCAGGTAGTTTAACCAAATTTTAGAATATTGAATACAATATTGAATTTTCCAATGCCAATGTGGAAACAGATCCATTGTATCAATATGACAGCGATGTCAAACGATTTTTGCGCTCATTTTGGAAACAAACGAATAAGACATCAGAATTCCTCGTATTCTAGCTGTCAGTTATCAGCCGCAGGTTCATAAAAAGCGTGTCAAGTGTATTAACTACGAATAGATTGCGACAAGAAAACTAAAATTCACAGAAAAATCGTTTAATTTTAACCTAGGTATAACCACTGCAGTTCAGACCTTTTTTATCACAAAATTTTTGGAAGATATTCCTCTAAGACCCATGATAAGATTGTTAAGAGTTTATCTGTCAATTTAGTTGTCAAAATGAAACCATTTTTATTTCGCTCAATCTTTCTTACGTCTCGCAGACTATTCTTTACTTAATTTTTCAATTTTTTACGACAAAGTGAATGCGCATTTGTCAAAACGAAAAATTAACAAAATGTCATTGATTTCTGGTTAAAATTCGGTTGCGCTTGCTACCATATTCCAAGTAATTTGTGAATAGAAAAAGAGTTCATTTGGAATGTGATGACTGATGACATTTACTAGAAGAAATGTAACACTTTTGAATATGTACCAAACCTTCCCGTGGCTCACAAAGGGTCCACCATAACTGCTGAATGACCGCAAAAAGGTTGCGCCATCCTGCCTTAAGTCAGCAAAGCAGACCCATTTGCAAAAAATGCTAATTTATTTATTCTATTCCACAATTTTTTTTAAATTTATTATTATGTAGAGGTGTGCTTTTTTGACTTCGTATTTTCTTGTTGATATTCTGTATTGGGAATCGGTGCTGCGAGAATCTAAAAATAGTGACCACCGTGGATACTCGTACGTGTAGTACCTTCTTTCCTTTGGACTTTGCTGCTGCGCTTGTTTTTTGCCGTTTATCGAATGAAAACGAAAATGGACACGACCATAGGTGAAGAACTCTGTGTATATTTTTCTCCGCCGTTCCTGATCTTCAAGTTCCTCAGATCATGCCTCTTTGTTTCGTTTTTTTTTCATCTCCGCCGCGCAGCAGCGTTTGGCAGGTTTTATGTGTATATACACGAGAAGTGATCAAAAGTGCTACTTTTTGTAAGCGTCCAAATGCCATGGACACTGCCTATAGTTGCAACTTTGGCTGTGGGACTGTTCTTGGTGGATAATTTCGTTTTCATTGCAAATTCTTCTTTGTATTCACATTCTTGGCTTGCTGCACCTATATTAGTGATTATGTTGGTTTCGACGACGCCTGCAATGAAGGCTTCAATTTGGAAGCACATAGGTCTTGAACAGCATTCGAAGCTGGGATGCCATTACATAAGCGATGTCTTGTTGGTGCAGCTTGCGGGGTCTGACTTTGAATACATCAGCGGTGAACCGACAAAAGCTTTGCTTCAGCAGCACCACCACCAGCTCTCATAATTGCCAGACATGGTGCAGAAAACAAAATCTCAGGTATCTGACAGATACAACCTAGAGTCGAAACGAGTTTTTCATGCCCAGCCCGACATGCACGTGCACAAGGGGAGCCTATAGCCACTTGCGCATGTACAGTCATAATTTAGTTTACGAACTGTCTCTGTGTGAGTGTTCGGTGTTCCACCTGAGAATGAGGAGCATAGAAAACCACAAACACAAAGCTTGTACTCGTATGTAGGCATTGCAAGAAAATCTATTCCCTCAGCAGGAGAATCGCGGCTGATCTAGGGCCTAGACTGTAGGGTTTTATGGTTCGCGCACACACATGGGTTTCGCTTACGCATCGCGCTGCAAAGGTGCAGCAGCTGCCTGCAGTATAGAGTGCATTTTTTCTTCTTTCTCTTTACCTTTGTTCTCCACCTGACTGACAGAAGGTGAAGGACCTCGACACAGCAATTAGACTTGCACTACACAGAGTTAGTTGTTTAGAGGTTGTCGGATTGTCGACTTGCGGTTGGCGGTAGCCTGGCCTGACCATTTGTAGAACGTAAGCTATGATATTTGTTCTTGCACAAAGAAGGTTGGTGGACTCTGCAGCAACCATCTTGATGATAACAATAACTCGGGCTGAAGAAGTGCGGTGGGGCACAAGAAGAGGCCGACAAGTTGAATGCACTGGAAGTAGCTAATAGTTCCTATTCTGGATGTAGCTATACTTGGTCTTGGTTCACGATTATGGAAAATGTGGATGGACTGCATACATGAAGGGGGAGACTCTGAAATTAGTAGTTACATGGAAAGGGGTTACTTTGTCTGAAAGTAAAAATTGTGTGTGTGTGTTCTCGATTTATTGGTAAATACTGTCGTTTAGGAGAGGTAGATGTCGTGCTGGATTTTCTGAAATTGAGAGTATTTCGATTGCAAAATGATAGCGCGGACGTGTGATTAGAATTATGTGAATCGGACTCGAAACCAGGTTAAGCGAGGACTCATCGGGTGAAAGTGGTTTATGCAAGGTGAAGTGGATTCTCAATTAAGTTGTTATCCTTGACGCATGCAATTTGGAAACCTGATGTAGCGGCGTTGAAAAAAAGGACTTAGGGGTACTGGATGAAGTAGGTTGAAAAGCTCACTTTACTCCATTCTAAGATCTATAGTCGTTTTAAGTTAACTAAATTTGTCTGGCTAAAGTATGTGAATGCAACTGACTAAATTGCCACACGATAGTCATGGGTATGCACTGATTTAGGATTTTTTTTTTTTAAATACTCTACTGCTATTATGATGTAGAAGTGGTACATTTTTGTCAAACTTGTAGTCAAAGGAAGTCTTTGTAAGACTTGCCAAACTTCCTTATTGTAAAATAAGTCAAAAATGATTTGGTTGGTACTGTTACTGATTCATAAACGTCAAACTGCTGACGTGATAAATCCAGGCGACAGCCATCTACCGGACGTAGTAAACATAAATATTTTGAACGTAGCCAATAACGCGGTACTTGGACTGTTATTCGTTTTTTTAAATCGTTCATTTGTCGTTTTAGATGTCGTCCTCGTCATACGTCGAATTAGAATTTGTGGAGAATTATAAGAACTGCGTTCTGTGTCCTCATAGATTTCTGTAGCAATATCTTCTTACACAAATAAGAAGCTTAGCAAAATATAAATGTAGCTCATAGTTGCTTTGACAAGTGCTTTCGAACCAGGTGGAGTTCTGACCATAAACTGACTATTAGTTTATGGTTTTGACCATTTCTCTTTTATGGCGAGGGCTCTTTTGTTTGCCATCGACTGCTTACGTTTTTATAGTTTTAAGTAGCAAACGTAAACAGATTATTTTTAAACCAATTAGGTACCTTAGAACGTCATAGATAATCCAATCCATCACTGTAGTCTTCAGAGGACCGTACCGATGACTGCATATAAATAGCTTCATCTATTTCCAATTTGAAAAGCTTGAAGTTGTGTTTCTTACCGACTTCGACAAGACAAGTCTGAGGCCGACCAAAGTAAAACTATAGACAGTTTTATTTCTCCCTGAGTTTCATAAACTTCCTATAAGCAAATGCTATATTTATGGAACCTTTCGGACTGTGATTGCCTGACAGAAATGTAGGGCAAAACGAGTGCAGCCATTAAATAAGCACACCTCTGCGTTGTTGCGGTATTTTAGTAAAATTAACTTACGTGTTTAAAGAGGCCATCATCTCTCTGTCTTGTCTTAAACTTAGGCTGCCAAAACTAAGTGCAGAAATGATGAATCTCCGCTAGTCTAATTCAAATTTGCGCTGACATTGCGCCATAATAATAACAAATTTTAGTCTCGACTTTAAATTTACGGAAGCTCACAATTGTAAAATTTGTATGGAAAATATAGCCACTGTTAACTCCTAAAATTTAAAGCCGAAACTAAAAATGTTTATTGGTAAGGCCCATTGACTTAAACGTAGCGGCCACATTGCTGTCTCTCGGCGATTAAATCCTTCAAAATGTAGTAGAGCCCAATGTCGACAAAGGCTCTTAGGATTTAATTATCCAACTTCTGAATTAGTTTTTTGAAGTAAAAGCACAGGTATCGTAAATTGTCCGCCAAAAACGCTGTACTCGTATTCAAACAAAACGTGAAATGAAAGACAGACATATTCACATATTTTACTATCACTGTAAGCGCTCGGTTCGATTCCACGCAGTTTGCCTAACAGTTGAACAGGCTCTTCGACTGTTCGAAAAAGTATAGTAAATACGTAAATCTAGCAGTATTGATGCACTTTCTTTTGAGAGTACTTCCGAAACCTAATTGGCAAATCTGCGACTCTAACAAAATTGACGAACGTTGCGGTTTCAAAGTGGTGACAACTACATACTTTGGGTATGGCTATTAGATGCTAAAATTGTGTCCAACACCATTTTAATCACGACCTCGTACACTTTTGCGGTCAAATCGAGGGTAAATGCGCATGATTCGCAAATAGAACTTTTAAGTCGGAGTCTTGAGTGGTCTTCTCTTTTGCATTTGGGATTGATTGATGTAATGAGGTTAATGCGGGGTTTATGTTAATTTTCATTCAAAATCCATTTAATTTGCATAAATCTAGAAATATTCATTAGGGTGCTGGACGTAAGTCCATCTGCTTATTTTGTTTGTGACATTCAAGAAAGGCATCAGCAGAAGTGATAGTACGTTGCAACTTTTTGCTGCCACCTGCGGCAGTCTGTATCTTCAACAGTGACAACTGATAAATAATTTTTTAATTCACGGTGCGTTAAATTTCTTTCCACTCTTCCAGTTCTCCAATTCCCCAGATACACCTTCGTAATTGAAAAGTTCGTCGGGTGTCTCCTTCCCCTGTCTGAGCTAAAAATATAAAAAAATAAATCTCAAATTACGTTTTCTCATTAATTTACCGCTCTAGTTGATCAACGAAAATATAAACCCGAAGCTTTTTGGCGAAATGACACCCGCCAGTCGAAATCAGAAGTGAAATTATAAATGAATTATACATTTTATTTAATTAGGTGGCTTCAAAGGAAAAGTTAAATCTAGTCCCTTAGTTCATGCCGAAAGGAATATATTTTTTTTTGCGAAAGACAAAAGGCATTTCTTTGCTCGCTGCGGAATGGGGTCTATTTACATCTGACTTTATCTCTCCTTCGGTCTGAATTTGAAGGCAGAAAGTCGAGAATTATTCTCTCACCCACCCTTTTCTGTTGGGTGTAAGTGTTGTAAAAAAAGATTTTCACCGAACGAGCCCAAACTCATGTGGTAACGAAATAAAGATCAAGAACTTAAACCTGAAAATCCCCACAAAAGAAATTCTTCTCGCTTGTGGCCGGCAGCGGCGGCGGCGTGGACTATTTGGATGAGTCGCGTCTGCTGGTCCCAGTTTTTTGTTCTTTTTGTTAGTCAGATTGTGTATACCTATATCTTTGCTCTTGTGTTAGTTAACCTGTCAAGACCAGGTGTGTTTGCCCAAAATCTGTACACAGGTATATGTAGTCCAAACGGCTTGTGCAGCTCCTCCAAGTGAGACTGGGGCGGATATCTCTTCTCCCCGAGCGTCGGCCGGCACGGCCAAAAAACAACGACGAGTGATTCGTTTCGTTCTTTGTGTCATACTGTAATCGTTATTCTCTTTGAATAATATAATCCCCGTTGCGTATCTTGTGTCTGGAATTTCTCGGTAGGTATAAATCCACCAGATCCCCGATACGTCACTCACAGCCAGTTTGTTGAAAAGTTGAGAAAAGTTTTTATTTCATTGGGCTTTTGTTTGAGAAGATTCACCTTACACAAAGAGAATTATCGCCGTCCAACCGTTTATTTTTTCGGGGACAGTTTTCATCAGGTTATTGGACACTTATTAGAAATTTCCTTCACTGCTCCGACATGCCTTATGGCAATTGATTTGAGTTTCAACGCACAAAACACTGATCAGATGGTATTTTTCTTCTTTTTCATTTCCAGATACGCTTTTGAAGTCGAAGCGAGAACTACAAGGAATGGGAAATCATAATAATTAATCAACAACAAGAAGGAGGCACAACTCGATCTCGAACACAGCAAACGGCCGAGGAAGCGTGTTCATGTTCATATCATTTTATGTTATTTTGAAATCATCATCGTTCGTGTTCCGAAACTGCTTTTTTTAATTCGTCTATAATAATTCGTTTTCTAGAACAAAAAAAAAAAGAATAAGAAAACAAATTCAAAAATAAATGCTTGCTCAAAGATATCGTGAATAAATTTCGAAAGAAAAAAACAAGAGGCGGCGCAGTGCAGTGCAGAGTATCTGTAGAGTTGTGTGCGCGGTTCGTATCTAATACATTTACACATTCAAGGCGGCTCATTTGTTTGCTCAATTCAATAGCTTCTATTTAGTTTTGTCAAATCAGGGGAAAATTAATAATAAAATAGTGGTTTGCATGAGTGCCAGAAGTAAGAGTGGCTTCTTGCTGTATATCAAGAAATCCGTACGCAAGCGCAGTGCCAAGAAAATGAAATCAATTTCTTGATACTATAAGTGGTCTGAATCAGTGATACTAAATTACTTAAGGATGCCTTCGACACCATACGATTTGGTTCAAGATGACCAGGATCTTCGAATACCATTGCATGCAGAGCAGGCCTTCTTAAATGGGATAACGTTTCAAGCTAAGGTGAGTTTTTTGAAATGAGAAGAGCGTTTCATTTGAAAACGCAAAAATAAAAATTAATAATAAAATACCTGTCTTTAAAAATCATCTCCTGTTCTTAGTTAAAACTGTTCTGTGCCTAATGCGGCATAAAGTTGTACGCCCCTTCCAATGGTTGTCGAAAATAAAGATTTTAAAATTCTATTCCTCAACGTACGTTAAAAGTCATTTTATCATTTAGCGGACATTATTGTAACAGAGAAATTATACATATACGTGTGACCGACGATGAAATTAACAAAACAGTTCGCGTACTCAAAACTTCTACAGAAAAATATAAAGCCGTGAGCCTTATTCGTCTTCATGACCTTCCTAAGTTTGCATATCCCATTCTCAGTTCGAACAAAATGTTTTTGGCATATATTCGCATTTTGTTCTTCCGCGAACCGTCGGCGATTCCTCCAGTAATATTCGCCGCAAACACAATTCTGCTTAGATGTTCGCGAAGGGGTTTTTCCACTTTACGAACGAACACTGACTGAAAAGAATAATAACTTATTTGATCTTCTTATTAACCTAGTTTTTTACTACTTCAAAGCTAACTCTGTGCATTGCGGCATTTTGTTCGAGGCGGCAATATTGATTCTCATCGTAGACCGCGTATTATTTTGTTTTTGTTTTATTCCTTTGTACTCTGGTTACTCCATCAATCATTTTATTAGAAAAACCCAGCGGCTATAATTCAACCGCATTTTAGGTAAAAGTTAATCGTAAATAGTTCATATTTAGGTAATTGGCTTAGAATCAGTTAAAACAGGCTCATTTATTTTGACCTAATAATAACGTGTTGAATGCGTGCTATGTGAAGCAGGTAACTTTTGATTCGAAATATCAATCATCGCATATAATGAACAACCCAAACTCATGGGACTATACACAACCACACGGATAACTAAGTTCAAGACGATTTTAATCGGCCAAAGCATCTAGTCTATTTATAAATCGTCGTTTGTAAAAAAAAGAATCCATGCGGGAATAGACCTATGGAAAAGTAACTTTCCATGTTTTATAAAAATCTGCTTTGAAATAACGACCTAATCGGTGCGCCAAAAAATGTGTACTAGATTAATACCTATGCAATAACAGCTCGTTCTGATCTTGTAGTTCTGTCAATGTTATTTGTAAATTTTGAAAGAACGGGTTTTACTTGGATTTGTTCTTGAAAATGTTTGTAAAGTATCAGGACTAGAACCCAAACTATCTCATCTCAGCAAAATATATATTTTCCGCGATACTAATAATCATTTTTAGTGTCCAGGCTAAATTTTTCAAACTCACAATCGTGAAATTTTGCATACAAATTTGCATATTGTGACCTACAAAATATTTAGTGCGGAGTTTAAAAATGATTATTAGTGCATGCGGCCTTTAACAAATACGAAATGTCGCCCCCTCGCTTTTGCAAATACCCTTTAAATACGCTCCTGATTATTGGTTCACTCTTCAGCTGGAAATGCAATACCTAATCACCGTTCGTTCGTTTATGTAAATTGAAAATAAATCCAAGAAATCTATGCATCTTCAGTGCACGAGGTGACAAACGAAAACCCACTACAAAAATATTAAAAAATCATATACGAGGTACTGATTTCCAATAAAAGACTCAAAGACTCGATTGTGTTACAGCGATTAATTCACGTCACCAATGAAATGATATTCAAATTCTGCACTATCCACCAAGCTTGTGTTGTGTGTAAAAGAATGTCGCTGAGTAATTCATCCGTTCAACAATGGAACGTACGTACTCACTCATGTATAACAAAGGTAAAGGGGGGGACCTACAGCTATACGTTATTCTATTATGCACCTCGCAGCAGGTGGGGTTACACTTGGTGCCTAAACTGTGTGTTACTACGCCGCTTTGATGCCTGTGTGTATATGGATAGTTAGAGAACAAAGCGAGAATAGAATAAAATCAGAAAAAAAAAGTTGCTCGTACGTGAACTTGGCTCCAGGGTGGCAGCGAATAGATAGAATTTTGATTTAACATATATGAATCATTAGTTATACACAATTTTCGGATAATTCACTGCATACATTATCATCAATGAGTCGAGAGAAACTTGTCATTCACCGGAAAGAGTCGCTGATGTGGTGCTGATATATGCCATAAGTGGCATCCCTAACACCTTGAGATACACATATCTAAATACCTACGATACAACGTCAGCCTTAATTGTTACCAAACGTTTCATACGCTCGGAACAAAGTTCAATGTGATTTAATTCGAAGAAAATACACTTGGCACATGACACTTCCGATTTAGCGACACACGTTTGTGAGTCATTAGGTTCCGGCTCTGGATCTGTATTGACGTTTTGTGATTTCACAAAGTTCCGTTAAAGCGTGAATCAGGGAAGAGTTCGAGTTTTTGTTTCTGTGTCAATTACATCAGAATGGAAATAAAAAAGTAAAGTGGGTTAAATATATTTTTTATGAATTGGAATGTATAGCTAACCGTTATTTTATTAAGAGGGAGAATGGCAACAGGAACTAGGCAGGAAGACAACGAAACTGTGGATTTAGAAGAAGCAGACAATAATTGATGGCAGTAACAGAAGCGATTAACAAGTTGTCAATTTGAGTTTGCGTTTAACGTATGTTTTGGACAACTTTTAAAATAAATAAATTAGTAAACAAATAATTGTCAAAGTGAGGCACTCCAATACTGACTTAGGAAATAACTTGTTCAATAAATACCTATGGAATGTATACCTGAAAAAGACGTGCGGCACTCAAAACCAAACGTAAGAGTTACTTACTGTTTAAGAAAAATTGATCAACAACGCACGCTTGTATTTTCCAAAGAGGCTTTGGCTGGCGATAGCTAAACTGCTCGCGAAGCCCTACGACACCATTTTATGTACTTAAAAGTCGTGTAACCTTGGTAAAACTTAACAGACCATGTGATACTACTTAAATGGTCAAATTATTATATTTACAGACCTTTTTTTCGTACCGATTTTATGAAATATTGAAGCGAGAGGTGAATTTCCTTAGGTCTAATCCTGCACACAAAAGAATGAAAGAAAGAACAAAATGCCTTGCATATCAATGGGCTACAAGCATGGCAAAGACGTGATCGAAACTTTAGAACTAGTGTGAGCTCATTCAGAAGAAATGATTTTGAATGAGATATCAGGATTCCACGAGATTGCGTTTTTAATTATATGATGCCAAACTTTTCGAATCGTAAGTTCACGGAAGCATTCACGTTTAGTTGTCATAAGGGCAATGTGCTTCTGTGAAAGAAGTCTTTGACTCGAATGCGCTTAAATTTTGGCCGCTGATTGGCTTTCCAAATAAATGTGTGCACTTATTGGCTTGACATTTTTACAAATTGAACACCTCTTTCCTGTGTAGCTTAGCTTTGGTAGTGAGAATACCTTTATTTCTCTGAAATTATTTGCACCAATTGATCCTGCCCACTGCAAGTTATAATATTCACATTTATTCAACATTATCAACAGAAATGCATCTCCTATCAGAGCGCCCGCTTTTCACCTCACCCACGGACAAAATACACCCCTGTCAGCATTTTGAACCTCGGTTTGTATTATGTAAATCTGAGTTTCCGTTTCAAACTCGGTTTGTTCTTCTAATTCATTCATTAACTGCTTCGCTGCGCTCTACTTACCTATGCCGAAAGTTCAACAAATTCTAAGCAAAATGAAACGTTAAACAACCGTCGTCGTTTTATTTGTTTTTAGCCGGCATATTAGTATTCGGCCATGTTTCGCTATTTATATTCCCACCAGTCCATCAAGGTGTTGATTTTATGCATACGTACATAATTAACATTGAGTTAAATATATATTTCAGTCCGTTTGTTTGTTTATTGGTTTCTCTTCGGTGTGTTTCAGCACTATTCGTTATTTTTTTCCTGTTTTCACCAAAACTAAGATTATAAATCCAATTAGAGCTGGAGAGTGGGGTTCTCGCAACCATACACGCAAACGAAGATTGGATTCGTTCTTCTGCTCACCAAATCAAATGTAAAATTGAATATTCATCTATTTTTAACAATTTAATGGATCGTCATTAAAAAGTAGTAAAACTCGTCAGTCTTTTGCGGTTTGCGGCTGGAAGCAAAAAAAAAAATAATAATAATCGAAAAGTCGATTTTCTTTTTCCTCCTTGTGATTTTGATGTTTTATTGTGAAATGAGGAGTCTATTTTAATCCAGATATTTACCGATATGTGGTGGAAATCAAATAAAGATGTACCATCCGTCAAATGTTGTCCTTGCTAAATAGAAGCTACTGGTGAGGTCATCTCTCACAAAAAGGGAGACATATTTTTTAGCATTGATTGATGAAGGAATTTCTGATTGCCACACACACACACATATCCAACACCGTCGAGTTAGCCACTCATATGCCTATCATTAACCCTAATCGCGTAGATATATCTACCCGGGTATTCATGCATTAATTAATGAGCAAATCTGGTTGACATTTATATTACTGCGACGCATCCATAACTATAATAGCCCTCTCGAGAATGCCACCAAGATAAGGGATCTCCGATCTCCCACTTGTCTTCGTATATCGTACTAATAAATTGTTTACTGGTGTAAGTCGAAGAACATGGCAGCTAAATTGTTGACATGAATAAATCAGGGACTGACCCTAAGCAATACAGAATGCTATGCCCGCACTCGTTTCCGGTGACTAATTGCTTGACTGATTCTCGAACAAGTCGTATAGGGTCAAGCACCGATTTATTGTATACCCGACACGAGGCGAACGGCCAAGTGTAAACGATTAGGAATGTGCTGCTGGTTTATCCTTCTCAGGTGAATATTTTCTTCCACTATAATGGGTAATATTTTTGTTTGAGGGTTAGTTTCACTCAAGAAGGTATTTCCGGAAGAACTATACGTTCAGGGAAAGACGCATTACAGTTCCAGCGCGTATGCACAATAATGTGCATACTGAATTTCAAACGATATCGCCACATAAGCATTGTTTGGGTCTTGTTTCAAATTGAGTTCAGTGGGTCTCAACGCATTGAAATTTATTTAACACTAAAGTTTATTGCGCTTACTCATAAATATACCGAGTGGGCAATGAAATATGAAACTATGGTTGTAAATTAGCACGCGCATTGCAAGCGCTCATATTAATGATTTACCACTTCGTTTGCGGTAATTATGTCAGTATAAGGGGCTTTAAAATAATTTGTGACACACATAATCATTAAAGAAATTACTGGTAGTTGAATTGCTGTATTGATTTATGTTGCTGGCCGGGTCCAATTGGAGTCTTCATTTATTTTTTTAGCCGTTTAGTTCAATAGCCCGTGAGCATTTTCCGCAGAGTGTCTAAATTTTAAGCGATCAGAGACATTTTTCAATTATAATCCTAGAAGGAAAATAAGTTGTAACCTCAATGTCCCAATGGATTTCGTTTTATTTTGTCCTTTGTAAAGGGCTCATTAACCACTTTTCAAAAACCTCCCCAATAAATAATATATTTCATATTTAAAAAGTTTAATTTCTGTATAAGGAATTTACTATATAACGAAGTTATTTTCTTATCCCGCCCGGATTCGCTTAAGTTTTTTTGTACGAGCTTCGCAAAATGTTTATATTTTTTGTTTTAAAGAAGTATCAGCTCTAGTCGTGTTAAATCAAAAATTTTGTTCGATGGCCACTCGTAGGAAAATTAAATAAAAGAAAATGTAAACAGAATATATATAAAATATACATAAATATCAAATAAATAAATGGGCTACAAACGATTGTTACAAGCATCTGATTACAGAAAATGACTACAATTCATAGAAATTCCCACAACCATTTGTTTATGTTAGTTTTTCTTTTTAATTTCCGCACAAATAGAGGCGACCTACTGACAGGTGCCTTTCGTGAAGATATCCCCTTCAAAAGTGTATCTTTTCTTTCATGCTAACAATACCTGCGATTCTAACTCTTAAGCTTCTGCAAGTACCTACTTTTGAGGAACACTTCTGCAGTGTTTGCCTTTGCATTTTATATTTTATTATTCAACGAAAGTGGCTGGTCAACACGTCGTTATTCAACGATTTTTGCCGATTGCCCGTGAAAATGAGTGCATGCCCCTCAAAGTATGCAATTGAAAATTGACTGCCGCAACAAAGAGAATTTCACCCTCAATGCACCAAAGAATTTATTTGTGTCAGAATTTTAATTTTTTAAAACTGATAATAGCTGTCTAAGGAAATTCTGAAATGTATTCGAATGTCTTTAAAAATTACGTAGGTGCATTTATATTTGTTTTAGCATTTTACTAAATTTCGGCAGTTTGGAAAATATTATTTTCAGATATTCGTGCTTAAGCCGCACGAAATGAAATTGAATTGTTGTAAAATATTTTGAAAATGCCCAACGTTGGCGCACAAATCGACCGCGCAAAACAAAAGAGTTGTACAGCGAACTTAAGTAGGTTCCTAACATTACGCCCAGTTGGCAATATTAAATCTTTCTCAAGGCACTCATAATCTTTATCGCAAAAATAGCCCAGTATGGTCAGAGTACCTAAAACAAAATGGTTTCCGGTTCAAATAAATGCTCGTTAAATTCGAAAAGTATACGCGCATTCATCAAGTGTCAACCCCAAAGAATCATTTACATCCAACTAAATTAATTCTGATATAAAACATCCAGTTATCTTAGAAGGTTCACCAACAACTCTGAAAAAATACATTTTCTTTCCAAACACTTCTCTCCCATCATCTGTCTGTATACTGTCACTCGGATGTAAACGAGGATACAAAAAAAAAAGAAAAATTCTTAAACACACATGATAAATTGAAACATTTATTCATGTTTGATATGCACTTGCCCTCGCTTCATATATTAACTCAGAGGAGCTTCCGAGAAAAATGAATAAATGTATCCGCAATGCGTAAACAATACGCAATCATAAATTCCCATTTTGGCAAACTACCATGAAACTCCGTTTCCTTCACGCTGCGTCTTCTGGTCGGGCGGCGTTCTGGCTGGTAGTGTCTGGAGAACAACCACCCATGGAAGTAAGTAATTTCCCTGAATATTTAAGGAAACCAACGAGGCAGGAATTGACGACCCTTATTTTTTTCCACCCGGTTCAATGCAAAAGTTCTTGTTTGCATCGAGAATTCCATGAAAAAATAATGAACAAGGGTAGCGAGAAATGGAGATGGAGATGAAAAATCAAATTTATAACACTATTTACACTTTTCATCTGTGAAATTCCACATTTTTTGTGGTAAGAGATACGACTACGAGTATTGCGTCTTTATTGGAACGTACACCAACATCAGCATAGATTCACCCAGTTGCGTTCAGCTGCGAAATGATTTTTATGTAATAGTTTGGCCCTTCTCAATTCCTTTTTTGATACAGTTCACTGCCTTGGTAACACCCGTCGCATACCAGGTGGCATTGCTGATGGAATTTTCGATTATAGTAGTACTTTGTATGGCTTTATTAGGGATCTGAATTAGATTCAGAAAATCACGTATACGCACATATCCTGTTTAATTGTCAGGATTGCTTAGGCAAGTACGAGTAATTACCATCATAAAGCTTGGAATGTATTTGGCCAGAAATACAACGTGACTTAATATGGTTTCATTGTGAATACATGAATTCGAGAATTAATTAGATTGAAATGACTCGATGTCCCTTTTCACGAGTATTGTGGGCGAAAGGCTAAGAAACATCAGCAATTACACTTTGCCAATTAAGACTGGTGCTGAGTTATGCGTGTGCGGGAATGATTTACGCGGAAGCCGTATACATAATTAATGAAGGATAATGAAGATTTTATTGCGAAAGTAATTTAATTTGTCTTTGGGGAATAAGTGGTGCGGTTTTATCTGATTGTGATGGAGTCGAGTTTCTACATGGTTCGGATGATTAAATAGGAAAAGTCGAGGCGATGATGTGCCAATAATCTCCGCAGCTTGGCTCTTTAAAATTTTATTACCTTATAATTTTTAATAATACCTTATAATAAATAAATAATAAAAATAATAATAATGTTCTTATTGTTTGTTTGTACAGTGAAGTCTTCCAAAGGACCATGTAAAGCTTTCATTGGAGAGGTTTTCGAACTATATGAAAGTTTCAAGTATATACAAAAATTGTGAAAACGAAATTTTTCGCCTTCTGTTAAAATGTACGCAGTTTTGTAACTGATAATTTTGCTGCATTTTAAGTGGTCTCCCGTCCTCATCAGATACCATGTCAGTCAATGAATAGGTAGACAGAGCTTCTGGCATATTTAACGCATTCGATTTTATGGTTTACTTTCGTTTTCAAGTACAATAGTAAGAAGTTCGCACTTTATTTGAACTTCCCGATAAAATTCATACAAACAAAAGTGCATTTTAGTTTTTAAGAGTGAGTGCCAATTAGAGTTTCAATTTTAAGAAATCACATGCCATTGTTTCTCAAGAACTATGGCACGGGCGCCATCCTGCTGAGTACATATCCATAGTATCAACTTCAGGTAAAACTAGTGTTATCATCGGCCTAGCCGATGCTTTGATACCCTCCATTGCATACAAGTCATGCAAAACTGGTTTTGTATGGGAGGCACCAGAACTACTTAACTGACATAGTCCAATTTTAATATCAACCTGACGACGATAAAAGTAAGTCCTCTCACAAAATTTCACTTGCCTAGGTTGATTGGTTTCGATGCTATTATGTTTTCAACAGACAGAGAGACACATGGGTTTTGTATGGGAGGTACCCGAACTACTTGACCGACATAGCCCATTTTTAATACCAACCTAACGAAGATAAAAATAAGTCATTTCACCAAACTTCATGCGCCTAGGTTGATTCCTTTTGGACGCTATCGTGTTTTCCACCGACAGAGAGACACATGGGTTTTGTATGGGAGGTACCAGAACTACTTGACCTACATAGCCCATTTTTAATACCAACCTGACGATGATAAAAAGAAGTCCTTCAACCAAATTTCATTCGCCTATGTGCATTCCTTTGGGCGCTATCGTGCTTTCAACAGACAGACCGACATGGCTATATCGATTCAGAATGTGATCCTGATACAGAATATATATATACTTTATGAGGTCTCCGGTGACTCCTTCTTTGGGTTACAAATATAATGACAAAGTGAATATACCTTCCTGTGGAGGGTATAACAAAAGCCATGTAACATCGTTCGGTAACGTAATCGATTCACTAGTGCAATTGATTTTCGATTGGCACTACTTGTGTCTTTTTGCCACTGATCATTGACCTTGACCGACCAACATTCCTTTTTTTATTTGTCTAAATGATTCGAGATGGTCAATGTTATTTTGGCTTAGACTGTGTAAGTCTTTCAATTTACGTCCCATGTAAATGTTGCTTTATGTCATTCTATTCATTTTAGCAACTCGAACATCAATGGCCCACCGAGGACTACCGATAAAAACGTTTCCTTTCGAACTCTCATAATGTACGGTATCAAACTTGAATACTATTTCAGATCCGTTTCGTTGCTTCAATTGAATAACTATCTATCCAATGCCAATCCCAACTAGGACAACATTGTTTGTTGTAAAATTTCCCTTCTCTTCATTATGCACTATGTGTGTGTCTCACTCACTTTAAAGTCGTCTGCAAAATTGTATCAATGTTTGTGCATTCTCTGGCTTTTTGTATAGAGAGGAACAGATAATTACTTAATTTATGTTTCTCTGGCAGCAGCAGCATCTCGCGGTACACTAACCTCAATTAAATAAGAATTTTTGTATTTTCCAAACAATTCTCTCACACAAAATAGTGTGCGCCTTTAAATAGAATGGCACACGCAATGTTGCCACAAATCTACCACCAGCAATGGAAAATGAATTCGATTTCGTTTTCGAATTGAAAATTAGAAAATGTTTTATTGGTTCTATATGAGGGCCCAATGAATACGATGGAGTGTGAATTTCATGAAATTAAAATATAAAAACCGTAGATAAATATAGCAATATCCTTCTTCGTCATCATGAATGAATGAAAGGCTGTGGACAGGCACACGATTCAATATTTTTTTTGTTGGAAATGGGTCAACGTCTCTGACAAAATTTAATACTTTATGCCAAGGCTTTCGGGTATTCTTCGTCGGACGAATACAATTTTGTATATATAATGGGTATAAAGGGGATTTACTACAATTTGAAGGTTAAGTTATTTATTCATTCAAGTAACACGTGGATTTCGGATATCGCAACTGTCTGTCATCATATCCAATTTCGAGGATGAAATTTAATGGGAGGCTTTCTTTCCTGATTTGGGTGAGAGTTGTATCAATTTTTTAAGGGTATATGAGATGACACAGCTTGACGAGAGCTTAACTTGACCGTCAAATGGTCCAGCGTATAGGCAGGGATAAAGTATTGAAAACACTGTGCGAGGTTTAATTTAACGAGAGATAATTGAACGACCTTTGCCGCTCAGGGGTGGAGTTCTGTATGATCAATTGTTTTCGTTTTATATAGTTTAAAAATTATATAAAGAAATCGCATAAAACGGTTACGAAAAAAACCGTCAAAAATTGGTACAAAAATCTCATCAAAAAATGTTCCAATTAACCAAAATCTCTCCGGAAATTTGGTGGAAAGCGTCACAAAATTTGCTCTAAAATCTGTTTCAAAAATTCTGTATAAAACACATTATAAAGGGTTTTCCAATGAGAGGTTTTATTGTGAAAGACCCGCTATTTCGGTAGCTGTCACTTTTAAAGCTTTGATTCTTTGACATTTGACAAGTAGAAACTACGCCATTACTAAAAATGGTACGATACACGCTTCAACAACGCATTGAAATTATTAAAATTCACTACAAAAATGGCTACGTGCCACACAAGCAACGAAACCATTGATCATTTACGGGAAAAGTTTCCGGACCGTGTTATCTCTCGAAGAGGTGATCACAATTGGCCACCGAGATCTTGTGATTTAACACCTTGCGACTTCTTCCTCTGGGGCCACATGAAAGATGAGGTCTACGCCAACAGCCCAGCGTCGATTCAAGATCTCAAAGATAAAATTCGTGAGGCTATCGAGGACATATGGCAGCCACTTTGCGATTTGGTTATGAAAAATTTCATGAAAAGGATATGGTCCTGTATGGGTGTATGGGTGCTTGTGGTGGCCATTTTTATTATGTTGTTTTTCATTATTAACGGCATACATTCCTCTTTATTATGAAATAAACATCCGATAATTTATCTCAAAAAAATAAATTTTTCTTTGAATACCAAAATAACACCTCTTATTGGAAAACCCTTTATAAAAGCTAAACAGATGTATAAAAATATTGTAAGATAGCTGAAAATCAGCTGACAAAAATCCGCCAACAAAAAAAAGTTGAAGACCAAAAACGAAAAATGGTACTACAAAAATAGTTTCAGAAAACGCAGCAAAAAAAAAAAACACTTAAAAAGTGAGTAAATAACGTTACGAAACAAGTCTTTAAAAATCCATCAAACAGTGAAAAAAGGTGCTAAATAGGTTAAAAATTAATGAAAAGTATGCAACAAATTAAGCGACAGAAGACAAATGAAAAGAAACACCACTAAAGCATAAAAAACGCGTGAAGCTTGTTATCTTAAAATCAATTTCTCCAGCTAGAAAAAATAATCCCAAAACCATTTAATTTCAAATTTTTAGCTTCCTAAACGATAACGAATATGAACAACAAATTTAAAAGAGTCACAATTTATTGCACGATTTCTTTCTTTTTTTGAAAGTTGAAAGTGGATTTCCTCTGTTCTTTTTTCTTTTAAGAATCTTTCGAAGTTTGGCAAATCAGAGATTTATACATATTGTAATTGAAAGTGTTTCCAATCATTTTTTTTTAAATCAATTTCTAATTTAAATTAAACATTAAATGACTGAAAGCAAGTACTAGTCTCTTAAACCATGTTGTGGTTTTCTAGCAATTACTTTTAATTAATAAAATATACCATTTATTTTTTTAAAAAAATAGTTATGTTATATAAATAGCATAGAATGTCCAACTAAAATTTTTAATAAAATACTATTTTCGAATTCCGCAAATAGCTCCAATTAGATGATTAAGCTTGTTTTAATTATTTTTAAAAGTTTTTTCTATAATTTAATGCTATAAATTATATTATTTTTTCCCCTTTAACACCTAAACATAAAAATGTAAATATTTTTTTTCACAAATGATAAAGAACTCTTGCACAGACATTTTTAAGATTTGTAGGTGGCAAGAACTTCTAAAATCGTCCTAGAGGTTTTATTTGTGCAAATATTTTAGATATCAACGAATATTAATAAACAAATTCAAAAGTAACGAGTGTAATTTAGAACACCTATTTGTTTTAGGCTAAGAAATATTGCCTTGCCAAACTAATTTGAAATTTCTTCAAACCAACAAATCAAATTAATTTGCACAATTGACCGAAATTTGTGCTCAACAACAACTTTCTCCCAAACAGATTGAAGAACGAACGCTGTCACTATCGTACTATAGAGTAAGCTAATAATGGATGTAATGCCCTTCAGTATAGTGAAGGATGCTCGTTTACAATTTCTGGGTTAATGGCAGTTGTTTTTTGTTTCCAAACCTCAACGATACAAAAAACGATCCTCATCAATCAATGAAACACTGAAAAAAGCTAACCAAATCGTCTTCGTAATGAGGAAGCTAATAAGCCCCCCTCCCCTCTCATCCACATACACATCTAAAATATTTATGCTTCTAAGGAATCGAAAATAAACCGTGCAACTAAGCAATAGGCACTTAACACCTCCATTAAAGTGTCAGACATCAGACTGTTTTAAATCTACGAAAGAGAGGGCGAATAAAAATCGTAAAAAAGAAAATCATAAACAAAGCTTATAGCACGGTTGGCCCCCGGCATTGAACAGATTTGGAATAGATCTATTCACTCGCACAAAAGGGAAAACACACACTAAAACCTTGGTGTTGAGAAAAAAAACAAAGCGGATACATCTTCCTCGCTCATCTATGGCGTAGGAATCCTTTGAGCAATCCACCGGAAAGGATAGACAGCTGGTTATTTGAAAATATATTTCTCAAAGGCACAGACAGGAGAAAGGGAGAAGCAAAGTGTGAATCCAAAGGGATTACCGCCACAATAAAACAAAAGGTCCTTTGGAATTTCTTGTTAATTGTACATTCATGGGATTCTATTCTTCTTTCATTCCGTTTGGTTTGTCATTTTCATTTTCCACGCAGTTTTCTGCACAGTGTACATCCGGATCGGAATATGCAAAGAGGATTTATTTCGCCTGACCTTACGGATGCGTGTGCCTGTTCGTTGCTGATTAGGGGATTCGAGCTCGAGAATGAAATGAAAAATAAGTTTTTCGGTACAAAAGCCCGGCCTGCATGAGTCGCGTCAGTGGAGAAGAAAATTAAAGATACACACAAAAGGTATATTCGTTCGCCCACATATACAAAGCAGGCACAAAGTCTTAATTTTGCAAAAAGTAAACAATGGCTGTTGGTAGCAAAAAACGCCGGCGGCCTTTCGCTTCTGAGTGGAATATCATTTGACGTAGACTCAGATCGTTGTACTTTTTTTTTGCACTGCTGATGGAAATGACTTTTCCTCTCCATAACAGTTGTATAGATGCAAGGAAAGTTATGAGATAAGGGTGCCACAACCACAATGCAAGCTTATGTTGGGTCGTGTTCCAGGAGAATTCATGTCTTACAATGCTCGTGCGACACAATGGGAATTCTCTGGAGGAATATAGCATGTGTGTTGCGGTGTGAAATGGAAAGAATGTGCGAAAAGATGAAAGATGCCGCACTTTGCAGTAGAAATTCCAAGGAACAGAAAGTTCAGATTTGCTATGCGTGTTATTGGAAAAGTTCTCACAGCTAATAAGCCGAGATGAAATTTCAAAGTACTATCCGACTGCAATAAGCTTCCGGACTAAGAAAGTTGGCGTTGAAGTATTGCAGTGCAGGAGTTGAGTCTGGCGTTTAAAGTTGGAGCGCTGGTGCTTTATTTCAAGTGCACAATTTTGCGTTACCAAAGCGATTTTTTTATGAAATTATACGAGCCTGAGAGCGATTTGTTTTGAACGCTATGATACCAAATTCGCAATTGTGAACTTTACACGATGCTCACCATCGCGGGACGTATTGGACTGTACAAATAGTTAGTCTTTCTGCGAGGAACAAACAATATTTGTTAACATGCAAACGTTCGGCGGCCATATTTTAATTTACGGTATATTAGCAATTGCATAGTTAACTAATGTGATGAAAGATATGCCAAGCTCTAGAGGAACACAGACAAAACTCCCGCCGATTTATTGTTTTTTTGAGGACTTCTGAGAAAAATCAACTGTCCACCATTTTTAACAGCAATCTAGCACATCATATATCACGTACATCTACAAACTCAGTAAAAGAATGCCAAAGCAGACATGATGAGAAAACCTAAGCGATATTTTTTACAAAAAAAATTGAATTTCCATAAATTAGTCTCTCCTTTTAAATGAAGATCTAATTAAATATCTTGAGCGGCGACTTTGACCATGTTTGTACAGTGTACACAGAGCAAATTGCAATCTAACTATTCGATACTACTAGGCAACGAAAAAGTAACAATTGCAAACGTCCCTCCCTAAAATCCGTCAAAAATCAAGCTACAAACACGCGCCCAAAAATAGTTGAAAAATATGGAAGAAAAATTTCGTCAACGAACTCGTAAAAAACTTATCAAAAAGAGGACAAAAATGCACAGAAGAAAAATATTTAATATTTAAAATATTTAAGAACAGTCAAAAACATTTAAAAAATGTCTTCTAAAACCGCCTCAGAAATCGAGTGGAGAAAATAAATAAAATACAAATGAAAAACATGCGACAAAAATATACTAAAAAAAAATCAATTAAAAAAATCGCATACAACAGTTTTGGAAAAACCCGTCTAAAGTTGGGACAAAAATCTCATCAAAAAATGTTCCAACTAACCAAAATCTCTCCCGAAATTGGGTGAAGAACGTTACGAAAATTGCTCTAAAATCTGTTAAAAAAAAATGGTATTAAAAACGTTAAATAAAATGCAAATGCAACATTGCAACAGTGCAAAAAAAGCTGAAAATCATTTGACAAAAATCCGACAACAACCGAGTTAGCAGTCGAAGATCAAAAACTTAAAAAGGTGCACCCAAAATAGGGTCAGAAAACGCAGCAAAATACCACGAAAAGTGTGTTAATGACGTTACGAAAACCATATAAAAAATATGAAAAAAAAACAAGACTTGAGTCCGATTGAGAAAACGCAGCTAGAACTACATCAAACGCAGTGAAATAAGGTGCTGAATGGGTTAAAAGAAAGAAAATTATGCAACAAAATAAGCGTCATAAGACGAATGCAAAAAAAAAATAAACCGTAAAAACGTCAACCAAAAAAATGTATAGTAAGTTATAACTTTTAGTGCTAACATTTTGAAAAGTAAATAAATAAAAGTTTGTTTAAAAACGGCAATAGAGATTTATCTTGAGTATTTATGGACCCGACAGCCGCCGAAAGTACACCTACCCAGCTCTTAAAACAAACAAGGGACATTGAACTTATTTTTTATATTTTATTTATTTTTATTTATTTATTTTTAACTGCCTACTTCGATTGTACAATTTTCCATTTATGATTGTATAAAACTTCAGTCTCTTTACGGTTCTGTTGGCGCAGAGACATAAGTCCACGCGACCGAAGTGGGACAAAAGTCCATTATGAACTTATGTCTCGTGGACCTATGTCCATGCGCCGGGTTTGCTTTCCCAAAGGGTCGTCATTTTAATGCATTACTCTTTCTATTTTTCCTCACTAGGGAGCCAAGTCTGAAGCAACGGCTATGAGTTAAGTCTGGTGGACTTTATCTATTCATTCATTTTCATTGATTTTCTTTATTTCTCCAACTGAAGGAACAAAACTGTCTGTGTTATCCACTCAGGGAAAAACTTTTAATTAGTTCAACTTTTCTATCGAAAAACATTCCAATGGACTGAGTTGTGTTGCAAAAGCGAATGCTATACAAAGCCAAAGAAAAACTTTAATTGGAAAAAAACTGGAAAAAAAACACGACCAAACAAACAAACAATTTCTTACGAACTAAAGACTATCATCTAAAAATGGACCACCCGCTGGACTACAAGTAATGTCCCCATCATAAATAATTTCTCTAACTACACTATAATTGGCCAGAAAGTGACATTCCTACGGCAATGAAGCAGAAGCTATTTCAATTAAGATTAATGGTCTTCAAGAGACCCATTTCAATCAATTCCCCCACCCGTAGGGTAGGGCCGCCCAACGTTGCCAAGGTGTAGCCGAAGATGGAAGCAGAATGGAGCACTTCTGCTGGACACTTGGTTGGAAATGCAATTATCATAGTTTTTGCCCTAAAACACTGTGCAGAGAATAACTTGATCAGAGAGATACCTCGCATCCCTTTCTGTCAATTTGTCTGCCTGCCACCAGTATACATCAGAAATCAAATTGAAAATAATAGAGAGACCTAGAGAATCTCCGCGCTATACGGGGGGCTGCAGCCAAGAGTATGTACCCTACCCATTTAAGTCTTCACTCCACTCTCGTTAACGACGTCGTCGTTGTCGTCGTCCTTGCGAGTGGTGTTTATATGATCGTCCATCATTGGGGAGTAGATGGAACCAAATTGAATCATTGCATCAGATGAAATCGCGTGACGTTCGCAGTTTATCTCATCGCTTTTCAGATAAGAAATGAAAAATAAATCCAAGTCATTATTCAAGTCGCAAAAAGCGAGACAGTTTTCCAGATTAGACACCCATCGCAATGGGGTTCAGTAGAAGCGGCCCACTTGTCTGCCCATTCACGCACACATTGTTGTCCAACTTGACCCACAAATGGTGAAAACTCTGTCAACTGACTTTGATTCGATTTCATTGGACGTGTTCGGGTATCAACGTGTGCAAAGAAACACCCTTGTGTTGTCATTAATTACCTAAAAGCTTTCGGAAAATCCTTCTCTAGCTCGGTGGTGCTATTATTGCATTCGATATGAGAACCTTGTTCCTGTGCGGTTTCGGTGTGTGGGATGGCTTTTGTCAGTTTCTCTGTGGAAATTGGCGTCGGGCTTTGTTTTAGTTTGTAACAGAGAGTGTCTTTCTGCTGCTCAATGTATGCGGAAATCCTTTCAGAAGGATCGAAAGCTGAAGTAATACCCATTCGAACTGTAACAAGGACACCTAGGATAGGAGGACCTGTGTGTGCTTTGTACAAATATAGGTGTGGAGCTGCTCGAATTTCTTGTTAGACAACCTTTGTCGTACCTAGCAGTGAGGTGAGGATGAGGATGTTAACACTTCAGTTGCTTGTCGGGCTGTGGAAATGAACTGTGAACTTCTTAATTCATTATGATGTCAGTTGAAATGAATGGTGCTGAAGTTTCTCTGCGGATGCTATACACTTTGTCTTGTTGAAAGGTCGTTTCATTGCATTATGCTGTCAGTTGTGTGTCCAAGACAATGGCTTACGTAATCGTTCTCCAAACATCGCTGAGTTGTCATTCTCAGTTGTGATTGTGATTGTGCCTCAGAGGGAAGTGTTGTCGGGGGTGGAGTATTATGTTAAAGTGTGTCCTTTTGTTCTTAAGGAGATGTTTTCAATGCAAGTCTTTTAGATCGGAAATGACATTCTTGAATGCGCTGCCACTTAAGCACTTTAAACAACAAAGAAGAGACAAACTGGCATTATGCACGTTTTGTTTCGCCGCCTTTCGGTGACTTGTGTTCTTGAAGAAGACACTCTAAGAAGGGGGGCTTAAGTGAGTCTATTGTACAAGACTGGGCTGTTTCCATCGGAAAATTCGGAACGTTGGATGATTATGGTTACTTAAGCATTCTGGTAGAAATAAGTTAACACAGTGAAGCATAGTTACGAATGGAGTAATTTGGATTGATGAAGATGCAGACAACTTGCTGCAAAATCGAACTTTGTGAATCTCAATCATTCAATTCGCCAAGCGCTTAAATATTAGTCTTGCAGATTTTGCAGATTTTTTAAATAAATTCTCACAGTTGAAAGCGTTACTTAAGTTTGACAGATATTGGAAACAAACTGCTTGTACAAATTTTCGGTTTTTTTTTAATGCTGCAAAAGTATTTTGACAGTGCATTCGAAAACCCCCTACTTATGGGCTAAGAGCCACCTTAAATCATGACCAAAAAATGTTCACTCTGGTGTTCAAGTAAGAGGTAGTAAAACATAAAAAAGGGAACTTCAAAGTAACATAAACGTCATCAATCATTTTTTACTTTCATCCAATTTAATTAAGAGAGAAAGCCGAATAATAAAAATATACCGATTTAAAAAGAACCAGCCCTATTCTCTCACTACTCAGCTGATATTTAAAACAATAGAATTCCACTCGTGATTATCTTTGACGTCGTCAAAGCACTGATAGATATTTGTAAAACTAACAAACACAACTTTGACGAATATTGAGTGACGAATGACACCCTTAGTTTTAGAATGAGCTTTGTGTTGGTCTACAAAGCACGAAACGCAACATGTTCTTTAATTCTCATGACAAAGGCGGTAACGATACAAAAAGAGCAATATACACTCTTCTTACATTTTCTCAATTTAAGCACCAAAAGTTTTGCGATTTTTATGCACGAAAAAGTTGCATGTTGTTTTAAAAAGCTTTAGATATTGTTAATTTCTGAATCGTTAAAATAATAGTTAAATTAGAAAACTAATTTAGGCAACTTCAAGATGGACACAAAGCATTTTCTTGCCTTAAATAAACCGAATCTGTTCTTACAAGGGACAGCTATCATAAACATGGTTCTTTTAAATTTGTATATTTCGAAAGAAACCATTCGAACGTTTTATTGTGCAATTATATATGAAATACTACAACACTTGTGGTGTTTTCTTACAAGCTCTTGTAAATAAAATCTGCAGTTTATTGATTTATAGTATTTATTAAGTTGAAAAGTTCAGTGAAACTCAGACAGCTGTTATTTTGATAACATCCAGTTAGATTTTAGATTTTATCATATTAAAAACCGCTTTTTTTCAGACGTCACCTATTCTTTAAACTACAGTGTTGCTATGTCAATGGAATATTTTTCCCTCAAACAGATGTTATTTTTCTTTAATCTTCAAAAATATATGAATATTCTCAAAAAAAAAAAAATTGTAGGGTACAAGTACTTTTTTTTTAAAACATTTTTATGTGCTAATATTTTTTAAATTGTGTATACATTCTTTTTGTAAAATGTAAAAAAAAAATATTTGTAAGTGTTAATATTTTCTAAAACAAAAATAAATAAATCTATGAAACAAACAAATGAGTTCCAATTATTTTGCCTGTTAAATTATTAGAACAATCGCGGAAAAAGCAATTAAAAAAGCAGTGGCAGTAATTAAATCACAAAATTCTGACACATTCATTTGCGCAAATATAAAAGAAATAGAATTCGTACAATTTACCTACTCTACCATCGCTTATATCTTTTTAGCTTTAAGAGTGGTTGGTTGGAGTCATCTTATGAGTGGTAACAACTGAACACCATTTTTGAGACGTAAGATGTGTTTATATATACCGGCTTAAATGTCTCAAAACATTACCAATCAAATCATAGAGAAAAGAAATATGTTTGCTTATGGAAATGTTTTTATGCAAGAATGAATAATAAATTTGTTGAATATTTGAAACCTAATAAGTGGCAATATTGAACGGATGACCTCAATGCATTTATGAAAAATGGTTTCAAGAAACAATAAATCATTGCATAGCTATGGGGGACGGCAATATGATCAAGGGAATCGCCGGCGTGATAAAATATAATAAGTGTCGGCGCAGTGGCTTAGTGGTTAGTGTGTTGGACTACTAAGCGAGGGGTCCCAGGTTCGAATCCCGAGAAAAACCCAAATTCCAACTTAAGGTTTTTTTCGCTGCGCCACCTCTCGCGAACGTCTGACAAACATCCGAGAGTATAACTGTCATGAAAGAGCTTCTCAATTGGCCATTTGGACTCGGCATAAAATTGTAGATCCCTTCCATTCGTCCCAAAAATAAAAACTCACACAAGACGAATGGTTGTGAGAAGCTAGGCTTGAGTCCATACGGACCTGTTGCGCCAATTATTTATTTATTTTTAAGTGTTCATTTGAACTCTTCTATTCTTAATAAGATGTTGTCACTCTATACTTGGATAATTTATGCGATTGCCTAATTTTTGGACTAATAATTTCCAATGTGAATTTCAATTCGCGTGAATTTTCTTTCCGAATATTAATTCATCGAACTTGAGTTCTACATTCAATTACATATTTGAACGCCTTTTTATTGACTTTTACTATGGGCACCTTTTCTGAAAATCAGCAATGGATACAAATACCCAACAGAGTTCCTTCCAAATCAACAGTTTATTTAAAATTAACAAACAATATTTCCTCTTTTCCTTGTCCAGTGTTGCGTAAAAGCGGATAATTCGAAGCGGAACTTGAATTGGTTTCTAATGGTTTGCACAACGATTTGGAACTCTTATAACCCATCAAAGACAAATTACGTAATTGTGTCATCTGGAATATATTTACGACGTCTTAATACAGTTTGTTTGGTTCATCACGTTTACCAGCACATTCCCAGAAATTTCTCTAAAAATTCCCACGAGACCAAGTCAGCCAAGAACAAACAACAAATACCTTAAAATCATTCCGCAAGTATTTACGACAAAAGCCCAAAATATTTCCCAAAGGAAAAGTTTGTTCCTATATAATGCAAACCACAAAGGAGTCATTTGTGGCTGGGAAAACTTTTACGAATTGAGAAAACTCCATTTTATCAGCACAGTCCCTAAACGAGGCAATTTATGATTATTTACAAATTCCCCCTCAAACGCATTTCTAAGGAGACATTCAGACACCCAATCCCGTAATATGAGTCCATTACGATATACAGATAGAAGAATACTGATAACGTCTTCCTAATTGCAGTGCAGAAATAATTGTACAGCGGAAGCTTGGCAGGATTTGCCTTCACCTTTGGGTTTGCTTCTGATTTTGTCACACGAAGCAACAGAAGTACTCGCCGTGCACTGAAATAAATAATTAAAGCTTAACAAAGGCCTACGCACATCACATGTGAGTACCATCTGCCACATTGAGCTGTCTGTATAGAGGAACTTTTTTCCTTCAAATGGAAAGGTTTCGCCACGTATAGCTGGCAGTCGTGTTGACGATCGTTTGAGCCCGAGTAGTAATTACATCCTTATTTGGCAGCCGCTTGGAAATCACTTGAGCGTGGTAGACTTCCAGCTATATAGACTGAAAGCGCTTTTAATCCCGCCACATTCGCATAAGCCCTGCCTAATGATGCGGATTTATGCCAGGATATACCGTAATGAGATGAAATTCATAATCATGTGTGCCACCCTATAAGCAACAGCTGGATACAACTTTGTCAAGATTCAAAGCAAACTTCTCTAATGAGTATAAACCTCTGGCTCGGGGTCGTCTGTTAATTTTCAACACTTACAGGGGTTATGAAAAAACTTGAAAACAAATTGTTTTGACAATTTCAGCCAAGTAGTAAGGCATAGCTTGCATAAAACTACTCCTGACAAAGGCGTATATATAGGCAATAGGTATATCCGTAATTGCCTTTATTAAACTTGTGAGAACTTGTGCGCCAGCCATTGCTTTGTTCTGTCTGGGGCGGAAGTTCTCGTGTCATTAAAATGAAACTTGATAGAATGATGTATCTGTTCTTTGCAAGGCTCTATTAATGATGATACCAGCTATCAGTTTTCCTTCAAATAGAAAAAAAAGGAGCAAAATTACTACTGTTACTGTCCTGGTGACGACGACGGCGATGATGATGATGATGATGATTAATCGACTATAAATCTATCTGGCACAAGATTCATCGTCTCTCATCATTTTATTTTTGTTTTGCGAATGGGAAATTACGACTACAATGTCCTTCTATTCATTCTTCAGTGGGCAGAGAGATAATAAGGGATAAATGTAAGGATTATACCCGTTTAGGTAAACAAGATTAATTGATTTTAATTGAAATTAATTAGAAATTCAATTCGCTAGGGAATTTGGGAGTGATTAAATCGAATCACTAGAATTTAGTTTTAATTTTTATGAAAGCATTTTAATACACTCACACCGGCGTTTGGTAGTACTTTTTCTTATGTCCTTAGTAGGTATTTCTTTTTATATTTTGAATTTGTATTAAAAATCTTGGATGAAATATCAAGAAAATGTCACTTACAGCACAAGATTTACAGTCACTAAGAGTGGACGTCCATCGGTTCTTAGGCTACAAGTGGACATAAAACAGTGCTACCAGACCTACAACTTAAAAGTATTGATATAGAATTTCACGCAACGGACTAAAGGTGTGTTTTTAGTGTGACTAAGTGACCTACAGAATATCATTTCGCACTTTTGGATATCAGCAAAAATCCTACAAACCATAACAATATACAAAATTAAGCAGGAGCAGCTTAATTATTTGAAAATATTTTTTTTTTATTTTCTAATATCCGAGCAACAATTTGTATAAGAGTAACATGAAATTGGAAGGCGATATAAAAAGGCAATATTTTCCATCAAATCTCTGAACCTATTCCACTGACGTGGAATGTAGTGCTGAAGTGCTGCCAAGTATATTCGATATGGGTTCTGTTGCTTATTTATTTTGTTTGTCTAAATTATAGTAGTTCACAGTGGCTATATTTTACATACAAATTTCGCAATTGTAAGCCTCCGTAAATTTAAAGTCGAGACTAAAATTGGTTATTTGTATCGCGCTTTGTCTTTAAGCCTGAAAAAAAAAGAACAATCCAAAAATGCGTCAAAACTACATCGAAAAACGTGCAAGGGTAAACAATTCGTTAAAAATCGTGTTCGAAATCCCGTCAAAAAATGCGTTAAAAAACGTGCCAAAAACCAAGATTCAAAATGCTATCGTTCTGAGAACCAACCAACTGATTTTTATTTGTGTTCAGCTTCTAAACAGCTGTCAAAAGTGAAAATATCTTTAGAAAATTTATTTATTCCCACGACACAAATGTCTTTACACATTCTCCACAAGCAATATCGACTTCAACGGAGGTATTACTTTTTCAGTTCTTCCTTCGAATTCTGATTTTTAAAAAATAAAATCCGGGTGATTCAATAAATTCAGACTTTATTGTCTCATCATTCTCTGTCTTTATTTATTTATTTATTTACTAAATCCTCTTTTTAACGTGGAATTTATTTGCCGGCCAAACGAAAGATTGTGTATTTATTTATGTATTTGGCCTAGACAATTATTGTTCTTTTATTGATATTTATAGTATTTATGTAGTAAACATTTGTTTTCAATTGAAAGCTGACTCTTGGAAATCAATGAAAACTTGTTATAAATATTCCTTAAAACGATATCAATCAATTACATTGTAAATTGTTTCGCGAAAGCAAAATAAACATTTAAAAATAACAGAGCAATATAAAATGTCTAATAGTTCCAAAAATGATCGTCTGTAAATATTTTCTATGATACTGGAAATGAATATCTCGGCAGAAAGATCTTTTTTGAAAGAAGACATGTTCAAATGGAAATTAAGTGTAAATTTGAATTGTATTGTGTGTGTATTGTAAGAATAGGCCCTGTACATTGCGACCAGAAGAGATTTATTGTGTTGGCCTCTTTTATTTAACCCAGGCAGCTGTTGAGGCAATTGGAATTAGTTCTCAAAATTTATTTTCTTTTTGAAAGCGTTTTTCGATGGGTTTTTTGAAGCGATGGAACACTTTAAGACGCGATTTTAAACAAGGTGTAGACACGTTTTTTTTATGCGTTTTCCGACGAGCTTTTTGACGCAATTTCGTATTCGTTTTCTTAAGTCTTGAAGTCTTTCGATTCATTTTAAGAGATTCTTGACCCGTTTTTGAAACATTTTCCGAAGCTGTTTTGGGGCCGTTTTGTGACTTCTTTTTTGATGCGCTTTTGACGCGTTTTTGGCAATTTTTTTTTGAGGTTTTTGACTGTTTTTTCTTATGTATTCTTGGATGCGTCTACGCTTTTCTTTATGTTGTTTTCGAAACATTTTTATACAAGAGTTATTTACCATATCTTGCTATGTGTTTTTTCCGACGCGTTTTGAATGGGTTTTTGGTCGCCTTTTTGACTTTTTTCCTGATACGATCTCTGACACTTACGACGGAATTTCAAAGTGTTTCGAAGCTGAATCTATTTGTGATGAGTTTAGAAAATTGTATACTTTAAGAAATTAATTTGATTAAATCAGCAATCGAGCTTTATCTTTATATGTTTGCATAGTTAAAATTCAATTCGTATATTTTATTTATTTATTTTATTTATTTATTTATTTATTTATTTCAGAATCGCTTACAAAGTAAGAAAAGAGTCTTGTAAATTTTTGAAAGCCTTTAAATTAATTTAAGAATTTGAATTTAATTTAATTGTTATGCTATTACCATCATTATAAACTATTAAAAAGAAATCTAAACTTAAAAAGAGAGAACAAATAATAAAAAAATAATAAATAGGTAGATATTATCAACGATTTTATATTCATTAATATTTTATTTTATTTTATTTTATTTTCAGGTAAACGCAGTTTTTAAAGCCATAAATCTAGTAAGTGCTGAATATTATATTTGTAAAACGCAGCGACGAAGGCTTTTTGGTTTCAAATGACTACCACCCGGAAAACACAAACCTACCTCAAATTCCATTACTTGCACCAAGCTCGTGTTACACGTCCATGAATTTGAAATGCAACGATCATCCTTCGGGTTTATTTCCACTCAACCCCGACATACCATACAAAGCCACGATTTAAGTTGCTCCTCTCATCGTTGCATAAATTTTGCCGTTCGTCTATCTGTGTGTTTATCAACAAATCAATCGTAATATATGTTAACCGAAACAAACAGCGATCTACAAACCCCAAAGAAGTCTGCGTCTCAATGAGACACGTCTATAATAAACCTAAAGCGGTCTGCCTCAAAGTGCGCTCCCATTACTCCCGTACATGTTCACAGAGCAACAACAAGGAAACTCGACCGAGGCAATTTATAATTGCCGTGAACATAAATAAAATTGTTTCCATACTCTGTGTCAGAGATACAACACATAGATATAGCACAATGTGTGTTGCAAATGGCTATATGCATTCGGTAGAGATCCAGGTGGCCAGAACGATCAACCCAACACTGCGCTGACTCATGGCGAATTTCCATTTCGACTGCATCTGCGCGCAGTGTGCGTGCTCATTTCGAAATTAAATGGTGGCCTCTTTGTTGCCGGCCAAAATTGGTATGGTGGTAACAATCAATTGGCGCGCTGTCATCCCGAACCCGATGGAGGACGCCCGATACTGGTCGCACCGGATGGCCGATTAGTCCTACTTGTTTCCGCAATTTAATTTCCATAGAGTGCTTAAAATGGTGGTGCAGGACAAATTGATGTGTCCATTGTGTTGGAACGACTCATGCATACGTATGGCACACATTCTTACCGAGCTAGCTGCACTGACCCGATTCGAAACTGCATGTACAACATTGTCCGAGCCACTCTAGGACTGCGCAGGTGAGAGATCTTTGCCACGAATCAATGGAGCGGTGCAATACGCTTGGACAGTTTCTGTTCTGAGTCGTTGCGGAATCTTCCCCTAGGGCAATTGTACCTATATTCCATGAAATCGTCATGTTCCCAAGGGGCGAACTCTGAACACGATCGGTCGTTGTACGCGAACGTATAGGTATATGCGTATAGGTGGTCGTTAGTGGCATCGGACTAGGAACAGAGTTAGTGGCGGAAACGGACTCGTAGAATTATGCCGCTTTCGTGACCTGTGAACACGTCATGTCCCTAGTGGCTGGGACGTGCTGATTTGCGGTTACTCGCTCGTCTCGCATTGTTTCAGATAGTTTCTCGCAATCGCAATGTATTTGCGGCTTTATTGCTTAGTACATAAAACCCGAAGACTACCACATTGCAGCGACTACTACTTTGGTGCCAATTAGACGCCAGCAGACACCCTTTTGCTGGCTGTTCGCAGAATCCTGTATGCGGCGCATCATTAAAATGTTTGCATTTGCTGGAAGACATTTTGGAATTTAATGTCCAAGTTGATGGTGCAACTATTACATTCATTGGATTGGGTCCTCTGGCCAGCAGTTAAAAGCAATTACTGCCAGGAACTGCATAGTCAACTCGCAGTGGTATGTGTTTTCTCTGAGCATGTTTTTCCATTGTAGGATATGTTGTAGTCAGTGGGGGTAATTATTCGGGAATTGATGACTCTCTAAACTGATTAGGTAGATGTAAAATGTAATTGGTATTGGGTTTGCGATGGAATTGATTTATTTAGGGCCGAACGTTCAAAGCCATACAGCTTGTAGGTAGGTACTAATAAAAGTTGTAAAATTTATTTACATGCGGTAGTGATAGGACCCCCATCGGTGTTTGTTGCCAGTTGTTGAATTAATTCTATAGAGGTATGTTACAGAATGATAATCACCTGTCATTCGTTTTATGATACTCTTAGTCCCAGTAGTTACTCTGACTCCACCGGCAATGTGTGGGTATGACGAGGGATTTTTATCCAATTTCCTCCCTCACACAGTATAATCACTGGAACATGTTGTCGGACAATCTCTGAACCCCTGGCGGTAATTAGAAACAGCAATACTGCCATCGTCCTTTCATTGCCAGTAATTATACATTTTACTGCTGCCAATGAATGTATAGTATTTCCACCATCAGCTTGACCATTAAGTTCTAAAAATGTGTTGCATCACACACATACAGCTTAATGATGCACTTAACAGCGCACTGGACGTGACACCAAGTACATAGTATCATATTTAAGCAATAAAATTGTAGCTGTTGCGAGATAGCCTCTGGGAACAAATAATCACACCCAGCAGGATGTACCGAAGTAGATGTTCGCATTTCTGCAATAAAAAATGGAAGAAGCTCTACCGGATAGCAATCACTACTTTTGTATGGTATAATCAAATGAAAAAGTTACGATTTTGCAACAAATGTATAATTTACATTTTATGAAATTATAGCGTCATGTTTTGTAATCAAAAAGAAGGTGCATTTATAACATTGTCATTGATACGAAGTTGTTTTTTTACTAGTTATCTCTATAACTACTGTGTTTTCAGTTGATACTGAAAGAGACATTTATTATACCTAAACGTGAACAGTTTATTATCACCTGGTAACTTCATTTCAACCAGATACTGGGAAGTGTCTCAACCCATAGACTTAGAAATTGATTATAAATGATCGTTGGGCAGTAATGAATACAACTCTCTAACTAAATATCGCAAGACTATTTGTCGCTCGTTTTGATGTAGAAAATTGCCACAATAATCAATTACCAGCCCACGATTCAGTGTTACCAACCTAGATGGTCACTTCCAAGCTAAACTGGCACGGTTTTTTTTTTCAATTGTAAAAATCCCGCACTATCCAGGAGTCGAATTACCACATCTGTTACAGAGCAATGCGTTACTGAAAAATGCTCACTTCCTCTTTAAAGATGATCTTTCATTAGGTACATCGTTATTTATAAAAAAAAATATTTGGAACAACAGTTTCGAAAGGTGGGGTACGCAGATTATTTGCATTTTTCTTGTAATCGAACCTGAAACCCTTCCATTTTTTTTTGCTATCATCTCTCAGTTCAGTTTTATTTAATGAATTCTTTTTCAGTGGAATTTGAGTGACCATTCGTATGGTTATGTCTTATGCCATCTACGAATATTTTAAAGAAACACGATCACTGATGACGTAATTTGAACCCAATTGAATCGAAATTAATGACAGCATCTGTGACAAAGGCTATTATACAGATTTTAAAAACAGCTCAACAACTTGTAACGGCTTCTTCGTTGACACCAAAAGCAATTGAAACAGATTATGAAGGAAAACATAAATAACAGCCTTTCAGGCTCTGTCCACAAGAGCTCAGTTTTTTTCATTTGTATTTCAAACACCAATTCAAAATATTTCAGACTGCTGCTCGTGGATAACTCGAAAGTCTATTTGATATTTGTAAATGAAGTAAGGACGACGTGGATATTAAATGGATATTTAACATTCCAGCAAACTTTCAAAGACCGACAAAGTGTTGTGCGATCCATTCACGTACCTACTTTAATTTTACTTAAAATGTTGAGTATGGAGATTTGTAATCGCGCTATTTCGACCACCATAATATGACATCTTAAAATTTGCTAGCCGATTCCGATGACTGCAGAAAATATTAATCGGCACAAATGTTATATGCAACTGTACAAGCGCAAATACATTTTCGTTATGCACTAAGACTCAACTCTAGCTGGAACATCAGTCATCGAAGCGAAACAAACAAAGAGATAAGGCGGGTTGTGTTAGAGTTCAAAATTTGGTTTGGTTTGGTTAATTATTTTTTTACCTGTTTTTGTAGCTTGTATTATGCCACGCCCCAGTATTCAATTCCGCCCATATTTAAAAAAAAGTCGATACAAACAATAGATATACATCCATGGACCAAATCTCGCAACAATACCTGCCATAAGTCCCAAGATATGTGTAATGTTTTCCTTGTACGATGGAAAGAGCCACGCCCCTTTTTATACATATATTCTGTTGAAAATTATAAGCAATTTTTTAGATATGCTGAGATCAATGTAGAACATTTTTCAAATTTCTTTCATATAAGTGTCAAAAAACATTTTTTCAAATATTTTTGATAAATGGGAGGTGACACGCCCCCCCCCCCTGTCCAAAACCCTCCGTTAAGGAATGACGGTCATGGCTGTAAATTCGGATATGAATTTTGAAAACGTATAAGGGATAAAAAGACAGAGAAAGTCATTCTGACATGTCTTCAAATTGGATTCTAAGTGGAACAAGGATGCGATGCTCAGATCAAGTCCGAAATCTCTCCTTTATTTGTTTGGGAATTGCTCTTGATGACTTAATGAGTCGGTTGCGGAGAATGAAGAGTTGTGCAAGCATAAGCATCCAATACCCGCAACCCTTTCATAGATAAGTGGGATGTTGAAAATGAACGGTTGGAAAAAAGAAGTGGCAGTTTTTTTTTGTATTTGGAAGCTAGTTAGAACTTTAGAGCTACGATCATATTTTCTTCAAGGTCGAGATCCAAAAAGGGCAACAGCTATTTTCAACCATCTTTCTTGATCTGCTGCTGTAATGCATTTTAAACTGCGACCACAATATCCTCTGGACTGGTGGATACTTTTGCCTAAGACTGCTCAGCTCAGTTGTATTGGTTTCCATTTTGTTCATGGTCTTCCAACCCACCTTGCACCATAGGGATTCGATTTGGCGAACTGCTTTGCGAACCGAAAACTTAGATCCACTTTGCGTATATTTCGGTTCAATGCTTTGAGCCACCTGCTATTTGCGGGACACCTTCTTTAAAAATCTGAATTTACTAAATAAATTAACAGATGGTCCCCACTTTATTTATGAAGAGGGTATCAGAATATCCTTTGTAAAGACACTCAGGTGGTTCCCTTTATTTTTTTGTTGCGTTATTTTTATTTCTGACTCATGACATTTTTGTTCTTTATGAACACGGTTGTTTTTTTTTATTTATTTAAGCAGTGTCCTGGAAATTGTTTTACATTTCATCTTACAAAGCATCCAAAGAAAGCTACCTACAGAGTGATTTATTTTTCCTGCGCTAAATGACCATTTTCGTATATCCAGATGGGGGTAAACCTACTCGTGCTTCGCCTACTCATAAATAAATAATATCATCTGCGTTTTATTTTTATCGCTGAGAGATCCTAGAACATTAGGTCGGCCCATTTCATCACAGTAATAAAACATTCTTTACGAGTATATAAACATTGCAATTGAAATCACTTCACCATTTCATACATACGTCAATAGCATAATTTATTAATCGATATTTCCATTAATTTTCCCATTAAAGAGGCTCCAGTAAACATTATCAAGTAATATCATATTCATCAAATAAAAATGAAAAAACAAAAAAAAAATTTATTTCTCGTACGAAGAACGTACACATCGATCACCATCCTTAAGCACATCAATTTTTTGGTTTTTGTTTGCGTGTGTTACACACATGTTACGATATTACTTTTCTCGATTTCGAAGAAATCTCAAAACATTTCCATTTGGCTAATTGAAAATACAGAAAAGTCGGCATCCAGTCGGGGCAGGGAACAAAAAATACAAAAAAAAATAGGAACGCATCTCGGTGAATAATCAAATATGTATGTATTCTGATTTGATACAGCATTGGACGGTTGTGTGGAAGTAGGACGTTTCATTTCAACAGGCTGTGTGATTGATTAAAGCCATGGGCCAGATGATGCTGGGGGACTGGGACAGGGCCTAATGGTACAAATCGTGCCTGTTTCTACAAATTTGTTTTTTTTTTCTTTTCGTCCAGACTCCCTACTTTTGTATCTCTGTATATGCCTGTCATTTTCATTGATATTATGTTGTTGTAAACATATCAATGTGTCAATCGATAAAGGTGTTTCATCAATTTATTTGTAAAGAATGGAAAAAAAAAACATCAAATATAAATCCGAATGGGATAGGAATGATGGAACCGTATCGGCATCATTTGCAAAAGGGCACATCAACGTTTGGACGTAATCAATCATCTCGGTCTATTATCGAATGCTTTGATCATTTGTCAGCCGGCGTCAATGTGTGGGTTGAGGAGAGTCCTTAAAATTGAATCCATTCACCTGATTTTTTGTAGCTTCAATTTCAATATTTGATTATTGATCGACTTTTCATTCAATTGGCCATCACGGAGTGTGCAGATCTAAGGCATGTTTTCTGATTTTCGTGCTTCAATTTGTATGTAATTTTCTTCACAATATTGTAAAATATATAGTTACCTATCTTAAATGCCTATCTTCTGCACTTGAACTGTTTGGTAAGTCTTAGTCATCTGGAAACGCGTTCAAAAGTTTGATTGTCCTGAAGTTGACGGGGCTTTGAAAAGGTAATGCCGTTGTCGTCGCTCGAAGTAGGCACCTGTGAGATGTTAAATCCACTCGCCTAGAATAAATATCAAATATCAATAAATCAGGTAGGATTAAGCTTAACAAACGTCAGTTGAACTCTTAAATGTTCTAAATCTTTGGACAAGCTTAACAATATCTAATAAAATAAAAGCTTCAGTACATTACAAAACATTCTTAATTATTCTTCATCCAGGAAATGGTTTGCAGAATAGGACCAGCTTTCTATGGAACAAATTGCTTAAATTAAGGAATTTTTCTCTTAAACTAAACAGAACTTTTCTGTTTGCTATCCTTCTAACTTCAACTGAATTATTCTTGACAACAAAAGATGATTTCTTAAACTAGTTTGTACTGACTTCTTCGTGAATTATTCTTGACCTAGTAAGCGGTTTGTTACATATGCCCATGGATCCAAGGCAACAAATATTATTTTCTTAAAACCGAGCAGAATCATTTTTTATCTCAGCAAAAAACTTTTTTGAATAATTTTTTCTGAAATCTTTCTAATTTCTTCTTCATACAAAAATCGTGCGGTTCTGTTCAACAGAGGAATTGTTCTCTAAAACCAAATTTTCTAAAAAACCAAATTTTCTAAAAAACCAAATTTTCTAAAAATTTGTTTTTCAAAAGCCGCTCTCTTAAATTAGATAAGCAACATCAGGAAATATTTTCTTACATTATGAACATGTTTCTTAAATTATTCAGAATCATTCCTTAGCCAGATTCGATTTCTGGATTATGATAAGTGATCTTATGATCGACCAGAATAATTTCTGTTTCAAAAATAGCTTTCTTAAATTAAATAAGCAACATCAGGAAATATTTTCTTACGTAAAGAACATGTTGCTTAAATTATTCAGAATCATTCCATTTCTCGAATAGGATAAGTTTGTTATGAACTTTACATGGAACTAAAATGTTTTCGTAAATCGTAATCAGAACAATCAATCAATTTGCGTTCAAAAGTCCTTGTCTTGAATCACACACGCTATTGTTCTTTACTGATGGAACGGTTTGTAAAATTATCTGCTGACCTGCTTCCTAAGAAAAGTGTAAATCCAATGTTTTTTTTTTAATGATTCACAGCAAGTGTGCCTGAATAACTATTGTTATTAATAAAAAATAAACCAATCATTTTTGGGACTGGTGAAGCTGATCTGCCAAATTACTTGCTTTGAGATTGAAACATTCAAGCTTGCTTAAAAAAAAAAAAAAAAAACCAGTGGTATGTACTTACTTTCGAAATGAAGGTTACCACACTTTCATTGTGTTCTATCTAAGCGGCTTAATTAAGAAGCTCTATGGGAATTTTGTCAGAAGTTCGCAACAGCTTGAGATCAGTGAAAACAATTTTGTTGCTGGTGTTTCCATTTTCCGCGGCAGTGTTCTTATGTCTGCCATTTATTTAAAGCTGTATCAGTTTATTTTTTGTATTTCTTGTGCCATTCTTATCCAGCAGCTACATAGAACTATTTTTTTTAGAGCCATTTCATTTATGGAGTTCTACTTAGTGTGTTTTGTTTCTGCTATTAAAACTATTTCTATTTCATAATTAAATAACTTCTTTTATATAATTTATTTTATATCAATTTTTGCTTACAATACAGATCTACTACTTTCATTGTGCTGATATATACTCGTATACCTGTTCTATTTGTATTTTCTTTTCTTGACAAATAATTAATGAGATTCCCAAATGTCCATTAAAATATTTTTCATACTTAAAAATGCGAAGATTTTTCAAATACCAATCACTATATGAGTCCTCCATCAGCGTGTTTCTTTCTTATTCGGTTAGGCAAATGATTTATTTTCGAAATTTCGCCAAAGACAAACGTAGCTATTTATTTTCTTAATCTATTTCGCTTCTGAGTAGATAATTCCTTGGAATTATGTCGCGAGAATCCAATAGTCAGTTGTGATTTTTATCCATGCATTTCAATCATAATTCTACTGAATGTGACATGAAAGTGATAGTCAATATGGCCGCCTAATGAATAAATGTGTTTTCCATTGTGTGACATTTAGTTTGCCACAAAAAAGCCGAAACTTTTTTTTTTTATTATCAACGATTCTGTACTGAGTTGGCATATTTTTGATGCGAAACATTCTACATTGACAGGGACAAATTTGTAAAATAGTTCTATATGGTTTAACTCGGTTTTTCTTCTTTTTAAATATTAATCGACATGTGTTTGAGTGGAGCGGGAGGGCAAAACTATGATTAGATGTTCGTTGGCACATTTTCAAACTCAACACGGTAGAAATAAAAATATTATTAATATTTGTTGGCATAGGTAGATGTCATAATTTTTATATATTGTGTCGTAAAACTTATAATTTGTCAACTTTATGGCTTTTGGGTCATATATATACTTTCCATAAAAATATGCAGTTTGAAATAGACAGTTTGGAATTTTAATGTTTTTAATTGTTGCTCTCTTTCTGGCGAGTGTAGTGTAATTTTTGAGCTGGCGGAAAGTTTGGACGTTATTGTGAGAATGTACAATTTTACGGAATTGTACTTGCTTTGTTTTTTAGAATTTTAAAGCTGAAAGCACACCGTATAAAGCAAAACGTGTTTTTTTGTTTCGTGAATCAAGAGAACTTTGTTTCTTATGAAACATCACACACCAAAGCAAACGAAACAAAACACACGTTTTTGTTTTGAAGTGTTTTGGTGGTGGTTGTCGAAAACATATGTCATTGTATACGAGCAACACACACCGAATGCAACAAAAACTGTTTCGAACCAGCATTGTTGACGATAATTGCGTACTTTCTTATGGCGCATCACACACCAAATGAAATGAAACACAAAAACAAAAGCAAAACATGTTTCGTTGCCGTTTGCAAAGCAAAATTTTAATTCCGTTGGTTTTATTTTCATCCTTCGTTACACTTTACAGCTTTATTTGCTTCTATGTTTACTTTGTACGCAAATCTTAACAAATATGGACGTAGATGGAGGAAAATTAATAAGTTCTTAACTCTGCTATTAATTTTATTATCACATCCTCAGCATTTTGTTTTAGATTATATGGATGCACCCACCGCTCTCTGCTATTTGTGTCCACTTCCTCAATTGCTTCAAAAATTGTGTATAAGGTTGGCACAACTTCATCGTCTGAGTCCGACCACATGTTGAGCAATACTAAAAGCAAGTCGAAAATTCCATTTTGTTTTATTTCAACGCAAATAAAAAACGTTTTTTCGACTATCGAATCAAAAACGTTTTGTTTGATCCGGTGTATTTCCAGCCTAAATAAAAGTTGATAAATTAAATTATTTTGATGTTATTGCAGTAATTTCGAATTAGATATAAAATGGATTTAAAAATGTCAAATAGTACGAAATATAATAAAGGGTTTTCCAATAAGAGGTGCTATTGTGAATGACCCGCTTTTTCGGTAGCTGTCACTTTTGCAGCTTTTATTCTTTGACATTTGACAAGTAGAAACTACGCCATTACTAAAAATGGAACGATACACATTTAAACAACGCATTGAAAGACCCTAAGGGCCGTTTTATTCACTATTGTTCAACTTTCCGATAACTCCGAGGTTGACCAACTTCGGAGTTGATTTGAAAGAGAGAGTTGAGCGGCAAGTTGAAAATTGCTTTTATTCACTACTCTAATTCTCAACTCCTCAGTTGAAATTCAAAAGTTGGCTTACTTGCGGTTTCCGAAATATCCCTGGGATATTTGTGGCAGATGACACACAATGTGGCAGTTTCAACTTTAGATTGGGATTTTGCACGTCATTTTCGGTTTGTTCAAAGCATACTTTGTATACTTTTTATTCTTTGTCTTGTCCTGTTTGCAGCAGTTCCCAGCGCAAGTTTGTTACTGATTTAATTCACACGATCTATCGAACAAGAAAATCACAGACCTTAATAAAATATACAATCAACTTCAACTCTTTCGCGATATCGCACAATACCAGACGCTCGGCAACGAATTCATTATGAGATGGAGCACCATCATTGTCGTCCGCTTTGAGAGACGAAAATGACAGATAAAGTCATGGTCGTCCCATTTCTCAAGGGCGTATTATCTTGAATTGCCATCTCTCTTAGACCAAAGTCTTATCCTCTCCATCCTCTTCACTGCAGAATCAGACTATAGCCAATTCTCACAACAATAATTTAAACGATATATTATTGCAAACTTTAATTAATAATAATTACTTTCGTCACTTGACTTGAAGAGCTAACAGTCAAAAACCCCAAAAAAAAATCTATTTATGCGTAAAATCCCAAGTTTGCTCTCCTAACGTCTTATATTTCGGGGAGTTGAGCGAACCCAAAGTTGACAAACTTTCGGTTTTCTCAACTCCGGGATATTCAAAGTTGAGTGAGTCAACTTTGAGTGAATATAAGCAAATTCGCAAGTTGAAAAAAAATCCCCAAGTTGTGTTCAACTTCGAGTGAATAAAACTGGCATAAAAGGGCTATTGCACTAATTGTACATACTTGTACCTTTTTTTTTTGTAAGAAGAAAAGTTGTAAGTTAACTAGGGTAGGGGAACAAATATCCAAAAATGTGAATACAAAGAAAATGTGTTTCCAAAATATAATCGACAAATCGTTTGTGACAAACAAATTCCATATCATATTTCTGAATTGTAAAATCTGTGGTAACAAATCCTACTGTAAATATATAAATGATATAACACTTAAAAGAAAAAATCCATAGAATATTTCAACCTTTCACCGTGAACGGTACGACAAAAAAATGCAGTCTAAAATATTACAATCTATGCACAATTATGATTTTTGTGGTTTTTTAGCTTAATTTTGAAAATTATTTAACGACGATAATTTACATTTAGAACATTCTCTAATTTTAGAGCTATTAGCATATTTGTTTATTTTAAAAATGTAGATATCGAATGACAGAAAACACAAGTTCAATTAAAAATGCGACAACAATCTTGCCCTCATTTATATCTTATATTGTGCATTAATAATCTACTCCCTCCTTATCATGAACAAAAACGCAGTCAGAACAGAAATTAATGAAAAAAAAACGAAATGTATTATTCAAGCTTTTAAGCCAGATTTCTTGTATACAACCACGCTAATGACCAACAATTACGTACATTCTACCCGACTCGGCCTTGAACAATTTATTTCTCTGCACGAATTCCGTGCAATGCAGCCAATTGTAAATTTCAGTGCTAAACACTTGAGGCACCGAGATCATTAAATAAAAATTCAATCTTCTGTCATCTGTGAGGTAATAACTTTAAGATTTCTGGTTTTGCTTATTACCAAGAACTAAAACTTAGTTCATTTGTGTGCGGCTTCTCATCAGCAAAATCTGAATACATGTGTACCTATTTGTTTAATTTGGAAATTTATAATCGCTGATTTTATTTTGTGGTTATTATGCAATAAAAGTGAAGTTAGTCATCAATTATTGTTGAAGAGGTTTCCGTGTATAGCTTTGCAAAATGATTTTTTTGAAAAGTATAAGTAGTTTTGTTTTTCAAATTGTTATAAATATACCACCGATTAACATGGACCATTACTACTACTACTAATTTATCACTTAGATCATTAAAATTCCATCGAACCTCCCGCGTGCAGTGAATTACTGAACCATTTTTGCAATTGACGAGAAAAATATCCTCTAAATTACAAGATTCAACGATGCAAAGACAAAGTGCGCTACTGTGCTGATATAACAGCTGGTACTTGGATCCCCTGCACCGTTGGCGTCATTAACTTATTACATCTCTAGGTGTGACTTGTTGAATCGCATTCCAAAGTAATTCCTCATTAGTCATTCGAGGCACACTCGCATGTTGTATATTTATAGCATTCACTCATTTTCTTACAACATCCTGCGGTATCCTTTCGTAAACCTGAAATGAACCACGCTTCCCTGGCTAAGTAATTTTGCAGAGCGCAAGTTATATTAGATAACGAACCCATATCGATCCCAAACATATTCGCAGTCAGAAGTGCTGACTAAACAAACATTTAGTTTGTTTATGCGACCACATCAAGCGCATAAGTTAGATTAGATAACGAACCAACCCATATCGATCCCAAATATAGTCGCAGTCAGAAGTGCTGACTAAACAAACATTTAGTTTGTTTATGCGACCACACCAACCGCATACACAAAATTATGGTATATAAGAAGAAGACCTCAAAATGAGGAGGAGATTCTGTTCTGTACTTCGAAGAGAGATAGACTTCCCCCCACCAGTGGTAAGGGGTCTTGATCTTTTATTTTAATAAAATAAAACATTATTTAACGAAATATATCTGTATTGTATTTTATTTTTTTTGAAAACTAATCTGGCGCAGTCGGTAGGATTCCAATAAAATTTGCAAACGCATATTGTAAAAATATATGGAATCCAGTGATCGAACAAGTAACGCGAAATCGGTAAATATTCAAGAGAAGTCCAAAAGTAAATTGGCTTCAATATATATTAAATTCTCATAGAGAGAACCGAGTGTGATACTAAATCAGTGAAAGACCTTTTGATTAAAAGTAACTTCAGTGAAAAAAAAAAAATATCCAGACAATCAAAACTGGATCAAGTGCAGAAACAGAGAGATCTTCAACAACGATCTTATATCCACGAAAAGGATAAATACGAAAGCAGTGATAGTGAAAGTGAAGAGCCCATATTTATCAAAATGGCTCAACCAGCAGTGGGAGAAATAAATGACCAATCTATCGTTTTAAAGATGCTAGAGAAGGCTCCAAATTTCTCAGGTAATTCTAATGAAGATGTTATTTCCTTCATAGAATATATCGATTATGTTCACGGTCACCTTGCACCTACAAACATAGTTCTGGGAACACTCATCATAAAAAACAAACTTCAGGGAACAGCAATTAACACCTTACGAAGTATATTGAGTCCAACATGGCAAACAATTAAAACAGCTTTAATACAAGACTATGGAGTTCCCGAAACTTATGAGCAAATACTTCAGGACCTACACAGTATTTCAACGAGAGACATCCATCAACTGTATCATCAATGTGAAGAAATCCTCAACAAAATAAATCGTAAGAGTAAGTTAGAAATAAGCTTAGTTTACGTCCCCTTAACTAATGAATCCATTGTTTTAAAAAAATTCATAAATAATTTGAGCTCTAACCAAGCGAGTGTTATAATCGCACAAAACATTAAATCCCTTAGGGAGGCTTACCAGGTTTTATTACGTTATAAAAATTTGAATATTAATACCAATGACTCGCCAAGAAACTATCCGATGCATTATCAGAAACCTTCTAATAGTAGCCAACCTTATAAACCATATTTCAATCAACAATATAACAATTTCAATAGAAATCAAATGCCCAATTCATTTCAGAGACATATTAGAAATGGACAGGTGCTTGGGAATCCCCAAGGTAATTTTAGATTCGGCTTTCAGAATCAACAGTCTTTTAGAAACAACCACAATAATAACTATCCTAGACAAAATTCACAACAAATTAGAAATCCAAGACCAGAGCCTATGGATGTTAATACAACAGAATTAGTACAAGAAGATGTAAATTTTATTTGGGAAACCGAAACACTTCCCATAATAAAAGTCACCATAAATAAAAAAATATTTTATGTTCTAATAGATACAGGCTCAACAACAAGTATACTTGATGAGTCCCAACTATTAGAAATTCCCAGAATTCCATTAAGAGTTCCTGTGAAAATCAAAACTTCTAACAATGAAAATATAATAACCAAAGAAATTATAACGGAAGTGCCCGTAGAGTTTAACGAAATAGAGGCAACTATGGCATGGAAATTAATGCAAATAAAAAATAAAAAATTTGTAGGCATAATAGGCCAAAATCTCTTGAAACCCTTAGGAGCTAAAATAGATTTAGAAACGGGGTATATTGAAATAAATAAAAAAAAAACTTATTTCGAAAATTATAAAAATCAAATTGGAATAAAATGTCCATATCAATATAATGAAATTCACACTTTAGAATATTGTAACTCAACGAATATGAGCCAATTATTTAGTGGAGAGTTCAGTGTAGAAGAAAAAGAAGTTAACATTTTGGAAAACGAATCCGAAAAGGTTAATTTATCTGACTTAGACACAATACATTCACAATTAGAGGAAGCAAATGATCACTTCCCAATTAAAGATACAGCAGTCAATGTATTCAAACAACAGATTATATTAAAAACAGGGAGAGATATAAAAAAAATAAAAAACAGAATATTTATAGGTATAGAGTTACTAGACAATGACATGTCCAATGATTCCTTAATATCATTTATTGAACCCAAAGTGACCGGTATTTTTACAACCCTTGGTGAAGCAGAATACAATAAGCTCCAACAAAAATTAATATCCTTGTTCGGAACTCGTATAAAGTTCTACAAGTGTGAACATTTTCCCAGAGATTTGGAAACAGAAGAAGAAACAATAAAACAAATAAAATTATACCATGAGAATGAAACAGGACACTCAGGTATAGAAGAGAACTACAAAGGTCTTAGAACCAAAATATATTTTAAAAATTTACGAAATTTAGTGAATGATGTAATTAATTCCTGCAATATATGTAAACAGTCCAAATATGACAGGAAACCTATCAAGCCAAAGTTTTTTCTCACAGAAACTCCAAAAAACATTAATGAAATAATCCATGTTGATATATACCATATCGCCAAAACCAAATATTTAACCACCATAGACAAGTTTAGCAAATTAGCAACCTCGACATATATTCCGAATGCATCTCATGAAACATTAGAAGAAACCTTTGCCCAAATAATATCTAGCTCAGGAAAACCAAAAAAATACGTAATGGATAATGAATTCAATTTTCCTCGCATAACCGCACTTCTAGAAAAACTAAACATTGAATTTCATTTCACTAGAGTAAATTCTCATACTGGAAATTCAGATATAGAAGTATTCCATAGAACTTTAGCAGAAAAAATTAGATGTATCCTAAACGGAAAAACTAAACCCGATATTCATGAAATAAGATTAGCAGTTCATAAAGCAAACCTTTTTTATAACAATGCCATTCACTCAACTACAAAAAAGTCCCCATACGAAGTTCATTGTGGAGAAGTAGATAAAACAAAACTATTCCAACATATACAGAAGCATAAAAAGAATTTCATAAATAGAGCTAATAAAAATCGTGAAGATTATCTTGAAATAAGAGCCGATGGCTTCGTCAAAAATTCAAGAACAGACAGGCAGAAAACTGAGCCCCGCTACAAATTTGATAAACTCGAAGACCAACACATAACAAACATACAAAAAGAAAGAGTAACCAACTACAAAAATGATGACAATTTAATTAAAATGAATCAGCGAAACAGAAGAACACAGAATACAAATCGGAACTCAGCTTTGAATCAAATTTAGATTATCCAGTTTCAATTAACCCACCCCAGTGTAAAGACGTGTTAAAAAAAAAAAATGATGAAATTAATTATTCTCTTGGCAATAACCGGAAACCGAACAGTTAATGAAATAAATAGTTTGAAGAAAAAGTATGTGGAAACATCCGAGAGATTGATAATATTAGAATTGCAACGAAAGATAGACCAAATAAAAGAATTTATTGAAAAACTTCAAAACATTATATTAGCTAGCAGACTTCAAATTATGACAGAAAGCTTATTAACATCAGATGAAATTGAAATTTATGAAATTGACTTAAATAAATTGAAAAATATTAAACTAACAGTTGGTGAATACACGGAAGAGTTATTGGTATTCATAATTCAAATACCAGATGAAATAATGACATTCGATAAATATTTAATAACGCATATACCCAATGAAAAATATGAACAATTAGATTTTAAGCCTCAAATTGTAATAAAGATAAATAGAAACTTCTACATATACAAAGAAAATAAAAAGTTGAAACATTTAAGAATATATAAAAATTGTATTGATAACAATAACTGCTTAAAAGTAATTAATAAAGAACAAAACATTGTTACTAAACTAAGAAGGGGTACGTTATTGGTAATAAATAGTAACTTTAGATTAAATAATACATGTGATGAAAGGAAAACCATATCAATAAAAAGAAATATGTTAGTAAATTTTAGAAATTGTAAACTCGTAATAAAAAATATTGAATACTCGAACAACAATAAATACATAATTCAACCTATAAATATAGATATGGAAAGTAATTTTAACATAACGAACGCTCAATATAAAAATACCAATATGAATTTAAGTAAAATAGACAATATAGATTACATTGAATCAAAATTTGTAACACAAAGAAATATGAACTATAGTATATCATTGACTACAGTCATGATCATAATAATAACAGTAACAGTCCTGATCTATATTGTCAAGAAGAAATTGTTTCAGGAGAAACAACCAGCTAATGGGAGGGAAGTTATATTAGATAACGAACCCATATCGATCCCAAACATATTCGCAGTCAGAAGTGCTGACTAAACAAACATTTAGTTTGTTTATGCGACCACATCAAGCGCATAAGTTAGATTAGATAACGAACCAACCCATATCGATCCCAAATATAGTCGCAGTCAGAAGTGCTGACTAAACAAACATTTAGTTTGTTTATGCGACCACACCAACCGCATACACAAAATTATGGTATATAAGAAGAAGACCTCAAAATGAGGAGGAGATTCTGTTCTGTACTTCGAAGAGAGATAGACTTCCCCCCACCAGTGGTAAGGGGTCTTGATCTTTTATTTTAATAAAATAAAACATTATTTAACGAAATATATCTGTATTGTATTTTATTTTTTTTGAAAACTAATCTCGCACGCATGCACATGCAAAAGCGAAACTTGTTCCGAAAACACCAAACTTGTTTAACTTGTGTCTGTAGCCGGCGCTGAACTTATGTACACCCAGTTTTGCATATACGACTACTCGTGCGAGTTTGTTGTGTTAAACTCTTTCGCTTATCTGACAGATACTTGCATCGATCACTTAGAAAACGTTTTTCATGTTGCTCAAGAATCATAAGTACCTATGCATCGAGAGGCATGCTCGTTACGTAATTGAAAAAGCACATGATACGACTACGTCGTCGCAATTCATTAAGAACACTTGAGAAGAATTTAAACGTAAATCATGGCACACAGGGAAATACTAATTTTTCGGTTCAATGTGTTTTCAATTTGCAAATGCAACTCTGGCAGCGGAATGTCGACTATTATTCTGAACGAGTGTTTCTCTGTTACATTTGCGATAGTAATTAGTTGAGGATTAAGCCATTGCGTGAGTTAATTGAATTTTTCATACAATGAGGCGATTAAAAGCTATCGTCAGGCACAATTCGGTGTAAAGCTATCGATAACACAGTGAGTTGAGTTGGCTTTGTTGCACGCGCATTGGATCAGTGGAGTTGAAGCCTTTATTGATTTATAAATCGGTAAATTCGATTGACAATCGATTTGTAAAGTTTTGGAATATGTGTTTTAAAATATAATAACTGTCTAGAGAACGGTAGTTAACTTTTGGTGGGAATTACACCATCAGTTCGTGGTGAGACTGCTTAAAAATATATTGGGCCTTACTAATAATCATTTTTAAAATTCACACTAAATATTTTGTAGGTCACAATATGCAATTTTGTATTGCGAACTTACAATGTAAATTTCCCCATTGTAAGTTCGAAACAATTTGGCCTGGACACTAAAAAAGACTATAACGGCCATATTAATCACTCCGGGTGTAACTCAGGCTTAAGTTAATTTTACACCCGATCATTAATCCACAATTTTTAACCCGATAATTTAAACCTGTGTCCATATTATTCACTGAAAAACATGCATTAATCCCGCTGGACTAAAAATGGATTTAAATGCCGATTTAAAACACTTTAAAACACTTAACCCACGTAATGTCAAATTTCACAAATAATGATATTTGGTTTTCTTTTTGTCACTTGGAAATTGATTTCATTTGTTTTGGGCCCAGTTATATTTTAAAGTGCATTAATTATGCCGAAATTTCTATCGAATCATCGAATGTAGCCCTCAAAATGACTATTTTTTTCAGCACGAATATACCGAAAATATACCACATAGTAATCGTCGACGCAAGACCGCTTCGCATTCGATATATTCGACGACAAGAACGAGTTTGATTTACCCTCAGCTGCAGCTCTTCGACAAATTCGTCATCTGACGACGAAGACATCAACATTAATTTCGTCCATTTCACGAATGAAGTCCTTTTTTAGTTTCTTGCATTTTTTTTCTATCCCCCGTTTCTTATTTTTCTTGCGAGTGAAGAAATGTCAATATTATGAAATTGAGTCTTAACCCGAGTTAAAGTATGTACTTAAACCGGTCTCCGGATTGCGTTTAAATCCAATCGGATTAAACGCTGTTAAGTTTGAAAAACTGGTCTTATGTTCGGGTTTAACGAGTGGATATTATGGACTTGGGTTTAGTTTTTGGGTTAAACTCATTTAAACCCGGGTGTAACCTTTAACCGGGACTAAAGGGAGTGAATAATATGGCCGTAAGTATCGCGGATTTAATTTGAATTCGCAAAGTCAATTCTCTAAATAAAGGGTGTCCCATAATTCACGAAAAATGTTTGCGTCACACAGTACAGTGATGCCAACGCAAAAAAAAAGATAACAATGTGACATCTGACAGGTCGGGGTTAGTAAAAATGGAGCGCTATACGAAAGACCAACGCAATTTATTGTTGAGCAATATTTTAAAAATAATGAAGGTTTGTCATTGTCAGCAACAGTCGCCAATTTTCGTACAAAATATGATTTAAAACCATCAACTGTGAAGAGAATAATTGTAAAAAAATCAGAGAGACTGCATCAATTAGTGATCTTTAATACCTACTCTGTCCTGTGTCCTGTCACAAGTCATTCAACAGAAAACATCGAAGTAGTTCGCAAGAGTGACAGTTCAGGGAACATCAATTCGGCACCTTGTTTAAGAATTTCGCATTTCGAGAAGCTCTCTACAGCGAATTCTCATGAAGGACTTGAAACTTCATGCTTACAAAGTTCAATTGACTCAAGAACTGAAGACTACTGACCATGCAGCGCGAAGAGATTTCGTTGAATGGATTTTGGAACAACAACAAGTCGACGCTGATTTTTCGAACAAAATCATCTTTAGTCATAAAGCTCATTTTTGGCCATCCAGATCTTTTTTGTTTGGGGTTGTTTTTGAAGTCAAAGATCTATGGAAACAAGCCCATGACCAACAACATCCTGAACGAGCAAATTGGGAGGTGTTTTAATGAAATTCAACGACATTTATGCGAAACGGTCATAGAAAATTTCAATGAAAGAGTACGTACCTGCCAGCAAAGCCGTGGCGGTCATTTACCCGATGTGCTTACAATCGATTTAGACATTTTTGCTGTTTGGTTCCTGAAAAGCACCTTACCGCGGGTGGGATAATAATCAGGTAATCTAAAATAAGCTCTTTGGTGGGTGAACTTATTCGAATTTATCTCTTCAAACTTAACTCTATTTATTCATTCAAAATGCTAATACAAACCGCTTATGTTAGCTTTTCCTTCCCCTGTCATGTGAATCCTGGGTTGGCATTCTGGAGGGCGAAACGTTCGTGTGCCCAAAGAAATTTGCTTGTGTAACATAGGGCAAATCATTTGTGCGCACGAAAACGTTTGATCGTTTCGCCTTACAGAATCTGACCTGTTTTCAATGACAAAGCGCCTACCTCTTTTTTATTGGTTGGTTTTTGTTTTTAAGCAAAATGCTTTTTCAATACTAACCACTAACTCTTGTGTCAATTAAGTTAAGGGTACGTGCGCGACCTACAAATAAGGTCAGTTCCAGTTTAGCGCCATTTGAGAAATAGTCAATAACCGACGTTTAAGTATTAGAAAATCCTTGTCCGAATTGACAAATTTCCGACGATCACAATATTCTCGACAGTTCCTTGTTTTTTAAACATTATGATGAAGTGCGTACATTGACCGCCATTTTATTTTTATCAGACATTCCATAGCTCGTACAAGTACTGTGACGAAACGCTGCCCCCTTTGTCACGATAAAGTCGAGGCTTCATTGTGTTAAGCCCTCAGACACCAAGGTCCGAGCAAACAAACGTTTTTGCAGTCCAATTAAATCGCGAAGGATGGAATGATGAGATATTAAAGGCTCCAAAGTCCGTGTTTCTTTAGGTACAAGCTCGGGGCCAACAATTTTATACCTCCGTTTAAGAGCACATCACGGTTTAGGATATGAAAGCTGTACCGCTTATGAAAGGTTAGGAAGGGCCCGAATCAAGCAAGGCGATGAATAATCACAACCATAGCACAGTTTAACAATCGAAAATTGGAGTTATTGCACAGAAAGTTGGTACAATCGAGGACAAGTTCTCGAAATTCCTATAATTCGGACAAATACCCACGGAGATACAATTGCGACAAAAATTACCCCCAATAAAATCAGTCAACAAAACACATTTGCATTTTAATTATAAGCTTCACGGCCGCCGGCTCCCTGTTTGTGCGGTTAGGTGTTGTGTGACTGCAAAGCCCTAGGTATATAAGGGACGTTCCTTACGACCTTCCACTGGGCAATTTCAATTTCTAGACCTTTGCAGTTTTTTTCAACAAAACCAATTACAAAGTACTGCCCGCCATATCGGATACGATCTACTCTCCCACATTAAATGCACATCAAACCGCTTGTCCATTACGCCATCCAAACAATGTCAAAGGTCTTTTAATTAAATACCTCGATGAATGCATCCACAAAGCACATAACTCCAGCATGAGTTTCCTCCGCATATACATCATGTAGTCATATCCGTAGTCCTTTGCTACAAAAACTAGGATAGAATGACCAGCCAACCGGCCAACCACATCCACGCCGCACCACACATCGACATCGGCAGACGATAAGTGAATTACGAGCTTATGAACTCTATATTCTCCTCCTGGACGAATGCACTGCCATCCAGATGCACACCTTTTTGGGTCACTGAAACTATACTTTTTCTGAAAGAGAAAAAACCGTTCAATATCAATTGCAAATAATATCACGTTCCACTTTTATTGAATAAAATGAGCACACGAACGGACTGCACCAGAAGCATTTGAGCGCAAAGGATCCTGCAGGATGCATACGCCAATGCCAGCGGCTGATTTGCTCGTTTTCCTCTTAACGCTCTGTCTGTTCCTCTTTGGGAACGTGATATTGATAGTTTCCAAATTAAAGTTTGCCTTGGAAGGATGCCATGCCGTGGCCTTGGCAAGGCGAATAGCTACCGCCCTTTATTCTCCTTAAATCAGAATAATTCAAAGTGAATACGTAAAATTGGAGCTGTTATCCTTTTCGAGAGTAATTCGTGTCTTACGTGCGCGATCAATGGTAACCCCAATTCAGGAGTAAATTCTATACGTCGGACCACCGCACTAATGCCAGTGTAAACAGACTCTGCGGACCTGGATATTAATTTCTCTTTCATTTGAATTCAATGCGACCGACGAGGGAATACGTATTATCTATTCATTCAGGGATTTGCCATCAGGGGAAAGGTAGCTTCTTCAATGGATGGATAGAGACGGATGGTGTGCAGAGTTTATCGTGAATTTAATATAAATGGACAAGGGGATGGGATAATGTAGGAGTCGTGCGTCATAATGATGGCTTCTTTCATTTTGTGCGGCTAAAGGCGTTCATTCTATTTCATTCGTGCTCAGAATGGGTGTGCCGTTTTCAAAGACAACTTGCACAATATGATGATTGTGTGTGCATGCAATGGAGATATCTTTCTCGGAGGAAACTTTGGACAGCGGATGGCATTTACAATGCTGCGCTCGTAATTTCTTGCATGTGCAGCGTATATTCCACACAAAGCCAGTCGTATAGGGGATTTTCTTTTTCGTCAGCACCGGGCTTATAGTTTATAGAGGGATTTTCTGTTGTTATCAAAGTTCTTTGGATTTTTTCAAGGCACCGTCGCTTAATTTAGCTGATTCCGGCCGGCTTTGCCATCTAAAGAAGGACGTGGCTTACCTTTCGTATTAGTTTCCCTTCTCTGAAGTAATCTTGTCTACTTTCTTCTGTTCCATTTTTCATAGTTTGTATGACTGCCGCTCCTGAAGCTCCCATATATGACTGACCGCCTTATTAAGATTTGTTTTTTTTTACCCGGTTTCAATGTTAAAAGTCAATTGCTGTATGAAAGCGATGAGACATTATAGCTTCTTTCCAATTTTGAATACACACGATCCTTCCCGAAAAAATAAAAACTGCATCCAAATCCGTGCATTGTTCTCGAGATAAGCGACGACATATGTCCAAACGTGCCTGCCTTGGTCGCTGCTTACATTTTATAAAAGGTTTTTCGAAGCATTTAAAGACTTAACAGTCAAGGGTGGACCTGGACCTCAACCAATACGCCTGTCTAGTTAGGGCGATCTTTGGCTAATTGCCCCCAGTCGCGTTGAGGTCCCCTTTCACTTGCGCGTGCCACCTAAGTCGAGGTCTTTTTCTATTGCGCTCTCCATTGGGGTTGGAATCGAAGACTCTTCGGAACGGAGCATTTAAAGACACGTCTTTTAAGTTGCTGTGCATTACGGAAGTATCATTTGCCGCTGCGAGCTGCAGATGCATATCAGGCACTATCGTACTACACATACACCTCGTTGTAGAACCGGAAAATGTTCAGTCCTAGAACATCATCGGAAGATAGGTTCCACAAATGGTATAGTTAACGCTGAATTGTAAGATAAAGTCCATTGTTTTTGTATAACAAAACCCTTTAGCCGCAACGATGTTTCTCAATCCCGAAGGCTCTTCTTAACTCCATTCTTGACCGACGCTATCATTCATCACAGTTATACTCGTAGTTCCTTTCATAGTGAAGAACTGTCATAGTTTGTACGAGTTCGTAGTCGACCCTGGTCAAAAATATAAAAGCCTAGCTGAACAACTGAAGTCTTGGACCTACGTAACCTTTAAAGAATCAATAAATATATGTAAGCTATTACGACATTATTTATGGATCCGTAGTCCAATCAGTGAGAGCTATCGACAGACTAGATTCCGCTCTGACCAGCAGCCTGTAGGCTAAGTTAATCCTGCATGCGAAAGCTGTATGGCCTTATAGTTAAAACTGAATTTGCAAAATTCGGCAAGCAAGATTAACTGAGCCTTCAGATTGCTATCAGTGAAAACACGGATCTATTTGAATGCAGGCGAGAACTCTGATCACTCTGTCTCTGATTGTCAAACTTAGAAGGGTCTTAGTCTCTAATATCGAACTTTTATTTGTGCTTAAAATCGACGTCTTTAAATGTTGCGAGATGAAGAAGAAATTAATCTTTCTCTCTACCTGAGAATTTACTCAAGTCAGTAACTCGCTCAAAGCTTCGAAACTTTAAGGTGCTCTGGACGATTGCAACACTTCGTTCAGCGGTCTAAATCTCAGTTTATCTGCTCTAAGCTGATATAAAAATAGAGTTGTACTACGAACACATTGGATTTAAACTCCACGGAGAAGAGACCCACTTGTACCGTGAGTTCCGTAAATCGTCGCAAATTATGTTTTTCTGAATTTTTGAGCGGTGGTTAAATTGAACCAATCTTTGGGAATGCACCCCACTTTGGAATGATTTAAACCGTAACCTCCGGTGATTGTCTGAGTTAACTTGAAAGCTGGTTTAAAGTTGCCGCCTGTCGTTGTTGGTAATTCAAAAATTGATCTTCATCCTTCAGGCTAGTTCTGCTGCAGATTCAATCAGTCAATAGTTTTGATGAAGAAATTATACTTCCAGATTGCGGCGTTAAAATGACCGATATCAACAACTGACGGCTTTATTCTATGCAAGGCTCAAGTTTTGTGTCGAGTGGGTAGAACCTCGCTTGGTCGACTTCCGGATTCCCTCGTTTTACGGAAGATCACATTCATTTGAAAACAAATTCAAAAGCTCGTTGGTTGGATCCACTCCTTCTTCAGTCATATCTGCCTTTAGTCTGGAGGTATGTAGGTACATTCGTTCGGGCGCTTCTGTAGTTTGCTTGTTCAGTGTTGCAGGTCAGTAAATCTCACCGAAAGACAAAACTTCACTCAAACGAGTGGTTGTGTGAATCAAGTCCCAACCATTTTCCAAACCTGCTACCGGAACTTTTGATTTTAGTACACTTTCCTGACTCGCTAACTTGAAATTAGCTCTCCGTCTGAGTCTTGCTTCGGTGGCAGATGTTGACCTATTCCTTTTTGACAAGTTGATAACTCACAAACGGCAGGTAGTAGATCCGAATTTGTCTCCCATCAGTACATTTCCGTTTTATAAACTAAACATATCGAAGCTTCCACTTTGCATGAATAAATCTCATCTTAGTTCTGCCCTAACGCTGCCGAAGAAACCAGAACTTAAAAATAAATAGCTCGAAGACCTTCCCCCTGTTTCAGAGAAGGAGGATCCACCTTATAGAATTTCAACGTCAAAATAAATGCGAACGCATACCCTTCAGTCAGGAATCTGTGACAAAATACCGGTCGACAGGAAAATAAGCTTCATCCTTCTACCTACCAGCCGGCATGTGGTGTATAAACTTGAGGAATCCTTCTTCAATGGAAATTATTTAGCTATACGCAAATAAAATTCTCAAGATGTCTCCATTGAAATAAACATTTTCTATCCCTGAAGGACGTACCTTGATATGAGTGGGTATTCGGTGCAAGTGAACCATTATCCTGAATTTAATAACATGTCGAATCAAACACACAAAGCTGGGAGTAGAGAGGAAAAAAAAGGTCAAGGCTTTGGACCGTCGCTATGTTATCTCCTTAAAGTGCATCTGTCAGTTATGTGTGTGTATCTAGGTTGTCATCTATGGAAAAACAATTTATTGCCCTGTAGTGGCTTTCGTATATGGAGCAGCTCACAATAAATAAACAGTGACAGCTCCTGGTGGCGTACCTACCTTGGGTAATGTCACTCCCAGGCAATTGCGAATGTTTTGCATTTATTTTGCACCTCTCCCCATCTCCCTCCACGGAGGAAGGAAGAGATGGAGGTACTCAACATACCCATAAGAATCTTAAGAATGTTTGTATTCCATGAATTTCCATCGATGGTATTCCACCATAGCGCCGAGGAGTTTCTACTTCTTCTGCCAGACATGACGAGATTGCTGATGTTTTAGCATTGCAGGATACCCCGGTTAGGTGCTCATGTGTGCACCACTCTTGTATCAGTATAGCATTGCCGCCTACTGCTGTTTATGTAGTTTCGCTTTGTCCTTCCGTGGGCGTAATTATGGTAAACATTTACCCAGAGCTGTAGTTCTCTGGTTTATTGTTAGTGCTCCAATTTGTACCGACTGCGCCGGCTGCTGTGGGGTTGAAGCGAATCATTGATATTTTATTCACGCTCGCACCTTTTACCGCCCCCTTCCACCCAAAAGGGAGCTAAAATGTGGCGAATACATATAAATCTGTCGGAAATACAATCCGTTGCGAACTGCGACACGTTTCTTGTTCGCCTTTAACTATTGCCGCTTCGTTAGCTGTTCAGTTTCAGTTCTCAGTTGTACACCACTACAGCAGCGCGCATAGATATTCTTTTTCATTTCAATTTAACTCCTTGTTGAGGAATAATATTTGCTGTTCGTGACATTTGAACCAACGAACGTTGCGCTAGTTAGAACAAAGTGATGCTTATGCAGCCGATGGGGTGGAATGATGACAATTGTGAAAAATGGTTTATAGTTAATCGCTGGTGTAAACTGTGGCCGAGGGCGCTGTGCAGACTTCTTCTATAGCTGAGCATGATGGATAGCTTCGGTGCGGGTGCTTGCATTCTAAAATAAATGAAATTTGCTAATAAGAAACGTATAACAAGCAGCAATGGTAACTGTGGTTTGTTTGCGATGTCAACCGCTGGAGGGACAGTTGACAAATGCGATGCTTTTGCTAAATTTTAATTGGTTTGTTTGAGATGAAGTCGGGCTTGGGAAAATCTCTCTCTATCTCTCTCGCTGACCATGAGCTGTTTGTCGTTTGGATTGAACCGTTTTGGTTGGTAATTTCTTTTTTGCCAAAGCAAATCATTAACATTTTTTTAAGGATTCCTTTTCTCGAGTTGCAGTTTTAAATGGGCTAATAGGTTATTCTGAGCGGCGAGTACAAGCTTTCTTTTTGGCGATGTTACTTTGAGGGATTATCACCAATAACTCTAGCTATATCAAGGGCAGATTTCATTGCCGGCAATAAAATGTTTTTGTTAAATGTATTCATATCTTTAATGCATTGAAAGAATTTTAGTAAACATTGAAAATATTTATCGTTTCAGGTTGGTACACTTATTTTTTGATTAGAATCTGTGAGTATTTTTAAATTCAACCTTCAGCTTTGCCTTTAATTGTCCTTCTCAGAAAGGGAATGCAAAGTGGAAAAATCCATACTAAAACAATCTTCTGAACCAGCGGAGTAATCAACCTAAAGGTTTTTTTTTGATTTTTGATAAATCATCTTTAGCTGGTACGTTTGGTGTGTTTTTATATTTATTTTGTGCATTTCAACATTTTGTGCACTTTCAACATTTAAATAAATTCTATTAAGCAGCAGTAGTTTTATGCAGGCTTTTACAACACAAAGACGCCATCCGAAAACAATATAAATTGTTAACATATTTCTTAGTAGTCCAAAACTCCAGCTCAAGTCGAGTACAGAGTAGCTTTAGTAATTCCGTAAAAAAAATCGCTACATGTCATTTATTTATCTTATTAAAAGAGACATTTAGTTATTTATCTACAAGAAAAACTGAAGAATTTACAAACCAACAGTGGCGTGCAAATAAATTGGGAACGAATTTTAGAATGACATAGAAAATTAACTCTCGTTCGTACCTACCTTTTTCTCAAACAACTGCAGTTCTAAAATTTTGTATAAATTTAAAAATATTTTATGTACATGGAAACAAAAATTGCTACTTTCTACCTATACAGTGGTCATCCATTATAACGAATATCCGATATACCGAATTTGCGATATAACGAATTAGTATCTTTATAAAGCGTATATAAATCTATAAGCCATTATTTGCTGTCCGATATAACGAAAGTATTTTTGTTTTAAAAGCCTAAAAGTATTTAAACAGAAAACCATAATCGATTCAATTTAAGATCAAATAAAACCGTTTAAATAGACATATTTTTGAATGACTTATGTTTTAAAAAGTATTGTATAAATTATCGAACGAACGCGCTCGATATAGTGAATGACATCAAACGAATGATATCGTTATACAGGACATCCACTGTATATTGTTGCATTTTTAAAACTCTGTTTATAGCGTTTAAAATGTTAAAGGCAAAACGAGAAATATCAAAGCTCCCACTGTTCAATTTTTATTTTAGCTTCTACATGAGTTATTTATTAACAAATAAATTTTAACCGATTTAAAATGCAAAGATTTGTAGTTCTGTAACTTAAGGCTATAGTAACTCGATGTATTAAAAATGAAAAAAAAAAAAAAAAAAAAATTAAAAGTGACTGTTTACAGCGACGCTGGGTGTCCGCAGCTTCAACAATGAGAAGAAGATTAGCTTGCGCTTATAGAGTTCTATTTCTATTCTAAAGGCAAAACAAACAAATTTTAAATACAAGCTCAGAGGGATATGAGATACACGTATATCGACAAGAAATCATATCAAACCTGAAAGAGCTTGTATTTAAAATTTGTTTGTTTCGGGACCACGAAACTTGCAGGTTTGATATAATTTCTTGTCGATATACTTGTCGAAAACAACGAAGGAAAATTGCGGTAGCCGTTAAGACCTATTTAAAATTAATATTTCAAGTTATTCTTGATGTAAATCCGCTCTTTTATTGGGAGTGCATAAAGTACCTAAAATTTAAGGCGAAAATCGGGTAGAGGTGCACGAAAGTAGGCGGTCTATTTTATGTAGTTTGTGGTCATCACTTTCTCGCTTTAAAATAAATTCGCAACACTGTTTTCAAAAACAAACTTTTTGGAAGCAATAATAAATAAACTTTTGGCACAAATGTTCTATCTATATATAAATATATATAGATATACCCAGACCTAGTTTCTCACAGGGAAAAATGAAGTTTTTACAAAACATTACATCAATAAATTTGCTCAATTGTGGTGGCTTAAAGTGCTAATTGGGTGAAGTCGAGCCCCAATGACCCCCCTTCACGGCGGCACTGTCTAATTTCGGATACCTCTTTTATCGCAGTAAATTTTATACAGTTTACGTTGTTTGGAAATTTATGCACCTAGAAACATCTAGAAAATGGTTGGGAACTGTGTTCCAGTGTACTTTCTATCGCCTTATAAAATTTCAGGTGTAACGGCGCGTATTTCATAGCCAATTTTTGTTTATTTTAGGGATAGTCGTTTTTCATCTGCAGGTCTTTCGTTGACATAGTTGCCTTGGTGCGTCCGATACACACGTAAAAATAGCGCTACTATGCACTCTGAGTGAAAAAAATGTACCTTTCAATTGGATTATATTTAATGTCCGCCAAATTCTAAAAAAAAGGAAAATTAGAGCTCAAAAGGAGGCACTTTAATTCTGCCGCCACCCTGCTGACTTAAGCCCGAAATGGATTTCTTGCAGTTGTTTAAATCTATGAACAAACTAATCACGTCGGTTGACTTAAAAGATGTCATTGTCTTTCGTATCTGAAAAAAATGTTAAAACTTTGAAAAAAGACAATTCCTCTTCCATTTCGCGGAATTTAAAACCCCATCGCCCAAGTGATTAACCAATCGATTTGATTGCCCTCCAAACTCGATCACACACACTCTCCATAAACTATACTACAAATCCCCACTTCCTCCAGCTGCTCAATGATCGAATGCTAAGTAATTGCCTTCCCTATCCCAGACCCATCCGAAATAGTTTTCCAATTCTATTTTTCGTTTCCGCAATTCGTGTGTACATCCATGATCAGCCAATGAACGCTTAATACCCTCAATCCGTGCCAGCCATCAACAAATTAGCAACAAATACACCGATTCGCGGACCGATTAAGAACTATATTGCTTTGCAAATATTTGGGTTTGCCGCAAGCGCCCGTAGTGTAAAAAAAAAATCCACAAAACAAATTCTACAGCAACGAATAATTTCCAAATGCAAATTCTATTAAACTTATTATTTGCCAAAACATCAATGCAAAGTGCCAATGGTTACACAAAATCGCGTGTTGTTCCACAGCCGCCAGAGGCATACACCGCCCGCAAATCCCGAAGCTAATTTATTGTTGACCGCAGTTACTCGTACTCCGCAGTCCCCACCCGACAGAACTGTGTATTTGTGCTGTTCGCTGCCGCACCGGTCCTGCTGATCACGTTGATGATTGCTTTTCAATTTCAATTTCATCCGTGCAAGCCGCAATTTTCTAGTTCGGCGATGCCTGCGCCTGGACCAGTGCCACCCTTCTTCGGGTGGATTTGCCTTGATTTTGTGCTGATTCACGCGATTGGGGGGCGCAAAGTAGAAAATAGCACTCGCGAGGGCAAATAAATTGGCGGCCCGCTGAGCAAACGATAGCAGTTGAGTTTTATTCGAGCGAAATATTTATCAGTGTTGACCGAATGGCAACACCAGCGATCAATTAATGCACCCCATTATGTGGGGGAGTGGGGTTTCATTATCGGTGGTGGATGAACCCAGGCTAAGAAGCAGGATAGATGGTATCTGTCGCCGAAGCCACATTAAGAACCGAGCTGATACGGCATTGTGTACACACAGATAAATCACTCGTGCTGTGGGGGTGGTCTCCCCTGGCCTCCGAAATTGGGCACCCAACTAAGAGTGTGCACGTATCGATCGATTAGTGTGGATGATGAAGATGTTGAACTCATGAATGGGAGGACTTGGTACAGACAGTTGTGCAAGTGGGTGTCGTCTTCTGGATAATTGTTCTATTCGTGTCAAGCAAGCTGAGGTATGAGTTATGGCCGTCTCGTGAAAGGGGAGATACTTTGTAGTGCTGTCCAGGTTGCATAAACAAGTATCTGATGGATGCAGTTGGTTGGGGATTGTGTTGAATAAATTTGTGATTTCATTTGGTCATTTATACGCCAGGGATAGCTTGTTTGTATGTACGTTTCAAAGTCGAGACTATAGACAACGGTTCCTCCTCTTCTGTAGAGATAATCCTTTCAGGAACTTTCAGTGATAGACGAGTTCATAGAGTTTAACTGAATGAACTGTGCATACCGAATTGAAACTGGCTCCAATTGAGCTTGCTGAATGTTACAGTCCGTTAAAGATGAGGTCTTCTGCCAAGTCGGCCTAATAATTCGTTTTATGTCGAGTCTAAGGAAACAGTGATTGGCGTGTGATGTTGCCTATTCCATTGGGAACAAACCACTTCATAACACTTTTGCGGGGAAACCTGTGAGTACTCGGTTTGTTTTGTTCACGGTTTCATTATCGAGCTTGAAGCTTAGAGGATTTGTAAAAGGTATGTGGTGAAAAACGCCCTTAAACACGCATTTTCCATTACACAAATTTAAGCCCACAATTTTCAATTCGAATGAAAGCAGCTAAACAGCTTACTGTGCGCTCTTTCATACTGAAAGTTGTGTGTGACGAGTAAGCAGGTTGAGACGAAAAAGTCGTGCAAACAATTGAATAGTCTTCGACTAATGCAAGGTTTACACAACGCGATGTAAAAACGTGTTTCATAGGAGAGCAAACTTAGGCTGACGACAAATCTGAAACTCATTTAGGTTTGCTGTTTGGGGTAAGTCGGAAATTTAATAAACAAGACTCTGCAGCTTCTCTGGTCCGAAGTTAACTCTTGCGTAACCTGCAAATCAGTTGAGGTCCACTTCTACTTTTACGCGGAACTTCATTGTCTGTCCTGATTCTGTAGGTAGGTAGAAGGGTTTATATCCCACAAGTCTCCTGCGAATTCTTCCGACACCATAGATAACGGTTTAAAGGTAGCCAACGCAAGTGATTCGGTATCACTTTTCAGAGATTCATATTTTAGAAACCACAAAAGTTAGCTTCATCTGCCTTTCCATACCTCAGAACCCAGGATAAGGCTTCGGAAAGTGTGCTAAAGTTCATATTTAGAGTCTACTTAGTGTTTTGGGGTGGGCCCCTATATTTCGCTAATTTTTCCCCAGCCCAAACAAATTCGCAACTTGCAAAGTTCTTCCTACCATTCCAAAGAAATAGGTTTATCGCATGCTCTGTGTACCGTACAAGGTTCCATCCTCATATCTACAGGTTATTCTAGGTCAACGTATTAAAGTTCAATGACATGTCCTTTCTATTTTAAGGTGAAACCTCTCCCCATTGTTCCTGAAGAAGCATTTCTCAATATCGATCGTGCCAATCAGTCTGAAGCTCCTCACTTTTCAGACCATCTCATGGCCCGACTGTCTTTTGGCTCGTAGACTTTTCTAAGCTCTATTCTTTTTTGTGGCATCAGATTGTGGATTTTTTTCCAGATCAGGGAGCAGATTCCGTAAAACAATAATCGTCGGGACGATATAGTTTTTGAAACTTTGATGACTATAAGAAGTTATATTCTGCCCGAATTTGTTTCACGATCGTGAAATGAATTGGATTTAGGTCTCAAACTCGCAATTTAATCGACGATAATCGTCTAAAAAAATTACGGAATGGGTGCCCAGGTTTCTATTTCATTTGAAGTCGAAATATAGCAAACTGGAGTATCGGATGGCTTCCTGCCAATCATTGGTCTTTAGCGCTTAATTTTGGCGACATATGGTTTGATGAGAGATTTTGGGATCTTCACAAAGCTTTAGTCGTAGTTAGACCTTTTTTATGATTTGGGCTTTGAATTGGACAGCTAAACTAGAATGGTTCATTGAGGGTTGTGACTTCGTTGTACCATCAGTACCAGTCTTTGCCGCTTTTACTAGTTGATCTCTTTCAGTCCTGCATCAAACGCGTCTTTTTATACCCTCCACAGGAAGGTATAGTCATTTTGTCATTACATTTGTAACGCTAAGAAGGAGTCACCGGAGACCTCATAAAGTATATATATTCTGAATCAGGATCACATTCTGAATTGATTTAGCCATTGTCGTCTGTCTGTCTGTCTGTCTCTCTGTCTGTTAAAAACAGAATATCGTCAAAACAAATCGAACTAGCCAAGTAAAATTTTGTGAGAGGACTTACTTTTATCGTCGTCAGGCCGATGATAACACTTTTACTTGTTACAAAGCTTGTGGAAGTTCCACTTCGGTTTTATGAGTTAGCGGCGCTGCTTGAACTGTTCATGTTGAATATATTCACCCCGTAGTTGTCGGCAGGACTGCATTACATATAAAGGTTGCTTCCGCTGCTTTGCAGAAGGTCTTTTTTTTTCGCAGAATTGTATGAGAGACTTCGAGGAGATATTATATTTAAGGAAGTGATCGGAGTCATTGAAGCAAAGAATAACCGCCCAAGTGTTCTTGCAACTATCAAAATATGCCCAAAGTCGATTAGCGTTCCCAGAAATGGTGTATGCGCCATCTCTCTACCACCCGTGTTTGTCTTTGCAACCAAAAAGTGGTTTTCGCATAGCTCTCCCACGTAATTGTTAATTTATTTGCTGCCCCGGCGCATGATTGAATCTGACAAATGCATTCATCCCCAGCTGGCACACGACAATTGCTGCCCAATTGAGCGATGCCGTGATGCGTAAGCATAACAAGCACAGCAGCGATATGATTACATAATTGTACAATCAACCACAAAATATTTGCATAGTAATCAATATGAGGCCGACATTTGCAATGAACACCAGTGCTGCCGCCCAGCCAACCGTCAAATTTGACATCGCTTGGCGGTATGGTGCGGGAGCAGTGCGATCCAAATTGAAACACCGTTGGATGTGACAGCGATAACCGTATCGAGTCATAATAATATACATTTTCTGTTGTTGCTGGGTTTTGTTGTATAACAATGGCATCTGCACGCATACATCAACTCGGTGCACTGCACGAGATGCTGGCTGCTGGTGGTGGACGGTTACCTGAATCCGGTGAACTGTTCCGATTCGTTTAACGCCTGTGCATAATTTACGCTGCTGCAGTCGTCGCTCCGTGATTGTGAACAGTAAGCAGTGATAATCAAATTGCCCCTGGATTTGAATATCACCATTGCCACCATCATCATCACATCCAACAGCTGGCGTATTACCATCTCGTTGTGGGTCATATGCATTTCCGTCGGAGTACCAAGCTCTTTCAGATGTAACAAGGTGTCCCATATTCCAGTTTCAGTTTTATCTTTAATTTTCCACGGCACGGTACCATCTCTGCCTGCGGTATCTGCACGAAGTACCGTCGCGTCGTCACCCAGAACACAGCACACTTCTGATCACATAATCTGCACATAAATTGATTTTGCATTCTGCCTGTCGATATTAGCTGCCAAGTCGACGGCTACGATGATGATGATGATGGAGGAGAGGAGTCTATTGCGAACACATGGCGCACACATCGCGCATCGATCACATGGAAAACATATTCGCACGTGTTCGTTCCGCAGTGGAACACAGCCATGCAGACGTGAACCCGCATCCCGCTATGTATACCCACTCGTACCTATGCGCGAATATTGTTTACCGATATTAGCTATTAGCTTTGGCTCTGGGTGGTGTTCGTATAGCAAGCAAACACATCCTGCTGCTGGTGGTGGTGACGGTGGGGTAGATTAGGCGGCTATAAAACGCGCTGAGGAATACAAATGTTTGATAGGAGTGTGTGACTCGAAGTAATGTGTCGAGGACACGGCCTCTAAGGAGGGTATTTCTTGCGCGAAATGAATTTATTATTTTGTATTGTGGATATTGAGTATTTTTAGCAGTTACCTGACGTGACAAACTGTAACTCGAAAGGTGGCTCCATCTGGGGAGATTACTTAAACTGTCAAACGGCAGACATTTCTAGGTGGTTGGCAAACAAAGTTGCAAATGGCTTGTCGTTGATGGAGTGTTAAGGCTGGTAAGGGATGGCTATTATGGGTATGTTGTTGTTATGTCAGACGACAAGTATGTGTGCACAATGGTTCGTACTGGGAAGAGCTATCCTGGTTCTTACGTATTTATTACAGACTTAGAGAAGGATGGAGTACTCCACCAGGTGCCTCTCTTAAGTATCTTCGCTTCTCAAAAATGCCTCGTTCTCAAAATAGATACCGATTGTCTTATGATGGTCTTCAAGTAGAGAAAACCGAGTGTCGACGATTCAGTCATTCTGTACTTGTATGAGAGTTATCTGATCCGACTCGAGATATAGAGAACTGGCAGCTTTTGTGCAAAACGATGGATACAGCGACATTGACTGACTTAAATAGCCACTTGGCTGCAATTTTTTTGTAGATATATCTGTGGGCTGGACTTTTCTTCTTTTCTACTGAAAAATATCAGCAGCAAAGCCTACAAGCGGTGTGAAGCTTTTCTAATTTTGATTTATTACAAAAAACTTTTGGAAAAATGGTGGTTGGTCAAGCTTAAAAATTGTTTGCCGGAGTTCTCGTCATCAGAAGTTTACTGTTGAAGGATGTTTCTATCGATACAAAAATAATTACTTTCGTAAAAGTCATATTTGGGGGCCATCCCAAAAGATGTTCGAGCAGGTCTTGGAAGCCATATAAGCTCGGGATGTTCTGCAAATGAATTGAATGAATTTCACATAAACTTTCTGTTGAGTACTCATAAATATACGGAAAATTATCAAAAGTTGGAGGGTTCCTTTTGACGAATTGCAAATTGATCATGTCTTGCATGGGCAGATTGACTGACTCAAGATTTTAAAAGAAGAATACCCCAGAGCTCAGTATTCAAGCTCATTGAAGCCTTCCAACATGAGCTGATAAGTTGATTAGTTCCGCAGAGTGGACCAAAGGGAACCTTTATGCTCATAGCCCATTTAATAGACTCTACAGATGCATATACTCGTAGCAACTACACCCATTCGCAAAGTATAGCCAGAGATATCTAAATGCAGATTAAAAATTGTCAGATGTATAAACTTGAGCTGAGGTGACTTGAAAACGCTTATATAAGGTTTATTAAAGGTAGATTTTAAGCCACTACCGACGTCGTATTGCCGGTCTTAGAAACGTCGATCTATCTTTGTTAAAAGTTGAAACTTTATATGCACGTGCACGCAAGCTTTCAAGTCAGACAGGTAACTCCATTCTTTTTGGAAATCGAACTAAGGTCTATACCTATACTTTCGATGATACACGGATTGTTAACTAAAAACCGCTGTTAGGTCTCCGCTTCGACATTGCCGCCGTCTTAGGCCTTCGTTAAATAAGATATTGCTCTTACACTAGAAAAGGTGTTATGAGTTTCAATTGGGAACATTCAGACAGTGACAGCTTGATGGTCGGAGCAAAATTGGACCAAAATCGTTACTTTATCACTAAATTAGCAAGACGCTTTATCAGTACAAAAACTGGCAAGACGACTTAGAATATTTGGTCCTCAACAGAATCAAATGAAGACATATAAACTTAATTAAATGGGGGGCTCCAAAATTTAACCCTGCTTAACGGCCATATTATTCACTCCCTTTAATCCGGGTTAAAGGTTACACCCGGGTTTAAGTGAGTTTAACCCAAAAACTAAACCCAAGTCCATAATATTCACTCGTTAAACCCGAACATAAAACCAGTTTTTCAAACTTGACAGCGTTTAATCCGATTGGATTTAAACGCAATCCGGAGACCGGTTTAAGTACTTTAACTCGGGTTAAAACTCAATTTCATAATATTGACATTTCTTCACTCGCAAGAAATAAGAAATTAAGAAAAGGGGGATAGAAAAAAAATGAAAGGACTTCATTCGTGAAATGGACGAAATTAATGTTGATGTCTTCGTCGTCAGAAGACGAATTTGTCGAAGAGCTGATGAAACAGCAGCTGAGGGTAAATCAACGTCGTTCTTGTCGTCGAATATATCGAATGCGAAGCGGTCTTGCGTCGACGATTACGATGTGGTATATTTTCGGAAATATTTCTTGCTGAAAAAAGAGTAATTTTGAAGCCTACATTCGATGATTCGATAGAAATTTCGGCATAATTAATGCACTTTAAAATATAACTGGGCCCAAAACAAATGAAATCAATTTCCAAGTGACAAAAAGAAAACCAAATATCATTATTTGTGAAATTTGACATTACGTGGGTTTGGAACGGATTAAAAACGGTTTAAAGTGTTTTAAATCGGCATTTAAATCCATTTTTAGTCCAGCTTAATGCATGTTTTTTAGTGATTCAGTTTTGCGGATTAATGATCGGGTGTAAAATTAACTTAAACCTGAGTTACAGGTCGTAAGTGTCATCCACAAAGGAAAGGCAAGGAGTTAGAGTAAACAACCTCTAAACTGATTGATCGTCAACAAATTTTGCTTTTTTGAAATAATAAGCGTTCCAGGTTTAATTCAAATTTCTTTCCTGGTGAAGACTAAAGTCCAGTACAAAGGCTTCGATCTTAATATATTCCTAGACCGGAAGCCATATTCCGACCTTAATATTCGTTGTTTGTATTAGATTTTTCTTGCATATTAAACAGTGATTCAAATGCTGCGCTAATATTCACTGAGCTGTCCAAAATCTTACGTTGTCTGCAAGTGTCAAGCTTAAAAGTTACGATTGAGAGCTCAATTTGGCATAGGGTCTTTCAATTGATGGATTGTGATCTCGAATGTAGTGCAGCCCGTACTCGTCAGTATTTTTTAAATATTAGTCTTCAAGGCTTATGCACGTCACGAAGACTGCGATCTTAGCAACACCTCTAACACTTGACAACGTAGTGAAATAAATTCAAGATCCGGACCAAATTTTGACCCATAGTATACCTATTTCGGGCCACAAAGCTGCTACTTCCATATATTGTTTGAAGGCTTTATTGAGGGCACAAGTGTCAAGTTGAAATGCAAAATTGGAAGAAACATACAAGACGGGTATACCCAGTTAATCCCCCGTAAACATCATTTGAAGTAACAGCGTTTACTTCCTTGTCTTTTTAAATCATAAGACACTCCAAGTGTTGCGTACCTTCATGCTCTAGATTAAGGTCCGGTACACAGACTGGCTGTAACAATTCTATATCCTCAAAACGAGCAACGCTCCAGGAAACCATTTAATCGTTTTTTTTCTCGCTACTGAGTGAGGGTTTTAAGTTCAGCTCATTGTAAACCTCGTTTTCCTCGCCTCATCTTTTGCGAACTGTTTGTCGGACGACATTATATGAGTATATTACATATTTGTCCTGAAAGGGCATTAAAACTTGGTTGGTGTTTATAGACCTGCTGCACCCATTTCATTCAAAAATAGCTACATTTGGAGATCCACCTTTCTACAAAAGTCTTTCGGTGGATAATGCCTTGTCGAGGTTGTTGACATTAACTGTGAGCTGCACGCTGTCCGATCTTGGATGTTATGTCGTGTGGAGCTGTGCTTTAACAGTGATTTGAATCTCAGCATACTAAAGAAGTAAACTGCTTAGTGAGAGTTGGTCTCCAAACGATGCAACAAATCGGAGGCCCTTTAACTTACTGGCCCTCATGAGAATGCTTATTTTTCTGTAAAAACACATAACTAGAACTAGAACCTTTAAAAGGTAGCCAGATCTTACGCGCATTTGAACCACCTTTAACCCTAGAAAGATAATCCACGTCCACGAGACGTATGGCGCGGGACAATTGTGCGATAACTTTTAAATTCTAAACCGCAGCGCGTTGACTGTCTCAACTATATATAAAAAAATCATTAATTTATTTTTTTTGAACAGCATCTATATAATTAAATAAATTAAATGTAAATAAAAAGAAGTTCATATGTTTAATTAAATACACTAATTGGCGTATGAGACGTATGATTATCTTTTACGCTCTTTATTTTATGATTATCTTTCTAGGGTTAACCAACTTAACCATCCTCGCACCGCAACTTAAGTGGAAGGAACCAACTTTATTGCCCCATTTCGTCGTTTTCATTATATGGCCAACCCAGATATCCGCCCCAGCATGATCTCGATTTTCGGTTCATTTAAAAAGAAAGTTGTGTCTTCCCTTTTCAACGGGGTTGATCACCCCTCTACCCAGGGCACAACCATTACGAGGCTATCACGGATGACACCGCAGCATTATGTCGATTAAAAGCTGATGGTGTTTGTCAATTCATGATCCATCCATTAGGCTACACAAAAGTTCAGATATTCGCTACGCATCCTGTCGCGGCCACAATAAAAGGATGTGCTGTTGCTGCGCACCACCGATGGCACATGACTGCGAATAACCATGCTCGAGTTATTATGCCAAAATGATGTCGAATTATGACCGTCTCCGGTGAATTAAAAAAATAAAATAAAAAAAACAGTTCCCACTCAAAATTTATACTCCCATGATTATGCTTATGATCTGCCGTGGAATAATTTAATCGTAATCCAGATAAAATGGCGTCATTAAATCACATGTTAGACGTGATGAGAGCAAACGAGGTACACAAAATTCAAAATTCCAAGAGGAGCAGGAAAAGTTTTTGTTGATGGTTGATGCTCTAATTTTTTTTTGCGCAACAAAATAATACAAATAAATAAAGACGAACACAAGGCGCAACTTAAGAGATAATTAATCGACCTGGGAGAATAAATAAATTACATTGTTTTGATAGATGCGCTCGCTGAGGTTGGGAAAGTTTATTCACCGGAGGAACTGGGAAGTGTAGGCGTGGAAGGAGTACTATATGTGCCACAAAATTCCCTTCGTATATATGGGGAGTGTGAAATGCGAAAAGTTTCCACCAGTTGGTGTGTGTCTGAGGGAAATGAGATTTATCGCAGATCGGATTGTACGGTGATAGCGGCGTTCATTATGGATAGGGCCGTGTGGGCAAATTTTATTTTAATATTTGATGGCTGCTTGAGGTTGAACATTACGTTTGTACTACATATGACAGTTGACAGATAGTGTGTCCAAGTGGGGCAAAGTGGATATTTGTCATTGGAACAGAAAGAACTGTTAGGAGTGTCATCGGAATCACTTTTGGTACCTAGTTTAAGTGGCAAAAGGTTCAGGAGAAGTAGTGGAGATAGTAAATGGTGCTAGGGTTACGAGATGGAATGTTTAAGTAATCGTTGCATGACCTACAGCTCGCGTAGTAAATATAATTCTGTTTAGAAGATTCCTGAATTCGATTAAGCTGTTTGCTCCAAATGGATTGCTTCATTTCTTAGAAAAGGACTCTTACTGAATGATGGTTTACCTATCATTCATGGTCGTTTAAATTGGGAAAGATCGGTTTTGAAATACCTCCGTAAGCGGTACGACAAATAATCGTGTAGCTTATTTGTTTTATTTGAATGATGATACTTACACAGAATGTTTTTTTTTATTTCTCGTTTTTTGTATTAACTTTCAGCGAAGTTGTGTAAAGGGTGCGCCATCTAGTGGTTTCTTCTTAAATCATAGGTTATTTTCGACACTGACAGCTGTTTCCCGCTCGAAATCTTGACAGAAAGTCAATATCATACCTCCACGGAACGAAATGAGTCGCTTTACGCTTGAACAATATTGAAAACTTATTTCCAAAGCGAGTGCTGTGTACGGCCCAAACAGTGCACTTTTTGAAAATAAGTTTTGGACGAAATAAAGCAACCACCGTACGCAAGTTTGGACAAAAAGTACATGGGACTGGTATGCTAGTGGACAACACTCATGGTAGCCGCGAGTGTGAGACCCAATTCACGAACATCAACTTGCTTTCGATTTCAACAGCTCAACATTTCACGCACTGGCCTGAGGAGTATTCTGCACGAAGATCTCGGATTCGCTTACAACGTCCAATTGACTCAGCAATTGAAGGCGCACGGCCATCCGCTTCATTATCGCTTTGGGCAACGATTTTGGGCGAAAAATCATCTTTTCTAACGAAATTGTCGCATCTGGGGCTCGGAAAACCCGAACGTTATTGTCGAAAAGCCAATGAATCTACAAAAAGTGACAGTTTGGTGCCGATTATTGAGAGATGATATCATTAGACCTCTTTTCTTCGAAAATGAGGCTGGGAACAACGTTTCGGTCAACGGTGGTCATTACAGAGCCATGTAAACCGACTTTATTTTTGAAGTGGAAACTTGTTTAGGCGCGTTGGGCAGTTTTCAGATGGGAAGAAACCATTGAACTCGCAAACCACTGTTCGCGTTGCCAACCACTTTTGACGAAAAAATGCGTAATTTGAAAAAAATATGCCTTTTTCAATAATATAATGCCAAAAATATTTTTTTTTGGTAAATTGGAACAATGAATCAAAAACTAAACACAAATATAAAACAAAAATAGAAATAAACAAAAACAATTTGTATTTTATAAAATAAACAGCTTTCAAATTAGTTTTCAATTTCATTCCACTTACTGGAAGTGGACGCTGAAGTTATTTTAAAAGAATGACAGATAAAGGTTCGGAAAATGGACAGAGTTTGAAGGTGGCAACACATTCTTAAAGACCGAGGTTACACATAATTTCCTGTTTTGGCGCATATTTTTTTTTTTAATGTTTAAAAAATTAAAAAGTCAGTATGTTGAATCAAAAAAAAAATTAAAACCATATTTAAAAAAAAAAACGATGTCTTTTTGGAAAAAAAAGCACGCCTTAAAGTATTAGCTACTGAAATAATGCCTAAAATGAAAAAGCCTTAGTCGGCATGGCTGGATGGCGGTTAATTTAATACTTGGTGCATTATTTTTCAATAGCGCATTAAATGAAAATGAAAATTGAAATATAATTTTTGTAGTAGTATAATGAATAAAAAAACACTTAATTTAAAAGTATTTTCTACACGATAAAATATTTCCTGACGATTCAAAAAATACACACGTAATTGCTCAAGTTTTCACTTCTGTCGGCACATAGATTTGGACGACCTCTGCTTCATGCAAGATGGCGCGCCATGCTACACAGCCCATGCCATAATCGATCTTTTGAGCACCAAATTCCCAAATCGTGTTATCAGCCGTCTTGGCGATGTCAATTGGCCGCCTCGGAGCTGCGATTTGACTTTTTTTTTGTGGGGAATCGTGAAGGACCGATGTTATACGAAAACGATTCAAGCACTTAAGGCCAATATCATCCAAACAATCCGTGAGCTACAGCCCGAAACCGTGAAAAGGGCTTGGAAAATTGGAGTGTCAGAATGGGCTACTGCGAATCCAGCCGAGGCAGGCACTTGAATGACGTTGTGTTCCATAATTATTGGGAATGTCTGCTCTTACTAAAAAGACATGAAAAATAATTTAATTCTGTTAATTTTATTGTATTTTTAAAAAGAAACTTGTATTTGCCTTACCCTGTATTCGTCATAAACCTGTAGGTCATTTCTGAAATCCAAAAATTAATAAATAATATATTTAGAAAAATAGGTCCCCATAGATCTCCTAGGTCTAGCTTCTCAGAACAAATCGCTCGTGTGAGCGTTCATTTTTGGAACGATTTTAAGGCACCTACTATTTTATGCCGCATCCGAACGACTGAATGAAAATACTTTTCCAGAACATTTACACTCTTATGAGTTTGTCAGACATTCCTAAGAGGTGGCGCAGTGGCAAAAACATGGGGGCAAGTAGCGAATGACGATGCTCTTCTGGACGATATCGTTTTTGATATTTTGGTGACCAAAGTTACATATTTTCATTTTCGATTTTTTTTGTAATTATTGTCAGTTTTCACTACATTTAAGCAAAATTAACTGGATGAACCTTTCAAACTCGTAATTTAATTTCTAGTTGCTATTTTTGGAGGTCTTTCATTCCCACGACTGTCGTCTGAAAAGTAACGTGATTAGGGACCTGAATATTTAATTTGGGTTTTTCCGAACCGGAAACCTCTCGCTAAGTAGTGCATAACACTATCCACTGAACCATTGCAGCTACATTTTTTTATGTTTGCTCTAAAAGTAGATTTTTTTTTAAGTCTTAAAGCTTTTTCTTTATATTATACAAACCTATTTGCGTTGGTCCAGTTGTACAGGCAAATGCAAAACTACCCACACGCTACATATCCAGTATCCAAATCTAACTATACAATCGGTTTGACAATTTAGACGCAATTTCCGTAAATGGTATGGAACTCAACCATATCAATTCCATATACTCTTCTAAATTGCCACAGAAACTCTATACAGCGCCCCCATGCACCTCCATGCCAAATCAATCGAATCGTATCCCCAAAAACTTCGAAATTCAAATCATTTCCCCCTGTTGCATACTATACACAACATGACGCTACTCACTTTTAATTGAAATGTCAGTTACAATTTGCAGTTGTGAAAGCCTGACACTCGACGTGTACTCTCAAGCCTGATTGATACATTCTTTCCAAAAACAGCATTCGACTTTCACACATCGAACATCCTTATGGGCAATATAAAATGAAATGTACACTTTCGCGCGACATGCGCCTATGGCGAGGCCCTCTCATCGTACGAGTACCTACTTCGTACTTAATTTATTTCGCACCATCTCATAACACATCATTTCATCGGCAAATAAAAAGGAAAAAAATACACACCATCTAAATAGCGTATACGCTTTCACTTCCTTACAAGTGGATGTGCCATCTCCTGCCCGCCAGGTAGCGTAGGCATCTCCGAAGTACCTTTTTGGGGCATAAATTTTAAATATCAAACAATTTATTGAATTTTCTCCATATAACGAACCGTTTTCTTATACATCCGCATATGCATGCCGCAACATACACTTACACGTACGTATCCCGCCCTTAACCATAATCATCGCAAAAATGCTTCTGCCCATAAAAGCAAACGATTTCTAAGTCAACATAAATAACCCACATATAAATAGCATAAAAGGGGGTAAAAGTGAGGGAGACGGAGAGAACAACAAAATATAGAAATGGAAAAATAACACCGCCAATGGAAATGAAAATGGAAAAACGGCACAAAAGATGAAACACCATTTCCACTTTGCTTTCACAGATGGTGAGCATGAGTGCCTAACGCGACGAAAGCCAGCATAACCGACGAACGCAAAGCGCCTTTTTGAGGTGGTGGCGTGGTGACTTGTGGCGCCCTCATCCCCTCACTCCTTTCCAACTCCCAGAATGGCGTTTTGATAACGCAATCTAACCGACCACATATGACACTCGTGCTGCGTATACAGCACCTTTCCTCTTGGGCGTACCACTCAAAGCCACAGAGGAGTCGGAGTCGGAGTCAGAGTCAGAGTCAGAGTCAGAGTCAGAGTCGAAATGGAACACTTCCATATCCGCACTGATGATGATGACAATGCCAAGTTGGTGCTTGGTATTGACTTCCAAGTTACAACTTCCACTTCAACCCACATTCACGTTATAGTTTATTTATTCAGTACAATTCGACAAAGGAGAGAGCATCGGCAGTTGGACTCGGATATGACATCTTATGGCTGTGAGTCTTCAAGGGCAGGTAGGCATGAGCACGATCTAATCAATTTCAGTTTTCTATATACAGGGTGTGGAGGGTATCTATAGTTGGCACACTGGGGGATTATCTCCATAAGTGAGACCCTTATGGCAAGGCAATCATTTCCGCCCCAGAAATGGGTAATGAACTAGAGCAGTGGGTACAGGAAAAGGTGTTGTTATCATTGTTACAAAGTGTCACTTCTATCCAATGGTATTACAAGAAAATACTTTATTGTGATGGCGAACTATTTTAGTGCCTTCTTATATACGTGGGGAATTGTACCTGCAAAGGCTTCTGTCAAACTAGGACCGTTTGGGTATCGAATGGAAGTTTCGAGAAGATTATCTGAAAGGTGACATTGAGAAGCTCTCCCATGCGGAGAATGATGGTGGACAGTGGAGTCGAAGAAGCTTGTGCCTACCGTTCGTGAAGTTGATTATCAAATAGTGGACCACTAAATCAATGGATTTAGATATAAAAAAATCTAAGTCCAGCCGCTCACAACAAGTATGAGAGATTTTTTCTTTTGACACGAAACCCATTCAAATGTGGACAGAATCCGAACTGAATTAAGAAGTTTCCTCAGAAAAGTTATCCTTTTAAATAAGCCAACGAAAAAATGTGTCAGTAGAAACAACAGTAAGTTGTTATTTGTATTTTCCGGAGGTTGAACCTACAAACCTCCACTGCTGACCTACAAATTAATTTTCCGATGCCATCTTGGATGGCTTGGGGGTGCTCCTCGATGAGGTACACTAAGACCAAAGAAGGTCAATTTCGTTTAAATCGATTTGATTGACCAACAATTTATAAGGATTATCGTTTATTCTTCAACTGTCTGAATTAAGTTCGTGCTACTTTGTCTTTCGTTGCTCTACATCTCCGCTATCGCAGCATTGATTGATTATGCTTTCGTGCTTAAGTGGTTTATATATTTAAATATTTTTATATTCGAATTTCATTGGGAAATTTTCTTTTTAAAAATGGGATTTCAATGTCAACAAAACAAACGTGACATTTGTCATGTCCGAGCAAACGATTCGATGGCTTTGCATTTGAAGCTCTGGGAGAGAGAGAGAGAGATAGTTGCGAACTGTGGCCAGACAGTTTTATATCTATGAGACGCATTTGGTACATTGATGCTAAGGAAATCTTTGTCATTTGGTAGTGAGAACCTATGTCGCTAATGCGAGTCATTTGTTTAAATTAGACAGTTACCTAGATGGGTACATAAAAATTAATTACTAAATGACGATAAAAGGAGAAAGGGATTTTAATTAATTTTGGTCGGGTAAAGAACAAGCAAAGATAAATTGAAGAATTATTTCCTAGAAAGTCAACCTCGGAATGGAATGTGTGATGCGGTGCTGGGGCAGTATGTAAAAAATCCCCCAATTAGAAAGTTCTATGCTGAAAACATTCCTTTTTGTTCCAAATGAGATTGGTTTGAACATAGGCTAAGTTTTCGAAGTACCTACACATGATTACTCATATTCGTTGCTAAATTGGTTGATGTCTAAGCTAAGTGCGCACTTATGTCGTTTTCCATTTGGCCAAAAAAGCGTCCGGGAGAGACCGGAATTGAAAAAAATCACTTCTGAAACCGTTCCATTGGCACAAAAAATACTCATCTGGTGATTCTGAGGAGAGAATTTCACTTCTCGATTTAATGTCAGAATCCACTCAAGAAGCACTCACACAAGTGTAATTTTATGTATTTTATACAAGTCAACTGACAGCAGCAGTAGATTATTTTTTGGCATTTCACCAATACCATTGTGGACTCTTTCAGAAGCTGTTTTGTTGTTCCATTCGATTTCAGAATGAGTGGATCCCCGAGTGAAACCAATGAAAAACTACATTAGTGAGATGGTCGGTGGAATTAATGGCCTTTTAAAATGGTATTGAGCAGGTTTGTATTAGGAATGTTTTAAGATTTTTGTCAGTTAAGCAGAGCAAAGTAGAATTTTCGTACGTTTTTTTAAACAACTGCACTCAACTTGAGATTATTGAGATTTAATAGATATGCCGCGTTACTAATAATCATTTTTAGTCTACAGGCTAAATTTTTCGAACTTACAATTGTGAGATTTTCTATACATTTTGACCTACAATATATTTAGTGTGAGTGTGAGGGTTTAAAATGGATTCTAAATAAATTCCAGCTAAATTCGGAGTACGATCTTTGTTTATTTATTTAAGTCTACCATTTTACAATTTACAGAATATATAATTAGATAAATTAAAAAAAAAAACAAAAAAAAGTATTAACATAAGAGAAAAAATATTTAAAAAAAAAATAAATAAATAAATATATGTATATAAAGTAAAAAAACTCTTCAAGTGAAGAGAAAAAAAATTAAGTTTAAAAATTAAAAAAAAAAAGAAAAATAATCAATTACCCCAAGGGAAAAACTTGTGCTTTTAATGATTACATTCGTAAAATTCTAAGCAAAAGTAAAAAAACCCTATGAGTAATTATAACAATTCATTTAATCTTTTTTTAAATGCAATTCTGTTGAGTTGCATATTGAATTAAAACTCCTAATGCACCTTGTTAAAGGCTCATTCATTCCATAGCTTGTCGAATGATTAGGTTCATAAAACTAGCCATGCTCACGTAACGGAATTCCCGGAACGTAAAAAGAGAGATTGGACAGTAAGAACGTTGAGTTTATTCTCCCAGAAGCGATGTCTTTTACAAACGTTATGTCCTGAATAAGTCTTCTCGTTTATTATCCGACATCTTTCTTCATAACTGGGCATTTCTACTGACCCATTAAAGTGAAGAAGGCAATATATTGAAAAAGACTTTTGTATACGTTCAATCCGATTTATATGCACCTGATATGCTGGTGACCAAATAATAGAACAGTATTCTAAAACAGATCTTACTAAGGAACAATGCAAGGTTCTAAGAGTTTGTATGTCTGTAAAATCCTTGCTGTTCCTTTTAATAAATCCAAGAAGAGAGTTAGCTCTGGATATTGAGCTGTCTATGTCTTTATTGAAATTTAATTTCGAATCAAACGTAACGCCCAAGTCTGTTGTTTCCTCAGATCTAGTTATTACGTGCCCAGCTATGGAATAACCATAGAATATAGGCAACTTAATGTGAAAAAATGACGATCTGTTCATGATATTCACCCCTATAGAGGTATCCGTTCGGAACGGAATTTTCTCCGATTTGTACGAAATCGGAGAAATTCCATTCGAGGTATCCGTTCCGATACAACTTTCTCCGAAGACATGTAGCGCATATTGTCGCATTGCATGGAACCGCGTTATACCACTTACTTTTGACAGCTGCGCTGCACATTTCTTCCGAAGCTCTGCGACAACTCATTGCTGCGGAATATTTTAATGTGAAATTAACGCGTTTATATGCTTCATTTATTTTGTTCCGTAACGGATACTTCGAACGCAATTTTTAAAAGAATGCTAAAAGAAAAATTTAGTAATGCACCAAAACGAGCAACAGCCAATGTTGCCGCATCTTTTTTAAAAGTGTAACAAATTTTTTCAAACAGTGTAACAAATGAAAAAAAACTATAACAAACTGAAAAAAAAAACAAAAACAAAAAAGGAAACAAAATTATTGACCATCGAAAGACCTGTTTTTTTGAGCTTCGTTCTCAGCAAAGCAAAGTAAAGTAGGATTTTCAGCACGCAATCACGACAACTACTCTGAGTTCTCAAAGTGTCAATTAGAACGTAGTTGTTGTATTTGCCTGCTGAAAATCCTACTTTACTTTGCTTTGCTGAGATCGAAGCTCAAAAAAACAGGCCTGAAGTAAATTTCAATTTATCTATTTCACAAAATTTATTTACCACGAGATGTTGAACATTAGGCCATGGTTTACAACAAAAGTTGGATCTTGTACTGTTGTTGTAAACCGTGAAAATCAATGAGCTATACAGATCATGTGAGCATAATAAAAAAGGCCTATTGTCAACTGCGACGCAGCGAGACAGAAATATATTGTTGTATTTTCTCGTTCCCTTCCATTCCCATTCCCACTCGCAGTTTGACGTTGCGCACAACTTGTGCTCTGTGTAAGCAAACAAATACATGACAGAATTTGGTAGAAGTTTGCTCGAAAGAAAAAAGTGCTGCCAGCTCAACTTTTCAATATTTTTTAACGAGAAAAACAAAAAAAGATTTTAATGGGAAAAAGTGTAAAAAAGCGAAAAAAGTAACATTTTAAAATAATTGAAAAGTGTAACACTTTTGTTACACTTGTATCATTGTGGCAACGCTGTTCACAGCTCTTTATCACAAATGGTTGTATAGCACAATGGGGACGTTCAAGTATCGAGTAAAATAAGTTTGACAGCTGTCTGACTAGATGGTTTTAATTGGCTGAAGCCGGTCATTATGAGCAGCTGTTTCCTTTGACGTTTATGGGGGCCGACGAATATAGTCAAGAAATTCGTGACTGGGTACTAAGTCGACAGGTTTGCATATATATGTGGCATACGTGAAGAAAGTGACGATCCTGATCAATCCAGTTTTTATTTTAAGGTTAGGTACATCTTTTCCTGACCAATCTAGTCGACTTGAGCTAACTGGATTCTTTCACTTGATAAATAAGTATAAAATAACAAAAAAAAAAAAATAAACATAATACATTTTTAAATACTGAATGTGCTTAACAAGTTATGGTACGTAACATTTTCATTTTGTTGTTTTATTTACGTTATTGTTTTAAACCTAAATGAAATAAGAACAACAAATTCTTAAATACGGAACATTTATATGTTTTTGTATACAGAATAATTAAAAATAAACATCGTCTTCAAATACAGAACTATTCATGATTGTAATGAACGAACGAAAGTTGACCACCTCTTCTACAGGCAATAATCACTTTGGACAGGGTTTTCGCAACTAGCACTCAACTCCATCTAACTCAAAGCATCACTTTGAAACGTCGAAACACTTTGCTCCAGAAGTTATCCATATCAGAGTTCCATATTCGTCACAAGACTTGACAAATAGCAAACGTGACAAAGTGAGCTTATCCTGCAACCACTAAACAGGGCACGTCCTCAGTGTTTCGTTCAATTTTTATCACTCCCCTTCAAGTCAGCGCCAAATTGCTTCGCAATCTCACCCTTCTTATGAACTATTCAAACTTCTCCCTGCCGCCGGCACAAAAAGGACTACCCTACAGCATTCAAATGCAAAAAAAAAAAATAATATTAGAACGCTGAAAAATCATGTCACGTACGCGAAGCGAATTTTTCCATTCACCATTTATATACCTCTCTGCGCACCTAAAACGAAATTGACTGTGATTACTTTCGTGCCTTTATAAAAATACAAAACACAAGTTAAATGGAAATCGAGAGGACCAAACGCACACACAGAGCAGAGCATTACGAACCCCAGAGACGGATGAATGCCAATGCCAACGACTAGTAAAAAATGAAAGCACATGTTTACCAAAGGACCCCGGCAAAAAAGCAGAAACTAATTATCAATTGCTATATCTTATCCGGGAATGAGATGACTGAATTGAATAAAAGTAATCCTCGCCACGCTCGACTGGCTTGGACGGGACGGAAATTAATCTGACATCCTTGTAGGAACGAATTAATTTCGTTCATCATTATGGATGTGTACATAATCATTGGGGTTATCATCCTTTGACGCTGCTAATTTGATTCTCTTTCAAAGGACGACAAAATGAGGTGGATGTGTACAAGCATTTAGCACACAACTCTGTGTGTGTTTGCGAGAGTTGATTTTATCAGAAAAAAACATTGAGAGCTCCAGTCTTATAGTCACGGGCCATCTCTGGTATAAACAAGAATTTTATTGAGTGGCAGCATTATTATGTTATGGGACAATGTAATTCTACATTTAGTATGCAGTTGTTTGACATGTCAAAGAGCTTAGATCACTTCTTAAGTGAACTCTTGAAGACCTAAGGACACCTATCTGACAATGCCACATGCATCAGCGTATGAATTTGTTAAGTTTGCAAGAAGGTTCTCCTCGGGGTGGCTTGATGGATTGGCCTCGCTTATGTTTTTTATGGGGGCATTCCGTCGGGTAGGCGCTTGTGGTTTTAGATTCTTCTTGCAAGCAAAGTTTATTGACAAAAATTAACTTGGGCACTGCCTTGTGGAGAGAAAGAGAATGATTTGAAGAGGTGGATGTTGGTTGTTTGATGTGGGTACTTAAGCAATGTCGATGTAATTTTGCATTTAAAGGGACGCAGATAAATTGTTCTCAACCGTTTGGAACATTTAATCCGCTGATAAATACTTGTTTTCAAATAGGTTAGCGGGTTAGCGAGACAGGGGAACTAAGATCAATGTAGATCCGTTGTGATGGTTTTGAAATAAACAAATTCCCGTAGAAAAATAAATGAATGTTTGTTACTAAAATCTGCAACAGGAACTGAGTTGAAAATAAAGGGTCTTTCATAAAGGACTTGACGACATTTTTTCAAAATAAAATGCAAACTACTTGAGATATCTCAAAAAAATTGCAGGGTAGGGTGGGCAGATTCAACACATTTTTCGCGGATTTGAAATAACTTCTTTCGCAAATAAATATTTGAAATCTGTTTTTTTTTATTTCAAGCTATGATTATTTTACTAAAAGAATGCATAATTTCTTAAAAGTTAACTTCACCCTTGTAATATAAAATAAAATTTAAAACTGCCATAAAAAGGCTAATCTACCCCATCGTGGGGCACAATCGTCATCTGGGTGGGGGACTTTCGACGTCAGTTTAGATGACGCAATAAATCAATAAGTAGGAACGTACTGTTTTTATTTAAATTGTTAAACAAATCTTAAATCTATAAACATACAAATTAAATGAGAGAAGAAATTCATTTTTAGATTAAAATTAAATTTAAGAAATATATTTAAAATCACATTCGTTTTAAGAAAAAAAGAATGGTAAGTAAATAATAAAGGTAAAATAAAAGGATTTGTTAAAATAAAATCATTGCACGTTATATTCACCCAGATCAACGTCCTTAAAAAAGATAAGGTGAGAGTATCTTGACGATCCAGCTGGGTGTTCTTGCAATGGCCTTTTGCCGAAACTGCCCCATGTGCTTTTGTCGAAAGTGCCCCATGCTTTGCTTTAGTAAACGTTATTGTTTTTCACAAAACTTATAAAAGTAATTTAATAAATGTTATAAATAACTTAAAAATATTATAAATCCAAACATTTGACACTCACAACCAAGGAATTCCCAAAAGAAAAAATTAAATATTACTTACTCGTGTACAGGAAAAATTGCAGAATATCACTGAACAAATTAAAAACCGGTCTAACCACCACAACTGCTGAAGAAGAACTGTCATAGTTCGTGTACGATCTGAGAGAACATTGTAGCACAAGTTTCCATCAAACAGTTTATTTAAAAATTAATCTGTAATAGCGAAAGTCAAAAGTGCCCCATTGTCGGAAGTTCCCCATCCTACCCTACTGGCTTGAATTACTATCAAAACATTTATGAATGGAATTCGACTTCGGTCACATGTCCACCGCGGGAACGTATGCAGCGGTCCATACGTTGAACCCAATTTTCGATGACTACGGCCGCTATTTCTCGTTTAACATTCGCTCTGAGGTCCTCTAACGTCGTCGGCCGGTTGGCATAGATCAATGATTTATTGTAGCCCCATAAAAAATGTCCAGAGGTGTTAAATCACACGATCTTGGCGGTGGGTCCGTTTCTCGAGATAACACGTTCACCGAATTGAGACTTCAATAACTCGATTGTTGCACCCGCCGTGTGGCTTGTGGCACCGTCTTGTTGGAACCACTGATGTCCAATTCATCCAATTGCTCAAAGAAATAACCTTCCAACATGTCTCTGTAGCGAATACCATTTACCGCTACGTGAAGATCATTTTCATCGACAAAAAAAAATGACGCCACCGGCAGAAAGCCGCACCAAACAGTGATTTTTTGTGGATGAAGCGCTGTTTCAAAAACCACATGGGGGTTCTCACCTGTTCAGTAACGCATATTATAACTCAAATTTGTTCACTATTTTTCATGAATTGCTTGTCTACTGGGAAAATTGCTACCGAAAATTGGCGTTAACGCGCTTAAAGTTGCGACCACCGACTCGAAGTAGTTCATTTTAATTATTTGTAAACGTTGTTCCTTCGTGTACTTCACTTCATTAAAGTGTTGATTTTACTGAATATTGTGACATTGACAGTTCGGTAATCGATTAAGGGGTGTGTTCAGGCTAAAATTTTGAAATTGTCAATTCGCTTATAACAGACCCTTTAAAAATACAACAATGGAAGATTTTTTAAAAGAGTTGCTCGGCTATAGATGAAAAGAAGAGTGGATAGTGCGATAACTCTTAAACAAATGGTCGTTATAATCTCTCGCGGTATATTTTTGAGGACTAACGTTACAGGATTTGGGGGAACAGCATCACTGGTTTATGGAAACCGAATTTCCTGCGTGAAGCCTGCCGCTTTTTACTGGAGTATACCTTAAGAAACACTATACATTTCGTCAGTTCGAGCGCTTCTTTCTTTAATTTGGCTTAAACTTGAAAAGGGAATTTTTTATACGCATAGTCAGCTTGGGTATTATTTTCATAAAGTAGTTGTCCTTTCCGAGACCGAATGTCTTCGCTGCGTGGAAGACGGCGAAGACGGTAGCTTGCACTTTGCAATCTCTTGAAAGACACTTTTTTCTCCGAAGCTTTGGTTTATGGAGAAGTTTTTAATATCTCCACCAGGGGGATGATTATTTTTATAAAACTATATTAAAATAATTATTTTTAAAAAAATCCTTGAGCCTGTTACACGAAACGACATATCGACAAGTAGGTATAAGACGTCAATGTGGAATTTTTGCTATAAGATCAGTTTTGAACTTGAAAATCTTTGTTACAAAAATGGGAAAGGTTTGAAGAAATTCAAGAAATTCACTGATGTGTTTTAGCCCAGTTCCACTGAACTTCCAACTCTATGTTACATAAAATACTTCAACTACAAGTACCAGTTGCTGTGTGTTACAGATAGATACCCCCTTTGGGAATACATCCAACTACCGATTTAAACAACCAAAACAAAACAAAAGTTCCACCGTTAATTCTGAAATTCTTCAGACGAAACTCTTCCTAAAACACACTTATTACAATTGAATTACACTACTTTCCCCAGTTCATCCATCCAAAACCAGTATACTGCAGCGGAAATTCAATCACAACAATCTCAACTTATTGCATTTGAAAACTTTTCCCGCCACCACCATCAATTTACAGATAATGCGCACGTAATGGATGACGAAAAATCTTTAGAAAATCACAAACTACCCGGACAGCCATGACTCCGTGGCAGACACAAAGAACCCGCACCAATAACCTCTGTCATCATCACAGTCATATACACATCCACCATAACCACCATAATCCATAGAAAATCTATGATTACGTATTGCACATCCATCCGCTTGCTCCTTCTGCGAGGCTATTATCAAGAAATGCGGCTTCAGATTGGAATTTCAATCGGAGATATACGTATAGAGGAAGGATTTGCCAAACCACAAAGACGTCGAGAGAGATCAAATAAATTATGAGCGTGGAGCGAGTTCAGTGGTCAGTTCTTAGTTCCCCTGGGCCATGACGTAAAGTGAGCTTCGACTGTGTGCGCCAGCAATTGACCACTTGAGCGCGTGGACTGCGAGCGAAATAAATTTCCTCCTCCAATGCGACCCACTACGCCGGAGATCACAAAAAATTATCACTTGGCCAACCCTACGGGCAACCACTCGTTACTACATAGATACCATGTTCGGATATGGCACTTTGTTACAATGACACTTGCCTCGAGTTGGAAATTGATATGAAAACTTCGGAAATTTGGCCCCACTATCACTCCGTCGACATCGTTTAACGCGAAGCCATCTACTAAATATGAGCCGTATCGACGGGAAGGACATTTTAAATTAATAGCAAAACGAATTCCATTCCGGAAATTCAATCAAAAAAGTTTTCCCCTATTCTTCCACATGAAACAGCGTCGTACACTCGTGTAGTCCTGGTCATAAACCGTCCTTTCTTAGACCCCACATATGTGAATTGTGTGTAGGCCAAATATGTAGTTCTCCATGAGAAATTGGTGACTTTGGGCAGAATTTAGGGCAAACAAACACAATCTGCTGCACGCAGAAAATCTTTGGCCATAAAATAAAGAGCTTATATGCTATATACGGAACACAGGACACAGAAAGGAACGGATGGCTCTGATGCTAAGGATGACGCATGTGTTTCTGGTTGCTTTCAATTCCACACACAGCAGCAGCTTTGCAAAGCATATTTACTTCGGAATATTGATACTGCAGAGAGGCACATTATGAGAACACACAACAGAGGCTGTAATAAATTCTGGCCTTAGGCCAATTGAATTTCTCCATATAGCTCTGGAGGTGGAGCACTCCAATTGCAGGGTTCTACGAAGAACCGGCGGCACAGGATTACACAGAGGGAAAAAATATTCTTAAGTGGAATAAGTTTGTCGCAAAAGAAATCAACTTTATTCGGATTTAAAAAATCAGTCTCCTTGGTTCTTGGTGCGGGGAGAAGTTACTCCGTTGCCGGTTGGTGCTTGGTGGACCTGGGGTGGGTGTGCCAGGAAATTGCTTTTGAATTTGTGGAAAATTGAGAGGTAGCCAGGCAGCTTTCGCACAATTTGCGAATCTCATTTTTATTAAGAAAAAGGACTATGGCTACATGCGGGCACTTTATAAATTCTCTACCCGAAGACACGAGCTTAAGATAAACAAGTAAAGGAAGTCTGAGAACTGACTGAGGTTTTTGGTCAAACAAAGAGACTGCCAGCAATTAGCGTAATTTGAGAAGCTCGCTTTTGTTGATTTTCAGAACAGCGACACTAGAAAGGAAATTGGTTTGCATTTTGAAGGTGCGCTTGGTGGATGCTAATAATAAGAAAAACTGTTCCAGGTTATCAGGGGCGGATCTTGAATTTGTGGGGCCCTGGGCTAATACTGCTTAGCGGCCCTACCTAATTACTCAACTAATTGCCATTTTGACAAGAAACTGTTTTCTGTAGTGATGTAGGTATATGTAATGTAATATATGTTAAGTACAGGAAGAAAATTGAAAAACAAAATATTTTATTTATTTATTAAAACGTTATTTATTGCAAAATAAATTGACAGGTTATAAATGGTTATGTTATATAAATTATAAAGCAACCTTTCTGCATTTTGGTGCTGCAAATTCTTTTATTTGGTCATCGCACTGTTAAATCGCAATTTATCGAAAGAACTGATAAATGATTTAGTCGATAGTTCGACATTGTTGTCCTGTATTTGTTTGTTTCTAAAATTAATAATGAATAACAACATAAAAAACTAATTCACAATAAATATACGAATTTTGTGCAATTTATGGGACAATGAAAAACGGTTTTTTATTCAAATTTTGTTGGTTCCATCTATTACTTATTATTTAAACTAGCACAATTTGGAGATGTAAGCAATGCCGCAATAAATTGAACTTCAACCGTTTCACTTGGCAAATCCACTCACACCCAATAGGTGGCTCTAGCAGTCTATGGAGGAATCCAAGATGGTTGTCATTTTGTTTCACTTATTATTCGCGTAGAACCACGAGCGCTGTTATGTTGGCGTCATTTTCTGGACATAGATTGTATGGAAGTGACATTTCACTAGCAGTCCATATATAATAAGTCAATGGCGCACACGGGTTGATTGATCGTAGTGTTGCCAACCTTATAATCGGATTTTTTTAAATTCTATATAATTTTTATTATTGACAATATCGTCTATTGGCTTCAGTTCGGTTGGGGCCCCACTGTATTCGCGGGGCTCTGGGCGGCAGCCCAAAAAGCCTTTAAGTAGACCCGCCCCTGCAGGTTATTCGAAACAAAAATTTATTTCAGCTAAATATAGCCAAGACCAACAACAGCAGGTCATTCATTCCGTAACTTCTCAGACGATTATCGTCCAAACGATAGACCTTCAAAACTAGCAACCAAGTGCTAAAATTACAAGTTTGAGAGCTTAATCCAGTTCATTTTTCAAAAATATAATGAAAGCTGACGTTTGTCAAGAAACTTCGAGCAGAATTTAATTTATTTTGGTGATCAACATTTAAAAACGATGTCGTTTAGACGATATTGATATACGGAACCTGCCCCCAGGTTATCTTGAGACGAGAGACCATAGAAGGTCACGCCAGTTAAACTGGGTAGTGTTATCTGTCACTCAATGGAGGATGTCCGAAATAGTCTGAATTAAGTTCGTAGTGCATTCCGAATCCGAACAGGGTTGCCAAAATTAAGTTTGCGTCCAAACTTTAAACAAATTTAGCCCAAAATCGTTGCCCAGCAAGAAGCCCACATATCTCTGAAAATTTTTCCAATCCCGAAGTATTTTTTTTTTTTTTTGAATTTTTTATACCTATGTGAAGTTGGTCCGTACAAACACAAGCGCCGCGTATAACTGAGATGGGTAAGTGCATTTGACTTCTATCTTCTGCAATTGGCATGGTGGCTGGTGTCGAATCCAAAGGCCTGCAAAATAATTTGGTGTGCCTGCAAGTTGAACGAATATTCGATGTCACTTGACTGTAAGATGCCAAGTTTTAAAAGTGCGGGTTTGTTCGAAAATATTTTTTTTTCGTAGTTTTATCAAACAAACAAAATTTGTAAAATGATAGATAGCCCAAAATTGTACTGGGCGCGACAAAGCGCTGAATCTGTCAACACTAAATCCGAATCCTTTCTCCAGTGTGGAACTCTAGCAAAATATCGCCTCGCACTTAATTAAATTTATTTGATTTGATTCCTATGTAAAATCTGTAGTGCTCCGCATGTCAAACGTGAAAATGTTACTCCAAACATCTCGAACAGCTTACAAGCTCTTGTTAAACTATATCTGGGTTAGATCCTAATGATTCGATGGCCACAAAGAATTTCCAATTCCAAAAATGAATTGTGGCTTAGGACTGGTCAAACATAAGTAAATGGTGACATAAAACAGAGAAAATGGCGCTGGATTGGTCATACACTTAGGAAACCAGATGACAACATAGCGAAGCAGTGCTTCCAATGGAACCCTGAAGGTGCAAGACGAGTTGGTAGGCCCAGAACAACATGAAGGTCAACCGGTATGAAGGAAGCTCAGTCTCAAAATAAAAATTTGCGATCGTGGATCACAGATTAGGTATCGAGCTGCAAACAGAGAGAGATGGAAGGACCTGTTTGGCTGCCTATGGTCCAGGATGAGTTAAAATGTTGCTGCCACCAGCATCTACCGGAATAGAAGAAGAAGAAGAAAAATTGCATGTGCATCAACAAATAAACTACTCCTGCTGCAGAATATTTAAAGAGTTTTATTTAATTTTTAAGCTTGTTCTGCAAATCTAATGTAATCATAAAGAACTAGAAAGAGGTAGAAAGAGGCAATGACTGACACTTAAGCCGCATCTCTATGTCCAGTTCGTAGATTACTTAATAAACGACAGAGTCTGAGAATGGATTTGCCTTATACGAGTATATGTACACACACTTGTAGCCCGCCTTTTCTATAGTTAGTGGTTTATTAAGAATTCTGAGGTATACTCTTTTAGAAAGCTGATGCTACCAAAATCTTACTGCACAAATTCTTCCGTTCTTCCGTTTGTGCCCAAGACGGGCGCAGAATATTTTTTTCAAATATGAAATAAGTCACATGCCGGCGTACTAATGTCAGGCAAATGGAAAAAATATTTCCATTTCTACAGTGCGGCCCAAAACACGTACCTACTGTTTTTCGAAAATATTTCTTTTTAGTTTTAGCAGTCAAAAATAAGAAATATGAAAGTTTCTTTTGCTAATGCAGTAAATAAAATTATTGCTCGTTGTTACAATAGACAATTTTATATCAACATGCGGTAGGTATATGAGTTTTTATTATTTGTCGCTATTAACTTTGCTAAGCGTGACACTACAGTGTCACATGAGTTAGGCAGCAAAACCTACAAAATGTTTCATGTTAACACTACCATGACACTTCCGTCAATCAACTGTCATATAGACTTATGATTGACTGCAAATGATTGGCATTTTTGGAAGACTGTCAAAGGCCTCTAACCGTTTCTGATTTTTGTATAATTTGAAATGGGTAATGTGAGGTCCATTTTAAAGAGCATTATTCGCCGGGCCGCAAATTATAATTTTTGTCAATTATAATTTCCACCAATCCTGACGTATGCTGTGGAATTTCCCAAAAGGAACAGCAAAATTCGTTCAATAAAAGTCCTCCTCCTCATCCATACAATCGTATAGCCAACGCACGAGCACATGAATAGCTGTCAGTTCATTGTGCGTATTTACAAAAAGGCAATTTTTGCGTAAATTACCATTATTTGAATAATTAAAATTAGATTGGGGCTGGCCGTGGCTACGCACACGAAATCACAAGATTTTAATTTATTTATGTCTGTGTGAAAGCGTTCACATTGCGCTGGCGACCCCTCAATATGGTTCATGTCTTCCGAAATCGAGAATTATTATGCTGAAGACAACACCGCATTGTATATCCACAATCGAGTTAATTTGCTCATTCATGAGTGTATCGCTGATAAGGGGGAGAGAACCTATTCCAGCGAAAAGATTCAAAAATAAATCATTTCATGACCAAGCCAAACGAAATTAATTCGCCGCCCTAAAGGATGTACTCTGTGCATGGTGTTTTGAAGTTGGTCGATTCTGCGGATATACATTTTCGCTGTTTCGAAGCCAAAGTTCGCTGATTTATGACAGCGACATCATTATTCATTAACGGCCATTAAAAATGGATATTTAATGGAAAACCATTAAAGGATGATTTAAATGATCCGCTAGTGATTTTATTGTATTTAATGACGGAAGTGATTTTTTTTCCTTTTCGGCAAGACTGTACCGTTCTCATAGAAAATAATTAACAATTTTTATGGCAACACTCGAGTGGAAAGTCTTGTTGGGTTTGTGGCTGCTGTAAAGAGCAAGGGCACCTTTATAGATGAAGGTAATGTGCTTTTTTTACGATGAGCTGTTGAGGTGGTTTCGTTTTAGCTGTAATAAAGCAGTGAATACTAAAAGATAAGTATGACACTTTATTTAAAAAATCACACACCTTTAAATTTAAAAGTTATTCTTGTTGGGGGTTTGTTGTCAAATATATAATTTTGTTGATACTAAACATTTTTGGTTTATTTTGTCACCTACCCGAGTAATTTTTGTGGGCATTTTTATTTCGATTTTTTTTTTAGGAATTCATCCATTTTACCTACAAACATTCAGAATTCATTTGTAATTGGCAACTATGCAGGATGGGACCTATGTTTGTTTCTTGTTAAAATTCTCATATGATAAAAATAATTCTTTCATTATTTTCCACCCTTTTATGCTTTGCAACCTCCGACAAAAATAAGTCTTATTTCAACTATGGCTTAACAGTGGCCACCCTGTTAATACAATTTTAAAGAGCATTTCTGATTCAGGACTTACAAATATACTGATCAATGTGAGGATAATACACTTGTAAAAAGAGGTTCTCTATTACGCTGTCTAAACTCAATGGCAGGAGATCTGGACCTATAAAGGGTGGCTAAGGGACTTGAGTATCATAAGCTCGATAAAAGTAGCTTAAGATGTTTGGAGGGTGATGACGTTGTAGGTAAGCTGGATAAGTTGATAGACAAGTACTTGCACTACTAGGCTTTTAGCGTATAGCTAAGAGCTGCATTCACAGTAAAGCATAAACATGACTAAGAAAAAATGAAACAACATTTGTGGTTTTATTTAGAAAAAGTCTTGCACATGCACATACTATAACCTCGATATACAACTGCTTTATATAGCTATCAGCTAGAGTAGACAAAACAGAGCAGCAGTTAACAGACAACAATTCCTTGATTGTTGGTGGGTGTCTTTTAGTGACAGTGGCTCAACATCCGGACTTGAACAACCTGAGGTAAACCCAGAAACCGATGCATACTACGAGTATGAATCCAAGAAGACAAATAAATAGAAATAAGAAAACAAACATTGTATACCGTTGGATCCCTGTTTTTGAGCCAACACATTGAAATATTAACTATTCACCATCATTTGTTACCTAGTTTAAGTCAAATTGTATATACCAAAAGTTCAATAAAAGCAAATGTAGTGACAGTGGGCTTCTCCGCACAGAAATGATCTTCGATTGGCATTCTGTATTTTGGCGGTTACATTTCCTTACCTTTTAAAATCGTGAAACTCTTGTTAATAGCCGTAAAGAGCCCCTCTATTTTGACATTGTATGTTTGTAAGAGGTAATTTCCGGAACTACGGAACCGATTTCAAAAATTCTTTCAGTAGTAGAAAGAGTATTGCGTTAGGCTACTTTATTTTTCATTTCCCATTTTTTTTATTTGCATTTGTTTTCTTTTTATACTTCATTTCGGCAGTATAAAGGGACATCCGAAATGTTGTTTAATCAAAATTCCTTCGACAAGCGGTAGGATCTTCGAATACTGTAAGACGATTTTCCTAGAAGGTCCGTTGTAATTACTGTTACGCTGCGATTGATGGTTTGGTGGACAGACAAGGATTTTTTCTCAGTCCTCCTAAAAACTATCAATAACAGCGTTAACTTTTATTAACTTTCGTATTTCTATAATAAAAGTAAAATAGAATCGTATTTTTAAAAAAATACCCACGATATCTTTTATTTTCCTCCCAGGATATTTCCTCCTGACTAAGGCTACAAATAAAAATTAAGAAAATGAGAGTTAAAATTAAAAAAAAAAAAAAAAAATAAAAACAAATTAAAAAAAGGAAATGTTCTCTCCAGCTCTGCTTTACAAAAGCAGCGCTTTTTAACATTTTCCAAACCTGTTTTTATTGTTTGCAGAGTTTTGTAAAAGAATTTTGACCCATTCAGAATTTTGACCCCAACCCTGAATTTTTCAATCGTTTAAAATTTTACTTGGGCTTGTGCAAACCGCGTCAAAAAAACGCGAGTTAGTTTTACGGCATGCAAATTGTAGACATGACTTGTAGTATCGTGTATTGGACCTCTAGCAAAATCTCCAGCAGTAAAATGGCTGACTTTTGCATTGATTATAACAGATTTAAAAGTGGACTGTAAATGTTAGCATGATAGTTTAAAAAAATATCTTTCATAGCAGTCTTGGTTAGTAGTTGAAACGCGTCTTTCGACGCGTCGCTTTGAGACGTCATTCAAATGATTTTTGTAATACAAATCGATCAGTGATCACAAAGATGAAAATGGTATGTTTTTGAATAAGAAATCCGTATCAAATATCATCAATATTTATTTAACCTAACATTTTAACGCCTTGCAAAGCAGGCGAGGGTGTGAAAATACAAAACAAAAAAATATCTCTCACGTCTCATCGGCTCCTGTGACCTGTGTAATATGCTGACTGACGTACCTATCTGGTGGAGTATTGCAGAATGCAGAGGTCTCTTCCAGTGCTATCACTTTACTGCCTAAAAGTAATAGGAAACTGAAAGTGCATAAGAGGGTGATATACTTATGTGAACGGGCGCTTAATGCAACTTACAGCTCGCTAGCATTCAAGTTGCCATTGTCGCTTGGCTCCAAATAGTCGGCGATTTGTCTTCAAACCTCGACATTCAATACTCATGATTTTAATATTTTGACAGATCGTTCATCTATACACCTAAGTACATATGTGAATCATAATTATTTCTGGCGGTTAGTATAAAATCGTAGTGCATCACGGTACCGCTCTTATCGTTTGGCGGTTTCTGAAAACGTTAAACAAAGTATACGGAATCGAAAATTTAATTTCTAAGGCAGTTTTAAGTCGCCTTTAGACTTATATCGTTAGACTGAAAGCGGCAAAGCGAAAAAAACGTTTAAACCTTTTATCCAAAGTAAGTGTTTCTTTAGATAAATAGTGGAGCATTTGAAAAACCCCAAAAAAGTATAACTGCCTCTGGGCAAAGCTTCTCGAACTAGCCTTTTAGATCAGTCAATAAATTGTAAATTATGTCTTCTCCATTCATACGCAAGTAAAACTCACACTTCGCGAATGCCTGCGAAAAGCTATTCCTGCGATCTTATTTGGACCAATTGCACACAATGGGCCTTACCAATACAAATTTCTAGTTTCGATTCCAAATTTTAGTAGTTCCCAGTTTCGCAATTGTGAGCTTCCGTAAATTTAAGGACGAGACTAAAGTTTGTTATTGGATGATGAGTTTTTTGTACCTTCAACTTGACTTTTTCGACAGTCAGTCTTGCACTTTGCGGTCGATTGCTAAAATTACGTAAAAGTTTTCTACTGATGGTCGTCGTCTCAAAAATATACAACCGGTGACGATTTTTTAAGAAAATGTGTTTTTTTTTTGTCAAATGTTGTTTAATAGTCAGGAAGAGAATGTTAGAAATGAATTATACATTCTTACGAGGCATATTAATACCCTTTGAACGTTTTTCGAGTGTAAATCGAGTGTAATACTTTGGGGTAAATATCATTCTAGTTGAATTTGTTTAGTTTTGATAAAAGCTTCAACAGCAGGGATAAAGCTTGGTGCAGTAATTATTACTAGTATCGCTTGTGGTCGAAAATCGACCGTTCCTTTTATAAATATCTACCTATGTAAAATGTAATACTAAAAACCGTACAACAATTATTTTCGTTATTTATTATTTTTTATTAACGAAAAGAGCGACATCTAGATATCGAAAAAATACGTAAATGCTTTGCTCCATTGGAAACAGGTTCTAATCTAAGGTTATTTATATTTGAATACGTTACTATGGTAATATGTCGGCGATAAATTGAATGTCGTCAAAATCCTTTCAATTCTCTGTTTTGTATGGGGAATTCATAACTTAGTTTTACCAGCCTTAATGGCGACATGTACCCACGATTTTTGGTTTGTGCACATCTATGGCACAGTACCTTTCGAATGATATAAGTCTTATTCTCCTTATTTCATGATAAATACTTAAAAAGTGTACCGAAACTTTTGATGTTCACGTGTTAATATAACGATTTTAGTCAGTGTAACTTTAGCAATCGTTAACAGTCCCTCCGAGAATACCTAATCGTCAAAGTGGCGTCTGTCTTGCGTAGCCATCCAGTTTGAGTGAGTACCTACCGTACTATAAGCAGTTTATATAAATTTAGCTATTTTCAAGCCAATAGAAACGAAAATCCAACCCACAAGTCCACTTAGTTATGTCAATACTTAGCCCTCTTCGCAGAAGCTCCACGCCATGCCATCAGAAACGCCTATCCATCCTAATTCACTTAATCCAATTTAAATTAAAACATTAAGATTGCTTTTTAAGACTCTCATAATGGGCCAAACTTTCCGTTTCCGACCCATGCCACGACAGCCTCAACTGTACCACACTTTTCCCGGAACGGATTAACTATGTTTACATAGAGTTGTCTCTGAGACCAAAATCTTCCGCAAATATTGACTTTGACATCAAATAGTAGCAAATTGTCTAATGCGTTACGCGTTGGAGTACCACAATTTTACCATTAACCAGGGAATCTAATTCAAAACGTATTTATTGACTCGGGAATTATGTAATTAAACAGGAAGGACGCTTGGAATTTCCCATTTTCGGCAGCTGTCACCACTCTTTGGTTTCAAAAAAAAAACATTCCACTGAGATACGCGGGTGAAACAAACGACATTCAGCAGCCACGATGTCCATGAGAATTTATCGCGTTCGAGTTTCTTTGGGCAGACACCACCTCCTTCCGACAATACCACATACACTAGGCAACAACAACCACAACAACTGGGTGTCATTAACTCTCCGTGTTTGAAGTGCGCATTCTTTGGCATTACTTGGGCGTTGTGTTGTAGTTTCACTGTCATAATGAGGCTCTCCCGCAGATCCAGTGCGAGCCTCACAGTATACTGGTGCTCCACTGGACGTCTAATTAAATTAAGTGGTCAACATCTCTGTATAGTGTGCCGTGGCCGTCATGCTTTCAAATTGTTAAAGGATAATTTCACCTCGCATTATAAGTTGGAAAGTGGGATATTTTTTCTTTTTTTTCGAAAATATGCAGACCAAATTCGAAATAGGTTTTGCCAACTTTTCCAATTGTCAGCGCGCAAAATAATTTCATCGTGTACTTGTCTGTTGGGCTGCCACTGCTCCTCCTTGGACATTTTCATTTTAAGTAAACGCTGTTCGTAAGCGGGGGGGGGAAATGGCCTTGCGATTTAATTTACATACAAATACCGCAATTTGGTTTTCGGTGTTCGGCTGCTGGGAATGTTTTTATCGGCCAATTCGTGTCACTTTACTAATGTGTGTTAGTGGGGGCTTTTAACAAGAGACCCGTTTCGGATTAATGGTATCTGGCGAGGCAATCTCACAGATATCTGTCATCGCTTTAGGGTTATTGAGGCAAGTTTTATGCGAAGGTTCGTCCCTAGAAAACATTGTGAGGGGGTTGTGTGCCTTTAGGACTGCGATTGATACATGTAATCCGTTCGAGTTTCGTTTTGGGATACATCTATGTAAAGGGATGAAGTGTGTTTTTAGTCATGGTTTTATTTGCTAATGCGAGGTAGGTGTAATTTAACAGAGGTAGTAAGAACAGCTTCGAGACTGGATATTAGTAAATTTGTGGAAAAATTTTGAGGAGCTTAGCTTAGTCCAGACCAATTTGCTGTAAAGCCCCTTGACTGGCATAGAGAGTTCACCAGCCCCAAATTTTTTAATTATGGAAGCGAGACCTAAACTCAACTCATTCTCTTAGCACGAACAGCTTCTTAGGTAGGTAGTCGTAAATAAAATTCCTCCGCTGGCCATTTTGGCATTTAAGTAAATCGAATAATAAATCATTTTAACGGCCAATCGATTTTTAAATTTGCCACGTATCGACGTTCCATTTCGCCTCTGTCAAAACACATACACCCTGGGGCTAAATGCCATCACTTTAAGCGGCATAATTTGACCAATCGGTGCCATAAGGGTTTTTTTTTTTTAGAATCCATTTCCCTTTCCCACACAACCACCACGTACAGTCCGAACTATGATAGGAAAAACGGTCATGTCGCCAGGACTGTCATAATGTGTACCCAAAAGGATTTGCCTAATACGACAACATGACAAAATGCCCATAATCTCCATCACCTTAGCCATTAGCTAAAGGCGGAGAGCAGTCTTCCATGGAAGCCACAAAAAGGTTTCCCTTCGATATGCAAAGATAAGATGAATGATACGGATTCATCTTAAAGTAATTTCGTCCACCCACACTTACTCGAATTTAGATCCATGATTGAGATTGAGATGTGTGCAAGGAGAAGCACCCGACAGAGGAACAGGAAAAGCGTAGTATTTCACTTACATTGGGTCGACTGAATTTTTAATACTCTCATTTCGTCTGCCTGTTGTCACTGTGGTTCTCATATTCGACTCAATGTATCGTTGTCAACAGCACCGCATCATATTAACCGATTGAATCTTGTATCCTTGCCATTGCGTTTCACACATGGCAGCTTCGAAAGATGCTGTTCATTCGAGTGAATAGTAATACGAGCGTGTACATACAATATTCGCCTTGTAACTTATGTAGTCTGTCAGGATGGGTGTATAATGTATATTGCTGTCATAAAATTAATGAAATTTTGCTAGTGGAAATGAAACTTTAATACCATTTCCCGTTTTATTTTTGCTCTGAATGAACCGTCGAAAATAAAGCGATGATAAGAAGATTGATGAGCGTACCATGATGAGGAGGATTCTATATTTTTTGTCTTCCAATCTGGTTTGTATTGAAATTGGTTTCAAATGGAGGTAGGGACTCTTCAGTATCTGTAAAGGTTTGTAGGCAAATGGGTTGTTCTTCTTAAAAAAAAATATATAGGATAAGGTCGAGCCGTAAAAAGCTGCGACTCTTCCTTCTATGGGATGATTAACGAACGGCTATCACAGATGATGAATTGTTTTTTTTTTCAATTTAACATCGAGTTAGAAAAGCCATTGTTCAATAGTTCTTCTATTTAAAAGAGACCATAAATCTTGTTCAATCGACCGCAGTTCAGTCAATTGAATAGTGGCAGATGTAAGATACCACTTTATGAACCTCTTCTGTCTCTAAAAGACGCTCAAGAGTTTGCTTTAATCAAGTTTAATCAAGTTATAGCCTACAATTTTTAAAGAATACATTTTAAATCTATAGAATTGTCCAAAATAATTATTAAAGAAAAATATCCTTTATCTATTTTCAGGTAATTATTCTGCACGAATTGTCGAAAAACTCCCTGTTGCTAAGTTAAAAAAAAAACAGCTTTTACTATTTGTCGTGGGTATGTAAATTTTTATGTTGTACGTGCCAACTGCAGACTGGACTTAGGCCAAACAAATTGTTAAAGTTCGCCTGAACGACGAGGTTGGTAAATTTTATTTGACTATATAGATTTGGTTTCTTTTTCGATTAACTTTAAGTAAAAGTAATAAACAGGTTTGCAGAAATCCTATCAGTTTCAGGATCTTCTTCATTAAACAAATTTTGATGCTCGAAATTCCGAAAAGATGAACTGGCCCTCTTTCATGTGTTCATCTTTCTGAGATCCTACTGTATAACCAGACAGCTTCATTCGTTCTAACCTTAACTCACTGAATGCACTTTTTCTTGGTAGTTCAAAGTTAAACAATTCCCCCCAGTGACCAAATATGAGCAACTATCCAGTTAATCCACCGAGCTTTGTTCTTAAATTATCACCAAAAAAAAAAATACCGCATTTACAAAAAAAAAAAGAAGTTTTAAACAAAAAAACAATAATATGAAAATGAAATGAGCCCGGAATGATATAAATGGTGTCCCATAATTTACGCAAAATGTAGTTTTGATAGAAAATACAGATTTTTAATTAGTATACAGATTGGGGTTATGTATGGAATAGCATATCGGATAAATGGCCGCCTCGGCTTTGCTAACAAGTACGTTCTCTTTTAGTGAAATTTTCTATGACCGTTTCGCATAAATGTGACTGAATTTCATTAATACACGTCCCAATATCCTCTTTCAAGGCGTTGGTGGTCGTGGGCTTGTTTGCATAGACCTTTGACTTGAAAAAACCACAAAGAAACTAGTCCAATGGCGTTAAATCGCAAAATCTGGATGATGATCTGAGAAGGACTTTGTTCGAATAATCAGCATCCACTTGTTTTTGTTGCGTGGTCAGTAATCTTCAGTTCTTGAGTCAATTTTACTTTGTAAGCATGAAGTTTCAAGTCTTTTATGAGAATTCGCTGTAGAGAGCTTCTCGAAATGCGAAATTCTTGACTACAGTGCCGAATTGATGTTCCTGAACTATCACTCCCGCGAACTGCTTCTATGTTTTCTCTTGAACGACTTTTGACAGGACACCCAGAGTGTTTGAGATCACTAAATGATGAAGTCTCCCGAAACGGACTGAACAGCTTCAGTCTCGAATTCTCAACAAACCTTATTTATTCCTAAAATATTGCTCAACAATAGCGCTCCAGTTTTACTAACCCCGAACTGTTAGATGTCACACTGTTATCTTTTTTTCCGTTGGCATCACTGTACTATTCAATGGCGCAAAATTCAAATTTTGCGTGAATTATGGGGCACCCCATGCCTTTCTTTGGGCACCTGCACTTGACAGCCCAAATTTCATCAATTCTTTCTTTTCTGATTGAATTCTGAGATGAAGTTCCAGAAGTTCCTAATTCATCTTTTAATAAATGCTGTTTTTTCTCAATTCGAAATGATTTTTTGAAAAATCATTATTTTTCCATATGACAGTTCTGGAAAAAATATTTTTTTTTCGGGAATCATCAAAAAGATGTTGACTTTGAAAATACTAAAACAAACAAAATGTTCTTCAGAGTTCATGGAAGCAACCTTGAGCGTTCAAAGTTTGGATCTCTTATTTGGTTTTCGTGAAACGTGTTTTTTGAGTTACTAAGTTACAAATCCCCAAAAAAATCAAAATTAAACAAAGAAATATTGCATTTCGAGTTCTTATAAGAGTCCTGGAGAGTATTCGAATCAAATTGTGTGTGAAAGAATCTTCTTATCCATCTATATACGAATCAAAATTTAAAAGTGTTGTTGTCAGAGAAGTGCACTTTAGTTGCAATTAGCGTTCCATAAGAATTGCTCCAAAGAAACCAACAAAATCTTAGAAAAAAAGTCAGAGACTTGTTTGCGGAACTCACAATAACTTAGAACAACATTTTGAATATTTGATTCGGTTCTAGCTTTTTGTGTATGTATGGTTAAAAACCTCGATAATTTTTCAATGAAGACCTCATGTGAACTATGAAAAACAAAATCTTATTGATTTTAATCCTCATCAGGTTATGCCCCAGTATTGAAATCACCCACAAATTTAAAAACAAAAATTCCCTTACTAATTTTTTTTAACTATTTTCGACGTTTCAAAATGATTGAACCGATTTGTTTTCAATTTTGGAGAATATTTGAGCTAATATTTAGCGATGGATGTGGATTAAGAAGTCCCTAAGAAAAAGAGTTAAATGACTATTTAAAAAAAAGTGTTTGATTCAAGCGACAGATCAATATTAAGAACAATATTATTGTGTGTCAACAATAAATAAGGTGAATTAGAAATAGATACATGTTTGAAGTAGATATGGCAGTATTAAATAATTGTAAGTGTTACCATAGTAAAATAGTATCGATTCATTATGTTTAATAGATTTCATTATTCACAATGTGCGTCCACTCTTTCGATTAAATTTGGAAAGAAAAGATTTCGCAAATAAAAATTGAAATAGTTAGTTACTTACCATTTATTTTCCAACGATTTTGACTATCAGCCCGTGAATCACGTGAATTGTAGATTCGATTCACCCATTCGAAAATTGAAGAAAAATTCCCCCCGATGAATAGCAGAATAGGGCTGTATATTTCTTAAAATATTACCACATATTATGATTGTTTGCGACCTAGGAAAAGTTTCGTGAAACCCAGTCGTGCACTTTCCAAACTCTCCTTAAACCGCATAAAAAAAAGATGTATTATTTCTTTGTTAAAAACAATGTTTGTAAAAAAATTCTCAAATAAATAAAAATCACAGCCAGACAAATGTCAAGAAAAAGAAATATTTTTTGAAAGATCGCACGAGTTCTAGTTTTGAAGTTCTTGTCAAACTAATCAAAAAAATATTGCAGAAGATTCATCAATACCGATAACATCTTTGTTGACTGTCCCTGACAAAAAAAAATATTGACAAAATTTCGAGAACTCAAATCATGGGCAAACAATCTATATATATACATATATATATGGGCAAACAATAAATAAGTGGAGGGGATACCACACGTGACTAGTGTTATATGTCAATGGTAATTTTTTCCCTCGGAAGACAGTTTTGTTTACCTTTTTCTCATATGCAGATGTACTTTTGATACTTTAATAATTTTCGCACTATTATATTTATGATGAAAAAATACATTTTCAATCACCATTAATTTAAGTCCACCATTTAAAGTAGAAAAAAATCACAGAGCAGTTACACACATCACGTTAAAATGTAGGTGACAATTTCTTTTTTATTTAAAATAATCAAATCTTCCAATAAATTACCCAATGGAGCTAATTTTTCCCACGCGACAGATTTATTTTATGAAAAAAAAATACCTTTTCGAGTTAGCAACGCTACACCTTGTAAATAACTCGTCTCTATCGACCACCATACATGATGAGTCAATGACATAACCATTAAATATATTTCCCATTCGTTGAAATTATATCTCCTTTAGCCAAATTGACGTATCAACTTCCGTCACTGCCGATGGCTTTTATAAAACTGCTATAGTCCCCTCCAAAAACACGCAGTCAAAGCGTATACGTATCCCTAGAGTTAGTCTGCAAACCACACACCCTTGCATTGGCGTGTAAAATCCTCAGCATTCTGTAATTAAACGAAATGCAATTAAAATGTATCCCAAATCGCGATAATGAGAAAACCAACAACCACTGACACTGCATCCAGTAACGCATGCTGCTGATGCCACATTCCTGCCACTGGGTTTCAACCGAAAATGCCCATCGACCACTTACCATGTTCCAATTATGCGTAATTAACGTAAATGTCAGAGCGAATTGTGCCCAGCAAAATGTGCCTCGCCCGATAGTGCATCTTTTTGGTTAATGAATCGATGAACCCCTGTCGCACTACTCACGAAAATGTCTTCCGCGTGTAAACGATAAAATTGCGTTCCGTCATCGGACTCGTGGGTCTGTCTAACCGGCAAACGTGTCTTGCCTTCGTTAGTAGATTTCATAATGATTTTTGTACAGCAATTATCACATCGACTCGAACTGGGGGGGATCATTGACCGTGGCATTGAAGCTACAGGCGGCGGTCACGATCATGGCAGTTACTCCACCTATGCGTGAGTGAGGTGGCCCTTCCTCCGGTCGGTTGCATCGCGTACGAACGAGGAATGCAACACTCGCCCGGTTTGTCTGGTATTGTGTTATTCTATAAGAACATTAGACCGGACATGCGAATCAGGTAGTACGCACAATGGAGGCAGTGTTCACATAAATTATGGAAGCAATTGAAACGGTCGGCTCATTGAATTTTTAAATGGCATGCTTTCGATTTCGCCGGTCCATTGTTTAAATGTTCCCACCATTGTGACTCAGTGAATCGGTTTCGAGTGTTTATTGTATGTATGAGTGGCCGTGAATATTGATCAATGCGTAACATGAAATTTCGCGAACTAGTCTATTGGACGGGATAAAACCGGCTTTTGTGGTGTTTCTTTTGAATTTGTCTTTCGGCCGAAAAGAGTCATTTCCTAAACAAAGCTGTTTGGTGTTTATGGCCGTGTTGGGTTGAAAATAAATTAATAAACCGTTAAAGTGTTTTTTTTTTTTCCAACAAAGTTGTGAAGCTTTCTTGTGGATCTTGACATTGGAAGAGTGCTGTGTTGTATTGCAACGCATACGTTTCGTTTGAACGGCATTAAATGAGATGTGAAGCTGTCGCTTATTTGGAAAGAAGTTTAATAAAATTGTAGAGATTTTCAAACCAAGAAAGCACTTCAATTATAATAAATAAAATATTTTCTGTATCCTTTTTAACCTACAAAAGTTGTACAAATTTGCTGGGTCTATTGTGGACGCGGTAGAGGTAATGGCGAAGGCTTCCTATACATGTGTTTTAGATTAATATTCTTGGTAGTGAAGACGGTCTCCAGAATTAAGGTTTCAACATTCAAGGGTTTTCGAGAAATACCCGCTTTTTGAAGAATGAATACTATGTCTCTTGGTTATCCGGTTCGAAGGACCAAATCTAACGACACGTGATTTTAATGGTGAAATAAATAGGAAACCAAAAATAAATCAAATAAAGAACATATAAATAAATATTTAACGCCACGGCCATAGTTCGGTGGAGGCATCCTTATTAAAGTTTCTGGAATGGAAGGAACCTACAATTTTCGATCGGGTAAATTGAGAATCTTTAACCGTCAGTTATACTCTCGGATTAATGTGCAATTTGTATTTTTCTGGGGATGGAACCTAAGATCTCTAGTTTAGTAGTCCAGTACGGCAACAACTAATCATGGTCCACATAATATTAACAACTTTGCAGCAACTTCTTTAATATTTTGACTGCATATTCTTGCGGCCTGTCAATCAGAAAATGAATAAATGATATTTGTCCATTGCATACTCTGAGTTGTACTATTAAAAATGCACTGCATGCTCTTATTAACTCCTACAGTGACACTGCTAACAAAACGGATATTCACTGTAGACTTGGAAAATGCTTGTGGTCCCCCTATAGATTCAATTAAAATTGGACACAACATTCAGGTGGATATGCCTGGAAGTGCAACAACTTCGTGCGCCTGATTGAATTTAATTTTTCGCTCAAATGGAAAGGACCTACAATTTTAGGCGAAACTTCCTAAGTTCAATTCTAGTCTAGCATGATTTTTAGACATTCACCAAAAGTGAGGTGTTAATAAGTGCAGATAAAATTTGTGTAGAGCGCCCAAAAAGAATGAGTCCCCATTTGGCAAAATCAATCAACAAATCCACGCAACTACTAAGCATACCCAATTGATCTGTTTTGCACTTTGCTAAAATTACCCAAAGGCCCACGTCAATATGAGTGGTAATGTCATTATCCATGGAATGGGACATGACAAAAGAATATAATTAGACTTGAACCAGTGCCATCGAAATGGGTATAATACATGGCGCCAAGCACTTAACTCAAATAATGATTCATCATTCCGGCCCATTAAATGTTTATTTATTTAATTTAATTGCGCTATTACGAGCTTTAAGTGCTCGCTAATGATGGGTTCATTTTAACAATAGGCTGAAAGTGTGTTAGGTGTTAAAAAAGACAAAAAAAAAAATAATTGTATGGTGAGTACTTATTTAGAACTGTACCCATACTTATATCTTCAATTGGTGGTGTGAGGCTGATTTGATTGGGCGGAAGCAGTCCTAACAAGATTGCAAAAACTCCAGAGTAATACAATGAGGGTTATACTGCAATACCTTAGGTTAACCCACATCAAATATATGTTGGACAAACGAGGGTGGTTGATTTTTAAGCAGAAAATGAAATTGAGTTTATTAGTATTTATATTTAAAATGCAAAATGAATTACTGCCGGAATATCGAGCTAACAATTTGAAATTATAATAGTGAAAGTCAACCCTACAACCTCAGAGGAGGACACAACTTTAGACCGCAGTTTAAGTCTACAGTGCGCGTTCGAAACACAGTAAAGTTCAAGGGGATAAATCTTTTCAACAACCTTCTCAATGAAATTAAAACGCTTACAAATGTTAAAAAATTTAAAAAGCAATTATTAAGTTCATAAAATCAGACATCGAAATATAATTATAAATAATAAAATTAATAATATATACATATATAAATAAACGGCTTCTTAAAGCAAATAATGAGTGACACACTCGAGACACTCTAAAAATAAATTAGAATATATTTAACAAAAAATAAATTCAGTGAATAAAAAATCATTACATATAATAATAATAAATAAATAAATATTTCGTCTCACGCGTGGGCATAATAATAAAAAGAACAAAAATGTTTTGCGAAAACAATTATATAACTTTGAAACAGTTGGTCTTAAATTCAATAAGTGTGCGACTTGTTGTTGGTCAAGAGGTGATTGACAGTTTGAGTTTTGTGACTGCTTTAAAACAGATTATGTACAGAATTTACAACTTTATGATTTGTGAGTGTTGTTTCTTTTTTATTTTGCCAAATTTAATCCTTTAAAATAATTTTAAAGGAAAGTCACACTCACGAGATCGTATTAATTTCCATGCTCATCCATTTTAGAAGTATTCTCCTCTCCTTCCTACGACTGTATTTCCATTTTCTTAAGGTTATGTTAAAACTATTCTTCAAAATAGTGAGTTATTTTTAATTCTAATACTAATTTAAAATGTATTTTGAACTAGTTAATTTATTTACTCTTATTACTCATGCATCAATAACCAACCTTGTAGTTTCGTGAAACGACGATAGATTTTTTTTAAGAAGTTGTTATAAAAGCGCCTTTGCAACTTTTAATTTTGTGCAATAGGTCCCACTTAAATTTTACAGCGTAAATCTTATAAAGTTCGTTTATGAGAGTTTTCTTTTTCTCTCCTTATATTTGTCTCAAAAATAGGAATTTTGGAAAACGAATTTGTTGTGAGAAGCTGGGTCCAGTTCCGTCTTATATGAACTTGTTGCGAGAACAATTTGTTTTCCTCGACTAAGCACCAGTATACTTCCATTATGAAAGTTTTGATGTTTGAAAAATTTGCATTTATCTGTATGTTACGTTACCAATGCCAATTCCTTTATCAATAAAAGTGCTTTGTAGGGATGTAACTTTGAACTCATTGGGTATCGTAATACCTGAGAAACAGTGGGCTTAGGACGGGAAATTGTATAAAATTATTATTTTATTTTAAAGTTTTTTTTTGGAAACAAATTTTGGAGTAACTTTTCCAGAAACTACATTAAATTTCGTTCAATTCGCTTGAAGGTAAATTAAAATACAAGACTCAGTACAGACCTTTGAAATGCATGGACATATGCTGAAGTGACGATGAAGAAAAAATCTCATAGACAATATTTATGGTTTAATGAGATGGATTGAAGTTGCTAAGTAGATATAGACTGCAAGCAATAGAAAGGTGTCGTTTATTGAAGATAGGTCATCTCTTACGTATAAATAATACACTTCCACATTTGTTTTATTATTCTTAAAAGCACTTAAAACAAACATAAAAATATTTCTCCTCTTTCGTCGGTATTATAACCCTTACACCTGATTTTGTCTCAAAAAACATCAGCTAAAAGAGTTTCGTATAGGACGGTCTATAACTTGATGCGTTTTGTTTTTCCACTTGTTTGTATTTATTTTTTCAAACTCCTGCCTTTTTGGTCAGTCGGCAACACCACCCCACCAGTTTAAATCGGTCTAGCAGCAAATTGAAATTGAAAGCCTTTCAGGTTTTCATTTCACAATTTCGTTGCATGCGACAACAAAATTTCAACATGATAGACAAAAATATTTCATTTAAACAGCAAATTACAGCAAGCAACCCACATGTGATTGTATTTTAATCGGCTTATCCTGATTATGCCTGCAAGCATGTGAAAATGTTTTCATATACCGTTTCTCTGTAGTCCTTGCACTGATGCAATCGGATGCAGATTCTCTGTCTATCGAATTCAAGCACAATATTTATCGGCTAATACTTCAGTTGGACCGGTCTGAAAATCCATTTCGTCATCCTTTCAATTTTAATCTTTATTAAAACGTCCTTAAATCCGTTCTTATTTGTTTTCTGTCCAAAAAATGAATCCTATTATAAAGGACTGGGTCCACAACTTCATATGCAGGGATGGTGGAAAAATAATTCAAAATGTGTATAAAATAATTTGAAATAAAACAAACTATTAAAGTTGTATTTTCTTATTATTTATTGAATTCCTCTATGAGGAAGCATCGACCGAACTCTTACGACTAATCTTAAGAACTAACTTAAAAGCCACGCTTTGATTACAACGTAAGTAGGTAAAAACGCTGGTCTGCTTATCTGCTGCTTGGCTGGATGTTGTTGCTATGCCGATGTTGTTGCTATGCCGATGTTGCTGCTATGCCGTTTTATTTTTATTGTTACAAGCTGTTTTGGTCGCACAGCTTCTACCTATCGCGCATTGGGAAATTGCGTGCGCTTCTGTGCGTTGGAGTTTACCATAACTACTCCCCTCGTTAGGTGAAGTCGTCCACGGCTTCGTCTATTTGTACTGCAGCAGCGTTTGGTCCAGAAATGATCGCTTATTATATTACCTTTAGTGTTATTTTTGAAATTACAAATAACTACAACTAAATTTAAAGTAGGTATGTATTTTTCACTAAACATCAAGAAAATTATAATGCAGAAATGAAAGTCTTGGATTCACAATTTTGATAATATTTAACCTAAACACAAATATCAGTTTTCAAAACAATATCTACCCCTTGATTCAAACTAAATGATTTACAATATTGTTTTGCTTAAAGTTGCCAAGTAAATAATGGTTATTTAAGGTATTCTAATTCAGGATGAGTTAAATTATGTGGTAGGAGATCTGAATTTGATTTCGTTTATTTTATAAATACGTTAGTTTGAAAATTGCAACCGTGATTATGAATAGTTGGTCTTATGCATTCGTGTTACAAAGTACGAATTATACAATTTTGAAATGAGCAACATTACCTCAGGTTGCTTTTGTGAACCTTCCTATTGTCAATAAGAACCGTAGTACCTAGGTCTTTTTGGACTATTTTTTCTATAAAAAGCTTCCTGAATTTATTTCCAATTCGTCGGTTTGTACGCACAAACACTTTTTCACCCTCTCTGTATGTTCGAGTTTGTCTATTTTTGTTGTGGTATTCTAGATCCGTCTTCTGGGTATTGGTTATTTTTTTCCTGATCTCATTCCCTAACGAAGCAGGGATTGAGTGGATTATATCAATCGGCCTGTAGTTAGTCACTGAATGAATCGTCCTGTTGTATTTGGCTGTGGCAAGTAAAAGGAGTTCAGCAGTGTCACTAATGCTCTGTTCTAGTTTAATACATCGTGCTATCTCTGTCAGAGTACTGTGGAACCTTTCAACTTGTCCATTTGTAACACTATGAAAGGGTGGTGTTGTGAACATGGTTATTCGAAAGTGATCCCTAAGCAGTGATCTTATGCATTCCGATGTAAAGGATTTTTCGTTGTCACAGACAATTGTCTTTGTATTTTTAAATAGGTTGAGTACTTCCAAAAGAGGCTCTTTAATGTCAACTATAGAACGCGATTTAATTGACTTCACAACAGCAAATTTTGAAAATTTATCCAGGCATGTAAGGAAATGACTTCCTGCCGTTGAGAAGATATCAATATGTAGTATCTCACCTGGACGGTCTGGTATTGGGGTCTCACCTATCTCAGGTTTCGGAGGGTGCCTTTGATATTTAGCTTCAAGACAAATTTTACAATTAGAGACGATTTCTTTCAACCTCTTACAAATTTTAGGAAAATAATAATCTTTTAAAACCTGAAGCGTGTTTTCATGCACGGATCGATGAGCTCGATTATGTTCGATTGCAAGGATTTCAGTTTGATCATCTAGATTGAAAATATCCGTCACCATTTTGTCGGTGTGGAGAAACTTAACTGATGGAAATAAAGTAGTTATTCTGTCTTGAATTGCTGCCAAGGTAGGTAAGTCACACAAAATAGCATTGACAACGTTAGGGTTAATGGTTTCCTTAAGTATAAGGAAAAGGTTATCTAGGGAATTGAAAGTAATTGTGTGTCGAATCTGTGTCTTGAAAAGAATTTTTGTTGTTTTTGATAACTCTAGGCCTTTATTAAGGATTAATTGATTTCTGAAGCAGTTCACTGGATTCTGGACACTGGGTATTGTTTGAGTAAGAGATTCCTCGCTATTAGCTACCATAGAGTCGGAGTCTACAGATTGTTGTAGGGCATTCAAATACTGCCTGGACAAAGCGTCGGCAACGAAATTCTCCTTCCCGGGTTTATAAAAAAATGTTGGTGAAAATTCCTCTACAAAAGCCCTCCACCTTTTAATCTTAGCGTTAGGGTTTTTGTCCGAAATAGCAAAGGTAAGCGGTTGGTGGTCTGTATAGATATTCAGCCGTTTTACTCCATACAGATAGTTTCGGAGCTTCTGCAAAGACCACACTATAGCCAGCAGCTCCCGCTCATTCGTAGCGTAGTTTTCTTCGGTAGAGGACAGTGTTCGTGAAATCATCGTGATTGGTCTGCCATCTTGAGAGAGGACAGCACCAAGGGCATGAGATGAAGCGTCTGTTGTTAATTCAAAAGGCTTCTCATAGTCAGGATATAGAAGCAACACGTCCTCTGAAGCCAATATTTTTTTAATTCTATTAAAAGCTTGTAATGCTTCTTCGTCTAGTTCGATCTTGATATTTTTTGACTGATGTGTGCCTATATTCCCATTTTCCCCTCGCAAGTATTTGGATAGAGGTTTGGCAATTTGAGCGTAATCCCTTATGAAGCGTCTGTAATATCCAGACAGTCCAAGGAATGATCGCAGGCTTCGGAGTGTTTTAGGCACTTCGTAACCTACAATGTCCCTCACTTTGTCTTGGCAGGTTCTTATTCCCTTATTGGATACCACAAATCCCAAAAATTCAACCTCCTCCTTAAAAAATCTTGATTTGGCTGGAGCAACCCGCATGTTGGCTTCAAAAAGCTGCATTAATACCCGCTCCACATCATCGAGGTGCTGTTCTTTGGTGTTCGAAAAGATAATAACATCGTCAATATAGACGTGGCAACATTTACCTATTTCTTTTCTAAGAACGTCGTCTATCGCTCTTTGAAAAATACTGGGTGCATTTTTCAACCCGAATGGTAACCTACAAAATTCGTATTTTCCATTATTAATGGAAAATGCGGTCTTTTCCCTATCCCTTTCAGACAACTTAATCTGGTGAAACCCTGACTTTAAATCTAAAGTTGTGAAAAATGAAGCTTTTCCGAGATTGGCAAGGATAACACTAGTGTCTGGGATTGGGTACTTGTCGCTTATGGTCTTACTGTTTAATTTCCGAAAGTCTACTACTAGCCGCATTTTACGTTTTCCCTCTTCATCTACTCCTTTTTTGTCGACAACCCATATAGGATTATTATATGGAGATCGAGAATGTCTAATAATTCCATTGCGGAGCAGATCAGCAACTTCATTGTTTACAAAGTTAGCCGCGGCCATTGGGTATGGGTAGGCTTTGGAATAAACCGGGTCATTGTCTTTTGTTCTAATGGTCGCTACAACTTTCGTGTTAAAAGGTAATGATTCGTTTGGATCAGCAAAAACCCTCGACTGGCGTAACATTAATGAGGAGAATTCTTTATCCATATCTGAAGGAATAGTTTCACTTTCTAGGGAGATAGCGTTTACATCTCTACAGTGAAAATATAGCAATTTTTCTTCACCTCCATTATACGTCAAAGTTCCCTTTACCATATTTAGTTTTGCTCTAATTTCTCTTAATAAGTCAAAGCCAATGATACCATCAAACGTTTTTAGTGTTGGAAGAAGAAAAAAGGTAGCATTCTTATTAAAAATATTGATAACACATTTGGAAGTAACCAAATTAGTGCCATGAATAGATTTGACGGCAAATGGCTTGTCAATTGGCTTGATCGCTCTGAGCGTGCTAACATTTTTAACATAGTTCTTAGCAGCACCAGTATCCACTAGGAGCTTTATTTCCTTTCCTGCCAACGTTCGACTAACGTACGGCAGGAGGGACCTTCCCCTAAAAAATTAATTTCGTCAGACATTTCGGGGATCTCATTGCGTTCTGTAGTCTCAAACTCGGTCTCATTAAAATCGTTTCCAAAGCATTGCTCCCCTTTACTATCAGTATAGTTATAAATCTCACCATTGCTTGAGTCGTACAATTCGTATGGATAACCTTGGTTATTTACATTAATGTTGGGTGTAAACTGTCCCTGATTCAGATGATTGATTCTCTGAAACTTCGGAAGGGTTTGTCGATCAGACTCGCAATGTCGCTTGAGCTGGTTTTGATTATTTAAAGGTTTTTGGAAATATGTTGGGTTTTCCATCTGTCTCTGCATATTAGGGTTTTGACTGGGCCCTTGAGAATTATAGGGGTTTTGCATAGGTCTCTGAAAATTATTGGGATTCTGACTAGTTCTTTGGGCATGATTAGGGTTTTGCATAGGTCGTTGAAAATTAGTTGGATTTCTATAGTGGGAAAGGGTTGGGTCGACTTCCATTGGGTCTGGCCTGAGTCGTATTTGGCCAGGAGAAACTTGTCTGTAGTGAGGTGAATGATTAGGATTATATGCCCTAGATACAAAGTTTGTCGGGCGGTCATTCCTGCTGGAAAAAGAATTCGCGAACACATACCGTTCTTGATTTGCTTCTAGTTCCTGTGCGAGTGCAAGTGCACCGGGCATATCGGTGGGACGAGATGAAAACAAAATGTCACACATTGGCTTCTGCAAACCAGAAATAAAAATTCTCAGTGCGTCCTGTCGATATTTTTGATTTAGCGAATCGATCAGGTTTTTATTACCTTCATGGAGCATAATCGTCTTGTTTATGATCATAGTCAATTTCTTTTCTACTTCATCATAGAATTCTACAATAGACATTCTACCTTGGCGCAGGGTGGACATCTCCTGCTCTATTAAATAAATGGGTCTTTTATCGGCATACGTGAAGTCCAATCGTGCGATTATTGCTTTGAAATTTAGGACTGTATTGAATGAAGACAAAACCTGATCTGCAGAGCCTACAATCTTATTTCTGATAATGGCAACAGCTTGGTAGTGCCGCGAGCTGCCGTCGTGTGCTTCGAATAGTTTATATGCCGTGAAGGCAGCTTGACGCCACGAAATATATTGAACCTGTTCACCACAAAACTCTGGCAGAGATTTTACCAAATCTAATGATTCATCGCAGATCTTAGCAGCATCGATTGTAACCGGCTGATACTCCTCAACAGCTGTAGGAGTTTCAAGTGCCCTAAGTCGAGTGGTCAGCTCATTAATTGTCGCTTCAAATGTCTGTCTTGTTCGCTCTGTTGCAACCTGTACCGCAGCAGTCACTATCGCTCTTAACTGTTCCGCCTCCATTATTTAGTCAGCAATTACAAAAATAGTAGCAATACACAGTTTAACTCTAAATTAAATATCAGGAATTTATACTATATAAAGATTATCGAACAAGGAAAAACTCGATCTTAATAAATATAAAGACAAAACATTAAATCAAAATTCGTTTCTATTATTTTAATAATCAAGAGGTTTGGAAGAAAGGAAAATCTTAATATTATTATTACTTGCTAAATAAAGTACTACTCTTAAATTAATAACTTATCTGATACTTAACTATTTTCAATGTATAGCACTTCTTTTCAATTAAAGTTGTACAGCTTCGTCTAGACTGATGATTTGATTAGGCGACCAGCGACTTCTCCTTGCGCTTCCTTCTTTTCTGCTTTCCGTTTTTCTGCTTCCCGTTTTCACTCGTCACTATCGTTTTCTGTATGTACTATTATAAAGTACCAATTAGTTTTCTGTTTAGATAGTCTATTTCACTTTTTTTATGTTTTCACCTCATTGATGGGGTTACTTGTTTGTATGTACTATTATTAAGTACCAATTAGTTTTCTGTTTAGATAGTCTATTTCACTTTTTTTATGTTTTCATCTCATTGATGAGGTTACTTATATGTAGCACCGGCCACGAGTTCGCACTTTCCACCAACGCGATTTATCCTTTATAAGGATTGTTTGTAAAATAATTAATTATTTAATCGCGTCGTATCACAATTGGGCGCCAAATAATTTGAAATAAAACAAACTATTAAAGTTGTATTTTCTTATTATTTATTGAATTCCTCTATGAGGAAGCATCGACCGAACTCTTACGACTAATCTTAAGAACTAACTTAAAAGCCACGCTTTGATTACAACGTAAGTAGGTAAAAACGCTGGTCTGCTTATCTGCTGCTTGGCTGGATGTTGTTGCTATGCCGATGTTGTTGCTATGCCGATGTTGCTGCTATGCCGTTTTATTTTTATTGTTACAAGCTGTTTTGGTCGCACAGCTTCTACCTATCGCGCATTGGGAAATTGCGTGCGCTTCTGTGCGTTGGAGTTTACCATAACTTATACAAATCCGTGGGATATCCTATTTGGGTTCATATGAATTTGATTTATAGATAAAGAGTTGAAATTGTTTTAGTGGTCCTTGGAGTGGATGCTTTTAAATGGCATTATCTTTGCGAACTTGATCTAAAATTGGTGGCAATCCAGAACGAATAGGTTTTACAGATTCAATCCTCCGAAGGACACGGGTGTAGATAACTATTCTGAGTGAGCGTATGATTGTTTTTGATTTACATAAATCAATATTAGATTTTACTTAACTTGAGATAAGGAGCTTGTGGATTCACTTATGTATTGATTACATTATACTGCTGGTGGAGGGTTTGTGATAGATATGAATTGGATGGATGTACTTGTGATTGGAAGCTTAATGGAGAATGATGCACAATTGTTATGCAGACAATGCCACTTGAAAGAAAGAGGATTTTGAATGTTGGCTCTCACGGGGAATTAAAGAGGGGCAATTATGTGAGCTTGAGTCTACTTAAGTAAGTTCTCTGTCAAGAATATTTACATGCTTAGGCTATGGACCTGCCTGCACATGAAATTTTTAAGCTGTTTTATAGAGGTTCCTTAGTACAAAGTTGTCTTGTCAAAAAGAAAAAAAAGTTAAGATAAGAACATCGATTGTTAAGAACTATTCCTCATTTAATTTTGGCTAAGATGTTGTTAATATAGCTTACAGCAGAGGCGAAGTAGATAAAGTCACTTGGTACCTCCAAGGTAAAGCTGTCTACTGTAACGTTCGTCGATGTTGAAAGCTCTCCAGTGTCATCCCACACCGACAGATAAGTTTTGTAGGGCTGCCACAACTCGACAAAGCATTATATAGATCGTCTTTGTGAATTTACAAAGAAAAGGTAACCCAATTCGCGATAAGTATCCCATAAGACAAAATCGACCCGTGTGAGAGGAATGACTACTAATTTGGTTGTAATTGTCACAAACGTACATATGGGTACCTGTAACATTGCGCTCAAATCATTGAATTAAAGCCTTTTAGACTGTTGTCCAACAGAAGTCGCTTTCGACCACAGACCTCTATATTAAGTCGTCCTAGACAAGTGAGGGATGTCCATTTAACAATGGTAAATGAACTTAATTATTTTGCAATTGCAAAATTACCAGAAAAAGTTGTGGATATAATATACAACCTTGTGGGACACCTTGTGGACCATTTTACACCCAACGGCGCTGACAGGAGCATTTGTGTCTTTCAGGGTTTGTCTTAATAATAGACGCTCACTTCTGTTGAATACATAACACATTTTCAGACTTCATAAACATGTCCTAGGAAGACCCCATGAAGCCTGTTAAAATCCAGTGAATAATATATTCAGTTGAGATGGTAATGAATTTTTGACCCCATTTAAAAAGTCTGAAATTCGAAATACTGGACATTATGAATTTTTGGTGGTGTGTCTATTTTTTTTGTTTCAAATACAAAGGATGTAAATCGTCCGAAGTTTCCTTTGCCAGTTCCAAGCTATTTCTTTTAAATTTCTACAAAATGTAGTTATTGCATTTGTTTTTACTTTTTTGACATAAATTTGTGGGACATGCTGGAAATGTTTGACCCAATTATAGTAGATTTCAAAAACCATATTTGGCTTTCGGAAGATGTCGGATGCAAATTTCAAGCTACATGGCTGAGGTAGTCGTAAAGGGTGTTTTATTTTTATAGACTACCAACTAGACAGACTGACAGCAGATTTGTGTTTATTTTGCCATTCCACCACGATTGGACTGCACATAAACTTACGATACACCATACGCTCTCCCAGCTGTCCCAAGTTGTATATATAAAGAAGACCTTGTAAAGTTATGTTGCAATAAAAAGAATCAAAAACCATAATTTTTCTTAAATATCCACTTACCACTTACTCTTGCATCTTGAACTTGCTACAAACAAAAAGTTCAGTTTCCTCTGCGAACATCACCATGTGCAAGTCGTCCCTCACTTCTAACTTCTAAAACTTTGAAAACTTTCAAAGAACCACTTCGACATAGAAAGTTCCAAAATTTTTAATTACGAAAGGATGACTAAACCACACAACAACTATAAGGTGTTACTGCCTTGAGCTGAGGTAAGTCTGTTGCCTTATATATATAGCCCTACCTCAAGAACACTTCAAAAAGCCCTCATCAGCATTAGATGCCTCCTAAAAAGTGCTTAGTATTCTCAATTACTCAGCCTTTGATGCTACAAAGAGAGAGTAATTAGTTTCATCATTGGAATCGTAACTTGTGCTAAATGAATATTTATGGAATCCCCATTCAAGTTAACCACTCCGAGAGTCCTTGAGCGTAATTAAGGAAACTAGAGGGAAAACATTATTCTCTCCTACAAAACTATTCACCGCCAAAGAATAGTTAAACGGAATCCAGATACAAATTTGCAGAAATTCCCATTCGTAATGTATGCAGGATTCTTTTGGTGCTGGTCTGGTCTTGGTCTTGGAAATGTTTGTTCCTAACGCAGAGAGAAAGTTGCTGGGCATTTTAAATTCGCATCATCCGGTGTGAGGTGCGGTTTATGCAGTATGTACATTTGTGCAAGCAATTTGTATTCCGTCAGCCAACAATTTGAACAGATTTTGATTAGAAACCAACGGCTTTGTGGGGCGTTTTTGACAATTCCAGTTTGCTATCGATTCCAAGTCCAATCAGTGGAATTTCAGCAAAACTTTTGAGGAACTAAACTTAGTTATGGTGAACTTATTAATGCGAATAGAAATACTGTGCTGGCTCTCTTAGTCATTCTCTTTAGGTTTTGGCCCACAAAGTTTGTAAAATATGTTAATTAATAGCAGAAGCTTCATTTGCATGTTCTTTGTTGGTGGTTGCTTGTAATTGGGCTCCAATCTCATTTTTGTTTTGCATTTTCGAAGCTTCAATGGTTTTTGAAGAAAAGTGGTAGTCGATCAGAGAGGAAAATCAATCGCCCAAGACCAGTTTTGGTTTGCCAAATTATTTCTAGTTTAGGCATTTATTTTAAATTTATTTTTTGGTGACATTAGGTGACATGATCTGTATAGATCATTGATTTCCATGGTTTACAACAAAAGTTGGATCTTGTACTGTTCTTGTAAACCGTGAAAATCATTGATCTATACAGATCATGTGAGCATAATAAAAAAAGGCTTATTGTTCTGCTCTAGGGATTGTAACTTTCTGATGAATTTGTTTACCCATTCCATGACACCATTTATTTATATAAGCCAGACAGAATTTATCAGACTTGAACCCATTGTTTTAGTCATCTTTCGTGTTACATTCTATACTGCGGCGATGTTTTATTCTCTTGGAAAGGTTACATCCACATGTCAATCAGTGTACAACCAATTCAATTTCCGTCGGACACCAAAGACCATTGTCCCTCACACATCATGGGCTGAAACGAGCGACTATGGTACATAAACGTCTCTTTCAGTCATGTGCCCTTGCCACTTCCCGACTCAATTGCACTCGGCACATAGAACACTCCATTTCTGCAGCAGATTACCTTAGAAACAACCAGAGAATGTCTGTTCTAGAGTGCGTGAGTTGAGACGCCAGATGCTGAACATACTGAAGTTTTGGTGACTGCGCAACACTTTCTTTAAAAAGCTTGCCTGGTCTTAAATTTTTCGTAATTATTCTCCTACTACTACTACTAATTAGCTGTAGCTAGCAGTATTTATTTGATACGTTGTAGTAATACAAATACCAGTGTATCCTGGCTCCATAAGGCTTCTGAAGTTTTACTATATCGGGTGTGTAGTGGCGTCCATTTCTGCGCGATTCCCGTCAGATTGGTTTGGCTTACCCGCAGCACTGCTTACATCAGCTTTTTTTATGAAAATATTAAGGACTTTCAAATTGAGTACAGCTTGACCTCCTTTTGGAGTGTTTCTTATACTCGTGTAGTGTAATCACATAACACTCAAAAGCATAAGCATCAACATACATGTAATCACATAACATTCACTAAGCATAATAAGCATTCATTCATTCATTCATTGATACATGAGAACATAGCCCAATTTCGTTTCTTACTTTCAACATAATGCATTGACACCACGTCGATGACAATGCATTACGGTGCCACACTTTAATTAGCACAATTGATATCTGATCACACTACACCTGATTGCGTCATAGTGCTGCCCCCAAATTATGTGTATAAATAGTCATAAGATTTTGATAATAAACACAGTCGATTGATGTCCACACTGGAATAATTCACATGATTGTCTTTTATTTAACTGCGGCAGTCATATGCCCTATCAATTAAGCGAGCTGCGCTTTTAAAGCAGCTATTCTTAACGTGTTACGCTTTAAAATAACTTAGGGACCAACACACGGCGATCCGAACATAACAAACCCACTACACTCGCAATGGTGACAGTGCATGTCATAGTTCCCATCCTAGTCACAGTCTTAAGATTAGTTGCTTATACCAGCTGTCAGTGTGCGACCAAATGATCATTTTATCACTTGTAATCGAAGCACTGTCGAATATCCTGCTTCAAAAGCTGATATGACCCCTCCCTGTCTCTCTTCGTGTTGGGAATACGTTTTCTGCAAGTCCAGATTATAACTTTCCTATTAATGGCTAATTCCTAATTTACTTCTGGCCCTCATTTTCTCGTTCACAAAGGCAATCAATGATAGCTCCAACTTATTTCAAAACGTACCAAACAGCACAACTCCCAAAATGCGTACACAAATGAATTCCACTGAAATTTGAGAACAACATGTAAATGCCTTCCCCATCCATCACCAAAACACCATAAAACCCCCGTTACATCAGCAAATTAAAAGTAAAACCATTGCCTCTGTCACTTGTTCAATTTTTGTGCCCAGCGTGGGCCACACAAGAACGTCTATCGTAACACTTCCCGTTGACCCTTTCAATCAACCTCGAGTAACCTGAAAAATGCATCCCGCACTACAAACGCATGATTTATGTCCAGCCATTTGGAAGTGACATAAAAATGCGCTTACAGTTATAGATACATCCAAGACTTTTGTAAATGGTGGGCTTGGCATTATGTTTATTCATAAGCCCTACCGGAACGCGTTCACTTCATTGCATCGCACACATCACACTTGGTCTATAGGTGCATTTGCATTTCTCCTAACCACGATACAACCGAGCAGATTCAACTTAAGTGGCCAATTATGCGCGGTCGGATACCTCTTGTCCGTCTATCGGTAATTACAATGGTACCCTCGGGACTCCATCATCGTAATGTCAAAACGAACATTACGGTCTTTCATTTAACTGATTACAAGCTGACGTCTGCAATGCATGCACACGCAGACGGGCGGATAGACAGTAGACATATACACTGCCCGGTCATAACTTTCCACTGGATTTAGTTCACAGTTGTGCACGAATGGCTAAACGCCGAATGTCAACCAACAAGTATAGCAGCGCTTTGGTGTGTGCCTCGCATTGTGTAAGTGCAGTGTCACTTGCAGCGTTGCTGGTTGCTGAAACTGATGGTTTTCTATCCAGTAGCACTCGAATGTGCTTGATTGTGATTTGATTTATCTCGTATTGATTTGGTTTCCTAGCTGTTTGTTGGCTGGTTTTTGAAAAATCACTTCAATTCGAATGTGTAACAGTTGATTGAATGATAGGTCGTGATTTTGGTTGGGTTCGTTGGGAACCACAAGGCGATGGACGCTCGTGCACCAATGGATGACATATCCGTGAACTTTGAAAGGACTATCATGGCATTGAAGAGGAAAATTTTTGACATAAATATTGATGAGGAGATTGAGTGGGCAAGCGTGATTTTGCTTAAAAAATGGGGAAACTGTGACATGAGATGGATGCTAGTGGAGTATGAGGTCAGTTGATTTTCAACACTTTTTTCGGAGGTTATGAACTGGTCCTATTTTTAACATTTTTTTTTGTTTTGTTGAAAGCCTCGGCCATGTCCTGAACGGATGAGTGATTTAATTTATTTAATTGGAAACCTATGTGATGGAGATTGATGTGAGTGCGAATTTTGTTTGGGTGCTTTTCAGAATGATTTTCATGGGAGAAGTCAAATGAACTGTGCCCAATGGGCTAATGGGGAGTAATGGCCAAGTGTGGTAGTAGTGAACGAATATTTTTATCACTTAGTGCGATATACATAATATTACTTTTTTCTTTTTCATTCAGAGTATAGCACTAAATGACGCTCGAGCAAGTCGAGCGAATTTGATATCTGGGATGGTCATAATTGAATGTCCTGTGGAAGGTTTTTCCCTGCGTAACCAAACTGACTGACGTAGAGAAGTAAACCACAAAAGGGGGCTTAGGTTCCACAGAACTTAACAGAAACTGCCTAAAAGCTGTTTTCCATGCGTTACTATGTGGGAAAGTATGTGTGCAATGTTAAAGTGAATTAGCCGCACTCATATACACTTGCACATAGTGACCTGACAGTTCAATCTGTTTTTTTTTTTCTTTTTTTATTACCCCTCGCGCCATTAAGAATTTTTGTTTACTGCTACAGATAGGAAATTTAAAATAGAATTTTGTTTCCAAAAGAAGAGCTACTTAAATTAGTCCGATACTTAAAAATAGCTCGCTTTTAGGGCGGTAGTGGTTTATTATATTGAAATACCATTTTCTAAAAGCAAACTTGTACAAATTTAAAAGCGTCCTGTATAGATGTTATTTTTAACTGCACATTTTTATTATAGCTAAATTGTGCACAGTTCCTTTGAAATATGTCGTTGAAAAGCGGGCGTGCTTCTGCTTTAGTTGCAAAGGGTAGGTGCCAAGTAGAGTCAATTCACAGCCGAATGCGATCGCTAGAACCGAAAACACCATGGGAAGAATTATTGCCTAGCACTAATGATCTAAATTTTCCATTCGGACGATATCCGTAGTTGTACTCAGCCCCTGAGTCTCAAGGCCCACTTCTTTAAAAATGATTAAAATGGCATCATTTTCAGTTCAAGTAAGATTTTATTCTTTATTGAACGAAAAAGAATGCAAAAATGTGAAAAAAACTCATGCAATATTAAGATTTTCCTCATAACGTTAAAAATTGCCTTTTTTCGAGTCCTCGCTGAATTTTGTATTTCATTGTTTTTTTTCACATTTTTTATCGTGGGCCCCTTTTTGAAATTGTTCAGCGGCAACGCTGGTAATACTACCGCAACTCAATCCCTCAGATTATTACCAACACACGTGAGGCACCCTGAGGCATTTAATCCCATTTTTGGGCGCACAGTTAAATTCATAAATTCGTTCAATCCGGGCAAGAAAAATTTACATTTTTATGTTGGATGTGGAAAAAATTTCAGAAATTTGACATGGACTTGAACGATTTCTTCATCTGGATATGAGAACAATTTCCAAATTTTTACATTACCTCAAAAAGCGCAAATTTTTGACATGAGTTAAATGACGCTTAATTTTACCTCCCGTACAAAAATGTCTAAAAATACAAAATTCAGTGAGGACTCGAAAATAGTAAATTTTTTACGTTATAAGAAAAATCTTAATATTGCATGAATTTTTGCCTCAGCTTTGCACAAAAATTAAAATCTAGCCCGGCTCTAAATTTCAACCAGGACCACTGATTCGAAAAATATTTATTTTTGAATTAGAACAAATATCAAACAAACATTTTCACTGCCGTAAATAATTCACAATTTTGATCTGGGCGCCCATAACGAGTTTTAAATTTAACCTGTACAAGGACATAATAAATTTAATATTTTGCCCTGGATATGTAAAATTTTTTTTTTTTTTTAATTTTGACCAAACTCGAGAAGTTTACTAATCGACTTAGATAAACAAAATATTCCTCTGTATTGAGTAGTTTGAATTTTTGACTGCAATAAGCAAAATTAAGAAATTTTTTGACCGCGTATGTACAAAATTAGAAATTTCGGTCCTAGTATTAGTATTAAATTAACTTGTGACCAAAAATTGGTCAACACTTCAAATTCTAATCCCGATCTCCATGCAAAACTTATATCTTAAACATGGATAAAATTTTCGACTCGGAGGTAAAAAAAAATTGTCTTTTATATAAATAGGGGAAGGGACATAGTTAAGAACCACTTTCACTGCCTTAAACACAGTGGGCCTTACTAATAATCATTTTTAACCCTCACACTAAATATTTTTTAGGTCACAATTTGTAATTTTGTATGGAAAATTTCGCCATTGTGAGTTCGAAAAATTTAGCCTGAACACTAAAAATGATTATTAGTATAGCGGAGCATATTAACTTGATTTTTTTTTGTTGGGAAGATTGTGCAGAGATGCGATGCTGTCTGTAATTTGCTTTCCAATATGTTTTAGGGCAATATAATGGTAGAATATCTACCACTGGACGAATTCTAGTTTTCAGAATTCGTCTATATTTCCAAAAATTCAAAATTAACAGAGGGACAGGTCAGTCTTTTCAGTCTTCTCTATTATATCATTTTCTTCTTTACCACTTCCTTTGCTCATACTTCATCATTAGCGCTAACAGCTTAAAGGTAGAAGTGGCAGGTTTTATTTCTTTCCAACATCCAAGCAAATTGGAAACATTCCATATTATTTCAAGTCAAAAACATGGAATGTACTGAACGATTGAGAAAGTTTCGTGCGACCCCGTGGTGTACATCATTTTTATTTGCATTCACAATCACAAGTCACAACACTTAATTTCCTAATATAAAGCACGAAATTTAAGTCACCTCGGCATACGCGTTTTGGGTCTCTCGCTATGAGAACTAATAATTTTCAAGTTGAGAACTCGGGCTGTAACAAAGGGTTCTACTGTATAGCTATACAAAATACAAGCCGTGTTGCTGCTTTTTCAATTTGAAACTGTGTTTAATGGAACCCAGCAACATTTTAGAGCTCCACCCCCCAATGAAATAAAATACAAACTTAATCTGTCACGAAATTCAGTAATGTTCAAGAGAAAATTTTTTGAATAAACGTGAAATTCTCCCTTTTGGTAACACGTTACCTGGTAGGCACGTTCTACTTCAAAAAAAAAAAAAAAAACTCAAACCGCACCACCCCGCAGAACTATTTTCCAATTTTACCCGAATGACACCCCAACCGACTCCTTCCTCAAATTTAATTCTCCGGCCCACTGAATTCCACGTAAAGCGACGTGCGTTAAATTTTTTGTCCCCCCTTCACATGATCATTTTGGTATGGTGGCGACAGAAAAAATAATTTAATTAATATTCCGCGGTTGTTGCTGAAGCGAATTTCACAAAAGATTAGCGCCACGAATTTCATGAATTTACTGATTAAATTAAAAGCAACTACAGCCCACCTCCCAGTAATTTCGGTTGAATCTTCAGTCTTTCGGAATCCCAGTAACTTCTAATACCCGCCACTGACACGTGAGACGTGATTCATCTGTTTTTTTTTTCTTAGAGAAGAAATAAGTTTCCCTTGCTCATTTGCATATGGAAATTCTAATTGAAGTTAACAAGTTTTTTCCTCCCTTCGACAGTTTCATCAACTTTCAGTGACGACAGTCGCCCACAGGACATTTAACTTTTAAGCCAAATGAACTAAAATCGAGACACCGTCTAGGTAGGACCCTTAAAAAAAATGTAAACGCAAATTTATGCAGATACACCTACTTGTGGCAGAAGTTTTCCATCTTCATCTGTTTTCGTTCTCGCTGAACCCATTCCACGACACCGAGGTGGTGGGTTTAATGGCTGTTTATCTATACATTTTTGGTTTGCCTAATAGCGGTAATGGGGGAAGGCGATATCTGGAAAGTGCTTCTGGCTATTTCCCTGTTTAGCTTTTTGTTTATTGAATCTAAACGTAAAGGTAGACCTTTTTTATATATACACTTAAATATTCACTTTGCCAAGTTCTGTTTAAACACATTTTTCGTTCCTTCCGAAGGGGATGACTGTATTAGAAGTTTTCTCAAAATTTTCCACATGCAAATGGAATAAGTTTCAATGGGGAAAGTTATCTGAGTTTGTCTAACGATGTACGAGTATTGCCATTGACAGTTCAAAGAGGGATGTTTATGGCTAAAACAGAGGTTGGTGGGTGGGATGCACCCAGGATTTTAATGGATATTAATATTTCAGTATACTTGTGGTGAGGAATTGTGAATTCAGGCCAAGAAGTCAGAAACAAAGGTTCAAAAATTGATCAAAGCAAATGAAATTGTCTCGAACCCCTACAAGTCACACATGTCCTTCTGTCGACCAGCTTACATTCATTTCAATCGACTAATTCGAATCATGGCCTAAAATCTTCTACAACTGACATTAGAGATGCGGATATCCATGAAATTGCTTGATCTGCCGACATTGCAAAATAAAATAAAAGACCTTCTCTCTGGATAGAAAAATATCTCCAACAAAAAATATAAAAAGAAAGTATCCGGGACTCCTTTTCATTTGTTTTTCCATCAGATGTCCATTTTCCCAAGCGTATACCCAACTGGAAAGGCATTATTATCGCAGGGATTCAACACCATCATCATATAGGAAATTTAAAGGTCCCTCAAACAGGGCCACGTCCTATGCTTACACAGGAAAAACAACATAAAAGTCTCGGAACAATAGGTGTGATTTTCATCGTTTGGTTCATTAAAAAATGTAAAGTAACCGTTAAATTGAATAAAATAAAACGGTTGATGGTTTATTTTTTTTTATGGTCGCCAAACAAAGCAAGGCACGTCAACTCAACAGATAACCGATAATGATTGTTGGCTGAAAATGGTAGGTACACACATGTGCGGATAAAGTATTATGTTGTCGTAAAAGTTGATGACAATACGCGGATCGATTACGTGCGTATCGGTTGCGGCTATTCAATTTGAAGCGACCTACTGACAAAGCCATGACATTGAATGGCACTCTAGTGAAAAGAAAGACGACTTAAACGATGACAAGGTTCAGGTGATGTTAACTGCTGGTTATGTTTAGGAAGCTCATATTCGAGGAAATGGGATATGAGGATTTGAGTGATACGAGTACATGGGGGTGCCTGGTGGACGTGGTGCAGGGGTAATGTGTTTGCTCCTTTTAATTGTGTGACTAAAGGGATGAGCAAAGTGGACATGGACACTGCACCAACATTTTTTGTGAATTATAAGCGCATCATTTAGTTTAGTATGACCTTTGACAGAAAATCGACCTTTACAAACCTCTGATATATGGTTCAAGAGCACTTTTAGACGGACGTAGTGAAGTCAGTGTGTACATCAACTGTAAAAGTAACGTGCATCGTTAAAAAGGTAAGCCCAAGTCCAAGGTTGTTTCGAAAAAGAATAACCTTTTCCAACTGTCAGCGTTTGGAGTACAAGCAGTAGCGACGAAGTATACGAGCTATACAGCGTCATGGTCCTAGTCAGACAAATCCAATTTGGGAGGGTATATAAACAATTTGGCTGTCAAAGTTTACAAACCCAAACATGGAAGAGATCGCTGTAGGCGACGACGTTCTGACTTTCTGAGTTGCGAGGCGCTTTTATCCTTCAGTGTGTAAATGAAGGCAATTAAACTAGTTAAACCCCAAGCTAGCTAGAGATGCCTTCGATCAGACCTTCGCCAGCACTTCTAATTTGTTTATTGCCCCTGGGCGTCATAATACCTGTTGATCGCTTACACAGGAAGTCCTATCGCGGAAACATCTAGCACAGAAGAGCAGTGATAGCAGGACACATCATTAATACCAGGACACATCATTAATGCCGCGAGCGATGTGTGAGTTTCAAAATATTGCCTCCCAGACCGACCTTCCGAGAACCACTGAATTGAAAGGCTTTCCTAGGACAATTTGGCTCTCGCATGCTTGTCAGACGTTCGCGATAGGTGGCGTAGTGAACAAAATTCTTAATGTTTGATATGTGTATTCCGGGAGTTGAACCTAAGAAGCCTCGCTCAGACTAGTCTAATATGCAAAGCACTGAGCCAACCGCACCCACAATGCCAAAGAGAGGTAGAGTATTAGAGCTCCTCGCTAGCTATAAGAAGTATATAAGTTTCTGGGGATGAAAAATAAATATTACGAGAAGAATGCGGCCAAAGGAATTGATAGGTCTTACTCCAGAAATGGTACAGGGTCATTCATTTCGTGGGTTCAAATTGGTAGCGCTGGCATTTGACACCTCTCAAATTCAGCTGTCATTTGAAGTGTCATAATATTAGTTGAATGTTTGCCATTTGCGTTAAAATTATTAAAACTTACTACAAAAGTGGTAGTAAGCCACACAACACGACCAATTATGGCTTTATTGCGTGAGGCTTCATTGCCTGATTTGGCGACGTCAACTGGACACCAAGATCATGCGATTTTAGATTTAGATTTAGATTTTTTTGTGGGGCTACGCAAAAGATCTTTTTTACGCAAATAATCCTCGAACTCTAGACGCATTAAAAGTCAACATTACTCATGTTATGGCCGGGATACCACCCGAAATGTGCGAAAAAGTGGCTAAGAATTACCTCAAAACATTCGCATGCTGCGAGTCTTCATTTGAATGATATTGTATTTCACACTTAATCGCAAAGTCCAAGTTTTAGAATGAAATAAAATTTTCATCAAATATGTATCGCTGTGTGTGTTTTATTTAGCTTTACTTTCGAAACCGAAAAATGAATGACCCTTTAGTTTTACGAAAAGGTAAAGAGAACTTGACAGGCAGAGTCAAAGACGATACTGGAAATATGGAAGAACTACTTTGTAGACTGTAGGAAGACGTTTGAGAGCAGCATCCACCTGAACCATTAAATTTAGTCGACCTAATTAAAAGGATGTGAGCAGATCTAAGTTTGTTAAAATGAAAGTCCTAGTCCTATAAAATGGTGTCCAAAAGTGACAGAAAAGATTTTAAGGACTTTGTCTTGGGCGAAGAGAACCCAATCGCCATTCATATCGGGCCAGTCTCTTATTTTTTGGGCGATTATTATATGAAATCTTTTGTGATCAGAGCTTTTTGAGGTAGGCTTTTGGATTCCAGTTAAACTTACCTTCCGTAAACAACCAGACTGAACTATCGGTGGTTTCTGGACCATTGTCCAACCATCTCCGAACCTTTGCTAAAACTTAGTTGAAAGCCTCCTTGACCATAGGTGAATTCGAAATGGATGCGATGGTTGCAAATGTGTGACCGGAATACCTACAGAGGTTTGTACAATTAAGAACTAGGTTTATCTCCAATTGAAGCGCCACTTAAAAGGTCTTCTTTTCAATGGAATTAATCATTTTTGTGCATTTCAAAAGCCTCTATGGACAAACGTGTCGCAGTATAGGTCCTACTATGTCAACTATGTGAGTTTTTCGTTTTGCTCAAGCTATTTAAAATCTTCACTGTAACGCAACTTTTAAGAGCAAACTTAATCTATATGAAAACTTCATCCAACTAAATCAACACCAACCCAAAGTCATCATCCTAATCCTTCAATTCGACTACCCCTATCGCAGCAAATTCGAATACAATCGCTCTATTCCAAAAGTTAAATTGAAGAAAGTTCTCCTTCGAGTTGAAACTATCCGCAAGATGCCGGCCAACATTTAGGTTTTTATGAACTCATCAACTCCAATCACCTGTGAGTAAATTTCCCAAATGCAACTTGCAATTTCTGTGTGCAAGCTCACAAAATTATAACAAAAAGTGCCCATAAAATCACAAACAACCTTCGTTTGTGCAACTATAACTACACAATTTAAGAACTCTGCACCCCATTGCGAAGTTTATGATGTGTTACCCTATATCTGCCACCCCATTCTCTGGCACTTAAACCACCCGCCTGTTGCTGCGACTTCAGCTATTCCCATTAGCCGGGTAGTGCATCATGCGCTTATGCAACTTGTTAAGTTGGTGTAGGTGAATTCTACTTGTAACATTTACAAGTGTACCAGTGTGTAAGAGAAGTTTAATCTGATTTCATCTTATTTTCTCTTTCCAGGTGAGTACACTGTGGACCAAGTTTCAGATCCTTAAGGACATAAATGTGTTTACACACATAGAGTGCCGCTGTCTGCTGTGCAGTGCACGGCGAACGGAAGTTCCTGTGGAAATTTTATTACCTCTGTGTAGAACAAATCGGTGGAGACCGCACATAGTATAATGTGGGGTGAGCCCTTTTAAAAAAGAAGAAAAAAAAACTCTTTAAAATAACTTTTCAGTGTTGGAGAGTTATTGTTATGAGATTTTGTTGCAAGACTTTGGATGGAGAAGGACACGCGTGTCGGATACCTGGTTAGGAATACGAAATAGTTGGTTAGAGAATGGTTTTTTCAAGGGATATCATAAACCGGTGAGATGTGGCTAATTCACAGGGCAGTTGCAAACTTGAATGACTTTTTGACTTTGCGAACGGAAAAGGATTTTGTTACCAAGAGGAGGGGTTGCAGGAAATTCAGTCGTGAACAGTTGACTATGAAGAAAAAGGTCGAGCATATATTTTGTATCGGATGATTCTAATCTACCTGCTGCGGTACAATAGGGCCGCAAGTTTTAGCCGACTTTGGCATGGTGAACTTTGGTCTTTTGCCACGCCCATTTCATTGCACTTGATGGGGACAAAATCAAAGTCACACATTCAATCGTAGAATGAACTCTCGAACGTATTGAACAGAGCAACTCGAATTATTAGGGTATAGTGGATTTATTTTCAAAGCTTTTTACCTACCTACCTACAGCCGGATATAACTCAGTCAAGAATGATATCTACGGCGTGTCATGCATTCGAATTCATTTGAACTCGTTCGCGCATCATGGATATGCACTTTGACTTGAGATCCATCAGCTCATTCTGAAAGTATGAATGTCATGAGGAATCGTCTTTACGATCTTGCGAATTAATCACACTTGGTGCGATATCGTGTGCCTTCTCTTCGCTCTTATTAAGGATTTTCAATACGCATTTTCATTTGACGGGAGACCAAGAAAAGTCCCTGAACTTGATCGCAGATTTTCAATCGCATTCACATTCAGACATTTTTGGCAATATGCCTGAGGTTGATGATCGTCTCGTAGCTGCATCTGAACTTCCAGTTCAATAACATACATCAATCACCGATCAAGTTGATACTCTTTCCAGTTCTGAGTTCATCGTCATTGAAAAGAGCAGAGCAGGACTGTAATCAATTTGAGTGGTGTGAATGACAACAAAGTCATCTAGGGAAATTATTCAACAGGAACCGCGTCAAGAGGGCAGTATCCTTTAGCAAGCATAACTTAAGAACTGCAAGGTTAAGAAGTCTTTAAGTTAAGTGTTCTCGGCTTTTTAAACCGCCTTTCAAAATTATTATATTGGACGACCATCATATCTATTGTGAACGGACTTGTTGGTGACGAGTCGTGGTATGTTTTTCCAAACAGATAAGGACCACGAAACAAAACCTTTAAACGCGTCTTCGGTCAAAGCCAGTTCGTAGAATGAATTGATTTGTTTTGTGTTGCGATAGTTTTAGTAAAAAAAAAAGTGTCGTGGCTATTATCATGTAAGTGTGCTTCAGGATTCATCTGGGAATGTCACGAGAGGATATTCAATTTGGAATCATCAAAGGAAGCTATTTGCCTCATGCTTTCAATTTCATTTTACGAGTAGATATGGGTGCAGGCGGTTTATACGAGACATAAGTTCGTTGGAAGGTGGCAATTTCCCCCTTGAGTTGCAAATTGAAAATTTTCGTCAAGAAAATCAAGGAATCGCTGTGCTCCAGTATATCACTGCACACATCATCAGGTCACAGTTCAAAATACAAACCAACACCAAAGAATATGTAATGCAAATTACACTTCCAGAAGTTTATGAAGATTTATACTGCATACTCTATGGCGTGCAAGTGGATTGTGTTGTTTTTAAACTGCATACTCTGAGTTGGTAGACCTATGCATAAGTCATTTGCTCTTCGCTTATTTGATTCTTTGGTCCTCCCTGAATGCGAATAAATCTGAACTGATGGTAGCATTTAGAGCGCCTGTACAATGCATACTGAGTGTTGGTGAATTCACATTGAAACGGGTGGAGAACAGCGTTGCCAGATAAAAAATCTGGAAATCTTGTTTTTCCGAAATAAAAAATCTTTTTTTTCAAGATTTTCTCCAAATATAAAAATAACGAAAAATAAAATTATTTTTAATAACTTTAAAGAATTTTATTAATTTTTTCGACAAAATTATAGTAGTTAGGTATATAAAGATATAAATAAAGCACATAAATATCGACAAAAAAAGCTTTGGTCATAAATTAATGTTATTGCTTTTAAAAAAAATCAATTAAAATAACTGAATTTCGGTGCCGTATCAATAAAACGCAACAAATGTTTTGCAAAGATTTAACTTTCAACTGCTGCCGTAGTCAAATGATTACAAATTTTTGTTTTATTTAAATTTACAGCAGAAAATATTCTTTCAACATTTGCGGTGAATGTGGAAGCAATAAAAAATAAAATCTTTTAAGAGTGGATATACGAAGTTTCCATCCGCTGTTTTTACTCCGAAATATTTTCCAAAAAAATCATCAGTTGATAAAATATCAAATCCGTTGAATTTTATGTTTTTTTTAGGATTGATAAAAACTAAAAAACTGAAATTGTGCATGAGCTCTGTTCGACCCACATTATCCAAAAATTAATGCAATTACTAGAAAATGTTTTGTATTCAATAGAAAAGCTTGTTTTAATTTGTTAGTTTTAGAAAATTCTTGATATTAAAAATCTTTAAATTTTATGAATTCAAGGTAAAAAGTCTTGTTCATATTTTGGAGCTCAATTATCTTGAAAAAAAGATATATCTTGTAATCTGGCATCGTTGGTGGAGAAGTTTAAATTTATTGGGGTATTATTCACCAGCGGTGGGAGAAGCTGAGTTTCCTGTGTCAATTTTGGGACAGCTAGGCCATTCTTTTATCAAGAGGTGCCAGTTTAAATCACGTCACTTCTGCCACGAAAAGTCTTCGACTGGCTGTAAGTTTTCAAGTTTGGGCGTCTGGCAGCACAGTTATGTAGATCTCGTCGGCTCAGTTTTCCAAATAAATCTTTTATGGATGGTATGGCAAAGATTTGAAGCCGACGAAAAGGCCTTAGCATGAAATTTTTGACTATAGTCGATGTTGCCTTGCTACGAATGCGTTTCCAAAAAAAGGTTTAAGATGCTTAATTAGTACATTGGATAGGATCTTATATTAGAACTCTGGATCGCTTCCGTTCCTGTCACTTGCAAAATTTGTAAGAAATTATTTCCGAAGCGAGCAAATTTCGATTCCATCGCAAAATATCTATTCAATACTTTGGGGTATTTTTCACACGTTGGCCCCTAAAAGCATGCGACGTTTTAGCAGTTACAGCTTTCGGAGTAGTCTTCATTATTACGATCACCTCTTTTCCCTTCTTTATCCGCAACTGTAGTAAGACATTCATTCTATTGTGAAGGCATATACATAAATCAAGAACTTAGTTGTTGTTCCAATTATTTCTGACAAAAGAAAATGCCGAAATTCAATTACCGACATGCATCTTTCGTTTTGTTTCACGTTTAATAAAAATCGGCTTTGAAATAACGCCTTTAAATGGTACCACTAACAAAACCCATTTTTTTCCGGTGTAAAATTCGATTGAATTTATATTTATTAAAAAAAAATATCTAAAACGAAAAATGCTCCCAAAGACACAAGGTACGTACCTATACCTACATTTATATATGACGCCCCCATGAGTTTGACTGTTTTATAACCTGAAATATTCGCCATCAGCAAACTTTATCATTTTTATTGAAAATGCTACTAAAATCAACTTTAGTCTATCTATATTTCATTTAATCGACTCTTAGAGTGTAAGTTACACAAAAACCATTTAATACTCCCTAAGCATCATTCAAAGAGAAATCAAAACGTCGCCGTCGCCGTCCATGTTCCGGATGCCTGTGCTGTGTCATGCAACAGTTGTTTTAGTCCGTTCTATAATGCGCTCTCTTTCAAAATAGCATCTGAGTCACTAACACCTACCAGTGCCAATTCGGATGAACCATCCGCTCAAATGCTTTGGCGTCAGCGGAACTATGTTGTCTGAGAGGTGTTCTGCATCAGGGATGTTCGATCATCTAAGCGAACCAAAAGTTGACAGTAAACAAACACAGTCGAGAGTAAATTTGTCGAGAAACTGACACGTGTGGGTCCTCCAGATGCAAATTTGTTTTCAAAATTTCCCCATTGTTTATGCGAAGTGAAAACCGAACCACAACTGCATGCAAATGGCGGAAGTTCGACAAAGTATACTTTGGCATCAGCCTGACACAAACAAATCGCTTGACGTCTTTATTTTGTCAAACGATGGCTTGTTTTCGATTTTCCACCGGTAGTTTGCGTTGCAAATTTATATAAGTTCAATTGCGAATGCGTGTATCAAGAAAGAGGATAGGCTCCGCTTGACCCCTTGTGGTGCACCGCACTGTGAATAAAATAGAATTCATTGCGCAACTCCAGTAACTCTCGCTTTTATGTGCCACCTGGAGCACCCAGTAGCCACACTATTGTCGGCCTAAAAATAGAAGAATCCCCAACATAAATATGACCGGCAAAAAAGTAGCCAAGCAAACGAACCAAAATAACTCAAAATAAACAGATTAGATAATAAAAATTAAGCTTTCACTCAATGGCGCAGTAAAGAGTTATACGGGTCTAGCTCTGACGCAAGGAGTGGATTATTACATGTGGAAAGGAAGACTCGATTGCCTTTTGATCATGTCGGCTGTAAAAAACGACGTAAAATACCCAAACACACATTCATTACTTTCGTCTTTATTTCGAGTGGTTATCGCTCCGCTCTATACTCGTTTTGTTTTCTTCGGTTTATTGCGTTTACTGTAACTGATCACTGATTCAGATTTCGGAGCTTTTCCTGTGCGTATCGGAGCAAAACAAAAAAACAGTCGCTAAACGATTCTTGCCAGTTTCACGAGCGAGTTTTTTTTTTTGAAGCGCCACGTATCGCATACCATACCATACCGTTTCCACTGGAGTGGAGTGCTGTAGAAGTGTATTTAGGCGCTTGGCCAAGTGCTCAACAATGACGTGGTCCAAGGAATTCCCAATAGCCCAACCAAATTGTTCGTTCGATTGTTTAAGAAAATATGCGGTAGCCGATTTTACAGACCGGCGGAAAGATTTAGACCAACCGCTTACTGAAAGAGTGGGTATACTTTTATTTTAGCGGGTTTTGACGTCACTCTGATGCCCGCCTGAAATGAGGAAATGCTCTATCGATGCGAGTCTATTTTAAGGGACCTCTATTGAATGGAAACAGTAGCTATTCGCATTCAGAACGGACTATCGATTTTGAAGTGGAAACGGCATTTGTTGGTAAGATGGTGTATGTGCCTTATATGCTCATAGCCGGCTGAGATGAGCGGTGTTTTAGTAAGAGCACATGGGTAGGGGTTGGGTTATATTTATTGCATACCAGTTCTGAACAGCTAGTTACAGTACCGCGTGAGGGCGCAGAGGGTTGCCCTTCGTGAATTTCAACTAAAGAACTGGTCAAGTGACAAGAGCAGGGCTGTAATTTGAAGATAAAAAGCAGCAGCCGACTGGTAGCGACAAAAAGCAGTTCCTATAGCGCATATTTAAATTAAAACACCTATGTACATTGCTTATAATCTATTTTTTATTAACAAAAAAAATATAGACAATTCAATTGCACAAAGTAGTTAAAAAGTAAAAAAAAAAAGTAGTAAAGAGTAAGTTGTGATATAAGCATAAGTCTTATATACATTTTAAACATATTTGATAATTGATATCACATTTAGCTTGTCAACGCCATAACTTAATACATATTAGATAAAAATGTAGAAAAGAGTATTTCCAAATTCGTTATTTATAATTAATTAAGGAAGTAACGTTTAACGATATTTTTTTAATAAATTTGGAGTAGGTATATATATTTTTTTAATAAATATAGAATACACTTTATGGGTGCATCTGTATTTGAATTTTAAAATAATGTCTTGGAACATTTTAAGAACAAAAAAGCGCATATTTAAAAAAAAAACAGTATTTTACAGCAATACAAAGATACAGAAAGTAGTACAAATACTGGACAACGCCAGTCTCTTGTCACAAGAGTCAAGTAATCTGAGCGGTCTTGCAAAATTTATAAGAAATTAATTTTCGTTTTTAAAGAACAACTTTTCAAATAGAATTCAGTTAAGTTGGAAGTTTAGAGGCTAGAGAGTGCCATCATTATTCGCGTTTGTCTTATGCTGTTCAACTTTTAAGGGAAATAGAGCGCACACAAATGTGTCAGACAACTTACTGATACCAATGCACAAACTGGGTCTGGAGATCCCAACACTCTTCCATGGTCTTGTTTATTTTTGAAGTAATAACTTCTTTAGGCGCGTTGGGGATTTTTGATATGGGATAAAATAATTGAACTCGCGACACCAATGTTGTGTTACCAAAGTTGCGACACCAGTGTTCGTGAATTTGGAACGTAAGTTGAGAGTCTTTTTATATAGATAATTGTTTATAAACAATGATGGAGTAGATAGATGTACTAATGAAACAGCGACACCTACCAGATAACAGCCCTATCATACCTCAAAGAAAACAACAGACGCCATTAATGGTGTCACCGGAAGCTTACCTTTTCACTATATCGTTTGGGTTGTAGTCTATGATATTTAATGTGGGAAATACGTGTTTCCAATTACAAGACATTTTGTGTTATTGTTTTGGGAACCAATTTGTGAAATAAGATTAGGAGCTACAAACGCAGGTTATATACACTTATGAATACTTACACACATGAATGGATGAATATCTTTGCGGAATTTGTTTTTTTATTCTCTAAAGTTAAAACAATAAGTTTGTTGAGAAAATAAATTGACTTTGAGCTTCAGAGAATTTGAAAAAAAAAAGTAAAAAATTCGCGCGAATTTGAGAAGGTAAGTAATTTAAGAGAGAATTCTATTTTCAAAATTTGCTGGGGCAATCGGGTTGGTGCGAGGGAGCTGATGGTTTCATAAGTTTCATTGGTATTCAGTTCAAAGATCAATTAATTGAACTTCATATTTCATGCATTTGTAAATTTACGTTTTATTGTAATTTTTGTGTGTCAAATAAAGCATCCTTCCATCAGTCCACTATATTATATTTCTGTAGTAGTATATTTAACTCTTGCGGTTCGCACACTCAACCAATCTTTACAAATGAAGTGTCAAAAAAAAATTATTTTTGGGGTGCTTATTTTTTCATTTTTATTTTTTTAAAAAATATTAACAATTGATAAAGTTGAATTTTACTAGGTACATTAAATTTCAACTACGCAGTTGTGTACAGACTATGATTTCTTTCATTCATCTTGCCCGTAGCGCCGTAGTCCGTACAATCTATGTATAAACGACGCCAAAGAGAGTCGACGGCCGAAGAGAGTTCCAGTCATAGGAAATCTAGTGAGAGAATTTTCTAAATTTGCGGGGGAATCGGGTGGGAGCCCTGTTATGTTATTTCAAAACACAATTTTGTTGTCAGTAGTTGTCATTTTTGCACAGAAAATTCAAGGTAACCGTGATATAATCCTAATATTATAATTGTGAAAGTAAGATTGTTACCTTTTAACAACCGCAAAACCAATTATTATGAATTTTGGTATAGGGATAGATGGGACCTCTGAGAATGACATACTATGCTACTTTTTGTCGCGAAAACAAAACTTGAAGTGGATGAAGTAGGGGATTTATGTTTAAATGACGAACCAATTATTTCTTAAATTAGGGATAATAAAATTCATCATATTTATTTATATTTATATTTGGTAAGAAATAAATGCATTTGCTGCGTATTTTACCAATGAATTTAAATGTGTAGGGCTAATGGCTTGGTTTGAAAGAAAGAGTAGTTTTTGACCCGATTAATATAAATATTTCAATGAGTTACTCGAAGTACTAATTCTACGCAGACGAAGTCGCGGGTACCAACTAGTATGCATTATTTTTCATGTAAATAGCGCATTAAGGAAAAATAAAAATTTTAGTATAATTTTAGTAATACATATAATCATGATTGTGAAAATAAATAATTTTAAAGAATTTCCTGCACATTAAAATATTTCCTGACGATTCAAAAAATACACACGTAATTGTTCATGTTTTCACTTCTGTCGGCACTCCCGGCGTGCCATTGTTTTTTTTTTCTGTCATTCCATTTATTATAAATTGATGTTCGAACTCTAAGCATTTTCTCCTTCGAATTAGGTTTAAAAATCACCGCAACATACAAGTTTGTTTCGAGTAGTGTATACTGTTCTACAATTTCCTACAGTCCGAGGTCTAAACCAACATGCCAGCTCTATGCATGGCTAGCTGCCTACACACGCACTCTCCATATCAGTTAAGGTCCCACTTTAATTAATTCTTTATGTGCAACCCAGCGCTGCCGAAATACTTTAATAGAAGTATTGTACTCCTTTTTCGGTTGTCATACTTCGATACTGCCCAAACACAAATTGTATTCCTATGTTTAATTTTTTTAATTTCAGATTTAACTATTTTCACTTATCTTTACATTTCTCTACCTAGTAAACAAACAAATTTTACGTTCTGGATGTTCCATTAAAATTTGTCTCGTGTTCGTGTTAATTTCGCGTCGAACAAGCTCTTGCAAATTCTGAAAATTCCTTTTCTTTTGCCACCATTTAAATGTGTTTCCAATACGGAAAGATATAATAATAATAAAACATTTGTTGGTATTAATGAAAGTCTTTTATTTTGTTTGAAAAGGCCATGATATAACATCATTCAAATGTCCGCCGCTACTTCTCATGTCAGGACGGGAGATGTTAAAGAGTCGTGTTTGACGGGCCACAACGTCTTCTATAAAATGGTCGCAAAGCCGCAATATTTGCACTGACGAACACTGAGTTTGATACTAAAGTATTATCTAAAGTATGGTGTTTTGGCATCAGTGAACAAATAACAAACATCAGATTAGACAGGCGCTATTAAAACAACATGACCGACAACTTCGACCGTTCCAATTGAAAAACGCTTACCTACAAATAAATTTTTGTACTCCCCAGTACTATCCAAAAAAGTTCTATTATACTCCTTAAAGAAATTATGAAACGGCAGCTCTGGTGTAACCTTCGTCAAAGTTGTCTGTCTCTTGTCGTCAATCTTCACCAAATAGCATTTTTTCGTTGCTGGTCTGTCGGACATATTAGCCATCTCGAAAAGTGCGGATATAGTATTGGGAAACTTTGTGTCTATCCCATTTCGATCAATTTGGTTTTCCATGTTCTGATCGGGGGACAGCTACGGTTAATTGCGGACCAGGTGGGCTTTGCTACCAAAGCGGATCACCCTGTTCCGCTAAGAATATTGCCCTGCCCGTTGCTGGATTTGGTATCGCCTACGCATCCCGACGGTATTGCCGAACAAGAACTCCTTTTCTACACATTTGGTATTCAAATTTAAATGTATAAAATAAAATAAATCATAAATAAACTTAAAGGAAAGTGCCAATGGGCCCCCCCTGGAGTTGGTGGAATCATTTTTTGGCACCGGGGCGTGTGAATACGCTTTTTAGGAATATACTTTGAAGCAGATTGTCACTAGGTGTTCGCTCATCAGTTGTCTTCCATCCTTAATTTATGCTTTTAGTCCTTAAGTGTGTTAACTTGTTCCAAAAAAAATACGCCATCCAAATAGACGCTGCTATTTGTCACAGTCTTTCACACTCCTTCCACGGTAAATTCGATCACCTTGGATACCGGTTAGCTTTGCTAAGGCGTCCTTTTTTCCTTCGAAACATGCTGTTGTAGAGTATTCTTACAGATTCGAAGTGTATTTCGAAACCACATCGGTCGCTACTTCGTTTGATTGAGTCGGAAAATAGATCATAGCCGCAGCTATATGTTTTGATTCATGATGATTTATGTCTCTGACTCGACATAAATCTTTTAGTATAATTAAATTTTTTTGTTTTGTCTATGGAATTGTGAATTTGTTACCGCATCACGTTTAAACTACTCACCCAATCCATAAGATACTTAAGAAAAGCACAGGGCTCACAATGCACCAACACCTGCTTTTTATTTCATCGCAATTGGGCAACACCTTCAGGAGATCATCTATATTAAAAATGTCATCACTGGTCGGTCGTCCTTTCCGGGGCACAAACTGTCAATCTGTTTAATTCGCTTCTACGTAGCCTCTATTGTTTTAGATGTTCACTCACAGGAGTCTCTCATTTGAATATGCTTGGAATGGGGACAGATGCGTTGACTGTTGATAATTCGTTCGTTTGTTGCGTACCTAGAAAGTCGTAAACTAATAAAAAAGAAAAAAAAAAAATGTGGACACTGTTAGCTCGTATTGATTGCGGCATAGCCAATAGTTCTTACTAGTTTCGCGTAAGCCCTTGCAGAAACAGTTTCCAAAGTAAATTGTTCAAATATCTTGCAAAACTAACAGAAGAGTTAATGAAGAACCGTCTCTTTGATGTCTTGAACCATCTACGCCTCCTAAAGCCGCCCACATTCCACCCATTAAACTCACTGTGAAATTGGTTTGCACTCCAAGAGGAATTGTCGACTTTAACCCAACACCCAACAGCCAACAGCCAACACTCCATTACGCTCGCTCCAAAGCACATCAGTGTCATATTTCAATTAAAACTTGCTGTTCACTGGGTAACTAAATAGGTTTAGGTTACTAAATCTGGACCATTCTCTGCATTCTATCTTTTCCAATTAAATTAAGCCCTGTCACACTTTATACTAATTCTATTACACAGAACATTAGATCTTCATATACCTATACGCCCTAACCATATACCGCTTTGTCTCATCCGACGAAGCAGCAACAACAACAACTATGAATCCTCAAAATTAATTGAGTTTGAGGAGCACACACCAAACTGAGCCAATTTTATCTGCTTTAGCACGCACATACACCTAGAAAGGACCCTCAGTCTAAGTAGGTGTGAAGTTAATCCATATCCCATCGTTACAAATGACAACCGGTGGATACACATTGCACTCACACTGGCATACATAATTTACATCAATAAATTGCTCCAACAAGAAGAGCGGGATTAACATCGTTCCATTAGTCATGAAGCTGAACGCAGTTTGCATTCTGACATCCCCACCCCCATTCAGTCTTGTTGTTCAACAATGTCCCCTAAATTTCGTCACTTTAATGCTTGTTGTGTCTCGTGTCGCTTGTGCGTTTTATGGTCCTTTAAATTGCCAAATGAATTTCCGTTTTCCCATTATTTTCCAATTTACCATGCTTCCGTCAGGAATATAGCGCTGCATTCGTTTGAAGTGTCTTGTGTCTCGTTTTAGACGCGAGTTAATGACGCTCTTAATTCTCAATCCACCAAGTTTTGGAAATTGCTTTACATCAGACATCACAAGGATAGAAAATGGATAAATTCCATGAAAAAAAAATAAAACTAAGCCCTCGTGATTAAACAGTGCTTGTTGGGGTTCGATAATTTGAATTGGTACGACTTGAGCTTTCCGAAAATGTAAATACTTAGAAAGGGCTTTGGGCCAGCTGTATCTACGTCAAACTTCAGGGAATAATAGATTGTTAACGAAAGTCGTATGATATCTGTTGTTTGTTTTTTATGTTTCTTTTATTTTATAATCCGAAAGTCAGAAGCTACCCCGTTCAAGGAAAGCCAATAAAACTTTTCTCTTAATGGAACCAACCACTCAAACAGGTAAACAACCTTTGAAGTGTTCTTTTTGTTTGACGTTGACAGGGTCTGCTGGTTGGGCGTATTGTTTACACCAAAAGGTCAAGTTTTTCTGACAAAAAAAGAATAAATTAATGCTAATGGTGAGTTGTCAAATAGGTCATTGTCGTAAATTCCAGAAGAGAGTCCTGTGAAAGTGTGAACTTTAGTGAGTGGAATGACTGGGCGATTGAATAATAATTATTGATTCGAAACGAAATCAATTTTCGCAACATTAAAAAGTTTGCATTCACAATAAGAGGAATTGTTTTATACACCTATTGGAAGGGGTGATTTATTATTACTGGAACTTTGATTGGGAATTTCATTGGACCTTTTTTCACAATGGCCCATAAAATTGTTGTACTATAATCTATAAGTAATCGAGGAGGGTAGATGGATGAACATTACAGTGAATATGTCTTCTTAGTACAAGGAAAGGGGTTGTATTTTTGTTAATCACTGTGATTGAAAGAGAAGTTGATGTTAGTGTCATTGCATACTTTAAGTTAAAATCTGCTGCATACCTTTGGAGTTTAAAATTTGCATTGATTTACAATTTTGTTGCATACTTATTGGTGCTTAATCATTTTTAAATTTTCTCTAGAAATATATTGTTTATAATTCACATCCGCTTTAGGAGGTAATTCAAGAGGTCACATATCCTCGAATATTGGAATATTATATGTATTTTTTTTTGGAACAAGGGCAGGAATAGTTCGTACATCATTAAGAATTTTAATTCAAGCCGAATTGGGACACCCAGCAGCCTTAATTGGTCATGATAAAATTTGTAATGTATTTGTCGCTATGCAAAATGGGAAACTGAGACTAAAAGTATTTTCTTAGAGATGTATATAATTACGAAGACATGGGAGTGGGATGTGTGAGGTGCGACTAGACTTTTCTTTTAATAAGAGTAAAATAAAAAACCCATCTTGTAAAAATAAATAGTAGGCAATGCAGGTCCGTGTAGGTACTTTATGACTAACTTCGAATGGAAGGGACCTAAAATTCTATGCCGATAATAAACGGCTGATTACGGCTCTTTAAGTACATTTGTATTAAGAATCAAGGAATGCAAAATCCAAGGAAAATCCGGAGCTGCCAGTTACTTAATTTTAAGATGAAATAAGTGACGGCACTCTTCGGCGTTACCATTTTTTATACTGAAAAAAAAAAAAAAAATGATTTGCATGATCTGTTTAAAGAACAGATGACTATGCATCTTCCAACTTATATTACAAGGTGGGACAGCTAGTGGTTTCTTTTTAAATCAAAGGTTATTTTGACACTGACAGCTGTTTCCGGCTCGAAATCTTGACAAAAAGTCTTATACCTCCGCGGAACGAAATGAGTTGTTTTACGCTTGAAAAACGTTGGGAAATATTGAAAACTTATTTCCAAAGTGAGTGCTGTGAAGTTTTTTGAAAATAAATTTTGGCCGAAATGAAGCACCCACCGCGCATGCTGTACGCAAATTTGTGCAAAAAGTTCGTGAGACTGGTATGCTAGTGGAAAACACTCATGGTCCCTGAGAGTGACGACAGTTTGGTGCGGATTGTGGAGTGGTGGCAACAGGATGGCACGCCATGCCACACAGCCCATGCCACAATCGATCTTCCTTTATCGTTATATCAGCCGTCTTGGCGATGTCAATTGGCCGCCTCGAAGCTGCGATTTGACCTCTTTGAAATTTTATTTTGTGCGGACCTGTGAAGGACCATATATCGTATACCGCAAAAGGTATCTTCATGAATTTATGGATCGCATCAAACAATTTTCTTAAAAGTAATGTTAAACACAAAATAATTTGTGTAGTAAATTATTTATGTATGCTGCCATTTTTTGTTTTTAAAACGTCGGTTTTATAGTTTCAAAGTCCACAATCAGAAAAATAGATTTCAAAGTCATTTCTGTATCATTAAAAAAGATTGTGTAGTGCTTGCATTTTTATTACTTTAGTGGGCGTGGTGGAGCTTCCAACAGGTTGCTGGCAAATTTGTAATTTGCCAATTTTGTTGATTCTCTCACCTTTCCCAATAAATGATGTCATGTGATTCAAAATTAGATTGATGTGATAAGGTGCCTATTTTTCATTAAACTATTTTCAAATGCCAAATGGTTCTAATGGTTAGCTAGGTTAGGTTTTTTTGATCTCCAAAACTTCAAAAAGAAGCTGAATTGGCTTCGAACTTCTCTTAAAACTTCTGTGTTGCTTTGAGTCGATAAGTTTGCAAGTGTGAAACAAAAATTTCTAAAGCTGGGTTCGAAATTTTTAGTGTCTAGCTGTATTTGGCTTGTTACGATCATTATATCATACTTCTCAACTTACACACTCGTCACTTTGAAGGTCCAAATCTAATATACACTCGGCACCTTCATAAGTCTTCTGGAAAGATTTAAGATGTATCCCACTATCTTTGGTATGAGCAACAGCGCATCCAAATTTGACTTAAAATTGATACACTAAATATAAAAGGGTGGGTTCCAAACTTAACCTTCAATCTACAGATAAATTTGTACCATGCTATAGTTTTGCAATAGAAAAATTGCAAACATTTTCTTTAGATTTCTCAAACTATGTCCAAGAATACACTCGAAAGAAATGCCTTTGCACAACACCCATAACAGAGTTATATGCATTCCCTTTCCGTTTAAAACAACAGACAAATAGCAAATTCTTTTCGAAACTTTCCTCAGCATCTTGTGTTCCAATGGGGTGGAATTATAATGCAAACTGGAACGGAAATAAATTCCAGCCTTTTGGTGTTCAACCATTCGAGCAAACAACGAAAAATTCTCTCACTTCAGCGAGTCCTCTCTGAACAACTGCCAAAAGGCATGGCACATTGTCACGCAGAAATTTGCATTAAATATTAAGTGACGTTCGCAAGCTTAAGCACAAACAACGCTATAGAGCAATTTAAATGTCATAAAGACCACCATCGCTGCTATACGCCGCCGATTGTAGTAAGTCGACCATGGCCTCCGAGAGGCACTGCTCCCCCACTTCGCGACGTAATTTATTCTACCGCTCATGTTTCCCTACATAATTAATTCCTCTTTCGACATCGTCGACGCGAACAGCACACCCTTAGCAGATCTTTCCGGCCATATAGCCAACCACTAGCCCAGTCAGAACGTGTGAATATTTAAGTTGTAATTTAAATTCGCATTCCAAATGAATATGTTTTGGGCGAATAGACGCTGAATTATTATAGCGTTTTCCTCACAAAATATGCAAAGGCAACAGCGGCACGAGGGTTGACCTTTCCACACCCCCACCAAAAAAGCGGGCCCAAACTGGCATCGTGTTCACTTAATTTCGCGACCCACGGATGGTTTCACGTTTAGCACAAACATAAAGAAATTGGATCGAGAAATATTTTCATGGTTCCATCAATTATGGGCGCTCGCGTGGGTGGGCGAAAAATTTAAATCACATGTCACCCAAGTCGCATATGAGAAATGGTCCGCTTTGGCCACACTGACCGACCAGGACCAAACAAATCGTTAAAGCACGTCTGTGGTGGTGATTAGCTCAGCGTTTAATTTGGCCCACTGTTTAAATTGTATCGTCACTCCTTGAGGCTGACGGTATTGCTACTGCCAGTACCGATAGAGAACAACGAACCCCCATCTCTTGCGAGATGGGGCAAGTGAAAGCCAACTAGTGCAAGTGAGGCGGAACGGCACAATGGCACAGGCATATTGCCAGAAAAAGTGTGTCTCGATGACGTCAACAGGCTAATAATAAAGCACGATGTCAAAATCTAAGAATACTCGTACCTAAACTACACAGCAAGTTGTTAGACTGCTGTTGGCCGCAAGGTGAGCACCTACAGTATACGTAGCAGATATGTGGGCAATGGCACCTAACATCACGGTTTAACGTTTGAGCAACAGCAGCGACCAGTTTGTGTCTCAATGTTTTTATTGCGTTCGGTAGCCGACCGGCGGCGTTATATAAGTCCGGCCTATTTATGGCCGTTGTTAGTGTGATCGATGGAATTGAACGTTATCAGTGTAACGCAGCCACGTGGAGATCTAAATTGGGCGATTTTATTTTTATAAAAAAAAACGGGTCTACAATACCGCCGACCGACGTCTGCGACGTGTAAACAACAATAAAGTCCAAATGTTCGATCGCTTGTGTTTTATTTTTTTTTTAAACGAAACAAATTTGTTTGAGTTCTTTTTGCAAATTCCCAAGCATCACCGTCGACAGCCGCATGTACAATTTTAAGAGCCCATGGGAATGCTTTACTCATAACTGAAATATTTCGGAGCTGAAATCATAATTGTGTCATAATCCGTTCAGAGGTGGAATACTGTTTTTTTTTTTTTTTTTTAATTTCAAACAAATTTTCTTGGTTGGACAAGAGTTTTTTACTTCGCATCTATACTGCAGTGAGCGGGGGGTGTCGTCAGGTTACACTCCTGGAAAATTAAAAAAAAACACGCACCTTAAGACATTAGTCAGCCATCTTTGACTATAAATTATCTGACCGCGATTGGACCAGTCCTTAGAAAGCACCTCACTTAGTCTTGAGCATACGGCCTTATATTGTAGGTCCATCCCAATTGATCTGAAACTAAGAATAGACTCGAATTCGAAAAGTGGCGCCCAACGAAGACTCCTTTCCATTTTATGCGTTGGGCAAGACAATGCTCTAGTTTTGAGCTGAACGAGAGGTGGCGAAGTAACCAGTTCATACCTCATTTCACTTGCAAAATAACTTTGTCTCTTCCTCTATTAAAAAAATGGCGCCCAACGACAGTCTTTTTTCATGAAATCTGTTTCACGTTTGACAAAAAGTCGAAGCCCTCTTAAAACTGAAATTGCAGTTTCATTCAATTAATGTCGCAAATAAAGTCCACTCGAATTGTTGGAACAAGTAATACACAAGGTCAGGTTGGGTTAGGCTAGAGCCTTTTGAAATGGCGCCCAACGCAAAATCCGTTTTTGTGTTTTTCCTTTTTTTTTAATTGAGTATCAGAGGTGGGTTAAACTTTCGTTTTTTTTATCAGACCTGGTTTCCTGGAATCCTTTATGGAGTCACAGTCGATTAGGGGAAAATGACACGTCCATATATTCAGTACCTATCGTAACTTCTGCCGGTTTTTAAAGCTCTGCAATAAACAAATAATTATTGCTCTGTGTTTAAAACCAACTTAGTAAACAAAGTGGCACTCGACGCACGGCGTTATACTCCCTACATCACGAAAAGCCAGGACAAATTGTTGACACTTGTCCTGGCAACCCCCCGGCCAACAGCTTGATATCAATAGTCCAATTTCCTACCTCCAGTCCCTGTTATCTCTTTTTTACGTCCCTGTTACATTTGACCCGAAAAATGCACCCCATCCCTGAGTATGCAACGCGGTTTTAACAAAAGAAACTTTCTTAAACGCGTCAAGGACAACAATTGCGTAGATACAGACCTACATAAGAAATGTATAACAGATGACAAAACTTGAATGCATATGGGATATTTCTGCAATTAACAGTGCATTGCTACTGTCAAATTGTCAAATAAGTAGATCAACCAACCAACCAAAATTTTAAATAATTAATACAAAAAGAAAGAAAACAAACCGCTTCTCTACGGCCGACAGGCGAGTGGAACACGCTGCGTTGACCGAAGTGTGATACTTTCGGAATAAACAGACATTTTGAGCTGAAAATAAACATCACTTAAATGTACACATGATTTTAATTATTCTGTTTATCATGTCTATAATTTTGCTCTATTCGTTTGTTATATGATCGATGCACGCTCTCATCACTAACGCTAAACATTTCGTATTCCCCTTCGCTCCGGAATAGTGTACATGTATTTACATTAATTGGCTGCCAAAATATTTCGACGAACTTATAAAATAATCGACTTGTGTCATACAGTATACGAGTATGTTTGTGATTTCTTTGTACTTGGTTTTATGGCCGGTCTGTACTGCACAGTTGGTGGCTATAATTTTTGTTGCTGCACATTTATTAGTTAATTTTTCATCGGTGTCTCATGGTCGAACATTATTTGTGTTTGTGTGTGTGTTTTGCAAATAACACGGTACGTAGACTTGATTTTTGAAATTAATATAGTCATTTGAAGGGTTTGAATTTTTTGGCAGTGCTATCATAACGTATCCGTTGACAGGCGAGTTTTTTTTAGTATCAAGCCTTCCCAACCATAGGGATTTGGACTTGGCAACTAGTTTGGAAAAAAAAATACAGAGGTCTATCTTATGCATGAAATTACCTGAGTATGGTATATGACAAGAAGGCGAACATAGTTTCCAAGAGACACAAAGCGAAGAAACTTTACATTTTCATTAGGGCTTTAAAAAGCCGTCAATCTAATTTTGAAGCCCCGTATCTTTCTTAATTATAAATAAATAAATAGTTGGCGCAACAGTTGGTTCACACAACCATTCGTTTTGTGTGAGTTTTTTACTTGCGGGACGAATGGAAGGGCTCTACAATTTTATGCCGAGTCCAAACGGGGAAGTTCTTTCATGACAGTTATACTCTCGGAACATTGTCAGACGTTTGCGAGAGGTGGCGCAGTGAAAAAAAAAACCTTAAGTTGGAATTTGTTTTTTTTTTTCGGGACTCAAACCTGGGACCCCTCGCTTAGTACTCCAACACACTAGCCACTAAGCCACTGTGCCGACGATAATTTAGCGTATAAAATAACTGTTCTTGCAAATTTTTGTTTAGACAGAAAATCTTTTTGGTCATCTGACGTTGAAGAATACATAAGTTTAAAAAAATAAAACAAAAAATCAGTAAGCTTTTGAGGTTATGATAAACCACTACTGCTCGTTTGAAATTGCACACACTTCCCACATGCAAATGAAAGTTCGCATTTTTCTCTTCTAAGATTCGCATCCGATTCATTCACCGACATTCGCAGAACCATTGAACATACGTAACGCTAGTTGAAATCGCCGAATGAACTCTTTCTCGGAGAACTCGAAGTTAATAAAATGCAAACCATCCTGTTTGCTGCGAGTTGGAGTTTTTATTTTAAGCTGGAGACATTTTTCTTGTTTATTAAATATACAAAAATAGGGCATAATTTTTCAAAACCACTATGATTTGCTTTAATTTTTAGGATGAATTGAATGGACCAACAATTCAGACCGTATTTCGAATATGTACTCTTAAATGCTTTTCTAAAGGGGGTTAAACCTGAGACCCCCGCAGAAAATCAACTACTGAGGTATATTTGTTTTATTTAATTTATGCCATTATTAGTTGCAGACAGTTTTGGTCACTATCGCGGAGCAGTGCCTGCTACAAAGTGCATGAGGGTTGTTAAGTTTTAAACCCTTTTCCATCTAACACTGCTGTATACAGGGTGGGCCAAACACAAGTTTCTTTCTAAAAATGCAATACAATGAAAAAAAAATGCATTCCATGTATTACGGCTTTATTAGTAAGAGCAAAGATTCCCATTAATTAATTAAAAAAAAAATGCACTGGCTACACAGCATTCACTTTGGAAATAAGTTTTCCCAAAGCGACTTAGGTATTTCGTTTCGCGGAGGCTGACTTTCTGTCATGATTTCGAGCGGGAAACAACTGTCAGTGTCAAAATAAAATATGATTTAAAGAGAAACCACTAGATGGCCCACCCTTTATATCAAGTATGAAGTGGAGAGTTATGACTTCTAAAGTACCAATCTTCGTTTGACCCACAAAGAATTTCCACTAAAAGAATGTCCAATGACATTATATCGCATGTTTGGTGAGATGATGCTAACTGACAGGTAGCAAAATAGTTCGAAAAGAACCTTAGACCTAGCTTCTCATGAGTTTATTGTTTGGATTACTCAACTGTCTCATTCTTGAATAATAATACCATAGCCTTGGCTTCCAGTTCAGCCTGTTGATCTATCAAGTTCACACCACACATAGCTTATAAGTTCCTTTCTGCACCAGCACATCTGCTTGTCATCACAACTGAATTGCCTACTAAATTCAAACCCATGTTTCACTTACTCTGGTATATCCATAGTCGCCTCTAATCGCAACTGAGTTGAGCTGTTCAACCCATCTTTTTGATGAGTGCGGGTTACGATTCTATGCGTTGAATGTGTGCGTAAGATTACTGCGTTTCACTTATTTTTCACCAAAAAATAAATCAAAGCGTCATAGCGTGATCGAATCAGACTACTACTATAAATTCAGTAATGAAAACCATTTTTTATTTAATTTTGAAGTAGACCTTCCGGGAAAGCAATCTGTGAGTCATTTCATATCCAGTACGTAGGGATATCACCAGTAGAAGATGTGAGCCTATAAAAATAAACTTCACCAACAAACGATGGCCGCAGCTGTTTACCATCAGACAGCATCGCCTTTCTGCTGAACATTAACTTACACGCCTCAGCAGAATCAAAAAGGTGAAACGTGAATGTGCTCGGGAATAAAATTCTTATCTATTTTTGAAAATAATTTGCGCTATTTCTTTAATTTTATCCGACGACCAAAAAAAAAAAAATGAACCACGCGCGAAAAGATGATACGCACTCGAATGAAATAAGGCGCTCACCTCCACTTCTCTTAGTGAGTGCGCCAATTGTGACAGTTTCGCCGGTACTTTGGCATCACCACCTCATATGAGAAGAAGGTATCTAAATTTATCTGAGTTCCATTTAAAACTGCAGTTGAATTTAAGCACAATGGACACTTTGTACTTTGTGCAACAGATGGAGCTAATTTTAGAGCACGCCGCCAAATGGCGTGGATTATTTTTAAATCGTTTTCGCCTTTTTTGTTTTGATCGGGGCTTGATTTTTCTGTGCTTGTTTATAGATAGTTAGTGCATTTCGCTATGACTAGAGCCAGAGGAAGGGTGCAACAGATCTTGGCATGATGAACTATTACGAATTTTGAATGCGTTAATAGATCGTATTGACGTCATAGAAATTCTAAGGCGGCCTTTCACTTTCACACTAAGAAAGAAGCCTTCGAAAATAGATGCTATAGATAGAACGATAATTCTGCGGCTGCAGTGCGTGGTGATTCGATTGCATATTACATTCATAGTTGGCTGCACTAGGAATGGGAAGGCGGGTGGTCTGCATGGTGTTGCGCTCGTGCAGATGTGCCAATAATATGGACGGGATTTTGTTTAATTTAGAATTTTACTTGAATCGTATTAATAGAGTGGGCGTGCCTTGATAGAGAACCCGGAAGTTGTAATGGAGTCAGTTTTGTGTTTTTTGGAAGATGCAATTTTTTTTTGTAGGATATTTTGGATATTTTTAGATGATATAATGTGGGCAAAAACAACTGCATCAATTTTATTGTTTGTTCTTTGTACTTTTTGCCAAACATGCAGTAATTAAGGGGTTCCAGCGCAATATAAAATTAAATAGAAAAATATACGACTATACTTCTATGGGCCGCTTTCTTAAAAACAAATTAAAAATTAGAAAAAGAAAATTCCAGCAGCGTGACGCCTACAAGATCAGCTGCATATTCTTACAATTAGTACGTTCGCCTAAGAGTATACTACTAATTGCGTCTCGATCTTGCAAGATTAAGACAGAAGCCTGATTTTGATATTTTTGTAATAGTGTGTTCTGATCGGGATCGGGTTTTACCAGGAATTTACAACAACTTTGGTTATTTCAGTCTTTCATCTGGATCAGTTTTCTAAATTAAGCCGAAAGTTTTTACTCTTGCTGGCGGATATCGTATATGGTTTTTATAATTATATTTAATTCGGTAAGACTACAGTAATGTGCAAAATATTAGCGGATTATGTTAAAATGTCACATCAATTTGTCAAAGAAAGTGATAAATATTTTAAATATTTTTGGTAAATATTTTTGAATACAGCTTTGAGAGTATAGCTTACTAAAACCAATTCTTAATTATTTCTTTAGTCTGATCCAAATCTAATTTGTAAAATAATGAACTATTTCCAAGATAAGGTTTATGAAGATCGTAAAACGAAGAAGCTGTAATCAGAATCCTAGTTTGCAATGGGGGTGGGAGAAAAAGTATGAAAATGGACCTCCAAGAGGTCATCCAAAATTGCAGGCAACTAATCACAGAAATTGTCACATAACAGATGCGAAAGAAAGACGCAGATACGAAAATGCGCAATTCTAGTACTAAACTCTTTTTTAGAACACCTTTGTTTTCCGATTAGTAGTAAATCGCACCTGAAGCGATGTAGCATTATATTTCAACTTTTCTAAATAAATTCCTAAATAATTTGTGCAAGTACCTTCTGCACTTTAGAGTTTGGGGCAACTTACAAACCACAGCAAACGGAGTTGCAGCGATCCGTTCTAATATTATGTTGGTTATATACTTTTAATAAATCAATTCCGAGTAACTTATTTCGAATAAGAATAAGAATAAAAATACTTGAAGTATGCAAATTTTTTTGAAAGGCGTTATTAATTGGTATATTTTGGTGTAGGTCTTGACTTTTTTTTGAGTGCCTGAGAATACAACAACATAACCATTCAAAATCCATAAATACGCAGTTGTAGTGTCACGTCTCACGTCATACGAAAATTGAGCTGCTCCAAAGTAAGTCAATTGTACTTGCAAGTAACACCCAAAGTGAATCTTAGAAGTTTTTAAATAGAGCGTAGTTGTTGTAAATGTGTTCTGACGAAACGCCTTACTGAAAAAAAGGTATCTAACACAAGCCTAAAGTATGTAGACCTATTATAGACTCCGTAGTGAAGAATGCCAAATAATTCTAAATTATTCGAAAGACTCAAATGGCTGCATAGTTCTTGGCTCAGATTTTTACGCCCAGGGACTACAATTCCTCAAAGCAAAATGTGCGCCCGAATCCATGCAGATTTACAACACGTATCCAACAATTACCCCGTTGCATTGGTTCGAACTAAGTCAGACTCAGTCACATAACCTACTTCAAAAGTTGATTCTATGGGCAAGTCTTTTAAGCAATTGTGACTCATGTTCAAACCGACATGTATTTTCTTTTTCCAAACTTATTTATGTTAAGAATTGACTGCCTTTCCGTAGCTCGTGCCTGAACCAACTATGGGCAAAGGGCAACTCCAATCAATTACAAGCGGAAGGTGCAGGTAAGTGCTCTTCATCGCTTTGAATTTTTGAATTTGCAAAAGTGTTAATTTTTGTTGGCGACTTCGCGTGTTACCATGTTCCGTGCGGTTCATCCACCCATACCCTGTGGCTCCTTGTGCGTGTTCAAGAATTTAGTTGTCCCTGCCAACCAACCCTCGGTTGTCAACTTAAAGCGACACGAGTCCAATCCGAAGTGCCTCTAGTCTCTGTCAAACTTTTCCGCTTAAATTATACAAATTTATTCAATGAGCCTCCAGTGCCCTGAATTAAGTTTTAAATGCAATCTCCTGCTTTTCGCACTCAAAAGAGCCTCCCACCTCAAAAGCAAACGGCTCTCCTTTCTTTGCTGTGTGTGGATCTCCTTCAAATCAAATTGTTACGCTTTTCGTATTTACAATTTGTTGACTTCTGTCAATAGGAGCGGTTTGCAATGTGTATCTAACAAGCAGCCGTTACACAAAAGGACTTTCCCTTACTGTCACAAATGTGTTTGTTTGTTTGCGTAACAAAATCAACGTTTATACAAAAGTATGTTAGTTCCAGTTTCAATCCCTTTCACAAAGACACCAGGCACCAGGGAATTGCTGCGTGTTGATTGATGTCATCGTGGCTTGAACTTCAAGCACCCCACATACCGCCCACCTCATGCATATGACACGAGTCCTGCCTTTTGATTTGAAATATTTTATTGACTCATGTTCTCGTTTTCTTTTCGTTGCAGTATATTGGCTCGGAAGAGGTGTCCAGACCGAATACCCGTGCAGAGATCGTTCAAGCAATGCGTCGCATTCGGGTAAGTTGCAGAAATTTTTATTCGTGCGGTGACACGAATTCATAAATAATATTATTTTCGGGTGGCAATAAGTTGATAATTTATTTTAATTAGCAAAAACACTACATACCTATACGCGGTCCGGTTTTAATTGCCTTGTTGCGCTGTGGCGCGTCAGGATATGCACTTGCACCGTCGAACGCGTGGGCTGACAGTTGAAACAGTATAGCGACGGCAGGTAAAATATTTTCACTTGCAAGTGTTGTATTAAAAATAAATGAAAAAAATTGTGACGGTGCATGAAAATTCATTTCCCCAAATTACGCTGATAGATTTATGTGGTGTAATTATTCACTGGCAGGACAACTCATGAATATTTTATTACAAAACGATGATGACGATTGTCGTGTGGGTGAGTGGTGGATGGATGCAGCAGCAGGTTCTGTGTTGGTTTTGAGTTGTTTGGCTTAATTAGCAGCAGGTCTTAAATAATTGCGTTTTCATTGTGATATTAAACGCTCATTTGGAGAGGCGCTCAACTCAACTGCTGGCTCATTCAATCCATCGAATGGCTTTCGTTAAGCTGCTCCTACTAACTACTGCGCCAGATGCTGCTGTCTCGGTTGATTGTACAAATTATGTTTTTCTATCATGTATAGATAAAAACGCGTTAGTCCTAATCAGCCTTTTGTATTCATTTCATCAGGCACCAATGGTATTTGGGTGATTTATTTGCACAACTGGTCTAAATCGTTTCAGTAATTTTCTGTTCTTTTATCAGCAAGGATAACTCACGGTTACGTTTTTTGCTCTGGCGGAGTGCGATAGAGAGCTCCTTGGGGGAATGGGCAATGTTCGAGTTTATTAATACTCGTAGGTCGTTTTTCTGCACACTGAAGCAGAGGTTCTTCGAGGAAATTGTGGGCGCAAGGACCACTTCACTGAATTGGTTGTTTATAGTGAGTGGGTACGTATTTCTAGATATTTTTAGATATTTTTCACATCAAGGGTGAGTGAGTACTATTAGCCCTTTCTATTTGAGAAGACAATGAATTTAAATAGATATTCGATAATAACTTCCGGACCGGGCCTTTTCACACAACAAAAGGTTTGTGTGATACATATTTATTTTTTATTTTTAAAGCTTCGGGCATGCTTTTGTCGAATCAAAACTTTTAGTCAGTCTGTACCTTCTTAAAAACTAACTTTATTCGCACAGCTATATCGCTTCTGCATTTTTGTCTTATTATAGCAATCCAAGATGAAACTGACAACGAGTTTCTTATTTCGGCTCCGTTTAGCTATTTTAAAATATTCTCCACCGTCTACGAGTCTTCTGGGGTATACAGGTTATATCTTCGGTATTTTTAAAGCTTTCCAGCCATTTGTCTAAGCTCTTGATATCTCATATTTTGTTCGATCTCAAGTTTTATCAGCATTTGGCTTTAGCTGTTCTGGGAACTAAACCCTGTTCCAACCTATTTTGAACGTGATCTTCTGAAGCTTAACTGTCAATATTACATGTTGTCACAATATAGTTGTATGTTAATACTCTTGAGCCTTTAAATATTCAGTAGCTAGACTGCGGGAGTTTCTTTTGTTTCAATTTGAATGGCGATGCCTTATTCGATTTAAATACTTGTTTCGGAAATGACGAACCCACAACGCACAACTCTTTTGTTCAATCTGTAGTTGTCTCCGTAGATTTCTAAAAGGGCTATAACAGCCTTCGGGGTATGTAGATATAACTCACGCGTCAGGATGCTACAAAAACTCCCAATATGGGCTCACTGGACCTCTGAAGTGTTTTCATCAGCAAAGCATATGAAAATTATAAAACTTTGAAAAAGTTGCGACACCATTCAACGTGCTCTCATGATCTGTGAGGATAAGTTTTAGCAGCTTGTACTATAACTCTTTGAAAGGCTAGCTTAATGAGAGGTTTCAAAAAGCTCCGTACCAAAAATCTTGTAAGAATCTATTACAGTTTGCAATGTGTGCCTAATATTGGTAGAAGTCCTTTAAATATTAGTTGTACAGACCTTTTCAAAGTTTGCTCAGTGGTTCGTGTTCTAGCCTACACTAAGAGGGTATGGTTAGGGTTTTCTCCATCTCTCGCGAAAGTTTGACAAGTCTTGGAATGTTATTCATTCATACGTATAAATTTATAGGTCCATTTCATACGTCCCAAAAATAAGAAAACTCACGCAAAATGAACGTTCCTAAGAAGCAAGACTTCAAGCCATTTAGGGACCATTTGTGCCAGGATTTTTTTTTTAAATTAATTGGGTCTTTTATTGATTGTTTGCAAAGTTAGAAAAACTGAGGTATAGAAATTCCGGAAGCCCTTCATAGATACCAGAGTACATTACAAAAGGTAACACCCGTTTACTGAAACATTTCGTTCGCATCTTCAGATTTTTTTTAACTCAATCAAAAAAATGGAACTCGACTTAAATTTTAAGATTGCAAATAAATAAACCCTTATAATAAATTCCATATGGGTAGACTATTATCCTTATGTTTGCTGAAAGGAAGCTTTCATATATCCAAAATAAACTTCCATTCACCTTAAGGCATCAAACCCTTTACTCATCAGTTAGACTTTGTATCTCAATCAAAAACAAAGCCACCAGCCGCTTTTCTCTAACATGAATAATTTATTGACTTTTCTTCACGACAGGTTTATTAAAAAAAAAGAACTCCAGAGCTGCCCCTCATCAAATTTTTTACAAAAGGCTTACGTCTCAAATGTGGTTACAATACCTTTTTGCCAATCAAACCCATAAATATCACTCACGCATTTGCCTCCATAGCCAACTTGGCATACCTCTACCCAACTTTCAGGTGGATACGATATGTCTTTCAACAACTCACATACCTCGAGAGTGAATTTCTATAATCGAATCAATAAATCTCCTTCGATTCAAGGTTGGAATTCCAGACAACAACCATTCTTTGTTTGGTTAACTCCCCGAAAACCCTTTCAACGATCCCGAAAACAGGCCACATACGCTCCTGTATTCTGTCTTCATTACGTTTGCCTTGCATCCGAGGACTTTATCCAAAAGGGATACGCAGATTACTGACATCAGAAAATTTCGTTTTTATGTAAATAGCAATTACTCCTGGAACTGGAACGTGTATCGTTTTTGCATATGATATACGCCGCCCTACCCATTGTGTCTCTGGCGACGATGAACAAAACCGAAGGACTTGTTGAGTCGTCTGTTGAATGGGTGGGTGCAGACTTTTGAATAAAACCAAAACGCTTTGCATGCAAATATCATATACGAGCGTATAAAATTTTAATGAACATTTTCAAAGGGTATCCTGCACATAATCCCACTGCAGGAAGATAGACAAACGACAGCTGTACGTGGAACATCTATGAGAAGATAATACAGGGTAACAGCAGTAGCAGTGGTTACGACTACACACAGTTAAAAGGAATACCACAGTCGACATGCCCTGGTTGTGGAAGAGCAAACAGGATAACAGCTGTTTCTTGGATGATATATGCGCTCCAACTGATGCCTACCATTTGTCATTTAGACAATGAATTGGGAATCAAGTTGTTGACAGCTTATGGCGGCGAATAATGTTAGATTAACGACTTTTTGCTACCATGCTGTATTTGAGTGCAGGACTAGTTGTGGGAAATGTGGGACAACCACCCGCAGCCACATTGAATACGGCTGTAGAGGAAATGTTCTGTATGGCAGTACCTCTTTCACAAGTCATGAGTATGATTTTAAATATAACGATGATGAACATTTTTGGGCTTCCACTTGTACTGTCCCAGCTTCTGCTTCAAAGACTTTTACGGGGAATAAGAGGTCAATAAAATTTTTGAAAAGTACTCCGTGCAAAGGAAGAATTTGTCTGCATCACCATGACAAAAGCTGCCATTTTTCTTGGCGAATTTTAACATGTTGACGTCACAAAAATTTCGTGGTCACTCGTATGTCCTCCGTGAGAGTGCGACCAGACGATTGACAGGCGATCACCCCTAGTGACAAATTTAGTACAGATGTTTATGTTATAATGACGTCGACATGTCAAAATTTTACATGAAAAGCGGCATGTGTAACCGTAGCTTAAGGATTTCCATTCTAGAGTAATACACAGGGTGTACAACAAGTACGTATACATGAGTTACATTGTACTTTGATTAAAAAAATCCAAAAAGTCGGCTTGGCAATGAACGACATAGCCTAAAGTCTTCGCAGAGTCTTAGGGCACACTTGAAAATGTCTTCAAAATCAAAACGTCAACTGTTAGCAGCCATAAAAAAAAGTTTTATTTTATGTAGGTATAGAGAACTCGCCTTGCAACTGACTTGGCATAGTTCCTCCATTGACACACCTTTCATATAATAACACCCTAGGATATCCCAAACATCCGATTTACTTTCAAAATCAATGTCCAACTTTGTCTAGTTTTTTTTTTCCAAATAACCTTCTGCCGAAAATACGACGAAAGCAATCGCTCACACTTATCACAGAGGCAGATTCTTGGCCCCCTCCCAAGCAACGCTATTATTGTCAAACTTTTTCCTCTAGATCCACCCCCGGACTAGAACAATACGCTATTTACCGACTAACACGTGCAATTTTCAAATATGTACGCCAGGACTTAATGGAACGGATTCAATGCAAATTGGAATCTACTCTAGCGAACTTTCTGAACTCTCCAAAGCCTGGTTAAGTAATTTATTCCTAATTATTTGCGAAACGACACCACCATTGTAATATATATTGTATGTTCACATTCGACTTTCATTACACACACACCTCCAGGATGGCTATATGTGTGCACATGCTGTACCCAAATCCACTTAGTCAGACGTACGTACATCCATTTTGATAAAAACACTTCTCCGCCTGCAATTACCATACAGCGCCCCATCCGTTCAAGCAAAGGATCTTTTAAGCTTAATCCGAATATAGAGGAGTAACTTTTATCCCCGGCACCCGTTACAAATTTCCCCTGTGAAACTTTTAATGGAAACGAGGGGCATTGTGTGGGTGGGTGTGTGTGTGTGTTGGTATACGGGTTTAAGAGTCAACCCTAGAAAGGTGCAAACAAAAAAGTTCCTCTGCTAAAATTGTGTACTTTGGCATTGAAATCATAGATGCGGACTGGTACACACCGAGAGGTGAGCTCGGGACATTAATAACTTGGCAAGAGGACCGAAATAAGACTACGACTTTTAAATAACCTAAGTGGCCCGGAATTACACTGATAACGAACACTCTTTGTGGTTGTCTTACAACAGTAATGTCAATGCTAATGGCATTAGCTCCTATCTACACAGAGCCCTGCTCCCCAACTGAAACTCAGGCGATTATGCAAATTGTTCAAGGTGAACAGAAACCCCACAAAAGAGCATGGTAGTAATTGATAATTGGCCTTCCGTTGTTGGCGTCCTGTCTTGAATTCCCTATTTATTCTCGCTTAGATACATTTGTATTTTGCTATACACCTTTAATTGTGAACTCAGTTGGGGGTCGTTCGGCGTCGACTGCTTGTGCGATTGGTAATTTAAAACTTTTATTTTGTCCTTTCAGTATGACTACAAGGTGCGAAATGAGAAGAAGAAGAAGGTGACCATCACGGTTTCGGTGGAGGGCGTGAAGGTGTTGCTGAAAAAGCGGAGAAGAAAAGTAAGTTATTTGAAGCGCACCGTCGCATACGTGGATATAAATTTTATCTGTTGCAGAAAAAACAATGGACCAGTGAACCGGAGGAGTTTCTATATCATCCCATTTATAGGATATTTTATGTTTCACATGACAGTAGCGATCTCAAGATATTTAGTTATATTGCCCGAGATTCTAGCACCGATAAGTTTAAGTGTGCAGTTTTTAAGAGCAACAAAAAGGTGAGTTTTTTTTAGTAATATTTTCTTTTTTAAAATGACAAAATTTGTATTGGGGGATAGCAGATTTGTTTAAAAAATGTATTCGCATGTATCACATGTAAACATGGAGTACAATCATCGAGCATGCTTTCTTCCACGTAGGCGGTGGCACTCGGTTTATATTTTGGCGCCCTGCAAAGACAGACGTTTGTGAAAAGTATAGCCGTGCACCACCAAGTCGGTGGCCTTATATATTTATTTATACTTTTATGTATTCTGATAGTTGAACTAGTTCGTCATTTCTTCTACCGCTGAAAATGCTATACTGAAGCACACTTACTACGAGTATTCCTTGCGATGCATAGGTTGGTGAGCTTTGGTTTATTTTGCTGTTTAAAAGAGCCAGTGTCTCGGTCTTAAAGAAACCAACTTATCAATATCAAGGAAGCTATACAGTTTCTTGAAGGCAGGACTGCTCATCCCACAGCAAAAGATCAACAGGTTCGTAGGGACCCTAAGCCTAGCTTCTCACAACCATTGGTCTTGTGTGAGTTTTTAGTTTTGGGACGAATGGAAGGGATCTACAATTTTATGCAGAGTCCAAACGGCCGATTGAGGCTCTTTCATGACAGTTATACTCTCGGATGTTTGTGAGACGCTCGCGAGAGGTGGCGCAGTGAAGAAAACCTTAAGTTGAAATTTATGTTTTCTCGGGACTCGAACCTGGGACTCCGAGCTTAGTAGTCCAACACACTAACCACTAAGCCACTGCGCCGACTTGATGATATCATATACAGCCGAAAGATTTGGCTCAAACGGAATCCTACACAGCCGCTTCTGGCGCAGAGAGAACTTGTCCGGACAGGTACAGGTATTCCGCTAAATTGACGAAACATTCTAGAAACATATGCCCCCTCTCTCAGCTCCTCGCCAAAGACAACTGCGAGGACAAGAAGTGTTTCTTTGGGTACAGAACAAGTACATTTTGAAACTAGCTTTCTACAAACATACTTCCTGAGGTCTTCGAATTACAGCGGTAAAACTTCACAAGAAACGCCTTTTTTGCAAGTATTTCCGGTCACTTATAAAAGCCTTGTATGTTCGCCTTTCTCAAAACAAGTATTTTTAAGAAAAGTTATTTGCTAGGCCCTCTTCTTAAAGCTGCGGATATATTTCTTCGATCGCGAGAATTTTGGATCTTATTAAGAATGGAAACGACGACGGCTTGATATTCTTTCTCTAACTGTCATTACTCAGTACTTGTTATTTTTCTGAAGGCTCTAGCTAGCCCTAGAGTCTTGAACCTGTTCTGCTAAATTCTTACAGACTTCGGAGTAGCCCAGTTTATAGTATCAGTCATCCAAACTGTTGGCGGCACCATAACATTGGTGCACTCATCCACCATAATTCTACCTTCTAAGGAACTCATGCTAGACTCTTGAGATTCATTTAGTCAGTCATTTCCGAAAGAGGTTTTGATGGTTTGCGCTTATAAGTATAGCAATTTGAGCCTGAATGAGCACTAAATAAAATCGATGTGTAGCTATTATAGCATTATTATAGCATAAGCATCCCCAAGTTGATGCTGATCAGTACCAGCGTTGCCAGGATGTGCCATTTGGCCCACTGTTTTTTATTTTGTCCCTTGGCCCGCATATCTTATTTTTTGTATTCCTTAAACAAAATATTCTAAAAAGCATACTTTCTTATTTCGTCATAAAAATTAGCAATAACCCAGTTCACATGTTGAAAGTGGCACTGAATTCATCCATTCTGACTAACGTTTCATTTTCATTTGTTCCCGTCATAACAATTCAATTAAATTTTGTTTTTTTTTTTTAAGCTTTCTCCGAAGGGTAGTGGTACGCACTTTTTGGCAATGACCCTCCGAATGGCCCTCAATATTTTTTTCTTGGCGGCAACGCTGATCAGTACCTACTCTATTCACTACAACAATTGATTTGCTACAAAAAACAAAGCTCGATCCTGACAAAATTATGAAAGTTGCGAATTCCTAATTTCGAGAACTCGAAAACGTTTGCCTTGGCTTGCAGCTTATATCCTAAGAAATATAATGTACGCAGTTTTTGTAGCTCGTGATACAGCTAAACATTTTATAATTTGACAACGACGTGGGGCAATGCCATCTGACAGAAGCGTTATGTATATACCCTTACCCAATTGCGACTGAGTTTTTTTTTCGAAGACTGATATTTGATGCCAAAGGGAGGTTCAAGTAGACTCGAAGCCACTTCTATTACATTACTTTCTGTTTTGGAACCGGCTTCGAGTCTACTTGAAGCCACTACTATTACTTGCTGTTTTGGAACCCAGACTAAATATTTTCCAAGTTTATAACCTAATGTTTAATGTTTTTAAACTCATTTTTGGAGTTACCCTCTCTTAACATTTGGTTTTATCTCTTTCTCTGAACGACTGATGTTCAGTTGTTAAGAACATCATCCGCATAAAAGTCCCGCAAAATGCAATAGATTTTTATTCAAGTCCCGATCCATTTATCTATCCTCACGACCCCAGCTTTATAGGTTGTACCTTGTAGCTCCCTTTTATCGCTTCATTTAATGTGGCACCACCCGTTATCGCTTTTATATTTCCCTTACGCATTTTATTACCATCCCTCTGCATATTATATCGCAGCGAAATTAATGCATTTCATTTTCTTCGCATTAAGCGGAGTTTCATAACCTATCCCTCAATCCCGAAAAAAAAAACAAAAAAACATTTTGCCCTCATATCCTTAATAATGAAGGTTACCCTCGCATTCGTTTCCCTGGTTATTGTTTTTCAACGGCGAGAAAGAAGTGCTGTACCCTCATCTCCTTCAGACTGTATGCTTTACGAGTATTCCATAACCCGGCCAGCAAAAAGCCGAATCTAAGAGCCGACCTTTCGAAAGGAATGCAAAAACCCTAAGAAAAAGAGCAACAAAAACATCTACACCCATTCGTTTGGATGTGCGGCAGGATCTGCTGATTCCCCGCCATTCCATTGAAGTTATTGAATATCCTGAATGGATATATTTCTTCAAAAAGCCGATATCAATATCAACTTCCAATTGGAAATCGTTCAGACGGAAAATTCAAATTTTATTTTCATTCCCAATAGATATACCCGCACCAGGGCCCTCCGCTCGACTTTGTTTATTTGTTTTTTCGGGACATTCGCTGGAATGAATTGACTTTCAAGAGTCGTTTAAAGTGTCGATTTGGGTGGTAATCGAAGTCAGAGCACAGCCTCCCCCATCCCGCATGCCCAATGAGACAACAACGAAAGACAAATAGAATAGAAAAGATGTATTTGCGTTTTGTGTATTTTAAAATTGAAATTTTTGAAAATAACAAAACCGGAGAGGTGTGTGTATGTACATTTTCTTGGCAGCAGTCCAGGCGACCGCCAATCTCTGTCTCTCAGATTTAATGTACTCGCTATTTGGCGCTGGGGTACGACGCGCTCGTAATATTGTAATAAGTTCTCCACATACATATATTAAAATTTTTGAAGTCTGAGTACAAGGTGCTCATGTGGAGAGGATACTCGGAGATATTTATTAGGTTTTTTATCTCCTTAAGGCCAGCCCCTAGCTAATTGCTTCCTGATTACAAATTTCTTAATTTCGCAGAGTTTTCTATGAGTGCGGTGGAAATAGCTACTAGGGGGATGGCTGTATAGGAGTCTTTGGCCGGTCCTTGTAATTGATGGTGATGAAAAGACGTAGGGACATTAGATGTTTATTACTTTTTCAAAAAGCGTCCGATTTTATATTTTTTTCTGGCGAATATGTTTATTTTTCACAAATAGCTAATAAAAATGTTTATAGCTTGTTTTTTTAGCATTTTATATTTTATACGAAAACAATTTAACGAGTTATGATTTTTTAAAAAGTGCCAGCTGACAAATTTCAAACAGTTTCTGTCAGATAATAGCATTTTCCAAAATATTGTAAGGCATACGTACAAATATATGTTAGTTTTGAAAGCATCATTGGCGCACAGTATAAAGGGGCTCTGAGGCGTTAGCGAACCTTGAAATATGCAGGCGTGTACAAGTAGCGGTTGAATACGGATCGAATAGCTGGCGGGCCCGGGCACTGTCTTCAAGTTCCAATTAACAGATTTACAGATTTTTTGATTTGAGGAAGAAAAGGCTTACTAGCCGCAATATAAAAAAGTGTTTCTGACAACTTGTGGAACCCATTTCATTCGCTTAGGACTTAAGTCTTTTATAAATGATTGTGTGAGTCGGAACAAAAACTGAGTGAAGAGACCGATAGCTTATATTTGACATCATATAAATTAATTTAGCGGCTTTAAATGTGAACACCTAAGTGTTAAATGAAAACTGTATGGTCCCCGATTGTTTTTGCCTCCTTGGACTCAAGGAACCCTACTGATACTCCAAGGCAGATGTATCCAACTGAGACTCGTTAAGAGATTTTTTGTTTGTGTCGGGCCATATTAAAAAATAAAATACAAAATCTAATACAATGTATAAGTAAGAAGTGTATAAAAAATATTTTATATAAGAAAAAAGCTATATATTTTTTCAAGTAGAGAAATATTATTTGGATTATCCAGAAACTTGGCATAGAAACATACAAATGCACATTAAATTGAAAGATTACTAAATTTTAATTCTACCGAGGGTCGGATCTTTGACATGGCTGCTATAAGGTCTAAGTGAATCTTTGGCAACTGATCCAATGGCTCTCATATACCTACCTTATAAACCTACTTCTGTTTTTCTGTGTTTCATCATTATTGTACTACCTCTGTCTCCTCCTTCGATAGTTGATGGAGTTCCATGGAATGAGGTCATGCTTTTATGGTCTTGACAGCTCCGTTGCAGGCGAGCGTCAGCACTTTCTGAAAAGAAAACTTAAACTTAGCGTTTGATAAAATGGGATCCAGAGTTCCAGTATTTCATTGCATAATAGGTTCTTCAATACACTGCTGGCGTTTATTTTTTTACCTCTACTCACAGAGGAACATTATAGATGCAGAACGCATCTTTAATGTTGCTCTAGCCTTTTCATAGTCTTCCGTTGAGGACGTCCCTTGCATCACTTAATTTTTAATATGAACTGATGAGACCCGTCTTCGCAATATTGTAAGTGAAATAGGCGCTCCGGGATCCAAGGTTTTTTTTCTTTTTATTCATTTGATAAAGAACCCAATCCATGCGACTTCCATTATCGAAAGAATATTTACTCTGTTATTGTACCTGCGAAAATGCGGAGCGGTTTCAGATTGCTATTTGTAAAGCAATATTAGGGATACCATCGCCGCCAGGCGCTTGTTGAATTTGAATTCTACCACAAGCTCTTAGAAAATATTCTGCGATATCGATGGATTGCCTTTCCCATTTTTGTTGTCCTTGTTGATGGAGGGACGTTAGAGCAGTACGTATTTGTACTTCATTCTCCATTCTCCAAATGTGTGTGACCATCCTCCAGATTTTGCATTGCTTGCCCCTGGGTTTGTTAAACATTTTGACTCTTTTAGAGTGTCTTCAAACACATGCAGCTCTGAATTATGATATGCTACGAAAGGTTTCATATTTAGGGCCCTGGTTGTCGTCAGGTTGGTCAGTCTTCAAATGGTCGTTGGACGCATATTCTGGTCCATTTGAATGGCTGTACAATTTTTTTTTAGTTTTTTTAATTAATATTTATCAAAAATATTAAAGCTCCCATTTGCATATGGGTAGGTGCACCTAGTTTTTACTAGTTCAATCACGCACCAAGCAGCATTGGTTCTAAAGGAAATTCCGACCCATCCTGTGCTTTTTTGATAAATTGTAATTTACAACAAACTGTCATGTACGTACAATGTATATGGACGGCAAACGGACCACATTGTTAACTTGCAGTTTAACCCACATGAATGTATGTTTTTGGACATGGACCAAAATTAATTATAAAGTCACGGCAGTCTAGTTTTCGTTTGTCATTTGTTTATGTTTTTCCATCGTACTGATTCAGTTGTGCTATACCAGCAATATTTTTAAGCAAGAACAAAATTTTGAATAACCCAAAAAAGTCGACATAAATCAGCGGTTCTTTTTTGTTTATACTCACAGAGCTGAACGGTTTGTTTTATTTGTTTTGGGTGATAATTTTTTAATAGACACAATCAGAAGCCACACTGAAGTTTTGTCATTTCAGTAAATCAGTTCAATAAACTGAGACATGTTGGGCAAGCGGTTTGTTTATGAAATGGCTTTGCGATTGAAAGTCGAAAACGGTTTTGAATATTCGAATGGTTTTGTTTTGAATTTGTATCACGTGCCGATCGCATGCTAGTGAGTCAGCTTGGCTGTCAGTGTTTACAGGAATAACTTGTAGTATATTGATTAGATAAATGAGTAACAGGCGACGCACAAACCCCTCAACCCTGTGGGAGTCCATTTGTGTTTACAAAGTGTTCGGTTCGGCGTAATACGCTTTGTAAATTTCAACAAGAAATCAGGACGAGTGTCATTGCGAACTGCTTGTGCTTTGTCCACCATCGTATAAATCCATCCTTTGCAACACCTCTTCATACAAAATGCAACAAAATTCAACTCGATAAATGGGTGCGCAATAAACGTGTCGGTATATCACCAGCTGAGTACAAAATGGCATCCACTGTTTTTTTTTTTTCTTAAATCCTCCGTAGCTGGTTTTATTGTTAAGACAAAAACGATAATCCTTTCCCGTTGGTTTGTTTGAATTTATGATTCATTGTTTTTCATCTCGGTGGTTGCCGTGATGTTAGTGGCCCCAAAACAAATGAGCAGTTTTTGTTTTCAGGATGAAATATCTATACTTCCCCCTTGGGAGATTTTTCCACACTGATTACCACCGAAAGTGGGGAGTGCTTTGTTTAATAAACTTTGCATCCTACGGGTCCGATTTTTGCGCACACACATTGTGTAAATAAACACACGTAAAATGCCAACAGAAAAGCAGGAATCAATCAATTTATTTCATTTTCTTTTTTTGTTATATAAACATCTAGTTATGATTTAGTATTACAAAAAAAAAACATTTATCTTTAATATTCGAGTTATTTTTTTAAATTCATTTAATCCACGCGTTGGCGATTTTCACAATCGAAAATCGGCGTTTTAGGTAGAAGAGCTTTTCTTTGTTTTAGTCTATCATGAGGCAAAATATTCCAAGAGGAGACAACACGTGCTGGATATGAGTTTTTTTAAGTTGATGTGATGGTCATTTTCTATTAAGCACGGTTTGTAATTCCATGTGGAATAAATCACAAGCTGCAGGGAAATTAGAAAAATTGTTTGAATTTATTAACCAACAAGACTTAAATAAACAAAAATATTAAAGTGAGTTACCGAGAAAAAGAATTCTTTGTTCTTTTGTAATTATTTTCATTGAATTTGTAATTTCAATGAATACATTACATATTTTGCTGGAGCATAAAAACGGAACAAAATATTTAAATAAGCTACATTTTGTATTTTTCGTAAAATAAATCTTTCCATGTAATTCTTGTGTGCATGGGTTCCACAAACGATTCGCGTATCTCTGAAGCCCGGTTAAGAAAATAAATAAAATCTTATCAATTTTAAATTCACAAGAAAGTGGAAACACTGTGTCTCATTGAGAGACCAAAAGTCTACTGTATATTTTAGGACGTGGACGGTTAGTGAAAAATGTGTACAATATTCCAGGGTTCAAGAATATTAATAAAAAATTTCATCGACATTGCCAATTTATTTTAAGTATTCATGTCATAAGATGTACAGCTAATTCACCTGTTTAACATCAGTTTTGGACGCCTGGCAACATCATGGAAGACTTGTATATATTGGAAAGCTTCAACTTAAGTTGCCACCAGTTAATAGAGCCGAAATCTTATTTTTAAATATAAGTCTTTAGTCGGTAAGTCAGTGTTGCGTCCGCAAGGAATAATTAGGAGTTGGCATCACCTATTTCTCAAGTCCGATTTTAAACCACTACTCAACTATCATCGCTCAACTGTCATCTGTCTGTCACTTGTTCTTCGTAACTTAAGTGGTGCACGCTGCACTTTTCTTTTTTTGTATTAATTAAATGTTATTTAGTTTTTAGAGTAAATCTTTCTTTAATAAATATTGCAACTAGAATCAGCGGCTTAATTATTCGCACGTCACACGCAAGGGTTGCAACAATCACTTTTAATGTAACTCTCTAACGTAATTCACGTTATTGATCAGAGAGTAAAAATTCAAGAATTTAAGACGCATTTTAGTAACTAAGCTTGGCTGTCAATTGTCACATCAAATATATATAACAGGGTAAAAGACATTGGTATTATTTTGACAGTACAAAACAAAAAAAAATTAAAACGATTAAGTTTATGTCGTTACCTAACTTAAATATGTAGGCACCTATTCATTTATAATTTTTGTTTTCGATATATAAAATGCACCTGCCAACAACCCGGCAACTTGGAAACCGTATAGGCTGTACGCCTTATACATTTCAAATCAAAAAACTTTAGTTTCCCGCATATGTTTGTCGTGACTCGTGAGTGATTGCTTAATTAAACAATAATTAAGCTTTCGAAATTATGAGGGTCTCTGGAAAGTACTAGAATCATTTGTCTACAATCACAGTAAATTTCATAGTTATTTTGGATCAAACTCAAGGGGTAACACCAATAATTCTTATTTTTATCAAACCGCGGATTGCGGCTATAATTTAGCTTCACTTTTGGAAATGAAGTTAGATAACCGTTTTGCATTGACAACCTTCTCAAATGATGAAATGATTCCGCTTATATAGGATTTAGAGGCAAATCTCCAACCCTTCTTTTTTTAGATATTTGTTTTTTGTAAATCCTATGCTTAAAATTATTTCAAAACAAAATTGAAAACGACTACAGGCACTTGACTGCTTGATAAATTGAATATATATAATCCCAAAGCGTCTTCGTTTGACGTATCTAAATATAGCCAAAGTATAGATAATTAATTATCTCAGCTTACCCATTATACTTAGGATGCCATAAATAATGCAAGAAATTGCAAATATTCGAGTACCATGGATGTATTGAATTCCCCGACCATAAACAGAACACGTGAGCATCCATGCGTGTTCTGGAAACGATAAGCTTTCTTGAACTTCTAAATACGAAAGAGTTATGTATGTCCACTGATAAAGAAATAACTTTAGGATCATTTTGTGTTTTCGAACATACGTGGATATGAATGGATATAAAAAAATCGCTAAATGGTTATGTTACCATTTGGCGTTTTGAAAGGTGACACAAATTTAGCTTTTTAAATGCGACAGATCGATTGACACAAGCTTGAGAACTAGCTATTATTCCGACGCACTTAATAAAAAATGTGAACGACTGTGCCGCGCTTTAGTTGTTCATCTATAAAGATGTTATATAGGTGTCAAATCAAAGAGTCACCCATTTAGGCCGCTGAGTGTACACTAAGAGTTGTATTTTCAAGTGATAAAGGAGTTAAAACAACCAAATCGCAGCTAACGTCACGCATAGTCGACAAATTCTGTAAGAAAATAGAGGAGCACCATTTGAAAACTACTTCCAATTCAATTCATTAAAAGTTTATTGAACTGCCTTGATTCAAATGTTTTTGTTCTTAAATCTGTTACTAACCGCCTCAATCCTACAACAAAGAAACTAGAACATATCGCCACCAATAACAAGAAATTAGTTTAAGATATTAAAAAAACAAAAAAATGTAAACTTTTGAAACAAAAATAATTTCTTAGAAAAACCGTCGTGAACAACTTCCTTGTAAAAGTCGCATTCGCATGAATTTTCTCACTCATTTCCGCTTTTTGAAAGAACATTTTAAAAACGTGTTTGAAAGACAGGTAAACAATTCAAGGATATCCAATATTTACGTAATTTTAATGCAATTTCCAATTTATGTCATCGACTCGAAGCAACGTCGTGTCAATAATATCAACAAATTTAGTTTCGGTCCGAGACAAAAAATCTGAAAAAAAAAAACACAAAGAAAAGCTAAAATTCTCCTGCAATGATTCGCTACGCCCTAGAACGACATTTTTTTCAAAAACTTCTTTCAGTTAACTTTTTAACTCGCTTTCTGAAGAGACATTTCAGGGAGACGCAATTTGCAACCATTTTAGGGCGAAGCAAGTGCAAGCATAGCGAGGCGCTGTTCAGGTCATGTAAAACTTAAATTTAAAAAATTCAAAACCTTTCAAAATTCTTATCAAAACCGCCCACAAAAAGTGGGGCGTGCCAGAGTTAACTCTCTGCATCTGTTTTAAACATATTTTGTCAGAACTATTTATTAATTGTCTCTATCAATTGACCTTTCGCAGGAAAAATATAAAACTTAAATTTAAAAAATTCAATACCTTTCAAAATTCTTATCAAAAACGCCCACAAAAAGTGGGGCGTGCTAGAGTTAACTCTCTGCATCTGTTTTAAACATATTTTGTCAGAACTATTTATTAATTGTCTCTATCAATTGACCTTTCGCAGGAAAAATATAAAACTTAAATTTAAAAAATTCAAAACCTTTCAAAATTCTTATCAAAAACGCCCAAACATACATCAAAGTCTTCGGGGTAAACCTAAAATGGATTGTATTTTACAGGGTGGGGTACTTAAGTTCTTTTAAAAATCTTGACGGTAGATCAAAAGTCTACTTAAAGTCAGAGTAGAATATACTGAGGTACTAACGGTACTAACACGTTATCAAATACGGAAAGACGTGCTGCGAGGCTACGAATCCGCGCAAATAACTAATACCAAGATTAAAGGTCGGTTTGGATGACCAAGTGATTTTACAAAATCAAACTCGAAAGGGATTTATTTGGAAAACTGGCAGACATTTCTGACACGGATATCAAAATGGTACGGGAATTCCTCTAAAAATCAGAAATTTCTCGAAGAACATCGGAAACAACCGGCCCTGTTGCGGTCTAAATGAATAACTCCGAATTTCCACCTAACCTTATCCAACTGTTGTCGTGCCTCTATATCACCTGCCCTTTCTATGCTGAACAGAGATCATGATCATATGCATTCACTGCTTACTGGCTTCCAAACTACCTGTCAAACGTGCAGCACCCTATATTTCGAAAAATGCACGCTCACCTCAAAGAGTACGCTGCACTATAAAGATCAAATACAGGCAATTACTCTCTTTTGTCTTATTTCATCGAAATTCCCTTCCTCCTTCCATGTTTCGTATATATGTACCTGCTCATACCACCTGAACACCATAGTCTTCCTCCGAAAAATTGATTCACTTTTCTGTTTGCTAGTTAAAAATACATTTTTTCCGAACACTGAACACCCCACGATCCGCTCCACACAAACAGAGAGCGAGAGTGAGCATCTCACTACACAGATGATTGAGTATATTTCGGTTTTCCAAATGCCCGTGTCCAACACAAGCTCGCTTTTCTTTACGTTCTGGCCACTAAACAGGCGGACAATACGTCCGTTTTTCCACCTCCGACACAATTTCAGTGCGTATGCTACCAGCGAACAGAAACGGTCTTTCAAAATATTCCTTGTTTCGGTTGCGGAGAAAAAAAAGACACCCAAACGATTTTCGAATGCAAATGGAATACGGTGCGCGACAGTGAAATTTTCGAGTTCTGAAAATGTCCGTAATGCGTTGGGACTCTTAGAATATTCGGCGCTCCCTAAAATAAATATATACAGTGCTGTGAATAGTTATAGCAAAAAAATTGTTAAAAAGAAGAAATGTAAATCATGAAATCTTTGTGAATGTGTGATATTGTGATTGTTAAACTTGTTTTCGAAAAAGTTCGCCATAAATCATATTTCTTTGTCGAAGTGTATGACACCTTTCCCCCTACTCGCTGTCTCTCTTTCTAGAAGGATTGCCAGGTTTATCTGTGACTGGAAAATTTTGTCCCCCTCCACACTTTTATTTAGTAAAGTCTATAACTTTGAATTATTTCGGAAACGTGCTCACGTGACGCCGAAAATCACTTGGAAGTCCTCCCCAATGACTGCATAGTTTATTTTGTTTAGACACTATTTACACTCTAAACAGTTTAACTGTAAGATTTATTTTAAAAGCAAATAAATAAATAAACAGAAAATTATTGAATATGGAAATCATGTTTCCCCGAACAGTATATTGATACTCGTAGGTAGGTGGAACTTGGAGCCAAGGAAAATAAAACAAATAGAGTAACGTTCCTTCGAGTCTGACTCTCAAGAGCATCCTAATGAATATTCTAAAAACCAAAGGAATTTCTCAATTAGGTGCGCTTTCCCTTTGTCTTCTGGTCTTCTTGGAAGAGGAAATAATAAAAATTTTAACGAGAAATTCAATTACAGTTTGAAAACACTGCACGGGCGTATTTCTCAAGTGGGTGCCTAATTAAAAAAAAAAAATAAAACTTATTTTCGGAGACATGAATTTACTTCTTGTTTTGATGTTGTTGTTGTTGCGCTTTGAAAAGTTATTTTTTTTTGTATGTCAAACATTTTTAAATCAATTTTCGGCTCATAATTTTAACGAAAGGTATTTTTAAGTGAAAATTGCCGAGCGGAATTTGACGTGCGTATTTTGGACACTTGTAAATTGGTTGATTTTCAAATTGAGAGAAGCGGTGGTACAAACTGAAGGGGGTTCCTTGCCGTTTTACTACCAAACAGACACTCGTTCTTTGGTTTGGTGGTGATGAAATTCTGATATGATTTATTGTTCTTAATGGTCAGCGGTGAAGAATTACTTTACCAGCGCGGTTGGCAAGAGACACTTTAACTACTACACCACGAGTCTCGTAAACAGATTTTTTTTTTGGCTTAAAAACAGATTTTTAAAGTTGCACTTACATAGATTTTACAAAGCCTCAGTGTAATAACTGTTATAAATTATGCAAACTTTAAAATAACCTATGGAACCGAAGTAGTTTCTATATGACATAAATCTTTATGCCGTGCTATAACTATGGTTCAGAAATTTATTTTAAATACCAGGCGCACAGCTATTAGCAACGATCACCGGTCTTTTTTGCCCGACGAAACCTTTTTCCATGTTGCGGTTAGATAGAATGCCTTTTAGTGAGTCTTTTGCACTTGGCGCAAGCCCAGAATAGGATACTTGGAAGTCTGATTGATCTTTGCTGTTCATTCGGAAATCATCATTCATTTCATTGATGATCGTATACTCGTATGGAGAGTCCACTTAAGCAGCTCATACCTTCTACCCTTATAATAAAAAGACTAGGCATTTAGTTTTAGAATTATAATTGTGATACTATTTATTATTTCAGTAGAAATAAAAAAATCAAAAAGTTTTTGAAACTACAAATACAGCTATATGGCAAAATGTTTGTCATTTTACTTTTAAAAATTTATAAATGGAAGTGTGCTTTTATTTAAAAATATTCCTATTTGAATCAAGATTGATATAGATTTTATTTACGCATTCAAGTTTCCTGACAAACATGTGTTGGAGAAATTATTAGAACATTGTATTGGTGCCTGACCGGTTGACAATGATCGATCTTATTTTATTATTAAAATGCTTTAAATAGCAACCGAAAATTGTTTTGGTTTTGGATTATTCGATCTCTGAAATACGCGGTCGCTGTATCAATAGAAAGCGAGTTTCCTTCTTCTTGGTACATTATACACGAATGTTGGTAGTTAAAGTGTAGGTATAATTCATGAAAAGGTCTAAAAGGGTTCGCTATGCCGGCTGTATCTACATAATAATCCGATCTTTGCTCAGGGAATCTCACCACAAAAGCTACTAGGGTCTTACAAACTATTGCCTTCTGTGCTATTCGATCAGTTGTTTGACTTTCTCATACAGGCTCTTTTATATCATTAGGAAATTTTTCATTAAGAGCTCCGCACTCATTATTTCAAATTTAGCAGATTTTCTTATAAGCGAACATTTTCAGTTCAAAGGACGATTGGCGCCGTCAGTTTTGGAGCCCATGATCATTCAAATGTCTTTCAAAAAATGTACTACTAGAGTCAAGGAGTTATTTATAATTTATTATTTGTCTTTTCCCTCGTCAGAAAATGGGGAACACCATCACCTTGGCGTAAACCAACTAACCAACCCAGAGTCAAGGCTCTGAGCCCATTTTTAAAGGCTTTGTTGCATTAGTCGGCCAATCGATCGGCAATTTGGTCGATCGATTTTGGTTCTGAGGTCGTCCTGAGTCTCTTGTTAATTGGAAATTATAGACACATTATAAGGCCCCATTGAAAAATGTTCTGTGGAATTAAATCGAGGATGGTGACAGTGGCCATTCTAGAGATAACTTCTACTTCAACAACTTGGCAGAAGGGCTGTCAAGATAAAACTTTATTTTACACCAATAAACGCATTTAACCAAAATTACATCCACTATTTTGAATGAGGTCGCTTCTCACCTTTAGAAGCCACTTTAAGGAATGTCTTCTTATACCGCATTGCAGCTCTGGGTCGGCCTCGGCATTCTTGTAGATCGCACCATGGCTTCGATAGCTGTTTTTACGGCAACAGCTCAAATTTTTTTGATGATTTTTCACACCGAGAAGCAGAACGGTTTTTTTAGATCGAAAACTGCTTCATATTTCTAAAAACTTTGATAGAGCTTGGTATGAAGATCTTTTGCTAAGAGATCTTCCCAAGCTCCATTGCACACCCAATGTTTGATTCCATAAAACAACAAATGTAGCTTCGTCGGGCTGGCAGAGGGTTCAATCCCAAACCTTATGTTATGTTACAATATATATAGCTTTTTACGGATTACAAACGGATTCGAACGGCTATAAATCTAGTTCACAATACAAATGGGAGCTTTGTTTTGTTTGTCTTTTTTTAGTTTTAGAAGCGACCTGCTGTCGGTAACTTCTACTCAAAAACAGCGTTTTGCTGATGAACACATTCAAATTCTATACCCTGATCTATTGCCTTTGAATTAGAATTGCAACATTATGTCAAACTTGTTCAGTTCCAACCTAGACCGCAATCGAGCTGATCTGAGGTTTTTCTACTGCTCTTTCGTAATCCTTCTGTTCAAATTTGGTGCTGAAAAAAAAACCATAACATCCATTAAAATATGATTACATTCGCAAATGACTTGTGTATACATAAAAGTTCAACATGTCTCCTTACACCTCCTCGAGCCATTTGGCGTGTAATCTTGGAGAAGATAAAACAAACATTGCTCACTGCGGCCGATTGGTTACTCGTCCTCGTGATAGATTTTAATTGCAAAAATATATTCCAATTGATGATGAAATCAAAGAGTCAATGATTTTGCGTTGAATTGCGATGCACTGCGGTAAGCAAGTGCGAAAATTCGCTGACCTCAACTCGTTTCGTTTACATTGAAAATGCTTTCGGCGAGCTCACTTCTGTTGGGTATTGCAGCAGCCGGCTTCTTAATCTTTGTTTACTTCGTTTGGTAATTTTTTTACTGCGGGAATCATATTACAAGCCTTAAAACGATTTAACTACTAAAACGAGTAACTAGTTGAACCTAAAGTTTTAATGCCTGTAACGACTTTTTTTTTTTGATTGTATGTAGAATTTTCGGCGCAGTGGTTAGTGTGTTGGACTACTGAGCGAAGGGTTTCAGGTTCTAATCCCGTAAAAACTCAAATTCCATCTTAAGGTTTTCTTTCCATACGCAAACGTCTAACAAACATTCGAGAGTATAACCGTCATGAAAGAGCTTCTCAAATATCCGTTTGGGCTCGGCATACAAAGATCTCGTCCATTCGTATCAAAAACAAGAAACTCACACTAAACGAATGGTTGTGAAAAGCTAGGCCTAAGGTCCTTTACCTATTCCGCCAAATATTTATTTATTACATTACCGCATCACCTTCAAACCTCTTACCAAATTTGTAGGAATTTCTCACCTTAGAGCCCTTCAACATGGAGCAACAGAAAGCCAATTCCACTCTTTTGGTCATAAGTCAGAAACATAGAATGATTACACAATTTTTGTGGTCACATTAGGTCTCCAAGGTTTCAGGAAATAAATATAACTAGAAACCCTTATTCAAGCATTGGAAGTGGATGAGTTTGCTTCTAAATTCTGCCACAGAAGTCTTTCTCCGAGTCATAACAACTTGCGAATAATTTAGGTTTGGATTTAGGTTCAAAGAACATCATATACGGAAGTTGACTTCATTGTTTAAAAATATTTATAAACAGGTTTCATAGGGAAGCTTTGTTTTGTTTCTCTTTCTTATTTTTAAAAGCGATCAGTTGTCTGCAACTTGTGTTCAAATGGGATGGTAAAATTCATAGCCCCTTTCATATAGAAGCTCAAAAAAATGTCGATACTTGGTCAAATCATCAGGACAGACTAACAGTTTTCAAGTAGATAATACTGACCTACTCCAACTTCTACCTTGCTTTTTCGATAGTCTTTTCGGGTTAACCAAACGCCTTTGGGATTGTATTCCGAAACGTATTAACCGTGCGCCTACAAATCTCTATTCAGTTCTCAATTCGACTCCATCTCGAACAGTAGCTGTCAAAATTTGATCAAAGTTCTCTATCCCGGCCACTTACTCAACGACTTAGACCTTGAACATACTACAAAATTTCTCTGTTCGGTTCATATCAAATAATTCACCTGCCCTCGTAAACATCTTTTGTTATATATACGTTTGCCCGAATAATACCGCCCACTGAGCCCCACTTGCAGAGCTGCCCAGCGTGCAAAGTTGTGTGCCGAGAGTTGAAGGTGTTTCCTTGTGGCTGCTGTTGCAATACTCATAACTTATAACAAATATTCTCCGAAAAACAAGTTTATTCATATCATTAGAGACATTTTGTCACCATCGCGATCCTGAGCAAAGCCTGACCCTCTTCAAATACAGAGACCGCCTGTCTCCGTTCATTTCGTGATGTTGCGCAAGTAATCTATTTTTGGCGATTCATGTTGAAATGATTTGTGCCGACTGACGACGTGATGTCGCTGTCATCGAAAACGGGAACAAACCACTTATGCATGATGAATGTTCCCGAACAAAATTCTATCAGTCGGCGGGCAGTATGAACAGTCCTTGAAACTGATATAGGATGTTCTATATCCAACAGATGGGGGTGCACTAGCAAAAGCAACTAGCGTCATGAGAAATTGCGGTACCCGTGCGGACATAAAATATTATAAAATGTTTTTCCAGCAATTTTCGCAAAATAAATAAATATTTTTTTTTTTTTTGTTTACTCCGCGAGGGGGCGTGTGTTTGGAGGAACCATATCCTCCCGTGAAGTTGTAGCGACTTGAATAATATATTTCCCTCTCTTGTTGTTTACGTTTCACCACGCTGCTGGCATAAATGTAGACTTTGTCTGGTTAAACAAGCCTCCGCACTTCCTTCAATCGCTGAGGATGTTTTTGTATCTCATTGTTGCCTTAGTTGTATCTGAATTGAGGCAGGGGGGTCGTTGTTTGTTTAGATTGTAGTTATGGCAGAGGGTGCAAAGGTGGCTTCCACGATATTGCCCTTGAGAGCGCGAACGAAAACAAGATTAATGATCCGACGTCCTGTGTGTGTGTGCTAATCTAGGTTAAAAAGCCCGATCCAGATGGGCTGCCCGAGTCGTTATTAATTGTCCAAATCATAGTTGTAGCGAAAACAAGACCTTGCACAAGGAGGAGTGAACAATCGCACCGAAGGTCTTTATTTGTGTAAACAGTTTTCTGGAAAGTGCGCGACAAAACGTCGCCCTGAAGTGTACGTTAAGTGTGCCAGTGCCATGATGAAGCATGAGAGTGTGATGACAACGACACCGATTCCCATTGACATGTCAATGACATCGAAGCGTCGCAACAATGACATGATCCGGTGCATCAATGACGTGTGGCGGCATAAGAATGTCAATACGAACGTGTCCGCGAGTGCGCCGAAAAGCCCCATTACAAAGGCTTTCGATTTTCTGCCCTGGTCGCGCAGCAAAAAACAACAACAACAACAGCAGCAGCAGCATCCTCAAGAAGAAAAAAAGGACCCGACACACTATCAGAAGAACATATTCCGCAACGGGGGCGGCATAATCCGGGACATTCTGAGTGACAGGCTTAACAAGGACCGCGCGAGAGATACCAGCCTCAGTCGAGCCGACGTCAAGCGTGTGCAGAAAAAATCCAAGCAGATATCGCGCAATAAAAGTCTAGACATTAACGAGCTGATTAACACCGTCGAAAACGATCCGAGGGTGGATAAGAAGCAAGACGTCAGAAGTCAATTCATGGACGATACTTTCATTGATACAATTTCCCGAGCCAAATCCGAGGACGACGGCAGGGTGGTGGGCGAAAAGTTAGGCAACGGCTACCATCATCACAATGGCAAGCACATTTTATTCAACGACGAAAACGTAGTGTATCTGATTAAGAACGAAGTTCCTGTAGCGAAGCGAGCGGGGAGAAGCACATCCCGGCAGGATGAAAATCCCAGAAGTATCTCGCATACAAGAGGCAGTAGCAGCCCTCGCCTGAGTGGCGGTAATGAGGGCGGAAATATTGTTAAGGCACGTCTTAAGTTCAAGAAATTGTCCCCGGAAGTGAACAATACAATCGCGCCAACATCTGGCAAAGTTATGACAAAGGGCGGTGGAGGCACAGCCCCACCAGCCTCACCATCGTCGTTGTCATCATCGTCCTCGTCATCGGCATCAACGGCGGTAGCAGCTGAGGGTGGTGGCGCAAACAAACGAGGCATCCTTCATAGGCAAAACACAAACCCGGGTATTGTCAGCACCCTGGCCACCCCCACACTGTTGGACAAAAGCGAAACGTATGGCTCACAAGTGCGGCGCAGAAAGTCCTTCAACGACACAAACTTCGAGAATAACAACAATAGTAGTTCCAGCAGTTTAGCTGGTGTCGGCGGAGGTGTAGCTGGTGATGAAAGACCCAAATCGGATAAGCCACGAAAGAAACTCTCGTTCCGGGAACCGATTGTTTCGCCCCGGTGTGTGGTGAAACGGCAGACTTCACCGCAGCAATTCAACACATCCGAGGATAAATCCAGTCGAGTGTTTGATAATAAATATACGAATGCGGCTGCTACCGCATCGCCAAATAGCGGTGCGGTTGGCTGTGGAAACGGAAGTGGTTATGCTACTGCCGATTTAGAGGTAAAGCAGTAAGCACACGCCAACAGCTTTATGTTGCCTTTCAAATAGAGATCTTTGGGTGGGATTAATTGAAATTAATTAAACACATTTTTTATCCCTTGCAAATGCTTAAATGGATTTTCTGTTCTTTTCGTTTCAGTCACAAGCCATGCGTATTGTTAGGACCGTAGGACAAGCGTTCGAAGTATGTCACAAATTTAACCTTCATAAGAATTCCTTAGATAATAACGAAGAACGATCGGACGCATCGTCTGATCTACTGGATGTTGAGCATACATCGGAGCAACTGAGTGATGATGATTTATCCAAAAAAGGTGAGTTTTTACTATTTTACAAAGTTCTGCTCGAAAGTGAAGTAAATTCCCATTGGAACTTAATTCTTGTCACATATGTAAAATAATCCAATCATAGTCAAGTTAGTAACAAATAATTCGAGTGGATTCTTTAAAAGCTAAGCTACCGAAAAACTGTCATCCTATGGGCACTATGAACGGGAAATCTTTTCAACAAATTCGAAAGCCTTTAGACCAACCTAGTAAGGTGTGCACTGAGTGCTGGAAAAGTAATATTTTATGAGAGTCCACTTTACAGAAGTTCTTGGTATCCCAATTCCCAATTAATCATAAATATTAATTTCAGATATAGTTCAGTTTCTTCTACCAATGGCGGTTTTTTTTTCTGAAAGATCTTCAAACACAGACCTCTTTATTTTCTTTTTCCCAATGTTGTTCCAATTTTCTAGTTCAATTGTTTTTTTTTTAGCATGTGTGGCATTGCTTATCTGAAGCAAGTACGAACAGATTAATAGACTTTTTAACTAAAAAGGTGACCCTCCCGGTGTTGTCCATCCAAAGACCGTTTTTCAGAAGGAGACTGTACTTTAAAATAGAATTTGGGTGAAGAACATTGAAGACGAAAAGTTCTACCCAAGCGATCCGTTGCAAATTTCTGGTCTTCCAAGTATTTTACGCCAGCAATTCAAATTCTGAGTCTTTTTTTGCTGCTAAAAGGCAAAGAGCTCTCGAGAAAAATTTCGGTCCCTAGGTTTTTATCAGAAATAACCTAAACAACAGTTTAACAGAAAAACCAACAAAATTGGTTTAGCAATTTGGTCAGTCTTTCTTGTCTTCTTGTGTATACTTGGCATAAACTTTTTTAACTTTTTCTTCAAGCTTTGGACCTTGGCTTAGTTGGGGCACATCTACAGGAAAAATAGGAATTTTAATGCTATCATTGAGCATTCCCCAAATTATTTTTCAGTTCTTAGCTATAAGCTACTGTGTCCACTTCCTTAACTTTAACGGTTAAGGAAATGTTTATCAAAGTTCCTTTCTGGTAGCCTCTAGCCGAAACTGGAATTCATAATCTAACTCATAAATTATGGGTGCATAACGATTATAACAAAAGTGAGCAAGTTACGTACGACCCAGTCGTGCACATTTGTATTTTGTGACGAGCTTCTCAAGCAGTTTTGAGAAATGGACTTTTTTTCTTAGGTCAACGGATATCTAGAGTAATGCCAGAAAGACTAAGGACTGTCAAATCAAGTTTTTTTTTTATATTTTGGAGAACTTGCCTCTACACAATGGGATTACTAATAAGTAATAACCATTTCTAACCTTCACCTTATTTATTGAGTAGGTCGTCATAGATAATTTTATATAAAAAATGTCATCATTGTCGTAAAATTTGGCTTGAACATTAAAAATTATATTTTATCAGTACCGCTTCTTCTTCATATGCTGCCTTATCAAAGTGTCCAATCATTGACATAGAAACCGGTCTAAAGCCTGTTTAGCTGAGCTTACCTTTCTTATTGACTTTGGGCTTTAATCGTTCGTTTCTCTCATGTTATCTAAAATCTAAAATTTGGTCAATAAGTTATCGAATAAAAATGACCTACAGCTTTATGTCGAATTCGATTCTCGAAGAATAGTATTAAAGAATGAAAAGCTTCTTGAATTCCAGCGGTTGGATTTAGACCTTTCCCTTCAAGACCCAGTTCTAATAGGTTGTGGTAACAATATGGCCCGCAAGTAGTATATCTTACAAGACAATACGGCTTACGAAACCTTCTAAAAAAACTCTAGCCAACTTTTGAAAGTGCCGACTAAAATATGTTTGATCATCCCTTATTTGAATCAGAAAGTCGATTTCCTTAGGTCCTTTAAAGTAAGAAAAACATCTTTATAAAGAAAGTAGAATCTAGTTCGACTTACATTTTGTTGGATAGGAGAATCAAAACTATTTTTTGTAGAATGTTGCTGCCAAAGCAAAGTACCACTTTAAGTTGATGGACTTGCCTTAACCCCTAGCTGGAGTCAGACCTTGGAAACTAATACGGTGAACCCTGAACATCTAAGCTTTTCACTGATCACTGATTCACCATTTTAGCAAAGAAATTATTTTACTTACAATACACTGGTAGATTTTGTTAATTTTAGTTCGGTAATTTAATTGCATGAGAGTAATCCAGCTTAAGCCAATGCGCTTTACTCACTTGCCTGCCGTGAACATAGCAGAATCCATCATCGGTTCATTGTGATCCTTTGTTTGGATTTTCGTCCATTTTTGACACTTGCTTAAGCAAACATAATTTAAAGAATAAAAGTCATATCAACCAGCTTATAGACTTGTTTATAATTTCTTCAATCAAGCCTTACATTTTTTTTAAATGTTCCATAAAAATGCTTATCACTCAAATAGCGCTCAGAAATTAGCCATACCACTAGTTAATTTCACATGTCTATTCATCATAAACTATTACAGGACCCAATTACTCATTGCCTCGAGTGGCTGCCAAAATGTCGATAATTACGAGCAAGTACACTGTCCCCTATGAGCACGCAAAATCAAAAAAAAGGCTAACACTTTCAAAAGCCAGTATTTTGCACCCGGTGATAGCCCCGCACAAAATCGAAATCGGAGAGCACCTGCTTCTTGGCGAATCCTTGAAATTAAAATCTCATCGACCAGCACCCGGTAATTGAGCACATTCGTAGGCAAGCTCATTTACCCCACGTCCGTATCATTGCTAAGGTGATTCGACCCCCACCGATCGGTTCAATGATAAACTACACTCGACGAGCAGCGTATCCTTAAATATCGTATAACAAAAGTGTTCCAATGAATTGTCTCACCACACGTTGCATACTTTTTTCTCATCACAAAGCAGTTTATCATCAAAATAGAATCGTTTCTAAATAAACAAAATTTCATAAGACTAACACACAAAAAAAAAAAAAAAAACACAAACTCTAGACACGAAGATTAAAAAAATCAAACCAGAGGCAACAGCACTTTGTCGGTAGTATCTTCGTAAAAAGTATCTCTTCAGCGTATTTGAGCAATACCCCAAGCAATGAGTTCGTTATTTTTTTTTGAGAGCAAGGTGGCCTTTGACGTCACTATTGGCCGCCTATAATCGACGACATCATTATCAAGCCAGAAATAAATCTCCTGTGGGCCATCGCACGACATACTGCGAGCAACCAAGCCGACCGATGCTATATTTCATGTGATATTTTTCGAACATATAGCTGAGCGCGATTAAAAATATAAATAAACAAATGAAACACACTTGTGCAGCGGTCGTTGGATACGAGCAATTGATGTTGTGCAGAGATCAGTTTCTGTTGTTCCGAATTGTGATTATGGCCACAGTTACATGTTGACTCGAATTTGTGGGGTCAGGCTGCACACACCCTACTAGTCGGCAACTATTCGATTCCATTGGCAGCGGGTGTGATTATTATTATCGTTAAAGAGCCCCACCGAGTTGTGTCATGGCGGCGAATTTAGATTTTGTATCCGAATGTTTTTGTTCGCCTCTTCGTGGCGATAGACGGAATCGTAAAAATCCCAAATGATCTGTTTTGTGTCATTAAATTTTCAGTGTTTCTTTCTGATATTGGGATGTTTTATTCAAACAAATTGCGAACTTTGTGCTCGGCTTTGTGGATTTCGTAAGAGTCAAACAATGTGTACACAGATGAGAGGATTTAAAGACGCAAGCGAATCGGTTTCAAGTTTATTGCCATTTAAAATGCTTAAAACTTAATTGCTTATATAAATTTCATATAACAAATCAACTTAGATATATGGGCTGGCTTGCTTTTTTGGCAGTAAGTTGAGGGACGCAGACAGGTTAGGTTAGGTTAGTGGGTTGACAGGACAAGAGAAACCTGTACGTGCCACACTTAGATCAATGTAGATCCGTTGTGATGCCCCACGGGTTTATGATCCCCATACACTGGAAACCTATGAAAAACCTACGGATTAGTAAACCACCCCGTTTTATTTATAAATTTAAGTAGGTCGTTAATAGACCTGTCTGAAAGTTCTACTAAATCCTCGAAGAAGTAACTGCCATGGATTTTATTTCTTATGTGGCGACTGGCGACATACTGATATAGTTTTTAAAGCAAAACAACAGTTGTACCAAAAACTAAATTAAAGAGTCGACTTTAAAACTACATTTGGATCAAAATGCCCTCTAAAAATAGGCGTGACAACACACTGTGTTGAAGTAGTACACCAAAAAAAGGTTTTTTGCGCACCCACCTTTCGGGGCACCCTCTTTTGTCACAAATAAACAGAAAATTGCAGGCGAACAAAGGCATAGGTAAAGGTTTTGGGTAAATTCAATGGTCAAGGTGAAATTGAGGAACAGAGATTGATAGTCCGCCAAATAAATAAATAATGACAAAAAAATTCTAAGGCCTGTAAATTAACAAAACCGTTTTTGATTGACTGTAATTTACTTTTACTATATTGACGATAATTATGTTCTGCGGCCACAGCATAAAGACTCATTTGTGATTCGCTTTGAATTCTTTGACTTTCTCTTCCTAACCAGCTTCAAATAAATCAAATCCATCTCTTTTAATTGTTCATGGCTGAGTGAGACACTTGCTGGCTGAAGCGAAAAAAAGACAATTCACGTGGAGTTGCCAAGACACCCGTTCCTATTAAACAGTTGCTAAAAATATCCACTTTGAGAATAGTTAGAAGCTTCTGTCTGTCTAATTTATAGACTTCGCCAACACTCGTGCTAAGGAAACAGTCTCGTAAATTAAAATGCAAATTCTGAGAAATTTGGAATGCGAACTACCGCATAATAAAATTATTCATTTTTAATTGTCAAAATTTTAATAAAGTCAAATGCTATTTTATACGACATAGAAATTTCTTTCTTTTGGCTATCTATTTGTAAGTGTGAAAGTATGAAAACCGCGATTGGTACTGTAGAAATAATCGAAACTACAAAACGCAAATTTTGAAATAAATTCAATTGGCGCCAAATATTTGCGATTAATTTGGAAAATTGTTTTGAATACCCCTAAATCACAATACAATTACCGAGTTATATTTAATTATTCAATCTTTTTCTGCCCTTGGGTAATTTAAAGAAAAAAAATACAAAATACACTCGTAACAATTTAAAAACTCGCACCTAATCACGTAGCAATTGGTTAAATTTCACTTTACCAATTACTGAGCACTTCTCAAACCATTATTTATAATTGGCCAATATTTTATAGAGCAATTTATCCAGCATACATAAAGTATCTACTAAATTAGATATTTTATAATTATGCGTACGTTCTTGAACTTTAACAAAGCGATCCGAAAAAGATATTGTGTTAAATGGGGAGACTGAAAATAAAACAAGCAAATAATTGAATGTTATTAATGGTATTGTTGAAATTGGTTACAAAAATAACTATTTTCAGCAATTGTGAATTTTATAAATAAAGTCTCTGTTGAAAATATTTATACAAGTGATTTTCGTTTACAATTTGTTTGAGCATTTAACGACCGTCAGTGATGAGCACTGTTGTCTGAAATTTATTTATTTGGTCTTGTTTCCGATGGTATCCTTAAAGAGATTGCTTTTATTTTGAAATTTCTTAAACAAAAGTTAATACTTTCGCAAAAGCTATTGCTAAATATAATTTTGCTTGTGAAGTATTCTGAGGACAGAAACTGTGAAACGATTTCGAAATATGCATGTGCTATTAACAGCCATCTTAAAAGTTCACAATTGCAATATTTTTCTGTATATAAAAGAGCTATTGTGATCTACAAAAAATTATGTCACCGCAATGTCCGCATAGTTTCCCAAAGTGGTCGCTAATTTCTAAACTTGATTCGGGGATATTCTAAGTGTTAATATCAGAATGGGTTTTAGATTCCTTTTCGGATGCAATCACAGTAGCAATAAAAACAACGATCTTGCCAAGTGAACGCTAGACCTAAGATTTACAGCCCCACTGAAGATTGAGATAAGCTTCGAATTTTTATCCTGGCTTCTGTTAACTCTTCGGCTTGTACATACGGCTATTTGAAGTTATTGCTTTTGTCATTATTATTCTGAACGTGTCGTTAGCATGTACAATTGTAGTAGAATTATAGATGTCACCTGGGTTGGTTCGGAAGGAACGTGCAAAAACAACCTAAGTGCACTTAGTATAGTTTTGAGTTATAAGTACCGTCAGAATCCCAATTTCGTGCTGTTATTTTTTAAATTTTGTTCATTCAAATAACCGAAAACCTTAAAAACAGAGCTAAAATTGCCTAAACTTATCAAACAACTTTAAACGCCTCTTCTAAATGCACTTAGTATATTCTTGCACGGGGCCATCGAACGAGTTACCACCATATTTTAATGCGCATCAAAAATCCACCCGTTTATTGAGCTACTGATTTTAGATCCATTTTGACAACGGTCGCAAATTTGTGTCTGAGGTTCGAAAGAGGCCGCAAGCTTAGTCATTTTTACTTCAGATATTTAACCTAGGGCGCTAGTCATCTCGCTCGATATTTGTTTTGAGCCCAATGGTACGATCACCCAAAGAAGTCACCCAGGCGACATACTGACAACCTGTCATAGGGTTGTCAGAATTGTCATCATGTGTAAGCCTCTCATCGGGAGCTCAAAATTTGTCATTCAATAGTGATTTATACATTTTTGTACTCGATGCACTAACTACTGGCATATATCTAATATCCGAATGATAGGGATGACAGATGTGTGTGACTATTTGATCACCTAATGTCATCGCTTGTCATTATTGACTTGTTTAAGTAGGATATCATCCGAATGACAATTTTTCACAAATGACTGTCATCCAAGTCATAGGATGACACGTTTTATCCCAGTTCATGTTCTATGTGCGAATGATTGCGAACCAAGTACTAGTCCATGTGCGAACCGTGTGTGACGGCGCAATTATTTTCACAACACTCTAAAATTTGTTTTCAAGACCACGCTTCGCACTTGCACACAATCATCTGCAACTTTCGCAGACCGAAGGTGAACGCCACGAGCTTGTCAATAATGACTTTTTGAGTTCCAGGCAATCATTAATATGGAAAAGCAAACAAATAACAAATCACCGGAATTATCATTGTTTTTTAAATATACGAATTTTTATTTTGCACGAAAAGTAATCTGCTCTTTAAAAAAAAAATTTCACCGAGTAAACGCACGCTTTTCCTGAATGCAATATTTTATTTACTTCTGTTTTTATACCTACAATTTCATATTCGCCATCGTCCGGATGTGTTTAAATTTGCAATAACCAACACGGTTTTGTAAAAAAACAGATCCACTGTTACTAATCTTCTCCTTTTTACAAATTTTGTTATAAGTGAGATATTGTGAGGGTAATCAGGTCGATGCCATTTACACTGATTTCAGTAAAGCGTTTGACCGAGTTGACCACAAGCTTCTTCTTTACAAATTTGAACGTGTATGGTTCCCTGCAGTGTTTCTTAGATGGCTATCATTCTATTTAGGAAACAGATACCAATTTGTTAAGTTTCGAGGACACTTATCGAAAGAAAGAAAAGTCCCTCAAGGTAGTCACATAGGTTCACTCTTATTTATATTATTCGTTAATGATGTTGTAAAATTTGTTCCACATTACCATATCCTGGTGTTTGACGATGATTTTAAATACTTTTGATAGATTGAATGCACATCTGCAAAAACACTAAAAACTACTTGTCCCTTAACGTAAGTAAATATTCGGTCATTACTTTTTCCCGTCGAACCTCGCCTTTCATTCACACTTATTCTTTCGACAGTAATGTTATTCCGCGTGTGACTTTGATAAAAGATTTAGGGATTGTGTTAGATGGTAAGCTATCCTACATTTACCACTATAAATACATCACAAATAAAGCCAATATACCATGGGGAATGCTTAAACGTTATGCTAGGGTGTTCACCGAACCCTATGCTCTAGAAATTTTATATTTGACGTTTGTTCGATCGCTCTTGGAATATGTGTCCAGTGTTTGGTGTCCATACTACAATACTCATGTTGTAAGAATCGAAGCTATTCAAAAAAGATTTCTTAGGTTTGCCCTCAGACGTCTTCCTTGGTCTGATATTAATAACTTACATCCTTATTCAGTTCGATTTCAACTTATAGAACTCAAGTCCCTTGAGGTTAGCAGAAAGGTGTCAAGAGTTGTTTTTCTTCACAGAATACTTATTGGGGAGATTCACTGTTCTGATATTTTAAGTCTTTTAGGTCTTGATGTTCCATCACTTAATTTGCGTAATAACAGACTCTTTTATATTCCTCGTTCTCGTACTAATTACGGTAGATGCTCCTCTTTAAATGGTTTAATGTTATTGTATAATGATTGTGCTTATTTAATTGAAAATAATTTGACAATACCATTAATATAATCCATTTTGTTAATTTTTTTCCAGTTGCTATTTTATTGCTCAAATTTTAATTAGTTTTATACTTGCATTTTGTTTTTTTGATTCTGTATTATTTTTTTTATACATAACTTTTCCTCAATTTTAGTCTTTTTTTCATTTGTACTGTGCTACTTATTTTAAATTCAAAATTTTCAGGCCTAGTACCTTATTGACAAACAAAAAAAATAAATAAACTATCATAATGGGATAGGGACCTGGCACAATCTGCCCAACAAAAAAATATGAATAAAGCGTTGTTGTGTTTAAGGCAGTAGAAGTGGTTCTTATCTATTTGCCTTTGCCTATTTATACTTGTAAATATATAAAACTAAGGTTGTTCCTTTGTAATGGCCTGGTAGTGACGCTCTTTGCTAAGCTAGGAAACGTCCTATTTCTATTCATTGTAGTAATAATTAAAACATGGAGATCCGCGAAACCGTAGCTCTTCAGCAGCAATATTTTAAATTTCCATCCACATGTAAATATCTTGTTTTATTGTTCATGATCTAACAACAACCATTTTTGTATTTACAGAACAAATCGCAGTCACGCCTGATATTAGCCTGCCGCAAAGACCTAATCATCTAGAATTAACACCCCAACTCAGCAGTAACAATCGGAAATCACCTTGTGCACTCGTAAGTATTGCTTTTCTAATGAGTTTTAATTATCGTACGTCGGCCCGACTTCCTCTTGCGATTTCGAAATCGTTGTACCAGCAAATTGCGTCTTTCCGTAATTTTAGACCAGCTCTCCTTGCCGCACTGAATAGGGGAAGACTCTCAATCTCCATTCGCACTGACCGTGCCAGAGTTGAAGAATACAAAATTTAAATACACTCTCTGTATGAGTATTTACACACATTCAACGGCGTACGTAACTGACAAGCTGCCGCGGCGACATTTAATGTTCTCTGTCTGGCCGAGCGCTGAGAGTAACGTCTTCATGGATTCGGACTCTATACGTTTCCCATGCTGTTCTGCCCCTGCGGCAGCTGCACAATACAGAAGCGTGTCTAAAAATATGATACGCCGATGGATGAATAAAACAAATATGATTGTTTGGCGTTTATGGCATTTTGTGTGTGTCCTACCATTATTTAAATACATTTTCAAGTCTTCTACGCTGTGTAGCTGTCCATGACTTTGACCATACACCAATTGCGACTTGCCGAAGCCATTTTCAATGTAACTTGCAACACGACGGTGTGTAATGTAATGCATCCGAGCGTTCCAACGCTCGCTATTGTAAACATTTTCGAAAAGTACTCGTTTTATTCAAAAAATGTGCAACAGCGTGTTTGAAAAACTTCTTCCCGGCACCGTGTAAACAAGCCAGGAGAACACAGCGTGCCAACGAGTACTTTGATGTCTTGGCTATGCATCGTCCAGGAGCAGCGATATTTTCCAAAATATTTTTTGAAACAATTTTTCTTTTTTTAAACATCATCTTTGCTCGCGCTCAGTGCGGAGACGACACTCCGCAGCATATGGTGTGGAGGCGCCGCAAATAGACACTTGTGCTGAGTTTTTTTTTTACTCATTTTCGTTGAAATTAGCTTTTTTAGCAATTAGCATGATGTATGTGTATGCAAATTTAAATATATTTTTTTTTTTCTGACAATTTGTTGATTGATGAAATAAATTACTTCTAACTCGGGGTGCATGATGTTGTGGGTGATTTGGTATTTAAGATATTTCGGTGTTTTTTTATTTTTTTTTTTGTTTTTTTGAAAACATGGACCATTTGTGTTTGGATGGGAATGTGTGTTTTATATTTTAATTTTGAATTGAATTGAATTGTTAGGATGAAAGTGAGGCAATCTGCGTGGATTGATGATGAATGTCTATTTCGAAGTAATAAACTTGGGAGGTGTTGAAGACTTAAATTGGTGTGAAGTGAAAGGAAACACCGCGTATCAAAGGCGAGGAGAGTTTATGAGCGGGAATAATAAAGTTCAAGGTAGGTCGATGTGATTAGTTGCTCACGCGTAATTTGGAAAATGCATCGATTCGAATTGGGAGGCAAGAGTTTCCTGCAGTTGCATTTTTCAAGCGAATAGTTGGCGGGTAAATTTTGGGAAAAACATGTAAGAAAAGTCGATAAAGCGGAGAACTGATGATGAAGTGATATTGTGAGACAGGGAGGGCAAAATCAGATTTTGAAGTGAGACTGGCGTGAACCATACTAGTAGAGCTATCATAGTTCATGGTTAAGATTATTACCACATCGGTTTAAGAACAATTTAAAAAGAAGGAAGCGTGGTAGTACAATGAAAGTTTTCCTTTAGAATTCTAGTCGTAGTCGCATTAAATGTGATTTGAAAGTAAATGTGCAGTACAAATTTGGTCATAATTATTTTTTTTTCTTTGAAAGTATTGAGTTCGGGAACGGGATATTAATCGCGTTAAGGTCTCACAGCAGGAATTTTTTGGCTATGTATAAGATGTTTTTGAGTTCACAGTTGGGATAGGTATCGAGTTTAAATTAAACCCAGATATTAAAAAGCCTTCTCACATTCTTAAGCGGTTAAACCTAACACTAAATATGATTCCAAAACTCTGTATAGTATTTGAGAAAAGAAAACAAAATCTTAACAACAAATTGAATACTAAGGCCAAAACATGTTATTTTTAAGCCTAAACGACTTGACCGATTTTGAAGAGTGAGGTGTCATTATATTGGTATTCTTTTCCGGAGTGTCATAGGCTAAATAGATAAAAATACAAATATTTATTTTAAGAAACCAAAAAAACCCGACTGACTGTAAAAAAAAAATTAAAAATATATGAACAAGGCACATTCAAGTACCTTTACCTAACTAATTGACAATCGGAGACTAAAAACCTATACAGTCTAACAAATATACAGGTATTGAGTACCATCCGACTGCCAAATTGTAAGGTATATGCACTTGAATGTGTCTTGTTCATATATTTGTAATTAGTCTTTTTTACAGTCAGTCGGTTTTCTTTTGGTTTCTTAAAATACCTACTTTTATTTTTACCTATTTAGCCTATGACACTCCGCGAAAGAATACCAATATAATGACACCTCACAATTCAAAATCGGTCAAACCGTTTAGGCTACAGGACGTCACGTAGGAACGCACATAGGATACGCGCGAAACACATAACCCTCTCTGTGTCCAGTCGGGTAAAAACGCATAGACCCTTGGTAGATGGTCTTATGTCTTTCATCGTCTTATGTTTAACAGAGAAAAAAAAAATCAAAAACACATGCTAGCATTTTAAGCGAAGTAGTTTTCAGCCTCCAACCATTTTACCAGCTGCCTGTTATACGGTAGACTCTCGTGCACACCTCCGGCATAATTTCTCCTAAGCCAACGTCATATCGCCATTTCTCTGTTTTGAAATTTGTAATCAATATCTGACCTCTCTTGAACAGGACATCAATTTGTTCAATCGCTCATCGGAACTGATTTTCCGAATTGAATATTAAATTTCCCCATTCCTTTCAGACTGACGAGGAGAAGTCTCCATCATCGCCCATATCACCCAGCAGGGAAATCCACAAACTCAAGGATCAATTAGAACAACAAGCTATGCAAACCCGTCAAGCGCTTGCACAATTGATGCTTGTCCGAGAGCAGTTGATATCCGAAACGAATGCAAGAATCGAAGCACAGGTAAGTTTAAAGAGTGCTCACCCCAGAGGCAGATCAATTTTAATTCGATTGAAACATTTACAGGCTCGTACCCAACAATTGTTGCAGCAGAATAGGGAATTACTTGAGCACTTGGCCTCGTTGGGAGCGTATACGGATCCCCAGGCAACCACTGGACTCACAACGGCCAATATAGCTCTTGCACCACAGGTAAGCGTCCTCGTCAATTGAATGATTTTTTTTTGTTGTTTGCCTTCTTTTCGTTGCTGTGTTCTGTTTTGTTTTGTTGTACGCCCAACAATACAAAACCAATTTTTGCTTTGAATCCGTTTTAACCGCCCGCTAAAGCCGTTTGAGTTTGTTTTTGTTTTGTTTCGTGCTTGCATGTTGAAGTGTATTTTGTTTTTAAAGTGACTTTCGTTTGTTTTGAGTTGTTCCCTGGATGTTGTTGTGTTGGCTTTTCGCTGAGCAAATCCAAATTCATTCAACCATCAGAGTGTATTCTTGACTCTCTTCTAGTCGCAGCTGCAAATGCTATTTCAAGAACCAGCCGACCTGTCGGCAGCGATGCGTAAAGCGATCCTCGCCTCGACGAACAACAACAATCTGGCAACGATTAACCAGCAGATAAGTAACTTGGGATCGATCAACCAGCAGCTGACCACCCTCAGCCACCAGTTGAGTGGTCTCAACCAGCAGAGTCAGAATCTGCAAAACTTTCAAAATCTCAGCGCCACCCTGCAGCAGCAACAGCAGTCACTGACACCGCCACAGCAACAGCAGATGCACCAATCGTCGCTGCACTTGAATGCACCGGCAGTGTCGCAAGCGTCGAGTAGCCCGATTCCGCCGATGACGCAGCTGCAGACCCTCAGCAACCAGTTCACAAACATATCCGCTCAGGGAAACCAGGACCTGCTGTCCAAGGAGCTCTTCCAAATGAACCAAGAGCTACTCAACCGTTTGCAGGCGCTGAATCTGGGCGCTGGCAATAGTGGCAACAATCCGGGTAATCTAAACGGGGCCGGCGCACTGGGCAACAACAATTCGCCGCATAATTCCTTTTTCTACGTCAACCCAATGTCATGCAGTCCGAACAACAACAACTCGTTCAACTTTCTCAGTTCGCCGAGTTCGCTGGGAAATTTGACACCTTCACCCATGGGCACACTGAATCGAAACTCTTACTCAAACAGTCCGATCAACGACGATCTGGGTCTTAGCATAGATAAGAACCTGAACAGCCTCGAAGAGAATCAGCACTTCATGAAGCCACTGTCCGCCAGTAGCATGGCAGCGGCGTCGAACGGCAACCTCGCCGGTGCTAGCTGCAGCGGCAGCAGTGGCCTCGACAACAGTCGCTCGTCAGCCGAGGCGTCAACCTCCTCATCACCGAACAGAACCAACGAGCAGCGATTTAACACCGTCATGCTGAAGGTGACCGACGAGTCGGGCAACGTAACCAATCAACGCAAACTGTCAGCCACTCCAAGCTTCATCACGCGCAGTACCAGCGAAAAGGTGCCAAATCGCAGCCAAATGATGAGCCAAGTTCAGAGAACTCAATGGGCGCGACACACGACCAAATAGGACGTACTGCTTTCTTATACTTCCTTGACGTTAAGTATTATTTTATTAGCGCGATCGGCAGTCTCCTTGAGTTGGTGTTGATGTCTACTGAATCCTGACAGTATTAATAAAAATGTATTTCTATGTTCGGTTCGAAGGGAAGCACGAACGCCGACAGAGGGCACCACGTCCAACCATGCTTGAAAGTTTACCTGTTACTGCGCACACCATATCTCTACAGTAGTTAGTTCACATATATCACGTTTATATCGTAGTATTAAGAAAATGCCGACTGTCAAATCTAAGGTTGACCCACGTAGTTCTAAATTAAGCCAAATTAATGTTACGCTCTGGGTGTAAGAAAAAATAAAACACCAGCTCAATGAATATAATTATTGTCTTTACAAAATAAATTTTATTTTAGAATAACGTTGTACATAGAGAACGAAATATTGATTTATACATCTGAAAACTTATTGTTTACCTGGACTACTGTATCGAAATGCATACCTAAGTTAGTTACTTTACAGAATTTTTGTTTTAGTTTAGTATTAGTTGTAGCTTAGCGGTCACTATTAGCTCAATCAATTGTACATTGAATTGATGTGAAACATTTTAATTAGGAAAAACATATTCGTATATATATATAGGCTAAAGAACAAATTGCAGACCATCTCTGTAAAACTGTATGTAATACAAAGTTGAATACAAATGAATTTTAATCGTTGAGTTGTTTTAATCAAAAACGCAGCTAGTTTTCTTATTTGGAGCTTTTAGGGTCTGATGCTGGAGTGTTGCAGTAAAAATCGGTGGCGTTAAAAATAAGGTCGGGGTAGAAACTTTGCAATGGAGGATTCATCTGGGTGAATGCGCACTACCTGCGATGAATAGACTGGATATATGCCTAATGAACCTGTCAAAAGAATGAAGACATTTGTTGTACACTCAAAATCTGCAGAGGGCTTTGTGACCCTGAAAAGTAATTAAAAGTTACTCAAGTCTATATATGACGGGCTAGTGCCGTTCCCTGCAGTCTTTTGAGTGAGTTTTTCATTTTTGGAAGAGACCTCCAATTGGGACCTCCCGTAATGGGGAAGTTTTTTTAAGACCGTCGAATTTTGTTGCCCCAATTTTTGTCCCACTGTAGTGAAGCTGTTGAAACGGCTTTCGAAAAACCTTCTTGATCTAGAATTCGTTCCAATATCTCCAACTGCCTTCATGTATGCCGTGTATTTTAAGCGACGAATCTCAGAGTTTTTGAGTACCACTTAGGACAATCCGGTACGGTAGTAAAAATCCCTTTAAATTTTTGTTACTGTTATAAATAGCAAGATTAATACATTTTGCCAAGTCCTCCAAATTCCATGCTATCTGAAGACATTGGTCATCTCAACATGTAAAGATGGACTGGCGCCTGCCGCAATGAGCCCCTCCAGAAAGTGCAGTCTTAGGTTTTTTGCCTTGCACACTCTACATTGGTAGAGGTATAACGAATTCGCCAATTTGTCTTTGGTCCTTAAGACGGTTCGAATCGCCACGAGCTATACGTTCACGGAATTAAGTTGATTTTGTATGTGAAACAAAAACAATTTCCCTCGCGTAATTCTCATTTACGGACAACGCGATTCGAACCCTGATTTAAAAATAAATAAATAAATAAATAGTTGGTGCAACCCGTACGGTTTCTAGATTCTCACAACCATTCGTTTTGTGTATGTTTTTCATTTTTAGGACGAATGGAAGGGATCTGCAATTTTATGCCGAGTCCAAACGGCCCATTGAGAAGCTCTTTCAAGCCAATTATACTCTCGGATGATTGTCAGACGTTCGCGAGAGGTGGCGCAATGTAAAAAAACTTTAAGTGGGAATTTTTTTTTTTTTTCTTTTTCGGGGTTGGGTTCCAAACCCTCGACTAGTAGTCCAACACATTAACCACTAAGCCACTGCGCCCAGTAGTTAAAAAAGGAATATTTTATAAACGACTGGGTTGCACGAAACTTTCTCTGCCACTCCGAGTTTGACTAAAACATGTTCGTATGGGATGACGTACAGATCACATCTTTACCAGTTTCGCCCAAAAGCAAATTTGGTCAAAGGTTCAATCCCCGAAAAGAAGACATCTTCATTTCTTTATCTGAAAAGGTTACCTAGTCAAGGCTACCTTGATTTTTTATGTAAAGAGGCATTTAGAAGCCAACTCGAGGAAGTAACTACAAACTGATCACAAAATAATTACCCAACCACATTTAAAATTAGATTCAACTAGAAAACAGAACTATCCACCCAACTCCGCTTCCAAATATTTGCAAAATCATCAAATTACGCAAACCAAATGCATTTCTCCAGAACTTTAAAATGTACTTCACGACATGCCGCTATTATGCGAAACTGTCTATTCAAACAAAAACCTATTCCACTGCAAATGTTTCCAGGAAAAAAAAGCTCCACCACTTAATGCAAACTGCGACTAGGTAGATATGCAAATTAAATGTATTTCTCAAAGGAGAGTTCTTGTGATTTTATTTAAAAAAAAAAAAAAAAACTAGAATCGTCTAAATTTCCCAGGTTGCACAGTGAGATTAAAATGTTCAAATTGTCCTTGTCTGATTTGCAATTTCGCGCAGATTTTCCAAGCTAATTAGATTTCTCGTAGACAGGGAAAAGGGGTTTAAACTTCATCATCACGTGCAACTGGAGCTAAATACTTCAATTATGTTACGTATACGCCACCGAACTCTGTTGTAATTAGTTTTTATTAAAGTTGGTATTAGTTTGAACACCTGCAAGGATGCAAGTTCATATTAATGACATTTATGCGCAGGGGATCTTTTGTTTTCATTAATTAGGTGGAACTTGACTGGCTTTTAAGCGGTAATACAGTTGGGGGGGGGGGGTTCATAGAGGGAATTCACGAAAAGCGGGCGATATCCGTAAATTGGAATGTATATGCCCCTAACGATCGCTGTGATGAATGGGAGTGAGATGATTCAGATGTAAAGTGAAGCTTGTTTAAATTCAGTAGGTAGTCCTTAAGTCATGGATTGGGAGGGCGTTGGATTCGCACTTTTAGAGATGCGAGTGGGTTCAATTTGGTGGTATTGGATTCATTGGAAATTTATTTTTCTTCTTTGGTTAGATTTTTTATCTGAATTAAGAAAACTTAACCATACTTTACGAGACCTATACAATAGCTCTCGCTATGCTTTAAAGTCGGTAGAACTCGACATCGATTGAAGTGGATGTGGCTTTTTCTTAAAGCCAAAGCCGTTTTTAAAGCCAAACCAAGGAGTATTGGGACGAATACTCATGAAACCAGATTCAGTGTCCTTGGGGTCATCATTTCTTTAAAGGGAGTGTTCGCAAACGGTAGCCAGCATGAGACGCTGCTCGGGCAATGACCTGGCCTTCAAACAAGCAAGTGACGGAGAATAAGAAAATAAAAATGTAAGCAGATGACATTCAAATCCGCTAGTAAAAATGATTGGTTCTCCTTACTACTAAATTCAACCTAATTGTCCGCACTTCAAGCTGTGGTCTAGATCTGCCTTTTGAGAGTCAAATTGCACACTACTCCAACGCATTCATTGAATTTTTTATCTCAAGCGAAATCTTAGGTCTTTCCTAAGATGAGTTTAATGAAGACTTACATGTTCAAGAATCTCAAGCAGATTCCATCCTTTCATCTTCAAATATGCAAAAGCCTTATCTAGTGCTGAGGTACAGCAAAATCTTGGGATTCTTAAAGAAACACGCATTGCGAGTCGCGAGGCCTATTCTGATTATTCGGCAATAAATCAATTATTAAACCGCCGCTGTGTGTTTACGTGTACAGATTTTGCCCATGCAATTGAAGCCAACCACAAGCAGGCCCTTGATAAAAGGAAAATCCTCTGATCCCTTAAAAGGCCAACAAATCAAAGAAAATCTCTCATAGGTCGACACACAAATTTTTCATAATGAACAACTTCGCCTTGTTTAACAAGAAAGCACAAAATAGGATATTCCCCGTATCGCCTTCTGCTCCTCCTGAAAATTGAGAAAAATTACCCTGGGATTACCCTAAGCAGATGTCCTTAAATACGTCTTCACATAAATTATCAATATCTCCAGCGGGTAGCTTTCAGGATTTATATTAGATTTAGATAACAAACCGTAGTACACGAATCTGTGGAGCTGATTTACGAGTGTTCTCGTAAAATGTGTGTGAAATTATATCGTGTAGAATTGTATTCCCCTGCGGGTTGATTTTTGATTCTTTCCATTGAAAATTGATACACTACGTCCTGGTAACGGGATATTCAGTACTAATTGGCCACATGGCGGTATCTCGTGACAAACACACAAAATTATTTTATTTGCAATACATTTTCCACTTACTCACGTTTTGTCTTTTTTTTCGTTTTTTTATTGTTCTTCTCATTGCAGCTCTCGTCCACAGCGAAGGTGGCACGTTGGTTTCAACAGCTCCCCTGGCACACAGCGTCGTTGTCACGTCCCGAGAGTGGTTTCGTTTCTGGTGATTCACGCTCTGAAAAATACCACGAGGATCATAACAGTGCCAAAGAACCAGAGGATGATTTATGCGACGAATTCCTGTTGGTCGAGGGCAGCAGCAGCATCTGGACCAAAATGAGTGCGAAGAAACGCCGGAAACTGCTGGGCATGCGGTTGGGCAAGGTGACAACATTCTAGTAACAGTGGGAGGACATGTTCAGCTTGTAGCCTTCCAATTCGATTCGATAGGTACCCTCCATCCCGACTGGTATTAAATGGAAAATCCATGTATTACAATGTCATAAGCCCAGCAACAGATAATATGCGTCATTTAACTTTAAAAATGTAGAAATCCATCTGAAAAAGGATATCGAATTTAATCCTTCGATTTAGTTGCGTCTCTCCCTCTAGGTAATCGTGATTTTATTTTCCGCTTCTTTGGGTATATCTTCTTCTTTGTTAGCGTTGCTCTCCTCTGACAAGTTTGCGTATGTATAGGGACCCTGAGTGGGGAGCACGGACAACATGGAGAAATGGAAAAGAATCTGTTATAAGATTTTCGGTTAAATGTTTCATGTTTTATTCATCATTTATCCCCTTTTTCTCGGAGAAAAGCGGATTTATATGAATCGAATTGAGTAAGGCTCGAAGCATTGGTTACATTTCGTTACAACTACTCTCTACTATAGCCCAACCATATCGAAGTTCGAGTGTTTGTAGTACTTATTGTTATGCCAACGTGAAAAAGGATTTTTCCCAACGAAAAAGGGTATTTGCAGCAAAGCACTGTTATTGTATCGATCGATACTGTTGTTCTTAAGTGGTAGGCACCGATAGTTTTTCAAGTGGATTAACTATTGGACTTTGCCAAATTCATTCAGTTCATGTTTGTTTACCCAGATTAAGCTACTTCGAAGGTCTCTTTTAGTTCGTAGAAGCTTAGTTTTTTTCTGTCAATATCCTTTGAATTAATTTCTATAAAAAAAAAAAATATATATATACATTTGCCATCTTTGCTAACGACAACCCTTAATTTAAATGCTACGAATTTAGTTTTAATTAGTTTTTACTTTTGAAATTTACTTAAGAAATAAGACATTTGCTTTTTTTTATTTAAGTTTATCGTAATTTTATAATAGTTTTGTGTAGGAATCATTCTTGTTATACGATTTCATGCTTTCATTCCATTTATTTTTAATTATTATTACCGAGACTGAATCATTTTGCATTCGAAAAAGAGAGAGAACAAGTTATTTTCACGTAATTAGGATAATTTAATCAAAGTTAATTTAATTAGAGACATTTAATCGAAGTAAATGTAATAACATAATTCTAGACATTTAATCATAGTAAATGTAATAATTTAATTATAGACATTAAATAAATAACTTTTTTACAGACGGGATATTTTTTTAATTTTAAAGGAAATTTAGGTCATCTCCGGGAGGAGTAAGCATGTGAGTAAGTAGTCTGAAAAAATTCCAAAGTCCTATTAAGCGAGTAAGGGCGACAGAAAAATATATACAAAATTAAAAAAAAAAACTGAAATCGGTTATAGCGCTCTTTTAGAGGAAGAGATTGGCATTGGCTTTATTAGAAAAGTGATTTAATGAGATTACTATTTACGTATGATTTTGCGCTACATGTAGTTTGAGTAGAGATCAAAGCGGAGATCCAGAAATTTTCGAGCAGCTAAGCTAAGGCCATTTGTCGTACATTGTACCTACTTTTATTCACGATAAAATTGCCTACCAAAATGAACACAAAATAGATGACAGTTGTTAAATTGATTTTTACCGTCAAAAGTGTTGCCAATTCGAAAAACAAACCTCTAAAAAACACCTTTTACTATATAAAGTTTATAGGAACTCATCTGTCAGTCTGTTCATTTGGAAAATCTTTATCCGATCTTCATGAACCGTAATTTCGGATGTGTCCTGCGGAGAAGATAAGACCATACTAAAGTTTTCGAATCGGGCATGACAGATGACACTTCTCTCCATACAATAGATGGGCTTTGAAATTGTGCTTAATTTGTACGAGGATGAGGGCGCAGTAACACAGTGTTACCAGGAAAAATCCTTAGCGCAGACAATGCTTGGGTCTTTAAAACCATTCAAAGCCGCAGACGAAATAGGCATGCTTCTGCCCCAGGAGGGTGATAATCGACTTTATTCTAATAGAAATCTTTGCTTTATTGAGAACTCGCTTATGTTCTGGACATATCATATTGACCTAAGGACAATCGAGATTATAGCAAACGATAAACTAAACAACGTGCGTAGCTTTTGTAAAACGGAGAGGTTTATATAGTTTTTTTTTTCGCCTTAAAGGTCTGTTGGAATATTGAACTGCCAGTTATTTGCAGGGCGGAACTTGGAACATATGCTATCTGCTGTCTTCAATTCGATGTTTGTCTTAATCCCTATATCGTCGCTTTCTTTCAAAACCTCGTAAGTACCGACGTTATGATAAATGACATAATGTTATCCTGATGAAAAAAATCACTGAATTTAAATATCAATACCTCGTAACTCCATCATGATTCCTTTTGCTTCTGTTTAGAGCGAATGATTTTTGCTTATTTATTTAACATGAATACGTGTAGAGAAATGAGTTTGTCAATATTAATACATTTATAAACTAGCATACATACGCTTACTATAATGATGATGTTGCTTGGTCGCTGGTGGATTTACAAAGACATGGATTAGTTCTAAGACAAATTCGATCATTGGCCGAAACGAATGACCGCACAAAGCATAACAAGAAACAATTACAATTCAGAGAATTATAGAGAGTGATTTTTGAGCGCAGCATAACAGAAGAACATTAATATACAAATTATTAGTGGCTCGTCGATATGCGACCAATATTTAAGAAAGAAATAACCAAAAAAAAACTCTTATACGAGAGACTATTATAAAACAAAAGGCGGACAATATCTAACTGAATTACAAAGGAATATAAATAAGGTAAATCAACAACGTTTGTAACATAAAAGCACTAAATACAGAACAGCTTCTATCAACCAGTTTTAAAAGCTCCTTAGTCTATTGGACTTCAAATTTCCATTTAAAAACTCGTATGTCTGTCTTACGTCGTAATGTTAAAAGTTTAAATATTTTATTTTTTAAATCATTTTTTTAGCGCCTTCTCAAATATTCGCCGTTTTCGACTCACGAGTTTTTGAACGAGAGCCGACGATATACTGCCAATGATATTTGGAAGAGGTGTGTGCGGCTTGAGTTGTCAAAATGTCATCACGACGAATAAGATCTGCGTCCGGAGATGAATTTTACGTTCTGTAAATAGCGATAATTCTGCCAACCTTTTTGGACCGAAAAGGCGCCATTAGACCTTTAATAAGTAAACGCCTCATAATGAGAAATGATATCCCCGACATAAACCGAGAAAAGAACGACAGAAGTCAAATCGAATCCACTACCTATTTAATGTCCGAACCCACCATAACCTCGCATAAGTGTGGTGCACACATGCACCTCAGATGTTTCCCGCGAAAATGCTGCCCACATCCCCACTGTCTAGTTTCTGCTTTTAAAGTTTCCATTCTCATTTCTTTGGTTACTTAAACGTACAAAATTGGCCACTACGTGCTGCAACGTTTTGTGACCTCGCATACAGCAATTTGCACATAATACAATTGTGGAATTCAGTGTGGTGCTGTTATCGCTTTTATATCCTTGACGTGATGTGTCTCTTTGGACGAATTAAACTTACTGACTCTCTGACTTTATGGAGCACTCACAGACACATTGTGTTAGTGCGGACTGCTAATATAACGTTGACACAATGAAAGCCAAGGGGGTCCTTTGCTGGCGAAATGTGCGCTGCACTTAAAAGTCGAAATAAACACTTTCACTATCCCGTGCGGCGTGGCACCGGATTTTAAAGTTTATTTCATCACCTTTCGGTGTGAATAATTAAGCACGTTAATGGCGGTAGGTATTATCATGTAATTACAACAGGGTGGTTTGTAATTTTCGTTTGGTGACACATCGAAATGGATAACATTTATTTGCTCTGTCACGTTGTTAATAATGTGCTGCACTCTCTTTCGTGCGGAGATAGGATGCCAATTTAATTACATTCCTCCGCTGCCTGAGGTGAGTGTATTTCGTTTACTCCTGACTAGTCCTCAAGTGGGGGCGGGGGAGAAACGGAATTAATTACAAATTCTACTCAAACTCTGTGCTCTAAAGGTATACGCATTTGAAGCAATTTCATTTGAGAGATTTTAATTGAATTGCTAGCAGGGTAGGGGGGGCCAAATCCCTATTTGTACCTGTTTCAGTTGATTGACTGCTAAGGGGCTGTAGGAAATTATAATTCAACCTAAGGAAAAATCTACCTTGTGAAAATATTTGTGGGAGAATATAAGCAGATGTCAGATTAATAAGAGTTGAGCTTCGCTGGCGTGCTTGGTGCAATGGGTGCAAGCGACAGCTTTAATAATTTTTGAAAGTAAGCTATATCCACCCCTGTTCGCTCACCAAAAAAAAAAAACACCCATTCCACATACGGCGTTTTGATAAATGCATTTCTCCGAATAAAAGAAACGCCGAATGTTGTTCACAAAGAAGACAAAGGACTTGCGAAATTCACTGATTAATGGAGAATAATTTCGGTGGCGCGATACAAGTGTGAATAAGCGACATGGAAACAGAAAACCGCTGCGTTGTGCTCGTGAAATATACCACCGATTTGTCTTTTGCGATAAGATACACATGGGAAATATATCTCAAAATAATAATCATTGCGTGACATTCAGTGCGTGGATAATAAGCGGGAGAGCATTAGTTATCTGTTTCCCACTTGAGGAGTTTCTTTTTTCTTTTTCCTTTTGAAAGAATGACAAGTGGCTGACTAATTGACAGTTTGCTGGTAGCATTTCAGTAAAATGAGAAAGAATGACTATCTGTGGCGTACAATGTTGCAAGAGAGATATCTGTTTTTTTTTTGTTATTGAAGCAAAGCAGTTGCCAGACTAAATGGGGATGGAAAATTGTATAAGCTTCTCCAGACAAAATAACGGTCGATAAAGGTTTATTCTTGAGATTGATGAATATGCCAACTGCATGTCATGTCAGTGCTTTGTCAGCTGAGTTTACAAACAGCTACTTTTATATCTAGCTTACTCTTGTATTTTTCTGTCAAATGGGCTTATTACGAATTTAGATCGTCCGGAGAAAACTGCTCCATCACAGTTGAAAACCATTTCTTCGATACCTTGAAGTCTAAAAGGATCCAGACTGAGAGTGGCTGATTCAATACCATACTTGACAACATTTTTTGCCTGGCGATGTTAATAGCGCTGGAAGACAGGCACGTAGCCAGGGGGGAGGCGGCATGAGGAGCTAAAACTTTTAAAATTGTCAAGAGTAACATTCCTATCCAACGAGTCATCGAATTCAACCCAAATATACAAAGCAGGATCTAATTTTATTTATAGCCCTAATGCGGAAGTAGACATTAATATACTTGAAGTGTGAAATTAAACGTGGTAAGCTAAACCCCAGCTAACTTGAGAAGGATATTCGTTGAAGCTCAGGTACAACCTCCGAGTATAAGAATTTAAAAAGTATGACAACAAAATTAAAGCGAACGGTGAACGATAAAACGGTTCATTACCATACGTAAACTGGCGCCCAGGCGTCTTTGAAAATGAAAAAGGCTTCCATTTATAGAGACGCTCAGCCTACAAGTTTATATAACTCACTTAGGCATCAAAATAGGTTAAGGTCTAGGGTGGTTGCAGTCCTTAAAACTGTTTCTAATAGTAATCCTACGATTCACAAGAGATCGTATCGACTCCGTTATGTCAACCTGATGTCATCATCGAATCTAATAACTTTAAAAATGAGTCTTAAGCTCCTGTTTCGGTCATTGGGTTTCTGTTTTAAAATTCAGATGACAAGAACATGGATTGGATATAGTTTCAAAAATATAGGATGGGGTTGCATGCAACCAAGGAGTTATTAAGATCAGCATTTTTGGGAAATATGACTCCTTTGCAATAATTCTTTTGGGATTATATAAAGAACTTGGCTGGGGTTGATATAAAAAACAACTATTGACATTTTGGAGTTCACCACTGATCAATGAGATATACCGCAATAAATTCCTGTAAAAGTGTTCCAGAACTGGACGCGTTTAGAAGACTGTTGATTTATTCCGTTTAGCGCAGGCTGAAAAACTTTGTTAAAGAAAAAAGGCGGTTTATACAAAAACGTTTATTGTTACAATGCTATACGCTTGCGGGTTGAAAGACGAATGAATAAAGAGAAAAGTAGAAATGTCAAAAGTAAAGTAAGAATGCGTTCATGATATGTGAAGTGTTACTACTATTCGTGTGAGTGGAGTGTCTTCATATTTGCAAGTTGTTTCAGTTCGTTAATATGTTTTAATGCGAATTTCAACAAAGACACTCAATAGAAAATAGCAGCGAAATCATTTTTGAATATGAATATTGTGAGCTCAACGTGTCTACATAGGACCGCCGGCATAGTTGCTCTCAGTCATTTGTTTGTTAGAGTTTTATATTTTTTGGATTGAATTTAGGTAAGTGCTTACAATTGTATGTTCCTTGCAAGAGCTGAATCAGTTAGCTTTAACAAAATAGATAATCTCGGAACATTTAACGTTCACAAGATTTTGGGGCAGTAATTAATTCCTTGGATAATATTATTTCATTTCCAGTGGTTGATACTAAAACCATCAGGGACTAAGCTTGGTAGCCCAGCATATATTTATGTTCACTTTTTAAATATCAACGACGCTTAGCTGATGTTCTTTGAAATAAAAAGAACATTCCCCATCGGTCACCATAAGCCTTAAATTCCACCCTTTAAGGAAGCGATTCATCACTATGTTGACCCTCAACAACAATACTCCTTTGTATGTGGCTTAAGTACATGGACATCGGGTTGGTAGCTAGTATAAAAAGTTTAAACCTCCCCCTGGGTATTTACAACCTTCTTAGGTAAAGCAACATCAGCGCTTTCATGCTAAAACGAAGACCTGTCCCGTTTAAAAAAAATGCTTTAAAAAGTTTGTAATAAATTAACGCAGCTCCGTAGACGTTCATCCATCGCTCACAAAATTCTATCTCATTACAATTCACCTCCTTTTCCTAGACGGGAAAAAAAATACTAATTAATTCACATGTACCTAACATGACCTATATTATCATCGCGCGCCCATCCTCATTCTGTGAAAGCGATAATAATCCAAGAGAACATGTGCGGTAGAGTTTCCCTCCACAAAATCAGCTTATTACCCCATGTATCTGCAATTCATTTCTAACACCTACCGTCGCCCTTCGAATTCCGAAAACTGGGAGTAAATGTGCACGACCATGGGTTAAATTGAAAGCCATTAATTAAGACCCATGTACATGGCCCTAAACAAGTACAAGAAGGATATGCTTGAGCACTGCACAAGCTTGCTATTTGTTTGGTGTTTTTTTTTTTTGTTTTCTGCTTCCTCGTATAACAGTTTGCACACGCAAATTTAAAGTCCACACCTGCGGGAGCAGTCATTATGTTGTTTACTTCGAACTACACGGTGGTTACTCGGAACATTAAAAAGCGTGTTCAACTGGTAGTAGGCTGGCACTGTGTATAGCCGTCGTATACACCACTTACGCTGTCGCTGTCAGTACATAAGGATTCCGTCAGCCATTAGTGTCAGGATGAATTTTATTTTTTTATCCGACGTTCATTTGTTTTTTTTTTTTTATTTGGGAGCCCTGTCGTCCTGTCCACCACCCCAAGGCTGTTGAATTTTTGTTAATGTAACACAATCTTTTATGTTAGCCTACTGCTGGTGGTATATGACCGTGCTGTGCACATACACACAGTCTTTACACCCGCCTGTATATTACACGCAGGTATATAACCACTGGGACAAAACGTCATATTAATGCCGTTGAAACATATCATAGTCGCTTCCGAGCGACTTCACCAGAACGTAAATATGATCTAATAGTTTCGTAGAACGTTCTGTGTACATCGGACGTGCCATTCCCGATAAAGTGCTGCTGCTGCTGCTGTTGGTGGTAGACAGCGCAACAAGTTCCACAAGCGGATATCGAGACCTGACAGGTCTGAATACCCTAAAAGGGATTCAAAACTAATCTCTCAATTTAAAGTAATCGTCGCTCTAAAGTCTGACACGATAATCCCTCCAACTAAGCTGCAGTATAGAGGACGTGAACGTTCATTACTATCATGAGCAAGAAATCAACTGGTGGTGGTGGTGGCGATGGCGACGGTGGTAAGGACGACGATTGGAGAAGTTCATTAGATGGAGGGGACCGCCGCGGCAGGAAGAAGCCTGGAATACTTCGATTGGACATATCGAAGCCGAGGCGTTCATCAGGTGGCTCAGTGGAATTCAGAGCTCATCCCGAGATGCTAGGCGAGGTGGGTGGTTTTGTGTACTAGTAAATACGTGACGGTTTTTTTTTTTCATTTATATTGGAATAAGATTATCTAATGGCGGGTTGTGGGGTTGGAAATGTACTGCAATTGCAAGCGGAATGTTTTCATTCTCATTTTTTGCGTTGCACTGCATGTAATGGAAAAATAAGGCGGAAGGAAAATCCATTTATAAGAAGAACCAGCGTGAAGCTAGTGATTAAGGGATTATGTTTAAAGTATGTAAATGAGTGCTAAAGCCATGTGTCCTATGTAACAGTATCGTTATTGATTTTTTCGTGCGTGGGTGTTGGAAAATTAAGACGTTTTATCATTTCTTACCTAATTAGGTGGTAATTGGTCCGGGTCACATTCCCACTCATAGAATTGGTGCTTGTAAAATCAGTGTACCGCATTTTATCGGTTTAGACGGGTCTTAGTGTCTGGTTATTTTCAAGTGTTACAAGACTTGTGCGTACAAAAAATATACACTCAACTGGGTTGATATTTTTGCAGTTAGAACAGTGCTGTGTGATAAAAATGGCAGACGATGGATCGAGGCCGACTTTGCGTGACAAGGTATACCGCCTACGTAAATATCAGGTTAGTAAGCAGCAATTTTGTGCTAAAAAAACGGACCCAATTAATTTCTGGGTTGGATCCATTAAAATTTATTAAAACAAATACATATGCTCCACCAGTTTTTAAGTTTCTCACGAGGATAATGCTGGAAAACTGTCCTATCGTTTAAAGTGGCATTATTTTCAACTAATGAAAAGTAAGCGACCGTTTAAATTGATAGTGTCTGCAATTTAGATGCAATGTCAATGCCAATCTACTCTAAGTCAAAATTTCTACACGCAATAAATAGTACACGCCATTTAAAGAGTAAAAAAAAACTTAAAATTTCACTTAAAAAGTATTCTACTTTAAACTTTGGAAATATTTGGTAGCTACAGTAATATTTGATATGTTCCCAAAGAATCTGTGATTTTTTTACTCCTGATAAGAATCCTGAACCTGCAATTTTTTGTTAACTCCTTTATTTGCTGGAAAAGAGTTGGCAATTTGTTTAATAATTTGAAGAAACGAGACCGTGAAAGGTAGTAGGGCTTACGATTTTCTTCAGAAATAAAAAAGGATAAATATTTCTACCCTTAACTTATTTCTACGCCAACGTCGCAATTTTACACTTTTTATAATAGTTATTTTATTTTCCGATGCATAATTATGTTCAGCTGATTATTATTCTTCTTAGTTTTTTTTTTTGGAATTTTGAACACGAAGAAATGGGTTTTCCCTTATATACGAAAAACTAGAATTTAAAAATATTCATTCAGCCCCGTATGTGGTTTTTTGGGAGCCATATATTTATATACGTCTTGAACTTTGAAAAATTTACATCAGGAGTCAGCGTTGCCACTTTGAACTGATTTTTGTTTCTAAATTTAAATCTACTGCCAATAAGTTAAATCGATTGCATTTTTTTAGTACGCTTACACTAGACAAATCTAGACCGAGAAAGCTACTCTTTTAGCAGTTTAATAAACTATCGATTTTTTTCTGTTTTATTTAAATACTTTTTTTGTATTCATTTTGCATAGTTTATTTTCTTTTTGTTATTTACCTTGATTTTGCTGAAAAACAAAAATTGCTGCAAAAAAAAACATGCTACTGCATTATCTTAGAGAATCTACATCGAAAAAATAGTCCTAAAGTGGCAACGCTTCTCAACACCCTTGTTTTCCAAAAGACATAATAGTTTTATGTTACACCCATCGTCCTCAGTCATTGGCTGTTAGTTGGGCTAGTTTTCGTTCGTCTTTTGTACTGCGTCAAAAGCTTATTTTTGCTTTGTTTTGTACCGTTGGTGTTTTGAGTATTGGAATTTGTCTTGTCGATTAAGTCGTAAGAAATACGACTTGATTGTGGCAATATTTTATATTAATTTCGTAACCAACACTTTGTTCGCTTGCGCGCCGGTCGTGTTTGTCTTTTCTAGCTGTCCAAGATAATTCAAGCTATTTTGTATCGTCTGCGTCTTTCCTTTGAATCTGTTTTACGAATGTCACCGTAACTTGTCTGTGCCCTTTTTACTAGTTGTCATCGTCTATCTGATACGACAGCTTCTCCCATTTTATAAAATTCCAGCGCCTTAAAATCATCTTATGAGAACGAAAAGCAGATACAAAAAGTGCATTGTGCGAGAATAGGCATATTTTTAATAAAATAAATACATAACAAATAACTGCCATTTCAACAACACTTTCTTATGCAAGTCTTAGCCTTTCTTTTATCATTATACACTGCCAAACGAAACAAAATTAAACATCTATGTCGGTCAAAGAAGTCGGTATATATTTTAAAAATATCTGCAGCCCAAGAATCGATGCTAAACATTTTAAATATTTTTAAATCTGCGTAGGTTTCTGTATAAACAATGTTTTTATGCTTATTTTATATTTAATAAAAAGGCTCACGCAATTTTCAGAAATTTCCAACTCTCCGGTAGATTTATATTTTCCCTCACGGTAATACAAATTAATAATACATATTTTTTTAAAAGAAAGTTAAACAACCTCAAACCTGGACAATCAATAAATTGCAAAACCTTTAACACGATACCCTTAAAATGTTGCTAAGGCATTATTTACAAAATTGTTAGGTGTTTGGTTTGTTCAGAAAGTTATATTGATCAATAGAGGGAAAATTGTCTTTCCTCACGAACAAATAATAAATATCGAATTTAATTTCTAAGATGCTTGAAAAATGAGGAAAAATCGCAACTGCTTGAGGTGAAAATTATTTATAAGACAATGCACGATGGAAGATGTTTCAAAAACTTCGAAAATAGGAGAATTTTTGATATTCGCTATTCACTGAAATAGCTATTGTTGGTAAGTTAATTTGCCATAATAATTTAAAGCATTGACCTATACCTAAGCTTCCTTAACTAAAGAGCAACTTAATATTTGTTGATAAATAAAACTCCTAAAAGAATGCGCTTAAGTAAATCTTTCAATCAGTTTTCGAACTTTCCGACAACACTCTTCAACATTTCCACCATCATTGAAAAGTATGACATCATCAGCAGTTGCAACTAGTGGGAATAGTAGCGCATGATTCTTTTCAATTCGAAACGGATTGAAGGTTGGCAAATATTATTCGTAAGACCATATCGTTTCATTGAAACATATATCTCGTAAACTTCGTAACAAATAATTGTTTTCGGTCCGAGTATAATTCGTTCTGATATTAAAAAATGAGAGAGCAACTTAAAAAGTGGATCTCACATTTATATCTATTTGCATGTGCACCTACAGTCGAAAGATTTCGATGAATTTCTTTATTGGGTAGCGGGTAACACACAACATTTTCAGAAGATTGCCTAAGAAACTATGAAACAATTTTTACTCCTATTCACTCTACAACCAATTGCGTTCTTTATTCTTAGGTGTACATTTCTTTAAAATAACTTTAAAATGCTGATTTGAATACCTAAGTGGATGCTTTATATAAAGGTCTCATCAAAGGCAAGGACATATAACGCCATAGGACACAGTTTTCTGTTTTTTTTTGGCACCGTCTTTTATAGCTTCAAATGCGTGTACAAAAAAGCATTGTGCAAATAAATGGGAATCCTACAGGTGGGTTTATCCATGTTGCCTGCAGGTGTCCTTAAACTAAACTCGAGTAATAAAACATTTACATTATGACAACTGTTTTTCTGACTACGCTCACGCACTATTGCACGCGTGTTGCTTTCATAAACGCGATCAATTATTCCATCCCCCGTCGAGAAGCAAACACCATACATGTGTCTTGCATTAAAATTCAATCACACTTTACGACCGCATCACATCCTTCCGCAATATCCTGGTCGAATTGGCATTCTTCTGGCTGCCCGTACACACAAATATTGCCATTGACACCCGACTCTCAATGTTTAGTTTGTGAGCGAAGGGAAAGCACGCCCTGGGTACACGTCAAAGCGACGCGCATCCCGACAGCCAGTCAAAGACTACAGCTATAAACACCTCGCTCTGTGTTTATAGGTTATGGTGTGGATAATGGAAAAACCCTTCGCGTATAGCAAACAAAAAGAAATGATGTATAGGTATGCTCCCTACGTGGGCATAAATATTTGATAAGCTTCTCGCAGACGCTTGACATCACCATCAAATATAAACATGTGCTCGAAGCTTTTTTTTTTGATTGTTGTCTTCACCCCCAAAGGGTTTTTAGTGTTTACCCACCAGCTTCAGGCGTTATTCAACAGATTATGGCGCACTTGCTATAAAAAGGGAAAAGCTTTACAGTATCGCCACGGCCTCAAAAAGCACAAACACAAGCGGTGGCAAATCAAAAGGACACCTCACAAAACCAAAAGGCTGCTGAGTGCTCTGCTGATGTTCGAAGGGTGGGTGTACCAAGGTACCTTACCAACCATTTGTAAAAGTCGACAAATGCCCTATTTGTTTGACGTTTCGTAAGCTCCGACTTGTCTATATCATTCATTTCGTGACTTAATAACAAATGTTCTGCAGCAAAACTCGCCGATATAATTTATTTAGGAGTGGTCTCGCCTGTCATTTGCATGCTTATTTCAGAACTGACACGCGGAATTCTGAAGAAAATGAATATATGTAGCTACGTAAGTTGTGTTTGGTGTTAACCGAAAAGGGCAAGAAGGCTTGTCACCATTTGTTCGTGTCGTCGTCGGTTGAAGGCGAATCGTTTTATTGCAACGCAAGGCTTAAGGTCGCATTTATTTTATTACACAACATTAAATTGATTGTATCTTGCGTAGCGCGATAGATGGAGTGACAGCGGTAGAAGGACTCTAAGTTCTTGCTCGTGGTTTGGGGACATTTTTCCTTAACAGCACATGTATTCGTTTTGTAGTCCAAAATTGTTTTGGGTTTTTAGATATGGAAATCCAACGATTTTTGAAGCTTGGTAAAACTAAGCTGTCCAATCAGACCCCCCTTCCCCTATCAGTGAGGTTTGAAGCTTTAATTATGGGCGTATGTATTTAGCATTTTTGGTGTTGAAAAATTTGATGAGTGGATCTTATGGTAGAATTAAATTTGAACTTCAAAGAAATTTGTTGCGAAAGTTTTTAAATCTTATGGACGTGTCACAAAAAATTATACAAGAATCTCTTACAATCTCTTACTTTTACAAGGACACGAGAGAATAACGATTCAAGGAAAGCTTACGATTTTAGTTGTTTAAATATTGCATAAATTTGTTGGTGCCGTTTAGTCATTCCAAGAATAAAGCTACACAACTATGCTGCGAAAAAAATTAAGTCGGGGACTGTAAAAAGATCAATCAATCAAAGACTAAATTTAATTTGTTAAAAGACCTGAAAAGTCCTTTATGAGTTCATGCAGCTCACATTAAAACTACGAAATTGCTTTACTTCATCAATTTTATTTGTTAATTTAGCTTGAGTGTATACTCACACCGCATATTTATCGGTGTGTTAATTAGATCAGTGACTCGCGGACTAATGGCGAAAAAATAAATGCACAGAGGGCGTTACCAATAAACTCTTCTTAGATTCGACTTTAAATTTGAATAGTTCACAGTGGCTATATTTTCAATATAAATTTCGCAATTGTGAGCTTGGGTAAATTTAAAGTCTATACTAAAAATTTTTATTAGTGCGCCACAGAGATAATCATTTTAAACCATCACACTAAATATTTTGCAGGTCACAATATTGAATTTTGTATAGAAAATTTCGCCAGTGAGAGTTCGAAAAATGTAGCCTGGGTACTAAAAATGATTATTTGTATTGCGGGTTGAGTTTTATATACGAACAGACCCGCGGGATAACTGTCAAATGAATATCTCCTACCTCCTGAGATGATGATCAATTCTACTCGTTTTATGGCATTTTTGAATTGTAAAAAACAAGCTGGTGAATGTTTGTCTTCAATATTGACTTTCAAGACTGACAGCTATATTCTTTTTCGAACGAGAATTACGGGGTCGGCCAATTCTTACGACATTTCTTAGTTTCCACAAGACTCTGACTCAAGGACGACATCCAAACAGACGACAAAATTCACGCTGCTTAAAACAACAGACCGGAAATTGTTCAATTAGGCAGTAACATTAATTCCGCGCTCTGCAGATGTGTATAACAAGCGTCAACTAATTTTTTGTATGGCGTCAACATTAACATCAAATCAAAATGCGCCGTCCTGTCCGCGCACTGTGGTTCAAAATGAAATTTGATTGCAAAAATCATAACTTTTGAAGATATCACGGCAATTTTTGTTCTCTTAAAGGAAATTTCTAAGCTTAAATCAATTTTTTTTTAAGAAAATTGCTTCACAGGGTGTTTCTAAATCTCAGGAAGTAAGATTTTCTTTGAAAAAATGAATTAAAGAGGTAAAATTGTACGAATCTTGTAATACAAAGGTCTGGGCTATTTAAATGTTCACAGGGTGATCCAAAATATATTTTTTACAACAGTGGATGCATTAAATTAACGAACCAATTTTTAATGTTCTTAGCAAGTGTTTAAACAGCATTTTTTTCATTTTTTAGGGCATCAGTATATCTTATAAACTGTTTGAGTGATATATTTTGTATGAAACAGTGCAGGAAAAACTAGTTAACAAAAAAAAATCAAATAGAATACAAAATATGTATTTATAAATTAAAATAGAATACATAATACATATTGTCTTACAATTATTATAGATCTTAATTTTCCGAATCGTTTTTAACATTTAAGAGACTTAGGAGTTCTGGGCAATAACTTTTTATCAGCTCTTTTTGGGATTTAACATGTGGATCTGATCATATATTTCGTTTTCGTTAAATCTTGCATGTATTTGAGCATCGATATCGCTTGTAGTCTTTATTCCTTGATTACTGTGCTTCTTCATAAAGTTCCCCACCATGGACCAGAAATTTGTGAAGTGTTGAATTTATCTACGTTAATATATTCCTTAGATAATAGTGCATTTAAAATAACTTGCAGTTTCTTTATAAGTTCCTTGTCCACTCGGGTTATAGCTGACTTTACTTCTGGATTTTCGAAAAAAAAACGTCGTAAAGATGGGTGGATTTCAAAAATCAATAATTGACATTCATATAAAAATGGGCGCGGAAATGAGCAGATTTTTTAACGATCAAAATAATAATAAAACTATTTTTAATTGATATAAAAAGAAAATTACACGCTTTCAGCTCTTTTAATTATTTAATTAATTAACAAAATAATTGAAATATTCCATAAGGAAATTCGCTTTTAAGGCCAAAATATCAGCACTGGGACCATGACTTTTTTTTAAGAAAATTACAATCTCTCCGAACATTGCAAATAGTTGCACCTACAATTTTGCATATGGCTTAACAAATAGTTAGGGTCAACTATCATGGTCAATTTTCCGCCTTTTTTTTTGTTTTATTTATTAAAAATATTACGTAATTTTTTTTATTAAAATTTTAATTTAGCTGTATATAAAAAAAAAACTAGACTACATTCAAGAAAATTAATATCTTTCGTTTAATATGCCATAATCTCAAAAAACAAATTATGAAGTTTGTTTTTCTGCGTTTTTTTTACTCTAGAACAAAATTGAACAACTTTGAAAAGCTCTATAAGTCAAACTAGTTAGCAGAAAATTATTTTGTTTACTGTTTTTGAGGCTCATTTAATATTTCTATAATAAATAAAAAACAACACAATGAGACATAAAATTTAGTATTTTTGCCACGAGATTTTCCTTTTTGGACCCCAGTGCGGCGCAGTGGCCAAGTGGTAAGTCTGTTGAACTACTAAGCAAGGGTTTTCAGGTTCGAATCCCGGAAAACAACCCAAATTTAAAATTAAGTTTTTTTTCCACTGCGCCACCTCTCGTGAACGTCTGACAAAGATCCAAGAGTATAACTGTCATGAAAGAATTTCTCAATTGATATAAAATTGAAGATCCCTTCCATTCGTCCCAAAAATGAATCACACAAAACTAATGGTAGTGAGAAGCTAGGCCTAGAGTCCATATGGACCTGTTGCGCCAACTATTTTTTTGTTTTTATTTAATGCGCCGTCCTAATAAGAAATTTTAGTCGCGACTTTCCATTTAAGGAAGCTCACAATTGCGACATTTTTATGGAAAATACACAGTGCCCCTATGCCAATGCCCAATGACATTTTGACGACATTAGCAAAAATGTTGGCACATTGCAAATAAAGATATTGCTTTTGCTCAATCTCTTATTGTTTGTTACAATCCATATGAATTTGTATTGCCGTGGCAACACTGCATAGACTTAGGAAATAAGTTTGTAATTGTAATATGTATTAATTTACCTTTTTGGTAAAACATAAACCGATCTCTGTACATCTTTTCATGTGCTATTTTTTCTACTTACTTAAAATAAACGATCAGTGTTCGTAATAATTTTTACAAAAACTGGACCTCACCCTCTGTACAGTTTTAGCTACGACAGGATCCAGTTCCAAACACAGAGAAAGTTGCTGATCTACATCCTAGCGATGAGGCCATCTAAACTCTAGTTTATGTTACCAATAAAACTCACTTCCTATTTATTTTTTTATCAGTAGATAGCCCTTTATAAAAAGAAAGATAACTAAGGATCGTGGGATCAACAACACCTTTACGTGACAGAAAGAATTGATCGAAATCACATAACGAATGGAGAACCTATCGTTCATATCCGAAGCATCCTGAGCTTGTGGTAACTCTTATTAAAAAGGCAATCGAAAATGGCCATAAATCAGTTGTCAGCCGATAAAAAAATAATAATGGCTTTCAGATTTTTTGAATAAGTTTTGGAGTAGATGGGGCCGTATATCTTGAGCCTAGATATCTGGTTAAACCAAAGTGATAGTCAAACTAATTGTAACTGGAAAAAAATGCTGTCAAACCTTTAAAAATACATCCTGTTTATACAAAACGTTGGTTTGCGAATTTCAATTGACCTTTGAAAAAAATGCGTTTTTGTATAGCTACCCTTCAATAATAATAACTTCAACTCACTTATTGACAACGTTCATGTAATTAAAGTTCAGAAAAATCCAGAAGAGTTACAAATATAGCCAGAGAATATTTTAAGTAGGGAAAATCTTTCCAAAAAATATCAGTCTTCATGTTTACAAAGCACATAGAATATACGAGCATATGTTCTCCGGACGCCCAGTTCGTACCACTCATTTAATAAAATGTTCATTTAGAAATGTGCGCCATAAGTTATGCTTCTTATGCTGTACTTCTTACGACAAACCTGCCCTAAGGGACTGTGCTTAACATTTCCAAAGCCCATCCAACTATCAATGCCACCTGCCTCTTCATAGACATTCCTCCCCGTCGTAATGAGTATAATTTTACCTATTTATGGTAAAAAAAAACAACCTCATTGGGTATGGGTATTCATATACCCTACTGCCCTATATTTTCTCCATTACTGGTCACATTCCTGGGTAAATCATAAAACTCGAAAGAGCTTCAGTGCCAGCGGCCTCACATTCGGACACTTAACCTTCATAAAAACGAATAACTGCCATCACCGTTCTAGAGGCATTACAATTAATTTACTAAGGGCCACAAAATCCATGACTGTAATAAATCACAAAAGCGCTTTAAACACGTATCTACTTCAAGGCCCAGACCCACGATATGCCTCCAGCACGTGAATCTCTATATCACCATCAAACGAAATATCCCTTAACCCGCGTGCTTAGCCCAAAGCCTATGTGGCCAATGCAAACACGTGTATTAAATCATCCCCCAAAAAATAGTCAGCACCTCGAAAATCCTTTTCGAATACGCACCGAGTCTGGGGATTCCTTTTAATTAGCCACAAGCGGCATAAAGCTTAAGCAACGCTCTCGCCCGTTGCAAAATAAAATCAACGACCCATAGATCCTCTCAGTCAGGGTCATGGTTGAAGGGCACAAAGTTGTCAACTACTCCTTCCAACTGAACTATAGAGAGGAAAAATATTTTATTCAAAAATATTTCCCAAAGTCATTAGATAAATGTCCAACAACATTCACATTGATATATGTACAGGTCACACACGAAAAAAAATAAAAAAAATAAAGTGATAGGACGAAACGAAATAGAAAGGTTTAAATGCTGCTCCGTGCCCCCGAAGGAGATGGGCGTGGAGGACTTTATATTCATTCTGCTCGTCGACGTCGTCATAATTCGCGATTTTCCATTCTATATCAACCCTTGCATGTTTGATTTTCATTTACATGTCCGTATGAGAGATTCGTCGGGCGAAGGACTAGATACGTTTCGCATACCGCAAGCACGTTCGCAGGATAGGTTATCCTTAGCTACATATATCTTTCACTGCCTGTTATCCTGCCATCATATGATATACGTACATATTTGGTGAGCCATGGAAAAAAAGGATAATAATAATGAAATAGAAGAAGAAGAAGAAGAAGCAGCGGTAGCGAATATTATTGTAGTTTTTCGACCACCCACCAACCGCGTAGGGGATCGTCTTTTATTTTTATTCCATTCGAATCCAAAGTGGGAAAAATTGGATCGTCCTTAGCTGTCCATTGTCTTGCTGTTCAGTCTTACTAATCGACTCTTGGGGCGCGCGTCACTGAGGTATTGGATTATTGGATTATACCGAACGCGAAGACGATGGAAAAGTTAATTTTTAATAAATTAAAAAAAAAATTTAAATTGTATTAAAAGTTTATAATTTTGAAGCAGAAAATTCGAACCTGTTATATTCTCATACCTGTGTATATTATGAACGAAATTTATTGTTGAAATTAAAACAAGTGATTTAATGTGATATTTCGTGTGGAAGTTTTGTACAAGATTAAAGTTTAGTTTAGAAAATTGTATTAATTTAAAATCTAACTTAATTTGGTTCACTAAAGTGATGAATTAAAAAAATCTCATATAAAATCGAGTGCTCTTGGAAAATAATTTCGAACATCAAATCAATTTTTTGGATAACTAGATAGAGTTGAGAGGAAGTGACTTTGTTGGAATATTGGTGACGGTATGAGAACAGATAATATTTTTTCTTAAATATTTCTAAAAGTTTTATAAAGTAAAGCAAAATTCTTATAACTGGTCGGCGTTTCTTTCCAACTCTTATTTCGGCGGTGATCTCATTCGGTTCGATGATATCGTAGAATGGAAATCCAAGTCCAAAATGCGGAAGAAGGCTTCCCATCCATTTTAAACCGGAAGTAGCGTCATTTTGTTGAAATTCATAGTACATAATGCAAAGCTTAAATATGAGCAGAAAGAGTGCTGAGTATAATTATTTGGTTTTGGAAATATTAAATTGTTGTTGGCGAACTCAGCTTAAGTTAGGTTACACACGCAATATCCAATTTAGATTATAACCTGTGACGTAGTTTCAACTTATAAACCAAATTCATCCTTAATGAGGTCAAAGACTTTTTCTTTTCTTGGAATTTCTACCAACCCATATTTGAGTTGAATTTTTGCTTTCCTAGTATATGAAATTAATAAATTATAGAAGATTGAACAAAGAGTCGAATGAATGCTTAGGGGGGTCTTCTTTAGAACAAGGGGTTCTTAAGAAATGCGCATTTCACCACAATCACTTGTCGCCTGATATATTTTTTGAGACCTATGATATAAGTGTGGAGTACTTAATTTATGGTTTCATTTTGAGCCCTCGGAAAATTTAAATTACGCCGAAAGTTTTCATTCGAGCGTAGATATAGATTTTTCTGATATTGAAATCAGGCCCAAATTCAGTTTTTCAAAACCTTCCTACAGATGTAGTTCCCTTCCATTTGGCTTAAGAAGAAAAAAATAAATATAATCTTTATACAAAAACATTTTGCTGAGAATTAATCTAAGGAATCCCTGTTCATGTGGAAAACCTATTTTGCCTTAAATTAGTTCAACGTGTTGTTTAGTATATGTTTAACTTTTTAAAATTATACTACCATAGCAGTGAAAAACCTTGGTCCGACTATTTTGATAAAACTGGTTCAATTCAATAGTTACCTCTTACTACAAACAGGTTTTTTAATTCCATTCAGGACTGTCAAATCATTTGAAATCTATTATTACGAATGTCTTCAGCGGAAGAAATGTGTGCATTCTACAAACAGAAAGGTTTTGTCCGACTAATGATACAATTAAAAAGGCCTGCCTAAATCACAGCATTTGTCAAAGCAACGGACTATGGTTCATAATGAGGGTTTTCCAATGAGAGGTGTTATTGTGAATGATCCGCCATTTCGGTAGCTGTCACTTTTGAAGCTTTTATTCTTTGACATTTGACAAATAGAAACTACGCCATTACTAAAAATTGAACGATACACGCTTCAACAACGCATTGAAATTATTAAAATTCACTACAAAATTGGTGAAAATCTTGCAGTCACAGTTCGCAAAACTAAAGCATTTTTTGGTCGTCGTGAAGCACCTTGTCGGACCGCAATACAGAAAGTGGTAGGAAAGTTCGTAGTTGGTAGTTCGAGCTGTTGGGACAAGTTAGTGATGTGAAGAATAAAACCCGTGCACGTCGCTCAAGAACAACTGAGAATATTGTTCCTGTAGCCCAAAGTGTTGAAGAAAACCCAGGTCTGTCCATTCCTCGTCGTTCTTTGGAATTGGGCATTCCACAAACGTCATTACACCGTATTTTGCAAGTCTTTGGGTCTTAAGGCTTATAAAGTTCAGTCAACACAAGAACTCAAGCCGGCCGATCATCAACAACGTCGTGTCTTTGCTGATTGGGTCCTTGAAATGCATGAAAATGATCCCGTATTCCATCGAAAAATCATCTTGACTGATGAGGCCCATTTACACCTCGGTGGCGACGTCAGAAAGCAAAATTGTCGCATCTGGGGCTTGGCAAACCCAAGATAAGACAGATAAGGTATACGCCAACAGCCCAGCGTCGTTTCAAGACCTCAAAGATAAAATTCATGAGGCTATCGAGGACATAGGGCAGCCACTTTGCGATTTGGTTATGGAACATTTCATGAAAAGGATATGGTCCTGTAACGTGCTCGTGGTGGCCATTTTGCTGATGTTGTTTTTCATTATTAACGGCATACCTTCCTCTTTATTATGAAATAAACATCCGATCATTTATCTCAAAAAATGGCATTTTTCTTTGAATGCCAAAATAACACCTCTTATTGGAAAGCCCTTTAGTAGTGTCCCAATTATAGTGGTGAAAACATATGAAAAAGAGCGGGGAACGCGCCTTTCGATTTAAAGGTCTGACTAGTAGATTTTACATAATACTTTCCATAATTATAGGGAAAATTGTTACAAAATTTGACAGCTTGAAGTCATTTCTTTAATTGTGAGATGCCTCTGCAAAATAAAATAAATCACAAAGCTCTTGTGGCGGTATAAATACCACAATACAACGCCACATACATTTGACTCTGCCTCTTGTTACGTAGAAGCAAAGAGAATGTAAAAAAAATGTGCCGAATTCAAGACTGCATTTACTCAGTGTTCTCTGGATTCTAAAAAAAATTCTATAAAAGGCGTGTTTTTTTGAGTTTCGTTACCAGCAAAGCAAAGTAAAGTAAGATTTTTAGCACACAAATTAGAATAACTACTGCGAGTCTCGAAGTGTCAAGCATAGACAGATCATACTGAGACCCCCAACTCACAATCCTCTTGCCGCTGGGCCCCTCAATTTATTTTCAAATTCGTCATTTTGTTTTCCTATCGGTGTTGTGTCAATTAAGAATCCGCGTGACATGAGAAAACATACAAAAAACACAAAAATAAATGGGAAGTGTGCTAGAGTTCGGGAATACCACATTTTTTCATTGCTGAATGCCATTGGTTAGTTATTATATGTTGCTAAAAGGCGAATAATTTGATTTCTTTGGTTATTAAAACTAGTTAAATGAGATTTTCTATATACTAAAAACTTATTATGACAAACATGGTTGCGTATTTTGCGCTTTTGAATATCATTAACTTCGATTTCCAGCGTAAATTTTTCTTAGAAAACTGAAGAAAATTTGCTCAATATATTTCTATTTTACTTCAAACAATCTGCATTGTTAATTTTTCATATATATTTTAAGCAAATCTACACTTATTCCTTAAAAAAAATATTATCCACATGTAACGAATAATTTCAAATTTAACGGATAAAATTCTATGAACGCTGTCAGCAACTTTTGCCCACAGCGGGAAAGGCATATGCAAGGTGCTAGTGTGTTGGTTAGCCGGAATTTTTGAAGTTACGTGACATTTGTCAATACGAATTTCTTTGTAACAATACTAGCGCACTTAGCATTTGCCACCCCATAAAAATATAGCTTGTAGGCAAACAACGGGAAATCGGCCGAAGTTGGTGGTCTCATTATTGTCACTGTTGTCAAATAGAGCGTAGTTGTTGAAATTGCGTGCTGAAAATCCTACTTTACTTTGCATTGCTGAGAACGAAGCTAAACAAAACAGGCCTAAAATAGGAAAAAAAAATTGTATGTTCCTATTCCATACTCAGCGGTACAAATTTCTCACAAATGTTTTAAAATACGTTCTGTTCGCATCTGGTCGCATGGACGAAAAAGAGGTGCGAAGAGTTCAAATAATTAGACGTGGGCAAAGATTTTGAGTCGTCCCGGTGGTTTGAGCAAATTGAAGTTTCTCGAAGGGATATTCAGTTGATCAATTGTTAACCAGATTGTACATGAACTTGCAACAACTAGGTTTTAGAAATTGTTGAAACGTACTAGTTTGTGGTAGTGCGATATATGATCATAACGACCCAGACCAAATACATACCTTATGGCATCGTTGCAGTATACAATAGTTCAATAGTCAAAATTTGCCACGAATAAAGTTTTGACAAGCCTTAATTTGTTATCTACTGGGGTGAAGCTAGAAGACTTCCAGAGTTTTTGCAATCTGGCATATATTCGACCAACTATGATATTTGTGTAGTCTACAGCGGAGAGTGAGCGAAACCAAGATTTGTGACAGTGGGCTTTACTTATAATCATTTTTAACCTCCATAATAAATATGTTGTACGTCACAACATTCAATTTTGTATGGACAATTTCGCAATTGTGAGTTCGAAATATTCAGCCTTGGCACTAAAAATGATTATTGCTTCCGCTGAGTGTCAACAAACTTCCCTCTAAAATTTAGCGAGGCAGTTTAGTAAAGCATTATCCTGTTCGCTCGCTAAATTCTAAACTTCATATAGATGGGCCGATGACAAGTCTCCACTCATTTAGCTCGCGAAATAAATGACCGGTACATTAAATCGAAGATAAATTTTGACAGAAGACAAAGAAGGAAAAAGTTTGTGTTGTGATTATTATTTTGAATTTTTCAGAGGAAACCGCAGAGAACGTTAGACAGATAACTAAAAAAAAAAACACAAAACCAATAATTATTTTTGGTGTGGCGAATCGAGGTGGAGACTAGGGACGCTAAAATTTAGCGCGAGCAGGATACTAAGCTTAACGAGTAACCTTCATACAATGCTGCGTTTCCTATGGATTTGCCATGAACAAATTTTGGTTGTAAACTTTTCTGAAATGCAGTTTGGAATTTCTTTATTCAAACAATTTTTTTAGCTAGTTAGAAATCTATTGCCGATACCAATTTTTCGAAAATAAAAAGTATTTCGGTGGAAACCCTGATTACAAATATTTCGCTAATTTTACTGAGTAGGGGGAAACTTGAAGAACTCGCAAGGCAACCGTAGTTATGAAATTAAGAGCACAAAATATATTGCGGCAGCTGTTTTCTACATGATCTATCTATGTTTTAAATTGCAGCTTCTAATCGGCCGAGATAGCTCCAAAATACTTTTAAATGACCGAGGACAGAGGATTGCATCCAAAGGACACACATAGTCATTTTTATTTACACGACATTGACTGAATACTTGACTTAATACTTGCCAGTTTGTTCTAGTGAATTACTGCATTTTTTTCTGAAAAGTTCTAATAGAAACTTGGGCATTTTTCTATCTATTTTCGAAAGGTTTAACCTCCACAGACAAATATCCACCCTGGAATATATTAAACCGATTGTAAAAGTCGCGAGACATATTGGATTTGTGCCAGTTTAAACTACTATATTGTGTATGTGTTAATGGTTGAATTTCAATTGTTTAACGTTTCATTGTTCATATTCTCTCTCTTAAACAGAGCATCACAAAATAATATTGGATCAAAAGAAAGTCTTGCTTTTTAAACAAAAAGATGACTTGTATGAACCTCTTTTCTACTTCCACTATTTAATTTTGAGGAAGAAGTTTATTTCGGTAAATTTAATTCATTAGCGTGTTCTTTTTAACCAATCTCTCTTAAGGTCACCAGGTCTATAAAAATTCAGGTTTTTAGCAAAATAAGCCTTAGCAGTACGGTAGAAATCGTGTCTCTATGGGAAATCGTATACTTTAAGCAAATTTTCACAAAAATCATGTCAAAATTGCTATATATCAATATATATTCTAATAAGTTAGTTCTTAAGTTTAACAAAAAATTATATTAATTTTAAAGAAATGTGCAAACTTGTAACAGACAAAATATCAACTCATCTAAAAATAATGGCGTCGACAAAATCGATTTAAATAGAAATTCCTCACAAAATCCCACAACTGTGTATAAAATCCTTGCAATTACAGGACGCAACCTCACCATCTGGGCCAACATCTCCGCATCAATTGTCAGTAACATGGGCCTCGCAGTGTGATCTCAATGACCTCAATTCGAAAGCCAAACAAATGCTAAGTCATTTGGACGCATCTACCGAAAAGGGAAAGAGGTATGTCCTCGCAACAATTTTAGTTTCGAAAAGAAAGCAACTTAAAGAACCCCACCAACATATACGTATGCGCATCTTTTTGAAATCCAATTCACAGATCACAAGAGGAAAAATCCAGAAGATTGTCAACGATTTTAATCAGCCCTTCAGTGGATGCGTTTGGTAGGTATCCTCCTACCACTCAAACAGTGCAAAATGCTCACTTCCATCATGAATTGAATTCCAGGATTAGACCAACAACCACAACCGTCCGACGATGAGGACGACGATGACGAGTACTCGGTATCAGTATCGGCTATAATGCAAAAACGTGCCAGTATACGGGGTAACCGTAGACGCGGCAGCCGCAGGTCCCGCAGAGCCTCCAGCCCAATGGATCACATACTGGATACGATCAGCCAAACAGGCGACAGACGTCGCTCTAGCGTCTATACCACCAGCTCAGGCGAGTAAGCTTTTCCACAAATCTCAATTATTTGTGCAACGTGACTGTGGTATATGAGCCCATTCCATCAACACTTATGCACTGCCATTTCTTTAGATGACGGAACAAATCAGGACTCTACACAGGAGCAAATCTATGAGAACATCCGACTGCACAAGGAAGTCATTCAGTCGGTGAAGTTACAGCCATGGAATATCAGAAAGAAGTTGAAGCTCGTGCGACAGGTACGTGTTTGTGTATATGTCGTGTCCTTGTCAGAAATGTCCTTTTGACGAGCAAGTGGAAGTTTGTGTGTGTTTGACTCGATTATTGACATATAATTGTGGGCCAACCCCATGTTTGTATGTGGTTTGTCTTCCTTAAACAGGCCAAAACGTATGTGGCACGTCACGAGGGAGCACTGCAGGAGCGCTTCGCCCTATCGAGAAGTGTGAGAGACTTGTGGGCAAGGTTTAAAATTTTAATGGCTGCGGTAAGTGATTTTCCTACCTGCAGGGTATATCGCTTTTTTTTTTTGTTCTTTTTTGCTTTTGTCTTCTCCGGTTTGTTTGAGTGAGAATCGGAGGTGTGGAACTGATATGTAGTGCACCGGGTAGATGGGGGTGGCAAATGTTCTGTATTCCTTTCCTTGGCTGGTGCTTCCTGCTTTTGAGCATATTTGCCTGATCTGCACTCCTCGTATATGGTGCATGCATTGAAGCTCATGCGGAAATTGCTACGAAAATCCTTTTAACCATAGCGATGTCATGTTTGAAATTCATGTCGCTGTCGGAGAGGACTCTTTGTGAGGCGCGCAGAGATTCTTAACTTGTGTTCAAACCAGACACATAGTTGTGGAGGGAACATTCCCGTATGAGAGGAGCGTCAAATAGCGTGTCACCGTGGTCTTAAATTGGTGAAATCCATTCGACGAATGAAGCAATTTAAATATTGAATTTTTTTTATGCACACTCTGGGGATGTATCAATGTGTGCAAATGGTTGCTGGGGAATTGAAGTTCCCGAGGAGTGTCATGGGATATGTATCATTTCATTTGATTTGGGCTCAGTGTGTGCAACATTTTATTAAGTAAATTTGAATTTACTTTAGTTTGAATATGGGGGAGGGGTTGGAAATCCTACATCTCTGTTCATCTTTAAAAGCCTTCGGGAGAATAAAAGTAACCGTCTCTTTTGAGTCTTTTCTTTAAAGAGCGGAACGTGAGTGTCTTTCAGAAGTCTATCGATCTATTTATGGTTGGGGTTTATAAGTTTTGAAGGAAACATACTCTAAACTCGAAAATGGAGTATGAACCTCTAGCGCGTCACTGGTTAGGTACTTCAAGTAACAAGCTGACATTCACACCTTTGACTGATTGCTGTTGATGTATGAAAGTTGTGCCCTCTCCATTAAAAAGCATCTGGTTCTAAAATCCCGATTACATATTCACCAGCTAAAATTATTGGATCAATCTTGTGTTACCCTTCCATGTAGATCTTTGCCTTTTCGAATTAGTAAGTTCACCTATCATCTATTTCTGTGGGTTAGAAGACCATTTCTAGATGGCTTTCAAAACAAGTTTGGTGAGTGATTTCTATGCGCCTGGCCCCGACAAATACAGAACTTTTAAAAGTACTTGGTGCTACGATTAGAAAGCCGCCTTCCATGGAGCTAGTGTGACCAATTTAATATTTGAAATCGTGTTAAGTTCAGCAGTATTTTTTGTGTCAATAATCGTCAGGACGATATCGTTTTTGAAAGTTATATGACCATAAGAAGTTATATTCTGCCCGAATTTGTTTCACTATCGTCAGCTTTCATTATATTTGTGGCAAATGAATTGGATTAAGGTCTCAAAATAGTAATTTTGGCACTTAGTTGATACTTTTGTAGGTCTATCGTTTCGACGATAATCGTCTTAAAAATTACAGAATGAGTGTCCTGCTAAAAACCCAAAAAAAAAATTAACAAAACAAAAACAGTTTTTCAAGAAAAATAAAATATATTCCGCAAAAATGTCATTAAATAAAAATCATATCGTGACGCTTGCTGTGTAATACATAAAAAAATGTTTTAATTGAATTAAGTTCACTCTCTGTTCGTTGAACGGCTGTGTTCAGTGTTCACTGTCAAATGAAAATTGTAATGACTTGTTCACACTAAGTTTCGTCTGCTTCGATTTTATTTTATTATTTTAAATTCATAATTTGGCTAAACCAAAATCCTGCTGCAGCATGAAATCATGCTAAAAGAAAGCCATTATTTAAAAAAAAAAGCAAAATTGGTCACACTGCATGAAGCTTTAAAAGATCGACACATTAAACTCCGCAAATTTTGTCTTTTATCACTGACAAGAGTGACAATATCCGACTACAGTGAGATTCGCCTATAGCGACCTCGGTTATAACGACCATGCGGATATAACGAGCAAACTCTGAGTTCCTTGATTTCATACCACATTTTCCATACAAATTCATCCTTATATAGCGACCTCGGATATAACGGCGATTCCGTATATAGAGTCCGTTATAGCGACGAAATAAAAAAAACATCTAGTTGCCTGTGCAAAAAAATAGAGTTGATTTATTTTGAGTTGATACGATTTGATCTATTTGGTGAAGGGGAAAACGAGATGGAAGTTTGAACTGACAAACGGCTAGAAAAACTTTTTGCTGAAAAAAAGGAACCTAAAGCACCGAAATATTACAGATTTTTTCAAGGAAATTAATTAGATGCAAACCAGTGTTGCATTTCTTATAAGTTGCGCATTTTTTTTTAATACATTTATTATTACAGGTTTTTCTTTTTAATTCTTACTGAATAATAAAACTATGAATACAGCATTAGTAGTAACATATCGTCTTGTAAAGAATGAGTCTTTTTTTTTTCATTTGTCTGACCTTCGGTTATAGCGACATTCGGCGATAGGGACCATTTGAGCCCGGTCCCTTCACCGTGGTTATAAACGGATTTCACTGTATTTTACACAGAACTCGCTTAGATATCCATTTATTCACGATCAAGGGAAACACAAATTGTGACTGATTGAATGAATTAATTCTTCACGTTGAAAGTGAACAATACGGCTACAAGCTCACAATAGCTACCACGTGCATAATTTTTCCATTATTCATAAAGTAAACGTACTTTACTTTGATTGAAATTATATTAGCTTTCCATTATGTTTGAATTGCCGCCCAAGGACATACTCATAATGCAATATTTTCCCCAATACATTATACCAACCGACGGATTTATATTACAAAGCCACCGTAACCACAGAATTACAAAATTACGATTTCCATACACTCGAACAATTTCACGAAAATGTAAATTCATACATTTGAATCATTGAACAAGAAAATTATATTGACAAACGAGATGAACAGTAACATAGCCTCCATCTGAGCCCTTCAAATCGATATGTCAGCACTTTTCACCAGCAACGAGTCTCACTCAGCAACACAATCTGAAGTCGTGAAGTCTAATATTCAAATTATTAAAATGTAATTACCAACTCTCAATAACGCTAACACCCTCTCCTCCCTCAATCGCTTTCCTTCGCGTTTCCGGCCTTAACACTTTGAATAGCGTTGGCGCCATTGGAAACGTGAAACGAGCAGTTTCCTCACCGTTCTGATACCATGGGAACTGCGTATCAAAGAAATCGAATCACATTTCGGCTCGGGTGTCGCATCCTATTTCACATTTCTCAGGTGGCTTTTATGGGTTAATATTATGATGACGATACCGTTGGTAGCGTTCGTTATTGCACCAGAAGTGAGTATTTGACGGGTGCCTATAGAAACGTGACTTGAAAATTGTTTTCCCAACCTCCAGCTTTTGTCGACAAGTCCAAATGAGGAGGATCCGCGCAAGAAGATGTCAGACCGAGAGCTGAAGGTAGCGGGAAACTTTTACACGTTTTGGGAGTTCGAAGGATATCTCAAGTACTCACCTCTATTTTATGGGTAAGTTGTATTAGTTTAGCCTTCTTTATCAATGCCTGATTTACTTTTGTTTCCTTGCAGGTATTATTCAAGTAAATCGGGAGCGATTCGGAAAGGATACAATCTGCCTTTGGCGTATTTTTTAACTGCTGTTGCTGTGTACATTTATAGCTTTGTTGCCACCCTGCAAAAGTGAGTAAATGGGGGTCTTAAGGGATTTAAGTAAGTAAGGTTTGAGATATACGAAAGCCTCGACTCGAAACTTGAGGCTTTTAGTTTATAAGAGGATATAGGCAATATGAAATCCAGATGGTGAATGGTTTGGTTTTTATTCCAGAAGATTGGGCGTGGCTGATATTAATTGCTTTCTCATTAAATGGTCTATACCTAGCACACAATTTTTAGCCTGCCCATTTCCCTCTTGTGTTGTTCCTTGTCTACGTCCTTCGTCAGTTTTAAGATCAACCGAAGTGTAAACCGAAAACATAAATCTATTACAATTATAGTAACCAATGTCCCAGACGTTATATTTTCTCATTTATAGCATGTTTGCCTGAACTATAGCAGTATCAAGGTTGCATTTAAAAATAACAGTTTTTGACATACGGACTCTTTTCCCATCATGAACTAAAGTGGAGTTCAAAACTCTTAAGCTCAAATATTCATACCAGACATTTTATATGGGAAGTACCATTAATATGGAGGTTACCGTAAAAAACTTGACTGACCTTGACTGTAGATCAAAAAACTCCAAATCTGAAGTTTGAACAAAATCCGGACATAAGGAAAGACGCACAGAATTGCGCGAATAACTTTTATGAGTTCCCAAATCATCGTAATGTCAGCAGCCAGGATTGATTAACATTTTGAGTTCGAAGTTTCGTACGAATACAAAATCGAAGTTTTATCTATCCATCATGATGTTTTATCCAAATTGTCGATGTTAAGAAGAGAATTGTCTCTTCTTTTAACAGCCATTTCTGCCGCCTCTGTTTCAAAAGTTGCAAATACGACACTGATAACTCACGTGGGATCTTCCAATAATTTCAATATCGTCAGTATTTCAACATACAAGAAGTTTTTTGAAAAATTGTACCTCTTGGCTTGTGAGTTTAGTACAATTTCCTCAAAAATTATATTACAGAAATGACACCGGGAAGTCTCACTTTTTCCGCCACAATTCCTGTTTATCGTCGTATAAGGTTTGGGAACGTTGGTAAACCATTTGTAGGGGAAGCTGTTGTATCTTGATTGATCCGGATTTTAGTTTTATGCCAATAATTTGAGTTTATTTTATTTTTTTTTTTAGATTGTGTTTTTGTTTACATAGCTTTTCCAAATCTTTCCTGTTATAAGGCAAACATACACAAAAGGATTCTGCTTACCTTAGAAAACATAACTTTTATGAGGCAGCCTCAAACGGTCCAAGGTAAAAAATGTGATTGTACCTTGGCTCATTTAAAGTTGAACATTGAACATTTTAAAAATGATTAATAAAAACGTGAAAAAAATATTTTATATATATACGAGTATATAAAAACTTTTTGCAGTCACGAAGACGTGATCTTCTCAATTTTTTTTTAGACGCACACAGCTTGACATCGGAGAAAAATCCTGATAAATGAAACATTTTGTTCAATATTCCTTTAAATATGGACAAATCGTGTGCGTCTATCTAAGCGCAATGAAACAGATGTCGAAGCGAGACATTGGCTGCGCACACACACTTTTTTAAACAGCGCGTTCTATGAGCTCAGAATAAATTGACAGAGCAGGCTGAGTATAAAGATAATCACATTTGATAAAAAAAAAAATAGTTGGAATGGCGGACGAACGTTATTGTTCTGGAACTGAAGGTTAAATAATTTAATAAATAACAATTAATAAATATTCAATTTATACATATATTTTGTTACAAATGACAGATATCAATTCATTCATAAATACATCAGAACGATCTGAGCACGCTCGGTTCAGAGCACGATCGATCTCACTTCAGTGCTCAGCTCTGAACTTAAAAATAAAAATGCTTTATGGGATTCAATAGGGTAGTTCGCGACAACATCTGTGTCAAATGCGAAAAAAAAAACAAAGTGACATCTGAGAAACTTGTACGAAAACAAACTAAATTTTATGTGGCGGGAGATAGGCATAGATTTGAATTTAATCAAAATTGACATAAGCGCTCTGAAATCGGATAAATATTGTTTGTTTTTTTTTTTTTTTTTGTTGCAATCAAACATGTAAAGTGACCTACGATATTAGTTAAAAGTAACTTAAATCCAGTAATTTTAAAGTGCATAATGTATAACTTAATAAATAACTTTTCCTTATAAAAGTGGAGCTATCTGCTTACGCAAAAGGCATTGATGCGCTGAATAAAGTCCGCTACATAGAATTTAATATACTAATAAATAATAAATTTCCAATTATTATTTCATAAGAACAAATTTGGTATACACTGGAAGTGAGTGCAATAACAGTCAGAGCATCACCAAAGGCCAAGATCTTTTTGAAGCCGGATGGTTTGAAGATGTTGAAGGTACTCGTTTCCCACATATTTATGTGGTACTGTGGAAAGGTTATTAAAACATGCGAATTGTATGACAACCGTTTAATAACTGTATGTTCCTACATTTAGGTTCTTCATTCCCATCGTCTGGGTGAAAAGCCACTTGAGACTCAGGTGTTGCTAGATTTTAATGGTGAAATCGAATCTGCTCACTGCAAATGTAAAGCCCGGCCTTTGGGATAGTACTATTTGCACTGGAAAGCATTTATAAATGCCAATCCCGTGAGCTCTTTTAAACATATACCTAATACATTTTGTTCAACTACGCATCTACACAAAGTTTACACAGGACATATATATTTCGTTTTGATTTTGTAAATATAATTCTAATTCCTTAATTATATTCCAGCTTTCGGTAATGTTTTTAGGTAGTATTTTGCCCTTTATCATAGACTTTTAGTCATAAAACGAAATAAATCATATCTCCCGCCATATAAAATTTGGTTTGTTTTCCTACAAGTTGGTTTGACGTTTAAGGGAAAGAGAACGCACAGTTGTGAAAGGGATTGCTTCGCGAAATGCTCTATCACCTACAGCAGAAGGATACAGACATGTCCTTTGACTGGCATTTTATAGCAGAAAATAATAAGTTTATAAACTTTAAACACCATACAACTAAATTAATCACAGTTTGCAAGCTAAGTATTTTGCTGAGTATTTTGCTGAGAAGTGGCATTCGGACCAAGTTACAAACGAACCAAGGTACACCACTTTCCCCTTCTTGCGTTCAATGGCATTCATAGTATTTGTATATCAAAAAGTCGTGCGAGGTATGCTAGCTTGGTGTGTATACGAGGAATCTGTACAGGATGAATATGTTCGAAAAGGTCTTTATAAAATTAAATCGTTCACATAGTCCTTTTAGTCTGCCGATGGAAACAAATGGGCCACCCCCATGAACATATTTTTAAAAGCATGAGTGATATGAAGCTGTCGTAGTTTGATGATTTCGTACGGAGTTGCCAACTAAAGTGACCGCACTCTTGAATCAACTAAGTGTATTCTCCTGCACCGATCCTGTTATCAGTATCGAAGACGTTGCACGCACAGACTTTTACAATATCTACAAGTGCTTTTGATCATATGTACTTCCCTCTTAAATATATTATCCGAAGTAAATTCGGCAATAAGTGTCTTCTTCATCAATCAGCTGTCTTTCTTCATGTTATCGCTGAAGAATATTTGGATGTGAGCCCGGCTCCAGCTTGTTGCTTATAATGCAACCGCTCTTTTGGGTGCAAACTATTCAAATAAAACTTCTCACGATGTTCTACTATGAAACTTAAAATTATATTCTAAATTCATATTAAAATATATATAACGTATGACAGTTGAATTCGATTATGAGGTGGATTTAGCACAATTGTTTGTAATCTCTTTCTTCAGTAGAATGTGATCACTTGACAACTTTACAACCTCGTCTTCTACCCACCAGAATAGGGTATCCTTATCGCCAAAACCAGATCCACCATCCATTCCAATCTATTCATACAGTTGCCTTGTCGAATCAGCTCAAAGGAAACCGCCGTCCAATCAAGTAGTCCACCATGTCTCCTCTCGAGCTCGTCTTGCTTTGTTTCCTAATTTAATGTCCCTGCCATAACAGATGATAACAATCTATTTATCACCGAAACACATTAAGGTTACACATCACTTTAGCTCACAGTGGGGATATAAACTCTTCTTATGTGAAAAAAAATCGCACCCCCTTGAACCACTCGCCTCCCTTAGCATAACATATCTGAATGATTACATCAGGGAAACGCTTCACGGCCATAATACACCACAACAGAATATCCTTGTCTAGCAATTTTGTGAATCAATTTGGTACGTGCCCGGAATTTCCATCGAATTGCCAGCATCGACACATCCTCGACTGCTGTGTATCCTTCGACTCAATTGCTCGAGAACAATATAAATTATGGTTCATCAGAGCACAGATGACGGAAGTGCCTGCTGTTCATTAATTCATACTCCGCTGGACCAAAACAGACACCGGCGACGACGACACGACAGGAAATGTAATACAATGACCCGCCATGGGGCGGTTAGAGTCCGTAGATGGTGCGCCATTATTTGTTGCTAAATTCGCTTGATTGTAATCTGAGTATCTTGTAAGCGGTTTATCATTTCCGGTCCAGTAAATAGGCATTCACCACCTCAACGGGATACATAATTGCATTTCCCCCTTTTTGCAGAATGGCCGAGAATTCGAGGAACTCCAAGCTCTCCTCCAAGGACGACGAGTGTATCTTTTCGTGGAAGCTCTTCACCGGTTGGGATTTCATGATCGGTAATGATTTGCATTCCTGCTGGTGAATATTTTTAATTTCAGATTTTTTTACAGGACATGCCGAAACGGCCCATAACAGAATAGCATCCGTAGTTGTTGGCTTCAAAGAAGCCCTGCTCGAGGAGGCCGAAAAGAAGAAGGACAATCGGAAGTACCAAGCGCGAAGCGAAGCTAAAAATATCCGCTACATTTTTTCGCTCTTTTCAGATGGCGTGTCATACTTCAAAGGATTCTGGTGAATATTATAGTTCTGGGACTTTTGGCTGCATCCGGCTACACGGTTGTGTCGGCTGTTGACAGGTAATTCGAGCAAATTTCCCCACTTAATGAAAATCGTCTGCTTTAAGGCATCTTCTCTGATTTTTGCCCTTAGGTCGGAGAATATTGGACCCAACGCCAACGTGTGGCGGCGCAACGAGGTGAACTTGATAATGACCTTGTTGTCATTCTTCATGCCGATGATATTCGATGCTCTGGGGCTGTTTGAGAACTGGCATCCCCGGCAGCAGTTGCGACTGCAATTAGCGAGGTAAGCCAGTGGGGTTTTTTTTTCTATCGTCCGTCTTTGTAGTAGACCCGTGGGAATTTTCGGGAGGAACATCTTTTCGAACTGCGTACCCTCTGAGCAATCTCATTCACAGTCATTTCCCCAGAGGACATGTGTTTATTAGCACGTCGGTTGTGGACGGTGGTGGATTCTGTTGAATATATTGTTCGGGGGATTGTGCCGGCGATCTTATTTATTCACACCACGTAGGGGATATTTTTTCCATGGAAAATAGTATGAAATAGAAGTGGCGAGGGTTGAATTTTCCTTTGATGTTAACTAGACGTGAACAAGACAAGATGCATGCAGAAGCACATGCAATGCATTGCGATGGGGCTCTTAGGGATGGCATGTCAGATTGAATTGTATAAAATGACGTTGAGAGTTCTCAAAAGGTTGCGAATTGGGAAGTAGACTTGGTTTTGATAACACTTGTGACAGCGTAGAGAAAAGTCGAAAATGCCAAGCTACGTTTTCTACAGACGGGCAACAAACAAACTTAAATATTCAATCGTGTGTCTGTCTAGACTCTTTTTCCACTATCCTCACTTTGAGGAACGCCTTACAAACATTTTGGACTAGAAAAGACCTAAAGAATGCATCTCATCTCCAGGTGCTCTTGAAATCACAAATAACTTCCAGAATCACTATTTATTTTTAGCAACTCTCCCTACCTCTTATGTGCTTCCAGGATCATGATACTGAATTTGCTGAATTTGTACTCGCTGATGTTCTCGTTCATCTATAAAATCACCGGCAAGGACGAAAGCCTGCAGCTTCTCAAGGAAATCAATCAGAATGCCACCATCGAAAAGGGACAAATCGAAAAGATGATTGCCAGCCTGCTCATAACGACGACGGTTATGTCGCCCGCCGCAAATAAAACAAGTTTGAGTGATTTGACATCATCGGCTGTCGCCCCCACCACATCAGTACCATGGGCACACCTAATCAACCAGACGCGCTGCTTCACCGTACGCGTGAATTGCTCAAGGATAAGACCCTCACCCACCCACGCTCTAACTACGTCGATGCTGTTGTTGAATCTGAGTACCACGATGATTCCAAATCTGTGGACCACTCCGTCCACCACACCATCTACGTTCTCGACAACTCCATACGATGCGGTGACCAGCACCGTCGACTTCCTCACATCAACAATCGACTTTAACGACTCGGTAACAAGTACAAGCAGCACTACTGACGACGACTGGAGTAGCACGATGCTGTACAGTGCATCGCCGCCGCCATCGTCCACAACAATGGAGGACTACCGGTCCGAGTTTAACGATACCTTCTTTGACTACCACGACTATTTTGAAAATTTCGCATCGATAGAGGAGGGCGATGACAATCCTGATGGTGGCCGGGTGAAGCGGGCCGCTGCAGACACCACAGTCTCTACAGAGGACACCTCTGCGAACAGCGTGGAATATACAACCGCGTCACCGTACAGCACAGAGTTCAGTTCCAGCCTCAGCTGGTCGACAGACACTCCCGACGAACAGTATACTACAACGGACCCGTCGAGGACAACAACGCTGGCCGAATTCATGGACACCATGTCCACCGTTGTGAGTTCAACCGAATCAGATGCGCTACGTGACAAAGTTCTTGAGTACGTAACCACTTTGATGGACGATGGTGATACCAGCACCACTCCAGCCAGTTCTGACGACAATGAGGACGAGGAGAAGTGCACAGAAACGTTTTGCATCACCCTCCCACCGGATCTATTCACTTTGCCAACAAAGGTGCCCTCATCAACCGCGCCATCTGTTGTGGGCAACATCACAACAACGGCGCCCGAATATCCGTTGGAATACCATCAGGAGCGACTGAGGAACGTTACCGTCGCTCTGCAGAACGTCCGCCGCAATTTGACGTCCATGTGCTGGGAGACATCCCTCGGGCAGGAGCTCTCCAAGGTTATCGTCTTGGATATGGTGAGTCCCGATATTGACTATGTTTTATTATCTGCCACTCACGCATTTAATCGCACGCTGCCGAGTCCTTGAACATGTTTTGTTGTCTTCCGGCAGGTCGCTCCTATCCCCTGACAAATTGAGCAGAAAATACCATAATGACGTCTGTCCATTTTCGACTGTTGGCTGTTGCCCATGCCCACCCCTCTGGGGACTACACGATGATTCCTGTTTTCATTTTTTCCGATCTTGTGCAACCCCCGTAGCGAGAGCACATTACTTCCACCCAGCAAAGTCCCTCGGGTGCGGGGATTATATATTTTTTTTTTGTTTTTTTTTGGAAAATTCAAAATTCGTTTCATATCGATGGGGAAAATATTATTCCTCCTTGGCCGGGTGAGGAATTCCTTTGTCCAGAGAATAACTGATTGCACGCTAGATTTAATAAAGGGAAATTGGAAAAGTTTCTCCGCAAAACAATTTCTGGCCACAATGTTGGCGTACCGGTCTGTAGACTGTAGGCAGTAGGCAGTAGGTCTCTGCAGGACTTATTGAATTTTCTGATTCAATTGGTTGATTCTGTGCTTTGGCAATCGAAAAACAATTGCCGAGTAATGAATGGGCCTCCAAAGTGGGGCCGACTTTTTAAGGTGACTGCGAATGTGAAAAAGTATTTATTCCCTGAAAGCAGATGGAAATTATTTTGCGAAACACTTCCGTCAGGACGTTATGTTGGAAAGTATTTGTTTGCAGAAGGATTACTGAGCTGTTGTTTTTTATTTGTTTTCCGTGCCTGGGAGACTAAGTGGGGAATTTTATTTTTACGCCCGTACATATTCAGAAGTTGAGTTGTAAGGATTTTAAGGGAGTTTAAACTTTCGTTAGGGCCAAAAGGGTTCTTGGAATCGATGAGGGGATGGGGGGGACTGTTTTACTTGCTACACCATCCTGTGTGAGTTATGCTTATGACACCAGCAGTTGGTGTAGGCAATTTTAAGAATTTCCCTCCAAATTGAGGTCATCTTACGAGGAATTAACTTTCTGTTTTGCTTACGTTTGTTTCTCGCCTTGAGGCTGAAAGTTTGATTGCTGTAGTTATTTCTCAGACGCTTTTCCGGGATATTAAACTTAATTTTTTATTTTGTGAGACAGGTCATGGCGGACCTTTAAATAACCCACCCCCCGGGGACTACAAGAGTAGCTAAGTAATTTAAATACTTGACCATATGCTTCGCTGACACAGCTCTAAGTGATAGAGAACGAGTCAGAAGATGCTTCGAGACAGCTGGATTAGAGTCCGCACCGATTTGTTGTTCATCAACTCAGAGAGTTCCTTTTCTCCGTCCAACGAGGTCTATGTTCTCTTGGCCTTACAAATCATCATTTTGAATCCTCACCTTATATAATTTTGAAGGTCGCACAATATGTAATTTTGCTTATGGAAAAATTTCGCCATTGTGAGTTTGAAACTGAACACTAAAAATTATTAGTCTCGCAGTATATCTCTTTTTAGCGATGTTGTAGGCCTTACATAAGGCAGGCTTCCATAGAAGAAGCCGGCGTTTTTGTAAAAAGAACCGTCTTTGGTTCAAGTTCGCACTTTTTGTAAACATTTTTCTACAAAGCAGACGGATAGCTCTCCGCAGCGATTTTCCATATTGGACTTCAGTCTAAAAAATTGTTTTATGGCAATCGGTTCCTGTTGTAAGTGTGTAAGTTTATTTAAGTTTTTTTTAAGACGAACTTACTATTCAAGCTGGTTCCAAGCTTCGGAACTAAAAAGCTTTCTCAGTAAAGTTCTACTCTTGGATACTAGTCAGGAGTTCGTGAGAGGCGGCACAGTAAAAATAGCAAACCTTGAGATATAGGTTTTTTTTAACCTGAGGCCCTTTGCTTAATAGTCCACCAAACTAGAATCAATGAATCAGGTTAAGCGTAGAAGTGTATTCGGCACTGTGCCGCAGGGATAATTTTCATGTATTTCTTAGACAGGAACACATGTATTGGTACTTGAGTTTTAGTGGTGAATAGAATGAATTTAGTTTTAATTTGGTTAAAGCTAAGACCGCACCTGGTAGCGGAGGTATCTGAGAGTAATTGCAACCAGACGTTTGACAAGCCTTCCATTGGAGCTCCGATTTCCTACGCAAGATTTTTCGGGAATCACGTAAAAGAACATCCATCTGTTTATGGCCTTTATTGACATTCAAAGGAATGAGGAACGTTCTCAAATTAAATTCTGTTTATGTGAGTAAAGGGTGGGCCATCTAGTGGTTTGTTTTTAAATCATAGGTTATTTTGACACTGACAGCTGTTTCTCGCTCGAAATCTTGACAGAAAGTCAGCATCATACATCCGCGGAACGAAATGAATTGCTTTACGCTTGAACAACGTTGAGAAATACAGAAATATTTTTTCCAAAGTGAGTGCTGTGTAGACCAAACAGTGTGTTTTTCGAAAAGAAAGTTTTGACCGAAATGAAGCACCCACCGCGACTGTTGTACGCAAGTTTGTGCGAAAAGTTCGTGAGGCTGGTATGCTAGTGGACAACACTCGTGGTCCCCGTCGTCGTACGCGTAGACGAGCATGTGACTGCTGTAGCCGAGAGTGTGAGACTCAATTCACGACCATCAACTCGCCATCGATCTCAACTGCTCAACATTTTGTTGCAAAATTATTAGTTTTAACTATTCGCGATCAAACTATTAATTAATATATTATTTGGCGAAGCAAAACAAAGAAAAAAACACGAAAAAAAATTGCAGTCGCCACTGCCCGAAGGAAATATCGAATGTATTGAACAAAATGACACTTGCCAGAGAAGGGCTACGTTCGGCTTTGCTCAGCGAAGGGGATGGGTTCGATGGCGTTAAGCGCACTATGCACACTCTGTGATTTGTATGGTTTTCCGAAACCGTGGGTTATGAACTTTCTGCAAAAAATAATGGGCGCCACGTAATTTTGAGGTAAACCTCGCAAATTCTAGAAATTAATGGAATAAAGGAAAAAAGAAACTAACGAATGTCTAGTCACGTTATAAGGCTCCGTTGGAGCACGGCCTTTTATTATTTGGTGGCAGGATTTGAAAACGATTTTGAAGACACAACAAACAGATGTATATATTAGGTACCACGACAAATTTTGACCGTTGGCGTGGCCCGCTATCGCGTTGTCTCGAAAATTTCAACAATCTATTTCACTAACTGGGTCGCGTGTCCCGCTTTTTCGGGAATTTGCCGAAACGGAAGACTACCAAAAACTACGGTTATCGAACAATGCCTAACACAAACGATTTTATTTCAACACTCTACTTATCTTTCTTTCCTGTTGGATTCCTTGTCCGGCCTCAATTTTTCTTCTCTGATGCCCTTCTGGCACCTCTCCACGATCCTCCCCGTCTTTCCAAGATCTCTCCTTTCTTAACCGGGGCTCACCCTACTACTCTACTTTAAGGGACCACAAAAGGAAACCTCCACGGTTCACTCACTAGTATTTGAAAAAAAGTTGCTAAATTTTTGGAACGCCAAAATCGAAAATTTGTTTGTCTCGAATTAAACCTCTCTATACGCTGGTCAGCCAAGAAGTGACTTCCAGGGCTTTGGTCGGGTTCGAAGTCGCTTGGCTTCCTCACGCACACTCTCTCATACATTCGCTGGTATTAGACCCCAACGGTGGGATCTTAAGTTGGCATTCAGCAATGCCTCCCACGGCCATTAACCACCACATTCACACATACTATCGGGTCGAACGGTCAAATTTTTGCGACACCAATGCGCTACCGTAAACCGTTAGCCCTCTCATACTTTCCAATCATTCCTCTCTTAACGTACTGGAATTCGCCTTGGTAAGATCCTTCCAGTACATTTGGATTAGCCAGCCGACTTCGGACTCTCTTCTCTTTTATCAGAGTTAGCCTTCTATAATAATAATTTCTATGACCACCTGTCATAGTAACTAAACAAAGTAATTCGTGGAGGAATTTACAACCCGGCATTTTCCCCACGAATTAAAAGTTAATTTAAAATAATCAAAAAATAAGAAAAGAAGGATAATGGTGGACGCTAATATTTCCCACCCGGACATCGGACGTTGGGCCCTTCCCTCAACATGGGAAAACCCAATCACTCCCACTCGCTGACAAGGAATCCATCAGGTGTGGTTTGTTTACAAAATTTTCCGCGAGTTATTAAAGCTCTTTCGGTAGTCTTACGCGCAGATTTGGGGGATGAGACTTGCGATAACATGCCATTCCTTACAAATTGTTGAATTTAGGGTGGGCTCTCGGCCTTAATTGCAATGCGTTTTTGGTGGTGGTTATTTTTCGTTGTTTTGGTGTTCGTTCTACTGTTGGAGTGCGTTTTATGTGGCCGTCCGCCTACACTCTCTGCGGCTCCTCCGTTGCTCCATCGTCGGGGCCTAAACTTAGGGATCGTCTTCCCTATGCCCATCGAACCAAACTCTCACTCTACCGTGGTGGTGATGGTAGATCTCACGAAGAGTGTCTTTTAATTGGCCGTCCGCCTACACTCCTCTGCTGCTCCTCTGTTGCTCCCGCGGCGGGGTGATTCGTAAAGAGATCGTTGGCCGTCCGCCACACCCTTTTATATACTCAGATGCTGGCCTGTTATCCCTCGGTGGAGTGTTGGCTAAAGGGATCGTCCTCCCCCCACTCCTTCGTCTATACCGACCTCCTGTCGGTACATTTGCACTGTTGGTCGGTGGGGGTCTCCTGGCGATCTGCCAGGCTCCCCATCCGACTTGCGTCCCTTCTCAATCGACGGTTGCGAGTCTCCCTTCCGTCCGAAGGGCTGCGCAACCGGAACTCCCACCCGTCTGCTGGATTGTGACCGGCCTGTCACTACGAGAACCTATGTGGTCGCACTCTTAAGGCTCCAGGGAGGTAGTCCGGAGGCTGATGGGGGCCTCGGATGCCCGTCCACATCCCAGGACCTCGAGTACAAAACCCAAGAAAAAGAGGGACCAGGGGCAGGGAGAGAAGGGAAAGAGAGCAGACCTTGTTGCGGTAAAATTTAACGCAACAATTTCACGCACTAGCCTGAGGAGAATTCTGCACAAAGATCTCGGATTATTCGCTTACAAGGTCCAATTGACTCAGCGATTGAAAACGCACGACCATTAGTCTCGTTATCGCTTCGCAGTTTGGGCCTTAGAGCAGCTTGAATTGGACAACGATTTTTGGCGAAAAGTCATCTTTTCTGACGAGGTGCATTTTCAAATTGGCGGCTACGTTAACAAACGAAATTGCCGCATCTGAGGCTCGGAAAACACGCGCACAGCCCATGCCACTATCGATCTTTTGCGCACCATATTCCCCAATCGTGTTATCAGCCGTCTTGGCGATGTCAATTGGTCGCCTCGTATCTTCGGACCTGCGATTTGACCTTTTTGGACTTTTTTTTTGTGAGTAACCGTGAAGGACCGATGTTATACCAACAATCCGGAAACAATTCAAGCACTTAAGGTCAATATCATTCAAGCAATCCGTGAGCTGCAGCCCGAAACCTTCAACAAGGTCTTTAAAAATTGGAGTGACAGAAAGTGGTACTGCGAAGCCAGCAGAGTCAGCCACTTGAACGAAGTTGTGTTCCATAATTAATGGGAATGTTTGCTCGTACTAATAAAGCCATAATACATGGAACATTTTTAATTTTGTTAATTTTATTGCATTTTTAAAAAGGAACTTGTATTTCGCCCACCCTGTATGTGCGTGCCACCCAAGAGACATGTAGTCGAAGAGACTTGTTGCCTTTTGTCAAAAATTCCGTCACAAGTGATTTGCCTTTTTGAACACTCTGGGCAGACCTTAAAAATCTTAAAACGTAAGGCTATCTTCTTTAAAATAAACGTTTTAAAGCTGTCAAATTTTACAGCCTTTAACCAGAGACCAAGGAATCTATCAAGCTTTTGACGCTCGGCTTCAGACGTTTTACGTTAATAGCAGATAGAAACTTGTGAGAGATTTTCAGGTGACTTGAACTTCTATAATTCCTATCCCATCTTTGAACTCTACAGCGGTTATGCCGCTGTCAGTTTTCACAGCTATCTTGGACATAAGCTAAGTTAGTACAAAGTCTCTCTTGAATAGGTAATGCTGTTAAGTGAATTATTATCCATCGTTGTCAGAATTTTATGATAGATACTGTCAGACAGCTGAATTTTGGTCTTAAATTCAAGCTCTCGGTTAGGGCTTTTCAGCCTTGGTATAGATTACTCCATTTAAACTTTTATGAGCTATGTATTTCTATCAATTTAACTGTGGCCCTCTGAAAAGTTCTCTTTTTTGTTGTTTGCTTGTAGCTTGAAGGCTTCATAAAGATTTTTGAGTTTCCCTGTATCAAGACTCTTCTTGGCGGTGCCAATGTGAAATCGCTTTAGAAGCTCTCCTTAATTGTTTTCTAATAGCGCTGCCGCTTTGTTATTGATTTTGGTAGTTGGCGACTTTTATAGAGGTTAGGGTGGACGTGGTCTTCAAAAATACCGGCCTATCTGCGACGCCAATGTTTGTGAACTCTCATTGAAAAAAAATTGCATAATCGAAGGTTCATAAAAAAACCATAAAAAATCAAACCCTTTCAGTGAGTTCCATTAGCTTTCTTTCAATCTGTGATTGAATTCTTCTGCTCCCCATAAATCATTGAGTCTATCCGTGACCCGCTGGTTGTACCACACATAACTAACCATTAACCAAACTCCGGATTCAAAGTAAAATGTAATTGATATTCCACCAAGTGTGCACGTCCCATGCAAAACACCGTTCTTCCGTTTGCACCACTAAAGCACATGTACACTTCCTTTTCCTTTATTTAAATAACGTCAACTCAACTTGCAGATGATGTCCATAGCGGGAACACTTATAATCGACTTCCTGCGAGCTCTCTTTGTGCGCTACGTGAATAAATACTGGTGCTGGGATATGGAGAAAACTTTTCCGCAGGTAACAGCAACATTGCACACGTTCCACAAACATGTAAGAATAAACTTTGAATACTCCTTTACAGTACGGGGATTTTAAAATTGCCGAGAGTATCCTAAATCTGGTCTACAACCAGGGCCAGGTGTGGATAGGAATTTTCTTCTCGCCCGGGCTGGTTATCATCAACTTTGTTAAACTAATGATTATCATGTATCTGAGATCATGGATTGTCCTCACGTGCAATGTACCGCATGAGGTGGTTTTTAAGTAAGTCGCACAAGCATTTGGCTCCTCCTGTTGAAGACAACGTTCATTTTTAGGGCGTCCAAGTCGAATAATTTTTATTTGTCGCTGCTGTTGACGATGCTGTTCCTGTGCGTACTGCCAGTTGGGTATGCGATTGTTTGGCTGCGCCCCTCGTGGCATTGTGGACCGTTTTCGGACTATGATCGCATATCGGAGTTTTTCACGAAGACCATAATAACAGCCTTGCCTCCGTACGTTTAGATGGTCTCTTTTGGGTAACTTCCCACTGACTTCCCTTATCTTTACAGAGAACTGCATAAGCCACTGGAATACCTGACATCGCCGAGTACAGTGATACCCCTGCTGCTCCTGCTGACACTCATAATTTACTACTTGGTCTCGCTAACTGGCGCCCTGCGCGAGGCTAACCAAGATCTGAGGAATCAACTGCTAAAGGAGCGTGAGGAAGAGCGGAAGAAGATGTTTAAACTTCCCGAAACGAAGACCAATGAACAAGCTGCAACGGCGCTGACCAATCGGTGGAGAAAGGTTTTGGAGGCCTCATCACCAGTGACGCCCACAGGCCCCGGACAGCAGCCGCCCGACTTTGACGAAGCCTACAAAAATCAGGCCAGAAAAGGTGGGTTATCTCTCCTTGCAAGTACAGGTCTAATGATTTCTATTCCCCGCAGAGCTTCTCGCGAGGATCATGAAGAAAGCTCTGCGCAAGAGTTCCGCCACCTCCGACGACGAGAGCTTTGTCAAAGGCAGGGATGAGGACGACACCGATACGGAACATCACGAATCCCTTCCCCACGATGAGGAATCCAAGGAGAAGATGTTCGGCCTGTCAAAATTGCAAAACATTCGAAGGACCCGCAAGCCATCGCTTGTCGACATAGTTCAAATAGCCAAAAGTGAGCAGAACAAAATGAGGGAGCAACCTCCGAAGGGGCGATTTAAAGTCGAAAAGGTGGGAAAGCCCGAGAGGTTCACCAAGCCCGACAAATACGTCGATAACGACAATGACCCGGAAACAAACTCGAGAATTGTTTCCGAGAGGCGCCTGAGTTTGCTGCGAAAGCAGCCCCAAGACGACCAACCAGCGACCTCCAAGCCAGCTGACCCCCCTGAAGCTGTGAGCAACTTCGCCGTTATCAATGAAAGGGCTACAGACACACTGAGGAAGCACAAACGAAAACCCCCCCAAGTGAGTTCGGAACCTAAGGTTTTCAAATTCGACGACAAGTCCGTCGAACGCAGCAAGTCCAAGGAAGCCGCCCCAAAGACAGACGAAGCTGCAAGGAACGACACTGAGCCAACAGACAAGAGAAAGCCACTGGAACCATCGCACGAGGATGACAGAACCGACTCGCATAAGCACGATCGATTTTCGAACTTCTCCAAGCAGGGACGCAAGAAGATCGGAACTTTTATGACCCTTGTCCGGGAAGCTGTAAAGAAAGTCGAGCCAAATGGTGACTCTCCCCCGCCCAGGCCGACATTACCTGATCCAGAAGAGGAATCAGAACCCGAACACAAAGCGCAACCAATACCCGAACCCAAATCTGAACTCCAACCAATGCCAGAACCAATTGCCAGCCCGCCGCCGGAGAAACTCGTTCCCGCAGCGCCAATTGATTCCGAAGAGGACGACCAACTCGGACCAACACCTCCGGCAGTGAGAATCGGATCGCTACGCTGGACAGAGAGACCTCCACCCACGCGCCAAGACTCCCAGACTTCGGTGTGGTCGGACAATATACCCACGATAACAATAAGCACGACTGGTAGTGAGGAGTGCATTTTGGAAGGTGCTGCCGACAAGGCAGATGCTGCTGCTGCTCCTGTCGATGAGCACCATGAGCTTGAGACCGGAAAGGGTGCTGTTGATGATTAGGGTCAATTTTTGCTGGACCGCTAAAGTATTTCGCGTACCTTCGTACTTTAGTGATACATGATTTTTTTTGTAAGGGAGTCCTAATCGAGATTCCCAAGGATTTGTAGTCATAAGTATCTAATGAATAAATTTAAATGCACAAAATTTAAGCCTTGTTGGTTAGAATAGCTGTCGTAGCAAGGGAGTAAGTGCCTTACCCATAAACATTTTTAATTTCAACTTTAAATTCTATTAATTCACAGTGGCTAAATTTTCCATACAAATTTCGAAATTGTGAGCTTCCGTAAATTTAAAGTCGAGACTTAAATTGATTATTAGTACGGTGCACAGAATAGTCTGGCTTCTGAGCCAATATTTCAACAGTTCTCATAATGTTGAAATTTGATAGCCTTCATCATAAAATTAAGAGCCCAAAATATATTCATTGGACTTTTTTTGAAAAAAAAAAAATGAGTGCCCTGTGATTCAAATTTGAGCCTCCTAACCTACCGGAAAAGTAAGTGGCATTTGTATATTTCACTTAAGTATCTGGCTGGACGCAGAGAAGTAATTTTTTTTCTCAAAGAATAATTAATAGACTCACTGTTTAGTGCAATCCAGAGTAGCTCAATCCATTTGTAACTTTAGCAAATAGTAAAACCAGTCCCGTTTAGCCATTTTTAACACCTAGCCATTATTGTAGCACCTGCACCAACCACAAATTTGCCTTTTAACACGCAATGTGTACGTCGGCGACACCTCTGCTTTCAAAAAGGCAACGTGTCCGTTTTCTGGTGCATAGTGATGACAAAAACCGAAATATTTTTTGAAGTAAATAATGGGGACGGTTACCCTGAGCATATATCCTACTAAGTTTATTGATTTATCCACATCCACCGCAAAACCCTAAGTTCCGAAACGCCAGGAATCGCGGATTTTCACCCCAGAATCGGGCGGATTCACAAAATTTCACGAAAATTGCGAAAAATTGCAAAACCGAGATTTCCCAAACTGACGCCATAACAAATAAAATATTAATCAGACTGACTTAAGGGAGTTGAGATTGATTGCTTTACTTCACAAGAAAAACAATTGAAAATGGACCAATTTTTAAGAATTCCTACCTCCGTCGGTCTAGGAGTTGGAGTCTTAATCTTTACCAAAGAGTAAAAACCCGGGGCGTCCGACAAAAATAAAAACCCCAAAAAATCAACAAAAAAACTCCAGATTAACGAAACTTTTCCGAAATTCACCAGGAAAATTGTGAAAATCCTGGCGAATCGGCATTTATTTGCAATTTTTCCTTAGCATATACACAATCCTCAAAAAGCACTCATCATAATACTTTGAGGGTAACACTAAAGGTGATGCCATTATTGATTTTAGTTGTGGGAGTTGAGATGTAGATGCCGCTTGGTGCATGGAAGTCGTGGGCTTTGAAAATAAAAGAGATTTCCTTGAAAATGAAGATTCATTTTACCCAATATTTGTTCTGTATTATTATAATACGTAACCACAAGAGAAAAGGTGATGCAGAAAATCAGTTGCAAAGTTTTCAATCGTGCACAGCAGCTGTTTATGACAGATAGAAATATCGAAAAAGTTTCTTACTAATGTGGTTTTCGATTGGGCTACTTCAGATTCGCTCTCAGATTTCAGATTTCGTGTGTCTAATCGAACATTAAAACATCACTTGCTCTTTTTTTGTGTTGATATGAGTGCGGAATATGTGTAGCCTTCGACAGTTTTCTAAGCATTCATTCACTGCTTAAATTTTGCATTAAAACATTCTAAATTTTCACTCAGATTGATTTCTTAACATTTGTACATAAATAATTACTAAAAAAAGAGCCACCCGATGCAATGCGTTTCTTTGCATTTGAAAAATTTCACAAAAATGTAAACAAACTCCACTAGTTGTCAAACTCAAACGTAAAGCTAAGTATACTGCTCGCGCTAAATATTATCTCCCATACAAAAATGTCTACAAAGATAAAATTAAGCGAGGCAGTTTAGCAAAGCAGTATCCTGTTCGCTAGCTAAATTCTAAACTTCATATAGATGGGCCGATGAGAAGTCTCCACTCATTTAGCTCGCGAAATAAATGTCCGATACATTAAATCGGAGATAAATTTTGACAAAAGAAGGAGGAAAAAGTTTGTATTGTGTTTACTTTGGATTTTTTTTGGAGGATGCCGAAAAAAATATTTGCGTAGTCAATAAAAGAAGAAGCAAAACCAACAATTCCTTTTAATGAGATGAAAAAACAAAAAAAAAACTTGCGGGGCTTGTGGAGAAATCAGAAATATGGAGATTGCAAAAAAATTCAAATGCAAATAGGGTTTTACCCGACACGAAGGAACTACCATGAACAGAATATGGTTTTTGTCCTATCTATATCATATTTGATAATTTAGCGACCATTTATCTTTGGTGTGGAGAAGCGAAGTGGAGACTTGAGACGCTAAAATTTAGCGCGAGCAGGATACTGAGCTGAAATCTGAACAAATCTGAGAAAAAATCCAGATTCGCAAAAGTGTTCTGAAATGCGGAAAAGATTGTTTTTTTTTTTTGTACCAAACGAACATAAAAAGTGCTCTGAAAGCGCCCAATCGAATACCACACAAGCAGCAATGAAATGTGTGGGTTAATACTTCTCTTGTTGACTTGCAGATGGCGTAGTCACTTATTTGGAATTCAATTACCTACATTATGTTGCCACAGGAGTGTCAGGGGTTGAGATGAGTGGCGGTGACCCCGTGTTGGGTGTTAGGCCCCGATTCACCGATTCATCCGACAAAAAAAAAAATTAATTGGAATTCAGACGTCATTTACATCACCATTTTCATCAGAGTGTCGAGACTGGTCGAACGTAGTTTTCTTTTCCATTTGGCTCCAGACTGAATGGAGTTCTTATTGATATCTTACTTACCTACGCTAATCCGGAGTTTTGTTTTAAGTTTTATTGCAGGCACCGTGTTTATTTTTGCACTATGGAAAAATTAAGATTCCCACAGCTAAACAAACAGAAACATCAAATTTTGAAAATTGTTCCAGTTATGTTTGTTTTTGTTGTACCACTTAAAACAAGCATCCTGCCTCAGCCAAAGTAAAGTACAACAATCAATCTCACCTCCTCCGAGACAGTCTGAAATTATGCAAGCGTTTGATTAAGTGCTAGTTAGTTATATCGGTTTTGCTTGTTTATCTCAATTTTGGATGATATCTTGTGAATCGTCTCCTTAGGGCCCGATTCTGGTTCAAATATCTGGGTTTCCTAATACATTAATTATTTTTGTTGTGTTACAAGAGTTGTCGAGTTTTGGATGATGTCTGAATTGAAAGTGCGCCCATTTTGATCTTAACGGCAATGTAAACAAGCAAAATTGCCGTATATGGAAAGAGTCTAATCCAGAAATGCTCCATGAGACGGAACTGCACCCAGAACGAGTCACTGTATGGTGCGCAGTTTCATCAAGGTGTATTGTCGGGCCGTACTTCTTTGAAGAAAACGGTGTAACCGTTAATGTCAATGGGGACCGTTATTTAAAGATGTTGAAGGAGTTTTTTTTACCCAGAACTGCGCCGAAGACGTATACCATTCAACAGCGTTTGGTTTCAGCAAGATGGAGCAACTGCACATATAGCCAGACCAGTTATGGCGGAGCTAAACAAAAAATTCGCAAACAAATTAATTTCTAGGAACTCCACTCTTCGCTGGCCCCCAAGGTCACCTGACCTGACTGCACCAGACTTCTTTTTATGGGGTTATGTCAAGCAAGAGGTGTATAAAACGAAGCCCAGGAATTTAACTGAATTAAAGCAGTCCATAACGACAATAATTGAGGCGATCCCAACTTCAACTCTTCAGGCCGCAATGAATAGTTTTTTGATCAGGTGCCGCACATGCGTGGGAGAGCGTGGAGGTCATTTGCGATCTATAATCTTTAAAAACAACTAACTATTTAAAATAAAATTTAATTTTCTAACCAATAAAAAAAAATAAATGAAATACATCGATTAAAAAAAAAGTTATTTGAATTTCTTATTGTAGCACAATTGGTGCGCCACCCTGTACTATACGTCGCGTTTTTTTACGAACTGCATTTAAGTCGAGCAGCCCCAGTCCAGTTTGCAGCACAAACTGCGAAAAATTTGTACCTACCTACTCAGAGGGTTTGAACGTTTGAACTTTATTGATTTCCAATGAGAAGTGTAGTTCCTTTTTATTTTTATTCGATTTATGACACTAGTTGTATTAGGTGGAATTTTTCGGTAGTAAAATTTGTTGACGCCATTTTTTTTTTCGTTTTTACGTTTCTTACTTGCGCCCTCTTTCGGCATAATATTTAACGATAGTTTTTAGGTGACGGTTTTCTGCAAATTTGTGTGAAATCGGAATTCTTCGCCACTTCGGTCTTGAATTTTCTAAGCAAACCTATTTGAGACCGATTTATGACGTGATTTCGTCACTTCTTATGTAACCATTTTTTTTTCCTTCAATTTTGGTAACTTTCGCGATCTTAAAGCAAACTTTGTTGCTCATTTTCTCCGGTTTATTAGAGAAGTTAAAAAAGATGCGCGTATCTCGTTTCTAGACACTGATTTCTGATTTGAAACACCTGGATTTTCTCTCAAATTTGCTCAAATGCGAGTCTTGGGTACGTTGTGGACGTTCCCGGCCCAACGCAGAAAGCATCTCAGAAAGGGTACCTATGTGTGGATATAGCATTCTGGCGGAATTATCACAAGTCTGCTGCTCTTCAATCGGGGGTAATGGGCCTTCTTGACGGATTAGAATTTTGTACATAGATTTACATAGGAAGGACCGGCTGGTGGTCTTGCCTCCACAGGCTAATGGCAAAAATACGAGCCGAGTGGATTGGCGGAACAGGTCCGTATGGACCCAAGCCTAGCTTCTCACAACCATTCGTCTTGTGTGAGTTTTTATTTTTGGGACGAATGGAAGGGATCTACAATTTTATGCCGAGTCCAAACGGCCAATTGAGAAGCTCTTTCATGACAGTTATACTCTCGGATGTTTGTCAGACGTTCGCGAGAGGTGGCGCAGCGAAAAAAACCTTAAGTTGAAATTTGGGTTTTTCTCGGGATTCGAACCTGGGACCCCTCGCTTAGTAGTCCAACACACTAACCACTAAGCCACTGCGCCTTAGTTTAAGTTTATTAAACATGTAAAAAAAAAAAAAAAAAGTTTATTAAACATGTAAAAAAAAGAATCACATGCTTGGAAATTTGCATATGTAGTTATACATTCACTCCTCACAAACTCCACATTCTAATCATTTCCTCTTCGCCACAACTCGTTTGTGTGAGTTTTTTTTTATTCTCAGACCATGCGAACGCAACCAGAAGCCCTCCATAAATATGACCATTTCCACCTACTTGACAAATTCGTAAAACTCTCTGTTACAACAACTCTTGTAACAAAACACAAGGAAGCCATATTAGACGGAAGACGTCACTTCTAACCGCAACTGCCTCCAACCGGAAGGAAAGATATAGATTAGCAAACTCTATTCTCAGTTGATGTGACAAAAAATATAAAAAAATACACCGACTATCTCATCATAACAAGCCTATGATCTGTAAGACACTTCTTATCTGCGATTACTTCACAAAACGTTGACGAGTCGCCTTCCTTGGCGGATCGCGCTAGAGGATGTTTTGATGTGTTTCATTTTACCCCTTCCAAATCAAGTATCATGTTGATGTATGTAGAGTCCACTATGGGATTACGTGATGAAGTGCAAAGTATCGCATGACCAACAGTGCAGCGCACATTCTCGTGGGTGGAAATATTATCTCATTGCATCTTCTCAACCTTGATTGTTGTTCCTTAATTTTGTTAAAAAAAAAAGAAAGAAACCATATCATTAATTTGCAAGTGGGAACACAATTCATTCAGCTTCAATTGACACGAGTGCCTACACATAAATTTGATGATTTCAGCGGGAACTTAATTTTTTGTATTCCCCATTCGCCAACAGCTTGGTATGGTCGTATTTAATTGCAGATAAGCTTTCAGCTCCAGCGCTCTAGTTTAATCATCTCAACTCGTATAGGCTATAGATAGAGATAACTCGGTCAGAATTTTTGAAAAAAAACTTCTTCAAAAATGTGAACATAGTTTCAGTGGTGCCGAGTATAAAATCTCTGGCACAATGAACTCTTATCGGGGAATACTTATGCTGGTCTTGTGATAACCTTTGCACGATGGCTCTCACATTTTTAACATTGTTCTTGACGAAAGCCTAAAAATATTTTTCTAATCACAATCGGGCGGCATAACTTCAGCACTTGCTGTGATCTCTGCCAAATAAAATGGAAATCATGTTAAAGTCACAGGGAAGAATGTGACTTCTTTCGAAATTCAAATAGTGCAACTGGCCGCAAAATGAATGTGGGAATGACGAGTGGAGAGTTGCTTTTGTGTCTGCCTACCTGAAGATCCGCCCGCATTATTTTGATCCACATATAATACGTACACGTTCGCATCGCACCTTCGTTCCATGAGATATTATGTTTCTGTTTATCCATTTTCTTTATGAAAACAGAGATCGTTTTCGTTTCGTCTTCGTTTTCCAGTCCGTAAAGTATCTAACGAGTAACTACAACGAGAAGAAGAGATCTATTATCCGATTTCCAAAGCGAACTCTCTCGCATTCTCTCTCTAAGCGAATTCATTGGAAGGTTGTGATTGTATGCGAGTAGCTGAGATCATAAAACTCCGTCGAAGAATGACTGAAGTGAAATTCGCCTCTGGAAAGACGACAAAGAAACGAAAGAGATATTGCTAGTCATACACAATGAAATGTTTAACGAAATGCGATTAGAGTTACCAAGCTCACAGAGAATGTATCTACCAAAAGACAAATTTGGAAAAAATCAGTCGACTTGTGGCAAATATTCCATGTCGCACTCAGGCAACTGGAAGCAAGACAAATTGTCATTGACCACTTTATATAACTTTTTGTATTGTATTTCGAAATCTGTGAATTATAAATCTTAGATTGAATAAATGAAATGAAGTGAAGTCGAAAAAATCGTATGTCTGCAGTATTTTTAGGAGAGGATATGCACCGGTCGGCTACTCAACGCTGACCCTGGTAGAGTTCGTAAGCGTAAACGATTTTTCTTCTTCAAAAAATCACTCGACAAACACTTAGAAGAGGCAGAAGACCTTTAAAGAAGCGAATGCTAAGTGAAGAATTCAGTAAAGATCTGGAAATGGTCTAAAATCCTCAGTGCCGTACTAGTAATACATTTTAGTCTCGACTTTAAATTTACGGTACTCTGAACTACTTAAATTTAGAGTCGAAACTACAAATGTTTATTCTTAAGGCAATCTAAATTTGAAATACATACTTTAAAAAATCGGATCTTTCCTTAACTGAGAATAAACATTTCTTTATGCGATTTGTCATTGCTGAGGTTACTGACAGAAACTAAGGGGTGTACTTTCTCTCTTAAGACTCAGACGGCGATACTAATAATCATTTTCAGTGTCTAGGCTTAATTTTTCGCACTTACGGCGAAATTTTCCATACAAAATCGCATATTGTGACCTACAAAATTTATAAGGTTAAAAATGATTATTGGTAAGGCCCAGATACTCATATCATTTTTATAGGTTTACACTTGCCGAAAAGACTGTGTACCAATAACATTTAGGACTGCTTAATCGCCAAAAACTTCACGCCTATAAATCTATAAGCAATTTTCTGCTAAAAATCTTGGGAAGACTGGTAGATTGGTATGTCCTCAAGCTTTAGGTGCTCACTAGGGCAGAGAATCCGTTGAGATATTGCTCTAGAGGCTCGATGGTTATATCAAAAGTAGGTATCGCATTTTAGGCTTGTGAATTCATATTTTTTTTAAAAATTGTAATTCCTGTTGTCGAAACATTGGTTGCACATCTTCCAGCCTTAAAGGCCGATATGTCCTAACATAAGTAAAAGAGTTAGCCCGCAAGACCGCATGTTTCTCATTTCGATAAATATAAAATTTGCTAATCTCTCTGTAAGTCTCCGCTAAGGCTTCCTCTAGATAATCGCATTTCGTACTTCTGCGTTTGGTTTGTTGAATCGTTACTGATTTTTCGACCTGCATTTTTCAATATGAGATCGACCATTTTATACAAAACATTTACCTCCTGAGATTCCCAGATGAACTCGCTGGCGAGTGTAATTATTTCTTGGATAATATCTTGATTGAGAAGCTCTTTCACGACAGTTTTGCTGTCAGATGTTTGTCAGACGTTCGCGAGAGGTGACATAGTGGAACAAACCTTAAGATGTTAAAAGACCCACAAAAGTTTGAATGAAAAACGGCCAGTCAACAACACAATTATAATTTGTATTTTTAACATATGTCTCTCACATTTTTAATGGCTCCTTTACGGAAGTTTGTATTTCCAACATGGCCGTGCCTTCTATACTTACTTCTCCTTGATACTAGAGGGCGTATCTGTCATTATATATATTTCTTAAGCTATGCTCACATTCTAATACTATCTTACAATGTAACATTTGCTTTTCCGGGAATCGAACCTGGGACCCCTCGCTTAGTAGTCCAACATACTAACCACCAAGCCACTGCTCCTAAATAATTTATTACAATAATTTTATGGATGCTATCGCTTAAAATGATACCAAAACAAAGAAAAAGTACTTGATAACTATTTCTGACTCAGTGACCGAAAATATCTACATGCGATGGCAGGCATCACCATTTAAAGGCGAGACCATAGATACCCGCTGTCTTAAAAATCGATTTATGGCCGCAATTACATTAAAAATATTAAAATAATCAGCAAAGTCCTATCATTGGGCGCCAATTTATTTTATTTTCGAATTTCCGCTGTCGCACATTTTTATGTTCAACCTCTTCGAGAAATTTCACGGTTGCGTTACAAAACAGGTCCAAAACTTAGGAGTATAAATCCCTCTGTACATGGCAACCCTATCCCACGATCTTTTGGTATGTGTAGTGGATACATCCCATTCTCACGCAGTCACAGTCACAGCCCTAAAAAAGAAATAAATAAAATGAGCCTCTCAAAAAATAATTATCGCCGGACTTCCATTCGGTACGGAATATCTTCTGGAGTACAGTCCGTTTTGATCGCGCGACGGCAACGGCGGTGGTTGCAATAGTGACTCGTGTTCTCTTGGTTGGTACTTCCCTGCTTCATCTTGATAACAAAAAATGTGAAAATTATTCATTTGCCTGTCTGCTGTACAATACTCGGCTACACTCTACCAAATGGATTACGATTCTCAAACTTTACTTCCCGTCCATCCGCCACAAGTCGCCCAATCCAACAAAACGATCTTCAAGTGATTATGTTCATCAAACTCACTCATAACGGAGTGCTTACCGATAAAATATATGATTTCTTGAAGGAAATTTAAAGTGAAAAACAAATTCCAACCTCATATCGAAGAAAAGTGAAGAAAAAAGTGTACAGTCAAACGATCGCTATAATCAGAGTGCATCGACGTACTGCATGTGTTTTTAGAGTTGGAGTGGGTGTGAGTGTGTGCGTATTCCTCTGCATCTCAGCAAACATATGGAAATCACGTTTTGCTATGCTGCCCTCCTTTGATCCCTGCGTAAATCGCAAAAGTGAAATCCTTTTAATAAGATCGCTTCGTAACAGAATTCTCCGCACAACAACAAAACTCGGAAATTCACTGCCCGCCTAAGTGCCTTACACAGGAAGGAGGGCAAAAGTTTATCTCGTCGACTAAGGAAACTAATTTTACTTGGTTTATTTTTTTGTTCAATCTTGTACTGTGTTTCTGTATTGTACAGCGGATGTGTCCCTATTCCAAGAATTTCTCATATCAGCTCTGAGAAAGAGGAAAAAAAAAACAACAAATTGTTCTTCGATAGACAGACAAGGCGAACGGTCGGGGGGTCGGCGGCTGGCTAACCCTGTTTTTCGTTGAATTTATCGGTTTCGGAATTTGTGTGAAGTGTAATTGCAGTCTGCGGTGGGAGTGTTGGGCGCGGAACACGCTAAACGACTGGGAAGATGTTATTTGGCCACAGACGGTCGTTTTTTTTTTAATTTTTATCTTGCATCTTTAACGCGAACCTTATGTGCGTACTGAGCATGACTTCCAATCGAAGACTCTTTTATTTGTTTATGATTTCAATTCTATTTATAATCGGCTGTTTCGAAGGCAAAGTAATTGAACAGTACACACGAACAGCCATCCCATGGGTGGCAGTGCCAGTGCCGTATGTGCGCTGCTAGTTAACTTATGCCGGCTAAGTTTATTTTGTTGTGTCAATAAGTCTTGAAGTCGAAGTCGAAATCGAAGTAGTTTCAAACGCACACCCCAGTAGAGTCAATTTAATTATTCCTCGCTGAGATCATTGTGCATGTAGACACTTTAATTTAAAGCCAAATAATATCTTCAGCAAAGTCGTTGGGCGCGCTAACACCGAGTGTCTAAATTTTCAGGGAAGTGTATCTGCAACTGCACAGTATACGTTTTTGACGGCAAAAGTGTTTGTTCTCATAATACCAGCATTATGATGAATTAAAGAAAATAGTGTTCAGAAAGAGTTCATACCTGCATATTCGAATAATAGTTTTAATTAAAAAAATAAGTGTAATTTAGGTACAAGAAATAGATCTACCAAAAATGAAAATGATCAAGTGGACCTCAGGGAACCTTGTGTGTGCACTGTTAGTGATCCTGTTAGTGCACAATGACGTAACGAATGCTGCACACGACGCGGAGACGACGTTTATGCCGGCGTTAGAGTGCTACGATCCCTATGGGCGACCTCAGGTAAGCTGGTGTATTCAAAATAAATTATGCTGTGTAAATATTTACGTTGGTTGGAGAATAACTAATTCGCTGTTGATATTGGTAGATGAATGTCAATATTTGTTTAAGAAGTGTGTTTGCACTTCCTTCCATTGCTATGATCTCATGCAGAATTTATTACTCACCCATTTTGGGTGTTGGTTTTTGGTGCAAAATAATTATTTGGTATATTTAGAAACGAAGAGATAAGTGAATTTCTGACTTTAATGCGAGGGATTATGTCATAATCTCATAGAATATGCATGGGTGGTTTTATGGTTTTATTGGTCTCATCACAGCAGCTTTTGAAACGCTTGGCTTGGCTACTATTCGCGAATCTACTGTCTGGTTACTAAATTTGAGAACAATAAAATTATGTTCACTGACAGTTAATTTTACTGAATAGGAACGTTGGGTTGTGGCTTGAAATGTTCATAAAGCTAATTTAAATAGTTATTTAATGTTGGCTCAATAAATTAAAATAGGATTAATATAAATACCCTTACAAGACCAGGGGTCAGATTCTGTAGGGCGAAACAATCAAACGTTTTCGTGCGCGCGTTACATAAGCAAATTTCTTCGTGCACACGAAAACATTTGAACGTTTCACCTTACAGAATGCCGACCCAGCCTTTCGTAGCCGTTAAGGTTTTTATTTTTGAAACTCATTGATAGGAACTGCACACGTTGCTCTTATTACTAGCTGAGTCCTGTTTCTTAAATCCTGTTGGAATATATTTGAATAGTCCAACAAGGTGCTTAAGTTCATCATCATCTCAGTCTTTTAGCATTGCTCTTTTTGACCATACAAAATGAAACGATATTTTAAACCTCTTACTGCAGCTAATTCCGGGGTAGATACCTACTTGCTGGTCTTTTTTGCAAAACGTTGGACCCTTCCTGCAACGATATTTGCATGTTTCTACAGCCGCTGATAAAAAAACAATACTGCCTACAGTGATTGCTATTATTGAGTTATCTGCATCTACAAATATGATTGGTTTTACTTTTTTCCAGCCTAAATGGCATTAGTTTTGAGATTCAGTTCAGTATTGATAACATTTTGAAATGATGAATAATTTCAAGAAGAAAACTAGAAAAAAACTAAGCATAAGTTCAAATAAACACAAGATAAATAGGTATTGGGCGCAGCGGCAGTTAATGTACTGCGTCACCTGTCCCGAACGCTTGAGGCTTGACACAAATCCGGCAGTATAGAGCTGTCCTGAAAAAAACTTTATGCTGACTTTGTGGATACGGTATAAAATTGAAAGTATCATACAAGCAAGTGGCTTTGAGAAGCCTTATCTAGGGACATATTCAACTCTTTATTTTATTTATGACTTAGCAGCTAATTAACACCTTCGAAGACAAACATGCTTATTATTACGATTGTCAATGTTATCTATTATATAAAGGTCGCAGTTATAGGATATTCAAGTATAACCAACGATTCTAAGCCAACAGCCGGGCATACATTTTTTTCAAATTATTTTATATTTAATGCAGTAAAGTTTGTTTTTAGCTTTTTTCCTTTGACTATTTATATAAATATTTTAAATTTGACAGCTAGTGGAGTTTTTTTTAATGTCTTTCTGAAATTTTAAAAGTGCTACGAATCACTTGCTGAGTGATCTACTTCTCTCTTCCAGTGAAGTAATAACCAGAGATAAATCATACTGAGACCCCCAACTCGCAATCCTCTTGCTGCTGGCACCCTCCATTTTTTTTTCAAACCGACACTTTTCTTTCATATCATTGTTATGTCAATTAGAAACCGTGTGTGACATGCCAAAATATACAAAAATAAATGCTGCCAACTGTGGTAAATGTGAAAGAGTTCGAGAATACCACATTTTAACATTACATTGGTTGGTTATTATGTATATTTAACAAAGGGCGAATAATTTGAGTTGTCTATTTATTAAACTACCTAAAGAAGATGTTTTATATACCTACTAGAAACATATTAAGACAAACATGATTTTTTTTATTTTCCATCATGGATGGATTTGGATATGAACTTCGATTTTGTTTGTAAATTTTTCTTAAATAATGAAGCAAATTTGCTCGGAAAATTTGTATTTTCCCTCAAACAATCTACATTGTTAATATTCCCATGAAAATTGTAAGCAAATGTACACTTATTCCTTAAAAAAAAATAATATTATCCACATGTAAAGCTTGTTACGCTGCTCGAGCTAAATTTTCGCTCCCATACAAAATTCTCTCCAAAATTTAGCTGAGCTAAATTTAAGCGAACCCATTAAGCTAAGAGGTGCGCAGCTCGAGTTAAATAATAAAACTTTTATTTTAGAATGTACCTGCCAAATGTGTCTGGCAAAATGTAGCGTGCCAATTTAATGGGCTAAATTGTGACAGATCGTTGTTTTTTTGTTGTTCTGTTGCAGAAAAGTATGCAAGGATGAGCTTTTTTAATTATTACATGGACGAGAAGTACCTAGAACAGCTGTTTTCTGTGACACTTATCCACTCGGCGTACTCTATGTCAAAATTTAGCTAGGACTTTAGCTGATGTTTGGAGAGAAAAGTTGGAGACCAGATAAAAGAGCAGCGTAGCATGCTTTACGAACAATTTCAAATTAAACGGATAAAATTCTATGAACGCTGCCAGCAACTTTGCCAAAAGCGCAGCATTTTTTGTGACATGCTCTTAGATAAATTAATTTATTTCAATTATTAGTCAATTATTATTTTAACGGACATTGGATTCGTGTTTTGTGAAATGATCAAAAGATTCATATTGATAAATCCATCTGCTTTTGGAATCAGTGATGTCGCTGTTGAGACGTATTTCTAAAAGCTAAAATCACCCTGTATATTCTTTACACATATATTCAACTTCAACAAATTCTTTCAATCACTTTCAATCAAATACATGTATTAAAGCTTCCAGCTGTCAAGTTTATTACTATTTAAATAGATCTTAAAACAGTTTCATCTGTCTGAATTTTATTTTAGTTTAAATGGCACTTGCCATCATCGACATTTGTTACCAAATTATTATATAATATGTTTTATTAAATGTATATAAATTTATACAATATATAAAAACGTATATAGAGCGTAAAGTTTTATTTTACATTTTTTCAAATATAAACACGAAGTTAACTTAAGAAAAAAATGCGGTTGCGTTCAAGTTTTGTATTCTTTTTGGGATTCAAGTTGGATAACTAGTTTTTACAAAACGTTTCTGCCAAACATTTTGAAAACTACCAATATTCGAAGATGAACTCCCCAGATTTTGATGCGAATTTCGAAGATTCCATCAAACAGAGTTATATGTGGAAGTGTCGAAAACATGCAATTAGTGGCATTTAACCGCCTGTCAAGCAATCTAATCGCACATTTTGACCTAAAGGAAGCTGTTTACACAAGATAAATAGACTCCTCTTACCACTATGATGCGTGGTAATATACAATTATCGAGCTATAGTGCTTGGTGTTAAGCTTAAATATAGAAGTCTATTAATTAAAATCACTATGGGTCTTAATTTGTTTCAGGAAACTCAGCATAAACTCTATGATCATAATTCTTATCGCCATCGCTTTGTGTGTGGGAACATACATATTTCCTTAATGACAATGTTTGCAAAGATAAGAACGCTTTAGATTTATTTTTCAACCGATCGAGACTTGAGTGGCATTATACCTCTACGTTCTCCTCCATTTGAATTTTCATTACCGTACGATATCGGTGACATTATTTAAGTAAAAAGTACCCACAATTAATCACTTTTTCACTCTCATATTATTCATACTCGCTTGTGTTAATTTTTTTTTTTGGTTTTAATTAAATCTTTAAGAAAAACGGTTCAAGCAACTTGTCACGCGCCTTATTACTACAAACTGAGATAACGCACTTCCGCTTGATGTCACACTTCGAAGTTCGTGCTGCAATACTCGTATCAGTTAGTGAGTATCATTGTATACTAACGGCATAATGCATACGAGAACTTAGGGGCTACATTGCCATGGGAAATAGTCTGTATATTTTGTATTCATCTTTGCTTTCAAGGCTGGTTTGATCCTGAATGAGACCATATTCGTGGTAATCGCACTGAATGGGCGCATAAATCAAAAGAATTTATGGCTTATTGAACACATCTTGAGAGGGAAGACAAAAATGAATGAAATGAAGGCATACGCATTCAATTGAGCTGATAAGTTTTCCTTTGAAGTGTGTTGTGACTGTGAGCATTTCATGGGGTGTAGTGCGGAAGGATTTTGATAATTAATTCTTTGCGGATGTCGGTAAAGGGATAGATACTGGATGAGGTAAAGAAACGATGATTTGCGGTGGTGTTAGTTAGTTTTGCGGTGTGATTGCGACTTGGCAAAATACGAAGGGAGTAGTGACACTTGGGAATTTTCTTCAATCTTAAATGTGCCATTTGTACGAATCACATTTACTTGCATATCCACATTTGAAATGTTTATACCATATCAGAAAGGCTTAATTAAGATGCCGTTTTAGGATGCTAATAATTATGAATGTTTTTCAGATATTTTCACGTCTCACTTACCAATCCAGCAGCCCTATTCGACAAATAGACAATGAAATGAAAAACCTATGTTTTAATTGCTTTTGTTTCAGTCTACTGTAGAAAATGTCGAGTGGGCAATTTTAAAACCGAATCATACCTGAAAGATCGAAATTCTTTTGGAAATTTTGCACGTTTCCACGGGGAGGCGGTGGTGTTGGACCTTGTAAAACTTTTGTTTCCTTTTCAGCTCACGCTAACTATAAATGCCATAATAGGCACACATGTCGATCAGTCTAAGAGGATACACTTCTCAATCATGAAAACTTTTGAGATCATTTGTCAACCAGAGATACGATAGGAAACTTCTTTATGACCATAAGAATGACCAATATATTTCATAGTTTATAAATGATCACACATCACTAATGAGACGAGGCGTCTATCAAAAAATTGTGTAGACACACCTACTGTTCAGAGCATGAAAGTCCAAGTTGAATATTTTTTCTGTGGGCTCTTCGAATTTGGTATTCGTTTTCAGCAGATACCTAGTCTATTTGGAGGTTTACACATCAAGAGTCAGCAATTCGTTGAAATGTTAACAAGGTGTCCGATTGCAATTTTTCTTGGACTGTCCTACACCATAGGGTGTTGTCATTTTGACAAATGGTATTTAACAAAGAGAAGTACAAAATCTATTACTTTCGCGAGAAACTGTACTATTCAGTTGTGTCTGAATTAAGAGCTGGAAATATACTCGTAATGGTCGATTCCAAAAGCTACACAATGTATATCTTGAATAATGCACATACCAGTCAAAAGATTGAAAGAAATAACTTGGAACAATGATGATCATGAGAATTTTTCGTGGGAATGCCTCACGAAATGATAATTAAAACATGATCATGTCCACAAGTAATTTTTAACGTTCCTTCTCTTCGCTCTTTCTGTCTAAAGCATAATATGACCATTTACTTAAATATTTCCAATTTTTTTTAACTCTTTTTAAGAAGCGTGTTTTTGATATTAAAGCATTTTGTGGTGTGGATCTTAAAAACATAAACAGTCCATTTTTAAATCGCATTTCATGTGATCATCGCCTTTTTAATTTCAAACACCTTTCGAGCCATTTTTATAGTAAAAACTTTAAGAGTCTTAAAGTGTATATATGTAAATTTTGCGGAATCGCCTATGTGTTTTTTTTTTTTAATTGCTGGAAATAGAACTGTCTGAACTCTGAACGTAGCTTCCCTTAAATTGTTGAAAATAAAAGCCGTTTACAGATTTTCTAAGCCGTTGTTAGTTGTCAGAGAGGAGGTCATTTAAATTCGGAGATATGTTTGACTGTTTGACTCATAGGGTATCAACCCCTTTACACAGATTCTCAAGCCTTTCTGTTTGGTTTTTATTGTGTTTGGCTATAGGTGCTAACATTACAGGTTCTGACCGACAATTGGTGTTCACATAGCGAGGGAGAATGAGTAACTTTATTCACTTATATCTTATGGCCATTGACCGCGAGTTTCTTTGACTCATGCAGGGCAAAATGTTGTAGTAAACGAATGTATGCTTGTGTCATGTGCGGTGGATATAATTCAAGTCTTGGTCCTGACTTTGAATTTGATCGATTGCAAATATTTTGTGTTGAAGTCTGCTCACATGTGGATGCAATAACTCAGTGAGTTGGGCATGCATGTTTTTGTCACTTGTCGGAAAACAAAATGTAGCAAATAATACCTGTAGAGTGCGCTAACTATTTATTTGTTTATCCTCTCCCATATTACGAAATCTAACCCAGGTGATGTGAGGACGTTATTACTAAAACAAATATGTGACCGTCACAGTTGGTTCAGTTGGGGAGTTGCATGAGTGTTCTGTTTAGCTCGATCTTTTAACTCTTTCGGTACTTCTACTAAAAACATTATTTTTGTCAATTATTTGTGCTAAAGTGGTTTTTGGGAACGTTTCCATATGGCATCAATTGTGTAAAGTGAAAACAAAGTACATGACAAAATTAATATTATTTTTCAATTATGTTTCATTTAATACCAAATTGAAAAGAACAAAATATCAATAATTAAATTTGTTTATTACAGACGTAAAGTAAAAAAATCAGTAACATTGAAAATCTTAAAAAAAAACTTATTTTCATTATAAAAATTAAAAAAAAAAATCCAAAAAGATACTTAAATTATGTAAATTGTGCTATAACAAACTGTAAATTCTAAACGAAATAAATATCTATCTAATAATAATGTCCACTTGAAAAAAAAAAAACAAATACATCTACCGCAATGTTCGTCCGCACTCAAGCAGCTTTCTTTCCATCCAAAAACTCAAACTTTCGTCCCAAAAATGGAAAAATTTACACAAGACGAATGCTTGTGAGAAGCTTGGCCTAGAGTCCCTATGAACCTGTTGCGCCAAATATTTTTTTACGAGCATATTTTGAATCGTCCTGTGAGTGCGATCATTGCCGTAGGCGCCTACTTCTTCAATTTTTGATTTGTCTGGATTTTAGTTAGGTTTTGTGCAAAAAAGAATATGAACGAAAATACTAATGAGGAAGTGGCATTGTCAATTCAAACGATTGTTACATCCTAACTTGATTCAATAGAAACACGGGGAGTGTCACTTCCAATACACAAAAAAAAAAATATTTAAGACTTTTAAAAATATATTATTGAACGAATTGGGGTGTCACGATGTTCGCCGGGTCAGGTAGTATCCTATAAAATTTTTAAAGTTGTCTATTTGTACAGGATGGGCCAAATACAAGTTTCTTTTTAAAAATGCAATACTATTATTATTCTTTATTTAAATAAATTCTGTGACATAGTTGTATATATTATATAAAGAAAGTGGACATTTCATGATTAATTTCATAAATTAAAAAAATGAATATAAAAAATGCAATAAAATGAACAAAATTACGTTTTTTTTTAATGTATTATGTCTTTAATTGTAAAAGCAAGCATTCCTATTAACTACGGAACACAACGTCGTTCAAGTGGCTGCCTCGGCTGTCTTCGCAGTAGCGCTTTCTGTCGTTCCAATTTTCCAAGACGTTGTTGATAGTTTCGGGCTGTAGCTCACGGATTGCTTGGATGATATTGGCCTTAAGTGCTTGAATCATTTCCGGATTATCGGTCCTTCACGGTTCCCCACAAAAAAAAATTGCAAAGGGATCAAATCGCAAAATCGCAGGTCCAAAGCGGCCAATTGACATCGCCAAGACAGCTGATAACACGATTTGGGAATTTGGTGCGCAAAGGATCGATTGTGGTATGGGCTGTGTGGCATGGCGCGCCATCCTGCATGAAGCAGAGGTCTTCCAAGCCCATGTTTTCAATTTCAGTAAAAACAAAGTCGGCTAACAGACTCTGTAACGCTAACCGTTGACTGAGACGTTGTTCCCAGCCTCATTTTCAAAGAAATTTGGTCCAATAATGCCACCACTGAATTGAGTCTCACACTCTCGACTACAGTAGCCACATTCTCTTCTGTGCGCACCGTACGACGACGGGGACCACGAGTGTTGTCCACTGGCATACCAGTCTTACGAACTTTTTTCACAAACTTGCGTACAACAGGCGCGGTGGGTGCTTCATTTCGGCCATAACTTCTTTTCAAAAAACGCACTGTTTGGTCTACACAGCACTCACTTTGGTAATAAGTTTTCAGTATTTCTCAACACTGTTCAAGCCTAAAGCGACTCATTTCTTTCCGCGGAGGTATGATACTGACTTTCTGTCAGGATTTCGAGCGGGAAACAGCTGTCAGTGTCAAAATACCCTATCATTGAAAACAAACCTCTACATGGCCCACGCTTTGTGTGGATTTGTGCACGCATCTCATTTAAAATACTTACCTAATCCGCACATATTTTTCAAAAACACATAGGACCTAACAGGGAGCAATATTTGGGTTTTATTTGATTGCATCAGTCAACAGATGTATGAATTTAAAGTCTTCTAAAAGACGTAAGGTATAGTTACAAACAATTTCTTGATGCTGTATTCGATGTTACGAGTAGCTTGCTACGTTTTCACGAGTTTTTGTTTACTGATTACAGTTTTTGAAGCCATCTTTCTTTTAACAAAATGTTTACGCGAAGGACTGGCGGGGTTCGTATATGTCGTGTTGTTTTCGTTAGTTTCCTCCATCATTTCCCATCTTCCAAACCACATTTCAACACCAACAGCCAGTTACAAGCGATGAAAACAAGTGGAGCCAACAATCTATCTGCATATCAGTAGTTTCTTCTTTTCGATGTCAAAAGTCGCCACTAATTCATCGACTTTTAAAATTGCTTCCGCCTCTATAGAAGCTGCCATTAATTTGCAATATATGTCGCCGTTAATTAACCACATGTTGGTGTCAATTCACATCTGAACATCCCAACCTTAACATGTATTGAAACCACTTTTAGAAAGCCCTCCAACCCAGAGTGCCAGCCGCATTTCGACACCTACCGTAAGCCTCCAATTGCCATACCGCAACCGCAGCAAACCTCTCCTATAATCGCCATCCACTTCAAACTCACACGAAGCGATTCCACACAAAATCAACCCATATAATAAGAAGGAAGCCAGTGAGGCCTTATCTTACACCCACAAGTCAACAATCCAAATATGAGTCACTTTCCAACTAATCCCAAGGATGAAAAAAAAAACTTATAAAACCCAAAACCCACACACCACTTCATGGTTCAGCCTCTTGGAAGGGTATTAGGACGAAACCCACTCGACAGAGTCCCCCCAAACACGCCGCAATTAATGAAGCGTTCACTTCCATCGATAGGCTACACTCGCACAGTAGAGGAAACATTTTCTATTTGATTTTCGACCCACATACACCCAGAGGCAGGTTGTATCTTTCATTAAAACATTTCTTTCGCACGAAAGTCACGTACCGACCGATTTGGCAGCACACAAAGCACACACCGCTGATGTTGACTGATTCAACAGACTGACAGTGATATCCTCTTGGTTTTTCTTTGCAGAAATGTATGCCCGAGTTCGTGAACGCAGCGTATCAGTTGCAGTTTCATTCGACAAACACCTGCGGCGAAACAGGAGACAATCTCTTCTGCACCCAGACCATCTATTCGAACAAGAAGAGCTGCGAGTTCTGCAAGTTTGTATATCATTACGGGGCCATGTTGCGAAGTAGAGTGTAACCGAATCTTCCTCTCAATGTATACAGATATGGAGACCATGACCCCTCGCACCTGACGGACTTGCACGATCCGCAGAACCCCACTTGGTGGCAGTCGGAGACTATGCGACAAGGTATCCAGTACCCGAACCACGTCAATCTGACGCTGAATCTGGGTGAGTAGCAGTTGACCTAGTACCTGAATGAATGTTTTTGCACGACCCACATTCGCAGGCAAGGCATTCGATATCACGTATGTGCGTCTCTTGTTCCGCTCACCGCGGCCAGAGTCGTTTGCGATCTACAAGCGCAGCTCGGAAGACGGACCATGGGTGCCGTACCAGTACTACAGTGCGACCTGTCGCGACACCTATGCACTGCCGGACTCGCGTTCCATCGCGACTGGGGATATTGAGGCGCGTGCGTGGTGTACAAGCGACTACAGTGACATCTCACCCCTGAGGGATGGTGAAATTGCCTTCTCCACACTGGAGGGCAGACCCAGTGGTATCTACTTTGAACGCAGTGCCGAAATTCAGGTGAGTTTACCAGCATTGCCCAATCGTAAACATTTCATAACTGAGCTCTCTTTCTAGCACTGGGTAACCGCAACCGACATTCGGATCACCTTGGACCGACTTAACACCTTCGGTGACGAGGTGTTCGGCGACGCACAGGTCTTGCAGTCGTACTTCTATGCCATTTCGGATATCGCTGTTGGTGCACGCTGCAAGTGCAACGGTCACTCCAGCAAGTGCGTACCGAGCACCGGTTTACATGGCGAACACAAGCTCGTCTGTGAATGTCGCCACAACACCGATGGACCCGACTGCGAAAAATGTCTGCCACTGTACAACGATGTGAAGTGGAAGATGGCCACCTCACAAGATGTGAACGAGTGCAAGGGTAAGAAAGAGCAAGTCATGCGTGCGCTTTCATCCGATGCGAGGAAACGTCGTGTGTAACCGGATAGGATGGGGGTTTCCTTTTATGTCAACATGGCGATAATAGAATTGCCCGTTACATAAGATTGGTTGTAGTTGGTAGGGAGCGATCGGCTGGGAAGTCAATTCCCGCAACTATCGATCGAAGTTTAAAGTTAGTCGTGCAGTGGCTAAGATGGGTTTGAGTTCAGTGGTTTTGTGGTTGCTGGTGAGGCATTCCTGTGGACAATATTGGGACTATGAGTCGAATAAGATTCACAAGTACTCGTCGTGGTACTCCATCAGTTGTAAGGAAGTTTAAATTGGATATTCTTTTAAATTCTGATATTCCGTCGCTAAAGGGAGTACGGGAGGAACTGCTCAAGCTGCCGTTTGAAGAACCGAAAGAAAGACAGATTTTTACTTCCAATTCCCTGAATAAGGGCTACAGCAGAAAGATTCTGTGTAATTGAGGTCCTGGCCAAAGCCTTTCTTTGAGTGCAAATTGCATATGAGATTCATGGAAAGTATTGTGCCTACGGCTGTCATTCCGTTCTTTGGTAAAAATGCCCGCTGGAGCTACGTTGGGTCTAGGAAATTCTTAAGAATATTCTTAGGAATCTGTTAACAAAAGTAGATGCAGCTTTTCGTGATGGAAGCGGTCTCTTTCCAAGTGGTAAACCCAGTTACACAGTAGGTTCACTGTTGGAGTGAAAAATTCGATGCTTAATGTTTAATTACGGTTGCAACATTCCAAAATCCTTGACAGTATTCTATTAGAGCCAAAACTCCCCGCCAATTGGAATGCCTACTCATGTCTAGTCTGTCTGCTGATTATTCAGCCTCGGACCACAGAGCGCCCTCTATAAGCGGTTCTTTAATTGACTTTTTTAGGACGCTTATTTCAGCTCATCCTTTCCAATCCTGACACATTTACCTTTGCAGCTTGCAACTGTAATGGCCTTGCGGACAAATGTTTCTTCGACGAGCACCTCTACAATATAACCGGTCATGGTGGACACTGCTTGGATTGTCGCGAGAACCGCGATGGCTCCAACTGTGAACGCTGCAAGGAGAACTTCTACATGCGTGACGACGGCTATTGCATCCACTGTCAATGCAACTCAATTGGTAAGCAACCATAGCTACTATTGCATTCCTTTTGACAATCTCCCTCTATCCCATGTAGGTTCACGTTCGCTGCAGTGCAACAGTGAGGGCAAATGCCAATGCAAGCCCGGCGTAACCGGAGACAAATGTGACCGCTGCGACAACAACTACTACCAATTCGGACAGCATGGCTGCCAGCCATGCGGCTGTGACCCCCGTGGCTCATATGATAACATCCCGTCGTGCGATGCTGAGAACGGTATATGCTACTGCAAGGAGAATGTGGAGGGCAAACGTTGTAACGAGTGCAAGCCTGGCTTCTTCAATTTGGACATTACGAACCGATTCGGTTGTACGCCGTGCTTCTGCTACGGTCACACGTCGGAGTGTCAAAGTGCACCGGACTACTCTGTAGTGTCGGTGGCGTCGAACTTCAACAAGCACAAGGAACGCTGGCAGGCGGTTGATATCTACAATCGGAACGCCGACATCAAGTACAACCAGTACAGTCAGAGTATCGGAACAACGGCACAGGGCAATGAGTTCATCTTCTTCAATGCTCCGGATAGGTTTTTGGGCGATCAGCGTGCGTCGTACAATCGCCTGCTCAAGTTCAAACTGCAGTTGGTGGGACAAGTCGGTCCGAGTACCAGCGCAAGCGATATCGTCCTCGAGGGGTCTGGCACTAAGATTTCGCTGCCAATTTTCGCCCAGAACAATGGAATGCCCGACCAGACTGCTAAGTCGTACCAGTTCCGTTTGAATGAGCACACCGACTACCAATGGCAGCCCAGTCAGTCGGCCAGAGGGTTCCTCTCGATTCTGAGCAACCTCACGGCGATCAAGATCCGCGCTACCTACTCCATCCAAGGCGAGGCGATCTTGGACGATGTGGAGCTTCAGAGTGCACATCGTGGTGCTGCCGGGCAGCCAGCAACCTGGATCGAACAGTGTACCTGCCCCGAGGGGTATTTGGGACAGTTCTGCGAGTCATGCGCGCCCGGCTTCCGACACAGTCCGGCTAGAGGAGGCCCGTTCATGCCGTGTATCCCCTGTGACTGTAACAAGCACGCGGAGATTTGCGATTCAGAGACGGGACGATGCATTTGTCAGCACAATACCGCCGGCGACACGTGTGACCAGTGTGCCAAGGGGTACTATGGCAACGCTCTGGATGGTACGCAATACGACTGTAAGCGCTGCCCCTGTCCCGATGATGGTGCTTGCATCCAAATCAACGGCGACCAAGTGATTTGTATCGAGTGTCCCGTGGGCTACTTCGGTGCTCGCTGTGAGCAGTGCTCGGACGGGTTCTACGGGGATCCGACCGGACTTTTGGGCGAAGTGCAAGTGTGCAAAGCCTGCGACTGTAATGGCAACGTCGACCCGAACGCCGTAGGCAACTGCAACAGAACAACTGGCGAGTGTTTGAAGTGTACACATAACACCGCTGGCAAGCACTGCGATGAGTGCTTGGCAGGACACTTTGGAGACCCCTTGGCCTTGCCCCATGGCCAGTGTGACAGATGCTCGTGCTACCCACCTGGAACCGAACAAACCGAAGAAGGTATCTCGCAATGTGACCAAGTCACCGGCAATTGTCACTGTAAGCCGAATATTATTGGGCGCGACTGTAACGAGTGCCAACCTGGATACTTCAATATTGTCTCCGGCAACGGATGCGAGAACTGTAACTGCGATCCCATCGGCAGTTACAACTCGACCTGCGACAAATTCACCGGCAACTGCTACTGTAAACCGGGCGTGATTGGACAACACTGCGACCAGTGTGACCAGTATTACTATGGGTTCTCGGGTGATGGCTGCAAGCCATGCGAATGCGATGAGAGTGGCTCGAGAGGGTTCCAGTGCGACCAGAATGGCCAGTGTCCTTGCAATGACAATGTGGAGGGTCGGCGCTGCGATCGTTGCAAAGAGAATAAGTTCGATCGCCATAAGGGCTGTGTGGACTGTCCAGCTTGCTACAATCTGGTGCAGGACGCGGCCAACGACCACAGAGCCAAGTTGCAAAACCTCAGCCAACAACTTGACGACATTGCCCGTACCCCGGTGACCAACGATGAGGAGTTTGAATCGAAGCTGAAGGCTGTTCAGGAGAAGGTGGATATTCTGTTGGCCGATGCCAGGTCGGCTGCCGGCGAGGGCGACCGGACACTGTTGGAGCGCTTGAATGATTTGCACGAGCGATTGGATATGGTGCACAACCACCTGAAGGCGGCGGATGAGCTGCAGAACACTGCGAACGCAGAGATTGACAAAGCGCAGCAGAACTACACCATTGCGCACAACATCATCGAGGACGCCAAGAATGAGTTGCAGGTGAGAATATTACTTTGTAGGAAACATTCAGAAGACTTATGCATTTTCCTTCTAGACCGCCCTAAACTTACTGAACGACGAGGGAGCCATAGCACTAGCCAGGGCGAAGAATAAGTCGGCGGAGTTCGGAGAGCAGTCGGAACAGATCAGCGGTATCTCACGCGAAGCCCGAGCGCTGGCCGATAAGCTGGAGTCACAGGCGCAATTTGATTTGAAAAACGCGAAGGATGCGAATGATGCCATCGCCAAGGCGCACGAGTTGGCCAAGGCCGCCATCACGTTGCAACAGAAAGTCACGTAAGAGTCGAGTGACGTCTGCTAGGTCTGTGAACTTCACATCTTTACATTCAATTTTAGTGATGAACTGCGTACCGATGTTCGTTTGGAGCTGGACACAGTGAAAACTAACCTCGGATCAGTCGCTCAAGTCACAAAGGATGCGTTGCGCAAAGCGAATGAGGTGTATGATGCTGCATTGACCCTGCTAACCGATGTGAATGCTTTGAAAACCCCCGACATCGATATCGCACAGCTGAAGCGGGAGGCTTTGGACGCCAATGAGAAGGTGAGTCACCACTTGAAGAATCAGCGTTTCAAAATTATCCAGCAGTTTTTGCAAAAAGTTAAAGGAATGCTTTAGCTGAACTAAATTCCCACATCTGTGCTCGAAAAGGTCTTGCAAAACTTTTAATATTCATCCGAACGGTGCTATTCTTATTAACATTCGAAATCGAATAATTGGCAGCCTTGTTTCTTCCCGAAGTTCATTCGAAGTCGACGTCGAAATATAAAACATTTCGACAGCCGCTTATTGTCAAATGGTATCACCATTCAATTTCAATTTTGACATCGTTCCCGTGGAATTTAGCCCAAATAATAGAGGCGTTTCCAAAATTCGAATTCGAATCAATATTAACCACTTACTCATCGCCGAAAAACGTATTTTTAGGCAAACCAACTGCTAGAACGAGTCAATGGAGTCTCGAACACCAACGGAGAGATCTTCGCCGATTTCGAAGAAGAACAATATTTGGCCGCAGTCCTGGCCGAACGGTGAGTTAGCCACGTGTGCGCTTCCATCGTATTCAAATTTAAATCTCGAATCAATATTTCAGGGCAACTGCTCAGAAATTGGATGAGATCGATCTTTTGGAGAAAGCCAAGGCCGCATTCGAAAATGCCACACAGGCAGTTGAGCAAGGTGACAATACGTTGAAGGAAGCCAACAACACGTATCAAACGCTGTCACGTGAGTCAATCAATTTCGAAAAAAAAGTTGGGTAATTTAACTAAAAATGTTTGGGATAGGCTTCCAAACGGACGTCAAGAAGTCATCAGAGAAAGCAGAGCTGGCACTAAGAACTGTCCCCGGTATCGAGATGGAAATCGAGAATGCCAAGACTCTCATCAAACAGGCCGATGACGTAAGTCTGCATTTTTGATGCAGTTTGTCGGTGGAATTGACAAATTTAATTTTTTCTAGGCTTTGACTGGAGCCAACAAAAATGCGAATGAGGCTAAAGCCAATGCGCAGGAAGCACAAGAAAAGTACGCTGAACAGGCATCGAAGGTAAGTGTTATGCCCATGCAAATGTTGTGTTCTGTAGAGTTAGTCAAGACCCTTCCAACCTTATAAATAGTAAACCAAAATGGTCAAACAAAATTTCATGAAATCCTCTTGTCTTACGCAAAAATCCTGATTGGTTGCATATTTTCCTTCTCGTCTTTCAAGGACGCTGAGATAATCCGCAAAAAAGCGAATGATACCAAAGAAAACGCCAGGAAACTTCGAGATGAAGCCGACCAATTGAATCATCGTGTCCAAGTGACAGAAACGGACATCACCAAGCAAGAGGAATTATCCAGCAAGGACGATACCCTGGTCGATGAAGCTAAACGAAAGGTAACCGAATTCAAATAGCGCACATTGTCCGCACAAATATTTACCACTACTTAAATTTGTTTGTTAAGGTTGGCCAAGCCAAGGCTGACACACAAGAAGCTCAAAAGAAAATCACCAAAGCGGTTGGAGATCTCAACTCAATCAAGGAGGAGCTGGAGAACCTCACGGACATAAACAACGACGATTTGGACGGCTTAGGTAAGGACTTGTGAAAATTAAGTGAGCACATATAAACCTCCTGTTCTTGTTCACAGAAACTCGCCTCGACGCCGTGGAAAAGGAGCTGAACCGTGCCAATCTCACCAGTCGAATTGAGAAATTCCGCGAAATGAGAAACAGACAAAACAAATCGGTTGACAAATACGAAAAGGAATTGGGTCAACTGCAGGCGGAAGTTAGCAACATCAAGGCGATATCGGATGTCCTACCATCAGAATGCTATACGCGAAACAAACTAGAACCATAGATCTTAAATTATATAGAAACGAGGAGTAATGCAATTTTCTACCCCCAAGTGTCATCTAGCCGTTGTGGCTTAGTCTAGTTTTTTTCTTTACTCACCGCGTTCGCAAATGTGTTTAAATGACTGAAGCATTTGTCATAAGCCAAAACAGCACACTGAGATACATAAGTAAAACAACAACAAATAAAATATATTTCAACCGAGGACGACATTTCCTTTCAATTAATAGATTGTATGTATAATTTCGAATCGTTTAACTGTAATAGTTGCCATATAATTAGTTACCACCAAGCAAGCACCGCACTCACTAGTTCTTCCGTTGAAAGTGTATATTTCCCCTCACCGCCCTCAGAATCCTTTATATGAATGTTTTTTTATTTTTTTTTCTTTTTTATTTGTTACTTAATATTATGTTGTAAGCAATGCATTTTATTGTATTTTAGAAAATAATAATTTTTTTCTGTTTAAGAGTAATTTTATACCTAATGTTGTCATAGAATGCATTTCAGTGGAGTCCTTAGGACCTTTGAATGCAAGTTAATAAAGAAAACTGGGAGTAATACAGAGGAGCGTTTTTTTTAATGTATGATTTGGGAGGGCAACAAATGAAGTAAAGGATCTTTCATTAGCGACAACCTTAAACTTTCAGGGTGAACGCACCCTTAAACCGATTACCGAACTGTCAATGTCAAAATATTCAGTAAAATCAACATTTTCATCATGGTAAAGTTCACGAAGGAACAACGTTTACAAATAATCAAAAACCAAGTCGGTGATCGCAACTTTAACGCCAATTTCCGCCAGTAATTTGAATCAGAATGTTCGTAGAGGCGTCCGTCGCAAACGAGCCAAATCAGTCATTCACAGCTATTGCGAGTGTCAAAAAATAAACGATATACGATGGTTGCCAACAAATTTTTGTGGATGGTATTGCGATTGTCAATAAATGATTGCCTGCCATCAACTCGTATTTAATTTACATTTTGAATGGAGTCAGAGTGGTATTGTGATTGTCAATTGAGATAATTTTTTTTGATATATGTCAATTGTTTTGTCAGTTGCGTTTTTGTGGAGGATAAAAACAGACGCTGGAAAAGAAAATAAGTTTTTATTTTAATATTTAAGCGTACCTATGCTGTATGACATTTTTGGTTTTAGGGTTAAATTTGTCAGCAACAAAAATAAAAAACAGGTAGTGCGATTGGTTCATTTGATCAAAAAAATCATTTTGCAACAAAAGTGGGAACTTTTTTCATTTGAAATGTAAAACAAAAATAACAGCAGGTGGCCCGAACAGTTTGCATCATTAAAGTGATATGGAGGAAGCTGTTATTCAGTTGGAAATTTACACCTGCATAAATCCCCTGCACTAGAGTTCGGCTGTGAAGACGTTGATCATGATATCAACACAAATAGCGTGAGTGTTTGGGCTGACAACAAATCTCGGGAATCAGCGGAGGAACAACATCAAAACAATATAAAAGCTAAACACAGAAATCCGAATATATGAATAGTGGAAGAATGGAAAAATCTGTTGGCGGATCAAACTGCTGCACAAAACACAAAAGTAAATAAATGCAATTTTCTGCTCTTGACAAACTGTCAAACATCTTGCCGCGTTCACAACAGTCAATTTACTCACAATAACCATAAATTTTATCAGATGGGATAGGGGTGATTTTCACGGCGTTCTCAAGAATTGGGCCGAGAACCGGAGATGTATATCGAGATCGTGGATTTAACAACTCACTTTTTTTAATGGGGCTGCATTAAATTATTGGTCTATTCTATGCCAACAAGCCGGCCGAGTCGTTGAATATTGGGTTAACGTATCGAGCGCTGCATACGTTCTAGTCGTAAACATATGAACGAAATCTAAATCCATTCATAAATGTTTTAATAGTAATTCAATCCGATAACATTTTTTGAGTTATCTGAAGTTGTTATGTTGTTTGTATTTTATTTAAAAAAGAAGTTGTCAGGTCCTTCATGAAAGACCCTTTACTTACAGCACAAAGGTATTTGACAGAGTTTTAGATTCAGGCAGCAGCATTAACATGGAGTCCGGCAAATATTCAACATAACTTCAATTAAATTACTTGTCAAAGAAGGATTGAAACACACTTCTAACTGCGTCGAAAAACGCGTCAAAAAGCACCAAAAAAGGAGTTGAATACTTCTCGAAAACAACATCTAAAAATGAGTCAAAACACGTTGAAAAACACACCCAAGAATGCGCCATATTTTGCCGCATTCTTCGAAGAGTCGAAAACACGTTAGAAAAATGTGTCGAAAAATACGTATTTTTTACGAGCTTCCTGGAAACATATTACTGAAATATTACAACTGACAATAATTTAAATGAAGAGTCGTTTGGTTCAGCTTTATTAGAAAAATATTCACAAAAGACTAAATTAGAAGCCGATATTGCAAGTTTTTTTTTTTGCGGAATCGATCGCATTTCGTTCACTTCCATTTCTCAGAAAAAAAAAATGGTTTGCCGCGATGAATGTGGAAGAAATGACTACGACTCGTTAAAACTCACAAGGAAGAACAAGAAGCAAAGAAGAAGACTATGCAAACTTGCTAGGGAACGTTGGGCAAATTAACTTACGTGGGTTTTTTTAAACTTACAACAGAAGAGAGGCCACAGTTCTAAATTTTTTTCTGTTCCGATTTTTAAATTTTTAAGGTTGCAACGGACTTCACTGCCAAAAAGCTATGAATGTTTTCACAAAAAAAATATGACATAGCCTGAGACTAAGGCTAAAAGAAAAAGCTTCCTTCTATCGAAGAAGGAATTCGTCAGTTTAAGATCACATTTCTATTTTAGCCAACAATAAAATTATTACGATATTTGCGATTCGTATGCTAAAAAATTGCTGTCAGAAAATGTTGTTGTATTGTTGTAAAAGCCCCGATGAATTATGTTGTTGCGCTTTATTTTATCGGACATTTTGTGTTGTGCCCAAAACACGTGTGCAGCAATTCTGGACGCAACACAGAACGCAGTGCTGCAAGTGAAATAAATGTGCAGAAAATTATTTGCCATGTCTTGCATCGGCTATTAGGGTTACTGTCATTCACCGACTAAGCAGCTGATGTGTTTGCATCCAAAACAAACACGATCAGCAATAATGTCAAAAATTTTATGTGAATTGGAAGAGACGCTTCGAACAGAACTTTTATAGAATAATCGATCGTTTCCTAATGAATATCTCAATAGTCCTTAAAATTTCAAATGCAGGCCGTATTCAATTTTACAGAAAGAGTGCGCATAAAATGTTCGAAATAAACAGCCCCCTCAAATTAAGAACGCAAACGAAAAACCTTTTGATAGATGTAATGTCTTACAGCTGCAAAATATATCCATCTATACCTTTTGAATATTTAATTTCAGGTGAACTGCTATGTCGGCAGGAAATGCTCCAACAATGTTTCTACATCTTTTCCTTTAGGGTAAAAAACTGATTGCGAAGCATAATTCACCTTGCTTTGTCACCAATTTTGCCATGCCTTCTCTAAAAACGAAAACAAAAACACCCTTTTAACAGTGCATGCAAAAAAATAAAACATGACCATCCCCTTTGAGCGCAAAGCCCCTCTTATGCGAATGACTTTTGTGTTACGAACGTCAGTGATTTCTTTGCTTGTTTTTTTTTTGCTGCCTTCATATTTAATTTATGTATTGTCGTCTAGGCGCCGGATAAAAATTTCATAAATATGACACGCGCCACAAAGAAAAGGTTCCCAAACGTGATGAAAATTCAAAAGAACCCCTCCCAGCAGGGATTTTAATGACAGCCGGTGTTATTTATTAATTAGACCGATTTTTCGTAGTTGAATAAATTTTGCTTCGGGTTCAGCGCTTTGACAAGTCAGAGTGAAACTTTTTCTTCGCGTAGTCCTTGATCTACTCGAAATGTTAAAATATTCATTGAGCTAAGAATAGCAACAACCATTGTGTGACAAATAATCGTTCAAACTCTGACAACTTTGCTTCGAAAGGATGCACACCACTCGACAGCATGTAAACCGCTGCGACATACTCGTACTCGTATCACATTGCTTGCTGAGATGTATGTACATCGTTCCCACAAAACGATACATGCCATCCATGAGCAAGGTCAGAGGTGTCTTCTATTAGGCCCACCTTGTTATTGGGTTACTTGTAAAGGTTTATCTGCTGTTGTGGGTGAAATGTCCTGGCTGACAATGGACATGGAGTGTAGCTAAGAGCCACTCCCGCACTCCCTTTCTTCGGAAGGGAAGTACCTCAAATTTAAACAGAGGAAATCGTCCTTTTGCAAATGTGATCATGCATTTTTTACAGGTTGCATATGGATATACTTATAATTTTTTTTTTAATTCTATTGACTAACAAACTGGATCTAACTGAAGTTGGCGCACTTTAAACCCTATTCGTACAAATTGAGCTTCATTCCATGAGATGAGCATATACCTAAAATAAATTGCCTGTCCACAGTCTTTTGAATTCTCAATTTGAAAGATATGGTCACGACAATGCATAATTTATTGAATTGCCCCGAGCGAAGCGCAAATCAAATTACATCAACGGCGACTCGCACATAAAGACATCACTTCAGACCAAAGATGGTGTCTCATACTTAAGCGCCATTACTGCAACAACAACCACTACAATTCCATCTCGTGCCCAACTCAACTGTAATTGAATTAGGAATGCAATGGCAGTGCTCAAAATGCTGCTGCCAATTACGCCAAGTTTACTGACCGCAACTAGTCATTCACATTGCAATATCATTCTCAATGGTCTTTGGCATGCAACTATTTCCGATTGACAACATTTTAACTTACAACAACACCATCCGGGTGTACTAAATATATCTCCCCCATATCGTACGGTAATTCCCCACCCCGACAATGGACATGCGCCAACCGCCCCTCACTCGAAAGTGTTATAACAAAACATTTGCATTTATGAATGGAAGCACCCGTCCATTGGTAGAACAATTTTTGGCGGCAAACCCAGCCACATGCTGTGCTACCATCTAAACTCAGGCAATAGCTGCTAAAACAGCTGAGCACGTGTACTAAAACGAAAACCACCCCCTAGCGATGCCCCCAAAAATCGCGTGGGCCCACTTCTCGATGACCGGATTTTCTATCCTCTATCACTGTCAACAAACTTTCGCTTGAGATACATTTTCGAATTGGCTATACGAGTCTCTTTTAATTTCAATCTTCAGTTGGCATCCAACGTGCTGCTGGTTCACATCGTGCTCATCGAAGTCGACACGCGACCCTCTCTCTCTGTGTGTGCGTCTGATATTGTGGCAACTTTCGCGTTTACACCGCGCCGCCAGACAAGTTCGACCTTCAATCGGAGAAGAAATTCTTCCTCTCGTTGTTGCCTGACTAACTTGTCGCGTGAAGGGATTACGACTCGAATACGAAGAAGAACCCGACGAGGTGTTGCTTTAGTTTTAATTTTATTTTAAATCGACAAATTTTTTATGGTGATCAATAAGAAAAGTGTGGTTGGAGTTAATTTCTTAAAAGAAAAATAGTAAAATATAAAAAAAAGTGATTTTAGCTAAAAGAAATATTTAAATTTAAAAATGTTGCATATAATTTAAATGTTCAAATTTATTTTATATACCATCCCTAAGGGAATACAAAATATAATATAATCTAGTGAGATAAATAAAATAAATAAGAAATAAAAAGATATATAAAGTGTATACAGTGTTTACAGAATAAACCACACGCACTTTGGATAACAATTCAGCAGACAGAACGAGAATAGAACAACACAATACAGAAGCCGGTGGCCGCAGAAAATAATAATTAATAGCTGCTGAAGGTAAATTTTCACATTTCCTTTATTTAGAGAAAATTAAAAGAAAAAAAATGCAAAGTAGCTACAACAGACGACACCGCGTGTGATGATCACCTCATGTATCTGCTGCGAGGGAAAAGTTGAATACTTTTATAAAAAATTATCTCCGTCTTTCACATATAAATTATTTATTTTATTTAATTTTTTTTATTTTAATTTATGGCATTAAATATATATATAAGAGTATTTGCTTTTTTTTTTATAAAACTTTCGTGGGAAAAGGCAAAAAAAAATCGAGAAAATTATTTTTTGAAACGAGGCGACAATTCTATTTTTGGTTGACATAGAACGGATAACCCAAGGCTGAGGATTTTTTCGCCGTGGCCGCTGTTGTTGACTCTTAGTTTTGAGCGGATTTGTTGGGTAGGAACAATGTTCGTTTTTTCTTCACGATTTTTTTTTGTTATTATTTTCGCTGAATGGTAATTAAAATTGAAATATATTTCAAGAAGAAGAAGATGATTTTTTCACAATTGCTTAAGTGAAAGCGCAGGTGATGTGATCGGTCCGTTTGTGTCTTGGGTAACAAATAGGATTTCTATTGCGGCATTGACGTTGTTTTTGGGGCTGAGTGGTTCCGATGATATTTGTGGGTGATGATTAAAATCGAGAATGAGATGTTTTGTAGTTATTTATAGCGGGCATTATAAGGAAGTGTAGTTGTTGTTTTTTTTTTTTGCTAAAATACTAGAAAAGAACTTGTTTGAATTTTAGCCGATGAATGGAAATGGAAAGGTAATTGGGAAACAGGCTGCTGTCATTTTAATTTCAAATACGAGAGGGACATGTTTAATTTTTTACGTATAGATGCTATCGATAGTTGAACTTTAATTGAACGAGAAGAGTGCCTTAAAAATAGAGTGAAGTGCTGGTTGATTTTTGATTTTTTCATCAAACATCTGGAAATTTTGCTGATATGAACTAGGTATGTAGGTACTTGCCTCGTTAGAGTCTTGCTGAGGTCTGACGCACTTGTCGATGGGCGTTCGCAATTCAAAGGAAATATATTTTGGATTTTCTTTTGGGCTAAAATCGGTGACTAATTTGTATTTGGTCGGACAAATAAACAGTTTTTATTTCGAACTTAATTCTTTACGTGAAACAATACGTAAACAGTTTTCATCAGGAAGTTATTTTTATTTGTGCATTTTCTGCACACTAAACAGGTTCACGGGTCGGGCGGTTGGAAGCTTATGTTTTTAAGAAAACACTGTTACCACTTGCTTGCTAATCACACTTATCTCTGAAGCACGAAAATAAAACAATAATATTGAACAACGAATCTCGTTTTTCGGGTATTTTCTGCAAGAATTTCTATTGGAAAATTCATCTTCATGTTAAATTCAATTTGAATCAAATTTCAAGTTCCAAATGTTTAAGCTTACACTTAAGGATATCGCTAATTGCTCTTGAATATTCACCCCTGTTTTACGAAATAGGAGAAATTCCAATCGAGGTATCCGTTCCAATACAATTTTCGCAAAAATTCTACGATGGCATGTAGCGCACCTTGTCGCATTGAGAGGAACTGCGTTATACCACTTTCTTTTGACAGCTATGCTGCACATTTTTTCCGAAGGTATCCGACAAATGTTGAGGAATATTTTGATGTGAAATGAATGCGTTTATATGCTTCATTTATTTTATTCCGTAACGGATACTTCTAACGCAAATTAAGTTCCCATCAGATTTGACTTTCGTATTGGAATTTTTTCCGAACAGATATCTCGATTAAAGTCGCTAAATCGTTTGTAACAAAAGGTCTTATGGAAATTTTAAAATTCATCTTTCGAGCCATTAAGGCTACAGTCAGATATTCTCTGCGTAAATATTCCTCTTGGATAGATATGTTTTTCATTCCGCTGGCACGAAGTGAACTTGCAGTTTGATTCTCGGTCAATTGGCAGTAATTGATTAAGCGATTATACCTCTTGCTTAGCACTAATATACCAGCAATTTTTTAATTTAACAGACAGGAGTCATGTATTTTTGTTGTTGCTTATACAAAGTGGTTATTGTCGATCTCTCAGATTTCACTCAATGGGATTTCCCTTACCTTCCACATTCCAGTTTAAATAATATGTGCGTACCTTAAAATGTGCTGAAACTCAATTTCGTAACAATGAAGGTTCTCTTTTTGTTTAAAAAACATTTGTCATTTCTTCAGGCATAAAACGAAAACTAAATTCAATCATAAAATTGATGGAATGTAAATACCTCTGTACTCAGAAAGTACACGCCCTACTTGAACCCACTGCAACATTTTTGTACGGTTTCCCCCTTTCCACATTATATACGTAAAATAAAAGCCAAAAATGTGGGTTTAAATATTTTGTATGCGCAATAAATGCAGCTACCTCGATTTCACCGGCTTTAAATCATGTTTTTTATTGAATATTCTGGACATCATGTGGTCTTAATTTTCCAGATTAAAATATGCGGATGCATATTAGTCGGGTATAAAATTGACCTAATTTACACATGGACTGGAGTGAAAAAAGTAATTTTCGTTAATAAAAGGACTTGTTGTTTAAATGCGGTACATTTTTTTTGACAGCGAAATATGTTTGATTCTGTTACCCTTTTATTAATATTTCAACTTACTACTGAAAATATACTTTGGTTGCACATTTGTCGGTGGCAGAGATATTGTCACTTTTTAGACTGAACTTCACTTAGTCATTTGCAAAGGCTATAAGTGCATCTGCCTAAAACGCTTATCCCGTTTTCTGCATCGTTTTAGAAAAATACTTACAGTTCAATAGGTTCCACTAAGTAGCCTTTCCCAAATGTCTGACAATTTAGGTATTCATTTACGGTACGATGTAAGTTACCATCTGCCCAGAATATTCAGAAGTATCTATTCAAAAAAAAAAGTTCAAAATCTTAACAGGGATAAACCTTAATTTTAAGACAAATAAAGGTATTTCCAATATTATAATTTAAATAATGATATTTTCAAATGCAGCACTGCTCCATAACTTAATTCAAAAGCTGTCATTTTAATAAGTAATAATTTAATATAGATATATTGAAAATAATTAAAATTTCGTTTTTTTTTCAACTAAAAAACTTCCTCGCAAGAGTTCTCAAATAATTCTAATAACGAAAGAAACTATGTAGTTCGAAAGTTGTGCCCAAAAGTTGTTTGTTTTTTCAACAAAAGATTTTACTCGCCTTCTTTTTTGATGTTTATACCAGAAATGCAATTAAAAAATTAGTTTGAAAGTATTTTTAGAAAAATTCATTTCGAATGATTTCATACAATTTTTTTTAAAACAAAATTCCTTTGTCGATGTTTGGCTTATGCCAAACCTTGAGCTTTATTGAAAAATTTTGTAAAGAGTGTGTATAGCTACAATCGCTTTTATATAAACGAGTCATTTTTTATGTTAAGCACTTGAACAAAGTCCACAAAAGGGTTGAAAGTGTGCGTTTTAGATGTGAAGGTTAAAGACAATAATTTTCCTTGCATCTCTCAGGACTAAGGATTTTTGATTTCAAAACCAATATCAGGTCAATGGCAGTGGCCCACTTAAACTAAATTAATTTGGACAATTAATGCCAGTTTTAGCATCGAAATTGTAGCCAAAAAAGAAATAACTTTCCAAGCATCTTTAAATTACATAACCAAGGAAAGCAATGCATCTAAGACACAACCTCAATAAATCCCCCCGATGATGGTGATTCATAAAGCACCCGTTCAAGGACCGATAGCCACAGGCTCAACACCTGTGGATGCTCCACAACATATAGACATTGTTTATTGTGATCTGTCCAAGGCGAACTAATTTATTTGTTTTTAATTCAATTCGCTCAGATTATGCGTACATCATCTTCGAATCGGAACGCCAAAGTTTTCATAATTTCAGTTTCACTGGGCAAAGAAAATCATCATCGGCTATAGGAGAGGATGTCATAAATAAAAAGTGAAAGGTGTAAATTTTATTTCACTAAAAAGAAAAGGAAGTGAGGTGAATTTTAATCCGTACATTTTGTTGACATACAACTCAATAAAATTTATTCGATTCTTTAAAGAAGTATACTCGATATGAAAAAAATTTATTGTTGATGTTGTTGCGGGTTTGTTTTTTACTCTGCTTTTGTGGCTACATAAAATATAGGAAAATTCCAAAATACAGCGTAGAAACAGATAAAAATGTATTTTAGTCTTTGGCAAGATGTGTTTTATATTTATTAAATGTAATGCGCGCTATTCCAGTGCGGAGATAAACAAATTTTTGTTTTGTATTCGAAACAGGAAATAAATAATAATTTTTTCATAGATGTAAGAATTTAAAAAAAAAAAAAAAAGCATTTAAGAATTTGTTGTAACAAAATTGAACACATCACTTTTTCGGTTGATCATTGTGTGGGAGAAATTTTATAATATTTCTTTTATTTCGTCGAATTATCATCGCACACGCTTCTAATAAATATTTGGCAACGTCTCTAGGGAATTATTTTCAGACACACGTTTTTAGTGGGTTCCGATAGTTAAAAAAAATAACCGAGGGATTTTTGAAAACACACGGACAAAAGTTCAAGTAAGTGCATGTTGAATAAAAATAACATACGTAATTCAGTATTGGGTCGAAGGAGTCTTTCTATAAAATACTTGACTTGTCTGCCATAGGGTAATGATTCAGAATCACTCACCGTGAACCAAAAAATAAAACAATGAATGACTGCGTCCTGCAGAAATATTTTCAGCGGCATAATTTGTGCAGCAGATTTGTATTTTGATATTCAAGAAGTCGCGGACTATGGATGGGACTTTTGCACAACTCAAACAATTATGTTGGAACGTTATTTAGAGTTCCAGACAACCACAAGCAAACTATGTACAACGCTGTGGTTCAGACCGATTTTGGCTGTTATTTTGGTTTGATTTTCATTTGCCAATATATATTTGGCAGTCGTTGCTAAATCTAGTGCCCCAACATTATATTACATACTCAAAAATATTTACTGATGAAACTCCATGGGATTCGTATACAATGAGCCTTGAAAGGGTACGCGTACATTTTATGCATTTACAAAGATAGCGTAGGTACATTGTTTATGGAGTGCTATTTTCAAGTCGATATAGAATGGCCGATAGGCTATTTTCAGTTGGCTTTACTAAAAATCATTTTTTACATTTAATAAAATATTTTGGAGCTCACAGTGGGTGATTTAAATCTAGCCTAAACACTATCCGCGTTACTAATAATCTTTTTTAGTGTACAGGCTAAATTTTTCGAACTTACAATGAGCAAATTTTCCATACAAAATTGCATATTGTGACTTAAAAAATATTTAGTGTGAAGGTTAAAAATGATTCCGCGATACTAATAATCATTTTTAGTGTCCAGGCTAAATTTTTCGAACTCACAATAGCGAAATTTTCTATACAAAATTGCTTATTGTGACTCACAAAATATTTAACGTGGAGTTTAATAATGATTATTATTAAGGCCCATTATGATTATGATTATTAGTATCGCCAATGCCTCTAAGGACGTTCCATTTCCAATCGTATCCATCACTTCCATCTACCTAACTTAGCTCAGAAGAATGTGACTCTTTCTCATTTAGCGAAGGTAGCCAAATATTTACTGCCTTGCTCTTCTCTTGAGTTTAACATTTCAACCTCTTTTTATATTACCGAAATTACTAACGACCTAAATACACCAAGATCAATACAATCAATTTTGCCCATATACCCCATCCTGTGAGTAAAGCATATCATGCGACTGTAATCCCTTCCAAACAACCGATCCATTGCAACAATATCCAGCTGTAATCCCCCAGGCGCTAAAACTCGATGGAATTAATTTTCTTCGATTATCCTCCGTCGTTTATTGTAATTGATGCTGATTAATCAATTTGATGGATAAATTAATTGAGTTCTATCCCCGAGAGGGTTAAATAATTAATATTAAAGTCTTAATCTCATTAACTGACTTTTTCTGTTACCGATGTTCATGCCTCAATGCAATGGCGTTTGTTTAGTTTCGTTTCGAATCCCTTGAAAATGTGATTAATCGAAGACTAGCCATATTATTGCAATAACTTGATTACCTTTGAGTAGACTTGAGGTGAAGTTGGAGTTTTTTGATTGGCCTTTCTTAAAAGAAGTTTTTTTAAAAACAATTGTACTCAGTTCTTTGGACACACCGCCATTTCAATAATCATTTTTAGTGTCCAGACAAAATTTTTCAAACTCACAAAGGGGGAATTTTTTATACAAAATTGCATATTGTGACCTAAAAAGAATCCATTTGCAAGGAATCATTTAGAAACTTATTAATGTTGCGTGTTCCAGCCTTTGAAATGACAACATCCAGCCTCCTTAGAATTTTTGTTTAAAAAAGTAAACGACTGGGTCGTATTTAATTGGATCCTATTAGCTAAAATTAATGGGAAGTTGCATTTATGGTTGAGCTAAACCAAAAAAAAAAAAACTCTTAAAATTACATTTGTAAGACCTTTACAAACTTAACTTAATGTATAACAATTATTACGATAAATAAAGAAATAAATAAATATATGAATCGGTGTAGCCGAGGACATCATGCGACTCGCATACCTCCTCCGCTCCAAGATCATCATAAAAGGATTTAAATTTTCCAGTTCACCCGAGCATCCCAGGCGATATATGAGTATTGTGTGAAATGGTTGACGTCGCGTCTACTGCCTTTGGAATAATCTTCGGCGATTCGCCAAAACCTATACAGAGGAACACAAAATGCGAATATCCAAAGGTAATTTACTTCCAGAAGAAGCTTACGCAAGTCTACAAGGGATCTTTTAAAAAAAAATAAGCTATACGTGCGTCTTAAAGTGGTGAAACTGGAGTACTTATGAACAACCGTTTTAGGTTTAAGGACAAAAAAAAAAAAATAAAGCACAAATTTTGTGAAACTGTCAATTTCAAGCTAAAAACTAGAAAACCAAACTCTGAATAAACAATTTCAAATGTTATTTTAGGCTTCAGCTAGGTATACCCTGGCTTAAGGTCGAAAAGGTTATTAAACGCTCTTATGTCCCTATATATGTATATTTCATTTTTCCTTAAGTAACTCTGTAAGTTTAAATATTTCCTTTAACTTCCCTGTCCCATAAAATTCTGACCCAAATAGATATTTGACCTTACAAACACCAGATATATACAATTTAAAGTAAGCCCATCAAACGGTTTGCATTGTAGCTGAGTGTTTGACATTTCCGATTAAAACTTCAAGACCAAGATTTAAAAAAAAAAAAAATAAAAACAAACACATTTTTAGACTACATTCCGATTAAAAAACTCATCCGTTGGCTTGAAAGTTTGACGATAAAAGTGACAGCTGTTCAGGTATTCAAAATGCTTCAGCAGAAAAAATCCATCAGAATCCCCAAGTGGAAAGTGGACTTTACAACCTATTCAACTAAATTAATATGAGAATGTTTTTATAAGAACTTATTTGCAGCTATTTAAAAAGTCTTTTCCAAAAGAAGACGTACGAAGAGTCAACCAAATCCTTTCAAACATAAACAAACCTGAATCTAAAGTCACCAATCGTATAATCGAAAGAGTCACAGTCACAGCGATTGAATGCATTTCAATTTATCTTAAACACATAACAGGGTCAAATCGATGGCACGCAATCAAATCGCATCCACTAAAAAAAAACCACCAACAATTTCGATTTGCACCACACTATAGCGACTTTCAAACGGTTTATACAGAGCAACGCCATTCCGCACGAATGCCATTGCAATGCAAACCAATTTATTCAAAGTGCCACGCAAGTTGGAACTACAGTTCTGGAAATGAAATGAAATTCTATCCAATTCCAGAGAAATGTGCATCGACAGATCCTTGGCAGAGCACCCCCAGGAACTGATTACAATATCTGGTTGTGTTGTATGCAGCATGCATTTCTTGGTTTTTAAAAGAAATTCAATGGACCAGTAGTTACGCAATTCGCCCACATAATAGCATTATATTGTGCTTATGAGTTTTGCGTCCACATTTCACAATTCCTCTCACCGGTAATTGCTCACTCGGTGGGAAACTATACATTTTCTGTTTGAAAACTTAGAAGCCGAATTATCATACAGACACGTGTATGCCCATGCAAAACTGGTTAAAATACTAACTAAATAGTGGACGTGTCTTATCGCAATGGCAAGACCTGGAAACCAATTTGTGTGGTGAAATTAATTCAACCGAATTTGAAGAGCTGAAATGGAATTTGCCCCCTCTTGGGATAAGGCAGGATTTTAGTTCCAATTATAGTAATGTGAGCTTCTCATTTAATTACGATAATGGTGCAGGATCAAATGCAAAACCACTTCTACCTCATAGATCTTGAGATTGCTTCTATTTTGTGTAACAATGTTGTTCGAAATGTGGGATTTCAAAATTTGTGCAACCGAAATGTGAGTCCTCTTTAAATGCCAGCAAGTGTGACAGCCCTCAATTTGTTTGCCATTAAAACTCTGCACCTGGCCCCCCAATGAATAAATGCAATCTTAATAATTATGAAAACACTTTTGCGCGTAATAAAGCAGAAAAGTAAACACTAAGCCAAAACAAAATATTATTTTCTAAATATGCGGCGATATATGTAGGTACCTATTTTGAATTTTTGTTCTTAACCTGAACGGGTGCCAACGTTTTTGTCATTAAGTTTCTGGCTTGCCAACAATACAGTACCGCAACAAAAAAACAGACAAACACATTTGTTTCATATCCCGGCCGATACCGAACGAGGTGAGTCAAAAAAGCTTTAGAGGAACACATTTCAGAGACCAGCCATAAGAGAATTAAATACGTAATCTCTGTCACTTCGCATATGGGTGTGTGTGAGGCTTGCACGAAAACATGTTTTTTTTGTTTTTATAGGGACTCATAAACCTAGAAACGATGTAGAAAGTAGTACATTTGTGTCGTTTGGTCTTTATGTGCGGTGCGGTCTATGATATTTCTAGAAGTGTCGTGACATAATTTGCAAGATGTTGGCAGCAGTGTTGTTTATAAAAAAAAAACATCTGTCATTTAGGACGCACTACTGTGTGTGGATTGATTTCTGCGAGCGAAGGTTGCCTTTTGTTGTGGTTCAGTGGTCGATTGGGGCAAAACTGACTCAACAATTTAATTGCAAAGGGACTCAACAAATTAAATGTGTTACGCAAGATTTGAATTTGTTGCCATACAGTCAATGCAAAGAAAAGAAAGCTATCAGTTTAGGGTTATTTAAAATGGTACGGTTAACGAAAAAACAAATACCGCCGTACTAATAACAAATTTTAGTTTCAACTTTAAAAACTTACGGAAGCTCACAGTTTCCAAATTTGTATGGAAAATTTAGCCATTGTGGACTACTAAAATTTAGAATCGAAACTAAAAATGTTTATTGATAAGCCGCACAGTTTTTACTAGTACCTAAGATATAAAGGGTGATTTTTTAAGAGGTTTAGAACTTTTTTTAAAAAAAAAACACAAAGAATTCGAAAAAATGAATGAAATATTTATTTGAATCGATAGTTTGAACCTTGCAATTTAATGTTTAAAGATAATTTCATGCAAATGTTGACCGCGGCTGCGTCTCAGGTAGCCCGCTGAGTCCAATTTTGGCATACTCTTTCACACATATCGGCCGGTATCTCACGAATGAATGCATGGATGTTGGCTTCCAGTGCGTCAATCGAAGCGGGCTTGTCCCTATACACATTAGCCTTGGCATACCCCCACAAAAAATAATCTAATGGTGTCAAATCGCACGATCTAGGCGGCCAATTGACCGGCCCGAAACGTGAAATTAACTGTTCACCAAACTCGCCTCGCAATTGCGCCATTGTTTCGCGTGCTGTGTGGCATGTGGCACCGTCTTGTTGAAACCACATATCATGCAAGTCAAGAACTTCCATTTCGGGCAAAAAAAAGTTTGTTATCATCGCTCGGTAGCGTTCACCATTGACAGTAACGCTGCGATTCGCATCATCTTTGAAGAAATATGGCCCAATAATGCCGCCGGCCCATAAACCGCACCAAACAGTGGCTTTTTCGGGATGCATTGGTAGCTGTTGCAATGCTTCTGGCTGATCTTCACTCCAAATGCGGCAATTTTGCTTATTTACGTACCCATTCAACCAAAAATGAGCCTCATCGCTGAACACAATTTTTCGATAAAAAAGCGGATCCTCGGCCAGCTTTCCAAGAGCCCATTCACCAAAAATTCGGCGTTGTGGTAGTTCGGCTGGCTTTAGTTCTTGCAACAGCTGTATCTTAAAAGGCTTTACGCCCAAATCCTTCCGCAAAATTTTCCACGTAGTGCTGTAACAAAGGCCTAACTGCTGGGAACGGCGCCGCAATATTTTCTTCACTACGCACAGTACGTAAACGTGTTGGTGGTTTAATGTCCAACAAAGTAAATTTGGTGCGAAATTTGGTCACAATCTTCCGAATAGACTGCTCAGAAGGTCGAGAATGCCGATCATAAAATGGAAGCAGCGCGCGATGAACATTTCGAACCGAGCACGAATTTTGATAGTAAAATTCAATAATTTGCAAGCGTTGTTCATTTGTAAGACGATGCATGGTTAAATTGCAAACCAAACTGAAGCAGTTTGACAGTGACACAAGGTACTAAACACACGTCAGCTGTCAAAACCGGTGTTGCCAAAACCAAACCAGCTAAAAAATCACCCTTTATTTTAAAAATAAAGGCTTGGCAGCACTGTAGGTAGCAGTTCTCGCGCTACGCCGATAAGATTTAATTTCTTGATAGCTTTTTTGATCATTCTCAAACTTGGGGTTCAGAAAATCCACGACTGATCGTCGCGAAACAAATCCATCCAGCATGTGTCAATTTTTGTTGGCATTTTGGGTTGGAGGCATCACTGCGGTCCGTTCTTTTTTAAAAATGGGTCCGATGAGCAATGACAGTTAATTGTGCTCGCTTTTGCTACACGATAATCCAGGGGTCGAACCGCGTCATCCGGGAACGAGTAATTGTTTTTGTCTTGCATGTAAGATCGAATTAATTCCGGGAACTTATAGCTCGTTTACGGCTGTAGCGATTCGACCCCAGTTTTTTTGTGTCAAAATTGAAATATAAGGACGTGGATTATTATGTGATTTCGGCAAAACGTTGGCACATGCCATATAGACCATATACTTCGTCATATAATTTCCCGTTTTGGTCATCAAAATTGAAATTGAAACGGGGCCTTGCCCCAAATAACGACCAACATTCGACTGAGATATTAAGCATAACCGCTTAAGACGCCAAGATATTTTGTTTCCCATCATCAATGATAGCAATTTTTTTCCATATATGAAGGTGGAAGCACAATTAGAAGTCCGTTTTTATGGCTGCAATATGCAAGTCTCTCTTCCGACAAAAAGGTTCTGCTAATGAACACATAATTCAGCAAAACAGACAAATGCTAAGTAAAACCTTTTTCGTTTACTTCTTCTAAAATACAATCAGCCTGAAAATATGCAAACATTTTTAACTAAATTATTATGAAATAGCTTATTTGATGTAGGTAGGTCTTTGAAATTTAGCAGGTTCTCGAGCGTGTACCATTATCGCCTACAATATGAACAAAATTACTTACTCAATAGTAGTGTCGAATCGGTCGCCACTAAAGGTTCGATGCTAAGGGTCTTCTTATCCAGCCCTCGGGCTAGAGGATGATCTCGACGCCTTCGTTAACACGCCCAAGTAAAAGGGTTCCTAAAATAGGTGTCCCTTTTTTGTCCCTGCAATGAAAATTGTTACAAATGCCTTTATCAGATGGCAATCGATTTGTTCTGTACCCTATTCTGTGAATTTAACATAAGCTCTTTTCTGGCTTTGCAATAAGGACTTTTGGAAATGCCGTTGATTGGTCCGAATGGTATAAATAGACCTTTGGTAGTTTATTGCTTTTGTTGGCGTACGTACGCCAGAGGTATGTGAAATTTCAGATAAATGTATAAAAATAAACTTGAAAGTGGTGTAGTACACAATGAAATGAGCGCTGCTTAGACTAATTTAACTCTTTGAGATTAATTTAACTCTCACCAACGCAGGGTTGCGTTAGAACCTTTACTTTGGACCCAATTATCATTGAAGCACATATCACAAAAACTGTCCTCGATGGCCCCTATTTTTCTTGGAAATTATTAATCCAGTAACTTCAGACTGGACGCTCAATAATTCACAGGACAAAGTAATGTAATCCCCATCTTCAAGCTCATTTCAAAATTGAGTTAATAAATCAATCCGCACACAAGACGGCAGTAGTAGGTTTGTACTATTCTTGTGTCTGGGAAACAAAATAGTTCGACAACAACTGCCTTGTTCAGGGGTAAGTGGGCGTCATTTTGCAATTTATAGTTATTAAGTGAACCTGACAGACTTTTGCCTTTTGTACTTCCGACTTCAATTAATTCGATTTTTCCCCATGAAATTCCCGCGCAGGGCATCCCGCAGCGAGTTTCCTACTTCATGACAGCCGATAAGAATGACGTATGTAACTTTCCATGTGCCATCCTTATCTCCACTCTAACGCGTAATACCAATATGTGCCAGTGACACACACCACCAACGCGATGGTAAAGTTTTATCGATATTGAAGCAAACGACAGTCGCAGTCATCAATTTCATAAACTGAATCTATGAGAAGAGGATTTTCCTTGCACAATAGGAAATTCCGTCATCGACTTTAAATCAAATTTGCTGGTAAATTGAGTGGAAATCTCGTGGCCATACCCGGTCGTCCCATAACGCGTTAGGGTTGACTTCTTACGTCGTACAAAGTATCAAGAATAAGCTGCTCACATGAATTGGTATCTCTGCTTGTCTTTGCGAAAGTTTGACTTTGCAACAAAAGGACGAAATCAATGGCTGACTGGTGTGAACCCTTTTTTGTCTCGTCTTCTGTGCAACCAGGAGGAAAAAAACATCTTCTCCGAAAATGTTTCATTTCAACGACCTTGTCTACTTCTTTTCGTCGTCCCTGCGGAAACACGCTGAAAAGTCACTCAGGAGAAACAACACAATGGTGTACTTTGTTCTCTTGTATGGAATAGCAAGGACTTGTCAAGGGAGTAGTATGGTTACTGGAGGATTGCTCTTTTCGCTTGCGTCGGTGAAGAGGATTCACGAGCATGTCCTTGTCAGAGTACAAGGCGTGCACCTGCACATATTTATTTTTAATTTATCGAACAAAATAATGTGGTTCGCATGTATTACTTGGAATTCGTATGTGGCGGTATAAGACAATGTTTTAAAGCTGATGGAAAAAATGTAAATGTCCGAATGAGCCCACATATACGCAGTAACCATAATATAAAAAAACATTCTAAAAATAGCTGTTGTGGCTTTTTAAGAAAATGTTTGAACCAACTTTCGCTTGACAATTGTTTCTGAGATTTGAAGTGTATTTATTTTCCAGGTACAATTAAAATTGAAAGCAATCTATATTCGCGGAGAATTAGATCTGTTAGTCTAGGAGCACTAGGAGCACTTATTAAACTTAAAAAAAAAACGAAACGAAATGCTTTTTCGCTTTTCAAAAACGAAAGAAATCATGCGAAAATTTATTTCATCGAACTCTAAAAACCGCTTTCCGCTTTTGAAAAACGAAAGAAATCAAGCAAAAATGTGTTTCATCTAACTCTTTCGTTTTTTCTTCAAAAAGCAGTATGGTTTACATTGCATAGTTTGGGGATACATTTCAAAGTTCGAAGGAGTTTGATTTTTGAACAGCACATATAGGCAAAACTTTGTAAAAACACGAAACGAAAACCGCTATCGATTTTGAAAAACAAATGTGATTTTTCTAATTCTTCGATTTTTTCTTCGTTCGCAAATATTCAAGAAGCAGTATGGTTTACATTGCAAAGTTCAGGGATAAATTTCATAGTTCGAGGGACTTTGGTTTTTTGGCATTTGGAAAGTTATTTCCCAAAAACGAAAACTTTCCGCACTCATTAAAGTGATTTCGAAGTAAAACAAAAATCAGCTCTTTATGGAACCCGATAGATGCCATTTGGAGTCTTGAATTATAGCCGCTTTGCATCGGAATTGATCAATATAATTGAGTTATAGCCTACTTTAATAACTGAAGAAATGCCCCTGACTCACTTTCTAATCCTTTTATGGAAACTCAGTCTTTGAGCTCTAGTTATTGTTACCTCTGTGCAAATCGATCTGTTGGCTAGTTTTTTTAGAATTCACTCTCTTTTGATCTTCTTCGATGCGAATCAAATTTTATGATATTTCCTACATCATTGTAATGCCAAGTTTGCATTAAATCTCCAGAGTAAATGTGGACCGGGGTCAATGTATGTCCTTGTCGGACTAAAAAAAATGTCCGAAAAATATTTTACGCGCTTAAAACGAATTCATAAGATTTTGAAATGAAGACATATTTTTTTAACAATTCGTTTCGAGCTACCCAATGGTGTGCAGAAATCGAATAGGCCATTGTTTTTTAGCCTACCTGCCTCTTATTTTAATTGTTACAAGAAGATTAGGTAACAAGAACAAGACAGCTGGTTTATATAGGCATGCGATCTAGAATTCGACGTCTGGTAACGTCTTCGTCCCAGGCAACTTTGTGGGCTGAAGCATTTGAACCATCTTCCAATCTCCATTAAATCGCTCAACCAAAATTGATGAAACCAATGCTGGATAGCGAGCGTATTTTGCAATTTATTAAATCATTTTGGTTTCTCCGTCACATTAGAATTGATTAATATTTGATGTAAAAATGTTATTTCAATTAAAAGTCTTTCATTTTCATTTCTTAGCTTGTTGGGCGACAATCAAATGAATGAATTCTGTTGGTTAAAGTGCTAAGAAAGGTATATTCAAGGAAATTAAATCCCGCAGCTTAGACGGATGGTAAAACGAATATGGAAGAATTAATTAGTGCAATTCTCCTAATGCGGCTTGAGGCGAAGTTAACATTGAAATTTTCGAACTTCTTTTTAAGGTCATGACCTGTGAAGTTAGTTCCTTATCTGTTCGAAGATAAGAATAACTTTTTACCATACAAGTGTACTTAGCCATTAAGGAGCCGATTAGGTACCACTGTGTTCTCGGTGCCACTGTGTTTTAGTAAGAAGACATCTCTGAATCCATTGAAATCTACTACATCTACTACCTACAGTTACTTAGATGGTTATCTCTCTCTACGCTAATACTAATAAGAACACACATTAATTATGTGCATTACCACTCTGGGACAGGCAAGATTGCGTTCCATTATCCAATTTACTAACACAACATAATTATGTCTACCAATCGAACACAGTTCCTTGCCACAACAGCGTGTTGATTACCTCCGAGCAGGCTCTGTTTATTTATAGCTGCTACAGAGGCAAGTGGAACCAGACCAACTGTATACTGTATGCTTACATGAAACGACTCATTGATTACATTATTGTACACATCCACAGAAGCCTCTGGACGATTACATTGCAAATAATAACTTTGACCAGGTGGTTGGCGTTCGTGTTTATTCGGAAACTGTAACTGTAATTCATCGGCTATAGGTTGCATGCATGTAGTTCAGTGTTAAGTCCTTTTATATGTAGGTGGTCGCGAAGGTCCTTTTTCACTTTTAATCGGTTTCAGTCGATCGACATTTTAAAGTTTATTGTGTTGGTATTTCTAGTGCAATTACATCCTGCTCCGATTGTATCTCTTTTTTTAATTACGTAAAAATACAAAATCATCCTGAGGACTATGGTATACACTTTTGCGAGAACAACGAAATCCAATTAAGGGCTGGTGCCTTACCCCTTCTCACAGTCAGAAGGTGGGGTAGGTATGCGCTCAGAGGTGATTTGAATTTACTCATATTTTTCTACATTACATCAAGAATGCTCTCCAATCTTCAACATGTCCTTGAGAGGCGGAAAAGTTTTCCATAAATTATTCAGACACTGAAATAGGCTGCTCAAAGTTGTGCGAGTTGCAAAGGAGAGTAAATTTCGAAATTAAGTTGTCCGCCTGACATTGGAAGGGTTAATCTAAGGAACGCAAATAGAGAACGACTTTAAGTCATGAGAACATTCAATTAATGACAATGACAACTAAAAATGAATATCTAGCGACATTCACTCCAAGCCCAACCTCTCAAACCAATTTTTGAATTGCTAGAACCCCACGAGATTTGTATAAGTAATTACAATGAATTCTCTTGAGTTTTTCGCAAACATATTTACTCTTCTGAAAGCAGAGTGAAACATACAGCAAGTTCCTATGTTTAATATGGGCGTACCTATGGGTTAGAGGATGGCAGTGAAAAGTCCAATAAGTTATTTGTAGAGCGGAGGAACAAATTCCAAGAAATAACAGGACGATTTTGTTACAATTTTGGAAATGCTGGCGTGGGGGGAAATTTGCATAGCCTTTTGAGATGACAGCTCGAAGGCACGTGCTTAATAGTACCTATCGTCTGAGAAGGAATGACTAAACCCAACTGTCTTGCGATGATGGAGGCTGACTTTAAATTGTGCGTTTTAATTCCCTAAACAATGATTAGACATTTTCGTAGTTTAACAAGTTAAGCTATTTTCTCTTACCTAGTTAACTTTAATTTAATTTCGTTGAGAATAAATAAACTTTTTACAAATAATCGTACATAATTATGTTACTGACACCTGAGACCTGAGGAACTTTAACTGTAGCTCTACTACTTTATCAATGATCCTTGAGATCCTTGCTTGAGACAAAAAGTATTCTTTGAAAACGTTACTACTTGTATTAGGTTATCTAAAGAGTGTAGTCACGGCTTAACCAAATGCGCAATCGTAACTAACTTCAAGTAAGTGGTGGCCATTATTCTTTTTTGACATTTTACATCTTCTCTCTCTCTCTCTTGTGGAAGTACTTTAAAAGAGAAGGAGGAACACGTTGCATCGTGCAAGAAATATTGTAAATTATTTTTATTAATAAAGTGAAAAGAAAGAAACAATTTTGAGTACTACATACTCGAACGAAGCATTTTTAAACCGATTATTTAATGGAATATATTTTACCCAGTTTGATAAGTAACGCTTGTTGCGCCGTTTCTAAAACTGAAAGACGTCTTGTTCCCGATGAGAGAGGGTACTTCGTAGAAAATGTTCCGTGGTTAGAAGCTATTGAAAATTAAAGATAGTTACCCAACTTTTGCAACTCCGAAGCGAATAAAATGCTAGGGTCAGATTCTGTAAGGCGAAACGATCGAACGTTTTCGTGCGCACGAATGTTTTGCCCTATGTTACACAAGCAAATTTCTTCGTGCACACGAAAACGTTTGAACGTTTCGCCTTACAGTATGCCGACCCTGACTAACTGTTCCGTGTGTACAAATTTAAAAATCAAAGATGGCAATAACATGTAGACTTTAGCATAGATTTGCCTGTGTCTAGATGTAGAGTGTTTAAGCAGCAACGGGTATTAGGCTGCCTCCTTCTTGGGGTGTTCTTCCTGTTATTTGAGTATAGACGAACAACGACATTTTGGTTTGCCCGCACTAGTAGTTGCACCTCAGTGTCTTTGCCGAAGGGTCTAGAGCTCTTAAAGTAAGTAAATTAAGACTTTTTGTTTGGGGTGGGCATGGTATAAGTGAAAGTGTTAGGCTACGCTTAAATATAAAAAAAGGAAAAACAAGGACTAAGCAAATTGTTTATGAAGCATATCACATCAATCTTAGTTTCATACATTTCATTAAAAGTCTTAGAAATTCGTTTTAACTCGGGCTACTCATCTAACCCAAGCTTAGCCAAGAGGAACGTTGACTTTCTAAACAACATTCGGCATAAAAAAAGTCCCTACATCACAAAACCCTCTCAATTTTAATTTTGTGTATTTCCGGAGGTTGCACCCGAGACACCTCGCTCACTAGTCCAGCGCACACTATAGCCACTGCGCCTAGAAATCATTTATCTGCGGTAAAACAGATGTCATCACTAGATACTTACTAATGGGGAAGTAGGAGGCAAGGTGTAGGTAAGGGTAGGGAAGGTAACGAAGGAGTGTGTGATCAAAAATAGTTTCGTAGATTCGAAAAGTTATAGGATATAAGTGGTTGGAAAATATAATATCCCAAACCTTTCACGATACTGGTTGACTTGAGAACCACTATTTATCAAGTGGAGATTTGATATCTGAAAACCTTTTAACTCTGCGGTGCTTGGGAAGGACCTAAGCGTACGCGTCGTCATTTTGGAGCCGTTGTCTATTATTCATTTACAAAGCACCTCTCCAATAAAGCAAGGTCCTGTGAATTATTTAGCTAGGATGCTGGTGGAGGATCGGTTTTATACCACAAGTCTGTTTGTTTCCTTTTCTGTGCAATTTTGACCCTATAACGTGAGGGAGGTGATAACAGAGGCAAGCTCGTTGTCAACTATGCTATAAGATTTTTTTATAACTGGCAGTATGCATTTTTCGTTTCGTATATTCGAACGAAGGTTTTCAGAGCTTCCAGCTTCATAATGTTGTGGTGGAAGCAGTATAGATAGTCAGCTAGTTGTTTTTAAACAAGCCTGGCTTTTAAATAAATGGAAACTAAATCGGAAAACTTTCGGCTCCAACGTTTGTAACTATAAAACTGCACTAGAAGCTTCTAGCGAGTAAAAAGCTCGCTTGTTCTTAATGCACGTGGTAGCGTAAACTAAATTTTTCAGGTCTTAGCGTAATTTTCTTGGCTGCTAATTCAAACTAAGCTAACTCACCCGGAACAGTATAAGATCTGCATAGATTTCTCCTTGTGATTGGACTCAGGCTATTGTGCAAGACAACCGATTGTTATATATCTAAGTGTAAAAGTGATGCCACTAGAACTTAGTGCTCAGTCTCTTCTTATCAACTTACTCATATTTTTGAATAGGTTGTAAATTGAGCGACAGCTTGTGCCTATTTCAGAATTTATTTTACGGGCCTAGTCCCAGCTGCTCGACCTTACAAAGAAATAAAAAAAATGGCACAACAGGTCCGTAGGGACCCTAGGCCTAGCTTCTCACAACCATTCGTTTTGTGTGAGTTTTTTTCATTTTTAGGGCGAATGGAAGGTATCTAAAATTGTATGCCGAGTCTAAACGGCCAATTAAGATGCTCTTTCATGACATTTATACTCTCGGATGTTTGTCAGACGCTCGCGAGAGGTGGCGCAGTGAGAAAACCCTTAAGTTGGAATTTGTATTTTTTTTGTTTTTTGGTTTCGAACCTGGGACCCCTCGCTTAGTAGACCAACACACCAACCACTAAGACACTGCGCCGACAACCTGGGTATAAATTCACATTTCGGATATAATTAAGCTCTGCCGCCGTTAGATTAAAAACACCTTCTGCTTATAAGGTCGTTCTTATGTTGTTTGGTTGTCAAACATTTTGAAAGTTGCATGTGCAGAAGAGAAGCCAGAATTTATTCCTCCCTTGAGCCGACTATGCTGTTTTTGATCTCGTATGGCCTTGCTTTTGAATCGGATTTTCAACTATCCCATTCCGGATAAAATGGGTCATACGAAGTGTCAAAGTAGACCAGGGGTAGATACTTTCTGCCAATATGAGGTTGGCCGTCTGTAACTCTCCTCTCCCAAGTCGTCTCGTTGAGCACTGCTTCCAGAAAGTTACTTAATCGTATATCAACCGGACAATGTGCGAAAAGTTTTTCAAGGCCGTTCAGACTTCAGAGTGCGTGCTGCTTATTTTCGATCATCACTATTTTTAGTCATTGTCCATTATACTTGTAGGACAAATGTACCTTTGGGTATCACCAAACCAGAGCGCTATAGAGGGTTTCAACCTGCTAGTCTGCTCTATAGCTCGTTTGCAAATGAAAATGTCGGCTTAGTTTCTTCGCTTGAATTGATTTTTCATTTCGATTTAAGTCTGCATTTCTTACAAATGCGACCACTTTTGTGTCTACTCTTAGTTTGCGGAAAGAATTAAATTTGTATTTATGCACTAATGCAGTAAGAAAAAGGTCAGCTGTTGATGGGCTCATTTTAATAACAAAATGAGCCAGACATAGCAGCACTTCTCGTCATTTTATTCGCTCAGCATCTAATCATCATTTCAAAAGTAAATTCCTCACAGGAATTGAATTTCTTCTGAGAATGAACAACTTTCGACAACTAAAACCAATTTCACGATTAAATACCCTCGGCACTAAAACCTGGAATATATAAGCTCGCCTGCATGCTTTATTATTACTTACACAATAGTCCTTGAAGGGACAGCCAAAATGAGGATCTCACGTTCCCATTAGTCTACTTGAAGCTTATCATACCACAACTACACCACCAAGAACTCGCACAGCTCATCTGGCCATAGCGTCAGACCCAAGTGGCTAATCATGTCGTAAAATAATTATTATCCATCATAAAATCGCAGCGACTGCTCCACTTATTACCGTCTCTGATTTAGGGACAATCCAGGACCAGTTTATCTTCCTCCGGAACTCGAATTCTCATACAACCTTGAGATTTCGTAAAAACCCCTTTTAATCTGTCAGCAGCTGACAGTGTGCGCTTTATGTAAATTTCACGCAGTGCCGCAGGCGAATGTGGTCCTCCCATCGCTATTTCTTTACGAACGAAATGGGGAAACTTTATGCCACTGTCATCCGAAGTGTCACCAGAAGTAATTGTCCCACGCAGCGATGAGATGTCATTTCGCTGTCTTTGTCGGAGGATTACCTAAAATTCATCGCCGACTTTGTGAGTTCCGTACAATAAATATGACAGGCATTCCCTGTGGGCATTCACTTGAATTTACGCAGTAAAGTGAGGGGAATTTTTTTCATAAGACTACTGAAAATTCGAAAATTGTAACGCTAATGTGGAGCATATCAGTTAGAGAGTCACTTTCAGGTGGGTTTTACTCATTTGTCTTCAAAAATGTTAACAACTCCTCGCAGTAATTCGCATATACAGTTTTTAGCTGCTTCGAAGCACACCCTCAGCGAGATGATTTATCTTACTTCTGCAAGGACACACCTACAAACTTGCACCATTTCCACACAAATTACCCGGAAACACATCCTGTTGAGTAGGGAATCACCAGCAACTGCATAGGTACTCGACAGCTCCAGGTGAGGAAACGTTAATTTCTCAAATGCAACTACCATCCAGCTGCACTTGAAGTTGCTACCCTTCCGTTGAGTGGTTCTGGCTTACGGGTATTTATGAACAGTAAGTAATTACCCTCGACAACTGCAGACACTCCGTAGCCCATCAACACTTACACATGCAGGAAGGTCTAACTCGCATTGTGTTAACCTTGTTCAATATTGCTCAACTCATGGCGGCGGCGACATCCGGGGGACAAATTTCACATTAGAAACCTAGTCAAGTGTTGAAATGTGTCTTTTATTGCTTCATTGGAACGTAACGCAGAATGGGAATCTGCGATTCCATTATTACAGAGATGACGAGTGAGACATCGCGACACGGTGTGACAGTAACACGCTCTGTCATACAATTTAAATATTTAATGAAATTATGTGGGGGAGTCAAACTAGGTCAGACGGAGCTGGGGTGGAGTTTTTATTTTTTTGCCAGAGATGTCAAAAATATTTACCCTCGAGGAAATAAAAAGCAACGTTATGACATCTCCCGGTAGTGGAGCATAAAACTAATGACAGCCATAACCGACCCTTATAAGGTACAGCGAGGGGAGTTTTCCTTTTAATGGATAAAGGGTTTACTGGAGGGAAATATTCTGTGGAATAGGTTCTTGTATATTTGAGCAACCGGGGAGCTGTGAAATTGTTATCTCCCTCATCGGTCTGAAGATATTCTCTCTACGCACCAAATGGTTTGTATATATCTACCTTCCTTCTTTTTTTAGGGGGCAATGTTGTAGCAATCATAAAACTGATGTTAAGCTTGGAACTCATAAAATTCTTCCAAGATTTTCATGGTCTGGTGAACAGCTGAACTATGTAGAAAGCACTTGAGGTCCATGAATGGAATTGGTTGTGTAATTATTGGGGGAAATGAAAGTTGTAGTAGTTTTAAAGTGTTTGTGGAGCGTAACATGTTTCTGCATTAATGTTTGGTTATGACCTTAAAAAAATATATATACAGTTGCTTTTGGGAGATAGAGTGCGTTCTTTTTAAGCAGCAAAACAGTCTAGTATCCAAATCAACACTTCTTAACACCATATCCCAGGCATTACTGAATTGACTCTAGATCGCGCCGCTTAAAATCCCGGTTCAGCCACAGCCCTGTGTTCCCAATCAGTGAGCGTGGGTCCCTATCAAACAACGTCGTGTTAATGCTCCCACTACAGAGAGAAGTCTGTGAGTCCTTTTAGTTTCTAGTTTTGGCCAGATTTGCTTAGAGTTGCTTGTACGGTTTCACCTATTGCTTGCGACCCTTATTCCTCCTCCTTGAATAAGCAATTATTCGCCTTGGATCCATCTAGATCCTGCAACATTACCGAATAGCTTGATTACGTTCCTGGATATGTTGGTGTGTGGGTTGCCTTTTCGGACTTTTCAAACATTTTATCCTCTCTGGCTTTGACTCTGGCTGATTAATTTCAAACTTGGAGTACTGATCATACGTCTTCTTGAAAAGATCTCAGAATGTTTCCCTGGGTACATTATCACAATTCAGTTCGATGCATTTTATTGAAACCATGTTGTGAATTGGTTCCAAATGAGGGGCCATATTGCGGGACACAACAATTTCTTGTCTAAGGCTTTCTTAAATTAAATTTCCGCATCCAAATAAATACAATCGCTTCTTGTAGTTGGAAATTGTGTCAGTTGTTCATCCTTCTTCTATTTTTCCCATCACATCTCACTTCCAGCAAAGCTGTATATTAGGTAAATGTGGCTTTGTATCTATCCATGGTCTCGACTAACTCTTCCGCTGCTGTAGGTACTTATAAATGCAAGAACAATTTTTTTTTTATTTCACTTGTCACTTCACTTAATTTTACATTTGTTGCGTTGTTGTGTATTTAGATATTTATCTACTAAACTTACCATAGCTGTGTCTACTTTTTCAACACAGTTGGTGTAAGTATAATAAATATTCAAGTCAAAATGTCTCAGTGACCGTCTGACGATGCTCATCAATATATTGTTTATTGTATAGCTTCTCTGTAGGCATAGGTCTTTTAAAAATGCCCAATTGACTAGCCCTGCCAATAAAATGAAGAGATGTGGTCCTTGGTCAAGAAGGCTTCATTAATAAATTATTTGTTCAACCCACACGTTCTCGTCATTCACTATGTAATCACAGATCAGAGGCAGAGGCGATGTTACAGGATAACAATTCTGCTTCGTCTGCTCCATAACCAAAAAGCTCGTTTTACACATACCATCCAGCATGTCACTCCCCGGCCCACATACAGCGCCACTCAAGTGCCATAAATCATATCTCTCACATCATCTGGCACTGCAGATTACATTGCAGCAGTCCTACATAATGCATGAGGGCCTCAAATTGAAACCATCCAAGAGAGACAATCTCAGCACTGTTCTGGAACGCACTCTACAACAATTAATTTCGGTGAAACCATTAAATATGCTAATCAAAGCCATACGCTTGATTATTTCAAATTATCGTTCAGCTAAATGTAATTGGCGTGACGCCGAAAGCACTGCATTCAACTTGTTCAATTAACCAGGCCAATATAATTTGACTAATAAAGAGCCGAGCATAATGTACTACAGTGGAGCAAATTTATTACACAAAAGGATGCTGAACTGCTGACAATTAACCTCAAAGCAACTCCAGAGACGACGCGCACTATTCCAACTGTATTCGCAATTTTAATGGTTTACCTTTTTATAACCCCTGTACGCGTTCTGACAACAGCCAGTTATCCCAACCCTCCCCCGGTTATAGTGCGAATAAAACCCAAACGTAATTGTGTTTGAAATGGGCTATAGATTTCGCTCTAGGATGTGAAAGATGAGTCTCTGAATGTAATGCTATCGCAATGAAATCACATTTTCATCAAACATTCGTAGGGAAGGACGGTTTAATATCTTTGGCAATAAAATGAATTGTATTGTTAATTGCTTTGCTCCTGAGGGATTCACAAGCAGTGTCCTGTTGGGTTTCGTGGCAATATGAGCGTGACCTTCGGATGGTTGATCACTTTTAAGGCGTTGTTGTCGGGTCGCGCTGAAACTGCGTGTATGTTGGCAAGAAATCCTGTTTCCTCTTGTGGATAAAACTTAAATATCTTGTATATCGTATTTGAGACCAATCTATAGTAGATGTAGGATACCATGGTGAACTTGGGTTGGGCTCAAAATTCTGCTTTCAAAATACTGTATTCAAAATTCTTCTTTACAAATTTTTTAGAAAATATTTACTATTTTTACGTTTTTACTATTTCCCAACATTTGGTTTAATGTTTGCAGCATTTTGTAAAACAGAGATGGTGAGAACATTTTCATTTTTTAATTTGGATTTATTTTATTTTAAATTTTAACTACTCTTTTTTTAAAATTTCGCATTTTTTTAAATTAACTTTTATTCAATTCATATTATTTTTTTATTTAATTCAATATTTAATCTTGTTCTTATTGTTTCTTTTCAATTTAGTTTTATTTCTATTTTTTAACTTAATTTGTAATAGTTTGTAAATTTAAAATTGTTTTTCAACGCCTAATTTTTTATATTTTATAATCAAAATTGTATTGCTTTAAATTTGAAACGCAGAATTTTGTAAAAGAAAGCAAAAGTTTCGTGGAGAAGACAGAACTTTTAAAGCAAAATTTCGACCCCGCTTTCGGAGAATGTTCGATAGTTCTGTGGTAACAAGGCAAAACAGCTAAAGTCTGTTTTACTCATTGTCCAGGAGAGCAATTTAAAGTTTTTTTACTCCATTGACTCTAGTGACGTAAGCTGTTTTTTTTTTTTAAATTTTGGCCACAAAATTGTGGCTGAAAAAAATTTACGAAATAGATTTGAGTACGCTGAATCTAATGGCATCAAAATCTCAATTTCGTCTAAAGTCGACTTTAGCGGTTATGGTTTGTGACCAAAGAGTTGTTTAGAGGGGTGATCGAGGGCTGTGTTTTTTTGAACGCACTAAAAGTAGTCTGATGATGAGTTAGTGGTGTTTTTAGAAATAGTTATAAATCCTACCAAAATGACTGTCTAAAAATAAAAAAAATAAAAAAAATTGTTAACACATCATAAAGGGAGCTAGGCCTAGCCTTTTATAACAATAATTGGTTTGCCAGAAGTTTCCAATGGATGTTTACAACCTTTAAGGCAACAATGCTCCCAACCTTTAAGGCAACAAATTTGGCAGCTTATCAGAGGAATATCAATATGGTATAGGAATCACAACGCGCCGCCCCAAAGAAATTATGAGCCACTAAAACAAAAAGCAACAGACTGAATTCGACTATGCGGTAAATCAACAACAACGAAGGAGTTGCAGCGCCTATAAAGCGCAGTATTTCCGTCAAAAAGTTAAATCTACTAGCTAAATCCCAGAAGAAGCTAATGAAAATCTATTGTTTTGTACTCCTCATGGATATAGCTGACACTTTTTTTTATCCCAGAAAATGCAAGGGACAAAACAATGGAATTTCCATGTCATCTACTGGGATCTTACATGATGTAAACAGGAGTCTAGGTCCATTTAATCTTGCAGCTTCCCATGGCCCATTCCTAAGTATTGGGAATGGTTCTGGCTAAAGCTTGGGATATATTTGGGCGAGTGTATTATGGTTCAAAAACGGTCTGTGTAGGCCCTCTGCAGAACCCCTTGAGATTTAAGAAGACAGTTTGCTACCTTTGTATTTCGATCTCCACTGTGGAACGCAATAAGAATTAGAAAACAAATCCATATTATATTACATGCAATCGCGACATTTTCCAATGCAACAATCCAAACCGGACCCAACTTCGTGCAGCACGTTTCAAATCTAAATCTGCTCTTGCAGACGAAAAAATTACTGTTGTAAGGATGAGGATCTCTGAGCTTGTATGGGTTTTTCTTTTCAGCTAATTTGTCGTTTAGGGTTTAGGTAAATTGAAGAGATGCTTGAATTTTTGGAACGGAATTTGATGTTTATTATTTTTTTTTTTATATTCCGTAGATACCTCAAATTGAATTTAGTGTTTCCATTAATTTCTCGAAACTCTTAATTCATTTTTTAAATGACCAACAGTTTACAAGTGGTTAGTAGGTTATACCACTGAGCGAATGGTTTCAGGTGCGTTCGCCGGAAAAATACATAAATAATATACTTCTCATTGTAGACGTTTGTAGTGGCTTGAGTATAACAGTCATGCCAGATCTTCTCAATTAGCCATTTGGACTCGACGTAAAATTGTAGATCCCTTCCATTCGTCCCGGTAAATATTAAACCTACACAAACTAATATTAGTTGTAAAACCCATGACCTATGCTGCCTGTTTCGCCAATTGCTAAATCTAAAAAAGCTCGTTCAATCCTTGGAATATTGTAGTAGTGTTTGCCTGAACTTGGGGTCATATGCGAATTTTATATAACTATTTAAACTTTTTAGCTCGATAAATGTGTGTCGACTTTGTTAAAACGGAAACTTTAATTTTCTCAAACTTATTGAAAAACTGGTCCATTCGATTCGATTCGAGATCTCTTTTGAATTTTGCATAAAATAAACTCAAAATTAAAATTAATATTTTATATGGCGGATTGTAAATAAAATGTATAAGGGTCTCCTTATTTATTCCAATCGTCCTGATATGTTGACGCATATTCATTCCTACTAAAATAAATATTGACTTAAATGTCATAAGTAGTTCACTGGAACTGCTTTAACAGTGATACTTCGCAAAATTTTTAGCTAAAGATGATTGAAACATAGGGGCAAACTCGTATCCACCTTAACTGAACATCGCTCACTGCCAAAATGATTTATGCACCAACAATGGATGATCAAGTGTGAACTAACACTTCTGAGAACCGGTTACCTGAGGCCACACATGATTTTCAAATTTGCTTACAGCAAATTTACTGCAACATTTAAGAACAACTAAGGGGGAGTTGTTTATTTGGAAGGCCCCCTTAATTTTCGGTACAATGAAAGATCATTCGTTTGACTTTTATTCAATTATGATGAGGAACCAAAAATGGATTTATTACCGAAGCATTTATTACATTTCAGTCTTGTTCAGTGGCTTGTTAAGCATATTTTTAGAATAACCTGTCTGCGTTAGTTCAACTTTCTGTTTCTGTCTACACATGCGAAAAACTGACAGTGGCGCACCGCCGCCATTCGAAAACAATTGTGGCGGCAGTCAAATTGATTGATTATACCTTGCTATCAAAGTCAATCAATGAAGTGAAATGATTATATCTAAACGATTGGTTGAAACATTTTTTTTCGTCTGTGTTTTTGTTTCTTATTAAAAGATACGTTTCAGATGTTTGGCAGTTTCTTTTTGCTTATATACAAACTAATATCTGTTTATACCATATTAATAGACGTCTGTCGTTTAAGATGGCTTGTTGACAGGTCTGTTAAATTGAAGGCATAATGGAGGTATACAGCAAGTGATAGAATCGATAGAGAGAGACGATCGTACCTCGTTTGGATATTCAAAAAATCAACACAAAATTGAATAAAACAACTGGATTGCTTACATCAGGAACTCTGATTTTAAGACGCTCCTGTGTTGATTATGGATTCAGAATTAGGTGGGTTCTATGCTGAATTCTTTTCTGCTTCATTTTAGTTGCAAATTATCATGAACTGAGTATTAAATAGACCGACAGCTCAGACAAATTAAGAGAATTGGCCCTCAAGCTGTTTTCCGTGTTACCATGTGGGGAAGTATGTGTGCCGTGTTAAAGTAAATTAGCCGCACGCATCCATTTTTTTATTACACCTACCGCCATTTAATATTTTTTTGCTGTCTCACATGTACAGGGTGGGCCAAACACAAGTTTCTTTCTAAAAATGCAATAAAATGAACGAAATTAATTTGTTTCCATGCATTATGGGTTTTTTTAGTAAAAGCAGTAGTGCATTCTGTCACTCCAAGCGAATAATCTGAGATCATTGTGCAGAATTCTCCTCAGGCTAGTGCGTGAAATGTTGAACCGTTGACATCGATGGCGAGTTGATGTTCGTGACACTCTCAGCTACAGCAACCACATTCTCGTCTGTGCGTACCGAACGACGACGGGGACCATGAGTGTTGTCCACTAGCATACTAGTGTAACGAAGTTTTTGCCCAAATTTGCGCACAGCAGGCGCAGTGGGTGCTTCATTTGCGCCAAATGCACTGTTTGGGCTACACAACACTCGCTTTGGAAATAAGTTTTCAATATTTCCCAACGTTGTTCAAGCGTACAGCGATTTATTTCGTTCATCGGAGGTATAATACTGACTTTTCGAGCGGGAAGCAGCTGTCAGTGTCTAAATGACCTATGATTACAAAAGAAACCACTAGATGACCCACTCTTTATTCACAGATAGGAAATTTAAGAAAGATTTTTTTTTTCAAAATTTTCGGGGGTTCTCGGGCAGTGCTGTCGTTTTAGAAACGACGATAGCAATACATTCAATTTTGTTTGCATAATTTTGGGGAAAAAGCAATACACATATATATTTTTTTTATATTTTATTAACTCTTTCTTAATAAATAACTTAATTACATTTTTTCGTATTATTTTTACGCTGACATCCCATCACAAATAAATTGGGTTCAATGTTTTTGAAAAGTGTCTAAACAACTCCTTTTTCCCCAATCATAACTGACGCATTGTGGGACGCATATTTTTTAATGGGGCATTGATATTTTCAAAATATTTAATTATCTCCTCAAATATTGTTTTAGCATCAGCATTTATTAATTTAATATTTTTAATATAGCATTTTGGGTACAAGTATAGGTACCACACATTTTGTAGTACTAACTTCAGTTGTTTCATCTATAATAATCGAATATTTTTGAGATCAAAGTACCTTATCTATCTCTTCTTGACCTTCTTTAAGAAATAAATTGTTTGTTATTTCTGTGGCTTATTTTCCACATTTTAAGTCTATTAATATTTCAGAGTCTGGAACAATTGCTTTAATCAATAAAATAAGAGGAGTTATTAATGTAAAGGGCAAATTGAATTCAAGAATCAATTAAAATATTTTCAACTCTGCCGACTCTATAGATAGATATCTTACGTGTTCCTCTTAGTTTGGTTGAATGGACGTTTTAGTTGGAGCAGTCAAGCAACGTGCGCCTAGAGTTTGTTTCATAAAAATATCAGACCGATCTGAGCGCTCATAATTCTCGAGCTCAGTTCAGTGCTCAACTCTGAACTAAAAAAAGAAAACCACCTTATCTTCCTTTTAGACGTGGCAAGCGAGACAAATGAGACATGACTTAGCACACTGCAGTCATTTCAAATAGTGTTTGCATGACAAAATGCAGTAACAGTGCTACACTACAATTAGTACTAATAAAGCCCGTATGACACTAAATTTTTTTCTCATTTTTTCCTCATATTTATCATGTTGAAAAGTCAGCAGTGTATTGAAGAGACTAAAAGTCTATTACGAAAGGGGTAGCACTGAAAAATATAATTTGAATAAATTTTTAATGCATTTTTTTGACATTTCTAAATTAATGAAGTTGGTGTGTACGCACTCACTCCTATGGGGAATTTTCGTTCTAATTTTTCGTACTACTCTAGTTTCATTTTAAAAGTAGAAAAAATGCCAAAAAATAGTAGTGTCATACGGGCTTAAGAAGAAAGTTGAATGAGGAAAGTGATACCATCTCTACTGTTTTCTTCGATACATTTATGAAAACAACGAACTAAAAAAAGCATTACAATAGGCAATACAAAAAGAAAAATGCAGTACAAAACAAAGGTGAGCAGTACGGCAGTACGCACCGCCCGAAAGCAATACAAATATTGCTTTTGCAGTACTTTCGACAGCACTTGTCTCGGGTGGTTGCGAAGTATCTGACAGTCTATATAATGCTTAGGTTATGTAAGTCATGCTGGTTTTCAAAAATGTCTCTGGGTGAAGTACTGTTTCTGATGCAGTCTACTGCAGTACTTTCAAAGATGGCGCTGATCTCAGTAGGGTGTAAAGATTTTGAAAACTGTGTCACAAAAACTTTTTTAAAATCACCAATAAATCAATAATGGCAATTGGCAACACGAGAGCCCTTTTTCGCAACAGAAATGTAGTAGATTCCTGTTAAACCCACTATAAATAATTTAATGCTAGCATTTTTCTTAAAATGATTTGTATCATTTTATATATAAAATAATTATTGCCTCAGCTCTATTAAATTTTGACATAAAAATTCTAGATCCACCTACATAATTTAACAAAATCAACTCACCCTTTTCAGTTCCTAGAAGAAATCGATAAATAAAACTCAAAACAACATTCAAGAGACGCCAGGTCTCACATTACACAACGCTCCATACATTTTGTACTACGTTACTTAATTACCCGCATAGCTTACTCCCTTTCAAGCCAACAAATGCGTTAGGCAATCTATTATTACCTTCTCGAAGGATGGGTTCTTTATGTAAGGCAAGTCATGTTCTCCATTCTACTTCAATTGATTTGGATGGCATCTGCAGGTTACATTATTGGAACGCAAATTGAATTCCACACCCCCAATTGAGGGGTTAAAGCAGATCCATATAGCCTTGTAATGGGCGAGTGTTGGAAAAACTTTGCCAACCAATTATCTGCATTTACATTTCTAATTGGAGAGTTCTTGTTTTATGATGGAAACTCGTTTCCCTTCCGGAAAAGTTTTATCCTCGAATATTTTATTACGAATTCAGACCGCTATCTGCTAAATTGGAATAAATTTCGTTCATTTCAATGTCGTAATTAGTGTTGCTATTTGACATGTAGTAGTAGATATGGGCAATCTTAATCGGTTGCAATATATTTAGGTTCTGGAGGATATAAGTTCAGTTGTAATGGGATTCGATTAGTGAAATAATAAATCCGATTGTGTCCCGTGTTAAGGCGATTACGAAGTTTCTTTTGTCCGAACGAGGGTATATGTTATCGGATGGAAATACTTTGGTCAACTTAATAAGTGAACATTGAAAGGTAAGATAACGTTGTATCGATCCTTTTAGACCCTATGTACGAAACATTGACAAATCTCTTAGAGTCCATCTTGATTTAGGTTAGGCAGCGGAATATTTTACGCCGTAAAATTCTGATAAGTACCTATTACTGTCTACGAGGATCCCCATATATTTTTACAGAGACGAGAAATGAACTGTTTGGTGCTCCACCTTTGCCAGCGTTATCCTTGTCCTCTAAAAAATAAATGAGGGCATTCGACCATCAATAGAGAGCGCTCTGGGGCAATGTTCCACAAACCACACCTAGATCCAACAAAATGCTCCTGAGATATATTTGGAAGGCATTTAGTTTCAACAAGACCGCATATGCCGACTACGACCATCTCTTTTCAAGCCAGTAAGTGGCGCCCATAACTGCTCAAAGAGCAATATAATGACAAGCGACATCCAAGAGGGCACTATATTTTCATTCAATGGAATCACAAACAGCATCCTCTGTTGGTAAAAGGATGTAGTTGCAAGAGTGCAGGTGTGTTTATTAGCTTACTGAAAATTTCATCTGGTGAGTTGATATCAACTGCAGCCGCCAAACAGCTCAAAGCTCAATCTTGGCATCCTATGCCGAAACAGACAAATTCTAACTAACTTTCGTCAATACTTGGTTCCGCATTTACTCGAGACTTATAATTTTATTAGTAACCCACATCGCATGAACCTTTTTCAGTGTTGGCCTTAGACTTTTACCAAATATTCTGTAAATTGCCAAGGATCTCGTATGCACCATATGCAGTCAGAAAAGGCTTTTCGTCAAGAGATCATGCTCAACAAACCTGAGGCAAACAAATAAATTAATAATCGGGGCACCAATTGGACGAGCTGTATATTGAGGCCCAAAACCAACCCGAGTGAGGCCACAGTCCCCCGTGTCAATGAATGCGAATTTGAATTTTCGATTACAGATTAAAATCAACCATCAGCTTCTTTACTACTCTCCTTTATAGACACAAGGCAACAAACCTTTACCGCATAAGCCAAGTTCGCTTTAAACTGTTAAGAACTTTCTGGGAGCCACAGCTCCTACTCAAAAATTCACCTTCCCAAAATCTCTCTACATAGCAAGTTATTTAACGTCGGTGGCACTTTAGCGTGTCGAACACCCTTCTCCTAAAGTTTAAAATAAGTTGAAAGGAGCTGTTATACCAAGTGTGTATCCACCTATAATTATTTCCAAACGTTAAATAAAGGCCCCCTTTTATTGTTGACTGACTTTCAATCAACAACTTTGTTCGCAAAGTTGCTTACAAAACTTTCTCCTTCCTTACAAATTCTTCAAGTTTCGATTCTACGAATCCCAGCTTTAAACAATTTCACTAAGTCGTGTAAGATTTGACGATTTTTTGACATCTCACTCTCCAACAAAGTATTTTCCAACCATCGAACATAATTTCCAGCTTAACTATACGGTGCGCCCCCTTTTCGTGACTGTAGCCTGACTCAACCAAATCCACAACTTGAAAGCCGGCACGTGTACACTGAACACCATTCAAATAAATCTCCACTCACACTATTGGGGATATGGGTTTGAATATATTTTCACAGTTCGAAAGCAATTTCCTGTCATGCGATCCCGAAAGGAGGAAATCAAATAAATCTGCTGTATAGTGGATACGCGAATTTGGTCACCAACCAGCAGCAGCGTTTTATTCGGTTGTAAGCAAGCACTATTTGCATCATCGACCGAAAGGTCATATTGTAATATGCTTTTATTTGAACAGCTTTTGATCCTTCTCTGCCCCGATTGTGAAGGGTATTATGCATGCAACAGTGGATGAAAACATTGCCACTGCGTGCTGGAAATTGCAGTTACACTTTGAGAGATAAACGGCTGCACAATGATTCTGATGGAATAACAATTGCCCCGCGAATATGGAAGACACACTCGCGGAGGGTAGGCAAATGCTTTTAATTTTTTATGTTGTTCCGGAACATTTATTTATTTGTCACTGTATGTATTTGGAGATTCTGTTTTCAATATGCTATTTGGTTTTCTGGTCGAATTGTCAGCACAGGTGTCACGTATGACACTTGTCCAATTGTTTTTATTTTAATTCATTTTCGGAGGATAAAAACAGGCGTTTTCGACAATTGCACAGGCAATATTTGAATAAGGTTATTTTTAAAATGAATGCTTCTTTAAGTGCTTTAAGTACAAAAAAGAAGATATGTGAGATAGTGTAGGGTTGTGTGGTAAAAGCTATGGTGGGAGTGCAGAGGTTTCGTTCGGAGTTGGCCACTTTCCTTTATACCAACTCAAGTAAGATAGGTTCCTATAAAAATCAGTCCTTGGTCTTTAGAGAACATAACTAAATATTTAGAGGGATGCAAAGACGGCAGGTGATTTGTCGCGTAGTATAAATTGCTTTAGCTATCTATCGGCTTCAACTTTTGAACTTTCCAACTCTAGTCTTTTGCAATACTGGTGTCGAATCGCCACTTCCATGATCGAGCTATACGTTCACAGAGTCCAGCTGATTTTACATGTGAAACAAACGCAAAATCCATCACGTAATGCTCGGTCACGGACGACGCGTTTTGACACTAGCTGATATAAGCTTAATATGAACAATTATTAGCAAGACTTTCAAATGATTTTAATCTTAGAGCTGGAATAAGGTCTTACGAGACATTTGAAAAACCCAGAGTTGGATGACACATAGGAACCAACTTAACCAGGGGGCAGATTCCGTAAAACAATAATCGTCGATACGATATCGTTTTTGAAACTTTGATGACCATAAGAACTTTTATTCCGACCGAATTTGTTTCTCTATCGTCAGCTTTTATTACATTTGTGGAAAATGAACTGGACTAAGGTCTCCAACTCGTAATTTTGGCACTTATTTGCTACTTTTGGAAGTCTATCGACGATAATCGTCTGAAAAATTACGGAATGAGTGCCCAGCTCTGACGATATTAGGGAAAATCCGAAAATCCTCTAAATACGTTGTCTAGAATCACGCCATCGTATTTGATACCGCCTGTGGGCTTTTTAAACTTCTCGTTACAAATTCATGGCTGCAGCTTTTCAATATTGGGAGATAAAACGGACTCAGTTTTTGCTCTGCTATTGCTTTCTAATTTTGAACAATAAATCAAACCCATCAGATTACAATGGAAAAGCTGTTCCATGTTAGAGCCAATGTTTTTCATTAGCTCTGTACAGATTGATTTTCACATGATGGGGCAGCAAATCCACATACCAAACAGAACATCTGCATTTATGGACCTTAAAAGACATCACAAAAATGGATCTAAAAGGAGTAAGTTTTGCGAACTGCACACTAAAAGTTCGATTAAATCGCAAAAGATACCTTTCACAACAAGAGCGTTAGTCCGGATTGGGGGCTACCGTATTTTACCTGATCAAAAATTTACAAAACAGAGAGTTATGCTTCGGAATGGACTACGGCTTAAAAACTTGAATTCCGTCTCTCTACTGTCTGCCTCAGTATTTGGTTCCTCTTTATTCACACAGTCATAATCTTTTTTAACTAACTATACTTCGAGTATTTACATTTAAATTACTTAAATATAAATTATTAAATAATTTAATACTTAAGTAGTAAGCATTTTAAAATTTATGTTCAGGGGATATTTTTAACTTAATTTTCATTTCATTGCAATGGGCCAACTTCTTTTAATAAAAGCTAATTTTAAAGTCCCGAGAAAACCCATATTCCAACTTAAGGTTTTTTTTTTTCACTTTGCCATCACTCGCGAACGTTTGACAAACATCCGAGAGCATAACTGTTATGAAAGAGCTTCTCAATTGGTCGTTTGGACTCGGCATAAAATTGTAGATCCCTTCCATTCGTCCCAAAAATAAAAACTTACACAAGACGAATGGTTGCGCCAATTATTTATTTATTTTTTTAATTTTAAAGTGTTAGATGTCAGCTCACTTTATAAAAAATGTTTACGCGTCGACTAGCGGTAGTCCCGAACAACACCCTTAAATGTATATTACACGAAGTTCCGCGAAAAATTTCAAAAACTTTCCGTTGGTCACCGATTCCACAAAGCTGCTGACTGTTTCAACATCGACAAATATTTTGCTGCTTTTCTTGAATTTAGGCTGCCGAAAATCTTCCACCAGCATATCCCTAAGAGGTTTTGGGTGTAATGTTGAGAACATGTGAATAGAAAATGTACGTCTGATGGAACAATAGTCTCGAAAATTAAGAGCGTTCTTTAAATGTTAAAAGTAGCTCTTTGCTTGGTAAATATTTTCACACAAAAAAATCCATCACAGACTTGATTTCTTTACGTTCTCAACTCGAATGCATAAGAAGCCAGCTACCTCTTGAAAATTCATGTATCTAGCTCAAGGCTGTCGCCATAAAAACCACGACATTTTTGCCCTCTCGTGACGGAAAGCATGGCATTTCGGCATAGGACTGTTGTAGCTATTTCGTCAGCTACAACTGAGTTGCAAATTCTTGTTAATCGCATTTACGGATTGGTCCCAAATAGGGGAACCCGACCAGACAGCTCCTTGTAAGCTATTCGATGAATAACACACGCAGTCTGTCCGTGCACAAACATCAATCAAGCAACAGCTGCGGCCAGCTATGAATAGCCTAAGCAGTCGTAACGAATGACGCCCGCGGATATTTACACAATTTGTGGAAATTATTCAGAAGCATTAAAATTCAATCAAGTAATTGAATTGGGATGGTCCCCCAGTTGTTGACACATATGGGTCAAGTCATCCGCGATTAATAGCATTCGCATAATTACCCGGTGACGAACGCAATGATCGTTAATGTGTGTTTTGTGTGAACGTAGCCTGGAAATATTTCACACATAAACAGGGGTCGTTGGGACACCTAAACAACACATAAACAACAGAGTTGTGTTTTCACCACCTGCACTTATTGTATACTCTATTGATCCTTTGACTAGCATCCTGTCAGAGAACTGAAAATTAATTAGAAGCACGAAAAGACTTCACTCTGCCTTCAGATTGTTCGCTCTACCCTAATTAACCGGATACGGTTCATATAGTTTTAATATAGCTGCACTTTTAATCGATATTTTTTTTTTAGTTTATTACAGATTTACGGATAAGATGAAATGCATTGTTGTTTGTGTTGCCTTCGGAAGCCCTTGAAAAGCTTTTTGTTCATTTGTAGGATGCTGGCGGTGAAGGGTTCGCAATAAACTCTTCGCCGGAAGAATGGCCTCGAGTTGATTTCGTTTTTTTTACTTCATATCCAATAAAGTGAAATACATTTTTCCAGCTCCTCTCTGAAATCACATTTTCCATTCACAGATGCATGCCGCTGCCGATAAGCTGTATATGAACGGCGAACAGTCGTTGCAAAATGAGATGCCGCACAGTGGGGTCTAGTTGTGGTGCTGAGAGGGGGTGGAATTTCAGTTGTTTCATTTAGAAGGAATCGTATATGTGATCTCTTTTAGAGGGAATCCACTTTAACTTGGAATGGTCGCACTGTTTGCCGATGGAAGGGAATTCTGTGGACCAATTTCGCTGTTATTCATCTCGCCAGAGCGGGGTACATGCTTTAATCGGGAGCTGCATTCATATACGAATATGTTGTTGGTTGATTTATTTGATATATACGTATGTTCAGAAGAGTGTAAGTCTGAGCAACACTAGTGCTGTTTGCAGTGGTTGCGTGTAGCCCTCGCCATAAATATTCACTGCAAGCAATATTGTTGAAATCTTGAATAAAGGATACACCAGATTGCGGTTTCATGGAAAACGAAAGATAAGGAGGGTATAACAAAGGTTTTCCTTTGTTTATTGGACTGCTACACACAGTCCAATAAGCAAAAGTTATGTAGCTTCTTTCTCGAAAATTTTTGTTTGATATTTTCCGAAATCAAGTCCAAAATCTTATTTTCTTTGATTTTAACAACTGTGGCCATCGTTTAAGTGTTATATTCAAAGTCTTGGCATGGTAGCCCTCGATTTTGGGGAACATCTCAACACGATCTTTAGATCATTGATTTCCATGGTATACAACAATAATATGAATTGTTGTTAATCATGTGAAATCGATGATCTATGTGGATCAATATCTCACATTCCCATGTCAACTGATGTCTGAAATTCTTGCGATCGTCAAGCAACGAATGTCCGCTAAATTCTCTTAAAACACCGAAGGAGATTGAAGTGTTTTTATTTCAGGGTTTCTCCACCTATTTCCTTTAATGTTTCTTGTATTATTTTTCTAAGACTGTTGCTTACAATCACTGTTGCTTTATTCATAAAACTTCCCTCATTTTTATTTTATCTTTCAGAATCAAACTGGATCGAAGCCAATAAATAATATTCAGGCTTAAAATGAGCATAGATGTAATGGAATGCTCATCCACATGAAAACTGCATAACTAAATGAAAACAACGTACAACAAGTCATAAAGTTCACACCATATATGCAAATAATCTGTCAACAAGCCCGGGGAATAGTAAGTACAAAAATATAGTTGAAACTAATGAAATCCCATGCCACACCAATAATATCGTCCTCTCACCATTACTATCCAGCTTAAACAAATTCACAATAATTCAAGTGGAGTAAGACTACTAAGCGAGGGGCCGAAAAAGTCCAAATTGGTAAATTCTGCTTTAAGGTTTTTTTTCAACTGCACACCCTCTCGCGAACGTCTGACAAATATCAGAGAGTATAACTGTCAAGAAAGAGCTTCTCAATTAGCCGTTTGGACTCAGCATAAAACTTAGATTCCATCAAGTCGTGCCAATAATGAAAAGCCCACACAAAACGAATGGTTGTAAACAGCATTGCGCCAAATATATTTTTTTAATTAAAGTAGGTAAAGTAATGTCACAGAAAAATATTCCATAATATACGCTACAACTATAACCTACAAGACCGTATACGGCAATCGGCGTAGCTTCTCTCAGCCGTTTGGAAGTGTTCTCTCCTGATCGGAGAACACCCTGAATGGATTTTCCCAAAAAACTAAACAGCGGCAGTGCCCAGTAATTGCTTTCAAGTTCTTGTTTCTTATTCTAATTCTAACCATCCGAAGCCTGTCTAAATTGCAACTACTTCAGTCGAACAAGTTTGCGCTGCAAAGAGCAAAACATACCAAAAAGAAAAACATGACGGAAGACGGAAATACATTCATACAAAATCAGGAACTGGTTCGGAAATTGCATTGAGACAAAAATATTATGTACTCATCGACCTTTTCAATAAAGACTGAGTTTCGATCGATTTTGCAACTATTGACAAACCTGGCAACACGATCAACTCCGAAAGACCGAAGCGAGACTTGGCATAACCAGATCAACAAACTGTCAAAAAGGTCACAACTCAAAACCGAAAATTTTAGTCTTTTTCCTTTGTTTTAAATAATTTTGAAATAGTTCATAAAAAATAAAATTCGTTAAACATCGCTTCTGCGGCGGTTTGTGCCAAGCTTCGTATTTAGAGTTTGTCAGTTAATTTTTTTGAGCCAATTTCTACTCCGGTTGTTTGCCTAAATATTACCCCCACATTAAGATCCGATTTTTATAGATTTGAACTTTGGAGTTGCAAGTTTAGGAATGATTTACATGACCCAGTTGTTCGGTACAAAATTTGATTTCTTTTAGAGGTTTATAGACAGAGGTTTATAAATATTTTGTTTTAACTCTAAATTTTACTAGTTCACAGTGGCTATAATTTCCATACAAATTTCGCAATTGTTAGCTTCCGTGAATTTTAAGTCGAGACTAAAATTTGTTATTAGTACGGCGCTATATGACTCTATTTTTAGAGTAAATGGCCGTTCTTTGCTTGGAAGTAAACTCAGCTTTTTTTACATTATATATCGCAGAAAGAATTTTTATTTTTAAGTCAAACTTTTCTAAAAAAACAAAATTATTTTTCTATAGTCGGACTCAACGGAGTTTAAACAAGTAAAAGTATTATCATCGGCCTGGCCGATGCTTTGATGCCCTCCACTGCATACAAGTCATGCAAAATTGTTTTTGCATGGGAGATACCAGAAATACTAGCCCAATTTTAATATCAACCCTTCACCAAATTTCATTCGCCGAAGTCAATTCCTTTGGGCGGTATCGTGCTTTTAACAGAGAGACGGACAGACAGACGGACATGGCTAAATAGATTCAGAATGTGATCCTGATTCAGAATATATATACTTTATGAGGTCTCCAGTGACTCCTTCTTGGCGTTACAAATGTAATGACAAAGTGAATATACCTTCCTGTGGAGGGTATAAAAATGAAATAGCTGAACTTTTCTCTAATTAATTATTATTATATGTATATAATATTTTAATCAATAAATGCGATATGTTTTCAAAAAACGAACTTCATCCTTGTCGATCTCTTTTCATTTCCGCACTTCATTTTTGGTCCCCAACTCATTTGACAGCTCATATTTACCATATTTTTTCAAAAAGACAGGATTTAGCTGACAAACACGAATAAGAAGTTTGACTAAAATATTTTTTGGTGTAAAATCAATGTGACTGCCATCCCTATTTTTCACTAGAAATTTTAACAGTGGCACCTATACTTAAAAAAAACCTGGTCATATCCAGAAAACCGTACTATTAATTTCTATTAGAAGATTTTGTTAACCTGCTTTTTTCTTATATGAAATTCGTTTCAAAATTTAAGAAAAAAAAACGTTGTACCAAAAATAGAAAAATAAATTTTCTTTTAACTTTACTAATATTAAGTATTTAAACTAAATGAATTGAATAAGTTCTTAGCTGTTACCATTTTTGTTTCAAAAATTTACAAAAACCTCACCAAAGATGTTGACTGAACTAAGTATTTGAAATAACTTAAGTATTTCAGAAAAATATTCCGCACTCAGTGTTTCTTAAATAACTCCAAATAAATGTGTTTTAAATAATACTCACCGGAAATGAACTCAAATTTATCTCTTTGCTTTATGGTATTAAAAACAATTAAACTTTAAAGAAGTAGGGGAATTGTGCTCAAGATGACATACTTTTTCTTGAAAGTGAAAAATAAAAATATTTAGTAAACATAGGGATGAAAACAAAGTGAATTCAGTCAATTAATTTATTGGTAAACAAAATAAATTTTAAAAGAATTCAGTAAAACAATAAATAGTACTTTTAAAAGAATTTTTAAATGAGCTGAAAAGAGAGTTCAAGATGACATAGTTTGGTATAAGATGACATATGCCAGTAGCCAACCACATTTATTTTCCCTAACGTCTTGAGTAGCCTTAGCCATATCCTCTTTCGCCCAAGAATGCTTGTTTGACATCTTTTGTAATTATACTGAAATAAAAAGATATATAAATTAAAATAAAATGCAATACCTTTGGTAAGATGACATACTGAGTTACCTTGGACAGTCGGGTACTATGTCATCTTGCCCGATTGGTTCGCAAATATTAAGCAGATTGTTGGCACCAACATTTTCCGAACAGACGAAAATATCGCACAGAAATCACTAAATATACCAATAACTGTAGCCACAAAACACTTCAGACACAACACAATACCAACCTTATCAGAAATTCTGGAGCAAACACTTAATACAAAAACAAAAATTTCACGCACAAAATCCTTGTTTCCCAGCACAATGAAAGCACGTTGTAAACTGGCAGCTGCATTACTATGGGGGTAAACAACACTGTTAAACTACACGTCTAAACGTGTCAGGCAGAACAGTGGCGCTTATGGTTAAAGAGTAATTGCAAGTATGTCATCTTGCCGGGTATGTCATCTTAAGCAGAATTCCCCTAAGTAATTAAATTACTGCATTTTTAGGAAAATATATTTAAGCCAAATATGCATTTTATTTAACTCAATCTTATATTTAATGTGCAGTTCATTTTTTCGCGTATTGCTTAAAAAATTGTAGACCCACCTTAAGATATAAGAAAATCAACCAAATTTGCTATAATCGAGAAAGAGTCGTGCGACTCAGCCGTGCACTTTTTTAAATATACTACCAGTTTAGTATGCCACTGAAATATGCGGTGTTGCTTTGACATATGATCCCAGACCCGATGTAAGCAAAGCAAAGCCCCTTTAACCGAGGTTATGTCCGTATATTGTGTGTCCCTTCTTGTTGACGCCAGCACTTGGCTGTGGTGGTTTTGTTGATATTTCTCTTGCTAACCGTTAAAGTTGTCTTAGCTGCTTTTTTTTACTCGCACCCAGAGCGGATTTTTCATATATCCTGCTTTCCACCCCATCCAAATTTCCTGTTCCCATGACCTTCTCATCTCGAAGTAAATTTCATTAAAGTACATTCCCCAACTCATAATAATTTGCATAATAATTTGCGTGATGTTATTTTCTCTTGCAGCAACAAAACACTAGAGATAACAAACACCGGGTTTTCATCGAGGACCAAAACAACCAAGGAAACAGTTCCAATGAAACACGAGGCAAGGTGCACACCCCAACCATAAACTGCAACTTATCATGATAGCTCCAGCAGGCGCCACTGACAATATTCGTGAAATGCACATCTGGTATGCAAATGACGTTCTAGCCAGCAGCAGATAGTACGCTCAGCGAAGCAGCGGAAACACATTAATCCCCCTCCCACCGAGGAAGTGTACCAGAAGAACGCCCATCGCTCACCCACCACCAAACAATCCCCATCCATTAGAGCAACTCTTATGCACATTGTCCCTCTGCGTAAGCTGTTCAAGAGGATCAAGTGCAAAATGAAAACCTACTGCGATGAGCAGCTCCCCAAAGTGTGTATCTTACTGAGTAGAATAGGTCATTGTATATTGTAAACTCGAACTCAAGATACTTATAGTTTTAAATTTTGTATTTTCCACAACCCGCAGCGACAAGCGTGAAGACACAAACCCATTCACGTCGCAAGCACTGAACCGATGATTGACTTCAATATAACGAGTAATTTTTACCAAAGTGCTGAGACTCAATTTGGTGACGCTGGTAGGTTTATCGTGGAATATGTGGACTCTGTAACGGAGGCTTCAGCAACGACAACAAGCACAACACCCGCTACAATCGCAACAAAATTCCTCAATCTGACATTTGACAATGGCTACTTCTCGAGCGGTGGCGGCTTGCTCAACGACTCCCAGTTCCCGGGATCGGACAACTTTGACGACATGTTTAGCGGGCAGGGCGGCGACGATCTGGGACACACATGCGACCACGTCTACAATCCCACATCGGACCTCACCAAGCTAGAGTTCTGGGTGTGCGGTGTCATCCTCAATGTGGTCGGCATCCTGGGCATCCTGGGAAACATTCTGTCGATGGTGATTCTGTCGCGGCCTCAAATGCGTTCTAGCATTAACTACCTTCTGATTGGACTGGCGCGGTGTGACACCGTCCTAATCATAACTTCGATGCTGCTATTTGGCATCCCCTCGATATACCCCTACACGGGGTACCTCTTCTACTACTACAACTACATCTATCCGAATATTTCGCCTTCGGTATTCCCGATCGCAATGGCCGCGCAAACGGCCAGTGTGTACATGACCTTCACGGTGACACTGGAGCGATACGTGGCCGTGTGTCATCCGCTGAAAGCGCGAGCGCTGTGCACCTATGGCCGGGCGAAGATCTACTTTATAGCCTGCATAGTGTTTGCGGTGCTGTATAACTTGCCGCGCTTCTGGGAGGTGATCGTTGTGACGTATACGCCCAGCGACGGCGGCGATGTGATATTCTGCGTGCGAGCATCGAAGCTCAGGCAGGACCCCGACTACATCAACATCTACATTCATTGGTGCTACCTAGTATTCAATTATTTTATACCCTTCCTCAATCTGGCGGTGCTGAACTGCTTGATCTATCGGCAGATCAAGCTGGCGAACCGCGAGCGACAGCGCCTGAGTCGCACCGAAAAGCGCGAGATCGGCCTCGCCACCATGCTACTCTGTGTGGTGGTGGTCTTCTTCCTGCTGAACTTTCTCGCTCTCTATACCAACATCCTCGAGGCGTTCTACGGCATCATCGACGACTATCTGACAAAGATATCGAATCTGCTGGTGACGATCAACAGCAGCGCCAACTTCATCATCTATGTGATATTCGGCGAGAAGTTCAAGCGGATTTTCCTGCTGATCTTCTTCAAGCGCCGCCTCAGTCGCGACCAGCCCGATCTGATCCACTACGAGAGCTCTATCTCGAATGGCGACGGAACGAACAGGTCGTCGGGGAGGTTCTCCCGACACGGCACGCAGCGCAGCATGACGCGGAACGGATCGACTCTGAATAATGTCCGGCTGACGACGGGCGCGTCGGGCACTGTCAAGATCAAGCGGAGTAGGGCACCCTCCCCCGGACCGTGCGTCTATTACCCCGCCAGGGATATCCAGCGCTGCGGCATGAGCACCACCACCACGGTGCTCACCTCGAACACCTCCTTGAACTGTGATTGGGATACGAAGAACGGCCAGATGACGTCGGCTTTTTGAGATAGGGCCCGTGTGCGTGCACACAACAATTCGGCTACTCTCTGATGCGCAGCGAGAGACTTTAATCTAATCACCCTCGACGGTGGCGTCTTTTTTATTGGTCCCTGACGAAGCGCCCAGAAGCCTTTTCCCAACGGGCGTTGTCGGTACTAGTTTGTCGCTTTCAGTTGAAGATGGCGGGTTGGCATGGTGTGTCTAATGGAAGAGTCTGTGAATATTTTTTTGCGTTGGGGGGTTTTTCGTTTGAAAATTGTTTAAAAAATTTTCTTCGTTTAGGTATGCGCAAAAGGGGGTGGGGGCTGCCAAAATCGAATCAATTGACTGGCGAGTCGTAAACTCTAATGGAATCGATAAGTTGTACACTCAATGTGACGGAGGGCAATCCAGAGCACAAGCAAGTAGGCGACATTGTTTTCGAACTCACGCGACGTAGAAGTGGATCCGAATTAGATTGATGATGTAAATATATTCGGTTGATGAATGAAAACGGTTTGGCGGATATTCAAATTGAAATCGATTTGGGTTTCATAAATCGGGTTATAGCGAGGAAATTGACTTTAGAGGAGGAATGGATCTCAATGAGTTTCAGGAATTTTCGGCTGGCAGTCAATAGTGATTTTAGTTATGTACTCGAGGAGAATGACATTCAAAAGACACCAAGTTGGGTATACCTTGTTATACCTTGTCAGAAGAGTGCGTTGTTTGTGGGCTTTAGATTGGGAAAACTTTCGCGTTAAAATTAACGTATTGTTTAAACGTTGGTTCGCTGTCGTTTTTTTTTTTAAAATCACAACACTCAGGCAGCTGATATTTAATCTGACACCAGCTTATTACTCAGAGCAAGTGTACGTTTTATCCACTCAGCCTTGCCAATGCCCAGGAATTGTTTGCTTGAATATTTGTTTGTTTATAACCATCTAAAGACGAACGTGCCTTATGTTTTTTTATAAGAGTCCGTGCTTCTAAGTACTAATTGTATTTGTCTCCCTCTCTCGCTTGTCAGACGATGATCGTTTCAATCTCGAGTTCATTGATTAAGCGCTTAAGTAGCTCGAAGTCAATCCAGGTCAAATTTGGTTCAGTTATGAAACACATTTCTGACATTTACCAGAATTATCACATTTTGACCGGGAAGAATGAGCTGGTGGCATCATCAGGTCTTCGTTAAAACTGTAGGAAAGAGAAATAAATGTCGCACTCAACAGAGATTTGAATTGCCAAAAGTTACTGAACATGATCTGCCGCACCAACATTGAAAGCACCATCCCTCGTATACGGTCTCAATTTCACCAAAAAGAGTGTCCAAAATTGGAGCCCCATGATGTAACCGCTGAGATGCTTCCATGGTTGCCATAAACCGTTTTTCTTCACTGATGTCATAAAATTATTTATCATATGAGAAAGTATTCCTTAAATTTCAGGTTTTGCAGCTCTTAAAAGTAGATAACACGTCTCTTTATTCGATATGTTTTTTTTTTATTGAATGTCCACGCGGTTTAAAGTAGATTAATCCCCCAATCGACCCTAAGAACTATATCATCAAAAAAAAAATCAGATAGGGAAGACCAGTCCTAATAGGAAAATTGATGTCCACAATTTCAGTATTTTTGGAACTATTTTAAATCACGTATTCCGATTTTCATCAGTTTCAAACTATAAGGGAAAGATTCAGATAGAAAGTTATAAAGCAAAAGCCGTAGAAGAGGTAGTTCGTCCTCATCCAGCTTCTTTATAAACTTATATTTGATTAAAATGTAGTTTAGCCGACTTTAAATCATTTACGGCGAAACTTTCCGTCATAATTGGCGCCATCGACATACCACTCTCACATTAAAGTCGCTCGAATAAATTTGAAAATACATGAATTGCAGTCATCAAAGTTAAAAACTCTAACTAGTCCACATCAAAGAGCTCCCCTGTTCCTCTCCAATCAACAAATTGTTATCGATCGTTTAATTGAAATTCCTTCCTCGCCAACCTCCGAGGTCTATTGTGACAAATTTTACACGAAAGCAAAAGTTAAGACATACCCAAGAGCAATAGACACAACCACAGAAATTGTCCACTTACATAATCGCTCAGCCAACCAACTCACCAGCGCTCCTATCACACTGGCAAACATTTTTTATCCAGTGGAAAGCGACATACCCAGACCGAAAAATCGATATATGCAAACAAACCTCGTTAGGCGTTTAAGTTTGCTTTGTGATTTTCAAATTCAGAAAGCAGATCCCTCGTCGTTATTAGCGGTAAATTAATTCCCTCGGATGAGGGTAGTTCATTTGCGATTTGCTTGCCGCCACAAATCTCAAATGACAATTACAGCGGAGAATCCTCTTCGCAATCCCGTTTCTTCTTTTTTATCTTCTCGGAGGGCATTTTCGCTGACGGCAAATCCTTGGAATTATTAGCGGCTTCACTTCCCATAAGATATGATTATATTCGTACTTTTATTTATTCCTATTGTTGATTAACTTTTTGGTTTAATTAATTAAGTTGTTGTCATCCCTGCAAGCTGCAATGTAATATTGTGGAGTAATATTTTGCAATATTTTTGTACATATACATTTACGAGTCGACACTTATTCTACTCGCAATAATAAATCCAACCAGCTGCACCAAAGCGAGAATTTGTTTCGTTTTCCCTGTGAAATCTTGTACATTTTCATTGTAAATATCAAAATTACAAAACTTTTGAACAAATTTATGTAAAAAGAAATAAATTATGCTTAAGAAGACAGACGGAAATAAGTGAAATGTGATTTGTACTTGAGTTACATTAAAAGAATGTTATATAGATGATATAAAAAAAAATATTTTTGCATTAGAATGTGTATAAACGTTAAAATTATTAAATATACAAGAAGAACTAAGGATAAATTAGATGTAAGAACCTATCGGATAGGAAGTCACTATCTAAGCTTTAAATGAGAATTACTATATAAATGGAACATTCAGTCATGGCCTGCATTCGTTTTTATTGTTAAATTGTTTATTTCATTTGAAACTTAATCGATCGACGGATTGAGAATTTAAATTTTATATTTTTATGTTAGAATAAAAAATATTTTTCTTTTTGTTTATAATAAATCACAACCATTGTTGAAACTTTTTAAAAAGCAAAATCATTTAATGGGTTACAATGCAGTAGATCAGTAGTAAAATCAGAGAGAAGAAAAAAAGGAAACGTTTACTTATAATAAAAATATTACCATCGAACTTTTATACTTAGTGCGTTTTAATTAGTTTTTTCTGGTTTGGGAATGGTTTTGATTATCAATTGGGTAAGTATGGCAAAGTTAATAATGATTTAGTGCTAGTGCATACAAATAATATAAAATATTAGTAAATATTTATATTATTAAATATTACTTAAAACGGTTAAGTTGTCTGAATAAAATGCGTTTTTAATTTTTAAAACTAAGGACAAATTTTATGAATGAATGCAGAGAATATTTTTTGTATGCTGCGATTTTGCAAAGACATTTTTAATTCACGGTTTGAGTAGATGTTACAATTTTTATTTGCTAAAGAAATGTTCCTTCAAGCGTGATTGGAATTTAGCAATTTCTCAATGAAAAAAAGTAGGAACGGTGTAATATATAGTACTCCAATAAATAATACACAAACTCAAGGGATAGATGTCATACTTATTTATTGTATGAATATTGTGTGAGTATTTACAACGCGCGTCTGCAGTGGGTGACAGTGGAGGTCGACGCAGCACTGTCAGACTCCTTTTACGGTTTCCACAGTATATATTAAAAAAAAAATAGTTGGCGCAACAGAACCGCATAGATAGCCTTAGGCCTCGGGCACTTGTTTGAGCTTAATTTTGTGACAAACGGAAGGAATGCATAATTTTACATCGAGTCCGAATGGCTAATTTGGAAGGCTTTTCGAGAACAGGTTACACTCCCAAAGATTTAAAATTCACTTACGAATGTTGCATTCAATTTGTCTTTAATTCAAGAAATACGGTTTCGAAATTACGCCGTAATCGGTACGATAAAAGGAAGTATAGCCTTTAAAATAATGACGTGACAGTATTAAACTATTGAATACATTTTGATTTGAATTTTGATAAGGCAGAAAATATCGTTTCTCAACCTCAGGGAAGTGGGGTTCTGCCTCCTTGAAATTGCAGGAAAATATGTGTGCATAAATTTTACTATTTCACTATGTAATACAGTAGACGCTCGATATAGTGAACGGGTTATCTTACTCGTCACTGGCCACTGAGATACCATCTCAAAAAAATGGGACTTTCCGACGATGACTCCTGTCGACTCTGCGGAGAAGAGGAGGAAACAACGGAACACATGCTCTGCGAATGCCCTGCGGTGGCCAGGGGCAGAGTGAAACATGGAACCAAGAAGGACACTGAGGTTTATAAAGAGCCTCAACAGCTCCCTGGGTTAAATAAAAGGGGCCAACACAATAAATCTCTTCTGGTCGCAGTGTAAGGGCCTATTCCTTACAATACAATAGTGAACTAATAAAAACCACGTCTGTCGAAATTGTTCACTATTTCCAGCGGGAGTTTTTAAACGTTTACCAAAGTTGTACTTGGTTTACATACATTTTTTTCTTTTAGATTTCTGTTATTAACTCGACAGTTTAAGCTCAAAAAAATATATAAATTTTTATTTCAAAACAATAAAATAACAAAAAAAAATCAATTGTGTATCAATTTTTAAAAAAACACATACCTACATAAAAATAATTTTTTTGAGGAACACAGAGATAAATACATATCACTTTTTTTCTAATAACGGAAGAAATACATTTATTGAAAAATAATTTGTCACCTTTTTTGGTGTCTTCTTTAAATTCAACCAAAGCAAATTTAAATAGAGCAGCTGTACAAATACTTTTGTGCCACAGTGTGAAAAACACAGAAATTCGTAATTTGTTGTGAAAAATAGTTGACATGCAGACGCATTGCAGAACTGGCACATTTTTCATTGAATTTTGCGAGAATAAATATGTAAGTTCACTATATGGAGATTTTCATAGTTTACAATTTGGAGTAGTTATTGGGTAGTTCATTATACCGGGCGTCTACTGTATATTTAGGATTAAAGCATTTTTCTATACTCAAAATTCACTTTAGTCATAGCCTGAACAAAACAAGCGTTTTAAATGGGTCTGCCTTTAACCAGAGTTACAATAGAATACATTCAGAGCCGGTCTATTCATAGCTAGTTAGATTACCATAGATTTAGATTAACCCATGATTAACTGAAGAACAAAATCTTGTTGCGGTAGAACAATAACCAATAATTCTAAAAACAAAACCGATTTAAAGCCACCACCAATATAATCTTGCAAATGGATTATCTCAATTTATTCAAAAACCCTATAGCAATTTTCTCATTCTTTCAATGTGTTCTCCAATAAGCTTTGCCTCAATTTATGAGAGCTGTCATTGGCTAAAAAAATCGTCCTTCATCCTACGCATCCAATATTGTGTTGGGGACCGTTACTCTTACCTTCAATAGACTGACGTGTACCGTATTCTATACATCTTTCAGTTTAAAACGTCTACGAAACTGACGAGACAGATTTTATTGGTTGAGCTCACTAGAATTTGAGTTATATATATTTGTTTATTGAATTATTTGTATTTTTCCCCACAATATTGAGCTGTTAATACCTTAACACAGTTCTTAAAAAAACTTGAACAAACGAAATTCGAGAAAATCATTGGTTAAATCTTATTAACCGCGCAAAATCTGCTGGTTATCAATTTCTCTGGTTAACTAACCAAACCACTGATTCTCTGGTTAATATTTCGCTCAACAAACACATTCAATGATTACCAGCTGGAATAACCGATGATTAAATATGTATAACCAAGATTGAACACACCGGGCCTCAGTCTTTTAAACAAGATGTATTGAACCAATGAACAACTTTGTTCAACACTCGAAACCTGCAAAATTTTAAGATAAAGCAGAACCAAAAATGCTTTATGTAAAGCACTTATCCATTATTTCCATCTCAGTAGTTCACAATACAGGACCATGTCAGAATTGGATGAACTTGTTCCTTGAGTGAAAAATTCTTGTTTTTTTTCTATTTAATCATGTACGAGTACGAGTACGTTCGTTGTCAGATATGACGATTCAACGAATAATGTGGAGGTCCATATCCGCTTTATGCAGTGCTTAAACAGAAATGATCTAGCCCGAAAAGTCATTGAATCCAATCGAGAAAGACTACGAAAGAGAAGGAGAAGTCATATCTAATGGGCGTGTGCAAAAAAGCCAAATATGCTTAGCCTCTTATTCGAGCTTACAGAAAGCGAAATCATAAACTACTGCACAATTATCTGCCGAACATTTTTTGTTTAAGGAGGCTTCTACAGAAATTCTACTGCTCAATTATTAAGATTGTAATTGCCGTGTGTTTCGGATTAAATTTACTAAGCCAAATTGAATTGCCCATCACTCCAGAGTCTCCATAAATATGATTATGGGACATGCCTTGTAATTGGTTTCAATAAGCATCCATGAATATGGATGTTCAATAAAGTGAACAACGGTTTCTACCTAACAATATATAATAACAACACCTACAATTTCAAAATACAGTACAAGGGAAGGGGACTTATATACGGATCAAAGTAATTGAATTTGGTTGGTAGGAACTAATTGTTTTAATGCATACAAAATGGTTAACAACATCTCTTGACGGTCCTCTATTTTCTCGTCGACAAACTTTGGCGCATTTGATTCATTTTGCATTACGGGAAGCAACTATTTATGCTGAGAAACTAGAAACAATAATTGACACATTCAAAACCACCACTGGTCGAGCTATTCGTCGGAACAATGTTGTTTGAAAATATAACCCAAAACAGAACGTATACGAGATAGGAAAAGTCGCAATGTCATGTATTGATCTCTCGAAAAAGAAGAATATTTTCATAGGGAATTATTTTACTTGCGAGCTCATTACTCAGAAAAGTTTGAGAAAAAAATTCGGGAAATATTTAACCCCACAAATTAGAACCAATATTTTAAATTTTGTCAATCCTTTGTACGAAATTCATTCTGCTCTTCAGCCAGAAAGATCCAGATTATAAAAAAAAAGAGTAGGAACCCGTTTTCCGTAAGAGCTACCAATTTTTTTTAAACCTTTTGGTTTAACGATTTGGGTATTTCAGGGGATTGGTTATTGAGTTAAAACTGGCTATTATTTTAGAGGTACCTTTTATTTGTTTCTCTATTTGAATATCGTTTTATTTTGTTTGAAAAAAATATCTCTTATCGAGTTGGAAGTCCTGAAACATTTACCTTATATAAAATCCCATTGATCCACCTTTTCTTAGCTTATGCTTGAACCAAAAATCATATGCAAAAAAAGTCAATGCACGATTCCAACAAGCCAATCAAATAAGTCTACTGTTAGGCGCAAGGTTAAAATATGGTCGCAATTGTTCATGGACTCATTGTCATTGACTGACTAAAGTAGAAATATCTTCCCAATTGGAATATAAACGGATCGCTTTTCATTAAAGTACTCATAAACCTTTCAGCATAGATAATATAATATATTATATTTGCTATCAGCTTGTACACCGCAAAAGTTAATACTGTTTAAATTGTATCCGCATGGATAAAAATTGCTCCAATAACCGCAACAACCAGAGTCATACTGATAGAATAATATGAATAGCCATTTTTTTCGCAATGGCACCCTTATCAGCTAAGCAATGTGTCACCGAACATCTGACACTGACATTTACATATTTTCCTATTGTTCCATGCATACCACCATCGACGGTGATGTCATCCTCTCCATACAAATACAATCACACATGAATAATGCGCTAGTGCTCAACAAATCACCGTTTCAAATGCAATTGCAACAAAGGTAGATATGCGCCAGGACTTGCAATTCTTTGATGGATGAGAATAATTTCGCTTGCTCATTGTTCTCAACAATGCAGTCAGTCGTGAATTCCTGGAATCTATTGAACTCGTAAATTATTAACCATTTATCTGCAGAGTGTAGTTGCGCGTCCTTGTAGTGCATGTGGGGTTGTCGTCAGCGTTGTTATGTGATCGTATTTATCGTAAATGTTACGATTTTCGAAGGTTGATACGACGCTCCGATTTTTGCTCTTTTCGCCCCAATTTCTACGATTTCGTAAATATTTTTACGATTTTTTCCGATATTATACAAACATTAAATGCGATGGGTAAACCGAAACACGATTTGGTAAATAAAATACAATTCCAGAAAAAGAACCCACAAACATTTAAAACCGCATTTAATATGACTTTACCTTACCAACACATCCCTGCAATTAGCCGGCATCGATTATCGAGCATAAACTTTTTTGTTTTTTTTGCGTGATAGGCTGGATAGTAGTAGCGTTATGTTAAATTGACAATGGCTACTTTTACGGCCATATTATTCACTCACTTTAATCCGGGTTAAAGTTTACACCCGGACTTAAGTGAGTTTAACCCAAAAATTAAATCCAAGTCCATATTATTCAGTCGTTAAAACCGAACTCAAGCCCAGTTTTTTTTTTTTTAACTCGACGGCTTTAATTCGTCCGAATTTATACTGCACTCCGGAGACCAGTTTAAGTACTTAAACTCGGATTAAAACTCAATTTCATAATGTTGACAATTTTCAATCGCAGGCCGCAAGAAATACGAAGAGTAGATAAGTAAAAAAGGGGATACAAAAAATGCAAGAAACTAAAAAAAGGACTTCATTGGTGAAATTGATTTTATGTTGATGTCTTGTCGAAGAACTGATGAAACAACAGATGATGGTAAATCAACGTCGTCCTTGAAGTCGAATAGGTATCAAATGCATAAGCGGGTATGCGTCGACTATAACGATGTGGTAATTTTCGGAATTGTTTCCGCTTGAAAAAAGAGACATTTTGGACATAATTCGACAATCATTGCGGCATAACCTTAAAATATAACTGGGCTCAAAACAAATGAAATAAATTTCCAAGTGACAAGCAACAAAAAACAAATGCAATTTTTTTGTAAAATTTGGCATTACTTAGGCTTACAATTGGTTTAAACTGTTTTAAGTCCGCGTTTGAATCCATATTTAATCCAGCGGGCTTAATGCATGTTTCGGAGTGAATATTATGGATATAGATTTAAATTGTCAGGTTTTAAAAACTCGGATTTAATGGTCGGGTGTAAAATTAACTAAAACCTCACTTACACCCGGTGTGAACAACAACTGTCCGCACTCTCGAGCATTATAAAAAAAACACTAAAATTAAGTACAAATTGACCTCTACGCTCTTAAAAGCGTTTTTGTACTCGTACTGAGAAAATATACGATTCTCAAAGAATATCCATAACAACACTGGTTGTCGTTGAATTCCTGCAATTGCACTTAAAATAGGGAATTACGTGATTTTTAATTTCGTGTTCAAGAGATGTTGAAATATGAGTTGGATAGCAAGTTTTATATACAAAATCTGTAGCCGAATTGCCTCCTATTAGGAAGAGGTATACGCACATGCAGCTGTGGAATTAATTCGATTTTAAAAAACGAAACAAAAACAAATACCGACTGAAATGAATTGTACATGGTTGACGCGGGTTCCTTCCCCCCTTTTTCGGTAGAAATGTTCTTGCACAAATTTCCCTTTGGAATTATTTTTTAATCATATGGATAGAGGTCCAACTGTGTCATCTAGTTGTAAGATTTTAATTAGATATTGGCAATCTTTTGACAGTTGGGGAAGAAAATTAAATCTAAGTTTAAGTTTAAGAAAAACAGCACGCAAGGTGCCATCTAAAATTACAAATCATACGAAGGGAAATCAATAAAGGCTTATATCTGGCTGGCTCCAAAATAAAGTTCCTTCCCAACCATACCACAGCAACAGCACTGTCACAAACATGTTGTAACAAATCATAACCCCAAAAACGAATCTTCGTTCCAAGACTAAATCGCAGAAGTTTTATGTCGTTTTTCATTGGTTTCACTCGGGGATCTACTCATTCTGAAATCCAATGGAACAACAAAACTGCTTCTGAAAGAATCCACAATAGTATTGGTGAAATGCGAAAATATTATCTACGGCTGCTGTCAGATGGCTTGTATAAAATACATAAAATTACACTTGCGTGAGTGCTTCTTGAGTGGATTCTGACTTCAAATCGAGAAGCGAAATTCTCTCCTCAGAATCAGCAGAAGAGTATTTTTTGTGCCAATGGAACGGTTTCAGAAGTGATTTTTTCGATTCCGGACTCTCCCGGACGCTTCTTTTTGCCCAATGGAAAACGAAATTAGTTTCTCCCTGTATACATGGAACCGTTATGAGCTGTCATAGTTGGCATTCCGACTTTTATGCGAATAAGTTTGGTATTTTTGAAAACCAGTTTCGCACTAGATTTGTGTTTGTAAGTAGTTTTTATTTACGTATAGAAAGACCTTGCATTTGGCTCTTGCAAAAGACCGTTCGCGGACCAAGTTTTAATCACCAACGGATTTGTTGTTCGTTGTACTCCAAATTCCCTTCTTAGTTGACAAAAGGTGAGTAGGCACTTCGTACCAACCGCATAGAAGTGCCTACCCACCTGTTAGTTTTTAGCATATTATACTAAAGAAATAGTTAATCAGAAAAGTTTTGCGAAACTTCAAAAACTCGTTGGTAGGTTCGTGTATTATAGTTAAACGTACCCTAAAAGTGGTTTGCAACCGCTAATGGAATCCTCTTTACAATACCACATGCTAAATTGACATCTAACCAGAAATTCCCCAGTACCTAGCGACTTTACGAAATTTTAAATGAACGTGCGGTTAATTTATGTCCTTGCCGCCATTTATTACTAAATATCGTGTTGGAAACGATTGTGGGTGTTACCACGTACAAGTATGCTTGTGGAACTAAGAGAGTTTCTGGAGGAGGATACGCGGGTTGTGAAGCAATAAACTGATTTATTCGCGCTCTATTGGAGTTCACTCGCTTGTAGTATATTATCCGAGTGTAATACTATACAATCGAATTAAGGGGCTTTAGTATGGTGTGTTGGATTCCATGTCAAATATAATTCTACTTTCATTTGGTGGTTTGTTGTGCAGTGTTTATGGGTTTTCAATTAAGGGAGATCTTAACACGTTCGTAAAAAGTCAATGCCAATTAACTAGGTATGCATCAGATGCCTTTAGTTTGTATATAGCGTGGGTTTCTAAATTACCAGAGTAGCTCAGCAACAGCTCTTCTGTACTCTTCTGCTCAAATGTGTCATAGGCAGCAGGGCTGCCAATTCATAATTTCGTTGGGGAGTATAATAGACTTTTTTTTGGGGAGTACCGAGAAGAAAGACATTTATTTGTAACTAAGCGTTTTTCAATTGGGAGCCTGTATCAGCCATGTTGTTCCGGTAGCGTCATTCATTCAATGATGTCAATTTAATTCAACAAATTACACGATTTAGCAGCGCGCCAAATAAAACTATAGTACTAAAATGGGTGTTCGTCACTGAAAATATTTTGTGCTTTTGCGGCAGACGTTGTGGCCCTTTAAATTCAACTCTTCAGCGTTTGATGTCAAAATTCGAAAATAAGGAATAGGTAAACAAACAGCTAATAATTGGACTACTCGGATCCGTGCCACTGGGAGAAGCTGGGGCGGACATTTGAACGATGTTACGTTGAATGTATTTATAATGGAATACATGGACCTTTCAACTAAAAAAATAACTTCTTTGATGAAACTAGCTGTGTGCGAGGCACAGTTTGTTTTATTCTATTTTAAAATCGCCTCGTCTTTAGCGGAAAATCCTTTAAATAATGGCAGGGATCCGCAAATGTTTGTTCGATGCAAATGTAATGAAATAAATGATAATGGCGCATCCAGAAACTGAAATTTGTTTTGCAATTTACTGGATAAGAGATAATTGTACAAGAGAGAATAAATAAATCCGAAATTGAAAATAGGAATGCAATTTGTCTGTTTGTACCGGACGGTCGACGAAAAAGGTGTACAATACTCCAATTGTAGTACAAGGTGGTCCAAAACAGATCACCCTATTGGAAGATGCTCTTATTTTTGAAAATGGCCGCCAATGTCAAATCTGTTTTGACATTTGTGGACTAGACAGATGTGGAATACAAGTCAACGAGCCATGGAGCGATACACTCCCCAAGAACGCGGAATAATCGTGTCTTTTTTTTGCGTAACAATTCGTCTGTAGTGTTAGCGCAGCGCGAATTCCGTCGCCGATTCCGCGACCGTACGACACCGACTGCGCAAACACTGCGCTGTTTGGCCACCAACCTTGAAGAGTATGTGACCACACGAGACGTTGCCAAGAGTGGCCGGCCCCGGAGCGCCCGTTGTACCGAGAATATCGCCGCTGTTGACGAGGATGTCGAGCTGTCGCCGGAAACATCGACCAGACGCCATGCCTCGCAATTAGCCACCAGCCGGTCGTAAGGCGAATTTTGGTCAAAGACTTGCGCATGTTCCCGTACAAAGTCCAGTCCGTGCATCAGATGCTGCCTGTCGACCGCCAAACGCGTGTAACCTACGCCCAAGCCATCCTCAATCTCGAGGACGAAGTGGACGAGTTTTCGACCAAAATCATAATGAGCGATGAGGCTCATTTCCACCTCAGCGGATACGTGAACAAGCAAAACTATCGCTTCTGGGGCACCGACAATCCACGAGTAATGCACGAGGAGCCATTAAACCAGCTCAAAGTTACTGCATGGTGCGCTGTTCACGCTGAAGGAGTCATCGGGCCATTTTTTTTCAAGAACGCCGCTGGTCAAACGACAACAGTGGACGGTGCGCGCTATAGGGCCATGTTAACCGAGTTTTTTCTGCCGAAATTCGACGAATTAGGACTGGAGGTGGTTCCAACAGGACGGAGCTACTTCAAACACTGCGCGAGCCACAACCGATATTCTGAAGGCGGCGATCCCGGGTCTCCTCATCTCTCGTTTTGGCCATTTGCACTGGCCGCAAGATCGCCCGATTTAACCGTTCCAGACTTTTTTTTTGTGGGGTTTTTTGAAGTCCCGTGTTTACGTGAATAAGCCCGAGACCCTAGAAGCCCTCAAGGACAACATTCGACATGAGTGATGAAAAGTGCCAGAAAACGAGCCCGTACGGCAATCAATTGTGACGGCACCGATTTGACCGATATCATCTTCTCGACCTGACCAATCAAATTCTAAAGGTTCAAATAAGCACAATCAGGAAACAGAATCGAAGTTTTTCATTTAGAAAAATAATGAAAGCCAAACAACATCGGATGACTTTTTTTGGCCGCACCTTGTACTTTGGGCAGCGCAGCTTTGTTCACTGATTAGGTCTTTATAACGTTGTTGTTGCGTAATATGAACATTGCTGTCATAAATATGCTCACCGGTCACCGGAGCTCGTAGTTTTTTTGATAACAGTTTCAATAGGTAAGCAACGTCTTCGGGATCGTAGTGGATAGAGAGCTGGGAAAAGCTGCGACAAAACAAAAAAAATATAGGCTTTCATTTGGTCAATATTTCATAGAAATTTGTTTTGAAATGACGTCGTAATCAGTACGACAAAATCATATAAATGTAACTAATTATTATTTCGAGCAGCACCACATTGACGAGACATCCTTAAGCAATGTCTAGAGTAGTTATGCCGGACTTTCAATCCTTCATACATCCATCCCCAGTGCAGTAGCGAAATTCCAATCTATTCACTATTTTTGATCCAAATATCTTCTTATTTCAAACTCCAACTCCACTTTTACCTCTTCTATCTATCTATCCTTAAAGGAAAAATAAATGCCCCTGGTTTCCTGATATAATTGCTGTGCTCCGTTGTAAAACAGCTCCATCCAGACATTTTAATTCACAGTCGCCTAGATGAATGGCCGTAATTTAGGCAGCTTTTTTAGAAGCACTTTCATCGAGCAAATGACCGTCCAACTGGGGTAGTTAACTCCTGCATACCTATGCCGTTTTTTTTCTCACTATTTTCTATATTGCTCACGACCGGTATTCTTATAGCATGAATACAGCCACTGCACTGAATCACATTCATTTGTCTGAACTGACATGACACAGCCATCCCTCAACGTGGACTATTTTCCGCTCCAAAGTGACACCAACAATGACACATCGTTAGCTTATAAGGTACCTTGAGTTTGAAGCAACTGAATGACCGTCGGCATGGCATCCACTGATTTTATGAAATAGCTCAGCGGCAGATAAACTCATCCCTCAAGTGAACTTGAAATTGTTAGAATAAGTCCTGGAGACGAATCATAAGCCCTTAACCCTTTATGCAATTTGGTCACTATTTTCTCACCAGGGACGTCCAGAAACCCATTTGCCGACTGCAATAAGGAAGTGCTACGGTTCACATAGTTTGTTGTAGAAAAATTCAATCAGAGTGTCTCCGGGGAGGATACCACCTTCTTTGGATTCGTTTCAGCCCACCAGCAAGTTGTGTGATTTGTAGCCTGTTATCATGTACATCCACCATTTAACTCCCCCTAGGTATGTTCTTGTTTTCCTCGAAGCGCAACCCTCGTCATGTGTGCTCTCACTCAAATCGGTGTTTGCATAATAAATTCCAAATTGCTGCACGCTGAACATAATAGATTCGCACAAACGAATCCCTGCGAATCACAAATTAAATAGAAATTTACATTTTAATGACTGTTTGTCTATTATACGTCCTTAGGGATGGCGGTGCCAATGGAATACATTATCCCTGCCAAGTGATAAAAGATTACAATGAGGGTGACAACTTTCTGGTGAAAGGATTAATTAATAATTTACCCAGAAAGTGTTGTTAGACAATCTGCGAAATTAGGTGAGCAACTAACGCAATTAATCGTAATTGTCTGACGATGGCTTTGGTGAATGGAATAATTTCGAATGTATATTTCTTGGAAGCATTGTAACCACATATCGCACACATTAGGTATTATATAACGAATCCGTAGAGTGGGGATCTTTGAGCCCGATGGATTCACAATTAGCACACAAAAAAAATCAAATTCGTATCACAATGCCTTTAACTATTAGATAGATAATTGCCTTTGTCCATAATGTCGCATTCATATTTGAAAATGGCTGTTTATAACGGAACACATTAGGCTCGTTCGCGCACGCGGTTTAATCGGTCGCAATGGGGACATTCGCCTACCCAGTTTATGTAAACCGAAACCGTTGACTGGGCAACTTGAATCGTCTTTCTTTTCAGCGTTACCAGTGTGAAATTTGGCACTATTTTTTATTTGAAAACGGCCGTTCGAAAATGTTTCAAAAATTGTTTTTTTTTTTTTTTTTTTCAAATAAGTACGTTTAAAATGCAATACGGTTGCCTATCACAACTCTGTTAGAGTATTATGCAAACAAACATTAGGTTTGTTAAATATTGTGAAAATTCCAAAGTAGCTTCAAAAATGCCACCTTTTTCTCTCAGCGGACCTTTTTTTGACGTTTCAGAACTCTGCAGCGGCCACTGTGTTTATTTTAAATTTGACTTTTCCAAATGTCAACTGGTCGGCGTAGTGGTTAGTGTGTTTGACTACAAAGCGAGGGGTCCCAGGTTCGAATCCCGAGAAAACCCAAATTCCAAGTTAAGGTTTTTTTTTCACTGCGCCACCTCTCGTGAAATTCTGACAAATAGCCGAGTGTATAACTGTCATGAAAGAGCTTCTCAATTGTCCGCTTGGACTCGGCATAAAATTGTAGATCCCTTCCATTCGTCCCAAAAATAAAAACTCAAACAAGATGAATGATTGTGAGCAGCTAGCCCTAGGGTCCTTACGGACCTGTTGCGCCAAATATTTATTTATTTTAAATGTCAACTGAGTATGCAATCGAGTTTTTATGTTTTACGTCAACTGAAAAACTCTGGGCGAATGAAAACTGAAAAACATATAGTCAGTCAGCTGTCAGACTTACTAAACTGGGAATCCGAACGCACAAGGTTTATAAACGTTTTCATCAAAAATGAAAGGAAAAGAGAAAATTAGCAAAGTAACGAGTAAAGAGCAGTTTCTCTTTTGGCTCAAAACAACTCAGAGAAATTCAACTGATAAAAAATATATGTATGTCAAATGCACAAAGTCGACAAGAAAACAACTCAGAATCGGTCTCAAAAATCAGTTACACTTAAAAATATTATTATTATTATTATTATTAAAGCTTTATTGACAGAATAATAAATTAAACTGTTAACAGGTATTAGTTTCTCTTCAGTGTCGAATGAATCTTTCGCCTTTTACACTCAAAAATAAAATCTGTGAAAATAAAGAAAATTCGGTGATCGGTGATTGTCAACGTTCGGCCACAACGTTTCACATGTTGTAAAAGGGTAAGTTATATATTTATTTGTGGTATGGATTCGATGTCAAAGATGTAAGTGGTTGAAAATAGCTCGAAGTCTATCCACGTAGGTACTTTGGTTTGGAGTTTATTTTCAGCTCTCTGTGACAGTTTCGCTCACAGCAAAGCCGGTGTGGACCTACGGTATAAAACTTCGGGGTTGTACCAAGAAAACAAATGCCAATATTTTACAAACTTTTCAAAATAAAGTGATTAGAGAAATTGTCTAGGCACCGTGGTATACTAGAAACGACGATATCCGTAGGGATCTCGGAATTCCTACAATCGAAGCTGACACTAGAAGCTTCGCGCGAAAGTCCGACAAATTTTGGATGAGAGTAATTTATTGCGTCGACTACAGAGAACGAAACCTTTCGACTTGGCAATATAAGGATTAACCGCGTCCTAATTGCGGAACATGCAGGATCTTTCAGTGGAAAGTAACCTGTCAAAAGTTTTTTATTTCGTGATATAAAAATTGCTTGATAAGTTATATCTTAGTTGCAGTAACTAACATTCTATAGAAGGGTGGTGTTTTTAGTCAGTAAGAATCTGACACTACTATGAGCACGCGCTTGCTATTCTCATACTGTCTTTGGAAGATTTTACCCTCGAAAAAAAAAGTTTTGCTCAGTTTTCTGAGTTTGACAGATCTTTAGTACTTGGCTCTGGAAAGTAGGCGAAAAGGAGCGTCACTTTTTGAGCCGTCTGCTCGAATGACTTAGTCAATATAGTCCCCCAAAGACTTAAATGTTTTCTTGGTTATCAGCACAGACTCCCTTAACGCTTTACATTTAGTCCCAGAGGGAATATTGCAGAGGAGGCTTACTAGCAGTACAGTTTCTCAAAATCCCATTCACTACAAATTCCTCAAAAACTGCCAAATAAATATTTTCATTTGGGGCAACATCGCCTGGTTCTTTTCTGCGCTGAAACACTGAAAATTCGTTAAATTAAACAAAAAAAGCGCCAAATTGTAAGGTTGAGTAAAATTGACTAAAATGCACTTGTGTAGTATACATACGGTGACCATAAGTCCCGTATTTCCCGGGACAGTCCCGTATTTCAATAGCCTGTTCCGTTTTTTTTTTTTATAAATACAGGACATTTCAAAACGAAACTCTTTGTTATTTGTGGCCATTTGTGTGCTGTTATATATTTTCCCTTTTTTGTCCAGGGTTTCGCTCTTATTTGATTTATTTAGTTATTCCATCTATTATATCACTGTAGAGGATTAGAACAATCGACGAAGGAAAATGAAAAAAGGGGCAACCGCTCTCGATGTAAGTTAGCATCTAACTCCATGTTTTTTTATTTTAACATTTTGACATTGACATTAGCAGAAGAGTCACTACGAATGAATGAGACAAATATATTGCCAAAGGCTAGTACATACTGAATCTAGTACTTATAACAGGGTGATAGAATAATATAATTAACAATTATAAGATGAAATAAATATATTAAGGCAAGAATTAATAATTGAACAAACTTCGCACAATAATCCAAAACAATCACAAAAAGCTTTATTTATATTATTAAACAATTTACATCCCTAATCGTCTTAAGCGAGCGGTCTCCGGTTTTTTGGAAATACTTTTTCTTACTGTCCATCTGTCGAATTTTTGCAATTGCCAAACTTTTTAGTACATGACGGAAGAAATTCTACCTTTTACGTGCAAGAGGGGCACTACTCTATACTCGTTATTTTGAAGTTTGTTTCATATTTCTTTGGCATTTTTAAAAGAACGATTACTACTTTGGCGCGTCTGCCTTTCTTCTTGATTTACTGAACAGGCGGATATGGTTTATACTTTAATTGAAGAAATTCAAAGATTCGCCAATAAAAACACAATTCTTTTCGGTTTTTGACTTCGAAGAATATTCTGACAGAACACAAAAAATTACACAGATCTATGATGGCAAGTGCTTATATATTAATTTCTCCGATTCTATTCTATTACCTATAATCAAAGACGAACCTTACGTCCCAAAGGCACACGGAAAAAATTTTAAGATCAAATCAAGAAGAATGAGCGCAGAATCACGAAAAGTTTGTCTAGTTTTAGAGCTTAGCTCAGGATTTACTTATTCGCAATTCTATAAATTGTACGAAGTGAAGATATTCACCCTCAAAAGTCGCGAATCGCTACTTTTTATTGTCAAGGATGCGATCAAATGAGGAATACATTGCAATAACCAATCGCAATTTGACACAAATAGTTACTAATTTGCTATTACTATGGATTGTGAATTGCAAAAATAATTCGTAAATTACAACTTTTGTGTTGTAACTTCGGATTTCCTCCCTTAACAAATTACAACCATTTAGTCTTGAATTGCAACTCAAAAGTGTTGATTTGCGAACAAAAGGGGTAGACTTACCACTTCAGTAGTTGCAATTTACGAATTCGTAATGGTAAATTGAATCTTTTTTTTATTAATTTGCATTTCATACTTTGCAATTTACGATTCTTAGTGATTTGAGGCATCACCGTATTAAATTGAAATTGTTTTATCGTGAAATTAGAAAACTTTATTCTCAATTTACAACTTATATCTTATGATCTACAGAATTCGTAGTTTAATTATTTAGGTTATTTTCGAATACATATTTAAAGTCACATTTCATAATTTGTTTCCTCCTGATATCCATGAAAAGCATACGGCGCCATATCGTCCGGTGACAACGGGATTTGTCTGGGGTGGTTTTTCGGTCTATGCTGAAATTTAAAATACAAAAAAATTATTTAGAAGAACTTGCCATTACGAACATTTACAATCGTTTTCAATTACATATGATATTTTAGATTCCATTCCAATTTAAACTTCTTTCTAATAGCCCTACCTACTTCATTTTTTTTTTGTATTATTCAATATTTACTTACAAGATATATTCCAAAATTCTTTACAATTTGTTGGTTAGTACACTCGCTATCACTACGAATGAGTTATACTTATAAATAACTTTGACCCAACAAGAACTGCTTTAAGCAAAGATTGAATAACGACTGTCTGACTCTAATGAAGCCAAATGAGCATGGTTGGAGATGTCCATGCAGAAAATGAAAGGACTTAAAAGCATTTCTTTACATGGACCATGGACATGCTATGACGTTTCGTTTTTGTCGGCTACCTGTGCGCACAAAAATTCCACACATCGGGTAGTTAATTCCATGGAAATTACAAAAAAAAATATTTTGTAATTCACGATTTCTCTACTTCATTTTACGTTTTCAATTTACACGTGTTAAATTATTATAAGATTTCATTGATTCATCACTCAGTGTTTGTAAATCAGCAAATACTTTTTGCAATTTGCGATTGTGAAGTAGTGTTTGACAAATTGACCCATTGAAGTGGGTCAAACAATATCGCAAATCACTACAAATAAAAGAAGCTCGAATTAATACTTCTAATCGCAAAATTCAACAAGCAGAATTTTGTATTCTACGCTGTTTTCAGTGTCGAATTACGAATTTTTATATCAATCCAAGAAAAAATCGTTGTAATTTGCGACAAAGATATAATTCGTGAATTGCAACTCAAAATTTTGCAATTGGTGATTTTCAATTCTTTCCGTGCACACAGTTCCATAAAGTGATAATTCATCAACATACAAGGCAAATCCATCTCGCGGCACTAGCGCAAATATGCTGATTAATTGTGATTCTAATAAGGTCAAAGGACTCCATGTCCTTTGTTAATAGCTTACCAGACCACATGCAATACTGTCAACGCCACACGCAGACCACCAGTGCGTACTATCTAAACGAATACATAAAAGTAGCTCTCTTTGTTGGTTGACGCACTATTGTCTTGAGTCTTCTCCTCGCAAACAATACATCAACAACCAGACTTCGGCTATATATAACAAACGACTTGCGTTTGACGTAAGCTCTCATGAACTTATTGCATTGCGTCGTAAGGGCGTGCCTGCTGACGATATACCCACTAATGACTAGCTCTATACACGCAGTTTTCCTCTAATGGCTGTGTTCCAAATAGAGCCCACACATAAAATGCTAATTAAAGATCCCATTCGCCGTCGAATTCCCAATCGAGATATTCTGTCTATCTTTTTAACTGCTTTGGGCCCGTTTCTACATCCTGTGGCAAAAAAAAAAAGTGATTACGACCTTAAAGCGAGCGAATAAAAGGAAAAATAACGGTATTCCACCCGCTAATAGCGTAATGAATGGCATACATGTATAACACTCCTAACTAGGCGCCGGTAGATGAGTTTTGCTTCCGCCCACTCCCACTGAAACCAAATGAAGCCACTTTGTGTTGAATGTGCTTTAACAGTGCTTAATGGGCGGCCAAGGGGTGATAATATCACTCTGGCCTATTGTCCTTGCTGGCAGCAGGCTGCTAAACCAAGGAAGTGAAAAATTACAGGTACTTCTGCGTCAAGAACTACGGCGAACAACCTGTTTGGAAATTTTGTCAGGGTATCCAACCAGAACCAATCTTAAGGGCACTTTAAGTGCCGCAATGACACTTACGGCCGTCGCATTTGGATTGTTAAGGGAGTTTCATTTCAAATATTGCCATCAATGTTAATTTACATAAATGTAGGCGAAAATATTTTTCAAATTAGCTTGTCACTATTTGTGGTGGCGAAAGTAAACAAATGCAAATCACTGCGCATCCGAACGGATGTTTGCTTTTCTAATTGAAATTCGATGGTGGAGCGCAGTAAATATTTTCCAGGGCCACATTAAATATTGCCACTCGACAAATTTGGATTTACCTATGCTGGGTAGGCCCAGCATTACTATATGCACATAGAACTGTGACTTGCGAAGTAGTATGGTTTGAAAACGTCTCCCTAATTTAACATTGTCCTTTCCCATTCAAGAAGCAACTCTATTCTCTATCGGATCGAATGGAAAAATCTATGGCTGGCTAAATGTCCAACCAAATGAACTTAACTACTCTCACATTGTGACAGATGGTAAAATTGATTTCTCATCCCACATGGGTCTTATCCTTGGAGCACGTTTGCGTCTTTGCTATTCGAATAATGGAAACGTACGTTCATGTCTGTCCGGCACTTCACAGGCCAAGTCAGGAAGAGTTAAACTGTCACATGGTCTGTGTCCGACTCTCTTGGCACGCAACACCAGGAACTGATTATTCAGCCTTGGCTTTTATATGAGGTTTCCTTGTTAAATTTTTGTCGATGGTAGGGTATTAGTTGCTTTATCCTTGGGTTGAAGATATCCCCGCATTTATGGTGGGTTGGAAATTTTTATTATGTACGCAATATTGCGTGCGGAATTTACTCTAAGATATGAATCGTTGATCAAACCGTGGTAGAATTATAAATTTAGGTCGATCTGAATAAAAATTTTGATAAAAATCTACAAAGTGGAAACCTATATCATTTGGTGTATGATTTAAATGGCCTTGTTTAATTTGAACCAGAGAAATTAAAAGAAAAATCGGACATGAAGGATAATTTTATGAGAAAGATGAAAACTCAAATCATCAGTTGTGCCCCGACATGGATTTAAAGTTTAAGAGTACCTAGTAGTAGGGTGTTTATCTTAGAGGCTGTTTTTCGAACATGCAATTTGCATTTGATAGCTCGTTTGCACACACTTGGGTTAACCATTAGTAAGCACTAAATAGTTGGCGCAACGAGTCCAAAGAGGACCACATTGCTTAGCTTCTCACAACCATTCGTTTGGACGAATGAAAGGGACCTACAATTTTAAGCCCAGTTCGATCGGCTGACAGTTAGACTCCTGGATATTGGTCTATATGCCATGTCTCAGTGGAAGAAAAAGTCTTTAGATGCAATTTGTGGCTTTCCAAGGACCAAACATGAACCCAGTATCGCTCAGTAGTCAGCAGTTCAGCACCCTAACCACTGTGGCACCGTATGAATAGACTTACGTTTGCAAATTTACCATGAGTGAGTATAAGTTTTCGGTATACGGCACAGCTCAAAAAACATAAGACAATAAGACTTCCCAGAGAGCCGCCTTTTGTTTTTCACTCTAAAATATAAATCCTCAAAAACAGGCACAGCCGCAAATTACAAAACTTTTCGACAACGATGTACATTTTTGCCAAAATTTGATTTTAAAGAATCACTTTGAGTTGTGAAAAGTTACGATGTTAAGTTGAAAACACTTGGAAATGAATTTGAAGACTGACGAAACTATACTGCTTTTAGCTGGTAGAGAAACAATAAATCAAGGGCATCTCCATTAACTTCCTATAAAAAATCTTAGCCATACTTTAAGCAGTATTGCCGTCTTGCAAGGGAATTCGGGAGCTAAAAACGTGCACATGATCTCCAACAGAGTTTCTTAACCTTAAAGTTTTCCAAGAAATGACATATCTGGCACCTTCTGTCGGCCTTTCAGAACACGCGATTCACCCCAGAGCTAGACGTTCTCTTTCGTTTTGTATTTTTTAAAGTGTCAAATAATTTTTATCAAAATGTAAGATATGACAATTTTAATGAATCGAAAAGTTGCAATATATATAGGCCCTTCGTGCTACTACATGAATTAGAGGAAGGGAAGATACAAATAAAAAAAAAAGTTCTCGCAACATGTCGGTAAGTGACCCTAGGCGAGACAACTTGTGGTGTGAAATTTGTCACGAATTGCGTGAATAAAAAATATTTTTTTAAACTGGTGGAGAAGTGGGTTGTAGCTTTTAGTGAGTATGAGGAATTGTCCTCTCTTCTCGCAACCATTCCTTTTGCGTGAGTTTTTCATTTTTGGGACGAATGGAATGCATCTACAATTTTATGCCGATTCCAAACGGTCGATGAGAAGTTCTTTCATGACACTTATACTGGCCAGATGAATTGCTAGACCGGTCATACTAGTTGAAGCCTCGTTGCTGCGTGTATGAAAGGTGACGATTTGTCGGATTTCGTTCTAATCTGGCATTTTAGTTCAATGGCAAATCAACAAGAGGTCAAGACCTATAAATCTTACTAACTTGGGAAACACTATACGAACTGTTACTGAATTTTACCAAAGCCAGAAGTAAGACACCGAAATATATCCCTTCTATGAACTACTACTACTTGCAATATTTACTTTTACATTTAAAATAACTTCTTTTAAAAAGTAATAATAATAAGGAATCTTAAACAAATTTATGAACATGTCGTGATCTTCAGTATCAAAGAAAGAAAGAGCACAAAACTCAATTACACACAAAAGAGTAACATTGAATAATTATTCTCGAACAAGAAACATCAATCAGTTTCTTGATTGCCTGTTTCAATTTCTGTAACTTATGACATGCCCTCAAAATGTTTCCTTAATTCATCAAAAAATACTCCCACTGAAATAAAAACACAACAAACTTCCCGACTCCGTTGCTTGCTCTTAGATGATTGCATTTAGGAACTACAAGCTTCAATTCAATTTCTCTCCAACTAATAAGTCTTGTTTTTTGATCCAAATTGCCAAAGAAAATAACTGAATCTAAAGTTTTCACTCTATAAAACCGGGAATTCCCAATTCCCTACTGACCCTTAAGAGAGAACGCATACAAACGCCGTTGGGTAGAGGGTCAGCGAGAAAGCAAAAAAAAAATACATTATAACCGTCTGTGGAACATGTCGATGGCGATTGTTTCCATCGCAACATAATCATTTACAAATTGTACTTCGAAATCTTATTTGAGAGCTGGCTCCCTGACATAATAAAAACTTTTCCTATTAAAACACTTTAACGATTACCTATAGTGAGCGTACCCAGGAAGTGATATTGCTGACCGAACTCAATCGAATTACATTTTCGCTGTTTACGAGGCTTTAATGGATGAAACCATTAAAAATGTAACAACACCGTAACGTAAACACGCACTGTGGATTGAAATTGAAAACAAATTGTCCCGATGGGGGACATTTTTGTATGAAAAATTGTACGTGGTGGTGGTCGCTATCGCCACTGACTTTTTTTTAAATGATTATTATTATTTTTTTTGGGTTGAGGAGTTTTTGAATTGTCACCTTGTCAATTTGACATTTCCGACTGACAGTATTTTAATATTTCTGAGATAAAAGGTGATTGAATCTGTTTTGTACGTACTGTGAATTGTGACGTATTGCCTGAGGGTGAGGTTTCTTAAGTTAAAAATGAGAGGTACCTTCCAGTCGGATGAGGGTGTATTTTTTTAAATTGTATGATATATTGAAAGTGCTACCATTTTATTAAAAAGTGTTACGCGATGGCAACATTTTAAAACAAGGTCTTGGGGGAAATATCTTGAAATGATTTATGTGTAAACGATGGGAAAAGTATCGATTTGTAACTCTTGTGAGAATTGTGCAGGACATTGTTTTGGTGGCTCAATTACGTCTATAAACTGAACAAAACAGTTCTATTAGTTGGTATGAGCTAAAGGGAAATATTGTTAAATAATGTCATAGAAGAACGAATTGGTTGAGGACCTGGCTCACACCGAACTGTAGCGCCACCTAAGTAAGTAAGCAAGAAGAACGGATTGAGCACAAAATCCGTAACGCAGGATTGTGGCGAAGAAGATCTTGCGCAATTGGGGAAAAGTTGAAAGGAACTAAAACTTTTCATAAAAAGCCCGATGACGACATTAAAATCGTCCTAAGATCTAAGTCAGCTCGGTTAGTGTGTTGAACTGCTAAGCGAGGGATCTCAGGTTCGAGTCCCGAAAAAAAAAAAAATTCCAACTTAAGGCCATCTTCCAACTTTTTTCACTGCGCTACCTCTCGCGTCTGACAAACTTCCGAGAGTATAACTGTCATGAAGGAGCTTCTCAATTAGTCGTTTGGACTATAGGCATAAAATTGTAGATCCCTTCCATTCGTCCCGAAAATGAAAAACTCACACAAGACGAGTGGTTGTGAGAAGTTAGGCTAGGAACACTGTGGCCCTGTTGCGCCAACTATTTTTTATTATTATTAAGGTCTAAGTAAATTGCTGCCACCGAGAGTTACAACCTCTTTTCAGATGCCTCTCAGACTCAGAAAACAAGGTGCATTCAAACACTATGCTATTGCTTGATGATTTTTTAGCAACTATGCACTTCTTCAGTCCTATTTGTGTTGGCAGTATTTGGAGAACTCCATTTAACAGCGAACTCTACATGACCTGCAGCAATATTGGGTCAAATAATGTGAATCAGTCACCAAACATGACTAGAACATGTCGGAAAGACCTCGATTTAAGTTAAAGCAGAAAGGGGCAAAAACCAAGTTGGAGTAAACTGGAAGTAGGCAGCTATAGCCCGCGCTCTCCGGCATAGTTGAGACCCAGGCACCAACAGTAAATTGCAATAAATGTCATTATCACTAAACCACTGGTCTCCGATAATATGGACCGATATATGTCACCAAAACTTAAAGCTCCAACTCTTTAAAGCTCATATTCTTCAAAGCTTATAGTGTTAAAGCTTCCACTCTTTAAAAATGTATCAGAATCTAAAGATTTGGACCCCTGTGGGCATTTAAAGCACTAAAATTTGAGACTTGATCGACATGATAGAACTTTCCTTGTCATTCTTAGCGTTAAAATGCTCAACGATGTGGAAGCCGTTGCAGCTCCGTCGGACTTCAGAATAAACTAGGATCTGTGCTGAGATCTTGTCCACCTCCTAAGTAATTTTCTGCATTTGAAGCATAAACTCATATCGTACATGGAAAGTGATATCAAAACAGCAGGCAGGCCAACCGTAATGTCAGATACGTCACTGCATATTATTAGGCGTCAAAGTACATTCAAAGTAACCCTGGCTGTCACAACAGTCTTGTAGTACATTCACACCGCACCTAAATTCATCGTTTCGGCTGAAATGTTGGCATTTCGCCATACATCTTCCAACATTTCCAAATGTTGAATTTCAGTGAAAAGTTGAATTTCGTCGTTGCATTTGTAAGTTTGTCAAATCGAACAAACTTCTTTACAAATTCCGCACGTCATTATTGACTTTTCAGCCCGCTGACAAAAAAAAAAGTAGCTGTCAACAAATCAATAACTTTTCATCGCGAACTTCATACCTCTATATTGAGTCAACAATATGTTAAATTTATCTTGATTACCACTTAAATTCATGTTTAAATTAAGCTAAAAAAATTTCTTTAAGTTCAACCACTTCTGACTTCTAAACAGAAAAAAAGATCAGTCATGAATTCTGACATTTGAAATGTTTAAGTTTCAGTGGGAACGCCAAACTGGATTTCAAAATTTTTTTTCCAAAATGTTGAAGTTCGGTGCGGTGTAAATGTACTATTAAATACTCCACCCCATAAGATGTGCCTGCCTCCACGGATATTATCTTAAAAATAACTAAAGTCTGTCGCATCATGTTCACACCAACACCCTGTAAAATCTTGTAACCACTCCCGAGGACTCGATTACTTCGAAATCTGTGTCTATTTTGGCACACACATAAAAAACAGCCTTTCAGATCCCAGTTTTTGTAACATTCCACAACCAGAAGGTTGAAACATGGGAACACCAACCCACGTTTGCCAATAAAACTTTCTCTACTGATTTTTACTTCATGCATAATTTACACCATAAATGGTGCATACGTAAATTGCATTTATCTGACATGAGATAAAGTTCACCTTCCTTCCGCTGCATGCATAATTAGAGATCTCCCGAAAAGTTAATAGGACGTGATAAAACGCTTCCACTAGAACGACATAAATTAGAGAAAAAGGAAATGATACGAGTAACTCCGTAGCTCTACTTCGAGCGACATTGGTGGAATGTTTAATTGATTTGAAAATCGATGGCACTTAAGACATAATGGGAACAAACGAGATAAATCCTTTTTTTTTCTGCCCTTTGTATTCCCATGGCTGTGGCATATTATCCGCCTACACATCTGCGGCGCCAATTTATTTATAATTTCTATGCAAATCACGATAGGATATTGCTTATTGGGGCTGCCTACAAATATCGTGCAGTCGACCTTTAGACTTTCATTTGATCTTTGGACTTATGCAATACAGAAGCGGACCTTTGAAGGGACATATGGCGGCTAGAGTTTCAAATGGAAAAAGTTTCATCCTTGTTGTTACCGAATTTGATTAAATATGAAAGTGGGGGTGACATATATACTTTTCAGTAGATTTTGATACAAAGGACATCCATTCGCTTTCGGATTTATAATGGATTCCGCAGGGGCACTAGCACGAGGATTTATTTTATTTATTTATATAATGCGGTTGTTTGTGCTAGGAAATCTACAACGAAACGGAGTCATATGTCGATTTCAACAAGTTCTGAGTTGGAAGAAATTCGAAAATCTTCATACAAACCGTTGACACGTGGTCTCGAATCACTTACAACCCAACTCAAACTAATCACCCTAATTCGAAATGGCATTTATTTGACAAGATGATTCGATTTGTCATGACTCATACAATTTTTACGACTTCGTTCTATTTTTTTCCGTAAAATTCTAAGGGTATATGGCGAAATGGAATTTCGGATTTGTGGCATTTTTTGTTATGACAACATCGTTAAATAAGATATAGAAATTTTCTTATATGCTCCATTAAAGATAGTGAAAGCAATTTGCCAATGAGAGAGACTATTTGTTATGCTGTCAAGTTTTCGCATATTCAGACACTGAAATAACTATGACTAAAATATGAATCTTCTTTTTTTATTAACATCGATGACGTATGTGGAACTTTTTTTCATGGTGGCAAATGATTTATAAAAATGTCGCCGATAGAGTTCTTTCAGTCAGTGGCATCTGACAGTTCCACTAAGCACTTGGTAAAAAATCATACACTAATCACTTTATGTATGGCTACGGTGACTATTTTTTTTTAACCACATAGAAGAGAAAATTTTTAAGTAAAAATACAGTCGAAAATGGTTTAAAAAAAATATTGAAAATCAATATATCAGAACTTCCATCCAACTCCAGCTTTATAAGAATTGAGAAAGTACCCACTTGAATATTTAAACGTAGAAAGAAGATTTTTACAAGAAAAGAGATAAATTTAGTAAAAAGAGGACGAACTGTTTTCTTTTAGTAAAAAAAAAGAGGACTGCGTCCTCTCAAAAAGAGGAAGAATGGTCACCCTATCCAAGTCCAAGAACATGTAGAGCGTTATCGTTTAAAAAAAATATAAGGCTACTGTTCATCCGTGAAGCTAATGGAAACGCTCAAGGTTCGTTACACACCGATTAGCAGTTTGAGCTGACCGATGATGAGTCCATGAGTCAAGGCGTAGGTTGCCTTGTCCTGTAAAAGAGTTTGTTTATATAATTTTAACGCGTTGTTCGATTGCTAAGCGATCCATTATCGTAAATAGCAAACATTCACCTAATATTTTGACACTTCACAGCTGAAATTAACAGGTATCTAATGCCAGCTCTACCAACTTGAAACCACGAAATGAATAACCCTGTAATTTGGTTTTCTATTCATATACCTTCATATGCTTCGACCGCTTTTTCGGTGGTTACGTAAACTGGTGACATCGTTTAGAACTGTTGCCATTTCGACACCATTTTTTTTTAGTTTTATGTTGTTTTTGCCGATAAGGTGACAAAATTCCATTTTTATCATTTTATACTAATAATGAACAATAATCATTCGATCAGAGACATTTTTTATTGAAAATCTATCCCAGTCCCAGCAAAGCAAAGCAAACTAAAATAAACGTGAGTCACTTGTTCAGCCTGAATGTATGCAACATAATGTGATCAAGGAAGATAAACCCCCGTAAATGTTGTGTGTTTCTCGAAACTTGTTGTCTACTTCAGATAATAGCACCATTGCCATCTAAACAAATCGCAGTGCATAGTAGCAGTACCATCACCTCAAAGATATGCACTTTCCATAGTCCTGAAAACTGAGTTGCTCCGAAACTAGTGCTTTTATGAATCCTAGAATTTTCAAATAAAGTCAATTTGTTTAAATTAAAACTGAAATCGCGAGGTTTCGATGAAGTTTTACCGAAACCTTGTAAGTCGTTCCAATCGAGTTGAATTGAGCTCCAAAGTCATAAGCTGTCAATTTTGAAGTGGCTGACAAAACTGCTGTTTGTTGACGCAAAATAATAATGTTGGAAAGAGAAATTACTAAATATGATTTCTGAAAAAAATTAAGGAAATAATTGCAGCATTTATAAATATTTCTCTTAAAAATATTACTACCTCTATTTTGGATTCTCATTCTTTTCTTCTTTTATTATTTCTTTGATTTTCACATTTGTTTTGGTGTTGAATATTTTGGCATCCACAAATGAACACGCTGTAGGCTTGTTCGGTTCAATAACCTCTCATGGACGGATGAACTCAGAGGGATTTCAATTAGGTCTCGCTGAAAAACCGAGATTTCCACACCTCAACAAAAGTATGGCAAAACCTCGGAGGTTTGAACAACCCTCACTAAAGCAAACGTAGAACTGTCGTAACTAGTTCATCTCATACTTAATTACTTACTAAGGAGGCGCTACAGTCCGGGGCAGACCTGAGCTTCAACTAATACGCATCTCCAGCGCGATCTTTGTCTAACTGCCTCCAGTTGCGCACTCCACTTTGGTTGAGGTCCCCTTCCACTTGCGTGCGCCACCTAAGGCGAGGTCTTCCTCTACTCCATTGTCCGTCTGGGTTGGAATCGACTACTCTTTGGTGTAGCGTTGGTGTCTATTCGCACAGCGCTTTTAGACGACTGATGCGTACTTTTGTGACCAGGATGTCGCTGTACGTAGAGTTCGCTGTTAAATTTCCTCCTCATACCAATAGCTATTCCCAATGAAAAAAGAAATAATCGGTAATTACCTCTATTCTATTCGAGAATGGGTTGGTGGGTTGCCCTTGCCATAGTATCCTTTCTCAGGAACATTTGAGTTGTCCATCGTGCTCTGATTAGTCGATAAAGTACGAACTTCTCTCAATAGCTCGTAAAACAAGTTACACTACAGTCTGTAACACTTACCACCCATACTGGAGGTTATTTAAATAAAAGTACCTTTCCCCATTTCACAGCGGAATTCGTAAATGGAAAGTAGCTTTACCTGTCGCCAACTACCAAAACAATGTTACTATTAACATCCACATTAAGCTAAACGAGAGTTTTTGCGTTTCAAATGGGGTTAGAGCTAGATCACCCGGCATACTTACGAAGCTCTTATTTATTCCAGATCTTCAATTGCACAAATGTGTTTACCTACTCTCCAGTTCCAACTTCAGGAGAAACATTTCCAAGTTACTCTCAACTGTTACCACATAATCCTTTAAGCATCTTATAGATCCGTTCATGCGGGGGGATAAACAAACAGATAGAATTGCGTGACCTACTTTTTTGAGCTTCCTTTCCATCGTTCAACAAATCTACCGACGCACAGAAGACATTCCAAAAAAAAACCTCACGACCTTAGTAGAACTGTTGGATTATTTTAAGATTTACTTCTAAGTAAACTTCAAGGCGAGGCACGTAATGCATTTTGAATGATAGTAAGGTTCAAATTGGATGAATCTCAAATTTATTTAGTCCTCACTCTGTATGTGGTTGTATGACTTTGATTGATTACTCCATTTGTTGCAATTTATTCAAATAATGCGTTTTCTACACTTTTACTTTTTCTGTCTCGGCGAAATAGAAAGCGAAAGTCTCACAGGAAATCATTCTATTTCAAAAAAAATAGTAAGGCCTACAGTTTTTTGTGTTTGTCACGTCTACTGCCATTTATTGTAATTCATTCAATTCATTAGACTTTGCCTTCCTTGGAGTAGAACTGAATAAATCTCCTTTTTAGGATTTAATGGAGCTGAAGAGACATTTTAGAAGAACGATGAGAATCGAAGACAGGAAACACCACAAGGCCAGATTCACTTTCAAAAGAATTGAAATGTAAAATAAATCCAAAAAGCAGTTGCTTTGGAAACCCATGAGCTAGACCGTATAATGTATCAAGTGCGTAAGGAATGGTTTCCGTAGTAAGTTCTTAGGCGTCAGTAACAGTATATTATATCTTTTCGTACACATTTTGCATACATTTGCTATGTGGCTGAAAATCAACATTAGTCGGTAAGCGACTTTCTACTGACTTATGTTGGAAACGTCGATTCATCTGGTTCTAACAGTATTTGAAGGAAATTACAAAACCCGTGGTGGGTAATTTAAGTCAAATTGGTTTTACCCAAACACGATGACGAGTGGATTCCCTCATTTGCAGGTCAGTTCCATGGTGAGTATCTTTCAACCAAAATGAGACTCTACAAAATAATGGTTCGACGCTCCACTCAAAAGAGCAACACTGCATGTACTCGTACACACGAATTTTGAATTCACTAGAGCGGTGTTACTTACTACAAGTGGTATGTGAATCAATTAGTAAATTGTTTCCATTCAATTTTTCACCTCGATTGATGTACATTTGTTTGAATCAAGCGAAGCAGGTACGGCACGGAATGTGCGCAATGCATTTTCCTTGAATGGAGTACCTTCCAGGTACATGAGTACATGAGTACCTGGAAGGTACGCGCGGAATACCTTTCAGGTACATGAAAGAAATATAAAAATCCCTAGTCAAAATACACGAATTCGAATCGAAATAAAGTTTATATTGAATTTACCACATACAAAAGAAGGTTTCATAAGTTTGGTGCATGCTACCTTTGAGGGACCTCTGAGGGCATATGAAGTAAGCAAAATTATGGATATTTTTCATTACACATTAAGAATTGTAGATACTTGAATTTTTATTGATAAACCTATTTGGAATGCTCTACTGAAGATTGATCATTTCTAAGGTCGAAAAAGGTTTGGCTCAAAAATGAAAAAGACAGAGAAGGTTGAATGACTTGCTATAAGGCTCTTTTAATAAATGCAGTTTGACGACTTTGAAAAGGAGAACGGATTTATCCAGTGTTGGGTATCTTATGCAAATAGCGAAAAAAAGATTTTCTGTGGATGTGTTTGGCATTGTGATTCTATAATAAAAATTCCGATTCAGTTGAATAAACCTACTTAAACTGGGATGATCCGTAGGCCAAAATGTTAACCTAAATTCAAATTATAGCCCTGACTATACAACGTATTTAAGTCCAGTTAATTATTGTTAAATTTCATCATTTGTAACAATTTTTATAATTAAAAAAAAATAGGTATTTCATTCTGCAAAATTATACCTTCCATTTAATCCATATTTCAATAAAATCGGTCTAGAAAAATACTCCGAAATCGGTACGACTAACGCGTCGCAAACATAACTTTTTTAAAAATGATTTTTTTGTTTAATTTAAATCGTTTTAGTGGTAAATAAACAAATACAGAACAAAAGCACTGGATTAGGAGAATTTGCTCTTTCTAAATATAGTTGGACAGCACAATGTTGCTCATATTGAAGAAAAAAAGAAAAAAATCAATACGCCCAATATTAAAAAAAAAAATGGGAATTCGAAATGGTTTTCAGCAAAATGCATTTTAGACTGATGTACACCTGTATCGAATTCATTTCAACTCACTAACTCAGTTGTTTTTTTTGAAACGATGAGCCCTTGGCCCAACCCCAAAAAAAATCAAATTCCAACATTTTAAATACAATTTCACAATTAGAATCAGCCCTTTCGAAAACGACATCAAAAATTACCCCTCCAATCTTGCTACAAATAAAAAATAAAATCAGTTTAAACGAAATGGTTATGGGGGCTACACTATTGCTCCTATTTTTTTCCATAACATTAATTAACATCCTTTAGCGTCCTGAATCAGACTCAAACTCCTTAAGTGCCATTTGTTTGTCCCAAGCATAACAAAAATAAAATGCAAGGAATAAGTACATAAAAATATTTTTATATTTAAGATAAAATATATGCATTTTTTGTATTTGTAGACCCCTTATTACCCGAAATAAAGTTTTGATTACCCAGGAACTTGACATAGAAACATACACGAGGTGCATTGCGACAACAATTGAAATTGCACTTAAAATAAGAAGATTATTGAATTGATATCGCGGGTTGCAGTTAATTGCCTCGCGGGCCGACATGCCTGCTTTATACTGGGACATTTCAAAACCTTTCTATATTTTTTTATACCCTCCAGAGGAAAGTATATTTACGTTGTCATTACATTTGTAACGCCAAGAAGGAGTCACCGGATACCTCATAAAGTCTCATATATTCTGAATCAGAATCACATTCTGAATCGATTTAGCCATGTCCGGCTGTCTGTCTGTATGCCTGTCTGTCTGTCTGCCTGTCTGCATGTTGAAATGAAACTTGGTGAAAGGACATCTTTTTATCGTAGTCAGGTTGGTATTGAAAATAAGCTATGTCGGTCAAGTAGTTCTGGTACCTCCCATACAAAATCAGTATTAGACCCATGTGTCTCTCTGTCGGTTAAAAACACGATAACGTCCAAAGAAATCAACCTAGGCGAATGAAGTTTGGTGAAAGGAATTCTTTTTATCGTCCTTAGGTTGGTGTTAACAATGGGCTATGTCGGTCAAGTAGTTAGGGTACCTCCCATACAAAATTAATATTAGGCCTATGCGTCTCCCTGTCTGTTGAAAACCGGATAGCGTCGAAACAAATCAACCTACGCAATTGAAATTCAGTGAGAGGACTTACTTTTATGGTCGTCAGGTTGATATTAAAATTGGGCTATGTCGGTCAACTAGTTCTGGTACCTCCCATACAAAAACCAGTTTTTCATTTCTTTTATGCAGTGGAGGGTATCAATGCATCGGCCAGGCCGATGATAACACTTTTACTTGTTTTGCTTTAATTTACTGCATTATTTGAGTTATTTATTTGGAAAGATATAAGGTCCACGATTGGATCGCTCGAAAGTTTCTCATTATAAAAAAAATTTCTGATTGAAAAGTTCGCCTACACAACGAACTATATCTCGATATGCTCCCGTCGATACTGTTCGGAAATATTTTTCTATTGCTCTATGTTTATGTTTAAATGTTAAGTTCGTTATTTTTCGCGCATTACTAATATTATATACGTCTAAGTTATCTTTATATTTATTTGTTTTGTTCGTTATTGCCAAACACAAACATCATACCTTAAAGTTACTAATTCACCACACATAACATTACTAGTACTGCTTTGCTTTACTGTATAGTCTCTGAAGTTCGAAGTTTATGTAAAAAAATGTTTAGAATTACGGTATGATCTAACCCGCAGTGGTCAAGATCGATTTCTCGGTCACTTGGATTTCGACCACAGAAGAGCTAAGTACCAATAAAACATTGACGCATTTGTATTGGTATTATAATTTTTGTTTTACGTATGTAATTACATTTGCTTCGCTCAAGTGCTGGTCCTTCAGAGTGATTTTCCTCAGAAAATCAACACCGCTTGGTATATTCGTAAACAGATACCAACCTTTAACTTCTTTAAATACTTTCTGGATCCATCTGTACAATGACCTTACTAGGAGGCTATGCTATATAGAAACAAAGTGAACAACTGGGTCGCATGAAACTTTCCTTATCAAAGCAAATACCACCAGTATTTAACGCAAAACCTACTTTTTTATTCTTTAAGTTATCTTCGCGGTCTTCAATAAATTCCATCAAAACGATTCGTAGGTGTCTAATTACTTCTGATAAACCCCTGGAAATTCTAGGATATTTCTAATAAATCGTTTGGTAGTGAACTAAGTTCCAGTGAATTTATTTTGTACTTTTATATATTGTATCCAATTCAATCGAATCTACAGTTTATCTCTTTAAACTGTGCTGCTAAATATATTTTTATAAATAAATTGGAGAATTTGTTACGACTCTTGCAAAAACTTAAATCAACTTTATGCATCGAATAGTAAACCACCCCAACCGAAACAATATTTATTTCACCTAATTTTTATGTACTTAGCAAAAAAAATTTATTTTGTAAATATATTTATCCACTTTCACTGTACCGTTCACTGGTGCATAAAAGTGAATCACATACAGAGTAAACAGCTTTCATTTATAATGCAGAACGCAAGCTAAAATGTTCGTACCACTTTTAGCACCCCACACTTACGTAGTATCTGCCTTCAAAATACTCGAGGTGTCCGTGTCAGCAGTAGAAATTTCCACCGCAGAAATATGTTTACATGAGAGTTTCATGTTGAGTCCTCGTGTACATATTTTATGACGGCGTGTCATACCTACCTGCCAACCCTTGTAGTAAAAAGAGAAATTCCTAAGTCTGTTCTCTATTATAACATTATTTATTGGTTGGCTCTTTGAATCGCATTGCAAGTGTTATTTTGGTAGTTTTTTTTTTTTGTTATTATGGAAACAGGGAAGCCACCGTTTTAAGTTGCATTTATCAGGAAATTACACACGTGGGTGTAACAACAGCCGGTGGATATATGTCTGAGATCACGGCATGCCATCCGACAATTAATCATATTAAGGTCACTGTCCTCATTACTGACTTGATTGTGGCTGAGCAGAAGAAACTTAATTTAAATATATATGCCAACCATCACACCAGGGGCACATCAGTGAATCTCAATTCAACAAACCGCATTAAAATCCGAATCTATCTCAATTTGTACCCAAAATGACTGCGATGCTGCCTTTGTCGTCTGCTCTGTGGACCATTAAGCATCAAGGATGAACAAAACACGCAAATAAACTCAGTCAGTATGAAAAATTGATCCAGTTCTGACCTACTTTCGACTACAACTAGATGTAGACTCTTGTGTCATTAGCCGGCGCCAGATTGTTGACCGAATACACTATCGCAAGGACTGATGTTTTTGTTTATTTATCTCAAACATGGAATCTGAAAATATTTTGCAGAGCCACGAGCAGCAGTTATAAAGGGGGTGAACGACATATTTTGTATGCTCAAAATGAAAGTCCAAATTAAATTATAAAGAGGGTTGCTTTTTAAACTACCTTCTAATAATGTGTTTGCAAGGGAAACACTCCAAAATGGAAGGCGTTAACGATGCAATTATATAAAGGACATTATCATTAATTTAAACGTTTTTAGCTCTTGGGACGGCCTGTTGAATCCAAGTCGTTATGCACGGATGTAACTACCTCGATCGTAATGTGTGCATTTTAACGACTATAGACTTGATATAGACATTGAAATGGCTGTCCTTAAATAGCGGCATTACCAGTGAGGTAGATTACACTTTCCTAGGCACTTTTAAAGATCTTATGGTTTGGCAACAAAATCAAAAGAAATCACTGCAATCTTTCTAAAATTGAATTGTCTTTGAGTTAAGTTGGTGGCGCGAATCTCAACTTCTGAAGCCCATTCCAGCCAAAAAAAATCGTCTGAAACCATAACAGTTTAAGCCAATAGCTTGCGCGGTGTTTTTTCAGTCACTCAAATGCTGAAAAAAAAATAGAAAGAAAATTTACGCCCATCGTTCATTACACAACCAAATGCACTGTAGACATACTAAAACTGAAGGCTCCCTAAACCGCCTCCCAAGGTATTACCACCGAACTACAATAACCTTAGTTACAGGCAGCGTAGAAGCGGAGCTTCAAATAATTCCACACTGTCCTTGATTTGACTTTGTCATTTAATTTTTATTTTTAAGCTTTCGTTTATTTTTTTCTTGTTATATACTTTTTTTGGTATAATTTTATTTTTCAATTACAATTTTACTTTAGCTGGGATACGTTGTTTATTTGTTTTTCAAATTATTTTGCAAAAGGAATTGTCTCAGGATTTCAGAAGCACATAGAAGCAGGCTCTGTGGTCAGCAGCAGCAAAATCAGTTCTAACCGTCAATATGAGTCCTTGCAGTCAAACTACATGGACATTGATTTTACGCCACCAGCTTTTTCTTGAATATTGCCCGGAATACGATTATTCTTGTTGAATAAAAATGTATAATATTTCGCAAAATCATCAACTCCATTCACATTCACATAAGTCATACTTTGCCTGCTAAAAAGGACACCACCCTATGCCGATAATCCCTACATCGCTCTGAGCGCTTAATTATTTAATAAAAAGTCAATATCCGCCCTCTAACTAATTTATACCACCCAATTTGTTGGACTACTGTTCCCTTCATAGTACCAGAGTCAAAAAGAACCGGATATTTGGTTTTCGTGCCATATTGATAAAATCTGAATATCCTTCCTGTGACACAGTGTTCAATGTCCATGTCCGGATTTAATGGAAAAGTTGAAACCGTGTCGCACCGTTGCACATTTCAAAAATACATCCCCCACCGCAAGCAAATTCGCCCATTTTGTCATTGATTATCAAAAGTCCTTGCAGTGGCAATAGCTATATATGCCAACTTCATCAGACAACTCAAGTAAATAATTAGGAAAAGTTGACCGAGCACACCACTCCGGCGCACAAAGATTAATTAATAAACTTTGCAAATAAAACCGCACTTACCCCAATGAGCAGAGTGCGAGTCAAATTGTGTCCCTGAACACCAATCAGGTGGAAAACTCTCGTTGGAACTCTATTAGGCTAGACCTTCGGCACGTTTAAGTGGGTGTTAATTTTCTGTATGAACGGTATACTCTTTAAGCGTGGCGTAAATATTTTCTTGGGTGTTGATTATGAAATGCTGTGTACAATGAGTTTAAAGGGCCACCCCTTAGAGGGGGGATTAGCATATCTTGACACTAAAACGGTGGAATGCAGTGGTGGCGTTTTAATCAATTTGAAACCCCATTTCAGCAACGCCTTTGATGTGTATATACGGGATATATTGAGCACTACGGCCCTTAGGCCTACAACATTCACGTTGCAACCCTTACCCTCACCATATGGTTACACTCAATATAACCCACATCGTTTCCAATCAGGTTGCGTATTTTCGCAGTAAAACCAATTAGGCTGATCTGCAGGATGAAATTAAGCATTCGATGCGTGACATCGAAATTCACCCGCACAGAGGCAAAGAGCGTGCCATTGGATACAAGGTTCGATTCAGTAAAGCTGTCGATGCCGCAAAAGTCAATAAAGACCCGCAGTTCGTTTGTGCTCAGGTTTTCTTTTTTTTTTTGGGAATCAAATGACCTTTTGCCAGTGGGCCGGCTGCTCATCCGTGTAGAATTAAGTGGCTTAGTGAGCTCGAAGGGGATTACAATTCACATACAGATGTCAGAGCACAGCTTGTTGCGTGGAGCTGAGTTAAATCGATTGAGTGCACCAAATTGGACTGCTCTAGTCAAATGGGCAGCAAACTCAAAACTGAAGTTATACACATTAAAATGTGACTCTGTGTGGTCCATTATCATTTCGGGAGACAAGAGCTCTCTCTCTCTCATTTCCTTGATTTCACTTTCAAAAATCCTTGTAGACAAGATGAAACCAGCATTTCATCAGATGGTAAGCATTTGTGGGTCTGCTTCGGAAGGGAGCAGCACTCCCCAAACGGATGCAAGTTAAGATGCTGGCCTAGTCAAATAATCCTATGACGTAAACATGGAAAGTCAATAAATCTCGGAGAGGTAAATATACCCAACAGTACAATGTACAAGAGGGAATGCTGCTATTTCCTTGTCGACATTTTGGTACCTCCCATAATGATTTGTGGGATACGTTTTTGAAATAGACGAATTGGAGTTAGTTGGATGTTAACCTGGCTGGGGAAAAGCTTTTAGGGATAAATTTAAAGAAGTGACGTAAATAGATGAGGGTTTAAAGGTGATGATCAAATTTTTATAATCAATTTTACATGAATTTGATATACAATTTTATTTAAATACGAAATACAATCAGACATCTGAGCTCTTAATCACACCAAAGCTTCACCACAACCGGTCTAAGTGTCAATGTTTGAAAATGACTGATACGAAGAGGAAATCCCAAATGTTAAACGTTTGACACAAAATATTTTTCGACCTTAAGTTCCAAAATTAAAGTGCTTTCGGTCTCTGATGAATGGAAAATAATTTAGTTTTGAAAGGTATGCTCAATAAAAAAAAACAGAAGTTAGAACAGCACAAGTTAGAAAATATCGTCAAATATTGTCAGAGAAAAAAACACGGTAGAGTAGAGTACCCAAATGTTAAAGCCAAAATTCGAACTGCTTGTGCTTGAGTTGTAAAAATTTCTGAAGGTAGGTTTATCATTGGACATAAAGGAAATAAAGAAGGCTAGTCCAATACTTTCCCCATTTAGCTAAAACACAATTTTTTGACTACGAAACTAAACTAAACAGCCAGCAGCTAACGTTTAAAGAGCCTGCTCCGCTTTAGCAGTAGGGTGCAGAAATTCCTTTACGAGACAGCAGGTTTCTTTTTTTTTATATGCGTGATCTGGGAAACACATAGTTTTCACAGCACACGAGGAACGGGAACGTAACCTATTTTCCCCACTCTTCGGCAGAATATACATCATGTCACCAAAGTACCAAAAGAAAAAAATTCGACAGCGATCATTCGACGATTCATCAACCATCAAATCATACCTGAAATACAAAATACAAGTCTCTGACCCAGCACACACAAAAAGGAGTGACTAGTGTAATAACTAAATCATAAAAATTTACTTAATTATCATAATTACACATAAATTCTCTAACTGTGCTTTAACTTAAAATCTACTTGGATGATTATAAATTCTATCTTATTTCTAAATTGCATTCAATAAAGCAAACAGTAACCTACAAAAGGAAATATTTAACATACCTAGCCTAAGAAGAGATTTCATTAATATAATCTACAACTAAATTAAAAACAGAATTGGAACTTTGTGCACAAATTTCGACGCTGGATATTTATAAGTGAGTGCAAACATTATTATTCTTTATTTATCATTTCTTTGGCTAAATACATTATCAAAAAAAAAATTAATTATAAATTATAACATATCAGAACATAGATACCATTTTCTCTCAATGAATTGTAACCAGGATATAAGACATATCATTTATTACACTGGAATCTTTGCGCCAGACTTTAGAATTTTCAATTATCGTTCAGCTAGAATAGTAATCAATATTCGTTTCACTATAAATAATTTTACGTTCGTTATAAAAGCTTTTTTTTACAGTCATAAATCTACTTTTCGAACGATTATCTTGAATTGATCAAAAATAAAACAATTATGTGCTAAGTTACTAAACCGTAGTTGAGATGGGTCTTTATTGAAGTGTGTGTGATGTTAATTAGGGACGAACCCATCAGAATTTGAGGAGGGATACGTCAAAGGAGCAGTGGCAACGGCCATTCTCAAGGGGAGGGTTCTTCGGGATAAAACTACAGCTACCATTGTTGATAAGCATTCATTTACCTTCATTCTTATTTCAATTCTTTCTCTGTCCCGGTTCTTCACTCCTTTGTGTGCAAGGATCGCTTCCTGAAACGCAATTTCCACAATTTTCTTTTCCGTTCATTCTGTAAATCAAATAACAGCAATGTGGGTTATTTTTTTTTTTTGTCCTTGTTGTTTCCTTTTTTTTGATGGCACGATAAATTTCGATAGCTAAGGGTAACAAGCAGCAAGATCCTACCCCACCGTCGAGCGAACGCCGTGCAACCGCAAGCGTGCCTATAGCTGCTTCGTGTAAAAGATCATATCACCGATTTTCTTTTGTAATTGCTGTGAACAATTATCTCACACCGCCTTGAAATGCTACAGCATTTTTCGAACATACGTATAAATGAAGTAACCATACAAAAATCAAAAATCTATTGACTGTCAATAAGTTCATAGAGTTTATAAATGTGGCTACAAAATAAACGTCAGCTTTTTTATCCTTTTTTTCGCAGAATATAGCTTATCACTAGCTCATAAGATATTATATCTTAAAGTGTATATTACAAGCTAAATAAATAAATGAAAAAATGAAATGAAAGTGTTATATATTGAAAAATTTTAAAGTAAAACTTTTTTATTGTTCGAAACGAAACGAAAACTCGAAACTCAGATCAAACGAGAAAAGCTCCAGGAAATTGTAGGGCTTAGCCCGTGTTACGGGCCAGCTCTGGCTGAATGTCTTATTTGACAGTAATACAAGCTCAGATAGAACGAGACTGGCAGAGGAACAACACGGCGACAGGCTAGCAGTGGGGAAAGGAAGAGCTGCAAAGAGAGCATCATTAAATAGTGTAAAGATTATCTGGAAGTGTAAATTATGTCTAAATGAAAGTTCTAGTTGTGAAAAGTATTAAAAAGTCGACAGCGTGTTTTAAACAATTTATGATAACTTATTCAACAAAAGATTTGCAATGTGCCAACAAATCTCTCAAAGTAAAGTATTCCACCCGTCCATTCCTAGTTGTTGCCGAACATTTTTGCTACCAATTCCGTTAATACCACCCACAAGATAAGTAACAAAATAATGCCTCAACTAGCCTAAGATTTTTATTTTCTAAACAGCAGTATAGCCTCTCCCTAGTTACCGAAACTGCTGTCGTTGCATATAGGGAAGAAAGAACACTACATACAGTGCCTACACCCACTCAATAAATTACTTCAACTAAATTTATCGACTATTTCGCACTATCCTACTATTGATCCCTTGAACGGTGAAAGGAACTCCATATATCGCAATATATGCATTATCAACACCACTTTTACTGCAAAAGCAATAAATCTACATCGCTTTAAACTCAATCGACTGCTTCAGCTTTCCATGTATGGAAGGTTGCTACTTATTTTTGTGGCACACTTTTTATGTAAAGCCTTGCACCAATTTCAGAAATCTACGATATATTCCATGATTGCGCATAGTGGTATTTTAGGCATTACTTCTTTCTTTAGAATCTACCTGCATCTCTGGTATAAATGTTTTCTTCCATCTGTGCTAAAACAAATTATGTTTTTTTTTTGGCTTACACAGCGAATGAGCACTTATCGAGTTTTGCTATCTTAGATGATGTACAGCGGATGACAAAATTTAAATGCATCCCATCCAGTTTGGATGACTGATCTAGATAACGCCGAATCTACTTGTAAATGGGAGGTAAAGAATCCAAGTACTTGCTTTAGCCCCCAAAAAGGATCTAGTTGTCCCTAAAACACTTATTTTTATTTGTTTACCACATAAAACTTTTATTTAAATTCACACAACTTGGCTAAAGATGACACTTTTTTTTAAAGAGTGTACTGCAAGTATAATTCGTTTAAGGGTATTTTTATCTGGCTGCCATACCACGCAACCAGAGCATGCTTTATTTTAAATTGATTTTTCATTTCCTGTCGTACTGTTCGACGTGTAATTAAAGCAGTCGTTTATTAAGTTTGACATCATTTACAGAAAACAGCACAAACGTCAACCTTTGCAAAGTTTATTCAATTACTCGTATGTCTTTCGTTGCATTATTTCATTCGATTTGACTTAAAAAAAATTCGATTCGAAATAAAATGTACCTGATATTTTCTCCGGCACGGCTCACGTTTTGAATTAACTCGCCAATTGTTTTAAGTGGACATTGGGATAAATAACTATTTAATAATATTTAATAATTTTTCATAAAATAATCTCATTAAAAAAAAAGACTGCTTTTAATATGTCGACTTTCGGCCCTACCCGTCTACCCGTGGTTACGAAATGTATCACTAACCGGATCAGCATTTCAAGGAATTTCAAATATTACAGGTACAGTTGGTAATTTAATCCAACAATTTGTAATTTTTACAAAGCCAAAAATAGGCACTCGTTCAATATGCGTTTATAAGAATCAAAAGCGATGTATTCCACATTTTCAAAAAATCTCTTTCTTTTGATGTTTTCGTTAGTTTAAAAAGCCAAAGTTGAATATTTGGCCAACAATCAAAACCTATAATATTATGTATTCCTTATTTCATTCCCTAGTTAAAATCAAAATCAAGGCTATCGGCAGTTCCGAGGGAAAAAAGTTCCGCCCGAAAATTTGTTGTTCCATGGAAAGTATTCCTCGTATCGTGAATCTCCATCGGAATTTGTTTCCCTCGGTATTTTCGAAGTTATGTTCGAAGGCGTTGACAGTTGTCAATCGCAATTAATTCAATTATAATTTAAGCTCATATTTGAGGAGATTTTGGTGATATATTTCTTTAAATGTTATTAATTTATCCTTATTTTAGTAATCTCGTTCGATGTAGCGAAGTAATATAAGGTGTGTTTTTTTAGCTTCGTTCTCAGCAAAGCAAAGTAAAGTAGGGTTTGACGATTTTGTGTTTTGTTCTTATTTCTTCTACATAAATAATACCTAATATTTAAAGATATTGGTCTATGTACACTGAATAGAAGGCCTAAAGTAAACGTTTTCTGTTTTCTACCGAAGAGAATCTTTCAAAACGCATCTTTTCCAAATATTTCCTTTCAAAACAAATCTATTCCAAAATCGATTCGCAAATATTAACAAGATGACTTACGGTTCTATAGTAATTTTTTTTTCAAAAAGTTGAAAAATCTGTGTAAAAATATCAAATCAAAACTGTTTTTAATTATTCGACGGCAACGATTTAAAAAACATTTCTTTCTTTAATATCTCAAAATTAGTAATTGTTTTTGATCCTGATAAACAGAATCAGAAGAAAGTTGCCAAAAGTGAGTAGGTTGAAAAATTTAGACAGCAATCACATCAGTGCCTTAAACACGAGCATCAAAAACTGGCATCGAACATATTTATTTCGTCCCAATCAAATTTACATAACTTTCTGCTGTTCTTGGACAGTAGCCTCAAGGCTTGGATAGTGATTCTTCCGACTCCCTCTAGTAATGATTAAAATGTTGAGATAAATTAACGAGCTTGTGCCTTTGGATACATTTACTTTTACCAGCAAACTTTCGAAGCGGAAATTACTTTAAGTACGGAAATTAATTCCACCTTGCCCCTGAATGATGGTGCACAGTTAAAGTAGCACGGCAGCGGCACAGTTCTTGCGTTTACTGTATCTAAAGAGATTGCGATTTCGCCCATAGTTTGTTGTTTAAAAAACTATCGTTTTTTTTTCAAAATGAGTCATACATATGCGGAAATTAATTATCTGGGAAAAGTGAGAGTAAATAAAATTGACCCCACACTTGACAAGCGCTCTCTTTTACAAACTCCTTAAGACAAGCAAACTTTGAAGCATAATTCATTATAAATACTTCCAAGAAGCCTGCCTTACCACTTACCACAATTTGAGTGCAGACCTAAAACATCTCTGCAAATATCTCGCAAAAGATATATTTCCAGAAAGCGAGCAACAAGAACATACAAATTTAATTTCCACTGCAAAGATACTCCAATGAATAAGATATACATGCGTGCGAGGAGAATATCCTGTTGTATTACATTGAAATTCAAGCACCAAATGATATAACAAGATTTTCACGAAGAATCAATAAAATTAACAGCAACCACTAACCACGTACTTCATTTACTTTTTTTTCTTCTACATTTATATTTAGTTATCGCTCTGGGTGGTAGCTGAATAAAGTTTCGCTCATATTGCATACATCAGTGGCGGTTAATGTGCTCTGAATAATAATCCTCTAGGAAGTATTAACACGAAAATTATATTAAAACTTTTCGTTTAATGAAATTACTTGAAAACTGTATTATCCTGTTGGAATCGTTTGAGAGGATTTCAGAGAAATCACCTTCTTCTGTGCTCGTGAAGTGTTGGCTGCCAAAGGCGGTTTAGTTAAATGTTCTTTTGGAATATGAGAGCATTTTTCTTTAATTACCAGAATTTTAGTTTGATGTTCTAATAGTTGGAAAAAATGGCATAATTGCATTTGCGTCCTTACAGTCTCTAGAAAATATATTTTTTTATTGAATAGGACAACTGGGTCACAGCTCAAATGAATTAAAATAGTTGCAACCATGTCAGGCATATTTGTCATATTGTAGGTTCAGGGACGTTCAAGCTAACTCAGAGGAATGGATTTTTTTTTGTGTTTGTACCCAATCGAAAATTTCTAATAAATTCAGAAACGCGAGGGTATAATAATTAATTTAGCCGATGGCTACACATTTTTTATCGTACTGATTGCGGCAATAAAGGGTTTTCCAATAAGAGGTGTTATTTTGGTATTCAAAGATAAATGTTATTTTTTGAGATAAATGATCGCATGTTTATTTCATAATAAAGAGGAAGGTATGCCGTTAATAATGAAAAACAACATCAGCCAAATGGCCACCACGAGCACGCATACAGGACCATATCCCTCTCATGAAATTTTCCATAGCCAAATCGCAAAGTGGCTGCCCTATGTCCTCGATAGCCTCACGAATTTTATCTTTGAGGTCTTGATTCGACGCTGGGCTGTTGGCGTAGACCTTATCTTTCACGTGGCCCCAAAAAAAGAAGTCGCAAGGTATTAAATCACAAGATCTCTGTGGCCAATTGTGATCACCCATTCGAGAGATAACACGGTCCGGAATTCCGGATCATTTTCGTGCATTTCAAGGACCCAATCAGCAAAGACACGACGTTGTTGATGATCGGCGGGCTTGAGTTCTTGTGTTTACTGAACTTTATAAGCCTTAAGACCCACGTCTTTGTGCAAAATACGGTGTAATGTGGAATGCCCAACAGTGGCGTGGCGTTCATATAACCTGATTTCTACCGACTTCCCTTTTTAAATCTCCACCAGTCAACACTAGGTATCTATCTACCAAAAACGAAATATACCTACATGAAACACAAATGAATTGTAATACTCACAAAATGGTACACACGCATAAGCCATCAAATAAATATTGTGTGTCATCGTCATCGTCTCGTCACTACCAGCGCTGCCCCACAAAGAGGTTGAAAATGTAGTACGGGGGCTTTTAAAATGTAGTACAATGTAGTACAATTTGAAAAAAAAAAAAACAAATAAAAACACGAATAATTACTTTATACTGATTTTTTTAAGTAAATAAACATGAATTCATAACTAAACAATTAAGAAAAAAATTAAAAACGGAATAAATTTAATATGTGTTAATAGTACTTCTCTTTTGGCACTGTTCTAAAATATCTTTTCATCGTTGCATAAATTGATTGTCCTCGTCCACTCGATCCCTATAAATGTCTAAAATAATGCAGACGCAGAGCAAATGCAAATGACAATGACAAATAACTTGAGCTTAGTACTATACTAGTAGATAAACGTGGAAGTAAAACTGGAAAATTGGAAATGCTAATTGAGTTGAGTCTGCTGCGTTTATATACAGAAGTCAGTTGGTAGTAACAACAAGCGTTGGGAAAAAATATAATTTAATAATTTATTTATTATTCTTTTTGAAGTGTGAGAAATTGTAGTACAAAGTACGCAATTAGTAATTGTACGTACTCACTTTTTTGACCAAAAAAACGTAGTACACACGCTACAATTGTAACAAGGGGGCAGCGCTGGTCACGACAAAGCGAAGGGTACCCAAAATATGTCGGGTTATTAAAGCTCTCACTTGATAGTTGATTTTCAGAGAATATTTGCTTGTTATCTCTTTTTTTCTTGCCTGAGCACTGTTTCTGACCTCTTTGTTCAACACCCACTTGGTTATGTAGAAAATAACGCGCTTTTCTTCGAGTTATTCTCAGTTCGCACTGAGTGCTGACTGCTGACGCTGAGTAAACCGCTTGGTTATAATATGAACAAAATAACACGCTTTTCTTCGAGTTATTCAATTTTCTTTTACTTCTTCTCTTCTTATTGTGTCTTGTGTGGATAATTGCAGGTACCATGTTGAGGTAGGTAGGGTGATGTGGAAAGCAAATGAACAATGTACGATTTTGTTTCAAGGTACACAGTTGTAGAGTTTTATACATTTGGACGTAATCAATTTTGCTTCGACTTCCCATTTGCAAATGTTCACGCCACGCCACTGATGCCCAATTCCAAAGAACGACGAGGAATGGACAAACCTGGATTTCTTCAACACTTTGGGCTACAGCAACAATATTCTCAGTTGTTCTTGAACGACGTGCACAGGTTTTATTCTTCACATCACTAACTTGTCCCAACAGCTCGAACTACCAATTACGAACTTTCCTACCAATTTCTGTATTGCGGTCCGACAAGGTGCTTCACGACGACCAAAAAATGCTTTAGTTTTGCGAACTGTGACTGCAAGATTTTCACCATTTTTGTAGTGAATTTTAATAGTTTCAATGCGTTGTTGAAGCGTGTATCGTTCCATTTTTAGTAATGGCGTAGTTTCTACTTGTCAAATGTCAAAGAATAAAAGCTTCAAAAGTGACAGCTACCGAAATAGCGGGTCGTTCACAAAAACCACCTCTCATTGGAAAACGCTTTATTTGTAAAACTGAAATTTAAAAAAAATGAAAGGTGAAGCTTTATAGAAGTAAAGCATTTTTATTGACGTTACAAATTAACAAACTCTTTGAACTTAAAAAAGTCATTTCATTTATATTCAAAAAATTCAGCAAAATCATATTTTTAACAAAGCAAACCCCTCAAAAAAATGCATATTTATAAACTACTGAGGATATAACATGCCATATGACGACAGATGAAACAAATTACAGCACCATTCAGAGTAACCCAAAAAGCGACCTTGTAAGACCGTTGGCGATGGAGTCATTTAAAAAATGTAGAACAGGGGGCAGATTCCGTATAACAATAATCGTCGGGACGATATAGTTTTTGAAACTTTGATGACCATAAGGAGTTCTATCTTTAGCACTTAGTTGCTTCTTTTGGAGGTCTATCGTTTCGACGATAATCGTCTAAAAATTACGGAATGCGTGCCCAGGATTATCGGGATTCCATTCAAACTCATTTTGGTTCACATAAGTTACTGATTTACATTGTTTTCGTTCCTGAATGAATTTCCGGAGATGCAAACCACAAAATCACTAACTTTACTACTTCTAATATCCGATAACTCCAGTAACATGATTTACTGATTGATGTCCGAAATAAGTGCATTACTGGGACGTCAACTATAATTTCCCTTACATCATTCTCTTACGAAAATTCTATTATCCTGGTTATATGATAGTTCTACATGTTTCTAATTTAATTGTTATCGTTTGTTGTGCTCACTGCGGGAATGGTGGTTGTTAATATAGAGACTTCTGAGGGCATAATTCAATAAGATTTTCCTTGAATTGTGTTTAAAGTAAAGCAATGACACGAACATGCAACGATTCTTCTTTGAAATGGAACTAGTTCCTGGAACTATGTTATTCCATTAAGCAATATAATTTTTGACTTAAATGAAAAGGAATAGAAAGGATTGAACAAGAGAACTCCTATCATGTACGTACCATCACACCATTCTGTGTGTCTCCTGTGCCCCATTATCCTTGAAGAGTCTGAGCTCTTATTGATTTACTTTCGCACATTTGCTCTACAATCTATTTTAGTATTTTGGGTATTGTAAACTTTCGAAAGATTACTTTTGTGCAATGCAATTGTATAAAAATGTATTCGCTTTAGTTTTCAATTTCTATTGGTTAGATCCTCTTATAGCGGAAAAGTTCTTTCATTTGCCAAAGCTCTGCTTATTGGTTTTTGTTCCCAAATAACTTTTTAATACAATTAAGTAAGCTCAAGTACAACATTCTCCGTCATTTTCTGACGAAGAGATGTTCTCCTAAGAGGATTAAGTCTTTTGTGCGATACTGCGTGGATGAAGTTTTTTCTGTTTTAAAATTAAACTTCTTCCAGCTAAATAGCCGATATTAGACAATGTTTGAATTTTTTTTTATAAAGTCCCCACACTCCATTCAATCCATCACATTATAAGCACATAAAAACACAAGTCAGGTGTGACAAATTATGTATCTTGTGTAAGCCCAAAGTAAGGACATGCCTCATGTGTACATTCTGCTATAGCCTATTGGTATCCTTCTACAGATTAATCAAGCTGTGAAATTGATAGCCCGGTTCATATGAAATTGGTATATTTACAATGGATTTTCCTGTTGTACATCAACAACTGCAAACATGACAATCTCAAGTTCCACTGAACTCGTATCGGCTACGAAATGATGTCAAAATATTTACTGTCAATAACGTCAATGGAGCAGGAGATACTGGAGTCGAATCCGACGGTTTTTATCAAGATTCAGTAGTGACATTGCCAGGCATATTAACTTCGAATGTAGGTCAAAACCGAAAAATCGTGATGGGAGCGTATTTGGGTTTTGATTGAATAGGAGAAGTAATGAAAATCAATGGAAACAGCAACGGGGCATCGAAACAAAAGTTTAATTTACAAACAAAAATTGTCTTAAAAGTCCCTAAAACTACTCCGAAATAAACGCAAAAAAAGACCTTCTGAATAAGACACCGAAAATCGTCAAAAAAAAACTAGAAACAGCATCGAAAAGTGCTCCCAAAACATGCTCTGAACTATAACAGAAAAAGCGGACCAAAAAAGACCACAAAATGCTGAGAAATATCCCAGAGAAAAACTCTTAAAAAAAATTGTTAAAGATATGATCGAAAAGCGTTTGATAATACACCAAAAGATTAGTGAAAAAGTACTCCCAATTGGTGAATGGAAAGCGGTCAATGAAACGCTAACATTACGCCCCACAAAATGTACCCTCAAATTGCCCTAAAAATATCCCGGCAGTGTTTCCTATTTCAAAAAGTAACTTCCAAAAAATATATCAATGATTCAAGGTAAAAGCACCAATTTTGGAGGGACAATCTTAAAAAAAGCAGCAAAAATCAAACATCGTTGTGCAGCTTATATTCCAATAACAAAAACTCTGACTTAAAATGAAAAAGTATTTCCTTTACAAACAGATTTCAAAGTGTTTCTATAAAAGAAAATAGACTATCGAACAAAAATTGAATGCATTATAAAAGGTTTTCCAATAAGAGATGTTATTTTGCTTCCAAAGAAAAATGCCATGTTTTGAGATAAATGATCGGATGTTTATTTCATAATAAAGAGGAAGGTATGCCGTTAATAATGAAAAACAACATCAGCCAAATGGCCACCACGAGCACGCATATAGGATTATATCCTTTTCATGAAATTTTCCATAATCAAATCGCAAAGTGGCTGCCCTACGTCCTCGATAGCCTCACGAATTTTATCTTTGAAGTCTTGAATCGACGCTGGGCTGTTGGCGTAGACCAGGCCATCTTTCACGTGGCCCCAAAAAAAAGAAGTCGCAAGGTTTTAAATCACACGATCTCGTTGGTTTTTGTAGTGAATTTTAATAATTTCAATGCGTTGTTGAAGCGTGTGTCGTTCCATTTTTAGTAATGGCGTAGTTTCTACTTGTCAAATGTCAAAGAATAAAAGCTTCAAAAGTGACAGCTACCGAAATAGCGGGTCATTCACAATAACACCTCTTATTGGAAAACCCTTTTCTTAATTTTAAGCACTTTGAAAAGTCTGAGTTTTTGTTATTGGATTTCTGTTTTTTTTTTTTTCTATTTGTTTCATGTGAAAATAAATGAAAATTTCACTCAGAGGAATAAAAGGGGGACCGTTTTTTCGAATTTAGGGGAAAATTAATGCTTGTGCTCATAAAAAAAGGGAAAAACGGCCTTTAAAATCTTGGAACACTGGGCTGAATATGTCCAAAAAATGCGTTAGAAAACACAGTTTTGAAAAACATTCCAAAAGACTCATCGAAAATGTCCAAAACCGCTCTAAAAAACTCCACAAAGTAACACCAAAAATAGTTCCAAAGTCAATAGGAAAAATTCACAAGTAAAAACCTCTAAGAATTCCATTATACGGCATAAAGAACGCATAAAAATACAGTAAACATTTTTGAATAAACGACTTCCCAAAGAACGCACAAAAATCACACCTAAAAACGTTTAAAAAATACGGTCAGACCCTTGAAAAATGCCGCAAAAAAACTTCTTAAAAAAATAAATGACGACCAGAAAAGCGCCCAAATAACCATAACTGATTTGCTTTTACTATTCAGGAATAACTGAAATAAGAGAAAGTTATTTATACAAAGAAACCCAAAAAAAAACCTAAAATGTCCGACTTTAGGCGTGTTTTTTTGAGCTCCGCTCTCAGCAATGCAAAGTAAAGTATAGAATATTCAGCACGCAATCACAACAACTAATCTGAGTCCTCGAAGTTTCAAGTAGAACGTAGTTGTTGTAATTACGTGCTGAAAATCCTACTTTACTTTACTTTGCTGAGATCGAAGCTCAAAAAACAGGCCTTTTAAAACTTTGTGACACTCTGTAGTTGAATCAAAGCCTACTACTTCCAATGTCATTGGATCAAATTTTTGACACCATCTCTAAAACCATTCGTGCCCCCTTTCCATTTTATCAATCCATTACGCTACAGCCAAACCCAACACCTCGATTTTATTTTTACCTCAACAACAGTGACAAACTGATGACAGCTTGGACAATTTAATATGTGAGCACTCCGATCCGTAAATAAAATGAAAATCCTTGCTTCAAGAGTCACAGTGATAACAAATATAAAAACCAGATGAAATCACCATCGTTGAGGGTTTTGTTTTTAGGATGCAGACAGCAGTTTACCCTTTTTAAATTTATTCGGGACAGTCGACAAAATTTCGTTTAACCCTTGTTATTGTTTGTGTTTCTTTGTAATAGGTATTTTTTTTTTGTGGTTTAAAAGATCACATGGGTTACTTCGTTTCCAGCTAATGTGGTCTAGTCTTCTACTTTGTGGTTGCCTCTTATATAAATATTTCAAATTGAAAGCTTTCAAACAAATTCAATCCCTCCACAAAGTGGGTGAAAGAATAAAGAATAGCGTTGAAAATAGATGTTATATCTTTTGCTATACTATCTAAGGTTCAGTAAAATCTGGATACGTTTTCTTTATAGTATAAAATAAACGATCTTTGTGCACATGGCATTGACCTACTTTATTTCTTACACAGAAGATAAAGGATTGACAAAGGTTATTTGATGATTTGAACTAAATATTAAGAAGTTTTGAATTTGAATAAAAAATGTTGCTACTTAGCATATTTTGTTGAAGGGACGAAAGATTTGACGGGGTGTTGGGTCGAAGGACATCTTGAATGAAGATGGATTATTGTCTGTAATGCAGGTGTCGGTGACCCTGTTCTAGCTGTATTATTGTATCAGCTGTCCATAAAAGTTGTGTATAAATTGCGATACTAATAATCACTTTTAGCATAGACAAATCATAGATAAATCATTGTCTCTGATTTCTAGTATCCAGGCTAAATTGTTCGACCTCAAAATGGCGAAATTTTCCATACAAAATTGTATATTTTGACCAACAAAATATTAAGTGTGAAGGTAAAGAATGATTTTTAGGAAGGCCCAAAAAGTTTTGGCGCCGATAGGGAGAACTTGAATCAGTATGCATAGACCCTCGCAGGGCATAAATGGTCTTCAAAAAATATCAAATCAAATATGAAAGCTTACAAGTTCGTAGTCCTTCTGCTCAATTAATAGATAAACTAACTCATTACAAACAGTATCCAATAAGTGTTTGTATCAGCTATGCAGGTTGAAATTTTGTTATCACATTCGCAACTCTGATAATGACGATGTTGCCTTCGATTTCGATTAGATATCAACTACTTCACAACACAAATACAGGCAAAATAATTGGATTTATTGTTTTATACTCTTGCCCTGGAAATATGTACTCCCACATTTTATAGCCCAGTCGGGTGAATTTATGGCCAAGATAAAATACAATGTGTTGAACAAGATGTTGTAGATATTCCCCTAAAAGTAGGGTACTCACCTCTTTTAATATTATACTGAGAATATCAGCTTTATTTTCTACGGACATCTTTGATTTTCAGATTTAATAGGACTAATGAACGATAATTGTCCTGGTCTTGATATGGAGTTAAAAGTTATACATCGATATTTACTTTTAAGGAATGCCATCAAGGGAAAGCATAGTCCGAAGTTTAAAGTAAACCAACCCTCTGAATCGAGCGAGAATCCACTCTCCGTAGAGGCGAATTTATATCAAACTACACTTCAAAAGATAGTGTAGGTAATGGCTAAAACCAAGACGTTGACTTTCATACATTTGGGAAAATAAAACTCCCAACTTCATCCACAGCATACAACAAACGCATGCTTATCTGCAACTTGAAGCTGTCCAAAGTCCTTTTATTGATTTCCTTCTAGAACTGTTAACATTTCTCCTGATATTTCAAAAGATAGTTGACAATGGACTGCAAGTGATTGCAATTGTATACGCACCATGTGGTGGTGGAAGAAGACATATTTTTTGTTGGTTGTCACATAAAATCATGTGATATTAGGAAACGTATTAGACAGGCACGTTTGCAATTGTGAAATGTGCATTGATTTGCTCTACATGTAGATTTGGTGGATGCATTTTATTGGGTATTGACATTCATTCAATCAATCAAGAGGAAATTGAATTTCGCCAACGGACAGAAGGAAATGCAGAATGGAAATGCATTTATTTTTTCAGCCTGCAATTTTGATAAAGTTAATGAAAATTCAAGCGACGACAGTTCCTATTTTTGTGTTGGCTACAATTTTAGCAAGTTGTTCGCTCATTTATGAATATGTTCAAGCAAATATTGATTTGCAATCAACTGTTGGACAAATAATTTCAAACTCGTAATCTCGCTGGTATGGGAAATCAACTTTTTTAAAGGACATTGCTTTCCTCCTGATGGCTTTTCGAATTCCCTACGTTTTAAATCAATCGCCCATAGCAATGCCTTTTCGATTTTGTCGGGTTCTCAAAAAAATTTTAGCAGTCAATATTTTAACTAGCAAAGCAACTAAAATCGACTGCAAACTTTTCGGTGCTCGAATTGGAATACTTTTTAAAAAATATGTTGCCAAAATCCACACACACACGAAAGTAAGTACACTGTCTACTGAATATATATATACAGGGTGTGTAGTAGGGTCAACTGGGAAGTGACGAAGTGGAAAATTACCTTTTTGGTAAAGCAGCAGGTTGGCACGCTGGCAAGGCTCGACTTAGCTCGCCGGATGGTTGAGGATCTTGCTGCGTTATACCCCCACTAGAACAGAAAAAAAAATTACTCGTGCCAAGAAGGATCCGGGTTAAAAGAAAACAAAACGGTAGTTGGTAATGCGTCCACTAGAACTACAGGAAATTCGATACCATTTTGGATAGCTGGTATTGCGCTATCCTTTGATGACTATCCCTCCCTAAACTGTCAATGGCCTGCGCCATTTTCACCTGTTCGTCCGCGGTCCCTAAATATTCTTGCGAACGATCCCTAATTTATTCTTGAATATACTAATTACGTCTGCTTCATCGCAGTTCGATATAAAAAAACAAACAAATAGTTTTTTTTTTTTTCTTTTTTTTTCTTTATTATTACATAAATATTTATTTATTATTTTAACAGAAGAGGCCGCTGTCCATAGCAAGGCTGCACCTCTTGAGTTAATTGTCGAATTAGAACTGACTTGAATAATATGACTTAATTCTAACGATACCTCGCTTATGATAACATATCTACTTAAACTATCCCACGATTTACCTGTTCGGTTTCGAGTAACCGTACTCGTGTTGGGTAGAGGGGAAAGGGGGCATATCCGTTTAGGATTGCTTTTGCAATGCATGCAGAAATGGCGTGGGAAACCGTTGTGGGATTTACTTTTTGTAATAGGAGGTGTGGGGAAGGAAAATGCCGTTGACCGACAAAATGTCGACTAGGCAAAAAGGCGTATGCCGTTAAATGTAAGGGGAAGTGACGTGTCCGACGTAACTTACTACTTCCCCATCATCTCTCCTTCATGATGTGCGCACATGATGAACTCAGGAATCCCCCTCTCCATGAACACTGATCACTCTTACATAGATAATTATTATGTATTCCTTTTTTTTTGTTTTGCTTAACACTCTAATTTTTTTTCGGTTTCTACTCGTATCTCTTTATTTTTTATATATTTAGTATTTTTTTCCTGCACACTTAGGTAAATATTTAAATATTTATAAGATTAGTGATTAACGCAAAAATTGAATAAGTAACCTAACTAACTGTCGATATCTAAGGAAGACGTGTAATCAATGTCACTGACCACTTTAGATAATACACTATTCGTTGACAGGTTACACTGCACTGGCTATGCTGAGTTGGACAGACAGCGGGTGTTTGCTTTTACTGTATGTCTCAGTCCGTTCTTTTTCGAAGATCATACCATGACACAAGGATGACACAAGGACAGCAGTGGTACGTTCTCTGAGAAGTTTCGACATTATACAGTTATCAATTACATTGAGTGGAGCCGGCATGCAGGAGTTGGCAATATCATCCGTGACGTCGCTGCTGCCAATATGCCCCCGATATCGCCCTTTTGCAATGCACAGGTTCGAGACACTTGTTCGGGTTCGATCGGGGTATTGCTATTAAAATATATGCGCGTGACTATGTAATGTATGCAAAGGGTAACATTATGTGCAATTCTTACCCACAGTATATTGTTCTTCTCGAATAGAAGACTAGAACAATGGTGACCAGATTGTTCGGTGAATAAGTGTTCTTTCTCGTATTTTCAAAAGCGAAAATGATGACCTGGTGTCCTTCTTCCGTAAGAAGCTAAGTTTGCTTGGGATGAGCGTTAAGCCACACAATTTACTGGCGATTACCCCTTTGTGATTGGGATCGGGGTGGTTAAAAGCAGTATCATTGCTAATATCCTCCGACCTGAACGTGGTATAATTATAACGACCGATTTCGATAAATGGAACACCAATATATATTTATTTTTATTTTTTCCCTTACCTCGTTTAAAAGAAAAATGACTGGATATATGAGACAGAGAGTTTGGTTCACGCAAAACGTTGCACAGCAATGGGAAAAGAGGACCGGAAATAGCTGCGCTCTCTTATAAAGCCACGACATCCCGATATTTCTCCCACTATTGCCAATAATACCAAGTCTCATTCTTAACGAAAGCTTAGGCAGATTTCACATTCGCCTAGATCATCATTTTGGGACAAGTTAATTTTCGTATATTACAGGTGGACCAAATACAAGTTTCTTTTTTAAAATGCATTCAAATGAAAAAAATTAAATTTCTGGTGCGCCAAAGATCGATTGTGGCATGGGCTGTGTGGCATGGCGCGCCATCCTGCATGAACCAGATGTCGTCCAAATAATATCTTCAATTTCAGTAAACAAAGAAAGTCGGTTAACATGGCAATGCCCACCGTTAACCGAAACGTTGTTCCCAGCCTGATCTTCGAAGAAAAATGGAGAATGATACCACCTTTCCACAATCCGCACTAAACTGTCACAATCTGTGAGGGTTGTCCACCAGCATACCAGTCCCACGAACTTTTTGCACAAACTTATGTACTTGTGTGGTGGGTACTTCATTTCGGCCCAAAATTCTTTTCAAAAAACACACGGTTTGCTCTACACAGCACTCCATTTGGAAATAATTTTCAGTATTTCCCAACGTTGTTCAAGCGTAAAGCAACTCATTTCTTTCCGCGGAAGTATGACACTAACTTTCTGTCAAGATTTCGAGCGGGAAACACCTGTAAGTGTCAAAACGCAGTATTTTTATAAACAACTGAACGGACTACTGATCTGCAAGCTATTTACATTCCCCAGAGACCCGGTTAATCGATTCCTGTTAAAATCCAACAAAAGCAAGTAGATTCACATATTACACCCGCCATCTACAAAATTCCATTTCATTCGAAATTAAACCCTTCTCAGATGAAGGTTCATGTGTGCACAATAAATGGGGAATGATCCGCCTGGGATTTGTTTACGGAACCCTTGGGGGTAGGTATTATTTCGACATCATACTTCAATACTCTTGAGGTATGTATAATTTGGCATTTCCCACTTGTGACGAGCTCATTAACTCTGGCGCATTCAGTATTCCAAGAAAACGAGCATATCCTTATTGCATTAAATAGTAACGGGGTTTCACGTAGCACAGCATAGTGCGGTACGGCTTTCGACCCACAAGTTCAATTCAAAATTACCACTGCATTCAGGTAATCTTCGCAAAATTGGTTCGCACTACTGAAGCTTCCAATTTACGATCGTATTAGGAAAACATTTAACGTAACATTAAAGCTAACAACTTGCACTTGAAATGATAATGGAAACCCGAATTTATTCCAACACAGTCCATTGTCCATTGGTGGCATCTGTTAAATTGCCAGTTAATAATGGGATTTTATCATTTCATCGGCTTTCGACGTATGTAATAAAGTCCGATTTTCCAATCGATTAGTGGTTAGGGTTATTTGCTTTGGATTTGGTATATGACATCGGGAGAGGATTATCTTTATTGTGGAATCACCGGACAACCTGTGGTTGCCATTGTATCGGTTGAATTTATTTGGCAACTCACAACGAAGACTATTAAATTGTGTTAGTTAAATTCACCGAAGCGCATTATGGGATGGGGCTTTGTATACTTTTATTAGCCACGGGCTTTATTGACTGAATTTAAAACAATGCATCAGGCTGTACTAGAAAGGGGTGAGTTGTTAATTAGAAACATCGGTTTACAGTAAAATGCTAATCAATGGTTTTAGGATGGGGGCACCGATAGGGGTGACTTTTGTTTTGAAAGGTGTATTTAAATGATTGCCTGTCGAAGATAAAAAATGGTTTGTGAAGTATTTGTAGTCGTTGGCTTTTATTTAAAAGTTATTAGAAACCCCCCAAAACCGTTCAAAATGATCTTGCAACCTCTGAAATAAAGAGGAGCTTTGCAATGTGATAAAATACGTGTTTTATCATTTTAACATTGCCAATTGCCATTACCTATCTTTGAATTAAATTTGACAAAAAAAAGGCGGTATGCCAAAAAACACGTATCCAATTATATCCTAGTCGCTATCGACTTGTAAAATTGTAGATAGCCGTTATAAATGGTTAGGAAGTTATAGTCGTTAGGCCCGGTACAGTCCACGACGGATAAGCAACACTAATATAAGAACACTTCGCTTATAAGAAACATTTTTTTTAGATTTTAAGGGTTTTTTTGTATCCGTCGTGGACTGTTGATTCTAAAACTGTGAAACATAATAATTTATATACCTTCTTTGCGTTGGTAATATTTCAAGTGAGGTGCGTTTTAAATTGGTATTGCAGTTCTCATCGTATACAAAAACTGAAAAAAAAATGTTTCTTCGCATATACAAATAACTCGGCTATATTTTTATATGCGAACACGTTCATAAAAAATAAAGTGCCACGGTGTTAACACGCACGTCTATTATCAGCGATTTGTTCTTAATGAGTGTTTCACTTATTCGTCTGTACTATTATACCGACATAGCTTGGGTTGGTGTATTGGATGATTTTCTATATAAATGCGGTGTGTGCATTACATAAAACGACAGAAAATTATACAACGCATTGCTATATGGTCAGGAAGCTAAACAAAAATACCTTCTCGTTTATAAGTTTGAGAATCTTAGCTTCTACATTTAAACAGGCTGCGAGGTCCAGGCATATGATAAAATAAATATAGAGAGAACAAAAACAGTTACTTATTTATGGGGAATTTACAAGTAGCTCTCCATAACCTGCCTTTGAAAGAAGACTTGTCTTAGGACATGGGAACCTTTTAGCTGATGCTGAAATTATTTTAGGTACAGCATTATTGTATAGTGCTTGGTATAGAGTGTCTCACACTGGTATTAATATTTTTGCCATACTCGCAGTCACAAGTCACAAGCCTAATACCAGAGAAACGTCATTTTTGAAATATCCATTAAATCAAATCTGTACTTGATAGACCGCGATACTATTAATCATTTTTAGTGTCCAGGCTAAATTTTTCAAACTCACAATGGTGAAATTCTCCATACAAAATTGCATATTGTGACCTCAAAAATGTATAGTGTGGTGGTCAAAAATGATTATTAGTAAGGCCCAGAGTGTTTCGCGAAGCCCATAGCCCAGGTGGGCTATCTTTTTGGTTCAAAAAAAAAAAACTTGTAGGATAACAAAGACGGTTTATAATAACCAGAGTAGTGTTTTCTTCAAATATTGTTAAAAAGCATACAATTCCCCTTTGAAAACATAATGTTTCAATGCTTTTATTCTGTTTTTTTTTTGCAATTTATTATAAACTGTTCAGTATTTTTTTAACATAATTATGCTACAGCCATACAAAATCTGTTTTGTTTTCCCACAAGGTTTTTAGCTGTCACTTGGTTTCATCTTCTTCTTATTTGCAATGACATTATCGCAAACACTCAATTGATTGAGAAAGTTGTGTTAATTACTGTCAATTCTTTGAGTTTTTTCAATTATGTGTAAAGTATAATTACTTATGAATTTACATTTTCGTTGGGTTTTTCTAACAACGGTATTGGCAAAAGGGTATTTTTGAAAATCGTCGTGGGAAAATCAGTCCGAAAAGTTTTGCATCAATGGATTTTATTTTATTTTTTAAATACCTACAAAGTAAAAAGATAAAGTAACTTCAACCTGTCAATTGCCAAGTCAAAGGCACAGTAAAGACTTCAACGATATTTTTTGTACACTAAGCTCAGCTTTAAACGACCTATTTAAAACTGTGGATGAATGGAATGGACCTACAACTGTATGCCGAAGCCACACAGCTGATTTAAGAAACTTTTCCATTGCAATTATTATACTCGCAGATGTTGGAAAAACCATAAGGTGCAGTGGGGAAAACCATAAGATCAAAATTTAGCTTGTTCGGGGATGAACACTCCTCCAGCACACTAATCACTGGGACACTGCCAGTGACGGGACTTCTACCACGTAAGTGGTATTTCTACCACTTTTTACACTTTCGGAAATTCTACCAACCTGAACTCGAAATCTACCACCTTTTACTCATCCTTATTCGCTAATAATATTTCTTTTGCATTATTGCATTAAATTGAAAATTGTACGCTGCTCCCCTTACTTTTACCCATACACACTCAGCTATCAGTATTTTGCTCTGAGAATTACATCAACAAAAACTTCCTGTCCAGTACACCACTTACTGCGCTAATATTTCATTATTTGACTGTATTTGTGTGAAGGTGTTTTGCTATTATGTTTTGAATTTTTGTGTTTAATGATAGGTTCAATCTATGGCGTATTTTTCTGTAGTTCTTTTTTATATTGATGCGTTTACCTCAAAAACTTTTAATTTTTAAATAAAATCAAGAGCTATAGAAAGTGAAAATGCGTACATTTTTGGTTCCTAAAACAAGCAAAATTTAAATGAATTTTTTTTAATTATGCTTGCATTATTTTAGTGCAACTGCTCCCTCTACATCAACATCTTCTCACGTGCCGCAAAAGTTTGTTTTCTACCACTTTTCTACCGCCGTTTTTTTTGAAGGATATCTACCACGGCTTCGCCTTTCAAATTTTTCAACACAATTATCAAACAAGCAAACAAACATGTAAAATAAGACTGTATCTTTAAAGGACAATGTAGGCATCGGCCGCTTTAACAGATATACAAAATTCTGATGTAATCATATGGACCAGGATATTGTGTGTGTACTAGAAAAATTTTACTTCCACTCCACCAAACCACCGTCCAAAAGATAAACTGATTTTCATGAAAAAATATCTTCTCATTATGTCTTCCATTTGTATTTTATTTATTTATTTTTTTTTTTTGATTTATGAACTTATGTGGCTGACAATATAAAGCCACGCGTGAAAGCGTAAACAAATAAAAGCAACTCAAAATTCGAATAAGACCACTCCGCAAGGGATGGAGTGAATTATTGTAATGAAAGTGAAGCGATTATCTGGGCTTATGCAAATGTGAATTATTTTAAATTGTAGAGGGGAATGGATTTAAATAATTGTGTCACGACATGTCGTGTTCAACATATGGCATGCGTGATAAGGATCGTAATTTATGTCATAAGTGAAATGAGTCTTTTTGATTATTTAATTTTTGCGGCAAACATTACATTTTTAATGGTACGCAAGTCTATCAGTATAAAAGGTGATAGTAACAAAAACAACCTGATGTGAAGAATGGTGATAAAATCAATACAGGTCATGATGATACATCAACTAGGTGCATGCTTCTGTGGAAAGCACTTTAATCCAACAAGCAGGATTATACGAAAATAACCTCCCCCCTACCAGATGACATCATTTTAGCTAATCTATGTAGGTACACCTGATATTCCTCACCGTCACCATTCATCCATGTGGTCTGTATTCCCGAAAAGGCTCTCATAATTTCCTCGTCAGAAATTTACCAAGTTACTTGTTAACCATTCTTTCCGCTGTTTCCACAGCCATTCAAGCGCCAACTGCATTAGGGATAAAATAGGTCATGTATTGTGAATTATAGCAGAGCGGTGGCATCATTGCGGGGGAGCATTATAACACGACTAGCCCACATAATTTATAACGCCTTTTGTATGCACGCATACTCCGGCAGGGTACACTCAAATCCTTGTAGTACCCCGTTTGGAGAGCCGCCAAGGTGTCCTTTTGTTGGAAGAATAATGCAACTAATGTCAGTGTTGTACGTAAGTAGCTTTAAATGGATTTTTCCGGCGAGTTTGTGGAAGTAGTCCTTTTTATCAAAGCAAAGGGTCATATTTTGAATTTCAATTGATCAGAGAGGCTTTACTTCAAATTATTAATTAGCTTAGTTAATTAATGGAGGATGCACTATGCTTGTCGAAAATTTCTTTTTGGTAAGACTTAATGTGCATGGCTGTCCTTGAGACTGCAAAGTGAGACTCTCTTTTGTTGAATAAGATTTCGCTATCGCAGTGAATTCAAGGAGATAAGTACCGCCTCAATGAGATGACAGTTAATAATTAATGACTGTGAACAGATTTATTTTACGGGGAGGAGACAAACTCAAGGCGCGGGAGTCCCAACACAAAGATGCCGTATAATTTGAAATTTCAATGCAAATTCGTTTACACTTACAGAGAACCGTTCAGCGACAAGTTAAGCCTGTAATGTGGGCACTTAAGAAATTATTTTCAAATAATCGGTCGAGAAGTTGTTTACATACTCACCGACATGGTAGACATGATGCTTGTACCTTGAGATGGGATTATGCCACCCTTGAAGAAGGAAGATGTTTTAAGAAATTTCCAAATGAACGTTTAATGAGTAATTATATGAAGATTTATGGTTATGGGATAAAACGGTCGTGGCATCGGACATCAAAATGAAATCAATTATAGTCTTTGATATTGGCCGCAGTCTGTGGAACATTTGAGACCAAAAACGGCAACAAGCAAAGCGCCTTTGAATGCATGAAATGCAATATGATATTTGAAAAGAGGTGTGAGTTAAATTGCCAACTATGTACTAGAACTAATTGGTAAACGAGATGCAAGAACTTTCGACAACCATATCTCGGAACGCAACTGCTTATTAAGTGAAAGAGGTTGTCATCTGTTATTTTCAAGAATGAGACAAGTCAAGATTTGAACCAGGAGCCATCAAAAAATTAGAACGAACGCAACAAACTGTAAAAATAAATATCGAACTTTACAATCACTGAGGGCATGAGATAGTGTCCTAAGCTTAAGTCATCAAAACGCGTCCATGTATTTCTCCGTTCGCCGTCATCTGAACGCAAACACATTTCTATTGTATGAAGTTAAACCACTTATAGTAAGACACCTTTAAAAGTAAGTATTTTTTGGTATATTGTGAAGGACATTCCTTCTTTCTTCTTTAAATATTTTTATTTTAAATATTGATGAAAAGCAAAATTCTGCAGTTTTTGTAAGGCATTTTGGAAAAATTACCTTTTTCAATGATTTTAATGAGTAATTGGGTGAAGAAGAACATTTTAGTTAGCAAAAATCTCTAAAGTAAGTTATAAAAAATTAAAAAGGACTAAAAATTAAAGAGCTCTTTGGTAAAACATTCTTAAAATATAAATTTGAAAGACACATTGAAAAGATGTCCTTTTTTACAAATTCCATGACCTGAAAATAAAACAAACATTTTTTAAGAACATCAGAAAAATGTATCCCTTTTACGGATTTCAACGACCTCTTGTGAGATTTCAATTTTTAAAATTCGCTATACAATCCACAGAAGAGCATTTCGTTTATCCGCAAGTTTATCTTAGAATCCCAGGCGATGCATGCCTCGATTGGAATTGTTGACGTCGCTGTGGATTTTGGTCTAATAAGAAACTGAGCTTCGCAAAAAAAAAACACACGCGGACGAACTAAATGCGAACATATAGACGAACCTCATGCGAATACTTAGAAACATACTGCATTCTTCCTAGAGATCGATATCGTTGAAGTCGCCAAAAAAAAAAACACATGCGGAAGAACTAAATGCGAACATATACACGAACCTCATGCGAATGCTTAAAAGAAATGCTACAACCTTCCTAGAGATCGTTATCGTTGAAGCCGCTGTGATTTTCGGTCAAATAATCAACTGAGCTTCGCCAAAAAAAAACACACGTGGAAGAACTAAATGCGAACATATAGACGAACCTCATGCGAATGCTTAAAAGAAATGCTGCAACCTTTCTAGAGATCGATATCGTTGACGTCACTGTGAATTTCGATTAAATAATCAACTGAACTTCGTCAAAAAAAAAAAAACACACGGGGAAGAACTAAATGCGAACATATAGACGAACCTCATGCGAATGCTTAAAAGAAATTCTACAACCTTCCTAGAAATCGATATCCGAAGTTACGCGTCTAAATAAATCATTCAAAAAGATTTCCTCGAAACCCCTTAAGTGCGATAAGAAAAATGTGTAGATATAATATCTGGGTCAACACTATCAAGCTTCAGATGGTACATATTTGATGCAAACAGCATTGGTCCCACATAAACAAACGCCTCCTCTATGTGCTCCATTAATAGAATGTACTATATCCCGCCCCGATCCTCAAGAGCATTTGCTTCACTTCACCACAATCCGAATAAATCGTACACCCAGCGTATGGACGTTTTTCCTTTTTTTTTTTGCCGCAGACTCAGTTTACTTTTATAAATATTTGAGAATAGACACACACTTCAGGTCAATGGAAGTGATTTAGAGCAGCTTTCACTATCCCTATAACCCCATCCAGTGTAATCGGATACTCTCAATAAATGTCCTTGCTCCTTCTACTCAGTGGTGCTGATGATTATTTATTGATTTATTTATTATTTAGTTTAGGTGGCCCATTTTCCACAAAGAAAGGGGACGAATACGCATGACAATTGTTCCAACTCGTATATGGATATAAATGAACGATGTAAAGTCGCCACCATTACAACAAACGTGTCGCCCTTGGAAACTACACAATCCACCAACTGCGCGTTCCGAAACACTGGATTTAATTACATGAAAAGCGATAATTCATTCAACCAGAATGGCACTTCGTTAGCTCTGAATAAAGTCATGCAGTGTTGTGCTAAAGTTCGTCTGCTCTCTACAAGTACTTTCCACCTTGCAAATTTAGTTAGCATAGTGTCAGTGAAAAGCAGTTCCCCTGTTTGGCTGCTGTAGGATATCTCATCAAAAAGCCGAAAACTTTCCAAATTAAATTCCTGAATAACGCATCGAAATTTACTACCAAGCTAAATCTAAAATTAGATTTGTTGTGAAAGTAGAAAGTTTCGAGACAAATATCAAATTACGTTAAAAAATCAAAGACAGAGAGAGCGAAAGAGATGTCCTTCATTAAGTGTGCCACTGGGGTGAAATTAGAGTCCAGTGCATTTAATTTCCAGATGACAAAAGTTGGTTTTAAAATGTTTTGTGAAAAGGACCTCCACTGCAATTTTATATCCATCAATCATTTAGTCTAAATTAGTAAACAAATTCGTGTGTAGCACATGTTAATACGCCTAATGTGCACATGCACGAGTTCTCGCCATAGCGATTAACTCTCGAACCACGCCAGTCAATCAATGTCACACAAGGTACAACCGTGCAGATGGATAACGTTTGCAGTATTAATTTTCACTCAAGTCGACGTGACGATTTTATCCGATTTTAATATGGGGGGAATAGGGTAGGCTTAGGCGCCTGATAAGTTCGGCCGAGGATGCTCTCAAAGGAGTCAAAACCATGTTGCTTTTTGACGATTGGCGTGTTGTTGTTGTTCTATCTCAGCAAATTAAGTGGACAGATGCTTAGTGGAACTATTCATAGTCACTTCTTACGATTCAGCCTGCAAGTATGCAACGATCAGTGATAAAGTGATGTAAACTGGTTATTTTGGTGCGTGTCTCGACTAATTGTTTGATTCAAACGTTCTTATTGCTTTTGCTCGCTGAAAATCACTGAACACACCCAACCAGAAATGTTTCAAAATTTAGCTGCTGCAAAGCCACTTTTATTTTTGGGAAAAACTCCTAGCGTGGCTTTCAGATATTTCGACTCTAATCGTGTGATGAAAGTTCTAAAGTCCTACTTCACTAAGCTTAACTCAGAAAAAAGTTTATTAAAACAGGTCTATTGCTGCTGGCTTAAAAATCAATGGCCATCATATCGATAGCGGCACCAATTCTCTATGTAGAATTTTGCGATTATTGTTTAAATAAAAATCGAATCAGCTTTAGATAAAATATCTCGAAAACCAGCCAAAGAAATACGTAGGACACTATTCTATTCCATTGAACTCACAAGTAGAGTAAAAAGGTCTTTTAGTGAACTTATTTGGAATTAATTAATTAAGCCTTAAATGCCCAGTGTATCTTTAAAGATACTACCCTATTTTTTGTTAATAACTTCTTGAAAAAACAAAATGTTTTTTTAAACAGCGGATTTGTTGTTTTTGTGTCCGTTTACATATAATATATTTTTTTTTTTCATAAAAATCGGTTTCATTTGGGCATTTAAGGGTTAAGTTGGAGATTTAAAAAAATTCCGAAAATGATTCATCGTGAAAAGTTGTCAAAAGAGCTCTTGGGAAATAATTAAATTAAATTCAATTTAAATTTTTTTTTAAAGCTTCCGATTATTCTGTATTAGAGTCCAGTTGATGGATATAATTTTAAAGCGGGTGTCCCATAATTTAAGCAAAATGTAATTTTGATAGAAAATGCAGATTTTAAATTAGAAAGCTTACATTTTTTATTGATTCGTAGAGTATACAGATTGAGGTAATGTATGGAATAGCGCATCGAATAAATGGCCGCCACGGTTTTGTTGCCAAGTACATACTATTTCATTGAAATTTTCGATGACCGTTTGGCATAAATGTGGCTGAATTTCATAAATAATAAATCCCAATTTCCTCTTTTAAGGTGTTGGTGGTCGTGGGTTTGTTTGCATAGATCTTTGACTTCAAGTAACCCCAAAGAAAAAAGTTCAATGGCTTTAAGTCGCAAGGCCTGTATGGCCAATTCTGATCGCAAAAACGACAGAATTATTTATCTGGCTGTATGGCACGTGGCATCGTCTTGTTGAAACCACATGTTGATCACTTCAATATCTTGTAATTTAGGCACTAAAAACTGGGTTATCATGTCACGATAACGAACACCATTTATAGTTACTGCCCGACTAGCCGAATTGATGTTCCTGGACTGTCAGCAATACTCTCGCGAACTGCTTCGATGATTTCTGTTTTTAACGATTTGTGACAGGACACCCAGAGTGTTTAAGATCACTTATTGATCCAGTCTCTCTGAATTTTTCAATTATTCTCTTCACAGTTGATGGTTTTAAATCACTATGACGGCAATATTTTGTACGAAAATTACGGACTGTAGCTGGCAAACCTTCATTGTTTTTAAAATATTGCTCAACAATGAAAATGCGTTTTTCTTTCGTATAGCGCTGCATTTTTACTAACCTCGAACTGTCAGCTGTCACATTGTTATCTTTCTTTGCGTTGGCATCACTGTACTATTAAATGGCGCAAAATTCAAATTTTGCGTGAATTATAGGACACCCTGTCCTAATTTACGAAAAACGTTTCTATTTCTAATTTCTAATGAAAGTAAGAGAGCTCGAAAGCAATAAATGAGGAGTTCTATTCGACTATTATTTTCGTTGCACTCTCCGTTGTCAAACTTAATGCAGAACCTTGCCATGGTTTACATTAATTTTAAACTCTTTTCTCGCTCTCAACTGACACTCTTTTCTACGAGCTGCATAAATAAATATATGCCGAAAAATACTTCCACATTTAGGTAGTCTCCCCACAACTTGTCATGTCCAGAAAGTGTCAAGAAATTGTAATTCGTATCGTAACATACCTACCAGCTGCTTAAAATTATTCCCTCGTTTTAATGTTTACAAGTGCTCTGCAGTACTCCTAAGGGTGGTCTAATTTTTGTCCGTTCTGTCCCATGTCCACACTCTGGAGAACGCTTGCGGTTGTACAACGAAAGTTAGTATGTTCGTGTTGGCACAAGTTGACTGTAGCATGCAAGCTTCCTCTACAGCATTTAGATACTGATGCTTTAAACTTTATTGCGCCAGCATCTTCCGAATCGTCCTTTCATATATCCCTACCCACTCTGTATAACTTCAGCAATCCCCTGAGTGATGATGGTCACCGATAAAAATCGAATATATTTATTTTAGCAACACTCACGATAAATGAAGGCATGAATGCTTTTTGGCATTTAAATTTTCAATTTATGCACCTACGCTGGTGGTCGATAAACAAACAAACAAGCAACCGATGCCTGCATGAATGCAACACAAATTGAATATCAGTTTACAAAACCATCACGTTCTCCTTGTTGCAGATTTATTTATCGATTTGTATTCAGAGCTTGTAAGGAGCACGATTTCGACCACCGTATGTTGTTGCGATGAAAGTTTTCGTTAGAGGTGAGCGAAATTGTATTGTGTATTTGTCCAAAGCCTTCGAAATGATGAGGGGATAACCCAATCTATTCGTGGATTCTAAAGTTTCTATGGGGAGGTCATCCGATCAGGGTCGGATTATGTGGCACCCTGTGGGAATTTAAATTTTTTCGTAGGAGGGATTACTTTTCGAAAGTGAATATATGCAAAATGGCGGAGCTTTGAAAATTATTTTTTTTTTGTAAATCCAGGCAAGGTATTAGTCGCTTAATTTTGCTACAGAAATAAGTTTAAGTTTAAGTTCATAAGTTTGTCCGAGAAGTGAAAGCTGATTTTAAAAAGTCCAATGTAGACAATACAAAACAAAAGCTGAAGTCAACCTTTTTCAAAATCTTGAACGATGTCAAAATTTATATCCTTAGACACGGAAGACATTTGATACTGAAAATGCTAACGATACTGATATTTGCAACGCGGCTTTAACTTTCACAGCGCCCTATAGCACTGAACACTACTAAGTGCGGCCCTTGAACCTGCTCACCCAATTCGAAACGAAATATATAATTTTTTTCAAAACACATTCGATTTTAATGCCAAACATAATTTTCTCTTTAAGGACAGGACAAAATGGAAACACTATGTAAATACGATAGGGTTCCCTCTAAGGATTCTAATTTAAAGTTTATCCAGGACTTTTACTTTTCGTTCGCTGTCTGAAGACACGACGCTTTGGGTAGAGGAAATTAAAATTTTTGTGCCATGTCATAAAAAAATTTCGCTGCCTCCTGGGTCTGTACGTTACTCCTGTAAAAGTCTTCCTTTCAGTAAATACTATGAAGACTAATGCAATTTCAAGGTCGTGAATGCAAGGTCGGAATTATGATTCCACTTTGTTCCGAGGAAAAGGTGTACAGATTGAGCCTTTGTATCACTGAACAAAGCGGAAAGTGAAAAAAGGTCCATTCCTTATTTTATGATTAATGACGGTTCTTTTTGATACAGAAAAAGAATGAAATGTTATTTTATATGCGAGGCTGGTTGGTGGTCCTCACTCAATGCTGTGTCAAACCGCAGTCTAAACCACTTGTGCTACCAGTTTTTTTTTTGCTTAAAAAAAAAATATATTGGGAAACGATTTATTTGAATTAACATCATCGAATCCATTTGAGCGTGATGCGCACAAATAGCTTATAATCCCTCTGGACAGACATTTTCACGCATGCTGTTGAAAAAAGAAAAAGGATTGCTACTGTGCATTTCACAGTAAGTAGATATTTTTTTTTAATTTCGGGCCGGCACCACTAGGACACAAACTCATGGGTCGATGGTTGATTTAAGATGTTTGCTTTGAAGTTAAATGATTAAAGAATTTGTCAATCGATTAGGTTTTGTAAGAACACAACATCTGTCTTTGAAAAGACACCGAACGACCGATGGATCAATGAAATTTTATTTGAATTGCGGCTACCCGAGCAGTAGGGAGAAAAAACAAATTCGTGTCCTTGTGTCGCTAAAAGGTGAAAGTCGTAATGTGAAGAGGAGGCAAAAGGCAAATTCTAGTATTCACCAGAATACCCAGTTAGAAGCCGCTGAATCTGCGATGAGAAAGCTGAAGGGCAAACTTAGCAGCGGATGGAAAAGTCATATTGAGAACGGATTACTTCCAGAAAAAATAAATGGGGAAATATGATTGATGGCGGAGCGCGGGCCGGTCTCTATTTACAAAGGCTGGAACTTGATCGTCACATTGGCCTCGGGAAATACAATTCATTATACCTGTCTGAGATGATTGCTTTGCTTCATGCGTTTTACTACCTGCTTGAGAGTGAGGCGGAAGGAAAAATATCCTTATAGCACTTGACAACCAGGCGGTGATGGAACAAACAAACATCACAACATTATTGGCACTGGAATATGTACTCAAGCTCAATAAGTGTTCTTCTTAAAATGAAGTAACACTGAGGGATCGAAGGCAACGAAAAGGTCGACTGCCTTGCAAAACAGGGGTAAACTGAAAAGTTGCTGGGACCAGAACAATTATCTTCAATTGGCAGGGAATAGCTGATTCAAAAATGGGTCACGGCAGTACACCTGATAAGGTGGCCAACCGTGGAACAATGTAGACAGGCTAAAATGGCAAATAAGTGGCCGACCTACTCCACTCAAAAAAGTATCCTGAGCCTAAGTCGAGGAACATTGCAATGGGTGGTGGCTTTGTCTACAGGACATGGTAATTTCGGGTAAGGCAGATGGACCTTAGAGAGGATGATACCTGTAAACTATGCCTGGAGCAATCTGCAACAGCGGCACATATACTGTGTCAATGTCCGGCGTTGGCGGACAGAAGAATGATGTTCTTGGGGCATCATTCGGTCGAGACCCAGTCGATGAAACAGATCTCCCATAAATGGATGCTAGTGTTAACACTAGAAATCGAGCCCAGGGAAGAACTCTGGAGAAATCCAGAGTGTCTCACTGCGTATGATTTATAGTGGTAAAGGGACGAAAAGAGACCCGGTAATCATATTCCGATTCGAATATTTCTCGAAATCCATATGATATAGCAGAGTTACATTCGCTACACATGATAGAAGAAATCTGGTAGACGGGCATAGGCCAAACCAACAATGACTTAGGCTAATCTTTACATTGTAAAATACTTATTGAAAATAAAAGTCAACTAACTAACTAACACATGATAGAAGAAGAACCGATGCGATCCAGCGATCTTACCTAAGTCAAGACAAAGATCACATTAGGCCTTTTTGATCTGTACAGATCATTGATTTGCACGGTTTACAACAAAAGTACTGTTCAAATGAAATCAATGATCTATACAGATCATGTGAGCATAATAAAAAGGCCTATTGTTACTGTTACCAACGGGATCCTTGCACTTATTTCGATTGTGTAAGGGTTATTTTAAATTAAAGATGTATTAGTTTTTTACTTGTATATTTGTGTAAAAAGAATAGAAATCGCTTGACAGCACAAAACTTTTTGACGTTTTCGTTTTGTATGAACTTTTTTAAAAACACTTTTCGTTTTTTTTTGTTTGTACGGATCTCAACGCATCAATTTTTATTATACTCGCCGGTAGCGCTTTGAAGCGAAGCCTCTTCAAAATTGTCTGCTCTACCTTCGAACATGAAATTTGTCTGGCATTTTCTTTTAAGAATTATATTTGACACCCCCTGGAACGCTGGCAGTGACCAGTTCATATATGTAATTTGAATTAATAAAGAGTAGGCACGATATAAATTTATTCTATTATTGCTTTTGAATTAAATATGGGAATGGTTATTAAGAAATAGGAGTTATGCGCATGCAACAGTGTATATTTTGCATTGGTTCTGATCCGACAACATACAATCAACAACGAGATCGTAAATGATGAGATATACTCCGTGCAGTCTTGTCAGGTTAAAGCAATCCACAGGGAGTAGTGTCACTTTAACATTCGCCGTAAGGACTTAAAAGATCCAAATGCTATAACAACTGCATCAACTCAAGCTTAAGTATATGTCAGCCGATAACTGGTACGAAAAGTAGTTTACATTGAAGTGGAAATCAGTTATTAGAAACTCCCCAATGGATTTTTGTAGAAAATATTTGTAATAAACGTCCACAAGACTTACTTATAAGACAGTGCCCAGTGCTGATAGCCTTTGTATCACTGCAAAGATCGGTATCTACAAGTGCTTTCGATAAGATATCTCGACTGATGAAGAAACGGAACGACCTATTGGCAGAAACTTTAGAAAAAAAAAGGAAAAAAACCCAACAAGCTTAGGCAGCGAACTACCACCACTTCGTCAATAAATGCTTGAAGAACATTTCCACGATTTCTAGTTCCATTGGCACCTACAATGAACGATTTTACCAAGAAACGGGCTGGGAACCAATCGTCTACTGGAAAAACTATTAACCAATAATTAATAAATAGCGCACAACTCTTGAGTAGCTAAAAATTTATATGCAAATAGGTTAGACGTTGGCATAGAACATGGACCCATGATTGCATGTCTGACTTTAAAATATCTCGGCTTACACAAGCTCGGTTAAGAAACTTTGAATGATGGTAGAGCACTTTAAAAGCCATTTGCAACCAGATTCCATATTTGAAAATTGGTTTTTACTTTTATTTTCTTGGACCTGTTCGCAATTTTCGTCGAATTTTCTTTGAGGAAAGTAAATAATTTTTCCCGAAATGAAGGAAAACCCCATCGCACTTTATCACAGCTTACTTTTTACATGGCGGAAATACCACATCGCAGTTAACAACTTTACACATCGTTGTGTGAGTAAAAAATGTCCCACCCGCAAGCATGAACAAACGTGGCATCTCATTGCTTATGAAACATTCCCTGCGATAACGTAATGTAAATCGTCCGCGAAAGTGTAATCCAAAATGTTGTTTTGTTCCATAAATTCGTACTACAAATATACGCGTCCCCTGGCGGAATACTTTTTTCCTTGAGATATGCAAATTCCTTAAAGAAATACGAATTGCTCAAATATACGCATATGTGTGGTTGAGCTTATGTATTTATGAATTATTTATGTGTCCGTTAGTAGAATGCAAACGGTAGATACTTTGTATAAAATATACCTACCTTCGCCTTAAAATCAGACACACAAAGTTCGTTCGTTTTAAACCACTATCCTGTTGTCTTACTATTGACACATCCCTTTCAGGACACGTACTTGTAAACTGGAACTTGTATTATGTACCAAAAAGAAAACTCGAAACTGTCCAACAAATAATGGCACCATAAAGCTACGAGCACGTCACTTCACGATGCCCAAGAGGATATCGATAACGATACTAAAAGAACAATATCGAATCAACGCTGAATGGATTTAAGTTGATCATTCTCAGTAGATATCCTGTTGTCTTGTCCGTGCCTTTGTGGAAGGGAAAGTTCTTCTATTTCCCGCCGCCTGCCGTTGAGATTATCCCAGTGGAAGTGGTATCAGATTTTGTTTAACCAGGACAGAGTCTCGTTCCTATGGATATAGTCTTACAGGATACCAAAGGATGTATTGGAACAGAGATATCATATTTGCAGCTTTGAATATTGCGGGAAGTTCTTTTAAATTTTTTTTTGTGGAAGTTGTTGCATTGAGAGATGTTGTGGTGACACATGGAGCGGGAATTCATATTATAAATGTAAACCACTTTGCGCCTTATACAAAGGAATCAATCAGTAAGCAACGATCAACTCCTGGGTATGTCTAATGGCGGTTACTTAGACGAGTTATTGTTTAAAAGAAAAATAGCAAGTACATGTCATAATATACGAAAAATAATTTACATTGACTTCTGCACGTACTAAACTTCTTTTTGTTCAAAACAACGTTTTGACAGTTTTGTTTATGGCTGTGCCTTCGCAAAAGTTCCTTGTTGCACCCTCTCCTTCCTTTTTTTGCTTATAAATGTTAATCAAAGACTACTTTCACTCCGACTTTGACAGGGTAGATATTTTTTCGCATACCAAAGGTTGTTAACCATCAGGACACTTCAGAAATACACTTCACCTTTGTTAATGGTCTGTGGGTTGTTGTTCGTTTTTTTTCTTATTAGCATTGCGCATTATAGCCTTAAGCAGGCTAACCTGTGGCTGGTGTAGATCAGGCGGTCCCCTAGTTTTTTCAGACATTTCCAATATATTTGCTATAGACGTTACTAGAATCTATTCCTAAGTCTTGAAATCAATTGACCTTCCAATTTCTCGGACTACTTCCTGCAGGGCTGTATCTGTTGACTCATCCTTAAAGTAAGCGTGCTTAGAATTATAAAAAAAAACCTCAAACTTATTGGCTTGAAGCAAATCAGACACTCTAGCCCTCTCTTGCCGAAATCAAAGCTATGTGCAAACATATCCACTACAAGAGAAAGTGGTTTCGGCTCCTGACGTTAATGCAATCGCCCGTGCTCCGGATTAAGGCTGTCAGACCTACTGACAATGGGACTTAGGCCTTCGCCATTTAAATATCTAGCTCGAAGAGTCTTCGCACTAGCCCAGCAAAGACTTGCTGAAATTTGTTCCTCATATTGGTAGGTCATGCTAAAATTATAAGTGTACTGCTCCTAGTCGTCTAATTGTATCAGATTTTCAAGTCTAAAAACTCCCTCTTAATACAAGTTTGCCAAAATCTGGACTTACAGGAACCCGTAGCACTTAATTTTTTAGCACTGGGCGATGTTTTTCGAGGGGATTTATGTTTCACAGTTTGTCTAATCAAATACGGACAAGATCGACCTTTTTACTATAAATGTGTTCCTATCTCTGTTTAATTTTTAAACATATTCCTAAATCGCTACCTTCTGTAATTGGATAGTGCAGATACTGAGGCGATTGTCTTTAAATGCACAATGATATCTTGTCAGTTTCCAAATAGAGTCGGACCCGGGTCCTTAATACGCATGGAATTATGAGTTGGTCTGCAGGCTTTAGTCTGATATACCAGTGTCTAGATGGGGGAATAGTGGATTTTTTCGGATGAAATTAATTATTGTTATCTAACCCAAACGATTCCATGTCTCCCTATGACCGAAAACATTTTTAAGAAGCTTATCCATAAGTCTGGCGAGGACTTGTCTCTATATTAGCGTTTTAAATTTAATCTATTTATTTCACATTTTTCGCAACACCCTGACAGACCTTTTTGAAAATCGTTCCCCCGATATTGTTGTTTCGCTTACCTTCCAATTACCACCTGAATCTTTTTTTCACTCCAACTAATTACAATTTACCGACAGTGAAAATTCTTTGGATTCCCGTCCGACCTTTTTTTGTTTGCTTCCAGGCCATTTGATTTAACCCTCCTAGAATTCCAAACAAAGAATGCCTTCCTGTTATGGTAATAAAATGTAAAAAAGACCGCATATCTCTAAAGGATCTTAGCCTGACAATGAAAATTTTGATTGGGGAAGTTGAAAAAGTTAGGAATGTGTATCCCATTGTGAAAATAAAACAATAATAACAAGCACACCTATGTCAAATGAACCGAGAAAAGGGTCAATTATTTAAGACGTTTCCGGAAGGATGGTGCGAATACTTAAAGCTCAATGTGCCAGGGTTTACCTAGATTGATCGTACATATTAACATTTTTTATTGTTTCAACAGTTTGGCGGAAATGAAGATGGATATTAGATTCCAAGGACGAGATGTGCGTAGGATATAAATAAAATAGATAAAGGGCAGCAGAATTTGCATTTGTTTCACTACCGCCACAACCCTTCGAACATTATTCGATTGCGTTGAGCTATTTGTCTGAAGATTGCATAGCAATGATTCTCTTTAAATGCAGTGCTTGAAGTGACTTGTGTATCATAGTCGCACATGCTTTGATAGCTCTCCTTCTGCAATTGGCATAGGTAATTTAAAAACACCATTTAGAAGATTTGTCCTTGCATACGAGTGGAAAAGACTTTATTTCCTGCATTTGTACTCCTTTCCCATTGAATGACGGAAACACAAGAAAATCCGTCATCACATCAAAGAAGCGCACATCCTTTGGGATCCACACACCATCACGACAGCTGCAAAAAGTGCCCCTCTGGCCATACTCATCTAAACAGAAATAAATTACCATTTTTACAGTAACATACCTTCTAAGATGACAAGGACCTTACAAGTGTTTCTCAATTTTCTTACCCTCAATTTCTTTTACTCGCCTTGTGTGCTTAAAATTATAGGGGCACACGAGATCCCTTCAGACCCACTAAATTATAAGCAAAAAAAATGGGAAAGCATTCAAAAAACCATTTTCCCACCATAATCACGATTATATCTTGAAGTTGAAGCGGCCCTCCCCGCCCCCCCTCCTGGGGTTGGAGTTTATAAATTACATGAGCGGCAATTATCGCACGTTCGGTTCTAACCAATTTAGTAAAGTGCTCCGTTTCATCCAGGCAATTTCAAAAGCTCGTAAAAAATACGAAATGATTTAGCAAGGATCATACCCCAGATACAACTCGAATGAAATCATCGCCACTGTCCTTTTTTTTTTCCTGCAGCATAGAAAAGATTTTTTGCAGGAACACCACCCTCCAGTGGTGTCTCTATTTACTGAGCGATTTCAGGGTTTGTTTTTGATTGCCTATGTGCCACTTTCATGGGTTTCAGTGACAGGTTTAAGTTGTAGGACGATCTGAAAATGTAATTTAAATTGTGATGGTAATTTGATATATGTGGCGGTATTTAAAATTGAGTAGGTGTCTCTTAGGATGGACAATACAGTTTGGGGTCGTGAATGGATTTTTAATTAAAGCCGTACATTTTTAGAGAAACTTCAAGAAAGTGTGTTTGTTGCCCATAGACTCAAAATGTAATCGCCCAATTTCGCTAAAAATGTAACAGTTTGTCTCTGTTAGGACTGGTAGTGTTCGGAGAGTGATTTAAACTAAATCCGATAGGTGGCGTGCTTGTTTTTGAGGTGCGTCTGTCTGGTGTAATAGAAATTATCATGAGAGTGGTTTTTTTTTTTTTTTATTTTTGTGTTGGGAATTCGCTGGAAGTAAAAAATCATCGAAAGACATTGCAGAGCTATACGCGAGGGATGCTTCTGCAATAGTGATGGACTTTAATACATAAAAATACATCCCGAATAAGATTGCGCCTAGTCGTACGACTAATCAGCAATTTATATTTTGAATTATTCAATTTAAAGAGATAAATCCGCCGTTTGTCGGACTTTTAAACTTGTTTTGTTTGAAATTAATACCTAATTTCTTAGCCCTAGCCCAAATCTTACAGATCAAGAGGTTTTATCCGTCTCAGTCTCCTGATTATATTGTCATCATTTAAAAGTTCTGTTATTTCTGTGTTTACGTGGTTGAGAAGCCGATTTCTATGTCTCCGAGCAACCTTCTTAACCTCATCTTCAACCATTTCAACATTTAGATCTCTATGCAGATCGGCGTTGCGTATGTACCAAGGTGCATTAACTATGTTCCTTAGTACTTTATTTTGGAAAACCTGAATTTTTTGTAAGTTTGTTTGGCATGTACATGCCCACAATTGGAGCCCGTAGGTCCATATTGGTTTTAGAACTTGCTAGTATAGCAATAACTTATTGTAGTTGGAGAGGGATGAGAATCTCCCAATAAGCCAATACATTTTACTGTATCGCATGTTCAATTCATCTTTTTTTTTCTTAACGTGCGCTTTCCAACGCAGTTTAACGTCTAGAGTCATGCCTAGATATTTAGCTGTGTTAGAAAATTCTACTACATTGTTGTTAATGTAAACTGGAATGTGTGGTACGTTTTTATACGTAAAATTAATATGGACTGACTTAAGGTCATTTAATCTAATCTGCCATTTCTTAGTCCATTCTGAAATATTGTTTATTGCCGTCTGAAGCTCTTTTGTTGCTATTTCGACAGTTGCTCCCCCAGGAAGGACTGCTGTGTCGTCTGCAAAAGTAGCTATGGTGGTTTCTTCACTTGCAGGCAAATCGCTAGTGAAGAGTAGGTATAAAACTGGACCTAGCACACTGCCTTGCGGTACACCAGCTTTAATCTCTCTTAATGTTGAGCACTTTGTATCTTGCTTAATTCTGAAAAATCGATCTGATATACAAGGTGGCGCAAAAATAACCTTCCGATGTTTTTTGGCTGTAATTTAAAAAAAAAATGAAAAACTTTGATTCTTCTTGTGGATTATTTTTATTTGGTCTTTTAATTTTTTTTACATCAAGTCGAGAATATGATGTCATGTAAATGGCCGCCGCCACAGTTGATTGTCATTTGCGGGCTAGTGCAAATCGCCAAAAACGACCCGGGAACTCCGCTTCCAGAATATCTGTTGTGGCTCGCGCAGTGTGTGCCGTAGCTCCGTTCTCGAAAAAAAAATGGCCGCGTCACAGGGGCGATATACTCGGCACAACGGGCGCTCCGGGGCCCGCCACTCTTGACTACGTCTCGTGTTGTGCCAGTCTCTTCGAGGCGAGCGGCTAAACGTCGCAGTGTTTCACCAGTAGGCGTTGGACGGCTAGGAAATCTGCGACGAAATTCACGTTGTGCCAAAGTCACCGACCGATTATTGCTCAAATAAATAGTCACCAATATTCCGCGTTCTGGAGCAGTGTAGGGTAACATTGTTTATTAACGTGTATTTCGCATATGTTTACTACACAAATGTCAAAACAGAACTGACATTAGGGGCCAATCGGAAAATCCTCCTATCAAAAAATAGCATTTTCTGATAGGAGGATTACTTTTGCGCCACCTTGTAAAAGACTCCAGAATGGTCGAATACTGCTTCGGCAGTTGCTTTTGTAGTTTGTGTATCAGTCCTTTGTGCCAGACTTTATCGAAAGCTTGTGCTATATCAAGAAATACTGTAGAACACACATTTTTCTCTTCAAATGCTTTTTCGATTTTATCTGTGATTCTATGCACCTGATCAATTGCAGAGTGCTTGTTTCTAAACCCAAATTGATGATTTGGAAGAGTGGTTCTGCAGTGGATATTGATGCGGTTTTCAGGAATAAATATTCAAAAATGTTCTGTCGCTTAAAGCAGCTGTTGACTTTAGCTATAAATGGCTGAAAGATGGTTCAAATCGTTAATAAAATGTGATTTTACAGCCCTTACCCATCCTTGGCTTTTTGCATTCCAAAGATCAGCATTTTTTGCGGGTCCTTCCCTAATTTAGTTGAGCTACCAATCAATTAAAAAAAAAGGTGCTCAGGAATTATTCAAGAGTTGGGAGTGAACTCAAGCTGTATTTTGAACGAAAAGTTCGCGAAAATCAATAAAGCTGTGTGGAATCTATTTTTTCTTCAATACTGATATATGAGGGGTTTTTAAGGTTGATAAACGTCATCGGCAACAGCGTTAAATATTTACTAATAAAAAAGCCACTATTGTGGATTGAATATCGGGAACGGATTATTCGATTTTCATAAACTTTAGCCCCCCCGAATAATGGAAAATGCTTGCTTTACATTTACATACTTGAAAGAGTACAAACTCAACTTTATTTATGTCCTCGATGAGGTAGGTATGTTAGCAAAATAATTTCCGATTTCCCAATAAAAAGAGTCTTCATCAGGATATATATCATGCAGATCATTTAAAATTCGTGAGCACTTCTAACTCACCCTGATGGAAATTGCTATTCTTCTGAAATAAGTTATCCTCCTACGGCCAATGCCCCATTACCTCAATAAACCTAAAGGTAAACACGCACAAAATCAAAGCCAACTCGTATCATGCAATAGTGATTAAGGCTGCTGAGGCACTCTCTGTGAGTTTAAACTTAATAAACCAAAAAAATTCCTCAAGAGGTAAGTGTAATTGTATTCCCAACAAATTGGCAAAAAGCTCTCAACTCCATCTACTTATGCGCATTAAAAGTTGGACGTTCTACCGATGCCGCAAACAAGTTACTTCCTGCATCCTGTTTCTAGCAAACCTCAAATAGGATTACTTATCTCATGTGAACTTTTCCACCTTCCGCATGCATCATACATCCGGCAGGATAATTGAATTAATTTAGCGGTGAACATAGTATAAAAGAGCGCTATAGACTATCCTATCCATGATTCACGAAATAAAGAGCTTTTGTTAATTTCAATGGAAAAAATACTTTTTCAAAAAGCAAAAACATAACTACGTGATTTCGAGTAAAGTTAAGAAGCAAAAACCGCTGATGAGTTTCAACGATTCCATCCCCGACCAAGGAGAAAATATTTTTCAGCACGTAGGAGTCTCCCCCAAAAGCTAATTAAATTTACAAACAATCGACTTTCGCAAATCCTTTCAATCGACATTTAAGCATTCACGATTGTCCCGAAAGGCAAACAACTGACTCGTACAACAAACGAATTCTTCTCAATTCATCGCCTTAAGGCAACAGCCTCTGTTTTGAGCGGCACGTGGCCATGTACATGTATACCGAACTCAGTCTCAAAAATATTGTACCATTGGCAGGAATAACGGTCTGGGAGAAAAAACCAAAAAAAATTGAAAATGATTTATAACCCTCATCCAATGCGGCAGCAATTAATTCAGAAACATCCACCTCCGAGTGTGGCGGATCGGTCTGCACATAGCATTACTACAACCACAAACCTTAAGCAATTTGGTTTCTGGTTCACAGGAGATGGTAGGAGGCACCCCATGGACAAAATCCACTGCCGTTTGACCTAACATTTCCGTCGGCCAGTAAGCCAGCACCAATTTCAGGCGTTAAACTGAATTATCGTGCTGTACTTGACGTATTTGGGGGTTCGCTTGAGAGCCTTTGAAAAAATTGCCATTAGCTTTAGGATTATGTGTACGTGGTTGTCGGAAGGAAATTCGAGTTGCGATCAAAATGCTCAAGGTTATTAACGAAAGCACTCGTGTTTGGTAATTATTATCACCTCCCCGCCGGTCTTCCATGCAAATGATAATTTGATATATTTTTAGACTTTGTCGGCTTTTGCTGTTTTCGGGACAGCAAAACTATTTCAACTCCGATAATGAAGATTGAAAAAAAAAATCAGATGAGCGATGATTTCCGCAAAATCGTTTATAGGGATTAATTTCTTAATTTTGGTTTGAATGTTTTTCAATTTTATTTTTTGTCTTACTAAAATTTGAGAGCGTAGGCAGACAAGGTAACTTGTTTTGATGGTTGTTTGTGAAGCTAAGGTTGACACGACTCCCACTCCCTCTGTATAGGTAGTGCCGAAAGTTGAGCGAAGCCATCACATCGACAAGGAACTTTCTGCGACAAATCCTTTGAAAAATGGTATCGCTTTCCACGGGGTTTCTAAGAGTATTCTTAAGTATTTACTTAAACACCATAACCACCAAAATGTTCATTCTTCTACATGTTCATGAAACGAAAACGTTTTTCGTTTTTTGAAAAACATTACAAAAACACCAAAATCAATGCGATAGCTTTCATATTTCTAGTCTTTTTTTCTTTAACCTAAACGAAAAAAAAAACCTTCGTTTTCAAAGTTTCATGAAGCAAAACGATTGAACGTTTTCATCTTACACACTCCGACTCCGGCGACTCATTACATCATCAGCAGAGATCCGCGACAGGAAATCCTCGTCTGTGTTTACGCAGGTTTCTTTCTTATGAGAATTTATATCCAACGCAAGACTAAAATTTACTGACATATTTCCCTGTCAAAGCATATTTCTAATTACAGTTGAGCGCCGCAATTCAATATATTTCCAGTGCTCATTTTCGGTCCAACAAAGCTAACGCATAACCCACTGTTGCGCAAGATGACGGAAGTGACATAAAGAAAACAAACAACATGGGATAGCACAGATGCGATGACAGTTTGCATTGTTTGTTCATGACCAAGACGTGTTTTTAAATCGTCACTGTTTTTACAAGTCATTATTATCGTTGGGTGGTGGGTAAGGGGTTTCTTTTTTCGTAAGTGTACAAAATCAATTTAAACTTAAGTAAACAATCGAGTGGCCCTTTAGAATGAATAGAATTATTCATAGGATAAGTTTGACCTACGTGTTTGATGTGACTAGAACAATGAGACATTTTTTCCTCTTGAAAAGGGGAAATTTTAATATTCAATTTAAGGGACAAAGCTTACCATAAATGGAACTACTGAAAATTTAAGTGGTCCTCATTTTAAAGTGTGTTCCCTTTTTGGTGGATGGGATCATCAGTAGACGAAGCATCACATCGTCTATTCCAATATAGGTATGCCTACCCATATCATCGGCAAAAGTCAATTTTACACAATCTATTCAAGCCTGGGGGTAAATTGTTGTCACTGATATCATCTAGGGCCATCACGAAAATTTTACGAGGCACTGAAATGTAACACCTTCTGAGGTCGCACCCCCATTAACCGATGTTATTACGAAGGTAACTTCAGCCATAAGGGCATCGTTTTGTGGAATTTGGTTATATCAATCTTTCACAATTTTTAGGCCATTAACAGGATTTCTTCAAAGGCACACGTTTTATCCAAAAGATTTGATTTCAGTAAAACATACCTGATCTATTTTATACAGCAAGCGCATATAGCTTTGCAGAAATTAGGAACTTTAAATGACGTGATTTGATAAGGCGCCCATGGAATTTGATTGACTATATCGAGGTGGAGGATGGAGGTATAGAGAGATAAAGGATTGGGCCGAGACCGAGTAATCTATTTTTAACTTTTGACGAAGCAGTGGGTGACAGTATCCTGACGTTTAGAGAAGATTGTAACCAGTGGAATTTCGATAATTCGTTATTTTCTCAAAGCCGGATTTTTTTTTAAAAAATATCAATTTCAGGAGATTAGGAAATTTATGGTTTGAACTTGGGACAACTTTGCATTTAACCAAAAAAAAATAACCTCCGAACAGTGCATTTCATTTAGTTAAATCAATGTCGTGAATTTTTTTTTGAGAACGACGTCTTTATTACGCTTCCAGGTAACCTGAAGCTTGCAATCGTTCACCTACAATGAGTACGATTTCGGATTCTTAATATTTGGAATAGCATATAAAAAAAAAGCGTAGAATTGTGCCAGGTAAAATTAGACTTGTGCCATGAGAAATAGAGGGGAAAGCGCCTTTTTAGTAAAAGCTCTTTGGCACTAGTGCGCCTTGTTGTAATTACATAGTTTCAATATCGATGTTCTCAAGTTCTGGCCACAGAAGTTCTAGGAATGTAGCTCATAAGAGGTCAACCATTGACTGGCTATGGCCACCTGCTACTCAAACTGAAAGAACAAACGTTCCATGACCTGCCATGCAAAGCACAAAGGAAGATTATTTGGGATGCAACGACATGTTATGTAGCTCCTGTGGGTTTCGATTAATAACGCCACGTGACGTTCAATACCGCCCGTAACTTTCAATTTTTGAACAATAAACCTCGAAGCTACAAAGTTAAACTCGCATGAGTATCGAAAAATAGCATTTGAATTGGAGTTAACACGGCCCTGTATTCGAACAAATAAAGATCAGGGATGCAAGCATTATTTATATATACTTCAAGTTTTAAACGTTTGTAACCATGCAGCCTCAGCAACCAACTGACAAGTACGACTGCCTTCCTATAAAAACTTGAAGAATATATTCTTGTTTGCAAGATATGACTAACGAAGATCACACCCTTGATGACCGTAAAACCTAGCATCGGATTTTGGGAAGCTTCTAAAATTGTGTCTGATATAAATATGTAAGTAAATGTAGGTAATTGAAAGTTTGAGATCAAACAAAGTCGTTGAAAAACGACAGGAATTCTGCATAATCGCTTTGAGATAGGATTTTGTTTCCAGCTTGCCAGAGTGAAAAGAAGAAGCCCGAAAAAAAATTAAATTCCAATTTTTTTTCCACTGCGCCACCTCTCGCGAACATCTGACAAACAAGTATAACTGTCATTAAAGAGCTTCCCAATTAGCCGTTTGGACCCGGCATAAAATTGTCGATCCTTTCCATTCGTCCCAAAATTGAAAAAAACTCACACAAAACAATGAATGGTTGTGAGAAGCTGTTACGCTTACTATTTATTTTTTTTATTAGTTTTTAGAGTGAAAAGAATCCTTTTAAATTACAGCCACAAAACTGAACCGTGTAACAACCTCAGGTTTCAATATCTTTTATATTGGGCTGCCGCTTGCAAATCACTAATCATTAAACGGCCTTCCTAATAATCATTTTTAACCTGCACACTAAATATTTGGTAGGTCACAATACGCAATTTTGTATGGAAAATTTCGCTATTGTGAGTTCGAAAAATTTAGCCTGGACACTAAAAATTATTATTGGTATCGCGGAATGACTTTGCAAATTATCAGGTCATATTGCTTTTACGTCACGAATAAGACATTCTTCAACGATTTATCTAATCAATCTGAAGTTCCATTTTCTTATTTTGACTGTCATTTCGAGAATAAACAAAATCAATACCAAACAGCTTCAACGTAACACCAACGAAACATTTTAAACCATCAACCGTACGTCGGCAGTCCCAAATAAATTTCGTTCCTGCAACTGTTCGATTGATTATTTTCAATTTAGCCTCATTTATTAAACCTTCCAAAACATAAGGAAAAGCTTTTCCTTACCTAACGCGGAAAATATCGACGGTACAAGGAATCCTCGCAAAAACGTGTTTCGAATCCTGTATGCCAGAAAATTTATTCAGATTTCTATCTCGGCAACTGACGCATTTCCATTTCTGGGTTCGAAATAAGTTTTCAAATAAAACAGTGAGCCCCCTTACAAGGTACACCCTTGTGGGACACATGAAGTAGTTTCTCAATTAAATGTGAATTGGTTGCCTGCTTAAATTAGTGCGACAAACCGCCCCGCCCCGACACAAATGTTTTTGACTATCATTGTCCGTCTGGTATGTTCGTTTAGTATGGCCATGGGCATGGGTACCTTCAGTGAGACAGCAAATTGCAGCTCCATTTGTGGTCATTTAACCGAAAGCCCCTTTGAACGTGTAATTTGTTCCGAGATATGCCGTTACGGCAGGATAAAATTGCTCAGAACTGCGTGCTGCATTTAATTGGATGTCCGTGTACGAAGCGTTTCGGTGTGAAACGGTGCACCTACTCCTTTGTAATGCATTCGGAAGGGTTTGTGACACTCTTGGACTTCTCCCTCTATACTCCAATAGCACGTTGTGCCCTAAAATAATGACTATGGCTCAGCGCTATCAGATTTTATGTTGGACAGAGATGGTGAAGAATTTCAGTTGAGCCTGCTGTAACTGTTGTTGCAATCTTGTGCTCTGATATGGGTGATAAGAGGCGAAAGAACGAATCATGCAAAAAATATATAAAGAGGTACTATAGTAGCCCTGACTCAAAGAAGGGCTTGCGGTGGATGGTTTCATCAGTTGACGACCACTGGGTTGGATCTAGACGAACGACCTTAAAATTGAGTTCTCTCTTACCGCATATTTCTTTTTTCACATTGATCAGTATTTTTGTGCAAGTATGCAGAAACAGAATCTGCCCCAATAAATCCATAAATCGCCTGAAGAAAACAATTTTGCTGGCAAGGCCTGTACACAGTTTCCGTTAAGTCCCACTGTGATTAATGGTTGCACGATATTTAGGATAAACGTTGCTTGTGGGAATGTCCGCTGGGCTCTCAATTCACTGCTGGCGATAATAAATCACCCGACATAATCTTTTGTTAAGCCTGAGTGGCTAAATATATTTCCGTTTTCGCACAACAAAAATCTCCGCTTATTAGCTGGAGAGCAAATTCATAATATATCCTTGGTGCGGCAAAGGTATTTTAAAAACATTTCTCGCTTATATATTGGAGATATGCACAAGAGGATATCAAATGGCTTACAGGCCATAAAAACAGATTATCTACTGATCAGAGACAAATGATACTGAGACCCCCAACTCACAATCCTCTTGCCGCTGGCCACCTCGGTGTTCGTATCGGTTTTGTGTCAATTAGAATCCGTGTGAGCATCAACAAAAAAAAGCAAACCAAAAATAATGTGGTGGATTTCTTCTGACAGAAGTCGATTGACATACATGTCAAAAAATGAAAACAAATTGTGATTTGATTGAACAAATTGTATAAAATGTAAGTTTTTGCATATTTCAAGTGTTTAAATTAATTAATAAATACATTTATCTTGTAGCCTTGGAAGAAGCCGATGTTGAGCTGTATGGTGACTCTACGAAACATATTGAATCGCATAGCAGACAACAATTTATACCAGATGACTACAAATGATATCAATCGAAATCGATGTAAGTAAGCCGTATTTTTCAATGAATTGTTTTATGTTTATTTACTATTCTATCTTTTAGGTTTTTTTAAATCCAAAATCAATGAAGCCCGCAAATATTGAGGAACATACTCAATCATTTCATATCTAAATTTTCATCATAGGACGTCAAGAATGCAAAAATTCACTTTGCAACTACTGGGTATGCAACAAGGAGCTTATACGTTTAACAACTCCGAAGGTAAGTTGCATAGTGATTTGCAATTATCAATATACAAACTTCAATAACATTGTGTATTGCAGGTACAATTAGTTAAAATTACTAGAAGTGTACGTCATACATATGGATAACAACATTTCTATTGAATTTCGCAGCAAGAAATGTCTGAAATACCAACAACTTCTAATTATAATGACAACGAGATGCATCAATAGCCAAAACCAATAATGAACATTTTCTTAAACCTATTCATTTCTTTCATTTAATTCTAGGTATCCACATTAACGCAGAAAGCCAATAAGGGTTGGAAAATCGATTGAAGAACTTAGATAAGTATTGCTATTGCATTGAACATTTAGCAGATTATGGCAATCATATAACATTCTATTTTCAGATAACTTTAACTTTTTTTTTTTAACTTTTAAATTCATTTTTATTAATTCATTATTTATACTTATGTACTAGACAAAAACGATTAAATCTAATTTAAAACTAACATTTATCTTATTCTAGCTTACTGGCCCTTAGCGAGCGCTCTAAACTTAACAATATGCTTAAAACTATTGCCTTTCGGCCTTAAATCTATCAATGTATATTTTGTTTTGTTTTTTAATTTTCAAGAAACTTTTTTTTTTTTAAAACTTGAAATCTATATATATATAGATTATTAATTTATAAACTTATATATTATCTATATAAATTAAATTTTTTTTGAGGGTATATAATATATTTCTATAAATAATGCCATATTTATATAAATATATAAATAATTTATATATATATATATATGTGTGTGTATATATATATATATATATATTCATTTATTAATATAATTATATATATATATATATAAATATTTAATAAATTTTAAATTATATTTAAAAATATGTTGAATAACGTATTTTTACAATAGAATTTAATTTTAAATTATATTTAAAAATATGTTGAATAACGTATTTTTACAATAGAATTTAAAATTTACATTATATTATATATACATAAAAATATTTAATTAATATAATTAATATTTTCAGATAATTTACCTCAAGATGTTCGTTTTTGGCGCATTGGTTCAACGAGAAAATACGAAATTTATGACTAAGACATTATATTAGAAAAAAAAACATTTATTACAATAATTAACACAGACAAATTATTTTTTAGCGTTTTTTTTTTGTAATTTCACTCTTGCAGTATTTTTTTCATCTTGATAAGATGAAAGTTGACGGGATGATCGCCTTTAGATGATGATGATGACCAGGATGATGGTGACTAGGGTGAAAATGATTATGATGATGGTGTACAAAATGATGCTGACGATGATGATTTTTAATAACACCTGTATGTGAATAAAAGAGGTTTTTATTGTATTTCCACGCCACCCATGAGGTATGCATACTGGCGCGTTAACCGATTTTTTATATGGTGTTCGATTTCCCCAGGAGGCCTATTGCACCAGTCTTGAAATAAATTGGAATTAGCAAAATATGTCCATTCGGATTCAAGTTATCCTCGGACAATTTACTAAAAAGTTTTATCACCCAAGCGTTAATATTTAAATGCACCAGGGTACAAAAAGTACGTAAATCCAGTGACATGTTTGCAAAACAGAAACCCTCCTAATTAGATCGCGAAGTCCTCTGGTGATGAGAAAAGTAGGAAATAATTAACTGCAGTTCACCGTATTAAAAAGCAGACAACGTGAAGTGTTTAGTGATTTTATTGAAAATTTGGAAGCACAAATTGCCTTCTTATTTTCGCAAAAAAAAAACGGGTTGATAATGCATTGCGAAGTGCCAAAGTTGTGAATTTAATGATTGCCTCTGTACAATGTATTTTATCTTGTGGAGCGCAATCAGACGAACTTAAATATACCAAATATTACGGTGTAGCTTGCCCAGGTTCCTAGGAAAAGGTGTCAATAGATTCATTTTTTCATCAATTTTCCCAACTCCACTCTTACTTAATGAAGAAATTATCTATTTTCACCTGCTCCTAGAAATCCAAGTAAGCTACCCCCTAGTATTTGGTATCCCTGAATTCCTCTACCTGTGCTCACGAATTGGTATATATTGTTTTGCATTTATCTCGTTATTTTAAAATTGTTCTATACTAAACAAGTTTTGACTTCAGTTTCTTGCGCGAAGTGAAAATGGCAGAGTTCGTAATTCATTTGGAAATACAAAATTTTAAATTAAATATACTAATTCAAAAAAAAATATACCATTGTGTAGAGGATAGATAGAGGAATTCATGGATACCAAGTACTTCGTGATAGCGAAGACGGTTCTCTAGAGACAAGCGTGAAAGTGTAGTTTTTTTTTCAATAAATGTGCGAAGCCACAAAAATAAATAAATCACTGTCTACACAAAATTTAGTTGTAACGAATAATTTCAAATTTAACGGATAAAATTCTATGAACGCTGTCAACAACTTTGCCCACAGCGGAAGTGGCATATGCAAGGTGCGAGTGTGTTGGTGAGTCGGAATTTTTGTAGTTACGTGACATTTGTCGATACGAATTTCTATGGAACAATACAAGCGCACTTAGCATTTGCCACCCCATAAAAATATAGCTTGTAGGCTAAGTAACGGGAAATCGGTCGGAGTTGGTGGTCTCAGTATTGTCTCTGCTCCTGATTACTTCCAGCAAGTGAATGTTCATTTTTCCCATGGTCCTCAGTTTTTGACTGATAGCTGGGGCAGTGATGCCAGATTACAAGTTATACCTTTTTTTTAAAGATTTTTGAGCTCCAAAATATGTACAAGACTTTTTACCTCAAATTCATCAAATTTCAATATTTGACATCAAAAACTTTTTAAATCTAACAAATTAAAAGACCCTTTTCTATTGAAGAAAAGCATTTTTTGTTAATTCCAATATTATGTTTAATGTGAGTCAAACAGTGCACATGCACAATTTCAGTATCCCTAACGTTTTCATCAACTCTAAAGAAACATGCATTTGAAAGTATTTGATAAAATAACTGATGTAAGCTTTTTTGGAAAAATGTTTTAAGAGTAAAAACAGCGGATGGAAACTTCGCATATCCAAATTTTATTTTGAATATTTTATCTCTTCCACATTCCTCTGCAAATGTTGAAATTTTATTTTCTGGTGTAAATTTAAATGAAAAAAATTTCGAAATCGTTTGAGTACTGAAACAGTTGTTGTAATTTTAATCTTTGCAAAGGATTTGTTTTGCTTAAATGAACCGAAATTCTATGATTCTGATATAAGCAATGGAATTCTAAGTCAATTTGGTTCAAATATGTTCCGAAATTTCAAAAAGCATTAACATTAATTTATGACCTACGTTTTTTTTATAGATATTTAGGTGATTTATGTATTAGTAGTAAAGTACTTCAAAATTGTGTTTTATATTTCGCTCTTTTTATATTTTGAACAAAATCTTGAAAAAAAGATTTTTTTTTCCGATAAACAAGATTTTCAGACTTTTTATCTGGGAACACTGAGTTGGGGTAGTTTCCTGTTTGATACATCTGGCTTGCGTGTGTGTTTGCCTCGAGGCTCTATCTCGTCTGCACCAGCGTCTGTAACTTGTTCCTTCGTTGCATACCGTTGGTGTTTTGCTCGTTAGAATATGTCTGTTGAAAAATGCTGCTTGTGTGTGGGTGTGCAAATATTTGTGTCACACTTCATTCGGTTGTGTTCACCTTATCAGCAGGTTGTTCATTTTATTTTGTATCGTCTGCTTGAATCTGTTTGAATAATGTTCGACTTACATTGTCCCATCCTGTCTGTGGCGTTCGTTAAAGCGTACATGTTCTACTGTTATCGTTAATAAAAATTGTGTGTCGACATAATTTATGTCGTTTTGACATTTTGTAGTCATGACAGCTTTCAAGGCCTAAAGTCGTATTTCTTCAAAGTGAATCTGTTGGTATGGCATTTATATGAATTCACAAGAATTGGGTCGACAAATCTCCTTAAATCCATAGACCAATCATTTCTGCTTAACCTTTCACACTTTTTTCAATCACGAACTAAATAAACACGGAATAAAAATAGCACTTCCACAGTAGCAAATGATTGTGGGTGTTTTTTGACCTAAGAGAGTTATTGCCGCTTTACATAAATCGAAAGCGTATCTACTCAAAAATAGAAACGACCCCATTCTCAGATTTGATTGATTTCAATTATCCACACATGCTGTAGGCTTCCCAACTCATGACCTAAATCGACTTTGTGCCACAACCAAACATTGACATCAACACACATCAAAAAAGGGACCTATCAATTTACCATGTTTTTTTTTAAATTTTCTCCCATCACTGCGCAGTAAAATTGTTATTTATCTGTCGCCTAAACCCAACCAAAATATCGAAACCAAACGGCATCATAAAGTGATCCCAAGGTAAATTCTAGCAACGAGTAGCAAATTTGATGTCCCACAAAATTTTGAATTATGGCAAATTCGTGGCCACATGAAATATTGAATAGAAAATTATTATTCACACTTTGCGGCTTTTTCAGTGATCCGATATGAAATTTATATTGCACAGAGTAATCCTAGTTGGATCGAACGAAGTGTCACGTCCAATTCATCAAATTAAGTGCCAAAGCCCCTCGAGTAAGGTAGCATCTTTCGATAAGATGTTTTGCCCTATATGAAAATTTAACTTTAATGACACTGACACACCCATTGCCCGTCCGCTTGGGGTGTAATTATGGAGCCAGTTAGTTAATTATAAGTTAAGCAGTTAATTATAATAATTAAGTTGGATCTTTAATTCAAGGCGCCTTCGCTACTGCCACTCATATCCGCCCCAAAGCTGTCTTTTCTTTATGGAGTGTTAATTTCTCAGTGACTGTATAATTGATTTCCGTTTTGGAACTCCATAAATTAAAACCGACGAGAAGAAAATTTATTCTTTTGGCGCGTGTGCATTGAAGAAGCTAAACCAGCTGAAGAGTACACAAAATCGGAAAAATTGTTTGTACTCTTACTATATCAATTCCACATTAAAGTTTTGTTCAAGAAAAGAAAAACTGAAAAGAGCGTAACTCTCTCCTTTTTGGTTATTCAGCACTTTAAGGCAACTAAAAAGTATTTCCTTCCAAATGGCAAGTAGAGGAAGACTTCCAACGCTGACGAACATTTTCAACAATTTCTCACTTCGCTTCAGTGATTCGTAATAAGTTTCTGGCTTTGTCCTGCATTAAACATGAAGCGAAATGGTGAATTTTAAGGGTGTCCTTGCGAGTATCTTCACATGGCCTTGGGTATTATATTAATAAATTCGGTGGAAAATATTTCATGATTGTGGAAGTATGTAGGTTATAAAATTCACTTCTTGATAAATGTAAGTCTTTTGTCTCCACTTTAGACTCTAAGCCAGAATCATATTTTTCAAAGTGTGCAAGAAATGCAGAGAAAGCTTTTTGTTATTTTAAATACTTTTATTTTCAAAATAAGGTTTAAAAATCTTTTTAGAGTCGGTAAAATTTAATTTTAGGTTGAAAAAAAACTGAACTTAGTTTTATGGTTAACATATGTTTGCCATTAGGGGTGGGAGATGGCTATTTGAGTCTTAAAAATAATTTTGTCTCTCAAAATTCTAAATACAAAGGGGGAACAGAAAAATCCTTATGAACACATCGATAGGAACTAGCTTTCATCACTGAATAAATATGTTCAACGATTTTTTTTTATATAAAATATTTAAAAAGATTTCGCTATTTTAGATTTTAAAATTTGGAACTGAAAACTAAGAGCATTTTGATGTTTTTTTTTTAAGTTTCTGGTCACTCTAAGAATTTACCTATGTCCCCCATTTCTCGTTTTACAATATTGTAACCCTATTTAGTTGTAACCAGTCGTTTTCATTACTTCCTTCAATCCTTCAAGTTTCAAAATTAAACGTTTAGTTTAAAGTTCTTCACAAAAGACGTCGCATGCGTATTCATTTAACTCTTACTATGTAGGTGATTCTTTGTTTTTTTTTTAATGTATATTGAACTTATTTATTGTTATTAACTTATTTTTTTAGACACGGGAAATACTTGTCTTTAGGAAACCAAATTATGGGGACACTTTAATACTTTTTAAATACAAGTTTAAGAAATAAACATTCCAATTTGAGTTCATATTTTCAATAAGCAATAATATTAAAATATAAGAATCCTAGAAAATAGTTTCCAAATCCAAATGTTTCTGGACAATCTTCTTTTTTTTGTAATTTCTGATTGTGTGAACCTCTTGCACTATAAGATATTTATATTAATATACTGTAAAACCTTAAAAATGTATAATAATTGTAAATTGAATTCAATAGTTTCTTCTTCAATTTCGTCTTCGTCTACAGAATGTGGCTCTGGTAACTTAATTCCTGCATCACGTCTCTAAGGTTGCTTTCGTCCTTTTTATTTGTTTATGTTTTATTTTTTTCAGTAAAAATATCAATTATCTCACTCTCCTATTATTAGTCTTTCTTTTTGTACTTGGTTATTAATTTATAAAAATTATACAACTCCAATAGCTATGAATTTAATTTTCACCAATCTAACATATTTCGACAGAAGGAAGAAAGTAGAATTATTTTTAAAACTTTTTCAGATTTTGTACAATCTTTGCTTGTATTCTTTTTGGAATTTTAAATTTGTTTACCCAGACTTATGAATGTTGAGTTCGGAATTTGTACTGCAAAAAGTTTCTAAAATATTTGAAATGTTGTCACCACAAGCTATCAAATATAGTTGATCTTTTCAGCTGTAATTTAATTTCATTTCATTTATTTATTCAATCTACGATTTATAATGCACAGATTAAGAAAAACAATACAAAAAGTTAAATATAAATAAGTTAAATATGAATTTCATTGGTGATACGTAGGCATGTTACGGAGGTGGTTTTACCGGAGTCCTCCGCGGAGTCGCAGGTGGGGGTCGCAGACACAAATTATAAAAAAAAACAATTTTTAAAAATACATTTTTATTAGAAAATTAACAAAAAAAAATGTAAAATAAATAAAAGAGTGAAAGACAATCGTATTTAAACATATCGCAACTCAATAATTCTTTGTTGTTCATATTCATCTGTCGTCTCGTCACCGATGATGGTCCGAAAATCCTCCGATGTGTTTATATCGGAACCGAAGCCGGATTCGGAGGTGCAATTTAAACCGGAGGTTCTGACATATCGGATTCGAAGTCCGAGCTCCGTATAATCCCTAGTGATAAGCGAAATTAATCTATCCTTAAAAATATTTCTGGGCAAAAAACGAATTGTAATAATTTAATACAAATTGAGACAGATTCACGTTGACCATACACAACTTTCAAATAAAAGTGGTCTTGATCAAAGAGATCTAGAAGGAGCATACAAATTCAAAGACATAATGTAGAGTTTGCAGAACGGATCCCTTCCCAAAGTGAAATGCAAAGTGGTAGGAATAATTAATTTGTACTGCAAACATTTCTCAAACTTTTCACAATAAACTCACTGGGCGGCAGGACCTTCCGCTGACTCTGGGAACCTCACATTCTTGTTCGTTCCCACGTGTACTTGGAATAGCATTTTAGTAGCTGCCAAAACAACATCCAACTGAAACGCGACCAATGCAGCATATGTCCTTTTGCATAATTCATAACTCTCTCTCTCTCTCTCTTTCTCTCTCTAATCCATTAACACTTTTGTTCTGCCACGTTCTGTGAGTAGTACCAGATGCAGGCAATGATTTAAAAGTTCAAGCAAACTTGTCAAAATTTGCATTGCACATCAGACTGGGATATTAAAGTACCCCACACATGTGTCTTTGATCTGTCGGATTGAAGCCATGATTATTCCCAGTATCCACTCTGGGAAAACACCAAAAACTTTCTAATTGCTATGAATAATTCAAGGACCCTGATAGTAAGCTAAGTCGTAGATGGATATGAATTGTGTAACAACTCCCAGGGGAATCGAGATACATTTCGCTACCTCCCACTTGCCACTCGAACAACGTTCGGTTGACCTTGCCCCAAGACGTCAAAGGAAAATGATTGAAACGATAATTTGGCAACCTAACCTGGGGCTTCACATAATTTACACTTTGAGGCTTGCGGCAAACATTAAGTAGGCTCATTAAGCGACTGAAATGCCAAGTTTTATGACTCGAACAATTTGGTTGTCACAAATCACTCGAATAAAACGATTGTTCTGTTAATGGGGTTTTCAAATAAAAAGAGTGCTTCCTAGGTTTGTGTTGCCGTGTATGATTTGCCATTTTCTGGGAAACGGCATACAGAGATTCATCTTGGCATATTTTCGCCAAAACCGCTCTGGAGGCAGAGGGCGCGCTTTTTCATTTATTATGCCATTTGATTGATAAGGATATTTCAGTACACACCGCAACCGTAGTACGTTGGTTGCGTCAAATAGATTGGGCACATAAGCATTTCCTCACTCGTATGACGAGTCATTATCAAGGCTTAGTTGGGCATAAGCAAATGTATCCGATGCCATTAATTAAAGACGAGTGAATGAAGAGAAGAAAAATGAGCCACCTTTTCCATCCTTTAAATTTGTTTTATTTGTGGGATTACTGCTTGTAAAAGATACAGCTCTACTCTGGATGCTAAATTGCTCCACTGTACTGAAGGAGCCCCGGTCCCATTTATTCATGTTCATTAATGCGGTTAGGGATGCCTTTGAATTGATGTTGTGCTGAACGCCAGCAGATTAAGCGGGTATCCTTTCCGTCGCTGACAAATGGGTATTTTAATCACTGTATTGTGGATTGCAAGCATCCATGTTGCAGTTGGTCGAAATTATGTAACTATACCTTCATGGATTGATGGCGACTGATATCCTTTTTATATAGAAGCATTCAGCTTTGAAATTAGTAAAGTAAATTATTTGCAAACCTCAGTTGTTTGAAAAATGGGGTTACCCGTGAGCTTATAGAATAAAAATATCATCACTGACCCATCGGGGCAGAGACAGTACATCCGCGATGCAGATATGCATAGTTTAAATAATGCGAACATTATTGTTGCGCATTGACAGATAATTAGACCGAACCCCCGATTTGTGGAGTAGAATCAAAAAAGAACCGCATCAGAGGATGGCGACGTGTTTTAATATGACAAGCAGAAGTCAGACTTTAGGTAGGTTTTTGAGGTTTACGATTTTGAATGTTTTTTTTTTTGTGAACCAATCTATGCTTATGTCCTTTTTCAGACCCCAGTTTATTTTTTTCTAAAACGAATTTAAGATTGTTTCAGGGGTTTAGTCGGGAAAAGGTAACAGACGCAGAATTATTTTCTGATTATATCATTGACTGACCACGCAAGCACATCTAGCATCCATTTCTACAGACCGTGCCTATGCTACAGCCCCGTGTGTTTAACCACAAATCACAGTCTGCCTATTCGCACAATGGCACTCCCTATAAATATTCATTACGCTTATAGAATCCCGCTGCTATGGTCGATGAACTCAAGTTCAGTCTCCCCCGCTGGGCTGTTAATACCCGAACAAAAAATAAATCATCATCATCTGCAGACTATTACCAAATTTTAATCCAATTCCGACAGCTTCCCTGAACCGTGAATCCATTGTCACTCCAATGATGTTGCTCCTTACAAATGTGAACATCATGAGTGTTTCTGACAAATAATGAAAAAATCAATTCGCCATATGCCGCCGAGCAAAATGCAAATGCAAATGAATAGAATATTATGATAACGTTCCTGGCTATCAGTGCGTTTGGCTAACAATTGAAATGGATAATGTTTCCGCATGAGACTCCGTACCCGGCCTGGGTAATGTGACAGTGAATTGATTGATGGATGCTCTCCCTCATCGTCTTCGTCATAAGGATTGGCATTAGCTCGAGAAATGCGAGTTATCATCGAATAAAGATCACACAAAGAAAGCGCAAACACTTTGGTCGGAAGGTGATGACCGATAAGTGAATAAATCATGGAAATTATTCTTTCAAGACACAAACAACATTCGTGATTGACGTGAATAAAGTGCCACAAGGGTTAGCTGCTGATATCATTCATGAGCGGATTCAGGGAAAACCTTGGCGCTTCTCACTACCAGCAGAATGAATTTGTGGAAGATATGTTATTATACGTACCCAGCATCCGAAGGGTTGCACGCAAGAAATAAAATAATTTACGACTCAAGATCGGGATGGGTCGAGAGATAAGTGTTATTCTTGAAATTAGTTAGGTAAAAATGGCACCTTAAGGGCCCATCGTGATCCTATTTTTGGAGTTACTCATATAAAAATTGTGGAAGTAATATGATACAACACTCAAATACCTGTACCGCATTGACTCACATGCTCGCTCATATACTGCCGGTAGTCGTGTGTACGATTAAATCGTTCATAGAACATAAAAACATAAACGAGTACATTTTGCTCGAGTGCCCTTCAGGCCATATGCCAAAATTGAATTACGGAAGCATCGTAAACGGAAATACCGGTGGGAGTCTTTAAAACGCAAAAACATATGGAATTTTAAAGTACATTGCCCCTGTCATGGATGACGAGTAGGTATGTGGTTGGAAAATTATACAGCGTCATGATCCGTGGAACTTTGTTGACTTTCGACTTTGAGTCCATTTTTATCTGTGAATGTATGTATCCGCCATTTGAGGGTTTATACATCATTACGAGACCTTGGTAGCTCTGTCTAGTTCGAGCAAATCCACCCACCAAACAAAAGCAACCCGTGAACAGTTGAGTTAACATCAACCCATCAAATCAAGCCAACTGGATTACAAGAATAAGAGGAAATAGAAAGACTTAGAGGAATAAGATATAAGACTATCAGCTACAACACTGATGCCAGTCAATGAGAAGAAATATCGACTACAATCGGGGAAGAGTTTTGAAAAGACGACATTAGTGGTCTTTGTTCAAAAAATCTGTAAAAAAAAATTCTGTAAATTTTCTCTTCAATTGATTAGACACATCGGGCGAAATGGATCTGTGGCGTAGCGAGGAAGGGCCACGAGTGGTACAGCTCCCGGGCGGTACTCTACTAGGGGCGGCAATTCGGAGCGGTTAAAATTTTTAAATATATAAAATTTATAAAACGGATTATTGTTTCAGTCCAACGAATATATTTACAAAGTTCACCAGCATTAACACTGCTTCACAGTAAGTAAACAAACATTCCTTGCGTTGCTTAACAGCAAAATACACTACTCCCTAGTATGCAACTACATTTTATCAGAACTGACAACTCTGTATAGCACACACAAATTATTACACAGTACAGGCTTGCCATAGATTGCGCGATATATCACAAAGCGCTCTGTATTTTTTTTTTTTTCTATTTTCTGGTGTAAAATTATTATTCGCGATATCTCTTATTTTTTGCGATGTTTTATTAATCATTAAAACAAAATAAAATACTAATTCAATAAAATGGTTCCCATTTCAAAACGCTGAATACAACCATTATTGCTTTATCAAAAATATATGCTAAACGCACTCATTTTCATACTTCTTCTATCTTTAAGTTGCCGTTCAATTTAGTTCATTAATGTTCACTGTTCTAACGATTTCTTACGGTGTTTTCTATTTGCATTTTGAAATACTAATACTAATTTGTTCCTTTTCTTTGTCATTGTTTTCTGCTACCTAACCAAAAATATTAAAAATCAAGTGAAAATCAAGTTTGATGTGTTATTTTTTTAATTTTTAAGCATTTTGCGATAACTTTTTTGTACTAATAAAACAACTGAAAATTGCGATGTAGGCTTATAAAAATCTGGCAAGCCTGACAGAGTACACAACATCTGCCTTTGAAAATACTATTTTTTCTCTTTTCTCGCTAAAAGTTGTGTGTATAGCTGGAGACTGCGAATAAGTTATATTGTTTTTGATTTTGTTAGGGTATTAGAGGTATCTAATATAATTAATAGAGACAAAGACAAATCATACTGAGACTGCTAACTTGAAATCCTCTTGCCGCTGGGCTGGCCTCGTAGATTTTTTTTTCAAATTCGGCCATTTTGATTTTGTTTCCCTATCGGTTTATAATATAATCCGTGTGACATGCAAAGAATATACAAAAAAGAAAAAAGAAATCTTTAAAACCGCGGCCAACCGTGGGGAATGTGATAGAGTTCGGAAATACAACATTTTAACTTTACTGAATGTTAGTTATTGTATATTTTTAAAAGGCGAATAATTTGATTTGTTTGGTTAATAAAACTATCTTAAGGGACATATTAGGACAAACATGGTTAGGTATTTACCTATTTACCTCTTTTTGATATCATTAATTCATGTGTACATTTTCCTTAAATAACTGATAAAAGTTTGATAAAAATATTTTTATTTGAATACAATTTTTTTCGGCGCAGTGGTTTAGTTTTTAGTGTGTTGGAGTACTAAGCGAGGGGTCCCAGGTTCGAATCCCGAGAAAAACCCAAATTCCAACTTAAGGTTTTTTCACTGCGCCACCTCTCGCGAACGTCTGACAAATATCCGAGAGTACAACTGCCATGAAAGAGCTTCTCAATTGACCGTTTGGACTCGGCATAAAATTGTAGATCCCTTCCATTCGTGCCAAAAAATAAAAACTCACACAAGACGAATGGTTGTGAGAAGCTAGGCTTGGGTCCATACGGACCTGTTGCGCCAATTATTTATTTTTTTTTTTATACAATTTTTTTTATACAATATTTTAAGCAAATTCACACTTATTAGTTATTTCAGGAAAAAAATACTATCCACACGTATATAAATAATTTTTAGTTTTGCGGATAAAATTCTATGAACGCTGCCAGAAACTTTGTGATAAGAAATTTTTGAATTTGCGTGACATTTGTCAATACCTACGAATTTCTATGAAACATACTAACGCGCTTAGTATTTGACACCCATTAAAAATATAGCTTGTAGGCAAGTAGCGAAAAATCGGCCAAAGTTGGTGGTCTGGCCAACCCACGCCACGCCACTGAAATGGATAAATAATAATTTGTATTTCCCGAAGAATGTGACCCTTCTTTGGGTGGGCAGCAAATAGAGGGACACTTTCTAAATACTTTATATTTGCACATATTTTCTTTTAAATAAGAAAGTTCTTTGGTACATTTAATAAACTTTTTAACGTTATTTTCCGTTTTGAATGAAAAAAAAATCCCACGGTATTATAACACTGTCAAACCATAACTTAGTTTACTGCGAACACCTACATTATTTTTTTTTAAACAAAGAAATGTTATTTGAAATTTGTAAAATTATCTTCAGACTTATCGAGATTTTTGGAAAACAATCCCAATAATCAATTCTTAAAAAGCTGTTAAGTTTGTTTACATTAAATATGACAGCGTGGGCTCAGCTTTTAAATTCGAATTCGAAAATTTCAACCTTTTTAGGACTGCATCGTGCATGGGACCATACGTAGGTCCTATCTGCGCTCCTATATTCTACACTAATAACAGTTGATGAAAAGGTCTACGAAGCTCTAAGGTTACAATTTAGGAAACGTTTAGAGCTCCGACTGCTGGGCGTTCTTATATAGCTTGGCTTCTTCTTCGAGAGGGCGCAAACATATTTTTCTCCATCAATAGTTTGCTTCTACTCGTACTTGGCAATGTACTTTGGTGGCGCTCTTTTCGGCGGATTGCGACTGATCTATAACAACAACTCCTCCGCAGTTAGCTCTGTCTTAAGATACACAAATAATATCGGTTCAGGTATCATGCGACTTGTGGGTGCTACTTAAGACAAAGCCTTGCTTAGCTACTGCTGAACTTTGAGTTAGGCAGAAGTCTCTTCTCCAAGTCCAAGGACAATCCATACCAAGCTGCCTGGCAAGGACGGTGTCAGTGCAAACGTCATTTGGCTTATAGTGAATCATCTAATCTTATGGTGGTCATAACAAACAAGGACGACCTTTCGACTATTTATTACATTCTACGAAAGGGTCGGGGATATCATTCATTCGCCCTTGACTATTGCAACTTAATGTATCATGAATAACCTGACTTTTAAGCGCGCAGCACATTTATTTTTACGAATACTGCATTTGGTTTTATGAATTACGAATAGGAAAACCTCAGTTAAAATGCACTGCCCTTTTATCAATTTTGAAGACCGATCCAAAACCTTAAGAACCCCACAAAGCTTTCCTACAAAATATGAAAACAAGTGTTTTTATTCTGTCCACATGCTGCGTGCTTTCATCAATGCAAGTAATTCCTTTCTATTTCTTATTTTGCAAATTGAACGAACAGGTGGACACATGTTCATCACAAATCAGATCAATCCTAGGGTTGAATGAATGCAATTTAGGTCCCTTTGTAGTTGAATAGCCCTTAATTATTATTATTTATGATGTCAACATACCAAACTCAGCCCAAGTTTCATATTTGTCCAAACATAACATGGCCCATTGCTTAAGGATATTATGAGATAATAGCAATGAATCAGAATGCCTCCCGCCGGAAACTCCATATTGACAACGACTTCCTGCTGAATCGCTTCATTTACTCAGTTCACCCTGAAATTGGTAACACGTGTTCATTATGTTCATCCTGGTGACATCAGTGACACCTGGTGAATACAAATGACATGCAATGAAGTGGCGAATTTCAGGATAAAATGATAGAACTCGATTGTACTTTCCGCACAGTGTAGAGCGAGTTTAGCTCGTCTCATAAACGAAGAAGGAATCTGCGAACAGGGGAACTACTTAGCTCACTTGAAGGTACATTTCGCAATACTTCATCTGACAAGTCAAACCGAAACGTAATCAGGTAGTTGTACATCATATATCGAACCAATATCTACGTATATAGATGGTAGGTGCTGAAAGCTGTACCCACTCGAAAGCGAAACCGCAACATGAGGCAATTTAGCTCTTTTTCAAAGAAAAAATCGAGTTCGCAGGATGTGGTGGCAAAATTGATGACAAACTGTTATGTGGTTTCGCAATGCACGAGGCATCATACCTGCTGAGGGAGCTCATTTGCTTCATTGTACGCGTCAGGGTATTAGAAGGGTTGTGTCGGTGTGAGGAGTGACGGTAATTGATTTATTAGAGGCAAACACTTCCGCTGATTGCTCTAATCTGTTGGTTTATCTGTCTTTATTGACTTTTAGACTTGCGAACTTTACTTATAAGTATGACAGGTCTGCGAATCTCCCTCCCAATTCTGGATTAATATCCCCGAATACTGATTAATTGCAAATCAATGTCAAACTTTCCCAACTCCAATACAGATTGTGCAAAGGCTCGGAATACCCTGAAGTCGTTTGCTTTTGTTTCAATTTTTCATCCCCAAAGTGTCATCCTTTTCGGCATCCTCAATCGTCGGATAACAATTTGGTAATATTCACGCCCGTTGCTCTATTCTAAACACGTATCTGTGAAACTCGTTATCATACCATACACGCGTAGTTAGGCAAAAGTTTGGAGAGCTTTCGTGTGAGGCAAATGTCCCCAAAAAGGATAACCCAACCTGCCAAGTCCCAATACGGTATTCGGTAGTATTCTCCATAGTGACAAGGACTAAATGAGCAATTTACTACGAAACACAATTCCGATAAAGGGCGATAACGTATCCGTGTTATCGATTGTTATAATATAATATTATCGGGTCATAAATTCGGCACATATCCCAACTGGGCTGACGAACAGGCACATTCGCCCCCTGAGGATTGGCATCACTTTGGCATGTCTTGCAGGGATTTGGATGAGGTTCATCTATCAATAGTCTAGTGAAAAACAATTTTGCGGAAATTTGTTTTCGGAAAAGGATATTTCCGTTTGTCGGTCTTTTCTGAAACTGTAGTGAAAAGTTGCACTTTGTATTTGCCTTTCTGTTGTGGGTTATATAAGATGGTACTGGTTCGGGGAACTTACTTGCATATTAGACAAATTGTAAAATACATTTTCGTTGACCTTAATTCAGATGAAAACGAATATTTCCTTGAACGTTATAAATGGTACCTAATCGAACGCCAAGAGTATAAAAACGCCGAATGAGTACCTTGAAATCAATGAAATTTGTCTACGTAATTAGTTGTCATTCGTCAGTGGTAGTACTATCTACGATTCTACAGCAAATTCCTATCACTAAAATAATTCTAAAAACTGCTAATTGGAAGGAAGTCTGAGTACTATTCAGAGGGAAGTACTAAATGAAACAAAATCAGCTGAAAGAATTATACCTATACCTACATTATGTGCTTTAGTGGCGCTCTATATATATTTTCTTAGTTTAAAAAAATTACTTTTCAGCTTAAAAAAAATATTCTTCATTTGAGAAAATATTTCTTAAAGTCAGTATACATTTCTGGGACCAAAATTGGTTGGAATATTTTTTTTTTGAGTATCAACAAGATCGATATGAGAAAATTAAGAAACTTTTATAAAATACAGGGTGGCGCACCAATTGTGCTACAATAAGAAATTCAAATAACTTTTTTTTTAATCGATGTATTTCATTTATTTTGATTTTATTGGTTAGAAAATTTAATTTTATTTTAAATAGTTAGTTGTTTTTAAAGATTATAGATCGCAAATGACCTCCACGCATATGCGGCACCTGATCAAAAAACTATTCATTGCGGCCTGAAGAGTTGAAGTTGGGATCGCCTCAATTATTGTCGTTATGGACTGCTTTAATTCAGTTAAATTCCTGGGCTTCGTTTTATACACCTCTTGCTTGACATAACCCCATAAAAAGAATTCTGGTGCAGTCAGGTCAGGTGACCTTGGGGGCCAGCGAAGAGTGGAGTTCCTAGAAATTAATTTGTTTGCGAATTTTTTGTTTAGCTCCGCCATAACTGGTCTGGCTATATGTGCAGTTGCTCCATCTTGCTGAAACCAAACGCTGTTGAATGGTATACGTCTTCGGCGCACTCCGTCTCATGGAGCATTTCTGGATTAGACTCTTTCCATATACGGCAATTTTGCTTGTTTACATTGCCGTTAAGATCAAAATGGGCCTCATCAGACATGATGAAATTGATCAATGTGTTGTCTTCTTCGGCCATTGATATCATTTTTTGGCAAAATTCCAGGCGAACAGGCAAATCCTGAGGGTTTAACTTGCTAGTAATTTGGACTTTGTACGGAAACAAGTTTAAATCGTCATGAAGTATCCGTTGTAATGACCGTCTACTAACTCCAATTTGCCCCGATAAGTTACGGGTCGAAACGCTCGGATTGGCCTGTATTGCAGATGCTACTGCTGCGATTGTATCCTGAACCCGAACATTGGCATCTCGATGGTACGGCCTTCGTGCGATGCTTCCAGATTCGGCAAACATGTTTACAAACCTCATAATGGTCCATCTACTCGGGGGATTACCGCCAAACTCCCGCCTAAGTTCCCTTTGGACGGAAATGACGGACTGCAAAGCATGGTACCGTTGCACTATCCAAATTCTTTTCTCCGTATCCCAAGCATCCATTTTTATAAATCTAAATATTAACCTACAAAATAAAAAAAAATAAGCTGATTACTCACACAGAAAAAAAGTTATTACGTTTTATTTTTGTAGCACGATTCGTGCGCCACCCTGTATTTTACTATTGGTCTTGCTTATTCTCAGTCAATAATCTATTGCAGAGCATTTTGGAAAAAAATTAACTTGCATAGCTAATACCATATTCCCACCAACGTGATTTAGCTAAATCAACTTGATTTAGCTAAATCATCTCATAAATTACGTGATTTATCATACATTTTCGTGATTTATAATTACGTGATTTATACGTGTTTAAATTTTAATTACGTATCTGTCATCGCAAATCCACACAAAATAAAATCGAACATACCTGTTCTTAAATTCAGCACTTTATTCAGCAAACAAAAAAGAAAGAAAAACTGTCAAAAAAATTATTTCAAATTCAATTTTCTAATTTTGTTCGTGTTTCGGCGAGTTTTTGATATTTTTATTAAATTCATGCAATGAAAAATTGTTTTATTCTTGGCAGGTATGGCAAAAAAACAGAAAGAATAACAATGGTGTTGGACACCTAATGTCAAAGTCGACAAAAATGTCAAACTAAATCACTTAAAGTTCGGTGGAGACGCCTTTCGTGATTTATAAATCACTTCGGCTAAATCACGTTGGTGGGAACATGGTATAAGTTGAGTAATCATATTTTAACCTAATTACATAATTTATTAAATACTAGCCGTGTCGACGTCCTTGCTGCTGATTTCATTCACATGAATATTCGGATACTTCTCTTTCGTTACGATTAATCAGAAAAAAATACACTCAGGACACAGACACAGAGTTTGTGCCTTTGATGACCGCCAAAGGCGCCAACCACCCGAAGAACCACATTTAAGAACAATTGTAGCTTTTTTCGATTTAATAAAATTTACTAACCTTCATCGTACTTGATTTTGGTCTGAAGGTCAGCTTCTAGATGAGGCAAAAAGTTGATTAGCATCCTAAAAATTTAAGAAAATGTTGGCTCCCTTATTTAATCTTCTTTTATTTTGAAATTATTACAAATTATTTGGGTAATGGTAAATTAGAGGCAGTAAAGGCAGGACAAAAATACGTTTTGGTCAAAATGCGCCAAAAAGTAGGCGTGGCATTAAACGCAATAGCCTTTTTAAAAGTTTGTGTTTTAAGAAATATTATAAGCACAAACTCTGATCAAAATATGTTAAATGGATTTTACGAAAATGACAAACATATATAACCCTCTACTGTAAGACTACCTTCAATAAAAAAAAGGAAGTCACAGTCAGTCACTAATAGAAGCAAATCTAGCCCAAGGTGTGATTCTGCTTGGTCACATTGCTGTTGAGGACATCTTATTCTAACTGCGACTTGAAACTTGCACTTGTACCAATTTCTGAAATTCAGTTTCTTACATTTGAAAGTCTTATAGAGCATCTAGGTGTACTTTAAACGCTTTTTTTTAATAAAATTAAAAATTTTTTTAAAAGTTTCAAATGTTACTATATACATGGTGTCCGCCGGGAAGGTATACTACTTTGTTTTGCCGCCATTTTGGTAAACATAAGTCTTGATAGTTCATATTTAGCAGTCGTGAAGTAGACCGTGGCAAATTTATTATGGCAAAATATTCGATAAACCAACGCGTTTTAATCGTTAAAACATTTTATCAAAATCAATCATCGATTACTGTGACGATGAGAAAGTTACGTGAAATTTTTGGGAGAAACAACATGCCAACAAAACGCACTATTTATCGTGTAGTGAATGATTTCGAAGGAAGAGGGTCTGTAGGTGATAAGCTCAAGCATGGACCACAACGTACTGCAAGATCGGCTGAAAACATTACTGCTGCTCAAGGAAGTGTCAGCAAACAATACATCAACCACAATTCAACGCCGTGCTCGATATCGTGATATGATTGAAAACTTTTTAACGCCACAACTTAATGCTTTGGGCTTGATTAACATGTGGTATCAACAAGACGGTGCCACATCGCATACAGCCAGGATTACAATGCAGTTACTGCGAGACCTCTTTCCACAATAAGTTATTTCAAGAAATGGTGATGTTGATTGGCCTGATTTGACTGCTCCGGACTTCTTTTTGTGGGGATATCTGAAAAGCAAAGTTTATGCAAACAAACCAGAAACGCTTGAGCAACCCAAACAAAATATTCGTGCTGTAATTAATGAAATACCGCGTGAAATGTATGAAAAATATGATCAAAATATTTGTGAGACTAACAGAGGCGCACATTTACCTGATACTGTATTCCATACATAATTAAAAAATAATTGGCGGAACATGTCCGTATGGACCCAAGCCTAGCTTCTCACAACCATTCGTCTTGTGTGAGTTTTTATTTTTGGGACGAATGGAAGGTATCTACAATTTTATGCCGAGTCCAAACGGCCAATTGAGAAGCTCTTTCATGACAGTTATACTCTCGGATGTTTGTCAGACGTTCGCGAGAGGTGGCGCAGCGATTCGAACCTGGGACCCCTCGCTTAGTAGTCCAACACACTAACCACTAAGCCACTGCGCCGACATTAAATAAAACATTTATCAATATAAGATGCATTCTCTTTCATTTAATCAAAAACTATAAACAAACAAAGTAGTATACCTTCCCGGCGGACACCCTGTACCTTGCTTTTAACAAACATTCGTTTGATAATGTTTTACTTTTGGGAGGAACTGAAGTTGCCTGCAACCTTTTTCACAATCTCTTTCAGGACACTTTGGATGAACGACAGATATTCGTAGAACATAAACTTAAGGTGTATTTTTGTGGGATAAACCTGGGACCAAGCCACTAACCCCTGCACCAACTCACCCTGTGTTTAATCTCAAATCGAAAATACAATGACGCACTCTTAGCCATCTTAAGTCTGCATCCAATTTCATACTGAACATCTTTCCAACCCAAAGAAGATAAAATCACTTGCACCTGAATTTCAATTTTGAAATTTATTTGTTATCTATGACCTTTCACATCGGCTTGACAACTTGTATCCTTTTTAACACGATGACCAACATAAATATTTCCCCGAAGCGAACTTTTTTTAAAGCTGCAATATTATGTAAATGTTTCATTTCCTTTATATCGACCACCCTCAGGATGTATATCGTCCCACGTTCCGTTGACAGGGCTCGTGAATTTAAAATTACAAAATCCTTGACACTGCCACATGAGCGACTAACTGCCAGCCAAGGTCAAACATATACATCTATATTTACTGGTGTGGAAGAAGGTAAACAGAAGCCGAAAAGGCAAACAAATTATTTCTTCCAGTCCAAAGCTTACATCGACTAATCCCAAAAGCCAACACCCTTATAATGCCCGCAAATTCACACAAGTCTTGGAATGTTAATCCCAAGCAAATAGATACCGACATACACATCATGCATGGAGGTATAGATAGATGTGTGTTTCATTGGCAGAAAGGTTGTGTTATCTTGATGCCGCACTAAAAGTATCAGCTACGGAAAAAAATTGTGCCACAGGCATTAGGGTTCTTTTCGATTTGCTTACGCCTGAAGATGTCCTGAGCTCATATGGAGGATAGGCAGAGCTTTTTTTCTTTTGCTATTTCTTGGTCCCGTAGCCTGTGTGACCTGAATAATCCACATTCTACATCGACGTATCTGTGGTTTTTATCTAGAGACACAGATGACATTTATCGGATGTGGTTGTATAGTGGCAGGAACAAAATGAATGATAGAGTTCAGAGTCCTGTGAAATTATTGCCGATTAATTAAAGTGGAGTACATGTCACCTAATCCCATGGATGATATGGAGCTGTGGAATGCCACGCTGTGTGAACCAGTCAATTTTGGTTAGCAAACACGTTGAATGCTTGTCAATGGAATGTCCTCGTCTCTTAGGACATTAAGCAGGCTTTTGCATTGGTTGGGTCAGTCTTTTTATAAGAATTCATGTTATCCTGACGACCTGGAAAGATGAAAGCCAGTACATAATTATTTTTTTACAGTCCAGTTGAGCTTGAAAAAAAAGAGTAAAATCCGATATAAAATCAATAATTTTAGTACTAAAAATCTATTTGATAAATAGATGAAATGAAGACTTCGATAAGTAAATCATAAAAAAGGTCCATAGTACTGGATAGTATTTGTCAGAAGGGGAAATTGCTTTCTGATAAAAATTTTCTTTCAAGCTCCTTTCCTTCAACTCTCTCATAATAAATCACACTCGTGAATCGTGCCACCATTACACACACAACTTCAGCCGAAGGAGAGGGAATAGTTTACACCCAATATGGGCACATGGATCACATTTTCGTTTTTATTTCCAAAGTTATTCCTTTTGGGATAACAGATTTAAGATACTGACGTCATGGCAACAAATCAATTTATTTGGCTTTTTTACTTAATGCGATAGGATATTATGGATTCGACGAATCAAAGTCTTTCGCAGACTGTCCCTCGTTCCGAGAACTGGATATTTTATTACAAGTATTCATCCAATGGTAATAATAAAAAGGGCCAAGGAAAACCAAATTAGGAAGCGATTTGTGAGGTTATGTTGGGACTTTATGATACAATGAATGTATTATCACTTGAAGTGGATTTATTATTTACAAGTTGAAGTTACTTTATTTCACATTCCAGGCCAGAAAACTGCTTGAAAAATAAATCTAAAATCTATATCTAATTTAATCATTCAGTGCACATTACTGTTCCAGAAACAAACTTGTGATGGAAGAGCAGTTGCTGTGAATGACAAATCGATTGCGACGTTAAGAGTCCTTACAGAAAAAAATTAAATATAATTCGTATCCGAAAGTTTTTTTGTGTAATCTTCTCTTAAACTTTCGCATAAAATCCCATTAGATGTTCGCATTTCATTCTTTCGCGTACATTTTGGCGAATCGTGAGCCTTTTTCGTCGAGTTGGCATGATCCACATCTGTAAATAATTAATTTGAATTTCATTAATTTTGTATGAATATTTAGTAAATTCCACATTAAAAACTAATATATTTTGTCATTTTTAAAAGCCCAGCCATCACTTGCCAAACTATTAGTCAATGCATCTAAAGGGATAACGGCAACACGTCTATATTTTCCATTTTTTATTTATTTAATAACATTTTTTTTACACGTTTAAATAAAACGAATAGTTTACTACAGGAAAACATAATTTACTAATTCATGCAATTTTCATTTATATACGAAATTAAAAGCTTACAACTTTGCTACATGCTGTCAAATCAGATTGGCCTTTCAAACTCTTTTTTTCGTCATGTCACGTCGCAACCATTGCGTTGTTGACAAATACGTCAACATTGACGTATTTAACGGAACGAACTGCCGCAAAAAAAAATCAGTGGAATATCGCTAGCAAATAAAAGTGTTTGAATTTTTTTACGAAGCTAAGTAATTCTAGGCATGGAGAAATATTTTTAATTGGACTGTCACCGACTTAAAGCGCTTTAAATAGTTCTTATAACTTAAAACATATTTACTTTACAAAAGTGGCTGTTGGAAGCCAGTAAGTGGTGGCTTGGTGATGATTTTCTACTGGATATTTGAAATCTCGTCAATTTACGTCAGTTTTTCAAAAAGACACCTGTTTCAATTTCCTTACACTAAAGCATTCATCTCCAGCTGTTTAACATCAGTGACTAATTTTCATTCGTAACAATCTTGATCCCAAGTTTCAGGGTGGATTAATCAGGTTGACAGAAAAAAGTACCAGGGCATTAGGATAAAAGGAAATTTTAAAGTCCGTCTCCTGAAAGCACCTTTCCAAGCGGGGTATTCAAAATTCCATAAAAATCATAGGACTAAGAATAGAACCTTCTGGAACACCAGCTGTCGTTTAAATTCAGTTTAAACCTCGATGACGCATTTCAAGCTGCTCCAGTAGCAGACGTTAAAAATTCAATAGAACTAGTAGAACTTTGTATTTCTTGAAGATTCCAAGAAGATTATGAATATGTTGTAAGTTGGAGCTTGTCTACATGCGGTGTCAAACTTAGCTTTGAAGACCATAAGAAGGAGGTCGATTTTTTTCGATTGGCACTGGTCAGAGAAAAAGTGCGGTCAACTATTGAGAATTTAAAAAGAACGCCGTCTAAAGCAATTGTCATTCTTTACCCAAACTGTTAACCCTTTGTTCAGATTGAATCCGTTACTCTATTTAGCGCATTTTTATTTAATATACTCTTTTTTTTTTAATAAATTTCAGTCCTTTGCTGTGAATCTGTGAGGCTTTGGAATTTTTTCTTGGCTTACCAAACGAGAAACAAGGGTCGGCATTCTCTAAGGCGAAACTTTCAAACGTTTTCGTGTGCATGAAGAAATTTTCTAGTGTAACAGAACAAATCATTCGTGCGGACGAAAAGGTTTGATCGTTTGGCCGTATAGAATCTGACCCCCAGGATAAGTGTCCGATATGGGACCGTTGCTTAAAAACATGCTGATGTTGCCACCCTAAACCCTTTTATCTCCACTCGAAGCAAAGAGAATCTCATCATTTCCATTTAACGATGCTATGTAAAGCAATTTTTGACAAAAAAAAATACCGCCCTCTACTGCAATATATTGGACTACCAAATGCGCTCATAAATCGCAACAAAATGTCATCGCTTTTGTCTGCTAGATTGTCATACCAAAGAAGCGAAACTTCAGCCTTAAGGACAGAGTGATGATACCTATAATACACACGTCAACACCAGCTATGCAGAACCTAAAACTTTCGCACAAGTTAACAGACCGTAAGAGATAACGTTATTATTCCTGACATATTCCTTGGCAAACGTATGATTTCGTTTGCACTATCTTTACTGGCGTGATGATGGATAAAATGTCTGAAGATGAAATTTCATTCCGAAAGCCATTGTCGCTCTAAAAGTCGTATATACATCTCGTACTCGACATCGCATCCCAGGAGGCGACACGTCGTTTTATTCCGACAGCGAGAACATTGGACTTATTTCCCAGACAAATAATACTTATAACGCCATTGACTCTGACTGAAGGTAACCCCCAAACTAGTATCCATGGATTCTCAGAAGTGAACCCCAATTCTCACGTTTGTATACATTTTCAATAGAAGAAATTGTAAAACTACAGCTTAACTGGTCTTGCATAATCTACACCAGGCTGACCCCTTTCCTCGGCCAATAAATCAGGACCGCTCTTGTTCTAGTTTATTAAACACTCTCGGCAGATTTCGGTTATCGGTGTACTCTTACGACGTTAGATTCAATTTAAAGTGCGCATTTCCAGCACTTGGCTTCGAACAAGCAGTGGCCAAGAGTTATTTGTCACCCTAAGTACTAATGTTCCCACTCCTCGTGGGATGCAGTGTTGCTATCTAACCGAGATTAATGTTTCGCCTGTTGTGGAACAAGAAATGGCAGTTTTCCCTTTCCTTGTTTTCTTGTTAATCCCATTCAATTGCTCTCCGATAAGGAACCCCCATGAGTGGGGATAGTTTTAAATAAATAATCCTTTACGCAGGGTGTGCAAATCGATGGGGAAGACATATAGAGGCGATTAATTTTACGAGGGGATAGACAAAACAAAAAATGTATTTTTTGCACAACAGTTGAAACAAATTGGGACGTAAATTAAGTGGAGGGATTGCAAATGCTACCTTCTTACCACCTGCCATCGAGCGACAAAAGCCTCTAGTAATGACGAGGATTAACCGGTGTGTTGGATTTTCGGTTACCGTCATTAATTTATCCACCCCTAATGGTTCTCCAAATAACGCAAGTGCCTACCCCTACACTCGTAGTCTATTACCCTCCTCAAATGAAACTAGTCCATTGCGTAATAGATCGAAATCGAGCTAAAAAATACCAAATGAATCGAAAAGACATTGGGTAATGAATTTGATCAGTTGCCGATTTTATTTGGCAGCGCAAGGCTTTCAACGTTCAATTACTTATTTGGATTGTATGACGAATAAGTATTCATTTGCCTACGGAAAAACTGCGGCCCAGAGCAATTTCATTGTTACTAGACAGAAGTAGGTAGCTTGTCGCCATCGAAAGTAATTCATTTCATTTGGTTGCTCTGTCATAGTTAAGTTATGCTTGGAATTCGCTAGAAGTAATTCATTTTGTCTGGCCTGGTGGTGATGATGAATGATAGTTATTGCGGTAGAGGGAATTTTATAAACTTGGGTTCACAAAATAAACCACTTATGGGAATAGGTATTTTGTGTGTATTGAAGGGAGTTGGCTTGGACGTTGTAAAATTTACATCTAAATATGTTTGTTTAATCAAAAAAAAATAACGATGTCTTTGAAGGGCTCGTCATAAGTGCAGTACCGAGTCGCACAAGTCGTTTTATTTTAATAAACGTTTAATAGAGATATTTTTTAAAAACTTTTCACATGTTAAAGATGTGTAAATATTGTCCCAAAATGGTCAGAATGATTGCAGCGCCAGATAGCTTTATTTTGTCTTTTGAAAAAGTAATTTCTTGAAAAATATTCTGGTTCAAACTTTCTTTTAAAGATCAAGACTGATGTGATATATCGAGGTTTAGAAGCAACCCTACACTAGTTGCAAGTCAGGAGGTATAAAGCTGGACATCATGTAAGTAAAATGAATCAACATTGGTCCCAAAATTGAACCCTGAGGTACTCCTTGTTTGGTAGGCTAACTATTGAACATTTTTTCCCCAATGCCAACTCAAAAGCAACCGCACATCATCTTCACTAAAGCCAATTAAATGTCCAATTTTTTAGCAAGGAATAAAATGTTAGTTGAAAAATAAAGTAGTCAGTGATCCATAACCAAATTCCATGATTATGCCGCCCAGAATATAAAACAGACCAACAATTATGTTTGGTTTGATATCCGGATTAACATAGATTTAACAGCGAGTTCCTGGAAAGATGATTTTGAATTTCCTCTGCTAGCAACTTCTCAAAAGCTACGATTACACGTGTCATTTTTCGTGGCAAATTTTGACGTGCTGTTACAAAAATTCGGTCAATCAATGAGAGTGCGCTGTGGCCAGACGCTTGACAGACGATCACACGTATCTAGCGAGAAATTTAGGACAAATGTTTATTTCATAATGACATTGGCATGTCAAAATTTAACATGATAAGTGGCATGTGTAATCGTAGCTAAGGACTTTTGGAAAAATATAACAAAACGTTTATGGATCTAAAATCACTTACCGAGGATCCGTTCGATTTCCTGGCAATGGGTGTTACTATTGCTGACTTCCAAGCTTGAGAAAACTTTAAGTCGGAATACAAGAATTTCTCACATGTATCAGGTGACTAACTTTATAGAGCAAAATGAGTTTATTCCGTAGGGTTCATGTTCTCCAAGTGAAATCCATTTTAAATTCAGACACATTTTAAAAATATTTCCTTTCAAAATTTATAAAGAGCTTGTTGCTGACGACTGACGAGGTTGGTACTAGTACGGACGTCGATACCGAACGCACCCATCGACAATCCACTGGATTGACACATCGATAATAAAATTCTTTATGTAAACTACAACTTCGTTAAGTTGAATACAACGAAGAGAGAAGAAATGGCAAAAGGTTTATCCGCGGGGGAAGATTTCCAGATAAATACCTATAATTTTTAGGTGAAAATTCCTCATATGAATTTGAATTATTATTTTAATTATTATAAATAAAATTTCTATTTTAGTTGTTTCTACTCAAAAATTGGATTGTTTTAATTCTTCACGTCAGCGATAACAGAGGTATTCTTCCAGAATCTTGGGGAAAAATGTGCGAATTTTCAATGAAAAGTGAAATTTCTTACGACTTGTCAGCACTTATTATTATTATCATTATTATTTATTCTTCACAATCTTTGTATTTACTTAATCTTATATAACAATATTGAAAATAGGAATAGTAGTGACAATAGTGATAATGTCACTTTATAAAAAAATAATTAGCGTGAAAGTTTGGGGTTAAATGATTTGTTAATTATAAAAAATAAATTTTCCATAAATTTATGTAAAATTTTACAATAAATTAGCAATAAAAGAGAAAGTATAATAAAGGGTTTTCCAATAAGAGGTGTTATTGTAAATAACCCGCAATTTCGGTAGATGTCACTTTGGAAGCTTTTATTCTTTGACATTTGACAAGTAGAAACTACGCCATTACTAAAAATGGAACGATAGAAGCTTCAACAACGCATTGAAATTATTAAAATTCACTACAAAAATGGTGAAAATCTTGCAGTCACAGTTCGCAAAACTAAAGCATTTTTAGGTCGTCGTGAAGCACCTTGTCGGACCGCAATACAGAAAGTGGTAGGAAAGTTCGTAGTTGGTAGTTCGAGCTGTTGGGACAAGTTAGTGATGTGAAGAATAAAATCCGTGCATGTCGCTCAAGAACAACTGAGAATATTGCTGCTGTAGCTCAAATTGTTGAAGAAAACCCAGGTTTGTCCATTCCTCGTCGTTCTTTGGAATTGGGCATTCCACATTACACCGTATTTTGCACAAAGTTCAGTAAACACAAGAACTCAAGCCCGCCGATCATCAACAACGTCGTGTCTTTGCTGATTGGGTCCTTGAAATGCACGAAAATGATCCGGAATTCCGGACCGTGTTATCTCTCGAATAGGTGATCACAATTGGCCACAGAGATCTTGTGATTTAACACCTTGCGACTTCTTTTTTTGGGGCCACGTGAAAGATAAGGTCTACGCCAACAGCCCAGCGTCGAATCAAGACCTCAAAGATAAAATTCGTGAGGCTATCGAGGACATAGGGCAGCCACTTTGCGATTTGGCTATGGAAAATTTCATGAGAGGGATATGGTCCTGTATGCGTGCTCGTGGTGGCCATTTGGCTGATGTTGTTTTTCATTATTAACGGCATACCTTCCTTTTTATTATGAAATAAACATCCGATCATTTATCTCAAAAAATGACATTTTTCTTTGAATACCAAAATAACACCTCTTATTGTAAAACCCTTTATTAAAGAACATTTGTACATAAAAATATGAACAATAAGGCTAATGTAAATATTTAGATAACGTTGGGCAGCAAAACTTTAATTTCCTCGTAATCAGAGTAATGGCACTCTTACCGGTTCGTGTTCATCTTTAAATTTTGTCCTTCTTTTAGTCTTCTTACTGTGTACAATTCGAGCAGAGACAAATGATACTGAGACCCACAACTCACAATCCTCTTGCCGCTGGCCACCTCAGTTTTTTTTCAAATTCGCCATTTTGTTTTCCTATCGGTGTTGTGTCAATTAGAATCCGTGTGAGCATCAACAAAAAAAAACCAAACCAAAAAAAATGTGGTGGATTTCTTTTGATAGAAGTCGATTGACATACATGTCAAAAAATGAAAACAAATTGTGATTCGATGGCAACAAATTGTATAAAATGTAAGTTTTTGCATATTTTAAGTGTTTAAATTAATTAATAAATACATTTATCTTGTAGCCTTGGAAGAAGCCGATGTTGAGGTGTATGGTAACGCTACGAAACAATCGCATAGCAGAGGACAATTTATACCAAATGACTACAAATGATATCAATCGAAATCGATGTAAGTAAGCCGTATTTTTCAATGAATTGTTTTATGTTTATTTACTATTCTATCTTTCAGGTTTTTTTAAATCCAAAATCAATGAAGCTCGCAAATATTGAGGAACATACTCAATCATTTCATATCTAAGTTTTCATCATAGGACGTCAAGAATGCAAAAATTCACTTTGCAACTACTGGGTATGCAACAAGGAGCTTATATGTTTAACAACTCCGAAGGTAAGTTGCATAGTGATTTGCAATTATCAATATACAAACTTCAATAACATTGTGTATTAGTTAAAATTACTAGAAGTGTACGTCGTGCATATGGATAACAACATTTCTATTGAATTTCGCAGCAAGAAATGTCTGAAATACCAACAACTTCTAATTATAATGACAATGAGATGCATCAATAACCAAAACCAATTCATTTCTTTCATTTAATTCTAGGTATCCACATTAACGCAGAAAGCCAATAAGGGTTGGAAAATCGATTGAAGAACTTAGATAAGTATTGCTATTGCATTGAACGTTTAGCAGATTATGGCAATCACATAACATTCTATTTTCAGATAATTTACCTCAAGATGTTCGTTTTTGGCGCATTGGTTCAACGAGAAAATACGAAATTTATGACTAAGACATTATATTAGAAAAAAACAATGTGATTTATTGATGACATTTATTACAATAATTAACACAGACAAATTATTTTTTAGCGTTTTTTTGTTGTAATTTCACTCCTGCAGTAATTTTTTCATCTTGATAAGATGAAAGTTGACGGGATGATCGCTTTTAGATGATGATGACCAGGATGATGGTGAAAATGATTATGATGATGATGATTTTTAATAACACCTGTATGTAAATAAAAGAGGTTTTTATTGCATTTCCACGCCACCCATGAGGTATGCATACTGGCGCGTTAACCGATTTTTTATATGGTGTTCGGTTTCCCCAGGAGGCCTATTGCACCAGTCTTGAAATAAATTGGAATTAGCAAGATATGTCCATTCGGATTCAAGTTATCCTCGGACAATTTACTAAAAAGTTTTATCACCCATGCGTTAATATTTAAATGCACCAGGGTACAAAAAGTACGTAAATCCAGTGACATGTTTGCAAAAAAGAAACCCTCCTAATTAGATCGCGAAGTCCTCTGGTGATGAGAAAAGTAGGAAATAATTAACTGCAGTTCACCGTATTAAAAAGCAGACAACGTGAAGTGTTTAGTGATTTTATTGAAAATTTGGAAGCACAAATTGCCTTCTTATTTTCGCAAAAAAAAAAATGCATTTCGAAGTGCCAAAGTTGTGAATTTAATGATTGCCTCTGTACAATGTATTTTATCTTGTGGAGCGCAATCAGACGAACTTAAAGATACCAAATATTACGGTGTAGCTTGCCCAGGTTCCTAGGAAAGGGTGTCAATAGATTCATTTTTTCATCAATTTTCCCAACTCCACGCTAACTTAGTGAAGAAATTATCTATTTTCACCTGCTCCTAGAAATCCAAGTAAGCTACCCCCTAGTATTTGGTATCCCTGAATTCCTCTACCTGTGCCCCACGAATTGGTATATATTGTATAACATTTAACTCGTTATTTTAAAATTTTTGTATACTAAACAAGTTTTGACTTCAGTTTCTTGCGCGAAGTGAAAATGGCAGAGTTCGTAATTCATTTGGAAATACAAAATTTTAAATTAAATATACTAATTCAAAAAAAAAATATACAATTGTGTAGAGGATAGATAGAGGAATTCATGGATACCAAGTACTTCGTGATAGCTAAGACGGTTCTCTAGAGACAAGCGTGAAAGTGTAGTTTTTTTTCAATAAATGTGCGAAGCCACAAAAATAAATAAATCACTGTCTACACAAAATTTAGTTGTAACGAATAATTTCAAATTTAACGGATAAAATTCTATGAACGCTGTCAGCAACTTTGCCCACAGCGGAAGTGGCATATGCAAGGTGCGAGTGTGTTGGTGAGTCGGAATTTTTGAAGTTACGTGACATTTGTCGATACGAATTTCTATGGAACAATACAAGCGCACTTAGCATTTGCCACCCCATAAAAATATAGCTTGTAGGCTAAGTAACGGGAAATCGGTCGGTGGTCTCAGTATTGTCTCTGATTCGAGTTTGGTTTAAGGTGAAACAGAGTTAGATTTTATGGATAAAGTTTCATTAAGTTTCGTGACAATGGTGTAATTCTGTGGAAAATTGTCAGACACTATTTATCGACTTAAAAAAGAAATATATAAACATTCGTGAATTTGTTTGTACTAAGTAAACTAGTTATAGAGAAATAAATAGTTTTCTGAGGATAAAAATTAAACTTTGGCCTTAAATTCGTTTAAAGTCGTTAACTTTTTTTTTACAAATCGTTTGTGAGAAAAAAAAACGAAATTTTCAATAATTATTATTTTTTTTTAATATAAACCACTGGGACTTCATAGTAAGAAAAAGACATTATACACCCAACCTGCAACAATTAAATTTTCCATTTTTTTCCATTAAAACACCAGCAAATCGCAATAGATTGCGTTGAATTTGTTTGCATTAAACTTAATTGCATTTTCACAAAATTCAATTCGTTTTTATGTCCCCTCGGGATAAAATGAAGCAATAACTCAACTGTGTTTTTATTATTTTATGGGAGTGATAACACTGCTGGTGAATTTCATGACAGGACTATTATTAAAGGGAAAGAAAATACTAACTAAAATGTTTATTTGAATTCATTTCATTGTATCTATTTGTGATGAATTTAAATAAGACAAATGTTGGCATTTTTGAAATTATAAAATAGATGATGCATAAGAGAACAGTTTGAATCGAACGCAATCAATCGCAATCACACAATCATCAAAAATGACAGAAAAAGAGAAAATTAGCAAAATAACGATTAACGAGTGGTTCCTCTCTTGGCTGGAAATAGCTCAGAGAATTTCAACCGGCAAGTACTGATAAACATGTCAAATGCACAAAGTTGTCAAGAAACAAATTCAAAATCCGGCTTAAAAATGAATTGCATAGAACAATAAAATCTGTAAAAATAAAGAAAATTCGGTGGTTGTCGAATGTTGTATTAGAACGTTTCATATGTTGCAAAAAGGTAAGTTATATATTTATTTGTGATATGGATTAGATGTCAAAGATGGAAGTTGCTCAGAGTAGCTCGAAGTCTATCCACGTACTTTGGCGTATATTTTCAGCTCTCTGAGAGAGTTTTGCTAAATTTTTTGAGTTTGATAGATTTGTAGTGTTTGACTCGGCAAAGTACGCGAATAGTATTTTGAAAGAAATTGTCAACAAATCAATAGATAAATATTTTCTTCAAGTCATGAGCATTTAACTGAACACAAAAAATTTTTGTTCATCAAGAAATAGTTTGAAATTGTAGAGAAATTTAATTCCAACTGTACCCATCTATTTTTTTTATTTTATTTTTTTTTTTGTTTTTCAAATCCCGTTTTTGATTTTTTTTTTTGTATTTTAAAGGAAAGAAAAAACAAACTGCTCTCACTCCAACTAATTCCAATCGAATGACATAAATAATAATTTTAAATCAAATATAATCAAATTGGAAATTTATTGCTACTGAGTGGTTACTGGTGGGGCTAATAAATTAGTTATGCTGATGTCGGTAGAACGTAACTTGCAGTGGACACTACGATTATCATTTGCGTCTTACCACAGTTCATTTCAAAGTCAATTAAACAAATATATTTTCCACTGAATTAGATTCAACACCCAAATTCAAGTGGTGGTGTTAAATAAACAGATTAGCTAATAATATTAAGCATTATTATGACTGTTTGCAATGCAGATGTGTTTTTTACGAACTTTTTAATTACATTTTTTTGTTGTATACAAGACTGTTGAAAGCAATGATTTAAACTCGTCATTCTTTCTTTAAATATACTGATCCGCTCCTTGATGTCTCGGAAATTTGGCTTGTTTCTGACTTCATTTCTGCGACAACAAATTTATGTCGGTCAAACAGCTTCGTTAATAACAACTTCATCCCCAAGTATGGACAAGAAAACCAAATTATCACTGTTTCGAAAAGGATTGAAGATTTATATCGAAATTTGATTCAATGTTTGTCAAAGGTTATCTTGCTACCAAACCAGTTGAATGACCATACATAATGTGCTCAAGCCCTGTGACCAGCAGCAGCAGCGACGGCGAATTCCCGAAATAATTGAATTAATGAAATGGTTATGTGTGGCCTATGATGTGTTGTTTGTGATTTGTGTAAAAGAAACTTGATGTAAATGTGTATAGAAAATGAATTGCATATAATTTGTTTCAATTGTGTACTATAATGTGTATTTGTTAGAATGTTTCAAATGTGTATTATAAATGTGTATCTGTTACAATGTTATGTTAAATGTTGTTTATGTAAACAAAAAAAACTGAACCGTACTGATCGGTGGCTTGATCACGAATGCCGTGAAGCGGCAATGCATGGTTACAAGAGAGCGAGCAAAACTTAACGATATTCGATATACAAGCATGTAAATAGATCAAACTAAGTAATAACTGTGTTTCTATGTTATATAATAGATTACAAATAGAATTGGAATGTGGATGCTAAGAATGTAGGGTGGATTTGTCGTTGTTTGATGCTTTGCTGTATATTTTCAGACAATCACAGAAATACTTCTCGTTCATTCACACTTATCCCAAATGTACATACTATCTTCTTAGATAAAGTACACTTAAAAAATAAACTGCAATCCTGTAGATGACGCGGCATCAACAACTGGGAAGACGAATAGATTTATTCAATAATTTGGGATAAAAGTTAATGAACGAGGAGCATAACCGTGGTAAAATGGAAATAATATATATAACCTTAAATTTATTAAAAAAAAAAAAAAACATTTCACTGCACGGCGCTTACAAAATCGCTGGCATATCTTATTGGTAAGTAAAAATAACCTTTTTCTGTACCAGAGTACATAGCCCCAAGGTATGCAATGATTTCCGATGTATTTCTTTGACATTTTATTTGGTAATATTGTCCTTTTTACCCGACTGGACACAGGGAGGGTTATGTGTTTCGCGCGTATCCTATGTACGTTTCTACGTGACGCAATGTAGCCTAAACGGCATGACCGATTTTGAGGAGTGATTTGTCATTAGATTCGAATTCTTCCCCGGAGTGTCATAGGCTAAAAAGATAAAAATAAGAAAAGTTAATTTAAAAAAACAAAAAACCCGACTGAATGTAAAAAAAGAATTGAAAATAAAAAGAATGTTCAATAAATGAACAAGGCATATTCAAGTACATATACATACCTAGGAGAAATCATTTGGCGTATATATTTTCAAAATATATTTTTTCCATTGCAAACATTTCTTTTTACGAATAATTTCTTTCAAATTTTGATTACAAAACTTTCTTCCGTAACATTGATTTACCTCCACCATTTAGTGGACATTAATACTTGCAAACCCCGATGTTCGGTTTTCAGAGTCATTTGCATTTTCTATATTGAATGAAGAAAATTGTGTGTCGAAATATTACACCGCTGATGAATTTCCTGCGAGATAGATGTTGACAAGTCTTTGCCCAAACCTTTGACTCGATGTCCAATTCCATATGAGTGGAACTTTGCAAACAACTATAAGTCCAACAGCAATGTCTCTTTTCGACAGTGACTATAAATCGATGTCATTTACATAATTTCGTAGGGAATTTGTTTTCCGCAAAAAGGTCGTAGTTCTTTCTATGTGGTAGTAGTTTTGTTGGCACATGTAGTACCCATATATATTTCCATTTTCTTGAAAAATTCGTCTTATCTGTCAGTCGGAGGAGAAGTTGCATAAGAGATTTGATGACTTTCAGTTTACTTTTTTTAAAACTCATGATGTAAAAAAGTTCTCCTTGCTCTTTTGACTGTGTGACTTTATAGGGGACAGACGAATTTCCTATTCAGAAATCCGATTTATCGCTCAAGATAACCATCAACTTTCGATAGAGGACGCTTTTTGTTTTGTCGATGGTTTAATTAACGCTTCATCAAGATTTGACACGAAGCAAAATCACATCAATGTTGTTACGGTGATTACAAATTAATTCGCAGAATTTCATTTACTTTGATCCGCATCTTGTGTTTGACCCCTAACGAGGAATTTATTCGACAAAGTGATTTTCAAACGTAACGCTGGGAACTCTTTTGTCGTCAAGTTTTGGCAGAGGTAATTGCTCTTTTGATATTCACTAGTTATGATGATAAATTTGTTAATTTTGTTGCTTTTACTAGTTTATTATGGGTTGGGTTCATGTAATCAGAGGAGTGCTCTGGTTGGGGTAGATTGGTGATTGGTTGTCTGATAAAAAGGTAATAGAAGACCCTTGGCTCAACGCACGTGTCAAGAGTTATTTCTCAAATGTTGATTGGGTAGTTGTAGGTAGATGTGGGAACTAATAATGGAGACGCTTGTGCAAAACTGTATTCATGGCAGAACATGGTACATACTCGTATCTCACGAAAACTTTTTCGCATGTCCAGTACATTTTTTCAAAATTCAGCTCAATACGAGGTGACACCATTTGCCATTCAAAATGGAAATGCTTCTAAACAAAACTTCTTTGGACAACTTTTTTCCCCCAGAGATAAAAAAAAAGGATACAAATATCAAGTTCGGTTGACAACTTCGGTTCATGTGCATTCCAGTCACTAAACTCTACCGAGAGCTACAAAACTTCCTCAGTGGATGCATACAGTTCCACTATCTGTATAAGCTTAGGTAAAGTATTCCGTTTCATACGTGAAGACTCCTTTGGTAAATGTTACATCCATATATCTAACATTTGAAAATCAGAATCCAGTAGATGCAGCTTCAGTTCACAGTAACCGAAAATACTTCGTATAACTCTGTTTAATCAATGATTCCGTACAAATTTCTGCGAAATTTCACAACTTCAGAAATAAACTTCAAAAACATTTACACAAAAAAATATCTGTTCAACTCAACAGCTTATTTCCACGTAATCGCCCTTTAACTCTTTCGAAACCTGTATTCAAAACGAACGGTACTAGCGATCTAAATCAGATTTTCAAAAAAAAACTCCCGCCAACCACCCGAAAGAACGACACCACACAAAATCAGAATGGAATCTGTGCAAACCAAATTCAAAGGGTAAAAGCAATTTTTACGGATGAGCAACCTTTTCGCGTAATATCACCGGAGCTAGGAAAAATCCCCGTTCCAGCAACCAAAGGAAATGGGAAAACTCAATACTAGAAAGCGCTGTGCACAATTCGCCGTTCGGTGAAAAATCACGTAGTATAGTGGCATCAGCTCTTGACATGTGCATAATTGAGTGTACCAGGACATCCGTTCAATGTGTAAAAGGAATATCGGAATTTTATATTCTCGTGGAAAATCGTCGAGGAATTTTCTCAGGATGCAGCGATGATGTGTGTCAATTGATTTATTATTTCACAAGTGACTTTAAGATGGCAGTGATTGAATATCGTCGCCAATTTTCCAGCGTCTTTTGTCAAGGAGCAATGAGAACGGATATCTGTTCAAAGTTAAATGACGGTGAATGGGAAATGTTGAGAAATGTTGGCAGCTGGCTCCGAACGGTTATTGGTAATAGTGAACAAATGAAATGAAATTGGTCCTTTACCCACTTAATTTTTACTAATATGAAAATTGTGAATTTTAAAAATAAGTGAACGAGTTTGCGAATTTAAGTGGTCTCTATTCTAAAAACTGTCGTCTTATAAGACCCTTTTGCAATAACCATCAATTCGAAGCAAATAGGTTAACAATTGTTGGTCGTTGACTTGATGTCAGTAAAAGGAAGGCGTCCGTTGACAGTACTTGACATACTTTATGGTAACTTGACTTCCAGAATACTCGTAACAGCTTGGTAGGTATTAAAAGTCGGTCGCCTCCCATAAGTAGCTACAAGGTGTATCCCCCACGTTGAATCTTCAATAACATGGGCAGTATTAAGGCCTTAAAAAAAGACAGGGTAACCTTAAAACACTCACACTTGGTTTGGTAAATATTTTAAATGAGACGACATCATTTTATAATTTTTTTCTGTTAAATGTTTGTTTGGATCTTCAGTTTTATCTAAAAGAAAAATTTCTGAAGATGATATCGGTCAAGTGGGAGCCGCCATTGTTGATGACCATTTCGGCTGTTTTCAGCATGTACAGCAAACAGCCGCCTTGGCGAGAACTTCAGGAGTCAAATACTCGCACACATGTCAGATATTCTTTTTTGAGAGCTTTCAAAACCTCTGGCTACAAACACCCTCAAAGAAACAAGTTTGAAATGGTCAAAACGGGTGATTTTCTCTGCCAGTTTTCATTGGCCAAAACAAGAGGTAAAGCATCCTTCAAAATGTTGATTGTCGCACGAGTTGTACATGCAGTTGAACCGTCCTGTTGAAACCACATGTCCTCCATACTCATTTCATCATCATCAGTCACAGAAATTACTCTCGATGACAACTCCAGCGTAAATGGCGCGGTGACTTTGGCAATATTCTCTTCGATACGATACGAGGTGCATAGCCTTTTCGGCACCTCTTCTGTCACTTGTTGTTCCAGTATCTTCGGCTGAACCCCCAAGTGTTTGAACATTCTGCGCCGCAATTTATATTGTGTCAAAATCACTGACAAATTACTCCGTAAAAGAGTAGTCTCTAGAATTTCCCGACTTTAAGAAGCAAAGCATGAATGTGTCAGTTTACTTTACAAATATTAAAACAAAACTGACAGTTGCCGCCATTTGCACAAGTCAAAGGATATTCATCACATCTTGGGACACGCATCCAAAACTACTTACGTGCAACTCCAAGGGAACCGTTGAAACTATTAAACCTAAGGATTTGAACAAAAATACCTTGCTACTCGTACTTCCTCTGAACAAAGTCCATAAACTATTTCGCCTGATGTTGACAGTCCGCGAAATTACAAATTAAAATCCACTCCGTAATGACTTGTCTGTTTACCTTATTCAAGACCCTAAATGGAGCCATAACTGAGTTACTCAGAATAAATTGTGTGTGTGTGTGTTTGTGCAAACTTGTAAAAGCAATTTCCGTCGTCTTCTTTCACTGCAGCAAAGTGCAAGGATAATATTTGCTTTTTCCTTCAGTAAGTTGGTATCATTCGGTGGAATAATTACTTTCCAACTCCAAGAAAAATTCTTCCCCTTCGTCCTCCTACCCTACCCCTCTCCCTCTGAATGCATCATCCAATCACATTAAAAAAGACACACAAAAATTGAATTCCAACCCGTAATTGCGAAAGCACAAATCTCATTATACCAACTCATGCATAATCCCACAAATTAACGCTAACAACATTCCGCTTGGCTAATCAACTGAATTTCAATCTATACGCCCTCACAAAGCCAATTTGAAAAACGTCATATTTTACAGACAAAATCGAAAATTATCTGTCATTATGGGCCAATGGCTTCCGAGCTCTAGAATCCAAATTCCAAATACCTTTGTTTGCACAGCGTCCCATTGAATAAGTTTCAATTGACCGAAGGAAAGCAGCAAGAAGTCCTCGCACCCAGGACAGGGCATAAAACATGTTCTGCACCGTTAATTCCGGAAACTCGACACCAGGCACAAACGAACAAAATCAATACTGCTCTGACTCTTTTTTGCGGTTCATGTCGACGGGGGCCGACTACTTCCGGTTGGTTTCGTGCAATATTAGCTGTTTGGGGCGGAGGGGGCGACAACAGAATCGATGACAATCACATCTGTAAGCGAATTATCGCGTTATTTTTGGGAATTCACGCCGAGGGAATAACATCGGCTATGCGCGACGCGATACATTTCGAATTTGATTTCAATTCATTTTTATTTGTATTCCTCCCGCTAGCACTGTTTAAATTTCGGGCTTAGTTACTGAAAAAGAACATTTGGCCAATAAGCAAATGGAAGAACGAAGTGATGCGAAAAGTGTGAAGCAATTTGCCGGATTGAATAATATTTTAGCGTTTGGTGAGGACTCGGTGAGGAGGTGCTCACAATGATTCAACCAAGTCTGGGTAAATGTGTGTGTTTGTTATGAATGTTTGTTTGTTCGAACATTAGTGGTCGTTCCAAAGGCTGATACCTCTGGAAGTGTGGGAGACAAGTTTTTTTGTTCACAATGAATATTTAGCAAAAAAAGGGACATAATCCATAAATCCCTGTATAGACTTAAACAAGACTTTGGAACTTAGGTGCCTTTCTTTTTCATATTGTTAAAATCTGGGGAAGAATTACCGCATCTGACGGAAAGAGTACCACTGAATCTGTTGTTGTGTATTATGTAAGAGCTATCCACTTCCGTGGCGGATGGAGTAATGCCACCCCTGCTCTCTCGAGGTTTCTTCCAGACTGAACTTTAGCTTGTGCTCTTGAGGTTTGTGTCCATATAAAAGGTAAAGATGTCTGACGTAAAGTCCAGAAAATTTGTGCTATTCGAGGTGATAGGGTGAATCCAATTACTTCGTGGTCATATTCACGATCCAAGGAAGGGTTAATGACGGATTTTTCAATGAAATTGATCAAATCTGCAGGACCGAACTTGCCGTCAAAGTTATCTGGGATCACCGTTTGAAATTTGCAGCTGCGGCTATGCCCTTGAGGTTAGTTTGAAGATTGAAATAAAAGCTGAATAAATCTACATTTGTCAAGGACTCACCAGTGTCAAAAACTTGCCACAAGAGCTTCTGAAGTGACAATCGAAAATATGGATAGATGCTTTTTCGTATTTGAGGCTGACGTATGTAGAATAAAGCTCTACAGCAACGGGAAGCCTAACTAGACATTCGCCCTGAAACTAAAGCAGCATATTACCTCTTTTAAGACAGCTTCAAAAATAGTCAAAAATAGTCAAAAACTTTTCATAATTCTAACCAAAGACAAAAAACCTCACTTGATTTTACAAAAGCCAAATCGATTACACATCTGTCAACAATGATCTCTTTTTTTTCAATTACTCTCGATAGATATAGGGATGTCCTAAAGAAACACAAGCTTTTGGAGCCTGGTACCGACTTTATTCGTATCATCACTTAACAACTAAAAAATGTTTTTAATAAGATTGCTCGTTTCCAGTCAAACTCGATGAAGACTTCTTAGCTCTCACTGAGGAAGCGTCAGATGCCCAATTATAACGCCAAAAGCTAAGGGATTTTGTAAAGTAGCCTGGGATTTTTTAAGCGTTTAAGAGCTGCTTTCGACGCGGATACAAACAGAAGACGGCTGCAAGGGGATCTTGTGGTATTGAATTTGAGAGATGTTCGAAACTGACCACCATACGTGAGCATTTTCATCTCTTTAGAACCTTTTATCTTAACCAAAAAGGACTTTATTAGGACGCTATCAAAAGCGGATGAGGTAACTCTCGGTTGTTTCGAGAGAAAAATTCTTCGTTTTATTTTTGGTCCCGTCTGCATTGACGGTGAATGGAGAAGGAGATTTAACGACGAACTGTACGGGCTGTACAGCGACATCGACCTAGTCAGAAGAGTGAAGGTCCAACGACTGAGGTGGCTGGGTCATGTAGAGCGAATGGACACGAATGCTCCGGCCCGGAAGATCTTCGAATCCATACCCGAGGGAAGGCGCAGTAGAGGAAGACCGCGACTCAGGTGGCGCACGCAAGTGGAAGGGGACCTTAACCAACTTAGCGTGCGAAACTGGAGACAGCTAGCTAAAGATCGCGCTGGCTGGAGACGCTTGTTGGTTGAGGCCCAGGTCCACCCCGGACTGTAGCGCCACCTTAAGTAAGTAAGTAAGTTGCTGATATGGGCCCAGTGTGCTGGGAAGTGTGCTGCACTACTGGATATTTTTTCCGCTGTGCCGCTATCTCATCATATCGCATCCTCTGAAGGGTATATCTTCCTTAACTAATCACCGAAATTCACGTCTTCTAGGTAACGCTACCTGTTGAAATTTACCCAAAGGAGAACCCAAAATTTTGTTTAATTTCAAGTTTATTCCACTAAGTGTTACTCAAAACTGGCAAAAAAATAAGGCCTATTACCCCCGACCACGTCTGCGTAGAATTAGTCCTTCGAGTAACTCATTAAAATATTTATATCAATCGGGTCAAAAACTATTCTATCTTTCAAGCCAACCAATTAGTCCTACACATTTAAATTCATTGGTAAAATGAACAGCAAATGCATTTATTTCTTACCAAATATAAATACCTATGATGAATTTTACTATCCCTAACTTGAGAAATAATTGGTAGATACTTCATGCACTTCCCTCGCACCAACCAGATTGCCCCAGCAAATTTAGAAAATAAAATTCTCTCTTAAATTACTTTACCATAGCAAACACACTTTCCCATTCTAATATCCCATCCCACATTAAAAGGGAAAACAGCTTGTTGTAGGAAAATTCTCTTAAGTTTTCTGATAATAACTTAAAAATAACGGATGCCTTTTTCAATAAAATAATACAATACAAAAATAAATATTTTTAGGTAAAGTAGAACAATAAATCAAAGATTAAGCTCAAATATAAAAAAAAATAAGCAGCTATCGAATTTGTTTCCAATTTCAATCAACTTACTGGAAGTGGAAGCTGGAATTATTTTTAAAGATTGACAGATAAATTGTTCGTAAAATGGGAATAAAATTGGAAACAAATTTGAAAGCTGTCTGTTGTATAAATACAAAATGTTTTGTTTTTTATTTTATATTTATATTTAATTTTTGATTTATTGTCCCACTTATATTACAATTTTATTCCTGTTATTTCGGAACGTAAAAGATTCAAACGGAAGCTTAGCATTTCGAGCCACAGAAAACAACAGAGTCCCGAAAATATCTGTCGAAGTGAATAAGGATACAAATTTCTGTTCAGACTTTTCAATTGGTTCGAAAAATTAAAGCTCCCATAGTTGCTCAGTCTTATTTTCACTTGTTTCCATTATTTATTCTGCTTTAATTGAGCAATTTTTGAATGGGAAATTCAATTCAGTTCAAATTCAGTATTGAATAAATAAATTAATATATGTATATTAAGACAGACGTTCGTCTTGCAAAGCCGTCGGCAAATAGAAAATCGAACCATTTATCCGTAAGTCTATATTGCCTTCATATTGCCTTCGTCGGCCGTGTCAACGAAGACAAACGAGAATGGATCCTGAGACTGCCAGCAGGTTATCTTGTCCAATTCTCTCATACATCCAATTTGCATAGTCAACGTCGCAATATTTCCACTGGTGCACAGAATGCCTGTGGAGTTCCAGTCGCACATCGGAGCCCCTGTACAAGGATCAGGATTCAGGACAAAATGCAACCTACACGAATGCAATATTACTGTCAGAAATTGCAGTAATGCCTTGGGGCACCTGCAGATTGCCAGCAGGAGTAAGGTCGCCAGTAAATTTGCATTTATCCAATTTTCTCCGAACACCGACAAATCGCAGGACATTCGACCATGTGCGGGCAAAATTGTCCCCGCATCATCAAGTGATTACCCATGGAGAATTTGTTTTTTTGTTGAGCTGAGTTGTGATTATAAATTTTCAGTGGATGAGTAAGTGGGGTTGGTAAAAGGCTAAATTCAGTTCGCAGAATCGGCGATGCCATGAGGCGACCTTCTGCTCAATTAAATATTAACATCTTAGGAAAGATTAATTTTAACTTTTTCGCATAAAACTGAAGTTGACTTTTCAAAGGCGAGTCGCCAGCAATAGCTACTCCTGTCCTGCTGCTCTAATGTAATTGGGAAACTTTCTTCTCAGCAGCTATGGAATGGATATTATGAAAATACGAGAAAGTTAGACTCGCCTATGGGAATTGAAAGCAATAAGGACATTTATGTTAAGAAGCCCTTCGAAGCTAGGCGGTCTGAGGGCGTTTTTGACCTGTGGTATTTTCCATGCGTCATGCAACTTAAACTTTAATTTTTTTCCACTTAAGTGGATAACTCAATTAATGCTAAGGAAATGTGATTAGACAGAAATATAACAGTCGGTGCTTTTCGTTTATTGGATCTCTCTAAATGGGAGAGAAATTCTATTTTTTTCGTTTTTTTATGAAAATTGGTTAGAATCAAACAGATTTTGAAAATTCCTCGACCGACCTTTTTGTGTTGCTCTACCAAACTTTCCATTGTCAGGGTATTTCAAAAGATATGTCGACTTTTAGTGCAAGATGTCCTTGCAATTTCGTTGTGATCAAAAATTACTTCGAAACTCATTATGCACTCCCAACAAACTGAGGACTTTTTCCCGCAACCATATTTCGTCCTTTGAATTTTTATCAGATTTGTGAGATTCGCAGAGCATTGTCCTCGACAGCTCAGAAACCGAACGAAGTTCCCACTGGTGATTCCAGTACAAAGGAAATTGATAGCATAGTGCGCGCATTGAAGAGCGGATTACAACGAATGCGTATACATTAAATTGAGATCAGCTCTGGAATACGGAATGAGGCTACTTAGCGAACGGCAAAGGGCATCGGACATGACAGTTGTCAATGTTCTTGTAAATGGTCGTCGTCGTTGTCGGCTGTCGTTCAAGCAGTCCACACGTAATGGTTCTTTGTCTGAATTTTCCAATTTATCAGAACGCGCAGTTAAGACGTCGTTCAATTTAGTGAAGCGAACTTTTGCATAACTGCCTCGCAGGAGAGAGGTTTTTCTCGATTGAGGAATGTTTTGCAGGACAGCCCATCATGAATATGCAATTTAGTGAGATGTACTGAGTAAGGAGAGACGATCCGAATTGTGCAGTTAGTTGGTGAATGGAAATTGGGAAAGTTTTCTTGTTTTTAGATTTTAGTAGCAGTGGGTAATGGGGGTGGCTTGAAATTGGTTTTATAAAGCGCAAAAGCTTTACATTGACCTTAGATTATCGAAAGGCAGGCGGTTCTAATGTGTCGCTTTGTATTGAATGGAGCAATGTTGCGCTCGAAGAAAGTGGGGTCACCAAATTTATTGAAGAAGGTGGCTAGTCCGGGGGTACGACATGGTAATATGGGATCTGTAAGACGTGCAGTCACAATCTTTCAGAAATAAATCAAAGGAAGGAGACAATTCGATAAAGTAAGGCACTACCTTCTTTAGACAGTGATACCCAGGACCATTATCTAAGTAATACAAATCCTGGGACCGTTTAAGGCCTTCCTCCCAATATTATTCAAATCTTGGTTCGGATTAGTTTAGATTCGTTTCCAGTTTATATTTCTTTTAAGCAACTCTCATCTCTTGTCTTGCCTGTCTATGCGATTTGGCATTGGCATTCGCAAGCTGGACACATTTGCCATTAATCCATTTGCATAAATTAAGCACTCGCAACGTGCTTAGCAACCAAGGATACACAAGTTGACGCCAATTAATTTATTCGTCCGTTTTTGTTTTTATCTAGACTAGAACCTAGAAGTTACTGCTGTGGAAAGAGTTGACAAAACCGATTACGTCACCATCAAAGAGAAAATTCCTTGATGATAATGCTCCTTATAACGCAATAAAGGCACAATGAATATCACTCCTCCTCCTTAATGAAACGAGACGACAAGGAAAGACTTCTACGCACTTTGGCATCAATAAACTTGGCCTAGTTATGCGGAGGGTGCTGGTAATATAATGTCTGCCTTGAGGATTCTTCCTTGGACAGTGTCGACATGTATGTGGCACATATCTGCTTTTGTACAATAAGTCGGAGCTGACTATGGTATTACATGTATGTATGACGGATTTAATGTTCTCCCTTTGTGAGCCCTTTTGTATTGGCTGGTACTAGAAGTGCCAGGGCAATGTGTTTTGATGAAAAGTGCAGAGGTTAATATTGGGCAGAATAAGTACTTATACATGGCACGATGCGGATATCGATTTCATATATTTGTGTCGCAGAAGTATTTATTTCCGTGGAAATGTGTAACGAGTGTGGATATTTTCTAATTGAATAAAATTAGATTGGTTCTTGTAGGCAAGCGATTGAAGTTTGGAGAGGTGTTTTGAATTTGAAAGATTGTAGGAATGTATATGGAATTGTATTGAAATGCAGGAATACTTTGGAAATGAGTAATCTCTCAACAAACGTGTTCCTTCCGTGACATGCACCCATATGCATATTTTTGACCAAAATTATCCAAAACAATCTAAAATGTAAAAAATTGGCAAGAAGCAAGTGCTCTGTAAATTATAGCTACATGGTGGTAGTCCGTTACCGTTTCGTTCTCAGTTTTAATTCTTTAAACAGAGAAAAATTGGCATTTCGAGAAACAGAGAAGCAACTGGTTGAAGTGTCAAAATCGAATCCAAAGTAAAAGCCAATCAGAATCTACCAATCGCAATCAGGAAATCAAAATTTCACAAATAAAACAAAGAATTTCGCCTTCCATAAAAATTCTTACGATATTGAGAACGCTCAAGTATCTAGTTGAGTAAGTATGACAGATGTCTGATTCGGTTTTGATTGGCTGACATCGGTCATATGAGCAGCTGTTTCGGTTGACGTTTATAGAGGGTGCCGACGAATCTAGTCAAGAAATTCGAGACTGAGTCCTAAATGGACAGTTCGCATATGTGGCTGACGTAGAAAAAGTGACGTTCTCGACCAATCAGGTTACATCTTATCCAGATCAATCTAGTCGACTTAAGATAACTAGATTCTTGGATGTGCCCATTGTTTCCAAAAGACATATTAAAATTCCCTTAATCTGTCAAATGGGTCCAGTGATACCAGATTGAGGGGAAAAGCGTTAATTAAAGTGTTTATTTTTTATGAAAAAGGGGGAAAAGAAGGGACAAGCTTAAATGGGGAAAAAGTAAATTGTGAAAAAAAAAAAATATAAAAACGTATTTTCATTGAGAAAAAATGTCAAATAATGAATTTCTCATATTAACCTTCCGTCCTCCAACCTATTTTTGCTAACACGTTCCTCTTACTGGGGTGTGAATAACCCGATTCAAAATTATTAAAAAAAACTGTTTTTGTTAAATGTTTTTTTATTAATTGTTTTATGTTTTAATTACTATCTACACATGTACAATATTTCACTCACAAAAAAAAAAAAATACCTTTGAAAGAAAAAAAGTGATTTATAAATAAGAATAACAAAAAAATTATAAATAAATATGTATTAAATAGAAGTCCATTTTCTCAGAAGTTATTAAAAAAAAAAATTTTACATATTATGTTTTTTTTTTTAAATGTTACTCGAGCATATGCGTAAAATTTTAGCAATCTTTTGTTGCAAACCATTGTTAGCGGAGTGCTTAAATAAATGCAATACATGTAACGGAATGCAATTTTTATTTATCGCATTCCACACAATTCAGCGAGCGATGATCTTCGCACATAGACTGGTGACATGTCACATACACTTTTTTTGTTTTTCTGTCTTGTTTCCTGTCACAGAAGTTACAACGGGTATATTTTTTCCAAAATTGTTGGTTGTGGAACGCTTATATTGGTTGTCATTTCATTTTGAAATTCATTGCCGAAAATTCCTTCAATAAGTTGTTCGTATGAACCACCACTTTATATAGAATTTCGCCCGTAAAAAGTAAACTCCAAGCCTCAAGGGGGGTTGAAATGTTTTTAGCTGCACCCTTTGGGCCCGGTAAATGGGTCATCAAATTTCGCATCGGATGCCTACCGCGTCTCTCGGGTGCAACCGAGCTCCATTTGTAGCCAGATTTCCCTTTCAGTACCGCCAACCTCTGTTTTTTCGGTGTAGTAGGATGCGTTTCTTCATGTTTATCCTATACCGCACTCTGGGCACTCTCGGAATCAGACTGCTCTTCTATGTAGTCAGGATCTTTGTCCGAATCATCACCGGCAAATAAATCCGGTTCTTCATCTTCTAATAAAATATCAGCCTCTAATAAAAGCTTTTCCACTTCTTCTTCCCGTAAAAATGCCATTTTTTCTGGAAAAAAACAATAACTTCCCAGAAAAACAAAACTTTTTTTTTTGACTAAACAAACCTCGCACTAGCTAAATCAATTTATTCGTATTCTGCGTAACAATTTGTATTCGAATGCTGGGATCAATGACTAGAATACAAAATTATAACATTAAAAACGTTTGTTCACAAACTATAAAAAGTACTAACACGAACTTCTCACTGGGGTGTATAATACCCAACAGAGACAAATGATACTGAGACCCCCAACTCACAATCCTCTTGCCGCTGGCCACCTCAGTTTTTTTTTCAAATTCGCCATTTTGTTTTCCTATCGGTGTTGTGTCACTTAGAATCCGTGTGAGCATCAACAAAAAAAAGCAAACCAAAAAAAAATGTGGTGAATTTCTTTTGACAGAAGTCGATTGACATACATGTCAAAAAATGAAAACAAATTGTGATTTGATTGCAACAAATTGTATAAAATGTAAGTTTTTGCATATTTCAAGTGTTTAAATTAATTAATAAATACATTTATCTTGTAGCCTTGGAAGAAGCCGATGTTGACGTGTATGGTGACGAAACATATTGAATCGCATAGCAGACGACAATTTATCCCAGATGACTACAAATGATATCAATCGGAATCGATGTAAGTAAGCCGTATTTTTCAATAAATTGTTAGGTATATGTTTATTTACTATTCTATCTTTTAGGTTTGTTAAATCCAAAATCAATGAAGCTCGCAAATATTGAGGAACATACTCAATCATTTAATAGCTAAGTTTTCATCATAGAAAAGAATAGTCAAGAATGCAAAAATTCACTTTGCAACTACTGGGAATGCAACAAGGAGGATTGACATAGAAAACCTATATGTTCGAGAGTGAATAGTCGCATTTTTTATCTCTGCCGGCAAAACCATTTAAACTCGTGTGTTTATTATTCTTTCCAAATTAAATTGTGCGGAAACAAACACTACGATTTGAATCCTTGTTTAAAGTTGAAAGTTTCACATATCTACTCTAAAATAGAAGGAAAATCGAAATTCTAAATTTGTATTGTTTTCCGTATTAACATACTTATATTAAATCATACACCACACGATGTCTTCAGTCAATACCAGAGCAAACGTGGCTCGAGCGCAACAGCAACATTCAACCTCGACGACTTCACCAAACACCCACAAACACATCGATGGTATACTAGGAGCTTCCGAAAAGAAGCACTTTATGCCACTCACACAAAAACAGGTAACTGATCGCCCTTCCACCTCGATTGAGCCGCTTAAGCAAAGACAAGCGACAGATCACCTATTCACTGCACCTGTAACGAGTTCTCCACCGTGCACGCAAACTACTTCTGTACACGCAGCCCTCTCTCTGGAATCCCTTCACGAAGAGCTAAAAAAACATGTCGTCTCTATCATAGCGACCTTCAAAGACGAGATGGATAAAACACGCAAAGAACTATTGCTAAAGGTACACGATATCGAAAAACAATTGAGTGCAAACATTAACAACATCAACGCAGCCATCTCCAATTTGTCTCAACGGGTCGACCAAATCGAGACCAATGTCAACAACGTTCTAAGTGACCAGGTAACCGAACTACAGAAACGCTGTGAAACTCAATGCTGAAAGCCCTCGCCAACTACCGCAAAAAGTCAAAGCGCCCGATTTCGTTAAGCGACATTGGGTTTGACTCAAACAGCAACGTGTTTGTGAACGAGAGTTTGACCCCACGGAATCGAACTATTCTTCAACACGCAGTACGTATGAAGAAAAAAGGCCAGTTATTTTCTGTACGCACACATCTTGGGTCAGTGTTAGTCAAATTCAACAAAGACGTGGAAGCTGTAGCCGTAAAAGACTTTGACAGTTTAAATGCCGCTGCCGAGAGATTTAAGCTGAGAGAACAAGAAGAGACCATTTAATATAACGAAATTGATATGCACTCATATTACAATAATTACCGTAACTTCCCTTTTGCTGATAATTTTAAGTTTTCTCTATTGCTTTCTTTTTTGTGTTTATCAATGGCCAAGGTTTTGTTTGTTTTTGTTTGTGTTTTTGCCTCTCTACGATCTAATTTTTTCTTTTTTTTAAAAAACTCCATCACTGGAGTCGGTTGTTTATCGTGGTGAATTCAGTTCTAGCGAGAGTGATGTGGATGGAAATACGTATCGGATGATTAGGATTTTGAATTCCCAAAAAAGAGGCATACATGTTTGCCATATAAATGCACAAAGCTTAATGCCAAAATTGGCTGAATTTCGTCTGCTTTTTGTTGATTCGGGAGTTGATGTTATTTGTATATCCGAGACGTGGTTCGATTCTGATATTAGAGATAGCGCCTACAAGGTTGATGGTTATAGGCTTTTTCGTGGTGATCGGATTGATCGAGTGGGCGGGGGTGTGGCTGCTTACGTTCGGGACGGATTAGTATGCACAATTGCTTGCAAGTCAAAGAACAGCAGTACTTCCGATTATCTGTTCCTGAATATTACATGTGGTATTGAGCATTTGTTACTTGGAGTAATTTACAGGCCGAATAAGAACATTGATATGACTCCCGTTTTCAGAACCCTAGAAAGAATATCATGTTCGACGCCTAATATCATTGTTTGTGGTGACCTTAACTGCAATCTACTTAATGTACGTTTCTCTGCTCAATTCCTTGAAAGTTTCAAGAGTATTGACCTAACGCCTGTTAATGTGTCAACAGCCACTCACTTTTCAAATGATCCCGCCACTCTCATTGACGTGTTCTTTGTAGGTAATTCTGATAAAGCTCTGTTGTACAGCCAACTTACAGCGGCGGGCTTCTCGAAACATGACTTGATTTACCTAACCTATGACATGCAGATGGTTACAACTGAAACTGTATTTTCTTACCGAGATTTTAAAAATATAATTAAAGTTGCATAGTGCTTTGCAATTATCAATATACAAACTTCAATAACATTGTGTATTGCAGGTACAATTAGTTAAAATTACTAGAAGTGTACGACATACATATGGATAACAACACTTCTATTGAATTTCGCAGCAAGAAATGTCTGAAATACCAACAACTTCCAATTATAATGACAATGAGATGCATCAATAACCAAAACCAATTCATTTCTTTCATTTAATTCTAGGTATCCACATTAACGCAGAAAGCCAATAAGGGTTGGAAAATCGATTGAAGAACTTAGATAAGTATTGCTATTGCATTGAACGTTTAGCAGATTATGGCAATCATATAACATTCTATTTTCAGATAATTTACCTCAAGATGTTCGTTTTTGGCGCATTGGTTCAACGAGAAAATACGAAATTTATGACTAAGACATTATATTAGAAAAAAACAATGTGATTTATTGATGACATTTATTACAATAATTAACACAGACAAATTATTTTTTAGCTTTTTTTTTTTGTAATTTCACTCTTCCTGTATTTTTTTCATCTTGATAAGATGAAAGTTGACGGGATGATCGCTTTTAGATGATGATGACCAGGATGATGGTGAAAATGATTATGATGATGATGATTTTTAATAACACCTGTATGTAAATAAAAGAGGTTTTTATTGCATTTCCACGCCACCCATGAGGTATGCATACTGGCGCGTTAACCGATTTTTTATATGGTGTTCGGTTTCCCCAGGAGGCCTATTGCACCAGTCTTGAAATAAATTGGGATTAGTATTGTTATTCATATATGTTATTGTACATAATAAATACTTAGAACTAGATAAAAAAAGGAGTAGGCCCAACAGATAAAATATATACATATATATATATATGTATATAAAATAAATAAATAAGTATGGGACTTACAACTGTATGCCAATTCGAACGGCTAAAAATAAAACTATTTACAAATGCGATACCGTGAGAGTTTTGCTCCTTTTGGATTGTAATCTAAAATCGCCATTGATAAATTTAAGTGCAAAATGAATGCGAACTCTCAAAAAGTATTTCAAAATGGAATGCATTGGTAGTTCTTGGCAACATGTATACGGAGGTTCGAACTGCAGTTCTTCAAAAAGTTTTTCGGTGACACCTCTTATATGACAATTTTGTGGAAACAGTTCACAAAAACTTGCGTCAAGATGCTTAATGTATTCCACGAAGTTTAGCGGGGGGGAAACGAGGTTGCAATTGTCATATTGCTTGAGGGTGGTGAAGTACAAGTTCGGAGATGGTTCCGAGTTGGAAAGTTTTGGAAAGGGTAGGGAGCAACTGTGACTTTCGTAACATCTTCTAAAAAGCCAGCCGCAAACATAAGTGAAACTGTTTTCTTGTAGGAATTCAATTCCATTTATGTCATTAGTGAGCTTTGCCTCCAAAATGCTACTTGGTCCAGGCACTACGTCCCACTGCAGCCATTCAGGGTCTTTCACTAACAACTCGTGATCTGCGATGGCTTCGAGTTGGTCATTTTCAATTTCGCAATTTCCTGTTTTGACGGCCTTGAGGTATTGAATACCCCAAAGTTTTTGAAATGCGCCTATAAATTGAAAGCAGGTTGGACGAGTATTTGAACCTCCTGCACACCTTATCTTGCCAATAGTTCTCTAGAGACAAGCGTGAAAGTGTAGTTTTTTTTGTGGCTTCGCACATTTATTGAAAAAAAACTACACTTTCACGCTTGTCTCTAGAGAACCGTCTTAGCTATCACGAAGTATTTGGTATCCATGAATTCCTCTATCTATCCTCTACATAATTGTATAATTTTTTTTGAATTAGTGTATTTAATTTAAAATTTTGTATTTCCAAGTGCATTACGAACTCTGTCATTTTCACTTCGCGCAAGAAACTGAAGTCAAAACTTGTTTAGTATACAAAAATTTTAAAATAACGAGTTAAATGTTATACAATATATACCAATTCGTGGGGCACAGGTAGAGGAATTCAGGGATACCAAATACTAGGGGGTAGCTTACTTGGATTTCTAGGAGCAGGTGAAAATAGATAATTTCTTCACTAAGTTAGCGTGGAGTTGGGAAAATTGATGAAAAAATGAATTTATTGACACCTTTTTCTAGGAACCTGGGCAAGCTACACCGTAATATTTGGTATCTTTAAGTTCGTCTGATTGCGCTGCACAAGATAAAATACATTGTACAGAGGCAATCATTAAACTCACAACTTTGGCACTTCGAAATTCATTATCAAACCGTTTTTTTTTTTTTTTTTCGAAAAAAAGAAGGCAATTTTTGCTTCCAAATTTTTAATTAAATCACTTAACACTTCACGTTCTCTGCTTTTCAATACGGTGAACTGCAGTTAATTATTTGCTAAAATCACGATTGCTATTATAATAATTATGGTTAAATAAATTGTTTATTGACTTACCTATCATCGTCGGCTGGGGCTTTGAAAGTACTTTTTCTTGAATTGCACCCCAGCACACAATTCAGAGTTCGTTTCCTTTTTTTTGGGAGAGGCTGTCCGTCGTTCATTTTCCTAAAATAAAGATGAATTATTCAAACAATTGATTCAATATTTTACTAATAATTTGTTTATATTTTCACTCTACTTACGTCTGAAAATCCCGCGTAAATAACAAATTTGACAAGTGGTTTGACAAGTGGGTGAAATTATGTATCCACCATGGTGAGCTGTGTCAGTGTTCCGAAATTCAGCTTTTTTTCTAAAGAGTTCAACACGAAAGTGGTGAATAAGTATAATTTCTCAATATTTCATTGTTCATATTAATATTTTTTTCCGCTTTTTTTCACTAAAAATGTTTTTTATATGTTTACAATTCTTTAGCATTGTTTATTATTCTTATATTGACAACAAAAAAATACAATTCTTAACAATTAACGGATAAAATTGTATGAACGCTGTCAACAACTTTGCCCACAGCGGAAGTGGCATATGCAAGGTGCGAGTGTGTTGGTGAGTCGGAATTTTTGAAGTTACGTGACATTTGTCAATACGAATTTCTATGTAACAATACAAGCGCACTTAGCATTTGCCACCCCATAAAAATATAGCTTGTAGGCTAAGTAACGGGAAATCGGTCGGAGTTGGTGGTCTCAGTATTGTCTCTGATACCCAATACAAAATGTCATAGCAAAATTATATATGTATACAAAATTCAAATTGCTTGAAACGGCCTGCTACTACTGCAGAAAATATGAAACTTAATTTACATAGACATGGCATATCGGAAAAAAAATTGTAACGGTAATAGCACGGTGCATAATTTTTTGTGGGGTATCCGACACCCCAGTGGGAGGACGGAAGGTTAAACATGAAAAAAAAAACCGCCCATCGAACGTATAGGTAAGAATTTGTCCGTCTAATATGTAGAAGTGGAAATTATTGTATAATAATTTTATAATTTTATGCTCGAAAATTCATAAATTTCTGCGGTGCTTTAAGTGAACACCCCTCGGAAATATCATTGCGTTACTCGCGTAAATTGACTGTCAAGTCGGTTGTCAAACTCAGCTGTTCAAATTATTTCCAAATTATGAAAGCGAAAGAAATTTTTTTTTAAATTCATAAACATTGTCATTTCTAAGTACTCAGAAATATTTTTAACTTGAATTCTTACCATTTTGAGATCTTCTTAAAAAAAACTCGGGAAACAAACAAACAACCGACGACTGTCTGTCAAAGTTTGACATTTGTGATTTGCGCAACTGTCCGCCTAAATCCTCGCGGGAAACAATAAGCTCTGCGTAAACTATTCTCTATACAAAATTTGACAGTTAGTTTACGCGTTTGAGGGCCGTTTGCTGACAACTCATAGCGAGTTTAAGTGCCACATAAACTCTTATGTGACAGTTTATGCACTGAAAAAGTTGCCCATAAGTATTTAAGTAGAACTTAAATCGTTAAGAGTCGTATGAGCAAACTTCCCTAAGTGAATACCCTTAATATATATATTTTTATGTTATATACTTACTTTAAGCTTGTTAACAAAAACGGTTACATTTCTTAATTTTTCCATATGAAAATAAGGGCAAATTTCACTTGGGATTTTTTTTTAATTAGGGCAAAATAAAAAAATGGGGAAACAGTTTTCAAAGTGTGAAAACACTGAATGGGTCTGTTATGTGTTTCCACCATGAAAACTGAAAGCTTCGTAAGATGTGCATTGTGAATGCACACTGCTTTTCTGATGCCAGATTATGAATGCGTTTGCGCTGCTTTGCATTTGTTTTGGAATTGTTACTGCTAATCTAAATAAAATTGGCAAATTATTGCAAAATATATTATTTTACTGAGTCGTGGGAAGGCCTTCAATCATTTTTTTTTTTGTGGCGGTACAAACTGAATTGTCAAATGTCATTTGCACCATATAATCTTTACGGATGCTCTGTTTGCTTTTGTTTGCGCAGTTAATGCGTTTTGTAAAAGTATGCATTGCATCATAGTAATCCGCTTTCGTTTTGGAACACAGTTAGAAGTACTGCGTTTTGGAACTCAGCCACCCTTACCGCATGTTGCAAAATTTTGTTTTTCGCAGAGAATTTCTTTCCTCGCTATTCTAGATCTGGGTCGGCAATCTGTAAGGCGAAACGTTCAAACGTTTTCATATGCACGAAGAAATTTGCTCGTGTAATATAGGGCAAATCAGTTGTACGCACGAAAACATTTGATCGTTAAGCCCCACATAATCTGATCCCTGAAACGGACTCAAACTTTCAAGCGTTTCCATACAAAATTCGTTAAATAAACTCAAGTTTTAGGTTCAGTGAGGAATACTTATTTTTTTATCTCGTCGGAAGTGCAAAAATGCTGTAACAGTTTTCAGTTTCCCAAATAATACTTTTACATTAGTTAAACGCTTAAAAATATGGGCTAAAAAACGCGATCAAAATGACCTTCAAAAACGCGTCAAAAATTGCATCCGAAATGTAGTGAAATTTTCACATTTATGTGTTCTATTGAGAACACTCCCTAGCGGACATTTTGGAACCAAGAAATTGAAAAATTTCCATTCAAATCTATTTCTTAAGCGCTAGACAATCAATGATGAAGCACTGAAAACCATCTTTCAAAATCTATGGAGATTGAAAAATTATAAGTCCAAACTTATCTTTAATTTCACTTCAACAACGTAGAATTGTCACAAATGTCTCCAAAATTGACTCTATGTTGTATAAAAGCTTCTCCCATATAAAGCTGACTTTTGCATCGTAAACTGCTTAAAGTAGCCATTTGTTTTCGTTTCGCTGGCACCTTCCAGATTTATAGGTTCTAACAACCGTAGTCGGTGTGATTTCTTTCCAGCTATTTATTTAAGATCACTTGCTGCCATTATTGTCTGCACTTAAGGGTATTTCTGTAAATTCAAACAGGAACGAGCGTCAACAACAAACAATACGCGAGTCCAATCGCCACACATCCAAACGAATATGGGTTTAACAAAATATTGTGGATCTAGCTCACTCAAAAATGAGGTGCACTATTGACTCATTGAGGAATACGTTGTAATGTATTTATGGTAAATTTAAAACAAACACTTATTTTCACAAACATGGTTACAATGGGAAACAATTTGTTCAGAAGTTCTCCTTTTTTCGGTTCTGTTTCAAGAAATGAGGGATAGACCTCCAAAACTACCGACCAAGTGCAAAAATTAAGCTTAATCCAGTTCTTTTTCCACAAATGTAAGGAAAGCTGATGATTGTGGTTCAAATTTCGGACAGAATATAACTTATTGTGGTAATCAAAGGTCGTCCAGACGACCATTGTCATAATTGAATCTGCCCTGAGAATTTTTAAAAGCTAAATTTTTAGAGCAGAGCTTTGTAAAAAGACTTTTGTGCCTTGATACTACAATGTCTTCTTGTCAATATTTAAAAACAAACCTAGGGTTGCCTCCTGACTCGCCTGCTTCATTGGTGAAAAGCTAATTGCATCAAATAGTTTCTGCAGTGGACCAAGCTTCAATAAGTTGATTCTAAAAATCCCATAAACTGCCTGTAGTCACTTTGTAAATTCATCTATGTTTTTTCAATCCTAGAAAAGGGCATATCTCGCCCCAAAGTTTGGTAGTCCCCCAAGTGAAATACGGCTGCATATCTCAGCCCTCATGAAGGCAAGTTGCACTTCATTACACTCATCTATCACTGAAATGAAAATTTCCCAGTGTGGATACTATTACAAGCATCCTCTTTTCAGTCTGCAATATTGAATCCTTTTTCCATCTCCGCAAAAATATCTAAGAAAAAAAAAACGCACAAGATATGCTCGCCCTTAAAGCAAATCCTCTGCACTGTTCTCTTCGAAACCGAACACCCATCCTAGCAACCCTTCCCACTTTCTAGTACAAACGTGTTAAGCATTAACAAGTTTACCAAACTCACCGCTCAACAGCATCTGAAGGAGTTAATAACTCCAACTTCAACACCTAGCCGGGATAGTAGGGATTCGCATTTGCATACCTTAACGAAACACGTCCAATGAATGTTGCTCACTACACATACAACCCTGCACTCAGGGAATATCAATTTAATGGTGTAGCGCAAATCATCTCCACTTCTGGTGTACAGCCTTACATCGTAGACAGGGAATATGATGGAAAATATAAAAATAATAATAAACTCCCCTGATATTCATAGGATTCTGCCCGCGGTAATAAAATGAATTTCGTATCAGACATGCGAGAAACGTGATAGCTACACAAGAACTTCCGGGGAAATAAAATTTCAACCGTATCCATGCTCGTGTACATCAATTTCGTTTTATTTATCCCTGATTAATGTAATTTCTACTAAATTCCTGCGCCGATAAGCCACTATACGACTGGGATATAGACTGTGAAAATGTTTCTTCTGTTTCCATCGGAGCAGGTCATCCTTGATGAATGTTTTATTTATATCGATAAATAATCGATTTTGCAAAATTAAAGGGGACTTGCAAAGAGATTACGACTGCAGATTGTTGTAAGAGCGGATAAATTTGATGCCAGTGAAAATGGTCCCAAAATTATTTAAAATATTCAGTGGATGGTATGAAATACTTATAAATGCGTTGCGATAGAGCTTTGACTGTTTGAGTACCATTACTATCCATATTTTCAAAATTTGAAGAAATTGTGATCTGAATATACCCCCTGAACCTGCTCATTGTTGTCTTTAAATTTAAAATTGAAACAAGTTGATTTGATGCTGCTAAAACTTACATTTCCATTCATGAAATCTTCACAACATGCCCACAATATCACGAATCAATGTCCTGTATGGACAACATTACACATCAACAGCGAATTTCTGCATCGAGGAGTCAAAAAGGTTGTGCTTATCTCTAGACGTAAATTTATTGATTTCTTGAAGCGCACACGTGCCCAAGTACCAAGTACTAACACTGGCTTGTGTTAAAGAAATTTCCTATTGATGTCCGATTTGGATTTGTGTACTTTTTCTCTTCCCAAAATTTTGCCGCTTTATCACTTATACCGGGTCGTGTCGTGTTAGCCACTGATTTTCGTATCCCTTATCCGGTTCGTGAATGCGGAAAACGTGACAAGTGTCACTGCCCTGCAAACCGGTTTCATAAATTATGTGTGCTTGAAGGTCAGTTTTGGAAATTGGTTCGGCTGTAAAAGCGGCTTACAACGAAGTTGTACTCCCAGAGGAGTTACTCGGGGTAGGGGTCTTTGTACTATATATTTGGGGGAAGCTGAATTTGAAAAGCCAATTGGGAGGACCAATTGTCAGCTACCTAGTATCCGCTTATGTTTATTTCTCGAGGTAATTTTCGATGACTTTCGGAGAACAATGAATTATTAACTTGTTGTTCTCATCAAAAATTTCTCGGAACGATGTGCTGCTTATGCTGATTGGTAGGATTCTTGGAAACCACAGATAGTTATGGTCGTTCTTAGAACAGGCATTCATGCGAATTGTAGTTGAGTTGGTTTCGCATGAATGATGTTGTGGTCTTTATTGCTAAAGTCGGACTTTGGATTTTTTTTAACTTACATAACATCATAAACAAATATTGAGCCTGAGACTGAGACGCAGACTGAGACTGAGACTGACACTGACACTGACACTGACACTGACACTGACACTGACACTGACACTGACACTGACACTGACACTGACACTGACACTGACACTGACACTGACACTGACACTGACACTGACACTGACACTGAGACTGACACTGACACTGACACTGACACTGACACTGACACTGACACTGACACTGACACTGAGACTCAGACTAACACTGAGACCGAGACTGAGACCGAGACTGAGACTGATACCGAGACCGAGACCGAGACCGAGACTGAGACTGAGACTGAGACCGAGACTGAGATCGAGACCGAGACAGAGACAGAGACCGAGACCGAGACCGAGACTGAGACTGAGACTGAGACTGAGACTGAGACCGAGACTGACACTGACACTGACACTGACACTGACACTGACACTGACACTGACACTGAGACTGAGACTCAGACTAACACTGAGACCGAGACTGAGACCGAGACTGAGGTTGAGACTGAAACTGACACTGACACTGACACTGAGACCGAGACCGAGACTGACACTGACACTGACACTGACACTGACACTGAGACCGAGACCAAGACTGAGACCGAGACCGAGACCGAGCCTGAGACTGAGATCGAGACCGAGACAGAGACTGAGACTGAGACTGAAACTGAGACTGAGACTGAGACTGAGACTGAGACTGAGACTGAGACTGAGACCGAGACTGAGACTGAGACTGAGACCGAGACCGAGACCGAGACTGAGATCGAGACCGAGACAGAGACAGAGACCGAGACCGAGACCGAGACCGAGCCTGAGACTGAGACTGAGACTGAGACTGAGACCGAGACTGACACTGACACTGACACTGAAACTGACACTGACACTGACACTGACACTGACACTGAGACTCAGACTAACACCGAGACTGAGACTGATACCGAGACCGAGACCGAGACTGAGACTGAGACCGAGACTGAGATCGAGACCGAGACAGAGACAGAGACCGAGACCGAGACCGAGTCCGAGACCGAGAATGAGACTGAGACTGAGACTGAGACTGAGACCGAGACTGACACTGACACTGACACTGACACTGACACTGAGACTGAGACTCAGACTAACACTGAGACCGAGACTGAGACCGAGACTGAGGTTGAGACTGAGACTGACACTGACACTGACACTGAGACCGAGACCGAGACTGAGACTGACACTGACACTGAGACCGAGACCGAGACTGAGACCGAGACCGAGACCGAGCCTGAGACTGAGACTGAGACCGAGACTGACACTGACACTGACACTGACACTGAGACTGAGACCGAGACCGAGCCTGAGACTGAGACTGAGACTGACACTGAACTGACACTGACACTGAACTGACACTGACACTGACACTGACACTGACACTGACACCGACACTGACACTGACACTGACACTGACACTGACACTGACACTGACACCGACACTGACACTGAGACTGACACTGAACTGACACTGACACTGAACTGACACTGACACTGACACTGACACTGACACTGACACTGACACTGAGACCGAGACCGAGACCGAGACTGAGACTGAGACTGAGACTGAGACCGAGACCGAGACCGAGACCGAGCCCGAGACCGAGACCGAGACCGAGACCGAGACTGAGACCGAGACCGAGACTGAGATCGAGATCGAGACCGAGACAGAGACCGAGACCGAGACCGAGACCGAGACCGAGACAGAGACAGAGACAGAGACTGAGACTGAGACTGAGACTGAGACTGAGACCGAGACTGACACTGACACTGACACTGACACTGACACTGACACTGACACTGACACTGACACTGACACTGACACTGACACCGACACTGACTCTGACTCTGACACTGACACTGACACTGACACTGACACTGACACTGAGACTGAGACTGAGACTGAGACCGAGACCGAGCCTGAGACTGAGACTGAGACTGACACTGAACTGACACTGAACTGACACTGACACTGACACTGACACTGACACCGACACTGACACTGACACTGACACTGACACTGACACCGACACTGACACTGAGACTGACACTGACACTGACACTGAAACTGACACTGACACTGACACTGACACTGACACTGAGACTCAGACTAACACCGAGACTGAAACTGATACCGAGACCGAGACCGAGACTGAGACTGAGACCGAGACTGAGATCGAGACCGAGACAGAGACAGAGACCGAGACCGAGACCGAGTCCGAGACCGAGAATGAGACTGAGACTGAGACTGAGACTGAGACCGAGACTGACACTGACACTGACACTGACACTGACACTGACACTGAGACTGAGACTCAGACTAACACTGAGACCGAGACTGAGACCGAGACTGAGGTTGAGACTGAGACTGACACTGACACTGACACTGAGACCGAGACCGAGACTGAGACTGACACTGACACTGAGACCGAGACCGAGACTGAGACCGAGACCGAGACCGAGCCTGAGACTGAGATCGAGACCGAGACAGAGACTGAGACTGAGACTGAAACTGAGCCTGAGACTGAGACTGAGACCGAGACTGACACTGACACTGACACTGACACTGAGACTGAGACTGAGACTGAGACCGAGACCGAGTCCGAGACCGAGAATGAGACTGAGACTGAGACTGAGACTGAGACCGAGACTGACACTGACACTGACACTGACACTGACACTGACACTGAGACTGAGACTCAGACTAACACTGAGACCGAGACTGAGACCGAGACTGAGGTTGAGACTGAGACTGACACTGACACTGACACTGAGACCGAGACCGAGACTGAGACTGACACTGACACTGAGACCGAGACCGAGACTGAGACCGAGACCGAGACCGAGCCTGAGACTGAGATCGAGACCGAGACAGAGACTGAGACTGAGACTGAAACTGAGACTGAGACTGAGACTGAGACTGAGACTGAGACTGAGACTGAGACTGAGACCGAGACTGAGACTGAGACTGAGACCGAGACCGAGACCGAGACTGAGATCGAGACCGAGACAGAGACAGAGACCGAGACCGAGACCGAGCCTGAGACTGAGACTGAGACTGAGACTGAGACCGAGACTGACACTGACACTGACACTGAAACTGACACTGACACTGACACTGACACTGAGACTGAGACTGAGACCGAGACTGAGGTTGAGACTGAGACTGACACTGACACTGACACTGAGACCGAGACCGAGACTGAGACTGACACTGACACTGAGACCGAGACCGAGACTGAGACCGAGACCGAGACCGAGCCTGAGACTGAGACTGAGACCGAGACTGACACTGACACTGACACTGACACTGAGACTGAGACTGAGACTGAGACCGAGACCGAGCCTGAGACTGAGACTGAGACTGACACTGAACAGACACTGACACTGAACTGACACTGACACTGACACTGACACTGACACTGACACTGACACTGACACCGACACTGACACTGACACTGACACTGACACTGACACTGACACTGACACCGACACTGACACTGAGACTGACACTGAACTGACACTGACACTGAACTGACACTGACACTGACACTGACACTGACACTGACACTGACACTGAGACCGAGACCGAGACCGAGACTGAGACTGAGACTGAGACTGAGACTGAGACCGAGACCGAGACCGAGACCGAGCCCGAGACCGAGACCGAGACCGAGACCGAGACTGAGACCGAGACCGAGACTGAGATCGAGATCGAGACCGAGACAGAGACAGAGACAGAGACCGAGACCGAGACCGAGACCGAGACCGAGACCGAGACCGAGACCGAGACCGAGACAGAGACAGAGACAGAGACTGAGACTGAGACTGAGACTGAGACCGAGACTGACACTGACACTGACACTGACACTGACACTGACACTGACACTGACACTGACACTGACACTGACACTGACACTGACACTGACACCGACACTGACTCTGACTCTGACACTGACACTGACACTGACACTGACACTGACACTGAGACTGAGACTGAGACTGAGACCGAGACCGAGCCTGAGACTGAGACTGAGACTGACACTGAACTGACACTGAACTGACACTGACACTGACACTGACACTGACACCGACACTGACACTGACACTGACACTGACACTGACACCGACACTGACACTGAGACTGACACTGACACTGACACTGACACTGAAACTGACACTGACACTGACACTGACACTGACACTGAGACTCAGACTAACACCGAGACTGAAACTGATACCGAGACCGAGACCGAGACTGAGACTGAGACCGAGACTGAGATCGAGACCGAGACAGAGACAGAGACCGAGACCGAGACCGAGTCCGAGACCGAGAATGAGACTGAGACTGAGACTGAGACTGAGACCGAGACTGACACTGACACTGACACTGACACTGACACTGACACTGACACTGAGACTGAGACTCAGACTAACACTGAGACCGAGACTGAGACCGAGACTGAGGTTGAGACTGAGACTGACACTGACACTGACACTGAGACCGAGACCGAGACTGAGACTGACACTGACACTGAGACCGAGACCGAGACTGAGACCGAGACCGAGACCGAGCCTGAGACTGAGACTGAGACCGAGACTGACACTGACACTGACACTGACACTGACACTGACACTGAGACTGAGACTGAGACTGAGACTCAGACTAACACTGAGACCGAGACTGAGACCGAGACTGAGGTTGAGACTGAGACTGACACTGACACTGACACTGAGACCGAGACCGAGACTGAGACTGACACTGACACTGAGACCGAGACCGAGACTGAGACCGAGACCGAGACCGAGCCTGAGACTGAGACTGAGACCGAGACTGACACTGACACTGACACTGACACTGACACTGACACTGAGACTGAGACTGAGACTGAGACCGAGACCGAGTCCGAGACCGAGAATGAGACTGAGACTGAGACTGAGACTGAGACCGAGACTGACACTGACACTGACACTGACACTGACACTGACACTGACACTGAGACTGAGACTCAGACTAACACTGAGACCGAGACTGAGACCGAGACTGAGGTTGAGACTGAGACTGACACTGACACTGACACTGAGACCGAGACCGAGACTGACACTGACACTGAGACCGAGACCGAGACTGAGACCGAGACCGAGACCGAGCCTGAGACTGAGACTGAGACCGAGACTGACACTGACACTGACACTGACACTGACACTGACACTGAGACTGAGACTGAGACTGAGACCGAGACCGAGTCCGAGACCGAGAATGAGACTGAGACTGAGACTGAGACTGAGACTGAGACCGAGACTGACACTGACACTGACACTGACACTGACACTGACACTGACACTGACACTGACACTGACACTGAGACTGAGACTGAGACTGAGACCGAGACCGAGCCTGAGACTGAGACTGAGACTGACACTGAACTGACACTGAACTGACACTGACACTGACACTGACACTGACACCGACACTGACACTGACACTGACACCGACACTGACACTGACACTGACACTGACACTGACACCGACACTGACACTGAGACTGACACTGACACTGACACTGACACTGAAACTGACACTGACACTGACACTGACACTGACACTGAGACTCAGACTAACACCGAGACTGAAACTGATACCGAGACCGAGACCGAGACTGAGACTGAGACCGAGACTGAGATCGAGACCGAGACAGAGACAGAGACCGAGACCGAGACCGAGTCCGAGACCGAGAATGAGACTGAGACTGAGACCGAGACTGACACTGACACTGACACTGACACTGACACTGACACTGAGACTGAGACTGAGACTGAGACCGAGACCGAGTCCGAGACCGAGAATGAGACTGAGACTGAGACTGAGACTGAGACCGAGACTGACACTGACACTGACACTGACACTGACACTGACACTGACACTGACACTGACACTGAGACTGAGACTGAGACTGAGACCGAGACCGAGCCTGAGACTGAGACTGAGACTGACACTGAACTGACACTGAACTGACACTGACACTGACACTGACACTGACACCGACACTGACACTGACACTGACACTGACACTGACACCGACACTGACACTGAGACTGACACTGACACTGACACTGACACTGAAACTGACACTGACACTGACACTGACACTGACACTGAGACTCAGACTAACACCGAGACTGAAACTGATACCGAGACCGAGACCGAGACTGAGACTGAGACCGAGACTGAGATCGAGACCGAGACAGAGACAGAGACCGAGACCGAGACCGAGTCCGAGACCGAGAATGAGACTGAGACTGAGACTGAGACTGAGACCGAGACTGACACTGACACTGACACTGACACTGACACTGACACTGACACTGAGACTGAGACTCAGACTAACACTGAGACCGAGACTGAGACCGAGACTGAGGTTGAGACTGAGACTGACACTGACACTGACACTGAGACCGAGACCGAGACTGAGACTGACACTGACACTGAGACCGAGACCGAGACTGAGACTGAGACCGAGACCGAGACCGAGCCTGAGACTGAGACTGAGACCGAGACTGACACTGACACTGACACTGACACTGAGACTGAGACTGAGACTGAGACTGAGACTGAGACCGAGACCGAGCCTGAGACTGAGACTGAGACTGACACTGAACTGACACTGACACTGAACTGACACTGACACTGACACTGACACTGACACTGACACTGACACTGACACTGACACTGACACTGACACTGCACTGACACTGACACTGACACTGACACTGACACTGACACTGACACTGACACTGACACTGCACTGACACTGACACCGACACTGACACTGACACTGACACTGACACTGACACTGACACTGACACTGACACCGCCACTGACACTGACACTGACACTGACACCGACACTGACACTGAGACTGACACTGAACTGACACTGACACTGAACTGACACTGACACTGACACTGACACTGACACTGACACTGACACTGACACTGACACTGACACTGACACTGACACTGACACTGACACTGACACTGACACTGAGACCGAGACCGAGACCGAGACCGAGACTGAGACTGAGACTGAGACCGAGACCGAGACCGAGACCGAGACCGAGCCCGAGACCGAGACCGAGACCGAGACTGAGACCGAGACCGAGACTGAGATCGAGATCGAGACCGAGACAGAGACCGAGACCGAGACCGAGACCGAGACTGAGATCGAGATCGAGACCGAGACAGAGACAGAGACCGAGACCGAGACCGAGACTGAGACTGAGACTGAGACTGAGACTGAGACTGAGACCGAGACCGAGACCGAGCCCGAGACCGAGACCGAGACCGAGACCGAGACTGAGACTGAGACCGAGACCGAGACTGAGATCGAGATCGAGACCGAGACAGAGACCGAGACCGAGACCGAGACCGAGACCGAGACAGAGACAGAGACTGAGACTGAGACCGAGACCGAGCCTGAGACTGAGACTGAGACTGACACTGAACTGACACTGACACTGAACTGACACTGACACTGACACTGACACTGACACTGACACTGACACTGACACTGACACTGACACTGACACTGACACTGACACTGACACTGACACTGACACTGACACTGACACTGACACTGACACCGACACTGACACTGACACTGAGACTGAGACTGACACTGAACTGACACTGACACTGAACTGACACTGACACTGACACTGACACTGACACTGACACTGACACTGACACTGACACTGACACCGACACTGACACTGACACTGACACTGACACTGACACTGACACCGACACTGACACTGAGACTGACACTGACACTGAGACTGAGACTGAGACCGAGACCGAGCCTGAGACTGAGACTGAGACTGACACTGAACTGACACTGACACTGAACTGGCACTGACACTGACACTGACACTGACACTGACACTGACACTGACACCGACACTGACACTGACACTGACACTGACACTGACACTGACACCGACACTGACACTGAGACTGACACTGACACTGAGACTGAGACTGAGACTGAGACCGAGACCGAGACCGAGACCGAGACTGAGATCGAGACCGAGACAGAGACAGAGACCGAGACCGAGACCGAGACCGAGCCTGAGACTGAGACTGAGACTGAGACTGAGACTGAGACCGAGACTGACACTGACACTGACACTGACACTGAAACTGACACTGACACTGACACTGACACTGACACTGAGACTCAGACTAACACCGAGACTGAGACTGATACCGAGACCGAGACCGAGACTGAGACTGAGACCGAGACTGAGATCGAGACCGAGACCGAGCCTGAGACTGAGACTGAGACTGAGACTGAGACCGAGACTGACACTGACACTGACACTGACACTGAGACCGAGGCCGAGACCGAGACCGAGCCCGAGACCGAGACCGACACCGGGACCGAGACTGAGACCGAGACCGAGACTGAGATCGAGACCGAGATCGAGACCGAGACCGAGACCGAGACCGAGACCGACACCGGGACCGAACTGACACTGACACTGAACTGACACTGACACTGACACTGACACTGACACTGACACTGACACTGACACTGACACTGACACTGACACTGACACTGACACTGACACTGACACTGACACTGACACTGACACTGACACTGACACTGACACTGACACTGACACTGACACTGACACTGACACTGACACTGACACTGACACTGACACTGACACTGACACTGACACTGACACTGACACTGACACTGACACTGACACCGACACCGACACTGACACTGAGACTGACACTGAACTGACACTGACACTGAACTGACACTGACACTGACACTGACACTGACACTGACACTGACACTGACACTGACACCGACACCGACACTGACACTGAGACTGACACTGAACTGACACTGAACTGACACTGACACTGACACTGACACTGACACTGAACTGACACTGACACTGACACTGACACTGACACTGACACTGACACCGACACTGACACTGACACTGACACTGACACTGACACTGACACTGACACTGACACTGACACTGACACTGACACTGACACTGACACCGACACCGACACCGACACTGACACTGAGACTGACACTGAACTGACACTGACACTGAGACCGAGACCGAGACCGAGACTGAGACTGAGACTGAGACTGAGACTGAGACCGAGACCGAGACCGAGACCGAGCCCGAGACCGAGACCGAGACTGAGACCGAGACCGAGACTGAGATCGAGATCGAGATCGAGACCGAGACAGAGACCGAGACCGAGACCGAGACCGAGACCGAGACAGAGACAGAGACAGAGACAGAGACTGAGACTGAGACTGAGACTGAGACTGAGACCGAGACTGACACTGGAACTGACACTGACACTGACACTGACACTGACACTGACACTGACACTGACACTTACACTAACACTGACACTGACACTGACACTGACACCGACACTGACACTGACACTGACACTGACACTGACACTGACACCAACACTGACTCTGACTCTGACACTAACACTGACACTGACACTGACACTGACACTGACACTGACACTGACACTGACACTGACACTGACACTGACACTGACACTGAGACTGAGACTGAGACTGAGACCGAGACCGAGCCTGAGACTGAGACTGAGACTGACACTGAACTGACACTGACACTGAACTGACACTGACACTGACACTGACACTGACACTGACACTGACACTGACACTGACACCGACACTGACACTGAGACTGAGACTGAGACTGAGACTGAGACCGAGACCGAGACCGAGCCTGAGACTGAGACTGAGACTGACACTGAACTGACACTGACACTGAACTGACACTGACACTGACACTGACACTGACACTGACACTGACACTGACACCGACACTGACACTGACACTGAGACTGAGACTGAGACTGAGACTGAGACCGAGACCGAGCCTGAGACTGAGACTGAGACTGACACTGAACTGACACTGACACTGAACTCACACTGACACTGACACTGACACTGACACTGACACTGACACTGACACTGACACTGACACTGACACTGAGACTGAGACTGAGACTGAGACTGAGACTGAGACTGAGACTGAGACTGAGACTGAGACTGAGACCGAGACCGAGACCGAGACCGAGACTGAGATCGAGATCGAGACCGAGACAGAGACCGAGACCGAGACTCAGACTAACACTGAGACTGAGACTGAGGCTGAGACTGACACTGACACTGAGACCGAGACCGACACTGAGACTGAGACTGAGACTGAGACCGAGACCGAGACTGCTGCTTTATTACTATATCTCTTTATTGTGGCATTTTGCACAACTGCATCGAATCCCCAATAAATATCAATCCCATCTGCAGGCATTCGCTTTGTCCCACAATCACATCTTCCCAACATACCAAACAAGCAGTATAAACACAACAGTAGCATGCATTATCCTCCGTTCAACATAAAAGGACTTTTTTGCATGCTTACTGCAAATTCAAATTTTACTCGCAATCAATAAACATTTTACGTTTACGCCTGGTTATAAAAGTCGTTTCAGTACTTCTGTGTACTGGCATTGTCATAATAGTGTATTTTTGGTTTCATGTGGCAAAAGAATATAATAATCAACAAAACTACAAGTTAATCGCGAATAAGCAGAAAGTATCCTAGGTAGGTGTGGCAAAAGCAAAGGAAAAGAAAAAGAGTGTATTGGGGTTGTTCGGGATGATCCATCGGTCTGGAGCACGTCGTCAGATGAACGACACGAGTCCAGCATTTCCATAGGAGATCCTTTACAGAAAATGTTGGTTTGGATGACACAAACAGATGAACCGGTTGCGAAACACAATGGCACAGCCACTAGCCCGAGAAGGGGAAGCGATAATGGAACCACTTCAGATGAATCCCTGATCACTAGTTAGAACAATGTACTTGGCAAAAATTGTTTACGGGGCTTCCGTCGAAACAGAGATGCAGTTCAAGATAAGCAGTCACACTCTCCGCTGGAATAGCGTGATCTTCAGACGAAACAGAACGAAAGAAGTCAATCGGTTTTGATAATCACCGTTAATGACGTCGACAAAATTAAACGTCCACAATAATATTTTGATTTTTACGTATGCAGTATAAAGAAGTCCAAAAACTGTTTACAAAGATGGATGACACAAATATTATTGAAGATGTGTATGTTAACGTAAATTGTAAGGTGATACATGGTTTTAGCGGCATCAATTTAAATGAAATGAAGGAAACTAATTCATGCTGCTTATATCATAATATAAGATCAATCCGAAAAAACTGGAACTCATTTTGTCTTAATATAAAAGAAATGATACAGTATTTAAAATTAATCGTTCTTGTTGAAATTAATATAAAAAAAAAGGAAAACAAAATGTATAATATTGAGGGTTTTACAGCAAAATTTCTCAATAGACCTGAGCAAAGGGGCGGTGGTATTGCCATATTTGTTAAAAATAATATTAAATTTGATCATATTCCTGTTGATAGCGTTTCATATGAATGTTTGTTACTCCAAATCCCGACTGAGAATAAATACATACTTGGAGTTTATCGACCACCTGGGTTTAGTACTACACAATTTAACCAAGAACTCGAAAATAATCTTGCACAAATTGAAAAAAGGAATAATATTATAATAATGGGAGACTTTAATATCAATGTTCATGATTACGATAAAAATCACGTTAAGGATTACCTAGAGATACTATCATCGAACGGGTTGACCAATGTTATAAACGTAAATACTAGAGTCGATCTGAACAGAGGAACATCCACCTTATTAGACCACATTCTTGTACGTAACTCTAAAATTCCTCTTGAAATGAAGTCCGCTGTTATTGAGTGTGGTTTGTCCGATCACTACCCACTTTTATATTATGATCGTACTAATTCTCCAATTAATATAGAACAGGATTACACACGGTCTTTCATATGTAAAAGAAAGGTCAACGAATATATTGTTTCTACTGATTGGGAGTCTTTTCTAAATGAAACCGACGTTGACCAATTATACGAGAACTTTTGCGCGAAATTGCAACAGATTTACCAGAAAGCTACAAAGTCTATGATAGTAAAAAACAAATACAAACAAAATCTTTGGATGTCGAGCGACCTAATTGAAGGATGTAAGAAAAGAGATAGCCTCTATCGTAAATGGAAAAACAACCGCCTAAATAAATCATATGAAGTAGAATATAAAACCTTCAGAAATCAATTAAACAAAAAAATACAACAACAAAAATCTAACTTTTACAAAAACAAATTTAACGAATTAAGGTTAGACCCACGCAAAACATGGAATCTTATAAATGAAATTATGGGAAGGAAAAAGGCTAGTGTCGATGAAATTATTCTTAAAAACTGTTGTCCAAATAAATGTTTAAATGTCTTAACAAACGAATTTGCTGAAAGCTTCTCTGAACAATCGATCCGAATTCTACACAATTGTAACACAGTTACCTCAATGCATGTTATTACTTCAATAACTAATTCGATCTACTTAGATGACACAGATGCTGAAGAGGTTCGTAATATTATTAAACACATGGATATTAATAAGTCTCCAGGAGCAGATAACATCAGAGCAGTTGATATACAAATGCATGTTAATAAATTTGCTCCAATAATTGCAAAAATAATCAACCTCAGTTTAGTGCAATCAAAGATTCCTCAACTTCTTAAGACTGCGGTGGTACGTCCAATATATAAAGGTGGCTCCAAAAAATTAATCAACAATTACAGGCCAATATCGATTTAGCCAATAATAGAAAAATGTTTAGAAGAAGTCGTGACAAGAAGATTAATAAGTTTTATAGAAACCAATTCCTTAATTCATGAAAAACAATACGGATTTCAGAAAAACAAACACTCAGGAAAACTTCTGGGTGAATTTTCGAACACAGTCAATGAAAGCTTGAATAAAAACCATCACGTTCTTGTTTTATTTATGGATTTTAGTAAAGCCTTCGATACTCTGGATCATCAAAAATTATTAGTAGCCCTGGAAAAAATTGGTATTCGCGGCGCACTAAGAAACTGGCTGGGTGATTACCTGAACTCGAGAACGTTCTGTGTCAAAATTGAACAAAATGTCAGTATAAAAAGGTCAGTCAAATATGGAGTACCTCAGGGATCAAAATTGGGCCCAATACTATATATCCTCTACACTAATGAATTGTTACGAGTTTTCGAAAATAGCACTCCTTTCGCCTATGCTGACGACACAGCAATAGTCGTTCGACATAGATGCTTACAGACAGCTACTTCGATAATGCAGAATGAGTTTACTAATGCGGTTAAATGGTGCCATGATAATGGACTAGTAATCAACCCATCCAAAACCAAAATGATGCACATTCGTGGTACACATCAACCAGCGACAGGGAATCACATACTTCTCAAAAATGATTCGTGCCCAAGCGCAGCTCCTAGTCAACCTATTGAAATCGTTGAAAACTTTAAGTATCTAGGGATAATAATTGACAGCCATTTTATATGGGATAAACATATCGACAACTTACGTTTGGACTTAAGAAGAGCTCTTTATGGTCTAGCACATCTAGGATACTACTCAACACAGAGTGTCCTAAAACAAGTCTACTACGCCCTGTTTGAATCGAAGCTGAGATACGGTATACTTGCGTGGGGCAATGCTTCAGATACACATTTATTGAAGCTACAACGGCTGCAAAATAAGGCCCTTAAACTCATCAGAGCTGCAAACTCGCGCCTCATACATAACATTACACCTTTTATAGTTCTGGAAGTCAAGAGTATATTTAAGATGACGGTGTTGCTGGAGTACTACGACGATGTACGTTTCAAGAAGACCATCAATCACGAGCAAAACACGAGAAGACGCGCACAAGGAATGTTACAAATTCCAAGATCGCACAACATATATGGTAGAAGGCAATTGCTATGCAGTTTTCCAAGGCTGTTCAACGAACTTCCAGCTAACTTAAGAAATATTAGAAACTTTAAAGTCAGAAAAAAACTCTTAAAAAAATTCTTTTTATCTTAAACTCCGTCAAAACTTATAATATCCTTAATTAATTTATACATAAAACTATTAAGCAAAAATTTAATTTATAAACAAAAAAACTAAAACAAAAATGTAAAAAGGTTAACTCACTATATAGATACTAAATTTTTTGATATGTAATCTTCTGCAGAAAAGCCACTTAGGCTTCGCGGGAAACACTACTATTGTTAAAACCTACTTGAATAAACTACTTGAATATACTTGAATATAAAACACAATACGTTCTGTCCTACAGACCTTTTGGATTAGTCACCAGACGGTTAATAACTTGCCACTAAACTGCGCGCGTCACTGGGATTAACACGTATTGATTAAACGCACCAGCGAATTCAACGAAAAAAAACAACAGATTCCCGTCACCACATGGTGATATGACCTGCTCGGTTTTCACCTATTCCCTGGCTACTTGAGCGCAGCGATCAACCCGACTTTCTTCCTTCGTGTCCATATCTAAACTGTCGCTTCTTTTCAATCAATTCCCAAACCAAACCACACCCAAACCACGCCATCGACCATCGAACTCGTAAACATGTTTACGAACAATCAGCAAAATCACGCAACTCATGCAACACATGCAAATATTAATGCCGCTATGCACTTTTGCTCGTAAACAATGTGTTTTCCGAACCCAATTGCCTGGTACCGCTAGGTGTTTTTGCTCGAAAATAAAGTACCGCGTACGCCACTTACACTAGTCATACAGGTACCAATTGCTCGTTAACAAGTTAATTCGCGCTCAGTGCGAAAATTGTTGCATTACCCCATGCAGTGGTTCCACACACAATAAGTGGAAGCAGGTCTAAAGAATCCTTTTTACCTGAATACAACGACTCTTGGACATTATTTTTTCCCGATAGCGCAGGCACCGCAAATTCAAACCAAACGCACGCATACACGGAAGAATGATCCTTTTTTCTTTTTGCGCTCACAACTTTATTATTATTTTTCCTGTTTGGACAAGATACCACCACGCAACACAAAACAAGGAACGAAGCAACGGTGTTTCTGATTTTCTTTTTATTATTTTATTAGGGGTGTAAGAATCCCACTTCTGAGAATGTTAAATCGACGGAAATATTTATGCATTCACAAATACAAAGACTGCTTGAGAAGAAAAGGGTACACAGAACATTTTACCTGAACCACTACATGGGGCTTGCTGCGTACGACGAACAGTTTCAAATACCGGATAATAGTGAGAGGTAAGCAATATAAGTTATAGATCGGGCAAGAACAATTGTAAATTTGTGTTGTATTTCTTAATTTTTTTTTTAAAAAAGCAAAGTGGTTGGACTGCATAAACAAACAACACTTAATACATAAAAATTGTCGAGGTATTCTAGGATCTGCGAAAGACATTTCTCGAAAGACATGTATGCCAAGTCAATGAAGCGCTTAAAACGGTCGGCAACACCTTATTTGGAAATTTTGAAAAATATTTCCAATATAACAGAAGGTAATAACGACACTGAGTGTAAAATAACATAAAATTGATTATATTTTCTTAGGTAATATTGATCACTCAGTCACGTCTAACGAAACAGAGGGGTTTGAACACGTTCCTCTTAATGAAAATGTCCAAATGAAGGAGAGTTTGAGAGTTGAATGTCGATATGAAAACATCTGCCAGATATGTAAACACGGTCGATTACAAGCTACACAAGCTTACCAATCAGAATAATTGAATCACCCACAAGCAAATACTAATGTTGGTACATCCAGATAGACGTTATAGTACATAGCACACAAAATCAGGCAGGGACGTGCAAATTTACGGACACGCATTTATCTTCTTGTTCCATTTTGATTTGGGTTTATATGTATATTTCATAAACTGGAGGTAATCTGGGATGTGAATGGGTTTTAATCAAATTACACAATTTCAATGCTGAACCGTGACACATATCGTTCGGAAATGAATGGAAAAATGTGCGATGCATTGGGTAGAAAAGTTTTGCGAAATGTTTACTGCATGGAGTGTGTTTAATTTGACTTAGTTTAGCTGTCCACGGACTTTGCTTTTAAAGTGTTTTCTTCTTTTTTTTATTCCCACAGTTTAAAAAGTTCTCTTCTCTTTCCATATATAATTAACATTATTCTTTATGGATGTGGTTTTACGTTTGTTACCTGTTTACGTCAAAACTTTTGCACGGATTTCGATTTAACTATTTTCGAATTGTTACCAAAATAGTTTTTTTCTATCCTAACTTTACTGCCTTTGAATTGTCATTAATCAAATACTTTTTTTATAAATTAAGAAATACAAAAAAAAAAGAGCTGAAAGGAGCTTAAGGCTCCCTATATATTTCAAATTATCAATCAGGTTTTCTGCTTCATACAGAAGCTGAGCTGCAGACGGAAATCAACAAGATCAAAATAAACTTATTTTATCACGATTTTTCTTGATCATCGTTCGTTCTACTTCGGGGTGGCGGGCACATCGAAAACACTGCGGGCCTTACCAACAAAACATTACTAGTTTCGACTCTAAAGATTAGTAGTTGACAGTGGCTATATTTTCCATACAAATTTCACAATTATGAGCTCCCGTAAATTTAAATTCGAGTCGAGAGTACATTTTGTTACAAGTACGGCGCAGTGTATTGCTTTCTCTGTTGGACCGGAAATGAAAGAAAAGAATGCATGATCTGCATGCGAAAGTAGTCAAAGGCGGATGTGTTTTCCCGGGAAAAATATGGCAGATGGCAAATGAAACACCTGGACGTCTGTTTATGTGATTTGTCTCCAAGTTTATCCTCGGGATTTTTTCAAAAATCTCTTTGTCACGTTCAACGTAAAGCTACTCACTGAAACAATGCCTTCGGGCGAATAGCTAAAAAGTTGTGTACCCTTCTAATTATAAAATTAACACAAATTGCCTTACTTATTATCATTTTTTACAAAAATATTTTGTGGGTCGCAATGGGTAATTTTATATGGAATATCTCGCCATTGTGAGTTCGCAAGTCGCTTAAAAATGTTGTTCCCTTATTATAGACCTCCTCCTCCCACTCATCAATCGAGTCACTGTCACTATTTCGTTGAGTCACAAATATATAATCCCAGTGTAATCAAAGTCGTAATTTCTATCTCGACAGAAATGGTATAAAATCAGTATAAAACTAGCTTTAGATAACTTAATAAAAAAACACACCAAATTGCATCTTAAGGTTTTTTCAACTGTGCCACCTCAAATATCAGAGAATATTTCTGACGTCAAGGAGCTTCTCAATTAACCATTTTGACTCGGCATAAAATTGTTGCTTCCATTCGTCCCAAAAATGGAAAACTGACACAAAAAGAATGGTTGGCAGAAGTCAGAAGCCTAGGGTCCCTACGGACCTGTTGCGCCAACTATTTATTTACATAATTTTACTGAACACAACTCTTTTTAAAATATGACTGTCCCAAAAGACTATTAGTTATATTTTTTGGTCCGCTCTTCTGTCAACATTCTTAATATTAAAAGGATCACTCAACTTTGTCCTGACGTATCGACCGTCCTTCAAAATTGCGAAATACAATTCACAATTTATTTTTTACTGGTTAAGATTTTTACAAGCGTCAGCTACTTTTGAAGTTTCAAATCAACAGACAGAATTCCAATTATAAGTTTAAGGTCAAACTGGTCATTCAAAGGAGAGAGCCCGAAATCTACATTTTGCTACTCAACCTTATTCAATTTTTACCGGCAAGTGGAATAATTTCAGCCCTGTATTCAAGGATTACAGCGATTAACCTCAATGTAAGTTATGGTAATTTCTCGGTAAAAAAAACACAATTCTTCACCTGTGTCCGCGGTGTGTAATATACCTGGGCCTATGTATACTTTCATATTCTTCCAGCAAACTTATGAAAATAACTTCGCCTACTCGTAGGAAACCACAATAGGAATTCTACCGCAACCACAACTGAGCAGTGAGTTCAGAGGTCTAACCATTACTTTTCATTTCCTTGAGACTCGGTTCAGTGACCGACTGAATTTAAAAATACTGCTATCTGTTTATTTTTGCCGGGTGGGAAGATGAAAGCATAACAAAGTTTCGCCGACTACTGGTGTGGTGTGTGCTTGGGAGGACGGGTTTCGTTGCTCGAATAATTTGTACCCAATTTAATTTCGTAACTTTGAATATGGCTATATGAGAATGGAAATGAATTTTTAGGAGTTTATTACGCTATTTGAATTTATTATCCATATTATGCTGAAAGGCTTTCTGGGGCATTCAACAAATTTTAGAAAATATTCGCGAGGTTGTGTGGCAATAACTTTGAAATTCCCACTTTAAATATATTTGTAAGTTGCGATTGATAATCGAAGACCTCGCCAAAGAGAGCTCCTAAAATAGGACCTGAACATAAAAAGCGAATAATAATTCCGCGTAGTATTTCAAACGAATCTGTGGTGGTCCAAAGTTTAACTGAACTTTTTGCTCATTTACCAGCAACAGTGCACAATTTACAAACATTTTTTTAAATATTCTGTGTGCATAATTCCACTATCTCCTGCACGAAAACCTTACCCTTTAAAAGCGACTTCAATATTGAAATGCGAAAACAGAAACCCCATCTATCTGTCAATGGGATAACGGGTACCTATACAGAGTCGCATTCCACTATTCTGATTCCCAGGATTGCAAGCATAGATAGTGAATTTCGTGAATAAAGATGTAAATTGCTAGAAGCAACACTGTCTCATTGTAAGGTAGAGCTGACAAACGCAATAAACTGCAGTTGGTTATTCGTGAAAGCAAGCAAAAACATCCTCCCCTTCGGTGGGTACACTTAAATGGCTCTCTGGCTGGAAGAGCTGTCAGCCGTGTTGAATTAATTTCTGTTGCACTAAACGGGAATGGATTTCTGTAATGGGTAGGTATGGATTGGAGCAGTGGAATCTGTGCGAATATTTAATCGATTTAAATCCCTACATGGAAATGGGAATTCACTTTAAAATTCGAACAAGAAAAGGACATAAGTGAAACGATTTAAACAATTTTCACTGAAAATGCGGCTTCCCGGAGTGGATTTTTTTTATTGCGTTTTGGGGCAATTTGTAAAAGTGGCAATTGCTACAAATGCCTAGAGTCACATGCTGGACAATCAATAATTTTTATGGTAATTTCTGCAGTACTTTAAAGTATACGGGTCCGGAACTACCCAACTCTACTTTAGATGGTGTAAGGCGACAAAACTCCGTTTAAACAGTCAATAATTTTATGTGAATGAATGCAAAAGTAGAGTGGGCCTCCTTGAGTCTATCGACCGAATTCTAAAAAATGAACAATGCCAAACATTTTAACATGATTTAAAGATATAAAGCAGTACCGATCGTAAATAGTTGGCTCCTTATAATATACGTACGTCAAAATATCAAGGATGGGCAAATTTGTTAACTAATATTTTTCTAAATTCGCTAAAATAAGGAACAAGTGATAAATAAAACTTCGCTTAATGAGTTAAATTCATAATGAACCTGAAAGTTTCGTGCGACCCAGTCGTCGACATTTTATTTAATAATGTGGCTAAGCAACGGTTTTATTTAGTAAACACTAAATCAAGCTTCTAAAATCCATTCGTAAATGAAAGGGATCTACAGTTTGACGAAATATACATAAGGATGATTTTATAAGTTTTGCCGGACTTCTGTGGTACCGCAAATTTGCAAGACTTTCGCAAGCTGCCGGGCAGTTGATAACCGCTTTTAGTATAGTTTATATTTAGCTGTTGGTGGGTCCTGCACAGTAGCTACTGACCCATTGCGGTACGTGCGTTTTAAAAGTTGAAAAGAAGAACGTCCCGTTGGACGTTGTCCTTGTCGTATTCTGTGATTATAAACAATATTTGTAACGGCCGAAAGAGAGATGTTTTAGGTTGATCACAAATTTGAAAGTTCGGCCGAAGATATAGTTTCCAATAGCACACAGAATTTCTCAGCAATTTTGCTGTGTTTGTACATGGAAAGGAATGGACACGTTTTATAGAAGATCTGCAGATCTGTCGAACTCTATACTAAGCTCACATTTAGACGGAAGGTAGAGGTTGCAATTCAGACATACAGGAGGCTCTAGCCCTTACAAATCAACAATAAAACGCTTGATCGTAAGTCAAAAGTTACTTCCTGTGGGGACCTTTGTAAAAGAAAGAGTGTGTGAGTTGGAAGTCTTCTAAAAAAAAAAAACTAGGGTTCGACCAGTGGTAGAAGTTCTACCATTATAGTGACCTGGCTTATGTACAAATATTGGAAAACAAATTACACACAGCTTTGCATGTCTGTACAATCTTCACGAAAAAATAAATTCTAGTGAATATGTTGTGTTTTAAGCTCAGTGATAGTAGTTCTAAACTATTTGTCTTCTCCTATTTATTTATAAGATTCTAATGACTAAAATTTGCTACATTGTTAGGTGAACTTTTGAACTACCTAAAAACTTGAAAAAGCCCCTCTGTGCCAAGTGCAATCCTTGAAATCGGAGTACTATACCTACAGTAAATTTCTTCGGCCACTCAGTGCACTTTTTAGTTAGACAAATTTCTGAAAGTCTTAAATGACATTTGACAGTCACATTATTTGGATTTTGAGCTCACACATTTAAGCAAGCTTTAAAAAAAAAAAAACTAATAGATCATTGTTATGAAGAAAATTCAATTGGAACAAATTTCCAAATCTATTTATCTATAGATTTATGACCATTTCTTTATAAGTCCTTTCTACACTTGACATAAATTACATTTTGAAGGCAGCAATATACAGACAGCAATATTTTATTTTAAACCTAACCGACCATCGACCCACTTAGTCTCATGAGTTGAAAATAACGACTTAGAAGGAGACTGTTGGTTTTATTGCAACACATCCATTATCGTGTGGGTGTGGCCTTAATGACGAAGGACTACTGTAGGGTGGTTGGTTATTTTGTTTGGTGATTTGTTTGCTCTTTCAAAGATATATTTTTAAATAAAGAAGAAATGACGGATTTAACCAAGGAACTGCGTTCAAATTCTGTCCTTGCATTGTAAAATTTGATGGTCGATTTGTTCATTTATTTTTGCAGCAATACTAAAATTTACAGGGGTGGCATTGGAGTAAAAACAATTCTGTTTGATTTTAGACTCTTTTGAAACCATTTTTAGGGATATCACTCCATTTCTATCGTTTGAAATAAATGTTCTTGGTTATATTTTGTGATTGGTCATTGTTTAATATTTAATCCTGAAGATCTTCTGCACAGTGCAAATACAGTGTGTCATATATTCCAGTGACGCACTAAATACGGAATTTATATACCCTCCACAAGAAGGCATATCCACTTTGTCAATATATTTGGAACGCCAAAAAGGAGTCACCTCATAAAGTATATATACTCTGAATCAGGATCACATTCTGAATTGATTTAGCCATTTCCGTTTGTCTGTATATCTGTCTGTCCATCTGTCTGTTGAAAGCACGATAGCGCCCAAAGGAATTGACATAAGCGAATGAAATCTTGTGAAAGGACTTCCTTTTATCGTCGTCTGGTTGGTATTGAAAATGGGCCATGTCGGTCAAGTAGTTCTGGTACCTCCCATATAAAACCAATATTAGACCCATGAGTCTGTCTGTCTGTTGAAAACACGATATTGTCCAAAGAAATCAACTTAGGCAAATGAAGTTTTTTGAAAAGACTTATTTTTATCGTTGTCAGGTTGGTATTAAAAATGGGATATATCGGTCAAGTAGTTCTGATACCTCCCATACAAAACCAATATTAGAAAACACGATAGCGTCGATAGCCTAAAGTTTTGCATGACTTGTATGCAGGATAGGGTATCAAAGTATCGGCCAGGCCAAATTATTGGATTTTTTTACGGAATACTCCTGAATAGGAGGGTTTTTATTTTCACTCAATTTATTTACAACAGATAACACCAGCCTGACTGTTTCTGAAAACTCCTCAGCGGTATTTCATTCCGTAACTTTTCAGACGATTATCGTCGAAACGATAGACCTCCAAAAGTAGCAACTAAATGCCAAAATTACGAGTTTGAGACCTTAATCCAATTCATTTTCCACAAATGTAAAGAAAGTTGACGATAGTGAAACAAATTCGGGCAGAATATAACTTCTTAGGGTCGTCAAAGTTTCAAAAACGATATCGTCCCGACGATTATTGTCATACGGAATCTGCCCCCTGTTTGCACGCAACATTTAGTAGCTAAAAAACCGGCATATATTTCCATCTTATCACTGATAGTTCTTGCTGGTAAAATCAAGTACAAATCTCACAGAATGGATTCTCCATTTATGCACTATGGCAATTTCATTCTTTAGACTCTGAATACACAAAAAATGGTCCACTCAACTGATATATCTTTTATGCCTTCCGGAGGAACAATCTGCTGCATTTAATGAATTTCGACCGCAAAGTTCATGATCAGTATTTCATTTGTGCAAATCGACAGTCCCAAATATATCTCCTAGTTTAGAGTTTATTGCAAACCCCACAAAACCCGCATATGAAAAGCTTTTAGTCATACACCGCTGAGGAGTGTTCCCTCTGCAACTTTTAAACTGCTAAAATTAGAATAAAAAAAACAGACTCATTTCGACGGCAAACTATTTAAATAAATTTAAGAGGCATTCTAAAAACTCCGTTCAAAATTATCACAGAGGACAACAACAAGGATGCATCCGGCGTGGCAAGCAACAACATAAACTTTTTCAAATGACGCAACAGTCATGCGATAACTTTCATCTCATATGTATGCAAACTGCAAAGTAGTCAGCTTGCAATTTAAACTCGTACACGGATACATTAGGAAGAGTGTTAAGTAAATTTTGTTCCACCACGGTGTCCTTGCCGGGAATTTAGGGTTTAGTTTTTCTTGTGTGGGACATTTAAGCACTTTAATTATTATTATTTATTAACCAATAAACATAAATGTTCAGGTTAATCCAACTAACAGCACTAAGATTGTAGCTGCAATTATTATAATTATTTTGAAAGTGACTACTGTTTGTGACGCATGACGGATTAAATTTAATTTTAAATAAAAAGAACAAATGTAACAATGTTTAACAAATAATTTTAAAAAGAGATCAAATACTGCTTGCTCTAGGTGCCAAACATGTTTGCTTAACCGAAAGTCCTCAATTTGTATAAAGGTCGTCTTCGATTTAAGCCAACTTCAATTACCTACCTCTTTTGTTTAAAATATTGATTTTTATCAGAGAATATCCATTAATGAGTAGGGACACTCTCCACGTGTTTCTTATCAGTTTACAATTTGCAGTACACATACACGAGAAATAGACGACACTAAAAGTGTTCTAGTAAAAGAGGGATGGAAGAGTTTGTTGGTACATTTTTTGTTATTTTTATTGAACTGTTTTAGAATAAAGTAAACCCGTATCCGGACATAAAATTTGATAAGAAATTCATTTTTCACGAAGTTAAAAATATTCCCCTCAAATTTATTTAGGTAGTTCATATTTGGAAAACAAGAAATAAATTTTTGTTCAAGATTCTCTAACGAGTCTAAAAATTCTTGATTGGGCCGTGTGAATTTCGCATCTTCATATTATTTAAAATCTGTAAAAAGGGAGGAAACGTTAAGTTGCGGACTCAATTTGAACTCACACTTGTGGTTTAGGCGAAATAGTACTTTGCCGAAAAAGATCTTTTAAATGAACAAATGAATTGAAATGAAGTCAGCAACTTGTTATTTCCCCCTCGGTTACGTAAAGGAGCAAAGGTGTTTTCCAAGCAATCTTGATTAAGATTTCTTGTCAAAAGAAACTTAATACCGTCTTCTTTATTTCGGTAAAAATGCATTAATTAATTAAGGCATTTATATTCCGACCGTTTTAAACGCATCATTGACTTGGCATACATGTCTTTGGAGAAATGTCTTTCGCAGATCCTAGAATCCCTCGACAATTTTTCATGTATTAAGTGTTGTTTGTTTATGCAGTTCAACCACTTTTCTAAAAAAAACAATTAAGAAATACAACACAGATTTATATTCGTTATTACCCGATCTATAACTTATATTGCTTACCTCTCACTATTATCCGGTATTTTGAAATATTTAACTCCAACATTTTCATTCTCCTCTCGCCCACATGCCAAGCATTTAAAATAATGTTTTCCCATTATTTTATTTAGATTTTTTAAACTATGCAAACTTGCACTACTTTTAATTGTCTGCCACACGCACAGACACGGAACACCCTTTCTTTCGTCAATTGATGAAAAATGTAAAAATGTAAACAATCCCCTTTACCAGCCAACCTAAGTAATTAGTGTGACCATCTGCTATGAAATATATTACCTAAAAAGTACTGGCAATAAAACTTAAAATCATAAAAAAATGGTTATCGTCGTAGTAAAGACAAAAGGTTGAATTTCGTGATATAGAATGAAACATTTCTTTTTCATGTCCATTACAAAGACCATTTAATCAATAACCAATGGCAAAAAATACAAATATTACCAATTCTACTAAAGCAAAGCTGGTTTCCTGATCATATTAAATCATACCTGCATGGTTGAGAGAGAATACTAATAAACTGACAGTCATTCCGGCCCACCTTTAAAAATGCTTTATGAAAAAACCCACAATCGTTCGTCGTTCGCAGCATGCCCCATATAGTGGTTCAGGTAAAATGTGCTGTGTACCCTGTTCTTCTCAAGAAGTCGTTGGATTCAGGTAAAAAGGATTCTTTCGACCTGCTTCCACTTATTGTACGATTTTTTCTGCATTTTGCTATTGTAGTAGCAAATGCATGTGTAGAGAGAGTGTCCCTACTCATTAATGGATATACTCTAATTTGTATCTCATCCTGCTTTGTGCTTCCCTATACAATACAATCATATTTTTCAAATTCGTTGAATCGTTAAATTTTTGTTGTTGCTCCTGAATCGATTGCTCTTCGAAGAACGATCCGACAACGGCACCAGAAGTATGTACATATTTCTGCAAAAACATTATCTGGCAGAAAGAATTCAATTTTTCGTGCCCCTGGGCAAATTCTTGCCGATGAAAATATAAGAGAGAGAGAACAAAATAACTCCAGCTGTAACATTTCGATGAACAACTTTGTTTTTCGTCTTTTTGTTTGCAACCATAGAAGAAAGTTCTCTGTCGTTGTCATGAACGAGATGCCGTATATTATTTTCCCGAGACATAATTTTTCTATTAAGGATAAAGATTCTTTAAACCGGTTTGCGTGTAGATCAGAGTTGCCACTTTGCCCTAATTGCTGCATATTTTTTCGAAATTTAAATCTACTGTAAAAAAAATTAATTCTACTGCATTTTTGTTGTACGCTTGTGTACATAGTTAGATCGGGTAAACGTATCCTTTTAAGCAGAAAACAATACAACCAAATTAAGGACTCTTTCTATTTTGGTAAATTACTCTTTTTATAAATATGTGCTTAGGTCGACGCACTAACGACTCCCACATCGCCGGACGCCTACCACTAATTTTAATGTATTTTTAGACTTAATTTGCTTCTTTTCACGAACCTATTTATTTCAAGTTAATAGCTCTATAGTTGGACAGTGTTAAACTACGGTAGGAATTTTCCGTTTTTTTTGTCGTTTTCGTTTGGGAGAAGAGAAAGTACTTTTTTATGGAACAAGATGTTCGAGGCGTTCACACGTAGTTACAAATTTTGAACAAAAATGTTTACGTCATAAAGACGACGGTATGTCAAAGTTTGACATGAAAAGTGGCATTTATAATCGTACCTTGAGTTTAACGTGGTGTTATGGAATCGCCTTCTTTGTGTTAATAACGTTAGAGCTCGATTTTGACAATATTCTTTATCTCTGGAAGTCTCGACTCACAAACGTAGGACGTCAGGTATGTTAAAGAAATTTTAATTTCACATCTACGCAAGTCCTTCCTTCGACCAATTTGTTGATTCAAAACACATCCTCTTCTGAAATGAAATCGACCTACAGAAGGACACTACTGAATATAAAAAAAGGCCTCCCATAGCCAATTCTAAGTAGGAGGTTATTAACAGCACTCATCCCTCCGTTGCACACTAAATCAAAACGCCCACTTTCATCAAGTCGAAAACTATTTTCAACTAACTTATGCCCGCAAGTTTCTTTTTCCAAATCGAATGGTGGTTGTAAAAATGAAGCGGATACGGGCTTCCTCATCAATTACTAGTGTTCGACTAAAAGGAAACCAAACTAATTTAGACCATTGGACTCTGGAGAAACATTTCCATAATATATCGGAGCTTACAATATTAGCTTACGCCTTCAACCGAACTCCAAATTTACGGACATCGCATGTCCGTGCTAAAAGTAATCGAATTCTTCAACAGTCTTCCTAACCGGAGCTAATGTCTGCAGTAAGTTTTTATGGGGAACAATACGAATTGGACTGCGGAATTGTCGGTGTTTCTGTCTCCTTAATGGTGGGTGGCAGATAATTAAATTTTTAGTTTAACTCAGGTCATGCATTCCAAACTGCTGTCCAGGGAGGTGAGATATTCGAATATCTATAGCTCCGCTCGGACTGTATATAGATGTTAATTACTCCAACGGAAACAGCGACGACTCGTCCTTTGACAGCGATGCTCCGTGTCGCACTAACTACAAATTGAGTTGGGCGTTTGAAAATATCGCATTTCAACCGTCATTTTGCCCAGATTCCTTAGGTAATTGTGGGCAAAATGAAAGAGAAATGAAAAATGAAAGCGGTAAACCAATTATGAGAAAGAAATCCTATTAAATTTGCCTAATACTGAGTTTATTGCATTTTATTTACCAGCTGATGTATTTTGCTGAACTAGCAAATCAGCTCACAAACAAAACCCCTTTCCATTCTACTCCCATGTGATGACTAAAAACAAAACTTCTCTGGTCGACGCCATCTTGACTGCAAATAATTTCCAAATTTACATACATGTCCATGGCTTTGTTCGTTTCGTTTTCCAAAGACACCACACCAATGTTCTCTAAATTATCATTCAACCCACCACGCCTGCAAGTAGGACGATCATACAAGCAGCTATAAGCTACATCCGAACACAATTATCGTTTTGACATGTCCCTTTGTATACAATTTATGTATAGTGACCGCCAAAGTGGTTCCTTATATGCTGGTACAATTTGCAATGATTTATCATTCGCAGCGATTGGGGGCAGCTGTCAGGCATAAAAATATTGGTTGCCAGCCCAGAAATATTAATATTCCTCAACACTACAGCATCGATGCCAATAATGGAAACAAAATACAAACAACCCAGTTGTATTAACTTACACGGAGATGGAAAATGATTTCATGCACGAGGCCAAAGTTCTAGGGGAAGAGAGGCACGTACGGTACAGAAGACTTTTGGGGCACGTGTCAAATTGAGTCTATTCAACCCAGCTTACATTTGTATTTAGAATTTAGTTATTCAAATGCCCATTGACCCACCTCATTTGCACTTGTAACCAAATCACTCAACCTGTCCGAAAATGTTTGCAATATCAAAGCCGCAATCGAATAGATTATCGTGGCTATTAAAAGACTTATCGACTTTTGGGGGCCGACCAAAGGACTGACAATAATTTATGGATTCCAAATGGCTCCGGTTGAATTTGCTACGCATTCAACAAATATCCCACTCTAAATAATATTGACCCAAATCCAATAATGTTGTCAGCATCTACAAGTAGATGATGATGCACGCAAATAGCCTTTGGAAGGTGAGCCGAAATAAATCATTTGGGCTTACCAAATCATGGTATTTGTTGTATTTGACACAAGGACTTTGGAATTGCTGCTCCAATGAAAATTAGAAGCACTTAGATAGAGGACCATTTCCGTATAGGTTCCTTGGCTTTTTTTCATTTTAGGAGGAAGGGATCTACCATTTCCTATGAAAATCTTTCTGAATGATTACTCTTTTGGATATGTGTCACATATCCCCGGGAGTGGAAAAAACCGTAAGTTGAAATATGTGTTTAGGCCCACGCACTAACTGCTCCCACATCGAAGGGCGCCTGCCACAAATTTTAATGTATTTTTAGACCTTATTTGCTCTTTTCCACCAGTCTATTGGTTGCAAGTAAAAACCTCTATAGTTTGACAGTGTTAAAGTCCGGTAGAAAATTTCCTTTTTTTGACGTTTTGTTGGGACAAGAGAGAGTACATTTTTATAGCACAAGATGTTGGGTTATTGAATATGTGTTAGGTTAGGTTAGGTTAGGCTGAATGGGGTTGTGAGATCGTCACAAAAGACCAGGCACCAAGACGGGCCCATCGCCAGGGAACCATTACGGTTAAAAACCTAAATCAAATCGCCCAAACAGTCAATTTCCCTACAGAATTTAATTGTTGTTCCAACATTGTTTGAGGAATCAACCTCCTCTAAGTTGTTAAAGAAAATGTGTTACTACTTGTTAAAAATGTGCTTCAACTAGTAACACATTTTTTTTTCTAACTTAATTTATTTCAATTTATAAGTCAGTGTTGTAAGATCGTGGATAATTGTCTGTTTTGCCCAATTTGCAGTGGTAAAATAACATGTCGTGGAACAAAAACAGTGGTTCAAATAGTTTCGTGGTAACACGGAAAGGGCAGCACATTTTTGCATACAGTTCGACTTCAGGTCTATATGTTTGTACTAGATCTACCACAGCGTGGTACTTCGCAACAAAGATGTCCAAATTTATCTGTATGTTACTGTCGTTTAACCGAGTCAGTAAACGGAAGAACACCTCAGTATTATTCAAAGTTATTTCGGAGGCATTGTTTTTTTTTATTGAAAGCCGTATTTTGTGACAATGGGCTTTACTTATAATCATTTTTAACCTTCTCACTAAATATTTCGTAGGTCATAATGGGTAACTTTATATGGAAAATTTGTGAGCGCGTAAAATCTAGCAGTTAAAATAATTAGTGGAAAAGCAAAAGTGTGACGTGATCACCAGTAAAACATATATACTCCCGGAAAATCTCTTTCTTATGTTATTTATTATCGTCGGTCCACTTTTTTTTTTAAATAAATTGGTATTTTTAGGTTGACCAACAAATTTAAAAATGCTTTTAGTAATCACGTTTGAACTTTGTCGCGGTCAAAAAATGGCTTGATCCAAAGTGACAGCATTTTAGAAATATATGTTGCTTCTTAAAACAATGTTGTTGGAATTTTGTTCGAATTTTTAACAAAAGGGAACATAAAAATGTTTCGAGGGGAAATATTATCCCAATGATCAAGCAACGCTGATGTAGCTACACCTAACTAATACGAGTACGAAGTTTGATGTTACGAATTGCTCTACTTACAAAACTTGTCTACAATATTCCCTGTGCACTCATATATTTTCCATCACACTACAGCCAAGTAAATTTTGCAAAATTATTATACACATTTGTTCCTGAACCATTTCTGAACAAAGAATAATTTTTTTGTTTACAGAAACCCGTCTACCATTTTTTTCATTTTTGAGTTGCACGAAAATTAAATGCTAAATGAAACGTTATTTGGTTGTGTCTCTTTAAGTTAAATAAATGATAAGATGGGATTTATTCTTATAGATTGTGGAGAAAAAAGGCAAAAATTGTTCAATATACATTACAACACTGCTGTTGACAGATGTCCGGTGTTTTTGAAAGGCTAAAAACGCGATCAAAATTATTGCAATTGCTTAAAACTTAAACCAGATGCAAAGGCTTTATTTTTTAACAGCTTTGTTAGTTATGTTAGCAGTTCCGTTAACTCGCTTGTGCATTTACCACACGAATGCCTATATATACATCCATATCATACATGAATATGATGCTCCTGGGTTACCGTCACGTTTACTTTCTCTCTTCTCTGAGTGTTGACGCTACATTATTAATATGCCTATCGAGTATGATTCAATGATAAGTATATTTCTCTAAATAGACATCTTTCATCTTAAAAATGCCATACTTCCAAAAATAATTTCTAATAGGGAAGGAAAGTTTAAAAACTTAATTAATGTTATATTTGCATTTAGTTTCTTTAAATTTTTAGAAATGTTTTTCAACTTTTAAGCATACTATCGCAAAATATCTCTTCGATCCCTGAAAATGAATCACAGCCAGTGTGACCGTTGTAGAATTCTAAGAAGTCGCAAGAAAAAGGGCAAATGAAAAAAACAAAAGTGACTTTTCTTATTTAGAATTTTTGAACGATATTTACTAAGTATTGGTTCGCTAAACACTAGAGTAACATTTAAAAGGTTTTCATTTGGGAAGAACAGCATTTGAACATCTTTTTGAAGCGCATTCTCCCACTAAAAAAGGGCCAAAATAGCAAAAAAAAAATTGTGGCGAAAAAAGTGCCAAATTACAACTTTACTCGCACAACGGTCACGCTGATTCACAAGTTACTTCAGAAGGATCAACTACAAGTTAGATGACAAAAAATGAACAACCAATATTTATCCTTCCAATTGATAAACCCTGTTAAATAATTTACTATACCTAATTGAATATACCGCCCAAATTCTTAAATTGTTAGCCGAAGAAATTTCCTTCTTGACCTTTTGGCTCGTAAATTATTACATTTCTTTTTATCTGAAAGATTATTATTATGTGTTCTTTTTCACACAACTTTGTGTGGAAAACTTCGACGACCGACACGTGAGAATTTTGTTGGAATTGAAATAAATTTTTTTTTAGCCAAAGTTAGACGCAGACATTTGGCGCCAGGCAGTTTAACGATGGGAATTATTTTACATATAACCTTAGAGAAGTTTTCTGTACATTTTTCTTTTCTTATATTTAAGGGGATGTGTCCAGTAATTTGCCTTTATTTTCTCTCTTGCATTGCGCTTATGAGTGATTTTAGATGATTTTTAGAAAAATGTTTTTAAATAAATAAAACTTGTCATGCGGCCGACATACAATTAGTCATAGGAAATTACAAACCCCTTCGAATCGGATCCGCTTTGGGCTATAAACTTGTACAGTTCCCCAGTTTCATCGATCCACTTAAGCCCCAACATAAATCATCCGATTTCATCTTAACAAATACAAGGACAACCATCAACCCGTCACATCCGCCGCTGTCCCTGCTAACAATGACCGATATATTTCTGCACCGTATACACTGTGCCTGCGGGCAAATCAATAAGCTTATGACAGATACGTCTTCCGCCCACTTCGGATGTAGTTTCCGACGCCGCAGACGGCGGCGGATGTTTATGCGCCATCAATTTGGCGCAAAATCTATTTCATATGTACGGGACTTGGGTGCTGGTTGTAAGGACTTGGGCTTACTAATGAAATTTATGTATCGTAAAATGTTTGCCCTAGAAAAGAGCTCCAGCGCAGGGTTGTAAACTTGAAAATTTTGTTGACTAGGGGGGAGGGGGAAGGGGGTTTTATGGTCACATAAATGAATGCTCTTCAAAAATGCCGCTGATATGACAGAAATTGGTAGAGGATATGTAGGCAATTAAAACTTGCTGCGATTCGCTTAAATTTCCGCCGAAATGGTCAGGGTGAGGAGATAGTGTTTTTATGAAGTTGAGTTTATCGGCGCACTGCCAAATTGATAATATTACAGAGGAGAAAGGTTATTATTATGGACTGCGCTAGCATCATTGATGCAATTCTTCAAAAAAAGGCCTCTTTAATAGAATTTCCCTGCCGTTTCTAATTTCGTTTTGTTTCACTTTGACAACCAATTTATCCCCAAACTCGTTCCTTATGTTTTGCGCTGCAACACTGCGATAAGGGGACATACAAAATTTGCTGCAAATGTTTATTGCCAAGCTCCAGGATGCATGATGATTAAAAACTACTACTGAAACAACTACAAACTTTGGTCCCAGTGAATTCATGCGAAATGTGCCCCAGTGTGCAGTTGGCAACCAAATTGCTCCGGAGGAAGGGTTTCAATTATTTATGCAGTCGTTTTTGCATTTTAGAAATCACAATGGCTGGATGGTTGGACATTTGTTATTCCATACAAATGAATACTAAGAAGTTTATGTAAGTGCCTAGTGTGTTGTTAAATGATGGATAAACATGGATGGTAATTTGTGTTATTTGAGGGAACATCAATTTGGAAAATAACACTTTGGTTGGGAATACATATAGGCATTTCGAGACAGACAACTAATTGATATAGATGATAGTTTTGGGCATTTGAATGACGGCATGCAATTATCCATATACTCCTCTTAGAAGGATATTTCTGTTCTGTTCTGCGCCAACAACTGCTGGCACCTGTCACTTATTTTATTTTAATAGAAAATGAGGATAATGCCAGCAGAACATATTTTTATTCAGTCCAAAAATACTAGAAACGCTTTAAAATTCCGTCTAAAAATCAACTTCAAAATTGCTAAAAAATTCTAGTCCATCTGCAACGAAATCTTCGCAAAAAAATAAACGATTTGGACAAAAATTCCCTTTTAAAATATCTCACAGTTCGTCACAATACCGATTAAAAATATTATCAAAAAATAACTCATCTATAATATTTCCCAAACATTTTCCCTTTTCAAAAACCACACATCACTAGAAATATTGACCCAGAAACTATGAAAAAACTGCTTCAAAAACTTTTTCGAAAATCGATCATAAATCTCCTTGAAGGGGTCAACAAAAAAAATCTAATCTAATGAAATTTCAAGTTTCATCAAATAAAATTCTGTGAAAAAAAGAAAACCCTAGTACTATTTTTTTTTAAATGATGATGGTTGACACTGCGACCTGAAAGATGTATTGTATAAATGGGGAAATTTTATTCTAAGACGTGTGACCTCCCCGATGAAGGCCAATAAGTCCTCAGTAGCAGAGTTTACTAGATCTGCTGGTGTACGAGTCTCTCTATTAAAGACACGTTTTCTTAACCAATGAAAAGCCGGGCAGTCACAGAAGATGTGTTCAGAGGATTCGACATCCTCCAGACAGAATCTACATTCTGTATCCGGGCAAAGGTTCATTTTGTTGAGGTGGTATCTTAAGCCGCAGTGGCCTGTGAGGAAGCCCACGAGCTTTCTTATGTTATCCTTCCTGAGTCTAAGGACTTTCTTGTAGGAGTAGGGCTTGATTAATCGTTTGGATTGTCTTAGACCAGGACATTTTCCCAGTAGTTAAGACTACGATGTTGTTCCCATTCCTTGATTAGTCTTAGCGCAGTAGCCCAATTGACTCTGCAGTAAGGTTCTGGTCCATCTAGTAGTAACGCAGTTGGTAACAAAAGTTTCCCCGCATACTATTTAAAAATCCCAATAAAAAACTTTCTGGATAAATTCGTTCCCAAATTGGTTTCAAATAACGTTCAAAAGCCCGCTAAAAAATCTCTTTAAAATTTGACTTCGATAATTAAGAACAGCTCAAAGAATAGCGATCTTTGACAGTTTGACTTGGAATTCACTTCGATAATCAAGAACAGCTCCAAAGACTTACTCAAAAATGGCTTTACAATCACATTAATAATCTGGAACGGCTATTTATAAAAGAAACCCCGAAAACTGCTGAAGTTAGCTGTTTAAATCTTCGCAAAATCGATCTAAAAATCACTGTAAGCCAGTCGTCTAAATCGGTTCTAAGATTACCAACTGATGCATTACAAATTGGGCAAAGTTGGCATGCTTAAGACGCTTTATTAAAAAAAAGCAACGCTTTTCACAGCGGTACTAATGCATTCTTTTTGTGCCCATGATCACAAAGTTCACAGTGCCAAAACTGTCTATATAAAATTTGCTATTGTGAACCAAAGTAAAGCCAAGGTAAATGCAAGAAATCATTATTGGTTGAGTCCATTCCTTTCAGTGTACAAGAACTCACATGAGTTGGTAGTTGATGAGCTTCACTAATGAGCGAAGAGTTCTAGTTTCGACCCCCGGAAAAATGAGAAAAACTTTTGTTGTCCACCCACCTCCAGGAAAAGTTTCCGAATTTAGACCTTCAAACACATTGCATAAAATCCATCGTATCCCTTCATATTCATTCCAAAAATAAGTCGCGTCGCGCACGTATGATTGCAAGTACCACTACAGGCAGCCCTATATGAACATGCTACACATATAGAACAAAAGACAAACCATAGAGAACTAGCCACCCATTTTTGCAACTGCTGAAGTAAATGGGGTCACCATATCCACTCAACAACACTTCATGCACCTACGCCATGAACGAACACTATTACAAGGTAATCCGTTCTAATTACTTTGATTGGCAAAGCATGTAATTTCTTATGTCACTTCCTAACTGGTGTAAACTTTTAATTTAGAACACCACAGGAGCCATGCAGGTTGCAACGACTAATAAAATACGCCCAGCTATACCAATGCCTCACAGCGCCCAGCGAGGGATATGAAAGGATTTGCCGCACCGACTCTCTGCGCCGGATAAATGTTCATTAAAAGCCTTTCTTTATGCAAATTGCACTTTGTTTTGTTTTTTGCTGTTCGTGATTTCTTTTTATGCCGCTCCGGCTGTTCATTTCCTTCTCTACCTTCCAGGAAGTTGTAGCAGTTTTCAGTTTTTTTATTCTCCTCTTCCTTCTGCGATTCCAAGATAATTCATCAAACCAGACGTCCTTTCAATAAGCAGCAGGGTACCCAATAGTTTTATGAAATTCATCATTATACAAGGATATATCTGGGAGATGTGTCTTCGTGGAAACAGGACTACTGATAGCTTGTTGCATGTCTTCCACCCTTAAAGAGGGAAAACGTGCGGAACAAATTGTCCCGCAAAAGATATGTAGGGAAAAACGAGCAAATTTAAACAAAAGACAAGAGGTATTCACTTTAAGACGGTTTATTAGAAACTGAAACTTAAACAGCAATCGAAAGCTGCATTTAAATGTCTAATACAAAATACGGGATACTATATACTAGCGAGAGGATCATACGATCATGAGGCCACTGTTTCCGACTAGAAGATATCGGGTTCTATTTACATAGTACCTATTTAGCAGAGTTACAGTGTGTCACAAAAGTATGTGACTGTTCTATTCAAAAATTACCTACAGATATAAACTCTGCTGTCCTGTTTTTCCAATAACCAACTCGGACGAGAGTCTTATTCGTGCACGTGTAGTTCCCATTCATCAGTGACAGTGAAAGACGGAGTTAATAAATTTCAAAAGAACACAGGATAATAGACCCTAACTGAGAGGGAGGAAAATGTAGTTCTGGGAGACGAAGGATATGGTTTACTTCTTCAACTTTGCATGTGACCTGCATGTCGGTCTGGATTGGATTCGATTTTCTTAGAAAATATTGTGACACGAGGAAGAATATAGTCTGAAATCGTACGGCTTTATATAAACTCAATTTTCTGGTTCACTTAAGGACTTCTTCAAATATTATTAAACTTAAATTCAATTACGGTGAGTCTTTGACGCGAAGTGTCGCTGTGAGGACGCTAAAGTGTGACGTATAGTCCGTCATTTCTGTGACGACTTAAAGGAAATTTATCAGGCTTCTGATGTTAAAATTCTGTTTAAAAGGCAGGTAAACGGGAGCAGCTTTATCTTTTTCTTGCAAAAACAGTTGGAAGGCACTTGAAGGAGCTTCTCCATACTTTTTACTTTCTTTGGCTTTGTACTGGGTGCTACTTGTAAACCTAAAACTAATTTTATAACTGGTATTCACCACCCCCGAATCAATAGGAAAACTCCTTTCCAAATGTTCTCGTAAACTCGAATTATTTCAAAGCTAGCTCTGAGTGTAAGGCGACACCATACGAATCCATTCATTAGCAGCCACTTCCAGGCCTACCTCAACATGAAATTTTCCCCGAATAGCACTTGTCTGATCCAAAGAAAAAACCACGGCAACCAAACACTAGTGTACAACAATAAAGCTCGTAAATTAATTGCTTCCTTCAACACGCGATTTGGTTGAAATTAAATGCGTTGAGGGACAAATTTGCAAAACGGATACATTGGCTACGAAGTAACAGCTTGAGCCGGAAATCATTTCGAATAGTTAATTTTTATGAGTCGAATTTAATGGATGGCGAAACTTCGTTCTATGTGCTTTATATAAACTCGTTTGCGGACATGTTCAAGTGAGTAAAATCAAACTCTGTTGGAAGCAATTTAATTAAAATATTTTTAATGTTTTCAACTGAAATAAATTAAAAAGTGTAAAGTTGTCATTGCACAGTCGTTTGGTTTTAATGGCATCCTTCGCCGAACGGGGTCAATGACTTTGTCAAAGCTCTTAATGGAAATGGATAGAAATGGATGGGAAAAGACTATAACCCATCTTTTATTGGGATTGCTTGCCTTGAGCTGTTGTAAATTTATTCATAAGAGATTACATCTGCAGAGATGAAGAACTACGTCGAGTATGCGTTGCTAAATCGCGCTGCAGAGTCAAATAAAAATTAAATAAGTATTAACATCCAAGGATCTGAAGGTAGTGTTGATGATACTGTAGTGGAAGGGATATGTGATGGCATTGCAGGACAGAGAGATTTAATCTCATTAGGCTCAAAATATGTTAGGAAATATAGGAAAACGAACTGAGTTGATCACCGTCACCAACCACCTAAAAGAAGGTATATAACTTAAATTTGAAAATATCACTCCTCCCCTTTGAGGAGTAGTTCGCAAAATTCGTCGGCTATTTAAGCTGAAATGTCTTTGACAAACTTTCCTTGGAAAACCACCGAAAAATCAACACCGACAAAACAAAATCTGCATTTTAGCCATTTTATGCCGTAGCATAACAGATACAGAAGCACGGTCAATTAACTAAGATTTCCTGTCGATTTGTTAATTCAAATACGACGTTCGGTTGAGACGACAGTACGAATTCAATAACTCCATCTTAGCGGAGTCATTCGAAAACTCCGATAGGTTGCGCAGTCAAAATTGCTGTCGAAATTTCTTGAGTTCTCATTCCATTTGAAAGCAAATCCTAATCTAAATCTATTCATGTTGGCTCTGAAAATGAGGGTGGACATGGACAGCAGCCTCTTCCGAGTCCATTTTATTTGGTTTTAATTCTTCTCTCGAAAAAATAAAACCCTCAAGCACTTAAAAAACGCGCTTCTGTATTGGAGTAGCTTTTGTACTTGCAATTGTATAAATTGTAGTCCTCTGAAAATTCGAAAAGCGAATACTACTTCTCATTGGCAAGTAAAAATGAGTTTGAGATTAAATTTTAATAATTTGTGCGGTTTTTTAGGAATTTATGATCACATTCCAAATTGAGAGAAAGGCTGGTTAGAAAGCTGAATGTTCTGTCAAAATTCAAGCAGCTAAAAGTACAATCGGAGGCAGGAACTAATATGATTGCCTATGTACATTTTCAACACCAGCACATGCCCTGAAGGATCCGAGAAACAGATGTGTTTTCGGCTGATCATTAACTTATAAAACAAGGCTAAAAGTCATCTCCCACACAGCGGTTAACGACGTTCTAAAGCCACAATTACACGTGTCATTTTCCGTGGTAAATTTTGACATGCTGACGTCGCAAAAATCCGGCCATTCGGTGGTCACTCGTGTGTTCTTCCAGACGGTTGACAAGCGATCACACTTAGTGACAAATTTAAGACAAATTTTTACGTCACAATTGTACATGAAAAAGTGCATGTGGCATTCGTTGATTTAATCTTTTTATATTTTTTGACTTAAGATTCGTTGCATTTGGCTGACAAATCTTTTTTGAAAAGGCAACCCCGCATTGCAATAGCCGCACCGAAGTATTAGCGAAAAAAAAAAACGAATTTTTTTCGGAAATTGCGCCAAAAACGACCCGAACAAAATTCGTCAAAAAACTTCTTAAAAATCTCTTCCAAATTCATCACAAAAGAAAAAGTAAACCTTTGAAAGAACACCCCTAAAAATTACCAAATAAAAAGATTCGTCAATTTTATAGGGCAATTTATGGTAAATTTGGTAAATTTCGACAACGTCAAAAAAAAATAAAGTTTATATTTATAAATAACCAAAAATGGAACGGAAACATAACCTCCTTTTGGGTCCAGTAGGGTAAAAATTTGTAAACCTTGACGCCAAAAAAGAACAGCTTTACATTACACCCAACAAAACACTCGTTAAAACGCGTTAAATATAGTCTCAAAGGACGCACCTAAACACGCACTAAAAAAACGGCAAAGAAGGTGTCAAAAATGTCGTCAAAATCGAGTTCTATTCCAAAAAAAAAAACATTCAAAAGTCGCGTGAAAATCGCCCTTAAAAAGGAGTTAAAAAATGTTTACGTTTCGGATTGTACTTACAGAAATTTTACCCGTGCCTATTTTAAAACAAAAATCACTAGGGACAATGTTTACGTCAATCGTTTTTTAAGAGAGAGCATCATCTTCTTCCTCCCTATTGGCAGGAGCTCATTTCCGACAAATTGTTGCCACACTGGGGAATGGTATAAGGCGTTCCCTAACTTGTCGAAACCTCAAGTCTTTCAGTCTAAGTCTGTCACTTATTGTCAATGAGCATCCACAATTATATACTGCTCTGTTATCTGTAGCTAATAACGTCCATCTGTCCTTTATCCTTAAAATTCAACGTTATTGAGCTATAGTGTATTACAGATGCTCCTTATTCTTACTCCATAAGAATGTAGGTTAGCCACACAAGCGCTATTTAATATGCAATTAAAATAATCATAATGGGCCACCTTTTGAATAAAAAAACGCCGTTACTTCTATCACCAGGAGCGGGATCCATTCAAATTTGATTGACATTACTGGTGAAACCACATGTGTGTAAATTGGGATTCTGAAAAATGAATTGGTATCCAAAGGGGGCAATATTCAGTTTCAAAATGACTCAAAAGCAGACACCTATTGATTGACAAGTTGAGAGAATAACACCCCTTAACAAATGAAATAATATTGACGTTCGTTTTTGTCCCGTGATTGCACGTACACCTTTCAAAATGGTGTTGTTATGATTGTCTGTTCCTCAGAAAATTTAAGTCCGCATTTTTCGAGAACAGGTCCAGTTGTTACCATCCTTTTTTTCAAACACAATTTGAACAGTTATTTCCAACCACAAACAGCCAAACCTAACCATTATTAAATACACACTTTGCCAACAGGGATATGCGAAGGCTGTTTATTGGAAAACCAAAAAAAAATCTCTATAAAAATGTAGATTTGCCGGCGCCATGTGATATCTTTAAATAAATTCAAACCGCATTTTTACCATAAAATCTTTAGATTACCCAATTCAGTTCGCAAGTATTTAAAGAATTTCGGATACTTTAATTTAAACCCTCATGTGGTCACAGCTGTTACCCTGATGCTTTTGAATATGACATGAATTTGCTGATAAAAATGTTAAAGAACGCGCCCCAAAAACGAAAAAAAGGAAACACCATCACTTTGACGCCGACACAAAGCATACCCCGACCGGCCTAAAGGAAGGGGGGGGGGTATCTCTATCTGTCGGCCCGACATTTCGTGTCACGTCACAGAGTATACAGAGTATAGGCACGTAGCAAATATTTTTTCCCTTTTTTGTTGAATCAGGCTTTCATGGTTGTTTTGTTTTTTTTTTTTTGCACTTGGGCTCAATTTTAAGGAATTCGCTAAAGGATTTTCATGAATCATCCGTAAACATGTTACGAATAATTTTTTTTAAATTGAGTTCTGATCAGATAAACTTTTTGTTGGGTATTTATACGTGGGTGGTAACAATGTTGAATTTGTTTAGTCCTTTTTCTTTTGAAATAGGTATTTATAGAAAGACATTCGTCAAAAGGTGGTCGCTATAATTAATACCACATTTTAGGTCTTTTTATAGATTAGAAATTATGACGACATGAAAATCTGGCCCGCTTTATTGGGCTACACGCAAATGTAATGAGGAAATATTTCTTTTAAATGCCCACGCACTGATTTGTGACCACTGACCAACAAAACATTTTTCTTATCGACTGGACGTTTGCCTATTGGATGGGTTTGGTTAATTTGCAGTTTCCTTCCCTGCTGGAGGCGAATTTGTGATTTGCCGCAGTAAATTACAGTGCTAATGTGTTTTTGGAGGGTAGAAGGAACTCAGGCTCGGTTGGAATGCAAAATAGCACCTCCAGCCTTTTGGCTTGCGTTTTTAGAAGAGAGACCACTTTATGAAGGCGGTAGGCGGGAGCCTATTCTGTTTTGTTTTCTCCAGGTCGTAGATATTGCAAAGCTAATTATTAAGTTTATTTATGGACATCGTCGATATTGAGTTGAGATAGACCGCAATCGGATGGATAGATTGGCATGCTGCCTGCGAATAATTCTGTAGAGGGTTTTATGTTTGTTACCGGTTAATTGAAAAGCTGCTGGACAGATTTAGGAAACATTTTCATTAAAATATTGCCTAAAACTCCGAAAAGGCTTTTGGCTATGTCCCTAATTGCCACGCCTACATTCTGGGAGCGTTTTTGACTAAAGTATGTTTTTTTCCTGACTTCAGTGCTTTTCACTTGCCAATATTTAAGTAGTTTTTAATCAATAGGAAGACAGGGATAGGCACCTTGGGCTGCCAAGACTTTCTTAAAAGTATATACCTTTCAGATCCACACAAAAGTTGAGCTACCGGCCAAAGTCTTCAGTTCATAAATCATCTGTCAAAGGCTAAAGTTTATTTCGCACATAGGAAGCCTTCATTTAAATAGCAGCAGTATCCTTTATTTGTGTCAAAATATGTCGATAAAATACTCTTGACTACCCTAACGGAATCCCAAGTACACACCAACTTTCGTATCCGTTCTTGGCTACTCTACCGCTTTCAAAGTATTCTCTTCCCATTGTTGCCTATATGAAAGTTCGGTGTTTTTCTTTTCTTTTCGCTTTCGGGAACATTCAATTCCTTTCTGGAAATCGAATTGCAATTCAAATAGTGTGTTGAGAATCACGCGAAAATAAAGTTTTTCTCTTCCAAAACATTGCTCACTCAAGTGAGGGTATCTGCTGTCAAAGTTTAGATTCCCTCTGTTGTGTGTTAGGTGTTCTGTTGCCCTTGAACTTTGGTGAACTTTTCGATGAAAAGAAGTTGATTCGTGTTTTAATGGAGTGAAAACAATTCGAATACAATTGCCAATGGCGAAGTCGAAATTGATGTTTTGGGTTATCTAACTGACGTGGGAGGTGCTATTCCTTGAAATTGGTTTCCCTGGGGTTGCTGCGGATGTACAATTTAGTTTTGGACATCCTGGTTGGATGTTTAATTTTTTTTTTAGAGCTAGCTCTAATTAGTTCAAATTCTGTAATGCTACATTATGTAATTAATGGCTTCACTGCTTATCTGTCTGTCAAACTTGTTCTTCCCGGCAATGTCAGACCTAACGAATTTTACACCATGTTTGATGAATTGTTTTCAAACCAACAAGCCCTTCAGGGTGGCCTTTTAAAATTTCTGAAAGTTTTGAAATGGATTCCGAAAATTATACCTTTAAGTACTCTCCTCACGGTAATTATAACCTGTTTGATTATGCCTTCTGTAAAAGGGACTAATTCAATTAGAGCTTTGTCCCGGGTGATTTTATTTACTCATGGTAATGTTTCGTTGGTGGCAGCATTAGATGGTTGAATTTGTATGAATTCGATATATAAAAAGGTTAAATCACCATCCCCTACGATGAAATTATGAAAACAATAAGACCGGCCTTGCAAGTTACTTGCCTCAGTTCGGTTTTGTACAAACAGATTTTGAATTATTGAAGCAAATTTAATTTAATTCGTTAAGCTGGAAAAATATGGAGCAAATCCGGTAAAGACGTTTGGAAAAAGTTCGTCTGCATTTTGCTGTCAAATGCAGATTTGAATTTTTGTTTTGAATTAAAGGAATTTAGGTATGATAAAGACGAGGTTGCTATAAGTTTTACTCTAATTACTGACGGAGAATACGCGCTGTCACTTAATGCTCAAAATGACGGACAAGTCAAAAAAAGCACAAAAAAAAGATCGTGAAAAAAACCAGCTTAATACGAAAGCACGAAATAGAGCAACAAATTTGTACGATAGTCTAAAACCATATCACAGAAATACGTTGAGATAGGAAAAGCATGTAAGAAAGCTCCAAGAAACCTGTGAAAACGAAACAAAAAGAATAGCTCTTTAAAAAAACGTACATTAAAATACACATAACGCATCGAAGATTTACATAAAGGAAGCCAAGGAAACGACTTTCAAAAAAGCGTCGGAAATTAAATAAGGCGTCCTACAAAAAGCAGGACATACAAGAACAGAGAAAACTAGTATTTATTTCCGATAGGTTTAATAACAATTAAAAAAACAAACTTTCATTCACTCTAAAAGTTTTACAAAAAGAAACCGTGACAAAAATGCGCAAAAATTATGTAAGAAAACGCTCAAAAACATAAATTCGAACGGAATACAGAAAAAAAATATGAAAAACAGAGCAGCAATATAATGAATGCCAAAGAACCCAACTAGAACGCAACAAAAAAAAAATGTATAAACATGGAATGAAGAGCGCGTCAAAAAGTATTTAAAAAACATAACGCTCAAAAAAAATTATCAAATCAAAACCGTGTTAAAAGTAAAATTCTTGAAAAATAATTTCAAAAACTATTCGAACAACGCGTCGACAAACGTAACAAAACATGTAGGAGGCACAACAAAACAGAAATTTTAACTGACGGCTACAATAATTCAGAAAAACCTGCAAGGATGTCTGTCTTACTCAGGATGTTTCTCAATTGTACAAAAAATGCACACAAATTGGATAAAAAAAAACACAGCAAAAGCGTCAAAAACACTTCAAAAACAACCTGAAATGCGCATGAATACGGACTCAAAAATTAGAAGAAAACTCTTAAAAAACGCATTAACAGCTTTAAGGAAAAGCTCTTAAAAAATGATTTAAACATTTAAATATGACAGAAAGCGAGACATATGCCAAAATAACGAGTCAAAAAAGCATAAGAAAGCATTTCCAAAACAGTCGAAACGAGTTGATGGAAATCGGAGAATAATTGTAGGAGTAAGACCCTCAAAATACGTTTTCAAAACTGCTAAAAAAAAAGGCTGATGCTATTCGCACGACGTTAGGACACGGCTTAGGTCGACGGCTACGGTTAAACGCGGCAAATAAGGGTAATGTGGCTCGCTTCGCTCGCTTAAAGGGATCTAAACTCCAGTATTTCATTTTCGGACACGAGCCTGTACGTTTTAGGCCCAACTTATTTCTTAAAATACTATTTTTAATTATTACGTTACGTCAAATACGTAGCCGTCGACCTAAGCCGTGTCCCTAACGTCGTGCGAATAGCCACTTCGAAAAAAAAAGAACGAGTCCGAAAACGCAACAAAAGTATTTTGAGTATGCACCGAAAATTAGTCAAAAGCAAGACAAAAAATCCGTCCAAAGACAAGAAGAATAATCCCCACTCTGACTGTGTAGATTCATAGAATTTTCACTTTCAATGATGAGCCACATTTCTGGTCAGAAATTCTCTCATGAGTACAAAAATACTACGCCTTAAGTTTGAAAATCTCCTTCCAGAGAACTTTTTATTACGAATCCTTCCAGTATTCCTGCTCTGTCCATTTCCCAGTCATATATCTGCTGGTGATGTGATATGGGTTGAGATTTCTTCGAAAAACCATTCAAAATTTGCTAACTACAACTGACCATTTAAATTCCCAACTCCGGATTCACATTATTACGTACGGATGTCGCATTGATAACTTTATTTGTCCATTTGCCAAATTCCAAGAACACTAACGCACCCGTTCGGCATTCCGGAAATTTTCCAAAAGGCCACCCGAAACATTTGCTACCGTTTATTGGACATCCTTTTGCAAACGTAATATTAAAGACAAAAGAAAGGCCTCAACAACAGGAGCCTTTGTTATCTCACAACGCTCCACCCATATTACGCCCAATTACAAACACAAATATTAAACTGAACTCATTTGCCTATATCGCAATATCGGCAGAATGGGAATCACGAAAAATGTAAAACTAACATTAACCATCTGCCTCTCCTTCGAACTTTGAATAAGAGAATTTTCTCTTGAATACAAACGACCAAATTAAGTTATCAAAAAAAGAATCGAATTTCTAGGAATTCGCTGTAGTGTGAGCACGGGTATGCTTAGCGATAAAAATTTCAGCGAAAAATTCAAAATGAGAACCTGACATGAACGCCTGATATCCTTTGCATATAGGATTTAAGAAAAAGGGTATTTCATTCGTCTATGCTCTGCCCCAACGTATACACAGCAATATCTGAATAACTTTTAAACAGTCAAGTAATTTGCGATGTGTTTATTCAATCTTGAGAAGGATTTTGATAGCATCAGGAAAGGAGCGTCATGTAAAATGTTGTCCGAACGTTAACATTGGACAACTTTAAGCCACTTCATTTAAACCGACTAAAGTCTCCATTTCAAAAACGTCCTGTTACAAAATCTGACAAGAGAAAAATAATCTTTCAGCAGTTTAAGTTGGGTTGCAATAAATTCATGTTTACCTTCTGTGATTGGGACTTATTTTGTTATTCGAATTTTAATGAAGTTCGGATAATTTTGTTTTTCTCAAAAAGCAAAAGTTCGAAAAGTATGCTAATGCGATTTGGAATTTTTGTTTTGTCAACACTGCTTGATGTTTGCATCGTGGGCACTTTATAATGATCACAAACAAGACTGCGAAATATAATAAGTTAGCCAGGTGACATTTAAATGGAAAAACAGATAAGCTAGGAAAACATTTGTTTCACTCAGCTCCCAATTGAGCTGCATCCTGTCAAACGCATTGTGAATGAATTTATCTACTTCTAAGTTTCATTACAAAAGTGACAAGCCAAAAAGTTTAAGCTGCCAAAGTGGTATTTTCAATTTGATGCAGACAGTTGGAAGTGGCGGTCTTTATAATGCGAAGTACTAATAACAAATTTTAGTCTGAACTTTAAATTTACGTGAGCTCAAAGGTGCATCATTTTTATGGAAAATAAAGCTATTTTGAATTACCAAAATTCCAACAATACAATGTTAGAAAAACAAATGTTTACTTGTAAGGCTCGATTTGACTTAAATAAAATAAATAAATAGTTGACGCCAAAGGTCCGTAGGGACCCTAAGCCTAGCTTCTCACAACCGTTTAATTTTGTGAGTTTTTAATTTTTTTGGGACGAGGGATCTACAATTTTATGCCGAGTTCAAACGGCTAATTGAGAAGCTCTTTCATGACAGCTATTCTCTCGGATGTTCACAAGAGGTGGCGCAGTGGGAAAAAAAACATAACTTGGAATTTTGTTTTTTTTTCCGGACCTCTCCCTTAGTAGTCCAAGACACCACTGCGCCCACTCAATATTTAAAACGGGAAAATGGGGCTTTGGCTTTGTATGTTTCTTTTTCTTCATTCATTAAGGGCACTTGATGGTGGACGTGAATGTTCAAAATATGACTCACGGGGTAGGTATCGCTTTGTCTTAATTTTCGACCAACAAAATCAGCCAGTCCCTGTTTTGTTTTTATGTGCGTACCTAACCTCTACATCGTTTAACCTTGACTCATTGCCACCCCTGTGAATTAAAATAAATGGTGAACATTCACGTGTTATAGAAATTCGGTCGGTTTCTTAAGGCAGACATTTGCTAACGGATATTATTATTATATTGCCCATAATTTAATAGCAATTTCCATGTAAATGGTAATAAAACACGAGGACGCACCATTAGTGTTGAGCAAAACAAACTTCGCCCTAAGCGCTCATTGTTGTGTGCGAAAGTAAAAGCGATTGCCGCAAGTATTCTAACAACAATAAAAGTGAATGGTTCATGTAAACACACGTCAGTTCCAAAAATCGCAAGGACGAAACTGAGCATAAGTTTACCCTAGTCTGGAGAAACTTTACCGCATCTTTGTGGGGCACCTATGCCAGTCGAATTAATCTAAAAGTCGTTTGGGGTGCTACTGAGTATGCAATGAGACTATGAACAGCTCCATTGAAATAATTTTATTTCAAGGTCTAAATTGATCTACCTATTTGCACCTGGTAGACTACAATGTATAACAAACGTCGGTAAATATTCATCAATTTCCACCCATCATCCGCAAGACGGTTATTTCATATGCAATCCAATACTAAACGATATGCCGAGATTCGCCTTAAACGATTTCAGTGTGAGGCGGCAGAAATATTTGGTATTCCCATTTGATTTATGGATAAATCACAATCATCAGGCCTTAAGCACTTCATGATATCTGCTCATGTGTGTGTTTGTGACTGTGAGTAGTGAGTTTATATTTCCTAAATGTGTTTCCCTGGATGAGGTAAACATGACACAGCTTGACAGTAGTACAATCGATATGGCGATGATAGTGTTTGTTGAGGATGATACCAGGAATGTGATTGATATACCGAATCAACGTTTGGACAGTAAATGTGTGATTAATGGAGATACGAGTCTCTGGTAAAGAATTTACCTATTTTAATATCCTTAAAGTGCATTGGAGCAACAAGTTATATTTCATCATCTAGAGAAATATATCTGTTCGTCCTTTCATGGCGGAGAAATAATAAAATATTTACAACGGAGCTTACACCTGTCAGGGAGAAAAAATAACCAGCAGTGCAGAACGAGGGTAGAATTTCAGTTTCTGTTCATAAATTCTAAAGTGGCTATTATCAGCTTTATGAGTTCACTTCCCATTCGGTTGGGTCGGCCAATTAGTTTTGGCCATTTCGCGAAAAATTTTACTCCGACTTGGGTTTATGGTCGAACATTGAGCAATAGAACAACAGAAACTAAAATACACGGCTGTGTCCTTCTTTTGAACTTTAGGACCCATTAGAGCTGAAAGAAAGAAAATGTTTCCTATTTGTTTGTGGAAAATCCGCAGAAGCAATTTAATATCAGTATACCGTGCAAATTTCCCCATTACTATTTGAGAATTGAAATTGGAGGCTTACGAGTATTTGCAGGATGATGGCTCTAACTTCGACGTCCAAAAACAGACCGGAAATGGACTCAGAAATGAATCGGAACAGCCGCCCGTTGGATGGGTGGCGGATCCCTGGATACTGTAATCGGTTGTTAATTTTTCTGAGCTATGGTTCCTGCTTTGTAGCCTTGGTAAGTTCGTTTGCATTTTCGTAAAATTTTTAGACGTCATTCCTGAGGGCTGTTTCTCAATCGCAAAGCAGTCACACTTTTCTGGTGTGTTAGGTAGATTTTTTCTCGTCTCTGGTCGTTGTTCACAGCGTATTGCGATATATATGCTCGGGCTTGCTCGCCGAGACTCGTCATAGAAGCATGAATATGGAGGTTATCATTAAAATATCGCTTCCTGGCAACTCCACTTCACTCCACTCTACCAAGTCATTTGTGATAGTAGCACGACGAGCTTCACTGTATTTTTTTTTCCAAACTGTACTGTTTAACATATCGCAAGGATACCTTCTCTCTATTTAGATGGCTAACTGCTACGTCAAGCTGCAAAAGGACATCAGCGAGACGTTAAAAATTAAGTAAACAAACAGCAGTATTTTTCTACCATTTAGATAGATAGATATATTTATTTCGCTAACAAAGTACAGTTTGTTAACGCACAAATTACATTATTCGTACAGAGATATGATTTACAAGTGTACCTATATATTCCTACTGAAAAATTCTTTATATATTTTAATGTGATGCTAAAAATTTACAACGAAAAAAAACCTCAATTTGAAATCAATCTAAATGCTTGAATTTTCTTCTTTTGCGAAGTTTTTTGCAACTCGCTAGGGATTCTTGTGTAAGCAAATAGTACAACAAACTTTCTTCAGGAGACCATAAGGCGAACGAAAAGCGAATAGGCTATTTTGCTGGACTAATGCTTATGCTTAAATAGCTCTAATCTGTCAACCACTTTTCAAATTGGCTTTTCTACTTAAATCAAAGTATTTTAACTTAGCAAGATTTTATGAAATTTGTTTGTCGCCATTGTATCATATAAATAAAATTGGTGTAGTTCCGTTCGACTAAGATTGAATTTGACTGCATGTATTTAAATACAAAAATCTTAGAAACTGCTCAGTATATTCTGGTGCATTTTTCATATGCCTATAGAGGATACCTTGGCCTACAATATCTACTTTGTCTCAACTCTAGAGGCAGGCAACTCCAAAGAGTAATTTATCTTTTCGTTTCGTTTTGCTTTTTTCTTTGTCACGCTTTCCGTTCGAAAATCCTGTGAGCATTTAAATATAGTTAACAGCAGCTTATAGAGGACATCTGCAGGTACAACTTAGGATATCCAATATCTCGATAACTTAAAAGGTTTTTAAATAAATAGGCAAAATTTGAAACATTTCTGCGATTTTCACCTGCATGAGTAGATATGCACTTCATTCTCAAATCAAACATACTAACCGCGCAATATTTTGACATCTCTTTTAACCTTATTTTACTCCAGTGACGGAGAGGGAGACAGACATAGGCAGTATGCTGTTTGGTGGGTAAAGAACAAAAAAAGCCATAAAAGAAATGTCAAATATGAATGAAAGGAATGTCAAATAGGTATAGGTATCAGTGATACCAGATCCTGGTATTATTACATTAGGGAAAATGTAATAATACTACGAGGTATTCTGCTGCTTCGCAATTTGAATCTCCTAAGCTATGTAATGGAACCAGATTGAGAGTGATTTCGTTGCAGGAAAACGTTATTGAGGTGTTAATTTTAACTGGGTCTGGTAAAGGAGATACGGTGTTTATACCAAGAATACAAATAATTCCCAGCAATTATCCATTTCAGTTTAAACTGATTCAATTTCCTATTAATGTTTGTTCTGCCATGGTCAAACTTTAAGAAAAGGGGGAGTTGAATTAATCAAGAATTGCTTTAGCCACGGGCAAATATCACTATCTTAGTCGATAGAAACCGCTAATATAGTATACAAAGAAGCGTTACATTAATAAAAAAAAGAGTGAGCAAAATATTGTAAAATTATTTTCATTGTCCAAAGAATATTAAATTATTGCCGATTAGTCCAACGAGCATGTGCAATGCCATGAAGATAAAGGCAGAGTGGGCTCAGTTTACGGGAGGTTTTTTAGTACGATTCAAGTCCCTCACTTTTGCAGAAGGCTCTTTCTGAAATTTTTTTCCATCAATTGTTCTGAAACCACATTTTGCATGTGCGAAGCCGGGCGGGTACAGCTAGTAATAAATAAAATAGCTACGTATCCTTGAGAGGGTAACTTCGCGAATTTCTTTGTCCCATTCAAAATCGAAACTGACGACCAGAGACAAATGATACTGAGACCCCCAACTCACAATCCTCTTGCCGCTGGGCCCCTCAGTTTTTCTTCAAATTCGCCATTTTGTTTTCCTATCGGTGTTGGGTCAATTAAGAATCCGTGTGACATGCAAAAACATACAAAAAATACAAAAATAAACGCTGCCAACCTCGACAACCGTGGGGAAATGTGCTAGAATTCGGGAATACCACATTTTTACATTACTGAATGCCATTGGTTAGTAATTATATGTTGTTAAAAGGCGAATAATTTGATTTCTTTAGTTAATAAAACTAGCTAAATGAGATGTTCTATATACTAAAAACTTATTATGACAAACATGGTTGCGTATTTTGCGCTTTTGAATATCATTAACTTCGATTTCATGCGTAAATTTTTCTTACAAAACTGAAGAAAATTTGCTCAATATATTTCTATTTTACTTCAAACAATCTGCATTGTTTATTTTTCATATATATTTTGAGAAAATCTCCACTTATTCCTTAAAAGAATATTATGCACACGTAACGAATAGTTTCAAACTTAACGGATAAAATTCTATGAACGCTGTCAGCAACTTTGCCCACAGCGGAAGTGGCATATGCAAGGTGCGAGCGTGTTGGTGAGTCGGAATTTTTGAAGTTAGGTGACAATTGTCAATACGAATTTCTATGTAACAATACAAGCGCACTTAGCATTTGCCACCCCATAAAAATATAGCTTGTAGGCTAAGTAACGGGAAATCGGTCGGAGTTGGTGGTCTCAGTATTGTCTCTGCTGACGACTTCACTGTGACTGTGAATGTGTGTCATAAGTTTGGCAGTACCACGTAAATTAAAGCACGATATTTTTTCGTTAAATTTCCGCTGAACTTTTAGTGCTTGAACGAGAAAACATACAACTTGCATGCCACCATTTATCGTTGAGAGTTCACTCCAAGGTCAAAGGCAAGTATTTGAATTCCTAAATTAATCCAGCTCCCTTTACAGACTAAAACCCGTCCGATGATAATCAGCTATCCTTGACTTTGCCCTCAGACGCGGGAAGCCAAAAAAGAATTAAATTAGAATTCACTCTCTACACATCGAGAATGGTTGCCCCAAAATATCTCAAGTATAAATATTGCAAAAGGCACTTAAATCATTTTGCAGAAATTACAATTATCTGTATCTTTCCTGGGGACATGTTTATTATTATGATTCTATGACGCATGCATTTTTAATTCCCACAGGCGACATACAGACACACTTAACGAAAGAGAAAAGAAGCATCATCCCATTCAATTTGTTATCACTTCGGATTTTGTCTGTGATATTGATGTTTCCAACGGTAGCATTCTATCAAAAACCGAAAAGAAAACCAACCAAAAGACAGATTTTAAAATGTTTAACGTCACGCAGCCAATTATGTAATCCAAGTAGGCAAATCTGAATTTGTAAGGCTGCGTCCTTCCACCTGAAGGTGATTGTGTATATCGTAAGGAAATTTAAGCTAACTTAATAAATTTCAATGAAAGGCGTTATATATACGCTAATAGAGACGTTGGTATTGTGTTTATGTATGCTCTTTAAATGGCGACGTATGGGCGAAGGGAACATTCTGTGTTTAGGTAAATATTGAGGTGGAGTGGATTGGATTGTTTGCTCAACATTATGTAATTGCTTGTAGCTGGAATAAGGACAAAATTGAATTTTTTTCTAAAAGAACAATGTTTTTAAGTGTCTTTTGTGGGGGAATTTGGGTGGAACATTGTCGATAGCGTCTTTGGAGTTGCCTGCCTCTTGTTTTTAGAACAAAAATAAGGGTGGAATAAAAAACGTTCTTCTGTATTAATATTGGAAATTTTGAATTCAAATATATACGACTAGCGCAACTACACATATCCCCAGCAATTATTTCTTTTAGGGCCATTTGCTCATAAGCTCATACGAGTTCTACTTAAATACTTATAGGCTACTTTTTTTACGGCATTAACTGTCACATAAGAGTATATGTGGCACTTAATTCGGTAATGAGTTGTATCAGCAAACGGCCCTTAAAGATTTAAGCATCCTATAGTAAATAGGCACGCCATGGCATTGCAAGTTCTTATGACAGCAGCTAGAAGAGGATTGGTCTAGAACCTCGCTCATGTTGATACGAGATCGATAGCTTTCAAATATTTACAGAGTTCATACATGGATGAAGGTGATAAAGAGCAAACTTTCTATAAACAACACATTTAAACCCCACAAACAAACATCAGCATCCGGTTAAGGAAACGAGCACACAGCCAGAAAGGAGGCTTTCACTTTCATTACAAATCGTACACTCTAAAATTGCATTAAATCATTTTAAAGCATTTCATACATAAACCTTTTTATTTTTTTTTCCGAACACTTCCTACTCAAAACTTAATCCCAACTTTATGACCAAGGAAATGAAAAATATCGCTCCTAAAATAGAGCTAAGAATTTCTCGCACGATTCATGGTGTGTTATGCTGTTTTTCTCTCATGAAATATTTTAGTACACATCCCCTTCGAGTTGTTTTTAAATGAAACCGCCCCTTCGGTATTATTATCAATGGCAATTGGATGCTTCTCCACGTTTTTACGATATTCAAGAGTTTACACATTGTTTGAGTGTGCACTTGTTTGATGACATATTTGTCGTGCGATAACTTTTATGCAAGTTGTTTGCATTATATTGGCTGATGCATTACAATGGCTGATGCATTTTCTGCTGCCATTACGTGCCTGCATAGTTATGATAATCGTTAATAAAATAGGTAAGCGGTGGCGTTTCGTGCTGAGGTCAATTCGCCTTTTATAACTTCGGGTGAAGGTCCCGAGTATCATTATATACCACGTGTGCTATTGTTGAGTTTCAAATTTCTATAGACTGTAGCCACTAAGAACCTGAAAGCGATTAAGAAGAACTTGCGGATTTCGTCAAATTTTCTTTTTTAAATTAATGCGCGGAAAGACATCTTGTATCATGCTGAGGATAGTTTCACTTTCCATGGAGGGAAGCTTCTGAGAACGAAAATGTAATTTTTTTTTGGTGTATAAAGTTGGAAAAAACAGCACATTTCACAAAATATGCTTTCAAGTGCCAAGCGATGTCCTCTTAAACAAAATGTTCTACCATTATTAATGACAGCCTTAAATATGCACCGTAAAATATTACACTGCACATTCCTTAAACTATTTCGCAATTCATACAAATTTGCTTACGAAGTGAAACTTCAACCCGAACACCTGTTGCATGCCGTTGGCGTAATATTGACGAATCTAATTGCCTTGGCATGAAGTAAAGGCAACTCCCCTTTGTATAACACAGCAACAGCAGGTTTGATAAATCGGTCTTTGGGTATGATAAATCGAATCGATACCGGGTATAGCTTTGCAGCAGGCATAAAAGTACATGACTTGACAAATATTTATCGATCCCCTGGAACGTGATATTGATGGTACGTGTTTTTGTACACCCCAAAGTGTATCGATTAGCCTCTAGTATTTTATTTCATATAAATTGGCCGGCGATATTTCATTGGAGTGAAATATTTCCTTGTAATGGAATACAACAAGAGGAAATCAATGTAGCAGGCCAAGATTGCACATAATCCTTGTACAGTTGGGACTCGAAGGTATTTTGTGGGCCTCCCACCTGATATTGAATTGTTTATACAAGTCCCTCCTTGGTGTTGTCTCCCCAATATGAATATCACAGTATTAGAGAGGGAAAGGATATAAAATTGAAGTCGGATGCAACCCCCTTGTGTACATTGGAAGCCTTTCACAGAGGGTGTTCAGGAAATCGGAATTACTTTAATTACAATCCGGCAGACAGCGGACACGGCCCAGCTTGGTTTGTAATTTTTGGCTGGTTATTTTGAAAAGCATCTCCGTGAATCGTGAAATCCTTCTTCGGTGCTGTGGAACGAGTCCTTTGTTGTGTTAATTTAAATGGTTGCCATTGATTGTATGCTACAATGGTGGTGTGCTAACAAGTTGTGAGGGGGATGGGTTGATGTCGGCTCAATTGTGCCTGGCAGTATTTTGCTATGCTATTATTTGATTTCGCGCTAACGTCATGGCATTGGGAGTATTATTATTTGTATAGAACTACCAAAATGCGGAGGTGTGTAGTAAATTGTGACCGTTTCTAGACAGAAACAATGAGTGGTTTGAAAGCATTTTTAGATAAGAACGATTTTTTTTGCGGCGTTATTTCAAAGGCAATCTTTGTTAATGGTTTGGACAAAATGAAAGGTAGGTTGCATGTATTGTTAAGGCGAAAAAAAAATTGTTGGCGCAATTGGTCCTAGCTTCTCACAACCATCAATTCTGTGCTAGTTTTTAGTCCAAAGAATGAAAGAGGCCTACAATTTTACGCCGCGTCCAAACGGCTGAATTGAGATGCTCTTTTATGACAGTTACCCGCGGATATTTGTCGGAAGTTCGCGAGAGGTGGCGCAGTTAAGGAAAACTTAAACTGTTGCGTTATCGAACCTTAATAATCCAAAGCCTTACCACTGAGCCAATGCACAATAAATGAAAATGAACAAAACACAGACCGCAATACCAATAATTATTTTTAGTCTCCTAGCTAAATTTTTCGAACTCACAATGGCGAAATTTTTTCATTCAAAATTTCGTATTGTGACCTACAAAATATTTAGCGAGAAAGTGAAAAATGATTATTAAGTAAAATTTTGGTTTGCATACAAAAATGGAGACGTTCAAGTATCTAGTTTAGTAAGTCTGACAGCTCTCTCACTAGATGTATCTCGGTTTTGATTGGGGGAAATCGGTCATATGAGCAGCTGTTTCAGTTAACGTTTATGGAGTGGTAACCGACGAATCTAGTCAAGAAATTCGTGACTCAGTACTAAGTTGACAGTTCGCGTATCTGGATGGCGTAGGAAAAGTGATGTTCCCGACCATTCCAGCTTTTGCGTTCAAGTAACATCTCATCCAGACCAATCTAGTCGATTTAAGATAACTAAATTCTTGAATGCGGCCAATGTCTAAGCAAGAGAACCAAATAAACGAAAGATTGTGCTGCATATTAATAGGCTGCACCCTACTTTTGTTCATCTGGTGAAATGTTATTTAACAGTTAAGCGTAGTACGCTGCTCGAGCTAAACTAAATTTTATCTGGTCTCAAACTTTTCTCTCCAAACATCAGCTAAAGTCCTAGCTAAATTTTGACATAGAGTACGCTGTGGATAAACGTCACAGAAAACAGCTGTTTTGAAAAGAACTTCTTTCAAAAATTTAATTCTCTCTTATTTCAACTGTTTCTGATTCTAGGTACTTCTCGTCCACGTAATAATTAAAAAAGCTCATCCTTGCATACTTTTCCGCAACAGAACAACAAATATACAACGATCTGACACAATTTCGCTTGAGAAAATGTGCCGACCCATTAAATGGCCACGCTAAATTTTGACAGACTCATGAAGTACATGTTGAAACAAAAGTTTGATTATTTAGCTCGAGCTGCGTACCACTCAGCTAAATGGGTTCGCTAAGATTTAGCTCAGCTAAATTTTGGAGAGATTTTTGTATGGGAGCGAAAATTTAGCTCGAGCAGCGTACTAAGCTTTAACAGTCAGAGCAAATGGTTTCCGATTTAATCAGAAGGTAATTTGTGCCACGTCAATCGCCTATTCTCACCGTCTTAAGTCATTCCCTTGACTGTTCCAATGAATTTATTTATGCAGGATAAAAGGAAGTCAGTATATTATCAGTCTTGCTTTTTCTCTGAATTTACTTCAATTCTATTGCAATCACAAGAAAACTATTTAATTGGCTTTGAAAACAGCTTCAACAATTTGAAATCATTTATACTTAGTGGAAAAAAATATAACAAATCAATTCCTGACAAGAAGACAACCCATTTCCTGTCTTGCTAAAGAAAACTTTACTCCTACTTACCGCCATTGCCGCGATGCCAGCGTTTTTACATTTATATTTTTTTTATAAAAAACAAATTCAACAGACACCTCACTTTCAAAGAAACTTTCTTAATTAGAGCACGCTCCTGGAAAAACATAAGAAAACACAGAGGTACAACTGTGTAAATAATTTTTCTCAACTTTCCCGGAAAAGGATATTGCGCTGCATTGAATTAACATTTCAGTGAGTTCATTTGTTCATTTGCATTTTTCTCTTTTCTCCAGTTCAAATCTGTTTTTTTGTTCGTGTCTTCGCCATGTTCGCGTGGAAGTTAACTAAATCCAGCCAATCGAATTAGCATCATAACGAATGAATTCAGTGAAGCATAGATGATGTGGAAATTGACTTGAATTTGGTGGTTGGTGTTTTTTTTTTGTTTTAATGATTTTGGGGTAAAAGGGACAAGCTATAAATTCTTTTCTTTTTCGCTGCTAATTTAGTGGTAATTATTTATTTTTAACTACTCTGACTCGACGTCGTGCGAAAGTTCACATCTGTTTCGTTAGTTAGGACAGTGTGCATGCAGTCTTTTAGCAAAATCATTAAGGACCTGCATGCAATGCAATAAACTTTAGATAATTGCGAGAGCTTACAAACAGGAGTTCGTATTTAGAAAGAGGAAGTTTGTACAAAAGAAATTTATTATTTCTGATTTAAGAACCGCGGCACTTGGAGTTTGGTACTAAACTTGGTATATGTTTGTCGCCATTACGGGTTTGTATTTGCGCTGTTGGGAAAAAAAATAGTTAGAATTCTGTGAAAGGGTTAAATAAAAAATAAATATGACAATTTCTCCATTCTCGTCGGTATGGCACCTTGCTGATGTTTTCCTAATGTATTATCGCAAAATACGAAAGCTGGTTCCATTCCCCTGGTTGTTTGGTAGGTTTAAGTGACTGTATTTCCCATACGAGGGGAAAACACAAATATCTTCTAATTTCTTTATGATTTCTACATGTGTAGCCCATAAACGAATAAAGAGACTTCCATCAAATTTGGTATAAAGCACGAATCGACCGAGAACAAGGATGTGTATGGTCTCTGGTAGTAAATTAAACAAACCACAACTCCCACATGGGTGCCAACAAACCAACTCGATGAAATAGTGCGCAAAAGAAGAACAGCTGGATGCTACAGCAAATTCCTTTTGTGATTCGATTAGAAATCAACCATATAGTATGCAGTTCCGTTCGCCTCATGTCATAGGGTTTGGATCGTCTCAATCGAACTACGGCCCTTTTAGCTGAAACTTTTCCAGGTGATTCTACCACCTTTTTTGAAAGAATGCTGACCTTACTTTAAAACTAATGCCACACGAATGCTGAACTAGATGGCCACTTATACAGTACAAATTGAATTGACCATTCCCATTCTCATACAGCAGTCGACTTCGTGGTAGGTTTTATGTGTCTCTCGAGGACATGCGGTAAAAGTAATTGTGGTTTTTCCCTTCTGAACAAATGCGGAAACTTCTATTAGTTCCCAACAAATACCGACAACACAGTGCATGCATCCTTGAGGCGCATTAAAAACCACCCATACATAGGGTTCAACAAGTGACAACGAACCTCAAAACGCACCATATTTCAACTGCAGATAGAAAATATTAATTTGATATATTTATCCTTATAAAAACGTCGTTTTCAATGCAACTTATTCGTCTTGGAGCAGTGTCCTTAATATTCACCTAATGATACATCCATTTACTTTAGCTTTGCCCACCTGGTTCCCCAGTAAGTTTGAGTCGATAAATATGTCATTAGGCACACATTCAAGTGTGGCATGAAGGATTTTATTGTCACCGTTCCTTTGTCTTATTCTAGGAGTTCTGGCGAGCAATAAAAACAGCATTAAATATACGTTGGAGCACATTAAACCGCGATAAACAAACGCATTAAGCAAGTCGCTTTTATACACAACTTATTCGCACGTATAATCTTGGTGATTAGCATTTTTGTGTGAAGATTTGTTCTAGTGACAAAATACGATAAATCTCGCACAAACTTTATGACTTCAGGTGAGGTAATTGGCGACATACGTGTGTCCAGGGTGCTATAAATATCCGCACCAAAGTGAATACACAACATCAAAGCTTTTCCTATGACAGAATATTACTGATAGGGGAAATATTGGCACTCGTTATACGAATTCGCGGGAAGAGTGATGGGTATCTCTTTGCCGGCGAAGATGTCTATTAAAAGTCGAGAGATCTTTACTATCCCTTTGATATCGATGTTAATGGGCCCATTCCTTTAGGTCTTTATGCCCGTCAATAAATTGATGTTTTCGGTTGTTTTTTTTTTTGTGGACAATTTGGGGTTATGTATCTTTTGGATTATTAGGTACGTATATTTGTTTTCGTTTTTGTGTGCCTACACTTTGAGAAATTTTAAAAAAAGTTTCCTTTGTAGATGTATTTTGTTGGGATGCTTAAACGCATTCCCATCCTAGGGATAGGTCCAGTTGGGTTTGTTTTCGGTTCCATTGTGTTCGGTTTCCTTTCGCTCTCGCATCTGAAACTGGGCGGTAGGTAAGTGGTTTTATTTCCCAATGGAGGGTATATGGAATCACAAAAACTCATCCCAGCCTTAAATCACTTTAATTTACTTTCTCGGTTTTATTATCGCAAGATTTTGTGGAAAATTGTCGTCTTTATTATAAGCTTCAGCATTTGAAGATATCATGTTACGTTAACTCAAAATTCAGGAAATGGGAAGATGACCACCTTGCCGAATACTGGTCGGAATCCAAAGGACAGAGGCAGGCAAAAAGATTCATAAGCCCAGCTCGTAGTAAGACAAAAAAGTTACTTGAGCTAAGCAAAGAAGATCTAAGGATACTAACGGGTTATCTTACTGGTCACTGGCCACTGAGATACCATCTCAAAAAAAATGGGACTTTCCGACGATGACTCCTGTTCACTCTGCGGAGAAGAGGAGGAAACAACGGAACACATGCTCTGCGAACGCCCTGCTGTGGCCAGGGGCAGAGTGATCCATATGCAAAGGGCGTATTTAAGTCCTGCAGACATAGGAAACATGGAACCAAGAAGGGTACTGAGGTTTATAAAGAGCCTCAACAGCTCCGTGGGTTAAATAAAAGAGGCCAACACAATAGATCTCTTCTGGTCGCAGTGTACAGGGCCTATTCCTTACAATACAATACAATACAATACTGAATATGTCTTAAGGAAGATGGTCTGTAAAGTGGCGGTTGAAGATATTCCCAATGCACCTGTGACACACTAGCAACTCTGAACATTCTAAGCTTCTCTCTAGAGCCGGCAACCATACCACGATGCCCTAAAGAATAATCCCTATCGAATGCGCATGATAATGGGTCCTGACAGAAGTATATACTTCCTAGAAGCTATTCATAAATTCACAGTCCTAGATATTTGGCAGTCGTTCATTTTCTATTGTCATCGATTTTGAAAAATAAGATGACAATGGCTTCTTTCAATACTGAAACCTTTGGGAAAAGTCTTTACCGACGTCATTAATGTAGGAAATTTCACAAGATCCATCCTAAAACACACGGGTTCAATATAATTCACAAACTTTATTATTTTATTATACCTAAACTATTCTAGTGACGACTGGTCCATTTGAGTGATTTGCTTCAACTCACTACTTTTATTTCGCTGTGGTGTTAAAAGAATGGGAGGGACGCGAATTCTCTCGTTCTCCGTTTATTCGTTTACCGTTCGAACGTTAAGTAACTGTCTGGTTTTCTCGTGTTGTTCGTTTACTGTACGTTTGGTCTTGCTTTGTGCTGTCAATTGTGGTAGGGTAATGTGTTACATGTTTGTCCCCCTCCTACATTAATACAAGTCAAACAAATGACCTACAGTGCATGAACTCACAAGCTTTTCAGAACATTTTTAAAGTAGAATTTCCCTCAGAGTTTTCTTATCTTGATGATCTGAGAAAAAGGCGACCAAAGTGATTGGCTTCAAACGAATTTGATGTAGGTCTTTAACTTTGCAAGATATGCATGCGCCATGTTGTGAAGGTCGGTATTCTCTTATACTTCCATTACAAATTGCAAAAGAGCGTCACGAGTGAACCGCTTATTGGACGGCCACTCTGACGTACTCCGATGAGAGCGCGAAATAATCAAAATGTATTAACCCTAGTTTCTTCTTTATTCCGTTTTATAATAATAAAATCCGATATGCAAAGTAAAATACAAAATGCAACTTCAAAAGCATTTTACTCATTTTTTAAGCAATCTGACGGCGTTTTCACTAAAAAGAAACAACAATTTCTCTTGGGAAATTACATTCCTCTCGTTTCCCTGTCATTTTCAATTTTTTTTTTTTTTTTCTGTACTACACTCGAATTATCTCGAATGCCTACATGACATTCACAATAAAAATTCGCCTACTGTTTGCCGAAAATCCATAAATAAAGCTGCGAATATGACTTTTCGAGATAAATCGTGAATATTCTGCTCTGCCACATGACCAGCACCACATATGTTAGGTTGGCAGGCTATCGGGATCCTTTTGTTTGAAAACAGCTCAATCGCAAACAGACTCTACAAAATTCACTGTGCCCATAGAATTTGCTTTTATGCCGGAAGCCGTTTCGCTTTAATTTCGTTTCGCAAAATTATATTAATGCGAGTATACACACAAATAACAGTAGCCTTGTCCTGATGGTCAGCTAAAGTTGGCTTGGAAAATGTCAACATAACGAATTTCACGCACAATGTAACATTGTATGCCTGCGTGTCCTTTTGTGCTATCTGATGAATGGATGCGTCATGAACTTGCCTTAATTAAATCTTTTGTGATTTAGGAAGTTCGTTGATTAAAACTGCTCTTGCATTTTCGGGTATGAGCTGAGATCAGAGGGGTTATACCTCATTACTAGGCGGTGGTCGGAAATAGCTTTTGTATCGCAATTTTGTGATTATCTATAAATGATTCCATTTTTAATGCCGAAAACTTGATTATTTCTGTGAGGGTCTTTTCAAAAACCTTTGAATCGGGTTCCTAAAAATAGTTGCTCCGCTGTCAATTGACAAAAGAGTAATTCAGTCGTTTTTCTACTAAAATATCATTCAAACGAATGACAATTTCATTATGTTTTGCACAGCATTCCAGAACGATGGCGATAATAAAATAAAATTGTGATATTGCTACCATTCAAAGATGTGAACCAAACAGACTATCACAGTCTCAAAGCATATCGCAGACAAACTCAAAAATTTAATTATAATTCCTGCAATATCCGAAAGTTTTTACTATCCGAGCCGATAAACTTTACGACGCCATTCCCTATCTACTTGTGCATGCTCTTGTACACTTGGTTTTCTGAAACTTTGATGGTCAAATAAACTTGCAAAGTATCTACGAAGCTGCTTTGTTCATCATGTAATTTTGCACTAGCACTTGCATGTCCTGCAATATGTTTTGGAACTTGTTATGGTCATCACTCTATTGTCTGGGGTGAGAAATATTGCAAGCCATAAAATCTTGTTTGATATTCGTTGCAGTTTCAAGCATGTGAATGGTATTCAATGAGGTGCCTCGAAGAAGATACATATTTGGATGTGCAGACATAAATCGTAAATATTGTCTGGTTGTGAGTAGTTTATTATTCCCATAGATGTACATAGCAACACGAAGTACCCTTAGATTGTGGAAGTTGTATTGGGTCTAATTGTTGATTTATAAATTTACAATAACCTTTGTGATCGAAGAGTAGTTTTCTTGCAGGGGACGTTGAATACAATGGGATCATACTTAAGCTACGATTACATGTCATTTTTCGTCGCAAATCTTGACATGCTGAGGTCACCAAAATTCCGCCAGTCGGTCACTCATGTGTCTTTCGTGAGAGTGCGCTGCGGCAGCGCGAGTGACCAGACGCTTGACAGAGGCGATCACACGTAGTGACAAATTTAGGACAAAGTTTAACGTCATAATAACGTCGGCATATCATAATTTTACATGAAAAGTGTCATGTGTATTGTGCAATCGTAGCTTAAGTGACTGACTGATGAGGGACACCGCTAAGTGTGACATATATTTTGTTCGGCCGTCTTGTTTACGTAACACGAATTATGTCAGACAATCAACATGATGGTATTTTTCAGAGTGATGGTCTAGGAAAGCAATTTTGATTTTTGCAAAACAAAATGTCTTCCAGAAGTTTCTTTATTTTCTCATAAAATTGGTTAAATTTACTATTTACTTATTCCAAAAATGTGATTCGCCGGAACTGGTTTCGTTTTACTTATGTTTAGCTATGGGTAAGAAATATGTGTATGATACTCCAATCGTCTGATTTATGCCTTAGTAGCAACAAAAACACGAATCACTCTGTATAAGAAATTACATACTTAAATGTTTGATCATGAATGATACAAATATAGAAGTCATATAACTTCAAGTTTGATCTGTCAAAATCACAAATTCGATAGTCCGACTGTACTCAACTTATGACATACCTACGATTTGGGCACAATATATATCACGTACTAGATGCAACAAATAATTATTCATCAACAAAAAAAAAATGCACGACTATAGGCCTTACAACAACTACGCTCTACTTGACACTTCGAGACTCGCAGTAGTTATAGTAATTTGTGTGCTGAAAATCTTACTTTACTTTGCTTTGCTGATGTTATAATCCTTGGAAATTATGTAAAAGAGGAAACAGAAATAGGTATAACAAGGATTATGTTACTTCCTAAATGTGGCCACGCGCAAAATTAGGTACATAATATCCTGTTGTGTGCATTTTATGATTCTATCAAGTGTTTCTTTCAATGAATGGGCATAATAAAAATATAATGCCCATTCATTGAAAGAATCCAACTTTTATGCTGAAGCATTTTACGATAGATGATGTACCGCGAACACAAAGGAGTGAATGCTTTCGTCCTGACTATGCTTACGATTGTTGTATATATTTGTGATCAAAAGAATTTAGTATGTGTTACGCAATCGAGCATAAAATCGAAATGGACTCTAAAGAGTCTTCAGAAAATGTAACTCTCGACGTTGACAAATCGTGGTTTAGTACATTTTTATGTGATTAATATAGGTGGGTGAGAATGGAGTAATTTTATTGTAATGTGTCATAAAGTCGATCGTCTTATTTTCTATGTAGAACACTATTGTCCATAGCCGATAGCTTACAGAATAGGGAAGTGCTAAAGTGTGGAATAGATACTAAGGTTTGGACATTATAAGCATGCGAATATCTGATAGGTACTGTAATAGATTGCTTTGAGTTAGTAGTTAGAATAAACTACTTCTAAATATAATACAAATTTGTTATCTTCAATTGTAGTTCAAATTTCTTAGAGCTGGAACCACTGTTTAAGAGTAAACCTTTTCTTAGTTGGAATGTTGCAGCGGTATTCATAAAATTCTGTAACCTCTCTGTCAATTGAAACCTAAACCGATGCCAATAAATACGAATAATTCTGACGTTTTTCCTATAGTAACACCTTAGGGCTGACATCACCTCACCGAATAATACTAAAAACTACTACAATCGATAAACGGTAATCTACAATCCAATCCGATATCCGAGTCTTTGTAATTATCGCAATAAACTTGACCAATGGGTGGAGCAATGGAGCTGACAATTAAAATATACCCATAATTAGTCTCAGGAAATTCATCATGAATTAAGTAGTTCAACCAACAATTCGGTGGAGGTAGCTCTTTGTCGTAATTGCCCGAAACTGTGGACAGTTTCTTGCTTTTAACAATGGCCTCGTTCTTCTCTATTTATAGAACGATTATCCTATATGCCCTCAATTGTGTCATTGAGACTCTTTGCCAGAAAACGTCATCATTACTGACAATTAGAGAAATTGGAAAACGTAGCCTGATTTTTTAATGTCTTCTCTGTGCATTGTTTTATTGTAATAAATAAAATTGTTGGGTCGGAAGGATAAGTTGGAAGAAGATGAGAATATTATTAAATGCATAATATTACATGGCAAATAAAAAACATGTAGGTACTTGAGGACACACGCCAATTCTATTACACACGCAACTTGTGGGAACGGATTGTTTGAATGAATTGCAAAATGTTCCTTTTTAGGAATAAAAACCTACTTTCATCCGATATTAAGAAGTCCCATGCAAGATTTAATGGAAATATTTTCAACTGAACGATAACGACCTCCATCTCCATCCGTGTTTATATTTTCCAGACAAGGGTTTCTTTTAAAGCTGGAGTGTTTTTTTTTTCTCACTTAGCAAAGTCAAAAGTCACTTTTAAATTTGAGGGCATGAAAAGAACATAAGCATATTTTAAAGTGCTGAAAGGATGATAAACTTTTTTCCCTCCGGCACATGTAGGTGTATATGACAGTAGTAGTTTTAGCTGTTTTTAATACCTCCTTTTGCTTATATAAAAATGAGTTTTTTATCACTTTTCAGGTTCTTATTGGGTGCCAGAAGTTAATAAGATTTAAATGTACATGCAACACCCCCTCCCACAGGTATGACAATTTTGAAAGTTTAGCAATAGCTTGCAAAACATAATTACTTAACTGTTATGACTGCAACGCTGGTATTATTATTATTATTATTATTATTATAAGCTTTATTTACCCTTTTGAAAAAATTAAAATTCTTACAATAATTCATATAGTTAATTTACAATATTTTGGTTGTTTAAGTATTTAAAAGTTAACATAGGTATCCATTTATATCATAAATAGAATATTTGATTTTTTTTAATTCAAATTTTAGTATTTAAAAATTTAGGAATTTATTATAAACGGGCATAAGCCTCCCCCAGGTGTCGCCATTGTTGTTTATTATGTGCTACGTGTCTCCAATTGCTAAGGTAATTTTGAATGTCGTCTCGCCATCTTAATTGTGGTCTACCAACTTTTCTACGTCCTTCATATGGTGTCCAATTTGTTGTTCTTATTGTCCATCTATTGTCGTTCATTCTAATGACGTGTCCTGCCCAGCTCCGTTTAAGTTCGTTTGCTCTTTTGATAACATCAGTCCACTTTGTTTGTTCCCTAATGTTTGCGTTCGTAATCCTTTGTAGTCTCGAGATTTTAAGTGTTGACCGTTCCATCGCTCTTTGACATACTTGCAGTTTTTTAGCCGCTCTTGTGTTTAGGGTCCATGTTTGTGCACCGTATGTCATGACTGGAAGTATTGCAGCGTCGAACAAGTATTTTTTTGAATCCGGCGTTATATTTGAACGCTGGTATACCCTTTTGAAAATGACAATTTGCCTTTTAAAATACCAAGGCCGACTTGTTTTTCTTTGAAAAGTTCTTAAATTTCTTACCGTTGGATTTTGCTTATTCCAGAAATTCAAAATCGTGACGCTTATATTTTGACATCCGCTTTTGATTCTAGACCGCCCCGTGGCCAACGATAAAACGTTCATAAGAATAAGTTTCTAAATTAAAAAAAAAAAAATTGTCATAGTAATAGGTTCTGGAGCGGCCCATTCCTCCTGCCCGCGAAGGCGAACTTTTGAAAATTAATTCATCGCCATAATTGCAAGTGAAAGTTTTCCCGACGAGGGTTACAAAGACCTGAAGCGCACCATAATCGCTTTCGGGTTTCTTTGTTTCACTTCCATACAAACTACTGGACTATATCCATTAGCGGGCAAGAAGGATTTGTGTTTTACAAAAGCGACAAAGAAACACTTAGCAATCCTGAAAAAACGCGGTTTCATGCCATCGCAATTTGGTGCGTCAATGTTGTGCAAAGAACATAATAATCTATAATGCCATTTTGAGCTTACTGCACTTTGTGATTTAATTCGACTCTTTGTTTATGGAAGAAGGAATTTTAATCTGTCCAAACGTCTTGCGATACTTCAGTGATGTGGTTGTCTAGAGAGGAGTTCAATGATACCAAAGTAAATATTTGTATTGATTTACCACCATCTTCGGTGAGTGCAGTTTTAACGAAGATGGCAAATATTTGCCAAAGTTGGGAAAGTTTATCCTTAAATATGTCGCCCAAGAAGTGTTTGCCCTCTTGAGAAAGTTTTCCCCACACAGTCTGTTGAAATTTGGCGTCTCTGAAAGTCTATGTTTGGTTGGGATATTTAATAATGAAGACTTGTGATGTTTGATGAAATGGTAGGCGAATGCCAAACATATTGAAATTAAAACGGACAATCTACTATTTAAAATTGTTGTGCAATACACCAACCACCTCTTTGTTCAATGTTCCCATGTTTCCCAGTAGATATTCATTTAATTCATGAACGGTGGACGAATACCAGTTTGAGTCGTAGATGGATTTGTTGCCGGAGCAAGTAAGAAATGCCGTTGTTGACATTTTATGAAGTTGAGTGAGTCTACGAATCAACTGACTTCAAGCATTATACCTTTTATTTAACACTACTCTGATTTTAAGACTTAACTTTCACCCACGCAATCGTCAAAGTTGTCATCATTTAAAACAGTGGTAAGGACAAACTTCTGTATGCAATTTGACACCTATTAGCTAACTGGGCACATTTATTTAATTGGACGGGTAATATTTTAATTTTAACTATAAATACATTATCTATTGATATCTCCATCACTATTCGAACTATTCTAAATAATTCTACTATTCTAAATAATGTCGTGGAAAAAAGAACCAAACAAAACAAACATTAATCAAAGGATAAATAAATATTCGCATGCACATCTATTTAATATATCTTTTAGACTGTGATACTCACACACATAACCTACCCAACTCATTTCAATGTAAACAATGCCCTTAATCCTTTTTATAGTGTTTGCAGTTAAACATTATGCTATAATACTATGTTCGCTTGTGGTCAAACAGAATAATATTATTTATTTGCGGATTCGATAAAAACCTGCATTCATCCGCCTGGACAATTAATTACAATGCACACTCGGTCCTTAATCAGATTTGAAATTTTATTTACATTCCTTAATTAATGATAATTAAAGTGTGGGCAAATAAAAACTGTGTCGTTTATTTAACAGCGTCTACGGTATGTTTTAATCAACATTATGCTCAGCAGCGCCAAGTAAAGAAGAGATATAGGTACTCAATTAAACTATTGACTGTCACTCTTCATAACTCTTGATCCTCCGCCAGCGACTTATTTAAGGGGAAGGGCAACTGCCATACGAGAAAAGGGAGATCTAGGACTTGACGCACCGTTCGACACTGGACTTAACACCAGACCTGGGGCCCTACCCTCTATTTCGTTCCGAAATTCAATCCTATTCGAAATTGCTTTCCGTTACGTTTTTAAGTTGGTACACTCTATAAGACTTACGGAATTCTAAATCGGAGTAGTAGTACATTTCATTCGTAGTAGTACAAAACGTTCATTTTCGAAAAATGTTACTTTCGAAACGAGACACAGAGAAGGGCCGCTGACGTCTTGCAAGCCCGGTGTCGCATCGCGTCGCCCGAGAACGGGCACTTCGTGACGGAATTTGTTGTAGATCAACTAATTACGTGAGCGTATAGCTCGTTCACGGAAGTGGCATTTGCGATGTGATTCATTTTTTAACGAAATCAAAGAGTAATCAATGTTAGTCATCATTTATTTCCAAACAAAACAATACTGTACAGTAATCAACCCTCTGTAGCTAACTGGTCAAATCCTGTTCATTAACGTAGCAAACTAGATGCTGCCCAAATGCCTTGACCTTACCCCGACTATTCCAACGGCCGTCCCAAAATTCCTTCAAGCGCTGACGCTCCGTGTCCTTTAATGTCAGCGACATAAAATTCGGAAGATTCTTTGATGCAGGGTACATCTCAAGCCGCCGCAGATCCATCATCCCGGGGCAATTGGTTACAATCAACTTTCGCAGGGAGATAAGCTCATCCAACACGTACTGCAGGGAAACCCCAGTGAGCAGTGGATTCTCTGACAAATTGAGCACCTCTAACTCCACCGCCTTCCCGAGACTCTGGACAAATTTGTACACGTCGGCATCGCCAAGGTTGCACCCAACCAATTCGATCCGTTTGAACTTCTCGCATGTTCCACTCTCAAAGAACTCTGCTATCCGAGCGGAGCAGTTTCTATCTGGACCCATACAAGAACTGACATTCAAATTCTGAAGTCGGCTGCTGTTCAACTTGGTCAGCAACTTTCGAAAGCACTCGCTTGTGAGGGGATTGAAACTGACGTCAATCTCGGTCAATTGATAGAAATTTAAATCGAAGTCATACAAGTTGGAAATGCCACAGTGGGAGAGGTGAAGCTTTTGCAAGGACTTGCAGCCCGCGCAGAGTTTGTCCAACGAGCGAATGCTCTTGTTTCCGAGCGGATTCTGACTAAGATTTAACTCTTCCAAGTCTTCTAGGCTGGCGTTACATGATGTGAGACTATCCAAGCCTTCGCTCGTGATGCAATTACCACGAAGACTGAGCACCTTCAACCGCTTGAGGGTCGACAAGGACTTTGCAAGCTGCTTGCAGCCTTCGTTTTGTATAAAGTTGTTGGATAAGTCAAGAATGCGTAGGTTGGACTGATGCAGTATCGCCTTGAAGATGGGCTCCGTCAGATCGGGAGTAAGAGAAAAATCACAGAAGATGATGCTGTTGGAGACTTGACCCTTCTCCAGAGCCAAGTGAATGTCACCTTGTACGGCTGTAGGAGAGATTGGGTTAGTAGTGAGCAGTGAAATCAAAGCAACCGCTGAACTTACTCTTCTGCAGTTGATGGCACATTTCCTCGTATCGCTGGGACAGCGGGGAGATTTTCCATTCGAGAACTGCCGCCGTGATCATAGCCTCCTCTACGGCTACCTGTATCGGATCGTTCTCCTCAAAGGCGAAGCCATCGGCGGTCTTCAGCCGAAGGACGGGCTTTAGGCCCACCAAACTGTGAACAAAAATCCTATCAGAAAAAACCACAGACAATGGCATCGCGTAACTTACTTGTAATACCGCCTTGAGGCTTCCTCAGCCAGCCACCGGATGTTCACTTCGTTTAGCTTCTTTCGCTCTACGGGTACCAGCAGAAGCTCTTCCTCCACCTTTATTTTGAACGATATAGTTGAAAGTACGATTGGCGCTGCGGGCACAATCTTTATCGGTGATACGAGTGCTATCGCGGGCTGAGTTGTGGAGTCCGGTTCAATAATCACACCATCCTCGCTGGACATGGGACTTTCACTGCGAAACCGGCAAAAGCCACTGTCGAACAGAGATGCCTGTTGCTTTGGCTTTCTTGACGAGCCACTGGCCGAACTGCACATGCTCGTGGAACGTGGAAGTTTCAGCTTTTGAGCTTGCTTCTGCCGATTGCCAGACTCGAGAAGAACTTGGAATGCATCGGGTTCGTCGGTGGACAATGCCGAGTCACTGAAATTCTCTTTGGACGTGTGTGGTAGGTCACGGTCCTGTAGACATCGTCTCCTCTTTCTATCCGGGCCCAAGTCGTCATCTAACCAATTCTCGCCCACGTCATCTGCATCCAGGAAGGCTGCCCTTTTGTTCTGCTGCTGCCCTAAGGGCTCATCCTCCTGGCTAGAGTATTGCAAGCGATTCGGTCGCTTAAGGTGTTCCATCACGCTGCGATACTCATGCTTGGCACTGGACGTCTTAAGTGGCGAATGTAAATTAAACTCCTTAACGATTTGGGAATCACTGCGCGACGTGTTGTGGTCCTCCACCTCTTCGAGGGCAGGAGCAGATATATCATGATTTTCTCTGGACCTGTTCAGCGACAAATTACTTCGCTGTCTTCCACTGCGATTGCAGTTGGATGGAGCCACACTGTCACCAGAAATGCCTGCTTTGCTTAACCTGTCCGAGAGAATACGTCGAATGGAAGCGTACTGTGCGTGTTCCCCAGCAGTCAAATCGTTTTTCTGCCTCCAGTTGTCAAGTGCACGAAGGCAGGTGTCGCCATAGTCAGTTTTAACAGTCGCATTCGCCCCGCGCTCTAGTAGCAGCTCAACTACGTCGAGGAAGCCGTTGGCGCAGGCGTCGTACAAAGGTGTTATTCCATCACAGCTAGTGCCACCCTTGTCGTTGATTGCAGGCGTCGCACCCTTGTCCAGCAGCAGCTCGACTATGTCGCGGAAGCCATGGTTGCACGCTTCGTGCAATGGTAACCATCCAGCGTGATCTCTGACATTTACAGTGTGTCCTTGTTCCATGAGACGACGTACCAGCTCGAGGTTGCCTGCAATACAGGCCTGATGCAGCTGAGTTTCACCTTTGTTATTCCGCTTTATGGTCAGAGTGGTTCCTCGCTTGCGGTTGCGTGGCTTCTCTGTTTCGTCCAAGTCACTGCTGTCCGAGTCGGTGAGCTCCTCCAGACACACATCGTCGCCCAGCTCGGGGCTGTTGTGTTCCGTGGGTGCACCCTCACTGTCACTATCTTCCTCGATTGTATCGAGATCGATTCCTGCAAAAAAAAACACTTACATTAAACGGAATAATAAACGTCTGCAGCAATATATACCTCGCAATCTCGCATCCTCCTCCAGCTGCTCGGTCAAAGTGTTCATGTTAAACTTTGTTTGAACCCTCTTTAGCCTGGCGAATGCAATTTTCTCCATTTTCGCGCTGCTGGCCTTCTTTGCCAAGTCCAGGGCCTTCTGGTAGACGTCCTGAATTGTCCAAAACGACTGCATCTGCAACTCGCAAACCTCGCCAATGCTGCAGAGTGTCGAAAATGCTTCAGCTGGAAGCTCCTGATTAAGCTCGAACTCCTTCCACAGGAATTCCAGAGCTTTCTCGTACTGTTTGTCGTCCTTGTACGTCTGGTAGAGACTCACATATATCGGGATAAGTTCTTTGCCGGTCTCTGCATTCAGCTGCGCACACTCCAACATCTGCAGGTAATACTCAATAGCCTTGGGATAGTTTAGCAACTGACAACAGCCATCGCCCAGCGTCTCATAGAGCTTCTTTCGCCCGGCATAGTTGTCCGAGCTTGTGGTAACTAACTCGTCTAGTGTACGGCAGATCTTTACCACTGAAAGATACTAAATTTAGAGCCAAACATGCAAAATGTTGACCCCTTACCAACTCTCAGCGTCTTCTCTATGGCCCGCCGATCGTTTTCGTCTGGGGTGTTCTTCTTGTACGCTTTTGTTAGTATCTGCTTGGCGCTGGAGAAGTCCCCCTCCTTGATCAGAATCTCTGACTTGGCAATTAACGTCTCGCAAATCTTCTTCACCTTATTTGGCAAACGCTTGGCCACTTCCAAAGCGAGATTACAGTATCTCAGCGCCAATGTAGCGTCACTCAGCTTGTACTGATACAACAGGCTCATCGACACGTAGCACAGGTGGAGCAATTCGAATATCTCATTGGTTTTACTAATTTTTATCGCTTTCTCGATGTACGTTATGGATTCTTCGAACGCCTCCATGTGTTCCTTGACGACGCCTATGTTCAGATACAGACGCGCTTGCATGTCCAACTGCTCCACTTTTGTGATTTGACCTGAAATTCTATTACAACGCAAATTAGCCAATTAAACACTTTGCCCCAAAAACGTTTGCTTACTCTTTCGAAATGAGCAGACTGCGAATGAATGCTTTTTCAGCACTTTTCAGTGGAGCCAGTGCAGTTGCCGTGTCAGTAGCACTTTGACCCTGTAGCAGGTAGGCTCGGCCGAGTGTTGCATACGCTCTCTGCTCCTCGACTTTGTTTTTCAGCTTTTTCACTGCTTCTAAAAGGGAAAAGTAGTAAATGTAATTGCGACTCGATTAGGATTCTCCATCTCACTTAAGTAGACATTTATGTGGTGCAATGCACTCTGAAACTCGCAGAGGAGCATGAACATCTCCCCAGCCATACGATGTGCCTTCGCCATTTCGAGATTCTTTCCGAGTTTAAGGAAAATCGAGGCTTCTTGTTCATATTCCCTAACTGCTTCGTTGTATTTGCCGTGCTGGTTGTAGTAATCGCCCAAGTTGTTACAGGCAATAGCTAGTGCATCTTGATTGCCGTCAGTGAATGCCTTTTCTTTTCGCTTTAAATACTCTACCAAGAAATAAAGGAATATGAGAAATTTCTATTTCATGGGATATATCACTGGACAAACTTTTTTCCTCCATGTTCCAATGAGTATAATTTTAATTTAACAGCAAATAAACAAAATAATATTTAAAAACTACCACACAACTTTGGTATACAATTGAAACTTGGCGCCTCAGTTATTTCGTTTCGCTACAGCTGTCAACATGATATATTGCGATCTGGGAAAGGTGTGTTGGCTTTGACATATTGTCCAGGACCAGTTAAAAGTTGTCCAGAAGCTTAATACCTATAAGGTTCTTTCGGGTAGTTATTAGCAACCGCAAAAAAAAATAGAGAGAAATCCATTTCCCCTCTTTTCATTTTTTCGTAATTTTCTACTCGCCGAGTTTCGACTTACTAAAAAATGAAAAATAAAAATTGACAACTATGTGACAGCTCAAATGTTTGACAAGTAAAACTCCATTTATTTTCGTCTTCAACGATGTCGGAGGAAGAAGTTGTAATTGTATGTTCTTCTAGAACATATCAGCGCATTCAAAATGTTAAGTTTAAGCTTAAAAAAAATCCAATTTCAACTTTTTTTGTAGATGCTGCATTTTACGATAACGTGAAAATGAAATTACTTAAACTTTTTGTAAGAGAATCGGTCAGGTACTACCAGAAATCTGAAATGCCAATCGAAAACGACAATAGACCTGTTTTTTAGCTTCAAACTCAGCAAAGCAAAGTAAAGTAGAATTTTCGGCACTTCGAGGACTCACAGGAGTTACTGTAATTGCATACTAAAAATCCTACTTTACTTTACTTAAGCCCGTATGACACTACATTTTTTTGCATTTTTTCGGCTTTTAAAATGAAACTAGAGCAGTACGAAAAATTAGAACGAAAATTCCCGATAGAAGTGAGTGTGTACATACCAACTTTATAAATGTAGAAACGTCAGAAAAATACATTAAAAATGTATTCAAATTACATTTTCAGCTTTTTTTTTTGACATTTCAGGATTATTTGAAAATAAATTCGTTGGCAAATCTGTGGTTGCTTTGCAAACAATTGGTACCCCTTTCGTAATACACTTTCAGTCTCTTTTACACACCGCTGACTTTTCAACATGATACATATGAAGAAAAAATGAAAAAAAAATGTAGTGTCATTCGGGCTTTACTGAGATCAAAGCTCAAAAAACACGCTTATGCCACATTTACACCATCACGCACGCGCATTTTTGCACGAGACGGTATAAGGAGATCCGTTTGCCCGCACTCAATGCTAATAAAGGCGTAAGAATGAGATCACAAATCAGACGCCTAAAGTGTTATGGATGTTTAACCCATAATTATAAATACGTAAAACTGAAAAAAACACAAGTTCCGGCAAAAAACATTTCTGCAATCACTTGAAAACATTTATATTTCTGATTCAAAACATGTGAAATGAGAGTGGTAACTAGTTTCAGTAAATTAAACCAACAATTCATTAATGAGTTATTCGAAATAAATAAATAATTGTCCGTTCATTACTTCCGGCAGCGAAATTTAGTAAGCCATTGCTATTAAAATATCAACATGCATAGCTTTCCCATAATTCCTATCACGTAAACAATATGGCCGACCAAAAAACGTGTCACGTATTTTTGCGTGTTAGGTAAGCCGTCCCTTTCAGTCACACGGCTATTTAGTATTTAGCATCCCTTTAATCTTCCGTGATAGGAATGTGTGATGGTGTAAATGCAGTTTTAATTTTACCAAACGACCGAAGATTTTGACCAAATTCATAGGTAGGTAGGTAATGTTAAAAGAATGGAATGTATGTAACACACCCTGATAAAATATCTGTTCTACTACAATATTCTATATCGTACTTAAAAATTATCGAATCTATCGTCACCATTGTGAATTGACACAAGTTGTGAAAAGAAAAAGAAGTAAGCTCTGTGAGACTTTTAAATTTTCCACCAATTTTCGCAAACACACGGTAATAATTAAATAAATAACCTAATGCTTTACATCAAGTGATTATTATCCGTATATTTCAATCATCATTTGCAGAAAAGACATTTCTGCCGTGGAACACGAACACATTTTCGCCCGACATAGAACATTTTGTAATTATACTCAACTAAAATGGTGGTGTGCCTTTGACGCCGCCGCTTACGATTTTTCTTGCAGAAACCACATTTGGTGTGCTCTTTGCAAATCTTACCCACAATACAACGCGAACAAATAACCAGGCATCACAATAGACAGGGGGCCCGTTTCCAATGGCGACAAACAATTACTTCCCGTACAGTGGTACCCAGTATGGGGCTGCGGCGGCGACTCCCCCGGCAGGTTATCCAGCGGCACAAGCAGGTTTTTCAGTAACCTCAGCCGCACCTACAACATATAACGCTCAGCGGACGGGCTATGATCAACCGTTTCCGTCAACAGGGGCCAATACAACCACATTCAATCCAGGACCTCCTGGAGCGGGATCCAACTTTGGATACGACTACAATAGGACTTTACAAAACTATGACTCTTCGAAGACCTTCTATCAACAAGCAGCCAGCTACAGTAGTGCCCCACAGCCGACGGTGTCCAAGACGCATTACTCTGCTCCGCCGGTACGTAATCCTACACCAGCAGCAGCAGCTAAAATAGCAGCAAATTCAGCGACAAACAGCGCCAAAGATAAACTAAGCAGTGCAGCGGCAAAGCCATCAGCCGCCACAGCTACTGTGGCACCCACATACACCAACTATGACGCGGCGCTATACAGCGCGGCTACGATGTACGTTGCCCAGCAACACAACAAGGCGCCGCCGAACAACAACACCAATTGGCAGCCATTTAAGAAGCAGGGTCCCAGTAACCCAAGCAGTCACAAAATGCGCACCAAAGCGCCACCACGCCCTCAGCAACTCCACTACTGTGAGGTTTGTAAGATCAGTTGCGCTGGCCCACAGACTTATCGCGAACACTTGGAGGGCCAGAAACACAAAAAGCGTGAAGCAAGTCTCAAGATGCAGGCAAGTGCCACTACAACTACCCAAAATCGTGGTAATAGCTATCACTGCGAGCTGTGCGACGTCACGTGCACCGGCAATGACGCCTATGCTGCTCATGTGCGCGGTTCTAAGCACCAGAAAGTTGTGAAACTTCACCAGAAGCTCGGCAAGCCCATTCCGTCAGAGGACCCCAAAAAGATGAGCAAGATCAACTTCGTTCCAGCGAGCGGCGACGGCAAAGATTCCTCGAAGGACAATGCAACCAGCGTTGAAGTCGCGGCTACAAAGGTGTCCACAACCGATGTTCACATGGACGATCATGTGCCGTCGGATGACATCAAGCCCGTTGGCGTGGAGTATATCGAGGAGATGAAGGATGACGAGGGCAAGATTCTCAGCTTCAACTGTAAACTCTGCGATTGCAAATTTAACGACCCCAATGCCAAGGAGATGCATATGAAGGGTCGTCGACATCGGCTCCAATACAAGCGCAAGGTGCAACCAGATTTGGTGGTTGACTTCAAGCCGACACTGCGCCACAGGCGGCTGGCCGAGGCACGTGCCCAGCGTGCGATGATGCAGTCTGATTATGGTAACGGCAGCAGACGAAACAATTTTGGAGGAAACGATGACACAAGCGACAGCATGATGTATTGGGATGAGCGCCGCCGCTTCGACGACGAATTCGACTATGGCAATTGGATGCAGCGCGGCTTCCAGGGTGGAGGACCTCGCGGTGCACCATTTATGGGACGAGGCGGTGGCGGTCCTCCAGGCCACCCATTCTTCGGCATGATGCCAGGACGCAGGCCCGAAAGCACCGACGATCGGCATGCAATTGCTCGTCATGCCGAGATTTACCCAAAAGAAGAGGAACTGCAGACCATCCAGAGGATCGTTTCGCACACAGAGCGCGCACTGAAATTCGTATCGGACACTTTTGCCGAAAGCTCTCAGGAAAACGGCGCCAAGGAAAAGAAGCCAGACGAGAAGTGCGCCAACATCAAGGACGGCCGTGACAATCAGATGTTTTCATTCCAGCGGGAGAGCGAGAATGGCGGTAGTGTCCAGCGCACCCTGAAGGGTGTCATGCGTGTTGGCTACCTGGCCAAGGGACTACTCCTGCAAGGTGATAACCTCGTCGAGCTGGTCGTTCTCTGCTCGGAGAAGCCCACCCTCGGTCTGCTTAACCGCGTGGCCGATGAACTGCCAGCCAAACTGAAGGAAGTATGGACAAGCAATAATGCCGGTGAGGTAGACTATCGCGTTGAGACGGCGATAGAAGAGTCTGCCATTCTGGTCTCGGACGACTCTGTCACAGTCAAGATTTGCCTCACTTCGCCACTGTTGCGCGAGACACTGGATGCCGGTGACGTCGTCGAGGATATTCCACAGAAGTCTACTGATTTCCTCCCACGCGAGCCCTGTCTGCAAGCGCTCGCCGAACTCCGCCACGCCAAATGGTTCCAGGCCAGAGCCACCGGCCTGCAGTCCTGCGTTATGGTCATTCGAATTCTGCGTGACCTATGCCAACGCGTCCCCTCATGGCAGGCGATCAACCAGTGGGCCTTGGAGCTGCTCATCGAGAAGGTAATCTCATCGGGCGGTTTCCCCCTCAGTCCAGGTGACTGCCTACGCCGCATTATGGAGGCCATCTCAACGGGTCTGCTCATCAACGGCCCCGGCATCCTCGACCCGTGCGAGAAGGAACCCCGCGACGCCCTCGACGGCCTCACAAAACAACAGCGCGAAGATCTCACTGTCTCGGCCCAGCAATTCCTGCGGCTCATCGCATTTAGACAAATCTACAAAGTGCTCGGCATGGACCAACTGCCGGTGATAAAGTTCCCATTGCGCCCGTGGCGCATCAACCGCAAGCGACGTCGCTCCATCGGCGGCGATGGCTGCTCCAACGACGCCGACGACAAGCCCGACGAGAAGCTAATCAAGAAGGAGAACGGCGGTGCCGACTAAGCCAGCCAGCCCCCCTCCACCAAAAAAAAACACACACACAGTCTGGGTATTCTTTACATTTAAGTCTTTTTAGTAATTTACACATTTTTTTCAGTTTAACCTAACAGATCAAACGTAAAATACAACTTGCAAGGCAGTAAAATGCCGTTGATACCATTATTATTGAGAAAAGAGAGAAATTTCAAAACAGGTCCACATCCACACATCATCCACTGTGATGGCTGTTGTATGCCGCGCCGCGAAATTTCTTATTTATCTCTGACCGAATACCGAGTACACATACATAGATAATAGCAACTATTCTCTATTTGCAACTTAGCCCTTAACAAATGAATTAATTGATTGAACAAAAGCCATGCAAAAGCAAACAAAAATCTTATTTTATTTATAAATGTTTAAAAAACTCATAATTAATAACTTAGAGTCTGTGCGTCTGCACCAAACGCAGTATGCACGTAGAGAGACAAGAAACCGTTCTAGTAGACAAAAATATTATAATACATATATATCTATTTAAACAAACAAAACGAAAAAAACAAAACAAAAAAAAAATAAAATACTGAGAAGGAAATGAAAATGAAATTACTGACTACTAAGCTCTTCTTGTTGTCACAGAGGCAGGCCCAGAGAGAGGAAGAGAGATGGTTTCTCTGCCTGTCCGTTATTTAGAAAATGTGTTTGCAAACAAAACTTGAAAATTAATAATTAATTAATCATATTATTAACAAGCAATTAATAATAATAATTATTTCTGTATTCATTGACCGAATTAATATGCAAAATAAAAAAAACTTCAAAACTGCGGAAGTTACACGAGAGGTATTTTTTTATTTTCCATTAGTGGGTACTAATACCAACATTTTATATAACTTTGGCCGACAACGCGACGCGCGCAACACGCCCGGTATTTCATTTTTATTTTCTTTCTGTTTTCAAACGAACTACAACCATATTCTGATTTTTATACATATTTATTTATATTTGTTGTTGGCCTTTGATTTTTGATGCATAAAAGAATAGAACAAAAAGAAAAGTTTCTGGGTCTCGAAATAGACAGATAGTTGCTGTTACCATTGTAGATGCAATGTGTCCGATGTTATGATGTTGAACTTTCTCTGCTATGTAGTACTCTTGTATTTTAGTATTCTCGCCGCTATGTATTGCAATTTGTAAGTTTGGATTGGTTTTGATGAGTCAGCCTTATTTCGAAGGTCGGACGGAAATTCATTCGAATTCATCGAGTTTAGGTGGTTTGAATTCGAGTCGGTTTCAGTTCGATCTAAGTCGGAAATAAGAGTGACTATCCAGCGAGCTTTGTAGAGAGTGAAAAGCAAATTTGAATGAACCCGCAGTGCAGTGGTCGCAAACGATAATCGCCATAGTCGCCTTGGATTGGTCACAGCTCAACGGACTTCGTTTAACAAGTGATCACAGTGACACAAACGACATTGGCAATTATGGCTTGCGATCAAAGAAATATTAAACGAGCGGTAGGTTTGTACATTTGCCTCTACTCGTGCGAAAGTTTATTAAACATAAGGGTATCCTTATCCCCCATATCCCATTGGAGAAGGTACATAACAAAACTAATTCGACTCTGCGCGACAAATTAAAATGCTAATCAATTTTTCAACTAATCTAAAGTATCTCTATCTTTTGCGCCGCAGATTTAGTTAGCAAGTGCGCGGTTTTCGCGTGGTGGCGATGTTTTGTTCAACAATATCTAAGAAAGAGTCATGCTTTTGCAAAGTCCTGCGGTTTCAACGTCTTTCAAGACATTCGAATGACACCTATCTTGTGTAAGGGATATCGAAGCTGACGGCGAACTGTACGTAAGGAAATCCACTAGCTTTTCATATCAGTATCAACAGTTTTTGAGGTTTAAGATTTATCTTGATCTGTTGTGAAAGCCTTTAAAGCTGCGTTTGTCGCAATGCCTGAGAGTTATTTCAAGGACATACTTTTTACTTAACTTTTGATTGCTGTTTTCACTGCTGTGTTTGCTGAATAAGAGAATGAGAAAAACAGCAGAAAAGTTCAAGGCCAGGGAAATTTGCAAATTCTTTTGGGAAAAAATCTTGCTCGGTGTTGTAATTGGGTTTGGTAGATCTCGGCTCGTAATTTGTTGGTCGTTTTTGATATAAATCCTTATAGCATTTTGAACATTGTATATATTTTTTGCGCGACCTATTCTTCTCAATTTGAAGTAGAAATTACTTGGTAAATACCCATTTACGGTGTAGCTGTAGATCATTTCGAGTTTAGTGGGTTTATTTCATTTCATTTCTGCTGTTTGCAAAAGGTGTATGTGTAGAGAATTTGCTTCCTTCTAAACTCCTTGGTTTCTGGTAAATTGTAAAACAATTAAGAAAATCGACCAGCCTAACGTTTGAATCAATTTCCTTGGGGATTTTATTTATTGCGGATATGCTATCATATATGGATATGGTCTATCAATCTTTTCAAAACTTTTAGTATGAAGGGGGGAAGTTTTTTGGTGTATTTGGGTATCCAAACCTTTACAAAATACTACCACAAAGTGCTCATTATAAACTTTAAATTTACCCTAGTGCTCAGAGTTGTTTATTGCTCCCAACTAACTGCGCAGTGATATAACATCTACTGTGTGTATTGCGGTAGAGTCAATGAGACTGTGGTTATTGTAACTTTGCGTTAAAGGCTCTATCGCGGATTGTGTTTTCGCTCTGCAATTTGTGTATAATAACTGGTAAAGTAACTATTATTCAAATAAAATTTGACAGTTGCTCTGCTAGACTTTTTCTTTTAGTACTGCTTGGTTCTATAGAGTAATCGCAAGTGGAGACAGTGTGCTCTGAAAACAGATTCGTATCTAAATTGCTATGTTCATTAAATTATGTTAACGTAAAGGATTTAAAGAAACGAAAATGTAGAAAGATTCTGGCTCATGACGTTGTGTCATGGTGGGCAATATGATCGTAACGAAAATTGTGTTTTTCCAAACCACATTTTAACTTGATCCTCCATTGTAATCAATTATTACGATGCTGTATCAAGAAAACTGAAACGGCGAAGATTATCATAACAGCTTTCCAGATTTTTTTGTTGTAGTCAAAAACTGAATGAATTCCATCAATATATCTTAGAAATAACTTCAGTTTAGATGAGATTACACTTCTTCCCACAATAAATGATATAAATGTGAACAAAGTCAGGTAAGTAATAGTGCATGAACTATAAACTAGTTTTATTACGAAGCTTTAACAGGAGGACAATATTTCATAGAATGTATGTATATTTATTTTGAATAACATATCATACAAAATAAAACAGATTTTTCTTGAAATTGAATGTGCTTTTATTTATTCATGTACCTATTTCAAATATACGAACAAAATCGTTAATTTAACGCTACCCTAAAAAAATCAATGGGAATTTTTTAGTTTCTTCGAATTTGTAGCATTAGAGCAAATATGTATAAATACACAGAGGCAGAGAGTGCAGATCCGAATGTCGAAATCAAACCAAATATAACCATTATTAAACCGATCAAATACAACCCTGCTCCAGAAAAAGGTAATCCAATAGAGGGAAAAATCAAACGATGCAATTTTAAGTTTGATAGCTATGGAATAAATTTAACAGGTTCTGCTTTGGGCATATGATATTTTAATTTTGGTGAAGCGTTTACATTATTTGTTCTACAGTGATCCAGTATCGAGATGCCAAAAGAAAATATGTAACATCAAAATTAAAATAACTACATTTAAATGAGCCATTTACAAAAGCCAAATAGTTTATTAAGCCGGTAATATAATGAATGAATGAATATTGTGTAGCTTAAGAAATGCACAAACTATTTTAACAACTTACGGTAGGTACCAAAGATAATGGAATACACAATTTATTCATTCATCTCTGGTAGGGACCTACCACGTTACGTTAATACCTATTCAGCAAAACTCAACGGAAGCCATTTGCTTCTGGCAATACCCATACTGCACGTGCTGAAACACCAGTCAGCTGTTATAAATTGGTATTCGATCTTCGATGACAGCTGTCACCCGGCACCGCTGAACAAACGAGTGTTTATTTTTCATTTCATAAAAGTTTTGTTAATTTCCAGAGAAATAATGGCATCTCGCATACTTTTCACATCATTTGCTGGAAGGCTATCTGCCGTATACCTCGCACGTACCACCACCACAGTCCTCGCAAATGCGACACACCCATTCAAAAATCACGTAAGTTTTCTTCATGTCAAAACGTACGACAAAGATTTACGCCTGAATGAAGAAGCACAAGTTGATTATCCATGGAAACCGATTGCACGAACCAAGATTGCATCGCCAAAGATCCAAACGTTAAAAGAAGAACTTCTTAGCACTGATCCCGATGTTTTTGGCAATGCCTCACTGGATGACACCCCGCCAGATCCAGGCGATGTCAAAGAAGATGAATACATCCAGAATCCCACGCGGCGCTCAAAGAAACTGCGCACCAAGGAATATGCTAACATGATCAAAGAACACCTGAACAACAATCGTCTAAAGGAAGCTATTGACGTTCTAGAAGTGCGAATGATCAAGGAGGATCGTGTTAAGCCTGAGAACTACATTTACAACCTTGTGATAAGTGGATGTGCCAAGGCTGGTTATACCAGAAAAGCGTTTCAGTTGTTCTTCAAAATGAAACAACGTGATTTGAAAATTACAGGTGGCACATACACCTCGCTGTTTAATGCATGCTCTAATGCGCCTACAATCGCAGATGGCTTGACAAAAGCCAACCATCTAAGAGAGATTATGCACGAGAAGGGATACGAGCCCAACGCGACGAACTACAATGCGATGATTAAAGCCTATGGGCGCTGTGGTGATACAAAGACTGCCTACATGCTGGCAGATGAAATGTTGGACAAGAAGCTGCAAGTAAATACGGATACATTCAATTTCCTGCTGCAAGCGTGTGCTTCTGACAAGCGGTACGGGTTCAGGCATGCATTACTGACTTGGCATAGAATGCATAAGAAACGAATTACGCCGGACTATTACTCGTTCAATTTGATGTTGCGATGCGTAAGGGACACTTCAATTGGAGACATCGAGACAATGGAGGGAGTTCTGAAGTATATACTCGACGGTAGCAAGCCGGTAGATTCAGTTTCTTCGCCGTCAGAGCTTCAAATAGCTTCTCGATCAGAGGGCGGTGATAATGTTTCAAATGAAAATGGGCAAGGATTAGAATCATCTATCGTATTACAAGAATCCGCGGGCAAAACACAAATTACAGCCACGCAAAATACAAGTTCTGTAAACCAATTTGAAAATCAGATAACAGAACTATCTCGTCCCGAATTTGAGACGCCAAATTTACTGACAAACCGCCCTCACCTTGGCAGCCTGTTGTCAATCGAAGAAGTCACAAGTCCGCATGACAAACTCCTTCTACTTGGTGGATTCTCAGGATTCTTACAAGAGATGAAGAAGTACGGCATAACTCCTAATATTCAGACGTTTACCTCGCTTCTAGAAGTCATCCCGCCAACATATGCTGCTGAGAACCAGCTTATCACGATGATAAGGAAGATTGGCCTCAAAGCTGACATCGACTTCTTTAACGTTTTGATCAAAAAGCGAAGTATGCGCTTTGACTACGAGGGTGCCAAGGATGTGCTGTCCATGATTCAAACCGCCGGATTATACCCTGATATCGTGACATACGGTGTACTGGCGCTGGGCTGTCAAACACAGGAGTCGGCGAGAGAACTAATTGCTGAGATGCGGAACAAGAACATCAGGTGAGTTATTCAAATTTAAATCCTAAACCAAATCTAACTGTCATCCACTTTTCAGAATGAACACACAGATTCTAGGAGCAATGCTGCGTCAGGGATGCGCTCAGAAAGCATTGCCCTATGTCACCGAAATTTTACAAATCAGCTTAGATGAGAACGTTCGACCAAACGACGTGTTTCTTCGGCATTTAGACAACTTCTACAAGCAGTGCGGCAAATTGATTGATATTCGAGTAAGTTGTTGAGCAGAGTCCGTCTCGATTTATTTATGGCTAACACTTAAATTGCATTGTAGCACCATTCGACGAAGACGAAAACATTTAAGAGAGATCATGCTAAGTTCTGCGCCAAGTATCGAACATGGCAGGAGGAACATGGCATTTCTGGGCTCAAACTAGACGACGCCATTAAGAAGATAAAACCGCGACCATATCAGCAATTCTCCGAGTCCTCTGGGAGTGGCGTGGAAGATACGAAGAATGAGAAACTCGCAAAAAAGACAAAATTGCGTAAATATATTAAAAAGATTAAGGTTGCAAATTTAAGAAGTGACGAAGATAATCAAAGCAAGCCAAATCCGTTTGTTTCTCCAACGAAAAGTATCGAACCGGTGTAAAAATTTAGTAGTTGCTAAAGTAAATATGTTATAAACGCCTATAAAAAGAAAATTAAAAAGTTTTTGTCTTAAAAAAGATATCATTAACAAGATACTCTCACAATCCCAACAGATGCGATTCCTTTGAAAAGAGATTACCACACCTTTCTAGGTGAGTATCTATCCCAGGAGAGGCAAACATCGATGGTAGGTATCAATGGTTCAGGAAGCGGATTTAGTAACGATTTGTGTCGGACATATTGCGGTGACGAGCATTAACACACTTTGGAAATACCCACCGTTCCCGACTCCGTTTCCATTTTTGTCAATGTAATAAAAACAGCGGTTCCTATTTTCTAGTAGGGCTTGATTCAAAATGATATTAATTATTTATTGCTTGATATGTATTCACTTAGGTTAAAAAGAAACACACATCTTTTGAACACTGGTTCTGTAAAACACTCCCTAAACGATTACATTGCTTCCTTTTAAATATTGTATGTATACGAAGACGAAATTATTAAATACCATACAAACTAATGAGCAAAAGTTATTTCAGTGTAAATTCTTCTTATTTCATTGTAAACGCGAATGCTAATATCATGCGTTGGTGCCATATGCCTATGTGGCCAATGGTTGCTTGAAATTACACTGGGATTTGAGCAGAGATTTATTAGTGATTTGAGCGTCGACGGAGTTCTAGATGTGTAGAAAATGCCAGGGAAAAATCTGGTACCTTTGAATATCTATAAAAAGAGAAAGATTTAGGTAATCGCGTTAGGAGAGGCGAACTTGTTACCTTTGAACAAACAATTTGCAAATTATTATTCTGTTGAATGCCAGTGCAGAGCCTTAGACCCATGTCGCACTTGCCTAAGCACTGCTTGTAATTGCAGTCGTCGTCCGAACTACACTGTGAGCCATCTGAGAGCATTCTATCTAGCTGCGTTTCTGAATAGACATATTGTGCGCTCTGATACTTGATTCTGGAAAAACTTTGAAACCTTAGCAGAGATAAAGTTCTGTGCTACAGTTTTATACCTCTTGTCAGCCGTCATGCCAAAGAATTTTGGGTCTATTTTACAAATTCTTAAAGGTTCCGGTTTAACTGACTCCAGCCGGTAGAGGAAGTCCATTATTTGCATGGCAAATTTGAGTCGCCCAGCCCAGTCCATGGTGCTGAAATTTTGCATCAATATCACTCATACATAAATATCACTCATATAACAGATCTAGTTGTTGAATGCTTACATATAATACTTTAGACCAGTTTCTGGTTGAATAGAAATCAACTGTTCCGTTGCATAATACGGTCCGCATGAACCCAAGACCGTCGGAAATACTGAGTCCTCTTCGTACAGTTTTCCCATCATGTAGTTATTGTCTTTGAAAAGACGCCAAAAGCTTTCCATTTGTTCTGGATTTTGTGAATCTATCTCTTGGCTTAGAAGTGCTGAAATCTTTAGAGAAAATTATCAAAGAAATGTTATAAACTGTGGCAAACAAAAATGAAGGCTCAACTTAAAATGGGCATTAGCTATGTGGTAAGTTATAACCAACCACTTACCATACTCTCATCCAGCGAGACATTGTACGACAATATAATGTGCATTTTGACCATCCGTTGAAAAACATCAATCCGCGGATATCTCTGATTACCCTTGGAGTCCTTCCAAGTTAAATCATTCTTAATATGCTTCGCCAGCTGCAGTCAATAGAAGGAAACTTGCGCTTTAATGAATTTACACGCATGAACTTTATACCTACCTTGATGGCATATACATCTGCATTCTTAACCGCTACAAACATTGTTGTCTGCATATCATTGGGGGGACATCGGAAGTTATTAAAATTACCCGCAGTGCACAATTCCTCACACAGGCTGCCACTGTAGTCCTTATTTCTAAACTTATTGCACTAAAATTTAAGAATAATTTTCTTTAATTACAAACGGCTTATAAGTTTGTCTCAACAAATAACTAATACCATGTAATTTAGACCACCATTCCAGAGGAGTTTGTAGCAAAACTCTAAATCAAAATACGACGTGAGGACGAGACCCGTAACAATCAGTAGCGCAAGTAGGATCAGTCTTTGGTAAAATAAACGAAATTTACGTCGTACTGCATTTAGTGCAGACAACATTTTGAAATAAAATGTAATAAAAAATCCATTGAGATGTACAGGCTTTGTGGATGTTGCCTAGTTTTGTTTTGTTTATACTGCAGGAATATTTCTCTGGCAAGGAAATGGATACATCCCTATAGTTTGACAATGTACTCGGATTCTGCGCAGAAATTTGCAAAGGAGCGGAATGTCGGTGTAAGGATATGCTGGGCTTCATATCAATTCATATACCTTTAGAAGGGAATGATAACTAGTTGATAAGGAATGATGTAGAAGTATTTATATCATTGAAATTGATCGGCTTTGAATAATTAATGTTCTTAAAAAGGCCGCTTCTTGAACAACGCTTATCGGATTTACTGCCACTTGCAATAACATTTATCATTTTACAAGCAAACCAGATAAAAAGGTGGCACCGACAAAGAATTGCAATATGATTTTAAATATTGTTTAAAGGAATAGTTGGGATGTGAATATTTTTTACTCTATTTCTGGATCAATTTTAATCCCGATAACATACATAATCGGGAATGACTACACCCACACATTTTGTTCTCTTTATAAGCCGAAAATTACGTCTCTGAACATATTAGCGACATGTTTCAACTGCCTGTATAAATCTACGCACATTGAGATTAGCTATTTGTGCAACGGCACCAGGGGAACAGAATTTACTTTGTAAATTGAACGTCTTCGGGGCGTATGCGCAACATTATAAGACAATGCTAGTGACATGCTCGGCAGTTTTTGCAAAACGCTTATATATTTTTTTTTTTTTTTTTTTTTTTTACCATCATCGGGGACACACAAAACACTACGTTCTCTTAGTGTGACCTCTCAGTAACGCTTTACACAACTGTTGTTTGTTGCGCGACTTAGCAATAAAACGCAAGGTCAAGTTACTGTCATTAGTTTTTGGATAAGGTCGTCAGTTACAAACTGAAATCGAATATATCTGACAGGTCTGTCATTTTACGCCGCAAAAAAAATGTTTTATTTTTGTGTCTTTGCCCTTTCGGTAAGGGGAACGCTAAACAAATTTGTCTCTTATTTCTTCTGTTAACTTCCGCGAAACTTCCGAGAGCGACAGCAGTTAAATCAAAGCCAATTACGGAACATCCTATCCATCGAAACTGACTGCAATAAGTGGATCAAAAACTAAAAAGAAATAATTTCTCTACATAAAGCTCAGATCAACTTCGAATTATGCTCATTTGGTACCCATGCTCAAAAGACTAGTTTACTTAGGGCTGTTAACGCAATACTAGGCCTGTTTTTTTTCGATCTTAGCAAAGCAAAGTAAAGTAGGATTTTCAGAACGCAATTAAAACAACTACGCTCTACTTGACACTTCGAGACTCCCATAAATTATTGTAAATTGTGTGCTGAAAAATTTACTTTACTTTGCTTTACTGAGATCGAAGCTCAAAAAACCTACAATAAAAGCTACATATTCAATACATTTATGGCTGTAAATAGAAAATAAAAAGTCAAGAAATCGATTTTATTCTGATTTCTTTCGTTGAACTCCTTAGCAAAGTTTTATTTATTTAACGTTTGCCATTTACCATTGTTGCGAAACTAATTGCGTTTTTCATTGAAGATCCGAGAGAATTGCCCCGAAATTCAGAATTGCTCTTTTCAATAAAATTCATTGGAGCACTTTTGTAATAGTGCTAGAAACCATGTGCGATTTGGTTTTTTGTTGCTACAGTAAATATCATTTTTTTAATAGGCCAAATCAATATAAAGGGTTTTCCAATAATAGGTGTTCAAAGAAAAATGTCATTTTTTGAGATAAATGATCAGATGTTTATTTCATAATAAAGAGGAAGGTATGCCGTTAATAATGAAAAACAACATCAGCCAAATGGCCACCACGAGCACGCATACAGGGCAATATCCTTTTCATGAAATATTCCATAACCAAATCGCAAAGTTGCTGCCCTATGTCATCGATAGTCTCACGAATTTTATCTTTGAGGTCTTGAATCGACGCTGGACTGTTGGCGTAGACCTTATCTTTCACGTGGCCTCACAGGAAGAAGTCGCAAGGTGTTAAATCACAAGATCTCGGTGGCCAATTGTGATCACCTCTTCGAGAGATAACACGGTCCGGAAACTTTTCCCGTAAAAGATCAATGGTTTCGTTGCTTGTGTTATTTCACCATTTTTGTAGTAAATTATAATAACTTCAATGCGTTGTTGAAGCGTGTATTGTTCCATTTTTAGTAATGGCGTAGTTTCTACTTGTCAAATGTCAAAGAATAAAAGCTTCAAAAGTGACAGATACCGAAATAGCGAGTCATTCACAATAACACCTCTTATTGGAAAACCCTTTATTTCAATTTCATTTTACATATCGCACGGATAATTGTTTTCAGATCGCAAACAAAATATTTGTTTCAATAACACAACACATATTTTAATCTGACATTTTGCTAGTGTGTGTTGGTAAGTTCAGGGCAATTCTTTAAAATTATCGCGGACACTTCTGTTGTGTTAAGAATTGACCTGGAAGTGCACTCTTTTTTTTCAATGAAACATAGAATACACAGAAAGAGCACTTCTAGATTTGCTCCTTTTATAGAAAGGGCAATTCTTTTCTTCAATCGAAAACGCCATAAGCCCACTGCCCAATGAACTTCATTGTTTCATTCCTTTATCTGTCAAATATAATTGACTTTTGTTCATTTAACGACAAGGACAGATTCGAACTTTATTCTGCTAATCTAATGTCATACAAATACCTTACAGGCGTTAACCAGCTCAACTCAGCATTGTCCTCCACTTGCGGGAAAAAAAACACTTGCACCACATATAAAACCGCAAAAAAATTATGTTTTTTTTACATATTTCTTTATTTTGTTTTTAATCCTTAAAATGTTATTTATATATTTATTTTTCTTCATGATTCAATTTTTTAAAATTACAGTCCAAATGGTACGATCTGACACATCAGCATCTTCTTTCACTTTTTATTTAAATTGGATTTAATTGGTAATATTTGGTAACATTTCTAAGAAATATAAAATTTAACTACAAGTTATTTATAATTTTGTTTTAAAATATTTCTTTATTTATATATATATATATACCATTTTTTTAATGGTTTTTAATGCTGAAATGTACATGAAAATTTACTAAAATGTTTTTTCGTTTTCTAAAATTTGCATGTTCAAAATTGAAATAGTTTGTTGTTGGTAACATATTTTATTTTTTTATAAACACTTTCAATATATAATCTTTTCATTACATCAATCTATGTTAATTATTTGATTTTTATTTAAAAAGTTGATCCAATTTTACGATGATTCTGATTTATGTTTGTTTCATGTAGGTACAAGGGGGGAGAGTGATTAATATGTATGTTTATTTTTGTATGTTTAACTTAATATTTATTCACGATGAACTAAGAAACAATGAGCATAAAAGTAAACAATAATAATTGCTGAAGTCGAGATAAAATAAAAGGATTGAGTATTCTGATAAAATTGCAAGAAAATCTTTCCCAAATGTTTACATTAATTATTTACTTTAATACTTTGGCATTGTTATTTTATTTTCTTATATACTTTTGAGACATTTAAAACCAACACGTTTTATAAGAATTAGTCAATATATTAAATAAAAAGAAGGATAACGTAGCAAAAGCATTTTTCACTATCATATAGCAATTATTATTTTAGAAATAAACAAAAGTTGTGAACATAACAATTTTATTTCATAAATTTCTAAAAAGGTTTTGTTTTACATCCAACATCACAATATCTAGATATTCTAGTTTAATCTAGATTTTCTTTCATTTAAGTACATATACGACATTAATTTTAATTGTTTCCCATAAAATTATTTCCATAAGTTTTGGTTTGGTTTTGATTTTAATACCTTTTCGGATACAAATTTGAAGTCGGATAGGGTAGGAATAGCTTTCTAAAGGTGTGCACTTCTTGCTTTGGAAAACGGTAGAGTTTTAGAACTGGCATCAGAACATTTGCAAGCTTCGATGTTTGCGAAAACCACACCATGACACAGTGATACTTTTGGATGCCATTGGTAAGAAATTGTCGTCACTCGAAAGGTTCTTCTTTTTACTCACATTCGTTTAAAAACAAAATGCTCTTCGCGTTTTCTGAAGTTGGGCACCATTTCTAAGGCCATTACTGTAACACAAAGCTGCAAGTTTATTACTGACTTATCACAGGAGGTGGGATAAGTGATGCCACTTGTAGCTTTGTAGGTAGCATTTTTTAAATTTCCTAAGCCGTAGAGTTTGACAGTGTGGCGCACGAACTGAGTTCGGAATTGGCTAATGTTTTTAAAGGTGTTTTAGATTTTGGCATAAGACCAGTCAATGGAATTGAGCGAGATTTTTTATCGTGACGGGTTGCAGAGGAGTTTGCGCTAGTCACTAGTCACAACAAACATCGTTCATATTTGAGGAATACCCTTTTGTAAGACAACACACTATAAGATGAGGCAGATTTAAAAAGATTTAATCAAAAGTCGTGCTTTTTGTAACAAAAAAAATACAAAAAATGTATAGTACAAGATAACTAAACTTAAAAACAATTCATTAGATCCTTCAGGTACAGGATTCCAAAAGCACGAGATAAACAATCCAGAAACAATGTAACTAACTGAAGGAGTCATATTTGTACAACCCATTCAGACGTGTCGTATTGAAATAACCAAACGTCAAGGCCCAAAGGTCACGAATCTGCTGATCACTTATGTTTGCCCACGCAAAGAGAAACACATATTGGCCAATATCAGTCTTGCCACTTCGAATGTCCGCATACACGCGAGGATCCAATCGCCACGACCAGAAACTAGTTATCGTTATGTTTGAACTCTGTGCCAGGGTTCCAGTTATGTGCACATCGTCGATCCAAAAGTATTTTGCGCGCTGCGCTTCTTTGTACAGTCGAAACACCACATCCGGTGAATACATTATTGAATAGCCAGGACAGTAGGTTGGATAGTATCGACCGGCGAACTCACGACCACTGACGCGCCACTTTGAGCGGTAGCTGCGTTTGACACGGGCACCCGCTTGTCGCTGGCAAAATAGGAAGTCCTTCGGCTGAAGCGCATTCAAAATATGACTAGTGTTGTGACTTACGGTATAACTAGTACTGCTGCTGCTGCTAGGTACATGATAGGTACGCGGTGTGAATGGCGACAATAGAGGCGGCAGTTGCCGCTGCTGTTTCAGCTCGACATACTCCACCAGTTGCAGAGTATTCACAAAGACATCGTCGTCGGTCTTTATCAGGAATTTCGCTTCGGGACAGTAGTAGATGAACCACTTTAAAGCCATCACGTGTTTGTAGGTCATGTTCCTGTAATCGTCGACAAAGTTACCCTGCACCAGGTCGGAGAATTTCGAGTTCTCCTTGTCCAATTTTAGCTGGCGCTTGTCGGTGGCAACAGCCCCCACAAGAAACAGCAATCGCAGGTGCTGACTCTGTAGGGATCCCCATGTTTCGCGGATTATCTTTCGTTTCTCCCGATTCTCTGGAGCTGAGTGGACGAGAATTAGAAAAAACGCGGTCTTCCCGCGTGGGCATGATGGCTGATTGATGAGCAGCCGAAAGTCCTTAAGATCTATGAGCGTTGAGTAGTCGTCTGCTGGCAATGACTCATAGTCATACGATGACGCCGACTGTGTGGTAAAGCTAGTTAAACTTAAATTATTATTTGAGATTGAATTGCCGTTATCAAAGTTGTGCGGAGTAGTGCGCCCATCTGGCAGGTTGCGCACGTAATTTGTGCGACTATACTGTTGATGGTGAGATTCTGCTGGTTCGGGTTGAGTGAGTTTAAACTGAGAGGCCGTCGGTAATGGATGATGATCTTCGAATGGCACTGGATTGCCATAGCCATATTCGGTGGCGTAGAGCGATGGCTCCTGCACGGATATTCGCCATATTGAGATACAAAGGGTCAAACCAATCAGAAGTCCTAGGATGGGGCGACGCTCAAACATGACCGCCCTCCGAACGCACCCACAAAAAATGGTGGCGTCCTATTTGGGTTCAGCTGGTGAATGGTTATGAGTATCGATAGTCTATTGCAGCTGGTGTGCGTCGTTGTGTCTTGTGTACAAGTGCTGCTAATGCCGGGACCGGAATGTGTAGTTGGTTGTTGCGATTAGGTTGTTGTCCTTTGTGCTGGCGTTTATTTCTGGTTGTTGCTGCTGAAGCTGGGTGCGGTTTTTTTCTTCTTTTTAATCGTACAATGAGCAGCATTTCAGATGGTTTGTAGATGAAAATCTGCAAAGAAAAAAAAAAGAAACGCATGATTCTCTATCTTTAATTGGAGATTATTCAAATATTCTTTGAGCAGGTTCTTGAAATGAGATGGCGTACCAAATATTAAGACTACAACCCTACAACCACTGGATCTTAAAAAAACGTCTAGACACGGCTGCCGAATGTGAACAAACAAATGCCAATCAAGCCAGAAAGACAGCCAAATAAAATCGAAATATCAAACGTACACGTGCAAACGATGGCCTTCGCCATTTTCGAAAAGTTGCAACTTCGTAAGGAAATGAATGACACCTATTTTGGGGCATTACGACTGTCAGAAATACCTAACGCACATTCAGTATTTAAGTCAGTGTGCGTTTTCGAATTAAAGGCAATTCCTTCATCCGTGAGCTACCATAGAGCTGTTTTTTTTTTTTGTGATATTCCACCCGACAGACCTACATTAGTTTTCAGCACAAAAAAACCAAAACTTTGGGCTCAAATTCACTGATCTGAATCACAAGGAAGTATTGCTAAAAATACGTCGCTAAATATGAAGTACGTAAGATATCATTCCTTCGAATCAAGACTGACGTCATATTTACTCTTAAAATGCGTTCAATACGATCCACGGCATTTCTAAAAAACTCCAACCATGCAATAGGTCAATACTTTGTATTTAAAATTTTCCATGGTCATTAGTATGTACATGGAAAAAAAGTCGGGCGCATACATCCCACGTCGTATTATCAAACAAAGTCGAACGATGATAACCGTCATTAAGAACCCTTCCTTGGATAGAAACACTATCGTGGCGATAATCAATAAACTCATTTAATATTTATAGCACACCTGATGATTCCAAACGGATATTGCTCAACCCCTTATACTGTTTAAACCTGTATCGCCTTGTCGGACGACGCCAGGGATTCACAGGACTTCTATTGTTCCATTGTTTCGAACTACAATACGTATACGGTATACTATATTTATATTTTGTTCAAGCCAAAGTGTACTTTAGAGAATGCAAACAAAAGCACAGAATGACAAGAAGAAAGGACATCCTTCAACGGATCATGCAATGTTTATTCTATTCTTAGTAAGGACACAGCAAGGGTGAAACTGTTTATTAAATATTTCAACACCTTCCCGATGGAATGTAAATATTTATTTCCAAAAAAAAAAAACGCGAAAAATGCAATTCAAAAAGTAAATGGACCGAAAGCTTCTACTTTTTGTATAATTAATTCCCAAAGGTGAGTGCACATATTTGTGCATAGGGTGATTGCACGTAAGTTCAGCCCCCTCCAGTAGTCAGCCCCCGACATACAATGTACAGCGCAGTAGTAAATGCCTTTGGCTTACTTCCAAACAAAAAAAATCACTCTCTTGGCTAACAGTTCTTCTCTCTGTGTGCAAAAAATTGGCACAATCCAGGTGCCACTTCTTGCGTAAAAAATATTAGTCTGCGTACAGTTTTCGTAAGTGCAGGATACGAGTGGTTTACCAAAAAAAAAAATAGTGGAAGTGAATTTGTAAAAGTGATATAATAACGAATATACTGAAGGTAAGTGCATTTTATGATTATTATTATGATACTTACAATTTATTTATCTTGTTTCTTAACTTAAAATGTTAAAATTATTTTTTGTTAAATAATTAAAAGGGGGGCTGACCTTATGAGACATTATTTGTATGATTATCCTAGGCTCAGCCCCCCCCGGCTGACTACTGAAGACTACCATAATTAATTTTTTTTATAGCTGAGTATGCAAAATGAATGGAAATTTAATTCTCTCTTAATTCTCGCAAAAAAATCTAAAAATTCTCTTTGCTTTCCAGTAGTCAGCCCCCTGTCCACATAATAAAGAAATGGGTGGCTGACTATAAAAGACAAGTTTTCTAAGCTCAGCCGTATGTTAATAATCTAAAATTTGTGTTGGTTAAAATTTCAAAATGTATTTAATTCAGGTATTTTTCAAAATGGATATTTCCATTCAAAAAAATAAACGTCCTATTCATCAATACTCTGAAGAGGCACTAGCTGAAGCCTTAAATAACATCCGAACAAATAAGTGGTCAATTAGAAAAGCTAGTCGTGAGTTCGGGGTCCCTAGAGGCACTCTTCAAGACCGCATACATGGCAGAGTTGTCGAAAAGCCTAGAAAAATGGGACCCGAGACCGTCCTGAGTACAGTTGAAGAACAAACCCTGACAAATTGGCTGATAAATCTGGCGAAATGCGGATTTCCACAAAAACCGACGGACCTCTTAAATACGGTTCAAAAAATTATACAGGACGACAAAAGAAAGACACCATTCAAAAATTGCCTACCAGGTAAAAATTGGTATTACGGGTTTCTTAAGCGCCATCCGGAACTGTCTCTTAGATCGGCTGAGGGACTTTCAAAAGGACGAGCTATCGTCACTGAAGAATCAATAAGAAAGTGGTTCCGAGAGTTAAAGGAACATTTGGAGGAAATAAATGCAGTAGATATTTTGGAAGATTCATCCAGAATTTTTAATGGGGATGAAACGTCTTTCTGTCTATCACCAAAAGCAGGTGTTGTTTTGGCTCCGAGGGGTTGGAAAAAACCTTTATAAGGTCAGTTGTGGAAACGACAAGGAGACAATCACTGTACTGTTGCTTTTTAGTGCTGATGGGCAAACATTGCCACCTATGGTTGTATTTCCCTATGTGCGCCCTCCTCTAGCCGTAGTTAAGAGCATGCCAGATGAATGGGTACTAGGGAGATCAGAAAGTGGATGGATGCGTTCAGAAACATTTTTCGAATACATAGCCAATAGTTTTAATGACTGGGTGAATAAACGTAATATCAAAAGGCCAGTGTTATTACTGGTCGATGGTCACAAGTCACACTTGACGATGGAGCTTAGCGATTTTTGTCGCAATAATGGGATCATTTTATATGCACTTCTCCCAAATACCACTCATATAACCCAACCAGCCGATGTGGGCGTCTTTAAGGGCCTCAAGACTGACTACAAAAATACTGTACATAGCTGGCAGAATATAACGGGTAACGCTGGCAAAAGTGTTACCAAAGTGACCTTTTGTGAAGTTTTGAAATTTGTGTTAGATGGATGGGATAGAACACAAACAATCCAAAATGCATTTCGGAAGTGTGGCATATACCCCTTTAATCCAAATGCCGTTGATTATTCAAAATGTGTTCAGAACGAAGTAGAAAAACATCAAAAAGAACAAATCTTAACGCTATCGGAGTCCAGTTTCTATGAAACAAAAAAAGTTTTGAATATCGTTAAAGATGAGCTACTCCAAAAAAATATTGATTTCGATACAGTTATGGATGTAATTGAAAAGCTAGAGAAAACACATCTACGAGTGGGTGAACCTGCCCCCAACGAAACAATAACAGGAACATACATTATAGATGAAACAGGAGAACTGCAAAGACTGCCTTCAGACGTTATTATTTCAATGCCGCCACGAACATCCACAAGTGATGAATTAGAAGAATCCATCCTCGAAGTTTTACAAAACGCAGAAGAAATTTTATCCAAATCAACACCTATACCCGAGTTGGCAGATGAATCGATTTTTGAAGTTTTGGAGAAGGCAGAAGAAGTCCTGCCAACACCGATTGGTAGGAGCATTGCATATTGTATTTTGATTTTAATCAAATTGTTTTTGTTTTTTCTTAGCGCAATCATCGCGGCGATCATCTAATTCATTTTCGGTTATTGATGAAATGTTGAAAAATGTTGGACATGAAAAACCAATTGGTTTGTATACCTATCTTATATGTTTAACAGCTTAAATTTGTAATCTTTAAACTTCTGAAATTAAATATAGTCCAATGCAAACCATCTACTTCCGGTTCAGCCAGCCCTGCTTTCCAAAAACACCTTTACTATCCAGAATTGTTTCCAAAATCAGCCAAATCTGCTAGCGCCAAACCACCTTGCAGTATTTCATCCTTGGCATGGAAAGAATTTTTCAATAAAAAAGCACAAGAAAAAGTAAAAAAAGCTGAAGATATTGAACTTAGGAAACGAAATCGGTTGGAAAAGCGGTTGGAAGCCGAAAACAAGAAACCGACCAGAAGGGCTAGACAGACGAAAAAAAGAATCTTCAAAATCAGATGCTCTAATTGCGATGAGGAGCTGATTTCCGATGTTGAGGACAACGACTTAAAAAATATTGGCTGTGACTCGTGTACAAAGTGGTTTCATTTAAAATGCACACCTTTTGCTGGAGAATATTTTGAGGATGTAGTAAATGAAAGATTTTACTGTGAACATTGTAACGAAGAATGTGATTAAAACACGTTTTTTTTAATAACCGCTTTATATTAATTTTTTTTATGAATTCATTGTTTATTTATTATGTTTCTGTGTTAAAACACATGTATGTATTTATGTTTTTTTTTTTTTTTTTTGTAGTACTTAAAAAGTATTTAATAAGAATACCAGTTCAAATAATGCAATTTCGAGGCAAATATAACTGTACCCATATGACTGAAATAAAATGTTCCTTTCGTTTTTTTACTATTGAATTCATGACTTTGTTATTAAATATGGAAAAGCTTCTTAACTTAATATTATTTGTTGTTAAAACGATGAAAATGTAGAAATGACAATTGGGGCTGACTACTGGATACTGGTGCGGCCGACTACTGGAGCTGAGGGGGCTGACTACTCTCAAATCATACCCTTTTCACTTATTTTCTAACTAGTTCGCATTAGGTAGCTCATATACGTAACAAGCTTAGTATTTTCGAATCTACAGACTTCAAACATTCAGAAGAACCAAATACTAGATTAATTACTTGAAGAATGGATTTTTAAGGGCCAATCAAACTCAAAAAAAAAGTTAAAGGGCTGACTACTGGTGCCATCACCCTATAGCTTTTGTGTTTTGTTTTATGATTTACACGAGTGGAAGCACAAGCAGCCCTGCGTGCAGCAATTACTTAATTATGAAGCGCTTGAGAAAGTGGTCATAAAATGTGTAATTACTCACATGGAATACACCGAATACAAATAGAAAGGAAGAGTTGAAGAACTATGAAAATGATTTAGTGTTGATGACCAGAATCCAGAATACGCTCAATAACTTCCGGAGTGTATAATTACAATAAAAGGTTCTTTTGAGGTGTATGTTTTTACAGACATGTTTTTCCGGAGTAGTTTTTGGAATTATTTTTCAGAAAAATCCCATCAATCAAGCCAGAAATTCTCTGCACTCTAGGAATACGATTTTTCATTTATTTATTTGTTCGTTTTCCACAAATGTAGTGAAAGCTGACGACAGATTTAAAAATTAGGGCAGAATACAACTTTTTATGGTCATAAAAATTTCCAAAAAATCATTTTTTTTTTTTTACGATCATTTTCATACAAAATTTACGTTCTGTTGTTAAAAATTATCGCATACCGTATGTCGGTGGCGATTCCGATCACCGACTTCGTGTGTAGTCTCAGACTGCGAAAGACCACAAATTTAGTTCGCCTGCTTGAAATAAGATTGTGTTCATATTCAAAATATTGGCGGATTAAATTTTGAAGCAAAGCTCTCCATTGTCGTTACGTTGCCTCAAACGCAATGAGCTACTTCCTCTGTTGCTTAAAAGTCGGTTTTGGTAATTTTATAAATACGAACGAGTTAAAATCGATTGAAATGATTGTAAATCTTTTTTTCCGGATATAATTTAAAACAAAAAACAACTCGCACAAATATTTAAATAGGAAATTCACACAAATTAGGATCATAAACAAACTATTAAATAGACTGACAGCTTTCCTACGTCTCCCCGATTTGCCCCGCAGATTTTTTTCAATATAAGCCCCTTCCACCGCCCGCTATTTAACTGTCTGTGAATACGTGTGAAGCAGCAAAAAAAAATACTGAGACTCAGCAGTGTTCCTGCATTGTGGAATCTCTACCTTTTTGTGGGAATTTCAATTTTCGGTAAAATTTCCATGCGTAAAACATCAAAATTGTGGGAATATCGACCATCTGACAAGAAAACATTCAAACTACATTTCACCATTAATATCAACGCACTTAATGTACATAAAAAGGAGATTTGCCTTTAGCAACAATTTCCAGTACCAAAAATAATGATTATAATGTTAGCAAACTGCGATTTTTATACTGAAGATTTATTTAATGTTATTTTCTTTCCGAACAATACAAATTTTACTTTTAATGTTTGCATGTTTTCTTCATAAAAAAATAGAGGTAATTTGAGTTTAGTGAAAAGGGAAAAATATACACGCTTCGTGGGAAAAATAAAGAGACAGTGCTAGGAACACTGACTGAGATTTCGTGAGTTGCTGTCAGCTGATGGATGCGTTCTGAGAGTTTCAATTCGTTGTTTTATTGCACCATGATAACATTTGTATTCTATTCTACAAAATTTAAAATTGCGAATGTAATCAAAGTAAATAAATAAAGGAATAAGTGTGACAAATTCATTCGTTGAAATAAAAGAAGGTGTTTTTGTTCCTACAATTAATGTGTCTGTTTTCGTTTGTTGTTTTTGGGGAAAAAATATGTTAGTGAAATACTCAAAATTAAGAAACACACCAAAATAATCAAAATGAAGTTTCAATGACAAACTCAAGTAATTCTTTTTATTTATAAATCAACCACATCTTGACACGTTCACTCATGATGCTTATTCAAACATGTCTTCGTGTTGTCTCTTTTTTATGCTAGCAAATATTTCGCCGAGAATGTCAATAGAAAAACGGCATGGATTGATTACGATTATTATGATTTGAAAAAGTAGTGAAAAATGTCAACTAAGAAAAACTATTGTTTACAACACAGCCCTTGATATTGCAATGAGAATCCACCTAAGGCTACCGACATGGTGGTTTAAACCGGAACCGGAAGAGTGTAGGCTGTTTTTTTTCAAGTATGAGTGAAAATAGGCACAAATACATGAATTCAAATCCAAGGTCAAATTCAGCTTGTAGGCAATTTCTCTTTTTTGGCTGAAGCTGTCAGTCTATTTAATAGTTAGTTTATGTTGGGATTATCTCAAACACTGCGTTAGGCAAAGTAAAAAATCTAATCAATTCAGTGCTCCCAAGTTGAACCTGCACCTATGATAGCATATATGACCAAGTATATTTTGTATTCTTTTGTATTAAATCTAATGCGCAAATAATTGATTATACGAGTACATTAAAAAACAAACGGCCAGAAAAGGTTGACATTTCCAAAATAGCATAGCTTTATTTATTTATTTTAGAGAAATTTTTTAATGCACATTCCTTTAAATTGCTATCTAAACGAAGACAATGAAAATTCCATTGCAACAGCCGTAAAATAGTTTTTGGGTGCGTTCAAAAGACTAGTTCACTAAGTCTGACATCTGGCTGACACGATTTGCCAGAGTTTTTATTGCCATGTTTTGATCACATGAGCAGTTTTTCAATTGACGTTTACTGAGAAGCAACCGACAAACCTAGGCTTCAATCAGAGTAAGGAGCGAATATCTAACTTAAGGAACAAACTCAACCCAACTTGGTTAAACAACTACAAAGAATATGAATAATTGTTGAATGTCTCAAATGACAAGTACGTGTCAAGTAGCGTTCAAAAGGCAATCTCGTCCAAAAAAATCTGTCCAAATTAAGACGGTAAGACTATTAAATGTGTCCATTGTTTTATAGAATTGAATATTTGTGGCATATTCTTTCATACGTCGGGGCAACTGTCAAGAAGATGCATAGCGATTATCATTTATGGAACGCTATATAAGCGAACAGTAGACTTTAATGGTGAAAACTTATCAACATGATAGAAATTTACAGTTCAAGTTTAAATAACAGAGTGCATGCAATTTTTGGTTTTTACTTGACAGCACTTGACCGCATACATGCTCCAAATATGTAAGGCATTCTAATAAAATTTCTAATATGTAAGTCATTTTTAACCTCCAAACTAAATATGTTGTAATTATCTAGCAATGGGTAATTTTTATGGAAAATTTCACGTTTATTGAGAAGGTTCTAACTTTGTAGTGCACTCGATAAGCGTGACCAATTGAAACTTGTCAAAATATTGTGCAGCCGCATTATCAAAACGCCGCCACAAAATTATTCAATTCAAAAAGTTACTTTCTTGCTCCGCTGACAAATGCAAAATGTTTGCATGTCCTAAATCTCGGTAGTGTTCGCAGTGAAGTAAGTCGGTTGACACTTTCAAAGCATTTCTACTATTTGCCATGTTTATTTACAAATGTAGATTGAAACAATTTTTTTTTCTACACAAAAAACAAACAAATACCCGTAGATTGTGTTTACAAAAATTCAACTGGCGGAATGTACGCACTTGGGAAACAACTCTGCACACACAAAGTGCTTCTGTCAATTCGATTTGTTTGCAAAATAGCAGCTGACAGTTTTTTTTCTTCAATTTCTCAAGAAACTAACTATATATCAACAAATACTGGGATAAACTGAAACTCAAATAAACTCAATGATGATGACATCATTGCAACGGGATATATCATTTCACTTGAGATTTCAATTTGCATGTTGTCATTATCGTAACAACTAAAAATATACTTCACTTTACTTTATGCACTAATTACATTACTTATTGACGTGCCATGTGTCCCCAACCAAACGATACGGTGAACAGGGAGCTTTTAACTGTAATAACATTTTAATTAGTTGTAGTTTTCCGGCTTGACGCTGCTCAGCTTAGTTTAATATTATTTACCTATCAATATTATTTATCTAATAGTTCTGTGACGAGATCAAGGGGATTTGTCACACGAATGAATGTATGCTGACACTGATTGCAAGTGCAATGGGTTGTAAAAATTAGAAGTAAAAGCATTTTAAACATAACTGCTGTACTATGCAAATGGACAATCATGATCACACGATATTAATAGTGATGCTTAAAATGTATAACTGCCAGTGTATAACAATTAAACTATGTTCGTATCGATTCTATGTCATATCTTATTTAGGAGAAAGAGAACATTTCCGCTAATTAAAATTGTCATATGCATTTATGTCACAAACAAAACGATTTTCAGTAACTTCTTTCATCTCTTTGTTTTCTCCTAACTAACAATAGTTCCAGTACAGCATTCTGTCTGTTTAAATTACTTTCTCTCAAAAACAATCACTTGATAAGTTTACATACTTAGGTTAATTAAAATGTGCTTCAATTAGCTTTGTGTGCATTTGGCTGCGTGCGGGTCAATTTAATAAGCGCAATAATCGTAAGAACGTATAGATGGAAAATATTGAAGTTCAAATAGATTAAGTCTGCTAAAGCCTAAATTATGGTTTGGGGTGTAGGTATACCAAATAGTCTGTCAAAGTAATGTCATTGAAAACTATGACAGGTTATATTGACATACAGTTACGACATTTGCTTTCATTTTGTTTAGCACCGTCTTTGCTTGTGAGTAACAAGCGAAAATGTATGGATGACGTTGCCCAGTGTTTAAGATTCCGCCAAAAGCCCTTTGCTTTTTATTTTACCCTACACAAAGGAGTGGCAATATACGAAAAAGTAAGGTTAATATAAAATGTCATACATGTTGGTGTTGAAAAGCTGGCTTTAGTACTTTTTTAGTACTGCATTGAACTTTGAAAATTCTCATCATGCTGTCATAATATGTCTAAAAGTCATAAGTCTAAGCACAAATTTCAAATTCAGTTTAACAGATGTTGGAAACGTCTAAAAAACTTGGCTGGTATTCTGTGTGGACAGTTCGACGAGTTTTTAAACCCTTTTTGTTGAAATATATGTTTTCGGTGCGCATGAAATGGTTTTAAACTTGTTGACAGCACTTAGACCCAAACACTCTTAGGAAATAATAACGAGTAAAAAAAAGTGCACTTCCACTTTATATATTAACGATTATTATTTCGATTGTCGTTCACAAAATTGTAACCACCCACAGTAAATACAATAAATCCTCATGGTCTCGCCCGTTCACGCATAATTTTAAACTGAAAAATGTTAATCAGTTGATTCGTGCTGATAATGAAGACCAAACACTGGCGAACTTTTTTTTAATCAATAATGTGTCAATATTCCAACTTTGGTTTTGTTTGGCAATTGAAATTCCCGCCAATATAGTATCTAAGAGAAAGAGTTATAATGCACACCAAACAAAATGTTCGCGTGAACAGTTTTACATAAATTAAAAAAAAATATATGCAAACATTTACTTACGCCGTCTTGACAAGCGACTTCGTTCAAAATCAACTTGTTGCAATCACTGCACTGGGGAATGGCAAGCACCTCTGGAATGCTAAAATGAGAGAAAAAAAAAACAATAAAAAATTAAAATCACTTTAAAATATGCGACGAATATTTAAACTTGTAGTTATGGAGTATGCACACGAACGAACTTGAGTATAAATTTAAAGGAAGTATATAATAAGGAAAGAAAGCTTATGGTATTCGTATTCGTTATATTATGCCGGAAGACGTTTAAAAATATGTGGTTAGCACTTTGGTGTTGTCAGATATAAACACATCCATATTTGCACGTTATTGGATAGACTGAAAACGGCATTTTAAATCGTTTGTATTCCAATAGTATAAAAAAATGTCAACTGTACACCCAGTGAACATGTTCCCAAATGTCAATCAGCGTATACCGATAAATTATAATAATAAATTAAAACTATGTGCTGTAAACTGCAACAGAATGTTTTAAAACTGTATACAAATGCCGAATAGCTTTCAAAGCGAAATATGACATATGAATGATTGGTAAGCCATTTTCTATTTTTAATACTTGTAATTTCGATGCTGGCAACTCTAATATGAACAGCCTTGTATAGTGTCAAAAACACAGTGATATGTACCTAATCGATTATTCTCCAACTTTCAACAATATCTGACACTACTAAAAAAAACACTTAAAAATCCAAACCAATCTATTATGACAGATCACGAAATGATTTCTTTCTCTTATAAATTTTAAATTTTAGAAATAAGTTTGGCGAACAACAACAGGACAACAGTATGGATATTAAATTCCGTAAACTTCGTTCCTCTGTATACGCTGAACGTGACATTTGAATAAACACATATTGATCCGCGATTGTAGGCAGTTTTGAAATTTTGTGTAAATCTACATGAATCTGTTTGTTTATCCAAATGTCACGTTTGGCATGGAGGAAGTCTGCGTTCGAATTTAATATCCATAGTGGAGAGACATTTTTAAGTAAAATACTCCGGATTCTACAATAAGGAAAATATGCTGTAAAGCTACGTACAAAACAACAAGCAACATTATAACAAAACCCAAAGTGGCTTTTAAGCAAGTGCACTGTCCATAAGCCATAAAATTTGTTCACAACATTTTAAGAGCCTCAGAAGTGGAATGGGCATTAAGCATTTATATTCTTTTGTCAAATATACTAAAAGAATCTCTGATTTAAAAAAAAAACTTCCAAGTCAATGGCAAATAGCTAAAAAGGTACTTTATTCAATAAATGTACTAGATTTAAATAAAAGAGGTTTTTTTTCCATAATTCGTATAAATTATATTCATCAATGATGAACTTTCTTTTCATGGCATACTAACAGCTAGTATGTGATAAAAATATACACGTGACGAACTAATGTAGATTGTACACGGGGAGTAAATACACTCCCTATCGCATAGACAGACAACATGTGCAATTGATGCATTAACCTACTTCGTATCACACAACGCAAATGTATTTAGTTTTTTTTTTTATTTCAATTATAAATCGTAATTGATTTGTCAGGTCAACTACGCTTTCGAATTTTTGATGTTTAGTAAAAACATTTGCATTAGTCTAAATAAATATGTACCTATACAAAGTTTGACCGAAATTTAAAGTAAAAGTTGACGTCCATGGTAAAAGAAAAATTCAACGAGAGTTAAATCGAAGTGAAATATATTGAGCCTTACTAGTTACTAATAATCATTTTTAACCTTCAAACTCAATATTTTATAGGTCACAATATGCAATTTTGTATGGAAAATATACACTCAAAATGATTATTAGTAACCCGGATCTTCCCAAAGAAATAGGAGGATCCACGTTCCCAGAATCGTTTTTACTTCCTTGTTTCACAAATTATTGGATAGATACGTGCTAATAAATTCGATTGCAATTTGAGTTGGGTAAAGTTAGACTTTCCGGTGTATTTCACTAAGTGAAATCATTGGATTATTTTTAGTAATCAGGTCCAACGCCAATTCTACTACATTTCTTGCAAATTGGCGTTTCACAAGCTTATACTTTACGTCAGTAGTTTCACGCTCAGAAAATCAAGGAATTCATTAATATAGGCGCCATAAGAACATTCGATTTGAATGCTAGATGAAAACGAACAGTTTGACATAAAATATCTAATAACACCTATATCAGCTTTGGCGTTGATGTGAGTACATTGTATTAAAGGTGTAGCAGCATTTTGATTACGCGTGTCACACATGTTTCAGTCACCACTTTGGTATCACCGTCTCTGGTGAGTTGCGATAATTAAAAATTGTCAAATGGGGGTGCACCTCTCGAGACAAATAGGATCACTATAAAGAGAAAAATATTGAAACACTATTTAGTACTTTATTGAAGGTACTAAAGTGCCGGCAGGTAATCCAACAAACGCCACTGTGCGATTAAATTTAAATACCATGTTGCAGTTACAATAGCGGAAGAGGCACATTTCAAATCTTCCAGTATAGATTTTCGACCATTTTAGACACTAGATTAATCCAGCATAATCCTTTTACTTATTAGTTACACATTTTCTGAAAGAAGCGGAAACGCTGAGATTTGTGGTCGAAGAAAACCAATTTGACTTTGTTTTTCTGAGGACTAATGCTATACCAGGTCCAGGTCCACCCGGACATTAGCGCCACCAAAATAAGTGATGTTGTACCAAATAAGACCTATATAAATCAGATAAAGCTTCATAGAGCTGCATACTTAAAGGGGCTTTTTTATTTTCAGCTTTCGAACTTTAACCATTTCCATACAACACTAGACATCATAATGAGCCCGTCTTTATCTTATACTTTCTTTAAAATTAATTGTTCTTTGACAAATTTCATAGATAAAAGAAAGCTTGATACGATCGTCCGGTTTATTGCCTTTTTGCAAAAGGTTCACGTTAGCTTAGCTAGACTGGAAATGTCAAACAATTTCATGCGAAAAATTGTGAATCATTCGGCGACAGTAGTAAATTCAGTCATTATGTTGAAATGGCGTCTTCAACCTGGTTATATTAAGAATCAGGGCCTTACTATAAATCTTCACCTTGAATACTTTGCGGGTCACAATAGTTCACTTGATACGCAAAAATTGATTAGTCATTCTAAGATAGTAAATTTTAACTTGCGCACTCACGACTATAAGTACTGCGCTTAATGTTTTCACTATTTATAGTGCAGCTTTCCAACAACAACGTGAACCTCATCCCGTTTGTTTAAATTTAAGAAAATTTGTTGTAAGTTCTTGACACTCTGTGAATTACCCTTTTAAGTGCTGCCAGTCGTATTGATAAAAAGATCGAAATGTAATTTTGGGTTTTCTCCTGAATTTGTCGTTATATATTTGGTCATTTGTGGAAAGTTCAACGGCACTGGAATGTGCAAATCATCTCGCTGTTAAGCACACGTATTTTACAAAAGGCTACATCCAAGGTTTATAAATATGGTTTTATGAAACACATTGATCATACAATTGACCAACATACAATACTCAACAACAAAAATCTCACACTTTTTACGTTTCATCGTTCTCACTCTACATTTGGCCGTCCAAAGTTCAATGGACCATTAAGATCGAAATCGGGGCACGCGATTTCCATTTCACTTGCACTTTCAGCTCATTGTCAAACTGTCTCAATTAGCCACTCAATGCTAATTGACAACGTTTTGCTTTTGCACAATACAATGCAATCATTTGGGCCAAAAGTTGCAATACAATTACTAACAAAAAATAAAAATTTAAACAATTCCCAAATGCATTCGTCGAATTTGCCATATTATTTCGTTTAATTGTTTTTCTGTTTCGTTTCAAGCCTTTGAGATTCATTAGACAAGTGTTTGTCTTCCCCCATTAGTCGTGTCAGTCTGGCAGAAAACAATCCAAATAATCACACCCTGTTTATACGGTCTCTATCGTGACATTACGAGTAGGTACATATACATAGTTAGTCATAGAAACAAAAGGACTATTTTTATTGCCCTAAACGCCATTGTTTTCATATACCCTCTTGTGCATTTTGACGCCCAGTAGTCCCTTCAGGTTGGCTGCTATGACACGACTATGACTCTGTCCTGCCTGGCTGGCTGGGCTATTTTGAGACTTTGCCAAATTTGTGGCACGAATTTGCTGGCACGAAACCAATAATAAACAAAACATTTTCGCAACAGTATAGTCGTACTCGTACGGCATGGTCGGTCTCTTTTCTTATGTGCTTGTTGGATGAGAGATTTTCCGTCTTCTATTTTTCGATTATACCTTAACCTTCGACTTGAATTGTCTCCTGCGATTTATGGGCTTCCGGTCTGCGATTAAATATTTATTTCTGCTTTTGGTGTGCGAAATTATTTAATTCGACTCACACTTTGTGCTAAGTGTACGAGGCGGGTAACTATGTATACACGCTAGAGGGAGCTTTAATTAAACAAGGTTAAGGAACGTATAGCTCTGTAAGTTGGTAAGGACGTTTGTTCTGTTTCGGTTTTAATAGTAAGAGGTCACGAATGCGATTAAGTTGCCTTGAATATTTATATGTAGGTGCATCCAAGCGGAGTGTTTGCATGAAATTGCGCACTATGCCCACGACTGAGGTAACGTGATACTCCTTGGCATTGGGGAATAAAGAATAAGGGTCGTACGTAACAGGCAATCGGTTTGAGTTATTGCGGGTGAATGCAGTTGTGCGGCGACGAGGGTAGGTATACACTTGGCGCCATTCGTTTTTTTTATTTTTTTACTTTAGCTGGGTACAAGTTCAGCGCTTAATTGGAGTGAAATTTCAGAGGTGCGAGGGAGGATAGTTTGCAAAGCAGAAACGACAAGGTTCCTTGAACTCGGTGGTTGTTTATCATGCGAGGGCGTTGTGGTTTTATTGACCAGAAAAGGGTTAGTTTTACACAACAGAATCGAGGGGGACTATTAGTTAGTTGAGAAATTTTCTGCCTTTTTCTGCGCAGGACGTTGCCAACTTTTGTGGGAATTGAGTGGGTACGCTAAAAGCGATTGCCAAGCAGAAGTACTGATTTTTCGTTTTGTCCTTAATGGGTGGTTCTTTTTATTTCAGGTAGATACAAATTTAGTAAAAATAAAGCAGTACCTATAGCCTTAATGCTAAGCATAATCACCGCCATCTGCAGATGAATTCTGAAAGGTTTGAAGTTTACTATTTTAGACAGGAGTCTGTTAAATTTGTTGATTCTCTTTGCGCAATCCTCTACAGTCTACACCATCTATTAAGGTGTCTCAAAAACATGGCAAATGCAAATATGTCTACAGTAAATAGGAACCCCCTTTGCTTCAACACGCAAGCGGGTTACATGCAAATAGCAACTATTTCATTGATGTAGACATGCACAAGTTCACGATGGTAAGTTCGTGGAAGGGGCCCCCCATGGGGTAGTATTCGTTTTAATTAATGGAAAATCATAGTCGTTAAGGACCTAGATACTATACAAACACAAGGTGGCGCGTATACCAATTTAAATTGCATTTGTAGTAGAATCGGAAAAACAAGGAATTAATTCGATACAGGAATGGTTAATTATTCAATTCTGTTTGAATTCTCGGTGATGGGGGGAAGAGGGAAAATCGAATGAATATTAATATTAATAAGCGGTTAATTTAGGGGAACAACGGTTCTCGACAGACTGGACACTGTCAAACGGGACTAGGCAACACGGCTTGGTTATTTCTAAACGATTATTATAGAAGCTGAATGGACGAGGAGAAAAAGGGGCACCACTCTACCCTTTCTCGGTACTTCCCTCTTTTTTGACAGTAACTTCAACCTTCCCTCACCTATAATAGCTGATGAATGCGAAAATGTAGTTTCGTTTCTAAATTGATGTACCTGCTTCATAAACGGAGACAATTAAGTACCTGTTCTGCGATTTCCAAACCGCCAAACAAGTCCACTCTCGTAATCTGACTTTTTCTTGAACTAAGTGGACACAGAGCAGGTACCTTTGACGGACATAACAAGTTAAAAACACGGGTTTCTTCCATAAAATACCAAATCAATCAACGTTGGTGTTAGTTTTCACGTCCACGAAAATAATAAGGGATAGCAATGGACCAAAAGACGCCCGTGGAAGCCCGGTAATAGCCTTTACCCTCAAACCCAAACTACTCGTAACTAGTCTCTGCTTCACACTGCTTTAAACACAGATAACATTATCAAGATGATTCCACATCGAATTAATAACCTTCAAAACTAGTTCAATGATTTTGCCCTTGAACTCAAAATAATCTTGTGAGAGTTCATACTTAATACCGCAGCTCTGAGCTAACTGAGATAAACAGAAATGATTGCAGAAATGTTTAACGAGTGTATATGCAAGAAAAACTCTAAACAGTCCACGAGAAACTTTATGGTTAAAAATATTTAAAATTCACTAAGCCTGCGATTCAGATAAGTCCAGTTTTTAAAATAACCTTAGCCCTAAATTGAATGAAATTGGATAAGGTACCAAAAACTAATTCAACTAGAAAGGGAGAAGACAACAATTTCAGGAGTCAATTTGTCAGTCAGTAAAACAATTTGACATCTCACATCGGAATTTTGGAACCAAGTTGCAAGCGCAAAAAAACAAACTTTTTTTATATTTTGCTCGCTAATACGATCAACTGCACTCTTTTCTTTTAAACAGAATACATATATTAAACCAACCTAGTTATTATGCACTTAAATATTTAATCTTTCAATGTCAAAGCGAGATACTGTGCCCGGCTTTGTTCTGCTGTCGCTCAATTAATAAATATTTGTATAATTACTGAGTAACTTACGTCCTATTCAAACACTGTAAAGTTATTAACAACAAGAACAACTAGTGACTGACAATGGCATTGTTCCTGGACTAATTGCAGCGCGTCGAAATAAACGTATTTACCTACTGATATCACTGAGTAAGAAGCCCCGTAATTTAACATCTCATCTTGAACTGAACTGAAATCGTATCTATAACCCAAAACGTCAACAACCTGTCTTAACTGTGCACATGTATCTTTTTATTTATTTCTCAATGATGAACTGTGAACATATTTACATTTTTTGACGGTTTACTTGCGCTGCTATCGTGTGATACCCCATCGTGTTCTTATTTTCCTGTTGACCACACGTTGTTAAGGAATTGGGCAATCATGTGGTTTTTATTCTCACAGAAGTAGTCTAACGAAATGTTGACAGATTTAATTTATATTATATAGTTGCTCCTCCCACAAAGTATCGATCTAAAAATATATCCATACAATACATACCGTCCGTTGAAATTAGCAATGACTTCGTTATTTTCCACTTTATATATTATTTGTAGTTACAAAAGAAATGTATATACGAGTATGATGAGACTTATTGCTGAATAATTTAGACAGTTTTATGTGATGCAATAACCTTGAGCGGTTTTAAAATATCCAATTTTGACTTCTGTCCAGTACATTTTATTTATAAGTGTACAACTTGTTAAAGGCCAAGATTCAGCATCAAATACAATTACAAGCCAATAAATCGAAATCGCCTTGTAACTTGGTGTGGTAAAAAAAAAAAAAAAAAAAACAGAACTGCCTCTCTAATGTGGACTGCAGTGTTTAACGATTGCACAAATCTAAGAGATTTTTTTCACAGCACCACCTATCGCAAGGCGTCGGAACAAAAACTCAAGAGTATCGGCAGAAATAATACCGAGACCACCAACTTCGGCCGATTTACCGTTACTTGCCTACAAGCTACATACATATCTGTGGTCACAAGGCAAAACCGCTTAAGTCGACTTTAGACGAAATTGAGATTATGATGCCATTAGATTCAGCGAACCCAAATCTATTTTGTAAATTTGTTTCAACCTTATATCTTTAAAAAAGTGTAAACAACAGCTTAAGTCAATAGAGTAAGAAAAATTTAAACTGCTCTAAAACAGACCTAAGAGGTTTTGCCTTGTTACCACAGATATATAGCATTGTTACATGGAAATTCGTAAAATCAAAGCTAAATATTGACATAGAGTACGGAGTGGATAAGTGTCACAGAAAACAGCTGTTCTTTGAAAAAAAATTCCTTCGAAAATTTAATTCTCTCTTATTTCAACTATTTCTGGTTCTAGCAACTGCTCGTTCATGTAATAATTACAAAAGTTCATCCTAGCATACTTTTCCGCAAATAAAGGGTTTTCCAATGAGAGGTGTTATTGTGAATGACGCGCTATTTCGGTAGCTGTCACTTTTGAAGCATTTATTCTTTGACATTTGACAAGTAAAAACTACGCTATTACTAAAAATGGTGAAAATTCAATACAAAAATGGTGAAAATCTTGCAGTCACACAAGCAACGAAACCATTGATCTTTTACGGGAAAAGTTTCCGGATAGTGTTATATCTCGAAGAGGTGATCACAATTGGCTACCGAGATCTTGTGATTTAACACCTTGCGACTTTTTCCTTTGGGGCCACGTGAAAGATAAGGTCTATGCCAACAGCCCAGCGTCGATTCAAGACCTGAAAGATAAAATTCGTCAGGCTATCGAGGACATAGGGCAGCCACTTTGCGATTTGGTTATGGAAAATTTCATGAAAAGGATATGGTCCTATGTTCTGTATGTTTTTGAATGTCACACGGCATCTTAATTGACATAATACCGAAAGGAAAACAAAATGGCGAATTTAAAAAAAAAATGGAGGGGGCCAGCGGCAAGAGGATTGCGAGTTGGGGGTCTCAGTATTTTCTCTGGTATCGGTGTACTGAGAAAACGTCAAATCAGCCGTTTGGACTTCTAAGACGCTGCAATTGCTCACACAAATTGAGATCTTCACTATAAGCAATGGGTGAGAAAAGACAGCTTTAGGGTACCCTCTATGGACCGATTGCTGCTATGTTTATTTTATTTACATACTTATGTCTAGCTTGCTGCGACTTTGGACGATCACTGAAATATGCACCAGTATCGTAATTTGTTACTTTCTCAATCAAAAAAGTTAATGAAACGAAAACTACGTGACACACGTGAGCTGACATCTGACACTGTATCCAAATAAGTTACTCGATTGCGATGCGATAAGAACTAAATGCTGGTCCATGTTAGGCCTTATGTTTTCTGACAAACACATACGTATTGGGGTAGTAGTTTCGACGTGATGCGTTTACAAATCTACATACAAACAGACAAGTTTTACAATTTTATTACATGGATAGATAATTGTGAACTCTTTATCAATAGTTATTTTGATACTTGTGCTCGCTGTTCACATTTTACAGCGGTTTGAGTAACTTAAGCCACAGTAAGCAAATATCAAAAAACAAAAAATAAAATAATAATAGGAGAAGAATGCAAGCTATTGAGGAAATTTACAAAATATAGAGTACAAGTTTTTAAGACTGAAGTCGTAAAAATTCTATACATCGGTACTTTGTATTTAAAATTTAAATTCCACAATTTTATACAGACTTTGTAAAGCAATCACTTGAAACAGTCAAAAGAATGCAATAGTTCTTGATTGCCTGGAGGTCGTTTATATTCTTTGCATTGTTTTGCTTGTTTAAATGCACTCATTGTTTTGAAACCGTTTGGCAGATTCGAAGCATTTTGATTCCTTGATTGATTTGTGACTTTTTCATCGGGGACGTTTACAGATTGAGTTTAGTTAGCCTGTCAGCTGGCTGACTTGATGGATGGTTTATTTAATTTTAACTGAATTACCTCTTCACTAAGAATGTTACGAATTTTTACTCAACAAATTTCTTGGTGTAAGAATTGGAAAACCTGTCAGTCACCTGACAATTGACAGATGATTTGAAATTTGGTGTCCTATTTGGCATGCGGGTGCATATGTTTTTATTGCCCGCGTATTAAAATGGTAGCAACAGGCGGCAAAATAATATTTAATTTTAGAAGGTGGCGACGAAATTATTCCTAACTGAAGGAATGGACAATATCCTAAACGTAATTTTAGATGCAGTGTCGCCTTTCCTTCTTTTCAAATGCTTGTAGTTCAATCAGTACTAACTCTTCCACATACTCGGATTCATCAAAAAGAAGTTCGACTAATTCGGAATCACTTTCAGCGCTAGATGAATCAACTAATATTGTTAATTAATTTAAATTAGCCAACTCTTCGATTTTACGAGTATCAGACATTTTAACGACTATTGGAATGGTGTATCTGTCATTTTACATAGATTACTACTCAGCATTCCCTAACGTTTTCGTATAAGTATCTCACTCTGTGAGAGCATTTATCACCACCACTGTCATTTGGACATTCTTTTCCGTTCCTTACTACAAAAGTAAAGGAACAAACCTGATGTGATTCTGTAAGGCGAAAACAAACGTTGAAACGTTTTCGGGCGCACGAATGATTTGCTCTAAGTTGCAAAAGTAAATCGGTCGTGCACACGAAAACATTTGAACGTTTCGCCTTACAGCATGCCGACCAAGTTGACTTCTAATCAAGAATTTTGTGACTGAGTTGACAGTTCGTATATGTGACTAACGTTACCGACTAATCTAGTTTTTTGAGTACAGACTTAAGATACGTAGATTTTTGAATGACCCATTCAAGCTACAACAGAGAAGCAATAGGTTTGCTTGACGTGAGCCCTAGTGCACACTATTGCGCACTGGGTTGACCCTAATGCGTTCGAGATAGCATTGAACTCACCCTGGTACTGAAAATCTGCGTTTGACATGACTTCTAGGGCACCCCAATTGTGCCCTGAACTGATCCCAGTTAATTTGTCGGAGCAAGAATTCAGTGCTGAGTTTGCTGTCATTTCGCTTGCTGTTATTCATTTTCAAACTCATCATCTATATTCCGAACGCTTTTATCAACTAATTGCATCATGGCAAACTCAAATTCTGAATTGAGTTCAATCATTTTTAACAAAAATCGGAAAAAAGTGTTGCTAAAAGATAAATATTTGTCATTGTCAAAAACTGGCAACATTTTCGGTTCGATATAGAAGACGAATTTTCAGGGTTTTTGACAGGCGTGAAAATTGGCTGACACTTCTCAGTGCGCACTAGTGGGCACTAATGCTGCCACGTCAAACAAACCTAATGCCGACGCGTACGCGTTCAATTTTTTAGCGCTAGGAAATTTACAAAAATAAACGTCAAAATAAAAACATGCTTTCGTGGTTAAGTAGCTTTTCGGGGACTTATTTTCTGCAAACATTTTCTAGTGCAATGCAGGATAAGGATTCGTTGGTTGTTTTCAATCTTTTTTGGCACCTTTCGCGATATATACTTTTCGGTGCGTTTTCTGAAAAGTTAATAGACCCCAGAATCGTGCAAGTGGCAGTGATTCGCTCAATCACTCTACCATTCCTCCATTTAATTTCAAAAATCCGACATGAATTAAATAAACCATGAAGCGACACATTTTCTTTATAGAAGTATGAATTATCTATTTAAACCTAGTTTCCCTGCCAAGTTATGGAATTCGGACCAGCTGCAGACAACCAACTACACGTGTTTTAAATTATTAATCGATTTTCGTTCAACTTCTTAACGAAACAGATATTATGGAATTATATTAATATACGCAAACAAATAAAGTTAACAAACAATATATAATACACATATATAATACAATCACAGCTGCTTGTGATTACATGATACATTTCATTGTACTATTACGAGAATGAAATAGCTTTGTTGATCGAAATGCTTATGCGAATTAGCCGCTTGCTAATTGCTTGCGAGTTGCGAATCAGCCAACCAACTAAACTCGTTGGACGAATCCAAATATAGACGGAATGCGGCAGATCAGGAAACTGGTTTTTGCAAGCATTCGCCTCATGGCTTCTGCACATGACATTTGCAGATTTTATTGACGTGTAGTGTAACGTCCCTGCCATAAACGTCACAGTCTGGTTGTGTAATTTTCGTGTCAATAACGGCTTTAAATATATTTAACGATCAAAATGGAGTTTTTTTTCAAAAGAATGGCGCTCGTTTGCCCCCATTGAAAACAAAACTCCTTCTAAAATACTCCCCGTGAAAAATACAAATTTTCGTGACATTGTCCAATGTTCGACCGTTCCAGCAATAAATTGGACACGAATTACAGCCCTTCAAGTAAGGCGCGGTCCCCACACCATCAGCGTCTTTATTGACTTAACACGCAATGTTAAAATGCTGTCCCGCCGTGTCTGTCGTCGCCGTCTGTCTCTGTGGCTCAAAGTAACGCGTAGTTAATTCCGAATTTACAAGCAAAACCAAACCAACAAACTATATATATCGCACCGTCTGGTAGTGGTAGCTGTTGAACTTTGCAGTTCTCCGCTTTCTTGGTATACACGAGTATGACGTACTTGCTTGGGGGTTCTTCTTCTTCATCCTGAGACGACAGAGACATTTTATGTTTTGCGCCTTCCAACCTCCAAACTCAGTGCGGTTTGCACGTCTTCGAAAAGGCAATCAACATTTCTGGGTAGGGAGGCAGAGAGGGCAATTTTGAACTGAACTGATTGAATAAATCGATGAAGCAATTTCAATTGAATTTTCTGGCTGGCAACTAGCTTAATTGAGCCACAATGGTGCCGTAACTGCATCACTTTTCATACGGTAAATTTGTGTGAGAGATTGTTTGTGGTTGCTAAATGTGAAGAAATTGGATTCGAATACATATAATGCTGCGTGCTGTGATGCACTTGGGTGGCTATGCAACTTGGATTTGTGAATCTTTAGCTAGGTTCGCACTGGTGATTTACAGCTATGCAGTGGTATGAATTAATCGGATATTAACCCAATTATTGTGAGAGCGAGAGTAAAGACGTGGGCAAATCGTGAAAGTGCAACGTGAGGTGTTATAATTTGTTAAATACATTGTGATTTTGTGAGAATGTATTAGCTCGTCTATATTAAGCGCCGAAAGTTGGTGTTCCAAATTAAATGGCGCACTATGTACAAAGTGAACTTTCAATTCAACCATAAGTTTATTGATTTAGAAGAAACTACAAGAACGTATAATTGTAGTAGAATGTGCAAGCAGATCACAAACAGTCATTCATCAAGAGTTACACTTTGAAACAAGCAGTTTTGCTTCAGTTGGTACCACTTGACATGCAAAGGAAGAAGCGAACTTTTTTTAAGTCCACTTTTAGCACATGATTACATTTTGCAATAACTGCTTCGTACTGTTTAAACTAAGAAACGTCAGACCTAATTAAGGGGTAAATAACCAAGCTTCCATTTGCAACATTTAACAAAAAAGTATTAGGGAAAAGACTTTTAGAAAGCAACGATTTTGTGTGAAAGTCTGACAGCTTATGTAAAATGAGAGCTACGCGGAACTGTTAGAAAACTGCAACAGTTCTCTTGAAATAGAATAATTACGGTGATAGTTGGGAGTTTCGAGTATCTAGTTTAGTAAGTCTGACAGCTGGCCGGCTTAATGTGTCTCAGTTTTGATTAACCTAGATCGGTCATATGAACAACTTTTTAAGTTGACGTATGTATAGCAGACAAATCTAGTGAATGTGGCTGACGTAGTGACCTTAGCGACCGGACCAACCTAGTTTATGCTTTCAGGGTACATATAGTCCATCAGGACCAATCAAGTCGACTTAAGATAACTAGATTTTTGAATCTGTTCAGTGTACTTTCTGGCAACGTCCGTGTTAAATGAGAAAAAACAATTGACAGATAAAAACTTGTGGGAAAACAAAGCCGACTTCAACTATAACATCTGTTTGAAAAGCAACATTTCTAGATGTCAAATGAGCGCTAGTTATACACATATGTCAAAAGCTTATCGTTGGTTGGTCAGTTGAAACATAGTGGCACTTATTAATGACAATTTTAAACCTTTACACTTAATATTTTGTACATCAATGGGTAATTTTATTTGGAAATTTTCCCCATTGGTGGCAATAAATATGATTATTAACATCTGACAGTGTGTTAAAAATGCCGAATTTAAAAATTGCCCTTAAGGAAGATTTACACTCTGGCATTTTGATAAATTATGTAAAATATTTGTGGAACAACCATTGTGATTCTTTTTGCTAAATTATTTAGCGAAAACATGTTTTGCGGATTGTGATTGGTCTACTTATTATTGGACTTTGTATAAAAAATCTAGTACATTCAAGCTTTGCAGAGCGTTTGAGCATAAAGCATATTAGGCCTTTTTTATTACGCCCACATTATCTATTTAAATCAACAATTTCCATTGTTTAGAACAACATTTTGATTTTTGTTTGATTTTTTTACCAGCTTAATAGCTTTTCTGTGCTAAAGTTCGTAAAACTGATGCTGTATTTCTACATAAATAAGAAAAGGACCATATGTCAGTAATTAATATGACATTTAAAGCGTGCATTCTCAAACCCATTTCATCTGAATGCTGTGAATTCAAGTGACAATTTGCAAAATAAAAAACAAACACAGTTATTACTCTAAGCCGCCAGTTGACAGACAGAAAGGTTTTTTTTTCAAAGCAAAGACGTGATCACATTATGGACAATACAGAGATGAATCTGAAAATGAAGGCGACCCGTTTTATTACTTTGTTTTACACATTCATACCATGTGTAGACGCAGCCAAGTTGAATACTAATTTGTATTGTTATTTTTAAAGAGTGTCACTCACGCTTCCATTTACAAATGCACAACGTCGTCGGCAGTACTCAATGCAGCACACATCTGGACGGAATATGGTATTGTCGCTGCGGTTGCTGCTGTTGTTGACCCTTCTTCTCTTATAGCAACGTACGGTTCCTATGGGGTTGATTACTTTGCCAGTTCTTTTTATACTTCCCATTCAGTGAATGTGCATCAGTGTGGTGCCAGTGCCATAAACGGAAACAAGAACTCTGCCAAACAGCTCATTTCGGGTTAAACGCTCGAGTGGGGGAGGAAACAAAACAATATGAAGTTGAAATGTATCCTTCTGTTTTAATACATATTTGTTACAGTTTCAGGGTGCGGTTGGTTGCGTTTTAGGGATATTACTGCATAGGGTGCAGTAAAGCGTATAGTGTTCATGTACATAAAGTTTATGTGGTTAGCAGCGATATGTGACATAAACAACAGGTTTCCGGTTCCGGGGACCATGTCTATTACAGGCGCTAATTGTAAACGTATTGCCAGAATGCTAACCACAGCTCATTCATTCAGGTCAGACATTGAAACAGATAACAAATCATTGTTATTAATCAAAGATGTTTGGTGTGAAGGCGTCATATGCAATTTTCTATTAGTTATATGACTAGGTGGTGCACACGCAAAGAGAAATGGGGCAGCCTTATAAATCGAGCAATTGCCAGGCGTCACTGTGTGGCGTAGTAGTTGCTTGCGATTGACGTCATTTGACTACATTTTCAGTTTTGATTTGTTGGTTGTACCAGTTTGCATTCGTATTCCGATTCTTGTGATGTGTTTATTCTCTCCGGTTATAAGTATGGCTTTTCCTTTGCGTCCCACTATCCACTGGTTTATTTAATTGTCTTCTCTTTTCTTTCTGCAAGGGGATTCTGAATGTGTCCTTTATGTGGCAAGCTGGCTTATTTACTTAACAGCAAGTCTATGTGCTGCTTTACATGGAGTTGTTGTATTAAGATGTATCGTCGTGTAAGTAATGCCGTTGGTTGAAGAGGTGTTGCTATGGGAATCAGGCACACATATTGAGCGTCGTTTTGGGATAATGTTAGACACATTTTTGTAGCTTTTTCCCAGAACTTAATCTGTACAAATTTACTACACCGAATTTGGTCTTCAATTAGAGTATGTAGGTAAGTGAATTGTTGAAACGTCACAGATGAAGCAGGATTTTATATTTTTAAAGACATTTTTTATTTGCTAATTTTCTTTTAAGTTTTATAAAATATTATACTCATACTATAGGTATGTAAAATGGATAAAATCGAATATTAATGGAAATATCTAAAGTAAAAACATCAACATTTTTTATTTTATTTCGAATTAAAACACACAAAAACATAATTTATGAACTAGGTAGCTACAGCTACTATTTGTCGTGAAGTTCTCCTAGCTAAAAATAACATACACTTCCCCTTGCTGGCTATTTTTATGATAACAAGCGAGAACACAAAAACTGGCCACTGTTAGAAATGGTGGTTTAAAAAAAAAAAACAAAGACGGTTGATAAACTAAATGACATCCTGAACATCTGATGAGCGAAAAAAGAATTTTTTTTTAAAGTTTTTTGATGAATTTGTAACAAAAATACCAAAAAAATGGGTAAAAATCAATCAAGATAACGATTCTGGAATGAAATACCTATCTCTGATTTAGGTGGGCGTTTAACTACCAACACAGCTTTTTACTTCCTCTCATATGCCTAGATATAAGATTCTTATTTTATCAACTTTTCCGTCGCGTTTCTACGAAGAACGAAAAGATAACAAATAAAAATAAATTTTCATATCGCATTGTATTTCACTGCCAGTTACGTCTAGAGTAAAATCCCAGCCCACGCAGTCGATTTTTTCGCCAAGAATTTATCCAACCCTTTTCTTCATCTAAACTTCATCGTGCCTTTGCACTATTTTCTATAAAACGATAAACATGTTTAATTGCCCACTTCTATGATTTTTATTGCTGTAACGAATGGGATTCCCGGCACGAAGCCCTCAGACAACCTTCATCCATGTATCCCTGCCAATGTCATTTGCCGTGTGCACATACTTTGTTAACACACTGTACCTAAACGATGCCGATAGTGGATGCCCAAAAAAGAAGAAAACAAACAAAAAACACGTCAACGAACTTACTTAGGTTAACGTATTCCATTCCAGTTTGGGGCACAATTGCAGACGGGAATTATGTTGATCTTTTTTTATTGCTAATTTTAAGAATGTCGTCCGATTGTACGACTGAACTGAACCGCACTGTGTACACTTAAGGCGAGGACAACCGCAACGATAACGTCAAAAATATTACCCACGCTGTTGGCTTGAATTTAGTCCTCTACGATACTGGACAATAATTTAGCCGTAAAGTGGGTCGTAGGCGTTCGGGACGTTACAGTCAACACGACAGTATAGAAAATTTTAATTGATTTACTTTAAAATGAATTGAATGTGAATCAAATTAGATTTTCACTGATACAACGGCACTTAGCTTTATTGGAATCAGACAAAAAAAAAACACAACATCTGACGAGCGAAAGAGAAGTCCACAGCCACACACGCATACTAACGCATGAGACAACAAAACATTCCTTTGCTCAACCAAATAGGATGCGCGTCGGACAGGACTTTACACACGGGAGGTGGAGAGATTTTCCTGATGATGCGATGATGATGGAAGCTGCGGCCCTGACACAACAGACTGCTGCTTTTATTTCGAATTTTCCAAATTTCAATTTAAATTTGCACACACTTTCGCTCGTTTTCGGAATTATAAAAACTTTCCATTTTATTTATGCACACATACTAGCCGCTGGACACTTGGTTTTGCTCCAAAAAATCCAATCGAAAGCGAACTAAATTTAGTATTTCACGTCCGTATCACGATCCGGCTCGCGCGATGGCACCCAAGGAAAAGCATCTAATACCGGAATGGAAAAATGTTAAGGTGGTAGAAAAGGAGAAGAACAAGAGGATTTTCCCCCTACGTATTAGTATAACAGTTAAAGAGTACCATTATGTTGTCTCTTTTTAATGATTTTGTTTTGTATGCCAAAAAATTTCTAGTAAAGTAAAACGTACTAGAATATAAATGGAAAAGCGGTGTTAATCCCAAATTTTGAATAAAAAAAAATAATTACTAAAAAAAGGCTCGTTTTATTTTGAACACGGAGAAACTCTCTTAATATAAGGATGCCCACATAGAACTGCATTTAAAACCAATTAATGTTATATTGTGTCAGAAGACGATTGAACTATTAAACCTTCTACAAATTGTTTTCTTTATAATTCCTTCTAAAAGTCTTAACAGAAAATTGACAAAACGTGAGACATGATTAGCTAATTTAAAAATAACTATTCTAAAGGCACCAAGTGACAAGGAACAGAAAGTTTATTCGTTCTGTAGTAAATTCTGGTTCTGTTTGCGTTGCTCGCTCAGCTACACAAAACTGAAACAGAAACAGATCCATACAAAAATGGCTACCACCTATTTCGTCAAATTGTGTTTCATTTTATTACTCTCCTCTTATTCTTCTTTATTTTTTTCATCTTTCGTTTGTTATTAATACGTGGTCATCACAATATACAATAATACGATGCCAAAAAAACAGCCAGATGACAGATGCAGAAAAATCCAAACAAAAAAAACATCACCCCCATGATAAATTGGCATTTCTCTTTGTGACGTCAGCATGTCAAAATTTGCCACGAAAAATGACACGTGTAATCATAGCTTGAGACTTGAGAGTGCGCTGCGACAGCCCGGCGCTTTACAGGCACGTAGTGACAAATTTATGACCAATTTTTATTTCATAATGATGTCGGCATGTCGAATTTTGACATGAAAAATGCCATGCGTAATCGTAGCTTAAGGGCCTGCTAATTTGAATTTTATTGCCTAAAAATACTCATGCACATAAAAAGACATTAATATACCTATACTTCTTATTGAAGTCCTAATTCGAATTTGATTAGGTACCAACATTACCTATTATACCCATTTAACCAAAAAACTGTTTGTATATATTGAACTCAGCTGAAAGATACCAACTTAATATCCCAATAAGGGGAATTTTCCAATCCGAACTTGGCATCACTATTAAAAGTAAGAAAAAAGTTCATCTCTCTCCTCCTTCGGAAATGTTTTCCTGTCGTCTCAGTTGAACTCGCACAGATTTTCAACAAAACCTGAAACAAAATTAAGCTCTCTTTCAGGAAAAAATAAACGATTAGTTCGGTAAATGTGAAACAGACTGACGACCGACGAAATAGCAAGAAACAGAAAAAGCAAAGCAAAATCCATCGCACACGAACAAAATAATTTCAGTCATCTGTTCGCTCAGCACTCTGCCATTTTGGAATATTGAGTTTCATTCTTTAGTTCGTGTGGGAAAAAGAAAGAAAAAAACCAAAAACGGGGTCTAAAGAATTTCAGCTTTTTCTGTGTGCAAAGGAATTTTTTCAGTCTCTCTCGATCCGTGTGTGAATAGAAATTTTCTACAAAATCCAATATATCCTGCAATCGAAAAAGACTAGTTTCGAAAGAAAAATATCTTCAAATTGGAATAAACGTAGAAAATCGTTTTTTCTTCTCGTGTCGTGTACAGAAAATAGATAAAAACTGTATTCCGAAAGTGAGCGAAAGAAGTAGCCAAGAAAAAAAATTGAATTTTTTTTTATCGAACGGTAAGTGTAGTAAAGGGAATTGATAACGTTTACTGACAATGATTAAGAATGAAGATATTAAATTTTGCTTCAAGAAAAAAAAAACATACAAAATGGCTAAAAATTACGTTTTCTTAGTCAGTAGCTAGAGCTCTAGCTGTTTTTTTTTCTATTCTATTCTGTTCTGCTATGTAAAGTTTTTTTTTCTCTTTAGCGGAAAAGAGAAGAGTGAGAGGAAAATTAGGTTAGTATGTCATCTTGGCATCGTCGTTGTTCGTTCGTCTAGTACTGCGACCAAAGTGAGCAAAAGTCTCTAACTTGGCTAGTGGGAAAACTGAAAATCTTGCAGGTGTCTCCCGAGATTCCCCCAGAATTTGATGAGATGTCTTGCGTCCGACTACGCCATGAAATGAGTGTGTTGCTTTGCTACTAAGTGAAGGAATGTTTGTGCATGGTATGATGATGTGCTCTGAGATTTACAATCTCGTTGATGTTTGCTCTTTGGTGTGCTGTGTGTACTCGTGTTTTTGTTTTATCCTATGTTTGCTGCCTGTTATATGAGAATGATACTAGGGGGTGGCCTCGTAAGCGCCCCTGAATTGACTACACACTACACTAGAGAGTCACGGGGGAGGCTGCTGCTTGCTGCTGCTCCCAGTTTCAATGTTTTCACAAAAGGGAAGTTAAAGAAGAAAAAAAAAGTTGAAGTAGCAATCCAGAGAGCGAGAGCTGTTTGCAGCCCCCGCCCCCGCATTTCATACAGTACGTCGATGCCGATAATACGATGGTTGACTTTGGCTCTATGGTTTCATGGGTTTTTGGCCCACACTAACCATCATCAGAGAGCAGCGCGCACGAGGGAGCGAGAGATAAGGCTAATTTTGTATATAATATCGGATTTTTCGTCGTCGTAGTTGAGAGAAAATGGGAATTTTCATTTTTAACCTATATTTGGCTGATGGCTGGTACTGGTAGTGTGTTCTAGTAGTTTATACCAACCTACTCTGTGATTGTGTGACGTGACGATTGCGACTCGAGTTGTGCTTTATTTGGTGTAATGGTGTAATTGTATCGGGAAATTAAGCAGTTCTCTACCCATTCGCCAAGGATATTGATGAAAACGAATCGATTCGACACGCCATTGTTCGTCCTCCGTACAACTTCAAACAAAAAGCAGCAAATCCTGTGCAGATTGTCCAGAGTTGTGTGAAAATTATAAAAAATATAATTGCCAGTATACTGCGGTGCGGCGTGGAGCGAATCCTTACAGCAATTCAGTGTAAGGCGAAACCTTTTTAGTAAAATTGTGTGTATCTGTGGAGGAGGAAAAACTCAGAATCTGTGTGTATATACAAAATGTTACGTATACGCATCAGTGAATCGTGCTTCTGGTTCTGTTCTGTTTCTGGTTTGTCCTTTTTGTTGATGGTAGAAAATTACTTTTCGGGAGTAGGTGAGGTGCATGTGGTCTTCCCAGGATGACCTTTACATTTTTTTTCGGATAAACCACTGTGCCCACTGTGGCACTTTGATCTACACAAATAATTCCACACACACATATCGTATCCAGTAGGCAGGGTCTAGTTTTGTTGTAGTTTTGTTCATGTTTTCGCCTTGTTCGCATACAAAATTTCTTGAATTATTTTCTAATTTGCAAATCAATTCTTGCAGAGCTACCCTTGTGCTAAAACAAGCCAACGTCACCCGGAGAAAGGAACAAGTAAAAGTCGACGACAACGACGACGACGACCAATTTCTATTTCACTGAAGGATATTGGACAGAAAAAACTCCCAAAATCGATCTAATAATGCATAAGATGGCAGCACCCACTGGAGCAGCCCAGCTGGAGGCACCACTGTCGGCGCCAAAGTACGGGACACTGATCCCGAATCGCATATTTGTCGGCGGCATTAGGTATTATAATCCACACCCTAACACGATCCATGTAACTACAATTTTCTCTTTTCCTTTCAACCTCCAGTGGTGATACTACAGAATCGGAGCTGTGTCGAGTCTTCTCAGCCTATGGCAACGTCAAGTCGACTAAGATTATTGTGGATCGAGCTGGTGTTAGCAAGGGCTATGGCTTTGTCACATTCGAAACGGAGCAAGAGGCTCAACGTCTACAAACTGAGGTAAGTTTTACAATTCTCGTCCACATAAAACAAAAAAAAAATCGAATTATAATTTCATTCTTGTTGAAATGCCACACCATGGGCTAATATATAACAATTTGTTGTAATTCTCATCCCATATAGGGCCCAAACAAATATAAACTCCTCTTCTTGATTCATAAATGTGTGTAGTGTGCCTACGATATAAACTCCTCTCAAATATCTCCAACACTCTCAGGGAAGATTTTGTTTTGTTTGTTCAGTTTACCAATTTTATTTTTATTCTGATTTTTATTGAATTCCTTAAAACAAATGAAAAGTTGTTGAAAATACGTTTCTTTATTTTGAGAAATTGAAACTTTGTTCGATTGGATTGGATTCAGTGTTTTTCAATTGATTTGGCGTTTTCGTTTGGTTCTGGATTTCGTTTAGTTTTTTTTTGTTTTCTTGTTTTCTACAATTTACTATATTCCTTGTGATCTTGGTTCGAGTTGGTGATTCAAAGTTTCGCACTTTATGCTGCAAGTTTATTATTATTATTACATATATATTTCTCTTGTGTTGTGTTTTATTGCTGTAAGATAAACATTTTGTTTTTGTTAATCATTTTGTATACCTACTTCCTACGTACATGATGTATACTCATTCCCATGTGGAAAAGACGAAGACAAATTAAAACAAAGTTAATTAGATGTAAATAAATTATTTTTCTGTTGCAGTGTATCTAGATAGAAAGCATTGACCAAAATGTAGAAATGTAGTCGCGTGGGACTTGTTGTTTTTCTATAAAGTGTGGACTAGTTATTATTATGATTTCTGTTGTTATTTTTTTCACTTCAGTTTTTATTGAACCCAACGCTTTAGTGCATTTCGCTAGTTAGCTCGATTTATTTTTTAATGCAGGCCTGCAACACGTGGGTCACACGATTGTGACATCATTTTGTGAATTTTTGATATTCATATCTTAAGTTAAGTCTAACAAAGGAAAGGAAAATGAATGAAGCTAGTAACTCTGGTCTAGATTTCTGCAAAAGAAATCATAAAATACAAAATAGTTTATTTTTAATAAAATCCAAGTATCTTTAGAGATTACTTTTGTTCACGCTCATTGCGTGAATTGAATTGCTATTGAATGCGAAAAATCGGACAAGTAGTAGGTAGCTAGAGAGTGACTTGAATTGTTGTACGTTTAAGTTGCAGAGGCATTTTGTAACTATAAATCAGGTCATCGGGTCATGAATAACAATTCTCCTTTGGCCTAAAGCGACCTTTTTTAAAATGTATGATAGCGAACGCAGCTTGTGGTGGAAGGTTAAATTCATCTGTACACATATGGCACAGAATATTAGCAAAAACAATAACATTACCTATTCACGACTTGTGAAATGTTGTGTTGTAACAGTGTCGAAACGTTTCGTGTACACGAGAAAGTAAATAATGACAACCCATACAATGATCCACCACGTTTTTCAGCTGGGCTTACATGCAGAATGAACTTATCACATATATTGCTGCAACAATGGTGTTTATTTTGCAGCTGAATTCAATAATTTGCTGGTATCCTCAAAAATTGGTGCCACTATTATTTTCACCACACTGAGGGCCTTTATATTCCTCACCAAATGTGAGGTTCTGTAAATTTAATTATTGTACGACGGTATATCTACATCTCGCAACCCGAATTTTATGCTTCCAAATAAAGTTCGTCATCACTTTCTATAACAGCTAAACAGTAAAACAATTTTCCAACCCGTGGTCTTGGTATTTTTGCAGTCGTACGTTCGACCAGCGATAAAAGCCAAATATAAATATTTACCACAGAGTACAAACTCGTTGACGTACGCCTCCCACTTTCACACAGCCAACGTGGTGCTGTGCTTTCACCCCACCTTCTGACGACAAGGGGTTGATATTGAAGAAAAGTGAACACAAATATTTTGTCCGAATTTTCAAGCGCATGATTCAAATTAAAGAAGGAACCAAACGGAAAATGTAAAACAGAATCGAATGTTTTCCTTACGGAATGTGTGCCAATGTGAACAAGTTCAATGACATCACTCTTGCTCTATTGATGAGCTTATTGACGGATTTTTGATTTTATATTTGCACTGGTATGCATTTGAATCACAATTATATCGAAATGGAGGCTAATCTTAAGTGCCAGCCCTTTACGAGTTTTAAATGTTTGGGATAGAACGTTTTATTATTTGTAACGCACGATTGGTTTCTCCAAGCCCCCAACTCCAACTGTAATAATTGTATCACCGCGGCTAGGTCATTTAGCTGGAAATTAAAATGATGCCAGCTAGCCGAGTTAAGTTAAGCGTGAAATAACAATTATCTGGTAGCATTAGGGGAGTTTCGCGACCATTCAATACTTCTTATTTGGTTTTACACGGTTGGCTACATTCCATTCCATGTATAGGGCATTCGATTTGCAGCTGAGGAACAGTCCATTGAGCTAAGTTTCGCCGTTTATGGGCTATTGCGCTGAGTAAAAACTGAAATCAGTTGCATTGCGCGCGGTGTTAAATTTAATCAACTAAGTTATAGAGCTGAAATTTAGGTGGGATTAAAACGCATTTAAGAACTCAGCTGAGGAAGTCGTGTTTGTTGTTGTTAAGTGTTTCTTGTTGAAACAAAAATAAAAGGGTTAAGGACGTTACTCGAAGGTCACTCCCAGGAAGCACTTAAAAGCATTCGTTGGTGGGTAGTTTATTAAATACCGTGGTGCTATCATGTGTACGAGTATATGTATAGGTTCATTCCATTGTGAGTGATCGCAGTCACTGTCAAGTGCCAATTGTTCAGGTCCACGGTTAATAGTCATTGAACTAGGGTTTTCGCGAGTCCGCAACACATCCATATGGTCATGGTTGTATGGTTAAACTCATTTATTGGTCATTTGCATTAAAGGCAACACATCTGTTGATTTATTCTGAAAATTCTATTGTCTAATGGACGACTTGCAATAAGTGACCACAGAGCATCATCAAGAACCCTTAGTTTATAATCCGCGATACTAATAATTATTTTTAGTGTAAAGCCTACATTTTTAGAAATCACAATGGCGAAATTTTCCATACAAAATTGCATATTGTGACCTACAAAATATTTAGTGTGAAGGTTAAAAATGATTATTAGTAGGGCCCAATGCCAATTTTATTTTATTTAAACTCAATGCATAGGTTCACTTCGAAGCATGATTGTTGTTCGCTGGCCAAAGATAACTCGTGCCTTCATGCATATACATAGCTCCGATTGAGATTTACGAAAACAGTCCAAATCATCGTTGTCACTTGGCTGCCAATAACTCTCAGTAACAGGAGTGCTGCTTAGAAGCTAATGCTACCGCCTAGACAGAACCCATTCCATATATTTTCATTTTTTAATGCAGCATAAATAGCTAAGCTTTGAAACCGCTTCAAATACAGTAGTCCCTCGATAATGTGAACTTATTAATACAAGGTGTTTTCGGATTTTAGAGGGATTCACATTACTGTAACTTTATTTCAGTACTTCCTAAGCTGATTGAAACGATTTTCAAATTTATTAAAAACAACACAAAATGATTTTTTTAAAGCACAGTTTAAATGTTTATTAATTTAGAAGAAAAACGAAAATCGCACGCAAAACGAGCAAGAGAAACGAGAGAAATATAAAAACTTTTACAAAAAAATTCACATTTTAGAGGTTGAAAATTTCGGAAGTTCACATTATGACAATGTAAAGTTTTGCCGATTCACATTTTAGAGAAATTCACATTATCGGTAATTCACATTATCGAGGGACTACTGTAGTAAAGAGAAATATTATTGAACTCCATTACCCTTCTGTACGGTATGGATGAATTGCTCGAATTACATCTGTATAGCCTCATTGGACAGTGGAAAGAAAACAAAGTTTTAATTGATTTAGTATTATTTTTCTGTAAAAATTTGTCAACTTTTCCAATCTAACAAACAATGTACTATAATCAAATGAAAACACTGTTTATAGTTTTGCTTACACATTTTGTATACACACAGTTCTTGTCTTTTGTTTTTTTTTTTTTTTTCGTTTACATTATTCCATGAGCACTTTATTTTCTCTATTTAAAAAAAAAAAATACTTAAATAAGTGAAAAGCTTTCAACACTTCGTTCTATCGTTCTCGTTCCGTTTTTCAATACGCTTCCATAGTATGAATATAATAAAGTATCCGTAAAACCCAGAATGTGTTCACCTAATGAGGTTATACAGCACCAGTATTAGAAATAGGATATTTTCTAAATCTCATTTTCGTTTTCTGTCCTCACGCACCAAATAAATCAGTTGTTTTCGTTTTATAAGAAAAAAAAAAGTCCGAAATTCCGTTTGGTTTCCTTAGTTCGATTTGTTCACACAAGGTCTCTTAGTTTCGTATTGGAAAATTGTTATAAATAAGTTTTTACATTTTTTCTGTCGTTGATTTAACTGATGTACTTTTTCATATTGTTTTTTTTTCATTTGAATTTATAAAGCTTCTTTTTAACTTTGATATTGAATATAATATAAATATTTTTTGAAAGAAAGTTCCACCAGTTTGTTTGTTACGAACGCTATAGCATTTTGATTGTTTGACACATCGTTAGTGGTTTGCAGTGGCAGAGATTTAATAAATGATTTACTTTGTGTTTTCTTCTCCCAACAACAGGGTGAAAGTGTCGTGCTCAGGGATCGAAAGCTTAATATCGCTCCAGCTATCAAGAAGCAAGTAAGTCTCATGCTTGTTTGTAACTAAACATTTCATTTCAATTCGCTGACGTTTGTTTTTATTTCAGTCAATTGTCGCAACGAACGGTGCTGTTTACTATACTACAACACCACCAGCTCCTATAAGCAATATGCCGATTGATCAGTTTGCTGCAGCGGTCTATCCACCAGGTATTATACAATAAACACACAAAATTTCCTTTCAATTTGACTTGGTGACTCTTAACAAAAGTTACTGATTTTCCAGCAGCTGGTGTGCCAACTTTATACCCACCTTCAATGCAATATCAACCATTCTATCAGTACTACAGCGTGCCAATGGTAAGTCCTTAGTCAGCCTTTAAAAAATAAAAAATTTGCACTGTCAAGTGGTGGTAATTGTGGTGTCAATAGAACTCGCTCCCTTTTTTTAAAAAAAATTCATTCAATTTTCTCAAGTTTCTCAAGTGGAGGTAGTGCAAACGGACTACCGCCGCCCCGATGTCGTTTGATAAATTAAATTGCGCCCAGATGGGATGCTTTTTGTTGTTTTTAATTTGGTTGCATAATTATTATGCAATTACTACTTCAATGTAAGTGGTGACGAGGTAGAGAGAGAATTGTCGATGGGTTCCTTTCTTCTTTTTCCATCATCTAAAGCAAACAAAAAAAAAAAAAAACAATACAAGCATTGTTGGTTTCAACCCAACATTTCTAACTAGATTGCTTTTGAATACAGATTCGTAATGAATAGATTTCGTGTGCACAATTAAAGGATAAATAGTTCATATCAGAGTCACTCCCATGCGTATCACTTTGCTTACTGGCGCTATAGTGCGGGGTCCTCTCCAGTCCAATCAGGCTCAGCAGGATCTATTTATGCCGTTTCCTTTTAACTACGTCCTAATCGCTTGACAGCTTGTTATAATTCTCCTCTTCACACTTTCTTCTCCAAACTATACGGGGAGCATTTTTCGCTCCCTTTGAACAGGGTTCGTGGTTCTGTCATACTACGTCAGAATAATTCATCGACAAGTTCTTTGCTTGATCTGTAGACAAAGTCATTCAATGCCTCAGAATTATATTTGTCACTTGTGACGGCCCTAAAATTGACGTTCAAGGTTCCCTTACATAAATTATATAATAAAAATCAAATTTTTCTTTACAGAATGTACCCACCATCTGGCCCCAAAACTATCAAGGTAATTGAGAAATCCAGAATTAGCAGCATGAAACAACTTAATTTATGATTTGTAAGAGTTAATTTAATTTTCTGTTAGAATTTATTTAATATCTTATTTCCCCTCTGCAATATAATGCCCCATGTGCATTGCAACATCCTTAACTAATTCTCTCCACTTCGATTTGTGTATTTTAGGCATTTATCCATGTTAATTTCGAGGACAAACAATAATACAATTTACAAAAAAAAAAATAAGTCATCATCATTCACAAATCAAATGAAAACAAACAAAAAAAATATATATGAAAAACAAAACTTTGTTGTGGGTATATTCAGGCTACACCAAAGATAGTTTTTTTTTTTTTTGTTGCTTAAACGTGAAACAGGAGAATATAAAAGTAAATATATATATATAAATTATTAGGAACTCATTCACAACATACTGAGTTGAGATATATAAATGTAATATAATAATTAACATATATAGAGAGAAACTAACAGAGGTTAAGCAGACAACAAAATAACGAACATAATTCATAGTATTTATTAAAATAACAAAACATAGATATATATATATATTAAAGTAAAGCGTATATACATATATTAAACAAAAACTAAAATATGTACGAACCTAAAGAAAAACATAAAGATGAAGACATAGTTAATTATAAACTAATATAGATAAGAAAATTATTATATAAAAACAAAATGAGAACGCATCACACAACATACAGTAGTAGGAAAGATAATAGTGTACTAAACAAAAACAAAACAAAAAAATAAAAAACTAGAGAAAAATAACGAAAAATTATAAGCAATATAATAACAAATGGAAACATAAACTCAATAACCATATATAGATGAAAAGATAATTTATAGTATTAGCAGCAGCATTGGAAGTAAAAACAAGTATTGAATGCGCAAAACGAAATTCAACAAAAATCAAAAAGACAACAAAATTTTGTTATACACCTTAATTTTAAATGTTAATTTATTAGTTAACGATGAATGCTAGAAGACGTGCGAAGTGCATGAGAATGTGTTGTACTAACTACCGACAGGCGAATCTTATATTAACCCAAGAGAACACACAGCAAATGCTCTCGATTGATTAATATTAATTCAGAAAATGAAAAAAAAAAATAAATATATATATATATATTGATATTATTTATTAATAATTAGTGAATATATTTAAATATGCCGTGCATTTCTTTTGAGATGTACATTTTTTACTCAACAAAAATATATATATATATATAATATATAACATATTATACATGGTATGCATAATTAAGTCATTCTCAAAACAAAAAAAAAAAACAAAAACTCTAATGAAAGAACAAACAAATATTTATTCGCAGAATATTAACAAAGAACGCAACAAAAAAAAAAATAAAAACAGTCAGCAGAGAGTATTCGAGGTGGAAAAGTTATTTGTTGTTCAAAATTGTGAACTTCACACACACACACAAATATAAAATGAAAGAAAGAAAGAACAAACGAAAGTAGAGAGGAGAAAAACAATTCAAGCAATAAAATGCATAAACATTATTATTATATTTATTTTAATTTATGGTATTGTTCCCATTATGCAGTGCATAATGCGAAACATACAATTCGTGATATTTTAAAATATAAATTTTTAGAACATACAAATTTAAATAATATTAAAAATGAAAACAAAAAATGAACAAAAACAAAAGAAAACATGAGAAAAACAAAACAACACTAGACTTGTTTGACATGAGAAATTGAAACTATTAATAATTATTTACCTATATATTATTTATTTAAATAAGAAGACACTTTGAACATTTAAAATAACATTAAATAAATTAATATATATATTATATTAAATACATGTATACATATAAACATAATATTATAGCATATACATATATGTCGCATAGTTTAATAATTTGCTAAACTGAATTACTGTTAATGTTTTTTTTTTTATTTAATTTTTTTTTTTTTTTTGTTTTGTGGAGAAAATCATATATACATACATATTTATTTAATTTATCACAAGAAGACAGACAATATATTATTTAGTCTTAACTATTGTTGTTTATTAAAAGAGAGAACAGGAAAATACAAAGTATCACTGTTAGTTTGCACATCGCCCGCCCTCCTATTAAAGTCTTTATTCATTTTTTCCTTAGTAAAAATCTATTCAAAGATACAAAATTATATGTAATTCTAATTCATAGACATTGGTTATAAATAAAACAAATGTACACGTAATATTTATTTACATATTGTATAAAAAAAAAAGAAAAGAAAAAGAAATTCAATACACAAAATAACGAGTTTACACTTTATACACAAAGAGTAACAAATATTGTGAACGTTTTAGTTTTATGTTTCTCTTACGATGACAATAAGAATTCGTTTATATTTTTTATTTATTTTTTGCTTCTCTTGTCAACGTTTGGAACACCCGAGCGAAACTGCACAAGAGGAGACACAATCGAACGTAAAAGCAATATCAAGTTGAATTTATTTTAAACGTGATCTATTTGAATAGAATTTGATAGTCATTACTTGTAGGTTTTGAATTTAACTGAACCCGGAGGCTAAATTAGCAGTGGTGTTTGTGATTGGATGGTGTTTTTTGTTCTTTGAAAGGACACAAAAGATGTCCGATTAGAAGATTTTCAGTCGTTGGTTTTGGCAAATTCCGTGCGTAAATGTGTGTGGCTAAAGTTAAAATGTATTTTCGATGGAGTTTTTGAATCACTTCTTTGTTACGTTACTATGGAAATTATTTACTTGAAGCAAACTTTTCAAGTCATTTTTACCGGCGAGAGGTGCTTCGTTCAGCAATATTTTTCAACTGTCCTTATGAATTAATAAATGTAAATTACGCTATGCCTTGGGTGCAGACATCGCAGACTTTATTGTCCATACCAAACCAGTTCTCGATGCAGTAATTTTGTACATCAAATTTGCAGAAGCTTATAACATTATATACAACACACAATTGACGCAAATAATCTCATCTTACTGGTGATCGAACTATTTTTAATACGGTGGACATGGCGCTTCCGTTTCCAAAATAATCCATGTATTGGTAAAATGTGAAAATTGAATTATATTGGTGCTGGCAGTTGACTTGCGTAAAATAGGTAGATAGACTGCACCGATTTGTTGGTACTTCTTGAATAGATTGTGACTTGGAATCGTGAAGCGAAATTCTATTTCCGAATCGTCTGAAGAGCATTTCTTTTTTGTAGAAAAAAAAACACCTCCCTTGCTATTTGTACTTTAGAACTTTAAATTTTCATATTTCCGTGCCGCTTTCCTTTCCAACATTCCCAACTCATTCCTACACACTGCCCGATGAAGGCAGCTCCTATATGTTATGTGCCTATTCATTGGCAGATACTCGAAATATAAATTTGTTATGCTACTTGCTGAAAGGCACTGCTGCATCTTAAAAAAAAAAGTGGACACTGAGCATAAGGAGCCAGAAACGCAATGCTGCGTTTCTGTTTCATCAATTTAAACTGTGTTGTCTGTTCGACAGATTGAATCAATTTGAGTACTTAATGCGCATCAGTAATACCTCGCGTATAGTATAAAAGATCTCTCAATTTTAGACAGTTTTATTTGACCTAACTTTCAAATGTGCGGCACTAGCTCAAAATTATATCAGCTAATTATTATGTATATTTGTACATCTTATTCAGATCTAGCAATGGGCTTCTGACTGATTTAATCGTTACCGATGCGCTTATACTCTTGCGTATCTACTTTGGTTCATAATATTCCCTAATGACCTTTTTATGGAACTACGTATAAAATTGTTGTCAAATGAACGTTGTTAAAAAACAATGCCGGTATATCTCCGATCCGGAACACTCTCGCCAAAAATGTAGACTACTGCAAAGAGTCGCATCAGTCTTCGAATGCCAACAATACCGATACGCTACACAACTGCTAAAACACGAGTGCATACTCCTAAAAACCCATTTCTTCTAACTGGTCTATTCACACCTTCCATATAGGCATTCACTGCTATTTTTCTCCGAAAATAAAAACGGATTTTTCAGTGACCTATGTATCTAACGCCCTAGTCCTAGTATGTCTACAGTCTACACATATTTGTCTTCATAATTTCATTTAATTCAATTAATTATTTATTTTACTTTTCCGTTTAAGGTTTAAATTATTGCGAAAGCGACTTAAACCAAAATATTTCCGCTCAAATTTTGTAAAAAAAAAAAAAAACCGCGCAACAAAAACCAAAAACATCGGAAGCAAAGAAAAACAATATTAAAAAAGCCGACGGATGAATAATTCATAAAGAAATAAGAAAAACAAAACGAATTTCAAAATGAACTGCCATTAGTTTGAAACACAAAAAAAAAACACCTTTTGGAAATGCGAAGCAAAGTAAAACACTCAATTCGTATTTAATTTATGAACATGAAGCAATGGGCGACATTACTATATATATGCATGAATTATTTATTTTTAAATGCATATAGGGTTTACTTTGTCGCATTAATATATAATATTTATAATCATTAAATATTTTTTTTTATCCTGTGTTTTTGTCATGTCTCCCTGAATTTTATTTGCACATACACCATACCCACAAAAAAACAAACCTAAATCAAATTCTAATATTAAAGCAAAAGAAAACATAGAATATTCTCAAAGAATAAACTAAAACAAACAATAAGTTGTAGTATAAAATAAAAGAAAAAATATGCGGTTGTGTCAAATTAGATAATATATAAAAGAATAATTAATAAATAATGCAACTAATACTAGGTATGTAATCTACTTAATTATTATTATAATTATTATATATATATACTTGTAAAATGTAATACAAAAAAAAATAAAACATTTGTGTGTTGAAATATATAAAAAAAATAACAAAACAAACTTCTCTAGCGAAAAAAAACAAAAAATATATATATACATTAAAAAATATTGTTATTCATAAATATATTACAAAGAAAAAACCAACAAAATAATAATAAAAGATATGCAATTGTTAATATGAATGCAAATTACTTTTCCGAGTTTTCAAAAACAAAAAATATACAAAATCGGATTGGCAATGTGATTTGCATTTGTATCCAACAACTTTGCAAGTAAATTTATTATTACAAAAAAAAACCTGAGATATATTTACAAATGTATTTAAATATATATATATATACTAAATGAAATATACAGTGTTATTTTATTATAAAAACACAAATCTGAAAAATGTGATGAAATATCTTTTTGACATTAATTCTTGTTGTCACACACATTATTGTAAAAACAAAAAAAAAACCATACAAAATAATTAAAGAAAGAAAATCTTTGTAGAAATCTTAAAAAAAAATAAATACATACCTATTGTATCAAGCCGAGTACATATAAATTTAAATAAATATATACAAAAGAAATATTATGAATGGAAGAAATATATAAGTGTACACAATAATTGCGCAACGAAAATAACAAACGTAGCATAAACTAAAGAAACCAACAAAATAAGTATCTCTTAAAACAAAAACTCACAATTATCACAAATCAAGAGGAAATATTTATTTTTTCTTTTGTTATTTTTATTCAAAATTGATTTTTTTTATCGTTGGCATTGAGGTACATGCAAGGTTTTCGCGAAGATGTACGTTTTTTAGAACTGTGCGCACTAATTTAAGGGACGGTTTTTGGAAGATATTCACCTTGGGAATACTCGTAGACGCCTGATTTTTCGCTGCGACCAATATTTTAATTCGTTTTTAGGTCGTTTAGTAAGTGACTTTTTGATCAAGCGATTTGAAAGTACTTATTTATCGCTGGAGTAAAAGTTAATCGTCTACAACAAGTAAGGAAAAGTGGTGATAAGTAAATGTAATGGACCCCATTGGGCGCTATTCTTAAAAAGAATAACAACAATTAAAATGTGTTAGACTTAATGACTACTCACAACTTTTGATTGTTTGGTTTCAACGATGATGTTTCTTTCCGTCATCAATTTCCAAGACAATGCAAATTTAATTTGCCCATATGTCTTATTTAATCCTTAATTTCAGGGCGTGTTGCATCATTTCTACGAAAGAGTGCAGTCTAAGAAATAAGAACATCAAATGTCCTAACCCAGTCGCACATTTCATTTTTGAAAACTAGGTTTTATTTTTCGTCTTCACAAATATTACTAGATCAGTCAAGCGGCCGTATTCCTTTCCGTAGCTGTCGAATATTTCTCGTGGTATACTGAAAGAGTGTGAAAAAAACGCGAACTCGTAAAATATTTAGAGAAAAGGTTTGTAAGGTTAATGGCTATAATTTTCGCGCAGTATTTAAAATATTATTGCCAAAGGTCATGAAAAGTGACCAAAGCAGACTTTATATTAGGCCATGATCTGTATAGATCATTGACTTTTCAAAGGTCAACATGATGAATATGAATAATAAAAAAGGCCTTATATAAAAAGTCTGCTTTATATACTTGGTGAGTTTTTTTTGCTAGTTCTACTTCGCGATCCTTTTCTAGTCATATAAAAAAGGACCTTTAAATCCTGAGATATCCCTTTTCTCGTTAATTGGATAGTGTATTTGAACAATTTGTGAATATCGACAGCTTTTTCACTCAACCTTCATTTACAAATTGTTCTACCAAATATGCACCTACTTTATTTGGGACTTGCGTTAAACACAATTTTGACTTCCTTTAGTCCGAAATTCTCTGCATAAACTGAACGCCAACGATGATTGAAAATATTTTATTTCCTCATCAGTGGCCCAAAGGCCTTTCATATTAGAAAAAAAGTAACTTACACCACGTACACACTACTAACTAAAACAAAACATTCACATTACAACATAAATAACATAATAGCATAACAAATTAGTAATTAATAAAAATTCATTATAAATGGCCCGCCCTCTTAAACATACATTAAACAAACAAAACTACATAATATAATAATACCAGAAATTACTCAATTTAAATGTGTATTTTAAACAAATCTTTATATTTACTTACAAATACATTTGATATTCAGCATATTACTAAAAGAAAACTAAAAATAACAAACGATAAATTAATTAGTTGTAGTCAATTAAAACTCTAAAGCAGTAACTATAAAAAAAAAAAGAAAAACAAAACAACAAACATGCACAATGTATATAATATATATATATATGAACAAATTGTTTTTCCTAATTTTTGTTAAGTTTGTAACGATCCCCTTTCCAGATTATTTTTCAAGACCCGACTTTTTCAGGCAGATTTCTTTATTTATCTTTATACCATTGATAAATGTTTTTCTTCTACTTTCAATGGTTGTTATTACAATGACATAATTTGTATTTTCTTTTAGAATTTCAATAAATAACAAATTGCGGTGCAACCCTTCACAACACAACCCAAGCCACAACACTTACTTTTTTGTATACTTTGTATAATTATTTACAAAAAGATAACAAAACAGAAACTAAACAACATACAGCTCAAATTTTTCTTTTTTCAATTTCTTAATAACATATAGTTAAGGGAAGGCAAGGAATGATAAAAAAAGCCACCGATTTGTTACTTAAGATTAATCACTAAACGTACTAAAAATAAATATGTAATACGTCAGAGGATAAAAGTTAAAAGAACACAATAATTTTCTTCTGGATTGTGTGGAATGCGGTTGATAATAAAGAAGTAAATAAATAAAATACATATATACCTAACGATCATAGCAAAAAAATAAATAAAACAAAAGCAAGGAATAAAGTAAAACAAGAAATACAAAAAAAAAAAAAAATTATATACTATACTAGAGTGCATAATATATTTTTGTTGTTATATACAAAAGACTATTTTTAGTGTGTAATTTCAATTTTCAATTATACAAGTTTCACTTAAGTTAATTATTTGACAATACCTAATTTAAAGTACGAACGACATTATTAATAAAAAGAAAAAAGAAAAATATAAAACCAACAACTTTCTCAAAGATAAATTTAACAAAGTAAAAGCGATTTTAAGACGAAGTAAAATAAAAGTGAATAGCAAAGAAATATAAAATTTTAAAAACTTTAAACATACATGCAAATGTGTAGAGTGCTGCATTAAATAGTAAAACAAAAATGGTTTCAACGGAAAATTGTTGAGTATTTTTTAGTCAAAATAAAAACAAACGAAAAAAAAAACACATGGAAATTTTTAAAAAAAAAGACAAAATTTGTTAATATGTATACACACACATATATAGTATATAAATATATGATATTGATTATTGTCTTTATTATTGAATTGACAAGTAATTTAAATTAAAACCGTAGATTATTTAGATATATGAGCATTTATAAATGTTAAACAAACCTGCATACAACATGAATGTGGATTCACGCCCCCCGCCCCCTAAATCGGAACTTTTGGAACGGTCAAATTCAAGGACATGCAAATTTTTTGGATGGTAAATTGTATGGCTAAGCGAAGGAATGCCCAATTGAATTTGTTTTTGTTTCTGTTTATATAAATACGTATACAAATATTATCTATAACTTTTTTATTTTAATGTAGGTTTTCAATGTGAAATTGAATAGTATTTGTGAAAAAAGTACTGTTGGTTGTGTAGCTTGTGACAGAAGACAGGAACGATCGTATGATGATTTGTAGGAAATTGGAATCACAATTTGTTTTTAATTTTCATAAATATGGGTATACATTCATTATTTTGTTTTCAGTTGGTATAGCACCTCGTCATGCGTGCTAGGTATCAGTTTGATCACACACTTGACTAGAAGTTTAACAAGATTCTGTGCATTCTAAGTAAAGTGATGAATTTGTGCTATTGTGCTTATTATTGAATATACAGTCTTCCATGTTCCGTGGCGTACTCTATCAACGTTTTCATGCTTAATGTTGCCAAAACGGTGCTAAATGGGCGAACGAAAATCCCTATACGTTATACGCGCAGAGTTCATAGTCAATCTGATTCTTTTTATCGAAACTGACTTTAACAGTTGCGGCACTTGCTACCGATGTAAACAACAAAAGCCATTCAAAAGTTAACGCAAATGTTATTTGTGTAAAGTGTTTCTATATTTCGATGAACATGCAGAGAAGACATACAACCAGACAAGCAACTAAAGGCTTCATGGAACTCCTCTATACTTTTGTATGTCTGTCATCCAAATGTGTACAATAAATTCAAGCGAATTGCTTGTGAATTTTCAGAATTTAATTTACGAATTTCAGGTGAAAAAGCTCTTTTATTGCATACGGATACAGCACATTCAAATGTGAGGGGGGCTTTGCATGCATTTTAGATGCAGACAAAACTAATGCCATCTTTCAGCACTTTTGACTTTCAAGTTGTGTAGTAAAAGAGCCTGAAAATATATACTTTAGTTTTATTTTTTTCTCAAATACCCTCCCCATTAGACTACTTATGTCCACTTAACATTTTCTAAAATAAAAAAACTAAAAATTTATTAAACGTCCACCGTCGCAAGCCACACAACAATTTCCGCTCCTTAAAATAAAAACCCACCCATCAACCAAACTTAAGTTCCACCCCTTAATGATTCGCTACACTATATAGAAAATTTTTTATAAAAAATACGAGTAAAAGCAAGTTGATAAGGAAATAATTGATTTCTAAAATTTTAAAAGTTTCTTTTCCCAGAACAAAAATTTGAATAAGGTTCAAATGAGAAAAAATATACATTTTTTAATAAATATTTTTATTCCTTATGTGCCTACTATGTGTACGGTAAGAGTTTGACTTATTCTTTCTGAATTGTTACATGAACAAATAAAAAAAAATGTAAAACCAACAAAATCACGGATAAATTGTGAGAACTAAGTGCAATTTAATTGCGTTTCATTTTTGCAGTAGTGAATCATTAAATAAACAAAGTAAAAGAAACGTACATATTTAAAAATATAAACAAATGACTACAACCTCTGTTGAATCAACGATGATATCACGAAGAAGAAGGCAACGAAACTTTTTTTTTAAAAACAAAAAAAAAAAATCATTCAACATTTTCTTTTTGGTACTTTAACTTGCTGAGGCTATTTACGGATCATAGGTGAATTTGTTACAAATACAATAAAGGAACCTTGTATGATTTATCCCTAGAAACTGTTTCTTATTGGTATGTATAGAATCCATTCAATAACAAAGGTCGTATACGTTATAATTTGCTTAGCTTTTTTCGTAAAACAGAAGAAAAAAAAACTGTACACATAACTATGTAACAAAAAGTAATATATTACTAAAATAGAATAAACAAATGGTGCAAAAACATTGAAAAAAATAAAATATATATTATTAGTATTGTAAGCAAACAAAAATATTGTTATCAACAAAATAAAATAAACAAAAAACCTAGCGAAAATTATTTTTTAGAATATGAATTGATTTAAAACTTAGCACAGTAGACGAAAACAATAATACAATGAAAGCGAGAATATAATTATTTAAATTGGTCTAAGTAGCATTGAAAAACAAAACAAAAAAATTATGAAACATATTTCCTCTCTCAATCTAAATGTATAATTATATCCAAAATATCCACAGCAAATATTTTTAGTATTAAACAAACATAGAAAACAAAAAAAAAATCCTTTGAAAAATCATCTAATTGTATCTGAAATTTAAAATTATATTAGCGACTAATAATTCAAGACAAGTGAACGGCGAACGAAGTTTTCGTATAACTAAACTGCATTTGCTGCAAATCCTCTTCCATTATAATTATAAACATATAAGTATTAAATGGTTTAAAAAACACATATTTCCGTACTAATAAATATCTTTTTCTTAAAAACCAAACTCAATCATAACGTTTAGCCAATAAAAAACCAAAACAAAACGAATATCAAAATACAAAGAAAAACCTTACTTTTGGAGTACAAGAAATGAATAGAACACTAGAATACCATTTCTCTTAGATTATTATCTTATCCCATGCAATAACAAAGTTCAAATGAAAATCTTTATTTTTATCCAAATAAAACAAATAGAAGTGTCTATATAAATTGAATTCAATCTGTCTGAATGGTAAACATTTTTTAAAACATTTTTAATCTATGTATTATAAATTGATCTCTACTGTGTTCTAAACAAAAAATCAAAATCAAATAAAATACATATTAATATGGTAAACAAATAAATAAAATATCTATACTAATAAAACACTCTCACACGCAATACACAACTTAAAGTAAAGAAAACAAAAAAAAAAAAACTAAATCATAAACATCTTAACAATATTGTTCTTTTTTTCTCTTTTGAGAATTAAAACTCTGAGAAATACAGCATAATAAGTGAAATACAAAAATGGATTATTTATTATTACTGTATATTGTATAATGGTGAACATCTAAAACAAAATAAAAAAATATATATACACATATATAAAGTATGTGGTTATTGATGATCCAAAAAAGTAAAACAAGAGCATAACTTAACTTGTATACATAATAATTGCAATATAATATTACAAGGACAAAGCCGACTCTGTATATTAACAGTATATTGGAGGAGTTATTTTTTAGGAATGGCCATGATGTTTAGACTATGGAAAGAAAAGGCATCTATATATAAATATATAAATACCGACAAAAGAAAAAAATATTAACAATGTGTAACGTATGTAAAACCCTAAGAAAAAAGTAAAAGAACACATAAAAGGCTGTAATTTTAAGTGAGGTAAATAAATTAAAGTAATAAATAAATTAAACCTAGAAGTAATTGTAACCATAAAATATAAATATAAGAAAAATAAAGTGTAAATGAAATGGATGTGCTGGTGTTTTTTTTTTATTTTGAGATGAAAGGTAAAGTGAGCCAGCAAAATATGCATTATCGCAGAAAATGGCATCACTTGTAAGGTAAAGTTTACTTTTATGTGGTTTTCGGTTTAGCTTCTTCAGATTTGCTCTCAGATTTCAGATTTCGTGTGTCTAATGGAACATAAAAACGTCACTTGCTCTTTTTTGTGTTGATATTCGTGCGATTTGAATATGTGTAGCCCTCGACACTTTTTTAATAGTTTTGCATTCACTGGCTAAACTTTATATTAAAGCGTTCTAATTTTGCGCCCAGATTGATTTCTAAACATTTGTACATAAATAATTAACGCAAATAGATCTACCCGATGCAATGCATTTCTTTGCAGTTGAAAAACGTTTCAAGAAAACGCAAACAAACTCCACTATTTGTCAAACTCAAACGTACTTTTGTATTGTTAAATCTGAGAAAAAAAAATCGAGTAGTGGAAACACGTAACTTGATACAATCGAGCTCTGGCAGCACTTAATTTTTTCCAATCGAGGATAGGTTATCGATTTAGACAAATTAGGTGTTGCCAGAGCTCGATTGTATCGACTGAACTCGATTGTATCAAGTTACGTGCTTCCACCCCAGATTCGCAAAAGTGCTCTGAAATCTGAAAAAGATTGTTTTTTTTTTTGTACCAAACGAACATAAAAATTGCTCTGAGAGCAAAAAAAGTGCTCTGAGAGTTCCCAATCGAATACCACATTAAAGTGTGATTCTGCGTTATTGACAGTGTTTCATTGACTTGACTCCACTCACAAACGTCGAGCAGTAACCTATGGGTACTGGCAGTTCCAAGTTCAAAGAAATCGAAGAATCTTGGGATCGGAACAACCACCTTTCGTGGAATGCGGCATATCAGAAATTCTCTTTAAATACTCGATTCACTTTCAATTTCTCAATTCACTTTTACTTTCGATACGCATCGTAGAACTTGCCAAGGAGACTTCCTTATCGACATGTATTTTCAATTCAAAGCTGGTCGGTAAGTTCATTGTTTTGTATAAAATAACAGCATAACCGCAAATATTTTTTGTTGGTATGCCAAGTTTAACATTCGTTAAAATGTATTAGATTTACCGACTGCTGAATGTATTCTACGATGCCAAGTATTGAATTCGTCTGAAACATTCCCCTCGGCGGATTCTACGGTTGAGGCGAACGTTGACTGTTGACCTGTTGCAACACCTAAACCCAGGCTTTGAATGACAGCTAGGATCTTCCAATTTTGTCTCTACTAAAGGTTCCCTGTAAAATTACTGGAACTGTTCAACGTCGCATTAAGCGGTTACAATAAAAATGTATTTCATAGTAAAATCAATTGTTTTAATATTTTTTGTAACATACAATACTAAGATAAAAATATCTTGAGCATGATAAACTATGTAGCGAATGGCTTATACACCAATAAACTTAAATATTTTATATGTACATTGTACGATGACTAGGATATCACGATAACTCGGCAGCGGCAAATTCACAACACTTCTTCATGGCGATTTCGAGTTTCTCCTCAAACACGGAAAATACTTTCTTGCCTTTCATGTTGCACACTTCGTCCAAGTTCTGACCCTTGGACAGAGATAGTTGAGCATCAAAGACAGCAGCAAACAATTGCAACCATTTTTGTGCGGTAAATGTAGTTGTTATGAATTTCTAAACAAAAACAAGCAAGATAAATCGGTTTTACTCATCGTGAATGCATATACTCACTTGTGGCACGCAACATCTTGCCTTGACAATCCCATCACACATGCTGACAACTAGTATGGGACGATCGGGGCAAAGTTTGGTTGCTTTCTGAAGAGCAACTTCTTCGAAAAGCGCCGAACTTGACAGGTAGTGAACGATGAAGGGGTGCTTTTCGATTGGTCTCTCCTGGAGTAGGTTCTTCATTTCATCCTCAACGAATGCCCTGCAAAAATATAAATTAGCGGGAGCTTTTCAGAAGAGCTCACACCACATACTTAAGGGAAGTTCGAGCGGTTTTCTTTAGCTGCTTGAGGATGTCATTGATTCGATCTAATATATCAACACGGAACACATATGGCAGGACAATGTCGGTGTGAAGGATATTGTTACGAATCTTTTGCAGTTCGATTTCCGTTGTATACAGCCTATCGGTGTTAGTCTTGTAGTCCTTCTCGAGGCGGTTGACCCGCACTTCAATTTGTTCTGCAAGGTTTAAGGCCTGCCAGTACAGAAAAACAGCTTAGAAGCAGCACTTATTTATAAATGGAAAACCTACATCACTTGCCACTTGACCAGCTACAGCAGTGAAGGCATACCTAGCACGATTCGTCTGTTTGAGATTGGTTATGACAAAATGATCCAGTTCACTTGTATTAAGGACATGCGTTCCGCAACACAGCTCATTTGATATGAAGTCCAGATTCTTGTTTTCGATCGTGAGTATGCGTAGACCTGTTTCAGGATATATCTCTCCGGGAATGAGGGTAACATTGGACTGGCCAACAACATCCGATGCGTTAACAACAGAGATCTGTGTCGAGATTCCCGATTGGACAACATTTCTGAAAGAAGAGTACATGTCATATGGGGTATAAAAGCACCCGAAGCACCATTACCTGATTAACTGCTGGACTTCTTGGACCTCCGCTTTTGTGATTCGTTTACCAATGATCCCCAGCTCAAGCTTGCAATTTTCACTAGACACTGAGCTGGTGACCTGGTATGTGACCTTTTTGTACAGAGATCGCACAGCTCCATTAAGAAGATGGGTAGCTGCCCACACAAAAATATAATGTAAGATCATTCAAAGAAATCAAGCCAAACTACCTACCAGTATGATGGCAAGTATTCCTTGTACGATGCTCTGCATCGACTCTCAACGTCACCTTGTCGCCAACGTTAAGTGTTCCTCCTGAGTCCGAATTTTCGAAGCTTCCCACATGCACCACACAATTGTTCATGCAGAAAACTTTCTGGATCTGAAATTGCATTCCTTGTGCGTCGATGTAGCCCTTATCGGCTTGTTGACCGCCAGCTTCATGGTAAAAGTTGGTTTTATCTGTAATCACGCTGAATAATCCCTTACTGCCAGCAGCAATGTGAAATGATTCCACTTCTTGATCGTTTCGGAGAATCCCAAGCACCTGTGCATCCACAGTTTTTACCTCGTACAGGCGGGAATTAGGATCGAACATGTAGTTATACCTGGCACTGTTATCAGTGGCCGCACACCGCGTTGTGAGCTTCGTCAGAGCCTCATTTATTCGTCGCCTAGTACCACTATCAGCACTTAATGTTTTCGATCTTACTTTCGCACTGACAACCTCCTGCCTATATCCCTCCTCATCTAGCTTCATTCCCTCCAGTTCGGCCAGTTTGTGAAATGAGTCCTCGGCCAAACCAAAAGTGTCAGTCAATTTGTACAGAAACTTTCCCGGAATGATTCCACCAGTAAATGTCGACTTTAGAGCTTGAAGATCTTTAAAGGCTGGCACAAATCCCGGGAATTCCATTAAATCCACGTCCTGCAGTGCAGGGTATTGATGAAGAACCTCAGCAAATGCCTTTGATGAGCTGCTGCGCACAGTTTTGAACACATCCTGTTCGTGTGCGATTATTTCGAGAACGTCGCTGAGCTTCGCATTCATTTCGGGATAAGCTGCGCCTAGAGTGTCGACCACAACGGGTATGAGCGACGACAGGAGATTAGGATTTTTGAAAATTGTTTCTGATGTTAAAATAGCTTTGCGCAGAACACGTCTTAGCTTTTGACTATTAAAATTAAAAGACCTTTCAATTGAATCACTTTGAGAAGAATGTGCCTACATACTTTTGATCTGGAAGCATACCATCGGATACACATGCTGTTACCATTCGCGAATGATCGGCCAGTATTCTGTAGCCCGTGTCCAAGGATTGCTTTTCTGTTGCTGTTTCAAACAAACCAACATATGGAGGTACCTTGCAAAGCTACAAGAAAAATACTGCTGACTCTTGATAGTTTTGGAAGAATATTAAACAAACCCTCTGTGTTGTTTCAAAAATTGGTGCAAACAAATCAGTGTCGTAGTTTGATGATCTGTTTTGCAGAATGGCTGTCAGCCGTTCGAATCCCATTCCAGTATCCACGTGTTGCTCGGGTAACTGCTCAATGGTGCCATCTTCAGACCTAGAAAAGATGTTCTAATATCAAAGGAGGAATTTTCTACTGAGTATAAAAAAACATTAATCCTGTACTGATTAGAGGTGTTGCTAGGTCGCTGAACGCTTAAAATACGAGTAGCAAAATGTTGATTCAAACGATAGACAGATGCCAATCCCGAATAAGGCAAAAAGAGTCATAAGGTAAAACTCTCCAAATATAGCTGTGAAACTTAGATATTGTTTCTTCTTACCTATTGTACTGTATAAATACAATATTCCATAGTTCGGTCAAGTCTGGTCTTCCAGTATTTACCAGTTTTGCCCGATCTGCTGATGACGACAGCCCCGGCTTGTGATCAATGTGAATTTCAGTGCAGGGACCACACGGTCCAGTTGTACCCATTTCCCAAAAGTTGTCCTTAGATCCAAATGGAAGGATTCTCTCAGAGGGAAACCTGAAAAATACGTTCCTTATTATTCCATAACCAACACATCCTATTGAAACATACCCCAAACTACGCCATATATCGAAGCATTCCACATCAGCTGGTAATCCCAGTGCCTTATCCCCCGCGAAGTACGTAACATACAATCGTGATGTATCTATTCCATACGGACCCTTGAGCAGTTCTAATGCCATTTTACATGCTTCCCTCTAAATAAGAAGCTGTAAACCATAATTTACGTTCTTATACTATGCACTTACCTTAAAGTAATCACCAAATGACCAATTACCTAACATTTCAAAGAATGTATGATGGTACCCATCCTGTCCCACGACAGAGAGATCGTTGTGCTTGCCACCCACACGAACGCACTTTTGTGAGTTAGCAACTCGTTTACTAGGCGGAACAGTCTTTCCAAGGAATACAGATTTGAACTGGAATTGAGTGGAATGATAATGGATGCTGAATTGCACCGGCTCAAGAATAAATTACCTGATTCATCCCAGCGTTGACAAATGCAACGGTAGGATCACAGAAAGGAATCACTGGACTTGATCTAACGAACTGGTGACCATTGTTTTCTACAAAGTATTCGAGGAACGTCTTCCTTATTTCCGTCGAGGAGAGGACCTTGTTCAATTTACGTGAGGACGAGTACATTCTAATAAGATTTAATGGGTTTTTCCTCAGTAACATGCCCAAGAGCACCCGAAATTTATTTTTGCCAATTTTCTGCCGGTTTTGGAGAATAATTTGACACTGACAGTTTTGTTGTGTGCGTTTAGGCTATAAAATTACCTGTTTATAGCTCTGTTTGTCCTAGATGAGGCCGATTTCAAAAAATAAGAGTTGGTTGGTTCCTAAAGTCGGTAGTTTTGCGTGGAGTCGGATAATCCGCAGGTAAATGATCGGTTTAAATGTAAACTATTTAGTAAATTTTTCCATTCGGTTCAAGTTTCGCACATTGCAACCCATAGGACTCATGCCTTTTCACATTCTCATCTAAAAATATTAAGTTGAACGAGGTGAACGTTCTATGCTGAAATTAATTCATTGGAGTATTCTCAATGTTATTCATAGCTTAAGAATATGGAAATGAAGATCAATGCAATAAAAAAAATACTTTTTTTGTGTTATTTGAAACCATTGATGGCAAATATGTAATGGAAAGGTTCTAAATTATATTATAAATTCAATATCAGTGGCTTAAATAAACCCCAATGATTTCAAATGAGTACTGCCATAGTTTTCATCCCAATCCAAAATAGAAAAGTACACCTACTTACCTATGTAAAACAAAAAACAATTGCCAATGCTACCAATCCATGTGAGATTGCTTATTATTTTCGAAATGCCATTTCTGAACAACTTTTTGACATATCGTTGTCGCCTGGAAAAACAAATGGCGTTTGTAGATAAACTGACGCTTTTTTGTGGAAAATTTGTAATTCGTCCTAATTGTTGTAAATGTGAATAGAATCATTATTGAATTTTAAGTATTTTATCAGCGAGTATTAAAATAGAGTAAGTTTGTTTCAAATTTGTAAAAACTCAGCCCAAAAATGTTAGCAAGAAGAGGCGGCAAACGAATACGTATGGATGATCCTCCACCTGATTATGAAGATGAGCGGTAAAAAGCGAAGATAAATATTTTTGTTTTAAAATTGTTATCGGTTTTTGCTCTAGTGAACCTCTAAACGAGAGTATCTCTGATGGGGTGGAAGGTGAAAGCCCTACAAAGCGTATGACCCGCCTTCGTGCTCGAGGCGGTGTACGAGACAAACCACCGATCATCGACGACGACGAAGACGATTTCTTTGCTCCAGTTGTAAGGAAACGTAAACAAGCGGTGCCCCGAAAGCCTCCCACAGAAAAACGTGAACGTGTGGAACGAGTTCGAAGGGAGGATGTCGACAAAGAGCAGGAACGTATCGACAAGGAGCGTGATGTTACCACAGATGAGTCGAGTCTTTACTATATCGTTCGACATTCGAAAGCTGCCATAGCAGTAAGTACTTATACCCTAGCCAAAGCAGAAATGGGATGTCAATGAAATCATTTCAGAGTATTGTCGATGATTGGATTGAAAACTATAAACAAAACCGCGATAAGGCCCTAATAGCCCTAATGCAGTTCTTTATCAATGCGAGCGGATGTAAGGGAAGAATCGCAGAAGATATGCCGCACCCCATGGAACACACGGCTGTTATTCGTAAGATGACAGAAGAATTTGATGAGGTTTGTTTGATAGACTTACGGCATTAAGCATGTGATTTACGGAATTGTGATTTAGGAAAGTGGAGAGTATCCCCTGATAATGCCGGGAGCACAATGGAAGAAATTTAAAATGAATTTCTGCGACTTTGTGCAGACATTAGTGAAGCAGTGCCAGTATTCGATTATCTATGACCAATTCCTGATGGACAACGTTATTTCCCTCCTCACTGGATTGTCTGATTCTCAAGTTCGCGCATTTCGTCACACCGCAACATTAGCTGGTGAGTTTAAATAAAATCCCAGTCCGGCTGTATCTGATTTCTACCTTGCACTTGTTTTAGCAATGAAATTGATGACAGCTTTGGTTGACGTAGCTCTGTTGGTGTCCTCTAATTTCGAAAATGCTGCCAAGCAGTACGAGGCAGAAAGGGTTAAGGTAGGCTTTCCTGCGCTGTGAGCTGTTTCTATTCTTATTCATTCTGTATTCTGTAGACCAGAGACCGAAGAGCTAACGACCGCCTGGAGTCGCTGATGACCAAACGCGCAGAACTTGAGGAAAACATGGATGAAATCAAGAACATGCTTACGTATATGTTTAAGTCGGTGTTTGTTCATCGATACAGGTAAGTTATTTGAACATAGACTCAGCAATTTGTATTAACGGGTGTCTCCCTCAAAACAGAGACACACTCCCCGACATCAGAGCGATATGCATGTCCGAGATAGGCGTTTGGATGGACAACTATTCGCAGAACTTTTTGGACGATTCCTATCTAAAGTACATCGGTTGGACCTTGCACGACAAAGTGGGAGAAGTGCGTCTACGCTGCCTGCAGGCTCTTCTGCCCCTTTACGAAAGAGACACACTGAAAGGCAAACTAGAGTTGTTCACATCAAAATTTAAGGACCGCATTGTGGCCATGACTTTGGATAAGGAGTTCGATGTCGCCGTTCATGCTGTCAAGCTTGTCATAAGTATTCTCAAAATCCACCCAGACATACTTTCCGACAAGGACTGTGAAATTGTCTATGAGCTGGTCTACTCCTCACATCGAGGCGTAGCCCAGGCTGCTGCCGAATTTTTGAATGTTCGTCTATTTCACCTAACACCGGACATGGAGGAGGTGAAGACTAAACGCGGCAAGGTGCGTCTGCCCAATACACCCCTCATTCGTGACTTGGTGCAATTCTTTATCGAATCTGAGCTCCACGAACATGGCGCCTATTTGGTAGACTCGTTCATTGATAACAACACGATGGTCAAAGACTGGGAGTGTATGACGGATTTGTTGCTAGAAGAACCAGGGCCCAACGAAGAGCAGTTGGACAACAAACAGGAGTCGACACTCATTGAGATAATGGTCAGTAGTGTCAAACAATCGGCAACAGGCGAAGCGCCAGTAGGACGTGCAAGCAATCGCAAAATCACCCTGAACGTTAAGGAAGTCAAAGCTATACAGGATGAGAAGACAAAGCTCACCGAACACTTTATTGTTACGCTGCCGCCAATGCTGGAGAAGTACCAAGCAGACAGTGAGAAACTGACCAATCTGCTGTCGATTCCTCAGTACTTTGAGCTGGACATATACACTACATCCAGGCAAGAGTCAAATCTGCAGGCACTGCTCGACAAAATGGCACAAATCATGTCCAAGCACACAGATCGGGATGTTTTGGAGACTTGCGCAAAGACATTGGAATATCTCTGCTCGGAGGGGAGCGCCACATACACAAGATGTGACGTGGCTCGTTCAAATATCATAGACAATGCAGTGAACAAGTACAAGGACGCCATCGATCGATGGCGGAATCTTATTGCGGGTAAGTGAGACGCACATCCGACACGAGAAGTGCCTCTATAAGACGTTCTTCTTTTAGGTGAAGAGCTGCCGAACCCTGATGAAATCTACAAAATAATCATATCACTCAAAGTGGTGTCCATATTGTATTCGTGTCACAATTTGAATCCGTGGAGTCTGTTTGACTCTCTCTACCAGGACATCGAAGAGAGCCAGTCGAAAGAGAACCCAGAACGTGGTCTGCCAAACGAGGCGCTGGTCTATTGTATTGAAGCATGCTACTTTTCGTTAACTTGGGGCCTGTACTATCTGGAAAATCAGTGTGAAAGCTCCAGTGTGGCAAGTGGATGTGAAGGATTGCGCACGAACTTGCACAAGTATATGAATGCTTGTTTTGAGCTGACACGTGATGGACCGACACAGCAGATTCAGGAGTCGGTAAGTGAAGCGCCTTCTGCCGTATGTGGAAAACCTCATTGTTAATTTGTTCTGCCTGTCGAATCAATTTGTAGGCATATCAATCAGTGTGCGACCTTCTCATTACATTCTCCGATCAACTTTCTACCAATGAAAATGAACACATACGAATCCTGGAGTATAAACCCGCCCTGGATGAGCAGTTGATATTGAACAACTTCGTCCAGCACTATGTCTTTTCACTGAAACAAGAAGGTAAACCTAGGTCCTCCGCATATCTCCATTATGTTCACAATTACCTCCACAGAGACCCAAGATGAGACGTGCATTGAGGAGCTGCACAAAAAGCGAAACTTCTTGGCTTCCTACTGCAAACTGATTGTTTACAACATCATCTTCACAAAGAGTGCCGCCGGATTGTTTAAACATTACGTTAGGGTAAGTGCAACAGACTTGTCCAAAATCTACGTTAACATCCCCACTTTCCAGTACTACAACGAATATGGCGACATTATCAAAGCTACACTGGGCAAGGCGAGGGAAATCAACAAAGTTAACTTCTCACTCACTCTCCTGCTGAGTTTAGTGGCCGTCTTCAAGGACATTCAACAGCAATCCGACAATGGCGTGATTTCAAAATCATCACACGACTTCATTGAACTGAAGGAGTTGGCCAAGCGATTTGCTCTGACTTTTGGTTTCGATGCAATAAAGAATCGTGAGCCAGTCATTGCTCTGCATAGAGCTGGTATTCTCTTTGCTGTAAAAGAAATTCCAGACGATCCATCGGCAGCGCCAACATGGATCTTGTTCTTGGAAATTCTCAATGAGTTCAATAACAAACTACTGAAGCAGGACAAGAAAGTTGTTTTGAATTTCCTGGATCGGCGAATATCACCCGGAATGCCATCTAGTAAGGCCGACGAATGGCAACCTTTGGTGCTGTACAGGAATTCGTTGCTTCATGGTGAAACAGATCAGGCGCCGGTTGCGGCTAAGAAAACATACCATAGAAAACGTCGAGACCATGGTGAGATTGGAAAGCATAGCTCGCTGGATTTTGCAATTAACTTGGTTGTACAATTTCAGATGACGACGACGAGGAGGACTACGATGATGACCATAACGATCCGGACTTTAGGGGCTGAGTTAGGGTTCAAATAAAATAAAATAGTGTGTTGTTCCCTATTTGAATAAAAATTCAATTGGTAGTATATCCCACCGGATAGATCCGAAATGGGAGTTCACTGATTTTTTTATTGAAAGGAATGTAGCCAAAGTTTTTTGGAAACGAAACTGTCGAAAAAAAATGAGCCAGTAAGAATAAACCCTGCTGACCACGCAATGCTTTTGATTGCTTCGGTGGACTGATTTTGTTTTCTTTTTACCGCCTTTCACCGTGGCACAGCAACGTTCCGAGTTCAATGTTGAAATGGATTTAGTTGTGATATGTCAAGTGTGACTGAACCCGACTAAGAGGTTGCAAGCAAGAGTGCAATTTTTTGTGGAAATGTTCAAACTCGATATCTTTGTTCAAGTTGGAGTAAGAATTGGTAATATGGACAAATCTAAGAAAGTAAGTATGTAACTATCATTTTCTCTTTGTATCACATACCAAACATGCCTGGTAGAGAATTTGTCATAGTAGGTATAATGTAAAGCGAGAATCATAAACAAATTGCATGGAATCAATGCAGTTCAAGCCAGTGCGTGCGCGATTATTGCAGGTGTTGTTACTTAATTTGAGAGTACATATTTCGGTTTATTTTTACAACATACTTCAGGCGGTTTCAAGTTGTCTATTTATGGTCAAAAATCTTGCAACGAAACAGAAAGCATAGATTAACCATACCATAGTCTATGACCGAAAGCTAATTACCTACCTATATTTTTGAAATATTTCTGTACTGTACCTGAACGCAGCGAAAGCATTCAACAAACAACACAAAACAAACATGTAAAACGGCTGATCACTGACATTTCATTTTGCTTTCGTGAGGTGACTAGGTTTAGTGCACATAACCTAGCAGAAAAGGCGAAAACGAAAACGTAAGCAAAATCGTCACGGCGTCTGACCAGTCGTCAAGTTTTGCTTTGACACATTCGTTCCGGTTTCCCATATAAATTAGTGGACAAATCCGAAGTTCCAGTTTATATAGGTCTTTAAAGTTTGTTTATATTGCTAAGAAAGTACTCGTGTGTTTATAGATTAAGACTGTTTAAAACTATTCAAAAGTATATGCACAATTTTCCTTAAATATTGTTTTAAACTACAAAGTCTGCACTATTGATTTTCTTTCTCATCAACCGTTCCATTCCCAGTGTCTTTTCTTGATCGCAGTCATATTTTTTTCTCGGAACTGCTATAATATGTGTTATTTTTTTTATTTAGTTTTACATTTTTTTAAACCAAAATAAGGCTGAGCCAAAGTAAATTGTAGTTATGAGTATACTAGTTCAAGTGATACGCTTAGCGAAGTTCGATTCTGTAGTTCTTCATCAGCGCACATACCGGTGGAGGTCCTATGCAACATTGGTTGGTGATACATCAAGAAAAAATCGAAACACGTGTGCTCTTTCTCCATCCACCTTTAATGCTTATTCGATACCGTTTAAAATTACATCATACAACTTGCAGAGACATTTGAAAGCATGACTGTGCACTGCACAAGGACTCAGTAGACATTTAATAAGAATTACGTTTTCATTTCTTCTGTGTAGTTTACCCAATTCTAACCTGCTTTCGATTAGACCGACAAAATTAACACAACTTATCTGTTTTCAGACATCTAAAATGAAGAAGGAGAAGCAAAAGAACGCTGCAGTGAGTGGCTCTGGATCCCAAATAAAGGAGCTGAATCCCTGGCCAGCATACATTGAAGAAAGAAACCAATTTTGGGAGAAATGTAAAAAGCAGTACGCCGAAGATTTGGCAGCCAAACCAAGGGTCGCCGTGAAGGTAACTTTGCCCGATGGCAAAGAAGTGGAAGCAAAGGCCTGGGAGTCAACTCCATATGATGTGGCAAGGGGCATTAGCCAAGGTTTAGCGGACAATACAGTAATTGCCAAGGTAAATGGAGTGCTTTGGGACTTGGATCGTGTTTTGGAAGGCGACTGCACACTGCAGCTGTTGAAGTTCGACGACCCGGAGGCGCAGGCCGTTTTCTGGCACAGTTCCGCCCACATTGTCGGTGAAGCTATGGAGCGAGTATACGGAGGTCATCTATGTTACGGCCCGCCAATCGAGAATGGTTTCTATTACGATATGTTCATCGAAGGTGATGGTATCTCCACCAACGACTATCCCGTCATGGAGAACCTGGTAAAGCAGATCGTCAAGGAGAAGCAGCCTTTCGAGCGGTTGGAGATGAAAAAGTCCGACTTGTTGGAGATGTTCAAGTACAATGAGTTCAAGGTGCGTATTCTCAACGAGAAAGTCGACACAGAAACTACAACAGTATACAAGTGCGGGCCACTTATCGATTTGTGTCGTGGTCCCCATGTCCGGAACACAGGAAAGGTGAAGGCACTGAAAATCACCAAGAACTCGTCCACATACTGGGAGGGTAAATCTGACGCCGAGACACTTCAGCGGGTATATGGTATTTCATTCCCCGACAACAAGCAACTTAAGGAATGGGAGAAGATCCAAGAAGAAGCAGCCAAGAGGGATCACAGGAAGATTGGCAGAGAACAGGAATTGTTCTTCTTCCACGAACTTTCTCCGGGTTCGTGCTTTTTCCAACCACGCGGCGCCCACATCTACAACACTCTTATGGCCCTCATGAAGAAGGAGTACCGAAAGCGTGGTTTTCAAGAGGTGATCTCGCCCAACATCTATAATTCCAAACTCTGGCAAACATCTGGCCACTGGGAGCATTACGCCGAAAACATGTTCTCATTCGAGTCGGAGAAGGAGACTTTCGCCTTGAAGCCAATGAATTGCCCTGGTCATTGTTTGATCTTCGACACACGAAACCGCTCATGGAGGGAACTTCCTCTCCGCATGGCTGACTTCGGTGTACTTCATCGCAATGAGCTGTCGGGTGCTCTCACAGGCTTAACTCGAGTTCGTCGCTTCCAGCAAGATGACGCGCACATCTTCTGCGCGCCAGAGCAGATCAAGGGCGAAATGAAGGGAGCTCTTGATTTCCTAAGAAGCATTTACACTATCTTTGGCTTTTCTTTCAATTTGGTGTTGTCCACGCGGCCAGAAAAGTACCTCGGCGAGCTACAACAGTGGGATGAAGCCGAAAAGGCACTCGCTGAGTCCCTTGACGAATTTGGCCTGCCATGGAAAGAGAATCCCGGTGATGGTGCCTTCTACGGACCAAAGATTGACATCACCATTCATGATGCATTGAAGAGGGCACATCAGTGCGCTACTATCCAACTGGATTTCCAGTTGCCGATTCGTTTCAACCTAAACTACGTCGCAGAGTCTGGTGAGAAGAAGCGGCCCGTCATCATTCATAGAGCCATTCTCGGTTCAGTTGAACGGATGATTGCTATCCTCACAGAGAACTATGCCGGCAAATGGCCATTCTGGCTATCGCCCCGGCAAGTTATGGTCGTTCCGGTTGGTCCCAATTTCGATGAATATGCTCAATCGGTGCGAGAACAACTGCACAATGCTGGATTTATGGTCGAGGCTGATCTGGACGCTGGTGACACCATGAACAAGAAGATTCGCAATGCTCAATTGGCACAGTTCAACTTTATCCTTGTCGTTGGCGAAAAGGAACGCTCATCGGGCACAGCCAATGTCCGCACACGCGACAACAAAGTCCATGGTGAGGTGTCCATCAGTGACCTAATCATCAAGTTGACGAAAATTCGCGACGAATTCATCCCGAACGAGGATAATTTTTAAAAATGCATTTTAAATGTGAACTCAAATTTTAATATTCTTAATAAATTATTATCGTAAAGCTTCAAAGTCCTATGAGATTGTACACTATTGACACGAAGTGTTTTATTGATTTTTTTTAAGTTACATGGCAAAGGGCTATTATTCATGAGAGAATTCAGTGGAAACTGCGTTGCGTAGAAATTACGTTATTACTCAGAAATAGACGACGGCGTATGGTAGTATTCTTGTTATCTATTGTTTGTTCTATCGCGCAAGAGACTGTAATCATGATTTGATTGAAAAAAAAATGCGGAATAAACTATCGTAGGTCATAGCCTGAAATGAATAGTTGATGGGAGCAATATTGAACGAGGATCTGGGTACAGCCAAACATGGGCAAGGTGGCTGAATTCCAAAACGTCAAAAAATGCGCATAGTGAATGCACACTGCATTTCTGATGCACGAATGCTTTTGCATTTTACTTACGACTCAGGCCATCAATTAATTTTATTTGGCGTTTCAAACTGAAATGTCAAATATCATTTGCATCATAATCATTATCATTACCGATGCTCTGTTTGCTTTTGTTTGCGCAGTTGATGCGTTCACAATGCGCTTTGGAAAAGTAGGTTTGCATTTTTTTCATATCTGTTTTGCGTTTTGTAATTGCAGTAGCATTTTTGATTTCCTGGAGATATACATGTTTGTAATTGTGTTGCTATCAGAAAAACTAGACAATTATTGATGTGACGAATTATTTCAATTTGGAGAAATTTATTAAATGTATTTGGCAAACTATACACGCCAATCAAATATCGATACGTGCGGATTCGATACTCGTGATCTCTTCAGCGTACCAAGCAACATTTTTCCAATTTAAAAATCAAACAACTGTTGTAAATCCAAATTTTATTTCTTATAAGCTAATAGAAAAACTCAAGTCTAAGCGTGTCACATTTTGGTAAACAAAATAATAAAAATTCAATCACAATTGGAAAACAAATACATCTTCATTGGCAGACCCTTTACATCCACTGTCTCTTCTATGCAGTCGTTTGCATCTTTTGAGTCTGAACTTTCCACATCAAATATTTTACAATTTCCGTTCTTTTCCAAGTCCGCCTTATGTTTATCTATAACTTGCCTAAGACACTCGTCCTTTGTTGAATAGTAAATTGTTGCCATATCATTTGGGTAATATCCTCCCTTTTTCTTCAGACTTCTTATCCGATTGGCGAGCTCCTTGACTGTACCCTCCTCATAGAAGAAGAGGCGCTTGTTCATCTTTATAACCACGATGAGGTCTTTCTCATTTGCGAGAGTGCAGTTGACTTCTGTTTCCTTCTCGATTCGGTAAGTTATTTCAACGTCATTCAAAGGAATTTCATGCTCCAGAATGTTTACAGCTGCCACCTGAATTAAAGACTCAATCTCCCCATCATTGAGATCACGCACAGCTGCGGTGGTTTTTGTATCTCGACTGAATGTTGATGTAGATTTTAGGTCTGCTTCGTAAACAGCACCAAACTCCTGGCGATCCTTTGAAACGCGTATATACTGAGCGTTGACGAGCTTTCTGATGTTTTTATTTAACAATTTAATGTCGTCTAGGAAATCGTTGCAGTAATGGATAACAACAACTTCATTTATTTGATACTGAATAGGAACAATATGACGAGTTCGAAGGCCTCGCACCATTTTCACCACCCTTTGCATTCGAGCAACTTTCATCTCTATCTTGGGATTGATCAGATTTAAATTGGGCGAAATAAATAGAGCTTCATGTATTGATTCGTGACGAAGCCAGGAAACTATATGCCGCCGTTGGAATTGGTAAATATATTCGGTAATAAATGGAGCAAAAGGTGCCAAAACAAGAGTCACCCTGTAAATCACGTTAAATAGAATGCTTGCGATGGGAGAACATTGATCCGGTGATATAGGTTTGCGAATAGGAATGAACCACTCCTCAACTTGTTGAATCAAGTCGAACACTCTCGGTAAAATAGTATGCGGGCGATATTCTTTCATTTCATTGTCATACAACTGTAGAAGTGATTCTGCCCTCGATAGGATCCAATGGTCCATGGTGTTTCCAACATTAAACCTCTCTGTTATGTAGCCATAATTGGTCCAATCGGGACTATCAAGTATGCCGTTGCAGTGATGGAAAATTCTGTAAAGTGGTTCAATTACATTTTTTGAAATGTTTCGTACTCCTTCCTCTTGTACAGTAAAATCTCCGCAGTCAGCTTTGGAGAGGAGATAGATTCGCAGGGCATCTGCTCCATACTTTTCTATAAGTCGCATGGGATCGTTGTGATTGTGCTTTCGTTTAGAGACTTTTGATCCATCAGGTTCCTGTAATAATCCGGTGGCATGAACATTGCGAAACGCTGGCTGAGATAGAGCCGTTGAGAGCACTAGCACAGTGTAAAACCATCCTTGCGTTTGATCACGGCCTTCAGCAACAAAATCCGCTTCTGTCTCTGATGATTGATTAAGAACGAATGGCATTGCCCCAGATTCGAACCAGCAGTCAAACACTTCAGGAACTCTACGGAGTGGAGGGTTGCCAGGAGTTCGTGAGGGAATCACCATCCAATCTATACATTCCTTGTGCAAATCGGTTATATTCGTTTTACCTGTTGAAGAAACAAAAATAGAAAATGTGTAACTTGCTCGAACTTATGTGATGACATTATAATCTCGAACTGAAAAGCCTACCGCCTCAGCAGCGGAAATTCCAACACAGCTAGTAATAAAATCTCCGAAAACCTTACCTGTGAGCTTTTTGAGTTCTTCGATACTTCCGACGCAAATGACTTCATCGCCGGAGGCCGATGACCAAATAGGAATCGGAGTGCCCCACGATCGCGTCCGGCCGATAGCCCAATCTTCTTTTAAGTTATCCTTTAGCTTCTCATTAATATCGTTATCTGGAATCCAGTTGACTTTGGAAATGTTGTTTACTACGTCTGCAGCTATTGCCTTCACTCGGATGAACCACGACTCAACCTGTTTCTTGATAAGTGGAGTATCAGACCGGCTACAATAAGGCTTTTTGTATGTCACTTCTTTCACATTAAGCACTTGTCGGCGTTCTTTCAACGAGTCAACCGGATTTTCACCAAGTGGTGTGATTCCTGTGCCAATGTCGTCGGAAAGACAACTATCTATGAGAATTCGAAAATCCTTACTCACTGCAACGTTGTTGAACAAAGGTTCATACTGCAGGCAGTGCAATGATTTTCCTTTAAATTCCTCTAAGACAGTATATTCCCTGGGATTTTTAAACACAAACTGCAAGCAGTTCTTTGCCAAAATGTACACTTTCTCGCCCACCGCAACTTTTAAGTAAACAGCATCAGGATTGACGCACATTACTGAGTTCGGGTACAGCGTCCAAGGGCTCGTCGTCCATATTAGCAGCTTTTCATCTGAATCCACAATATTAACAATAATTGTCATGCCATTCTCTGTGATATCCTTACAGTTCTGCCGCGCTTCAAAATCGGACAGATGTGTGAAGCAAGCAGTTGAATATGGCATAATTTTAGCGTCCCGGTACACCAAACCCTTGTCAAAAAGCTGTTTGAACACTTTCCATACACCTTCCATGTACTCGGTGTCCATCGTCCTGTATTCCTCTGTGAAATCCACCCAGTTTGCAACTCGTTCAAATACATTTTTCCACTCATCCGAATGTCGTTGCACAAAGTTACGACACTCCTGATTGTATGTAGCTAATCCCATTTGCTGGATATCACAAGTCGTTCTGATATCAAGTTTCTTGTCGACTTCATGCTCCACAGGAAGACCATGACAGTCCCAGCCGAATCTGCTTTCAACACGAAGATTCTTTTGATGGCCGTAGCGCGTAAACACATCCTTGACAACACCATTGAAGATATGCCCCGCATGTGGGAAACCGGTTGGAAACACTGGTCCACTATGGAATGACAATTTTCCACTGTTTTTCTCCTGTCGGGATTTGCGAATGTTTTTAAAGATCTGTTGCTTCCACCAGAGTTTGATGATTTTTTTCTCCTCTGACTGGCTGTCGTAAAAGTCGGGCAAAGTGATGGTGTTTTTATATCTGCTCATAATCAGGTTAAGTACTTCCGCGATATCCACTTATAATACTGTGAAGATAAATACGATTTTTAGAGCAATTTATATTAATTTTCTTTCATGAATCTTGAAATACATATTTTGTACTTGAGTTTGTTTTGACGATTTTCAGTTTGTGGTGAAATATGTGAAAGCCATCTAGTGGGGAGTGAATAAGCATTGATAGTTTGTGTGTTGCCGTCTTCCAGTGCAAGTACTTTTAGAGAAAAGTTAAAACTGTGTGATTTTTATTTTTTGTGTAGCTGATTTTTAAGTGCAGAAAACTGAGAACATTACAGGTTTAACAAATACTGATAATAAGGACAGCCGTTTTGCTATGTTTTATTTGTGTACTTTAAAAAAAAAACTACTCTGGCGCTGGCCATAATATTTCTGTGGCAACAAGGAAAAACAGCATAAGTCATTTTTATTCATTTTTCAGGAGCGCAGTTTAAAGGTCTGACTTTCAGTGGGTAAATGATTTATGGGTTTTTTCCTGATCCATAACACAGCAACCATAAGAGATATTTTGAATGAAAAATTGGCATACAGAATAGGGTACTGTGCATCCGATCGTAACATTAACTCAATTTTGACATAAGTCGACTTATGTCGTATTTCCTTGTTGCCACAGATTTATTCGTATTCTGCTAACTTCGCGTTTTCGGAAAGAATATTTCGTTTGCCAGCAAGTTTCTTTCAGAAACCAAATCGATACACGTTTTATGTAGAATAGTAGTTGACGGCGCAAAGAATCTCGATGAAAGATTATGCAATAAATGCTTCACAAACAGCTTACCTCATGTCTTTAAGATTGCCTTGACTATGACTATGGTTTTAATGATACTTGCCTATTGTCAAAATGTAAAAATGGGTGGTGGGGAGCTAATAAACGAATTATAACCGTCGCAGGTGTATGAATGTTCTACTTTTAATAGATGTAGGTAGTTTAATACTCAATGTTCGTATTACAAAGTTTAGTTAAAAAATGCATGTTGGTGAGTACCCAGAGCATCTGACCTAAGATATTTCATCAACTTTACCAGAATATCCTTACGAAGAGAATTGCTTCCTTCAAATCAATTACCACTGAGCAGAGCAACCAAGTGTAAACACATACCCACGTGCCACGTGCATACCTACCAACACAACACTTTAGCCCAACAATGCATATTGTATTTCAATCGATTTTCCCTGAAACTAAAACTTTTCCAATCCATTCCGTAAAGGGGCTTCTTTTAAGAAACACTGACCAGCCAGGCCCAAATTGAATTTTCTACAACTGCCCTTAATCAAACACAATGGCCGCTATTACTTCCTAAGACGTTAGATGAGTGTACTATCACACTCCATAACTGTATATACATACTATATACCTTCTGAGCTCAAGACTGAAGAGTTCCGACAAGTGTGCAGCAAACAGGAAGACCATTAAAAGGACCATCCCATTTCCTCGCATGTGTATCGAATTTTTATCCGATGCGGAGGACAAGGTTTCAGAACCACCACCAGTTTGTAATCCTTCATGGTTGAAATATCATCTTCGTTTTAGAGGATACGGAAGAGCGCATTACCCCATTAAGCTATTGGGTAGAATTGCACCCTCGGAAATTACTTGTAAGTGCGGCCATTAGAAAGGATGGGCATTGTTCGGGCAAAAGTGCGTTGAATGACCCAATGATTACTACATAAATGAGCTCAAGATACTAAACACTCATCTGATATGTCCTGATCGTTGACCAAAGTCCTATTTCATGCGACACTATTCCAGAAAGCCAACACGCACGGATTCCACAAAAACCTTCCAAATAGTCACAATTCACAACTCACAATCATAAATTGAATTTCAATTGACAAAATTTGCAAAAGCCATTGAAAAATGGAATTTGACCCATTCCATTGGAATGAAATATTGGCGAAATTAAATGATTCTGGTGAACGAGCTCCTCTGCTCTAAGTGGAGTGGAATTTCGTAGTCGAACGAATAATTTTATTTCCTCGCAGTCTTTTGCGAATGGCTTCTTGATGAATGAATTAGGAAATATTGCCATCAGCGACCTAAGGGGCGTTTTGTTGAGCGCGATATCATGAAGTGTAAGGATTGGTTGGGTATAAAGGAGAGGAAATAGTCAAATATTGGGTGAATTGAAAGGCTTTAGATGGAGACTCCAATCACTCACTCTATATGATAGAAGCGGTATTTGAAACTGAGCCCGAGACGGACTAATGATTTTTTGATTGTTTTGAATTTTAATTAAAAGTTATTGTGACCTAAATTATGTGGATCGTTGAGTGCATAAATTATGCGTTGAATTAACCGAGTATGGAACTGCAAGAGTCAGAATTCTACAGAAAAAGTACTTTCTTAGTGTTCTTTAAAATTCGTCAGTTGTGGTATAATCACATAAAAAAGGAAATTTTGTTTGAGTAGGTTCGACAAAAGGAATTTATTTGTTTGGTCTTTGAAAATCAATATAAATCAATGTTGCCATCTAACTTCAGCTTTTTAAGAATTGAGAAATTACCTTCTTGCATATTTCTCGTCGTAGAAAGAAGGTTTTTAGAGGAAAAAGACGATATTTGGAGGGTCAGCTCAGTAAAAGGATGACAGCGCATTGTTTTCTTTTCAGTTAAAAAAATATCAGAGAGGCCATAGAAAGAGGACTGTCGTCTGAAAAAGAGAACGAATGGTCACCGTAACCATACATGGCATTTTTGAGATTTACACTAGGTGTTTGTCCCAAGTAGAAGTGACTTGACAGAAGCAGTTCATGCTGACACATTTCCGTTGAAGTGTTTGTGAAGCTGCTAGTCAATTGGTTTTAGCGCCATTTCATTACAAAGAGCGGGAACTAGGAGAGCATAAAGCAAAACTAAAAATCAAGACACAGCCAAATTTAACAGTTTATTTACTACTTTTTCACAAAAATGTCCCTCTGAACTGTTTTTTTGAGCGTTCGTCTACTTTACTTTTGCTGAGAAACGTAAATAAGGTGTGTTTGCTGGTAAAGCTTCAACTGCCAACCTCTTTCTACGTCTATTATTGCTACTTAATTCTTTGCGATTCCTACATAAAACCTCGAGAACAATTATTCAAAAATATAAAAAAAAAAAAAAAAACAAATCCAAGTTCAAAGTATTACTCACATATGTAGTTCTCACTGCCTATGCCTAAGTCAATGCTAAAATAATCATTTTCAATGTAAACCAGTAAGAATTCTGCGCACCCATAAACAAGGTGACATCACTCCACAAGCACGATTAACAGACATAATTACAATTGACTGGCCACTGGTCAGTGTTCTGGTCTGGTCATAGAGTGATATCTGTCACAAGACATCTTCTGCCAACTGCCACCATTAATAATTTGCAAGTCTCCCCAATCAAATGATCCTTGTCATTGATCAATAAAATAACAATTAATCTACTCACACCGAGTCGCTATAATAAAACAATTACGTGCTGAGTGACGTCTGTCTTCTTTGCCACTAGACCAGCAAACACATTTCATTGATTACAACTTTTGCTGTTGCGGGTAGACGTCCGTCCAAAGCCTTGTGGGGTCAGTTAATTGGCATAGTGACCTAGTGTAACTGCAGAATTATTCCCTACCAATGAGTTCAGTCCTATTATTAAGACAACAATTGAAAACGGAATATAAGTGTTGTACGGTTTTACGATTTAAATGGTATTTATTGATCTTACTCCCCGTTTCTGTGATCTTGGAGTGGGCGCGGTTATGCCTATGTTTATATGGAAATGGCAATTGAAAAATATCTTTTCAATGAGGGGAGCATATCTGTATGTGAGCATATTGGCAGCGTAATGTCCGCGATCCGAGTCTGATTAATATAAATACGTGATTGTTCTTATGGCTATTTTTAGCTAGACTGTTTGTTTAGGAAATTCTTTGATCGTTATGTAATCCAGAGTCAATGTCAAGTCAAACTGTTTTCCGCAGTTTTTGATTCAAAAGTACTGTTGACAGTGTGCGGCAGTTGTCATAAAAAAAAATCTGTCATGATCTGTCATCGATGACATTTTGTATAAGATCGCGAATTCGAAGCTAAGTTTGCAAGATGAAATGTCGCCAGGGTGGTTTAATTGCTGGATTGGCAGCGCATATGAACGTATACGCATATTCAATTGCAAATTTCGTACTGATAGAGAAAATTATTGAATTATTGTGGAAATAGCTGTTGTTTCATGACCATGAGTCATAAGTATAATATCGGATGTTGCAGGTGCACCACTGTATATTTTGGTCGTGAGTTTGTAAACAATGGACTCGTGGGCGTAGCTGCAAATAATGAATGGTATATATTCATGGTCATGCCATTGTCATTACTTGCTTTACAGTTTACGAGCCAGACTGCGTGGAGTGTGCAAAAAGACACGTAGTCGGGCCTTTAGTTCAAGTTTAATATAGGTATCTAATAACCCACTCTTCTTGCAACAATTGAGTATGACAAAGTTGTGTGACATATAAAATCAAATGTTTAGTTGTACGTCAAGAATAAAAACTACGGCTAATAGTTACAAATATGTGGTTTTGCATTGAAGAGTTGTGACTTTTACTTCTAGTCTCATATTTATGTCACATGGAATAAAAAATAAGTTATATTTTTGTGACTAAAAATTGAATTAGTGTCATATTTGAAAGCCGACAGCTGTGCACCTTCCTCAGTAACAACTCTGATAGTTATCGAAAGAGATCAAGATCAGTGGCTTGGAAAGAAGACTCATTCGTTTTTGATACTTAATAGTGGGCACGTTCAAGGTTCAAATGTCTAGTTTAGTAAGCCTGACAGCTGTGGGACTTGATGAATCTAATTTTAGATCGGTCATATGAACAGCTGTTTCAGTTGAAGTTTATGGAGGGGTAGCCGACGAATCTAGCCAAAAAATTCGTGACTGAGTACAGTTCGCATATTTAGCTGACGTAGTCAAAGTGACGTTCCCAACTAATCTAGTTTTTGTGTTCAGGTAACATCTAGTCCAGAGCAATCTAGTCGACTTAAGATGACTAGATTTTTGAATGTGCCCAATGACATACTATTCAACCACCAACTTACCATCCGTATAATTTTGTTTTCTCTCAAATTTCCTATCCTTGTACGTCAATCAAAATGAAATGAAACTCATTTCTTACATGTTAATGTTTTCGTCCGCTCCGCTACCTTTTGCGAACAACTGGACATACTCTGACACCGGGAGGGTGTAGGTGTAGAATTATTTCCTTCAGTAATTTTTTTGCTACCCACAAGCACAAATTAAGCTGTAGATAAGCAAGCTTATACTGAAGTGTCACAACGCTCGAGTAAGAAAGCAAAATTCAGCCGTCATCCAATGGATCTGATCTACTACAATATTTCCAGCACATTGTACAATATATTTATTTTAGTGGGTAGTATTGACTTCTCCTTATTCATAATTGAGGAAACAAAATGTGCAGCATAATTTGCTTTACAGAATTCACACGCACGGCACTCGAAGATAAAGAGACATTTTGTCTGTCAAATGATATCTCTGTATACGATGACGTTACAGGTTACACCAATGCCCGATATTGTAGTCGTGTGCAATAATTCTCCAAAACTTGCGAGTATTTACCACTAAAATTGAATGTTGAGCTTCCCATTGACAAGTCGATCGATTACGTACGAAACAGTCAGGCGTTGTTGTAAAGCCTGTCTGTTGGACAACCCATCCTCTGTTCCGAATGTGCTGGGTGGAAAATATTTGCATATTGTTGATATATATGTATATGCATATGCATATAGACCTACATGTTCATACCGTTTTGGTATGACAATTAATTTGACATTTTTGCTTATACCATTACCAGCTGGGCAGCCACAGCCATTGATGGCAGTGCATTTTATTGCAAAACACATTTGCCGACGGTGATGGTGAGGAGCGGGAAAGTCAAAGCCATTTTATTATTTCCAAGTTGACATTCGATTGCAATATTCAATTGGTATTGCATAGATTTTGCATTATTTGCATGAGTTATGCATGTACTAATTATGAATTCCACTCGGAGTCCAAAGATTGTAGTATGGTGATGTGAAATTTTCATTGATGGAGATAGAATATGGTGGGTGGTTTACTTGTACGTTTTGGGGTGGATTTGGAATTTTACTTAAACTGCACTATCGATAGTTTGTGCACTTATTTACATTTCGCTATGATGTTATGGGTGGGCTCATAAGAAGACACTGGTTTGTTCAATATGTTGAACTTCACAGGCACCTATTCATTTAAGTAAAATATCCACTGCTTTAAGTTTTCTCTTGAATCCGAAACGGATATGTCTTTGTTGAATAATTTGTCATCCTACCACATTTCTGCATCCGCAATATTAACAACACAGTTCGTGACTCTGGTTGACCCATTTATAACCACGAAGGTAAGGTGTGCCTTGCGAATCACCTTTCTCTTCAATCTTCCACAAAACCAGGCTCCAATTTCCTCATCCTCTCAGACTCAACAATGCTGATGAAAGTATTCGATTAGCAAAAAATGTCACCACATCGGAATTTCACAAGAGGAACTCCGCAAACTTCGCAGTCTTCTATACTCGAGGAGAGGACCTTTAATTCGATTACCAGAACGAAATAACGTCTCGCGTCATGTCACTATCTTTAGCATCGTTGCCTCATTTGTCTCATCGCAGATTCTCAATGACACACAACAAATCGATTAGCCACGGAGTCTGAGATGTAATTTCAGTTCAGAATTCCGGGCAAATGCAAGTATAATCCAATCTACGATAAGCCATTCAACTGCTACAGTCATCCAAGCCAACCGTACCAAGTGTCTAGTCAAAGTTAATTATCCTGTCGCCACATCTTCAATAGAGAAGCCAATCTCAGCTACAAACTGCAGTAGTATCGCCTCGTTGCGGCGCATCAGGTGTCTACAATCGCTACTTGGCAATCTGCCCTAAAGTGGAGACTCGCCTTATGCCAATGCGACAAATGAAACTGTACGTTGCAAGGAGCGCGATCCAAAGTGTTATGTTGAAATTGGGCACATGACTCCTTATCACAGGATGAATCGCATTCACATCGCGCATCGTGTAATTTTCGGTGCAAAACATGACACTCACTGCTAGAGAGTTCAAAAATCACCTGCAATGGATTTCAAGAGCCTCGCAATGGATGGCATTGCTCGCATATGCTGCCACCAGAACCGGCAGGCAATCGGCTCGGCACAGCTGTTCACCAAGAGTGTAGTGGCATTTTGTCACCCCTTATTAATTGTCGGCCGTAAATAATTCCACCAACAGAAATACATCGAGGAAATGAACCGAAGATAAAAAATAGAATCGCATCATCGTCAGTCATCGCAAATTTAAGAATAGAAATTTATTCCTAGAACTTGTTAATGGCATTTGTCGCAAATGCATTTGGGGGGGAGCCGGTGGACCGTGTGGACGACCTTTAGGCGCCGTTCGATGGCCGGATTTTGTAAAGATGCCAGGGCGGTGTTGTCAATTACCATTGACAGTCAGAAGACATTCTGAGAAAGCGAGGTGCATTGTGCACATAGCAAGTAAGCAACTATGTACAGAATAATTTTAGAATTTCACCTAAGGAACTGTAAAACTAGCAGCCGTATTAATGAAAAACCCGCAACTACTCTCCAACTCGTATGTTACCTAGCACCTAGTTGAATAAATAACATATTATTTCTTATTAATAAATGAAAATAACTCATATAATAACTAACTGATGTTTTCTCTAAAATAGCTGGCATCACCTAACCAAATTGTACTAAAAACTATTACATATTGGCTGTCATCAATAGTTTTTTCAATTGTGACTAATGAAAAATAAAACAAGGCCTGGCCGATGCTTTGAAACCCTCCACTGCATACAAGTCATGCAAAACTGGTTTTATATGGGAGGTACCCGAACTACTTGACCGACATAGCCTATTTTCAATACCAACCTGAAGACGATAAAAGAAATCCTTCCACCAAAGAAAGACAGACAGACAGACAGACATCCTGTGGATGGTATAAAAAAACAACAGAAAATCAAGTAAAACAAAAAAAAATTCATATTTTCTTTTGAAAATCTGTATTTTTTTTGAATGTTTTATTTGTCAACATTGTCATAGGATTTTTTCGTTTTTTGTGTCTACTTTTTTCGAGTTGGGGCTATGGTAACCGAATCCTGCCCTAACATTATTCACATTATTTAAAATCACTGAAAAACGGTAAGCCATTTTGTTCCACAATTTTTCAAATTTAAATTAAATTTATTTGTCATTTTGACGGGAAACATGTTTTTTAAAAGTTATTGACTCACTAACAGACCTCCTACCGTAAGTTAGTTATGTGGAAGTTACGAAACGTTAGTTATCTTCTAAAAATGTTTATTAATAGCTAGGCCTAACATGTAGTTCCGCGACAATTATTAATACGGCTGTAGAATGTTAACTAGGCACTTGTATTAAAAATGTCTCACGTATACATATTGACATTTTGGGCGAATATAAAGATCCTTTTTTTTGTTCAGAGCAGAACACTAAACAGAACTTAGAGCGATCTGATTTATTTATGACACACATTTAAGTACTAACTTAACTGTCAAATAACTATAAAACCGCATATGTTAACAAATTTTAATGCAGCTTTTTAGACAGCTTCACTTTGTCTCGATCCATTATACTTTCCTACTATTTATTGCATTTTCGGATATCTGATCAGCAATCAAAAGGTTAACTGTCAAAACTGTAGTCTGGTTTTTACTCAGACTGCTCAGTTAAAGCTGACAAATGTAGTAGATTTTTGAATGCGCCCTGTATTGCGTGGTTCAGTTTTCCGATTACCTACCTACATAAAAACGTGAAAACTCTTCGTCACAGATGTTTTCCAATGTAAGATCTCAAGTGGGAAAAAATCACACTTCATATTTCCTGCTTCTCTCGATAATAAAGCGACATTTTAACTACAACCTCTCATTCATTTTAATGCCTTAATTAAATTTAACGATGTTTTCGCATATCAAACTAATTTCAACGCTCAACTTATAATTCCGATTGATGAAAAGATCTGTCCCATTTGCCCAAAGACCACACTCTGGCGCATAGCAAACATTAATATTACTGTAACTTGAATCAATAACATTAACTATGTACGCAACTTAAGATCCAAAGCTGAACGAACAAAAAGTCGACGACCAGATACACTACATATGTGCAAGTACCCCGTTTTAGTACTTGAATTCCGATATTGTTTACAAAAAGAAAGAACGTGCGTTGGCGATAAAATCTGCCAACGCCTTTCGCGCCAGACGCATTATTTTACATTTTTCTTTGCCAAATGAAGACGCTGACAAATGATGTTCGTTCATAATGACAGTATGTGAGATGCGATTGAATGGAGTGAGTTATTTGAATGGCCCAAATTGGAGGAGTGCTGTTCCAAGCGGAGCCTCTCATTTGTCAAAAATGTAATTGAATTTTATTTACTTTTGACATTTGAGTGTCGATAGCATCAAGTCTTTTTTTTATTGTTTTTAATGTTCGCAATTTATTATTGCAAACTGTGGTTTCCGTTATTGTTCTAAGCGAAATTCTGTTATAAACGAACTACATCAGATTTATGTCAGATTTTTGATATATTTTTTAACATGAATGTGAATGCTTTTTCGCTTGGCTGTTTATAAACAGAAAACTTTAATGAAGTCGGCGTGTTGGATGTTTATTTGTTAGTGGTGAAACAGCTGCACTGCATTTTGTAAACAAATTTTTTTCCACAAAAATTTAAAAATTCACAGGAAAGTGGGAACATTTTTTTTTTTTAAATCTTTTACCTACCACAAACAAACGTAAACAATGTAAACTCCGAAATCACCAAAATTTAAAACGGCTATCTTCACATTCGAAAGGGAATATACTTGTTCAGCATATTTGTTTTAGAGATAAAGATGACGGTTGATATGAACTTAAGAATGCATAGACTTTTTCGCTTTTTTTTTCTCGTATTTTTGTACTACAAACTTAAACATTACCACCTCCCAGTTTAGTCTCTTCACCGATCTCATTGTTTTAATATTGAATTCTAAAAAGTGGATATCAAAATTTCTTTAAACAACTGGAAGTCAAATATGACTTCTAGTAGAAACTTGAGAAATCGTGTCACACATTTGAACCTGCCACATAGTCCAATCTTACCTTTAGTAAAAAAAAAAATACAAAAATTACAGACTTTTGGTTGCAGACTTATAACATCGATCTGTTTTCTCAATCAATAGGAAATTTCTGTTTTGACAATTTTTATTTATCCAAGTTTTTGTACTTAAAATACCTTTTGAATGTTAAAGCAGCCAGTGTCTACTTCCCTATTTTTCATTTGGCACTGAATACTTCGGCAAGCTGTTCAAATACGGTTCAGAGTTAGCATTTCGATAATTTTGAAAAGCATGTATTTTCCTTAGCCATTTTTGTTAGGTTCAAGCAATTTTAAGAAGATACAAGAAATTATGTACACTAATGGAAAAAGTGCACTTTGAAATCAAAAGTTCGCATATTTAAATTTAAAGTGTGCAAATCTAAAGTGTTTTATGTAAAAACCAAATATTTGCAAAAGTTAAAAGGAAATGATTTCATTTTCAAAATTTTACATTTAAAAGTAAAAGCAAATGCTTTTAATTTGTATCTATTTATTTGTTTGTTGTCAAAAATCCTGCACAGTGTTGTTTAGAATCGGACATGACTAACAACTAATCCACTGACAAACTAGCTAATTCATTTGACCGAAATACTCCCAGCTAAACAAAAGATTAAAAAGGAATGTTTCGTTTTTCACCCAGTATCGGGTATTAGAAAATATAAACAATTTTTTAAAGAAAAAATAAAACAATCAATAAAAACTACTCAATCTAGGAATCCCTCAGATAAAACAAATTTAAATTTATTAATTGTGTTCTTAATTAGTGGCAACATTTTGACGAGTTTCTTTTTCATAAAATTTTATTTTTTATTTTCAGGCCATTAAAATAGCGCCACAAGCCTTTGTAGTTTGTAGCCAGTGGATGTGTGCGTAGCTCAAGTTCATTCAAAGTTAAGTTGCCTAAGAATTGACATTTATGTGTCAAGGTTCTGGGAATGGTGTATTTCGATTATTAGCATATAGAATTGGGCAGTTACGTCATGCCGTGTTGCGTGGATTCGCATGTGTTAACATTGCTTCGTTTTGTTTTGAGCAAATAAGTATCAATTGGATTGAACAGGTAAATCATTTGGAGTGGTTAAGTAAGAATAATACTTTGAGAGAGGAATGACTTTTAGTAAATAATTTTCGTACTATACTTGACAATCACCACAATTTGCCATTTTGACAAATATTGGTAATTGACTCTTCAAGTTGCATTCATTTTTGCGAGTAGTCTGTAACACGCTTGTCAATTTTGGCAGGGAGGGTAGAAAAATGTATAAGTATAAGTTAGTCTGACAGCTGTTTAACTTGATGTATCTCAGTTTTAATTGGCTTAGATCGGTCATATTAAGAGCTGTTCCTTTTGACGTTTGTGGGGTAGCCGACGAATCTGGTCAAGAAATTCGTGACTGAGTACTACGTTGACATATGTGGCTGATGTAGGAAAAGTGGCGTTCCCGATTAATCTAGTTTTTGCTTTCAGGTTAAATATAGTGCAGAGCAATTTAGTCGACTTAAGATAACTAGATTTTTTAATTGTCTTTGATTAAGAGTTGACATTTTGAGGCAAGTATAAAATACATATTCGTTATATCAAACAGAAGACGATGGATATCTTTAAAACCCTATTTCCTTTATTCTGGAGGCAGCCGTCGTACCTATTTCATAAATTGCATTTATCTAGATTGATCACGTGAAAGGTTTTTTAAGTGACGTTTGGGGAATATTATGTGTTTACTAATGTTGTTTTCCATTGGTTTCACTCGCGGATCCACTCATTCTGTAATCCAATGGAACAACAAAACTGCTTCTGATTGAACCCACAAAAGTATTGGCGAAATGCCAAAAAATAATCTACGGCGGCTGTCAGCTGACTTGTATAAAATACGTAAATTACATTTGTGTGAGTGCATTCTGACTTCGAATCGAGAAGCGAAATTCTCTTCTCAGAATCACCAGAAGAGTATTTTTTGTGCCAATGGAACCGTTTCAGAAGTGATTTTTTCGATTCCGGACTCTCCCGGACGCTTCTTTTTGCGCAATGGAAAACGATATAAGTTGACTTATTTTATGCCACTTATTTTTCGGTACATAGAGTTTGACATTAGTTTGACGTCTCGGTGGTCATCTAGTTGTGAATTAAATGCCAGCTAATAATACTGTGACATTGAGCCACGATGATGATCCATCACAACGGCAAACGACAATGCACGCTCTACCAATAATTTGTCAAATATTGCCGGCATCGAGAAACGGTAACCCGACTTCTGTCATTCTGTGTGTAATCAACGAGTCCAATTTCGGCAATATGCCCCATATAAGTTGTCAATCTTAATTTAACGAAAAGCCAAATCAATTCCCCCCACATCCACTACATTATTGGGCCATTTCAATCAACATTGACATCTAATGCCCATAAAATCAAACATCTGATGTTGTCGACGACGCCACACTTTCTTATAATGTTTCCATATCCCTTCACTACTCGATCAAATGGCAATCATCTCATTGCAGAAGACAGAAGAATACATTACAATGTAGGTTGACTATAATTGTCTCAGAAGCCTACATACCGATGATGATATCGATTATCTTGCACCGGAATATCATTTATTATAATTTGACAGTAAATTGAACAAAGGCGGTGTTCAACTATCGGGCCGTCTCATCTGCTGTGACAGTTTCTAATCGTTTTAACTGTCGGCAGTTGAGAGTGTACACGGAAAAAGTGGAAAATTTGAGATTATGATCAATTATAACGATAGCACGTGACTAAACCTCATAATTGAATACACCCTAGGGGCAGTGCATGACATTGACATAGTCAAACTTTGACATACGTTTAGGGTGTTGCCAATATACAGTGATAATCACGACGACATGTGAAATGATGATTTTGTAGATGCATTTCCTGAAAACGTTTTGAATACTTGTCAAAGCCTTTTCGTTGAATTACTAATCAGTAGTGCAATGTATAGGTATTACTCATGCACACAGATTGGCGTGCAGTTATGGTAATGGTTAAGCTCGCGTAATTTGATAGATAGATGAAAATATTCCTATGAATATATTATAAATATGGTGTTATAGAGTGATTCATTGGAAGTTGCAGACATTTCTGAGAAAATATTTTGTGGAACGGCACGGGGGAATACTTAGCATCGTATGGTGCATTTCTGGGAATAAGAATGAGAAAGTGAAAAGTTTTGATATGACATTTTTCATATTTCCTTGCAAAAATGAAAGATTAGCTCTTAAATAGAAATTCTCGCTGAAATTACATCAATGTAATGAGAAATGGTACGTGACCAGAAGTTTGACACAAGAACTAGAAATTGAATATAACTGGATTAGTTTTCCGTAGGCCATTAGGCAGCACTGGTATTAGGCATAAGAGACGTTTCGTGACATTGACACTTTCATCCAAACTAGAATAAAAGTTTGACAGTATGCCTCTCATATTTTGCACGTTGTAAAACGGTTTCATGTCTCGTTACCTATATTCCGGTATTCAGTTTACTGATAGCATTTTTACATTTACAAATGGGTATCTAGTCTCGTTTTGGCGGAAATATCTTTCATTCCGCTGACATATTTGTGTTTCTTTTAGAACTGTTGTCAACAAAATACACACGAAAGTAGACGATTCGCATGTCATGACAGACATGTAAAATTGGTTATTCAAAGAAAATGTAGTGACCCACTTAAAAGTTTAATTTCATTTCCAAAATTGTAATTATTAATAATTTCAATTTGAAAGTATTTAATTTGAAATGTCATGACTCATGATCCAATAGTTGTACCACAATGATAATAAAAAAATGAATCGCTATATCATCAAGCCCAAAAAACAGCAGGTGTAGATCAAATATATTTCATTGGAAAATCTACCTCCTAAACAACTTTAATTTTTTACGAACAGAACTGTCAGATGTTTAAATTGTTTCAACCAAACCGCCACCAGCATATTGGAAGCATTTTCAGTCGGCTTCAAGGTCAATCTAATGAAAAGCATACTGCCCATCATAACGATCTCACAGTTAACAACCACTCATCGTTATGTCAAGTCATACATAGTCACACTAGAATAAATCACAAGCCATCATCAATTCTCGCGAATCGTCAATAAAAACTCCACACACACAATCAATCGGTCGTAAAAAATGCTTAACAAACGAAATCGAGAAAACGATGAAGACCAATTCATTGAGTACCCTGACACTGCATCATCAACGAAAATGTTTCACCACCCCTTCACAATAAACGCTGCTGATCCTTCCCACTGAGTCATCGCTACACCATCCTCGAATAGATTGACATAAACAATCGTTGTTATGATTAAAAATACCGCCAACGGGGCGCATCGATTAGTGTTGTGCCAACTCTATTTTTTGAAATGCATTGCGATTGCGATGCGATGAATCAACTAATTTTGACTCGCGGTAATTCTTTTTTATTCCGTTCATGTGTGCATAAGTAGTGAACGAATTGTCATTTTCGAGAATACACTCAATGACATTTGCATTGAGTGTAGGCGAATTGTTTGTGTACGCAACCGAACTAAGGGAATGAATATTGACACAGTCTCGAATGCCAAATCAATTTGTTTATTCGTGAGAATGATGTCATGTTAAATACAAAATTACACACTGTCCGACCAAGAGGAAGAGGAGAAGTCCACTCCATACACCGCCAAGAAAACTCGATCAAGGAAGCTGTCGATTGACAACTCTTAAAGCAGACATAACACATAAGGGAAAGCTTTACCGCAGGCAATTAATTTTCTTTCGATTTGGCATTGGTCGAACAGATGTTTTAACTTTGTATGGAATACCGTCGTCATAAGTGAGGTAGGAGTAGCGTCAATTATTCGAGAATATACGCATTAACACTAAAGCAACGCAGCAATGACATAATAGTTTTCCACAGCCATTGTGGAAATCCGCTGTCAATGGAAATTCTAACGAAATTCATCGCAGAGACGATGATATTTGTTTGTAAATAAGAAATTTAAGATATTTCATAATCAATTCGTGGATAATACCAAACTGCAACTAAGCTTAGTATGTACTGTCAAAAAAAAAAGCAAATTTGGTGACATTCAGATTTTCGCTCATTGAATTTTTCGCTTCTTTAACCACTTTGTTGCAACTACTGAAACATTATACCCACACGAACGTCTTAATTTGATGCCAACTGTCATCATTTTTATAGGTAGTAACACTTGTCACTTTGCCAAAAGCAGTGAAAGCGGGCTGGCGAAATTCTAGCCAACACTGTGCCTAAAAATGATAAAACAGACTCTTAAGCAGCGCGCTGCATACAAATAACTGATTTTGCCTGCTGCATATTCACCAATCGATCCAATTGAATCCTCTACAAGGCAGATTCACTCACAGGTTGTCGCTTTGTTAAGTGATTCAAGTGGTATGAGTATCCAAACGAGATTCTGCGAATTTTTATGAAATGTAGGGCGTGTACTGCGCGCAAAAGTCATTTCAATTGTTCGCGTATCGTGCGCCACGCACTTGGCACCTCCAATCATGACAGAGGGCAGTCAATTGAAAAAAAGAAAACTGCAGACAAGATGACAGTTGACAGATAGGGGTTAGGTCAGAGTAAACAGAGCCGCTATAATTGTGGCGAGTGGGTACTATACCAACTCTTTTTGTGAATTTCATTTTGTATAATTGAAAAGTTGAGTGATGGTTTCCGGTTTCCGTCAATTGCAAAGCACAACAGCATTTACTTGAATTTGGTCACATAACACAATGGTACTCAATCACTCGGCTGTGGGAATCTTTGAATTTCTCCAAACACTCGTTGTATGGAAAATTTATCAATCACATCCGCGAGTGCATTCTAAAATTGAATTCCCTTGCTGTGGTTGCTCAGTGCAGGATTTCGGGATAGAGACTGGTCTGGTGCCGGTCCGCTCGTGTGAAATTTCAATTGTGACCAAACACGAATCGTGAATACATTTAGAGATTCCACCAAAACCATATATACTTAGATTTGAGCCTGTAAATCAGTTTCACATTTTCCTCGCCAACACATTTGCAATAGAGACAACAGTTGCGCGAGTGGGATGATTAATGAACACCGCCAACGATTTGAGCGATTTGAGTGATGCGAATTTTAAGAAATTGCAATAAGATGTGTAAATATTTTAGCCGGGGGTGTATTGACCAAGTGACCGAATATTTTCTTGGAATAATATTTTTGGATTGTGTCTGCGAGTTGTATTTGACACAAGCAAATGACATGCTAGATCAAATGTTTTAGCTGTCAGATAGTATTTATAGTTGCAAAGTAATTGAATAAAATTTTGCTTTGAGGCAATGACCTGGCAACATTACATAGATGGTGGTAATCCGACCTTCTCAGAACAAAAATACTCAGAGAACAAACAAATCTTACTAAGTGCTAAAAATATGTCAATGTCTATTTATCGATGATTTGTATAGGGAATTTGCTTACAGTTGTTCTAAATTTTATATGTCTCTTAGTGAAAGGATATTGTTCCAGCCGTTTTTTAACAAATCTTTTGCCAACTGTCATTTAAAAAAACAACCAGACAAACTGAACTAACCTAATTATTATAATTACAAATGAGGACGTTCAAGAATCTTGTTTAGTATGTCTGAGAGCTGGCTAACAGCTGATTTGATGTTTTTTCAGGTGACGTTTGAGAATGTAGTCAAGAATATCTTGACTGAGTTCTAAGTTGACAATTCGTATACGTGACGTAACCGAACAATCTTGTTTTTGTGTCAGATTACATTTAGTCGGCTTAAGTTATCTTAGCTTTTTCAATGTGCCTTTATCATAGCGAATAAGGTTTATTAACCTGTAATTAAATGTCACTCTTCAAAATGTTACGCTCGACAACCTACTTCTATGACACGGGCCAGTTTGAAAAAACATTTTGGACTAATTTCTTTATATGTAGTTCAATCGGACAATAAGCACAAATGTCAGTATACCTCATAAAAATTGAGCTTTTCGAATTAAAAAACTTTGATATTGCCATATCAAATAATGTAATTTCAGGAATGCTTGCAAATTGTCAAATACTTCTCGGTGTCCGTCGATGAAACAAATTTGGCGATTAAACTGCTTGATGCCTTAGACAAATTTGATTAAAAACTGCAAATTAGTGAATAGGCTAATAGCCTAAACAAATCAGGTATTGAAAGTAAAGCTTAGTTCGAAAATCTTCTGCTAGTTCATTTCTAATGTTACGTTTACGACACAGTCGTTCACCTTTCAGACTGTTTTACAGATTATCGACAAAATTCAGTCAGTCACCACATCAATTGCATTTGGTTGCAGTACCAACCAGAATATGATTATGTGGGTTTAAACTCGTGCCACTGAGAGTGGAAATAAATGATGTCACCTTCTAATCATTAATTTTTTTAAAACACTCTTTCATTCACTATTTCCAAATGCATTGCTGCGACCATTTATTTCAATCATACAAAAGCACTTGCAAATGGTTGACATATTTGGTGCCAATCAATTGATCTCTTCCTCTCCGTCTAGTAAATGCGATGGAAATACAAATTGTGGTAAGTACTTTAGGCGCAATATTACTATTGCTTACTGACATTCACTCAATCAATCCTTTACAATGTAGCACGCGTAACGAAAGAAAGAAATAAAATCACTTTTCATCACTTGCACTCCTTCAACAATTTAATAGCTTTATGAGTGACACACATACAGAGCAATTATCGTTTTCAGATAGAACATACGCAGAGGAATACCAAAGCATAATTATAGTTTTCGTGGTTGGCTGCATGCAAGAGTGATAGCTTTCACTGGCAATAATCTCTGGAAATAGTTTAGCGTCCGCATCATTATATTTTTCGAAATATTTTCGGGGATTGGTTGCGTTCAGCGAAGCATCAAATTAAATTTACGACCTGCTAGTGGTGGTTGTATACGAGTGTGCACCATTGACCCTGAGTATATAATACAACTAGCTAATAGATCTTCTAATGTACAAGACTCTTTAATAGCAAAGTGCTCGTTGCTCGTGCTGATGTGCTGCAAATAAGTTTCAAATACAGCCTGCTCACTGCAGGCAGTCGATGACGTTATTTCTTAATGGCAAACAGGGGTGTCATACTCAAGTCATAACCGGCTTGCCACTTGCCATTCCTTATTGGAAATAGCTGCTTTCCAAGTAAATTGATATGAAAGCGTAAATTGATCGGGAACAACTTTTAATAAATTCATCGACGACTGCCAAAGATGGACTGCAAGTTCAAGTGAACTCGAGCGGCGCGGCGCCTGATCGGCGTAATGGTGGGTTCATTGATTAATGACCCACATAAAATGTTAAATAATTTATTTTTCCATCCTTTCCGATTTGATAAGGAAAAGGAGGCCTTGATCTTACTTGATCTTGTTTTATTTGACTGGAATAGAAATGACAGCGCAAATTTAGTCTGCTTTGATCTTTAAGGCAATTTTAAGCTGTTGTGCTATAATAATAATAACCGCCTGAACGGTGCCGCTGTCAAAATGTAAACACAAAGAATGTGGTATTTCTGAACTCTGTCACAGAGTGTCGTTTATAATATTTTTCTGTGACAATTTGTACATTGCGACGGATTTAAAATGAGGAAAAAAATGGAGTAAAAATCGGTTATTAGGTAATACACCATTGACCAAGTAAATGTAGTAGATTTGCGTCATGTGCGCAGCAAACTCACAACCTTGATTTGGAAAAGTCATTTACTTTGTGATTGATCACTAAAAAGAAGCTTCTCTTTCTGAATTTGAAGCAGATCCTGAACTATCAAAAAAAGTTGCTGTTTATCTTTTTACTCACGCTACTGAATTCGGATTACTTTTTTTCATCCAGAGTACGACCAGAGCGGACGCTATTAGCTAAGAATAAATTGATAGACTAAGCTAAACTTTGAGAACAGCTTATTTTGACAGCTAACCATCTGGATGCAATTTATAAATGTACAGAAAAGCAAATTAGCTTATACAAAATGTAGTAGATTAAACAAAAAATGACAACTAGTGCTCAAATGTGTCTCATAAATAAAAGAGATTGCTCCGAACTTAAAATTCAAATCAAATTCAAAATTCTTTATCATCGAAACAGATGATTTTTTTTATGAGCACAGCAAATTGGATCACTCGCACAAGTTTAAAAGCTTGGCTTTGGTATTCGAGCTTATGAAAGGTTATGTTCAAAAATTGAATCAATTTTCGTCGGGAAAATCATTTTTTCTATGTTATTGTACGGGATTCCGGAAAACTCGCTGTAATTAAAACTAAAACTAAAAACTTCTGGTAAGATCAATTCCCAACAGCAAATTGGCGGGATAACTGCATCAGTTTCCATTTAGTGTCATAAAAAAAATAAGACGTTCATTCATAAAACAATGATATATGTTTTGGTGAGGCAATGCAAACAGTCACCAATTGATTCGAAAAAAAGAACAATTAAAACAGTCAAATTGGAATGCTACAGAGACAAAAACAGCCCTGGTCCCATTCCATATACACTAAAATTGTTATTTTCGGTTGCCAATGGACTATTGCCCTTTGGAATTCCCCAAAATTAACTCGTTGACAGAAATCTAAATTTTGGGTGGTCAAGACCTTCCGCGCCATTGCTTTCATTAACCAAATTTTCGACTATCCCGCCATTTTTGTCGACGCGTCGCGTCCCATTGTAAATAGTTGATAAGAATTCATTTGTGCGAGTCATCATTCACCGAAAACGGACCTTGCATTCGGATTAAATTGTTTTCGGTCGCTGGACTTCTTTAGAACTGTTGCTTATTGTCCATCCATTTCGTTGTCTGTTTCTTTCTGCGATATGCTTAACTTAATTTGTTGATGCATTCATTCCGAGTGAATGCGAAATGTGGCGGAACCCGAAATTGTCATTTTAAATTTTAGCCAAGAATTTAAACGTTTGCCCAGCACCAGCAAATCGTGACCACACGAAGCGAGATCATATTGCTGCATGCGTTGGAAAAGTTTCTGCCGCATTGCATCTGTGTGTGCATACATATATTGTGTGTTCGAGTTTCGAGAGAAATTGGCGATTTAATTGGCCCATTGCCCATTAAATGTCCCAGCACAGGGCCAAGCAAACATAGAAAGGGAATTATGAAATTAAATTTGAATTATCCCTACGGAACGTGAACCGGAAAGCTAACTACAAGTTTTAGTTGGGTGTATGTTCTATGTACGAGTAGTTCTGGACACACAAAAGTATTGAATTTGATTTAGATTCATTATGCGGAACTTGAACAGCAAATTGGAATATCGTTATCTTAGCCATAACTGTGACATATAGGAATGAGTTGACATGTTCCACACAATTATACCTACTCTATCGGCCAGTTACACATACTAGCGCAGCAAGTGTGTCTCAGATAAGAATTTTGCAAAAGCATTCAATAGGTGCCTTGTGTTTTTAGTTGCTTGACCTTGAGACTCTATTGATAGTTGTGTTCGATTGTCGAGTGAGTTTTGAATACAAATGAACAAAATTTTATTCGCGGAATTATTATTTTGCGAAAAGTTCTATTAATAAATAGAAAATAGAGAACGCGTTTGACTCGAATTCGCGGAGGTAAGTCTGCAACTTCTTCAGCAACCATTTGAGTGAAACATTTCAAGTAAGGCCTCTCGTTCTGCTATTTATTTTATGAACATTGCAAATGCCCTTCGTGCCTCTGTGAAATATCCACTATTCTGTTGCACAATTTACACAAAGAACTATCAAAAGCCCTAGTGCTTCTCGAAGCTGATTGCAAAGCCAAACACTTGAGAGCTGCAGCAAGTTGCTAACACGCAATAGCACTCATTGGTATCCATTCAAATGCACTCGCATCTACCATTATTCTCAGTTCAATAATCACAATTCGCATTTCAAATCTCATCTAGGACGTCTTCTCAAGAGTCCACTTTAAAATCGATACAATGTCAATTGCATGCTGCCAGTGCCACATTACTTTCGTTCTCAATTCATTCATTCAAAATCAAAGTGGATTTCTGTCGAATGAGAAAACGAAACCAACTCACCAAGTCTAGAACAGCATTCTAATGGCTGCGCATTGATGAAGGTCGCCTCCGACTCAGCGTCAGAAGCTGAATACAAAAAATAAAACAACAAAAAAATTGAGTTCCACCGAAACATTTCGGCGATAATTAGACGTGAGATGGCGTGTAACCAAAGATGCTAAAGATCAACATAAGCATCTTACTCTTGATTCGCGTTTAATTACGGTGCGCGCTGAAGATATTTCGATCGCAACGAATTAGCATCTGCATTTGGACAGACGGTATGCACCCTCATCGCAGGGCAGGACGTCCGCGTTCGTTTTTGCTCTGACATTGGCATGGGTTTGTTATGAACTACGTTGTGTTTGGCCATTATCCACAAAGAGACAGAGAGAGAGAGAGAGAGTTGAGGCATGAGATCATCTTGAAATAGATCGGTCGATTGCAATTTTAGAAATATTTTCAAACGGCTAGCGTTTAATAATAATTTAGCCGATGAAAACGTTTCGCAATCAAGTTGTTGTGGAAATAATTGATTCGGTCGTGGGAATGTAATCGTGGCGCTTACCGAAAGATCGTTACAGCGTCGCACTCGTCGATCATCAACTTGATTGCATGAGTGATGGAGCTCTGAACGCAAATTATGCGAAACACTGCGGAAGGAAGTAGGATGCGTCAGAAATTGAGGTTGACCGTAGACGATTGAGAGGAGAAGTGGCTATCTATTGGGTATACCTTCGATTTTTATTCCAAAATAGCGAAAAGTCACTAATGGGCGGCACAAAAATTGTGACGGAAGCACAATACGCCTTAAATGGAAACTTTTTGAGTAGTTATGTTGCATCTCCTGTTGGAAAAAAATAATAAAAATACCCACTGACAATAAACAAACGAAACTGCAACAACAAGAAATTATACTGACTAAAATTGCGATACACTTTTGCACTTTATCTATTCCCTAACTCTATAGCAACAGAAAAATACACCAGAGTAAAGTATTCCCCTGTCCTTTTGACAGTTTGCTAAACGTCAGTGTTACTGGCTGTCCGTAGTTTTTTTTTGCTAGAGATTAGAAAAAGTGTGTTCACGATCGGATAAAATGAAATGAAATTTCGCCTGTTGTACCGAATCTTGAATACCCCTAATGTCAAATTGTAATGTCGATTATTTAATGTTCTTAAATATTAGGTGCTTTTGTTTTGAAAAATTTAAATTGTTACCAGTTCCTATTAACAAAAACTCGTTAGATGTCAATACATCTTTATAGTCACAATTTCGCATGCCTGTGAACAGAAATTTCTGTGGAACTGTCAATATTGTAACTTTTGTCAAATTGATAGAAATTTTTTCCTAAATCTCAGTTTAACTGAAATTGTGCAACGTATTTTATTTAAGAGAACCTTAACTTTTGTTCGTTCTGAAATGGAAAATAATTTCTATAACTTTTTTCCTATCCGTTTTAAAACGTCAAACTAATAGACGTCAATTTCGCAAAAACCCTCTATGGAAATGACATACCGCAATTCGGATTCTCTCCAAGTAAACATTCCTGTTCGCAACAAAAATGTAACCCCATGTTAGTCCATCAACAACTGATATCTGTTAGTTCGATGCAATCTGGGATAATCATCTGAAATGTCTGGTCTTTTAGCTTTGTGCTTTTACCGCTACATGCCGCCGTCGAAGAGATAAAACTCAATTTGTAATTAATTATCCTAATACAGGTGTTAGAGTCGTAAAATAATATTAATTACCATCGCCGCCAAACGTATAGTTGCGGATTGGCAGAAATTCAAATCATGAAGAAAAAGCTGTAAATAAATCCGCACGAGTTTTTTTTTTCTTCTGAATGACACACTTACCACTACACGATGACGTGTAAAGTAGGCGCGCTTTAAAACGCGCACCAAAGTGCTTGTACGAACCCCCAATGACATCACCATGAACACGTACTCTATGCCTGTGTGCAATGAGCACTCGAATGCAACTCATCATATGCGGCCTGCACTTTGTAGAGATACTTTTGATGGCGGCGACCGAACATCAAATTTGCATCCAAGCACCACTAAGTTCACCTGTCAATGGCTACGTTGGATTTTTTCTTCCAAAAAGAGCAACGCGATTATCTCATCGGCACGGTACATTGCGCATCCGATGTGAAATGGTTATGAGTTTTCGTGTTTGGATCTTTAAGATAAGATTTGCATGGAAATTACTTTAAAATCTATGCTCAGCTACAGCTATTGATGCAGTCCTATATTCTGATAGTTGTGCTTTCACTTTGAATGGTAGAAATGGTGGAATTTGGCAAAGTGAATGTATTGTTCGGTAATTGTTATTTGCAATTTAGTGGATCCATTTAATCGTCGATTGGCAGGATGTGTCAAATGAAAAGCAATATGTTAAATATTTGATCGAAAATGGGGACGTTTAAGTATCTATGTCTGACAGCTATCTAAACTTGATGTATCTCAGTTTTGATTGGCTTAGATCGGTCATATCAACAACTGTTCCAGTTGACGTTTACGGAGGAGTAGCCGACGAATGTAGTCAAGAAATTCGTGACTGATTACTAAGTTGACAGTTCGCATATGTAGCTAACTTAGGAAAAGTGGCGTTTCCGATCAATCTAGTTTTTGCGTTCAGGTTAGATCTAGTCGACTTAAGTTGACTTAGATTTCTGAATGTGCCAAATTTAAGACTGGAGTCTTCTTCGATCAACATTGATTGATCGTAATATTTATTTGTGACAGCTGACAGGCGTTTGTATAGGAAATAACTTGAAGCTTTAATCACGTAAAGGAAATGAGCGGGTACTGCTGAATTTCGCTCTTTTATTATGAGCTAATAGGTTCGTTCGGGTACTTTTTTGCAAATGTAAAATTATTAAAAATTGGCTAAGAGACTGTAATGAGAAAATGGAATGTTTTCGTAATTTTCTAAAGCCTAACAGTTTTACAAGTAAAACTCTATTTATTTCCGTCTTCAACGGAAGAATTTGTAATTGAATGTCTCCTAGAACATATCAGCGCATTTAGAATGGTAAGTTTAAGAGGTATTTAGCTTGTAAAAAATTCAATTCCAACTTATTTTGTAGATGCGATAATGTCAAAATGACATTTCTTAAACTTTTTGTAAAACAAAACCGGTCAGGTACTTCTTTTAAAATTGAGAGATTTTCTCTCGATTTTTGATATTTGACGTTTTTCATTTTTCTATGCTGGAAGTACTCGAACGAACCGAATTAATCTGTAAGAAACAAGTTAGTGACAGTACTGCCAGAACATAAAATGGCATCACTTTTTTGGCTATTTCAACAAGATGCGGAAAAAGGAAGTGCATTGCAAGAGAAAGTAGTAGATTCGCAAAAAGTGTAGCAAATATTTAGCAATACAACAAAAACTATCCATCGTGGAATATTTTTATTAACTTTTGATTATTTCCAATACCACAATGAAAAACCGGCACAAAATTTAAGTTAATAAATCGACCATCTCACGGCAGAGACACCTAAAAGTTACAAAAGTAGCTAACTTCAACAAAGTAACAACAAATTATTTAGCGATAATCAGTCATAATGTAGTAGTTGACAAATGCTTAACAAATATAGTAGTACCCCTAGGTAATCGTATATACGACGAAGGTATCATTTTTAGTCCCTACCGCTTAAGGGATTTCACCTCACCGAAGAAAATGAACTCGTTCTACCCTCGCTGTAACAAAGATTTCTTAGATCTTAACGTCCGTTAAAGTCAAGGCATTCATTTTCTCGTAAGCGTCTTCTGATACCTTCCAGAACATAATAAACCTAATATTTCTGGAACAATCTAAAAAAATACCAGAATCGGAATTTCCTATATTAATTAACTATACTTCTGGTGTACAGGATATTGTGACGCATATGCTCTCTTTTAAGGTGAATACACTGATGTCTAATGAAAGTGTCGCAATTTTTTATAGACAAATACGACATGCACTTTACTTCCATCTCAATTCTCCCAATATAGAATTAGATAGTGGCATTCTCTCTAACTGGCAACTGTTTAAAATATTTCATAAAATTGTCAAAAGTGCAATGTGCAATCAATCTTGCTTACAACCACCTACCCACTCTAAATTCAGAATTTTGCAAAAAGCTTTACAATCTCTTATCTCGTAAGACATAGTATTTGTTAGAACAACTCTTATATTACAATTTCACAAATCCAATCAACGCAGCACCCTACGACTGTGTATACCATACATTCCAATTGGTCTTGCAATTTGCCGCGACCCAGATTCCAAGCGAGAACGCAATCAAATCATAAATCTCGTGCGCATTTTCTCTATCACACCCGTTAACAGTTGTGCTTTATTTTCAGATAGACTTCCTGTCCCACCAACCCCCGCACCAAGTAACCTTATCTTCTGTTTAGATCAATGTGGTCCATAAACACTGTATGCCACTATATATACGACGCCGGTAAGATGTTGTTTCCCAAAAGTATTCCATTGCGCTGTGCACTTGATAACAACAATGTTGGTTGTGCGATAAGCACACATCACTAGTTGTGATTGCATAAACAAAAAGTACAAATTTGTTTTATTTTTTGTAAATACGGCGGCAAACTCACCCTTACCTACCTCCAGGTGCAAAGTGTTATTATATTGATAACAATTAAGAAGAGAACGACAACAAGGCGACGGAGACGGAAACCATAAACAACAACATAAACAACGCAACATGTGCTCATAGAAAGCTTCCGTCTCATGGCACTGTGATGCGACAGCGATACTGAAAGCAGGTGAAAAAGACGCCGGCAGCCGGCTATGTGTCAGATGTGTCAGACAGACAGGCAATGTCGGCGCTGTGGGGTATTTTTTTTTATCATTTCAGTATTTAATAAAGCCGGCAATAGCCCTTCCCCAATTCAAGTACATATCGAGCTTATTCGAAAATCTGGTGAGATAAAGAAACACAAATCAACTGACTAGACCGCAAACTGAATTGGTGGTATCATAGAAGATAAAAAAAAAGAACAGATTTCAGAGAGGCAATAGAAAGCTTTTGCACTTTTCATTGAGAAAACTGTTGCCGAACAGATTGTTGCTGAGAGTTTAACATTGGCAACATTTTCGCTGTTCACTTTACAGCGATGATGTGATGGTGCGATGGATGGTGATGTCATCAAGTGTATTTTAGTGACGGTTACAAACGAAATTGAGTTGTAACAACAAATTAATGAATAGGTGGATGTAATGATATTAATGAATAATAATGAATTTGAATATAGATAAACTGGTAGGAGTGGTTTTGTTGTGCGCATTCATAGAGAAATTCCAAGAACGTGTGACACGTAACTCTTCATCAAGATTATTTGTCAGGCATTTTGTGGAGCAAATTATGCGAATGAAATGAGTAGACACTGCAGATTGCCGTGGAAATTTTCGAAAAATTATGTTTTGAATTTTGTTACTGCTTGGGAACGTAAAAAAAGAGAGACTTTGAGGGTGGTTTTAATTTGCCGCATATAGGTAACTATTTATGAGAGGCGCAAGTTATGCTGTCAAAAATTGGTCAACAGCTATTTTAAAAACATTTTTCAGAAAAGATTTTGTGAGTCCAAGTAGAGGTTGCAGTAGACACTTATAAAGGAAGTAGACACCGATAAATGATTACTTGAGAAGATATGAAATATGCAAGCGAGAAGAGTTCGATATTAATGTGAAATAGTTTGAGGTGGATCGCTCTCTTCGGTCCCTGGCATTCGAGACAATCTGTCGTACTAATAACAAAATTTAGTCTCGACTTTAAATTTACGGAAGCTCACAATTGTAAAATTTGTATGGAAAATAAAGCCACTTTGAACTACTAAAATTTAGAGTCGAAACTAAAAATGTTTATTGGTAAGGCCCAATGCATCTGACTAATAATCATTTCTAGCCTTTACACTAAGTATTTTCTAGGTCACAATGGAAGTTCGAAAAATGTGTGAATTACAAAAATTTAGCCTGAATACTAAAAATGCTTTTTAGTATCACGGATTGAATAATTGGACGAAAATACATTAGGAAAATGCATTTGATTGAAGAATTTTGTACACACTTCAAAGGCTCTTGAGGACACAATTCCCTTTCTATCCTACTGCCCAGATTTTTAGCTTCTTACAGGATTTTGACGCGCTTTTGATAACATCAGCAAAAAACGTAATGAATTTCACAAAATCCTCAGGACGGCTTGTATTCAGCATAATAAAATTTTAGAGTTTGAATTTATAGTATGGCATTTGTAGCCGTATAATTTTAAAAGCCCTCACGCAATCCAAATCAATCTCTTAAAAAAATTAAGGACTTAAAATGGAGCAGCATATAGTTTTACTTCATTGCAATTGGTCAACTGATTTTGATTAACTCTTCCCAGTTCTCATTGGGTAGAGTTTGCGCATGGACTGGTGGTCACGATGTTTTTTATTTATTTGTTGCTACCTTCATCGTGACCATTGTGCAATTTGGCCCTTTTTTCGATAGCCTGTCACAATTGAGTACCATTTTGGCCTTTTTATTCAGCTGGAAAAGTTGCTTGGCAACATTTTCAAATGCTGTTATTCCCAAATAAAAACCTTTAAAATGTAACGCGGTTGCCTGTCATACCACAATCATAGTGTTAAGAGAGCCAATGATTGTTAAATATCGTTCGAAAATTCTTAACTTTCAGAATGCCTTCAGAAATGACAGTTTTATTTATCGCATTGGCCCTTTTTCTTGCGATTTTTCAGAATTCTGCAGTGGTTAACCTCTTTTCTCTATTGCGATTTTTGTTTTGTTTTTATTAATGCGACATTTAGACCAATGACGTGCTAACATCATTCGGAGAAATGTTCCGCCGCTACTGGAGAGACTAAGGGTTTCTCCCGCGGTTTAACAGGTGTATGCTTTATATATCACCACCTATGCGAATTGCCAGCGAGTTCAGTGTGTCCATCGTCAGTCTTAATAGTTCTCAAACGATATCATTCTGTCCATTCGCTGAAATAACAATGTAGAAGGTAGCACAGTTTTCAGGTAAACTCTTTTAACTTTATAAAAATGCACGTATTTTTTGAGTTTTTTTCATTGAAACATCGCAAAAATCGTCGACTCTCAACCTAGAACCCTAGATATATTATTTAATTGGTCTGACGTTTTAAAATGATGTAAATTATATTTTTTAAAAAAATAGCAAAGACAAAAGAGTTGAGCAGAAAACTGTGAAAACGAATTAACAGGTTGTGCTGCAAAAGAGTATTTTTGGGTCTGACGCACCACAAACTAAATCGAATACACAAGCACATATAAGCCGACTTTTGTAGGGTAAAAGAGTTTTAACAGTTTTCGATCTATAAATGCATGGAAACAGTATAGAAGGACTTACCAATAGCCAAAGCAACTATGCCTTCAAAATCACCGACAAACATTAACGGCATCATAAAACAAAAATCTGTTTCCCCGATTTAAATTTGAAAAATCATAACTTTGTGTACAGAATTCCCTCTGCGCGAGCTCCTTTCATCAAAGCCAATGCATTAGTGTTTATTTGTCTTCACATAAATATGCAGAAGCCGCGCATCGCATCCAATTTGGAACTAATATGCTCAATGGAATACAAAAAAAAAAAACAACCTCTAATGCTCTGCTCCTCTTCGCAAGGGAGAGCGTTCCGTGCACATATCCAGACAATGATCTCATCAATGCGCCCCCTATCTGTCTGCATCTCCGGCCTACCAAACTATCGATCCCCCTCTGTCTTCGCAATCAATTTTCACCCACGATCGATAGAAGATTTTTGTTTTTATTTTCCTCTTGCAAATCGGTACAACATTTCTGCAACAGTATACGAATGTGTGGTATTGTCGTATCTTTATCTATGGAAATGTATCCACACTTTTGCGCAAAATGTTGCCAATGTTGCGCTCTGCTCGGTGTCGCTGGTTGCTGATATTCGATGGTGATTTGATTTTTCGCCAGCACACCAAAGCACCAACAGCAACCGGCACGCGTCCACATCCGTATCTATAGTCAGTTGGGCTACCAGAGATACATTTTCCGTTGGCATTCAGTTGCGATTTTACCCTCGATTCGAGTGAACGTGTGTGTCTCTATGGTGGGTCTGAACGCCCCAGTTTGTGCTTAGTATCTCAGTGGTGTCGCTAGTCTTGTGTGTTATAAAAAGTGCGAGCAATTGCTACGACTAATATCTACAGTGGTGCAAAATTAAATCCTCTCCATTCTGAGTGGATTAAGTGTTAAGAATTAATTTCAAAAAATTGCATAAGGAAATTTTGTGTAAAAAAAAATAAATAAATATATTTGAAAGAAAATTTCATCAACTTTTGCGGAAGGTCCTTTTAAAAATCCGGCACAAGGAGTGGGAAAAATCCGAAGAAAAACATAAAAGGTGTGTGCTTGTATGTTTAAAATTAAATTTTGTACAAAGGACCTTGTCACGGTAGCTATACACAAAGTTGAATCTCAAAAGAAAAGTTTCCCTATATTTGCTGTCGTGTTTCCCTGACAAATTGATTCAGCAAGGATACGACAAACGACACAAAAATGAAACGAAATTTGGGGATGAGGCTCGACAAAAAGGTGTTTAAAACATATTTAGCCGCAACTCGGCTAAGGAGCAGAACACACACATACTCGTTAAACTTCGAGGGGAGTGTATTTAAAAGTCAATTTATTGTAATCTCTTTCGGGGCATGCCGCCGTTTTCTTCGAAATCCTTTCCTTGCGACTGTCGCTGCGGTGGGGACACAGGGAATTGTCACTTTTTAACTGCCGCTCGGTGGAATCGTAAAAGCCCCAAAGGATTGCGATCTAGAGGATTTGTTTTGAGGCAAGGGATAAGCATTTCTGTTTCCCCGTTCGCCTTTAGAGGATGAAATTTATTTTTGGGAATCGCAGACGCTGGGTTGGGCATGCCAATAAAAGAATCGCATACCCGAGGTTATATTAAAGCCAAGGAATGGTATCTGCGCTGCACACATGCACTCTATATTAGCGGAGATGGGGATTTGTATTTAATTTTTATTCGAAAACCTTGGTCTTGGCTAAGTTATGCTTATAGGTGCCTGTGTATTAAGCTACTGGGTGTGTGGAACTCTTCCAGAAGACTTTCGCTTTTCGATGTCTGTACTTCTGGATGAGATGCTTTGGTGTCGTTAGTTATTTTTTGTTTATTGTTGGCGGGCTTTTATTTTGTCTTAGGTTGCCGCTTCAACATAGGGATGGAGACGTGTGTTTTTTTTTTGATTTGCCTCAGGCGTTTGATTTAATTTAAATTCTGAGGCGAAACTTTTTTCTTCTTATTGGATGCGAAACGAAGTGAAGTCTGGTTTATATTGGTATTTTTGGCGGGAAGGTTGGCTTAGTTTTGTTTAGCATTAGAATCTAATGGGTGCCTGAGGGTGAATTAAGACTTTAAATTGAGTGATAAATATATTCTTAATTAGCTGTTATTTATAAACTTGTCATAAACAAAACAATTTAAGGACTTTATTTGATGTTGACTTGAGCTATTTTTGTATTTTATGTTTTTGTTTGTTAAATAATGTTGTAATATATTTTTAAAAGAATATTTTGTATATATAAATGGACATGATTTGGAATATATGTACCTAGGTATATTTTTTTAAAACTTTGTTATAGATTTGGTGGCTTTATATGCCGTCCTGTCGTTTTTTTATGCGTCATAGTCTTGGATATTATTAAATTGTTCAAGCACGTTTTTCTAAGCTGTCAGTCATTGCTAGCGATAGTGATGATTGATGATTGCGTCAATTTGAAAGGTAAATTCGAATTAAATGCAATTGTTAATGTTTTCCAGCGAGATAAGGATTTTTTGTGTTGAAAGTTTGTGTTTTGGGAATTTTAGGAATTTGCTTTTGGGATCGTCATAACTCCCAACACAGTACTCGTAATACCTCTACTACTATATCTCTCTATAAATAAAAGTATAATTGAAATATCTGGGCATGTCCGGAAGCATGCCGACAAACAATTTAGATTGCTGAGATATTTTTATACAGATTCTGTAGTGACATACAGCCAAAGAGGACTTAACACAAATCCTGGAAACGTATTTTATCGAGCACATAGAGAATGAAGAGAGTACATGAACTACAGAGCCACAGACGGCTACTGAAATTCTGCAGGGAAATTTGGTAAAAGATAGAAAACGCCCATCAAAAGTGGGCGTGTCACCCATTATTTTGCTACTGAACTGTAAAGAAGGGTATTATTCTTAGGGATTTTTATTTTCGTTTTCTAAGGGAGCTGCCATGCAGTGAGCGACATACGACAGAGCGATTAAGCGACATCGCTTTGCCTGTAACAAAATCTCTAATCGCTCGGGACTGCTATACGATTTCCTACGTTTTAGATTTTTAGAGCGACGTCAGTTAATCGCTATGCCGCTTGTCGCTCACTGCCTGGCTGCACCCTAAGACAAACACAGCAAAGCAACAGCCTGGAAGACAAGAAACGCCCCCAAATGTGGGTCTAAAATTTAATTTTTTTTTGGGAAATTTTAGGAATGACATTCTCTCCATATTCATCGAAGAATACAACCTTTATATATAAATTTTCATGATTAAAACAATGTTTTTGAAAGTTATCGTGAATGGATTTAAAATAAAAATTTCCCAATAGTTTTGAATATAAAAGATGCCAAACGGATCGGTGCATGGATTTACCTTCTTGGTAATAAAAAAACAGGTGTCGGATATAGTTCCCATAGTTAGACGCCTTTCAGATTACAGCACAAGTTCCGTTAAGCTAATTTCTAATGTCATCTACCGTAGAGCAGGAAAATATCATCCGGGATTAATGCGTTTCGAAACCGTCAACTTGCTTGTCGTTGTCGTAGATAAGGTCGGAAAAAATCTGTGGTAGCAATCTAGCAATCTTTGATCAGTATAAAGGCATATAGAAAGTGAAATGAGTGTCCTTTAGCAAATAGAGCGTACGTCGTTTCTTATTCCCAACCTCATTTGAATAGATTGGAAGATGTTTTTAAAAATACCTTTTTTTACAGCCTATCAGACGTACTTATTCTCAATCCTCTGCAAAATGTACACCTAAAGATCTGAGTGTTTTGCATCAGTTTCAAACAGTGAAATGGTGCTTTCTCGGGACATTTATAGTCTTGGATGTACATCAGACGCTCGCTAGAGGTTCCAATCTTATCACAACACCACACATTAAGAAGTCCAATATTGCCATACCATATATTCTGTTTAAGTATTCGCTCCAACTGAGAAAACGACACACAGTGTTTGAGTTTATACGACCTTCTACAAGGTGGGACAAAAGAAGTCATCCGATATTGTTTGGCTCTCAATTTTTTTTTCTAAATGAAAAACTTCGATTCTGTTTTTGATTATGTTTATTTGAACCTTTTTTGAACGGCCAAATGGGCGCCGTCACAATTGATTGCCATACGTACTCGTTTTATGGCATTTTTCATCACTTCGGCGAGAACTTCGGGCGACAGATTCTCGCACTCGTGTCGAATATTGTCCTTTAGGGCTTTTAGGGTCTCGGGCTTCTTCACGTAAACACGGGACTTAAAAAAAAAACCACAAAAAAAGTCTGGAACGGTTAAATCGGGCGATCTTGCGGGCCAGTGCAAATCGCCAAAACGAGAGGTGAGGCCACAACCCGGTTGTGGCTCGCGCAGTGTGTAGCTCCGTTCTGTAGAAACCATATGTCCTCCAGTCCTAATTCGTCTAATTGCGGCAGAAAAAACTCGATTAACATGGCCCTCTAGCGCGCACCGTCCACTGTTGTCGTTTGACCAGTGGCGTTCTCGAAAAAAATGGCCTCGTCAACAGCGGCGATATTCTCGGCACAACGGGCGCCCCGGGGCCGGCCACGCTTGGCAATGTCTCGTGTGGTCCCATACTCTTCAAGGTTGGTGGCCAAACGGCGCAGTGTTTGTGCAGTCTGTGTCGAACGGCCGTGGAATCGGCGACGGAATTCGCGCTGCGCCAACACGAATTGTTACGAATTGTTACCCAAAAAAAAAATAGACATGATTATTCCGCGTTCTGGGGGAGTGTATCGCTCCATGGCTTGTTCACTTGTATTCTACGTCTGTCTAGTCCACAAATGTCAAAACAGATTTGACATTGGCGGCCATTTGCAAAATTAAGAGCATCTTCAAATATGATTACTTTTGGCCCACCTTGTATTTGCGCCCACAACTTCAAAGGAGGAGAGTGGCTGTTGATATTTTTAGATGATTTTATTAACTACATTATAGCATATAATCGTAAAAGCGTCTTCAATTATTAAGCTCCTAATAAAATGCAGTCTTAAAATGTTTGCATAATAATTTCCTTTAAAACTTTTTTTTATTGGAATACTACGGTAACCCTAAACACCCAATTTTTTTATTCTTGTATTAGGCCAAGGGTTAAAACCATTTTTTTACATCTAAATCCGGTTTGACTAGGCAGCTCCTTCTAACAGTTTTATGCAAGAGTCTCGTACACTATTCCATACCATATACGAAATAATTCGGCCGAACACAAATGAAATCCCACTTGAAGAAAAGCAAGGTGTTTACGATGACGTACGAATTTAATGCTAAAATTACCATTCCATGCATCATAGGCAAATTCGGAGCTTCATTAATATGTTAATTTGCAAACTTCAAGACTTGTATGTGTTCAATATATGCGACCTTTTTTAGAAAATATACCAAAATAATACGCACATTTTATGCAAATTATTCCAGGAATAGCATTATACCCTTGAATAATATTTTCCTCAGGTGAATTTCTTACCACAAATTTAGTTCTACATAATTTGTATCCATACAAAGAATCTACCAACTCATTTAAATGAGGTAAAAACATACTTAAAATAATGGCTTTCATTTAAAAGTAACCAATATTAATAGGTTATTCATGTTAACCGTGGCAACTAGTTTTATATTTATATAATTTAAGGTTTGTTCGGAATTTTTATTCGCTTGTTTGTTTTCGCCAAATTTCGCTTCTTTCAGATGACATTTCGAGGAGATTACGTTTTGCTGAGTAAATATTATCTGATCAAGCTAATAATATTCAAATCATTTCGGTAAACTTTTTCGAAGACTCTAGCTAACTGGCGAGTAAATAGAATTTGTTTCGATTCTATTTATGCCACATATTGGTGAGCGAGAACTTCAATTGGAGGTTAGAAATGAATTATGTCATCATTGCGCATAGCAATTCGCAGTGCTTCCTTCGTGAAAAAAAACTCTCCCTAATTCCTAACGCACCTATCCCACCTAATCTCTTACATAACTCATCATTACCCCATCACTTTTTAATATTACCGCAAATTGGCAAACTAAGAAGCGGTTACATTTGTTTGACAGCTGACAAGAAGTTGCCATTTGCATCGAATGCAGCGAACTCGCAGCTGGTGGATGCAAATCACGTGTGTGCGCTGTCAAAATTAAAGTTAAAAATAATGTCATCTGTCATTTGCAATTCAATAACTGTTCAAATGACGTCTCCAAACAAGGCTTTAAATGTCAAGCAATTTCTCTCTTGCAAAACGTCAAGACAGTGTATGCTAATTAATGCGCGAATTTAATTTGTGTATCGCTTCCACATTTGGCAAACCGATTCGCACTTCATTAGCCGGGGATTGACATATCCACTGAAATGAATCAGTACGCCTATTACTTCAGCGCAGAGTAAAACAAAAAGCCGAATTAACAACAAGTAATCTAATAATCTCTTGACAAGTATTTTCCATTTAACAATAATTAACTCGATAGCTTCTAGTTCAGAGTGTTTGTGTGTGTGTGGTGCCGGTATCCCCATTATCCGAAGGCGTTTGAGAGCGAAACATAAATTCTCGTCCAAAACAATAATAATTCATTCATTCATTCATGGTCTGTCTGTGGGCATGGGCACATTGTTTCCGAACAACAACAAAACCTCACTTTCCGTTTGAATAAGCTAAGACCGGCATTATGATGTCGGTCGGTCGGCCCACACGCGAGGCATTGGCTTTCAATTTCAAAAGAAGAGCAGCAAATGTACCTACAGCAAACGTTAGTTTGGCCTTGATTTTAGTATTGAATCGAATGTCAATGACCAACCGCCTATACTAATTGAAACACGATTTTTGAGCTCTCCTATTACTTGTTGTGGCGCTATTCGAACGGGATGCGGGATGTCTGTGCAAATTTAATTGGAAAATGTTGTCACTTTCTGACACCACCCACACCACGCCGAGACGACATTAAACCTCACAACACATTCATTGCTCACCTTAACGCCAGGTACACCTCTGCGCTCTGCCCCCCCATAACGGTGCGGCTCTATTCGTGTCTGGCATGACGTTGGCATTGTAAACTTTTGAGGTTAAGTCGGGCGAACCACCGCCGCATTGCGTAGGGTGTATGCTACTATGCATTCTAATAATTCATGAATTCGTCCCAATGTTTGCTGACAATGTAAACATTAAAAGGGGTCAATACTTTGCGAACACAAATAAAACCCGAAAGGGTTTCTCGCATATGTCCATAGCATTTAGAAGGAGTTTCTTTTATGAGTTTCTTTTAAGGCGTTCTTGGGTTGGGTCCCCCGATGGGTAAACATCACAGAATTTTGTGAAATTCAAACCGAAACACGAGTAGTAACATAACGCAGGCCAACAAAACCGACAAGGACAACACAGTGCGATGATAAACGATTTCTTTTATCTGGGTTTTAGGCATGGGCGGAAGGAAACCACTCAATTGGTAGCTGGAATGAAGATTTTTAGTCTAGCTCTAGGCACTCTGAACTCTGGAGGGCGCATTTAAATTTTTAATTTTTCAATTTCGATTTGACAGACACTTCTTATTTTATTCATCTGCCATGCTCATGCATAAACTAAGCGTGGATTTTGAATACAGTTTCTTGTTTGCGTTGAGTTTGCTCATTCTGATGATAGGCGTTTTTAATGTCTTCTATTTTGTAAGAAATAATTCTTTGGAATGTTGTATTTAATAATAAATTCGGCGCTGGCAGTGCATATTGGATGTGAGAGGGGCGTCTCTCTCACTCTTAGTGTTTCTGGTGGATCGATTCATTTGACAGAGCGTGCAGATTTAAAAGGAGTTTTTAAGTATGCTTAAAACGAAAATCGAAGGCATGCGACTATATTTACGACCTGCTAAAAAATTAACAAAAATTGTATGTAATATAACTTTTATGGCTTCCCAAACTCAAGCAATATGATGCGGACAACATTTTTGGGGATATTTTGCACCAATTCCGATGGCAAAGTTTACCAATGGATAAGTGCAGTTTGTATATAGCATAAGTTTTAGATTTTCGATGGCAGACGCTCTATACAGAGAATGGGCTAACTAGCAAGTAGCCCAGCTCGCAATCGCACATCGTATGCTTCTCTTCCGTTGCACTTCAACAGAGATAAATACAAAAAATGCTTATCAATCAGAACCACGATCAAGAAACATCGTTGCTGATGTTTTTCTATTTGATCGTGACAAATATTGGTCTGTTGCTCAGCATGTGGATAAAACAAAAACGGGTTGATAACTTAAAATATATTTAGAGGAATTATTAGATTTTTTTTATTCATAAAGAATTATCTGAGCAACTGGAAAGGCAGTGAAGCAGCGTTGCCAACCAATTTTGACGAAAAAATGCCTAACTTGAGAAAAATAATAAAAAATAAAAATAATCTTTTTAGGTAAACTGGAACAATGAATCAAAAATTAAACACAAATAAAAATAAATAGAAAAAAGAAATTTTTCTTAAAAACGGAAATTATAAATCACAGAAACATTTTTAATGGGAACAAAATTTATGACTTTTTAGTTTTATAAGTAGGTCCAAAGTGTTGAACAAAACGAACATAGTTTTAGTCCAAATAGAAAAATATTTGAAATAATGAAAGATGCCCTTTTGAGAAAAAACATGCCTTAAAGGCTTAGGTAATGAGATAATGCCTAAAAGTCATGTAAAAGCCCGAGTTGGCATCACTGCAGTGAAAGTGAAATCAGAAAATTAGGTAGTCGGGCCAGTACGAAATTGGAAAAAAATCGTGGCTTGGACCTGATCCCCAAGTCAACTAAAAACTGCTTTCAAAAGAATAAAAGTTATGGAGCTCAGCATCTGATTTTCCCTCCAGCACATAGAGTTTTCTAGCGAATAAAATAAGAACAGATACCTACACTTCTATCTATTGGAAAAGTGAGAAAAATCTAGGCTTTTGTGAACGACAAAATTTTCAAAATGTTCCTATCATCTGGATGGCTGTTCCTATTTGGCCTTAGCCGACAGCCAATTCGAATGATAGCCCTCAAAAATGCACATTTTCTTCAATAATATGCTCACCAGTCAAGGAAAATTCGTCGGTGAACACTCATTCAAACAGTAGTGTATATAAAAAAAGGCTTCATTTGGGGCTGTCGAGAATGACATTTTTTCTATTATTTTTTTTTCTATTACGGAACTTTCAGTTTAAAGTGTTACACATTTTTGTAAGGCTGAGTGACAAGTTCAATCCTTATCAACGCTAAACGTGCAACTGTCATATACACTCTAGATCAATCGAAAGATACAAAATTCCCCATAAAATGCCGATACACATCGGCAAACACACCGACGAAAAATTCCACACTTATTCTCAGCCCTGAGAAACCACTTTTCAATTAGTAGAAAGTGACTGAAAATTCCAATCACTTCCATCAACTCCCCTTGCTTCAGAAAATCAATATCTAAAACACACTTTCATCACATGTCCTGCCAAACAGCACCCACACAGTCCTTTACTCCTGTTTGCACATCAAAAAGCCACACACAACCTGAAACCGACTGCGTAACACCTCGTACCAAATCATTAACTTTTAAAGAACACACAATCCCTTTCACTGCTTTTTCTACAAAGATCAAAGGTTACGTTCCGGTTGCCGGATTTATTGTGTCACCAGTCACCCCCCGCATACCCGTGCAACTGAATTCTATGAATTATGCATGGAAAGAGAAGACCCTAAAATCTGATTACGTTTTCGAAAATCCCCACAGTCAGCAGTAGCCGCCACGACCTCAGTTCGACTCTGAACTTTAATCCCACATACACTGTTTGGGCTCAAAAAGCGTATAGCTTCCGTCGTCGGTCTGGAAATGTTTATGTCCATCAATATGAATTGTGCCGATCCATTGGCAGCTTTTGAAATGATAACGTCTGCCAGCACACAAAAGGCCAGTGGTACTCCTGTACATACCACAGAAGGACAGTACTCTAACTTCCAGCCCATGGAACGATTTCAACGGCCGACTAACTGCAGCACTGGCCACATATTCCATTAAGGGTTTAGTTCAATCCATATCGCATAGTATAAACCGAAACATCTTGGGGGTGGCTAGGGCGCAACACACTCTGCTCAATGGGACGTAGCGTGTCGATATAAAAGTTGACTGGCCTTACTGCGGTAGCGGTTGCTGTTGGTTACCTAATCTGCACTTGAGTTGTTAGTCAGTACAGTAAACACAGCCACTCACACCATCACAGAATTAGATAATCGAAAAATGTAGGTTAGTGGAGACTCGTATTTCACTATCTAATCAGTTGGACATACATTATAGCCTATCTTTCATTGCTGGTGCGGGCGATCGGCGGAGAGCGAGGGGAACCGGTATGGTTCACCTTATTCAGATGATGAGCATGACATACATTTTTGCGGTGTGTGCAGAATTAATACAACTTGATTGCTGTTAAAAACAAGATAGGCATGATATTTCAGGACGTGAACGTGAATTTACCAAGTCAACAGAGTTTGATACACGCATACAGTGCGGGCGTTTCAAATGGGACTGTGTTTTTTTTCTTACACCTACTGATGAGTTTAAATTTTCGAGCGCATAATCAAATTTTTCAAATCATGACAATAAAAGGGGCTACTTTAAAAACAGTTGAGTTGCAAAAAAATTGGCAACTGTGTTGGCGCGATAAGATATACTCGTATTCACGGGTTTTGTATGTGTCATCGATAAATGCCGGCTGATAGAGTAAAATTTGCAATTGGTTCTGTTTCCAATTGATAGCGGCACATGTTTATTTTTTATCGAAAGACTATTATGTATTTTATCGAAGCGAGTTGAATAACAATTTGCGGCAGCTGAATTGAGGCAGATCACGGCGAATTCGGAAGAGGGAAGTGGTCTATGGGAGCTGGTCAAATAGATGAATATGTTTTAAGAAAAGGATTACCTATTTTATTAAAAATATTTCTCCCATATGTGGCTATTTGACCGATAAGTAACTGGTAATTCATTAGGTAATAGATTAAGTGTTTGGAACAAAGAGAAAAATACTGTTTGCAGTGGCAAGTTGTGAAGAAAAATGCTTTGAAAATTCCTTATCGAATAAAAACACAGCAACTTGAAGCATTATAAAACATTGGACTAGCGGCATGTCAAACTCCATATAAAAAAATTGACATTTCACCATTTGCCCTAGACGTCTAACACTTTTTCGGAAATATCCCTTTCAGGGAAATTTCTCAATCGAGCGCAAAACTACCCGCTGTATTGAGAGAAAAAACAATAAAAAAGCGACCTGTCAAAGGAAATCGTTCGAACGTTTACAAAATAAAAATAAATACGAAGCCGAGCAAGTGTAATTGTGAGAAAATTGTTAATAAAGTGAGTAAAATACTTATTGAGATATTGTTTTTATAATATATTGTACCATTTGCTTAGTTGTAGTGTGAAGTAATTATTGTCAAATATCAATTTTCCGCTGGCGCTAGTGTTCTAGCGCGAACGTTCCTCCATTTGGGATATTTTGAGCTAGACGTCTAGCGGGCAATGGATCACGTCCATTATAATGTATTTATTGTAGAAATAACGCTCTTTTTTGTATAATATTGATTTGACATTATAATGTCTAATGTTTGACATAATTTCCCTTTTGGGAAATTTCGGAATGTTTGGGTTCACTTGCACTTGTTGCTATTGATGTTGTTGATGTTATCGTCCACATTCAATTTGGCAGATAAGTTAAGTTGGAAATTCTTTTAGATAATTAGGGAAAATATAAAATAAAATATTAATAACAGGATTTGAATTGCAAGTACCTAGTTTACTACAATTGTTTTTTTTTTTAAAGCGACGATGTTTTTTGTATCTAAATTGCCGGTCATTTTACCAAACAACGACGACAGTCAGTCTGCCCATGGTTGTTGGGAGGATATTTTAGATCTAAAATGGTATACAAAGGACTTCGCTCTAGGAGGCTATTTGGCTATATACCCCACAAACAAGAAAAAGAATTGAACGCTTTATTTGCAGAAAAAAAAATGGATTTAAATACTTGACAATTTTAGATATGAATTTACCGGACCAACATAATTATGTCCAACTGTTTTGGGGCCGATGCCGAATTATTTTGTAAAATATGCAAATCAAAAATAATCTGTGCTCCTCAAAACGAAGAGCTTCAGCCGTGAATGTAATAGTTGCGATTACTTCATTCGTCATGAATTCTATTCGTTGGTGCGCTTTAAGCTGGGGTACGTGTTGGCCGTGAATTCTTTGTTAATTTTGAGTGGATATTTGATATTTTTTTCTTATCTCTGCGAACAAAATTTGACGTTTGCTTCATCTGTCAAATATTTGCTCTAAAAAAAAATGTTCAGACTAATTTCATGGATTCCGAATTGTCATTTAAAAAAATAACTTTATTTGGCTGTTAGCTTTACTTACTGAAATATAAATTTAATCTACTCATGCGTCCATCGACGTTCGGTAAAAACCTGAACTGGTAATGTGATCCAGGGTTGTCAGAATTTAATTTGCTTTAAGCGTCCAAACCACAAAAAAATGTAGCCCAAAATCGTTGCCCAGAAAGAAGCCCAAAAATCTTTGAAAATAATCCCAATTCATTGAGTATTTTTTCTTTGGTATTTAACCAGAATTTTATTTGACTTCTATCTTCTGAAATTGGCTTTTGTGGCTTGTGTCAAAAGGCCTGCCAAATAAATTGATGTGCCTGAAAGTTGAACGACTATTCGTTGTCACTTGACTGCAAAAGTGCTACCAAGTTTTAAAAGTGCGGGTTTTTTTTTTAGATTTTTATTTTGTTTTTAGTTTTGTGAACACTAATAAAACAAAAAAGTTGTAGAACGATATGTAGCCCAAAATTGTGTTGGGCGCTCATTTTTTTTCATTTTTATCGTTTTTTAAGAAAAAAGATAGCCCAAAATACGACAAAGCGCCAAATCTGACAACCCTGATGTGATCTACAAAGAGAACTCGGTCTAATGCCGGTCGTACACTATTTGCACAACGAAACAATTTCTAATCCAGCACATTCAACTCTAATATCGTTGGTACACTTCGAGCGCAACGCATTCAATGCTTGAGTAGGCTCACAACTTTTTCTTTTGACTGCAAGGTGCAGAAGAAGATTGGAGATAGTTGCTCAACAAATGTACAAGTAATATACAAGCTTGTGTTGCTCGTTGGACATAGTTGTGCAATGCGATGAGCAAAAATTTGCAAAACAATAAGCTGCATTTTTTATTTTAAATTCATTGTTAACTTTTTGACTATTAGTTGATAGAAGTTGTAGACTGCGCAACGAGATATGTCTGTATAGAGAGCCGCAGCCCGGAATTAATCAACTCAACAAGGACCTTTTAATTCTTTTGTTCTTGCTGTATTCACTTGTTCAATGGTCGCAATCCCTTTGAGATTACTTAAGCTAATATCGCACTTACACAAATTTAAGTTGGATTATTCTACGTCTACAATTGTCATTCGAGTGCGAGTGCGTTCAACGCATTGCTTAACATCCGATGATTGATCAAGTAACAAACGAGTGCATCAACGTGATGTGCAATCGCTTCATATTTCAAGAATTTGTTAATTAAGTCGGCTTTTTTCAACGCAACCACTAGTGAACGGTGTTGCTACGAATTTGCTTGTTCAATTTAAACGTTTAATAATCAATTGGTTGCAGTTGGTTGAATCAGCAGCAAATCTAATGTACGACCAGCCTTAGTCATTGATACATACCCCATGTGAAAATGTTGATCAAAATTTACCTTTGAAAGTCTTCACTGAAATGCATTACGAATGCAAACCTTCTGTTGATGAATTTAGAAATGCATTCATTGACAGTTCCGTCCTTCAGGTCCGAAGACTCCGATCCCTAAATTGGTGGTTCTTCGAAAACCTGTCAAAACTGACTTAAATAGAAATATCCCTTCAGCTCAAATTTGGCAAGAGCATTCATTCATTTTAAAAATATTTAAAAATAGTGCATCATCTCTGGGTGTGTTCACAAATACAAAACTACTCCTTCTCTACTACTAACCCACTAATCCCGTCCCAATCTACAGATGAAAATGTACTCAACTCCACCAAAAGTTGTTGCGACATCTTTTCAGCGATAAAATTTGATCACCCAAACCCCTTTCAGACACTACAATAATTTACGACACAAAAGACTGACACTTAACGAGGTGTAGCCGTCACCTTCAAGCCTCAATTGCGGGGTGACCTCAATAGAATAGAACGCTTCAGCTCTAAACCTAATATACGATCGCCAATCTGTAAAGAATTTCCACCTCCATTCCCAGCTGTGAACTTACGATTTAATTACCACATGTGACATCATTTCACAGACTTCCAATGTTTACATATTCGGTTCAATTAGTCTTTTATATCCGTTTTATCTGGCGAATGCATTATTCATTATTCATGCACCTGCATCAATATAGCTCATGGTATTGGTAATAAAAAAATCTCCCATTTTTCTAAAAGCCCAGACAATGCAAACATTAAACCATTCTCCAAGTGACTATTACTATATATAGCTGTCAGTGGGGTGTCATTAATTTACCGTCTGCTGCGATTGATTTAATTTCGCTTGCGAATTGTTCACCAACCAACAACCGGCATTCGCTATCTTCTAGATAGACAGTTCTGTCAGCGATTGTTAGACATCTTTCCATTACGGAAATGGCATCGATTCGCTGTAGTGCGTGCAACTTTGCACGCCGCTCTTATGAAAACATTTGTTTAGAAGGAGACTGGCTCTTTGAAATCTATCCATCTCGTGATGAATGTATTAATTAGCATCATAGCAAAAGTGACAGCCTGGTAGAGCAGAAGCATCGACTCCAATAGCAAAAACAAACAAAGTTGTCACAGTGCGAAACGCAAGTGGCCAACTCGAATGCGGTGTTGCGATAGAAACTTTTCGCATGCAAAATGTGTGAGATAGAAATATTTTTAAATTTCCATCGGGGTTACACTCTGGTTATTTTTAGAGAATCTGATATTCTAGCGCAATCAACACACACTCACACGCTGACTGCATGAGTAGCGAGAAGAATGTGTGTCTCTGGATTGCGAGATGAATCGGTGTCGTCGTAGTCGTCGCGTTGCTGATGCTATTTTGCGAAAATATCTTCATCATCATCAACTGTGTAGATGTAGATGATTCCACATCATTCCTCGTTGCCATAGACGAAACGGCCAACACAGACAGTGGGGAATCCGATTCAGAATCAGAATCAGAATCAGACTCAGATTCACCGGGACTGGGACGTGTATCTATTGCTTTTTTGCATCTATTTGCAAGTATTACCTAAGAGTATCTCGCGAATAGCGCTTGATTGGCGTGGGCGTACCGTAGGAGATACAATAATAATAATAGTACGGACCGGCACAGTCTGAGGTCGTAAAATACCTGGGATAGCTTTTCGCCAAATCAGAGTGCCCCAGTGTACACTGTACACCCCACAGCGGCACAGGCATCGCACCCCATGCAGTGCGACTTAAAATTGCCGCTGTTAATTCGTTCTGACATTAGGACTCATTTTCGCAGGCAGAGTTGATTTGGATTTATTTTCTTGAGAGCGAAATAGATACAAACTGCAGATAGATGGCTAAAATTGATGATGACAACATGCGTAAGGGCGTGGCCGCTCGCAATGAAGATCCCAATAACAAGATAGCACCGCCAAATGATTAATCATTGCAACAGTAAACTTGGAGCTAGTTGATGGGCCTTATCGCTGGGGGCTCATGAGTTTGGGGTTATCTTTAGCAACATATCTATTGCTGGAGAGTTTTTCATAGACTAAGTGGCCTCACCGTTTCTTTAGATGGACGAATACACAGTAGGTAGTCAAAAATATCTGCAGAGTGTTAGGTTTTTGGTCTAGGATTGTTTTTTTTCTTCTGTAAATTGGTTTAGTATAAAATCTAATCGAAATTGACCGCGTATCTTGAGAGCGGTTGTTGGAAAAGATACCTACCGTCGATTCCGTGAGTTGTTTAATTAATTTTTCTGCATCGTGTCAGTGCAGTCCTAATCATTAAAAATGCCCGACAAAAAGAGTCCATCGGCTTCCAAAGATTATTACGACAGTAATGCTCCCAATTACATTTGAAACATCAAAGAACTCACAATCTCTGGGGGCTAATGACTGCTTGCTGGGAGCGTATGGATATACCTTTCTGGTACACACCCAATATCGACCGCATCCACCGGTCAACATTGACAAATGAAAGCTACCGTGACGCACTGGTTTGAAGTTCTTTGTCAGCCCATTCGAATGGCTACAAGTAGCAAAACTCCGTTGATCCCTCTTATAATGTTAACCACAACCTAATCCAAACAAGGTCACAATTGTCAAGCACAGCTTTGGTATATAAATTTCCTTATCACAAAACAAATTCCATGCCATTTCGAATTTCGATTACAGCTACCTACTGACCAAACCTTACCTTTTGCTTATCGAGATTCTTGAATTTTGATCTTGATCCATATATCACACAGCATGTTACCCGCAAACAGAATACCAATTTGTCAGCGCTTGCCCCAAGGTTACCGGCGTCGGTTGTAATTGCCAAAGCACCGTTTAGCCGCTTAGATTGGCTATGGTTGCCTAAAAAGGTGGTTGATCCCAAAATTTAGAAGTTTACTGTCACATTTGCCGGGGGTTGAAGAACCGATTTCTGCGGTCCACGCCGAGCGTAATTCAAGCTTCCCAGTTCGTAGCAAATGTTTATTTTCCTTGGTCACATTGTGTTCTCTCCATTGAACGGCTCATTTCATATTCACCACTTGATACACTTCCACTTCTTTGACACAGAAACGAATCTAATTCCTTACTGCTGGCATATGCCCACGTGACGATGACAGTTTTTGTTGATTTGAAATCAAATCGCTCTGTAATGAAGTTCTGCGAATGCTGCTACGTACGTTAGATCTGCGTATTTTGATATGCAAAACAACAAAAAAAAGGTGTGACTTGAATGAGTTTATTTTTCGTTATGACAGGTCTTGATGGCCGATCGTATTTTTTTTCTGATACCATCCATGTTTTACATATTCGTGATGTTTGTTTAGTTGAGTTCGTTTGATTGGTAAAATTCATAATAACTATATTTTTTTTGTCAATATTCAAAGAAAAAATATCAGTAGCGCCAGCAATTGGGAACAGGTTAAAAGTGGACTTTTGACAGCTCATTATTATGTATACGTATAATACATTTATACTCAAATCATTATAGTTGAATAGTAGCACTTTGCATTCGACAATTACAAGATTTTAACTGACATTTCGCAGGTACAAAATCAACAGGGAATGTCAAAAACCTTGTGAACGAAAAGTCAAAATCGAATAACCTCTCTCTGTCTTATATCTCTATTCAATCCTACATTAATAGCCTTTTAGATAGGACTGACAGGAATGACCTTCCGCCAGACTTTAAAAAATTTTCTGAAACGAAGCTCTTAGAAAGGACCAAAATACGAAAAGTTAGGTTAAAGTGATAAGCCGTTTCTGAAGTATCACTACTAAATGCTGACGAGTTTAAACGACAAGAGGGTTCAAAGGTTTTTCTCCTATTAGGACTCGTTCTCTTAGCAAATAAACTTAACCTACTTCACTGTGTAGAACAGTGTTGCCAGACTTTGAAGACTGTTTTCCCCCTTCTTTTATCAGCAAACTCAGTAGATTTCCCTAGAATTCGAAAAAAAATATTCTTCTTTTTTTCCTCTAAGTGCACTTGTTTTCTTATGAAAAAAAAACTAAAAAAAATGTAACCGTTTTTATCAACAAGCTTAATATGAACATATAATATAAAAATATAAATAGTGCAATAATTTCCTTTTCTATTAGATATAATTTATCAAATCGAGTGAATGCATTCAGAAAAAAAAAAAAGAAATTTTTACGTAGCCGGTGTTTTCTTTCATATTTAATATTAATAATTCATTCTTTGATTTTTTTTTTCGTAATAAAAATTGGTTTTATTTTCATTTTTAAACTATTTACGAATCAAAGAGATATTTTTTATATGTTCGCTCTTTTTTAAGCTTGTCCTCGTTTTCCCCTTTTACATTTAAAACGGTAAAGGAGGCGAAAGTGCAGCCACTCATAAACCTTAAACAGGTAATTTGAGCTCTAAACAAATAGTCTCTGAAGACCAACAAACCGGAAATCCTTTTCGAAGTTATACGGTCAGAATGAACTCGTTTGTTTGCATTTTGATTGAAATTGCGTTTTTGGCCGGTAACAGTCAAGCAAACAAGACGCTAGACCGCTATGAAGACTTCCAAGTATGTGACGAACTTGAAAGATACGGCCGCAACTGCTACGCCTTTAAAGTCTCGTCGGCTTTCTTCTATATTAAACTAAGAGTTGTGTCGGAAAAGTGGTCTAAATGATTTTAGATGTTCGATTGCCGAACTAGGCCAAAAATGTTGTCTATTTTCCGATTCACTGCGATTTCCATGGAATTTTTGTTTTTGGACAGACTAGCCACTACACCTCTCCGACGGGATATAGCTGCCTTCTGTATTAAAAACTTAAAGTATAGCGAAAGTATTAAACATTTAAAGTATAGCCAAAGGAGGTGGAAAATGGCGTCTGTTTTTAGGGCCTCAATCAACCCAAGCATCTTCCCTACATATAAAAGGGCTTTGCTTAGTCTAACAGTGGAATAAAATTCGAGTCTAAATGGAGTAGGATTTGGAGACCTCGACTTTTATTAAAAACATAGCCAAGCCTAGCCTCTTCACCACTATGATGGTTTCAAAAAATGTGATGCTCTACGTTTGACTTGACAGGTATACGTCTTCAGAGTTCGATACCACCGACTATGTTGAACCAGTAATTTTAATAATTTAAATCAATAAGCTGGTTAAAAGTTGTTAAATACTGAAATAAAGTTGTAGCCAAGATGGCCAAAAAGAACTCGTTAGCCAGCAGTGTTCGTTGCAATACCGTCTTATCTTTGAACATTTCCTAACAGGTAGAGACTTCCGAATTAGCTTCCCTAAAAGGCGACAAAAGGGACAAGCTTGAAAAAAATTTGAAAAGGAGTCCGCAATGATGGAAATAAATGTTTGTTACCACAGAGACGCTTTAAAGAACTCTACTTGCAGTCCCTCGGGTTAGAGTTTTTCTTTGGCTTTTTTTTTAACTAGCCAGTAGATTTTTCATAGGTTGCAGGTGGGCTCTATTTTTTTTTTTAAACTTGTTATAGGTACATGATGGATATTCATAAAAACCGCTGTAAGTGCTTAAATGCCCTGCGTTCAGGTGGCTATACGTTTCTTTGGATATTTCGAACAGTATTTTGACTTTAAGGCCTGTAGTTGCTTGGATTTCTTATGAAATTTACAGAAGGATATTTCTAACGCCAGACTATTTGATCTCCTTGAGCTGTGGGCTGTGTAGGGACTCTTCTTTCTAGGGACGATCCCCCTTCGTATTTCTTCTCATTTCTCGACAATTTCCATCGCTACTGGTCGATTTGTTTTACTTTTTCCTTTTTAACTTGATAGATGCTGCAGCAACGTCGTCCTGTGACATGATATTCCGGTAACATATTACTTTGGGATTTACATCCCCCAAGCTTGTCGTTCTCATTCACTATCCAACATTTCCTTAACAGGCATTTGACTACTTCCGCAAACATTTTCCCGACTTAACCTCAAATATATGTCAAAATATCACATTTTAGTTGTCTGTCAACCTGTCTCTTGACGACACCATTGGATCAATCAATCTTAGTTCTGATAGACCTGTGAAACCAACAATGTTGACTACTTTACCCCAACCAACTAGTGATAAATGGTTTCGAATTTTTCAATTCACATCTATTACAATTCATTTGCAAAATCTATTTCTTTAACGCGTGCATGTATGCGTCTCCGTTTGAAGCACAATTTTATTTTGTAGTACAAACTAAACACACAATTAAAAGTAAATTACGCGTCCATTTCCACGCACTTGCCGCTACAACGGAATTTGCGAAAAACTGTTTTGCACAAATATCGCGTCCCGCAACGGGCGGCGTGTGCCACTTCATGCCGTTGAACCAACTCGCATTCGATGGATTTCGCGATTTTTCTAAAAATACCCTCTGACCGAATCGATACTCGAATTCAATACGCGCAATTATGATTTATGTTACTTTTGCGAGGGTGAACAGAGGTACACCCTGTTGCCGCCTCCATTCAATTGGCACTTGCTCCAGAATTTGTTTGTGGGCGCCATGCGATATTTGCCGACAATGAAATTTGACCTCAAGTTGTCACTTGCATTATTTATACAGAGTATCTGTGTTTTTTTTTTTTCTTCTGTCTATAAACAAAAATTACATCACTTGTGTCTCTTCTTTCTCGTTTCAGGTAACGCCCTTGGATATGCTCGTAATAAATCAGATTAAAAGTATAAGATATACTGAACGAAAATGAGTGAAAAAGTTGGAAATGGTATCTACAAAGTTGTGCGGGAGAAAACTAGTATTTCTTTCACCCCGTCCGAATGCCATATACCTAGAGTGAATGATGGCTATTATGGGCATTAGGGGATAAAGGCGTTATGCCTTAGCTTGGCCATAATTAACTTATTAGTTTGCGTCGACTGGCGGTATTTATGCAAATGTGTGTTCTATGATGTGATTTGTGTTAGCACCTGGGGCTCTGTTTGGACTTGTTTCAATTTCAAGTTATAATTTGATCTGTTTCGCAACCGAAATTGGAGCTTAGGCTGACATTTAAGATGTGGACGTGACCATAACTATGTTTTGGGTTGGCGCTAGTCGAATTTACTGTTTACCACGAAAGTTTTTTTTTTGTAAGTCGATGTAGTTCCAAGAAGTTGGAAACTCCCATTATAGGACTTAAATGCGTAGAAGTTCCAAAGAAGGTATATTTCTGATGAGATATTTACAGATATTTGGCAAATGTGGGGGTAGCCGCAGCCAATTGGAAATTTTTCGACAGTAAGTAAATTTCTACCTGCGCAAAACACAACGGGGAATGGCTGGCTTGGGGAGGGTTTGAAAACACCATTTAATCAGAGCTGAGTCGTTACATCTTGTAAAACCGTCGACCAGGCCTCGTACAGACAGGGTGAACTGTAGATTTTTTAGTCCGTTGAACGAGTCGTACGAGTCTTTAGCTTCTGCAGGTTTTTATGTTGAAAACACCTTTCTATTGCTTTTTTGTATCATGTGACACCGCTCATCAAGGGTTTTACTTTTGAACACATCTTCCTCAGAAGCTACCAAGTTCTTGTGGTGTTTTCCGCTGGCCAGGTTCGTGTTTTCCGCTGACCAAGTTCATATGGTATTCACCCAAACTTCCGATCCCAAAATTCTAATGACAGCAATATTTTGCTGTCGAAAACGATTTTTTAATAAACAAATTGTTGGCGCAGCAGGTCCATGTAGGATCGGGGGCCTAGCCTACTCATAAATAATTCTAGCTCTTATGCAGTTCTGCATTCTTGAATGAACTTTCAGTTGCGCTGGCAGTATGAATTTAAGAAATTCATGCTTATCCATACTCTCTCAGAAGTATTTATCGTTGACAGCAATAAGAGATTTTTTTTTAAACCGTTCGTCAAAGTTGGGGATAAGTCTTGGATGTCAAATCAAAGTTTTTGAACACCAATAAAGTAACACCTGCTAAGCAACTACTTACAGTGGAAACAATTTGCGATTCCAGGTGCTTTTTTTGTCGTCTTCGCGTTCCAGTAAAACCCTCACGTTAGGCTCTGCAGCTTATACCTGGTTCGACAATAGGCGTATTTTTTTAGCTTCGATCTCAGCAAGCCAAAGTAATGTAGGATTTTCAGCACGCAATCACAACAACTACTCTTACTTCTCAATGTGTCAAGTAGAACGTAGTTGTTGTAATTGCCTGCTGAAAATTCTACTTTACTTTGTTTTGCAGAGATCGAAGCTAAAAAAGCAGGTCTGATGGCGAAGAGCAACATTTTGCCGTACCAATTTAGGGCTTTCGACGAATTAACAAGGGTCAGATGGGGCACCGACAAAGCCCTGCAAAGAGTATGATTTGTTGGGCACTTTTATAATGGAAAAGGGGATAACCAGGTACAAACTTAAAAAAGTCATAAAAGTCCAAAATATCTGTGAAACTTAAATTGGAACGCATTTTCATGACAAACTAATTTTAAAGTTTACTCAGAATGAAATATTCATATAACACATGAGAGATCACAGCCCATCGAACGTTTACGTAAGAATTTTTGTGTATCCGAATGTATTTACTCGTTTTTTTTTTATTAGTTTTAATAGAAAAGGAATTTATTGTTTAATATATATATTTATATTTTGAGCTTGTTATAATAAAAACGGCTTCCTTTTTTTAATTTTTTCATATGAAAATAAATGCAGATTTCACTTAGGAGAAAAAGGGGAACTTTTCTTTTTTCGAATTTAGAGGAAAACGAATGAATTTGCTCATAAAAATGGGGAAAACAGTCTTCAAAGTCTGGGAACACTGGTTGCAGCGGAAATTTAATCCATATCTTGATTTTTGTATAGCCCAAACAGGAAGGTATATTTACTTTGACATTACATTTGTAACGCCAAGAAGGAGTCACCGGAGCCCTTAAAGAGTATATAAATTCTGAATCAGGATCATATTCTGAATCGATGTAGCCATGTCCGTCTGTATGTCTGTCTGTCTGTCTGGATGTCTGTCTGTCTGTCTGTCTGTCTGTCCGTCTGTCTGTTGAAAGCACAATAGCGGCTAAGGGAATTGACATAGGCGAATGAAATTTTTTGAAAGGACTTCTTTTTATCGTCGTCAGGTTAGTATTGAAAGTAGTTCAGGTAGCTCCCATACAAAATCAATATTAGGCCTATGTGTCTCTCAGTCTGTTGAAAACAGGATATCGTCAAAACATATCGACCCAGGCAAGTGAAATTTTGTGAGAGGACTTACTTTTATCGTCGTCAGGTTGATATTAAATTTAAGCTATGTCGGTCAAGTAGTTCTTGTACCTCCCATACAAAACCAGTTTTGCATGACTTGTATTCAGTGGAGGGTATCAAAGCATTGGCCATGCCGCTGATAATACTTTTACTTTTTTGTTAGACTTGTAGTTCGCAGCCTTTTATCATTATCAAAGTACTATCCTCGCTCTCTTTGTCATCGGCAACACAATCGAAATCGACCTTGTTCGATAGTCTTTCTATCGATGCTTATCATCATTGCTCTTAATTTTCCACCAGTCTTCCACACTCATATTATGAGGTTATCCGACCCTTAGAGATGATTTGTTGCTGCAAAAAGTTAAGCACACTTACCACTACAACACGATTCATGCGGTGGAGTAGTAGGTACTCTACTCATTCATAAATAAAACCCCCTCCAGGCAATGGCAACTACCAACTCCAAAGTAAATCGAATCATGCATTCAATGTCAATCCTCGCTGCTGCAACTCAACATTTCTCCTAACCTCAATCCAAATTCGACTCAAGTGCACATCAAGCAGTGCTTTGTAGTTATTATTAAAGACCATGGTTTCAATGTATCCTCTGCATATCAAATAATGCACTTTGATGTAAAGTGGCTACTTAAAAATTCCAAATGCCATACCGCAGAGCCAACGATCCTTTTCCCCGTGTCCTCATGCATCATCATAAATTGCCAGCGACTCCCTTCAAACAAATAATTGCACACGCTGCAATTAGAACGCGCAATAGACAAACAAAATGACACAGAAAGAGAGGCAGGATAGGACGGAAAAAAAATTTCCAATTTTGCACAAGGACACACAACACAACAAAACACACAAATCAAAAAGACATTCAATTGGCTTTTGTAGACTGCATATCTCTGGCCGTATGCTGCATTCACTCCCGATTCAGTACTGAATGGCTGTTGACGCGAACACAATCCTCGCAAGGATCTGAGAATATGAGCTTTCATGTACTACGGGTAATCCAACCCTTAGTCCACATATAGAAGTAGGCGTCCTATACCAGCATTTATAGATACACACCCTACAATCCTAACAAAACTAATTTATCGTTCCGCTCAACCCTCCTCTCGTCGAGGGGATTTCAATTGCGTCAGCACAGAGAGCACTTTGCCCCCGCTCTGCTACTGCTGCTTTCATTTCTCTAATTGTTGGATAAATAATGAAACTAGATACAAAATTTTAAGCACACGTTGCCTGTGGCATCGTATGCTTGTACAGACGTGCCTTACCTCTGGTATAGAGCATCATGACAGGGGGGTAATTAAGGCGCGCCAGTCTTAGCCATTGGTATTGTGTTTTTGTTGTTCTTGTTCTGGTTCCGAAATAACGAAACACAAAGGATTCATGGTGGAGAAGGACGACTGCTAGTCGGCGCAATTTGGATTGATTTCTGCGAGTACAGAATGTTCGCTCTGATGCTGGCGTTAGATCTAGAGGACTCTGGTTGAAGGAGGTTGATGAGTACGCTTTCTATTTCGGGCATCATTCGTATATGTGGCGATGTGATATGTACGCTCTTGCTTGATGCAATTACGTGTAAAATTGGTCGCAAATGATGTTGTCAAGAGAAAAGGTCTCAGGATACGATATTGACTTTGAAATAGCTAAAGAAATCGTCAGGAATTATTGATAGCGATGGTTAAGAAAAATTTAGACGTAAACGCAACTTCCACGAGTCGGGTGAACCTCACAATAGAACTCGTATTACCCAGAGGTAGTAAGCGGGTTTGACTACCTCTTTTCCACTGTAAATATTCACAACGAAATCGGACAAGCAACGAATGAGGGGTAACTCTCGCATTTCACTGCTTTACACTGGCCTATGAAGGCAACTCAGAGCTTCTAAGGAGATATCAAGGTCAAATATTCTCATCGTACCAGTATAATGCAGAAGCATCAACGTTAGTTAAAGCGGATGAAGATTTACCTGAATATTTTAATTAAAATTGAAATTCTTCAAGTGATTTTCGGTCCAGCTTGAGCAAACGGCCTGAATAGACATCGAACTCTCTGAGCTGCATACTACTTAGACAAATTGAAATCAGTCTGTTTGTGGATGACTTCTAGTAGCTGTGAGAACGCGAATTTTGGAAAAGTTTTTGGATATGCCCATGCCCATCCTGCCCCTTTTAGCGGGGCTTCTTTTTTAACTCACAAACCGTTTCTCGTCTTAGTTGTTGCCTTTGACATTTTTAGGAATAATATAAATAAGGGGCAGTTACTTCGCAATTTTTTAAAGTGACCAAAGTGTTTCGTAACGGTTGGAACTTATTAACGGCCAACCGCAGCGACACTTTGCACAATGATAAAAATTAGAAAATAATTATTAAGTTTTGAAAATAAAAGTCGACCGACTTCTTTGAGTGCAAACTGATTAGTTATTTAACATTATATAATATAAGCAATATAGGTATACAAAAGTGTTATAAATTCCAATGCAGATGGGAGTTGCCAAATTAAATTATTTAAACATGTTCAAATAATTTCATATTTTACGTAACAATAATTTAATACGAACATTAAGTACGCGAGATTCATACAATAAGCCACAACGCGTGGTTCCTGAGTCAATGTGGCAGAAAGCGACCCACCATCCAACTTGGTTTCGAGACTTCTCGACGGCAAATCGTGGTTTCTGGGTCAAGACAGCCTAATTTGACTGGCAGGAACTGGGAAAGTGGGAGCAAGCGCCGACAAAGTGCACCCATTTTCCAATAGCAAATTTAACCGCAAAAATATTCCAAATACCGAGCATAATCATAAAAATCATATATGATATGAACCTGCCGAATGACTCTCCGGTCCGACAAAAATGTGAGTGTGAATTATATAGCGGATTTAAACAATTTTCTTTCCTCAATGGTACCTATCGGCAGCGTACGTAATGTGTGACGAAAAGGGACATTTTATTACGAGCTAGATATCACAAGACACAGTCATAAGTCAAGGTAACCAAGGACATTGCGCCTCGAACAATTGTGGTGACCGTCTACTGAAGAGCCCAACCAACACCAGACGAGATCACAAAAAAGTCAAAGAGGGCCGACATTCTTACGTTTGGACGTCATCTGGAAACATTTTTAAAAGAGGATCCAAATACAGAATGAGATGGTTAAAACTAAAATAGAGGGAAAATAAAAGCGGACCAATAATAGAACCTTGTGGGACCCTTCCTAAGGTATAAAGGAAATGAGAAAGGTTCCCCTTTTCCTTTACAGCGTAATATAAATAAGTAAGCTGAGAGGCAAAATGTGACCATTAATAGTCACATACATTAGTAAAGCATTGATTAAGTTTCACAAAGATTACATAGTCAAAAGCTTTGGAAATATCCAACAGTATTCAAAACATGACATTTGTCACATCTTCAATAATTGCACAGCACTATTTTCCCCTGAATTGATGTTAGCTCAGTGATTCAACATTCGTCCTGTTAAAAATTAAACAACTGATGTTAAATTTTCTTAAACTTTTCTAATAAAAATGAAAATTTAAGAAATTTAAGTCAGAAAGTTGGTGCTCCTCTCAAGTACCTTAAGATGAAAAATGAATTTTATAAATATTCAGTTAGCAAAGAACAAAATGTTATTGTGCACTTTAACTGGGGTTGAAATTTACAAGTGGACCTTTAAAAAATTTGCATTCGGAGTAATTGAACTCATCCTATGAAATTCGCCTGCATATACATACTTCTTGGTTATTTTTATTTTCAGCAGAGCCACCCCAGTTTCAAACCGAACATACCAACAGAAAGCACTCTCCATTATCTGAATCAAAATGGAGTCCAAGCACCCTTATACCTGCTCAGCAGAACCTCTGAATGCATACCTACCTTAATTAAAAAGCACTCCACTTCATCCTCCATCCTCTTCCACTTGTTTTAAGGAAAACGTCACCTCCTGCCAGAACGTTTCGCAACGTAATCTCCCATATACCCGGTGTGGCAGGAAAACTTTCGCTTTTCTCATGTGCACATGTCCATGGCCGGTGCCCGATGCCCAATGGCATTGCTGCACGTCACGCCGACCAAAAGGAATATTGTGTAAATGAAAATGTCCGAAACATTTTCCCCATATTTTCACTTTTCCCACTCGCACAGATGAAACATTCATTTCGTTAAGTACTTTGCAATTGCGGTTTCCCAGTTGCCAACCCCATCCGTTGCGCCACCAAACATTTATATGAAAAAATAAAATTTCAAGGATGAACACAAACAAACCACAGCTGTGTGTTTTCTATTCCTTCGCAACATTCATTTTCGGTGCTCTGTGCACGCTCCTTGGCTCGAATTTTTCTTTTCCTTTTTGCACCGCATGAATTTAAAGCAAAATCGCACGAAATGCAAATTGTATCTTGTATCCAAGGCCTTGGCATAAAGAACACCCCCGTTCTCATTATTTAACCATTCAGTTGTCGTTTTCACTTTCCTTGCACGATATGGTACCTATACTCTCCAGAGTTCAAACGGGACTCCATTCATTTATATCCTTTGCTTCGTCTGCTGTTTTGCTTTCGCTAAATTCAATGGGAAGCTACTTAAGTTAATGGAACTCTATGGTGAATAAGTAACAGATTGCAGCCACCCCAAATGGGGCAGCTAGTCCACCTAGTAGGGAACCGCAAAAGTTCCAAACCTTCAGCACAGAGACACCCTGCGTAGCACTCTCAGTTGGAATGCTATAATGCGGTTTGTCAGAGGTTGAATTCCATTTAAGCCGCACGATGACGACCAGAAACAGGCACAGCAGGTGAGTTCATAAAAGTGAGCAGATCTAAGGCATTCGCCTTATGAGGTTCCGTTTTGTATATACGTACAAGTCGGTCGTTCTAGTTTTACGGGTGTCCTTGATGGGTGGTTGGCTATGGAAAATTACGATTAAACGCTTTTCCGGCCAGGGGACTCCAATAAATTAGATCCACTTTTGAACAACAATTGGAATTGAAGTGAAACCAATTTGAGGTTGTGTCTCTTTGTTAATAGAATTATGTAAGGAATGGTTATGCACTTCATGGAGAATACTAACACAGAGCGTATTGAAATGAATGGAATCGATTCTGGGAACCTATTGAAATGGAAGCTTTCTTAGAAGAAGCCAACCCCAGAGGAATGGTTTATGCAAGGAGACATTAAGCATTCGACAATGTTATTCTACGTAGAACTGCCTCTGCTATTCCAGGGAAATATATTTTTTGAAATGTCAAAAATGCAGGAATGTTGTTACAAGCAAATGCCAATGTGACGCTGATATATCATTTGCATAGCTTCTTTCTGCCGAATGGAAAAACATGTATATAATTCAACTGGAAAGTATTCAACAGAGGAGTTCCTTGTAATTTACCAACCAAGCCTGCCAGGATATTGATGGTTTCACGGCTGGTCGGTTCGAATGCTGCCTGAGGTCTGTCTGAAGATAAACACCAAATGGAGCTGCTTCGGAGTTGACGTTGATGGAACATGGCATTAGTCATGCCTGCGATTGGGTATGCAAAGATACCTTCTAAACCAAGGATGCATATATTATATATTATTTTTCTCTCTAGATTTTTTCACGGGAAGATTTATAACACATCGCTTTCCATCTGCATTATTTAGGCTATCATGTATAGACTTAACCACGCCGATATCTGTTCGAAGTAAGCTCGTAAACTACTCAATGGATTTCGGTGAAAACTTTTTTATCTCCTCTTATAGCAATAGGCTCTTAATTATAGGGCTTCAGTCCGTAAGTTGTACTGAAAAAGAACTTATCTGTTTTAAATTTTTGAGTGAGATTACTATTTATTTTTATTTTACCAATGTTTAGTTAAGGGCAAGTCTTCAAAAGAACTCGATTTTTTGGCATTTTAAGTACTTTACAAAATAGTTCCTTGCTTTTCTATGATAGTTTTTAATAGGACCGGACTTATTTCATACGACTTTTGGCATTTTAAGTACTTTACAAAATAGTTCCTTGCTCTTCTATATAATAATTTTTAATACAACAGAGCTTATCTTATAACCAAAAGTGGTAAGCTGGATCTACAAACTACAAGTTAACTCTTTAAAATTGAACTGAACTGAACATTGAACTGATTTGTTCTCAGTTGGCCCACTGTCGGCTTCAATCGATTGAAAAATACATCTGAAATAAATTTTGGACTGTTTCCAAATTTTACTCGAAGTGCAGTCTTTTGCTGTACACAAAAAGTAGATATGTCTGCTGTCACGAAATCGCTCGGTTTAATCGCTTTGTACAAACTTAATGGTTCCAATTCAATGGGGACGTTCACGTATCTAGTTTAGTAAGTCTGACAGCTCTCTGACTAGATATATCTGGGTTTTGATTGGGGGAAATCGGTCATATGAGCAGCTGTTTCAATTGACGTTTATGGAGGGGTAGCTGACGAATCTAGTTAAGTAATTCGTGACTGAGTAGTAAGTTGACAGTTCGCGTATGTTGCAGACGTAGTGACGTACCCGACCAATCTAGTTTTTGCGTTCAGGTTACATATCATCCAGACCAATCTAGTCGACTTAAGATAATAGATTCTTGAATGCGGCTAATTTCAACTTCATCATGACGTTTAAACTTCTCTTTCTATTTACTATTGACGAGTGGAAAAGTGTTCCTGCGACACCTGGTGGATTAAAAAGGAATATGTAGAGACCTATAGAATTTTGACGTCTGTTTGTTTTGCAAAGGACTTGGATAAGGAATTCGTGTAAGAAAATTAATTATTTATATATTAAAAAGTTAACCAACTAATTTAAAACACACTTCATTTGAAAGTCTAAGAACTACTTGTCCGATATTTGTATAGTGTGAGTCATTTCATCTTGTAAGACTAGCATCAAATTCTGTTCAAAGTAGTGTTGAATGTAACCTAAACAAAAAATAAATTTGCTTTTGTTTATATATTTTAGTTGCTTTTTATCTTATAAAAAGTTTGGTAATTATGATTTTTATTGATTTGCTCGCTTGCTTAGAAGTTTCTGAGGTTGTCACAATATCGCTCTGTGAAATAATTGACTATTTCAGTGGTGTTAATAAAAGGTCTTTTTGGGAAGGCAAATACACAATGAAAGCTGGCTGGATACATAGGTTCTCCGCCAAACTTGTGGTTTGATGTGTCATATATTATTGATTAGATCTAGAGGATAAATTTAAAGTGTTTATCATTAAATTAAAGTGGAGACGAAATGTACCGACTTGTAGTACCTTCTTCTCATTAGCAGCTGAAAGTGATAGTAACCGCGTTGAATGTATAATGCCTGATTTCTTCGAAGGAATTGCTGAATACGGAAGGTTTAGTCTGGGAAAGGCTCCTTTCACAAGTTTAGTTCTATATTGAACACCATCCCGTGTATTTGGTCGCAAAATGTTTTTATCTCTAAAATGAAGACTGCAAATGGAAAAACATTTGGGATTTTGTTTCCCTATCCTAAGCACAATACCCCATTTAATTAAAAGAAGTTTAAAGTTCCGAACTTCTTTTCTAAGGTGTTACAATGTTATTCCCTCTTTTCGATATGAATTGCATTGAGGAACGCCACAATGCTGAGCTCCGATTATTTTCTGCATTTTATACAAAAATAAAAACGAAGTATACACTTTTATAACAGCACTTATCGCATTCATTTTTGGGATATAATTTTTCTTTTGTAAAATGAGTTTTTTTCTTATATTTTACTGTATATTTTGATATAATTATACAATTTTTCACAATAACGTCTGGATTTTTCATAGAAAAACATACCAGCTGTCAAAATCTATAGCAACCTACGAAAATTTACCGCCAGGGGTTAGCCTCCATTCGTCAATTGAAGGTCGAGCATTTTTGTTGATAGCCTTTTGAGAAAGGCAATTTTTTAAGGGAACTTGCAGATGTATTTTTCAAAACAACACGTTTCATTAGCAACTTTAAAAACCTGCTTTTTGTTGGAAGATAATGGACCTCCTAAGTGAGTTAGTCCGCATTATTCAGATAATTGTCACATCGACTAACCTTTCGGCACATAAAACTTGAAACAGCGATTCTATATTTAAATTGTCTTTAAGCCCGTATTTTTATCACTTTAAATCACGTTGAAAAGTCAGCTGCGTATTGAAGAGACAAAAAGTTTAGTACAAAAGGTATAGCAATTGTTTACAAATTTCCAAACGAATTTCTTTTCAAATAATTTTGAAATGGCAAAAAAAAGACAGCAACTAAAATATTTTTAATGCATTTATTTTTGATGTGTCTACATTAATAAGGTTGTTGTGTACGCACTCACTCCTATTTTTAGCAACAAAACTTTGGCGAAAATAAACTTGTTAGCATGGGCCTTAAGAGTGATTTTCGTAAAACTGCTATTTTTTGACTCGTGTTACAGAAATTTTACCACAGAACTGCGGCTGTCTAATTTCAGTCAAATACACAACCCCACCACGGCATTCCACCCCATCTAACCCCACCTGAACTCTGCACCGTCAAACTATACAAAAATTAAAAAAAATAAATAAATAAAAAATAAACAAAATCAAAACAAACAGCTAATTAATTACCACATATTCAAATAAACGTTTGTGCGGTATTTTAATTCGGAAGTCCATTCAATTTGCCAACACAAATACAACAAAGTCTGATTTAAGTTTGTTCTCCCGCAAATTAATTTATTCCAAACTCTCCACACACAAAACCGCGCGGTAGCTGTATGCAATCATTTTAATTATACTTCAAGTGCGTCCCCTCAAACACATTCACGTCGCGTCGTAAGCGCATATTAATTGCTGTCAACGTTTTAAATTAGTTTGTAATTGTTTAAAATAATGCACATGCAAGAGTGCTGCCCGGAGGCCGATAGTACACCTCACATTTAGATTCGGATTATATTGGTGGAGCCGAAAAAAAAAAAAAAACGTGACTTCATCGTGAAGGTGTGAAACGCATGCCGGGCATAAATATACCGCCGAACTTGTCCCAACGTATTCGGATCAAGGTTTCTCAGGAATTGTTTGTTTTCGTAATTTTGTAATTCTATACCTCCGCACGTAGAAGGTGTACATGTAAAATGGACTTTTAATGTAAATTAACTGGAAATCGTAAGCCCGAGTCGTGAAGCGGGAAACCGCATGAATTTGCTTCTCAAGTAGGATACGTACAAACAAATCTGGGCAAAAAGAGAAAACTATCTGTAACGACGATCTTAAGCAAATGATCTTGGACTTTGGCTAATTAGATTCTTGTTATAAGAGAATAAAATAAAAAAAAGAAAGCACCGACTCGTTGCATTGTGTTAAATGAGCCGCTAATAAGCCACCGACGACGTACCTACTGTAGATTAATCTCACGATCATGTGGTCACACATCTGACGGATGACTGTTGTGACTACATCGAGATAAAGTGGCAAATGATGTTATGACACAGGTACACACGATTTGAAATTTAGTCATATGTAGTTGGCATTGATGGAGTGACGTAACGTGTGCCACATTCATCATTATTGATATAATCTAGCGGAAGTGTAGTCGGATAAGCGTGAATTTATTCTGACGACTGGATTGGTTTGGCAAAAAGTTCCGGTTTTCATTTTTTAAAAACAAAAGGTTCAAGATCAAAATCTATTGTCTCATGTATGTCATTTCTGTAAGTAGATAGAAGGAAGTTCTCGAGAGGTTTTCATGGAATTTCAACTATTATTCTATTAAATTCCATCATCATACCATATTTTCAGCGTTGATTGTGAGGGGTTTTTGCTAGACCATCTATTCACCTTCCATCTTGAGCTGTAGCTTCAGTTATAGGACCTTTGCTTTTGAATACTTGGTTCAATTAGTGCCGAAATTATATTTCCAACCGTATACAAATTTTTATGTCTTTTACGTGGTTTTTCTACGACCATAAGTCTATAACAGATAAAAAGATAAACCGGGTTTCGCGGAAGTGATTGTTCAAACCGAGTGTTAAGGCCTTATAAAGCTCCTTTGGCTATGGTATCCGTCTTCTATATGTATGGGTATTTCAAAATTTGTCCTTCCTATCTTTTATCCAAAAAAGAACATTTTAAACCTCATTTTCTTGGTTCAGATGCTTAACTGTCAATAATTAGCGACCAACGTCTTATGAGCTTGAGAGTTAAGCGGACCCAGAAAGTCGAAAATAAGAAACCACATAAAGGGTAATTGTTTTAGAGGTTGTTTTTTTTTTTTGAAGTAATACTTCTTTAGGCACGCTTGACTTGGGGGGTAAGCTGGTGAATGCGTCACAAAATCGTTACGGAAATCGCAAGCGGAAGTTGAGAGGAAGATATAAGTTAGTGAGATAAAAAGAGAGAGAGTTACTTTTCGTAGAGGCAAAAGAGATAGATGCGAGCACACATTTTCGTTCTCTATTTCTCTCAGCCAGTTACGTTTCATTATCTAAGACACCTCATACAGTGCAGCAGTGATACCAGATCGGGGGATTTATCACTTTTTGCGCGATTTTCGCACTAATAATAAGCTAAAAGGTACAAAGGAATTTTTCAGACCTCATAGTACAAAAAGAAAGGGATTTACTTTTTGGTCAAAATTTGTTCCTGATTGCTCATTTCATTAAGAATAAAAAAAAAGTATTCAACCTACGATCAAATTAAATGATTTCATTCAAAATATCTAAATGCTTTCATTTTCTCTTTTTTATTTCCCTAAACTGTTTCATAAAATGACATATATGTCTGTGAATGAATCACGAGTATTTTTTTTAAATAATAAATTTATTTATTTTGTAAATATAAAAGGGATATTTTGAGTATAACCGTGGGATAACCTGCCTCTAAAGTCTGGTATCTGGTAACACAGTTTCTTTTCATTCTCTCATAGCCAGTTACATTTCGTATATCTAAGACATGCCTATTGCAAGGTTGCCACTTTGGTAATTTTTAACAAATTTGGTTTTTTTTTTTTGCTTATTGAGTTTTGGTAATTTTTATCTGGTTATGGTAAATTTTTGAGCAGATGTACCAAGAATGCGAACTCGATATCTCCTCATTTAAATGAACGCATTGCATTATTTGCATAGATATGCTTCATCACCATCCATATAAAACTGTTTTATTCGCTATTTAAAAAATTACAGAATGCACTTATTTTCTTCTTTTGACAGATGGTGAACTTCGAAATAGTTTCTGTTCCTGTTTATAACTATATTGAGATATGGATAGGTTAATTAATCATATTATTCATATACAGACAAGAAACTCTAATCTGTTAAGGGTTTGTTATAAGAAAATGGGTAGATGATCTCCCATGTCTTCTAGCAGCTGGGTAATTTTATGCAAAATCAAATAAAATAATTTGAGTTTTTTTTTGTAAGTGCCAACCGTGGCCTATTGTCTGTATCATACTGTAGGAGCAAGAGAGAGCAGTGCGCGCGCCCATTTTCTTGTTCTCTTCCTCTCATAGCTAGTAAATTATTGAAGAAAATTGATATATTAGAATGTATAAACTAAACATGTATATATAGATGGAGCTAAAGAAGTTTTACTTCAGTCGTGTGGTCTAAAGCACACTCGTTTTTTTTTAAATTGCCAACACTTTTTCCAGTGGCAACCGATGACAGCTCATTTGTGCTTTTTTGTCATTTCACCTCAAATAGATGAAGAGTAGGGTTGGCGAGAGTTCTTGCTTGGATCCCAATACCGCAGGTTATTTGTAATGTCAATACACATCAATGATCCTTGAGACAGGATTTCTCGAATTCTATAATAAGAACGCCTCGAGTATTTAAGTCTTAAAGGTTGGTAGGTACACATCATGGTTTGTCAATATTTATGGCAGCACAAGTAGCTTCGGTAAGGTTAGGTTGAGTGGGGTTATCACAAAAAGACCAGTCCCCAGGGAACCATTACGGTTGAAAATCCAAACCAAATCGCCCAAACAGTGAATTTCCCTACAGAATTTAATATGGTCCGAATATTGTTTGAGGAAGCAACCTCCTCTAAGAAAGGCAGCACAAGTATAAACTACGTGTTCGCAGCGGCTCTGTGGTTATTGTGCTGGCCTTCTGAGCGAGAAATCTAAGGTTAAATCACCGGAAAAAATGCAAATTACATCTTAAATTACGTTTTTTTTACTGTGCAACCTCTCGTGATCGTCTGACAAACATTGAAGAGTATAATTGTCATGGAAAAGCTTCTCAATTGAGTCGTTCGGACTCGGGAAAAAATTGAAGCTCCCTTCCACTCGTCCCAAAAATGAAAACCCACACAAAACGAATCGTTACGAGAAGCTACACTGACCTGTTGCGTCAGTAAATTACTTCGTCATTTTGTAGCTTCTAGCCAGTATTCCCTAAAAGTAAAACTATCCGCTTGCTCGTAAAAATCAGGTGAATTTTTGGAACTATCCGTGAACTACAGAACTAGCGACTTGTTGCCTGGGAGCAATTTAGACCTCAAAATGCAGTTCGGCGTTTTTAAAAAATACTTACTCCTTCTCTAACAGAAGTCGGAGGACTCTCAAGAGAACACAATGAAGATTTAGGGTGGGACAACTTCTACAGGCTGTTTTAAGCAGTTTGTAACTTTCGACGACTTCTCCTCCTACGCTCCTCACCTAACCTAGCCCGACCTTTAGTGGCAATAAAATGATGAAAACTTTAAAGACCATCTAGGCATGGACTATGAAGAAGTCGAAGAAAATGCGTCTGTTATGCACCATTGAAGTCCCAACCAGTGATGCCAGATCGTGGGTAAATACCCGTTTCGTGCGCATTTTGCATTTCGAAACAAGCTAAAAGGGCCAAGAAGAGTATTTTTATTACTGAATTTCAAGAAAAACCATTCGAATTCAATATGGAATATCGTGGATGATTTTCTAAGAACAGCATGAACAAAAAGGGTTTTTTGACAATCGTCGTGGCCAAGGAGGCAGTCTCCGAAAAGTCTGGCACCACTGGTCCCAACCGCCTTTAATCAGTATTCATAAAGCTTGAGAATTGTGACCTTGTGCAGTGCTTGAATCATCATTCACAACATTTTCATGTGTTGACATCACATGATTAATTCATCAGTAAAATTGTTTGCTCGAGCTTGTCCGCGAATACTCTCGAAGGACATTCTTTGTTAAATTACCTCAAAACACTAAATTGTGAATTAATGGTAATTTGAAACCCTCTCCTCTAATCCCCGTCGACTATGTCTCGTTCTATATATATAATCGTTTAATCATAAAAGCCATATTTATGCTATAACATTAACAATCATGTACATCACATCGTTATACAATCGCACAACAATTTTGGTAATTTTTACACATTTAGTGCGCGAATAATCAGCCAAGGAATGCGCCAAGCATTCGAATGAGATCTAGCTTGACACACACAGTCTGGAGTTCTGAAATAAAAAAAATTAACGCTTTCGTTCCATTGTTACTTGACGTAAATACACTGTGTCTACAGCGTACATACGCCAATTGGGTGCGATGACATCAGTAGATAGAGGTGTTATAGTTGTTGTTAGCCGCCCCAGCATTACCAATGGATACATAATTTGGAAAACAAAAATTCCTGTTCCCGTTTTAATGATTTGTTTTACGGTTGAAATTTATTCAAAGCACGAACTGTTGTTTTCGGCTCTATTTCTTGCGAGAGCAACGGGTTGGTCGTTATAATGGCCCGTTTAGGTGGCGTAGGTAGTTAGAGCCACCTTTCGAATAGTTAAATTGGCGATTTGTTGTTCATCAGTAATGTCTGCTGGGCGATTGTTATCTAAACTTTGGGTTTAAGTTGATGTGTTTCGCTAATAGGTTTTCGGTCAGTATACCTTGAATAGGTAATGAGGTTGGGAGCCTACTCGTGTCATTCAGATTTAGTGCAGTTGATTGCCATTCAAATGTTTTCAGATAATTTTAGACTTTCTAGAACTGTTGCAGATGACTGTTAGCGAGAAATATTTTATTTATCAGGTGACGTCTTTGCTTTTTATTGCCGAGTTTATTTACTGTGAAATGAGCTATCAAAAGATGAAGCAGGTAGGCGACTTTTGCAAATAATTGGATTCATTCCAAACGGCATATGAGTCGGAGGTCTAAATGTGAGACAATAAATCTGAAAAGACATTTGTAGAAGACTGTTATTTTTCTGACAGCTATACATCTGCTTGCAGGCATTTACCTGAGTCACATTTAAAGAGGTAGGCAGAGAAATGTAAACATTTCCATGGAATTATTTCCGTAAGGTGACTGTTTAGCTGCGATGGCTGACATTTTTCACAGATTGCCGGGAAAAGGGAAGATTCTTCGGAGCGGAAGCCTTTTTCACCCACCTTTCGATAAGAGATGGTGGCAAAGTGATGTCGTAGAGGTTTTTCTGTTTGAAAACCTGCAAGAAATGAAAAATTCTCACTCTGCCAAGTGCCAGGTTCAAAAATGAAATCTGTGCTGAAAATTTGCTGACTGAGTTGCAAGCACTTCGCCTCTCCATGATCAATCCCTACCACTGATTCTAAAAGGAAATCTATCCGGACGATAATAGATAAAAAAAAATCCGAACAAAATTTCTCAATTTCTCATCGCAGCTTCCTTAAAACAAATTGATCAATTCAAATCGATCAACTGGATAATCCCGTAAAACGTCCAAGTAATTGCAAATTCAAGGCAGTCACTTGATGGCGGCGGCTAATTAAAAAGGCATAATAACCCTCTTCATTCACTCCATCAAAGGCGTTCCTCAACTTGGATGGGATAAATGGAAAGCTAAAATCGACTCCTATAGCACACCCTCACCAACACAGCACTGACGTCCATGAACTCCGTCCAAACTAAAAAACAAAAAAACAATCACTGACACCCGCGCATTACCATTGCCCCCGCACAACTACTTGCTGGGGTACCGATATTACAAAAATAAATTGACCCACTTGAACACATCGAATATTGAATATCCATTTCGAATCCAACACTCTCTCTTTCTCCCAGACCAACGGCAGCCAAAGCGAGGAGGTAAAAAAAATAAATGACGACTCCTCCAAAGTCAACTCGTTGGGATATTGATTTCGCATCTCAATAACGAAATCACAAGGAAAAGGAAACTCCCCGCGCCGAGGTGGAACGGAAGGAGTTCTTCGTCTTGTGGAAGAGCACCCTGATGTGTACACAGCGTTATTGTCGTTCGTCCTACGTTCGAAAGTTAGCCGGATTGGATAATAAGATACAGATACACCGGATGGAATGGGATGGTGCGTATTTCCTTGAATAAACTAAGCAAATCGTCGTTTTCATCGGTCCCAACGGTAGTTGATCTATGACGGCAATCTTCTCTGTTCTCTCCCTTGGGCAAATTAAATTGAACTTAGGCTATAGTGGGTGGTGTCTTCGATCAGGCCTCAAGAGGTGAACGAGGAGCATGCATTAGAGATTATTGGTGGTGATAACGAAATCATCTTCTAGATTCGCTTGTAATTTCGCTTTCAAGATAAAGCAGCGGCAACGGCGATGTAGAATGTTTTCTTATCTGCGGTGAAGTTCCTTAAACTAATTGCGTCGCTTTTTCAAGTGGAAATGCGATGGAAAATTTAAATGTGCTATATTTGTCTACATATTGCAATACTACTATTTTAACTCTTTGTAACTCTTTACAACGACAATAAAGCTAAGTCAGTCCTCTGGATTAAAGATTTATTTTTTATTTTCGTTCGGTTGATGAACTTCACAGAACCCAAAGTTTGTGCGGTCACACCTCAAGGCGAGACCAAGAATTTTAATTCATCCCTCAGATTAAAAGTCCTTGCCATACATTAATGTATAGTTTGTTTAGAATAGGGTCCTATATAGAACCGTTGAGTCTAATTTAAGAGAAATTAATGTACTATTTTTTGGGGGCTCAATCGCGACTTTTTTTGTTACGAATTCCTTACTATAATGTGTGGAAAAAATGTTTAATTTGGCTTGGGAAATTTTCCCCAACTTTGTTTACTTGTTGACTCTCTGAATACGTCGGTCAATAGTTTTGAAATATTTTCTGTGAGACTAACCCAGCTTTTGAATTGCAGAAAGAGATAGCTACAAGAAATGTTTTCAATGTTGCATTAAGGTATAGGACAAAAAAAAAAAAACAAGTTAACGCTATCATGTAACATCTTGAGGAAATTGTGTGAAACACAAAATCCAACACCAGTTGTCTATTTCCCGAAACAACAACTACAATCACAAATTTGTACTTGTAAACTTAAAATTACAAATTTGTAATTGTAAATCACAACTACAAATTTGTAATTGTGAAACACAACTACAAATTTGTAATTGTAAATCACACCTACAAATTTGTACGCATAAACACAACTACATTTTGTTTGTTTCAAAATCATCAAAGTAATTCACAAACTGATGATAAAAATGCAAGAACATTTTTGAAAAAAATTGCTGATCAAAAGTGTTACAAAGTTCCTTCGCATTGAATTTGTGATGCATTTTCTCACAAGTTGATTGAACGTCATCTTCCCGAATTTTCAATGGAAACTAAAGTTCTTACGATAAATTTCACAACAACTTTCACTTGTAAAATTTGTGAATTCATTTTCTGTGATGAATTGTAAACTAAGTCAAATTTTCACAAATAGTGACTTACAAACGATAATTATAAACATCTTTCTCTGAAGCAAGAAGTGCAATATTCCCACAAATTTCACTTTTGTTAATTACAACAATAAATTAGTAATACTCAAACGCTATAAAAAAAGTATTTTTTTTTTTTGTTAAAGAACGCTTGTAAATGCAAATTTTTAACTTTATGGAATAGAACAGATCAGGGGAACAATTTTTCAGAAGTCAGTGCAATAATTTCTATACTGGTAAAACGCGAGCTGGCACTGTGGAAATATTGAGGCAGAATATGCAAAAGTGGGTTTAGTGAGGGCAAATGCTATCAGGTGCTATAGCAATTGGTCCACCCCGTACAGTAAGGAACTAATAACCTTTTTAAAATTAATGCGAATACAATAATTCCCATCTGAGCCAACTCTACGGGTGATAATAATATCCCCATTATAGTAATAACAATTGTACGTAATTAATATTTCATATACTCACCGCAATTCGCATTTATGAGCATTACTGTACCTACTATCTCCGCTTTCACAACACGGCGCCATTCCCTCATACAACGCATGAAAAATTAATTTGTTTATTTTCTTTTTATTATTTTGACATAATTTCTCCGACCAGCTTTGGCTCACCAGAGCCAGTAGACCTCTTTACTTCACTGCCGCGTATGCATTTGCATTTATATATGTTTGTGATCCCAGCAAATAAAAAAATCAATAAGCCTAGCCACATAGCAACAGCAAGATGCAGTATGGACTTGTGCAATATAAGGAACATTTTGCATTAAAAATTAAATGACACATAAATTATGAAAGACGGACATGTTCATTGATTTATTGCGAAAATAAATAATAAACAGATTTAGCTCTGGGGAGAGCTTTTTAATTAAAATAACCTCCAAGCCCTGATACGAGTGAAAAATTCCATAAAACGTGCCATATCTATCATCGGGTAATAGCGATACACATTTGTGTATCTAATTTGGCCTTTTTGAGTTTCCGATAGCGCTGGTTCATTGGCTCTTTAATTATAGGCCCAGATCCACGTGGAAGCAAATAAAATTACACTTGTTTTCATTTCACACTCAAGATCTAGTTCATTGGTAGATGAAGGGCGTGCAAACGCCAGTTGGGCGGATACTGTTTCTTTTGTATAGAATGCATCCGAAGGTAACTACAAATGGATGATATCATTAGCGAGTCTGTGTGCTTTGTATCATTTGCGTATATACTTAGGACAGGTGATTCAGCTGTCAACATTGTACAGCTTTATCTAGTCCAATATCGTGATGGGTTTATTACGGTCTACACATAAAGTTGCACTTAAGAGTGACAAATATTTACATAGTGATATCATTCGACTGGGAAACGTTTTTGCAAAAAGGCGCCCACATCACGTTAAGATACGTCTTCAAATACTTCAACTCTATGCCCAGATCGTGCCAGCGGTTAAATTTCATACGCCACTAAATATCCAGTATAAGGAGCAATATTTCGCACCGAAACCATTTTAAATTGATTGCCTGACATCGAACCCTACCGTCGGGCCAAAAGTCAGTTCAACTTTAACTCCTTTGGATGACCCCTACACTCTATAGATAAAAATATGCTAATTCACTTGTGCCTTATTAATTTTATCGCATCCTACATGCCAATAGCTTATAGATGCTTCCAACAGCAGAAGGAAAAAAAAACCCAATCAACAAACACTCAACATCTCTAAGGACCGAACGTGACTGGAGTTTCGGAAAGAAAGGATTGTTCCGCTTATACATTCTCCTGCCAGTGGGATGCGAATGAAAGTAATTGAACTCAAGGTTGACTTGTTGCCTGCAACTCTCTTCGATTCAATAGTGGAGCTGATGCACAGTGGGGTGGAATCAGAGTTTTAGAGACGAAAATGGTAACTTGAGTCCGAAAATGCAACGAAAGGATTCTCAAAACGAGGACTTTAATCAATGATTTTGACAACATTAAGTTCCTATGTCTTTCTGATTTTCAGTTCTTCTAATTGTTTTCAATCTTTAAATGAAAAGCTTTAATTAATAAAAGCAATTTTTCCCGCAAAAATAAAATCAAATCTTGTAAATCATTGCTGTTGAGGGGCTACAGGTTATTGTCACGCAGTACAAAGTAAAACTCTGCCTATATAGCTTCTCACAAACATTTGCTATGTAACTTTGAACAGCTTGTGCCAAATTAAAATCCGTAGTTTCATGTTTACTTAATGATGAAAACAATGTCAAGCTCCTTTGATCAACAGTAAAGGCCTAATTTTAAAATTTGCAGGTTTTAGCTTCAATTGAAACCAAACCTTTTGACATTTTAGCTGCAAAAGCAGGGGGCAGATTCCGTATAACAATAATCGCGGAACGATATCGTTTTTGAAACTTTATTGACCATAAGAACCTATATTCTCCGAATTTGTTTAACTATCGTCAGCTTTCATTACATTTGTGGAAAATGAACTGAATTAAGGTCTCAAACTTGTTATTTTGAAACTTAGTTGCTACTTTTGGAGGTCTTTCGTTTCGACGATAATCATCTAAAAATTTACGAAATGAGTCCAGTGCTTAGCTGTTTAAACTTAAGATTAGCACGCTGCTCGAGCAAAACTACAATTTTATCTGTTCTCCTACTTTTCCCTCCAAACATTTGTTAAAATCCTAGCTAAATTTTGACATAGAGCGCGCCGTTGGTAAGTGTCTTTAAAAATAATAACATACTTCACAAATTCAAATCTTTCTGATTTCAACCATTTCCGAATTTAGGCACTGTTCGTCGATTTATTTATTTAAATAACACATTCTTGCTTACTTCTCCTTTACACAAAAACACAACGATCTGTCAAAATGTAGCTTTAGAAAATGTGCCGCCCCATTAAATATGGACGCTCAATTTTGACAGTACATTCTGAAACAAAAATTTAATTTTTTAGCTTGAGCTGCTAAAAGTAGGTATTCGCTTAAATTCAACTCAGCTAAATTTTGGAGATCATTTTGTATGGCAGCCAAAATTTAGCTCGATCAGCGTACTAAGCTATAGCTTTAAAATTATTGCGATTTTAAATGAATCAGATATATAGTCGTAGATAAGTTGAAAATATCTGATACAGTCTAAAAGTGTTTTTCCAAGATCTATCGTCAATTAAAAACAAGATTTTTCAATATTTAGCTTGGACATTTTTTGTTTCATTATAAGCGACAATTTTAGCTAACAATTTTAGTTTCGACTTTAAATTGTGGCTTTATTTTACATACAAATTTCGCAGTTGTGAGCTTCCGTAAATTTTAACTCGAGACTAAGATTTGTTATTAGTTCGGCGGATTGACTTTTGGTTAAATTAAATCAACATTTCGCCCACCGTACGGAGAGTATGGTTGTGGATAAAAGTGCGAGGGTCATAAGCCCACATACATGATCAGAATAGGCAAATGCGCCGAGCAACCGCAAAAAATAAAAAGGATGTGCAGATATATACTCGTATGTAAGTACGATGGAGTATCATTCTTTTAATTTAGTTTTATGGTTGTATCCTTTAAAATCCTCTCCAGCAATATGCAATGAGATGTTGTATTTAATGTTAACATTTGTTGTGAGCATACTTTGGATGGAAGACGGTTCTTTTCTACTTATTCGCATATTTGAATTCAAGGATGAATGGATTTATTTGATGTACACATCTATATTTGGAGCAATACTATGTAGATGGTAAAGGAAAGGAATTGATATTTAGAATGGGGTTCGAAGTTTTTCATTGAAATTTTGGGATTTTGAGGGATAAGAATGAGTGTTAATGGAAAAGTTTTTCGGCCATAGGGCATGTCGAAGATCTTATGTAAACAGTTTTACATAAATTGTGTAGGTTTGGAGTTGCAGGCTCTTAGATTTTATGTATAATAAGCACTATATTAATAGAAGATAAATAGGTTAATGTTAAAGGGAATTCCCATTGCAAAATAACGAACAGAGTCAGTCTGCCGTTCAACATAGAGGTTGCTAGTCCTGTCAACCGATAGATCTCTTTTTTTTATATGCATAACTTAATTTTTAAAATGCCCTTGAACTTTAATAAAGTACATACGTCATTATTTTTGGTAGCCCCACACTCAGGAACGGACGTGAAGAGTATGCAATGTACATCTCACCAAAATAGTTATTTTTCGCTATTGTGAACTTAATTACTTTCAAAGACAAACTAGCCTTTTATGTTATATCTTTCTGTTAGGTAGTAATACCAACTTTTGGTGTTGCCTTATATTTAAGAAAACCGAAATCTAAGAAATCTTAAAAAAGCTATTGTGATCTACAATAAATGTTATGTGTATTATTGATATCTCCTTGTTTTCTTTCTTATTTTATGTAGACGAACCGCCGTCCTAATAAGTAATTTTAGTCACGACTTTAAATTTACGGAAGCTCACAATTGCGAAATTTGTATGGAAAACATATCCACTGTGAACTACTACAATTTAGAGTTGAAACTAAAAATGTTAAAGTCGAAACTACAAATGTTAGCTGGTAATTGGGCCTTACCGCTTGTCGCTTGTAATGAAACAAAAAATGTCCAAGCTAAATATTGAAAAATCTTGTTTTTAATTGACGATAAAAACACTTTTAGACTGTATCAGATAGTTTCAACTTTTCTACGACTATATATCTGATTCATTTAAAATCGAAATAATTTTAAAGCTATAGCTTAGTACGCTGATCGAGCTAAATTTTGGCTCCCATACAAAATTCTCTCCAAAAAAAAAAATTACCAGAACCACTTTACCATTGTGACTTAACCCTAGAAAGATAATCATAAAATAAAGAGCGTAAAAGATAATCATACGTCTCATACGCCAATTAGTGTATTTAATTAAACATATGAACTTCTTATTATTTATAATTAATTTAAATAATTATATAGATACTATTCAAAAAAAATAAATTAATGATTTTTTTATATATAGTGGAGACGGTCAACGCGCTGCGGTTTAGAATTTAAAAGTTATCACACAATTGTCCCGCGCCATACGTCTCGTGGACGTGGATTATCTTTCTAGGGTTAAGACAAATGCAAAAATCGTAAAATAATATTTTACTACAGTATTGTCACGCCATTTATCAATTTTCTTCAAAACTGAGAACTTATCTTTTGATCAACAAATTTTGCAGAAGCTACTTCACTATTGTGAACTTATTTTGATTTTACGATGATAGGTTTCCTTGACTACCATTGTTTCTGACAACTAACAAGGCGTTTTACACGTAATTGGTTCACTCTATATAACATTAAGAATCATAACACATTCATTCACATTTAAAATAATAATTGTTTTCTGCATTTATTTGTATCCAAGTTCACAATGAACAAAATTTGGATATGTTCTTAGGTAGTATTAGATTGTGTCTCAAACACAAGGCATTACCACTACGTTGCCACGCCTACCATAATGCACATTAAATACACGTCAACAAAACATTTACTGTGTTTCCAGTGTTTCTCCAAGTACTGTTCACAATGGCAACATAAGTTACATTTGAGCAAAGCCTACAAAAGACAATATGAACATTCAGAACTTTAGTTTACAGTGTCTGACAGCATTTATCGAAAACTTCCGATTGGCCTATCCTAATTCTGTACTAGTTTTTCAGCTAAGAAAAGATAGCTATAAAATGTATTCCAATCTGCAAAATCTTATGAAACTGTGGCAAGGACATCTGTAGCGTGTTAGCCCTCTGTTGATTCGAATAGCACTCTTTGCATCAATGGATTTTTGCATTATTGTGAATACAAACGTTAAAACTGTCACAATAACCAAAAACAAGAATCCCGAGAGACACAACTTAATGCAACAAGAGCCATAACCTCAACATTAATTCACTGAATGTAACATCTTCCATTTTTTAAGTATATCCATATCGACTTCCTTTTTCTCCACTGTGAATCCTCAATCATTTTTGAAACTGCCGAATTTCCCTTTTCGTTTGAGTTAATTTGTTGAATTCCCATGTCAAAACATCCCGCATTCGTCTGCAAAATTGCGACTATATTTCAAAACAGTCTCTCGACAATAAATAAAATTCCACACAAGACTGGCGGAAAGGAATCTTTCATTTTTACAAGAGTGTAATCTCTGACACCCATCTTCTATCCGATCCGATCCACCACACCCACACCATCCACAAAAAGTCACTGTGATAACATTTTATCGTGTAAACTGAATTAGGCCGGTTAATTCAACGTTCAGTTCGTATCAAAACCGAGAACAATATCCTGGGAATCTTGATCAAAAACGAAAGTGCCAGGTTTATATAGACACAGGAGAAGGGGCGCCTCACCCCCTGCAATCTGGCTGGCAACGTGAATTGGGATTTCACAAAATGACGCCATCAAAGCAGAAGGCAAATGAGGCAAATGTTGATGCTGTTATTATGTGCCTTTCCTGTGTGTCTGGTGGGAATATTTGTCTGAATATTTTCCCCTCCTCCATGCGACTTGTGCGTAGGAAGGGAGTGTGAAGATTATAAAGTTTTAAATGAAAATAGTTTCCTAGTTAAAAGTTCATCACCAAATAATGAGGAGCAAAATAGCTCATAGCGTTCACAGAAATTTATCTCAAAATCTAAGCAAACTCAATTCGGGCTCGACATCAACAAACACAAACAGCATGAATATTGCGAACGAAAACTTATCCATCGATGCGGCATTTATGGTATCCACTCCCTGCAGAGGGTCCCCTGTCTGCGTCGATTGAATTATGCGCTCGGCTTCTACTTCTATCACAAGACTTTAAATTTATAATGGACCATCCATTATCATAAAGTATGAAGGCAGAGCATGAATTGTGTATTTCACTTTGGCAGAACCAGAACGTGCGATAAAAGGTCACTGCCTACGGTTGGCGTCCGCCTCCGCCCTCGAGGGGGCCGATATGACGACGCGACGGCTCGAAATATCGATGGCTGTCGTCGTCGGTTGAAGAACATTTCAAGCGATTGCAGTTCTTTTTCATCATTTATATTGGCATGGCTGAACAAAAAGTCAACGTTGGCCACACTGCAGAGGAAGTGGGACCTTTTTTACGCTTTTCCGTTTTTCGGTTATGGTCAATGAATTTTGCAGCAAACAGGGGATGGCCGTACTGAGATATATTAAAGTGCATCAGCGATAAATCTGTGAAATGTGATGCAGGGATATTGATCTCTCTCTAGGATTTTCCGGTTTCGTGGCGAATTCATTTATTGAAATTCTATTAAATCGAACGGATGACGGTGGCGTATAGAGCAGTTGAGTTATGCACCAGAAGGGTTCGTACGGTGTCATTGTTTGCAAAGCAGTTCAACACTTGGTTAAACAGATGTAATTTTAGCTAGCCATGTGGGGAAATTTTAAATTTTAAATTTCATCCCTTATTTAACGAGGACATCGTGTAAGAGGTATAATGCCAGACGGTTGTTGTCCTACTGCTGCGGGTACATTGGATGAAACACTTTTGTAGTTTGTTTTAGGATCAAAAGCCAGACATTTCTGCCAGTTTTCGAAGCTATTCTGAAGAGGATTTTCTGACGTTTTTTAATCTCAAAAATGAAAAAAGAACTTATACTCACATCACTTTATTCTTTCGTTTTTTATTCACATCTGCCTGGCACCATTAACTTATGTCGTTTTCCATTGGGACAAAAAATCAATCTTTTTTTTGATTCAGATCACTTTTGCCAGATCTCGATATTTTTTCAGATTTACACATACTACCACAAAACAGTACAGCTGTTTTACGTCATTTTAAGAAATTTGTTTTAAAACAAATGTGCAAAGTTTCGTGAAAACCAAAATAAAGAAATACATAAACAGCAATGGACATAGTTTTGGAGGAATTATTATCTTCATTGTTTTTTTCATCATCTGGAAACTACGAAACACCAAATCTACTCCTTTGTATCTACAACAGAGGAAACATTTTTCAAGCCGATTTCCATGGTTGATTTTACCAAAAACAAATGCAATTTGAGTAGCTGATATTGTTGTCAAATAACGCACTAATCCATTTACAAAAGCAGATCAATTTCATTGCATGTTCCATGAGCCGCATAAAATCTGAGATCTGAAAAAGATTTTTGGTGGTCCCGATGGAAAACGACATAAGTATGAAATAGACTGACAGCTTTCCTACAAAAAATAAAATTCTAAAAGGCGGGAGATGTAATTAAATACTGACACTCAGCAGTGTTCCTACATCGTGCTACCTCTACCTTTTTCTGGGAATTTCAATTTTCGAAAAACTTTCCGTGCGTAAAAGGAAAAAACATCAAAATACAGTAGTAGTACTTAGTTTATGCCAGGCACAATTTCTCACATTTCTGACGTATTTCATAGTGGAATATTTTCGAAATTCGACCGCCAAAATATATTTTGGGATTTTCTTCAAACAAAATATGGACGTGTTTTTGTATAAGCAACCGATTGAGTAAATGAATCAAAACTGTGTTATACTCAACCAAAAGTTTTGATCTCAGTACGGACTCATTTAAGACTAAATTAATTTTAACGTTAGGCTTCGGTGGTAGTATTTAAGTATTAAAATGTTGTATTAAGTAATCTAGCGAGAGCAGTGAATGTTCTCATTTGATGTGAAAGTATAAATAAGTGGAATAGATTGCCGCTTCAATAGATTTGAAAAGCTTTCGCCTTGATCGCCTGTGTTTAATTACGCCTCTTGCTTTGATTTCATTTTTACCTACAAAAAATTAAGTTTACCTAAATTCAACTTGTGTTGCATTAAAATTAAATAGCTGTTTCACGATTTGAAATTATTCGCGAGTTGTATTGCTCCTTATTAAAAGTGTTAATCAATATAATTCAAATTCATAATCATTTTTGTTTTATTATTGTTATGCATTATATTTGAGTGATATCTTATCATCCATCTCCTTTCATCATATTCAATTACAAGCCGTCTGACTCGTTTTTCCCGGTGAGTTCAAACACTTAGTATATGTTTCTGCTTTTGAAGCAATTTTGCTGGCCTACGCTTAAAGTTCCATACGGTTCTTATTTCATACTTGGAAACTGCATCAACGACTGCCTTTGAGTGAGAAAGTGGTTCCATCTTTTTCTTCCATTCGGAGTATACCTGGATTTTTCCTACTTCCTCCTCCGTGTGAGTACAACTTTTGCTATATGTTCTGCCATTTACAGCAAGTTTGATACTCACCACAATTACTACTATTTTTATCTTCTCCACGCACCTCATCTTATCATTGTCATCAACCACATTATCTGCTGAGCTTTTTTGGTTATTGTACTATCTACGCTGCGGAGTTGCCAGATCATGAGTAAATCCGATTGTTCCATTTGTAAGAAAAACACGAATGATGTGAGCGTTTCATGTGGAATTTGCCTTGAAACTGTTCATGCAAAATGCATTGGCCTAAAAGGGAAGGATGTAGATAAAATTATTTCTACTCCTGGCCTACGTTTTTTTTGTGAAAAACATCGTAATATCGCGCCTGATGTCCTTCACTGGAAACTTATTAAGTCACAGAAACTTTTTAAAAATATTTCATCTATATTTGCGGAGCTACAGGAGATGTTTGATTTTGATTCTGCGAATGATGATAGGATGCTGCATAGTTTTGAAAACATTGAAAGGGCCTTACACCAAAAGCTTCCTCAATCTAAGGATATCATTGTTGATTTGCTGAGTCCTACATCACAAAATGAGCAGCCTTTACGAAACAGTACCAAGGAATCAAATTATATTGTTCTCCAACAGCAGTGCAATGATCTCTTAGAACCTCCAAACACTGAGGCCCAACCTCTCCAACCTAAAAGGATCTTGCGATCTAACTTAACCACACCAGTTGTCATCCCTAGTGTGGAAATCTCATTGGAGAAATCGCCTACACCAATATCACCAGTTCCCTCTACGTCATCCGCTGCGATTGTCGACACTAACCAGCCTAGCAGCAGCAAAAAACAAATGCTGAAACAACAACACCAAAAAGGGCATCAACTTGAACAACAACAGCTTGAACAAGTACAACAGCAGCAACGACAATCGGAAGCGGGTACAATAACTTCTGCTGACAGCCATATTAGTAGCGATAATACTTTGAAGGTTGTCCCACCTCCGTTGGCAGTCTTTTTATCTCGCCTTGAATATGGCACAAAATCATCCGACATCATTAATTACATCAGCAGCAAGGGAATTGACATTAACGCAATCAGATGCCGCAGCTTAACACCAGAGAACTTGACCGGACGTATATCTGCATCTTTTAAAATACTTGCTCCTTTATCCTCTGGAAGGAAACTTCTTGACCCACATTTTTGGCCTGATAATATCCTTGTTAAAGAGTTTACCAACAAGCCTATTTCTGGTGCCTCAACGTCAAAAAACTTAAAGAAGTCAGCCTCTACTACCAGAATGTAAGAGGACTGAGAACTAAATGCACAAATCTCCTTTTAAATGTACATAGCTGCTCACATGATGTAGTTGTCTTAACTGAAACTGGATTAGATAGTAGTTTCGGTAATGGCGTTATCTTCCCCCCCTACTTTGATGTTAATCGTGGTGACCGATCTACGGATAACAGCATCTTTGAACGTTTTGGTGGTGTACTCATAGCCATAAGAAAACATCTTAAGCCAAAAGAAGTGGATCTTAGTGCTTTTACGGACATCGAAATTTGCTGCAGCAGATTCGACTTAAATTCTTTTGCAAAAATTTATTTCGCTTGTGTCTATATTCCACCCCGTACTCAGCTCATAACTGTGAGTAGATATTTGGATGCCATGAGATTTATTGTGAGTTTGCTGTCTGCACCGGATATAATTTACGTATTTGGCGATTTCAATCAACCCAATATTCTATGGGCATCAGGAGACATGGATTGCACATATCTCAACCCAATAAACACTCTCTCTACGATTGGTTCTGAAATCGTCGATACTTTCCACTCGCTTGGTCTTCTACAGGTGAACCACGTAAAAAATCACCAAAGCCATACCCTGGACCTCATCTTTACTAACAACAGCAACGAAAGTATTGTATCCCGCTGTTACACACCACTAATCCCGGAAGATGTTTATCACCCTTCATTAAATCTTTTTTGTTATGTTGACTCATTTGTAACAGATAATTTTACTTCTTTTAACTTCGATTTTAAAAATGCTAACTTCATACAAATTTGTGAAGAACTAAACAATTTTGACTGGAGCCCGTATCTCTCTCTTGAAATCAATGACCTTTGTAATGTTTTTTATCGGGTCATTAATAACGTAATTTTTTCCTATGTCCCCGTAGTTTGTGCTAAAATTAGTGTTGGGCAGTCTTGTCCATGGGACAATGATCTTACCCGTCACCTTAAGCGTTTAAAAAACAGAGCCTATAGAAAATGGCGTTGTAGTTTGGCTAATGAGGATTATCTGGTGTTTAGAAGGTTGAAATCAGAGTTAAAATCTTCCATCCGTTATGCATATCAGGTGTACATCGAGGACATGCAAAACAGTCTTAAGTCCAGACCTGATAAATTCTGGAATTTCATAAACTCAAAGAGTAAAAGTGATGGTTACCCGGCCTCACTCTCTTTTAATGGACATTTAACTGATTCTTCTCTTTCCATATGCAACAATTTTGGTTTATTTTTTCAATCAGTCTATTCAAATCATGACTCAAGGATTGATGAGCAATTCTTTAGCTTTCTTGGTGATTTCCCTACTCCTATCTTCAGAAGCATTGACATTTCCGAAGATGATGTCCTGGTAGGTCTGACCAGCTTAGAATCAAGTCTTAGTCCTGGCCCTGATGGTTTACCGTCCATCTTTCTTAAAAAATGTGCCATACCATTACATAAAATTGTATGCCACCTATTTAATCTGTCCTTTAAAACTAACACCTTCCCACCCCTCTGGAAAACGTCTTTCATAGTTCCTATTTTCAAATCTGGTAGGAGGAATAAAGTTGAGAACTATAGGGGCATCTGTAAGCAATCTTGTGTTCCGAAGTTGTTTGACAAGTTAGTTACGGATAAACTTTACTTCTACTGTAAGTCCCTAATTTGCAACAACCAGCATGGATTTGTAAAGAAACGTTCTACTGTCACCAACCTTCTTTTATTTTCTAATTTTGTGATATCAGAAATCGGGAAAGGCAATCAAGTTGATGCCATTTATACAGACTTTAGTAAAGCTTTTGATCGCGTAGACCACAAAATACTGCTTTACAAACTCGAAAAATTGGGTTTCCCAATACCTTTCCTAAGATGGCTCTCGTCATTCTTAAGTGATAGATTTCAGTACGTGAAATTCCGCAATGCTATCTCTAATAAAATTTTCGTTTCCTCTGGCGTTCCCCAGGGTAGTCATATTGGCCCTCTCCTTTTTATATTGTTTGTTAATGATATTGTCAAATTTTTGCCCGAATGCGAATTGTTGATGTTTGCCGACGACTTTAAATTGTTCATATCAGGCAAAGATGTACAATGTTTCCATCTCCTTAACCTTAACCTGCAGAAATTTTATTTGTGGTGCAAACAAAATTACCTCTCTCTTAACGTTAGCAAGTGTTCTGTTATTTCTTTCTCTCGATGTAAATCACCTATAGAATTTGCTTACTCCTTTGATGGTAATACAATCCCTCGTGTATATACAATCAAGGATCTTGGTGTTATTTTAGACACCAAGCTATCCTTCAATGATCATATTGACTATACCTTAAATAAGGCTAATAGGTCCTGGGGAATGATTAGGCGTTTTGCTTGTGAGTTCTCTGATCCCTACGTCATCAAAACTTTATACATATCTTTTGTACGGTCAATATTGGAGTATGCATCTATAGTTTGGTGCCCATACTACAGTGTGCACATCTCCAGAATTGAATCAATACAAAAAAGGTTTCTGAGATTCGCGCTGAAAGGGCTACGTTGGACTGATCTTATTAACCTACCTCCATACCTATCAAGGTTGAAACTGATTAGCATGGAGTCCCTTGAAGTAAGAAGAACGGTGGCAAGAATTTTATTTCTTCATAGGGTACTCATTGGTGAGATTAATTCTCCTGAAATTTTACGCCTTCTTGACATTAATGTCCCATCGTCAAACTTACGTAATAATAGATTCTTTAAAATATCACATTCGCGCACGAACTATGGTCGCTCTTCGTCAATAAATGGTCTTATGATTTCCTACAATGCAAATATTCATTTGATCGACTTTAACTTGTCGATCTGTTCTATTAAAAGGAACCTACTTGATGGTATTCCGACATAATTGTTTGGCTCTATTTTTCTTTTTTTTTAATATGTTATTTTTCCTATGTATATTATTATTATTGTTCTTATTATTATTAAAACTATTCTTGTTTTTTCTTTTTTCTGTTACATCTTTAGTCTAAGAAAGAGCTTGTTCTTTAATGGCAAATAAATAATATAAATAAATAAATATTTTGTACAAAAAATATGCCCGCGCGATTGCTTTTCACAAAAGTGTATTTTCTTTTATCTGCAAAAATATTCTACAAGTGCAATATTATATTCCTCGCTGGTCACACTAACTTCTGGCTGGAGACGCTTGTTGGTTGAGGCCCAGGTCCACCCCGGACTGTAGCGCCACCTTAAGTAAGTAAGTAAAGTCACACTAACCATAACATTTTGGTAGATTTAGGTTTTCTACCTAAAATAAGAATATACAAATTATCAACAGCTTCCATTTATCATTACAAGTGTTCTTTCTTTTTTCTCTTTGCAGGTAAAATATTTTCGTCTATTGTACCGCTAGGTGTACTACATACAACCTGGTACGGTAATTCTCGCCACGTTTTTTAGAACATTCAAATCGTTTTTTCGTGTAGAAATTAGTAGCGATAAAAATGATATTTATGAGGTAAATAATGTTAAGTTAATTTTGATGCTCTTCATAAGGAAAGTGTGCAAAGTGTCTATTAAAATTTTCAATTTAGGCATGTAATTTATTGCGCTTACTAAAAAGTTTTAGTTTCGACTATAAATTAACGAGAGTTCACAATTGCAAAATTTGGGTAAAAAATGAGTTACAAGTCGGATCTTAAATTGGTTATCTGCAATTCCTATAAGGTTTTGTTTTTTTTTTTTAAGTATGTACGTAGGTAGTGATTTTGCTCCATATTCAGTAAAGAAAGCATCACTTAATCGATTTGAAATAATATTTGGTCATTGGTATGATTTTGAATTTGATGAGAGGGATAATTACTCCAGTGATCATCCGTCTACAATTTTCAAGGGACTTGCTTTATGCGCTTGTTTCGGGAGAAACTTTTAATTTCGCTTTCGTTGGTGTATGCCATCTATGAACGAGTATGATAAACGTACTAGACGCACCAGAATTTTAAACACATTAATAGTTGGCGTTAACACCTTACTTATTTATTTTTTATTGAAGTAATACTCCTTTAGGCACGCTTGACTTGGGGGGTAAGCTGGTGAATGCTTCACATAATCGTTACAGAAATTGCGAGCGGAAGTTGAGAGAAAGATATAAGTAAGTGAGATAAAGAGAGAGAGAGTTATGTTTCATTTCGAATATTACTGTAGGGGCAAGAGAGATAGATGCACGCCCACGTTTTTGTTCTCTCTTTCTACCAGCCAGTTAGGTTTCATTATCTAAGACACATCCTACAGTGCAGCAGTTATACCAGATCGGGGGATTTATCACTTTTTGCGGCATTTTCTCACTAATAATAAGCTAAAAGGGACAAAGGGATTTTTCAGACCTCGTAGTACAAAAAGAAAGGGATTTTACGTTTTGGTCAGATCTTGTTCCTAATTGCTCATTTTATTAAGAATAAAAAAAATATCCAACCTACGATCAAATTAAATGTTTATCAAATATCAAATATCAAATATCAAATATCAAATATCAAATATCAAATATCAAATATCAAATATCAAATATCAAATATCAAATATCAAATATCAAATATCAAATATCAAATATCAAATATCAAATATCAAATATCAAATATCAAATATCAAATATCAAATATCAAATATCAAATATCAAATATCAAATATCAAATATCAAATATCAAATATCAAATATCAAATATCAAATATCAAATATCAAATATCAAATATCAAATATCAAATATCAAATATCAAATATCAAATATCAAATATCAAATATCAAATATCAAATATCAAATATCAAATATCAAATATCAAATATCAAATATCAAATATCAAATATCAAATATCAAATATCAAATATCAAATATCAAATATCAAATATCAAATATCAAATATCAAATATCAAATATCAAATATCAAATATCAAATATCAAATATCAAGTCATTGCTGTTGAACTAAATTAAATAATCTGCAAACCCCTACGTATCAGTGAATTTAAACTCTGACATTCGTAACAATAGCTGTTCATGGTTACAATAGCAAATAAATAAACAATCGTTGTTAAATTCGTAAAACGAAGTTAATCTTGGTTATTTTTCAGTCGATTTATTTTGACCTCTTAGAGCGTGCTCTCTGATCATCTCTGAAATTCATTGAAAATTCGAACGTATCTAAACAAAAAAAAAACTTATTTTTACTCAGATTCTGCTTTGGTTTAAAAAAGAATGACTAATATATCCTTCCGACAGAGGTTGTAGGACATCTCCCTTGAACATGACGAAACATTTATTAACCGTTTGTCTTAAGAGCTCTGCTCTGAAGAAAGGAACTGGGATAATGCTGCATCTCGCTTTTGGAGTAGCTCTCTGGGGTCGCTCTATGTTATTGTGAGGCGTTATAAATGTAATGATATAATTTTGACAATATTCCATAAACAGAGAGTATATTTACATTGCCCTAACATTTTTGATAGAACATTCAAAATGCAGGAAGCCACAAACTCTAAGCCCTTTTATCCAACCCTGGCATTGATATACTGATTGGTATTCAATGGCAACCGCAAGCATTCCGGCATGTGTGCGAAGCATTTGTTTCCGATCAAACCCCTAGATATCATTAACGAAATGCCGGCTATAAATACCTCCCATGCTTTGGCTAATTATTATTTAGCTAATAATTTTCTACCACTAATTGTGCGCTCCCATGGCAAAGTCGCCCAATCGCATGTTCAATTCCACTGGGCGGCATTGCATTCCGTTCACTTATATGGCCCGTGCTATTTGTGTTCTCTCAACATAATCGCATGCCATTGAACTATTCTGGCATCAACAAACCGACCGACAGCGGACGCTTCGAAAATACCATTTGGGCTGATGTGAGACAGTTTCAGCTATTACAGAGGTGAACTCTTTCACCGGCAACATGTTGCACTGCACATCGCGAGCTCATTGTACAGCAGACACAATTAGCAGCGCAAAACAGCAAGCTGGTATTGTATTCCCGCCAACGGGTGATCGTTTAAACTGTATCTAGGTACGGGCTGCAGTCCCCCTACTCAAATGGATGGCCCATTGTTAATGGCCGTGCCAGTGAGCAATATTTACGATATTTCTCGTTTATGGGTCTTATTAAGTGGCTGATATCTGTGGCGCAGATAGCGAAGCTAAATACACCCAAAAGGCTTCTGAATTTTTCGCTATCGACGGCTAGCATCCAAGCTGGGGACTCAAATCGAATTTGAAAAATCACTCGCTCCAGTATCGGTGGATCGCCTCTTTATGAGCTGGGTTGGACCGCCTGTGGTTTACCGAAACACATAGATCGGTATCTAGACAGTACTAACAAGAATAAAGCTACAGAGTATATCTATGGCGCACATAATGGATGAATGAGGCAGGAAGTGCTTCGGATAGAACGGGCACTCGTAGGGAGAGCTATCATAAATTTGTATCTATTGATTGGAAAATGGGAAAATCGCTATTGACGTGCATCCGCAAATTATAAATTGGGGATACTTTTCTCTAACTGTGTTTTTTTTTTGTTGCAGAGGTGGGGAGCGGTACTCCGGTAATATGGCCTATTGCGTACGGCTGATTAATGGCAGCTGTCGTGGGTATGTTCACAGTTGCTTGCGAGAAGTTTTAAATTTCTGCGAAAACAAATTTGTTATTAGCTTAATATGATCAAGTCGTCAAGTTGGGTGGTTATTATCTCTGATTCAACCAGAGATGACCGGGGATACGTGGTAATTGGAGCAGGTAGACGAGCAGTTTATTTTCCTTCTTTTGTTTGATAAGTGGTGTAAATGTAGATGTTCGTCATGTCATGTCTTTCAATAAGGATAGGCAGAATATTGTTTCCTAAACTCCGTAGCTATTATATTGTGAGGTAAGAAACTGCTTTAAGCACTGGAAACTCTATCTGCTGAAATATATTCTCTCTATCACTCAGAATTACCCGCAAACTGATGCAAATCCCACCGTGAGACCAGGCGTGATAGAGATAAATATTTAATATCCCAACTTCCGGCCTCGTTTTTTCCCATACTGCTTTCACATATCTGTGCGAGATTTTTGGAGATAACTGCAAGACGAACCTCGGGGGAGATTCATTAAAATTTCACGCTCGAGAAAATTGCAGCTGAATGAACTTTTTTCTGCCGTTTTGGTTGTTTTCAATTTTGGGAAAATAAAATGAAATATGAAGAGCATTTTCAAAGGCATATCTGCCTGTCGGCGCAGTGGCTTAGTGGTTAGTGTGTTGGACTATTAAGCGAAGGGTCCCAGGATCGAATGCCGAAAAAACTCAAATTCCAACATAAGTTTTTTTTTTTCACTGCGCCACCTCTCGCGAACGTCTGACAAACATCCGAGAGTAGAACTGTCATGAAAGCCCAATTGAAACCGTTTGAACTCGGCATAAAATTGTAGATCCCTTCCTCCTTCCATTCGTCCCAAAAATAAAAACTCACTACGGACCTATTGCGCCGACTATTTATTTATTTGATATCTACACAATAATCATTCGGGATGTCGGTCCTTGCAATTATCTGGAAACCTCTTTCTTCTGTATACAATAACTGAAGTTGGCAACACTTTTCTAAACTACGAGTACAAATTGATGAAAATGGCTGCCTGTCAGCTGAGTCAACCAACGCATGCTATGACATTAATTATCGTACCCTTAAACATTCAAATTAAATTAAACAGAACTATTTATATCTCTCGATAAGTGGAGCTGCAGTTACATCATATTTTGACAACTGTACGAAATGTCAGTTGTTTTCTTCTCACTTTGGTTCGAATTTGTTGTGTCCACAAAATGCCTACTGATTGTAGTGCATATTACTTTTAAAATAAAGCTATTGACGTCAATAATTAAATAGTAAACTTTTCCAAAATATAATATGTATTTAGAAAAAAAAACTTTCGCAGTCGGCTTAAATATATAGCAATGTGTCAGTTAAGAATACAAAATTTGTGTTTTGTTTGAAAATTTGTGTAATTAAATGGGGGCGGTTGAAAATTCTGTCAGCTCTATAAAATAATTCCATTCTGAGTTTAGAACAAAGATAAACAACATTTAAAAGTCTGACTGAATCATCTCGCACTCTGGTGTGATACTTTTTGCCAAACTCAACAGCTCAGGGAAATATTTTGCGTCCATAAATCAATTGTCAGAAAAAGCAAAACGTGCAATCTCAATTTGACAAGTCGTTGAACCTCACAAACACAAATCATTTTTGTTGCGTTGCGAGTATCTTCTGGTACTAACCCGAACAGATAACATAGATTAATTGCACTCATGTTTCTACTGTCATTATTTGCTGTATTTTTGAAATGATCACTTGAGTGGAAAACAAGCGTTCAACTACTTGCTTTGGCCATGTAGTGACACAATGTTAAAGTTTCACTCTCGGCGTGAGAAAGTGAAAGCGAGACTGTTTTGTGGCCACTTTAGATTGTTCTATCGGAAGACAAATGTAGGTACCTACATCGTACATATGTCATTTGGATATGACAAGAACACGTTTTTTTTTTGTTTAAAATAGAGAACTTTCCCATCTTTGACTTTGGTAATTTATCGATTGATGAATCGATGGCCCTACCAATAATCATTTTTAGCCTTCGCCTTATACATATATTTTGTAGGTCACAATGTGAAATTTTGAATGCAAATTTTCGCAATTGTGAGTTCGAAAGTGTATCCTGGCCACTAAAGATGATTATTAGTATCCCGGGATGTGACAGAAGCAGTTAGTCTTGCATGCAATTGCTTAAGTGAGCTTCGCATGGCTTTTTATTTTCAAAACAGTGATAGAAATGCAAAAATAATTTTAATAGGATAGGAACAAACAAATAAAACGTACGAATTGTTCATATACGAATCTTTAGAAGATACTATAAAGATAATCGTCACCAAATTTGTAGTGATACTCATGTATGTTCAAACCCTCAAGTTCTTTAGTTTGAGAAGTTTATCCCTGGTCTTCGTTATGAGATATGAACAAAGCCGTAGAAATGGTCGGATTGGTCCAATTTTGAGGTAGCTATAGCTCATTCTCTTAGCAGAAGAAGTAACTTATGGTCATAATATTCAACCTCGGTGGCGAAATATAGAGATACATCTTTGAATATGTTTCTTCAGACTTTTGGAAACAAGACTCGATTAATTTTGACTTAAAACTGTTTAAGAAACCCTTTGCTTTACTTTCTTACTTGCGTAGTTTTGAAACAATAGATTTCTCAATTTTGGCGTCGCACTGGTATCGCAGATTAATGAACCGTTAAAGGTCCTCGCCCCAAAATATAGGCGTGTCAAGAAATTTTGCATGAAAGATCTCTTAAGATTGGTCACGTTTGTATATATCTTTTCCTTTTCTAAGAAATTTATGTTGAACCAGAATTTTGTTCAAAAAAGAGCCCCAACAAATAAGCTCGTTATAAAATTTAAACTTCAACTACTGATCCACAAGAACTTTTATGTTTATTTTTATCTTATGGTAAAGTTCCAACTTAAGGTTTTTTTTGAAGTGATAACTCCTTTAGGCGCGTTGGGCATTTTTGATATGGGGTAAAATCGTTGAACTCGCGACACCAATGTAGCGTTACCAATGTTGAGACACCAGTGTTCGTGAAATGGGAACGAAAGTTGAGAGGGTATATAGAGAAATATTTATATACAATAAAAGAGTAGATAGATGTATCAACTAAGAACCAGCGACACCTAGCAGATAACAGACCTATCATACCTCAAAGAGAACAACAGACGCCATTAATGATGTCACCGGACACTTACCTTCTCACTATATCGTTTGGGTTGCAGTCTATGGTAGTTATTGTGGGAAATATGTGTTACCATATTACAAGACATTTTGTGTTATTGTTTTGGGAACCATTTTGTGAAATTAGAGTAGGAGCTACAATCACAGGTTATATTCTCTTATGAATACTTACACACATTCATGGATGAATATCTTTGCATAATTTGTTTTTTTATTCTCATAAGTTAAAACAATATGTTTCTTGAGAAAATAACTTGACTTTTAGCCTTAGAGAATTTGAAAAAAAAAAGGTAAAAAATTCGCGCGAATTTGAAAAGGTAAGTGTCCAGTTGCAGAGCTGAGATGAAGATGTCGCTAAGTGCAGAGAATGAGTTTAACTCGCAGCAAAAATGTTGTGTTAGTAATTTTGCGACACCAGTGTTCATTTTTTCGCCAACCACTTTTGACGAAAAAATGCTTAACTTGAGAAAGAATATGCCTTTTTCAATAATATAATGGCTAAAATATTTTTTTGGTAAAGTGGGACAATAAATCAAAAATTAAACATAAATATAAAAAAAAAACCAAACATTTTGTATTTATACAACAGACAGCTTTCAAATTTGTTTCCAATTTCATTCCACCTACCGGAAGCTTAAGCTGGAATTATTTTTAAGGAATGACAGATAGAGTGTTCGAAAAATGAACAGAGTTCGAAGGTGGAAACACATTCTTTAAGATCGATAAATTTAAATTTGTTTTTTTTTGGCAAATATTTTTTAAAAATGTTTAAAAAATAAAAAAAAAATGAATTGAATTGAATGGGTATGGGTATGGGAATTGTGGTTTAACAAGAGTTTGAAAAAGGGAATGCTTTCAGGAGTTCTGCTTCCATAAAAAAGGGTACTTTTTTATTTAAATTTTTTTATATTTTTTTATGTTTTTTTTTTTTTTTAAACATTCCTAAAAAATCTGGCCAAAAAAAAGAATTTTATATGTAACCTCGGTTTTAAAGAATGTGTTTTAAATTTTAAACTCTGCCCATTTTACGAACAATTTATCTGTCAATCTTTAAAAATAATTCCAGCTTCCACTTCCAGTAATTTGATTGAAATTGGAAACAAATTCGGTAGCTGTTTATTTTTTTTATATTTGAGCTTAAATAAATAAATAATTGGCGCAACAGGTCCGTATGGACCCAAGCCTAGCTTCTCACAACCATTCGTCTTGTGTGAGTTTTTATTTTTGGGACGAATGAGCTTAATCTTTGATTTATTGTTGCACTTTACCCAAAAATATTTTTTTTGTGTTCTATTATTTTATTGAAAAAGGCATCCTTTTTTTTAAGTTATTATTTTTTTTTGTTAAAAGTGGTTGGCAACGCTGCCGCAAGCTCAGAAAACTTAAGAGAATTTGCCTACAACAAGCTGTTTTCCCGGTTAATGCGGGATGGAAAAGTGTGTTTGCTAAAGTAAAGTAAGAGAGAATTTTATTTACAAAATTTGGAAGTGGATGAAGTATCTACCAATTATTTCTCAAGTTATGATAAAATTCACCATAGGTATTTATATTTGGTAAGAAATAAATGCATTTGCTGTTCATTTTACCAATAAATTTAAATATGTAGGGCTAATTAGTTGGCTTGAAAGTTAGAATAGTTTTTGACCCGATTGATATAAATATTTTAATGAGTTACTCGAAGTACTAATTCTACGCAGACGAAGTCGGGGGTACCAACTAGTGTGCATTATTTTTCTTGTACAATAGCGCATTAAAGAAAATTGAAGATTATAGTATAATTTTTGTAGTACATATTATATTTATAATAATGAATAAGAAAGCACTTCATTTAACAGAATTTCCTGCACATTTAAATATTTCCTGACGATTCAAAAAATACACACGTAATTGTTTAAGATTTCACTTCTGTCGGCACTCCCGGAGTGCCATTGTTTTTTTTTCCACTGTGCCACATTTCGCGAACGTCTGACAAACATCCGAGAGTATAACTGTCATGAAAGAGCTTCTCAATTGGTCGTTTGGACTCGGCATAAAATTGTTCCATTTGTCCCAAAAATAAAAATTCACACAAGACGAATGGTTGTGAGAAGCTAGGCGTAGGGTCCCTACGGACCTGTCGCGCCAACTATTTATTTATTTATTTAAAGTTAATCTACTGGCGGTTAAATTAATAACTAAAATAAGTAGAAATCTGCTGTCGGCTGTGAAATTGACTTCGCTGGATAAAGTGTTGCCAATTCGAAAAATACCCCTCTAAATGAAAAACCTTAAAATTAAAAACGCAACCTAATTCTGAGAACTACTCAATGTACAGTTTGTGTAAACATCTTTGAGATAGTGATGTGCTCATGATAATGCTACCGAATACAATACAATATCGAGACTTACGCCAAATATGACAGTTTATAGCAAATTTCTGACAAATGCTTGTTGACTTCGGCCAAAGGTTCATCTGAACCTTTCTCTACTTCAAATGTTCAATAAATTTTATTTAAGTCAATTTTCTTTTGTTTTTAACGTTCTTCGTGAAAATATAGCTCATGTGAGTTGCTGAAAAGTGTAAAATGTTAAATTTCCGCCCAAGTTCTTGGCATGCAACATTCAAACTCAGCTGTGTACTAAAATATGTTATAATTGAAATTGAAATATGTGCACTCGTATGAGTCCATTTTACGTTCGCAAATTGAAATATTTCACTCACATCCGAATTTTGTACATTCCAAATAGTAATGAATTGTTTTACGATTGCATCTCATACAAAAAGATACTCGTGCCAATGGCAGCATCTTCTATGGAGCAAAGTCGACGTACCTCGACTGTGAAACCAATCAATATTTGAACAAGTGTCTATAAAAAAAAAATCGGTTGGCAAACAAAATTTTGCATATCATCACGTGCAAGTGTCTTCCTTCTATATATGAAAAATGCAAATGAATATTTAATGTCCCCAACAGAGATCTGGATCGGTGTACACAGCACATTCGAAAATATTATTTCCCAGTACCAATTTCGTCCATTCACTCACCCAATCGATGAATTTTTTACAAACAACTTCTCCCCCGTTTTATGGTTCTCAAAAATGGTTTCTGTTTGTATACGATCTATGTACGATATTCAACAAGAGCATCAACTCATTCACTGTCTTGGTTCTTGGTGCCATGTGATACACAGAGGAATGTGCTGTAAATTTGCAAATTAAGTCTGTTTAGATAAAAGACGTAAGCTGTTTGAACTGTGTTGACAATGCAGCATGTTCTATTTGCGGTATTTGAGCTTGAAGATGTCAGGCATGGAGATTAAGAGATCCAATGGAAGTGCTTACAAATTGGGATGGAGTTACATCGTCTGGGGGGAACGTAAAAATAAATCTTAGATGTGGTTCCGGTTGGTGAATGTATTCAGATGGATTGATGTCACTGTTATTTCTGTGGCGAATGCTTGCGAAACAAATTTTCGTCATTTTAAACAGAAAAAGAAAAGCATTGTGGGGCAGCTCCAAAAACGACAAGGAACCAAATTAGCATGCCCATTGAAGTGTCACTTCAAAACTTGGCGAATACTTCTATCCAATTCATTTGGCGGAAACAACAAATCATTGTTTCGCATTTCCTCCGAGTGGTGGCATTCCTCTGGCGGATCACCGATGAAACGTTCCATTCATATGCGGCTAGTCGTACATTTCAATCGCCATTTAACTCTTTTATCACGGTCACACATCTGGAATGTATCAGATCGATCTCAAGTGCGCTTGGAATACACTGAGCCGCCACCACGCACCGGTATCTCTGTCACAGGCGCTGACCTATTGAGATGAAGACCGCCGCGTCGGCCGCCTTCTGTCATCAGTCGGCAAACTTCAACAAATTTAATGCAGCTGACACAGAAAATTGATGTTTGCCTAGAAGAGTCCGAGCGAAATGACATCATAAACATGGGAACGTCGGCGAGCTGTGCGATATCTATTTACCACCTCTAAAGATGCGCATAGCCTAGACGATATAACAATTTCAGAGTGTTTACAGCCACTCGGGTTTTATGATGTGTCATGTCAAGAGTGGCAATACCGTTTAACACCTTAAAAGCGTCATCGGCATATTTGCCTGCGACGGAAGTGAAAACATTGCACACTTTGATTGTGAGATGGAAGAGTGCGATTTTCTTTTCTCGTGCGAAGTGCATATTTATAAATCTACGCGACCAGTATATTGGGTACGTTAACAATGCTTGTTTTACATAATCGATACAGATGACAGTGGAAATTGAGCAGAACTATCCGTGGTTTCAATTAAAGATGAAGGGTTTCGTGCCTTAATGACATTAAGGTGCGCCATCTTGTGGGGCTCCTCTTCTGACTGATGTTCTGACAGATGTCCTGTCAAGTTTTGAGTTCATAATTAGCTGAATCTGGATCAGCACCTCATCAGCTGTCTCTCTCTAGACTGTTCATATTCGACTTCGAGATACGTTTTGAGACCTCAACTCATGTGAGCTGTAAATAAAAAAAATGAAAATGGGAGGTGCGTCATATTTCGAAATTAATTTAAATCCTAAGATGTCATAGAGGTCTTCAAAGAACGCAAAGTCTTTAGCTGAAGACGAAAATCTGCATGGAAAATTAAATTAAAATGAAAGTTTGTGCTATGAGGAGTGCCAGGCTTGGGAGTATGTTTTCCAATTTTTCGTGGTTGGCCCATGTACTTTGACCACCAGTCTAGCGAAGTTTCCCCAGTGGTCTTACTTTTGAAGGTTAGGTAAAAGAACTTCACTTACTTCTAGTGGAGGCCTATTATTGATGCGATTGTAAGGCTAAGTACAGCTTCTGCAAAGTGGCGAGTTATGGCATCACTGTTCCTTTAAGTTTTTGTAGCATGCTTCCTACTTGTAGATTTGCCCAGGAAATGTGATGCGGTTTGTGTTCTCTTCAAACTTACCTTAGATTGCACAAACACCTCTGCTAGCTTTTCACTGTCCTGGTGTTGGACATAAGCTCTAAAAAATACTCAGTTCCAAGTTGCATCTAGTTTCTTCGTGAATAATGCAGTAGAGTTTACTTTGAAAATAAAATCTTGAAAAATGTGTTAGAGTTTTGAAAATTTTCGATCAAAATATCGGCTGTCTCAGCTGATCGGATTTATAAAATATTAGGTAGTTCTTACATCGTTACCACAACTTCTACCTGATGTAAAAAAATATTACAAATATTGGTCTCTAAGCTACCAAGGGGGTAAGGTTTCTTGCTATATCTAACCGGGCACAATACCTAAAAAGCTTTATCTAATCTATAGCCTATTTCTTTTCATCTTTCTCAGATTACGCACTTTATAAAGTTTAGAGTTTGTGAGTAGACCAAATTTCTTTTCCAGTGCATCTGCAAGGTGGATCCGCTCTTCATTCGAGAAAACGTTTATGTTGGAGACTACCCAGTTTTTCAACCAAAAGCTGCCTTTATCACTATCGTCTTTCAGACTTGCATGCGATTTTTCTTTGACTTTATTTATAACTATACCTTCTTAAGCAGAAGAACGCAAACCTCCAAACAATAATTGTTTAAAACTCTCTCTAGCGCTGCGTACTGTACTTTCTTATACTCCTATTACTTGAATTCGCAGCAGAAGAACGCGAACCTCCAAACAGTTTTATAAGGCATACGGTTGAATGGTTTAAAGTTATACCAATGGTAGTTTCCAAGCCGCAATTTTTGGTGCGAAATTTTTCGCATTAGCTTTGAAGTTTTGCACTGTTTTATTAGTACTATGAGAACATGTATACGAATGACTTCAATCGTGAAGAATTTTTCAATTCAACTCCATACCAAGAACGCAGTAAAAAAAAAGAGCTCGAAAGTTCACTTTGAACGGCCATTACTGTCAGTATGATCACTGAGGTCGGCTGCAACAAACTTTCAAAAATGCCATCTGCACCAGTAAATCAAAATGAACGAACTTTATCCTGTCCATTCATTCCGTGCGACATTATCAAGTTTAAGCATATTCCGGTCAGCATTTTACAGTCATAACCACTGCAACAGTGTCTCGATTGTATTATTGGTATTTTTCTTCTTTCAAATTGTATCCATGGGGTCCAATTGAAATTCAATACCCCACTCGGGGAATGGTGTTCTAATTTTCTTATCGAATCCGCGCTCAAGCGCCATAAATTGTTTTCATCGGCTTTTATTTGTTTGAGTTGGTTTTCTGTTTTTTATCTTAACGCATTATTCATGCTGCAATTACTTTGTATAAAGATCAAAACATACTGTGCAGACCGACCATGAGCAAAGTATCTTTCGTCGCCTCACATAATTCATAATGTAAACATTTGTTTTGGACCGTCTTTTCGCCCAGCCGCCGCCGTCGCCGGCCACCGCATCAACAGATTTAATTAGAATCACCCCGAGGGCTATAACAAGAAGTCCGAATCATGACACCCAACTTCGCCCACCAACACACGCACACAAATTAAAATGATAATTACGAGCGAGCGACGAAATTCCATTAGGTTTATTCAAATTCAAAAAGTAAAAATATTTCACAATCTAAAATAGCGTACGACGACGATGTTGCTCCTGTATTCGAGTTCGAGCACGAAACTATGTTTACAGTTGGGAGCAGCGTCTCCGGGGATCAAGCGCTCGGAAAGGGGGGGGGGGGGGGGCATCTATAATGATTTTCGATTGCGAAATATTCCGCGATCTACATAAGTTTGTTTACTTGGACCGAATCGCTCGCTAGCGCACGGTCTAATACAAAATCTATCGATATATGCCAACGCACAATTCAGGATTTAGATATACGATCGCACGAACGCACCACATACGCTCCGTCACAGATCCGCACTCGCATTCAATTAATTTGTAAAACAAAAAATACTGTGTTCGTCATCTTTTATCAGCCATATGTCCGACTGTTTAAAATTAGGTTTTGTTGGAAAAAACTTCGCAAAATTTATCACTTCAGCACAATATTCGCAGGAAAAATTCGAAAATCCTACCGAAATCAAAGAGAACATAATTTACATTGTGATGACACTCATCCGCTTATTAAGGGGTCGCCGTAAAGGGGTTTCCTAATGGAATCGCAAGTGATTTGTGTTTTAGCCAAATAAAAATTATTCGCTTTTATTTTACTGACTGAGAGCCAGGACAACTTTTATTGATTCCGACGGGAAAATGACAGCGCAAGACATCGATGAGAGAGTCAGCCAAATTCACTTGGCATTTAAAAAAGGAGAAAAAATAATTCTAATAATAATCAATTTGAGTAGAAATAAATAAAAAAACGTTGATATATGTTTTTGACAATTCAACATGACAACTTAATGTGTTGTGGTTTTTGTTTCTATTAATAAAAGGCTTTTTGATTTGTTGCCCTTGTATAAATCATTTAAATTTTTACGATGTGATTAATTTTAAAGGAGTTTCAAAATATAATTCGTTCTAATTTATTAAATTTTGACTTTGAACTTGTGTGCATAAATTTAAAATTAATTCAAATAGTTAGTATAGAAGTAATGCTGATCGGGTGTCGATGCTGAAAATGGCGGCAAGACTTCAAATTGCGATTTTAGAAAGGTGGAATGTGAAACCGAAAGACAGTGATAAGAATAGACTTGTCCTTAATGCTTTCTGAAGAAAGATAAGTTTTTATTTGACTATATTCTAAAATGTTTAACAGAAAACAATTTGACACTAATTCGATTCATATTTAAATGTTTGAAACTCTGATTGAGTACAGATAAGAATTTGTTTTCAGAGATGTACAAGTTTGATATAAACTTTGTTCGATGGTTGACTTTTCTGGTCCAAAAAACGTCCACGTCAGGTTATACTTGTGAAAGGTTTCTGGTATTTATACAATGCAACCTAAGAACTCTATATGCGGAATTCTGGACACTTATTCCTAGTTATTTGGCGATGTTTAGAGAAACTTGTTTCATGTGAATTGGGCATAAAATACTGTGGTTTCATTTATCGGCATCGTTCATACTTTCTACCGACAGAATTTTGAAAACATTGGTAACAAAAAGATTGATCAGAAACAGAAAATGAACTGCACTTGTTCAAAATGGTTGCTACTTCGCTATAGTGAAGTCTTAGCCGCTACTGAAACAGTCAACGGACTACAGAAGGAGTCACTTTTATTTGGGACTTAAACGTTGCAGATCTCTTGAGCTATGTAGCCTAACCTACTTATGGCAAATCTGAAGCCTTATCCTTAGACGAATGAAAAAATATTCACAACTTTCTCCTCTAACATTGAGCCAGTGAATGGATCAAAAACGTCAACAAACAAGATATTTCAATGATGTCTCGAAAAAATTCTAGAACTCACAGGACATAACCAGGGATCCCAGATTAAAAAAAAAATCCCCTTTTTTAACACCAAAACGATATTTTTTCCCCTTTATCAAAAATAAAAATCCCTTTTTTTTCCCCAAAAACAAAAACGTTTTATTTTAACATTTTATGTTTTATTTAAAAATCTTAGAATTAAGCAAACAACAAAATAATAGGAACGCATTAGATTCAGTCAGTATTATGAAATACTAAAAAAAACACAAAAAAAAACTTACATAACTATGTAGTTATTAATTTTAAAACCACATATTTTATGTTTAAATCAATAATTAGGTATATTTGAAAATATATATGTACCTTAAAGTTTGTACATTGCGAAGTCTTAAGCAGCCTCTTTTTACCACAAATTTTAAATGTTTTTTTTCCCCTTTTTAGATTGATTTCCCCCCAAAAAATCCCTTCCCCCTTTTTTCGCCTTTTAAAAAATTGACAAAATTGTCGACTTTCCCCCAATCAGGGATCACTGGACATAACAGCTCACAAATTTTTCGAGGGAAAATGCTTGTATCCCAAACTTAAACGGACAACAAACTTGTTCATCGCAAGGAATCCATGCGCAATGTTGAAGTCACAGTCAATTCGGAAATACTATAGGAGAACCTCTTATTTAACAAAAAAGCGCAGTGTCCTCAAAGTTAGCTTCTTCAGCCACTTGCCTTATATATAGCACAGTTGGTTAGAACAGGTTTCGAATATTGTTTCTATATAAGGAGCTCAATATCAAAACCCCCAATAGAAGGTCCTTAAAGCGTTAAGTCTGCAGAAGGCTTGCACACCTGACCAATGTCTATGTTGTAGGTTGTTGTTTTGAGAAACTTAGCTAAATTATTTCCCACAATGAGACATATATCCGTGGCCACAAACCATAACCGCCTAAGTCGACTTAAGACGAAATTGAGATTTTGATGTCATTAGATTCAGCGTACCCAATTCTACTTTGTAAATTTTTTCAGCTTTATATCTTTAAAAAAGTGGCCACAATTTCAAAAAAAAAAAACAACAGCTTAAGTCACTAGAGTCAATAGAGTAAACAAAATTTAAACTGCTCTCCTGAACAATGAGTAAAACAGACTTAAGCGGTTTTGCCTTGTGGCCACTAGGAAAGCAAGAAAAACCTAAACACTTGACAACCACAAGGTGGGGGAATTTTTTGAGCTTCCCACTCCGCAGGGTATGCAATATAAATTGTAAAATATTTTCTTGTTCGCACTTGGGTGGGTTTTACTTGTTATTATGTGAAAGAAATAATACTTCTCCAGCTGAAAGTCTAACACGTAAACACCCATAGGACCCCAGGACCAAATCCTCACAAGCGTTTGCATTTTATATATATTTCTGTTCGGCTGAATTGAAAAAGGCGGTTCCACAAATTATCTTCCAACATTTATTCCTGCAAACCATTCTTCACACCACTTGCGAACTTCGACAAACTAATATCGTTCGATTGATTCCCTTGATCCCCTATTCCATGTGAGAAACGTCCCGCTCTCAGGTGAAGTCCTATCCCCAATACTTCACTGCGTCTCATGAATGAACGATCAATCAGTTTTACCAATCCCCACAGGACATTTAGCAAAGCCTCTTGTAATTACTTGAAAGGGTAGGCCATGATGAAATGCCTTACCCCATTTAAATATAGGTATCCCCACTAGGTTCAAATATCCTCGTGAGTTTCTAAGTCAGGCTATGTGTAAAAATATTTAAAACATTTTCCCTCGGTTCCAACCAACGAACGTTCCTCCATACATTCTCAGTCATATTTCTGTAGGTTTGCTTGAGGGACTGCATTAAATATTTAAACTTTAGTCCAGGATGGATTCTTTTTTTACGTCAAATGTATATTTCACTTGCAGAGATAGTGAGTAAAAAATACCAACTGCTTGGAGAATGATTTCAAGCGAAATGTGTAGCAAAATCTGTATGAGGGAAGTCATATCCTTTTTGCACAGAAATTCTGTTAAAATGCTTTTCCTCCATCGCGACTAAATGTAGTTTTTCAGCTCGTATTTGGACGCTTTTATGCTCAATCATTGACTTAAAGTGCATGTTTTTTTTCGGGATGATGCCGGCTAATTTAAGATGCACAACAACAGATGGGGCCGACGTTAGGTAGATAAATTCAAATGTCAGCGGGGGGACTTTTGTGTCACTTTTAAGTCGAAGTTATTACATGCAGAACACACAACCATGAGTTGAGTTCCATCACAGCTGTCACTCCCACCTCAGAGTGCCAGCTCAGTGGAAACTAATTTCACTTGAACTCTTCTCAAACCAACCACCTATCGAATGTCCGATTTATGTAAGCGTACAGAAAATCCCCTTCAAAATCGGTAATCTGAAGTCGCCTTTAAATCTTCTTACAAAGACGAGAGTTCTGGAACGGAGACGATTCACTTGCGAAACTCTCACTCCTCTGTTGCGCAACGGACGGCCGACCGATGCGACGTTGGGAAGATGGTTCCAACGAAAATACGACGAAAAGTCTGCACCGTAATCTATCTTAATGATATCTTCTTGTGGCCCTTTGTCGGTCGCGTGACAAACTCCTCCATTGAGTAACATCAGCTCGGCTATGTGCTGCAGTATACCTGTACGGATGCCCTTTCTTCGATTTTAATTAAACACATTGCGAGAGAGTATCTCGCGATAAAACGACTCTCAAGTGGTGACAATATTTTATCCGTCTCGAGTACCTATACCATTAACAGCAATAGCGACGGGAATGAACGCACTTTTAAGCTGATTAATGACTTTGGGTTCAAACGAGACAAAGTATAGAGAAAAATATGCTGTCGGGCTGTGCCGTGACAAATAAAACGAAGACCCAGTAGTTGAGGGGGTGATTGTTGTTATTATCTCAGAGGTGATACCGTGAAATTACGGAAATTTGATACCATTACCATTAATCACGCCAACGATTATGTAACGAAGTTGGGTTTGAACTCTCAAGTCACTGCGAGGAAGCAACTTGGGCGAGATCAATCCCAATGTATGTATATTCATGGTTGGAGGTGAATGGGATTCTATTAAAAAGTCAATTCCTTGAATTTTGCGTAAAAAAAGACAAACACATATTAAAGTAAACACTAGCAAAACACTCTTTTTATTGTAGCCAATGATTTTTTCCAGCATATAATCTCTGCGGCACTTTTTCGATCAGTGTTCATTATCTGTGGGGCAGTGATGCCAGATTACAAGTATATGTATTTTTTTCAAAATGTTTGAGCCCCAAAATGTACAAGACTTTTTACCTCAATTTTTAAAGTGAAAACTTCTTTCGGCGCGTTGGGCTTTTTTGAGATGGGGAAGAAAACCATTGAACTCGCGACACCAATGTTCCGACACCAATGTTCGCGTTGCCAACCACTTTTGACGAAAAATGCGCAACTTGAAGAAAAAAGATGCCTTTTTCAATAATATAATGGCAAAATTTTTTTTTGGTTCAGTGGAATAATAAATCAAAAACTAAACACAAATATAAAAAAATAAACAAAAACAATTTTTATTTATACAACAAACAGCTTTCAAATTTGTTTCCAATTTCATTTCACTTACTGGAAGTGGACGCTGGAATTATTTTTAAAGAATGACAGATAAAGTGTTCGGAAAAAGGACAGAATTTTGAAGGCGGAAACACATTCTTTAAGACTGAGGTTACATTTACTTTTTTTTGGCAAAGATTTTTTAAGAATGTTAAAAAATTTAAGAGTCAGTATATTGAATGCAAAAAAAAAAAAATTAAAAACGTAATTGGAATAAAAAGTGATGACTTTTGAAAAAAACAAGACTTAAAGCCTTAGATAAAGCCTAAAAGACATGAAAAAGCCTTAGTTGGCAATTTCTTTTTGTAGTAGTAGTTTTTAAAAGTGAATAAAAAAACACTTCATTTAAAAGTATTCAATAGACAATAAAATATTTCCTGACGATTCAAAAAATACACACGTAATTGTTCAAGTTTTCACTTTTGTCGGCACTTCCGGAGTGTTTTTTAATATAACAAATTAAAACAACCTGTTCTATTGAAGAAAAACGTTTATTATAATAAGTGTCGAACGAAGCCCATGCTCATTTTCTGTTTTACTAATCGTTCGAACAAATTTGATAAAATAACTAATGTAATATGGTTTTTTAAAAATATGTTTTTCTAAGTAAAAACTTCGCTTATATTTACAATCTTGAAAGGTTTTATTTTTAATATTTTATCGCTTCTACGTTCCTCTGCAAATGTTGAGAGAATATTTTCTGATGTAAATTTAAATAAAACAAAAAATTAGTAATCGTTTAAGTACTGAAAGAGTTGGAAGTTTAATATTTACAAAGGATTTGTTGCGCTTTAATGTTGCGAATTTACAAATTTTGAATAAAGTAATGAAATTCGAAGTCTTTTTATTCCATAAATGTAAATATAAATAAATATTTCGAAAAGCAATAAGATTGATTTATAACCCAAGTTTGTTTTATCGATATAAGTATATATGTATCTACCTACAATAATTTTGTCGAAAAAATTAAATTTAGTTTTATTTATAGTACTTCAAAATTGTATTTTATATTTCGTTCTTTTTATATTTTGAAAAAAAAAATATTTTTTATTTCGGAAAAAACAAGATTTTAAAATTGTTTATCTGGGAACTCGGCGCAGTGGGTAAGTGGCAGTGTGTTGGACTACCAAGCGATGGGTCCCACGTTTGAATCCCGAAAATACCCAAATTCCAACTTAAGGCTTTTTCACTGCGCCACTTCTCGCGAACGTCTGACAAACATCCGAGAGTATAACTGTCATGAAAGAGATTCTCAATTGGCCGTTTGTACACGGCATACATTTATTTTTTATTTTTTTTTAACTCTAATGCAGGGTGGTTCTTCCCTTGGACAATCATTTTATACCCCTATTTTTCTTTCTTGCCTTTAGGTCCCCATTCAATTCACAATTGACCGATTCAAAAGTTAACTTACTTTGACTTAAGTTTGGACTAGATATTCACTGAATGTAGATTCTTCATTAAAATCGCCTTTTCTACGTCAACTGAGAATTTCGTTGAAAATTAATGGCAAGATTTGTCTGTTACTTCTTCACAAACGTCAAAAATAATTTTTAAGTCATCCATCGAGACATACGACGGGTTCTTGCTGTCAGATTTAGCGCGTTGTCCCCATTGAAACATTAAAAATAATTCGCGAGTTTTTTTTTGACAGCCAATAATGGAACAGGCGAAAAACACAAATCATTTTCGTGTTTCTTTTAATAGTTGCACTGCTATCGATTTTTTCCGACTTCATACCAGCTCGTTACATATTTTCGGACGTTATTTCAGTGTCGAGCGAGAAAGATCTACTTTTGGTAATGCAACTGAACTCGTGGTAAAAAATATAAGAAATCGCCGATAGATCCTTCTTAAGTAAAAATTCGGTGTTAAATCGATTGACAGTCTTGGCGTTTAGAGATTGGAACAACTGAAAATGTCATCGTACAGTTGGTATTGAAAGCATGTAATACGCACCCGTATTAAAAAATCCTACGGAACGGATGAGTGTCGTTGTAACCTAAATTTTTTTTCACTAGCGCTGCGGAATTATCCTGTTCCCCTTATCAACACTGTCAACCAGTGTTGTCGAGCGACAAATGCGTTTACACCGAGTAAATAATTTCTCTCTGCAACCACAGTTTTGGGTCAACTGAATAGTTGGTATCAAAAATTGGTACCGTTTACCCTGATACTTTTCTTGTTGAATGGTCAACTTATCGGACTGTTTTTGCGTTAAGTGATTAATAATAACAACAGCGTCATGAAGGCTGCTGTAAACTTCAATATGTCAAAGTATATAACAATATAGGTGGCACCACATACGTTTGTGGTTGAAACGTAAGCCAAGTGTTGTTGCAATTTATAGGAAACTTTATTTCCGAGACTCATATACAAAGTATATTACGGATAGAAAGTTCAAAGAGTACTATCCGAATCCAGTCTTCTTACAACAACCAGTTTTCGTCAATAATTCAGAGGACCTATTACGGGCTGAATGGAGGAGCGACTGTATTAACTTATGAGAATGATCATGCCCTGCTTCTTGAATTGGTTATTTCAGACATTCCCTCCCAATTCTTAAAGTCATATGACTAACTGTATACATATAGTGTATAGTAACTCTGTTTAATCAGCGTGGGACTTGCGTTCACTGTATACCTTAACTACTCGTCTGGACTTAGATTGTTACAATGCCTCCCACTGAATGCGTTCAGTTGATATTCCAACGGACGACACTGACCCCTCCCACTGTTGACGCTTAATCTTTCAGCTTCCGCTTCCCTGATTTGATTAATTAAGACCTCAAACCATCCAGAGCCGTGGTTCATCCTAAGTCGCAGTGTTCCACTACGTGCTTGACTGCGTCTGGAAAGATGTTATCTCAGCAGTATGCTACGACTATCCGCCCACTCTACGCACTCCCACTCAGCGTCATCACAATAATCTCGCCTCTAAATCTTAATAGACACACTTCGCTGGTCAATTGCCTTGGCAGGAACCAAGTCACAAGAGGTTACTGTGTTACACGACTAACACAGAAAAATGTCTTTATTGCCAGACATAGATGTCATATCTTAGTTCAGAAGTGCAAATGTTGTCCCACTCCCATAGTGACCGCTTGTACGCTATTCCGATAGCAATCTATATACTGTCCGCTTTCCAGAATAAGTGGAGAAAATTCTCCCATTTGGGAGACTCCTCAGTCCTCATAGCGCACGACAATTCATCCCAGAAGATCCGCGCACGCGATTAATCCAATAATGAGCGAACAGCATACATACTGATCTGATCCGTCGTCTGTCGTTGAACCTATGCTAGCAATAGCAAATCGTGTTGCCATCTTCGCGATTACATCACATGTGTAAATACATCGTTCGTTTGGGCAGCAAACAGCTGGAAAGCAATGATTGACGGAAGGATCACTGACACCGAGAGAACATGTTGTAAGCATAATTGATTTAACTGCACGCGCGAGTCATACGTCTGATGCGAGCGCATTCTCCGTTCGTCTGTCAGAATTTATTAGACTGTAGCGAAGTCGTCGTCGTGGTCATTGCAGAGCCGAAGCCGACACACGAGGACTTATTTATTGCTTTGCGCATTGTCAATTTGTATAAATTAAGTTCTCTGTTCAATGCTCGTCAGAGTATCTTCGTTTTTTTCTTGACCGTGAGTTTTAAAAGTAGTATAGCTGAGGAAAAAAAAAAATAAAACAGACAGTCAGCCGGTTCTCAGATCGGACTGCATTGCGTAACTTTTTAGCGCAAGGAACGATCTTAATTTGTTGCTTGTTTACTTTGGAATTAAATAAATTAATTTGTTGATTATGAGTGTGCGAATGTTTGCAGATATATAGAGGGAACTTTAGGACGTGTCTTCTTTCGACTGGCAATAATGAATTTTTTTTTCCCCCTTTGCAGAGTATCTTCCTTTGGATCACCGGTTTTAAGGCATTTTAGGGTAAGTTTAGGGTCACATTTCAAATATCTCTCCCGATTAAGGAGGCTCATTGGAGTTAATACATGTAGGGGTTGAAATACGTGGACTAATTTGATATCAGTCGACTAAGCAGATAAAATATAACTTATAGTTCTATGAGTTTAGTTTTCAGTTTGTTTTTATACCTCTTACCCCAGGCCTCACTAATACAGCCGAGAAGGAAAACTGAACAAAGTTGTGCTTCTAGGAAATTTTGGCAGAAAAGTAAAAGCATCTATAAAACAATAAAATGAGTCATTTTCTGGCTTCTGGCTACCGTAACAGCTTAAGACAAATGTTATTAAGAAAAAACGCTTCCAACAATATTATTTTTCTACTGTCAACGCAACGCCATATTTTCAGTACTACCTACCGTTTCGTTTATTGACGATGTATATAAATATTATTGTCGTAAGCGCGTCTTGCCGTTTTGACATGTTTTTGTGCTCACTCTAAACCCAAAGATCTGAAACTTCTGGACTAAAAACATTATTTCACTGCGCATTGTTGATTTAAGTTGGAGTCTTGGGGTCTACTAAAGGGCGATATATATGGAATTTTTGTACAAACATTTTTCCTCAAAAAGATTGTGAAGATTTTAGTAAGATTTTCCATGTACCTAGTGTGAAAATCTTCTTAGAGAAAAAAATGTACAGAATAAGGTTAGAAACGTGACTTCCATTTACGACTGAACTGATCTGTTACAATCGCAGTAAATTCATTATGGTTAGGTATCTGTTACATTTTCATCAGATGACAGACTTCAATCTGATATATTTCATATATTTAATATTAGTAGTTCGATTTGTAATTCCTTAATTCTAAATAAAGAAAAAATATGCAATAAATACATGATTCGACACTAGAGATAGAAACGCAAAAAAAAAAATATATCGTCGGCTCAGATGTCATGTGTCAATTCTGAGGGCAGTGTTCGGACACCTATTATCTAAAACTGTGGCGGTTAATGTGTTTACTCAAACAAAAAATTATGACGAGGGAAATTATTTTGCTGATTTATTTAATGATCGCGTTGTCATATGTCATTATTTTTGACAACTGTATCTGTAAAACAAACCATGAAAAGTCTGTATATCGGGTTCTTCTTGCCATTTTATCTTTGTTAAATCTCTTAAAAATGGCTATTTAATAATTGACATATTGATAAACGTCAAAATGATAACAGACGATAAATCGATTAATGCTAATCACTTGCATTGTATAAGTAAAAATATGAATGGATGTGTCACATACATCTGATGACGTCTAATTGATGGAAATCAAAGTAGTTTTTATATTTTTATCAATCACGATGATTGATTTCAATTGATTGACCATAAAAACAACAGCCTTACGTAAAATAATATCGCCCAATAACCCCTCCCAATACATCAATAGACAAAATGCGGGAAAGTGCTGACAGATGTCAATGTTACCGACAAGCAAATTGAATTGGATTAAATGACAAAAATGCTGTTGCTGCATTTCAAGAAGATGCGTTGTTCTATTAGAAAAAACAATGATTGGTCATTTAGTAACATTTTGTATCCTGAGACAACTCTCAACTGTTATATTAGAGTTTAAATAAACGACACCAATTGTAAAAACAAGACGAACGACAGCGACACCCTCTTCATTCTGCTGTCACAATTATGCATGCTGTAAGTTATTTATTTATGCAGATTCTGTGATTTCACCGAAAACACATTGGCCAGAGACATTTTCCGAAAGTAACTCTATCTAAATGTAGAATAGTTTGCAATTTCATTTTCTAAGAACTACGATTTTAAAGCCTTAAACTAAGTATCCTGCTCGCGCTAAATTTTATTTCCCATACAAAAATGTATACAAAGATAAAATGTAGCGAGGCAGTTTAGCAAAGCCGTATCCTGTTTGCTCGCTAAATTCTTAACTTCATATAGATGGGCCGATGGACAAGTCTCCACTCATTTAGCTCGCGAAATAAATGTCCGGTACATTAAATCGAAGATAAATTTTGGCAAGAAAAAGGAGGAAAAGTTTGTATTGTGTTTACTTTTGTTTTTTTTTTTTGAGAAAGAAAACATTTGCGTTATAAATAAAAGAAAAAGCAAAAACAAAAACAAATCGTGCGGGGCTTATGCAGAAATCAGAAATATGAAGATTGCAAAAAAATTGCATTCATACATGTAGGGTTTTACCCGACACGAAGGAACTGCCATGAACATTATATGGTGTTTGTCCCATCTACTATATCATGTTCGATAATTAAGCGACCATTTATCTTTGGTGTGGAGAAACGAAGTGGAGACTTGAGACGCTAAAATTTAGCGCGAGCAGGATACTAAGCCTAAATAATGAGATAAAGATGATAGAAAATCGCTCTAATGCGTTGGGTGGATAAAAATCGCCAAAATAACCACCGGTGAATTTAGCAAATTCACGTTAATAACTCCCTCCAACTCTTATCTTCCACTAATGAATTGATATGATGGCAACATACATTTGTTTAACATCCTGCCAAAAATTCAAACTATATACGACGTATTAGCAGATTTGTCAGCATCATCTAGCATTTGTAAATTTACTGAATTAATTAATTTAAATTCAAACTACCATCATGGATGCGATAATAAAATCATTAAAAATTTCCAACGTGCGGACTTCGCAGCAAAATAACCCTGAAGAAGAACCCCCCAATTAACATAAACATTTCATTTTAGAACAAATAACTTCATTCACTCTCGTCCCAACAATAGAGTACCCTATCTCGGTAAAAAAAAACTCTACTCCTTCTCAGCTCTCCTTTTGAAATATAAATTCGCAACGGAACGTGTGCGAGTATCTCTTGGATATACCTTTAAATGTTTCATGCATTCCCAAATCCCAAACATTAGGAAAAATATATTGTTCTGTTCTGGCACTAACATTTAGTAAAAGAAACATCAGGAGAACGGTGGAATACGAGAAAAGAACGTACATAAAATCCCAACAAACACGTGAACACGTACCTCGAGAATAATTTATGTGGGTTAGTAGTTCTTTTTTTTTTTTGTTTTGCAGTTTCCACTCGTGTTTCGTGTATCTTCGTGATATTCAAGGTTAATGGCTACCAAGGGGAGGGAGGGAGTTAACATCCGGTGATTTATACCACCAGAAAACTTAAGTTCATGTACGAGTATGTGGGGAGGATTAAACAAGATTGACGAATGGCGAAGGTTGTGAAGTCCCTTTTTTTTAATAATAAATTTCATTGAAAGTTCCCATTCACTGGTAGAAAGGTGTTCAATTCATTGGGGTAATGAAATTATTTAAAATTCCATTCAGGCGCCGCGGATACAGTGACAACTCAGAGATATATTGTTGTGACAGACGAAACGTGAACGCTATTTGTTTGCCTATTTATTTTTGTGTCAAAATTAAATTAAGCACGTTAATAAAAAGCAAAACAACAAACAAACAAAATTGTCATATACACACGCCCCAAATGTTAGACAAGGGTGTGTGTAATGGTTTTGTCATGGGTTTTCTCCGTCTCCAAGGATGGCAATTGGGTGGGAGTTGGAGTACGTATTTAGTTTTTTTTTTATGTTTCTCAGCGACATACAACGAAGCGGATGGAGCGATAAACTAGTTGTTGGTTACTGCAATCCTCAGGACATAAAACTAAGGGAGGCACGGTTGTTATAGTGTTGTGGACTTGATGCGATTATTATGTAGTAGTCCCATAAAAATGGGGAGCTTACTTTGGATTATTTATATTAAACAAAGACTTAATATTACTTATCTTACAAAGTAAACATTCGCAGACGATTGCCGCAACTTGCCTTAGACAGTTGGGAAAGCAAATAAAAATGCAAAGCCTTGTTCACAACTCAATTGATTGCATCAGATTATTTTGCTTTACGGAATAAATTGGCTTTAAACACAAATTTTAGAAACTATTTAAGCTCAAATGGGCTTATTATATAAGAACCAATCTCATCCACATCATCCTTAGTTTTGCCTTCCAAATTAATAAGCGTATAATTTGGAAACTAGTTTGCAAATAGTAACGAAAATCAAGTTCAGTTTGATATTAAAAGAAATTTAATGAGTTCACTTAAATAAAAGCAATAAATTGAACCAGCTTGGTACCTCAATATTATTTTAATTTTATTTTTTTTTTATTTTAGGACAGATTCCTAAATTATAGCACCAGATGAATTTCGCGAGATTAACTTCAAATCTCCTGAGCGCCATAAGAACAAGAATAAAACAGAAAAGGCAACCAAGCATAAAATGTCAAACCGCGACCAAAAACTAATCCCATGCAATAACAGTCAGTGAGCTTCATGGCACTCAAGGAGGTTTAAATACCCTGTAGGGTAGGGTTGATTTTGTAGATGTTTTGCAACATATTTAAGTGAACTATTTCAAGTTGGTTACAAGGGAAAATTCATTTTTAATCTTTACTTTAGAGTATTTTAATCTAAGAATTGCGTGGGAGTAAGTTAGCTTAAGTCAACGTGTGATTAAATTGAAAGTGTATGGAAATTTGATTTTCAGATTTAAAATTTAACTTGTTTTCCAACTTCCAACAATCCTACAACCACTTTGACTCTATTCGGAAGAGATCCATAGAAAAAATCATATCAACTGCCATATCGACAGCTTTGTGTTACCGACTGCAGTGTTTCGTTGTCAGAATCACCTGTGAAGAAATAAAAACAGAATGAATAGTGTGGTAAAATTGTTTATTACTGGAACGGTGAATCATAAAAATATTCGAAGTAAGCGGAAGTGACAATGGAGAATTTATTTATTAAGCTTACTTCATTACCGACATGCGAGTATATAACTCTTTTTAAATTAGAAAATGCGGAAAGGAAAGTGGTCAAATATGCACTAGATACAATTAGGTAATGAATATTCTTCGAATAGAAGAAACATATTATTCGATTTTCGAAAATTTCATTATAGCTCTTTCGAAAAATGGAATAAGCCTGAGTGATTAGATAATTTAAGTGAGGAAAAGTTCTGTCGATTTCTTTAGGAAAACGAAAGAATTTTGGAATTTTTTTTATTGCAAAATATGACTTTTAAAATATTTTACTCTACTTCCATTTAGCGTTCCGGTATCCTAATCAATTTTTTAAAGGTATTCACTTAATCTCATAATTTTATGCAGCTTGTAAATTCACAAATTTCTGCGGTGCTTTAAATGATCAACACTCGGAAATGTCATTGCAAGAAGAATAGATAAACTATTTATTTAATTTAATTCTTATCGTCTTATTGCTGCAACTCTAAAAATATGAAAAGCAATTCGCACGGCCGCTTGTCACAGTTTGACATTTATAAATTTGCGTAACTCTCCGCAGTCGATTTCCGTGTTATTCTCCATAGACAATCTGACAATGAAACACTAGCGAAAAGCTGTTATTATCTTCATTTAATTTGTTCGCTTATTTTGTGTGGTACCAAAAAGAAAGTTTTGGTATGAAAGGTACTAAAATGTTCGAAAAGTAGGTTCATTATTTTCTAATTTTAATCTATGTTCCAATGAACGGTAAACAAAATATTGCCTATAGGAGAAAATGAGGAACATCAAATTTATTTACACCAAATAGAAAAATCGTGAAATTGTAGTAAACTCTCGATAGAACAGAAAAAGAGAATGGATTATAATTTTTTTTTATGCTAAATTGTAATTGTAATTGTAAATTGTCAAAATGCAATAAAATTTGAAGACTGCTGCTCTTACATTAAAAGATTAAATCTAGCAACTAGTGACAAGAAAATGAAAATGATGACGTGGATACGCTGTGCTAAAAATAAAGCATGGAACTCATGTTCGACTTTGTCGTTTTTGCAGATTGTCTAGAAACTTTCGAAAATGTTCGAAAAAAGCCAGTAATTCTATTAGAATTCAAAGAATCGCGACTTTAGTACATTCTACGCAATCACGGTCGAAGAGCACTACAATAGGCGTGTTTTTTTGAGCTTCGATCTCAGCAAAGCAAAGTAAAGTAGGATTTTCAGCACGTAATTACTACAACTACGTTCTACTTGACACTTTGAGAACTCAGAGTAGTTGTTGTGATTGCGTGCTGAAAATCCTACTTTACTTTGCTTTGCTGAGATCGCAGCTCGAAAGAACACACCTAATAATGGCAGAGTGCTTATCCATTTTCGGAAATGTTCAAAAACTGTCATTAATTATATTCGAGTTCAATCAATCGCGACTTAAGTACACTCTAAGCGAGCACGGTCGAAGAATAGTACAAAATTTATATATTTTTCTCCGTTCTATTACTTTTTTGCTGTGTTTTTGTCTCCAAATTTGTCATCTCGTTGTTTTATGGTGTCGGTCGTTTTGATTTTATTGATTTCAATGAAATTTGGAAAAATTTAGAGATGGAGGACTACAACCCCCATAGACATTTCGGTGACAGTCCCCATTTTGTTTACTGCTTAAATGTCATGACATCTATACTGTACCCTCTTCAATATCTTGTTATCCCAAGATTTTGCTATAAAGAGATGATAAAAAAGTGACTCAAATAAATATGCAATCAGACACATTGAGTTGGCACACCTCCTGCTCCTATACCTAGACTGCATAATCCTGGAGTATAAATACCTGCAATTGGCCTACTGAAGGATTCAGTTGATCCGAAACAGTGCTAGCGATAACAAGTGGCCCAGTGAAAGTGAACATAACAATAAAATTGTAAGTAAAAGCAACACCAATCATAGGGTGTCTGAGCATCCACCTCAACAAAGGAAAGCCTGCCTGTTTACCTTCGATTTTAATTTGAAAAACAAGAAAAGAAACAGGGAAAACCGTCTCCGATTTTTGTTTATACTTCCTTCGTTTTTCTTTGTTGTCAAATAATTTCCGAATTAGACGCTTATAATGTTTTGTCACGGATCGAGTTGCATCATCTCGCACCAAATAACATATCTTTTGAATTCATGAGCTGGAGCCGTGCTATACACACGTAAGGAGATACATTTTGCGTCAGCAGCGTTGGTGCTCTTAAATTTCAGTGATATACTAGACATCGTGCTGGGGACATTTTCTGCGTTGTATGTGATGGGGATGAGGTTTCAGATATAAATTTGTTCGCCGACACACCAGCCATTGGGCAGGCAAGTTTACGGCAGAGGACGAATATTTTGAAATTATTGTATAAACCTTGGCCTCCCTCCGGGTGGTTGGTTATTCATTCACCTCTCTCAGTGTTGTGAAACGATAAAAGAGGATTTTCGGTTTAGTTGGGCGTTTGAAATTTCGGTTCACTCAGGGTCTTGTTCAGTGGCTTTCGTATATCTGTTTTGGGGTTAGAGTGCGGTTGTGACTGGCGCTTCATGAGCACTGTGTAACCAAGTGATACTTTATGGGAGAATTTATTTGAATGCGCGATAAAAGGAGCAATTTACCGAATGGGTATTAATAGCGTGGGTTGTTCACAAGTATAGAGTATAGAAAAATGAGTCCACCTACAGGCATTCGGAGAACGAATTTCATACTAACGTGCAACTTGGGTCTACCTATGTATTCCACTACTGTTCAGTGAATCCAGAATAAAAATGTAACGCCAATAACGTCAATGTAAGTGAAATTTCGGAGACTGTTCTAAAACTCGGAAAACTGTGGCATATCGATATTTTCAATTTTAACGCGCTTTATTTTTGAAACCCATTATCTTGGAAGTACCGTCCATTTTGTTGCTAAAACATATTTGTTCGACTTCGGATCAAATTGCATGAGAATAGCACAATGATCCGCTCAACTTTTTCGTCTTCTCTATTAATCACACAAAACCTTTAGCCAAAATCAAAACCAATGAGGCAGTGTCCTCATTTGATGTCTTTATCAGTGGTATCTCTCTTGTATCCGTTGGGCCCTCTCTGTTATTTCTTTGGTTGATTAGTTTAGCAGTTCTACTTGGTCAGTACATCTAAGTTTTATCATACCTACTAATATCGAAGTTGGTACGCTATTTAGAAAATGGTTTTCCCCTTGAAAGATTTGAAAAAAACGGTGAATATTTAGGAATATAACAAAAGTTATCAATTGTTCAATCCAATCTGTCACTTTCTGCGATGACAGAGCCGTAATATCTCTGCGATTGTCGTGGTTATTGCTCATATCGGGCTCCAGATCATGGGCGTTAGTCTGGTGAATGAAGAATATCTTAATTCTTCATCAGTGAAGCGGAAAATTCACAGTTAAAGGAGGTGTCTGCCTATCGTCGATAATAGAATTGAATGGGATTGATCCTGCTTAAGCCAGTGCACGAAAACATGGAAAACGTATGTCGCGACCATAATATGAATTGTATAATGCATTTCAGTTTCGGACTAGCCTTAAGACGATGTTCCTACCAATTAATATGCTAGCTTAAGCCGACTTATATCAGTTGTGGTTGACACCTAACTTTTCATACGTTTTTTATTAACTTCTGTTGGGAAAAGCAAACCGACATTTGTAGTTTGAAAATATTTAATAAAACAAACCGAAAATTACAGTGAAGTGAAGCCAAATATATCAACAATAAAACAGGTTGGATTGATATTTGTTACCAATTGAAAGCGTTAGACGTTCGATCTTAAACAACCTGGAAAAATAGCCTTCCCCCTTCTTTCAAGCTTTCCGTTGACGTAACGTTATATAAATCGAAAATATGCATTCGTTTTGTTTCACAATAATGACTAACCATAATTGGATTAAGTGGGCTTAAGCTACTGTCAAAATCATATAATTATTCATTTATTATTCTGTAACTCGAAATGCGTTAAAATGGTAAAAGAAAAACATTGTGGCTGCAATGAAAATTTTTGAGTGTACAGTCACAAATGGCTGCAGTAATCCAGCTTAAGGCAGTATGCAATTGAAGTTTAATTATTATTCTCATTTAGGAATAGCTCTAAGAATGATGTTTCTAACTAAATAATTATGTGGGTGGGTGAGTATATGGTGGTGGGTGGAGGCGCGGTTATTGAGTTAGAGAGAGTGAGGTTAAATCAGTAAAATATCGGACACAAAGGGCAAATATTCGAATGTTGAAAATCCTTATTTCAATTAAATTTACATAATCTTATTGAAAAATCAACCAAGCTGTTTGTTGTCTAAATTCAGACTCTACCTTTTCATAAGTGTCAGTTGTGGCTGCATCTGTCAATTCGTAGACCTTTTTGATTTGGTTGCGGTCGGGGCTTCGACCTTCGCAGATTTGAGAATTTCTCAATGCAGCCGTTGGAATGATGCATAAAATTGTAACTTCAATACGTCCTTTTTAATAATTGAGGTCATATACAACTGTATCTGTAAGAAGCTATGGCAACTGTTTGTTTGCTGGTTGCTTTGTACCTTTATGCTTTCATTTCCAAGTTTATTACATATCTTTCAATAGAAATCTATATTCTGCAGCAGGTAGCTTTGGTTTATTTAAGGTCATACTAGTGTTAAATGTTTTGAAGGTTTTATGTCTTCGCTGCAGATTTCAATGGCAAAATATCTCACCAAAGAGTACTCCCCAAACTTCGCGTTCTTAGTTTTCAGTTCAAGCTTACTTTATGGGTTTCCGTTTCAAACCATACTATTCGGCCTTCCGTTTCAAAACCAATCAATGCAACCTGTTACCTATTAGTAGCCATTTAGGAGCTTTCATCAAATTTTTGGGCTGCGGATCTCAGGTATTGAAAACGAATTGCCTCATCTTGACCTAAAAAAAGTATTTCTTATTACAGTTGATTTTGGCCATCTTCCTCGATTATATTCATAAACTTGCTGCCTTTGGCTGACCCACATATCTCACCAACCCCGCTGTGAGACAGAACTGTGCATGCGGTCATCACATCAATTTCACTGATCCTTCTAATTTAATTGTAAAATTCGCACTACAAACCAGATGATGGCTAACATAAATTAACTCTTTAATAAACATCCTTTACAAAAGTATCTGTCCCCCTTACTTTTATCAAGTTTCTTTCTCGAAATCATTTTGATTACTAGCCAAATGGCACTGCAAATAAACAGTTGCCATTATTTACAACGAAAACATCTCCATTTAAAATTATTCGCAGACCGCTTCTGTCTGAAAATATCCCCCCAAAGTGTACCGTCAATAATTACTCATACCGCAGCGCACATCAATCGAGGGATTTCAACCTTCACCCAATCTTAGTCCAATGATTGCACAAAATTGTGTTTCTGTCTAATGAAACTGACAACACCGCTCTGATGAATCAGCACAGGCAGTGTTTCCTAATTTCTGGAACAATATCAAAATCCATGTCGGCACACATCTTCAAGAAACTATCTGCCTGGCCCCCACTGTGTCTCGCTTCGATCAATCAACACGAGCGTGTATAATCCGCGGCAAGTATCTGCTAAATATAATTCCGAACAATAAATTTTGAAGTCGCTGAATGTGAATCGTTTTATCTTCCCCCCCCCTCCAGAAATAGCTCGGTTGCCACCGAATATATGACTTCAAGGTGAGTCCATTACACACTCAAGTGAATCGACTGTACTGACACAGACCTGAAACGTGCTGGAGAATTCCCAAAAAAAAAGGAAACCGTCATCCACTTGGCTGGGCTCGTGTAATGTGTCATGGGGCGGGGATCTAATATTAGACATTCATTTTCACCGCGTCATCATTCACTTTGGCATTATTTAAGACGCCACCATGCCGGTGTAGTCCCTGACCTAAGTTCAGCCGAATTATATTGATCCCGCATAACAGTGCCTATATAGGAAACACACAGATGGGGCAGATGGCAGACGCCCCATCCTCTCCGGCAGAAGATGCCAATTGATTTGGTCACCCATTCCCCAGAGATGCAGCTCAGTAGATTTACGAGTATTTGCGGTTTATTTTGGGTGAACAGCATGCTGCATGTGTGCACTTGTCTCGTTCCTGCGAATTGGCAGGATCAGTGCCCCAGTCACTCAAAACAGGCGTATCTGAATGTGCAGTGCTATGGCAATAAATAAGGTCTCAAGTATCTGCCAGTTGAGCGGAATGATGATGATGATGATGAGCCAACCGAACGATGGACTGACTCCAGTGCAACTACGAGTAAATGCCAGGAACCTCTTGTGTGCACTCGAATGGCATGGGATGTGGAGAGCATTTCACTCCGAGATAGCGGTAGTGGAAGGTATTATCCCATCGAGTTGATGGCTCGTTTAGTTAATTAGCATCACGGCAATTTAATTTGATGTTAAACGTGCATAGAGATAGGATAGGGATTGACATACTGTCCCGTGAAGCGATGGAGATTAGGAGGCAGTGGAATCGATGCGACGAAAGGGGCGGCCGACGCTAAAGGATATAATTATGCAAATTATTTGTTTTATTTGCCGAATTCAATTAACGCGTTGGTGGTGTTAAGTGGAAGGCGCTATTACGGGATGCTTGGTGAAAGTGTTCTCAAAGACGTTTACGACTATGGGGTATCCTGAGTGGTGGTCATTTGGCACGGCGAGTTAATTGAGCTGCTGAAATTGATCAAAGGAATGTGTGGGTACTTGGCTGCCCGCATTCTCGGAATTTCAGCGTAATTACGGATTGAGTTTCGAACGGAACAGTTGGATTAGGCTAATGGGCGCTAATTTCAAAACACAGTTGGATATAATTTGAAAAAAAAAAAATATATATGGGCTAAGGAGCCAATTTGTTCGTTCAAAAACAAATTTAGAATTATTTTTGAGCGAACTTCTGGGTTATGGAAAATGTTGAACCAACAGTTTCGTAGTTTCCTCAAATTCAACTACAGCCATGCTAAATATATATGCCAGAGGCGTAAATTCTGCTTAACTCGATTGAAGGAGGTCTTTCATAAGTCCAGTTTCGCATTGCCATCGGCCTCTTCTGAAGCCCAACACATCATGCTATGCTAAAGTGTTGTGCTACAGTAATATACCTGTTAACTGTGATGAGTTAACAGGTATGAGTGGGCATGCTGTTCTTTGAAGGTTTTTTAAACCTGTAATTATGTATTCACTTTGGAGGTTTTTACAACTGGGAGAATCGGCCTTTACTTTGTTCTGTTAATCCATAATATCCTTTTTCTTAGAAGTTTCTTTTTCCAATTGCATATTAATACTGTAAAAAAATCGAGGTTGCAAAGGTGTCACTGGCTTAGATTTCTTCTTCTTAGCACGTTTGTTTCAATGAAACTAGCTATACAAATAAAGTGCACGACTGGGTCGAACGAAACTTTCCCGTTCTTCAAAAGTTTGCTTGGTTGTTTTTTTTTATTTTATTAAGTAAGTAGGTAGGTAAAGATCTGAGAACCGATGCTAGATAAAAGAAACGGTGCATAGAATATAGTAAAAGGAATATGTGGTGTTAAACAAAATACGATTTTGGGTTATTCATCTGGTAGGCAGTACATAAATATAAATAACAATGTGAGGTTTTAAAAGTTGAAGCTGTCAGTAACAGGCAATTGTCCCAAGTGACGGTTAATGAGTTAGAATCGTCTACAGTAATATTTAATAAGTTCTTACACTTTACAAGGCAAAGTGTTTATTTTTGACAAAAAAATATTAGTAACACTGGTTTAAGGTGTCTGTGATTGGAAGTAGGATTCGCGTTAGACCGATATCTTCACATAGATATACACAGCTGGTCAAAAAATAGATGTGAGAACTTTCTTTTTTAAAAACCAAATTTTTTCATTTTCTTATTTTTACAATTAGATTAATAAAATTTACATTATTTTTGAATATGGAAAATAGTTATCTGTTTTTCGTATAATTTAACAAAAACATAACAACAACTTTTGGAGTTCTGTTTTCGGCTTGGACAAAAAAAAACGGGTGTGTTCCTAAATAATCATTAATTATAAATTTTATTTATTATTTTTATTTTATTATTTTTTGTTTTTTTTTTTTTTAACTTACACTAATAACCTGAGTATCCTCCATTATTTTCCAAAACTTTTTGGAGTTTGGCACATTTCGGGAGGAATGGAATACCATTCCTTTTGCACAGTTGATTCCCATAAGTGAAGAACTGACCCCTCAACTTTCTTTTCAGTTCAACCCACGAGTTCTCAATGCGATTGAGATCTGGAGATTTACTTGGCCAAGAAGCTACAGAGATGTTTTGATCCCGAAACCAATCTTTCACAATACCGGCTGTATGTTTTGGATCATTGTCCTGTTGGAAATGCCATCTGAGAGGCACGTTTTCCTCGGGAAATGGAATCATGACATTTTCCAAGATGTCCCTATATCCATATTTTGTCATGATTTTATCGACACGGAATATAGGACCAACAGCAGGAAAAACAGCCCCATACCATTATATTTCCTCCACCATGTTTAACGGTCTTCAGTCTATAGCGAGGATGGTATTCTTTTCCTACCGTTACGCCCACAATCCGATGAGAACAAATTTATTTTTTTTTCGTCACTCCACAGAATATTCCGCTATTTTTTCACACCTTCAGGTCCATTACAACTTGTATGGCTAAAGGAAAATTCTTTTCGGGACCTTGCGTTCTTAGCTCTTAGGAGTGGAACTTTTCTGGCGACCCTTCCTGGGAGATTGAAGTTCTGTAGTCTCCTGCGGATTGGGCGTGCACTGTTTCTAATGTTGGCTTAAGAGCTTAATGTTGGTTACGAAGTTCTGTGACCTTCCAAGGGCATCTGCTATAAATTTATAGATTTTACCGTCACCCCTTAACCGCTGAACTACTAGCCTTTCTTCCGCAGAGCAGTGGACTTTTCCACCCATCTTAAAATATTTAAGATTTAACAAAAAATTTAAACAAAAATTGTGATAAAGTGATTAAAAAACAAACTAACCTTTAAAGATAATCACTTTTTAATAACACTTTTGCAACAAATCGCTAAATTTAAACAATTTATTTAAGCACACCTTTTTTTATGTCCACCTCTTAAAACGTACAAAATCGTATTGCAACGAAAATTAATAAAATACTTAACAGTACACTTGAGCTAAGCGTCATACTAACGGAACTAAGCATTTCTTAATAAAAATGTATACCGTTACATGTCTTGTTAGCAAAACAACTGTTATTTAGCAACAACAACAAATCAACTAGTAACAAAGCACTGCACACCTATTTTTTTGACCGGCTGTGCATATGTTAGTTTTCAGAGATTTGTTTTTGAGTTTGCATTAGCAGTTATAAACCCAATATGCCGTTGGACGTGTGTGGGGGTGCAATTAAAGTGGAAGTTTCTAATTGTGTAAGGTTGCAATTATTCAATAAGGTACACATTCAATAAGGTTGAAAAAAGGGACATATTTGCTAAAATGAAGTTTTGCGTACCTAGTTGTTGTTGTATTTTTATCGGAAGTGGGAAGATTATAACAAAAATATAGCATAGATATGTGAAAATAGGTCGGAAAATATAAAAAATAAAAAAAAAACTGATTTTTTTTCGAATTTTTTAAGAAAAACTAAGTTCGGAATCTTATTGCGAATACCGATTTTATCTTTAATATTAATATGTATTTTGATTATTTATAATAATTTATTTATTGTTCCGGATGTAAGCATTACTTGGTTTTTAAGGTTCTATCGAAATCGAAAATGGGGTTTTCGAGATATGAGCAGTTTTTTATAATTAGCGTTTTCGGTGATTCCAATTGAAAATTGAGGAGGCAGTCATTTTAAAAAACATTATTTTTGATCTAAGTTTGCATTTTGGTGAAAAGAAAACTAAATTTTTCAAAAATGACTTTTTTCAAAAATCTATTTTACAATACAGAGAAAACTGAGTTTGTCATTAAATTAGAAATAACCCTATTACCTTAGAAATTAATTTTCGTTACATTCGTATGGACCGTTTTCGAGATAAGTCCAAATTTTAAAAGTACCGTTATTCGAGTAACTGAGTATGCAGTTATGTTAACCTCACCTACTTAAGCTTGAATATCAATTTTTGTTGAAATTGTTGAAGCCGTTTTCGAACTAATCAAATTGGTATGAACATTTTATATGGGAAGTACCATTATTATTGAGGTTATTGTGCCGTTTAGGCTGAAGGCCTCGGGACATACAGACAGACAGACGGACAGATGGACAGAATTTTGCCACCCACTTTTTTGAGTTCCTCTATCATCGAAATGTCAAAATTGATTAACATCTCGAGTTCGAAATTTTGTACAAATACAATATGTATTTAAAAAAAAAGTTTTCTGGTGGTCAAGTCTTTCCGCTTCGGGATCTCTAATTATTAAAAATTGAGAAAGCCACTTCAGTTTTAAGAAGATCGTCCAAAAGCCTGCTTTTGTTGAACCAATCATTCACAATTCCAATTAGCGCTGTCTCCACATTAGCAAAAGGATTTCTAGACATCAACCGACATCATCACCAAACGCTAAGAGTAACAAAATTAAACAGATTCAACAGAGATCGGCAGATCGAGATCTACGGAATGTCACCTTGTGATCATCGAACGTCAGATTTCTGTCGAATTTCCCATTTCCCAATAGCATTTTCCCCAAGAGTTTTTGTCAACTTCATGCTGTAGGAAGACACATAGTGTCAGGCATTGTCAAAACCACTCTACGGACTGCTAACACAAAGAAACATGGTTGCAAGTCTACGAAGTCCTTGCTGAAAATGTGAATAAAGGATCGTAATATTTGCATTGGACTTGTTACTTTATGCTTATGAATTCTTACAGTCTACACTTGTACCTACAACAAGTACTTGCGGTACAGTGTTATTTATAGGCCCGTCAACATAAATGAAAATACTTGGAGCTTAATATTTAAGGGCCTTCCTCGCGTATTTAATATTTAAAAGCTAAAATGGTCTCGGAATGAAACTTTATTCACCTGCTATTTCCCCATTTTTTTAAAGCTTCTTAGCAAGATAAATTCTAGACTTTTGGGCTTCAAAATTCTTGGCGAGGGAGTGAAAGTATGTACCGACTTTGGGTACGAAAATCAATCTAGCCATACTAGAAGAGAGTGGAATAGAATGTTCGTCAGTTACAGTCGAATTTTTGGTTGCACTCTGTATACTCAGTACCTGGCTAGGGGTTTCTGAAACAAACAAGATGAATGTCTTTTACAGATTGAGAATGATTTCAAATTTTCGCCAGCACTCGACACTTTTAAGGAAGTTTTCTAGGCAAACATTGCTGGCTGATATGTGGACTCAGAATATTCTCCTAAAAAGCCATGCAAACAAATCGTCATCATTCGAGGTATCAGTCCATGGATGCCTTGAGTTTCGTCAATCAGATTTTCTTTGATCGTTTATATCCAATTTACGGCTGCTATAATAAACTGCAGTTGATCAAATTTCCACAAGTCCCAGTCAAGGAATAGTTATTTCGAAAAGTGTGGTGTCGTATACGTAACATATTTTTATTATTTTTATAAAAATGTGTTGGTATTTTAAATCGCTATTAAGACGACAACGGTCAATATTTGTTTTACCAACTCAGCATAGATGAGGTTCAGCGAATCATTTTCTCATTTAAAATGACGCTTATTTCAAAATTTTGTACAATTTCTGCAAGCTAGCACAAAATTTTGGAATATATTCAAATGGAGCCATTTCAAGAGTGCAGATGTTTTCAACGCTGAAATGACTCACTTAAAAAAAAACGTATTTACTGTTGACAGCTTCTGATGCTATTCTAATTGCGCATAATTTCAGAATAATAAAAAAAACCGACAAGGGTCCGGTATCTAAGGGAATACTTTAAGTTGACTCTTTAGTAGACTTCTCTAACAAGTAACAAGTAACGAGTAAAAGTGCCTGGCGTTAATACATTCCTTGTCATATGACAAGACTTTTTCAAAATCTTATTTCCCATACAAAATATAAACACAGACTCCTACCCCCACCGCCATCACCACATACGCAGCCTTCTAAATCAGTTCAAAGCAAATCGTTAAATATCACAAGTACTTGATAACCTAATTTCTATTTTGCACATCATCTCTATCTGACTGTATAGAGTTAACTTAAGGCACATATTCGCACCCTCTCAGATCGTTATTGGTTTAGCCTACATAATGACATTTTAATTCCATGGATTGCCACAATTCCCACCAACATCTCCGGATTAAGGGCACGTAGTCGAAGAAATCGTGCAATGTAGCCCCACTGGTCGTACAGCCCTAGTGTAGCTAATTTAAGCGACGCACCCTCTCTAGAGTGCCGATAATGGTGCGGCAATTGGTAACGAACCCTCTTAACACGCATTTAGCTGGCGCGTGCAATTTTATAAATATCACAGCCAGCAGCGTGATACATGCGTGCGACGAGTGTGCAAAAATCAATAGCAGCACGGTAAATCTTCTTTTTTTTTTGCCGCTTTGCTTTAATATTAATTGAAGGATGTTAAAGGATGTGGTGTCGAATAGTACTTACGCCCACGTTTATGGTGCAACCTTCCGTGTCGTCACCCACACCCACTCTGACGGCTGACTTTGACTTTAATGCGAAATTTTAATCGGTCTCCACGGGTGTTTTATGTTTTGACATTTTAATAATCAGCCGCACGGGAGATAGGCCAACGCTGTCGGTATAAATTCGCCCAGTAATCGTTTGTTGGTGTTTTGCAGATAGTGTAAGGAGAAATTTCTGACTGACGTTTATGCGATTTTTGAGTCATGATATCGTAAATATACCTTAAGGAAGTAATTTTTGTAAGGACTTGTCTCTCGTGCGGTTACTTTAGTGTAATCGAGTGGGGATTACATTTCGATTGCATTTGCAAAAAAAAAAACCACAGGCTCACACAATTTTTATCACAGTATGACAGTCTGTCTGTAGTAAAAATAAATTAACTGCTATTATCTGTAACAAGTTGGCACTCGACTGATTTCGAATGTATGCGAACGAGTCGGATTATAGATTTCCATTACAAAATATTCATTCGCCATAATATTTGGTTGATTAAATTTAATTTCCTTGTTTATTTTCGAATTCAAAATAATGGATATAATTTGTTATCCTGTCATCCGTGGTAGCCACTCGTTTACGCAGTAAATCAACGAAAAGGGAGATCCGTTTTTAGTTCAGTGCATTTGTGCGTTGCATATCGATAACGATTCATGATTGGAAATGAAGATAATCATAGCTATTGTGTAAAATATTTATTTCACAATTTTGTTCAACACGGCAATACTGGGAGACGTGGTGAAATGCAATCGGAATTCGTTGAACATTATTTTGTTGGAGTGCAAATTAATAAGTGTAGTTTTTGAATGGAAGCAACCTATCTATTACTCTGCATATGTCTTCACAAGGTTTCCTTCACTATCCATAAAGGGTCGGCCATCTAGTGGTTTCTTATTAAATTATAGGTTATTTTGACACTGACAGCTGTTTCCCGCTCGTAATCTGACAGAAAGTCAGTATCATACCTCCGCGGAATGAATTGAGTCGCTTTACGCTTGAACAACATTGGGAAATATTGAAACAGTGCGTTTTTTGAAAAGAAGTTTAGGCCGAAATTAAGCACCCACCGCGCCTGCTGTACGCAAGTTTGTTCAAAAAGTTCATGAGACTGGTATGCTAGTGGACAACACTCTTGGTCGTTTTTTTTTTAATAGAATTGAAGATATGGATTTGGATGACCTCTGGTACATGCAGGATGGCCCGCCATGCCACAATCGATCTTTTGCACACCAAATTCCCAAATCGTGTTATCAGCCGTCTTGGCGATGTCAATTGGCCGCCTCGGAGATGCGATTTGACCGCTTTGGCCTTTTTTTTGGGGGAAACCCGTGAAGGACCGATGTTATGCCAACAACCTGGAAACGATTCAAGCACTTAAGTCCAAAATCATCCAAGCAATCTGTGAGCTACAGCCCGAAACCTTCCACAAGGTCTTGGAAAATTGGAGTAACAGAAGGAAGGAGTACTGTGAGGGCATCCACTTGAACGACGTTGTGTTCATAATTAATGGGAATGTTTGCTCTTACTAATAAAGCCATAATGCATGGACAAATTTTAATTTTGTTCATTTTATTGAATTTTTAAATGAAACTTGTATTTGGCCCACCCTGTATATATATTAATACCATTCGCTGGGAGTAGGAACGGGTATTCTATTTGTATGTAAAACTGATCTTGAAAAGACTTCGAAACATGTTCTTATTTCTATACACAGTATGAGCTATTTCTCAGAAGGACGAAACTTTATAACTGATGTATAGGGGGGTTAATACCCTCAATTTTATGGTATTCTTACTTTTTATTCGTATACAGCTTTTGTCAAACCAGGAAATTGTGATTAGATCTTTTACAATTAAAATAAATACAAATGCAAAATTGAGATTGATGATTGTTTCAGTCAAACTGGCATTGATTGGGAACGTTTTCTGTGGCTAATACTACATAAACATCATCACGCACGCGAATTTGTACACGAGACGGAACAAAGAGATCCGCTTACTCGCAGTCAATGCTAATAAATGCATAAAAATGAGATCACGTCAAAAGTGTCATGGATGTTCTACCCATAATTATAGATATGTACAACGAAAATAAATTAAAGTTCCGGCGACCAACATTTGTGCAATCACTTGAAAACATTTCTGTTTCTGATTTAAAACATGTGAATTGAGAGTGGTAATAAGTGTCAGTAAATTAAGCCAGCATTTCATCAATCAATTATACGAAATAAATAAAAGCCATTTTGTTTTAAAGGAAAGCGAAATTTCGTAAGCCATCGCTATAAAAATATCAACATGCTGAACTTTATCAAAACTCTCAAAATGGCCGTCCAAAAGATGCGTCATGCCCAAAACATATGTGCAGAAATTCTGGACGCAGCACAGAATGCAGTGCTGCAAGCAAGTAAAACAGATGTGCAGAACATCGGCTAATTTGACTTCTGTCATTCACCGACTAAGATGTGTGTTTTCAACCAAAACAAAAACAAATGTCAAAAGCCGATGATGCCAAATACTTGAAATTTCAATTTAAATTTAGAAATAGAGACATGTTGCACTGCTGCGGCGAATGCAGAATTTACGTGTGCCTATATCCATGTTAACATGTGTATTCTAATATTGCTGGGCAGTAAATTCTGCATATGTGTTTTGGCATTGTATATAACGAGACTAATGTTTATGTTCAATGGTTTTGGGCATCACGTATTTTTGGGTTTTAGGTTAGGCTATCAGTTTCAGTCAGACGGCTATTTAGTATGGGGCATCCATTTAATCTTCCGTGATAGAAATGTGTGATGTTGTAAATGCAGCATAATAGTGTACTCTGTTCTTCTTGCTTCTAAAAAAATGTCGCTCTCGAGGGAGGAAAGAAGAACCACAAAATGGGAATCACCTTAAGGCTCAGAGATTAATGATTTCATATTGCTGCTTTTATTCCCATGCGAACACTCAACTTATATTAGCAAAGAGCAAGTTACGCCCGACCAATCGTGCAGAAATTTCGTACGACTTCTTCAACGGAAATCTAGGAAGAGAAAGAATGCAGTGTAAGAGTTGTGCATTTCGAATTTGTTCTAATGGAAAATATGTCCACGAGCCACTAAAATAATAATGGAAAATATGTCCACGAGGCTACAGCCTTTGTAAGGTGGTTATTCTGGTTGACTCCCTCGTTGCGCGTTGTCTTTGACGATTTAAAAGGTTGCATAATTGTCCTTCTTTTTCGGGGACTTACAAAAAATAGTATTTTAATCTGAGTGATCATTTACTGAAAGTAATCTTTTACGCTGTTGGTGGCTTGTCTACAGCCTTTGTTAAACAAGGGTTTGGTCGACGTTAGTATTTTTCATGGAATAAGGAATATTAAGATCTATAACAATTCAGATTAAATGGAATAATTTGAGGCAACCTTCTTTATGCATATTTAAGCACATTCCAACCAACAACGCGAAGAAAGTACGCAGATTAGTTCAGTTAAGACAGATAAAAATCCAAACCAGAAATCGTCGATCAGTGCAAACTGTCCTAACTGACCGGCTAACTTCCGAACATAGAGTCTTGCAACTTTTAGGGGGTATTTTCCTTGCATAATTTTTTTTAAACCAATATCCTTCTTTTTACATTGGTCATATCTCGTATATCTTGATTTTAACACGGTGGAATTTATAGCCCCCTGGCTGTTTTATCGAATAGGTAACATCTCTTCTACTTGTGTCTGTCCCAGACTCGGCACCACATGAATTAACTAGCCTCATCACAGTCCACCTTTTCGGGAGAGTGGCGCCAAACGTCCATCTTAGCTCTTTTTTGATGAAATTTACAGGCTCTTGTTTTTCCGAAATAAAAATCTTTTTTTTCAAGATTTTTTTCGAAATAAATAAATAAATAAATACAAATACAATTTTGAAGAACTTTAAAAAATTGAATTTTTTTTTTCGACAAAATTATATAGTAATGAATTAAAATGACTAAGAATTTCGGTGCCGCTTCATTAAATCGCAAGAAATGTTTTGCAAAGATTAAATTTTCAACTGTTGCAGTACTCAAACGAAAAAGATTAAATTTTTGTTTTATTTAAATTTACAGCAGAAAATATTCTTTCAACATTTGCGGAGAATGTGGAAGCAATAAGAAATAAAATCTTTTAAGAGTGGAAGTTTCCATCCGCTGTTTTTACTTCTAAATATTTTCCAGAAAATCATCAGTTGATGAAATATCAAATCCGTTGAATTATATGTTTCTTTAGAGTTGATAAAAACTAAAAAAACAGAAATTGTGCATGGGCTCTATTCGACTCTCATTATACAAATAGTAATGCAATTAATAGAAAATGTTTTGTCTTCAATAGAAAAGGTTGTTTTAATTTGTTACTTTTTGAAATTAAAAATCTTGAAATGACTTGAGGTAAAAAGTCTTGTTCATATTTTGGAGCTCAAAAATCTTGAAAAAAAAAATATATCTAGTAATCTGGCATCACTGCTCCCAAGCTCAGTTTTGTTTTGTTCCCAGTCATCAGTTTTTGTTAAATTAAAGCAAAATTTAATGTTACATAGAAAAAATGTTACAACGTTATTTGCACTTTTCATCCTGCACCCAGTATTTCGAATCTGAAGAGGACACTATGTACTGAAAAACGATCAGTAAATACTAAAGGTAAAATTTAAATTCTTATCCTACACATGATAAGTACAAGAGATTATAGCAAGTTGACATTAAAGAGAGAAACTCCTCCACAGACTCAACTCACTGCAAGACAAGTGAGTCGTAAATGAATCTTCGACTTCATCGATGCACAAGTGAAACATCCGACTGAGCAGATCTGTACAAAAACCGTCCCACACAAATTTATTGTCAAAAAGCAATGCACACAGCAAGACCAATTGTTTCCATAGGCGTTTGCGACAGCACACACCACCAATCCCATAGGCTTCCAGTTTACAGCCGAATACATCAAGTCCTACCCATTCATGTCCACTCTTCCGTCTATGGTATCTTTCAAAATTCAATTCTCCTTCATCTGAATTGAGAAGCACAAAATCCCCATAGATCATCCAAAACCGATTTCATCAAATCCTCATTTTGAAGAGAATTTAAGAACCTTTAAGTTCGAAAGTCGTATGCTTGACTGTGTGTAACGTGGCCATTCATTCCCTTAAGCAAACTTCATGGCAGATGCAGCTGCTACTGCACCATGACTTCCTGGTTACCCGTTCTGCAGTGAAAAATGAGAATAAAGCACCGGATCCAAGGCGAACAGCAGAAAACAATCTGCAACAATGACGATAACGCTCCAATTCCCCCCTTCTGCTCGTGGAAATTCAATTTTCTTGATTAGCAAATGGAGTTTGACTTTTCGTCCAGACACGTTCTTTACCTTGTGACATTCTCGCAGAGGACACGCCAAAGTTAGCCGTCCTATACTTATCGCATTAGCGTGAAATAAACGGAAGAAAAGTGATAGAATATCATTATCCCTATGAAGAGAGGCGGAAGCGCTAAAACGTTGACAAAGAGTGAACCCCCACTCAGTGGGTCGGCAGTAAGACTCGTCTGTCCTCTCCAACCTTACGAGGTTTCTTCTTGTCGATGGGATTCGCTTTAAAACACAGGCGGCTCTCATAAATCACCCGCATAGGGTCTGGGCGGACCATTGTTTGAATTGAAAGTCTCGTGCGTTTCCACCTTTTTCGTGTTATAGCCACTTATGCGGGGACCTACATTGAAACCGGTAAACTCCCACTGCTGCTCGTGTCAATACGTGTGCCAGAGGGCGTTTTTTGGCAAGAAAACCTACAAGAAGACGGAAGCACCATCCTGTGGAGAATGAGTTTGCAGCATGACCTCGTCATGACGAGGATGGTGCTCAACGTAATTAACTTTTCCATGCACGCTGAGATCGCAGGCAGAAACACCTCCTCCTCTGGTCATCAGGCATACTTAATCCGGACCGAAATGTGATGACCGTAGCGGCATCATTTGTTTTCTCTGCCTCTGCGCTGCAGTTGCTCATCTCATCGTCGGCGGAGGAGGCACCTTTATGCACAGACTCACAGATGGGGCAACGATTTGATTTCCTACGTCAACGATGTGATCGGTGAACGTATAAATCACCGCCGGTAGATGGAAGATGACATGTGTAAACATGGCTTTCACACGACGGACGGTGTGTGCGACACAGTCACTTAAGAGTTGATGGTGATGAATGCTTTCGCTAAAACGGTCCGAATACATGATGACAGGCACTTTGCTTGAGTGAGTCTTTGGGATTCTTCTCCTTCGAAGTGAAGTCGTTTGCAGAATACTATGGGAGTGGTCGTTAATTAATGTGTACAGTATATAGAGATTCATTTGTCTTGATAAGCAAACAGAGGTGTTGCAGCTTGAGTGTAATTTTATGTATGGCTGATGGCTTCTTATTACGGAGGGTATCACCTAGATATGACAAATTTTGTTAAGAGGTCGTAATGAATTGATTGCCCTCTGTAATGGATGTTACTTTGACATTTAGTACACTAAAACGGGATAGCTTTACTTAGAGTTGATGTTGTTTGGTTATTAGCTGTTTTATTAACAAGCTCTGATTGCGAGCAGACAATCATTCGATGGGAAGCAACAATCGAACGAAAACAGCGCGTCACCTGTTTACGACCGGCCCATCCGCAAACATTTCCCAGTGAGAGCCGCATTTACTTAGGTGGCGCTACAGGCTGGGTTGCACCTGGGCCTGGTGAGTGACACATGTGACATCTTAAATTGGAAGGATTCCGTGAATCAGAATGAACTTTCTGTTATGGAATAAGAACATAGCACTGTTACGTGTTAAGCTCTATGTTCTATAAAAAAATCCATACGGATAGATACGGGTGATAAGTTTTAATGTGATACGTGTACAAATCCACATACAGAAAAACTTTAAAATTTTATTATTTCTATACATAGATCAACTCTCTCCTCAGTCTGGCGATTACATTCGAAACAATTTACAAGTAAACTTTTTTTCCAAATCCCTAGGGTAGGTTTCTCTTGTTAGACAACTTTGTAGCGCACTCAAATGTGGTAATACAATATGGGCCTATAATTATGGAATAAGTTCGTTTAGATTATTCCAAGACAGTCACTTAACATAGGTATCCTTACCCGTAACTCTCCTGCATCCTTGGTTCTTGCCTAAAATATTTCGATTCTGAACCGCTACGATGCTTAATGAACTCTGCCATGAATAGTGACTGAATCGAATGGCCGAATGTCAAAAAGTGAATTGATCTGTTAGGAAAAATTTTGTTTGTCCAACTGCAGCTAACGGGAATCTATTTTAGCACAACAGGCCTTTGCGCGAAAGACTTTTAGATGCTCAATTCCTTGCGCACCGAGTTGAATCATGCAACTGTCAGTCAAATAATTGGGGACGTTCAAGTATCTAGTTTAGTAAGTCCGACAGCTATCTCACTAGATGTATCTCGGTTTTAATTGGGGGAAAGCGGTCATATGAGCAGCTGTTTCAGTTGACGTTTATGGAGGGGTAGCCGACGAATCTAGTCAAGAAATTCGTGACTGAGTACTAAGTTGACAGTACGCAAATGTGACTGACGTATAGGAAAAGTGACGTTCCCGACCAATCTAGTTTTTGCGTTCAGGTTACATCTCACCCAGACCAATCTAGTCGACTTAGGATAGCTAGATTCTTGAATGCGGCTATTTTATACCTTCTGACGTTTGGTAGCTGAATGACGTGAAGCAAATTCGTTCATAATAACGGGGAAAAATGGCTCTCACCCACCACGGGGCCACCATTTCCGTAGTAACTTATCCCCATGACTGATTTTAGCCTTTATCATGTTCATATCAACAAATAACTCGAAATGTCTAATAAATCCGAAAGAACGAGAACAAAATGCCAGATATCTCACTATCTCACTAAAACAAGGTCATCACTTCAATTCAAAGTTCTACTTGTCAAGTCTTCCCTTCAGTCTGTAGCGACTAGTAATAGTGAAGTTTGATCGATGTGCCGACAGCCAGTGTGTTCCTTCATTATCTCCACGTAACGTGTATATCCATTTCGACAAAGAGATTCACTTCCCTCTTCCGCTGACAGCTTAATGTGATACACTTCCCACAGAGCACATTAATCACCTGAAGTTCTGCGTGTCTTCCATTAAATTAACTTTAATTAACATTCGCATAGCCGCACAGGCACAGGTATCTACGTATCTACCTAATGTAACGATAGATACGTAGTCCAAGTGGTGTTTGCTTCTTTTTTTTTTATTATTTTTTGGCTTGAGTGCGTGCGTGGTAGCAAATGCCGCCAAAATTGATTACGCTTTTTCGCGGCAATCTCCACTCGAAACACACACACATGACTGCAATCAATTTCTAAGCAAGTCCATCAAACACACCACAAGTGGATTACAATTATAAATCAATCGACACCAGACACCAGTTTGATAAGTTAATCGCTTCCAGTTGAACGGAAAGCAAAACGAAAGTCTATCATCCAAATGCAGCTTTCCCGGCACGTTCCCCCACTGCACCAACTAGCCGAACGGGGAACAGAATCAAGAACGAGAATAAATATAGATTAATCACTGCGGATTAGATAAGTATCTATCTAGCTGGATCTGGACTGATCAGTTCCATAACCTTCCTCAAGCGGCCAACGTGGGTATTGTATCTGAGTGCGCTTGATTATCTTGCACTTGTTGTAGCGCAACCTAAACTTGATCTCGTCGTATGGCGATGAGATTAAATTCACTTTGATTGATGATAATATTGAGTCGGTTGAGTTTGGGAAGGTCGACCGTGCATGCATGACATAAGTCTGCCACTCATGGGGCGAGGTGTTGCGCAATCGGACTTATTTTTTGCCGGCCACATGCGACAGTGTCAGGAGATAAGTTTGGCATTTTTATGCAAGACGACAGGTCGCTCAGTTGTGTGAGATTGAAATTGATTGTTCTCTTTTTAAAATGAATGGACAGCTGTGAGGATGTAGGTAGAATTCGACTTTAAGTTTAATTTTTAAGCCGGTTCAGCATGTTTTTCTTTTTTTTTTTAAATAAATTATGTGGTTCTGTTCAGATTTGCCGCTTCGAGTTTAAGCTCTTGCGGGAAAGTTTGGTTAAGCTATTTATTTGTGTTGTTATTTTTGTTGTTACACATCGCCGTGTCTCTTACTGACGTTCGCAACAATATATGTCAAGTGTAGTAATGAAATAATACTCTGACCACAAATAGTTTTTTAAGTAGATAATAATTTGGGCCCTGATGGTGTGCTAAAATTATATATTTGGCAGGACCGAACCGAGCCACATCTGTTTGATGTAAATCATTTTGACATTTTGTTACACGTAGCCATTTTTTCCAACAAAAGCCGAATATTAATAGCCTGCAACACTCAGTTGCGCCCTCAGTTGATCCTCTGTATTAACATTCAATCGGGGCGAGAGTTTAAATAAAAATTTGCTGTCAACCGTAGCTGTCATTTGTCGTTTATATATTTATTTATAATAGTGACAGGGGTCACTATTAGGTTAGTTAAGGTTACATGATTGGCCGCATACAGGAATCTAGTTATCTTAAGTAGACTAGATTTGTCTGGATGAGATGTAACCTGAGCGCAGAAACTAGATTCGTCGGGAACTGTTAACTTATGTCGTTTTCCATTGGGAATAAAAATCAATCTTTTTTTTTGATCTAAACCAATTTTGGCGTTCCATTGGGGAAAAAAATCAATATTTTTTTTGATTCGGATCACTTTTTGCAGATCTCGATATTTTTTCAGATTTACACATACTACGACAAATACAGCACAGCTGTTTTACGTCATTTAAAGAAGTTTGTTTTAAAAAAAATGTTCAAAGTTTTGTGAAGAAGAAAATAAAGAAATACATAAACAGCAATGGACATAGTTTTGTAGGAAATATTATCTTCATTGTCTTCCTCAACATCTGGAAACTACGAATCACCAAAACTACTCCATTTGTAGCTACAACAGAGGAAATATTTTTCAAGCCGATTTCCATGGTTGATTTTACCAAAAACAAATTCAATTTGAACAGCTGATTCTGTTTCCAAATAACGCACTAATCCATTTACAAAAGCAGATCAATTTCTTTGCATGTTCCATGAGCCGCATAAAATCTGAGATTTGAAAAAGATTTTTGGTGGTCCCAATGGAAAACGACATTAGTACTCAGTCACGAAATTCTTGACTAGATTCGTCGGCTACCCCACCATAAACGTCAACTGAAACAGCTGCTCATATGACCGCTTTCCCCCAATCAAAACCGAGATAGATCTAGTCAGAGAGCTGTCAGACTTACTAAAATAGACACTTGAACGTCCCCATTGTCTTTGCAAGACCAGAGTTGTAGTTCTATGTATTGTGATTTCCTTGGGTTTTTTTTTCAGCCGCCAAAATGCGCTGACAGTGCATACGGAATTCCACATGCCCTCGATTCCATCCTTACTAGCAGCAACGGCAGTTTGAACCATATGAAACTGCACGCTTTTCGAAGTTTATAAGTGACTCTAATCTAACGTTTATTATTATCCTATGGTCCGTGTTTAGCAATTATTTTTCCTCAAGAATTAGAGAGAAAAAAATTAAAACGAACGATGACGTGAATCTCAAGTAGGCACCACTTGTGCTTAATCCAATGTCAAAGCACTGCTATTACTCCGGGAGCTGGATACGTATCGCATAATTGATTGTCTTTACGACTTTGAGTTTTCCAATACACGTCAAATGTGACAAATAAATTTTAAGCCGTCGGCGTTGTTGTAATGGTCACTTGCTAGTGCTATAGGCTACGCACAGTAGTGCGTATGGAATTCCATTCCAATATTGAATCCATGCCACTGCAGTAGCAGTCTTGTGCACCCAGGAAAACCAGTTCGACATTCAGCCAGGGTGGTAATGGGTAAAGTAATAGCCGGTCGAATAGACCAGATGTTTGGACAAGACGATTGTAATCGATGGCACTCAGTCACTCAATCAGAATTCAAGTGCATACGCGATGCCGCCGCAACATATATATGACATTTGCGCGATAAACTTAAGAAATCTATTTGTTTTTGCGTGTTTTTCTGTCTGTCCAAGTCAATTTACATGAAAGGTATTTTTTAATTGGCTTGGAGTGTGCTTGGGTGCGCGCAGGCAGAGCTAATTCCATTGATTTTTGTTTGAATCAATATTGAGAATGTGGCCAGTTGGCTTATACGATTTTGTTTAATGTTTGCGATTGCGTTCAAGTGATTGCACTTGTAAATGAGCATAATGTGTTAATAGGACAGCATTTTTTAAAACCTTTTTATAATTTTTAATTGATATTACCTTCAGTCGTGTAGATCGGGAGATGCTGAAGAAATGTCAATGAAAACGAGTGACGTATGTTGTAATTTACATCGAAAGATTGCACATAGGTGGGTAGACATCACATCTTGCTTTAATGGAAATACTGAAGTCTGTGGCCGCCCCGATAGTGTATTCGAAAACTCTAGTCAAATTTGTTGAGATTACGGTCCTGTAGCCCTGTAGGTATGCAATTTTCCTCCAAACGTTAAAAGTATATTTGTCAGTAACAAGTGCTACGTCAGCTGTTCCATCAAAAAGAATCATTCGTTAAAAAAAACTCAAGTAAACTTAAACCATTCCGGATATGCTGATTTTTAAGTTTGGAAAAATGAATCTGACACTAATATCCAAATAAATTTAATGAAGCGGTTTGAATTTTAACAGCTTATTGAGAAACTTGCCAAGGCGTCATATTTGCGTGACGATTTTCCATGGCAAATGTAAAAGTAATGGGAGTATGTTATCGCGTTGGAGTAGTAAGCTTCTTTTGTCTCTGGGCCTTCATCTTTTTAGGGGACTGTTCTTTTAGTATCTTTAATACGCTTAGCTCTAACTGTTTTCTTTTTTCCCCTTCCAGATTCATTACTATATTTGCAATGGAGTCATGTAATCTAAGGCCTAAGGACGTTCGCAACATTTTCTAAAATATTTTGTCAATCCGACACAAAAAAATCACAACTAGATCGATTCACAAAGCAGGACGAGGAAGATATATTCAAAAGTTGAAGAACTTTGAGAGGATTCTCATATATTTGGATAAATATTCAATAAGGACAAAATGGGCGCTTACACAGCAGTTTGTATTTTAGTCACGCTATCTGTGTGTAAGTATCTTTTATGGCTAATTTGTTGTTTTGACTTAAGAAGTGTTCTGCAACGATGCCTCCAATTACTCTCTTTGTCGTGGTAACAGATAAAATTGATTGGTATGTCTGTACCAATTGATTATTAACTGCTACGACAGTGAAAATGTTGGACATCATACAAAAATCAACTCTAACCGCAAATCCCATTGCTCTCTTTCAGTGCTCACAGTAGCTCAATCACAAGATCACATTCGCACAAAACGTCGCATGTATGCGATGTGTCCGCCAAAGTTCCAACGAATCGGTGCAGAATGTTATACGATCTCAGACCAGAAAGCCAATTGGCTGGAGGCGCACTTCCAGTGCAAGGATAAGAACAGCAAATTGGCCGAACCAAACAAGAGCTCTGATCGAAAACTGAGAAAGTTCTTCCAAGATATGGACCATGGTATGCTGCACATATTTCACATGATCAGACTTCCAAAAGTGACACTCCATTTCCCGTTCAATTACAGATCCCGATGACATCTGGATGGGAGCCACCTTTGACTGGCACAGCAACGCATGGCAATGGAGCATTAGTGGCAAAAATTTAACCTATGATGCTTTCAGCCGATTGGACCCCGAGTAATGTTTATTTTTAAGCTAAACTTTCTTCTACAAAACATTTCCCATTTGTCACAAGATCAGTTTCTTATGAGCATTTTTTGCAGGAGCAGACAGAATCTGGAGTACCACTGTGCCGTGTTCAACCCATCACTGAAATACAGGTAAGTCTTGAGAGCGATCTCACACGAACAACACCACAAAACACTTTCACATTTTAAGTTAAACTACCGATGTGAGAGTGGAACCATATGGTATCCCTCGCGCAAAACATCGCTTAAGAACAACCACACAGGTTTGTAAATAGCCATCGCCTATTCGTTGTATAACTTCCTCTCCTCTATATCTAGTATAGCACCTATGTACACTTTTGCATGCACTCGAGAGCACCGGCCAGTCTTTTTGGCTCAATATTGCTTGCTTGTAATTAATATTCAACACGTGGTTGACAGTAGGAATCCCACACTTTTCACACTTTTCCATATCGTAGCTCCTTTGATTGACATTAGTGTCCAATTTGTTACGTTTCAACAAGTTGATGTGCCTTTTGGCTGCCACAATACCGCGCCAGGGAAAGTCCATTTGTTATGGACCTGCCTGATTTGGTATGCACAGTAGCAGAGTATACATATCTTAGATATACAAAACAAAAACACATGGTTTTCATTAGTTGTTGCGAATTCTTTTGCATTTTATTGGGTGTTGTGATTTATTGTTTGATTTGCTTTTCTCTTCCTTATCGATTAGATGGTCGGCACGTTCCTGCGTAGACAAGCATCGCTATATATGCCAACATAAAATGCCAAGAGTCAGTGAGAAGAACCGCTTCAAGATCTATGATCGCTGGAATCAAACGTATCCGAATCAATTGGCCAACGAAGTGGTGCTGGAAGTTTTTGACATAAACTCAAAGGACGGCGTGAGGTGAGTATTTGGGTAGGCTTGGGTAAATTTGTAGAATAACGCTAAGATATTTGTGTTTTAAAAAGGTTTCTCTACCTACGTTATGGTACAGAAAGATAGATTATACAAGAGGCACTTTCGCAATGCTGGTCAAGGAAGTGGGAGTCGTCTGTCCTTTAGCAGAAGTACTTGTAGCGCTACACTGTCCACTCGAAATTCCACGAAGATTTTCTGTTGGGTGCGACTTCATTTAAAAATTAAATGCCGGCTTAAACTCGTCTACAAACTCCTCGCTGTCGAAACTATTAAAGGGTGATTTTTTAGCTGGTTTGGTTTTGGCAACACCGGTTTTGACAGCTGACGTGTGTTTAGTACCTTGTGTCACTGTCAAACAGCTTCAGTTTGGTTTGCAATTTAACCATGGATCGTCTTACAAATGAACAACGCTTGCAAATTATTGATTTTTACTATCAAAATTCGTGCTCGGTTCGAAATGTTCATCGCGCGCTGCTTCCATTTTATGATCGGCATTCTCGACCTTCTGAGCAGTCTATTCGGAAGATTGTGACCAAATTTCGCACCAAATTTACTTTGTATCAGCTAGTGTGACAGAAGACCGCGAAATGTCGATTCGGCGCCGTTCCCAGCAGTAAGGCCTTTGTTACAGCACTACGTGGAAAATTTTGCGGAAGGATTTGGGCGTAAAGCCTTTTAAGCTACAGCTGGTGCAAGACCTTGCAAGACTTGCATGATATGTGGTTTCAACAAGACGGTGCCACATGACACACAGCACGCGAAACAATGGCGCAATTGCGAGGCGAGTTTGGTGAACAGTTAATTTCACGTTTCGGGCCGGTCAATTGGCCGCCTAGATCGTGCGATTTGACACCATTAGATTATTTTTTGTGGGGGTATGCCAAGGCTAATGTGTATAGGGACAAGCCCGCTTCGATTGACGCACTGGAAGCCAACATCCATGCATTCATTCGTGAGATACCGGCCGATATGTGTGAAAGAGTATGCCAAAATTGGACTCAGCGGATGGGCTACCTGAGACGCAGCCGCGGTCAAATTTGCATGAAATTATCTTTAAACATTAAATTGCAAGGTTCAAACTATCGATTCAAATAAATATTTCATTCATTTTTTCGAATTTTTTGTGTTTTTTTTTTAAAAAAAGTTCTAAACCTCTTAAAAAATCACCCTTTATAATCTAATAGAAAGTAAGCGTGTAGAATTCTAAGATTGTGGTTAAGCGTTAATGTTTGTCCGCTTTCTACTTTGTTTTATGACTGAGGGCCGTTTGCTAATACTTATGAGCTACTTTTTTCAGGGCATAAACTGTCACTTAAGAGTTTATGTGGCACTTAAATTCGCTATGAGTCGTATCAGCAAACGGCCCTTAGTAGAGTTTGCTGTTTAAATGATAGAATGACGAGTGATTAAGGCTGGCACTTTAAGAGCCAGTTTTGCAATGTCCCCCAAGCTTAACAGACATGCAGACAATAAAAGGTTTTACTTTTTTTAAGCTCTTTACATTATAGCTAGTGATTGAAAATGATTAAAGCTAGGCCAAGTCTTATGCATTGTTCGAGAGCCCATCCAACGGAAAGTAACAATTCTTTTTAAAGTTTCAGTGTTTTCTTTTATTGATCACTTGCGTTTATTTGATCCGACACATTTTTTACAAGATTTCAGCAGAAGCAGCATCCTCCACAACGCTATCCACAACAGCCTCTACAACGCTTTCCACAACATTCACATGGGCCACATCACAATCGCTTTCTTTAGTCGTTGAAACCGTTAAACGGGCTTTGTCCTTCTCCTCCTTTTCTTCCTTGTCTTCCAAATACTTGTCCCATTTAATGATACGCTCCTGTACTTCTTTGTCGGTTTCGGCAATCCTAAAAAGATACACATCATGATGACTCGCTTCGTAAGGTCCGGCTATCGACCGACTTACTTGTATTTGGTCTTTCCATCCCAGATCTCAGCTATCAGCTTCCGTTTGCCAAAGAACCGTCCATTCATCATTTGGACAACTAAATCAGCTTGGTCAGGATCGGCCATGTTAATCTGCGCTACTCCTTCAGCATGTCGCTGCAAATGGATACAAATCAAACCCATGGACAACATTATGGCTAAAAAACTGACTCACATCATAGACGACCACCTTGCGCACAGTTCCACATTTGGAGCATTCCTCCCTCAAGTCGTTCTGGTAGTCGATAATTAGGTGCACCTCCTTGTCGAACAATTCTGGAGTAAATAGGTTTTTGATGATGACAACCTTTTCGTGTTTGGAGCGTTCGCCTCTCATCTTCTCTGGACGCCAATCGAAGAGCCTGGAAGAAACATATTCGATTGTAAAACACTCAAATGGAAGAGACATGTAGAACTCACTTCTCCTTTATCTTGAGCAGCTTCTCCTTGTCCTTCTTTTTACGCTTCGGCTTCAGCGTCGGATTGTATTCACCTCTCATTTGAAATTTGGCGCGCTGCACCTTGATTTTGTTCCCTCGAACCAGACTCTCGTCTAGGAGCTTCAGAGCTAGGTCAACCGATTCCACCTGCAAATAATAATAAACCGTTTCTTTATCATTGCAGAACCCATCGCAGAGTGAAGCCTATCGACAGCGCTGAGAACTACCCACTCAGGTCTCAGCGGCGCCCCAACCAACTTCAGGCGAAGCCACGACGTCGTCCTAATTTGCGGGACACAACCAATGACATCTCAATCAGGTTCATTCCCAACTATCGAACCAACGAAATCAATGGAGACAACTATCAACCAACTTCACCATCCACACTGTTTCCCATATCGGTGGACTCAATTCCCGGAACCATTGCAACCTGGCCAGCTATTGTTCAATCCGCTCATGGCTATCCAGACACAACAACCACGCGCTCTCGAAAACCCACGAACGCACCATCAAGCGATAACGAAACCGTCGAACAGGCTAAGCGCAAGCCCCAAGGCAAACGCGTAAGGACTAATTTCGACAAGCTAGCCGAACAGAAGCGCCGTCAAGAGCGGGAACGCAAACGCGCCGAACATCGCCGTCGTAAGCAGCTGCGTGAGAAGAGACTACGCGCTAAGCAGGAAGAGGAAAAAAAGAGACAACAACAGACCGAACTCGATGAACTAAGGCTCAAGCAGGCCGAAGAAGACAAACAGGTAAAGGAGCAAGAACTCGCCGCTCTGGCTCAGCGTGAAAAGCTTGAAGCAAAACGCATCAATGACCAAAAAGAACAAGAGCGCAAAGATGAAGAAGCCAAACGCCTGCAGGAACGACGCGAAGAGGAACAGGATCGTCAACGCAAGCAACGTCTCCACGAGGAGAACCGCCTGCGTATGGAACAAGAAGAGCTACTCAAAGAACAGCAGAGCGAACGCGAACGTCAGCTAGCCGAACAAAAACTAGTTTCCGAGCAGAATCGCCGTCGCGCCGAAGAGGAAGAATCAAAACGACAGGAGGAACTGAAACGCCTCCAAGAAGAAGACGAAAAGCGCCTCGAACTCCAGCGGATACAAATCGACCGCAAGCGCGAAGAAGAAGAGATCGCCCGCCTCGAGGAGGAGAACCGTAAACGCATAGCCGCACAAAAGGCCCGCGAAGAAGAAATCCGTCGTCGCGAAGAAGAGCTCGAACGCCAACTGGCCGAAGAGAAGAGCCTACAGGAGGAGTTGAAACTGCGCGAGGAACAGGATCGTTTGCTGCGCGAACAAGACCGTCTTCGTGAAATCGAAGAAAAGAAGCAAAAGGAACAAGCCGAACAGCGAGACCGGGAGTACCAAGATGAATTGCGTCGCCAAAAGGAAGAGAAACTAAAGAAGAAGATCGAACTTGAGGCCAAACAACTGCAGGAGGAGGATGCGGAACGAAAGAAAAAAGAGAAAATGCGAAAGTACGCGGAACGTATCTCAAGACTGTCACCAGACGCACAAAAGATCTTCATCGAAGCACGACGTAAGCGCAAGAAGAACAAGAACTCTGACAACGACGTCACCATTCCAGAGAGAAAGTGAACAATCGAGTCATGAGAGCGTACTTTTATTTTTTAATTTACTCTTTTTTTTTTTTGTTAAGATTCAAATTTGAAATCCAAAATTATAGTTTGACTGTGTTTCGGAAATCAAATTTAGTAGGCTAAGCTCATTAGGAAAGTCCCAAAACAGTCCAACAGTTTTGACCAACTTTGCTCAGGCAGTCTACTCTGTCGTTAAGACAGACACTCGTTTCTATTGTTTTATGTTTCTCTGTATAAGTCAACAAGTAAATTTGTAAGTGATAGACGTAAGTTTAGGCGAAAATTAACGGGAATCTAACTCGAGCTTGATGGTTGGCACAAAGTCTTCTTTTCAACAGAAAATCGTTCACGTGCTTGAACGATTCCAAGTTGTGCTACTGACAGATGCATGAATATGTTGGATGAGAAGGAGGACTCTTTTTTAATATCCAAAACTGCATTCACAATTTTGGGATTTGGCAGCCACAAATTAAATCGAATGCAAGTGAATCTTTGCAGTTGCAGGATCGTTTTGCAACACAACGTTACAATCCCACTGTTTGGAATACTAGCTTCGGTTATACACCCAACTGTAGTTTCCAGTTTTCATTTTATGGAGTGTGGTGCCATCTAAGAACTCCAGATGAGAATCATTTCAAAACTTTGCATCGAACTGATGCCCTCTTAATTCACTACACTTCAATTGGGAACTGTTCACTTGGGCCACTGAATTTCATTACACTGTGGCGCCACCTATAGACACTTTCAGTTTCATCGGCCTTCAAACAGCCATAACCCCAACACAAATAAATTCGAATGCATTTGTCAGTGGTGCTCCAACGTTGCGTCAAATAGATTCTTAATATCCTACAGCTATGTAAATGTAAGTGCTTCCCGCTCAAATATTCCAACACCACCACCACCACCAACAGTTAGTTTGTCCTCATATTTAATTTATTATAATATTTGTTCGTTTGTATTAAAATGGAAAACCTCTGTCCTCGCTCAAGCCGTTTATTTTTTAAAGATAAAAAAAAAATTAAAAATGTTTTATATGTGTAAATATATATAAAATAATATTAGGATCTTTTTTGTTATTATTATTTACACTTAAGTTGTATTTCAAACTAAATGCTTGTATTTTTTATAAATAAAATGTGAAAAATAAAGAAAAGCTAATCTTAGAACTTAAATTGTATATTTTTGTATTAATTTCATGTATAGAGACCAAAACAAAATTTTGAACACAAAATAAAACAGAAGAAACAATACTTTCGATTAATTTTATTTTAAATTTGTTTTCTCATAACAAAAAACTCACGAGTAGCTATGACGATTGATTTTTTTTTAATAAGTGTAGTTTACGCACGAAATAAAATAATAAGAATACACAACACTTCGAAAAAAATAATCATATCACATGCAATCGATTATAAAAAATGTTAATATGTATTTAAAAATAATAAACTATGTAATTGGAAAAGAACAGTGAGATAAACTGTATAATCAGCGAATAAGCAATATGAAAAGTAAAATAAAAAAGAGCCTCTAGATCGTTATTTAGAGATAACACTTAAAAAAAATTACCTCAATTGTGAGCTCATTCATAACTCATAAGTGACAATGAATTAAAATGTAATAAAGATGACAAAAAATAAAACAAGAAAAATAAAAATAAATTAACACAAATATTGCTGGCTGTTATTTTCCCGATTTGAAAGGGTATCAACGAGAGTAGCCTAAAGGAGCGGACATTGTAGGTACTTAAACGCAACTTTAAGAACTTTAAGGACGAAGGACGACATTTTGGTTGGTATACCTTTTATCTCGCGTACTGCTACACATAATAATAGAACACAATTTCTATAAAAACTTGAAAATATCTCTTCTTCTTTTGTTCCGTTAGCTGCTGTTGCAGCAACACCTCAACTCCTCCTGGCGCATAGGGCGACAACCAGGCCCTTCCATCTCTCTCTGTTTGCAGCTCGATACCTCAGCTGTGTCCACGATCGCAAATTTTCCGATTGAGCTTCCGTCAAAACAGTTAACCTCCATGTTGTTCTTGGCCTACCAACTCGCCTTACACCTTGGGGGTTACATTGGAAGCTATGCTTCGCTATGTTGTCATCTGGTTTCCTCAGTGCATGGCCAATCCAACGCCATATTCTCTGCTTGATGTCAACATCCACTTTTGTTTGTCCACAATTCATTGTTGGAAATTGTTTGTGGCCACTGGATCTTTAGGATGTAACGCAGACAACGATTTACAAAAGCTTGTAACCTGCTTGAGCCTTTCCACGTTTCACATGCGTAAAGCAGTACGGATTAACATTGGATTCAAACAGTTTTAACTTAGTGCGAAGCGATATTTTGCTTGATTTCCACACTGGAGATAGGATGCCAAATGCACTACGAGCTTTGTTCAGTCTATTTCCGACATCCAGATCCGTTCCACCATCGAGTGACACGTAACTACCCCCGATAGTTCAACTGCGTGACCTCCGTTATATGGTCTCTCGTCCCAAGATAACCTGCTGTTGTTGGTCACGGCTAGTGTGCATAATTTTTGTCTTGTTGGCATTTATCCTTAAGCCAGCCACCTCCCCATTCTTTTGCAGTGAATGACACATTTGATTAAGGGCACCAATGTTGTTTGCCAGGAAACAGATATCATGAGCGTTGTCCAAATGGTTTAGCTTATCAACCGGCGACAAGTCTCTCGCTTGTAGCCACCGTGGCAGTCATTACATCATCAATTGCGAGTACATCTCCTTGTCGCACTCCTTGCCGCACTTCAAATGCATCGGAAAGCCGCCCACTGTGCAAAACGAAACACCTTGCGTTGTTGTACGACTCTTCAATTATAGCAACAATTTTTTCAGAGTTGCCTCTCATAGCAAGAGATCTCCAGATGTATTCACGACTAACGTGATCGAAGGCCTTTTCAAAGTGGACGAACATGAGAAAAAGAGGTGATTGATACTCCGACGATTGTTCAAGGACGATTCGCAAGGTGTTAATATGGTCGACGCATGAACGACCGCTGCGAAATCCCGCTTGGTGCCTCTTGAGCGTCGATAATGATAGTTGCCATCAGCTTTGAAAATATCTAAGCACTAGAAAAGACTCAGGTAAAGAGGACGTTAAGGTGTACAAATTTATAACCGAGAAACACATGTATACAGGTGGAAAGAAAGCAATGACAAGTATTGACTTGCAGAAATGCATCAACCCAAGCAGCCAAATAGAGTGAGATGAAATTGTATGCAGTTCTGCACATTCTATTGACCTTTTTTCTATCCCGCGTAAGCTTTCTCTTTGGTACGGTTGTAGTAAACCGAAACATCAACTATCAAAGCCTTTTCAATAAATTTTCAGTTGCGCACTATTGATGAAGTCCGTTTTTGCGCGCAACCCAAGGCTATCTTTCTCTACTGCTTTTAAATTTGTCCATTTGACATAAAGCGCCATGAAAAGTTTTCGTCGAAGTCGATTTTCCTGTACAGTTCGCCGTTAAATCCCCTGCTTTAAAACGCAGCAATGCAAACGGGAACAAATATCTGAAATGGAGCAGTTTGAACGTGGAGGATATTTTCATACGAAGTTGGCTGTTCGGAAGAGGAACTTACTACAAAGTTTGCTTTCTGAGTCCAAAGAAACAGCATTTGTCAAGAGTTGTTCTTCGTTTGATTTTTGATATGATCTCGTTTTCAGCACAGCGGAGGTAGACAAAGACTTCTACCTCAAAGTTGTAGCTATCTATTGTGATATTCTGTCCGTCGAGAATCACTTCTTTCTGTCAGTATATACTTCGTTTTGCTTTCAGTAAGCGCTAAGCCTATTACTTGAAGTACATACTGTTTGTCGCTTTGCACCCTATTGGAAATCAAACTTCGCGGTCAATACTGGTACTTAACAGACTCTATTCGTCTTAATTAATCGCACAAAAAAAATATATTGACTAAAGGACTAAATTTGAAAAAAATAAGTTTGCTTTGCAAGTTGATCAAGCGTCTATCCATGTTGATTGATTACAATGCGTTCCCAGAAAGTGTTTAACTTTTTATGTTTTATTGAACCCATGGAAGCTTAGCAATCGGACAGGGTTAGGAATTCCAAGAACTGTTCGAATTTTCGAATCCGGGGCACCAACTCTGTACAAAATTGGTTTAAGCCAGTCAAGAACAAACCAGTTAGGGATTATAGGGTAATGTTCTATAGATTTGCCTGTGGAACTGACTAACAAAAACTGCGGAAAGAATTTGTGATTGGACCTTTGTGGTAAAATCCTTCCATCCACTGGCGCAACGATGACGATATCCGTAAATCAGTATTGAATGTCCCCAAAAATCGAGAGCTCCTATAGCAATTCCAACAATTGCAGAATGCTGCCTGTTTAAACCCTCCCCAAAGGACACAAAAATGCCGTACGGCTTAAAATAAACCACCCACCTTAATATAATCGCACAGTCCATCTCCCTTGATCTGTCCATCTGCCTCCGTGTACAACTTCAATTTCTGCTTCTGAGTTTGTGGATCTCTCATAATCATTCCATACTTGGACATAATCTCCCCAAATTCCTCCATCGTTATGTCCAATGGCAAATTCGAAACATACACCTTTGTGTTCTGCGACTGGTCCAATTCAAACCACTCTAGCGATAGAAAATAAAAATTGCATCTTAGTCGAGCAAACATAAATCTTCAATAAATTGAACTTACTTGGCGGTTCTGGTGGTGCCTTTCTCTTCGCACCACCCACGGAGACATCAATTTTTGTCTCATTTTCCTCCATCTTGTGCTGAGGTTCAATTTTGTTCACCTCATCCTCGGCCGCTGCCACCGATGTATTGTCAATAAATCCATAGCTCATCTGATACCGTGCCATGAAATCGTCATCGATTTTCGGAAACCATGCTTTTTTCTCCGTCTCCCAAAAGAACACCGCTCCATCTTTATCGGTGTACGTGCGTACTCCGTCCTCATAGCCATAGGTAACGTTATCCAGTGATACCTGACTCTTTAGAATCCATTCTTTCTTCTCGGCGTCCCATCGATAGTGCTCGGTTTCTGTTTGACTAGATGCTGGTGCAGTCGTTTTTAGTATCCACTGGTTCGTTTCAGTGCACCAGCGGTAGTGTTCGTTCTCGTAGGGATTGGATTTTTGGTTAGCATCGGTGCTGTGAGTGGGATTAGTAGAGTCCTCGAATGACACCCAATCGTTTTTCAACTCACACCACTTGTACTTGTATTGAGTTTTCGGATCTGTGTAGATAGCTGTTCCGTCGTCAGTGTAGGTGACATGCTCAGCATATTCATCACTGGATTGGCTGGTGGCTGGAATCGGGCGTTCTACTTCAGTGGGCTTCAATGGACCTTTAGGAACTTCAGAGACGGCAGGTTCGAGAGGAGAATTTTGTGGCAGAGTATGGTCAGGCTCAATTGATGGCGTTGTTTCGTTTGTAGGAATAGTGTTAGGTTCCTTTAAAGAGTCTATCGTTTTGGCGGAGTTTTTTTCCTCAGTATTTGTCGAAAATTCATCCGCAACAGATGGCAGCTCAGATTCAGCTTTAACATGGATTTTTGATGACTCATCATTTCCTATGGCAGGCTTTGTTTCGCCTGCATCTTCCTTTGAACAGTCTGTGACACTCGGAAGGCTTCTATCGGTAACATCAGCAGGAAGACTATTTGTCAGCTCATCTTGATTGCAGTTTTCGTCATTTGGAGGGCTTTCAGCAGAGGGTTCGTCATTTGCGGCAATTGGTTCCGATTCTGGATTCACAGATGGATGTGTAACTTTCTCGGTTTCGTCGTATTCACTCATGATGGCGTCGTTGACATAGCTGTTTGAGTATATAAAAAACGAAAGTCAAGGTAAACCAACAAATTGTAAGCAAAGCGATAAGAAGTCGACTTATTTCTACAAATTACCATAAACTTTCACAGAATACATTCCACAGCGCGTCAGTGCTTCGCACGTGTGCAAAAACTCTCATTAAACACACCGCATACTTTCGAAATAATCTGACGCTTTGTCACAAGCAATTGCTCGACCTTGAAATTAGTTAACATTAATTTTACCCCCTATAACCTACGAGCCGGTAGGTGCCTATATTTATCAACTAGGACGCCTACGTTAACAACTTTCTCCGAAAATAAGGCAAAAATAGAAATTCAACGAAAAGGTTGGTGGAGACGTCCCCTTGTGACATAGGAAGTGGGACATTTTTCATTCCCATCGAATGGAGGCACCATACACACAGTCGACACTAACCCTCAACTCAGTGACTACGTCAACGAGAATCGCTCTACGCCGGTTGTGTTGGAGTGCGTGTTTAACATCGACTAAAGCACACAAAACTGAAAAAGAAACCAAAACCTATCGACTTTGTGCTTTGTCGCCAGAAAAATAACACTTGAGACATTCTTGATGGGCTTCCAGTGTCAATGTCCAGCGTGAAGAATTTTCTACTTCATCAACACAAGAATACAACGACAATGGCCCTGATGGATAATACTCAAATTACTTCTCCAAAATAATGTCAACCATATGTCAGTCAGTCGATGTTGTTGTATTTACCCGATGGAAAAGAGGTAATTGTAACCCAATTCATTCAAAGATTATAATTAATTTCGATGACAAATTAATGGTAAGGATAAACAAATACAATTAAATAAATTATTATGATTGAGTTGCATTTGTAGGGAGTGTCGCATAATGGTGGGTGGGTGTTACGGATTTGTGTACATCATACCTATAAAGGAACACACTTGATATTGGACTTATTAATTTTACATTCTTTGCAAATAAACAGGTCGAGGAACTCGAACAGGGTCAACATAGAGGAATAGGGTTCGATAAAGCTGATGAGTGGCGATACCTGTTAATATATGGAAGACTGAGCTTCAAAAACGGAAGAACTCAGGCTTCAAAACTTATTTAAATCCTCAGATGAGAAACACAAAAGGGTTTTTTTTTTAAGTTCAGAGCTGAGCTCTGAACCGAGCTCGAGCATTATGAGCGCGCTCTGAACCGAGCGCACTCAGATCGTTCGGATGTAATTATGAAACATACTTGACTGTCATTTGTAATAAAGTATTTATAAATTGAATATTTATTAAATTGGTTAAACTTCAGTTCCAGAGCAACAAGGTTCGTCCGCCATTTCAACTATTTTGTTTATCCTGATTTTTTTTTTAGTTTCTGTCAAATGTGACTGCAAGTGTAATCAGATTTTCACTCAGCTCGCTCAGTTAATTTATTCTGAGCTGATAGAGCGCGCTCTGATCGTGCTCTGAACGAAAAAAGAAACACAAATTCTGAGCTCTGATGTGTCTGAACGAAAAAAGAAACACGAACTTTTTGTATAACAGTTCAGGTTGTGCTCTGAACTAAAAAAAAATGATAATTTACTCTATGGTATTAAAAATGTCGCCAAATTGCTATTAAAACAAAATCCGAACTGTTTACCGACATGCTTAACACGTGTCGTTACGAAGGCTGTTTTTCTAAACGTTGTCGAAAGCAATAAATCTGTGGTCACAAAGCAAAACCTCTTTGGTCTGTTTTACTCATTGCTCAGGAGAGCAGATTAAAGTTTTTTTACTCTATTGACTGTAGTGACTTAAGCTGCTGTTTTTTTGAAATTGTGGCTACTTCTTTAAAGATATAAAGCTGAAAAAGATTTACAAAATAGATTTGGGTACGCTGAATGTAATGGCATTGAAATCTCAATTTCGCCTTAAGTCGACTTAATTGGTTTTATGACCACAAAAATGACGTGTTGCCACTTTGATTCACCGCTTTTTCAAAGAACTCTTCAATTTCGCATAGGTATGTAGGATCTAAGTGGGAACCACTAGCACTGAGCAACGGTTACGTGGAATATAGCCAAACAAAATAAGGCCAAATTAACAAAATTTGACATCACTTTGGTTTTCAAAGCGAAATTAAACCCAGTTTTTAATTTTGCTTTATTTCGTCACTGAAAACGAAACAAGGCGTTAGTTGGCATTATTTCGTTTTCATTTTACAATATGTGCGTTTCTGTACTCGTTCTCGTAAAGAGAAAACTCATACTTGACGTTGACTGGTATCAACGATTCCGCCACAAGTGCTTTGCATTGCCTTCCACCTGAGTAACTACGTCACAATGAACAAAATAACTACCTACGTTACAGTAGAAGATCTAATATACACACATTTCGGTGTCGAAAAACTGTCAAATTTGACAACAAAAACAAGGAGTCATGCGAATGTCGTATTCTGCTTCAGTATCGTTTCTAAACTCGTAGAGCACAAGCACAATATAAATGTAAGAATATCAAATCTGGAGGGTAAGTAGGAAGTTAGAGCAGATATCTGTGACCACAAACCAGTCGACCCTTAAAGTCGACTATAGACGAAATTGAGATTTTGATGCCATTAGATTCAGCGTACTCAAATCTATTTTGTAATTTTTTTTCAGCTTTATATATTTAAAAATTAAAAAAAAACAACTGCTAAAGTCACTAGAGTCAGTGGAGGAAACAGAAACTTTAAACTGCTCTCCTGATCAATGAGTAAAACAGACTTTAGCGGTTTGGCTTGTGACCACAGGTAAATATAAAGCAGCTTTTAGACCTTTTCAGTAGAGTCTAATGGTCTAAATGGACGAGATAGACACAACCAAAAGGTGCGAGTGCTTAATACAAAAAAAAAAAACACAAATTCCCAGTCACAAACAATCGCTTTTCTCATCGATTATTTTATCCAAGAGGAGGAGGAGCTGAATTAAAGCAGCCTTAATACCCTCTTTAAAAGCTAGGATCGCAGAAGACGACAAACAATGGCGAATATAGAAAATTCGTCAACGAAGATGATAATCCCTGGCTATTCGACACGATGTACCTGAAAGTACGCGTCAGTCAAACAAAAACTAAAACTTTCATGAGAACAGTCGGTTCTATAATTAAAATGTTGGGCAAAGTCCTTTATCTATTGCTAAGAAATCGCAGCAATCGCCTATTTTCTTAACGTCCCGTCATTAAGAAAGGTTAATGGATCCTACCTTGGCCAGCTACATTTCGTTTAAACAACTTTAATCGTTATTTCAGCAATTCAAGTCGCACATGACCCTTATTTGTCAAAAAAACACACACATACGAGTCGAAAAAGCACTACGACATTAAGAGGGTTGGACTCCCATGCACCATTCCCCTTTTTTTTTTCTTTTTAAAATATCAAACTCATGTGCTATTACCAAACCCGCAACAATTTGGGGTCAAAGAAAGAACATGTGTACAGCTCTTTTTAAAATTGACTCCAATTTCTAATTCGAAATAGGGGAATTAATAATTCAACCGAATCAATCATTTTCGGAAAAGAAAATCCACCCGTAGGCGGAAAGTAACCTATCATAAAATTAAATGAAGTCAACAGTGATGGCGCAGGAAAAAAGTGCCTCACTTTGAATGGTAACCCAATGCCGACATACCGTCCGAAAAATATATACCAACTCGGCGTTTGTAGACCACCATATGCAGTTGGTCTTCACTCTCCTTTCCATCTGCGGGAACATTTGCATAATAAAATTGTTTTTGCCCACTAACTGCGGTCATGTCATGCATTTGAGCATAAGTAGGACATTGTCCTAACGTGACCACCATATACACCGAAATACTCGTGCCCGCAACAAGACCTGGCAAAGCCAAACGAGCCAGGCCTATAACCCAACAGGACACGCCAGCAAAATGCACATCGACCGATTCTAACAAGCACAATGCAGTTAACATGCAAAATACAGACACACAAGGTACAACAAGTGCACATCGCGGAAAGTGGGAAAAAAGTCCGCCATTTATTTTCGAAATCTAAAAGAAAATACAACTTGTGTCTATATGTGTCCAGAGAAGCCCCTTTTCATTCCACATTGCGAGTCGAGCGAATTTATGAAAGGACAGCCGCTAGAATGCTCGGACATTTATTATTCTTAATCGATAGGGGAGGGCATGAATTGGCAGTTAGGTATAGGAATGGACGGAAAGTAAATACCATCCTATGGATACAATTATATGCGAAGTGCTTTGTGGTATACGCCCTGGTTTTTATTTATTGATTCTCTTTTTTTTTATGTCAACAATAAAATTACCTACTGATTATAATCGTAGTAGTCGATGGGTTAGCTCAGTCTGTGTGCAGAAGTAAATTTATTTTTTTTAAGTCGATTCAAGTCGCGGGTAAATATATTTTCACTCCATGTTGTGTGGAGCTTTTCAAAATCCACACAGAGGGTGTTGGAGAATTATTATTGCGTGACATTTAAAAGTGAACTTAATGGAATTCCCGTCATACCCCAACTCGCTTTGTATTGAATTTTTGTCACACATCCTTGAGGTTGTATTATAGTCTGCGATAAAATCCACTGGCGTTTGTTTTAAATGCGAGATCACAATCGGATTGCTGAGAGAATTTCTATTCTCGTTTGCAATTGCTTACTTTGCTTACATTTTCTGAATGAATTATTTTTTTTTTATGAAAAATATTTGTCATAATTTGCTGGATTAGAAACTTGAAAGTACCAACCTCACCTTGAGTGTCGCAATGTCATGGTTATTGGGTGTGAATATTATTATTTTTGTTTCTATATTTATCTGCTGCCATGACCGAGCTCAAGAAGAAAACACTTGGCTAAGATGGCGCCACAATAAATAAGTGGAAAGCTACAGTTGCGTTTTAGCTTTGCTAACAGGTTTTGCGAGGCGGAGTTTGTTTTATTCACCAAGCACTTAGTGTCAGACTTAGTGTTATGCGGAGTTGGCACGAAAGTGTGATAAAGCCCAAACTTGTTGCCTCGGACGAGACGAGAACATTTTCTGCACGGATAGCACTCATGGACGAATTGAGAACTTTACGCCCACTGAATGAATTTTGGAAAAGATTTCGATAAAGGCCCGAGCTCCGAGGGAAACCATGTGACCGACACTTTGAAGGACGTCGAAAGGAAAGAAACAAACGACCGAACCATCAAAAGGTCAAAATCTATACGCAAACATTTTCTATAATGAGAGACACCTGTGAGCAGACATCTGGGGTCAGTTCGCGTCATCCATGAACGAGCATTACGCGATTCGACACCTGAATTTGTAAGGTTGATCGATTGCGATGGAGAAAAAAAGAAACAAAACGTCGCTAAATATTGAGCGTAATTTTGTTCTGATAAATTCATACTGATTGTGGGAGGACTTAAACGTTGTGCGTGTTCACGACAAACTTCAGAGTGGTCTACATATTCGCTACTTTCTAGTTCTTCTCCTCTTCTCGCCAGCTCATCAGCTTGTTCAATTGCTCCTTTATTAAAGTTTATCCTGGCTACCCAACATGATCTCACTTGATTCTGACCACATAAGGTCGTTGGCTAGCGATTTAAATGGCAATATCCCTTCCAAAAGTTGGTCTCATCTGCATTAGCTATACTGCCAAAGAACGGGTGAAAGTCTGATTGAAAGGCACTGCTTGTCATCATCACGTCCGGATCTATAGAAAATGTGACTGAACCCGCTCCTTCCGATGTTTTTGAACCATCTGTGAAGATAATAATTTTATTAGACCCCGTGATTGCATCGCTTTGCTGTACACCCCAACCATACGGAATGTCAAAGTCGACCAAGAAGGGGATTTCATACTTCAAAGTCGGACTTCCCGTCAGTAGCTCTGTTAGTAGTTCAGATTTGTGCATCGTCCATCGTTAAATTGTACACACATTTAAACTCTACAAATAGAAAAGGCTGGGAGTTGAAGAGTTACAAATGAAAATCTGCAATGTTCGAAAGAATAACCACACACTTCTCCATGTTTATTTGCGTGATTTATCATGCAGTTACCCAACTAAAATGACCAATAGACAGCTCCAAACAAAGGCCAACTAACGAATTTTCTTCTTAGACCATAACCATCCCTGGGTTTCTAAATTTCGAAAAAAATTCCCAATTAAAATAAGAAAAACATTCCAAGAATGCCAAATTACGTGACCTTAATAAAAGAAGACCATTTCCAACCCCCATTCGACCGTAATTACATTCGTTAACATATCATTTACATAATCACCAATTTTCCAAGAACCACTGCGCTGTCAAAGCGACCCCATAATCTAATCGATCTCCACCAACCGAAAGCGCGTTAATAGTTTAATCATAAAACTACAACAAATGACAACAGTCGAGGACCTTGAATCTTGAACTTAACTTCAGCTTCACTTTACCAATTAATCAAGCAATATTCACATTCACACCTGAATGGCACAGGAAACTTTAGCAATTAAAACAAAATATCACATACCAGGTAATTTTTCATTTTCCACTGCTCCCACCATCAAATAACCAAATAACTTCGAACTTGAGAGTATGAATCAAACTGAGCAAAAACTACAATAAAAGCGAAAACGGAACTCGCGCAAGGGGATGTAAACCCAAAAACATACCACTGAACGAATATCAGCGCTTATATGTTGAGCCGCACGAACATCCAGGGTCCGAATGGCTATAAATCCAACCAACTGTACTGGAATTGGAACATGTTCACCCCCAGACGGATTAATGACTGGCCGGACTCTAGCCGAACGGTCAGCACTTGCAATTGTTTGACCAGTATTCAAGTAACCGGGTAACTGACCACAAGTCCTCGCGAACAGCGGCTTCATAGTCCTTACAGCACACACAAACAGACAAACAGTGCTGGTGATATACCAGTCTTGTGCTCGAGTTAAAATCGATATTTGAACGATTGAAAGTGTCCGCCGCCGTCGGTAGAATGGTATAGAATGCCGCTATCCCGTTGGCATAGATATACGTCGAGGAAAACAGAAGTGCAGTGAAAACGAATATTAAATTGTTGAAAAAAAAAAATATAGTAAAACAATGGATATACCAAATACTGGAGCTATCTTCACACTGGGCAAATCCCATTTGGCCGAGAACACACAGAGCTACTTTTATATTAAGAACGATCCGGTCAGGAGGTTAACATCCGGCGCTAATCAGAGCGCGGTTATATGCGGTAAACAATGGAATTTAAAATAAATAAAAAAAGTTGCAGTAGACGAGTGCACCTGACAATGGGAGCACTGGCAAAAATGGCAAACAACTTGTGTGACTTTTTTCAAATATCCAATTTAACTAGAAGAATACATCGAATGACGAAAATATTGTTTCAGGATATAAAGAGCGTATAAATACAGTGCATTGAAAAAGTCAATTCAGGGTCTCACGAACAGATATTCTGCAGCTATGATTTATTTCTAATTAAAAGACTGTAAGGATATGCACGTTGCACAAATTTTGAGTCGCAAAAAACTAAAAAACTAAATCGTAGTAATCGCAACGTTAAAAGCGACGTATGCGAAGGAACCTTACATGGGTGTTTAGCGCTTTAAGCGTAGTACGGTGTTTAAGCTAAACTAAATTTTATCTGGTCTCCAACTTTTCTCTCCAAATGTCAGCATAGTCCTAGCTAAGTTTTGACACAGATTACGCCATGGATAAGTGTCAGTGAAAACAGCTGTTCTTTGAATAAACTTCCTTCAAAAATGTAATTCTCGAGCCAATTCATAAAAGCAATATTGCGCAAAATGTGCTAAGCAGAGATATATTCAATGCATGATTTTGCGTTAATGCTAGGCAGAGAATTCATAAATTTAGTAGAATTTTTTTATTGCGCAATTTTGAGCGCATTTCTGCATTTAGCGCTGTTGATAATTTAATTTTTTGTTGAAAATTGATGAAATAGTTTTTTACATCACTGTATAATTTCGACTAATCATTGAAACACTAAAAACACAATACTATCTCTCTTAAAACTTAACAAAACTTATGTACATTATTAACGCATTCTTTTGCCCAAATCTTTTTCTATGCATTCTCTTCTCATACCTACTGAATAAAGGTCTATTGTATAATACAGTAAAAACGGTTTGCGTTTTTACTCTGCTACAAAAATACTACAGATAAGTAAGTTGAATCATGAGGCCAATTCATTATTAAATTTATTTATTTATTCAAATTACAGCGATTGGCGTAAATTCCATTTTTACGCAGTTCTTTGTTCATTAACATCTGATATGTGGTTTGCAAGCGCATGCTTTGCAGGAAACTATCAACTTCAATTTGCGCAGTGTTTCCTGCTTCGAAGTGCGTTTGCTTTGCACAGCTTGCATTTATGAATGGGCCCCTCTTTTATTTCAACTATTTCTTATTGTAGGTACTTCTCGTCGCATGTCATAATTAAAAAATCTCATCCTTGCATACTTTTCAATAACCCTCCCTGTGTCCAGTCGAGTAAAAACAGAACAACACACAACGATCTGTCGCAATTTAGCTTGAGAAAATGTGCCGACCCATTAAAAGGGCACGCTAAATTTGAACAGACACACCAAGTACATTCTGAAACAAAAGTTTTATTACTTAGCTCGAGCTGCGTACCACTCAGCTAAATGGGAGAGAATTTTGTATGGGTGCGACAATTTAGCTCGAGCAGCGTACTAAGCTTTAGACTGCTGCGCGAGAGGAAAATTCCAATGATTTTATTTTTACCACCGCAAGTCTTATACAGACGTCCAGCGAAATAAAAGTCTCTACTCTTAATTCCATTTATCAATCAAATCTCTTGGTTGATTTTTTAATCACTTTTGTATTTGTCCTGGAACCGATTCAATCCAATCAGACTTCTTTCTGCGGAATATTCTTCAGTGTGTCTGCAGAAAAAAAACACCAATAATAAAATCAGATTTACCAACACAGTTTTTTTTTTAACAGAAGTTACACTGTCTAAATTAAGCGAACATTAAGCGAAGTGGTGGAGAGAAACATTGTAGAGGCGCATAATTTTAGCTTTCCTGGAACAGCATACTAGGCTTAACCTTTAAAAATTAAGCTATTCGCTTATTCACAGTTCGCAATAACGCCCACAAAAAAAAACGTTTCAAAAAACCATCCCAAATGCCACAAAGAGCGTCATGAGAAGCGCACCAAAATTCAGGTTTTCGATTGGGATTCTTCAGATTTGCTGTCAGATGTCAGATTTCGTGTGTCTAATCGAACATAAAAACGTCACTTGCTCTTTTTTGTGTTGATATTCGTGAGGTTCGAATATATATAGCCTTCGACACTTTTCTAAGCGTTTTGCATTCACTGGTTTAACTTTATATTAAAACATTCTAGCCCAGATTGATTTCTAAACATTTGTTCTTAAATAATTAACAAAAATAGATCACCCCGATGCAATGCATTTCTTTGCAGTTGAAAAATTTCACGAAAACGTAAACAAACTCCACTAGTTGTCAAACTCCAAAGTATATACTTGTATTGGTAAATCTAAAGCAAATCTGAGAAAAAATCCAGATTCGTAAAAGAGCTCTGAAATCTTCAAAAAGATTGTTTTTTTTTTGTACCAAACGAACATAAAAATTGCTCTGAGAGGAAAAAAAGCAAAAAATGTTTCTGAGAGTGCCCAATCGAATACCACATAAAAATCACACTGTAACAGATTAGTAATTATTGAAAAATTTACTTCTGGGATGTAACTAGAAAATAAGTGCCCGATAAATATATAAGCCCCCAAAAGTATGTATTATTGTTGACGTGTATTTTTATTTCGATATCCGTGCGTTATTCAATTAAACAATCAATGGTTTTGCAGTGGCGTTCGAAAAATCGCGACAAGGGTGGATTTCTTCGTGTTATTTAAACTCTTTTTAAACCTCTTTTCTCAGTAAGGGTATTCACTTAAACGCGTAAAAGCCTCATAAACTGCGTAAACTGCAGAATTGTACCACCTCAACTTTTCTGTGCTTGTTTAAATATTTTTCTAATGTCATTTTCCATTGGGACGGAGCACTTTTTTCAGATTCAGAGAGTTTTTCTACTCTTGAAATCAGCTGTCTGTCAGATTTCATGTTCCATTTGCACTTTTTTCAGAGTCAGAGCAATTTTCCGAATCCCGTTTTTTGAGCGTGTTTTACACCTACGTACACTAACCCCAAAAAATGTATCATTTGTCAAACTTTAAAGTGGTTTATTGTGATATTACTTACGTTTTTGAGTCTGTGAAAAATAAAGAAAACTTTACTTTTGGCCGCTGCAATATCAACATTAATTGATTGGATTTTCAAAGTCAAACTACAATTTAAGAACAGCTGGCTATTAGAACACGCACCACCACAAGTGCAGAGAAAGAAAAATCTCGTTTTATGTTCCATTGAGAGAAAAATCCCAATGGAAAACGACACAAAGAACGCAATATCGAATGTGTACTCAAAGTTACTCCACATTAAGGATGAGAAGACTCCCCTTGTACATCGTTTTGGCGTTGTGATACTGTCGGCATTTCGTTCAACTAGATACCCAGCTGTTCTTGCGTGCAGCATTTCGCCATATGCATTCTAGATGTAGGTAACTGGTTCTGTACAAGCGATAAAACAGAACCAAATCTCTGCCAACTTATGTATAGCTATCTCGAAACATGTCAATCAGCAGCATTAGGCAGAGTAAGCTATTTAAAAGGCTGCAATTTAAGTTTCGTTTCCATAATTTTGCATGTGAATCAAATGTCAACAATTGCAAACGTGCAGCGACTTCACACTTCCTTCGTTTCTTAAGTTTATGCACACGAGACAGCTGGACAGCTCAGGGAAAGGTGACCAGATGGTAAATAAAATAATATCCGCGTTAATATATTTAACTTTAGCGAATATTTCAAATGTGTATATCTAAGCATTCCTTTCTCAATGTTACAAAGGATTATTTTTTAAACCGTCTGCGAGCACCTCAAGACGGGTTCAACTGTTTTCGAAATTCGGTCCGAGAAAGGTATATTTCTTTGCTTTAAATATTTAAACTAACTCAAGCACGAAACGAATGCATAAAGGGCAGTAAGTGTGTGTTCAGCATGATGCTTTCACTTTTCTTAAAGTTTCCGCACGTAAAGTGAATATAATACGTACCTTCGACTACGAGCTCCTTAAATCCATGTTGTGCTGCCCCCTGCATTTCGTGTTCATTAAACTTTCATTTTTCTAGTAGAATTCACGCGTCTTTATGTTTGATGATGGGCGTTCCTTTCTTATTCCCCTTTCGCTTTTCAGTGACCTTATTTATTTTGAATTCTTTGTTTTTGCACTTTTATGTAAGTACCTACTGTCGGGGTGTTTCCAGTAAAGCGTGTATTTTTTTTTGTTGTTCATTAAAAAAAATGACTTCCCTAATGGAAGTAGCAACTCCTTGAGTAGAAAGTCAAGAAAAGGAAACGTTATGAAAAAGGGGAAATGAATTAAAATCAAAACTTGGACAGCCAAGTGTGGCGTGGATAAATGATTAAGAAAATGGACTGTTTGAGAGGGTAATGGAAATAGAACTATTGACGAGGGCTTTTAAGTGCAGCGTTAATTGGAGGCTATTCATGTGATTAATTGGGATAGGGACATTTTTGTTTTGCAAATTAGTGCCATTGACCGTTTTGCGACTTAGAGTGCAGTTGAACTTTGTTTCACTAAAATCATTAGATCTGTTCCCTTACTTTTGTAGTAAGATTGGAATAGACTGTCAAAATGCCAGTGGTGGGGATAAATTCTCTCGCTGAAACATCAATGGATTTACCGAAAGAAAATGGGAGATTAATGGAAAAATAGGGAAATAACATATTCTGTAATAAATTGCAGGTCCAGCAAGTATTTTTGTTTTTAAATACAAGACAACGCAATTTGTCAGTGCCCACCTTTAGTTCAGATGTATGTTTGAGTGAAAATCAAACCCGGTTGAATGATGAAGCTATCCGGCGAGCATGTGCGGCTCCCGACAAATAAAACGTGTGCATTGTAACTGGTTTCATAAGCTCTGTCGTATTCATAAGCTTATTGAGACGTATACGTCAAGCAGTTGTTACATCAACTGAAATCGCAACTTAAGGCTAGTACGAACCTGTTCCGGAACGAAATTTTCCAGTGGTCTCCAAATGGACAGCGAAACGTCTGCGAAAAGCAGAGATGAATGAATAAAAGAGATGGATACCTTTCGTACGTCTATCCCCCCAAAACGCATTTGTTTACATTGTTGTTTTTGTAATTTTAACCCCCGTCTGTGAATACGTGTGAACTACAAGAAAGCATGTTGCTTATAATAAATGGCCAACATTCCTTTTGCTTTTATAGGCATCGCGCAGTTCAATTGTTTTGTGTTTGGTATTGAAATTGTTTGGTTTTTGTTAAGAAAATAGTGAATTACGCATTTCGGAATATTTAATTCTTGCATTAAAGTCCAATTCATGAAGTCACATACATTAGAAAAGAAATAAATATATATGCGTGACTTCATCCATTTTACGGGAAAACAGCTTGTAGGCAGCCGCTTTTCCACTGGAAAGTTATATATCTCTGTATTCCATTATCTTTGGCGAAAAGGCAGCGGAAAATAATTTGTGGAAAGTTTCATCAGCTGATACACAAGTAGCAGTGTTACCAGCACTGACTATTTATATCCGATTTGGCTACTGCAACTTTTCACTGGCTCTCATTTGGGATTTATCTTAATTTACGCTATTCACTTTAAAGTTTGGCGATTTTTAGGCTCCTTAGGAATTTATTAAATGAATACTTTTATTGCGAACGTTCTCTTTTCGTAGAACTAAAACTTTCTAAACAATTATGTAGTTCGATTGGGTATTTCAGATTTCTGCTGCCAAATCGAATTGAATACCAATTTTACTGGTTCGTTTGCGTATTGAGTTGCCCGCAAAAAAAACACTTTTTTTCACTTGCACTGGAGATCCATTGCAATTGACTTTCACACATTTCTACCAACCCATTTCGAAATAATTTAATATAAAAACTCGTTTCTATAGGCGTTTCTTGTCTTTTGACATTTTTAACATTGAAAAATGGAAACTAGAAAAGTATCTCAATGTTGTCGTCTTTAAAATCAAAGTAATCAGAATAAGTGTGCCTAAAGAATTGCAAAAAAAAAAAATGTGTAGTTTTGATCCTTGTATTTGTGTTTGGCTGTTTTTGGCTCCAACATTTTTGATTTTTGGCTCAATGCCTCTTATAAAACCTGGTAACACTGCAGTACAAATGTCAAATTTACTTTTGACAGCTACACGGTAAATGTTTTCCAAAGCTCTCCGACAACTAATTGCTGCGGAATAGTTTAATGTGAAATGAACGCGTTTATATGTTTCATTTATTCTGTTCCGAAACGGATACTTCGAACGCAATTTGAGTTTGAACCAAATGGACTTCAAGATGACTTCAATGTAAAAGATATTTTCTAAGTCAATTAATGTGTGTGTAAATGATCCAAAAAAATAAAAAAATGTAAATAAAACGGTTAAACTGAGTTCCGATCAGATTTGACTTTCGCATCGGAATTTTTTATACCTCGATAAGGGTGAGGGTGACAAGTGCCCCAGAGCGGAGATTGTGACCGCTCCAGAAATGTTGATTCAATAGGTCCATTCGCGTACTTCCCCGAGGCAAACGCTACAAATCTGTCAAACTCAAAAAATTGAGCAAAACTGTCACAGAGAGCTGAAAATATACGCCAAAGTACGTGGATAGACCTCGGGCTACTTTGAGCAACTTTCATCTTTGACATCTAATCCATATCACAAATAAATATATAACTTACCTTTTTGCCACATATGAAACATTCTAGGACAACATTCGACCACCACCGAATTTTCTCTATTTTTACAGATTTCATTTTTAAGCCGGATTTTGAATTTGTTTCTTGACATCTTTGTGCATTTGACATATTTATCAGTACTCGTTACTCGTTATTTTGCTAATTTTCTGTTTTTCTGTCATTTTTGATGAGTACGTGTATAGACTTTGTGCGATTGCGTTCGATTCAAACCGCGTACGCGAACGAACCTAATGTGTCACTTTAAATGAACTCAAGTCTTTTAAGTTCAATATTCTCCAATTTGTCTAGTTTATCGAATTGCCAAAGATGACCTCTTTTGAATGGAGTTGCTAAGTTCAATTTGAATGTGGAGCAATTCCATTCAAACACGTCTCCAGGAGCTCGTCAAAATATTCGTTGACACTGTCTCGCCGTCTTCAACCTTCTCTTGGGAACGCATGTCACTCCTAAGCCTTCATGCGTGTTGCCGATATGTTTTCGCTTACATGTCTAGGCTCAAGACGTTTCATTCAAGGCTGTTATTGATGACAAAGCCTTACCTACTTACTTTAGCGGCACTAAAGTCCAGGGGGGACCTGTTGGGCCCAACAAGTCCAGCTAACGTCGTCATTTGCCTCCAGTTGCGCTCTCCAAGTTGAGTTGAAGTTAAGTTGAAGTCAGCTTCCACATGAGGTGTGGCTTGTCTCTTGGCTCACACTAAATATTTTGTAGGTGACAATATGCAATTTTACCGTATCTAATTGCTCTAAGTCTACATTCTGAGTAGGTCTCTGTACAGCCCCTAGAATTCTCTCTCCTCCTCTAAATCCCATTAGCGCATATTATTAGGTTATGGGTGAAAGTAATGAGTTTATGATAATGCACCAGACACCATATAGGGCTCATTGCTATCCCTAGACCATCTTAACGGTAAAAAACTTCAATTAACTCGCGCAAACACTAAATTTTCCTACGGAACCTATTGCCTCAAATTTGTTTAGGGAACTAATCTCCTCTTGACAAGCGTAGTAAACTATTGCTAATGTGATGCCGACGTATATCAAGTCATGTCCCAAACAACCTAAAAGTTTAGGCCGACACAGCTGTTCATACTCCTTTTACCTGGCCCAGCGATGAGTCCGCTTTTTGGCCTTACCAGTCAATCGAAAGCACGTAACATATTAAGGGCTCTCGCGTATACATATTCGCAAATCATTGTCCCTATTACGATTGCATGAGTCGTCAAAATGGTAGCTTCCTCAGACAAATGCTCAGTGAATTCAAGGAAGCTGCATACTCAACAGTCAGCAGCTGATATATAAGCCATCTACGACCTGTAATAGGATTGATGAAAATCAATACAAACAACCATCAGTGTTACATGGGAATAACAAGAGTGATACGACCTAATACCACGCCCTGCTCACTCCCAAAGGTTTATTGTAAACCCATTCAATTATAGTACAACCTCCTTTACGAGGACTTTCCATTCACGACAATGACTTTGCCCAACACTGTGCAGACATTGAAATTCATGCAACAGCCAGCAGTAATTACTCGACCGGAAAATCAACCCAAATTGCAATCGCCACACTAATCGTTTCCATTTGCTTTCTTTTGCAGAGTCAGGACGGCTGTTTGTTTGGGGCGAAAATCACTTTGGCCAACTGGGTGTTGGAACCAACAGCAATGGCAACAGCGACATAATCACAAAGCCAACATGCGTAAAGTCCCTCAAGACGCTGGGACTAAAAGTTGCCGACATTGCATTTGGAAATGGTTGGGCCGTCATTCTGGCATGTAAGACCGACAAAATTAAGCACGATCCATCTATACTCCCCCTTGGAATGTTTCTCCCTTTCAGATTCCAATGAAGTCTTCTTCACCGGACGCAACATATTCTCCGCCGGCACCAGAGTCGTAGAGAACTTCACCAGTGCCACGGTGAGTGCGGAGAAGTGCTCCATCATCCGGAAGCCCTTTCGCCTGGAGGAATTCGATAACTGCCTCTCGACCAGCGAGGACCAGGAGAATTTCACAGACATTTCAGCTGGAAATGAACACTTTGCCGTCATGACATGTGAGTTGTTGAAATGATTGAATTTACTGTTTCGATTTCCGGGCAAAATAAGCTGAATCGCACCCATCTGGACAGTTGCAGTGGGGCAATGAGATGGTGCCGTGTAAGGCACGACATGATGTAATCGCTGTTTGTTGTGTGATGGAATTGAATCTATCCGCGGCTATTAGCTGTAGCATCGCGTGAGTGCCATTGGCAGTTGACATGAAAATGTGATTTTATGGGCCTATCACTGTTTGGCGGAGCCATAGAGGCTCATGGGTCAGTTTAGGACAGTCATATACGAGGAAGCGGAAGCGACTGTAGGGTAAACGAATTCAAATTCACAGCGAAGGGTGGCGTATGTTCGTGTTTCCATGATTAGCGGTTGGATTATTGACGCCATAATTATACCACCCGTGTGGGTAGTTCCACACCGGATATATGCAGACCCTAGAAATAGCCATTAAGTCGGAATGTTTAGTTTTGGCTTAGAAATGGCTGCCTCTTGACCGGGACACATTTATCGATCTCCAGACAACTGGTGGTCGACATTTTCTTGTATGGTGTGGTTTGTCGATGGACTTTCTGATGAAGTAGCCGACTTTGAAAAGGTTTCTTGACCCGCAAGTGGGTTTGTTCTTTTAAATTTAAGAAACGTGCGTCAAAGTTATGCGGCCTTCAACGTGAATGATATGGTGCTTGGAAAAATTTCAAAGTTAGTTGTTCGTCAGTCATCGGACATGTTGTATGAGTGTGCCAATTAAAAATGCTTGAGCTTGATGAAATAAAGTTGACGAAGTGGTTTAAGGATGTTGGATTTATGATTTAAAGAAAGTGCCTGGCACCTACATTTTCTTTTAACCACACAGGAATAGATACTCAGTTTTTTGGGGAAATAATAACCGATTGAGAAAGCTGGTGTTCTCCTCAAATGTTATACAGTGTGTTGCTTTTCGCATCGCAATCCGTTTACTCCATTTTTTTTTTATCAATCTGTGTACTTTTGTGACGCGGAGAAAAAATCCCTTTCCTGGTTTCTTCCATTCAAAGCGATTATGTCCAGCAAGCAACGCGTTTCTGGTAGCTTTGGGAAAGGAAAAGTTTTACCCAAACAGCTCACCTAATGTTCAAACTACAGCAGCCCCTTTAACTCTCTTAAAACCCTTATTCCGTCGTTCTGTGTACTTCCCACAGGTGATAATAATTACTAAGTTGACCTAAACGACTGTCATTTGGCATCTTCCGCCACCGCCTATAATCAGTACAGTATAAACCGATACAATCAGTCATTGCACATGTACACGTTACTTTAATGGTCAGACGACATACACGTCGATTGCTTCGCTGGTTTCCCTCAACCTTCTGAAATGGTTTGTAGGTCGACGTTAAACTGACGTTAATTGATAGTTTCCATTTGAGGCTGGTGTATTTGTTGGCAATAATATAAGCGTTCCTGTCCCACAGCGAAGTGGAAACTTTTTGCTCCAACAAAAAGGACGAAGTTTTTCAAAACATTAAAGTTCCTAAGGCTATGCGAGTTGCTGCAACGTCGTACGTTAATGCCCTGCAAGTTCACAGAAATGAAAATGTCTCCGTGGCTACCTTCCTTTTCTTGGTTAGCTAAAAAAACCTCGCAGATTTTACTTTTCCCGTCGTCATACGTATAAATAAATAAATAAAAACAAAATGTTAGGTTAGGTAAGGTGGCTGTCTGGAACGACACACTTAGACCAATTTAAATAGGTCTTTATCGGATGGGGCAGATAAAGCGAGGCGTGGTAGTAGTGGTGATTGGATCAATCGGTCTATTAGCCGCGCGAATTGTGAGATGTCTCAATTTAGTCAAAAGTTTAGTCTGACTGAGTGACGGTTTGTTGCGGATAAAACGAAGGGCAGCCGAAGCAGTTTACCCCTCGATTACAATCTACAACAGACCGTCTAAGGGGGGAAGGTGGTGAGGGCCGTGGCCCAAGTGAGCAACTGCTAACACTGAAAATGTGAATTTGGTCCTATTAATGTATTTCCTGATGCAGCGAGCGTCTATGAGAGACAAGTCACTGAGGTCTTCGAACAAGTATTTACCTAAGTTTGATTTACGCAAATTTGCGAGCGCTGGGCAGGTACACAGTAGATGAAGAACGATTTCCTCCTCCTCCTCATCCATGCAGCTTCTAGAAAAATCATTATAGGGTGCTCCTAATCTGCGAGCGTGTCTTCCTATCAGACAGTGTCCTGTTAATGCTCCCACTACGGAGCTAATTCTATTTCTACTGATAGAGAGGTCTCTGAGTCCTTTTAGAATCTAGATTTGCTTGGATGTGGCGCAGGTGTCTAAACTGTTCCACTTGTTGTTTGCCACCCGTATTGGCACCTTAAGTAGGGACAATTTAATGGATTGTATAGGAGCGTATGGTTCACTGAATCACTGGTGTTGTTCAAGTGAAGGCCGTTGTGACCTGGAACCCAGCACAGGCTTACTGCACATCTGTTCGCATTCTCGTTAAGAGATTCCCGACATTGTTTTACCAACTTTGATCTAATTGTTGGTGAAATCAGAGCTTTTATGGCTGCTTGACTGTCTGTGTACAGTAGGATAGCTTTCCCGTCTATCGCAAACAAGGCACGTCTGCAGGCTGACTCACCTATAGCCATTATTTCAGCCTGAAACACTCTACAGTGGTCTGAGAGACGTAAGGCAATGCTAATTTCGGGTGCTACAGAATAAACTCCCGCTCCCGTGCCTTCCGCCATTTTGGATCCATCTGTATAGACTTCGAGTACATAGTTGTTTCCTATCGTGCTATTCTCCCATTGGGAACGTTCTGGGATTATTGCTTTGTTATTAATTAAGGTCCTCAAAAGGAATAGTATAATCCGTTCTTTTAGGGATTGAATCAGGGAGAATGCTCGTATGGCCAATTTGATAGTTGAACCATTTCTGAGATTCTCTGCCATATACGCTACTAATTTCCAGTAGATATATAAAGGAAGGAGGTATAGTATTGTGTCCAAGGCGACCCAAGGGGTGGACCTGAGCGCCCCTGTAATGCAAATGCTGGCTGATCTTTGTATACGTTCCATAGATCTGGAATTACATTTTTTCTTTCGTGCGGCCCACCAAACTAAGAGTCCGTAAAACAGAATTGGTCTAACCACCGCAGTATAAAGCCAGTTTGTTACCCTAGGCTGAAGACCCCCTTTTGAACCTAGGACCTTCCTGCAGGTGTGGATAGCAACCGCGGGTTTCCTTGTGCGGTCCTGTTTAGCTTTCAGCTAAGTTTAGCATGATAGCTAAATTTTAGCTCCTTATTTTTGGGGTTTGGAGGAACTATAATGGGAACGTTGTATCTGTTTGTGAACAAGATTAGCTCTGTTTTGGGATGGACTGACATCAAGTCCTACCGTATCCGTCCATTTAACTAACTTGTGCAGAGCAGATTCCGTAAGGTCTCTAATTGTGTTCGGAAATTTGCCAGATATAGCAAGCGATGTCGTCTGCATAGGCTATCACTTTACACCTCATATTTCTCAGGATGATGAGTACTTCATTGACTACTAAGATCCAAAGTAGTGGCGACAGCACTCCTCCCTGGGGTGTACCCCTATACACTGACCGTTTGATTTAACAGCTCCCTAGTTCGGATAAGATCACTCTGCTACTGAGCATGTTTTCTATCCAGTCACATATACAGCTGTCAACCTTCAGCCTGCGGAATGCATTTGAAATGTCTTCTGTTTTTACATTATTGAAGGCGCCTTCGATATCTAGAAAAGATACTATCGTATACTCTTTGATTGAGAGCGATTTTTCAATGGTACCTACTACCGAGTGTAGAGCTGTCTCGACCGAGAAACCCTTGCGTGTTGTATCCCGTCGTCATAAGTGTTCTTATTCTTTTATTGTCACTGCAGACTTTGCGCTGCGGTAGCATCATCAAGACTCATCGCTCTGAGGACAGTGGTTTTTGAACACTGACTGCAACTGGCCGTTGGAATAATTTTCCCTTTCTCCTTTTCAGCTGTTGGCCGCCTCATAGGCTGGGGTTGCAACGAGCAACACCAACTCGGATCGAACAACACTGACCTAAGTGAACCCTACGAGATTGTGCTCGAGTCGAAAGTCAAGCAATTTGTGTGTGGGCCGACGTCAACTCTCATTCTGACCGAGAATGAGAGCCTGTATCTGACTGGGCGACTCAGTGAATTCGTTTTCCCCCAGTTCACCGAACTGCAAAAGAATCTGTCGGCGCAAGAGAAGATCCTCTTCATGCACATCTCACAGGCGAGTGAGATATACATAGTGACCAATGAAGGAGGGATTTACCGCAGCATGGAATCGAAGCGGCACAACAGTCTGATATTTCAGCGATTCTACGACTACGACAGTGAGGAGAATGGACAAATTGTCAAGCTGTTGCGTGGAACCTCATTTTATGCAGCCCTCACGAAGGCGAACAAATTCTATACTACTTTCTCAGAGAGTGGCCATCACCTGAAGACTTTCCGAGAGATCTCCAAATTCAAGAACCTCCGAACGTTGGATATGGTGGTGGGAGACCAGCACATCTTGGTTCATGGGATTCCGAGGTCGGCGAACAAGCTACTTAATAAGACGTTTGTAGTGCGGCCCGATTCGAATGCGAATATCAATCAGGTTGTGGGACAGAGTAGAGTTCTCGAGGAGAAGATATCAGAAGAGGCAGAGGAGGCCGAGCAAAATGGGAATGGCGAGGAGACAATAAAGCCCAATACACCGGTCCATGTGAAAAGTGACGAAGAGCAGGTGGAAATCAAGGAAATCAAAGAGGAAGCAGAACTCAAGGAAGAACACCAGAAAGTGGGCGAGACTGTGGATATGGTAAATGGAACGGAGAATGTAAATCGACCTCCGTCAGGATCGTCGTCAAAAGATATGGATATTCTGGAGGATTCATCGCCGACAAATTCGATGAAGTCATCGAGATACCGCAGACTGGATGACTCCGAAGTAGAGAGCAACAACTCCACACCGTCGAAGAAGACCATTCTCACCGTGAATGCGGACAGCTCGTCGCCAACGCCCACAATAAAATCCCGAATGGGTTCTGGTCGATCGATTCGGTTCGATGAGTCATCGCTTATAAAACAGCCCTCCGTGGAGCGTATAGTGCGTCCAAAGACGCCATTTCCCGAAGAAATTCCACAGGAAACAGGAGAAGACTCGCGGGATAAGACGAGTCCCGCATTCAAAGACAGTTTGGAGAACATTCCAGTGACTGTGGTGGAGGTCCTAAGCGGTGAGTACTCTCAGTTGTTTTCCTCAGACACACTAAAACACCTTCTTGCAGAGACTGAAGTGCGAAATGGCAGCAGCAAGAGCCGAGCGTCGACTAAGAAGAGGAAACTGACGCCATTGCATCGGAACTCCGAGCCAGTGCTGTCGAGCGAGGAGGACGAACAACTTGCAGTGGAAATTAGCTCGACCGATTTTCTAGACAAAACCGTTGTCAACGAGATCCGATTCATCAACAATGGCGTGGATGTTACAGACGTTTCCAAGAAGATTTTGCCGAAAATCGACAGTGTTGGCAGTGCCATTGAAGAGGAGGCTACAAATGGCTTGGAGCATGCTAAGGAGTCACTCAATAGTACTGTAGATGAGGTGAAAAAATCAGCAGTCACCGCAGTCGAAGACGCAGTAGAGAAGGTATCAAAAGAAGCTGACAAAGCCGACAAAGCAGTGGAGAGTGCGGTAGAGAAGGTGTCGAAAGAAGCCGACAACGCTGCTGAGCGGGCGTCGGAGAAAGCGAAGGAAGTCTCCGCTGAAGCGGATACCACCTTCGGAAAGGTTTCCAATACGGTAAGCGCGGCTGTCGCCAAGGCATCCTCAGGTGTTGACAGTGCAGTTGGCAAGGTTTCGTCAACATTTGATAATGCTGTTGCGAGTGTGGCCGAGGGTGTGGACAACACGATGTCATCGGTTTCCCATACGATGGATACAGCCGTGATTCGGATCTCGTCTAAGGTTGACGATGCAAAGCAGAATATCAGCAATTTGTTCAGTGGGAACAAGGAGGGTACTCCCAACCGCAGCTCAGATGTGACCGCTGAAGACGTGTCCACTTCGAAGATTGACGACGACGAACGAACAACGGCGTCTGTGAACTCCAACCCCTTTGATAATGAACACGGACAGAACGTCGATTCGGGGAAGCGAACCCTAGGTGACGAAATCCGTTCAACCGGCGAATCTGGCAAGGGCAAGGTCAAGCAATTCTTTGATGACATTAAGGCGAAAGGAAAGGGAATGTCATGTCGCGATGAGAGATCGATTCGAATTGAAGGTGATTACATAGGTTCCAAATGATTATCTATCTCTATTCGAGTTTCTGTTCCACAGATGATCCACCAAAATACACCCCAGTGGACGAGTATGCCGATCAAACCAACAAAACATCAAAAGTTTGCACAATTTTATAAGAGAATGCATTTAAACAAGTGTTTCAGTAGAATTTTTATTTTGCAATTTGTAAAATGTTTCAAATGGAGAAATAAAGTTTAAACTTTTAGCTTCGATATTTTAAGGGGTGATAACATTGAGTCGGTACTTACCGTTTGGAGCCAATTTTTTTGTGGAAATGTATTCACTTTTAATTATAAATTCGGGTGGATAGTGTCATTTATTTTGGGAAATAAACAAAACAAAAATACTTCACAGAATAAAAAAATCTTGAACTTTTGTAGAAACGTCAACCGGTTGTCAAAGGTGACGTGAACTTGGAATACAGCGGCGATTTAAAACGAGTTTTTTTCTAGTACATTTTAAAAAAAAATTGTTTAAATTCAAAGCGGAAAATCGGCGAACGGTGTTCAGATAGGTAAACCTACCCAAAATAATATTTTAATCCCGAGCGACACTCCGTTCAGTTAATCCAGTCCACGAACTGCTAATGTGTCATGAGTAGATATTCATAAGAGAAGGTCACCACCATCTCAGCAAAGCAAAAAAAACGCCTATTGTTAAATTAAATCTAGACATCCCGTTAGCTATCGGTCACTCCATAACAACTAGACGAAAGCGACAATATGTTGAAGGTTATTCCACACAAGCCTAGCTTCCTATTCATCTCTTCTGTTAATTCCTGAATTGCCACGATTTATTAGCCCTGTTTTTTTTAGCTTCGTTCTCAGCAAAGCAAAGTAAAGTAGGATTTTCAGCGCGCTATTACAACAACTACGCTCACTTGACACTTCGAGACTCGCAGTAGTTGTATGCTGAAAATCTTACTTTACTTTGCTTTGCTGAGAACGAAGCTCAAAAACACACGCCTATTGTTGATTTGCATGATGCATTGCTAGGTGATACAATTTAAAATCATTCATCTCTACCTCAAATCCCACTCGATTATTGATATTCTTTAAATTACCCGATATCATTTAATGGACAAATCTCAAAATTAGAGCAAAGTCTTTCTTTCTGGACAAACTTAAAATGATTTATGTATTAATTTGCATTGAAATACTGAAAAAAAAAAACAACTGTAAAAGATTGCGTAAGATATTTACACTGACATTGGCAAAAACAATTAAAAGAGTTGCAATACAAATCAATTATTTTGTTACTCGGAATAGTATTCAATCAGCCTTTCACAATTTTGAGTTCCTCAACACCATCCCTGAACTATCCCATCCATACCGCTGTACAACAAAATCGTTTATCAAAATTCGCGCACACAAATTTCTGTCCTGGCACAACAATCTACTACAATTCATTGCATATTCTATCTTTTTTCTCCGTCCGCAGTACTTTTCTTTTACAAGGCGTTAAACAAACAACAACTGTCAAAAGTCGTGCTCTCAAAAAAGTAAAAAAACTTCATTTTGATTTTTCATAAAAAAAATCTCACTTTTTTACATTCAACTGGAAATTTTGGACACATTTGGAACTTATTATTTTATTTCATTGCACCGAAACGAAAGGTGACTATTTGAGCTTTAATTTGATATCACATTGGCTAAGCTATGAAAATCTCTTGTGTCGTCAGGCGAAAAAAGTTGGAATTAGCCAGAGGGATGCCGTAGGTAGGTCAAAGGTGAAAAGTGCTCGCGAATAAGGACACAAATTGTTTACTTTAGTGATTTTATATAATTTTCGACTGTTCGACATGCTGCCACATAACAGTGTATCGAATTTATCTCTTACGTTGCATGCAAAGTGGACGCATTCCCAATTGAATCGAGTGATCACGAAGTTTTCGACAATCAACCTAACCTCACTGGGTGGACTAGAGGAATGAAGTGTTACCTCAACTTTTTGGTCAGCCACAAAGTAGATAGCAAAGAATTTCTTTGATTCATGTGCGATGTGTATGACGATTGGTAGATGAGTTACCATAACAGGGGTTTGGGTCTGCTACATTATGCATTGGGGAATGATTACTCAGTGGACATATGGTTCGGATAGTGATGGAATTTTTTTGTCATTTTACTTCACCATTAAGATTTTGTTGAGATTGGGTTCAATGATTTCAGAAAATCGCTTTTTGAGACACGTCTCACAGCATTTGCCTCTGAAAATATTGCATTTGCTACTGTATACATATAGATCACATATATATTTTTAAAGTAATTTTCTTTGCCACTGCTATGTAAGTCAGAGCTGATCTTTTAGTTTTAGACTTTCACCTAGGGCCCTTCAATATATCGATAGATTGTCTCGTTTAAACGATGGCAACTTGTTCGGTTTCCGAAATGTGTTGAACCGTATTTCTGCATAGAATGTTTACTTACGTACGACCTTGTCTTTTCATAGACCGGCTTGACTCGTCACTGGAACACAGATTTCAACTCAAACTTTGACATGTGCCTGGTGCGTGCCTTGTGGTTTTTAGCACAATGCAGCAAAAATGAATCTAGTTTTGAAACTTCATGATGATCACGTCTTAGCATTTCGATTCTGTGCAGATTTCATTTACTGTCTCATGTTCTTCTGTCGAATGGCCTCCCGTTTGCCAACAAGTACTCTCTGCGCGCAGTTCTCTCGTTAATCCATCGTCAAAACCTGCGTAACTCTAGTACCACAACAATAAATTGGCCCTGCGCTTAGTTATTTCAGTTGTGCAGTTTTCTCTGTGCAATTTTGCTGTATGTCGGTCTTAAATTCGCACAGTTATTGCCTTCAAAGTCGGGTAGTAATGCTTGAGCACAGTTCCCCTTCCACTCTTCGTACAATACATTTTATCTATGTGCGTTTTACAGGCCTTCTCTCAACAGAAGTTGAGGAGTAGTTAGACAACGTTGCAAATCTTATCCCGCCCTGCTAGACCAAATTGCATTCCAAATAAATACTAAATTGGTTCTTTTTCTCTTCTTCCAGGCATCACCACAGAATGCTTGCCATCACCAAATGCTGTGGCTATTGCCTTTCAAATTAAAAACGAACGAGCACCTCTACTTCGTCTTCTTCTTCCGTTGTCTATCAGCCCACTGTAACCTCGAAAACACCATATTAACGAACTCACACTGCAAACTACTCCCCCACGCCATTCTACCTACACAATGACTAATTGTGAAATTGTTATCGTTGCCACAACCGATGAACCAGCAACAGATATCCAAATACCCTTTAACGTGATAGCCTCAGCGACAACAGTCGCAGCTACTGGTGCCACCACCACAACTCATCACCTCGCTTCATTGCAGCAACAGCATAACGAACCGCAGGTGATACAACTGCAGCCAGAAACTCTCCAAGCGCAGGTGCAAGCGGGCACTTTACCGCCGCACTTGGATCGTCCGCCTACCAACGGACCCGAAAAGCCATTCCAATGCAACATTTGTGAGCGGCGGTTTCGACAGCTGAGCACCCTAACAAATCACGTGAAGATCCACACCGGCGAGAAACCCTACAAATGTACGATCTGCGACAAATCCTTCCGACAATCGAGCACCCTTACGAATCACATGAAAATTCACACTGGCGAGAAGCCGTTCATTTGCTCGTACTGTCCCAAGCAGTTCCGTCAGCTGAGCACACTCACCAATCACCTGAAGATCCACACCGGCGAGAAGCCGTTCGAATGTGCCGTCTGCAAGAAACAATTCCGCCAATCGAGCACCCTCAACAATCACATAAAGATCCACGTCATGGACAAGGTATACATACCGGTGAAAATCAAGACCGAAGAGGAAGAGGGATGACTAGAAATGGTGACCGATGGTCCGTCGTCGGTCACCACCACCAACAATCACCAGCCACAAGTCCAGCAGCTTCCGCTCCAGCTTCAACAGCAAACGCACCAGGTAGTGTTGGATGCGACGCAACTAGCCGAGGGCATAATCTCAGCAGCTGACGTGGTGAAGATCGAGGTGAATAGCGTACAATCGGACTGCGAGTATCCAGGTGAAGGATGAGTGTATACAGTTTCCTTTCTTTTTAGTTCTTCTGATTAGCAACAGTTGTTCTCTTCTCCTACTACTACTAATACTACTATTTTTACTTCTATTTACATATGTATAGTTTTATGGTCTAGTTTATGTTTACACAAGCAATATTTTATTTTCGTTTTCTTTTTTCTTTTATTCCCTAACAAAGGCAAAGAGACCTTAAGCTGTGTAAATGGGGAGCAAAGATGATGAATAGTAAACGAAAGAGAAAGCAAGCAAAACTGTAGTAATTTTTCTTTTCCTTTCTGATTGTTGTTTGGTCAGTACTTTTTTGTTTGTTTTTCTGTTGAAAATGTATCGTTAAAATTTGTAGTCCTAGAAATGTAATACAACATAAGGGAGTGTTTGTGCAATGGGGGTGACCTCGAAGGTGTTGCATGGCGTAGTTCGTTGAGTCTGATGATACGACATGGGGTTGTCAATCGTGGGGTCCGTAATTGAATCCGGTGTTGCCTGTACAGTAATTTAAACGTTTAAGCCGGAATTTGCACGCATTGTCTGTAGTTAGGAGGACCGACCACTCTTTGTTTCTTCGGTTGAAATAAGCCTGTCTAAGACGTGTTCGAATCGCGTTAAATCTTTCACTAGTTTTGTGCGTATACTTCTTGAATCATCATTTTGTTTTCTAGAGACATTTTTAGCTTATGGCGTCTAGATTTTTATTGGCAAAGAAGGAGGCGCCATAGTCTGGGACCTCAGTAGAAGTTTCAGCTTATTCCTATCCATTACCTAACAGGTTCGCAGAAATAATTCCAGATCATCGACCAACGTTGAGTCTTCATATTTTGGAAACTCTTGAGAAAGCAACACATCTGTCATTTCGTCTTGAAATTTTTTGTACCTACTTACTCCTTTAACCAGCAAACTTTCGAAGTAAGGCGGTCTTTAGTCTTAAATTAGGTCTGTTTTTTTTTAGCTTCGTTCTCAGCAAAGCAAATTAAAGTAGGATTTTCAGCCCGCAATCACAACAACTACGCTCTACTTGACACTTCGAGACTCGCAGTAGTTATTTTAATTTGTGTGCGTTCGTGTTCATTTTCGCTACGTTTTCGAGCCATTTAAGACGACCGAAGTGCACTTTTCTGATACTTCCGTGTCACGCTAGAGCTAGTAAAGTTCGCTGCCAGATCAAATCAAAAAATCAAACGAAAACGAAAATTGATTGAAATGTCATTTTGCTCGGGAAAAACCCGATTCGAAGACGATACAGCGGAACTCATTCACATTACCGATACGGGGAACTGTTCACTTTGCGGTTTTGACGATACTGAAATATTTTCTTACGCGAATAATTCCCCCCGGCGGATTCCGCGATAGGGGTGGATATTGCATTCAAAACGTCCACCATGCCTCTACGGCCTACACCATTAATCAGGACTGCAATGATGATAATTTTGCTCCTTATGTTTCTGAACAACGACTAAGTTCTCAACTGCGTTCTTGGGGCAAATAACCAGGATTCGGGAAGTGCAATTTTGCGCTAGATTTATCATGTGAAATATTAAAGCCTTTGAAACAAATTTCCGCACTCTGAGAGTTTTATTCGTTGTATTTTTCAAATTTATCAGATTTTTATTGCTTGGTCAGGGAATATTTAAAAAAAAAAACAATGCTCAAGTTCACTGGCTTTTTAACCAGTATGACCACTGTAACGCATCAATTTCAAATTCAACACTCATGAACGAGGCCTTCAACTCTGTTAAAATCGTTGGAAACAATTGGCTCAACAGTTGTACGAGCTCGTTATGTTCATCGGATAAAGTTGTACGTATCGCGTGGACCAACGATTTCAAAATGGTTCTTTTAAATTGTCAGATTTGTTTGACAAAATCACGGGAGTTGTCCATATTGGTGTATGAGGTGAATAATATTTAACAAAAGAATGAGTAGATCAACTAAACGTGGCCTTTTGCAACGCGTTCTTTACGAAGAAGTTCAATTGCGAATGCATTACTCAATTTTAATAACGCGTGTTTGTGCACAGCTGCACAGGGCTATATATTTATTTCTTTAGAGTTAAATGAACAATCGGACGCAGTTGGTAGAGCCAGTAAGTCGAACGTTCTATGTCGTAGCGCGGGTATATGAATATTATACCACGGCCTGCTGTGTTGCAAATGAACATGTGTATCAAAAATAAGCCACTCTCCTTGCTTAACTGTCAAAATTGGAATTATTTTTGCCAACCCCCCCTCAGTCGATTTTCTTTCAACCCATAGATATAATTTTACGCACAACCCCCTCTATGCATGTAGTCACAGACTAATTTCGATAAGAATAGGGTACCTCTTCTAAACAAAACAAAAAAAAAATAATTTTATCACCGACACATAACAACATACTGCCTCTTTTATTACAGCTTTTCGTGTTACTTACACTACTACCTGAAGAGTTGATCGCCCTCATGATGCTTATGAAAATGCATGAACTTGTTGATCGTTCACAAAAAGTTAGTTGGATACACACTTGGAATGCAAAACAAACTATACACTTGTGACTGATTTTTTTTCTCTTTTCTCTTATTAATTTCGTTACAATTTTCCTTATTAATTTTTTTTTTCTTTTTGTCAAAGATGTCTTGCTTGACCTCAAATGAACTTCATAAACATACAAGAACTTGCTAACCTCTTCTACACGCATTCGTAACTTTAGCTTCTCAAAAAGATAAACAGAAAAAAATATATATCAACGATTCTTAAATGATAATGTGTGCCATTATAATAATACATAAAGAAGTTCCTATAAAAATAAATAAAACCATGAAACTTATGAAGCAAAATACATTCTAGACCTCTTTCCTATGATTTTCTGTTTGAGTAAATATTTTGCTTGCTTTTTATCTGAAGAAATCTAAATCAAATCCAACGCACTTAAAAGTATACGATCAAAAGTTGTTTAGATAAAATGAAAAATTATAAATTTTACACAAAAAAAAAATCAGCCAAGCTGATAGAATAAATATTTAAATTTTTATTTCTGATTAAAAGAATTCAAATGCAGCTCAAAAAAAAAAAAAAAATTAACGAAAACTCAACAAAGACTATATTTAACAAAGTTGTGCAAGTTTAAAGCAAAACAAAAGAAAACAAAACTTAGCTCACTCACATGCCCTTTCCCAAAAAAATGCTCCGCCCGCCTCTAAAAAATAAAAATAAATCTTAGATGGATTATAAATCGTTGTATAAACATAATAAAATGAATATGAAAACAAAGGAGAAGGTTAATTAAAAAAATATATACCTAAAAGCGATAGCCTGTAAGTTTTAAACAATATTTCTGTTTAATTGATTTTTTTTTCGTTTCCTTTTTTTATAAATATTTAAAACATAAAATATATATTTATATATGGATATACAATTAAAACTTAGCGTATAAATGGAAATAAAATTAATAATAATTACAGGGCGTCACATGTGCGGCAACATAAAAAAAAAAAAAAACAAAAACGAAATGTTTTATTTTTTAGTAAATAGCAGTTAAGTTTAGTAGAATAATAAAAAGAAGAAACAAAAAAACACGACAAGCAAACCATAAAGCTCTATGAATCTTATCATTTTTTATTATCAAAAATTTGTTAAAAGTGCATGAAAACAAAGCGACAACAATACTTGCTTCTAGTGTTATAACAATAAGATGCAGTGGTGACACTTTGTAGTGAAAACGGTGAATTCAAACATAAATAATGAACAAACTGTTATTGTGAGAAAAACAAAATATACTTGAAGCGACAAAAAAAGAATATAACAAACAGTGATGTGTATAAATTAAATTTAAAAAAAAAACGCGCTTTCTAGAAGCCGGCTAATCTAAAATAATTATAAATAATATATATACATACATATATATATATATATACAAAGAATGGAATGTTTTCAGCAAACAATAAACTATAAATTAATAACGGAAAACAAAACAGAAAACATGTTAAGCATTATTTTTTATTTATGAAGATTGTATAACTATTGTAATAATTGAAAATTATTATTATTATTTGTAATATTATTGAAAAAGAAAAAGCAAAACGAAAAAAAACAAAAAATCACATAAAAAAGAATATAATATGTTTGTAAGAAATGTCAGAAGGCTGTTTTGAATGATGGCGGTGTACTTGAAGTGGTTTAGGTGAGTCGCGCTGGCATTATGAAGTTGATATTGTAATGAGGTTTCATCATCGGCACACGCTCCGGCACGGTACAGCTCCTTCCTGCATATATCATTGTCGGAGATGATCAGACATCGGGTAAGCTTGCCTTTCGCTCGTTGTCTAGGCCTAAGATCACAATGGTCTGTCAAAGGCTACATTTGCAAAAAAAACAGGCGAAACTTCCCAACTTTCAAGAAGCCTTATAACCAGGACCAGCGTTTTTAAGGCCACGACACTTTCAGAAATGCCGAAACTGCAGTGCTAGGTCTTACCCGACTATCCACACAAAACACTTGGTTTTATAAAAAGCACCTGAAAGCTTGTTTTGCAAAACAAGTAGAAAAGGACAAGAGTAAGAAAAGAGGTAACCAAAATATCGGTCAGTAAAAGCGCGCGATCTAGGACCTTAATGAAGGTCTGGACGAAAAATATGCGGATTCTAACCAAAAGTTGAAAAAAAAAAACTTGTCAAAGAAAGAGATGAGCGAGAAAACCTTGTGCATATAAACTGAACAACAACAAGATTGAAGAACGCACGTTGCTCCATTTCGATTGGAAGCAATCTTACCGAGACAACGTCAGAAAATTGTGCTAAACTCAACTTTTCACGCAATCGTACAACAATTTGCAAGCGCGGGTGACATTAGCCGTTTTTTATCCAACTGTTGTTGTAAACAATGGAAAAGATCTAAATGGTGCAAAAAAAAAACTATCGACATCATTGGCATAACCCAGTGAACTGTCACTAGTGCAGTTGCTAGCACACATTGGAAAAGAAGCGTCGAAAAATTGAGTTTGTTGCGAATAAGGTAAAAAAAAGATAATTTAAAACTGAAAAGATGTGGAAAAGACACATTGAAGCAGACATACGTGCGAAACGCATTACCTTCCTTCCGTGTCCGGTCGGGTAAAAACAACTAATATGTTGCGAACAAGAAGGGTCACTTTTCATCGACGAACCGGACAGAACGCCACGTCGACAGCCATAAATTTCAAGGACCTAACCTCGGCTCCGCAATAAATTCTGCAAATTATATCTCGGCAGAAGTTAAACTCTTGCCAATCACTTTTAGAAAACCCGCCTTCTGGTCCTAAAGATAGTTACTTATGTGGTTTTCGATTGGACTTCTTCAGATTTCAGATTTCGTGTGTCTAATCGAACATAAAAACGTCACTTGCTCTTTTTTGTGTTGATATTCGTGCGGATCGAATATATGTAGCCTTCGACACTTTTTTAATAGTTTTGTATTTACTGGCTAAAGTTTATATTAAAACTTTCTAAATTTGCGCCCAGATTGATTTCTAAACATTTGTACATAAATAATTAACAAAAATAGATCACTCCGATGAAATGCATTTCTTTGCAGTTGAAAAATTTCACGAAAACGTAAACAAACATTAGTTGCCAAACTCCAAAGTACTTGTATTGGTAAATCTGAAGCAAATCTGAGAAAAGATCCAGATTCACAAGTGCTCTGAAATCTGAAAAAGAATCCTTTTTGTTTGTACCAAACGAACATAAAAAGTGCTCTAAGAGGGCCCAGTCGAATACCACATTAACCTCCAAATATTGTTTCGATTGCAACAATCTTCGATCGGTTTAAGTTTGAAGTCTGTGTAAGCCCTCTTGTTACACAGGGTGTACATTTCTTTCTGTCTTTTTGTTAGATACTCGCAGACTCGCACTCATTGCTTTCTTGTATTGCGCTGCAACGTTTTCATTTTCATTTTTGCGGTATAGGCATTCGGCATCGTACTATTGTGCAAATTCAGAAACGTCAAACATTTGCGCAGTGCTGCGGCATCACTGCTTATTTGCGATGGTGATGCGATGCACAGTTTATGCTGATTGAATATGGCGTTTGTGTTTTAGAACGCACTTTTTACATCAAACTAAATTTATAAATTTTTCTGTCAAAAACATGTATCTATGGTTAATAATAGCCGTGTTTGAGCTTCGTTCTCAGCAAAGCAAAGTAAAGCAACATTTTCAGCACACAATTTACAATAACTACTGCGAGTCTCGAAGTGTCAAGTAGAGCGTAGTTGTTGTAATTGCGTGCTGAAATTCCTACTTTACTTTGCTTTGATGAGAACGAAGCTCAAAAAAAGATGCCTAGTGTAACCTTTGCCTATTTAGTCTTATAAGCAATCTTACCAGTATTGGCAGTAATTTTTGCATGAAAATTACATTACCAAGAAATGGACCCAACTCAGACCATTCGTCGAACAAAGTCAAACGTTTGCAGATCAATCTTCATTTAGCCCCCAACATTGAAACAAAACAAACAAACAATCGAATCGTTTAATGCATTTTATAGATATATATTCAGTAAAACGAAAACTACAAAATAAATACTATACTCAGCAAAAAAAAAAAGACCAACAAGTCAGAGAAAAAAACACGCAAAAATTAGATACCCAGCGAACTTATAGACTGAATTCATTTAAAAACTTTATAAACTCTGAGAAGTCCTCGGTGTGCTGGCCTTGCAAAACTGGAATGTACGCGTGCAGAATCATCGCAAACTTCAAATCGTTTCGATACTGTAAAAACAGGGTTGAGTTGACGCGAATATTCACCAGTGGTATCTCTGGGCGTGGCTCACGAAGTACCATCGACATGTCGACCGTCGATTCTAGACTAACAATATCTTTGCTCATTGCTGACAAATCAATTTCCATAGTACTCGATTTGGGCAGGTTTTCTGATGCTTTAATTGGAGCAGTCCTCACTCTACTCTTACTCAACTGTACTGCGTACAAATATTCTTTGGTGCCGTAAAAGTCACAATAGCTTCGAAGAGCGTCTAAGAGAATCTCCAGATAGTCTCGCCGATAGATGATGGACTGGTTTCTAGTAGTGGACCCGCCCTCGAGTGGCTCTTCTGTGTGGGATGAGCACTCGAGCCAGCGATTCTTGCGGAAGTTTTCGACAATCTTTTCGGGACACATTTTACCGATAGCGGGGTTAATTCTCTTTAGGAATAGGTCAATATATTCATAGCGCACGAAGGGGCAGCGCAGAGTTTTGATGAGGCGAATGTAGCTGCGGACGTCACGCTTCATGTACACTGTAAATGAAAAAGGAAACCAACTTTCAGTATTCAGTTCGATCTCAATTTTTGACAAAGAAATGGCTTTCCTTAATAAAGTACCTACCTTCAGAGGTTTTGAAAAGATCCAATGTGAATGAGGAAGTGGCAGGCCCGACGTAAGGGTAAGTAATGCCCGCGGGAGTAGTTTCAATGTCAGTCAGATTCTGGATGTTAGCCAGAAGCGACGCAAAGCGCTAAAAGAGAGAATCCGATATCAATCGAGTAGACCCGAGTAGAGCACTAAACCTACCTCCAAAACATTGAGATACTGTTGGTCCAGATTTTGCTTCACGCACAGCGCGAAAAGTGACATCATTCTCTTCACCAGCACCGGCGAACGCGTATAGTTAGAGAGTGAGAACAAAGTGATTACCAGCGGTTGATCATCAGTGTAGATATGCTTTCTCGGATGCTTGTGATAGCGTAACATCCACATGGCCAAGTCCATTTCCAGCATCTTCGCAATCAAATGCAGCACTTGCATTAAACGCTCGATTCGTGTTTTATTAGAGAGAGCCGAGAACGATTGCTGTTCATTGTCGTACTTCTCCCAGTGCTGCATATTGTGATACTCGTCGTCAAAGTACGTGAGGTTCAAGTCCTTGATTCGTTTAGAATTGGGATCGTCTCGCACATTCTGCATGTCTTCGCGATTTTCAATAGTGTCCTCCAGCAGCATGAGTACTAGTTCGAAAATTGTATTCTGCGCCTGCGGCGATTTGTCCGGCAGAAGCTTGGATATTTCTATAGTGCTTCGAAGGAACTTCATATAGCTGGATCGAATTGCCAGCCAGCAGGGCGGAAATCTTTGCAGAATCACATCGAATAGCCAGAGTAACTGGTCAACAATGGGCTGTAGATATGAATTGAACTTACCTTCTGGATTAAGAGTCTGTAACGAAAGGTTTAATGTCATGGCACTCAGCTGTACCAGATTATACTTACAAGAAGCAACTGAACGATGTTTGTTAGGATGACATCGCCTGGAAACTGTTCTCTTTGACATGTATTCCACACCAGACTGACAAATATCTTGTACCTCGACTGCTGCAGCGCGTTTCGCAACATATTCACCTGTGTGACGCTTGGCATCTTTGGTGGTGGAGCATTTTTGTAGTGCTTCTTGTGGCAATGACCAATGTTCTCAGCACAAAACGGCACAAAGTCTAGTTTAAGGCGTTCCACGACCGTGACGTACTTGTTACTAATGACCTTCTGCAGGAGTTCGTACTTTTTCAGGAGCGTTTCTACTACTTGTTCGCTTGAAGAATTTTGTACCTCTACAGTTGATTTTTTGGCAGCACGTACGTCTTGAGAGGAATCCTTCTTTTCCCGGGCTTTTCGTTTCAGTGATTTTGAATTCATCGTTTCCAGATTTAATTTTGGTAGTTTTACGCAGCAATTTTTCAAGTTTTCTTGATTGGTCTGTTCCCGTAGGTTTGTAATGTTTTTAAGAACTATCGGCGACGAACGATTTAATTCAGATTGGTTGCTTGTCATTCTGTTAAATTGAAGTTAATTCAATTTATTTAGTATTAAAGGAAAACCAAAAGGAAATTACCACCATCACCACTATACCCAAGCAAGCAAAGTCTCTAACGAAATTTATTTCGGATCAGAAATTTAATAAATCTGTTGAATTACCTTATAGATGAGTCAAAAGTTGTTGCATAATTTTATAGAGAGAGTGAACTAAATTTTGCAAGGTGGCTTATTGGAAACGGTAAGTAATCTATTTGTTTTATTTTGTATTATCACGAAGTTTTTTGTTTATAAAGATTGCGCCAGCACCAGCTGCAGGTGCAGCTGCAAAGCGGATTTTGCGATTTTGATTTTATCAGACACCAGACAGTTGACGTTTCGGTACAGGCAGAACAAAAATTGTATTAGGTTTGTTTGATTTGGAAAATAATCAGACTTTTTATGGTTGGAATTCTAATTTGGTGAAAATCGTCTACGTGTGCTTGTTTATACTATGTTCCCACCGACGTAATTTAGCTAAAGTGATTTATAAATCACGAAAGGCGTCTCCACCGAACTTTAACTGATTTAGTTTGACATTTTTGTCGACTTTGACATTAGGTGTCCAACACCAGATAGTTAGTTTTTTGTTGTTCTGCCATACCTGCCAAGAATAAAACAATTTTTCATTGCATGAATTTAATAAAAATATCAAAAACTCACCGAAACACGAACAAAATTAGAAAATTGAATTTGAAATAATTTTTTTGACAGTTTTTCTTTCTTTTTTGTTTGCTGAATAAAGTGCTGAAGTCAAGAACAGGTATGTTCGTTTTTATTTTGTGTGGATTTGCGATGACAGATACGTAATTAAGATTTAAACACGTATAAATCACGTAATTACAAATCACGAAAATGTATGATAAATCACGTAATTTATGAGATGATTTAGCTAAATCAAGTTGATTTAGCTAAATCACGTTGGTGGGAACATGGTATTACATTTTTGATAAAAGATATGTAATGAAAATAATGTACTTTCTTTAAGAAAAAGCTTGACAGGGAAATATACTCGTTGCTAATTAAGATCCGCATAGAGAGTCACATGAATTTTATCAAGTATTCGCCTTCGATTTAAAGTGTGAGAGCGAATAATCCGAGATGAAATGAGATCGATGGCGAGTTGATGTTCATTAATTGAGTCGCACACTCAATTCGACAGCAGCCACAACCTCGTCTGTGCGACGAACGGGACCAAGAGTGTTGTCCACTAACATACGAGTCAATATAAGCTATGATTTAAAAAGAAACCACTAGATGGCCCACCCTTTATACTGTTTTTATTTTTAATTGAATACATCCCGATCCACAAATATAGGGAAATCGTTTTGATCCTAATCGATTCATTATGCCAACAGAAACAAACGACAGATCCTAAGTTAATCTGGCTTTATTACTGGTTTTATTTTGAGAGTCGCTGTATGTCCTTTCTTTACTATCTACCTGAAAGTTATAGCTTTTTATAGTAAAATACTGTCATTCTTTGACAACCTTACTTGATTTTACCTCGTTAACCACCAGTCACATTTTTTAGTAACTTCCATGACCGATTGCCAAGACAGTCAAACTTTCCCTAGAGCCTTCATCAGGCGTAAGGTAGTAGGTACTGGTATACATTACGTTTGATAAATTTCCCAAAATAATTACAATCTTTAAACTTGACAGACAAAGTGGCATCACCTCAGACGGCGCTCAGTTTGATGCGGACTTTTCCCAACATGGCGTGCGCAAGTAGTTCCAGATCCGACCGAACTGTATAACATTCAAAAGCAAAAAAACCGGACCCACTGACACATCTACTATCCTATTAGTCGCATCGCAAAAGGGTCTCTGACTCTCACTCACGAATATTTCAACTACTTTCGAACTTCATTCATATTGACATCTTACCAGTTTGTCTAATCTGGTCATTATAACAAAATCCTGTTCTTCCACATACTTCAAATCCTGATGGCGACACCCTTTCCAAGTCAGTAGCGGTTTGCCAAACACCTCACATTTCACTTTTCACTAACATTATGGCATGAAACAACTTTCCATAGTACTCGTTGCAATAATGTAGGCTAAGCGTGGTGCTAGCCCCATATTACAGTATAAAATCAAATATATGGGTCACAGCGAAATCAATTACTGTTGTGGCAGGCATGCGCAACCAGAAAACCAGGAAAGCAAACCGAAGCAGTTGCATTCCATTTTAATTTTTTATTTTTTTCGTCAGCCCCTTTCTTCCACTTTTCTTATTTTCTGCCTGTCTTCTTGTGATTTAATTTAAATTTATATTTTATTACGTCAACACTGAATGCTCCGCATGGCTTAGAGCGACCATAAATGACGACGTTGTAGATGTAGACTTCGGCTGTTAGCTGTTACATAACATCTTCGGCTAAAATGTCCATCTCTCTCTCTGTGTTGTGGCGAGCTTGTTGGGTGCATGTGAGCTGAGGCATTCCTGTTGGCCGCAATTTATACTGTCTTTGGGGGCATAATAAGAGTAGGTATCAAAGAAGTCTCACTCACTAATCGCTTTCCATCGTCGGCGATTTGAACCGTGACAAAAAGCGATTTGTTTCAGGCTGACTTTTGCCAGCAACATCTGAGGTACTGATTTTGCAAATTATATCGATTCTCATACAACAATGGCGGTGGTGACAGTTTTTGATCGCACTCTTGCTATTGTTGATGAGCTAATAGGATGACAATAGCGCAAAAATCATTTTATTGCGAACGGGAAGAAACCGATCTGATTTAGGTCAAGTGGTACTTACTACCAGGTATCTATCAGTATTTAGCTTTTAACGACTGTCTTTAGCTGTCAATTTGTCAGGAGACAAAGGATCGTTCTTAAAGCTGGTAGTTTGTACTATAACTACAATCGGCAACCAACGTTTATCATTTAATTATGATTCGCGGTAATTGGTTCTTACAAAGTGCCAGAGCGCATGATGACGGAAAATAAAACTAGATCACACCGCACTGTCAAGTCAATGGTGATGTTGACATGTGCTAAAGTTGAGAGTTCAATGTATATGACTGTAGGTACCTATATATAAACCAAAACTAGTATACACAAAACGTCACATTCCTTTAAATGCACAGAAGGAAACATAAACGAGAGAAGTGCTTTTCACGAATGTCCAACTTCAAAGCGGTGTTGTGCCTGGATGTCTGAATTAGAAATTATAATCAACTGAACAGAGCATTATAATTCAGAAACGCACAACCGAAGTAGAGACTGGGGACGCTTAAGGATTTAGTGAAATAAGTCTGACAGCTGTCTGACTAAATGTATCTCGGTTTTGGCTGAAATCGGTCATATGAGCAGCTGTTTCAGTTTATTGGGCGTTAGCCGACCGAATCTAGTCAAGAAATTCGGAATTAAGTACTAAGTTGACAGTTCGCTTATGTGGCTGACGTAGGAATAGTGATGTTCCCGACCAATCTAGTTTTTGCGACTAGATAACTAGATGCTTGAATGTGCCCACTGATTCTATTTTATATTTGGTACGTTTGCTGACTACGCAAAAAGCACGACTGTCTAGATGTATGGTTCCCAAAATGTCAAACGTACGAACAAATGAACGGACGAGTTGGGTGCTAAATATTGAGCTATCGACTGACGGTTTAAGAGATATACTTTGAGTGATGTGTGAGGCTTGCGCGGTACGCGTACCTTCATGTCAGACTATGGAGCAATTGCTTCTACGCCGAGAAGATCGAATGTGTTTGAACTCAACGATAAAAGATGTGTGAAGCTGCAGAACAACAGAACGAGTCCAAATAGCATCAGTCAAAATCCATATGTTATATTGAAATGGCTGCCGAGGATATGGACACCATATTAATCGGTAGTTCATTCGGCAGTCTCTCAACGATCTAGATCTCGCGCTGATGGATGTTGCTGACATGGTGCAGCATCCTATTCAGATTTCGCTAAAGATCACTGCACTTGAGAATGCAATGACACCATTCAGTGGTTACGCGCCTTCCTGCCTACAACCCAACAATTGAAATAGATTTCGCATTTCCCACTGAGCTGGGACTTCATGGTCCAGGTTCAGCAGGTATTCGTTTTTGTGGTTTGCCTCCTCGTCGCGTCGGTTGCGTAAAGTCGTCACAAACCGTGACAATGTTAGCTTCCTCTATAGGGAAGCATTAGCTAAACAATTATCACCTCCAACTGGTGTCTATAAATAATCCGCAAATGACAAACTCTTGATTTAGTGTCTCCGAAACGGACTGGATTACCATTACTCCACTAAAGAAGCCACCATGAGGATACACCATGTACGTTGCTACGAAATTGTGTTACCAATTAAATTCAAAAAAAATAAAACCAACTCAACTCCCTGCTCATTTACCACAGCTAATGAAACACGAAATCCTGACTGCATTCCTCATACTCCTCCTACACCATGGACGGATGGTCGACGGGTTTGGTTACTCGTATTCCAGATTTATTGGACCCGTTCGTGGACCGGAGAGGCAAATCATCGTTCACGACCGACACGACGGCAGGGGACGAGTGGATTACGTGGCCAGGCCAGAATACCAGTTCGCATATGGCGTCGAAGACGCCAAGACACGAGTATTGCAAAATCGCCGGGAGACCCGTAATGGCGATGCCGTAAAAGGTGTCTACAGGTAAGTTGGGTAATCCGCTCCAAGCAATGTGGCTCCCACAGTCGCACACGGCGCAGGATTACAAATTACACTGTGTTTGTACTTCTTCTCATGCCGATTTGTGTTTTTATTTTGCTTTTTGGTACTCCTCCTTGGCGTCTATGCCATCCGAATGCTTGACGCGCTTGTTGTTCTTGCGATCTGGTTGCGCGTACTGATGTTTGACTCTTAATGAATGCGAATTATGCGTGGCTGGTCTAGTGTTGTCGACCCTGATGGCTCCCTGAGAGTGGTGAAGTACACTGCGGACAATGTCAATGGATTCCAAGCTGAAGTCATCTCGAACGGTGTGTCAAGTATTCACGGTCATGACAATCCGGTGGTACATCCGCCGCAATTAGCTGTTGTCGCCGTTACTGATGGTAATCGGGTGAACGACAAGGACAACGGTAATCGGCTTCGTCAGCAACACCAACCGCAAATTGAAGTGCAGCATCCAGAGGATGACGATGATGCAGAGGAGGACGGTAACCATCATCAAAAGAGCCCCGATGATGAAGCGGACTACGAAGAACCGGAAGATGCCTCGTCGGGTTCAAGAGATGCCAGCGATTACGATGAGAAGGACAGAGAATCTGAGCAGGAAGAAGACAGTGACGAAGAAGTTGAGGATTATTAGGAAGGAATATTGGGTGATAGGTAATAAAGTCTTGGAGGAGTGAATGATTTTTTTTTCTTGCAAAGCCATATGGGAGTACGATAGCTTTGTGGCTTCATAGCAATCTTTAAACCAGGTTTTTTGTTGCCAACCCTGTCACACATAAATATAAGCTCTGCAATCCTTTTCGGCTATTGTCTCCAGTTGCGCACTGCAATTGATTGCTTCAGTTTTAGTCCACTCGGCGCATTTTGACTTGTACGCCCCATCGATGGTGAATTCTTTCCTCTATTACGTTGTCTCTCCGGTTTGAAATCGAAAACTCTTCAGGATGCAGAGTTGCTGATGACAGTTAATTCACAAAGCGTCCCTGTTCGTGTGGAAATATTTTGCAAGAAGCCATTGGCCGCTTTTAAGAATCTAGTCATCGTAAGTCGACTAGAATGGTCTGGATCAGATGCAACCTGAACGCAAAAACTAGATTGGTCGGGAACGTCACTTTTTCTACGTCAGCCACATATGCGAACTGTCAACTAAGTACTCAGTCACGAATTTCTTGACTAGATTCGTCGGCTACCCCTCCATAAACGTCAACTGAAACAGCTGCTCACATGACCGATTTCGACCAATCAAACCGAGATTCACTTAGTGAGAGAGCTGTCAGACTTACTAAACTAGATACTTGAACGTCCCCATTCTCCGTGCAACTTACGGATTTTATGGGACTGTTCGTTAAGTTCAATACGTGAACGTTGACGTCTACTTGTCAACCCAACGAATGCGATGAATTTAATTGGTTGGGGTCGCTTTGTAGGCCATATGTGTTTGAACTAGATTTTTCTGAATAGTGTATTCAGTGAACGAGCAATACGTGACGGAATTTGTTTTTGTTTCATGTGTAAAACCGGCATAATTGTGGCGATTCAACCCTTGGATTAGTGGTTAACGTCACTTACTACGTAAACAAATTGTTATGACAACTGAGTACTAAGTCGAGAATTTCTTAGCACGATTTGTTAAATAATAATAAGTCAATAGGAAAAACTACTCAAGTGATCAATCTATGCCATAAAAAAAAATAAATCGCCTTCTGTCAGATTTGGTGAACTTTTCGTACTCGTAATTTTGTAATCTCGGTAAAGTTTCAAAAACCTATAATTGGTTATTAATACGTTTAAGACCCGAAAATGGCTTCTAAGACCCTTTCGATGTTTGTGTGTCCCTCGACAAACACTTTTCTGAAATACATAAATTCCACTAAATAAAATATATACAAACAATACTTAGTTACATATAAAGGGGTTTCAATGAGAGGTGTTATTGTGAATGACCCGCTATTTCGGTAGCTGTCATTTTTGAAGCTTTTATTCTTAAACATTTGACAAGAAGAAGCTACGCCATTACTAAAAATGGAACGATACACGCTTCAAAAACGCATTGAAATTATAAAATTCACTTATTTACTGTGATTGATCGAATTTCTCTCTGCATATTTATCAGTTCTGATGTATTCGCCACCTCCTTATACTATCTATGTAATTGCTGTTTGTGCAGAGAGAGCAATTATTGTAAAAAAGTGTATTAGATGTACTAGATCAAATGGTGTGTCAAAGCTTTATGGAAATTATTATCACCTTTGTTATACAAAGTTTATATTTGCATGTTGAACGGTGTCCCCCTTAAAGGAGGCTATGTTATGCAAAATGTTGAGTTCCCATGCGATATAAACAAGCCTGGTATATACAGTGGAAATTAAGAAATCTTCTAATTCACATTTAATCCCGCTGAATCAACAACCAAAAAAAAGCAACTCCTGACCCACAGCTGCTTCGTCCGCTTACAATTTAACAGAATGCACACCACATCCATCAACGCGCTCCATCGGATGTGATACATTGAAAGAAAACCTGGACCTGGTACCGCGCGAACGAATACCACCACAATATCTGACCGCACAGTCTTACCTCCGACTGTGCGACTAAGGATTAAATAATCGCATTCATGCGCCACGAAAACACACAGAGAGGAAAGTGGAGGAAAATTTAAATTCGATCAACTTTTCTGGAGCAACTTTTAATTGAATTATGCGCATTTCTATGTGTGCCCGTGCACCTATGTCGCAATCGTTTGGCGATTGCAATTCGAAAGTGTATCTCGTGTGTGGCTGCACACTCGCATAGACAAGACCATTTCGACTGCTGAGTTTTTAATTTCCCAAATTGCATGCCATTGGAACTGTATAGTAGCCTGACAGATACTGATAAAGAATCTTGTCCTCACCAAGTGTTTGCTTGGTGATAGTAGTTTTGTTAGTTTGGCGTGGCTTAGCCGTTATGTAAGTCGGGACAATTATGGAAGTAACATGCGAATGAGAGCAAAGGGGGCCATGAACGGTATAGAGTATTGATTCAATTCTGGACCTTAAACAGAGTCACCGCTATAGAGATGGACAGGTTTTCGTGAAACACGCCCAATCCCACGCTTATGCGCGAATCCGAAAGTTGTTTCAATAGATCCCGCACCGCATGTGGTATCTGTCATACGAATTTAGATTGCAAAAGTTCGACCGGGCGAATGCAGCTGAGCGAATTTTTGACACCATTTTTTGGCCTTAGGCCATAATGTGGCAAAAAATATTTTTATAGCGTATGTACAGTAAAAGACCAATCTTTGACGTTTGACAGTTTCTCCACAACAATGGATAGCAATTCTATTACTTTCTCAGTCAATAGTCACTAACTTTGAGTTCAGCGAAAAATGTACAACATCTAAGCGCGACTGAGTTGGACTGAGTTAGAAGTTGCAACAACAAAAACCCATTGTCTCAAACCCTTGGGCACTCGTTGAATTAATTCCGCACTTTCTCGTTGGCTTTTTTCGGTCGCAACCAATTGTTGTCCACACTGCCGCAGGCGTTCAAATGAAAATATTTGTCTACACTAACTCCATCGCGATAGTCCGCCATAAACTCACAATTATAGTCCCCAATAAATCTGCATAAATCGACAAAAAGTTCCCATAAATCTTTAACCTGTCATATTTTTCATTTGCTTCGTTACTTCAAAGTAGATATAAACTCAATGGACACCGTTGGTGCACTAAAGTACATATATCCCAAAGAGTTGCAATAAATTCGATTCGCACACATGCACTAGGAATCGAAGAATCAAGAGATTAATTACTTTGGTCTGGCCTAAGGAGGAATTACGTCATGAAGTCTGTAAATCCAGCCTTCCTGTGTTCAACACAGCAGCAGGTAATTAAAATGCCTACAAGATACAAAATTATGAGTATGAGTAGAATCTACATAAGCATAAATGTGCGCGAGCGCGCGCTCAACCGACTAATTGAAGACGTTGGTGCGATCTGATCAATGTGATTTGAACTTTAAGTCACGGCGACTTCCAGCCTGGGGCTATTCTGGGAGTGTTTTGATGGAATCTCTTGTGTATACGAGTACGAGCGCCATTGTCCAGAAGCCAGTAGGTGGTATATGGTTATAATGGGCCATCTGTGAGCGAGCTGTAGAAAGATAAATTCAGACAGAAAGGTTAACTATTTGAGTTAATAAATGACGGTGCTCGTTGAGTCCTAGTTCCCAGATATGTCAAGTGGTGTCAAGCTTTAGCATTGCATTCTAAAGCCAAATTAATGAGGTGCTAACGCAGTGTTACTTGCAGCCACATTCGTATAGATTGAAGATGGGAATATGAAGCTAAAAATAATAGCCGACAATGATGCGTAATTATAGGCAGTTACTTCATCCACTCCTCCTCATTAAAACGCAATTGGAAATGCCGTTAAATTCATGAGGAATGAAAAAAAAATCTAAGGCTTTTCAAAAATGCGTACCGTGCTAATGATTGGTGGTATGCGCAATCGCGGAAGCGCGGCACTTCATTCATAAAATATGTGACTGCATTAATCAGCGGCTTTTGATTTTTCTCGCTTGACTTAATGAGCCGACTAATTACGATGGCATTTTCATTGTGGGCCATGCAAAGTATCTTAAAAGGATGATTTGTGAATGTCATTTTGTAAAGCTTCGCAGCCATCGGTTGAGTTAAGGCTCTAAAAACATGATACAGAAAATGGCAATGAAAATATTTTGATTGTCTTATCTTCTCTCATAGGCATTCCCCCAAAAAATATAGTCCCTTCAAGTAGCGCATTAAAATCAATCAATTATAAAGAACACTTCTGATTCAGTCGCAGAAGTGCTAATGCAACCCATCAATATTTAGCGTCTTCTGAAACACACCCTTTTCAGTATGAGGACAACTGCTGCAACTTAACGCATAATCAGCCACAGTGACAAATTGGACTAATTTGTGATTTCAATGAAATGCTTAGGGCACAATACTTTGTTCAATTCTTAAATGATATTCTTCTGCAGTCAACAGTCTGACGTGCTTTTTATTTATTTCACGTACTCGGTTTTGGCATATTTTACAACTGTCAACTTAGTAATAAGTACAAACATTTTTGCCCAAATTTTAGGGTCAACACTTCCATAAACGTCAACTGATAAAATCTGTTCCAGTGTTAGTATTTCATTGAGATGGTTTTTCCTTCGGGCAGCTAATTTTTGTTTTTAGCTAATTTTTTCCCATTTTTTCCTTTTGGACCTAGTCAAAATTCCCACAAATTTCCCACTTGGTTAATTAAAAAAAAAAAAAACAGTTCATTTTCAATATTTTTATTAACAAACAGGTTAACATAAGGAATTTAATGAAAGATTAAGATAAACAGTCAGTTCATCTTAATCTTTCATCTGGATATATACACATAAAAAATCACATTGGTTTAATCACATTTATGAAAAAAAATTCCTATTACATTATAATATCACATTTTTTGTGTATTTTAGTATCTGTAGAATATGTTAATAAAAAGAAGAAAAAATAACATTTAGCGCAAATAATCTCTATAATAAGAAAATGTTCGATAATGAATAAATAATATAAAAGAATAATAATTATAAAAATAATAAGCCTAAATTCATGAATGTAAATAAATGTTTAGTAGAATTGAAGTTTGTTGGAATTTTTGTTTTGTAAGTTGACCAAATTTTCCACAAAATCTTACCGACACTTTTTTTTCCCTTTTTCCCACGAGACGGTTTCTTGCTATTGAAATTCCCACGAAAAGGTAAATTTCCCACGAGCCATTAACACTGATCTGTTCATGTGACTAATATTGGGGACGTTCAAGTATCTAGTTTAGTAAGTCTGACAGCTCTCTCACTAGATGTATCTCGGTTTTGATTGGGGGAAATCGGTCAAATGAGCAGCTGTTTCAGTTGACGTCTATGGAGGGGTAGCCGACGAATCTAGTCAAGAAATTCGTGACTGAGTACTAAGTTGACAGTTCGCGTATGTGGATGACGTAGGAAAAGTGACGTTCCCGACCAATCTAGTTTTTGCGTTCAGGTTACATCTCATCCAGACCAATCTAGTCGACTTAAGATAACTAGATTCTTGAATGTCAGCCAGCTGTCAGATTTACTAAACTATTTTTGTAAAGGAAAGAATGTGATTTGAAAACAGTTGAGACATAGATAAAAGAAAAATATTTGCAAAAGTCTCTGGTTAAAAAAATATATAAAGGTTCAAAATAAAACGAGCATATTCGTTGCGTTCGTTGCTTTCGTAAAGTGTCAATTTGTTACAGCAATTTAAAATAACTTTGTTTGTATTAATTCTTATCTAGTTGTTAAAAATGCATCTGCATACCTATAACATTTTTCCGTTCGATATTTAAGTTTGACAGATTTCTAACAATTGTCTAATAAAACGTCAAATTTTGTTTGCTGCCGGGAGCTTTTACGACGCCTATTGACAGACAGTTAACAAGGATAAAAAATTACGATCAAACCAATTAAAACAGGTTGTAAATAAAAACTGTCATCTATCTGACGTTTTGTCAAACAAGTACATCATTTCTATCAACAGTGCTTCAAACTCAATGTCTGAACTTATTAAACGCCACTGTTATTGTAATTATCAACTGCTTTAAATTATCTTCTACCTAATAGTTAAACCACAACTACTAAACTCTCTGCCACTTGTCAAGACCAGAAGCCCGTTAAAGTTAGTTAACCATCAATTTTCGTTATTCGATATTCGATAGCCATTTCGTTCATAATTGCATCAATCAAATCGCAGTCTCGATAGGTCGTTCAGGTATTTCCTTGTGTCTTTCGCAGCTATTTCCAATGCTGATCATTTATCACAAAAAACGGTATAAGATATAAAGAAAGTCTTTTGGAGGTTTTAAATTTCATGCGACACCAGACAGTAGAAAGGCATAGATCTCGAGTTCCACATGGGGGTTACACGAATGTGGTGCAACTGCGGGCAAGACTTCTGTTGCAGGTGAAATATGTCATAAATACAAGGTCACCATAGTCAAGTCGTGCGAAACGGCCTTCTACAATATGCATGATCTACTTTCGCTATTCGATGGCATTGCGAATAACAGCAGGAACCAGCCTGGACTATGTTTAACTCTTCGTAACTAGATCATGGATCTAGAACAAAATCTCCACCAAAAACGGACTCAGACCTACTGTCGTGATCGATTTTCAATATAAGGATATACCAAGTCAAGCAGCAAGATAATTCCGTTCACATCGTCTCAGTGGATGTCATGTGCAAACTCTTTAACAACTATGTCGGTAAACGGACTTTGTCTGGACAATTTCCATTGGTGTAGGGAGTTGTGATCTTTGTCACCGTTTCTCAGTAGGTAGCGCTTAATTTAGTAGGGAATCGTGACTGTGGTTACATAATTCAAACGGAATTGAATCCGTCCCGATGAGTGTCGGCTTGAATTGCATTCATTTGAAATGTGTAAATGCAAATGCAAGTCACAGATCGGTTGCTTTTTATAGAAGCGGTTCGCGTAAGTCTCCGACTGGTGTGGTCTTGTGGATGAGATTTGCATGGTTCACTAATCTTGATCATGGTATGTTCATGATGAATTCGTTCGGTAGTTCCAAATGATTGGATATATTGTGTAAAAATAAGTTGACTTCGTCACAAAAGATTCAAACCAGCATTTAGAGTAATTTTGTTATTTACAAGTTGAGTTGTTGAGATGTCAGCTCCGCATATTAATACAACTGTCTGTAGTATATCACCGTGACATTTCTTGTGACAAGCAGAACAGATTTTTTTCATCCAGTTGGTTAAAAGAAAGCTGCCGCTAAAAACGATTATTTGAATAAATGTGGATACCCTCTACCTACAAATAAACGTTCGAAAAAGAATTATCTCTGCCATTGTTATGTATCGCTTAAAAGAAGACTGATATGAACCTACGGCACAGGGTTTTTGCCATGACAAATTCATTTGCAACTTTAAATTGAGATTGAAATAGACTTCAAGAGAGTCGCAAACAAAGTTCTCTTCAGTTTTGAGGCGGGATCACAATCGATCGGCAAGTGAGATGCTATATTCCGAAAATTCAATGAGGTAAAGAATGAGAACAAAGCTTGTATAGGCAATCACACTATGCGTATACCAAATTGTACTAGATTTCGATTTTGCGCGTCTCTAAAACGTATAAATAAAGTCTGTCTGTTTCCTTACCGACCAATTTAATTTGCTAGCGAAAATTCAAAGTCATCCATTTCAAATATTTATTTCAGACCTCTTGGAAATGTGCCACCTAACCTCATAATTTTCGATCGACTTTTTTGCGCGTCATTTCACAACTGCCAATAATTTGTCCACATTCTTTTAATCGCACCGATCTGCCATTTAATCGAATTAGTTTTCAATCGTTTTATCACAACAGTAATCCATAATGGATCACATTTTCTTCTGAGAGCCAAATCACTTATTTATCACAACCACAACCCCATATAGTCGAATTACTTGTGCCCACAAATTTAATGGCGAGAAACGCCACAAGTTAAAAATATATCACGCAGTCACATACCAGTTTGAGAGCTCTTGCACAAGTCTCCATAAATCCAGCTGGCGCGCATTAAAATTGCCATTAATTGACGCATTTGCGCTGCGATTTATTTCGCGGGCCAAAGTTAAGTGGGCGATTATAGCCAATTGCTGGGGTTGACTATTCTCTTGTGGATACCCTCACAGATGGTTGCGCTTTAAGTCGACCCTGTTACAATTTGAGCCCTAAACACGGACATCATGTCCAAATTGTTAGAAATCCTTCGTCTTTTTCGGTTGTACAGCTCTCTTTGTGACACACCGCTGCACGAATCCTAATTAAAATGTTCGTTTCGTTGAGAGATCGAGCCAAATTCGGGATAAACCAGAGTCCACTTATGGATGTCGAACGGTGTTCCAATTAAAAGGTTTTCCAGCACCAAGCAACTGTCACTTGCGAAGAATTCCAGTTATGCTTTAAAAGATTTTCGATTTCGAAATTCGTGTGCATCAAAAAAACACCGCAACGATCTGCATAAAAATGTCCACATACGTGGACAGCCATCGGATAATGACTTAATTTTAGAATCAAGAGTTACCGCGGAATATCGCCGCGCGCGATGTATATGGGACTCCCCGAATTGATGTGAACACCTATTGATCCGAAAGAAATGATTTGACAGCGCTGTGGCTCTCGCAGTCGAAAAAAACTACATACATGACCCAGTTCACGCGGAGCGAAATGTTTGTGGAATGTCTGATTGAAAGCCCATTTTAGGAATTTTTGGCTTGTACCGTATTAGTGTCAATATCCTAGAATTGGAATTGTATGGAACAACAACTGTGTACGTGATTAACAACTGTCAATTAGAGCTGACGCATTTAAGGATGTGAGTGATGTACAACGGGGCAATTAAGGGGAATTTACTGTTGCATTTGTGCGTTTACACTGCAATTTAATGAATTTGAACAGATGGAGGTGGTTCTCATTGGCAGGACATAAAACATGTTGTGTGATGGGAATGTGTTATGGACTTTCGATGGGAGCACGCACCTTCGTTAAAGTGTAGGAGTATTGCTGAATATGCATTGAGCTTAGAAAGTCGATGTTTGTGTTAATCATTTTTATTAAGCTTGTCACCTCGCTTCTGTCATATTCAATAATTAACTTTCATGTTTTTATCGGAGAACGTCGGCAGTGGTAAGGCCTTTGTCAATAATTGAGAGGGAAGACAGTTGAAAGCTCAATTCATGACTGTAGAAACAAAACCGATTTTACAAAGAGGAATATTGACTGTCAGAATTTGTCTGCTCAAACAGTGGCTTAAATAAGTTTGATGATAAAAGAATGAATGTGAGTTTGCTCATTTTTCAAACATGTTGAAATATTATTTAACGTTTACCTATTTGCGTCTTTATTTCAAGTTATTAGTAGAAGTTTTTCTGGCGACAAGCTGTCAAATTTTACATAAAAAAAACGACACCATGCGAATGTCATCATATTGAATTTCTTTGGCTTGTAGTATCTAGCAGTTTACTTTAAATTTATAAAGTTAGGTGGCGCTGTCGGTAAATGTTTTTCACAAATAGATGGCGTTAGCGCCTCGAACTATACACATTAGGGCAAAGCAAATTAAATTATGATTTTCAGCACGCAATTAAAACAACTACGCTCTACTTGACACTTCGAGACTCGCAGTAGTTATTGTAATTTGTGTGCTGAAAATCTTACCTTACTTCGCTTTGCTGAGAACAAAGCTAAAAAATACGCCTATTGAAGATCATCGAAATATAGCAAATCGCTGCGAAGTCTTATTTCGAAATGAACGGACGGTGAAGTTAAATAAAATCAAAATCCTCTTTAAATGCTGCTGCAGGAATAAGCAGCCTAAAATGGAAATTTCTACGAAAATTATTAACATATTGCTTAAGCAACAATGGTTAGAAGATCTTGCAAAAATCTGTAAGCTATTGAAAAATTCAAGCAGCTGATCGAGTTTAAACTGTCAAAATAAAACCATCGCGTTGCTCTTGCCCTCACATGTAGACACAGAAGTTCACCTTCAAGTATGTTTAAAGTATGATTAAGAGTGACAGAATTTGAAATATTCTAAAAGTGGTTGATTCTACCGACGTGCTATTGAAACCGTAAAATACACAACCCATACAATGTCTAAAGAGCAACCATCTGAATAAAACCAACCTCATTGCAAATATAATTGTGTTCAGAAAAGCCAATTTTCCAATTCAGTTCTAATCTAGTCCGCAAATTACTTTTACGGCCCCTGCTGCGACAATTCTCTTAAAAACTCACAATCAATTATATCTGCCACATCTAGAGCAATTCACATACTGCGTACAACCTCATATACTGCTGACTTAAAGTTAAGATTATATAGCCAAGACAAGAAAATTGTCAGTCTAAGTAGTGTCTCCACGCATATGGTGGGCCGCAGTCAAGCCCAAACTAAGGCGGCAACTTTTACAGTCCTTGAATGTTCTCATTCATGTCATATCCAACCATACATTGCACACCTTGTGTCAATCTGCAACCTCAATCTATCACAGTTGAGAGACCTTCTCCAGCCGAAGAACACGACAACGTGTACCAACGTATCTCGCCAGAGTATCAGGCGACTTTTGTTCCATCTCATGCAGCCCCAGTTAATTATAGGCTAATTGCAAAGTTTTGTTTATCCGTTTTTAACGATACCTTACCTTGTAACCCACGAAATCAGTTAACAAGTGCGAAGTGGTGAGCAAAAATAAATCACACGACAAATGCATCGTCAACGACACAAGATCACGATAAATACCGTCGTCGTGGTACTCACACTCTGTGCCTTTCGATTGGAGTGCATTAACCTAAAAATAGCGTTTTGGGACTCTGGTTAGCTTTTTTCCCACACAGTGTGAGTTGGAAAAAAAAAAAAAAAAATTGCATCCACTGCCCGAGGTACAGACAGATGGAAAGATACACAGTATCTATGACTTTCAATTAACAAAGTAACCTACTAAAATTGATTTACGATCGGTTCGGTTTATCGACTTCGGCTTCCCCCGACAGAGTCCACACAGAGTAGGTGCACACAGTTGGAAGAAGTTCAACAGTACCATGGTGGGTATGAGTTCAATCCATAATGTGGATCAGGCCTAACAATATCAACTTTACAAGTGGGGTGCGTTTTTCTCAGGTCTAGCTTACTTTTTTTCTTCTTTCACTTATAGTGCTCGACTTAGAGTCGTGTTGGCCCAGATTTATGTACAATCGCAGCGGCATAGAATTTGGATTTTGCATAAAGTGCAGCGTTTCGTTTTTGGTCCGCATCTGACACATGACCAACTGAGAGCAGATTTATGGTAAATGATTTGCCGTTTCGTTCGATAGAAGAATGTGCATTGTACCTGTTCTGGAAAAAAAAGATTGAAATTCAGATTGGCTAATGTGGGCAGCAGCTGCTGGCACGCACTATATTTGTCGGCGCTAAGAGCGCTCTTGTACAGCAGGGGAGTCTTAAAAGGTTTCGGTTCATATAAGCACTTGGGGTTAAGTCAAAGATTGTCATTTCGTGTTACAGCATAGAATATCCTGCGGTTGCGTAATAAACCAATTAACAAAAGCCAGAACAGAGGTTTTAGCGATTGCATTCACCGAGAGTGACAAATCGCCGCTGTCTGATGAAGGTAGAAGCAGAGTTTGGTTAATTAAAGAGAAGTTTGCCCTTGATTGAACATCAAGCTATAGGCGCACTAGAATGTCATAGAAGAATGTAGAATGTAATGCTGGTGAACAGTGGGGCGCTTTTAGAGTGAATAGTACCTAATGATGATCGATCACTTTCGGAGCAGTACATTTAAGCACATACAGAGGTTAAGTTTTAACCACTTTAATGGCTATGCTCGAGCAAAGCACCCAGAATCAAATGAATGAGTATAGATATTATTTGAGGTTATTTTTGTCAAATGTAAAATTCAACATTGGAAATTCAGACCGCCCAGTGCAGTTCTAGGTCAGAAAATTTAGTCTAAAAGCGAAACAACTTGTAAACTAATATTGCTTTGCTCATAGTCGGAAGTATTGTATTTTTGAAACTATTTATTTGTGCACCCCTGCATTTTTGCATACAATTACGAAGGAAACCTTCCATTTCCTGCATATATTATAAAATGAGTGTATTCGCCGAAATTCAAATTTATAAACTAACCTACAAATTGGAGAGAGAAACAATTTAGAAATTAGTTTTAGCTGAGCAGTACCTAAGCATTTCGCGCATTATTCTATCAGCTTTCTTCTCGGACTGTACACTTGCAAGGAAATCTTTTCTGTTTATGAAATCGCGAAATAAATGCGCGACTCATTTTTGTAAACAAATTTTTTATAGAAGTAGATCAAGGAAAAACATTCGACTTGGATCGGTGTTTACAGTTAAATACTTACAGTAAGTATAAGTTACACTTACTTTACACAAAAATTTAAGCAACCTCGCTGACAGGAAATTCTTATATACCTGAGTACAGCCATCTTAGAAAAAAATTTCTTATAAAAAGTGTCTGTTGCTTTCATATGGTTCCAAATTTTGTTTTTTAAATTATAAGAAGTGGAATATAAATTTTTTTGCTGTTTTGACTTCATTAATTGTTTTCTAAATCAATTTCTTTTTGTACACTAAATTTTTATTTTTTGTAAAAAATTTGGTGGGTTAAAATGTGATGTGTCTTCAAAACTCTGCACACATTTTGAGCGTAAAAAGTATTTAAACGTATTTAAGTTTAATATTCTACTCGAGCTTAATTTTAGCTCCCAAAAATGATTCTCTTCAAAATTTAGCTGAGTTAATCTATTTAGCGAAATGTTAATAAGTCAAACTTTTGTTTCAGAATGTATTTGCCCATTTAATGGGGCGGCACATTTTCTCAAGCAGAAATCGAAATCGTTGTGTTGTTCATTTGCGTTTTTGTATTGCGGAGAAGTAGTACATGAGCAGGGATGAGTTTTTTTTTATATAAATACCTCGATGAGAGTACGTAGAATCGGAAATGGTTGAAATGAGAGGGAGTTGAATTCTTGAAGTAAGTTATTTTCAAAAAACATCTGTTTTCAGTGACACTTATCCATGGCGTGCTCTACGTCAAAATTTAGCTAGAATTTTAGTTTAAGCTTAGTACGCTGCTCGAGCTAAATTTTCTCTCCCATGTCTCCAAAATTTAGCATATTTATATTTAAGCGAGCCCATTTATCTACGTGGTACGCAGCTCGAACTAAATAATCAAACTTATGTTTCAGAATGTACTTCTCGTATCTGTCAAAATTTAGCGTGCCCATTTAATAGGGCGGCACATTTTCTAAAGCTAAATTCGGACAGATCGTTGTGTTTTTGTTGTTCAGTTGCGGAAAACTATGCAAGGATGAGCTTTTTTAATTATTACATGGAAGAGAAGTACCTAGAATCAGAAATAGTTGAAATAAGAGAGAATTACATTTTTGAAGGAAGTTTTTTTCAAAGAACAGCTATTTTCTGTGACACTTATTAACGGCGTACTCTTTGTCAACATTTAGCTAAGTTTGAGGGGAGCTAAAATTTAGTTTAGCTCGAACAGCTTACAAAGATTAAGTCAAATATAATTGCAACATATTTCACATGCGCAAGAATACTATTGAGAGACATTTCTGCACAGTCCGAAAAAAATGTTATTTAAATTTAACTTGAACTGCTTACAGTGATGCTTAGTTTAAGGGTAAATAGAAATAACTTAGCCTTCAGTAAGTATAAGCAAAACGCTGAAAATGTTTCATCTGATCCAGGAGCTCACTAGACTTAGCTTAAAATTTGTAAAAGTGCAAGTCGTTTGTCAAAATTAATCTGCATCCTACAACATTACTGAGTATAAGTAGCCAACGCCTCCCTTTTGCAAGCAATCGCTGAAAATCAATTCAGAAACGCATTCATGTTTCAATTACCGCAAATCACTTTGATCTGATCGCGATGACGGGTAATCTGTCATAATTTCCCAGCAGATAACAACGTTGCGTCGGCCATGTAGTGGCACTCGCTGCGCCCGTAATTGCGCACAGAATTTATTATGTCATTTTAATTATCCGTTGCGAATGTGTCTTTATCTGAATCGATTGATCTCTACGCGCAGATCGACCGCACTCGCTGAAGTATTAAACACTATGATTTGCTGAGCCAGCATTCTAAACGAGTTTGATCCAGGGATTGTTCCAATTTTACTCTTACTTTCTACAGTAGGCCGTGCAACAGTATCCCATAGCCACAGGCGCTCCATAGAGTTGAATGCACTTGGATCGAGTTGGGCCGCCAAGAATTGCTGTGTGCATTTTTGCATTGCTCCCCGTGACGGAAAACTCGAACATGCATCCAAAGAGCGCCAAAACACAAATCTATGCGATGCCAAGAAATTAAAGCCGATTGCATAACTAAGATCGTATACACAGAGGTGAACCGCCACCTCGGCGCAATTCAACCTACTTCAACCTCCAGAGAATCGTATGGTCTGAACTTTTTTGTTGGCGAATAGTTTTCCCATCGAGGCGCACGTAGCTGGATTGTAGGTGGGCAACAACGTCGTCGTCGTCGCCATCGTCTCGCTTGTCGATTTGTTTACTTTTTAGGTCTCGGGTCGAAACACCGATTTCGACAACAACAACAACAACAGTGAAAATATCCAAATGGCAGTAATAAAAACAAACTGAACAAAACCTGGTTTAAGCTTCGTTCATTTGGGGCTCTGATAGCGGCTAAGTACTGGAGGAGGATCGCCGTCATCAGCACAGTTCGATGAGATGATCGCTAATCAATAAGGTGATCATTTTGTAATTTAAATTCTTTGGAAGATGTTCACTAGTGTGGTATATCGTTTATGGCAAGTTGCGGTGGTGTGGAGGTTTGGCAGCTGGGGAGTTTCATTTTGACGCATGTTTATGTGTGATTTTAGCACAATGCAAGGCTAACCCGAGGAGATATTTCCATTGTACGATGTGAGGCGGCAGATGTAAGTGAACATCTTTCGATAGCGTGATGAGTTTTGGTGTTTTCAATTGAGGTTGAGTATTACAATGCGAATTTGATTTATTTGTAATGCCAAATCTTATCAAGATCATTCCACTCAACTTTAAATTCATAATCGTTGCAGCAATTGTTGTGCAAGCCGAAGGTTCTTTCCGAGCTTGATGGTCTGTGGACATGGATTGCTGGAGGGTGGTACTTGTTATTATAATGGTTGAGACGCAAAAGAGTACAAGTTGAAGCTTACGTATGTAATTAAAGTCTATTTTCGTGGGTGTAAACAAATGGATGTTCTTGCTATTTAATAAGAGTAGAAAAACTCAAATGTTAACAAAACTGAAATAACCAGCGTCACGTCTTTTCTGCTGTTTCTGTCCTTATTAGGAGTGATTTCTCTATTGGATATTGGTTTAAAGATCAAAAAGCATCAAGAGTCACGGCATTTAAAAAAAAATTAAGTTCATCTTGATGATCAGCGTTCCACATATAAATAGATTACATCTTAAGATCAACATGCTCTAAGGTTCTTAAAAGTTCTGTCAAAATTTTGCCTAAAAACTGTCCTTAATGAAGAGCGGTTTTTAGGGGTTAATTTTCCGAATTCGCGTAATTTTTTCAAGCTGCAAATATTTCACGGCTAAAAGCAAAGTCTTTTGTTTTCCATTCCATCAAAAGTAAACTTGAGTTTGCGATTTCCCCATAAGCTTGAACTTAGGATACGCAAAGCCTGCTCAACAAAAATAGTCGAAAATGTGACTTCCAAGTTGCGAACAAATTGACTTGCTTTATTCGACCCAGTCGCAGACTTTCTTTCTACAACATCAAATCTTAGCAATAAAGGAAAAAACTTTCTTTAATAAGGTCAATACTTTGGTCATATAAACGAAAAAAAAACTGTTGTAAAAAAATTACAAAACGAAAGAGTTGAGTAGCGAACTTAGGTTCGTATGTAACTTTTTCTCAGCATGAAAGAAACATGACGACTTGTCGGAAATACCAGTTTTCAATTTTAGGGACGAAACGAAGGGACCTTAAATTTGTACATCATTTCGGAATGGCTGAATTGAGAAGCTTTCTTGGTATACATTTAGCATTGGACGTGCTTAACGTTCGTAAAAGATGGGGCCGAGGAAAAAGCGGACCACAATTCGCTTAGTAGTTGGTTCATATAATATTCATCAATGTACCAATTATTCCAATAAAAGGACAGACAGAGGCACATACTATAACATTATATTCCATATCTTGTTACCCCTTAAAAGGTAACTTAAAAGGCTACACAGAGTAACTTCGGTGTGATTTAAATGCTCACCGACTACATAAGTAGGTAACGTCTCAAATACAAAGAATTGCTCAAAAAAATAAGCCACTCACTGTAGACCCTTATTGCGTTCAGTCTTCTCGCAAATCACAAGAAACAAATCGATCCTAGGAACCCATCAACTCATAAGCCAATCTTTCGAAAAAAATGGACTTATCAGCGAATTCCCAAAATAATTGCAATAGGTCAGCAAAAAATCACAACAGCTACAAATAATTGGTAAACAAACTTCTTGACGCACTTGTAAGGCAATCAAACAGCTCCGCAGTGCCTTCAATCAATGAATTTGTTTCACTCTCCCCTTACTTTGTATTTTTCATTGATAAACGAAAGAAAATCATTTGCCCAAAATGGAGAAACTATTCCAAACAACACCAGCCCGCTGCAAATTGCTACAATTTTTTTGCAATAAATTCACAAAATTCTCGTCTCAAAACTAGATCACGTAAACAACTCATTAAAAGACAAAAATTCTGCGCCGAATATTTAAACACTTCGGGTTGATTTTCCTTTAGCCTCTGAGGCTCCTTAACGATCTTGGTGACACCACAATTGGTTATGACAAACACATCACTATTATCGCCGTGCTAGACCTAACCGTGCTATCAAAAATGTGGGTTAACCAAGTCAGCATATTGCTTCTAACAACAACAACAACTACTGCTATCTGAAACACACAGTCTACCAGCTAACATAGAGATGCATTGTACCAAACTGAAACATGGTCCACGTTTAGGCAACTCGCGTATGAACAGCATCCCAAAGTGGTAAACCTATGCCCACCATGTGCTCTCCGATTACTGCGGCACTCTGGTGGAACGTGTATGCGCTAGGGGTGGGGATACTGTACTAACTCTATGATTATGCTGCACTCAGGAGAGAAAAATGATTAAGAAAAAAAAAAAAAAAAACATGTAACCGATCGCAAACGAAGAAACAACCATAGCATTAGAAAAAATAAATAAATTCACCGAGGGGAGATGTTGTGACTCGATGGCAATTACACACACATGCCGATGAAGGGAGGGCAATACAGAGGGGTGTACCCTCCATAGGTTCGATGGTGTGGTGCGTGGTGTATTTTTTCTACTTCTTCTTCGTCTTGCAGATTTGTTGAACTTTTATCCTCCCCTATATTTTCTGCTGGTGGCAGTTGAAAGAATTTGAAAATATTTCGCGTATATAAATGGTTTTGGTCATCCAAACAGGCATCAGTTCAACAATATCTCACAAACGGATTACATCAGGTCCAGTCCTAGAACATCTAGAAGAAACATTTCGTGTGAATTTTATTTCGCTGTGTCAATTGTGTAAAGTGCTTGGGATCGGTTGCCGAATTTCAGTCAAATTTGAGACGAATTTAAAATAAAACTAAATCTAACTAGCCAATATGAAGGTTTGTCAAATTTAATTCTGTAATAGAATAGTGTTGCAAAAAAAAAAGAACATACGCTTGAGATGCGAAGGTTTAAACTCGTGTGCAATTGGAAGAAAGTGATTTGAAGACTTCTATCAGTGCAAGGTTCTTAAAGCCAAATATTTACCATTGGTGTACCATGAATTTGTATAGTGCTGAGCTATCTTAAACTCTAATAAGACACACATTTGAAAATGTAGCAGCTTGTGAAAGTTAAATACATCTGTCGGCCGCCATGTGCACTTTTATTGACAATCGTATTTTTAACCGTGGGAAGAACTTTGCCTGACCCATTTCGGCGACAGCCACTTTTGTCATTAAAATGGCTTATTACAGAACTTGATTTAAATTAGAAACAAATTAGTGCTCCGTTTACGAACAGGAAAAACTATAAGCAACTTCAATTTATACAAGAAAATGTTACGTATACGCCTTGAGGCCCACACATTTTTAATTGACTATTTTACACAGTAAGACAGATGTCAAATGTAAACAACGATAACTTTTATACAGTGTGAAATGTTAAGAAAATTGTATCCTTGTCTAGTTAATTCTTATACTTTCATTCTCTTTAAATGAAGACATGGCACAAACAAATAGAATTTTATGGATAACAGAATCCAGCTTCAATCCCGTTAACAACAGAGTGCCAAACTATTTCTGATGTTAAATTTATTGCTTACCTTGTTTTTTCAATATTTACACAACATTCGTTAAATAATATAATTTAAGATGCCTCCTATAAAAATACGTCTTTGAATATTCTCCTTTTGTCGAATTTATTCGCCACAAAGCTGTATTTGCTACGGAAAAAAATTGCTCTCCTAAGCACACAGGTAGATGTGACAAGGCTTTATATTTTGAGAGATTCATTACAATATTGCATTCCATATCCATTGCAATACCTGTATGTAAAGTCACTCTTTGTGTATTGTACTTATTCCATAGTCTCAAAGCAAACTTTGAAGATTTTATAATTTACTCGTTACTTTTGCAAGCAATCGAGCAACCAAATCAAACACATGATCTCTAAAATTTTCAAAATTTGATTACTTTCACCTTAGTACAATTCCGTGACAGACAACTAAATTTTTTGATATATAATCAATCTCTCGTTACTTTTACCAAAGTAAAATAACTCAAAGAATCGAGTACTTACTCGTTTAAGTGTCACAATCAATTTTGCAACATTGACTCACTCGATCTGCTATTGCCTCCACTGAATTCTAAAAATCCATTATTTCATCAAGTTTAAAAATTAAGATTGAGTTAAAAAGTTACAAACACTTTTTTGGCAGAAACTTGAAGTTAAAAAAAAGGCCCAACAGTGAGAAGGCCGTTTAATTTCGATATAATGATCAATCACACCACCAGTGAATTTAATTCATTTGAACTTTAAATTGTGTCCACATATTAAATATGGCAAGTGGTGTGAGCAGGCGGAGACAAAAGTGGTGCATTGGCTACTAAGCCGAGGGGTCCCATGTTCGAATTACGAAAAAAAAAACCCAAATTCAAACTTAAGTTTTTTTTCCGCTGCGCCACCCCTCGCGAACGTCTGACAAACCGAGAACTATCATGAAAGAGCTTCTCAATTGGCCGTTTGGACTCGGCATAAAATTGTAGATCCATTCGTCCCAAAAATGAACTCACACAAAACGAATGGTTGTTAGAAGCTTGGCCTACGGACCTGTTGTGCAAACAATTTTTTTTGCTTGACATTAGGACGATGAAATGCAAGGACATTCATTTTAGCCACTGAAAAATACATTTTTATAGCATCCCAAGTAACCAAGATCACACATTGCTTTCAGTTCTTCATTGCCATCGCTCTCTTCGTGACCGTAGCGCAAGCTATCCCCATCGAGCTCGGTCACTATGCTGCACCAGCGCTGCTCCATCATGCTCCAGTTCTTGCGCACGCTGTTGCTCATGAACCCGTGGTAAGTTAAAGTTTGTCGAAGAAAGAAAACCCCCGTCATCCACATTAATACGTGTCTTTCAGGCCTATCCCAAGTACTCCTTCAACTACGGCATCAAGGACCCACATACCGGTGACATCAAGTCTCAAGCCGAGGAACGTGATGGTGATGTTGTAAAGGGTCAATACTCCCTCGTCGAACCAGACGGTTCAGTGCGTACCGTCGACTACACCGCTGATGACCACAACGGTTTCAATGCCGTCGTCCATAAGTCCGCCCCAACCAAGGTCGCTGTACCAGTGCTCGCCCATGCCCCAGTGCTCGCCCATGCCCCAGTGCTGTCCCATGGTCCACTGCTCGCTCACGCCCCAGCTTCTTTGTTGCACCACTACCGTTAAGGAATCACCGATCGACCTGTATAATGTATTCGCTAACTTTCATGTGTGAGGATATCTAACCAAGCAGCCACAAACTCTCATTCACTTAGCCGTTCATTGACCATTGTAGATTGTATTCGCCTTTTGATATATTTGTTTTATCATTTTCTTCTTCGTGTTTAGTGATGTAAGTAACGAATTTTCTCTGTTTCTTCGCTTTACTCTATTCTTCTCCCTTTATGTCATAATAACTTTAACATTATGCGTGCGCAATACTCTTATTACCACTGTTGTTTATAGTTCTTCTTCGCCTTCATTTCTCGTCTTTGTTGTGTTATATTTATGCCTCGTTGACATCAATGCGACAGATCGAGAGGGAAAGTCTAGGAGAAAATATCACCCGTCAAACCAGTATTAGATATTTTTTTCCTTCTCCTTCTTTCTCCACTTGCGTCTATAGCATCACCACCGATCGGACGAGAATAGAAAATGAAATTCATTCACAATCACTTGACAGCTGTCACTTTTACTTTCATTTCTACTCAAGTGTCAGAGCACAGACAGTCTTATTTTCTTTGCCAACAAGCTGGCTTGATTCTATTCCATTGCGGAGCTTGTGATAGTTTTTTTTTTTTTTTTGAAATGAATTCTTTGTGCAACCGTGCCGGTCATTGTGCATTAAATAAAAAAAAAAGAATAAATATGAAAAAAAAAGTTTGAGAAAATTGTACTAGAACTAGAAATAGCAGATTTTCTTGGAATTTTTTTTTAAGTCTTCGAATTTAACAATTTTGCTCTATAAACAATTAACCGATTGTCGATTTATTTTTTGCTAACAGTGTTGTTTCAAATTGTTGACATTTGTTGATTGTTTTGGGCGATTTTGTATGTCTCAGCTAATTTGCAAAGAAATTTATTGTATTTGTTTTTTTGTTTACTTAATTTGTTTGTGTTTATTGTAGTGGAATGCATTTGTGTTGTTTTTTGTGTAAAACATTTTCTATCATATATTTCGTTCTCTTGTATTTGCATAAACAGCTTTTGTCTATGATTTCATGTAATTTCATTTCATTACTATTAAATAATATTGTATTATATACATATTCCTTATTTTATACATATTATAAATATTTTTATACTTTTTATTGTTGTATACATTTGGTGAGGCTATCTAATGTTAGGCCCGACTGTATGCCCGGTTGTGGTAGACAGATGCCTTTAATGTATTTGACAAAATGTATGCGATTTTCTTGTATTGTAAATAAATGACTAAAAAAAAAGTTAAATGAATAAAAAAAAAAATATTGAAAATAAAATTTGCACGGTTTTGATTATTTTTTACTCTGATGGGTTTTTGTCATCCTCTTAAGTTGTTGAAATGTCACTTTGGAAGAGATTTTTACTTCGTTTTACTATTCTGCTGTAATATAAAAGTAGGTGTGGCAGTTTAACTACTGTCTTAAAAATTATCCGAAGGCTTTGTATTCAAAGTAATTAACAATATTTATTTCAATAAAACATCGCAACAGAGTTTTCACTCACCCAATTGAAATGGTTGCTATGTCAATTTGTGAACTTTATAAAATGGACAAAAATGCTTTTATTATTAATACACAGCTTTTAGTATTTTTTCTGTATAATATTTTGAAACAAATTGCATTTTCTTCTGCATAGTGTACTACCCTCAAGAAACCTATCTTTTCGTAAGTCTGCACTTTACATCAGCAACGAGTTAAAACTCAACATTGTCCGAAACGGAATCATCCAGCACTCTAGAAATTTGCGGGTACATCTGAGAGCCTAGGAATCCGTTGGAGATAGTTTAAAATACTACAGCATTTGGATTATGCAATTGACATCTGTCTCCTGCCAGCGAGCTTAGCAAAATGTGTCAATGGCCGCGTTCCAATTCCCGGAATATGACTAGCGGCATGTCAAACTCCATACCAAAAATTGTCACTTCACTATTTGACATTTCGAAATTAACAGCGCCAACTTGATGGCCGATAAAAGAGTGGTGTAGTGATTAAACGGTTTGGCATGCGTCGTTCGTGGTCCGACACAATTTTCACTAAACAACTTCGCCCAAATTCTAAACGTGTCATAAACTAATATTTAATTCCTTCGGCTTGACCGATTTTCACGATTCTTTTTCTGTTTTATTCGTGTTGCTGGGATTCAGGGTTAGGCCGAAAGAACATTTTTTCGACCCACTGTTGCGGACAAGTCTGAGTTATGCCGGGTCCAGCTAGTGTTTAATAAAACTGACATGAGTTCAAAAACGAATCTTCGGTCGAAGTCTATCGTAAAAATTATTGCGTCTATGATATGATTAAATTATCGTAAACAAATCTATTCAGTGGAATAAAACTTCGGTCCTCAATTGTTGCAAATAATTTCAGTGGGTATGCGAACAAAATACAACTTTTCTTAAAAAGGGTTCCTGTCTACGAATGTTCTGACGATTTTATTATATTTACAACTAGCTGAACTCCCGCCGGCTTCGCCAGGCAAATAAAAAACCTTTTTCCAATAATTTATAAAAAAAAAAATTAAAACATTTATTGCAATGCTTTTACATAAACAACATTCTTGGTTCTTTTTTATCCATCGCTTGTATAAACAAATAGTGCAGATGTTGAGATGTAGAGTTGGCCATGCGAGAAAACTGTTTTTTCCTAATTTATACCCCACGTTTGAAAAGATTATCCTTGCGCCTTATTAAAGGTAACGGTGAATGCAAGGCGAATAGGGAATTGGCGCTTAAATTTGAATGGGACATCAGTTGGGATAATTGGTATGCGAGGAATCAAAACTTCTTGAAAATATTAATACCACAAAGTCCATACATTTATGCGCCTATTATCGTTAGTAATGAGTCGAACAAAAAATCCTGCGAATGCGACTTATTTGTATTATGGTTAGCGAATTGAACAAAATTCATTCGCCTGAACTGTCAGACCGCTGGCGAATATAAGGCCGCCTTATTGCAATTTGCCTTAAACTTCAAATTTTTGGCGAACAAAACTATTTGGTGAAACCAAAAGCGAATGGAAAATATGAGCTAGGGAAATGAATGAAAATTGTATAAAACCCGTTCTATTCGTGTAGAAATATATAATAATGAAAATCGCCTTTTATAGTTTCAAAAGAAGCAATTCCAGCCAAATCCAGAAGCTGGTTGAGCTCTTGGAACAAAACCCAGATATAGCCAAGGGGTTGGTATAATTAGAAGCTTCACAAAAATCCAACAAAGAATATTGGGATAATTTCGCTGTTGAAAATAAGAAGGGTGGCTCGACATTTTTTTTCTTCAAGTTGAGTTTTCGGGCACTACTCAAAAGTTGCATTTATATGTCATGATGTCAGGTAAATTAAACATTTATAAACAAATTGTGATCTTCTACTGCCCCAAGGTCACAGAAACTTCTCATGAAACCTGTAAAAAAAATATTTTCGCCCACAAAAATTTTTTTTTAAGTCCAGTGGTATTAATTTTTATTATTAATGATAATTAAAAAAATTTAAAGCAAAAAACAATAGAATATTTCGAATGGAAAGTTAAACAAGAATTAACGAATGCAAAAGTCAAAGGTTAAAAAAATAATTACAAAATTATGACCTGACCCTCTTGCCCCCCTTTTGAGGGCGCCTTTGGTTAAGCCTTTTGATTTTTAAATAATATTTTATGTTTAATTTTTGAAACATAAGCCATTTTTTAACGATTTTAAACATTTTTTTTTAAAGATTCGTCATATTTCGAAAATGGTGTAGGTCCTTGGGGCAGTATTAAAAATTGGAATTTAAAGAAAATATTTTGGATTCCTATTGAGAGACTCCTATGACATATTTCGTATACCGCCCGAACACGATCAAACAAAAAAAAATTTTTTCATGCAATTTTTTTCTCAACCGAGCCACCCTGTGCAGTCCAACTTTATAATAGGAAGGATTGAAGAAGTGCGCATAGACATGAATTTGTCGTTTATTTGGTTCAATACATGCATGAATGCTTCTTTGGTTAAACGAAAGTTGGACACAAATCTAAAAAAAATCACTGAATTACTTCGAAAATTAAAGTGCATAATGTATTTAGGTAGATACAGATGGTTTGGAAGTTCTATAATCTAGAGGATTGGAATTGTCCCTTCTACTTCGTCTCAATCTATTCATATCAAATGCAACACTCGCCGACCATAATCGACAACTAACTCGATTTACGCGAATAATTCAACTCTCAAAAGAAGTTCCGAATTCTCTTAAGAATGTCGGAGAAAAAGCCAAATTTTTTCAGAGAAGCTTTTCAATCCGCATCCCAACTTCCCGAGGACTTATTTGAAATTGAATTAAGAGCTCAAAGAACTTCATGAAAATAAACAACAAGTTGCAATCCAGAAACCTCTTCGACTGAAGCCTATTTAAGAGTTTCTATACTGATTCCTTGCATAGATTTATGGTCAACGAAGACGTCATATTTTCAAGCTCTTCTCCCAAGTTTTGCTGCAGTTGAGCGCGCAAGATAATGCAATTTCGTTGCCAGCTGTGAAAGCTGAGTACATTCTTTGGTGCGAAAAAATATCGTCAAGTGATCCTTCTACCGAAGTTTTGAAATGTAGAATTATAAACTTCTTGCTTACGGTTTTGGCCACGCTTCCAGTGACCACAGCTAGTGTTGTAAGAACCTTTTCAACTATGAAAAGGATTAAAACGTGTCCCGAAGCGTTATGGGGAATGCAAGATTAAGCTCACTTGCTATGATATCTGATCATTTGGATATTCAAAAAAAATAATCTTCTGCTTTGTGTAAAAATAGTTTAAGTATGTTCGTTTAAGTATATACGATTAAAAAACTAATAAAAATCTATGAATAGGAATATTTACCTATAGTTTTTTGTTTAAAGAATTCTTCGTAAGATTTGGAAGCTTTTTTTGATTTTAATTCTTTTTTTGGCCTATCAATTGATCACCGTAATTATCGACATTTAAAAAAAATCAACTAAATTGGTTGAAAATTACGGGCGAGAGAGGGAAACATACACATTTTGCCACTTTGTTTTATATGTATAGAGAAGAGATAACAATTGCTTCCCACCAACCTACAATTAAATAAGTACTTAACTTTTTTTAACCTATCCTTAAACAGATTTGAGATTTTCTATTCGTCTGAGTGGATAAGTCTGGAGGATTATTAAAACTGAATTAGTAATTGAACTTCAAGCATTTTTGATGGCACTACTTTAATTTGTTGAAGGTTCTTGTCATTTTAAAATTTTTAGTTTTTGCATTCATTTTTAAAGGTGCGAATAGGAAGTATTGATGCCTATGTCAACTACAATGCTCAATCTAACTTACTTGCAGAGAGGGGGGCTGTACGACTTACTAAGGACTTTCGTTGAACTTGACATATTTGGCGATTGTGACGAGGTCGATAAAACGAACGTTATTTTGTGTTCGCAAATTAATTAGGAACCTATACTACAGTCGATAGTTGGTGTTGTCAATTTTTGCATGTTTCACCTACCCCACTCAAGTAGACCGCACTAATCACTTTTAAGAACTTTTTGTGATAATTGCTCCTAATTCATAATTGCTCCTTGCCTTTATAATTGTTCACTACAACGCTCATTGTTCACCCCCGATGTACACTAACTCGCACCAAACTACTGAAAATAGGTAGCCTCTGTAAAATAATCACGTAGCTGGTTTAATTGGCAATACATGCTCCCATCGTCAATTGCCAAATCTTTTCAGAAGGCGGACCAGGTAAATCTTATCTGCACGTTACACCATTCTCCGCAAGTATTCTCAGACTTTGTTTAGAATTTGTTGAGTTAAGACGTGAATACTGTGGCAGATCCCGTCAATAATGATATTTCAATTCTTGATTGTAAGTTCGAAAGAGTTTAGTCCAGAGTTCAGTGACTTTTGTCTAAGTTTTGGAGAAACAATCAACCGCAGAAGTATATTAGTATTCAAAACACGTGGGTGTATATAAACTGTTCTCAGAATGGAGTGAACTCGGTTTATTTTGCTTGCGTTTGAATTCTCTTTGGTTATGTCTAAGGTGTAAATAAAATTGGAAGTGAAAGTAAAATGAAGGTGGTTCAGCTAAAATGTGAAAAAGTGGACTTTCGTTGATCCTCCTGCAAAGAGCAATGAATTCTCTAAAGCAAGTAGTGTTACAAGGGTAATTTAGAGCGGTCTCCATTTTTTTGTTGGAAAGTTGTATGTATTTAGAGCTGTCTCCCACTATAGACATCTTTTGTTCCTGACAATACCCACAGCTGAGCAACTCCATATAATTGTATAAAAAGAAAACGCCATTTCCCTTGATGTCAGACTTAATTACAATTTCTCAAGAGGTTCGGATAGGACTACAACTTTATACAGCATTCTGACAAAATCAAATCAAGCGCCACTCAACATTTAAAATTCTCAACCAAGCTTCCTCTTTCCAGATATTTTTAATTGCGCCTAGTTTACTGCCAACAGCGCTGGCCAACTCACCCAAACAGAAAGTCGGCTCAGCCTCTAGTTCAACTGTACCACCGCCTAAAGAGTCATCATATTTCTACCGCGATCCCCAAGGTATGCTACTGATAATATTATTTCTAAAACCATATCTACAGTGAAGCCCTGAAATAAATATATATTCTCAGGTCCTGGAACTTATGAATTTGGTTACCACATCGAAGATGAGAAAACTGGTAACACTCAGTTTCGCGAAGAACGAAGATACACCAATGGCACTATAACAGGATCGTATGGCTATCTTCGTCCTGATGGTAAAATAACAGTTACAAATTATGTGGCCGATGAAAGGGGGTATAGGACCACAAGCAAGATGACGAAGAAACCAGTTTCGTCAACCACGGAATCAACGACCACAGTGACAGCCGCAGATGTGACAGGATTGAACTTAACCGCTGGAACTCTACCACCGCAACTAGTTGAGGACGTTATGAATAAATACGAAATAGATCTCAGCCCGAATGCCAGTCCCAGTGACATTCTTCATCCCAATATTTCGGACATCATTGAGGGCAAGGTGCCCCTAAAATCAGACAATAAAACTTCTAAGCTTGGATTTGAGGTGGTGCACAACTTTATACCGAATGATTTTCCCATTGTGCCATTTGAGTTGCCACAGAAGACAGTTGATGATTGAATGTGAAATTTTAGATCGTGGTTGTTAAAAAAATTAAAGAAAGTAAAAAAATGAAGCGAGGTGTTATGCTGTGTTTCTATATAACCTTTTCACATCGTACAATAAAAACAAAGACTCTGAGAAGCGTTCATTTAAAAAACCAAACTTAATTTTAATTGACGTTTAAATCAGATGTCAAACTGGAAATTAGTCTGTAAACTAAACATGTCAGAACTGGCTGACAGTTGTCCTTTTAGCAGTTTCGCAAAGTGTTCAAAGGGTATGTTTAGTTTATCAAATTTAAGTTTGCAGGTAGGACTTGAGAAAGTCTCGTCGACAACTAATATAAACAAGAGTTTTCGAAAACTGAAAAATGCATTTGAAGGCCAGGTTTCGATGATATTTATTCTCATGCTTTCAGTGGCTTATTTTAAACTGCTGTTTTAGATCTACTTACGATCCCAATCCAATCGCTCTGTAGTTTAAGTGTTCGTGTCTTTTTTATTTAACTAGGTAGCTTCTTTAGATATGTTTTTCCGAGCATTTTCTAAAGTTCTTACAGCCGTTTCCGTGGTAGTTTTTTTTAAGTTTTATAAATGTGTTTTTTTCTGAGTATTTCTCGACACCTTTGCGTTCTTTCAAAAGCGTTTTTCCGAGTATTTCGATGAGCGTTTTCTGGCATTTCCACTATTTTTTCTTGGGATTTTAAGGTTTTAAGGTTTTTTGAGGCGTCTTTTTTAGCCATTTTTCTGGTCATTTTTGATCATTTTGTCGAACGTTTCATGAGAAGTTTAAACAAGCGTACAGGTGGCGTTTTTCGAAATATTTTCCGAGACCTTTTAGGTGGTGTTCGGGTTGCTTTTTTAGGCGGTTTTAAGAGCGGTTCTTGGAGCTCTTTCAAAACGATTCTTGCGGCGTTTTTTAAAGCTTATTTTGCTGTATTTTGCATCGCCTTGGAAAAGATTTTTGGGTCGTTTTCGAGACCTTTTCCGCACGTTTCTTTAAGTTTTTTTCGATATGTTCTTGAGACTCTTTTCGAGACGTTTATGGTGCTTTGCTGGTTAATTTTTGAGATATTTTTCAGAGCGTTTAGTCGACCATTTTCGAAATGGGTTTCGGGAGTTTTTCAACCTTTCATGAATTGTTTAACAAAGGTGTTTTTGAAAATGTTTCCCGATAAGATAAGATAAGTTTTTTGGTATTTTGTGACATTTTTAAAACTGTTTTTTGGAGCTATTTCAAAACGTTTCTCGGGTCGTTTCCAAGTCATTTTTCTGCACCTTTTTGAAGAGTTTTCCAAATGATTTTTTTGGGCTACTTTATCGCTATCCAGTGGGGTTACTTACAACCACCAACACTTTTTTTCATCGAATCTAACAACCATTTCCTATTGTTATAAGAAACGTCTGAAACACACCATTAGTCAAACTGAAGAAAGCGTATCTGTCCGGTGATACGGCCAGACACAAAATCTCTTGCACAGTGAAATTAACAGTTCACCCGAATCCAAAGAAACTCTCAATGTCCCACCATCATCCTCAAATGGCCGGTCGTTACGCAGTAATACTCTTTCCAGCCAAGAAGTGTATACGGATGCTATGCAGCCACCACCTCACATCCAGTTGTTTGCACCTAATTTGCATCCTCTTCAAGTCCACAAAGTAATTGCACTAGGATTGCACACATGTGCGGATGTATGCAAATCCATATTATGGGGAAAACCCCCAGCAATACTCGTAAATCGTTATTCAGATCGACAGCAAGAAGAAGACTCACTCTCAGTCGGGGCCACTCTTGATTACCATAAGGCATCTGAATAATGCGGATCGCTGAGTTTCTTGTTTTTGTTTCCGTTTTGGTTATTTCAAGTATTTCATACCAACACCTCGTGTATTACCATACGTAACATGATCTCTGAACGCATGCATAAGGAAGAAGAAAAGTCGCGTTTAAAGTTTTTCCGACAACCAGCACGACGACGGGTACGCCCAGGTATTAACATTCGCATTGCGGTCGATTTCATTTGGCCGACTGACAGATTGTGCTTGGTATGGTAGAAATTGAGACCTTATCGGGAACTAGACACATGGACTTTGGCAAGTTTTTTTGTTGTTGTCTTTTCTCAAAAACAAATGTAAGTGTCACACGTGACCGGAATGAAAGTGAGAGTGCAGCCAGCAGACATTTGTTGCCCAGTAACATTTGCCATAGGTTGTAATCCATTTTGTTTTTGTTTTTTTGTGTGGGTGATAAATTGATGGAAAAGTGACAGTTTTGGGCAGTGCTGCCAAATCTGGCGCATTTGAAAGTGTGATCTGAATTTTAGATCGGAATATGAGAGGATGGGTTTTTAGTGTTTGTATCGTTTTGATTTGTGGGTTGCAGATGATTATGTTCGAGATAATTGCTTTAATGAGTGCCAAATGAAATCAGTCGATTTTTCTACAAGAATTGTTAGAGGGAAAAATTATCGGTACGCAAGTGGACCTTCTGCAATAGCGATAGTTTTATTTACAAAATAAGAACCCTCACGAAGACCGACTTACGCCGGTTTCAAGGAACCACATCTAGTCGTTGAAAAAACAAGTAAATTTGTCGCCTTCATCTTAAATTGTTTAACCTTCCGGATCTGAACGTAGATTGACGTTTCTATTGTACCATGGTTTATTAACTGTGTTACGTATGACTTTATTTTGAAGGATTTAACATGTCGACTTGTTGATTAGCTTTGCTTCTATATAGCCTTGCTTCTTTGACTATCTTTAACACAGCGCATACAGCTGCATCACCTGCTCAACAGTTGTCCTACTTTCTGCTAGATCGATGGTGAATAGAAGATAGAAAATACAGTACAGGACCTAGTATACTGCCTTGTGGTACACCAGCTTTAATGCCAGCTTTACAGCTTTCGCAAGCCGACTTTACCGAATGCTTGGGTAATATTCAGAAATATGGCGGGGCAGAGGTTTTGCTTCTTTGAATTTTTCTCAATTTTATCAGTAATTCTACATGATTGATCATAGACTGCTTATACTTTTAAAGTACCCACTACTTTTAAGCTCACAATTTAAGTTATTAGTAACTTTTTTCAGCCAATTGATATTGTCAAAACGAAAATAGACAATTTTAGAGTTCTTCTTCAAGAGTTCTTCCCGCTTCGAGTTTCAATAAGTCAGCGAATCTGTGCGACTTAGATATGTACACTTAAGTCGGCCTTACATAAAATATATATGTTTCCTTCTCAAAAATCGAAATTAAATTTAAAGAATCCTCGAGACAAACCAGTAATAGGAGTAATAGGCTTCTATTAAGCCCTTTTCTGATCAATATCTTCTACTTTGCTTAATGATTCCGGTAAATCAAGACTCCAATCGCTCCCGCACTAAATAAAATTTCAAAGGCGTTCCGCAACCCTTTGATTTATTTAAATTATTCAAATAAAACGCGCAACACCCCCACCACCTGTAAGACAGCCGCAATCTTCGAATGCAAATTCCACACATTCCTCCTTATTAAAATACTATTATGCATTAGCAACATTATGATAATGTTATGTAATTAAGAAACGCTCTCGCATTATTACTGCTACTGGTATTCACCACGCAATTAGTCTACGAAAAAATGTATGGGAATTGAAAACAGTTTGCGTGTACAAGACGCTCCATTGAACACACGTCAGCAGAGCACAGCGCTTGGAATAGGTGCTACACATTCCCCCAAACCGCGGCACTGACTAACGATGCAGAGAAATTTCGTACACATTGGTTTTCATTTCACTGTTCGGTCTTAATATCCATTTGTGGTCACAAACCAGCCACCAGACGTTTAAACCCCAATAGCGCATATTCGCGCTGTACCAACAACGACACTAATGCACACTATCCTCGCAAATCCCTTTATTTGTTTCATCATCGCAGCCAAATGCACCACTCTTTGGCCTAGTAGCGATTCATTTTTTGTTTCCAATCTGGGTAACGAGGTACGGGTACGGTACCACTCACAGTATGGTAACGCGGTGCGATATTTCCTGATTGTCATCCATTATAAGCCAATATTGTCGACAAAAATTGTTATTCATCCATAAATTACTTTTTGACTTGTTGTTCGAAATTAATTTCCAAATTGCAGTGTCTTTACAGGGTGACGGAGTGACATAGAAGTTCTTGTTTTCGTATCGTATTTGGTTTGGGGTTTTATGTCAGTGACATAGACTGACGGCTGTCCTACGTCTCCCCCGCAAATTTTTCAACAATACCCCCTCCCTTCCGCTCTCAATTCTACTGTCTGTGAATACGTTTGAAGCAGTAAAAACAAAAATTCTAAATGGCGGGTGGCGTAATAAACTACTGACACTCAGCAACCTTCCTTCATCGTGGTATCTCTACATTTTTGTGGGAATTTCAATTTCTGAAAAACTTTCCATGCGTTAAAGGAGGAAACATAAAAATTGTGGGAATATTAATAATCTTACAGAAAAATATTCAAACTACATTTCACCATGAATATCAACGCACTAAATGTATCATAAACCGGAGATTTGCCTTTAGCAACAATTTCTAGTACCAAAAATAATCATTATAATGTTAGCAAACTGCAATTTTTATACTCAAGATTAGTTTAACGTGATCTTCTTTCCGAATAATACAAATTTTACTTAAAAAGTATGTTTTTTTTTCATAAAAAAATCGAGGGAATTTGAGTTTAGTGAAAAGGGAAAAATGAACACGCTGCGTGGGAAAAATAAAGAAGCAGTGCTAAGAACACTGACTGAGAGTTAGTGTACTTGGTGAGTTTCTGTCAGAGAGTTTAAATTCGTTGTTTTATTTCACCACGACAACATGCATTCTTTAAAATGTATAAAAGCGAATGTAATCAATATAAATAAATAATGGAATAAAGTGTTAAAAATGCATTCGGCGAAATAAAATAAGATATTTTTGTTCCTATAAATAGGAAATATTCCCGGCGAAATAATTTCCACAGAAAAATAGCAAAACAATTAAAGACAAGAATTGATGATACGAATATTAAGATCTGAAATATGATGCAGATTTCGTTGAAAAAAAAATTAAATTTATTAGAAAATTTCAAATAATTGACATAATAAACAAACTTAAGGTCCACTGCGCCACCTCTCGCGAACGTCTGACAAACATCCTAGAGTTTAACTGTCATGAAAGGGCTTCTCAATTAGCCGTTTGGACCAGGCATAAAATTGTAGATCCCTTCCTTTTGTCCCAAAAATAAAAAAAACTCACACAAAAACGAATGGTTGTGTGAAGCTAGACCTAGGGTCCCTATACGGACCTCTTGCGGCAACTATTTATTTATTTATTTAATGAAATATACGTTTAAAAACAATTGCTTCAACCAAGACTATGCCTAATGCTAGTTTTAATAAAAAAAAATAATAGAAATTTAATTTATTTTCTCTAAATGTACGAGAAAGAACTAAACTCAAAATGTATATCACCAAAATAGCAAATAAAAATGTTTACTGATTTGTACCCTATGTCACACATTTAAGTTTTTAAACTATACGAATTCACATCACATTCAATATGACTGCATACCAAACATTTTCCTAATATAGCAAGCGTTTTTTAGCTAAAAAAAATAGAACACAACTAAAGATTTTGTGTTAGACATTCTATGAATGAAATTAATGTCATTATTTACATGAAAAGTAAAATAAAGTTGCAAAATGATGACTGCACATTTATTATTGTTTCTTCCCACAATTTATTCTAGGACACTGACTTTTTTTCAAATTGATTTTTCTTTTGTAATTTTTTTTACACTTTTTTAAGTGACAGTAGTAAAGTTGTCAGTTTCGTTTAATGCTGGTGTTAACTGTTTAACTAAATCGATCATTAAGAAAAATGGGAGTGTGAAAGGAGAAATTGATTGCGAAAGGAAATTCCAATTTTTTTATTTCGATATAATAAAAATAATATCTATATATCTAAAATTCATTATAAAATGACTTAAAAAAATATTACTTTTCTTTCTTTTCCTATAATTTGAACATTCATTGCTATTCAATTATTTCTTATGGGTTTTGATTAATGAATTTGCGGTGTTTAGAACTGATTTTTATTGCATGGTGTCTAGCTACATAATTCCTTTCACTTGATACCAGGAAATAAGAAAATCAAAAAACTATTGAAATGAAAATCCACCTCAGGCTAACTGACATTCGGTTTAAACCGGAAGTGTTGGCTGGGTTTTTGATTAACATGGGCACAAATATTCAAACTGGGCTGCACTCAAGGTTAAATTTAGCTTCTAGGCATTGGCAATCCCTCTTTTTTGGCTGCAGCTGTCAGTCTATTTAATGCTTTATTTATGATGATTCATCTCAGCAGAGGATTGACTGATTATGCTGTCTGTGTGTGCGCATAGGCGCATACGCTGTTTGGACTTAATTAAATTTTAGACGAGCTTTGGTCGTTTTGAGCTCTTGTCTGGGGATCATTTAAGTAAAAAAAGTGTATACTTTCTTGGTGGAAATTCGAAAATAAAGAGATGGCCGGACTACATATTTGACACCGCAAGATTAGCACTATTTAAGTGCAGTAACCCATTGAGCGCAAGAACCCTTTCGCTTTCCAAAACTTAGGCTAGGAAAGGACTCGAAATCTTGAGTATTTTTGACATAAATGGAGGTCCGTCTAAAATATTCTCATAACTAATGGGACAGCATACAGAGACCAGCAGGTTGACTGAATGGAATTTGCAACTTTTAGAAAGCACTTCAATGCGGAACTCTTCAAGGAACCCAAACGGATTTCAAGAGCACCATAGACAACCATCTCTATGCGGTAACAAAAAAAAATCTAATTCACTTTCCGAATATATCGGATATAATTGCCACCTAACCGACACTCAGCCTAAGGCCCGATACTCTCATATGCCTTTCTCAAAAAGAACCCAAAAAGCGTGTGCAGAAGCTATAAACGTTCACTCAATCTGCTACCCTGTACTTAAGCTAAAACCAAAAAAAAAAAGTGCTAATCATAATGATCAATTGTGTGCATTATGCAACCGCATACACGGACTTAATAGTTTTGTTGTCTTGCAACTGACCAGTTGTCGGTTCGTGGGTCGTTAAGTCGGCGATCTACTTTTATCCCATAGCGCGCGAGCGCAACTGGTATGTGGACGAGTATTTCGGGCATCTCATCAATTTGGCACACAACACCAGCAATCACTCAATCAAGCCCGGTACATGCCTCAAGCACTGAGAGTGCAGCAGGTGTTGACTGAAATTATCGCCGGTGATTGGCAGTAGCTGCGGCTGCCATCATGTTGAGTGTGTATGTAAATATTAATTGCCAGCATTTAATTCCCTATCCATCGAATTGAACTTACATAACCTAAGCGCTGTCGTTTTGGTATCAGAATGACAGTGCCTGTGCTAAGAATTATGGCTGATTGCTTCGCCTGACCGATGGTATATTGTGGTGAAAATGTGTTCCAACTGGGCGAACTGAGTTATGTCGGACGGCAGGTATTTCCTTGAATGCGCTGCGGTATGTGTCTGGATATGGATTTCGTGTACTTCTTCGCGCGCTCTGGTGGTCGTGCAATTGGCGCTGCTGTCAGTTGTAATATTCGCAATTATTTTAATTCTATCAGGTGATTATTATGTGGTTTGCTTGTTTTGCAAATGATCATTAAATAGATTTTAATAATGTATATGAATATGAGGGGAAAATGACAGTTGGGCTTCGCAGTCCCCTGCCGGGTTAAATTGCAACATTTAGTATCCAATGCTTTGTGTGATTTAGGCCTGGAATTAAGCTATCGAATTGATCACAGGGAATATTCAAACCAACCAATGGTTCATTATTAAGACCTATGACTCTTGGTGATAGATTTTTGGTTAATAAATAAAATAAATAGAAATAGTTCACGAACCAAGTCGTATGAGACCCTAGGCACAGCTTTTCATAATTATTTGTTATATGTAAGTGTTTGATTCTGGGACGAATGAAAGGGTCTACACTTTTATTGAAAATATTCCTCAGAAGAGCTATACTTTTGAAAAATTTTTGAGAGACGTTTGTGAGAGGTGGCGTAATGGAAAAACCCTTAGATGAGACCACCGTTTAGCACACAAACTGTATAGTTTAAAAATGCAAGTAAATATTTTGTAGCAATGTTTGGGCGATTTGGTTTAGGTTTTTGCCCATAATGGTTCCCTGGGGATGGCGATGGTCCCGTCTTGGTGTCTGGTCTTTTGTGACGATCTCACAACCCCACTCAACCTAACCTAACCTAACCTTACCTATTCCCAACATGGTTTGACAATCTTCGGTCGGCTGAAAACAATATGGGCACAGTCTGCAAGCATTCTACAGACACGCGGTTTGACTGACAAGAGGAAGGGCCTCAAATCAGCTTGAGTCGCGTGCATACACAATAATCCGACAATAAAAATATGAGGAGTCAAAAGGCAAATGAGGGGAATCGTAAAATCAGATTCGAAGCAAGTTCAATGTTACTTCAGCTCAAGAAAGGAGAGATAAAGGTTTTACCTCATTCAGGCAATGAGAATTGACTATGTGAATTTTGGTCTTGCCGACTCTCTAGAAAAAACGCTACACATATTCAGCGAAAGCCCTGTGAGGCGAAATCCTGTATACTTCATATGGAAATAGCGTTTCTGAGCCCGGAAATATTGATAGCACACGAAATGCAGACAAGCAATGAGGTTCATAAAGAGCTAAAATATCTCCTTGTGTTAAAGAAATAAAGACATGAAAAATCTCGATATCAAAAATTGGCCCCATCCATAATATTGTTAAGAACTTGTGGGTGATGGTTTTCTTTTATTAGGATTTAATTAAAAGGCAAAGGTACGATTTTAATGAGCAGAAGATTAAAAGGTAAATTTGTCCACTTGCCAACTGTCAGTCTCCACAAAATGTCAAGTGCTGTCAAAAAGCATACGGTAAATGGTATTCTGATCTCGAACTTCGCGTTCAGGAGTGTAGATAACTCGTAACAATATTACAGCTCCACCGATCTGCTGGTATTGGCACTGATATCCTTATACTTTGTTTAAACCTACAATTTTCGAATTCAAGACACAGTTTGCATCCAGGAGTTGTACCTGCTCCGATTGCGTGACAGTACCTCTCTTGAGATCGTTTAGCATCTCCATCAATGCAACTCTTCAAGTAGCCCACAAAAGTTATTCGGCGATATTAGATTGCAAGACTCTTGATTTCGAATTAAAATAAAAAAAGTGTAGGACCTCAAGTCTAGCCTCTAAGCCTTCATTACCTCACGGATATACTGCTAAATTTTATCTGATAATGGGTGTGAAAGTTTCTTTTGGGGGCTAACTAACAAATTATTCAAGCCTTAATAAAAAGAAAAATCGGAACTTGAGAAGGTTGCTATCATTGTCATCAGATGCATCTTATTTAGATATAGATATAATTTATTTCTATAAATTCAATAAAAAATACAAGTTACGAAGAACAATTTTTATAATTGCCTTAAGTATAGAATTTAAGAAAAATAGATACATCCTGTATTTTGTGCATTGAGTACAAAAAATAGCGTTGAATGTCACTTCAAAGAACTTATACAAATTTCAAAAATTTAGTTTTGGGTGGGACCCTATAAAACATTTAGCAAAAGGATATAATAGAAAAAAAATTAGCACAAACGGAATAAAAAAAAATGGAGCAAGAACTTTAAAACTCAACTAGAATAAAAGAAGCAGATTATTTTAAAGAAATTCAAGCATAAGTTCAAAAAATAATAAATACATACATAATTCGTTAGAACTAAAATTTAAACCAAAGTGTCTGAAAGTATGGATTCTAAATTAACAAAGTTGAAATTGAAAAGCCAGCATTTTACATGGCTTAACAGCATTCCAGGCGTTGATAACATCCTTATTGACTGAGGAGGTTGATTAAAAAAGCGGTATGAAGAAACAGAATAAAAATTATTATATGCGGTAATACGAAAACTTGGAACAGATACCATATTTAAAAAGTTTCTACATAGATTGTAGTTTGAAATTAACCGATAATTACGATTCCCACTTCATAAAAAAAAAACGTTTCAAAACCTTAAAACAGCACAAATGACGAACTGGAAGAATTTTCTGTTCACAGAACAAAGGAAAACTAGGATGTCTGCTTTGTTTGCGGCATATTTTCCGTAACATACATTTCTGCTGAATTAGTAATGGTTGAATTTTGTTTAAATAAACACCTCCCCAACATGCAATACCATATAATTGTTTTTAGGAGCATGGGGGAGCAAATTTGTTGCACGTAATAGAAATGTCTAAGTGTGTAGCGAAAATACTTCCTCAGAGTTTCTGCGTGACTTGAGAAGCTCATTCTATCATCTATGGTAAGCCCCAGGTATTTAAATTCGCCAACTCTTTCAATTGGGAAGCAGTTATCACTACAATTTACATTATCATAAAAAGAAGAACTAGATCTGCAGTAGCAATTTGAAAGTTTATATTTTAAGCATTCCGGTGCGTTATATGAAACATTTGCTTCCAAACTGTTCAAGGATGATAAACTGCAAAACATGACTTTAGTTTTTTAGCTTAGAACCAGATTATGTTCAGCAAACCAGATGCTTAACAAATTTAGATCCCAATCAAAATATATATTACATATTAGTGAAATAGATAGATAGATTTTATTTATTTAGTTTGAGCTATTTTGACAAAATTTGGTACATTTGTTCTTAAAAGGTAAATAACTAGTTAATAACTTAATTATAGCTTAATTTAATATAAGAAACTAACATTCTTTTAAACGTTTTAATATTGCGTTCAATCTTTAATTCATTAAATAATTTCAATCCATTATATAATAAAATATTCTGAGCTATTCTTCATTTTGAATACAAATAAAAGTACATTCATTAATATTCTTTGGTTTATTGTTAGCCATTTTAAAGTGTCAATCATTAGCCTGATGGGAGTTAATATATTGCACATTAAAATACATCTCATTCCCCTATTTTGCAGTTTTTTTAATCTTTCTTTAAATTGATTTTGACTTAGGAATACAATTGTTGAGCAATATTCGAAATGCGGTTTTATCATGACATTATAAATCTTTAACGAAGTATTTATTGATAATTTTTGCCTTATTCGTTTAAAAAATCCAATTTTTTGAGCAATTTTTCTACAGGTTTCGCTTAAATGCTTATCAAATTTTAACTGTTTATCAATTATCACACCTAAGTATTTAATTTAATTTACTTGCTCTAATATAACATTATCAATACAAATTTGTTTATTTGATTCTGCATTTATGATCATAGCTTTAGTTTTATTAGCATTAAGTTTTAATTTATTCATTTTTAAATAATTTGTTATATTTTCTAAATCGGAATTAATTTGATCAATGTATTCATCTACCGAAAAACCAGATACAAAAATAAGTGCATCGTCAGCAAACAGCCTGATTTCAGAGAACTGAAGAACCCTTCCTATATCATTAATATATATAAGAAACAGTAACGTTCCAGGAACTGCCCCTTGAGGAACTCCTAGTTCTACTGTCAACGACTCTGAGATATGCTCTGCAACTCGCGTTCTTTGTTGTCTATTTGTCAAGTAACTTGCAAAACAGTTCAGCTCAACTCCTTCTATTCCATTGTTCTTCAATTTACCAATGAGGATTGGTCTGGATATAGTTTCAAACGCCCTCTGCAGGTCCAAAAATATTTCCACTATTACCTTTTTATCATGCACGTCCGTTTTCCATTGTGTTACCACAAGATTTAAGAGCGACTCGCAACTGTGCTGTCGTCTGAAACCAGACTGATATTCCGATAGTAGATTATTGGTTTCAATATATCTGGTAAATTGTTTAAAAACCAATTTTTCGAAAATTTTGCTTTCGGTCATTAACATATTCACTGGGCGAAATTCTACCGGTTTATCAGTATTTTTTACCTTTTCGATAGGCACCACTGTAGCTTCTTTCCAGTAGTCAGGAAAAATTCCAGAACGAAGTGATTCACTAATGATCTGAAGAAAGACTGGCCCAACATTAACAGCATTTTAACTGACAAAAGGTTGAAATCTTTTTTATTATTCATACTCTTCATCGTTTCTTTTAGCTCGTTGATTTCTATTAACTCAAATCGAAAATTGCACTCGTTAATATTTTCTATTCGTTTGGCATAGGGTTTAAATGGAATATTATTGCTAATTTCGTTTACACTTGTATTGAAAAATTTGTTTAGCGTATTTCCAATAACTTTTTTATTTGTTATAATTTTCCCGTTATGACAATTTTTTTTTATTTCACTTTTTTCTTCTCTTAACACAAGGGATTTTATTGTTCTCCACATTACTTTTTGATTGCTAGCTCCATCAACCTTTTTTTGCAATATAATTATTTTTTGCTAATGTTAATTCTTGCGTATATTTATTTCGTGTGTTTTTGTACTTATTCCAGGCATCTCTAGTGTTCGCCCAAATAGCAATCCGATAATATTGAATTTTGCTTCTTTTCAAGTTGGATAAGTATTGATTGAACCAACCACTGCACTCATTATTGCCCCTGCTTATTCTCCTGGATACCATCTTCTGCACCGCCTTGTTCAGCGAATGATAGAAGCTTTTTGCCCGTTCGTTCAAATTACTAATACCATTTGTCATATGGAGTCCATTATATGGGAGTTCATTATAAAAGGTTTCTTTATTAAATACTATAGAAGTATATGCTTTCTGACGTTTATCATGATTTATTAACCTCATTTTAATTTTAATTTCAAGAGACTCGTGGTCACTTATTTTAAAATCCGTTTTGACTTTAGCGCTAATATCCATAATGTTTGTCACCACGTAATCAATTAATGTCGATGAAACATCTGTGATTCTTGTTGGTTCACTCACAATTTGTTGAAATGTATTGTCTATTATGGCTTCTTCAATTCTTCTCTGGTATGTGTTGCTGTCAAGCCAATCGATATTGAAATCGCCCATTATTACCACATCATCAAATAAACAGGATAAATCTTCAGCCGTATAGTCTCAGAAATATGTGTAACTTAGATTACCAAATTTTTTAACAGCAAGAACACAAAATTCTCTAATTTACAAAGGCTTTAATTTATTTAATCAACTACCTAATTTTGCTAAGAGCAGAACAAATTTAAGAACATTTAAAAATTGTATAATAAACTTTGTAAAACTTAAATTTTAATCAATTAATGTAAAATGTAACATTAATTTGTTTCTTGTCTACATCAACTCTCTGTTTGCACTTAAATTTAAAGGCTCGCCAACTGCTTTTGCAGATGATATAGGCTTTTCTTATGGCTTGAATAGTCTCTGACATAAATTGGTAGATAGATAGATCTCTTTATTTAGCATTTTTTCTTGTGCTAAATAAAGAGATCGGTGCACAAGAAAAAATGCTAAATAAAGAGATCTACCTATCTACCAATTTATGTCAGAGACTAGGTCTAAGCCATCAGAAAAGCCTATATCATCTGCAAAAGCAGTTGGCGAGCCTTTAAATTTAAGTGCAAACAGTGAGTTGATGTAGACAAGAAACAAAACTGGTCCTAAAACAGAGCCTTGGGGCACTCCCAAATTGAAGAACCTAATTTTGCTCCTTATCTGACCTATTTTCACTCCTTGCGACCTACTTATTAGGTAAGACTTAAACCAGTCAAGAATGAAGCCACGAAGTCCAGCTTTTTCTAGTTTACGCAACAAAATATTGTGGTTGACCATATCAAAGGCTTTGGTTATATCGATAAATAGCCCATATCACTTCTCCCTGTTTTCAGCAAAATCGTTGAAAAACTTATGAAAAATCGGATAGTGAGCTTCCTAGTTAAAGTAAATTCCTTAATGAGAATGAATTTGGCTTTCAGAAAGGCAAATCTACTGAAGATGCACTTCTACAATTTTGTAGTCAAATAATGTCAAGCCTAGATTCGAAAAAGTGCACGGCTGGGCCTGCAATTGCATATTTCACTAGGAGAACATTTTTTAAATAAGGGAACAACATCCGCGCATTTGAGGGCATCTGGAAAGGCCCCTCAAAAACGCAGCGATTAAAAATAAATTTGCTTTTAAACATCGCCATTTCCTTGTAGGTAGATTATAAAGACCCAAGTACCCCATATATTTCATTCTAACCGAATTTTGCAAACGACTCTATTATGTGACAGAAACTCTCAAAGGTGGATGAAAATACCCAGGGTAGGGCGCACATGGATCGACCAGGCTGAGAAAGCAAGTTTGTTCAATGCCCAGGAGCACATAGACATTAATGCAATTAAAAGGAGCAAATGGCAGCCATTCCCCCTTGCCACATAAATGTCCCCTTAATATGTAATTTCAGCCATTCACTTTTCCATCACCAAATCGCGTATGTTGGTTTTTTAGCCCCACTAACTAACTCCAACCAATCATTTCTATGACACTACATGCCCCACTGTATTACTTAACCGCACATCCATGTAGACGATTTTTCATAGTTCTCTCCATTCAGCTGTCCATAAACAGAAAGGATCGATGCAAAACTCAACATGGATAGCATACGTGTATAGCTTTGTTCACTGCACAGTGGCAGTGATATGAGCTGACACTAGGAAATTGTTATGTGATCCAAATTGCATTGACTGGACAGTGGGTACCTACATTTGTGTGGGAGTCCTCTACACGACGCGATGGGAAACTTTTCGCGCCAAGTGTGCTATGCCATAATAATTGGGTTAAGTAAGTTTGCATTTTAGACTTCTTCTCAAGCATGACAGTTTGTTTGTTGTCTTTTTTTTTATTTACCGCAGTTAAGTCAACTGTGGTAAAATCAATTGAGCATTAAGGATTGCGTGTGGCTCTGCGCTTTCTATTATAGGGCACTTAAAAGGTCTTAATAGGCATTATGTAGTCGACAGCAGCTGTTGAAATTAGTAGGTAAACCGCTAATTGGGTTTGGTAGCTTGAGACACACCAGACAGGCGTGACCAATGGATCGGCAGAAGTGGAGGCTTTTCTAATCCGCCCAAAGTGGTAGCATAGTTACGTCACACGGGAATAGAGGTGTTTACTTTGCACAGTTTGTCATGTGGGATCTTAGTTCCCGAGGCTTTATTTAAATAGAGAAAATTCATACAAGACTTAGCGCCGTACTGATAACATTTTAGGATCGACTTAAAATTTACGGAAGCTCATAATTGCGAAATTTGTATGGAAAATGTAACCCCTATTCAAAACACTAAAATTTTAAGTCGAAACTAAAAATGTTCATTGGTAAGGCTCTTCGACTCACCGCTCATGATAAAAAAACTTGCGCAGTGAAAATTGTCTACTTATTAGAAAATTATACACAGATTATGTCAAGAGGAAGACGGAGGTAGCGGCCCTTCGCAACTAATAGCAGTGGCAAGGCTATAGAGCTAATTTGGGATAACATTTGAAGACATCGCAAGACCCTTGAACAAAATAAAATTCCTGTATGGAGTTGATAACAAGCAAGTTCGCAAAAGCACTCTGAATCATAGTTAAGTATTTTCTTCACATGTAAAAAACGACCCAGTCCATCAAAACTTGCATTCTAAATAACGAACCATCACCCTATATCTTTTCCCACACACTGTAACGAACGTTCCTCCTGGGAACTGATTTCCAGTTCCATCCAACCGCCGTCACCGGACTCTCTAATGAAGTGAAAACACGACTCTCCGCAGGCAGTGGAAATTATTCGTCTATCTCCTTTGCGGACCAACGCATTGCACATGATTTAGCAACAAATGCCGAATGTAAGTCAGTCGATTCGTCGTCAAATCAGATGGGCCTTCAACCGAGAAGGAGACAAGCATGCTTAAAGGATTTATCGTTTCTTGCTAAACACAAACAAACTCAAACGCGATCGATCTGAGGCAATCGCATTGAATTACCTTCGAGCTGTTGATCTTCGTGCTGCCACTGGGCACCATTTAAAATATTCAGCTCAATCGGTAGCTTCGTCGTCGTGGTCTTAGCTTAGAAGCAGATCAATTAGGGCAATCACTGTTTGCTGTTCACATCACAAGAGATTGCTTTCACAGTTATGCATTGACCGACTGGGACTTTCGAAACGCAGTTCATTTTAAGGCTCAAGACTGCGGCTAGGGATGAGGTAATCGCAGCACATAATCCGCACAATCTGATTGATCATCGTTTCCTCAAATGCTAAACCAACACTGCCGACCAAAGAAAAAAAAAATCAAAAAATGTTACGTATACGCCATGTAGTCCAAGAGCAGCGGTTTGCTTGCAGATGCAATCGCGTTAGCTCATCGCTTTCCTCATTTTTTCCATTTCGCCGGTAATACTCGAACGATTGAGGACGAGGGAACCTCCTATTGGGGCCAACAAGAGGGATGTTCACATGCCAAAAACTATGCCTCGCAGGCACAGTGTGTGTGTGCAGTTTCACTTAATGATCGAGCAGAGAAAATGCCGCCAGGCTAATTCACCGCTAAAACTCATATGCCAACAGTCCACATCGGCTAACCTTCGTATGACACTCCTAAGTCGGTTTCAATATCCCAACCTTCGCATTGGCATACCCTTTGTACGCCTGAGTCTAGCAAAACTCGAATCAAAGCGGTTCATATAAGTCACGAATTACGCTGATATCGACTCCTAGCGTCTCATTTCGCTGATAGGTTATAGTGGCCAAGGCATAGAAAACACGATTCCCCAGCCCAGGAAAGAGAAATAGAAAATGGTTACGCATGATCTTATGGCCAGAGTCTTGACAATTTAATCAGCCTTACTCCGTGTATGGGGCGACTTGGACTGCGGCCCAATCGAGAGAAAGACACAAGCGAACCTAGTTTCATTCAATCGTACTGAACGAGAAGTTGGAAGTTGCTACACCAAGGAAGTAAGCGAAGAAAGTCTGCGTGCAGCGTTTTCTTTGTTTTTAATTAATAAGATGGAAAACTCAAGACCCGTTTAGATGGAATATATTTATTGGTAGTTGGTGTACATTTTATTAAAACCAAACAAATAAGCAACGCTAAAGGGAAACGTAAGCACGCTGGCGTGCACAGCTCTTGCAATGGAAATATTTAGTGCGTTCGGTTGATTTGTTTCACAAGTTTTATGTTATTCAAGACAGGAGTTGTTTAGATATGCAATTGGTATCTGAATCAGAAGTTTGAAGTGTCAGTGTCCTTTTAGTTGAGGGTGCTTTAGGTGGGATAATGGTTTGGAACGTTTTACAAGGAGTGGTACCGCTTGGGAATGTCGAATGTAGTACCCATGCAAGGTCCTTTAACGGGGATGGATTATAGGGCTGAATAAAAAGATATGGCAAACGGGCTAAGAAAGTAATGGTTGAACGAGGCAGCCTGAATTTGTTAAAAAAAGAAACTCCCAGCAAAATTTAAGACCTCTTCTGCTATTCTTAGTTCTGTGGTCATCTTTTAGCACAAGGCGTGTTTTGTATACTTTTTCTTAAATCTACTTCCAATATCCAATTGCACTCTGGAGGTCCTCCCGAGGTATGTTGGTTTCATTATACATCTGTCTCAGCAAAGCGAAGCTAAGTAAAATAGATGACTGGTCAAAAAAAACCATTCAAAGTGATTTGCCCCAAATCAACCTGCAAGTATGCAATCATTTGTTCAATGGTGCCCAAACTAGCTACTTTGGTTTATGTCTCGCTTATTGTTTTAGTTCAGCGTTCTCCTAGAACCCGCTAATTGAAAGTTAATGGCGCTGCGAGCAGTTTCATAGGTGTAACACGAACTCATCTAACCGAAAAGTTCTGTTGTGATGAAAGGAACTGAGGACATGCGACGTACGCGAAAGTTCTATGGATTGGCTGTTGGTGGGAGAATATAATTCACCTTTTCAAGGACGTACTGGACAACTTTTATATTCCACCTACTCGGAACAGTTTTAGGAGAATGGAGAGGACGAGGAATAGAATCGCCAGCGTGAAAGACTACCTCTTCAGAACGATGGCAGCAGCACAATCTGGACCTACGGATTTGACCCTGCTGAGATCTTGCAGCACTCCTGCGATTCAGCCAAGCATTTCTCTGCTCTGATATTTTTTATCCTGTTGGAAATGAAAGATTTCTTTCATACGACATAAATTCCGGCTGTCCTTAAGTTGCAATTTGCTTCTCAACAGTTGCAATGAGCTGAGCTCCTTAAAGGAAACACACCTAAAATGCTTGCAAGGAAGCTATTTGTGTTGTGTTTTGACCACCAGGTTTTTATTAGCCTCCTAAGTCAGAGACGATTCAAGAAATGTTTCAGTCAATAACTTATGGAGTTTGCTGTTCTTCTGCTTGGGAGATGCTGATGATGGTGGCCATAATTTTGTACTTCTCACCACATCATACGGACGCCATTGCAACTGACTTTACTAGGCAATTTCATTATCCTTAAACAAATCAGAAATATCTAAAAGCCCCCTTAACCAAAAAGTTATCCATGAAAGCCGAGAGCGTTTCATGCAAATGACCGCATTTCTGCATGAAATCGGCAACATAAAAAATGATATTAAATAGCATGGCTCGGCAGTTCAACATGACCCGCATACCACGCTTTAATTGCCACAAAAATTGCAACAATTAATATTTTGCAACCGAACTGTCGCACCGATGATCAAACATCAAACGCTCATGCATACACCATCATCCGCACATAATGTGTTACACAAACGCGCTCTCTTCATCCAGACATAACCGCCACAGTCTGGCGGAGTTGCTCGTGTTTATTTCTTCTGTGCCACAGTAAGCCCCAAACACAATTTTACTCGGACACCGCTGCAATAATAACAATAAAACAGAAATTACACTCGTTACATACCTCAGCAGCTATGGCCACTCTCCATCACCTATTTCCGTCTCCGGATAAGTGCTGACTTGTACCACCAGTCTGTGCAGCAGTTAATCCATGGCAATGGTCTTCACCACTTGCCCCCTCATCATCTGGCTTTCCCACAAATACCCAGTAACATTTGACATGCGAATGTGCTCTTCGCGGGCATTTTTCACCTACAAAGCGAACGAAAAACGTTTCCCTCGCAATTAAGATCATCCCCCTTCGGTGTGCGGTGTGTGGAAACAGTTTGGTGTCGAACTCTTACCAAACGCTGAGCAGCAGCATCTGTCTGCTGTTGTTGTTCCAATCCAATCAGCGACGGGCGCCTACCGCTACAGGTGCGAGTGGATTCATTGTGCAGTGTTTTCGCTGTCATCCGTACATAGATTAACATCGATCGCGTTAGAGAGGGGTGGGGGACGGTTGGGAGATCCATACAGCGCGCCACCACATGCAATGTGTGTGCGCCACTGTATAGCTGCACTTTGGGGGGCTTAAGCCGAACTCTTGTGTGTGCGATCGATGATGGTGTGCTGTTCGAGTTGGAAGAATCGGTCTGCATTTGAAAATGCAGATTTCGTTTTTTTTTTATTTTTTTTGTTTTGTTTTTCGCGCGCACATTCGCTTTCTTCCGAAAAAATAATATAAAAGCAACAAATTTTCGATATTCCATCATTATTCAGTTGTGGAAAGTGCTTTAGTAAAGATCAGCTCAAAAAGTGATCTCGTTTTTTTTCTTTCGTCTTTATTCGTATATTCGCTTGTAGCCTTTTGTGTGCTATCCTGTTTCCTGTTTTCCTTTTCGATATTCAAACACTTTGTGTAGTAATTTTTGTTTGCTTCGTGTACTCGTGTGTGGTTAAATAAATAAAACAAATAAAATGGCATTCAAGGTATGACGTTAAATGTGGATAAACGTATCGATAAGGACGTGAAGGACAATATAAAGGATTATGTGAATTTTGTTGTGGAATTAATAATGTTTTCGGAAAGTTTTATGTTTATTTCGCTGGAGCTGAGTGTAGTGATATATTTTTAAGGAAATATGTGGTCGTTGTTGAAATATTTTTAAGAAAAAGTACCAGTTTTGACATAATTACCGCAAATCTGTCTGTCAAATCTATAAAAAATGTAGAGCCTAATATGAACGTTTGTGGCTTCTGTCGATTTTGTCAGCAATGGGCTACATTTGCACACAAAAATGTCCTTAATGTAAACATTTGGCAACATTTTTAGTTGAAAACAAGCGAACTAACAGAACTAATAGTACGGGTCAATAAAAGGGTGACATTTCAATTTGAGTGCATCAACAAATTTGTAAATTGTCTCAAATCTTGCCCAGGTCCACCTCTAAACCTGGCGCCATTGAACGCTTAAGTCGCAACTCTCGTTAATAAGAATAACATTTGATTTATCACAAAATATGCGGCTGACTTTACCATATGTGGCTGACTTCACTCCGTAGTATAGCACACAAATGGTAACTCTTTTTTGGGACCTTTGCTCAATGAAAAGGTATGAGAAAACCACTCAAAAATGCCAAATAATAGAGCCAAATTGTTATAAATCAAATAAATTGCAATCCAGCGCGTAATTGTTAAAAATGTAATTAATTGCAATGCAAACTGACAGCTACAATCACTAACGACGACTGGTTATACTTTCGCCGCTCAAACGGCTTGTCGCAATCGAGACTTTCTTCTTTTCCAGTAATCAGCTTACTAACACCATAACTGTTTAATTGCTTATAATATATGTAGTAATGTTATTGTTCGTTGCAATGTTTTAAGAAAACAAACCACGATGATGTCAATTCAAAGCCGCAATCACAATGTTGTTGATGAAGAATACAGCGCGTAATTGGCGGTGGCTGTATTGCCCCGCGTTATGAGACTTAAACAGGGTGGTCGGAAAATATGGAGTGGATTTAAATTGTAAATTATCAACGAGTTATAATAAACACAGACGAATATTTGAAGGAACCAATTTTGACGATATTTCTGCTTTCAACAGGGCAGTATTTTGGATTACTCTTCGATGCCAAAGAAATACAAAAACATTTTATCCGTTTTTTTACTGTGCCAGTTTTTTTTTTTTTTTAAACCGAAAGTATGTAACCGTTCTGAAAAGTTTATTAATTAAGCGAATCGGACCAAGCATAAAATTGTAGGTCATTTCCTTGCGTTTATTTTTGTTTTCCTTCAATTTAAAATTTTGACGAAATTTTCTATTAATGTTTGGAAAGCCTCTAAATGGCTGGAAATTATTGACAGAAACCGTCTGGAGGTTAAATAACCCCAGTAAAAAATTTGAGCTGTTAGGTTAATTTTTCTTTAAATATATTTGATCTGCGAATATTTTTCGACGAAAAGTCAGCTTGTTTATTACCTCAGAAAAAAAAACGCCTTTTTAGTAGATACAATTACAAACCGTGACTTTAAATCAATGCATCTGTCATTCGTGCTGAATTCTTCGATGGATTTTTAAACTACATAATGAAGGTTGAAATTTCGCTTTCCCAGTGAATTTCACAATAACAATTTTTAGCCAGAAAGTGAGCGAAGAAATTTTTTTTCATTTTAATTAAATCTCATTCATATTTATAAAGTTTCCCTTTGCCGAAAATGGGCAAGTTTTTAAGCTTATACGTTTAATTTGTAGAAAATTCCGTCAATAGGTTAAATTTCAGGAAAACAACGGATTAAAAAATATTATTTAGGCGATAAATAATTCTATCTTTATCCTTTCACTAAACGTAAGGTAGTTCTTTATAATGTTCTGCTCAGCCCGAACAAAAATTGTACTCTTTTCCAAAGTTACCTGGTCTTAAGATTCAATTAACACTGTTGGGGAAACCCTGTCCTATTATGGAACAGTTTGTTTCCACAACGGGAGCGTTTTAAGGATATGTTCGAAAAGCCTTAAGGTACAATTGTGTTTGCCGGTCATTGAACCTGCGACCAATCCCGCGGTAATCTAGCACACTAACCACTGAATCAATGTCCCCTTTTCAGTTGGATCTTTACCTTTTGATGTGCGTTTAGGGCAGCGATAAGCTTGTTAAAATACCATCCATAGCGATGACCGGATTGAACGAGTTATTGACTCTGTTTTCGATGTGATTTGCCGATATTATTTGTTGTAACACTTGTTTGTGTAAAAAATCTCCCGCTCTTTCAATATCATTTCCATATTTACACACTTAGCTCGGAATACTTCTGTTAGCTGTTTCCAAAATGTATTCCCTACTTTTTATGAAAATTGCACAAATGTTTTCCTAAGGCATACGTAGAGATCTTCCAACAAGACAATTGATTATTATATAAGGTGAGTGCAGCTTGTACTCTTAACCATTCAACTGACCATGCGGAAACGAAATCCTCACCCATCTATCTATCTAATGAGTCTCTGGCAACAATACCACCAACTGACATGCACATTGTTCATATGAATTAAAAGATTATCGGTAAATAACCAGCGAATGCAGTTGAAACCACTTCAAAAATAATTAACCAACGATTTCCTGATTGTCTTTCACCCATTTCGTAACGATTTCCTTTTATCTGCCTTTCAGTATCTGATTTTCGCCTCAGCGCTGTGTCTAACTCTGGCCTATCCACTGGAACATTATTCTTCATATGATGGACATGATTTGTCCGAAGGCCTTCACGAAGAGAGCCACGATTATGGTCACCAAATCGAGCAAGAACACTCTGGATATGAGCACCATGAGGAGGAACATGCCGTCGATTACTATGTAAGTTTGAAAACTGGAGCAGTGGTTTCAAATTTAACTGAATTGGAGCTCCAGTCGGGTGACTTTTGCTTTTGGAAGCCCCCTTTTGAACCAGCTCTCTAAAAACCGATTGACTTTCCCTACTAACCTCACTTTCCCTTTTGCAGGCACCACCGAAGTACGCTTTCAAATACGGAGTCAACGACTACCATACCGGTGATGTCAAGTCCCAACACGAAACACGTGACGGCGATGTCGTTAAGGGTAAGTGGTTAAGGCGCACAGCTGTACACCCAGTGACACAATTTCTTTTTTTAGGTCAATACTCTCTCGTTGAACCAGACGGTTCAATCCGTACCGTCGACTACACAGCTGACAAGCACAACGGTTTCAACGCTGTCGTGCATAAGACCGCTCCCGTGCACTCGCACTCAGATCACTACTAAAGTGCGGCGGAGACTACTCTCGCTACTCCCCCATCACACCATGTCATAGTATTGCCTCCATCAGAAGAAAATGGTAAACGAAAATACGAACGTAGAGAATATTTATTATAAGATCGAACCAAAAAAGAAAACGCTACTACTATGCTACTCTTTCTTAATAATTTTGTAGTATTTTAAATACCCTTTTAGTAATACTCTAATACTTTCTAATACATTTAGTGGATTTTTTTTTTATTATTTACTCTGTGCCAGTACAGAACTTATGAGCCACACTGTCCACACCCCCTATGCATATTCCTCTCTTGAAAAACTCTGTGATAAGAAGACTTTGTTCATGTTCGTGCCGCGACTCATTTCACGCTCTGCCTGTACGCGCCCTCTAGAATCTCCTTTCCTCTTATTTAATGCGTATGTGTGTAAATAATCTCTATACAGGCTGTACTCATGTTAAACTATCATCTAAGTTAGGCAAACCAATCATATTTCCATATAATTTAGTCTTGGATACACTTGTATCTTTTTCTGCATCTTTACGAATTATTCATTGCATGTGTATTCTTTATTATTATTATTTCTTAACGATCCAAATAAATAAGAAATTATTATAAAAAAAAAATCAGATTTGTGTTCCGAGGTATCATTGAACTTGGACTTCTTGGCGCCGAGAGCGCACTGTGCACACGATCCAACTGAGCCAACCAATGCCAATGAAAAGTGAAACCGAAAGAAGCAGGCGAACGAGTTTTTCCCAATACTCTTGGAGTGGTTGAAAAAGCTGATGGAAATCGCAGCGGAATAGTAGCGTCGTCAATCGTAGAGACTTGTCAAATGATTTCTTGCGTTTAGCTTAGGCTGCATATGTGCTTAGGCTCTTCGCGAAACTAGCGGCAGCAGAGACCAGTTCGTGGAACCACAGGAAATTGTAGCGAAATACCACTTTCGCCGGTGCACACCGCAGTTGTTACCACTAGGTGGAGGTAATTTAGTGATAACTGCTTTTGGATGTTGGGTTGTTAGATTGTGCGGCAAGATTGCCTGTGATGTCATATTCTGTGGCGGTTAATACAGGCAATCGGTGGATTTCGCAGGATAGAATCGAGAAGGTAATTGGACGTGACGAATTGAGTGGAAAATACGGAACTGATGCTATTTGTCGATGCAGACCGGAGACATGTGAAGAAGTTATTGGTTTCCTTGTGTGGATTAAGTGCTGGTGCAAGTGGACACAATTGAACGGGGAGGAATTGTACTTTTTCACGTCGCATTTAGTCCGATTTGGAGTGGAAATGATTGCATAATGCGGACGTCCAATTAGAGTAGATTTGAAAAATCATTTCATCAAGTGTGTGCTAAACTGGAAGCCAGATGCAGCGGAGCATTGTCAATATTTACTGATGGTTTAAAAACACAAGATGGAGTCGGTGCCGGTGTCTCGCAGAAGACCTCCATGTCGACCTATCAATCAGTTACTGAAGCGTCTTTCGTACCAAAGCGACTGCAAAATAAATACCGAAAAACATTGAAATATTTCCAGAGAAAGAACGATCACCAGTCACAATAACGAAGCACGAACCTAGGGACATAATCCAGACACTAAAACAACAATAAACTCAATGGGCCTTGCTAAAATAGTCGTATTTAGTCTCCAGGCTAAATTTTACAAACTCACAACTTTCCATACAAAATTGCATATTGTGACCTAAAAATTATGAAAGGTGAAGGTTAAAGATCTTTATAAGTATAGCGAAAAGGGAAACATTTTTATCTTCGACTCTCAGTTCACAGTGGTTAAATTTTCCATACAAATTTGGCAATTGTGAGCTTCCTTAAATTTAAAGTCGGGACTAAAATTTGTTATTAGGACATTGGGACGTAATTATATTATATACATTTTGAATATCCTCAAAACCGAGACAAACTAAGCCAGTCAGCTGTCGGACTTAATAAACTAGATACATAATTGATAATGATTAATAATTCCTGGCGAATGGGGAGTTAGCTTTCTAGATTAGAAATGGTTGCGTTCAATAGCGCAAAAGCTAGAAGAAGTATCAATTGAATTAGAATAAGTGCGGTTTGAAAAGGAACAAAAAAGAAATTGTAGGAAAAACGAGCACAAGTATAGTGCCAGTATAAAGGAGGGAGAACTAAAATTTAGGCATTTTTATTTGTTTCGAGAAAAGTTTTGAGAGTTCAAAGTGCCCTCACGAAAAAAGGAGAAGAAGCGCGGACACAAAAGCACAGGTAAGTGACAGGACGTAAGAGGTAGGAAGACTGTATTAAAAAAAGGAAAGATAAGAAATGGCAATATAGTGGAGGAGTAGGAAAAATATGCAAAACGTCTTAAAGTCGTCTTTGTCCTATTGGTTATTTTTTTAATTTGAATTTACAATAATTCCCTTGGATTCGTTAAATTCGTGTGAGCAATCGGTGTTGTTCAACAAAATTTGAAAATAGTAGCCCGAAAGTCGGAAATGTTGTAAAAAGGAACGAAAACAGAGTTTTTTTGAAAAGTCGTTGACGGGGACCCTGCCCCGAGATGAAAAAAAGTGGCCAAATGACGACCGTCAGAGTGACTGAGAGTGACACCTACCAATGCAGCCTTCGTCATCTGCTTTACGTACATTTTTTTTACTGTCGATATACCATTGTTTGTGATTTGCGTTATATTTCAAAACAAAAAAAAAATAAATACAGTATACCCGGTCGACTCTATCAAATACACCCACCAACTGAACGTTTCAGTTCAGACAATATCCAAACTCGACAGACAACAAACAAAATTATAATAACAAATTCACCAGGAACAAATATCCTATTTGCTCAGCAGAATCAGGCCGATTCATCAATTGAATTTTTTCGCATTCGAATAAATTCCGGATTCCGAGTTTTTTTTGATCGTTAAAGGTATGAATCAGATAACGCTGGTAATAAAATACGGCTTCGGTCGATTTAGGGGTTGGAATCATACAAAAATGATAAAAAAAAGTACAAAAAAAAACTCCGGATCAACGAATTATTAAGACACCAGGGCCCTGAGCACGTACCTTTTCAGACGACTGTCGTCGAAACGATAGACTTCAGAAACTAGCAACCAGTGGTAAAATGACGAGCTTGAAAGCTTCATCCAGTTCATTCTATGCAAACGTAGTAAAATCTGACGATAATTACAAAAAAAGATTGGTCAGAAAATAACTTATTTTGGACATTAACTTTCAAAATCGATATTGGCCAGATGTCATACGTGATATCTGCCTCGAAGAAACCGTGATTTACTGGTGAAATTCGGACCTTATTCCGTAACTGCTATAAAAATATTTTAGCCCCCTGACAACAGATTTTGCCTTTAATTTGACTATGGCAGTATTATTTCAACGCATACATTCAGGAGGCGTAAAATCTACTAAAAGAGTAGTTGGTCGCTGAGAGCGCCTCTAATTGCCCCTGATTCTGTGCTCATTTACTCCTCTAAGTATGCTATTTTCATAACCATCGATGTGGGTTGTGGGATTCTGTGGATTGTGTATTTTAAATTTAATCATTTACCAAGCAGGTTATCAATCACACACGGAAGTAGAATTCGTCGGAATCTTGGCCGTCCAAAATAATATTACGAAAGTTCGATAAGAGATGTTTGCCCAGAGAGAAACCATAACAACCAGATCCAGGTCCACCAACCAAATCAAAATTGGAGAGAAAAGACAAGTTTTTGTTGTGTTTTATAGAGTTTTCTGTGGGATTTTTCACGGTAATAACCTTCTTTTATCACACTATTATACATTTTTATTTTCTTTGATTTTTTGCATTACGTGAATAAAACACTGTGAAGCAGCTTACTTGATAATTTATTATTAATTATTGCATTCGTTTTCTCTTTATACGGACTTTTTCTCAGTCTTCCTAAAAACTATCGCTATACGATTATTTTATTAAATATAAGGCTACAAATAAAAATTAACAAAAGAGGAGTTAAAATTAAAAAAAAAAACGTCAAAATGAGCTCGAAAAAACGCGTTAAAAATGGCGTAAAAAAACCCCTTGAAACGAGCCAAGAAACGCGCCAAGAAACGCGCCAAAAAACGCGCCAAAAAAAGCGTCAAAAAACGCGTCAAAAAATGCATCAAAAAGCGCATCAAAAAACGCATAAAAAAACGCGCCAAAAAACGCATCAAAAAACGCGCCAAAAACGCGTCAAAAAAACGATCCAAAACGCGCCAAAAAACGCGCCAAAAAACGCGCCAAAAAACGCGTCAAAAAACGCGCCAAAAAACGCGCCAAAAAAACGATCCAAAACGCTCCAAAAAACGATCCAAAACGCGTCAAAAAAGCGCCAAAAAACGCGTCAAAAAACGCGCCAAAAAACGCGTCAAAAAAGCGCCAAAAAACGCGTCAAAAAACGCGTGAACAAAAACGCGTCAAAAAACACATAAAAAAACGCATCAAAAAACGCGCCAAAAAACGCATCAAAAAACGCGCCAAAAAAACGCGTCAAAAAACGTGTCAAAAAATGCATCAAAAAGCGCATCAAAAAACGCATAAAAAAACGCGCCAAAAAACGCGTGAACAAAAACGCGTCAAAAAACACATAAAAAAACGCATCAAAAAACGCGTCAAAAAGCGCGCCTAAAAACGCGCCAAAAAACGATCCAAAACGCGTCAAAAAACGCGCAAAAAAACGCACCAAAAAAACGCGTCAAAAAACGCGCCTAAAAACGTGCCAAAAAACGATCCAAAACGCTTCAAAAAAACGCGTCAAAAAACGCGCTAAAAAACGCATCAAAAAACGCGTCAAAAAACGCATCAAAAAGCGCATTAAAAAACGCATCAAAAAACGCGCCAAAAAACGCGCCAAAAAACGCGTCAAAAAAATGCGTCAAAAAACGCGCCTAAAAACGCGCCAAAAAACGATCCAAAACGCGTCAAAAAGCGCGCCAAAAAACGCGCCTAAAAACGCATCAAAAAACGCGTGAACAAAAACGCGCCAAAAAAACGCGTCAAAAAACACATCAAAAAACGCATCAAAAAACGCATCAAAAAAAGCATAAAAAAACGGGTCAAAAAACGCGCCAATAAACGCATCAAAAAACGCGCCAAAAAACACGTCAAAAAACGCGCCAAAAAAAGCATCAAAAAAACGCGCCAAAAAATAATTGCTTCGTTCTTCACTGCTTCATTGCTTCATATCACTATCTTAGTCGATAGAAACCGCTAATATAGTATACAAAGAAGCGTTAAATTAATAAAAAAAAGTGAGCTAAATATTATAAAATTATTTTCATTGTCCAAAGAATATTAAATTATTGCCGATTAGTCCAACGAGCATGTGCGTGCAATGCCATGAAGATAAAGGCAGAGTGGGCCCAGTCTACGGAAGGTTTTTTAGAACGGGTTCAAGTCCCTCACTTGTGCAGAAGGCTCTTTCTGAAATTTTGTTCCATCAATTGTTCTGAAACCACACTTTGCACGTGCGAAGCCGGGCGGGTACAACTAGTTTAACTTAAAATTTGAACGGCTGGCAAAGCAGGCGAGGGTCCGCTCATATGTTTTTTTTAAGGCGAAGGTTTTTTTTTTTTTAAATTAGCTGCAGCTTCACCTACAAGTTTAAAGTTCGTAATGGCTTAAACCTTATTGGCGAAGTTGTTAATTATACACGCGCTTTTTTCATGAGTCTGATTCAATGTCAAACTATTGTCGAGCTGTCGATTAAGTGAAGTGATGGTTCTTTGGCTGAGCTTTACCTATTTGATAAAAAGCCAAGCTACAGTCTTAACTGTCCATTGGGTCTGTTTTATTACTTTTACTTTGAATAGGTAATTTCCCGACTTTCCGGTGCGTTCATCTTGCAAAGTTGGATATGTGATCCTGACATTTCATTCCCGAATTTACTGCGTCTTCAAGAAGAGCATGGACTCCGGATGATGTACTTTTACAAGAAAACATTTAAAGTTGTAATGAAAGTGCAATGGAAGTGCAATGCAAGTCTTCGCTGACTTGCAAAGAGGCTAACCCACCCAAACGAGCTCCAATACAGTTTCTAACTATGGGAACCCTAACTTCCCACTTACCGATTCAATTTCATATCTAACGATGACAATCTATCAGTGGCAAATGTTTATTCACAATTATTCTCCGCCACCCCTCACATCTAAATGCTAGCACTTTCCCAGCGGCTTCTACTGGAATTAACATTTCACAATATTTTTCCGTTTTCTGCGATCGATATTGAAATCAAAGATCAACACAACAAATTCTGATTCATAAAGCTGTTCCACCACCGGCCACACCACCGAAACATATCGCACTCTCGGCCGCACTACTGGACCACGTCATTAAGTCCGTGCTGGCGCACATATATACTGGCTCTGACAAATGTGATCTTGTGATCGTTCAAGTTCCCACAATTAACAACAATAAAAGCTATACCGGCCACGCCATGCACTCATACAAGTGGTCGCATTAATAACCTCCACGATAGCTGACTTATTCAGCGATTCTGTAAATCGGACACATGTACGCCCATTTAGAATGCACATCGTCACTGCCGCGGCATTGCCACCGCGGTATCTGCATCTGTATCTGCGTGGCGTATTCAATCTATTTTCGTATTTATTTGCCCGCCTGTGAGATTGGCATCACCTCAATAAAGTTCTCAACAGATAATTGGATAGGTCCGACGACCAAGACGAGGGTGCACGATAGCAGGCACCTACAGCTGGCGGCAGCGTGCACATGAATCATGAAGCGGTGCCAAATCTATTCCGTAATCGTCGTTGATGGCGAATTGTGGTGGCCCATTAGCGCAGAGGGAGAATTGTCTTGAGTCAGAGGATTGGTCCAACTGTTGGCACTGAGGCTGCAACAATTTGTCGGCGGATGCCAAGAACTGCAAGCGGAACTAGGGTTTCGTTTCTGAATTCAGTTCAGACTGGGGGCTGCGTGACCACCGCACCTATTCCTGCAGCGATACGTTCAAGGTTAACACTGTACGGAGGCTTTTATAAATCATTGCACGAACAATGGCATGAATATCGGTTGTGCCTTGTGTATAAAAATTATTTTTCGGAGTCGAAATTTTAAGTTTTTATTTGATTTTTGTTTGGGTCTTGGGCGGGCTTGCGTGGTATTACTCTGCTGAGCTGTTGACTGACAGAGGGCGACTCGTGCTATTGTTCGTGCTTACCACAATCTCGCACATTGTTCCAGATACACAAAGGAAAAGTGTAATTCCTCGGTTGGGCGTATGACCTTTGATTCAGACGAACAACCATTTGAATTCGCTCCGGTCGATAAAATGCATTTTTCACTCGTTAAGAGCGAGGGGACGCACAGATTAATCGAAGCTGGTGGTGGGACGAGGCGGTAATTCCGTGTTTCGCAAAGGGCCCTGGCTGTATGGGTGTAGCACTTGTATTTTTTTTTTTCTTTTGGTTAATTAGACAAAGTCCGGACTGTGGTAAATTGATTTTGGGCTTTGCTGAGAGGCATAGGCCAACATTTGGCACATGAAGGAAAACAATTGAAACCGAGTCGAAGGTGTGTTTTGGAAAGCAAAGTGGGCACTTTGGCCTCTTGTGTCAGTCAGAGCTATGTGCCTGGTTAGCTTGTGCTGGGCATCTTATACGTAGGTAGTTTTGAAGTCCGCATATTTGCCTGCGTCAACTGTGTTATTGCCACTGCATTGCACCAGTAAAAGGGCGGACCGCCAACTTGTTGACCCCGATACTTAAAAATATTTCCTTAACCAGTGGCCTCTGCTATTATATACCCGTTTTGTGACTTGAAATAAACCGTCAACATCTAGTTCCGTAGAAAGTCCGATTTGTCCTACAATGACACATGCTATTAACAAATTGCCAACTAACCATACCGCCATTCACTTAAATTAAGCAAACGGCTATAATAATAAAAGTCCGCAGCCTGCTTAGTAAAATTATAACAGCCTTCGAAGTAAATCTCGCACCACACCATCATGAGCCAGTCTTGTTTCGCATTTTTGTTATTATTTTTCACAAATCCGCCAGTGAGTAACTTTTCCAAACACCTTATGCGCGTATACCCACGGTACATCAGGAACGGGCCTCTTCGGCCGGGTAATAAACAAATAAATTACCACCGATTAACCGAGTCACTTAACCACATGAAATGCTGCAATTAACCTTGCAGTACAAACAACTGAACAGGCAGTGTCGGCCAGCAGTACAATTTTCGCCTCGCATAGGGAAACGAAAGAGTTGGGCCGCGAACTTTTACGAGTCTCGCTGGTATATACTGTTTGTGTTGACAAATTGGGAGCAATTATAATTGGCGTCAGAAATGATGACATGGCAACCTTCCTTGAGTTTCATTGGACAAATTAAAACAAAGGAAGTTGTCGAATAAGTGGTAAACAATTGTACAAGTCATCCCCGCAGCGATATGACCTTGGAGGCGGGGGAAAAGCCAAATTCCATTTTCCCAAAAGGTCATCGATCCGGTTACAACAAAGCTACTACCTCCGGCTGCATAGTCTACCTGCAATGACCAGGCTAAAAGCAATTTCGTGTGCACACGCACGACCGGCGTGCAGCTACTCCTTTTCAGGTGGAGTACAACTGCGTTGCGCAACAGCAAGTAGACACAGCTTGTGTACAGTGTACACCCCGAGGCGGTGCGTTAAAGTCGACAGAGTAAAACACCCAAAAACTCACTTGTTAACCGAAAATACCTTGCCTGCATATTTCAGTTATCGTGTCGGGGGAAATCTAACAATGAACTTGACACGCATTTTTCTTTGTCTTATGCAATGAGAGAACGAGAAGTGGAAGTGGTATTCGTTTTCTGCAATTGAAATGTATGGTTGTGGAATTGATGATGCGGAGAGTATTTTAATTAATTACGTTTGGGTGCTTGGCCAATCTATTTGACGTTGTTCGGGGTTGTGGGAATCGGTATTTTACGTTTTTGGTGCACTTCCTCGTTGAAAGAGAGTGTGATATGCAATCACACTTAGATACTTAGGGTTGCAAACAGGAAGCCGGATTGGAGGCACTCAGTTAAGTGCATCACAAATTCCACATTCGAACAGGATGTCGTCGATATTAATTAATCAATTGAGCAATTAAAACGAGTTTAATGGCTGGTAAAAAGTGGAGTAATTTGCGGCTGCGATGTTGTACATGAAGGGGATGACTTTTTTTTTTTTTTTTAATTGTTCACATTTGTATTTTTATTTCTGCCACCAAACAAAGAACACGGTTTACTTAATTCTAAGAGAAAGAGATCAGTTGATCAACAAAGGAATTGCAAATATCCACGCCAGCAGCACCCTTCGAATATTGAAGATGAGCTGTTCAGAAAGAGTTTTCCCTTTATTGCTAAAACCATCCAAAAATCGATGTCTCATCAACAACACTGTCCATTTTTAAAGAAGGAAAACTGGAATGGGTCTGTTTTATTACTCTTACTTTAAATAGGTTATTTTCCCGACTTTCTAGTGCGTTCATCTTGCAAAGTTCGATATGTGGTCCTGCCATTTTATTTATTATACACAACGACTTTTCCCACTATTTCTAAAATCATCAAAAAATCGATGTCTCATCAACAACACTGCCGACAAAACAGCTGCCATAGAAGCCGTTGGCAACCCTGGCAGAAAATTTTATAGTGCAATGAAAGTGGTCACTGTAAATAGTTGCAAACTAGAAATATTCTCGCAACCCTGACAAAGTCATTCCTGTTCATTTTAAATGCAAAACATATCTGCCAGTGTAAGTATATCGTGGCATAAATTTTCCTTCGAATACTGACATTTTCCCCTCCACATGTTTTTCAAATACAATTTTCTTCACAATGTTTTTATTTGCAAACTATAAGAAAGTTTTTTTTTTTTTTTAATAGTTCCACTGAGTAGATATAGCCATATTTTGGATCTTGAAAACTTTTATACGAAGTTCTTCTGTTCTCTGACATTTAGAAGGCAGATCCTTTTAAATGAACAACTATTAAAAATATGCAATTTTGCAATTGAAATGCAAGCAGTTAAATTGTTAAAAAAATGATATTGGTAAAAGCAATAGGACAATAACAATAGAAAGATAATAACTACTCTGTGGGCTAAACGAGTGTGTAAACTAATTATGAACCTTATCTCTTAGAAGTTCATTTCCGACTTAAATTTGGAGTATGCCTTCGTAGTTATGTCAGCCTTGTCAAGATATTATGCAAATGGTACTTACTGTAGTAAAAAACTGAAACCGGTACTATTTTGGATACCGACTTCGAGTCGGTGGTTCCGTTTCACAAAAAATTGACTATTTGTAAAAACTTTTATGAAGTTCATCCCTTATTTTGCAAGATGTAGACTGCGCCTACGTTTCTAGTACTGCAAATCTAGGATTAAGTTAAGTTAAGTTAAGTTTTGACATCTTACTCCCCTTTTACTATCGAAAGTCCCACGAGCTGGTGAATTTCCCACTTAGAGAAAAATTTCCCACAAATTTTCAATCAAATTTCCCCTAATAAATTAATCAAATGATTTTTCGAATAAATAAAATTATTTACTAGCTCTCCTCGCAATAAGACAATAAATAGAACTCGCTCATCAACTAAAAATTACCTTCATCGCTGAACAAAATTGTGTGTTAAACATAAAGAACTAGTACAATTTAACTTTTGGACACATTTAAACAATTTGCAAGAGTTCTTCTAACATACGTGAATTCATGATAAAATGTCTAACGAAAATGAGCACAAATCAGCTGTCACTTAATAAATATCTCTGTCTCTGGAAAAGAGTTGCCGATTTAACAAAAAAAATCTAATACTAACAAAAATTTGCCAAGCCACTAATGGGAGATGGGCTTGTCAATATAAGCGAACTAGACCTGGATGATGACCGCAGAAGTCACACATTTAATCGACGTAGGTATTCGTTATTTCATTAAGCAAACCCATGCCTCGGCATCGCTGGTGTCCTACGAACTTGTCCTAACACAGCCGCCATTGAAGCTTTAACTGAACTTACGCCACGCCAAATCCCTGTGAAAGAATGAAGCATTTCACAGCACAGTCTATCAGACTTCAATGAATAACACACTTGAATAATGTGGACCATAAAAGCCTATTCTCTGAGATGCCTTAACTCGGGGTGGTATTCGACCGGAATAATCGTCGGATTATAAGGAAAGAACGCAAAAAAAAAATGTTAGACGAAAAATTTGTCCGGACCACATGGGCTTCAAAAGAAGATGGCCAACGTTTTAAAGGAGCACCTCCCTTGAATTGGAACGCAGAAGTATAAACTGCTATCAACTCGCAGCGCACGACCTTAGGCAGCCAACTGGATTAACTTGATAGGTTTTCTGGTTGAGGCCCGAACTAAAGCGCTTCTTAAAATAAGATGCAATTTAACTAACTCTTCGATGACACAAAGTAGGAAACAGAAATTCATGATTTCTTGACACAACATCCCGACTAGCATCTTAGATCACAATGGTTACCTTACCTATTCCCTATCTGTGCTCCAACGCGGCGCACGATTTGCATTTCCTCGTAAGCGACCAGAAAAAAAACCGAAAATTATTATTCAATTGCCTAATTTTTTTATGCGGCCATTATAAGTAATGAATACAATATAGTAACGGCTTTGATCTGCCTTTCACTAATACGCCAACCCAAGCCACAGGCAGTAGAAAAAGCCTTTAGAAAGACATGGACACAAACGCATTGCATAACCCAATTACCTACTCTTAACGTCGTCGGTCGGTCGTCGCCTTAGCCACCGCCGTCGCCGTCTTAGTTATGGTGGTGGCGGTGGTGGTCTACTACACCAGATACATACAGTTATATCTAGTTCAAATGGAAAACCTTTGGCCGAATATGCAATTTTTTCCATCCATAACCGCCTCATGAGGGTAGCTCGGTATACGTGGAAATTCCTTTCGGCGACCCACATCACTCCTCCCCCAATTTCACTGTCTGGCAACAGCGGAGGGACAGCCGATCACCACGACCGCTGCTCCGATAGCCGCGCGCACAGTACACAACCGCACGTTCTGAAAAATTACACTTTTCGCTCCGTTTTCTGATACAATTTTGCAATTTTTCCGATTAAATTACCATGATAGTGTCCCGTAAGGTAAAAACAGCCACTAAACAACAAAAAAAAAATGTTACCTCTGTTTGCCATGCGCACCGTGGTAATAGCCGCACTCGATCAATTTTCATGTGGACAAATACGATGACGCTGCGGTCTACCACATCATCGAGGAAACCGCAAGTTGTCCGCTCACAGACAAAGGACCACGTTTTGACAGTGTCCACTTTACGGTCCACCACCAGTGATTACTCTGGCAACTCCCTGCGATTCGTATGGTCGGTGATAGGCTTTGAGTCAATTTTTGCAAGTACTACTCTGGCAATGGGTGATTAATTAGCTCCAGAGATCGTTCCAAAGGTGTGCGCGCGCACAGACTTTGGCGGACTGGCCTTGTCAATGCCGTTCGACTACGAGCACGGCGTACACATGTTAGAATAGAAAAAGACTTTGTTCCGTTCATGGGTTTTTACTCGGATACCAGATTGCGCCATAAGGTGAAGAGAAAAAAAAATATTTGCACGCCACAGTCTGGGCTGTGGCAAACCATTCAATTAGTCGCTGAGGAAAATTCTCTCGTGGTCATGGTGTGTAATTGGTCGAAACAGTTGCGACCGCGATTTCCATCGAATCAAATGATCGATTTGGACCCTATGTCCGGTTGAATGGATCGACACTGGGGAGAGGTTCTCGCCGTCCAAACGAGACAGCGATATTGCAAAAAGAACGGAACACAGCCAAATTGATTGATTATGCCATTTGGGCGATTTAGGCCGCCGACAAACGATTGGACATGGCAAGGAATTTAAAGGAGTTATGGCTTAATTTCGCGGAATGCAATTGTCTATTTCTATGGCAAAGAGGTGACTTCAAAGAAAGGATAGTGCACCACGACAGGGAGGCCGCGCACATAATCTAAATGACACCACACCTTTATTGTAGTTGTCCGTGAGTCCGTATACAGATGTAGGCAGCACAACTCAACAGATTTCAATTCGAAATGTCTCCAATTGAACGGTATTTTGAGATGTAAAATGGAACACGTAAACCCCTTGTGACACGGATACTTTTTCCCATACTTTTCATACCTGTGAATTAAAAATAATAAAGATTAATAAAAAAATAGCTAAGGATTTGCTCTATTTTGCAGTGTTACTAATGGAAAATAATTTCCTTTAGGTGACCTCCGCTTTGGGTTTCGCACCACTTCCCCCTTTTGATGGAATTTTTGAAAGTTCGCAAGAAAACAAATTCACCGCAAGCCTGTCCATTTCCATATACTGCAATCAAAACGTCACCTTGTTTATCAGGACACGTTGGGTTCTATTTGTGGAGCTATATTTCCTGTAACCCACTTACCGGTGACCACATAAAGAACTATCGCAGAACATTTCCTTCAACCTACCACGGAACCATGCGGCTCATGTTACTCGTACCACGCAGGCTACTAACCAAAAACCTACTAAAAGCGAACCGATCTGCACATGGTATATTCTCATTGATTAAAATATACAATATCTCACTCCAGCCCGAGAGTTCCGTGGGCAGGCGATAACACTCTTCCAGCACGTTGCAGTAATACTTCTCGCCAAATGTACAGATTGTTGGGGTGTTACACAGCGGCGCTGTGTCGATAAGGTATTAATTTCAATTTATTGTGGCGTTCCTATGGAACACAGAGGCGTTAGTTTTTATCGCCCGAAGGTGTATTGAATTTTCTGTCTAATCACTTGGCTACAGGAAATTGGTGGAGATTTTTATCGTCTTTGTGAGTGTGTTCTTTGTAGTTGTTGTATCTTTTATGGAGTATTACATTTTTATAATTGATTTGAGGGAGTTTTGGATAGAAGATTAATTAGTTAAAAATGAATAAACAATTAAAAATTTCGGCTTTCTCCTTTTAGTTATTAGTGGCAAACTTTAGTGTGAACATAATGTTTTTTAAATAAGTTATGCTACTAAAGCTTGAAAATATTTATCAATATTTATATATGTAGGGCTTAGGGCTAAAATAGAGTATTGCAGGTCATTTATTTCAAAGTCTATGGGCAATACGAATACTCAATTTTAACCTCCACATTAAATATTTTGAATATGCAATTTTATATGAAAAATTTCCTCATTGTGAGTTCGAAAAATTTAACCTGGACACTAAAAATGATTATTGGTATCATGGTATAACTCTAATAGAGTGCACAAACTTTTTTTTTTATTAAACTTACTTCTTAACTTTTTCCCTTCTTCCTTCAACGTAAATGTTTTCAGCTCCATTTCCTGAACAATACTTTCTTATCATTCTTCTAACTGCATAAGCAAGTGTAAGAAAATGTTGTTCTTCCTCCTTCGTATAACAAAAACCAGCTAATGTGAGCCAAGCCTAAAACTCAGGTGCTTGTCTGAACGCACCCAAAATTTGTCAAAATATAGTAGCCCTTTTGGTTCAGTGCGACGAAAGTATGAAACCTTTTCGCCATAGACAAACCATACCGAGACCAATAACTTCAGCTGATTTTCCGTTACTTTGCAACAAAGTATTTTTTTACGGAGTGGCAAATGCTAGGTGCGATGGTACTATTTTGTATAAATTTGTATTGACAAAAATGTCACGTAACTTGAAAAATTCCGGCTCACCAACAGACTCGTTTAAAATACGAGCCACTTCCGCTGTGGGCAAAGTTGCTGGCAGCGTTCATAGAATTTTATCCGTTAAATTTGACGTGAAGATAGTATTTTTTTTACGAATAACTGTACATTTGCTTAAAATATATATGAAAAATTAAAAATTTGAGCTTCGTTCTCAGCAAAGCAAAGTAAAGTAGGATTTTCAGCACCCAATTACAACAAAAACGCTCTACTTGACACTTCGAGACTCGCAGTAGTTATAGTAATTATTGTGTGCTGAAAATCGAACTTTACTTTGCTTTGCTGAGAACGAAGCTAAAAAAAAACACGCCTAATGTAAATTATTGGTTAAGGGAAAATAAAAACATTTTGAGCAAACTTTCTGCAGTTATTTAAGAAAAATTTACAAATGAAATCGAAGTTAATGATATCCAAAAGCGGAAAATATGCAACCATATTATTTTTAGTATACAAAACATATCCTTTAGGTAGTTTTATTTACCAAACAACTCAAATCATTCTCCTTTTAAAAAAACATAACGACTAACCAATAGCATTCAGTAATGTTAAAATGTGGTATTCCTGAACTCTATCACATTCCCCATGTTTGGCAGCATTTTTTTTTGTATGTTTTTTGCAACGCTTTTTATATGACATTCCACTGATAGCAAAACAAAATGGCTGAATTTGAACAAATTTTGAGGAGGCCAGGATTACGAGTTGGGGGTCTTGGTATTATTTGTCTCTGTTGGAGCGGAACGAAAGAGAAGTGTGCGATGTGAATGTAGGAGTAGGTATACATAAAAATAATAATAGTGACAAAGCGTTTCCGAGAAAATGTACAAATGGCAGATTGCTGATCTGTAAATATAAATTGGTTGCAAGAATTTATCCAGTTGTTTAGAAGAAATTGGGTAAAACCTTCCACCTCCAAATCTTGTACCCGGTTACAATTAATTATAGTAATAGTTTAGTTAATTACAAGTACGAGTAAATAACAACTCCAAGTTTTGTAATAGAATGTGATTTTATAATTTAAAGAACTAATTTTTATAGGCAAGATATAATACATAAACCTGTAATTTATGTATTCAAGTAGGTTAGGTTAGGTTATACCTTAAAAAATACTGAAATTATCAATGGGGAAGTTGCATCGACATTATTCGAATATTTTACAAAAATGTTGAATTTGGTGGAAGTAAAATTGCTTTCGTTGACTTTTATAGGCGGTCACGGAAAGCGACAAGTTTAGCTTGAGTAGTTGTGGAAAACGACGAGTCCTGCTTTCGGAAGTCAGAAACTTAAATAATGTACCACGGGAGTATTATTTGAAAGTAGTTACGCGATCAGTGAAGGAGATAGCGGACACAAAGCTGCAGGCAATGATGCCAACCCAGATCGAACAATTTTTTTTGGACTAAACGCGAAAAAATATTTTATATCGTTATTGAAAATGATGCATTAGCTGGAAAAGATAAATATTTTAAAAAGTTTTACATACAAGGTGATTAGAATAAGTTAACAAAATATTGGTCTTTTGATAGGTAACGAAACCTTTTTTGCTGTAATCTAAGAACCCAACAGAGCATTTTGTTCCCACTTTTTCGTATATAATTTGAAATGAGCATTACTCTCAGTTGTAAATGAAAATGAGTGATACCAAATTCAAAATTGTAGAAACATCTCACAGAATTTATGACTTTTTCCTCAAAATTAAAAACTATCTTCTTCAAATACTGTCAGGTATTTACTATAATAATTAAATATTTTATATTTTTATTATTTTTTAAGTTGGTTTGTAACTGAAATTGACAAATAAATAAATAAATAAATTAATTATTTCCCCTTTAAGCATCTGAATTTTGCCTAAAAGGCATAATTCTGTGGTCACAAGGTAAAACTACTTAAGTCGACTTAAGACGAAATTGAGTTTTTGATGCCATTATATTCAGCGTACCCAAATCTATTTTGTAAATTTTTTTCAGCTTTATATCTTTAAAAAAAATGGCCACAATTTCAGAAAAACAACAGCTTAAGTCACTAGCGTGAATGGAGTAAAAAAACTTTAAACTACTCTCCTGAAAAATGGGTAAAACAGACTTAAGAGGTCTGAGCTGGCATCACTGGCTGCAGGGCTCTTAATGCTGACTCTTGTGAACTGCACGACCAAAAAATCGGTATCAGTTATTCTATTCTGTATACCGTTTGTGTTACCGCTTTGTGCAATCCGCAAAATGATATATCCACACTCCTTGGTATTAGTTCTCAAACAACTTTTGATCACCATGGAATACAAAATCGTATAGACTACGCTGGACACGCAGTAGCAACGTAGGATGACATAGCCTTATTTGCTTCATGAAAGTAGACACTGCAAGTTATCGTCCACAAGGGTATCTCGTGTGCTGATACGGTGTACGGTCTTGTCTCTAGCCCAACAAAAATATACCCCCACAAAAAAACCCAAGTTGTTTTGTATTACTCTTCTAATACTGAATGAACTGAGACTAGGCAGAAAGCAGATTATAAGCTAAAATATTCCCGAACGTCCTGAAAAGTTCCTTATGGGGCTTCAACCCCATATAATGAATAAGACTTTAGTGGTTCCGTAGTTCTTATGCTCTGTTGGTACGTGGTACAATCAATGCCTGCAAGAAATTTACTGGAATAAATATTTTCCTGACCTTCGGTTCTTCATCCAAGCCTGCTTCAGAAGCTTACAAAATTACCCCACCTTGAATCTTAGGCAGACGAGCTCCAAAACTGGGCAGAAGCCACTGATACGAAGATGGAAAAGTCACGGTTGCTCCTCAAAGTCGGTGTAATTGAAAATGTTACAGCAGCCTTCTTCCGCCATAATGTAGTAAACTCCTTTCTAAGGGGCTGGTTGTTAAGTAACACTTCAAATTTCATCTATTATCCATTCCTAGTAACCTTCCTTTATAGGAGAACCTTTCGCTGAAGACTCGTGTATTAAGGTTCATTGAGTAGCTCTAAACTCTGGCGACCTCTCATTTGGCAATCTGATTTCTAATAGCCACAACACTTCATGCTGTTTTCCTACTCAATGCATTTCATCTAAATTACAATCTGTTCAACTTTTAGGTACACAAGAGCCTCTATAGAGCTCACTGCTCAATGTAACCAATTTCGGAACAATTCCACTACACGGTTCCACCTACGTTGAACCACTTTTAACGCACTCACATTGTTTGTTTGGCTTTTAATCTTGTGCCACAATCCACCTTACAAAACCGTATCTATTACATATATCGGATTACCTATACCTGACAAAAGGTTAATCACTGAGTAAGCACATTTTTCTTCCATCAAGTTTGCTCAGTAGGTACAAAGCTATGTGCGGTCAAACAGAAGTAAGTCAATCCCCCCCCCCCCCCCCCCACCAGCATCGATTGAATTGACTTAGTTCCGATCGACGTGACTGCCGCTGATGCATGTCAATTGGGCTAGTAAAATGTTTAATTGGATTTTCGGTTTTTTTTATTACTATACCCAGATCTTGAGATAATAACACAGAATTGAGAGATTTTTTGTTCGGCTAATTGCAACGAAAGGGAGAGTTGTTCGTGCTATTTTTTTGGTTTGTTATTTCGGTTCAAGGTTTTTTTGATACTTTTTTTTTTTGTAAAAGGGGCTGGTATGGTAATGGTGGTTTTCGATATTTCCAGTGTTTTGTATAACAAACTATAACTGCACATCTGTGGTCAGTAATTCGGTGTGTCCTTGATTGCGTTTTATTTATGACTGCGCTACTCGATTTCGGTTGCATTTTTACTGCCTGAATGATTTCAATCAAGCCATCGCATTCAACGCTTCACGCACATGTGCACATTATAAGGTGAGCTTCCGTGGTGCAATCGCAATTACTAAAGCTCTGACAAAATTGAATTATGTGCCTCAGAGGTTTGGAGTAAATTAAGTCACTTTTGAGTGGTTTATGGGGAGATGCAAGATATGAAGCGATGCATCTAGTGAGTATAACATTATATGAAAGGCTGGACGCTCTCACGCCTATTATTGGTGGCCATATACCCATTGAGTTCAAGTTTTAAATATTTAATTAGGCAGCATGCATTCTTAGCTAAACTGGGTATTTTATTACACATTAACGGCATTAAGAGCAATTATTTCACAAAAGCAATGGCGACTGAGCCATATGAGTGAGGCGATCAACTGATACTCGTATGATAATCGCATTCGCAGTTACATAAGTAAACAAAATGGTAGTGTAATTAAATGAAATAATGGAGAACGGGAATTTGTTGACTCGAACGTTTTATGGATCATGTTTTAGCTGTTAATAATTTACTGCCATGAATCTCTTTGAATCTAGGTATGTGATTCTTGGAAATTAAGATAGTGTTCCTTTGAGAAATGGACCTTGAACAAGAGTGAGTTATCATTGATCGAAACGGATACTGATGAAAAAAGGTTTACTACAAAATGGACGCGTAATCGCTGGTGGCCAAAAGTTGGCTTTCATTTCAATTAAACAGGCGATGCGTATCTGGGTTTATTTTAGTCTAAGAAATGGAGTTTGGAATTTATCTTTTGATGTGTACTAAATGCAGTCACTGCAATAAATTGTAAATAAATTTCCATACAAAGGCTCCAAGCTATAGCACGTGTACTGGCGAACGTGTTGCTATTTTCAACATAACCTAATATACCTAATATGATACTTAGGGAGCGGTAGGATTCGTGGTGGACGTGGGTCGCAACCAACCTACTCCTCCAAGGCCCGTGAATGACGCTCAAAATCACTTATCCATAATTCGGCACCATAAAGTCGGATTGACAAGCTTCAAGTGGGTATAAGTGTTGCATAAGGGCTTTAAGTGGGCATAGTCGTCTCATAATTATTTTTTGACAGGATGTCACCATTCAGTTTTTGTTTGCATCACAAAGAAGTTAATTTTGCAGGAAAAATGTATCAACAAATATCGTGAAAACGCCGCAAAAATCAGATAAGAAAAAATACAAAAAAAACTCTCTTAAAACGCACCACAAACGCTCCTTAAATCACACAAAAGAATGAGCAGGAAAACGCCAAAGAAATGCCGAGGAAAACGTATACCTAATGTCCATCAAATATATCTGTGGCCACAAACCATAACCGCTAAAGTCGACCTTTGACGAAATTGAGATGTTGATGCCATTAGATTCAGCGTACTAAAATCTATTTTGTAAATTTTTTTCAGCTTTATATCTTTAAAAAAGTGGCCACAATTTCCAAAAAAAAAAAACAACATCTTAAGTCACTAGAGTCAATGAGTAAAACAGACTTTAGCGGTTTTGCCTTGTGACCACAGATATTAGGAAAGTAGTATGGACAATGAGGCCAAGCTCTGGCGCCCTGAGGCTTTTCATATCTTGGGAATAATATAGTTCTTATTAGTCACTATCTAAGCTTTAGAAGGAATGGATCGACGGTCACAGACCATCATCACGCTTAAGTTAGGCTAGTAAGACCTTTTTGAATCGCCTATAGTAGCAGGGATGTATAGGGAAGTGGTAGCATACCGAATACTGATATATGTAAAGGGGGTCCAAAAAGGGACACCAGGTAGCTTTTCCAAATCGTTGGGCATATCAAAGTTTGACGTCTGTCTGACAACAGCTTTAAAGGCAATAACTGCAGTTGGGACCGAAATGAAAAGAAAATTATTAAGACCATTTCACGGAATATACCTACCGGTTTCTGCCATTTAATGAAAAATGCTTGCAGACTTTGAGGCTGATTACCCCTTGATACGGAAAAGCTGACTTGGAATAGGTTTCTATAGTTTGTCTACACTTTTTTGTTTACTTTGTTGTAGAGGGCAGGGCTGTGAATTAATTTTGGGATGAAATGCTTGCCAATGGAATCCATCGAAGAATTCTTCACAGCTCTCTGACCTGTTGGGCTACAAGGGGGCTCCCCTGAGCTCCTCCCCTCTGCGCACGCCACTGGTCTACCAGCAATATGACATTTTTAATGGAATGACGTAACATCTGTCAAGCTCATATTCTAAATTACGGAAAAGGCTCGGTCTGGTCTCGATGGTTGTCCATAAGGATTGTGATCGTGTAGTATTATATTTAATTTTACTATTTTCTGTAGACCGTCCTATTGGGGACATATTCCCACATAATGGTTTTAAAAAAGTCTGATTTTTTTTTGATAATGGGTCCAACGGTTTCAACTAAAATTGATATTTGAGCTTAAGTATGGGTCGGGTCTACAACGCTGCATACCCAGTACGCATACGATAAAAAATCGAATAACGGAACTTTTGAAAACCGGCCTTATCTCAAAAACGGTCTATACGATTATATCAAAAATACAGTTTTTAAGGTGCGATGGTCATTTCTAACTCAGGTTTCCTCTAAATTATCGTACAATTTTTATTTTTGAAAAATGTAATTTTAATTTTTTTTATAGTTTACTTAAAAACGCACGTATTAATTTCAACCAAAATGCAAACATGGAGTAAAATTGATATTTTCCATTTGAATAACAGAAAAAGTTTTTAAATTGTTCAAAAATATTTCTACAAAAAATGACTACACCGATCCCGATCTGTGAGCACATACGGTGTATTTTTGTTTATTTCAATGTCTCACTTTCAATAAAAATATATGGCTGTTCATAGCAAACTTGAACAATTGGCAACGCGACGAAACGAGTCATGTTCTGACGGCTTGCAACTAATTTGGGCAGCGGAAATTCTTTTCGCTTCGCGGAACTTGCTTTAGCTGCGGCAAGGAGACAATATTTTTATCTCGTCGAACCTTCCAATTCTCAAAAATGCTCGTACCCGTTTATCTGTCAAAATCTCCGATGCGATGCGAAAGACTGAAATTTGCAATTCTCGAAATCCGTACACGAGAATTTCTCTTCGAATTGTACTCGTCTGCTTTTTCCATGCGGATTTGAGTCAAATACAATCGAAGCACTTATTGAATGATATCCGATTCCATTGACATAAATATGTTTGGAAATAGTGTCATTCGTTAAAAGCAGTCTTTGAACTCTCGGATAGTCCGGTATATTTCGATGTAGCCTAACTGATTCATTGCGAATCGAATAAATGCTCATATCGCCCAAAGTAGCCATTGCGAAAACACATAAATGTTTATTAAACATTCATACATTAGTACTTTTTTTTTTTTTTTGTCAATCCAAAATAACAATTCTACACCAATTTAAATTTGAATATTGTTTTTAATTAAAATATTAAAATAGTTTACTTGACCTCATTAGAGAGGTGAATATAATTTCCGCATAGGTGGAAAAAAAAACCCGTACATCTTTGAGAATACCAATTTTTCTGCTATGCGAAAATTTCAGGCGGATTTGCTCGTATTCGAATTATGCTATGCTGAATTTTAGAGAATTGGGGTCCTGGACATGTGCCTCGGACTGTGCGGCGGTGACTACGAATAACCCTTTAATATTTTCTATCACCTATTATATTTTCTTTACTGTTGGCAAATTGGATTAATAGTTTGTTTCATATTAATAAAGTTAAAAACAATTATTTGATGCACTGCTATCTGAAATGAATACGTTTAAGCCAAAAGTGTACTTTATTCGTGTATTATTTATTTATTTATTTATTTATTTATTTATTTCAAAGAATAAATAAATAAATATACATGATTTGTTTTACCTAGTATTTCTTCTGAGTTTATTTGTACCTACATACATAATAAAATAGAAAGCTATTCACCAAAATTTTGATAGATCGAGAAAGAGTCATTCGACCAAGTCGGGCAGTTTATTTTTTCCTAAGCGACTGGTAGGTTTTGAATACTATTTATAATGCGGTGCATTGCGGGGGTAGTGTTTTCAACTTGCGCCTTAAGTCAAACCATGTTTCATGCAGTGTTTTCCTGCAAAAGAAAAAGAGACACATATGGTGTGCTATGTTTTTATTAACAGATGTCGCCCTAAGTAGGAGAGAATGGGAATTCATTCAGCTTGGTTATAATTCCGAGAATAATTTTTTTACAAAGGCAACGTTACTTGTTGCTGTGTTCATTGGAATTTTTGTTTATGTATTCCTTTAAAATCGTTGGATCGGATACAAGAACCATAGTATTCAGGAAGCACATATTTGTATCTTGAGGGGGACCAAAGTACGGCACGTCTTTTACCGTGATTAAAAGCTAAAAGTCGCTGTGATGTAGAAAATACATAAATCGCTTGTCACTTGTGCTCAACACCGAAGAATAGTTGCCTTATTTTCCACAGAAATAAGTTTAATCAACAATACTTTTCTTTGGAAGTTCTCAGCAATTCGTATTTGCATTTTCGGAGTCTCTAAACCTTCGACCTTCGATCGCTGATGCTTCTGAATGCTGCTTCTTTAAATATTTGATTTAAGCATTCATTCCAAGCGACAATAGGTTTCTAATAATTCCCGCCAACAGGCAAAGTTGTGTAACTCTGACCAAAAGTAGTTACCCCCATGCCAACTTGGAATTTTTCTTTTTTTTTGAATGTTTGCCCTATCAGCATCTCAGGCCTTCAAAATCCAATTAAAATCCAAACCCATTTGATTTATTTCGTGCATGTCGAACCCAACATTTTGACCATATCGCCTAAGGCCAATTCACACCTACCAGGAACGCCTTCTCTTTGCCGTCACTTCCTGGAGTACACTAATTTTGCCTTAATCAAAGTATCAGTCATTTGTCTTAATGCCAATTTAATGACCAATCATTTAGTCCGTACTTTTGACAGATGGAATTTAAATTTGTAGTGCGCAACGCAAACCACTATATGAAACTGCGAAACTATGAAATCATTGAAATTAATTTAACTCAAGTAATGAAAATCAAACAGAGAGACACACATCTCTTATGCAAATCAAAAGGCACACATTCGATGCAATTACTTCATCCCGTTGTCGGTTGATCGGTCAGTCAGTGAGTCGCATGTTATATGTCCACATCTGGAACTATCTACAAATGTTTTCATTTTGGTCGCGCCACATTTCCTCGAGACAAGGCCCAGCAGACCAATCTGGCTGACTTCAAATACAGAGAGAGACAAAAAGAAAAAAAAAAAAACTATTTTCGCTCGATCATTATGTCAGTGCGCGAGCTGGATGGGCCCCCCTCCGCGCACGTAGAGTTATGACGATGTAACCTTGGACCATTGCATCCCGTGGTGTGCTTTTTTTTCTGCGCCTTCCATAACCTATAACTATATTACTTCGTCGTCGGTTGGTTTGGGCCACCCCCCTTCTATCAACGACCTCCTTGTTCTGTGGACCATATGTCTGCATGAATGGAGCTGCTACCAACATAATACACAAACATACACTCCGTTGTGCACGGGTCGCCGCCACCGTCTCATAGAAAGGGAATTTGAAACACAAATGTCCCGTCTCAAGAGTTCAACAGAGAGAGAGACAAAGAGGGAGTATGCGTTGGTAAACTTTACTGGCACGCGTTCGCACTTGTATTAGTTGGGAGCTGACCCAAAGAGAGTGTGGTGAACAAACTAAAACGAGTGTTGTATTGTTGCAAAAACAAAACTACCAACAATTTTATCGTTTTTTCCTCTGCTGCCATATTGTTGTTGTTTTCATTGAAGTGCACGAGTATAAACACAATTGGTAGGTAGGCAGCACATACAATAGCAAAAGAGTCGGGTGGAGTCAACTATATAAGAGGCTTCCTTCTGGGTTCTAGTTATCAGTTAAACAGAGTCAATCGACGCGGTTAATTCGTTAACAAACAACCTAACAAAACCCCACAAATTTAAATATTGAAATGGCTTTCTTCAAAGTGAGTGTGCCTGAACTAGTAAAAATTCAAAATAAAAAAATTAAATTAAACATAAAAAAACAGTGTTTTCGAGTGCAATGGATTATAAAATAAAAACCCAATTTGTGTTTGTTTACTTCTAGTCCTTTGTTTGCCTGGCTGTTATTGGTGCTGCATCCGCTGGTGTATTGCACGGTGGTTTGGCGCATGGTGGTCTGGTGCATGGTGGTGCCGCTGTATATGCTGCTGCTCCAGCCGTCTATGCTGAACACGGTTATGCTGGACACGGAGATGAACATGTCGACTACTATGTAAGTATAGGGAATTTCAGGCATTTTTTACTATGAATTTAATGTGGAGCGTCCTTTAAAACGAAAGAGTTGTCTTGCGAACTGGGTTTTGCGATCTATACCAACTGGCAATGAGCTCTCAGCAAAATATTTTTTGAAAGCATTATGCGTCCATTGTTTGAAAAATATTTGCACTCGTGAAAAACTACTTAGAATCTTAATTTAATATAAAGGATCCTTGCGGAACTCCGTATTTATTCGCTGACTGCCACCTGTAGGCAACTGAAGAGTTCTAGCACTTAGCTGGCGCTTGTCTGTATTCGCGATTCAAAAATCAAAGAAGATTTTCTCGTTCCAAGACTCATCTGCTCTAGAATCCAAAGTCTGATAGACGGAGAATACGGAAAATCTTCTCACTGGATATGGTTCCGAATAAGTCCAGATGTTTCTTGCAATTAACTGCGGATTGCTTAAGATAAGAATCGAAGACTTATTACATGTTTGAGCCTTCTAAATATGTGCCGATAATTACTTCGAATAACCCCTCCTCATGAAAAACGGAGCAAGTCTCCATATTTCCAGTGTTTGTCAAAGGAGCATACCTAAGACTCCCGCGATTACGTCTATTATATTTTTTGTTGGAATAATCCCTTCAAAAAGTATAGGCCCATTTCGACTGCCTTGCAGCACTCCAAATAAAATCTTCTGAAGCTTCATCGCTCCACAAGTTCTTGGTTATCAAGTTGAACCTTCTAAGAAAATTCCTTATGAAATCTTATTCCAAAAATTTGGGTCCACAGTGGCAGCCTTACAAAACTCTTAAGCAATACAAGTTTTACGATTTATTCAATTCTACATTTCCTTTTCATTTTTTAATTAAAAATCGGAGTTTTATAGAAGTATTGGTTTGTACACACTTCCAAAAGTATCGGTCAACAACTTGAACCCTGGGGGAACTCCAAAGAAAATATTTGTTCTCCTTAAATTCGAGAAAGAAAAAATAGTTTTCCTTTCACGAGGACTGCAACTTGAAACAAAGTTTCAACACAACTCCTGAAATATGTAACGCAATGACATTTCGTTTGTAAATATCATAGACTCACACAAAGAAACCCCAACAATCAACTTTCCTCTAAACAACTCATCACTTTTAACACACTCTCGCAAGTGAATAAATTAAACACAGCTTCATGCGAAATGTCGGGGTCATTTCAACTGCAATGTCCGGACTCCGGCATACCAAGCAAATGTGTATCAATTGGCTTGCGACATAAATGTCATTAAATGTTGCACTCTGCTTCCTCATCAAATGAGTAATCACGCCAAGTTGTCTCCACTCATTGCACAGTCCAAGAGCTAATTACCCCCAAGGCGCAATTAAATATTCAAGTCTTACTCAAGACAGAATCACTTTCAATAGTTCAAACCGCACATAACTGTTTGGCCGACATTTTCCGACAAGAACAGGAAAATGAAAAACAGCAAAAACACACTTCGTAACCAGGTCCAAACGTCAGATGTTGAGCAAGACAAAAAAAAAGTAAACGTCCTTGTCACAGCCTCAGGCGATACACATTCAGCCAACTCATGAGAGCCGTCACACAGTGACTCAGTTGGGTTTGTTTTAGTTCTCAGGCAATTATCGTAAAGCACGAATGTTATAATTAGACCAGCACAGGTGGAGCCATAACAACTCATTCATGCCGCCGCCGCTGCCACCCATGGTTGAGAGGTGTGGCAATATGGCGCAACCAAGGCTTTGCTCATTAACACTTTTTATTTTTACTATTGTCTCTCTTTCCATTGCAGTCACATCCCAAGTACTCGTACAACTACGGTGTAGCCGATCCCCATACCGGTGATGTCAAGTCCCAGCATGAGGTTCGTGATGGTGATGTTGTCAAGGGACAATACTCCTTGGTGGAACCCGATGGTTCAGTGCGCACCGTTGACTACACCGCCGATGACCACAATGGCTTCAACGCAGTCGTCTCAAAGTCCGGACCCAGTGTACATGCCGCCCCAGCACCAGCCGTCTATGCTCATGCCGCCCCAGCACCAGCTGTCTACTCGCATTCCACTCCAATTGTCGCTGCTGCCCCAGCTTACGCCGTCGCTCCATCTGCTTATGGATCTGTTGCTCACCACGTTCCAAATGCCTATGGTTATGCTGCCCATGGTGCCCATGGTGTGCATGGCTCCCATTACTAAGTTAATAAGGGGAAAGCAGGCACAACTCACGGATGGAAGAAAGGACCAGAAAAAGGACCGACCTCTTCGAAGACTCTCTATACATACTACTCTTAGTCAATGCTCTATATATTTCTCTAGTTACATGTCGACATTACATACTCTTGTAAATAGCTTTAGATCTCTTATCCTATTTTGCACCACCTCTATGATGTACTAATTGCCTTCCGTCGGTTCGGAACTTGACCCCCTGTAGAGTGTCGCTGCTTAGATCTTCACGAAAGCTTAGGGAACGCGAAAACACTACTCTGTCATTACCCTCTCTCATTTCAATAAGAAAACAAACAAATAACGACCCCCATTGCCAATGTTAACGAATTTTGTGTAAACTGTAATTATTATTAATTTTTTTTTAATACATGAATGTATTTTATTTATGTTTATTTTTTATTTTTGTGTATAAACTTTCTATAAATAAATATAGCGAATAATTGAAATTAAATACCTTTTTTGCTTTTTAATGCTTACTTCTTAATTCAGAGCAATCAATTATTTGTCACTGCTCTTGATGGCTGACAAGTGAGTTGACACTTTAATTGGGCAGTTTTGTGAACTAATTGATTCGAGATTGTTGGCTTAATTGCCGCTCTGACATTTCGCATGCTGTTGACTTAATTTGGTGGCGCGTTTGACGAATGAGTGAAACGGATACGAGTGTTAACACCGTGGTAGGGCTATCGATCACTTGATTGTCACCATGACAGTGCTGGTCAGCATTTGGTCAGTCATGATTAGTTGTATATGCGCACGAGGTTGGACAAAGTAAACTCAATAAGGGGTCTTAGGTCTGACAGTTAAGAAAAAATAACCTTCAGAGAAACAGCATTATTGTGATGAAGAGTGCGACGTTTTGTGCGCATTGCCGACTTGTGTTTTTAACAAACAAAAAATATGGCAGTAGTGCTGATGTTTTAAACAGTGCTGTAACTTTTAACCGTTGACCACACTAAAAATAAACAACATTTGAGGAATGGGGGAAGGGAAGATCACCTGTCTACTTTCAATAAATAAGTATCAGCTTTTTGAATTCAACATCAGTTACCAAAAATTTAGAATTTCCTTTTAGCAGAATAAGATTACAGTTTTACAACGTGGTTCTACCTACATGAATGTCCGCCTTTATATGAGCCTTACAGTTTCTCTAGGAATGAATAGAGAGCAAATCGCATTTTGACATGACATAGCTATTTATGAAGTCTCTCGTTGAAATGCTAAGATTTTAAAAAATAAAACCTCGCCAAATTTCAAAAGGAATCTCAAACATCTCACTTGTTTTAAGGGACTTCCAGCAATGCTTTGGGTGCCGAATTTAAAATGTTGGTAGATGCGTTAGGTTTGTAGAATTACTAATCGATAACGATGCGTCCGAACTTGTATACAAAAAGTGTTTTGAGGACCTTATCTATCTATCAGGGCAATAATATCAATTCAACCTGTGCAAGTCTATTTATATAACGCTATCAGTCCGCCTCCAGCTGTTACCCGGTACCATAACCCATCTGGCGATACTCATAAGGCACAAGTAGTGTTCGGCCTAGAGACCCCTAAGAAGAGGTAGGCGGTTTCGCAAGCATATTTAACAACTTTGATTTTTCTATCGACAATCGATCCAGTCGACATGTTGTGGGCTTGTCGGACTGCATTTATATTCCTTGAACAGGGATAGGGCCTGTGGTCTCATCTTTCTCTTCATTCATAATCGAAGAACAATTTTTCTTTTAAAGGAGCCCAGTATTAGCTCTCCAGCTTGGTACTCCTGCAGATCGTTCTACAATATCGACGCCCACAATCTGAGCTAACAGAATAAGGCTTCTTGCTCGTTCTTCAAGTCAAGAGGTTTGAATGTATCTCTTCTGGCAAACTGAATAATTTTAAGAGTCCTACTTCATTATTCGGGTTGCCGTGAGTTGTGGTTTCAAAACGGCGCTTAATGCGTTATCTGTGTTTTTCCCTCCTATGGGAAATACAGCCACTTAAACCACACAACCAACCTACTTTATTAAAGGTATATAAACTTCAAGTCTTCGTAGTGATTCTAGTTACAAATTAAAAGCTCAAAATATATTCCTGCACCTCTTATAATGCAAGCTCTTCGCATATTCAAAATCAAAGTTCCCAAGTCCTTAAAATTCTCGAATTATCGTCCGACACTGGATTCTAAAAGTCAGTACTGATTTTTATTATACTAAGACCCGAAAGCATTGCGAAGTATTGTTAAGAACTGATTTTCAAATGTTGACAGCATTTCAAAAGGCTTTGCTTTAGATGAACATTTTTCTGAGTATACTGAAAACAAATGTCAACTTGGATGTGAAAAATAAAGCCCTTAGACAAAACATTTTTTTGAGCAGAGCAGTTTCAAAATTATTTGAAAATCAATTTGTTTGCAAACAATTGCTACCCCTTGCGTTATACACTTTCAGTGTCTTTTACTCGTAGCTGACTTTTCAATATGATTTAATGTGATAAAAATGAGGAAAAAAATGGGAAAAAAATTAAACAGTTTACATTTATTCTTTAAAAAAATTGGGAAGGTCTACAAAGAAAAAAAAATAAACGCCTTAACTCAGGAATGACAATGCTGCTGCTTAAATTCGTTGCGAAGATTTTTTTATAAGGAAAATTAGCAAAAATTAAAAATAATAAAAGGGCTGGCTTGTTTAATCCAGCTTTCGTTTGGATGTTTTCCAGACCATCTCAAATTTTGTATATTTTCGAGAACTTAAACCTGGAACTCCCTTTTCACTAGTCTAGCAGTCATTACGAAAAATATTTAGCATAAAATGAATATGAAGAATTATTTTTATTTAAATTTCACTCCAACGACGAACATTTTGTGTTTAAGCTTAGTATCCTGCTCGCGCTAAATTTTAGCGTCCCTAGTCTCCACTTCGATTCTCCCCACCAAAGACAAATGCTCGCTTAATAATTATTTTGTATTTTGGTTTTGTGTTTTTTTTTTTATTTATCACGCTAACGTTCTCTGCGGTTTCCTCCGAAAAATCTATACTAATCACACAACACACACTTTACCCTCCATTTTCTTCTGTCAACATTTATCTTCGATTAAATGTACCCGACATTTATTTCGCGAGCTAAAAGAATGGAGACTTGTCATCGGTCCCTCCGTATGAGGTTAAGAATTTATCGAGCGAACAGGATACTGCTTTGCTAAACTGCCTCGCTAAATTTTATCTTTGTAGACATTTTCCAACTTAAGGTTTTTTTCACTACGCCACCTCTCGCGAACGTCTGACAAACATCCGAGAGTATAACTGTCATGAAAGAGCTTCTCAATTGGCCGTTTGGACTCGGCATAAAATTGTAGATCCCTTCCATTCGTCCCAAAAATAAAAAACTCACACAAGACGAATGGTTGTGAGAAGCTAGGCTTGGGTCCATACGGACCTGTTGCGCCAATTATTTATTTTATTTTTAGACATTTTTGTATGGGAGATAAAATTTAGCGCGAGCAGGATACTTAGCTTCAGGGAATAAAACAGATCTCCCAAGGCATTTCCTGGGAACATCTTCTTCAGCTAATTTTTTTCCTATATTCCGTAAAAAAATATAAAATACTACGTTTAAATGTAGAAACTGTTGGTGTCGTAAGTTGTAACTATTCGTAAAACAATCGAATTTATTGTGAAGTGCCTTAAAGGTTCCAGATTCCAGATGTCCAGACAAAAAACAAATATAGTTTAAAATGCAACCAATGACTTTTTTTACTTAAAAAAAAACTGAACATTGATCAGTTAGATCAGCAAAACAAAGAAAGTGCTAAGAACCCTCAAGATAGGCAACCATCTTTTGAATGATTTACTGAACGCTCCCACTAAATACCTGAGTATAACAATTGGCTAATGAACTAACCTCTAATCTGAGCTTTAAAAGCTTGTTTATAATTTATGAAAGTAAAGCTTATTCGTAAAGTATACCTTACTGAGCGCCTACGTCATGTTGTGAGAAATCTGTTGCATTTGGGGTGGGTGCCTACCCACAACTTTGGATGATGCATTCCCATATTTACGTTAGACATTGCAAAAGACTTCTTAATATGGTTTCTGCAATCAAATTAATCATCAAAGAAAATGTGAGATATAAGAAATATTTCCATGAAACTGGCGGCCCATTGCGAGCAACTTTAGAAGTGGATACAAATCCCAAATGGGCGGGATTGTCTATTACACTGAACTCATCGCATTTGTGCTATTTGGTGAACACTGTCTGCAATGCGGTATTCAAAATTTCTGCACGTACATTTTGGGTTCGAAAATTATTGCTCATAAGCTCGTCGAACAACTATTCACTCCGAAGTATTCTAAACTAAACTACGTTTTGTTTGACGTTTAAAACTGCTTGTCAAATGTTTGTGAGAAGATGTTTTTTTTAGCGCTAGTACTTATGTAAACATAAGGTCAATTTCTTCTTCAGTTTAGGTAGGTCGTAGGGTATGTAACCGTAACCGCCTTAATATAGTCACACTTAGCCCAAGTGTTTCTTAAAATCTCAGTTATATTGATGGTATTGATCTTACGCATAACTAAAAAACACACTTTAAACCAGCATTGAACATACCTTGCGTTACAAGACGAAACACTTTGGGCCTTCCTAATAATCATTTTAATCATCTTCATCTTAAATATTTTGTAGGTCACAATATGCAATTTTGTATGGAAAATCTCGCCATTGTGTGTTCGAAAAATTTAGCCTAGCCAATAAAAATGATTATTGGCATCGCCATATGTGAAATTGGTTACTTGGGGCTTTACAAATACAAGCTACGTGTTTAAAACACATTCAGATGCGTCATCTGTGAAACTGGAATAAAACCTTCCTGTCAAAGTTCTAGCTACCTTTGGAATATTTTTTCGGTTCTTAAATGTAATTTTTTTAAGACTTTTAACTGCAATTAAAAAAGTACCTTTAAGGCTGGTACGGACATGTTTCGAGGTGAAAAATCTCATACAAAAATGACACGACGAAATCATGAACGATAAATTTCGATCTCCTTTTTGTTTTGCAGTACGCCAAACGCAGCAGTTCGCAGCTGCTGCGAATTGATGGCGGAAAAGTGGGTGCTTGTAGTAGATTGCTTGGTACAATTCTCCACTCTCTTTTCGCTCACGTTTATTGTCCGGGACATTATTTGCTTGCGAAAATTTGACATTTTTGTTACCAGGTTTTATAAGAGGTATGAAGGAAGTTTTAAAAAATATTGGAGTCAAAAATAGCCAAACTTTAAAGTGAATAGCGTTAATTAGGATAAATCCCAAATGACAATTTTAAAACGACAGTAAAATGTTTGAGTTGCCAAATCAGATATACAGGGTGGCGCACGAATTGTGCTACAAAAATAAAACGTAATAACTTTTTTTCTGTGTGAGTAATCGGCTTATTTTTTTTTTATTTTGTAGGTTACTATTTAGATTTATAAAAATGGATGCTTGGGATACGGAGAAAAGAATTTGGATAGTGCAACGGTACCATGCTTTGCAGTCCGTCATTTCCGTCCAAAGGGAATTTAGGCGGGAGTTTGGCGGTAATCCCCCGAGTAGATGGACCATTATGAGGTTTGTAAACATGTTTGCCGAATCTGGAAGCATCGCACGAAGGCCGTACCATCGAGATGCCAATGTTCGGGTTCAGGATACAATCGCAGCAGTAGCATCTGCAATACAGGCCAATCCGAGCGTTTCGACCCGAAACTTATCGGGGCAAATTGGAGTTAGTAGACGGTCATTACAACGGATACTTCATGACGATTTAAACTTGTTTCCGTACAAAGTCCAAATTACTAGCAAGTTAAACCCTCAGGATTTGCCTGTTCGCCTGGAATTTTGCCAAAAAATGATATCAATGGCCGAAGAAGACAACACATTGATCAATTGTTTGTTCATGTCTGATGAGGCCCATTTTGATCTTAACGGCAATGTAAACAAGCAAAATTGCCGTATATGGAAAGAGTCTAATCCAGAAATGCTCCATGAGACGGAACTGCACCCAGAACGAGTCACTGTGTGGTGCGCAGTTTCATCAAGGTGTATTGTCGGGCCGTACTTCTTTGAAGAAAACTGAGTAACCGTTACTGTCAATGGGGACCGTTATTTAAAGATGTTGAAGCAGTTTTTTTACCCAGAACTGCGCCGAAGACGTATACCATTCAACAGCGTTTGGTTTCAGCAATATGGAGCAACTGCACATATAGCCAGACCAGTTATCGCGGAGCTAAACAAAAAAATTCGCAAACAAATTAATTTCTAGGAACTCCACTCTTCGCTGGCCCCCAAGGTCACCTGACCTGACTGCACCAGACTTCTTTTTATGGGGTTATGTCAAGCAAGAGGTGTATCAAACGAAGCCCAGGAATTTAACTGAATTAAAGCAGTCCATAACGACAATAATTGAGGCGATCCCAACTTCAACTCTTCAGGCCGCAATGAATAGTTTTTTGATCAGGTGCCGCATATGCGTGGGAGAGCGTGGAGGTCATTTGCGATCTATAATCTTTAAAAACAACTAACTATTTAAAATAAAATTTAATTTTCTAACCAATAAAAAAAAAAATGAAATACATCGATTAAAAAAAAAAGTTATTTGAATTTCTTATTGTAGCACAATTGGTGCGCCACCCTGTATAATCCCAGTGCTGGTAACACTGCTACTTATGTATCAGCTAATGGAACTCTCCACAAATTATTTTCCACTGCCTTTTCGCAGACGTTTCGCTGTCCATTTGGAGACCAGCGGAAAATTTCGTTCCGGAACAGGTCCGTACTAGCATTTAGAATCAAAGGGTCTTTCATTAGCAACTTGATACGTTCAAACTTTCAGTGTGAACGCACCCTTAAACCTAATACCGAACTGTCAACGTCAAAATATCCAGTAAAATCAACATTTTCGTCATGGTGAAGTACACGAAGGAGCAACGTTTGCATATAATTAAAATTTACTACTGAAATTTCGAGTCGGAGGTCGCAACTTTCAGAGGGTTAAAGCCAATTTTCATCTACAGCGATGAAGCGCATTTTTTGTTTAACGACTTCGTCAAGCAAAATATGCTTGACTGGACAGGTGAGAACCCTCATGTGCTTCATGAAACAGCATTTCATCTGCAAAAAGTCACTGTTCGACCGGTGGCGTCAATGGGCCGTTTTTTTTCGTCAATGAAAATGGCCGTCACATTACGGTAAATGGTATTCGCTACAGAGACATATTCGAACGTTATTTTTTTGAGCAATTGCATGAATTGGACATCAGTAATCTGATATGTGGTTCCAACAAGACGGTGCCACAAGCCACACAGTGGGTGCAAAAATCGAGTTAATGAAGTCCCAGTTCGGTGAACGTGTTGTCTCTAGAAACGGACCCGTCTTTTGGCTGCCGAGATCGTGTGATTAAACGACTCTAGACTTTTTTTATGGGGCTACATTAAATCATTGGTCTATGCCAACCAGCCGGTGACGTTAAAGGAGCTCAGAGCCAATATTGAACGAGAAATAGCGGCCTTATTGGTCGAAATGTGCGACCGAGTCATATAAAATTGGGCTCAACATATCAACTGCTGCATATGTTCCCGTGGTGGGCATATGAACGAAGTCGAATTCCATACATAAATGTTTTTATAGTAATTCAAGCCAATACATTTTTTTTTTTAGATATCTCAAGTAGTTTGCATTTTATTTAAAAAAGAAGCTGTCAAGTCCTCAATGAAAGGCCCTTTATTAACGCGTAGCTGCGTTTCAGATATCTGTCTGTCATTTGTCAATGCAGGCTTTTCCAATAACAATTTTGATCAAATTTAATCCAAGAGTTCGCTTTGCAGACACTCCATTAAAATAATCTGTAAAGTTGGAAGATAATATCTAAAAATTACGTAACCTCTTTCAAAAGCTGTTAAAAACTTTACCTATCTGATTTTTGTGCCGATCTCACAAAAATAAAACTGTAAAAGTTAAGAAATAAAGTATTTTTTAACAGAAAGACGGGACGAGAGTTATGTAAAATTAATGCCATTTAAAAAATCTTGTTTTAGTAATCGAAGTTTTTAAAAATGTGCTTGCAATCGCACATTTGGTTTCTCTAATAACAAGCCAAACAGTGTCAGAGACTTTGCCTAAACAGCAAGTTATACCAAGCAACCAGATATACCAACCTTCATATAAAGATTGGCGTTTGAATGACATACAGATCTTGGGCGTGTAACTCAACGTTCCAAGTGGTATCTTTGTAGTTTGTTGTAGTCCAAAGTTGTATTGTATTTCTCTAACACAATTTTCGATCTCTCAACCTTTGGTAGATCATTTTAACAGGTTCTTATAAAGCTTGTCTTTGTAGTTCTATGTTATAGGTTCCATACTGCGCCATTACTTATTATTACTATAAAAAGAGAACAATCAAGAAATGCTTATGCATTTCTTAGAGTATGCACTCCAAAAACCCGTAAACAGACTTTCTTTGGGGCAATGCATGTGTTCAAAAATCTGCGCATTTGGAAAATGGTCCATTTTTCGAAAAGAACCAAGACTTGTGTGTGGCATATTTTCAAATAAAATGTAGGCCAACAAATACTTTAATATAAGGCTGCCTGAAGTCCAAAATTCCTGTAAATACGTCGTGGTGGTGCATCCAATCCTCATTAGAATTTCCCATTCAAATTGCTTCCAAACTGATAACCTGTAAATTTCCAGCGCATTACTTAAAAATATTTGACTCACGTAAATAATAACAACATACCTAGCAGCCGATTAATTACATAAAGTATTCACTCCGTGACCCAGCTGCCATCAGAGTTCAATATCAAAAACTGTGCCCACCGCCAGAACAACTCGCCTCGTGTTATTATATATTCAATCCATTGTGTGGCGCGAGAAACGCTATTTCTCAGTCGAAATCTGTCTCGTTTTTCAGTCCGAATTCAGAAAGATAAATAGTGTGCATGTCCTGGTGTCAGTTCTTTGGCCATTTGTCTTGTACAAGGTCAATGGCAGGCCAAACAGTCCAGTAAAGTGGAGAAACCCCATGTTCCGGTAACCGAATTCGTAAGGTCGGCCCATTTAATAGCCAGGTGGTCTAATTATGTTCTCGTAATAGACTGTTTGCCACTGGCGACTGCGAGTGTACCTATTCCCATCGAAGCGGGCGTTGCTTTCTGAACTGATATGAATCAGATTTTTTGTTTGTTCCCCCCACAGATCACTGTTCTGAATTCAGACAACCGCAAACTAGACTAGAGTTACAGTGGGTCGGTCGGCATTTGGCGGAGAGTTCCACGCACGCTTCTAATAGATGTCCACCTTTAAAGGTTCTGAGAGACACCGGCTTCTGGTGGTGTTACGAGTGATTAGGCGTGACCCATTTAAAAGGTTCTCAATGACACAGATTTCAACTCAAGTTGAACAGAAAATTATATTAGCAATTTCATAGGGGAGTAGAGAGTTCGTGGGGCTGATGACTGAGTTTCTGCCATTTAAAACCTGAATATGAGTTCCTCATGCTGTTTGATTGGAAGATCCCCAAGTATCCAGGAGCATATAACAAAACGCGATGAAGCACAATCGATATTCCACAAGTTTACCACACTTCTGCAGCACCAGAGTAAAAAAACTTACCGCTAGTTAGACCTGGGGCCCATAAAAAAAATTACAAGTCACTTGAACAACTATGCTTGTTCGACAAATACAAATTTATTCTGTAAAAGAGCGTAAGTCAGTGCACTTCTCAAACGAATTAAATTCTCTTGATTTGTCGGTATTATTCGACAAGTGTTTACCATGTTAAGATGGCAAAAGTTACGGCGGACAAAACAAATTATATTTCAACTAAAAGTAGAGAGAGAAAAAAGATACCCTTTGTGGTGCTTTCCGTGATGTCCTAAGAAAAGGAAATGGATTTTTCAATATGCAGATTATCACTGACTTCAACATTTTTCAACATGTGCCGAGGTTTACTGTTTTCACTATCACCGTCACTATCGAGGTCTAAATCAGAAAAGGACATTTTTATTTATTTATTATTTTATTTGTGTATTTGCATTCTGCTTTTTCAAAGGCATTACATTAAAAATGCATTGGTCAGCTCTTTGGTACTATTTGAACCGCAGTTCTACAAGTGTTTCTTGACACGTGGCGCGTTCTGTTATAGAAAGTGCTAAATTATTTAATTTAATTATTTAATTCATCTTTCTTCGGACTTGTCATTAACGGACTTGTCGTTACAGGATCCTGCTAACATTCGGAAGTGTACAATTCACAGATTTTCTTCGTTTGTATTGGAAAATGTACTAGAATCTTGACTGAGCCCCGAAAGTCATCTTTTCCATTTGAAAATCGATGCTTATACTATACCGGTCTGCACAAATTCACATACCTGCCCTCCTATGACACCCAGTTTTAGGTAGTCGCAGCCGACACGCAACTGTACAATAATTCTGTGCAGCATTTTCCCACGAAAAAGCGTTCGTTTTGAGTTATTGCCATAACCTCACAAAATCGGTCCCACTAGGAAGCCCAACACAAAAAATTAATTACACACCACTCTCTGTCGAGAAAAGAATGCCCCCAAGACCGCAATTCGAAGGTCACCACTGTGATCCGGAAGAAGGTGTTGCTGATACATTTTTCCACACGACTACCTCCCATCAAGAGCTGCGCTTACTTGTGTCTATCAATTCTAGCGCAGCGCCCAACTAATGTTTCCGTTAATGACTGTGCCTATTCTAATTTGTTCGGGCCTATCTTAATCGTTTGCTGTGACCAGCGTAATTATTGTTATCTGATTTACATTCAATGGTCCGCTTAATGTCTGCATGGCAGCTTTTTGTTTTATGGCAAGAATGACGTCAAGTTGGGGAAACTTGTGATGCACAACATCGGTGGATGGGAAAAAGTGTTGCCCAAGCATTTCAGTGTTTCACTGTTTTTATTTCTGTTTTGTGTTTTGGTTTTTTTTGCCCACAAAATGAGACGAAAAACAATGCCTCTTCTGGAGCAACCTGTTGAGATACCTGTGTATACAATGTGTGCGATGATGCACCGCTCGTCTGCATGAGTGATGGCTTCACATATATGGGTTGCCAACATTAAAACCATAACAATTATACCGGTCTGGAGAAGGCTGCATGGAGTAACTGCTTCTCATCGCCGCAGCGTCTGTAATTAATCTCCGACTCTTAGCACGACATTAGGAGCGGGCTGTTGCTACACGGCAATATCTTAATAGCCTATTGCATGTGTGGCTGCATCAATTTTGTTCGATCGGTCAAATGAGAGTGGTTATCCCTTTTCACAGCTGCTACACTGGGCAGGGGCACCTCTGACATGGTCGATTAATTGCTAACTAAACTCTTGGGCTAATTTACCTAATTGGAGTTCGGTAGCAGAACAATTTGCGCTGTCTGTGTGGGGTATAGCATGAACTTAAATGGAGAGAAGAAAAAAATCAGTTCAACGTTTGCAAACCACAATTGCCACAATCTATGTCGCGAACAAAATCCATGAGAATTGAGTCAGATGCGGCACGGTGACAAGTTGAGAGCTACGACCTGATCGCTGAGGCGGAATTTGATCTTGGACTTTGGGGTTTTCCGACCAAAGAATAGAAACAATCAAAATTGGCTCAAGCCACCACAATGTGATCTTTCATCTGATATTTTGATGTCGCAATTTGTGCGGCAGCATTGGGCGGCTTTGTGAGGTATGGAAATGTAAGTCGACTTATGGCTGAAGTTTGTTGGAAACTGCGACACGGTAAAGGAAAGCTTGAATTGGTAGAAAAATATATCAAATTAAGGTTCTTGGAGATGAATAACTCTTTCGGTTGCGAGAACTGGTTTTTAATTGTTCAGGTAGAGTCCATAAATCCATATTCTGTGTACTAAACATCTAATATTGCGCCACCGAACTTTATGCCAAGAAATTTGAAAAAACTCTTTTCCAGCACCTAGTGGCAGATCACCTATGCAAATGCCAATGCTTGTTAACCAAAATAACCCATTTTGCGGATAAGCTTCGTTCAATTGTCGAAAGTCTCTTTCTATGATATGTTTGGCAAATTTACTGATTTTTAAACCAAAATGCTTTTCGGCCCGTTATGGTAGATGGGCTCATTGACTCTCTGTTTGCTCGATGTTTTTTTAAAACCTTGTAGTCACAAAGAGACCATAAGTCGCAGATAGAACTTTTTAGTTCATGAACTGATGTTCCCAAGTCAATAATGAAACGTTAATTTATTTGTAGACCTCTTGAATTCGATGCTGCTTTAGAACATGTTAATGTAACAATTTAGTTTCGAATTTTTTGAGTTTAATAATTTGTGTCCGCTATAATTAGTCTATATCCGTCGCCATGTCACAAACTATAGCCATGCGCCTATTTTCATGAAAATTGGTTCAGACCTTAAGGTCTGCAAGGGGGAAAATCACACCAGAATGTAAAAAGTGTAGACACTCGATCGGAAGGTGAGAAGATATCATTTATATAGGATCAGCAGCTACCAATGCCTTACAGACAGAATCCACAACCAGAAAGACGAGCTTACCTAAACGATAAAAATGATTATTTTGTTTTTAGAGGTTGGTTATAAATGCTGTTATCAACTAATTATTCTCCCTCCGCGATATTAATAACCAAACTCACATTGCAGATAATTTTCATGCAAAATTGCATATTGGGACCTACAAAATATACTACAAGTTAAAACTGATTGCCAGTAAGGCCCACTGCCTACAAATTATTCTCAGGTCTCACGGAAGTTGATTGATTTTTCTGCTTCAAAATTTGTCTTGATTCTGAAAGAAGAACCTAATCCACAGGTCTTCTTCAGTTTGGCGCATTTTCCTCATATTTTTTTTTAGGAACTTCTGACTCCCCAATACGATAAGGAGGCACGTCAACCTAAAAAGATCTTTTGTGCCGAGATTGCCAGAAAAATAATATCATATCTTAACACAGAGCTTTGTGATTCGTAATATAGTTTCTACGAAGATCATCTTCAATCTTTTGGCACAAGTCTATCGGTCCTGCAATTCCTTAGTATTCTTGTCAAGATCAGAGTTTTAATGGAGGTTCATCTGGGGGTATATCTCCTTTCTAAGTTTTGAGGAAGTAAAAGGGAATAAAATCATTTTTTTTGTCGGAGGCTCAGACACAACTATAGGTCCCTTGTACTGGCAAACAGGCACCTAAAGTAAGGTGGTTACTACAAAAGCGTTCCCAAACTTTTTCGTAAGTGTCTCTCTCTGTGAGAGAATTTATCCCCACCACTGCCATTTTGACAGTCTTTTCCATTCTTATTTCTTACAAAAGTAAAGGAACAGACCTTTTATTGCACTTAGTTTTCCGGTCTTTCGAAGAAAGACGAGAAGGAGCTACAGTGATGAAGAGCTTAGATGTTCGGCACTCACCACATCAGCCCCAAAGAACTGCCACCTGATGCGAGCAAAGGCGGGACAGCTACAGAGGAAGTGTTCCGCTGTATCGTCGTCCTCTCCACAAGCAGGACAGATGGTGGTGTCGCTCACTACATTTAAGTGTTTGGCAGAAGATAGGTGGCCCGAAAGGACGCCCACAAGCAGTCTGCAGTCGATTCTCCTAGGAGACAGAAGGAAAGACGCGGAACTTTTACAGATGTCCGGACGCAGTCTTAAACCCTTAGTTCTTTTCAAACACCTGTATAACATTTTGTCTGTGTTCTTACTTCCTGGAGTTCCTTTGTCTGAGTGATGTGCTACATGAACCGTGAGCATTTTAAAGGATTCGATTATCTCTCTCTCTATATTTAGCTCGCTGTCTATCTAGAGGTATTCTAACTCATTGGTTCCTCTTTTCATTGTCAAAACCACTGATACAAGTTTCAAATTATTGTCTAAAGATTTGCTTGAAATAAGCGGTGTATTGTTTCAAAATTCATAAATAAATATTTTGTTGACGAAGCCTTTTGCATGTGGCTTGGTTATCTTCAGGGTGAACATTTTTGAAGGCTCCTTCTAGATGTAGAAGCCCGAAATGTTTCAAATCTTTAGGGAACTTCGGATTTAGGACCTAAAAGTTGGTAGAATAATCAGTCTACCTAATTTTGTATTGAGCACGAATTTGAATACCAAATTAACAGCTCTTATTGGAAAACCCTTTACAAAAGCGTTTTCGTAAGTGTCCCTCTCTGAAAGACAGTATTTTCCAATCTTACTACGAAAGTAAAAGAACAACCTTAGCCTTTGATTTTCCCCTTGAAAATCGTCAATTCAATGACATTCCATTTGAGATTCTTCACAAACAAACGCGTTACTAAGTTTCGGTTGAGGTTGCGCAACAAAATTATGACTGAGCCGGCTTTCAATTTCAGATTGTACCGAAACGTCAAATTGTACCGAAATGAAAACAAATGCATTTGGTTAACCTCATTCTTCACAATGCAATCTCGATAGATATCTGACCGCAAGACTAAGAAGGGTCGAAGTGGCGGACGTATATGATTTAGCATGAGTTGCTTAAAAGCCCTGCGAAGTAATACCTAACGGCAGTCCCGCGGGGAGAGTGGTAGAAGAGTACAGGGGTGTGATTTAGTACGTGAGGCGCGTGGCACTGGAGAAATATATCCCGCGAATCGTGCATGCCAGATAGTACGGACTACTGGTATCTATGACGATTACACATCCTTTGGACGCAACCAAAAAAAAAAAAGATATCTGACCGCACGCAATATAGAATATTTCTCCATCCCAAAAAAAAAATTAATTTTCAGAAATTCCCTCTGAAGGAAAGCAATTTCCGATATTCACGGTTTAAAATTTTCGGGTATAAAATGCAGAGTGAAATATGAAAGTGATACGATACTTCACGGCAAGGACTTGCGCAATTGGGGGGAAGCGCCATCTGTCATTCAACAATATAAATAATTTCGTTCTGTTTTAACAACGAACGACGACTAAATTATTTGTATATTGTTCATCGAAAAATACTAAAATCGCGATTAAAAATCGGTGGGTTGGGGTTATGGATATTTTGTGATGTTAAATCTAAAAAAATATAAAAACGAAAAACTTCCATCAAAAATAAAAAGCAAAAATTCTACCAGTGTTAAAAAATATAAAATGCTATTAAAAAGTAGCTGTTAGCTGTAGGATGGTGAAAATTAAGGACTGAATGTATTTTTTAATGCCACACCATAAAAAAATAACGAAAAAAAAAATTGTCAAAAAAAAAAAAAACAAAAAAAAAATGTTGGGGTTGAGCCACCCTATATTAGAAGAGATTACAATATCCTGTTTTTTTCTGACGATTTTTAGGTTAATCCATCGACATATGTATTTTTTACAACATATCGCTGAGTGAATAACCCGAATTGCACTGAAAGCTGTGAATTATGCGATTGCAACTGTCAGATTTTAAAATGTCATAGCTCATTAAGAAAGCTGAAGCTGCTGCGATATTAAGTGTTGACAAATCAGCTTAATCATGTGTTGTGTAACGAAAAGTGAGCATGGTCAAATCGTGAGATTCTTAGGCTTTATTTATTTCACAGAAAGCAAATATCCCTTCAATGGAAATATGCCACAAACGACACACCAAACGCTCACTCTAGTTATTTAGCTTTTGGGTTAGACACCAATAAAAGTGTGAGTTCCTCTCACGATAAGGAGTCGAATAATACTGCGAAAGACCGTTGGAAATTTCCCATTCCGGAAGTCATTCTGCGCCAATTCCAATTCGCCAACCATCCACATTTGTGTCACATTTGCTTTCCCACTACAAATACCATTTAAGCAAGCATCAGACCACCTGCACCCACCCGCCTTTCCACGCAACTTGATTAAGCGCGCATATTAATCTGGTTACAGGCGCTTCAACAAGTCCGTAAAACAAAAGATACATCAATCTCGGCAGGCTCCCGCAAACAGGCGACCATTATAACACTGGCAGTCTTACACAACGCGCAACAATGACCCAAGCGAACTATGACCACTATCGCCACAAGAAACCACCTAAATCTGTGAAATTCCAAGAAACCATGTTACAAATACACCGAATATAGGCTTACTGACTTCCATTTATCTGCAGCTACTCCTACTCCCAATCGCCGTTGCAGGTTGTTGCTTTTTTTGGGAAACTGTTACAAAGCGGTAGATAGGCAACGGCGACTACAACGACGATGACAGCAACGACAAAGATATGAGTATTTTCCACCTATTGTTTCACGCAGATGGACGTGACGAAATGCCACACTATTTAGAGTTTGTTTTGCATACCGCATGCCACACTAGTTGTTGCCATTACTTCCTCCTCCACATGGGTGGAGGTCTTTTTTGCACGAAAAGTTGTCATGATTTTGTAGGGTTTTGTGTGTTCCGCTGGTGGAAAGTCCTTCACGTTGGGAGTCTTTTGTAAGCCAGTTGGTTTCTGTTATTTCCCTCGTGGCGCGTGACGGTCGTATGTGATAAAATGGTAATAAATTTCACAGCCATCTCGAGAGACTTATGGGTTCAGCCTTGACGATTGCACCAGCAGCAGCTGTAAACCAATTGGCATTGCAAAGAGTTAATTGTCGATTTGGAATTAATCGGTTTGGTTCCCTGAATTAAGTCGTACACACAAGCGGGAGCGTTTCCATTGACCCAGTTCACTGATGGATCAGAAATGCGCCGGGGCGGCTGGCATTTACATCAAAAGCGATTGTGATTTTCCAGAGCAACCGCATGACAGCTGTAATAGATATATGCATCTGACGAAAGTGAAAAATGTAAGCCGATCGCGGGGTATTTTGATATGTTGCCCGATGAGCTATCACTTGGATGCCCAACTCGGAAGCAAATCGACACTAGTTGGGCGATGTCCAGAAATGCCTATATGCGCGACACGCCTAAGTAAGAGAAAAAGTGTCATGCAGTGTCGCAGTCTGACGGTGCCAATTATTAGATAAAGCGATGCGTTGATTATGACCACGTAATGGGATACAGCATGAATAGCAAGTTCCGGAAAGTTGTAACGCCTAATTAATCCCGGTCTTTGCTTGTAAATGCATGTCTCTTTCGCTCTGTCTGGTGTATGTTATGGGATCTGTTTTTGTTCATGGGTTGTGGCAATTTAGATGCGCATCCATAGGCTGGGGAGTAACATTGGCAATGAGATGGGCTTGTGGTACACTTCCTGGGAATAGGTATCCATTACGAATGGTAGTATCAAGTGATTGCTTGGGCTCATTTTTTTATTATTCATTCATTATTTGCCAAACGTGAGGTTCTTTTATTTAGGCTCTTTGAAGACTTGTTAAAAAAAGGGTGGGGAAATGAGATTTCTGAAAGACAGACAGACAAGATTCAACTAAGAAAAACAGACTTGGGATAGGCATAAACTCGTCAGTTTGTGATTATACTTTTCCAAAACCTGAACAAACATGACATCAAATGTGCCCCGGATTTTGAAGTAGTAAAAATATATTTAGCGTTACATTTTTAAGTACTGAATTTTCTATTTAGAAATTTCTAAACTTTTTAGCCTTAAAAAAAAAAACTCTGTCAATGTCTTGAGTAAACCACTGGCGTTTGATCCAACACTTTACATAACTTAGGCACTTAGGTAGTTCTGGAGTTCGGTGTGGATTTGGCCTCAATCATTATGGCTCTGGAGTTAGCTTGACTGTTTGCGGAACTGCCTCGAGTTGTGAGCTCCAGGTTGGTCAAAGTCCCCATCCACTTGTGAGCGCCAGCTAAGACGATGTCTTCCACGACTTTATGCCTTTTTGAGTTAAAGGAGGCAACTCTTGGGGTTCTACATGCTGCAGCCAATTTAAATGACTGATTCGGACTTTTAGGACCAAGTACATGTTGCTCTACAGCTCGTGGAATACGCTTCAAAATATTCTTCTCTAAATCTGGTTAACCCAATCAAAAGCGAGAAACGATTTGAAGATATTTTTGTTTTCGTACCTGATAACTGTAACCCCATCTTGGTTAAACTTTCAGATAAGCTGCTTAAAGTTATCGTACATTGACGTTTCAACAAATGCGATGGTGTTGTTTGAGTTTTTCAACTTTCAATGAAAGCTCTAAGCATTAGCTACCTTTTTCCATCTTTCAAATTACAGCCCAAGCCATATCTAAGATAGTCATCGTTAAAACTAGTTGTGCTTATACGATTTGAATCTTGTATGAAAACCGAACGCAGAAGTTTGGCTACCTTGTTTATGACAGCCCATTAATCATTCAATTCGGTACAACAACTGTCATCAGCTTTGATAGTTCATTCTTATGTTCTATGCGTTTCAGCTTAGGGTAAGGTTGCTCCAGCTCATCTACAAATATGAAATAAGGTGGTCAAATTTGCTTATATGCATGTGGATTTGTTGCAAAATCAGTCTAAAAAGGACTGAATTTTCAACAAAAAAAAATAGAGCTTACCACGGAGCAACATTTTTTAATTTTACATTGTTAGTCACCCACGGCGACCATGTTTCGCCATGTTGTACGCGATATAAGCTTTTTTTTTTGTTGATAACTCTAAAATGCGTACACGATTTTGAAGAGATATTTTTTGCGATAGATCCATAAATTCCTTAAGACCGTATAAAGACTAAGAAGGCGTAGGTAGTAATCAGGTATTTCAAGGGCGTGCAACAGCTACTTATGTGCGCTCCACAGTTTCCAAAACAATTCAACCAGTATGTACTTAATACGGGTCTAATAAATCTTTCAAATGCCAACATATAAGAAAGGCTCTCTCGGTCTCTGAAAAAGATGGTTACTAAAACGAATCTTTTGGCTATAAATACAAAGAGGTTCGTAAAGCTCTGTAAACAAGTACGAGTGCCAGCTAAAGGGTGTACTGAAATATTGTTTGTCGGTTCCAATAGCTCTGTTTAATGAGATGCAGCCATACAACTGATGGAATCACCGCTTGCTCTCAGATTTAACTGCCACAAAATCAGCAGTTTTTGTAAACAGAAACCAAGAGCTGGCTCGTTTACTAGACCTATCGTAGCTTTACAGTTTTCTCAGTGTAAATCTATGCATTAGCATTCAACTTTCGCAAATTTAATAAAAAAAAGAGGCTTTCCTCTTCTTTGTTACACATCTGGGTGATTATTTTGGAATTTGGAATTTCCTCTTCTAAAAGCTTATGCAGTTCAATTGGAAAGTTGAATTGAACGTACCTACCAAATGTATACATTCTCAAAGCAAAGGAGTTTTGTATTAATTTTATAAATCTACCCAAGGTACACAACATCCATCACTGGAATGCAAAATTATTCAAAAAAATCCCCAGCCAATTGTTTACTATGACCAAGAACACAACCAACACCATCGGCTGCTCCCAACGATATAAACTCAATTAAAAATCTCCCATATTAAAAGAATTAAATGGCTCAACACCTAATACATGACTTAATTACATAATGGCCCACTATCATAGAATAGTTCAATTGGGCAACCTTCCTCTTGTTCGATCTGTTTCTATTAAATATATTTCAAATCATAATCACAACAAAAAAAAATAAAACTATCTTATTGACCTGCAGCCAAACCACACATTTTCCCATTTATCTTGTCATTATGCAGAAAAAAAAACATTCCACTCACAATAAAAATAATATACGCACTGTCGCATCAGACCCCACTCATTGTGCTAATCTAACGCGCCAAACAATGTAAAATAGCCCTCTCCCTTGCCAGCTCCCCTGTGATACATTTGAATTTATTTGTTTGTTTCTTGGTGTGTTTCACCTCTTCTCTTCTTTTCGTCATCCTCGTCAAAGTGTGTGGTGTGGTGGTGTCTCTTTAGGGGGCAATTTGTTTCTGTTTCTTAGTGCGCCCCAAAGCCAACGGCTTCAGTATAAAATAGAAAATTGATCTTAGAATTGGCACAGTATACCGGGCATCTTGTAAGCGATTACATCAAACAGTGTTACCAAGCAGTTTCAACCGATCACGCAGAAAAGGATTTAGTGCGATAAACCAGAAATAATAAACCAAACAAATTCAATCAACAAAATGGCAAATTTTTCAACAATTCTTATCCTCGCGTTGGCGATGTTCGCTACAACGGCCCTGGCCCATCCAGGCTATGCTGTGGATTATTATGTGAGTGATGTTGTGTCTTTGAGGAGTCGAAAGGACCTTAACCATTGCAAGTGAAATTTGTAGTGAAAAAGTTCAGTTGGCACGTCAACTCTTTTGTTGTAGTTAAAAGTTTTTCAAATAATTAATGATTTGCGTTAAATTTAAATAAATCAGTTTGTTAATGATTTTGTTTTAATTTTTTCTATGTCATAAATCGAACTTAAAGATAAAAAAAAAACTTTTTTTCGTACAAAATGTAAAAATAAACTTAATAAATAAATAACGAAAATAAGGACACTCCTTAGGTCAAAGTTAAATGAACATTTTCTCTCCACAGGACCATCCCAAATACGCCTTCAACTATGGTGTAGCTGATCATAGTACGGGTGATGTCAAGTCACAACATGAAACCCGCGATGGCGATGTTGTCAAAGGTAGCTACAAACTTGTAGATTGTTACGAGCAAATTTTTCATTTTAAATTGTAAAATCTCTATATGGAATTTGTTTGATTAAATTTTTCTTGTATTTGCTAGGTCAATACTCTCTCGTGGAACCGGACGGCTCAATTCGTACAGTCGACTATACTGCCGATCCTATCCATGGTTTCAACGCTGTTGTTTCAAAATCTGGACCAACAGTACATGCTCACGCTCCTGTGATACACAAGACAATTACACCAATTGTCAAGCACGTTCAGGCACCACTTGTAGTTGCTTCACCTGCGCCCTATGGTAAGTGATGTTGATCAGTAGGCTTAGTAGTCTTTTATTTTTTATTTTCGAAGTCTTGTGATATTTGTTTTTGGTTCTATAACTTAAACGTTTTTAAACCTTGCTCAAAATATTTAAACAATTGACTTTCTTGACCGTTTTAAAGAGTTTATGCGTATCTTCTTTAAAAGCTAGTTAGGTTTAATTTTCTTCATACGTACTCGTAAATTTATTTTTAACTAACTTTTGAATTACAAAAAAAGAATGCAAAATTTTAAATATTCTTTACTAGCACTTTAAGTTTTACTTGATCCTGTAAATATTAAGCTTATCAGATCCAAATTAAACTCAAGGCGAGGGGTAGATAGGTATGACAAAGTTTTTCTTAATGCACTTTTTTATTTACACAGTAGCTCGAAAAGATATATTCTCCTGGTGTTTTCTTATACTTTTATTTGCAAGATACACTATGAGTTACTTCAAAATGCTTGCATTTTTGTCGGCACTATCTTACTTTTGGAAATATATCACTTTTGTCACTATAGCTATTTTATTTTCTTATTCACAAAATAAAATCCTTAATTTTGTTACCATTTAATCTCAAAAAAAAAACTTTACTTAATTCTGTTCAGTTTAAATCTTTGTCTCTAATAACCTCTGTGCTGGTTTTCCAAATGCAAGGTTGTAGTTTAAATACCAATTTAAAAAAAATCGCCTACCATATATTTTCATTTCGATAGTGTAAAAAATACCCCCAAAAATGCAGACCTCTTCTAGCATCTTATACAAACCTTTCGACCTCACAAATAAATTGGGCCAGATTTTCTTTTTACTAAATATAAATACCTTGACTCCATATTCAGCGAAACCCTATTACAAGGCTTCTGATTCAATTACAGTCTGCTATCACAGGCAAAAATTGAATACGTTTTGTGTTCGCGATTTATCAGGTTGAAAATACGTAAATAATCGAATAGAATTGTCAATGCTGGAGAAAGTTTTGAGCCATATACAATAGTGCACCTTATTTAACTTTAAATTTCACTTTTAAAGATAATAAGCTGTATTAATTTAATTATTGTCAGTGATTAACATAAAATATTCCCGAAAGTATAAAAAAAGTCGGCGAAAGCGCTAGAAACTCGACAAAAGTTATATTTAAAAGTGGTTCAACAAAAAAACGAGGCTTTAATTTGTTGTTCCCTTTCGAGTAAACAAAAAAAAACGTTTAGTTGTAGAGGCTACTATAATTGCTGCCCAATTATTTTTCATTAGAGTTCTTTGTGTTGTTTTTTATTCAAATCTATTCCGAATTTCTATTTTTAATGTATGAAATTATGCAGTAAAAGATCGGGGCGTGATTTTGAATTCCGATTTGTGTAAAATAAATTATTTAACTATAAATAATACTTACAGCGATCATTGAAGTCGCAATATTCGATCTCATCTGCGTTTCATCCTGATATACGTAGTCCGTAGTCTTTTCTTATTTTTGCTTGGCTAGCATTAAATTATTGAGACAAGTTTTCATCGGGGATTTTTTCCTAAAACCAATTTTTGTTCCCATCAAATCTTTTTGTTCGAATTTCCCTTTGCTACTCTACCTCGCTGAACTGTTCTATTCTGACCATTGTTCTATTCTCACCATTTCCCATGCAATAACTATCCCCCTATACCCGACCACCAACGACCTTCACAGCTCCTTCACAATGTATTAATAGTTGGTGCCTGCTTGGAGCAAATCGACCAACGGCTACAACAATCATCTAACCGTCAACGAATTTGTTTGGTTTCTTTTTTCCAATTTCGCGCAGGTATTGATACGTATCGCTTGGTGAAGCATTATCGCAGGCACGCAAACTACTACAATCAGCACTTGAAATATCGTTCGGAATAGAAAATAGATTCACCTGTCCGTTGTTGTCCTACTGCTAGTAGCCTAGAAACAATAAGCAATACTTTACACTGTACAGTGAATTTTTCAAGTTTCAAATAAAGTTATTTGCTAACATGCAAAACATTAAAACTAATGCGCTTTGAAATCATTGAAACTTCCTCCGCATTATCTAAGCGAGAGAAATCAAGTCCCATCTCACTTTGGCAGACCATCGATCGGGCTTAAAAGTCTTCCGCGATACTTCAGGCTGGAGATGAACACAAATGCAGTGGCAATTAGTAGTCGAGTCGTAGTGCGCCTTCGAGTGATTCCCCGAGCGTTATGCAAATTATGGGAAAAAGAAACAGACTCGCACATCGGCGACTCACTTTCATTTGCTATAGTAGGTAGTACGGCGGGTCATTGGATTTCACAGTGATACTCTTGGCTGAAAGTAAAACTGTAACAACCTAGAAATGGTGATAAATTACCAAAGAGTGATCATAACTCACCTGAACTGGCAACCGATGCAGCAGGCGTGCTTCTACAAATTGATCTGGTTTTCTTTTTTTGTGGCTTGGATTGATGGTTACCGCATAAATCTGTGCCTCCATCTCCTATCTCAACGGATTGACACAGGCGATGCTATCTCTTTGTATGGTGGGTTTCATGGTTTCGTCTTCTGCTGGTAGGTATCCGCAATCAGTGCGTTAGCTAATATGGTTTCTATTTTGTTTGGTTTCTTTGCCTGTTGTGCTGAGGAAGAGGTATATGTACTACCAGTTCGATGATTTATTGTAATTTAATAGGTTGATATACAGTATCACTGCAAGTCTGTGGAACACATGTTTCCGGCAATTTGAGGAGGTCGAAACACTTTATAGGAAACATTTGCAATAAAATTTGAAACCAATTCAGTAATCAGAGCTTGGCTTGAACTGCAAGACCTAAAATATTCAAATTCGGTGGAGATTTTCGTTAAATACTCAAGATGTATCGAGCATCTTGATTTTGAATGGATTTTGAAAAGTTTATCCTCTAAAAAAAGAGGTGCCAACCTATTTTTTTATTTTTACTAAACTAACTTCAATTTTTGCCATATTATTGACAAATCTTAAAAAGTATAAAAAAGGTTGAAATTATTTTAGGTAAAGCTTCGCCGAGTTTTTTGAGCAGAAGCTGACCTACAAGAAGTGCAAAGCAGATCTTCTCTGATCAAATGCAAACAAGTGTAAAACCGATTGTTTACAAATGTAGTTCTAGAATATATTTCTCTTTCTCGAACAATATCAGACTACAGAGATTTTTATAAATTAAATGGCACCATTCTGCTCCACTCATATCCCAAATTCTACCTGACCCTTGATAACCAGGAACGCTGTGTCTTCCTGCCGTACCGCCCTTTGCTTGTGTGCATATTTCTCTTCATGAATTGAGTCCAAATAAATCGATATACTTTGAAAATGGAATGAAAATGGCTGCATTCCCACCGAATGGCAACTATGACAACAAGTCCCGCCAACTGTAGATACTTTGCAAACCACAAGCAGGTAGCTCTCGTATGCAAACCCATTCTCATAAAGCGTGTGTTTATTTTTATACATCGCTTGGGGTAAGGGAAATGGCATTTATCTCTCACCAACGTGGCGACGTCATCACTTGACATGATGAATGTGCTGATTGTGGTATTGTTTCAACAAACAAAAGTCTTCATACCACAAAATAATACCAAACAAACACAACACTGTTAATTCTTCCCCCGATCTCTGGTGATACTTTATCTGTAAATCTCTCGGCGCGGTGGGAAGTTTCCTTCACTCTCTCTATGGTTCCTCAATGTCGAAATAATTATTAGCTCCGAGCAGACAATGAGCAGTTTTTTTTTCTGCTTGCAGAATCCAATTGACCTGATTTTTTCGTGTATACCTTCAGCCTGATGCTGTAAGATTTGCTTGTAATTTGTGTAACTGCGACTTTGCATTTCGGTGACAAGCCAAGTTTGCACGTGAACTCTTTTGTTTGCCACAATTGCACTCGTTTAATTTGCGGTGGTTGGTGTTTTTTTTTTTTTTTTTTGTGGGGGGACGATAATTCCGCGGTTAGCGATTCTTGTCGTGACAATGATGCTGTTTCATCGATTGTGTGTGACAACTCAACCGAGAACCGCATTTTCCAATCAATTTGATGGCGCAATACACATGCATGCGATCCAAATCGAATGCACGTGCGCGTTCACTTGTCAATCAATTATATGTATAGAAAGGTCAAGATGATATTATTTTAATGCGCCTCTCTTTTATTTGCAGTCGTTTCGAAACCACACTACGCAGCACCGGCTCCAATTCACTACGACTATGACAACTATGCTGATGGACAGTACTACGGCGGACAGTACGATGAGGGACAGTACGGACACTATGAGAGCCAGTATGGACACTACGATCATTATTAAGTGAGCAATCGCTGCCTTTAGGAATGAAATGAACTTATATGCTGTACACCATGTTTAACCAAATGTGCGAATCTTGTTTTGTTTTCTTTAATAGAAAATGTCTGTAAATAGTATAACACTTTTTGTATCAACTGAATCTGTCAAATCTTATACGTAAATCGATGTTTATTAGTTTAAGGCTCTTAATGTTGTTTGTGTTCCAATTTTGTGTAAAGTTTCTTAATGCGACTGACATGAATGTCATGGAAAAATAAGTAACTTATACTCATGCGTACTATTTGATAACAATAAATTATTAATATAAAAAGATACACTCGTAAGGATGCTTAATGCTTATAAAAAATGACGTAATATAATCATGAAATAAACGAAGAAAAGTCAGCGAAAATTAGTTGTTTGAATTTTTGAGGTTAGTGGTGATGACTTTAACTCGAAGCACCTTTTTAAAATATTATCACCCCTATCAAAGGAACTCAGTTTGTGTTCGAAGTATCAGTTTCGGAATAAAATAAATGTGTTAATTTTTCATTACAATATTCCGCAGCAATTGGCACATTCAAAAACCTGATCGTCTTAAGTGACTAGATTGGTCTGGACGAGTTGCAACCTGAACCCAAAAACTAGATACGTCACATTTCCTACACCAGCCACATATAGGACATACAAAAAAATTAGTTGGCGCAACAGGTCCGTAGGGACCCTAGGCCTAGCTCTCACAGCCATTTGTCTTCTGTGAGTTTTTATTTCTGGAACGAATGGAAGGGATCTAAAATTGTATGCGGAGTCCAATTGCAAAGCTCTTTCATGACAGCCATACTCTCGGATGTTTGTCAGGCGTTCGCGAGATGTGGCGCAGTGAAAAAAACTTAAGTGGGAATTTGGATGATTTCGGGATTCCAACCTGGGACCCCTCGTTTAGTAGTCCAGCACATGTATTGTTCAAAAAACTCAATTTTTGAGTTATCACAAACAAAAGCTCTTTAAACTTCCACCCAATATATTTATCAAAAGTTAACTTAGATACATTATCAGGCCTGCAGATGACACTTATATCATACTAAGCCTCTCAATTCTCAAACGAAATCAAAAAAATCAAAACAGTTTTCCGCCTTTGCTGGAACACGTAATTATCTGATTTGTGTCGTTTTAGAAATACATGTGCGATATGTGAACTGTCAAGGAATTTCTTGACTAGATCCGTCTGCTACTCCTCCATAGACGTCAACTGCAACATCTGTTCAATTTAGCGACCTAAACCAATCAAAGCTGAGATAAGTCAGCCAGCTGTCACACTAACAAAACTATATACTTGAACGTCCCCAATAATTGGTTGTCAAAGAGCTTCGGAATAAATGTGCCGTGTTACTGTCCGCGCCTGTGCCGATACCAAAAGAAGCGTCAATTATAGGTTTTGCGGACGGCATCGCCGTGTTGGTTGTGACAAAAATTACAGAAGATGTTGCGGTGTAATTTAACGGCATGATTCCAAGTAGCCAGCGTCGGTTTCCAAGCCGTATGTCATTGAAAACTGACATTTAGAGTAGGAAGACATAAAAATTGCGAGAGCGATTATTGATACTCGAAACTTTATCGTTAGAAATTCCAGCACAGAGTTATAAAAAGTTGTGCAATGTTAAGACTGATGACGATGAGTAACATCAGAAAGCCAATTCAAAATGAACACGTCTTCCTGCAGAAGTTGTCAGTTTGGTACCAATGTATGGAGCAAAATCATCGTGCTACTAATTGTTGTAAAGTCTTACGAACGGTGATATGATAAGTGCACCACTATTGAATTATAAGGGCAAACAACTATTTTTAACGAGGCTGTACTTTAAATGGTGCCTACTCTCAAAATCGAATTAAGGAAAAACAAAGTCTGACATTTTTAGGCCACACTCGATAGGATGAAAATTGCGTTTGGAACTATTTTAATCTTCTCCAAGAGCTGTGGCTTCAAATATGGTTACCCATTTGAAAATGCTCCTGCTAGCCGGTCCCTTTTGTGGTTAATATAGCACACATAGCACACTGAAATATCCGAAAAAAAAGATGATAATATTGATCAATACTGGACCAATTAAATGACGCACGCTAAGATAAACCCTCCTTGAAATAAGGTTACTAGGGCTAAAAAAAATACTTAAGGGGCTGATTTGGCACTGGCCTCTATAAAATAAAATTTAATCAACATATTTGCCCAAAGAATACTCAACTGCTTACTAACTTAACGGGCTCCCGACCCGTGAGGAGTCTCTGCCTGAGACACTGTACCCTTCCATCCTCTGCGATCCCGGGCACGCTGATTCCAGCTATCCAGGCCAAGCACTTGGCATCCACGATGGCTTGGTCCTTAAAACGGACGTCCGGTTTTCCTTGTCGTCTCAAACCTGGCGGCTGGGACTCGAAGGTCCTCTTAGCTGGAGCATTATTGTCCATTCGCTCGATGTGACCGAACGAATGTAGTCGTCGTATTTTGGCCTTTTGGACTACATCCAGATCTTGGTACAGCTCATAGAGCTCGCGGTTGTATCTTCTCCTCCATTTGCCCTCCTCGCACACAGGACCAAAAATACTCAACTGCACCGCTGCCATTTTACAAATATAGTACTCAATTTAAAATAAATTCTTGGAACCTAAATAATCCAACTATATCAGAATTAAAATTCAAAAATATGTCTCGTTTCATTACAACGCAGAAAACATATACCCAGAGGTGAATAAATAGACAGACACTGGAGGATTTGAAACTGATTTGAGAATTTTTTGCATACGGATCCAAAAGCCTCATAAAAAACGTCAATGCGGTCAACTTATGTTTCCCAAGCCCAACGCATATGCAAATTGCTCTGTCTTTCCCACTCGTGCAAAAAACCGGCAAAGTTTCTCTTCTCTAGCGGAAGAGATTAATTCGCCTGGAATGCCACACGAAACCTAAATACCACTCAGCTGGATTAGCTGGAATTCACGCCGCGTATGCAAATTTTCTCCTAATGTTTGCAAACTAGCAGCCGCATCGAACACACTGCGATTGGCTAATCAGTCACTGATTAATTCCCAGGGTATGTCTGAAAACGCACCATACATACTGTGTGATCTGATTCATGCCTGCATGTGGCCCATTAGCATACCTCAGCTGCCGCGTATAGGTGGGCATCGCAACACCACACAAAAGATGCTACCGCAACTGCGAACTGCACGAATGAAGAAATGACACGAAACCTACCGCGCAGCGCAAGGCTACTGCTATTACGCTTGATCTGTTGCTGATGATGGGAATTTAAAAGCCTACGCTTGAGTACTACGTAATTTATTGACAAGTGCGTTGTTGTGCTGGTGGAATTTTGATCAAATCCACCAGAAATGTGTGCAAATTCACAGCTGACAGTGCACGAATATCGATGAGAGGAAGCGATGCAGATTTGATGGAGATACGAGTATGCGGTGAAATTATTCTTCCTACAGCGTCAGAGTTGTATCTGATTAATAAATTAGTCTACCCCACGAGGAATTAATAGAGAGACTGCAATTGGTGTCTTTCGGTGTCGGAAGGGGATTAGATGTAAGTCTGAGAAATGTGGTACGGGTAAGCTTTTGTGATAAATTATTAAATATTTATAAAAATTATTGGGAAAATAATGGAAAACTTGTTTAACTATTTGCATTTTGAGAAGAATCGACCAAAAAGCCCAAAAAACTCCAGTAAAAGATCAATGGTTTCGTTGCTTGAGTTCTTGTGTTAACTGAACTTTATAAGCCTTTTAAGTGTTTATGCCAAATACGGTGTAATGACGTTTGTGGAATGCCCAATTCCAAAGAACGGAATGGACAAACCTGGGTTTTCTTCAACACTTTGGGCTACAGCAGCAATATTATCAGTTGTTCTTGAGCGACGTGCACGGGTTTTATTCTTCACATCACTAACTTGTCCCAACAGCTCGAATTTTTCCACCAATTTCTGTATTGCGGTCCGACAAGGTGCTTCACGACGACCAAAAAATGCTTTAGTTTTGCGATCTGTGACTTTTCACCATTTTTCTAGTGAATTTTAATAATTTCAATGCGTTGTTGAAGCGTGTATCGTTCCATTTTTAGTAATGGCGTAGTTTCTACTTGTCAAATGTCAAAGAATAATGATTCAAAAGTGACAGCTACCGAAAAGCGGGTCATTCACAATAACACCTCTCATTGGAAAACCATTTAGTACTGCCCATATAAATTCCAAAATGCGAATGAATTTCTAATCCTCGGCACCTTGATTGTTCATGTCATTATTTAAAAATTTGTCCATAACATCAGTCACATATTTTCAGGCGAACGATTTGTGTGCCTCTACACAACTGAATGGTTTGTGAATAAAATAGGCGACTCTCAAACTGTTTGTGGCAACTCAGTTAAGGGGCCGATTATTCAGAAAAATTCAGTAGTTCATGGGTGAATTTTTTAAAACTTAAGTTAGTCCGAATATTTGTTTTGCATTTAATATTTTTTTGTTTGAAGGCCCCGGCTTTTCCAATTTTGTCTATAGGCCTGTTTTATGAGCTTCGATCTCAGCAATGCAAAGTAAAGTAGGATTTTCAGCACGCAATTACAACAACTATGCTCTACTTGACACTTCGAGGAATCACAGTAGTTGTCGTATTTACGTGCTGAAAATCCTACTTTACTTTGCTTTGCTGAGATTGAAGCTCAAAAAAACACATCTTATGTAAAATTAAGATTCCAACCCTTCCAACCGACAGAAATAACAAACTTTAAAGATTGGTCCATTTTTGTTTTTTTTTTTTTGTTGTACGATTTAAAACAAACATCCTATCCCAGCCAAAGTAAAGTCCAACAATCAATCTCACTTCCTCCGAGTCAGTCTGAAATTCTGCAAGCGTTTGATTAAGTTTTGTTAATTTTCTCGGTTATACTTTTTTATTTCCTAAATCATGTCCTTTGGCCACGGTACTGAGAAAATTAACCGGCTTCCTTGTGAATTCCCCACTTAGATTCTTTTTCTTGATTTGATACGTGATTTATCTGTGAACTTTGGATGATGTCTGCACTCAAAGCGCCGAAAGCACCATATGGTACATAAACTTGCAGTTGGTAGGTGCATTTGATAGAGTCGACACTTCGTATCTTATAATCGAACCACTAGCTTTTTATTCAATAAAAATCATTCTGGTATATTTGTTGATGCTTTGTCGGTGGTAGGTATTGGGACGTTCAAGTATCTAGTTTAGTAAGCCTGACAGTTGTTTGACTAAATGTATTTCGGTTTTGATTGGCTGTTTCAGTTGACGTTTATGGAGGGGTAGTCGACGAATCTAGTCAAGAAATTCGTGACTGAATACTAAGTTGACAGTTCTCATATATGGCTGACGTAGAAAAATTGAATTTTTGCATTAAGGTTACATCTCATCCAGATCAATCTAGTCGACAACTAAATTCTTCAATGTTCCCATTGCTACAAAACTATAAGTCACGGACTGACTTTCTGGTCTTTTTTTAGTCTACAGAAAAATGTTTTACATCTTACATGTCACTAAACATTTCCTTTTCCTTGAAATGGTGGGAGTTTCCTTCAGAAATCTGAATTTTAGTATGTTTTTGGTGGTGGAAGTGTTCAAGTGTGAATATTTCAACGGTTACAATGGCCGCGGTACATTGCTCGCGGCATGTCAAACTCCATACAGTAAAATAAATTGACATTTCACAAAAAGTGCTAGACGTCTTGCACTTTTTTGTGCAATATCACTTTCAGGGAAATTTATCAATCTACGGCAAAACTAACCGCTGCATTGAGAGAAAAAGAAATAAAAACGACCTGTCAAAGAAAATCCTTCAAAATAAAAAATAAATACGAAGACCAGCAAGTGTAATTGCGATAAAATTGGTAATAAGATAAGTAAAATAGCAATTGTGTGTGGAAATGTCACTTTGGGGCTAAGGTTCTAGGTCGGGCGTTAATTCATAGGGTATATTGTTTGCTAGACGTCTAGCGGGCTATGGAACGTGGCCAATATTCCGAATGAAAGTGTGACACTTACCTCGCATATAGGGGTATTTGTTAGAATCCAAACTTTGTCCTTTTTGGATCCTTAATGCCCAAAACACATGTGCAGAAATTCTGGACGCAGCACAGAATGCAGTGCTGCAAATAAAACAGATGTGCAAAAAATTATTTGATATGCATTGCACCGACTAAGCAGCTGATGTGTCAGAAAATGTCAAAAGCCGATGATGCCAAATACTTGAAATTGCATTTTCTTTTCTTTTGTGTTGTGGTATACTTGAATTTTGCAGCGAATTTAGAAATAGAGACATGTTGCAGTACTGCGGTGAGTGCAGAATTTACGTGTGCCAATATCCATATAAACATGTGTATTCTAATATTGCTGCGCAGTGAATTCTGCACATGCGTTTTGGGCATAAGGATGCGTTTTGTTCTTCTGTTTTCGTTACGGACTAGATTTGAAAGATTTTATGGTCTAAAGCTTTGTTTTAATGCAGGTTAACTTACCAAAGTACGCACATGCAATCATTAAAATACAGAGCATTTTTTAAGCACAGTTAAGTATATGTGGCTAATTTTAAACCAAACCACAGAGCACTGATATTTACCTAATCCAACTTAAGATCAACGACAATTACAAACCCTTGTAGACGGATCACTTACAATGCAGTAATTAAAATCATGCATCTTGATCAAGTAGGGATTTAGCAACAGCCAACAACAAGTGCCAGAGATGGCCACTTACAAGATAAAAATGTTTGCCAACTTTTTGTAAGTTTTTGTTGGGAAATTTTGATTAATCAGTGCATTCGGTTGTTGACACTCGAAGTGCTGTCTAAGAGGAGTGTGAATAATTGAAAACTTACGTAAAGTTATTCATGTCCGATTTATTTGAAAGCGGTGGAGATTATGATGAAATTTGGGCAGAAATGCCCTCGAGAATAGGATCGAAAGCTTATTGATTGCACACTTAGGTATTAGGCTCGACTGTGGTTATCCGAATTTTGTTCGACTTGTTCCTCTATAGAGATAGAAAGCTACCCTACGTGCGTTTAAAAAAAAATCATCAGAGTAGATCGTCCATTTGCATCAACTTAGTAGAAAAAAAAAACAAAACATTGACAGCACGTGAATCATGAGACAGAACTGTGACTTGGAAGCGCTCTCTGCGGGCGGAAGATGGAAGGACGTCTTCAGCTGCCTCGGCATTGACGAATATACTACCGTGGATCTAAGTGAACTGATAGGTACGCACCACGCATTTTGTTGATTCATCACAGCCAACAACATTTTCCCATCAACAGTGCCCTTGGCAAATGAAACATCACAAAGCGTAATCAACATAACAAAAACATACTTGTTGAACATGGCATTGGTAATAATTACGCTAATCGACATTATCCTGTCGGCGGGGCTTATAGTCTACTGCGCCCTGTTTTTCCTGTCCTACTTGCGGTTTTTGGTTCTGACTCTATTCTTTAAATTCCAGAAATCCATTAGAATGTTAAAACTTAAATTAAAATTAAAATTAAATTAGATATTCATATCCGCAATTAATCATCATCACTCGTTCGGGCATGTGGTTACCTCATCCTAAGAGAACCGATCAGCGTTGGATTACTTCAACTTTGTCCGCAGACGCAAACTAAGTACGCCATACTGCAATCAATCAGAATGTCAAAAAAAAAACAAATTAGGAGGGGCAGGAATTATCCAAACTGCTCCATGTGTGCAGCTGTCAGCTTGCAGACTTAATCAGATTAACGAATATTATTTGCCAACTAATTATCGACAAGTGTGGGTGTCTCGGGGTAATTATCGACGGAAATATTGTCAATAAGGCGTGATGCCGGCGGCTGTGACCCTGACTTGTGCAATCAGGTTGCTGTGCAATCGATTGCTTAGCGTGCGATCAATGTCAATGGCGTGACGTATTTGGACACGCATCAATCCGAATTTGACAGAGTGTGATCTCTTTTTGGTCTCGTTAATTAGTAAATTCGCATTAGCTTGTGTAGAGCGGTAGAATTGCAACTGCAGGCTGTTGGTACCGCAATTATACCATTTGCATTTTGATTGCGCATGAGAGTTAATTTTTATCTAATTGGTTGTAAATAAGCGCAATTACTGTATTGCTTGATATCTGATGGTGATCGAATTTGAATATGTGAGGCGTAGTAATTGAAAATTCATTTAAATGAGCACGTGGGGGAAAACTCGGCTTCAGATGAGAGTGAAGGATAATCTGTTCTAAGTATGCATTGCTGATTTATAAGAGAACCATCTCATTCTTGGTGTATGAACTTGGACCAGATTAATGTCGGTTAAGGTAATAGCCGACAATATAATATATAATATAATATAATATTTTTTGAGCTTTGTTCTCAGCAAAGCAAAGTAAAGTAAGATTTTCAGCACACAAATTAAAATAACTACTGCGAGTCTCGAAGTGTCAAGTAGAGCGTAGTTGGTGTAATTGCGTGCTGAAAATCCTACTTTACTTTGCTTTGCAGAGAACGAAGCTAAAAAAAAACAGGTCTAATGTCAGTTTTGTGTAAATGAATGAACTCAAAGTGATGTAATCAAAAGTCATTAGGAAAATTCCAAAGATGTGACATTCATATTTGCATAACGTCAATTTTTAGAAAGGCGTTTAGCGGTGTTTGGCTTATAAGTTTAATGATTGTTCTACCATTGTTGAGAAAAACAGGCTTTTCACAGAATAACGAACAAATTTATGGTTGAGAATAGAAATGTCATCTTTTAAAGACGTAATCATTCCCACGAACGCCGTGACTTCCTACACACATAAAAACATCGGCGCACTGAAGCGCAAGTCATTTAGGCAGATGTGACATGGGAGAACAATCGAAACAAATTCAATAGTAAAGTGAAACGCAAATACGAAATAAGTGGTCGTATCGCAGGCGCCACCTTCTTGCCAATACAAAAAGCAGTTTTTAAGTAAAATTTCATTGGTACCCTTCTCTTTACTCAAAATTTACCTACCTGTTTCACTATGGCAGTGTGACATACCAAACTAAACAATCGATTGTCAAATTTGTTCTCGTTGATCTCAAAAAATTTAATCTGCTGTCAAAATTGTTTTTGTTGATAAAAATTGAGTTGTTTGTGTTTCGAATAGGCAACTCTTTTATCAACGATAACAAATTTGACAGCCGATTTGTTTATATCAGCCATTAAATGTTTCTAATTTCTTTAGTTTGTCCGCTAAATATGTAGCTATTTAGGGATAGATATCGTGAATAAATTCCCATGAACATATTTTCCTTCTAAGCTGAATTATTTAGCTGAGAAAAATAAAAAGAACATTCCGGGTGAAATATTATTACCGGGTTATTTTTAAATCAAGCCAGTTATCCTTAAATCCGTATGATACTATATTTATTTTTGCATTTTTCAGACTTTAAAAATGAAACTAGAGCAGTACGAAAAATTAGAACGAAAATTCCCGATAGGAGTGAGTGCGTACACACCAATTTTATTAATGTAGAAACTTCAAAAAAATGCATTAAAAATGTATTCAAATTAAATTTTTCAGCTGCAGGCAGTTTTTTTTTTTTTTGTTGACATTTCAACATTTTTTGTAAATAAATTTGTTTGAAAATTTATGGTTGCTTTGCAAACAATTGTTACCCTTTCGTAATACACTTTCAGTCTCTTTTACACACAGCTGACTTTTTAACATGATAAGAATGACGAAAAATGTAGTGTCATACGGACTTTAAAACTAGTTTTGTTGCGAGTTTACGAAAATATAACCGAATATGGTTTTACAAAATTCGATATTTTTCTCTTTTGAACAAATATAAACCTGGTTCTTGTTTTTCAACGCATTTCTGCATTTGGGGCTATAAAACTAGTTTTCTCACCTTCTTCTAGATTTTCTTTTTAATTAGTGTCAAAACAAGCGATCATCAATTTGCTGAGCAATAACGATGAGAGTGTGAAACTTCGCTATTCATAACGTTGTATAATCACTTTAAACAATCACTTAATTTAGAACATAGAGCCCCCATTGCATGAACCCCGAAACTACTGTCAAGATAATTGATTGCTTTTTTTAGGCTACAGAAAAATGTTAATTCAGAATAATACGAGTGACAATCAATTGCACATAACTTCATGGTCTTAATTTTAGGCGTTCTTAACTCAAATCTTTTCTTTCCATTTACACTGTAAAAATCATTAAAAGTCATGTTTCGAATCATTGTCACTCTTGGGCAAAAAAAAAACAAATACCAGTTTAATTTATAAACGCAATGTTATACAATCTATCTTCGAAGGACTCAAAACAATTTTTTTTCCGGTTCTATGAGTTTCGAGTTTTAAATAGAACTAGATTTCGAAATTTAAAAAAATACGGATTTGTCTATAACCCAAAAATTAAGTCAACGATAGAAGAACTAGTTTTGAAACAGAACTTGAATTTGTATAACAGAATTTTGAACGCCAAAAATAAAAACAAAACATAAAAAAAAATATGGGCTAATAAGCATTTTTATCCCTCTGCGCTAAAAATTTTGTAGGTTACAATGTGCAATTTTGTATGGAAAATTTCAACATTAGCCCTGTTTTTTCGAGCTTCGTTCTCAGCAAAGCAAAGTAAAGTACGATTTTCAGCACGCAATTACAACAACTACGCTCACTTGACACTTCGAGACTCGCAGTAGTTGTGTGCTGAAAATCTTACTTACTTTGCTTTGCTGAGAACGAAGCTCAAAAAAAACACGCCAATTGTGAGTTGGAAAAATGAAATGATTATTTTTATGATCATTAGTATCACTGAAAGTCTTTATTACAAAGGGAGGACTAACTTTATAAATCTACACCAGAAAGGAATAAAAAACTAACAAAATTAAGACGAGAAAAAAAACTCATCAAGTTTGTCGGTGTCGATTTCAAGTTTGAGAGGAATAGTATGATCGGAAGAAAATGTCGTCTGCATTTTTAACTGAACGTGCCATATTTAAAACTGTAGGTTAAAATTTGTTGATCCAAATTGACAAAGTCACTCATTATGGCAACTATTGCTTTTGGCTGATGCTATTCGCACGTACTTCGGGACACGGCTACGTAACGAAATGTCAAAGTTAAATCGCGGCAAATAGGGGTAATGGGGCTCGTTTCGTTCGCTAAAAGGACTCTAAACTCAAGTATTTCATTTTCGGGCACGATCTTGTACGTTTTAATGAACAACTTATTTCTTAAGACACTATTTTTAATGAAAATAACATTACGTCACGTCAAATACCTAGCCGTGTCACGAAGCTAGGCAAACGTCAGTGAGTACAAAAATTATGTGCGAATAGCCACTTTGATTGTTTATTTTATTGTTTGTTCTCGCCGGTTTTGTATTTTTTTAACAAAAGTTTTTAAGTCTACTATTGTTCCCAAAACTTAAAACAGAAGCTAACCCACTGAATGAATTCATTTTCCATTTCTATTTGAATACGTTTCTTTTTTCTTTGTAAAATTTGTCTTTCTAGTACAAATCCTGATGCAAAACTCGTTGATTAATCGCCCTTAAAGCTTTCGCACATAAACTTTCACATAGTAACCTGACAGTTCATTCAGTTTATTTCTTTTTTTATACATCCCGCCAATTAGGATTTTTTTTTGCTGGTTTTGTAGTCACAGATATGAAATTTAAGAGAGAACTTTTTTTTCAAAATTTGCAGTGAAATCGAATAGGGGCGCGGGAGCTGGCCCCTGACATCTGACAGTTTATTTATTACTTAGTTAAAGTAAATGCTTTCAGGGCCGTTTGCTCATACGACTCTTAACGATTTAAGTTCTACTTAAATACTTATAGGCTACTTTCTTTACTGTCACATAACAGTTTATGTGGCACTTAATTCGCTCTGAGTCGTATCAGCAAACGGCCCTCAGAGGCAATGGGTATTTTAAAAAAAAATCTGATTTTGAGAATAACATCGTATATAGAGGTTATTACCTCTTTCAATGCTCAGTCAAACAAATTAATTCAGTAGACTTGCCGTGAAATCCGAATGAAAATCGCCCTCCATTTAGGAGTCGATCTAGGGTTATGGAGGATTCGCGAAAGCATTCTTTACCCACTAGCCACGACCCAATTAATTGATAAGTAGGACATTGAAAATGAATGAAATATTTCAGTAGCTTAACCAACAGCTCCTCCCACAGGCAAATAAATATACAAAGTGGGCCAAAAGAAATCACCCTATTGGAAGATGCTCTTATTTTTGCAAATGGCTGTCAAATCTGACATTTGTGGACTAGACAGATGTTGAATACAAGTAAAAAAGCCATGGAGCGGTACAATCCCCAAGAACGCGGAGTAATCGTGTCTATTCGTTTGCGTAACAATTCGTCTGTAGTGTTGGCGCAGCGCGAATTCCGTCTCGCCGATTCCACGGCCGTCCGACAACGGCTATGCGCAGTCACAGCGCCATTTGGCCATCAACCTTGAAGAGTATGAGACCACACGAGACGTTACCAAGAGTGGCCAGCCCCAGAGTGTCGTTGTGCCGAGAATATCGCCGCTGTTGACGAGGCCATTTTTTTTTTTCGAGAACGCCGCTGGTCAAACGACAACAGTGGACGGTGCGCGCTATAGGGCCATGTTAACCGAGTTTTTTCTGCCGCAATTGGACGAATTAGGACTGGAAGACATGTGGTTCCAACAGGACGGAGCTAAGGTACACACTGCGCGACCCACAACCGATATTGTGAAGGCGGCGTTCCCGGGTCGCCTCATCTCTCGTTTTGGCGATTTGCACTGGCCCGCAAGATCGTCCGATTTAACCGTTCCAGACTTTTTTTGTGGGGTTTTTTGAAGTCCCGTTTAACGTGAACAAGCCCGAGACCCTAGAAGGCCTCAAGGACAACATTCGACACGAGTGCGAGAATCTGTCGCCCGAAGTTCTCGCCGAAGTGATGAAAAATGCCATAGAACGAGCCCGTATAGCAATCAATTGTGACGGCGCCCATTCGGTCGATATCAGCTTCTCGACTGGACCAATAAAGTTCCAAAGGTTCAAATAAACAGAATCGAAGTTTTTCATTTAGAAAAAAAATGAGAGCCAAACAACATCGGATGACCTCTTTTGGCCCACCTTGTACATTGAGCATTCAAATTGGCAAGCTTCTTTTGTTATTTTTTCACAACAGGTTTCTATAGACAATTTCGACTCCATGAACTGAATTCCCTTCAATTTTCTCCTCGTCGGCACCACCAATTTTAATCGCAAACTTCCATTACACGCCGCCACTCTCACTGCAATTACGAGTTGATATTTGGGTATTTGAAAATATTCCCATGTTCAAACACATAATTACAACACAGGTAATAAAATTTAACATCCCATCCGAAGCATATTACTTATTACTTTACGTAAGCATTTCGCTGTATTTTTGGATGTGTCGTTGTTCGAAAATGATTAGATGACTCGTAGAAAGTGATAAATTTCAGAGAGAAAAGTGATTAATGTTCCAAGCACCAAGACGTTGATGTATCTAAAAACGTCTGATTAAATATCCCTCCGGCGCGGAATGTGAAACAGCGTTCAATCAGAAATAATTCGCCTGTATCTCGCGCAGATGTAACCATTAATCAGTATGCAGATCAAGCTGTTCACTGTCGGGTATTCAAATTTCTATCTTTTTTATTGCACCTGCAGCATGCATATCGGTGACACATGACCATAATGTTCACAGCAGCTCTACTCGAGTGCCCCGCGCGTGCAATCAAATCGAACTGGACAGGCCTTAGCTTCTGTCACTTGAAATCGGAATAATTAGATTGGAAAGAATCTCAGTAATTCACATCTCCGATGACAATGACGGTATTAGATGCAGCCAGCAATGATGACTGTGTTACTTCATCTGTTCAAGGATCACAACATTTTCAATTCGTGCTGCCACTCCGATCTGTTATACGAGTGCTGCGAACTGGTTCTGGTGTAACTAGGAAAGGGAGTTGGTAAACGTGTATGCAATCCGATGCCTGTGGGTCTGTATCCAATTCTTGAATGCAATCCCAACCACCTCAGGTTGGTAGAGATATTAAATGCGCTCAACAGATTTTTATTAATTTCACAGATTCTCCGACATTGGAATGATTTCAACATCGCTGCGCGACAAGTAATTTGTTTTAATTGCAAAATTATTAAAATTTTGCGCCGCGGCACCCATAAAAGACGACTTCAATTTTACGAGCATCATTTTGAGGGCTTAGCTGGCAATTATTCCTATTGAGAGTCAAGCGTGGGAAGTTCGGATTGCTGATCATTTATTATTTAAGCCTGTCCCATTGTTGGTGTATCAACAATGTAATAGTGCTCGAGGCACTTGTAGTGACATTAATTGTCAATGACTGACACTTGGATTAGTTTTTCTATTTTTTTTTCGTACGAAACCCGATAGCAGAATGAAACGAGTTGACAGGGCTAAATTATTAAGCGCGGACACCGTGGCCTATGCAAACCAACAAGGAAGTGATTGAATTGCCGGTTTGCTTCAGCGAATGAATGGTAATGCTTTGTGATTAATGGCAAAATCAGAATCAGTTATGGTTATAATTCTTAAGGAGTTGAAATTTATGTTGTCGCAATATTTTGAACACAATAGGAGCTGGTATGGACTCTTAAATGTCTGACCTGTTGTATCAACGTCGGATCGGATTTCAATGGGAATTCGAGTGACGAATAATCGGCATAAGTTGTTAGTTTAATGGAGACCTGAGGTGAGCTCGTAAAACAAACAGTGAACTGGAAGAATTAAGCAAACCAACACTCCTTATTTTGTGCAGACATTTCTTGCTATTCAGAGGACCTTCAGTCAAAATAGGTTAAAAGCCAAGCCAATCCGAAGTGGATATCTAGGAACTACATACGAACAGCGCTCATAGTCTGTGTAGACTTTTTTAAAGTTTTTTTTATCAGCAAAAACATTAGTTTACCCCTAAATTCAAAATAAATTCCCCTTTTTTTCCCGTAAGTGACGTTTGCACTTGTTTTCGTATGAAAAAATTTATAAATGTAACCGTTTTTATTAACAAGCTTAAATTAAGTTTATATAACATAACAATTTACAAGAATTTCCTTTTCTATTACACATAAAGACCCAGAACGAGTGAATGCATTCAGACACACAAAAATTCTTACGTAGACATTCGATGGGCTGTTTTCTTTCGTGTTTCATTTGAACAATTCACTCTTTAATATTTTGTTTGCAATGAAAATACGTTTCAGTTTTATTGTTAAACAATTTACATTTCACAGAGATTTTTGATTTGTTCCCCTTTTTTGAAGTTTTCCTTCGTTTTCTCCTTTTTTATTCAAAAAGCGCCAAAATTTAGGGTTTTTCCTTCAATTTTGGATCACTGCATACGAATCACTGGTGAATGGTAATTAAAAAAAATGGTTTAAAAAGAACGCAAGCAGGCTGCTCCGTTGACTTAAATTCCCAAATGAGAAAAACAGTGTCGGCATTGATGACGAACTACCTGACTACTCGTGTGGCAGGCAGTACAATAAAAAAAAATACATTTTTGTCAAAAGCACCTCCAAAAAATAGGCGTGGCAATCGACGCTATAGCCTATAGTCTCTCAGAGTACTGAAAAAAAATTAAAAAAAAGTTTTATAGAAATCTGCTGAATAGTTTTTAAGTCAACTGGAAACATATAAAAATCCCTATAGAAACCTACTGGTTCTCGTTAAAGTATCCGAAGAAATTTTTCCCTCGCTCATATTACGAAGGTTGCTTTTTACTGCAGCACATAATTACCTTCATGTCCTGATTATCCGTCGTTCATGTTAGGGGTCATGTCTTTTTGGAAGTACATTTGCTTATTTACGTCAAGATCTTCATTTATAGACAGCTTTTATAAATATTCCAGGTTCTCTTTCAGCACACATATTTGTACTTTTTGACATATAGTCCGTTTCAGAGAAATTGTTCTAGAAAGACCGCTGAGCGATGATAGTTTCATAATCCCGTTTGAAAGCAGACAGATTTCTAAAGAGCTCCATCAAAACTAACCAGTCATGTTGTGAGTGACAAGAGATTAATACTGATTTACGGACCGAACTGCAATGACCTAAGTGAAATTTTTGGACACTTTTAGGGAAGATTCAACGCTTCCTTATCACTGGAAGGAAAAAAAAAACTCCCCGTGATTTAAAAGACGGCCAATTAGCTCTTGCAAAAGATTGAAAAAGAAAAACTGTACTAAAAATGGGACGAGGAAGCTCTAGAAATTTGTACTGTTAATGCGATTGACAGTCATATCAATCAAGGCACCAAAGTAGACTCTAGAGCAACGTTTCCTTATTTTTGTAGCTGATTGGCTCTAGAAATAGATCGACACAGTTGTTGGCCACAGTAAGTTGGACCGTATATTCCTAAAGAGCGCTAAACTGTCATTGAATTTGAGGTTTGGTCTTGAAAAAGCTTAAGTTGTCATAGTCCTACGAATCCTGTGTGATGGAATATTTTTTTCTCTACTACAAGAAACTATTTTACTTACTTACTTAGGTGGCGCTACAGTCCGGGGTAGACCTGGGCCTCAACCAATACGTCTCTCCAGATAGCGCGATCTTTGGCTAACTGCCTCTAGTTGCGCACTCGTAGTTGGTTGAGGTCCACTTCCACTTGAGCGCGCCACCTACGGCGAGGTCTTCCTCTACTGCGTTGTCCCTCCGGGTTGGAATCGAAGACTCTTCGGGCCGGAGCGTTGGTGTCCATTCGCTCTACATGTCCCAGCCATCTTAAACGACTGATACGTACTTGTCTGACTAGGTCGATGTCGCTGTACAGCTCGTAGAGTTCGCTGTTAAATCTCCTCCTCCAGAGCCCGTCAACGCAAACTGGACCAAAAAAACCAAAGAAACTATTTTAATCCTACAAAAAAGAGGTTAAGTCAATTAAAGGCCTTTTGCAATTTTTTTTTCGCTAGCGGAAATAGCCTCGTTTGCAGTGTGCTACCCATTACCAAAGTCAAATTGTTACTTGGGAGTAACTCATGAGGTACTAGTTGAACTCCCTTTTCAATTTCCCACCTTCTCTTGTTCATGCTTCGCAAAAAAAAATCCTAGAACTGCTAGCTTCTTTCAAATTTACTGTCGTGATTAGCATATGCCGTGGAATAACTGTCACAAAATTGACGTCCGTCGCTAAAATCCCCCAAATTTAGACTTCGATCTTCCATTAACATTTGACTTTGTGTCATCGAAACGTTTTGTTTCGATAGGTGATTTATGTCACTAGGCGGCCTCTCCTAAAGAGAATTTTATCCGAAAGCAAACCGCAAACATGTTTTCGCGGTATCATGATCGATTTATATTTACTTTCAGCTCAAAGTTGGTTAGAGAGTTAGAAAGGTACATTTTTGGCGCACCACGTGATAGAGATGCTCTAATGGATTGACATCTAATTGACAGCTTTTCGTATTTGTCACTAATAGCACTTGAGCTATTGCCATTTTGTTTTTTCAGTTGAGGAACAACTCGAATGTGTTCCATGGTCTAACATTTTTAAGGAATTTTTACGAGACCGGCTTTATGTCACTCAAGCTATGCCTCCGTTCAACTTTCTGAACAGTTAAACAAATTCAACCACCTGGTCAAATCAAATTGGGCAACAATGCAACGCACCCAATTGGGGCAATTACCGCATTAGCATTTTCGAAAGTAGAACTTTATTAATTTCCTAACCGCAGCTCTGCGTGATTTGGCAATTATAAGCGATTCGCAATAATTTCTCAAAGCCAGCGATAGGACTTTTGTTTCCAATTGCTGTACCAGTTTGTGATAGTGCAGTGGCAACTCCAAACAAAAGATCGGTTGTAGTATTCGTTGGTATTTTTTTTTAATTGACGATGAACTTGCTGGGGCGCCTTTGAAGTAAGCTACTCTGACAACAATCTGATTTATTTGCAGTCCATATCGCATAATTAATGATTAGGGGCTGGCTTTCTCCCCCCACCCATTTTTGTTGATTATTTATGTGACTTTTGAGCAAAGCGACGACAAACGAAAAAAAAAAAGAACAAAACTGCAATCACTCCAGCTGTCAGTAAATAAATTTGTTTCAAGACCAAGTCCATTAAAACGACTCCGACTGAGACAGATTGTTGAGTTGTCGCGACACCAGAGGACTTTGGTTTTGTGTCGTTTTACGTGCTGAAGCTGGAGGTGATGCATGATGGATTAGTGGAAAATTTAAATTGCTTTTGTATTTTTTTTTTCCTCTGGCCCACTCTCCTTAGCTCGTGCCAAAGTCGCTTGAGTTCCCAGACATCATTAAGAGGAGCTTGTTGCTGCGTGTTAGAGAACGCCACTAATGACGGAGACACGCATAGCTTGACAATAACTCTGAGAGAGACAAATATGGATGTGCAGTGTCGTACCTTGACTTTAATTGCAAAAGGTTAGCCTAAGATGCGATTCGGGTGCAATTAGATGTGATTTGTGTGCTTGGCGCAAAAAAAACGCCATTTCGCCTGTCAACTCTTTTGTTTTGATGCGTACAAAATACATATATATATGTATAATGACCGTGAATTGGTAAGCATATGTCAGGGGGCTAGCTGATAAATTCTATTGTGATGGGAACACAAAAGTGAGGTACCTGACGGATGACGTAATGGGGTACTTACGTCTTTGGCTGGTAATTGAATTTCGAGTTAAAAGTGTGGAACCGTCATGACAGGTGGTATTAATAAGAGCTTCCGGATGTGGTTTGAATATTGATTGCCCCCATTCAGAATAAGCTTAGAGATTGTCTCCGTGCGATTTGAGGCAGTGGGACTGATTTCCTTATTCGGCGTTTTCTGAAACGGAACCAAATTTTCTATTCAGCCAGTTTTCTAACAAGGCGTACTAGGCTTCCACTTTGCAAGTAAGTTAGGTACTTACAATTTAGTTGCATTCCTAATATGCCAAAGACAAATGCCAAGGTCAGAGTTTAGATCTGTAAGTGAACCAAACGTCATATATAACATTTCAAATGCTTTTCTGTATTGGGGGTGATAGACCCAGTTGTCCGAAACTGGCGACATTTTAAAAAAAGCTTTCAGCAGTCATTACAGCTCCACTTACCCAGCCTCAAGGCTCAAATTGCCGTACAAATCAAAATGTAGAGTTTAGGGTACTTTTGATTAAACTGAGGAGTCCGTTGATTGCCGCCCACAATTTCAAAAATGCTTTGTTCCGACAATTTATATAAATAAATAAATAAATAGTTAGCACCTCTATAGACCTATAGATTCTCATAGCCATTCGTTTTGTGTAAGTTTTTGGTTTTTGGGACGAATGGAAGGGATCTTCAATTTTATGCCGAGTCCAAACAGCTAATTGAAAAGCTCTTTCATGACAGTTAAACCCTCTGATGTTTGTCAAATCTTGGCGGAAGGTGGCGCAGTGGAAAAAAAGATGGAATTTGCGTTTTTTTTCGGGAATCGAACCTGGGAACCCTTGCTTAGTAGTCCGACAAACTAACCACTAACCCACCGCGCAATGAGTACCAATTAAATCGTAGTTGCCACGCCCAGTTCTCCAACACCACCACCCACTATTTTCAAAGTACTTCGTTCAGACATTTCTGATCAAGTTTCAAGTTTGACAACATTAGCCGCAATAAGTGTCGAAAAATAGCATTTTGATTTTTTTTTCTTATTAAATGTGCCACGCCCCATTTATCCAATACTACCCATACTTCGCAACGTAACTCTTAAAGACAATATGCACCCATTTACCAATTTTAACGGGTCCAACTGCCACAGGTGCCAAGGTATATATATCGGTTTTTTCTTTCGTATCAAGATTGTCATCTCAAATGTGTTGAAGGTTCCACGCACCCCAATCCAAAACTCTCAAAAGTAGTCCGCTCAGAAGACCCACAGATATCCGCCGGATCATAAATGTCAAAGCGAAAACGTAACAAGGACAAACAGATTTGCATTCACTTTTAAGGAAGATTCTTAAACAACAGAAGTAAACACAAAAGGTCATATCTCGAAGCAATTCTTTCTATCCCAAACCACCACAGATGACATTATGCAACCGCTTCAATTTCGTGAACCATATTTCAAAAAATTTCAATTAATAGAGCCCGCCCCAGTTGCTGCAAGTACAAAGTAATTTTAAGCCAAAGACTACCTGATCATGTTCCTCAACTTTCCGATTGGCTTCCAGTCGCCACAACATCATCGTTCATCTAATGAATTATGTTTGAGAAAATTGCCCCAAGCTATGGGGGTGCCGTGCATCCCGCGTGCAATATATATCAGTTCCCTGATCGATCGGTGATCGCAGCATGGTAGTCCAAATTGAGCGCGATAATACATCCAGCTCTGTGCCGCCGCGGCAGCGCCTGTCAGTTCGCATTGTTTGGACGCTGAACAACTAAATCATTTTTCAACAATCGACGTAACGACTTGGATCATGATGTATCCCCAACCACAAACCGCTAAATATTCAATTAACAAATTATGAACCAACCGCACGACGACGGACTTATGCAAACCGCGCACCCATCATCCCATCTTCACGAAACGCACGCTCGACGAATTGGAAACATATAAAAGAATCTGACACAGCTAATCAGCGTTCTCAGCAGTCTGACATAATAGAGCTGCGCCACACTGGTTAGTGGTTACATCGAAAGTGAAAATCCAATTGGCGTCCACTTTCAGATCGGGTTAGCAAGACACGTTTGCGAAAAGTACAACAACGAAGGCACACCGCGGATGCTGCTAACCTTGGACCGTTATGCAGCACAGCACAGTTCGCAGCAAAGATACTCTTCGATGAAGATGCAGATCGCGACGGTTGAACACTCGAGTGAGTGTGGCGATCGGCCTTGAAACATTAAACCACTTGAACATACCACCGCGAGCCGATGTAATGGATGATGGTCATAATGATGAGCATATCAGTGTGTCCTTCTGGTCGAACGGACTCCGGTCCGACTGGTCTGTCTTTGTGGTAGAGGACTTTATTAATGTGCGCATTATTTTTAATTAAAATGGATTGTTGCCTCATTTCACATGCGAAAGCAGCAGTTTAGCTTCGCTTTAATTGATGATTGAGTGGAATGAAAATGACGACAGTGACATTGATTAATTGTTCTACTGTCGCCCGAGCTCGAAGACCAGTAGTCGGCGATATTCAGCGATCCACAGAATGCAATGGGAATGCGAATACTGATTAACAGGTGATTTTATAGGTTAATAGGTTGGCTCTTCGGCTCACATCAGTGATCAGTGATCAGTCTTGACCAATACCAGGTGCTGGGCTGCCGTATAAACAATTAACGCTTTCATTCGATACGAACTAAGGTGTTGGCGCCGATGGCCTAATAGGATATATTTGATACCAATTGTTTTTAGAGATTCCTCTGAGCTGTGCCAAATCTGATCGTCTGCCAAATACAACTGCACTAATGGTTATTGTTCAAGCGCGATTATTGCTAAATTCATCTGCCATTAATTAACTTAAACAATCTGTAGGTTTTGACGGCTTTTTGATTACGAATTTGCTAAGCTCATCATTGTGTAAGACGATGATCAGGACTAATGACCAGCTTGGCCTGATAATCGATAATTAAATGGCAACACATTAACAAACAAAATGGAAAGTTCAGGGACTATGTGCGAAGTGATGATATACCCATATATGCGGATAATAAATGTTTTTTGGTTTTTTTTCGGATAATTATAGTCGTTAGTAACGTTTATTTGACCAAGAACACCTAGTATAGAAATAGCTGGAGGCAATCAACTGAATTTTGATTCATCCTCAAATAGTTGTTTGCAATTTTAATTCCTGCTTTTTTGTTGTTGAATAATAGTGTTTTGGGCTCCGGAATTAAATAAAGACAGAAATAGGTAGTCAAAATTAGAAGCAATTTATTAAAATTGGTCACGCGCAGATTGTGATCAAGGAACTGAAAGAGCTTAGCTGCAAAAAATTGCCCCGATATGATGGAACTTATCAGTGTATATCTACCTAATCTGTTCGAGCTAATTGCGGAGTTGCACCGCTTTTAATAAAAAAATATACAAACACGACGATTTGCATTTAGCACTTATGCTGTGTAGCTTTTTAAATCTGCAATTAATCTGAAAATACCTAAAGCCCCGTAAAGGATTACAGAAAATATTCGTGAAACGCGTTTTATCGTTTTGTAAATAACAACATCATTAGCTGCGGAAGAAAAAACACTGAAGACGCAAGGTACAATGCCTTCTCATAAAATTAACGTTAAACGAATGAGTAATTCTACAAGAAGCGTTTTGCAGCTGGCTCATAACATTTTTTAATCAAACAGAGAAAGGAAAGCAGAGGAACGGAGGTACGCTTGACTTCCTCCGTCAGAGGATTTTTTTACGGAGCCAGAAAACGACGTGTGGGCGTAGTGATAGCTGATAACACACGAACGCATCCTGAAAGTACATGAACAATTCATGGTAGAAAAAAGACATCCAGTTCAAAGACAGCTGTTGATCGGTTTTCAGTAGTCCAGAGTCATCGGCGGCGATTTCAAAACCAATTTGACAGTAGGAAACTTTGGTTCTTCTTTTGGGTTATGTTTATTTGATGTCTTACATTTTGTTTCCCCCCTCAAATCGAGAAAATGATATCGGCTAAATGTCCGCCGCCAGAATTGATAACCATACGGGACTGATTTATGGGATATTCGATCACCAGAACTTCCGGGGATAGGTCCTCGCGTTGTATATCCTTTTTGAGAACTTCAAGAGTCTTAATCTTGTTGACATAGACTCGTGACTTCAAAAATTCCCACAAAAGAAGTTTTGAAGGGTTTAATCGGGCAATCGCCAAGACGAGAGATTTGGCCACCCAGAAATACAGCCCTCTGAGTTTCACTTTCGGCAGTATGTGCCGTTGCCAAATTTTGTTGGAACCACTTATTCTCCAGCCCCAATTCACCCAATTGAATAAACATTGTTGAGCGTGGCACTGTAGCGCTCGCCGTCCACAGATAAGTTATTTCCGGGCTCCATCTTCAGCCACGGCTGCGATATTCTCAACAGACCGGTTGCTCCGGGGTCAATCAGACCTGGCATCACTCGGTGCTGGACAACGTTCTTCTATACGATCGGCTAAACGTCGTGGTGTTTGCCCAGTTGGTATCGAAAGACTGGAAAAAATGCGTTGAAATTCATGCCGTGCCAATACCACCGACGAATTATTTCGCAAAAGAATCGAAACAGTTTTTTAGGAGTTTAGCTCTTCATATCTTGTTGATGGGTATTTTGTATATGTTTACTTCACAAATGTCAAAGTAGAATTGACATTTGCAAAAATTATACCATCTTTCGATAGGGCGATGAATTTTGCGCAAGAAAATATTTACATAAGTATCTCTATATAAATTAAATGGTGTCCACGATTTATTTTCCTATATACCGAACATATACAGAAATTGGATTAAAAAATATTTAAATGGCAGAACCATAATTCATTAATTTTTTCTAACGACAAAAACACACAAAACACCGCTAACACATGACATTAATGACATCATTTTTTAAAAATTAGAAAAAAATCAAAAATCAAAGGATCATTCTTTTTTCGGTTTCGAAAGTAAAGCCAAATAAAACACACGCAGTGATACTTTTTTGATGAAAATGTTATTTCATTATAAAGTTTGCACTTTGCCATTAATTGTGAAATACAATATCGTTCAAATTGCGGCCTCGGGAATATTTGCAGTATGCGATTCTTTTGAGGTAATTTTTAACCATATTTTCGCACATTTCGGGCAGCATATCGGAAAAATTTGAGTAATGATGGTTTTTAATGCGTCTAAAGTTCGGGGATCATTCGCGTAAGCACGGTCTTTTGCGTAGCCACACGGAAAAAAATCTAACGCATGATCTTGGTGGCCAATTGACGTCGCTAAAACGGGAACTTAGGCGACCAGGAAACTTCTCATGCAATAAAGCCCCAATTGGTCGTGTTGTGTGACTTACTACCACTTTTGAAGTAAGTTTTAATAAGTTTAATATTGTGAAGGCATCCATTATCTTAAATGGCAAACATTCAACTAAGTTTGACAGGTGTCAAATGCCAGCGCTACCAACTTGAAACCGAAATGAATGACCCTGTAAATCATTCGTTATACTGGATGTCCACTGTACTTCGTAAAGGAAGCAAAGAACGAACCCGAACCTATAAAAGTTCTTTTTTATATATATCCCAGCTTTAACATGGAAAACCCTGTCAGAACCTTTGAATCAAAGGTGTCAACCTACCTTAAGAATAAGTAAAATGAGGTGCAGCAGGATGTTTATATTTAGGGTTTGTTTCTCCCGAGTAACAAAAAGGATGTATTTATTTTTCTCAACATCTTGGCAATTGAAACCTTTTTGAGGGACAAGTACTTTGTTCCCTAGACTCAAAGAAAAAAAAAAACAATAAAAGCTCAACATTAAAGAAGCTGAGTATTCTACTTCAAATTTCAAGTGCACATCAAGTTTAAACGAAAACTGGGCTCTGTGGTTAGTTTGCTGTACTGTTGAAAGAAGGTTCTCAGTTTTAACTGTCAGAACATACAAATTACGCCAAGTACTGAATCCTAAAACGATTTCAAACGAAAGTGCATAATGATCACTTTTAGCTGTTCAAAGCTAGAAAACCAGACGACACACTTTATTTTATTAAGAAGATATCTAAATGCTTTGTATAAATGCCCTTAGCTCACCAACCATTGTCTCAAAATTAGTCAGGCACTGCTTCAATGCCCTCCAAACTCTCGGCTCCAGAAACAAAATCAAAATATGGTGGGTTCCCGGTCATAAGGGTATTGAAAAGCTGACGAACTAGCCAGGAAAGGATCAGAAACCCCCAGGAACAGAACCTTTCGGCGCCGTCACTAAATCAACAATCACTTCCACTCTCAATATAGCTGGGAAAACAAAATGCGTGTATCAAACAATGGGAAGAAATACCAGGCCTCAGACAGGCCAAAAAGAAATCCTAAATCTACGAAGGCACGATATCAAAAACCTTTTGGCTACCTTGCGATATAACCTACATAAACTACACACAGCCAACTCCCCGGAGTGCCGGCTATATCTCGAAGAAGACGAAACAGCTGAACACGTCATGTGCGAATGCCCAGTTCTAGCAAGAAATAGAAGGAAAGTCTTCTTCCGGGAAATACTAAGTCCGAAAGAATTGAAGGAGTCCTCTGCTGAAAGCATCACCAGCTCCATTGGGGAGGTAGAAACTCTGCTAACCTAAATACTATTTTCCGACAATCCCGGCACAATAGGCTTTCTATGCCTATTTTTCGCCTTGGCGAGTTAGAAGTTTTAAAAAAAATGCTTTCTAATTGTACAATTGGCAAGGCTTGTTATAGTCCTCGACCGAAGATTCGCTTAAAGGTTAAGGTTCACAGTCAATTTGCGCTTAAAAGCCATAAGTATCGGTCAACATCGAGCAAACTGTGAGTCCAGTGACGTGCCGTGGTGCTTTCCGTAGGGTGTTCACTATATTTTCTACCGTATTAAGATTGTAAATTTTTTGTTCTATTCCAGGACACTACGACAACGATCCCATTACTTAGTTTTCTTATAGGTTGATACCTATATTTATTTTTTGTATTTTTGTTTTTTACTTTTTCTATTGGGAAACAATGAAGAAGACTTCGCTGATAGAAGGGCAACCACACACTCCAAGCTTGGATTCATATTTTATTTTATTTTTCAAAGTGCCTAATAAAAGATTAAATTAAATTTGAAAAGGTTGGGGTTGGTCGACCATAGTAATTTGTTTCCAATTTATCAGCTGAACACAACTGCGAAAATGGTTTCAAAGTAGCTTTTCAATTAAAACAGTTGCAATTTCAAATATCGAATTGATAATTTTTCATTGCAAAACCGACTTCTATTCCATATTTATACACTCAAAGGAACATAACTGTCATGTTTCTATTGAGCGAACGTGTTTATCTTCTTTTAACATTGTGTAGATTCATTAGTTTCCTCTATCGTCAAATAATGTCGAATTTGAAATCTATCTGTGACGGCCAGACCAATTCCAAGTCGGCTTTAAAATTTAATTTATGTAAAAAAAAACTAAATATATTTTAGTAAAAAGTCTCAATAAATCTACATACATACACTGAAAGGAACAGAATGAGAATGAAAATATATGAAATTCCAGCTTGTACTTTAAGGTTCTGCAAAGAATAGCGCACCACAGGAGAATGAGGCACAAGGGCGGCAATGGGACGCTGGTTCTGACTGTTGTAAGTTGTAGTTGAATGTTGTATCTGGCATGATCTTGTGTTGCGCTTGTTCTTGTTCCTGCACACAGTAGACACACTCACACGTCACACCGCACAAGCACAACAAGTATGTTTGCCAGGGTGGAACGAAAACGAAAATGAAACTACAAGTTCGAACTGCAACGAGGTGCGCTTGATGTAGGAGGACATAAAGCCAGGTAGATTTATGAGGGAAAAGGGTTCTTTATATTTAATTTTGTGTTGTTGTTTGTATGTTATTTTGAGTGCCCACGGAGCTCTAAAGCAAGTGAATATCCCGATGGGTAAGTTTAATTTCCACCAAGTTACGTCGACTATAAATTGAAATTATCGATACAGGGAGTTTTGGATTTTGGTTGGATATCATTTTTTTAACATCTTGTATTGATTTGAACTCTTCATTTACAAATATTGATTAGCTAATATATAAATTACTAGCTGACCCGGCAAACTTCGTTTTGCCCAAAATATATTTTTTGACTGAATTAATTTCAAGCACTCACGATTCCACCTGAAATTTGTTTCTTTAATCGAAATTTAGCGATACTTAACAGATGACTTCGTCCCGGCCAATATTTTGCGCAAATATAATAAAATCAAGTATTAATTTCTTTAAAGTCTATTAGATTTATTGAAATCTAAAACAACGAATATTTTAATGACTCAATTTAAAGCTGCGCGATACACTACATTTTTTGTTTTATGCTCCGGGGCGTAAATGAAGAGTGAGGATGGTTTCCCTACTCGGGAACATGCCACATATAACTGGCCGTGTGAAAAACATGATTTTTCCAGATTTATGCCGCACACTTCCAGCGAAATTTTCACCAATAACAACAATTGATATTTCACTAACTGTAGGTGCATTATATTGTCGTTCATGAGTTCCTGCTGGGCGTTTGTCCGCTTTTATGACAATGCTGTGATCATCAGATGGCATCTGTTCCAACGAAGTCGTAAACAGTTTGATGAGTTCATTGTGGTCGTGTGACATTTCCTGCAATTGCTGGACTATTTCTCTTTTCGTTGTATTAAAGATAGCACAACGCCGATTTACTTCATCATGTGAATCTCCAAGAAAGTATATTAGGAGATATTTGTGTTCTTGATCTGGATGCGGCAACAGTGATCCAGCAAGATGAAAAATTTGCCCATGAATCTGTATAGTTGGAGGCAAATAATTTAGTTTTTGTCTTTTGTTGGCAAGATAAGTGTTAGTTTGTGTTATGTCATGATGTATCGTGGTTTGGGTGTGGTGTGTTAGTGTATTTTGTGGTATTAATGTTTGTGTATCAGCATTCATTGCTGATGATGGTTAAATTACCTTGAATGTTGGATTGTAATTTCGTTCATTTACAATTTCACCACCAAAAGACGTCATTTGAAAACAATCGTTGTACATCTTGATGTGTTGCAAGAAATGGTTCGAATTAGGAGATTCACCATAAAGCAGCGTGCGCAATGGCTCTGGTGGTGGAAGCAACTCTGGCAATTTCACCTTTCCGCCCGCGCAACACAATCCAGGCGGTTCTTTCTCAAATTTAACTGCATTGCAATGCTGACAAACGACAGACATTTGACCAAATTGAAGTGATGCGTGCGCACTGTATTGAATGTTTGGGTCATATCGAAAGGCTGCACGTTCAATGCTCCCCGGAATAAATTGTTGTTGCCAACGTTGTCGTTCAATAGTCGCACGTTGTGACCTTGCTTCATCACTTTGCCGAGCACGAACTTCTCTTCTTCTCAATCGTTGTTGCTCATTTTAAGCTTCGTTGATCTCTTCTGACTGTCGCGCACGATTTTGAATCATTCTGATTCGTGCTGATTCCCTTTCAATAGCACGTTCCTCTTCCGTTTGACGTGCTATGACATTTCGGTGTCGTGATGCATTCTGTGAACGCCGACCAATGTTACCATGACCTCTTTTTGGCATCGTAACAAATATCGAACTGTAAATGATCATAACTTTTTATAAATCGCACGCAGTTTTCACAAATCACTAACTTACCTTTGAAATAGCCAAAAAACAGAAAGCAAACGAACGAAATTTTGCATGTGCACTTGCGAAATGTGCACTTGAAATTTTGAATACAACTGGAAAAACAGAACAAAACACTTAACGATCTAACAAAACAATAATAATAATAGTAAATTTAAAAATTTTATTTAAAATTAATTTGACTTTCTTTCAAATGTTGTTTTATTTTTCTTTCTTGATTTACAAAAGGGTACAACTTCTTTATCAGTACATTAGTTAATTCATTGACCCCCCCCCCCTCCGTGACCACACAGCCCAAATTATCAAATCACAAAGAACATAATATACTGTGCTATCAAATGGAATGACCGCCTACAGCGCCACCTGTTGAGAATTTTTCAAATTTTTCTTTTTTCCTAAACCTTCGCGGAGCAATTACGAACAAATCCGCTGAAGGAAGTATCCAATTTGGTCCAGTCGTTTTCGAGTTTTAAGCATCCGAACAAACCAAGATCCATTTTTATATATATAGATTGCAAAGAAACAGCAATGTGTTTCATAATGAACTTAAGTTCAGTGCATTATAATAATAGATTTGGATAGGGTGTGCAGTGAACACCTGCGCACCTTCGAATAAACGTCATTGTGTGGGTCTAGACTCTAGAACAAATTTGGTGGTCGTCTACTGAGGAGCCCTAGCCCACCCACCACTTTGTGGCGATACGCATTTTGGAGGAGAGGGCCCTAAATGTTTAAACATTTGATGACAGTCATTAAATTCCACCAAATTTATTCATTCTTAATGTTTTATTTATTACTTTGAATTGTATTTTATTCATTATTCCTCCAAATTTATTCATCTCCTGATTGTTTATGATTTTGAAAATTATTTTCGAAAACCACAGTTCGCTGTTGGACTCGTTTGTTTTATACTGAGTAGCTTTTCTCACTGAAGTCAATTTGTCCGTCGAATGTGAAAGCAGACAATTTGACGATCATTAATCGCAAATACAAATTGCATTTGTTGCTGTTTACTTCATGTAACATTTCTCATTCAATGTTCTGTGGCGAGATTTTATTTAGAGCAGCTGCAATGCCAACAAACCACTGGTACCTTTGACAAATATTCAAAAATTCTGATTGAATCCTTCTTTATTTTTGTGGCCAAATCAATGACACCACGCAGCAGTTGTAGAAGTAATTTACGAGTATGCTTTGTCACATTTTAATCCTTATCAACATTTCTCGTTTATTATTTCCGGCTTGAAATGACCCCGTCTTTTGCATTAATATGTTCTCACTGTTCCGAATTTATCCGTCTCATTGGTTATTTTTGCTGTGGTAGAACAATAAAAATCCTCATTTAGAGCTTATGCTTCAACAGTATTTAAAAATACATATTGAACAACAAGAACAGGTTCAACTTAAATAATATTTTTAAAAATGCAATAAGAAAATAAGAAACAATGATACACCTCCACACAATTTGATGTTGTGATCTTAAATTAGCTGTTGTCATTGCCAGTGTGAAAGTGGCAGTGCATGCTTTCTTACGAAAGAACATACGTCAACCCTTCAAGTTCAAATAGACTCGGTAGAGGCGATGAAAACAACCCTATGATGAGTGAAGCAGATTGAAGAAGATTTAATTAACGAGCTATTGACGTACCACCATACAGCCAGAGCTATAAAGATAGAGACCAAATCAGCATGCAACGAGAGCCCCATTGCAATGCATCATAAAACTCCAAATGCACGTGCTAAAGAGCCAATCGTCGAACTACACACAACATCGAACATGCTGCAGTCAATATTCATCAACTATTACAGCACACAGCAACGACCAGGACAGAGCAGCCATACGCTACGCATATAGTGCGTTAGCCATGTGTCCACGCTGTCGCCAAAAGCTGCAGAGCGTGCCACTGGCAAGTGGATTTGCATATCTAATGTCGCGCTTTGAAAGCGAACACAAAAGAGTGTAGCTAAAGCAGTTCTCCCGTATCTAGCAGAAGTCCGACGATCACAAACTCAGTGTTTGTGGACTGTGGAACCTATTCAGTGTGCCGCGCCGGTTTAATACTCTATCGCGGCGATCGAGACTGAGAGGCATTACAACAACACATTCTCTGGACATACCAGGTCCAAGAGGATATGTGTTAAAACGGTAAGATACCTTCGTTTCGCAGCAGTCGTCTTCTGCTCCGCCGTTGTAGGTTTCTCGCATTCGCTTCGTATCTAACTTTTGTTTTTGTTTTTATTTCTTCTTCCTCTGATCTCCATCTCAGACACATCGCTTCGACTTCGATCAGAGAAGTAAACAGCTTAAGGTTGGCGTTTGGGGCGTCCAACATTTTAGTGTGGCTCGTGTCGCCATCGTGTATTGCCACGGTAACTATTTTCGAAGCCATAAATATTTTTGAATTCCTGTTTCCTTTTACTTCGTGCGATCAACACCTTCCTTTGTGCGAAAGTACTATTTTTAAAGGTAACAACAGTTAGTTGGGGTTTAAAAGCGAATACCAATTGATTGCCAGTGACACTTGTTTGATAAATCGCGTCGCTGTTGTATAATCCACACAGTGTTGGGTGGGTTTCATCATCTTTCTGTCGGTTTAAATTGAGTTAATTTCTTCTTCGTCCATTGTCAGTATTACGTGCGATAAGATACTACAACTATTGTGTAACGTCAATACTTCCAACTAGGTCCATCCGCGCACCACTCTGTGAAATCTAAGTACGGATTAATTATTTTCGGTTTTATTTACAAAGATACTTCAGTTCGCGAACGGTAACAGTGGCTCAGGCGCATCAATAAGAAAGCGAAGCTAATATGTGATGTCAAAAAGTCTCGGCGGCCGTGTGTGACTCTTCATGCTCTTTGAGGTGTATGTAGGGTAATTACACGTGATGTTAACAATTAAGATATGATTTTTGTGCTCGCTGCTATGTACGGGAGATCTGTTGATAGACACGGACGAAACGAGTTCGCTGCGAGGGAGATGATAGTTTGATCTTTCACACGCCAGGAGAGTTGATTTACGTGTGCGCGATGGGTAATTTCCAAATAAAAATATCTCCAATAGTGGATTGTGAGGCGGGACTGTAAGTGCTTGGAGAAAATTTGGGGTTAACTTCCTTATGTAAGTCGTCAGAGGCATGGGTCGTATAGAGGAAATTGAATACCGTCTCAAAATTGTGGGTTCGGAGAAATAATGTTAAAATTTATTACAACCCTAGGGGTTTTTTAGTTCTGATGATTGATTGAGAGTTTCAATGAAATCATTTTCGCTGGCTTTAGCACAGAATTGTTGTCGATTGTGGCAGCCAGCGGATGGCACGAAGCTTTCTCGTGCCAAGTGTAAGTGGGAACAATTTAAAACGACTTGGCTTCAGGCACCTTTAACAGGCTGCAATCAAATAAAAAAAAAAAACCGACAGCTCATTAAAGGGACGGAAAAACTAAATCAGTCTTTAACTTGTTGCAAGCTTTTTTGGTGGTACAACTTGTCTACTTTAGAACTATTTAAATGTACTTTACTCGTACAGTTCACGAAAGGAAAGCATGAAGAACTGCGGAACTAATCGAAATATTCTTATTTAAGTTCATTGAGTTCGGTAGTTCATTCCGAAGAAATGGACACCAAATACGTCGGTCATGAACTGTATGAACTAACTTTTTCACTAGTTCAAAGAAGAACTGATTTCTGCAGTAACGCTTGTGCTAGGCTTGGAAACTATTAAAGGAAAACTTCGCATCATTTGTTCACAAGTTCATACCCCTCTTTATCGAATATCAGACTTCTTTAACTACTTTGGCTATAGCCCTTTTTGGAAAACTTGCTAGAACCTTCATACAATATTTCGACTGTCAGTTTCCAACAACATTTTTGGTGAGTATATTTAAGGTAACAAGGGATATTTCGTCTTTCATTAAGCCTTTTCAAACCTGGTTCTTCCAAGTCTTTTCACTAAATCTGAAAATAACTTTAATACCCATGTAACAGAAGCCCATCGAAGGGTTCGGGTTAGTCTACATAACTTTAAAGCAGCCAATTACAGAAGCATCACGGTCTCAGTGGTTGATTTCGAGTACAGCTTTGTCTAACATCAAGCTTGGTTTTGGACAGAAATTTAACATAGATTTCTTAAACTGCACGGTATAATAAGAAATGTCTTCGAAGATGATATTCATATACGGAAACTGTAAGAAAGTGTCGAACAAACCTTTTTGATAAATAGTCCTGTTTCGTAGTATCCGAACCGATGGGATTTTAGTGAGCGGTGTAACTGAACTAAGTGAACTAAACCGACTCATTCAACAAATATATTCACAGTTCTCCCCAATTAAATACAAAAGCCTAGTAGACTGATAAAAAGAAAAAAAAAATAGTTGGCGCAGCAGTCCGTAGGGACATTAGACCTAGCTTTTCACTACCTTCTTATTTTTGGGACGAATGCAAGGGATCTACAATTTCATGCAGAGTCCAAACGGCTAATTGAGAAGCTCTTTCATGACAACTATGCTCTCGGATGTTTGTCAGACGTTCGCGAGAAGTGGGGCAGTGGAACAAAAACTTTAATATGGAATTTGGGTTTTTTACCGGGAAGCGAACCTGGGACCCCTCGCTTAGTAGTTCAACACACTAACCACTAAGCAACTGCGCCTACTGTAGACTGTTGTCACCTATGAAATACCCGCATTTTTTGGTAGATGTTGCTTTTGAAATCTCACCAAGTCCAGACTATGTTTCTCCAAGTTAATTTGACTTTCAACCAAAATTTGACAGATGATAAGCTCAAGATTTTTCAAGAAATTGGCCCAAAAATGGTCGTGTAAGGTCAGAAAAGTTTCTTCGTTTATCGTCCAAAAGCTCTGAAGTCCTAAAGGTATTTGGTTTATGCGAAACTTCTTACTTCAGTTGTTAAGATGCTGCATCGAGCAGGCTTTCTCCTTTTGATTCCAACGTATACTTAATTATTTTAAGCCCTGTTAAGTGTCCCGTTTCCTTATGACAAATTTACTATTTATTGTCAATCGATCTGGGGACTTCTTAGAAACTACATCTGGTCACTTTCCAGCTGAGGTAAGCTTGTCATCATGCATTTGCAAGGCAGCACAGTTTTTGATATGAAGCTCCCGCCTTCTAATATCTTACCTGGACCTTTACCGAAGACAAGATACTTAGATACTTGAGGATGTCGTAAGTCATTCCTCATCTATGCGGAAGATGGCAATTAACTTTTTGTGCATTTTATGTTTTTACCAACTTCGGTCACGTTCAGGCGGTACAAGGCCTCATCAAACGGATGTACAGTGTGCACCAACACAAATTAAAATATTAGCATTAAAGTCGGCTGGGTTCATTTTATTTAGCTGGTTTTGCAAAAATCGTGTGCATTTTTAGTTTTCAAAAGCCCGCCTGTTTAGATTTAAGTAGAACGGCTCAATAGCCATGGGGCAGATTCCGTATAACAATAATCGTCGGAACGATATCGTTTTTTGAACTTTTATGATCATAAGAAGTTATATTCTGCCCGAATTTGTTTCACTATCGTCAGCTTTCATTACATTTGTGGAAAATGAACTGGATTAAGGTCTCAAACACATAATTTTGGCACTTAGTTGCTACTTTTGGAGGTTATATCGTTTCGTCTGGAAAATTACGGAATGATTACCCGGTTTTTGACAAAATTCTAAACCAACTCAGGGTTGTAAAGGAAGTTTATAAAATTCTTCTAAATCGGCTCTTTCGCTTTTCTTAATCATTTCGTGACCAGGAAACTATCGCAGCTTGGTCTTATGTCGAAAGCTGAGGGTGAAGGTTGTTGAAACAGTGTGAGACTGATTTTGAGTCTTTCGAAGATTAAATAAGTGTTTTTATAGCTGCACTGTCTGTGGATGTATGAATGAAAATGCTTTTTCAGTTCTGGTAGGAACTGTTGATAATACTGCTTCACAAAACGCGGCTAAAATAAAAATTTTATTTACCAAATCTACAAACGTCTGCCAAGGAAACACTTTTGAATTGTGGTTTTATCCTACCGCTTTTTGACATCGATTTATTGGCAACAGGGCATAATTTAAAATGTGATTTTTTTCGTTTCTAAATTTATATAATCGAAAACTTCTTTCACATCTGTCAGCTGCCATTCACAAAACGCGCGAGAGAATCTGCCCCGACCTGAAGTTGGTTGTCGTTTTCTCTATTTTATTTGTCTGCGTTCACAGAAACAGATCTGGGCGAGTTCAGCCAGAAATGTTTTTTCCCATCGCTTGATCTGCTACAGTCTAAGAAAAAATATTTCCAAAAAGAAACCTAGTCTCGTCCTTCACTACTAACTGTACTAAACATACTTATTTTCGATTCAGCTTCTATAAGTAGATGAAGTATGTTTCGTGACGTAAATGTTCAACGTGACATATCTCACGAGACATTAAAACATTTTTTTTAATAATGATTGCCCAGAACAATGCCCCTTAGCGGTAAACCATTCCATAAACAATTGAACCACTTTTACTCCTCCAATTAAAGAGAAAAATATGTTTGTATAAGAATGTAAGGTTGGAAATTGTTTTTATTCAATTCTTTTTTATTTAATTAGTCCCTCACGAGTCAAATCAGCAACCACCAACAAACAACCAACATTATTCACGGACAATAAATTCTTAACATTTTGCCATTTGACCATTTGGTTTCAATCAACCAGCAAATTGCCCGTCAATTAGTCGGACAATAAAATTGATTTAATATTCATCCGCAGAATAGTTGCTGCACATTTAATCTGAAATATTTTTTTTTCGCTGTGCCTTAGATATGCATTTTTGCAATCAGTATGGATTTAGGTGGTATTGACAATTCAAATTCTTACGACTCTGGCCATTCAGTAGATTCGTTCTACAGGTATAGGCAGGCGCAGCGCTACGGTTTGGTTAAATATTTATCCGCACTCATTAATGCGCGCACAGTGAGTCTTTGCCGGCTGGATGGTGAATTGTTGTTCCCGCTTGACACTTATGTGTCATAATGCAGTCGCTTTATATATGTAAACCCCTCGAGCTCGAGGTATACTGGGTGAGGTTGTAAATTTGTTTGATTGGCACTCGCATCGGATTGAGATTTTTATTTCGAACTGGCAATCTTTTTGACAGAAAATTATAATTGGACATAATACGAGTTGACTTTAACGAACGCACGTTGTAGAGCAATTCTCACTTGCGTATATGGGGTAATTAGTTGGTTCAGTGACAAGCGAATACAAAAAACATGATCCAATTCAAATTAAGGCGAAACCACTACGAGTGTGATGATGTCCAAAAGAAAAATCAGACATGAACATAACACGAACTAGCGCAACCAATTAAATATCGAGCAAGCAAGGGGAAATAGTTTTCATCTAAGCACAGTATCAAAAGTGTGACTAATTTGGATGAGAAATTTGCAACAAGTTTTGCTATGAAGCGCAGAGCCATACACTGCCTGACGGAAAAATGACATTTTTTCATAAAAGTCACATTGTATACATTTCAGATATTCCGTCACTTCATTGCGCACCGGCGCAGGTAGTGTGGTTATGCATTACATTTAAGAAATGCTCCAAGTACGCAGCAGCTTTAGAAAACCAAATAGCTTGAGCGATTAGAATTGTTGGTTGGCAATAGAACGCATGTCGGGATGGTGCCCTAGTTCCTGGCATAGCCGTCTTTAAATCTATAGCTTCGAGTTGCACAACTCTTTGGAAATGGGATGGAATGTCACCACCGCCGATGTGTATCGGTGAGGTTGGCATGTCTTAGGTATAAGTTGGTTGCTCTCGAACTTGATGTGATTAAAAAATATTGCATAGTGCAGACAACAAATCGGCGGATGAGCTGGCTCAATGCATGCTGTTGCAGCATTAATGAACTAGTGGGATCGCCAACTTTGATTAGGGTAATGGAGAAACAGCCTGAGAGTTAGATAACTTATTCCTACAAGGTTATCGTTATTTTAAGTAGCGAAAGTATTAGGAAGCCGATAGGACATGCCACTGAGTCTTTAAATAACTAACATTGCCCGTAAACGGAATAAAATGTATTTCTCTAAGTAGTAACAAAGCTCTGCCACTAAGAGTTCTCTAGCTCTTATGGGAATGATATATTGGTCCCCAATGATAGGAAGGAAAGAGCCTTTTAGATTGCAATGTCCAACACTTTAGTCATAGCCGAATGGAATTTCGAATGGACTAATGGATTTCTTTTACTTGAAAAGGCTTTAGGATTGGGAGCTTTTGGACTTCGTGGGTTTTGCGTAAGACTTGCAGAAAATTTGGATTGCCACACTCTTTATCAAAGATCAGACTTCCTCAAATACTTCGGCTATAGATCGTTTGGATCTTGCTATAACCTTCGTGCGATATTTCGACTGTCAGTTTCCAAAAATATTTTTTTTGGTGAGTGTATTTAACGTAACTACGGATATTTTGTCTTTCATTAAGCCTTTTCAAACCTGGTTCTTCGAAGTCTTTTCACTAAATCTGAAAATAACTTTAATACCCATTTAACAGAAGCCCCATCGAAGGGTTCGGGTTAGTCTACATAACTTTAAAGCAGCCAATTACAGAGGCATCACGGTTTCAGTGGTTGATTTTGAGTACAGCAATATATAACATCAAGCTTGGTTTTGGATAATATCCCCAAATAAATGCACGTCAAGTGACTCGATAGGCGGTGGTGTTCAGATACTGAGCCAGGGGTATGCGAGCCAAACTTATTTGCCACTGCTTTAAGTCTACCAAATGTCTGAAAAATATTCAAAAGTATAAACGTCCTCAAAGATCTTCTCAATTTAGCCCTACAAATGCATAGTAAAATCGAAGGTCCCTTCCATTTATTTCAAAAATGTAGAATTCACTAGTCAAAGACGAAAGTTCGTCAGACCTAGCGTTGCGTATAGTGATAGGTTTATAAAATCCAAGTAGAAACTTCGTGTTTTTATGATGAAATTTGGAGTTACCCTTCGCCAGTTTGGCTTATGTTTTGAGTCGTTAAGGTGTTACCAACCTGTAGCTCTGTGATTCTTTCAAAACTATACTGCACAACTAAAAGGAAGTTATCCCTTGATTTCGTAATTTAAGTGTGTCCTATATGTTACCTACTCTAGGTTAGAAATAACTCTCTATATCTTTGGAATTTGTGACTTTAAAGTCACCTTTCAATGGCTGTTGACAGTCAAAAAATGTGGCTGTCATAAAATTGTTCCAACACCCACCAAAGTCATTGGCTACCTGATTACTGTTCCCCATTGCATGTCAGAATTTGCAGTTTAATAACTAAAGTAGTCGGTGTTGATTATCGGTTTAATTGCAGTAACTGTGTTGTAATTGTGACCAACGATTTTCTAAGTTGTATGGAGTATGCAACATGTTACTTTTCTGATATTCATATGCAGATGGTACATATTTTTGATTACTAACGAAGCGGTAAGAGCACATTCCAACCAAACATTTTTCTTTATTAGAGCGTTCTCTAAGGTTGGCCGTACATTCGTCTGCAGCCATATTCTGTCAAGCTTTAGAAAAAAATCAGTGATATTTTACATTTTTAAGTACGCCAACTTTTGGCTAAGAAGATGCATTGTTTTGTAGGTATGGCTGTACCAATCATTTTAATATTTATTCGTAAATTTGTTGGCTTTCCTTAACCTCTTTTAGCATTAAAAATGCACACAAATTCTTAACCTAAAACCACGCTTGCATAAATCGCAAAGGCATCTGTTAACATGATTACTTGATTACCAGAGATACTCACCAAAACATTGTATTGCATTTGCTGGCCAATGAGTCTTAACCTGCATCACCCATCACCCATTATTCCGCGCACTAACCAAGTGAGTGTAATTCATTAAGAGATGGGTCATTCCTGAACAACACGTTTATGCATAATCAACCCTCGCCAACAGGTGCACAGTGCTTTATTACAGAAGGCCGCACCAAGCTACCAGCTATAAGCACCATCGGACAACCGACGGTGTCATTAGAGTCATCGGTTATAGCTCGTGTGCCATATGCGGTCTGACATGTCTGACATGTCTGCCCAGTTTTCACATCAGCTCTTTTGTTTGTGCGCATCCCATGAATATGCGCTTTACAAGGCTCCACTGCGACCTTATGTAATTCTAGAAACGATTTATGTGATTAATTCGGATTGGGGATAAAAACTTTAACGAAAGTATGAGGCGGATGCCAATGAAGTTATTTTTTTTGCAAAACCTGCGTGTTCCCACGGCACCTTTACACTCTCATTCACAAGGAACAGCTCGCGCGGACACGAAGCATACCGAAGCGTTTTATTGTCAAATTATGCAGATTCATTCTTAATGGTGTGCGAAAATCCGTTTCAGCTCTGAGACACGAAAACTAACAAATTGATGTAAAAACTAGTTCGTTCATTAAAAGATCGTTTTCTAATCACTGAGTGCCATGAATTATGACTACAAACAAATTTCTAAATGGCCAAAGTGCTGAAATAAATCAAATCACCGCCATTTCGAAAATTTCCCCTCGTGCGGATAGAGTCTGTGCACAAATCCATCAACGGAAGCAGGTGAAATTTCCGGACACAAATGTTTGAATATTCAAAAGGTCATCAATAACACTTAACAATTGCATCACTGCCAATGGGCACGGGTATGGGTAATGGGCTCCACGTCCTACAACCAAGAAACTTGATAATTTGTAGATAGCTTAGAGCTATTTGGAATAACCATTTCCATTTATATTAAAATTTAAACAACGATTCCATTGCTTTTAGTGTGATTACAAGAGCAGTTAATTGGGCGCCAGAGTCGCTTAAGTATTATTTAACTATAATCTCGATCGTTTGTCAAAACGCTAATTTGGGAAGCAAAATACGAAGAGGTTATAACACCTTCATAGCATTACAATCGAAGACAGATTATAAGCCCATTTTTACCAGTCTGAAACTGCCTTTACGACTGAATTTTATGATTAAGCTTGTAAAGGTTATATGTTAGGGTGGCAGGCCGCAATAGGCTCGCTTTGAAGAGCTGGCAAACAAGCCTAATTTGTGAGGGTATAGCAATTAGCTCTAAAATGAATTAGCGGTCTTTACATTTTTCAATTTTTTCAATTTTTCTTTATAAGTACACTTTTGATGTATTGGGAAATGCACGCCACTTAAAATCTTGACCTTAAATATTTAAAAGGCCGCAGTGGATATGTTTATACGAAACAAATTCTCCACAGTGAGTTCGTAAAATGTAGCGTGGTCATGGATGATACAAATGTTTCTTATAACCTCGCAGTGGATATAATGTGGGTAATACACTGACACAAAGGAGTTGAAGAAAAAACTCGGCAGATACCTTAAACCGCACGCTAGCGACGACTCTAATGACACCGTCGGTCGGTCGGCCGATGATGCTGATAGTCGGCGGTTGCTTGATGTGGTCTTTTGTAATAAGGCACCTAATTACTTCTATCCAAACATCTTGTTCAGGAATCAACAATCTGTTAATGAACTGAATTCACTTGGTTCGTGTACGTACTAAGTAAATACAGTGGACGTCCTGTATTATTTATTATTAAAGTTGGCGCAACAGGTCCGTAGGGAGCCTAGGCCTAGCTTCTCACAACCATTCGTCTTGTGTGATTTTTTATTTTTGGAACGAATGGAAGGGATCTACAATTTTATGCCGAGTCCAAACGGCCAATTGAGAAGCTCTTGCATGACAGTTATACTCTCAGATGTTTGTCAGAAAAAAACCTTAATTTGGAATTTGGTTTTTTTGTCGGGATTCGAACCTGGACCCCTCGCTTAGTAGTCCAACACACTAACCACTAAGCCACTGCGCCGATGTCCTCTCTAACGTATGATAATATCATTATATTATAATTTGTTATGTCATTCATTCGATCGAATTTTTATTCTTTTTTTTTTAAATAAGTCATTAAAAATGTGTTTATTTAAACGTTTTTATTTAATGTTAAATTAAATATATGATGATCCTGCCATTTAAATGGTTGGTAGGTTTGGTTGGCCATTTAAATACTTCCATGGTTTTTAATCCAATTTATATCTACATTCATTATATCGGATAGCAAATCGTATGGAGATACTAATGTAAATGTAAATCGCAAATTCGCTATATCGGATATTCGTTATAATGGACGTCAACTATATATAAATAATTGAATTCAAAGCGAATATCCGTTTATCCTTCATGGGTTTGCTGAATCCTTATCAAACGCTACAGCCATTGACGTTTGCCCATCCGTGGTTATCTTGGCGACGTCGTAAGCCTACGAAAAGTGTCATTTTTTATTCATCAAAAAACTTACACAAATGTTGGCTGACCTTATAATATATATGTAAGAAGTTTTTCTATGATGCTTACATATGTCAGAATAAGATGCAAAATTTGGTACGTGGATGTACACGGTCTGTCTTAGAGATGTAGAACAATATGGGCTAGAAGTGGTAGCTTTAGTTGTACCCGCTTACGATATTATTAAAGCTTTGGGCCAGGCCATAGAAATTAAATCTGAATCTGAATCTAAAGAGTGCATTCTTATATTTTTGACAACGTTCTTCGAGAACATCTGTAGAACTCTTGGAGCTTTAAGGGGCATTGATCGACCTGGTACTTGAAACAAACTTAACTTTTTTTTATACAACTTTAGCGTACATGTGAGTGAGGTTAAATTGGCACAGTGCAGTATTTTTAACTTCTTCAACTTCTTTAACTTTATTTAATGGGCTCCCTGTCAATAATAACGCACTCTTGCATCATCTGTGATTTTTTACATTTTGCTTAACACGTTCGCGCATGGTATACATTTTTGGTGACTTGCGGTGGTACAGTTTGAATGATAGTTCATGTCCCATCAAACCCAAACGGGCATAATATCGCTAAAATCAGCAGTAGAACGGATATGTTTACTGCTGCTGGTGCGTATGAAATTAGGTTTCCTTTAAATTTAATCTGATTTAAGGCATGTATACACGTCTTGCTGAAAAAAGGAGATTTTTAAATGACGTGTATGAACGTCATGCACCACCGAGAGAGCCGACGAAGACGTACGTGCGCGAACGTGTTAAAGCTCTCCAGATCAAATGTTCTGTCATTCGTGAGGGTCTCGTCTTCAAAAAAGATTTTGACCTTTTATAACTTCTCCAACTTGCAGATAGTGCATTTTATGTCTATTGCTTATTCAAATGCTCGTTTCTCGTTTGTAGCTTCTGAGAGTTACCATAAAAGCGATTTTCGCGTTTTTATCAGTTTTGGGCGAGTGTCCAAGAGTGACTGAGAGACTACGCACAGGTAAGACCCTTTATTCTGGAGTCATGAAATTCTAGAGGTGTATTCCAAAAGCACTGTAAACGCGCACAAAAAAGAAGATATTTTCTCATACGACTCAGTGTCAATCCAAATTACTCCTCCAGCACCCCATTTTTGAAGTGTTGATTGAACTAGTAAAAGTTTGTTTTCTAAAGAGCTATAACTTGCTAAAAAATTACCTACAATTTTACACAGTGATTTGGGACTTGTAGGAGACTCTGATTTTATTTTTATTGACTAGGAAGCAGTATTCCTAAGGGGGCAACATTTTTTGTTGTTAGATTTACCTGAAACTTTGTGACAGTACCCTACAAGGCACCAATTTACAAAATTCTTCTTAGAAGATGTTGCAAGATCTACTTAACCATTTTAAGGCGGCTTTTTTTTTAATTTAAAAAATAAAATAAAAATCATTGACTTAAAATTTTGAGTGCTGAGAAAAAGAAGGGAAATAGCTAATCATGATTTGTCCGTACCAAAGACATATGATCTTAGCCACGGTGACTGCTAGTGCTACGTTATGATGCTTTAAAGTTTTTGAAAAGGTTGCTTGTTGTTTTTTTCGGCTTTAGGTCGGCTTAAAAATTCAATATTGGTTGTTTAAAATAATGCTGTCGGACTGTCTGAAACATTAAATTTACTCAGTACCCAGAATTGATGTTTTCATTTTTGACATTAGGCAGCAACATTCTCCGAGAGGTCTTACAAGACAAAAAAAAGAACTACATTTTCGTAGATGGAGCATAGAAAGCTGATAGTAAAATATTTGTGCATAAAAGCTACCAAAACATCACTTAAAGTTCCTTCAACAACAAAGCCGTCGGACATGTTATTCCTCAATCTTCTAAGCAAACCTCTTATGCATTCGGTGGTGAAGTTGAAACTTCATTGATTGATTGGTCGTCTTGTAATTAAGCAGCTGCTAAAATGGCTGATAAAACAGATCAACTGCGGTTCGGTTAAGGTGTTTTTTTTTCTTCTTCTATTTCTTAAGCCAACTGCCTCATGAGCTTCGATGATAATGACCTCGAGACATGACTCTAGCCTGCTGTTTCGATCCCCGAGATACAGAAGCAAGATTGCTTATCATCAGAGCTGCTTTAATACGACTCAGTTAAAACGCAACTTTACGCCAGAACTTTGGTAGACTTCAAAAACTTCTAGTTCGATGATCTTTGGACGCCTTTTTTAAGTCGCAAGCCCTGAACTTCATATTATTAGTCTGTGAAGTGCATTTTTCAGCCGCTATAATATAAGTAAAATACACTTCCACTTGAGTTTCAAATTACTATGCCAACCACCTCTGTAGGCTTAGCAAGCACCCCCAAAAAGTCAGGACACTCCTGTTGCCATGCAACACTTCCGCATCGCCAATAATCTCGTTCTCGATAAGCTCACCAACTATTATTAATCCATGTCAATTGCACCCACTTCTGATTTAGTACACTCACAAATGCATAAGCTCAATCAAAACTCCATTCTCCTCAACAACTATATCTCAGCCACTAACTAGGTACATAAAATACTCGACGCAAGTGCAATTAATCCCAAATGTCGACTTTCGAAATTCTTTCCCAACCTTGTGCTCGTTCCGCATACCTCTTTTTCACTGATACCACGACACAAAGCTATCCATTTAGACATCTACCTCAACTGCGCGATTATATCTCAAATCCAATTGTTGCCAAACCATTCAATGAAACACATATCTCCCCCAGGAAAATCCGGTAAGAAAAATCCCCAATCGACTCTCAATCAACTCCATTTGAGAATATTTCGAAACGCCCATATACACCTTTAGCTGACATCACATCATTAGGTGTGACCACATCCAGTGGCGGTCCTAATTAGGAATCCCTGTCGACTGTCTGGCAATTAGGCCATTTTAAGTAAACTAATAATGTTTTTGAATTACCATAAGAATTCACAGTTGACCGACACAAGAATTGAGTAGTTCCCCTGTTCACAATACCCAACAATGGCGGTGACTAGAACTGCTGCATTCCATATATGCCAGTCGAGCTGTTTAGTGTGCTGCCATCTAGCGTAATGGACACACAAAAGGGCAGTCAGTGTAGTATTTCAAATCCATATTGATCTGGGCCTCGAGCTATTCGATTACGTTCGCTAAGGGAGTAGTTAGCGGTGTTGGGTAATGGTAATAGAATCTGCGAGCCGCGTCCATCCTCGCTGGGTAAAGTTATGACATCAACTCGTTTGACATTCGATCAAATCGGAAATGTATCAAATTTCACAGAGTGGTGCGATAAGTGATGGCGGCAGTGACGACGCTTGTAGAATGTGAAAGTGATTTGAATTGAATTTGTCTTTGTAGAAGTGAATGGGATTTATTGCGAATTAAGGGAAAAATTTTAATCGTTACGTAACAAGTTTTCATCGACTAAAACCAAGCATAAAGATGTCATCGGCAATCAGAAGAAAAATGGTGAGTGTGTTAATCGATAAGTTTTACAAATTGAATTATGAATTTCCCTTTAAATAAGTTAACTGAACATCGTATTACATATTTAATTGAAATTATGGATAGACTGCCTGCTGGTAATAAAAATTGTCTCATAGCGCAGGACTTATGGCTGTCTAAATCGGATTGCGTCGATAAACTTGAGTGTGCTCTATCGATAATCTATTGGCAATAAGTTTGTTCAATTAGATATGCAGTCAATGGGGAAGGAAGGCATGCACTATCCACATGGGAGGAGAGATTGTGAATTTTTCTCAAGCTTTATACTCCATGAAGCTAGAAAAAGATTAGATGCACCTTTCTATGTTCAAAGCGAAAGATGTTAAGGTCGTTCATACACAAATTCGCATAGAAATTCTTTGAAATCGCAACACTTTATGAAACGTTCGGGGGTTCTACGTTTGACGTAAAACTGCTGGAAAGATTTCGATAAAATTTGTTTGAAATGTTTCCCAAGACTGCAGGAACGCTAAAAGCTATGTCGTTCTTTGCCACGCCTACTTTTAGGAGCATTTTTGATCGAAAAAGCTTTTTTTCTACTTCACTGTTTTTAACTTGCCATTAATCTAAAAAAAAACAAAAACAAAAAGACAACCTAAAAGAGTCCACACTGCCTTTTGGTGGCTAATGTGAATTTTTGTGCATCTTTGACAAAGGAAACTCCGAGGCAGACACTCAACGGAAATGCACTTTTTGTGGGTAGTATACATTTTTGACCAAAAAGTATTTTTTTTTGACCAAAAATATAAAAAGGATAGAAAACTTAAGAGAGCCACCACCTCCTTGAATATTTTTAGTCAATCAGTCTTTTGTTCCGTCCAAAAGTTGAATATAAAAAGGAAAGAAAACTTAAGAGAGCCACCACCTCCTTGAATATTTTTAGTCAATCAGTCTTTTGTTCCGTCCAAAAGCTGAGCTAAGGCCCAAAATCTCACTTGACCAAAATAAATTTGTTTCCTCGTCACGAAAACTATCAGCAACGAAAGGAATATATCTGTAGGTTGTGGTAAGATCTTCTTGGACATATCGCAGGATGCGAGTAAGTTTCGACTGTTTTTGACGACTTGTAGAATTTTTTGATCCCTCTGCGCCTTGAGGTCACATAAGACATAATGGCAGTTTGACAGATTGTTTCATCTGTCTATTGCTTTTGGTGGATTTATTTTTTATTAGTTTTTCAGCAAGCTCATTACATTGTATGTCATTGCTGCTGAGGTCCATCTCATTGCACTAGTTATGCCAACACAAGCTATCCGTTGTTTGTTTATATTTAATTGTTATGCATTCCAAAAGTAATTAAAAATGTTATGACGGAACCAATTTTGTACCAAATTGTTTTAATAGTTTTTTGAAAGCCCTAAACTATAAGAAATCAGAACCTGTGACATTGTTCTTCAAACTTTTACGTAGCTTAGTCCATCTCTTTTATACATAGTTTTCCATTGACCGGACACCTGTAATTTTCTTGCCTTATCATTCTCTCTCGTTCTATCTCTCGCTCTCTCTACCTATATATCTATCTATCTCACTCTTTCTCTATTTCCCTCGCTCCTTCTTTTCTCTACATGTTTAGCTTAGCAGTTGTTCAAAATGTTGCTTCAGAAAATGTATGCAACCCTGTAGGTTTCCATGGTTGTTTTAAAGATTCCAAATATCTGCCTTAAATGTAGCTTTCAACTGCTTCGCTATCTTTTTGAACCTCAGTTCTCTGGGTGTTGTCCGATTGCAAGAATATTTGATCCCGCGTAGATCGTCTTTTCCCACAGCCTCTAATTTTTGGCGCCAGCGGTAGATGAATAAACACATTATGATAGCTTCCCACTCCAGCCAATAACTTTTTGTATACCTCGCCTTCACCAGGTAAGTCGTTTGCCACTTTTGTACGCAGCCGCCTCCTCAAACCGCTAAAGAGGTGGAACACTTCTCTTGTGACTTGTTATTCGGAATTTCAAAACACTTCTAACAACCAACCTTATTGAAAACAACTTCCTGGCTCCATAATTTCGGGGTGAAACAATACCCCACCTAACAAGCCTCTCCAGTTAGCCCACTCCTTAGCCATCTGCCTTCAGTTTCTTTGTTTTCAAACTTCATCTAAACGATTTTTCATGTTCAACCCATTCTAACAACAAAAGCCTGCTCCTCAGCGCCAAGTTCAGTGACCCACTACACTTCGATGGCATTCCAAAACAACGTCTATCATACTTAAAACCCGGTGACTCACCAGCAGCGCATTATTTGTCTTAAATCCCACTCGGCTGATTGAATTACTTCGCATATATGCAAAAGCCGCTTTTAATTGCGATTTTATTTATTTCCACCTCATTTGCAAGTATCCAAAATAAATTATCATTCCAAGAATTGTATTATCGCTGTCAAGGCCTCAAGCCCTCTGTGTACATGCCGTTGTACAGTACAGCATGCTGCCGAAGCTAATTCAAGGCCAGCATCTTCCAGGCGATTATACATATTCATTACGAGTATGCGTTTATTTGCGGCACGGTTCTAACACGCCACCAACTCTGGCCCGACGAGTTTTCGAAGAAGCACTCTGGTGGAGGAATCCAAGCATACATCATTATTACTTACGATGATTAATTTCAAGTCATCACGTTTTCCGCTCAGCGATTTGCATTATGTAATAGCCGATGTTTCTGTCTGAGACGATCCAGTTTTCCCTGAATTATGTCACCTCGTTTGAGGTTACCTATACTAGATGGCGTAGCTATATCTGGTTCGCTGTATTGCTTTTAACAAACTGCGCGATGCTAATATGAGGGCCAAATGGATTGTTAGACAATGAAAACGCTGTACAAGATCACGGTCATCGATTTTTTTATACGTGCAATTATAGCGCGGATGGGAGAGAAAATCGTTTTCTCATTTGTGGTGGTAGGAAGTCTGGTTGAATAAGCGGCTTAGTGCGACGGTCCCATTAGCCGGGTGTTAGTTACATCATGGCTGTGAAGAATTGGCATCTTTTTTTAAATTATACCGATTGTTGTTTATTTAGTTCGAAGCGGATTGGGGGGAAGATTCGTTTCAGTCTTTCAAATAATTCTTGATATTTGTTTTTTTTTTTTGGTTTTATCATGGGGGAGAGAAGTTTTGGAGCGATCTGTTGAATCATTGCGACTTGTGAATCGCCGTCAAGGTATGACGGCTTGGCAATGAACAATCATTGATGCCAATTTTATGCTCATAAACATGAGACTTCTCATGACCGAATCGGAGACAGCGACTGCCACTTGTAGACCTTCAGGGGGTCCTTGTGATGAAATGTCAATGTTGTATGCTCTTGCAATAAGGACGTCTATAATTTTCTGATGGAAATCTAAATAGCTTTATTCTCCTCATTTCATTATAAATACTTAAAAAGTGTACCGAAACATTTGATGTTCACGTATTAATATAATGATCCCTCGTTCTGGCGGCGTCCGTAAATTAAGGTATTTTAAATTATTATTATGCGGGTAACTTTTTTGATGAAAATCGTTGTCAGGAATTTTAAAAAATTAAACAATTTAAAGAAAGCGAAACAAAGTATTATCTATTTACATTCACAACTTCCATTATTTTCAACTACAGTGGAATCTCGGAAACATGAACTTTTCTGCAAGATGAACAGATCGGAAAGTTGAACGATTTTTTTTTTTCTCCCGACATTGACAGTTTACCATAGAGCAGTTTTTATAAAAACAATGCATAAATATGTCTTTTTTAAACTCTTTATAATTAGGTTATATTTTTTTTCTATGTTTCTCGTTGTTTTGAAATAAAATTAATTTTCATTTAGATTTTTTTTAGTACATTTATTTTTTTTGTGTACTGCTTTACGTTCTTCTTCAATTAAATGTTGAAGCTGAAACGATGAACGGGGCCTGTTTTAAATCTGTTCATCTTTCTGAGATTCTACTGTTAAAAAAACGCATGGCGCTCTTGTGATGGTTTGAAGTTGTCTATTATGTACCCTCTCGTTCCACCAATAAAAAAATAAATTTATGGCACTTGGCTTGAGTTGAAATCGTTGTCATCAGTTCCACTGTCATCCACCGCTAATTGCATTTGACACAAGGCAACTCGGTAATGTCGGTCGCAACTACCGCCGCTGACTTTGACTGATCGTCGCGTCGAAACTGTGATTGCTCTAGCCCTTGCAGGTACTTGTATTTGACACAGAGCAGTGGCAGCTGACACCTCGTTCTCGGTCGCAACTACCGCTATTTGGAAGAGACCGGTGTTTATGATGATTGGTGTCAATTAACATCGGCAAGCGCTTTAAACTGTGTGACCTTGATTGGCACTTGTTGTGTGAGGTGCGATTTGGCAGCGGTGCGTAACATTGAAACGGTTATTGTGCTGCAACCAATTTTTTAATGACTGATAATAAGTGAAATAATGACGTTAAAAAGTCAAATCGGTAGTTGTTGCTTTGATTATTTTGTATGTTACGTCTATATGTGGCTACATTTTGGGAGTAGCAACAGGTACTTTGCATAGTCTCTGATTAGTGATGCGCGATATATATCGATTCGAAGATTTTTATCGATTTTTTGCACTCAAACACCACGGTAACGTGAAGACGCAAAACATTTTTACACTCCACCAATTTCCTTTCTACATCGCAGCTCCCGTCCGTCGGCTGATATTTTTTGTTTGTGTGTTTTATATTTTCATAGAGTCCTGCATGTTATGCACTGCAGCGCACATGCAAAACAAGTTCAACGGAAACCATAATTGGGAGAAGATGTTATTCTGCCTACATTTTATACGCTGTATAGGTATTAGGGGTGAATTTTTGTGCTTCGATCTCAGCGAAGCAAAGTATAACACTTTTGCAAGTACAATTATCTATCTTAATGAGAAGGAAAATCTAAATTATTCATAAAAAATCGGTATTATCGATATTATAGATTTTTTCGGTCCAATTTTTTTTGCATCGATATTTTCTTTTCGATATTAAAGTATCGATGAATGGATATGATTTTGGATTATCGCGCATCACTATCTCTGACAGTTGAGTGGCCTTACAGTGGCTCTTCAAAACAATCTGCTGACACTTCTTGTACATTACATGAACCAGGATTACTTTAAAAGGTACAAAAGTTCAACTATGACTATTGTTCAAATAATTATACATCTCTGACGATAGTCTTCAGTGTCTGAAGAACTTTTTGTTACAACTTTACGATCTGTGATTCTGCTTTCTAGCATGTTTATAACTCAGTTTATATTCAGTAAGTCGAAGCGGTTATGGTATCAAAATATTTTTAGAAGATTCATTAATGTCGTTTTCCATTGGGCAAAAAGAAGCGTCCGGGAGAGTCCGGAATCGAAAAAATCACTTCTGCAACTGTTCCATTGGCACAAAAAACACTCTTCTGGTGATGCTGAGAAGAGAATTTCGCTTCTCGGTTTGAAGTCAGAATCCACTCAAGAAGCACTCACGCAAGTGTAATTTACGTATTTTATACAAGTCAGCTGACAGCCCCCGTAGATTATTTTTTGGTATTTCACCAATACTTTTGTGGGTTCAATCAGAAGCAGTTTTGTTGTTCCATTGGATCACAGAATGACTGGATCCCCGAGTGAAATCAATGGAAAACGACATAAGTCTACAAATTATAAAAATGTGAGTTCTTTTCTCCCATTTTTTTTTACCAATTATCTGTCATGTGTCATTGTAAGGCACATGACAGAATGTATTGCGAATAATTGTCACGCATAAGGTTGAACTAATTCCTTAAATTTTTTACAAGTGGATATTAGCTTTGAAAAAATAAATACACAAAATTTCATGAGGCGACAATTATTTAGAATGCCCATCTTTTGTATGAAAGCACACTGTCCACAGGCGTTTCTAGGACTTGAACTATTATTATTTAAAATTTATAAAGAAAATTGCCAAAATTGGTCAGTAGAGGTTTTGGTTTAGGTTTCAACGAAAAGAGAGCCCTTCTTTCTTTATTTGCTCTTTTATCAATTCATCAAATTTACAGTCCACACTATTCAAAAGCTAAATATTTCTATAATTCAAAATGATTTAGTACTTCGGATATATATTTAGAAAGAACGATGTTACCATCTTCATATTTAAAAAAAAAAAATTATAATAAAGGGTTTTCCAATAATAGGTGTTATTGTGAATGACTCGCTAATTCGGTAGCTGTCACTTTTGAAGCTCTTATTCTTTGACATTTGACAAGTAGAAACTACGCCATTACTAAAAATGCAACGATACATGCTTTTAAAACGCATTGAAATTATTAATATTCACTACAAAAATGGTGAAAATCTTGCAGTCACAGATCGCAAAACTAAAGCATTTTTTGGTCGTCGTGAAGCACCTTGTCGGACCGCAATACAGAAATTGGCGGAAAAATTCGAGCTGTTGGGACAAGTTGGTGATGTGAAGAATAAAACCCGTGCACGTCGCTCAAGAACAACTGATAATATTGCTGCTGTAGCCCAAAGTGTTGAAGAAAACCCAGGTTTGTCCATTCCTCGTCTTTCTTTGGAATTGGGCACTCCACAAACGTCATTACACCGTATTTTGCATAAAGACTTGGGCCTTAAGGCTAATAAAGTTCAGTTAACACAAGAACTCAAGCCGGCCGATCATCAACAACTTCGTGTCTTTGGGTCCTTGAAATGCATGAAAATGATCCGGAATTCCATCGAAAAATCAAAGTTTCCGGACCGTGTTGTCTCTCGAAGAGGTGATCACAATTGGCCACCGAGATCTTGTGATTTAACATCTTGCGACTTCTTCCTTTGGGGCCACGTGAAAGATAAGGTCTACGCCAACAGCCCAGCGTCGATTCAAGACCTCAAAGATAAAATTCGTGAGGCTATCGAGGACATAGGGCAGCCACTTTGCGATTTGATTATGGAAAATTTCATGAAAAGGATATGGTGCTGTATGCGTGCTCGTGGTGGCCATTTGGCTGATGTTGTTTTTCATGATTAACGGCATGCCTTCCTCTTTATTATGAAATAAACATCCGATCATTTTTCTTTGAATACCAAAATAACACCTCTTATTGGAAAACCCTTTATAAATTTTAAAAAGTATTTCAAGTATTTAAAATTAAACAATTCAAAATTAGTGTAAAGCATTAACACACACTGAACCCTACTCTAGTTTATTAGCATAAGCTGAACGAAGACCCTATAATAAGTGGAGTAACAGATTTATTTTGTATTGAAATATATGTATGGAAAGATGTTGAAGGAGTGAGAATATTTCACTATGTACCTTTTGGCGCAAATTCGACATCTAGAAGGTAAAAACGCAGCTTTTGACTCTAGAGCAAAATGAATAACATTCGAGTTTTGCCAACCTTTTTATCGAAAGTGGGATTTTTACATAAAAGGTGTACGTATGCTGTACATTTAGAATACCTTTCTTCAAAAAATGTAAGCCTTTTGATATAACTTGGAAATTTGCTGTCAGTTCTGAATTTTAAGTCCCATAGAGCTCTTTATAAGTGTTTTTCTTATTTTTTAACATAAGCTCGACTGGGCCGACTTAAATTGCACTCCACTCGTAGTAACCCTCGATTATGTTCATTCATTTACATATGCCCAACCATCAATGACATTGACTTAATGATGCAACGATGAGTCAGAAATAAATCAAATGCACGCCACCATATTCATACACCTGACCTTCACATAGAACCTCATTTTTATCTCATCGCAATAGCTTGCATTTTATTACTTTTCACTATGAATAAACATTCAACTTAGCAATCAATGAAAACTAGTAACAACATAAAATACAGACGAGGGGCGGGAAAAGCAACGCCGCACACGACCAAACGCACTTGAGCAAAAAAAAAAAAATTGCAAACCATCAGCACAAGTTATAGCTTATTACAAACTTGCGAGGAGATATTTTTTCCCGCTGCCATTTAATTAATGAAACCGCATCGAGTGCATACAGCATAATGAAGATACTTTTAACAAAACAATAAATAAATAATTAAACAACATTCTGGTTGTGGGTCATTGTCTGCGGTTTGTTGCGTTTACGAATCGTTATTACTTCTTCGAACCGCGAGTTGCTTCGAGTTGATGTGGCGACGAGAAGGCGCATGCGACTTACGTGATTGCCACAAGGTTGCTTGGGCACAATTGACTTTGCCTCCCGCAGTCTCAACTCAATCTCCGTTCTGCGGTTTTCGCCTTGAGATATGAGACTTCCTTCACATAATTCAACTTGAATTGCTGATGATCCGCACTCAGAACGGAAATTGTATTGACAAGTGATTTGTAAGTAGTATCTATCTGCTGATGAGACCGATAGTCTGCTCAGTAAGTGGAAAGTGAGGTTACTTTACATTTCTGCAGATGAGCTTTTGAAAAGTTTAATGGGAGACCTTCAGTTGAACTGGTTGCACATTTAGTGACAGCTAACTGAAGGGAAAAAAGAGAAAGGCTCCGAAGGTTCTCAAGTATGCCTTCAACCTACATTATATCAAATGAGTGAAGTAGAACGCTCGTTTAAATTATATTTTAACATGAGTAAATGCACTTTGAGAGGAGGCTGTAAAAATAACTACAGAAGGTCAAAGGTGATAGCATGTACTTGAACATACAAAAGAAAGCTGAAGTAGGCGAAGAATATACGAAAGGTTTCGAAGGGCAAATGTCGTTCCCCTTTTCGAGTATTTGTGCCAACAATAAGACGTGCATAATGTACATATGAGTTGTTGAAAGAAGCTACATCCTATATCTATCAATGGAAGAGAGCATGTCCGCTTCCTTTGTACGGAACGGTTCGAACCTTCTTATTAAATCTGTAATTGAAGGAAGCAACTACCTTGAACGCTCGTGCAGGTGTCGCTGACACCACGAAGTGCTCCACCTTTGATTGACATACCTCATATGGTATTAAATTTTATTTCAAACCCGTCTCGGTGGTGCGAATCTTTTGCGTCATAAGAGTTAGGCTAATGTATTCTGATATTCACTTTGTAAATCCACTTTTCGCTGAGTGCTTGTCTTGGCGTTTATTTTGTAAATTAAAGACCAGGGGTCCTGGTGCAATTATTATAATTTAAATGTACAAATAAGTTCTGCCAAATCTGTCCTAAACTTTCTTCAGATTTTGTTGATCAGAAAACTAATTGAACTCGTGTAGCTCAAGGTACTCCCATCAGCGCAAAAAAACAACTTCCACAACAATTAAAAAACCCCACCACATTCTGACGAATTTCCCAACCATTTCCGGTAAATTTATTCAATTACCCAAAACAAAATTTATCTCGACAAATCTCAAAGATATGTCGACTTGTTTTCAACCTTGAAAACTTGACACTGCAAATAACGTTTCATATTGTTCTCATTACGAGATTCAGTTGCTTTTAAATTAGGTCCCAAGTTATGGCCATTACTTGGGTGATGACTCCTTCATCCCGGCTTCATAAATATTCAATCGGGACAACCAAAGAGCAACCAAACAGTGTTTACAAACAAACACCCAAGTGAATTGCAAAACAAATGAAAGTATCTCCGTCGTCGATATCAAATTGATTGAAGTGCTGTTCAAATAAATCACATCGACGCCGCAGAGAGTAACCTGGGCCGGGCTTGACGCCATCGCTTGAGAGCTGCGGTCAAACGCAACGGTGTGTGGTGTCGTGAGACAATGCGCTGTCAGGTTTGATCAATTGATTTGTTATTTTTGGTCTTGCTGAAAGAATAAATAAAAATATTTATATAAATAAAGGCATGGGAAAAAATATCAGAACGAAAGTTTCGATTTCATTGAGAATTCGTTTGGCGGTAGTGTTTGACGTTTCCATTAATTTTGTACCAAGATTAATTTTCGGCAGTCGTTAGATTTACGAACTTGTCGCGAGTGGAGGCACTCATTTTTACGGAAATAAGCTGGGCACCTGACTTTTGAGCATTTTGATTCAGCTCCGGAAATAGTTGGAATGGTGGGTGTGTGGGATTGCAGTGCTAGAAAACAGTGATGCCAAGGGACAATAATCACATCTAGAACTTTACGTTGTTCGGACTTCAACTAAGATCAATTCAAATGAAAGACTACCGCGGTTCAATATCGTCGAAGATTCGTATGCATTGATAACCCATCCGAATGCATCAAACACAATTTTACACAAAATTCCGACAGATCTCAAATTCCAAAGAACCTTTCGGCAATCATCATGTCCGATATCACAAGTACATCCAAACTGACGCCAACTCTAATTTCCAAAACACACACCAATCCATTAGCACGTCATTTCCCTCCAGCTGATCGAATATTTATAATTTCTACGCTCCCATCGCGAGTTTGGAATTTTCCATCGTTGATGAGGATATGTCAGAGGCGAACACTTGATCCATTCAACGCTGGCATCTTGGGAACCAACCCAACTCAGCATGAGAGAACCTAATCACTATCATTAAATATAACTTGTTTCGTGGATCATCAATTTGGCTGGCCATCTACATGCCAGACAGCCAGACAAGATCATAGTGGCTGGCTGCATAGAGGAACGTGCGCCGATTAGCGATCCATCCTCATCGATTTTAGTTTTGAAATATTTCGCATAGCTCTCCGCCCCTCCCTCTGTCTGTACTGATTGACGCTGACTTTTGCCAGACCTTTGTGTTCAATCAGTGCTCTTAATAAAAATCCACGTCGATTTGATTGATTAGTTTTGATTATCTACGAAGTACTTAGGTGTGTAGGTGTACCCAGTAACGAATCATGGTTCTAAGGTAGCCCGGTCAGACACACCTTTTTGCAGATAAGAGAGCTGCCATTCGCAGCCATCTGTTTGAGATGCATTTTGCAACATTTATTGCAGTCTGAAGAGCAGCAGCTGGTTGATGTAATGATATCTTTGGAATCCACAGCCTCATCGCGGGGGGCGACCAGATCAGGAGTTTTGAAAAGGAAACCCACCACCAGACTCGTAGCTTTACCGTATATGGCTTGATTATCCAACACAAGTTGGTCTCGAGTGTGCAATTTGCTCGCATGGGGTTTTTCTGATTTTCTCACACGCCTGTGGAAGTCGTTTCGAATGCGTGTACGGTGTACACGTAGAAGATGTTGCGCAACGACGCACGACCTTCAGGGAGCACATTTGAATTCAAATAGTGCTCATCATCGCGATTTTGTGGCGCTGTCATGCGTTAACCTGTCAGTTTGTCTAAATTCACGCTTTATTTTGGGTGATATTGACGGCATGTTGAGTTAATTTGTGCGTCGTGCTGTGCGATTCCCATGGCGCCAACTCCAAACGTATGCACTCGACACACTCGGATTCGGAGTTTCGGTGGCTTTGATCTTTTGGGGAAGTGATGGTATTAAATAGATTCAGAGTGTGGGATGGAGGAAATAAATCAGACAAGTTTGGAAACTTTATAGCTGATTGAAATGGGTTAAATACGCCGGTAACAAAAAAATAATTTGTCAAATGAGTTTTTTTTTGGGTTTCTGGTTCCATCTATTTATTTGGGAGTGGTGACATGTAAGCCATTGGAAAGGCTGCTTAAGAGCGATGAAAACATATTTAAAAACTAGTTTGATACCGTCAGATGACAGACAAATAAAAGCCGTTTCTTCCGTATGTACGCAGAGGGGGTCCAAACTTCTAACCTAGAAGCTCAGAGAGCTTTGAAAAACTCTCCGACGGATTCCATTGGCAAACATTTCATCACGAAATCGGCTTACAGTGCTGGTCGTCACAAGAAAGAACGACAGAAAACCCAAAAAAAAAAGAATCTAAGATGCCGGAAATTCGGCTTACAGAACTGAAGTTGGTTGGGGTTTGCCATCCATGAACGTGTGCGTAAAAACGTACCAAAGGTACTACATTTTTATCCGGTGCTTTCGCTACGCGTTAATAAATGGCGTTAACAGTTGCTGATAATTTTCAATTTGAGAAAATAAATTTAGTTGTTTCCATGTTAGATTTTAGGTTGTAACTCTGCTTGATAGGTTGAAATAATTATGCAAGTGTTGGCTCTTGTTGGTATTTTGTGTTGTTTGCATTGATTAGGAATTGTTTGAGTAAAAGCGATTAAGACGCAGTCAAGTCAGAAATAAAAATACATTTTGGTCAAAAATGCTGTCAAAAAATAGGCATGGCAATAAAAAGAATAGCCTATGTCCTTCTCTGGATCTTAAGGGACATTTCAAAAAAAGTTTCATCGAAATCTGTTCAGTAGTTTTCACGCCAACCGTTAACACATGAAAACGGCTACAATTTTATTATATGTATAGATTTATATATAATGTCTCTTACACTCAACAGGTTGCGGTTCGATGTACACAAAAGCACTCTTTTCACTTCTTCACTTGTTCTTTGCCACAGCGCTTTAATACCCAACGCAGTCTTTTGCCTTCAGCATTGTACTACACCTCCCGACTGCTTCGGAATTGATGTTTCCAGCGCCTTGAGTAAATCTTGCAGCTATCAATGTAAACGGCGATGCCTCTTGCAAATATTGCTATTGAGCTCTGCCGCCCTAAGTTCAGCCACAACTTTTGATTAAAAGGCACTAATTCCGTTTGGTATGTTAGGTCCGCTTCAGCCATCTATGTCGATTGCAATCTCATGTTTGCATCTCTTTGAATTTCGCCTTCACACTAAAGATAAAAATCGACCAAGAGGATGATTTCATCTAAAAATAGCTCTCATCTGGAGCGATGCTGCTGGAGGAATCGCCGGCGATTCGCCAAAACACGCATGAAGGAACAAAATGCGAAAACATTTCTAAAGCAGCAGAGTTGCGTGCATTTCCCAACAAGTTGTCTAATGTGTAAATCGAGCTGTGCAAAAGTGAAGAAATTATCTAGTGCTACAGCAGTTACGGCGGGCACCTGTTGTTAGGACGCTCAAATGATCCTCAGACAAAATTTTTGAACTAAGAAAGGAAAAGCCACAATTAAGTATTAATTGGTTTATAATTTTTTTCTTTTTTTGTACTAGTCTAGTCTTCCAATTGGATTTAAATTTTTTTCCTCGTTGGCTACTTCTCTTATACAACTAACATTCATCGAGGAAAAAATATATGAATCCAATTGGAAGATTAGAATTTGGGGGGCAAGCCTCTTCTATAAGCTTGTAAGTAAAATATATTTAAAGTCGACTGTAAACAATTTTTTTGTTCGTCTCTTTTCAATTATCTATTGCGCAATATGTCAGTCAGTGTACCATTGAAGCCTTCGATCCCAAATGTTGCCTGTTGCTATTTTAAAAATGGCGAGGGGCTTCCTATTTACCTTCTTGCCAGCTCTTATCAAAAATAAATATTTAGACCCATCTAAAGTGAGCGAAAAAAATCAATTAATTCGTTTTCACTCACAAATCCTCTACAGAAGATCAACGGACGGCCTCTCCAATGTGTTTACCTATTTTGCACCTGCAATCTATTCCGCCTCAGGCTTTCGCAGCAATAAGAGCAAAACTTTGTTTTACCACCGTTTACCTTTTAGCCAGTATTTACCTTTTAACTGGTAATCAAAATGAACTAAGAAAAGAAAAACAAATCCTTAAGGTGACATAACCATTCGATTGGAACAACTCCAAACGAACTTGTTGTTAAAGTTTCGTGCAACCCATTTGCTCACATTACTTTCTTACTGCACGAAATACGTCCGCTTTTATTTTAAAGCCCTTGCAAATTTGTTTCTTAACCAAGTCTGATATATTTGGGAAATAGCGCAAACGTACACGCTCTTTACAGGCCCCTATATTTTTATTGCAAGTCTTTGCAGACCAAGGTCTCACCAAGATGATGAGTGAAGACATCTAATGGGCAGCTTCCAAGTTTCTTTATACTCCCCAGGTATGCAATGTGTATAGTTTTAATTGTTTAAATTATAGGGCAGGCTGCGGCTGGTTGCCACCATTTACCTTCAGTTACTATGCACTCATTAGTTGCCTGTGGATATGGGAATAGAAAAAACTTCATCTGAATTCTTTTGTTGTGCGGAAAATCTTTCAAGTAGCAGAACCAACAACCAGCATAGTCTGTAATTGAAAAGAAGATTGATCGAGTAGCGGAATAATTAATTTAATAAATGCCCAAGAGAACGGGTGAATTAAATCGCCAACTCGAACGATATATCTTCAGGAAAAGCAATGATTTCTTCGGAATATTAGCGACGGACATTCCTTGGAGCGGTTATAGGAATTCGAGTACCAGTATGGATATATGTACTTTACCCAGTAATTAAACGTGTTGATTTGAACAAATATGTATATGGTGGTGGGAGTTTCATTTGAAATTGAAATCAACAACTGATCGACGGACATTATGGAGTGGAAGAGGGAAGGGAAAAGTTCTTGGACTTGGACTTGAATTGCGTTCTGAATTCCGTTCAACCAATTAGTGAAGAACTTTTATGTGGAGACATTTTTTTTAGATTCATGTGCGATTTAGATTATAAATTGTCGGGGTGTGGATGGAATAGCATTGCTTTTAGTGGCTGTTAACTGCAGGAAGTCGGTATTTAAAGAGAGCAGTACAGTCGTCTAGAAGTGGTTCAAAGCAAGAATAATTTTACAACAGGAAGGTATATTCACTTTGTCATTACATACTGAATCAGGATTACATTCTGAATCGATTTAGCCATGTCTGTTCGTCTGTCCGTCTGTCTGTTGAAAGCACGATAGCGCCCAAAGGAATTTACATAGAAGAATGAAATTTGATGAAAGGACTTCTGCTTATCGTGGTCAAGTTGGTATTGAAAATGCGCTATGTCGGTCAAGTAGTTCTGGTAGCTCCCATACAAAATCAATATTAGACCCATGTGTCTCTCTGTCCGTTGAAAACACGATAGCGTCCAAAAGAGTCCACGTAGGGAAGTGAAATTTTGTGAGTAGACTTATTTTTATTGTCGTTAAGTTGTTACTAAAAATGGAATATGTCGGTCAAGTAGTTCTGGTAGCTCCCATACAAAATCAATATTAGGCCTATGTGTCTCTCTGCCTGTTGAAGACAGGATAGTGTGAAAACAAATCGACCTAGGCAATTGAAATTTGGTCAGAGGACTAACTTTTATCGTCGCCAGGTTGATATTAAATTTGGGCTATGTCGGTCAAGCAGTTCTAGTAGCTCCCATACAAAACCAGTAGTATGCAGTGGAGGGTATCAAATCATCGGCCAGGCCGATGATAACACTTTTAGTTGTTTACGTTTTTTTTTCTCACTACCACAGCTTCTGACAAACATCCCATAGTAAAGACAACTGTCCTGAGAAAGAGCATTAAAACTTATTCGTTTTTCGAGTTTGGCATAAAGTTGTAGGTATGTTTGTTATAAAATTAAAAATTCAAACAGGTGACTGGTCATAAGAAACTGGTGCATCAATTTACTTCATATTCTTCCAAGAAATTAGTGGTTGCAATGGATAAACCAAGTAATAGGTATGCATCGACGAAAACTCGGACGGTCCTTTTGGGCAACTGTGCACCCGACGTGACTACTTACGACAGCTTTAAGAAGAGCACCACCAAGATCATGGGGTTGTTACATCGATCTTAATGTATCTGACGATCTTGCCTGATGTGGGCTCTATTTTTCATTTCTTTGAATTTGTTTGTATAGGGAAATCTCTCTCTCTCTCTCTTCATCACAATGGGTCCACATGGACCTAAGTGGAGTGCTGCGGGGCTTGTTCTGCCGCACTCACCCATTAACCTTACCTATAGGGAAATCTCTGCAAATACTTAACTGATTGCGAAAATTCTTTCACTAGTGGAAGGCCAGCCTTATTTTCGAAGAAAAATAGCCCAATGATGTTCTTGAGTTGAGTCTCACACTCTCGGCTACAGTAGCCACATTTTCTTCTGTGCGCACCGTACGACGACGGGGACCATGAATGTTGTCCACTAGCATACCAGTCTCATCAACTTTTTGCACAAACTTGCATAGACAACAGGCGCGATGGGTGCTTCATTTTGGCCAAAACTGTTTTTCAAAAAACGCAGTGTATGGGCTACACAGTACTCACTTTGAAGAGAAATTTTCAATATTTCTCAACGTTGTTTAAGCGTAAAGCAACTCATTCCGTTCCGCGGGGGTATGATACTGCCTTTCTGTAAAAATTTCGAATGGGAAACAGCTGTCAGCGTCAAAATAACCTATGATTTAAAAAGAAACCACTACATGGCCCACCCTTTACAGTCAACTATTGAATAGAGTGTACAATTTAGTAGAACCTCTACCCGCACACTCATATTACGGATCTGTTTTTTTTTTCCACGGTAACCTTAGTATTAATGGTACTTCCCATACAAAATTTTCATACCAGTTTGATTTGTTCGAAAACGGCTCCAATGATTTCAACCAAAATTGATATTAAAGCTCAAGTAGGTGAGGTTACCATGACTGCATACTCAGTTTTCCGCTAAAAAATCGAATACCGGTACTTCTGAAATTTGGACATAACTCGAAAACGGTCCATACGATTGTAACAAATATTCATTTCTAAGGTAATATGATCATTTCCAATTTAATGGAAAACTCAGTTCTTCTCTGTATTATCGTGAAATGAAATTTTGAAAAACGTCATTTTTTAAAAATTTTATCTTTGGTTTACTTGAAAACGGCAACATCCATTTCGACCAAAATGCAAACTTAGAGTAAAATTTATGTTTTCAAAATGATTGCGTCCTTAATTTTCAATTCGATTCACCGACAACGCTAATTTTTAAAACTGCTCATATCTCGAAAACCCCATTTTAGATTTCAAAAAAAAACTTTAAAAACCTAGTAATGCTTCCATCGCGAACAATAACTTGAAATCTGTTTTCAGCTAATATGTTAAGCATTAGTATTTTTCAAACTAAACGTTGCAATATTTGGTACTGTTTTGTCTACCAAATTTTACAAAAAACCGCTGTAACGATTTTGATCAAAATGCTTATTAAGGATAATAAAGCCATTCTAAATAAGATCCCGTACTTAGATTTTCTCAAAAAATTCGAACAAATCAGATTAATAATTATTTCTCAAAAATTACTTCACAAATCCCGATTTGTATTCACATATCTACGGTATATTTTTGCAATAACCTCAATTTTACACTTCTAATAAAAATGCAATAACAACTAAGTAAAACTTATTTTTAACAAATATAACCCACTTCTTTTTTGAACCAAGTTGAGTATGCACCTTAAAATAATACCAACCGCAATCAGAAACTCCCACTTTATTTTCACACCACACACGTCAATTGGGATATTGAGTTTATAACTGCTAAAGCAAAAACAAATCTCCGATATAGATCTATCTCGAACCCAATCATAGACACTTTATACCGGCGTAAATAAAAAATGACCTAACAGATCAGAAAACAGAAACTCCTACTACACTTGTCTTCGTACTCAAAAATCTTGTAAAGTGTAAATGCTTATCAAATAGTACAGTGGCACTTAAAACTCTCTAACCAGAACTTGCTACAATTCCCTTTTACTGAGAGCTTCAACTTTTAAAAACTCACATTGTTATTTGATATGTACAGCCATATCAGATTAACTACCCAAAAGTGAATTTTATTTGACACTATTCCTTTTCCTATATTCTATCTTTCTTTTTTTCTAGCATTGTTTTTCAGTTTTTTACCTATATCTACCTAATAAAAAAGAAAACAACCGAGCAAACTTTTGATGAACGAGAAAGTTTCGTTCGACCCAGTCGTGTACATTATTTGTATTGCGGAGAAGTAAGCAAGGATCAGTTTTTTTTAAGAAATACCTCGACGAGGAAATTGTGAAATCGTAGAAAATGAATCGTAGTTATTTAAACAGCTGTTTTCTGTTACACTTATCCACGGCTTGTTAAGCTTAACCTGTTACTCCGTCAGCCTTAAGCTTTATTTAAACATTGCAGATAATTAACTCACAAAATCATTTGTCAGTCTGCTCAGACTTATATGCTGGACTCTAAAACTCTACAGAAGATGTTCTTTCTCAGGCGCGAAAGAACACCCCCTCAAATTTGTTAAAATGATTATCGAATTAAATTGAGGAAATGTCGGTTGTAGCTTCCACATAGAAGTCATGAATTCGTCGAACTCCAACATACTGGAACAAAGATTTGGTGCCTCTTTTTTTTGGCAAAGTGTCGAGCTCTCCAACGTCAACAATTAGTTGAAAATCTACTCCGAAATCGCTTCCAAGACAAGCTGCCAGGACTTATTTGTTTGAGTTGCTTCTGAGTATAAAACTCTCTTACAATTTGCAAAATTCTAGCGTTCTGCTCTTCAACGAAAAGTAACGTCGATCAGTTCCAACTTGAGTTCTTAAACAATATTCAAAATGATCTTGCTGTCTGGCAAAACACGCAACCAAATAAGCAATAAAATATTTTACCATATAATTCAAATTTTGATTTTACTACACCAACTTCGGTTGGATTGGAATTTTATTACCGCGTTAATTCGCAATCGCGCCTCGGTCACACAAAGGCCAAAATATACATGTCTAGAAGGTTAACCCAAAGTAATTGGGTTGTATAAAATTTAATAAGAAAATATACCCGACCTGCTTTCTAATCAGTGAAACGTATCAACAATTCGCAGCACAATTGCCAATGTAAATGGCAATTATATCTCCAACGAGATTGATTTACCGCGTGCCCATTCCCAAATAAGGTATAATCATCACAATGCCTATAATTGACCCTCACACTGTGGGCAAAGAAACACATTCCCCCCCCCCCCACATCAAAGCAAGCCTCTAATTATATTCGTCTAGACGCGACGACGTCTGTTGTTACATCGTGCAAAAAAAACTGTAAACTTTGTGTAACAACACGCTACAAGCTACATCGCAGGCAATTACACACAACATGTTAACATGTTAACAACGGCTCACTTGAGACTCAATTAACAGATCCATTGACTTGAACTCGTGTTTATCAAATAAACATGCTAATTTCGGAGTACTTAAGCTGCCGCCACAATGGCTTCGCTTATGACAACCGCCGTCATAAAGTCTTTTGATCTTTGAATTAGCACAAAGTGCTGAGGGATCAGTTGCCGATTCGAATTGCCAAACCACGAAGGAGAGAGATCGGCAAGTTACATGTTGCGTAAGGCGGCCGCATGGAAATGAATACCACCCTCAAGTTCTCCAATTTTGAGGTAACTCTATAGTGCACAATTTGAAAGATTCATGGTTTGCATGCCAAGTCCATAAAGTGACTCCGTTCGATTTGCATAACCTCGCTGTGCTCCAGTGTGTGGTCACTTTTGGACATCTTCTGGTGTTTGCCATCGAACAAAAATTGGATTCATAAATATTCCAGCGAACGTGATGTGCCTATTGAGAGTTGGGTATAAAGATATAGCTTACTCTTGGCAGTCTTTCCGGGAGTTCAGACGAGGTGTTCTACTTTTAGTGTCCATTGTTTGGCTTTTGAGGCTTCTTGACAAGATGAGCTGTCAGTTTCAAGTTCATCTGCTGCCAACGGCGAGCGGATTAAGAACTAGCGAAAGTATTGTTCGTTGGTAAGTGGCTATGGAATGTTCATTGTCTTGTGGCCTTCTTGCGAGTGGTATATGCAAATTTTTGTGGAATTGCATAATGCGTCGGGTATAATGGTGGTATCTTCCGGCCTACAAACACTTTGAGGTACAATATTTCAGGGTTAGGTAGAGCTTAAGCACCTAGACTTTGAATTGAATGCCGTTTGTCTTCTCGCGAAGAAGAATAGTGGGAAAAATATATAACCTCGAAATTTGAGATAGGTGTGGATGTCGTTCGAGAAGATAAAGCATGCCGAACGCATTGTATCTGTCACATTCGGACCGAAAGTAGTGACCCATTCAAGTGGAGCTTTGAATCTTAGCCGCAAGGACAAGCAAAACCCAACCGACAAAGCCATTGCCAATGACAAAGCACTTTTTTTTATCGAGTTGTTCAAGATCGCATAGGATGGATTGCTTTAGTGGTCCCGGCAAAGACTTTTACAGGTCACCTATGATTTGGTCACACAACACTTTAGTTGAATACATAATGCCAACGACTGCGAATGACAATAAGTAACGCTAAAGACAGTTTCAACCATCCATCCATCGCATGGATATTATGTCCGCAAAAAGTAGGTCTCATCAGGCTACCCGTGCACACCCATTTTCGTCGCAGGAGTATTCAATCCTAAACAATTTTAACTCAGCACTTTTAGTGTGAACGAGCGCACTTAAGATTTGCGACTACTGGGTACCATTAACGCTGGTCACCGTTTAATGTGGGTTGTTCTTAGTTAAGAGATTGAAAATGCATATGGGAGACCAACCCTTTATCTTTGACCTTTTGGGACCAAAAGTCATATAACGGAATAATAGCCTAAAGCCGAGAAGATATTTCATACACGTGGACGTTCTATATGGGAACAATTCATCAATCAAATTGCAAGTGGCGCCGAAAGTTCAGCTTCCAGCGCCACTTGCAATTTCATCCCTCCATCGATTTAAGATCAAGATATTTTACGATACCAAGGGGTAGTGAGCTCTTGGATTACATTTCTGAAACGCATCTACATAGTAATCGCGAAAAAGCAAACACAAATCAGCTTTCAATTACCAAATTGGTTGTCGTAGGAAAAGTTGTTGCCAACCCAAAAGTTAAACCTCTAAAAAAAACCTCTTTACATGTTTTTTTTAATTTTCGACTTGTTTTTTTGAGCAACTAAGGCTCAATACTCATACTCAAATGGCAAATAAAAATAAACACAAATCAGCTAAAAGTTTACGCGGTGGATAACTGGTAGAGGAGCGTTGCCAAATCGAAAGAGAGGACTATCAAAATATCGATTCTATTGTTTTAAATTGTTAACTGTTTCTAGTAGGGCAACTTACACTAAACAGCAACTCTAAGTGAGCGTAAATAAGCTGGAAGCATTCAAATTAGCAAAAAGTGTTGCCAAATCGAACAAAAAAATCTATAAAATTACACCATTTACGTGTATGTCGCCTTTAAGCATTCCGACCGTTTTTCGTGTCATGTGATGATCGCTGGCCATGTCCAGTCCATCACAAGGTTAAAAAAGAATATTGACACCATTTTAAAATAATAAATAGTATCATCTTTTCTTAGCCATGTAGTTATTAAGCCATTTAGCCTCACTTACGTAGATTCGATTACGATTTGAATGGGCCGTTGATCAGAACTGTATATAAAATGAACGCGACATGTACCCTTCACTACATCGCCAGTGTCACGTACGCTGGTAGATCACGAGATGTAATGTATGCAAGCTTAATTTGTTGTTATTACTTTCCAAATCGAGGGCGGCTAATGCGTTGAATCGCGTGCGGCTGGTCTTAATTGCTATTAGATGACCTACAGTTTTCGTGTGGCAGATTCCTTTAGGTGTCAATCTAACAACGTATACAAGTGCTAATTGGACGACAGCTATAGGTATTTTTACGCCCTATACCAGGCGGGTCCGACCATGGGCATGGGCTTGAACACAATTGTTGCACCGAGCAATGACCTAGTTAAGCGCAAGTGAGAGCTGTATAACTTTGAAGCTTTCAGACGTTCTACTAAAATTGAGTGGCCCTTCATAAATACGGAAACTTATATACTTGTAACACAGCTTCGTATATTTATTGTCCTTCTGCGGAAACGCTTTTGTTTAACCAAATCAATACCCACATTAGCTTACAAATTAAATCATCCGACAAGGTGACTTGCTGCCTTTCCAAAATCGCCAGCCACCTTTTTATTTATCTTAGACCACACAGTCTGTGTTTATAGACAGTAAACATTTTAATTACACTTCACACACCGCTTTAATGGATAATCAATCTTTTGCCACTTAATCGCATTCCCCAGACGTTCCAACGCGATCATGAACTTTGGTCGTGAATTATTAATTAAAACAAATTCAGCTAATAAACTCATATAGTGTGCTACATTTAATTAGACCCGACTCGAAACATGTACACACTCAAGTTCAAGGCACTCGCCTTTTGCCACTTGAATGTCAGTAGTTTGGTGATTTTATTTTGAATTTCACAATATGCGATCAATCATCGCATACGAGTATATAGATCACACGATGTTGGCTATAGAATGTATTTTCTGATTTAATTAACAATATTGTTGTAGCACCATTGTGGCCTCTGGATAAATAAAAAGCCAGACAATGGTTGTGTATCAACGCCAGTGTCCCACTTGACATGCGGAATTAATTTCAATTATAACCACAAAAAAGGTCCAGGACAATGCAACAGCTTCGTGTGTCTATGCAAACCGGTCGCCATAATTTATGCCAATTTGTCGCATTTGTGCATGCAAATAATTTATTTCCAATGCTGGAATTCGAGTAGAACCCAGCGGCATATGCGGGGCCATTAATAATGTTAACACGACCGAGAATACTGGGGAAATTGCAGACATTTTGACAGTGTAAAACGAAAGAGTTGGCGTGCGAACTGGGTATTGCTGCACAGTATTTATAAGCGATGTGCCCTCAATCGAGAACTTGGGTTTTATTATGTTCGGTGAACAACTAGCGTTAAAATAGAATTTGTCTGAACTAGCCATAAAACTGTGTTCCCTTTTCCATTTCAGTTGAATCCGGAGCTCCTTCTGCTGGCGACTTGCGTAACACTCAGTACCGCGATTCGGGTAGACTTTGGCACAAAGCCCGGTCCCATAGTTCCTGCCATTCCAACGACAACAGTGCGGCCAAAGCCGCCATTCCGCAACCCAGCAGCAGTGTGGGAGGATCAAAGCAACGACATTCCAAACCCCAATCCATATCAGTAAGTAACCACCAAATCGGTACAATGCACACCCGAGTGACTCCTCTTCCTCAGGTACGTCCTGCCACCACCATCTCGGCCCAAGCCTCTGACAAACAACTTCAAGCAGTCATCGCACCTCGTGCGCAATCAACAGAAACCCCGAGAGTTTGACTTTGGCAAGATCATCTCGCCGAACGATGTCAACTCGTGGTTCACACCAACGGTGACCGGTCTATCGCCTCAATTCATTCCCAACTACGGCTTCAAATACAACGCCATTGTGCCATCCAGCCCCAAGAAGTACTACGCCAAGAACACGGATTTCTACTACAACGAGAAATTCAACAAGTTCAACGGCAAATACAACATCAAGACAAAGAAATACAAGGCCTACGAGAAAGTCAAATACGCGCCACAGGTTTATGTAAGTTATAGGAGGTTTTAGAACGCATTTTCATCGCACTAACATACACCTCTCCATCATCTGCACGCTTCATATTTTTTCCAGTATTCCATTGAACTCCCAGCCCTGTCATTTGAACAAGAACTGCCATTACCGCAAGCTCCCCAACCATTTCGTATGCCAGAGGCAACGTCGACCACATTCAGAATTATTACACCTAAATTGGCCCACACAAAGGACGGTCTGAATGACATTTCAGCGAATTATAAAACGCCACAGACACTCGACCAAAATTCACTCTCATACGATTCGCAGAGGACACGGAGATGAGCACATTCGTATAACGCATTCATATGGTTACCTCAGTCGAAATTTGTATTAGCACACACGCATGTTACCCGTGACCTTTTTTTTTATTTTTATTTACCTCTCTTTTTTTGTTTGCCATATTTTCATTGGCAGTTCTTGTTTGAGAAATATATTTTAGTCTAGGACATTGTTGATGCGAAAAAAAATTAAGAAACATTTAAACTAAAAATGGAAATAATAATATAACCCAGAAATTAAATTAAAAACCAAATCGTTTGATATTTTCTATCTTATGTAAATAATATAAATGTATATGATAAATGTAAATAAATAAAATATTGATATATATAAATTGGTTGAATTTCTAATGTATTTGGAGAATGATGTGACGCAGGTGGGTAAATGGAAAAATGAAAAATTGGTAGAAAAATGTTCAACAAAAAGTAATAGATCAAAGTAAACGTTGCTTTTTGTAGGTTTATGTTTCTATTTAAATTATAGTTCTACTACAACATTGTTTTAAACACTAGTAAATTATAAATAACAAAATCAAATATTCTGGATCTGGATCGCATGAAACTTTCCGGTTTGAAATGGCAATTGGATTAAAAAAAAACTTCCTTGATAAATTGGTGTGTAATATAGCTGTTTTCTGTAAGAGTTGCGAGAATCTTTTAGGCTATGGAACTTATTTTTAACCAAATACTTGTTTACAAAAAACATTGTTTACATTTACCAAAGAGTCACTTATTTGGCCTCGAAATGCCACCTCAGTAAAAAAGACTATAAATTCGCTGCATAAATATGAAACAGAACCAGCCGTAAGCCTTGGAAATAGAGCTGTTTAGTTTTTTTAAGATTAACCTGTAAATTTATATTTATTGGTTAATAAATAATAATAATAATATGCAACAGAAGCAAATGCTATTAACTAATGCTCGTAATGGATAAAACGATTTAACACCTTCATTTGTTTTAAATACGACTGTGAAAAAAAATGCACTTTACCAAGATTCCGATAAACAATGCGCCTTAAATTGTAGTATAAAGTTAGAAGTGTAGTAAGAGATCTGTCAGTTCACGGTCGCCATAGATCTGACAAAGCTCTGCAAATAATTACCAAATTTGACTCATTTCTGTTCCCGTAAACGACAAAATCAAAGAAACATAACAGAGAGTAAAACACATCACTTCCACGAAATTTCCTACGAACTTTTACCAGCAATATGTGTCCATAAGTTAAGTACCTACATAAAGAATGACATCGTAAAATTTTTGTAGCTCTGTTCGATTTGAATTTTTAAGTTAAAGAAGTCGCAAAATTTGTTGATTGTTGTCAGGTATATTTACGTAGGCTTATGGAGGACACACTACATCCAATTTGCTTTCACTCGATTTACTCGTATCTATTGGCTCTGCAAAAATAGTAATTTTTGAAAAGCTTTTGTTTCGCTGTCGTGTTCGTTCGAGTTGGTGTCACTTGCTACGAATTTTATAAAATGCATCTGAAATTGGAGGTGTGTTCACCAATCTGTGTCACATAAAATGGATTATAAAACCGACATTTGAAAAACTGAACGGTTCTACAGGTGCTTGAATAAAACTCCACTTTCTTGTCAAATCGAACATACCCAGCGAGAGACTCATTGCGTTCCATTTTATGTCTCTTTTTTTCATTTGTTTGGATTGGCGTCAAGTATTTATAGTTAAGTAAGTCTGACAGCTATTTGCCTTGATGTAACTCGGTTTTACTTTACTTAAATAGGTCAAATAAACAGATGTGTCAGTTGACATCTATGGAGGTGTAGCCGACGAATCTAGTCAAGAAATTTGTGACTGAGTACGAATTTGAACTTTCGTATATGTGGCTGATTTAGGAAAAGTGACGTTTCCGACCAATCTAGGTTTTGCTTTCAGGTTACATTAAGTCCAGACCAACCTAGTCGACTGCGTGCGTGCGTGAAATTTATATGCACTTACTCATGCCGAATCAAGCGCGTATGAAAATATGTTTACAATATATTATTTGCATATGTGTCTAATAGCTGTCATCGATGTGTCATTTAATTATGGATGGGTATGGGCATTGTTTGTTAGGAATGTGCGTTTAATTACTTCGCAGCAAGCCGAGATGTACAGTCGCCTTATTTAATGGAACCGTCTTTCATGCCACGTTTGCCTATTTTTCCCTTACTTTACTCGAAAAAGGATATGGAGCTGTGAAATATTTCATTTTAGATCCAACCAAAATCCCTTTTATAAGAAGGGATTTTACTGAGAGAGTGTCGGGTTTGTTCAAATTTTTAATATTGTCGTTCTTTATGAACATTTCCCTTGTATTGACTTGATTGGTGGTAGCAGCCGGACTTCTTTAAACCAGCCTCGCCACTGAGTAATATTTTTCAATATATTTAGCTTCAACCAGTTGTCCACCCCAATAATTGTAATAGAAGTTTTTTTGTAATTTTACCAGAATAAGGAAATAACTCCCCACAACCAACTATAGCTCACGTATGTTCCCCAATACTCGTTATTAAGGATCGTAATCTTCTATGCACACAATGACACTGCAAACACTTCATTAATATTAAAATATCCTAAGCGCTAATCAATTTATATTCATTTGACCAATCACGAAAGAAAAGATGATCACGATCTAAAGTTGTAGTAGATCAAGCGGAATCCATTAAGTAATGATACGTGCTGCGAGTTGAATGCACGTTCGTGGTGGGTACCCATTTAACCGGTTGATGATGGTGATGACAAGAGTCTCTTGCCAATGAAGAGGACAACTCTGCCATTGTGGCAGCTAACTTAGTGATTTCGACTGAAGATTGCACAACATAATGTTGGCGTTTGCTTTCGAAGTCATTTCAAGTGGAAAAAGAGGAGTCGAAGGGGAAAGGAGACACATGTGATGTGTCAATTTTACAAGGTGGCATCACAATTACCTCCGGTGCTTACTTCTCTTTGGGTGACATAAATCACGACATGGAAATGGAAGTCGAAGGATGTGTTGACATTTGTATAAATTTCAGTACTAGAACTGTCGCGTCTGCAGTCATTTCATTTATGAGTGATTTTGTAATTTATGTTAGGCAAAACCTTCTGTCAAAAATAAACTTTCGTAATGACCTTAAAACAAAAAACACCATTTTGACGTCATAAACTTGGGTGCATCTGACGCAGTTTGTGCCCTATTTCGCCTGAGGTTTCTTCATCACAGAATCCACTTTTCAAATCAGTTACCATTATTTCATAACGTTGTTATAGCCCATGTATGCTTTTAGTCGTTCAGTCCTTTTAAAAACAATATCACAGGTTCACAAATTTCAAAGCGCAGCTCGCTCGATTGTCAATTTGTCAAATCAGTTTATCGGTGTGAAAAATCACAAATTTATTATGTATCCCATCGTGGCTATGTTTTTTCTTCAGTTTTTCTTTTTTTAAGGGAAATCCATACCATGAGAAGTATCCTACTCCGCTGACATGAACAACCGATTTAGTAAGCCATCCGCACCATCTTTGGATTGTGTTGCAAAGTCAATATTTAATTTTATTGAAAATCGTTTCACCATTTATCGACCGGGTCCGGCTTTTCGTACCCAATTTTGCCAGACATTTAGTTCATAAAATGGAGTTTTCTTCATTTATACACCGTTGTATCACACCGTTAGTGTATCTAATTAAAACCTGGCTATACGGAGCCTAATTAAATTACTTACGTCGTTTTACCATTATACGGAAAATCTCAATCGCAGTGTGTTAGTTAATAAGGAAGTGTTGACTCATTGGGCTGAATATATCGCATGGCTCAAGGTTAAAATGATTTTTCACACGTGAATATTTCTTTACGGCGTTGCAACAAACTCCACTTTTGGGCCATCAAATAAAATAGTTGCTGCACGAACTGGGAATGGTTTTTACCCAAACATAATAATGCTGCATGCAGATGGTGGTGTTACAAGAGTGGGTCGAAATTCTCATTTGCAAAATTCTGCCTTCTCACACAAAAATTCAGCATTTATTTAGTTTTGATTTACAAAATTCTGCTTTTCAAATGTAAAGCAATAGAATTCGGCTTATTAATCCAAAAAAGAAAAAAATAAAGTGCACGACTGGGTCGAACGAAACTTTCTCGTTCATCAAAAGTTTGCTCGGTTGTTTTCTTTTTTATTAGGTAGATATAAGTAAAAAACTGAAAAACAATGCTAGATAAAAGTAACAGTGCATAGATAGAATATAGGAAAAGGAATAGTGTTAAATAAAATTCACTTTTGGGTAGTTCATCTGATATGGCTGTACATATCAAATAACAATGCGTGTTTTTAAAAGTTGAAGCTCTCAGTAAAAGGGAATTGTAGCAAGTTCTGGTTAGAGAGTTATAAGTGCCACTGTACTATTTGATAAGCATTTACACTTTACAAGATTTTTGAGTACGAAGACAAGTGTAGTAGGAGTTTCTGTTAATTGATCTGTTAGGCCATGTTTTTATTTTGATTAGTAACGCTGGTATAAAGTGTCTATGATTGGGTTCGAGATAGATCTATATCGGAGATTTGTTTTTGCTTTAGCAGTTATAAACTCAATATCCCAATTGACGTGTGTGCTGTGAAAATAAAGTGGGAGTTTCTGATTGCGGTTGGTATTATTTTAAGGTGCATACTCAACTTGGTTCAAAAAAGAAGTGGGTTATATTTGTTAAAAATAAGTTTTACTTAGTTGTTATTGCATTTTTATTAGAAGTGTAAAATTGAGGTTATTGCAAAAATATACCGTAGATATGTGAATACAAATCGGGATTTGTGAAGTAATTTTTGAGAAATAATTATTAATCTGATTTATTCGAATTTTTTGAGAAAATCTAACTACGGGATCTTATTTAGAATAGTTTTATTATCCTTAATAAGCATTTTGATCAAAATCGTTAGAGAGGTTTTTGTAAAATTTGGCAGACAAAACAGTACCAAATATTACAAAGTTTAGTTTGAAAAATACTATTGCTTAACATTTTAGCTGAAAACCGATTTCAAGTTATTGTTCGGCATGGAAGCATTACTAGGTTTTTAAAGTTTATTTTTTAAATCTGAAATGGGGTTTCGAGATATGAGCAGTTTTTAAAATAAGCGTTTTCTCTGAATCGAATTGAAAATTAAGGACGCAATCATTTTGAAAACATAAATTTTACTTTAAGTTTGCATTTTGGTAGAAATCGATGTTGCCGTTTTCTAAACTAAACTAAAGAAACTAAATTTTAAAAAATGCCTTTTTTCAAAATCCCATTTTACGATAATACAGAGGAAAATTTAGTTTGCGATTAAATTAAAAATTATCATATTACCTTAGAAATGAATTTTTGTTATAATCGTATGGACCGTTTTCAAGATATGTCCAAATTTCAAAAGTACCATTATTCGTTTTTTTAGCGGAAAACTGTGTATGTAGTCGTATTAACCTCACTTAATATCAATTTTGGTTGAAATCGTTTGAGCCGTTTTCGAACAAATCGAACTGGTATGAACATTTTGTATGGGAACTACATTGAGGTTACCGTGCAAAAAAAAAAAACGGCCCCGAACTGTAAGCCCCCAAACTCCAAATCAGAAGTTTGAACAAAATCGGGGTAGCCGTTTAGGCTGTAGGCATCGGGATATACAGACAGGCAGACAGACGGACAGAATTTTGCGACCCACTTTTTTGAGTTCCTCTATCATCGTAATGTCAGAATTGATTAATATTTCGAGTTCGAAATTTTGTACGAATACAATATCTCTCTCTTAGTACGTAATGGAGAAAGTTAAAAATATTTTTGACTCGTGGAACAAAAAACGCGACAAAAAGCGACGAAAAAACCTGTGGAAAAACGCTTCAAAACGTTCAAACGTGCTTTTGTCGGGATTTTGTATGCATTTTTTTTCGCGTTTTTCCACGCGTTAGTCGATGGCCGCCGCTGGAGCTGGTGTGATGCGTTCATCATGCTACGGTCGATAGCCTCCTACAAAACCACTGCCTCGAGCGTAGTAGTCCCGATCACGTTCATCTCGCTGTCCCCAAGCAATATACTTACGTTCGCCATTATACTGTTAGCAATAGCAGTAGATCTTCCACCACCGCCGCTGCCGCCTGAAGCGTTACCTCCTCGGGCGTTTGGTGCAGCAGGTAATGCTCTCATTTTAAACTGAATTAAGTAAACATTGTTTTGTATTTAACAAGTCTCCAGCGGCGATGGTCATTTCGATAGGTGTTAATGAGATTGACCAAATAAGGCAATCAGTGTTTTTGCTTTTAATGGCCCAACAAAAAAAACACGAGGTGATTAACACGACTATTGTAAAGCAATAAGAATTTTACCCGAAACCGTACTTCTGATCAACAAGACAGTAAAAGTCGATTAAGAATTTTATTTAGATCAATGATCTTGCGAGCCAGTTTAGAACTTTTTGTCTCGCGCAGGTTCGAAGACAATCATCAATTCATGATGCAGCCTCTAAAATACACTCCGAATCGAATCGATGAATAAATTAAAATATTGCTAAGCTTGTTTTGATATTAGGGAACCAGTTGCAGATGTCAAGTCAGTAGTGAATCCTTTTGGTGAGTGAACTCGAAAAAACTGCAATCATTTTTGCCGAGTCAATAAACCATAATTGTCGCGAAATTGTCTACTTCCAAGTTTATTTGCTTTAAACTGCCACCCAAAAGGGGTGGTTGTCATTCAGTGACTGAGTCACCATCAACAAGTCTCACAACTCGTAATATTAACAGAAAACAAAAACTAAAACCGCCTCTCAAGCCTCTGAAGACCAATTAAATCGGTTCGCCGACTTAACCAAGGACACCCTTGTCCATTCCTGTAATCCAGCGAATGGTTGCCTTAAACTCCTGCCTAACATTCTCTACCGCACGTGGTTAAATAATCGACTTACACAAATTTTGAATTTAATTTCAATGTCTACGACAACGGTTCAGTGGAGTGATGCAATAATTATGACTGCCGTCTTATATCGCCGGTTATGATTTAATGGACCTGCCTTTCGCCAGGCAGTAAGCCTTTACCTTGCAACTGATTATCTGATTGCAATCTTTCCTGTCAAATATACAACGAAGACAATCAGACGTCCAGCTATAATTTGAATTTTCCGTAAGCAAATAAAAATAATACTCCAAAACCAATAACATGGAATCTGCCGCCAAAAAAATCTTATCGACCCACAAAATTGCATTTAGCCTTTCAGTTAATTATCGTTGTATTTGGTTTTATGGCCGTGCACTGTACATTGTGTTGACTGTAATAAAATAAATTAACAAAATACCGACCGTGGGACGCTGTTTTTATTTCAGTCGACTCAACTGGGGCATCAAAACTGGTTTGCAATTAAGTAAATTAAAAACACCCTTTGTATAGTTGATGCTGTTCATATTCTGTCTGCCGGCTTATAAATAGCTATCACAGTTCCAAGTGAAGACTTGCGACACCCAAATGTTCGTGACTTGGGCATCCTTATTCGCCGAAACAGATGTCAGTGCAGCGCACACATCTCGTAAACGTCACAGCGACTTTTAGAGGCATCAACTTAGATTAGCATTAGGCCTTCATCACTCCAAAATTTACTGCCACCACAAATGAAAAGCAACCCGACGACGAAGACAATCATCAATTCATGATGCAGCCTCTAAAATACACTCCGAATCGAATCGATGAATAAATTAAAATATTGCTAAGCTTGTTTTGATATTAGGGAACCAGTTGCAGATGTCAAGTCAGTAGTGAATCCTTTTGGTGAGTGAACTCGAAAAAACTGCAATCATTTTTGCCGAGTCAATAAACCATAATTGTCGCGAAATTGTCTACTTCCAAGTTTATTTGCTTTAAACTGCCACCCAAAAGGGGTGGTTGTCATTCAGTGACTGAGTCACCATCAACAAGTCTCACAACTCGTAATATTAACAGAAAACAAAAACTAAAACCGCCTCTCAAGCCTCTGAAGACCAATTAAATCGGTTCGCCGACTTAACCAAGGACACCCTTGTCCATTCCTGTAATCCAGCGAATGGTTGCCTTAAACTCCTGCCTAACATTCTCTACCGCACGTGGTTAAATAATCGACTTACACAAATTTTGAATTTAATTTCAATGTCTACGACAACGGTTCAGTGGAGTGATGCAATAATTATGACTGCCGTCTTATATCGCCGGTTATGATTTAATGGACCTGCCTTTCGCCAGGCAGTAAGCCTTTACCTTGCAACTGATTATCTGATTGCAATCTTTCCTGTCAAATATACAACGAAGACAATCAGACGTCCAGCTATAATTTGAATTTTCCGTAAGCAAATAAAAATAATACTCCAAAACCAATAACATGGAATCTGCCGCCAAAAAAATCTTATCGACCCACAAAATTGCATTTAGCCTTTCAGTTAATTATCGTTGTATTTGGTTTTATGGCCGTGCACTGTACATTGTGTTGACTGTAATAAAATAAATTAACAAAATACCGACCGTGGGACGCTGTTTTTATTTCAGTCGACTCAACTGGGGCATCAAAACTGGTTTGCAATTAAGTAAATTAAAAACACCCTTTGTATAGTTGATGCTGTTCATATTCTGTCTGCCGGCTTATAAATAGCTATCACAGTTCCAAGTGAAGACTTGCGACACCCAAATGTTCGTGACTTGGGCATCCTTATTCGCCGAAACAGATGTCAGTGCAGCGCACACATCTCGTAAACGTCACAGCGACTTTTAGAGGCATCAACTTAGATTAGCATTAGGCCTTCATCACTCCAAAATTTACTGCCACCACAAATGAAAAGCAACCCGACGACGCGATTGTGTTGTCGGTGCCCACAATTTGACTGTCTGCCTGCCGGCAGCATCACTTCCATGTTCCATATAATGTATACGAGCATCAACTCATGCATTTGGACATCGTTTTGGGTTTCCTATATAGCATGCGGCACTTTGTCTGCGACCATTGACGGGGGCTGTGTGTTACCTAGCTGTCTGGCAGTGTTGCAACCCATCTAGGGGGAGCTGTTGCAAAAAGATTCCACATTCGAATTGTCGGCGGCCCAGAAAAATAAATTGAAAGCAATAAATTTCACTGAACATCTTCTTGCATCAAAGAGTGAATGCGAAGTTGCTTACAGTTGTTGAAGGATGGACGTTGTTGTGTTGGTCGTCTGATGTTTCATGCGTATTCTAGTAAAGATGGTTCAATTTTTGGCGCCGATTGTGAGTGTATAAACTGTAATTATGTACTTATGTTGGAATTAATTGCAAGTCGGTTTTTGATGGTTGGTTTTCGAAAGGTGTCACATTTGACAGCGTTTTTCTAGCTAAATATCAGGAAAGGTCCATAAGCAATTACATAAAAATAAATGCATTGTTTCTCTTTACCTATAATGCAGTCCACTCTATGCAACTTAACGTCGCTAAAAATTGAAGCATAGCTAACCGCATCCAACTTCGCGTGGATGTGTGAAAATAATTCCCTGATGTAATAGGCATGACGTTGTTTCAGTATGTTATTTCAATTTCAATTCATCCGAGATGCATTGACATCTGGGATGTGACTCCATTAAATACGAAACGAAAACTACTTTCGTATTATAAAAAACGAAAGAAGTCGTGCGAAACGTCAAAAGACTTTGACTTTTGACGGTAGCAAGCACATCAGCACAGATGGATGTTTTACTGCAAAAACTAATCGAAGAAAATTAAAAACGAAATTTAAAAACTTATTGCGTCATTTTTATTATTCTACACGATTGTCTTTCGTTTTTAGAGTTTCTAAATAAAAAAAAACAACGAAATAAAATAGTTTTCATTTTTAATTTGCTTTGGCACAAATAGAAACTTGTTTCGTTTTTAAAATTACATGGAGTATTACAAACATGCCAGCGAAAACGTATAAACGTTTTTATCTTACAGAATCCCACCTCTGGTTTTTGTTACGAATTCGGCTTGAGAGCTGACAAATTTGTCATTTGTACAAAAAACACCAAAACAGTAGTGGCATTGTTGTGGATCTTAAAACATTTTGTATTAGGGTTATTTGACAGTTTGGTCAAAGGTTGCAAAGTTCCAATGCTTTATTTATGTGGTATTCGATTGGGTCGTCTCAGAGCACTTTTTTTGCTCTCAGAGCAATTTTTATATTCGTTTGGTACAAAAAACAGCAATCTTTTTCAGATTTCAGAGCACTTTTGCGAATCTAGATTTTTTCTCAGATTTGCTTCAGATTTGCCACTACAAGTACGTCTGAATTTGACAACTAGTGGAGTTTGTTTTTGTTTTCGTGAAAATTTTCAACCGCAAAGAAATGCATTGCATCGGGAGGATCTATTTTTGTTTATTATTTATGTAGGTACAAATGTTTAGAAATCAATTTGGGCGCAAACTTCGAATATTTTAATATAAAATTTAACCAGTGAATGCAAAAATCTTAAAAAGTGTCCAAAACTACACATATTCCAACCGCACGAATATCAACACAAAAAAGAGCAATTGACGATTTTATGTTCGATTTCGTACACACACGAAATCTGAGAGCAAATCTGAAGAAGACCAATCAAAAACCACATTATACATTCACAGAATCACATATAACCGCTCAGATTTATCGATGAACATTGTACACTAATGCTTATGATTATTTTTTTTAAAACTCAACTATGCAGCAGATCTACTACAATATAGATCAGCTTCGCTTCAATCAACTTATTTTGTAACTTTCTAAGAGCAGAGCTACATTTCCATTTCTATGAACATTATTTCCAGTGACATAGGTTAAAAAGGAGAAGAGTAGATTACGATAGAAATCTTCATTTAGTATTTGCGCTGAGAATTGCGTTGCCTGTGTTCTCGATTGAACTAGGCATAACCCTATCTGTCAAAGTGTATTTCATTTACAACCTGATGTTGTGTAGCTTCAACGTTTATGATACTTATAGTCACGCCCATTATTTTGTATTCACTTTCCACGTCCTAACAAATTATGTACTGTTCATCTGAGGTTCTAAGCAAACAAGACATATTGTGTGCTGAATACAACCATTGTAGAACGCAATCTATTACCGTCCTAGTACCTACATTTAACACTTTTTGCAAATCTGCTACACTTTTAATGGCAATGTACGCTTTTTTTATAGCCAATAAAAATGATGTCCGCATACCAAACAAACTTTCCGGATCTTTGTGGAATTGATGTGAAATATGTAAATGTCAGTCGGACATTCATCTTCCCATTTTTTTCACTTGGTTTGCGTCTCAGACGCGAAAGCCAATAAACGACCCAGACTACAAATAAAAATGTTTAACATAATTATAATAACAATTCACTGCGTTACAAACACCTTTTATGGTTGCCGCCTTCATGTTTGTTTAGTTGTAATTAATTAAATTTATTGAGATTAAAGGATGTAGCTTGTAGCTACCTACAGTCCACAATGAATGATGAAATATCTCCTAAATATTTCACTCTCAGGACGGTCTTTATAAGGTCGCTGAACTTTCGATATGAATCCCCATGGATTTATTGCCAAATATTGAAATTTGTTCATATTCACTTAGTTTGCTTTATAACCTGGTCAATATCGTCGTCCAAAAACAAAGAAGATGTGAATTGAAGGAGAAAATACTTCGGTTCGATTTGAAAACAAAAACAGATTTAATTGAATTTATCTGTTAATAATTCTCCTTAACTCACTTGTTTAGTTATTGAAGATATTAATTGCGCATTATGGTGTTTTTAATGTTCTTTTAAGAAGCGCACCCCCATTGAGTGGCAAAATTTACTGAATGAGGAACACGTTTATTGACAGTGTTTTTATTTATAAAGTCTGCGGATTAACATAAAACCACTGAACTGAATTATGCGACATTGGTGATTCAATTAAGTCGAACTATTAGGAGACATTATGCCATTTATGCAAATTTGTCACTTTACATAGGCCTATCTATTGAGTACTCTTCAGAGCCAAACTTGAAAATTCTGTCAAGTTCAAGATGTTGAGAGACAGACGTTTACTTCAAGGTTCGTATATTTAATTGTGTTTGAGTTACGGTCATCGGAAGACTTGCCAGTTCATAGCGATCAATGTTAGGGCCAAGATTTCGCAACATGTTAGTTAACTTAACAAATCGAAGAAGGCTTACGAGCTAGATATAAATTTGGATGCAGCTGAATGCTGTTAACCTACGAATGTCTACTGGGATTTTTTGTATGTGGAATGTGGCTACACTTAGACAGTTGACAGTTATTCTGACATTTTTGGTGGAAAATCATTTCCAAGCGTCGGTCGTAAAAGCAATTGAAAAATTCTGGTAGAAAATGTTAACAATTCACCAAAAATTACCAAATTTTATTTGAAATCGACAAAAGATTTAGTTGCTCTCCCCTTTCATGCCACTAAGTCTGCAATTACAGCCAACTTAAACAACAAAGTCGACTTATGTAAGTCGACTCTCCAAACCACACTGTACCACCTGAACGCCATAATTTGTGGGTTCAATCGACAAGTACGTAGTTAAGTTTCCCTATTCTAATAGCCGACTTACGTAAGTGCAATTAAATTAAGTTGTATATCTTTCATGGAGGAGGCCCCTGCTGCACCGCCCACCTAAGGACCAAATCGTGATTATCCCTCGTGGCCTTTCTTCGCGATCGGACTAGATTTTCGAAAGAAAACTAATTTTGAGTACCATGTTGGCGCTGCATACTTCATCACAAGGCACACCTCTTGCAACTGCAAGTCTCGGCGGGGATTCATTCCACAGCCTTCATTCATAAAACTGGTTGAATATTTACATATAGCTACCTATCTCTTGAGGAATGTTTCTCGTAATTAAAGGCCAAACACTAGCAGATGCGCCGACCACATCCGCCACCGATCGATTGGAAAAACCATTTTTAATTACAGATCTACCTTTTTTTAATAACCAATATTATCTGCATGCCTGTGTAATGGGCAATAAAGCTGCTCACGGATTACAATTTATGCAGTTTTGTGCATAAGCACGGCAAAGTAATTCGTAGCAAGATCATAAATATATTCGGTTGTATCTATATTCGATTCTGGTGGCGATGATGGTGCATGTTGGAAGGTATAGCGCGTTTGAACTCGTGGATAGATGACGATCGTGTCGCTGCCATTGACGGGTATAATAGTGTCGGCGGTTTTGTGATGATGCCAATTGGAAGGGTATATGCCTGAAGAGATTGTATATGCGGAGTGCTGCAAGTGTGAACTTTACTGCTGATATACCCGGACACACAAGATGATTGGTATGTCGGAAGTTCCTTGTTGTTGCATATGCGCGATGCAAATATTCAATTCCGGGAACACAATTCCAACTATCGGTCTAGGGTTTCTTTGATTATTTATAGTCTATATCACCGACTTTTGATAAATGCGGGTAGTTCTAAATAACTGTAACCACTCCTACAAAGTGTCTGATTACAACTCGTTGGTTTTTTAAGTAGCTCTCAGAATGCCGTTGGGTTGAATACACGGATAACATTTTTGTTTATAAGAAAATAAAATTTATGACAACATCCTGCATTTTTAAGTAACTTTAAATCTATAGTTTAAATGTGCAGCACAGCTGACAAAACTGGTGCATTGTTTGAACGAAAGCCATTTGGCTATTCCTAATCGAGCTTCAAAGCTATTCACATTCTTAACGCAATCATTTGCTTCGAAATTATATCAAAATTGGGAAAGTAACGATTTTACCTACTACTAGAGCCTACTTCACACTCTAAGCAGGGTTGTCACCTTGGTCCCAAGTTCGTAGATTTGGTTAGCTTTCGGTTTAGTTGACTTTATTTGACATTTCCTATAAATTACGGCATTTCTCTTTTTTGGACAAAAACACCAGAAAAAGTTCAAGGCCAGACTTTTCACGAAATCTTTCCAAAATTGCAGGCATTTTAGAAATTTCTGGCTTTTTTTCGGAAGCCTAAAAAACTTCATCGGTTTACTTTGGTAGTTGTAAGTCGCAAATTTGTTAGTGGCAACTGTGATTTTAAGATAAACATCTTCCAATGCCTTCAAATGTCAGAAGAAAGCAACATTTTATGTGATTTTCAACATCTTTTTTTTTGATATACTGCATGCAAAATGTAGTTCCACAAGTTTGATATGATAGAAAAAACTCAAAGCCTACAAGACCTTTATCAACAGAACTGAAAAAAAAATTAACTTTATGTATTTTATATGGCAAGATGGATTAAAAGAAAAATTGTTGACCAACAATTGATTTGTTTAGACAGTTTAACTTACAAAAAAGTAAAACCAAAAAATGTGGACGGTCTAAAAATCGATTTTTTAAAATGACCTATAGCCGCCACAAGTCCCCATTCTCCAGCTAAACTTAATCTTTCACAGCATTGTTAACGCCATCTATTATGTACGTTGAAAAGCTCCACTTGCAGTCGGTAATGAAGCACATTTTAAAATATATTAAAATAAATGTGGATTATAGAAAAATCAAAAGTGGTTTCCAAATGTAACAAAAACCAAAATAATAACAATTGACAGTGAAGAAAAATATGTGTAAAATTTACAAGTACGAGAAAGTGGTCGGCTGTCAGATTATCCACTCTTTAAATCTTACGTTCCTTAAAGTCCTTTACAATAAATAAATTTGACTTCAAGGTCCATGGATGAGTTGTTCTAAAGTTCACTGCTTTCATAGGTTTATTGTATGACCAGGTTGTGGACGACCTGTGTAAAATTATTCGCACGAATTGCATTACATTTAGCGTTGAGGCGGTTTCAGCAGTTCACTCGTGTCCTTTAGTCCAATAGTAAACTTCATAACTTCCACAGAGTTTTATTAAATTAAATATGTTCAATTTCAAAACTAAGTTATTTTCTTTCACAAAATAATTTACAGCTTACTTTGACAGCGAAAAACTGCAGTCGGTAACTACTCGTTAGTTTATTTGACTTTTCGTTTTCTTGTATTGACAACAAACACAATTTGACAACAAAAAATCTAAACCCTTTATTTTGCGTTAAGTTATTATTTGCATTTTGGTTGGTATACAATTTACAAAGAACTCGTCAATAGATTTACGCAGTATTATGTCAAAATCAAGTACGACCAAAAAAAAATCCAGAAAATCACTTACTAACTGGCGTTAACCGCGCAAAATTGGCGGTCAAGTAACCAAACAATTGAATTCTCTGGTCTTAATTTTGCTGTACAAGCATGAATGTGTCTGACAGCGAGAAAACAACCAGTAATGAACAAAGCGGCTTATGACATCGATGTCTTCATTTGCCGTTATGGTGTCAAGAGCATTTAGGCGCCAACTTGTCTCTACCTTCAAACAAACCTCTCTGTTACAACAGGGTAGATCTATAAGACGCTCGATTCTTCTTTTTGACTAAATGCCATGAGCCAAAATAAAATTACAGCCATTCAAGAGATTTTCTCTTCAATCTTTGGGCATTAAACACTTCCACCACAATTTCGTTGCCAAAACTTAACTTTAATCCGAACTCAATCAAACAGCGCACTTTACTTACGTCTATAAGCAGGTAGCTTTGCCTACTAACTCCAATTCGGTTTGCTTTTTGAATAAATGTAAAAATGCCATAACGATAACAAGTGAATACAATATTAACCACAATCTGATCATCTCTGCAACCAAGCAATCCTCTTACCCAATTAGGTACTTGCCACTAGAAAGTTAGGCCAAACATTGCAGCACCTTCAAATCGCGACTATCTCTAACCGCACACGAAACTATTCATAGCACGGAGCGTGCTCACTATCTTGAAACACATTTTTAACACTTGCATGGGAGGCTTAGACAAAAAGCCAAACAACAAACAAAAGGCCCAATCACGTGCATCTTTAAGCGCTGCCATTCACCTACAGCGCAACAAAAACAAAAAACAACCACAACTCTGCGACGTTTTTCTGAGTTTCTGAGGTGCACCTCAGCTCAAGTCAATTGCAATGCTAAGCCACAAGTGCTTACTACCGACGACATTGCCGCCACCACAAAAAAAAACATTCTTGTGCCATTCTCGTGCCATCAGCGACAATATCAGACAAACCATTCAGGCGCGCACTTAGTCTTGTGCCAACAATTAGGTCCATTAGGCAGGACTCTGCAGTGAAAACGGTATCAAGTGATTGTTTGAAAAGGAATCTTTTCCCTCAACATATCCGTCGAATTTTTTCTCTCTCTGTGTGTGTGTATTTACTGTGTAACAATTACGAATTCTTAGTTCGAAAGTCCAACAAAATCGTGACCAAAAGATGGTAAGTCCAAGTCCTCCAGTTTGCGGGCCCATTTAATATGGTTTAAGTGCAACTGGCTGCCTTTCTTTCAATCACAATGCGCATGTGCGCCACATTGAATCATGCAAATTGGTTTTTGTCGAATCAAATCCGCATTTCCTCGAGATGGAAAGTCAAAGTCTGGCAATGGCTTCTGACTATCTGCGCCTAAGGGCAATCGCTTCACGCAAATATTACCAGCACAGACGTTGCTCCGTGGACAAGTGCGATGGGAAAAACTGAAACCGCATTGGACCAGGAACTGACCACTATAACTTTGGGCATACGTAACGTGTCGTCGAATGATACACTGGTCTCAACTCTCGAAGTGTGGATGGTGCAGGTTTCACGGGGTTTGTTAACAATTTAACTTGTTATGTTGTATCGTGGATTTTTGTTGCAAAAACGATAGACAGTGCATGTGGTTACAGTAGGGTCAAAAAGTGATTGGAATTGGAATGCGGTAACAAAGAAGTGATGTTTCAAATGTAAAGCGTAATGTAATCGGGTGGAATAGCTGGATCTTTGAAATCGCCAGAGAATTAGTCAGAAATCGTTGTAGTTCTATCGCCTGTCATCGCTTCGGTTTTCGTGGCTAAAACTCAAGGAACTTCTAGGTCACAATATGCAATTTTGTATGGAAAAATTCGCCATTGTGAGTTCCAATAACTTAGTCGCAACACTAAAAATGATTAATGATCGCGGAATGTTTCCTATAAATCTCTTTGAAAAGCTAAGTCGAGTTTTTTTATCTGCAATTGTGAACATGTATTTTTGAAATGTTCGAAAAACGGGTGATTTTTCAAGCGTAGTTTTTTTAAAAACCGAATAAAACACTCAAATTTGCATCAAATATTCAAAATTTTTATTGTAATCGGTAAATAGACCTTTGCCATTTACGTTTTAAAGACAACTTCATGTAAATATTGTCCGCGGCTCCGTTTCAAATGGTTCATTTGGAAGGTCCAATTTTGCTTCACTTTTTCGATAATTTCAGCCTGTATTCCACGAATTACGCGTGTTATGTTATCCTGTAAGGCTTCAATCGTGTTCGGCTTGTCCACATAGACTAACGACTTTACATAACCCCATAAGAAATAATCAAGAGGCGTTAAATCGCATGATCTTGGCGGCCAACTCACAGGGCCATTTCGAGAGATAGGCTGCTCACCAAATTCATCCCTAAAATTTCCATTTTTTTACGAGCTGTGGGGCATGTGGCACCGTCTTGATGAAACCACATGTCAAACAAGTTCAACTCAGCCAACTGGGGTATCATGGCTCCATATCGTTCGCCGTTGACGGGTTCACCAGGTCGATTATGACGACCATAATATGGTCGTAACAAACGGTGCACATTTTTCACAGAGCACGAACTTTTATAATGAATTTCAATAATTTGCAATCGTTGCTCGTTTGAAAGTTTTTCCATGATTAAATGGCAGAGTATACTGAAAACTTTTCACTTTGACAGATGACGTTTGGACGCCATTACTAACCAGAGCTGCCAACCTGAAAAACTTAACTCTTAAAAAATCACCCTTATATGTAATTCATTTATTTTTACATTTAAAAGTATGCTAAAAAAATAGAAGGGACTTTCTCTGGTATAAGAAAGAATGTCGGAAAAATTAAAAAAAAAACTATTTGCATCATTCAGATTTTGAATGGCTTTTAAATATTTTAATAAAACTGTCCAAATTGTGGTTAAATTAACACGGAAATTGTGAAATAATATGAAAGAAGTCAACTCAATTGCAATTTACTTGCTGAAATGGTTTCAGATCATTTAGTTCAGCGTAGTACACACTTAAGCGTAGTACGCTGCTTGAGCTAAACAAAATGTTATCTGGTCTTTAACTTTTATCTACAAAAGTCCTTGCAAAATTTTGACATAGAGTACGCGGTGGATAAGTGCCACAGAAAACAGCTGTTCTTTGAAAAAACTTCCTTAAAAAATGTAATTCTCTCTTATTTCAACTATTTCTGATTCTAGGAACATCTCGTCCATGTAATAATTAAAAACAAGATTATCCTTGCATACTTTTCCGCAACAGAACAACAAATACACAACGATCTGTTAAAATTTAGCTTAAAGCTTAGAATCCTGCTCGCGCTTAATTTTATCTCCCATACAAAAATGTCTAAAATTTAGCGAGGTAGTTTAGCAAAGCAGTGTCCTGTTTGCTCGCTAAATTCTTAACTTCATGTAGATGGGCCGATGACAAGTCTCCAATCATTTAGCTCGCGAAATAAATGTCCGGTATCGAAGATAGATTTTGACTGAAGAAAAAGGAGGAAAAAGTTTGTGTTGTGATTATTATAAATTTGTTAGAGGAAACCGCAGAGAACGTTAGCGTGATAAATAAAAGAAAACGCAAAACCAAAATACAAAATAATTATTTAACGACCATTTATCTTTGGTGTGGAGAATCGAAATGCCGACCCATTAAATGAGCACGCTAAATTTTGACAGACACAAATGAAGTACATTCTGAAACAAAAGTATGATAATTTAGCTTGAACCGCTCGATCAGCTAAATGGGTTCGCTTAAGTTTAGTTCAGTTAAATTTCGGAGAGAATTTTGTATGGGAGGTAAAAAAATGTAGCTCATGCAGCGTACTAACCTTTAACTGAGCCATCGGAAAAAAATGTTGAAACAAAATGATCTGCAAACCGTCCAGTTTGGGATAGAAATATTTTGGGAGCTAATTACATTTTATTAGTTTTAAACAATTCCAACTGCTATAGATCATTTGTAACCTACACATTTTTAATCGCGACTTGCAAGAAAAAAGTAATTTCTCACCAAATTCGCTCTGCCGCGCAACTCTTAAGCCCCACTGTAACATCAAATGATATCAACTGGCTCCTGATTCGCTTCACTAAAAGGAATACTTGTTTCAGTTTAGTTTCCAGTTGTTTCCTTTCTGTTGATTGTCACAGACAAAGTTGAAGTATATAAGATGTCTGCCTGGGATAGCAATTTCATAATTTCTCCAAAGTGCCTCATGGAATCCGCACTCGATCCACAAATATGCATACTCAATCGTGAGAGTTGTGATTAATATGTTACAAGACATGGACTACGGTCTTAACTTGTTTGCGACCGCTATTGAATATAAGCTATGAGGTAACTGGAGCACAATTTCTATACTTGAATTATTATTCAATTCCTCAAAACTGAGGCGTAATTGATCGGATCCATCTTTAAGTGAGATGCGTTGCGCCTGTGTGTGTCAGCGTGTCGCTCCACATGCGGTATATATTATGCTATGTGATAATTTACTGTGTCCGGTTGATATACGAGTATATGCGTTCGTCGAAGCCCGTTTGAATGGACAGGCTTATCAATCAATTATGAAATGGAAAAACACTTTTTGTCTGTGGGGAAGTGGAATTCGATGTGCACTGTCTACGAGGTGAACGAATTGACAGTTGATGTAATGGTGCGATGAATTCTGGACTATTATTAAGTGATACATGAGCTTTCATCAATCTTTTGACTGAGCAATGGGCTTGTCATTATTTAAGTACCGACAACTTCACTCAAAGCTTCCACAATGCAACAAATAGATCTGCATCCATATTTCATTTTTCATAAATGACCCCATCAGGTGGCCTCATAAAACCGATTCGAAATTTCATATTATCGACTTCACACTTGCGCAGAGCTGAACGCCTTTGAGGTATCCGCGCTGCTATTAAACGGTGTATCTGCGATCTGTAGCATTCAATTGAAGTTGTTAAAGATTGGCATTCGGCTAACTTCTGTTTGTTGCGGCAATCTTTGCATTGTGTACAACAGCAGCAGATATACGTATACAATAGGTGGACCGCACTTCAAATGTGAAAAGGGTGAAGCCGTGCGCACAAGTAAGTGGCCAAATGCACAAGAAGTCGTTGGCGAAATTGATGTGGTACATGCTACGTACTACGTATATATACAAAGTAAAGGTTTCCCTCCAGTTGAAGTGAGAGTAAGTGTTGCGATTGCAGGGTCAGATGCATTGAGCTATAGAGGTATCGGTTGCAAGAAGGTTATTTTTGATTTCCTTTTTCCAAAACGAAATAGATGGTTATGGGTTAACAGATATGTCCAATTTAAGGCGCGTTTTACATTGCTTCACTTTTACCCAGTAACGGAAGTCAATTGGAATAGTTATTGGTTGTGCATCTGTTAGCAAATTAGAAAATTTGAGGGAGGGGGTATTAATTTGAAAAGTACTCGTCCAAGGAGCAAAACTACAGCTGTGCAACTTTCTTTAGAGGCAGGTCACAATGAGCTACCATTTACCGCGACTCTTAGACAAAACATTCATCGGTTGCGATTCTTAGATGATTCGATGTTCAACGAGTAACACTATTAGCTCACAAAAAGTAACCCTCAGCCAGAGGCTCGTTTGTTGCATAGAACATTTAAACCTTACATTGATTTCTTGCTCTGCATTGATGTATTTACCTCTTAAAACTGCGTACCTAGTTCTAAAAATGTGAAATAAAAGATAAAACCTGTTTTATAACCATCTAAATAATTTAAGAATCCTTGACTTAAACTCAGATCCAATCTTAATTACAGGTCTTCCTAAGGAGAAGCATTATACCACTGACACTCATCGTTCTCATCAGCATCAATATCGTTCGAGTCAGCAGTCAGTTTGTGGAATTCTTTAACAACTACAAGAAAAACCACATCGAAGATGAGGTTAGTTACCCTTTTCTTCACAAACTAATTAACTACAATTGTTGGACAGTTAAATTGCTCCCGGATGCTGCAAGCAGTCTATAGCTTTAAATTATTGCCTTAGGGTTTTTTCTTTTCTATATTCATATGGGGATGCAATTAACTGTGGCCTTTGTGGTGCAGTGGAATTCCGGATAGAGAACGCAATATGACCTTGATTGCGGTTCAAGATGTTTACCATCTGGATTGGCAGCTGCTTTTACTTTTTCTTCTGAACTTGATTTTCCAGATTAATTACTCCTTTCGCTACTTCATCGATCATCCTGACAGTGGTGTTACTCTGGATCATTGGGAGGGCAGGCAGGGTAATCGGGTCAATGGCAGATATGGTCTACTAGAACCAGGTGGATATGTGCGAGATGTACGCTATGAAGTGGATGGTGATAATGGATTTAAAAGTGTTGTCCGAACAAGAATGCCAGGTATTTTGACAGAGGAATACTAATTGATGTAAGACATTGCTGTGTATTATTTTTTTTTCAGGAAGTAGAAGTCACCATGTTTTGTATGTCCTTAAATCGCAGCCAAAGGAAGCACTGAAACGAGCCGAGGCAGTTGCATTTGTTCAATAATAATGTAATAATAAACTGTATAAATTATAAAAGACATACATTTTTGACCTCATTTTTATAAAACTATATGTATGCGTATGTTTAAATTTAAACTTAAAGTACCAATGACAACAATCAATGCACAGTACATCACGTACAGCTTACAACCAAGAACCGATTGCTTCCCACGGATTGGCCGCGTTCCATTATCCGCTATATGGCTAGCGGCATGTCAAAGTCCATATAAAAAAAAAATTGACATTTCACGTCAGCGTCATTTGACGCCTAGCCCAAATGATGAAATTTCAATTTCAATGGCAATGGAAAGCGGCCATTGAGAAAGTACCAAAAATTCTATATTAAATAAAAATATAAAACTAATTTGAATTTTTTGTCATTTAAATGACAGATTCATTAGTTTTTGATGCTGCTCTTATGTCTTCTATATTCGCTCTGTGGGATGTAACCAATATACATAAAGGTCATTGATATTTTCTGACGTTTATGTGAAGCGCAAGAGAAATTATAAAGTATAGTATCGGTAGTGATAACTTTTAATATAACTACGAATTACGAAATGCCTTGCGTTCTTCTTTTTAACGGTGTTCAATTAGTTTTCTCTGCAATACCAAAACTGAATTGTTAAACACACTTTTTAGTTATTTATTTGTTGAATTCCTTAAATGTTTAACTAAATCTGACGCTCTGTCAAAGGGTTTACATAAGCAATCGGAAACAACAAAAATGTATACATTTCACGTAAACCAGCTGTCAAACTTGTACCTAAAGTATTTTTTTAATGTTGCCTATGACACTTAGTACGAAGTCAGAGAGCAAGTTACCTACCTTATTTTGGTGTCAAACTACTTAAAGGTACTAACGAAAGATTAACGTAAGTACAAGGTTTAGACCAATATGAATTAAAGTTGTTATTCTTTTTGCTTGTGTTTTATGGAAAATACATGGCGCAAGTGTGCTTCTGATAAATCAAGATTCATTCTCCCCTCGATTTCTGAGATTTGACGTTTTTCATTTAGGTACAAGATGGGGCAAAAGTAATCCTCCTATCAGAAAATGCTATAAATTTTGCGATTGACCCCTAATGTCAGTTCTGTTTTGACATTTGTGTAGTAAACACATGCGAAATACACGTTAATAAACAATGTTACGCTACACTGCTCCAGAACGCGGAATATTGGTGACTATTTATTTGAGCAATAATCGGTCGGTGACTTTGGCACAGCTTGAATTTCGTCGCAGATTTCCTAGCCGTCCAACGCCTACTGGTGAAACACTGCCGCTCGCCTCGAAGAGACTGGCACAACACGAGACGTTGCCAAGAGTGGCGGGCCCCGGAGCGCCCGTTGTGCCGAGAATATCGCCTCTGTTGACGCGGCCATTTTTATCATGTTGAAAAGTCAGCGGTGCGTAAAAGAGACAGAAAGTGTATTTCGAAAGGGGTAGCAATTGTTTGCAAAGCAACAACAAATTTCCAAACGAATTTGTTATCAAATAATCTTGAAATGTCAAAAAAAATCTGCCAGCAGCTGAAAATATAATTTGAATACATTTTTAATGCATATTTTTTATGTTTCACTTTTCAGCTGCTGGCAGTTTTTTTTTTTGACATTTCAACATTTTTTGAAAATAAATTCGTTTGAAGATTTGTGGTTGCTTGGCAAACAATTGCTACCACTTTCGTTAAACACTTTCAGTCTCTTTTACACACCGGTGACTTTTCAACATCATAAAAATGAGGAAAATATATAAATTATGGGAACTTAAATTAAGCTCCCATACAAAAATGTCTCCAAAGATAAAATTAAGCAAAGCAGTTCCTACGCAGTTCAAGCTAAATTTGTATGCCACTGTACGAAAAATCTCTACACAATTTTAGTCAGCGTATTAATACAAAATACATTTTTCCACAGCTTAATTTTGATAGATCGGAGAAAATATCGGTATTCGCAACAAAATTTGAAAAGAAAGCAAATTAAGAGTATGGAGATTGGTTAGAAATTCGTTGTTGTTAACTTGATTTCTTTTTTTTGAGGAGGGAGCTGAAGAACAAATAAGAAACTGAACAAAGTCAATCAGCTTTACCGCACAGTATTTTTTTCCTTTTTGACGGAACTTACACTGTTAAAATTAAGCGAAGTGGTGGAGAGAAACATTGAAGACGCGCTTAATTTTAGCTTTCCTGGAACAGCATACTAAGCTTAATGAGCAAACTATTAACAAAATAAAAATACGGTCGTAAATACGTCACAGTCGCTATATACATCTAACACCTTGTTGAGAGCTCTCTACAAAATGAACTCCATCCAACTGTCATTTCGAGTTCATCCCGATTCATTTCTCTAAAGCTGTCTCATGTTCGCCAACATTTCAGCAAAACTTGCAAAAAACGAAATTGGTAGCGCTGATTTCACATTTTGTTATTTACCAAATTCTAGAAATTCTTGTGCGTTCCTTCGTTATCATTTGGTGCGTTTCCGTATTGCTAATTTAAAGCAGTGTTTACAGACATCACAAAAGTAAATATTTTGCTATCGTAATTTGCTTTGTTAAAGTAGTTCTAAGTGTTTCTAATTTCCAAATAGATAAACAAATTATACCAAGAATATTGCAACCCTTTTTCCAGTTCTTTGCTAAAAAAAGGCTGTGCTTGTAACAACGACGTAATCATATCATCATACGAAAACAAAATATTCTTGTGCAGAACAGCAATATCCGGAAAAATTCAGGTAAACCATCACATTGCATTGAACTTAATTTTATGGTTGAATCTTGAATCCGCTATCAAACCGTGTTGGGGCATTTCTTCCATAAATGGGAGACGACGTCATCTACCAATTAGAACTGAAAAAAAATAGAAAGACCTTCGGCTGTGAATTTGATTTTTACATGAAGAACGTTCCAGTTGCTAGTGGGAGTTGTACTATGAAACTTTCGTGAGCGAAATTGAAATTATTTTAATTACCCAGCGAATTACTGAACTGCAGTCTTAAATGTCTGATGGGGTGGCCCTACGTGTAAATGCAACGCCCTCCCATTTTTTTTTGTGCAGTAAAGAACGTTGTCTATCGTCGCCGTCGCTGCTGTTGTATTGTTGATTAATTTATTATTTAGGCTAATCTAATATTCATCACGACGCTTGTTTGTCATCGTTGGTGATGTTCTCGGTGTGGATGGCCACTGTGTTGTGTATGTGTGATCTGTACTTTTATTAATAGCAAACCATACGACCAGCGCTCTTTGCCACATCAAACTTCAACGTAAATAAAAGCCAGCGGTAGCGGAATGGTCAGCTTTTCAGGTGAACTAGTCTGGTGAGTAATACGATTTTTGGTATTCGCTAGCGAAAGTAGGTACATTTCGAATCAAGGGAATAAAGTGTTCGATTGGTGCACCGATTTATTATTGATTTTGTTTAGCAATTCTTCTGTAACACACTTTGATGTGCGAAGGGGTTGTGTCGGACTACACATTTGTGTTAGTTACCTACTTGAACTTGTTTTAACGAAATCAGGATATATAGGTACTAGAATTAATAATTGTAATTGAGTTTAAAGGGAAGTACCCAGAAAAATCACAAAATATTTTGGTTATTAGGGTTTCATCAATAATTTTAGCATTTAAACCTCATTGTTCTTGAGCGATATTTCAGTCTTGCCTATCAAAAAATCACCTCTTTAAAACCGAATTTTACATTTGCAGACAAGGAAAAATGAGTAAAGCTCCAGGACCTACACCACCCCAGTACACGTATGTGCCACCACCGTCGGCTCCTCCGAGCTATCAGGAGGCGATTGGCGGTGTAAAGCCCTCCAGTCCATTCACACCGATTGTTCAACCGGCCTCTAACACAACTATCTTGACGACGGTTGTGCCGATCGGACGTGCAGCCACTCACATGATTTGCCCCACTTGCAATGCCGAAATAGAAACAACCACCCGCACTGAACCGGGTTTGATTGCATATCTATCGGGCTTTTTTATCGCCTTACTCGGGTAATTTTTACAAAAAGAAACAACGTAAACACAACTTACTTTACTTTAATTTCAGTTGCTGGCTAGGATGCTGCCTCATTCCATGCTGCATTGACGAATGCATGGACGTACATCACACTTGTCCCAATTGCAAATCATATCTCGGCCGTTATCGACGATAATCCATTCAAAACGACCTGTAATTCCACCGAGAAGATGAAGAAGTACCGCTGCCCCTGCCGCCGCGATCTAAGGAACAAAATATTTCGATTTCGCGCGCAAACAAAAAACATTAGAAGCAGTTTTCTTTTGTTTTATATTTTAACTTCTTATTTTGTTGACGAATAATAATTTATTTTTAACTGTTAGTAATATTAATCAACGACAGTAATTGCAGTCTTGATCCTTTTTAGCAAGGAAATCTCACTGCGTAGCTCAAACACAAGTGTCCACATTATACAAATCGAATGGCACAATATCGAAGAAGTTTTCTTCCCGAATTTTATATTTTTTTATTACTGCTTCGCCCAAAGCCCATTTATTCTCGAGCTGCTTTTTTACAACCAATGCATGCATTATTAGTTTTCTTTTTGATTTTATTTATAATATAACAAAACGCAAGTAAGAATCTCATTTTTGAAGATGCAACGCATTCAACAAGACACTTGTTTTTCTAAGATACAGTGCCTTGCAACATCAAAATTAGCAACACAATATTGTTTTATATAACATTCGAGTGATTACTGTTCACACAATTACGTTTTGTTTGTTTCTAAGATACAGGCACGGATCGTCGTTGTTTTTTGTAAACAAAATTAACCCGTACTTGATGTGAGAGTATAAGATAACAGTTTATTATGATGATGTGCTTATTTGTAACGTTTTAATGTTATGTATCGATTTCTTTTTTTAATGGACTTTTATTAAATAATAAAACGATTATGGTAACAATGATTGTAGTATTTCTTTTTCTCTTTTCTTGTATAGCTTCTGGAATGCAGGGTTCGAAATGAACTTTGAATCGACCTGTCGCGTACCTTGCAATCCAGCATTGTTAAAGGTGACTTTATCGGCTTATCACATATTGGTCTAATTTAGAAGCATGGATTATATTTGCATCGCTGGTCAGGAAATATGCCGATGCAGAATACAGACGACGAGCCGGGGCCCTACTCTCTATTTCGTTCCGAAAGTAGATCCTATTCGCAATTGCTTTCCGTTCCGTTTTTATGTTGGTAGTTGGTAATCTGTAATACTTTCGGTATTCTGAATCGAAGTAGTAGTATATTTCATTCGGGTTTTGAAATAGAGAGTACAAAAAGTTCATTTTCGAAAAATGTTACTTTCGAAACGAGATATAGAGTAGGTCCCCAGATACGTTAGTACCACAGATAGGGCACTACGGGTAAGGGACAGACGATGGTTATCACAATGGGTTAGTATTGTCCTGAGTGTAGCACGAATTATTCATCGCCCTCCCACAAACCTAACCTAACAAATACGTTCCGATATTACACTACTTGGACATTGTACAGCAAAACTAAAAAATAAATAGATTCTGTTGTTGTTTAAAAATATAAGAACAGAACAGTTTTCTGATCAAATAAAATCCACTTCGTTATCCTACCTCTCGCGAACGTCTGACAAACATCCGAGAGTATAGCTGTCATGAAAGAGCTTCTCAATTAGCTGTTCGGAGTCGGAATAAAATTGAAAAACTCACACAAAACGAATGGTTGTGAGAAGCTAACCCTAGGGTCACTACGGATCTGTTGCGCCAACATTTTTTTTTAAGAAAAAACAGGAAAAATCAAAGATATTTCTTCATTTCACAGGTTTTAATATTCAAAAAACAGTGTAAATAACAGGATAAATATAAATTTCCAAAATTGGATATTATTTTTCGATTAATTGGCTTTGAGAACACATTTACCTTTTATCGGATTTGGCATATTTTTACACAATAAAAGTTAAAGAAGAAATTAACACGCAATAGAAGATAGGACTGTCTCTCAAAAGTAGGTACAAGCATAGACAAATCATAGTATTGTCTCTGGGTACAAGTACGATGGAATAAAAAAATGGCGTTCGAATTTCAAATGTCGAAACAACAACAGAGGGGGGATTCATTTTAAATGAGGACACCACTGCTACTTAGGTTGGATTCAATCGTTTCGTTTTAAGTTATATGAAAAGTTGCTAATTAATGGGAATAAAACTGCATGATTACAGGATAATTACAGGGTTTTTTCACAAAAACACAATAGTCAAATTTCTACAGGATTTTCGTTGAAAATATAGGGGTATCCTTCAGAATACCGGATATATGGCATGCTTACGCAAGCATGAAAGGAAGGGATCTACAAAATAATCTAGCGGTACGCAATTTGTTCGCTTCGAGTGGCCAAAAACCAATGCGAAGAATTAAATGAAAATTCTGCAAACTTCCTGGGCTACGATATGCATACTTCTGTTATTTACAGAGGTGAATTATGCCGTCTTAGATGAGGAGAGAATGATCAGTAAACGAACGTAACATTACCTGTGTAAACGTAAATCATTTGGTCACTTTGCCTGTAGTAGGTAGTCCCCATTTCATTCATACTTACGCTGCTACATACACATTCGTCATAATTCACCAGGTTTATCCAAAAATCACTGTGATAACAACAAATACATAATTAAAAACCCAAAAATTCCATTTGAATTGATTTTTATACAAATATTATAACTTTTACTTTATACTTTCGCTTTGTATTGTTTTCATTTTGTTTATACATACTAATATTTCTTAAATAAACACTTATGTACTAGCATCAAAAAAATATAAAATCTAATAACACATTGTTTTTTTTTATTTCATTTTAACTTGTTCATTTGTTTGTTTATACGATTTAAATTTGATTTAAAAAAATTAGTTTTATTTTGTTAAAATCATCGAGTTTTGTTTTTAAATGTTTATTTATTTCGTTCTATTCATATTATATAATATATAGTTAAGCTTTGCTCAGTTGTTTTGTTTAGTATTATTGTTCGAAAAAAAACATTCTCTTTATTAATATGTATATTATACTTTATATGTAGTTATCGCTTTTCATTAACAATCAATTTTAATCGTTAAATAATATTCACAGATATGGGGACAAAGTAATCTTTTATAAATATTAAGGTTGTCCGTTTCGTATTGGTTTTCAATGATATAAATTTCAATTCAAGAAGAGCATGTACGATTAGTTAGCTTGAAATGGGTTGACCAAACGAGGAGGGGAGTATTTTTTTTAAAATGGAAATGGTGCGTGTTTTTACTATACAGAATTTGCATACCTACTCGAAGACCAAATAATGTTCGATCGGCTATTAAAACTATTATTCAAAGAGACATACCTAAGCCAAGTTATACGAAAAGCAAAAAAAAAACACAATAATCATTAGACCATTCATATAGTATGTTGGTTTTTGAGGTGTTTTTATGTGAAAAGTTTAAACAGTTGCTCTGTGGAATGATATAAAACCTTTTAAATAATTTGTATGATCTGTCGGGGTGAGAACTTTGTCGAATTAGAATGACTGCTGGAGTGAAACACGTGTTGTAAATCTATGAGATGTTCAGTTTGATGTAGCTACAAAGAAGAATGCACAAAAATGTTCAACTTTGTAAATAAAAGAGAAAATGTTGTATCCAATAGATCTAGATCTAGAATTTGTATCCACTAGAACTAGATCACCGAAAGTTTGTTCGTTCGCTTCAATTTTTAAATTTTCCAATTTTTCGGGTTTCTACAGTACTGATTATTTTACGCTTTTTAAAGTTCACGATGAAAAATAGCCTTTTCACATTGCTAAAATGGAAAATATTATTGTGTTGTGGGAGTGCATGTGCAAATTCTGTGCTAAATTCTGCTTTGTAATGTCGTTCCCCGTTTTAGTTTTACTTTTCTCGTCTGCTGACAAAAATAAAAGAAGTGGTTTTACCTCTGCCCTCTGCAATAAGGAGTTATTTAAAAAAAAAATGTTTCAAATAACCAGTCTCTAAAAGAGAAAGTGCGTTAGTCACAACAGACACTTGCGTTTTAGACCCAGACACATGTTGTGTTACATTTAATGTGACCCAACAAAAGTGATTGACAGTATGTTATGGCCAATAAAACTAATAATACAGCCTTAGAATGATTGGATGATGAACAATTTCGTGTTCTCCTGCAAATGAGAGTGCAGAGAAGGAATTTTCAACTTTGATTCCGAAAATTCGGCTCTGTGCCCAATTGATGTAGAAAAGTTCACAATAGCTTCTTCGATGACTTCGATCAATAGATAACAAAATCATATCAAAAAAAAAAACTCTTTGATAACGCCATAAGTTGCTTAGGGATAATTGCAATAATTGCTTTAAAAAAAGTTAGAATTATTCCGTTGCCGAAAAAGCCCATATTAAGCAGTCAAACTGACAGCAGCTGTAATGCAATTCGTAACCAATTATGTCGTTTTCCATTGGGACCACCAAAAATCTTTTTCAGATCTCAGATTTTATGCGGCTCATGGAACATGCAATGAAATTGATCTGCTTTTGTAAATGGATTAGTGCGTTATTTGACAACAATATCAGCTGTTCAAATTGCATTTGTTTTTGGTAAAATCAACCATGGAAATCGGCTTGAAAAATGTTTTCTCTGTTGTAGATACAAATAGAGTAGTTTTGGTGATTCGTAGTTTCCAGATGATGAGGAAGACAATGAAGATAATAAATCCTCCAAAACTATGTCCATTGCTGTTTATGTATTTCTTTATTTTGGTTTTCACGAAACTTTGCACATTTGTTTTAAAACAAACTTCTTTGAATGACGTAAAACAGCTGTGCTGTATTTGTGGTAGTATGTGTAAATCTGAAAAAATATCGAGATCTGCAAAAAGTGATCCGAATCAAAAAAAAAAGATTGATTTTTTGTCCCGATGAAAAACTACATTAAATTGTTTGACGTGGGCACTAGTGCACACTAGTGCGCGTTGCGTTTGAGACAGCACTGAACTCGTCCTGGTACTGAAAACCTGTGTTTGACATGACTTCTAGGGCACCCCAGTTGTGCCCTAAACTGACCCCAGTTAATTTTTGCGTTTGCAAGCATTTAACACCTTTTCGCGAAAATTTGCATTAAAACAAAAAAAAAACAAAAACCGATTGATAGCGCATAAGAAAAATAAAATCCCAATAAAACGCACGTAAGCAATAAAAACAAATTCGTTCATAAACCAATTTGCTCAATATTTGCCGAGAACAAAGAAATACTGCAAATAAATTCCAACAGTTCAGTTGCGTACCAAATTCACATACTGAACAGATCCAAATCGAAGTTTATTACAACAGATAATTTCAGACACAAACCCTACAAATCATGCATATCAGTCCATCTCACGATTATTTTACAACCAAATTTACGCACTCCCGCAAATTTACACCTGATCTAACCTTCAACAAAAACGTTGCAAGCATATTAACATATTAATATTAAAATTACACGTTAATTTTCGGGTTTACTTTATTGTATACTAAAATAAAACTCCCCCTTGCCTGTCAGCATTGACAAGTAATTAAAAATAATAACTATAATCTGTTTTTAATTAAATAACTACTTTGTTTCGCAAGCACTAGCACAATACAATGGAAAATTCAGTTCCAACTTTCTAAAAAAAAATAACCTGAATACGTTTGAAGTTCTTACAATTAAAACAAATAAAAAATATTTATAAATTATGCAACACATGGTTAATTGTTACCGTTACAACTAAATATTGAACTAAATATACAACTAAATCAAACATTATAACAATAACCTTTTTTTACAAATAAATGCGTTGTTAGTTCACAAAAAAAAGCGCGCGCAAAATAGTCATTCATGTCAAATACGAGTGATTTATGGCTTTGTTGCAAGCATAAGACCTAAATGCAGTCACTCCGATTTCGAAGTATTGTAGGTTGTACGATTAATGTGGAAAACTAAATTATTTTATACAAAATTACACAACACAGAGCGGGGCAATATTTAAACCATCGCGGTTTTCACGAGACAAGCTTGTGAATTGTTCCCAATACTGGAACCATCTAAGCTATCTAAGTCAAGTGCAGTATCAATCATAGTGGTATCGTGCAGCAGCCTCAAACGACTTGGTGTTATCACATCGGATTGGTTCATGGCAGCATTGGACACTTTGACAGCATCAGAACCAGCACTACCAGATATCACTACAACATTGGGTAGCTCCTTGTCACTGTCGGAGTTTCGTTTAATCCTAGCCTTACTCGTTGACGCATACTTTTTGCGACTGTTGACGACAAACGCACTTACCGGATCATCCAGATCCAGATCGTCACTTAGCAAAGTCGATGACATTACTGATGAATTGTCAACGCCTGTCACCTGTTCGTCATTACCAATTGGCTTGCTATTGCTTGTCGTCGGCAGAGTATTCACAGCCGCCGTTGATGACGCTGCCGTTTCAGTCAATTCACGTTCCTCCAATAAATTTGAATATACGTGCAAACTAGGATCAGACTTATTGCTGCCGTTGCTGCTTACCGCTGCCGACGACATATTTGAATTTGGTATATTGCTATAGACGTTCTCAGACTCCGAAGCTGACTTGATAAGTCGCACTGGATCTGTCGTTGTCACTTCATTAGCGCTACTGACGCCAGCAGCTGCTGCGGCCATAAGACCTGACTTGGGACCTTTATAATAACGTGCGGTGCGAGTGCTGGACAAAAGCTTACTATCATTTGGATCAATGTAATAGTGCGCAGTGTGATAATTGGATAGTAAATTACTGTCTGTCGGATCGAATTCTTCGCTGAAAAGATTATTATAGCTGCCACTGAGGTTATTTGGACGACCTCCAGGTGCATTTGTGGCAAGATTGGCATCAAAGTTGGCATCATCGTCTGGAGTGATTGGCGATATGGCAGCACTGCTGTTATTCTCAGCAGCAGTTGTCATCAGACCGGAAGACGGCGGACTTTCCATGTTCGATAATGGAATTTCATTGTCGACCAAGTGTGCTAAGCTATTGGAGTTACCTGGATGAAAGAAAGCCAATGGCCAAAAGAAGAGAGGGGAAGAGAAAAACAAAAAAGAATGGAATTATGAGTGAATTCGTGACTTATGGAGGGATATGCTTAAAAAATGTGTGGATTTGTTATTTATAAATGTGCTCAATGATTGTTGATTAAAAGCAACTACAAGTAACACAGCGATATTTTTTTTATATGAAAGAATGCTTTATTATAACATTTGCGTTGCACCCTCTGTAAGTGACGACCAACTGTCAATACAGACATTCGACGCAAATATCATCTGGTGTTCTAGTACAACAAACTTGGCAAGTTAGACAAAACTCATTACATTTACATACTTCATATAAACAAAGCTCACTGTAGGTAAGTAAATATATGAAAGAATAATAAATAAAAAGACTATCAAGAAAAATGCAACATAAAACCATTATCGAAATTTCGGAGCATCATAGCGTTAAAAAGCAAAAGGGGATAAGCATTTCAATTAAAAGTGCAATAGTAAACAGCTAAAACTTGTTAACATTTCCAATTGGTTGCATAAGAAGAATATTTTAAAATTTTTATACATTGTTCGGATATTATTTGCAGATGAACAGTTCATATCTATACAACAAAAAAAAACAACAAAGTCAGTAATAAAATCGTTTGTTACAATTTTATTCTCAATTACACTCGCATCAAAATTATATTCTTTATTGCTGATTTTGTTCCAGTTGAGGGCAAACAAATTAAATCTTTACATAATTACGATTCAATTTAAAGGTGCATATTAAAACGGCTTATTAGGTTTGACAGATAAGAAGCCATCAAATCCTACCAGTGTCAAAAATAGCATTTTTGTGATGTATCAGGTAAACAATATGATGGGAAATAATGCCGCAGTATTCACATTTGTTTGGAGATGGAACGACTTTCTTATAATTATTTAGATAGAATATTGTACTAGATGAAATGTCAATGGATCAATGGGTTAATATTTCTCGCAGAAAAAAAACAACTAACATTGAGCCACATTTCCTCAAAAATTATGCCGGTCAAAACGTAACAGTCAATGCAGGGAGCTATCCATAATTACATACCATGAATGACATTAATGTGGAAGAGCTATAACTTTAGCATGCCACAGAGAGAACACTATAATCAGCTCATTGAGCAGTTGGATTGACGCATTCAGCTCAGTGAATCCGTCGGTGGATTGTCTCTGAGAAGTATGACAAATGTAGGAAGGCCGTGAATGCGTTGTAGCGACACCTTTTTTGACAACGCAAGCGCTCAATTCTAAACTTAAAATGCAAACACCTAATGTAAGTGAACATGTAGATGCAAATTATAATTGTACACCCATTTTTTATCACACCAGTGATTTAAAAGCTATTCTAAAATTCGTAAACTTCAAGCCCATAGACAGTCTATGTACACAGTATGTAACAGCTTATTAAAACTGTGCTAATTAAGCTATTTAAGAAATGGAATGTTAGTCAATTGCTAATGTTAACGTCAATCTTTATCTATACTTCGCTTACAGCGGATGGACATATTTAATAGAATAGTCAATTTAATGTCACAATGCCTTACAGCGAAACGTTTTTTTTTTGTTTATTCGAATGTTAAATTGTTACTTTCTAGAAATGTTATTATAAAAATAGCTAACAAATAAAAAATATTACATGAAATAAATTCAATTTCGTAAATCGACTTCTATTTAAATTTATATAATTTGTTTGTATATTAATCTTAAGTCTAAACCGCTTTACAGTCGTATGGTATTCATGTTTTTTTTTTCGTAACGCATATTCCTTCTAAATGCTGTGCCGATCGCCCTCATTCAGCAGCGGCGACGAGAGTACTAAATCTATTGTCGGAACGAATAAGCAAAAGGGAAAAAGAAGTAAAAGATAAATAAAAACATATAAAAACTGCGTGGACACAATTAAAATTTATTTTGTATTTTTGTTGCGTGTTTCTTGTCCAATTATGTTAATGGAATGAAAAGTAATGCCTTTGGCTCTTTTTTACTAAACAGAAGACGAAGATAATATAAAAAAAAATGGTGAATTCGATTGCAAGCTGTCAAATGTAAGCCCGATTTTAACCGCGTTTCAAAAAATACACACACACAGCTAATCTAGTTTTAACGCGCGTCGTGAAGGACAAAACATGGTTTAGTGTGTGTGCTTTAAATTTTTAGCGAAGCCAATTCTATGCGGGTTTGGCTCTTAATTCATGCCATACATTTTTTAGTTCAGAAATTTGACGAAAAGAGACCCGACAATGGTGGTCTGATTCGAATATCTCTCGAAATCTAGTTCAGAACAGAGCATGAACTGTCAAAAATAAGTTTGTGTTTCCTTTTGAGTTCGGACACATCAGAACTCTGAATTTGTGTTTATTTTTTCATTCAGATTGACTGAGCAGAAGTAGTAGGTAAGAATGTAATAACGTAACAGGCTTAGAAACGATTCACCTTCAACCCAGAGTTTGTAACTCAGTGATAAGATTTGAAAGCTATCGTACATACAGTTTAGTGTTCATCATTCAGAAAATAACTACACAATTAAGTTTGCTGAACGATGTCGTGCTGACAATTATTATCATACGTGTTTTTTTTTCACATGATGATAAAATGATTTTAAGTCTTGAGAGGCTAAACCAAATTTTGTGAGTTTAAGAATATTTCTAATTTCACAAGTAGCTTATAACTAAAAGGGCGTTTGGTATATTAAAAAATGCTGTGAATAAGAGGTACGATTATAATAATTTTAAATCTATGCCGGTTCGCACTTATTACAAAATTTGGTGATTCTTGTTGCAGGCATTACTTTCCATTCAGTTCTTTTGTTAAGTAAGAAGAATAATAAACTAATAATCAAAGGAGGTTAAAACAAAACGGAAATAGATATTACGTCGTTAAGAGCTACGAAAATACTACCGATTTCGGGTTAATAAATGGTTTGTCCTCTGCGATTGTGGTGGCGGCGACCCGGTGACAACAATAATTTTAATTTACAAGTTTCTTATATACATGTTGCGTTTATTGCAAAATTTAAGTAGCCAACCTAATAAGAATTCATAAATGCTGATACTGTGCAAGGCTGTATATAAATAAAAACAAAATATGCTGGAGTTTTCGAGAGGGTTTATACATTTTTTTATATTATTTACATTTCAAATGTGATTTTGTTTAGTTGATTAATCAATAATAATGGTGACAGTTGAACTTATACAAACAAACAGACGTACAATTGTTGCATTTGCATAGCCTGCATTCCATTCGCAAAATGATTAGCGACACGTCAAATTTACGTCAAAATCTAAATACACATTATACATAAATCAGAGCGCACTTTGACGTAAGTTTGACGTTTCGCTAGTCGTCTACCTTTCAATGGAACACGGGCAATTCGTTGTTTGCCTGACGATTTTAATAAAAGTGGTGAGCTATGAAAACTGTCGAAGAACCAACATCGTAATGTGAACACATTGCCCCTCGAAAAACTACACGCATAAAGAAAAATAACAGAAAAAAACACGAGCAACAAGCGTTAAAAAAATCATTCTCATCAATTAGAGAAGTGTTGTAGAAGAGGGAAACTTTTCTTCAACTAATATAGCCGCGGTGTGTTAATAAATAAAATAATATCTTCTATAAAGCAAACAAAAAACAAAGAAAAACAAAATGAGATGAAATATAAGTGTAGGGTTATCCATATTAAAAAAAAAAACCTTTCATATTCACAAAAAAAAAAACATTTTTCTGTGTTCTTTTTGTTTAATGTCAACTCACCCAATGCGTAAGTAACTTTTTAAAAATTTGTTTCACCACGCGAATTAAAAATTTGACTCGCAAATGAAGCATGGTATGTCAAAAAATACAAAGAGAAAGAGAGAGAGAGAAAGAACAAAAAGAGAGATATAGACATATAGAGAGAGATAAAATTATGAAAGATCGTAAACACAATTATTATTTGTTTGGTTTATCGTTTGCTTATACACTAACGCACACACACACACCATATGCCAATTTCTTTTGGAAATTTGTTCGTATTTTCATTGGAATAAAAATAAATAAAAAATGGTAGCGTGTTCTCTTTGTTTATAGAAAACGAAATAAACAATCAAAAATAAAATAAACAATTAATATATTTGTTAGTATTTGAATATTTTGCTAACTAAAATTTGATGGAAAATAAATACTTCTTCTCTGTTACATCTATATAAATATAATTTTCAGTTTTTTTTTGCTTTACATAATAAGTGTACTCGAAGGATGCCCCACAGAGGCACAATCGATATTGCTGCTACTGCACCGTTGCATTATTTATGCTCTTATGGTATTATTTACAAAATACTTTTGTTTTTAAATATATATAATATGTATATATATAAATGTTTAATTTTAGTTTTATACGTTAGATCATATATTAATGTTTTTTTTTTCTTGTTTGTTAATTATTATTTTTATATTTGTTCAACCATTTGTAAATGTTTTATATGTTACTATCGTTTGTTTTTGTTAATTTTGTTTAGTATTTCGAGGAACTTACAGTTTCCTGTGGTTTCATGATGTGAGTTAGAAGAAAGGAACCAAAAATTCTTTTTAAATTATGAGAAAACTTAAAAATCACTTGAGCTACTTTTACTAGTTACTTTGTTTTTCTTATCTTGAGTTGATGTGAACATTGGTTGGTTATTTGAATGTCTGAATATTGTTTTAGGTGTCAAATAGACTGAACATAAAATGGCTGCCGAAATGACACGCTGGCAATTAAAAACTTATTGTAGCACATCAAAAGGAAAACGTATGTGAAAGTGTGAAACCGAAAATGCACCCTTGTGTTTATTCATTTTCAAGTGAAGTTGTAAAATATGAAACGGGAAGAAGGACATCTCTGATATTTGGATGAAGTTCGTAAATTAGCTGATATTTTAAAAATTCCAAATTAGAAGTAGCTATATTCGAATCCCGATTGAATTCTTTCGGGACGTTCAAAACTCTAGTTGTCTTACCCTGACAGCAGGCAGCCATCTTTTATGTCTAAATACTTATTGAAGTATACATTAAGGGCATTCACTTCATCTCATAATTTTATGCAGCTCGAAAATTCATAAATGTCTGCGGTGCTTTAAGTGAACACCCCTCGGAAGTATCATTGCGTAAATCGACTGTCAAGTAGGTTGTCAAACTCAGCTGTTCAAATTATTTCCTAATGTATTTTTTTCGTTTTGCTGCAAATCATAAGCATTTTCATTTCTAAAGGTGAGATTAGACTGTATGCCAAGTGGTTATAAAATGCCTATTTCTGACAGTTCTCCTGACAAAATATGGTCATACAATGTAATGGGAATATCTCATATGCTCTAACGACCAAAATGCCACATATGACCAGGCTGAATTTGACAGTTTAAAATGCCCAAATAGCATATAGTGTAATCGGACAATAAGCACGAATGCCAGCATGCACTTTATTGAAATTTCGTTATAGCATTCTGGCATTTTTGACGGATAAAAAAAAAAATATTTTGTTGTCATCGGTGTTTGAGTTCGCGGAATTGTGATTTATTTTCATTTTCGTTGCCCATATTGGTAGTTTTGGTCATATAGTCTAATATACAGTTTTGATAATCCTGACATTTTGGTCATTTGACAGCTAATCTGGTCATTTGCCTGTTGGCATTCATATGCATAATTGGCATAGAGTCTAATCTTAGCTTAAGTACTCAAAATTATGTTTGTACTTGAATTCGTACCATTTTGAGATCTTCCTAAAAAAACTCTGCAAACAAACGAACAACGGGCGACTTTCTGTCAAAATTTGACATTTGTGATTTGCGCAACTTTCCGCGGTTGATTTCCGAGCCTAAATCGTCGCGGAATGTTATGAGGTCTGCGTAAACTATTCTCCATACAAAATCTGACAGTTCATTTCTGCAGTATATGAGGGTTTTACGCGTTATTATTAAACAGTTCATTCAGTTGAAGTTTCTTAAGGCGACAAATTTCTGAAATAATTACTAATTTGACAGTTGGTTTGTATGGCTGACTAAGAAAAGCGACAACAAATATAGTTTTTAGAGGAAATCTACTCGACTTAATTTGAATGTGCACATTGATACGGTGGGGATGTTTCAGTAACAGCTTGAAGAACGTTCCAACAAAACCCTTCCAAATAAATTAAATAACATTCAAAAAATAAACCATCCAATGTATCACACCAACAAAATTTTGTTCGTTTTTCGCATGAAAATTGATCTTGTTTTTTACATGAAATTCAAAGATTTGTTTCTTATTTTGAAAGCTTAAAATTATGGAACACTATACTCGTTTGGTGGAAAATATGAGTATCAGTAACAAAACAGATCATATCAGTTATGATCATGGCAGTTCTATTGGCTGTTGTAGTTCTATATATAAAAATGTTATCTTTGTGTTCTGTTTGTTAATATTTGATCGGCTCGATTCGACGAGTTTTTGAAACCGCAGTTTATACATATGTTTTTTGTTGAACAAAAAGAAAACGAAAACTCAAGTTGATGTAAAGAAAATCTCAAGTGATGTATGAAATTACGAAATGAGTGGTCAAATATTCCAAACACTTCAACCAAAAATAGCTGGCTAACACAGTTCGCAAAAATGATAAGTTACAATATAACTAAAGCTGTTTCTATTTGTTTGTTAAATATGACTAGAGTTTGTTAGCTTATGCACAATTATATTAAGATTTCTAGGTTTCATTTGGTTCGATAGAGTGCTTTTTAAGTGAGTTCTCGAATTTTGTTCCGAAGTGATTTTTCTTTTAATTTATTTTATTTGTTGGTTTTCTTATTTATTTTAAGGCAGAGTCCGGAAGTTCAACATTATCTTTATGTAGAAAAACAGAAAAAAAGAAAAAATACCCTACAATTCTGAAAGATAACTTATAGTAACACAACTACCTTGTACTTGTATCTTATAGATAATAATGACAAAAATGACAAACAAAGGCAATACAACAAATCGACGACGACACGTTGTAGTAGTTGAATACCAAGAAGACGGTAATTGTTGAGAAACAAAAAGGAAATAAAAATGCGAATGAAAAACTACTTGAATGAGGTACTATGAAGAATCACTTGCGGCAGCATCTTCAATAATCGAATTGAGGTCAATGTTGAATGAGTACTCGTAGAGATTTGAATAACGATCGCGTTCCTTCCACGGACTCCTATGATTCATATAGAGATTTCGTTTGCTAACGCGAAATATTTGACTATCCTTGATCGATTGATCGTCGTCACAGGGTTCGCCGCCACCACCGAAATCGCATTCTCGAATCGTTAGACGATTCGTTGGACTTTTCAATTCGAACATGACCTCTTGGTGTTTGTAACGTGGACGCATCGGTAATGGTTGGTATTGAGTTGTGGCCTTTGTTGAGTCCACCGATTGGGTACTCATGCGACGGACAGCACGATTTTTATGAAACGGATAGCGTGCTAAATTCGTATCGGAACTACGTTGTGGCGAATAGTATTTGAATTCGCTTGGTACTGGTGGTGGAGGGGCATTTGTTGCCGTTGCTATTGTTGTTGTTGTATGATGCGAAGTCATTGAACTACTACTATGCGGATTATTAACGAGAGTTCTGTGCAAAAGCGGTAGTGGTGAATTCCGATCGAAAGACGGCGATAATGGTAGTTGCATATTTTTCTTTAAACGATAAGCAGCTGATGCTGCTGCAGGCGAATGTTGTAGTGACTTACCGTTTTGTAAATTGTCATAGCTGCGCGGTCTGTAGACACTGCCACCGCCTAGACCTAGACCGCCACCGCCGCCGCCTGAACCTAAGGATGGATTTGACTGCTTGTGTGGATTGATAGTGGGTAATGAGGCAAGTGTTTTGTAATCCAAGCAGCGCGCGATAACGTGATGGTGTAAGAGATGGAATAAAGAAAAAGAAATAACAAAATGTGCATATAAGCAAAAAACTGTGCTGAATAAAGAAGGTATTTAGGATATGGGATATTTACCTCATCGTAGAGCCGGGGTTTCATATCACCAATACCACTGGCACTGAGCATCGGCTGGCTGGTGATCATTCCAGTTTGTGTTGAGCTAATGACCTCTGTTAGCGGGTTTCGTGCATTCGTCATGGAAGATTGGTGCATTTGGAAAATGAAGTCATCGGTTGCGATTCCCCGTCTAGAAGAATAAAGCATGTATCAGGAAAGTGACCATTGAAGTTGAAATATTAAGTAAAAACAATCGAAACTTGAAAGGAATTCATCACAATCGAAAGCTTCTTCTACTGTGGTAAATACAAATATTCTTCATTACAGATAATGATGAATTTTACAACACTAGTTGTGAATTCAAAGTATTCTACGCCAGTATGTTGTTTGACATGCAGTCTTTTATTCGCTGTACGATACTTGTATCAGTTACTGCCAACTGCAGTTTCTACGGGCATACATTAAGCATAAGATCAGAAAAGTAATCGGAATTCCAAGCTTAGTCTGTGACTGGTGTTGTTGAAAATATTGTGATTTTCTTCGATGATGACCGCGGTAGTTGCTTTCTTCGGTAGCTAGTAGTTCCAGGAATCGACATTTCCCGTAGCATTGTTTTGGCGTAGGAACCACTTAATGTTCGGTTAGGACCAGAAACATAGGCTACAGATCTGAATGTCTGAGTAGTCAGTAATTAACAGCAAATTATCTGCGACGCAAACAAAACTCTCATGGCATCGTTATTTTATTTACATTCCATAAGCAGGTAGCAGGTTGAATTATGCAGGCAGTATTCATGAACATTAGCTCAATTAAATCGCATTCACAAATCGACAGCACACACCGCCTGGCTTAGAACAGAGCAAATAAAATATTCCCAAAAAAAGTACGTATACGCCACCGATGAATTCAAATTCATATTCAATTTGCAAATAGAAAAACAATCTCTCTTACCTATCGATCAATGATGGAGTCATTGGACCACACAATATGTGAAAACAATTAAGGCAAATATTTCCCCGTGAGTATGGATTTACTGCACGTTGTCCACCTTTCGATGAAAATGATCCTTTCAGCTAAAGAAATGAAAAAAAGCAAAAAACAATTAATTCTGTATAGCTAAACTAAAAACAACCAAACTAACATCTTCGTTTGTTGTCTGATCACTGGTTGTGAGATACGTATGGAATCCTGCCAGTCCGATAACGGACCATATCGAAAAGAAACATATGAATGTTACAATCACAGTGAATGGAGCTTTCTTGATCACTTCGAAAACTTCCGTGTGTTCGGTTTTCATTACTACAACGATTAAATATTTTCCATATTTATTTTTATATTAGTCAAATTTATTTTGTTTATACTTACATAAAACTAAATGCGTTACTGAACATGAAAATATAAATACAGCTAGAAATGCCAATGACACCAGAAACATGTAAAAGAAACGATAGTTACGTTTCCCCACACAGTTTCCCACCTAAAAGTTGAAATAAAAATTGTAATAGATTAATTTCTGTTCCTACATATGGGATGTTAATTTAAAAGGATGTAATAACAAAGAAAAAGCGTAGCTTTCAAGCGATGGGAACTAAAAACGTACAGTATAATTATGAAATTAAAAAAAAACAGCGTTGTTTACCACTGTCGGAAACATTTCTATATTTTATTTATTTCGCGGTGGAATCTTTTTTCTGACGGTTACTTTGACGTTTGTTGTACAAGTGTACTAGGTTAACTGGTGTTATTTACTTTCGGATCAGCGAGGCTTATTGCTGGCGTTAGTGAGCTACGATAAACTCAAAAAAGTACCTACACGCCACCGCAATACACAGATTTTAAAAAGGGCTTGTTGAAACTGAATCCTGCCATCAGATATGAGCAAACAAACGAACTAGCAATTCAATCGGGAAATAATTATTGGCGGTGGCCAGCGCCAAATGACTGCCAATCTTTATTTTGGGACTTACTAGTATATGAAAAAAGAAAACAAGAAAAGGACCCAAAACCGCGAGTCCCATAGTGCGTTTTGTATTTATTTGTTATCTCTATCGAGCCATAGCTCTTTTGAATGCGAGTAAGGCAGTCAACTCCATAATCCTTTCTGCTTTAAGGAACAATACCCAGACAGTACACAAAGGTAGAAAGCCAAGCCAGGCGGGAGAATTTCTATGTTAAAAATAAAACGAATAAAAGCCTTCAAAGAGAAAACTCGTTTTGTCAACACCAGCTTCACGAAGACGAACAACCTTCATTGAGCATAATGAGACATATCCCCAGGCGGTAATCTTTTACTTTTCCCGAGCCTCAGCCCACCGCCAACCCCAACGACGACATTTATTCATGCGATAGTCACATCAAATTAAATTGAATAAAAATAATATGACGGCAGAGTGAAAAAAAAAATAACCAAGTCCCATTTCCATCCGTTTTAACCACATTCAAAGACAATGATGTGGAACATTAAAAAGAACAAAGAATTTTTAAAACAGAGGAGATAAAATATATATATAAAAAAAAAACCTACTCACCCAAGGACAATGATGATCGAAACGGTCTACACAATTATCACATAGACTGCAATGTGATGCCCGAGGTGGCCTAAAAATCTTACATGTGAAACAATACTTTAATTTGACCGTTTGTCCTTTAACGAGGACCTCTTTTGTTCTCGGCGGAGGTCGATATGTGGGACTGTTGAGTGAGTTTGGCACTTCTACAAGAAAGAAAAGAGAAAACTGTTTCATTTTATTTTTTTCTATTTTCGCATCTGAAGAGAAGGCATCCTTCTCCAAGGATGTGTATACAACTTAGCATCAGTAGCAGCAGCACTTACCAATTTGTTTCTCAATGTATGCAGCTTCGTCTTGCGAAGCCCGAGGGATTACACCAGGGTCCGTAAACGTTGTCCGTAGTAAGGAACTCATTGTGAAGAAATATAGCACAGCGCCAACAACTGGAATAGCTGGGGTTATTCTCATCGCTAAAAAAGGACAACTGCAACGAGTAGGAGGACGTACAGAACAAAGAAATAGAAATGAAAAAAAAAAACACGACTGAATAGAAATTGAAATGTAAATAGATGCAGGCGCACTACACAATTGTGCGGCAGATCCAGCACATCTTCGCCACATTTCACTGTCAAAGGATCTGGGATATGTGCGCGCTCTACATACTATATCTACAAGTATTTTATGTTCATTTGAAGGACAACTTACTCGAATCCAAAGAAGAGGGCACTGGTTCCCGTAATCAGCACACACGTCAAATAGAATACTCCAGTGTGCGGTGCTGACATTAGCATACCATCACAATAGAATTTATTCCTGCCGGCAAAGAGCTCCCATTTCCTGGTAACTCTGGTGTTGGGCGCCATCGTACAGCAACACAATAAATTCATTGAAGGGACGAGAGTAAAGGAAAAAAGCCAACAAACAAACACAGCCGCTGGGGGTATAATTTAATTCGTCTGCGCTCTCAACGCCGTTGTAATGTCCTTTGTCGTGTCGTTTTCCTTTGCGCGCGTGTGTGTGGCTGTGTGTACGGAATGGAGTGGTGGAGGCCAGCAGTCAGTCGTGTAGCCGAGGTTATGGTGGTGCCACAGATAAATCGAATTCGAAATTGAAAACGAATTCAGTTCGATTCGCGCTTAAATGTCCTCTCATCAAATGGCAGAGATTGTTGCTGCGGTTCGTGTTACTACAATGGCGACGACAACGGTGGCTATTGCAAGGATATACGACGTTATCACAACTCACAGACATTTGGAATCATCACGGATGTATTTTGACGGGGCGGGATGTATTGTGTGTGTGGACTTATTGATGGCATACAATAAAAACTTAAATAAAAATTAAAACGAACACCGGGGGACTAGGGATTTCGCGCTGCAATTTGCTGTTGAGGTCCTTTTTTGTCTCTCTTTTTTGTCTCTCTTTTTTGTGTCGTTTTCGCGTCTATTCCTTTCTTGTTGCTATCGTTGCGCTGTTCGAATAAATTTTGTATGTGCTGGGTGTGTTGTGATGGAATAATGTTATTTGAACCGCATGCCAATAGCTAATCCTGCTGCGACCAAACGGGGGTTTTTCTTCTGCAAATGAGATAAGCAAACCAAGTTGATTGATTAGATTTAAACAATGATTCGGTATTAGGTTTCAGTCGCATTAAATCAAGGAGCCGATAGGCAACTGAAATGGACGACAGGCTTGTCAGTTACGTCAACATTGTCAGTGGTCGGTAACAGACAGAAGGGCAAAAGAAGCCTGGTTGGGGGTTAAAAAAAAACGTGAAATAGAGAAATTTTATTTAACCTACGCACGAGTATTAGGCTGGCAGAAGTTGATTTTACACCACCATAAAAATGGTTCTTATTGAAAACGAGCACATGGGTCCAATGGTTTATTGTGCCTTTGGATAAGGTCGTAATGAGTTCCTATATAGCTCCTCATCTCTAAGGCTGAAAACACACCAGATTAAACAAAACGTTTTTGATTCGATAGTCAAAAAAACGTTTTTTATTTGAACACAGACCTAGCGAAACAGAATGTAACAAAAAAAAAAACCTTTTGTTTTCTTGTTTCGTTTGGTTTGCGTTGAAATAAAACAAAATGGAATTTTCGACTTGCTTTTAGTATTGTTCAACATGTGGTCGGACTCAGACGATGAAGTTGTGCCAATCTTATACACGGAATCAAAATTTTCTTTTGCAAAAAACAACAGGTCAGCTAACAGCAACGAAACATGTTTTTCTGTTTTTCTTTGGTTTATTATATTTCGTTTCATTTGGTGTGTGTTGCGCCATAAAAAAGGAGGCAATTATCGTCAATGACGAAACAGTTTTGTTGCATTCGGTTTGTGTTGCTAGTATACAATGACATATTTTTTCGACAACCACCACCAAACACTTCAAAACAAAAACGTGTGGTTTGTTTCGTTTGCTTTGGTGTGTGTTGTTTCATAAGAAACAATGTTCTCTTGTTTCACGAAACAAAAAAAACACGTTTTGCTTTATCCGGTGTGTTTTCAGCCTAAAGATTAGATCTATCTAATTCACTTTGAAAGAAAACTGCACAGTCGATTATGAACTGATGAACCATTTCGTTTACTTTCACAAACATCGTTCAAACGCCCGAGATTTATTTAAGTAGAACTTAAATCGTTAAGAGTCGTATGAGCAAACGGCCCTTAGAGTTTTAGACTATCGCACTACGTTAAATTTCAGGTTGTACTCGTAGAGGATAGCTAGCACGCTGAAGACGTAGCCAGCGGTTTCGACTTAAAATGTTTAGCGACAAACGTAAATTTGCAGTCATGCTGATGCATTTGACAGTATAGTAACAGTAGCGGCTCAAAGCACTTGACAACAACATCAAGTTGATTGACATTGCCCGAAGAGCTGTCTGAGTATCTGAAAAGTCATGCATTTTGCCACTTAAAATACATTTTTAAAGGTTTAACTTGTGGCCGAACTCAATGACATGAATTTCAGCCTCCAGCATTCTTGGTATCGAGGCTTTGTTGTAACGTATATACAAACGCTCCAGCTCCTACTACAAATATGCAAGCTTAAGCTTATTCTGAGTGTCTCAAAAATCTAACCCATTGGTTTTTTTCTGTCTGCCTTTCCCCTTTAGGTTCCAAATTTGACTTGCCGTACCTTAAATCATGAACCAATTAACAGATTTTTAAGAAGCTGAAGTATGTCAATCGAATAACAACGATGAAGTTGAAGCTATACGGAAATTGAAAAAAAAAATCAAAGTCTAATAGCTCAATGGGATGCAATCTCATTTTGTTGGTTATGCGTCCTCCTCCGAGTGGTTTAGTGTGTTGGACTACTAAAACACAAATTACATCTTTAGGTTTTTTTTTTCCACTACGCCGGCTCTCGCGAACGTTATTATTATTATTATTATTATTATTTTTATTTATTCATTATCACTATAAACTAGTTTACAATAGTAATTCTGCTTAATAATAGAAAGTGACTATAATAAATTCATTATCATTCTTAACTTAACAGTTAGTGTTGAATGATAGCTTATAAAAAAACAATTTGCATACAAAGGAATAACTGACGTGGGGTACCATCAGTTGATCTTCTGTTAAGAACCGATATTGAGAAGAATTTAAAGTATGTGAAGAATCTTATTGCCTTTTTTGTATTAAGTTTTTACTTCATAAGTATCTCCAGGTTAAGAGGGTTCACAGTAAAAAGATAGTCTTTAAGTGATTTCAAGAATGAGTGAAAGTTTTGTTTTGATCGTATGTATAAAGGGAGTTTATTAAACATTCTAATCGAGGAAGCTAAGTAAAAGTTCATAAAATGGGATTTGTGTACGCGTGGAATGTCAAATAAAGCCATGTTATTAACTCGTAAGCTGTAGATTGAAGAATTTCTAGAAGGAACATTACCGCTTCGTTTAAAAAACTCTTTTAGTACCTTAAAAACGTAGAGATTTCTCAGTGGAAATATTCGCAAGTTGATAAAAAGAGGCCAACTTTCCGCATAACGATTTTTTCCACACATAATTCGAATTATATGCTTTTGGGCAATCAATAGTGGTCTCAAAGTATTCATGTATGCACCTCCCCAGCGAACGATTCCATATTGGAGTTTCGAATGAACTAATCCGTAATAGAACATTGAAAGAACTCTTTGCGAGCAGTATGGTTTTAAATGATACATTTTACGTGTTACTAACGCCATATAAGATTTTAAATTTTGAGTTTGGACCTTCCAGTTAAGTTTGTTGTCAATGAAAACACCGAGATATTTGTAGGAATCAACTAATTCAACTTTGAAACAACTAGTTGTACATTGTCCGTTTACGTTGAAGTTATGCCTCCCACAGGTATGTAGTGGTAAGCTAAATTTCTGACAAATGCTTGAGTGAAAAATGAACTCGAAATTTTCTAAGACATCTTGTGATAGCTTGAAGTTCATTATTTTTGTTTTTTGACTGATAAGAAGCTTGTGGGTATTAAACCAGACCCGAAGTAATTGAAGATCTGAGCTAACTTTTGAGACGCATTCATGGAGCGAAAGGTCAGTGTACGTGAGAGCAATGTCATCTGCAAATGCACTACGATTGCCATGAAAGCTTTGAATGAAAAGTGAGTTAATGTAGATAAGGAACATTATGGGACCTAGCACGGACCCTTGTGGTACACCATTTTTAAGATTGAGTGATAGACTGTAAGACCCATTTACGAAAACTCTTTGTTCCCTTTCCAACAAATATGACCTTAACCATTCATGAGTCATACCTCTAAAACCAGCCCTATATAGCTTATCCAGTAATATTTGCAGATCTACCATGTCAAATGCTTTGGTCATGTCAATGAAGAGAGCCATAGTTGACTGACTTTTGTTAATACCATTAAACAGATCGCAACAGACTTTTAAGATTGCGTCTTCCGTGGATCTACCTGCCCTAAAACCATATTGGTCTACCGAAAAAAATTTATTTTTTTTTAAGAACGAGATTATTCTTGATTTCATTAATTTTTCAAAAATTTTAGATATCGTAGGAAGTAGAGAAATCGGTCTGTAATCACTTATACATTTGCGATTCCCCCGTTTAAACAACGGAATAACTTCTGCCTTTTTTAGAGACATGGGAAACTTACCGCTGTTAACACTGAGGTTGAAGATATAACATAAAACATCGACAATTTCCCACGCAATTTTTTTCAATAGTATGGCAGAAATACCATCACTGGTGCATGTGTTTTTGTTTTGCAAGGACATGATTGATTTAAAAATTTCATAAGATGTTATCTGATGAAACCTGAAGCTATTACTTTGCATTACTTCTTCGGCTAAGCCCGATGCAATATTACAGTTGCAACTACTGGAAGGAGACTCGAAAGGTTCCAAAGTCTCAGAGACATTGACAAAAAAGTGATTAAAATGGTTTGCAATTGAGAGTGGATCCGATATCATTGAATTTTCGATCTCTATATGCGGAATATCATTTGACTTTTTTTTCCTATCTAATATGCTATTTACTAGACCCCATTCTTTCTTAGAATCTCCTCTGGATTGTCTTAAACGATTGGCGTAGTAAGTGTCACGTGCTTGTGCGACCAAACTCTTACTTTTTTTGCACAATTTAGTGTAATAAATTTTTAGACTTGTATTGCTTGGATGTTTTTTACATTTTTTTGCGAACTCATTTTTACGTTTTATATGATTTAATAGTCTCAATGTCATCCAGGGTTTTAAGAATGTATTGCACTGGCTAATATTTACAACGGAAGTTGCACTATTAATATGACTTGATAAAATAAATATAAAACTATCGTATGACACAGAAGGATCATTCTCAGAAAAAACTGGTTCCCAAAATTCGTACCGGAGTTTTTCACAAAGATCTTGGTAGTCGACTCGAGTCTTTATCCTGTTCACGTTAGTTTTCCTAGATGCGATACCCACATGGTATTTAAGTAGACATAAGTGATGATCAGTAATTTTATAGTCATGCACTTCACTGAAGAAAAAAGAATTGTTATCCTTATGTAGGCGGAGAAAAATGTGGTCGATACAGGTATTTGTAGAGTCAGTTATGCGAGTTGGTACATTCACTAAACTTTTAAGACCATACGAAGCCAGAAGAAGCATATAATTTTCACAATCCGAATCTGAAACATTTAGTATGTCTATATTAATATCGCCTAAGACTATTAGATTCTTAGCTTTTGTATTATCTAGAACGGTATGCAACTCATCAATAAAAACGCTTTTTTGACAATTATGTAGTCGATAAATACAGAGCATAGTATAGCTTAGATTTTGAAAAAAGAAATTTACTTTTATCATATCCGCGCTTCTTAATTTGATTTTTAAACAGTCGTGCACAATATCACTTTTTATGTAAACGGCTATACCGCCGGCAGAATAATTTTCATTGCAGTTCCCAAAAGGTATGTAACCATCTATATTAAAAGAGCCAAATTCACTTTCATACACCCAAATCTCACTTAGAATAATTAAAATGGGCAACTTGTTAAGAGACTGCAAGTGCACCAAAAAATTATCAAAATTCATTCTCATACTTCGAATGTTTTGATGGATGCAAAAAAATTCTTCAATACATGGAGCATACATTTCATTATTTACATTATTTTTGTTTACATTGGAATGGAGAATGGGATTGTTTAGATTTAAGTTAACTACGCTCATTATGTCAGTTTCTTCAAATCAGAAGTACAAGTAATTTTAAAAGAAATATCACCCTCTTTTTTCCTCATATAAACAATCCCATTTTTAGTCCACAAAAATTTAAAGTTCATAGAATGCTTAACTGCTGCTGCTGCTTTGTAAAGTTGTCGAGAATTATATGTCAGGCTTTCGTTGATGTAAATATTACCAATTGCTGCATGAGCGCTGATGACGGTCGTTTTTAATTTTCCTTTCGCTTCATTCTTGGCTCTCATTATTTTCTCCTTCATGCTCCGAGCGATAAATTTGACGTGCAAAACGTTTCTTGTGTTGTTCACCGCTGCCAATGCCCTTGATTTAGAAGAAGATGCAACATCAACTGGTGGTGAGCGAAGTTTGATTTGTCTCATGTAACAGTAATCAATGTCCCCCTCACTGACATCAACGTTCAGTCCATTACGAAAAACTTTAAGAGCGAGTTCCGTGTTTGTTGTTGGTGTGTTGTTAGTGTTTTCGATAGGAACATTAATGATTTCTATGCTTTTCTCAAGCAATTGCTGTTCCAGGTTATTGACCTTCTGCTCCAGAGAATGAATTTTTTCTTCGTATTGTTTATTGGCGGTTGCTAGTGAATCAATTTGTTTGCTTTGTATGGTTTTAAGCGATATTATTTCTTTATAAACCATTTCAAGAGTTATTGTATGATTGGATTCTTGTAGCGGATTCAAAGATTCTTCTGGTGTAGATGAGTCTGAAAAAACATCCAAGTGCTTTGGAAGAGCTTGTCAATTAGCGGTTTCGCCTCGGCATAAAATTGTAGATCCCTTCCATTCGTCCCAAAAATGAAAAACTCACACAAATCGAATGGTTTGTCTGTCTGTAATCAACCTAGGAGAATGAAATTTGGTGAAAGGACTTCTTTTTATTGTCGTTTGGTTGGTATTAAAAATGGGCTATGTCGGCCAAGTAGTTCTGGTACGTCTCATACAAAACCGTTTTCGCATGACTTGTATGCAGTGGAGGGCATCAAAGCATCGCCCAGGCCGATGATAACACCTTTACTTGTTTTTTTTTATGAGTCCTCCGAAGCTTCTCATATTGCAGTTCAGCTGCATTTTGCAGTAGTAGATTTTCAAAACATAAACAAGGAACAACTTCTTCGGTTTAAAGCTTGAGTTTTAGAACAGCGGCTGGGTCAAATAGGGCGCCATCTTCAGGCCTTTTTCGACTTGTTTTCCGAGCACCTGTAGTCGTGTATTGTAAGCCTATGCTCATGGTGTAATGGCGAACCAAAATGAGAACAAATCAGCTGTCAAAATATTTGTCACTGGGTAAAGCGTTGACAATTCATAACACAAACCTCTAAAACAAAACACCTTTGTTCCTACATACAAAGACAACATCGCAAACAACAAGTGCACTGAGGCACAAATACACAGAGCATTTTGCTTATGAAAGGAACATACAAGTTTAATGAGCCGTGTCCCCCAAGATGCTGCTGCTACGCAGACCGCCTGACAGTCGCCTGAAGTTTCAACTTCATTCGAAGGGCAATTTTGATATCAATTGACCTGTTGCATACTTCTTGGCCTTGTCGCACTCTCTGTTTCTATGCACACACTGATTACATCCAAACATATGGAACAGATCACGCCTGCCCCTAACCCAGCCAATTAAAATATGCATCCTCAAAGCCTAGACAGAGCTTTCATCATATAATCAACAAAATTATATCGCTTTCAGTGGGCTCATTTTCCACTTGAAAAACTATGTACTCCAACCATGCCGATGAATATTTAGTACGGCAAAACTATACACATATGAAGACTAAACTCAAAACAGGCAAAGGCGGGGTGGCGAGCAAATAATACGCTACTCCTTTATCCCCACCGGGAATGGGTTAATTCCGTTTTGCTGTTGTCACCTTCCCTCGCTTTTGCGGCAATACGAATGGTTGGACGTATCCTTTTGGCACATATTCCCCCACAGCCAAATGTTCACTATTGGCATTTCTTAGGACTGCCAAAAGAAAAACGCTTAAATCCATTTTTTTTTTTTTTGTAATTTTTGTTAGGCACTCTGACATGTGTTACAGGATACATTCTACATATTCTAAACACTACTTGCTTATCTTCTCGAATGCCATTCTTCTCAACTGTCAGTCTATACCGAATGAATGAAATACTTTACTGGTTGGACAAAATTGGGTCATAAAAACCTACACACCCGAGTTTCTGTTGAAAAGGATATCAGCATTATGCTCCCAATTGAATGCGACACAGATAAATGAAGCAAACAGAAAAAACGATTGGGAATTATTTTCCACGTGCGAGTAATCGCAAAAATTGCCTCTTGTTTGAACACATGTCCTGTTTGCCACCGGATATGTAGATCACATCTATTTTATGACACCAAAAATGGGGTAGGAATTCTATGGGAACAAAAGGATTTTATATCAGAAGTGCACTGATGGATTCTCTCGTCTGTAGAAAGAAGGACTATTCTTCTTCATAAATATTGCTGGAAAATATATTGTGCACAGTCACACATTATCGAACTAATCCCTTTCGATGAATACATTATGCAAATGTCGGGGGAAACATAAAATTTATATATATCTCTTGCTCATCACTATTACTCAAACCGCCGTGTACCCGCAGGATACACCAGCAGAAGCATTAAATAAAAGCCACACCGCAAATTGGTTGTAGTTCATAAAAACAAAAAAAAATACCCAAACTTTGCACTGCAATGACAAATCTTTTTTGTGGTAAGCAAAAGGGACCTCATTCCTGTGTGAAGTCGGCACAACAAGAACAACAAAAGGGCACAGGTCACAGGTAACCTGCAGTGAAGAGTGGGCTGTATGATGCAAACACACAAACTCTGTTCTAGTTCTTGGTAGTATTTTTATTTCACGTGCAGTCACAATGACTCAGTGTAATTGACTGGACTGTCAAACAGTCCTGATGGATGTTATAAACTTTTCAAATTTATTGAATTATATTCTGGCGGCAGAGGTGAATTGGCTTTGTGTTGAGGGGGATTTTTCTATGAGTTGGCAGTATTTTCTTCCGCAAACATTTCGAAGTGGGCGATATGTGGAAACTCATTTTTGTCCGCGCTAAAGCAGTTCAGTCTTTATGTGGTTTATTGCTTTTATGGCTGAGGTTTGACTACGTTTCTATCGATTGGCTGGATGATTTGAAGAGATTTTGTGACAGTTCCCTCATCGTGATAGTTTTTCCACATCATTAGTGCTGTCGCATGTCCACTGACCAGTTGTACCATTTCCGATGGTTTTTTTCTGACGCAAGTAAGATGTCAAAATATACTGAGTACAAATCAGCTGTCAGTTGTCAAATCTACAGTTGCTGGAAGAAGTGTTGCCAGTTTCAAGCCGCTAAAAAAATACTTCACCAAATTTTTAGTCGGCTGTCAAATTGACTGAAAGTGGAAACAGTGCTGCCAATTTAAAAGCCAAACCTATAAAAAAGACATCAAGTACAAAGGCTTTAGTTTTAGGTTAATGCTGATCTTTGAAGTATAAAGGGCGTAAGTACGATGTCAAAATAAACTGAGAACAAATCGTCCGTCAGCTGTCACTAAAACAAGTGCTACCAATTTTAATCCGAAACTTACAAAAAAAAGGCATAAGACATCTGTCAAATTCACGCCAATTTGTATATATAAACAGTGTTGCCAAACCAAACTTATAAAAATAAATATCTACACGGCATAAACAAAATTGTATAACTTGAAGTTTGCCATAGTTAAAGGAGTAAATAAATTAAGCACCTAAGTTTCACCTTCGACAGAACAAAATTACACAAAACAAAGATCGTCCCAGTCACAAAAGGTCCAAAGGCTTTTCTGTTTGACAAGTGCAGTAAAAGAGCGGGTATGTACATAAATAACGCCTAACAAAAACCCCCTTGGAAAGTACTCAAAAACTCAAGAGATATACGCTCAGCAACACCAAATAGATTGCAATCATTAAGTAGGCCAATGCTAGAGATTGAATACAAATACATAATACGAGTAAGATAGTTGCACAGCACTCTTACTCCAATGTCATGTCATTTTCATTGTTTTCGGGATTTACACCCATATCGACGTATTAATACCGCAAACCGATTAAACATACTGCTGCACGTACACCCAAATACCGATGCAAATACGCCGCACAAGGATTTTATAAATTCGTCCGTGTGCAATATAAATGCGAATCGAACCCCTGCAGAACCGCGCCGTGCCGTTCAAAACAATCCAATAAATTCCTTCGTGCCCCTGGACGACATTTATTGCTTTACTCTTAATTTTACACGATTTTCGTGTCCCTAGCACATAGTGTGTCGTCTGCAGAGCGGATACAGTCACAAAGAAATGCATTCGATCCACAGATATGACCACGTGTAGCGTTTCTGTCTAAACAAGTTCGTCCTCCCCAAGAACAGGGTAAACACGAGTGCAAATAACCACCCCATAGAACACCCTTCCCTGCGGAATGGTGTTTACCCCATCAAATTAGCCCCAACGAGATTGCGTCCCCTCCTCTCCTGCTCGTGTATATAGGTTAAACAGCAGCATATGCTAGAATGAGGAAAAGGACACCGAATTTGCTGCTGTTGGCGCTGACCTAGTTTTGTATCTTAACAGAAATCTGTCGCTTCGCTCTAACCTTTTGCGCACTCTGTGTCAATGGCAACACAATGAGGAGGTCTTTCAAAGTCAATTTCTTTTAGGACAACGATTAAAAATATGAAGAGAAGCAAAATAGAAACAGCCCCGAAAACAGTAAGATTTTTGCTGTGTTTGCATTAAGAATGGACAGCATGTTCACAAACACAATTCGCGCACAAAAATGATTCGCGTCTCAGACGCTGAGCACCGCCCAACAGTGGGGGATGTAAAATTCCATTTTACTCTGCAAACTATTACCCGAGGCTGTAGGACTCAAAAGACTATAATGAGGAGCGATATAAACCAGAATGCCTACATAGCTGATGCGGTGCTACAGTGGGGGTGTGCAGAGTTCGCCTTTCGTAGTAATTAAAAATATTAATTGCGTTCCTTTAAGGATGCCCCTTCTATGCTGTGTGATGTCGCCGTTCTGGATTGGAAAGGGGACGAAAGTTAAATGACAAGTTACACCAAATGCAGAAATATTTAAACGTCGTAGGAAGTCGCAAATGGTCTTCGAGTGACAAGCACTGGAGAGTATCAGCACTTTAGTTAGCGGGTCGACAGACTTGCTATTTAAGTAGAATATTAATACTCTTCTCCACTAAGACGTTGAAAGGAAGAAGAGTCGCTCAGCTAAATTTACTAAGTGGTTCATTCGTAGATTAATGTTTTTGGCACCGTGGGCACCGTGTACCTCTAACAGTTCGTCGTTTAATTCTCTTCTCCACACTGGAGCGATTACAATCCGATAACCTCTTCCCTCAAAACAGTACACAAGATTTATATGCGCGATTTCGTCAAAGTCTATGATTCTGAACAACACATAAGGACCTTTCTGACAATCAGGGACAAAGATCTGATTGAATATCCGGAAACGGATTAAGTAAGCAGTTCTCACCATCAACTCTTCAAGCGTTTACCGCACGCTACCAACCTTTTCAGAGCCTGGCACAACAGTATTATATTTTGTGGCGATAAAACTTGAGGGTGCTTTTAAACCTGATGCTAATTTATGGAGTTCCGAAAACACGCAGTTGAAAAGTTACGTGAATATTTCTCAAAAATATGACCTAAAGCTGAATTTCCGCCTCCAGAAACAAGCTAAAGTTGTAAGGAACTAGATCGATTTTTGAAGCAAGAAATGGTTTTTTAACGAATTGCTCGTCAACAGATGGCGCCATTCGGATCGAAGAGTTCTTTCGAAATGCACTTTACTGAGTTATACTTACTCAAAGCAAACATCCGACTGATTGGAATCATTTTTTAGGCTCGTTAGTCATTAATTAAAGTCATATATCGCTAACTAAGTAGACCGTTGGAATATTTACAAAGAATTTATCAGAAGCCTAACGAGAAAGAGTGAAATGCCGGATGAGCTGCTTAAAGCGAACCGTAAGAAACCTATTTTTTGGGCATAAGCAAGCTTGTTAAACATTTTTTTTCTCAAAGGAGTTTTCAAGTTCTTGACTCGAACACCGGATTCAGAGATTATCCAGCAGAAACCCTCTTTAAGGAGAAGTTGTTGAAGAGACTCTTCTATAATTATAACTGGAACAAACGTATTTTCTTAGAAAAAAAAAACGGTCGGCCTTATAAGTATTACTTCGTGTAAACCTTGCTGAAGTGAATGACCTTTTTCAAAAAAAAAAAAAAACAAAAACAAAAAATACCTGGAACATACAAACGATCACAAGACGTCAAATCTTGCAAAAGAATAGCCTTGTGGTAATAATGAAGTCCCAGAAGGTTCGCTGTTTTGTCTGTTCCTTTTTTAGCATAAAAATTATGTACAGCGGCGTTTTAGAAATCCAAAACTAACATTTATTATGTTAACTGATCTAGAAAGAGTCTTCAAGCAAATTAGAGGCCGAATCTTTTGAACTTTTGAGCGCGTTGACTCAGTGGTGTTAATGTAACAGACTATTGAGCAAGGAGCCTTAGGTAAAAAATAAGCAGACGACTCCCAAAGATCTGGGGTCGAATCGCGTCGGCCGTGAACGAGCATTACGTGACGGAATTTGTTTTTGTTTCTCATGTAAAATCAATTTAATTACGTTAACGTATATCTCGTTCACGGAAGTGGCGATTTGACCCCTGCCTATCAAGCTGTCCTGAGCAAGATTGGCTGCATAAAATTGAAGGTCCCTTCCTTTGGTCTAGAACTTCTAGAAAGTAAAATCACATGAAAGTTAATAGTCCTACTAAGCTTTGCATTTGCCTATCCCTGTTGCGCCAATCATTTATTTCATTTTTATCTTTCAGACAGTCAAAGCTGTCAACTACCAATGGGCGCCAACACCTTTGCAGCACCACTGTGCGTTTGTGCATTCGCGTCCTCTTCAAACAAAATGAAAACGTGCTTGGGTCGACTTTATTTGTCTATTGTCACCAGCATCACCTTTGTCGCTGTAGCGCCTAAGCCATCCGGTTCGCCCTCAACAGCCACACAAGCAACTCTAAGCCAACGTAATCAGTCTTTGTATTGTTGCCGTCCTCGTAGTAGCTTGGGGGCATGCTCTGGCATATATGAGCCTTTAATTTATTCCAACGGGTTAGTTTATTAAAAAATATTTTGCTCTTTATGCTTTGCATTCGCGTTTTCTTTTTTCTTAAAGTCATTTCAGTCGTTCTCCCTTATTTACTTCAGAGTTGGCATAGAAATAGAAAGGACTCCCCGCTCGAAGGATGTGCTCATTCGTGTTTCTTGGTTGGCGAAATTGGGTCATTCTGGGTAGGCACACATATCCGTATATGCACCATGACTACCAGTGTGTAGCGGTAATGTGTGTTCCAGGGCAACACATGTGGGACACGATTGTATACGGCGTTCTTGTGCGCGGTGTTCTTTCGGGATGAACCATCTGTTTTTCTGTCTTTCTTTTTTCTCTACTCGTAGTCTCCAATTCCCATTCCGCATGTCTTTCTGTTATTTATTGTAGTGCGCACAAGGTGTCGCCCTTGCTGATTAGTTCATTATTAGATTCGAGAGCAGCAGTGGAGCTGATGCCTGGGCGGAGGACCCCTCTCCCAGGCGGGAATTCATTTCGATCTTAAAGTATTCATTATTGCTATTATTTTGCTGGTTACTTTTGTTGTTCTTTCATTTGTGCCAGTGCAGCGTGGAAAGGAACGGATGTGTGTTTCCTTTCATGTGATGGCTTTGATCCTGATGCGAATTCCCTTGGCCGTTTATGTTGGCTATTACAATTCTAACATGTCTGCAACGCTCCCCTGTTTGTAACACTGATGATGTTGTCGGAGTGGAATTGAAAATTCTACAGTTACAGTTGATGGTTGGGTGATTTCATAGCCTTTCTATTTTTTTGAAGAGAAGCCATTTGTTGTTGTTGAACAAAACAGAATGGGAATAACGATTTCTTTTTGGCGTTTTTCCAAGGGAATGAGTTGAGTTTCGTTGAATAGAAAAACGCAAGAGTGACTGACGAAGACAAAACGGTACGTTACTAGTGGGAAGGATATTTGTTGGAAAAAATATAATTTAACGGTGAAGGCAACTAGACAAGACGAGAGGGATTGAATTGTTTCAATGGTGGAGTGGTAATGAGGAGTGGGATCTGGTTGCACTTAGTAGTGATTTAGTTTGCTTTTTTTTTGCTTTGATAAGCGTGCAATTATCTTTAATAATGTTGGCAGACGACAACTTTGACAAATTTTAGTTATTATAAATTTCACGAAACAGAATTCTTATAGTGAAGAATTGTTTTCATTTGGCACCACGGTAGTATGTACCACTAACGTTTACTGTATGAATTTGATGGCAGATTTTATGCAAAAAGTTTTAACTTATTTATAGGGAGGCTTATAGTTCCGACAATAATCGGTTGAAAAGTTACGTGAATACGGCCAAGGTGTTATCAAAAATACGACCTTAAGCTGAATTGCCGCGTCCAGAAACAAGCTAAAGTTTTAACGAGCTAGATCGATTTATGAAGCAAGGGTTTCTTTTAGCGAGTTGCTCGTCAACAGATGGCGCGATTCGGATCGAAGAGTTCTGTCGAAATGCACTTTACTGAATTATACTTACTCAAAGCAAATATCCGACGTTGTGGACAAAATGTTTTAACTTATTTAGATTAACATTATGAGTACAAAATTCATAACTTCTCGTCAATAACCTCACTTTATCTTAGATTCAGCGTTATCAACATCATCATTTCTGTCCTTTAACACTTCTGTCTTATGTCTGCTACAAAAACTGGAGTAAAACGAGTCCTTTGGGGGTCGATGAGCTTTAAGTAGTTGGGTATGATTTGGGTTCCTATTGTTTATCCTTTTATTTTCTCTGGATCTACAAGAACGAGGTACTCTTAGCTGCGACAAATATTAGGGAAATGTATCATGCATCACTACACTAGTCGGCTTAAAATATCAATAGTCAGCCTTAAACTTTTGGGACCTTCGTGTACCTTGAGAGATATTTCCAAATGGCGATTAGCACTTGCATCTTATGTCTTGGACAGTCAAGCTTTTACAAAATGTTCACTTAAAATTGAATTTGAATAGGTAATGCAACACAGTTTGATGCTGGTCCATATGCCTAGATTTTCCCAAACATTCGTTGTGTTAGTTTTAATCATAAGACGAATGGAAGTAACCTACAAAGAATGTACGACTGTGGACAGTAACACCCTCGAATATTAGTCAGGCGTTCGCACGAGATGGCGCGATGAAAAGCAAAACCTGAAAAAAAACGGTAATTTTTATCTTTTCGAAGGTCGAACATAAGATCCTTCGGTCAGTAGAATGTAAGCTGATCTGTCAAATGCTTCTTTGGGCTTTCACATCGTTGTGGCTTACAAGACAAATTGCACCATACTAGAAAACTTATTACGGTTTTCTTTTTTTACACTAAACACATCGCCAATTGCGTTGTCACGAAGTGGGATACCACAGGGCACCGTTGTCTGTCCCATATATTTTTCAAATAATTGAATTCTTCTCTCTTCATGGCTGGTATTCTGCATTCTCTCAGGAAACCTAGTTAACTCTAGAGAGCCCTTTGAAGATCACAACTTAGGATATCTATACCTGGGAAAATGGGAATGGAGGTCAAAACAAATTTTTGGAGTTGATTTAGTCAGTAATGCCATTGATCTGGTTAATATTCATAAGAAGATCATACTTACAAAATTCGACGGAAACCTTGGGCGATCCATTTATAAATTAGGGAGTATTTGTAAGCCTTTATACTTAAGGTTTTTTTTTACTGCACCGCCTCTCGCGAACGTCTGACAAACATCCGAGAGTATAACTGTCATCAAAGAGCTTCTCAATTGGCCGTTTGGACTCGGCATAAAATTGTAGATCCCATCCACTCGTCCCAATAATAAAAACTCACACAAGATGAATAGGTGTGAGAGGCTAGGCCTAGGGTCCCTACGGACCTTTTGCGCCAACTATTTATTTATTTATTTATTTTGTAAGACTTGGGCCCATTTCCTGATACGACTCATAACGATCTTAGATCTGCATAAATACCTTTTTGGATAATTTTTGTATGGTATAAACTGGCACGCAAGATCTTATGTGTAACTTAAATCGCTTTGAGTCAAATCAGCGAATGGCCCTTAATGAAATTTGATCTCGCACGATCTCATTTAGAATAACAACAATCAGTTCTCATTCCAATTTTTTATTCGATTTATCAATTCGTCTGAAGTGACGTAGTTTAACTAAAACTAGATCAGGAATTAATTGACCATTCTTACTTTTTCAAACAGAAAGTTACAGAAATCGATCTTTCGCTGGCTGATGATCTACACCTACATGCCTCGACTTTTTCAGTACGAACACGAATTACGAATTTTCAGAACTCATTTGCAAACCAGAATTTTCTGGTGAACGATCGTTTGACGATTGATACTTTTTTTGAAGCTTGTTCAATGCAGACTTGTTTCTTTGCACTGATCACTCCAATATTTGATCACCCATTTATTTCCAATCATCACATATTACTCTACTGAGGATATTTCAACAATGGCACGATCGGTTGGACTTTGAAAAGTTCTTCCAACAAGATCATTGCCAGATAAGAACGATCTGTCTACTACAGTAAACAGAAATATGTAGGCGATCTTGAGTTCTTCTGTAATTCACCTCAGTTACCTTGGTTGCAATTTGAACCAGAATAAAAATAAGTTTATTATGATTCGGGTTATGATTCTCCACCGCAGATGTTATCAGTCAACAGTGATACGATCAGTTGTTAATTTAATAGCACTTAACTTTTTTTAATACCATTCTAAAAGGTTGTTTAAGCTCTGCATGCCGTGTGATGAAATGCGGTACCTACCTTAAGGTGAAACGTTTAGTTCTTTTCAAAATATCATCGATATAGTGGACGAAAAAGATTCTTTATGTGGACGTTGTTGAACCGACAAATTTCTTTAAAATGCAATGCTATCAATCTGGTTGACAGATGGATGTCCAATGGAGTGATTTCAAAACTTAACTTATCAATAAAATTTGTGCCAAACTAAGCTCAATGAAAATAATTTTTCACAATTTTAAAAGCGTTGTTGCGACGTGAGTCGTTTTATGGTGCCAATGAATACGTGTTATCTTGAAGAGTACGAGTAACGCTGACTTACATTTGAGCAGTTTATCTTTAAAAAATTAGAGCAGCCTAGAAAAAACCGTTTTATCTTAAGGCTGTTTCGATCGTTTTCAGTAGAAGAATTGTAGATCGAATCCTATCCTCCTAATTAAGGTTGTTTGGATCGTTTTCAGTAAAAAAATTTTAGATCGAATCCATCCTCCTAATTAAGGTACGTCATTTATAGGCCTACTCTCAGGCGAACAACTTTGAAAATAATTTTGTTTGTTTCCACCTGCAATGCCATCGTCTATTACATAATTGTGTTTTGAGAACCGTCGCCACGGCCATAAACTCGCTTCTAACAATTTAATTAATTATTTCCTCAACAATACATTATGCTACCTTCTATCTAATACATCATGCAATTTGGTTTGAAACCCATTAGTTCCAGGCGGTGTCTAAAAATGAAACATTTTTGATATTGATCTAGCCCATCTCCTCCACGATGACATCAGTAGTTATTTCATTAATGGTAACATAATCACACAAAAAGCACCGACCTAAGTAAGCTTTTGCAATAAAAGGATACCTACATTCAAAGGGGACACAAAGGGAAAAAAAATATAAACGGGATATAGGTAGGTACTACAACATTTTAATTCAATTACTGAGCACCATTTTACTTACTAGGTCATCCGCATTCCATTCAGTTGCCATTCACCCATATCGCCCACATTGCATTCAAATTAGGACTAAAAATGGGCGAAGCCAAAGGACGAAAAATTGAAAATATAATAAAAAAGAAAGAAACGAAGAAAGGAGAAGAGTGGAGGGGGTAATGTCGCTTCGCCTCATTTCCGTATTCCGTGTGTTTGCAGTGTTATTAATGCGCTCTTCAGCATCAATGCAGCAAACTATCTGATAAAATAAACGTTATGCTCGATAGGGTTCGAGAGTTTATTTTATTTGTGTATGAAAACTCTAATAGGGGCGCGTATTGCTTTCGTTAGAGCAATAGATACGTTCAATAAATTCCTCGCGTCAAAAATGATCCTAATTTTTAGGTTATACGAGAAATGATGTACTCACCATTTTGCATCTGATTTGACAAAGAGGATGATTCGGTTTTCTTTTGGCGAAAATTTGAATGCTGTGCATGACCTGAGTATTTTTTTTTAAACGACAAGTCTATGAGCAAGTACTTGCGACCCACTCAGTGACTTTATTTTTGTTTCCTCCAGCTCCGATGACATTTCTTTTGTGTTATAGTCCAGACGAGACAGAGATTCTCTTGTTTTCCAGTATTTTTTCCTCTCTGGCAATGTTTCAATTAAATAAGACAGATTTATTACAGAGAGGAGAGCGAAAGGAGTAGAACAATAAATGCTCGAAAGTTTGTACAACAATTTGGAAACATTCCGATGCGGTGGTTCCACAACCGACGAAAATGGACACACACTGTTGTCAGGAAAGAGTTATGTGTAGGACATTTCTTGAATTCGAAATCAAAGATTCGATTTTGGAAACATGTAAGTGGGTAGTAGAATTTTCAGGTGAATTATGATGCAAGTTGGGCAAGAGAAGGTCAAACTTTGGAAAATTGCTTGAAAGTCAACAACGATGTCGATGTATTTGGTGCATGGAAGTACTCAGTTTAGTTGTACAATCAGGTAGGTGGTTCTAGTACTGGACAATTTTTGTCTGTGTATAGTAGAAGAAAGGATATGCAGTATTTATGGATGTACAGAAAGGGATATGCAGTCTAACACGGATAATGTCATGTCGCCTTATAGCACAATATTATATTTAATATCGCAGTAATGCGAACCCAGTTTTCTTCCTTTTTTTGTTTTGTCACAATCCGTTTAGAGTCACAATATTTTTTTGCACAAAATATCATAATTGGTCGATTTGCGACAAAATCCACTGAAGAAAAGTCTTGAGCATGTCCCAACTAATTTCTTGTGGTGAATCAACACTGAAAATTCTTTGCGAACAGAACCACAACAACAGCAAGTTCTTCACTTCGTCAACCATATTATTTTTCAACTGTCACAGTGACCTGTTCCGGTCTCTTCCCTTTCTGACAGCGCCGGCGAAAAGAGACTTTGCACTCGCACACGTGTTATAAAAGTATAATTCTAAAGTTCAACGGATAGAATAATCTTTAGTTTATAATATTTCTTCTTCTTTTCATTACATTCTAATAGATCCAAACATGTAATTTTAATAAATCACAAACAATTTCATTATCGTCAGCTTTTATTACATTTGTGAAAAATGAATTGTAAAGGGTTTTTCAACAGGGACGCTACAAAAGTAGAGCGACAGGGACAGCAAACGACGCCGAATTTCTTGCCGCTCTTTTGACATTTCTCTTCAGTAAGGTTTTCCATTTCATGATGGAAAGATATACGAGCCAACAACGAGTCGAAATTATTAAAATTTACTACCGAAATTCGGAGTCAGTGGCCTCAACGTTAAGAGCGCTACGTCCAATTTATGGTCGTCATAATCGTCCTAGCAGATCAACAATTGAGCGTCTAGTGGAAAAAATTGAATCCACAGGCACAGTACAAAATGTTCCCGTGCCAGTGAGACTAAGAGTCCCCGTAGTGTCGAGAATATTGCTGCCGCTGAGGCTTCAGTTGAAGAAAGCCCAAATGTGTCTCTCACACGTCGTTCTCAAGCGTTGGGCATCTCTGTGTCGTCGTTGTGGCGAATTTTGCGAAATGATCTTGGCCTGCATCCTTGCAAGATTAAATTGACGCAAGAACTGAAGCCGCTTGACCACCAGAAGCGTCGTATGTTCGTGAATTGGGCTGAGCAACAACTTGAAAATGATTCGGATTTTCATCGAAAAATCATCTACAGCGATGAGGCTCATTTCTGGCTGAATGGCTTCGTCAATAAACAAAATATGCGGTATTGGTCAGGCAGCAATCCACACGTACTCCATGAGTCATCATTGCATCCCGAAAAAATGACGGTTTGGTGTGGTTTATAGGCCGGCGGCGTCATTGGGCCGTACTTCTTCCGTGATGATCAAGACCGGCACGTTACTGTGAACGGGAATCGCTACCATTCAATGATAACCGAATATTTTTGGCCCCAATTGGATGAGGACATGTGGTTCCAACAGGACGGCGCCACAAGCCACACAGCGAATGTCACAATCAATTTATTGGAAACCAAGTTTGGAGAACGTGTTACCTCAAGAAATGGTCCAGTCACTTGGCCGCCTCGGTCGTGCAATTTGACGCCGTTAGACTATTTCCTGTGTGGCTACGTCAAGTCTATGGTCTATGCCAACAAGCCAGCGACGATTGATGAACTTGGTACGAGTATCGAACGTGAAATTGCAGCAGTATCGGCCGATTTATGCTTAAAAACCGTCGAAAATTGGGTTCAGCGTCTGGACTTCTGCAAGCGTGCCCGTGGTGGCCATGAAATCGAGTTCCATACATAATGGTATCGAACGTACTTTCACAGGAATAAAGAATTTCATTGATATCCAAAACCGTTTTTGTTTTATTTAAAAAAAACTTTTGTAGCGCTCTTATTGAAAAACCCTTTATTTAGGTATCAAACTCGTATTTTTGGCACTTTGTTGCTACTTTTGGAGGTATATCGTTTCGACGTTAATCGTCTGAAAAATTACAGAATGTGTGACCTGATCTTTCTACTCACTTGATTCAGTTCAAATAGACACTCACCTGTAAAGAAATAAAAAACAAAACCATTAGTAAATGGATTAACATACAAATTAGATTTTGGAAACAATAACATCCCTGTTCCTCCCAACAGCCAACAATATACAGCGGCTACTGTCAAAAGACGTGCATTGATTTCAAACTGATTGATTAGTGATGCCAGCGGGCAGCAGACATGCCCTCGTGGACTTTTCTAACCAAATTGCATAAAAATCTCATATTCAATGAGAAAAATGCGTTCAATCCAAAAAAGTTGACACATTTGTAAGCCAAATGGTTCCACATGAAGAAACGTAAAAGTCTCTGTATAACCTCCTGTATGGAGTGCATGTGTGCCAGTGCTTACAAATAGTGTTACGTTATGTTTCAGGCTAGATAATGAGTACGAAAAATAACAGAAATATAGACAATTTTAGACCAAAATTCGAAATCTTCTCGATAAAAACCCAACGATAAACATTGATCCGACAATTTTGTAGCCGGTGAACGCGAATAAGCTTGCAAATTCCCTACAAGGACTTAAAAAGTGTCTTGTTGGTAGTTCTTCTATTTTCTAGAGACGGACGTCTGAACCACGTCCTCATTTTGCTGTGAGAAGCGAAATATTTCTAATGCTTACACAATAAATTAAAATAATGTAAACAGGGATAATTGTTAAAATATTCACAACTTATTGTGACAGTTCAACAAGTAAGCTTCTTGACGAAACACAAATTAATTATAATAAATTTCATACAAACAAATCTATATTATATATATAAAAATTGAGCCTCAAAATTGTGTTCGATTGTCGCCGATTCACACTTTAAGGCATTTACCGATTTTAACCAAACTTTTACACATCTTTGGTATTGGTCTTTATATGGGTTTTGTGAAGTTTTGTTGCAAAACGTATGTGTGTGTTATACGTGCGTAAAAAACACATGAATTTCAGTAAATTTTTGATTTTTTTGACACATTATAGTACATATATATAAAAATCAATTGCTGTGCGTTAGTCGGGTAAAAACTGAAGACGGATTTGAATGATTTTTTTGTTGTTTTGTTTGGCTTGAATCAGGGATGGTTTAAAAAAAATTGTAATTTCAAAAATTCTCAACAGGTGGCGCTGTAGGCATATTTCGTTTTTCATCTATCTCCTTCAATAAATATATATCAAAATGAGTCGCATTGTGTTTGAATTGATGTTCTCTTAATGCGTGAACCGATTTTGTTTCTGGAAATTTCAAATGAAAGGTGACGTCAACACCAAGGTTTGTATGGATATACGATCTTTGTTTGTTTATTGGTTATACGAGTTATAGGCATTTTAGTGAACATTCCGACCTCCGAAATCCCTCAATCGATTTAAATGAAATTTTGTGGATTATATGGTTGGTTGCAGCTTAGAGGGTAGGTGGCGCTGCTGTCAATCTCCGAATCCACTCAACTAATTTCAATGAAATTTTTTGGATGGCTATGTTTGGATCCCGCTGGAAAGATAGGATAGCTTTGGACCCGATAGGTTGCTGCTGTCGATGTCTCACTGCTTTGGGGTGGTTGGCGCAAATCGCAAGCATTAAAGAATATGTTATGTGACATGCCTATGTCTGCATATGCCGTGCGGCACATTTCGCTTGGTAGAAAGAAGTGGAGATATAATGTGTTCATTATATGTATACTATCCAGCATACTAACCACTGAGCCACCGTGTCAACAAGTCGCAGTTACTGATATTTGATGTTTTGTAGCACCTATCTGACCAGACCAACTCAATTCATTCAGTAGCACGGAAAAACCATCATGAAGCCGACCCGAAGGAAATCTATGAAGTCCTTTCTATGCATTAAACTTTATTTAATTATAAGGGAGTTTCATTCGTTCGATAGAGAGGTTCCACTTTATCAAAAAATGTTTAGTGCTAGTAGTTTATAATATAATTGAAACACAATTGGCAACTCATAGTAATAGATTCCATACTTTGTGGAGAGTTTTTTAACAGCTGTCAAACAAATGTAAATAGAAAATATTATTTAATATATATACAGGTATATATCGTTTCTTGGAACAGTTTTTTTTTATATAACTATTCGAATAAATATTATAAAATTTTAAACAGTAGAAGTTTATAAAATTTAGATTTTTCCAATAAACAACGACACGGCTTACGCTTTTGCTACATGAACCTTTAAAGCTTATAACTTTTTGTGTCGTGAAAATATTAACTTGTATTTTTCAACACGTATTCGGTTTTTGTATTATTAGTACATGACAAACTAATTTTCTATAATAAAAAACAAGCAATAATTCGTTTTCGATTTTCAAACGCCTAATTATAAATGTTGTCAAAAATGTCTTCAAATATTCAAGTGCAGTCTTCAAATTTGAGATCTCTTATTAAGCACAATACATATTGCGAATCGTTCCATTTCATATCACAGAGCATTCGATATCGTTTCGTTTTGTAAAGTCGGCAACTGTTGACGACTTATGGGTATAGATCAGAAATTAAACTTGACCGAAAAGAGAAAAGTCTAAGGGTGTCAAGTGTCAAATCGGTGCAGAGTACGATAACTTAGGAGAGCCAAAAAATGGTATCACTTTTTGTAGAGAGTGGTTTAACACAAATAAATACAAAAAATACTTAAAATGAAACAAAAAAATATTAAAGAACAATGGCAACACTTACAACAAACTACTGTAGCATTTTTAAAAGCTAGGAATCTGTTATCTAATAATATTTTTTAATCCATTTACATCTGTTAATAGTTTTTGAAAAATATACTTTCAAATTTGAAACTAAGCAAAAAAAAATGTTTTAGGATGATTTTTTTCAATATTGTGACACTAAATTTGTTTCTAGTATTTACTGCCCCTAATAATTCTTAATCGAACGCTGAAAGCCAGATTGATTTATGTCTTTATTACTTTTAAATATGTTGCCGCGCTTAGAGTATGTTCAGATTCGCCCTTCGGCGAATGTTGTCCGTCTTTAATTTTACTTACTTATGGTCACGCTTACAGTCCGGGGTGGACCACGGCTTTAACCAGAGACGAAATATCGCCTGACGATCATTTTTCGCTACAAAAACTCGATTGTCAAAGCAAATAGGACAGTCATTCATATTTGAAAAAAATTAATCGTGATGTCCAAATTTCTGTTTGTTCTGGACAAAAAGTTGGACCTCTGAGGATGATTTTTTTTTTTCTACCAAATTTGGTAACGGTTTTTTACTGCTCCCAAGCTAAATCGGTTCATGAACGACTTGAATTTTGTACCGAAACATGTCCAAATCTTTTCTAAAAATTCAACAAGTTGAAGAGTAAAACAGTTCAAGCTCTTCTGATCGATCAGCAATTTAAACAATTTCTTTAAATTTCTTTGTAATTTGCTGAATGGTGAGCTCGGAAGAACACCTCGTAACAACTAAAATCAATAGCTTTATAACTAAAGAAAAATTTTGCGAAAACAGCTCCAATTCTGATAAAAAATTTTACGATTTTGATAAAAAAAAAAATGAAAACTATGACAAGACACAATGAGAGCAGAATGAGAGTAAAATATTTTCAATTATGACCCCAATCTGCTGCCAAAATTCAATGAAAGCTACTGAATACCCCTTTACAACCACAGCCTATCCAAAATTTCGTCTCCATCGAGAGTACGTAGTCAATTAAAAATCATTTGGGAACAGACAAAAAATTCGCACAATTAAACTCATTTTTCAATTAAGATAAGCGGCCATTTTGTGCTTACATGCGTGGAATGATGACTAAGCTATTCTATAACACAATTGAAATGGTTATAGCAATCTATTCTAGATAAAGGTGTCTCTCTGCGGAAAACAAGATAAAAACGTTCGTCTTTAGTCAGGAAAAATTGTCAAACTTACAAATTTATCGAAAAAAGAACCTACACGCGTATTGCGATAGTGAGTCAAAAATAAAGTTATTTCAAAAACGTTGTAAAAACATTTAAGAAAGTCAGTTTACCCATCAATCAATTGGCAGTCAACTCCGATAGTTCACTGTCAAGAATTATGTGGCGCAAACGCCTTACTGATCAAACCTTTCAAAATGTGTACTCACTGACAAACGCGACACTGTGCTCCTAACTCAATAATCAGCTTACTTGCACGCTAACGACATTATAGAGGCAACTTGCATTGTAATCCGACAACGCGTCGCATGTATGCAATCGCATTTTCAATTTGAATATTCTCATATTCAAGTCGTTTAATTATCCATGCACAATGCAGTGTGTAATATGAGTATTTGTATAAAAATGTGCATCCCTCTGTGCGAGTGTGTGCGTGCATGTTAGCGTCACAACTCATTTGTAGAACATAAGATCCTTCCGCTGTGTTAGCTGCCACCCCGACCCAGAGGGTTTATTTAAAAATTCCTTCACGTGCACAAGGATACTGAAATTCCATTGCAGTTCGATGCGCACATTTTCCGCTTTTCGTTTTTTTTATTGTAATAGCAGTTTCCTTTTTTTTTTGCTGTTCGTCCTTTTGTCTTCCATGCTATACAAAACAAAAGTTCTTCGAACTAGAACTGCGAAACAATGAACTCTTTCCCAGTGAGAGCTCCGTACACTCATCCTTCTGTATCTGAACCGACCGTATCACTCCAACAGCAGATTCATGGCGAATCCATCATCGGCGTGTGTGTATGTGTGTGTTACTGTGTGAGCCATAGTCTTAGTTAACTTTGAAAAGTTCATCTAATAAATTGCGAGAAATTGCAAAAGTTTACGCGCCATGAGTAGAAGCTGTATAAAACTTGTGCGACATATGAGCAAGAGGGTGGCTATGGCCAACAACTATATTAAGCTGAAGCACTTAATGTGTCCATTACCGCTGAACGCAAATTGAGCAGGCGAACAAGCAAATAACTAAACCGAAACATTGTACCTACTATTGTTGATTAATTTTCACTTGAGGCAGCTGGCTTAAGTGAGTTTCATGTAATCAAAGTCAATTTAAATTGAATTCCGACTCTGGCACCATCGAGCAGAGACATCATGCAACATGGGGAAGTTAATTAAGTCGTCTTAGAAGACACTGACACCAACACTTGTAGAGGACTTGCGTTTAATTGATGATATGACAAAGACGATGCGTTAATCGGTCTTTTTCGCACTTGTTAATAAGCTTATGCGATAGCCAATCTGGCGTCAAAATTATTTATAAGCAACGCGAACAGGTTTTCCATTCATTTGGGTGAACGTGCGTAGCACAATTGACTAATGGCATCGTGATTATGCTAACGAGTCACGAGTCTCTTCAGAGCTGAGAAGCAATAACTGAATGTAATCACAACTTTTAGGCTCGGAAGCAATGTCTCACAGCGGGAAGGTGACATTTAAATGGCCATGTTGCATGCGAATTTTGGGCGAAAATGTCAACTGATGTGTATGACAACACAGGACAAAAAAACCCAGTTCAATTGTCCTGCTTAAATCGGTGTTTTCTGTTTACACAAATGCTGGGGTCAAGTCAGGCATTGACCATGATAGAGACGGTTGGCCGAATTGTTGCATCCTTAAGCGGGCTATTTGTTTACAGATTGCAATAGATTTTGAATACGCCACAAAAAAGGTATTCCGTCAACGATGAGCCTCTTCGCCTCAGAACTGTCCTCAGGAAGTCAGCGAAGAAAGTGCTCTTCGACGAACCGCTTGAAGATCCATACTATGAGTCGTGCGTAGGTTTCACGCGGCAAAACTATCGTTCGATACTTGTGGCCTTTGGGTTTTCTCGCGATTTTAAGACTTAAGAAACTTTTCGTTGTGCAGCTTTAAGGATCCCACATCTTAAAATCCAAGTTGGAACGTACCAGGTAAAAACATCCCGCACAAAATTTCATTTCATTTATTTCATTTATTTATTTATTTATCTATCGAGTTACCTCTTACAGATTGCTTAGCTTAACCTATATAACATTTTGAATTACTAATAATTTAAATACATTTCAAGACTTATATCTTAATTAAATTTTAGTTCATTCAATGATCTCATACATCTTGAAAATGTTTCATTTGAACCATTTGTTCACTATAAGCCTGGACCACCATCGTGTTATAGCGAATGTCCAACCGCCTATCGTGGGGAAAATCATCGTTGCAAGGATGCATTGTGTCGCAATAGCTCTCTAAAAGTTTTTTTTTTTTTACAGCAGCCATATCAATGCAAAAGAACAATGACTGAACTGTTAAAAGTGAGTTTTTCTCTTTGGACGTCCCTAGATTGCTGCTTAATGTACACAGGCAAAAGCTGAAAAGCGACAGCCTGCGGAACGGCATTGCAGAAAGGAATTAAAGCCGCTTGTCAACTCTACGAACTACATTATTTCAAATAAAGAAGAAAGTAAGCAAGGATATGCAGCGATGGCTGCTGGCGGAATTTCTAAAAAAATAACAATAATGTCTGACTAACCAAACAGAATCTTGACGAACTATTGACGGGAACACTAATTGACGAGCAGATAGTGCTTAAAGTCTGCTGGTATATAGAAATAAAAAATGTCTCTGGTGTCACTTTAGATTTAGACAAAGGAAAGCATTGAAAAGTGTGATTGTTTTTTACGTCTTTCTTAACAGCACATAATTCCATTCTTTGCAAGTGGAGATGATACCGATCTTCCAACACAACATCTAATAAAAACCCAAAGAATATAATTGTCATAAAAAAGATGATAAATTTAGCGAATATAAAAACTGATCAACCCAAACAGTCAAACAACATTAAGTGCATTCCATAAGACCTCCCTCTTTGCAGGCGTGAAGTGACTTCTACCATAAATGTTATTATTAAACTCAATATCATCCGACAATGTGGGCGTTGGGTTGAACAAACAGACAACACTTCATTTAGTATCATTAATATGAAGTACAACTGTGAAGTAGGTCTCTTAAATGATTCTATTTGCAAATATCTCCATTAAGTTAACTTTAACCTTCATCTGAACCAGCAAGTGCCTGGTTTGCATTAATTCAACCTTTTCGCCAACAACAACCAAGTGCACTGCAGTACGGTTATTATTAAAATTCAATATCGTGTGTACAAGAAAAAATCGGCGTATCTACAACAGTCACTAATTAGTTCCAAAAAATATTGTTATCCTTTTTTCGTTTTATCTAATGTACCTGCCTCTGGAGCAATGCGACCGATAACGTGCACAAATTACACACAATATGCCATATTAATGCCAAACAAAAAAAACAACACAAACACACACTCCAGCGATTACAAAATCGAAAGCGTTTAGCCTAGCACTGTCATTATCATAATAATTGCGTATGGCTGTCGTACCATATGTAAACTCTTACACACAGACGGTTGCTTCCACGATATATGATTATAACTTAATCGTTTATTCGTTTATCTGAAGTGTTAATAACATTAGTTCATCGATTAAGTTGTTATTTTGATTTTTACGATCGATGAGTTGCAAAATAACGACAAAAATGGAAAAAAAATATCTAAATAGAAACATGAAAAAAAAATGTTACGTATACGTCCGAGTGAACGACTGGGTGTTGTAGGTTTACGTCATTTGGAGCCTATTGCAAGGAGTCAAGCGGGAGTTGATATTTTGTAGGTGGAAGGTACTACCTGTGCCTTTAACCCACCGGCCGACTGTGCCTATGCTCAATTATTGTGTATTGTTCCATATCATTTTTGTATGCATACAATTCGAAACATAACTCATTCATCGTTTCCTTCACTTGTTTTCAATGTCTTTCCTGCAAAATTAAAAGCCTCCTTTCGTCTCCAATTTTTGCGGGTTTCATTCGCAAAACAGACTACGCAAAAAAGAGAGCTACAATAGGAAATAATCGTTTTAAGCAGGGAATATGTTTTTTTAATGAAAAAAAAAATATAAACTGGGTCAGTGGGGCTCGAGTTATAGATCGGACAAATAGACAGGGAGAACAGTTGTTTTTAATAGCATGTAATAGTCAATTGGTAAAACTATCAGTGGACAGAATTGCTTAACAATTGCCACGACTTTTAGAAACACAGATTTATTTGACGCATGTTGTCTAGGATATTCTGAATTACCTTGAGTCAGGGTAGACTTTCCTATTTCTTTTCTAAATTCCACTAGAAACAGCCAAGGTTATAGTATGCAGTGGTGCGGTACCTCGTTTTGGCTTTTTAATCACAGTAAAACGTCACCGTCGACGCAAATATCATTTCTGATTCGATTGAAACGCAGATACCACTCCCAAGCAGTGTTGCCATTCTGCTCCGATCCGGTCAAACCGATTTTTAACCAAAACAAATAAATTCTTTTACCGGAAAAACATATTTTCACCTGAAAAATAATATTGATCTATGACTAGACATAAATTTGAATGATGCTTGACCATACTTAACAAACACACTCACAATTTCATACAGAAACCAATATTTTGTGAATAATCCTAGATTACAGCGGCTCCTCGAGACAGTCTCATTTGAATGCTTACACCAACTGTGACTGGGTGGGTGCATTCAAACAAGACCGAAGTGAAGCCGATTCAGCATATTTTGCAATTTCGGTGTTGATTTTGCCAATTTCAAACGCCGAAGTGGAGTGGAAAGCTCGTTTTTCTGAAAAACTGTATATCCCTTCTATTCGTCCCAAAAACAAAAAAAAAACTCACACAAGTCGTGAGAATCTAGGCCTAGGGTCCCTACGGACCTGTTGCGTTAATTATTTATTTATTTTTTTTTTTACATTCAATTTTTGACCGGACTTCTGGTCAAAAATTCCTATTTTGACCGGATTTTCTGACCGAATTAGAAAATAATAAAAATCGGTCATTCGGTCAGATTTGACCGGGATCATTTTTTTTTGTAGTGGCAACACTGCTCCCAAGTAACCACAATAAGGTGATCTCGAAAGTTTAGAAAGATACGTGCCAATGTGAAGGAAGTGAAGGACACTAGGTTATCCCAAGAGCTGTAACACTACAGTTTTTGTGTTACCTATTATGGAAATTGAATTAGTGCTAGTGTTACAGCATTGGCAACACAGTTTCTTTTGTTGTTCCTAATTTTGTTGTATTCTATCGAATTATTCAGTTAATAAAACCCATTTGAACTGCATGTGGTCCGAGATTTACTCACTTTTTTCAAACTAAGCGAATAAGAGTGACAATCGAAGTTTTTGTCATAGTTGCCCCGCCTATGCAAATGGACCGTCCATACTATTCTCCTCCCATCGACTCTTGACAGGTGCAATTCCAATACGCGTTGAACTTAGAGGATGCCTGCCTCGTGTCATGAATCTTCTTAGAATCCGAGTTGTGAATACATTTTGAACATTTATAGTCAGCATCAGATAGCTTGGGCGCAGTGGGTTAGTGTTTTGGACTACTAAGCAGGTTCGATTCCGGAAAAAATACAAAATTCAACTTGAAATTTTGTTCCCACTGCGACACCTCTCGTGGACGTCTGACAAGAATCCCAGCGTATAACTGTGGTGGAAGAGCTTCTCAATGAACCGGCATAAAATTTAAGATCCCTTCCATTCGTCGCAAAGATTAAAAACTCACACAAAACGAATGGTTGTGAAACGTTACGACTAGGGTCCTTACGGACCTGTTGCGCTAACTATTTATTTATTTATTTATCAACCAGCTTAGAGGCTGACGGTTAAAGCTATCGAATCGAAGTTCGCGAGGCACTACTTACTTACTCAGGTGGCTGTAGAGTCTTGGGTGAATCTAGGTGTCAACAAATACGCCTCACCTGTTAGCGGAGTTTGACTAGCTACCCCTTTAGCTATTTTGGCATATGGTACTAACGAATTTCTTATGTTTCGCCAGTAGGACCAGCCACATTCGACTTGAATGATGTTTTTTAGGCGGACGTTTTATTTTTACGACGGTCAGCCAAAGTCCAGAGTTGATGCTCTTATGTAGACGTTTACTTAATCCTTGGATTTTTACTCTGTGTTTCATTTTGAGGCAAGCCTATAAAAAAAGGAAGTCCAAAAACCTTTTCCTTCGTCGCTAAGCTTACCAAGGACATGAACTGTTTGGGCACATCTGCGCTGTTTTTTCTTGGCTACGAACTGAATTCTTTGCTGTAGGCATTTTCCACCCGATCTATCCGTAAGGACTAGTCTTGTTTATGAACGCATTCATCTCAAGAATCGATTATGGTTCTGTTGTTTAGAAAGCAATTGTAGTCAACTTTCCTAGGTATGGTTGTCGACTGGCTAACCCACAACCATCTGTAATCATTCCGCCCTGTTTCAAAGGGGCACCTTTCCAAGATAACCACCTTTACAACATGATGGACTACATTGCATAGAGTCCAACCCGTTCTCGCCTTTTAATTGCTATCTCCACCAGGGACAGCCGAATCGCATGTAAATACCAAAACAATAAATACAAATAAATTCAACGTGAAAAGGATTTATGATTCGAGTAGGACCAGCCAGTGCTTATATCTATATATGGTTTCCTTGCGAATAATAATTTTCTTTGTCCATGTCGCCACATTACACCAACCACACAGCAAATCTTGCGCCCACACCACACGACTGCGACCAAGACGACCCTTTGGCTTCCTTTGCTCAAAGGCTATCCATTCCAATGACTAATGGTTGGAAAATGCTAAGCGGATACTTCCACACTAAATTTGAAAAGTCTCCACCCTAACGGGTGGTTCGCCAGCGATAAGATATTATAACACATTCCATATTCCGTATGCAAAAAGGGAGCATTTTGATTTGCATAAACTGCTGGCACGCCAAGCATGGGCAAATTCTGTTCAAGCCGAGTTATCTTGTACTTAAAAACGAAAAACAAATCAGACCCCAATTTAAAAGTCAAAAAACCTTGAAAGCGGCTTTAGATTTGTTTGCTGCCTGGTTTGAACGCTCGGGCGTATGCGTAATCTTTTAGGGGTATTTGTTACTTTTTTTCTAATTTCCTTATCGTTGAACACTCAAAGCAGAAATCGATGGGTGGTTGTCGATTGCTTTGATTGCGCTTGCCATGTCGCGTGTAGCTTAAGGTTTAAGGGTGCGTTAGTGCTTGGGGATTATCGCCTTTGAAGTCGGTTAGTGAACTTAATTACTGAACACGAACAGCTTATCTACATTGCAGATTCAATCTGCAAACTTTTAAGTCGTTGCAGCTATTAAAGCTAAAAGGTTAATTGCTGCTGGTGTCTACCCTCATTCAAATATTTAACCATTCACACTCAATCCATAGCCATCAGACAGAAATATTAAAATGAAAATAAATACAAATCGACTGGCAGTCGCAGATATGTATATGTATACAAATGGTGCACAGCGGCAAGGATATAGCATCCTCAGCCAGTTTGCCATTAAAAATTAAATCGACAGTTGATGCAAAATGCAGAAGGGCAACCATTACCAACCGTCGTCCTGTTGCTCTCTCCCGATCCCCATAGTGGTGGGGTTTTGTTTCATTTTCTATTTATTCTGGTCCGTGTTCCATCTCGTGAAAGAAAATCATTCTGACATCCTTTATATCGTTGCCAAGAATTTGAAAAAGTAATGTCGAGTGAGAGGCCGCTGCTAAACTACAAATGAGATTATGCAGTATTTCCTTTGTCTTTTCCTTGGGGAGGCCACGGAGCAATGCAATTCAACGAATGTGAAATGAATATTTTAAGAGAAATAATTAAAATTTCCCTCTCACATTAAATGGAATTGCCCAATAAGGAGCACAAATTGCTGTTATGCGGATTTTCCTTGAAGTTGCATTTTGGCACGAGCAAACCCAACGAAACTTGACGAAACTGAAAAATCAGAGGGTTTCGAAATTTAATTGGAAGCCGGAAGGAAAGAGTAAGTAAGTGGATTTTAATGCCGCTTTCAAGGATTATAATTTTTGAAATTGGCGTTTGATGTGTGGACGACAAGGAATGGAGATGTCATCGGAATCTTGTAATCAAATTTAATGAATTAACCTGCAAAACCGTTCGTACATTGATAGTTCCAACTGTTTAAAAGCTGTCATTGACCTTAGCCTGTAAAGAGATGACAATTTGTTATGCCCTCCAATTCTGCAACCCAAAGGACGACTTATGCCGGAAACAACAATTTATATATCCAATGGGGCATCCCTACGTTCGAAAATGTGACGTGTGCTTACAAGGACCGATATGAGGTGAAAATTGTACGCACCCCTGCAACACTAAGAATTCAAATGAAACACCAGCTAAGAAGTCATTTGGGTCTTAACTGAGGGTAAGGGAACGTCCAACCAAATTGATCGCATTCCGATCTCCTAAAGACTTCATATTACCTCGGACCATTGCTCCTTTTGAGGCAAGATGCTTATCGGGTATTCAAGACATAATAGAGTAAACGAATGAATGAAAGTTAGTGTAGAACGCCTGCAATCACAATATATCGCCAGGTCCTTTGCAGAATATTCACTCGTTAAACCCGAACATAAAACTAGTTTTTTAAACTTGACAGCGTTTTGGATTTAAACGCAATCCGCAGACCGGTTTAAGTATATACTTTAACTCGGGTTAAAACTTAATTTCATAATATTGACATTTCTTCACTCGCAAGAAATAAGAAAAGGGCGACGAAATTAATGTTGATGTCTTCGTCGTCAGAAGACGAATTTGTCGAAGAGCTGATGAAACAGCAGCTGATGGTAAATCAACGTCATCTTTGTCGTCGAACATATCGAATGTACAACCGGGCTTGCGTCGACGATTACGATGTGGTATATTTTCGGAAATATTTCGTGCTGAAAAAAAGAGTCATTTTGGGGGCTACATTCGATGATTCGATAAAAATTTCGGCATAATTAATGCAACTGGGCCCAAAACAAATGAAATCAATTTCCAAGTGACAAACAACAAAACAAAAAGTCATTATTTGTGAAATTTGACCTAACGTGGGTTTAAAAAAGATTAAAAAACAGTTTAAAGTGTTTTAAATGCGCATTTAAATCCATTTTTAATCCAGCGGGTTTAATGCGAATTTTCAGTGAATAATATGAACATAGGTTTAAATTATCGGCTTTAAAAATTCCGGATTAATGATCGGGTGTAAAATTAACTTAAACCTGAGTTACAGCCGGAGCGAATAATATGGCCGTAACAAAACCTTCCGAAAAGTCACCGACTTTTCCCCGACTATCAATAGGACTGTCAGCAAGTAGTGTTAGTAGGTCTTGGGAAATTTACATTTCCGTGGGAAATTTTGATCTGTAAAAAAGGCCGCGATCCATTGCCCGCTAGACGACTAGCATGAAATATCCCAGATGAAGGAATGTCCGCGCTACAACCCTAGCGCCAGCGGCAAATTGAAATTTGACAATTATTTCGACACTATAACTAAAGAAATGATACAATGTATTATAAAAACAATATCCGAATGCGTATTTTACTCGATTTATTAACAATTTTCTCACAATTACACTTGCTCGGCTTCGTATTTATTTTAATTTTGTAAATATTGTTTAGCAAACTTTAATTAGAAGTAATAAAAAATTAAATAACGAAAAAACAACAAACAGCCTGCAAACACGATTAATAAATTAATTATAAAGTGTAGCAGACACTACAATAAACGATTATTTTAACCCTTATTCCATTTCAACAGTAAACGTTTAAACGATTTCCTGTGAGGGGTTTTTTTTTTTTTTTGTTTATTCTCTCAATGCAGCGGTAGTTTTGCGCTAGATTGAGAAATTTCCCTGAAAGGGATATTTCACAAAAAGTGCTAGACGTCTAGTGCAAATGGTAAAATGTAAATTTTTTTATATGGAGTTTGACATGCCGCTAGCGGGCAGTGGAACGCGGCCAATCATTCCGTGGCGGAAAAAGCCTGAAGTGATGTCTTGAATGTTGCATCGGTTTTACTTTTATTTAAGAAAAGCATATGTACAATGGTTCGTATGATTTTTGAATACTTGTTGTTAGGTGTACATTTTTTTGGATGTGTAAAAGTGAAAGGGGGAGAACTCCTGGTTAAAAATTATGGCTTCAAAAGATGGCTATCTCAATTGGCAGCTGTTTAGGAAAGTATTTCTTGCTTTTTATTAAAAAATAGTAGAGTTGCAAGTATTAGTGAGGGACTTTCAACAAGATGACGAGGAAAAGGCCCACGCAATGGCATATCAACACTGATGTCGTTTTCCATTGGTTTCACTCGGGGATCAACTCATTCTGTCATCCAATGGAACAACAACAGTGCTTCCGATTGTATTGGTGAAATGCCAAAAAATAATCTACGGCGGCTGTCAGTTGACTTGTATAAAATACATAAATTACACTTGTGTGAGTGCTTGAGTGGATTCTGACTTCAAATCGAGAAACGAAATTCTCTTCTCAGAATCACCAGAAGAGTATTTTTTGTGCCAATGGAACGGTTTCAGAAGTGATTTTTTCGATTCCGGACTCTCCCGGACGCTTCTTTTTGCCCAAATGAAAACGACATGAGCACACAGGTAGTTGACAGGCTGACTATGCCAAACAAACGCATCGACAGCTACAATTGACAGCAAAATCTTGCACTAAGATTTCGCTGATCGCTCGATTGAGTAAATACATTGAACAGGGGCTTCTTTGAAACGCAATATAAAATCTATTTGGGTTTTTAAGAGCAAACTACTAGTTATTAGTTGTGAGGTTAAGTCAGTGCCTAAACATATAATTTTCAGTTTAAAGCCGTTGTTACATAAGAAGCTAGCAATTCAACACTATATCGACTTAAATTGAATAAATACATCCCACTCGCATGTTTGCATGACGCTGGCAATGCGATCTGCATGCAGTTTCACAGTTCAGTGACGATCGTTTCATTTAAGTTTATCAAACCAACAAATGAATAAAATTCACGATGATTATTCAAGAAATACTGACATAAAACTTCCTATCCCAGTCGTCGATATCTGAACAGCAACGCAATTTGATCAAAGAACAGACATTGCAGGTACATGAATAAAAATGACAACCCCCACCGCAGCTGTAAGGACGACCCTCAAAGACCTTGCATTCTGATGCCACAAAAGAACACTCACCCTTGATGCAAGCTATCACCAGTTTTTTTTTCGCCTTTTTTTCATTCTGAAGATCCCATTGAGATGCGATTGTTCCCTTCACTGGTAGATTCATCAAGATATCCTCCTCCCCACCATAAATTTATATACATAGACATTGTCTATCTATGCGTCTAGGGCACTTTTCCCTTTATCAGTATCGATAGCAAGTGCAACTGGCAATCGTCCAAATATGCTCAAGCGTTGCCAACTAACGATGTCGCATCCATTTCGACTGCGATTTTCTCATGAAAATCACCACAAAATCGTTACCTCCATCATCACGGCCGCCGTCAGTATGAAGCATAAATTCCCATGTACCCGCTTCTCTAATTGGATTTGTTGACACACACAGAGCGCTATCTAATCAATTTTATTTCCAATTGCGACCGATGAAGACATAAATCTAATCGCCCTATCGATTTGGGGAAAATTCCAAGGACACCATAATCTGGTATTCTGGTTTTTAATTACAAATTCTTGCCGCGTTTTGTTCCTGTTTACTTGGTGGAAGGCATACCAACCAACAACAAAGGCAGTCCCCTAGTTCGCCTAGAGTCCTGCGAATTGGCGCCAACAAAATAAGAGCCGTTTCCGTGTTGACCTGTAATCCTAGGACATGTAATAATATGAATTGTGTCGTGTGCGGGGGGCGGAAAATTCCACCCCTTTTGCATTTTCACCCTGACTTTTTGCAATTTTGATCACGCAAAGTTGCCGCCAACGCAAACGCTGCCACCGCCTCTAGATGGTTTTTCATTTCGTAACGCGCTTAACCAACATCAAGTGGATGTACATAGTTATGTCGTTACTTGTGCTGCAAATGGAGGAAGAGAAAAATGAAAGAAAATTCTACCGCAGCACGTAGTTACTGACTAAAAGCTGGCGTGACAAGTCAAGTGCTGGGATTTGTCCCCTTAAATTCGAAAACGGGGGTAAGTTGTGTTGCATGGAACGCTTGCATTGATATTGGTGTGACTATGTTCATGCGTGGTTTTGTTAATAGTTCTAGTTTGAGGCTCTATTTACTGCCCATTCAAAACCAACAACAAAAATGCCGAAAATTGTCGATTGAAGTAGGCACCTAAATCTGCTGCTAAACCGGAGAACCGTAACTAAACAACTGAACGAGGGATCACCACCTTGGCGTGCTATGACCATTAAAATAACTCTATCTTTATTGACTCACATCACAAATTGACTAATTGAGCTGACACAAAAAAAAATAAAAAATTTAAAAGCCAACAAAACCACATCAAATCGCAATTAAATAACGATTTCGGGAACAATTAAGGAAAACATTTCACGAAACCGTCGTCACTCATGTAAGTAGGTTCAGAGGCGGCAAGATAATTCTCTTCTCAAGCTGGGCTCTGCGGATTGAAGGCTCTAAAGAAAACTGTAGTCATCCGCTGTGAGTTCAGTAAGTGGGCTCTGCCTGATATCGATTTGTTCCCATGGTATTCAGATTGTCACAAGACAATGTTTACTTTCTAAAAGTCAGCCATCTTCGCCGAAACGGCTAAATTGAGATGCTTTCGCTCGAATGTCTGTCAGGTGGCGCAGTGAGTAGAACAAGCCTTAAGTCCAACGGATACCAGTCTGTTAGATTCCAGCTCTCATATGGACCGAATGATCATAATTAATTTGGGTATTTACGTTCACTGAACCCCTGATAGCGATGAAGTAGGTGTGAACCGAATCGAACCGTATAAGACGATTGTGTTTTCTTTACTTTGTTGTGCATGCAAAAACATTGTTATCTATATTCATATATCAATTCAAACAACAAAGCGTACAATGTAAGCTTTCTCATGCATAGATGCTTCGAAGAAAAGAATTTAAAAAGATTTGTGTGTGTCCGGGTAATCACGATAACTTTGTGTGAGGTGCGACATTTAACATTTCAATTTTTAGCTATGACACATTCTTTAACAACAGATGACCACTTGAATGGCCTCCGTGAATACAACCACTCCGTAATTGATGTTTATGGTTTCGATTTCATCCCCGATGGCATTTACTTACAAAACCAATCACAACCTTCAGATACAATTGAACGGTAATTACAGAAGAAAGCCAATTTGAACTTGGATAGTCAATAAACCAGCACTATGCAGTTGCAATCAATTTTAAAAGAGCCCCAATGCGACCAATCAAGAGATGCTGCTGCGGCTGATGAACAAACAAATGTGCACCGCAATGCTAAGGAGATGCAATTGCCGACACAATCGAAGGTGACACCACACCATCGAGCAGCAGCAGCTTTGACCCCCGATATAAAAGCAAAACAAACCCAATTGACCAACATCTAATTCCAGAGCATAATTTAACGATATTTTGTGGCACGCCACAGAGAATACATTAATAAATGCTTTTTTGGCAACCTCAGCAGGGCCACAACAGTAGTCACTTTGACCTCAATAGAGCGGGGGCCATCAGGTGAACAAAAAAAAATCGCTCGCATAGCTTACATCACGTCAGAGGTTGATTGAGATCAGCCGTCGTCACTGGTTGCACACATGAGACTGTAAGTCCCAATTTGGAGCATGAATCATGTACTTTTCATTGATAACATGAATTCCATTGTTCCTGTGCGATAAGATAAAACATTTGCCAGAAGTGAGTAGTGATTGGCCCAGGCAGAGCCTTCTAGCGCCAAATGCAGCTGCATAAACATCAATCTCGACGGCAACTGCAGTATAGTGGGTACATACTCTCCGTGCATGTATGTGCAATCAATTTCAAGTTGAGTGGTCAGAAATGCGGGTCGCAATTACATGCAGTAAATCAATACACAATTAATCACACAACGACGAGGCGTCGAGTGCCGAGTTACTGAGCTAAAGAGTTACTCACCCGCTTTGACATTCCAGGGTTCTGGTCAGAAACATGTAAAATCGCTCGTGTTCTTTTATCCAAACAAATGAAATAAAATAAAAAGGGCAACAAAAAATAAGAAACAGGAAATTTACTCCGAGTCCTCGTTTTCACACGACTCCGTGTTAATCCTTTCGGGTGAATTGTACTCTTGTAGTGCACTCTTTTATTCACATTATTCCACACTCCCCGTCATCACTTTTCACACAGGAATTTAGTTGGCTTGGATGCAGATTTTTGTATTTTGTACTTTTTTTTATCCTTTAAAGGGAAATTCGATTATTCTCGCTGCGACACGACGATGGACTGCGATTGAAAAACTACAACAACCTTGGGTTACATTCGTTTTCACTGGCGCTGCTGCTGTTGGCGTAATTTTGCGATTATTGCGTTAAATGAGATTTTTCATGTGCGTACTGCGAGTTCCCCACCTTGATTGATTGGTATTTCGTGGTGGAAAATAAAAAGTTTACCGTTCTACTATTAGCAAATTGTGGATTTGCAATTAATAGTAATAAAGGAAAGCACTTGGCAAGATGTTTTTTTTACTACCGAATATAAGACCACACAAACCGACCAAGATTAGCAGACAACGAAGACAACACACACCGAGCGATGACAAAATTCTACGAATGGAAATGTCAAAAAATGTGGACAGAAAATTTTGATGGATTCCCTCAGTTGAGCACACAGTATACAAAAACACTGATTTCAAGTCGTCGAGCAATCAAATTGGAATGTGGAACTTGTGCTCAAAATGAGATGACCATAATCGTGAGCTCAGTTTATATTAAGGGGGAAGTTATATTAAGCCTGATCAGATATATCCACTGTGTAGTTTTAGGTGAGCTTTGTCATGTTGGTGATATCAGTCTTGTAGGTATATTAGTGGTTTGATAGCTACTTATTGTTGTTTTTGTTATGATCGTCATCTTCTTGAAAACTGTTGGCTAACAATTGTTTGTAAAACATATACATATATGGTATAAATAAATATTCTTTTGAAATTGGATGAACGCAATAGTTTCGCTTATCAAAAGCTAAAGAATTCACTATTGTGAACTTATAAAATATTCGATGTGGATGTCAACTTCAATTTTTGCCATATGCGACGTGCTTTTAATTTTCAATCCTGTCAGTTCTCGATTACGTCATTTTAGAAAATTAACTAACAATGGGGACGTTCAAGTATCTAGTTTAGTAAGTCTGACAGCTGGATGTATCTCGGTTCTGATTGGGGGAAATCGGTCAAATGAGCAGCTGTTTTAGTTGATGTTTATTGAGGGGTAGCCGACGAATATAGTCAAGAAATTGACATTTCGCGTATGTGGCTGACTTAGGATAAGTGACGTGCACGACCAATCTAGTTTTTGCGTTCAGGTTATTCAATTCAATTCAATTCAATTCAATTTATTATTAAACAATATTTATAAGTACTGTAAGACTTCGTCTTTAATAGTACAAAGAGGGTTTGAATGTAGTAACAAAGTTCTTAAAACTAACATCTCATCCAGACCAATCTAGTCGATTTAAGATAACTAGATTCTTGAATGCGGCTAATCTATAAAAAGAAAGACGGTAAACAATGGAACCATACTTATAACTGACGAACAAAACGTAATTCAAATTCAGTTCTTCATCATTTAAGTACATCAAGTATAGCATAATAAATTGGAAGTAATCAGTAGATATCTACGTCTGGAAAAAAGAGGAAATGGAAAGCCAAAATTACCAAGCCTTTTCAAATTAATTCCAAAAAATAAATGTATTCTATTAACCCATGTAATCGACCCCTTACATTGGTTTCCGAAATGAATCTCTGCCCATCCCTAGAAATTTATTTGAAACTGTCAAAAAATGCCCTTACGAAAAAAATGGCAACCACGAAAAACCCAGGTGATCTGTCAAAACAAAACAAGGGTTGAAACTTGAATTGAATCATGGCGAAGTTAGGAAAAGTTGACTTGGAAAAGGTAGATTTTTAGAAATTATTTCGCCTTCACAATACTGTATAACTTATTAAATGTATTCCACAGCTTCGACTAGATGTTCAAGTTAAATTTGATAAAATCCGTGAAGCTCTAAATGTTAGAGAGAAACTTTTATTGCGACAAATCGATGTGATTTTGACGAGTCGACAACACAAGAATGCATCAGTATCTACAACAAATGGAAAAATACCACCAGTCGGATCCGAACCAAATGAAATTAAATTTATCACCGAAAACGAAGAGAATGTCCTTAATTCCATTCGGTCATTTGGAAAATTCAATCTGGATAACATCAATCTTGCACTACAGGATTTGTACATAAATGAAGACTACATTTCGCCAGCCATCGACCATGAGACGATGTACAAGTGCCTCAGTAATTCCAGTGACGGCAGCAATGGTAACGATGAGGAGTCCATTGTTGTAGATTTCTCCACAAACAAGAAACTTATTCGTGACAATGTAAATAGCATGAACGAGTCGATCATCAATATTACGTTGAATGAAGCCAAAGAATTGATTCGAAAGTCGCACAAATCGTCTCTGGGTACTGCTGCGGCCGCAGAAACACCAGTTATGCCTTTGAATTTAGATGGTGAGTTGCTTTTTTTTTACTGTTTATTAAATGTATACGTAGAAAGTTTAGTACATTTAATTTTGTTTGTTTGGTTTATTTATAAACGCATTTGAAGTGTGTCTTCTTTCTTGCCTGTCATGCGAACAGTTCGGACTGTTGGAGTGTTGTTTTAGTTTTGCAAATCGTTGCATATTCTTGACCTCTATGCGTGTTTGCCATTAATAGAGTGCTCATATAGTCAAGTCATGCGCATGGAAACTACAATAAAATCCAAATTATTGTGTCTGCCACGTATATTTCTTTTACACCTGAGTTTATTTTATTTCTGCAATTTGTTTTGAGACTTCTTCGACGGTGATACTGCTATTGTGTTTTATCCAGTAGCAAAATAGGTACCTTACTACATTTTTTCCTAGGTATTCCTACTAACACAACCACCAACCTTTTCTTTCGTTTACAGGCATACTCGACGACGACGATGATGACGCTGGTATGCCAGCAGCACCAACGCACTCCAAGTCTTCCCAAACAGTAGAAAATAAACGAAAACCACGCTTCAAACCAAAAATCACGATCAACAATTGCAACGGCACAATTAACCTGAAGAACATCTCGAACTTGACCATCAATTGCGCCACAGAAGATTCATTCAAGGCCGTCGACACCGACACCGACGCCAATAGCCCAAATAACAATGTTGAACCACCAAAAAGTACAACAGTCACAACTACAACTTCGACCGGCAGTGCCGGCAGCAACAGTAGTGGCAACAGTGCATCGAGCAGCAATGCAATCTCACCAAAGCGAGACGATAATCAGCGCATGGACATTGAGTACAATGACGATGATCGATCGGCCACTTGTGAGTTCTACAATCGTCTGCTGAACGAAATCAAAAACAGTCTCAAACAGAAAACGCCGAAAGTTGTGACCGACAATCGTCGTTTTGTCGTTGGCACCGACGAAGACCAGGATGATGAAGAGCCCCAGCCGGAGATGACGGTGACATCCACCACCACCGACGATGCTAATGGCAATGATACCACGCAAACATCGCAAACTGCTACTGCGCCCAATAAAAAGCTGATTCTTCGAAATTTCGAAAATCTCAAGATTATCCTAGAGGCTAGCGATAACAGCGATGTTATGCGTCCGGTTCAGATCGAACAGTGGTTGGCGGAGATTATTTCCGAAACAGAAATCGAACCGATGCAGAATACCGACATACTGGAGCACAGCAATATTCATAGTGAGTCGTGTTAGACTGCGCACTCTTGAGTAGGGGGCAACTTTTGGGTAGAATTTAGGCACAGTACGGTACAGTATTAGAAATTAAAGGGCCTTGAGGTAGTAAGGGGGGTTCAATGAAATTGTGATTCCACTGTGGGTATTGCGGGCATATGAATGGCTGAGTGAGGGGGGACGTCCATTTGAGGCGGAAGTAATCTTAACGTTGTGCGATTGTGGGGCTGCTTATTTTTCATTGATTCGTGAAGTTCTGTTTGCTTGTAACTGAATTCGGTGAATTGATATGTTTTCCTGGCTCTGAAGGTTTATCGTGTTCACGATAATCGTCTGAAAAGGTCATAGACTGGTACCTGGATTTGTTCTACTACTACTAAGAGTCTGCGTTGGGGTCGCAAATCATCAATATTGGACCCTCGACAATCATTCGTGTGTTAGCGCTTCTTTAATTTATTTCAACTCCATTTGTTGGCTAGGGACGCACTTATTTAATTACAAGCACTCAACATCATCTTATTGCGAACTGTTTTTTGTCGGAAGCAAGTTCTTGATGCGTTTCTTCCTCAGACCTATGTACAAAGGCGGTTAGCCATTCGCAGGAACAATAACTATGAACCCCTTCATCGGAAAATATATCAGTATTCTTAAAAGCTGTACCAGCTTAGTCTTTTAGGTTAATTAACTGCTGCCCAACTCTCAATAGATGGTATTTTTTTATTCCTGATTTCCTTGAAGACTGCTAAACAGTATTTTGTTAAACGTAGGACCAAGCAAATGCATACCTTGAGACAATTTTGCTCAAATTATGCAAATCTTTGGAATCGATGGACTTTTGCGCATTTACGGAAGTGATGCAAAACAAATTTAACGCTCGTGACGTTTCCGAAAACAATCCATCACATAACCATGCCAGAAGTATACCGAATCCAGTGGAAAATGTAACATGCTTCCCAAAACCACCCCTATCTAATCGGATCACGCTGTTCTCAATGTTACTCTGTTTGATTATCGGTCATTATTTTGTCTGCTTTAATGCCTACACCTAGAGAATTAATGTCTAAGTCCAGTTTACTTAGAAAGCCAACTTCCACAGTCGCACTACAGTCACAAAAGTCTTCCATCACGACAAAACTTCCACAAACTTTCCCACAAAAAGTTCTCCCCTCCAAATGAACCAAGTACCTACTCATACGCCAACAGATTGGATCACAGACCAAATTTTAAGTCGCCTAGCTCATTGTATTATCACACGAATTTTCCATTAGAAACCACTTGTTATGCACCATTTCCGCAACAAGTCTCTCGCTCTTCAACACATACCAATCACTTGACAAATATTCATCACAAACACCTAAATTAATTAACACGTAAATTATTTGTATACATTGATGCGACAACATTTTACATTATTTACTATAAGACTAGAGTTTAGTTTTAATTTTTATGTTTACTTTACGAGGAACCGTTTTTTATGTAGCATTTTCTGTTGTTTCTGTCTTAGAGAACGCATTTTTAACAGTTTCCTAAAAAGAACAAATAAAATATTCCAGATTAACATTTTAAGAAAAAGAAAACCACAAATACAAATGTACTTAACAAATGAAATATATAAATATACATACATTTATGTAGTATTTACACAGCACGTACAAACTGTTTTTTTATTCATTTATGTTTAATGGCGGTCATTTTTCGGTTTCTCAACTCGCTTGGGTTTGTGACGACGATAATTAAAACGACAGTAACATCTTTTGATGGTGAGCTGGTATATCGTCCGATCTAGGGACAAACAATCCAGGATTTACAGCTATGTTCCCTGCCCATGGTAGCAGGATCGCTACTCGCAACTCGTTGTCGCAAATATCGTCCAAGTGGAGCAATTGAACAAGGCCTCGGCCATTGCTTGTGTAAACTTTGAACCAGTTGGAGAATTGTTTATAAATCTGCATCGGGGAACATCTGTTGGAAAAATTCTCCAGAACGCTGACGGTGGAGCATTCATATTTATTTGTTCTGACAGGTTCTTCGTCGGTTGTGATCCACACCGTCGCCCACATCATTCGAAAGTAAACAGCTCGTATCGGATAAAATGTTTCCAACCAAACGCCGGACGATTGCATTCGACGATGACACCATTGCACTCTTGCACGACTGTCACTTGATTGCTACTGAAAGAAGATAACCCACTGCGCTGCAGATGCGATAGATTCCATTAGAATATATTTCATACGGGTCGCGGTTGTGAGTTCAATTGGTGTGTGGGCATGTACATATCTGGTATCAATACGTATTCTTCGAGTGGTAGCATAACATTCGTATGGCAGTATTACCTGCAAACAATTGCACACTCTTCGGTTCTACAACAATGAAGAAAAAAAACTTCAGATGCAGCATTAAAATAATGAGTCACTGTTAAACAACAAATTAGCGGAACTTAAATTAAAACAACATGGCAAAAGCATGGGCAAATTTTCAAAGTTAATAAAGTTAAGTAAAACTTTAAGAAATGACTGCAAACTAGACATCGAGTACGTGTAGGTATGTCTTAAGAAAGCTCTTTCACCAGAACCGTAAAATAGGATGAGTCTTATTCAAATCTGGAGTTTTTTTTTATCCCGCCGAGAAAAAACCTTACGTTCCCTCCTTCAGGGATCTGGCGAACTAGTGCACAGAGACAATAAGTATGATTTGTCTCTGTTAGTGAAGTTCTGTAAAATGCTATTACAAACTGGTCTAGTTAAATGTTCAGTTTTAACAAAGTTCAATGGAGGGCACCCATAACGAAAGAGATCACACAGAAACAATTGGCAGATAAATCTCAAAAGAAACCATAAATCTGTTCAAGGTAATTTAAGTGGATCTTATTATAAAAGAAATTTATTTGCGTTTCCGAGAAACAATTAAAGCTCGATTAATACTAAAAACTAACCTACAAAACGTTAAAATGAAGTAACACTGACTTGGGTACGGGGGGAAAATAGGGATCGAATGCAATGAAAAGGCGGACTCCCTTGCAAAACAGGGGCAACTGTTCTGCTGGGACCAGAACCATTCTCCTCAATTGGCAGAGGAATGGTAGAACAGCTGATTCACAAATGGATCACGGCAGAACACCTGAGAAGGTGGTCAACCGTGGAACAATGTAGACAAGCTAAAATGGCCGACCTGCTCCACTCAAAGAAGGGTTCTAAGTATGAGTGGAGGAACATTGAAATGGGTGGTGGCTTTGTCTACAGGACATGGTAATTTTGGGTATCACTTAAGGAAAATGGGCCTTATAGAGGATGATACCTGTAGACTATGCCTGGAAGAATCTGAGACAGCGGCACATATACTGTGTCAATGTCCAGCGTTGGCTGGCAGAAGAATGAGGATATTGGGACATCAATGGGTCGAGACCCAGTCGATGAATCAGATCCTCCATAAACAGATGCTAGCGTTAACAATAGGAATTAAGCCCAGAGAAGAACTGTGGAGAAATCCAGAGAGTCTCTCTGAGTAAGATTTACTGTACTTACTGTACTGTACTTTTCTTAAAGCCCTTCTGTTACGATCGTTAGCAATTGATGGTCTTCCAGTTTTCTTCGGTTGGTTTACATTTCCAGTCTTCTTGAATAAATTAATAATGTTTCGAACTGAAGACCTCGATATTTCCAAATTTTGTGCCCTGTTATATGCCGAAACGTTTTTTTGTTGTACGCTTTTATTATTAAATTACGTATGTCTTCCGATTAACATTTGCCACGCGCCATAGTGAACTTTGATTGCGACTGCAATCAGTGAATGCCTGACTTGAGACATCCGCACTTAAATAACAACAATAAACGGTAAATGTCAAGAGAGAAAGACATTATCCAGCTTAGGCCAACTATTTTGCCGCGAAAAACTAACGGGCCAACTATTTTGCAAAGAAAAAAAATGGGTTAACTGTTGAAATTTGTGGCAACAAACATTAACTGTTTTAACTTATTGATTGCTTTGTAAAGAACACATGTTCATGGATAATATTAAGAAAAAAAAAATCAACTTTTTATTAATTATGCATAATAATAACGCATTTGAAAATGTATGTGATAAAAAATACAATACTAGGCCAACTATTTTGCGTTTGGGCTCGTATATATATGAACCACTGGCGATTTTCTAATGGCCATTCGCTGCGACATCAGGTTTCATTTCACACGATTTCTACATGTATCCCCTGAGATTCGCCAATGAACTCGCCGACGAACGAAATATTCTACCGGCGAACTGGAAGGAAATTCGAATTGTTTTTGATAAGCTTTTCTTTCCGAGATGAATATGTACTTAAAAAGTCTGAATTTTATTTGGTGTTGTAATTCACAGTCCGATTCTGGCAAACCTCGCTGAGACCTCACAAGTCACAAAATCCTCACAAGTTGAGGTGAAATTAATTTTGTGAGGTTTTCGTATTCTGTCAGCACAGTCACAACTTGTGAGGCTCACAAAAGCAATCGAAATTATGATCTCCTTTGGAGTAGGTCACAACTCAGAAGTCACGAATTTTTCGGTGTCAATTACTTACTTACTTAAGGTGGCGCTACAGTCCGGGGTGGACCTGGGCCTCAACCAACAAGCGTCTCCAGCCAGCGCGATCTTTAGCTAGCTGTCTCCAGTTTCGCACGCTAAGTTGGTTAAGGTCCCCTTCCACTTGCGTGCGCCACCTGAGTCGCGGTCTTCCTCTACTGGCAAGAGTAATTCTACGTTTAACCTCAGCGCTGGTGTCGTTGTCTGAGTTCATGGCGGAGCCTAGGTAGACAAAGTCCTTAACCACCTCAAAGTTATATCTGTCTATTGCGACGTTCTGTCCGAGCCGTCGGTGTTGGGTGTCCTTTTTAGTTGACAGCATATACTTCGTCTTGCCTTCATTAACCGCCAAACCCATCTTCGCCGCCTCAGTCTCAATACTCACAAACGCGCCATTAACATCACGCTGCGTTCTGCCAATTATGTCAATGTCATCGGCGTATGCGAGTAATTGGACGGACTTTTGAAAGACAGTGCCTCTGGTGTTGGCGTTTGAGTTTTGCACTATTCTTTCAAGAACGATGTTGAAGAAGTCACATGACAGCGCATCGCCTTGTCTAAATCCTTTAAATCCTTCGGTGTCAATTGTTCTGCAAAATTATAAGTATAATGGAAATAGATTTAATTCTCGTTCATGTTGTTGCAGAACTCTCATCTGAGAATGAAAGGTAAAGTTTACAGCAGTTCTTATATTTAAACAATCTAACCATACCCTTAGATTGCAGCGCAGACGTCTTTTGCGGAAACAACCTCCCAAAAGCTTGTGACTTGTGAGGCCTCGCAAAGGCAGAATCGGGCTGAAATTAGCTATAACTCCAATCACAAATGTTTTAGAAACAAGTTGTCGCCCTCTCAAATATGTAATCTGTTCTTTAAAATCCTTGACACCCACGTTCATATACTCACAGGCAGCCAAGCGCTCTTACCTGATTGACTTACAGCAGGGATTATAGATTCCTAGTTCTAGCTTTTGTTCTTAATAATCATTTTTACCCTTCACACTAAATATATTTTAAGTCACAATATGGAATTTTGTATGGAAAATTTGGCCATTTTGAGTTCGAAAGGTGATTAATAGGCGGAATATCGCGGAATATCAAAAATACTAATAGTTAAGCTCCCCCCTTGGTCCAGATTTTGTAACAAAAAAGTTAACAACAACAAAAAAAAAACCCACCTTCCTATTATTATTTCCATTGCAATAAGGTTTCCCTTGCCAGTTTCCAGTCACAAGCACCTGAATGGATATTTATCGACTTCCATCTGAACCAAACAGTGTCGTCGGTGCACCAACCGACATTTTTATATCATTATTATCAGCTTGATGATGTTCGGAAACATTCGTCTGAGACGTAACATTTTCCAACCACAAGTCCACCAGCGAACACATCCCCTAAACCGAAGCAATGCAGATGGCGATAAGAGCCGGGTATCCGCCCCCATTTGTATAAATGCCGCCCACCATCTCCGAATTCGTTTAGTTAACTATTGGATTTGAAATCGGTTGGTGTTTAAAGTGAATTGTGTGTCAAAATTAGTGGGCGTTATCGCGCAATAGTGCTCGAGGACACTATGTCGAATAAAATAATTCTACTGACTGTTATCCTTGTTGTGTTGCTTCAATATGTTGTCTACTGTGAGAACGACAATCAGTGAGTGAATAGAATATAAACCCCCACCCCCCCTTGTCTGATCGGACTACCACCCTCTTGTACCTTTCTATTTAAGGCCAAGGATCATTGCACACGACGGAGAGCTGGTTTTCCAATCGGCGCAGGATAAAAATATTACAATACGTCTCGGCGGAGACTCTAGATTCATGATCAACGATGTGAATGTGTTGGACTCCTTGGAAAGGGTATCGATTAATAGGCCACCAAGTGATGATGTTGATATTGCACGCCTGCCGAGTCAGGTGCAGCTTCTTAAGACAGACGTGCGACGACTAACTAATCGCTTGCAGCGTGTGGAAAATAGGTTGACTTCTTAAATTTCCAACATATTTGTGGATGTGTAAATTTGGTTTTCGTTTTAGAACTGCATCGTTACCAACTGCGCGTATTAGAACGCTTCAATCACGCGTTCGTGCGTTGTCGAGACGCATCATCGACATAGAGAACAAACTAAGGGACGACAATTGTGCTTCGAACCCTTGTCAAAATGGCGGCACGTGCTTTGATCTGTACGAGAACTTTCATTGTGAATGTCCTGACGCATGGACCGTATGTTGAAATGACTTATGTGGCAGGTACATGTCGAAAGTATACTTAAAATCTGTTCTTAGGGGAAGACGTGTGAGGAGGATGTCGACGAATGTTATGTTTTAACGGGAACCGATTTGGGCTGCCAGAATAACGCCGCATGTGTGAATTTGCCTGGAAGTTATCGGTAAGCTTAGTAAAATGCAAAAAGCTTTCACTCCCCTAAAAGCTATGTCAGTCTAGACGCCAGCTTAAGCCCGCACAAGCATATTATGGTACGAGCCTTACAACTTGAGCTGGACTTTTGTCTAGACAAGTCTTGTGATATCCTACATTATGTTATGGGGTTTTGAAAGGGTTCTGAGGACCTCGTGAAAAGTGCTAATAATTATTTTTCCGACAGCTGTGCCTGCATGAATGGTTTCACCGGTACTCATTGTCGCGACCGTGGAACTGACTGCTCTAAGTCCAGGCCCGGCGAGCTCTGTGGAAGCGGGGCATGCATTCCTGCCAACAACGATCTGGGATACGAGTGTCTGTGTGACTCTGGATGGAAGGCGAATCCGAATACAAAGGCCTGCACTATTGATGTGAACGAGTGCGTGGAAGCGTTAGTTCCCTGCCACACAAGCTGTATAAACTTGCCGGGAAGCTTTATGTGCGGTCCCTGCCCAAATGGCTACACAGGAAATGGGGTTACGTGCCGCGATATTGACGAGTGTGCAACAAATAATGGCGGGTGTAGTACCATGCCAAAGGTGCAATGTATTAACACAGAGGTGAGCGAAAGGTAAGCAGACCGCGTCTGTTGTAAACCTTTGATATTTTAGGGCTCGCATCGATGTGGCAACTGCCCACCCGGTTGGACAGGTGACGGGCGCTATTGTAGCCAAGCAGACACGAACGCCTGCGCCGATAACAACATATGCCATCCACTGGCAAGGTGTGAATATATCTCCAACACAATGGTTTGTGTGTGTCCTCATGGAATGTCTGGCCATGGATATGGGCCAGCTGGATGCAGCGCAAGCTCTTCGGATCCCTGCAGCAATCATCAGTGTCAGGTAGGATTTATTTCACCGACGATTTTTGTTTTTGAACATTTTTTTTTCTTTCAAAATAGAACGGCGGTACTTGCATAAGTCATGGCAGCTCTTACTCCTGCATTTGCCCTGTGGACTTCGATCCGCCCTTCTGTCAAAGTGTAAATCCCTGCGCGAACCACCCGTGCTTGAATGGAGGCACCTGTACAAAGCAGAGCAGCTCAAATCAGTTCAGTTGCGCGTGCCCCCGCGGCACTAGCGGCCGCTTTTGTCAAAACAAACGCAACACCTGTGGCAGTGTTATTCGCGACCGTAACGGTGACCTAACTTATCCCTCTGACAGCGGCGAGTACAAACAAAACGAAGCCTGCGCCTGGGTGATCCGCACCGACGATAGCCTTATATTGAATGTCACCTTTTCCCGCTTCAATGTACAACCCGACCCAGAATGCAGTAAGGACTGGCTACAGATCAACGATGGCCGAACATTGGCCACGCCTCTGATTGGGCGGTTTTGTGGCAATCAATTGCCCAACGATGGCAACATTTTATCGTCACAAAACACCCTGTTCCTGTGGTTCCGCACGGATAACACCACCAACTCCGGGGGCTTTAGCTTGAGTTGGACCAGTGTCGAACCGATTTGTGGTGGTCTCCTGAAGGAAGATGCTAGCGGACACGGTGTCATCAAATCTCCGGGCTATCCGGGCAAAAGTCCACCAAAACGCGACTGCGAATGGGTAATAGAAGCTCCATTCGGAAAGCGTGTGTTACTCCGCTTCTACGAAGTGGTAATGGATCGATCGGCGAACTGTACAAAGGACTCCATAACCATTTACGACACAAATGAGCTGTTGGAACACGTGTGCGAGACGGGCGTACCGCCTCCGAAGTACACTTCATCGAACGTGGCCAAACTACACTTTCACACAGACCCTTATCGTGAGGACAGCCTGTTCCAGGTGCACTATGAAATCGTGGCTGGTAAACCAGGTTGCGGTGGGCACTTTACAGAGCCGCAGGGCAAATTTACATTCGACTTTGATATGTCACATTGCGTATTTCTTATTCAGCAACCACCCGGAATTAGGATTTCAATAGCTTTTGAAAAGTCAAAAATCCTGGATATGTTTAGTTTAACATCTACGGATATAAAGGTAAGGGATCGACTGTCGGTCATATTCGTACGGTTGAAGTCTTTAAGTTGTCAATTTTCACTGACAAAATTGGGTTATGTCAACAAATGGGTGCGGGTTGTCACTTATACCGAAGCTGGGAATACGATTTAGTTGCTCGTCCTTCGAATAACTTCATAAGCAGTAAATACAATTGTCACCTCATTCGCAATGTGTCGTTTTAAATGTGACAGCTCGATTTATATGAGACACCTGTCATAGTCTGATAGTTGCCAAAAATAAGTTTTAGTACATTTTTTTGTTTGCAGGTATTCGATGGAAAAACAAACGAGGACCCTGTTGTAGCCGAAACAAACGTTGACAATGGCAGCCCCTTGCCATCTAGTCTGACGTCTACGGGTAATTTTATGTTAATAGTCTTAAGCACGCCAAACCCCTTTATGCACACTCATATCGGCCCTATATATGAGGTGAATTATAAGATGCTTTGCGGCGAAGTGCTAAGGGAACCGCAAGGCGGAACTTTCAACACGCCCCACTACCCACAGCCATACTACACGGGTTTAAATTGTATATATACGATTGTCGGGCCGCTAGATTCGGTTGTGCATCTCAACATAAGCGATTACAATATTTCCGAATACGATGAAGGATGTACGGATGATGCCGACTTCATTGAAGTAAGTCAGTTCGACAGATAGAACACAGAATATAAACAATACCATCCACAGATCTATTATACTATAAGCGGGACAGCAGAACGACGTTGTAAGGATACCGGTATGCATCTTGTGGCGCCAAACAACTACCTTCGCATCGTGTTTCGTTCGAATACAAATCCACAGAAACGAAGAGGTTTCAAGGCCGAATATCACTTCGAACGAATGGGCTGCGGCGGTGTCCTAAGCAACCCGAGCGGCTCATTCCAACTTTTGGATCCGGTAAGCGCGAAAAATGCATACTGCGAGTGGATTCTTGAGGCACCGGAAGGTCATGAAATCTCATTAGATCTTACGTATAGACGGACGGGTACAAAATGTTCGACGGGTGAGCCCGATCTTAGAATTTTCCTCAATGGCACTAACTCTGCAGACCGGTTGGTGGAGAGGTGAGACTTGATGTTACAAGTTGTACATATTCCCTTTGTCAAAGTGAAGTCGTTATCTTAACAGTGATGTCCAATAAGTTAAACTAGTGTCAGATTTATTCCAGAAACCCACAAGTTACAAAAGGACCTAATTTATGCCAAGACGACCATTGACACACAACTGACAGTGACAGTGACAGCCAATAGGTTGGGCACATTAAAAAATGTAGCTTTGTTAAATCGACTAGATTGCTCTGAACTAGATGTAACCAGAACACAAAAACTAGATTGGTCGGTAACGGCACTTTTCCTTCGTCAGCCACATATCTGAATTGTCTAATTAACAAATTTCTTGACTAGATTCATCGGCTAAACCTCCATAAACGTCAATTGAAAAGTCTGTTCATGTGACGATAGGTCAGTTAGTTTGGGCTTCAATCTCAGCAAAGAAAAGTGAAGTAGGATTTTCAGTACGCAGTTACAACTACGCTCTACTTGACACTTCGAGGACTCACAGTAGTTGTTGTAATTGCGTGCTGAAAATTCTACATTACTTTGCTTTGCTGGGAAAGAAGCACGCCTGATATAGCACAATCAAATCTGAGACACATCAAGCCAGCCAGCTGTCAGACTTACTAAGCTCGATACTGAGTTCATTTGAATTCTATTGCGAGTCTTAAATATGTTTTACGTCTGCTACTGCTTTACGCTGTTGCAATCATTCTATAGCAAAACATTAAAGAAATAAAGCAAACATTTAAAAATTTTGACAGCCGTGACGGATGGCTTAAACAAACTATTCTGCTAATGATTTTATTATGTTTTTAGCTCTACTTGTGTCGTTCCTACACAAATTTGTTGTAAGTACAGGAACAGAGTTATAAAATGAGTTTATAAAAGTGACAGTTCTCGAAAATCTTTATTTAAAAAAGAAAAAATATCCCGACCTCTCACATCGACTAAGGGAATGAGGGCGAAACTTTCGATTCTGAGAATAGAATTAAGTTTGATTTGTTCCAGTTATTGCGGTGCGGAAAAACGTGTATTAACGATCTTGCCATCAAATCTGGCAACCATATTCTTAAAGTTGATATCGCCATCTCTTGGGAGTGCAGTTTCATACAGTATTCAAGGAAATTACACGTTCAATCCTCAAACATCAAGTGAGTTGAGCCGGTCAGTTCTTAAATTCTAGTTTCTAGTTTGGTTAACTTTGTTCGCCTCTCAGATTGCGGCGGAAATTTTTCCTTTCAGTCCGGTTTTATACAATCACCGGGTTGGCCAAATGATTATTATCCATCGCAGAATTGCATTTGGGTGATTACCGCTCCATTGGGGCACAAAATTGAACTTGTGCCGACAAATTTTTCACTCGAATGGGGCCCTACCTGTGACAATGACTACTTGGAGATCAGGTGAGTTCTTAAGCACCATACACATTTCCTTTAAATAGGTGATATTTTGGAATTCATTTTTAAAGAAATGGCATGTCTGACGAGTCTCCTCTAATCGGAATCTACTGCGGTACCGATATTCCTCCGCACATACCATCGTTTACCAACCATCTGTATCTACATTTTCGTTCCGATATGTCATTAGGGTTTCCTGGTTTTTATATTCCATTCCGACAGACGGCGACTGGGTGTGGCGGTTCGTTAAGTTCACACAGTGGCTCTATTGCGTCACCTCATTATCCAGAAATTAGCCGCGGTCCGGTGCAATGTGACTGGAAGATCACCGTCAGCCAGGGATCAACGATTGATGTGACAATAACAGTTTTGGGTCCATCCACAGAAAACTGTTACAGTGGCGTTCTCACTGTGTATGACGGTGATGACAGTTTGGCAAATGAAATTCCAATCAACTGTTCCAAAGACGATAGTACTAGCTCAATCAATTCCCGTAGCAATATGCTCTTCGTTCGGTATACACTACCAGAGGTGGGTGCTGCAGACAGTCAGCAGTTCTACCTGAGTTACAGCACGAACTGCCAGCAGACCTTAACTGATTTGGAAGGCATTATAGAATCGCCCAACTTTCCTGAGGAATATCCCAGTCATTTGCATTGCGAGTGGACTATTCTGGGCCGCAGGGCGGATACAATCTCATTGACATTCTCGCATTTTGAATTAGAAGCCCACGATAAACAGTGCACGTATGACGTTTTCAAAGTGATCGACATGAAGGAAGACGAGACACTGAAGACGCAAGCCATCTGTCGGAATCCGGCAGAAGTAATTTCATCGGATGGTAATAAGTTAGTGATTAAATTCACAACCGACTTCAGTAATGAGGGCAAAGGTTTTCGCTTGGAATACAAGCGAAATGGTTGTGGGGGATATATGACGCGTCCATGGGGCAGTATTGCGTCACTAAATGCACCATACAGTGTGGACTTGGACTGTGAGTGGATGATTGAGACTGCACCAGGCAGTCAAGTAGTTTTGGACATCTCGGATGTGCATATCGAAAGTGAAGAGGATGACTGCTCCGCAAATGGATTGATTGTAAGTATAATGATTGATGAATATTTTTATTTTAACTTGGAAATCATTGCGGGAATTCATCAGTAATATTATACTGTTCCGCGCCCATCAGATGTACGCTAATTAGGAGCGCACATCAGCATCCGTCTTATGGGTGGAGGTATACTTCTTATCTCACAAAAGCAAAGTAAAGAACAAGAAATATTGCTCAATAAAACAATACCGAGTGGCATGTGTCATAAAGTGGTATAAACTGGTGTAATTTGTTGTATGGAATTATGTGACGTTTTTCTTTTTTAGTTCACATCAGAACCTGAACTGTTATACAAAAAGTTCGTGATTCCTTTCAAATACATCAGAGCTCGGAATTTGTGTTTCCTTTTTCGAGCGCGCTCGATGAGTTTAAAATAAATCGAATGAAAAAGCTGATTACACATATACATACACACTTCAGTCACATTTAACAGAAAACGAAAAAAGAAAATAGTTGAAAAACGATCTGAGCTTCAGTGCTCAGCTCTGAAACACAAAAGAAAAACGCATATGGTCACTACAATCATATTCAGGTTATATCCAATGAAGTCTCATATTGGCTTAAGCTAGATTAACGATTCCAATATATTTTTATATACATTCGTTCTTCCTTCAGGTAAAAGATGACAAAGATTCGGTGAACGATTTATTAAAAGAATGTAAAGTACAACAAATGCCAATGACAGTGACATCACGGGGGAACACCATGCTTATACGATTCTATACAAATTCTGTGAGGTCGAGAAAATATCTGAAGGCAACGTATCGAACTAATGATGCACGTAAGTTGAAGGCGTTATTTACTTTGCACTCGTCTATTTGAATTTCCATGTGAATTTTTAGAATGTGGTGGCATATTCCGCGGCAATAAGGGCGAAATCACATCGCCAAATTATCCAAAAAACTACTCCATGAATTTATACTGCAATTGGATGATTAGCGTTGATAGCAGTTCGATGATGAAGTTTGAATTTAAAGCGTTGGACCTACCACTTGCGGATAGAAACTGCACAAAGGCATTTGTTGAAGTGTACAATGGCAATAAATTGGATGAGAAAACTAAGCTCATTGGAAGATATTGTGATTGGGAACGTGTTGGGGCGTTAGAAATTCTATCAAAGACTAATAGAATCAATGTGATATTTAGTTCGGGTGACGGACCATCTGGTAAGGGATTCGCTCTGAAATTCCGCAAGGTAAGCGCTTTTCTTGTTTTCAATGGGAAAGTATGAAATATTCGTTAAACTCTATTGCAGGTGTGTGGTGGAGTTCTGACAGATTATTCAGGACTTATAAAGGCGTATCCCCAAGATAGACTTTGTTTATGGACAATAGAACAAAAAGAAGGTAAAATTGATGTTCATCCTCGTATCGATAAAGAAATTCGAACAAAATTTCGAAACATTAAATATCCTGACATGATAATGAAATATCTGCTGTTAAATTTGACAACAAGAATGGGATATTATATGAGATCTATTCGCGTACTTTGTATTTTACGCTCACTGAGAGAGTTTCGCTTATTTTTGTGACTGCTTAAACACTTCGAGCTAAACCATTACATCTTTGACATCTACTAGTGTCAGAAATGAAACAACAAAATGTAAAATCAATTCATTCGTCCACCACCGAAAATTCTTTATTTTCACACATTTTGAGAATTTGTGTCTTGTCAATTTTGTGCATTTGACAGATTCATCAGTACCTTATTAACGGTTAAAATTCCCTGAAATGTTTCGAGCCAAATGAGGAGCAGTTACTCGTTATTTTGACAATGTTCTCTTTCTATGACATTTCTTTTATGAAAACATATAAAAACTTTGTGCAATAGCGATCGATTTATATCAATTGCGTTTGATTTAATTGTATTGTGACGGAAGAGTAAATGCAAAGCGCTTGTGGCGAATTTGACACAGGGCAACGTCATTCGTATGTTTTCTCGTTTGGCTATGTCTCTTGTTACGTACAAGCAACGAGAACGAGGAAAAAGGAATACCAAATTTTTTCGTAATTTTACGATTCATCAAACTTTTGACAATCTTTTTGTATATCTTTTATGGCGCAGGACATGAAAAACTACAAATATTACAGATTAATGCAAATCGTTTGTTAATTTTTAGGGTCAAAAATTATCGTCAACTTTATGCATATTGAATGTCACTGCGAAGGCCTTAATGAGACCGAGTGTTATAAAACCCGTGGCGTTACGGTAAGCTGCCAGTGCTGTAGCTCACCTAATTACTTTGAATTCGATTATTTTTTATAGGTTTCCCAAGTATCGGGTGCACGACCGATAAGCTTCTGTGAAAATCATCCGCCGGACATTATGTTTGACAATCGACATGTTATAATAACAGCAGGAAATGTCTCACTGATTGCAACATACTCGACTATTGGGACTGCTTGTGGAAGTTTGTTAACCTCTTTGCGTGGATCGTTAGCGTCGCCTTATTACCCGCAAACATATCCCTCAAATATTGAATGCATTTGGACAATTCAAGCTCAGCCTGGTAATTATTTGCAGTTGTACTTTGATGAAATGGATATCACAAAGTCGGACGGTTGCAATCAGGACTATTTGGAAGTGCGTGAGAAGACGGAAAACGGAAAGCTGTTGGGTCTTTATTGTTCGAATAATAAGCCGGACGAAGGGTTGCAAGTTTTCGAACAATTTTGGATCAAATTCCGCAGTTCAGACGGTGGCACAGGGAAAGGGTTCAAACTTTCCTGGAGACATGGTGAGTTGGAACTTTTGACAACATACGAATGTGTACGAGTTCTTTTGAATTTTTACCGTACGCCGTTAACACAAAAGATGCGCTAAAAAAGGCAGCATCGTGAGAGCAAGATATTACCGCTCCCTACACTGAGAATCTAGTACTGTACTTTTCACCTCGCCTTTTATTGTGTGTGCCCTTCTCCTCTTTAAATATTTTGGAAACTTATATTTTCTTGACAGCTCAAATGAATGCAATCACCGGCTTCAACGGAAATATTCAACCACCGCCAATCGTATCAATGCACTCAGAAAAGGAACCATTTCAATGGAGAATTACCGTTCCACGAGATAACCTTATTTCTTTAACATTCGCTGAGTACAATCGCGGCCTTAAGGTAAGACCTAATTGACGTTTTTCCGAAATACCGTTATATATTCGATACTTTACTAGCTCTACGACGGTTTCGATAGTGACGCCCTGCCAATCGAAATTCAACTGTCGCCTTGGGAGATAACGTCAAGCACTAACGTCATTTTGCTCGTCAGTGATAATCAAATGCTTGATTATTTCCGCATATCATGGAAGGCTTTATCTAAAGATACGATTACTAAAAGTAAAGTAATGCAAACTTGCAATGAGTCACTTAACATTGCGCATGGAGCAATAGTTAATATAATATCTCCAGGCTATCCCACGGGCTATGAAATCAATTTAGAATGCCAGTGGTTGGTTAAATCAGATCATCCAGCAAGGCACGCAGTCGTTAGGCTCATGGATGTTCGTCTAGAAAAAATGGACAGCTGCTATGTGGACTATTTGCAAATTTTAAGCTCGAAAAATTTGATCGATTGGCACGAAGAACTGAAGATATGCGATATACCTAATCTGTCGCCTTTGATCGAAATCCATGGCACGCCAAATCTGAAGTTAAATCTTGTCACAGACGCATCCGTCAATGGAACAGGTTTTAAAGCTGAACTGTATACAGAATGTGGCGGTAATCTTACCGGCTCTATTGGGAGAATTCTCGGTATCGATGCTTACGATTATGCCAAGAAGGACCTAACCAAAAACTGCACTTGGCACATCGAAGTCGGCACGGGAAGGAAGATCGAATTCACTTTCGAATTTCCGCGGAACACTGCCAAGAACGCGTCAAATGAGTGCACAAACTACGCTCTTGTTCGTGACGGAGTGGATGATGGCGCTCCAATTTTACCCCCAGGACGGATTTGCTCGTACAAAGAATTCAACGGGACTATCTTTACTACCACTAATTATGCCACTGTTCGATATATCATTCAGCCGCATAATCCTTTCCTTCCCTACGAGGATAAAATGTGGAATCTGACATATCGCGAGTATAGCGAATGTGGCGGTGATGTCCGCCTTACACCATACTCTCGTTCAGTGGTCTTAACCTCACCAAATTATCCGAACGTCCCGAATTCACATACGGAATGCTTGTGGACAATAATCGCTCCGCCTGGCGAAACAGTGCAAGCAGAATTCTTCGGTCAGTTTGATATGAGTGTTCGATACTGCGACCGGGAATATATTGAATTTCGAGATGGTTCAACTGCGCTGGCGAGACTTTTGGGCAAATACTGTATTCGACCGGGAACGATTCATACCTCGGGGAATGTTCTTTACATGCGCTACCTAACCGACATAGCCGAACCACGAGCTGGCTTTAAAGTGAATGTTTCATTATCAAATTGTGGCGGTACATTTACGCAGTTCAGTAATGTAATATCCTCGTCGAACTATCCAGCGCCGGGTGGTTATTCGGCTTATTCTGTTTGTGACTACATCGTAAAAGTGTCAATGTTCGCCCGTCTCAATCTGTCATTCATTGATTTGCATCTGCCGTTCGATAAGGACAACTTGAACGCTTCTGATCATGTGAAAGTTTATCAGATAGTTCGTGGCGATGGCACCCGAATTGAAGATGAATTGACAGCCTTCTATGGCAATACAACTTCAATGCCGACAATGCAAGTCGAAAGTAACGAAATACTGATTCGATTGTTTAGCTACAAGGCGAACAACCTTTATCGAGGATTCAAGGTGAAATACCAGAGAATATTCGGTGCCTGCAACAAGGACGTTTCGGGAGAGAGTGGTTTCCTGACGTTTAATGTGACACCTATGCGAGTCGCAATGTTTGTGTCCTGCCGATGGAAAATCACTGTGCCGAAGGGAAGACGGGTTAAAATACAGGCGATCGACGGTTTCGATACACTTAGCAACCTGGCATCAAATGTGAAGTGAGTTTTGCTTTAAATTAAGACTGATACATATTTCGCTAGTAAATTAGATTTAAGCAGTCACAACTATTGCAACATTTGGCAGCAATTTCATATTTTAAAATCTATATTGTCAAACAATCCGCTTAAGTAATCTGAGCATGTAATTGGGCACATAAAAGAAACTAGTTATCTTAAGTCGACTAGATTGGTCTGGATGAGATGCAACATAAACGCAATAACTAGATTGGTCGGGAACGTCACTTTTCCTACGTCATCCACATACGCGAACTTTCAACTTAGTACTCAGCCACGAATTTCTTGACTAGATTCGTCGGCTACCCCTCCATAAACATCAACTGAAACAGTTGCTCACATGACCGATTTCGACCAATCAAAACCGAGTTTCACTTCGTGAGAGAGCTGTCAGACTTATTAAACTAGATACTTGAACGTCCGCATTCACTTTGATGAAGCGACAAAATTGACAGCTGTCAACTGTTAGACGATTTGTTTGCTGTCAACATTAAGAAAAATATTTTAACAAGGCGGAGAGAAATGTGTCAATTGTTGCCAATGCGCCGTATTATTATAAAATGTTGGTCTCGACTTTAAGTTTACGGAAGCTCACAATTGTGAAATTTGTATGTAAAACTGGATATGTGAACTACTAAAATTTAGAGTCGAAACTAAAAATGATTAAGGCCCAATATTTTAGCTTTTCGTTAGATTGTAGTCTGTACTTTAATCAAAAGTGACACTTGAAATGGGATCGCTTAAATACATCTCTTTTTAGTAGCAGGATTATGTTCTACAACGATTTCCAATCTCTGTCGCGCATCACAATAATAAATTTGAGAAACATGACATCCACCACTTCGGTAAGTTCCACAGACAACAAAATGTTTATTCGTATTTTTGGATCGTACTCATCAAACATTCTTCGCATACGATTCGCTTACACATCATTGGAAATGTCAAATTGCCCTGACGACATTGCCAGCGACTCTGGTTCACTGTCAATTGCAAGTCTTGACCCCACATCCGCATTCTTTTGCAACTCAGACTTTGTTCTAAATGGCATAGAAACTCTCTCGTTCAACGTATCGCGCTTTGTTGCCGAAATCACAGAACAACAGCAATCGCCTGGCTTCGGCGTTCGATTTAGAGTTGAGCCGTTTTTGGAAAATCTAGCAATTTTAACGAGAAATTTGACAAATGGCATTATTGCAATCGCTGGTAAGCAGGGTTCAGTTCAGATTCTTCAAAATGACGCTTTCCGGGTAAAGCAGTTTGAGGCGACATTTATGAAACATCCTTGCGGTGGTGAATACCGCATTGGGAATACGTTTGAGATGTCTCTGCCAAATTTGACAGTCGGGTATGGCAGCTTAGAATGTGCCTGGCATTTGTCAGGAACCGCAAACATAAATGGCTATGATATTTCTTCCATTGCTACCAAGTTTACGCTGCCATGTGAGAATGAATATTTCGCAGTTCATGCTGGTGGGTCGCTTGACAAATTGGAGGTGGCAAGGTTGTGTGGCAGTGACACAACATTAAACGTAACTCGCATTCGATCAGAGAACGTATATGTTTATTATCATACGACAGACTACCGCCCGACCAGTGAGATGAAGATAACCTTACAGCGGGCTGGAACTTGCGGCGAAAAACTGCGGATTGAGAAGAACGAACTGGTGCAGTTCACTGCGTCGGACTACAAGAATAACCTCGAGTGTGTTTGGGAATTCCAAACGAGTCAGGGTTACTTTTTGCGTTTGGAATTCTCGGGACGTTTCTTTATTGAAGATAGCAAGGACTGCGTCAAGGATTATCTGGAAGTACGAGTATTTGAGCAGGGCGCGTTTGTACCGCAACAGCGTTATTGTGGTCGGAATATGCCTGCTGCTCTTAACACAACATTAAGTCGGCTGCAGTTGGTCTTCCGAAGTGACAATGAGACTACTGGCGATGGATTCACCTTAGAAGTTCAGCAAACTTGCTACGGCGTCTTTAATGTAACCAGCCAGCCGCAGTTTATAGGTTATCCCTCCAGATGGAGTCTGATAACTACGCGAGTGCGTTGCGACTACATTCTCCAAACGGACTCCAACAAAATGATCCAGGTGAAGTTTAAAAGATTCGCTCTCGGCCACAGAAATCGATGCGCTATTACGAGCTTCAGTGCTCAGAAACAAACTGAAAGTGGTCAAGTAGTTGAACTGGGTCCATATTGCAAGGACAATGCGGTCTCTGAGCTGAGAGCCAAGAAATCCATTACACTCTCCTACAGGACGTTAATAGTAACCGGAGGCTATGAGATCGAGTTTTATTTGGACGACTGTGGTGGCGAAATCACCCAGTCGAAGTGGATAGGGAGTCTCAGAAATGAGGAAGGCGATGGTTACACAAATAACATGAACTGTGTGTGGAATATCAACGCTCCCGAGGGTCATAATATCGCGATTAAGTTCAAGTACCTGATCATGGAGGAAATTGACGGATGTGGCCTTGACTATGTGGCGGTATATCGCGGTTCATCTGTCAACGAAGATCAGAGGGAGGCGAAAATGTGCGGTAATATGACCAAGAGTGCCCCCACAATCCATATCGATGGCAGATCAGCAGTAGTTGTGGCCGCGTCTGATTCCAGCATTACAAACGATGGATTTTCAGCGCGGATTATCATCAGCAAAGCATGTGACGAGCGACTAACTTTGACTTTGGCAAATTCACCGGTGGAAATTGCTCGCGAAATTACGGTTGGCCGCAATGAGGTCATGCTTTGTAATTACCGCATAATGGGGGAGCCCGGCTATAGGATTGAAATCGAATTTACGAAAATCGAACTTAATTCTTCGAATGGTAGCTGCATTGATGACTGTGGAAACTGTGAGTACTTGGAGGTCCTGGATAGCGTGCAGGGTGGTGGTTTGTCATTAGGAAAATATTGTAAGTTGGGTGAGGCTAAACCGAAACTGATGTCATCGTACAAAGACGCAGTGATTTCAACGAACTTTGAGCGAGAGGGAAGCCATCAGTTTGTAGCAAACGTAAGACTTGTTCAATCGGATTGCGGCGCTCAGAGTGAATACGTCCTCGAAGGAGGGAGTGTACGTATACAAACTTTGAGGTAACTCTTGTAGCTTTACATCTTAAATCTTCCCCAGGGAGTGCAAATTTCGCCGTCAACGGAGCCAAACGGACTGTATCCCTCTAACGTGCATTGTACTTGGAAGATAACCTCGGAAAGGGATTTCGAAATCAGATTTGAACGATTCAACCTGCAAAACCATTCTGATTCAACGGGCCGGTGTTTGGACTTCGTACTTGTAACCTACACTGCGGTAAATATTTTAGTTTTAATGCGCGTTTTTTCACATGCGTACAGCAAAATCTCCGGCACTTGCAATTTTATCACAGTAAAATAAACCCAGCAAAGACCTTTTTTCAATTTAAAACAAACTTTCAAAGACCGATCGTTTTTAGGTTCGTGTATTGTTTCCGAAAAAGGTTGGTTTGACTGTATGATTTTATAACTGCCGACAGAAACCAGGCGATACGCATTTCGTTCGCTTCGAGTTCGCGGATGAATATTTCGTTCCACGGCGAGTTTATCTCAGGCAATATTATCGCGTATACAAAAATCTTCGTTCAGTTTTCTTAGATAGGTATAGATTGGTTGCAAATAAAATTTAAAAATGATTAACCTGCTTAACCATACTTTTATCAAGTTAGCAAACGCTGCCTGAGGTTTAGCAAATTTGTTTGCTAATACAGGTGTATGCATGATTATGTGTCAATGTCAGCCATTTGCTTTTGATACTTTAGCTCTCTACCTTAATGAACTTATTCCGTGATACCAATAATCATTTTTAGTCTCCAGGCTAAATTTTTCGAACTCACAATGGCGAAATTTTCCATATCAAATTGCATATTGTAACCTACAAAATGTTTAGTGTGGAGGTTAAAAATGATTATTAGTAAGGCTCATTAACAATTTGCGTCCATTTCAGAGTTATAAAAAGTTAAATTACGAGGAGCACTGTGGCTCCATGTCTTTGTTCGTAGTTTATGTCGACAAATACGATTCTGAAGCTTCAGCGGATATAACCTTCCATACGGATGAGGCAATTGAATCAACCGGCTTCACTTTGACAGCTACCAATAGAGATCGTGAGTTCTCTTTACCCAAACACCTGCTGTCACTAGCTTCACATCATTTCTTTTTCAGCTTGCAATCGGATCTATAATGATACCAGCGGCACTATTAAAGGAGTAATTAATAAAATTGATAGCTGCCTATACGACATCTATATGCCTGAAAATTACACGGTGAACATAATTATGCCGACATTTTACTTAACTGATTCCAACTGTTCGGCAAACTATATTAGAGTAAGTGATTTTGATTGCACAACCGTTTTAAATGACGATTTTAAGCAAAGATTCCTTTATCAAGGTGTACGATAAGAAGACCAATAATCAAATATACGAGAGTTGTAGTGAAGACTACACACAGAGAAAAATCTTCACATTAACTAATCGAGTTCGCTTGGACTTTAAGGTTAAACAGGCGACCGACACAGAGATATTTTACTATGCCAGTTACAACGCATCGCTTAAGGGCTGTGGAGGAAATTTGGCCTCGCTTCGAGGCTTTGTGGCTAGTCCTGATTATGAAGGATATGGACGTGCAAGCGTTTGCCGATGGAATTTTACAACCTCACCATCGAATCGTTTCGAAATAGCATTTCTGGGTAATTAAAAAAAAAAAAAAAAAAATTTTCAGAGATAGTAGAGAACACAATGCACAAACAATGGGCACATTCAAAAATCTAGTTATACCTCAAGTCGATTAGATCTGGACTAGATGTACCCTGAACGCAAGATCTGGACTATGTAAGCCTAAATTGACAGTTCGGATGTCACATTAGTACTCCGTTACGAAATTTTCGACTAGATTCGTCGACTACTCCTCCATAGACGTCCACCAATCTAACCAAAGACACATCAAGTCACCCAGCTGTCAGACGTACTAAAATAGATTTTTGAACGTCCCCAATGCCTATAAAAACCAAAACGCTATCTTGCATTGACTTTTGCCATAATTATCAGCGATTTATCACGCATCTTATTGGCCAAGATTTGCTATCAGTAATTTCGTCACGCTTAACTATAAGAATGCCAAAATTAAGCCTATAAATTTACCGCTTATTTATTTATTTATCAATTTGAACTAACTACAATTTTTGTTTGTTTGTTTTTTTTTTGAATAGAATTCAACATGGGATCGGTTTGCAGGGCAGACTACTTAAATATTATTGAAATTTCTGCAAATGGAGATGAAAAAATTGGTCGACATTATTGCGAAAGCGTAAGATAGTTAAATGATGTTTCAATTTAAAAAAAAAAAATGTAATACGAATCTTTTGTCTAGAACATGCCACAAATATACATCTCGGAGGGTAATCAGATTGCAATAGTATCTGTAGCTGCAGCGGATTTCGATGGAACTGGTTGGAGACTACAGTTTCGATCGCATGCACCGTGGCGAAACAACTAGGACTAGGATATATCTTTCGATACCTTCTAGTCAGAAATTATATTGGCAAAGATTTGTTGAATTTGATTAGAAATATATAAATATAAAAACAAAGTTAAGTTTTTAAAACGCATACATAGCTTAAGTCTACTTTTTGATCTTTACCAAAAGTAATAGGTACATCTGTTGACGTCAATCGCTGTAATATATGATGACGTTTACATTCGGCCCTAGTGAGGTATCCGTCGGAACGGAAAATTATCCGCAGCGCTCCGACAGAGTATGCGCAAATTACATTAAAGGAGTCCGCTTTCGAAAAAAAAAATATTTGAAATTTGACGTCCGCGCATTGTTTAGTGCTTGTTATACCGTCCACAGGAGGGTTATTCACTTTGTCATTACATTTGTAACACCAAGAAGGAGTCTTGACGTCTTTCTGTCTGTCTTTCTGTTGAAAGCACGATAGCGCTCAAAGGAATTGAGATAGGTGAATGAAATTTTGTGAAAGGACTTCTTTTTATCGTGGTCAGGTTGGTATTGAAAATGCGCTATGTCGGTCAAGTAGTTCTGGTACATTCCACAAAAAAAACCAATATTAGACCCATGTGTCTCTCTGTCGGTTGAAAACACGATTGCGTCCAAAGAAATCAACTTAGGCGAATGAAGTTTGGTGAAAGGACTTATTTTTATCGTCGTCAGGTTGATATTAAAATTGGGCTATGTCGGTCAAGTAGTTCTGGTACCTCCCATACAAAACCAATTTTGCATGACTTGAATGTCGTTTTTTTTTATTACTCAAATTTTAACACTTCACCACTACAAATTGTAAATAAATTCCACGGCTGATTGTTTTTGGAGAATTGCGGAGAACAATTCGTATGAAGCTGTCAAAAATGTCACTAAAAAACAAACTTGATTGCACTGCAACGCAAAACGCTGGAGTGCGTAACATTTTTATCGGAACAATGGCCCGAATAGCTGTTCGGAAGAATACCTCGAAGCAAAAATCCTCCGAAACTTTTTTCTTTTACATAGAAGAAAGACTTCCTTCAGTGGCCTGCTGGGTATTCACATATTGAAATAAACTTCCAGTGATGCATTTCAAACTCGCTAGATACTCGAAAAAAAATGGTTGCCCATTAACTAAAGCCTTGAAGACTGATTAAAAGATACAAAACGAGAGGCTCAACTGAATAGTAGGCACTATAGTAAAACTGCAAAATGCTGACGCTTTACGACATTGTTCAAGTGTTGACTTCTTTATTCATCAATAACTTATTATGGACATAATGACTTAAGTTCAGAATTATATTCGAGGAACCTCACATAAATAACGAACGAACATAAAAACAAAACAAACGAAAACAAAATACATATTTGTAATATGATATTACAACTACGACTATTACTTATTCAATAAGTACGACAATTAGCCTCATTTAATGGGCATGCAAAACTAACTAAACTACAATAATAATTATAACAGAATATGTTGTTTATTTGGTCTTTAGCTGGATAAGAAAAAAAAATTAACACTGTATGTGGATACTATGGTGTAGGCTGTAGGAAAACAAATAATAAGTTGGCGGAAGTGTTAGGAAAAATGATTTGACTCAAACAACATGTCAATACTAGAGCTATGAATAAGACGGACTTTGTTCGCACTGTGCCCGGCTTTTCGCGAAGTGTGCTGATCAAAGTTTTGTTGTTGTTGTTGTTGGTATCGTTGTTGTCGTCGGCGTCGTCATCTTGAATGGTGTGTATCTTGCTTTGGACTGCTGCTGCTATTACTACTACTACTAGTACTACAACTTCCATGTTTAGGTGGTCAAGCGAAGCTGACTTGATAGAAGAGCCATTCTTCCATAAACGATGGCACAAATGCTTTGGTGGTGGTGTACTTAACAGCTGGCTTGAGTATCTTTAGCTGGTCCTCAAACAGTTTCAGCGATTCGAGGCAACTAGTTCCATTGCCATGGGTTAGGAACTTCCCACCTGGCTTAAGAATCTTGAACGAATGCTCCAGGATAGTGCGGATAAAGTCCCAAATCTCACCGATGGGCGCATCCGAAATTGGAATGTCTGTGAGGTCACCGAAAACGTAGTCGAATTTTCTACCCTCGCCAATGAAACGCTTCATGTACTCAACACAATCGCCGACAACGATCTCGTAATTGTCGCTTTTCCGTTTCTCCAAGACGTCACCGCAAATCGAATTTAGGTACTTGTTGCATGCCTGCATGACAAGTTCGTCGATTTCCAACATGACAACGTGCTTGGGTTTCTCTTTGAGTAGCTCGTAGAGGAGTGCACCATCGCCGCCGCCCAAAATGCAAATTTCCTTGCCCTCGTAGTTTTCAATGCCACGGCCCATGAGGGTTTCCGTATAAATGAGATCCGACTCGGCAATATCTGTAAAAGAAAAACCAGAATTTTTTTGTTGATAAAAGAATATGCAGAAGACGAACGCTTAAGGGTGAAAGGCCGTTGCCGACTACCCACAAATTTTGTAAATATTTGATCATTCACCTACAAGGAAAGTGCAACACCACTTTTAAGTACCCACCGGCTCTTCCTTATCACTAACTGTTACAAAGCGTCTAAAGAAAATGCATAAGAAACAAATTGTGCCAACTCATCTATAATATCCTTTGTGTTGCAGTTCCAAGGACTACCCAGCATACTATTTCCGCTTTATGAAACATTTCTTTCTCATGCATAATGTAAAAAAAAACTTCTGCGCTGCAGGCAACCTGTTGGGCTGTTTTCCTGCTCCAGATATTCATTTGTTACCCCCTTGTCGTTCATGTTCACAATTTGTTGTATACAACTCATAGCCACGTGTCCTTGCCATTGTGGGTTAATGGATGCATCATGTGCATTTGTGAACACAAAATAAAGTTTCACACAAGACAGCAGTTGAAGAAGGCGGTGGGGGTGTCCATGAACTTTCAAGGTTTCAAAATGAATGAACGTTTCTAGTGCCAGCCCCAACCAATGCTTACAGTTCTCGTAGGACTTGCATAAGTTGTTATGGAATTGCAGTTCGAATAGAGTAGAAGCTTGCTCAGGTGTTATGTAAACGATAAGGATGTTTACCACTGCCACTGCAATATGTAAATAGATGTCGTAAGAATACGAACGTTAGTAAAACTTTGCAAGCCGATAAATATATCGAAAATACTTTCGGAAACCATATTCCCTTACATGAAAATGCCAAAAACAGTGACGCTCGTCAATTTATCATATTTACAGTTGGCACACTCCCTCTTTTGGGTTTTGTGAAAGCCCGCTGACGTACCTATCGACATCCACTTTATTTTGGCCCTCCTCGAGTTCATCACAAATTTATAGACGTAATTCCGGCGGATATGGCGGTTGCCCTTCAATGCCATGCATCAGGAAACAAAAATTGTGACGCACATTATTACAATTTATTAGCTATTGAACTTTTTTTCTTTCGAGTAAAGGATGAGTTCAATCATGAAATTGCTGACTGAGGGTTTAGGAGCCATACCTAATGGCGTTTTCGATTGATGAAAATAATTGCCCTTTCTATGAAATGAGCAAATCTATAAGTGTTCTTTCGATGTATTCTTTGTTTCATTGAAAAAAAGGTGCACTTCCACGTCAATTCTTAACATGACAGAAGTGTCCGGGATATTTCTAGAGAATTGCCCTGACCTCACCAACACTCACTAACAAAATGTCAGATTGAAATGTTTGTTGTGTTATTAGAAACAAATTTTTCGTTTTGTGATCCGAAAATGTAAACTGAAATTGAAATATATTGATTTGGTCTATTAAAATATTAATATTTACTGTAGAAAGCAAATAAAAAAGCAGCAAACGATGTCACTTATGGTTTCTACCACTATTAGAAAAATGTTCAAACGAATTTCATTGAAAGAGCAATTCTCTCGGATCTTCAATGAAAAACGCCATATCATAACATGCTGATGCTGACCCACGGAATTTCGCTGTCACACAAAACAAAATGGCGTCCAAAGTCCCGAAGTGGTAAACGGACAATAAATTGCTCATTTTGTTGAGTATTTAATTTGGTTGGTACAACTGGCCCATAATACAACTGACATGTTTGTAACCAGTAATAGAAAATGTTTCAGTTAATTACAGAAATCTTGTTCGGCGGAACTTGCCTTTGCTTCTATTTTATTATCTACAGTTATGGGTTGTTCGTCCAAGACATTTTAAGGCAATGGCCGCATTCAAGAATCTAGTTATCTTAAGTCGACTAGATTGGTCTGGATGATATGTAACCTGAACGCAAAAACTAGATTGGTCGGGTACGTAACTATTCCTACGTTAGCCACAAATGCGAACTGTCAACTTAGTACTCAGTCACGAATTTCTTGACTATATTCGTCGGCTACCCCTCCATAAACGTCAACTGAAACATCTGCTCATATGACCGATTTCCCCCAATCAAAACCGAGATACATCTAGTGAGAGAGCTGTCACTTACTAAACTAGATAATTGAACGTCCCCAATGATTTGAATTTATGGTAAAAACGAATCTCTCTCTTTTCTCGTGTAAGAAATTGCATCTGTGATTATGTAAATGTCTCAATTAGGCTGGAAACGACACTTCTGTCTTTTGTCAGTGTCGTGTGCTTTATACCTTAAAAAATGTACGATAAGTAAGTACGTGCGCATTTTTATTAGCCTAGTAAAGATAAGTTAGTGGAGGCCCAGGTTCACCCCGAACTGTAGCGCCACCTAAGTAAGTCAGTTAAGTTAAGATAAGACGATTAGGCTTTTAAATGTGCGCAATATATTTCTGTCCGTGCAAACGATCTGTCAGTTTACTTGCAATTCAAATATAACCTAGTAGATGGCCAGCCCACATAAATGCGTGTATTGTATATATAATTTTAAGGGAAGATATAATTGTTTTTGTACCTATACTAAACAATGAAAAAAAAATAAATTTATTATGAATACCCACTTTGCAATTCGTCCAAAATCAGCATATTGCCCAGCGTCTTTGAGTGGAGTATTTGAATTTTCTGGAAGGGGGAGCGTGTCTCGTACACCAAAGAGTCGATATCGTATTCGATGATACGTTCATCTGTAATAAAATGTTATTTAATCTGCAGTCTTGATTTATAAGTAAAAAATAAAGTACTAACACTATATCGTATAATAAGTTGCAGTCACACACAGACAATATAAACAATAAATTATATCTCTTCAAAATGCTGCTTTGATTTTACACTTAGTTGTAAATTGGGAAAGTAATTTAAAAATATATTTAAATAAATAACCAAGCCTTGAACACTCTGTTTTAAATTCTCTACACAAACTCAATAAATACAACAAATAGTTAAGAGGGGGGAAATATTTTAAACTGTGCTTGGGAATGGCGGCATTTTACAACAAAAAACAAAAGAAACAACAAAACCGAATGGAACCTAGGTGATATGTTAACCGTATCATTTATGTCTACAAGTAATAATAAATTTAAACAAATTATACGAAAATAATAATAGACATTTAGAGTAAATTACAGATAGTAGTATTTTTAGATTTAGATGATAGTAGTTGATTTGATTAATTTACCTGCTGATGGAAAATACCTAGATACATCGCCACGTTTCAATGGGGGTAATACTTGTCCGGAGTGAACTTTTAATTTCTTGGCTAAGGTATTTTCGAGTCGTTTGGATGACTAATAATAAAAAATATAAATAAATACGAAGTCAACATGAAACAAAACAATAATTTTTTAAAATAAATTCAATTCAAATTATATGGGCAATGATTATATTGGATATAGTAATAGATGTTCACAATTATACAAATCTTTTATGTTTGATTTAACTTGTGTGTTAATAATTTTATAAGGGTTAATGGAGGAGCAGTGATGACGATGGGAGGTGTTAAAAGTACCTATTGGGTGTCCAACAGTAGATCTCTGCAGTTAACGGAAATATTTAAGCTATGTTTTTCTTTCAACAGTTTGGAACTCAATAGGCATTTTGTATTTTACTCACTTGATCTATATATATCAATGATTTCCATGGTTTACAACAAACAGTTGGATCTCGTATTCTTGTTGTATACCATGGAAATCAATGACCTATTTAGATCATGTGGGCAAAATAATAAACGCCTAATATTGATAAAATTGCAAAAATAATACAGCCAACTCATTTATATTAACAACTGTTGTCGCTTTGAAGAAATTGTTCAGCAGATAGTTTTTAAGGGCAACAGAAATGTTAAAAACTATTGTATATATATTTCTGTATAAAAAGGCGGCCATTAGAGTTGAAGAATTGGAGTGCACGAACGCACTTTGCTTAGAGCGATCAGATTTATTTAGAAAACACATTTGGGCACTACGTGTCATAAAGATACACTATTTGCTATACTTTGTTGTCGACGTACTACACATTTTTAATATCTATGTTCTTTTCCTTAAGAGCATCTGCATTCTTGATCAGCACTCAATGTGGCTAACTGACAAAATATGCTGTGCTAAGTTTTTATTCAGACTGTTCAGTGAGTTTATTCTGTGCCCATAGAGTGCGCCATGAACATGCTCTGAACCGAGAAAGGAAAACGCTTCTGCTGTATTCACTTAATGTCATAATTTCATGCAGCTCTAATATTCATAAATTTCTGAGGTGCTTTAAGTGAACACCCTTCGGAACTATCATTGTGCAAATCGCGCAAATCGACTATCAAGTCGGTTGTCAAACTCAGCACTTCAAATTATTTCCAAATGTAATTTTTACTATTTTGAGATCCTCCTGAAAAAAACCTCTGAAAATAAACAAACAACAGACGACTGTCTGTCAGAGTTTGACATTTGTGATTTGCGCAACTCTCCGCGGTTGATTTCCGAGCCTAAATCGTTGTGGAAAATTATGAGGTCTGCGTAAACTATTCTCCATACAAAATCTGACAGTTCATTTACGAGGTGGTAAAATTCTGCAGTTTACGCAGTTCATGAGGCTTTTACGCGTTTAAGTGAATACCCTTAATAATTATATTTGTAAAGACACCAATGACTGTCAAAACATCTACATCGGAGTCCAATCAATGGGCACATTCAAGAATCTAGTTATTTTAAGTCGACTAGATTGGTCTGGATGCAATGTAACCTGAACGCAAAAACTAGATCGGTCGGGAACGTAAATTTTTGTATGCCACATATGAGAACTGTCAACTTAGTACTCAGTCAGGAATTTCTTGACTAGATTCGTCGGCAACCCCTCCATAAACGTCAGCTGAAACAGCTGCTCAAATGACCGATTTTAGCCAATCAAAACCGAGATACATCTAGTCAGACACCTGTCAGACTTACGGAACCAGATACTTGAGCGTATATATATGACCCATAAATGCGGGAGGTAAATCACAAAGATTTTAACCAATCAAACCATCAGAAACAAATTTTCACCAACGATTATTTGTAAACCAGGTTAAAATTGGTGGTGCCCAGTTCCTTACAGATCTTTCAATCACGAAAGCTTGGTATTTGTTTTGTTTATCCGTATGATTCGGTTCATATCAGATCCAGCTCTTACCATTTCGATAAAACTTATATGTACCGGGTTTTTATTATTGAGAGGAATTTACAAGTCCGAATTTAAGTTAAACCGAATCAATGGAATTGAGTAAATGACACCACCTTGTGCAATGAATCCATCTGAAAATGAAAATGAATAGGAAATGAATAAACAATTCATTTCTGTGAATGGAAATGTACAAATATCAATGAAAACTCTAATTAGAGCAATGCTACTGCATACCCAATTATTCCTGTAATACATGAAATGCAAATGAATCAAATTCCAATGAATAGAAAAGTAAAAATATCAAAACCAAATGGGAAAACAGAAAATCAAAAATTATCTCAAGAACATGCGGGGGGCGGAAATAATTTCAATTCACTCAACAACTCTGGTAAAAATAAAAGAACATTTACAAAATCTAGCTAACTAAGGAGGTACAATATTTCCTGTTTTGGTTTTTCTTTATACAACATTTTCATTGTTTTTATTTAGCGTTTTTATTACACAGGTACAATTATATTACAAACTAGCAACTAAATTCATAAAAATAAATATAAGTAAGTGAAAAATAGTACGTGATGTGAAATTGCAGCCAATTGAATATTTTTAGATTTTTGGCTTTTAGCTTACAAAAAAAAAAAAAACATCAAATCAAGTTATGAAAGAAAAAATAAATAAAGGGATTTGCTTTAGCATTTTCGAATTAATTAGATTGGGTTGCATATTTTTAGTCCAAATTTTATTAATAAATTTTTAAGTTTGAAACTTGATGTGTTTGACGTTTCCCCAGCTATTGTAAAAGGTCTGGTCATGTCGCAGTAAACGGAGACATTTGAAACTATCGTTGTCTTAGGTCGACTATATTTTCGCCCAACGTAAAAACTAGATTCAGTCACAAAATTCTTGATTAGATTCCTCGGCTACACTTCCATAAACGTCTTCTGAAAAAACGTTTACACGTGACCAATGGAGGCCAATAAAAGCAGTTTCTGCAAAATATCAAGTCAGCCAGCTGTCAGACTTACTTAACTAGATTCCTGAATGTCCCCAATTATTTAAGGGCCCATTTGGTGATCTCTAATCGTGTTTGTTTTTGTTTTGGATGCAAACACATCAGCACCTTAGTCGTTGAATGACAGTTGCCAATGCAAGGCATGTCAAATAATTTTCTGTACATCTGTTTTACTTGCAGCACTGCGTTCTGTGCTGCGTCCAGAATTTCTGCACATTTGTTTTGGGCAATATTTCGCATGTATAATGGAACATGCATAGATATGATTTATTCTGTACAGAGTGTGCGATTTGACAAGTTGTTCACTTTTCTAAAATGCTAAGCTCTAATTTGCAAATTACTTCTTCAATGAAATCGTTTATTCGATTTTCGCAAGTATTTTTTCAGTCTCAGAGTATTCTCCGACTTTTATTAAACCACCAAAGTGATTTGACACTCGTTTGAAATAGATATGTCACTGATGGGTGACGCTGATCTGTTCAATGGCAACAATGATTTTCTATTGACAGCTCACGGTTATTATGGAACGCTAAATCTGACAGCGGCTGAAGTTACTGCTGACACTGGAGAAAAAATAAACAACTGGAAAATGTAACTGTGCTTAAGTCTATGATCGTTTAACAACCTATGTTATAAATTCTTCAAGATTAACCGCTCGGAATCCAGTGCAAAAAAAACCGTCACCTAGAAAAGCATTTGGTTTTGTTTACGTTTCTTTTCACTTGGGAATAAAAACTATAACTTTTGTTTGTTTTCCAAATTCGTTCCAGTTCGATTATTATTTTTTTTAAACTCTAACAGGTACTTTTGAGTTAGATTGATAAATTTACCTGTAACTAGAGCAAATAGATCTTTAGCGCAAATGGGTGAATGTATTTCGTTTTTATATGGACTTTTAGGTACCGCTAGATACTGCAACGCGGCTCTTAAACGTAAATTTGTTAACCCTCAGGAAACGTCAAACGATTACTATCAAACTTCTATTTTCAACTTATCAACAAGAATGTGTCGCTGAACAATTAGCTGCCCATCTTACTTCGAAAACATGTAGGAAAAAATTAAAATTACGTTTACTCGACTCAAGTTCTGTTTACAGATATTACTATTACATAAAAACAAAGGAATCTTCGAATTATCCATTTGTACATTTTTAATGTATTAAAAATTTAGAGAGACAGTCTTTATTGTATTATATGGGCTTAAGTTTTCGTCAAATATAAAAATTAAAAAACCCGCTTAGATTCTGTCAAAAACTAGCCTAATTCGGGGAAATTTAGCTAGATTACTTCGTTGCAATCCTATTATGGTTGCACCTTAAAGCGTTTGATGAGCACCAGCTACCTGTACAGCGGCTCTATTCTGTTGAGTTACAATGGCTGCATTCAAGAATCTAGTCATCTTAAGTCGAGTAGATTGGTCTGGATGAGATGCAACCTGAACGCAAAAACTAGATTGTTCGGGAACGTCACTTTTCCAACGTCATCCACATACGCGAAATGTCAACTTAGTACTCAGTCACGAATTTCTTGACTAGATTCGTCGGCAACCCCTCCTAGAAGTCAACTGAAACAGCTGCTCACATGACCGATTTCGACCAATCAAAACCGAGATTCACTTAGTGAGAGAGCTGTCAGACTTACTAAACTAGATACTTGAACGTCCCCAATTTTTATTTTTCCAAATAAAAGGCACGCAGAATTTGATAGCAACTACCGTCGTAAAAGGTTGTTTTATTTGGACCCCACCCATAGGCAGAGTGAAAACGAAATTTCATGTGAAAAAGGTAGAAAATAAAAGAAATAAAACTAAAAAAGGTTAAACTATAAATTCAAACAATACTTTATAGGTACTTTTATATTTGTGTTTTTTTTTTATTTAGTTATATATGAATTACTTGTACTTTTGTTTTATTATTTAAAAAAGGTTGAATTTTACTTATATATTTGGAATTTTGGTTTAGTTTGCTGACCTGAACTAGTCATGTAAATATCAATATATCCACCACGCTTAATCGGAGGTAAATGCTTAGAACGCATTGAATCTAATTTTTTACGTAAAATAAGTTCCATAGCTCTGATGCTCTGTAATATTTGAAAAATTACATTTTTGTTTTTATAAATAATTAATGAATAGTCTATGCCTTTGTAAATAGTTAATGAAGAGGAAAAAAATAAATTTGAAACGAGCGTGTTTGGTAAGCCTACGATGAGCTCTTTAGACGTAAGATTTATTATTGAATTTAGTTCTTGTTGTTCTAAATGAGTTGTGAGTGATATGAGAAGGTATTTAAGCAACATACAAAACCATAATATGAGAAGTGCAGAGACCGAGAAAGTGAAACTGCCAGTGCCAATTACGTTAGCTCACACAATGAGAAACAAAAACAGAAAGGGACATTTATTTAAAAGAGAATCGCGTTCCGATGGCGATGTGGTCGTGGTGATTATCACTTTGAGATAAATGTGAAATATACCATAATGAAATACCGCTGGCTATCATCCAATAATATTGAAATAGAAAATTATATCAATCGTTATTTGTTGGCTATTTACTTGGAAAGGATTGCTGCTTGCTTTTTCTTCGTTCATTGATCTTGTGCAGAGATGCAAACTATTGGAAAAGTGCTACATTGGTGATGTGCAAAAATAGCCTGCACAAAGCAATTCTAGAAATACGGCTCGTTAGTTAATTAGTTAACCAAACATATTAACCAGTTTATTTACATTTGAGGACTGCCTTCAAATAACCTGTAAGAACGTCAAAACGAAGACCAAGCCTGAAAAACGTAGCTTAAGGAACATTTGTTACTTAGAAAAATTGTTCAGTAACCCATTCTTTGCGCTGTGTAACGTGGGTTAGCTAGCGAAAGATTGCCGTCCAGGTAGGTTGTCCAAATCATTGAAGTTATTTCGCGCTTGTGGTATATCCACAAGGCGGTATCGGCATACTTGTTGCGTTGTTCAATGTTTATTCCCAATTTATAAAAACAACTTGCCCATTTAGAACGGTGTGCATTCAGGGTCCCTATTGAACGGCGCTAGTGCCCAAAGGCAATCAGAAAATATCTCCACTTTTCTAATTGTTGGAAAAACCGTAAGGCCATAGCCATAAAGTTCTTGAAAATACAAACTCATAGTTTCACATCGTGCGATATAACATTTCCGCTTAGGTCCGTTACATTCCCTTCGAAAAAAATCACTGCGGAGGAATTTGCCTGCTAGATTCACTGAGATGATGCAATCACGTGCGCGGGTTCACCATATGAAGCGTACTTCTTGAGATAAGTATAATCAGCAAATATTTAAATAAGTGTCGTTTCAGCTCGAGTTGCACCGTCTGTACACCGTATATTCGAGAACTACGGCTCTTCTCGGCTTGACAACTCACATTGGATGCATCATTACAAATTTTAGTCCCAGTGCATCAATCATACACATTGTTTGAATTCCAAACCAAAAGCAGTCTTTGAATAAAGCGAATTGCGCGCTTCTTTTTGTTTAAATATTTATTTGTATCGTTTGCGGCCGATCGAGGAATTCGAAAAAGGTGACCTAGAAGCATAGGCATAACTAAAATACAGTACGATGTACGAGTACCTAAACCAATGACAATATTTTATCGGCCATAGGAACAACAAAATTTTCGCTAGACATGTTATGTAAACACAGTTCTATGGAGTACCGCACCGCAGAACCGGCTGTCTTCTGGCCACATGCTGTTCTTGTCTTTCTGTTTTGTATTGCGTAACCCCACCGGCATGTGGGTAAGAAAATGTTAATCTACAATCGAAATCAAAACAAAAATGATGAAAAGCGGGAATGTCTCCAAAAATGACCGATAATAAGCAAATAAAACAAAAACATAACAAAATGGGGGAAAAAAAAGGAACGACTGGTGTATGATGAAGTAGAGGTCATCGTTTCCAGCAACGACGATAGACCATGTAAATATGCGTCTTCATCACTCTTTCCTTCTCTGCTTGCTTGTTGGCCATGTGCTCTGCTCATGTTAAGGCAATGGAGCAAAAATGCGTGTGAAAAAAAAACCCAACTGGATCATCCAAGGTAGGCGCGCAAAAATCAATAAACCTCGGTCATTGAAAATGTGAAGGACTGGCCACAAATTCGCATTTGACACAAGGCTGCATAATTCAGCAGGCCTGTATGTCTTGTTTTTGACCTTGGTGGCATTGATTTTGCAACGCCATCCCAATTTCCAATAAAATAAAATGAAACTGATTGAAAATTAAGAAGCTAAACGATTTACATCAAAAGACAGGAGCTGCTCCTTTCCCTCCTCCAGATAGTATTCCACATTGATGGTTATCAATCCCTGGCTGAAGATACGGAACGTGATTATAGTCTCCTTGTTTTCGGAGAGGACGCAAAAGTATCCATCGTCGCCTGGCATATGATAGATAAATTCTAGCTGGGGGAAGATGTGCTCCAGTTCGGAGCGGATTATTTTCGATATCTCCTGTCGTTGGTTGGCATCTTTGGTTTTGTCAGGTTCAACAGAGAAATCGAAAAGAATTGTGTTAGCTGCCATTTAAGGAATCTCACTTGATTTTCTTAAAACAGAATATGATTTTTCACTTCAATGGTTTTTTTAGTCCTTTTCCCGATAGAACTACAACTACACTCACGCACAAGACACGATTCCCGAAAAACTGCAACAACTCCGTTCGGATTTCTAATTGGAACTGTCAAAATGTGAAGAAAATTCATCCCAATTTACCCCTGCCGGTTACCGGACGGAAATTAGGTATTTGAACAATAGGGAAATTTCAAAGGGAATTACAATTTCCCTCAGAGTTCATCGCCGACAGTAGAGTTGCGCAAAATGTGCTTGATAAAGAAAATATTTTTTTAAGTTCCATCGGATTTCTAAAAGTTATTATTGGAAAGATAAAATAATACGAGATATTGTATACATTCACATTTGAAATTCCATAAATAATGAAAACTCAAATTATTCAAGATGAAGATTTCTTATAACAATGTGGACTGGACGACATCGTCTTTGAAGTTTTGATGACCGTAATAAGATGTGTTCTGCACGAATTTCGTTGACTTTAGTCAGCTGTCATTAAATTTATGAAAAATGTACTGGATTAAGCTCTCGAACTCGTAATCTTAGCACTTCGTTGTTTTTCTGGACTGGAGGTCTATAGTTTTATTTCAAGGGATTTGTTGCCATTTTGGATTCACGCATTTTGCCGAAGAAGAAGTGACTTGGGGGCAGCTAGATGATTACTTGCGCTAAAGAAAATCTATAGTTTATGTTGACATCTTTTATGGAGTTTGTCTGACTGGTGAAGTTTTTACTCTTAATTTGGCTACTTTACTTTGTGTTACTGAGATAAATGTTCAAAAATAAGATACAGTACCGACAAATCATTAAGCAGTCATACTAGAAACCTACTCCGTTTCATTCCATGCAAAGTTTTTAAATTTCGCCAAATATAACTTCATAGCTTCGGACCTAATAAACTTTTTCCGAACAATTTTACTCCTGTTTATTTTTGCAACACCCCTTTCTGATATACAAAGCAAACAAACTTTTCGCGCAGTTATTTATTGAATTTCAATCTGACGTCATCGCAAATTTTTGACACTGCACATGACATTCTTTGCCGATTACAACAGAGAGCAATTTGCGAGCGACAGAAACAGAAACAGAAATTTCCATTTACTACTTTGCTCTACTCCTCGACCTCGTGCGTCCATTGTTGTTGTGTTGTGGGTATTTTCTGCGAGAGTTGTGTTTATCATCAGTTGATAGATGGCTAATTATAAATAAAATTCTATTCAAACAAAAGCCCGTTTCTCACGATCATACGACAACAGACTCCCGATAATTTCGTCTCGAATTAAGTCACCACATCACATCATATCATTACATAAACAATTGACAGTGAAAGGAAAAGAATAAGAAGAAATCCCAAGACGATGACGATGTGAAAAAAATGTGACCAAGCTGATTTAGAATTATTAATAGAAATACACAATCACAAGAGCCACGGAAGACCGAAGATCCCGAAAAGTGAAGGAACCTCCCATAATTCAGCCAAGAAGCCATCACATCCGACAAGGAATAGCTGCGGTGAGTCTCGTACAAGTGTGGAGTTATTGATTTTTTCAGTCACAAACGGAAACCTTTATAAAATGCCAACAAAACTCGGCCAAGATGAAAATCAATACCAGGAGGAGGCACCTGCAACACCTAGCGCTTAGAACAGGATAATAGCAATGCATGGTGTCTTCGATTTGGGGTAACACTCTGGATAGAGGCGAGTTTGTTGTTCCCACCCCTAACGTGATTCGCTTAATAAAGACGCATCTCTGCCTCACTTCGATAAAAGTCAACTCTTTCTAGTCAACGTTATCGTGATATATAATCTCATTTAAGTGTTTAATAGTCGAGTGTCTGCTACAGTAGTTATTTAGTGATAGATCCCAATGGATCACACAGACAATGATGAGCGCATCACCGCCAGTCCAAAGTCTGGCAAGACGGCGAGCACACTCTTCAGTGGGCTTTGGCCGAAGCGTTCCACTAAAGTGGAACCGCATCCTGTTGTGGAAATTAGAGAAAAAAACCACCTGAGTGCCGTGAACAGTGTGCCACATGACATGTCCTTTGCCAAGTGCTCACCGGAGAAATTGGCGCAGAGCAGCAACAACATTCAAAGCAATAGGACGCAAAACTATAACAATAATGACAACTCAAATACAAATGCAATAACTAGTGTTAAACGTAGAATTAAGAACCGTCCACTTAGGAGTAAGTCAAATCGAGGCAGCACCGGGAGTGATCACAACCGTTTCAGCCACCAGTTCAGTCTATGCTGTAAGGTAGACCGCAAGCCGTTGACGCCGCCTGTCAGTGTGCGCTATAAGTCTCTACCAGACGCTGGCTGCCTGAGGAGGGACAATCTTATGCTGAATCTCGACACCAACGCAAGAGAGGATACGATTTCAGAGTGCAACAGTGCACCCGAGACTCCAGTGAATGGAAAATTCCTGCAGTCATTCAACAATTCACATAGTTCGCCGTCCAACTCGTCCGTGAAGAGCACGCAGAGTGAATGCAATGTTCCGCGATCGATTGCGATCACAGCTTGTAGATCGCGGCTGCGCTTAAAGCTTCTGCCGCCCGGAAAAGAGATGGTGAACGATGTGACGGGAGCCGTCCAGCATATGTCGTCACCGAATATATCAACTCAACCAGAAATTGTCGTGGACGAAGGGTGTGTGGATGGTATGCGCTCGTTGTCGCATGAAAATATTCCAATTCAGAGGATAGAGCGGCAGCAGCAACAGCAGCAGGGCTCGGGAACGGGCCTAGCAAGGCAGGCCTTGATGGCAGCACAGGTGTTGAGTTTGATTCCCACAGAGAGGGCAAGAGACAGGTGAGTTCGACGAGCGGCGGGAGACGAACTTGTAACATTTTGTATTCTCTTAGGAGTTACCTTGATGGCCGATTGGGATCGTCGTCGCTTTTGGGCCCTAGTGAGCTGGCTCGGGTGCTACCTCATAAGGAAGTCACCATATTTGTTGGAACATGGAATATGAATGGGCAGAGTCCACCCAAGTAAGTCCTTTTCCACTCTATTCTTTGTTGTTGTGACATTTTCTATTTCTTTCAGACAAATGAACGATTTTGTCCTACCCGCCACAATGGAACATGTGCCCGATCTCGTTGCTGTCGGTACCCAAGAAACCTGTCCGGAACGTTTCGAATGGGAAGTCACGCTGCAGGAGACGCTCGGACCATCACATGTGCTATTCCATTCGACCACACTGGGAACACTTCATCTAGCAATATACATGCGTCGTGATCTAATTTGGTTCTGTTCGGCTCCCGAAGACGCTAGCATGTCGGTGCGACCGGGTACGGCATTTCGCACAAAAGGCGCAATCGCTATATCATTTTGCCTGTTTGGTACCTCCATGCTCTTTGTCACATCCCACCTAACAGCCCATCAGCAGAAGGTGAAGGAACGGGTCTCGGATGTGAAACGAATTATTCACGCTCTGGATTTGCCCAAGAATCTACATTTGCGACACAAAAACAAAGACGTGACACAGAACTTCGACAATGTCTTCTGGTGTGGCGATTTGAACTTTCGGCTGGGCGAACCAAGAGAGAAATTACTCGAATGGATTCAAAACACAAAGTTTCCGCTGCCGTCACATCTGCCGCATGGCTACATGCACACCGATCAGTTGTCGTCGGTTCTGGCCGATGGAGCAGCATTCCGTGGATTTATGGAGGCGAATATTACGTTTCCGCCGACATATAAGGTGGGTAATCAAACTGCACTGCCAATGAACATTGTTAAAGAGGTTTTTTCTTTCTTGTTTCATTTCAGTATGATCCAGGCACTCAACAATTTGACACGTCCAGCAAACAGCGTGCTCCAGCGTACACTGATCGAATTCTGTTCAAATATAGACAGACGCAGGGCTTGGCAATGCGAAGAGCGAGCACCTTTGCTGGGGGAAATTCGCAACAGCCAGCTATGGTGCAGTGTTTGTCATATGACTCGGTGCCATCGATCACATCGTCCGATCATAAACCAGTGTGGGCATTGTTTAAAACATCGATTCGTGCAGGAACAGATGCGTAAGTTGATTGATAAATTTGTAATCGATTCGAGATGTTGCCAAATGACAGTATTTGTTATATCGGGAGTGTTATCTTGTTTCTTTGCAGCATTCCACTAGCTGCTGGACTTTTCAATCGTGATATCTACATTAAAGGAATGGAGCGACGTCTCAACAACCAATACTCTGGCTCATCGGCTGTCTGTTCAATACAGTAATATGCAATCTAACCAAATCAGTATGTGAATCTCCTTGCGCCATCTGGCATTCAAAGCCCGATGATTCTCGTGACAAATTGCATCATTTTTCGTTTTCGTTTTCTGTTAACTGTTTCATATTCTAGTCATTATGCGTTATTCTAAGTTTCGTACGGTTGTGTGTGCTTTATTAAATAGGCCTTAAGTCACATAGCGATGACTATATACTATTACTATCTCTCTTTTGATTGTTAGTTTCCATTGAAAATGTATAGCCGGAGCGGTTTGACACTGGCAATCTTTATGTATACACAATACACATGACTACTCGTACATGGGTTAGAATAATTAAATAGAAAATGTTTAATATCGTAGATAGTAAAAATATTCTTAGAAAAACTAAAACGAAAAGACAAAACAAAACCAAATATTTATCTGTTCTATGTTTAAGGTTGCTTTGTGACGCTATTTTTGTTATTTACTTTATTTTTTTACAATTCTGTGGTATATATGAGTTAAGAACATGTACACATTTCGCACGAATTTAAAAAGTCTTATTTTTGCTTGGGAATATAATTCCTACGAACTTAATTTAGTGATTTTATAATTTATTTATTAAATTATGTTAAAATAAAAATGACAATTTACTTTTTTGATTTGGCGGTGTTTTATTTCGAATTGGAATAGCGAATTAAATGTGATTTGGGATTGGGTTGTCGCATTGTGCAAATTTATGGAAGCAGTCGGATAGTTCTAGAGAAGAGGGAAAATGCGAGCAGCGTTGCTCCAAATTACAGATTAGTAAACCAACTCTACTGGTTGATGACAGATTAACAGTAATTTAGCAAAGCGAACGGAAGTACATCTCTGTAACTAACTTCTTTCCAATGTATAAATAGTTGATACAGCGGATCCCTATGCGGTTCTAGCTTCCAACAAAATAGCAACTTATACAAGCGCATGAGCGAACTCATCCAAGCGAATGAGTTGCTATTTTTATTTTTTGGACGACAGGGAATATTTATGGTGTTATGCTTTCTCAGTACTCTTATAAAAAAATAATTTAAGGTTAACTTGTGTTTATTCGAATAAAAAACTGGGACGGGGACTCATCGCTCGGCAGTGCAGCATATTAACCGCTAGAGCCAGTGTCCCTGTGATTTTTGTATTCCTTCTTCATTCTCGCTTCCAGCAATTCCTAGTTCTGAGCTGTCCAAACCTTAAGCTGTTGTTACGTTTTAGTTACAAGAAGAAACGCATAACCACTGGCAAGTAGCACTAACTGTTGGATACTGGAGTGATGAAGGTATAAAATGAGTGGCACTTGTAAAAAAAAAAAAATAAGTTAAATGAATAGTTTATTTAGAGCAAATCTGAGAAAAAATACAGATTCGCAAAAGTGCTCTGAAATATGAAAAATCAATCGAATACTACTAGATTATGTCGTTTTCCATTCCACCAGATATTTCTTTTCAGATCTCAGATTTTACGCAGCTCATGGAACACGCAATGGAATTGATCTGCTTTTGTAAATGGATTAGTGCGTTATTTGACAACAATAACAGCTGTTCAAATTGCATTAGTTCATGGTAAAATCAACCAAAGAAATCGGTTGGAAAAATGTTTCCCCTCTTGTATATACAAATGGAGAAGTTTTGGGTGATTCGTAGTTTCCAGATGATGAGGAAGACAATGAAGTTCATAATTCCTCCAAAATTATATCCATTACTATTTATTTGCGCATTTATTTTGATAACAAACTTCTTCAAATGACGTAAAACAGCTGTTGGTACTTGTTGCAGAATGTGTAAATCTGGAAAAATAACGAAAAAAAAAGATTGATTTTTTTACCAATGAAACACAAAAACTGATTTAGATCAAAAAAAAAAGATTGATTTTTTGTCCCAATGGAGAACCACATTAGTTAGCAATGAACAACTTTGAACTCGCCCCCGAGTTCGGTTAAGAACAAAGATAATGGAAATACAGAGATATATATCTTTCCAGTGGAAAGGCTGCTGCCTACAAGCTATTTTCCCGAAAAATTCATGAAGTCAGGTACCCATGCTCATTTCTTTTCTAGTATATGTGAGTTCATGAATTGAACTTTAATGCAATAATTCGCTGTTTCAAAATGCGTATTTCATTATTTTTTTTATTTTCATCGAATCCTTAACAAAAATTAAACAAGTTCAATACCAAACACAAAACAATTGAACAGCGCGATGCCCATAAAAGCAAAAGGAATATTGGCCGGCCATTAGCAACATGCTTTTTTGTAGCTCACACGTATTCACAGACAAGGGTTGAAATTACAAAAACAACAATGTTAACAAATGGGTTTTGGGGGGATAGACGTACGAAAGATATCCATCTCTTTTATTCATTCATCTCTGGTTAAGAAGCAGTGCATACCAGTGATGCGAAATGAACATTTCAAATTGTACTTTTCTTAAGTTTAAATTGTAACTTTTAGGACAGATGTGTAGCTTTGTCGTTGTGGAAATACGTAGCTATATGAATATTAAGATAATTACTACCTTTTACTACCTATTTAGTTAAGGTGAAATAAGACTGTATGCCAAGTGGTCATAAAATGACAATTTCTGACATTTCTCCTGTCAAAATAAGGTCATACAATGTAATGGGTATATCTCATATACTCTAATGACCTAAAGCCCAAATATGACCAGGCTGAATTTGACAGATAAAAATTCCAAAATAGCATATAGTGTAATCGGACAATATGCTCATATGCAGTTTATTAAAATTCCGTTATGGCATTGCTGTCATTTTTGACGGAAAAAAGAAAAAAAAAATTATTTGGTTGTCATCGGTTTGAGTTCGCGGAATTGCTACTTATTTTCATTTTCGTTGTCTTTTTTGTACAACATTTGGTAATAATAAAAAATGCCTTAAATGACCGTCAAGGCAAATATAATCATATTGGTAGTTTTGGTCATATAGGTAGTATAATATACAGTTTTGATAATCTTGACATTTTGGTCATTTGACAGTTAATCTGGTCTGTTGGCATTCATATGCATAATTGGCATACAGTCTTATTTTAGCTTTAGCTCTTGTTAGACAAAAAAAAAACAAATACATATTGTCCCTCTTTGCCCTTAAAATAAAACATAAATTAAAAAAAAATGAATTCAATACTTCTGTGAGTGAAAATGAAATCGCAATACTCATGGGTGCACTGTGAAAGAGCAACGTACTCCGCATGACATATGTAAAAATGGTATTTTCTTATTACGGAGAATGTTTGGCAAAAGTGAATTGGTTAGCCGAATGTAAGAGAGTTAAACTTGAGGACGGACAGAATGCATTTTATTATCTCTATTACAAATTTTGGATGTGTTGGTCGCGTGGGTATCACATTTTATATTTTAAAGGATTCTCACTGTGTAACTTTTGAAGCAAACAAATGTTGAATTGTAACTTTTTCGACTGGATTGTAGCTGTGTCACTTTTTTTTTTCAGATTGTACCCAAAAGATACAACTGTATCCGCTTTTCCAAGACTGGTGCATACTTTTATGGGACCGACCTCAAAAGCAAACAGTTTTTCTTTTTTAAGGTTACCGAATTTCATTCAGATCCACTTCAACAAAATCTTAAGGGCGGCACCAACACATAGAAAATAATATGCCCCCTCAGCTTTGGCCATTTAATACATGCCACCCTCTCCATTCAATATTTTTTAACATGCGACGCTTCATTGGGAGCGTTCAAGTATCTAGTTTAGTAAGTCTGACAGCTCTCTGACTAGATCTATTTCGGGTTTGATTGGGGGAAATCTGTCGTATGAACAGCTGTTTCAGTTTATGGAGGGGTAGCCGACGAATCTAGTCAAGAATTCGAGACTGAGTACTAAGTTGACAGTTCTCATATGTGGATGACGTAGAAAAAATGACGTTCCCGGCCAATATAGTTTTTGCGTTCAGGTTACATCTTATCCAAACCAATCTAATCGACTTAAGATAACTAGATTCTTGAATGTGCCCATTGACTTTGAAGACCTACAATGTGCGCAATGTTTACTTGGTAATTTTTAACGCAACTTTTTTCGAGTCATTTGGGGAGCTGTTTATGTAGGTTTTTGAAGAGGAAATTCAACTGCAGACTCTACGAGCTGTGCTAAAACATTGCTTCAGTCGATTCGATGTTGCCCCGAAGCGATAAAGTAATAGAGGGGAGCCGCACAAGTGGATTGGTACCCCAAACCAAGGACCGTTCTAACTCAAGAGACTTATCAGCTCAGGCCAATGTTGTAGGTTGTAGAAAGCCTTCTTTTCATCTCATTTTTTTCTTACTCCTACTTGCAATTAAAGTTTTCAAATGACCGAATTACCCAGCTGCATATCTTCACCAAGAACTAACTTCATTCCCGGTCAACCCTTTGAAATTAGGACGGCAACATATTAAGACAGTTCCATTTGCATATATGACACGCTCATGGCAAAGGCTTCTATACTAAACCCAATATCATAGAAACGACAATTTCAAGCCAAAAACGATTTCAACATCACCTACACCGCCGCACTAACCAGCAGCTGGCCCACTTAACCTCACAAAAAATTGTGCTGCAGTTGGATGATTGCGTGCTCACTCGCTTCATTTTGTGGCATTCTTCTATCCGTTCAAGGACTAGCAGGGCAAAAAAAAACCCACAGTGAAACTGGGAAACCCACAGTGAAACTGGGAAACCCTTCTTCTCGGTTGAAAAATGAAAATCAAAGGAACTACAGACTCTCATTCCACCCGCAGACCACACATTTACTAAGCTCACTATTACCCGACCTAAAAATCACCTATGTCAGCAGCTGTGCCGGTTCGTATATTAACCGGGATAATCGCCCATAGGCTTGCATATACATACGTATATATACAAATGCAGACACAAATTGGTGCTGGGTATCCTTTGAAGGAGGATACACGCTTTCAGAAGTACTTCACATCAGCCGCATATGCGGAGCAACTGCAAACGGGCTATAGATACTCCCGTTCGCACATGCTATTCAAATTTCGAAATTGTATTCATATTCATGCACATGAAGGTAGTGAGTTGCCCAGCCCACCCAAAATCCTTCAGCTGCTGTTTTAGCTTTAGGTTCCCCAGCGATTGGCATTTGGCATTTATAATTCGCAGCTGGAGTGGGTACCTCAAACGTTTTATTAAACACTCGACAGAGACAGAGATAGAGAGAGAGGGCGGGAAAGAGCGCATTTCCATTTCAAAAGGAAAACTGTAACATCCTGTTCCCGGGCTACATGTTTTGATGTGTGTATATAGCGTATTAGCCCCCATCAAGTAATGAATTCCAAACGGGAGAGCAACCCATTCAACTCTTGAATAACATGAAACACCTTTAAGAAATGTACATATACGGATCCTGCCAACGTCGCATCATAATCAGTGTTGCACCGCACAGGATGGAAGACTTCCTTCTAAAGACGTAACCGCACTTCCAGCCAACCCTTTTTGGGGTCGTCGACGACATTGACAGTTGAAGAGAAGGTGACAGCTGGGAAAATCTTACAATTGTCATGAATCGGTAATGGCTGGAAAATTATGTAAATACTCAGATTCACCTTTGACTGCGAGGTGGGTCAGAGTCCTGAAACGTTACGTTCCTCCTCTAGCAATCTCCATCTTTGCTCGTTCGTCTGGCAATCGTCATTAGGCACACTCTGTTGACAACAAGCAGTGGATGGCGCATGCAAAGGACCTTTTCGGCTCCAATATTAATCATGAGTTGTTGAGTAATTTATGCCTGGCATTGTAAAGGAGAACGCCTGTTGGGTGGATTATTCATCTGCACGAGTGTAGCGTATATGCAAACACTTAAATGCTCGAATGATTAATTCGCGGGAATTTATTTTCAGCACTGACGACGTCGACGACGACAATAACTTCACTTCAGTATTAGCTTTAGCACGGAAGTGGGTTTGTTTCTTTTGCTTGAGTTTGCGGGACTTGTTCGCGCGTGTTTCCATATTGTACGCAGGAAGTGGAAGAATTTGTTTCCTTCTTTTAAAAATAGATTTCCCACCAAAAGGGTGGATGTTAAACTTGTAGGGAACATGCAATGAATACTTAAAAGCGCGAAGCTTAAACCCTCACTATATCAGTTGCGTCTATGTAATTGATTTTTGAGGGCGAAGATGTCACAGCACTAGGATATTGTAAATAATACATGTTTGAATGTATATATAGGAACAAGTCAATATACGTGACTGTAATTTTAATATGGGAGCGGTTATAAGTCAATGGCCGCCTTTTAGCATTTACGGCTAGATGTTTAGTGACATATCAAATTAATTAGCTCTTGCCATTTGCATTGACATATAGCTACACTTTATTTTTTTTTGTAGTTGTCTACCGCTGACTGTAGTATAAGTAACTAAGTGGGTACATTCAAAAATCTACATATCTTAAGTCGATTAGATTGATCGATTAGTTTTGTCGGTAACCTTGCTTTTATTGCGTCAGCCACATAATGCGAACTGTCACATTAGTGCTCATTCACGAATTTCTTGACGGAAACTCCTCCATAAACGTCAACTAAATAAGACTGATAATGTGACCAATCGAAGTCAGTAAAAACTGAAACACATCAGGTCTGTTCCTTTACTTTTAAGAATGGAATAGACTGTCAAAATGGCAGTGGTCGGGATAAATTGTCTCACAGAGAGGAGACACCTACGAAAAAGTTAGGGAACGCTTCTGTAGTAATTTATGAAATGGGCAAAGTGGTAGGAAAAGTCGTTAAAATATCATATAAACTCGAACAATTTGCTAATTACGAACAAAATTAGTTCATTCATCTACCTAGCGATCAAAGTGATGCGGAATTAATCCAACTTCTTCTTCATGAATCCGAGTATTTGGAAGAGAAGGAGTAAAAGCGACAAGGCATTTAGAATTACGTGAAGGAGATTGTCCTTTCTTACTCCTTAGATAGGTGCAGCCAGGAAAAATTTCGTCGCCACATTCGAAAAGAATCTAAGGAGTACATTGAATTTTATTTTTCCGACTGTTGATACCACTTTAATACGCCAGAAATCAAAACTAGTTCACTCTTTTATGTCAAATAGGACAACAAAGTTCAAATCAGCTTTTTATTGTAAGGTGACTGACAGCCTTTTCAATTCTTATACCAAGAAATTTGTTTAGTAAAAATTCGTAAGATTCTCAGTGGAGGGGTAATATCTTGCTCTCTCGATGACGCTCTCTTTTACGAATTTTTCGAGATGAGGAACTGCATTGAGTAAAAATTTGTAAGATTTAAAAGTAAAGGAACAGACCTATCATGTCAACCAACTGTCAGACTTATGTGGTATTCGATTGGGCGCTCTCAGAGCATTTTTTTGCTTTTGGTCCCTTTTTTATGTTTGTTTGGTACAAAAAGAAAGGAATATTTTTACAATTACAGAACATTTTTGCGAATCTGGATTTTTTTCTCAAAGTTGCTTCAGATTTACCAATACAAGTGCGTTTAAGTTTGACAACTAGTGGAGTTTGTTGACGTTTTCGTGAAATTTTTCAACTGCAATGAAAGGCATTTCATCGGGTGGATCTTTTTTTGTTAATTATTTATGTACAAATGTTTAGAAATCAATTTGGGCGCAAACTTCGAATTTTTTAATATAAAATTTAACGAGTGATTGGAAAACGCTTAGAAAAGTGTCGAAGGCTACACATATTCCAATCGCACAAACATAAACAAAAATAAAGAGCAAGTGACGTTTTTAGGTTCGATTAGACAGGCGAAATCTGAAATCTGACAGTGAATCTGAAGAAGCCCAATCGATTACCACGCTACTAAACTAGATTCTTGGACGTCCCCTATATGAAGTGACTTTAAGGTGCTGCTGACATAAGTTGCAACTTAAGTCGCACAACGGTCACGGTGAATGGGATTGCTTGATACCAATTCGTACCACCTCTCGGTTTTTAGACTTCCTAAACATATTTACAAACCAAATCGCTTTTCTACAAAGAATTGTTATTGCCTCTTAAAATAAAATTGTTCGTCTCTTTGTGTGTGGACCGTTAAAGGTATTCATAGTTTAGAACTTAATCGATTAACATTTAGTTTAAAGATCATCGCATTCGGACAACTCATGCAAAAGATATACAAATCAAAGGACAGACTGAATGTTCGATGTTCGATCCTTATAAAAAACAGTAATACAGTGCATCTTTCGTGAGCATCTTTCAGACGTGAGTATGATATACAACTCCTCATTACTTTTAGCAAAATATTGCTTTGATATATGAATACAATAGCCACGTTCACGCACACCCCAACGAAACTTCATCAGACTTGTTCGGATTGTATTACAGTGTACATTCGCAAACTCTCCCTACTCCCCCGACAGCCGGTTAAATGATAACTACTGGATGTTACTCTTCGCGTCTTCATACACTGTGCACTGAACAAATTTAAGGTTTTGGAGCCAGTCAGGTCCTTGAACTTGAACAAGTCCACAATGCACATATTAAAAAACTCGCCAAACGGAGATATTCATTTCGATGTTATATAAGAGGTAGAGGCCGCGACCATTAAATACTCGAACGTAGTTGCATTTGGATGTGTAAAATTTGTAGTGCATCCATATAAAGGGTTTTCCAATAAGAGGTGTTATTTTGGTATTCAAAGAAAAATGCCATTTTTTTGAGATAAATAATCGGATGTTTATTTCATAATAAAGGGGAAGGTATGCCGTTAATAATGAAAAACAACATCAGCCAAATGGCCACCACGAGCGCGCATACAGGACCATATCCTTTTCATGAAATTTTCCATAACCAAATCGCAAAGTGGCTGCCCTATGTCCGCGATAGCCTCACGAATTTTATATTTGAGGTCTTGAATCGACGCTGGGCTGTTGGCGTAGACCTTATCTTTCACTTGGCCCCAAAGGAAGAAGTCGCAAGGTGTTAAATCACAAGATCTCGGTGGCCAATTGTGATCACCTCTTCGAGAGACAACACTGTCCGGAAACTTTGATTTTTTGATGGAATTCCGGATCATTTTCATACATTTCAAGGACCCAATCAGCAAAGACACGACGTTTTTTTTTTTTTTTTTTTTTTTTTGATATAAACTTTATTTCATCTTAAAGCTATATATACAATATAAAGGCATACTTAATTCAAACATTTTAATGAATACAGCTTAAGCTTTAAAGTGAAATAGTTACGTACATCCAGTTGTCAGAAAATGACAAGAGGCGAATGTACGTTGTTGATGATCGGCCGGCTTGAGTTCTTGTGTTAACTGAACTTTATAAGCCTTAAGTCGTCATGCAAAATACGGTGTAATGACGTTTGTGGAATGCCCAATTCCAAAGAAAGAGTAGGAATGGACAAACCTGGGTTTTCTTCAACACTTTGGGCTACAGCAGCAATATTCTCAGTTGTTCTTGAGCGACGTGCACGGGTTTTATTCTTCACATCACTAACTTGTCCCAACAGCTCGAATTTTTCCACCAATTTCTGTATTGCGGTCCGACAAGGTGCTTCACGACGACCAAAAAATGCTTCAATAGTTTTGCGAACTGTGACTGCAAAATTTTCACCATTTTTGTAGTGAATTTTAATAATTTCAATGCGTTGTTGAAGCGTGTCCATTTTTAGTAATGGCGTAGTTTCTACTTGTCAAATGTCAAAGAATTCATTCATTAGATGAAAGAACAAAAACGATTTGACAAAAAATGACGCCCTAAAAGTAACTTCCAGAATCCACTTACTTTCAAAGATTGGAGCAAGGCAGTCATTTTTGTGGCCAATAAGTGGCAAAAGCCGCATTAGAATTTGGCATCATCATTTTCTTGCGAGATCTTATAATTCCTCCACCTCCGTAAATTCGCAAATCGTTCCATCAAGCCTTATCTATCTACTTATGTTTGCATTTTGTTCTTCCGCAAATCGCAGTTGATTCCTCTCCTAGCATTCGTTGCGATGTCAATTATTTCACACGAATCATAAATATGTTATGGGTATATGAAATGACTACTTCGCAATACGAGTCTTAAGCTCTTGAAAGCCTGTCCAACATTTTATACATTCATGGCTTACGGTCTTACACCAAGGTAGACCTTTCTTATTTCAGCAGAAGTCGTGACTTTAGGTACCATATTTTTGTAAGTTTTGCTTTCAACTTAATTTGACGTTTAGAGTAAACACATTTTTACAAGGGTTCTTCGGGTGTAATCAAGTCATTGTTTTAAGAGCTCTCTGTGCTTCTTTGGTGCATTTTCTATTTGTCTTTCATGTGAGGTTTTCAGAGCGTTTTTGAAACCGTTTTCGGAGCTTTTCCTTAGTTTTTTTTTTGTCTAATCTTTACGATATTTTCTACGGTGTTTTGGGACATTTGTTAGTTAGTTTTTCAAAACAGCTTTCTGCATTTTTAACTCGTTTGTAAGATTGTTTTTGAAGTGTTCTATAAAGCATTTTTGGGTTCGTATTTAAAATAGCTTTTTCCACCACTTTCCGAAAAGTGTTTCTACATTTTTAACTCGTTTAAAGCATTTTTGGGTAGTGCAAATTAAAAAAAAAGTTAAATGAATTAAGTGCTCTGCAAGAGTTTGTGAGACTGAGGATAGTCAATGAACTTATATTGTCAGGTTAGCTTATGACTCTGCCCGTAAAGGACTATTGCATTTTTGTAATTGCAATTTACTTTCCACAACTCAAACTAGGTACCTACTGTAATTCATTTAAGATCCCTAAATGACAGTTCTAGTGTCGGTTGTGCTTTTCCCGAACACGTTCGCTCTTCACCAACACCCTTTATTTAATTTCAACTAACTCAGAGTCAGGCAATTCTTGTCATACAAAACGCAACAGTAACGTCGGTAGTTGTGTATATATGCGAAAAGGATGTGTATTGTTCTTCTTCATTGCCGAGGACATAAATGAAAGAAGCACGCGTTATTAAATGGCCCATCATGCATAAATTGCACTTTGTATTCCATTTCGCTTGCTTTTATTCTTTACTACAAGGACAGTCCCAATCCCAAGCGCGAAAGTGTTACATTTGAAGGCAGCAGTAGCAGCAGCAGCAGCAAAAAGGACCTTCTACCATTTTGTATACACTGATGCGGGTGTTTGTAACGAGCACGTCTTCGCTTTATGCCATCCATACCGTATGCAAATATATAAATTTTTATTTCTCATTCTCCTGGCATCGCTCTCGGGAAAGATAGCGAAATAGTTTCCATTGTACGGCAGGATGGGATGCGAATACGATATGGTCTTAGAAGAAAAAGGAAAAAAAATAAATAATTGAGTTGTTGGAATGCGCCTCCTCGTCTTGGCACAAGAAAAAAGTCATAAAGTCACATTAACACGTATGAGTTACCAGGATATTAATATGACTCTCCGTTTGCAGCCACGTATGCATGCGTTGATGTGATCAAAAAAGGCGCATAAAGTATACGGTTCCTTCTTTGACAGTCTGACTGAATGGGTGGTGGATATATCGCCGGCGTTTGAGCGAGCTATTTTTTGTTTTACTTTGTTCTATTATGGTCGAGTACAGGTTCTGCTAAAGCTTTGATGAAATTGTGATATTTTTGGTCCCATTTCAACGCTTTGACGCACAAGTTGATGAGCTGACTTCGTTGTAATTTGAAATTTAAAAGTCTTAAAACAGTAGGCCTAAAATTGGTCTCAAAAAAAAAACTCTCTAAAATGAAGAGTTATGTAAAAATCTACCCCGTAGGGTAGACCTATTGATTGTAAGCACATCTTCGCTAAAAATACTTTAGTATTGACAAAAAAATTATTGGTGGTCTATTAATGACTAGTACACGCAGAACATCGACTTGAAATTAATTTAAGGAGTCCACTTAATTCTTAACTTATTGAATTACTTTCTTATATATTATTCTTTTTACTTTTTTTCTATGTTAAAATATTTTTAAATTCACGCAAACAAATATCACTGAGAAAACAGAATCCGATCCGATTTTAGACATTCGAAACGAACAACTACAACTATGGACAAAACTACGCAACACAGTCGTGCACTTTTATTTTCTCCTTACCCGCTTTCTGCAACATGGAAAGGATTCGATGATAGTAGGTTGTCGGAGAATATATGTAGGTACATTTCTATTGCATTGCAGCGACTGTTATAGGGATGGTACATTTTTTTTTCCTTGCTAAAAATTGTTCTTTTGCCATCCTTCGTTGCACATAATTTATGAAGCCTTTGTGTGATTCAGGTGACTGAATTTGCAGCTCTAGAGATGTCCTTAATTGGAACTTATGAAAAAACGCTGAGTGAAAAATAATATAGTTTTGTTGTTGGCTTTTGTTCAGTTGTTTCATCATTTGATTTACTATTGTATACTTGCTTCGGTAAATGGGAACTAGAATGATGTTTTCAGCTGTGTAAGTTAAGAAGCATGCACGTAATGAAGTTGATGTTGAATTTAGAGGGGAACTATAAAAGCTTTGGAAAATATAGGGAAGCAAGCAGCTCTTCTTTTATAGGTATATGATCACTATCACTTAACGTTGAAACGAAAATGACATAAACTAAAGAAAGACCAAAATAATGTATTCTCTTAAAAAATCCGCAAGTTCGTTATCGTATTGCTATTGTGAATAATTTAAAATGTGGTGACTTATATTTGTAAAAATTATGAAACACTTCAAACGTGTTTCTATTTTTCCAAATTTGCTACCATATTTTTGTAAAAAAAAAACACAATTCCGAATAAGTCATATATAATGAAAAATTGCTGAATTACAATTTTGCATTCAAAAAGTTGGCAGTAGAATATATTTAAAGTCCGCCAAAAAATAAACTTCCCAACTCGCAGTAATGTACAAAACCTACCTCGTTTCTCATTTCCAATGTCACTTAAAAAAAAAAACAACAGAAAAGTCGTAATCGTAACCGCAATATGGCGTCAATCAACCACTCAATTTCAGTGCAAAAAAAAAATGGAATAAAATCCGCTTGACTTTTATTGTGAACGGTTTTGGAAAAATGTCAACGTTATCCGGCTACAAAATTGAACTTTAATCGAGATGAATGGCTGCTGTGCTAGAATTTTATTGTAATGTTAGCGATAAGAATGTCAACCGTCGTAGGCAGCGCTTCTGGTGGTTAAACAATAAAACTCGCATTTTTTGACTAACACGCCATTTGAAGTTTCTCCTAACGAGGTTATTATTACGCGATATTGCAGGCGATTTGTGACTCAAATGTGGAAAGGAAGCGTGTGGTTAATGGGGTTCATAGGGACTGGTAAGGGGTTTTCTTTTTTATTTGATGATTGGGGTTTTTTTTCTGCATTTTCATATTTGAAATGGTATCTACCTTTAGGAACAAATTGTGATTTGGAAGTTAGGCATTTAAACCCACTACTTTCAGTTTTGTTTTGAATTTTGAATGTCAGTTGGGTATACTTGTTCAAATAGTAGTTCGATTTATTAAAAAATTGCTCTTTTATTGACGAACAAATCCAGTCGTCCAGTGGCAGTATTATCAGGGTTAACTGATTTCGAACTAAAGACTTAGAAACCTCATATACCTACACCACCGTAAAATAAAATTTCTATATGATTAACCACTTCCCATCTCAACATCGACAGAAACAATTCGCATATTCTCCTCAGTCTCCATTACATTTATGCGCCACAAACAGATTGAAGTTTAATGGTCCAAATTTGCCGCATCATTGCAACTGTTACCGGGGACAAAAAAAAAAACAGAAACAAATGATTTAATGCAACCCGACTCCGGTTACGTTTTTCCGAAAAGCTAAAACCACGTGTTCATTGCCAATTCCAACCCCCAATACACATCGTGATGTGCATTTTAACATGCCGATAAAATGGTAATTAATTACACCATCAACCCTTATCCTTGGCGCAAATACAAGGTCGTCCCAGCAGCCCACACAAATCCACGGCAATCCCCTTGCAAGGGATAACAAGTTCATTGTTTTTCTTTTTGTGTTGCCAATGAACCTGATTAATGCTAAGAAAATCTGGAAATCGCATTCGCGACCCTTCACCATTGCAAACGTTCGGTGCGACTTACAAATTCACCCCTCTAAGCAGGACACATCCCTTGTTACACAATTGCTACCTAATGTGACACATATTGTGACAAATTGCATAAATTTTAAGGTAAACTATATGTGAGCAATGCATTTCCCTATCCAGTGGGGTGACATATTGAGTCCTTGCTCGGCATAGTTGATATAAATTCCTGTTTGATGTACATAACAACAACGCATAACGAAAGAACATTTTCTGTGACAAATCTCGGTGGAATTTGTGTGCTCAGCCTCTTGGTCTGTTTTGCCAAATGGATGGAACGAATTTGGCTCCGCAGGAGGGTGACACTACCGTGACAGGTTCAGTTTAGGAAAGAATGCACCTGCATGCTGGTTATATTTTATTTTTTTTTTATTTTAAGCTATATAAATACATTAAGTCTGAATAAAGTTATTGCCTAAGGCTAGTTATCGCTGGGGTCCTTGCAGTCACTAAAATTGATATCTTCGGGACGAAAATACGAATTCTGCATACTGTACAGGCGATCAATTGGATTTATCATCGGTGGTTGGTTGAATGGACCCATTAGCTGCTGGAATGTTGCATAGCTCAGGCCGAGAATTGTATTGAGGATGGGTTCGTTTGTTTTGTTGCAGTTTTCTAAAATAAAAAGTGAATAATTAGACTCATGAAAAAATTAAAATTTTTGTGTTTACTGATCAACTACAGGGTGGCCCCAGTTCTATTGTGATGTAAAAAGTGTAAAGTGTAAAACAAAATATTTTTAACAGGTTCCTAATATCCATTTTGTTGTTAAAGCTTATCGAAACGAAGTGGAGACTAGGGGCGCTAAAATTTAGCGCGAGCAGGATACTGTTTTGCTAAACTGCCTCACTAAATTTTATCTGGTAGACATTTTTGTATGGGAGATAAAATTTAGCGCGAGCAGGATACTAGGCTTAAAACTAAACGAAAATTTTAAAAATTAAGTGACGTTTCACCACTCTTACGAGAATAAAACCCTATCCCATTGAGCCCATTCATTGTTGCGAAACATTTCATAATTTGTCTTGTCTGAATTGTATCCAACTTCACTTAACGTCGATAATGATTTATGTGGTATTCGATTGGGCGCTCTCAGAGCACTTTTTTTTGCTCTGAGGGCACTTTTTTATGTTCGTGTGGTACAAAAAGAAGCAATCTTTTTCAGATTTCAGAAGACTTTCGCGAATCCGGATTTTTTCTCAGATTTGTTCAGATTTACCAATACAAGTACGTTTGAGTTTGACAACTAGAGGAATTTGTTTACGTTTTCGTGAAATTTTTCAACTGCAAAGAAACGCATTGCATCGGGTGGCTCTATTTTTATTTAATAATTTATCTACAAATGTTAAGAAATCAATTTGGGCGCGAATAAAAATATTTTAATACAAAATTTACATATTCGAAACGCACTTATATCAACACAAAAAAGAGCGAGTGACGTTTTTATGCTCGATTAGACACACGAAATCTGAATGCAAATCTGAAGAAGCCCAATCGAAAACCACATTGGCATGTATACTTGATGAGCCATGACAAAACAAAATTAGCCTTAGGTAATCTAAGTGTCTCTAATTAATTATTTTGGAACGTGCGATATGACTTGTGTTTTTTTTTACAGAATTAAATTGTGGAGTGCCTATTAGGAGTGCAGGTGTTAGATCTTTTCCTTTTAAAGTTCAGTTTATAGACTGTGCTCTGTGAGTAAAAATATGTGCAGTGGATATTTTGACAGCTAACCATTATGATTACTTATAGGGGCTAGTAGAACAGAAAAAGGAAGTAGATTTACAAAATGTGTGACAGTCAGATTGCTCTAAACATCATTAACTAAATATAGGTATTAAATAGACTGACAGCTCCTGCGCACGTACCCGATTCCCCACGCAAATTTTGAAAATAAAATTTTCTCTCAAATTTCCTACCCGTCAATATATAAAGTATCAAAAAAAGTTCTACATGACGGGTAAACTGTCGGTTTACTACAATGTGGCAGTTTCTCTTAATGCCCAAACCATATGTATAGAATTCACTGCGCAGCAAGATTAGAATACGCATGTTTATATGGATATAGGCACACGTAAATTCTGCACTCACCGCAGCACTGCAACATGTCGCTATTTCAAAATTCGCTGCAAAATCCAAGCGTACCACAACACAAAAGAAAATAAATTGCAATTTCAAGTATTCGGCATCATCGGCTTTTGACATTTGCTGATCGTGTTTGTTTTTATTTTGCTTGCAAACACCGATGAATGACAGTAGCCATAGAAGCCGATGAATGCAGTCAAATAATTTTCTGCAAAGCTGTTTTACTTGCAGCACTGCATTCTGTGCTGCGGCCAGAATTTCTGCACATGTGTTTTGGGCATAAATTGTCTGAAAAACGCCTTTCAGTGGGGTTTTAAATAATTGCAATCAACTTCAAAAGAGAGTTAATGAAATAATATAACGATAACGAGTTACGAATAAGGTCTTCTGTCTCAGTTAAATGCACCCAACTTCAGAGTGAACATCAAGAAAAGTTGTTTGATGTTCGCTGAAAAGTAAAACGACACAAGAGTGTCAGCTGAAGGAATGGGGAGTGGGGACGTTCAGGTATCAGGTTTAGTAAGTCTGACAGCTCTCTCTAGATGTATCTCTGTTTTGATTGGGCGAAATCCGCCATATGAGCAGATGTTTCAGTTGATGTTTATGGAGGGGTAGCGGGTAGCCGACGAATCTAGTCAAGAAATTCGTGACTGAGTACTAAGTGGACAGTTTGCATATGTGGCTGACGTAGGAAAAGTGACGTTCCCGACCAATCTAGTTTTTGCGTTCAGGTAACATCTCATCCAGACCAGTCTAGTCGACTTAAGATCACTGGATTCTTGAATGCGTCCAATTCTTTTGTACATAAAGAATGTTCTTCTACGAATTTTTTTACACAGTTTTAGACGGCAAATTCGTACTTTTTTTTTTTGCTAGATAATGTTTCTTAAAAATCGTGTTTACTTGTTGCTCCTGCTAGTCATCTTTTCAATCGAGTTTAATAAAACAAATTTTAGCTTAGAGCTGAAAATCTCCTAAAAATTGGCGGTCTTTAGCGAGAAACACATGATACGCAGTACAGCAATAGCAACATACGATTTGACAACAGGAACAACTTCCATAGAGAAGTCATTTCCAGATTAAAGACAGCAACTTTAACAAGAGTGAGAAAAAAGTAGTGTACGTCACCACAAGGTCATTAGATTATTTTTACAATTCCAGCAAAACTTTAACTAGCGATATATTTTTCTACAAAACACTTTTTTTATGAAAAATACTAAAAAAAACATATTCAGAACAACAAAGAGTGTTAAAAAAATAATGCGCACGTCGTAGGGAGTATGTTTGTCATAAGTTACCAACCATGAATCACCTAGTTAAACAGACAAGTGCGTTGTGCCTGTCAAAATATTAAAATTGCTATGGCAAACTTTTTCCTGTTTTTTTTTTTCACACAGTACAACATGAAGAAGATGCGGCTAAGAAATTATCAACTGGTTGCGCAGTAGTTATATCAAATTTTTGTACGGTAATTGACATCTTTTTTTGGGTATACTTCTGTCTGACAGCTTGATATAGCTGCTAGAAATGTTAACACACTTCTTCCTTTCTGTTCAATATTTTTATTTTTTGCAGCAAAGAACAAAAAAGAAGGCTTTATCAAAAGCGTTAGCAGAAATTAAACAGCGCGTTGAAGTAACAATGCGCATCGCATTATTTGCAAATCGCAGCTCAGCCTCGTCAGTGAGGAATATGAGCACTGATACTCTGAGAATCTTATAGTAGACAGATGTGGCCTTCAAAATTGATGTTTTGTGCACGTAGTGTAAGACCGGCATTACGCTTCGACGGTTTTTCGAAATATTATCTTCCGTAAATAACTATTTTGTGTTTGTTTTTGTTTAAATTATTAGTAAATTTGTAAACTGGACTGAGTCCTACGCTTAAACTTAAATTCTAACTTGATTTCCAAGTCTTAGAGGTCCACTGTGTAATCGCGTTGTATTTTCAATAAAACTGTCCCCAAAACTGACATCCTACCTTTGTTAGTCTCCGTGCAGTTGAATGGCGTGTTCTCATTCTGAATTTCATCCTTAATCAATCGCGTCTTGTCGCCCAGCAGAAACGGCGACTCCATCGATTCACTATCACTGTGCGTTTCGTCCTTGACCTTTGCCAAACTACTGTCCGATTCTTGTGAGTCTGTTTCGCTAGCCCCCTTCTGTTCTACCTTGGCTTTCTTTTGAATCTTCTTCACTTTGGCACGTTGATTCTGGAACCAAACCTAGAAAATTAAATAAAAATAACCCGCAAACTATAACATTTCCACCACTGAAACTCACCTGAACGATTCTCAGACTAAGGCCAGTTTCCTTGGCAAGATTCTCCCGAACCTTCCGACACGGCTTCGGTGACACCTCAAACGACGCCTTGAACGCGCGTCGCTGCTGCGTATTCAGTATTGTTCGCGGCCTCTTCGGTCCCCGCCTGCCGTCTAGCTTCGGTGGAAAAATATCGTCTCCATAAAAGTCCTCTAATCGAATAGAGAGCCGAGTGTCATTAGCGAGCTTTAAATGATAGAACAAACCCATACCGTAGCCCTGGAGCATTTCCACCTCCTTCTCGTAATCGAATCGACAGAAGAGTTGGCCCTGCTTAACCACATACTGTTCGCCCTTTTTCAACAGGACACCGCACACGACGCAGGCGAAGCATTTCAAATGGAAAACATTCTCAAGAGCCCTCATGACGAGCTCATCGGAGCCAATCTTGTGTCCGCAGCCAAGGCAACGGTTTCGAATGAAAAGTCTGCAAAGGGATGGTATTAAGAAAAAATGCATTCAAAACCAATTTCGCGAAAAATTATGCCACAAGGACCTGTTGAGATGGAATTCATATTGCGGAGGGGACAATTAGTTGTGGGCTGGAACGGAGTCAGGATGTAGGCAAGTAGGTACTCACCTCTCATAGTCGATGCGACAGTAGAGCTTTCCGTCGCGTATGAAGCACGAGTGCACCAAGTTGATGGCACATGTGGCGCACTTGAGGCAGCCCTCGTGATATGACGTGTCCACCACACGCATTATGTACCGATCACAAATTGTTTGGCAACAGTAGCCGCACTGCGAGGACACCGAGGCGCCCAGCGTGGAAGTGGCGGTGACAGAAGCAGCGGCAGCAACAGCAGCTGCGGCAGCCGCCGCCGCCAGCACTGTGGACAGCGAATGCTGCTGCTGTTGCTGCTGATGCAGAATCGACGTGTGATGATGCAGGTGGTGCGGGTGGTGATGCATTTGTGGGCCGCAATTTTGCATACTGCACAGAGAACTATTGCAGTCGCTGAGAATCGTCCTTGCCGCGGGATGCGGGAGATGGGATGCAGGTGCCGAAGGATGCTGCTGATGGTGGTGGTGGCGATGTTGGCCACCAACACTATTAGTTTTATGATTGCCATTGATATTGTTATCGGTGGCGTTGTTACTGTTGCTGCTGTTGGTGACACTGTTATTGCGGTTTGTTGTCCTGTTTCCGAGGACACCACCAACATCTGACATTGCTTCGCTTATTGTCGGTTGAATGATTGCACTTGTTAACATTCTGTCGTTTCCGGATGTCATTGATTGCGATGATGATGATGATGATGGTGGTGGTAGTGGTGGTGGTGGTCCGATGGACAATCCCGGTCCGGGACCAAGGCCGGATGCAATCGGTTGTTGACAATGATGGGGATGTTGTTGGTGCTGTATTTGCTGCTGTTGCTGGTGGCATTTCATGTCCAGCGGAACTGTGTTTTAAAGTTTTCAACTATTTTAACAAATGTATTCATATTGTGAAAGTAATGTGCGGGTGAATATATAGTTTGAAGTGGTCAGAGATCTTTTGAGTGCTCAACATGTGGTGTGGTGGTTTCTCTGTATACTTATGGGGTTGATGGAGATGCCAATTGGAGTTGGTACTTTTGTGGGTAAAAGTGGGTGGCTGTGGGTTTGAGCAGAGTTTATGTGGCTGATCCGGAGCCGATAAGGTTGCCACATCAAACAAGTCTGACAGAGTACTTGCGGAATATGGAAGCATGTGTCAATCAAAGCCAATCACGCATTCAACCTCAATGTATGCATACGCTCATTTTGAGAAGCAAACGTCGATTCTGACAATCATCCTGTTGTGGCTAGATCCAGAGCGACGTTGAACGCCTTTGCTCACTTAAGCATCTTGTGTCTGCAAAGACTGCATAAGTGAGAAACTCTGCATGAATTTACCAATGGTCCCAACTCCCAATATCGCGATATGACTAAAAAGGTCACCAAAACCACAGTAGGTTACCGGCTACCAGAGAAGAATAACAAAGATTGTTAACATTCGCACAAAGGACGGGTTACAATGCTACAACACAGAACATGGGCAGACGGGGCAAGAATCAGAACAAGAAAAAGATTTTGTGTAGAAAAAAAGGGCCTACTCTCAAGGAAATTGTTTCTTTTCGCAATCGACTCGCGGGCTTTTATAGCAAAGGCAAGCACCTGATGACCCAGAGACAATCTCTTATAAAAATTTAAAACAAAACCCAGTCACCGAAACACTCGGAAGAGCAGACGTAAGCAGTTCCTAAATGGGCATCATGTAGAGAGAGAGTGAGCAAGAAGATAACCCACCTCCAGTCAATAGAGTCGAATATTTCTGTGGTCACAAGGCAAAACCGCTTAAATCAACTTTACACGAAATTGAGATTTTGATGCCATTAGATTCAGAGTACCCAAATCTAAATTTTTTTTCAGCTTTATATATTTAAAAAAGTGGCCACAATTTCAAAAAAAAGAACAGCTTAAGCCACTAGAGTCAAAAATACTTTAAACTGCTCTCCTGAACAATGATTTAAACAGACTTAAGAGATTTTTCCTTGTGACCACAGATTTATAAATATTGGACCCACCCTGAAGCCGACAGGCATACAAGAGACTGCCCAACTCTTATTTAAAATATCCTTGACATGTAATTCCTTCATACCGTTGAGGATCTAGACCAGGAATGGCGGACCTTTTTAGAGATTCGTGGTATTTAAAAAAAATAAATAATTTGAAGTGCCTTTGGCGTGCCCTCATACAGTCTTGATCTAGTTTTCTAGTGACTACGGAACAAAAATAAATAATTTTAAACTGCGCAGCATTTTATTTGTAAACATCTAAATTCATTTTGGAAATTAAAAGTTTTTAATTCATTTTAAATAAAAGAAACAAAGTTCAGATTGACAAAATTCTGGGAACCAACTATTTTAATGTGACTTTTGTTGTTGCAAACTTGATTTCGTCCGTTGATTCGCCATCGCTGATCTAGACAGTACAAAGCTTAAACACCTATCCCCTTATTAAAAACACAAATGTGCACAAGTTATTTAGCTATAGCAAACGTCAGTTAGCATACAAAATATGACGTAACTGTTGTGCAACCAGTTGATAACTTTTATTAAAACGGGGGCTAGGCTAGATCTGTGTGGTTTTAAGAAACGAAATGAAAGCAGAAGTTCTAATCGGAACTCTTTATAAGAAATTATTCTCAATGTACAGCGATCAAATTAAATAAATAAATATACTCCTTGGGTACTAAAAATGGAGTCTGTTCCTCTGTTACATTTTATTAAATAAAAATACGATTTGACAGAGATTAAAAGTGCGTTGAAAATCCAACCAACTATTCAATTTGTTGCATTTATGTCACGGCCACTCATCTGTCAAATATTTAAGTGACACTTTAAGTGAACGACATTTGGTACTTAAATAAACGTACTTAAATATTGCACTGTCTTGTTTACACATAGTTAAACTTGGAGGAATATGGACACTAGGTTAGGTTAGGTTAGGTTGGGAGGGCAGTTTTGCATCAGATGCAAATTTCACTCGGACGCCATGAAGGCCCATTGAGAGTACCCTGTTTGTGGATGTTAGGACATGTGGCTAACAAAACCACTTCGATCGCCAAGTCGTCCATACTTTCGAAGAACCTTGCTCCCATACAGGATGAGCGGTGTTCCTGTAAAGCTGGGCAGTGGCATAGAAGATGTTCCACGGACTCTATTTCCTCTTCGTCTCTGAAGCTTCTGCAGAGGTCATTTGTCATATTCACACTAAAGTCATATTGACACTAAAGTGGGTTAGCTTAATCTTAAGCGTTTAAGAAATATATGCTTTTTGATGGTGAAAACTGAACTCGTTCTGGTACATTGATATATTTGAGAATATTTTAATAAATCCACTTACGCAAAAAAAAAATGTTCCCCATTCGAACGTTATATATTTTACAATATTTTACTAAATCCAGTTCCTGTACGTGAAATCTCGTGTAAGAGAAACCAATTAAAAAGGGCGATTATTGTCCCCTTTCATTAGAAATAGCTTTAAAAATCGTACACTTGTTATGTGGAATTCGATTGGGCGCTCTCAGAGCACTTTTTAGGGTTCTGTAGCCAAATGGCAAAAAACGGAACCCTTATGGTTTCGACTGTCCATCCGTATGTCACAACCACTTTTTTTTACTCTCGTAGCAATTTTCATGGTCGTTTGGTACAAAAAAAAAAACAATCCTTTTTAGATTTCAGAGCACTTTTGCGAATCAAGATTTTTTCTCAGATTTGCTTCAGATTTACCAATACAAGTACGTTTGAGTTTAAAAACTATTGGAGTTTGTTAACGTTTTCGTGAAATTTTTCAACTGCAAAGAAACGTATTGGATCGGTTGGATCTATTTTTGTTAATTTTTTATGTACAAATGTTAAGAAATCAGTCTGGGCTTTGCGCCCAGAATGTTTTAATATAAACTTTAACCAGTGAATGGAAAACGCTTAGAAAAGTGTCGAAGGCTACACATATTCGAACCGCACGAATATCAACACAAAAAAGAGCAAGTGACGTTTTTATGTTCGATCAGACACACGAAATCTGAAATCTGAGACCAAATCTGAAGAAGCCCAATCGAAAAGCACATTACTTACACTTGGCCGCGTTCCATTGATCGTTAGCTTACTAGCGGCATGTCAAACTGGATATAAGAAAAAATTGACATTTAGCCATATCCGCTAGATATCTAAAACAAATGATTACATTTTTAGGGAATTTCTCAATCTGTCTCAGAATTACCCTCCGCATTAAGAAAAGGGAATAATCACCCAGCTGTCAATTTAATTTGTTTAAACGCATACATAAAAATACTGTAAACAAAAAAAAAACAAAAGTTGTGGTGAACTACACCGATAAAATTCGGAGTAAAGTAGATTGCACTATCCGATGGGAAATTAGTTTATTTTCGTAGTGAAAAGAATTGCAAAATGAACAAAAGTATCACTCGTGTTCAGCCGGCGCTAGAACCCTAATTGGCGTTCATCTTTAAGATATTATATGATAGACGTTTAGCTGAGCGCAGCCATTTTTTTGTGAAACAAATTTTTTGGCATTTACATATTCTCATCTTGAAAACTGAAGATTTAGTCTATCTTAGTTTTTTTATTATTATTATTATTATTTATTTATTATAAGGTAATTACAAAATACAAGGTAATAGAACTAAAGAGCTGCGGAAACTATTTGTTTCTCTCGCAGGGAGAATTTTAATGGGAAGAGAAATAAAAGACATTCGTTGTACTTTGTCAGCGCTTTTTGGGTGCGGCTAAATGAGTAACTTTACGTCAAAGTTTAGAATCAACTTAATATAAGTAAAACCGTTTCAGAGATGCAGAAAATCTGTCCAGCAACGTGAAAAGTAGTATTTTATGGACCAATGTTTGCAGGACTTTAGCAATCTCCTAGGCAGAACCTATGGTCAACACAGTTAGCTATACCGCCAACAAATCGGTGTCTCCATAGTTGATGACAATAAATTCAAACTGGGAACAAAAACACAAAACATCCACCGACGGCTAATACACTTCGGCATCGCCATATGAATAAGCGACGCAAAGTCAGAGAAAACGAAGGTGATTATAACGCCATACGCGTTTAATGAAATGCAAATCATGTTTAAACCCTCCCCCCATTCGATTATTCTAGCGCCGAGGCAGCGTGGCTTCGCCCTTAGCCATATGTTACATCCTTAAAACGTCATCTCATCATCATCCGCCAACTTATAGCTCACTAAACACGGGCACACGCATACACAGCACACACTCGAAATGCAAACAAATCACTTATTCTCCAATAATAGGATTATCCTTTCACTCCGCCATCAATGCACTGTCCACACATCGACGGCAACAATGGAGCAAAACAATCCAAAGTTTTAATAACAAAATTCTATTCGTAATCACGCTGTCCAATATGTCACACCTTGCGCATAGTTATCCTTCCGTTTCATAGCGATGGCACTAATTCGAATGTAACAGGTGTAGAAGTCAACACTTGAATCCTGTCGCCGGCTTAATAGCAAATGATATACCCCGCGTCACAACAATAAAACTGACAGACACTGCGGAATTAGAATGGTTAATCCGATTAGTGTCCTTCTGTTCGATTTTCTTCCTTTTGATGTTTCGTTATCCACAGTTGGTATAGGGTGTGACATTGGCAGTATCCCGTCGGCAATGATCAAGTTATTCAAAAATGGAAAAGGATACTTACACATGGAAATCGGAACGTGATGCTGATCGTCAATCATTTCGAATGATTATCCTTTGAAGAGTCTTCGCAAGAACCGTTTGACAAAAAAAATGCAGTAATGGCAGCAGAAAGATGCACTCCCGACGGCGATTATATGGTTAAAGGATAATCGTATCAACCAACCGACTGAAAGGAAACTCTCCAAATATTGAGCTAAAAAAAATTCACTTTCTTTCTTGTATAAATCGCTTGAATGAGTCGGGACCTCAATTTTTTTTTCTCCTTTTATTTTTTATTCAAGCCCATACATCCTTGGGAAATAATTTCCCCAATGCCAAAGGAGAAGTCAGCCATTGCATCGAAGTGGTTGCGCCATATTGTTGTGCTATTTGGGAAATATCTTTCTGTTCCGAGATTGCGCAGGATACCCGCATCACCAAAAGGGGAGACTCAAATGAACCGCCCACACAAATTCCCCTGGCACAGAGGGAATTTTAAATTGCACTCGTGTTTTCTTGGAATTTCCTTTCTCCTTACATCCATTGATTTTGTGTTGCGCTGATTTTCTAAAAATAAAAATAAAAATAAACAACAAAAACAAAATCACAGAGTATTTTGATAGTGTTAATGACTGGATAAATGTTGCAGCTCCTAGCTGTTGTTGGTGTTGCGTTTTTGGGGGGCGATACATCGAATACCCTTTCGATTTCGTTTTTAGGCGAACAGTTTTGTGAAAATGAATTATGGTCTAAAGTTTTGAATATAGCGACAAGGAAGTGGTTCATGGTGGCGACGAACGGGTTCATTTAATGAGGGGTGATGACAGGGGGCGAGGTCGAGTTGGAACAGATGCGTGTGTTCATGAATGGGGACAAAAATTAAGATAAATTGGGTCATTGAGTGGCTAATGAGGGACGTGTGCGTTGGCCTCTGCTGCATGCGATGACAGGGATATTGATTTTGAAAGCAAAAAAAAAAAAATAAAGGAAAAGTCGATATGATTTATTGATGCGTACTGTTGGAATCTTTGTTCGTTCTTCTAATTGAAGTGAGAGGTGTTGACGCGGTGGACATATTTGTGAGGAGTAACTTACTTAATGGCTGGAGTATGGCACTTCAAAGCGGGGCATAGTTTTCTTTCTGCCGAAGCGTCTAATATCGGTTGAGATGTTGAGTTAATTAAATTGAGCACAAACTAGAGATGGAGTGAAACAAAGTATTGAGGGAAGAGGGGTTGAAGGGCTTGTAGACTGTAGAGGAAGTCGCAGATTGTATAGTCGAGTACATACTTGTGTTTAGATTTAAAAGGAGGTCATTGAGAACAATCTTACGAGTCGCACTGTAAACGCGAAAGTGCGTTTAAGTTACCCTGATGTGCGGAGGATGCAAAATTATTTATGACGTGACTTAGGGCCGTTTGCTGATACGACTCATAGCGAATTAAGGGCCACATAAACCCTTAAGTGACAGTTTTTGGCCTAAAAAAAGTAGCCTATAAGTATTTAAGTAGAACTTAAATCGTTAAGAGTCGTATGAGCAAACGGCCGTTAGTGGTTGGTGTATTGGACTACTAAGCGAGGGGTCTCAAAAATGCATAAAAATTAACACAAACCAAATGGTTGTAAGAAGCTGCGCCTAGAGACCCTACGGACCTGTTGCGCTCACTATTTATCTTTTTTAAGAAAGCTACCTTAGTATCCTGGGTGACCGAGGAAAAAAAAGGTATAGGTACCTTAGGAGCAAGTTTCATCAGATGGTTAAAAGAACGTGAACGCATCTTTAGAGGTGACCAAGGAAATCTTGTGGTGGAACTACAGTTTATGTTGAGACTATTCAAATGCAATGACGACCAACATTTAACGGTCAGGCATAGAGAATCAATCAAGCTGAAAAACGAAAACCAAAACTCAAATCTATGAACTCACGTCTAAGGAAGACTGCTGAATCAGGCTTCCAAGCTGAACTCTTTAAGCTAGTGATACACGACTTGGTGAAGAGCTTGACCCAAATTATTTTCTATAATTTGTCGGAAGCAAGTACCAATAGATCCAGTATACCTTTTGCACGGTCCACAAGAAAGGTGACACCCTCAAAACTACGTCAGCTTTGGAGGCAATAGTCTTCTAAAAATCGCTTAAAAGATTCAGTTTGGGATACTGAGAAAGCTCCTGAAACCATTTGTCAACTGTAATTGGCCACTTTAAGTGCGATTTTATGGCCGGTAAGTCCGCGCAACCGACCAAATATTCACCCTTAAGTGGATCCCAGAGAATACCCTACAACTCTACACCGATACTCGTCACTTTTTAATCGATTTTAAGGCCTCATATATATAAGACAGCATTTATAGAGAATGTTTAGCTTTGGCATCTTTGCCAAACTCGTCCACTTCTGTGGGTCGAAAAATTTATATCGAAAACGGACTCAGACAAGTTGATGCGCTATCATGTAAAATCCTTAAAAATCATCTTTAAGGAAATTGTGCGACACCAGAGATGCACAATTTTTGCCAAGTTAGTACAATTTTCGACAGTAAGCTTTAACTTTTAGGTGGTTAGGGTTTTTGCCTACCTTAGGATCAGCTATAAACTCTGATATATTGAATATAGATTAGACAAAGAATACCTCGTTGCTATTGCTGTTTCTTTGGACGGACAAGTCAATTGAATAGTACAGCCCTATCTCGAATAACTAAGGACACTCAGCATATAAGACCTCGGTCAACCTAGTCCTACTTTATGCCGCTGAATCTTGTCCTCTATCTAAAGCGGATGGAGGTACCTAACCTCGAAAGAGGGGCTCTTCATAAAATATTTGGTCTTCGGAATTTAATGCCGAACTAAACGAGTTGTATACTTCAGCGTTCCACTCCGAAGAGTCTTCCACTCCAACCTAAAGGTACGACCCAGTAGAATAAGACCTCATCTTGTATGGCACGGGCAATTAAAAACGGACCACATCACTACCAACTTTGGAGTAGACAAATGGAGGCAGTAAGCCAGAGAGCTCTGACTGGACGGGATGAATTTACGGGCTCAGGTCCTCCCCGAACTGCACAGCTTTCAGCCTTCAAAACCCTAAAGACTGTTGATGGGGCATATTGATTCGCAGATGCTCAGCTTTTATAATTGGTCTTGTCTCAACTATGTGAAAGGCGCAAACAGGGATTGCGAACTCATTGACTGAGATCGATCTTTCGATAGAAGTTTCAATAGAGCTGTTTATATCAGTGCACTTTTTACAGGCTTGACCTCTTTGGTAGGCATGTTAAGTTATTAAATATCAACAGCTCGACGCTAGGTATTGAGAGGTTAACCGACATCGATATCAGCATTAAAAATGGGCACTGCCCTTAACCAATTTGAATTAAATTGAAACCCCTTCGAGTTCATCCGTCCGTGAGAGGTTATCAAACCGAACATTCCTACAGCGTGAACTTTTGTTTATTTTATGTTCATTTGTGGATGTCAAAATATTAAACGCCAAAACAATTGTGACAATCAAAGAAATAATAAAAGAAGAAAAGAATAATTGAAACAAAAAAGGGGTAAGTAATATTTGTAAGAGAAATATTTATAAGTGCTTCAATTATTTCCTAAATTTTTTCAGAAATCATTTTTAGTAATTTCTCTTTCCAACGCTATTATTTTGCGTCAATAAACAGCTGTTTTGACAGCTTATGACTTTTGAACTCACTTCAACTCGGTGGGAACGACTTAGGTACAAGGTTTCGGTAAAAGTTCATCAAATTTCTCGCGATTTCAGTTTGGCGGGAACATGGCATTACATTGACATTTACTCCTTAGATTTGAACTCCACCATAAGTGCAGTGCGCCCGATGTCGACCAGGACAACCATCAACAACGACTAATTTCAACTGCGCAGCCAGACCGATATCAAAACCGAATAACAACAGCCAAGTGCACCTAATAAAACTGCCAGAGGTGGTCAAATGAAAAATCTAATGTCCGCCATCAACATCGAGTAGAACGCAAAACAATCAAAGCGATTTAATCCGCCATCCATAACCACTAACACCCATAATCTGCGCGTCCACCCGCACCGCATTATCTATATAGACGAACGAAGTTTGAGTGTGCAACCCTGATGTGCTTTAATAGTGGAACTGGCCACATCCTCGTTAATTTAATGGGTGCGTGTGAAATCGTTTCTCAAATGGCCTCGAAATGATGACACCGCACAAGAGACACGAATCGTTCAAAAATGCGCTCAAGTCGGCGCATAAACACAAGGCAGCCGTTTTTATTGCCGCATAGATCCCTCTCTTGTGCCTGGGCGAATGTGCGAAATTTACAGCCTTCCCGCGATTAATTGCGAAATCTTTGTCCCGTGGAATGTCCGAAGATGCTCCGTGACACTATGCGGCGACAAACGAAAGGCCATTCGCGTCTTTCTTTTTATGTGGCACTTAATGAGAACGTTTAACGTGTGTTTACAAATAAAAGTGCGACTCTAATGGTGCAGTTTTATTGGAGCGTTTTTCCTTTTTATTGATCCTAACCCTGCGGACTGATTGATTATTATTGAAAGGAAAACAAAGAGAAACCAACTTTAAAGGCAGCATCCCCACACACATACCCGCACTGTCGCACGACAGAGTTTTTCGAAAACAACAATATGGCGGAGGTTAAACTTCTATTTGCAAATGAAAGAACAATCAGGTCCTAAAAGAGTATGACAAATTTTATTGGGGTTGCGCAAGGAGGGTGGATGCTTGTGGGTATGACGACAGCCAAGTAAGCATATATCGTGAAATGGAAAAAAATGTCCATGAAATTCCATTCGCAGTGTTGCTGCTGCTTAGTTATGCACCCTTGTTGCTGGAGTCGTTGCTAATTCGTCACTAAACGAAGGGTCGACCGATGGGTGGTGGTGGGTGAATAATGTCAGCGCATTGCGTCCGCTTCAGTTGGACTAGACAAGTGATTTTCCGTGATGGCAAGAATTATGTATTTGTTCCGGTAACACAATGTAATGGGAGACATATTGCTTTAACGATACGGCACTGACTCTCTGTATCTGTATGGAGGGTGCAAAGTTTGGGTTTTCATTGAACTCGCGTTGAGTCCGATTTTGTACCAGAAGCTGGAGGCGGCTTGGAGCTTACTATTTGGTTGCATTTTACGTGTGGGCCGGTTGCTTACGTCTCTTAGAATACATCGGAGGTACGGTTTGTATTAGCGACTCTTTTGAACGTACGGTGAAGCTAACTATGTAAAGCACAGGGGCTAAGTGAGAATTTGGGTTCGGGTGACGCTTCTTCCAGTTGCCGTTTTGATCTCAAGACTTTGTTCATCACTGTCCTGTCAACTAGATCTCACAACTCATTGAAATATAGAGTTATAGAGTTCAACGTGCCATTTCATAGGTGTTTAGTTTATATCATTGCCAGTGACCTACTAGAACTACAGGAACACCTTTAGATCTTTTATGCAATCGAATTCACTGCCCAAGTTCATATAGCGATAATTACAATGCGTGAACTGATTGATGTATAAATTGCTGATGTATCAAATCTTGCACCGCACAACAGGGAAGTATCGAACAGGGAAGTGTCAACAGTAGGGATGAGAAGAAAGACACTTCAGAGAAAGAAGAGGAACGATGTGGACCCTCTCAGCCAATGTGACCAATTTAGTATATTTCCTGCTAAATTTAGCAGGATTATTTTATTCTTAGGCTCTTTGTCTTCATAAGCAGGATTTTGATTATGAATTAAAATAATAAAATAGAATCAAAGCAGACGAACCTTATGTCGTTTTCTATGGTTGATTTTACCAAAAACAAATGCAATTTGAACAGCTGATATTGTTGTCAAATAACGCACTAATCCATTTACAAAAGCTGATCAATTTCATTGCATTTTCCATGAGCCGCATAAAATCTGAGATCTGAAAAAGATTTTTCGTGGTCCCTATGGAAAACGACATTAGTGTGAACAAGCCATTACAATTCTCATTTGACAGTGAACACTGAACACAGCCATTCAACGAATTTAACAAGCTTCAGCTCAGCTTGCAATTGCAATTGCAATCAAAAATATTAGTTTATTTTAAAACTAATAGGTAATTTATTTATTTTTATTTAACCAACACATACTGAACTTAATTGAATAAAAATAATTTTTTTATGTAATACATAAAGTGATTTTTATTTAATGATATTTTTGTAAAATAAAAATAAAAAAATTTAATTTTACATAAAAAAACATTTTTTTTTGTTAACTTTTAAGTTTTTAGCAGGTTTCGATTTCAAAAAAATATTTAGCATGATTTTTAGCACTTTTTTATACAAAAAAAATGCCATACTACTGAATTTAGCATGATTTCACTGCTCCCAGCTCAGAAAGGTTTATGAGTTCTGCGATCGAGTTCGAGGAAAGACTTTTCTGTATAGTTTTAAATTGTGGCCATATGCAATGTAGATACCCTTGTCTTTAGACCTCTTTCTACCACCTATGAAGAGCGCTTTACTTATAGTTGTGGCCCTAGAGCCTTGAAGATACCCCTGAAATTGATTGGAACCAGGCTTTTCGACAAGACACTTAGAGTCAAGGACCACGGTTGGGCTAGTAAGTCGTAAGCAAAAAGCCACAGGCAACCCTCTATTTCTTTGGGCCATCTTTTACGGAATGACGCTTGCCTTGGATCGCTTTTCTCACCTAACAACCAAGCTTTGGGCTAAGCTTAAGGTAAGAGGTTAGTTTAGCCATAAGTCGTAGCCAAATAGACTCACAGAGCCACGCTTGTCGTTGGGTCGCTTACTTTTACCCAGGAACCACACATAGTTGTAGATCCTAAGGCAAATACGTTTGACATTGAACCGCTTTTAGCTTTTTTTTTAGGAACCACACTTAGCTCAGTCGTAGCAGTAGAGCGTCACTACTATCGCCCAAGAACCACGCATAGACGTAAGTCAGTACTGACTAATGACAGAAAGGCGAACCTGAGTCTTGTTACGCAAAAAACCATAAGCTAGACATGAAGACTTAGACATCAAACTTCAAAAAGCCTATTTGTATAGTCAAGCCAGAGGAATTTAAACTTTGGTCTTCAAAATTGGATATGGGGGCTAGAAGCAGTGATCCCAAATTGGGGGGAAAGTCGGCAATTTTGTCGATTTTTTCTAACAAAAGGGGAAAAAAGGGGGAAGGGATTTTTGGGGGAAAAAAACAACATATAAAATTTGTAGTATAGAAAAAGGCTGCTTAAGACTTCGCAATCGTGCAATGTACAAACTTTAAGGTACATTTATATTTTTAAATATACCTTTTTATTGATTTAAACATAAAAGATGTGATTTTAAAATTAATAACTACATAGTTTTATGTTGCTTTTTTTTATTACTATTTCATAATACTGATAGAATCTAATGCGTTCCTATTATTTTAGTGTTTGCTTATTTCTAAGATATTTTAATGAAACATAAAATGTTAAATAAGCATTTTTGTTTTTGGGGGAATTTTATTTGTGAAAAAGGGGAACAAATCGTTTTGGTGTTAAAAAAAGGGGATTATTTTTTAATCTGCAAGTCCATGTGCGAGTATTAATTTTACGCTAAGAGATATTTACGCACCGACATTTATTCCATCAAGAAATCCATTGCAATGTGAGTTTATTTAGAAAAAATTGTTTACAATTGAATAAAATTTCATAAAATTTGAATACTCTTTAGGAAAAAGTTCCATCCTGTTGGCAATGCGGCACAATAGTCATTCTGTCGACAATTTGGTATGGGATTTTCCGGTCCTTCATCTAACCTAACCTAACCGTCCGGTCAGTGAAGAAGTTTGAAAGTTGTTTGTCTTTTATAGGGCATGTTGATATTTTAAGGGCAAGCCAATAGCTGGCAGGTGTTTGTAACTCCATGCTGTCAGAATTGCTACACATGTCGGTAATAGTGCCTCCACTATGACCTATTTTCACTATAACCAACATCGAACGCTTTTCTGTATCTTATCGATTGAAATCAATTCTCTCCTCAAAAAGCGTCCCAGCAAATCAAGTCATATCCCCGACATCGGATGCAAATAGTCGCCGTTGACAATCGACATATGATAGGGCATTTCACGCTACATTGCAAATTATCTCTTATCTAACATATAAGACTATCGCATAGCATGGCTATCATCATCATCATCATCAAGTCACAGTGAGAGATGCGCCAATCTTCCAATAATCCACACCTACGAGTATTGCCGGAAAATGCTCCAAGTTCGCCTACGCCTTTGTCGTAAACTGCTGTTCGCTTTTCGACGTCGCATTTTCAGTTCTATCACGTTTTTATGTTCTGACCACGTGACGCCTGCTGACAAAAGCACATGTTTCCCCCTCGATTTGACTTCTCTCTGGCACCCCTCGACTGTGCTCCGTAGTCCAGCACTGAAAAGCGCTGAGCTATACGAACAATATAAAAACCCATGGGGTACATGACAACGCACAAAATAAACCAAAGACAACAGAAAGAAAAAAATGTATAAAAATACAAGAGAAAGAATAATAAAAATAAAGCAACATGCCTCCAATATGTTTCCATTTAAGTTTCAAGATGTTTCCATGGATTTCATGGATTCATAGGTTGAGAAGATGGCACCGACGACCGACAGGGTAAAATCAATTGTTTGTTGTTTTGTTTGCTCGACTGCGGGAGGTATTCAAGGGAGATGGCGGCTGCTGACTTTGATGTCAAAAAGAAACTGGCGCCCAATGACAGCACAATTGAAAACCTGTTCTATGAACCCTTATGAAAGGGAGTCAGTGAAAAATGGGGCAGATGAAATGATTCCTATCGTTTTCGGCATATAAATTTGGAAAGTAATGCCAAATTGTTTCTATTCCTATTAACATTTGAACAGAACCGAAGAATATACACGATTATTACTTATTGATTACATTACCGACTGTCGGTTTTTACAAAATGAAGTCATTTGCTTAAACTTTACACCAAGAAATGTAAAAAATGGAAAATGTGACAAGCTATAATTTAATTTTTGCATTTACTCCCTTACCGACTGCACTTGAATCAAATGGGTACACTCAGTAAAAACGTTAAGAGTTCACTAGTAAAATGGCAGAAAAACTAGTCGATTTCAAATACTTTTGCTCGGTTAAGCTGTTTGGTTTTATAATAGAACTTTATTTATTTTCAACAATACAAACAAATTTACCATATTTTAGGACGGATACACATATGACAGTTCATTTGCTGACTTTGACAGATCAAAAATACGACCTATTGCAATTTGACAGATAGATAATAATGTCTAACGTCCAGGTGCAATTTTTCCAACTCACAGTGACGAAAATTCCCATTCAAAGATATTTATTGTGACCTAAAATATATTTGAGCTGAAGGTTAAAAATGTTAATCATATACGTTCGTTCGCGTATACGCGGTTTGAATCGAACACAATCGATACAAAGTCTATACACTACACGTACTCATCAAAAATGACAGAAAAGGAGAAAATTAGCAAAATAACGAGTAACGGGTGGTTCCTCGTTCCTCAGCTCAGAGAATTTCAACTGCAAGTATTGATAAATATGTCAAATGCACAAAGTTGTCAAGAAACAAATTCAAAATCAGGCTTAAAAATGAATTGCACAGAACAATAAAATCTGTAAAAATAAAGAAAATTCGGTGGTGGTCGAATGTTGTCCAAGAATGTATTTGTGATATGAATTAGATATCAAAGCTGAAAGTTGTCAAAGTAGCTCGAAGTCTATCCACGTACTTTGGCATATATTTTCAGCTCTCTGATAGAGTTTTGCTCAATTTTTTGAGTTTGACAGATTTGTAGTGTTTGGCTCGGGAAAGTACGCGAATAGATCTATTATTTTTGTAATTAAAGCAAAGCAAAACGTTTTATTTGCATTGTGGAAGTGATATTGTTTATAGAAAATATTTCCTCTATACTGGTCAAATCCTTCAAATCGAAAATGTGCATTGAAATTTGAAACAGACACTCAAACGGTAAGGACTCAAATTGATACGAAAACCGGGTTTCTGGAGTAATTACTCACATTCATTCATAGTTCAAAAACATTCACAATTGTTGCAAAGTTTAGAAATGGGCAGACCGCAGAATATTTGAGTTCCTTCTTCGATTGCTGTCCATTTAATTTAGTGAAAATTGTTGTCTTTTGATTTACCCTCAACGCACAAATTAGAATGATCATAAACGTCACTTTTCTACTTGCACAGTTGAAATAATAGAGTTGAGAAATTCTTCATTTGAATTGTCGGTTAGACTTCAACAAAAACTGTTTACATGTTCAACAAAGGCCAACAAAAGTCTTAGACGGAGCTCTTTAGAAAACGTCAGCTGTCATTGAACATTCAAAAACCTTGTTATCTTAAGTCGATTATATTGGTCTGGACTAAATCTAACTTGAATGCAAAAACTAGATTGGTCGGTCACGTCACTATTCTTACGTCAGTCACATTGTATACGAACTGTCAATGAATCAGTCATGAATTTCTTAACTAGATTCATCGGCTAACCCTCCATAGACGTCAATTGACAAAAAACGTGTTCATGTGATCGATCTAGGCCAATCAAAACTGATATGCCAAATGTCAGATTTTTTTTTTTAAAAAGCTGTCAGACTTATAAAACTAGATCAAGTTCAAGTGAACATCGCCACTGTTAGATATTCAGCGACACGTCAGATTTCGTAAATGCATAGGTACCTATCTACACTAAATAAACATTCAGGAATTGTACCTACTAGAATTTTAGCACTATCATTGTACTAGAATTTCAGCGTTATCTAAATGTCAAATGAACTTTCTTTATAAATGGAGTCAGATGTAAACGCAGTGACACAGTGCCTAACGTATCAGCCAATGGACTACCTACGAAGCGTAGTAGAAGAGTTTTTTCTAATTTTTAGAAGTACGTTTGGCAAATATTCAAACAGCATTGAAATGCTATCGGCAAGTGGACATTTTTTAATATTTCTTAGATTTTCCATTGCGGTGAGGGTGACATATAGAGCTGGTTCTAAGAAAAAACCGGGACACTCTTATTTTCAGTGTCCGCTTGGCCAAATCAAAATCAAAAGTATACCCTCTATAAGTGAGTAATTTTGAAGTAACAAGGATACTCACAGTTTAAAGGAAACCCACCACTCTCGTTTTTAGCGACTATGGCTGAATTTCATAAACATTGCCATTTGGGTATTGGAAATCTCATAACACTTACAAAAATACGTCGCTCGGAAGATTTCTAGCCACTTCCCCAACGGGAAGAGTCCTTTTTCCCATTCAACGCTAGGTTCTATGCTAATTCAAATTTTCCAATTATACGTTTTGGATGTCTCATCCGCGCGGGCTCTCGTCAGAATTACCATTTTCAGCGTTAGAAAAATATTTGACTGTTATTTTTCTTTTAATTAAAGTTGTTTCACTTTTCCATCCGTCCGTATATAGTGGTGGGGGAGTGTAACCTTAGCCATTGCCATAACGAAAAGCAATCTCATTTGTAATTTTGACCAATCCACTGCGAAGCGCACTGGTGCCGCGGTCTAAAATGGAAATTAGAATTCTCGAGTACGTAATTTGAGACTGTCACTCTGTCTTGGCAGATGATGATGGTTTCCTAGTCCTATATTTTTTTTAATTTTCCTGGCATATAGGTCGCCGCTGCCGTCACAGTCGCAGAGTGTTCGGTTTTCTCATTTCCTTGACGTTCGAGTGTTGGTCGGGAATTCATTAAAATTTGCTATGGCCTCCGCTTTTATTATATGCGCGCTGGCATTTCTGATTTTAAGTTTTAATTTTGAAATCACTGCGATGTCCAAAAATCAAGTGGCCAAAAAAATAATGCCAACCCCATATATACCACTGCCCTTTAAATTTGACTGACTGAATGCAGAAGTGGCGAATAAATTTGAAATTAATTACAATGGCGACACTTGGTGCGGTGAATATGAACTCATTGCATTTGTAAGGAACGAACGTCCTAGTATCTAGTTCACATGCGTTTAGAACTCGACCGCATCTCTTGTTTTGCAATCCAATATGTCCTTGCCGCTTGTGTGTTCAATCAAAGTAATGAACTTCAATTCTGTGGAACTCCCTAGACAAACTATCACATCCTGCTTTGACGTGCACGGTCCACCTATGGCGGCGGAGTGACATTTTATCCACCCATATACACCGAGGAGAAAAACATGTCATTTTGCACATTCCCCAAACCGCATCCATTGTTGTTTCCAGCCCGTTGATTCATTCAATTCCATTATCATCCATCTGTGTGCTTTTACGATGTCCTCGCAGTGCAGAGTCCAGCTCCGGCACCATCGATGGGTGTGTTCATCCGCAAGTAACATCAAAGGATCGTCGTCGCTCTTCGGTTCGATTGTGGTGCCGCTTTTGCTAGGCATGTCCTGCACCTATTGACTTAAGGAGACAAAAACACACTGGCAGTGCCAACCGAGAGAGAGTATACACTGCTGTGGTTCGACAAATCAAATAAAAATTTGCATTTCGCCACCGAAGTTGGCAGACGCACCAAGAGCAGTAGTGCTCAACAATCACAAGCCCAACATCGGTATGCTGCATACGGTGTTTGGTCGTGTAGGTATATTTAGCCAACATGTGAAGGACATCTCGTTGTAGCTTTCGATCGAAGGTTGAATGGGGTAAACCCAACAACCCTTAGCCAGGTTGGATGACAGGGCAAAAAATTGTGTAACCAGCCCTTGTCGTGAGTCCTTTTGTTCCTCGTTTAACCGATTATTTCCGCAGCACGAGGAGGGTTCCTCTTCCCGTACAGATCGAGGACAAAACGAGTTTTCTATCCACAGGAGAAATAATCCGGCACGCAGTATACAATCGACTTTATGGGGCTGAAAATTAAATGATTGATTGAGAGTAGCGAAACTAATTAATGTGTGGTTCCAAGTGAATAGTAACAAGGATATCAACGCGCAGCCGAGGGGTTATCGCGCTGTCAGCGTGTTCGCCGGATATGGGCACAAGTGTAGATGAGGGTGTTTTTGGTATTTTACGACTTTTTTGAGCCTTTGGCAGGTGCACCGATGAAGAATCTAGACTAAAGTGATGGTGGTGTAGAGGAGGCGTTACGTGTGCTATTCCTGCATGCTGTATAGTGCAGGATCACCTGTTTTGTGGTAATTCATATACGTTCGCTGTAATTTTGAGGGAGTTTAGAAACCTTTATCATTCGTAGAGTTCCTAAAGGGCGGCGCAAAGCGCACTATTTGCCAACACAGATTGAAGTGACAAAAGGAATACATCCTTCGGACTTAAAATTCATATGAAATCCTCTCTTGATTTAATCATATGTTGCATGGGGTATTTGTTTGAAATTCGAAAGCCCCCACGCATTTCGGGAAACCTGGCGTAGCTTTCTCTCATCTGCATTAACGCAAACGGGCGGTCTTCCGAAAATAGAGAGCCCCACATGCGGTCTTTCTTCCGAAGGCCTCCCAAATAAGGTTTCATCACGCTTTCTACAAGTGACGCAACACAAGAGCCATTGAAAATATTTTTCTGCTGACGAAGAACTGCCGACTGTCTAACCTCTTCGATAGTCGCACTCCCCGAGATGATGAAGCTCTAATCTGTCGTTTGCTTCACGCAATCCCTATAATTTTGGCCTTTTTTTCCAGGATTTTTTAAAGAGCGTATATTTAGTCTGAATCGCTCCTGCCCTGGACCGTTAGAAACCATATTTTACTTCCCTGCGGCCTTAATACTCTTAAATCAGTACAACTTCCCTGATAAGCATTCGCATATTCACCGAAGTGAGTTCCACTGATTACTCGTATAATCAGACTCGTCAAAAATGAACTTCTTTTGCCCCATCCAGACCACTCCTATACCATCCCAAACAACCTCCATTTTGTGCTTGTTTTCTTGGCAAAATTTCGGATAAACCACACACAACCACACCGTATTACGCAAACACGTGCGTCGTACGACTTTCTTGACTGAATTTACGAGTAAAAAAAATTTAAATATGACTTTTGTGCTCCTGATGAATTTATGGTTCGTAACTGGCAGAGTCAGTGTAACTGTGTCTTCCCACCAACGCCCTTATCGCACTCTACGCTTGATGAACATAAATTTATTAACATTCAAAGGATCCCTAGAATATGTATATGCGAATGAGCCTCAGAGTGCGCAACCTTCTGACAGAAGCGAACGCCTCCTGTCTGACTTTGAGAAACCTTCCAACTGCCAAGTTAATCCATGCAACACTATGGCTGCGTGATATCTCTCACGATTCAGCCATTAATGATGATGTCATGAATAAATTACATAACCTTAATGGGTTTGTTTTCCATACTGGCTATGTGCGAAGTCAGGGGGCTTACGGAGCGTATGTTAAGGCGGCGCCAGTGTTAGCCTAGGCATTGACGGGGATGAAGCTATGTACGAAAGTTGACACAGTTCTGTGGGATCTTTGAGGTTTTAATTAAATTGGAAAAATTAAGCATCGACACCTAGTGCAGGGGCGGTACTGTCTACCGCACGGTTGTGGAATCTCAGAGTATTGGTGTTGGTTTGAAGGGTTACCTATTGAGATGGTAAGGGGGTGCAGCACCCGGGATATTTATGTAAATTTCATTGAGATTTATGGCTCTTCGTATAGACTAATGGCTGTGGCAGTACGCATCGGGGATTATGGATGGAAACTATTTGTTGAGGGAGTCCGGAAAGATATTTAAATAAATGAATAAGCAGAATAGAAATACCACTTAATTGAGGTGGAAATTCTATTGAAGATTTTGTTAACAGAGTCTTGAGTTTCTTTTTCTTACTTTTAGTAAGGGTTAGCATATGACAATATTTTTTGGCTGCTTGTCAAATTTTTCTTTGGTTTATTTCAGTGACTGTAAATTAACATGTTTTTCCAGTATCAGTACCAGTATCAGTATCAGTATCAGTATCAGTATGAGTATCAGTGTCAGTATGAGTATCAGTATCAGTATCACTATCAGTATCACTATCAGTATCAGTATCAATATAAGTATCAGTATCAGCATCAGTATCAGCATCCGCATCAGTATCAGTATCAGTGTCAGTATCAACATCAGTATCAGTATCCGTATCAGTATCAGTATCCGTATCAGTATCAGTATCAGTATCAGTGTCAGTATCAACATCAGTATCAGTATCCGTATCAGTATCAGTATCAGTATCACTATCAGTATCACTATCAGTATCAGTATCAATATAAGTATCAGTATCAGCATCAGTATCAGTATCAGTATCATTATCAGTATCAGTATCAGCATCCGTATCAGTATCAGTATCAGTTTCATTACCATTATCAGCATCAGTATCAGTATCAGCATCAGTATCAGTATCCGTATCAGTATCAGTATCAGTATCACTATCAGTATCACTATCAGTATCAGTATCAATATAAGTATCAGTATCAGTATCAGTATCAGCATCAGTATCAGTATCAGTATCAGTATTAGAATCAGTATCAGCATCGGCATCAGTATCAGCATCAGTATCAGTATCCGTATCAGTATCAATATCAGTATCACTATCAGTATCACTATCAGTATCAGCATCAGTATCAGCATCCGCATCAGTATCAGTATCAGTATGAATATCAGTATCAGTATCAGCATCAGTATCAGTATTAGTATCAGTATGAGTATCAGTGTCAGTATGAATATCAGTATCAGTATCAGCATCAGTATCAGCATCAGTATCAGTATCAGTATCAGTATCAGTATCAGCATCCGCATAAGTATCAGTATCAGTATCAGTATCAGTATCAGTATCAGTATCAGTATGAGTATCAGTATCAGTATCAGTATTAGAATCAGTATCAGCATCAGTATCAGCATCGGCATCAGTATCAGCATCAGTATCAGTATCAGTGTCAGTATCAACATCACTATCACTATCAGTAAGAGATTCACGGTGCTCATTCGTTTTGAGTGACATTTTGCCAACACAAGAGGATATTATTATTAAAATTAAAATCAACTTCGATTTCAAAGAACAACCTGTAATTACACCCATTCAGACCGCTGCGTTGCCACACAAGCTTTATGCCTTTATTCCTTAATCTCTTGCTATTGCATCGCTTTGCAGCTTAATTTGAAATCTCAACTGTTTTTTTCGCTGTTGTGTTGTTGCCCACGAAATCCTTCAAACATTAATCGTAAATAACCGGCTAAAACTGCTGACTATTCGACTGCGAAATAATTACCCAAGAGCAGTCATCCATCTCGGCGGATGAATAAACGTTATGTGTCCTGTCATAATGGCTGACATTTTGTTTCTCTTTCGGTTTAGTTGATTCGCCCGCCTTCGCTTCTGTATATACGCTTTGTTTGCTAACCATCATTCAAATGCAGAAAGGATCTACTAAAACCAAGAACGACGACTACGGCAGCAGATAATCTTTTTCTTTTTGCTTTTGCTGGAGCTTGCTGGCTTTTGGTTCGCATGTGCTGTCATAAAGCGCAACGGGATGAATGTCGACTACGACAACGACCATGACGATGAGGACGAGCCAAAGCCACGTCAACATGATGGCTAAGCCCCCAAGGATATCGCAGCAGAGCACATCCTCCTCTAGTTGCTCATATTTTTATGGCCGGAATAATCTTTTATCTTTATGTTTGCCGGTAAGGATTTCCACATCCTAACCAAACTGAGCAACCACCAGCAGAGTCATAGAAATTTACTGCGGATGAAGTATTATGGTCCTGGTCCCACCACGCCACACTCCTCAGGTCTTTCACTTTATATCCTTGGGCTTGTTTGAGCTTTTCTTTTTTCCATGCGGAAAAAAATACAGTCTTTTCCTCTCTCTCTCTCCTTCTGCCGATATGTGCGGATGGATTAAAGTCCATGCAGCAGCGTATAGAAACTATTCAAAATCGCAGAGGGACTCGTTTCTTTTTTTTTCGCTTCGTTTCAGTAGGTATACATGTGTGGCGGCGTGAAAGGCAGGATTTCATCATTGCCACCACCCGCTGAGCATCGGCTCAAGGAATAACAAAACTCCATACAAAGATTATTTTCTTTTGATCCTGGCTGATGCAAACACAACCCTCCACACATTGGCCAAATCCTTTGCCAAAGTCAAATAAAATGAAAACTTATTTGTCTATGGAGAGGATGTACACGACCATGCTTGTAGGCAGATCCTTTTCATGGATGTTACAGATTTTTATTTGCTCTTACATTCTTTTGTTTTATTTTCGGTGAGGAGGACAATTGTCCTTCGGGAGGTGAACTGAGAGATAGAAAGCCAAAAACAGGGCGGAAAAACAGTCAAAAAGCCATTCCGTCAATCTGGGGTCAACTAAATTTGTTCTCCTTGGTCCTGTGAGGGCGGCGATTATGGTTGCGAGTTTAGTTTCAAATGGGCTCACATTTGGGATAACAATATAATGTCACAGGATATGTGCGCTGTGTGCTGATGTTTGATATTATCTTCTTTTTTTTTTTATCGAACTATTCTTGGGGTGTTTCCGACTGAAGATGGGGGTTTTTACGTAGTGAAAAAAATACAAACTATCTTTCCGATGGGAGAGAGGTCTTATAGCAATTGTACTTGTGACGTTTAAAGCGAGTTGATGTTCAATTTTTGAGGCGGCTTTTGGGAGCGCTATGTCTGACTTCAACGGATGTGTAAGCAGATTTGTGGTGGCCATTTTTTCGCCACGTATTTAACAGCTTTATACGAAGTTTTTTCACTTTACTTTTTTTTCAGCCCTGTTTTTTGGAACGTTACTCAATGGGTTTTGAAACGAGTTTTTTGGTTGCTTTAAGGCATTTTTTAAATCGTTTTTGGGACGTTTTTAAGCTTCTTTGTTGACAATTTTAAGCTTTTTTTATACATCTCAGTGGTTATTTAGGATATTTTTTTGGAAACATTTTTTTGATGCATTTTTAGCTGCTTTTTGGAGGCGTTTTTCAGATCATTTTTCATCGCATTATTCGGCCGTATTTTTAGGTCGTTTTTCGAAATACTATTTGTAGCGCGTTTTTCATGTCGTTTTACAACTCGTTTTTGGCCCGTTTTTTGAGTCGCTTTTTGGAACATTGTGTCAGGCGTTTTTCCGGCCATTTTACAACGCGTTTTTGGCCTGTTTTTTTTTTGTTGCTTTTCGGAACATTGTGTGAGGCCATTTTTCGAACCGTTTTGTTTTTTGACATTCTTAGACCGTTTTTGGAAGTCTTTTCGATGCGTTTTGAAAAGCATTTTGGAGGCTTTTTCGAGAAAGTTTTCAACCCGATCTTTGGAGAGTTTTTAACAACGTTTTGTAAGCGTATTTCGGAAGAGTTTTTAATTCATTTTAAAGGGCTTTTAGAGACGTTTTTGATTAGTTCCTCAGGAGTTTAGCTCGTTTCGGAGAGTTCTTTAGGGTCATTTTCGAATTACATATGGAATTTTTGAGGTGATTTTCGGGCGGTTTACGGGCTATTTCTCCAAGGATTTTTCGATCCGTTTTTTAAGTCGTTTTTCGACGACGTATTTTCCGGTGCTTTTAAATGACGTTCTTATAGCAGGCCTCTGAAAAGTTTTTATGTGATTTTGGGATGTTTTTTGAACCGTTTTTGAAAGCTATTTAGAAAGTTTTCTAAAGCATTTTGACGAATTTCTTAGATCGTCTCTCGGCATTCCTAAAGCTATTTCCAAACGTCTTTCGGAGCTTTTCGAGGGTTTTTTCACCGTGTTTTCGGGACAGCTTTTGGTGCTCTTGTCGTGACATTTTGCGACCGACTTAGGGATAAAGCAGTGGGGTTTAGATAAGTGCGTTTTTGAAGTAACATGCGGAGAGTAGAATCTCCATCCATTCCAGGTGGATATTGTTTTAGAAAGACAATTCCAAATCCTGTAGCACTCGGCCTCGAGTCGATGTCTAAACAGTAAACTCTTTTCTTGATTAAGTAAGAAATGAGGAATCACTGATATTGTCCTTTGTGACGAGTGGAATGATTTAACCGTCGGAGTTTAAAACTATTTTGCACGGGTCACAAGGAAACCCGTTAACCAACTACACCATGGCCGTCGCCAGCCACACACTCTCATACAATATAGTCGAGTCTTTCAAATACGCTACAAAATTGAACAGCGATCTACTTTCGCCCTAAAACTAAAATTTTTTCGGGGTATTTCGCGTTTATCCGCTCTTTCATTGCATTAAGTTCCTCAAAATTAGCTCGCCATATAAATTACACCCCATTTAGAAACATTTCCATCGCTGTAATTCACTAGCTGACACTAAAATGTAAATGTAGACAAAAATGAACAAAAACGCGGCCATATTTACCGCACAAACTGTTATCACATCATATAATAAATTCAAAAACAAACCAAGAGCAGTAAAATAAATAAACTACTTCGGTATAAAACAAAACGGATATTAATTAATTGACCGCAACAGTTTGTTCGAATTAAATTCTGGGTAAATTTATGCAATTCAACTATTTTCAAGCGGCCGCACTTAAATCCATTCATGTCGTGTCTGCGACAGAGTATAAAAAAATTGTTCAGCCCACTGACAAATGAAATCGCACTGGCCCATCACTCCGAGCAACGAGGAAATCCACAATCACAAAAACAAAAAAAAACAAAAACAAAATGGCACTCCAGCCGATAATTCGACCAAAGCAATTTGTGAAATGCGCATAACATTAACCAATAAACCACGAAATTTCGAATTGCATTTCCGCCATGAGGGAGGCAAAAAATAAAAGGACCCGACTGCAGCAGGACCATGTACGGTGCGTCCGATTAACATTTTCCCGTTTCGCTGCGCTTTTCGGCATCCCACCCGGCCCCAAATGCATCCCCGGAACATTCATTTCGAACGAGATATGAGTTGAAGTGCGGTACAGTTGATACGCTCGGCTATGATGACGCATATTGCATGTGCACTTGTATGTCGGAGGTGCAGTCGTCGACTGTGTGAGCCGGTGGCCCTCGATGGCGGTTGCATTTTGAAAATTACCCGCGGTATGGGCTATTGGGCGTTTGTTGCGTTGCAATTATTGCGAGAATTCGATTTACGGTATTCCGTGTCCGTGCGGCGTGTCAGGCGAACTGGCAAAAGGATCGGCCGGCGCTTTTTGTTCGGGAAATTGCTTAAACCGCTGGCCACAAAACCTCGTAATGGAGTCGAAAATTGCACACAAATTGCCAGATAAGTGGGTTTAAAAAGCGTTACACTGTTACACAGGGCAAGGTATACGGACCTGCGAGGATTCCGTGGGGCAGAAAGCTACGCAAATAGGTATTTTGTCGATTGGAATTCTGCTAGTCGGAATATTTGGATATTGTTGGACAATATGCAGGGGCATTATGTAACCCCTTTTAGATGGGAGTATGAGCGGGGGAAACGGGCCGATATGGGCTTGAAATTAAATTTTCGTTGAATTACCAAGAATCTGTGACATAACTACCATTGTTGACGGCGGTCCGACAATAGAATGTGATGGTGGTGGATATTTTTGTTTTGAGACATGCAGGGATGCAGCTGGTGTAGGCTCTAATACGTAAAATACATCTTGTCGTTGGCAATGCTTACAATCTACAGAATGTCCGCGTAATAGGGAGTACGCTTTGTGGATATATAAACTAATCAGTAATTTTATACTATTTGCGACAACTTTTGCAAACGGGCGATAATAATTATCGTTTTTCAAGGCCAGTCGGGATCAAAAAATTGACCATACCAAAACGAGGTATTGTGACCCCCAACAAAAGATTAAAAATTAAATTTAGGAAGACCAACTTGCTTCAACGTGTCCAAGGGTATAATAGCATTTCGATCCCAAGGCTAACGACGAAACTATGCTCTTCGTCACGAAGTATACTGAAACTAGAAGCAGACTAGTGATGCATTTATGAACAGAAAATTTGACATCTTATATTCTAAGAGGAGGATAATCAATTATCTCATCAATATTAAGAAAACAAGTAAATAAACAGATTAAATGACGAATTTTCAAATTCCAAACTTTTTGCCGCGAACGAATAGACCCTTGGCGCGCATTGTCAAAGTTTATTCACAATCCACATCATTAAATTCGCGTTCCACAAACTATATAAAATATTCGTTCGAACTTAACCTCAAACTTGGCATTTTTTTTTGTATATATTTCATTTTGTGGAGTTGTTTTGTTTTGGTCCGAATGAAAAATAAAACAAATAGGTATGACTGAATCAACAGATAAAAAGGTAACACACTTCAAATGGGAAGGACTTAATATAATTTATTTGTTTATTGCTGTTAATAGTTTTGTTTAATTAGTTCTTGTACATGTACGGATGTACATGCATTAATTGATGTGTTTTAAATTTTGTTCCACCACAAACGGGTCAACAATATTTTATTTTGTTTGCTTAATAGAATGTCGCTACCTTCAATTGTAGAGTTTTTTTTATTCAAAAAGTAGAAACAAATGACGGCGTGAAATGGATTGTCAAAATTTGCGAATATTCGTTCGCTCGTAGGTAGTTCTCATGTGAATGGTCCTTAAGACTCAATATTTCCAGAGCTAAAATCCATCGCAAATAGATATTTGTGATGCAATACAATTTAGCAATTGTTCAAAGTCACAACGTCTTGAACTTTGGTGATGATTCCAATGAGTTAATGCCTCTGTGCTGAACGCAAGGATTCTACTCTCTGTCTTCTATCAGTTTAAATATAATTACCAACATTATTAAAGGGTGTCCCATGACTCCAATTTTGCGCCTTTTAATAGTACAGTGATGCCAACGGTAAAAGAGATAACAATGTGACAGCTGACAGTTCGAGGATAGTAAAAATGGAGTGCTATATGAAATAACAACGCATTTTCGTTATTGAGTAATATTTTAAAAATAATGGGGGCTTGACAGCTACAGTCTGTAATTTTCGTACAAAATATGGCAGTAATTTTCATCTTCATGGCTTAATCGTCAAAATTGTCACATTTGGGGTTCAGAATACCCACGAGTAATTGTTGAGAAACAAATGCATCCACAACGAGTGACTGTTTGGTGCAGTCTTATCGGACCATTCGCATTCGAAAATGCGACTGTTCAGTAAGTAAGTTTTTAGTGGCTCAATTACAAGATATGGATGTGTCCAACATGTGGTTTTAACGGCGCCACATGCAATACAGCCAGAGAAACAATTACTACTTGAGCCATTTCCTAATCATGTAATCAGCCGTGTTTTCGATCAAAAACCTTGCTCCAGATCTCGCGGTTTAACGCCATTGGAATTTTTCCTTTGGGGATTTTTGAAGTCAAAGATCTATGCAAACAGGCCCATGACCACCAACGCATTGAAAGAGGAGATTTCTGCGATCCACCGCAGATAGGACTATCTTCTGTAATGTTGCCTAGTGGATACCTATCTACGTTTGCTGTTGGTAATCACAAAAAAACCTTCCAGAAAACATATAAAAAATATGCTTTTGAAAAACGATATTTAAACCACGTTCGCTATATAATTTTGAAATATACCAAAAGTTCCACAAAAAGTTTTAATCGTTTTGGAAAGTACTCTAAAGAATCGCGGGATAGAACTTCTCTGAGAACGCTACCAAAAATCCATTATAAAACGGCTCTTGGATTAAGCAAAACTAGTTCCGAAGGGAGTCCCAAAAAAGGCTATATAAAGCTTCTGACAAATGGTTTAGAGACAGCTGTTTTGGCAAAAGAAAAACAAAAGACGCTCCTACAAATACTAAGATATATAAAAAGCTTAGAAAACACTCTTGGAAAACGGAAAGACATCATGAAATATGTAGGTAACAAAGTTCCCTTAAGAAAATTAGCCCGAAAGATGCTGCAAAAAAGCAAAAAGAAACGCCACAAATAGCTCAGTAAAAACGCAACGAACATTTAAAAAAAAAAAACTCTTGAAAAGGTAAAGAAATTAAACAAACAAATAACTTATCACAAATGGCCTAAAAATGACTTTAAAAGTAGCAAAAAAAAAAAACACTCCGGGAGTGCCGACAGAAGTGAAAACTTGAACAATTACGTGTGTATTTTTTGAATCGTTAGAAAATACTTTTAAATGAAGTGTTTTTTTATTCATTATTAAAAACAACTACTAAAAAATAAATAGATAAATAATAATTGGCGCAACAGGTGCGTAGGGTCCCTAGTTTGATTTTGGGTTTTCTCGGGATTCGAACCATGGGACCCCTCGCTTAGTAGTCGAACACACCAACCACTAAGCCACTGCGCCTAAAACTACTACTACAAAAAAATGCCCACTAAAGCTTTTTCATACCTTTTACATTTTAGGCATTATTTCATTAGTTAAGTTTAAGGCCTGTTTTTTTTTTTTTCAAAAGGCGTCTTATTTGTAAATTTAAAAAATGTATTTTTATTTTATTTTTGATTCAACATACTGACATTTTAAATTTTTAAACATTCTTAAAAACCCTTTGCCCAAAAAAATATAATATATAACCTCGGTCTTAAGGAATGTGTTTCCACCTTCAAAATCTGTCCATTTTCCGAACACTCTATCTGTCATTCCTTAAAATTAATTCCAGCTTCCACTTCCAGTAGGTGAAATGTAATTGGAGACAAATTTGAAAGCCGTTTGTTGTACTAATACAAATTGTTTTTGTTTACTTTTTTATATACGTTTAATTTTTGATGTTCCACTTTACAAAAAAAAAATATATTAGGCATTATATTATTGAAAAAATGCGTCTTTTTTTTAAGTTAGGCATTTTTTCGTCAAAAGTGGTTGGCAATGAGAACACTGGTGTCGGAACATTGGTAACAGAATATTGTTGAATGCTTTTATCCCATCTCAAATGTGCTCAACGCACCTAAAGGAGTTTTCACTTCAAAAATTAATATATTTACCTCCTAAAATGACAGAAAAAAAACCTCAACAAAACAGCTGATGAAACGATTTTAAATGACTTTGAAAAACATTTCAAAAAGTCACTCGTTTAATCGTGAAGTGACATTTTTCCGCTGAGTCGCCAATATTGAGAACTTGCTGAACGTCGGCATAGACTTCGATTCATTCTAAATTGAGCGTCACTGACAGTTCGCCGCTTACTCCCGATGTATGATATTAGGCGTGTTTTATTGAGCTTCGAGCTCAGCATAGAAAAGTACAGAAGGATTTTCAGCACGCAATCACAACAACTACTGTGAGTCCTCGAAGTGTTAAGTGGAGTGTATATATTGTAATTGCGTGCTGAGATCGGAGCTCAAAAAAACACGCCTAATATCAATCATCAACTTTTCAAAAATATTAAGCTTGTGACTCTCGTACGATTGCTTTAAAAATTAAGTAATTTAAATAAACTGTATACTCGATATCGTTTCAGCTTGCCATGGACCATTTCCAATGTCCAAGGTTTTCGTCGGTTCTTGTCGGTTTTGACGCAGCTTCGAAAGTTTTTTGTGCCAGAAAACTGTTTTCGTCCCGATGACTATTGCGGCTTTTGATGGCCTCGCCCGGCGGTTCTTGGATTGGAGTGGAAAGTGAATAAAGAGTCTCCTCATCTAGTCTAGCCCCCAATTTATTTTTGAATTAAACGTGGAAAATTGCAGAAGATGAACGGCAGCAGTGTCTTAGGCAGTGGCTCTTCACTGGTCGGGAGCCCGTAAAGTAATTTGTAAGTTTGGACTAGGCGCAAGGCATATCCGGAGATTTTAAAGTAAATTTGCTTTGCCCACCGGAATCCTTAACAGAGTCTGCCTAGCTTAGAGCTCGTCGCAGTCGAGTCATTTCTAATAACTGAAACCGTGCAATGTGGCAAACGAAATGCGGCCAATTCTGCTATCCCCAGGTTGTTTCAACAAAGAACTGCACCATCTCTTGGGAAAGCTTCAAACGGTGTTTTCCCACATCTCCCGCAAATGACAAATCCTCATAAAAAAAATGAATCACTTCAACGACTTGGATTGTCAACTAGTACACGCGTACGCAAAACAAAAATCTTAGAAAAACATGAGCACCTATACTTCTACACATTTACTGCGGAATGTCGTCAAAGCCAGAACAAGGATACTATGTTACCTCGTTTTCAACTTCTAAATAGCGTTGCATTCGTTTGTCGAAAATATAACCATCATTATTTCCATTTCCTTTTTTAAACAAGAACACAAACTAAACGAATGAATGGACGAATAATGATCGAAAAGAAAAAAAATGCTAACCCAGGACAAGGGGAAATTAAACGCCTTGTTCGTCGGAATATATGTGTGCGAGCAATAATAAGAACTTTCCGGAATTCAAGGAATGCACCATTCCTTTCTTTTACAACCGAGGGGTTCGGGTTGGTCTCTGTATTTAGAAGCCCGTTTCGCTGTCATTGTTGTTGGCGTTTTTATTTCTTGTTAGAAAGGAAGGTATTTCAATGCGATCCAGGGTGGAAATGCGTCGTTTGGATTCAAATTTACAGATTTCCCCCCCACCCCCCTCCATCTTGGCAACAGTGCCGTCAAAGGACCGATTCCATGTAAGCATAGATATTCCCCCAGAAGTTGGCATCGAGTTTTGTGTAAGGCAAATGAAATTTGAGAAAAGAATAAGAAGGACATTTGCATTTCTTGTTTCGCGCTTAATTGTCAAACGTGATAATTTCTTGCGTTTATTTCTGAGAAGGTGTAAGGTAACTTCCGACATATCCACGGTGCCAGTTAAAATTTCACACTGGGTCTTGCGAATGCAATGACAAATAAAAGTTAACGGCCAAGTAGTTGATTTTTGCACAAATGGTTTCAACGACAACTGTACGTGCTCAAAGTGTGTGTCAGTTTTTATCCCAGCACCATTTAACAAGGAATCTCCTCAAAATTTATTAACATCCACTCCTCCATATATGAGTGCAAGCCACGCACTCTCATCAACTGATGAAATGTCCTGTTTTGCGGCCACATTTTCTGACAGCCATATATATGACTTTCTCACGCCTCCTGCCCGATATACCTACTCATCATGCCTCACACTTGCCAGATTGCCCTCGGCCTAATGAATAATTGAAAAGGACCTCGATTTAATATCATATTCAATAGCGGCTAATCCCCGACTACCGCTAAATGATTTCCAAGCAACCATCTCTCCGGGTAATCCAGTGTATCCCACACAGCACGTGGCGGCAATTGTTCGATTCACGCATATGAAATGAAATATAATTTCGTTCGAACGAAGGGTGAATGCATGTCATTGGGTTGCCCCCTGAGGGCAGGCAAGGTTCGTGCTGGGTATTGAAATTCTACCTATCGACCGATGATGATTCGGGAAAACAAATAGCCCAACACAGCCTATACCGTCCTAAGTCTGTAGCGAAGGACTATTATAGTGGAGACAACAAATAAAAATCGTTCTTCGACGCTATACAGCAGGTCCTTCCGTTTGGTCTATCTGTCGTTTCCGTTTATTTGTTCCGGCGGCAGAGCATCGTATAACGTACACCAATGACGGATGACACATTGTCATCTCACACGTAGTCCAAAAAGGATGTGCTGTATATGCTCGGCGCTACTCCATTGATCGGTGTGTGAAAACTGTAAAGCGACACTGGGGCGAGGGTGCGGTGGATGAATTGATATTGGCATGCAGTGTCCTTGGGCAATGCCGCACATATATATAGAAAGCGAGTCGTTGATATTTACTTTAACTTGGTATATAAATAACTCAATTGTTTGTTGACAGTTTTATGTCACGTGACTGTATAGTCGCTTTGTTGTCCTTCTTTGTGAAGCAAGGGAATATGAGAGACTTTCGCCTGTCGGAATATCCTTTGTTATATATGTGGGTTTGGGTGACTGCGATATTAAAAAAGCATTAAAGTAGCTCCGTTTGAGAGGGGTGATTGTGTGGAAAGCCGCAATTTAATAAAGAGTGCTCGCTAAAGATCCTGGTCAGTTTTGGGACATTAAAGGCAGCTTTTAATGGAAATTTGGTGGTATTTCAAGCCATCACCTTTTTAGGTCGTTTCCAAAGTCGGACTGATGCACCATACTCTGTGATATCAGATGATGGAAGAAGGGCTTTTTGCAAGGGTGGTTCTTAACTACACATCAAAATTCGTATGTCACTGCGAAGGTTTCCAACACACCAGGAAACAATTTATTGGGAGGTACCCGGAAAAACGCGGTTCGAACCCGTAGTGGGCATGAAAGGTGGGCTCAATCAGAAGTTCCACTCCTTGGGAAAGACTTCCGAGCATTTGAACCCGTAACGGGCATGAAAGGTGGACTCAATCAGAAGTTCCACTCCTTGGAAAAGACTTCCGAGTATTTGAACCCGTAACGGGCATGAAAGGTGGGCTCAATCAGAAGTTCCACTCCTTGGAAAAGACTTCCGAGCGTTTGAACCCGTAACGGGCTTGAAAGGTGGACTCAATCAGTAGTTCCACTCCTTGGAAAAGGTCTTCCGAGTGTTTGAATTAATGCATCACGCAGTTTGAATGAACGCGCACTGATCCGCTTCTCGCGTCATCCGATTTCGGTTTCACACTTCTACGTTTGAGCCGAAACTCCTGATACCTCGGCTGTTCGCCAAATGATCGTCTTGGTTGGGAGTTGATTCCTTCACAGCTTCGTCGTTTTTATCTGATGAGTGAAATTTACCACTAACCCTCATTCACATATCAACCTTCAAACATCTTCATCCAAATAATTGCATTAAAAGATTCCATGGAAATATTTGCATATAAAAACTTCACCCGATTCAAAGTCAAATCGTATATGGCAACCTTTCGCCCTAACCCCAAAAAAAAAAGAAAAAAAAAATACCCACCATGAGTATCAATGCTCTGGCGCATATTTAATCTGGGAACTGAAACAGGTGCGTTCTCTTCTGTCAGGAACACATTTCTCCACAGAGTGAGAGATGGTGATGCGATTTCCCACCACCCCATCGAATGTTTTTTTTTTTTTTTGCCACGTCCTTGGCAGAGCCAATATGTTGTGCGCCCCAAACAATTCCAACAATGAGAATTGGAATATTTTATATATTTAAATTTCTCTCTCTCTCTCTATGTCGCTGGTATGTTTTATTTCAGGGGCGACTTTTGTTAAATTTAATTCATTTAACAAAAATGCGGCAGGATTACAGAGCACAACCACCACAATCCCAGTCCCGGCGAGGATAAACAAAAGCGGCGCGTAATTGCGGGGATAATAGGGCTTCGTGAATGGCAACGGCACACAGCAACTATACAGGAATTGTTAAAATTGTTTACAAATGGACTTATCAGCACCTAAGCGGGGTTAATTCGTCGAGGCCCAATAAAAAGGACTCGCAAATGGGTTCGCACTCGCACTCGTGCCACTAATGTGGGCAATTAGCGTGTGAGGATTTGTTGTGTCCTTTTCTTTGAAATAAAAAAATGTGTATTCGAATTTCGCCACAGAAATGTGAACTACCGACTCAATGAGGAACAGTATTAATCATTGTCTGCTCGCCGGTCGGCCGTCGCCCAAGAGAGGACGTAGAAAAATTGCAAAACGAAAAGGAACAAAAAAAAACACACACACAATAAGGATGATGGAAGTCTTTCTTGTTTCACGTAGGAAGAAAAAATATTTTTCTCCTTGTGACAGGCTGTTTTGTTTTCGTTTTTCTTCTTGTTAATATTGCTAAAGTCCTATCTGTCTCTATAGAGGTTGATAGATGAGCCTCCCTGTTCCCTGCCCTGTCACGGCACCAGAGGGATGTTGTTGCTACGCTTAAATACTCGACATTCACTTAGTATTCATCTTTGTAGGGAGAAGCGGCAGCTTGGTATGTTTGGTATTCCTTTGTCATCGAGTACAGTTGTAGGTCTAGAATACGAAAGGACCTTCTTCTGGTGTTCATTGATTAAGGGGAGAATTTATTACGAAAATCAGGAGCCATCTATTTGACAGAAGGACTTGAAATTGTAAATTGAATCGAAAGATGGGGGAACGATGAATGAATTAAACGAAACGTTACTGAAAAATAATCCTCGGTGTTGATGTGTGTTATATATTGAATATCAAACGAAACGATTACTATGGAAGCTCCGAACGAAGAGGGAGGGTAGTTGGACTACCCAAAAGTATAGGTAAATGCGTGCAACAGTCAAATCTAAATGGAACCTATTGGAATGATGAATGAATGAGAAAACTATGGAAACCATTGTGGATGAATATTCTGCGTTAAAGCTTTGCATCCGCAACAATTAACAAAGATCCTGTCCACAGTCTTGTGAGAGTATCAGGCCTTTAGATAATTTTTATTAGAAAGACTTTTACACAGCTTCAATGACTTTGCAAAAGGATACCGCATGTAAGGATTCACTTATATTTATTTTGGGTGCTGATTTCTAAGAGCCTTGCTGTTTTTGTGTAGGTACTGCTAGTTAATCTGTGCGAAGCGACATGTGAAGTCTGCTGCAAGAGCATCCTCGTCCTCGGGGTTTCGATTTGTATTGATGATCCCTCCCAGTCGTCGCTTTTTCCAATGCATTCGCTAAATTGGATATTCCACATCAGCTATGGGTACTGTTTGTACATTTAATACTTCTGCTGGTATTTTGTCAGGCGTTGCAGCCACTATACCAGAAATAAAGGTTTTTCCTTTTAGAAATTTGTTCCTCAGAAATGGCAACACATTTTCCAGTGACAACTAATTTGGCTACTGACCGCCGTGACAGCTGATTTGTGCTCAACTTTGTGGGTGAGCCATTTCACTATGAGTATAGATACATGACCCCCGGAAATAAGCCCCCAAAAAGTAAGCCGCCCTTTTTAAGTCTTAGACCACATAGTCGCTGGGTCTACTTGCTCGAAAAATTCATATCAAATCAGAAGAGGCATTAGATAGCCTCTATAATAAATTTAATTTACGCGCAGTGACTTAGTAGGATTATATTAAGCGAGGAGTCTCAGGTTCGACTCCCGAAAAATACAAATTACACTTACGCCACCTCTCGCGAACGTCTGACAAACATCCGAGAGATTAAGTAACATGAAAGAGCTTCTCAATAAGCCGCTTGGGATCGGCATACAATTGTAGATGCCTTCCATTCGTCCCAATTAATTAAAAACTCCCGCAAAACGAATGGGTGCGAAAAGCTGATTAATACCGGTAGTACACTATGCGCACAATGCATCTTTCGAGTTCTGTACATTCAAGCACTTAACTCAACCAAAACGTTGTAAGCGCGGTTTGGATCGTTCGCTATGCCCATCGCGTTGCTCAACTTGTGTGTAGGGTAGTATACGAGATTGTGCTGAACGCAACAGTTTTTAAAAAATGAGCTTGTTCCACGTGTTAAATTGTGCCTCTAAATATAATTACCTACATGCCAAATCAAATTCAAGAAAGGTAAAGGATCAACTTATACATGTTCACCTAGTTACTACTATTCTGTTGACATTCGGAAAATTCAGTATATAAATACAACACCTAGATCTGTAAGTTGAAGACTGAAAATTATTGTAAGTTCATAAACACCGTCAGAGCAAACTTGGTCGCCTTTGTTTTTGTGCTGGACACTAGTTGGATCTCAAAAAAAAGAAAAAAAAACACAAATTAACCAACTCATACTCAGGTCTTTTCATACTTTATCAAATTTTAGGGGCCTATTCTTCATCTCAATATTTTATTCCTCCTTTATACTTGGCACTTCTGGTTTTATTTTTCTAGTTTTACGAATATTTTTGTTTGATTTGACTTAAAATTTACAAATTTTGGAATAATTTTTTGGATTTCGGCTTAAAATTTACAAATTTTGCAATTCTAAGCTTCCGTAAATTGAAAGCCGAGAATTTGTTAGCCTTACTTATGGCTCGCATTTCAAGCTTTTTTAATATACTTTTTCAAAAGTTCCGGAGGTTTATAAAAACCGCATTTTCGAATATATTCAATTTTTTTAGTTCCGAAGCAAAGGAAGATAGTTCTGCTACAGCTCCTGACAATCTGCATCCACTTCCCCAATAGGAGTTCTTCTTTTTTAGTTCAGAGCACAACCTGAACGGTTATACAAAAAGTTCGTGTTTCTTTTTTAGCTCAGATACATCAGAGCTCAGAATTTGTGTTTCTTTTTTCTCTCAGAGCATAATCAGAGCGCGCTCTATGAGCTCAGAATAAATTGACTGAGCAGGCTGAGTATAAAGCTGATTACATACTTACAGGTACATTTGACAGAAAAAAAAAACAGGATAAACAAAATAATTGAAATGGCGGACGAACCTTGTTGCTCTGGAACTGAAGGTTAACCAATTTAATAAACAACAATTAATAAATATTCAATTTATACGTATACTTTATTACAAATGACAGCAATGTGCTCAAGTGTGTTTCATAAATACATCAGAACGATCTGAGTACGCTCGGTTCAGAGCAGAGACAAATGATACTGAGACCCCCAACTCACAATCCTCTTGCCGCTGGGCCCCTCAGTTTTTTTTTCAAATTCGCCATTTTGTTTTCCTATCGGTGTTGTGTCAATTAAGAATCCGTGTGACATGCAAAAACATACAAAAAATACAAAAATAAATGCTGCCAACCTCGACAACCGTGGGGAAATGTGCTAGAGTTCGGGAATACCACATTTTTACATTACTGAATGCCATTGGTTAGTAATTATATGTTGTTAAAAGGCGTATAATTTGATTTCTTTGGTTAATAAAACTAGCTAAATGTTCTATATACGAAAAACTTATTATGACAAACATGGTTGCGTATTTTGCGCTTTTGAATATCATTAACTTCGATTTCATGCATAAATTTTTCGTAGAAAACTGAAGAAAATTTGCTCAATATATTTCTATTTTACTTCAAATAATCTGCATTGTTCATTTTTCATATATATTTTAAGGAAATCTCCACTTATTCCTTAAACAAATTATAATGCACACGTAACGAATAATTTCAAATTTAACGGATAAAATTCTATGAACGCTGTCAGCAACTTTGCCCACAGCGGAAGTGGCATATGCAAGGTGCGAGTGTGTTGGTGAGTCGGAATTTTTGAAGTTACGTGACATTTGTTAATACGAATTTCTATGTAACAATACAAGCGCACTTAGCATTTGCCACCCCATAAAAATATAGCTTGTAGGCTATGTAACGGGAAATCGGTCGGAGTTGGTGGTCTCAGTATTGTCTCTGGTTCAGAGCGCGCTCATAACGCTCGAGCTCGGTTCAGAGCTCAGCTCTGAACTTAGAAAGAAAAACGCTTAATAATATTTACAAAAAGTGATGGAGTTCCCTATGTACCTACATATTTCGATTGGAATTAAAATAAAAAGAAAAACTGCGAATAGCGCTGCCCCCTTGCAACAATTGTAGCGTTTGTACTACATTTTGTTGGTAAAAAAAGTGAGTACGTACAATTATTAATTGCGTACTACAATTTCTCACACTTCAAAAATAATAATAAAATAATTATTAAACTATATTTTTTCCCAACGCTTGTTGTTACTACAAACTGACTTCTGTGTATAAGCGCAGCAGACTCAACTCAATTGATTGTAGGTAGGTAATATGTACCTTCTTAGTAATAATGTAATATTAATTTTAGTTTCTGTGATTATTTTTCGAGCTGTGTTATTATATGTATTTATTTTTTTCTGAATTGTTTAGTTATGAATTCATGTTTATTTACTTAAAAAAAATCATTATAAAGTAATTACTCGCGTTTTTATTTGTTTTTTTTTTTCAAACAAATACAAAATGTAGTACATTTTAGAAGCCCCTACATTTTCGACCTCTTGGAGGGGCAGCGCTGGTGCGAAAGTAGTCAAAAATATTAGTAAAGATTTCAAATTTTCTATGTGTGGAATCAGAAGTCTACTCCGCTTCATTAGAAGCTAAAATTGGTTTTTCGAGTGAGGAAACCTTCTACTGGCTTAAGTGTGCTGGCTCTCATAACAGGCAGCCGATCTTACCCAACCTAACCATGTTCGGAGTTCTGAAAGGTGCTCAAGAAACTCAACAAAATATTTTTGGGATCATTTATATCTTTGGAAATCAACGTCCAAAAAAATTTGAACGGAAGCAAAATTAACAAAAGCTTATTCTGATTAGTTCTGACTAGAGTTTGGGGAAATACTTAAAAACCTCTTGATGCAGAAAAGTCTTGTAGAACAAAAGTTAGGAACAGTTGTAACCACCAATTTCAAAATCCGATAAAAGGAGCAGCTATAATAAAAACAGAACATAATAAAAATCATCATAATGTTATTGAAGGTATAAAATTGAATAATCCCTTAAAAATCTTCGACTTCGTAATCGTTCATAAGTAATATTATCTAAACATAATTTAGTTCTTGATGAGCATAATCAATGAGCAATTATTAAAGTATATGAACCACAAATGAGGTCCGATTGGAGTTCTGAAAAATATTTGACGAGCTCTACAAACAGGTCTATGAAAGAAAAACTATTAGGCCTGTTTTTTTGAGCTTCGATCTCAGTAAAGCAAAGGAAAGAATACGATTTTCAGCACAATTACTTGACACTTTGAGGACTCACAGTAGTTGTTGTAATTGCGTGCTGAAAATCTAAAGCAAAGAGGTTAGAGCCAAATAAAATATGTATCCATAATTTAAGAGCTTGTTTAAATTTTCAAATATTTTGTTTGGAGCTTTGGATCAAGCCCTAACTAGTCTTGGTTTACAGAGCTCTTAATACAGCTTTCGAAAACTATTTCCCTAATTTGATCAAGCCATAAAGGTTCCATAACTTTTTAGATTACGGTCTTCTTTAAAGAGCTGTATAGTTTTTTCTTCAAAATTGGGATTGTGTATACATTTCGTTTAAACACGACTTTCGGCTTGGAAATATATGATTTTTAAAGCCAAAAGTCATATTTACCAAATGGGCTACGGAAAAAGGGAAAATCGGATCGACTGACCAAACCCTTGAGCTTTCTGCAGCTATTCGAATCAAAAAAAAGTAAAAATTGCTTAACTTTGCAGGTAAAATTTATTTCCTGACGGGCTATGAGTCTCAGGTTCTATTTAACCTTTCAAACTTGGCATAAATTTGTAAGTCCCTTGAACTTTTTCCAAAAAAATAGTTATTCCTACACACGAAAGTTTGTGATAAACTAGGCCCACTCGGACCGCTCCATGTAATTTTTGTACACATTTCCATGGCAAACACATCCTTACATAATTTTGAGAAAAATATGTTGCGATTCAGATTACCGCTCACAACTCAATCTAATGAAGTGCTCCCACACAAAGACACTCACCACAGCCCATCGGTTCCGGAGTAGAAAGGACAACTTTTAACATTCCAATGGGAGAACAATTTTCGGATTTTGTTTAACAAAAACATTTTATTTCTGTCTGAAATCTCTGTGCCCGATGGCCCCTAACAAAAGACACACCAAGTGAACCAAACAGAACAGGGCTAGCTAAATGTCACCGCATAGAAGGTCCAACCGAGAACACCTCATCGGAAGCCGCAAAAAATTGTGAAATATCCATCGCTAGTGCTAAATTAAACACTCAAATAGAATGTTTTTGTATCCTTTGCGGTTGGCAATGAATGTTTTTCGGCACCCGACCCTCCAGTGTCACCGGAAAAAAGGTTGCCACCACCCGCTTCGGGGTGGTTTATTATTTTTCGGAAAAGTACTCTCAGTCCACCTCTTAGGCAGCCGTACACTCCGGGAGCAACTGGGGCTCCAAAGTGGAACGCATACGGCCGATGCCAACTGGATATCTACAAGTATTTGGTTTTGTTAAATATTTTCCCGACGAAATTGTTTTCTCTACAAGTAGTGGTGGTTGGTTGCATGGTGGCGGATGGTCTGAGGTTCTTTTTGGCCCGGACTGGTTAAACAAATAAACAACTTGGCAGTCATTTCGTTTGGCATTAAGATGTCCGTCGAGGGCGCGCTACCTCTCTTTAAGGTACTTGACTGCTTTAAAATTGTTTGCAGTCGCACAGATAGATACAGCGATACCATGGCAATTGTTGGCGGATCTCTGCTGAAGGAACTTCAACGTACACCGGCGCACCGCTTAACAATTTGTTAATCCATCGGTCACGTGGCACAAATATTTAGTTAAACGTCAAAGTAGTTGCGAAGGCTTATTGCCGTCCAGGGGTTAACTGCAGCTCACACTTTTATTTGGGGGGCACGTGACCGTTTGTTTGACTAGCACACGCCTACGATCCCTTTAATGTTTAATTTACCAGAAAATAGCCGCGAGACTGTCAACAGTAAACATTGAACATCATATCGATTAGAATCTCAGCGTCGAGGGCGCTTATAGGACATATTGTTTATCGATTTTTGAATTGTTCCTTGGAAGCCATTCTTCTCAATGTTTCAAATATACAAATGAATGCAACCGAATCGGAAACTAAAATTACTCCTTCCACAGCACACGCACCCATATACCGCATTCCGAAACTTTTCGAAGACTTCAAGTGAGCTCCAGACATTCGTGCGTTGGGATCGGAACTCGTTGGCTTGTTAGTCGAATGGAGATTTCCTTTCCGCATATATGCGTATGCAAAACTTTTTTCTTTTGCTTATTGCGAGAACTTTGTTTGGTATGGTGGTACATGTGTGTGTACATATTGTGTTGGATCGTTAATAACAGTATTCAGTTGAGTCGAAGAACGAGTGCGCCTTGAGAAAAGTTTTCCTGCCACAAGACAATACACAAAGGAAACTTCCCCATCCATGTCGCCAGAGGAAAGCCGACTGTGTGTGAACCTAAAGTTTGTATCCTTTCGCTTCCTGCTCTTGGTTTCTTAAGCAGACTTCTAGTTTTATGACTTTTCGTTTTGTTTACGCCTTTACGTGTTTACTTAAACAATTCTCCTCTGGTATGCTTAAGGATCTGGTGGCAACCACAAGAGCAGTTTCTTCATGAGCAACGCTCAACCACAGCTTCTAAAGGTTGTTTCCTTAAAATAGGTAGCTGAGGCGACAGTGATTACCGAAGATGACTGGGTGGTGTTCGAAGGTAAGGGGAAAAATATTTTAAACTCATTTTTTTTTTTTTGTTTTCTTAAACACCTTGCATAAATATTTAAAGCGGTTGCAAAATTGAAGGGCCTTTGAAGCAGTTGGGTAACGAAACTTCTATCCATTTACTCATTCGGGTTTGTCGGTTTGTTTCGTCTAAAAAATGAAAGCCTACTAAGTTGACCTGTCTCTGTCTTACATATAAAACGCATCAGCTTTTAATATTTTCGCATTCATCGTTCAAGCGAACAATTTGAAAATCTTTATCGGACTTGTAAAAAGATTTATTTTCATTTTCTATTTTCTCTTCACTCTGGGGACATAGAAACGTGTGTTCACTAATGAACTCAGCCACTGATGCCATAAACTAACTATTAAATAGACTGACAGCTTCAGCCAAAAAAGAGAAATTGCCTACAAGCTGAATTTGACCTTGGATGTAGCTTAGTTTGAATTCATGGCACAAATAGCCTATGTTAATCAAAGGGGACTCACTCATACTTGAAAAAAACCAGCCTACATTCTTCCGGTTCCGGTTTAAACCGCCATGTCGGTAGCCTGAGGTGGACTTTCATTTCAATATCGACGGCTGTGTTGTAAACCATAGTTTTTCTGAGTTCCAGGCTGACATTTTTCTCTACTTTTTATATAAACTATTGTTCGATTTTCTTATAATTAAATAGAAATTAATGTTCAAATTACAGGATATTAAGAAAAGGAATATTTTTTTAAGTCATTTGGATAGATGGACATTATTTTTATGATATCGATATCCGCATGTTCGCCAAAGAATTTCCTTTAAGTTTCGCAACCAATTCCTCCTTTCACATTCCCATTTTTTTTTTAATGATCGATTTGGTGAAACTATTAACAACAGTATTAAACGAGACTGACAACTGTACTGTCACTTAAAAAAGTGTAAGAAAAATTACAAACAAAACATCAAGTAAAACAAATTCGTCAATTTCCTAGAAAAAAAATTGTGAAGAAACAATAATAAATGTGCAGTCATCATTTTGCAACTTTATTTTACTTTTCACATAAATAATGACATTATTTTCATTCATAAAATGTCTACCAAAAACTTTTCAGTTGTGTTTTTTTTATTAGAAACTAGCGCTATTCATGTTCTTGGTTGAAGCAGTTGTTTTCAAATGGAATTATTTAAAATGTTCTAGTAAATTTGAATTGTTTTTTTGTTGTTTTCCGCTATTAAATGGAATCTTCATGAAAAGATTATAACTCAAATATCATATTTCAAATCATAATAATCGTAATCAATCCATTGCCGTTTTTCAATTGACATTCCCGGCGAAATATTTGCTAGCATAAAAAAGAGACAACACGAAGACATGTTTGAATAAGCTTCATGGGTGAACGTGTCAAGATGTGGTTGATTATTACTTGAGTTTGTCATTGAAACTTAATTTTGATTATTTTGGTGTGTTTCTTAATTTTGAGTATTTCACTAACATATTTTTTCCCCAAAAACAACAAACGAAAACAAAATCTACTAAACTCAAGATACCTCTATTTTTGTATGAAAAGAAAAACATGCTTTTAAAATAAAAATTTGTATTTTTCGGAAAGAAAATAACATTAAATTAATCTTCAGAATAAAAATCGCAGTTTGCTAACATCATAATCATTATTTTTGGTAAGGGAAATTGTTGCTAAAGGCAAATCTCCTTTTTATGTACATTTAGTGCGTTGGTATTAATGGTGGAATGTAGTTTGAATGTTTTCTTGTCAGATTGTTGATATTCCTACAATTTTGATGTTTTACGCATGGAAATTTATCGAAAATTGAAAAAGGTAGAGATGCCATAATGTAGGAACACTGCTGAGTGTGAGAATTTTTTTTGCTGCTTCACACGTATTCACAGACAGTAAAATAGCGAGCGGTGGGAGGGGCTTATATTGAAAAAAATCTGCGGGGTAAATCGGAGAGACGTAGGAAAGCTGTCAGTCTATTTCATAGTTAGTTTATGCTGATGCGCTCTTGCGAATGACGGTTGTGCCCAGTTGTGCCCGGCAGGTAAAACCGGTATTTCTGTTTATTAATATATTAGTATGTATAAACTAAACATGTATGTATGTATATATGGAGCTAAAGAAGTTTTACTTCACTCGTTTTTTTGTTTATTTATAAATTTTGGACTTAAAAATGTTGTATGCTTACTTTAAATACTGTTTAATAATAAAAACTGAAGTATTTATTTAGTTTTTCATTTGGCAATAGCTTTCTAATGTCTCACGAAAATAAGTAGAACCATTATGTATTACACAAAGCCTTTAAAAAAATATATTTTAGTATTGTTTGTCAAATCGACGAATTATTAGCTTATAAGAGGCAGTCAATAACCTTACCTTTCTAGGGTTTAGGTATTATTTAATTTATTTATTTTTATTCCTTATTGTAATTTTATTTTATTTTTTAAGTCAAGCTATAATTTTGATAGCAGTTTGGGTGGAAAATCAAAAATTGTTTAACCAAAACGACAGTGGCTTTTTCATTCAAAAGGAAAGGTGAGGTCGTTTTGAGAACTAAAGTCTAGACAGGTAGGTATCCATTTCGGAGAGACCTTAGCTTTTTAGAAATATCATATGGAAACCTTGGCTGTTGAATCTGAAGTTGCTTTTATTTTTAACAGAACTTTGAACGGATCCCTTTTATTTGTTTTTTTTTCCACAAAAATCTACAATATCAAGATTGCGGAAAATCGCGGAGAATTTTCCAATTTGAGACTAGTTCTTAGGCGTTAAATGAAATTCGAATTAAATGTTAACCCTTTTTTCATTTCATTTCATTTCATTTATTTTAATTGTATGCTTTCACATTAAGACATAAAATTATCTTATAATATAGTGAAAGCTTAATGACGATAATTCAAATATGATACAAGGTACAAAAAGACATGTTTAGAGATTTAAAGAGAAAAAAAAAACATAAAAGAGAAAGAGAAGAAAAAAAAAGTAACATTTCTTAAGGAAACCCTTCTATTCAAAGATCGGTTCTAGAAGTGCTCTCTCTCTAAATATTCTGTCCGATTAAAGAAACTTTAGTTTAACTTAGTTCCCTGTAAAATGTTGACACAAAAGAAAAATGCAAAATATTTAAGAGCATATTGTGAGCAATATTTAGTTGTGGAATGAATGATTTAAATTTGTGTAGTTTTGTTTTGTTCGATTTAAGAATATGAAACTATTCATCATTTTTCTCAAGAGTGGAAAAAGAAACAAATATCATTGCCACAGTCGTAAGAGTTGGACTGAAATCTGGAGGCGGTTTTCTAGATATGCAAATTTTATTCGCTTTTAATTTCTCGCAAAAGAATTCCGTTCATCAGCAAGTTCATCTGAGAATCCCCTTAGTGATACATACATCTTTCATTTTAAATAGTCGACGTCGCGGTAAATTCTGGTTGACGAACCGAATGCGATTCGTATAAATTCACGCGAAAGAATCGATTGCGAATTTCTTGAAAAAAGTTTATGCAAATTTTCTAGATAACGATTGGAAGCAATTTCTTGTACACCCTACTATTGTCAGTTAGCAAAAATGGTGGCGATTTGTGTTACTGCGCTCATATGACGAGTACATGACTGTAAGAGCCGTGCAATACAAAGTGTGACCAAAGGAGCAAATAACAAATTACCCTAGACTGCAACTAGCAAATTTATGCGAATTTACATAGGCTGCCTGTTTCTTTCTTATTTGCAGGGCGTTACTATTAATCTTTTTTAACCTTCAAATTAAATATTTTGTAGTTCACAATATATAATTTTATACGGAAAATTTAGCCATTGTGAATTCGTAAAATTTTTTTTTACTTCAGCGTTCTTAAAACTGTTTTCTAATCCCAATTCCTGAAAAGATTTGAAAGCAGCGCTGACGCCTTCTAACCTTCTAGCAGTGCTCCTATCAGTCTCTTGTGTTTTTGTTTTTCTTAAAGTTATAGCTACGCACTTTAAACAACAGTTCTGACTTGCCAACAGACCAATCTGAATCGACCTCCGGCAGGGAGTCAGATTATGCGGCAAAATATGTCTTAAAATTTAATTAGACCAGTTGTGTTCAATAGGTGCATAAAAAAGTAACAGACCATGCGCCATTTAATAATTTATCAACTATAGTTGTATCTTCTCCGATGCATTAGAATAGGTAAGAGATCGTTTCAAAGCCCGTTGTGGCATTTAAAGATTTTTTGCCTGTAACCACCGTTTTCTGTAAATAATCATGTCATAAGTGCGGTGGCTTATTGGTAAGTGCGTTGGACTCATATGATTCATACTATGCGAGGGTTCCAGGTTCGAATCCCGAAAAGAAACTACTTCGGACGAACATCCGAAGTAGGTATAACTGTCATGAGAGAGCTTCTCAACAATTAGCCGTTTGGACTCGGCATATGCCTTCCATTCGTCCCAAAAATGGAAAACTCACACAAAACGAATGGTTGCAAGAAGCTATGCCTAGGGTTCCTACGGACCTGTTGTGCCAACTATTTTTGCATATTGCGGTCCACAGTCTACATTACCTTATTTTGACGAAGGCGTATGAATCTTATCCCGGTGGTTGTCATTACCAAATGTATATGAGTTGAAATAATCCAATCGGTTTTATTCAACAGAATTCGTTGGATACTTATAACCAAGAAGATTTATGTTACAACACAATTGCTAAAAATTTCACTTAAACAAGTTTGTTTGACAAATTTCAGACTGTAAGCTTCGCAGAAGAGTCTTTACAATGTTACCCGGCAGCTTTTAGACGAAAATTAGTTCCTTTTAATTTGATTTTGAGGTCAATACATATCTCACAGTAGGTTCATACATTTCTATCCTTAAACAAACAAAAAAAAAATAAGCTTGCAACTTGAAATGGTCCTTTGTTTTCACTCCTCCATTTTCCGATTGCCAGTGAACCACCTTTCTCTTTGTTTCTATCCAATACGTTCGCATTTATATTTATGACTGCCTTGCAAATATTTGCCTGCATCGTACACAAAACAACCCCCAATATACGAATACGAACATCGGCAATGCAAAACGCGTACACAACACATACCGAAAAGCGAAATTCCACATTCCAATCCTTGTTTCGAAATAAAACAAGCTTTCCCTCTTTCCTTGCTTTTGAAATAACATTTTTTAATAAAAATCGCAGAATGCGAGAACAAAATCCGCAGCAACAATACGCGAGCACACCAGTCCAAAGCGGGAAGGTAAATCAAAAGATACATCACTGGATATGCCTTAAGCTCTAAAACACCCTCCACATACTGCCAGCTATATGCATAAGCCACCTGTGGATTGTGTCTGCAGTGCAGTTCATGGAAAATACAAAAAAAAGAAGTAAAAAGACGGTAAGGGGTTGTTGATGGCAGAAATGTAATACCAACTATATGAAACGATGATTTCCCAGACTGATATATGACAATAGAGTCGTCATAACAAAAAACCTTAGTCGCTTGCAAACAAAACGGTCACGTGTCAATCACAGTGCTAAAGAGTGGACGAATTTTTGAAAAGCAGGGCGATGATGATGTTGATTCTCTGCACTTAGCGTAGTGTGAGCTTCTGATCTTAATCTGAGAGCGAATGTTGCAAAACATTCGAAACAATTAAGTACGGACACGCGGCATCGTTTTTTGTCCAAAGTTATCCGCGTTTAACTGAGAACTGGCATCGTTTGGTTTAAGTAGGCGATTAAAATAGTTGTAAGCCGACGATGTGAAATTGATAGCATCTTGTACCGAGGGGATTTTCTGTCCTGTGGGAAGCTAATGAAAGGTCGCATCTTCTACAGAAATGAGATGATGGAGGTAGGAGGATATCATTTTTTAAAAGTTAAAATGTGAACGGCAATAATACACTTGTGGCGTGCGACCAAATGTGGTTACAGTAAAAGCAGCTCCTCTGACATTGGCCTTCGACTAGGTATTTTTTCTACCAGTCTTCTGGCAGTTGCCATCTCATTTGGTTGACTATTCTGAGCGTCATAGTCATAGGTAGGTAATGACTAATTTTTTCCTTGTTTGTAATTAGTTTTTGTAGTCTTCAAATCTGCTGACAGTTGTTTGTCTTCATGCCACGACATAATTCATACAGGGCCTTATTAGTAATCATTTTTAACCTCCGCAATAAATATTTTGTAGGTCACAGTCTGCAATTTTGTATGGAAAATCTTACCATTGTGGGTTCGAAAAATTTAGTCTGGACACTAAAAATGATTATTAGTATCGCGGACAGTCTTCAATCGGTTAAAGTTTGTAATTGCAGCCTTCTCCGAGAACGCTTTTGGCTTTTGACTTATGTAGGTGGATATAATAACTTAACAAGTACATGTAAATCGACCCACTCAGTAGAAAACACAAATCGCTAAGACTCTATCCAGAGACTGCTCTACAATCTCCCCCTGTCTGAATCACCTCAACGCTGTCATAAATTTGATTGAAATCCACCACCAAATCGAAACTCATTTCGAAAACATTTCAGACACGGGGTGTGCTGGCTGCTGGCCCTCTACAAAATTCTCTATTGATTTTGTAATCTATGATCTAATCGTATGTACGATTTGTAAAGGAGGGTGGGTGCCGACAGCTCAGTGTTCGTACTCGTCTCTTTGGAATGACTGACTCTCTGTCTGATATTTATTTAGTTGTAGGGGTAAACAATGGGGGCAATGGCAAGCAAACAAAATTGAAAATCGGATAATTGCACTTTAAGCAAATAGCTAGTGACTTCAGATAAGACAAACAAAGAGAAATCTGTCGACGAGGTGAGATGTTCGATGGCAATATTCGTATTCCCGTCGGATGGCTGTTTTTGTTTATCTCAAATTTAGATGCACCATAAGTTGGCAACAACAACTGTGATTGTGTGAAAGTTCATGTGATATGAGGGGAAAAGGAGGATGTGTTAAGAACTGTTATACTAATGATGGTGGGAAACAGTTGGTTGGTTTGAATATATTTTTATCTAATAAGACTTTCGAAACAGATTCTAACTATGAGATTCATCGCTTTAGCAGTTTTTTCCGCCTTTTTCTTTTTGAAGAAATAGCAACGCACACAGGGCATTAATCTCAGAATGTTAATTCTTAAATTCCCAAGTCGAGAACTAAGATTTCCCTCAATTGCTTGGTGGGATTTTTTTTTTAATGTTTTGGAACGCGTTTTTTAACAATTTTTTCACGCATTTTCTTAAGAGATCCTACTTGAGTTTATAGACGCGCAATCGATTTTACCGCCTTTTTAGACACGTTTTTCTACTTGATTTTGTCCAGTTTTTTGAAATGTTTTCTTACTCGATTTTGTCGCGACTTGCTAATTACTTTGACGCAGTTATCTACTTGAAAATGAATCGCATTTCTAATTGATTTTTAAACGCATTTTTCTATTCCACTTTGACCCGTTTTTCTATTTGATCCTGATGCGTCTTTCTACTCTATTCTGACGCGTTTTGGACTCATTTTTGAGGCATTCTTGGAAGAATTTTTCTACTCGATTTTGACGCGTTATTTTACTCGACTTTGACGAATTCTTCGAAGCCTACTTCTCTTCGGTTTTGACGCGCTTTTGGACGCGTTATTCTAATCGGTTTTGACTCTTATTCTTTGGAGTAGAAAAAGTAGAAAAATCTACTCGACTTTGACGTATTTTTGATTCGTTCTTTTATTCAATTTTGATGCAGTTTTGGGACGAATTTTTGAAGAACGAGTGTTTTAACGAATTTTTGTTCTCCTCTTCGTCTCGACTCGACTTTGGAATATTTTAGCACCCGTTTTCACTCTTAAATTTGACGTATTTTTGATTCGTTCTTCTGCTCAATTTTGACGCAGTTTTGAGACGCGTTTTTCACTCATTTTTGGCACGTTTTTCTGAAGAATTTCTACTTAAATTTGACGTCCTTTTGATTCGTTCTTCTGCTCAATTTTGACGCAGTTTTGAGACGCGTTTTTCCACTCATTTTTGACGCATTTTTGAAGGGTCTTTTTATGTTTTTTTTCTATTTGATTTTAATGCTTCTATCGTGCATTTTTCTACCCGATTTCGTCTCGTTTTTTGAGTGTTTTTCGACTCCGTTTTCACTCAATTTTGGGACGAATTTTTCTACTCAACTTTGGCGTCTTTTCGACTCCTCTGTTAATGATTTTTCACCGATATGTGACGCCTTATTCCAATCGACTTTGATTTTTTTTGACGCGTTTTACTAGATATTCAATTTGACACGTTTTTGGACGCGTTATTCTAATCGGTTTTGACATTTATTTTTTGGTGCATTTTTCTACTCGACTTTGAAGTATTTTTGATTCGTTCTTCTGCTCAATTTTGACGCAGTTTTGAGACGCGTTTTTGTACTCTATTTTGACGTATTTTTAAAGGTTTTTTTTTATGTGTTTTTCTACTCGATTTTGACGAATTTTTCACTCTACTTCGTAACATTTTTTGAGCAGTTTTCCACTCGTCTTTGGCATATATTTTAGAATCCCTTTTCACTCAATCTTGACGCGGTTTTGGGACGAATTTTTTGACGCATTTTTCTACTTAAATTTGACGTCTTTTTGATTCGTTCTTCTGCTCAATTTTGAAGCAGTTTTTTTTTAACACGATTTTCTGCAAGTCTTTTGAATGGTCTAGTGTCTCCTTTTTGAATCGCAAAAAAATGAGATTGTTATGTCTTAAATCGACAGTATGATAGCTAAGAGTATTTTTCCTGATTTACTATTTCTGACACGTGCATTTAGCATTACGGTTTACCTCTTTAACCTTGCCGGCCTTCATCGCAAATAGGCGAGTAGCACAAAATCTATATTCTCTGATCATTTTTGAACCATAGCCTTTGAGGCGGCTCTCAAACAGCAAACCAGCTTTTCGTCAATGCATCCTCTAACAGTTAAAGACAACCAACCTTGGCGAGGGCCAATCTACGATTCAAAGGATTCCGCGATTCTTCCAACTCAGTCAACAAGCAACCAATATTACGGATTCATCAAAAAGGATTTGTTTCCAGATGCGGGGATTTTTGTTGCGCTCCTTTTTTTTGTGCGCTCCTCCTTTCATCTGGGCATAAATAAAAGGGATATTAGCGGGTTTGTTATTTGTTTTGCTGCCTTTACCAGAACCAAAGAGAGTGTGCTTTCCTGCAAAAGGAAACATTTTGATGATCTACAACAAACATTAAGTGCTCGTACACCAGCGCCGCTGACAGTTTGGGGCTCCAGATGAAACAAAGATAAATGGAAATAATTCGAGAGTGATTTTTATTAAGGACCCACATTCTACAGAGAGCAAGAAATACAAAAAAAAAAAAAAAATAAAAACAACATCACAAAGAACATGACTTGAAATTGAATTTACCATTTTTCTTTGTTTATTTTCGTTTATCGTTTCTCTGCCTCCTCGCAATTTTCCAATTTAAACTTTCCACTAAAACAAAAACACGCCAAAGAAATATCCTCGACAAATGTGTTCCCATTTTCGGACTATTGTTGTTGTTGCTTTTTTTAATTTGTATTCTCTTAATGTTCATTCGTTTGTTCAAAGAAAAATGTACAACATAAAGAAACATCACAAAAAAAAAGAAGAGAAAACAAAATGGCTTTCCTTTATTTTGTTTAATTGAATTCATCACGATTTGGCACGAATCAGGAGCGAAAAACAAGAAATCATGGTAAGCACCATAGAAACCCACACAAAGGGATCAAGGATATATATTTTTTTTGCTGTTCGGTCACCCTCTAAAACAAACCTCCCATACCCCATTGAACCGAATGTTATCCCCTGATAAATATTTCTAAACTTTTTCACTTTTAGGATCGAATGATGGTCCGTTTTCCACACATTCAGCGCACAGGATTTTAATTAAAACGAAGAAAGAACAGAGCCTACGAGTTGGATAAAAAAATAAATAAAAATCCAGATAGTGGGTGGTGCGGTTCTCCTCCTCGCCTTCTGTTTGGCATAACGAATTTCCAATAGGTGTCCTGGACACTTCTTAGCAAGCAAATGAATTTGCTTCCCTTCGTCTTGAAGTCCAATCGCCGCCATGTTGGAGTAGTGAATTTATGCGAATCTGGATAAGTGTCACTGGTGCGAACAATATACACACCCGTAGACATTTACGAACTTTGACCAAAAGGGAAATTGTCAAATCGTCTCATTTGGGAATGGAGAGGCGTATAATGAAGTATTTGCTTAGAGGAGACGGGCTACTCCACTCCATGGCTGCGGGCTAATGAAATTTTGTATTTTATTAACCCAGGAGAAAGGGACTACAAATTTGGTTCGTGTAAAAGTGGCCATTGCAAGTTGTTGGGTTATTGAGGCCGTTTGTCGAAAATGGGCAGTCCATCAAGTAGCCCGAAGGTTATTGATGGGTTAAGTCTTGGGGATGTTGGGTGTGCTCAACCTTAAATGTGGTCCGTTACATCTTATTCGGACGGGTTGTTTGGAAAATGTTCACAGATGGAGTGGTGCATATTTTCTTTAAGAAAATGACCCGAACATGCTCGGTTGGGATTAATTAATTTTGCCAAAGGCTTTGGCGGTGCATAGCCTACATGAAGGAGACAATTTAATTAAAAGGCTGCAAATTCCCTTGCGTAATCACATCAGAGCTTGGCAGAGCAGACGAATTTTTATTTTGTCCGAAAGAACTATGAACTACGGACTGGGAAACTATGCCTGCCTAAGGCATCACCTCAGTTTGATTTTAGGTTAGGCTCCTCTACTGTCGTATGGAAACTTTAACCAAAAGTTCGTATACTTAGTTTATATTGGGAAAGTGGGACACATTTTAATGGCTTCAACTTTTTAAAGAGTTTTTCAATACTGTGCCACTGAGAAGGATTCCTTCACTTCCTGGCAATGGAGAAACAAAAATAATTTTCTTCTAAAAACACTGACATTGAATTGAGTATATCCTTAATGAGTAGGGACACTCTCTCTACATATGCATTAGCTACTACCGCAAAGCAAAATGCAGAAAAAATCGTACAATAAGTGGACCTGCTTCCAAGAAAGAATCCTTTTTACCTGAATACAACGACTGTTCACAGCACATTTTACCTGAACCACTACATGGGGCTTGCTGCGTACGACGAACGATTGTGGGTTTTTTCATAAAGCATTTTTAAAGGCGGACCGGAATGACTGTCAGTTAATTAGTATTCTCTCCCAACCATGCAGGTATGAATTAATATGATTGGTTGCCTGCTTTGCTTTTGTAGAATTGGTAATATTTGTATTTTTTGGTTATTGATTAAATGGTCTTTGTTATGGACATGAAAAAGAAATGTTTCATTCTATATCAAGAAATTCAACCCTTTTGCTTTGCTACGACTTCGTTAATGACCATTTGTTATGATTTTAAGTTTTATTGCCATATATTTTAGGTAATATATTTCATAGCAGGTGGTCACACTAATTACTTAGGTTGGCTGTAGAGGGGATTGTTTACAATTTTTTCGCACGTATTTTTAAAGGTGGGCCGGAATTTGATTGTTGTTCATTATCATAAATTGACGAAAGAAAGGGTATTCCGTGTCTTTGCGTATGGCAAACAATTAAAAGTAGTGAAATAGTGAAGTTGAAGTGCAAGTTTGCATAGTTTAAGAACTCCAAATAAAATAATGGGAAAAAATTATTTTAAATGTTTGGCATGTGGGCGAGAGGAGAAAGAAAATGTTGGAGTTAAGTATTTCAAAATACCGGATAATAGTGAGAGGTAAGCATAGATCGGGCAAGAACGAATATAAATCTGTGTTGTATTTCTTAATTTGTTTTTAGAAAAGCAAAGTGGTTAAACTGCATAAACAAACAACACTTAATACATGAAAAATTGTCGAGGGATTCTAGGATCTGCGAAAGACATTTCTCGAAAGACATGTATGCCAAGTCAATGATGCGCTTAAAACAGTCGGAAACACCTAATTTGGAAATTTTGAAAAATATTTCCAATATAACAGAAGGTAATAACGAACACTGAGTGTAAAATAACATTAAATTGATGAATTATTTTTTCTTAGGGAATATTGATCGCTCAGTCACGTCTAACGAAACAGAGGGGTTTGAACATGTTACTCTTAATGAAAAACTAGGAACTTCCAGACATTGAAGGGCAGATGGAACCACAAAAACGAAATAAGGACAATTTGGTTTACGCTTTCAAAACTGAACCTGATTATAAAACTGTGAACTTTGGCACTGATAATGCATACTATTTTAACCACAAATGTGAGTTAAAATTGAGTCCGCAACTTAACGTTTCCTCCCTTTTTACAGATTTTAAAGAATACGAAGATGCGAAATTGACACGGCCCAATCAAGAATTTTTAGACTCGTTAGAGAATCTTGAACAAAAATGAATTTCTTGTTTTCCAAATATGAACTACCTAAATAATTTTGAGAGGAATATTTTTAACTTTTTTAAAAATGAATTTCATTACAATTGTTGCAAAAATCAAAATAAGGAATTTCCTATCAAATTTTACGTCCGAGTACGGGTTTACTTTATTCTAAATCAGTTCAATAGAAATAACAAAAAATGTACCAACAATCAAAAATATTTAAGTGTAGCACACATGTGAATATATATTAGATATAAAATGTTCAATAAGAAATATTACAAATTGATTTTTCTTTTTTTATTTTTACGATTTTTTCCGATATTATACAAACATTAAATAGGATGGGTAAACCGAAACACGACTCGATAAAATACAATTCCAGAAAAAGAACCCACAACAATTTAGAACTGCATTTAATATGACTTTACCTTACCAACACATCCCTCTGCAATTAGTGATAAGCTAGATAAAAGTGAGCTTAACCCAAAAATTAAATCAAAGTCCATAATATTCAGTCGTTAAAACCGAACCGAACCCAGTTTTTTTTAATTCGACTGAATTTCAAAAAACTGTACTCCGGTTTAAGTACTTTAACTCGGGTTAAAACTCAATTTCATAAAGTTGACATCTGTTCGATTGCAGGGCGCAAGAAATAAGAAGAGTAGAAAAGTAGAAAAGGTGAAAAAAAACTTCATTCGTGAAATGGACGTAATTAATATTGATGTCTTGTCGAAGAACTGATGAAACAACAGCTTGTAGTTGAATACATCAAATACACAATCGGGTATGCGTCGACTATAACGATGTGGTAATTTTCGGAAATGTTTCCGCCTGAAAAAAGAGACATTTTGGACACAATTCGACAAACATTTCGGCATAACCTTAAAATATAACTGGGCTCAAAACAAATGAAATAAATTTATAAGTGACAAACAACAAGAAACAAATGCAATTTTTTTGTAAAATTTGGCATTACGTAGGCTTAAGACGGCTTACAATCGGTTTAAACTGTTTTGAGGCCGCATTTACCTAAATCCATATTTCCTGCAGCGGGCTTAATGCATGATTTAAATTTTCAGGTTTTAAGAACTAGGATCAATGTTTGGGTGTAAAATTAACTTAAACCTGATTTACACCCGGAGTGAACAACAACTGTTCGGCTTCTCGAGCATTATAAAAAAAACACTCAAATTAACTAGTACAAAATAGGTTTGTATGACGTGAGCCCTAGTGCACACTAGTGCGCACTGGGTTGACCCTAATACGTTCGAGATAGCACTGAACTCGCCCTGTTACTGAAAACCTGCGTTTTACATGACTTCTAGGGCACCCCAGTTGTGCCCTGCACTGACCCCATTTAATTTGTCGGGGCAAGAATTCAGTGCTGAGTTTTCTGTCATTTCGCTTGCTGTTATTCATTTTCAAACTCATCATCTATCTTCCGAACGCTTTTATCAACTAATTGCAATATGGCAAAGTCAAATTTTGAATTGAGTTCACACATTTTTAACAATAATCGGAAAAAAGTGTTACCAGAAGATAAATATTTGTCAATGTCAAAAACTGGCAACATTTTGCGTTCGATATAGAAGCCTAATTTTCAGGGTTGTGCAGGGTTTTTGACAGGCGTGAAAATTAGCTGACACTTCTCAGTGGGCACTAGTGCTGCCACGTCCAACAAACCTAATGACCTCTACGCTCTTAAATGCGTTTTTTGTACTCGTAAAATTAGAAAATACGACAGATACGATTTTGAACCGAGAAAATATACGATTCTCAAACAATATCCATAACAACACTGGTCTGTATACCAAAGCAAACGTCAACCGCTCTGATGTAGTCAAAAATTCGTGGCCTAGTGCTCATCGGTCAGCGGCCAGTATTGGCGCAAGCGTAACCTGGTTGCTTGGATTATTGACACCGATTCGAAATGAAGGTTCACCTCTCGATGTAGAAAAAACAGTTTAGTGTGGTTCCAAGATGAATTTACATTGAATTTTTCTTTGAATACACCTCAACGGACCATCGTTAACATGGGCACATGATCATTTTGTGGCGCGGAGGGGGACCTACCCTCTTTCTTATGAAAATTGAGCTAGCTGCTACCGAAAAGCTGGCAAGAAGTGCATATGCTGGCAGGGACACAGGTCGTTAACCCTATTAAAACCTTAATGGCAGTCGCGCTCTTAAATTGTCTACAATAGTTGTCCAAAAATTGCTCTTAAAACGACGGGCAATTGCTTCGCAAAATTCTTATCATCTCAAACTAAAAATAAATCAAACTAAAAATTAATCAAACTATAAATGTCGTTCCATCGCTTCAAAGGATTGTCAATTGCCCTGAAATAGGTCAGAAAATCAGACAGCATTCGCCGTAAAATCTCTCCGATATTGCGCCAATGCAATTGCTCTAAAATCGCCACTCGTGTTTTAATATCGTTTAATAAGAAACCCATTTCTCTAGTTAGAATTATTTTCCTCAGGTAACTGCCTAGTTGTGCAATTTAGTCATGGACCATTCTGCGTAGAATATATGAAAATAAAAGTTCACTGGTTGAAACACGGAACCCTGAGGTTCTCCTCTATTGAGCAGGGGAGTCCTATGACTTTAACTAAAACTATGCCAATAATGAATGACTTTTCCTTTGCAAAGCACATGCAATCATGCCAACGACATATGTAAACCGAATAAGTAATAAGAATTCATATTCAACCGTCATCCGTCCACTGAACATTGAACTCTCTTTCCCAATGTCCCTATATAAAGATTCGTCGCAGTTCCCACAGATCGGACAGCGTTGTCCACTGTCCAGACCAATATTCGTGTCATAAACACTGCTAAACGGAGCACTTTCCATCCAGATGGCTTGCTCAATGTTTATTTATTCAAAAACTCTTTATTGCCACGACCGAAGGAAGTTTCCTCTGTTCCGTCTTCATCTTCATCATCGTCAACATCGATTTGTCACAAATGTTTACACTTTGCACCAAAAAAAAAAACAAAAAAAACAAAGACAACAACAAGAAACTCTGTCCCTTCGATGATGATCACTTAATGGTCGCAGGATAAACAAAAATAGATATCCCACCGGACGGCCAGACAACGAGGCAACCCTTTAGCACGATGATCAGTTTCGCTGCATACTTCAACTTCAACGATGTGACTTACATTTCGAGCAACAACAAGAACCCCTTGTTGACATATCCGTAGTTGCAGCTCGCGCTCAAGTAGGCCAATTTATGACTCTCTTCGCCGAGCCAGGAGTTATCAGACATCTGCGAAATTTGTTTGTGATTGTAAATCCTTTATCACGACCAGAAGTGGTTCGCTCTGAGCCGCACGGAAGGATGCCATTAAATTAGCTCTCTTTGCGCACCCCGTGGGCCCAGTGTTTACCCACTTGAGTGTCAACAAGGATGCCTGCAGCAAGACTCCTTTCCTTAGCGATCGTCTAAACCAGATGTTCATGCGGTGTGGATGGATGTCTTGAAAGAAGCCCAAGAAACCTCACTTGAGGGCGGGTGTATCTTTTCTTATTGCAGGCAGATAGCAACACCTCTCGACTCGGATAGTTTCACTTTCTGTTTCACTCATCGATAGTCCACAGGTACTCAAAGGAGTTGAGCACTCATTCGATTTCGCACGGACGGATCCCGCTGCGCTGATGAAATGTTGTGATTCTCTTTTATTAATCTAACTCCGAGGTGGTTGCGCTACCGCACTCAGGCAGCCCTGAGAGACCTCATGAGGTGATTCTGTGCGGCCTGGCGATAGTTTGTCATGTTCACGCATCGCTGCCAGTGGATAAAAGAGTTGCAGATACTTCGACAAATGCGGTGCTTTTATAGGCGAGGACAATGAAATGAAATCTAAAGTGGATATTTATTCGAATCACGCTTTGATGAGAACTCAAGTGGATATGGCATTCGAGTTCGGTTCATGTTTTGTACGCGCATCTCTGTACGTTTTTGGGGTGCATAACGAGTACGATTGCGGTTTGTTATGTAATTGAGATGTCATTAGAAAGTGAGGGTAAGCATTAATTAGATAGATCTGTAGCGTGTCGCTGGATTATAACTCATTTGAAGGGGTATAAGCTGCGTCAACTCATTTATGTAGATGAATTTGTATTAGGTCTGTTTGATTACACGAATTAGGATGAGTTTAAGTTCAATAATGGATGGAGTCAACCTTAACATTTTGCGGCGCACAGAAATTTGACAACGAAAATACCGCGATGACAAAAAATATTATATCCATTCTCGAACAATCACTAAAATCTGCAAACTAAAAAAAATTGAGCGAAACTAGCTCAGGAAGCTGAAAAATATACTCCAAAGTATGTGGATAGACTTTGAGAAACTTACATCTGTGAAATCTAATCCATATAACAAACAAATATATAACTTATCTTTTTGCAACATATGAAACGTTTCACAATTGAAGCTTAGTACGCTGCTCGAGCTAAATTTTCGCTCCCATACAAAATTCTCTCCAAAATTAAGCTGAGCTAAACTTAAGCGAACCCATTTAGCTGAGTGGTACGCAGCTCGAGCTAAATAATCAAACTCTTGATTCAGAATGTACTTCATGTGTCTGTCAAAATTTAGCGTGCCCATTTAATGGGTCGGCACATTTTCTCAAGCTAAATTGTGGCAGATCGTTGTGTATTTGTTGTTCTGTTGCGGAAAAGTATGCAAGGATGAGCTTTTTTAATTATTACATGGACGAGAAGTACCTAGAACCAGAAATAGAGAGAATTTAATTTTTGAAAGAAGTTTTGCCAAAGAACAGCTGCTTTCTCTGACACTTATCCACGGCGTGCTATATGGCAAAATTTATCTAGTACTTTAGCTGATGCTTGGAGAGAAAAGTTGGAGACCAGATAAAATTTAGTTTAGCTCGAGCAGCGTACTACGATTGACTTTTAAAATGAACTATTGAATTTGTTTGCAATTGACACATTTACAAGTACTTGACACATTTACAAGGAACTGCTCGTTACTCGTTATTTTGCTAATTTTCTCTTTTTCTGTCATTTTTTTGATGTGTAAGACTTTGAGCTATTAAGTTCGCGGTTCAGTGACAAACTCTTACTTACGTTAACTGAACGCAGCCATTTGCACTTTGCACTCGATCACACATTTGGAACAAGAAAACTTCTTCTGATTGAATCCACAAAAAAGTAATCTACGGCTGCTGTCTTCTGATATTTATTACACTTGTGTGAGTGCTTTGCGAGTGGATTCTGACTTCAAATCAAGAAGAGGAATTATCACCAGAAGAGTATATTTTTTATGCCAATCGAAATGATTTTTTTCGATTGCGGGCTCTCCCGAACGTTTCTTTTTGCCCAATGGAAAACGACATTATGATTTAGTAAAGCATGGGGAGGGGGGCGCACACGGGTTGATTGATCGTAGTGTTGCCAACCTTATGATTGGATTTTTTTAAATTCTAGAGAATTTTTATTATTGACATTATCGTCTATTGGTTTCAGTTCGGTTGAGGGCCCTCTGTATTCGCGGGGCCTTTAACTAAATCCGCCCCTGTGTATTTGTGTGCAAAAAACATAATTCAGGTGATATGGTTCAGATTTTAATATTGCAAATGCTTGATTTAAAATTAACAAGATTGATTTTAGATTTTTGTTATTGTTTTAAGAACGACGTATTTTGAGCACGTAAGAATGAAGAACATAAAGAATAAGCCTGATTGGACTATCACTCAGGGAAAAAATGCAAACTAAAATGTAATATGTTCTATTTGATTTTACGTTGAATAAACTTTAATAAAGAATATTCCTTTTCACCTTAAAACATATTTGATTTAAATACGCAATGTAATTTTAAATTAAGTCAACGTAGATTCAAAGTGAAACCTATTCACTTTTACATTTAAGCATGATACCACGTCAAATCAAGGTGCATACGTGGTTAGATCAAATTAAAAATATATGCATTAAGAGTAGGGAAACCCTTTGAATTAATTTTATGCCACTTTGAGTTAAAAAATTTCGTAGTCGATGCTAAATCATTCCGAAAAATATTTAAATCAAAGTGGTTTTCTTTGATTTTACGTTGTTTTTTCTCTGGGTGTAGAATTTAGCTTGCGATATTTTTATGAGTGTATGACGTGTCAACTAGATTTCAACTTGATTGTTAACTAGCACAGTGTTCCAAGCTTCCAAAGGGAAAAATGACAAAAAATGGTTGCTTGACCATCAATCTTTCGGCAGATTCACTTTATTTGAATGCAACCAAAACATTTCGTGCACGTTGTGTCTTTACTAGTTAACAATTTAGTTAATACTCCTATTTTTATGCGACCTTCGAAGACAAAACTCTGTCACCAAGTCTGTTCGTTTTTCTTTTCAGGTTACGTTTACAATTGAAATCAAAGTGGAGTGTGTTCAATACATAGCCCACAAAAATCTGATGTTACTGCTGATTTGTAACGAGTTGATAACTTCTACTCAACATTTGTTCATATCTACGGACTCAATCTTCTTTGAACATCGGCCTCCTTCCTAAATTGGACTTAGTAAGAGGAATCTGCGTGTTTGACGTATCTTTCTAAGCTACAATTCATAGCAAAACATAGCTATATAGAACCTACAGATTAAAAATTAAGGCGCAGTCTTTCTTGAAAGAGTCCCCCTTAAAGTGCACTATTCCAGCCTGTGTTGCAAGTTAATAGCTACCTACAAGAGATACCTATATACCTCCCTTGTATGCTTTCTAAAACAGAAAACATTTTAGTTGAACCTTAAAGACTGACTTGCCTCGCTTTCCATCAACGACATCCAAATGTATGACCCCACTTTTCGAATGCTCATATAAATACACCTATATCCATGTACAAAATAACGTTGTAAACATGATATTGAAAACAAAGTACAGAACCCTTACGCCAAAGAAACTTTCAAAAAGTTACATAAACAAGGGAAGAAGACCAACAACAACAAACCTCTTTTTTGGCAGACTTCTTTAGAAAGAGTTTGGACAAAGAAAACATTCTTCTTGCCATTCCTCTTCTTCGCCATTCTTATGACAAACAAGGACACCATTTTTTCCAGCCTTTAGTTCGTCCTTCTAATTTCGTTTACTCTAAAGAAAAAAAAAAAAAACAACAAAACAAAATAACCAGCAAAGAAATGTTCCCATTTCCCAAGGGAAATTTTCCCTCTCAAATAACGGAACATGCGCCTTCATCAGCATATCACTCACACATATCAAACTCAAAATGGTGTCATTCATATGCAAGCAAGCAGGGGAAACGTTCATCCAATCAGCTGACAGCAGAAGGAGTGGCCACCACCAAATCCCTTTGTCTCGCTTTAGTAATTGTTTCCACGCCGAGGGAGGACATTTCCCAGGACAATAATCACTCAGAACTTGCGCAAAGGCGCAGTAACAGTGAAATAGAGAGTTATTGTCAAACGAAAACCAAAAGCCAAACAGAGATGAGGGTCAATTGCGCTGAATGGGTACAGTGTAAGACTAACTAGGTACGACTAACCCAATCTCGCTCTCTTTCTGTCAAACAATCACCGCCGCCGCCGGCGATACAAGGGAGACTTTTCTGGGTACGTTGCGCAGCATTAGAAGGGATAATTGAGCGCTCACATGATGATTGCCAGCGAAAAAGGGGTGGACGGTTGGCGGATTGTGTTTATTTTTATGTCGTGCCAAATGATTCTCCTTAGTGGCGGTGCCGTCGTCGTTTGTATCTCGATCACATGCAAGTTGACACTGACGGTTGGCGGACGTTCTACCCAAATAGTTCGTGTGTTCACGGTAATGACAGTTCGCAACAACTGCAGAGTGAAACGTTCTTCTACTCGTGCGTCCTAGTGAATTAGAAACAAAAAAAGAAACAGTTTCGTTCGTTTTACCACGTGTGTCCACAGTAAAATCGAATTCATTTTGTTGTCAGAAATTCCAATTTAGAATAAGAAACAGGTGCGCCGGGTGTGTTCACAGCGCGTGTGTGTTTTCTGTGTCAAGTGGTTTAAATTTCGAAAAAAAAAAAATGCTGGAATTCTATCCGATGCCCACAAATTTAAGCTCGAGCGTAGGTGGTGGGCTTTCCGCTTCCGGAGGTGTAAGCATTGGCGGTGGTCTTATGATGCATCACCATCACCACCATCATGTGGCCAATCGTTTTTTGGACGGCAACACAACCAAAACGTCGGACTGCAATGGACGGACAGGTAAACATGAGGGACGAGTTGGCATTTGGTGTTTTGTTTATAAGTGACAGATTGGGAATAATTTTAATTTTGATGGTTGTGGTGAAATTATAACCTTCTAATTCAGGAGCACATTCATTAGAAATGACGGATATTTGGCTACTGATTTGCATTCTTATTCGGACGGACAATTGTTTTTTTTTAGCGTCATATTATCCAAATAGTGTCGTTAATGATAAAAAAGCTTTCTTTTTTTAACGTCTAACTACAGTGCATACTTCGAAGTCACAATGCCGAAATTGTTTAAACGCAAAATGATGCAGGTACCAACTTAAAAGCTGCCTACGGATCTATTGACAAAAATATAGTGGAGATTTAAAAGTTCTGTCTGTCTACTGTCCATGTAACATGTAACAAAATTACAATGCAAGTAACTGCTTAGAAAACGACTTAATTAACTGAAAATCGAGTCAAACAATCACACGACAAGATCAAGTGACAATCTCTGAATCATAACAGCAGCAATGTTAACGTTACTTTGAAGTTTGAAGCATGAAGCTCATGCTCAGACATTCCGAGACACTTTCTAAACTTACAGAAACTAAAGGGAATTTAACAAGAGATGGCGGACTGTCAAAGTTTGATCAAAGTAAATAAGAGCTCGTATGACGGTATGGTTTTCGAATGTTACCAATTGTGATTTTTCTCATTTTGGACACCAATCGGCTGTACACATATTTTATTTATTTATGTATAGCACATGCTAGAAATGTCTCTTTTTTTCATGTTGTTAGTATACCTAACCTATAATTTTTATGGGTATACACTTGCGGTTAGGCACCAATGCTATTATTGTTCGTTTGAGGGGCAATGTTAAGAGTTCAAATATAAGGCATTATTTCAATATATATATACAAATAGAAATCCAAGGGATTTGTAGATACCTAACATTCTTCGTAGAAGTTTTCGCTAAATTTAGGAGCGAAAACATGTTTTAAAAAGAGCTGACATTCTCAAAAAAGCTAACATAGGACTGTTACATAAACAAAAATTGTTTGGAATATAGAAAAGTTTGTAATAAATTGAAAATAGTATATAACTACAAATTTAATAGGTCATAATGGGTAATTTTATATGAAAACAGCTGAAAGTCCTCTTATATGCAATATTTTTGTTTTATATTAATATTGTAATTTATAACTTATTAATATAGTACCTATATTATTATTATATTATATGAACAATTTCGCCATTGAGAGTTTTGTAAAATCTTGCCTGGATACTTAATATATGATTATTAGTATCGCGCATTGACGTTTTCTAGTCACCCAGCTGTCAGATTTAGTAAGCTTGTTTTTTAAACGAAACTATTTTGTGGCTTGTGATTAATAAAATAAATGCGCTTGGAAAACATATTCATATACGATAAAAACAATTGAAACAGCAAACAAATAATCATTTTTAGTCCAGGCTTCATTTTTAATTAATTTTTCGAACTCACAATGGCGACATTTTCCATACAAAATTGTAAATTGTGACCTACAAAATATTTAGTGTGCAGGTTAAGAATGATTAGTAGTAAATCCGTTAGTTAGATATTGCTTCTTTCCTGCTTTCCTGATCTTGCACTGCTGTTGTATTGATCATGCTCTCTGCTACTGGCATCGTGCTAGAGGTACCTATATTTTATTTTCTGGAACAAACAGGTTTTGGCGAAAGTAATATGCGATTTTTAAAATTTGAAAATTTTGAATGAGGCTTAAGATTTCGATTGCAAACTGTCAGATATATTCACAATCTGCATAAATATATTGAGTTCGTGTTTATATTATTTCCAGGCCAAGTAAAGTCGCGCTCGATATACCATTGCTTTTAGTAAGTTGGCATTGAAGTTTCGTAAATCTGACAGCTTGGTCACAGTTCCTTGAACAGCTTTTCCAGTTGACGTTTATGGAGCGTTAGCCGAAAAATCTAGTCAAGAAATTCGTGCCTGAGTACTGAGGTGACAGTTCGCATGTGTGGCTGACGTAGGAAAAGTGATGTTACCGACCAATCTAGTTTTTGTGTTCGAACCATTCTAGTCGACAAATATACCCTTAAATGTGCGAACGTACACCTCAATGATTTTCTTGTTGACATCTGAAACATATGTGGAATTAATTCACTAAAATGTTACAGACAACCAAAATTGACAGAACCCTCACCTATGAAAGACGCTTGTAATAAAGTTAATTGTCCCACTTAATGGGGAGCTTCATGGTGATTACAATTTGGTTCATTCTGTTTGATTATACTTATCCATTTCTAAAGCTCGGACTTTTTATGCTTATTTAAAAAACTAGTCTTAGTCATAATTTTTAAGGGCAACAACAATGTCTGTTTTTCCCTAAACCCGGAGAAAATATATTTAAACCCTTGGCCAGAATGTCATACTTTTTCCTCAAACAAGAACTGTCTTGACACTTCTTCCATAAAAAACGCCCGCCACCAGCTCCAAGTTTGTTCACTCGAAACCACCATCACTGACCGCAAACATAACCCTACCGGAAACCAGTGCAAACATGCATGTCTTTCAATCCTATACATTTCTACCAGCTATGAATGCTCTTTCTATATATGAACCTTCTAAAAATCCATGCAAAATTTGGTCAATTCTATATGAGCACCTTCGTCGGATGCATAGCCATAGGTGTCCTTTATAACTTCCATGCATTCCCAAAGCCCGTATACACATATATATATGCATACACGTTTGAAACTTCACCTGAATGCTTCCGTATCACATTTATACCTATTTGAGAAGGCATGTGGACATTTTCTTATCCTTCTCGCCCTTCTTGCCAGAGTGTACCGAGTATTTTTGGAATTCGAACATCGATATAGAGACGATAGAACAGGTGAGAAGGTCCATTGGCTTCCTTCCGCATGGAGGTATAGATATGTATTCAGTTATAGCTACCTATCGATCCTAGAAATAAGTGAACGTTGCGAAAATACCAAACTCACTTGACACACCCGGTAGACATCGGGATATGTGAGATAGAAGTTCATGTTCCACATTGAGCATCTTACAACACACGTATACTGGTCAAAGGTATATATACAGAAGAGATAATGATATAGGATTTGCCAGAAGTGGGTGGAGAAGTAGAATGCATGAACAAATGTGGCAAACTCTACATATGTTCCTGATGGAACTTTGAAACAGGACACGGTTGGCATTTTCTGCGAAAAGGTTTTTTTTTCTCCTCATCCTGACATGACCGGAATGGACGCAAGCAAGAATGGCACACATGCATATGTGCATTTGTTTCAAGTAAATTGTTTGTCTTTGGAGCATCAGGGTTGAGTGTTATACGAACTGTTTAAGGTATTGCGCTGTTTAAAGAGGATGACATTTCATCTCAATGGAGTCCATGGGTATAGTACAATCAGCCGGATGTGCTTTCAAATCGTGTTTGCAGAGACACATTTTGTTGTGTTACTTTAAAGCTTTTGGATCGAGGACTAAAATTGGTTTCAAGTTACAAATATAGAAACCAATTGCAGAGGAGAAAAATTAATGTAGGGTTTATAGGGCAACATCGCAAAAACTGTCTCAAATGGGTCATTATTTGACACATTTTGTCTGTGAACCAGTATTTCAAATTATTTTGAGTCAAACGTCTGCCGCCTTTGCACTTCGCAGCGACTGTACCTTCTATATTGAAGGTACTCATTTGACATTCCAGTCAGAATCTGTAATTTTTCTATTTTGACGGGTGACATATCCCAAATTTGATTCAGATTATACAAATGTGAAAAGTCAGACAGCAGTGCATCTCATGCAGCAATTCGTGCTAATAGTCATTTTGTTTTATTAGAGGAAAAGGCAGACTGACATCCCCCAACTGCAGAGTGACTGACAGTTCTTTGCCTCAAAAAGACGTCATAACTTCGGTCTAACTAACTCAAAGTAAAACAAAACTCCGTTGCACTGATTTCAGATTGGGCACAATTAAAAATCAAGTTAACTCAACTAGATTCGCCTGGACTAGATGTAACTTGAACGCAAAAACGTGATTGGCCGGGATCGTCACATTTCCTACATCAGCCACATATGCGAATTGTCAACTTAGTAGATACTCAGTCACGAATTTCTTGACTAGATTCGTCGGCTGCCACTCCATAAACGTCAAATAAAATAGCTCTTCATGTGACCGATTTAAGAACATCAAAACTGAGTTACATCAAGTCAGCCAGCTCTCAGACCTACTAAATTAGATACTTGAACGTCTCCATTGTGTTTGGACGCGGAAATAACTGCCTCAGTTTTTATATAAATCCGCCATTTTTCTTTCTCTTTTAGCGAGCAGCCGAACTATGAGCCGCATGGAAATGATCTGTCAAAGTAAGTCGTAGTAACCCTTAACACTGTGCCCACAATGCGCTCTCTCGCCACTTTTTGACATATGTAGACACAATTTATTGCCGGCATTCAGGAATCTAGTTATCTTAAGTCGACTAGATTGGTCTGGATGAGATGTAACCTGAGCGCAAAAACTAGATTGGTCGGGAATGTCACTGTTCCTACTCAGTCACGAATTTCTTGACTACATTCGTCGGCTACCCCTCCATAAACGTCAACTGAAACGCTGCTCATATGACCGATTTTCTCCAATCAAAACCGAGCTACATTTAGTGATAGAGCTGTCAGACTTACTAAATTAGATACTTGAACGTTCCCATTGCGTCTGCCCATAGTGACTGTTCACCTCCGATTATGACTAAGGCAGCGGCTTCATTGTCTTCAGGCAGAAAGCTATGTTTTTGTGGCTCTGAAGATTGGAAGGGAGCTACAATGGCTGAATTAAGGAGGTCTCTTAGGCAGTTAGACTCTCGAATGTGTCTCAGAAGTTGGCGAAAACTGCGTTTCTGTGATTGGATCTAGAATCCCTCGGATAATTAGACCAATACACCAAGAACTTTGAGCCCTTTAACTTAAAACACGCAGTTTAAAGAGCATAACATGCAGCACCATTAATTTCATCCTACTGTCGATGAAAAAATATCACGCTCTTCCAATTTCAAACAATAAAATGAAAACGGAAAAACTTTCTAAAACCAAAAAAGGCTATCAAAGCTGTGGCGCGTATGCTTTAATTCAAGTCAAATCAGCGCCCCACCTCACCTGTGGGTGTGCCTACATCGGTAGCAAAGCAGAAAAGTTAGAATGGCATAACAGAATTACAAAAAAAAAAAAAATCATCCAACTCCAACGTTCGTGAACAAAGTTTCCGAATAAATTTATTGATAAAGGTAAATTAAACCGCCCTCTGTGGGATTGAACGACAAAGGGCGCTTTTTATCGATTTGGTTAACGTTTTGTCTCGAGTTTCCACGTTCTGAACTTCTATTCCACGGGGGGTCGGGTTTTGTTATCTATCGGTCTCTGGTCCATCGATCCATCTCGCAGCATCAGCAACAACAACACCGGCAGTAGCATATCAGCCAACAGAGCAGAGGACCGTCAAACCGCACATGCATTCGACGACCGAACTAAATAAAAAATCTACCTATACCTAGTCTACTGTCGGCTCGGTGTAGTGAGTCCTGGGTCTGTCTCCCTGGGAAGCTCTTTCGTCCTTTTATCGTCAATATTTTCACATTCCTCTGCAGAAAGAGGCCCATTCCATTCGGACAGACGTGTAAGCTTGAGCTGCATATGCTGTCACTGATATAGGTATAGGGATGTGTGTATTTGGAGGTAAGGTGTATTTACCTTTCTTTTATATCCTTCCTTGGTCCGTTGGGTGTTTTTTTGTTTTTGTTTTTGGAAGTCCACTCTGTGGTCGCTGTTAAACATTACAAACGCTTCATAGTAGTTTTGGGATCATTTTATTCGGTTTGTGCATACAGGATGTTGAATCGATTTGCGATTGCAGAAGGAACAGACTTTTGTAATATGCATGAACAGAAATGGCTGCTGATACCTACACTATAAAAATGATACTTACATAGCTACGTAAGGCAACGAGAAAGTGATTCAGAATATAGTTCAATGCAATCTATCTTATTTTTAAAACGGTCTTTCGTCATTGCATGTTAAAGGTACGATTAAAGAGCATTTCCAATTATGAATGTACATGACCGGGTAAATGACACAAGTTTATCTGTCAAATGAGCGATGTAAATCATCTTCTAAAACTCGTAAACGTGTTCAGTTTCACCAGTATGATGAATTGATCAAAATTACTTTGTGACTATCTGAGGCATTTCTATGTATGTATTTTCAAAATTTAAATGTGGTAACACTGGTTCTGTCAAAGTGAAAATTTAACAGTAAAAATTAAAAATTAAAGATAGATCCAATGGTCCTAAAAGCGAACAAGAATTAAGAAAAAGCACAATTAAAAATAATATACGAAGGGCGAAGCAAAATGAAGAAATGTCATCAACATCATTACAAAAAATTCACACTAACAGATCAATGTTTTCTGTTTTTGTGGTTCACACAACTATGGACAAATAATATGTAGCGTTTTTGTGAAACCGACAGTAATTGAGATATTTTCCGTGTGCTTTTTCAATTGAGGTCATTAGTGATGAGAGTGGAAGTGGTACTTTGCCATGTTCCTTTTTTTGTCATAAAATTACTTAACAAACATGATTTTTGACAGGTCATGACAGAAATCATATCATCCCTTCTATTTTCGTGCTTTAGACTCAAATTGATAAGGTTTTATTTGGGTGGACGTTTATTTGCTCTTTCTTCTTTGCCTCTGCTACGTACGCGAACAGAAAGACAGAATGTCAAATTTTGTAACTTTATGTGTCAATACTTTGCATTTGTGTTTCTTAAAATTGGAGATTCCATTCGCTTAATGCAACCATGGTGAAATGTAAAATCCGTTACTTCGATTCTTATGTCAGCTTCAGTTACTGGCTAATTTTCAAACTCTGTTAAACTATAGGTATGTAAGCACTTTGACTCGATGGAACTTAGAGCTCCAAGTATTTGAATGTCAGCAACAAAATTTTGACTTCTTAATATAAATTTCTTTACAATGATGTTTCTATGCGGCTTTTGTCATCAGGTGAGTACTAAACTCAAATGATAAATGAAAGAATTTTGAAGTTGGGCTAACAACTGCCTGACATTTTTGTTGTCATTAAAAGACATATTACACATTAAACATTTCGCGAAGGAAACGTATGCAAAAATTCAGTTTGATCATAGAAACATAAATCGAGGACATTCAAGTATCTAGTTTAGTAAGTCTGACAGCTGGCTGACTTGATGTGTCTCAGTTTTGATTGGCCTCTAGATCGATCAAATGAACTGTTTTATCAGTTGATGTCTTTATGGAGGTGTAGCCGACGAATAAAGTTAAGAATTTTATGACTGAGTTGACAGTTCGTATATGTGGATGACATACGAAAAGTGACGTTACCGACGAATAAAATTTTTGCGTCAGCGTACATCTAGTCCAGGCCAATATAAAGACTTAAGATAATTAGCTAGATTTTTGAATGTGTCCATTATCACAGTATCTTTTCCGACATAGCTTGAAATAATTTAAACTAGTGACGTTAACAACGATACTACAATATACTACGATACTACGTTGTTGACGTCACTCTGTAAAAACGTCCCTTTCACGTAACAGAATCGCATCGCAAAAACGATATGTTGCAACGTACTCAGAGCATTTTGACGTTTGACAGTTTATGTCGACTGACTCCTTACCTTCTGTTAAAGCAAATTAGCGTCAATTGACTGAGGGGTATACTTCAAAGCAATACCAATATTATATGACTGTATTGACTGCAAAGGCAAACACTTCACTCAACAATTATCGATAATTTTAATAAAAGGGGACGAAATACTATAGTTATTGGCAATTCCAATTGCGGCTTGTTGTTGCTGTCTGGCAGGTTTTATTGCGCGCGTTCGCTTGATAAATTAATCACTAAATGACACTTACACCTATCACAGGCATTTCACTTGTTGTCATATAATAAATATTAATACACCAGTTAAACAAAAAAAAAACAAAGAAGGGTATATGGAGCTGTCGATGACTGGAGCAATGTTTACTGATATACCTGCCATAATAGTCAAATAGTTCACGCGCGATTAGAAATAAATTACGTCGTTCGGTTGGCATTTAGCCCCATATCGCTGGCCTTCACTCAACTCAGTTTTGACAGCTCACCCACTTGAGTTACCGCTGAAGTCCTTGCTTATCTAAAAAAAAAACATCAAACCCCTTTCGATATCGTTATGATTATCATAAATATCGATTAATAACTTTTTTCTGGGAAGAGGGGACGCTGATGGAAAGTACTCCGATACCCACTCGTGTTTTGTGTTTTTTAAGGCTGGAATACACCAGCCTTGTGGGGACTAATAAATTATTTATAACCTCAACCGTGCGAGGTGCTTTATGATTGACTTGAATTTGTTCCATCCTGTGCTGGGTTGTTGGGGGGTATAAGGTGGAGAACCGAAAACTCGTGGCATCCAGACAGACGGGAGAAAACAAGTGAAAGCCTCTTTAATTTGACGTTTCCTGATTTTATTTTGTTTTGTTTGTCTTTTTTCCAGAGGTGGGCACAATTAAATGCGAAAAAAACTACGAAATCTGTGAAGGATGCGGACAAAAAATTCAGGATCGATACTTGATGAATGTCGGCGACTCGAATTGGCATGAACATTGTCTAGCGTGCTGCTATTGTGGGACACAATTGAGCCATACGTGCTATGTGAGAAACTCAAAGTTGTATTGTAAAATGGACTATGATAGGTGAGTCAAACAGGACACGCGTTGTAAAATGCTTAAGCGTGAAAGTATGTGTGTCTGTGCATGGTTGTGTATATATTTGGGGATATAATATCCTCGGCGAAATGACTGGTCAAATGATGGTAGATAGTATTGCCCTTGAATGTATATATGCCTGATTTAATAAAGGTTGTTGGCAGCTGGAGTAGATTGTCAGCATGCTGCTACTAATTGTGTTTTTACAGAAAAATTTAGCAAATTACTTATGCATTGTTCAAAATTTGCTGTAATTCTTTAATAAATTGCTGAAACATAATTTAAATGCCAAACTGCTATCCATTTTAGCCATGTTTGTCTTTAAACGAAACTGTTCAACACAACCTACAACAATATTGACAGCTGACCCTCTGACGGTTCATTGGAAACTTCGAAATTGAGTAGATTGATGAATATCCGGCAGTATGGTTAAGTCACTGACGTTTGTCCATGTCAGGAAATGCATTTCTTCTTTCATTGACTGACATATGTTTGAATTGCTTTTTCATTTCATTGAATCATTTTACGTCAAGCAGAGTGTCAAACCTTAAAACGCAATTTTGATAGTGCAGTTCATGGGTTTAGGTATCTATTATTTGTTGGACTAAATTCATTACGTACCTACGTCTGTTTTTCGACTAAGCTGATGAACTGTCATCTATTTCTCCAATTCAACTAAATCTATTAGGATTTATTGCCATATACATGATATAAAATGCATATAGAACCAACTCAATTACTCACATGGTAAAATGTCAGTCGCTCCCAAATGCGGCGTAAGCCATTTTGGCGATTTAATTGCTTGGTTCAGCTGACAGACAAGAAATGATAAAACGTGGAGTCTTGCGGTACAACAATTTCTTAACTGGGCGTATGGTGGCCGCGTTCGGAAATTTATGTTTGGTTCACCACATAAGTGTAAAATGTTTTTTTGATTAATATACTAACACTACTGAGGCTTTTTGACGTTTAAACTAAATTAAATAAATAAATAAAGATTCTCTGATTTGAAAAAATGTAAAAAGAACTATGCATACGGTACAAGTCTTTTTAAAATGTATGCTTATGCTTACTGTCGTAATTACATGCACGCCATATATCAAATTGGTTACATAAAATGACGAGGGTCATCGCAGCTTAAACGGATAATTATCAAAGTCAGTGATGTCCATCTATGCTTATAGCAAATTAATCTCCTCTTGATGCATTTAATAGTTCTACCACCTACAACAATCACAGACACAAGTTCCTTAAAGCTATTTTTAAAATTTAATAAAAATATAATCAGGTTGGTTTGGAGAGGGACACAAAAACCTGACAAAGCATCCTTTCATTTTATACCATCGCGCTTAGATTCGCTTCATCGCCGAGCGCTTATTTTCCACCCCCTCATTCAATTCTTTCCCATTTTGATATAAAATTCCCGCTGCTATCCGTGTGGACAAAATATGATAAAGAAAATGCGATGACAACGGTCGAAAAGAAATCCTTGTTCAAACGAGACGAACAAGAAATTCCCCAACACACAAAAGAGATTGGAGGCAGGAATAGAAAAAAAAAGAATATAGAAAAATGGCGGAAGAACAAAATGAGGATGCTCTCTAAGGAAGTAGACAGTCAAGAGGAGGTGGAGTTTCCGCCTTTTGCAGTTGCAAAACGGGACACAAAAGAGATGCTACGACATTATTCATTGTGCCCTTGTCAATTTTGTTTGTGTTGTTTTTTTTTCTCTCTTCAAAAGTTTGACTGAATGTACGCTAAGTTTGAATAAATTGATTTGACACAATGGAGCAGGCGATATAGCACACCATTAATATTTTTTGACGCAAATTCCTCAACAGTCATATATTTTTTTGTCTTTGTTAGAATCTTCGGTGTCAAATGTACCGGCTGCTGTCACCCCATCCTGCCCCATGACATGGTTATGCGACCACAGAATTATATTTTCCACCTATCCTGCTTTGTCTGTTACGTATGCCGCCAGCCGCTGCAAAAAGGCGAACAGTTCCTGCTACGTGAAGGACAGCTCTTTTGCTATCGCCACGATTTAGAGAAGGAGCTCTACCTTGCCCAACACTGTGCCGACGAGGATGACATTCTGCGACCGAGAGATGGCCGAAGAGGTCCCAAACGCCCACGAACAATTCTGACCTCGCAGCAGCGGAAACAATTCAAAGCCTCCTTTGATCAATCCCCGAAGCCGTGTCGAAAAGTCCGCGAAGCCCTAGCCAAGGATACCGGCCTGTCAGTGCGAGTGGTGCAAGTGTGGTTCCAAAATCAGAGAGCGAAAATGAAGAAAATTCAACGCAAATCAAAACAAGATGGCGACAAGAATTCATCAGACAAAGACAAGGACGACAAGAGCGTCAAGCAGGAATCGTCAGGCAGTGAAAATGGATACCTCGGCTCATTCTCAACGCAGCCGCTGAATCCGAACCTGCCATATTCGCCAGATGGTAAGTAGATTTCGGAAAATATATCAGCAGTCAGTAATAATTTCTCTTCTTTAGATTATCCAGCAAACTCAAATGACAGCTTTTGCAGTTCAGACATCTCACTTGATGGCAGTAATTTTGATCACTTAGACGACGATGCCGATTCGCTGTCACTGCAAAACCTCGAACTGCAGTCATCTGGAACGCATGGACTTGGGTCGAATAGTACATCAGCGCACGATTCGTTGGCAAATCTGAATGCGAATATAATAAATCCGATTGACAAGTTATATCTAATGCAGAATTCATATTTCAATTCAGAGCAATGAAAGATCGGATTTAAGGCGAACACAAAGAGTGAGAAGAGACGAGCTATTTGACATAAATGCAAACCAAATAATAGTGCCATAAACAAAACCAAAAAACAAAGCAAATGTATGTTAATTATTTTAAGCGAAATGCTAAACAATTTATTAAATAGTGGGACGAGAAATACGAATTTATTAGAATAGAATGGGTATATAGATTATATGTATGAAAAATATGTCACAATAATTGCAGTTGTCAAACTTTCAGAAGCAGGGTTCAAATTCAATTATCTTTCGTTTGGTTAGTTTGGGACGGTTGTTACATTCGGCTTAGTGCGCTCATTTTTTTCGAAGTTCACAGTCACTCATGTGGTGTCTTTTAACTCTCACCTGTCAAAATTGTTCTTATAGTAAAAAAGAGCGCGCTAATACGGGCTTAAAGTCGGCTTAGTTACAAATTTCCATTGGTGTAAGATTTAAATTAGGTGCAGATGCGCATTTTTTGTTAACATTTGAAGTAAACGTCAAAAAGAATCTGCATCTTGTTAGGTAAATGTCAACTAGTATCTCAAAATCTTGCTGGAAACTTATATTCAAGTCAATTTACCCTCGCATTACTAAATAAATTTGAATAGTTCACTTAGCAAATGTCATGCAAACAGTTGACAACTTAATGGTAATACGGGGGTCAGTGTTTTCATTGCGCACTTATATAGCACGTTCGTAACCCTTGCAGTAAACACAACAAATACATTCCGACGATTTTTGTAAATATGTAAGTAAGTATTTATTATTTTTGTTAGGAATTAGTAAATAACGATTTATTTACTGACAAGTTAGAAACTTGATACCAAATCCAATTATAACATTTGTACATATGAGATCAATTAAATTTAAGAAATATTTGTAAAAAAAACAAGAAAGCAAATTCAATGTTAAAGAAAAAAACGCAAATAATTCTGTAAAGTAGTTACAGTGTAAATAAGAACATTTTAAACAAATTATATAAAACCTTGGCGTTTTTTTTTCCCATTCCTGACTGGAACTGGAATTGTCGGCTGAAAGTTTACTATCTCACAGATAAAGTTCTGGTTATTTTTCGCACTTCAATTAGCTTACCGATAATTTCCAGCTAAATTGATATGAGCATTATTCTGCCAACCCATATCGGTTCCAGTTGAAATGTTGCACTCGTCAACATCCTGATCGCAGAATTTTCCCTAAGGTTGAAATCCTTTCAAAATACGGTCCATAAGCCAAATTATTTACAGCGAAAATGCACGTACAAGGACTCGAAGCACAATCGTCTTTCCTGAGTTTGGCCTCTATCTCTCTGACACGTCTGGACAACGATGGAAACCGAGTTTCAATCATTCTTATACGCACACTTGGCACCGATGTTGTTCTACAATGGAAATAAAATTTGCATCCGAAAGGATTTTTTTAAAAGCCACGTAGTTCTAACGGTTTGTCAATCGTCGAACGTCTGCTTTAAGATATTGCACCTGACTAGGGAGGGAAGTAGGTAATCTCGCCGTCATCACTTGGCGATTTCTATATCCATACCTTATGCCAAGACATCTTTGACCATAAATCTGGAGCTTCAGCCGAGACGTATTGCAATATATTTATCTTGTGCCGATTGCACAAAGTTTAATTTAAGGTAATATTTTATATTATATTCCACTGTTCCACCACCAAACACTTATGAAACTTCAGATTTCTGAGAGAAACTCCACCATTTTCTTGCTTTTCTCTTATTTCCACGAAAAAGGAAATATAAATGAATTTTTAAGACATTCTTCTGTAAATATTAATTTAAGAAATCCAAACAGCATCTTTGACTTACAGTTTTATAGCAATACTTATAGGAAAAGGCCATTACTATAAAATATTTTCGTTTATGGAAATGATTACGTAATGACTGGAAAGTTATCTGGTTCGATTATGGGATGAGAAATGTCGATTCTATCAAATGCACCCACCAAATGAAAGTTTATGGCACTTTCAGTCAGTTCAGACATCATTCAAAGTCGACAGATTTATAAACAAAAAAAGTGAGATTTGATGTTTGTTTTAATTCATACAAGAAAACACAAACTAAAATGGACCAATCTTTAAAGATTGTTATTTCTGTGTGTTAAGATGTTCGAATCTTAATTTTCAGAAAAAAATTGCCTCGCTTAACAATAAAATACTCGGGGATTATCTAACGCAAGTATTAAAAGAACCAGGAACTACCCGAGTTTTGATCGGAACCGAACCCTTAAGTGAATTGCCACAAACAGTTTACAAGTCGCATATCTTATTCACAATCCATGGAAAATTGAAACACAAATGTTTGCGCAAAAACAACTTTTCCCAGACACGGCAAAGAATTAAAAATTGGCATAGGTAATAGCTTTTGTATATCCATTCCTAGGAATGAAGAGAAAGGACATTTAATATGTACACACATATGGAATGATTTATGACCAAGTCCAAGTATTTAATATTTAAACAATCCGCTGTCCAAATCTGTTGGTCAATCAAAAAACGATCCAACAGTAACTATCAGAGACAATATCATTTGCCTCTGGTAACTATTCAGCGCAAGATCCCGTTCTCTGCATCTTATCATATAAAGAAAACAAACTGATGGTTGTTCTCTTTCATCGACTATTTAATAGAAAAATAAAACCAAACCAAGGAACCAGCTTCAACATTCATCGTGTACTAACAACAGCCTCTTTCCGAGCAGCATCCTGTAACAGTTGTGTGTCCACCTCATCGCCAGGCAGTTGTACATAGCGCACCACGGATCCACGAATGAAGCAATTCTTCACAGACAACATATGGGGATATTTATCGGGATCTGTTACACTGATGTCTGTTAATTTAATGTTGAGATATTGGTCTACCGAATGCAGAGTTCCACAAATGCTGAAATTGATTTATTCCTGAGTTGAGAAATACAGCGCGTAAACGTTTATACTAACCTCAGATCGTTTTTCAGCTCAACAACGACATCTTTGCCGACCAGTGACTTAAAGAACGAGTAGAATAGCTGCAATCAAAAGTTATTGAATTTTGTAATTTCTTTTGCTGATTTCTGTTTTATTTTACCATATTTTTGCCGGTAAACTAGTAATCGTGGGCTGTTTTGGGTTATTTACAAACTTTTGCTTTAAATTTCTTTTGACATGTGCCATTTGCATTGGTCGTGTTCAGCTAAATACATGCTTTCCGCTAGGTATTGTTTAAAAAAATAAACAAATAACTTATAAATGTACAATAAATACTTTTTCGAGTTAATCAATACTACTGTTAAGGCACCAAGTGACAAAGAACAGAAACAGAATCCCATACATTTGCAACAGAAACAGAATTAGGAACCGAACATTTTTTTTTAGCAACAGAATTTAGCGACAGGAAAATGGCTGTTTCATGACAGAACGTAAACAAGTCTATTGGCCTGTTTTTTTGAGCTTCGTTCTAAGCAAAGCAAAGCAAAGTAGGATTTTCAGCACGCAATTACAACAACTACGCTCTACTTGACACTTCGAGACTCACAGTAGTTATTGTAAATTGTGTGCTGAAAATCTTACTTTACTGTGCTTTGCTGAGGAAGAAGCTCAAAAAAACACGACTTATATTGATTATTGCTGTTGCTGCTAGCCAATTTGTCATGGGGAGATGTTTTTTTTTGTTTATATTTTTCTGCATCTGTCATCTGGCTGCTTTTTTGGCATCGTATTATTGTATATTGTGATGACCACGTATTAATAACAAACAAAAGATGAAAAAAAGAAAGTTTTAAGTAGAAGAGGAGAGTAATAAAACGAAACACAATTTGACTAAATAGGCGGTAGCCATGTTTTTATGGATCTGTTTCTGTTTCAGTTTTGTGTAGCTGAGCGAGCAACGCACACAGAACCAGAATTTACTACAGAACGAAAAAAACTTTCTGTTCTGTTTCAGTTTCTGTTCGTTGTCACTTGGTGCCTTTACCTTGCATTTACATTTCACCTGAAACCTAAAAATCTCAGTTGAACATGCCGCCGAACGAAATTTTACTAAGGATAAAATTATTTGAACAAAATGCTATTGCTGGGAATAAATTTAAAGTTCTTGCCAATGAATAAAACTGGATGGTACTGTTCTCAGGCTGACTCCGAAGTTGTAAGTCGGAAGCTGTATAAGAACATGTTTATCGTACAGCATGCAGCAATTACATACATATTTACAGTTACAAAATTATAGCGTATTATTTTTAAGTACGCCTGTAAACAAGTCACAGGCTCTTGTGAAGTTTGTTCCCGAACATATTCTCCATCATCTCCGATAAACTTCATAGAAAAACCTCCCAAAAATTCACCTCAGCGTGGTAAATTCGTACTTGCTTAAGCAAAAAGTTTTTTTTATATAATAGGAAATATAATGTTTGAGGAACACAGTATTGGTTACCCTATCAAATATACTATCGCTGAAGGCGCTCTGCTATGCGCAACGCCCATGTAAGACTTTGTCAACTGCCACAAATGTCATTAAACGTTTTTGGAAAAATGTCAAAAAACGATTAACGTTAGTAAAGTAGTAAACATTATAGTTCGTGAAAATTATGAAAAGAGGTGGTAATTATCCGTATATTTCCAGCCGGGATAGGGACCGCGAACGCCGAAGACATTCACGGAGTCGGTCCCGTTCCCCAAATCGCGATAGAAAGCGAAACGACGACCATGAGCGCTCACGCGAAGATCAAAAGCGGCAACACAACCGGGACAATAGGAAACGTGATGATAAGCGCCGAAGGCGTTCACCCTCTCGACCCAGAGACAATGATAATTTCAAAAGGTAAGTGCAATCAAATTGTTACCAATTCGTTCGGAATTTTATGAACATCTATTTTAGTCGCAACAGCAACAGCTACCAGGAATCGTTCCGAGAACGTGACCGCGACCGTGATCGTGATCGCGATCGAGACCGCCACCGCGACAGGGATCGTCAAAAGGACAAGGATAGAAGCGAGCGTATGAATTTCTCGCCGATTAAGGAAAAAGTGATTGAAAAACTAAAATCCGAACCAGAAGCCAAGGAAAGTCCGGACAAAGAAATCGACAAGGAAGAGGAACAGCGTCAATTGGAGCTGGAGATGATTAAGCGTCGCGAACGCATTGAATGCTGGCGTGCCGAGCGCAAACTCAAAGAACTAGAAGCCAATAAAAAGGAGCTGAAAACGCTCATACTTCCCACACAAGCGAACGCAAAAAAGTGGAGTTTGGAAGATGAATCCGATGACGAGGAAGACAAAGATTCGAAGGAAGTCAAAGAGCTGAAGCCACTCGTTCCTGTCGAAGAGCAGAAACAGAAAGAAGAAGAACCAGTAAAAATGGAGGAGGAAACCAATGACGACATCGATCCGTTGGATGCGTATATGAACGAAGTTGCCAAGGAGGTGCGGAAAATCAACAACATTGTTAATACACCAAACACTGACAGTAGCGGGGTGCTTATTATGACGGGCGTAGTGAAGAAGACGACGAGTGCCAACAAAGGCGAACTTATCGAACAAAATCAGGACAGTTTGGATTACTCCAGCGATGACGACTTGGAGAACATCAAGGACACTGCGGCCAATCTGGCCAACAAGCACAAGAAGGAATTGGCCAAGATCAACCATGCTGATGTCAATTATGCCCAATTTAGGAAAAATTTCTACGTGGAGGTGCCGGAGCTCGCCAAGATGAAGTCCCACGAAGTGGACAAGTACCGAGTAGATCTGGAGGGAATACAAGTTAAGGGAAAGGGATGCCCCAAGCCGATCAAGGTAAGCGCTAATGAAGAATATTTTGTCCTACAATCGATAGAAGTTCAATCTTTAATTACTTTCAGACATGGGCACAGTGCGGCGTAAGCAAGAAGGAAATGGACGTCCTCAAGAAGCTTAACTTTGAGAAACCCACTCCGATTCAGTGCCAAGCCATACCGGCGATCATGTCCGGCCGTGACCTCATCGGCATCGCAAAGACGGGCAGTGGAAAAACGTTGGCATTCATTCTGCCCATGTTCAGGCATATTCTGGACCAGCCACCGATAGAGGATGGGGACGGTCCAATCTCGATTATAATGGCACCGACTCGAGAGTTGTGCATGCAAATCGGCAAGGATATCAAGCGATTCTCCAAGGCGCTGAACTTACGCGCTGTGTGCGTATACGGCGGGACGGGCATCTCTGAGCAGATTGCCGAGCTTAAGCGTGGCGCAGAGATCATCGTGTGCACTCCGGGACGCATGATCGACATGTTGGCAGCGAACTCGGGAAGAGTGACGAATCTTCGTCGAGTAACATACATAGTGCTGGACGAAGCAGATCGAATGTTCGACATGGGCTTTGAGCCGCAGGTGATGCGCATCATCGATAATGTGCGTCCCGACCGGCAGACGGTCATGTTCAGTGCCACTTTCCCCCGGCAAATGGAAGCTCTGGCGAGGAGGATTCTCAAGAAACCGATCGAAGTTATTGTGGGTGGGCGGTCGGTGGTCTGTAAGGATGTCGAGCAGAACGTGGCGATTCTCGAGGACGAGGCGAAGTTCTTCAAGCTACTAGAGCTGTTGGGTGTCTACCAGGAGACTGGCAGCATCATTGTTTTTGTGGACAAGCAGGAGAATGCCGACATACTGCTGAAGGATCTCATGAAGGCGTCGTATCCGTGCATGAGTCTGCACGGAGGTATCGACCAGTTCGACCGGGACTCGACGATTCTCGACTTTAAGTCAGGAAAAGTCCGTCTGTTGATTGCTACTTCTGTGGCCGCCAGAGGCCTGGATGTAAAGGACTTGATTCTGGTGGTCAACTACGATTGCCCCAACCACTACGAGGACTACGTTCATAGGTTTGTTCAGGAAATCGCCCTGTTGAACGAGCTTCTTATAAATTCCTCTTTTGTTTCAGATGCGGACGCACTGGAAGAGCCGGTAACAAGGGAAAGGCTTGGACGTTTCTCACAACGGAGCAAGGCCGCTATGCCGGCGATGTAATCCGAGCTCTAGAACTCTCGGAAACGCCTGTACCCGAAGACCTTCAAAAGATGTGGGAGGAGTACAAGACCAATCAAGAAGCTGAAGGTAAAAAAGTCCACAGCGGAGGCGGCTTCAGTGGGAAGGGCTTCAAGTTTGACGAACAAGAGGCCAACGCCGCCAAGGAGAGCAAGAAACTTCAGAAGGCTGCTCTGGGCTTGGGAGATTCCGATGACGATGAGGACATCGAACAAGACATTGACCAGCAAATCGAGCAGTTGTTCGCAGCCAAGCGCAACATCAAAGAAACCTCAATAGCACCGGTCATCCCTGCTGCAGCTACAGCAGCGACTACAGGAACGACAGGCGCTCCTGCCGCCAGCACAGCACCGCCCGCCAACACCCCTACTACTACGATAACCGTGGTTGTGGGCAACTCTGACAAATTCGAGCTCGCGAAGAAGTTGGCTTCGAAGATCAACACGGCCAAAAATCTGACCAGCGACACCAAAGCGCCGACAGCACAACAGGCGACTGCCGAGCTAATAATGAAGGGTGCTCCCACACAACCGATGATCACCGCACGAACAGTTGTCGAACAGTTGGCCGCCAAGTTAAACAACAAGCTGAACTATCAACCGAAGGACGACGAAGAGGGTCTGTCCCCGCTGCAGCAATCCGTCTTCACAAAGTACGAGGAAGAGCTGGAAATCAACGACTTTCCGCAGCAGGCGCGGTGGAAGGTTACCTCAAAGGAGGCCTTGGCGCAAATATCAGAATATTCTGAGGCTGGGCTAACAGTCAGGGGTACATACGTGCCGACTGGAAAGAACCCTCCCGAGGGCGAGCGTAAGCTCTACCTGGCCATTGAGAGTTGCAGCGAGTTGTCGGTGCAAAAGGCGAAGCGAGAGATCACCCGCTTAATCAAGGAGGAACTGCTCAAGTTGAGTTCTGCCCATCATGTCTTCAACAAGGGCAGATACAAGGTTTTGTAGTAGAGATTCACGATGCTCTGTATTTTGTACTCGCGTTCACTTGATGTTGTTTTTGGCTCAGTAGAGAAATGTAATAAAAAAAAACTGGCGAGAGAGTGTTTCTTTTGACATCACTTTGGGGTAGTTGTAGATTCCAAAGGACTTTTAGTGATTTCTTCAATTGGAATTGTTGAGACAAAGCAGCAGAGTGAATGATTCTAAAGAGGAACAATGAACACTTACTTCTTTTGGCACTACCAAATTGACATCAGACTCATTGGGAAGACTTCCAGGGAGACATGTCCGCCTTGTAACTGACCAATTTGAGATGACTTCACAAATAGAACCTCTAACCTAAAATTCAACTGCCTAACCTTATTGTACTGATTGGCCATTCCTAACCTGTGTAAATATGAACCCATGTCCCTCATTCGACCGTATTTATTCGAACTTAGCCTAGTAATCCAATAAACACCTTTTGCATAAGCCACCTCATCACTCCGCATCCACAAGTGAAAGTGATATCCCTAATGGTTTACTCCGAATGAGCGCCAACAATTCATCTAAAGATTACAGCAATTCGTTCTCTCGTGTTCCCTTTTTCGCGCATGTCCTTGCTTGCGAGTTCCATTCATTTCATCTCGACGGGGTGTTTTCTCTGGAATGGAAAGGAAAACTAGAAAAGTTTTCTCACTGTCATACACGACGTTGTCGTCCTTATGTACGAAAGTTGGGTCAGTAGTACTTTTCATTTTTGGTCGATTCCGACGACTTTTAGATAAGTCCTTAAGGAGACAGATTGTTCACCTTCAACACTTTAATAGGAGTAGCATTTAAATCTTTACAGGGGTGTATTTCCAATTTCTATATAAAGAGTCTGAAGGAGTCTGCTTCACCAACCGGATAAAAGGGCAGCTCTTTAATTCAGAAAGAGTTCTTTTACACCTTTCCTCTTACTAAAGGTATAACGTATTTGCCCTGAACGACAACGACGTTAGACATGTATATTGTATAAGAATATAAACAACAGCGTGCCTGATGACATGAACCGACTTCAAAGGCCGGATCCTTATTTAGAAGGGATCCCGATGATATTATTGGATATGCGTAAACTGAAATGAAAAATGCACGGAATTGACCTTTTCTCGTCGCTTAAGTGAAGGTGCTTTAATTTTGTTTACGTGAATCTTTGATGGATGTTGTCCGCTATGAATGCGTTCTGTCCTTATTCATGGTCATCATTCAAACGTGTCCTTTATTGTATTATCCCTTTTTCGCTGGCGTCTGTTGAAATTCTATTTGGAAACGAAACTTTATCAATAAGAAATAGGCAAGGATACTTAAACGAATGAGGGTATACACTTATACAGGATGAAATCATAAAATAACATTTTTAATCGCTGTTTCACCCTGGTCAAATAAAAATAAAAGACAACGTGACATCTGGATGTTAATTAAAAGCAAAACGTGACACTGCTTCTGCGTGTACTTTTTTTTTCGTTCTCTGGCAGACAGTTTTGCGGATTATTCGGGATTAAACTTTATTTCCAGATGAATGAATTTTAATTGCAAAAGGACCACCATGTTGGCCAAAATAATGATGACATTTTCATTACCTGTTTGCAACGAGACTGACGGTAGTTTTTATATTAACGCCGACCGACAGCCAACAGGCAAGAGACAAGCACGAACACAGATTACAAGCGATTTGGCAGTGTTTGTGTCTTTTCTGTTCTGAAAGGATGAAAGGACACAGTGTCAATAAGGGCGGAAAAACAAGGTAAGGACTAGGTTTATAAGCATAGAAAAAAATTGTGTAACAACAGCTGCAAAAAAAAGGCAAACAAAATGAATGGACATCCCGCAGAAGTAATGCCCAAACACAAAAATAACTTAATTGATGTCGTCGCTTTGAGATGTAAGTAACTACCGAGATCGTAGAGAACTGATTTAAAGAAAGTTTTTTGGGCAACAGGGTTGACGGCATTTGACAGAGGGTGTGGGGGCATTCGTGCACCTCCTAGGACGGCATTATATCGATACCCTCGTGACTAAGGGAAACGTTTCGCTAAGAGCTAGACTCAAAAATACAAAATTACGAAATAGTCATTTAAAACTCTTTAGCTGTTAACATTTCCCAACAATGCTGCTTATTTCGCTGACCTAAGCTAACATCCACAAGTGTGTATGTCAATTTTCTTACCAACTTAACAACTTCTGCAAAGCTGCCTTATTTCAACACAAATTCATTACCTCTAAGACTGTCTTTAACTACTTTACCCATCGAAGGGCCACTTTAAGTATTAGGGAAGCAATCAAAACTAAACCCAATTTTATATTGCAAATTGTGTATTTTCGAAATGAAGAATACACCGTACACCAATACAAACGGATCAATTGTAAAAGATAAACACAATAGAGACGGTAGGTATGTGTAAGGGAAAAGTTTTTAATGAACCTTCTGCTTTTTAAGGTTGTGCAGTACGTAGGTATACCTACCACCTGTAACTAACAAATTTCATTAAAACTTTGTCCGGTAACTAATGAAAGCATTCCCTTATCCAGTAGCAATGTGAGTGGAATATATCGTAGGTATTTATTTTGTCTACATATACAGGATGTATAGTAAAGTGTGCTGTTTTTGTGTCTAAGGGATTGCTTAGACGAAAACTACGTCCAGAAAGCAAAACTCCATTTCACTTAATTATTCTTTATTTAGATTTTCTCTTTTCCTCTCTCTCTAATTGTGATTACAAAATTGTGTGTACTTACAAGCATAGACAAATCATACTGTATTGTCTCTGCTTACAAGTTTCCAGTAAATGTAGTATCGCCATATTGAAACATTACATTAATTTGATTTACAAAAACTGTAGTTTTCAGATTTTTTTTTTGTGGACTAGCGCAAGTTCCAAACCAGAGTTTCTCTAAAATCTGACAGTAGTTTTGACAGTTTGAATTGCAATGGCCGTATTCAAAAATCTGGCTATCTTAAGTCGACAAGATTGGTATGGATGAGTTGTAACCTGAACGCAAAAACTAGATTGGCCGGGAACGTCACTTTTCCTACGTCAGCCACATATGCGAACTTGACAGTTCGTACTCAGTCACGAATTTCTTGACTAGATTCGTCGGCTACCCCTCCATAAATGACAACCGAAACAGCTGCTCATATGACCAATTTTCCCCAATCAAAACCGAGAGACATCTAGTGAGAGAGCTGTCAGATTTACTAAACTAGATACTTGAACGTCCCCAATGTTTCACCTCGATACTGTAAGCGAATTTGATTTTGTTTTGTTCGAAATTTTTGACTTTGTAGTTTCAATAAACCAAATAAAATGACATAACAACCCTGCTGGAGTGAAAAAAAAAACGTCAAACTGTGCCCCAACAACCCATCTCCATTGAGTAAGTACAGAGGTATAATGCGGTGAAGTATAGTGACATTCGATAAGGGTCTGGATCAAGTTAGTTGTTTAGAAAGTTGTCCTTCTAAATAACTAAAAAAAAATTTAATCTAGATCTAGATCTGTTTATATTCTTAAGTTTTCTCAGTTTTCTTATTCCACCTTAGACATCTGACTTACGTCATTTGCGGAAAAAACTTCTTATAATTTTGTATTTGCAAGGGATGTCGCCGATAAATAGTGTAAGAAGAACTGTCAAGTAGCACACAAATACAATTACAAAAATAGATTAATCTCTGCTTCGTTCCATATGTAATCCATGATACAAATTTTCCGAGGAATTTACTCTTTGAAAGTTATATTTTAAAACAACTACTAACAAAATGCTGTCAAATTTCGTTAAATAGCAATGAGATATTTCTCGTGATCTGATCTGGATCTAAATAAAGCGGAACTGAGATTGAAAAAGACAGTTGATTAACCTCATTCTCCACGTCGATATTTCACTTTCACCCAGCCAAGTCAGATATTGACAGAATATGTGACATTATTTTCTAGTCTAACTTTTTTTATGTTCGAATACAGCGACATCTTCAGGTTGAAGATTGAAGTTCCATATGAACCGCCATTTTTTGTTGTTGTGAGCTCGGTCTAAGACATGATCTAGATCAGAGCACAAAAATAAAAATATACTCTTTTGGTTTCAAAGATAAGGATCCTACCAAGATCTAATACGACCAGCGGGGATAGTTTCTTTTTATAAGACCGAAGACGGCGAGAAAGAAGTCTTTCGTCTGCCTATGAAAAATACATAACTACACTGAATTCTGCGCCCATTTATTCGGCTGAATACAGATCCCAACTGGAAAACTGAAAACGAAGACTTACATCTAAAGACAGTGCACACATCGATGGAGAAAAGTCGACGAAAGCTGTTGGCTTAGTTTACAAATCTGTATAAGACTGCCTAAATATTCCATGAAGCTGTTGAAGAAGTCTTTAGTATACATTTCACCCCGAATCGATGATGATTGGCTTGACCCTTTTCTGGAAGAATGTTTGGGTTAACCTTTTGCCAAATTCTAAATTATCATATAAAATCCTGGGGAGCAAAAGGGACCTTTTTTTTTACAGGATATCTAAGCTAAGTACCTATTCTCCATTGTTCGTAGAGATGGCGGAACAACTTAATACGTCAAAAACCCATACGTGCCAAAACCCTCACCATCAGCAAAGCTCAGGTCATCTACATTTACGACTTTCCGACTTTTATCGACGAAGCGAAACAGAAAACTCTTAAACTTTCGCCACCTCCATCCGGTTGGCATTTTGAGCACATTTCCCACTCCTTATCGCTTCCATAACATATACCAAAGCGAAGTTTTCACTCAGTTTTCTTTTCGTGATGCTTTTGCGGCGTTCGCACTGCGAGAAAGAGAAACACTTTTCAGTTTGGCCGAGTAGAGAGTCTCAAAAGAAATTCACTGCTTCTGACAGCAAGAAGTATTCATCCCCATGGGGGGCATATTTTTTAATGAACTTCTTGAATCATGAAAAGAATGGCGATCTAATTAATTTGCATTTTTTGTTTTCTTTTATTAAAACCAAAAAGAAATCATTCCACTTTCCACTCAGAAATTATAAGTGTTTTCGTCCTTTCGTGGGCATAAGCAACGAGAAACGAGGACGAGTATCCTCCTCCTCAGCTGCTGCCGGCCGACAAAGTGGTTCCTTACTATTCCAGTGGTAGTTGGCCATTGTTGCAAAACGTCCAAGTGGAAGTATTGCTCCCCCGACGATGATTACAACGATTAGTCGAACACTTAAGTTTACAACAATTGTTATCATGTATACATAAATTAACCAAATGCCATGGATACTGGTTGCGTATAGTTAAGATTACGATTATATCCTCGCCGTTTCGTGGAACAAATTTATTATTTTGCTACAGTTAGAAGGGGATGGTAGATATAGCATGGGGCTAGTTCAAATATGTGTATGATTGCCAGGAGGCGATTACAGAAAAATTAGTTGTGACGAGGATTGGATTCGTGATTGTCTACTTGGGACTTTATCGAGCGTTATTAATAGTTGGGGATAGTATGGTAACGACTGAGCGAAGTGTTAATCCTACAAAAAAATTTGGTAGTTACACAAAAACTTGGTGAATTGTAAAATGACCCATGACAGGCAGTTGTCCAGTTGGTTTGTAGTGGGAAATTAATTAACTTACCTACAGTGTCGGTGTGAAATGCAGGATATCTCTTAAGTTGCAGTCAAAGCTTCGGAATCTACGGGTGAAACTGGAATTCAAACAACATGTACTACCACTTAAAGGTGGTAGTGACCTTCAGCAAAAGATCTTCTGGGTGGCAATGTTTCGACGGTGACATTTTCTTGAGTGTTCAAAGTTACAACAGTCCTCCGCTTGGTTTCACCACAAAAACTGTCAAAACAGATAAATGGTTTTCCAATAAGAGGTGTTACTGTGAATGATCCGCTATTGCGGTAGTAATCACTTTTGAAGCTTGTATTCTTTGACATTTGACAAGTAGAAACTACGCCATTACTAAAAATGGAACGATACACGGTTCAACAACGCATTGAAATTATTAGAATTCACTACAAAAATGGTGAAAAGAATACAAGCAAGGAAACCATTAATCTTTTACGGGAAAAGTTATTATCTCTCGAAGAGGTGATCACAATTGGCCACCGAGATCTTGTGATTTTACACCTTGCAACTTATTCCTTTGGGGCCACGTGAAAGATAAGGTCTACGCCAACAGCCCAGCGGCGACTCAAGACCTCAAAGATAAAATTCGTGAGGCTATCGAGGACATAGGGCAGCCACTTTGCGATTTGGTTATGGAAAATTTCATGAAAAGGATATGGTGATGTATGCGTGCTCGTGGTGGCCATTTGGCTGATGTTGTTTTTCATGATTAACGGCATACCTTCCTCTTTATTATGAAATAAACATCCGATCATTTATCTCAAAAAATGGCATTTTTCTTCGAATACCCGAATAACACCTCTTATTGGTGGAAAACCCTTTATTTTATTATATTTGCTTTTTCAATACCTCGCCAGATAACAAGTACCACAAGTTAATCCTTAATAGACTTCCCATATCTACGTCTACGCAATTTTTCGAGTAAATTTCCAAATAAAGTTCTTCCGCGAACATTTTCCAATTTTGCTAGTGTCAAAACTGGCTGCGTAGTGTTCAGTGTTCACATTTACAATTAATTGCAACATCAAATTTACCTCAAGCTCTAGGCATACAAAGCAACCCTGCAGACAGCTTGTAGACAGTATCTACATTTTTGCCCTCAGCTGGAGGTCTATTTATTATTCGTCGTTAACATTTTGGTTAAAGAGTTTAAAGTCTATCCTTCCTAAATTTATGACAATAACCTTTTTTTTAGTTCCAACTTTAAATTTTAGTGGTTGACAGCGGCTTTATTTTCCATACAAATTTTGCAATTGTGAGCTTCCGTAAATTTAAAGCCGAGACTAAAATTTGTTATTCGTAAGGTGCACTAAGTTGAAGTTTTAAGGACAACGAAGCTGACAAGGTTTAATTAGAGGTCTGGCAATCACAAGAAAGGCAGAAGACTTTCAAACCAATGAATATATATTGATTTCGAGAGATATTCAAATCAGACCACCTTGTCGGTTCTCTTTTCGTCTAAATAAGTGAATAAGAAGTAAGAGGACTAGGGTTTCTATAGCTTGTTAGTTATTCAAACATCATTCAAAAGAGTAGCGTGGCAATTCTTACTAAAGCCGCATTGGCGTAGAAAGTAAGGTTATGAGTACTTAATGAATACTTCAGCATAAAAACATTCACCGCAGATGTCTATAAGTGCATTTTGTGTTTTGAAGTCAGTCTCAGTTGATTTTGGCCAAAGTCGTTGTAAATTCTGGAAGTTTGATTGATGTGCATCCTGTCCTTTGCACGCTAAGCTGATTCAGTCATTGCCCTTGGCTTCAACATCTCTTTAAGGCTAGTACGGGCATGTTCCGAAACGAAAAATCTCATACAAAAATGACACAACGAAATCATGAACGAAAAATTTCGCTCTCCGTTTCGTTTTGCAGTACGCAGCTGCTGCGAAATGATGGCGGAAAAGTGGGCAGTTGTAGTAGATTGCTTGGTACAATTCTCCACTCTCTTTCGCTTACGTTTATTGTTCGGGACATTATTTGTTTGCGAAAATTTGACATTTGTACTACAAATATCTTGGAGCCAAAAATAGCCAAACACAAATACAAAGATCAAAAGTGCATATTTTTTTGCAATTCTTTAGGCAGAATTATTCCGATTATATTATTTTTAAAGACGACGATATTAATTAAAAGAAAAAACAACACAATACACTCATAATTGAGAGAATTTTCTAGTTGCCATTTTTCAATATTAGAAATGTTAAAAGAAAAGAAACGCGTTTTCATATTAAATTATTTCAAAATGGGTTGGTATAAATGTTTGAAAATCAATTGCAGTGGATCTCCAGTCTCAATACGCAAAAGAACCAGTAAAGTTTGGATTCATTTCGATTTGGCAGCAGAAATCTGAAATACAATCGAAAACTACATAATTGTTTAGAAAGTCCACGAAAAGAGTACTTTTTCGCAATAGAAGTATTCATTTAATAAATTCCGTAGGAGCCTAAAAATCGCCAAACTTTAAAGTGAATAGCGTAAATTAGGATAAATAACAAATAATGGTAATTTTAAGAAGCCAGTGAAAAGTTTTAAAACAGTTTTACGACGCGAGTATCCAAATCTCAATACATAAAAGAGTAGCGTGATTGAGTTGACAGACATCGGCCAAACAGCCAATTGTATGTTCATGAAATTTTCAGGATATGTTCCACTAGCTGTGTAGACGCGCACTAAGAAGGAATTTTTCGATACGACCCTCCCTGCCCTTTCTAGAGAGGTTTTATAAACTTGTTTATAGAAAACAAAAAATCATCGAATACCTATTTCGCCTCTTTATTCAAAATTCGCCTTATAAAGGTTGAAAAAGAGGTTGCAAACTTTTTAATTTTAACGTTACTCTACTCAACCTGCTTGATCAATTCAAAAAGGCTTAAAATGCTCTTTAGTAAATACTTCCCCGAGTAGTCTAAGCCATCATTTATCTTTCTGCTCCTTCCAGAGGATGACCTAAAAGAAATTAAAGACATATCTCATTTAATCAGCAAGAAATTTAGATTGATTTCTCGATTGCCAGCTATGCTTGGGGGGTGAGTGGGTTGAGTATATCGTAAACATGAAAAGCATTGTAGATGCTTACACATACCTACAGCCGCAGTGCGTTCGGTTTCTCAATGGTTAATATTGTTACGACTTGACGTTCCATATTCTATTCCGTATCGGTTTTGGACTTTGGGTTGTGTGGGGCGGGCATGCGAGTATGACTGAAATGAATAATAATCGCAGTCTCCACGTCCATAGCAACCAACGTGCGTACATCATAAACTAATTTATTAAATAGACTGATAGCTTCATGCAAAAAAGAGAAATTGCCTACAAGCTGAATTTGACCTTGGATGTAGCCCAGTTTGAGTTCATGTATTTGTGCCTATGTTAATCAAAGGGGACTCACTCATACTTGAAAAAAAAACCAGCCTACACTCTTCCGGTTGCGGTTTAATCCGCCATATCGGTAGCCTTAGGTGGACTTTCATTTCAATATCGACGGCTGTGTTGTAAACCATAGTCTTTCTGAGTTTCAGGCTGACATTTTTCTCTACTTTTTATATAAACTATTGTTCGATTTTCTTATAATTAAATAGAAATTAATGTTCAAATTACAGGATATTAAGAAAAGGAATATTTTTTTAAGTCATTTGGATAGATGGACATTATTTTTATGATATCGATATCCGCATGTTCGCCAAAGAATTTCCTTTAAGTTTCGCAACCAATTTCTCCTTTCACATTCCCATTTTTTTTTAATGATCGATTTGGTGAAACTATTAACAACAGTATTAAACTACTGACAACTGTACTGTCACTTAAAAAAGAAAAATTACAAACAAAACATCAAGTAAAACAAATTCGTCAATTTCCTAGAAAAAAAATTGTGAAGAAACAATAATAAATGTGCAGTCATCATTTTGCAACTTTATTTTACTTTTCACATAAATAATGATATTATTTTCATTCATAAAATGTCTACCAAAAACTTTTCAGTTTTTTTTTATTAGAAACTAGCGCTATTCATATTCTTGGTTGAAGCAGTTGTTTTCAAATGAAATTTAATTATTTATCTTAATTATTTAAAATGTTCTAGTAAATTTGAATTGTTTTTTTGTTGTTTTCTGCTATTAAATGGCAGTCTCGTTTGAATAAGCTTCTTGAGTGGACGTGTAAAGATGTGGTTGATTTATAAATAAGAAGAATTACTTGAGTTTGACATTGAAACTTCATTTTGATTATTTTTAAGTTGGGTATTCCACTAACATATTTCTTCCCCAAAAACAGACACATTAATTGTGGGAACAAAAATATCTTCTTGTATTTCAAGGAATGAATTTTTCACACATATTCCTTTATTTATTTATGTTGATTACATTCGCTATTTTAAATTTTGTAGAATAGATTACAAATGTTATCGTGGTGCAATAAAACATCGAATTTAAACTCTCAGGACGCAACCATCAGCTGACAGCAACTAACGAAATACACTAAATCTCAGTCAGTGTTCCAAGCACTCTCTCTTTATTTTTCCCACGAAGCGTGTTTATTTTTCCCTTTTCACTAAACTCAAATTACTTCTATTTTTTTAGGAAGAAAGCGAACAGGTCCGTGCTAGGCTTTATCTGGATATGTAGTCGTGAGTTTGTGAGGCAGACCAAACTGTCCATTTTTACGAATTGGTCTTTTTCTAGCTACGTAAAATCAGAAGCTCCTCTTTTGGTTAGGGTTTTGAATTACATATCCAAAACTTTTCTAAGAAAACCCGTCAAGTACAAATTACTATCTCCTAGTGACAACTTTTTTGACTTCTAATCACCTTAGGGAGCTCAACAAATGCCTCCACCTTGAGAAATGGACCCGTAGATATCTACAGCTTTTTCATTGTGTGATTTCAACCACTAGGTTCGAATAGTGGCTTAAAGCTTAGTATCCTGCTGGCGCTATATTTTAGTGTCCCTAGTCTCTACTTCGATCAATGGTCGCTAAATAATTATTTTGTATTTTGGTTTTGGTTTTTTTTTTATTTATCACGCTATCGTCCTCTGCGGTTTCCTCCGAAAAATCCATAATAATCACAACACAAACTTTTCCCTCCTTGTTCTTCTGTCAACATTTATCTTCGATTTAATGTACCGGACATTTATTTCGCGAGCTAAATCAGTGGAGACTTGTCATCAGCCCATCTATTTTCATCAAGTTAACAATTTAGTGAGCGATCAGGATACTGCTTTGTTAAACTGCCTCGTTAAATTTTATCTTCGTAGACATTTTTGTATGGGAGATACAATTAAGCGCGAGCAGGATTGTAATTGTAAGGAATAGGCCCTGTACACTGCGACCAGAAGAGATCTATTGTGTTGTGCAGGATACTAAGCTTAAGGTAGAAGAAGTGACTAACGTAAGCTGCTACCCCTTATAGACACGGAAATTTCTACTTCTTACTGCGACTTTTTTAAGTCGATAATTTATCGTTTTGCTTCTATTTTATAGCTCCAAATATTTTACTTTTTTTCTGTCTTGTTATAAGTGCGATGGATAACTGGTGGCTTCTCACTGCAGAAATAAAAAAAACGAATGCATAATGGCCTAGCTATTCCACTGCGATTGGGTTTTCTACTTCCTTCGACTTCTACCTGTTCTGGCAACCTCAAAAATACCACTCTTCCCAAGCAAAGGCCTTCCAAAACACATCAAGCACGTCCTCGTAAACCATTCCATTTATTGAAGCACACCCACACAACTAATCCTGAACAACAAAAAACAAAGCGTTCTTTTTATAAATACGTCCTCGAGAATTTGTTTACTAGATGCGATCCAAATGATTCCCACAAAATGTACGCCACACACAAGCCAGCGAAAATAGCAACACTCTGACGTATACGTAACATTTTTACAACCATTCCTAATGTGAAACTTCAAAGATATACAAACCGTTGGTGCGGTTGACATAAAATGCAAATGCATTCAATGTGCAAATTGGCAAAAAATATTCAGATGACATTTTTTCGAAGACTGCAGGTTTTTCTTCTCGTTTCGGAATTAAATTCGAATATGTTTCTATGTTTCTGTGCTGCAAGGCGCACTCGGAAACTGAGTGGAACGCAGCTTACCGCACTCGATGTCGTGTGTGTGTGATTTATGCAAAATGCCTTCCACAAGCGAGCAGACGAAGTGAGATGACATCGCTTGTGTGTTGAAATTTTATTACCTGTCAGCTGGAGTGTGCAGGTATTTTGTAGAGAGTCCCTTGGAATTATGACATTTTAATGCATGCAAAGGAGACGTGTTTTTTTTGTTCTAGATTGTCACTGGCGGTAAATCCAAGTTGGAAGTAGTTGAAATTAGCATAATAGCCTTTAGATGGTGTGATTGATGGTGACGGTGGTGGGACTTTGCTGAATTTGCAGCATGGAACTATAGGTATTCCAAAAGCCCATTACCATCAATTAGACGTCTCCCGGTATATTGTGTGGAAATAAAAATAATTGCCGACTCAAACAGCTAAAGGACATGCCCCAGCACAAGCAGAGAGATACTCGTGAGAATGTATTCACAAGTTTCACTCGGAACACCTTATATTTGTCTTTGAGGCTTAAGCCAGTAGTCTGCGAAGACAAAAGATAAACTTCTCTCATAACTCTGAGGGGTGTGTTTTATTGCCGACAATAGACGTACACGGCAAGTAGCAGCGCACTCAGCAGTTGGGAACTTGCCACAACACTTTCAATAGGTATAGTCGTTTTGGGGTCCCCATTGTTGTGGCGTATTTGTTGCGGTGGAAAAGTTTTTAATTCTCACACGACCTGAGATGAGAAATGCAGGTGATGATGTTGAAAAGATGCTCTCTGTTAAACAGGTGGCGCCCCCGAAGGGGAACTATAATAGACGATAACTTGAGTGTATCTACGGGGTGTGATAAAACATTTGATCATTGTTATTGTCGAAGGGGGGTTCTTGTTGCCAGCAGGCTGTAAGTAAAGTGTGACGGAGGGTACTGGGATTTGGGGACGGCAGTGAGGTGGTATGGCCCGAGGGTGTGAGGTGTCAGTTGTGCTTTTGAGGTACACAGAGAGCGGTGATGTTTCGTTAAATGATTACTGTTGGTAAGGGTGATTTGTCAGCAGTGGTAGTTCTAGTAAATGGGGTTTCAAGGGATTCAAACGCACCTTAGGCTACCGGCCAGAAACAGCCCGTGGTAAGATGGTGTATGTGTTAACCAGAGAAAGATGATAGACGGTGCAGAGGTTGGGGCGATGCAGGGAAGAGTGACAAGACGTCGAGTTCGAAAAAGAGAAAACTGGATCGGGAGATTTTGTAAGAAGCCAAGCGTAGACAGTCGCTCTTAAACTGAAAAGCAAGCATTTCAAAACGGCTAGTTAGAATAATTGCTGCTTAGAACCTTAACCGGGAGGTCACCTTCCATTCTTTTTATTTAAAGACCAAGCTATCACTCTAAGTACATACAACTGGAGGCAACGTGCCAGAGGGAATCTTTAAGTAAGCGAAGACTACTGTGAACATGATTGGTACTCAGGGCTCAAAATACCATAAAGAACTGTCATTTGTGCTTCAATTAAAATTTGAACTGAACAAAACTGACATCGCCCTTGTCATCGTGGAAAGAGAAAAAAAAATCAAATCTGCAACTCACCTCATCTTCTGGTCGGCTCGCGATAATAATCACAATTTCCAGTAAATCCGTTCGCTAAGCTTAATACTGAAACATATAGCATTACGGAAGGATTATCCATACCCACATGCACGTGTGGCCATCTCTGATTTTGTATGCCAGCCTGTGTATGACTGTGCATGTCAATGTTCCTTTCAATGGGGGAACTTTTGTAGAAAATATTCGAATATATCCAGTGAAAGTGGAGGGGGAGGGAGTTGTGTCAGCATCCTCTTGGATTTATGCCAAAATACTTGTTGGCTATTGCAGATGCAGAATGTATGCCGCCAAAAGGAAGACAATGGAAAACATTTGCTCATTCGCACGAGCTCCATGCACCAGTGAAAGAGAGACCGTACACTGAGAAATTACTTCTGCAGCTATGGGAAAAGGACGCTAGGGTGATGGTTGTATAGCAGGATAAAGCATTGTTTGCTCACGGAACGTGTATTTTAAAATTATGAAATTTTTCGTGCACAACGTAGCGCGTCGGCTTCTATAAAATAATGAGCAACTGAGCGTTGAGCAGATGCCAAGGGAGGAAAGCGTTCTGTTTGCCTTTGCCTGTCGAAGAGGAGGGATTTTCGTTGTTCATTTCCGTGGTACTTTAGGGGGAGCTTTAATAGGGGAATTTTCCGGTTACTACTAGGAAATCGTGCAATCCACTGGTATATGGGCCAGTGATTTACTTAATCGAGATCAATTCATAAATAGGTAATGAGAGGGCCGACCAATAGTGCAAATTTATCATGGGCAGACCATTGACCGATAGACGAACAGTGGAATGTGAAACTCCATATAACGAAATAGACTTTCGGTTTTTTCCTTTTCAATCCACGATACTAATAATCAATTTTAGTGTCCAGGCTAAAGTTTTCGAGCTCACAATGGCGAAATTTTCCATAAAAAATTGCATATTGTGACATAAAAAGTATTTAGTGTGAAGGTTAAAAATGATTATTAGGTCCAATATATTTAGAAGGAAATTACCGCCTAAATTGAAAAAGGGAGAGAGAAGAAACCAACTGTCAATATAATTAAGCGAGATCTGTTTGTTCGCATTCAATGGCCGCATTCAAGAATTTAGTTAGTCGAGGAAATTGGTCTGGGTGAGATGTAACCTGAACGCACAAACTGGATTGGTGGGGAACGTCACTTTTCCTACGTCAGCCTCATATGCGAACTGTCAACTTAGATTCGTCGGCTACCCCTCCATGAACGTCAACAGAAACAGCTGCTCCTATGACCGATTCCCCCCAATCAAAACCGAGAAACATATAGTGAGAGAGCTGTCAGACTTACTAAACTAGATTCTGGAACGTCTCCAATGCTAAAAAAGTGTCATGGATGTTCTTTCCATAATTATATATACGTAAAACCGAAATAAACACAAGTTCCGACGACAAACATTTCAGCAATCACTTTAAAACACTTTTATTTCGGATTTGAAGCATGTCAAATAAAAGTGCGGTCAATAATTCATCAATCAGTTATACGAAATAAATAAATAAGTGTCAGTCATTCTGGAAGCTATTTTGTTTTATAGGAAAGCGAAATTTCCTAAGCCATCGCAGTAAAAATATCAACATGCTGAACTTTCCCATAATTTCTACCACGAAATCAAGATGGCCGACCAAACTATACGTCACGTTTATTGGTGTATTAGGAAATGCTGTCCCTTTTAGTTAGACGGCTGTTTGGTAATGGACACGGACAGTCCGTTAATCTTTCGTGTTAGGAATGTGTGATGTTGTAAAAGCAGCACAAAGCTTTCCTCACTTTATATGACGTCCAGCGGCAAAATTGAACGCGGCCACTTTCAGCGATTCTCAGTGCAGATATTTGAATCGTGTTTTTCTTAATCCGTACGATCGGCGCCGCACGACCAACAAATTTTTAGATATCCTATTTTAGGCGCAAACTAAATAATTAAGAACTTGGGCAGTGTTCCTAGAAAAAAAAAAAATTAAAGCACTAGTTTTCCCCTAAATTCAAACAAAAAATTCCCTTTTATTCCGCGTAGGCGAAATTTGCACTTGTTTTCATTTTAAAAAATTAAAAAATGTAACTGTCTTTATTAGGAAGGCTCAAAATTATTATTCTAAAATAAAAATATACATATTACACAATAATTTTCTATTCTATTAAGGTGACATTAGACTGTAAGCCAAGTGGTCATAAAAATAATGTCAATTTCTGACAGTTGGTCATACAATGTAATGCGCATATCTCATATGCTCCAACGACCAAATGCCACATATGACCAGGCTGAATTTGACAGATAAAAATGCCCAAATAGATTATAGTGTAATCGGACAATAAGCATGAATGCCAGCAAAAAGCGCTATATGCTCAAATGCAGTTTATTAAAATTCCGTTATGGCATTGCTGTCATTTTTGACGGAAAAAAGAAAAAAAGAACTATTTTGTTGTCATCGGTGTTTGGGTTCGCGGAATTGGGATTTATTTTCATTTTCATTGTCTTTTTTGTACTACGACAAATAACAAATATGACCATATTGGTAATTTTTGTTATATAGTCGAATGTACAGTTTTAATAATCCTGACATTCATATGCATAATTGGCATACAGTCTAATCTAAGCTTTAGACAAAGTCATATCAAAACGAATGAGTGCATTCAGATACACAAAAATTATTACGCAGACATTCGATGGGCTATTTTCTTTCATGTTTAATATGAACAACTCATTCTTTGAAATTTGTTTGCCATAAAAATACGATTTGATTTTATTTTCAAACAATTTACGTTTCACAGAGATTCTTGATTTTTTCCCTTTTTTAAGCTCGTCGCTCGTTTTCCCCTGTTGCATTCAAAAAGCGCCAAAATTGCCGCTAAGAAGTAACAAATTTTCTTCTCTGTATGCTTAAGCTAATTGCTTCCAACTTGCATACCACTAGTACCACAGCTTGCCAACATAGCCTTGTGCACTTGTGCAAACTTCTCTCAGTAAAGTTTGGAAGTTTGTCCCGTAATAAATTACATTAAAAACGTAGTAAATCCCTCGAGTATCCTCGCGACCGTTGGGGCGAAGTCAATCGTGTAGGACAACCCCCAGATTAGTGTAAGAACTACAATTTGAATAGCGGGTAGCTTGGAAATAGATAATTGAATCACTCCAAACACGAACTCGAAAGATATTCATCTTCTCCAAAAGACCGCCGACGATAAGTGCCGAAGAGCTAATAAAAAAAAAGTCTCACCGATAGACTGCCGTGCTGAACAAAATAAAATCAAATACCACGGCGTTCGCTGTACAAAATGGCACCTATTGTGCACATCTCTGCTTGAAATTGAGTCCTTTATGCACCGCATATATTCCCAGTTTCCACCACCCACGACACAATGAAGAAGAAGGCCCAGCGACCGTGGTGTCTCTCACGACGGCAGCACAATGTATTTTTTATGATGTCTCCTTTTGTGTGCGGCTCAAAGGATTCGATGAGAACGAAATTTATAATGGCTTCTGCCGTGGGACAAAGTTCATAATATTCCCAGCTCCTTGCTCGTGCTCACAAGAGTCGCGCCGCCATTTATGTGTGTGTGTGCCAGTAGTGCATGTATGCCAGGGGAATGAGAAGTATTTACAAAACCAGGGGGATAACCAAGCCATCCTGGCAGATTCCTTTCAAATTGAATTCTTCGCCTGTGGGTGTTCTGCTCAGGTTCAGGTTCACTCTATTATGAGTTTTTATGAGCTCTCAACTTGGCTACGTTCTGTTGCCCTCAATGATATGCACTGTTCAGTGTTCATAGGGGAGAAGGGTTGTTTCGTTAGTATGCCAAATTGATTGGGGGGAAATTAATTTCACATTACGCCAACTTGACAGAGTCAATGAATAATAGAATTAGGGCTTTCCGAATTTAGTTCAAAGACAGTAGGGTATGGTGGTGAAATACGGTTGAGTGACACGAGTGCTTGCTTTGGCTGCGACATTTTGTAAAATACCCATTAGGCCATAAGCCACCCAACAAAAGAAAAAATGCTGAAGTCTTTGTTAGCAGTTTTGGAGTTAGGCCCAATACCCAAGACCTGTGGCAACTACAAGACACTCCTCTGCGTGCAACACATACAAATTATGTAAATTGAAATTAAATACACAGCAGCAGCTTAATGGCCGTCATGGTTTCGATAGAGTCCTGTAGTGATCAAATAATGTCTCGTAAGATTGCTGGGGATCCAGAAAACGAAGGAAGTCTGACCCTGTTTGTAGACCTTCTTTACAGACACCATTTGGGTAACGGGAAGTTCTCTGCTTACTAAGGATGTAACATGCTGCGACCAAAGTTTGATTTGACATAAAATTAGTGAATTGCTTTCAGAGGACCTTTTTTTACGTACTCTCTTGACAAGTGGCAAACAGTCGCAGCTAGCGCTCTCACCTAGTTTCTGCCACTCCACATCCATCGTCATTTCAACAGCCCAGAGTAGCGGAGAGTCCTCATTATCACAAGTATACTTCGACCTTACATTGGCTGCATCCGGCAAAGCTGCATAACAGCTTTTAATTAATCTAAACGTCACTTCTCTCATTTACAGAGGAAACCCTAACAACAGCCGACTGAAAAGTTTAAAATTACCCAATCGTACCCAGATGCAACTCCAGTCAGGCGCCATTTTTTTTCACTCAAGTTGGAAAGGATTTTTCTACCGTCATCGTCGCCGCTCCTTCAGCGTTTAATGTCTTCAACTTCATCCAAATATACATCTCAGGAAACCGAGAAGGAAACAAAAAAAATCCCATTCAAAGGAGCATACATTATTTAAAAAACAAAACCCTCGCCTCCTTATGATATAGTGACACACAATATAACACAGAACAGATTGCCCCGCCCCCCCCCCCCCCCCCCCCTCAGCTTGTGAGTTGTAATTAAAACTGCAACAATGAGCGGCAGAGTTGTTAAAGCCAGTGAGAAATGCTGTAACCCAACTCGCTCGAGGAGTAACAGTGCAGAGTTCCATTGTCCTTCTTGATGCAACAATCCAACTGCATGTTGGTAGTTGGTGGCCACCAGCTTCATTTGTGGTGGTGGGGTCTGGGGGTTGTTGGATACATGACTCTGGATAACAGCAGCAGAGCCTCTGGGCGTATACCTAACATTGCTATTACATTCTCATTTATGCGAACCTTAAGTATCGTGTGATGACACTTTAACTGAAGGCTGTACCCACTTAGGGCAAGAAGACGACATGATGTTTGTCGTGTTTTTGGTTTTCGAATTTGTGTTTCACTGTGCTCGAAGGAACCTGACAAACTGCTGCAGTGTTTATGAACTGATCCTTAAAGTGATAGTTGTCGTGTTCAGTTTCAAAGCGAAATGAGTGACGGCGCAGATTTAGATCCAACACTTGCATTGATGCGGGTTTTGCTATCTTGGCCATTACTACTGAAAATTTCCCATTAAAATATCATTACCACCACACAGCTGTAAGAAGATTGCAACGAGTTGTGTGGTGGAAACTAAGCTCTAAGTAACAAGGACTTAAAGTGAGTATTCTTCCTCGACTGCTTTTGCTTTTAGTGCATGAACTTTGGGGAAGTTTGCTCCCTGTTTCTGTTGTGCTAAACTTTTGCCTCAACACTGTCAGAGAAGTGTAACACATTTCCACTTTGGCGTGCCCCCCCACTCAGCGATGTATGTGTGTATTGTTTTAAAACAAACTTAAGTAAAAGCATCTTCCTTCCCGATGAGCGGAACGTATATTCTCAAACCGCTGTTTCGTTAACGAATATGAGACTTAATGGTTTCCATGAGAATAGTTGCAGTGGAACCACATTGTCGTGGTCGGAATAAGCTCCTCAAGATGGCGAAAAGAAAACTTCTATCGGCTCTGAAATTTAACATCCGTTCATATAGATACTGCAAGTAGAAGACGTGGGTTGCTATTTTTTAACGAATTTTAATTTGACTTCTCTATCCCCGCTAACCCATCAAACTGACTTTCGATCATGCTGCGCCGTTTCCTATCATGTCCGAAAACCAATAAAAGAACAACCGCATCGTCCTTTATTTTGTTGACATCAACAGCACACAGGAAAAAACCTAAATCACTATACAAGACTGTGTCAGTTTCAGTTTCATGGAGACCACAATGATAGTCTGCTCACGACTGAGATCAAATGAAACCAAATGGCCGGATATGGACCAAAACAATCTTTTATCCGTTTTTTTTTTGTTATTTTGCACGTGCTGGTGAACCGACGAAGAAGGCAAACAAGAAAGGACTCGTACAAAGCGAATGCAATTATGTAAATGGAGAGAATTTGGCGCCAGTTGTTGCATGGTTTATGTGTCAGTCATCGAAGGACGACTCAGTCTCGGTTTCGTGTATAGTGTACACTGAAATCAATTTGAATGGAATATTGATTTGGTGTAAAGTGGTCGATGCAGAGTGATAAATTCTGCAAGGATGCGAGTAGATTTTTTTTGTCTATTCTTACGACTGATGTCGCGCTGAATATTTATGATGGAATTCGGAATTCAATTTCGATTTATGGAGGGTTTTACTTGATTAAGTGAATTTGTGACGGTGTCTGTTTTAAGGAAATGCATATGTAAATGAAGAGTTTGATTAATTATTCATAAAGGGATGGACAGGTTGGGTACAAGTTGTGCTGGATACTGTGTAAAAGTACAAAAGCGTTTGTCTCATTGGTTAGGCATTCACTGTGAGCGAGGCGTACCACCAACAAGTTTTAGGGTCTACCTTAAATTTTACGAACTCAGTGGTTTTATTTTCAGCACCGAATTGTGTGTGTGTGACCCGCTTTCGAAGTGTACAGGAACTTTGTTGCTCTTGTCCATTAGATATATAAAAGGGACCTGACTTACCTTTTTTACTACGTCCCGCCCTCATTCCGCAAAGACCCTTTTTCGCACAATACAAGTTTTACAATTTCCGCGCCTACGGGTGTCGAGAAATTGCCTTCGCAATATTTTTTTGTATAGAATGTGCCGCTCCTGTTTGTAAATTTAAGTTCAATCTACTATAAAAACACATGCAAATTTGTGTCTGAATTTCGAGCCTACCGAGGGACAACTTTTCAAGTTTTGCTTACCCATTGATACAAACAAATAAGCGACCCATAAAACAAGTCGAAAGGCGTTTTAAAACTCGTTAGAACATGATTCAGAAACGAGTTGCAAAATGCGTTAAAAGGCATTTAAGACCTGTTATAAAAAAGTCCCCAAATCGCGTTGAAAACGCGCAAACAAATACCGACTAAAGTAATCACAAATCGCATTATAAAAATTGTTCAAAAATGCTTGCATGTTATTGCCAAAAACTTGTTGAAAAACTATTAGAAAGGCGTGCAAAAATGGCCCGTCGTAAAGAGCGTTGAAAAAAAAGGCACAAAAAACTAATCGGAAAACGCAAATACGCCTTACAAAAGTCTGTAAGACTAGGATCTAAAACAGCATTACGAAGATTCAAAATCGGGCCAGAAAGCGACAAAAAGCGAATCGGAAAACTTGTTTAAAAATCCGCCGAAAAAAGGTCCAAAACGCGTTCGAGAACATCTGAAAACGTGAGGAAAATGTTTACAAAAGCAGTGCAAAAGCGTTTTAAACGTTTTGAAAAGGCGCTGTAAAAGGCTTTGTTCAAATCAGTCAAAAACGCATCGTAAAAAGGCCAAAAACGCTTTAAAAATGTGTCTAAGACTAGCATCTAAAACAGCATTAAAAAGCGTCAAAAACGGATTAAAAACCTTCCGAAAAGACGTCCTATAGGGGCCCAACAACATTACATATTACGCGCAAAATATGCATTGAAAAACGTGTCAGAAAGCATGCAAAAAAAGTTTAGAACTGATCAAAAATGCGCCTTGAAAAGCTTCCAAAAATGCTTCAAGTACTGCGCTAAGAACGCTTTAAAAAGCATCGAAACCACATCTAAGATCTCATTAAAAAGCGTCAAAAAGCATCCAAAAAGAAAACGTCGGACAGGAGATTAAAAAGCGTTTTGAACCCCTAAAATAACTCACATGAAACGCATCAAAAAAGCGTATTAACCCCTTCAAATAACTCGCCGGACACGTGTTAAAAATCGTCTTAAATCGCATTAAAAAATAAAAAAAAAATGGGTCAATAAATGCGTCAGAAAACGAACCAAAACCGTGTCAAGAAATGAGTAAAAAACGAGGCTAAGACGTTTCCGAAATCGTGTCGACAAATTCGCCAGAACGGCGTCGGAAAAACAACAGAAAAAAAAAACGTTTTCATTAACTGGAAATAAGTACATAGGGAGCTTTTTAAATCGTTTTGTCCAATCTCGTCGGTCGAATGCTATGAGTTGTATATGTGTTGCATAGTTTTTGTTTTGTATTCGTAGTTCGTATTTTTTTAAAGCTAGGTTATGATGTGAATATTCTTCAATTAGTCGAAATCATTTCCTTTCCCATTGAATGCCATTTTTTCGTCTTGCGGTTTGATCAAAAGTCAAAAGTCATCAATCAGTCATATTAATCCCCTAAAAACTATGCAACCCCACATAAAAATCTCGTACAAACCGTATTTCTATTCACTATAAATTTCGCTTTATTCCAGCGCCCCAGCGCTTGAGTTGCGACCGCCGAAAGCTATTCTATTTATGTTACAACCATAGACGGGGAATTTGTTTTCCTTTCTGCGAAAGGGTTTCAGTGGAAATGGCGCATAACAACTTTTATTTGTTGCGATACGCTCAATGAAACCAACAACAAGAGCCTCGCAATAAAACAAAGCGGAAGTAGGTACTAAGCGCATTCCTGCTGACTACTCCGCAACTCGGGCAGGGCATCTGTTTTATGTTCGGCACTTTGACTCTGTGCGGAGGAGGTGCTGTTTCTGTTCGAAATGGCGAAACACTCCCGAACCACAGCCTCCATCGGTTCTCGGCAAATTAATAGAAATTCTGGGCTATGATAAAGTATTCGATTAAATTGATTGGAACTTCCCGGACCGACTACCTTGCGGTCATGGAAACCTCTAATTACCCAGGTATTTCCATTGAGTGGAGCAATTGCTTTTCGAGGCGAGCTCAAAGTGTCTTTTGTAAAATCGCCTCCACTCCCATCAACTCAGTTTAATATTCGCCGGCTGTCTTCGAGGATTATGAACATCATCAGTTATCTCAGCAATTTGCCATAGAACCTCGAGAAATGCGTTCAGCACGACCAGGCAACAGAGCTTCCTGCACGTGACTTCCGCTCCTCAATCGAAAGGAAGTGTAACTGAATCTGCTTGTATTCAATCATATTGCACACTCTCCCAACACCCAAGCAAGGATATGCCAGTTTACTCGAACGGATATTATACTTGGTGCCAGGAAGTCACGTCCATTTCTTGAGGGTGGCTGATGGATCCCATGCATACGCTGGCAGCCAGATGCATCTGTAAGTGGTTGCAATCAAATTCGTTTGTTGGAGGGCAATTCGTTGGGGAAGTTTAGTGCGGACGACAGAAATATCCATACAAACAGCGAAGTGCAGTCGATAAACATCACAGAGTATATCTGTCCCATTCACTTTAGCCGTTCGGATAGAGCACACCGTTTTAGGCTGGTGGTTTCACAATTAAAAATCCACTAAAAGAATGGCTGTGAGAAGTTCATTCATTTGTTTGCTATAAGGCGTATCCTTGGATTCTAAAATTGTCTTCTTTATTGACATCAACAGAAGATGCCAGGCGATGCTACAATTAGGAACTGCTTCCCCAAAATAAACCATTTTCCATCACATTAAATTCTCCTAAGCTAAAAATCCTTCTCACTCTGTGTCCCTGAATACAATTGGTGGCAATATACTCGTATGCAAGAAAAACCGGAAACTCCGAGTCCAAGTGGAGTAAATTTTTAAGTGCAAGTCGTTAAGTGTGATAATCCCTTTAATTTACTCCCCCTATTGCTTGGCTCATGTTGAATGGTTTGTCTGTCAGGAATCGAGGATTAGTGTCCTTAGCGTCATTTGAGCTTTCAACACGTTCATCTATATACCCTATCTCTGTGTACACTTGGTTGAATCTTTTCATGGAATTCCTCTTTTTGTTTCTTTTTTCTGCCGCCCGACATTCAGACTTGAAAGGAATTTACACACTTACATGTGTGAGAGCGATATGACAGAGAGTCGCTTGCTATTCACTGCGAAAGTAACTCAAGTGTCCTCGGGAAAGTAAATTGCAATAATGTCGTCGCTGGTTGTGTTTATTTTGTTTGGCACCGTGTATTGACTGAAGAATCTAATTATGCTCAGTTAAATTCCCTGCACAGAATAAATATTAGCTCTCGAGTGAGATTTGGGGTGAAGATATGTCTGGTGAAGGAGAAAATTGGGTCACCCAGGTGGGGATCGGTTGATACATTTTCACGGAAGCAATCGAATATCGATGTCAATAAGAAGGTACTTGTCACGTGCACATCTGCGTCCGACTTTATCGTGGATCGATGGAAATAAGCAATAAAATCAATCGCCATTTACATGGCCTGGCTGGAGTGCATTTCAGTCTGAAAGTGTGCAATGGGGAATAGTATGGGGTTGAGAGTCACTTCCACTATCCCTTTCAGCTGGTTAACTCCACTTTAAGCCACCTGCATTGTTCTACTCTGGTTGGTATTCACTTGGCAGTGATAGAAAAGTCGTTATCCAAATGGCTTAGGATAAACGCCAATGAAGAGTCGTGAATGGAATTGAGCAGGTGACTGGTTTTTTTTTTGCGTTTGGTCATTTCATATGAGGAGTGAGTGTTGGTTTTATGCAAGTTGTTGGTTTTGGAGGTTATATTGAAACTTTTCCGGCGTTTGGGAATATTTTTTTGAAGACAGAATTTCATAATTTTTGTGGCCACATTAGAGCACTCAGTGTTTGGCTATTTGAACTTGTCAACACATATTTTAAATAATCTGTCAGAGGGAACTTACATTCTTAGCAACATCTATATGACCCTTGGAAAGTATAAACGGGACATCCGGGGTTGCAGCGCAAAAGTTTCATAACCTTGCCACTTATACAGAAACACTTTGCAAAAAGTAGAAAAACCTAGTTCGGCGGTTTCTTAGGGATGTATAAAATGCATTACAATTTTTTCAAAGCTCCGTCCCAACCTTAAGCTAAGTATCCTGCTCGCGCTAAATTTTATCTCCCATACAAAAATGTCTACAAAGACAAAATTCAGCGAGGCAGTTTAGCAAAGCAGCTGTTCGCTCGCTAAATTCTTAACTTCATATAGATGGGCCGGTGACAAGTCTCCACTCACTTAGCTCGCGAAATAAATCGCCGCGTTCAAGTATCTAGTTAACTTAAGTCGACTAGATTGATCGGGATGAGATGCAACCTGAAGGCAAAAACTAGATTGGTCGGGAACGTCACTTTTCCTACGTCAGCCACATATGCGAACTGTCAACTTAGTACTCGGTCACGAATTTCATGACTAGATTCGTCGGCTACCCCTCCATAAACGGCAACTGAAACAGCTGCTCATATGACCGATTTCCCCCCATCAAAACCGAGATACATCTTGTGAGAGAGCTGTCAGACTCACTAATACTATGTTCCCACCAACGTAATTTAGCTGAAGTGATTTATAAATCACGAAAGGCGTCTCCACCGAACTTTAAGTGATTAAGTGTGACATTTTTGTCGACTTTGACATTAGGTGTCCAACACCAGATAGTTATTTTTTTTGTTCTTTCTGTTTTTTTGCCATACCTTCCAAGAATAAAACAATTTTTCATTGTACGAACTTAATAAAAATATCAAAAACTCATCGAAACACGAACAAAATTAGAAAATTGAATTTGAAATAATTTTTTTGACAGTTTTCTTTGTTTTTTGTGTGCTGAATAAAGTGCTGAAGTTAATAACAGGTATGTTCGATTTTATTTTGTGTGGATTTGCGATGACAGATACGTAATTAAAAGTTAAACACATATAAATCACGTAAATATAAATCACGAAAATGTATGATAAATCACGTGATTTATGAGATGATTTAGCTAAATCAAGTTGATTTAGCTAAAGCACGTTGGTGGGAACATGTTATAAACTAGATACTTGAACGTCCTCAATGTCCGGTACATTAAATCGAAGATAAATATTGACAGAAGAAAAAGGAGGAAAAAGTTTGTGTTGTGATTATTATAGATTGTTTGGAGGAAACCGCATAGAATGTTAGCGTGATATATAAAACAAAGCGCAAAACCAAAATACAAAAAAATTATTTAGCGACCATTTATCTTTGGTCGAGACTAAGAACCGTAAAATTTAGCGCGAGCAGGATACTAAGCTTTAATTCGACAAAAAAGTTACCTACCATTTTTTTACCTTAAGTGAAATTTGCTCTCATTTTTATATGAAAAAATTAAAAAAAATTTATGCGTTTTAAAACAGTCTTTATTAACAAGATAAATAATTAAAAAGATTAATAACTTAAATAAATCGAGTCAAATCGAGTGAATGCATTCAGATACACAAAAATTCCTACGTAGATGTTCGATGGGCTGTTTTCTTTCATATTTAATGTGAACATTTCATTCTGAGTAAACTTTGTAATTTATTTGTAATGGAAATGCGTTTAAATTTTATTTCTAAGCAATTTAAGTTTCATAGAGATTTTTGATTATTTCTTTAAGCTTACCCCTTTTTTGTTGAAAACGCGCTTTTCCCATCAATCTGGGACCACTGCCCACAACTGCAATCGTAGATCTACAATTCTGCATTAATTCTTAATTTGCTTGTATTTCTTATTTTGTTTACTTCTGTGTTCTGTATTCTGTGTAGAAAATGCGAAAACTTACAGTAATACAGTGACGTGTGTAGCACTTTCAAGGGTTAAAAAAAAAGTGCTTTCATGTTCATTGATTCAATCATTCAAATCTTATGTGAAAAAAGTGAAAAATTATATTTGTAACATTTTTTTTAGAAAGAATATTTTGTAAATTGAGAAAATTCTTAAAGTTCATAAATTATGTATTTTCCTAAAGAATGGCTGCTACATTGTTAAACTAATTGGATTCTTATTCCAACTTTCGACAAATACATATATTCCCATTTATTAGGGTTCAAACTTGGCACAGCTTACAAAATGTTAAATATAAATCGACGCGGACCTTACTAATAATTATTTTTACCCTTCACGCTTAATATTTTGTAATTCACAATATGCAATTTTGTTCACCCCTGTGAGCTCGAAAAATTTAGCCTGAACACTAAAAATGATTATTAATATAGCGAAACGATTTCTGTCAGTTTAAATAGAGAACTCTAAAAAAATAAATTCATTACTTTCAACGCCACAACAAAAATTTGTGTCAAAAGCTTCTGTTTTTTCTTTCTAACCGAAGAAGTCACTATAAAGCCGGACAGTGATTTCTGTTGCAAAAGTTATTTACAGCCTTCCACAATAGGAAATAATTTCGAGCCTTCGTGGTATCCACCTAAGGCAGTTCCCATCTCTTATTAGTGAACTTTTTTGTACTGATGAACCTTCCAATATAGGCTTAAAATTTAATTTGCGCTGTGAATTCTATCGCTCACCAGTTAAAGAGATCTGCGATGCCGAAAGGAGTTAACCTGAGCAAATACCTTGAGCTTAAAATTTATATCATTTTTTATTTTAATTTCATTTATTTCAATTAATTGGTTTGTACATAGTTTTTTGCTTCAGGAAAATTGAAGATTCCCAAATCTCATTACGAAATAGATCTTGACCTAAGAGGTAAGATATGGAATGAGAAGTTGAGTTTATGAAGGGAGGTTATAATGAATGTTCAGATTTGGTTTCACATGAAAAATTAAAACAGTATCAAACTATGATCGCAATGTCCCATCCTCTACAACGACCTTTTAAAAACAACATCAAGTGCAGAAGACTAAAGGGAATATTAGTCAGCCGCGACTTAGATGACAGATTAACCCTCCACTTGCGACAAACAGATCGTTCACGGCTTAATATCGACAGAGAAAAACGGTCCACAGAAAAAAAACAAAAACCAGTAAAAAATGTATGAAAAGATTATATGCTGAGTCAGGAATTACTTAGACGGTCGTGGTAACAAAAAGGCACATGGGTTCAAAGCTAAGCCGCCACTTCTACCTACCTACTTAGATGGTAAGTTAAAGGTTTTGTTACCAAAAGCGGAGTAAAAACCCGAAAACCATTGTAGAGAAGCAGCTATACCAAATGTATTTAAAAGACTACTTCTGTTAAGCCGCGACGGAATCCAATATCGCCCTGTCAGGCAGTCTTTTAGAGGGGGTTCAAAGACTTATACAATGCAAACCAGCCTCGGTATTCTTTATGGCAAAACATTAAATTTTTGTTCGTATGCATGAACGACTTACTGCTGCAAGTCACGAAAATATTTCAACGTTTTCGCCTTTCAAAATCCGACCTCAGGTCTAAAATTTTATTTTACTGCGCCACCTCTTGTGCTTGTCTGACAGAAATCTGAGAATTAAATTCTATTAACAAGGTTCTAGGTTAGGTAAGGTTAGGTTGGGAGAGCAGTTTTGCATCCGACCATGGACTGTAATTCTATTTAAAAACTCGACCGGGTAATTTACTACCTCATCTTGATTGCAAATAGCATTTATACACAGGTACGACGTATATCATCAGGAATTTTCCCTAATGTAATAATACCACGATCTGGTATCACTGATACCTATACCTATTTGGCATTCCTTTCCTATATATTTGACATTTCTTTTATGGCTTTTTTTGTTCTTAACACACCAAACAGCATACTGCCTCTGTCTGTCTCCCTCTCCGTCACTGGAGTAAAATAAGCTTAAAAGAGATGTCAAAGTATTGCGCGGTAAGTATGTTGCATGCAGGTGAAAATCGTAGAAATGTTTCAAATTTTGCCTTTTTATTTAAAAACCTTTTAAGTTATCGAGTTATTGGATATCCTAAGTTGTACCTGCTTATGTTCTCTATATGCTGCTGTTAACTATATTTAAATGCTCCCAGTATTTTCGAACGGAAAGCGTGACAAAGGAAAAAGGCAAAACGAAACGAAAAAATAATTACTCTTGTCCAATTTTTTCCGGAATTTATAGAGATATAGAGTTGAAGCAAAGTAGAGATTGTAGGCCTAGGTATCCTTTATAGGCCTGTGAAAAATGCACCAGAAAAAGGGGTAAGCTTTTTAATGCAGTGGGGAAAAATATTTAGGTCCGCCTATTAGATGAGCTTGGGTATTGTAAAGATGTCACTGGTAGAGACGAAGTTAAGGGTTGAATAATATTTCCTTCTGACTTTAAAAAACAAAACACAAAAATCATTTTCAAAAGTACTAGGAGGCTCTTATTATTTATCAAAGAGCATGCAGTCTTTCTTCGCCGCATATGCTCTTGCTGTTTGCTTGCCCATGAATATTACACATCTATGAGCAAGAATGTGCAACCATGTGCTATACCTACGTTAGGTTCTCCATTCTAAACGTGGTGGTGATTTTTTAACGCCACATGGCGTTGAGAATAACGACGTGATTGGAATGGCTACCATGAGGTTTTAATGATTATTTTATGGGTTGAGAAACAGGATTAGCGGTCAATTTAAAGTGCTTTAGTGCGCTATGATCGCTTGAATCGATATATTTTCGTTGGTGCCTTTTATTTGAGCAAGAGCTTCTTTGTTATACTTTCAGCGCCAAGTGCGGTAAGGTGGTTCTGCAATGACATTCCTTTGGGAAATAATAAAACTGAATTACGTAGTTGTGCCCAAACTCCAAACACTCAATCTATGAGTGGGAGTCTCGAATTGAGAAAGTGGGCAGCTTGTACTGGTACATGACATACCTAATGAAGACATTCACAAACACTTCCCTAAGAAAACTACATTCAAAGTTCTTCGAATTCTTGTTGAAAGGGCAGCAGCGTGTGATTTATTATCTATTATTTATTGTATCTTCCAAATTAACATACGCATCACAACCTAACTTCTGGATGAAATCACCTCCGAAGATGCCGACTCAATCGACTCACTTCCAACGAAAGTACCATCGAAAGCACTCGTTTAGGACTGCTCCATTGGCTGCGGACATTTTTACAGTCTACCTCCGCACTAATCTCTGGCACCAGGCATATTCACCTACTGTGTATCGTATCTAATACCAAATGAATGTGTTAGATCTTATGAAGTGTGCAACTCAGCATATTACGGCTTAGAAACGTGCTCCAATCGAGCCTACCCTATCTCACCATCAGAGTGAATTGGTGTGTGTAATTATTGGCTTACATTGCCAAAGCTGGCATTTTTCTTTTTCTACCCCGAGAAACCACCGAAAACCCAATTGCCTTAGCGCAGATAAATTCTAAGATATTCTCCGATTCATTTTGTATCTCGATCCAACGCGCGTGCTGTTCCCAAGTAAACGCTGCTAAAGCTGTAATTTTATTTCGGAAATAGAATGACAAACTGAACCGCCTTGGGGAAGTGTGTGCGCAAACAAAAATCAATAATCGATTAAAAATCTGTCCTGCAGGGGGTTCATCTGGAGTACGTGACGCACCGAGGCAGCGCACACTCTTCTGATAAGTCAAGTGGACGGACATCGAAGGAAAGATAAACAGACGAAGCTACGCGACGCCTTCGTGTGGAAAATACACTTTCCTAGCAAATGTTTGAACTCGATTTATCGCATCGATTTGCATAATCGCTGCAATTGATTTAACCTCTCTTTGGCGTACACTGTAGCGAAAAAACCGATACACTGATTATATGCTTATCGGCTAGGATTCGAATTAATTTATGGGTCTTTTCAACACTTTTTTGCTGATTAAATGAATTCGGTCGCTTTAAGAGATGTTTAGAGGTGGGAAAGAAATGCAGTTTATAAATAAACGTTTCATGTTACAGCCCTGTCTATTTCATATGCTTGCGCGGGAATTTAGTTCTGTTAATTACTTTAAGGTGTATCTAATGAATTTTGCTGCAATGTTGAAACGGAAATGTTCGAGTTCGAGGAGATGTCGAAGTAATTGCTATTCTCCTTGAAGAAGGTACCCCAAATTGAAGTGACTTGATGAGAGCATTTTAAGAGCACTTTAGAGGGTCCTATTTGACAGAAGTGGAATCCACTGCATCTAAAATAAGTGCAAATAAGTCCTCGGGAGTGGCACTTATTAAAGCGACTTCAATCAAGTGAAGCAAGAAATTTCTTAATGCTGAACAGATATTGTTTGAAGACTTAGGTTTTATTTTTAAGATAAAAGTCAACTAATAATATTGTAAAAATTAAAGGACTGCTTGAAATAATTATGTCCAATTTTTAGTCAGTTGAAGTGGAGTTTTTTAGTACCTATTTCATTATAACGAGCTTGCGATATAACAAATTTGCGATTTGAAGACCGCTTTTCAGATTTACATAAGTACCTTCATATAGTGTGCACGCTTTGCTATTCGATATAATAAACGTTGACATGAATTGGATAAATAACTTTGAAAGTATTCATCTATTCAATTTAACATTAAATAAAAACTTCTAAAAAACACACATTTTCTAATGGTTTATTTTTTAAAAGACACACTGAAAATAAAATAGCAGGTCATATTGACAAAGTTTGATTGTAAAATTTCAACAAAAATTGTTTTGTTCAATTGAAAAAAAAATTGTTGTAATGACAAATGAAATTTATCAATACAACTTAAGTTTCATCAATTTGAACGATATTTTGTCAAACGAATAAAACATTTAATACAAAACCTCTTTCGCAGATTAACAAGACGCAATTTTCAGTTCAATACATCGATATTGAATCAATTGAACAATTTTATTATTGAACTTCGTGCCGCCTAAAATTAATTAAATTATTAACATTTTTTGATAAAATTGAACGTGTGAAACTCCTTTGGAATTCAATTGAGTTCAATGCATTGAAAGGACTTCATAGGTTTAAGGGTCGACTGCTTGATCGATTTTGTCCACGTTACTGATTGAATTGAGTTACCGGTCAGATTTTCTCAATTAACCAAATCAACCAAAGTAGAATGTGGGCAATCGGCTATCATCGCTTCTGCCATTCGACCGAGTACATCCAGAAACGCGATTGTCCAAAAAAATTGTGCTCAACGATGAAGCCCATGATCCATTTGAGCTTTTGTTTGAAAAATCGTGCGGTATGTCATGGCGGTCGTCCGAGCTTTTCCCGGGAAGTAAGAATCACCGTTCAGATAATTTTGTTCCCACTTCACATTCTTTGCCCAAAGTATATCTATGTGATATACCTATTGATTTTGTTGATACGGCTAAGAACATGGGTATAACCTTCAACAAAACTCTTACTTGGAATAACCACATTAGGTTGACGCTAGGAAAAGTATATGGGAGCCTCCGAATGTTATGGACAACTTAAAAAATTGCACCCATTCAGACGCGGATAATACTAGCCAAGACATTAGTCATCCCAATTCTATTGTTTGGTTGTGAAATATATGGAAATTGTGACTTTGAACATAAAAGAAGAATTAATGTTGCATATAACAGCATTGCACGATACATTTACGGGCTAAGGAGGTATGACCATGTTTCTAGTTTCTCGAAATGGCATTTCGCTGGAAAATCTGTTCAAATTTAGGACAATAGATCTACTGCACAATGTTTTACATACCTGTTAACCACTCTATCTTTACAATATGATACCCACTCAGGGATCTAGAACGTCTGGTCTTGCGCCAGTACGTTTCTCTTATTTAATCTCTGAGCGTGAATTTTTGGTAAACGCAATTAGGCTGTGGAATTCCCTACCACGAACCATGCGAGTAACAAGTTGCACATCTCAGTTCAAGAGTAGACTTAGGCGGCATCTGGAGGCACTTTGAGGTAGTGATGATGAAGATTAATTTCAATAAATTACTTTTCATTATTTCATTGTACTTTTATTTTTTTTTATTTTCTATCTTTCTATTTTAAATTAGTCTTAGGAACATATTATAATGGTAAATTCTATCTACTGAACTTAGTTTCTTTGTTCTCTTGTTTTTTCCAAACAGTAACATATAACATATGCATTATTGAAGCTTGCACAACTTTAAAAGATACTGTATCTTCCTGAGTTAAGATTATTGCAAATAAATTAAAATAAAATAAATTAAATAAAGGTGCTATAAAACATTAAATATCAGAAGTTGCGACTTGTGAACACAGTGGCTCAGTGATTAGTATGCTGGACTACTTGGAATAATGAACACAATGTACCTCCCCTTCATTCTACCAAGCGATATGTACCGCACGGCCTACGCACTCATAGGCCACATGCCACATAACACATTCTATAATGCTTGCGATTTGCGCCCACCACCCCAAAGCAAAGAGGCAGCGCCACCTATCGGGTCGAAAATTATCCTAGTTTCCCAACTGAAACCAAACATACTCATCCACAAAATTGAAATCAGTTGATTGGTTTCGGAGACAGACAGAAGCGCCATCTATCGTGCCCAAAACTATCGTATCCTTTAAGCTGCAACCAACCATACACATCCACTAAATTTCATGAATGTTCCAAATGCCTATAACTCGTATAACCAATAAACATACAAAAACCGTATATCCATACAAACCTTGGTGTTAACGTCACCTTTCATTTGAAATTTCCAGAAACAAAATCGGTTAACGCATTAAGATTAAGAGACCATCAATTCAAACACAATGCGACTCATTTTGATATATATTTATAGAAGGAGATAGATGAAAAAAAAATGTGTCACTTGTTGAGAATTTTCCGAGTTTAAACCGTTCCTGATTCAAGAAAAACAAAAAATCATTCAAATCCGTTGAGCCGTTCTTGAGTTTTTACCCGAATAACGCACAGCAATTGATTTTGATATTTATAATGTGTGGAAGAAAACCGAAATATACAGAAATTCATGTGTTCTTTCACGCATTCACAACACACACATACGTTTTCCAATATAAACAAAACAAAACCCATATATAGACCAATACCAAAAATATGTGAAAGTTTGATAAAAATCGGTATATGCGTTAAGGCGTGAATCGACAACAAACGAACACAATTTCAATGCTCAATTTATATATATATACTAGCTGTACCCGCCCGGCTTCGCACGTGCAAAATATGGTTTCAGAGCAATTGATGGAAAAAAATTTCAGAAAGAGCCTTCTGCAAAAGTGAGGGACTTGAACCTGTACTAAAAAACCTCCTGTAGACTGGGCCCACTCTGCCTTTATCTTCATGGCATTGCCCATGCTCGTTGGACTAATCGGCAATAATTTAATATTCTTTGGCCAATGAAAATAATTTTATAATATTTAGCTCACTTTTAGTTTTATTAATGTAACTCGTCTTTGTATACTATATTAGCGGTTTCTATCGACTAAGATAGTGATATTTGCTGCATTACTTACTTACATATAAGATATAACTGCCCGTGGCTGAAGCAATTCTTGATTAATTCAACTCCCGCCTTTCTTAAAGTTTGACCCTCTAACGTATTGATCGTCATGGCAGAACAAAAATTAATAGGAAATTGAATCCGTTTAAACTGAAATGGATAATTGCTGGGAATTAGGTATTTGTTTTCTTGGTATAAATACCGTATCTCCTTTATTAAACCCAGTTAAAATTAACGCCTCAATAACGTTTTCCTGCAACGAAATCACTCTCAATCTGGTTCCATTACAAAGCTTAGGGAATTCAAATTGCGAAGCAGCATAATGGGAACTCCAACTTTTAATTCCAGGCCATGGACTGTAAAAACTCGACCGGGTAATTTACTGCCTCATCTTGATTGCAAATAGCATTTATAAAGAGGTACGAATCAGGAATTTTCCCTAATGTAATAATACCACGATCTGGTATCACTGATACCTATACCTATTTGACATTACTTTCCTACATATTTGACATTTCTTTTATGGGTTCTTTTTGTCTGAACACACCAAACAACATACTGCCTCTGTCTGTCTCCCTCTTCGTCACTGGAGTAAAATAAGGTTAAAAGAGATGTCAAAATATTGCGCGGTTAGTATGTTGCATGCAGGTGAAAATCGTAGAAATGTTTAAAATTTTGCCTTTTTATTTAAAAACAAGTTATCGAGTTATTGGATATCCTAAGTTGTACCTGTTGATGTCCTCTATACGCTGCTGTTAACTGTATTTAAATGCTCCCAGTATTTTCGAACGGAAGGCGTGACAAAGGAAAAAGGCAAAACGAAACGAAAAAATAATTACTCTTGTCCAATTTTTTCCGGAATTTATAGAGATATAGAGTTGAAACAAAGTAGAGATTGTATGCCTAGGTATCCTTTATAGGCCTGTGAAAAATGCACCAGAATATACTGAGCAGTTTCTAAGATTTTTGCATTTAAATACATGCAGTCAAATTCAATCTTAGTCGAACAGAACTACACCAATTTTATTTATATGATGATAGATTAACAAAGTTTTTGTTATATCCTTTAAAACAGAACCAAAAATCACTTTTGTGAAATTGACAAAACTCATGCAAAAAAAAAAGATTTGATAATCTCATCATTTTATGCAGCTCGAAAATTCATATATTTCAGCAGTGCTTTAAGTGAACACCCCTCGGAAATACCTTTACGTAAATCGACTGTCAAGTCGGTTGTTAAGCTCTGCTATCCAAATTATCGAAATTCCGAAAGTAAGCGAAAAGAAAAAACTTATTAAATTCTTGGAGAAATCGGCAGTAAAATAAATAAGTCGCTTATTTATATTGGAAGTATAAAAAAAACTCTAGAAACAAACAAACAACAGACAACTGTCTGTCAAAGTTTGACATTTCTGATTTGCGCAACTGACCGCGGTTGATTTCCGAATCTAAATCGTCGCGGAAAATTATGAGATCTGCGTAAACTATTCTCCAACCAAAATCTGACAGTTCGTTTACGATGGTAAATTTCTGCACTTTACGCAGTTTATGATGATTCTACGCGTTTCAGTGAATACCCTTAATAACACAAATTTTGAATTGAAAAATAAATCAATTTAAACAGGGTGATCATTTCAATCCAATACTTTTGATGGCATCATTCATTATTAGACAAGCGAAGTAAAATAGTTTGTTAATGTGCATAAAAATTCCATAAAAAAGTGAGTTAAACATTTTAAAAGTAAGTAAATCCGTATGAGGACAAGAAAAATGGAAAACATATAAACGAGCCCTTAGATATAAAATGCTAAGAATTGCAATTTGGTAATGTAGGATTGTTTAGTATACATTTTATTATTTTAAATTAAATAGAACAATTTTGAATTCAACGCTATGTTCCCGGATTTTTTAACCAAAACTTAAAGACGCGCAACTTTAAATAGTGAAGGAGATGGCTACATCTACATCGTTGTCGGTGTTTAAGGTAAATCGGATCTTTTTATTTTCAATTTAGATAAAAGGCATCATTAATCCTTTTTTTAATTTTAAATATGCATATTTTCGATATTTTCTAGGTTGTCCAGTAAAAATAATGTAATACATTTTTCAATAAATCTAATTGCTAAACTTTTTTCTTTTGCATACCATTTATTAATACCTACTGCTATCCGCATAACAATTTATTTATTGAGTCAAGAAATTAAAATTATGGAACTGAGATAATAGTTCTATATATCCAACTACATTTTTCTAGGTTCAACAAAAGACAACTGTAGTACTGACAGATTATTTCTGTAATATCAACAATATTTGCTGTTGTTTTAACAAAATAGCAAACAATTATGATGGTGCATTACCAACTTTTTTTTTGTTAATTTAACAAAAAAGTTAAATGTGAATTTGATAAATTTCTTCGCAAAATCAAGAGCATTTTGGTAAATTTAACAAAAACATTTCATACGCACAACTAGATAGTTTTTGTTACCATAACAATTTTTCTGTTTTCACAACAACAGTTTTAAGACAAGATAAAGCTCATTACAATTTTGTCAACTTAATAGAAATATTTTTTATATTGAAAACACAATTTTTGAAACAAGCCTCATTTTATCAAATATACCAAGGTTTTATTTTCACTGATTTATTTAAAAATTTTCGATATAACGAAGGTGCTCGATATAGTAAATAACATCGTCCAATGCAGGTAGGTATGTCCAAACTAAATTAAATTCCTTAAAAATCTGACAACATAGGATCAGAATTTCTATCTTTTGGCTGCACTACTGATTCTTTTTGTCGTCTTACTGCACGCTTCAAAAATAACTCTTATTGCCCAAACCCACTCAAGTGTATCAAGGCCCAAACCTACTTATAGCGACTTTCAAGTTATTTTCCTCAAGGAACAGGCTGATTTAAAACTTCGTCTCATTCCACCATTAATTCCAATTATTCCATACAAAGACCTGCTATAAAGTTGCATTCATTTTTAAAATGGAAACCCCTTACTTAACTAAAAGTTTAATCTCCACTAAATATATTCCTAAAAGAAAAAAAAAGAAAAATCCTAATCCAAATTAAAGAGTACCCACACAGCAAGGAAACTGGAAGGCAAGGTCAAGCGAAATCGCTTGATTCCGAATAAAATAAAATGTCTCACCAATTACGAAGGATCATGCGCAATACTTTGCATTCCACTGAGAAACAGCTGAGTAGGGTTGTGAGTATATACACATTCCAGTCGAAGTTCAACGCGCCTTCTTATCCTGACTGTTATACTTGCATAGAGTCGATTTGAATGAATGCTTTGAGTGCTAGATGTTGGGATAAAAGTGATGGATGGGACATAATTCGAAATGAAATAACGATAACAAAATAAGTGCATCTAGGCGGTTTGCGCTAAAAAAAATAAGAAGGGTGTTTGTTCAGTCAGACTGCAAATGCAGTCTTCAGGACGGTGAGGAATTTCAAAGTATTTTTTTTTTTCGGTCCCCAACAGTAAATCTTTACAAAGGATTTTCCGATACAAATTGGCTGAAACTTAATTTTGCCTTCTACATTTTGTTGACTGCGGGCAATAATCGAACCAGCGAACCGTATGTGTATTCACTGAGACTTACTTGAGTTAATTACTCCGTCAAACGTGCTGGAACTTTTCTACGAATTTCAAGCCGTCTCTGAACTCCTATAACTGACCGTGAAAATGTTCAGGAAATTATACTTCTGATGCATATTTAACTCGGTGTAGCAAAAGCGTATTGCCACATAAAAGCTTAATCACTTTGAAATGGCCCATCAAGTTGAAGGATGCTCAACTGGACCCTCGGCCTACCGCCATCGGTTCGAAGTCATCCGGGGCGATTCCCGCTCCGGATAGAGGAGATATGTCGCACTTGATGAACTCATCTCCCTCTTGTCGTACCTAGGTTCATTTATTTCATAGAACGTCTCGATATTTGAGCTGAAAAAAATGGGTTTATTATGACCAAACTATAGAACCATGGATCCAGCTCCCTCAAAATTGTCTCAGCATAATCAATCACACAGAAAACTCAACAGTGTCCCTTACTTCGCTTAGAGTAAAACCTCGAAATACCTAAACTTCTCCACCTATTTAAATGGGGCATCAATTGAACAGGCGGTCTGGAGACGACCATCACTCCAGATTTGTACACGTTATCTTCAGATGGAAGTAAAAATCCTTCGCTTATTTAACAAAATCTTTGACCGAAGTATGACCAAATCATCAGTGAAGACCAATTGACTCACCAAAAAAAGATTGAACTAGCCTCAGAGACGTAAAAGATCGAACTTTGTGGCCCATTGCTAAAGGGATCCCTTCCATTTCTCGTTGGACCGTTATTAGCTAAAAGCAGAACCTTTTCAGTGATCCACATTTCGCAGATGTATTTCTAAAATACTCAGAAAATAACGTGTCCCAGAAAAGGCGGAAAACTGTTTTGATTTCGTGTGAGGGGCGTAGAATGACGTAAGTGCCATTTGCAGGTTTAATAATGAATCTAAGTTAACACACTTTTGGAAAACATGTTGGGTGGAAGTTTAGGGAGCTTTTGTTGTTTATTGTACTTTTCGAAATGTGTCACTTTCGAAATACGTGTCCGATTTGTTGCTCACGTCGACACACTGGGTCGGGTCAGCCTTACCATAAGTGGCACGTGGTTCGGGAATGTAAACATAGAGAGTGAGCTGTCAGTGGTCTTGTCAAAGAAATGTAATGACGACTCCAACTGACTCGCATAACTATTTGGTCCACTTGTGCAGGGAGGTCCTAATTTTGTATAAGGAAGCGCTCCCCTTCGTGGGTGATAACAACGCCTGTTTCATTAGGGGATACCCAAAAGTAATAAAGTCCCCCACTTTAAGGCAAAGGAAAAATGAGGCCACCACATCAGAGCTTACCTCTTCGCATAGTCGCATGCTACTGCCATAAAATTAACTTACTAGGTAAATGCGTACAAAACCATTTGAGTGTGAATATAGAAACCAAACCCCTCAACCAGTGGTACTCTGTTGTCCAACACAATACGAAACATTTACTCTTTGTGTATACACAGATCTATGGTGGGACAGCTTCCCCCCACTTGGCAAATCCCTCGACATTTATATGTCTTAGATGGTGTGACACTGTAAGCACCCATCAAGAGTGCTCCGCTTGAGGTTGCCTCCATTTGCGGACAACTTGCCAAGTTAACAGCAGCAGCGAATGCATATCTACCGTTTGTGCATACATTTCCCCCCATCATATTGCTGAAAGTTACTAAACAAGATGTCTTCTCTTGTTCCGTGCATGCTCGCCATAACTGTGCGCCAGGCTCAGCTACATACGGTTTCCTTTGTTCTCCCTCAAAGTTGTCACAAACACACATGGAGCGCTGCTTCTCGCAGTCATGCACAAACATGCCACTTAAACTGAAGCAGCTTGAATACTCATATAAATGTATCAAGGCATCCCAGTCAAAGAAGACTGTCATAGCATGATGCCACAACGATAAAACGAACATTGTTTTCCGTATTTCCGTATTTATCCGGCTGTCCCCTCGTCCTCGGTCTGGCTCTGGCCGTCAACGCGCCCGGCTCACATGATACGCTCGAGGATTTGTGCGGTGATGGCGTTGTTCCGAGAAATTTCATTTCAATTTGTCGAGCAGAATGAATGGCGCGCGGCGAAAGGTATCTTCGTGAAATTGGAATTTGTCCACTATCCCATGGTTGGCTGTGTGTGTATAGTATCGAGCTATCTTGTCATGTTATTAAATTGTGTGCAACAAACCTGTAAACGTTAATCCCCTCGGTTATGTCCTTTTTGTTGCTGCTGCAGCCGCATATGGAACTACATTCGTTATGCCGTCGGCGAAATTGAATTGCTTTGTCGGAGAAAAAGTGCCGAAGACGCACGACGACGATGATGAAGGATAATGCATTCCAAAGGGAATCTACCACGATTGGATTAATTCAAAAACGGACAGGGATGCATCAATAATCCATTTTCTGGCCTTAAGAAAATTCCATTTTGTTGGTACACTCCACCATGCGGTATACAAAGACACATTTTCCTTCCAAACTGACTCATCGTCCTTTAAAAATGCACCTTTTACCAGCAGCGCATCACAGGAAATGTAAATCGAATGTCATTTCCCGCAAGCGGAATATTACATTTCCCAGCCATGTGGGCATTGATTTCCGCTCATCGGCAGACATATGAGTTACAGGCAGCCAGTAGATCTGTTGGTTGTCTGCTGCACTGGATGTAGAATCCTTGCAGTGGCACGGATGGCCCGGCTAATGAATGCTCACAACTTTTCAATGCAAATACTAAGTAAACGGAGAACTCCACTCGGATGCCAGCAGCACTGACATATGCATACTCGTTTGCTTTAAAATTTTGTGAGGCTCTTAATTGAATCTCGTAGCCGCCTGTCAATGGGCTTCCATTCTCCGAGATTAATTTAATCCATCTGTCGTCACAGGACACATGATTCTGACATCCTATGCATTCCGGTTCAGCTTGAATTTATTCAAAAATCACTTTGTATCTCAATTGGAGGGGAAGGGCAGGCAGGCAGGAGCGAATATTTGCAGTAACACCCGATAGGAGAAGACTTTGCATGAACGATTTAGCAATCGATATTCGGTTGAATTCATTGAACTCTTTTAATCGCAGTAGGAGGCTAGCAGTATGTTTGATTTATGAGTAGGAAGGGAGTGTGATGCTGGACATGGTTTAAAGGGTGAAAGGATCGGACGGAAGTGGAGTAATAGAAAGAGTTATTCACACCGATTTACTGTGGATCTATCAGACGCAATTGTGCCTACGAATGGGTATGACTTGTAGGAATTTGTTTGCAACCTTATAGTTCAAGGGTCATTCATTTTTCGGTTTCAAAAGTAAAGCTAAATAAAACACACACATCGATACATTTTTGATGAAAATTTTATTTCATTATAAGGTTTGGACTTCGCCATTAAGTGTGAAATAAAATATCATTTAAATGGCTGCCTCGGAAAGATTCGCAGCATGCGATTCTTTTGAGGTCATTTTTAACCCCCTTTTCGCGCATTTCGGGCGGTATCTTGGCTATAACTTGAGTAATGTTGGCATTAAATGCGGGGAATGTTCGCGTAAACACGGTCTTTTACGTAGCCTCACAGAAAGAAATCTAACTCTCTAATAATTTTAACGCGTTGTTCGATTGTTAACCGATACATTATAGTAAATGGCAAACATTCAACTAATATTATGACACTTCAAATGACAGCCGAATGTGACAGGTGTCAAATGCTACCAACCTGAAACCACGATGAATGACCCTGTATGTGACCAAGTAAACTTAGAGCAGTTGCCCACTAGGCAACAAATGGTGAACATATTTTCATCGTCCACAAACTCTTGTTCTTGATGGTAAGCAACGTCACTCCAATCAATTTGAATATTTAATTTGAAGCACTGCGAGCTTTGAATCCCTTGTTGATCAGGTCAATCAATTGTTGAACACTTAAATGAAAATAAATAAATAATTGGCGCAACAGGTCCGCCGTCTTGTGTGAGTTTTTATTTTTGGGACGAATGGAAGGGAACTACAATTTAATGCCGAGCCCAAACGGCCAATTGAGAAGCTCTTTCATGACAGTTATAATCTCGGAAGTTTGTCAGACGTTCGCGAGAGTTGGCGCAGTGAAAAAAAACCTTAAGTTGGAATTTGGGTTTTCTCGGGATTCGCACCTTAGTAGTCCAACACACTATCCACTAAGCCACTGCGCCGACAATTGTTGAACATTTAGTTGAGCAAAATGTCAGATTTTGGCAAAAAATGAGTTGTTCAATAGCGTTCTCGTTATGGTTACTCAAGGAGTTGATGGATTCCCTAATGAAGTCGGGCATTTAACCCAGCATCATTGGTTGGGCAACACGTTGAACACACGCGGCAGCAGACAGCTACTAACGCCTTCCTGAAATGAGAAAACTGCACACCGAACAGCAAATTCATAAAATGATTTGGACTGATAAACTCCAATTGCTCAACTCAGTTCGACAAAAACTAAAATAAGTTGAGCAGCACATTTTCTTGGAATTGTTGCTCAACGCGTTGCACAACCATAGGTTCAATTGTAATCTTCTCGTAGACTTGTTGAGCAATGCGTTGGACAACGAACCACAACCGGATTAAACGCTTTGGTTGCTGGAATTTAGAGCATCATACATTAGAGGTGAATGTCTTGAAATCGAGATCGATGCGTTGAGCGCCTAGTGGACGACGGGTACAAGTTTATACCACTTAAAGTGGCAAGTCGTACAATTAAATCGCACAATTATGTTCGAATTGAAAATGTTTTATGAGACTAAATTGAGTTTCCGCTCTCAGAGAAGCTAAACAATCATTCGAATAGTCGCTTTAAATGCGTGCTTTTGGGTACCAAACCAAAGACCCCATCGGTCTTTTGATTCGCAAAACATAAGGACTCGGATTTCAAAGTATCCCATTCGAACTGTATTCGTTGTGCTCAAATAAAATAATAACACACCCCTTCGCCATGGTGACTGATTTTTCTCATTCGCCTAAGGGCTCGAATTCAGGAGCAGAGCCTGAAATTAACTGCTAAAGAAATCGATTTGTGCTCCCAGTTCCTATAACAACTCTTGAAATGTAATCCTATTCCTTGTGTAGCCAATCCTCTCACATTTCTCGTTCCAAATTAAATGATTAAATTTGTTTGACATCAAGCTCAGTGAATCAACATTTTGAGTTTGATTAGATCGATTCGAATTATATGTCTCAATTGTTCCGCAATCGGATGTGGGTCAAGTCGACAAGTTTCTCCAGCCCAACTCCACAATGCTTCATGTTTGTCTTTCTTGTGTTTACAAAGGTAAGTTATCGCTAGCAGAGAGTCCATCCAATGTCAACACACACGATACGCATTCTTATGAAGAGAAAGGACCTTCTATTGCCATTGGAAAGCAATTAATTCAAAGACCCCTTGATGGTGTTGATGCCTTCAGCCGTAATTAACGCCTTTCCTCGGCGTCACTCGGGCATAGCCAATGGCAACCGTTCCTATACCCTTTGGTATTTGGTGAAAAAAATTACAAAAACAAGTTTATTCAAGGTCTGCATAAATATTTGATCCCGGTCTGGATTGTTTTTTTTAATATTTCATTACACTCAGTTGCGGATTTATCAATCCGACCCACTTTGAGTTATTTCCTGGCGATAGATCCGCACGCAAATGATTTACAGGGGTCCACTGGATACGGTAGCATTTCAACAGGCTTTTCCCTTGAAGGGTGGATTGAACGAGAGCGGAGTAGTACACCCGCCTCAGGGAGGCGTAAGCACGTCCAAACCTTAACGAGTAGCTGCAGAGACCTGCACCCACTGCCACCACTCGCCGGATACATAAATCAATCACTGATGAGGCATCTTTCAATATACCCTGTGCGACCGTTCGATGGATGAGACAGAACGAGCTTGTATATGACATTGCACGAGACGCAAACGATGCGTGGTCGGGTTTGGAATCATCCCGATCCCGTTGACTGACACATATCGAGAGTGGAATGTTTGCTTCCATTTTTTCGGTACGGTGGGTAGGGAATGTCACGTATTGGTTATGATCTCTCTGCTGAGTGTCATTCATGTGCTGGTGGTTGTGTTGTGATATTTCATTATCGATGTCCTTCGGCGGTTGCATGGATGTGGTATTGACGGTGAATGTGCTTTCAATTATGTCGAATCTGTTCAACGACGATGAGTGAGTGGATGGCATGTACGTCGTGCTTATTTGTGGCGGGATGTTGTTCAGTTTTGCAGTACGTTTGTAACTGGGCAAGGATTGTTGATAAATGCCGATTGAATTATTTAACAAAAACTGCTGGAAATAGGAGAATTTTGTAAGGACTTCCGCGAATTTCTGAGGCTTTAGATTTAAGGTGTTCCCCAGGACCAAACGAAACCGTGCCTTGAATAGGATTGATTTTTGGTTTATATTTTGACCCAGAAATTGTGGCAACTTAGCAACTTATGGAACTGCCCATACGGGTGTTTTCCTGCTGCAAGGAATCCAATTAAACAGAAGATCGGTTCTAATAAACACCTACTGACGTAGGAGGCCTCAAAGAATACACCTCCTACATTAGTTTGATCTTTGACTAACTGAATCGACCCCCAGTTGGGCAACTCAAGACGATTGAGGTCCCCAGCTTTTACTGCGTTGTCTCACTAGGTTAAAATCGAAAACCCTATCGACCGGGACCTTGATTCCGCTTCTCCTATCAACTTAAAATGATTGACTCTCACATTTTTTTTTGATGACAGTGTGCAGCTTGGTAAATCCCTTCCCTCAAGCCTGTCGACATAACTTGGTCCGAATGGATACGTCCATCAGCCTTCGTCCACACGCTTCTGCGCAAAACTGGGTTGATCAGGGTAATTTACAAAGCCTTTAGGTGTCCAGCCAAACATGGCTCTGTACAACTAAAAGTTCGGTCCTATAAAAATTCCTTCATATGCGGGCAAAGTCGATAAAAAGGCGGTCTTACTTGGTCTCCTCCAATGCAACTATCTGAATTTACCGAGCTTAGGACCGCACTAATAGGCCGAGGGGTTTCAGGTGTTCACAAAGTGCGACAGAGGATATTTCATGCAACCTCCCTTTAAAGTTGACGCCGTTGTAAGTTGTTTTTTGGAAAATCCTAAATGGCCTTAGCTCAAAGTAAGTCAAGGAAGCTCTTATAAGGTATCTGCCATGTAGCTCACTCCACTGATGATCAAACATCGGTGGTCCTTAAGTTTGACCACCGAAACATAAATTGTCAGTCATTTCGGAGAGAGCTCGAATTTTCTTTCGCCCAAATCTCGATGACTAAAGCCTTCGATCGAGCCCCACTTTATGATCTACGGTCACTAGTCCTCAACCTCATATTAAATTTTTTAAATTATGAAATATCCTCAAGGCAATATTTCCTATATATAGAAGACAACATATCAAAAACTGATTTACGTACAACCACCCGTCGAGGTTGTGAACGAACTTAAATAGATTTTATCCAGACTTGCCCCCGGCAACTTGGCTATCATATTCTCACCGTCGCAATAAATTGTCGCACATTTGCAGCAACCCCTAGCCAACTGACTGCGAGAAACTAAATAAAATTTCTGTTTACGTCGCCTCGCCTGCGGAAATACAAATTGATTGCTGATATTAACGCGGAAGGTAGGACGGCTTTTGATTTCCATATACGAGTATACGTTTGTCCTTGGCAATACGTTTACTAACAGAGCCAGCCAAACTGATTCGTTGGCCAGGTGATTGTGACTCGAAGCAACCAGTCGCCTGTACCTGCACCTACATACGAGCGGGCATATTTTATGGAGATTGTTCTGTGGTCTGAAATTTATGGCCGTGCCATAGAGTCAGCCGAATACCGGAACCGGGATAATCCTATTAGCGCGGCAGCAGGCAGAAATATTTACCACAATTTCACTTCGGCCCTTTCACTCATGTTATGATTTTGTATTTTTTCCACCTATGGATGAGGTGAAATGGACCATAGAGTCTGGGATTATGTAAAAATGTAAAAAACAAATTGACAGAAATATTTTCTACACCAAACACCTTGGGTATTAAGTAGTTAAATTTTTGGTTCCTTTGAAAAGGTATTCTGGAGAAGGCAGCGACGAATTTTGTAGTTTCAGGACGAAAACAAAATCGGATTAGGTTCTACTTAGATGGAACTGCCATACAATTTGTCGTAGATCGTTCAATTATAGTCGCATAATTGAATTAGTATTAGCATTCACATAAAGGATTGCATAAACATTTGTGCCATTCGAGTGGAAACAAAAACCGCGCATTGTTTCAAAAACAAGTCATGCAAACTGTGTCCCATAGCTAATATTGATTTGAATACGTGTAGATATTTTTTTGTTGTCGTCCTCTTTCATACATATTTCATTTTGCATATAGTTACAGTCACGAGGGTAGGGGTGGGACGATATTTTGTATACACAGTGGTAAACACTGCGCGGCAATATCGTACCGCAATAATGCATCCTATAGCATACGATGTCACGATGTGTGTAAGTCAAATTGAAACGCGATTGATATCCTTTGAAATGGAATTGAATTCTATTTAATGTATTCAATTATGCTAAACTGTTGCTGGTTGAATTTGTTTATTTTTTTTTTGTTTGTCGGCTGGTTGTGATTTAGTGTTTGGTAATTGGGCCAGTGGGGGCATTCGGTTTCGGCTTTTTAATTGAATAAATTATCAACTTGACAGAAAATTGGTTTAGACTATATTTCGTGTGGGGAAATATTGTTAGATTTTGCGTACAAGTTTATGTGGCAACTGGTAGTTTTATCAGTCATCTGTGCTCTTATATAAAGACTCAACAACTCATATGTCATGCATGATTTGAGTAGAGGCGGAAAGTAGTAAGCGAATTTCGATGAAGACTTGTTTGAATTATTTTCTGAGCTCCTCTGCGTAGCACAGGCTATATTAATTGCATTTTAACACCTTAATTATAGAATAACTTTGTTTTTGCTTCGGTTTCTTAGAATTGTAACAATTTTTTTTTTCAACACAACCTTATTTATGCCCAAAACACATGCGCTGAATTCACTGCACAGCAAGATTAGAATACACATGTTTACATGGATAAAGGCACACGTAAATTCTGCACTCACCGCAGCACTGCAACATGTCTCTATTTCTAAATTTGCCGCGAATTTCAAGCATACCACAACACAAAAGAAAATAAATTGCAATTTCAAGTATTTGGCACCATCGGCTTTTGACATTTTCTGATCGTGTTTGTTTTGGATGCAAACACATCAGCTGTTTAGTCCGTGAATGACAGTAGCCATATTAGCCGATGCAAGGCATGCCAAAAAAATAGCTGTACATTTGTTTTACTTGCAACACTGCGTTCTATGCTGTGTCCAAAATTTCTGCACATGTATTTGGGGCATTAAGTTAACATCATATTCAAAAAATGAAGTTAATACACAAAAGGTTAAAACATTTTTTAGGTAATGATTTTCCCATTATTTTGAACTATCTCACCTTTCTGCTCCGGCTAGATGCTACATATCAAATAAAAACAATATAATATAATATAATATAACAATAAATAAATAAATGAAAAACCGATCTTATTTTATTAAAGGCGGACAAATGTAAAAACGATTCTCTGCGATTGTAGCTCTGCTTCTTTAGGCTACGGTTACAGTGGAGGCGTATTCTGACGAACTTAATTTCAGTTTATTGATATTTATCAAAACTGCAAGAAGGATACCATAGACGATATATATATTTTTAAAAAATCCTTTAATAAAAATTTAGTTTGTAAATTGAATATCTGATATCATCATAAAAAAATATCCTCATCAAAAGAAATATAAGGAAAATATCATTCTCTTTTTAAGAAATTGACAAATCAACGGAATAAGGTTTTCGATTATTTTAGATGTCACCAGAAACATGTTATCATACCAGATTACATTGTTTTGACTGCATCCATACTCAGTTCCGATGAACGCTTTGGAAAAATCAAACTTTTTTGAACGCTCAATCTGTTCTGTACTCGTGAGGCTTGTGACCAGGGTTCGGACTTTACTGCAATCGCAGTAGAACTACTGCAATTTTAGGAAAAAAATAAAATCTACTGCACCACTGCGCTCGACTGACAATCTTCTGCAATTTATTTGAATTTCGATGATCTTAAATCAAAATTGAATATATTTACACATTTTCGTTACTTAGCATATTTTTATAAGTGCATTGAAAATAATCAGTTACTGGAAGCACTGTTTATTGATTCTGCAATCTATTATAATATATTTTAAAAGAAAATGTGCACACCATCTCGTTTTCACTGCATGCCTTGAATACTGAAGTCAAGTCTCAAGTGTGTCTTTCTCTGTTTCTAAATTTATTGTTGTTCTTGTTCAGTTCTGCTGTCGGATGTCTATTACTAATACATTTAAAAAAATATATTTGAAAACTTCATTTTTATCGTATTTTTTTTTAAATTCAAAATCTACTACAAAAAAAGTGAATTTACTGCACTTTTTTTTAAGATCTACTGCGAAATTTTACAACTGAAGTCCGAACCCTGCTTCTGACAAATAAAATGCGTGCACATACAGTTTCACCACAACCTAAAAGTTTGTTTGTTCTGACGTGTGCATCAACTTCACCCAATCAAAACCGAGACACATCTAGGCAGACAGCTGTCAGACTTACTAAACTAGATACCTGAACGTCCCCATTGTCTTATATGCGGTGTTGGTGTTGTAAGTGGTTGCGGATCCGCCGTCGGAATGAACGACAACCAAATACGAAGCGATGCGAAGAGGGGTCTGCGTTGCCACCGAAAAATTTTTTTGCCCGAGCTAAAAATACGAACCTCATCATAAAACACTAAAACAACAAAAAATAAACCAGCAAAAACATTTATTTATTTATAAAAAAGGCAATTACGAACCACTTTTTTCTTATTTGTTTGTTCAATAAAAGGCTAAAATCTTACTTAAACTGGAAAAGGCAATTTAGATAATTTTTTTTAAAAAAGTATGAGCCAAACGGCAACGCTGCTAGGGGGTACAGCGGCTTGTTCAGAGAATAGAGAGGTAGATCGGGCCAAATTCAAGTTTCTTTTTAAAAATACTTTTATGGCTTTTGTATCGTAGCTCAGTTCCAAAACTAATTATTTTTATTACAAAATAAAAAACAGCTGCCTTAGAGTGGAAAAAGTTTTAGCAAAAAAACACTTATTAAACTTTATTGTTTGACTCTCCCACCAGAAGTTGTTAACATCCGCGTTCTTCCCCAAAACTGAAGTATACTGTCGAACACGAACCTCTGTTGCTGACTATATTCCAGCATGACGCTGGTGTTCGATACAGCTTAGTTAGTAAGAGCAAACATTCCCATTAATTATGGAATACAACGTCGTTCAAGTGGCTGCCTTGGCTGGCATTCTGTCCCTCAAATTTTTCAAGACCTTGTTGATGGTTTCGAGCTGTAGCTCACCGATTGCTTGGATGATATTGGCCTTAAGTCTTTGAATCGTTTCCGAATTATTGGCATAACATCGGTCCTTCACGGTTCCCCACAAGAAAAAAGTCCAAAGGGGTCAAATCGCAGCTCCGCGGCGGCCAATTAATATCGCCAAGACGGCTGATAACACGATTTGGGAATTTGGTGCGCAAAAGATCGATTGTGGCATGGGCTGTGTGGCAACGAGCGCCATCCTGCATGAACCAGAGGTCGTCCAAATCCATGTCTTCAATAAAAAAAAAGTCAGTTAACATGGCTCTGTAACGCCCACCGTTAACCGAAACGTTTTTCACAGCCTCATTTACGAAGATAAATGGTCCAATGATGCCACCCCTCATTCCGCACCAAACTGTTACTCTCTATCGATGCATTGGCTTAACGACGGGGACCATGAGTGTTGTTTGTCCACTAGCATACCAGTCTCACGAACATTTTGGCGCGTTAGATGCTTCATTTTGGCCAAAACTTCTTTTCAAAAAACGCACTGATCTACACAGCACTAAGTTTGGAAATAAGTTTTCAATATTTCCCAACGTTGTTCAAGCGTAAATCGACTCATTTCTTTCCGCGGAGGTATGATACTGACTTTCTGTCAAGATTTGGAGCGGGAAACAGCTGTCAGTGTCAAAATAACCTATGATTTAAAAAGAAACCACTAGATGGCCCATCCTTTATATGCAGCATTTTTCTGTTGTGTATTCAATATGAAACTAAACTTTTTAATTAATTTAGTAAATAATCATTCAAGTTATTTAAGGAAAAAAATGATTAGGCTAACATTTCATATTCCACTGGTGATTTTTAATTGCCTTTTCATGAGGTAAGGTTGAGTTGAGGGAAATTTGCATTGCGCTCAGAAGGTATGCTTGAATAAGAGGTCCATATAAATATCTATCAGCTTTTATAAGCCCAAATTGTCAAATGAAAGAAGAAATGTCCAACTACCTATGAAGGTCACCTTTCCTATAAAATCACAAATTATTATATCTTCCTCGCATATTTGCGGTTCGCTTAAAAATTATTCATAAAATTACTATATAAAAATAAGATTGGGACCTACCTGGAAGACACCTACACTCGGATTGTGTAGCACTTATCAAAAATTTACTCACCCATACTTGTTGCTAGGTGGCTTTGAGTTTGTTTTCCGCTCACATTTATCCGGCAAGAACACCCTGCTGAGGCCCCACCAAAGGAACTGTTTCAGAGACTCAACAATTTTTGAAACAACTCCTATACACCACTTGGGAAATTCCAGAATCAAATGTCACTCTGTCACGTACATAATTAACAAGAGCATTATGAACTGATGACATTTTACCCTCACCTATCGCTATCTGTCGCGGCTTCAAAAACTTCTTAATTTCTTAGAGGTTTCCGACGGCAATGTGGATCGTTTTTAGAAAAATTGCGCGACAGTTGAGAGGAAAATGTCATTAGGTGCTGTCAAACTTCAAATGACTTACGCCTGAAAGTGAGTGCATGAATAGTTGGCTAATTCACAGATATAAATATTTATTTTCCCTGTCAGGCAATGAGCCTTCACGACGGTCCGTCGTCAATTGTTTAAGCGACTACCACGTTGGCAATGCCTGCTGGGTAGTGGAGCTTTGTCTGTCAACAATACAACAATATACAATTTTATTGTTCAATCTATGGAGTCTTCTCCCTATTTGTTCTCTTTTTTAAGGCAGTGCTGCTTCTACAGTTTGCCATTTTTTTTTGTTGTTTTGTTTCTTGTCTATCAGTTTTCGAGATTCAGCATTTTTGAGCTAATTAAATAAAAGACGTATCTACGTACAAACTGGGACTAATCGATATAATCTTTCAGCTTAGACGCTACATAGCTAAATCCAAATTGGGAATTTGTCTCCTTTTTTTAATTTATGGATTAAAGGTTGCCATAGTTGCTTCTGGCGACTTCTGGTGTAAACAGTCGATAGTGGCTGCCAACAGCGATTAGGGGAACAAATTAAATAGCTCAGTCTTCTTTGAGCCCTCAAAAGTTCCCCTGGCAACACTGACTTTCTGTCCGGGTGAATGTTAAAATGTGAAACTGTACATGACTCGTACTTACACCCCTTTGATCTCGCCTTCACGTGCTTGCATAATTACGAATGGATCTGTGCAAAAATCCTTGATAAGTTGCGAATCATATATAGCACATGTCAAATCTGTCTGTGACCGACTAGGGAACGCAAGGTAATTACCAATCCCCGAGGAACGCAATCTCTCAGAGAATTTCCTAGTTTTCCCTATATACTCCATCTGATTGCCTAGGCAACAGGGTATGATTAGTTGAGGTAAAAAGATGCGAACAAGTCCTGTGGTGTGCTGTATATAGACCTTTGAATTCGACTGTGATAATTACCAACCCCAAATAGACATGAGTGGGATTATCCCCTTGAACGTGCACAGCTTTGAATTTAATTGGGTTGCAGATGGAGTGTCTATGGCAACGCAACGAACGAGTTTCCATCGCAAAACTAATTGTGCTGTAAAAGATAAAACTCAAAAGCGTAAACTGTATTCGGTTGAGGCCAAATGAGCTTTCCTCACAATATTATTCTACCAAAGGCCAACCCCCTTCCTACAAACAACTGCATATCGGAGTGTGTTATAATTGAAGGATACGCTATAAATTATCTCGGGAACATTGACACCTTCGCACTTAAATCGATTACGATTAAGATACTGTATCGGCTGCCCAGAGGCGACGATGCCTCAACTCGCAACTTCTGGGAATATTAATTAACTAATTTGCATTAATTAAGGACTCTCTTGTCATGTCCCATTCCGTTTTGCTCTTTTGGTTCGCATGTCTGAGAAGGGTTTGCTCGGATATAATTAAAGGCACAGTCTGATGGATGAGGGTATAGTCTAGTACTCCCACTTTGTTTAATCATTTAATTGGAATCCTTTCAGTTGCGAACGCTTTGTGAAAATGAAAAGTCCTTAAATCATCTCGTTTATTTGACAGCTTTCGATTGTCCAGCTTCTCTCAATCTCCATCAGCACCCAAGGAGAGCAATTTTCATAAACAAACTCTTAAACCGAAAAGTTAAGAAACGAAGGACCTTCACCCCACAGGCTATGCAATGAAAACTAGATTGTTTCTTATTAAGCAGCGAGGAAGAAAAGAAGAGAACAATCGTCCACCATAAACTAGGTTATACGCAGAAATCAAGTTGGGGAGCATTCTTTGCTTTAGTTTTTTTTTAGAAAAACAAAATCCCGTTTGAGGTTTGCTTGGCTGTTTAAAACGCGCCAACATACGGCACACCAAAGCGGGAAGGTAAACTTTTGAGAATTTTCAATTTTGGTCATATACACACAGTGAAGGAAGAAAGACGACCAAAGTGACGACGACGATGGCAACTATGCAAATGCAAATATTTTCTTCATACAGTCGTGGCACCCCTTGAGGGACTTGGAGGGGTTTCGTGCTCGTCACTTTCTTTTGTGGGAGTTTTGCAAGGGACACGCTGTCCTGTCCTCTAATAACATTTCCCATCCACTTTTAGTTGAAAATGCAAGCTAAGGAGCGGGGGTCTTGAAATTGTGTCAACAGGATCTCTTATGATGGATGACGAACGAATGGCATGACGTTGTTCGCGAATTGCAAACACTTGGAATAGAAATTAATTTCTCTCCGAAGAAGATTCCCCTGAAAGGTGACACTCTGAATGGCGTGCTCGGAACGAGTTTGTTGTCAAAAGGTGTTTCAAGTGGATGGCTGCAAGGGAGTTAATGTGAATTATAGGAGTGAACAGGAAGTTAGCAAAATCGTGTTTGTATCCAGATTGCATTCAAATTCATTGTTGCTTGTTTTGAAAGGGGTTTTTTTTCGTTTAAAGAAACTTTGTTTGGACTCGCAATTTAGAGAATTTCGCGAATAGAAGTTGTTGTGTGTACGAGTCCTGCAAAACGAACCGGAATTATGGTGTTAATGGTGATGGCACGAACAGTATAGTAGAGTATGGAGTCACCTTCCCGACAGATTTAGACCAAAAAATTAACCAAACTTAGGCAAAAATCCAACCTTGTGATGTGGCACTTTTAAAGCAATACGTACACTGGCTACTTTTGCTATTTTAGTAGACATTGAGTTACTTCTTAATGTTATTTAAGAAATAACAAATCGATTGGAGACGTTCAGGTATTAGGTTTTGTAAGTCTGACAGCCGTCTGACTAGATGTGTCTCGGTTTTCATTGCTGTTTCAATTGACTTTTATGGAGTGGTAGCCGACGAATCTAGTCAAGAAATTCGTAACTGAGTACTAAGTTGACAGTTCACATATGTGACTGACGTAGAAAAGACATTCCCGACCAATCTAGTTTTTGCGTTCAGGTTACATCTCATCCAGACCAATCTAGTCGACTTAAGATAACTAAATTCTTGAATGTGCACATTAACACCTTGGCCGCGTTCCACTGCCCGCTAGATGACTTGGCATGTCTAACTTCATATAAAAAAAATACTGAAATTTCATTATTTGCGCTAAACGTCACCTTATGTAAAATATCCTTTTCAGAGAAATTTCTCAATCTAGCGCAAAAATAGCAGCGGTGAAAATAAAAAAACGATCTGTCAAAAGAAATCGTTCGAACGTTTACAAAATACAAATAAATACGTTATGATGAAATTGGTAATAAGGTATAAGCAAAATAGCCATTTAGATATTTTTTTTATAATATATCGCTTTTCTTTTAATTGTTAAGTGAAAATATTTAGTGTCAAATGTAACTTTGCCGCTGGCACTAGGGTTCAAGCGCGGGCGTTCCTTTATCTTTGATATTTTGTGCGGGCAATGGAACGCGGTCATTTACTGACACATTTAGAATAAATAGTTCCTTCCTTGTATATACAAGAATTGAGAATCAAATGCACTATTGGATCCAAGATAGGTACATAACTCGTGTCCATATCCACATATAGCGCGAAGTAAATCTTGGAAAACCGACCTATCAACATCTGAGCGCGTTCTATTGAAAAGTTAAACAATTTTCCAAGACTTTTTATTATTGGTTCGCGTTGGTTCCAACATTAGTGCTAGCGCTCTTGGTTCACAGTGGAATAAATTGGAAACAAACTCTAAGAAGCATAAAAAGGTAGGTAGGTTCAATGGGCTTTATTATTTGTATGAGGAGTTCAAAAATAACTTTTTTCAAAATATATTGAAGACAAAAATAGCTGAAAACAAATTTATTTATATCGTGGAATACTAAATTTTTCTATTAACATAAAAGGCTTAAAGTTATGTCAGTTTGACAGCTTGATAGTTAAAATGTAAATAATGTTCTTTCTTTTTTTTGTATACTTTTTGATACCCCCAATTATTATTTTTATAACGTTGTCCGAAAAACAGTGCCTTTTAATTTATCCATTTTTAGTGACCAACGGGAAGATATTCCACTATACTGTACAGTTCTCCTTGTGCACCTTTTTTCCATAAGACAGTTGTTAACGAAGTCAATACAAAAGAAAAAAGTCATTCGTATATGTCAATATACGAAAATTGCCTAATTTATGGGGCAATAAGTGCATTTAAATACGATATTTTATACAAATGTGTTTGGTTCCATCTTTAAGTAATAATAATTTGAACTGCAAATTTTTGTAAAAGCAACATCTATTGTAAAACATTCCGCAACAATTTGAACTTCAACAGTTTGACTTAGCAAATCTAACACCCAATAAATGTCTCTAGCATTCAATACAGAAATCCAAGATGGTTGCCATTTTGTTACACTTTTCATTCGCTTTGAACTAAAAGTGCTAGTTATAGGTCTATTCGCGTACTTTCCCGAGCCAAACACTACAAATTCGTCAAACTCAAAAAATTTACCAAAACTCTCTCAGAGAGCTGAAAATATATGCCAGAGTACGTGGATAGACTTCGAGCTAGTTTGAGCAACTTTCAACTTTGACATCTAATGCATATCACAAATAAATACATAACTTACCTTTTGCAACATATGCAACGAATTTCCTTTATTTTTACAGATTTTATTGTTCTGTGAAATTCATTTTTGAGCCGGATTTTGAATTTGTTTCTTGACAACTTTGTGCATTTGACATATTTATCAGTACTTGCAGTTGAAATTCTCTGAGCTGAAGAACGAGGAACTCGTTACTCGTTATTTTGCTAATTTCCTCTTTTTCTGTCATTTTTGATGAGTACGTGTATAAGACTTTGTTTGATTGCGATCGATTAATATCGATTGCGTTCGATTCAAACCGCGTACTCGAACGAATCTTATATTGGCGTCATTTTTTGGGCAGAGTTTGAGTGGAACTGACATTTCACTATAGTTTTGCCAATTTTCAACATTTGTAACTAATATACAATACATGCGGAAAATCACCTTCGAAATCGTAGCTATTATTCGGTTAATGTCTCAGAAAAATCGGTTTCGAAATGGTGCCATAATTTTTGGTACCACAAAAAAGCATTTAGCGCATTAACATGATATTAGTGATAAGCAAAGTTGACTAAAATTGGCGAGCAGAATGCCAATGAATGAATGTCAAAATCAAATGAGGTAAGTTTCAAGAGCAATTTTGAAGTAATGATTTTATTTTCAGTTTTGTTTGGTAAAGCCCGTATGACACTACATTTTTAACTCATTTTTATAATGTTGAAAAGGCAGCGGTGTGTAGAAGAGACTGGTAGCAATTCTTCGCAAAGCAACCACAAATTTTCAACCGAATTTGTTATCAAATATTCTTGAAATTTCAAAAAAAAAAAAACTTCCAGCAGCTGACAAATGTAATTTGAATACATTTTTAATCCATTTTTTTTTGTATGTTTCCAAATTAATAAAGTTGGTGTGCAAGCACTCACTCCTATCGGGAATTTTCGTTCTAATTTTCCGCACTGTTCTAGTTTCATTTTAAAAGCAGAAACAATGCAAAACAATTTAGAATCATACGGGCTTAACCAATACGAATTTTTATTTCAGTTTTTAAAGGCTTCTAAAGTTATTTAAAAATAAGACGGATCCGATTTGTTCATTTGAAGAATTTTTGTATAGCGTACTAACATATTTCTCAAATAAAATACCAAGAACTGATGATGATGGAAAAGTTGCTGAAAACGCTTTTGGGAGCTGTTTGCTTAACATCAAAGTTGCTATGGTACCCTGATGACTATCAAGCAGTCTGCAGACAATTTATTGTAAATATGTTTTGAAGAAAACAAAATATGCGTGGAATTATACCAGTTACTTTTCAAGTACCTATTGCTATTCTCTCAACAGCAATTCAAAGAAATATCGACTTCCCAAAAGAAAATGTCAGGTGTTACTCTTGCATACGAGTCGCTTTCCCTCGTAAATTATTTAAGTTCATCGATAGATCCTTGATACTTTTAATATATTCCACCAGAGATGTGCTGTAGAATAGAGCTGACGAATTTATAGAAAAACGGACAAAAAGAATTCTTGATTACTATTTGAGTTTTATTAATTTTTAAACCACAATTTAAAGTACATTCGAGAAAGGTGGAAGAAATGCAAGGAAATAGTAAAGCTTATTGTAAAAAAGTGAAAAAAGGCCGACAATATTTTGTTTTTAAAATCGAATCGCAATCAGCTCAGTTTATTTAATTATTTGTTGACTACTAAAGTCATCGCAAGTCGTATAGTCGTCTAAGATTGGATGATTTTTGTTTTTTTTGCGGGACGTCCAAAATTTTAAACTTGTGGAGCTGACAGAGGGTGAGACTTGTAATACGTGTATACCTTGATCCATAGTCGGCTCTGAGAACGTGAAAAAGCTATTTCGGCATACGTTACAACACAAATGAAGACAAAACTACCGAACGAATCATACAAATTTTGAGGACGATGGACAAAATAGTGTGCTGGGCTATTGAATCTGGTCTCAGGTTCGATCCCCTGAAAAACACAAATTTCATCTAATGAACTTTTTTCACAACGCCACTTCATGCGAACTGCCGGCATAGAGTCGGGGATATAATTGTCATGAAACAGCTTCTCAATTCAGCTGTTTGGACTCGTCTACAAGAAACCAGGGCCTTGCAGCTGTGCTATCCATCCATCTTCGGTTGATGTCTGCCACGTTAATGCTCGATTCGTAAATATCTTTATCGCTCCGGACTTAATGAGGCAGAAAAAAACCATCGATCAAATTTTCACATTTAGGCAGATAATGAAAAAAAAAAAAAACCAACAAGTCCAAATCGAAACACGCGTATTTCAGTTGATTTGAAAATTGCCTACAACATATATAGTAGTGAGCTAAACAGAGCAATACCTGGTTTCGGCGTCACTACAAAACTCCCCGTCATTTGTTGATGACGATGTCGAAAGCTTGCTAACCAAGATATTTAATGTAAAAAAGACTAATAGAAGGCGGCGAGCTGTTATGCAAATTTGAACAACTGTGTGCGATATTTCTTAAAGGTTTCTAACACACTGAAGCGTTTACACCATTTTTAGAACATATGGTGCTTGGACAGCAGCTGCGTTCGAGAAGAAACGGAAGTGGCAAAATGTTAAGCAGTTTAGCGGTTGACCGAACATCGGTCAATCGGACAGAAAGTCGCAACAGATACGGAGCTATATTGGATAATAAATTCTATAACTGAATAATTCCTCCATATTCACATCGTCTCTACAGTCTTTGACAACCTCACAAGCGCTTGTAACTTGTGAGGCCTCACAACGGCAGAATCGGGCTGTTAATTCATATCGAGCATCGCTAGTTTTTTTTCGTACATTAAAAATCGTCTAACGTTCCGCAAAATTTCGAATGTAATCTTCAATTTCAAGAAACTGGTCGTGTAGCAGAAGTGATTTCGGCAGTGAGTGTTTGCAGAGGCATTTCAGATGAAAAATGGCGTATTTTCGGACGATGAACAAAAGAAATTATTATCTACTAGCTGCACCCGGCATAACTCCGTTAAACAACTGCTTCAATTTTACAGAAATGATTGTTCGGGACATTATAACTGAAAGCCCAAGTTCACTGACTCGTCAAAGTGCACAGGAGTTAAACCAGATTTATTTTAAATTTTGGGTGTCACAACAAACTTCCATCTAACAGAGCGAACTACAAATAATTGTAACTGTCCATTCACATACAATATTATGAGAAAAATACATTTCGTGAACAAGCAAACTATTAATTTACACCACCTTCTACGACAGCAAAAAAAAAATAAAACCCCGAACTGAATTAACTTAAACGAGGAGTAAAATAGCGTTCCTCTAAAAACAGCTAGTTCCTCCCCGCTTTCTCTGCCCGTGGAATGAAAAATCCCCAAGCAAAATGTGAGAAATTTAAATTTTCACATGTCCCTGAATATCCTCATGCAAGCCGCACACAATTGTTGGCACAGGTGAATACATGACGCGAATCTGAATGGAGGAAACAAAAAATCCATACGTCTACACTGTGGCGTATACGTTACTTTTTTTGTTTTTCACTTTTTGTAAGTGGAAACATTTGCGGAAGCCCACGGCCGATTTCATGGTGGGAATTACATTATTCATACATTTAGAATGGGGTTTGCAAACAACACACACACACTCCCACAAAAAAAGGAACACAACCAACTAGAATTTCAGAGCACACACGGTTATTTATGTGATGAATTCTGAAATGTTCACCGTCATTGCTTGATTAATGCAAATGACACCAATGAAGGCGGTAAGGAGTTTTCTTTCCTGATGAAAGACCACATCATTCTGAAATATCAGAAGTCAACAAATGATGGGCAATTTTTTAACAATATTCCAGAAAACGTATGCAAAATTCATGAAGGATTCAAATTAGTTTTCTGTGGGCATATTAATGTTTTGGCGAAGAATCGAACACAGATCTGTGGACTGTGACCTATGAGCGAACAATTGTGGTCAATATAATACAGATCAATTTAAAGTATAAGTAAATTCCAAAGGATTTTTTTTTTGACTTATGTTGACCAAATGCAATTCACACCCATAGATGTTGAACTACCATTTCACTGCTGAATTGACCACCGATAAATGTCAATCACTCTGAATGACCAAGTCAGCAAATCGATTATCGAAGCACATCAACGGTGTCAACTCAATTTCTTCGCCTGTACCAAATATCTCATCAACAGCCAAATACTAGGCAATTATTCACATGGACATTTCGATGAGCTTCCTTTCTCTGCCGGCGCAAAATTATCCACCGCCAGCCATATGTGCGAGATGTACGCTCATGAGTATTCGACCACGACAGTCTCAATAATCAACCCCACACTGTCATTAGTAGCACCAACACACATGGCAGTGTTTACCCATTTAATGAACAGCAATTTCCACAAATGCGGTGTGACCAAGGACCTTGGAATGATAATTTCAAATATTCTCCTGATGAGGTAGGCACTTTGGGGCTAGCTACCAAATTTGTGAAACCACCTGGAAGTTTACTGATATGGTCTTGTGCTTGTTAAAAAAAAAATAAAAAAACTGTTTGTATAGCGTATTGGGGGTTGTATGTTAGGCGGATTATTTCTGAATTTATTCAAAGTGTGCAAGTGAACTTGAACTCATGAAATGGAATTTTCGGCTTCCGAAACTAATGGTCGGGATTTCGGAACAGGTATGTATATTAAAGTGTCTCTCAGTGAGAGAAACACTTCGGCCGTCAAACGGTCCATTGTGCATACCACTGATATCTAGTTTTGTAGTATTTCATTTAATTTGTCTTATAAAGATGTGCATTTGTTTGTAGGGGGTAATCTGTTCTGAAACGACTGAACAGATTTTTTAAAAAAAAATGCTTGCACTAAAAGAAGCACTAGACTGTCCTTTATTTATTTTTTTACAGACAGTCCGCGATACTTATAATCATTTTCACTGTCCAGGCTAAATTTTTCGAACTGAATATTGTGACCTACAAAATATTTAGTGTAAAGGTTAAAATTAATCAAAATTAATTAATTAAACATCTTTAGTTTCGACTCTAAATTTTAGGGTCGTTTATTGATACAACTCATAGCGAATTAAGTGCCACGTAAACTTTTATGTGACAGTTTATGCCCTAAAGAAGTAGCCTATAAGTATTTGAGCAGAACTTAACCCGTTAAGAGTCGTATGAGCAAACGGCCCTTAAGTAGTTCCAAGTTTCTATACTTTCAATAAAAAAATTTGCAATTGTTATTAGGAATGACAAAATATTTTACAAGAAAATTTATTAAATGAGCCGTATTAGTCTTTCTAAATGTATAATCAAATTTCAGGATATTTCATGCCTACTCGCGTTTAACGTGCAAATTTCTAGACATATATATGCATTTGAAAAATGTTTCTTAAGACTTTGTGAAGCTTTAGGCTAGCTCGTTAATTGGCACGCCTACTTTTTAGGGGCGTTTCTTATTAAAGTACATTTTTTCTGACTTTACTGTCTTTAAATTGTCATTTCTCAAATAATTCCAAATCAATTTAAAAATAAAGTAAAATACCTACCACCTAAGAGAACCAAAACTTCCTCAAATATTTTAAGCTATCAAGCTTGCTGCTTCATCCAGAAACTGGGCCACAGACCTATCTCGAATCAGTGATATTTTATCAAATGGACCAACGATGGCGCAATTCAAAAGCATATTCCATTGAACAAGACTGTGTTTCATTTTCTCTGTTGGAGCGAAACGAAAGAGAAGTAGGCTATGTGTGTGCCGGTGGTTAGCTAATTAGTGCGATTTTTCGACGGGCCTGTATCCAAATAGGTGTTTTGGGTGGCTTTAATGCGAGGACCTTTTATTTTAGCTCCAATTCTTTCATCTGTTTAGGATCCATTTGTGCACCAAAGTGTACCAAAGGCAGTCATTCTGCTTCCAGTTTAGATGGTCTGGGAATGTTGTATCGTAAGTTGAATTTAAGTACCTGGACTAACGATGCTTTACAAGGAACTCGTTGTACATAATCTCTGGTATTGTATCAGTATGATCTAAGATGGATTTCTTTTTTGGATAAACAAATTGGTATTTGGCAGCCATTGTGGTTTCTTTCATGATTTAAAAATAAAGTCCTGCTCTAAAAGTCAGACTTGTAAATTGTTGAGCTTGGCCAGTGCAGACCTTTATCAGACCTTGTTTGCTTCCAAGCGGGACATTCTTTGGCAGTGTTCACAGTGATCCCAGATTGTGGGGAAAATCGGCAATTTTGTTGATTTTTTCTAAGAAAAGGGCAAAAAAGGGGGAAGGGATTTTTTCGGAGGAAAGCAATCCAAAAAGGGGAAAAAAAAACATTCAAAATTGGTGGTAGAAAAAGGCTGCTTAAGACTTCGCAATAGTGCAATGTAGAAACCTAAGGGACATATCTATTGATTTAAACATAAAATATGTGATTTTAAAATTAATAACTACATAAAGGGTCCGCCAAATAACTTTTTTTTTGAAAATGCTATAAAAACTAAATATTTTCTCAAATTTATTTTTTTATTTAAAAGTACAATCCTTCCGGTTAATAATGGAAAATAATTTCATTCAAATGGCTGCCTCGGCTGGCCATGCAGTAGCCTGCACGATCGGTCCAATTTTTAAGCACATTATCGATTGTGTGCAGCTGTATTTCACCAATGGCTTCACGAATATTGTCCTTTAAAGCGTCAATTGTCTCTGGCATGTCGGTGTAGCACTTATCTTTTACGGCACCCCACAAATAATAGTCCAACGGTGTCAAATCGCAGCTCCGCGGTGGCCAAACGACATCAGCTCTGCGGCTGATAATGCGATCTTCAAAAACAGGGCGCAAAACATCGAGTGTAGCTTCGGCTGTGTGGAACGTAGCGCCGTCCTGTTCAAACCAAATGTTGCCAATATCCTCCTCTTCAATTTATGTGAAAAATTCAAAATTCGTTCAACATGGCCCAATAACGATCGCCATTGACTGTAATGGCCCAATTATGCCTCTGGACCAAAATTTGAATTTTCTAAAAAATTGCTATAAAAAAAACTACTAAATATTTTCTCAAATTTATTTTTTTATTTGAAAGTACAATCCTTCCGGTTAATAATGGAAAATAATTTCATTCATTTTCTTGGGTATACGCACTGTTTTTTTGCTTTTCACGCTTTGGTTTATCGATGAGGATGCCAGTTTCTTTCACTTTTTTCACAAGATAACGATCATACGGAGCTGACGGTGCTTCTCTTCTTCCAAAATCCGTACGCAATTTTCGCACACATTCTGCAACATTACCATGATTTTCAAAGTAATGTCGCAATATTTCCCAGAGTTGTTCAAGCGTATACACAACCATATTCGTTCAGCGGAAGGATAAAACTAATTATCTGTCAAATCAGACATGAGCTAAGTGTTACCATTCGCGAAATAAGCTCTAGTTGAAAAAAAAAGTTAGATGGCGGACCCTTTAGTATTTGTTGTTTGCTAGATATTTAAATAAAACATAAAAAGTTGAAATAAAACTGAAATAAGCGTTTTTGTTTATGGGGAAAAAAAGGGGTTTAAATTTTTCAAAAAGGGGAAAAAATATCGTCTTGGTGTTAAAAAGGGGTATTCCGTGAGTGCCCTTGTGCTGTTTACAGACGCTCTCGAGGAATTTATTCGCAATTTCATGTGCCAAATTAAGGACATCCAAACCAATGACTACAAGGACAGCCAGAGTGGGATAGATATTTTGATATTGGACATTTGACATTTTTTTTTAATATGGGATCCCTGAGTGTTGATCCAAAGTGTCGTATCGGGGTCCAATATTTGTCAATTTATTTTTTGAAACATAGTCAGGGTCTATTTCCATACAGCCCTGTTTCTAAAATGATGCTTGGATTTTTTTCCGACTTTTAGAGGAAAATAGTAGCTCAGTTGTTCAAAGGGTCTGTGGGCAACCTTGAGTATGACAACGAGCTCTCTATAGCTCGTCTGTACATATAACCATGCGCTCCTTGGTCTAAAGTCGTTGCTTGTAACATGCATCAGGAGTGGGATGCCCTTTTGAAGTAAATAAAGTTCGGCACCCAAACCAAGTTAACCTCAATGAAAACTTCTTTTGAACTCTCGCAGTGAATATTCCAAGAACTGGTATCTCTTCGATCAACTTTTGTCTGCACCAAATCAAAAGACCTGTCAACCAATCGCTCTTTCTTCGATGACAAGTCTCAATTACAATAAAATAATCAACACCCGCCCCTGCACAAATTGGCACAATCCCATTCCCATTACAATTGGCAATGTTAAGGGCACTCTTGACTTATGAACTTTGACAAAACTACTCCATCCTGCTGGTGATTAATGCCATTGCATGTCAAAGGCGAAAAGGCAACAAATGGAAAATCAAATGACTGCATGCTCTCAAGCACATGACACAAAAGAGGACACACTGAGAGTGTTCCACTATCCGACACATATCAATCATCGTACATTTATCAATCATCCAATAACTTTTTTCCGAATTAGTTACAGGCACAAACAAAACTCCATCACACATCGCACTGTATTTTCTTCTACGTCAAAAGCCTTTCATCACTGTGTCATCAATTTCCATAAGCAGGCATCGGAAAATACTTTCCCAAAGTAGGTATCGATCGACTCATCGCATCCATAAAGCTTCTGGCAAAATATGGGAAATCGTTTGCCGGAAGAAGAGAAAAAACATCGCCCCATTTTCGAATGTGTGACAACAATAAATCGGTCCAAGGACTTGCACGAGCACATACCATGTCATCGCATCACCTATCTATGTGGCGGCGTTCAGTTCGCAGAACTTCCCAATAACTGTAATTATCTTGAAGAAACTTTGAAAAATGATGACAATAACATCCGTTATTTGTTCTCACCCACATTTGTGTCCTCAATCCGCAATGACGATGTTTACCCTTTTTGAGGTTATGTTTGCTCTTAATCTTCCTCCAGGGGGCTATCGGGTTGTTGAAAAACAAAAACACACACAGAGTTTGCTTTTACGCAAGATGGCGAAGCATTTTGAGTTTTATCTGTGGCAATTTTTTACAGATCCGTCGCCCCTTGCCATTAGTTGCAAGTTTCATTAACGTTGCGTCGTCGGTCTTTGACGGATGGACTGAAGTTTATAAAACATCTTCGATGTGTGAAAACTGGTGAAATAATCGTTCAACTTGAACGGAAGTATGGGCTTCCTGGGGTGCTCATTAAAAAATCATTAACACAGGATCTGACTTTGAGAACTCATCAACGACAGACGACTTTTGCGAAATCCCAAGACACAAGGACAAAGTTTCAATCCGCCCTTCTGATGTGTGATCATATCTTCTCGTATATCCATTGCCGTGTGGGCACGTTCACGTTCAGATCTCCTTGAATCCACATATAGAAATAAATTGCCACTACGAAGACTTATTGCAGCAGATTGAACCAGCAGCACTGCACACAGATGCAGAGCAATTGCATTCTTTTACCGAGCTTTTATTATTTCAACGAAAAGGGATACTGGATGAGCTACGGGCAAAAAGCGTGTCTGGGTTTTTATTGCGTTTCCAAATTTATGGCAATTTTTCAATCCGTGTAAGCGCTTAAATGTGACGCATCCTTTCGCCGATCTCAGTATTAACTTGTTTCCATATAAAAGCAAAACTTGCACGAGTCAAACGATTTAAGAAGGATTTAATGGCAAAACACGGATTATACTAAAAAAATAAACCACCGCATCCTGTGGGAAAGTTATAGTCCTCAACGTACACTTGAGAGTTATTCAATCACGGAAAAGTATGGGAAAAGTTATGTTTTCACGTGACAAAGTGCAAAGCGGTTACGGGGATAGATAAAATGAATTTTACCAAACTGTGGGTTCAACTTTCTGACAGCAATACTTCCACAGGAATGCAATCCAATACGAGGTGACAGTTGACAGAAATTGACTATCAGTTTGCAACTCATTGGCCCGCAGTGAGTTTGTTTGTTATTCAATATAGGTAGAGATTTTGCTTACAATTCTACCTCAAAGCAAACATGGCTACGTAATTGCAAACCAAGATTCATTATTGTACTTTCTCTCATTGGGAAAATCCTTTCCAGCTATAAAACTGCTCATGCGTTTACCCCATGCATGACATTTATTTAGTTTGAACGGTTTCAGTTTCTTTGAGCCAATTAAGGCGCAAAGTTCCGACTCACGGGTTGAGGTTGGCTGAGGAATGCACACGGAAAGCTGCTCACTAATGAACACATGCGTTTGCTCCTTTGAGCGCATTAAATTCAATCTGTGTATGGAGTTATCTCTAATGTGCAGGAGGAAAGGTATTCATCATGGAGGCTTTAATGTGAGCATTTGAATGACAATTTTGTTGCGATTAATTGTTTTATGATGGATTTTGTTGTTTGTTTGTTGGAAAATAAGAAAAGAGAAAAAGGAATTGACAGTTAAAGAAGCCAACGTTTGGTTTAGAAAGGAGTTTGGTGAAACAAAGGCTTCTACCAAACCTTCCCCCCTTCTAAAGGAAGAAGAAGGTGGGACATCATAGAGTAGGTCAAGTTCCCGAAGACCTTTAGTTGAAATAAAGAAAAGTTCACTACAAAAGATTAATTGAAGTCCTAAAATCACCAGAACAGAATCTTTCATGTCAGACACAGAGATGAATATATATTTTAAACCTAGTGTGCCACAAGATGTTCACTGGTAGGCCACTACTGTCTTGTCGCAAAAAAAGGTACCTTGTAGGCAACTTTGCTAATGCCACTGCTATGCAACGCCAGAAGTAACAGCTGAAGAATTATAAAGCGCGCTTAACCGGATCAATAAATTGGTACCATTTTGGAGGATCTTCGGTCCAACGTCCAAGTTCGTTTTCGGAACTGCGTCGGAAGTTCATTGTACATTTTGGCTGCCTTCGTGAATGCCTTCGCTTAATTTTGACAATTTCAATATTGTTTGTTAAATAATTAAATTACTTTAATTTAATCGAGAAATGCTATTTTACACTTGTTACCTTTGAGTTACTGAAAAGTAGCATTTTACTACTTAATTATACAAATAGTGGCAGCACTTAACAGGTAAATGCATTTTACATCGAATTTACGACGCAGTTTTTCTACATTAAAGGGACTTTAAAATTATTGATGTGTCTTTTATTAATGGAGAAGTTGTGCCGAGTGTAATAGAACTCCATTCTTCGATTGTCCAGTGCCTTACCATTTTTTTTTTAAATTTAAAGTATATATATATTTTTTAACTTTCTCCATTACGTAGTAAGAGAAATATATTGTATTCGTACCAAATTTCGAACTCGAGATGTTAATCTATTCTGATATTACGATGATAGACCAACTCAAAAAAGTGGGTGGCAAAATTCTGTCCGTCTCTCCGTCTGTCTGTCTGTATGTCCGGAGGCCTACAGCCTAAACGCCTGCTCGGATTTCCTATAAACTTCGGATTTGGAGTTTGGGGGCCGTTTTTTTTTTGCCAGATAACATTAATATTAATGGTACTTCCCATACCAAATGTTCTTACCAGTTTGATTTGTTCGAAAACGGCTGTAAAGATTTCAACCAAAATTGATATTTGAGCTTAAGTAGGTGAGGCTACCAGGACTGCATACTCAGTTTTCCGCTAAAAATCGAATAACGGTACTTTTGAAATTTGAACATATCTCGAAAACGGTAACAAAAATTCATTTCAAAGTCAAAATGATCATATCCAACTTAATGTCAAACTCCGTTTTTCCCTGTATTATCGTAAAATGTTTTTTTTTTAAAAAGTATTTTTTTAAAAATTTAGTTTTCTTCAGTTTACTTGAAAACGGAAACATCGATTTCGACTAAAATGCAAACTAAGAGTACAATTGATGTTTTCAAAATTATTGTGTCCTTAATTTTCAATTCGATTTACCGAAAACGCTAATTTTAAAAACTGCTCTTATCTCGAAAACTCCATTTTCGATTTCAAAAAAAAACTTTAAAAACCTAGTAATGCTTCCATCCCGAACAATAACTTTTACTCGGTTTTCAGGTAAATAGTTAACCAATAGTATTTTTCAAACTAAGCATTGCAATATTTGGTACTGTTTTGTCTGCTAAATTTTACAAAAACCGCTGTAATGATTTTGATCCAAATATTTATTAAGGATAATTAAAGTATTCTAAACAAGATCCCGTACTTATTTTTTCTCAAAAAGTTCGAACAAATCAGAGTAATAATTACTTCTCAAAAATTACTTCACAAAACCCCGAATCTGCGGTATATTTTTGCCATAATCTCAATTTTCCACTTCTAATAAAAATGCAGCTAAGCAAAACTTATTTTTAACAAATATAACCCACTTCTTTATTTTTAACCATATTGAGTATGCACCTCCCACTCGCACTTCATTTCCACACCACAAACGTCAATTGGGATATTCAGTTTATAACTGCTAAGGCATATTCAAAAACAAATGTGCGAATTTTTACAATATGTATAGACATAGATCTGTCATGAACCCTGCTTCCAATCATAGACACCTTATACCAGCGTTACTAATCAAAATAAAAACAGATCAGAAAGCAGAAACTCCTACCACACTTTTCTTCGTACTCAATCTTGTAAAGTGTAAGGGCTTATCAAATAGTACAGTGGCACTTATAACTCTCTAACCAGAACTTGTGACAATTCCCTTTTACTGATTGCTTCAACTTTTAAAAACTCACATTTTTATTTAAATTTATATAGATGAACTACCCAAAAGTGAATTCTATTTAACACTATTCCTTTTCCTATATTCTATCTATGCACTGTTTCTTTTATCTAGCATTGTTTTTAAAAAATGTACCAACATATATGTATGTACCTAATAAAATAAGAAAACAACCAAGCAAACTTTTGATGAACGAGAAAGTTTCGTTCGACGCAGTCGTGCACTTTATATTTTATTAAATTTCCCCCATTTTCAATTGAAAACGATTGTGGAATGGATGCTGAAAGTCTTGCTGCTGTAACAGATTTTTGCTTTGCTCTTGCTTTGACAGCAGAAATGTAATAGATTTCAGCGAAACTCATTATCAACTAAAAATCATTAAAAATGAATTTGGCATTATGTTTGTTAAGACTATATTCGTTTAAAGACTTGAGACTATTTGTGATTGCGGATGCCTATCTCAAAAAAATAAAATAAAGAAATGACATTAAACGGAATAGATCAAGCCTCCAGAACGTACACAAATATCGTTGAACAAATGCTGATTTCAAAGTAAAAGCTGTGTTGTAATTCTGTTAAAAAGTAACGCGTACTCTCTTCGAATAAGATAACGGACAAAGTTCAACGCCCACCTCGTAAAAACCACCGCCAAAGTATGAAATATAATAGCAGGCTATGAGCTATGACTGACTTGGTGTGGGCTTTACGACTATGGCTGTGAGCATTTTCATTAATTTTACGACCACAGCAATGAGGGCAATATTTTTAGGGATCTCTGCACTTGTGGGCTCACCGGTCGCTGCACCTGGCGGCGACCCATGAAAGTGAAACATCACAAATGCACACAAATAGTCCTAGACCAAAGTAATTCAACATTTGATGCGGTGAATTTTATGACGAATTTGAAGACCTTTTGTGGTTTTTATACAAATTTTCCAACATTGAAGAAATTAACTGAAATTGCTTTCATTATGAACAGATCTGTGGTGAGGGGAATCGTTTTCTGCCTCTACAAGGCGTTCTGCCGCAAGCTTTTGTTGTGAAGTGAAGGCAGCTTCATCATAAATTCGAGGTTAGGGTGGGACGGAGTCATGTGGCAAACACAAATGCGTATGGTGCGGTTTTATGGCAAATAAACCTAAATGAAACATTGCCCCATAAAATTGCTAAGTACCAGATGTTGGTGGCTCAAGTAAACCGCTGGCAGCATAAATTTTCAAACGATTTCTTGCGGTTTTCTTGGAGTTGGGGATGCACTTTTTCAATACGAAGGAGGATGCCATATTGGGAGGATGTGCGTTGTGGTAAAGAGCTCCGGAACTTCACCAGGCACACAAGCTAATTGCATTGGAGAAGTACAAAAATGAAGTTGATTGTTGAAAATTTATCCGACAAAAGAAATATTCTTTTTGGACTGCAAATATGCTAAAAGCATGCACCTAAAGTGAATCTAAATATTTAAAGGACGTTTTTCTCGAAATGTTACAAGTGGAAAGTATTTATATTTTAAAAGGAAAGGGCTCCTCATTTTTTTCGCTTCTATTGCGGACAGAAATTGCTTCGCAACAAAGCAAATGATAGTAACTTTAACTCAACAGGGATGCATACTTACACAAAGTCCTCCGAGGAGCAAATGCCCCGACTCAAATGTACATTGGTAGCCTTACAACAATGGCAATTGATTATTAGTATGGCTTATAGAGAACAGTGTTTCCTTTCATGATGTATAAAAGAGAATTTTCCTTTGTTGCATGGGCCAAGCGGAACCCGTATAATTATGTTCCGCAACAGAATGAAATTCAACGCAATGTTATGGCAACAGTAGCACAATATAATTCATTAGGTTCGGTTGTCAGAAATCCCATTCCACGCTCGTGAGATACCATTTTTGTTTACAAAGCATTAATCACCTCGGCCATGGCGATTATACTTGAGTAAATTGCTTTTAATTATAGTTGCGTAACTGCTAGAATTCAAACGGTCAAAGGCGCAAGGGATTAATGGCATATAGGACGTGTCCGGAAGTAATTTTTCACGGCTTCTGTTTAGATTTTCATCCAAATACCTGAACCGATTAACTATACGTTCTGTTTGTACAACACCCAATTAAGACACTCCCTGCCCTTGTAAGCTTGCATAGGTGATTTAAATAGGAGTATATCACCTACGCTTAGATCTATATCGTCCTACGCAAAATGGCTTCCGTTTAGTTTCTATTTAAAGCAGTACCATCAGCAGGTTGTTTGTGTGTGTATAGTAAATGTTCCCTCGGCTCTTCCTAGGGATCGAATTATGTGTGCGGTTGTGTGTTTATGGGTTGTATTGGTTACAATGAGGTTCCAGGGAATTAGTGTCCACAATTGTGGAAACCTCTAATGTAAACTGATTAGAATTGTGTAGGATGTTCCAGAGTGTATGTGACTTGCACAATGTGGGTGGTGACTTCTTAATGGTTAGGTACACAAATATAAACAGTTCATCCTTAGAAAAATTTGTTAATCCTGCTAAGCAATATAATAGTTCTGCTGACGCCTATTCTCTTGTTGCTCTTACTAATCTGTTGCTATTTTCATGTTCTGCTGCTCTGTTATGATTTTAATTAGTTAGCATTCTACTAGATAAATCTTTCCTATTTTTCCCTTCCTCTTTGGTTTTTGGCCGACTCTGCTGCTCTTCTATCAGTCTTCTTCTACTGTTCTGCTAATGCACTGCAGTAGCTCTGTTGTTAGTCTGTTAAAACTCTGCTACTTATAGTTTACAATACCCATTCCGATATCATTCCGTTGCGTATTTATGTAACTTATTTCAATTTTTCTCATCTGTTAATGAACTGCTACCACTCTGCTACCATTATGTTATTGCAATGTTATTGTTTCACTACTACTCAAATGAAACTTTACTACTGCTCCGTTTCTATAACACAGCTTGTCGGCTATGAAACGACAGATCTGATTCTGTGACTATTCTGCTTCGTGAATAGTACTGGCGATGGATACTACTACTAAAATTGATTGCGGCGCAATTGTTGGTCTGCTAATACTCTGTTAAACTCTATACTTACGTTTTCCAACATTTGTTACAATGTCTAGCAATACTATGATTTTGTTGCTTGTCGGATGGATACGCTTCCGATTTTTGCGTACTATTATATTGCTTACCAGCTTCCCTTCTGTTAATGCACTGCTACTACTCTGCTGCAACTCTGTTAGCTTTATGTTACTGCCATACTATGCTCTTATTTTGTTATTATTTGACGGTGCTTTGCTATTATTTGGTTACTTTTAGATTACTTCTCAGCAATGAAACTGCTGATCTTCTGTTTCTATACCACTGTTAGTGGCTATTACGGATATGATAAGTTAATGCCATGTTCTTAGTCTGCTAAGCGTCTTTTACTGTTTTTTTTTTTTTTTACTCTTTCGACTCTAATTGATAACATTGACTAGTGCTCCATTTGATATTACTGTACTGCAATCAGGATTCCAGTGTCTAGATAATAACAGTTCAGCAGAGTAGTAGCAGTGAATTAACAGATGAGCTGCGGGGAAGTAATACAGCCGAATTCACGAGATCATCAACCGAATTCTATCTGAATAGTTGTTGCAAGGGTAAGTACGACGCTGCTGAACATTTTCTCTCGCTCTACTTTTGTTCTGCTAATGCTCTGTTGCTATTTTGCTATAAATCTGCGTCTGATTTGTTAGTTTTACTAGGGTCACACTAGAGTTCTGCTGGTTATCAGTCTCTCAGTCAAAGGTACCACATACTGCTCTTTTACTTCTAGTGGTTGGTAACCGCCCTGTTACTGTTCCGGGACTAATTTGCATTCGAATGTTACTGCTCTGCTGATGCTCTGTTATTACTCTGTTAACCTGCTACCTGACTGCTATTGATCGATTTTTCCGATCTCTGGTTCCAGTTGCGCTCTGTTATTGATCTTCTATTGATCTGTACTTCTTCTTTGTTATTTATTGCCTTAGTTAAATTAATATTCTAATATTTCACAGCTGCTGTTAAGTTTCTGCCTGATATCTGGAATCCTACTGGTCGGCTGTGGAACAGTGCTGCCTTTCTGTTTTTATTTGCTACTCCTTTGCTACTTTTAAGTATGGAAGTGGATGTGATACTTCTTCTATTAGTTATCTATTCCCATGTTATTTCACTAAAATTGTTCTGCTAATAGCTGACACTAACTTTTTTACCTATAAAGCTCGACTACATTTTTGACCCGTTACCAAATAATTAAAAAAAATCCACATTCAACTTACTTTCATGTCACATTATTCTGATGACAACTTCCAACAGCATTTGAATAATCATCCCCTGCTGCATTTTTCCATTGAAACCCTGAAACTATAACTCGAAAACAAAAATCTTCAAACTTTACCCACTGTTAGACAGTTGCTAACACGAAGACGAACGCTACACGTGTCGTAAAAACAAAAGAGTGTACTCACATATCTCACCACTTGATTATTTATTGCCCCGAAGTGGGTACATACACGAGATCCTATAAAATGAACAGCCACACATCTAAACACCCATGAGAAACTATTTTTACGAGTCTCTTCTCTGTTCGCTTAAATGTCAACATCAACTGCCATGCAGAGGAGCATCATCTCCGTGTACGTCATACGCACGCACATACAAATCACCCCGACATACTCCTACTTTTCTACTCCTACATACACCATGCAGCTGAATTTTTGCACTCAAATTTAATGACACCGAGTTCCTATTTGGAACCGTCACCTCCCGGCAGCAGTTACCTGCTCCCAGCATTTATCCAGCTCTGTAAATATTCCATGGTGCGTGTAATTCTGTTCCGCTGGGTAAATACCAATGGAAAGGACTCGCTCGGAATCCATTGAATTGAAAAGCCGTTCGCAAAAGAAAATTTACATACATTTTTGACTTAATTAGTTAGTTGAACGCAAATTTACAGGATGTTTGTGCCTCATTAGCCTGTACGGATGGAATTGAGCAGCCGCAGCCAGCAGTTGCATACCTGAAAACGGCAATAATAACTGACAGCGGTTTCGTTGAAATTTATATTTAATCCTTGTCAATTGAGACGAGTATGCCAGTAGCAGCTAATTGGTGTTTATACAGCGAGTGTCGGTTGTGAGTGTAGGTTGTGTGTGTAGGTTGTGAGCCCAACAAAGGTGAAGCCAGCCAGATGTTGCTATCCAGGAATTTAAATGGATTGGCCTGGCAAATAGTTTTAGTGAGTTCCCAGCCCAAATATGAATGGCATGTAAATTTTTACAGTGAAAACTTTCTGCGAATTCAATTTGAATACGTCGAGGGTATGAAAGCATTGGATTCGATCCGAAAGCGACAAAATTTATCAGTGGATATGAGCAGCAGTAACTCTATATCTCACCCTCAGTCAATGGGGAGTGGATTTTTTTTGGCGCTCTGTGCAACTGGTTTTGAGTGCCAACCAGCTAAGCACGTACATCCTTTTTGCATTCCCCTGTTCCCTGTGAGTTCTCATGGATGCATTGGGAAGCAAAGACAGACTTATTGCCAATACAATGACTATATGGGGTTCAATTGAATTTAGTTTGTTCTCCAAACTGCAAACTGCAAACTGCAAACTCCTGAATGCTTATTCTCCCATGTTGGGGGCACTGGTGCACTCGAGAAATCTGAGAATGCGAATTTGAGATACATTTCATTGGCATTGCAAAAGGGGATTGCAGTCATTCGGCTGCATGCATGCAAGGGCGCTTTAATAAAGCTATTATATATCATCAAACCGAGACTACTCTGTTGATGTGCTTTGCATGCATATGGCATTAGGGGGAGAATCTGATTTCATTTGATGTGAATCTAATTGTATGGAGGGCGTTATTTAGGGTGCTACACTGCTATAGCGGGAAATGAGATATGCTTCTGTGCTTGGACTGAATTATTGAGGTAATTTATAATTGACACTGACGGATGTGCTGTGCTTTATAAATGGTGATGAAGATTGTCGGCTGGGCTTGTCAAAATGGCCAGTCGAGCAAAAGGATATAAATTCGTTGACATTTTCGGCTATTATTGTTCTAGCTTAAAGGAAGGAGTAGAACATTTCTAAAGAAGCCTTAAGAAGGAGAATGAATGAAGAAAGTCGAATGGTGCTGAGTGCGAAGTGTTTTTAAAAGTGTGCAATTTTTTACTGCCTCGAGGCGTATGGAGAGAACACAGAATCCTCTGAAAGAATTTGGAGTAACGACAATATTATTCGCACTGACTTCTAAAAGTCACAAGCTGCATTGTCCGCAGATAGTTACTGAATGGGTTTCAGCTTATTAAGTAAGCATTCTATTTTATCCCGAAAAAAACCAACTTGAGGTTTTTTCACTGCAAAACCTCTCTCAAACGTCTGACAAACATCCGAGAGTATGACTGTCATGAAAGAGCTTCTCAATTGGCCGTCTGGACTCGGCATAAAATTGTAGATCCCTTCCATTCGTCCCAAAAATAAAAACTCACACAAGACGAATGGTTGTGAGAAGCTAGGCCTAGGTTCCCTAAGGACCTGTTGCGCCAACCATACATATATATATTATATTTTTTTATTTGGGACAACACATTAAGTTGTAAATGGTCTTTCATTAAGGACTTGACAAGTTATTTTTTAAATAAAATGCAAACTACTTGAAAAAGAAAAAAAGATTGGCTTGAATTGCTATCGAAACATTTATGAATGGAGTTCAACTTCGTTCATATGTCCACCACGGAAACGTACGCAGCGGGCGCGCATTTCGACCGATACTGCAGCTATTTCGGGTTCAATATTGGCTCTGAGCTCGTCTAATATCGCCGGCCTGTTGGCACAGATCAATGATGTGATGTAGCCCCATACAAAAATGTCTAGAATGCGTAGAATCACACGATATCGGCGGCCAATAGACGGATCCGTTTCTCGAGATAACACATTCACCGAACTGAGACTTCAATAACTCGACTGTGGCACCCGCTGCGTGGCTTGTGGCACCGTCTTGTTGGAACCGCATATCACTGAAGTCCAACTCTTGCGGTTGCTCAAAGAAATAACGTTCCAACATGTCTCTGTAGCGAATACCATTTACCGTAATGTGACGGTCATTTCCATCAATGAAAGAAAGGCCCAATGACGCTACCGGCATGAAAACCGCACGAAACAGTGACTTCGGATAAAGTGCTGTTTCATGAAGCACGTGAGGGTTCTCGCATATTTTGCTTATTGCCGTTTAACCAAAAATGCACTTCATAGCTGAGGATGAAAATTGGCGTTAACGCTCTTAAAGCTACGACCACCGACTCGGGATTTATGTGGTAAATTTTATTTGTTAACGTTGTTTCTTCGTGTACTTCACCACGATGAAAGTGTTGATTTTACTGAATATTTTGACATTGACAGTTCGGTAAGCGGTTTAAGGGTGCGTTCACACTGAAACTTTGAAGTTGTCGAGTCGCTAATGAAAGATCCTTTACATACAGGATGAGCCAAATACAAGTTTCTTTTTAAAAATGCAATAAAATGAACAAAATTAATTTTTTTCCATGTATTATTGCTTTTGTATTGTAGCTCAGTTCCAGAATTAATTATTTTTATGACAAAACAAAAAGCAGTTTTAGAATGAAAAAAGATTTAGCAAAATAACACTTATTCAACTTTCTTGTTTGTCTCTCTCACCAGACGTTGTTAACATCCGCGTTCTTCCCCAAGACTGAAGTAAACTGTCGAACACGAACCTCTGTTGCTGACTATATTCCAGCATGACGCTTGTGTTGGATACAGCTTAGTTAGTTAGAGCAAACATTCCCATTAATTATGGAACACAACGTCGTTCAAGTAGCTGCCTTGCCTGGCTTTGCAGTAGCGCATTCTGTCCCTCCAATTTTTCAAGACCTTGTTGATGGTTTCGAGCTGTAGCTCACCGATTGCTTGGATGATATTGGCCTTAAGTCTTTGAATCGTTTCCGAATTATTGGCATAACATCGGTCCTTCACGGTTCCCCACAAGAAAAAAGTCCAAAGGGGTCAAATCGCAGCTCCGAGGCGGCCAATTAATATCGCCAAGACGACTGATAACACGATTTGGGAATTTGGTGCGCAAATAATCAATTGTGGCATGGGCTGTGTGGCAACGAGCGCCATCCTGCATGATCTGGTTCGTCCAAATCCATGTCTTCAATAAAAAAAAAGTCTGTTAACATGGCTCTGTAACGCCCACCGTTAACCGAAACGTTTTTCACAGCCTCATTTACGAAGATAAATGGTCCAATGATGCCACCCCTCATTCCGCACCAAACTGTTACTCTCTATCGATGCATTGGCTTAACGACGGGGACCATGAGTGTTGTTTGTCCACTAGCATACCAGTCTCACGAACATTTTGGCGCGTTAGATGCTTCATTTCGGCCAAAACTTCTTTTCAAAAAACGCACTGATCAGACTACACAGCACTAAATTTGGAAATAAGTTTTCAATCTTTGCCAACGTTGTTCAAGCGTAGAGCGACTCATTTCTTTCCGCGGAGGTATGATACTGACTTTCTGTCAAGATTTGGAGCGGGAAACAGCTGTCAGTGTCAAAATAACCTATGATTTAAAAAGAAACCACTAGATGGCCCACCCGTTGCAGCTTCATTATAAAATGTCAATCTCGTGTCATTGATAGGAGCAGGGTCGATGCGTGGAGCTTTATTCTTTCGAGAGAACTCAATACGTGCATTGTGCAGTTTGGGGTATCACATTTTGTGAGATTTTTAAGTTCAATTTAGGTCTTTCCATCTCGTTTTTAGATCATACTGTAGGAGTTCCTTAAAGGTATTCATTTGCTTTTCTGAGACAGTACGTCTTTTAAATAAGCAAATACTTTACAGGCATATCGTGGTTCATATTTCATTAGAGAAGGCGAGGTGAGGTTCCTCTTATGACAATTTGAAGATGTCCCATCCATATTAGAGTTGAAAGTTCCAGTGATCAGAGATTTATCAACTAACCACGCAAGTTGCATTTAGAACTTACAGTGGATTACGATTTCACATATATTCCGATCACTAAAAGCGATTTCTATGTCTTAGAATGAAGGGAATCCTCGATCGAACCTGTTAGCATATGCAGAGCGGAATATCAAGCATTTTGAGCAGCTACAGAAATGTTGTGGCAATGCTAGGGAGTAAAAAAGATATGAACAAGACACATTTAAGTACCTATACCTAACTAATTGGCAATCGGAAACTATATCCCTAAACAGCCTAACAAATATAATGAGTATTGAGTACCCTCCGACTGCCAAAAAGTTAGGCATAGGTACTATACCTTTTTAATGTTTTTTTTTTTTTACAGTCAGTCGGGTTTTTTGTTTTTTAGCCTATGACACTCCGGGGAAGAATACGAATATAATGACACCTCACTCTTCAAAATCGGTCGAGCCGTTTAGGCTACAGGGCGTCACGTAGGAACGTACATAGGATACGCGCGAAACACATAACCCTCCCTGTGTCAAGTCGGATAAAAAGACCATCCCTTCTCATATCAGTTTTGTAGGAGAGGCCGAGCGATGGAGATGAAGACAATGTTGTTCGCTCAACGGTTGACTTAGAACTGTCGTCTGACTTTATTTGTGCCGACCAAGTTAAAAGTATATGTATACATGAATGATCATACGATCGAATATATTTAAAACGACGTGATACAATAAATAAGTATATAAACGAATATGAGACTAAGAGTTTTTAAATATAAATATAATTGAGTGGAATTTTCGACCACAGTTTCGATCCAACTTTGTTAAGAAAACAAATATTCTGGTTGTATTCAGCATAAATAATTGTACTCAGCCCCGAGTATTAAAAATTGCACTCCCCTAAACGGCGTATGTACATCCACAACAAACTTGTTAAAAAAAAAACCTCTGTAAAAAACAGTCAAGGGTTCTTCAAAGACCCACCTGCCACATCCAACCATATTCAACTGCCTACTAGTAGGCTGCAAGGTTTAAGATAAACCCCATTCACCGAAACCATTAGTGATGTTTACAACGTAAATGAAATATCCAACTAAATATTTCAAAAGCATCGGCTTTAAGCCCTTTAAATACCTTAAATTGGCTTCCAAGCTTTATTCTGTTCAGCTTTATCCGTCTCGCTGCCCCGCCCCACACGTCGTCGTGTGTAGAAAAAGAACAAAATCCCCGATGGCAATTGGTAATATTATAAGCTCTCTTATGTCTATCTTTACCCTCATCGTAGCCAGACAAGTTTAAAGTCTTTCCTCTTTTTTTTGTACTTTTTAATGCTTCATCTCCTCCATCCCCTTGGCAGAATGTCGGTTTATTTATGAAAAAAATACATTCGTCGTACTCTTGAATTCAATATCCCCGATGGTGGAACACAAGAAGTGAGTCCAACAAAAATTACCATAAACTCATAAAAAAGTAAATCGATAAACACATAGATACATCTGCGGGGGGTTATGGCAACATATTCTTATTCTCTCCACCGATGGCTTTTCTAACGGCAAATTCCATGAAAAAGGACTACGAATAAGCTAAGGCCATTATGCCGAATCACGCATACCGCCGCTGAAAGTTTGACAGGAATTTATTATTGATCCAGATGAAGGCACACGAACTGCAATGCAGTTTGTTTGACATCGGGACGCTGTAAATTGTTCTCTTCCTTGAGCATTTTTCTCTTCAGTTTCATTTCCTTTGAGGAGAGGTGAAAGGGCTAGCTAGCTGCTTGTAATTGGTACTTGCGAACGCCCCTTGCCCCATTTCATTATGCTGTACACATCTGAAGGACCAATTTTCTTTGATTTAATGAAAGCCAAACAGAAGTCGTAGTAAGTCGTGTTCGTTCGTTGCTTCCGTACGTTTTGGGAGAATTTTCTATTTTAATTCGAGTGCAGCCATTGAATTCGAGAACAAGATGGGGTAAAAGTGCGCAATAAATGAGAAGAATAATGGAATTCGCTGATAGATTGCCGGAGCAGGAGCATACTTTGGACCCATCATTAATGTGCAGCACTTTAATTGGAAACTGGAATTTGTTTCAAGCAAAAAATATCCTTTGGCGTAATTAATTAGACAAAAGTTGACATTCTCCATGGAAACAATTTATTTTGCAATTGTTTCGCTGGCCTTATTTTGGTTATGTTCACATGGTTTGGGCGAATTTGTTTGGAAATACGGGGCGCAAATAAATTCGGAACATATCCTGCACAATTAGGCAGACATCTGCATTCTCCAGTTCAGCTCCAGTGGAGTACAGGATATTGGATTTCTCTTTATGACCTTGCTTCGGTATTGTATAGTGAGTATGTGTGCAGTTAGCTGCAGGAAATGTGGAACAATGCTCGCATTGAACAAAGGACAGGAGCTCTGCAGATAGACAGCACTATGTATGTCCTGGTTATGGAAATCTGGGCAAGTGAAATCGGTCTTTAATGCACATAGAGGTGGACATTTTCAATGGAAAGTACGGAATGAAAGAGGAATCCATTCAGCTCAGAAAAAATGTGTCCAAAATTTAATAGGTAATAGTGGAGGATGACAGTCTTTGTGCAGATTAAATAAATAAAATACATCAAGGGGTTGCATTTGAAGGGTATTTTTCGGTAGATTCTCCTCACTCGTTCTGGATCAATTTCACTCATTGCGCTGGACATTGAATTTCAAATAAAAAATATTTTTCACTTTGAGATGTTGTGCACATTACGTCACTTGCTTTGGGTGAAGTCGAAATTGACTTGCAAAGATGAACAACTATTAGAAAAGACTCAACAAAAGGTGTTCACAAAACTTACAGAGAATGAGCCAAATGAAAATCTGTTGGAGCAAACAGGACGGAGAATAGAGAAGAAGGACTTTATTTAGAACTGGAAAGGATGTAGGTGAAAATGTAGGTAAAAATTCTGTCATTATCGCCAGAACTTGCAGGCCATCAAGCAAGAACTGCAAACTGAAAAAAATATGACAAACAATACAATGTCAAGGTTGCCATGTTTTTAAGTCAGGATAGAGAACAGTTAAGGGAACTGTCTGTGATAAACAACGCATGGCATGATTTACTTTGCAAATTCATTTCAATGTCGATGTCGTTGGGATTATAGGCGTTGACTGCCTTTCAGAGAAACCCCATTTTAGTAGCTGACGGGCAGAATGGATAATCTACCAATAAATAGATATTTATCGTCCTGATTGGACCTGCGAAAAAGGAATGCCAGAATGTCGACGAATGTCAATTGATTACGTGATGCTGATACTGAACCTATCCAGAGTTAAATTTGCTCTGTATCAGTAGACTTAGTGTGGTGACGTTCAAAGGGAATTTTCGACTGAGACATATACTACTACGGGGGTCGATACAACGAAAAAAAATTCCACTGTAATTATATAATGTACAGGGGGCAGATTCCGAATAACAATAATCGTCGGGACGATATCTTTTTTGAAACTTTGATGACCCGAAGAAGTTATATTCGGCCCGAATTTGTTTCACTATCGTCAGCTTTCATTACATTTGTTGAAAATTAACTGGATTAAGGTCTCCAACTCGTAATTTTGGCACTTAGTTGCTACTTTTAAAATTTTAAATATTTTAAATTTTTTTTTTTTTTTTAAATATTTTTTCACTTAACTCTTAACAAGTTTTTTTGTTTTTTTTTTTAAATTTACCTAATTATATAGTCTGTAAATTGTAAAATGGTAGACTTAAATAAATAAACAAATAAACTTTTGGAGGTCTATCGTTTTGACGATAATCGTCGGAATGAGTGCCCAGGTTTTTTTTTTTCCAAAATGATACATTTGGGAATCAAACTACAGAAGTTCCTTTTCCATTTGGTCCACATATTTCACTAAAATCGGGTTTGAAATACCGATAATACAACGATAATGATTCCTAAGAGTGTTAGAGTAATTTAGATCAATTTCAGCGATTTCCATTTAAATGGAAATGCCCTTAAGCACAACCGGCAAGCTTGCTCACAAAAATTGGAATACAACATGGGAAATATCGCGGTAGGACTCGAAATCATCGAGTCACATACTATTGCTATGGAAATTTCACAGTTTGATGATAATTTTTGTCAGACCATCGAATGGCAGCTTCTTTGGGCTTAGAAGGCAATTTGTTGGAGCACATCATCATCATCATCAGCTTCATTGTCATCCACATCGTCATCATAATAATTTCCAACTTATAAAATTGTATGTTTGAATTTGCATATTTGAATCCAGCGCCTAAATTATACCATTCACCATATTTTTTGTACTTTGTAAATTCGCCACACAATTCGAACTTTTAAATATAACGTAATGTCTCTCAGGCGAACACAAAACCTGTTATTTTCACATTGTATATAAACTCTGCATGAAATAAAGCTTTCTTTCGTTGTTAAACACCCTTCGGGGAAACTCTAGTGTTTAAATTCGTTCGCTTTCGCAATTTCCTTTGTCGCAACAACAAAATCGCATTTTTTAATACTCGCATCCGTTTGACAAGTTGGTCATACGGAACAACCAGGATCTACCTAGCCCTTACTCGAAGGTCACCTAGAGGTCCCGAGGTTGACGGTCGGAAAAATCTTCGAACGTTCACAATTGATTAGTAGAGCCATGTGTTCAAATATATTTTAACTAAACTAACTTATTTGTTGTTAAAGCATAAATCTAATTGCCTGATCTTTTTTTGTTATGCATATAACATAGTTGTAATCTATTACTTTTATAGTACATGCATTTTTGCATAACCTACTGGAACTAATTGTCAATCTTACATTTTGTTTCATTTTTCTATAAAAATGAAGTCGAACCAAGGCGACGTCTTTTAATCGTTCCTCTTTATAAACATCCTTGAATATTTAAACGCCATGTCGCAAACAGTTTAGAAAATGTTATATAGAACCCTGAAAATCCCTATTCCATTTTACAAAGCTTGGACTTTGTTCAAATCAGAAGGAGATATCCTCGGTCGTTTCGTAAAATGTTTGGTCCAATTTGCGTTGACAGGCTTTGAAAGAGAATATTCAACGACAGCGAGTTGCACAGCGAAATTGAGCTAGTTAAAAAATGGCAAGATGGAAAAACAAAAACTAGAGTCTTCGTAGAGTCTTCGAGTATTCGAGTCTATCCTTAGTGAAGGAAAGAGGCCTACACAAGTTGAAGCAAAGCTTTACCGGCTTGCATTGAGCAACTGGACGTTGTAAGCTCAGCACGCAGGGCTAAGTGGAGAGGCCAGTGCTTAGTTCGTTTCACCCTGAACTGTAGAGCCTTCTAACAGGAAGAAGAGGATTGTACTAAAATGCGTTTTTATCTTTACAGTCTTGGAGTGCTCTGCGTATGAATAGGGATAGGAGACCATTCTTCGCTTTCTCTAGACTTGTCCAGTTCTCTCTTTAAAAAAAGGAAAACTCCCTCTCGAAGCCATATTCAAAGGCTTCTTTGAAAACTAAAACTTATTTAACAATAGGGATGCCAGACGTCCCCGTTTTTCATACAAAAATACTGTTTGTCCCCCCTAATACAAACCGCCGTTCCCCTTATTAAGTCAAAATTCAATAAATAACAATAACAAGACTCTCTGTGAACACATCCATTTGAAGTGCAAGCTGAATGCATCCACTCACGAACTACATCTCACTTCACGTGCTAAAGTTGTTCTCCTGTACGTTTTTATTTTGTACTGTCATCTTTTTCTCTTTCAGTTTTTGTTTTGAAACCAAGATTTACTTTGGTAAAAAAAAAGTTTGCCCCACTTTTTAAACACTTACCCCCGCCCCCTAGAAAACTCACGATGTCCCTCTTTTCGTATTTTGAATATGGCAACCCTATTTAACAAGTAGGATAAAAGTTGTGAATTTTATAAAAATGGAAATGAAGTCGAAGCCTCCCTTTTTCTCTGAAATGATGATCTCATATATTACTTAAAATTGCGCCGGAACTCAGGGCCACCGCGTTTATTAAGACGTTAATTTAAAAATATTTTTTTGAAATATTATGAGTTGTAATGTATTTTCTTTAAGATTAAGTTAGTCATTAGTCATTAGCGACTTGACAACTGCGAACTTTCAGTGTGAATGCACCCTTAAACCGCTTACCGAACTGTCAATGTCAAAATATTCAGTAAAATCAACACTTTCATCGTGGCGAAGTACACGAAGGAACAACGTTAACAAATAAATAAAATCTACCACATAAATTCCGAAAGCCACACAGTGGGTGCAACAATCGAGTTATCGAAAGCTTAGTTCGGTGAACGTGTTATCTTGAGAAGAGGAACCGATTATGGGCCGCCAAAATCGTGTGATTTTACGCCTCTAGACTTTTTTGTATGGGGCTACATTTAATCATTGGTCTATGCCAACAAGCCGTTGACGTTAGATGAACTCAGTGCCAATATTGAACGAGAAATAGCTGCAGTATCGGTCGAAATGCGCGCCCGCTGCGTACGTTTCCGTGGTGGACATATGAACGAAGTTGAACTCCATTCATAAAAGTTTCGATAGCAATTCAAGCCAATCTTTTTGTTTTATGAGATATCTCAAGTATTTTGCATTTCATTTAAAAAATAAGTTGTCAACTCTTTATGAAAGACTCTTTATTAGCTATATACAAGCTCACTTAGTTTTGAAGCAATTTTTAACTGTCCACTCTCAGGGTTTTCTCATTGCGAAATATCTCAACATGGAATAGTGGTAATCGTATGTCCCTTGCTGATTTCTTGCTTCCATTTCGCCGACTTTTTAACCGAATAAGGGTAAAAAACAATAGGAAAAAATGTAATAAGTGAACATTTTCTTAGTCTGCGCATACAGATAATAAATAAATAAGTAGGTACCATTAAAATTGAAAGTAAGTAGCTACTGTCAAGTTCCCAGCTACTCGCACATTCCAAAGTAAGACCCCTTCTATATATTTGTACAGTCTTTCGCCTTCTGCATAAACGATTACATTTTCCTCTCAATCTGAGCGCATCCCATGCTCGTACCTAATGACAAAACATTTCCATGTGCAGCATGTCAAAGTGAATAAAATGCACTTTCTCCTTAGTGTCAGCTCACTGCAGACTGAGACTCAAGTGACGATGATGATGAAAAATCGTTCGTACTTTCCGTCCACTTTGTGTATCCGTATATAAAAACAGGACGAAAACAGTGGAATGAATTTAAAGGAATTTTTTCCAAGCAACAATTACAATAGTTCTTGTCACGTGTTGTTTTTACGTTTTGTTTGAGGTTGAGATCTCTTAGACAATCGGAATCTCCTAAAAGAGGTTTTTATTTGTCAGTTCTAAAAGCATTAAAAACTGTTTTTCCATCCCAGCTCATTTGTCTTGCAATTGCCAGCAAATCTGTGTACCCCACTCTATTTTTTTTCGAGACCATTTTGAACTTTTTCTCGTACTCCATCTGAGGGATATTGTTCGAAATAATTTCGTAATAAAAACCAACTAGAGGACCCAGAGGGATGCAAAACCAAAAATCCAAGTGAACCACAAATTTAATAATCTTCAGCAATCAAATTCGTATTTTAGGTCTTCCCGAATGCACAAGGTTCCAAAGTTAATGTGCGAAAAGTAGAACATTTTGGAAATTTCGGTTACCATCGGACCACCCCAGCCCATTGGCCCGTGCATAACCCTCACTATCTTGAGATTTAATTTGGTTGCATTCGTCAGCAACAGCCAGTCTGAGAGAAAATTAATTTAATTTCTTGATGCTCTTCTGCATTCTTATGACCCGTTTTATCTTCCGTCTACAGGAAGCCGGATTCAAGCCAACAGTACTCATTGTATTTTCGTTCAGAAATGTGTGTGTACGGACACATAAGATTGTGAGCATAGATAGCACAGCTGCATTGGATGAGTCTGTGGAACGTTCGAGGAATGCAGATGGAGGACTGTAGAAACGGGTTCAATGAGGGCAATTTGTGTTTCGTGATAGTGACATCAGATTGTGCTTCAGTGCCTTCGAATCGAATTTCTTTTATGTTAATAATTTTTGCTATTAGGGCGCGGGAGTGTATCTTTCGTACAGCAAGGACTATGGCCGAAACAGATTCGAGGACAGTTTTTTGGCCGGCGGATTTTCATTTGGCACTTTGCCAAATTCGCGGTGTTATCAATGTCACCATCGCCTGTTAGGGATAATTGTATGATTTTAATCTAAGAATAGTGCTGATCGGTGGATTCAGTTGTCGTGTGGCCAAAATGGACATCGTTATGTAAAAGGTCTGGCGCATTAGGACGGTTTGTTGGGATGGTTATGTTATTAAGAGGGTTTTTTTCAGAAGTAGCGATATTTCCTTTTTTTAAAGATACTTCGAAATGAGAAAGTCGAAGTAAGTTCGAGTAAGTGTGGGGTTAAACGTTGTCCAATGGCTTGTTGTTCATTATTTCTAAATGTTATTGTTTGTCTTCAATTTTTGTGCATAACTATTTGTTGGCCAAAGGCTTTGCCTATTGCCAGGCATTTTTATTATTTAAATGGGTAAGTCGTTTGAAAATAATGGGCCTTACCAATAATCATTTTTAACCTTTAGCTTATATTTTTTTTAGGTCACATTATGCAATTTTGTATGGGAAATTTCGTGTGAGTTTGAAAAATTTCGACTGGATACTAAAAATTATCGTGGAATGCTGACAGACAGAGTTCAAATGTCTTAAAAAACTACTCAACTCTTCTCAACAAACATTTATTAGGCGATTCTTGGATTGCGTTTAACAGCCTTTTTAGTTCTTAGACCTTTTAAAACGACGAATTTTATATACTATTTCTAAGTTCGTCCGAAAGCCGACTTAGAGGCTGAATACAATGGCCCTTAGCAATAAAACACTTTTGATACATTTTTTGGCAAAAGAAACCAACTCGTAGTCTAAGTTCTAAGAAATAAAGCATTCGATTTGATTTTAAGTTAGAAAGAAGTTAGTTTGGAGTAACGCTGATTAAATTAAATCAAAAGTGGCATCTGTCAAAAACTCCCACTGGAGTGAGTTCCAAGTTGCTTATTGTTAAGTAAATTAGTAAAGTAATGAAATTATTACTTTGGAAGCCTTAGCGATTATCACTCTTTATCCTCCCTTTTCTTGTTTTTCATCGGAGCGACAATAAAGTGTGCCGCGTTCATGTAAAGGGTTTTGGTATTCAATGAAAAATGCAATTTTTTTGAGATAAATGATCGGATGTTTATTTCATAATAAAGAGGAAGGTATGCCGTTAATAATGAAAAACAACATCAGCCAAATGGCCACCACGAGCGCGCATACAGGACCATATCCTTTTCATGAAATTTTCCATAACCAAATCGCAAAGTGGCTGCCCTATGTCTTCGATAGTCTCACGAATTTTATCTTTGAGGTCTTGAGTCGACGCTGGGCTGTTGGCGTAGACCTTATCTTTCACGTGGCCCCAAAGGAAGAAGTCGCAATGTGTTAAGTCACAAGATCTCGGTGGCCAATTGTGATCACCTCTTCGAGAGATAACACGGTCCGGAAACTTTTCCCGTTAAAGATCAATGGTTTCGTTGCTTGTGTTTTTTCAGCATTTTTGTAGTGAATTTTAATAATTTCAGTGCGTTGTTGAAGCGTGTATCGTTCCATTTTTAGTAATGGCGTAGTTTCTACTTGTCAAATGTCAAAGAATAAAAGCTTCAAAAGTGACAGCTACCGAAATATCGGGTCATTCACAATAACACCTCTTACTGGAAAACCCTTTATTAACAAGTAAAAGTAACACAAATCACAAATTTTTGGTCGGCCATCTTGTTTACGTAATGCATTAATGCATTAATCAGTTATACGAAATGAATAAATAATTCTCCGTTCAATACGTCCGGAAGCCATTTTGTTTTATAGGAAAGCGAAATCTCGTAAGCCATCGCTATAAAAATATCAACATGAATAGCTTTCCCATAATTCCTATCACGTAAACAAGATGGCCGACCAAAAATTTGTGATTTGTGTTACTTTTACTTGTTAATAAAGGGTTTTCCAGTAAGAGGTGTTATTGTGAATGACCCGATATTTCGGTAGCTGTCACTTTTGAAGCTTTTATTCTTTGACATTTGACAAGTTGGTTTAATTTACTGAAACTAATTAACAGTCTCATTTCACATGTTTTGAATCAGAAATATAAATGTTTTCAAGTGATTGCAGAAATGTTGTTCGCCGGAACTTATATCTTTTCCGCTTTACGTATCTATAATTATGGGTCGAATATCCATAACACTTTAGGCGTCTGTTTTGTGATCTCAATCTTACATTGCATTGAGTGCGGACAAACGGATCTCTCTGTCCCGTCGCGTGTAAAAATGCGTGTGCGTGATGGTGTAAATGCAGCATTAAATTTGTCTTTGCTTTATCCGTAAAATAATACAGATTTTTGTTCATTTGATTCACAACAATGACAACTTGAAGCTCCCCTCTGCCCTCTCGTGAAACAATAAAAATTGAGTCACAGTAGCTACCAGAAATTGACTTTTGTTAATAAATTTGTTTCATTTCTATGAAATGGGATTTAGAATTCACTAACAAAAGAGGACTTTGCGGTCGAATTTCTTTTCTATTTCTAAATGAAAATAAATACAGCTACAAATGTATGAGCTGTCAAATACTAACAAATAGAATAGTACATTCAACATAGCAGACGAGCCACTGACAGTTGCTTAGAAAATGTTCAATAAATCGTGAAATTGCAGAAAAGTTCGTAACTGACAAATATAAGAGAGGAACTAATTATTTATTAACTAATGTCAAAATTGTTCGCATTGTTGGTATGATTACATTTACTCTCGTCAAAGCAAAATACGATTCTTCTTGACTATAAATATAACAAAAAAGAGATGAGAACATGAAACCTTCTTGACATGTTGAAGACTTTGTTGTGACGAAGGAAACACATAAAAAATTGACAACCAGGAACATTGTTAAAAAGAAGGAAACCAATCACAATCATATTTTATTGGGGACGTTCAAGTATCTAGTTTAGTAAGTCTTACAGCTGTCTGACAAGATATATCTCGGTTTTGATTGGCCGAAATCGGTCATATCAGCAGCTGTTTCAGTTGACGTTTGTGGAGGGGAAGCCGACAAATCTATTCAAGAAATTCGTGACTGAGTACTAAGTTGACAGTTCGCATATTTGGCTGACGTAGAAGAAATGACGTTCCCGAATTTAGTTTTTGCGTTCAGGTTACATCGCATCCATACCAATCTAGTCGACGTAAGATAACTAGATTCTTGAATGTGGCAAGTCAATTTCTTGAACAATACCTACACCTTAAGGTTCTATTACATTATGATGCAGTTTGGGCTAGATTAACTCAATTAATGCTGCAATTTTTATACGTGTCTTTTGAGCACGAAGTTAAAAGCGGTGTATGTACCTACCTAAAGAGTTTTCGGTCAGATATAACCGGAATCCGGTCAGATTGGCATCACTGATTGTGAAGGTTAGAAGTGTCAAGTGGATTGTTGTTGCTGTTCACTCTGCTTTACTGACAAAAAGATTACTTCAATCTTCCCTAATAAAACGAACCTAGCGTAACCAAACGTGCAATATTTGTACTTGATTTCCTGATCGGCACGTCATCTGGTGGTCAATTGAGTAACTACATTTGAATTAAGACCAATTTTTAGAGTGACATTTAATCTATTGATCACAAGATAATGTTTTTAATTCAGTTCAATATTTTTTAGGCAGCTTCAATTTATTTACGAATATTCAACTTGTTTAAAGAACCTAATCCCAAATAAAACACAAACTTGTCAATTTAATTATTACTTTCCATTGACCTTAATTAAATTCAATAGCACAGCTTCATTTCGCTTTTAACTCTACCTCCGTTCAATTTTACGTTGCTCTCCCTTTTAATTACACTACACTTGAAGTTTCCACTCAGTTTGCCGTTAAGCATAAATTTTATTTTCCCCATTGACATTCAAAGACAAATACAAGTACTTATAATTAGAATCCAATTGACTGGAAGCGTACTTTTCTAACGTTTTGCAAACACCGCTTAAGGGAAAATTTCCATATTCCACTTAAAAGGGTTTACTATTTTAACAAGCAAATTTGACGAAGCACATAGGTAACCACTATCACGTTGCAGTGCTTCACGCGACGACACGCGAGTAGTAGCAGTTGAAATTCATTTTAGACGCTTCACTAAATCTTTTCAATATAGTATAGCAAAAAGAAACAACGTCTATGGGACAACTACGCAGAACGACGACGACTTTGACAAGGACTCCCGCAGCTACGGCACGTGAAATGTTAATTTGAATAAACTTTAAGACACTCACCGACAGCAGATGCCACGAGGCGTATACAGTAGAAGGTTACAGTCGTCGTAAATTCATTTCAAGGACATACACAGGCACACTGACGTAGCTCTGAGTATATATATATTTTAGATTTGGCGAACTTCGGTATTTTTAAATTTGTTTCAATTGTGCTCGCTGCAAGATACTGATAGCTCACCCCCTTGCCAGGAGCAGAGTATGGAACACGTCAAGTCTTAAAATAAATACAAATTAAAACTATGTATATCTTCCATCCCCTTCTATTGATATTCAATCAACTGCCAGCCATTTTCGGTTCCTCTTACGTTGAAATGTGATATAACGAGATCCTTTTCAAGTACTCCATGCAATCAATTTCATCGTCTAGCTGAAATTTGAAATTAAGTGAAATTCCATTAGTCAAACACTCAGGATGTGATGTCAAAATGAAAGGACAAAGTTATGATGGGTATTTCACAGAAAGAAAAGCAAACTTCCACAATGACAACTGGACAAAGTGACATCTAATTTATAATCATGAGGACTTTATTGTTATTTTTTTGTTTTGTTGGTGTTGGGCGCAACAGACAGAAGACATAACAAACGGGATTATCTGTACTCAAATATAAAAGATGTCTGCAAAATACCCATTTAGATGAACGACAAGTGATAAATAAAATATCAATAAAATGTGGGCATCAGTTCTGCTTTATGCGGACAGCGGACACTTCAGGATATGTGTATAGCTTTTAAGTAGGTAAGTCTCTTTTTCGTGAGCGGAATTCGTAATTAGTTTCCATTTGATGGGGACTTTACTTCCTCATAGGTGGAATCAGATGGTTGCCGGGTTGGGGTGGACAGATTTATATTCCTGTGAAAGGAATTTATTAGGAGCAGCAGTCTGAATGAAAAGTTCGTAAAACCGCTTGACCGTATCCCATTAAAATGGGATTCTATGATTTCGTTTCACCTTTTTTTTTATCAGTAAGGTTCAATGGACCTCAACAGAGAAGATTGAGATGTATTCTGTAATGCTTCTTATGGCACATTGAGATTGAAAAATTATTATTCCAAGCGTATCCTTGATGGTGGGAGAGAGGAAGATTCACTGTTGGACCGCAAAAAAATAAGTACCTAATGATTAGAGTGCATGCACCAAAATGGGGTAACAATAATCCAACTGTTAGTGGACATTTCAGACGTACTTAGGAAATATCTCTCTCTTTGTTTTACCATAGGAAATGATTTGTTTAATGAGTTTCAAAATATATGTATCTTTAATATAGGAACTCTGTCACACTAAGAATCGGGCGTAATGATGTAACCATTTTATTCTAATCCAAGCTTGTGTTAACAGGCATCGTATACAGGTTTCAATACTCGAATTTAATTAATTTTCATTTTTCATTTCATTCATTTAGCAATATTTAGCTATTATTGTACAGGAAAATATATATATATAAAGGTAAAAGTTTAATAAAAAAGAAAGAATTAAATAAAGGAAGAAATTTGCACTGCATTAGTTATTCATACCTTACTCTTACATAGTTTACAATCAGTTGTTTAAATCGTAACAAATTATTTTCAATTTGCAGTTCATTTGGGAGTTCATTAAACATTTTAAAACCTCTGTATAAAACTATGTTTAGTGCTTTTTTTTATTCTAAAAAGACTATTTCTATTACGGAAATTATAGCTGTGCACATTACTAACATATATCATTTTACTACATAGATAACTGGGCAACAATTAATATTTCATCTTAAACACAAGAACTAAAACATTCATAATTGTCATTGTCGAACACTTAACCATTTCAATACATCTAACATATTCACAATCGGTGTTAACCAGTGGCACTTCAATATAATTAGCATAGCCTTATTTTGAAATTTCTGTAGTGCCTCTAACATTGTACTATTTGCTAAATATAAATGTACACACAAAAAAAAATGTTGTAGAAATGTTGAAAACCGCTGTTAAATCGACTGCATTCATTGTCACAATCGACCCGACATCCAATGCTTTCAATTTAACAGAGACATGGTTGTACTTTCCAAAACCAAATTGTGAAAATGAGAGCATTTGTTGTAGATTTTACAACAAGAAAAATTGTAAATAAAACAGCATCCGTTGTTGAATGTACAGCAAACTTTGTAAAATACACAATACTTATGAGTATAAACTACGGATTTTGGTTGTATTATGCACAAAACCTTGCGGTCAAAATGCAATTTCTGTCGTAAAAACTACAACTGTTGACGACAACATCAACAAAGTGCAGGTGCACTAAACACACCCACTCCCACAAAATTTCCCAAAAGGGAAATTCTGTCAGATTGTGACAAATGTCAAATTTAAAAACATGTAAACAAAAAAGTATTGTATAAATTAATTGTTTGAAACACACATTCATTACAAATAAATTTTATTAGCGTTTTAATATATTTTTCGATATAATTTATGTGCCCTTTTTTTATGCAGCTATTTTTGTTTCCTCTATGAGGAACTTTTTTGCTAGCTGTCAACGACGGGGTCCAAGAGAGACTGACTGGATCTATATGATTCTCACCAACAACAAAGTTCCGCTTGAATTTTACATAATCTTACATACGCCAGCTGCTCTGAGTTGACCTTGATTTGAGGTAACTTAGTGATAAGAAGAGCATGCTAAGTAGACACTGCACATAAATGTAAGCGTTTGTTTGCTTTGAGTTGTGACTTAAATCATTAGTCCATAACTTATATAAAGGATGGTTTTGCGTTTAAAATAAAAACTGAATATTATAACGTTGTGGAAAGCGGTGGTTTTTAATTGCGGAATTTTTTAAGGCGTCTTTTTTCTCGAAAACAGTATTCGAATCGCAAGCCGTAACTCCTTTGTTCAACGCCCGAACAACAACTCTATTTCTAGAAACGAATACCATTTGTATAGCTCGATGCTTCAAAATAAAAAACATAGACCAAATAATTTGAAAATCTTTTTATTGAATATATATTCACATACAATTCAGTTAAAGTAAGTAGATTCCTGAAAGGTTCTTGCTGAACTTGGTGTTAAGCAATTGCCCTCAATCCATTCTGTGGTGATTATTGTCACATCCTATTGTAAGCGGCACCCCCATAATGCATACTGGGAATTAAGGGAGTTAGGGAGAAAATTAAAAAAAAAATTAATGTAGGTTGTGTAGGTAATTTTTAAAGAACCGTCGCATAATTCTTGTAACACACTGTAACTCTACTATGTAATAATTCTTGTAACATACTGTAGCTCTACTATGTAAATAGAACCCGATATCTACTTGTTTGAAATAGTGGCCTCATTATCGCATGATCCTCCCGCTAGTATATAAGATTCCGTTTGTACTTGACATTAAAATACAGCTTTCGATTGTTGTTGAGTTCAGTTTTCAATAAACCATCGTAAAGTGAATATCACTGGGGTCTTTGTTTAATTTTGGTTCGTTTTCCCCCTACAGTTGTAGGGTCTACTTACATACAAACAATCATATAGATAGATAAATAGACAGATAGACATATGGACAGACACAGAATTGCTAAGATTAGATTTTTTTATCCTGAGTTTGATTTTTAGTAATGATGAAATTTTATCATAATACTTCTTCCTTTTTCCATTTCAATAACTCGTCCGCAAACTCCAGCTGCAACCCAAGTTCACTGTCCGGAAATATTTTGGAGATATGCTCCGACTCCGATCTGAGCAGAAGGAAACTCTGTTTAGTGAGCCCACGACCTTGTTAAAAACGAATAATGTGGTCAAGTTGAACAAGAAATGGCACCCAGGCGACGAACGAACAAATGTATAGCTTACTTACGTGCTAAAAACGGCACAACACTTATAGACAATGTGAAATTGCCCACCACTTCAAAATATTGTATAAATAGTCCAGAAGAATTGAAGAAGTCCTCTGCTGGAAACATAACCAGCTTCATTAGGGAGGTAGAGACGCTGCTAACCTAAATACAAATTTTCCGAAAATCCCGGCACTATAGACCTTCTAGGTCGAAGTGCCTATCTTTCGCCTTGGCGAGTCAGAAGTTTAAAAAAAAAAGCACTGATTCGCACCAGACACATCTACATTTCTTTCAAACTTTGGTGATACATTTTTATATTTTTATTCACCCGGGCTATAAAGTAAGTTAGACCAGTCATAAGGTAGTTGGTCCTGGTCTGCAAATCAACTTAATTCACTGTAAGATTGCGCGCGCCATCTATCGTGATGTCTTTCTTTGCTGAGCTTCGATCAAAGACTGTAGAAGGGTTCATTTCTTTCCGCTTAACAGTATTTTGTCAGCTACATCATTTTTGAAAGCAAAATGTTCAAAGAGGAATAGCCATTCGAACGCTTGATCTTCATTTTTGGCATATGCGGGTTTTATAATTCGCCCTTAAATATTCTGTCAAGGCCTCTGGAGAAGGTGGAGATATACGAGCCGTCCAATGGCATAGCCCTATAGTACAAAGAAAAAACCGAGCATTAGGCGTTTGTCTAAGTCAAACATTCGTAAAAGTAAAAAAACCAGAGAGCTTGGTCCAGACATTAGAAAGCAACGCGCAGTGTCTCATAGTCCTGAGACTGGAAATACGTCTAGCTAAGTGAGTAAGTGGTACTATTTGCAGCGTCGATCCTTTTGCTTCTGGTTCGATGCACTACTAATTAGCTTGCGAAAGTTCTGTATAATCTATGAAAATGACAACGAAACACGAAGTCAGTTGATACTCTGAAAACCTTTGGATCAAAACCCCATCAATTGAAAACTGCACAAATATCAAGGGAATTTTAGATTTCAAGTATTTCTTTTTATTGCAGAATGATGGAAACGTGAGACTAGACTTACATCTATAGTATAGGAAGACTAGAACGGTACGTTGGCTGAAACACAGCTCCGCTACAAGTTGTACTCAGGGATTAGCTCACAAAAATAAACCTTTTCCTTAGACAGATGCATAAGATCAAAAAGTTTCTTGGTTTACTAGAACCCCATACCTTCCAAGGAAAGTATTTCAAACAAGGTTTGGGTCAAGCCCATTTTGCCTTAACAGCCGACTCTTCAAAATCTTCCATCTCATCTCGTTTCCGTATGCCTTATCAGATTAAGTCGCCATCCAAGTTAAGTGGCATTCAACTACAATGCCCTCCCGCCGGCCGCACAACCCCAACATCATTATCTTTTCACATCAACCGTCGCTTAGGTAATCTTCTCGAACAAAGTGAGCACTTTTTTGTGCGACTTGAAAATAAATTGCCATCCGCTTCTACATAGATTGTTCATCAGCAACGACATCTCCACTGAACCCACTAAATAGAGGTGAAAAACTATCAACACTTTCCCAGAGCGCTGCCCATTCTACACGATTTCATTAACACTTCACCGTCTCCCTCGGCCGTTGAAGGACTCAAGGCACTCCGAAGAAGCCCCATTATGGCATTTCGGAATAGCACCAGCCACCCACTAAACGCCTGCGCACATCTGGCACTCTCCATTTCCCAAGTGCCACACGGAACTGGAAGCCGATTCCAGTCGAAGGACAAAAAAAAAAACCCCCTCCCCCGAACGTCATAAAGGCATCGTCTTCACTGTTATACAGAAATATAATTGTATCCTTAAACGCAAAAGTTAGGTCAGTAGTAACTTTTGGTCCTTACTGGAAATACGTGTGTGTACCTCGCTCGTTCAAACAAAGTTGGTGTTGGTGATTATCAGAAAAAAAATAAAGAAAATAGAAAGAAACAAAAAACAACATCCCTTCTCCAAGGATAGCAAAATTTGTTTGTCTTCCCGCTCGCAACTAGCAACAGCAAACCCCCTCGCATTTATCTAACAGTGAAAAGTCAGTGTAAAGTTGAGCAAATATATAAATTGTAAAGTGCTCGCCTAAGGACGCTCGCACATCCTTGGCAATAAAATTGTAAAGAAATAAGCAAATTCAGTGGCAGTGATAGTGTCAAGAAGGATACCACGCGGATTAGTAACTCTTGTTGGATTATCTCTCGCAGTTGGATATCGCAAAAGGGATACTCACTTTCAAATGGTTCGTACACACACTTACAGACGAATGTATTTCATTGAGAAGATAATTTTATTCAACAAGCATCTGACAAATAATAAAACCATTCTTCTCTCCTTGCGTTTGGGGAATAATTCAATTAGTCCCCCCGGACCGGCCAATCCGCATCTGGATCGGATCTGTGTGTATATACATGTCCTGGGATTGTAGGCAGCAACAACGATGAAGAAAAATGTAATCATTTTCACGCACTTTGGCATTTTCTATTCCTTGTTATGCCACTTTGACACTTTGTTATTATGTCGAAGTTCCATTTACTCGAAGGACTCAGTGGGTGTAGTTTATCATGTCCCTTGGAATTCTAAATGGCAAACGAATACAAACAATTGTCAACAATTCTCGCACCCGTTCTGAGAAGTTCGTGCGTGTAGCTGGATAGTGCGGTGTTTGGGGTGTCGACAGAACAATGCTATTGCTTCCCCTGCACAGCGACTTGTCTGTGCTTTATTACGCAAGGAGTCTTGTTGAGTGCTTATTGCGCCACGATTAGGGCCATAAATTAACGTTTAACTGCGGCTGCGGAGCAAGGGTGTCAAATTTATGATATTCCAAATATGGCCAAGTGGAAGTATGCGAATGGATATCCTTTCGGAGGGATTTGTTCAGTTCTTACTGTCGGTTAAGGCTGGGTTGAGCATATTTCATCAGGATACCATACGTTGAGTGTGCAAACAGATTTTTCTCCAGCTTGGATTAGGTTGGCTGGTTATAGCTAATTACTTTACAAGCATTCACAAGCTGTTGCCAAGTTTAATGCCCCCGGAAGGTGAATTCGCCACGCTTTCCTTGGGCTCTGCATACTTTTGCGCGCACTTAAGGGAAGTATATAAAAAGGGTATGTGTACCCCCATTTTTTTCGGCTAGAAACAGAGATATGTATGTCAGCGGTCAGCCGATGTTGTCGTGTAAGTAATTAATTGCCGTCACGCAATGTGTACGATGTATCTATATCAAATTTAGTGGCAAGGACACGCCAATGTGGTCATGCTTTGTAACCGCGACGATTTGGTAATCAGGCAAATCATTTCCCAAATCAGTGACAACATAATAGCGCTCATTCGAGACGAAGTGGGCTTCTTCGGCTGTTCCGAGACCAACAACATTTTATATCAAACGCTGTACAGAAGACTTTCAAATGGGCTGCATTAACAGCAAATAGAGCATTTCGAAATATACAAATTTAGCCTTTTCAATTAGCCTACTGCTGGGCGAGGTTTCAAGTCAGTGTGTGGCTGTGTAAATGCGCTCCCCTGATGCTAATGTGGAAATAATTGGCTTGCTCTGATATGAAGCTCAATAATTACGCGCAATCCTTTTTACAAGGCAGGACCGCAGTTATGTTTGTTATTGCCGATTCGTTTGCTTTCGATTGTTGTTAGAAATTACTCGCGGCTAAGTGACATAATGGTCGTCTTTTCTCTTTTGTAGATGTTGAACTTCGACTGCTTGGAGAGGTGTAGGGGCTTCATCGCCCGGGAGCAGTTTTATATATGGATACCAACCTTTCATTGGTGTTGCGTTCTAGAAGCTTTAGATTCACCTGGATTGGTGTCGGTTTGTCATCAAATCTTGCGACTGAACCATTTCCTCTCAGTCGATTTTGATGAAATTGTTTTTCGTCTTCAAAAAGGAGATTCCGACTTGAATACAGTTCTATTATGGGACGGCCAACTAAAAGTGGACTAACCCTGAATATTTTAGTTTACGGAGTATTGTTAAGCCCTACGGGGGAGCCACTTGAATCACAAGCAATGACTGTAACCACGACAACACAGCCACCGCCTGCTCAGCCTGATGCCTTTACATATTTCTGTAAAGAAGGAAGCTGGTCTCAGTGCCTTTAGGCTTCCTGATATATCAAATTTTAAAGCAGGAAACCTCACAGGACACCTTCGGGTACTACAAATCCTTCAAGATGATCCTGTGATCAAGGTATCAGACACTATGCTTAAAAAGCTTCGCTTCTCCAGGAAATTTAAATGATAGAAGTGCCTGGAGAACCAACCAATTCATAATACCATCAGGATCACAAATCTGGTACACCGACGGTTCAAAGATGGAAGATGATGCCACAGGTGCTGGGGTCTATGGGCCTAGGTTCGAAAGAGCTATAGCACTGGGGAAATCACCAGACATCTTTCAAGCGGAGGTACACGCCATAGAGATATGTGTCCGAGAATTCCTACGAAGGCGCACAAAAGGTGCCCGTATTTACAGCCTCTCAGACAGCCCTAAGATCGTATTCCATCAGGTCAAAGCTGGTTTGGGAATGTTTCAATCTCCTCGAAGATCTGGCCAAGGACAGCACAGTCACGGTTGCTTGGATACCAGCTCATGAGGGGTTTGAAGGCAATGAACGAGCGGATTGCCTGACGAGAAGAGGCGCATCACGCCTGCTAACTGGTCCAGAGCCCTACCTTTGAGTTACATACACTCAAAATTCAGGAAATGGGAAGATGACCACCTTGCCGAATACTGGACGGAATCCAAAGGACAGAGACAAAAAGATTCATAAGCCCAGCTCGTAGTAAGACTAAAAAGTTACTTGAGCTAAGCAAAGAAGATCTAAGGATCGTAACGGGTTATCTTACTGGTCACTGGTCACTAAGATAACATCTCAAAAAAATGGGACTTTCCGACGATGACTCCTGTTGACTCTGTGGAGAAGAGGAGGAAACAACGGAACACATACTCTGCGAATGCCCTGCTGTGGCAAGGGGCAGAGCGATCCACATGCAAAGGGCGTATTTAAGTCCTGCAGATATAGGAAACATGGAACCAAGAAGGGTACTGAGGTTTATGAAAAGCCTCAATGGCTTCTTAGGTTAAATAACAGAGGCCAACACAATAGATCTCTTCTGGTCGCAGTGAACAGGGCCTATTCCTTACAATACAATACAATACCCTGGTAAATTCCTAGAGCCATTATTTCACTCCAGAGGCAGTCAGGAAGACAAGAATCTTCTCTGGGTGTATGTGAGAAAGGGTTAAGGGTAAGGCTGAGAGTAACAGTTGATACCAATACCAGCTGGGAGCTCCAAAAAGTTAACAAATTTCTGTAAAAGAGTCTTGATGACGTATGAACCTTTGCTTTGGATGAAAAGTTTGAGTTTAATGAATCGTATGAAGCGCTGGGTGGACACTTTTTAATGTTTTTATCTTCATAAATGTGTAGACCTTGCTTGATGTTTAACAATGCGAGCTTCTTTAAATGGGATGTTGTCATTGCCGCCGCAGATGTATGATGAAACAAACAAATAAATAAATAAATAAATAATACTGCTTGAGACAAACCAAAAAGATGTCATGCTCGATTTAGATTTGTATACCTGTTACATGTCTTTTGTTCAAGTCTTGAAGTTTTTAACTACCTTCAGAGGCGGAGTTAAATCTTCTGATGTTACGATTTAGTAGTTGATGGGAAAGCTTTGACTCGACTTTCACTTCTGTGTGTGGCTGTCTAAGACTTCTTTTCTTACCAAAGTTTTACAAAAACGTTTTGCTCAGTTTATAGCCGCTGTAGTATATTTCAAAGGTATGAGCCACATCTTTCGATTTCAATGCTAAAGTTGTCCCTAAAAGTTCATGTATCAGAATCGGAAGTTGATAAATTTACCTCTCCTATATTGGAACCAACTAAAAGTTTTCTTATTTAAGGCCATATGCCAACTCCTCTATTACTTTTCTGAGCATTGGTTATTTGGCTACAGACCAACATACTGAGGTCGAAGTGTGCTGAAGATCAAATGTGATTTCCATCGATGAGAGGTTCAAGTGCTTCTTAAAAACCTGGACCTACTGGCTGCTCTAAAGCTATGGTGGTTTTTGACATGATTTTAAAGGACTCTTTGTCTCTATAATGGCTTTCTAAATAAATATAGATTTCGACGAAATACCGAAAGAAATTTAGCCCATACCTGAGCCCAGAGCACAATGAAATGAAAATGGTTAACACGAAGGTTCGGAGTATTACGTACGAAAGTTCGTCTTAGCCTGGAATCTTTTGGCGTACCGAGGATTAGGGAGAGGTTTCCTACAATCACGAGGTGTAATTTATTCAAAGAGTTCTGAAATTCAAAATTTTATATACCTTGGAGTGGATGAGGCTCTTAAAGTCACATAGACTTTAATTCTCTTACCGGAAAATGTGGCCAATTTATGTACCCGGATAAGAATTTTTTAAGCCCTGCGGTGATCAAAAAAGTGACATACGGAATCCATTTTGCCAGAAACAGCCTCAGGAATTATAAGCCCCGAAGTCATTTCCAAATATCAAAGTCTTATATTGGACTGATCTTCCTAATAAAAAATAATCTTTTAATACTTTTACTTGGGTTCTGTATCAAGTGCTAGATGTGTGATATGTTCCCAGGTTCGAATCCCGAAAAAAAACCAAATCCAATTAAAGCTTTTTTTTCCAATGGGGCACCTTTCGCGAACGTCTGACAAACAACCGAGAGTATAACTATCGCCAAAGTGAGAAGCGCATCAAATTCGGCATCAAATTGTAGATCCCTTCAATTCGTCCCCAAAATTAAAAACTCACTAAAAGCGATTGGTTGTGAGAAGATGGGCCTAGGATCCCTATGAACCTATAGCGGCAACTATTATTTATTTATTTATTCGTCTTGCAAAATCACGTCTTAGTTCATCTAAGACATCTTCAAAACCATACTAATTTCCCTAGTCCACAAATACCACCACTTGTCCACTATATAACTCAAAAATGCTGCCTCATTTCGATTCAAACAACAAATACTCGCATCTTTAATTTGTACACAAAGACAGTCGCTTCAAGGACCCAATAAAGTAAACATTAAGCCGCACCGTCATTCAACCTTTATTTGCCAAAGTCTTAATGTTTGTTGAACAAAGTGTGTATGCAGAATGTTCTGCAATGATTTTCGTTGTTGTTGGGTTGTGTTTCTCACGAGGGTGGCACCCATCTAAATTTTATTCCATTCCCCTGCTCGGGGTGAAGTGGACAAGATTTTTTCAATACGGCACAGCATTTTACACTGGCCTCGCGTTGCCAAGTGGTAGCGACTTTTCAATAGTTTTTCGCCAGCCAGATTTGGTTTGTTTTGTTTTTGCGAAAATCGAGCTCTGTGTAAGGATGAGAGGGATTTCATCAATGGCCATTGAATTTGCCCTTTGAATCGGACAGTTTTGAAGAGGACAGATAAGCCCCATCCAGATGAGAGGAGTTAGCATATTGTTGAATGAGAAAATAAAATATATAGGTGATGGCAGGAGCATGTGAGGTGTGCTATGTTTCTAATTTTAAAAGTTTCTTTAGTACTTTGTTTGGAGTTGGAAATTTAAATTGGAAATACTTGGCAGACAGTGTGGTTGTGTTTTGGTTCATGTGGCTAGTTTTGTGTGGGGGCAACTTGGTCAGTGATGTTGTTTTTTTCGAGAGAGATTTTGAAGTTTTTCACAAAATATTAAATGCGCTTGTTAATAAAAGACTTGAAGATTTTTTTCAAAAACGTGTTCAAAAACTGGAAAATAAGGAGGCCGGCATGCGTAGTTTCGCTCATAAGTTTGAGGGGCCCTATAATGTCTCTTTATTATCTATTGACAAGGACCTAATTCTAAAGAAACAGCATACAAGTGTAATTATGTAGTGTAGTGTCATTTTGAGAGTTTAAAACGGAGCCAAGGTCGACAAAATCCCTCAATATCTCAAGGTTATAGCTGTCTTTAATGAAGTTCCGTCCGATGCATGGGTGCTAATCCTTCTTCATGGGAACATACTTTGTTTTGGCGCATCCACGAATAAAATCGTTTTTAAGGCTCAGGTCCCAAGATTTGCAAATTCGTCACAAGTCTGACAATGGTGTCAGTGTCAATAGAGTAATGCAAGCCCAAGAATATTTTATAAAAAGTCCTCTTCTTCAAGTCGTAAGGCTACGGATTTTGTTGACTAATTCTACTTTTGACACCGAAGGTCTAGGCGAGGTTGCCTTCGACCGTTAAACCAGCGCTAACGTTCTTCATCGTTTTGTAAATGCATCCTGACAAATGTCAAATGACACTAAAACTAGAGTAGGCTTTAAATAGCCTAAATAAAAATACAGTCGAATGCGGTCTTAAAACCGATATACCTACAGTTCGTGAGTAAATTTCTGGGCCCATTTTCGTTAACTCATTCGATAAATTTTCGCATCGAAAACTTAGGAACATTTTTTCAATTTATACTGTCTTAGTGATAAGTATGTTGATGTGATAATTACAGAACATGGGTCCTGGACTTTTTGGGATTTTCCAAAGTCTCTTTCAGTGTGAATATTTGGTCAGTTCCGGACTTGCATCGGGCCTGAAAAGCATTCGTTCGACTAGTGCTTTCAGGCGTTCACACCTTCTTTTTGTAGAAAGTTAAGAAGACTGTTGGATCTAGGGTCGGCGCATGTAAGAGGTTCTCCTTTCATGTAGATTAATCAAACCCTGCTGAGCTTCCATTCATCAGATATAGTGTCTTCAAGCCAAAACTTGTAAGTAGGTATGATCTTCAATAAATCATTTATCGTTGACGATATCGCACTTGGGTCTGCAGAGCGTGTGATTCAGCAGACTTGACTTGACTATCTTCAGTGCCATCCTCTCTTCATATAACTCGTGAGGGCGAATGTCTTGTTCTTCGCCGTCTTTGTCGAATGGTTCTATCTGCCTGAAATCGGATTTCCTGTCTTCTCCGCCATGTGACACTCTGCTGCATATTTTTTGTGTTTTTTTATGTGTTTTTGACACGTTTTTGAAACGGTTTCTGAGACGTTTTTGGACTCGTTTTTAATGAGTTTATACCCACTTTTTGACTTAATTTGTGACGCGCTCACACTCAGTTTTCGACTCGCTTTTGATGCGTTTTTGATGCATTCTTCCAGCTCCAACGTTTTTCTAAAGCAGTTTTGTTGAATTTCTGCTGCAGGTTTTGATGCCTTTTTGAAGTGCTTTTAGACAGATTTTAGACTCATTTGGTTCACTTGTGTCGTGACGCATTTTTGATGCATTTGTAGACTAGATTTTGTTACTTTTTAACGCGGGATTCCAAAAGTTTTCGAGAGGGTTTTTGACTTGATTTGTTCATGAATCTTAAATGCGCTTTTTAATACGTTTTTCGATTTGCTTTTAGTGCAGGTTTTGATTCATTTTTCGAGATCCAACGTTTTTGTGAAGCATTTTTGTTTGATTTCTGCTGCAGTTTTTGATGCCTTTTTGAAGTGCTTTTAGACAGATTTTAGACTCATTTGGTTCACTTGAGTCGTGACGCATTTTTGATGCATTTGTCGACGAGATTTTGTAACTCTTTCCATCAAAATTAATGATGAGTGTTTTTATTGCGTTTTTCAATACGTTTTTCGATGTGAACTCTTTTGATTTTTAAATGTTGTATTTTTGATGGATTTTTGCTGCATTCTTATGCGTTCTTTAAGAAGTTTGTGATGCTCCTTCATTTTCCCTAAGAGATACTGAAGTTTTTCTCTTCTCTTCAGCCTGTAGACCACAGGAACCGCTTAATTTGTTGTCTCTAGCGACGCTTTGTAGGAAAACGTTTTTAATACGAATGATTGCTGCCGCTCTTCATCAAACCAAGAGTTTCATGGTATGATGGGACGCAGCATAAGTGATGGCAACTTGTCTTCGGCACCAGTCCATTTCTAAACGGGCACCGTGTCGTCTTTGTTTTCCGTTTGTGCCACCAAAGATGGTCCTCTGCGTTATTTTTTGTTGCTTAAATTACTGAGATTTATTTTAGCGTAATTCTGAGGATATTGCTCTTAAGTATTGTAGGAAAGCTCGTAGAAACCTGCTTGCGTTGTCTCCTTTCTTGCCTAAGTCCGTCGCCTTCAAAATAAATTGAAATAAATTAAATTCGCAACCAAAATATAATGCTGGTCCCTTTTCCGAGCACAAAATTTGTATATTCTTTGTTTGCGAAATCTTTCTCCTTCAAATTCAACTTATGATGCGGACATTCACACCACAAGCAGGTATTTTACCAATGGCCCCGCCCGGAAAATATTACGGTAGAGTCGTCGATCCTGCAATGATAACCCCAACGGCATACCATCATCACGGACGAGTCATAGCCATCTCTCATTTGAACCTCGCTGCTCTATGTGGTGTAGCGCCAACTAAAAGACACAAAAAGCAACACTAAAGCTGTAAGCACACCATCACAGAAATAACAAAACATTTCCTCTGCGGAAATGACCGATTCTCAAAACAGTTCAAACTAAGTAATGCTCTGCATAAATACGGTGGGTGGAAACTGGAAATCACCGGCTGTCGTCACACTCACCCCACAGCAACTCGTCGTAACATCTCCGGAAGGATCGTTAATCCAGTCCTTCGCTGAGCACATGGCATGGTAAACGATAATAAACCAACTTTTGTCCTATTTATAAATGTCCATCCTTATCCCGCTCTATCCATATTGTTCAGATTCCATATCGTAATGCCTCCGCCCAAACCACAATCCTTTGGCTGTCGTCACAATATCCTCAGTCGATAAATCATTCTCTCTCTCGCACCCAGTCCCACAAACCTCAAAGCCACAACAGCATCCCTTTGGATTTTCTACACTGGAAATGACGCAAATCTTTGGAAGAATTTAATTTCTTTCGACAACAATTCCTGCTCGCAATTAGGACAATATTTCGCATCGCCATACTGGTAAGCTTTCACCAACAGTGGCTCTGCATGCGTACACAAGACAAAAAAGTGTCCAACTTCGGGAATCGATTCCTGTATTTCTTTCCATTTGTTCTCGTGTTGCGTTGCGGTCGTCCTAATGGAATTTCCACTCAAACCCTAAAGAACGGTCTCGTCTTTGTATCTGCTTTGTGTGGCTGAAAGTTACTATTCGAGAAACTTTTCACTTAGGGTCACGGACAAATTTTGCACAACTATTTTCGCACAAAATGACATAAAGATTAATGAGAACTGTAATTGTGGTTGTGTTGAAGTTTGCTACGCCATCGAAGATGTTCGGTTTGAGTTTCCATTTTGTGTGATCCATAACGACCTTCGCATATTGTGAAAACAGATTAATGATAAGATCCTTTTAACTGCCCGTCGTCGTAAAGCCTAAAGGGCAATAAAGCACGAGGCATAACATCAACTCATTCATGGCGAATATTAATTCGCCCCACCAGCGACTTTTCAGCCATCAATTTGAAGTCTTTTTCAAATCACTTTTTGAACAAGTTATCATGGCCTCGTTACAATAAAAATAACAGTCTCTCATTCGTATCCAACAAGTCGGTTCGTTTTGGCAACTATCCAAAAGTGAAAACAAAAGGACCTCCGTATACCCACCCACCGTCAGATTTGTGTCGCAAAAGGGTGAACCAAGAGCTGCTGCTGTTGTGCCTGCCTCCTTTGGATTAGACAACACAAACAATAACAAATTGCCTACAATGCCAGAATGTATATCCTTTCACATCATAGCCCCTCCATTATGTCTTATCTAAATCATGAGCACATCTCGCAAATATTTACTGTTCATGTTCATACTCTCGTATGGATGTGCGGACTGAGAGCCCCCTTCATTGGCGGTGTGGCGTAGCACATTAAGGATTCTTCGCCAACATACTCGTGGTAATGGTATTTTTGTGTGTGACAAATGCGATGAACGCGCAACTTTGTCAGGGAGGCATGTCACTCTTGAAATGTTTACAAAGAAGACGCCAGATCACCGGTGGAAAAAAAGTTTGAATACCATTAACCATCTGGGAATGGGAGAGAGGAGGAACAGCAGTCGACTCAAAGAGATAAAAGTGGCGCTGGTGGACGTGATTTTATTTTTATTTTTTTTAAAATGCCTTTTCTCTGAACATTGTTTACCTTCTAAAAGCTTAACCGAATGGTGATGGGCGATAAAAGAAAGTAATAGCATTAAGCCGTTCTGACTCGAAGTGGATTGAACATATTTTTGTCGGTGCCAGAAGTATGATATTTAAGTCGAGCAAGCGAAGCAATTAATTGGGCATTTGTTTCACTCGGATGTCGGAAGTGTAATCATTTTCTTTCAAATTATATCTGGGCGCTTATGATTGTCTCTTTTGTAATGGAAAATGTTTCAGCGTTCCCTCTTTGTGGACTTTCATTTCGCACACGCGTCACTTGAAAATTCGTATCATATCAATGGAGGAAAAGGTTTTTTTTACTGACAGAAATAAAGCGCTCTACATATTGGATGTGAACACGTTGCACACGAACGCCGATATGAGTTCGTGAAACTAGATTTAGGGAATGTGAAATCAGATTTAATGAGGGTCTTCCCAAAGCTGTACAGTCGATTCGTTATAGAAGAGGCTGCACTCTGCAAAATTAATGCGTTTCTTCACCATTTTTTATTTAGCACTTTCATGTCTTAAAGCACCTAATTTTGAAATGAATATAATTGGAAAGTCTTGGTTTTTATTGTCAGTCGATTAATACATAAATAGTTGTCGTATATAGTTGCTCTCGCGAACGTCTGACAAACATCCGAGAGTATAACTGTCATGAAAGAGCTTCTCAATTGGCCGTTTGGACTCGGCATAAAATTGTAGATCCCTTCCATTCGTCCCAAAAATAAAAACTCACACATGACGAAAGGTTGTGAGAAGCTAGGCTTGGGTCCATACGGACCTGTTGCGCCAATTATTATTTATTTATTTTATATAGTTGCTCCATACAGAAGCCCATTCCAAGTTTCTTACAACTAAACTTTGGAAGGAGTTTTTTTTTAAATTCTTGGTACAAACGAAAGCAGTCAGTTGCCCGTTTAAAAAGAAACAAATTTAATCAAGGAAGTTTTCAAAAATCTGAAAATACGATGCGACTTAACCCAAGGATTGATTTAGCTGATTTGAAAAGAAATTTCCTTTTGGCTAAAGAAGCAAGGAACGTGATTTCCTAGTATTGGGAATCTTTTTTTTTTCAATATGTGAGAGTCTTCATAAACTATTATAGCAACTTTTCGCAGATTGTTAAATTATTTGGCATCAGTGCAGCGTTGCCAAACGGTGAACATACCTCCTCCCTGAGAAATCTGACAAACCCCCAGATTTAGCTATTTTTTTTTCCAAAAAAATCCCCAACTTTTTGTAGGTCAACGCATGTTGCATTTTGAAAACATCTTGTAGGATTTTACGCCTTATGCAACATTGATGAAATTGTTTTCTATAAAATGTCGTTGAAGCTTACAGCAATATAAATAAAATAAAATTAAATCAACCCCAGATTTCTCCCTAAACAATTTCCCCCAGTCGCTCAAAAAAATTCCTGAATCTGTTGGAAAACCCCGTTTCAATTCGCCCAGTATAGTTTCTAAAAGATGCCAAAAACTTTCTTCCTTTACACTCTCTTGTGAAAGTTTTCCGAAAATGTCCGTAAAATTTAAGCCGTGATCATTTTTTTTTTTTTTGAGATAACTTTCAAGCTGTGGTGTCAAGTTGGAAATTTTGTACACGCAGAAAAATCACTTATTTAAAATACCACGTAAAAAATTAGATTTATTGGAAATAGCAAGCTAGATTTTAAGGATTTAACCAACTGATATAAATCTAGAAACTTGATTGATAACAATTGATAAAGCTCGGTACTAATAATCATATTTAGTGTCCGGGCTAAATTTTACGAAATCATAATGGCGAAATTCCATATAAAATTAAATATATTTAGTGTTAAAGTTAAAAATGATTATTAGTAAGGCCCGAAGTGTTTTTTTTTTAAAGCTCTGCATTGAACCATTTTATCTCTGTAGTTCTTAGTTTAATTTAAACCCACTTTTTAAGCCGAGCAAAAATCGCACCCGGTTAGGGCCAATTTTTGTATTGTTTAGTATTTATTTTTAGTGTTGGTTTCAATTTATCATGAGCAACATACGACACTTTTAATCTACAGACGGGTCATTGCAAATGATTGTGATGAAAAGTCTCATAGGTCATCGCAAAACTTGAAATTTGTTGAGACTTATTTTTATATATCTTTTTGTTATCGAAAATTCATGTTTAGTCGGCAAGAAAATGTTCTCTTACTGGAGTAATTAAAATAGAACAAAAAACTTATGATACTCAACCGTATCGACAAAAGTTTACCGATTGGTGCGATCGTCAGGTTGGTGCGATAACCGGTCCTGTTTTCAAAAATGAAAACTGTAACACCATCCTGTAACAAAAATGGTGTTACAGTCAACAGACAATGGTGAGTGATTATATCTTTCAAAATATAAACGAAATTGATCACATGAAGCCATTGACTTAAAGGATTCTGTCAACAGCAGTAAGCTATGGACCGTCGAGATCGGGAGTTTTAACGATATTTGATCACTTCCTGTGAGATAAGCCTCTTGATAATCCTAATCTAATAAGCCGCTGGAAGCCAGTATTTATAGAGTTGATCATGAGTTAGCCTTTAGCCCCAATTAGCTCAAAAAAGTGGGTCTAAATCGAAGCCTTGTTACATTATTGGTACTTTTTGAAGAGTAGCTCTTACAAAAGAAAGTTTTTGAAATGCATCTATTCGAAAACGGTCTCAAGTGTTCAAATGCTGAACGTAATTCATTCTGAAAGTATTCGATTTAAATTAAGTTTAATGTCCTATAGACAATGGATACGATTTGCACTTCTACCGAACCAGCATTAAGCAAGCTCTGGCGTATCGCAAACCAATGGTGCCTTCCTTTTTTATGCGCCAACAAATTTTGAGCAGACTTTGACATTAAAATTGTATGCTTTCAACAAATCAAGTAGTAACATTCATAAATGTCAAATGTCAAAAATGTAGCACAGCGAAAACTTGAGACTCAATGTGGCTGGGAATTGCTATTTTCTTAGACAATCACTTACAACGAACTTATTCTCTAACCAGGGATTAAGCAGAGACTATACTGCATTTATTTAAATAAGTACTAAAAATTTGTGTCCAGGGTGAAATAAATTGAATTGCTATTTGTTTATAAATTTTACTAAACCAGAAGAATCTGAAGCCAAGTATACCGTAATAATTGACTGTAGTTTGTCAATTCAGGACCAAGGAATGAGGCTTTATGTTCATTTTAAGGTGTGCAAGATACTGGACCAGTGTCTTTGTTTTTCCCATGGAACATGGTAATATTTTCCCATTTCCCCGTACTCAAATTCATTTTTATTTTCCTCCGATATATATAATATATAATTTAAATTTTAAAAATTAAATTTGTACGTATTACACGAAAAAAAACACATTAAATTAACCTTTACAATAAAAATCGCTCCTTGTTAACATTACCATGATTTTTTTGTTGGTACTAGAAAAGAAGACGACTTTTTTTATTGACATTCAGTGTGTTGATAATCAAAGTGAAATGTAAATGAAAATTCAGTAAAAATTTATAGTTTGAATGTTATTTCGTCAGATTTCTAAGACTCACAAGATTTTGCTCTTGTTTTTCTTTTTCCCACGGAAGGATTTTCGAACATGGAAAATCTCAGAAAAAGAAATAAATCCCGCGATATACTAACACTGTAACTGGAGATTATTTCCGTAAATCTTTCATTTCAGCCTCATGAGTGTGGCAATTATGTCAGGAAAAAATGTTTGTTTTCCTTTCTTGTTTCTAAGATTATGCGGCCGGGAAGAATTGAAATCATGCCTTGGGCTGTACGGAATAAAAAAAAAAACTGTAATTTAAGTAGATACATCTGTCACTTGCAAATTATTCGCCGAAACGGAGAAACGCACCTTTTCTTCATTGAGAGGGAAATATTCATAATAGGTGTACAAAATTGTTTTTCTTCATTCTTCAAGCATAAAGGGTCGGCTAAGAGTAACCAAATGAAGAGTCCGTAGAAAGCAGTTGTTGGCTTGATTGAATTCTGTATGGAAATTAATTCAAATCCTTTTTCTGAAAGCTCCGTGGGATGTTTACCTGGGGTGTATACGGCACCTGTGTTTGTCAAAAGATGCCTCTTCTCACCTGAGGTTGTGGGAATGCCCTCACAGTTCCATCTTGCCAAATTCGGAATAACTCCATGGCAATATGGACTTTGATTTCTTGCCGCAACAACTACGATAAGTCCTCGCATTTTCCAAGTTCCAATAAAGCCCAGGCTCAAGTATATGTGAACTTTGCATCAAATCTTTTGCGAACAGCGAAACTAAAAGCAGACATACTCCCACCAATTGTCAAAATTAATTGAATTACAATTTTCTTTAAAATAATTCAAAGCAACTTCTGCTGAGTCATTCGTAGGGCTGTGTTGCAAATGACTTTGCATTTACTTAAAAAGTACGACCCATTCCCAAGGCCATTTCCCTTAACCGACTGAAAATATGTCTCTAACTTAATTTAAATTATGCAAACCATTCCAACCGTCTGACCTTAAAAACCGTCTTGCTAATGGCATTCTAAAGTTTACCCAACAAAATGCCAAACAGTTCAATAAACTGCACAACACCAACAGCCTGCTCCTTACTTTATGCTGTAATTAAAAGTGCATTAGCTGTTCTCAGCCTGAGCGGAATGTTAATCAGCGGACTAAGTAAAAGACCAACACAGCTCGGCAGGGCCCTTCTCCAGCTTTCACCGTACAACATATGAGCCTCCATGCATCCGTAGCCATTTAATATCGATCACCGGTCGCTACCGAAATGAAAACTCATTTCCATATTCGCACAGCATATTTACATGCGTGTATCCGTACTCTACGCATCTGCGGGGTGAAAAGGAGCAGTGCGAAGGGCTTTTAGTAATCCCAGCCATGTCTTGGTGGTAATTGCAATTTTCTCATACGGCTCTTCCAATCCAAAGCACGCCTAAGTTGCATAAGAATGGGGATATTCCATTGTAAGTTATACGCACACACTATCCACAGATAGATATAGTAGCACTTGAGCAAAGCACTCCTGGGGTGTTCATTCAAAATCCTTCTGAAGGAATCAAATATTTATGGGCTTCTGTACCGAAAATGTTCCACCATGGACGTTCGTCTGGAGACCGGCCTGGATGGGGACCTACACCCATCTGTTTGCGCCTAGAGAATGTGCCAAGTCTATATCCAGTATCCACCTGTCATTGGGAGTTTTACTTGCACCACTCGCCGTGAATGTAAAATAGAGTTATTTCACGCACAATGTGCGTTCGCTTAGATATTCATGTGTGTGGGTGCGTACAGGAGGGTGAGATATTTTCGTGATGAAATTTCCAGGAACACACTCGGGTAAATTTATGGTGATTGGATAAACAACGAATTAGGCCTGAAAGAAACAGATATCCATCGGCAGTATGGGGTGGGGGTGAGGTATGCGTGTACATTGCGTGAAGATTTGCGGTTTGAAAATTTTACGAAATGCCTTTCTTAAATTTGTTTTTGTCCTCAAGTGTGTAACCTAATTCGGTTTCTTTGGGAAGCTATACTACGTCCCCGGCTGTACCATACAACTCGATTTACTCAAGAGGAGATCATCCGTATGTCCTGTGCCCTTGTACAGCTCAAACACAAATGGATCTGGAAATTATACGAATACATTACTTTTTTTTCATCTTTCGTCATCTTTTTGAGGAGCCTGTAATAGAATTTTGTGTTTTTAAGAGCTGCTGTGGGTTGTAGCAGAGGTATGGTACTAACTTTGTTGTCAAACTGAATTTAAGCTCTAAATTCAGCGTGGTAAATGTTGTCCTTCCTGGCAATTAATGCCACTTTAAGAAATTGTTCAGTTTACCTAATCAACAGTTGTAACTTGGACCAGGCACTCATATGTAAGTATGGGTACAAGTTGTTACTTTGGGCTAAGAAGTTAAAATCAAATGAAGTCAAATAAAAATATTATTCACACTCCTTACACCGTCGGCAACTACCCAGCTGATGTCCACCAGCTCCGCTCTTAAATGTTAACTATTTCTAAGAGCCTTAGCTTAAATGATTCCAGCAATGGCAAATACTGTCCCGAGCGGAGGCCTTCTAGAGGAATCGTAGTGCAATTTTCTTAAAAAAATTACTTTGCACCTTTCAAGAACTGTATCCAAAGCCCTTACTAAAAATACAGACATACAGAACACATCGATAGTTACAAGACTGAAGAGTGGGTGGATTTTTCTTGGTTTTCCTGCTTCTAAAAATGCTTTCGAATTTATGTCAGTCTCAGTATGGAAGAGAAGTTGTTCCTATTTAACAGCGTTTTCTATATGAAAGGTGACACGCCCCATGCTCCATACCGCCCACATTTTATTTTGTACTCGATGCTAAATACACTTTCATGTTCCAAAGTTCACAACTTCAATATTTTAATAGTAGATATTTGTTGTGTAGCAAGCGCCACGCCTTGTTTTGCAATACCGCCCACATATTGCAAAATACTTTGAACCTTCACCACCATATATCTAAATTAATGCCACCATAAATGCCACAATACATACAATTTTTTGTAATTAATTTGTTTTATCGGAAGTGCCACGCCCCTTTTCCCAATTGTGCCCTCATATCGCGAAGATTCCCAACAGACAATTCACATCGATATAATTTTAAAACTTCAACCCCAAAGCGTATGCAAAGTGCCACGCCCCTTTGTCCTATTATTTTGTAAAGTACCTTTCCCTGACAACTCCAAATGCTGCCATATTAATTTGATTCTTTGTTTACAAAATCAGTGTTGTAAGTAAAATTTTTTGTTAGGGAGGTGCCACGCCCATTATTCCGAAACCCTATTGAAATAAACAATTCAAACACAAATAACCTAGAAACCCTTTCTCTTCTTGGAAGCAAAAGCCAATTGCAGGAACTGAGTAGTTCCGAATTCTTTGTTTGGAATTAGTCCAATTCGAATTATTACTCAACAAAAATATAACTACAGGGGTTCTGAGTCTAATTTTCGGTTCCTTTGGAATTAAGAGATTATTTAAGAATGTTTGCTTCTCTGAAAAATTCTAGCCACGTACATTAAATGAGTGTTGACTACTTTTATGTTTGGAGACGGACCATTTCCAATTATTTCATAGAAAAAATATGCCTACAGGAATTCCGCGTTTTAATTTTAAGTTCCATCCGATCGAAAAGATAGCTTAAAAATGTTTGCACCTCTAGGAAACTGCACGAAGAACATGAACTAAGGTATTACTTTTTGTTTGTTTGCAATCGGTTTAAATCTAATAACTGTGTACCAAAAATAGATCTAAAATAGTACCGAATCTTAATTTTTGTTTCTTTTCAAACAGAGAGGTAACTTAGAAACTATTCTTTTTATAGAGTGTTACAGTCAAGTCCACTGACAAATAATGTCAACTTCTTTGTTTGGAATCGGTCCAGTTCCAAATACTATACGCGCCTAAAATATTTTTTTTTGTACTTTTATTGAATTTGCCGAAATATGTTATTATGGTTCCATTTTAATTAAGTGGGATCACAGGTCCGGTCTCACTGTTACGCAAAACTTGATTTAGCATGTACTTTCTATAAAAATATATAAATTTTTCAAATATATCGCTACTTGCCATGTGACTTTGGATTCGGAGATTTACTAAAAAGAGATCTTTAAAAAACGGTATCGATTTCCTTATCTTTAAAGTTCTAACTACAGGGGTAGAGGTATAACTACAGAGGTGCAGGTGGTGACCTTCTTAACTTATTGTTTACTAGAGGTGTATCTCTCATCCATCAGGGACTTGAAAACAGGTTGAGTGCAGTATTTTATGAAAGTAGGTGTTCAATCAAAGTTTGAAAATCACGTCTATAACTAGGAACGACTAGAAATTAATAGAAGATACCTACTTAAGCAACAGTATAGACTTTCCTTCCAATGTAAGAGATGTCTTCAGTAATCAAGCAGGATTTGTGGGATTTGTTTTTATAAAGTTGAATGCCATCAGTTGGACTTGGGATTTTCCACCGCACGTCTATTAAGGAAGCCCTTCATTAGGCAGTTGGGCACTTTCTAAAATCTGTTGACAGTTGGTCAACATTAAAAAAAATCAACTACCATGAAGAGTACTCTCTTGTCCTAAATGTCCCCAAAAAAATTCAGCATATAAAAAATAACGTAGTTTTTCTTACTCCCCTTTTAAAAGTCAGATCGGTGCCTAAATCCGTCTCAATCTGACAGCCCCTCTCCAGCTGCATACATGAACCGATGTAACACAAACAATTTGCATTAAGCCGAATTAAAAAGCAAAACAAACAAACACACATAGCATATCCTTTTAGCTTCGCTCTTTAATCCATAGCCCTATTGCCGTTTGTTGTTTCTGGTTGCCAGCTGTCACTGCCATGTAAAACACTCACTCGTCAGTGCTCTCTCTCTCAATTTGCACAAACCATAACAGCCGGCGGCAGCATTTTGTACATCGGTGAGAGGGCAAGACTCACTGCCATAGCCATATCACATTGAGCAAATGGATTTCGAAACGACAATTCCATTCGCCTTTTCTACTTCCACTTTTGATAAGCAACAGAGACACATTTGACATTTATGTTTATGCGTGACAAGGACGAGTTAAACATACCAAACACAATCAGATTATGACATCCCAATCCCAAACAAAAGATTGTATCCATCCAGATGGAAAGAGAAAAATATCTGACACATTATGACGATTTATCTGAAAGGTACATTGTGTTACAGCAGGTCCCATAGTTAAATGAGAGCGTCGTCCTTCGCAGATCCTCTGAATTGCGTTGTGCGACAGAAATGTTAACAATGACACGTGACAAGCTCTTGCAGTTCTGGGCCAAGCCAAGCAACTACTTGCAACTGTGTCACATCCACTTTAGCTGCAACAATTCTCTGCTCTATTGGGTGCGTTTAGTCGTAGTCGCTGTCTGTGGATGTGAGTGGGCACTTGTCTCCATGGGTTGTTTTTTTTCCTCCTCTATATTCTGTCCTACAAATCCTCTATTGCTGGCTGGGATTACAATAAGTTTGCGTACAGTGTTTGTTTTGTGATGTGGATCTTTGTGAGGCATTTTTTTTTTTTTTGTTTTTTTTGTCCACTTTCTCTGAAGTTGTGCCAGAGAATAAGCGAAAGCAAACACACACATATACAAAAAGAGAAATGAGATGGATTTAGTTTCGAAAGTCGTCGAGGGAGATAGTCCTCAAATGGGAATATTTTCGAGGGGACGCCGCCCCGTAGTGTAGTGTTCAGAGTAGTGGCTGTGACTATGCTTATGTCGGACAGGATTTGTCTTCCGTCTTTTGTGCCGTTAAACCTACTTTTTCTATTTTCATACTCATTTGCTTTGTACTCTGATACAGCACTATATAGGGGCTGTGATGTAGTTCTGGTGAGCGGGCGGGCGCGTTTAAGGCAAACATTTCAATGGCCCATTTGTCTAATTCTGGACAAAAACGTTCTTAAAAAGATGTGGTATACTTCTTTCACAGCTGTGCTTGGTGGAGTGGGCGATTTGTTGCTGTCCTCAATGGACCGTTTGTTGATGTATAGGTATTGTAGCCTGTGGTGACAGCCTTGAATAATAATTACACTCCTCCCTGTAAGGAGAGTGAACGCGAAGGACTTGGAGCGCATGGTTTTCCCTGCAAAACACTTTGGTTTCAAATTTTACACAACAGTTGCCCACAGAAGTGGTGAAAGGACATACCAACTTTTAAATGTATGTATATACTACGCGAACCATATACATTTCACTATTGGGATGGTTTGTAAATCACAAATGGCATTCGTATCTTATTTTTATTGTGAAAGAGGCAAGAAACAGATGATTGACTCTTTCAGTTGTGGAGAAGCTGTAGTGGATCGATTGAATGGGTCATTGTGCCTGACTGCGGTCTAAATAAACTCTGCAATTATTTTCAAACAATTTGCATAACTTGAAAGGGTGAAATCGAAAATGTTCGCCCTGTTTGTCTTCCAGTGGGCGAGAGCGGGCTGGACGTAACTCTTTCAACAAGATTTTAAGCTGCCAAACCAATTTCAAAACAAACAGAAATATTTACGCCACAAAATACACAAAAAAAAAATCTAATAAAGTCTGATATCAAAATATCCCCTGATTTAAAAAAGACGGATTGTTACACCTAACCCGTGCTGCTAGGTAAGTTGTAACAAAAACTGTGTCATTTTATTGTAAGAAAAATAAAAAAAAAACTTTTTCACAAATCACAATTCACTTTACTTTTACTTTGACTTTTAACTCCTACCTACTGCAACATAATTTCCGTAACAAAAGTCATTGTTAATAATGCACACCAACTCAAGTTCACAAAAATGTCAACATAATTAACAATCTTGCTCATTTTACACTTGGCGAACCGTATTGCTCTTTCCTTGAGGCAGTTTTCATTAAATTTAATTAAAAAGAAGAACAAAATAATAATAATAAAAAAAAAACTTCAACCACCTATTAATTACTTGAATGCAACAATTTCCACCAGAGGGAACCTTTCCCAATACCACTTCCTTTATGACGATGAACTCAACCAGAAAATATAGCCACAGCCCAGAGGTCATGTTTGCGTTAAATTTAAATTTAATTTCGATTAATTTGCAGTCGCCTCTGTTTTTCAGTTGAAAGTCCGCCCATGTCGGCCCACCCACATATCATTGCTGATAGGGCCCAACAAAGTGTGTTAAAAATGAGCTCGCATTGGCTATCGGTAACATTTATTTTTTGTTCGTTGTTGTTCGTGTTTCTATAAAGGTGGAGAGTAAAATTAATTTTGGTGGGAGAAATGGAATAAAAATTGTTATCTCCTCCCCAAGGGGATGCAAATAAAGCCGTGACAGTGATCTGCCTGGACGTGGTTCGAATCAAGTCGACTGAATCCGAATAACGATAGCAGGAGAATGGGTCGGATTCAGTCACTTAACTCTGTATAGGTAATAGCTATGGACATTTTAATACACTTTGTAACACCAACGTTATAAAACCACCATTATCTGGTTAAATTAATTTTTTATATATATTCATTTCTTTCATTTTGTAAACACGACATTTTATTTAATTGTTAAAAAATGTTCTTAATCAAAATTGTTGTAACTTGGCACCACTGACTGGGGACGTTCAAATATCTAGTTCAGTAAGTCTGACAGCTCTCTCACTAAGTGAATCTCGGTTTTGATTGGTCGAAATCGGTCATGTCATGTCATGAGCAGCTGCTTCAGTTGACGTTTATGGAGGGGTAGCCGACGAATCTAGTCAAGGAATTCGTGACTGAGTACTAAGTTGACAGTTCGTGTATGTGACTGACGTAGGAAAAGTGACGTTCCCGACCAATCTAGTTTTCGCATTCAGGTTACATCTCATCCAGATCAATCTAGTCGACTTAAGATGGCTAGATTCTTGAATGCGGCCACTGACTTTTAATTTCCACACTCTTGTCAAAAGCTCTTCTAGCAAAACAAATACAACACAAAACAAAGCTCTCTCAAAATCTCTCACAAACTATCTAATACAAAAGCCAAAACAAATGACAAATCAACTCAATCACATTTGCAGTTGGTATTTCGCTTGATCGAAGGTTCACTAAACGTCATCCTGAAAAGTGACACATTTGTGTTTCGACATTACCTTTTTTCTCTGCTTTGTTTTTTTTTTTTTTCAAACAATCCCGGTATCCCGGTCGTCCCGGACTGCATAATATGTGAAAAATGATACTAAACAACCTCAGTCAGAGTTGCCACTTTTTTGTAATATTTTTTCTTTTAAAAAATCGTCTTTTATTTTGTTTTTGTTGAATAAAGAATTCATTTGTTTCTTAATAAATAAAGTCGTGTATTTTTTTTTCTAGGGATTTTTTTTTCCACTCCCACTTAGAAATTGTCTTCCAATTTTTTTCCTTTTCAACTTTTACTGCGGTCTTTGGACAGAGGAGCAGCTCTGTTCGCGAATAGAAGACGGTGATGCCGAGGAATACTACGGGGTGACACCATCCCATGTAGTCCGACAGAGGACAAATTAGACCTCCTATAGCATGCAATATGATTTTTGGTAGTTTGTAGATTTTAGCACTCATCACTTTCAAACTTTCAAACCAATCGCTTGATGCATATAGATGTATTTAGAGCCATGGAAATTAATGGCTATTTAGAAATGAGAATGGTAGAACGCGTGCATTTTTAAGCCTTTCGTCGATAACGTGTTTCCTTCTCCTGCATGCACTATGGATCTGAATTACTTAGCAGATCGTCGTTTGAAAGGATGGAATATTGATCAAAAATTAGACACATCCCATGTGACAGCACATCTCACATGACAGCACACATAAAAAAATCAAAATCGGCGGCTGGTAGTTAACTTGACATTGACTGTCATAAAAGGATACTCATCGCCGATGGAGACATTACAAAGGCGAACCACGAATTCACCTTGAAATCACTTGGTTTGTAGCTATTCATTGCACCTTGTACGATAATTGTGAACTAATCGAGAACCAATGACCGATGTCCATTTATAAACAGGAAGCGGGAAACAATATCCTCTCCAGTTTATAAACACCCCGCTGCAAAATTAGATCTACTTAAACAAAAGCAATTTCAATCACACATGCTGCGTTGGCAACCGCTTCCACGGTGTTTAATCAAAACCGGCTAATGAGAAATGGCGAAAGGAAAAAGAACGACCCCCCACCCCATATCTAGCTCATTACACTTTACTTTACAGTTTACACGCACTGGAAACGGCCTGCTGCCCCCCTATTCTGATTATGCGGTGTGGTATGTCGTATGTAGTCCTTCGCTTAGCTTTCATTCAAACACACCCGTGCATGTGAGGCATAATCCTTCCGCTGAATACACAAAACACGTTTCGTCATTATCTCTCCCATCCGTCCGACCGCACTTCTCATTTTACATTACACAGGAACAGAGAACCAGGCACCAGCAAGAGCGACATCATGTAATGCCGCCAACACTCTAAATAATGTGGCTTTTTATGATGTTAGCCGTGCTATAAACGAAAATATTATACCCATGTGCCATGTCGTATCAGGACAGTGGCACACACACACACAATTGGGGCGCTATGTGCAAATCCGATTACATTATCTATCATCAGCTATCAGAGGACACGTATGTGTACGTACTGTACACAGTGGCAGTGTACATGTCAGTGTCCTGTAGTCGTACTACATCGCAGTGACACAATTCAATTAGATGCCAACACAGTGGCTCTCATTATTTATGGAAAACGTGTGAATACTGTGAATGTGAATGTGAATGGGAGTCCTTGCTGACGGTCCTCGCTCTGGTTCGTCAGATCTGATGTGGTACCTACCATCGTGATCGTGAATTATTCTCGAGTCCGATTCTTTTGTGTGAAACCTACAATTGCGGTTGACAGTCGTCAATGGTGATGTGCAAACATTTCGCGAAATGTCAGCTTTTTTTTCTCGATCTCAGCACTCCAGTTCCCATTGCTAATTACAGTTTACGTTCCGTCGAGATGTGAGTTGCATCGGCACTGGTACTGGTTTTATGTTAAATGAGAGCAACAGCAGAGGAATTATTGATGAGAAGTTAAGAGTGACAAGTGCACTTACGTCAAACTTCATCGATATGACATTTAATTGAATGCGAACTTTGCCTTCGTGTGCTGCTCCACTTGGGCGATGCAATCTGAAATCATGTCGTGTAAACTATTCCATTTTCCACAATCGATTTTTCTTTAAGTTTTTTTTGCATGTTTCGTTGTTGTCGTTGGTGGTTTTTTATGTTGTATTTCCTTACCCCATCTGGGAAAAGTTATACGACACTTTGTGTGTGTCAACATTGGCACAACATTTAAATAACATCCTGTCCCAGGCGACGCGGGCTGGATATGGCATATCAGAAATGTGTCACAATTGATGTTTGGAATTTGATTGAAGGGAAAGTTGTTGCGAACCATATCGGAACATGCTTTGTGTGTTGTTTTATAGTTTTTTTTTACTTTGGAAAAGTTTTCCTGGGGCAGACTGTCGATTGCCTTTGTTTGGTATATTGTTCTTTTTTAGGGTTTCTGCATAATCTTGATTGGATGTAGCTAGCTGTGGTTGCAAAAGGGTCGCTTTTTGAGGGGAGGAAGCCGTTTATATAAATAAATTCCAAACACGAGGTTAACAAAAGCTTGGGAAGGCGGAAAAGGAAAACCTTTTGAACTAGGAGTCTTTTCCTAAGTATTCGTCACTTTATCGCCTCTCTACAAATGTGCGTGGGTCTCAATTGACAGCACAGAGGGCGTTGGTGTGTTGGTTTTTAATGCCGCAAATTCGCAATTTTGGTAAACATATTTTCTACTTAGACATACTGATTCGGATCAATCAGATCGGAAAAAATTAGATAAATACGTTTTTTTTAACTATTTCTTATAGTCATCGTCATCATCATAATTTTTGAATGTCCCGTCTATCCATTGCAAAGGTGGACCCTATAACTATCAACTAATCTGTATCTGAATCTTCACAAGGAAAACTATCTGCCGGACTTGATCCTACCATCTCGTCCTGGCCTTGTATATACATTTATATGAGTATGTCTTGCCGTTGAGAAATTTTATTTCAAAAATATTTTTTTAAATTTAAATTTAACTCGCCCTTTATAAAGGGTGTTTCTTAGAGGTTTCTTTTTTGAATTGGCAATACTTTTTCCAGTGACAACCAATTTGACAGCTGATAGCTGATTTGCGGTCATTTTGATTCGCCATTTCATAACTGCCGTAGCTACAGCTATAGATGGCTAAGGGCGCTATACAAAATTGAATTGGGCTTCCCATCCAGCTTAAGTTCAAAATCTGTGTGTAGATTTGAACACGAATCTTGTTGAATTTACTCATCGAATTTTGTCAGAAAAGCGCTTAAGCCCGTATGACACTACATTTTTTTTTGCATTTATTCTGCTTTTAAAATGAAACTAGAGCAGTATGAAAAATTAGAACGAAAATTCCCGATAGGAGTGAGTGCGTACACACCACCTTTATTAATGTAGAAACGTCAAAAAAATGCATTAAAAATGTATTCGAATTACATTTTTCATCTGCTAGCAGCTTTTTTTTTTGACATTTAAACGTTTTTTGAAAATAAATTCGTGTGAAAATTTGTGGTTGCTTTGCAAAAAATTGCTACCCCTTTCCTAATACACTTTCAGTCTCATTTACACAGCGCTGACTTTTCAACATGATAAAAATGAGGAAAAAAATGTAGTGTCATACGGGCTTTAACGTGGAACCAGTTTTAGGATTTATTTTATCGCATCGTCCTTAAACAGTAATGACACAAAATTATTTTTTTAATAAATATATGCCCTAGTTATTTCCATTACCATTTGTATGTGTTTTATTTTTTTTTATAGTCTTTACCTGTCATAAAATCTGATTTCCAAATTATTTGGCAATACCATTAATACTGGTCTTTATACTGTTTACGCTATAGACTCACATAGTTCAGCGAATGTAAGTTTAAGCTTTGTCAAAACTGGCACTTTCGTCTTATTTGGCAACCTCACGTTGCTGAATTGATGTGGCCTGCCTTGCCTCATCGGTATATAGTGCAGTCTAAATGGTATTGCCAGATGTATTAAATTATCTATTAGGATTAAATAAAACAAGACCCTATAATTTAAAAAAAAAAACAGTTTTACTCTGCCCGTTCAGCAGTTTAGTAGTATTCGCGTTAGATAAAAAAAAGTTTAGTTCTAATTATAGAAATTGAAAGGTCTTTTACTGTTTAACGTTTAAAAGGTCTAAAGCAAGCGTAAACATTAAAAAAACAAGTTTGGAGGAGCTCGCATGAAGTGTAAGAGTCAATATCCCAATTTTTGTGGATGAAGTTGGTGGATCGATATAAATATTATAAAAATAGGTGTAAGTTTTTTTCCAATCGAAGCATAAACGCATAAAAACAATTTCATTTCTGTTAAGCCTCTAAGTATCGCAAGGTTCGATTTTACAAGCTCACAATAGCGAAAATTTTCCATTGTGACCTACAAAACATTTAGTGTGAAGGTTAAAAATGGTTATTAGTAAGGCCCAATGAAGGGAGATTCAAATTATGTAAAAATTGCTACTAAATAACATTTATTAAAAAATCTTTAAACAAAAAATGTTAACAAAAACCAGCATTGTATGCAGAAAAAACATGCCACTCCCATTGGTAGACATAGAGGTGGTTAACTTATGAAGAAAAATAATTTTGAGAAAATTCTACATAATTCTCAGAGTAATAAAAATATACGTCAAGTTTGTTGGGGTTGGCTCGCTTCGCTCCCGTCAGAGGACTTAAACGTCAGTACAAAGTGTTTATAATTATTTCTTTAAAAATCTATTTTTGATAGCCAAATATTTTTTTAAAACAAAAAACAAACCAGAAAATTATGAATTATATTTTGAGCAAAATGGAGGGAAATGTTTTTTCTAATTTTCTGCTGCTGAAGTCGTTCCTGTTGTCAAAGTTGATGTGTCTATCTGTTTTTTTGCCTTGTGCCTATGCAAGTACAGTGTTGCCATAAAAACATCTGGACAAATTTCCAATTATGACAGAAAAAATTGGTAACGCAGATGTCTATGGAAAATCTTACTTCACAATTTTTTTGTTTAAAGCTTAGCTTAGCTGCTTTAGCTGCTCGAGCTAAATTTTCGCTCCCATAGAAAAATCTTTCCAAAATTGAGCTGAGCTAAATCTTAAGCGAACCCATTTAGCTGAGTGGTACGCAGCTCGAGCTAATTAATCAAACTTTTGTTTCAGCATGTACTTCACGTGTCTGTCAAAATTTAGCGTGGCCATTTAATGCGCCGGCACAATTTCTCAATCTAAATTGTGACAAGTCATTGAGTTTTGATGTTCTGTTGCGGAAAAAGTATGCAAGGATGAGCTTTTTTATTTATTATTATGAACGAGAAGTACCTAGAATCAGAAATAGAGGGAACTACATTTTTGGAAGATTTTTTTTTTCAAAGAACAGCTGTTTCCTCTGACACGGTGTGCTCTATGTCAAAATTTAGCTAGGACTTTATCAAATGTTTGGAGAGAAAAGTTGGAGAGCAGATTAAATTTAGTTTAGCTCAAGCAGCGTTGATCACACTTCAAATTGACGTTGGTGTTGGGTTGACATTTTTAATTGCTTTTAATATCTCCATCTCTATCCGATTATTGTATTTTTGTGTTTATATGGAAGTTCATAAATAAATCGATAGAAAATTCAATTAACTTCCGACTAGCACTGGTTTCATATAGATACCTCACGCAGATTAAAATTAAATACTGTTGCATATCATTACAATGTACAACAACAGAGAATCCTACAACCCACTATTTAAAAATAACGTTTCGTCAACCCTTTTTATTAAGTTCAATCCCTGATCGATAATAGAATACTTCAGAACAGTCCTGGTGAAGCACAACCCGTTTTCGAAAATTGAAAACGACTTTCATTGTGTGGTGGAAGCCTTAAACGATAGTTTAATGATATCGAGAGTAATTACGTTTGTGGGGTTGCGGGTTGTGGCTGAAAATAATTTTAAAATCAATTTACATGGATATCAGAGATAGGCGGAAAACATTGATAAAGCTGTGTATTTGTAAACTAAAATTATAAACAGATTTATTAGGGATTAGTGGACTGAAATTTATTTAATCCTTTGACCAGTTAGTTAAGCATTTTAATAGCAATCACGTATAAAAAGATAACAGAAAAGTCTGTCGATGAGGTTGAATACCCGATATTTGTCCAATTAATCTAGTACAAAGTTGTGTTACTTCTTAATGCAAATTATATATGAAAAATCAGTCAGATAATTTATTTAGCTAGTCCGCGTGCATATTCGTGCATTTAAAGCTACTTTTTGGAACAAGAGACTAGCTCTGAAAAAATCCATGACTTTATTAAAACTAGCTGCGCCCGCAGCAAAGTCAGAAAAAAAACAGATTTTGGTCAAAAACGCTCCCAAAAAAAAAAAGGAAGGATGAAAGGAATAGCCTATGTCCTTCTCAGGATCTAAATGGACATTTCAAAAAAAGTTTCATCGAAATCTGTGCAGTAGTTGTCACGCCAACCGTTAACACATGAAAACAACGGCTACAATTTTTTTATATGTATAGATAAACTACGTACTTATTTGTAAATCAAACTAAAAACTGTATTTCATCAGAAATCAAATACAGTTTCTTTTAACAGAATTCGGTTTCTGACGAAATCAGATGAAATAAATTTGAATGACAATCACAGAATGCCTCCTCAATATCCAGCTGTTCTCAGATTCTCAGACATTTACCATTTGATTAATCGAGTCCAACAACTAAGACGCCTTGAATAATACAAATCGCCTGGCTGAAGCTGTAATCAACTCAACCTGCCGTGGCACATCACTATCGTTCGCCACTTTGAATATTGGATCGCTTTAGCATAATCGATCCTGCTTGTATCAAATCAATTAATTCTTAACGTCTCCGTATCATCATGTATAGCTGATACCGTGGAACCCCTTGCAAACAGCTCCATTTCCGGTCAGGGTTAAGTCATCAAACTTGTGCGAATAATAATAACTTCATTTGCATTCATTATGCAATGTATATGCGGACAATTTTATTATCCCGACCTAAACTATATGTGGTTACACTGGATATTACCACTGAGAGGATATGCTATGATTCGCAGTGATATGTGTAGCATATTAACATGAAAGTAATCGAATTCACTCAACAGGTTAATAACATCAAAAGTTAATATCTGCTCCCTGCCATCAGAGAGGGCATCAAACGAAGATGGGGAGCACATCCTTTTCGAGGCTTTTAATTTGTTTTTGTGAGAAATTGCCTTTGAGCGGCTTCCAAGGGTCCTTCCCAGCGCGTAATCGAATGAAACTATGTAAAACTTGCTGTAACTCCGGGTGAACTGCATATACATGTATATATTGAGCAGAGCTGATGCTTTGGATGCCATAAAGGACCTATCTGCAAGCATTCGCATAGTTGCAAATTCTGCAATTGCAAAAGGGCGCATCCTTTTGATGCACATTCTCTGTGCGAGATGTGATTAATTGCCGGATGATGTTTAAATTAGACGTTAGTCTTTTTGTGAGTGCTTCATGTGGATTGGAAGGGAGTGACTGATGTGGAATTTCGTCCATTACAAAGGGGACAGAGTAATTTGAATTGGGGTTTTTGTATTTAATATCATCGGATAGGGTCCGAGAACACATATAAGGGTGTGCAATTGGATATTAGGCGTGGGTCTTTGTTTTTCTACAGTCAAGCACTTGAGCTGGTTTTTGGTTGCACTACAACTCGTCTCTTTTTACGGTCACTCGGTTCAGGTTCTCACCTCTAATGGTGGGTGTGAGTTTTATTTCCCGGCGAAATGAAAAGGAACGTTCGATTGGAATTAGATGCTGTCTTAAAACCAAAGTTGCTGTGGGGTGGTTGAAAGAAGCTTTCAAAAAAATGTGATTTTATTTTCCCGATTTCACAGGAACCATTCGCTTAGCAGTATTCGAATATTTGTTGGACTTAAGTCATTTTTTTTTTTCTCTTTCGTTGGGTCCTATTGGCATATGTCTAGCGTAACATCTTCCTATAGAAATTATTTTATACAAAGGGTATTAGTCAGGAAGTTTTTAAAATTTTTTGTGTAAGTGGACTGAAGTCTTTGGGCCTTACCAATAAATATTTGTATTTTAGACTTTAAATTTCAGTAGTTCACAGTGGCTATATTTACCATACAAATTTCACAATTGTGAGTTAAAGCCGAGGCTAAAATTTGTTATTAGTATGGCGCTTTGTATTTATAACAATTTTATAATTTGAAATAATTAAGTTGCTCCTTAAGGGCCGTTTGCTGGTACGACTCATAGCGAATTAAAGTACAAAACACTTTTGTGCCATTTTATGCCCTGAAAAAGTAGCCCATAAGTATTAAAGTAGAACTTAAATCGTTAAGAGTTGTATGAGCAAACGGTCCTAAGTCTTCTTAGTCCTATTACTTTACTTTATTATTTATTTGAATTAATTTAATGTTTCCAAATTTTCTTAATGAATTAAACTGAATTATGAATGTAAACAAAAATTTGGTCCTTAGAAAAAACTTAATTTTAACAGGTAACAAAGAGATAAATGTCTCTAAGGAGATAAGTCATGAGAAAATCTGGTAAGCACTTATTTGTTGGTCAACAGCCTATAATCTTATAACAGACGAGTGTTTCGATGATTGTTTTGGATCATTCATTTTTCGCAAAAAGAATATCTGGATATCGATATAGATACAGTACATGTATGCTAAACATCAATTCGCCATACAAACGCAAGTCGTTGGCTGGCTTTTCCCATTCCAAAATATTTAAAATTAAATGACTTTCACTGACTAAGCACTTTTTAGCTTTCAAAAAATCAAAGTCATGCAATCGTCTGAGTATATTGCCACCCTCATCCGAAGAAATTAAGTCCTCCAGCCCAACGTTACAATTAAACTTCGTCACGCTTATCACAATCTTTATTTGGTAACAGGTCCTTTCTTAGAAAGAAAAAAAAAACACCAAATTCCTTAAGAGCCTAATATCATTTTTATCACTTCGTGCGGCCATCCTTATGAAGCTGAACTTTGCGTCAGCACAATTTCTTACGGTGACTTTCAAAGGATATTCAACCCACAGCCGCCGTCACTCGTATACCTACACATACAAATTATCAACAGCGCGTCTTTGCAAAATTATGACTGTTATTTGTTTTCCACTTCCACTTGGCGTAACCGTCTTCTTCCGATTCATACCTTTGGTGTTGTTGTCATGCCAATTGCATCAAACGACCAAAAGGATATGAAAAGAAGGATCACAGAAAATACTTTAAAACTTTAGCCAACAAAAAACTAATGATGGGTATTTCCTATTTTCCATCCTTTTCCTGTTCTACACCCTATACAGCCGACAGAATACTTTGGTAAAAGTTTTCTCATTTTCTGTGTTTCCGTCTATATCTATATCCTCGCCGGTCGGTGGATCTTGTTGTTGTTGGTGGCGGTGTCATCAATGTTGGCTCGGTGCGGTAGTAGTGCAGCAAACAAACACTTATCACACTGGCAGAAGGGCTTTCAGTTCATGCTGAGCAGATCCTTACATTCATCATCATCGTCGTGGGTCGTCTCGAGCGGGGACATTGTCTTGCGGCCGAAATAGCAGCGTCCTTTCGAGTCTATTTTCGGTTTCTCTCTTGGCGCTGGAATTGAAAAATCATCCCAATTGTAATCCATGTGCGAAAGAGGATCTAACTTTCAATTAGCACGTAAATGCAATTCCAGTTGAAGAGATAAATCGGGGGAAGTTTCTTCATTTTTCCAAGTAAAGGGATATATGAAGAAAAATCAACGAACGGAAGCTGCAGGATTTAATGGATTTACGCTTTTGGCAAATGAATTGCATTTTAGTCTTAGTCCTTCAATGCGGTTTAAGGAGGGTGTCGAAAGTGCATTTGCTGGATAAAATCAGAATGAACTTGAGGCGAGTTTACTGTGCAAAGGGATCAAAAACTAAGCACAACTTAGTAGTGAGTGGTGAGAAATAGATTTTCTGTCAGTCAGTAGGCTGCGATGTTGATTCTGTCGAAAATTGTAAAAGGAAAAATGTGGGGAACAATTATTTTCTGTGATTGAATTTTGCAGAAGGGACTTTAAATTTAACGGCGAGTTCAAGACCTTTCCCTTTGTCCTTTCTTAGTAAGTTAAAATTTCCTTTTTTGAGACTACGGATGTTGTAAGCGTGAGATCTTTTTCTTTGGTTAGGTCCCAAAAATAAACGTGTTTCAATTGAACGTATCCCTTTCATCTCATAATGGACTTTGCTTCAACCTCAAGCTAAAAAAATTAGTTGAGCAATTTGAGGGACTCCAACATTTTTTTAATTGTTTTAACGATCTTGTTTAAGCAAGGGATGGGGAGTCATATTTGGATCCCCGATTGCGACTGGGTAAGTGGACTACCAACATCACTTGTTTCCAATTTATCAATTCGAACGGACAAGGTACAAGTTCACAATGGCTTGTAAATACAGTTTTGAAATAGTTTGCAAACCAGAACATTTTAAAAATAGATTTGAATGGAAAGAATCTCGCAGCATCTTTGCTCTTTCTGTCAATAAAAACATTTACTTCCTGCTATGTCTATACATCATGTCGACTGCAGCCCGACTCAAGCTGTTCTGTGTCCTGTTGATAGGTAATGGAAGGTTGAACTCAATTTTACTTTGATACAGTACTTTCCTCTTCCACTTACCTATTATGAATGAAATGAAGTCTTTCGGTCTCTGTAGAAGTTTGAACAGGGCACTCATTTCGGTTATCGTCCAAACGATAGACCTCCAAAACTAGCAACCAAGTGCTAAAATCACAGGTTTGTTGCGAAAAGTTTTCGAAAGCGATTCAGTAAAACCTTTGCGAGGGAACAAAAAGCGAACATTTAGTGGAAGTTTATGCGAATTCAAAGATGATGTGTACGCTAAGGGGTTTTAAAAGAGGAACTTCCGAAATGTTCGTCGCAGCTTTATATTTTTCTGTAAAATTTTGAATCTCGGCATTGATGAAAATTGCTTTTCGAGCGCACAAAAATTTCTAAAATAATTTTCAACTATTCAAATTTATCTTTCTGAACCAAGACCAATTTTGCAAAAATTCAAAGATCACTAGCTCTTTCTGCTTTCGAATACGAGTATAACAGGACGACATTCGCGATACAATCATCTAGGAGAACCCATTCGCCCATTGGTTTGTTGGTTGACTTTAACGCTACTGTAAAATTATTATTGCGACGTATATCCGTACTCATAACAAATTTTAGTCTCGCCTTTAAATTTACGCAGGAAGCTCACAATTGCAAAATTTGTTTAGAAAATATAGATATTTTGAATTTAAAGTCGGAACTAAAAATTTGTATTGGTAAGGCTTATTGTGTTCTATGCAAAAATTGTGCAGCTTTGCCTAATGCAATATTTGGCGGGAAAAATCCTTACCTGGGGCCCTACTCTGTATTTCGTTCCGAAAGTTCAAGTTTTCGAAGACGAACGTTTTGTACTGTCTATTTCGAATGCAGAATGATAGGCACAGCGTACTACTTTCTTATATTATATAAGTATAAGTATGTTAGAATTTTTGCTTCTATCGGCTGAGATAGTGATATTTCCTGCACCCTACATAATTATCTATAAGTGCCCGTGAATTCAACTCCCGCTTTTTTTAAAGTCTGACCCTGTGACTTATTGATTGTCATGGCAGAACAAATATTAATAGGAAATTGAATCCATTTAAACTGAAATGGATAATTGCTGGGAATTATTTGTATTCTTGGTATAAATACCGTATCTCCTTTCCCACACCCAGTTAAGTATACTGCCTCATCTTGGTTGCAAATAGCATTTATAAACAGTACGACGTGTATCACCAGGAATTTTCCCTAATATAAATCCCCCAATGTAATACCACGATCTGGTATCACTGGTACCTATACCTATTTGACATTTCTTTCTAGACACTTTTTTTTTGTAAGCAAGAAGAGATAAGCAAACCTTTCCTACCATTTGCCATTTCTTTTGTGTTTTATTCTTAGGAAACCACACAGCGTACTGCCTCTGTCTGTCTCCCTCTCCATCACAGGAGTAAAATAGGGTTAAAAGAGATGTCAATATATTGCGCAGTTAGTATGTTTGATTTGAGAATGAAGTGCATATCTACTCACTCAGGTGAAAGTCGTAGAAATGTTTCAAATTTTGCCTCTTTATTTAAAAACCTTTTAAGTTATCGAGCTATTGGATATCCTAAGTTGTACCTGCAGATGTCCTCTACAAGCTGGTATTTACTATACTTAAATGCTACCAGTATTTTCAACCGCAAAGCGTAACAAAGAAAAAAGCGAAACGAAACGACAAAATAAATTACTCTTGTCCAATTTTTTTCCAAGATTTATAAAGATATAGAGTTGAATTAAAGTAGATATTGTAGGCCTTGGTATTCTATAGGCCTGTAAAAAATTCATCAGAATATAGACGTGACCGTGCTTAAAATCCACTTAATAATTTTTGCCCGCGTTTGGTACAATTTACTATTGGACACCTACAGCAACTCATGTTCACCTTAGAAGACAGTTTTTAAGAGATTCGTCTTCTTCTGCAACAAAAGTCTATTTCGATTCGTTTTGTAAGATTAACAGTCGCCCTTTCGGATTTTTCATACTTGCAACCTTTTACTGATCTGCTAATATTGGCCAGCAACTAACTGTAGGAGCTCAATCTCTTCGCAGCAACATTATAGCATCAAACAATTAAATTCCTCACCCTCGCGGCACCGTACGACTTAATTTACCAGCCATTCCCCAACTATTCACACATCTTAACCCAAATTGTTGCACGCCACGAGAATAATTTCCCAAAATTGCTTAGCTACAAACAATTTCGCAGCCGTCTAAGATCCACGCAAAACAAATCACGAAACAATTCAAGTTTAAAGCAAACATTTATGGTTAAGCGGAACCACCAAACTAGGTCAACTAGATGCAACACGAGAGGGAGCTCCTCCACATAAACTCTACACCAAAGTTTTAGAAAACCAAAGCAAAAATCCGCATTTATCATTTAGTGGAGATTAAAACGAGCAAGAAGGAAAAACCAACCCCCTCCAAATCGTTTGGCAATTTTCTCTCATTATTTCGTTCTTTTGCCGGGGAATGCTGGTGAAGTGGTGAATCCTGCACCGCACAGCACAAACATTCAAACACAGATATCCACTCATATGCATCACACAAAATCAACACAACGTCAAAAACGCAAATGGCACGTTTATTAATCCCCACCATTCTTGTTTATAGGTGAATCCTTCAGACTGCACCACCAAACCAATCGGCTGTGAATAAAGAATATTCAGATAGCATACAGCCTGGTGGCTCACAAGAGTGAACGGTGAACGCTCGAACAAACTGAAAACTCATCCCACGAACCGAACCACACTGAGGCAGAAAAAAAAACAAGTCCGTGCAACAACAGCCAGAGTGAAATGATCCACATCCGGTGAGGAGGACACGCATGCACAAACAAGTGTATCTCTGAGCACGAGGGGCCTACGTTCACCGTCGACATCGACACCCGCGTCCGTCCTTGGCACAAACACAGGGTCTTACGATAATTATCACTACCCCACCTACTTGTACTTGTACTTGTCTGCTGAACTGAATTACGGCAACAAAACGTAATAAAGAAATTTTGCAAGCACTTTTATTTTTCGTTGGAATTTTAACACACAAAAAGGACCAAACGCTGAAACACATTACGTAAGCGGAGGCAAGGACGATATTCTCCTTGCAACTCACAAATTGTTTACACCAAGCTAGATCACACTGAGATAGAGAGCGCACCGAAGGAGGACAACAGGACCCAGTTAACGTGGAGAGTGCAGCACGGAAACATTCGTTTAAATGTCTGCCGTAGAATTAAAGACGTCAGTCTCTGTTATGGATTTTCGCCAGAGACAGGTGAGTAATTAATCAATTCTGAACCCACCCTATTAATTGTTGCAAAATTTAAGTACGTAATCCCGAATCCAGGGAAGGATTATGTTTGTTGTCGCGTAGCCCATTAGTAAATATGTGGTAGTAAGGACCTGCAGGTGTATATGCAAGCTCTCAGTGGATTACAGAGTCTTGCATAATTAAAATACTGAAACAGCACCAATCCCAAATGTCACTGTTGAATAATTGCACGCGATCAAACGGATTTAGCTGGGTTTTAAAAATTAAAAACTGGATTAAATATGTGAGCTGTGTGTGTATCAATTATTTTCAAGCGAGCTATGTTTGAGTTGTGTCCTCCACGAATGAAGTAGTCGAAAAATCCTTCCTGCCAGCATATTAGTTAAGAAGCGAGCATTCTTTTGATTCGCTTAGTTCTATGGCAGTTCAGTTAATCGACCGCCTGGGTATCAGAACTAAGTGAACGCAAAGGAGGAATGAACAACAAAAAAAAAAAATTTCAGCACTTGCGCAGTAGATTTACCAGACGGTAAATATATGTACATGGAAGCCGGGTGTTAACCACATTGAAGAACCTACCGGAATGATGAACTAAGTGAACGCACTAGTTCACAGTAGAAAGGAACCAAAGTCCCAGTAGAATTGAACCAAAGTCAGTCATTTTTGCTATTTTAATGTTAAAATATTTTGGAATCAGGTAGTCGCCATGTTTGTTGAGTTCTAAGGGTAATCTGGAACTCGAAAGTGCATGTAGTTCAAGCTCGCAGTAATCCTGTTGATATTGCCCAAGTTCCACTCACTATCGTGAGTGACTGCTTCAAGATCCACTGAGTCTACGCACGATTGCAATGATTTATAGTTCCAAATTTGACAACTTCAGGCCGCTCTGGGTTAGGAACTACACTGAACTAAATGAACTACATGACCGACAAGGGAACTATTTCAATGTGTACATTGGAAATGGATTGCAAATTAATAAAACTAATTAGTTGGTGGAACAGATCCATGTAGGAACCTGGCCCGAATGGAAGGGACCCACAATTTTATGGCGAGTCCGAACGGGTAATTTAGAATCTCTTTCATGACTGTTCTACTCTCGGATGTTTGTCACGTTTGGTTGCCCAATGGGAAAAACCTTAAGATGCAATTTGGGTTTTTTCGGGGATTGAATCTGTGACCTCTCGCTCATCATACTAACAACTGAAGCTACGATTACACGTTTCATTTTCGTGGCAAATTTTGACAGGCTGATCTCACAAAAATTCGGCGTTCGGTGGTCACTAGTGTGTTTTTCGTGAGAGTGCGATACGATAGCCCGAGTCACCAGGCGTTTGACAGGCAATCACAAGTTGTGACAAATTTGGGACAAATGTTTACGTTAAAATTGTGTGGGATGTCAAAATTTGACATGAAAAGTGGCAGTGTAATCGTAGCTTAAGTCACTGCGCCAAATTTCAAGTGCATTAACCAAATTTTTAAACTTTTTTAATAATTGTAACCAGCATTGGCAATTCTTTCCAACTCTAACTCGGACTTAGGGCGCTGGGGCCACACTCTGTTTCGTTCCGAAAGTCAATCCTATTCGAAATTGCTTTAAAGTTGGTATACTCTGTAATACTTTCTAAATTCTAAATCGAAGTAGCAGTACATTTCATTTAGCTTCCGAAATAGAGAGTACAAAACGTTCATTTTCGAGAAATGTTACTTTCGAAACGAGATGCAGAGTAGGGCCCCTGGTCTTAATCGTGACTTCTCTGGTATTGGAAAATATTACAAGAAACAAGTGTTTCAACTCATTAAACTCGTAAAACAAATAACAAATTTAAAAAACGAAAAAAACAAACTGCCAAACTCCGCAGATCGGCCATGCAAACTTTATAAATGTTCAAAAATTATTCTTAGTTTTTAGACTTGGAACTAACTATGTACCTAAATTTATCCGGAGTTATCGGGAATATTTCTATGAACTTTATTTAATGTGTGTGCGTACAATTTGTTTACCATAAATCTCGAACAGCGCATCGATATCCCTCAGGCCGGCCCTGACAAAGAAAAGTACCAACCAATTTTGGCCTACTTTAAAAACATCACCAAAAATATTAATTGGATCATCGTGGGCGTGTTGAAGAGGTGACTGTCTGGTTTACCCTTCCAAGACAATTTTGCTCCCTGCGCTACAGCCCACGTAGACTCTCTTCTAAGTATGTATAATTGTGTTTTAGGGAGAGGGGATATTTATCAAGAGAAAAGGCTTTAAATTGATTTTGAGATTTGACTGTTTTCGGTCCTTTGAACACTTAGTGTTTCTTATAACTTTTAGGGGAACCGTATAAAGCCAACAGACTTATGCCCTCTTCATGGGTGGCACTAATTGGCAATCCGTTATTTGATTCGACTTCGTATCTATAAATAGAATCATTCATGTGCATTCCACCAATCCTTTACCCGGTTGATAGTATATACCTCTGCCTGTTTGTCGAAATTTGTTAATTAATTTTGATTGATGGTTGTTTGTCAGTTGACACTCAATAAATATGGTATGCGGCTGGTCTTGTATTTAAACATGACCTGCTGGTTGTTAGAAGTATCCTCGCGGCTGAGGAGTAGAATTTATTTTTGGCATACAGCTCTGACTCTGATCTATAGATTGACTGATGGACTCGGATCTGTAGCCTTCTATCCTTATTCCATTTGCAAGGACTTTACATACCCGCATTATCTAAGACGTTTTTCGTTTTGTGCTGCAAAGGCTACTCCAAGACAGTTGCTCGTTTGAATAGAGAGGTCACCCCCGCAACCGTTCGGTGTGCTAACAAATTGTAAACGATCCCAATGATTTATAAATGAATAAAGTTCCACAAACGACGTTAGTCAATAAACTCACCCCTAACAGCAAATAGACAATGCAATTACCAAAAAACTACAGATACAGAAACTCCACAACTCTCAAAGACAATAAAGACCACTATCAAATGAGAAGGAATTTCACTCAACCCAGAGCAGGAATAAAGTTAAGGAATTCCAGGGTATTCATTGGATGACCATCTATTTCTGTAACGTACACAGAAATACTTTCAAAGGACATTAAACCGAACCGCGTAATTGTGCCGAACATTTATATTTCATTTGGCCTTCCCATTTGCTCCCAATTGACTATCGGAATGGTTGTATCTTGTTTGTCTATACATCTTCGTTAATCATATTACTCTTGAGCACACGTCCGCCTTCGCGCAAAAATATGCCAACATCGACGAAGATCTATATACGCCTCAATAAATCCAAATCATCTGGAATATTGAGATTATCCTTGCGAGCCTGCTAAACAACCGTCAAAACACTCTTCTCGTCGGACATCTGCTTTCGTCAGCTAATTAATCAAAGAAAGAAAAAAAAAAGATATAGAAACCTATCTCGAATTGAGCAGGAGCAAAAAAAAACAAACAGAAAATTACTTGAGCTCCCTTTGCATTCCATTCCAATACCATTCAGCAAACAGGAGTCAGTTAATCCAATTTATGGTTCCGTGGGGGTTTGCTTCCGTCCTTTCACGGACGGCAGGGGAGGTAAAAAATCACGGAACTTCCAACATTTGTTGTCCTTCGTTGTTTTCTTTCCAATTAACATGGAATGCTGAAATATGTGTATTAACTTGGGCGCGGAGCGCAAGATTCTTCTCGAACATGGTACACTCGGTACACCCACGACAATCGCTTAACAGCCACGAACATCTCGGCAACACAATTTATTACATCTCGGCAACACAATTTATTACTAATTCAATTGAACACGAATACGAATTATATTGTTGGGCTTCACACATCTGTGGGTTGGTGGTTCTTTTTCGGGGGTGAATTTGTTGCCAAATTTAGTGGCATATGTAAAATTATTCCTAAAGGGGATGATGATAAACTGCGTTTTGTTTTAGTGATTGTCTCTAAATCGCATATAAGCTCGTTCTAATCGAGGTCGTTTATAGACGCGATCGGTACAGTCCGTTTTGACGTTATCTGTCCATCACCACCAAAGATGAGTGAATAAATTTATAAATTATCTTTGATCACCACCAGCATTCTTCCTAGGGCATGTTTTCCATTCAGTTTGCTGACGTTTGTTTCTCCTTACTGTCAAATGTCTTCCCATCTTTATTTTTGTGACTTGGCTCTGACAGTTATACGACGTACGACAGATATACCTTGTCAATGATTATCTGCCGCATTTCGGCTATTAATTTCGACAGTTTCATCGGAACATCTGGAAGGGAGCACAAAAAATAAATATATTTATATAACCTGTGGTTAGAGGTTGGTGTTTGGTTGTGAGGTGTGCCCCCCCGAATACCTCTTTTAGGTGTTGTAAATTACAGCTGAATTTGTTGAAGTGGACCGGCGTCACGTGTAATTCCTTAAAATTTGTTGATTGAAAATCAAATTTTAAATGTTTCGAAATTTTAAATTTTTTAAGACAATTTTGTTGGAACTGATAAAAGCTCTGTTTTGAGGTCTTCCGGAGCTTTTTATTCCGTTTTATACACCAAAGGGTGGGGAATTTTTTGGGACCTGCGGTTTTTCCAATAGATTATTTCACCATGCATCGCTACCGCCACCTATTGTCGGTGCTTGCAAACCAAGAAACAACCGGATATTCAACATTACTGGTTCTTGTTCGCACTACCCATTCAATACTCTCCGCATGAAAATTTCCCATCCGATACACAAACCAATCCAAAGTCAGATTCCAAATATGGCCGCGTTTCGCCGCCGTAAAATTTCCCTTTTCCCGGATATTCCGCTTTGCAAAATGCAGTTCCGATTGCATTTTCATCGCGTCCGGTCGTCAACTCGTTATCTCTTCTGTTCCGTTTTGTTATTTTTTGTTTTTTGTTTTGTTTTTTCTGTTGATTTTGTTATGTTTACCCATTAATTTTACGTTTTGTTAACAATTCCTTTGTATTTATTAAAAATTTTGTTAATTTCTCGTCCGGTTCTTGTGTTTTTTTCCACTGCAAATGCACCCGAAACCACATATCATTGTTGGATGCTGGGGTAGTTTCTACAGAAATATTTCCATCAATCAGGAACTCAACGACGAATGGGATGAGATAAACGAGGAAATATGGGTTCGTTTTATGATTTTCTATAAAGTGCATTGTTCTAAAACATTTTTATCAAGTTATATGTGCGAAAATGTAACGGTTAACACTTGTTGAATGGCACTTGCCTTCATTGGATTGGCACTGTGCGCAGTCACCATTTTTTGTGTGGGCAAGGGAGACAGTGGTAGTTGCATTCGCTTTGGCAAAAGTCGTAGTCAAAGCGAGTAACGGCAAAAGAATGCACAGCAACAGAAGTGCAATTGCATTTTATGAAATATAGGGTTGCCAATGTTGCGAGTTGAATTTTTGTTTTATTTTACTAGAATTTCACAAATTTGATAAAAAGATATTGGAATAGTTATCGGAGAAGTGTGAACAGTTTTTTAGTAGAAAAGTGATGTCCATCTGTCAAGTGAGCATTTTATCTAGTTTACTATTTTCTTTGAAATCCAAATTGGATACAAGAGATGCGAATTTTCATAGTTGTCCTACTTTATTAGGAATTAAAAAAAGATGGTCTCTGGTTGTTGGGATATTAATGAATCGAGTCTGAGTGCTTCAGGTGTATGATTTTGTCTCGATTTTTGAAGCATTTTTCGAATTCTCTTAGTAGTTTTCGACGCTTTTGGAAGGATTTTCGACACGTTTTTGGACGTTTCTAAAGCATTTCTGGACTCATTTTTAGGACTTATTTCGGACGGGTTTTTCAGCTTAATTTTCGGACGCGTTTTTGTAATCATTTTTAAGCACTTTTTTGCACTTGTTTTTTCATTCGTTTTTGCCGAGTTTTCAGTAATGATTCTCGACAGGTTTTTTGAAGTTTGTCGAGAGTTTATTGACCAGTTTTACTCGGTTTTTGACGAGTTTTCCGACGTGGTTTCTTTGATGAAACTTGAGGTTATTTACTGTTCTATTTCGATGTGATTTTTAACTAGTTTTTGACACGTTTTCAGACATGGTTTCTTTGATGAAATTGAGCTTATTTTTGAACTAGTTTCAGACGTGTTTTTGACATGTTTTCGACACTTTTTTTACGCGTTTTCGGGCTTCTTTTTCGACTTGATTGATGCTTTTTCCGGCTCACTTTTTCTGACGGTATTTTTAACACAATTTTTGACGCGATTTAGGCTTATTTTTGAACTAGTCTTAGTCGCGTTTTGGACGTATCTTCAGTTGGTTTTATTTTTGCGATTGTTTTTGATGAGTTTTTGGACGTCTTTTCAACGCGATTTCGGACTCGTTTTTAAACTTGTCTTGCAAGGTGATTTTAAATTCGTTTTAAGGCTTATTTTTGACTTTTTTAGGCGTTTTGTAAGCGTTTTTACTGTTCTATTTCGATGTGATTTTTAACTAGTTTTTGACACGTTTTCAGACATGGTTTCTTTGATGAAATTGAGCTTATTTTTGAACTAGTTTCAGACGTGATTTTGACATGTTTTTGGACACTTTTTTAGGCATTTTGTAAGCGTTTTTGAGCTTCTTTTTCTACGTGATTTTTAACTAGTTTTTGACACGTTTTCGGACATGGTTTCTTTGACGAAAATTGAGCTTATTTTTGAACTAGTTTCAGACGTGATTTTGACATGTTTTTGGACACTTTTTTAGGCATTTTGTAAGCGTTTTTGGGCTTCTTTTTCTACGTGATTTTTGACTCGTTTTTGACACGATTTCCGACTTGGTTTCTTTGATGATACTTGAGCTTAATTTTGAACTAGTTTCAGACGGGTTTTTGGACGTTTTTAAGAACATAATTCGATGCTTTTCAGGTAGAGGTGGGTACCTATTAAGAGCCCTTTATGAAGACGCCATTTTAAAGACTTCGAAACCAATCTTGAACTATTGGTTTGCTACGAGCAACGGCCGAAGATATTCATCAATTGTTGGGTTTAAACGTTTTGTAAACGATATTTTCAGATTTTGTTCGAACGATTTCTTAACGAAACCCATATAAGTCATGACAAACAACCACAAGAACAGGTGTGCCTATCCGAATACATTCCGAATCAGAGGGCGCTTACTGTCTCGAGTTGTCAAATCTAGGTCGGATAAGGCCCCCTTCTACTTCCTCCTAAGTGTAGGTATTCGGTCTTAGCAACAAATCGCCCATACCTTTCACACCATTCTGATATTCGTCACCCAATTAACTTTGTCTGATGCGACCGACGCTACCTTGAGGAGGCTATACACTTCTGTATGCAAATTTCGCACTAAAGATGCCGCTCGGAAGGAGTCCAACCCAGATAGTGTGATATTTATCAAAACACATCCTCTAGCTCACATCAAGGAGGAAGTTTGCACACTCACTAATTATTGATCCTGAATATTCGTCAATGCCATGAGTATCTATTTTCAATTTCACACACACAACCACACAGCCAGTAATTACGCATCTGCTCGCTTCATTCATGCCAAACACATTTCCTGACAACATTTATCCCCTATAACCAGAAACACGTCTACTCAAAGCCTAAAAGCCTCCCACAATATAGTCGTCCTCTGACAAATTGGATATGAACTACTTCACATCGGCATGCACTTAAGTGCCCCACTTTGCTCCTAATAGAATCCGACCGCCACAGTGCTGCCGAATGTAATTCCTGCTGATATACGGATGTATAGAGGAATTTGAATGTTCGTGTCCCGTTTGCAGTTCGAAGAATTGGGAAAAAAAAACATCAACCTCTGCATGTGCATTCGATCTTTCTCTCCTAGCATCCAGCGCCAAAATAAATTCTTCCGTCGCTGTCCTCCCACTTTCGCAAGTCGCCATATCGCAGTCGTAGTCATCGTCGTCACTCTCTAGAGGAAAAACTTGTTTCGAATAAATGCACACATCGCACGGAATACAATCGCCGCCGGGATTGGATATAATGCACATCTTTCTGCAGAAGAAAGGATCCTTGATGAGGTCGAACGGGACCAAGCCAACCGGCCAACAAAAAACAAGTGTACAAGATTCACTCCCTTTGGATATTGGCCAAACTGTCAATTCAATTGTGAGGCGAGGTTTCGCAACTCTGCTTGCCGTCAAAGATAACGATGACGATCCCGGAGATGGGGACCACCTCCCCAAAAAAAGAAAACAATCTCCCTTTGGCGAGTTGTCGAAAGTTATTGCAATCCAAAATGTGAAGAGGCAAAAACAAGGCTCCACTCAAGGATGCAGCCGGTTTGTGCTCACGGCAAATGGGCGAGGCCCGATTTGTCGGCTCGTTTTTGTGGGCGCTGCCGCCCATTTAAATGGCCGACATAATAAAGGCAAATCAATGGGCCCGCCGCCTCACTCCAGCCTCGGAGATCGGCAAAAAGAAGCCGGTGGTGGTGCCACCAAGACGCGGCTGCATTTTGCAGTTTTCTCACGTATTTCCCGAAAATTTGTGTTCCTCCTTCGTGCGATGAGGTTTTTCCTGAGAGTTTTCAATTTTTCCTTGCAAAAGGAGGTTTTTTTTTCTCTATTTGCCTTTATGTCGAGATTAGATAGTTTTTGACAAAGCATATGGCAGGAGTTGCATGCCTCAAAGTTTCCCTTTTGCTAAGTTGTTGGGATTTTTACTTTTTTTTTTTTGGTAACACGAAGTCCTGCGGTCGGCGGCCGGCGCCTTGAAAGGGTGAATAAAAAAGAAATCTTCAGCCACTGAGAGCATTTGGGATTTGTTAATTGAAAATTCCACCTGCAGGACTGACCATTAATTCTCATTTCTGGTGTCCTTACGGCGAGATAGGGATTGAGGTAGCCCAGCATTGAATTAGAATTGCAGGACACTTATCCGCAGACGACATGACTTGTGAATGCACAATTTTTTTTTGGGGTAGGTCTTTTCAAAAAGTTTTCTACCTCTTGTCCTCTTGTTGGTTGTAACTTTCGGCCACAAATGGCGAAGTTCGCTTGCACGACCGATACCTGGAGAGATGCTAGCTAAGCACTTTGCGGAGGAGTTGTATTAAAATATTCCAAAAAGTGCGCTGGAAACAGAAAGCAAACATCTCGTCTCGGGCAGATAAAGTTTCGTGGATAATGACCGGAGGTAGACAATTTCGCAACTGAATCAGTGCGGGCGGGTTTGGGCAGGTGGATTAGACATTCTATGAGTGTTTTTGCTTACGAAAAGTCTTTCAACGGCATGGCCTGATCGATGTTTATGTTGTTTGGCAGGTACATTGAACATTTTTAATGTTGAAAGACACATTTGTGGTTTGGCGACAGAGAGGCAAGGTCACTGTACCTTTTGTAAGTAAAGAGAGGCCAGCATAAAAAAACAGTGAATCATTGCATCCATTTAATGACAGATTTTGAGACAAATTTGGCGAAATAATTGCGTTAAACCATTTAAAACCGACCACAAAAGCTTTTTGCAATCGAATGGTGGTAGCATTGTGCCTGAATTCGAGGAGCAAACAACCGACTTTTGTAACAAATGACAATTCTTCACCCAATTTAATGATCTTTGGGAGGGTTCTTTTACATTTCTGATTATTTTCTCGAACCCAATTTTTAGGGCTTCTGTCAATCTTCTGATTATCCGCCGAACTCAAAGCTAAACCAGGTTAGACGAACATATTTTTCTTAAAACATACGAAATCGTGTGTCGACCTAACTCAGTGTCTGTCTGCTTTTAACGTACACGATCCAAAATAAGGAAAGAATAGTTTTATATGTACAAATTTGTCTCCAGCTTCAAGTTGACAACAGAAACAGTGCCTGTCCCCAATTAATATCATATTGTTCTTTCCCAACCCTGTTCGAAAGAAGAGGATTTTACGGCTTGCTTTCAAGCCACCATTCACTTCTAGTGAGCGGGAACTATGAGAACGTCGAATCCAATGAAAAGCCGAGGCATACACCAAAAGTAGCCAACTTACAGCACTTTTATCAGAAATGATTGCATACCTGCAGGCTGATTTGGAACACTTTGTTCATATGTTGCGCTGTTGTCTACTTTACGTTGCTTTGCTGAGCGAGATGTACCACTGAAAAGTTGATTTCTTTGTCTTATTTATTACTTTTTCTGACCAGAAAATTCTTCCCTCGCATTATTTTATTTCCTATTTGCTTCATTTTGGCAGGAGCAACTAATTTTGAACAGCTCCTCACAGACATAAGCCACTAACTTAAATATCTGCCACTGGTGTACAATTCGAAAGTTCGTAGTCTCGATTAAGATTTTCTCTGCGGTTAAATGTTCGCTATATGCAAAATGTCCTCAAACCGAAAGAGGTTGATTTGTGGAACTACTTCTACAATGAAATATTCTCCTGTAGAACTCATCTGACCGCGCGCCAGCCGCTAAGCTATACAAGTGTATTTGTCTATATTCCACCGCGATCCCATCCAGATATTTGTATACGGTTGAAGGTATTTTATCTGCCTCTCCGATGAAGTGTTTATTCGACGATTTCAACCACCCCTATATAAAATGGAGATCAGGCGTTGCCGACTGTACTAGTTCTTACTAAGATAACCCCCATTGCATAAACAAATCGTTGGATTTCAAAATGATTTTTATTTTATGTCGAAAAATAACCAACCCTTGCAACAATTCCATTGCCATTAAATCAATCTATAATAATTTTAAATGGAGCAAGCAATAAAGTCGGGCCATTAAATACAGCCACTTGAAGAAAAAAATAAAAATTCCAGTACATTGTGTCTTCGAAAAACAAAAACATTGTATAGTATTTACAAATGCGAATGACACATTCATCCAAGAATGCGATCAGTCAAAACTATTTTTTTTTTGTTTATAATGCTGTGGTGCCTGCGTCGTCTTTATTTTTGATTTGTTGTCATCGTGCTCAGTGTGCTCTCATGGGGTGGATTGTTTTCGTTCAGCGGGTTTTGCCCCTGGGATAAGTTCACAATAAACGCGTTACAAACAATGTACGCAAACAAAAAGTTTTTGAATATCATAAAAGTATAGAAAGATGTGAATTGAACCAGGAACCCAAGACACTAACCACTGAGCTCGCTAATTAGGTGATATATTAAATACCCAGTGAAGCGGGTGCCTATTAAGAGACTTAGGAATCTTAACAGGGCACAATCCTCTGCGGTATCTTGTGAATAAAATGCGCTTGACGGAAGAAGAACTTTGTTGATGAGGAAACAGCCCACTTACTATGTCATTACCCACGTTTCCAACCCAACAGACACTTCTTCCATGACCTAGACGAGATTTTCAGGACAACAATAGACAAGATAATGAGCCTTATCAAATCCACAGAATAGTTTATATGCAACAGCACATTGACTAATTTACTCCAGTTTATTTTAGACAGGGATATAATGAGGGACAACCTTTCCCCCATGGGCATCACAATGGGTCAAAATTGACCCGAGTGCGGCACGGATTACTCTTCGCCAACATACCTAACCTTAATTAACCGCGAGGAAGTCCATGCTAATGCTATAGACTCGTAGACCACATAGGTCCACAGAGAAGCTCTTTTATTGCTTCAGCCTTTATAGAAAATTGCCCTCTTAACTCGAAGAAACATTATTATTATTATTAAAGCTTTATTGGCAAAATAATAAATTAAACTGCTATTAGGTATGTATTGTACCAGCTACCAGGGCTTTCGGCTAGATATAAGAAACATCCATTGGCATGACATATGTAATTCTTTGTTTAATTACTGATGGGATGTCGTTTTCATATACAGTGAGAGTGGCAAAGTCCCTTTCTACCTCGAAGTTCACAATAGGGACTACGTCTAAAGTTCAAACTCTAAAAGCCTCTTTCAAAGAGCCAAATATACAAAAGTTTGACTGCTTCAAAACGTTCATATAATTTACGGACTTCTTATACCAATAGGACCCAACGTATTCATTCAAAAACTATTTTCTGTAACTAAATATACTTCGGGGCTTTTTGCAAAACTGATCTACTAGATTTTTGTATTCCGATCTTTTGTGAAAAGCTAAAATTTGCCGCTCAAATGTTTGCCTTCCTCTCCTTGATTCCTCGATCTTTGGTTTTTATTTTACTTTTTCGTGACAATGTGTCTCTTTATTATCGGCTAAGCACATTTTAGTCTCTATTGTTTCGGTTGGTACTTAAAAGCATAGACAAATCATACTGAGACTCCCAACTCGCAATTCAGTTGCGGCCATTTTGTTTTTCTATCGGTCTTATGTCATTTAGAATCCGTGTGACATGCAAAGACATAAAAAAAATACAAAAATAAATGCTACCAACCGCTGCCACCGTAGGGAAATGTGATAGAGTTCGGGAATACCAAATTTGTACATTACTGAAAGCCATTGGTTAGTTACTTATATTTTTTAAAGGCGAATAATTTGATTTGTTTGGTTAATAAAACTATCTAAAGGAGATGTTTTATATACTAGAAATATATTAGGACAAACATGGTTTTGTATTTTCCGCTTTTGAATATCATTAACTTTGCTTCAGGTCCGTCCTATCGGCCCCTTTCTTGGCTACATCTGGCGTACCCCAAGGCAGGCATCTAGGTCCCCTTCTTTTCATCCCAACCATAAACGACCTTAAACTGGTCATTCAGCACTCAGCACTTTTTCTCTATGCTGACGATACCAAATTTTTCAAATCCACCTCCTCACAACATGACTCCAACCTCCTTCAAATAGATATACGTAACTTTTCCACCTGGTGCCTCAAAAACAACTTAGAACTCAATGTTCCCAAATGTCAATCTGTTACCCTCTCACGTAAGTGCAACGAGTCTCGTCTTCGAACTTACCTTCTAGACCTATATCCATCGCTCAATATGTTCGCGACCTTGGCGTATTATGCGACAGGGAACTTAATTTCCGCTCGCATGTAGATGCGATAATTCTTAAAGCAAACTCATCGATTGGCTTCCTTAACCCTAGAAAGATAATCATATAATAAATAGCGTAAAAGATAATCATACGTCTGAGGGACGTATGACACTTAATTAGTGTGTTTAATGAAACCCATGTTGGTAATTTTGATCATATATTAGTATTTTATTTAATTATGTAGGTAATATCGAAATAAATAAATTAATGAGTGCAAATAAAGTTTAATATGAACAATACAATGTTTCCGCGCCATACGTCTCGCGGACGTAGATTATCTTTCTAGGGTTAAAAGATGGTCCAAAGAATTCTCCGGCCCGTACGTGACCAGATTTCTTTACGTCACATTTGTTAGTCCCCTGCTTGAGTACGCTAGCTAAGTGTGGTCTTCCTTTCAACGTGTCCATATAGACAGAATCGAGAGCATCCAACGTCGTTTTCTTCGATTTGCTCTTCGGGGACTATCTTGGAATGATCCTCTAATCTTACCTCCCTATCAAGACCGTCTCGAACTTATTAACCTCAATACCCTTGAGGAACGCAGGGACGTAGCAGACATTCTCTTCATCCACCTTCATCGACTGTACATATCTTTACAACTCCTTTAACACTTACCCTCATAATCTTCGTTGTCCTCGTCTCTTCTATTTACCAATTCACCGCACCTTTTATGGCTCAAACGAACCAATTTCGCGAATACTGCGAAAGGTTAATTCAAACCTAACTGTCTTTGACTTCAACCGCAGTAGTTCCTCCCTTAAAACTGACCTCCTTCACCTTCCTTAGTTTTAAACCCTAATTATTAGTCCTAGTTATACCCTCTAGAGGAAGGTATATTCACTTTGTCATTACATTTGTAATGCCAAGAAGGAGTTACCGGAGACCTCATAAAGTATATAAATATAAGTCTGTCTGTCTTTCTTTCTGTCTGTCCGTCTGTCTGGGCACGATAGCGCCCAAAGGAATTGACATAGGCGAATGAAATTTTGTGAAAGGACTTATTTTTATCGTCGTCAAGTTGGTTTGAAAAATGGCCAGTGTCGGTCAAGTAGTTCGGGTGCCTCTCATACAAAATCAATATTAGACCCATGTGTCTCTCAGTCTGTTGAAAACAGGATAGCGTCGATATAAATCGACCTAGGTAAGAGAAATTTTGTGATAGGACTTACTTTTATCGTCGTCAGGTTGATATTAAAATTGGGCTTAGTCGGTCAAGTAGTTCTGGTACCTCCCATACAAAATCAATATTAGACCCATAAGTCTTTCTGTCTGTTGAAAACACGTTAGCGCCCAAAGAAATTGATATAGGCGAATGAAATTTTGTGAGTCGACTTCTTTTTATTGTCGTCAAGTTCTTACGAAAAATGGGCTATGTCGGTCAAGTAGTTCTGGTGCCTCCCATACAAAATCAATATTAGACCCACAAATCTTTCTCTCAGTTGAAAACACGATATCGTCCAAAGGAATCAATTTAGGCGAATGAAATTTGGTGAAAGCACTTATTTTTATCGTCGTCAAGTTGGTTTGAAAAATGGGCTATGTCGGTCAAGTAGTTCTGGTACCTCCCATGCAAAATCAAAAATAGGCCCATGTGTCTCTCTGTCTGTTGAAAACAGGATAGCGTCGATACAAATCGACCTAGGCAAGAGAAATTTTGTGAGAGGACTTACTTTTTTCGTCGTCAGGTTGATATTAAAATTGAGCTATGTCGGTCAAGTAGTTCTGGTACCTCCCATACAAAACCAGTTTTTCATGACTTGTATGCAGTGGAGGGTATCAAAGCATCGGCCAGGACGATGATAACACTTTTACTTGTTTTAAGTTAGATAAAGTCACTGTAATAGCTTGTAATAAGCCAAATCAATTGGGGTTTTGCCCCCACCAAAATTAGATTACGTGTGTAAATTTTTCTTAAATAATGAAGAAAATTTGCTCAGAATGTTTTTATTTTCCCTCAACCCACTTATTCCTATAACAAAAAAAAAATACTATCCACATTAAACGAAAATTTTCAAATTTAACGAATTCAAATTCTATGAACGCTGCTAGCAACTTTGCCCACATATTTCTATACGGACCTGTTGCGCCAACTTTTTTATTTCTATTTTATGTAAAAGAAGTCAAATCAAATTGATACAACAGTGGACTTTCTCTTCATTTATCCTACTGCCGCTTTCGAATTAGTCGTTGGAGATCCCAAAGCTGAGTACATCTACGTATAGCTCGTTTCTATAAATGGTAATGTCACTGTTTGGCTTTGAAATCTTTATAAATATATCTCTAGGCCTAGCTTCTCTGAAAGTGAATGTCCGTTTAGTTGCTTTAACTTTTGACACGAATAAAAGGTCGGTCGTATGACACATCCGTATGTTTAAAACAGTATTTCGATCAATATGCGAACACACTACCTCTGAGCTCTATGTGCATGAAAAATCTGGGGATGACCTGAAGACCTCCTTCTCTCCACTAGTATTCATGTAAAACAACAACTGACATGACGAATCCGCTCTTTTTCAGTCCCACGTATTCAAATCGCTGACGCATAATAATACTGTTCACTTTAAAATGTGAAAAAGTCGTCTGAAGTCAATTTGGCAATTTATTCACCCCCAATGGTTAAATGCCAAAGATGTACCTTGTGCTCTACCATTACCTCCAAGGAACATCCTGTATTCCCAAAGGAATATGATTAATGCTGCAAATAAGGAAAAATAAAATTACTCAGCTCAAACATTTAATTAGGCAAAGCCCATGAAGAACCTCCAAAAATAAATATACCACCGACTCCATAAAACAACAAAAATTCCCCCGAAAATAAAAGGAATATGTCATTTCGTCATATTCGCGGCAAATATTTTCATTTCCATTTCCATTTGAGGGCACGCATAAAGCGCGCACCGAAATAAATAAATTGCTTACGTTCACAGCGAGGGTGTCGTATATACGAATATTTATGGTACTCGGCGTCCAATTCCATCATGCATCTGTGGGCAAATTAAAAGGACATTCGGTCGTCAAAATTATAACAGCAAACCCGTTCACACGTGCATTTAATTTCCCCACACATGTGCAACTTGGAAGTGGAACCCCCAGTTCGCCAGTTCGCTGATTTAATTACAAGTGAAAGACTGGCTTTTTTTTTTCCTGTGCTTGTACAGCGTCATCGAGTGAACTTATTTTAGTTTTTAAATAAGAAACCTACCGGGAATTGTGTGGTGGTGATGGGGGACAAGGTAGAGTGCAGCAGATTTTTGAATGTGAAGTGACATAGTTCTTAGATTGTTCATGGGCGTTGATGTGGCGCTAAGCAGCTAAGCTCTTCATCACTGAAGCACCTTCTTCACCTTTTTTTTAAGAGTCGTAGGGAATTTCTTCAGTAAAAGGAGATGTTTTGAGTCGAGTGCTGCAACAGATAAACAAAAATGACCACAAAAAATAAAGTATGGTCAGCCTCAAGTTTCCCTTGAAATTATCGTTTCAGCGGGCTTCGAAATTACTGCCCAAAGACCTAAAAGAAGTTTCCGTTCAACCTGTCGTTTCACCAGAGTTCTGAATCATTTCCAAACGACTCATTAGAGGTTTCCCTTCAACCTGTCGTTTCATTGGAGTGCGAGATTCATAACCAAAGACCAAAGACCCAAAGAAGTTTCAAGTCAATGTGTCGGATTTGGACGATTAGAGGTTTGGCTTCAACTTAAGCTGCCTTTTCAACGGAGTTCGGAATATATGTCCACAGAAACGTCACTCCTCTGATCCAAAGAGTTTCCTGCAAAGGTCAAGCTCTGCATATAGATCCCGCCTCTCCAACTTTCCGTTTCCGGCAGTAAAAATATTTGTATGCACCCTATACTCGCAGCACTCGCACCTGCAACTCCACAAGAGACAACAAAATACCAAGCAAATCCAAAAGTTGTTGGGCAAAAATCCCTTCATCGTCTTACCCACCCAATTACACAGTATTTCAGACCACAAGTAATGTGAAAGAGGTGCTGGAAAATATGTTCCACAGGTTTTCACAGCGCATTCCGAGTGAGGTAATACTCGGAATACCGTCAATGTGCCAATGAATGCGGACTGCTGGGTGTTGCTGTTGGCACCACACAGCAACGAAAGTGGTTTTGGGCATAAAAGGATTTCAGTCATATATCGCCTCTCCTAATGGAACACATATTTTTTACGTGTTCATGCATATTTGTGGGTAGAGAGTGGTAGAAAGGATGGAGCAGCCCGTAATGAATGGGGATGTGACAGATGGATGTTGTAATGCCGATGTGATTTGCGCCTGCAAATTGCGAAGATGTAGGAGGGATTATTTAATTAAAATAATGAGTCCCGGTTGTAATAATACGCAATAGGGGGGCTGTACAGAAATATGTGTATGTAAACCCTTACCAAGCCTCAGGGTAGACGTGACTTGCTATTCTCATGCATCGTACACAATTCCCAACCATCAGCCATCAGGTGGTTAATTACTAAGAAAATATCCTTCTTCGGGTTGATTCGCATTCATGGGCTTTGCACTCAGTTAAGTCTGCAAACACTTTTGTCCCGTTCAATTTGAAATGCGGTAGTGTTGAAGCATTAAAGCATTTTGTCAAGCGAACAACATGAATGAGCCTTTGGCTTCACATCAGTTTGGGTCTAAATTAATTTAATTGAAATGGGTTCCTTGTTTGCACCCATGATTCAGAACCAAAAGGGGAAAATTTGGTTAATCCACATAAGAAGTCGCTTCAATGCTCATACAAATTTACTCGACTCAATGAGGACGAATTTTACCGCCATTTGGCACTTTTTGCGCCTGCACAAATTACAAAGCATCAATTTTTTATTCAACGCATTGAATTTTATTTTAGGCGGTCCTCGACGCCAGAAAACCAACGGGTTGGGGATGTTTGGATGGAGCTCGTTGCTCAACATTGTATAAGGGTGTACAGTTTAAATTCTTAGTAGACTTAAGTTGTCTCTACGCTTTAAAACTGCAGCTGCTGAGTACATTCAGGACCCGAATCGCCTCGTCCATAATCGGGCTGAATGTTCACAAAATTAGGCCGATTTCACATAGGAAACGAAAACCAATATTGCTCGTTCACGGATAAAGCAATTGGACGTCAGACTAAGCTATATTCTTTAACTGGTCAACTACTGAGTGCGTTAATGAGTTGTGCTCAACGAGGATATCAACGCCATGCATCAACTGAGTTGACCAATTCCAGCAATATTTGTTTGCCAAAGTCACAGAAATTGATCAACCTATTGGGACGAGGCTGTTTATGAGTTTATCAACAAGGTGCCGTAGGCTAACAGCATCTCATATTTTTTATCCAACTGCACGAGGCTATAAATGCGATTATTTAAGTTAAGATTTGGAAAAACACTTTGAAGCTCACGTAGTGTGCGACCGGCCTTATGCTCTCAACCACTGTTCAGCATTGATTGCAATGACCCGCGGTTATTTGTGACATTTTCGGCGACGCAATAGCTCAAATGTTTGCTCAATACTTCGGTTTTAGAACCGATGTTTGCTTTTGATGCCGACATAGTGTCTAAGGTTGACCCGGACCTTAACCAAACTGCTGCTCCAGCTAAATCGATCAATCGCTAGCTGCCTGCAGTTACATGTGGGATGAGGTATTCTTCCAACTGGGCGTTCTACCTATAGTAAGCTTTAGAATTGAAAAATCTCCGAATCGATGCGGTGATTCCTATACGCTTTTATATTTTTTTCCAGCCATCTTGACCAAATCGTATTTTTTTGTTACCAGAAAGCGAAACTGCCACCTAACCTTCCACCAACGTCCAGATGTTGTTGTTTGGCATATCTGCAGATACATTGAAACCCAATCTTCAATAAAATTTACCAAAAGGAAGCCTTTTGCGGATTAAAGTTGTGGGCCTATCGAGCAAGTGACTTCAGTGTGATGTGCTTCACTCTTAATGGGTCCTAAGAGGAACTTTGCTGTCTAAAACAGACTCTATTTCTTTGGCTAAAATTATAATTATTCGAAAGGCTTCTTTATGAACCAATAAAGACAGACTATACCCTACTGTAGACAAGAAAGATTGAAACAAGTCTTTCTGTCAAGCACCGACTGTCGAAGCAGAAACCCTCGATAGTAGCCTTCGTAGGGATAGTACTCTCATGTCATATAGTTCTGTGAAAAGTCTGATTCTGATCACCAAATTGGCGTCCCAAATTTAATCAAGAAAGTATTTAAAGTGAAATCTACGATTGCCGACATGTCCCTAAAGCGATTCTCAACATGTATTTTTCTATACCCAACCTTTTGATTTTTTGATTTCATTATTCCACTTTTATTTAGATAAGCAAATACTTCCTTGACCGGACACAGGCAAGTACCTATATTTGTCTCAAATTTTGTATTCAACTCCCTAAGACGGGCAAAAACCACAAAAACCCTACATTCCTTGACAGCTTGACAGATGAAAAAATCATTGTTACCAATGGAACCTCGTTTTGTTTAAAGAAATTCGTTTTTCTTTTATTATGTTTATCGTTTAATAAAATTAAATGTGCTTAAATAAATAGGTTTTTCGGTGTCAAACAAAAAGTGGTTTTTTCGCCTTCCATGGACAACTCCCTTAGGCGGACAAATATTATATATACCTCCTAAGTCAGCTTTTACTGTATTTACCTACTTAACAATCACTTCGAGCATTAGGTAGAATTTAAGTGCTAAATTTTCAACTTAAAATTGATAAAATTGGGCATTTCAATTGTTTTTGTTGATATAAGAAGCCACGCCTCGTTCGAAAATTCCGCCCACATTTAAAAAAACTTATTGCAGTTGCTTATGAAATGGACTGCCATTAATTTCGCAGCTATAGCTGTCATACCTTGGGCTAAATTGGGACTTGTTTACAGGTGGTGCCACGCCCCCTTTTGCAAAGTGTCTTGTTCATCGCTGTAGGTGCCAAATTTTTCCTAAGAGGCGAAATAAAAGGGTCGAAAATTTTATATTCTATCTCAAGTATTTTTGGTTTTAAATTAAAATTTAATAGGCGGCGCCACGCCCCCTGGTCAGAAAAACCCTCGACATTCATCAATAGAAATATCCACGGATGTACGACGTTCCATGGGTGTAATATCGGATAAAGCTTTTGGATATATTGTTAACAGTCGGAGGTGAGTACGCTTCCAACCTCGGTGCCTTGTGGTGTACTTTTGTAGGTTTTTTTTTTGACCTACCTCCATACTTCGAAGAGATATACCCACTCTGAAGACACCCCCTACGCATTCAAATGACACCGCTCAGTTGTGGTGAACTGCGTTATCCCCATTTCAGCTTAATTCCATTTACTCGTATTTACCAACAACTTGATGGAGTAAGTATCCTCACAGGTACAGCGATAAAGAGCAAAAGCGGACTCAAAGTCGCAGCCATCAAAAGCAACGACCCCGCGGCGCCATTGCGAAATCTCTGCCTCTGCCACTCTCTAATGAATGACTTGAATAATTAAATGTAAGCCCATTCTAGGTCCATTGAGAAGTTTCCACAGAAAACAAAATTGTAAAATAAAAACGTCAGCTGTCTGTTAAGCTTCATTGTCACACCATCACCGGGCCATTTTATAAATTCGCTCAGTCATAATAATTTCATTCCGCAACGGCGAACGGAACCGAACGACAACGTCAACGTACCGCCCATCCTGATTTAATTAAAATATAACCGAGTTCCCAAAATTGTTCGCATATTTTACGGACTTAAAATTGAAACTCACCGTCCGTCTCCAGGAGAGCGACAACAAAAGAAAACTTTTCCCTGCTGCCGCTGCCTTTAGGTGGATATGTATCTACTCGTATACTCATAATCCTCTACACAGCAAAATCGACAGTCGACACGCTGCTCTTGGAGTTCATCGTCCACCTGTTTTATTGTTAGCCGGGGCATATCTGATCCGGCCAACTCTTTTTCAATTTCAATGGACCGGACGACGGTGAGGAAATTTTCCCAAACTCCATCATCGGCACCATCTTAATGTCTTAATTCAATTTTCCATTTGGATGAGAGCCCAACAATAACGCCCAACTAAGCAGTTCCCACTTCGGTTAACAGGGAGAGGGGCAAAAAAAAAAACACAAAAAGTTCACTGCTCGGCTGAACTGCAGCAAGCACAACTGTTTCCTCAATAACCCCAATTTCTGGTGTACGCTGGGAGAAAGTTTTCCTCTCCCTTGGACGCGTTCATTCGGGAATTGGCCGTGTTAAATTGAATACGGTACTCGTTTGGGTATGTGCATCCTTCGGCAGAGGTCCTTCTGGTCAATTCGCTGCTTCGGTGAAATTCAATAATCCAATTGAACACGAATATGGAGGGGTATTCAAGAACGCTGGCTGTGCCCAGGTTAAAGGTGAAGCTGCTAGTGGAAATGCAAGCGGAAAACGCTTCTAAAACGTTAATTGTTGATGCTGTTAACGACCGATGCTGGGCGTAGGAGTAGGAGGATTCGGCAACTTGAAATGTTAGCAATTATGAAGTGTAACTGTTGCAGTCGAGGATATCCGCTCTAAATTGCGATGTGACGGTGCGAAGGTGCCCAAGCGTATGGGGCTTGGAGCTTGATCCCTGTGTTGGTTATTCGCCGCATGCACTGAATGCAACACATTTTAATTGTTTCCTTTTGTGTCGACAATGAATGGCATAAAGCGCGTCGTCCTAGGGTAGCCCTTTTGTTGCAGTGAATTCATTATGAAATCCAGTGAATGGGTCTTGTGTTGATTTTTTGTTGTTTCTCGTCTGTTTTTTATTTTATTTTTTTTTAATTTGTACGTCGCTTGATTCGTAATGAAGGATTTGCAACAGAGCGGAGTGCAGGTTTTGTATTTTGTTGTCGTCCCTCACATGAAGTGGTTAAATTTGAAAAGGCTGGTTGGGTTATACAGGGTGGTGTTGAATTTTGTAAAAAAATGTATTCATTTTCGAAGTTCACCCTTGCGAGGACATTCAAATGAATAGAACTATTAATATGGCAAAAAACAGGAGTCGAAATATTTGGCGATGCATAGGTTATCCTACGTGAATCAGTTTTTTGTGAGCCTCCTACAAAATTTATTTCGAATAAGAACGGTTATATTGAGAAAACTTTTCGGGCAGTTATACATACTCCCAAGTTTATCCAACCTTCGTGAGAAATGTTGCAGTAAAAAATCTCGAACTTGTAAGTTTTTTTTTTTTCAATTTTGGGGGGTTGAACCGGACTACTCGTCACTTGTTCAGTACCTTAGCCCTGCCTAAGACTAGAAGCAGAATACATTAGAGGAAAGGACTGAGTGTCTTTTACGCAGGCCGAAGATATGGCTCACTGGGTGTCTAAGCTAACCTATTGTTCAAGAGGAAGGCTGTCAAAATGAAATCCTAATACAAGAATCTTCACAAGGTATACTGACGGTCTTTTGACTGGTTATAAGGGACTCATTTGTGTCCACATGACAACTAGGCCTGAAAAGATTACTAAGCTTCTGAGAGCTTGACAGCCAAGGGTGCGCCAACTCAGTCATTCTTGATATATTCAATGAAAACGGACTTATGTGACTCACTGATTATGAGAAAACGGGACGTCCCTCTGGCAAGAACATTTCAAGTCTCTTTACCTGATGGACAGGGTTGGTTTTCCCGCAGTGCGGTCTTTAAGGGACTACCCATCCACCCAGATGGCTCTCACACCAGAGAAAACGGGAGCAGGAGTCTTTTCAGAAGAACTAAGTATCGACCAGTCAACTGAAAGACTACTGAAGCCTTTTGCAGACAGAGATTTACACAGTTAAGAATGTAGATTGAACCGTCCTATAGCTATGAGGCTACCACCAATGGAAGTCGTCTTATGTTGCGCAGGCAAGCAGCCCTTAAACTAATTAAGTTTGGTTTGGTAAATTCAAAATATGTAAGTTTTACAAAGTTCCGGGGGCAGATTCCGTATAACAATATCGTCGGGACGGTATCGTTTTTGAAACTTTGATGACCATAAGAAGTTATATTCTGCCCGATTTTGTTTCACTATCGTCACCTTGCATTACATTTGTGGAAAATGAACTGGATTAAGGTCTCAAACTCGTAATTTTGGCACTTAGTTGTTACTTTTGCAGGTCTATCGTTTCGACGATAATCGTCTGAAAAATTACAGAATGAGTGCCCTGGTAACCCGCTGTCCAGATGCCGATGTCCACCGAATTGGACATGATATTTCTATCAGCTTTCAACTCAGCTAAGGGTTTCGTTTTTAGTATTATATCAAAGTTAGCTAAGGACTAATTGAAAACCACTTGTGGTGGTTCCAGAAAACATAGCTTGTAACCCGCAATTAAGACTTAATGTCCAACGATCCTAACTAAAATTCAAGTGCTCGTCAGACACTGCTTCATTGGAAAAATGCCTTAAAGTGCAGTGACTTCTGCTGAGGGCCACTGTCGCACCCTCAAGGACCCAACTTCTTTTGCATGGCATGAGAGATCTAGCAAAGTTACCTCTAGCTCTAGATCTAAGAAGATTCATTTACAGATCTTGTTTTGTGGTATGTCCTACAATCGGAACGGATTTTCATGGCGAATGGTGAAAGCTGTCCTAACCTAATGAAACCTCAGTAAAATCGACAAAAGCACTCCTTTTGTATTTGGAACAAAAGCGTTACGATGATAGAGGAATCCAACAATATTGGCCGAGGTTTAAACTTCGCTCCTGACTACCTAAGTTAAACACCCCCACGCGGTATCATTTTTTAGCTTAGCTCTCAAATTTAACGTATATGCTTGCCATAAAACGATTATGGAATGTAGCCGCAAGCAATACGTGCGACCCAGTTTTGGATTTATTCATGAGCAGCTTACATGCTTCTCTTACTTTCAGTACCGTTTAAGTAGGGCGCTGGCTTAGTTGGATTTGAATGTGTCTATAGGAATGACGGCCGCTTCCACGCCTCAGTAAATTTTAGAAGTGTCGCCAAAAGAAGATAAGGTGGGGCTTGATGCTAGGTATAAACTGATTCGTAAAAGTGTCACACTCCCATATTCCGATGAGAATGGGATATACTTCTTAAAGTTAAATTTGGGCGTAGGGTTTAAAGAAGACAGTATAAAAGAATAATAATGAATACAAATTTTTGCTGTTTTCATATAGGGTCTTGCGAACCATTATTAAGAGTCTTTTAATCTTATACGACGGTAGCCGTTTTATGCAAATGAATGGGGTTCGTCCGAACTTGAACTTAGGGCTGTCGTAGGTCCGAGATTCAGCTTTGCTTTGATATCTGCTGAAACTGTGGATCTTGTAGGCTTTTCTTAAATCAACAACCTGGTATGTGAGGAACGATAGGATACGGCTGTGTATTTACATCCAGGGCGGGATTTTTTTTTAACATTACAAACGTAGGTAAGTTGCTGCCGTTTTTGAAAAATTTCATATAATCGTACCATCAAAGCTGATTATTCTTCTGAGTTCAAAATTTACGCCGAGACTAGTAGCTTTACATACAGTAAATTAAAAGGTTCAAGTCTAATTGGTTTGAGCATTTATATTCAGGGTCTAAATTACTAGCCATGGGTTCTCGCAAGTGCAAGTGTGCTTTCAAGTACATCTGTCGAACTACGCCCCAGCTAGCACATCTCAATTGAGCTCTACATAAGCCCCACTATAAATTAGACAGACGATTTCTTTAATTACATAATTCCCTCTTCATATCCACCAAGCCATATCTGGTTTAATTACCACCACCCACTTTCAGCAGCCCCCTTCATGTCAACAAACCCACTTCCTCACTCACTCGTCAATGTGATTGTTATAACACGACAATAAATAAAGATATCTGTCCAACTCTGATATGCCATAAGTTGGCCAATATTTTCTCCCCACTCGCCCCAACTTATTTTGACACAAACGGGTCGGTACCTATGCATGACACCACACCGCACCCACATTTGAGAAGTCCTTTATTGATCCAACAAGATTAACTCTGCGGGGACAATGAATTATTCAAAGAGAATTATAACACTCAGCGCAGCGCACACAACACAAAACGTCTGCCAGTGACATCTGTGACACAAAACCATATCAATACAAAGTATGTCAACAATTTGAATAAACTTTGTCCTATTGTTCAGCCGAGTAGGCGAAAAATGTACTCTCAACCAAAAAATAAAAAGGCATTGAAACTTTTTAATGACTGCCTTATTGGCTTTTTAGCCCCCTCAAAAAAAAAACCGCACAGTGAGCTCACTCAATTTAGTGAGGAGCTCTTTAATATTCAAAGCTAAAAGGCAATTTTAAGGATACCCTACCGAATGTTGAGGGAGGGTTAGCTATCTGAATTCGAAAAGACATCAAAACTACATTTAAACGGCAAAAACGAAAGCTATGTCGCTTTCACACTTTTAACCTGTCGTAGGTACGGTATACACACGGGTCTTACATAAGGGGTACACACTACACACTTACACAGCACCTTCGTCAACATTTTACATTGTGGACATTCTCGCAACATTACTTAAAGAAATACGCCCTCCAACGCGGGGTTTCAGCAGCCACCCCAACCCAATAAGTTAACCATCGTCAGGGTGTAAATCCCTCCGTGAAACAGAAAGGATGTTAAACAGTTTTACATGAAATGGAATCAAACTTTGTTCCCGTGTCCCCATTGAGGAGTTGGGACAAAAGGTTTCACCTCGGGACATAACTTTTTTCCATACTGCTCTAGCTCTCTCTGGCTTTCTCTCTCTCTGGTATCTGTCTGTATGACAGTTCATTGTTTGAGTTGGTAGTTGTAATTGTTCGGTGCTCTGTGGTGTGAGTACTACATTGTGTCCTTGGACTGTCACAATATAAATCTCGTCAGAAGTTTTACTTAATTTTCCAAGAGAAAAGAAAAGAAAAATTGCTCGTGTTCCGTTTAATTCTCTAATGCTTCTTCTTCATCATTTGAGTCGATTTATCATGAACTGACATCATTTAGGGAAATTGAACATCCACGATGGGGTGCAAAAGTTCAAAGTAGAGTATTAAAAATGTATTTAAATTCTGATTCTTTTGGCGTAACATCTGCTCTCTTTGAAGTCGGTAACTAACTTGAAGCTTGGGGTAAAAGACAGGCCGCCTTAAGTACGTCTTTCTTATCAGGCTTTCCCTCAAGATACCAACTCCTTCCTTTATAACAGCAAAACAGAGTATGCAGTCGAATAGACACAGTAACTGGGTAGCGAAACTGGAGTGTCAAAAGCCACGCGTTGACCAATTGAATCAATCCAAAGAATATAGAATTCTATAATTTTATATTCTTTGATCAAACGTTAAAGACGGAATATCCTTTCCCACTCTAACTACTTAAACAGACTATACGCTTCGATTCCTAGACGTAGCTTGATCAGGAGCTTTAGATGGTTTTAATAGTAGCTTAAATGCAGCTTCATTCTTGACCGCAGTAGGTCCTATTGTAGACGCAATGATAAAGAGTACCACCTCTAAGTCTTCATCCCTCTACGTCGAATTTTATCCTTAAAGATGTCCATCATCACAACAGGACTCTTACAAATACTTGCTTGTAATTTGGACAAAAACTTGTTGGTCCGATTCCAAAGAAGCCATTGCGATAGGTTTCCCAATCAGATCTTGTTTTTTTTAAAGCAGTATTGTCATATCGGAGAAATGTTCCCTTTAAATGGAATATTTTGTACCAAAAATTTGGTTTTATTGGAAATATTCCGATAAAATGAGAATTTTATGACAAACTGACTTTTAATTAAAGTGGAGAACAAGTTTGGGTTCGTAAGCAAACAGGGAAAAATCTGAACTTTTCAAGGGAAAATTATCAAATGAGCATAGCAACACTGGCACTGGTAAAATCGCACTTCAAAGGATTTCTTTATCAACTCTGTCTTGGGTGACAATAATTTAAGTCGCTGCACAGCCACCGCACTTCTGAGGACTTTTTTTAATCTTCGATTTATGTGGTAGAACTCCAAATCAGCGAGCGGACATTTAAACATTTCGTGGTCCAAATTATGTCCCGTCTTGAACATTGTAACGCGGTCAACTGTTAACAAAACTCAACTGCATGTGTTCCCATCTGATCCCATCTACATGTCAACTTTTCAACACCACTGTTCGGTTCGAAATACCTAACATCAAATCGATCTGGCTAAGTACTTATCCCCCATCCAACTGCCAGTCAAAATGGAGGATATGCAAAGAACAATATTAAATCCCATCTTTCAAATGTTAAGTGGATGGGAGAAAAGTAAAAACCACACAGAAAGAGACGCACACTAACATACAGATTCCCGCATATAGATCATTCGTTTCCCAGGGAGAATATGGTGCTAACAGAGCAACAGTATACCGCACTGTTTCGCCCATTTAAAGCATATTACACATCCTTCGCATTCTTATTATTTTTTTTTTTTTTTTTTGAAGGATATTGATCGACGAATGTTACATGCGAATTTATTGCTTATTTTATTTCTCGGAGCGAATGATATGAACTGGGTTATGGTGGAACTTGGAGGTGGGATGAGAAAGGAAATAGGACATGTGCCATCAAGTAGGATAGGATGGCATTAAGGACTCATTCACTCAGGTGGATACCTACATATAAATAATTTCAGCAAGAGAACAATATAAATGAGGGTAGAGCATGTGTTGTTTCTGCTGCTAGATGACAGAAAAAAGCAAACAGGCGCCCTCCCTCTCCCCCCCACAAACAAACGCATCCTTTCGACTACACTCAGCATCCAGCACACATCAGGAAATTAGATGTAGCACCTTACAACCTTTCAAAAACGGAAATAGTACTCGTATAGCAGCTATCGTTGGATTTCGTTCTCCTCTTATGGCTGGGTATAGTTCAGCTTCAGGTTTTGGTTCAACGCTCTCGAGTACACTTTTTAGAGTACACAAGACGTCTGTGGCTGTGTGTGTTTGTGCAGTTTTCTTAAGGATGTGCGCCATTATCGTTAGTATAGAAGGAATTTTTATGCGAAGATTGTAAAAGAGCCCCCATGCACAGACCCGGAGCCGGACGCCGTACCCGGACAAATGTTATTTATGTTGTTGTTGGGGTACATTGTATGGTGGATCCTTAAATTTGAAACGGCAAGGACATTGTAATTTGTGTTAGTAAATGGTCAAGCTCAAGAGCAAAAGAATTATGGTCACAATTAAGGATCAAGTGGTCGAGGAGGTGGATATAAAGTGGATTGCCCAGTGAGTGAGCGGGGATGATGATGATACACTCTAAGGATTTTGTTGGGTGCGTATGGATGTTCTTAACACGAAGTGGTTTTACCATACATGTGTGCGTACACATCGCAGGTAAGCATAAATGCGGTGTATGGGTAGTTGTGGGGGGAGTTTCTCACCAATATGCAAGTGGATTCAGTTGGATTAATTCAAGAGAAGGTGTAGGGTAGAAGGGTGGAAAGGGGGCCTTTGGTGGTGTTGAGATCACAGGGTGGAATTTGGTTTCGGAGGTTTCGGGACGTGGTATAGGTTTGAGGGAAGAACAGACCCTGAATTAATGAGCGTGCTAATTTTGTCTCGATTTGTGGAAAATTACAAGCGATTTGTGGTCTAAACGGAACAAGAGGGTGGAACGTTGGACATTGTTATATGTGTGCACAGTTTGGGGTGGTACATAGTGTATAGGATGCTTGCGGTGGGATCCTTTGTAAACAACTTGAAGTGGACGAGTGGGTAGATATATACTGTGAAGAGCAGGTGGGCAAGTTGTCTTCGAAACAAGTCAGAGATGATTTCCCCCAAGTTGGTACTTGAGGTATTATGATGATTAGGAGGTGCTTCTGTTGGACAAATCCTTGACAAAGCGTCAGTAACTGTTTGTCACTCTTTGGTCGTTTACTTAGAGTGTACCTAGAAGCATTTTGTTTATCTCTTGACTGTCTTCTGGATCAGCGTTAAATTGACATCGGTTTTATTAAGCTTGATAAGAAAACTTCTTGGGTTCAGGATATTTTTTTTTTTTTAAAGCTAAAGGCTCGAAATACGTTAAGGTTATATCTGCATAAGTAAAGTCTTAAAAAAGCCCTTTAAAAAACGTACCTGACCAAACCCACTTGAAACTGAATGCAACTTAGGGCCGTTTGCTCATACGACTCTAAGCGATTTAATTTCTACGTAAATACTTATAGGCTCCTTTTTTTAGGGCATAAACTACCACATAAGAGTTTATGTGGCACTTAACTTGCTATAAATCGTATCAGCAAACGCCCCTTAGAGCCTCAGGAAAGTTTAGACTAAACAATCTCGAAGAGCTAGCATAGTAATAAAACCCAATAGCCTTTAAAGCTCAATCCAACAGGCTTAGACACTGAAAACCTTCACACGATTTGGTTACATACCGACAGAACTATGGTGGCGCCACAAACAACAGTATGTGGCATATGAAGGACACCGTTTCGTAGACAGCCACTTTATCTAAATTTTTTTCAATAAAGAACGAACTATGTGAAATGTGGGTCCTGTTTTTGCGCTCCAGATGGCTGCAATATTTCTAAACCTCTGGCAGAGACTTCAGACTTCCGTGGCAAATCGTTGAAATTTTTAACCAAAATCAGATTGTGTTAGGTGAAAACTTTCAATCGTCTTCATGCCAACGAATGGTTTGCTATAAGTGGCAGAAGTAAAACGTTCGTCACGAAAACATTTGAAGATTTCCGATGTCCAGGCATCACTTCGACTATATAAAAGAGCTCATAGTACAAACATTTTATGGCAGTTAGATACAACCTGCTAAATGGAAGTGCCATTTGATTTTTTATTGATAAGCTTCGCATTCAAAAAGAGGATATCTTTTTTGAGGCCACAAACGTAGCAACCAGCTCGACGCAACATTCTGTATTGACTGTCAAATTATTTCCCACAGAGTTTTTCCGAGTCATTACACCCTTACAGCGATGAGTTTTCATTCCAGCAGGCTATAATAGTTGGAACCACTATTTTTAGCTATTTAAAACCACTTGACCAATCCAACAGAATAAATGTCAAGGTCTGTTGGACCGAGGACGCTTTTAAGTAGTTGACCCTCTATTTGGAACCACTATTTCTAGCCATTTAAAACAATACCCCACTTGACCAAGTCCAATGCCATAAATTTTAAGGTCTGCTAGACCGTGAACTCGAATTATGGGACTATTATGCTACATCCCTAATCAGCTGAATACATAGAAAAAGGAGGAGCAACACCGTTTCTCGGTCGCTGAAAAGCAGCCCCTGACAATAACTGTTTGAAAATAAAGCCTGGAAAATCAATGCAAACAATTATTTGCAAATAAACACTTTTGGTGGAATCATAGGCATTTCGAACAACATCACTAAATAAGTTCGGACAGTTTGAAAATATAAAACTAATTAATTTGGAACCGACCTTAAAACAAAATCCTAGCTACGTGCAATTTCTGAAACAAGTTTGGTCCGACAGTTTTAAAAGACTAGTTTCAAACATTCGTCAGAGAAACAGTTTTTCCAAAAAAAAAAAAAAAAACAGTAAAATACGAAACTTAAACAAACTTTTCCAATACCAGACAACGATGACTTCTTTGCTAAGAATGCAGCAGATGGCGATGCCAAAGATGTCTCATCCCAATGGTTGCTTTGTTATAAAAAGATGAGGGGCCCTACTCTCGTTTCGAAAGTAACATTTTTCGAAAATTAACTTCTTGTACTCTCTATTTCGAAAGCCGAATGAAATATACTACTACTCGGAAAGTATTAGAGAGTACCAACTTAAAAACGGAACGGAAAGCAATTTCGAATAGGATTGACTTTCGGAACGAAATAGAGAGTAGGGCCCGAGCTACCTACTCACTTTCGATTCTGATTACCTACGAAGGCTGTCAAGAATTTTCTTACCTACTTTCGGAAAGCTCCTCGAGATGCATACCCAACCTATCTGTCTATTAACGAAAGCTGCCACAAAAGTCTTCAAGTTGAATTATGAGAAATAGTTCTTCGTAATAACTGGTGAAATGGCAGCTCTTTCAGTTAACAAAAGCCTGTCGCTCTGTTTATTTCCTAACCAGCATCTTCACAGACAGACACCTTCGCATCAACTGTGGGAAGCACACGTTTTCAACTAACAAGTGTAGGATACTGAAAAACATATTTTTTTCATTTGAAGCAAAAGGTTAATGAGCTCTTAAGCAATAACAGACATCCCAAGCCCAGTGTGTCACACAAAAACAAGTCCGCCGACGACTAAGGATATTTGAGCTACATGAAAATACGTTGGCTTCAGTACGCATATTCGTTCACTCAAATATATATTTCATGCTCGAGGCGGTTGAAGTGCCCCGCTCTTAGCTGTTGTCAGAAAACAACGTGCATCTTCCCTCGAATTCATCATAAATGATTTATGTATACCCACCAACACAGAGGTACACGAAAATCAAAGGCAGCGCTTTGGAAACAGCTCCGGCAGCAGCTACCATCTGACTGTAAACAGCACCTACGTTTTAGCGTCTATTTTTAGAGACGAAATTTCGCTTCTTGACACTCGTACATATACTCCGATTCCGACTCCGAGCGTCTCTGAAGTGGCGTTTCCTAGAGTAGGTATGTTCACGTAAATATTTCATTAATTTGCACTTCAAGTTCGTAGGGAAAAACCATGTAACAAGTGCTTATTATAGACAATGGCCAAAGGTTGTCGAAATCGTTTGAGGGCTCTTAACCCTACACCCGAGTATTTTCCACGCAGTTACAACAGCCACAACCCTAACACCCATCAGTGTCATCTTCACTTTACCATTTTCCTTCGGTACATATATTCACATAAATTCCTTCTAAAGGACACACAGCTCTGGTGAATTCTTAATTGCTCCCGCAGTGGGGCCTTGAAGAAGTACACAGAAAAACCCCAAAGGCATGTCGGACGGACTACACACCCTCACTGTGTACCTAATAAATCAATCTTCCCTAAAAGCATTCACTTGTGGCCACTTGTGTTGGGTGGTGCTGCTACAGCTCTCAGACCCTAGTAAGTGTGCGTGCATCCTTTGCATTCGTGTGATAACAGGGATACGAGATATGACAGCCGAGCCAGCCAGCTTAGCAAAATATTAAATCAGCCTTTACCGTGCGGGCGTTAATAAATCCATCATCATTACCGCTTGACGGAGGTATACCTATAGCTACATCATCATCTAGCCCGGTATCCGTTTTGAAGATAAATGCACTGGCACACCATGGACGAGGAGGAGAAGAAGCTACAACAACCGGAAAATGTTTATTAATGAATATCAAGGACTCTGCCGCGCCAGGTCCCCTCTCCCTTGGCGGAGTTAAGTTCCGTTGCAGTTCATTTATTGTCTTGTACGTTCTACAGTGCAGATCCACATTTTTTCCTTTCCTTTTTTGCATGCATTGGCGATGGCGATATTTTTATTTTCTTTTACTTTCTGTCTGGACATGGGGTGGTATTGGGAACTGACTTCGCCTGGGAGAGCTTGGAGGACCAAGAAGGTAGGTATTTTCTATTTTTCATTTTTTTTTTAAATAAACACATTCGTGTGCGCCAGTCATCGTTCTTCTTTACACTTTTGCATTGCTGTTTGGTTTCCTTTTTTTGGGATTTTTTTATTTTGCGTTTCTCTTTGTGGGGGAGCTAATAAATCTGCGGGTTCAACATTTTATAGCTCAGGACGCAGGTCCTTGGATATTTTCCTTCTGTTGGCATATTCGTTGGGGCTGGCAACATTTTTGTTGCACGAACATCTTTCCTTCGCAGCAAACCAGCGACTTTCAAACTGTAACGAACTAAAAAAAATATATATTCCTAAATTGGTAATAATGTAACGTTTCGTTTTCTTTTCATTGCAGGTAAGCAACTTTCGACTGTCGATTTAATATTGGGGTAAGTCCAATTAAGAGAATGGCCATAGTTATCGAAGGGAGGTGCACAATATTGGCTGAGAATTTTCATTAATTTTAGAAAGATGTCAGATAGGTATGTTGGCCGAGCTCATAATTAAAGTCCCTAGGAACGGATTTAAAACTGGAAATGTTTGTATAAGTTATATATATACCCGTATTTCCTTTATTTTTCGAGTGTAAGCTATTTATTTCGTTTTCTTAAAAGTTCGCATAATCTTCGTGTGTATTTTTGCTTAAGCTTTCTCCATAAGTTCGCATTTTGTTCTTCCGCGTTGGTTTTAGCGAATAGCAGCTGCATTTTTAAAATACATGTACTATGATGTCAATCATTTCAAGCGAAACATGTTTTTGAAAAAGGCTGTCAAATGAATGTCATGTTTCCAACCCAGACCATCGAAAAGAGCCTATAAGGTTTGGTATTAAAATACAGTTAAAATTTATACTTTTCATCTGCTGCCTACCTTCTTTGAACTTAATTCATTGCAAACCATTCAAAATAAATAAAAGTTCAGAAGTATTTAAAAAGTCAGTTGAAAATTGACAAAATTTGACAACTATCTGTCAATGAATTAACGCGGAGATTTTTTTTGTACTAAAATATGTTTGAATTTCCATTCGAAGAGAAGAGTTTCTCACTTGCCTGATTTTTGCCTACCGGAACAGAATTTTTAACTCATTTTTACATAATTCGCCCTAAAAGTATGAATTTGAGTCCATTATCGTAATAGCATCAGACCTGTTTATTGTACTCCCGCCTTTATTAGTATTTACTGTAGAAAAGGAGATACCTTCACACTGTTCAGTTTTATTCAACTACAATCTTCTAGTACAATTTTTACACATCATGGCTAATCACAGATTTACAAAGAGAGAATGGGACTTTTGATGCCTGCCATTCAATCGGTTTTGCGAATTTTTATTGAAATGTAGGTTTGAAGCGTGAAAAAAACTAAATTAACCAACATCCCGTTTATTGTCTCAACTTGAGAGCCACTGGAATAATTCACCAACAGCATCATCGCCAATCCCATCCAGCAACAATAGTACTCCGTCCAAAATCAACTCCTCTCCCTCTAACCAACCCAAAAGCCGACTATCAACAAATCGGCCATTTTGCTTTGTTCTCTGTTGCTCTCCCTTCCTCTTACCTAGTTGTCATTTCCACACATGCTATCTGACGTTCCTACATTCCAGGTTATTCGCTAACCTCGCTGAATTCGAGCGAGCTCCGCTGAATTCAAAACCATCATCCTCTCTTCTTCTATTCTTGTTATGCTCCATTCCTTCGTGTTCAATGGAAAGAAAAAAAAAACTGTACCCACCAAACCAACAACAACTCCACACGATGCGCAGAAGTACCCAACGAAAGAAGACAACAATGAAGCGCAAGCAATGAACAAAACGAGAAAAAAAAACACACACACAAACCAAAAGAAACCATCTGCACAAAACATAATTGGGAAAAATTCTGCTCTGCTCTTTCGCTCATTCAATTCCGAATGTCAGTCTACCGTTTGTCGCAGTGCTGTGCTGAGTGAAGTACCGCAAAATACAAAATTTTATTCTCTACACTCTGCTTATTAGAAAAAAATTAGCAAATTGGAAAATTCATCTCAATTTTCCCAGCGCAAAAATATGTACTCGTGAAGATTTCTCAATGAATATCCACTGAATTTCCCATCAATCGCAAAGGGTTAGTGTTCGTCTGTCAAAAAGTGTCCAAAGGAATACAATTTTCACTATTAAATAATGAAGAAGTGAATACGCCAAGGAAAAATACAAAATTCGCATGTTTCTCCCTCAAAGTGCTGTCAGAAAAATGTTTAAAAATACAAAAGGAAAAATAATCATGCGTCGCCTGTGCTGTTGTCGTTGTGTGTGCCTGTGAACTTTTCGCTTCCTATATATTTTTTCTTGGAGCTTGTGTTTTTCTCATAATACCGCCGCCGAAATTGTGTTTTTTTTTTTTTTTTTGGTTCTTCGAAAAGCATCTCTCATCCTCTTCTCGAGAAGAATTTTCCTACTTCTTCGGTTCGTAAAAAGGAGGACAACTTATTTTTTTTTCCTTCTAGACGTCTTCTTCGATTTAAAGCGAGTATTGTTTGTGTGCGATTTTCCAACCTCATGCGGCGGAATTTCGATGATTTATTTCGGGATATTACTCAAAATATTTGTTTATTTCGCCTTTGTGTTGATTACTTTGTGCGAAAGTGTTTTTTTTCTGACAAAGACTGTGTTTTTCGCGAAAAAAACGAAACAAATAAAACTGGGAGTGTGTGTGTGAAATTGTGATGTGGATTTTTGGGTAAAAATTCCCATTCCACTTGACTTGGCGAGGACCAAATGAAGGATATTTTTTTCGCCATCAAGTCGAAGTCATCTGTCATTTGTGAAGTCGGGTTTCGGTGACAGAAAGCATGAAAATACTTTCAAAATTCGAAAAAAAAAAACAAAATCAAAAGGGATGTGGTTTATTGGATTTTCCATTTAAATCTCCTTCATCTTCAGGCTTTCCACGCAGCATCCATTCCAAGAGTTGCCAGGTGGGAATGGGTTTCAAATTGGAGTTGAAATGTTTATTCAACAGTAATCGAAGTTGTAAATTGATGTTTTGCAAGCACCCAAGGTATAAGATCTGAAGGAGGGATTGACAGTTCTACCTGTACTGTCCTGCGTTTTATGGATTTGAAAGCAAATCCTTCGCACCCTTGTGTGTAATCAATGAAGAACACTTTGGTTTAAACTGAATATGAGTTTTTAAGTGAGAATGATCTAAAAGACGCCTCTAGGACTGATTTTTATATCAGGTGGCTTATAAGAATTAATACATACATGAATCGTAAAGTTTCATTTGCTTTATTGGCAATCAATTTGACAGGCCGTGTTAATCCGGAGATTGGTTCTCAATACACTAAAAAAAATCGCTCCACTACTAACGAGTAGAACCATGACTGTCAAATGTCTCGACTTCTGTCCGAAATTCGTGTCAGGACAACGAATCAACATAACTCAAAATGGTTCTAGTTCAAGTGTCGTAACTCAGAGTGTGTCTAGTATTTTTTAAGCCTGCTTAACATTGATTTACATTGCCGGAATAGTTTAACTACGTTTTGTGTAGGACTAAGTGAGTCCTTAACGCAATAGATTCATGGCTAACGTGACCCGGACCCGAGTTCACCATGTTCAAAGTTCTAGTGTTAACTACGAGCAAAAAATATAATGCTCATTACCGGGTGGCTTTTGTCAATGTTTTTTTCTTAACGCTAACTTATGTACACCGAGTTAACTTGAATTGCGTAGTCACTGATGTATTACCAAGCCAATATTTAAGCTTAGAGCAGCTTCGTCAGTAATTCGTTTAGAAAATAAATAATTCTGATGCTAGAATTACGAAAAGGCGCGGAGTTTATGAACCTTTGTTTCTCATTCATGATTCAAGTATTTAAATTTGACCATTAAAACAAAAAGATTTAATAATAAATTCTCCAGACAATCGCCGTCATAATGAGTTGCCTAATCAGTGAAGCTCACCAGCGTAAGCAAGCCTGTAATAAGTGCCTACCTACTTACTATTCCTTCCAGTATCTCACATCACATCAAACTTCATCGATCTTGGAAGCAAAAAAATGGAAAATATTTGAAGAAAAATAAAATCGTGCAAACACAAAATGCTCGGGGACAAGTTAAAAAAATTTCTCCCTGGGTTAGGGATCTCTTCAAATTCTAAGAATTACAAAAATGCAAATGGAAAGAATTATTGGCAAGCGCCTGATGGTCAATTCAAATTTGTTAAAAATACTTCATATTACATTATGGTACCTTGTTATTTACAGTATTAGCTGTCACTATTGGTTTGTGGCAACTGCTGGCCCGCGGTCCAGGGGCACCATGACACTTCACTGAACCATTTTGCAGCTTAGATCATTTGATTCCAACTACAAATATCTCCTCTTTCAGGCACAGGTTATTTTTCGCCAACAGCCGTTGAAGAAAAGACTTCTGAAGCCCTTTCAACGAGTATTGAAAAAATGTACTTCAATCAAATATAAATTGTAGGGTCACTTAAGCCTTTGTCGAAATCGAGCCTAGCTTCATCAGCTACCAACTTGCGCAGTCTTTGAAAGCTTAACAATATCACTTTTTAAGCACTTGGAAATGGTTGCGAGACCTAGAAATTGGACAATGATATCAGTAGCTCAACTCGGTGTTCAAACAAACCAATAAAGTCAAGCTACGAAAATTCAGTCAAACGTCTTAGCTTTTACACAAAGCAACTAAGCAGAAAGGTTTTTGCATCCCTTACTCACTTACTCTTGCTCATTTTATTGGCTCTAACAACCTTGGTGCTGTTACTGACTGATGAGCTTATTTCATGCCGTCTTGATCTTCATTCCGAAGGTGTCAAACTTATTCAATTCCTTACATTCTGGCCTTTTTTTCTTGGCATAACTACAACTTAAGACGGTTGTGGGTGGCCATTGTTCCGTGAGAATAATGTCGGGCTAGTGAATGGCTTCTGGAAAATCATTGCGCTATTTACTTAAAAATGTTGAAAACTAAAATGTCATCGATAACTTTGAAATGGAAATGTTGTCACACAAAGCATCATCAGTTTTTATATACTTATCCCTTTTGCACCAGTTTGTTAATTACGCCCTGTTTTAGAAAGACTTCATTTTAAGCCAATGAAAATGCAAAATTTGACAGCCATTTTTCTACCGATTCGTGGCGATTTAGTTTTAGATTTCGTCACAATTAAAGTTAAATTGACTACCCAAAGTCCTGCCACAGATGGTCTTGAGTGTACTTAAATTTGACAGCTCAACGGACTGCATTCTCTTCCGTCATTTAATCTGACACACTCACAGAAATGTTTCGCAAATAATTCGTATGCTATGAAATCGTAGATCTGTTCCATTTGTGCTAAAAACGACTCGCGCTCATAAATGATGTCGAAAGTCCATCAACTGTTTGTACCCCTGAATCAATTTGCGCATATAAAAGTTAACAGACCTTCCTGCTGGCTGAGCCTTAAGCAGCACCGCCGAAGCACGCGTCTTATATAATTCTTATCGCACAAGTGGAGCTAACGTTAAGCTCCCAATTTTTATAAGGTGCCCACTGCCCGTGCCCTCTCTCCGCTGTGCATGCCACATTCGAGTACAAATCGAAACAGATGCTGTTTTGATTGCCCTTTAAAGCAAAGCTGCACTTAAATAACTCTATTGGGATTTCATTGTTGGCGCTCGTTTATGATAAGCCGCCATAAAAATAGGCAGCACACGAGTCTTCCTTAAGTGCACTTACGAGACGATACATTATGAAGATATTTTCTCAGCTTTCTTCGTTGCTTCAATCTATTCTCAAGTGTCGCCATGATCTGCTCTATTAATGGTTCATACTTCATGCCCTTAAATCGCATTTAAATTGTGGATGATTGTGTTTCCAAAATTATCTAATAAACACTTCCCCATCTGGCAACACTCCTCTCAAGGGTTGAATTTTGAACATGAACCAAAAGGGAAAAATCTCCCACATGATGAAGTAGATTTTCCTATTCCTCAGCCGTCTCTGTCACACACCCATTGGGAATGGTTTCCTCTTCCCACTCACAAGGATCTGAATACAAACAACAACACAGTGGTAGAGCGTAGAGGTAAAACGACAAAGCGCCACCAGCCATCAGCTCACCAGGCAAGGGCTTTTCTTCCTCCAGAGCAGGCAGCACAGCAGCCACACACAGGCACAGCATCCGTACACCACTACAACACCAATTGGCACTGTTGTCAAGTTTATTTTCTGTTTTTTTTTCACTTCCCATCCACTTGTTCATTTTTCTCAATATTCTTCCCTTACAGTGTAATCTAAAAGTAATAAAAAGAAAAATAAGAAATCAAAGTAAATCTTGAAAATTCTGTGTGCCAAAATAAATAAAAATAAAAATCTATAGGAAAATCAATTTTTTTTTGCGTCGCAGAAATAAAAGGAAAGTGTTGTGCGTGGCAATAAATCGAAAGAAAAAAAAAGTGAAAATAAATATTGCCCTCTAATATTGAAGCAGCTAGCTGAGCATAAACGAAAGGGATACACGAGAAGGAACATCCTTTTTCGCCGTCGCCGTGCATCATCATCAACAACGTAGTCGCTGTCGTCGTTCATCCGCCACAGGACCAACGTCTGCTAGTTTGAATATTTTTTCTCTGTTTTTTTTTTCCCCCGAAAGGTTAATAAAAAGCCGTCAAACTGTGGGGCTCAGGGGCATTTTTCCTTCCTCCGCAAGGAATGTATTATCCGGTAAGTTGGGATGACAACACAAAATATAAATAAAATAAAATCAAAAACAAAATGCTTGCATCCTTATTTTGGGTGCAGTAATGTTTATCGTAGTCGTATCCTTTAAGGAAGAGATCAAAAGGATAGGTAAATGTTTGAGTGGCACTTTCGTCGCAGCTATGTACCTCTGGAGAGTATATGCATGGTCGGTAGCCGGTAGTGTTGTTATAGTCCACTCATTGGGTTAAGGTTCTGACAAGGTAATGTTTGGAGGGTGGATTAGGAGGGATCACTTTTACTTTTGTTTGTTTGGAAAGTTTTTATTTTTGGGAAAATATTGGCAAGTGGGTAGGTGCACTTTTGGTTGGCATTTTATGTAAAAATGTGTGAAGTGGGAATGTTATATTATTGACTGGGATGTCCTAGGAAAATTCAAGTCAAATAAAGGACTACAGAACAACGCGAAACTGCGAGAGAGTAAAGCATATTTAAACACAAAACAACATAGTTCGCCGTACTAATAATAAATTGCAGTCCCGACTTTAAGTTTACGAAAGCTCACAATTGCGAAATTTGTACGGAAAATATAACCATTGTGAACTACATAAATTTAAAGTCGAAAAGTTGGTAAGGCCCATTCTAGCCAAATGCGGAATGAAAAAGTTGAGTTGAACTTCCGCGACTTTTTTTATCTTCAACAGTATCTAAAAGTACCTACCCTAAAAATATAGTTGCTCTTATAGCGCTGTCAGATATGTAACTCAAAAACCACGCTTCCCTTCGTGAAGCTCATAGCTCAAATACTTTTGCGGACATCTTTTGAAGGTTTTTTTCAAAGACTAGGTACTTATATCTTAAAAGCCTCGCGGGTAATTGGATTTTCTAAGACTACTTATATCTTAAAACCCTCGCCGGTTATCGGAACCGGATTTACTTTAGGCAGTCTTAGAATGTCAGGTTCGAAGACAGGTACAGCCCGCTCTAGAAAAATTGCAACAAGTATTAGCCATTGGATTAGATTGAACTTTTGCAATCTGCATTTTGGAGCACTGGTTAGTGGGCTAAATTACTGAACGCGGGTCTCCGGTTCGACCCCTGAAAAATTGCATTAGACCTTGAGGCCTTTTCCGTTTTACCACCAGGAATAGGTACACATGTCTATCCTTATAAACCTCCTAAATTCAGCCGCTTTTTCTCTTTAAATATAAAAAAGGCAAGCGAATTGTTCTGAGAAGCTAGGGTCCTGTGGCGCCATCTAGTTCAAAGAGATATGACTCACGGTGGTAGAGGCCCCCCCTTTGTTGCATTTTGAGGAGTAATCTCAAAAAGGTCTTCGGAACATCTTACATTGAAGGTTCTGAAAAAATAGACATAGGTCAGTGACTTGTGAGCTCCAGCGGTTGTAGATCTGGTTTTTTGGAGTAGTCCAAATGCTCGTCTTTGTTTTCTACTTGTCAAAAGCTACGTGAAAGTTTTGGGTGCGAGCTCAACAAGTTCAAGTCCTGGTCCCACCTAGAACGAGGAGTTGATTCCGGCTAAAGTACCTTTTGGGGAAAGTTGATCTTAGAATTTTTGATATGATTTCGGGTTGTGTTATTCCTGAGGCGGCTCTGCAGTTTTCGTTGAACCAAAGGTTCAACTAACAAGACTCTCCGCTTAGCCCGGAGCAACCTTCAGTTGCGCGCTCCAAATAAGCGCCATCTTTAGTAAAACTCTCCTCTATTGCGGTAATCCATGAGTTTGAGTCGAAGACTCTGCAGTACCTCGTGATTTTTGTGGTGGACCATACCTACTGATCGAGGGGTTCCCGGTTCAACCCCCGGAAAGCACAAATTCAAAGTTTTTTTTTTGGTTTTGTAACCGAGCGGTTCATCACGCACAAACGTCAGGAAAATATATGAGACTTGACTAGACTATCCTAAAGAAGCTTCCAAATCAATTCAGTCGTTCGAGAACGACATAAAATTGGAGGTCCCTTACAATCCACTTCGACTTTCACCGATTACTAAAAGAAAGGTTCCAAAATCTTGTGTGAAAAAATAAAATGGCGTTTGTGTCCCTTAAAGTATGCAACGATTTTGACGATTTTTAGACGTTTCATCACAACGAGCCAATCATTCCAGTGCCTTTGCACAGGCTTAACGCAGATCTACATGTCCAAAGCCGAACAATGACCACTTGTAGTTAGTTTCACAACAGCAACAGCTTTTCCGCACTGCTGACTCACGAACTGTATTGACAAATGCGAAAACGCTTTACCAACACGCTTAGGCAAAAAGAAAACAAATACCATTTGTCGCCGATCCAAAAACGTCCACCGCCTCCTTCGTTTCCCGCCTGCTGCAAACATTTTTACAATATACGTCAAACAAACAAAATATCTTTCGAAAACGAAAAAAAAAAATGCCCAAGCCAACAATAATCTTCGTCACAAATTGAGCGAGACAAAGGAGATGCAGAAAAATACAACATTCACGAGCCAAAACTAAATAAATCATAAAATTTCAAAAACATATTTCAAAAATCAAACGAATTTTAATAAAGATTGATGGGGAATTTTAATGAAACCGACACACTGTCCGTGCGTCGATTTTCTTTTATTTTTGTATTCGAAAAAATATGTCATCTAGTGAATTGAAAAAAAGATCAGCCCAAGAGGAAGGAGACTCAAACAAAGACCGATGGAGATCTTGAGATTAATGAGTAATAACTGGAAACTGGTGAACGCGCCGCCATTAAACATCTCAACACCACCAAATGCATGGGAAAACGTGGTCGGTTACGACAGAACGCGGTCGCTATCTTTGCGGGATGAAAAATTAAAGAATTTCAACCCCATTTCGGAAAAATGCTGGTTTTCATCATCGGCCATGGTTGCTGAGAAACACATGTGTTGTCGAGTGCGGGTATATATGGCACTCCTTGAGAACCATACACCATCCATTTGTGCTCGTACACAAACGCCATGGATCGAGAATGTGTGTGCGCGTAATTAAAGCAGAGGAAGAACCAATTTGTGGGAACAAAAGAAACTGGCAGTGGGAAACAAAACATCCTCTGTGGGCTCCTTTTATGTTCTCGGGGGGATAATTACACACTGGCGAGAATGGCTATGGACAAAATACAGTGCACCTATATTTTAGGAGGTATTATCGCATCTGAAGAAACAAAGTATAGAGAGTGCGGGGGAAAGCATTAGTCCTGTGACAATCAGCATTTTAATTATCTGTACAAATATCCCTGGATGTGCCGGCGAAACGGGATGCGATGTGTACGTCTCACATACTAATTTGGAAAGCAGCCGGATTAGTAGGATACATTTTTGTCTGTCTGCCTGTATTGGGTATCCGTGTCGTCTCTATGAAATTCCATTTGCGTTGTCGTCATCTGGCATTTTCTCAGATTTGTTGTTCTTAGCGGAGGGGATGATTATATAGAGCAGGCATTTGTTGAGTTTGAATTGCATATTCATTCTGTCATCTGTTTTGGAGAGTAATGTTTGGAAGCGCCTCTGAAGGTACCCAGGCTCTCTCCAAGTCTGAAATGCACATGAGTCTGGGTGGCACCGCCAGGTTAATGAACCTGTAGCTATTTAAAATTTGTTTACAGGCGCTTTTGAGAATTAGAATTAGAGATATTATCAAATAAGTTCTAGGTTCGATGCCCGGGAAAACACAAATTACGTGTTAAGATTTTTCCCACTGCGCCACCTCTCGGGAAACTCTGGCAAACATCCGAGAGCATAACTGTCATGAAAGAGCTTCTCAATTAGCCGTTTGGACTGGGCATAAGTTTGTAGTTGCCTTCCTTTAGTCCGAAAAAAGATAAACTCACAAAACGAATGGTTGTGAGAAGCTGGGCCTTACTGACCTTTTGCGCCGACTATTTACATTTTTTTAATTATAAATAAGGGTAGAATTCCCGCTGGAGGAAGTAGAAAAATGCCACGCCAGGACTGGACGTTACGAATGCTTTCAGCTCCGTGAGTTTTCACAGATTTTGCAAAACAAAATTCGGGACATGCACTCAAACTACCAGTTTAGATGTTTTTCTTAAAAATGATTGCATACCTACAGGCGGCCTGCAGGAAATCAACTGTGACTTGTTTTATGGAGCATTTTTATCTACTTGACTTTAAATTGCCTTACTTTTCAGAAATAGATGTTCAATACAGCAAACATCAATTTCAACAATATCATCAAACTTCTCAACTCCACAGGCTGGTTTTAAGCTCCCGTAACATCCTTCTCCCCCCTCAATTTCAGGTTCCATTAGTTGTGGTATCAAAACGTCGCTCAATGCGCTATTTGTGTTTTTCCCTCACGGGAAATACAGTCACTTAAACCAACCATAAAGCAAACCCTATGTAGGATGACGAGCCTCGCTTCGCTATACCAGACGAGTCTACGGATGGACCACTTCCCTTCAGTCGCAATTGCAGGAAGAATTTTTTAAAATTGGCTTTTTGTTGCCCTCACGCTACTCACTTCAGCTTGGATGGTTCAGGGTGGACAATGGCTTAAACCAGTAAGCCTCTATAGCCAGCTCGGCTTCCTGTGAGCTTCCTTCAGTAATTGAAGTTGGTTAAGAGTTTTTTTTTCTCTAGGTCTTCCTCAGGTGCTGGGTCCCCTCATGGGTGGACTCAAGGACTTATTGGCCCAGTTACTGATTGATGATCCACAAACAGCAGCCATATCAGGGTATTCTGTAAAGTTCCTCGTTGAATCTCCTCCACACGAAGAATTTTGTCTCTCAAAAGTCCCCAGAGGTTTTCATCCATTAAAACTTTTGCACTATACAGCAGCGGGATGATTGGTCTTGTGCAGCATCTGCTTGGTTTTGTGAGTGAGGAATTTGTTTTTTGATACTTTCATGGCTTGAAAAAAACTGCGACTGTCAAAAGTGATTCTTCCCTTGATCTCTGATGGTCCGATGTTATTTTGTGCGGTAATACTAGAGCTCAAGTCCTCAACTACTTTGAGGTTACTCTGTGTATCTTCATGTTTTATATTAAAGTCATTGATCCTAAGTCTCAACACATATCACTCTGTTTTGTCCTTCGCCTCCTCCGTTTGAATATAAAGAAGTTCAGCAGGCTTAACTTTCCATATCTTCAGCATTGTAAACGATTTAAATGATGCTGATGCTGAATTGTTTTTCATGGTAAAAAGGTTCCCTGAATGCGCGTAGTAAATTTTGTATTAAACTATTTTCGACATCGAAGAGTTCGTCTTAACTTTGTCTCGGAGAAGTCGGTGATGGCCTCATGCGAGTTGAATTCAAAACAGACGCTCTCCTCCGTAGCTATCACACTTACCGCAGGTGACTACACAAAGACGACATTAAATAGCTGGCTTATTTTTAAAATAAGCTCGAATATGTTAGTCGAAAATCCTCACATTTATATGATGCTGCCAGAGGACAGATATGTAGCCGGAGACCTCATTGTTAAAGTTGCTACATCAGCATATAGTACTCAGCTAAACACACGTTTGAGGGAGTCACAGCCCACAGCCACACTAATGGATTTTATTCTTCAAGCCTGGTTGAACTTATCGTATCTGCTAAACTTGTCTACAATAGCTTTATCCAGTCTTCCCACTAAAGTTTATTTATAGCCTTAGCATCTTTAAGTTCGAAATCAATCACAATAGACCTACTTTTAACAAGTAGCTTTTTTCATTCCCAAAATAACAATAAAATTTGAAATGTAGCAGACTACCAGCAACAGATCAATCATATCCTACGCCTCAAGTCCTCGTTCTCGTTAACATAAATATTCCTACATAAACATAATTTAAAAATGAACTCCTGCACTTGTTAGGCTGAAACACGTAGGCAGGCAAAAACAAAAAACCAAATAAATTGAAAAACGAAACAAACTGTCGAAAAAGCACGTGTATCCACCGTCTGTCATAAAAAAAAAATCAAGTCAAGGCAAACACATTGTCCAAAATATCACGGAAGCTTTTTCTTAAATTTTCAAACTACGAGTAATAGCACAAAATAGATCAAAGTCATAAGCCATTTCCGAATACTTACAAGTGGAGCTGGTTGTTACTCGACTGGTACATAATAATTGACATATCGCAAAACCCGTGCGTATGTTGGCACTTGTCCTAGTGTTTGTCGTATAAAATCCGAAATATGTTAAGGTATATATATAAGTCACCGGAGCCCTCATAAAGTATAAAGTATTCTGAATCAGGATCACATTCGGAATCGATTTAGCCATGTCCGTCTGTCTGTCTGTTAAAAAAACGATAGCGCCCAAAGGAGTTGACATAGGCTAATGAAATTTAGTGAAAACAATTATTTTTATCGTCGTCAGGTTGGTATTGAAAATGGGCTATGTCGGTCAAGTAGTTCTGGTAACTCCCATACAAAACCAATATTTGAAAACACATCTTGAAAACACGATAGCGTCGAAAAGAATCTACCTAGGCAAGTGAAATTTCCTAAAAAGCTATAATGCTACCTTGAACAGGTACCAACAGGTAGAATTGTAATAAGATTACTCAAAAGCTGATTTTTATTATTTGTTGACCTGTACCTATACCTGTTCAATGTTATTACGTACGACCTCACATGCCTAAAATTTTGCACGACTTGTATGCAGGCCAGACCGATGATAACACTTTTACTTGTTTTTATTTCATTTTTACAGGAATTGTGCGGACACATGCAAAAAGTAAATCAACAAGCTACTTGATTGTTCCAATTTCGAGAACAAGTATTTTAATGGTTGCTTGTTCATAAACGTGGTTCTCCAGCTTCTCAGTTCATTGATCGCTGTTTTTATATGCTAATTGGCATTTTTTTTTTCTATTTTTAATTTTCCGTTTCTCTCTCTTTAATTATTTTATTTGTATGAAAAAAAAAATACTCGATTCTCAATGATCGACGCTGACTCTGTCGGATAGGCATTATCTGTTATGAAAGTGTGAATTGATTTAAATGTTCTGGGTAAATAAAAAGAAAGTGAAACGTGTTTTTGCCCTAAAAGACCAGATGACTGAGCGACGGTGTGCTTGTGTATTGCGGCACAGGGTGAGCCCACTTGCGTAATACCCAAACGAAGATCGTTAAAGAAGTAACCATGGCACGACGTTACCAGAATCGATAATCATATGGTGAACGTGTTGCAAAAGTTAATTTGCCGCTTCCAGGTGAAAGACCATATAGAGCAGGTATGGTGTAGGTAATAAAGATCTACAAATGGGCATCCAATGACCCGGGTATTGGCTTACATGAGATTGCTGGTACTGATTTCTCTTTTCTTGTTTGAAGAAACGCCTATGTCGATCTGATATCATAAGAAATTGTTGATGAGGAATAAGTTGGAGATTGAGAAGGCACTAAGAATATATATCAAACAGTATTTAAGATGCGTAGGTAATAACTTTTATTGGTATCACTGAACACGATTCGTCGCAATTCGTAATTAGCTATGTATTTCACTTTTGGCTAAAAGCTGTGTTCTTTTGAAATATCTTTTTTGTTGAACTTTGGAATATCTTTTGTATAGTTTTAAGTTTTTTTTAATAAAATGAAAATAATAATAAATTGAAACAAAAAGGCGAAGGTTCATAACCACCCTAAGTCTATCTTCTTGCAACTATTCTTTTAGTTGTTTTTTGTCAATTTTTTTAAAAGATAAACCACCAAATTCTTGCCGATACGAGCGCCTGAGTTAAGGAGCCAATGATACTCTCGGATGTTCGTCAGATGTTTGTTAAATATTTGCATTTGATGTGTAATTTGTGTTTTCTGGGGGGTCGAACCGGAAAGCCCTCGCTCAGTACTCCCGCTGCACATTAACAAATTAATCAGTGCCCAGAAATGAGTTGCGATTTATATTCTCGGATGTCGGTCAGACGATAGGAAGGTTTGGCACAATGAGAGAAGCTTTGAAGCGTGATTTGTGTTTCCACGGGGTCGAACCGGTGACCCCTAGGTCTGTATTCTAGCAGCACACGAACGATAGACTTATGGATGCTTATTTCTTTCAAAATTAAATGAATATGAGACACAAGGATGATCTTCTGGTGTTCCCTTAGATACATTTACAATATTGACCACGTCACCTTGAAGCGCATTGGTTAATAGATTCGACTGTCAAGTATTTACTGGTCATAAGCTAGCTGTCAATGTCATTAGGCCTTTTTTTTATTATGCTCACATGATCTGTATAGATCATTGATTTCCATGGTTTACATCAAAAGTTGGATCTCGTATCTACTGTTGTTTTAAACCGTGGAAATCAATGATCTATACAGATCATGTGAGCAGAATAAAAAAGGCCTATTGTCTGACAGACTTTAAGCAAGAGTAAAGCTCATAAGTCATGTATAATTTTACCACACTTAATGACACATGCATGTGGCATAGTCAGTGAAATTGTGACGTAATTGCTACTTTTCTAATCGCAAGTGGCGCAATACGAGTACAACTTTGCGCCATTATGACAGTTTCTTATTTATGCTGTTTGGATATTTTTGTCTACGCACGGAGAATAAGGATTCAAATTGAAGTACCACGACTTTTTTTTCTTGATTTTTAGCCAAAAAGCTAACTGCAGTAAGCAACTCCAAATACTTGGGTAAAACATGTTAATGTAATGGGACAGTTCCATTTGCAAACTTCTACAAAATCTCTTAAAGCTACGCTAAACATTTGCTGGATTTAAACTGTCGTTTTTAAAATGTATTCATTCAAATGGGCAACCCATCGAAACCTTGCATCTTCCTGTTGCCATATCATCTCCGTTATTGCAACCCTCGGTCATATACCCAACAAGCTGTCGCCTTACATGAATATGACGATTCATTGCTTAAACACAAATTAAAACAAAAACCTTACAGTACATGATCAAATTCGAAAATCCCCCCTTGTTTGTTATTGAAACAATAACAATATTTAAATTTCAAAGAAATCCCTGCATGGATTTGGCAACCTTTTTGCCGGCAAACGGAAGCCCCAACCATATACCGCAGGTGGATAGCTTTTCCCATAATTGTATTCAAAGAACCGACACAAATTTCCATCAAATATGTGCGCACGAGTCACGCCAAACAAGATAAAACACATCTGTGCCACCTTTCTGTAAAGGTACGTGATAATCCAATTAATTCAAAAAGGTCTGTCTAACTTTTTACTGCCCCCCCGACCCTTGTTTGGAAAATGTTCAACAAATTAGGCGTAACTCGTGCCAACCGACTAGTGCGCGTATGCCTTACCATCGCCCATCGTTATTTGCAGAATTTCATAAACCCATCAGCTAACTGACGGACGTTCATCTATACCCGAACACTCTTCCTCATCTGTTTTCCAGGTATAACCAACAAAGGAACCCGATTTTATCGGATAACAATAGCAATGAGTGGGCCCAGGCACGCGTACAATTATGAATCCATTTAGATATTTACAACATCATCTATGCTGGTTTTCTAAAATCGAATTTCAACCCTCTCTCTCTCGCATATCGAAGCGGGATTACGTTTTCATGTATACGCACCAGACACGACTCGAGGGGACTCAAACATCACTACCCATCAGGATGAAATCTGGCAACAGCGCACCCTATAAACCCAAGGGTTGAAAGACCAAACACAAAAGTTCTCGTTCGCGACAATCATTCGAGTATACAGAGAGCCAGCGAGGGCACTGTACACGTACGTCGTTCGTACAGCCACCAAAAAGGAAGTCACTGTACCCATGTATAAATGAGCGTATCACTCAGATATACGAATCGATTTTCTGAGACTACGAAAGCAAAAAAATACTGCGGTTCAAGTACAATCCGTATGTGTGCTGATGCTCATCATAAAAGCATGTTTGACTTCAATTTCTACTTTTTTCAAGTGGATCTGACAGTCTTCCTTTCTATCCTTACACGGAATACCTACGAATGTTGAAAGCGATAGCCTCTTCCTGCTACCCCGCTTTGTGTATGTGCGGTATGCCCCGCAACGTGCGAGTGCCGTGTTGAATATTTAACTAGCACGACATTGCGCGAAAGTTTGAACAGCCAACGAATTATATATGTGGAACCGCCATTCGAGTCGTCCTTTTGTGTGTGATTTTAGCGAGCGTCCTTGATAGATCATAACTACTGTGTGCGCAGTTTTTCCAAGAAGAAAATTGCAAAGTAAATATGTTTTTAGGCTTCGACAACATGACACAGTTAAATGGTGGCTAAGTGGCCGGCAATTTCTTGAAATGTAAACGAAAAATTCTCAAAATTATTGCAGAGCAATCAAAATAAGGATGAACGTGGGTGGATGAACATGAGAGCGAATACAATCTACAATTTCAACCAGGAAATCCGTCCGTCAATTTGAAGTGTCACAAACGACTAAACCGGATATTAAAAACGAAATGACCAAGAGTGGGGTGATGCTATTGTAGGTCCCAATATTTACCAAATGAAAGGAAAGTCTTTTGTGTACCCTTACAGAGATGTCTTTCAGTTTTACAACGCGCGAAGCAAATCGATTGACTTGTTTTCGATTAATATTTAATCGGAATATCTCCTCCCTTGGTGTTATCGCTAGAAAGGACTAGAAGACGAATAAGTAATTGTTTTTGTTTAGCTAAATCATCACATTTTTCGTTGGCATAAAGTGCCCCTTTCAAGTGGGGGCAAGCTCTAGATATTGGGGCCTAAAATTGTCAACGAAGGATTCGTATTCCAATGGAGAGTATCCCCTGTAAAATTCAAGTTTTGTGTCACAAAGTTTTGATTTTGCAATTCAAACAAGATGCCCCCACCTAAAAATGGGCCCAACTGACCATGATACTTGAGTTTTTTTTTTCAAATTTGTACTTTTTCACCATCGAAAGTATCTAGCAATTGTGAAAGGGGCTTTCGCTACAACTTTGTTGATATTTAAATCAAATGACCCCTCAAAGTGGGGGTCAAGCTAACGCCAACACCAGTTTGTAGCTTTCAGCAAATGTCTACATTTATAGAGTCGAGATATGTGTCGGAAGTAGTCGCAGAAGACTGTGTCATATGACTTTGTAGATATTCAAATGACCCCCCTTTATAGGGGGGTCAGTACCGATTAATAGTCACCTCCCTTTTTTAAGACTCTTGGATCAAACAATAGATTTATCATCAAAAAATGGCCCACTCCATCCAGCTTGGGCTGTTGAACATATGTCCCAATCTTAAGTTGGTGATGTGCCCCCCCAACTCTTTGGTCCCCAACTTTATCTAAAATCTGGGATTGTGAAAAAAGTTTTCGACGTCAAACAACTGCTTAAAGACGGAGAGTCTCTGCTGGCAGTCGGAACTGTAGCAACATTTCATTTTTACTTCGGATCATTCTCATTACTCACTATATAGATCAATTTTTAAGTCTTCTCTGAAAATGGGGGCACCTACTTGTTTATTTGTAAAGGGACAGATGTCACTCCCGGTCATCCACTGCACATACAATTTTTCGCTTTACCTATCGATCGCAAGCCCACTTCGCTTTCACGTAAACTGTTGCCAAGTTAGAGGAATTGAAATTTTGTAGGCTTCGCAAATATTTGCAGAGCGTAACGAAAAATGAAACACCTTTCACTTGCCTGTGAGTGTGAGTAACGAATATTGAAACAGGTCTAACTCATTTCACTATCGCGTATCATGTTACTGCATGAAGAGTAAGGACTGGGTCATTCGATTGCGTTTCATTTTTCGTTACGTATTGTCCTCTTTCTAAAAAGAGGGCTTTTTGTAAAGGTTTTGTGATAATAGAACTTTGTTTGGTAAACAAAATCGATGAACCTATTCGATAAATACAGAGAGCATCCCTATCGATGAACCTATTCGATAAATACAGAGAGCATCCCTATCGATGACACCTTTTCCAAATCAAAGGAAATGAAAATTTCACGGTCCACTATTGGGCACCTACAAACCCCATTGAGCTGTCCCTGTGTGCTGTCCAATGCTAAAGCATGGGCCTGGTAGATTTTTCCATAAAGCAAGAGTTTTCTGCCTTTCAGCTTTGTGGCGCCTCCCATCGTCATCTGCAAAATCATTTGCGTAATAAGCCATTCCAAGCGAAGAAGCATTAATTAATTTAAATTTTAATTTTCTCAACCGCAATCGTTAAAAATAAAATCGTACATGATAAGTTCGTCACAACTTCACCTTGATTCCGGTGAGGTTTGCCTGAGACCATATCTGGTCAATGCTCAGGAGTTTTCCTCACATTCCGATCAGGCAAAGCTACTCCATCAATGTCGGTACACTGAAATTGCATTCACTTCACAGATGCTCACCTCAAATCGTGCTCATTGCATTACACTAATCACCTACTACACGGATCGATTAATGTCATCAGTTTCATTCAGCAACACCAGACTCAGCACTCAGTCAGCATTAGCGGTAACATTTGATTTCCCGCTCATTTCGTGGAGATTACTCAATTTTACGAGCCATAAAGGAACCGGGTGATTGTTGTGTGCCGCATCATCATCAAGCAGCTGTGTTGCCATAAGTAAAGGGTTTCGTCACATCTTTTAATTATATACCTACAGCTCACTTGTCCGTGTGTCTAATAACTCTGAAACGTTGTTCGTCAAAGTTCTACGACCTCCATCTGTCGCCGGCTAATGACAACAACACTTGCATCACACCCTGTGCTGTATGGAAACACGCCGCAGGTACTCGCCGCAGGTACTCGCCATCGGGTCATCTCTATGACGCTTTCATTTGCAATTTTCCCTACGAATTTTTGACACACCCGTTCGATGCTTAAAATCCATCCGAATCCACAAGCCAACAGCACAACAGCACAACAGCAACTGCAAAAGCATTTCAAAATTACGATGTAATTAGGTTGTGCGACTGTGTGCCGCTCCTTCACGCCTGCTTTGATGTGGTTGCTGTGGGTGTTCGGAATGAATTTCGAAAATTTGCCGAGATTTTACTCAGACTACAATATTGTTGGAGCATCGCTCAACGAGACAAATGGATGGCTGCCTTGCTGCGTTCAATCATTTACTTGAGCTTCCAAGTTTATCCCGAAATGCATCGCGTGTACGCGTTGGTGGGCAGACGCACACAACGAGGGATGTATAAAAACCGAAATAAATTAATTGAAATCCGTGACGCATGTGATGTGAGGCAGACTCTTGCGTTGAACAGTCGATGTGACGAGTCATGCGGGCATGTCCGCGCCTAATTTTGCCGTGCAACGTTTGGAGAAACGAATTATTTTTAGTATTAACGAATTTATCTGCTGGAGAGTGTGTGCGGAGCGATGAAAAGATACAAATGCTGCGAAGAGCCTGTGTGACACTCAATTGGTGGGGTATACAACACATACATATGCGAGGTATACGTGTGCATATATATATTTCAGCGACGACGACCCAAGCGACATTGTTATAATTAATCATGGGATTGTGTGTTTAATTCGGAATTAATGAGTAATTCTGAAGAATTTATGGCGCAGCTAGCTATAGCTTAGGATGGGTGTATCTGTATCTGCATAGCTATGTGGATGTCTCTATAGTTGGTGTTGGGCAGAGCACTTGCGAATGGTAATTGAAAATTATCCCAAGAGTCCCTTTGGAATAGGCGATACAAATAATTCATGCGGACAGATGGTGGTATGACTTAACTGGATGCAGATACAATTAGCTGGTTTAATGGAGCTGGACTATCAGGTGCTGTGAATTTGGAACTCGAGGCGGAGGGGAATCCGTTCTGTTTGGGCTGGATTGTACATGTTTGTTGCAAGTTGTAGAAGGTCCGTCCTGCTTTGAAAATTGGACTGAAATTTGTTTACTTTTGTAGCAGAAGGATTTTGACTCAGTCGTTAACCTTCCTATCCAAATGGGCTCCCTAATGCGCCATTGTAGTCTTAGGAGCCACCTCAGGAGATCTACAGAAGCTCTCTGCAGTGAAATCCCAGAACATTTCCACTGTGAGCTTTTGCTGCATTAAATATCGAACCGAAATTGAAATATTTGTTCAAATACCAATAATTGTCGGCTTGGTGGTTAGTGTGTTGGACTACCAAATTCCAACTTAAGGTTCTTTTCACTGCGCCACCTCTCGCGATCGTCTGACAAACATCCGAGAGTAAAACTGTAATGAAAGAGCTTCTCAATTAGCCATTTGGACTCGGCATAAAATTGTGGATCCCTTCCATTCGTCCCAAAAATGAAAAACTCACACAAAACGAATAGTTGTGAGAAACTAGGCCTAGGGTCACTACGAACCAGCGTTGCCAAACGGTTCAAATATTTCCCCCTAGTAAAATCTGAAAAACCCCCAGATTAAACTATTTTCTAAAAAAACGATCCCTTTTTAGTTGACCACAATTCACAAAAAATAAACCCCTAGTTCCAATAATTATCAGATCATCAGATTAGGAAATGGAGTCACTGCACACAGCTCTCATCCTTAGGTTCTAAAAGAATACTGGATTAGAGAAATAGAACTTCAGATATGCTGTAAGACCGTTTGCCATTTAGACAGTTTTAATCTGGTAAAAAGGGCGAACTTCTGCCAAGGGGCTTACAGCCAGTACAAATCTTCTCCACATCCCAGGCAATGATAATCAATTTCATGTTCAAATTAAAGCAGCGCCATCTGTTGATTTGTTGTAGAAAATGCTAATAGAACGACAAAGTTCCATATTTTTTTATGAAGAAGAAGTACACCTTCCGCTTATTTGATTTCTCAGACGTTGGCAAGAACAGGGGCAATGGAAAGCAACTTCAAGTCTTCAATTTATTTTTGGGGGTTAAACCGGGAGTCTAATCGATGAGTAGTAGAACGAAATTATCACTGAGACTATGACTAGACCAGGGACAGTGGAAAACAACTTGAAGTCTTCAATTTATTTTTTGGGGGTTAAACCGGGAATCTCCCCGATGATTAGTAGATCGTAATTATCACTGAGACGATGACAAGAACAGGGACAGTGGAAAACAACTTGAAGTCTTCAATTTATTTTTTGGGGGTTAAACCGGGAATCTCCCCGATGATTAGTAGATCGTAATTATCACTGAGACGATGACAAGAACAGGGACAGTGGAAAACAACTTGAAGTCTTCAATTTATTTTTTGGGGGTTAAACCGAGAGTCTAATCGATGAGTAGTAGAACAAAATTATCACTGAGTCTAGTATAGAAAATTGCAGGCTCGTTCAAACATCAGCCGCTGGTAGCTGGTCAGTCACATTTCAACTGAATTTGATGGTTTGTGTCTGGACTAAACAGATTTTTTAATTCCATGCGATGTGATTCATATATAGTTTTTGCTAACCAACATCGATCGTATCTCTGCTCAAAGAATTATGTCTTGTGGTCTAACAAATTGTACTAGATCTGGACTATTCTGACTTGGAAATTGGAAATAAAATTCCACCAGCAAATGCAAACTATTGAGTCCACCTATTCGTTACGTCGACACCTAGTCTATTCTCAGTCTCAATCCCGGAATGCGTCAGGGCACCACAAATTACGAAATAACGAAAATCGTTCAATCAGGTTAAAAATTCCTTTCGCCCACTGAGCATCGGTGATCCACTTTACCGGCTTCCTACTGTGGCCGATCTTGCGCCGACCGCTCGTGTACGTAAACATTTCACCGTAACCTTGAACTCGAAGAAAAAATCACTTTCTCACAACGCTATATACACGACGCGCATATAACCATTAACCAGTGTCCGCGCGGCTGACGCCATCGCCCACACTATTAATCATTCCATCTAAATAGCTCTGCGAGTCAACGTCCGCCAGCGTTCCATTAGTAATTAAGTTTTCTCTCGCGTTTTCGAGATGGAACTCGCAACATTCATCCATTAATCAGGCGACTTTTCCACGCCCCATCAGCTTCCTCTATACAATCAATTCGATCAGAGTTCTGTTGCATTTCGCATATGGCTCGCGTGTTCCCGATATTATTTCAACACTGTCCCCAATCAAAGACAATTAATCTCTCAACAGCTGTAGTGATTACGTAAAATTGGCAATGACACTAGACTAGCCCGGCAGGGGTAGAATGCGCGAATAGCATTATTTGTCAATTGGCAAGGTGAGTACCAGTACCAGGACCAGTACCAGTATGCCGCCTTGGACCAAGAGTGTGTCGACAAAATGCCACTGTGTCAGTGAAAAATAGTTAATTGCTTGATCAATCGATTGTGACTGTGATGATGGGGGTTGACTTGAAACGTTTCGAGATTTGAATTCAAATCTAACGAGTTGCTAACCTCTGAGTGCACGATTTGCTGCTGCGCGAATATGTACGGAACTAATTGTGCTTGAGGGAGCTTCTGGCTGAATCAATTACGGATTAGAATCGTCGAGGCAAGAGAATGTTTATAATGGTGTTTTGCGGCGTCCAGGCGACATGGAGTCATTAGTTATTGTAATCCTCTTCGCGAGCCTGCCGTATAAAAAATGGCTGGTAACTTAATATGTTTATGGAAAATGGTAATGAGGATGGGCCGGCTTTAATTGTGAGGTGATGGGCAATTGAACTTAGATAAATATAAAAATAAGCATTGTGCAAACAGAGATAATAGGATGGTGAGAAAGATTTATGTGAAAATGTTTGTTTAGATTTGCTAAAGTCTGTTGCATAAAAGATTCTGATTGATGGCGTCATTCGCTATTGAGGTTCGTGACTTTGAACATCACAACTTTTCTGAGATGTGCTAATTTGTATTTAAATTTGTGTCTCATGGCTTTGCCTGGGGGTATAGCATATGCAAACTGACCATCGTCGTTGCAAAAGGCGCAAAGAAATGTAACCAATGTTGTTTTAGGACAATTACCAAACTTGGCAGCACTGGTCACGTTTACCTGGCAAATTGATGATTTTAAAAAGACTACCCAAGTGAATATCGGTCATTTTGGTAGTGAAAACTGTAAGCCTTTGATAGGTCATCTTGGTTACAATATTAAAGGCCAAAAATATTTCCTGTGACTATTTTTCGTAGTCGTAAGTAACTTACAGCGTGTTACGCAGAGAAAGCAGATATTTTTAAACATTTATTTCAAATTATATTTCAAACTTCGGTAGTTTATGTTTCAAATTTCAGCTTCCTAGGGCTGATAGGTTCCAAGTTAATTTTTATCTCACAGAGGATTTATGTTGTAGGTCAACATTTTTTTACTGATATGCAAAATGAGGCCATTTCGAGTTCGTAAAATGCAATTTAGAAACTACACACTTATTGAAAGCCCGCGTAAAGAGATTCTCTTCACCTTAAGGCTTTTAAGAAGCTGTGCTATTTTTACAGATAACTCAGAAGGAACTACCTCAAAGTTCCTTTCAAAAACTTAAAATAACTCTAAAAGTCCGCCAAACTCCTGACTAAAACTTTGATTAAGCATCTTCAGGTTGTAACCCTGGCTTCCTTCCAAAATACCAGCCAAGACTAAAGCCAAACAAAAAAATTCCAAAGTTTGAATAGTAGTTCAATAACGACCGAAGGACAGGATTTTCACAACTCAAGGAAGTTATGGTCTCGGGTGGTTTTAGATAAAAACTTGTGTTTTACAGGGCATGAACTTGAAAACCCCCAACACTTTCACTATTTCCAAGTAATAGTTCAGACATCTACCATTTGGGAAGGATTCCATGTAAGTTCAAAGAATTACCCAAGTTGCAAACCTAAATCGTCGTCCAATCAAAAAATCTGATTGAATAAAACTTTAAATATTTTAATTCTATGTAATAGTTCAGATATCTACCATTTGGGAAGGGTTCCTAATAGTTCAAAGAATTACCCAAGTTGCAAACCTAAATCGTCATCCAATCAAAAAATCGTATGTTAAAGCTGCAGTTCGGAGTGAATATGCCTCTAGCGGGCCCGATCCTTAGCTGACTCCAGTTACATCGAATTTGTTGAGGTCACCTTATGCAAGCTATCGGGAATGAGGTCGTTTTTTCTGGCTCAGTCCCAGAAGTCAAAAACTGTTCAGACTGGAGCCTTCCACTAAGCCCCACATGCGGTTTTTTGTCGCACGATTTTTAAGTCGCGACAAGTAAAACACGTGAACGGAAACAAAAGACTAGACTCTTGTGTTTGCCTAGCTTAAATCTTCACGTTCATGACTTCGACAACAAATATGCGTCCTTATCAGTTATAAATGGACAGGGAAGGTCATAGTCTTCTTCAGCCTCTCGTAAGTAGTTGTCCCCTAAGGACACAGTAAATGCTAATGGCGAGTGTAGGTCTAAACGTTTGAGACATGTTGATGTCTTTGGCAGAGTGCACTCCATTCATGGTACATATACTCAACTATTCCAATTTGTTTAATAAGACAAAAGTTGACAACTCCTGATTTGTAGTTTAGGTCCCACTGTGTGAAAACTTTTTTCGTCGAGCGTATTCGTAGCCGAAATCGCTTGCCTGTGATTCTCGTCAGACGACGAATATCCCTTGGGCTAGGAGTGGTGTACACAACGTTTGCTTTTGTCTGGTCTCCTGTGTCTTCCACGCGGTCGAGATTTATTGGACGTGACATCCAGGGATTGGTTTTCGTTTTTCTTTGCATTCCTTAATATTTTATGCGCATCCTGTTTGGCTGCGCCTATTAAAATTCATCAGCCTACGGCTGAATAATGGTGTGCGGCGGGTGTTTTCAACTTATCAGACATAATTATTTCTGTTCGTTTGTTTTTGTTGTCTTGGGGACGCCAATGTGCCACCCGCACTCTTGTGAAACTCACCGCCAACTATCAAAGGAGTCCCAGGAAGGATATCGCATGCTTCCCTGCATACGATGTAAGTTTTAAACATCTCTTTTCCTACTTATCGCCTACGGTCTTCAAGTTGGACTCAATATAACTATAAAAAAAGGGAAAACACACCGCACAGTCGCCTTGGGAGTGTGTGTGTAGATATATCCAGTGCGTAACTATAATTAATTCCATGACTGTAAGGGATTCCATTATAGTCCAGCGATTGTGATGCCATTAAAAGTTTTACGAAAACTTTTCCCTGCACCACTCATCTGCGGACTTCATTTTCTGATTGGGTTCATATGCGCGGATTGCGGATTATAGTTGAAACGCAAATTTTATTCCCACAAAATGTTCAACTAGAAATACGAGGCGCACATTGTGGGTCGTGTGCTCGTTGAGCTGATATCAGTACAAGTGACGTTTGAAATTGACTTATTGGGTGAACTTGTGCGAGAGAAAATGCTGAGTTATCTTATCTTAGTTTCGCCAGAACGATGTTGGTCGCTTACTCGTATTTGTGCTATTTGTGAGAGATTCGCTGTTCGATTACAATCTTATCTCGAAAAGTGGCAATGCTTGTAGTGGCATCTTCGAAGAGTTCTGTTGCTATTCGGTTGAGTTTGTGTAAACTAATCAATTACTAGAGATATGCGTTCCTCCAACATTGACGAAGCTGGGAATATAGAATACTATTTGAGCAACTGCCTGTACAAAAGTCGAACAAAGGTAAACAGGCCAAGGTCTAAATGAATAAGTTTCGCCCTATTGTTTGGTACATAGCCTAGAGCGGCCTTCAAAACAATTGTTTGTTATTGTGGAGTTGGAATTCGAAAATCCTTTGTAACTTATTCAGCAAGGTGAATTATACACAACTGGGCTTACTTTCAACAGATTTCCATTGTCGAGGATATGAAGGGGTGCCGTTGAATAGGGTTTCAGTGGAGTAGTCGATAGTTAGCACAATGTTGATGTAGGATTTTGTAAAAGCACTAGTTACATACAATTTACAATTATGTTGGCAGTAACCCATGACTATAAGTCGGCAGTGATTTGACATTTGCAATTAGATAGATGAGAGATGCCCGAGGAGATGAAGATGCGTTAGATAAAATTTTAGCAGTCCGAACAGAGCTATAGCGTATTTACTTATTAATTTAAACATAAAACGTATGGAAACTGTAGCTGTCCTTCTATTCATAATAAAACAGACGGTCCTCGCCGCTTCATCATAAATCAACTGGATGTCTGTCTAAACCTATTACTACTGATAATTGTTAGCATTGCTTATATCGCACACCCAATGTGCGCTTATATGAAATTATGTGCGTTTGTCGTAATAATGCTCAAAGCCGCGTGCGGATAAAAAATCTTTGTTAAAGTCCTTTACGGTGATTTATGCTAGGGGCATAGGAATGGCAACTATCTACGAAAATTTTTAGGCAACTACTTACAAAAATGAGGCCACCAATACGACGACAAATAGTCTTGAAAGCTCCCACCTCTAAGTATTGCTAGAGTCTTACTAACGTACAAAAATTGTGCTTCAAAGAAGCGACGTTCGCTTGCAATAGTAATGCCCACAGTCCAACCCGCACACAAGTAACTGAATAGTTTGCTGATTGTACTATAAAAGACCAAGTCTTACTGTACTTATAAATATTGTTTAATAAATTGAATTGAATTGAATTACTATACACTAAATTTTGTATCACACACAAAATGTGCGCTCAAATTGACTTATGTGCGTTTGTAAAAAAGAAATGTTCAATCAATAGACCGGACTGTGAAAACGAAAACTCACTTACGCCTGGCCCACATATGGAGCTAAATTTGTGCCCATAGAAGCCCATTTGTCTTAGTTATGCTTTATACGCATTAATGTGGGAGTCCAAACATCACAATGGTTCAACATTGATCTAAGTTTATCTGATCCCTGCGATCGCTTGCCCACTTACTTAACCATTGTTATTATGGTATCGCACACCGAATGTGCGCCTTAATGAATTCATGTGCGTTTGCAGTAATAACGCTCAAACTCGTGTGCGCACACAAATAATTTAACAAATTTTCTATTAAGGACCACGTTTGACAAATAGCTTTTCGTTTATCTTCGTCGGACTACTTCCTCGGAGGATAGGGAGCTCTTCAAAACCTCTATTTAGGCAGCACTGAAATTACCTGAAACTCAACTTAAAGTCATCTGCATTCTTATAAAAGTGACAGTGGAAGTGGATAGAGGTTATGGGTAAATGTATTTTGGTTTCATTTTCGACTCACAATAGTTTTTTTTTCTCACGGAAACGTGATGGCTTTTCGTTTGGCCTCGCTATACAAGTTGACGCGTTTATGCGTCAATCCAAGTGACAGATAAATTCAATCTCGTTAACCTCCCTATTCTGTTTCACCTTCGGCGATTCGTTGTCAAGCCTTGGTTGAATCGCAATTACTATGCCAAATCGTTCTACACGCTGAACGAACACCCAACCTCATCCAATTGCAGTAGGATCCACTGTGTCCACATATACTCGTAGCTTGAGGTAGTTCCTGCTGTTTTCCCTTTTCCTTTTTCTCCCAGCCATCCTGTTGTCTGTGCTGCCTTTGAACTTGTTTCTGTTTTTTTTGCAAACTAAATATATATTTTTTTCTCTCAAAAGTACTCGGCAACGTATCACTGAAAGCCAACGGAGAGACCAAAACATAAACTGGTTTCGGAAGATAACTTTGATGGTCCGAAGGGAAACTGGGTTAGGTTTCGTTTTTCCTTCTCCTCTCCGTTTTTGCACTTTATACCATCATTGTCGGCGTAATAATGTCAGTGAAAGTCGTCTACTTGTCACTTGTGGTAAACCGATCACAAGTGCTGGCATACACGAGAGCCGGTCTCCAGCAGCTGATTATGTAAGCTCGCCCCGTTCTTCTTCTCAGTCTGATGCGTAAATTACTACACACAAGTCCGAGACGGTGGAGAGTTGTTGTTTGTCTCCTTTCAAGCGTGTTGTTTCTCAGATCTTCTCGTTGTCAGGGATACTGGTTGTTGCTGTTGATGTTATTGATGGTGATATTGGACTTAATGCCCAGTGAGCCATAAGCTATCATATTATTGACAGATGAAGTGAAACGATCAGGTTGGGTAAGGTGGTTTCTTCTGCTGGCATAGCACTTCCGTAACCAAAGCTGGAAAACCGAATCCAGAAATCCGCCACGCAACTGAACAATGGCTTAATATCGACTTAGAACTGGTTTTTGTTATCATTTCTTCGCATATTTCGTGCGTTGTACTCCATTAATGGCCTGTGAACAGTTAAAAGTGGTGCCAACTCCATTTTTACACAATAAGCACGCAACTTCCGCTTTGCATTACACACTTTGGTGGCTAATTGATGCATAGTATCTGGAATTGCGCTCAGCTTTTAGCTATTACTTGTGTAATTATTTTTTGTTTGATTAATTAGTGCTCAGCAGAGTGCCATCTATTGCCATCTTCCTATATACGATGTTCAGCGAATCGTGGAGAATCCATTTTTCCATTGTGATGCAAGCTGGTACGGGCGCTTTGGTGAGGCAACAAACTTGAAAAATGCCATAACCGCCAGAATAACCGTAGACGCGATGGTGAGCTGCAAGGAGATCCAAGTCGAAATGGTACGCCTGTTGATGGCACGTGAGTGTGCTCATCCATTAAAGGTTTTTGCTGGCTTCTTTTCTGTCAACGTTTTGGTCGATTTCGTGGTCAATGGCAGCGTTGTGCGGAGCGAATTGTGGTAGTCGGGAGCATTGTGTTTCTATTGTTTGATGGATTTATAAATAGTTTTTGGGGAAAAGCACATTTTTTTCCTTTATCAATTAAAATTGAGAAATGATGGCGCAGTTTTTGTTGGTTGACCTTGAAGTGGGATCTACGAATTTGTTGTTCTTTAGGCGGCTTGTCGTGAATTTAGCAACATTAGCAGGTAGGCCTGCGAATTAAGTGAATTGTAATTAATGGAATGGGTGATCATGGCGGATTCCTTGCGGTGCAAAAAAGATGGCACCGATCTAAGACGTAATGGTAGTGTGACTGTCATTAAAAAGAAATATAAGATTTGCGGTTTAGTGGATGGGTTACATCGTATTTGATAACCGCTCATGGTGAAGTAACGAACTGTTTTCAAGGCCTCTCGATATGGCTTATGACTGGTTTTGCTGAGCTTTTTGTTTATTATTGCGTTAGAGCTTAACAACTCTGAATTTTCGGAGTAAAATGCGAAATTTTTGCAAAACACATATGCCAGTGTAAAAAAAATCTCAAATCTAAGAGTATTGTGGGTTGAGGGTGTCCTAAACAAGCCAATCGTCGAAATCTGATCGCCGACAGTCGAAAAGAAAAGAAATTTCTTAAACGCACATGCATTTTAGTGAATACGCAGCGTTTCGCACTCATTATGTGCGCATATTTTTTGCCACTTGTGCGCTCACAAATATTTGCAAAGTTTGATTTTATTACTGTTCAAATAGGTAAGGACAACTGCAACTCGATGGTTAGGCACTCAAATGGGTTTGAGACAGAGTTCTGAAGTACCGCACTCGATTGTGTGCGCTTTATATTATACACCGCCTATTGTACTAATTTTAAGTTTGCAGTGTTCTAAAAACAACATTTCATTCACAGTTTGTAGATTTGAGTACAAAATCGGTTGACGAATATTCAAAATTTGTAGGAGTGATCTTGAAAAACCGTTCGTACAATGTGCGATACACTCTTGCGTGACAAAAATTCAAACACACATGATAATTTTCTCAATCGCACATATATGTGCGTCGGTTCGTGGTACTCACATTGTAGAATGTGCGCCAATGTGGATCGTGTGCGTTTGTAAGAACAAATCAACATTTTGTGTGCGCTTCCACTAAATCGAATGAATCAAGCATTAGGAGAGAGATCGAGGAATGCAAATTAAAGCTACCAATGGTTTTTTCATATGACTTATCGAACAGAAGCCAATTCAATCGCAAACGTCATAAGTTTCACTTTCAAATCTACTTTCTTCAAATTTTTCTCCGACTCTTCTTCGATCTTCAGTTCTCTTTACTACTTTAAGTAACAAACGAAAGGTTGAGCATAGTTCGACTACTTATGCAGGCTTAAGCTTATGTCAAATATAGACGTCAGATAATCTAAGTTGTGGCAAAAGTTCCACTTATCCTTTTGTGGTTAACAGACTTTAGTTTTGATATAAACAGACATTGACTTACGCTGGCTTATATCCACTTGTAGTTCTCCTTTATTCTAAGTTAAGATGTTTGCCAACAGATTCTTCTTATGCTCTAGTTCAATCGCTTTACATACACACAGAAAAAATGGAAAAAGCACATCAATTTCAATTCTCCACATACACAGTAATAAGGGTCAATAAGGTCAAGATCCCGCTTATCATTACTCTCTGCTAAACAAACAACCAAAAAAAAAAATATATAATATAAAACAAAAACCGTAACCATCTATCTAACAAATATTTCTCTATTTTCTCTTTTCAGGTAAGTGCTTATGGCAATCATTCATCGAACCGCACTATAGTGGTAAGAGATTAATCATCGTTGACCCCTGTAACTCTCAAAAATTATGTGTAAACGTCGTCATAGTCACAACGTTGAACTCGTAAATTCTCATTAACCTCTGTGGTGGTTCGGTGGTCCTATAAGAGTGTGCATTTGAACCCCTCCACATGGATCAAGGACAATTTACACTCTGGCAGCACTTATCTGCACTCGTACACCGTCGCGTCGCATAATTACTATCTATGTGGGCGAAGACAGTTTCGGGTCGGTGGAGGGGTGGCGGCCATCCCCTTAATGGTGTCAATTTCTAGGGCTGGTTGAAAAAGAGCCATAAATTTACAACCTTTAACAAGGAATTATTATAAGGGAACTGGGAGTTTTACATTTTTCTTTTCCTTCTCGTCGGCACTATAGCATTGCGCTCTTTTTATTGCATAATAAATCATCCAACAGGTGTAAGATGATGGCCCATAAAAGCCACCGGGAAGTGGGATAAGATAAAGTCCTAAACAAAACGGACAAAAGGTCGGCTGTTGTGTGCGCGTAATGAAATTTTCGTCCTTTTCTCTCACTCTCTCAGTCGGGTGCAATAAATTATGGCTGAGTGCTAGCCGCGCTCATAATGGACATCTCACATTCACTTTGTTTCGCTGGAGTGGTGCTGGTTTTTTTGTCGCTTATATATTCTCAACCCATCTGGAGACAGGAAAATAATTTTGTGTTCCTTTTTAATAGTTCGAGAGGGATTTTGCCTGTACACACTGGAGGAGCGCGCCCGCGGTTCAATGAAATTATTTTAATGGAGTTGGCATTAAAATTATTTTGGCGTGACTTTCATTTTGGTTTCCCTGCTCTTGTGGGTCCTTTTCAGTTGGAATTTAGTTTAAAGTGCTGTTCGATGTGAAATGGACTGACGAAGGGCGGTTGCTTTTTTTTTTTTTTGTATTGCGACCCTAAAGTTTTTAATATTTCTTGAGAGGCTATTTAGGTGTGTGAATTTATTTTTTTTTTTTTCAAAAGGAAAGGACCATTAGATTTGTCGGAGAAGGAAAAAGTTTTCGCCTACGTTTGGGTATCCACAAAGAGAAACGTCAGAAGTTTGGCAGCGTTAATTTTGCTAAGTTTGAATGGATGGCAATGGCGGAGACGATCAATCATTTAGTCAGAAGCCGAATAGAAACGGCGAAGACAGGACTAAGAATCAATGAGATATTTGAATAACCTAAATGTTGCGAGCCGGAAGGCTCCCACGGGAAATGCTGTTTTGAGAGGTTTAATGGCATATTAAAGTATTAAAGAATAAAAGTCATTAAGCGGCTTGAGGATTCAATTGAATTTGGCAGAGGAAAAGAGGTCCAGGTAGACACTTTCAATTGGGATGACATTCCTTCATTTTGAGTCCACATTTAGGTGGTCCTTCGGAATAGGCTTTTGAATTGTTCGTCATTATAGCCTGAAACGATGTTTTCAGATGAATGGAGGGTGTTTTTTTTTTTTTATCAAATAATGCGCAGTCAAAGCGTGCCATCGAACATAACACCCTTAGAGGGATCCTGGTTGTTTCGTTTCTATATTTTAAGAGAATGGGTCACATGAACTGTTCGATTTCTCCACCTCACATGTGGGTAAGTTCAGTAGTTTCAATCTCCGTCTAATTTTGGCAAATTCCCCTCTGCACATTTGAAGACATTCGTTTCAGAAACAATTCACTGGAATCAATTGAATTTAAAAACTCCTATTCGACCGATTCAAGCTGCGAAGAGAAGCTTCATTTAAAGACACAGGCTTTCCTCTTTTAAATTCATCCCAAAAAGTGCTTATTTTCGGCCTCGTTCTACAAAATCCGAAAGAACCCTTTGCCCATTCTCTTTTTGGAAAAGATGACTCGCAGAACATACGTACGCGTCTCCAAACTTCTCATATGAGATGTAAATTTCGTCACGACCCTCGTTTATGGATGATTTTGCCAAATATCACCCATTTTATGCACATATTCAAACCCCTGTGCTAGGGAATGGAAGGAAGACAATTATTTCAAATGACAACCCACTTGTCACTTGAGCTATTTCAAAAGAGTTATGTAAAAATGCGGTCTTACCTCTGTCCTGACGAAAAGGTGGGCCGCTGCATAATATATTTCTTGAATGGTTCAAGCTCTTGAAATAATTGCTACATTCCAACATTCGAGGGGGCGTACGGCGTACGGCGTAGCTATAACAAGGCAACGCACCCCCTTCTGGACCGTTTCCTTTGTGTTGGCTTTATATAAATATACAGCAAGCCAGTGCCACTTGGCCTGACGCTCACCCGTAATGTAAAAACACGTACTCGTAAGTCAACACAACAAGATGTATACAACAAAGAGGCCAGAGATCCTCTTCAAAAAGAAGCACACTGTCATCGGGTCGGCCGAAGAGAGGACAAAGATAAATACCTACGGCAGTGCATAGTCCTGTCAGCCAGCCACCCCCCCACTGTAGTCCGGGTGGGAGGCAGTGGTCGCTTTCTATTTTTGTTTCTATTAAAGTCATGTTGTAAAATTCAACTACCCTCCGTGCGCATTGCAAAGGAACGAGACCGAAATGAATAGCCGTAGAAGAACGGACTCTCGTGCGCTGCCCCACCCTCCAAAAACTAACCCCAAAGGTGGTCAGGGACATTTTCCCTTTGAATGTGGATGCAAATAAAACGCGGTGCTATGTCGACGAGGGTCTGGGTTCTAGATAAACACAATTCCACTCAAATTTTCACGTAGCGCGGAGCTTTTCATCTTTTCTTTTGCTCCGCGCGCTTGCCTTTACGTAGCGCGTTCCCTCTGCTTAAATTTGACCCTTAGCGGTGAAGGCAAAATTTAAATATATATTTTTGTTCTTTCTGTATTTTAGTGATGTTAAGCGAGCCCTTAAGCTATGCGTCTACTTGGATTTAATGTGGCAATGTTTTGAATACGTTCGAGTGAGTGGGCGGACTGGGGAATGTAAAATTAAAGTTTTGAGCTGCTGAGCTTGGGCTTTATTTTTGTATTTCACTTTTTAATATGTCGTTTGTGGTGGGGAGCCATTTTTTTTTTTCGAGATTTGAAAAAGGAGAGACAAACGAAACGTTCAAAATTAATAAAACAACATGCGGCAAATTGTTGGCCATTACAGTTTTAAAAGGGAAAGCTTGTCTAATACGGCTGATGGGCATTAAAGCAACACACTTTGGAAAGGTCCATTTCTAATGAGAGATAGGCATGTGTTGTGGAAATAAGTACCAGGATAGTAAACCCGGACCCATTAATGTGTTTCATTTGATGTTGTGTTGCATAAGTTATGGCTTCAGAGTAATCTCCGCCTTTTCTGGTTCATAACAACTGGTATTTGGATTTGTTTTTCAAAATGGGATGTTGTTTTCCGTCTGAGGATACATGGAAATAAACAACAGAGTTGTTCGACGCTGAGTGAACAGCAATGTGGAATTAAAAATCAATGACCAACTGGCTGGGAAAAAAGACATTTCAACACATAATTGTCAGACGAAATTTGGACAGAACCTTCAAACCGGAAGAGAGTTTCTATAGCCATCAAATGACGCAGTGATGCCTAATCGTTTGTAAAGTATCGGTTAAATCTCGCTTTCATACAACTCATCTATGGGCATGAAATGCACGGACGAATTAAATTCAGGCAAACTCATTTTTCAGATGCTTCTGTCTCCACTCTCCATCTTCGTGGGCTTACTTTAAAATCTACTCGTAGTTTATGTATTTTTCGACATTATTCGCCGTGATTAGAGAAAGACTGTGTTAAATGGACAGACCCCCATAACCCATGCATCAAGTCTGGCTAATTCCCTTTTCCCTTCACAAAGGACGTATATAAATGTCGTTTAAATGTGTCTTTATCGACAGCCACATTTCCTAGCCTAACCGAAGTCATTTTAGATGAAATGTATATGAAAGAGTTGACCAGTTTAGGGCTCCGGTGAATCCTTCTTGGCGTTACAAATGTAATGACAAAGTGAATATACCGTCCTGTGGAGGGTATAAAAAAGTTTGCATTTTAAACCGCGCCATCTGTTAGACACCATCAGTAGCTTTTGGTTTGTGTATGAGGTAAATAAGTACAAGCTCTGAAATAACGCAAAAAGCATTCAAATGTTCAGCTTTTTGTCACGGTTATGTCACAACTTAGTTTGGAAAATGTAACTACCCACAACTGTGGTATAGGTAAACAATATCCTTGAGGATATTTGCTTCAAAATGATTTGACTTGAAGTTCAATAACTTTTCAGAGTAAATTTTGTATGAAAACCGAAAAATCCGCACATGCTAGCAACGTTTCTTGCATTGCAAAGTATTACCCGATGAAGACTTCGACCGGCTTAATTACAGAGACTAAAAGCACGTAAGTGAGAGACCTGAAAATGCGAATTGGTACAATGTTTGCGTTAAAAAAAAATATTTTAGGGGTCTCCAATCCCTACCCAGTGAGTTCATCTGTTTAGAAATTATTTCAACTATACGACTATTTTTATTTTCTTTCTTCACATTTATATGGAGCTTTGTGGGACCTTTCTCTAGTAGACTAATAAACGATCCGTACAAAATGGCGAGCGTATGGATTGTGACTTATTTTCCATTAAACTCTGAGATTCCATAAACAGACCGAAACCTTTTACCCCTGTAAACCTTTAGTCATATATTTTCGAATGACGACCAATTGTCTAAAAAAAACGTCGTTTGCGAAGCCTCTTTTCAGAAAAAATTTAGTCTTGAATGGTTTCGATGACGATTAATCATTTAATCGGGCGTATTTTTTTCCATTTAGTAAAGGTGCAAACCTCCACGTAAGATTTATACAACCGAGTATTGAACCTATTCGCTACTTACTAATTTAGTTATGTTACTTTTTGTCTTCTACATTCAATAGTGGATAAAGTCGGTTGATTTTCCGGACAAACAAATCAATTACTTCTTAATTTTAGAACTTTTTAGCGTCCTTCGAAAATACGTACACCTTTCCTAAATATTTCCGCGGCCATATTTGAAATTCATATCAAAGCGATGAGCATGGATGGTATCTCTAAAGTAGCTAATTGTTGCCAACATCATTCATTTCGACTATGGACATTGGAACCTTTACACAATCCCTTCAACAAAGGTTTACAGATGAATCGATTCATATCTGGAGAAGGCTTTCAAGGCTTTTTCCCTTGTGGACAAAAACCAATTCACAAGACATCATCATTAATTCATCAGTGAAGGATGGAGAATATTTTTTTTTTTTTTTTCATAGTCCCTCCCATATAGTAGATTACAAAAAAAAAATGTTTAAATGTTCAGACAACGTTTGTACAACTCCTATTTATAGACTCCACTAAAGGTATACAAAATTCTCTTTGTGCTTCCTCGAAATGGAAATAATCAAAGCCGAGGATAAACGATGGAAAGTTCCGCATATAAATATTCAATGAGGGTTATACCATCGGATGTATTTTTTTTTCTTCGCCCATTTTTTTGCTTTGTTTGGTTTTCAATTAAAAGTACGACAGAATAGGTCTAATTGTGGACGCCATATGCCCTTTTGTATTGCGAATCCTATTGATATTGGATGAAATACGATGAGAGATGCGTGGGTTGAGGATGGTCCTTTTAAGTAGTCTATTTGTAAGCAAGTTAACTAAGTCCTTTTGCAAATAGAAGGCACTTACTTTTGATGAATTTGTATTGCGCAAAATGTTGTGCTTCTAGCTTAATTCAATCACAGTTGTGAACCTTTATTAAGATGGCGGTGGGAAGTTTTGTTTACTCGCATTTGAGTAATCAAAGTTGGAAAAAATTAAGTAGAGCTGGATGATTACTGCAGACCGCGATGGGGTCAGGAAAATATCGATGAATTTTTAGTTTTAAAATGTAGAACGCTCAGGAAATTATTGTGGAATTTTGGGTTTGAAAAATGTTGGGCCACTCAAAACCCTTCCATAAAAAAACAAGACTTAGAAAATTCCTTAACATGCTGTTTGTCATTGACTTTTCTTAATACGAGTAGAGAAAAGCGCTTACGATTCTTCCATCGACATTCGGCGCGATTTCAATCAATTTAAATAATTCATGTATCGCCTGAGATTCTCAGATGAACTCGCCGGCAAACACCCCAATTCTTCCGGGGAACTAAATATTACCAAACGAAATGCGAATCTTCTTCCGTCTTTTTTTGGTAATGGAGAGTAGGTCATTTATGTCAAAGTGGTGTTGGCGATACCGCATCGTTGGCAACTGGTTTCGAAGACTGTAAAATGAGAAAAATCCTTCTTGAGAAGGGAGTATTATGTCCTTGATTTAAGGGTTTCTTTTAGCTGAAACGCCTACAAAATGCTCATACTATGATCTGATAGCCGTATTTTTTTTCTCACCGAAATTTCTTCTTTTGATTAACAGCAACTACAACCTGCAAGTGATTTGGCTTAAGTCGACTTAAGTTGGAAAATCAAAGGAATTAAGTCGACTTAAGTTTGAAAATATTTTCGGCGCAGTGGCTTAGTGGTTAGTGTGTTGGACTACTAAGCGAGGGGTCCCAGGTTCGAATCCCGAGAAAAACCCAAATTCCAACTTAAGGTTTTTTTCACTGCGCCACCTCTCGCGAACGTCTGACAAACATCCGAGAGTATAACTGTCATGAAAGAGCTTCTCAATTGGCCGTTTGGACTCGGCATAAAATTGTAGATCCCTTCCATTCGTCCCAAAAATAAAAACTCACACAAGACGAATGGTTGTGAGAAGCTAGGCTTGGGTCCATACGGACCTGTTGCGCCAATTATTTTTTTAAGTTTGAAAATTAAATCAATTATCAATTCTCTGAAAATGTTTGCGGTGGCAAATTGCTGTCAAACTTATGCCGGAAAGTGGGAAGGTCAGTCAATAAAATCTCGGCCTGCGGTTAGATTTAGTTCCGGTTCGGTCTTAAAATACTCGAGTTTTATTCCCAGTCGGTAATGGTACGACTTAATCGTTTGAATTCTAGATCAGCTATTTAAGTCGACTGCATTGACTGTTTTGAATCAGTTTTCACTCAGTTTCAACTCAGTTTGCACACAGTTTTGACTCAGTTTTCATTCAGTTTTCACACAATTCTAACTCAATTTTCACTCAGTTTCGACTCAGTTTTTGTTGATGGTGTCACCACTCAGCTTTCAAAACTTCTTACAGCTCTCCACGCCATATATATTTAAAAAAAATCCTAAACAGTGTTTAAATTAATATGAAATACGAGTACCACATGCTAGCGTTGATTTTATAGTTGCTCTTAAAAGGACGAGCATCGCAATAGCGTAGATTTTGGATTCATGGGTGATAAAAGTTACGGCTTTCTTCCCGCATGCCTACTAAACTCGGGTCTTAACGACGGACTGCTTTTTCATGAAAGTTTGCTTCTAAATTCCTTAAAGTTCACACTATGAGCTTAAATTATTATTTTTTTTTAATTTATCTCTTAAAATCGAGGTACTAACGAATTCAGTAGGAGGAGCAAGTGCGACTCACATGCGAAAAAAAACGCCCAGAATTTTGAAATTCGTTGCCTTCCGTGAGAGTTATCCGACTTTCAATGGACTTTCTGTAGTTTTCCCCATCCCAATTGTTCTGTTCAATTTATTTGTTGAATTGTCCACAGATTTAGCCTTTTTGTGACAAAAAAAAATCAGAGACAATCATGCTGTCTCCACGACTTTTCCATTAATTCTGCAACTCCTTCCCACCATTGTTCGAGACTGTTACTTTTAAAATCTACAATCAATTCCAAGCAGACGTCCTGTGGCGATTTCATATAGCATCCAAAAGATGCATGGTACGCATGGCTCCACCTAACACACCACCTTCGCTCTATTCAGACACAGATCTCACAATTTGCGTACGCATTACCTAAATTATCCCACATTTTGGATAATGTCTGCAGCAGATTTCCTTCCCCTGGGCAAAATACCCAACCATCGTTACATTTGATTCACTAATTTGTACCTGAATGCTGCATGTTGCCATAGCAACAGCCAAAGCCTTGCATTGCATCCGTGTGGTTGCACATTCCCCGGGGGCCATCTCAAGACCACAGAACGAGAAGATACTGCCGGTCGGGTTTATTAGCTCACTGCCGCAGGACACACTTATACCAGTAGCATGCAATTCAAATATTATTTCGATTACTATTTATCCAAGGAGCATCTTGTGCGGTTGCGCCGCAGACGAAACCCTCATCAACTAAATTAAATTTAATTCCCGCCCGGCTGCGGCTAAGGCAACTTAAATCCTTCAACAGAACTGGAAATCACCAAAAAATATCACTTTAAATTGGTGTAATTATCCAGCCACCATCATCGTCGTCCTGTCTACGGCTCACCGCTCTCAGCGGGGGCCGCTATATAGCAATTACTCAATCAACTCCGCTCACGGTCATATTCCATGGCACAAATGGCGACCCTACTATTAAGAATCGCATGCGGGTACACTACTAGTGCTTGGGTTTTTATCTACGATTTTATTGCGTGCACTTGTCTTGACAGGATAAAGCAGCATTTTCCGCCTCCCCATTCCGCCGACCGACAGCAACAACAACAATAACAAGAACAAAGCAGTTTTGTTTTCTCTCGTTAAAACCTTAAAAAGGAGTGCGAAACGAGGAAGGATATCTGTCTGGGAAACTAGCAGCATAGCCCAGAGTTTGCCGGAGCAATTAGTCGCTCCGGGGAGGATGAAGCGGCAAAAAAAAAAACAAAAAAAAAAACAGAAAAAACGGAACAACAGAAGAAATTATGTTCCCCAAGCACGATATCAAACGACTTCATCGAACCAACAGTACACGTTGTCCAGACAGTTGCAGTAGGAGCGGAGCTGTGGCAGCGGCCGGCGGATACGGGGGTAGTAAGTATGTACTTTGTACGTAATAAAGGACTATTTTCCTTTTTGCGTTGCTCTACTCTAATTTCGTTTTCTGTCGGTCGGTATACACATAGAGTTGTGGTATAGTTGCCCGGGTATCGATTAACTTTAATCACGCTGCAACTCACTACAGGTGGATGCCTCCTGCGTGTTGCGTCCGTGTGTGTGTGCACTGTGTATACAGTGCAGGATAAGAAAATTATGGATTTGGTTTCTCTCGCGCTACTGGATCTTCCTCTTTTATCTATTCCTGCAATTATCCTTGAACTTTTTTCACTTTATAAAAATACGCTTCGCTTTGTGGGCTATAAACGGGGGTTGGTGGTGCTGATGGCGGTGCAGGGGTGTTATTTGTTAATATAGAAAAGGCCTCTGTTTGTCCGAAGTTTGTGAAAATGCTGCGGTGTATGTGCACGGATGTTCAGAATAAATGGTGCGAAATATCCTGACATTAATTTTTATGACATCGTACTGTGTGTGTATAGTATCTCTCGGGTGCGGTTCACACGATTTATGGTCATGTTTATTGAGTGGGGATTTGTATGGTGAGCGCGAGAGAATCTTGTTGAAAAGTTGTTCAAATCAGCAAGGATATCGGTATTATATGGGAAAGTGTTATGATGAATTGATACTTAGGCGCACGGCAGTCGACTGCGACTGGGTACATATTGTTCTGATGATAAATTGGCCTGTCAGAGGAAGCAGTTGGACTATAGGGTTACGATGACGGATTTTAGTGGCCATATCTTTTTTGTGGCAGACATTGGCTTCCGTAGCTAATTTTGTCGGCCGATTAAATCCGTTTATAAATGAATTTAGTTTCGAACGTCCCACCTCTGGCTGAAGCGGTTTTGGGCGGTTTTGTTGATGCGATTCCTCGTCTAATGTAAGTCAGTTGGATGGTATCTTATCCAATTGCAACTGAAATTCATTAATTGCCGGTTATTTCTGCTAGTTTTTTTAACAGACCAATTGAACACACCCTTATGGTCGGTGCCTGGTGATATAGGGTCATTTCACGAAGATCACCTTCATTTTGCCACTGGTGAGGTAAAATAAAACTATGAGCTATTTAAATGAGAAAGAAAAAGGGAAATAATGCATCCGATTAGTAGGAACACGAACCACAATGAAACAAAAATGTATGATCTTCAAACCTAATGGAGTGCGGTTGCTTTTGCGTTCAATAATAAAGCCATACCGTAAGAATCTTTTAGCGCTGGCTTAGCAGTATTCGCCTTTAGTGTCCATGCTAAATTTTACGAACGCAAATTGGCGACATTTTCCATATAAATTGATCTATTGTGACCTATTAAGTATTTACTATTTAAAAAATATTTTTAGTAAGGCTAATATTTTTGTAGCTGGCTACAGAAAGAATTTGGTGTGAGCCAAGCGCTGTCCCTCCATTAAAAATTATGTAACATTCAACCTTTTAAGCTTGGTATTAAAAAGGGCCCTTTTGACTACTTTTGAGTTAAGTATAAGCATCTAATCGAAATAGCTGCCGTATGAGCGTGACCTCCTGCACAGTGGTGCTATTCATCAAGCTGTCCTCGTGTCTTAAAGAATGAGCATTAGATCATTGATCTCGAAATCCGGTGGGCAACTGCGAACATGTCTCCTCTTTATATATACGAAATCGTCATTTATTTCCCTTCACAGTCGATTACATAACTGAAGTGCATACGTATTGTACGAGGGAAGTAAAGATACGGACTTTAATAAATATATCTGCGTTCCTTATTCGAAAAGACTGCCTCACCTATGCAGGACCATGAAGTAAAGAGCCCCCACAATGGAATGCAGTTTACATACTTTTGAATATGTTCAACCAGTTGCCCTCTGATCCTCTAAAAAAAATGAACAATGAAACGGTTGGTGTACCTGCTGTTTTTTTTTTGTTTTTGTTATACCTACTCGTATATACGTATTAAACACTTATCATGTAGTTCGCTGTTTTCCAGGTCCATAGATGACTTTACATCGCCGCAGGGTAGATTTAAATAATACAAATTGCACGATGGTTGTAAACTTTGCTAAATATTGAAATATCGTTATCAGTTATTTGAAACTCACGTTTGTGGTTTCTCATTCATTGTATAGTGACAAATGAGAGATTCAAATTGAAAGAAAACTTCATAGATCAACGAAAAATTGCACTTTTACTTTTTAAATATTAACAATTTGTAATAAAAAACACGAGAGTTTTCGCTCCTCTATATGGTTGTACTATTCCTACAGAGAGGATCCCTTTTGCGATTCTTACCCCCAATCTATCGTTACAATTGAGGTGCCAAAAACAGAGAGAATTTCCGAGAATATAGTTAAATTTTGAGCTTCCTTAATAAATATTAACTATAAACATTTTTTGTTTTGACTTTAAATTTTACTAATTCACAGTGGCTATATTTTCCATACAAATTCCGCAATTATGAGCTTCCATAAATTTAAAGTCGAGACTTAAAGTTATTATTAGTACTGCGCTATTTGTTTAAAAAAACTAAAACGCTCCAATTGTGACACAGTATTTTAAAAGATTTCTTTTTTGATAATAAGTAGCAGTGTTTGTTGAAAAGAGTTACAACCGTATTGCTTTTATCGCTACAAAATGTTTTGCCCAAAAACCAACTTTCCTATTCAGAGGGTTTATGTCTTGGAACTTGATTCCCTCATGTCCCTAGCTATAATTTAGTTTGTCACAAATAAAGTCGTATTTCCAATCAAGAAAACCATTGGAAAGGGAGTTTCCTATCAAACAAAACATTGAAAAAGGTCACGGAGCTGAGGCAATGAGCTTTTTCTTCTTTATTTAAACCGATGTTCGGTAACTGGTTCCTGTCTCAGCTATTTAAGTTCGATTATATGATTCCCACTTTGTATAGAAATTTTTTTTTTTCAATAAATTGTGATAAACTAAAATTTATCTTGACTTCCTGAATCATTAGTTAGTTCGCAGCTCATTGTACAAATATCTCTAAGTTCCAACTATCTTAGCAAGCCCCCCAAGGCTATATGCCATAAGTTACAAACGAATCCCATTGCAAATCACCTGCAACTATTTCACTGCACTATTCTGGGACTATTCTGTCATTGCCAGAAATTCCTTAAGGACTCGCAGTATTCAAAGTATACAGTTCTAGCTTCAAGCCAAGAGCCAATTTATCTCTACACGTTTACGTCCACCCTTCTGCCAACACAAATTACACAATAAACATAAATCAAATAGGAAATAGCTTACAGTCATCCATATACCGCACGTACCCCGTCCGCCTTCACCTTTCAAACAAATGAAAGCTCATCATTTCCATTCGCCCCACTATACAGTGCCCAGACGTTTCTAGCTGCGAGCTAGAAGAAAACACACATTACTCAACCCCCTGCTGTCGTTGTTGCTGCTTTGTTGTACATATAACAAACATATAACCTCACTAATTAATGTTGTCGTTCGTACGTAAACACACATGTTCACAGAAGGATGTGTATGGGTGTACGCGAGCCTAGAAGATTTCGTGCTTGTCAGGCCTTTCCTTTCGATTGCGATATTCTCGAGATAGAAACGATTTTTCAGTCTTACAGCACGCCTCCTCCCACTCGGTATCTCTATCGTTCCACCCATCAACAGACAAGGGTAGATGAAAGTAAAATAAATAACCGTCAATTAGACATCCGTTTCAGGTGAAACATGAGCTTAGCGATATTCAGCCTAAATACCCGCAGGCCGCAGCGTACATGTAGATGGACACAGATGTATCTGTGCATATTGCTCAGCAATTAATTGATGGGATTTCATCTTTAATACGCCACGGTAGCATGTCAAGGTCGAAAGACCTCACACATTCAGACAGAGATAGTGAGGGTAGCCGAGGATTAGAAGGATTTGGCTGATTGTCGCTTCAGCTGGGGACTTTAGTTCTCACTTAATTATTCGCACCGACTAATCCGCATGTGGGACCGTTTTAATTTTGTATCCGAATTGAATTCGGAACACATTCCGCTAAGCGCCTTAGATTGATTGGTCGCTGGAGTCTGCAGAGTAAAGATGATTTGTCAACATATCAATCAAGCGACAGCGACATTTTGTGTTATTAAACTTTTAAGAACGCCGACAGGAGGAGATCGAATCCATCTGTGGCGACGGTGTGACAACGACAAGTATCAAGAGAAGAAGACATCTCCATCTCCAAGGTACGCCCACGGCCTATTTGTGCGGCAGATACAGCGAGTAATTTGTGTTGTTGTCATATCCATCTGTGGAAATTTAGGGGCGCGCGTGTTCTTAGAACATCTATCAGTTATCCCTCAATAAATGTCGCGGAGTGACAGTTTTTTTTTTCTCTGTATTTGCCCTTTTGGGTGGCGTGTAAGATCTTTGCCTGTTTTTTGTTGCACTCACCAGCCTACCCGTAGAACATTAAATCGAAAGATGAAATTAATTTCTTTATTCGCAGATACGAGGGACTTTGATTAATGGAAATTGCGGAGCAATTTCATAATTCAGATGCTATAACGCTGTGTGCGTGGCTCTGTGTGGCGGAAGGTGATTCTTCGGCGAAAAATGTGTGCACATGTTGTTCTATGAAGTCGTTGTATAACAAATTCATGTGCCCATGTGCGACTACGGGCATTATTAATGCGAGGTTGAATTATTAAATGGATTGTCACGTGGACGTGATGGAAACAATAGTCGTGAGAATTATTATGTTTTTCGGAGCAGAGATGTATTTAATTGGTCTGCCAATTGTACCAGGTAAAGCACTGGTGGACATATGCCATGCGCATGTGACATAACTGACAGTCATTACGTGGATTGGGGTATGGTTTAAGGTGCGGATGACGTTTGTCGGAATTTGCTTCAAATTGATTGTAGGTGAGAAAGTCTACCTGTTAATTTGCGTGTAGGCTTGAAATAATATTTATTTTTTTCCAAATGACCATGGGTCTTATAAATAATCATTTTTAATGTTTAACTTAACTCTGAAACAACTTTTGAATGGGAACTATCGCCACTGTGAGTTCTTCAAATTTAGAATTGACACCATTTCCAGCTTTAAAATTGTATTGGCTCTTATTTTTCTTGGATATCTTGACAATCCGATTTATCAGTACTAAAATTTATGGGTTTTTTTTTCTGTCCCGTACGGAACTAGTTTTGTCCTTGTTTATTCGGAAGGTTGCTTCAGATGCAGAACTCCAAACATGGGGATCTTCGATACTGCATTCACTCTGGGGCAGAGTTAGATGCTCGACCACAAATCGCTATTGACTGTTCTTCACGACTGTCAGATAGGAACTAACAAATGTCAACCAAATTGGTGGACAAACTCTGAGGCAGCATGGCGAATAAATATGTTAAGTTCGTTGTTCAAGAGTTAGATGCTCGACCACAAATCGCTATTGACTGTTCTTCACGACTGTCAGATAGGAACTAACAAATGTCAACCAAATTGGTGGCCGAACTCTGAGGCAGCATGCCGAATAAATATGCCAATGAAAGTAACCTAAGTTCGTTGTTCAAGAGTTAGATGCTCGACCACAAATCGCTATTGACTGTTCTTCACGACTGTCAGATAGGAACTAACAAATGTCAACCAAATTGGTGGACGAACTCTGAGGCAGCATGCCGAATAAATATGTTAAGTTCGTTGTTCAAGAGTTAGATGCTCGACCACAAATCGCTATTGACTGTTCTTCACGACTGTCAGGTAGGAACTAACAAATGTCAACCAAATTGGTGGCCGAACTCTGAGGCAGCATGCCGAATAAATATGCCAATGAAAGTAACCTAAGTTCGTTGTTCAAGAGTTAGATGCTCGACCACAAATCGCTATTGACTGTTCTTCACGACTGTCAGATAGTAACTAACAAATGTCAACCAAATTGGTGGCAGCATGCTAAATAAATATACCAATGAAAATAACCTAAGTTCGTTCTACAAGAGTTAGATGCTCGACCACAAATCGCTATTGACTGTTCTTCACGACTGTCAGATAGGAACTAACAAATGTCAACCAAATTGGTGGACGAACTCTGAGGCAGCATGCCGAATAAATATGTTAAGTTCGTTGTTCAAGAGTTAGATGCTCGACCACAAATCGCTATTGACTGTTCTTCACGACTGTCAGATAGGAACTAACAAATGTCAACCAAATTGGTGGCCGAACTCTGAGGCAGCATTCCGAATAAATATATCAATGAAAATAACATTAGTTCGTTGTTCAAGAGTTAGCTGCTCGACCACAAATCGCTACTGACTGTTCTTCACGACTGTCAGATAGGAACTAACAAATGTCAACCAAATTGGTGGCAGCATGCTAAATAAATATACCAATGAAAATAACCTAAGTTCGTTCTACAAGAGTTAGATGCTCGACCACAAATCGCTATTGACTGTTCTTCACGACTGTCAGATAGGAACTAACAAATGTCAACCAAATTGGTGGACGAACTCTGAGGCAGCATGCCGAATAAATATGTTAAGTTCGTTGTTCAAGAGTTAGATGCTCGACCACAAATCGCTATTGACTGTTCTTCACGACTGTCAGATAGGAACTAACAAATGTCAACCAAATTGGTGGCCGAACTCTGAGGCAGCATGCCGAATAAATATGCCAATGAAAGTAACCTAAGTTCGTTGTTCAAGAGTTAGATGCTCGACCACAAATCGCTATTGACTGTTCTTCACGACTGTCAGATAGTAACTAACAAATGTCAACCAAATTGGTGGCAGCATGCTAAATAAATATACCAATGAAAATAACTTAAGTTCGTTCTACAAGAGTTAGATGCTCGACCACAAATCGCTATTGACTGTTCTTCACGACTGTCAGATAGGAACTAACAAATGTCAACCAAATTGGTGGACGAACTCTGAGGCAGCATTCCGAATAAATATATCAATGAAAATAACCTAAGTTCGTTCTACAAGAGTTAGATGCTCGACCACAAATCGCTATTGACTGTTCTTCACGACTGTCAGATAGGAACTAACAAATGTCAACCAAATTGGTGCCCGAACTCTGAGGCAGCATTCCGAATAAATATATCAATGAAAGTAACCTAAGTTCGTTGTTCAAGAGTTAGCTGCTCGACCACAAATCGCTACTGACTGTTCTTCACGACTGTCAGATAGGAACTAACAAATGTCAACCAAATTGGTGCATGGAATGTGCGCAGTTCCATCATAGCCTCATCTGCTGTTCTTAGAGTTATTTTGTTATTTCTGACGTGACATTGTTTTAAGGGTTTTATCCAAAACGAGGTAGACACTGACACCCATAACTGCCTCAATTGTTTCATAATTCTCTGGCCGATTCGTCGGGTATCTTTTTGCACATTTTGTACGGGTGAACGATTTTAAAGCTAAACCTACTATTTTTAACTTCATTCTTCTGAGAGGTTCCCATATTATTCTTGTTGGCCAATCGAACTCGGAATTCGGCCGCTACAATAAAACGGCTACAGCAGACGTTTGCCTCTCGGGATACTCGAATGTATATTGGAAACGATTATTGAGTAGCTAATGACGATTGCTCGACCATTTTGAGAGCGACAGAATTTTCTTTGTTGCTCTGTCAAAAATATTCCATATATCATTTATCATTTCAATAGGTTTTGTCAGTTCCGTCAAGCACACTACGAAAATTCTCCTGAGGCATATAAATTAAAGAACTTCCTTTTCCATTCAAGAAAGTGTTCGTCTAAATGAACTGAATTTGATTTAGAAAACATATCGGTGGAAAAGGACTGCTCGCAAAGGGACGTTTTACTGATTTTACAAATTTTACTGATTCGACCTATTGAACTGCAAATGAATTGGTCATTTGATTTGATGCTATTACCTGGTCCACTACCTTTGATAGCATCGCAAGAGCCTCCTTGGTCTTGTGTTATTGAAAGCAAGCTTCCGACGCCCTATTAACTGCAGAAGTAAATTCGCAAGCAATAAAATAACAGCAATGAACAAAATATATTAAAGAAAGCTGGGGGCAGATTCCGTATAACAATAAACGTCGGGAAGATATCGTTTTTGAAACTTTAGGCGTTTTTATTTTTTAGTTCAGAGCGCAACCTGAACTATTATACAAAAAGTTCGTGTTTCTTTTTTAGGTCAGATACATCAGAGCTCAGAATTTGTGTGTTCTTTTTTTCGTTCAGAGCATGATCAGAGCGCGCTCTATGAGCTCAGAATAAATTGAATGAGCAGGCTGAGTGAAAAGCTGATTACACACACATTTACAGTCACATTTGACAGAAAAAAATATAATAGTTGAAATGGCGGACGAATCTTGTTGTTCTGGAACTGAAGGTTAACCAATTTAATAAACAACAAATAATAAATATTCAATTTATACATATATTTATTACAAATGACAGCTATGTGCTCAAGTGTGTTTCATAATTACATCAGAACGATCTGAGTACGCTCGGTTCAGAGCGTGCTCATAATGCTCGAGCTCGGTTCAGAGCTCAGCTCTGAACTAAAAAAGAAAAACGCCTTATGATGACCGTAAGAAGTTATATTCTGCCCGAATTTGTTTCACTATCGTCAGCCTTCATAACATTTGTGAAAAATGAACTGGATTAAGGTCTCAAACTCGTAATTTTGACACTTTGTTGCTACTTTTGGAGGTCTATCGCTTCGACGATAATCGTCTGAAAAATTACGGAATTAGCGCCCTGGGTAGTTTCAAAATCTTTATAAAGAAAAAGACTCACTTTTGACACCTTTTCCATAACAATAATGATGATTCCCTGTCATGAAAGATCGTCTTCCGTAAAGTGTTATTTCCAAAATACTTTACAACAAATATGGATGCCCTTTTATGTAATCTAACAAAAAACGTGCAACTTGTGACTAGTCTCCCATCCATTTGAATACACAACCTCAATAGCAGAATTCCCACTCCATTTTAAAAACCAGAAGACTGTTGCTAAGCACTTTTCAATTTCATCTCCAAAATGTTTACATTCGTCGTTTTAGTTTGAAAACAAAAAAACGCCCCACTTCTGACACGTAAAATATTATTTTCAACACGGCTAAACTAAACAAATTATTTTCTGTTTTCGGAATAGCCAAGCGTTTAAAAATAGTCCAGCGCTAGTAGTGGGAATGAATGTTCCCCTACTTTCGAAGTCAAAGTCCTGCCACCTGTTGGTTTATTTGAACAACTAGACTTATTTTGCGTAAATGTTTTTTTTTGGCCACGATCGCGTTCTGAAGTCCTTCCACTAGGACACAACCTTGTGTGTGGATTTAAAACACTCGTGCGTGCTCTGTCGTTTTCGAAAAAAGTAATGGACCACTGTTGACACTTTTTCATGACAGAATCATAATCGCACTTCAAATTCCCTTTAGAAAGCAACTGCGCAACACTGCCACTTGCATACCATTCATTCTGCATTTTAATTACTGCTTATGACAGTTAAAACATAGTTTTCCAACCACATCAACATGGACGCTGTTTTTTTAGTAACTGCCTTTATTGGCTTGGAAACTTTATGTACCCGAGGATACATGACGTGTCGATTGAAACTCAATTTTCCCGAATATCACCAGCAAGTACCTATGATGAACACTGTGCGCTGTAACGTTCTCTCTACTGCAGTTGGAAAGTTGTTAACTTAATTACAAAACTACATCAATATGTCGCTTATTACTTCGCTTTCGACTGCGCCATTAGTTTTCCATTTATTCTCCTGTGTAATGTTCGTGGCATGTCACCGATTGGCGTGTTGCAGATGTGTTTTATGTATGCCATTGGTTTCATTTCTTTTGTGGCTTAAGTGACTTTAATTGACTGGATTTGGGAATGTTAAGCATTTCTTCAGAGGCGACAGTGAGTGCGAGCACAGAAACCTCACCCAATTCAATTGAAGGAGTTTGAGTGTTTGATAGACAATTTGTATCTAAACCGTGAATTAATTTGTTTTTTTTTTTGTCTGTTTTCCTTTCAGGTAAGTGCTTCCATTTGTACTTAGGGTGCGCCCGCCCTTAAAAGCCATAATCAATACCCGATGTGTGTAAGTAAGTAGTAATACGCTTTAGCTTGATTAGTTGTACTCGACAGGCAGAGTGGCAGCAGCAATCTCACAGTTGATCTAGTGTGTAGTGGATGGCAAATAAAATGCCAACGGACGTAGCTGGAGTTCGTTTTGCTTTGGTGTTGTTTGTTATAAACCGTTGAACATGCATTACGTAGTTGGAAGAGGATTTTGTTGTGTTTGCACTGGAGTGTAGGATTTATTTGGTTTGAGGAAATATGTAATAATTGCAGGGATTTGCGAGTTGCGCTCCTCCAGCATCCATAATAAAATTCGCTTGTATTTACCAACTCGGAAATGGAACGATACATGTAATTATCGACAAATGAAAGTGTTTGCTCAAAGGCACCTGTGTTGGGGAGATTTTATCGTCTGGTATAGAACCGCGAGGCATACGTTATATGAAATGCATTCTCTTAGGTGGTGAAACAAGATCAATCAGAAACGGTTGGACGGTAATTTTAGTTTTATGAATTTATGGCGCAATAAGTCGGTTTTTATGCTGGCAATTCAGATTGGACTGTAAAGTAATGTTGATTGTTTTGTTCCTGGTTTATGCTTATACGATACTCACTACAATATTGATGTATTCAACACGTGGGCTTGAACTATTTTTATAGTACATTTAATACTAGATCGTGGTGTATTTCAACACCTTACAACTGTTAATATTGTAGTGAAATTCACCACAACTAACAGCTGCACTTATTTTTCATATTCACCTCACAAAGGAATGATTGAATTGAAAGTGTTTGTAATATAATATTTCTATTTAGTAGAGTTCTTTGAAAGAAAATAATTTTTCAAGGGTTTCCCGCTACATTCACCGACTTTTAGCAAATACAGCAACCATTCCCTTACAAAATTCACCACACTTAGCAGCTGCACTTATTTTTCATATTCACCTCACAAAGGAATGATTGAATTGAAAGTGTCTGTAATACAATATTTCTATTTAGTAGAGTCCTTTGGAAGAAAATAATTTTTCAAGGGTTTCCCGCTACATTCACCGAATTTTAGCAAATACAGCAACCTTCCCTATAACAAAATTCACCACACACATGAAGGCTCAGCCTCTAGCAACAAATGCTGACGCGGTTATAGAGGTTTTGGCAATTCAATTCATCATTGGATATTTTTTTTTAGAATCCATTTCCATTTCCAATTTCCAGATATTGATTGTCACTCATAGATGGCTTAAATTGTTTAAAAGTGATCGCCGTTTTACATTTTTCAAAGTTTGTTGCTTTCTTGAAAAGATTAAAGCCTCCGATTAGCTACGGTATATCATTTTCTTCCAATGATAACATTGTCTGTCATGACAGTAGTCCACAATGCAACTCAATTCTGTTTCGATGGCCTGGAGTTTTGTTTCATTGAGTCTAAGTACGACCAACGTTGTGTCTTTGGTGCCTTAATGGTTGGTGAATTGTCGGGAAAATTTAACGTTGCCCAACCAAATTTGCAACGGCGTCCAATTTTAGGTCTGAGGGGCCAAGCAATGTCACTAAATATTGAAAACTGTGCGGAAAAAATCGATTGATAATTATTGCTTGTGTGACACGTAACGCCATCTTGCTGTGACCATTTTAATTCGTCAATTTCTGGCTGTAATATATCTGTTGAGTTTCTCGTTGATCAAAACGTTATAACTATTTAAATATTCGAAGAAATCACGTTTAACAATGTAATGCTTAGAAAGCTCACCTTTTATTTAGCATGTACCACAACCGGTTTATTTGCAACAGTCCTAACTGGTTTGTTACCTAGCTAACTGTGGACTAATCTTACAAACAATTGAATTTTATTGACTTTCCCTTCGGTAGTCGTTGCAAAACCTTGCACCGAATATAGATCATGGACTAAGTCACTATACCCGTCATCAGTCACCTAAATTATACAAAGTTTTTCGAGATTGTCGCTTCCACATCAAATGCCCACCTAAACCGATTCATCTTCCTACATGTTAATTGGACAACCGTTCCACTCCATCCACCTTTTCTGACTTGATTGTGTGAATTAATTCGGCGTGTCAAAAGTGAACATAATCATTTCCATTTCCCGGACTCTCTTTTCGAGGCGATTTCTTTTTTCTTTTTTGTTTGCCCTTCTCATAATCAAATGTTAATTAATCATTCAAACACCCTTATTATCATATTTCGCTCGCCCGGCCAGCCATCAAGCACCCAGCGAAGAACTTCCCACCGGAAACGGTTGACCATTGAAACTAAATAAACACTTTGCCGACTTATTCACGACACAAATGACTTTCGTTTAAGTGTGACAGGACCGCGAATGTAAATGAAGTTCGCGTGGTTACCTCCAGCACATCCACCCAGGCCAGCAGATTGATTACTTTCGATTGAGCCATTTTGGTTGGGCTCTTTCTCCGGACTTTGGTGTACCTAAGGGCTACCCGAATTCATTTGTCATTTCGTCAAAGTCTTTAATTAAAACAAAAAAGCCCTGGGAATTGGTCCACCGGATTTTTTTTCTGTTGGCGATCGCCTAACCTGCTTTCGTTATCGAAAAAGTAAAACGCTTACTCTGATTATAAAAACCGATGGATAAATCAGAAGGAGATGTGATAAATGTAATTTATCTCTTGGATAAGGGTTACAGATCTAGGGACAAGCTGCAATAGGTTCAGCTCATACTGACGCCCCTCGGAAGTGGATTGACGAAGGTTAATGAATTATTTCTCAAAATGTGGAAAAAGGAAGATAAACAGAGAACCTGAATGCGGTTAATTGATGGATCAAAGTGCTGTAGCAGTTTAAAAGTGATGAGGGTAGATTCACTCGGCATTAATGGAAGGGGATGGAAGAGGATTGAAATTTTCTATTGACAGGCTAATGGACGGTCCCCATTGAGATAAATTGTCTTATGTAACACGAGGGGAGTTGGCAAATGGGCAGATTGGATGGGCGACCTTGTATGTATTTGTATGTACATGGGATTTTTTTTTTATTTCGAAATTGATGAAGTCTAGCGCAGGATTGATGAAAAGTTTAACAGCATAACAGCTTTTGCGATGGCCATGTGACAGCTGTGATGGATTAAGACAAAGTGCCCAAAAAAAGAATGGATTTGTGTATATTGTTGAGTTGCACAAATCTATTGGCAACACCTTTTCATCGATCATGGGCTTAAATTATTTTTCTTCGGTTTATCTGAGATTTTTTTTCTTTTGAAAGGACATAGGAGTAGGTAAGGATTAAAACTGCCAAACGTTAAGTTGGCATTCGTTGCATTTAGTATTTTAGCGGCCGGCGTCTGTTGCTATTTGGTAACGAATGGCCACGACCTTTTAGCTAATTTATGTTGCGTGGAATCAGGCGCATGTTATGTAATAAACAAAAAGGCTGTTGACTACCAATTCGCACCTAGTTATATGCAACTTAAAAGTTTTGAAGCCGGCATGGGGTCGTAAATGGGCAGCTACTTTCTTAATAAATTTGCAAAGAAAAAACAGCTGTTCGTTGAAAGAGCTCACACGAAATATATTGTTGAAGTGAGAAACTAAAAATACGACTTAAAAATGGCAGCGTAGCGAAGTTGCAGCTGTTGCTGCCGACTGAATGTCATTGGGCAACTAGGTCTTGGTCTTCGACTGCATCCAATCCAAGTACAATACTGAAGACGCAAGTCCAAATAATTCGCTCCTATCACGATACCAAATTCGATCAATAACGTTTATCTCGGTAAATACTTTAAGGGCCTTGAAAATCGGCCAAAGTTCGCCGGAAAACACCGAAAAGTTCGTCGTTGTAGCTATACTGAGTGCAGATTTCCAATACCACGAAATGAAAGGCAAAAGAACTTGCCTAATGATCTGGACAGACACTTTATAAACTTTCAAAAATGCTTCCGCCTTGAAAAGTGTCTTCAAACACAACTTGCGGTTTTGAATACTTCTTGCAAAACCCTTGTCAATCATTTCGAACATAAAAACTCCAATTTTGCATTTTTTTTTCTCTCTTGGGTTGTAAAACACCTTCGAACGTAAAACACCTGCAAATAAATGTCACAACCTTTGCCAACCTAAAAGTCGCCTAAACGAACCGGTTTTCATAGCCAGCCATGCCAGATGCACCTTAGTGACACTTTTATGGGCTTGGATACCACCTAATGCTGATGTCGTTATTTATAGCGGAATCTTTTCTCTTTTTGGCTTCCATTCATTTTGCTAATTGTAATTGTTGAAAACTTTTTACCCAAAATGACCCCGCTGGGTCACTAAATCATTTGAAATTTTTGGCCTGCATAATGGACCTGCAACAAGTCTATAGAAATTCCAATCGTGATGACAATCACTTGCACACTAAATCACTATCCTCGTCGTTCTTCTTCATTACTATGTTCTATAGTTTGATCAAAGGACACCCCTAACCCCCTGCACCTTTGTGCAGCAGTACAGTTGCTTGTAATTGCACCTCACATCTGCATACAATTGAAATTTCTTCATGCACATCTATGGCGCTGCTGATGGTTTTTTTTTTGCTTGCTTCCTTTTATTGTTATTATTTTTGGAAATGAAAGCGATGGAGGGGTTTTGCACGAGGGATGTCGTTTCTTGTTGGACGCGATCCAAAACAATTTATGTCAGTTTTAATAACACACGAAAAGATCCAGTGTTGAATTCAATGAGATGTTTTAAGAGAACACGTTGTTATTGGCCCGAGCCAATGGGGTATACAGTTTCATTGGTTGAATGCGGTCGATGGATGTTGGGATTTTCGTCTGATGGATGGTTCGACTTTGAAAAGAGGAAGCGACGCAAAGTTCGAAGAAAGGCAATATATATGTCGAAAGTATGGAGCCAAATTAATGTTGACGTTTGAAGTCTGGTGCGGGCCACTGACCCTCAATTTGTCCTAAAATACTGCCGTAAAAGCGCCTGAAATGGAAGGGGAACCTCACTCGAATTTATCGAGTCCATTACGACGTCTATTTATATTTTACACATCGGATATAGGACTGTAAACGATTTTCCCCATGCCCCTATTTTCTATTTAGTTGCATACTTCTAGGAGTACGGTTTGTGCATGGGGTGCCAATTGCTTGAACAGCAGAATAAACATGAATCGAATTGAACTCGAATTGAAGTGCCATCCCAAGGACCTTCCAAACCAATATCACATTTATATGAACGTCAAAAAATCTGTAATGCACCCAAATTCACATTGCTGTCATTTTCCTCGCCAATCCACCTTTGTTTCTGTTAACTTTTATGGTCTACAGTTAAAGAAAAGTAACAAATTCCCAAACTTAAAAAGTGTACAACCACAACTAGTCTAGACCTAGAACCACATCCCACATCATTCGCTGTAGACTGGTGCGAGTTATTTCAACTTCTTTGTCATTCCCTTTGAAGCTATTTAAACCCTTTCACCAAGACACGTCTAGACCACATCACTATGTAAATATTCATTTGAAATGTTCGCCTCGACATATAATATTTGAAGGTGGCGTATTTACCCTTCCCTGTGAATTTGAATATTTAATTAATACCATAGGTGGAAGACAACATAAAGTCGGCAAAACTAACAGGGATTCCTTTTTTTCCACTGAGCACAGATTGAGCTCAAATATTTAACAGAAAAAAGTGTAAACAAATCACTCACGCGAAAGTGCACTTTGCAAACGAGGGATGAAAGCGCGGCGAACAGAAGTGCATCAGACGGTTGAAATGCTCTGAAAGGGTGACCCCTCTTCTTGTCTGAAGGCTGGCTCTGTTCTTATCGTTATCGTCTAAGGGCAAGGTATTGGTGTTGTGAAATTTTGTTCACATTTAGCCAAATCAGCTCTATTCAGCGAGAGATGGCTATATGGATGGGCATTCAGTTTTGAAGAGGGCTATGTTATAATCGGCTTTGATTAATGGGCTCTAAATATCACTGGCAACTGAAATTTTATTCTAGTTCTGCGAGTCTATTCATCGAGTGTCCCTTTAGTGGATTGTTATGCTTTTTAGACCTTCTACTTTCATCTTTATGCCACACATAAGAACCTGCACCTTCTTGACAAGCTCTATGTATATAATTAACATTCAGCAAGTGGCGATGATACTGTGGATGGGTTTTATGTATACGAATTCCTAATTCAGTCCTTCAATATACTCAAACATTTTTCTTCGCCCACGTTTTACGAGCTGCTCGCATTAAATAATAAATTTAGTACCAATTAATCGATTGCCGACTACTCTGCGGATGGGTATTTATGTTACAGTTGAGTCCCAAGTAGGGCTAGTATCTGTGAATAAAAGTCAGAGGCTGACAGCTCCAAACAATTTGTTGTATGAATGGTGAGTTAAAATTCTGAAAGCTCAACGAATTCTCTTTGCAAAGGCTTCTATAACGTTTCATCGAGCTACGAAATCTCTATGGATGGTCATGGCCATTGATCCTAATTTATTACCCTCATATTTTAAACTTGAAACAGCCCTTCCTCCGTGAAGACATTTTTGTGTGCACAATCATCGAGGGTACAACATGTTAAATTCAGCGATTGGCGATGAGCCTGTGGATGGGTATGTGAGTCTTCACTAAGTTAAACATTTAAATAAATAGTTGTCGCAACAGCTCTAGCTCTTACAACCTATCGTTTTCTTTTCTTTATTTGAGACCAAAGAAAGGGACCAACAATTTTGTGTCAATTCCCAACATTTTGCACGGCAGTTAAAATTGAACGTTTGTCAGACTCTGCCTAGAGATAACGCTGTTGAAAATACCTTAAGGAGCCCACCCTCATTAGTCCAACACAACTACTCACTCTCTCTTATATTATTAAAAAAAAAAATACCGTGTTTAGTAAAACTTCAAATCGGTCCGAACCTACGACCCATTCGCGTACTTTAAAGTGTCCTTACTCTTAAGCTTTCCGTTTGTGCTGCTATTTCACTGTATTAGTAGTGTATCTAGAACTAGAGTGCCACATAGCACAAAGTCAAACGAATATAAATGATGGGCACTACACACAAATACGTATACGAACTCGCAACCCCCAGGACAACCCACCGAACAAGGACACATGGACGACGTGGGTGATTTAGGTTTTAGCGTAGAACTTTTTCTCCTCGTCGTCGTGGTGCGTTTTGCTAGCAAGCGTGCCTGATGGATGGCAACTCAGTGACAATGTGCAAGTGAAAGGAAATTAAACAAATGAATCACACACAAACAAAGGCGGGTGGGGGCGGTCGCTCGCTAGATAAATGAAGATTGTAACATTAGAAAAAGAGGCGACGAGACCGAAGCAATGGTTGACAGTTTGACTTTTTGATTGAGAATACAAATGCTTTCTTTAAAGTTCAACTATAGCATGGTGTGCGCCAGTGGATAGAGTTTCATTACTCTTTAAGGATTGACCTTTGGCTGGGAGCTGCCGCATTGACAGGTTAAAAGTTATTTATAAAACCGACCACACAATGGCCATTAATCTTTTGCTCAAATGGCACAGCAGCTTTGAAGTGTCTTGAAATAGAAAATGTGGCGATGATGATGGTTACAATGCAAAGGAAAACCAATTAGATGCGAACATCCCTCACTGGTGCCCGACAAATCCTCCCCAGAAAAGCAATTATTTTTCTCCTATTTTAATTATGATGCTGAATTAGTATATCTGCAACACAAATCTATCAAAAGGAATTTCACATTGAAAGGAGCCCCGACAAAAAGCGAATATCCATCAGCAATGCAACACAAATACGTGCTATAATTCTTCCACTCAAGTATAAAAGCCCGCAATTTTAGAATTGCAAAAGATTCCAACTCTGCGGACAAAAAAAAATCAAAAAAAAAAAAGAAGAAAGAACACCAAGATAAACCAATTTCTCGGCAGAGAAAAAAATGGGATCGCCCCTTTCCCGAAATAGCACCGCAAACTTCTCGTATCAACTGTTGTTTTTGGAGAACTGCCGACGATTTTGTGTTTATCCTTTCTTTATGCATTTCTCGTCTCTGCTGCATGTTGGGCCGTAATTTATACCATTTCGTGGTTCTTTGCCTCAACTTCTGCAAAAATGTATATGTAGAAACAAAAAACTAAACCCCAAACGAACATAATAATTCATAGTGACGAGGTATTGGTATATAGCGACCAACATAATGCTGCTGCACCAGATGAAAGTCGATATGGAAGGAGCAAACAATTTTTTTCGGATTGAACGTCAAAATTTGAATATTTCCAAAATAAGGAGATGAACATCATGGGCACTTATGTTTATGTAGGAATGTGTATGAGGATATTTTATCCAAAAATTCACAAGTTCTCTCGGCGAAACATGCAATGTAAGAAATATGCATATTTGCCTTAGACATTTAAATATTCTTGATTGCAGGGTCTGTTCTTTGATTTTGATTTTTTTTAAGGCTGTGTGGATGAAGAGTGAAGCATTGATAAAGGAAAAAATGGAAATAAAAATTGGAATTCTCGTAGGATTAAAGGATACACCGGATACGAAGGGCGAACAATTTGAAGTTTGACGGGGTATAGTGATTTTTCACATCACTCATCTTCAGAGATGGGAGGTTTGTTGGAATTTTATATTTTGGTCGTACAGGGTGCTGATGAACGTTAATTTGAAGGGGTTACCTACTGACTACCTGGGGATGGCGATGGACCCGTCTTGGTGCCTGGTCTTTTGTGACGATCTCACAAAACCACTCAACTTAACCTAACCTAACCTACCTGCTGACTATCCTCCTTTCACAAATTTGTTGTTAGAACTATGCACTTCCGAAAATGTTGGTCTTATTATGAATAGCGCCATCTGGCAGTCAAATAGATTTACGCTTAAAAAGCACAGGAACGAGAGTCTATATGTTAAGTATACTAAGATTTATTTAGTAGGAGTAAATGAACTCTTGGTGGTGAATTGGGGTCCGTTCCCCATATCCAATGGAACAATAATCGATTAAGAAACAGAGCCATCTGGTGTTCAAACTTATTACTTTTTATAACAAACTTATATTACCGTAGGAAGGTCAGACAAAATTTATTCACCGAAATGGCACAAGAGATGGGTTTTCGTGTGCGTGTACTCATTTAACAGATTAACGTACTTAACAGTGGTCACTTCTAAAATGAACTTTTACCGACTTGCGAAGACCAAATACTATGTGAGTAAGGATGCATAGCCAAATTTTCAGAGACAGTTATGAGCGGTTCCTTAGTTTGGTTAAAATTACCGATATTTGGGAATTTCAGTTATCATTTAACGCTCGAGATTGACGTTGGCATTAGTCATTACATTATTCAAAGTTAGAGGGATCTTTTGATGTCAATACGGTACTTTGCCACAAACCTCTTTAGGGCTCTTTCCTAGTTAACAAACTTTCAGTTAGAATGAAGTCAATATGGTTAATCTAGGGCTTAGATTACGAAATTAAGTTTAAAGTTTTATATCGATTTCATTGCTGGGAATAACTTAGTTCTGGTTCTGATTAAAACTTGGAGTCCCCCAGAAATAGAAAAATTCTTTGTTTCAGCGGTTCTTGCGGTCTTAATCGAAGGGGTACACTTCAGATGCAACGATCGCATGAATTATGGTAGAATGGCGTAAATATTCATATTGGCTTGCCGATGATTTGAGTCATCGACTCAAATAATCCAAAGAATCAATTAGAAAACGTTTGCCATCTTTTAAGTTACAGCTATAATAGGCAACTCCGTAGCAAATGCTTGATCGATTTAGTGTCATGTACCCGTGTAAATATGTTATATCCGTCTTCAATGCAAATAACACAGATATGTTAAGCGGGTCAATGTGCATTAAATGCTCCTCAGCTAATCAAAAATCGAACTACAAATGGTATTTCTTAGCCCAGCACTCACGAGCAGATATTCGATCGATTTGGCGCCATCTACCCGTGGATATATTTTTTTTTTATATCTGAGGTCAGAGACAATGCTTCAGAATTGTTAAGCTGGGCATTACATGCTCAAAATTGACCTAAAATGGTATTTCGTCACTCAGCACTCATGAGCAGATATTCGATCGATTTGGCGCCATCTACCCCTCAAAGCAAATGATATTTAATTAATTATTATAAGCAAGTATCAGCTTAATCGATTCAGCGCCATCTCTCAATGGAACAGTTAAATATCTGACACAAAAAGGTACTAGAACTTAACATTTTTGCAATAAAAAAAAACTCCGGTGCTAGAATTCTACTGTCAAAGTATTGTGAAGACGTACGCGTGTATACACGGTCCGCAGGGACAGCTTTCGATCAATGTTTTATCCATTGCCTACAAACTACGTGCATACAACTTAAACCAAATCAATACTTAGCCCAAGTGGGTTTGTTCCGCTAAGGAAAAGTTTTGTTCCTCTTAAGACAAAAATATATTTTAAGACTCCCATGAAATTTCATAAAAGTTTCTTAAAATTTGTTCATAAAAAAAAGTTAAAAAGCATCGCAAACTTTCTACGACCTACCCTGTATGTCGAATCAAATTGCTTGATCTCTTTTCACATTCATCCGTACATCCAAGCGTATCCCGTCTCGGATGATGTATCGACGCTTCCTTACATCCTTTCGGGAAGAAAAACTTGGCTGAATATCTGAATATACGCTGTATCCTGTAGATAGTCTGTTGCCGCTTTTGTTCTAAAATTCACACACAAATCGACTTTTGTTTCCTCTGCCTCGGATATGGCGTGTGTTTGAAACAAAAAGTGATCCATAGTAGTTGGGCTGAGATTCCCTCAAACCCCCACCCCCCATACAAGTAAAATGAGTAATAAACTTTTTCAGCTTTCTCGTTCTTTGTTATATTCCAAGATGCAGATAATGACGACAACAGCGTGGGGATACGAGCATACAAAAAAAAAACCCAAACCTGTTCCGCCCCGCAAAGTGAGAAAACAAAGTGTCTACTAATTTACCCTTTATGAATTTCACAGCGAGAACGAGAGAGCGATGCATTTTAATCGCAAGAACTTTACAAAGTTCCGCTTCCTTCCGTTTTCCTGTCTCGTGTGTGGAACATATTTTTTGGCGCAGGCTACGGATGTAAAGGATGGAAATTTCTTATAACAAAGTTTTATTTCGCCTATGCAAACGATGAAGTTGATGAAAGCACAGCCAGATTTCGCTTACTTAAAAGAAACGAAATTTACCAACTTGATGACATATTGTCTGCGCACGATGATAGACGGCCGGGGGTGGTTGATGTAGATAATGACAATGTAAGGGTGGAGTAAGGCTGAAGTAACTAGTTGTAGCAAAGAAAAAAGAAAAGCAATTGGAGGGCGAAAACTTTTCTTTTCAGTAAAGATGCAAATCTCGTCAAAGACGATATTTGCTGTTGGAAAATTAACATTTACTTGAAGAAAGTTGCAAGAGCCCTGCTGCGCAATGGTGCATCAAAGGAGGTTAAACACTCGGCTAATGGAAGGAGTTTACGAAAATAACTACGTCTTGTGAATATCACATTTGCTGTAGTAAGAAGAAAGCGTCCATAATTTCAAACGCAGGAGATATAGCTACTTTATCCTTGGTGGTGCATGCAGCTGAAGAAAATATTCCCCAACGATTTATATTCATTTGCGAAAACTAATTAACTGCCGTGGTCGTGAAAAACAGTTGTTTTGCACGACTGGCTTTTTTAATCGTTGAAAGGATACAGTTCCCATTTTAGTAAGCACCTGGGTGGGAGTGTTGTGAAAAGGACTTGTCAGGACATGCATGCCAATTTGTTGGCAACATACTACATATATATATATAGATTTCGAGAGATATTCGAATCAGACCACCATTGTCGGGTCTCCTTTCGTCTCTCTACCCCTGTAAATCTTACTCTGAGAGACTCTCTGAGTTCTTCTCCACAGTTCTTCTCTGGGCTTAAATTCTAGAGTTAACGCTAGCATCTGTTTATGGGAGATCTGTTTCATCGACCGGGTCTCGACCCAATGATGTCCCAAAATCCTCATTCTTCTGCCAGCCAACGCTGGACATTGACACAGTATATGTGCCGCTGTCTCAGATTCATCCAGGCATAGTCTACAGGTATCATCCTCTATAAGGCGCAATTTCCTTAAGTGATACCCGAAATTACCATGTCCTGTAGACAAAGCCGCCACCCATTTCAATGTTCCTCGACTCATACTTAGAACCCTTCTTTGAGTGGAGCAGGTCGGCCACTTAATTGCCATTTTAGCTTGTCTACATTGTTTCACGGTTGACCACCTTCTCAGGTGATCTGCCGTGATCCATTTGTGAATCAGCTGTTCTACCATTCCTCTGCCAATTGAAGAGAATGGTTCTGGTCCCAGCAACTTTTCAGTTGACCCCTGTTTTGCAAGGGAGTCCGCCTTTTCATTGCCTTCGATCCCTATGTGTCCTCGCACCCAAGTCAGTGTTACTTCATTTTTAGATGAACACTTATTGAGCTTAAGTACACATTCCAGTGCCAATGATGTTGTGATGTTTGTTTGTTCCATGCGTCTGATTACCGCCTGATTGTCCAGTGCTATAAGGATATTTCTTCCTTCCACCTGACACTCGAGCAAGTAGTCTAGCACATGAAGCAAAGCAATCATCTCAGCCTGGTATACTGAAGTGTATTTCCCGAGGCTAATGTGACGGGCAAGTTCCAGCTCTTCAGAATAGATACCGGCCGCCGCTCCGCCATCCATCATGGATTCACTATTTCACCATTTCTTTTTTCTGGATGTAATCCGTTCTCAATACGAGTTTTGTGATTTCTTTCCATAATACGCACCCTTGTTATTCGATCCATAGGCATGTTCAGCTCCCTAATCTCGTTTTTGACAAGTCCCAGGATCTTCCTATGTCCATAGAACGTACCACGATTGTGCCTTTCGCATCTCGATGCAAACGAAGTGCCGTTTGGACCGCTGTTTTCTTAATAAATAAGTCTAGCGGTAAGATCCCCATGATGACCTCCAATGCGCATGTTTGGGGTGTACGTATTGCACCTGTAATTCCTATACATGGTAAACGTCGAACCCTATCCAGGTGCTTCCTCACAGTTTTCCGAGAGGCTTTCGCCCACCAGTATGCTGACCTAGGCGAAAATCCCCACCTCTGTCCACACACACGTTTGCACTGATGTAGTACCCTTTTTGCCTTCCGGACCTTAGCCTTGTAACTTTGTAAAACTTAAATTTTAATCAATTAATGTAAAATGAAACAATGTAAAACAATATCACAAGAGAAAATGTTAAATAAAGAAATCCATCCTCAACATGGTATTTCCAAGTAAGTCCAGTATCTAGATAGACTCCCAGATACTTAACCTTCTTAGTTATTGTTAGTTCGGATCCGAAAAGTGTTAAGGGCCGAAATTCCAGAGTTTTTCTCTTCCTAGTGAAGACTATTAGATCTGTTTTCCCCGCACTAATGGAGATCCCTTGTTCCACACACCACCGCTCAACCACTCTGAGTGCGTTCCTCATGATATCTGCGGTGACGTCCATGAACTTGCCTCTGGCCATTATTGCTATGTCGTCGGCATATCCTACTGTGTGAATGCCAGTCGCCTCAAGTCTGTCGAGAAGAGAGTCCACAGTGATATTCCACAGTGTAGGTGAGAGAACACCTTCTTGTGGGCAACCTCTGCTAACCCTTCCTCTGAGTTTTGAGGTTCCCGTCTGAATGTTAATCGCTCTTGTATTCAACATATTGTCTACCCATCTTACCCTACGTTTTTCCAAGGCTTGTTTCAGACTTTCACAGCATATCTTATCGAAGGCACCTTCAATGTCCATTATAGTGGTCATCGCAATGCCCCCGGTATTTAGCTCTTCCTCTGCAACGCGTACTACTTGATGTAGCGCTGTTTCTGTGGCAACATACTAGGTCATGAACTTATACTTACGACTGGTTAATTTTGTTTTTTTTTCATCGGTTAAGGAAATCATTACCAATTTAGTTAGCATCTTACAAGTCTTTGAAAACTGCTCGTGGGAGTTTTGGTGGCAGTCTTTTGGAAGCTTAGCAAGTCGTAAAGTATTGAAAACTTAGCAAGTCGTGAAAGGAGTCGTCAATTTACACGATTGATTTTTTTCTTTGTATTGGATTAACAACTCAGTTTGGAATTTGGTATGCAGCTCAAAAGAATTTTGAAAAAGTAGTTGTGGGGGCTTTGGTGCCAGTCTATTGAAAACTTAGCAAGTCGTGAAAGGAGTCGCAAAATTAACACGACTAGTTTTTTATATGTTTATCGCTTTAACAACTCAATACCAAATTAAGTAAGCATTCAACAAGTATTTTGGAAACTTCAAACTGGAAACTTGCAAGGTCGTTAACAGAGTTGCCACAAGTCTTTGCATCTCACGACCAGTTTCTTGCAAAAGGCTGCTAGTGTCCCAAGACTCACTTATGAGTTGTTCTTGTAAACTATTTAGTATACAAAATGTATATATAATCAATAGGATCAAATAGGTGATGAATTTTGACGACTGGTCGTGCCAATCTTAGCACAGCATGAGTAAGCGGAATCAGAAGGTGTACCAGGCACTGTAATTAGTGGATCATGGTTTGCGAGCATTGTTGGCGCTGCGTTCCGAGGTGTACTTGGGAAAGGATTCTCCTGTTGGTAATGTTTTTTGGTTGACTGGGCACTCCAAGTTGACTGGTCAATATTTTTCATTAAAATCAGTCAATGTAACTGACTTTTCTCCACCAATTTTAGCCACAGAGCTGACAAGTGCTCAACAAAAAGACTTCTGGGCGGTACTTGTCAGTAGGACCAATTTCTCAATTAGAGCAGACAGTGCACAATTAGTCGTGATTTCGTCGCAGCTTAAATACCAAATTTAATAAAGACTCAAGGAGTCTACTTCAGATGGTAGTATTGCGACGAATGTGATCGGTTAAGGTTCATTTAAACTGTGTTGGAAAAATGACATAGGATGCACCAACGACGATAATGGGCGCAACTCCATCCCCTTGAAGATTCTATACGACTTTCCATTTCAATAAATCGCTAAAAGTCTTAAATTGAAATCCACAAACACACTGATACCGTGACTTGGTTATTTGAACGTCTCTACACCTCATAGGAAATTACATTTTGCTGCATGTGATAAGTCTTGTCACTGAAAGGATACTCCCACAGCTCCCAACATCCATGAGTAGCAAACGTGTAAGATGTTGACTATTCATCATCGTGCAATCAATGAGTCAAATTGCTCTTTGCCACAGTTCATTGAACCAAATCTCATTAACACAAACTAACGCTTGTTCACCTCGATCCCTCCGAAAAAGACAATCCAACTAAATGCACTCATGAAATGTTACGGCGCGTTTCAACTGAATTTTTAATTTACACGCCCATCCTTTTAGTAGAACTCCCATTTGACAGACGGACTTTTTAGCAACAAAATCTTGATGCATGTCCTCATCGTGCATTCCAATCATCATTATTGCATCACACATGCAATGGAACACTTCTAGGCTCTTGCATAATCGTCAAACGTAATTACTGAAATTATTTCACTGAGGACGAGATCACGATGATGATGACTTGGATGAGAGTATTATTCAAATTCGCACACAATTTCACACCCACATATATACAAGCAGGATTCATTTAGCCATTTTGGCGAAAACTCCCTACTCTCTATCGCAGCCAAGTGAAACAAATTGTGTTGCCACGTGTGGATCTGAATTGGTGTTCTCTCCACTGTGCGGTTCCATCTTCCAAAAGGAAACCTTTAGCTGGCAGTCACAATTTGCATTACGAGTCCACAAACACCAGAAACCAGCCACCATGAGCTAGATGCTCCCAGCTACCGCCCTCGCCGTACAACAATATCCTTGGCAACGTTGTTAAATAATAAGGATAACGGATGTCACGTCGTCGTCGCGAATTCCCCTGTGTTTGTTTGCTTTCACTTGCATTTATTTGTTTGCATCCTGTGTATGTCTTGTGACTTGTTTTATGGAATCGCAAAAGATGGTGTTATCCGTGTGTAGGCTCAGCATATATAGCGTAAGGTTTTTAATTAAAATTTCACGCCTAGGTTTTTGGCATACGGCCTGAAACCTCCGTTTTGATTGTTTCTTTTGCCTCCCTCTCAGTTCCCTGTCGTCTGGTGGTTTATATATTCTCTTTGATGTGGTTAGACGATGTGATGGGAAAAATGAAGTGGGACTTAATTTGATGTAGGGATATATAACGTGGAAGAAGGTCTGATTGAAACAGAAGTCGAAGCTCCTCTTTATTTGATGATGTGATAGCTCTACCCTCAGACATTTAAATCAGTGTCGGTATGGGAACTGTTTTTGTTTAAAAAATGGGGTGCCACAGGGTTGGATGATGTCACCCGTATTGTTTTATTTTTTTATAGGGGTCTTAAAAATGTCATTTAGACATTGTTATCATTTTCAATGTCCTATCTATCCATTGCAAAAGGTAGCAGGTGTATAGGACCCTCCTAAACTGCCAATCTTTCGCCAACAACATTAGATATTTAGGAACAAGCCCCCAAACGGATACATGAGAGATAACGGACCTTATTTTATCATTTTAGACATGCCTAGGGTACTCCATGTCAAATTTCTGTAACCGGATTGCAGACGTACTTGTACCGTGACCAAATCGTGAAGGCATGGGTCTCTCCATTCTAGCTACCTCTTCAGAAGCAGCTCGAAATTGAGTACCTTACGTAGAAGGGTATTTCTCCAGCGAACAACAAAAATTCCATTTCTACAGCTTGCATTCAATTGTATTTATTTTTATATGAAAGGGTTGTCTTTGAATTAATTGCTTCAGAAGCAGTTTCGTCTCTCAAAGCTAAAAACAAATCTCAAGTCTCACTCGAACTTTCATTAATTCAACAAATTAGGTGCAAGAGGAACTGGTATTATTTTGTTTGCTAATACCTTTTCCTTAAGTGGCACGATTTATTTAAAGAGTGGTGTGCCAAAAGGGTCCACGTTGACACCCGTACTACTCAGTTGCCTTTTTTAATTTTTTAATATTAATTCCCATCTTTTAAGAGGGTCTTAACAGAAATTTGGTCACTTAAGGTTGTAAACTGCGGCCTTAGCTTTTCGTCAGTAAATAAACACTAAACAAGACAAGAAGGTTTGGAAAACGTATCCCAAAGACGGACATTTGCCACAACACAAAAAAAAAAAATGGTGTACCACGGGGTAGAGTGTTGTCGCCGGTTCCGTTTTTCTTATATTAAATCGACAATATTAGTTACTTCTAAATAGATGTCGATTCAAACCTGAGAATATGCACCCCTGCACCTCTCCAAGGACATTTTTTTCCCCCTCCAACAATAAGCTGATTAAATCCCGATGTTCAGTCAATTTATGCGGCATCCCAGCCTCGAAAAGCTCGCCTTGTCCTGACTGGTTGACAAAACAGTAAATCATTCTTTATTTTTTCAACTAAATCATCCAAAGCGAACAGCTCAAACAAAAAAAGAAGAAGAAAACACGAATCCATCTCAAGTGTGTCTCTGGCTTTGAAAAGCAATTTCTTTAGCGTATACTCTCTTTAAGACGACGATGTTCAGAGCAACCATCTCCAATGCTCTAAATCAAACTTAAACCTTCCAGCGCAGCACCGCTCCAGCGGTTGTAGCGCACTTTTGCCCGCACCCCTTTCTCTGTAATGTAACAAAGTTAAAAAATCAAGTACCAACCAAACGAACACTAATACTAAATAAATCACCTTGAAGTCCTTCGAGGACGCAAAGCCACCCGGCGAATAAGAACCAATGCTTCCCTAGGAAACCAAAGGAAAACTGTGAAATGCTTCGTCTCAGGAAGTAATCACTTTTAAATGTGCACAGACTATTGCGAGTCACAAAGAAGTTTTATGTGTCCCGGTTTTCTTATATTTTTTTTTTTTTTTATATTGTTCCCTCATCTCCCCCAACGTCATCGACCCGCTTAAAGAATAGGAAAAGTTGAAATGAAAAATGCATTTCATTGTGCAACTTTACTTGCTACACTAGTATCCCCGTCGGGATAACAACAATGTTGGTGTGTTACAATTGCTGGAACTAGAAAGATTTAATCAGGGACGGTTCGTTCTACACACTTGTACATATTGCAGTTCTATTAATGTTATGAAAGTTTATCTCGGAGGACACTCAGGTACCTGAAAGTCTCGGCGAACAAAGTTCCACCTCTAAATCGAGGGTTGCATCGATTTCTGTCCACGCGCGTTATCCACAAGCAGGGACCTTCATAATTACAAACAAAAATAAATTCCAACTTATAAGGGGCAACATTTTTATCGCAAGCAATATTAATTCAAAGGAGGTAAATCTGAAACTGGAAAACGTTACCCTAATGTCAGTAGTAGCAGTGGCCCAAGTAACAACCATGCATAAAAGGGTTGGCGGAGTTCAACGCTATCGTGTGTAAGTGGGCGTTGTAACCAGCCTACCCCGGCACCACGTTCGCTGAAACCCCAGTAAAATAATTTTCCACCTTCAAGTTGATGTGTTCTCGCATTGCCACGTGGGAGATGACAAGGTGTGTTGCAGACTGTCATCCCTTTGGTGGTGCTAGTTCTCCCTTCACTTCTTTTTTTGCTGTTTTATTTTGCCTATGTAAGCCTGGGGCATGCAATTTACATACCTGGTAAATTATTCATGTTTTGTACCCTATACGCCCGTGGTGTCGTAGAGAGGTCCTTATATTTTGCTGCTTGATTCGGAAATTTTCAGTGTTTTTCCTTGTTTTGCACCTGACGATGATAGGCATAACGCATATATATACTGCATAGGGTGGTGTTTTCTTAGGATGGTTTTGGTTGGTTATGCTCAACTGAACATGCCAAATAAAAGCCTGTGCAGGTTGGAATATATGTTGTTTTTTTTAGAAATCTGTAGTCAGTCGGGGTATAATTTGTTTTGATCCTGCATCGAAATTCGCCTCGAATATCATACATTGATATGCAGAACCTAGGAGGAAATTGTAGAAAATTTAGGAAACGTAACAGATGAGTCTTTAGAAAAGCAAGTATATAGATAGAGAAATTAATGTGCTGTTTGTGAAAAAATATAGCCTTTTACATGACTATATGCGGAATATTTTTGCGACCCATCAATCCTGTAACGGAAAAACCACTTAACCACATCCACACAGTAACAATTTCTTGGTTTATTACCCTCAATTTATTCATCCACCGCGCTAATATAGTGTTCCAGTAATACATCTTCTGAAAAAACATCCGCCCACCATGTTTCCACTTATAAATCATCCTTAGTATCGCCCACCCTATTTATACCCCTATTTATCATACATCATACCCCTATTTATCATACATCTTAAGCTAAATCAGCAACATCCCCTACATTCCTTAATCATCAGCTTGAACTTTAGAGTTTTGTCAACTCAGGGTGGAAAGATCAAGACCCCACCTTTTAAGAGCCACCCACCCATTCCAGACCTCAGTTTCAGCCGTAGAAGAAATAAATACACGTCTTAGGAAAATGTCTTTTTGGGAAAAATCGAAGGAAGCTGCAATATAATGTGGCAACAAGGAAAAACAGCATAAGTATTTTCTAGCCATTTTTCTGGAGCACAGGTGAAAGGTTTGACGATTTATGCGTTTTTCCCCGATCCGTAACACAGCGTAAGAGATATTCGAATGGAAAAAAAATAGGGCACGGTGCATATGATCGTAACATTAACTCAATTTTGACAAAATTCAACTTATGCTGTTCTTCCTTTTTGCCACCGATAAACCCAGTTCAAACAGCCGAGTTGAGAAGAATTTCCAAGACAGTTGCTCTCTCGTATGTTTTTCAAACGCTGAAAAAAAACTGTGTTCTTCCGGAGATCGAACCTGAGAGCCCTCGCTTAGTAGTCCATTATACAATTTACAACTGAGCCACTGCGTTCACTTTCAGCTATACCTTGTTATTAAAATTCTGCATTCTTCTTGCTCTGACATGTTCGAGTCTGAGTGCTTAATTAGAAAAAAAAACGCCGCTGAAGAGACCGACAAAACTTTGCAAGCAACACAAAATTAGCTGCGGTTGTTATTCTATATGTTGCATTCAACTATTGGTGGCTCTTCAATCAATTCGCGCAGGATGGAAGGCGCTTTGTATAAGGTTCACTTCCGGGCGGGAAAAGACAACTCTTACCAAGAGGAAGGAATTGCATCAAGGGATTAGACTGTCGGAATGAAACTACTTATTCAAACAATCGATGCGATCATATGATCGATACTGATCCTCAATATGAAGGAGCTATGTCATTCAAGTAGGCAAAACCAATAATTTGCGCTAATTGATCTTGATCGACAATTGACATAAAATTCGCCTTGATCGATCGACATTTAGTACTCAGAATCTTGTAACGATCGATCACTTGATCGTGGTTTGTGATGAACGAAATGTTTCGCTTTCACTAGAAGTTTTGACAATCGCAATTAGACCCCATCCTGCTGTGAACTAAATTTCTCAGAGCACATAATATTACCGATATTTCGTTCATCGATCAATATCTATTATGGCGATCACTCGCTAGCTGCGGTTTGTGATCGGCAACATTTTCTTCTTCAGAAGAGGCATTGCCAATGTAATTGATTGGTATTCCGCTGTCTGTACTCGGCGATCAATTTGCTGCAGGTGGCGACGATCACTCACAAACTTCGATCTACATAATTACTTGCTCATATTTGACATTGGCAGCACATTGAGTGTCCTAATCATTGACAATCGCACTACCGATATCGATAACAATTATCGTGGATAAACAGTCAGATAACTCTAAAGGCGATCGCAATAAAACCGCGATCTCTGGTTTACGATCGCCAACGCCTGGCATTTCCTGGCCATCAGTAGAGACGTTTCCAAATGTATTGCCTCTTGATACCGCTTCAGTTGAGATAACAAAAATACCTCTTGATCACTTACAAATTGCGATCGCCATTAGCAACGTATTTCTGTCGATCAGTATAAAATTTCCTTGATCGGCAGCATACTGCATTTCTTGTCAGTGATCAGAAGCATGACAGCCATTGAAACCATTTTCCACAACATTCCTTTAAATTTCCATGACTACTGGTTCGATTTTGGTTCGTGTATTCGCTTTGAGCTCTTTTTTTCATTGCTGTCGTTTGCCAAGTACAAACTACAAACCCAGCTTTAACATGAATACAACCATCTTGGGCCATCCCAATCAAAGTGGCACCTTCGTATGACCGTATATCTCCAATTTCCATTGAGCAAAATATTTCACATTCACAGCATCTTCACCGCACAGCTGTGGTTTCTTATTCTCAGGAGAGCTATAAATGTCTCGCTATGGTTAATTATTTTTTTATTTTCATCTTATTTTGTAAAACTTTCCACTTGTTCTGTGAAAAGTTGTCAGCACGAAATGAAGGGATTTCCTTCTTTCGTTTTTTGGGACAAAACTTTTTAATAGAGCTACGATTCTATGATACTCACGAAACAAGAACCTCATACATATTATATGTCAAGTTCAGAAAGTGTACTGAATAAAGCTGACAGCTTTAAACTTTCAAGGATGCGAAAAAAAAATGAAAAAAAAATTTGTTGAACTAGTTATAGTTGGCGAAAAGATGCTGAAACACGAAAAAAATGGTTGAAGTGGAAAATCAAATGCACACATGTGTTCAGAGAGTTCTGCGAAATATGCAAAAAGTTTGTTTTGTGAGAGGAATTTTTTTTTTTGGTTTTGGGAGTCATTTCGTGGAAGATCCTTGATGAAATTATGCATAAGAAATTTGTACATCAGTGGAGAATCAAAAAAACAATGTGCGTCTTTTGGTTTATATATATTTTTACGATGGATTCCATTTGTTTTGAGTCCTAAATGTACGTAATAAGGAAGGACGACATCGATAGGTGTACGAATTAAGTTTAATCTGAATGATGTTTCGATTTGGTCCCTGGGAAAAATGCTTTCCATCAGAGTTGCAAAATAAAAAAGAAGAACTGGAAACCTATTCTCCCACTATGACCAATTTAAAACCTGTGGCAAAGTTTAAGTGCGTTTAGGTATCGGTCTGCTTTAAGGGGTCTTTTGGAGAGACTATAAAGTTGGTCTGTAAGTGTTACAGATTTAAAGTTCCAAGATTACGCAGTTCATGGTACTTACTAAATTTTAATGGCGCTATAGACCTGTTCATATTTAATCGTTTCTAAGAAGGCGGATGTGATACTTTGTCGGTTTAAAAACAGCCTTACTTAAACCTTGAAATGTGTTTTGGATTATAAACGCAAATTTTGTACAAATTTTCAGGTTCAGATCGAGAACTAAATACAAGTTTTGTTCCTTGGAATTTTAGCTCTGAAGTTAATTCACTTAAAATCTCAATTCTTAATTCACTTAATTCACTTAAAATCTCAAGTTTCGTTGGTAGGTAGAGTCGAACTTTCTGAAGCTGTAATTTCAGATTTTATTCGTTCAATTGGTATCCAAGTTAAAGCTTTGTAAAAAATCTATTATTAAATTTTATTATGTTCTACAAATATTTTTTCTAATTGATTTTTATGAAGGCTTATACCAATAAATTAAAACAAAATTTTGTGGGAAATTTTTGACGTTCCTGGAGCAATGAAACTTGTTCCTCAGCCTTCGTGTTCTGCATATCAGACAATTTCTTTCACTAATACATACCGTCGGCGCAGTGGCTTAGTGGTAAGTGTGTAAGCTATGGGTCCCAGGTTCGAATCCCGAAAAAAAAAACAAATTCCAACTTAAGGTTTTTTTCACTGCGCCACCTCTCGCGAACGTCTGACAAACATCCCAGAGTATAACTGTCATGAAAGAGCTTCTCAATTGGCCGTTTGGACTCGGCATAAAATTGTAGATCCCTTCCATTCGTCCCAAAAATAAAAACTCACACAAGACGAATGGTTGTGAGAAGCTAGGCCTAGGGTCCCTACAGACCTGTTGCCAAATTGTACCCAGAATTAGAAACGATAATCATTTACCTTAACATGTTGTGCTCTTTAAGACATATTCACGTTCAACTTATTTCCATCAACCCACATTCAATACCAATTTAGTTCCCCCCGCCCGTGGGGCAGCCCCTTTCAGACTTTGAGAGACTAACTATACCCGTTGTTAAAAATTGAACATTCATGGAGCCATGAAACTTATTCCTCGGCCTTCGTGTTCGAAATATCAGAAAACTCCTTTTTGTTTTCCACTTTTTTCCATCAACCCTCATTCAATTCAAATTTAGTGACCCCCCTATGGGGCGCCCCTTTCACATAATAAACCTGGCTTGTATTGTTTAAATTTGCCTTTTTGCAAGTGTTGGAGCTATTAAGTATCCTTGTATGAGTAAGAAATTTTTATTTTTTTTTTCCTCGTTTTCCAGTCTAAGCCTCTACACTCCTAAGATGTAAACCAAAAAAGGGGCGCAGATGATCGAGTTATTGAAGACAAGTAATCGCGTCTTAAAGGTCAAATTGGAAAACCATTTTAATTTAACTGGTTTGCTTCGTATATCATGATCTATTTTTGGAAATTGATTCTTTGAAGGGCTACCTTTAATTTTACCCCTTCAGTGGGGGGCATTTTGAATACTATAAATCCCGTCACTAGTTTTATAGATTCTTCTACGATAACTTTGGTTCGTGTTTTGTTATACACTTCCAAGTATAAATTTGGTCAAGTACATTTTTTTAAATGACTTTTGCCCCTCTAGTGGGTGTCTTTTCGGCAATACCTCTACACAATTAATCATGTTAACCAAGAATGGGAAAGTGACAAGTACGTTAATTGGGCAGTCCCTGAACGTTTTTGTTGGAAGATCATTATCGTATTACCGTTATAACTTACTCTAATTTTGTAAAACAAACCTCTGCCATTGTTAAGCAATGAAATCGAAACATAATTCAACTGTTATAAGGCATAAACAAGTTTTTACAACGTTTCCATCTGGTCCGAGAAACCAAACATTGAAACAATGGCATGTATCCCATTAAGAAAAAACACATTTACATATAGAGTAGCTGTCTCCCAACGTTAACAAGCTGTAATTGTAATGCGCTGCGGTAACTGTATGTCCACAGGGATCACAAAAGTTGCATTTACCTGGACAATAACGTTCATTTTTTTATTAATGTGTTAGAGTTTTTCCAAATGGGTGCCAAGTTCTTTAACCCCCCAAACAATGGGAAACTTTTTTCTCTGGGATTTCCGGCGGTGTTAGAGTTCATGTTCATTGTCCAACATATAGCACTAGTTTTCTAAGAATTAAAAGTCAAAAGCGATTACATACAACAAAGATATAGTAGGAACACATTTTTATGGCCAACATTTTTTTTTTATGTTTTTCGCTTATATTAAGCGGTAGTTTTATTTGTTCAAAGGAACCTGTTTTGTAATGAGCTGACGGATGCATTGGAAATTTCTTGGCATAATGTGTAATTGGTGTTTATTCGAAAAGGAAACATAGACTTGGGTATGGCACGAGTATGTACTTGGTAAATTATTTATCAGGTGTCGCATCGAAGTATTAAATTTATAACCTTGAAACAGATGGCAATTAAGAATGTGCAACACGGGTTTATTCATAAATGTGACAGAGCGAAGTGGGTTTTATGTTTTCGAATGGAAGCTGCTTTATTTTTTGAATAAATTACGCAGGAGTAGTGCGCTGGAATACTGGAAGACCCCTCATGTTCAGGTTAAACCCCTGGAAAAGCTAAAATTAGACCTTTTTTCACTGCGTCCGACAAACGTCGGAGAATATTTCAATGTCCCTGAAAACCACGTCTCAAAATCTCACAATCTGTGTACCACTTGTCCATTTGCCTACCTTCCAAGTAATTAGAAGTTCGCCTTCGGGTACTTAGTTAAAATTTGCTCAATGCTAACGTCATAATATGTGTGAACGTGCATATTCATCACTCACTCATTTCTAGTTCAATCTTTGTATCTTCCACGTATATAATGTGCTCCTAATACGATACGATAGAAAGTTTTCACTTTGCTTCGAGTTTTAACACCATTTAAAAACCAATTTACATCTAAATATGTCATGAGATATCCGTATGCAGACATTTTTCTGTTTCTTTTCAAAGTAACCTACGGAAATATAGTCAATGAAGGGGCCTAATAATCGATAAAACTTATATACCTTGAGAATATATCCCGACACACTATCATGCAAGTATATATTTCATGATATATCGAGAAGACTCTCGAAGTAGGCTCTTAACTGTTAAATTTATATCTACGCACGTATTTCAAAAGAAATCTTTGGTTTATTATTTCGAAAGTCATAATAACTCATCGCGTGATACATCTCATGAGTTTTAGCTTTCTCTATGTACAAACTATAAGTGCATACAGTTTACAGGCAAAATATTTTACTAGCTTGTGGCCGCTCATTGCATTTTTATAAGAAAGAGATTTTATCTCATGATAGACACGAATACATTCCATATCCTGACATTGGAGACGACTCTCCTTAAAAAAAACACCCTTCCAACGTTAAAGTACAGAACATATTATAGTAAAAACTAGAGAATATTTGCATAATGTCCTTTAATTTATCTCATGATACTAATCAATCGGCTCTAGTGAAATATGTTTCTTTGGGTTCTGTAGCCAACATCATCCTGAACTACACATTGCAGTCTAACCAACACTATGTGAAATTTAACTGATAGAAGACTTAAAAATGTACAATATTCTATGCTACTAATTTATATCATGAGAGACTCTATGCTACTAATTTATATCATGAGAGACGACTACAATTTTGCAAATGTTTCTTATAAACAAAACACTAGATATTAATAGATGTTATAAGTAATTTCATGGCTTCAACCAGGATATATGGCTTGCTCTTGTTTTCATGAAATGTTGAATATATATCATGAGATAAATGACAAATTTAATAGGAAGTGAATGTAACTGAGAAAATGACCATCAAAGAAAACCTAAACCCAGATTAAAATCTCTTTCCCTTCCGTTAGCAAGCAATCCGGAGATAAAATCCTACATTTCTTTTCACTCCCATTTCAACTGTACTTAGTTCATTTGAATTTACTTATCCATTCAAGACAGCGTGGAGTGTTTTAGTTGGATTTCATAAACTACGCTTGCCAAAAATCGAAAAAAAAAAATAAAAGACTCATTTACTTCAGCTGCTCTGCATCCTAAATTAGATTTTGAAGCCAAATGGAAATGCAGTTTAGTCCTGATGGTAGTAAAAAAAATCTCTTTGTTCAATCCTACCTCTTTCGTTCTGACTACCATAACAAGGAAAAAAAAAATATCTTCACAAATACACATAAAGCCAAAACTTCCATCAAAGACCATCCGGTAAGTTCCCCAGCAACAACCGAATCGCATGAATCCTTTTGGTGTTTTTCTTTTTTCCTGTCATTATTGTTATGTTTCTTATGCGCGCCAAACAGAAACACACAGTGGCTTCTTCGTTTCCTCTTATTCCATCTCATTTCTTTTAAAATTACGTCCTGTATCCGTTGAGTGCGCTAATGAAGATCCGGCAAGGAACCACCGCGCCACCGCCCACCACACACAAACACTCCATGCAACTTTAAATGTCATTTTCACGGTGAGTAAATCCCGTATCCATCCCATAAGAGTTTATGGGATTTTAACGAGCTATACACACTCATCCACACACACACCGACCGAGAGCCTGTGCGCGCCCTTGCCGCCGGCATCATCGTCCTAATGGAACGTAGAAAATATCCAATTTTCCCTTTAAGGACTTTCAGTTGTACCCGTGTCGTTAGAATCAAATGCGTGAAACTTCCTCCCACTTGCGTGTAGTCTCACCATTTAGATGCAAACTACCCAAACCTAATGGTTATCCTTCGAAAGGAGCAAGAGCTAGAAAACCCATTGAATTAAGTGCTAGATGGCATCTTTATCAAACGCGCGTGCGGTGGGGGTTATTTATAAAATTAAATTTTTATTGAGTCCTTATGAATGCGCCGAATTTGATGAAGTAGAGTAGAGTAGTGCGGGGGGATCTTTCGTCCTTATGGGAAATTACTCAGCTTAAATAAATTATCCTTCATGGTACTCCACATGAGCCTGAGCACACAGTACTAAGTTGTCTATTTTGTCCCGGGGATGGCTGGGGGGAGGGAGAAATTAATATGCCATTAGAAGCTGGTGCTTCTCCGGTGACGCTGCTCTACATCACATGAATATTAATTGACTCCAATTGTTTTTGATCAGCGTGGACGGTGCACGGGGTACCGACACAGCTTCGACTGATGGAGAGTGAGTTTTTGGGTTTTGATTGCCAATTTACAGCGAATATGGATGTGACTATTGCCTATTGACTTCAATTAGCTGAACAATCATAGGCTGCAGCGTGTGGAGTTTGAGGTATTTACTTAACAAAATGATGCAGATAGTCGGATGAAGGAATGAACACAGGCTTACGCAAATGGCATTCGCGTTATAATCAAACAAATTGAGCCCATACTTAAAAGAGATATTTTGCACGATATATATCCACTCAGTTGCAGGTAATATTTCATTAGATACCGCAGAAAACTGACCACCACGATGTAGGATTTTGTGCAAAGAGTCTATGCTTAAAAATATATGAGTTGACACAATTTTGTGTCATGAGATAGGTCTACAATTATCCAAGTTTTCGAAATAGTTTTAAGATGAAATTAAATCGTATCCCCTTTCGAGAAGTTCAATTTGTATCCTCACGACAAAGTCGCTTATAACCGGGAAAACATTTTTCAACATATATGATGATACAGTTTTATGTCATGAGATATAGGACCTTCTTAGTTTTCTTACTAATTTTCAGATCACTATCCAACGTGACTTAGTTCGCTTTTTACCGGCATGACAGATTCCTAATGTTGCACTTATCACCATGTATTATGAAACAATTTTATGTCATGGGATATGGTGTTTTAAGGTAAGTGCTTAGAACATATGGCAAAGTGTCAAAGCACGGAGAAAAATAACAAGTTATTCAGGAAATGAGAAGACAAACTGGCATGAGATTCACTGTGATATATCCTTAGGAAAAAATAAAACAAAAAACTGATTATGCTGACCTACCTGTTAAGCATCTCATTTGTATGCAACGGCCACAAACTTAATTGTAAAATTAATTGCTGTTAAAGTATAAAGTGTTTCATGATATAATTGAGATGTGCCATACAACAATTGGTTCAGTTAATTATTTATTGGATGCAACCGGTTAAGAGATTGATCGTGATTCCTTGCAACTGATGTTGAGAATGGAGAGGAGTGCAGTACGCAGTAGTCCATATCCGAATAACTGACATAAATAGATGTCTCATGACACTTATACTCCTGACAGACGTTCAAAAGTTGCACAGAGAAAAAAAAGAAGTTTATCCAGGTGTTGGGACAAAGCAAACAAAAATAATTTCAAAAGAATTGTGTCATGCAATATTTATGCCTTGAGATAGATTATTTAAAACCTTTACCTTTCTGATTTTTTTTAGTTTTCGCCGGAATTCTCGAAAAAAAGCCTTCCAAAGTGGTTTACTAATACCACTGTCCAATTTTATCACCACCCTAAAAAGCGAAATATATCATGAGACACGTCCAAATATATGGTAACATAATTTCATTCCCAATTTACTGAACAATTTACAATGACAACGCACGCTTTCTGTTTAGTTACGGACTGGCGTTTATGCCAATAATAACTAACTGTCACACAAGAACTGAGATATGTCATGAGACTAGCTCTTTTAAATGGTAGCCTTTTTCATTTTTTTTTTTTCTTTTTTAGTTCTCAATGCAATTCTCGGAAGAGGCTGCTTTTATGATACAACTTATTTGCATTCACAGTCTTATTGCTAAAGTCGCGAAACGTATCATGACGGCATGTGTCATGACATTCATCAAAATATATTATGGAATACACAAAGCGTTAGGAAATTTACAACCGGCGGCTTATTCAAAAATATCCCGCTAAAAGTCCCCTTTCAATTAGTTTACTCTATAAAAGCCTTTAAGGATTTGGTCAAATATAGTGATTCCGTTCCAATTCGAAATAAACATTACTCTATTATAATTTACGACTTGAATCTATGAAATTAAGTGCTCCACCAATAGCTGCCGTCGGGCTGGATGTAATGTCTTTAGATAACCTTTGATCAGACCATGGCCATAAACCATATCCTTCCCTCTAGCCAATTTGCAAATCATTGTATATAGTCAAAACTCATGGCATGCCCTAAGCTTTTAGCCCGAGTATAATTTTGCTCACAAGCCTTCATTTAAATAAAATACCAATTCATTGTCGACACCCTCCACCTATCTCTTGCATCAAACCCATAGTAAAATTGATCCGGAAAATATTTATTCAGGCAAAATATACCTCCCACTGCGCCGCTTTCTTGTAGCCAAGTTAATTAAATTATAATAAAATAGCTTGGGGGGGTACGAGTTCATTGGAAGACACTTATCAGGCGCTTCTCCAAATTCATACAAACGGGTATGTCCTTTTTTCGTGCGCAGATAAACAAATCCCCTGTATCCATTCTTACTGGTTTGAGAAATCTATGCATCTTTAATTTGAAACGTAACAAAAATAAGGAAAATACTTCACATGCGGATTGGATGTGTAAAAAAGTGTCTCCCGATATGGATCTATTTAATTTCATATAGAAATTGTTTTTTTTTCGCGCACGCACACCGCTTTTGCAAATAAATAAAACCGCGTATCTGTGTGTACACAATTTAATTCAACATAAATCACGCAATTTACGCTGATTTTGTGACATAATGGGGATTGTGTGGTGTTGCGACGAATGAATATGTAGAACAGAGATAGGAAGTGGTTGTCGAGAGGACAACCCATTCCCGAGGGTGGAATTTTAAGCGATTTATTAAACGACCCCAAATTGTGCCAGAGCGCGGTCGCTTTCCGTTTTTACACCTTTTTGTGATTTACTTTTCTTTCATTTTTTTTTGCGCTCTACAATTTATTGGCAATTTATTTGAGAATGGGAGCACACCAGCAAGCGAGGTTGAAAGATACAAATTTGTGTTACCTTGTGTGATTACCTTTCAGTTGCTGGGTAAAAGGTGGCTATGCGATGCTGTGCGTCGTCTGGAAGGGGATAATTAATAAAAGTAAAATTATATATATAAATTGACCTCGTTTCCGAAATCGAAATTATTATTAGCTCATGGGTAGCGATCGGCTGTAGGGATAACGTTGAGTAATACATGCCCACTTGGGCTAATTGGATGCGATGCAGTGCCAACCTACTTGGGGGGAAATTTATAAATGGGTTTCGTTTCTTTACAAGATGGTGATTTTGTTCACTCATGAGTACTCAAGCATTTAATTGAAAAATTTCATTTGATGTAGTGGACATATACGAACATAAGTACATGAGGCAATCGGGTGAAGATTTTGGATTGAATTAACTAGATAAAGGAAGCAAAACATCTGAGAAGGGATGAAGTTTTGTGGTCATTTTATATCATTTGGGTCGAACAGTAATTATTAGAAGGAAAAGCGGAAACAGCCAACCAATGTTTTACTGAAAGATGTCAATGAAAGTTTGAATTTTAACACCACATCTATCGGATACCTGGATTCTTGAAGCTCTAAAAATGAATATTAACAAAAATTTACAAAGTACGACCAGTTATCGAGAATTTGGCATGACAAGCGATACGATTTTCAACGTTTTCTTAAAGAAACCGCCTTCAAAAAGTGGGCGTGGCCATAGTCAAGGTATATGAACAACCTTTTAAACAAGTCCACTTTAGCTCTATGTCGTCCTAAAACAAAAGTATCGATGCAATGTAGTTCTACTCTTCACAGTGGACCTGTCAGTTGATCAAATTCAAAAAAAAATTGTATGCTATAGCGTATTTTAGCTCATTAGCAAAAACGTAAGTCTGATGAATCCACCACAAAGTTGCAAATTCTCACACATTGTTTTTGTAACAAATATTTGTATGCGGAGCTGTTGTGTCACGGCGTAGAAATTTAGTGACAGAAAAAAGGGCTTCCTATAGAAGCGGTTCGAATCCTCGATTTTGGTTAATATCTCAAATAAATTAATGATAAGTTTGTTGTTGAAATTCGCTTTATTTATATTTATTTAAAAAAAAAAATGTGACAAAACCCTCGACTGCACACACCTTCAAGTAAACGTATTTCTATTTTCTTATTCCATTACTCCAAATGTAATCCCTTAAATTTACCTAACTACGTTTGTACATTTATTTTTTTGACACTTTCTAAACAATCATTTCTTTCTTGTCTCCCCTCTCAGGTAAGCATCTCTAATCCCAGCAGCAAATATCATCCCATCTTCGGATATCCACAAACCGTAAGAATAACGAAATATAGTTTAAGCTTGAAAATACCAAATCACTATCAGTACATCCCGCACCCACCCATAAACGACTGCCATTACAGTGATATCATTTCATCCATTTGGCCAATCGGTATGGCATGGCGAGCGATCCCCTCAAGTACACATTTCTCTCTCCTAAATCCGAAGAACTTATTCCAATAAATCGAACTCAATTTTCATCATCATTGGGCGTTCGGCTACGTTCGCATCGCAGAAATATACTCTTTCCCTCTCAATTTGTTATCGCTTGCCCAGTGTTGTTGCACCAGTGAAGATGACGACGCGCTGAGAAGAATAAATGAAAAAAAAAAACAGTACCCTTTAGCCCGAATAAACTGATAACCCCATGGCGTTTATTTTGCGCTTCTGCCCGCACTCAAAAGCACAGATAGAAGGGTTCCTGCTCACACAAGGGTGAGAACGCTAGACTTGCTACCACCTTAACGCTACGAGTCTGATGAGACTCTTCTATGAGGAGAAAGGCAATTTTCCGCATGAATTTTCATTCGAGGACTTTTTATTTCCCATCCTTATCGTGGAGAAAATATCTTAAAATACAATACAAACACTCGGCCATTTCCCGAGAGTGTTTTATCCTTGCTCGTCGTTTCTTTCTGTTTATACTCGATAAAATGTCCTCTTTACGGGGATGTGTTCATGAGAACGGGCTTTGAGTATTTGCTTTATTGGAAAACATATCTCATTTTCGGTGGACGTTCTATATATAGAGTCTATCCGGATTCCGGATTCTTCAAGGATAGTGCAGCATTGTCGAGAAAAAGTGGAAGGAATGCTCATAAATGCTTATCTTTGATATGAAATTGGATGTAGCTTTTTATTTTTTTGTTTGGCGAAAGGATATAATGAAATATTTTCATGGATATTTAACAAGAAGAAAAACTTCTGGTTATTATTAATTTTGGTCCCAAATTGTTGAAGCGATGAAGTGGTGGGTTATTTTTCTGCCGGAACTTACAAAATAATTAAAATGTGAGTTTAACGAATCACCGCGCACAAATGGAGTGCGGTATTTTGGATTGTTAATTATTTTAAAGAAGCCTTTGCATTGGAAAATTGCTTTTGGAGTATTTTATCCCAAAAATATATATAAAAGGTTCGTGTCATAACTTTATTTATTTTACAACTACAGCCTCTGAGATGGAATCATATCTTTTTGTCCGGTGTCAGTAGGAAATTCACATAGGCCAACCTTATAAATTTGTCTTTTTAAAGCAGATGAACAAATACTGTTTACAGTCAAAAAGGTTCATATCACAGCTATTTATTTGGCCTTTTTAAATTTCAATCAAATTTTTTGGAGCGAGTTCCTATTATGCTACAACGTTTCCAATTGGGTGAATAACAGATCCCACTCTAAAAATGTTTTGTATCACAAGGAGAAGCAATAGTGGAACAAGGTTTGAGTCCTGGCTATTGCTCTGACTTCTTTCTTTGTCTTTTAGGCTCGTAATGAATAAATGTAATCCTCATTTACAATTAATTTAAAACTGATCTGCGTTCATTTAGGTGACTCTGTATTCAATATTTCGTGTAGCATGCTTCACATGCGGTTTGTGTCCAAGCTAGATATATTGATTTACACAGAAATTGATGAAACTTTGGCTTTTAGTATTCAACGATTTTGTTCAACCCTTGTGAGCTAGCTTCCCCTGAAGGAGTCGTTAATTGATCAGGCCCTAAAATTTCTGGGTTTAAAATTGCCTTGGTGGTTCGTGTCATCGCTATGCCGTTCCACAAATGTAACAACTTTCAAATTTATTACTACTTTTGAAAGATCCAGTTTTGCGGTATGTAGTGTCCCGTTCCACATAATGACCTAACAAAGTTGGGTCGTTCCACAAGTGACCTGTGTCACCGCTAAGATCTACATATGGCTCCCACCTTAACAATTATGGACCAACGAAATGTCTGTTTATAAGAAATGCCCGCTCTTCGCAATTTATAATGATCAGGAATTTAAAAAGGCCCTAAAATTTCTGGGTTTAAAATTGCCTTGGTGGTTCGTGTCATCGCTATGTCGTTCCACAAATGTAACAACTTTCAAATTTATTACTACTTTTGAAAGATCCAGTTTTGCGGTATGTAGTGTCCCGTTCCACATAATGACCTAACAAAGTTGGGTCGTTCCACAAGTGACCTGTGTCACCGCTAAGATCTACATATGGCTCCCACCTTAACAATTATGGACCAACGAAATGTCTGTTTATAAGAAATGCCCGCTCTTCGCAATTTATAATGATCATTCCTCAGCTAAACTTACAGCTCTCAAGTTTCTTCGATTGACTGGAAACGCGCCCGATTTCACTGGGGCACTGAGCACCTAAATTAGATTGATTGACCAAAGGACGGCAACTATAAATCTGCTGTGTAGCCAGCAATTCAAAGCGACCATCAACACCAAGTGGATATCCTATCGGAGTCTCTTCAGGAGGCAGCCATTCACCTACTTCTCGCCATTCGTCTCCTGTCAACCGTGTTCGCAAACGGTCCCACAGGACTAAAACTTCGCTCTTCTTCATTTAATCTGCCTAATAAAGCACACCCAATCAATTGTCGCTGGCAACTTTGATTAGAATCAAAGTTCGCAGGAAATATCTACATTGCATGAACCAGTCACCGACAACCCCTACACCACCTGCGCTGACACACTCCATCACAGTAACCCAATACCAGGCGACTTTCAATTCCAGCAGTAAACATTAAAAAAAGAAACAGGAATGGAAATCCCAGGCCCCCTTCCTTTGAATGTTGATCCTGCAGCGTTGGCATACAGAAACAATTCTCATCAAAGTCAGCTTGTGATTGTGGGGTATATGCATGCCTGCGTTTATCGTCCCGAATGCAATGTAACAGTAACTCGTGCTATTCTCCATCCGCACAATAGATGAGTGTGTAAGGTAGCCTAACGTATTTCGATCCACAAAATTCCCAATCAATTTTCGAAAAGCATCTACCGGGACCGTCCCCTATCCGTTGACTACGAGTATGCCACGAAGGACAATGTCGACGACGACACGATATCGGATGAGGAAGAACATTTCTGATGATTAATTTTCAGCAATTATTTCTCTGTTTCGATGTGATAACACGAGATGCGGAGACAAGGACGAAGGACGGATGAGACGGACCGACATTGTTCATTCGGATCAATTGCTGCACAATGTGCAGTTCGGGCATATCTAAAGGATCGATCCTAAATGTAGGGGGTGGGCGGATGGAAAACATTTCCTTTTCGATTTTGTATTCCCGCCACTCGCACTTTATCTTTTTTAATCCTTTCATTGCATTTTGAGTGGAGATGGTTGGCAACTATGCGTTCGTTTGCATAATGTATCTCCTCTTTCAGATGAACTGGAATCCACTTCACTTTTTGCGTGATTGATGTCGTGGCCTTGCGATGTGCATTGATGCACACGCACTCTAAAGCCGAAGTGAAGTAAATCTAGAGGGAAAGAGAAAGGGATTTCAGGTTCTCAAATGCATGTCATGCGAATAATTTTTCTGATACTTGACTCAAGTTAAAAGTCGGTAGGGGTTTTGTTTCGATGGGAAATGCAGTTCACGGAGAGTGTTTAGGTCTTTGAGGGCAAAATCGTTCAACTGTTATGATTCACTTAAGGATTTGCAGAACCACAGCGGGGTTAAGGTCACCCATTGAGGATTATTTAAAATTAAAAAACGGAAAAAGAATATGAAGTCATAATTCCCCCTTGTGAGACCCCATTTCAGTAGGAGACTGGCAGTAGTAATGGATAGAGTATCTATCAATCTCTTTAAAAGAAATATATTTCAAAGCTCAACACACGCCTTGTGATAAGTAAGATCCGTTGGTCCTTCATGCGGGATATGTCTACGATAAGCAGATCAATCGTCTTTATGAACATTTAAGATGGCAAAGCTATACAAAAAAAAACTATACCCACTATCCCTCCCGAGAGTCTCTTCAGTTGGTGCAAATCGCCACAAATAATTCCCAGAAAATCTACTTGAAAAATTGGAAGACGCACACTTAGATTTGCGTACACGCATGGACACCAACCTAGTAGACGTAAAACACAAAACACACCAGATTTGTTCAGTTTTTCGACAGAATTTCACTAAGCGCACACGCTTTTCACCAGTCTCGTTCTTATTGCGCACATTATGTGTGCGAAAGAATATTATCTCTCCCATATCAAATCAAATTATTTACCACTTACGTCTATCCAACTTAACAAATATCATTGCCGAGTTTAGCAACGCACATTTGTGTGCGGAATACAAATAGGTGTGCGTTTAGATAAAAATGGAGTAATATGCTTGATCGGAGATTCAGGGATTCACAATTCTTATCATTTATTTCATTACAGGGCACAATTATTCAAAGAATAACTGGTAGCACTTTCCTCTCAGTCATCATCATTATAAAAATCCAGTTGAAAAATGACACAACGAAAGAGCCACCTCAAAGATACAAAAAGAGTTTCTATCGTCGTCTAAGGTATGTACTGTACAAGTGTACATCTCGGACACATCCTGTGACGCAACTCAAGTCAACATGAACCTTTCGTTTTGTTAAACAGATTGACACTCAAAGCAAACGTATGCAAAATGCGCAATTCTCTCCCAAACGTAGTTTGAATACGAAATACAAAAAAGTTCCGTATAAAATTATCTTTTTCTCTTTGAAATGAAAATAAATTGCACCCGGGGTCAAATTCATTTACAATAACGAATCGAAGTAAAAAGTATCTGCATATCTTTACACAAAACGAACAATGATGGCTGTAAAGGAGTTTTTTTTTCTTTTTGTTGTCCCTTTTCTCTGTTTTGTCAGCGTATACACAATTTTCTTTTTTTGGCTGATTTTTTTTTTTATTTTTTGCATATTTCTTGGTATTTTTTTTTTATTGGTCGTTCGCTTTGTCCGAACATTTGGGTGAGTAAACTACAGAAGATGCCCGGTCTTGTTCAGTTTACTCATTTTTATTCGACATTAAATGGCCAAACACTGAGGACTATACGATGGCAATGACGATGATGAGTACACGCTTCGTACGACGCGTTGTGTTTATTTTTATTATCAAGCCAAGTTACGTATACGTATACGTAATTCGTTTCTGCCCAGTGGGTCAGACATGTGTTTTTTAACATCAATCAGTGTATGTGAGCAAAAGAGATAGCAAACAAAATCCAAAACTATTAAAAAGCGAAAGGGTGAACTGTGGTGAACTTCACTGTGGTAACGGCATAGAAGGGGGGAAACGTGTGATTCCTCTTTTGTTAGTTCTTTCATTTGATTCTCTTTTAATTGGCAGTTCATTTGGATTGTGTGTATGCCACACGAGCTGTACTCGTATGCCACATGTCATAGAACACAATGTTGCAGCCTGGTGAATCAAAGATATAATTTTATTGTGTTCTCGTGATCTCATTGGCAACAATTGACTGCTTCCACATATTTGCTCACGTACGAACGCGCAAAGTGCGAGATGTGTGCGCGATTCCAACGAAGAACATTGGCTTAAATTAAAGAAGAATTGTATCATTACATCAGCGGGTCGTTGTGATCTATGAACCGTTACTCATAAAACAAAATACTTTGATGACAGGCAGGCGAAGAGATTGATTGGCACATAGTGCGCATACAGTTGGCTGTTTATTATCAAAATGGTAATCAATGGAAAGATTTGTCTCGGGGAAGAAACATCATCAAAGAAACATGATTGGCACAGAATTCGATGGTGGCAAATTGCAACGATTATCTTTATTTCGCTAGGAATGATGTATGTTTGCGTCATGTGCATGTATCAAAGAGAACTTCTGTGATTCGTAAGAAGGGTATTGATAAGGAGAAGACAGTCTGACTCAGGTCACTTTTTTAGACATAAAACTGTTGAAGCTATATACTTTTGATGAATGTTCTGTTTTATGGTAAGAGAGTTGGGGGGTCACATTCCTCTAAATAGCGCGATTTGTTTTCGAAAAAGCGTGTGCGCTTAAGTGGTCAAATCCCTCTTTCGTTTACGCACATGTACGAGTGCGCAAGTAGTACAGCAAAACAGCTAAAAACATACGCAAAAAAAATGACAAATCATGGATACAAAAAACAGCATTCATACACGGATAGACGAAAAATATCATGTGGTCATTCAGAAAAACACTCGCAAGTTTTAAAGTAAAATATTTTCGTTTTTCTTGTGTGTTCCTTGATTTTTTTTTACAGATAAACCCTGTGTTGATATTTCTGTTGTCACAAGGAAAAACCGCTTAAGTCGACTTTAGACGAAATTGAGATTTTGATGCCATTAGATTAAGCATTAATATATCTTGTAAATTTTTTTCAGCTTTATGTCTTTTAAAAAGTGGCCCCAATTAAAAAAAAAACAACAGCTTAAGTCATAGAGTACAAAAACTTTAAACTGCACTCCTGAACAATGAGTAAAACAGACTCAAGATGTTTTGCCTTGTGGCCACAGATTTAATGCAGGCCACAAACTTAACAGCTCGTTTTTAATTTGAATAATTCCGAAATGGAAACCATCCGCACATGAAAGCGCACATATTAACAATGTGCGCGAAGAACCCAGGCTTCACTAATTACCCTAATGAATAAAACACTTAAGTGCGTTTGCTAGACAGATATTACCATAAATATGAATGGTGTGCGCTCTATCAAGAAACCATAATAGCGCCCTCTGGCGACACAGACCCTTTTCTATTTTATCTGTTGAAAAGCCACTTTTTCGTCTGTCACCAAAATTAAAGACAAAAGTCGGAATACTCGTTTCGTTTTTTTAAAAAGACTAAATACAAGTTAGCCGGGAATGATAACTCACCTTTTAAAGTCTGCACAACGTAATCAAAACTCAGTAGATTCATTCGTTATTAAAAAAAAACCTCAAAATTTCGAATGCAATTGAATTTCTGATCAATCTTAGTTCAGGTGAATGACACTGAAGTTGTAAGATCCAGAAACTACCTCTGAGCGCCGCTCCATCTGTTGTGCCTTAATACAATATCATACAGACGAATCCCTCGACTTTCTGACATTCCGAGTACTGAGGGACCGTTTTATGTCAGCTTTTCGGCAGTGAATAGCCATCTTTTCGTTTACCAGTCCCGAAGCTTAAAAGGTGTTGTTTGTTATTGATCAAGGACACAAACCTAATGCAACTAGTTGTACTCTTCGTTGATTTGATAATGACGTCTTATCGTGTCACCTCTGTTTCTTGTGAAGTGAAGTGCGCAATGCTTTCCAATTTCCATCAGTTTTATTTTGCTAATAGGTACGCGACTGGGTTGTACAGTTTTGCAGAGTCTGTCGATTTTTAAAACACGTCCCGAAACTATCGATCAAAGTCGAGAAGGAAATACTTCGTTTTAAAAAAAGAGTATAGGTGAACAAGCCGAACCTTGTGGTACACCAAAAATCGTACGTGAAATATGGTCAGGAGAGTTTTCCAATTTAAAGTCGGCATCATAATGAAAAAGCTGACCTGAATTAAATCGTTCCATACATTTTCCGAGTTGAGTTTCGATCAATCTTTGGTTTAGGATGACTTTATAGGGGTTTTTGATCGCCGTTTTCAATATCTGCTCCTTGTTTTTAAAGCCACCGGGTCTTTCCATTGGTTGGATTAATGACTGCTGCCTTAAGTGACTATCTGCCCTTTGAAATATGTTTGCATTTAGCGACATATTCGAATCCATTCATTCGATACATTTGTATTGTATTTCCCCCCCTTTAAAATTCGACTCAATTCCGCTTGGTTCTTCCTCCTCACAGTCCTCTTCCTATATATTCAAATTGTAATCGCATTAACGACCATTTATTCAATTAAAAGTTCACAGCGCACTGAATAGATCTCCCTGGTCGGCTCAACTATCCCCATTCCAATATTAACAGCAAGCCAACTGCAACTTTTGTCAACAATTAAAGTGCAGTATGCCCTCAATTGTCTATCCAACTAAGTAAGCATATTTCTTTAATCCCACGATACAAGCATCTATGAAATTAAATCTCATTACACATCGGCACACAAGCGGCTGCAGGAGAAAGGCTTCGTTAAGATTATTCGGAGCACAGTTGTATGGCAACATTAACGAGCATTTTCAAGTGAATGCTTAGTTTTAATAACAGCAGCACTTTTCTGCTCATTCCCGCGTCCGGTCCGTTCATACACACTTAGCCGGGGTAAAGTTCCACACAGTTTTTCTTTTAACGATTTTCCGAGAAATTACTCTCGCTTCATGGAATGAAATTTATCGAAAATGAAAAGGATAATACAGTCATTAAGTTTAATTCCCAAACTCAGGGTACAACTATCCAAGAGCAACCCTCTTTTCGGTCGTGCAACAGGGGCAGACGATTAGACATCAGAGCCATTAGAGGGAATGCATTTGGTTTTTATTGTGTGCACTTTCTGTGTCCCGAAGTGCATTCGTTCTGTTGTGTTGCGTGTGGCTCCAAAAATAGATTGAAAACAACGCACATGTGCGCTGTATATGCCTTCGGCCGAAACCTATTGATCGGCGAACAGAATCTGCCCGTAGGCTCTGCCGTACGCAAAAAAAAAAATAAAAACTCTTGTCGTTTGCTTTGACGGTGTGGTATACTTGTATGCTGTTTCTGTTTCCAGGGAACCTCTTGCAGGGGCACAGCAATCCAGACATCAGATACATCTAAAATTAGTCCGACAAAAGAAAAGGAATGAAAATCATACCGAAAGTCACACATGTGTGCACATGCATATTGACTGCGGATCGAGATGATTTTTTTCGTAGATATATCTGTGTGATCAGTGATTGCACAATGGCGTGCTGCATAAGGAAGGGTATATAAATCCACAAAAGACACGCAGAAGAATGTGTGCGACTGGAATACAAAATTTTCAAAATGAAGTTCACGGAGGCGACTAGAGAATGGATATGACGAAAACCAGAAGGCCCTCTTAGCGCAGCAAAGTAGCTCCGGGTTTTTGTGTATTTTTAAAAATATCTCAACGCAGAGAGCGGTTTGCTGTGTTTTTGTGTGTTTATTCTGTTTCGGCTGCGGATTGAGCCAGGGATAGTGTTTTTTGGTTTGATATGGGGAGAAGAGCCTTCATCCGGTACGTTGTTTCGCTTTAATTGGTATGATTTTGTTTTATTTTTAGGGATTTGAAGCGAGAACGAGAATCGAAGAAACAAAGAAAAGAATTGAAATTGGCTATAAATAGAATGGGTCGTGTAGACATTCCGATAGATGGATGGATGGAAAATATGCCTCTTGAGTGGGGCTACCTTGTCTTGTGGCATCTAACGTCGTCGGTTATTGCGGGGCATTTGTTTGGACTGCTTCACTAAAACATCGCGATTAAAGCGTAATTTGTGCGAGACATGGATTGCGAATAAGACGTTCTCCATAAAAAATGTATTTCGATCGTAAGTGCAGTCTTACAGCTCAACGAGTAAACTATTTAAAAAAGAAATCGACAGAGCTCGAAATTTTGCATTGGAAGGTTTTATAGCAATCCTGGCACTATCTATCAAATTTCATTCAAAATTATGAACTTGGAAATCGTTCCAAGAGCTGCGCATTCAAATCTCAAGGGAACTCGACTTCAAAACGCAATTATCAGCTCTGAAAACTAAAGCCCCATTTAGACGGTCATTTCAGCTTCAGCTCCTGTTGAGCTTTCAGTTAAACTCACGTCGTAAGACCTATTTGGACCATCAGTCATCAGTTCAATTTCAATGAAATCGACCAAATTATCACTCCGTTTCGACAAAAAACAGGAACTCGAAGATGTTTCTTCACCGCCAAGTGCAATTGAAATGACAACTGAACTGAAACGTATTTAAACATCAGTTTAACTGATAACTGAACTGACAACTTATGTGAATTCTATCGGTTTCTGTTGCATTTACACGCTTCATATTTTCCATTTAGAAATCAGTTGAACTGTATGCTTAACTGAAACTAAAATGATCATCTGAATGGGTGTTCACAGCTCACATGTTTTATTTATGTAAATATCTGTCTCCATTAGCTGAGCAAATACCTGGGGGCAGATTCCGTATAACAATAATCGTCAGAACGTTTTCGTTTTTCTAAATGTTGATGACCTGAAGAAGTTATATTCTGGCCGAATTTGTTTCACTATCGTCAGCTTTCATTACATTTGTGGAAAGTTAAATTAAGGTCTCAAACTCGTAATTTGTGTACTTAGTTGTTACTTTTGGAGGTCTATCGTTTCGACGATAATCGTCTGAAAAGTTACGGAATGAGTGCCCTGAACAAATACCTCAAAATAAAAACTATTTAACTTTTCCCTAAAATTTGGTCAAACTTTGGCCGCTTGGTTTTCCAACTCTAATATTCCTATTAACTCAAAAACTATTCAACGGAATTTCCTAAAAAAATAACAGTTTATTGTTATTAGTGGCTGTACTTTGAGGAATTCCGGCAGATGGCGCTGTTTTATTTTGCAGTGGTTTTCTTTTCTTTTCTTCTGCATGAATGCCCCAATCTCGAGAACCATTGAACGGATTTGGATGCGGTTTTCATTGTTATGGTCGGCATTTGTAAAAGTATAACTTACAGGAGCTGACAATTGAAGGTCCAAGTGGCGGAAACAGGCTTAAAATCGGATTTTCCGTCGTTAAAAGGTGATCACACGGCTGTAACTCAAAAGTCGATAAATGGATTTTAAAAAAAACTGATCAGATTTTTTTGAGTAAATTTTTTTCAACGGATTAACAGTTGACAGCCAAGATAACTTATTTTTAATAAATGAAGCATTATATAAGCATATACTATAAATGAAAGATTATATTTGCGAACCAAAATAGTTTCAAAACTTCGGGAACTGATTGACAAACAATTTTTAGCCTGAATTGAAAATGTCTCCCCGCATAATTGTACTTTCGGGTGTTTGACGTTTTTGATTCACTATCTGGGGATTGAACGTGACAACCCTCGCTCAAAAGTCAAGCGGGCTATCCACTAACCCACTGCGTCCCACTGTTGTGAACCTGGTGAGAAGTTGTAGTTGCAGAAGGTGTTGGCGCCAATGAGACAGAATTTGGTATGAATGATGCCCCTCTAGTTGGACAGTTGAGAAGATCCGCTTTCTTATGGGCATTTGGACAAGTTGAGTTATACTCGAGTTCATCTGGCAGATCGTCTGTTTCACCATCAATGCAGAACTTGACCTTTAACAAGACTGCCCTCACTCAATTCTGGTCAGGTGGATGAAGGTCAGTCCTCCTTTTTAAAGGTTCGTTGACTTTTATACCCACCTCCCTATCTGATTGCTCCCTGATTCCAAAACAAAAATCACTTCGTTTGCCCGTCATGAATATAGCACGAAACACTTTTCGGATTTTGTTAACAGATAAACCTTGTGTTGCCTTACTAAATGGGTTCATCGCCTTACCCCGAAGACACGATTTCAATGCTTACTCTCTCATGTATAACACCACATTTTAAGCCACACGACACTCCTTCCCTTCCGACAGGCCCCGAACTGAATATGGAATATCCATGTCCATTTTTCATTTCATTCAAATACGCAAATTCCACCGGCAACGATTTTGTTTTAGCCACGATTTTAACTGAAATTGCGTCGTGTCATCAATAACACTGTCAAATGTCAAAATCTATCAATCACAACAGCAGTCTTTAAATTTCATAACAACAAATAAAAAATAATAAACCAAACTGCCAAGGGTCTTCGCGCGCCCATTCAACCAGCAAGGCAGGTAATTTTCCTCTCAAGCAAAAAGAAAAAAAATCAAATAAATGTTTACACCTCGAGACACAAACAATCGCTAGACGGACGTATTCGTACAAGCGTTTAAATTATTCAACGCACGCATTGATGAGCCTCTTCACCGATTCTTTTGTGTGTTCACAATGTGCATATAGATAGGTTTCTGATTATTTTTTTTTTTAATTTACATGCAACAATATTGGAAAAAGGTGACGCACCAAAGATCAGACGCTCATCCTCATTGAAATGAATAATTAAAAAAAAAGCAGAATTTAAAACATAGCAAACTGCATTACACAGAGCCGAAGCTACAAAGACCTTTAGCCGGCCTCGACACAGCAGCTACAAAGAGAGACAAACAGAGAAACACATCGACAGACAGAGGATTTGTGAAGAATTTATTTACACTATTCGGAGTTTACACAGAAGTCACACGAGCAAAGACACGATGTCGGTTGTAAACAATCAAAGCGCGATGATCGTAGGGGATGATTTGTTTACTGAATGCATCTCTAGATGCAGTGAGTACAGTGAGTAATTACAGCCGGCGAATGCCAGTAGCCCGATAAGACTGTAGACCGAATTAAGGCCGCAGACTTGGGGAAGATTTGTTTCGAATTTTATGCGTCTGGGGGTAATTGGTTGAGTTATTTAATGGATCCTTGGATAGGCTGTGTAAATTGGATCACTGTCTTCATGATGTAGGCGTTTTTATTTCAGGCGATTATTACTGTGGTTGTTGTGTGTATGGCTGTATGTATGTGCATGTAGTTTCAAATTGAGGCTCTGTATGTTTTCTGTGGCCACATTTTGAAAGTTGCCATTCATTTCGGTTGATGTCTAGGATAAGCCTTTGTTTTCGGGCAATTTATACTTTCCAGACCTTCGGTTTCAGAATGTTTATATACATATTTGTGGCGATCGTCAGCTACAGCATCTCTGTGGATGCTTTGGGGATTATTGTCCCTAATTTTAAGGTAAAAAAATTCTTTTACCTTACGTCATCAAATACAGGCCTTTTGGACCCGAAAATATGCTTAAAAAAAACAATCTTCAGATCCATAAAAGAAGCTATGAAACACAATCTTCACGAGGAGACCATCAATCTTTGAAGTTTTGATCGTTCAAAAGGAGGACTACGCAACTCATGAAGATCTTTCCTGAATGAGCATTTATATTTACAAACAAAATAAACAAAAAAATTTCTTTAAAATGTCCCATTTTATCTTGGTGTGATCGGCGAAATGATCTGTAGAAGCATGGTTCCCTTTACAATCAATCCTGTTATCAGTCGCTATGATCTTGGTGTTGTAGGATGAGGGCAGTTGGATCTGATCACACGATCAGCAGCATTAACATCGATTCGAGTTTTTTTTTAAGGATCCAAGTGACGGGTTTCAAAGACTTGATTTTAGTTTTTGTAGCACCTTTCGTGCCGACAAGTCTCATTTGTTACCGAGTGTTTGAAGTAGATGTCGCAATCGCGTTACCACCCTTCTCATCCATAAAGTATGAGAAATTTAGGACAACTCATCTTTTGGACAACTTATCTTTCGGACAACTCATCTTTTGAACAACTCATCTTTCGGACAACTCATCTTTCGGACAACTCATCTTTCGGACAATATATTGCAACTCATCTATCGAACAATTTATCTTTCGGACAACTCATCTTTTGGACAACTCATCTTTCGGACAACTCATCTTTCGGACAACTCATCTTTCGGACAATATATTGCAACTCATCTATCGAACAACTTATCTTTCGGACAACTCATCTTTCGAACAACTCATCTTTCGGACATATTTACCAAGCTTTTCTCGCGTGCGTAGTTTACCTCAGCCTCAAACTTTACTTCCAGTCCCGCCTAACGCATTGGGCCTAATGGGCACCACAGACACTTCTGTGGGTAAGTTCAGGGTGGATGAAATGCCCATGGATCAAATGGCCCTCAGTGCAAGTGTATCTTGGAATATACTGTCTTGGTATCAAATGGCTATAATCGTAATGACCAATTTTTCCAATAGTTGTTACCTAAACAATTGGAATATAATTTTCTGCCGTGTCCAAACGTGGGAGCCTAAAAACTTCTTTCGGTAATTGGGTGCTTTACAGACGTTTGAAAGATACAAGGGCAGTGTTCCCAAACTTGCTGGGTGATATTTTTCTTTTCTCCGTAAAATAAATCTCACCTAGCTCTCTATCCCAACACATTGGGCACTGTGTTCGTGCTTTGTTAATTGGCTTGAAAATTTCACTGGTGTTTTATGAGGGAACTGAAAAAAATTGTGACAGATTTGAGTTTCAAAATAAATTCTTTAATGGTTGGAATATCGGCTAAATCGGAAGAAAATAGTACAGGGATCAGTAGTTAGTTGGCACTGACGATAACAGTGTTCAGACAGACCAAAGATGGACGGAAATGATCACTATTCAGATTTGGAAATGAAAACTTCAACTAACAAAATTCACCTGCACAATCTGCGGTAACAGACTTCAACACTGTCACGTATACCTACACTAGAATTATATGTATAAACGCTAGGTACATTTTATGTATTGAGCATCATGTCCTAATGTAAATAAAGAGTCAGTTATTAGCTGAGCGCTAAGCGAGACGGACGTCTTTTATTTAAACTCGTATCCGTTACAAACACTTACTTGCTTTACTTTACTTTTGATAGAATTACAGACCTACGTCTGAAGCAACATGCATCACCAGCTCGATCTGTGCTCCCAACATTGTGTTTGAATATTATAATGAGCATTCACCCCCAAATTTCTATCCGACCATTAGAGCAAATGTCCCTAAAGTGTTCTGTACGCACAACATTGAAACTTCACAAAAGTCATAGCAACTTCCAGGGCAAACAAAAAAAGGCGGAATCCCTTTTAATTACATCCCTCTAGGTGAAACATTCCAATTCCTGGTTCGCCCGAAATTCAATAAAGACCCATCCATCCGTCGTTGTAGGGGCCCTACGAAAGCTTCCTAAAGCCTACAAACAAAACAAATTAGACGTGTTCCAGAAAGTAATATCGCATTTTCACTTTACCTACGCACAGCTACCTCCCCCAGGTGCTCACAACACAGCTTGCCGCCTTTAATTATTAATTAGGACGTAGCTGTAGCAGTGTATAGTGTACCTTGTTCAGTAGTTCTTCCTGTTTACAGTGCCCCATAAATACATCCCAATCGTTCGCTGTGCGTTCAACTGGGCAAAAAAAAAAAAAACAGAGAAAAGAAGTGCGCAACAAAGCGAAATTCCAAATATCTTCATCCGAAAATCTGAACTACGCCTGAAAATTCCAAACGGAAATTGAACACCAAATAGAGAGTATAAAGCCTCCGCATGGCATGGTGAAGTGAAAGGAGGGCCTCTCTGACTCTGCCAAGCCACCTCGTCGGCATTCAAATCCAAACACTATTAGTGTATGCAACCACTACTGCACGTAACACCTCTATCCACTTACCAGTTTGAGGTTCTTTGCCTTTCGACCAAAACGGAGGGTGATTGTGCGGCCGAGACAATGGAAAAGTGCTGTAAATATTGTTTGTTCCAGGATATGCGTGATCCGAATTTCAATTAGGACAACAGTCAATCATTTTCTGCCCGCATGCAGCAGCAGGTATAGGCTATACTAACTCCCCACCAGCTCTCCTATGAATAGACAAGAGGCACCAACTGTGCTGTGTGCAGAATTTCGAAGCAGGCTGGGGGTGATGACTTTTATTTTGTTTTTTTTTTTTGTGGTTACTTTACCCCGAAAAGGATTTGTGGTGTGTGTGTGTGCGTGTGATGGGAGTAGTTGAACTCTCCGTCATGAATTTGAATCGAGTGGACCTATCCAATGAATTTCCGAGGAAGAAAATACATTTTTCACGATCGTCTTAGTTGTACGTATGCAAATCCCCTTTTGATTGTCGCAAATCCTGACAACGATTTACGCTGAATTATTTATTTGCGCCCACTGTCGCTGCAGGGAGTGAGTCTCTATCGCAGGACTCGTGTCAAATGTCAATTGCGATGATGGTTTCTCATCTCGATATCAGGTTTTGTGTTTCGGGCGTTGACAAATTGGTATCGATTATGTGTCAGTGGGAGGGGAAGGATAACACATCAATGTGTCGGATATATGTGATTTTTTGTTTGGGTCCTCGATGCCTTCAATTATTTTGAATTTGAAGGAAAGGAAAAAAAAAACACGTTAAATCGGGCCATGAACTACCTAACCTCCTGCAATAAGGATCGTCGCGTGACTGAAATGATTTGGAGGGAGATTTGGAGAACATTTAAAATGTGTTGGATAAATGTCAGTCATCCAGAGTGCTCTGTCTTTTTGCTTTGTCTGTGCGGCTATTATCCTTATTTTTGCATATATATAATGAAATACATTTACTTTGTTCTTGTTTCTCGTTCGTTCGTTTTTTGTTTTATTGTCTCGCTAAGAGCATTGATTTTAGTTTGACACGCGATTATTATCTTTCTTCGACGGGAAGGCATTCATTTTTTTGTAATTTTGATGAGGAGGTGTTCACAAGTCATGCGAAACGTTTGTATGTGTTTTTGTTTGCAGAGACGATTCGCCGATGAAGTTATAATGAATTGGCAATAAAACCTGAATGGGACCTAGATTGGAATACATTTTTCACAAACCCAGCTGTGTGATAATAGTCACGCTTTAGGAAATATGCAATTTAGGATTCTCAATAAAGTCGATAGACATTTGTGTATATGTTGATTTGATTTTTTTCGGGCGAAATCAGCCACCCAAGAGATCCGATTTTATGGAAGCAACAGCTCCATCAAGGACCCGCGGTCGAGGTTCAGACAATCAATCTTTTGTGTGCGTATTGATATTTGCAATCATTGAAATGGTTCAGCAGTTTTATTCGGCATCTGTACAGCTGAAATGGGAAGCTTTTTCTTGAGAATTTTTCACTTAGATGTTCCCATGACGTTCGTTAGAAGTATTACAGTGGCGAAGGCCTTAGTAGTCCAATATACTAACCACCACTATATCTAGACTATAGGAAGTTTGACGACAATAACTGCCAAGCACAGGAGCACTTAAAGATATCACCAATAGGTTACCTTTTTCCGTTTTTGTCGATATCATCCATAGCTCGCATTTCTGATTTGCTTTTCGAGTATCAATTTTGACTGTCTTCACATGGCCACCGCGGACTTTTGAGGCTCTTTTTTTCAATGAGATTTACCAATAAATGTTCAAGTGCCAAATTTGGTCAACCACCCCTAAAAACTTGCCCGCTCAATGCTTGATCCGTCTTTAGCGGCATCTACGTTTCTGGTTCTATTTTTTCACTAAACAAAATATTTTCAACAAAATCCAGTGTGAATTATAAACGGGTGATATAAAAATACAAATTTTTAGGTTCTGCCAAAACTATGCAAAATGCTTTAGAGGCTGATATAAGTGCCGAAAAGTATGCAGTATAAAATTCGTTGTTAATTATAATGAGTGGTTACGTCAATCCCTAGACAGTTCCCTTTATGGGCATCTAACTCCGAAATTTCTTCTAATGGTGTGTATACGAACTGCCCCTGACGATTAATGTCGTCGGCGATAGATCGACAGTCATGGAGAATTCACTCATGAACATCCTAGGCCAGCGAAGTACAGACGGTACTTACAGAACTATCATCTTATTCAAAATATACTCCAATGGGGTGACCGCACAGTATAGATTTCCAAACCTTGTTGATATTCCTCTGGTCTAATTATTTTACCCGCCTTAGCACCTCGATGCTTACTGAACAGTTAACATGTCTCTCGTTGAATCTGCTCAATCAATCGAGACCGAATATCTTCCAAAGAATTCTTGTTATCAAAAGAACAGAGGATGCGTTTTTTTTCGCCCTGCATATAGGTAATTCAAGTGGTCTTAGATTGAGTCTTGCTAGCTTTTTAGGTTAGGGCATCACTACACTTAGTGCCAATTTCATGTACAATAACAACATTTATATCCATGCTCTTTTTTGGATCAAGTCCTCGATCCGAACTGTTCTTAAGAAATATTCGTTTTCATTTGTACCTCCATCTTTTCAAGCATTATTAACCTCAGTTTTCTTTTAGTCTCTCTAGCAATGTTGGTCCATTTTCATGCCGTAGTTTTTAGTAATCGTGTAGGACTCTGCATCTTAATCGGGCTCATCGCGACTCTTCCACAGGCAAGGGATCCGTTCATAACCACTCATCTCATCTTTGAAAACCCTGAAATTGCATTTAAAACCGCACTTACCGCTCAATAACGATTCGATCATTTGGCGACTATAAGCATAAACACCTGAAAAAGTAATGGAGATAAAGGGCAACCCTGTGGCACTCCATTGACCCAGCAGCAGCCATCCATTTAACTGAAATGCCTCGTGTGCCGTAGGCTTCCAATTGAACCCTCCTTAAAGAAAAGATATAAGCAAAGGTGTCTAGCCGACGAGTTCCCCAATGCAATTTCATAATGTGTCGTATATTTCTTCAGTCGAAACGAACACAAGCCTATTCCTTATCAAAAACGTCTTTTCGAAATTAATTTTAGTGCTTTTCAGAATTTTTGAGCAAACCTAGACTTAGAACTGCCCAAACTATTTCAGAGAGTAAATTCATAAGTTTGTTTGAACTTCTAGAGTTTCGACACATGATCTTCTTTTGCTTCGGTTATATCCACAATTTGGTAGCAAAGTCACCTTGTCACCATTTTTCAAAAATCCAAAGAGCTTCTGATAAAAAATAACTATCCATCCAATTCTTAAGTGTAAACTGATCCTAGCTTCTATGAGGTTTTTGAATATTGTAATGACGTTTCTTGCTGACTCGTCATAGACCTAAGCCCTCACTGCTTACAACTGCTTAGTTTTGAAGCTGCAGTCAGGTCCAGGGTCGCCGCAAACTGTAGCTCAACCTCAGAATTCTACATTCACCTTCAAAATACGTAAACAATATCGGACCACGTTCTCTTTTTAAACAAAAAAAACATCAGAAAGTATGAGACACTACTTCCGAGACCCACTTTCTTATGGCCTAGCTTACCCTCCCTACAGTCCCCTACGACAAAGAGGATCAATTTAAAAACCTCCTCGGCTGCTTAAGGTTAATCAAATAAAATGTGACAAATCGCCCAACATACCCTAAAAGCCCACTTAGTCCTCATGCAGTATTGAAGGATTTGCAAGGCATTTCAATAAACCTAACCATACCCCCATACCGGCCTGTCCATAATCATGCCAAAGAAAATGAAAAAAAAAGGACCTTTTACAACCGGACAGAGCTCACCAATCACTAGGGGAAAACAAATCTTTATTACACGACGATAAAAATGTCCGCCAGCTTTTATTGCATTTGCCTACAAATAAGATTATATTTACGGCCTACCTCCTCTATATACAACATTCCACCGACTGACAGTAAACATAAATAAAAAAGGACATAATTAAGATATCCAATTTCCTTGCTCCTATACTTAACTACTCTCTCGGCAAATTGAGGACAGGCAAATAATTAAAAAAGAAAAAACAAATCCTCCAGATTATATTAATAAAATATTTACACGTTGAAAATCGCCCAACAAATATTAACATTAAAAAAACAGAAAATGTTTAAACAGCAGACGCGGATGCTGTTCATACAATTTCTGATAGCCGCCTGTAATTACATACATATACAAGTAAAGGAGATATGTCAGTCATTAATTTTATTTAATTTTTCTACTTTATTTAATGCGAGTGTGCTCAACCAGCACAGTGTGTGAGATATGAGGGACGTTCATTGAACCTTAATTACCTAGCTCACGGCTCACGCTCATCAATAAGCGATTTTAATGATTGAGACATGTCCTGCCGTTTGGCTGTGTTCATGACGCGTGTAAATAAATAGTTTTAGACAGAATGGAAGAGGATTTAATTTTAATCCTTGTTAATTTGTTTGTACGAGGTGACTGATGACAGAACACTGGTGAATGCAATTAATAATGCAAGAGTATTATGTGGGATTAGCCCATAAAGTGCATGTGGGAATAGAAAAAAACACGGACGGGGAGAAGGTCTTAGTTTGGGGAGTGTGATGACACGAAGGGTGTACGATGTACGTACATGTCGCACTTTAAACAGTGCTGGCTGTTCGTGACTTCAACACTTTCCAAACGATGATAGCCTTATTACCTCTTTGGGGAAGTCCTATGATTAGAGTGATCCGGCATGCCACTTGAGGAGTCTCAATGGCGGGGTTAACACATTTCATTGAGTGGTTGTTTGAATAAGTAATGAGTGGTATGGACACGTGGTTGTTGTGATATGTTTGAGAAAGAGAGTGTGAATTCTATGCGAATGCAAAATTTGTGGGTATTCCCACTTTGTCTACAAATATCTCACAAAATTACATTTGCGCAGCGGTAAAGCGAAGAATTACTCTCTCCAATCGGTATTTCTATGGGCTGAGGAGGCCTCTAAGAAGACCTCAATCCAAGAGCTTGAAAACCACCTTCATGGCACAATTGAAGAGCGACCTCAACAAAATTTGGAGTGCGTAATGGAAGGCAGCTACCTAGCGACTGAGCTGGTTGGAGGGATTGGTCGTTTAGGCCGTGTACGAACCCGGGCTGTAAGCGCCATCTACAGTGAGGTAGATGTATCTCCGATAATCTAAGGCCCAAACCATTTTCATTAATGACAAAAATTCAAAGCCACTGCTCCCAAAGTGTTGTCCAGCTTCTTCACATTCCGTTTTCACAATTTTATTCGTAATTTAGGATTTCTCCCCGAGTTTCTTAGAGATTTTTATTAAGTATAGAAAAGATAGTAAGCTAGCTTTGCTTAGCTATGGCAATGGTGGTTTTTAAATCGTTTAACGAACGTAAAAAGCACAATTTAATCCTGGACGGCTTACCTTGCATTTGTCGAAACTGTACCGGATGCTGCTCTCGTAACTTTAGCTGGAAGTCGCTAGTTTTGGAAACCTTTCACTTGGACGATGACCCTCTTAAAAGTCACAGGATTAGGGCCCAGGGAAATAGTATCTGGCAGTGCTAAAACCAAACCCTGTTATCAATTTCTGTAATAGTGTAAAATTGTTTTTTATGTGGATTTGTTAGGGCATCAATTTAAAATGGCTCATCCAATCCGTTTGGATTTCTCAGACTTAACAGAGGGGTTTATGGAACGACATTTAGTTTCTATTTCATCAGCCGACTCATTCGATAGATATGCAAATTTTAAATTTTCTGAAATAGGACTGTTTTTATTGTTTGTCGCCCACGGTGTCATTATCATCAAATCACCGCCGATTTTCCATTGATTTATGTTCACTTTAGGGACAATCAACGATGCGATTTAAAATTGGAGATATTTTGTTTAAAAATTCGGCATCCCTATTTTCCCAACTAAATTCCCCTATTCTCTGCTCGGTCTTACAGTGATGAGCTGACATTTTCCTGCAGACATTTTGTATCATTGCTAAGCCCTCTCAAAGCCGGGCATTGTGTTCGCACTCTATTAAGTGCCATTGTGCGCACTTCCAATCGGACTTAGTTCAACCGGCACTATTCCGCAATTTCCCTTAACAAAAAAGCCCCATTTCCAATTTTAGCCACAGAAAATAAAACATTTCCCCAGTTCTCTCTCTCCTCTGTAATGAAATTTTTTCCTCAATTTTGTTTGTTCTTTTTTAGTTTCATTTTAAAGGGCATGAGGCTTCCGGACATACCCCCTCGAGGACCTTTAGAGAAAAATTTTAATGGCAGCGAGAAATCCACATTTTGCAATTCGATCATAAATCATAAATATACCATACTCGTACTAGGTGTTGTATCCTTTGGTAGTGTTCTTTTGCGGTCGAGCGTCTATGATGCTGTTAAACGAAATTTCCGACCAGAGCATCCTTTTTTATGGGGGTGGGGCGGGGAACCACAAACAAACGCAAAACCGGAAATAACACAACAAACCCCAGGGATTGCCGAAGTAATAATATTTTCTTTGTTTGCCAGCAGAGCAATCCTTAAATAATAATAATCGTTCTATTCGTCCCCCACGTTATAAAAGAGAGAGAGAAGAGAAAAAAAATTATAACTAATGGTCTGCTGCACAGAATCCCCGATGAAGACTGTGTAGCTTTTCGTTAGCCTTACCGTGTATGCACTGCCATTAGACTAAGAATACAAATTTCCAGTACCCAGTAATGTGAAATAAAATTTATGTCCTGTCAGGCGGAAAAAATTCTTTATAATTGGTTGCGAGGAGGAGCAGAGGTGGTTGGTTACTGGTTCTGGCTGGCCTTTCTTGCCCGAAGTTGTCGTTTGCAGGTGATTTTATTTTCCCAGCGAAAAGGAATTGCATAAGCGGAAACAATGTCGCCGGTCGCGTTGAGAGTTGAAAGGGACAAGGACGACAATAAGTTTGTATAATTTGCTGCGAGAAATTGGTGTGCAAAGTCTTCCTCATCGTTATGTGATGGAATCTTTTGTGATAGGCAACGTGTTGAAAGGCGAAGGGATATCCTTAAAATTGCGTTAGTTCCGCAGTAGAGATGTACTTTGAGTGTCGATTCAAAAGGCTTTTATTGTACTGTTTTCTTAGAGGATGGGTATGGTGGGAAGGAATGTTTTGCTTTGCAATCACACTTCGTTAGGTCTTAGAAGACCGAGCAGACAAAATATCAATTGTTTTTTTGAAACAAAATAACTTGAACGGTTCTCAGGGAATAATGTCTTCCGCCGACTCAAAGACATTTAATTTTATTTCGAAAGCGATTTTCTTAACCCCTTTCCGTAATAGTTATTATATCTTTGAAAAAATTACAAATATAACAACCATTAGTTTGATTTACTGTATTTTTATACCGCTGGCGTATCTAGTTGATACCCATTGCATAGAAATGCTTTATAGGATTGGCTAAAATAATTCACAAAGCCTGATCACGTTAGGATATACTTTTCCCACTTAGCCAATGCAGCAACCCTCCCTTCTCAACATTGACCGCAGTCTGCAAAAGGCTTGTTATTTTGTATCCGGTTGGTTTTTAAAAAGATTCAATGATAGATTTTAGCACGAGTAGCTATATAAAAGCCTCAAATGAAAAAAAAACATGTTAGGTACATAACGTATCTACGAATCTCTCGGTACGAGTACATGCTCAACCTAATTTAGTAAATGCAACAAGCTTTAAGTCAAAGGAACTCGGCAAAAGTCGACTCATCTATTTAAGAAGTCAAACAGTTCAGTTATTTCCGAAGCAGTCTTCATTTCTTGGACACCAGGGTTCTATTTCTGTCGGAAGCTCAGTTAGCAGACGTAAAAACTGGTCCACTGTGTTGCCAGGCAGAACGACATTTTCCAACACAGCCTACTCAGTTAGTTAAAAGGGCAACGAAAATGCACAACCATTGCATATGATTGTATCACTTATTTTTGTAAAAATAAATACTTGGCGCAACAGGTGCATGTTGGACTAAAAGTCCAGCTTTTCATTTTTTAACCAGCCGTCTTAGCTTGATGAATATACCGAGGTCATGACAAACTTAGTTGCCTTGTCTAGCAACCTGTGAGCGTCTTAAAACAATTCAAACACAGAGCCTACGAAGGGATTCAGATACCAAGGATTGGGTTGTCAGACCTGGCCTACCGTCTCCTATATCAAGGTGTAAAGACCGCTTTATTTTTTTTTTAAGAAAAAGTAGGTAATTTGACCTTTAAATTGTTAGGCGGTTGTCTTGGCTTAGCCAAGACACAGCTGCCCAGCAGGGACCACCGTTGCCAAGAGCGTTCGCTCGGGTGTGTTACTTTACAAATAACCGTGGACTTTCCTAATCTGGTCTCTTACATCGAGGCTTAAAAAAAATGCGCTTTACATTATTTCAAGAACTAATAAAAACCGACGTCGAATTGCCCCATCCGTGAACGAGCTGTTACGGAATCATGCTAATTTTACAAACGAAGCTGAAGCAAATTCCAACACGTAACAACATCGATCGCGGTTGAGATGATGCGCCCTTAAAAGTGGTAGGTGAATGTATTGGCTAAGTCACGACGCAGTTAGACACCACCCGAGGTCCGACTCGAAATGACTAAGCTTGATATACTGCTCTACTAAACGCTGGGTGGTTGCATTGGCTAAGTCAAGACACATTTATCCAAATGTGAGGGCAGTTGGTGTGGTGGCTAAATGACTAGGGTGTGATTAAACAGAAGTGGGTGCTTGTAACTCATTAAATATACCCAATTCGTTAAGAAAATACCTTAAGTAGCCAAAAAGTACAGTCTCGGTACACCTGACGAATTTGCCCGCCGCGTCTTTTTGTTCGCAAATGTGAATTACAAAAAGGTGGCACTCATAGGAGGCTCTGCAATCACCAAAGCCTACACATAGCTTACTGTCAAAAAATGGCACTGTTTTCCAAAAGAGACCAGTACAAAGTTCGTTAAAAACACGATTGTCACAAAATTATTGGCACAAATGATGGCAAACAAGTGACTGTCATGCCGAATGGGACTACCCTACTGGCTCAAATTAATTTGAAATCAAAAACATCGCCGTCGATGACATAACAACCACACTCACCCACTCTCCCGACCACATCATTCCCTCTCCCTAAATCTCGAAACCCGTCCAACGTCCATACATGTGCCATGCGTCGCTTAGCTAATCTGCAATTTCCTTCATTTATTCGTATATTTTACTGATTTACTAATCAGCTTCCTCTCTTTCTTTTCAGGTAAGTTGAATAAATTAAACGCGTCGATGTCACTGCATCGCACAGAAAAACAGGTAACGTACAATGTGAGGCTCTTACTTCCCCAAATTCCTAATAATACGAACATTGTTACGATAAACAGGTCCCAACCAACCAACCAGGCGTAATCGCTGCTTCAGATAATTGATCAAGTACTTTCGAATCAAACAATATAAACGGCATCCATCCTGGGTCGGCGTCGCGCGTCAAGCCCACAAACTCAATCATCGCCGGCTGTCACATTGGCCAGCGCGAAAATTAAAGAAAACTCACAAGCAACTCCACCACCAGTGGCGATGACTTTCACTCGACTGGGTATGGGTACGTCCCGGCGCACGGCAGTTATTTCGGTGTCGGTTTGTCGCACGTTGTTGACGGAATTCCATGTGCGCCACTTTACTGTGCTTACAACATACTATGCGATTTACACCGCCGAGAGATACTTTGCATTTTTTTTTTCGCTTCTCCTTTTCTTGTATCCACTCGTATATGTAGTACTATACAACTATCGACTGTAATTTAATCTCCCGACAGTCTTTGTGATTCATAAGTTGATTGCCTGTGCAGCGATTGCATCGAGTGGCGGTTTAGTTCACGGTAGTGGACGCCGCCAACACACAAGACTGTGCCTACACCTTGGGTTGATATGGTTGGTGGCACTGTGGCTGGGTCGAAGTCGTTGCGACTACACCGACCCCACACAGTAGTGGTGTGCTTCGATTAATCGATTTACAGGTGTAGCAACGTAACGAGGCGGTAGAAAAGATTAAAAGGGTGACTCGGCGCTAAACTGTGGGTTAGGTAACAGACGTGCGTACACATGATCTTAAATTATATAGTTAACACCTGGAATAGTTAACGGTGACATTTTCAATTAATCACCGCGGCCATCGGAGTGTTTGTTTTTATGATGAGAAGCCGTGCGGTATTGCATTTGCTGAGGTCGTTAAGGCATTTCTCGTCTGACAGGAGCACTTTAAAGCAGCGCTTGTTGCCCTAGATCATGTCTGTCGGAATGGGGTTGCATTTTCAGCTGGATAGAGTTTCATTCCAGACATCCTCGGTATTTATAGACATTCGTGGGAACTATTGGTGAGTCTTCGTCTGGTGCTGCTGTTAAAAACGTCAGTCACCAGAACAGTGCTGTTACAATGGTTAATTTAAAGGAGCTGCACCTGTAAAGGGTGCGCCATTTAGTGGTTTATGTTAAAATCATAGGTTATTTTGACACTGACAGCTGATTCCCGCTGGAAATCTTGACAGAAAATCAATATGCCTCCGCGGAACGAATTGAGTCTCTTTACGCTGGAACAACGTTGCGAAATATTAAAAACTTATTTCCAAAGTGAGTTCTGTGTAGCCCAAACAGTGCGTTTTTTTGAAAACAAGTTTTGGCCGAAATGAAGCACCCAACGCGTTAAAAAGTTCGTAAGAGTGGTAGTGGACAACACTCATGGTAAGCCAATGCATCGACAAAGAGTAACATTTTGGTGCGGATTGTGGAGTGGTTCCACGAATGGACCATTTATCGTCGAAAATGAAGCTGGGAACAACGTTTCGGTCAACGGTGGCGGTTACAGAGCCAAGTTAACCGACTTTTTTTTACTGAAATTGATTGAATTTGATTTGGACGACCTCTGGTTCACGCAGGATGGCGCGCCGTGTCACACAGCCCATGCCACAATCGATCTTTTGCGCGCCAAATTCCCAAATCGTGTTATCAGCCCGCTTGGCGACGTCGATTGGCCGCCGCGGAGCTGCGATTTGACCCCTTTGGACTTTATTTTGTGGGGAACCGTGAAGGACCGATGTACTGCCAACAATTCGGAAACGATTCAAGCACTTAAAGCCAATATCATCCAAGCAATCCGTGCGCTTCAGCCCGGTCTTGGAAATTGGAGTAACAGAATGCGCTACTGCGAAGCCAGCCGAGGCAGCCGCTTGAACGACGTTGTGTTCCATAATTAATGGGAATGTTTGCACTTACTAATAAAGCTGTATCGAACACCAACCTTATGCTTGAATATAGTTGTAACAAGCAACAGTGGTTCGTGTTCGATTGTTTAGGTAAGTCTTGGGAAAGAACTGTTTTTTTTTTTTGCTAAATCTAAATCAAGTGCTTTTTATTTTGTAATAATAATAATTAGTTTTAGAACTGGCTACGATAAAAAAGCCATAATTAAGGGTTTTCCAATAAGAGGTGTTATTTTGGTATTCAAAGAAAAATGCCATTTTTTGAGATAAATGATCGGATGCTTATTTCATAATAAAGAGGAAGGTATGCCGTTAATAATGAAGAACAAAATCAGCCAAATGGCCACCACGAGGACGCATACAGGACCATATCCTTTTCATGAAATTTTCCATAACCAAATCGCAAAGTGGCTGCCCTATGTCCTCGATAGCCTCACGAATTTTATCTTTGAGGTCTTGAGTCGACGCTGGACTGTTGGCGTAGACCTTCTCTTTCTCGTGGCCCCAAAGAAGGACGTCGCAAGGTGTTAAATAACAAGATCTCGGTAGCCAATTGTGATCACCTCTTCGAGAGATAACACGGTCCGGAAACTTTTCCCGTTAAAGATCAATGGTTTCGTTGCTTGTGTTTTTTTCACCATTTTTGTAGTGAATTTTAATAATTTCAGTGCGTTGTTGAAGCGTGTATCGTTCCATTATTAGTAATGGCGTAGTTTCTACTTGTCAAATGTCAAAGAATAAAAGCTTCAAAAGTGACAGCTACCGAAATATCGGGTCATTCACAATAACACCTCTTATTGGAAAACCCTTTACATGACAACGAATTTAATTTTGTTCATTTTGTTGCATTTTTTAGAACAAAACTTGTATTTGGCCCACCCTGTATACTCGGGTTGCTGCGTAGTGATTTTTAATTCTCTCATTGTTTCAACTCCAATGTCCCTATGAGTAAAGTAAATAAAATGTCCTGCGTAAGATTAGCTTGAAAGTTACGTTTTCTTTTTCAAATAAAAAAACAACATCTGCCAATTATAAACGAAGGCTAAAATCAGTGAGAGTTCCCTTATGGACGACAAGCGTGGAAAAAATATAAAAAAAAATCCACAGCACCGACTTCTATACCATCTTTGATTAATTTTCTTGTGGTTTTTATGCTAGTGGACTGTTAAAAAATAAAAAAAAACGATTCCAAGAATGTGAGCGTTTATATCACTTATTACTGCCTTTCCCGACAGATGACAAACGAATCATTCAGTACATAGTTCAGGACACTTCTCTTGAGAGGACCGAAGGATGGATAGTTCATGGTACACAAGATAAGTATGAACGTGTGCAACCATCGACTCGCTTCTTCCTCTGTTTCGTTGCGCTTAGACAACCACGGGTAGCTCAAATTCAATATTTATAGGAATATTGAACAACCTTCTTATCTCCCTTTGCTCATGTCTTAACCTTCTGCAATAATTAAAAGTCAACAAAAGTGAGCACAGTCTTAGGCGCAAAATATTTTACTGTTCGTTTTAAGGAGAATACCTCAGAAATACTTGGTGAATAATTTTAACTGTTTTATCGACGTGACAGGCTTTAATCCACCATTTGCTGGTCCTTTTAGAAAACAGTTGTTTCGCATCAAGGGATCTTACGTAATGTTATTCTTGAAGGCTGTTGTCATCTTCTATTTTAAATCGTCCATCCCATTCTTATAAATTTTTGTCCATTTCACAACGGTTGATACATTCGATTAGGTTGGGTTAGGTTAGAGGGGCAGCTGACATGTTGCGGGTACATCTAGGAACCAGAACCGAAATCCCTGTCGACTCCAAGCAACCCAATAATTTAGGAAACTCTTCATAAGAGCTTCTCGCTTAAGGGCAGCTGCGTCCACGTCTTAGACAAACCCCAATGTTTGTTACCAACTTTCAAATTGCTGTCGCTGTTCGCTCTAATGCCGAAAATAAATGAACCTCCTCAAAGATACTGTCGACCCTACTCCAACCCCGACCTCCAAGTAGTACCAAATCTCATTCCCTATCGCCGGCAATTTATCGCACCAAAGCCGCCCTTAAATTGAACGCCATCCTGTATACCTTCCATCATAGAAAAAGATGGAATCCTTGGAGACAACATTCTGATCAAAAATAAACACATTCCATAAAAACACCGCTACTATAAAAACTCGCCATCGTATTTTCTCTCTTCATTCATCCTCAAAGCCTTCCCTTGTTATGTCTTGCTCGTGCAAATAAAAAAAAAGGCCGAAAAAAAACCCCAACCACACACATTAAAGAGCAATCATGTTCAACAGCATCCTTTTTAAATGTTGGCGTTGTTGTGTTGTGTATTCGCCCACCGCCCACGCGGTATTACACAACCAATCGCAATAAAAATTTCGCGCACTTCCCTCGAAAATAAATGTTTAAAAATCCTTCCCATGGCACATTCCGGAAATAAAGTGTCCTTAACGATGTTACGGAGAAAATTGCATATGAGCGCACGCAGCCATACCATAAATATCAGACTAATGTGAATCCTTTTCCCTCCTCCTTGCCACATGCGAGCACAAGTGTGTGTATGTGTTTGTACATTATTCTTTGGAATTTCCTTGCTTCCCAGGATGCAAACAACGATGTACCCGCTTTCATTTTCCGCCAATAACACAAAAAAAGAACGAACAGGAAAAAAAAACACTCCAACAAAGGATACAATGTATATAAAAATATGATACAATCGCATACTCTCCTCTCTTGTCCTGGTCGTCTGCGCTTCCATGGAGACTGCACAGAACATTTGCCTTGAAAGTTGGTCACCCATTCCATTGGAAGATTCAAGAAAGAAAAAAAAAATGTCATTGCAAGGAAAATGTATTCTTTATTGAATATTTATGGAACTCGCATAGAAAGTTTGCTTTTGTATTCATTCCGTTTTGTGATCCGCCACCCTCGCGCTCTGTTTTCTAAATTTTATTTGTCAATATGCTGCGACATATTAGTAAGCAAGGATATTCGCGTTTGAGAAGGACATATCTTGAATGGTTTTCGAAACAGCACACCACTTACTCTTCTGGTCTGGATACAAATTGTACTGTGTCGTGAGAGGTGGCTAAAGGTCTTCCCGGGGGAATGTGGTGTAATCACTTTATAAAACGCGTTTGAATGGCTGGTATAAAAAACAACTAGCGGAGTAGGTAAACATGTTTTTTTTTCTTGCTGATGTATGCATATTTATGGGAGGGGGTCGTAAAAGTGGCGTACGTGAACGTCCCTCGTGTGGACTTTGTGCAGAGACGCCACCATGGAAAGCAAATCATTTGGGTTGGCACATTCCCTGGGGAGCAGCGTACCGTTTGTGTATGTCAATGGGGGACTGCTACTGAGGGTGGTGATTTATTTAGGTTTTTATGTTGCTGTCTCTGAGTTGAGATAAGGCGACAGAGGGAGAAATGTACCACTCAACTTTGGCGATAATGTAAATAAGTCATTTGTTGAAAGCCACATACAATATAATGACTGGGTGTGCAGTTTTAGTTTTATCTTGAACTTGGCGCTTTGTGTTCTGTTTATGATTTTTTTTTTTTTTGTAATCTGTGATTCAAGTGCACTCATTATTAGTGTCATTGGCTTGAATTAAAGTGGCAGTGAAATTGAAAGTTTTTTTTTTACCATGCAATGATATGGTTATTATTTTCTGTTTTGGGGGTCTATGCTATCAACGGGAGCGGTACAAAATGCTACTTTCAAAATACTGCTCTGCAAAAATTCTGTCTTCTCACACAAAAATTGTGTTTTTTTTTTAGTTCTGCTTTTGAAATTTAAAGCTAAAAAAGTTGAATTGAATTGAAAAAAAATACAAATTAAAGAACGAAAATGTTCTCTTTACAAAATTGAGCAAACAAAAAAAGAGGAACATTTGGAAAATGTTAAAAACCGCTCGCTTTTGACCTTTTTCCAAACCTTGTCTTACTTGTAACTGAATTTTGGAAAGCAGAATTTTTCAGAAATAATTTTGACCCATCCAGAATTTTGATCCCAACCCGCCATCAACTTGACGACTTTTGTTAAAAACCTGCGAAAGTACAATCTGAAGTCTGTAGTGACACTTAAGACAAGCATTCCGCCATCAAATTTATTATGTTGGCAATGGTCGTACGTCTTCCAGGTATATGCAACTGCATTGGATGTAATATCGCGACACCGCTCGGATAGCAGCTGATGCGACCCCAAGCACAGCTGAAAGTTGCACTCCATTGTGCCCAGCTCTATCTCGAAATTGATTACAAAATCCACTCGATGTGACTATCGGACGCCACTGAAATGTCATCGATAAATTGAGATACTCTCAGTGTGCATAGGTCAACAGGTCATTGGCGTATCATCACTTCTTTTTTATTTTTACTATTTGTATTCAATTGGAAAGCAGTACATTATCCCAGCTACACGATTTCACGACTTCCCACAGCTCTCCAGCTTACACCGCACTACAGAGTGCCGTAGTACTCCATTCTTCAATTAACCACCTTCAAAGATCACGTTTCCATTGGTGATGCAACGTCAGAGTGTGCACAGTGCACAAAAGAAGTGCCATCTTCGTCTTCGACTGGTGTATAAACATATTCATCGAACAGGTTCTTGGGACCGATGCGACCTCGTCGTCGTTTTATACACATTACACAATGTACCCAACTGAGTGCTGAAAGTATCTCTCATGGAATGCTCGCATGCAACGATTCACTGAGCATTGAAATGTCATTCGTCAAATTGATCAGAGCACAAATAATGTTTGGCCTCTTTGAAATGTCACAAATAGTACTGCTACCATCTGCACATTCACTCTGTGACCTTTGAAGAGGACACAAACCATCGAATGCAATTCAATTTCATATTTCCTTCCGTTTTCAATTAAAATTTCGATTTTGATTGCAATTCCAAAATCAGGGGGGGAACGATTTTTATTTATTAACACGACTGGTAGATGGGTGAGCTGGCAGATTTCAGTTGAGCGAACTTCCATTCCACGTGGTGTGGAGAAGAGATGTATCTAACGAGTCTTCCCACAGAGGTAGGGCAGGTATATCTGAATAGCTTACCTAGCCAGCTAATCCAGATCACTTTTGACATTGACGTAGTGCTGAACAATGGCACGCGGAAAATAAGAGAAGCTATCAGAACACTGTATCTGGTATATATGTATAATAACTCATGTGTCAATCAAGTCACTTTAATTGATCGGAGTTTTTGAATCTGGAAGCGTTTGTGGTGGGCAATGGACCGAAGGCTGGTATTGCTTAGTCATTTGATGTGGATTTATGTCGTGTGAATGATGGGAGAAAAATATTGCGTATACGCCTAGTTGAGCCCTAAGAAATTCCAACAGGATTAGGCGGTCTTTGTCAATCAGATGAAAGGTTTCTCAAGTCATTAATCAATTAGGTTAAATATAGGTTGAAACTGTGAATGCAAAGCTGTTCTTTTTCCTGGTGGATATTAGGGAAATTTTGTTCAGTTCGCTGACGGATGACGCAATTGGCGGTTACATTTCAAATGTGGGAATGATTTTCAAAATATTTATCGGAAAGTGATGTGATTTGCTTTATTTAGATCGACAGCGCAGATTAAGCGTTAAAGTAAAGAAATGAAACTGAATAGATTACAACCAATAGTTCGGCTTGATATTGAATATTGAATTGAATCGAATTCTGTTGGAGTTGGAGTATGTCCTCCGCCACTTTTAAAGATGAAGATATTTCGGTAAAAAAAAATACAAAAAAAAAGTGGCTGCTACTATTCTGAAACTTAAAGTCGCTGTTGCTTTTTTTTTGTGAATTTGTGTCATTGTGTGGTGTATATCGGGGAAATTATTATAGGTCCATTGACCAATTTGCGTGAAGCCTTTGGGGGGCTTTTTAAGCAAATAATTTTCTAATGGAGATTGTTTTCTATAACCTTCCCCTTTGCAACACCTTGCATTCTACCACTGCCAAATATTCAGATTTATTATCGTTTCTGTATAAGCGAAATAATAAAGATTTCGCAAATAAGTCCAGTCGCTGAAAATTTAAGCAACATTTTCATTTCTCCCGATAAGAAATCGTTTACTTGTTTTTGCATTGTTTTACAAGGAACAGAAACCGTTTCCTTCTCCTGTGTTACAATATATGAACCTCCGCCACTTTCTTGAATAATGCTCAATCGACATTCAGAACTCCGGGCAGAAATCACATTGTGTCAGCACCCACAATACATTTTAATTACAAGGCTTGGGCTACAGCTTTGACTTTCGCAACAGTTTCTAGACCATAGATCACATGTATTTGTGGTCTGCAAGTCTTAATAAGAATAAAAAGAAACCCCTGAACTTACTTGCCTTAAGTGTTGCAGGTCTGTTATTTCTTTAATTCAACGCCTGTTTATAGTGTCTTTTTGAAGGTCAGTGAGATATGAATAGTTCGCGCAATAGATCTATGAAGGAACCCAGGTGTAGCAACCATTTGTTTTGAGAGACATTTTATTATTTTGACGAGCCTTAAAACAACCTTAAAAGTATTTTGCGTTACTTTCTTGGTATATTAAATTACAATTTCGAAAAATAGTATGGTACCTGGTATGGAGCCTGGTGGTACTTCAATCTTTGTTCGGTGTCCACGATCTGTATAGAAGGGATGTAGGTTCGATAGGCCGACGATGCGTGTGTGAATCACTGTGTCTCAAACTGTTGTTTATATCACTACGAACGTGAAAAAGCCTTTTGAATACTAGCATTGTTTTCTTAGTTAATGGGCTTTGCTCACCATTTCGGTTCAAGGATTTCAACTACTGGCAGTCAACCTAAACAATTTTCGCTGCGATTTCCCATCTCTACTGTTTGCCTGGATTTCAATGAAATTCGTTCAAATACAAAGACGAGACGATGCATCAACAGCACACGCCCATGTTTGTCATCATTAGCATAAGCAAATGTTACTTATTTGCTTTACGCACCGCTAAAGACATACTTCACAGTAGTTCCAAACCAAAATTCATAATTCATTCCAAATTAACCAACCGATGACATAGCATTATCTTCAACATCAATTAAGTGCAAATAGAAAAACACCGAAAAACCAAAGAGAAATTAATTTGTAAATGCTTATAGCAAAAAATAGAATATTAACGAAGTGTCGTCGTATCTAATGAGTTCATTCCACCCCTTGTTGCAAGGCAACCAACCAAATGGCTAGAAAGCCGCTGTCGCCTACTGCCGCCTACGCTGTGCATAGCTTGCAATTTTATATTCAATAAACGAATATAAATAATTTTTGGGAAAAAATAACTTCTTTCCCCCAACGAAAAAAAATTACTAATTCATTAAAGCGACACTGTGTATGCATGTATACTTAATCGCGTAATGTCATTGGCATCCAGCGTTTGCCTTGAATTGGGGAAGCTCTTGTTTCTCTTTTTTTTCGATTGACGATAATCATATTCGCAGATTATACATGCGTGTCTATATGCAAATGACAAATCCGCTGTACATTGAGCGAACGCGACGCGCTGTTAAATATTTGTCAAACGAATTGATTGACATAATTGTGCTTAAAGGACATGCGTGTGCATGTGTCGCGATATAAATTGTTTGTTTTGTTAAATTGAAATCGTCGCTGCGTTTGTTTTTAAATTATTTACAAAACTTGAATCGCTGTGCAAATTGCGAGGGGTTATATCGGCATTTGCATTATCTCGGCGTGATACATACGTGATGATGATGATTTAAGCCCCGGCCTGTTTAAACATTCGTTTTATTTCACTTCACCTAGTCTGAGGTGCGACCGGATTTCTTCCCATCACATCACTTACATGACAAATTACCCACAACTTACACCGCATTAGGTAGTCCTTGCGTTGCAAGGAATATTGCAACAATGCGCCGCCACCATCCTGTGTCACATCAATAATGAAAATGGCAGCAGAGTGGAATTATTCTTCTTGTGATAAATTGGCAAAGAGCCTTTTTTTTTCAGCTGACAGAAATCGGCCATTTCATTTTTATTTCTGCTTGCGGTTGGGTTGAAGCCTTCAGGAATCCTGTGGTGCGCATTGAATTGCAATTGACAATGAAAACGTCAGGAACGACACATTTATTGTCACTTAGAATGGGAATTTCAAATCAAATAAAACAGCAATGAGATGGCAAATATATTGCACACAAGTTGCATGTGACAGCTTTGGATGTTGGGTTATGTGCAACATCCTTTGACGGAAAGAAATGCCCCACTTTGCGATGAGTGCAAATTATACGAAAGTGACATGAAATGCATAAGTCGTAATGGAATGAAATTGTTTCGGACATGGGGTTGTGCTTGTAGATGTTTTTTTTTTAAGTTGCTATTTTTTGTTCAGTTGTTATGTGGAATTCATGGAATAAATGCTATAAACCTTGGTTCAGGCTGTTTATTTCATTTCATGCGTATTGCAAAAACCATGGGACCTAGCTTAGACTCTTTATCAACCTAGTGGTTGCACATTTTTGGACAAAGGTGTTGTAGCGAAGCAGTGATGTGCATTGGCTTGTGTTTTACGGACAGGATTGTGTTGTATCCAGCACCAGCACCGGCACCTTAACACTTTTGGCACGTTTATACCATCAATGTCTTTAAATTTGCAGTCATCGGTCGCGTTTTTCATCTTCTTATCTTAGGCCCATATTTTTTGGATCGACATTATCTTCTTCTATTAACAGATGGTGAGTTTTAATGGCTGCTATGACACGGTCCTGCTTGTATAACTTCAAATCAATCTCGTTTTTTTTTTAGTGACTAGTTGGAAGATAATATCCAACTCACTTTGTCATGAGAGGGTTTATGAATTAATTTGTTGGTCTGAAATGTCCTTAAAATATTTGATAAAAACTCAGTCCAGTCAGTCCTTAAAATTGATGATTTCATGAACTTGTTATATTGCCATTGGATGAAGAGGTTCAAACCCCGTTTAAAAGCAAGAATTCTTCGTCACCTTAATGGAGGCTCAAACATCAATCACTTGGTATTGAAAAAAACACATCAAAACCTATCGTATCACCGCTGAAAAAGTATAGGCGTGACACGGCAACCTTGTGGCACTCCGATTGGTGCTCGAAATATACAGAACTGCGGTTCCTTAAATTACTTTGCAAAAGCAAGGCAAATACTTTCCCGCCAAGCCCCACTCAGGATAACACATTTCTCCTTCCCTTTGGGAAAGCTTTTAAGAACTTAAAAATCCTATTTTACCCCTGAAAAGAGTAACAACTTCCATTTGAATGAAGTATGCTTTTAAATAAAAAAAAGGCCGTAAGCCAGGCAAATCCCTGCCACTCTGTTATTTTTTTATTATCCTAGCTACACCACCCTACGTCACAAATCAGTCGCTTCCTCATTCTGCGGCTGTCGTTTGAATTTCTCAACAATAGATATCTACTTTTCATCCCCAACTGAGCCTATTGATGACATCGAAATCCCTCCAATTATATTTTGAGTGACAGTACAGAAAATCCATCATCCTTGCAAATTGTTGGTATCGACTAAGCCCCCTTAAACCCTTATTAATATAAAAGCCATACTTCCCGCTATCTATATCTGCTTATTATCGAAAAGCAGCGGATCTGCCAATAATTCGAAAAACAGCCCCCCCCCCCCCTCACACACATATTCGAACGGCATCAGGATAAAATAATTTGCAGAAACATTAAAACACTCACATTAGCATTTTATTACAGCCATGACAACATTAATATAATGAGATACTTGACTACCTAGGATGCGAGTAAAGTCCTTCATCTCATTACATTAAAAATAAATATCCTTTTATGCCGTTACACACACATACTCGTTTTCGGATTCGTTTCCACTTGAAGGGGGATCGCTCCTTTGACGTTGCTGAAATCGAAGTCAATCCTTTATTTCCATGTAACAGTACCGAATTTCCTCGTTTTACGACATACAAATTCGCTCACCTGTGCCCTGTATTTTTATATTATTTTTTTTTTCCATCTGCAAGAACAACAGATATAAAAATAAATAACCCTTCACGAGGTATCCTTTTATGTTCGCTTTTCTATGCGGGCACGTATGGTGGAAGTAAAATCGATGACTATCATCGAAAGGGCAGAATATAAAAGGAACTTATCGGTGTGTGTGTGTTTTTTTTTTAGCGAAGGTCCATGAGAGTGCAAAAGGATACGCACCAACGGTTAACCATAACCAATTTAAAATTTAAATCAAATTGTATCCACAGTCTCACTCCCAACTATGTGATCACGTTTGACACTCGAGTCCTTTTTTTCTGCAATAGTTGGGCTGCAAAATCCATCAGCCGAACACCGGGTGTATTTTCGTTTCTAATTTGGCGTGCAGGCGTAAAAGCGTTTAAAGCCACGGCAGTCAGACGGCAACGGTTGCGATGGCTAAAAATACATCGCACCACAGAATAAATTGCCTGCATTGCTCATTACGTGCATCCAATAAAAATGTCGAAAGTTGTTCTAATTAAATTGTGCGCCAAACTCATTTCAACTCATTAATAAGTGGCTAATAAAAAATGTTGCGTATACGACCGAGTGCATTTAGTTGGCAATCGCCTCACACGCTCTACATACGTGGGGCTGTGGACGGATGGATAATTATGCGAATCTTTCATAGGACTAGTGTCCCTTTTAAGGACCTCAGCCCACATCACACAAGTGTGTGACTGTGTTTGTGCCGAGTCTCTTGGCATAAATTAATTTATCTCTGTTATGAAATCAAAAAAGGGATTTCCCCCTCTCGCATTGGGTTGTGTGATGTTGGTGTAACTATTCCCATGACATGACATCAATTAAATTAAGAACACAACAGATTGCGAACATGAAATGGAAATGTCAGTCTATGCGGATGAAATATTTACACCGCGCGCGCGTTTCGTTGTGTGTATATCTCTTTCGGCTGTGGTATAATTGTTTTGACTTTGTTTTATTGCCAAAAATGTTGTTCGATTGTATGAGTGCAGCGTCCAATTATTCACTAATCTTCACAGAATGCACTTGTCTCTATTTTCGGATTTTACATCTAACTGTATAATTTATTTATAAAATGTTATTTTATTTAGTCGGGTTTATAGGTAGGTGCATCAGTTGCCGGAAATGGTACCCGAAACTAAAAATACGACAATACAGCGGGAGAGATTTCTGTGTTTTTGAAAATACATACAAATGTTTATTATATAAAAAATTACCCATGAAGAATGAACATCTAACGATGCTTCACAGGTACGTGGGATGCTTTACGTAAATTGTATTTAATGGGTTCAGATTGCTTGCATACAACTGAGTTGGAAACAAAATCAGAGCTGTGCTTTGATGGGAGTTGCATTGACAGTCTTAATATGCACAGAATTTGATTCCATTTTTTCTGTACTCTGTAACTTTTCATTTTTGTAAAAATGAAAAGTTGATATACATGACGATACAAAATACGAAACAGATAACTTTAGATGGTTACATAAACGTTTCGGGTGATGTACACCTTCGTGGTTCTTCCTACTCTCACCTAGGAACTTACTCATTTAATGGCCATACCAAGGTAACTCTCAAAGCATTGTAGAGCTTAAGAGACTTTAATGAACTGTCCGAATAGAAAACAGAACCTTTGACTTGATAAATTCATCATCTACAGAGATGGACAGAATCGTGACATTGATCAGCACGATCCACAAATTGGTACGACTTACCATATTTGTTGTAAAAATTGTCTGCCATAATTCCGGCTTTCAACAAAATAAGTCTTAGTCCGTCGTCCTCACATCAAAAATTCATTAAAATTCAACTGACATTTGCCAATCAAAATTTTTTAGAGGGTGCTTCCAAATCATTTTGGTCAGAAACACCCCCAAAAAGTGGGCGTGGCAAATATCGACTTAGCTAATAGCCTTCTCAGACTCTTAAGAAACATTTCTAAACTAGTTTCATCGAAATATGTCCAGTAAAAAATCATTTTCGTCGAAAACGCCCTCCAAAAGTGGGCGTGGCAATGAACGACTTCGCTTACAGCCTTCTCAGAGTCTTAAGAAACATTTCTTAACTAGTTTCATCGAAATATGTCCAGTAAAAAATCATTTTCGTCGAAAACGCCCTCCAAAAGTGGGCGTGGCAATGAACGACTTCGCTTACAGCCTTCTCAGAGTCTTAAGAAACATTTTTAAACTAGTTTCATCGAAATATCTCCAGTAAAAAATCATTTTCGTCAAAAACGCCCTCCAAAAGTGGGCGTGGCAATGAACGACTTCGCTTACAGCCTTCTCAGAGTCTTAAGAAACATTTTTAAACTAGTTTCATCGAAATATCTAAATATCTCCAGTAAAAAATCATTTTCGTCAAAAACGCCCTCCAAAAGTGGGCGTGGCAATGAACGACTTCGCTTACAGCCTTCTCAGAGTCTTAAGAAACATTTTTAAACTAGTTTCATCGAAATATCTCCAGTAAAAAATCATTTTCGTCAAAAACGCCCTCCAAAAGTGGGCGTGGCAATGAACGACTTCGCTTACAGCCTTCTCAGAGTCTTGAGAAACATTTCCAAACTAGTTTCATCGAAATATGCGCAGTAAAAAAATATTTTCAACTGTACAGTTGTTTTAATTTTTCAAAAGGGTATTTGCAGAAAACTAATCATTAATCACTTTATATTGATTAGTATTCCTATGGCTCTGGAATGAAGTTGAACCCCAACCAATACGCCTCTTTTGTTAGCAGAGTCCTTTCTTTGGGTTACATCTAGTGGGACTAAGTTAGTCGAGAGCCTCCTAATTGTGTGGACCACCTGAGGCGTTTTATTTTTCCGCGTTTCTCCGTCAAGTTGGAATCGAAGACCCTTTGAGTTCGTTTGTTGTACATGTCTTAACCATCTAAGACGACTGAATTTCAGTTCATAGAGCTCGACGTTAAATCTTCTAGCAGTCATTCAACACCAGTATGACGATGTTTCCTTCGCATCCCCCCGAACTATGTAGTCAGCAAATAAAAATATTCCTCTGCGTCGTACAGTGCCCCAGCACCATGTAACTCGATCCATATCTCGGCACAGCGACTGCACATCAACTCACACACCGATTTGAACAAAAACTCGTCCCATCCTTGAGCCCTTACCACCCGTCCGCCATTTATAGATGTCCCCAAAAATAGATGACCATCAAGAAGTCTTCAACTGAATTCAATGTCATTCGTGTTCATTGATCTTTTAAACATATCCATCAATCTGTCAGCGACTGTCCTTACATCTGATTTCTTGCCATATCGATGCCAGGCATCAATAACACAATCAATCTATATTTTGCTGCTTCTTTTATTGGACTCACTCCCGCCATACTAATGTGATTCCTAAAATCCTTTCTTCTCAACAGAAACAAAAAAAAACCCGACGTATTTAACGAAATTCACATTCGCTGAAGGCCGCGTTCAAGGAGAGACGTTTTTCTCGTTTAAGTCTTTCTTTGTGTATTCTTTTCAACACAGACGAAATAAAACCAACGTACGCGTATAGCTTCTTTTCGACTTACGATCCTCGGGCGTTCTTCGCCATGGTTACGTTACAATCAATCTGTGGCGTTATTACGTACTGCAAAGAGGTGCGGTATATGTAGACGTTGAGTTCATCATTCTGTGAAATCTTAAGAAATGCGATTTAATTCGCCGCACAGAAGAGTTACAGAGGGCGAAGAATGAAAGAAGAAAGTGTCGGTGTAGTGGAAAGGAAGTCTTTTTCCCTTTCTTTGCTTTCGGGTGAAATGCGATTGCATAACCAAGTTTAGTGCTGTTGCTGTAGGTAAAGTCAATTTGCGTTTCGATGCGGAGGCGAACGAAATCAGTGGAGGAACTCAATCTTCGACTTTGTGTGTATTCGGATAGGTCGAACAGGTGAAGCGGCAACAGGGTTGTTAGTTGTAATGAGATTTGCCAAATGATGATTTGTTACTTGAGTGGGGGAGGTGGAGACGTGTTAGTTTGGCAGTATGCTTCCATTTTGAGTTGTTTGCTTTGATGCAACTTTTATTCGCAATTTAAAATTGATTTCACAAGTCATATACGACGAGTACATATTTACTTAGAACGTTCTACCTATATGGAACACAGTACTGCATGAATAACCATTAGCAAGAGATAGAACTATTGAGAGCCATTCTGGCATAAAATAGATTAAGTCCCGAAGAATCCCACCGTCCATTTAAGAGGTAGCCTGGTCAGGAAAAATACCTCAACCTCTTATTTAAACCGCATGAAATGCAGATTCAATTACATTTGGTCGTGATTTTAAATTTTAAATTTGATTTCCGGAAAATCTGTACCTTTTAAAAGAACTCTTGTCTGCTTGATAACTTTTCTGTTGAAATATCGTCCTCATATTTCGCCGAAGGCCTATGTAGAGCCTGCTTGGAAATGTCGGAATTTTTTTAAGCTCAGCAGGCAGCAAAGAAGACACTTCTTAATAAAAAATTCCTAGCAGTAAGAATGGAGAAAAAGAGGGTCAATTTCTAAAGGTCGTGTGTTTTCCAAAAAAAAAAAGAAATACCTTACTAACTTTTAATCCAATCAAAGACGCTTAGACTCGGCCTTCAGTTAAGTTTGTAAAAGAAATCTAGAACTAATTTTGTATTTATCCAGGAACATATAATAATTTTGCGTAATCAGAAATTCAAAACGAAGCTTGACACGGCAGACAAATGCAGCTTCCAGCGGGAACTTCGTAAGTCCTAGAATCTACTTGTGTAGAATTGGAAAAGAAGAACAACGCGCAGTGGAATGGAGGAAAAAATGTCCGACCTACAATCAAGATTCAAGTCAAATTTACTGTTTTATAAACTGTCACGCAAAACACAGAGTTGCCGAAGTGTTGAATTTTTGTTTCAAGTCTGGAGTAGTTATGTTGTTGCAAAGTTATTTGCTTTAAATATTCGCGATCAAATTACTAATTAATACATTACTTGGCGAAACAAAACAAAAAAGGAGAAGAAAAAAATTGCAGTCGCCACTGTCCGAAGGAAATATCGAATGTATTGGAAAAAAAAGACACTTGCCAGATATGACAAGAGATCGCGAACAAATTTGCAACCGTAGCCAATAACAGGGCTACGTTCGGGTCGCTCAGCGAAGGGGGTGGGTTCGGTGACGTTAAGCGCACTATGCACACTCTGTGACTTGTATGGTTTTCCGAAACCGTAGGTTATGAATCTTCTGAGGGAAAAAAAATAATGGGCCTCACATTGGGCGCCAAATGTTGCAAAATTATTTGCTTTAAAAGTTCGCGATCTTTTTATAAGAACCCTTTGGCAATTGACAGTTGCACTATTCGGCTTTTTCCCTCGGACAGTGGCGACTGCAATTTTTTTCGTTTCTATTTTTTTTTCGCCAAATAGATTAATAATTTAGTAGTTTGATCGCGTTCAATAATAGATTAAATAATTTTGCAACAATGTCAAAATAATGTAGATACAGTAGCAAGCGCTGTTGTTCAAATAGAGCAGTCGCAGTAAATTAGTCGTTCATAATCAAAAGGAAGTTCATTTTTGAAATGGGGTTGCATTTATTAAAACATCCAAAAACTTGAAAAACTTCAAAACAACTGATAAAAATAACCACAATAACAATTACCACCTGGATATCATAATTTTGATTTTCCATAAAAAAAAAAACCTGTAAAAAGTTTTTAAAAAATACTGGGTCCCGCGAAACTTTCTCGTTAATTGAAAGTTCGCTCAGAATCATCCTCTATGTATTTTCACTCTTTTACTTTAAAACATAGTTTTCTTGAAAAACGATTGCAAAAATGTTAACGAAAAAAAAAATGGTCTCGCTATCCCCAACGTCCGTACCCATCTGTCTGTAAATTGATTGCAGCCTTGTGTATTCGTACTTTTGGGGTTGAAGCAACAAAGGGCAGGCGACAATTGTTAGTTTAACACAATATTGACATTCTCTTCTAATGTAAATCGTAAACCACGAGACTTGAAAGTCCAGATATAACATGAAAAGCAAGTTACGTGGGAACAAGTATTAATTTTTTATTAATAGAATATAAAATATGCCACGAAATCAAATTTAACCACAAATAGTCAAAATCTACCGAGCAGTTCTCGTAAAAAACTGTTCTACGGCTGCTCAAAACGATTGGATTACCTAAAGTATAAATATTTACGAAAATCGTAACAAAAACATTTTTGTGTAAAATGTTCTCCAACCAAAAGTTTGAAATTTCGCGGACATTCCGATTGTGACGTCCATTTATACCGAGTATCCATAATTCCAACCCCACCTGTTGACTGTCAAGCAGATTAATTCCTGCCCACAACCACCCCTGGACTTTGCTTCAAAACTTCAATTAATAAAAGCCTCAAAACCACCTCTGGATATCAACCATCTGCGCTTAAAAAAAAAATATATATATCAAAACAAACCATAAATCACCAGGAGGTCATTAGGTAAATATTTGTTTTCGTTTAGTTTCTATCTATGAAACGAGTTGCAGTTGTCCCGCACACTTGTACGTACTCAAACCGCATGACAAGCTTCCAAATTTGTGAAGGCAACTGTATCCAGTGAGACACTTGAATGTTTAGCAACTTGTTTTGGCCAATTTCAGTGGAAATGTGTGTCGCTGCCGCTAAATGTGGAATGGAAAACTGAAAACGGCATTTTTGTTATTGCTGTTTTTATTTTTTCTGCTACCATAACTTTATGGTTACAGAGATTTCTGCTTTTGCTGTCATCATCATTATCACCGCCTGCGCCGTGCCACCGTCTTCGTTGTCATATAGCCGATTTTGACCTCAAAACACTCGGCAGTTGACAAAATATTTAAATAGATGTTTATAGATGGTTTTGTGTTTAGTTTTTGCGCGCCATCACTGTATTGTATGCTCCTTCACAAAAAGCGGTAGGGGAGCATATTTGAATTTATTGTAATATGATCTTCGATACCAGCGGATTGGCAAGGCTCCGATTTGTGTGAATGATTTAGTAGTTTTACGTGGCTGCGAGAAAATGCGGGAGAAACTTGCGTATGGGGATTTGTTTTATTTTTTCTTTTTTTAACGAAACTAGTTGTGTTTCCAAGTTATAAACAGTTATGTGTGTCTGTACATATCGCAACTTGTTCATAACAGATTTGTGATATAGAGGAATACCCACTGAGGCGAGGAGAGTTTATGAGACCATTGTCAAGTTTAACGGAGAGGATGGCAACCTTGAAAAAACTTTAATATTCCGACAAATATTTACTTGGTGGTAATAACTATACGGATGGGTATAAAAACTTTAGGGAAACAGAAGAGACAAAGGGAATGGGAATTGAATTCCATTAGGAGTTGACGAAAGTTTTTGTGAATTTTCATTTAAAGGCAAGAGGAAGGGAGTGAAGAGGTTGTTGTTATCTGAATTGTAATCTTTAACAGAAATGCCATTCGAATTTTCGGAAGCCATTAACTATTGTAATTCAAAGTCTTTGTTTGTAGATTGTTTGTTGTCTTTTCGGAAAAAAATAAGTCCAATTCTATTTGGAGCAATTTTTGGGAAGACTTTTTCATTTAAGGGTACTTAAATGGAAGATTCTTGTTTTTCTGGGCTTTAAAAATAAATTAAAAAAAAACCTTGCATACTTTCAGTATGATATCGTATCACTTGTAGAAGTTTGCTTGTATTACGAGCGCCTGTCACAATGAAGTCAAGCTACCCCTCGATTATCTCTCTCAAAAAATGTTTCAAAATATCTTTTGAGTAATAGAGGTTACCAAATCAAAGTCCAGCCTTTCTGAGAAGAACAAATACAGTCAGATGTGTACCCATGGTTGTCGTCGGCACCCATAAATTATTACACAATTTTGTGCCTTCAAAGTATTACTGCGAGAAAAGGTGTTTAATAAGTTTCCGGAATTTTTAAACGAATAAGTCGGTTTTTTTTGTAGAAACTATCCTCCAGAGACATCACTTCTGCCTAACTGAGGTATATTTGATTGAGAAATGTCTCGGCGATTTTGTAGGACGCTATAATTTTATAATTCTGCTTGTGACAAATATTCAAAAACCACAACCTCCTAGACTCTTTGGAAACTTACACTCGGCTTATCGCAAGTATAATTGACTGCTGAATTCTGAACGCCAGTGGAAATTTAAAGTTCATGTTGACATCTTTTTTTGTACTGCACTAAACTATTTTTGCTTTCAGCGCCGTCCACTTGGGGGTGCTGGAAGAATTTATTAATTTTGAACTAAACCAAAAGTCGAGACATACACCAGAAAAAAACAATTTTCACAAATAATTGCCTACTTTCAGGCTGATTGAATGCAAGTCACATTGACCTGTTTTATTGTACATTTATCTTCTTTTGGTTTCCTTTTCCTTACTGAGATATAATTTAAAAAAAATAACTTTCATCTGACGCACAAACCATTTAGTATACAGTCACGCCCGAGTTTTTTTTTCACGTCTCAACGAGTGTTCTGAGGCTTCAATAATTATTGTTTTGCAGCCTAATAATATAACTAACTGACGAATGCAGTGTATTTGTGCAAACTGTCCTCTTCAGTCAATTTCCTTCTATTAAAAAAAGGAATTAAAAGAAAAAACATTTCCAATCAATCACAATTAAGTTTTCGCAAAACGACAGCAAAAAAATGCAAATCCTTCGACTTCAATTAACAATCGTTTTTATAAATTAAGTAAATAATTTTATTACGCACTTCTTACAGACGAACACGTCAAGTGACAGTAAAACTTAACCAACAACCGAGAGCGGACAAAAAAAAAAACAAAACAAAGCAATCAATTTAAATTGTCCGCCATTTATGATGCCATATTAAGATCACTTAATGAAATACTGTTGTCATCTGCCCTTGTGTGTGCGTGTGTGTGTGTGGACTCTTCAGTGTGACAGTCGTAATTCCGCATGTTCTCCTTCCGTTCTTCCCCCATTTTAATCACTGAAAAACCCCGAAGCGACGAACTCAATCCGACCTCTATATGCATTTAAATATAAATATGAGCACTCTGCACGCCGGCCGCCATGTTTTTGATGATTTAATGGAACCAAGCGTACAGTATTGTAGCCCAGTTTCTCGGGCAGATAGCAACTATGACATCCCCATTCTATGTGTTGCTCCATCGCATCATCAGCATTGCCCCATCCCAGCAGTGACAGTAGAGTACAGCACTTTGCTGTCGCACACGGGACCCACATGGACCAAATTAGACCGGAAACATTCAATTGGCGTGAATAAAGCTTTCATCTGTACTCCCTCTTCGTGTCTCTGGATGTAGTACTCGTACAGTACAATGTACACACACATACATTCAAACTGTTGGTGAGCGAGGAGTGGATTATGTGTATATATCTGGTGTATCTCTGCTCTGGAGGGTATAACTACTAGAGGGTACAAAAGTGGATAACTGATTGAGATTGAGTTCCCTCGGTGAGACATGACACAAGTTGTACCGCTCCTCCTGCTAATACTCGTACTGTCTAGTAGTACATAGCCGTGCCTGCTAGTACTCGTTGAAACTATAAGCTTCCATCATCGCAATGTTCTGTGGAGATGATTTTCATCGTCTAATCGTTTAATTAGTTTTCATTTGATGACATCTCGAGTTGGCTGCAGAGTGAGGCGGTGGCATAGGGTTCGCTGCTTTTTCTTCGCATCGTCGATGTTCTTTAATCGGTGGCAAATTGAATTTGAAGTACATGCTTTGAAAGTCGACGTTACGAGCGGATCTGTTGGGTTGAACTTCAAGGGAAATTTCAAGTGGGGCTGTGTCCACTTGGGGCACTCAGTTCTATTAATCGATATGGGATTTGGATTGATTTGATTTACTCCCACGTGCAAATATGCTAACCTTTTTCACGCTCCACGAGCCAGAGACTAAACATCCACACACCAGCAAATAGCGATTAATAGTGTTTACGATTGGCACGTGACCCACAATGCCTGATTGCCTTAAAGTTTAATTTACACAAAATGAAAAATGCGAAGACATTAATAATCCAAACACATTTGGGTGAAGTAACAACAAATGCCGCAACATTTTACAAACTGGGCGACCGACGAGAAAAAAAGTGAAACTAATTGCACCACATTTGGTTGAAACTATACAAGTGGTTGACGTTTAGTGACGTACGGCGGCGGTCTTGTATGTGACAAAGTGCAGACAAATTGGGACTTTTGAATTGACGCGATCATGGTTTTTAGCGCGTAACTTTTTGAGACTATGGACTTCCGAAACTTTCAACTCAGTTCGACTTTGAGAGAATTGATTTACTAACTCATTAACATAGGTGGGGCTATAGTTCGAGTTTGATCCTCAACCAACTAAACAGATTTGACAAAAAAAAAAACATCTTCAGCTGAAAAGAGGCGTGGCATGGCTCCGATATTTTAAAAATTATTTCAATCAGGCGGCAGAGTATTTTTCACGATCAGAAGATCTTTTTATTTGATTAGAATGCATTTTTTATTTAAATCTGTTCCATTTTTGATCAACGAATTCATTAGAACTCCTACTTACTAAGAAGGTAACAAGATCGCCAAATTTTCATTGTCTTTTATTGTTTTCAGCTCGATCTTACCAAAAATCTGGGCTTTTTTAGACTATACTAGCTGACCCGGCGAACTTCGTACCGCCTAAAATTAATTTTGTTATAAACATTTTTTGATAAAGTGGAACCTCTCTATTGAACGAATGAAACTCCCTTGGAATTAAATAGGGTTCAGTGCATAGAAAGGACTTCATAAATTTCCTCCGGGTCGGCTTCATGATCGTTTTTTCCGTGCTCCTTGAATTGAGTTGGTCCGGTCAGATTTTCTCAATTAACCAAATCAACCAAGGCAGGATGTGGGCAATCGGCAATCCTCGCTTCTGCCATTCGACCGAGTACATCCCGAAACGCGATTGTCCAAAAACATTGTGCTTAACGATGAAGCCCATGATCGTCTTGAGTTTTTGTTTTTTTTTTTTTAAATCGTGCTGTATGTCATGGCGGTCGTCCGAAGTTTGTCCGGGAAGTAAAAATCCCCGTTCAGATAATTTTGTTCCCACTTCACATTCGATGAAGGTGCTATAAAACATTAAATATCAGTAGTTGCGACTTGTGAACAGGGTGGCTCAGTGGTTAGTATGCTGGATAGTATACGAATAATAAACACATCATACCTCCACTTCTTTCGAAAGCGAAATGTGCCGCACGGCCTACGCACACATAGGCCATATGCCACATAACATATTCTTTAATTCTTGCGATTTGCGCCCACCACCCCAAAGCATAGAGACATCGACAACGGCGCCAACTATCGGGTCCAACGCTATCCTATCGTCCCAGCTGGATACAAACATAACCATCCACAAAATTTCATTGAAATCAGTTGAGTGTATTCGGAGATTGACAGCAGCGCCACCTATCGGGCATAGGACTATGCTATCCTTTAAGCTGCAACCATACACATCCACAAAATTTCATTTAAATCGATTGAGGGGTTTCGGAGGTCGACAACACAGGAATGTTCACTAAAGTGCCTATAACCAATAAACATACAAAGACCGTATATCCATACAAACCTTAGTGTTGCCGCCACCTTTCATCTGAATTTTTCAGAAACCAAATCGGTTCACGCATTAAGAGAACATCAATTCAAACACAATGCGACTCATTTTGATATATATTTATAAAAGTAGATAGATGAAAAACGAAATATGCCTACAGCGCCACATGTTGAGAATTTTTCGAATTTAATTTTTTTTTAAACCATACCTGATTCAAGACAAACAAAACAAAAAAAAATATTCAAATCCGTCGAGACGTTCTTGAGTTTTTACCCGACTAACGCACAGCAACTGATTTTTTTTATAATGTGTGGAAAAAAAACAAAATGTACTGAAATTCATGTGTTTTTCACGCACGTATAACACATACATACGTTTTCCGATTTCAACAAAACTTCACAAAACCCATATACAGACCAATACCAAAGATGTGTGAATGCTTGCTTAAAATCGGTTAATGCCTTAAGGCGTGAATCGGCGACAAACGAACGCAATTTTTAGGCAAAATTTTTATATATATAGATAGATTATGTTATAAACCATAAACTTGGCACGAATTGAAATACAAACTGGACATATTTCAAATAATAATATTTACATCATTACCTGTTTGAGTTCACGTTTTGTATTTTAGTTTTTTTTTTAACTAAGAGCCTTCAAATTGAAAAAAATTTTTGTTTTTCAGTTTTCCACTCGTTCAGAAAACAATGTCGTTGGTGATACAGTTTTTCGAAAACGCTACAGGTTGTAGTTTCAGGTTTTAAGATTTAAGTATTAACTAAAATTTCGTGTGCTAAATTGAGTCGCAAAAAATGTGATTTTGTCGAAGGAATGAGGGTGTGTATTTTGTAGTCTTCATGAGTTGGGACCAAAACTCTTGGGCTTCAGTGGAAAATCGTGGGTTTGGTTTGAAACTAAGGTTTTTGAGATACATGAACATTTTAGAACTTAAATTTCCACTGTCTGGTCTGTGCCATGTTTTAATTGAAGCCCATAAGTAACTCCAAGTATATGGCTACTACAAATTTGAAGCGTTGTTTCTGGATTATAATAGTTTGTAACAGGTTTAGAAATATCCTCTTTGAACTCTGCGCGCCACCCAGTGTGAGTTCTTTTCCGAGCTTTGGTTTTCGCTCTCTATAGATTTAGATGCCTGATTAACACTTGTGTTACCAGGTCAGTATCGCTCGTAAAGAGTGATATCAAGTCTTCTTTTAAGTCGGCCAACGTAAACTGGACCGAAAATCACTTATGAATTTTTGTGTTTGAAACACTTGTGTCTTATTCGCAGAGTCTTGACCGATACCAAAATGTGGACCTTAAGATATTCTGACAGTTCTATGATTATTTTTATTCAAAGGAAAAACCTTCTCGTGGTCGTGTCTTAGGTACACTTGACCCTTTTGAAAAAAAGCAATTTACCCCAAACGTCAAAAAATCAATTGTAAAACTTTTGTTTCACAACTCAATTCGTTTTTTATTCCTAGCTTTGGTTTGTCAAAACCAAGTGTGAATTATATTTGAATTGCCATTATATAAAGGAAACGCCACGAAATATTCTATAAAAACTTGAATGATTTTCCTTCAAGTATGCAACGATTTGGGGGTGTATAATGAGCGCCAGAAAATATTCAATGGTTATAAATGTTCCGTTGTTACGATTGGTATGTGACTTTGCAAAGCAAACTTTTCTGATGAAATATGTGAGCCAATTTTTCTTTACAAATAATTCTCTAACCTATTCACACGGCAGATGGATATTAGTTTTCCACTTAAATTGCTGTTAGTTTAAGTTCTCTTGAAATATCTCCATATCCTCAGAAAGTTAACCTAGAAGTTTGCTCATCTTGTAACGAAAACAGTAACAAGTGGTGCCCTTGCGATTGTGCACTTCATTTTGTTCGTTGTCTATTCAAAAGTCGCATGCTAAAGAATAACCTCGATATGAGAAAGTTACCTTTTTCTTAGCATAGGAATCCAATTCGAAACTGACGCTCAATCGTTAATGAAGTCATATTTTTTCAATCAACGGTTTTTGCTTTTTTTTCATTTGAATTGCGTTGGTATTACTCATAGGAAATTTGTCGCCACAAAGAGTTTATCCATTTGTAAAATAATTAAAAATATGAAAGTAACACAAATACCCAACGCCACCCGGTCAAAATTAACCAATGTGCGGGGTAGCAACTTTAGGAACCTACCTGCAACGGCACGCATGGCAATGCCAACCCATAATCAATTCGACATTCCATTTGTCGTCTCAAAGTCATCACCAAATAGATACAAATCGAGCCACCGTATTCCATTTCCAATTCCAAGCACGTAGGCATGTCCCAAAATAAAATTCGATTGCCATTCACATTCTCAATGATTAAGTCGCAACTTTGTCACTATTCCTTCCACCGCATATATGTATGTAGGAAGCACAATATCATGCACACACACCGAGCCAGAAAAAAGAAAATTTCAAAAGTTTTCAGTTTCAAAATCACCAAACTTAACTGAAAAGTTAAACAAATATCGTTCCTCGATACGGCAGACACTGGCACAGTCTATCTCTGTCATTGGTTCATGCATGACCTTTTATAATTCAATAGAACTTATTCTGCCATGGACACTGCATGGAGGTTGGATGGAACTATGCTCATTTCGAAATTTTCCATCTGTAATATGGAAAAAGTTTTAATGCACTAAGCGGTTTGAGTTGAATTTCATTCCCAAAGAGATTCTTTCGCTTTTGGCATAATTTTTTTTTGGAAATAGGCAACAGTGAAACGATCTATACACACTCACACAGACTGTCGACAATTTCCAATTCAGATCGATTTAATTGATTAATTAAAAGTTTAACTGTTTGAAATAGACGGGGAGAACTAATTTAAGAGACACTAGTTCTGCTGTTGGTTTGGGACTACCACAACCAGACACCCCCACCGATGGAGTAGGGAAAATTTTTAATTGCAATCCATTAGGAGAGTAGTTTTTCAAATAAAAATGATTGCAAACTTTGAAAGGTATGACGTATCAGGTATTGAGCGTTTAAAACGTATCGTAACTATTTAGAAAATTAATTATCAAAAATTGTTCACAGCGTGTTCAGAATTTGAAAAAGCATTTTGTGTTTCACACACTGTGGAGGAAGGCTGTCGATCCTTGGCGGCAATTAAAAAAGTTGAAAACTGAGTGTGTTGCTAATAGAGGGCGCGGTTTTCAAAGTTTTCAATTGCACGAGAACGACGAGAGGTGGTTTGGCATATATTACTGCGGTTTACTTGCCAATTACGGGCGATATGGGATGTCACTTTTAGTTAGTTTCAATTTACTTAAGGTGGCTCTACTTATTTTCTGTGAAAGGTTAAGGTAGAAACAAATATTCGTACAACGCGAAAAATATATGCAAAAACAATCTAGGGCGGGGATATTTTTTCAAAACGCAATAATTTTTTCAATTTCTGAAACTGCGACCAATTAGACTTGTAATTAGACTCAAGTATTAGACTTGTAAAGTTGTCCATTCTCCAATACTTCAATAAACGAAGGACAACCGGAGATATATTTTTTTGAGCCGCAACTTATTTTTTCCTTTGAATCGAAATCGCATGGAGCTTGTGTCTAATTTTGATGGATTGGTTAAGAAATTGTTTCTCAAGCTAGAGAAATGGACCATTAAATATATGGTTGTGGCATTTGCTAAATGGAATGTGAATATGCTAAGCAAAACAGTTTTATTTTTTTGTTTTTAAATTCTTTGCTATTATCGTTTTTGTTTCGGGAAATGCTTTAGTCATGGGAATAAAATAAATAGTTGCCCCAACAGGGGCCTATATGTAGGTTCCCTAGTGCTAGCTTCTCACAACCATTCGATTTGTGTGAGTTTTTATTTTTGGGACGATTGGAAGGGACTAACAATTTTATGCCGAGTCCTAATGGCTAATTAAGAAGCTTTTTCATGACAGTTGTACTCTAGGATGTTTGTCAGACGTTCGCGAGAGCTGGCGCAGTTGAAAAAAAAATGTAAGATGTAATTTTTTTTGTGAACCGGGTATCGAACCTGAGACCCCTCGCTTAATAGTCCAACGCACAACCACTGAGACCCTCATACATCTGGAAATAATCATCATCAGCAACTGCGTTATTTCAAAACCGATTTTTATGAATTATAAACCAAATAAAACTCCCGCGTAAATTCTTTTGTCAATAATCCCCCAATCCATGCGGAAAATCACTATAATTCTTTTAACTGCTTTTTGGAAACTATTTTATGGCATTCTATATCATAAAACAGTGACTATGAGTTTTAGGTAAACCCGACCGAAAAAATACTCCTCCCTTAAAATAATTAAAATAAAATGAATACCCCCCCTCAGACATGACCCTCTAACAATTCGGAATCTCCCTTAAAATCCTCTATCGCCATATAAAATTATTATCCGCTATAACAGATTATAAAGATAAAGTTTGAACCATAGAGAAAAATATATACTCCTAATATGTTACCCCTCATAATAGGGGGCAAAGGGGGTCAATTTAAAAAATGACACAATTTTCTATAATCAATTTTCGACGTGCAGAGCTTCAAAATATCGGCCCAGGCTTATTATGTTGCCTTTTGACATCCTTTTTGGGAAATAAACCCCGATACAAATCCTAAAATGACTGTCTTCTTTTCCAAAAGTTTATTAACAACTTACTAATTCTAATTTATCTCTTCTTTCTTTGCAGGTAAGTTTGACAACTCAACGACATCGTCAGCGACATGAACATCGAAACTCACTGAAGCCTTCATAACTTTATCCTTTACTCCGATTAAGTAATTTTTATTTGCGTATAAAGTCAGTGGACGAAACTGAAATGGAGAAATTTATGAAGTTAAATTTTTCAAACAAGGACTGTACCTTCGAAGAGCATTTTATATTCACTTCCATTAAAAGATCTATTTGAAAGACCCGACGGGCCACTATACTTATCACTCGAGTGTGGAAACTCCTAATGCAATCTGTTACTTTGAAAACATTTTAGGACGCATCCCTTCTTTATTGAGTTTTTCCCCGAAGGGTATTGTTTTTACCTTTTCGATGGTGGTTAGCATGACAAGGGCAAATTTTAAATATGAGGAGATGATGGTAAATAGGTCTACCTTCGTCAAACTCGGTTGAATAATTCAATCTTCATATATTCAGGGCACTCATTCCTTAACTTTTGAGACGATTATCGTTGACCTACAAAACTACAAGCTTAGTGCAAAAATTACAAGTTCGCTTTATCCATGTCATTTTTCTCAAATGTAATGCGAAAGCTGAAACAAATTCGGGCAGAATTTAACTTATTATGGTCGTCAAAAATAAAATAAAAGATATCGTCCAGACGAAATCTGCCGCCAGACTTCTATCTATGAATGGTAAGAAACGCAATTTTCGGAACGCAACTGATGTATACATAAGATAAGTATATATCATAGAAAACCCATCTTCGAACTTCTCACAACCATTCGCTAGTGTGAGCTGTTTATTTATCTTCCAAAAGGAAGAAACTTGAAATAACTAAAGGTCTTTAGCACCCCATGAACTTGTTTTCTGCAAAACATATTTCCATACCTGACATCTATCTGCAAGCATCTCGAGGCGTTGTTGAGGCCTTACAGTTCTTCTTTCTTGAGATACGGGTAAGTATTTAAAAAAGAAAATCCTATTCCTTTCGGAAAAAATGCGATTTCACGGATCGCTTCCGCGTGTTTGTCTTTCGACACCGTTTTCTGCAAGTGATTTATTTTTTTTGCTCACCTCCTATTGTTTGTAGAACTAATGACTCTTCATATTCAACAAATAATGACTTTCTGCTGACAATTCCCTAATCAGTTGATCAGGTAATCTTTTAGCGCGCAAAAATGTCTGTCTAAGGTTGAAGCTTAAAATATTTGTAAAATAATTTTGTTTCGTAGCTCGACCTCTTCATACGCTGCACGTGAAAAACATTCTCATACACAATCCACTAAAGTCCATTAAAAAATATCAAATTGTTAATTGGACCTTCTAACATGCTTCTGAAATATAAATGAAAATTATTAACATGCACGTAGCACATTACAAACACCAATCAATTAATTTGAAAACGCGTATGATATCCCATACCGGATGCTGCCTCAACCCAATCCTCCCATCATTATTGCAACAATATTGATGCACATATAAGCGGAACCTAACGCTAATTAAAATTAATCAACCGCACAGTAGTTTGGCACTTCACATTCAAGTATCTATTATGTACTATCTATGTTCATCTATCCTTTCGTGTGAAGTATTTCGCTGGCCCCTCTCGCATATTTTGAATATATCAATTTTCTCTAATTACTGAATAATTAATTAACGATGAGCGAGCGTATTTTAACTACCAAATATAAACGGAATCAGCTCTAAGCAAAAAAAAAATCTAATTTGCTTGCAAAAAGTTCTTGCTGTCTTGACTTCTGACTCCAACTTCGACTCCGAAACATTAGCCAATGTAATTGGGTAACAAAAAAAAAACAAAGGTGCTCGTTAATTTTAATTATTCTTCTCCACGAACACATTGGACATGGCGGCGGATGCAATGGAATGCTAATATGAAACGAAATTAAATATTTCCCCAACAAAACATAAAATGGGAATTTATTGGGGAATTTCCATCCCTGGCATTGTCTCACTGACCGCCCTGCTGAATGTTGCCGTCCGTCGTGCCGACATTAAGGATGTGTATCATTCCGAGGAGGATAATAAAATTTTACGCAGAAATATTCATTCTAATGAGGTGATTTATTCAGGCAGTGAATTGTACAGTGGCGCTCAGAAATGGGGAGTACGTTTATTTATTTTTTTTTAATAGAACTCTCACGGGAATGTCCTGGAGTAAGTTTTCCTATCTTGTAAGGCTGTAAGAGTGTTTTTTTTTATTATAATTGATGCAAATGGTACTTTTAACAAGGCGTGATAATGGAAGCGGATTTTTTTAAAGGCGTATGGACTATGGCGACAAATATTTTAATTCAAATTCAGAACAATTGGGAATTTTAAATTAAGAAAGATTAACCTACCCAGGTTTTTTCAGTAAATATTTACACCAAGTGAGATGTAACTATTTTTGTGTGCATCATCTATCGCTCGATAAGGGAAATATATCCTTTATAAAAAATGAGTATGCCAGCTATCATTGTGGGACCATAAAGCTGATGATTGACAGATTTTCAAAAGGGCTTCGAAATTCTAATCGCATTTCAATATATTTTTTAAAATCGATTCGACAAAGAAACCGTACAAAAATGTATGGTGCGATCATAGACCCTGACAATGACTGACAGCGGTACAATTTATTGAACATTCTCATGCTTCAATTCAGATTCTCTTTGGGTTGAACTTCAGAAAGGGAGATTTGTAGCGAGGCTACATTATTTTTAATTCTTGCACATGTTCCTTGAAATTCTGAAAAAAAATTACGACTCAAGAAAATACGTACGAGTACATTTAAAAGTCGTAACTTTTTGGCAGGGCATCGTTCGTTTAGTTCGAAGTTTAAATTTCTGTAAGTTGTAGACTTGCGGAAATATTTCACAAGCTTGCCGAAGAGCCTGGGTATTTGTAGAGATGGACCTCTTTGCTCTAAATAACTTTACGATGTTGATTATGTGGTCTTTCTCCGTTATATGCGAAAGACAGTGGCTCGAAAAGTGTTCATAGATTCCATAGGTTTGGGTTTATTGGTGGTGTATTTAGATCAGTCGTACAAGCTTTCCGTTGGAAGGAAGGTCAGCTGAATGCTGAATCCTTTGTGCATTAAATACAACCAAGTTATATTTTTCTCACTTTCAGACGTTGTGCAGATCTTCATCAAAATAGTTAGTTATATATTTTCTGACTTTGTGATGGAGTTGCATTCCCGACGTATAGGTCGAGAAAAAAACGATAAGAGTGTTGTCGTTGATATATCTATGAACAATATTAAAAGTGAACCTAAGAAAATCATTGCTATCCCGAAGAAACAGAGCTGGGAAAAGTATAAATGCATTTTGGCACTCCCGCGTTCATAGTAAAGAAATCCGATGATACACCATCTACAACTACACTTTAACAGATCTGCCCAGACGGAAGTTTTGGAGCTGTTTTGGAAGTTAATCCAGAAGAGGTTAAGTAGTGCTCTCTAAAAAGTCTAGACAAATGCGTTTGAAATGTATAAAGTTGTCGATTCTTATTATTTTCTATTACCTGCGTGGGTTACTCTCTGTTTACTCTTTGTATTTTTCCGAATCCATAGGTCGCATTCATTTCGAAAACTTGCAAAATAAGGGCTTTTATGTTTCAACCAGGGGTCAGTTGGAACAAGTTTTTTGATGGAGTGAGGAGCATATAGTTCTTGTCTAAACTTTGTGAATGAATTCTGTTATGCATAAAAGTATAGTTGACTGCAAAAATGGAACAATCGCTCATACGAAATAAAGCCTATCTATTGGTTAACGAATGCTGTCGTTTCGTCACTGTTTCAATTTGTCTAGGACACTCCCACTGGCCGACGAAATATAAAGCAACGTTTATGAAATACAGAACTTTTTAGCAAAACCTAAAAACTTCTCGGTATCAAACAAAGTTATCTGTTGGATAAAACTTACCCAAATCATATTTCTCTCACTGATAAGTGGGAGTTTTTTTTAAGATAGTACTTATCCAACCGCAATCAATCCTTAAGACATTTCTACTGCTCTCAGTCAAGTGCAGCGAATGAAATTGCGTCTTATTTGGAACTTATCTCACAGTTCAAAAAATATTTAGCGAATATTTTTCTCGCTGGGTTTCAGATAAGCGGACATTTTTTTTTAAATAGTATTCATTCAACCGCCATCATTCCTAAAGAAGTTTCTACTGCTCTCAGTCGGGGGCAGCGAATGAGATTGCGTCTAATTTGGAACTTATCTCGCAGTTAAAAAATTGTTTAGCTAAAATATCCCATCCATAAATCAGCGAATAAAGCTGCCTATTCGACTAACTAAAAACGTATGTGCAAAACTTAACGAGATCGTCAGAGATTTCAAAACTATGCATGTCCTTACATAGACAGTCCCTCTCGTCCTGTCATCAATAAAATGAATATTAAAACGTTGCATTTCAGCACGCCGGGTGAAGTGTAAAATTATCCTAGAAGGGAGGAAACACCAACCATAGGTCCAGCAAAAAAGGTCCAGTGGTCAACTTTCACCCGCCAGTGTATCCCGCCAATGTGATACGTGTTTCGTACTTCAACATTCCCCCTGAAAGAGAATTCACAAAAAAATAAATTTTGAAAACAAATTTTTCTAATTATCTATGCGCATCGCAATTAGGTTGATTTAAAATTGTGCTATTCCGTCGTTGGGCAGTCGTTACGCATGGCAACAAGCTACGGGTATACTTGCCATGAATACATTTGCAAATTATTAGAATTCAGTAGTATCACGATAGGTACCAGCACCCCATGGAAATTTCAATTTAAATTCAAGCAGACCAAAGTGTACCTTCAGTTTGTATAATGTTTATGACATTTAACTGACAGCCCCGTATATATACGAGACAATATACACTTCTCAGCTGTCTGCTGTCGGCCGGGGCGATCTGCCACCCCGAACAATGGAGAGGAACCCTTCTGCAATCCGGATTGTGGCTGGTGATTTAAGATAAAAACCGAAAACCTCCTACACGCCATTCATTTCGGCTTAATTAACTTTCATCAGTCATCCCTCCAGAGCGAGCGCCCGCAATGGAGGGCGGTAAACTCGTACAGAATTTTCGTTTGAACATTCAGATTGTTTTGTATCGTTCGTTGTTGTTGAGAGTAATTAATTACATTCTGATGGAAAGCGTTGCCGATTTGTTTTTGTAGCACCACCGCCGCAGGCTCCCTGATAAGGCGAGAACCGAGAACTTTGCAATTAAGAGTCGAAACATTTTTCCAATTTCACCCCTTGACATAGCTTCATCTATTTGCCTTCAAACGGGGAGAGCGATAGACAGTCCATTGCTCCAATCCGCAACTCCCATCCTTGTCGGATGAAGTTACATATTAGACCACCGAAATGCATGCAGTCACCGGACCGACTCATCAACAAAGATGATGTTGTGCAATTGGCATTGGCATCTAGAAATATCTTAATCTGTGAATTGAATTAATTACGTGATCATTTATCACCTTCACACACAGGCACATGAGAGGACTCTTGCGATTTTGCCTGGCGCATTCCGCACGTTCACTGTTTACCTCTCTCTGTCTCTCCTTTGAGTGTGTTTTGTGTCTAGAAACGTATTGATGGCTCTATGAGCTGCTGCTGCTAGTAGTACTTGCTTTTGGTTTAATTAAAAATAGTTTGCCAAGGGTTTTGTATTTTGATGCTGCATATCTGTGTGCGGTTGGTTAAGCGCACAGATGCAATTTTGCACAAAGAGAGAGAGAGGGTAGTTAATTGGATTTTCGTTTAGAATAGAATAAAAATTAAATTCTCTTCGTTGTCGATATCATTTCATTAGGCTTGGGGAGGATTTTTTTTTTAATTGAATTCTAGTATCGGCGCGTGGTAAACATATGTGTGGGAGGCATAGGTGCCAAGGAGACGAGGCAAATATTTCTGGACCTGCTGTGATATTAGATTTGTTTTTCGGAACATACCACTGAGAGTTCGTGTCGAATTCAAAAACAAATGCAGAAGGCTCCTTGGATCAAATTGTGATTACGAGAATATCTTTAGCCGCATCAAAGTCAAGGTCTGTTTGGCTATGAATTACAGACACCTGATAATTGTCAGAGACATTCGCGTACCGATGACACGGTAGCCATAATGATTATTATTATTGGATAGTAAAAATGTTTGCTTATTGTGTGGAAGCGCAGCACGCCATCATCACGAAACATAACTATCTTCTAATGTCTTATGAAGTCATAGGGAACACCTGTTACATGCGACATTGGCCTCGATACACGGAAATGAGTTAACATCTTTAACCCACCACATGATGAGTTCACATCACAGTCGTGTGCAGCTGGGGCCAGCAATGTAGCGACCGACTACCGAAGCATCGTCAAGATGATGTTTGAATCTCGTAATCAAGGCTCTAAGCTTTTGGGGGCATAAAATCCATGAATCATTTACACAAATGCGGTGGAAGTCTATCGGGTTATGAAGTTCTAAAAAATCAGATAAAACTAAAAAGCTGCAAATACCCGAACCATATTACCCATCCCCTGATTGCCCTCCTCATGCGTGACAAAAACCGCATATGCTATGGCGACAACTGTAGGGACGCACCTTTCAATTAATGTGTTGCATTGGCAACCAACAGCAATTTTAAATCTTTCCCGACTTTACTGAGCTTTGAAACGAACGGAAATCATTAGTGGGAAGGAAAAAACAAAAGCGTCGAAGTCTGCCGTGTTGCTCTCTAATTTGTTCTAGATCTTAGAATCATCATTCTTAACGATTTCGAACATTTCCCTAAAGTTTTCCCAGGTTTCTGTTTTCCCCCAAGTTTCTTTTATGCGGGAGAACTTTGCCTGAAAAAAAGTTTAAAGCTCCTGGTTACGTGAACGGTTGAATTACCAACAAACTAGGTTTTTGTTCAGACCTTCGCTTAACTTAACCTGACGTACTTTTAACCTCTACAAAACAGCTCCAATTTCGTAGAGTTTCGAGGCCTAACTGGAATATTCTGCTCGACGAAAGTGTGAGTTATACATACGATGCAATTTAAATCTTATCCAATTGTTGAGCTTAATCGCTTTTCTAAAATACAAATGATTCGAGCTAAATGTCGTCAACAAGTTCATGTATGTGCTGTTCCGACCCAAAAACCTATGAATGTGTGACTGATAGGATCCAATAAAAATTCCTTAAGGAGTGGCTGAACTCTGTCGTACAAGCTGAATGTGTATAGTTTTATAGACGGAATATCATGACGTTGAGCTATGCGCCATTAGCATTAATCTGATGATTGGAAATAGTTCCTATATTTTGCCTTAAATATATATATTTCTGTTTGGGAACTACAATTTTGCGAGAGCGGGATACTGACTCTTTGTGTGTTTGGGTAGAAAAGAAAAGAAAAATCAAAAATGGAATTTTTCAACCAAATATCTGTCAAATGTTTACTCGCATTTGTCAATTTTATTTGGGTAAGCTTACATGCTGACAGAATGGATGAGATTGTCTTCCATGGCTTTGGCAATGTGATGTACGAGTTTATTTGCCTGGAGCACAATTCAAAGTTTATCCACCATTAAGTGGGAATAGGTTATTATGGAGTTCAGCTGGGTTCTACTGTCGGGCCTATCCTTTTTACTGTGTGAAAGTGTTCATGTTTACGAGAATGAGATAATTTTTTTTTACAAACTGTTTCTAAAGTTTGGCGGGATAAAAGTGGAGGTCCACAGGGCTGTCACACAGGACCTGTGACTTTTCTAAGAGTTTGTTGCTTTGGGCTTAAGAAAGATCTGATGGAACAAAGGCGATTTCAAACCAAAGTTATAGAAGTACATAAATAATTTGACGAGCAATATGGGATCCCACAAGGTAGCAGTGTAGTGCCTGTACTTTTTCCACGCTTTAAAATGTCGTTTGCGGACTTTCAGTACTGTAGCATCCACACATATCTTTCGATTGGAAGTGTTTTTGGGCTTTATTTGGCTTTATTATTCGGCCAGTGGCAGAAATTATATCTGCCTTCGCCCATTTATTTTATAAGATTTTGTTCTTAGTTGGATCCTGTTGAAAGGTGGCAAGTTAGAAAATATCAGTTTTTATTCACTAAAAAGCTCAGAAAATATGCAAACTACCTTTTGGAGTTTAAAAATGCATTCGACGCCAATCGGGTATCGCTACATGCTCCAATTTTTTTTTTCAACTGCCTATGTTTGCTTAAAGACACAAGCTACAGGAGGAAGAGAGAAAGCACAGCCGTGTACATTTTCTAAGCATGACATTGCGAGCAACAAATAGCTACAGTACTTTTTTCTTATCACCAAACAGTATCTTCACCCTCCCTTGCGCAAATCAAAGCAAGATCTTCAGAAATACATTTTTGCACGACAATTTTCCCCCCTTGTTACACTGAAAACGATACATTTAGATGAAAGGATGTCTTTATGTCCTTTGCCTTGGTGGCAATTTGCGTCAATTAGGAAACAGCTTTAAACGTAACATCCACCATTAGCATTATCCAATTGCAAAAATATTTTCTTCTTCATCCAAAACGGTCAGATAATAGAGCGTTTCCTTTCTTTTTTGTAGGAAAAACAGTTATCGACTTCATTTGCAATTCGAAAACCGAAAACACAGCCTCCCCCTAGAAGAAGGGAGAACACAAAAAATATAAAAGCCTCTTAGGAATCCATTCCACACACCCACATCGAAAAGTCACCAATTCTATTTTTCGTCTATGTGGGACAGAAGTCAAAAATAAAAATAAAAAAACTCCCTGGAGGGTTTTCTCTCGAAACGTCCACCAAACACACATGCAATATATACATCCATACAGTTGCAACCCTCGTGTAAATATACTCTCGGTTATACATTAATTGGAAGTCGTTTCGGAGAAGTATATGAACGCCATTTCGTCCCATGATATGGTGCCTGCCCATCCAAAAGCATGATTCGCCCTCTCTGCTGATAGGTGGGGAGGACATACAAATTTATATTAAATTTTCATATCCTGTCAGTCCATGAGCTCAATATGGTGGCTGTATCTCAATGGCATCAGTTATACTTACTCGTACCATCATCCTCCTAACATTTCTACTTTTTTTTTTTTTACAGCACATGGTGCAGGCTGGTGTGGGACCATTTCCAGGTGCCCCAACAGGATATCCACCGGCACCGACTAATGTCGGAGCTGCTGATAGCCTCTCGATGGCAGTGGCTGCTGTCAAAGCCGAGCAAGCATCACAAATGAAGCCAGATGGTGCACCGCCGCCTTCAGCAGCAGCAGCCGCACAGATTTATATGCAGCAAAAAAAAGTAAGTATCTGTGGGATAGTTTTTTGCAAAGTTTTGTTAGAGTTCTACTTTTTTTTTTAAATTATTTTTTGAGCGAGGATTTTCTTCTCTCAAGTTTTTTTTGCGCTTTATTTTGTTTTCTGTCCTGGGGGACATTTTGTTGGTATTGGCCAACGGGTTTGGTTTTAGTTTGCTTCCACTCGGTTAATTTATTAATAAGACCCACTAGGAAAATATGCAAAGAGGACACTAAGATGTGTCTTTTTTCCTTGGGATTATGTCCTTCTTCAAAGATATTTGCTTTCCTCTTTTGTATTTACAGTAAAGGAAAAAAAAAATGCACAAAGAAAAAATTCAATAGAAAATGCATGCGAAGGGAGTTAGTTTTATTTTTTTTTGTACTACCCTTTTGTTGTTTGGTTTTATTATATTTAAACATAAATCACTTGTGTATTTTATCGTACCTAATGCAAAATAGTAAATCAGAAAAATTTATCTGGATGACAAAAGAGAAGAATTTCTATTTTGAAGTTTATATAAAAAATAAAAAAAAAATATAAAATGTATGTACAATAACTGATAGCAACTTGTTTGTTTTGTTCTCCTAACTTACATAAAAAAGTTGATTTTGTATTTCATTTTATTTGTACTTATTCACTGCATGGGTAATGTAATTGAAAAAAGTTCAAACGAAAAATACATAAATCAAAATTAGTTGTGCTGATTTAAGCAATTAATTGTAAATATTGTGCTGTAGATTTGAAAACTATGAAAATTTAAATTTGTCATGAACTGTTATTGATTTATTTTGATCTTGTAAAAAGGAAAGGTATTCCTTTCAAAGTCCTTAAAAGCATTCACCAAAATGTCAGCCAAATCCAAAAATACTGCCGACCTGAAACTTTACTCAATGAAAATTAGAGGCAGCCTTATTAGAGACATCTTTTTTTACGTCATCATATTGAAGCTGTTGCCTGTTTGATTTTGCTTTCGATTTGCGAATTTTGCAAACGTCCACTTGAAACTGTAACTTCCCAATGGAATTTTCAGGATTAAATTGGAATTGTTTGGTCACTTTTTAGTGGGCTGAATTTTAGCGCCAATATACGCATCCACGGCCCACTGACTTATCGATGCACAGTGCCGCTAAAAATCACAGTGGATTCGAGCTGCTTTATTTGGGTATCGAACGTTCCTGCCTTTAAGCTTCTGGTCATCTGCAAACAACCAAGTAAAATATTTTAGGACCTGGACGCCTAAAACCTTCCAAACAGTAAGTAGATTCCGATGCGAAATCAATCAGTTCCATTATGAATACCTTGAATACCAATGGAAAAGACCGGGAACCAGTTACTTCTTTCGATAAAGCTGATGCTTCAAAGATTGCAGAGCGTAGATAAAGGCATTTCCTCCATAAGTCCGCTTGAGATTGTCTTTCGTTTCTTCATCTTTTGCAGAAGTCTTAAATATAAGGCAGTTTTCGGATACACTAGCCTTTTAAGTCATTTACAAACTACATCTGTTTAGAGGTTACTCAGGCTAAAATTCCTGTAGTACCCAGCAGAAATACCTATGTCTATCAGTGGAAGTGTCAAAAACTTTGCATACTGCAGCAGGGCCACCACCATTAAACACGTTTAAGCCGTGGGAGTTCTCGAAACTCCTTGCATTGAGCACTCTCAGTTTAGTTTAGCAATTTCCAAGATATTACCACCTTTAGCTGCTTTATCTTCTCCGTCACCATGAGCGGTTGACCGAGCATGGGGCTGTAAAGCATTACACTGTAAAAGTAGCCTCCTAATACTAATGCACTTTTCTGCAAACGCAGCTTCCAAGGTGTGCTCAAAACTACAAGTCGTAAGCGCGCTACTTGTATTCAATCTTAACCAAACCTTGGTTTGTTTCTTAAATTAAACTAGAGTCCGGCTAGATGTAGAAATTCTACCTCATATTAAACTGGCTTATATGCAACTTATTAGAAAACAAATTACATTTGCATTGCATCTCTGCGCAATCTTCCCAACAAACAAATATCAAGCGAATATGTTGTGTTTAAGGCAGTGAAAGTGGTTCTTAACTATATCCCTTCGCTTATTTTAAATTAAATGATATTGTTGTTGAAAATTAAATCAAATTTAACTAACAAGTGGTTAGTGTACTGGGCTACTGAGCGGGGGGTCTCATGTACGATCCCCAGATGAACATGATCGACATATTTTCTACTGCGCCACCTCTTGCGAATGTCTGAACGTCTGAAGTTTGACAAACATCCGAGAGTGTTACTGTTCTGGAAGATCTTCGCAATTTAGTCTTTCGAACCCGGCGAAAAATGCTAGGTCACTTCTCTTCGTTTCACCAAAAAACTAAGAGAAATCCACACAAGTTGGCCCTAGGGTACCTATCCAAACCTGTTGCGTATTTTTATTTCAATTGGAAAATAATTTCCTATATCCGGCGCGGCCGTTTATAAACTGCATTGTTTCTCATTTAAAAAAAAATCCCCAAACCAGTGTCTTTTATAGTTGATCTACTAAAGTGCAAAGTTACTCGGTTCGTGTGTTTAACCCTTGATTAAAAAAAAAGGTATTTGCTAAAATTAAATTAAAGAGAAATTGCTAAAAAAAATACGCAAATGCTACTGACTGATGTCTATTTTAATTTGAGAGCTTTAGGTAGACGACGCAACGCGCACCTCTTTCTAAGGACGTTGTCAATGCCATCGTGAATTTGACTTAAAATTGTCACTTAACAACGACATACCAACCTGTGGCATTCAAGGTTATTGCTAAAACGGAGGTAGCACTATTAATTGGGTCTTACTAATAATCATATTAATCCTTTACACCGAATATTTTAAGGTCACAATGGGTAATTTTATATTGAAAGTTCCGCCATTGTAAGTTTGTAAAATTTAGCATGGATTATTAGTATCGCATCCCAGTCAGTGCGTTCACCAATGTGTTCTTGTCACAAGGACGGGCTGACTTGCTTTTCGAACGCACTCGCATTCCATGTTAACCTCAACCCACTTTACCGGTCGATAAATAACAAAAACAAAAAATCGGTGCCCTTTTCAGTGTCTGCGAGTCTGCAATTCTGCTGCACATAAAATTAAAATGCACCCGCAATTTATGAAACGTGTTTATTGTTTTTTTTTTTTTTTTTTTGTAACTCGATTGTGTAATATACACGAAATGTAACACTGAATTAATGTCCCTTGTTCGTTCGACCTTTGCTATCAGATATTTTAATTTATTTTCACCATAACATGGTTTCATGCAGCACCGTGTTATCAATGTCACTGTAGCCGTGGGGATCAATTGTCAGTTCAGTTGTTATCGCTTGGAATTCCCAAATAAAGAAAATAGAAACAAGAGAAGTTTGTTCAATCGCTGTTTACTCACTACAATTAAAATTATTTGTAAATGCAAGTGTATTTGTTTAGCTTCCCTTCCAGCGAAGTAGACAGAAGTGACAAACTAATATTTATAGTGCATGCAAGCGTCTAAAAATAGACGAAACACTTGGTGTTGGGTCAACGAAAAATAATCATTTTGGTTTGAGTTTTAAAAAAAAAAAAATCTATCCTAAGACATCTCATTTGCAACTTTTGGTTTGCCTTCCCCTTCGTATTGTTTGAACAGGCGAGCCTCCAGCAACAGCAACAACAGCATCACCACCAACAGCAGCAACAACAGCAACAGCAACAATCAGTATCACAGTATAACAGTTCCACATCAGTTTTAGGAATCCCTCCACAGCAGCAATTAAACAGCATTGCTGCGACCTCAACAGTGCCATCATCGGCTCAGCCCACCACATTAACTCTTCCGCTATCGGTTGCCAATAGTATTTCTAATGGAATTGATGCCCAGCAACAACAACAGTCGTCCAGTGTGCAGCAACAGCTGCAACAACAACAGCAACAGCAACAACCGACTGTCAGCATAGTGAGTCCTTGCCAACACAAAACAATAATTTAGCAACCAACAATAAAGAGATCCGTTTGTCTTGTGTGGCCTGTACATTTTGTTCCTTGCAACGCATCTTTGTTGTTAAATTTCCTTATTTTATTCGTCTTGAAAAGTATTTCCTTTTTGTTGAAGGACACTGCACACATTGTTTGGTCGCGGGATTGTAATGTGCTTTAGAGTTGGACTTGGTTATGTTTATTTTCTTTGCTTTATTTTTCTTTTTCCTTTTTTTTTGTCCTTACAAATTTCGCTGCAGTTTGTTGTTTCCTTGAGCGCATCATCAATTTATTTTTTTAACAAAAAAATAGCAAAGACTTGCAAGAGAATGTAGTTGTGGACGATAAAAATGAAATTGTTTGTTTTTTTTTTCCGAGTCGCCATCTTACAAGGTGGACGTTTTCTTTTTTCTTGTTTTTTTTTTTTGTGTTCCTTTCGTTTTGTTTGAAAGTAATTTAGGAATAAAAGCAATTAGCATGATGTATAAATAACAATTTTTAATAAATCTAGAAAAATTGTTTTAAATCTACGCAATATAAACAAAAAAGGTTTCGGAAGCATAGCATGATACAAAAATAAAATTGTTTTCACATTTTGATCTAGTGTTGGGGGTTGAGGGATTTGGTTTTTATTGTATGTTGTTGACCGAAATTGTAAAAAGAAAAAATACATAAATGTAAATTTCAGCCATATATTTAGAGCAATCCAAGCGCATGAACTATACAAAGGCCACAGCCACTGAGCATATTAACACAAGCAGTATAAATAAAGTTTGACATTTTCTTTCTGTGCACATAGTTGGGGCTAAATTTTTATATTGGGGGTATCTGAATATGTAAAGGTATGTTCTATGTGTTGATTCAGATTTAGAAGGTACAGGGTGGCGCACCAATTGTGCTACAATAAGAAATTCAAATAACTTTTTTTTTAATCGATGTATTTCATTTATTTTTTTTTTATTGGTTAGAAAATTAAATTTTATTTTAAATAGTTAGTTGTTTTTAAAGATTATAGATCGCAAATGACCTCCACGCATATGCGGCACCTGATCAAAAAACTATTCATTGCGGCCTGAAGAGTTGAAGTTGGGATCGCCTCAATTATTGTCGTTATGGACTGCTTTAATTCAGTTAAATTCCTGGGCTTCGTTTTATACACCTCTTGCTTGACATAACCCCATAAAAAGAAGTCTGGTGCAGTCAGGTCAGGTGACCTTGGGGGTCAGCGAAGAGTGGAGTTCCTAGAAATTAATTTGTTTGCGAATTTTTTGTTTAGCTCCGCCATAACTGGTCTGGCTATATGTGCAGTTGCTCCATCTTGCTGAAACCAAACGCTGTTGAATGGTATACGTCTTCGGCGCAGTTCTGGGTAAAAAAAACTCCTTCAACATCTTTAAATAACGGTCCCCATTGACAGTAACGGTTACACCGTTTTCTTCAAAGAAGTACGGCCCGACAATACACCTTGATGAAACTGCGCACCACACAGTGACTCGTTCTGGGTGCAGTTCCGTCTCATGGAGCATTTCTGGATTAGACTCTTTCCATATACGGCAATTTTGCTTGTTTACATTGCCGTTAAGATCAAAATGGGCCTCATCAGACATGAACAAACAATTGATCAATGTGTTGTCTTCTTCGGCCATTGATATCATTTTTTGGCAAAATTCCAGGCGAACAGGCAAATCCTGAGGGTTTAACTTGCTAGTAATTTGATCTTTGTACGGAAACAAGTTTAAATCGTCATGAAGTGTCCGTTGTAATGACCGTCTACTAACTCCAATTTGCCCCGATAAGTTTCGGGTCGAAACGCTCGGATTGGCCTGTATTGCAGATGCTACTGCTACGATTGTATCCTGAACCCGAACATTGGCATCTCGATGGTACGGCCTTCGTGCGATGCTTCCAGATTCGGCAAACATGTTTACAAACCTCATAATGGTCCATCTACTCGGGGGATTACCGCCAAACTCCCGCCTAAATTCCCTTTGGACGGAAATGACGGACTGCAAAGCATGGTACCGTTGCACTATCCAAATTCTTTTCTCCGTATCCCAAGCATCCGTTTTTATAAATCTAAATAGTAACCTACAAAATAAAAAAAAAAAATAAGCCGATTACTCAACCAGAAAAAAAGTTATTACGTTTTATTTTTGTAGCACGATTCGTGCGCCACCCTGTATATAAAATTTAAACAAATTGAGGTGAGCAATGCTTTTGAAACACACAAGGATGAAAGTCGGCCGGACGGGTCATGTTTGTTGTTATAATTTAAAATTTGTTTATTAAATACTTTCGAAGGAATTTTCGACTGCAACTAACATTATATAACAAGTAAATATAGTTTGTCTTCATTGCTTAAACTGAAAATGTAGTTTCACCCCAAAATGTGGGGTAAGAGCGGAGGTGAAGTTTAATGGTAATAGAGCTTCGCATTAAAATGACATAAGCACATAAATCTAGACGGCTAACTTTTAGAAATGAAAATACCTCGCACCATCGAAATATTACAACACTTTTCAAAGGTTTTCCAGGAAATTTAAGCTGTATCCTAATATTAAATGCAACTATGTAAACGTCAGACGCACCCTTTTGCTCTTTACAGCTCCACCTAACCCATCTGTATCCCATTAACATATTCCCAGTGGGTTTCGCAAACCCAAACAAACTATAGACTCCCACCTATTCACTGCCCACTGCGTGTCCGTCAAAGCAAAATCCATTCACTATGGATCCCTGAATTATTTAACATTACACATTGCCCCAGCGATCAGACCAAACACCATCGCTATCATTTTCATTTCACCACTAGAGGGAAAACAAGACATTTCACCCACCCCGCCATTTAAAGTGAAATCCACAAACGGCCACACCCTTAAAATGGCAAAACCACCAGTCTTATCAACCACTCGCGCCTGGTGGCTGGGATGGCACTCAAAATCTCATATCTCATTGGCAGTGCGTGTAGGACTGTTATAGAACAACGGAGCAGCAGTACAAATCAATTCTCGTTTGAATTTGTTGTTTACGAATGTTGGGATTTTCAGACTGTCCCCTCGTTGTTTATCCATGGCACTGAAATCTGCTTCATCCGATTAAATCGCAAGGACAACACATGGCAATATCCATTGGGTTTATTTTTTTTCCTTTCCTTTTTTGTTTTAGCGGAAACGGATGGTAGACGGGAAACGATAGTCGTAGTCGTAGCTGTTTGCGATTGTGTTGGCCGTCGGCTCGTTAAATATTTATTCAGAATTTTTAATTTTCAACAACGAATCTTTGACGCACTACCGAGAGTGCTCGGTAGTGGAAATTCCTATCTCGAATTGTCGATGCGCTATACATCACAGAAGATAAATACCACTCAGATGAGAAAGAACAAATAAAACTCTCGAGATTATCACTTGTAAAAGTACGTGGGGGGACGTCCAAAATAGCCACAATTCCAATTGAAAAATCCACCGTATTTCATCTAAGAAGGACCTACATTATTACATGTCCGAAAAAATAGTTTGTTGTATTGAATATTAAATGATTTAATGTGAAATATGATTTACGTAATAAATAAAACAGAATTGTGCACAATTTTATCGAGAGGAAACTGCGCCGGAACGGGATTTTCCCCTTTTTTCCGCCATGATGGCGAAAAAGAGAAGGAATTTATGAATTATAGCTTCAGCATCAGCTGCTGTATATCTGGAAAGCAGGTCCGTAGATTTTTTTGCTGCGAGCAGGGATTTCTCTCCGCCGCCATACAATATTGCAAGTTCATTAAATATTTGTTTGGTTTAAAAAGAAAAAAAGAAAAAAAAAATATTCCGGAGGGTGGCGTATACGTAACATTTTTTTTTATTAGAGCTGACTTTGCGTTATGGTCATGGAGTAAGGTTTTTTTATGGGACGATAGTAGCTGAAATGTGTGACCGAAATCTACACTAACCTGGTGAGGGTGCTGAATAATCAGGGGGGGGGGGCTGGGTTGTTGTTTTTTTTTTCTTGCTTTCTCATCGATAACTGCGTTATCAAAACTGAATTTGGTTGGAAAATAAGGGAGGTGGCGTTTTTTCATCACTACTCTGCCCGTCTTTAAGAGGTTGTCACTGCATAGTTATAGAACTATTACTAAACTTTAGAAGACCGCTAAATGTGCGAAACCCATAAAGAGAAGTTGCCGCATTCATCCAATATATGAACTGTGACTGAGTGATTGAAAGGCAAGCATTGCCCGCGCGTCTTGTACACCCCATTAGAGTCGAATAAACCCCATGATTTCGAGTCAATAAAATACCAATAAGACATACAACTGGCTGCCCTCACTAACAATGCCACACATGACATTTATTGCCATCCCTTTGGACGACAACAAATTTGTCCAAATCCTGTTGTCACACCTTTTGCTTACAGTGCATGAAAAATTATCTGATCCAGAATTATTTAGCAGCATGTTCGAATGAAAGCCACCAGCAGACCACTTTGGTGTCGAATGCTCTGCCAAAAATACAAACCCATGATATTTGAAGTCAAACAAAGGATGAACATGGAAAAAACCGCACTGAAGCAAACTGCCTTGAAACGTGTTTGGAATGCGGATTAACCAAGTTATTGGTGCTTTTTGCCGAAGGGCTATTCACCTCACTCTCTCCGTGTAAGGTGAAACGAATCGAAGACCTTTATCGAATTTTCCTTGGATTTAGCTGGGCGAAATGTTTGCAAAATAAAAAAATAAAATAAAACCCAAAAAAAAGCAATGTCCTTCTGTTTTACTTCGGCATTGTCGCCATCCATTGTTAGCCAGTGAGTGCTTCGTGTGCTAATATTGATGTTTTTTAATGAAATATCCTTTCGCTTACATCGAATTTACACAACGAAAGCTCGCCGAAACCACGTTTCTCAGTTCTGTATTATCCCTCCAGCAAATTGATACTATTGATTGGGCTGTCAATGAGACTACCATAAGTAGTAGTATTGTACTTTCGTGTCATTTGCTTGGTTATTTTGTGAGTGGATTCAGTTATCCCTAGATCAATCTACTCAGATATACTATGTACATATAAAAACAAAAAAAAATAAGAAAACAACAGGCGGCTTACATGAGAATGGATTCACTCAATTATTCAGGATTTGATTGTGTCGCAAGGAGAGATACAAACACGAATACACACATGTGTTTCCGAAGGAAAGCCATCAAATAAAGCGTGCAGGAATAATACCCCACACGTTAATGTTTGCTCGGTTCGTAATTATGTTTGTAAAGGAGGATGTAGTTGCGAATGAAATGCGTAAGAAGTTAATTAAACGGAAGGGAGTGGATAATTTGTTTTAGTATGGAAGCGGCGACTCCCTCTGTATCCGGATGATGTTGAGCATCCAAATGTCAGAGAAACTTTAGCTTACACTCGCTGGGGGTAATTCAGACACCGCCGAGGGTTTACATGTTAACATTGCAATCCCTATGCGCCAAGGACTGTATCTTATTTGGGATTACCTAGAGAGACGTGTGCTCTACAGACATTTTGTTTTGAAATTGTGAACCCAGTTCTGTATCTTAGACAATGCAGAGTACATGCTTTCGTAGAGAATTTAAGGCAGATTTTAAAATAATTAAAATTCGGAAAACACGGCCAAACTTTGTTTCGAAAAGTTGAACTTTCATGTTTGACAGTGTCTAGTGCATTTAATTACCTAAATGCGTATCTAGATTTGTTTATTGCTTGTGATCAGAAAGAGCCTTTAGGGTATCATAATACTGCGTTGAAATTTCGGGTTGCGGTTGGGTATTACTGTGGTGGAAATGGAGGGTGGACGGATTTGATTCATCGAAGAAAGAGAGTCGAATCTGCGAAGGTTATTATAAATGACTGAACTTAACATTCCTCTTCCGATTCAATATCCCGGTAAAGTACAGCATTTAAGATAAACTGCGAATACAGACTAAATCTGTGGCAAAACCTCTTAAGTCTGTTTTACTCATTTTTCAGGAGAGCAGTTTAAAGTTTTTGTACTCTAGTGACTTAAGCTGTTGTTTTTTTTTTTTTAAATTGTGGCCACTTTTTTAAAGATATAAAGCTGAAAAAAATTTACAAAATAGATTTGAGTATGCTGAATCTAATGGCATCACAATCTCAATTTCGTCTAAAGTCGAATTAAGCGGTTTTGCCTTGTGACCACAGAAATTGTTGATCCCTTAAAGAGTCATATGTTCCAATTGCAAATCACCCACTCAGAGTGTGAGAAGATGAAGCTTCTTAGTTGGCACCTCAAGTACAGCACAAATTTCAAACATTTCCTCTTAAAGGTTTACAAATTTGAGATGAGTCTAAATAATAAAATCTCTGGGGGTAGCGATGGGCCAGCCTTGGTGCCTAGTCTTTTGTGACGATCTCAGAACCGCATTCAACCTAACCTAACCTAACATAATAGTAAAATATACTCTCAACAAGTATTGACTTGTTTGGATAGTGCATTGAATGCGCTGACCAATTCTGTAGTTTCAACGTGGACTTGGGTACCAATGATATATTGCTGGAAATAGCCAGATTTTTGGGGGCTCAACCGTAAATCTGAGCCATCACCCCGACGGAAGTTATAATATTTAGCTTCACATTTAAAATTGGCTGTCAAACTGGAATCAATACCATTTTTTTATTCCGGTTTAATGGTTTTTGGGGGCTCAACCCAAAACTTGAGCCATAACCCGACAAAGGATAACATATTTACCACCGAACTGCGTTGATTTGGGCTCAAAACCTTGTTTCTATTCGGTTTTAACTTTTTTGTGGGGGCTCAACCGAAAATCTGAGCCATCAGCCCAACGAAAGATATCATATTTACCAACAAAATTCAAATTATCTGTCAATCTGGAACCAAGACCTTGTTTCTATTCGGTTTTAACTTTTTGTTGGGGGCTCAACCGAAAATCTGAGCCATCAGCCCAACGAAAGATATCATATTTACCAACAAAATTCCATTTGTCTGTCTAACTGGAATCCATAGTTTATTATGTTTTATTTTTTGGGGGGCTCAACCCAAAACCTAAGCCATAATCCCGACGAAAGATATCATATTTACCACCGACTTGCGTTGATTTGGGCTCAAAACCTTGTTTCTATTCGGTTTTAACTTTTTTGTGGGGGCTCAACCGAAAATCTGAGTTATCACCCTCAACGAAAGATATCATATTTACCAACAAAATTAAAATTATCTGTCAATCTGGAACCAAGACCTTGTTTCTATTCGGTTTTAACTTTTTTTTGGGGGCTCAACCGAAAATCAGAGCCATCAGCCCAACGAAAGATATCATATTTACCAACAAAATTCCATTTGGCTGTCAAACTGGAATCCATAGCATTTTTTTATTATGTTTTATTTTTTGGGGGCTCAACCCAAAACCTAAGCCATAACCCCGACGGAAGATATCATATTTACCACCGACTTGCGTTGATTTGGGCTCAAAACCTTGTTTCTATTCGGTTTTAACTTTTTTGTGGGGGCTCAACCGAAAATCTGAGTTATCACCCTCAACGAAAGATATCATATTTACCAACAAAATTAAAATTATCTGTCAATCTGGAACCAATACCTTGTTTCTATTCGGTTTTAACATTTTTTTGGGGGCTCAACCGAAAATCAGAGCCATCAGCCCAACGAAAGATATCATATTTACCAACAAAATTCCATTTGGCTGTCAAACTGGAATCCATAGCATTTTTTTATTATGTTTTATTTTTTGGGGGCTCAACCCAAAACCTAAGCCATAACCCCGACGGAAGATATCATATTTACCACCGACTTGCGTTGATTTGGGCTCAAAACCTTGTTTCTATTCGGTTTTAACTTTTTTGTGGGGGCTTAACCGAAAATCTGAGTTATCACCCTCAACGAAAGATATCATATTTACCAACAAAATTAAAATTATCTGTCAATCTGGAACCAAGACCTTGTTTCTATTCGGTTTTAACTTTTTTTTTTGGGGCTCAACTGAAAATCTGAATTATCACCCCAACGAAAGATATCATATTTACCACCAAATTTCAAATTGTCTGTCAATCGACCTTGTTTCTATTCGGTTTTTATATCTTTTTGGGGACTTGTATTCTGTTTTCTTTGGGGACTCAACCTGAAACTCGAGCCGCGCGAATGATATCATTCGATGTCCTTCAAACTCAACCAGACCTCATCAACTAACCAATAAATTCAAAACCAACTCAACACCGATTTTTTTGAAGGCTCAACCTAAAACACAAATTTTCTTCAATTATCTGCCAAAATCCTCAATCAAAAAATGAAGTCACCATCGACTCGAATTTTAATAGCTTCTGTCACAAAAAAAAGACCTCAGGTAACCCCCTTAGGCCAAGTATGTACTACCATTTTTTGCGAACAATATGAGAGCCAACTTTTCGTAGCGACCCACCCCACCCTTCTCTTCTATTTAACTACTTGAGCTTAAAATCGGGCACCTAACCTTTTATTGCTTCATTCCTAGTGCAGTATTTAATTTAATATACAACTATCCCCTACAGCAGTAAATTCTAACGCCTGCTATTTCCAAAGGACTTTAAGCATCCCCCCGCTCGACCACTAATTCCCAAACAGCTGCGTATCTTGAAAGGTCATAATTTACTAAGTACCATTGTCGGTTTATTTGCCTTCCAACTATTTCGCTTCATGGCTCAATTCATTAAATTTAATTGCGCACACCAAGAGAAACAATCCGAACATTCCCCAAGTAAATAAAGCGAGGAGCCACCTTCATCCTTCCGGAGAGAAAAAAATATAATTCCCTTCCGAATTTCCTTCAGAGAATATGGACCGATTTCATTCTTTAAACAATATTCTCCCCCCTCTAAGTTAAATGGAAGATTCTGCTGCCTTCATATCCTTCTGGAGGTGTCCTGGGATTACTGTGTCCGGCCACCTCCAATCCGGCACTTGCCAATTCAGATTGATTGTGCTGGCTCGAAAGGTCAATATCAATGTGTGTGATCAAAATAATATCCTTTGTTGTGCGTGTCACACACGACCCCGATAACATGCTTTTAAATTGCAATCAAGTCGCACGAGGCTAACAAATCTCCGATTGAGTCATACCGACCCATCATTGGAATTCGATTTATATGCCCTTCCCCTATGTTCTATTATTCTCTCAAGCAATGCGTGTGTGTCGTCTTGTAACCTAAGGACACAATAGACAGAGGACCAAACAAACATCAGAGAGTACAAGTCTCCTTTGTAGTCACACACAAGACCCAATTACATATTCCGATGGTAGAGGTTTACTACTCGAAATAAAAACTGCTGTGTCCTCAGCAAAACAAGCAACAAGATTATTACTTTGCTTAGGAAGCCGGAGTTGCTAAGTCTTAATCCAAACAGAAGGAAGCACATGAAAGGTCATTGTGAATTAAAACTCACACAGGTTAGAGGGGGGGGGGTTCCATTTTATGTTTTGGTCGTCCTTCCTTTCTCTTGATCCGGTTCAAGTAAAGCAATTATGCTGCAGCCTCAGGATCTATTCCGTTTGTAATTTAGAAACTGTTTAGTCAACCGTAATTCGTTCTCCGTAAAAGGTGGGCCCTTCGCCCCAAAACCCTGGCTCAAACTTTCTTAAAGTTAATTTTCAAGAAAATAATTAATAACTCACCCAAAACCAGCGTCCGACGGTTGAGGGTAAACGAAGTAAAACATACAACTCAAAAAAAACAAGGACCCCAGGGAACGGCACATTCAAACAGACATATGCACATTCCTCACAGTTCTCCCCGTGAGTCAGTGCCACTTTGGAATGTAGTTACTCAACTTTAAATTGAAATTCTAGAGCTCTACATTGACGTTCGTCCTGCATTACGAATGAAATTAAATGCAAGGCATTTTTTAAGTTTCTCTTTGTCCCCGTTTTGTACGAGAGAAAAGGATGGGACAACATTCCATTCGAACTCGAATGAATGAGGAGAAACTTTGTGTTCAATATTGATTCTCTTATGTCAGGAGACTTGAAGGTTGTTTTTGGGCAAACTAGGTGCGGTTTTGCTTTGAACTGTTGTTGTTTTTTTTTTTTTTTTGTTTTCTCTTCCGAGGAGAGCAAGGAGGAAATAACGTTCCCTGATTTGGGGTAGTAGATGGCGGCGACAAGTTTTGCATGACGAATTGGCATGGCATGGACAAAATGAATGAGGTGACTCGAATGAGTCCCACACGTGAGATGCACAACTGCGGTGGTACTGTGGACGTGGAGTTGTTTTGCTTCGATTCCAGCACGAGTCCTGTGGTAAGGTTTTTTGGTTTTGTAGACGACGACGACAAAGTCTGCCTTTACAATTGAAATGTGCAATTTATTTTATTGTAGATGCCATGGGTGGAGAACTGTTCAGGCGAAACTTTGCGGTAGTTCAGGTAGTGGTAGTTTAGCAGGACTGCAGCATTGGTCCTCGTCTTTGGACAGACGAAAATGAACCACAGGGCGGGGGGTATGTTAAAAAAAAAAACAAATCGACTTTGAGCCGCATAATCCCTCGTGAGGAGCAGCTGCAATTTTCTTAGTAGAATGTCTATCAAAACGAAAAGTTGGGTAAACAGTTGCGATTTCTTGCGAAGGTCTGTCAATTGTCCGAAATCATCGCAACCAATACCCCTTTTAAATCTCTAACTGCCTCCAGTTGGCTTCCAATTGGCACCTAGTACCTGCACTACGTAGTTTGGAACAGGCCACTCCTCTGGCAGGAGCGTTGGCATACATTTGGTCTACAAATCTTAGCCATATTGAACCTAGCACCTGCAGTTCGCAGTTCAATATCCTCTTCGAAAGTCGGTCAAGGCACCAAGCATCCCCTGAAGAATTTTGTATTTGCTCTAGCTGCGCTAACGTCCATACTTTTGCACTGTAGAGCAGAACTGATGACGTTCTTACATAGAGTCTCCCTAGTGTAGCTTGACAAGGCCTTACTGAGAAATTTGGTCACACGTCTCTTAGAATAACTTTTCCCCATTGATACAATCGATGTTTCAGGTCGCAGTGGCTGACATCCGGGCATGGGATATTTAAAAAAAAAAATACTGAGAAATTTCCTTCTTGGAAGCCATGTTGGCGATACTAGAGGTAGAGGAGTTCTATTTGCTGTGTGTCCCTTCTAGACAGCTTTTACTTGGTTTAGCCCATTTAAGTAAGTTTAATAAAAAATATGAGCCAGTCACAAGAAAGCGCATCACCTCGCCTTAAACATTTTTTTGACATCAAAGGTCTAATCGGATCTAGTCACACTTGTTACCTGTGTTAAACGAGTTAAAAGTCAAAACCTTTATAAGGCATAAAATCGACCTTTATAAGGCAGAAGACGAACCGCCACTTCCGCAAACAAGCAATACTTTCGCGGAATTAAGTTGAATTTACATTTGAGACAAAAACACATTCCTACGTGTGATTCTGGTTCACGGGCGACGAAATTCGATCCCAGGTGTTCACTGTTGCGCCAAGTATGTTATGTATAATAAGGCTTGGGTATTGCATCCTCGTCCGATGACCATCCCATAGTTATGTCCAAAGAAAACCCCAACTAAGTGCCAATCGTCCACTGGGCGTTTCATCAACAAACATTTTAAAATCAACTACTTTCCGTATAAACATTTTGAAATCAACTACTTTCCGTATAAATGTTTTGAACTCCACAACTCAAGTGTAGGCCGTCATCGAAGATATTTACGTCCAGGCCCAAATCTTTCCTCAAAAGACTGCTTTCCTTGCAAAAATTTCTTCCGGTAGATGAGTTTTATCGTTCGGGTATCTGAAGGCCATGAGTTGTTTCGCGATTTTCGTTCCTCATAGATGAAGTGGTCTCTCATTGGAAGCGATGCAATCGCCACGACTTTACATCTTTTTAAGAGACGACCTTCTGTGGTTCGCGACGACAGCAATGCTTCGAACCAATAGTCGTTTTGACACAGGTTGCCCTCCCCAATTTTTCTGACGTTCAGCGATAGTTTTGTTTAGAATCCTAACTGAAAACCACCACGCAATGAGCTCAATCTATATGCGCGTGCAATCTGGATTTTCAAAAATTATGGAGTGAGATCCCTTGAAAACTATTTTGCTTGAACGATTCCCAAATCCAAACATCGGTTAAAGGTCCGGCCCGTCCAGAATAACCAAGTGCCCCAAATCCGTGGGCATTCCCAAATTCCCCACATGTTTGCGAACCTTATTACGAATTTCAGCAGCACCAGTAAGCCATCGTTCCCTCCTTCAGTTATGCAAGATGAATTTCAAATAGGCACCTCTTCGCCCTCGCTGCCTCTGCGCGAAGGATGTAGCTTCATCAATTTAGTGCCTGGCATGGACCGCTTTTGCTGCTCCCTTGTAAAGGATATAACGAGCAGATTAGTGTGAAAATGTCTCCGCAAAACACAAACTTGTGTTCTCCTATCTGGAAATCCTATTTTGGTAGCTTAAGTTGGTGGTTAGTCCTGGCGTTCTCCTCCGCAGCCCACCATGTAAACTCGCATTCATTCGCCACGTCGCGTCGCGTCGTTGTTGTGCCTTGTTTGCCTATCCATGAGCTGGGCAAGTGTACGCCCTGCGAAACACGAAAATGCCTTACGACCAGGGGCGGCACTGACGTATGCTGGGTCGCTCATAAATATATTTCGCCTGTCTGCCTCCTTTGCATGTTTGCGCCATTTTCGAATTTAACAGAAAATGAAAATAGAAGGGCGGCTCGCACCGCTGCTGCCGCCAACTGTGATTGTGATCATACACTTGGTGTGTATTTATAGTCCCATCTTCTCATTCCGCAACATCCTTTATTTTATTTTATTTTTTTTTTCCCAGAGCAAATGGATTTTCTGTGCACACAAGATTCGGTTTAATTGAGTGTGTGTACATAATTCTTAGATGTAACTCCGCGTGGTGGGGGCATTCATTTCCTCCGCGTCCTGTCTATTGTGTTGTGTTTCGTTATTCGGCAGGCTAAGGGCAGTCATATCCTCTCACCCCTGCGATAATCCGTTGCTGTAGTGAAAGGTGGCGCACAGGTGCTGAGAAGCCACTGCTGGGCTGGTACGGCGCTGTGGCAGGCAGTGAATGGAGTTTCTCGCTTTGGGTATAAATTCTTTTGACAGCAATTGTAATTAACTGGAATAACTTAATGTTTTGGAAAATTGTTGAATTCGGTATTTTTTTTTTTTCGAAATCGAGTTTATGAAACATGTGCGGGTAATTAAAAAGCCGTTGAATGGTTGCGGGTGGCTCGAGGCGGCAATTTTGTAATTTCCAATAGAAATATGTTTTCGTTCACAATGAAAGTGCAATTAGCGCCAGATGGCCGTATTTTTTGTGCACAATTTGTATGGCAGCGGAACAAGTAATTGTACAGGTGCAGTTCAGTAATATATTTTTAATAACCGTCATGCGAGACAGATACACAAACAGATTTTTAAAAACCAAAATAAATTTGCAAATTTCTGTTAAAGAGTAGATTTTTAATTAGTTTGTTGTTTTGTGGGAGATGTGCTTTTAGAACTCCACAGATCTTACGATAAGCCTGAGGACATATTCAAAATAACAACTCGATGGCATAGGTATTCAGAAACGCGATGTTTCTGTATTAAATTGCATATCCCAAGGGGTTAAGGAAATATTTTTCATAATTTTAGGAATATTTTTTTCCACAGTCAATCACCGGAATTTTCGACGTTACCTTAGCACCAGTTGTGGTCTAAGGTTTTTCCAGCTCGGGTAGTAACTCAAGTACGTTTTTTTATATCCTTACGAGAAATAAGAGTCTACGATGAATGTGTCAAGTTGTTGTACAGTTCATTCAGGTCCGCTTTTTGCTGTTTCTTTGTGGGCAACCCGGCCTTTTGGAAAGCACTATTTACAAATTTTTTTGTCAGCTACCGAACGTCAGATAGCAATCAAAAGGTCGAGAAAAAGCTCAACCTAAAACAGAAGCCGTAACATTATATTATTTAGAAATTCGACTCCCGCTTTTATCGCCTATGATTCAGATTCCTAAATTGTTTCCGAAAATTCGTTCACTGACAGATCATATGACACTGTTCCAGCGTTCCCACAATGTGCCCGATCGGGCCATTTGGGCCTCTTTTTTTTATTTTGGCCCATGGCCCGGGGCCAACAGGAAATAGCCCGCATATTTTATTTTTTGTGTTCCTTAAACAAAATATTCTAAAAAACACACTTTCTTTTTTCATCACAAAAATTAGCAATAACCAAGTTCACATATTGACAGCGACAGTGAATTCACTCATTCTGACTGACGTTTCATTTTCGTTTGTACCCGTTATAATAATTCAACTTCGTATTTTTTGTCTTGTAGCTGTCACTTTGTAGTTATGTTGTCTTATAGCTTTTTTTAATTTTCTCTGAAGGGTAGTGGCCCGCACTTGTTGGAAGTGGCCCTCAGAATGGCCCTTAATATTTTTGTTCATTGTGGACACGCTGTACTATTCGTATATTTCTACCAGTTGACAGATTACTGACCACAATGCTAATTTTTAGATCACCAATCACGCAGTAATGAAAGGGGTATTCCCATCCAGCTATAGAAGTCGCTGTCTTTGACAGCATTACATGCTAACAACCACTTCCCACAAAAAATAATAAGATCACGGAAATGAGACCTCCAAAACACGTTTTTCAAATTTAGACCGTTTTAGGCTTTTGACAATCGCCTTACAAAAGCAACTGTGAATTCTTTTTCGCATACAAATCCAAGCATAAATAAAGCCGAAAGTAGGCAGTGATAGCTAAGGCGGGAAAATATAAATGCCAAAAATATGCAATAGAATTTTGATGTAAGCTCGTTTTACGTTGCGCCGAAAGGTATGCACTGTTTAATTCTATTGAAACAATGTTCTCACTCCAATTTTAAAGCATTTCCTTAACATTTTGTGCTCACTCCAATTTTAATGCATTTGTTTAACATTTCACAGCACTTCAGAAGACATTTTGTTCTGAAATTGAGTACAAGTTTTCATTGTTGGCTTGAGTTACGCCTTCTTTAAAGATGGAAGTATAGATATACTTTCTCCGCCCACACTAATTAAGCATTCACTGACAAAGACAATGCATTTCACTAGTTGAAATACAATCGGAATGATAATTTCGCCAAGGTTTCATCCTGTAACTGTTGCAGTTGTTCTAACAAGGACCCAATGAAGCTGCAATAACGAATCACAAAGACTCATCAAAATAATTTCAGGAATTTATTTCGAATCTTACAAAACAAGGTTATGGCTCATCCGAAATGTAAAATTTCCATCATCAACTTTCAGGGAAGAAAACCCATCGCAATCAATTTCTTCGTCGTCATAAAATGCAATTCAACGGAAGACAAGGAAGAAAATATTTCCAAATAGACAGATAGAGAGAGAGAAAGGGAGAGAAACTCCAAAAGAAAATTGTCTTCATCGCGCTGAGTGGATTAGTTTAATAAAATGCATAATTTTTCGCTGTCCTCATTTTGCTAAGGACTTTGGTTTCATCATTGCGCGCGCTCTTCTTCCACTAGGATAGCTATCGTCTAACGGTGATTCAGAATGGCATTTTTTTTTGTTTTGTTGCTATTCCTTGTGGATGTAGAAATAATCTGAAGAGACACTGTTGAGGGACTTGCTGTTGTTTTTTGTTTCCTTTTTTCCAATTTTATTAATGGATATCTTTTCAGCATAACCGCAGGGATACCAAGACATACCGTCACTGACAATTGTGTCAAGGTACATACACAGGCAAGCGTCTACGTGATATTCTTTCGCTCTCAATAAAAACTATATAAATTGTCCGTGCGACCGGGTGAGGCAGTCGAAAAGAACGAATGCATTCATTTCGTTGGACAGGGTAGAAATTTATGATACACACACAGCAAAAATGTGGATCAAGTGTCAGTTATGTGAGTGGAAGCACAACAGATCCCTAAAGTGAGCCACTTAGGTGTAACCTAAGAGTTGACACTAAAGTGCGTCACGTTTTGGTTGCATAATTTTGCGCTTTGTATTTTGTTTTTTCATCGCCTCACTCGGCGAGAGAGGATTTTATTTTTAATTTTCAAAAGTAGATTCACCATAAGCATTTATTCGCCTGCCTGCCTGCCTCCTTGAACCAAACAAGCTTATGTCCCCTCAGGGCACAAACAAAGTTAGTCAACTGAGTGGGATTTGTCACTGCATTTTCATGCTCCACTTGCCATCCAAATGATGTGAATGGAATGGAAGCAGCGCAACCGACAAGCGGAGCTCGGGCAAAGTAATGTGGCCTCACGTTTCTATAGATGGAATAAGTTTAAATTTATGCTAAGCAGAGGAGAAAGGGCGAAAGCACAGTTTCTATTTTTAAGCATTGTAAAGGTGCAGAGCAACAGGAAAAAATGGGAGCTCCTTTTCTTGCACACCTTCGGGGTGTGAAACGGTCAATGGAAGAGAAATTTGAATCCCTTTAACGGCGTGTTTTGAGGACACAAGCTGAAAGGATTTGCCTTCTTTGGAAACTTTTATGAATGTGACTTTGCATTAAGGAGTTGTTGTGTTATCCCTTTTCAGTCCTTGAATTGTATTTGGAAAATTTATTAGACTGGCAGGCAATTTATGCAAGATCGTTCTAGTTGCGCTCACAGGGTGTGCAGGAATAAGCGCAAGGACATCATGCGGGTGTAGGTGTAACAATAGTCAATAATTTATGCAGTAGTACTGCTCTGCGTGTACGTGTACTATGGAGGCTCATGTCTGGGGTGGTTGTTTAATGTATGAATCTTATTTAACAACCGAATGTATTCGGTTTACAGGGTCATCTATCTTAGCTGCGCAACGAAATGATTGCTTTCAATATGTTGGTCTTGGTATACTTTTTTTGGTTTTGAAAAAAAATCCTGGAATGTTATTTGATTGCGCTTCTATGTATGCATTGTAGCACGAGACAGGAAAGAAATTTCCCTCTGTTCGAAAGGGAGGTTTTTATAATGCACAAGCAATAACCTCTGACTCAGAAAGACATTTTTCCTGTCCATTACAATTGCGCACACATTTGTGCGTTCACCGTATCCAAACATAGTTCTTTTGGAATTTCTTTTCAGGCATTTCTAGTTTAATTTTTTAATGTAATAAGTTGTTCAAATTCGATGCGTTCGGTACATTGCGCACACATGTGTGCGTTTTCACATTTAAATAATTTTTCTCCGCATTTTCATCAATTTTAGCTCATTGCATCTGCCAACGTGTAAATTTGTCCTATTATCCAATGCAAGTGAAGCAAAATTCTTCAGTTATTCATGTGCGCACACAAATTTGAACTAACGCAACTTACGTTCACACAGGAGACTACGCAGTTCGTAAATTTGCATTGTGTCCATCAACATGAATAGTTTTCAATGTGCGTTTTATTGCGCACATACGTGTGCGTTTACGTATTATAATTTTCTATATTTATATCCACTTAGTTTTGCATAAATAATTAAAATACGCTTTCCTCCAAACCTTCGTTGAAAGATTTTCTCTTTAAACAAACTTAAGCTCTCCATTTGCGTTCAATTCAATTGTCATGCCATTTTGATATACTCCACTCAAGCTGACATCCTGACAGATATACTTTTCATCACACATTTTTCCACAACATTCTAATCGGGGGGGGGGGGGGGGATTTAAAATATTCAAACACGAAAACAAAGATTAATCCTTGACTTAACCCCAGTCAAGAGGGTTTCGAGTCGAGGGCTCTCTCTCTCTCTTTCTTACCTTGCCGTTTTTATATATATTGTCACATCATCTGTTGGCAACTTTAAACTCCCCAGCCCCCACTCATAAAACTCGAAACAAAACAAATATTCACAAAATATAATGTATACACACTTTCACCGATGATGATGATGATGATTATTCGAAAAAACAATAGGGAACGCAGAAAAAGTTCTCTGCTGCTGCGCTCCATTGATAGGGGTCCAAAAGCCCTTGCCAACGTCATCTGTTCGCATTTTTACAATACAGCTCCTTTTCGTGTCGTTTCGAGAACGATACAATGGCAGTGCCACTGAAGCAACATTGTTTCAGTTTAATTAAAATTCTCGAATGTTAGCATATCATTATATGGGTTCTGTGGTGGGTGAGAGTTCGGAGATACTCTTCCCCGCATGCATTATCCGGACTTAGTCAGAAAGGGAGCAGGAGCGTGGGTGCAAGTGTAAAAGAATTGAATGTGTTCGTACCTACGTTCGTACTCCTCCGCCCAGAAGATGGTCTCCCATTTCCCAGTTCTTGTTCCCGTTGTGGGAAAAGGTCTTATTTTGCATTTCGGTGTTAATGGATATTCTAACATGCGATAAGTGTACTCCTAATGGATACCGCTGGGTTTGTTCCTTAATGCTTGCTTATGAGCTTTTGTTCTGTTGAAGTTTTATTTTTTGCTATGCTTTGTCTCGGTCTGTTTGTGTTAAGATTATTTCATGGGAATGATAAAGATTAATGCGGAAAGTTTCAAGTGGAAATTGCGGGTGGACCTGGAGTGTGTAGCTCAAGAAATTCTCCGAATTTTGGTGGTAAATTGAAATGGAAATGGTTTCAGTGGTCATAATTACACTTGTGTGGATAAAGTTGTACCAGGAGGTGTAAGATACCGAATATAAGGCTTTGTGCAAGTGGTATTATTTCGTATACATTTGGAGCAGGTTTTTTTTTTCGGACCCAATGATTCATTATTCATTACGTTACGAAATTAAAACATAAAATATAAGATAACTTGGTGTGTAGCTCAAATTTAGGACCACATTCTTAAAAAAATGGCGAATAACTTGTGCACTTAGTATAGCATACCCATTTTTTACAACACGATGATACGATACAATTTAGTTGAGTGGTGCTTATAATTACGAATTAATGAGCGGGAAAATGTTATATATATTCTGAGGTTAAACCTTAAAACTAGAATCCCCCTCTTCGGACTCCAATGTACTATCCACTGCGCCATTTACTACATATTGGGAAACAAATGCGTGTGTTAGTTGCCTCTCTTGTGGCACTCCAGTAGACTTGCTGTAAAATGCTCCCAGAGGCGTCATTTTTTGACAGTTGTCTAATAAAATCTATTCGATTAAATAAATTGTAACCCTGAATGCTTGCAAATAAAAATTCTTAAAAAATTATGAAAGTTTTTCGGGGCACCTCATAAAGTTTTTCTTCTTTTGGTGAAAGGGGCCTTAAAAAACTTCAGCCTGGTCAATGACATTTGAAACTCACATTTATTTATTTTATTTATTTATTTAAAAACCAAATCTGTGGCCAAATTTATCACAGACCAGATGCGGCACGGGAAACAATTTTTATTTACACTTTTGAGGCACTAAACTAGACAAAACTTCACTGCACATTAAAGGAAATGAAGCTCTAAGAATATTTTAAATTATTAATCAAATTTAAAAGAAAGTTCATAATGGAAAAGAGTTGAAAACTTATAGACAGTCATAGCAGAAACGACTTTTCAAAACGTCTGGATTAAAAAATTGCCAACTTATTTATTTCGGTCGTTCCGAGGTTGAATAATTTTTAAAAACGGTGTTTTTTTAAAATAGGAAACTTGAGTGTAACTTCATAAAATTATTCTTAAATATGTGAATGTGAAATCGAAGGGCATTTAAATGCGGACCGTCTACCGCATTTAAATGCCCTTTGATTTCAAATAAAATATAAAACGAACAAGTATAGGCCCCAGAGCCGACCCTTGTGGCACTCCACTCTTACGAATTCATAAAGAAAGTAGATTTATTTACACTAAGTCAAACACATAGAACATATCTAATTGGTAAGCCTTGTTTATTGCCGTATTTTTTAACAATTTTTATTGAATCCTAGCCTCGGTTGAAATTTGTGGCATTTACTTTTGCTATTCATTTACTGTGTGTGTAGAGCAATAACATTGAGTGCAAATATGGTATATTTATTACTGGTGGCTGGCAACAACAAATATTGTATTAAATTTTTTAGCAAATAAGAATATTGTATCCTATTCGACATCGCATGCATTTTCTAGAATTTTGTTCACTCTAGGAAACTGTGTTTGATTGCAGTAAATACGATTGTATGGTTTTATTGTTTGTTGTTCACATTCTCACCTCTGGTGTTGTGTTTTTTCAGCAGTGGAATGTTGCGCTTTTAACCCTCCTCACATACACGACCCACTCTACCCCACCCTATAGCGCTAGGCGCATTTGAATGAATTTTAATTGAATTTCTTTTTCTTGCTCTCGCCCAACAGTCTTCAGTATTGATTAAAACTGAACCAGAGCCAAATGCCGGACTAAACAGCACCGCAGGCTCGGCTGGCGGTGGCGGTGGTGGAGGCGGATCCACACCTTCATGCAGCATATCAGCAGCAGCAGCTACAACATCGGTGGGCAGCACCAGTCTTGTGACTGGCATCAATCTGGGTGTGAATGCTGCTATCTCCAGTGCAAGCAATACATCGCCAGTGGCCGCTGCTGCAGCAGTCACTCCAACAACAAATGGCATCGTTACCAGTGCTACTGGCGGAGGTCTTCTCGACATGAACAGTGCAAATCAGTCAGCTGTCACCACACAGATGATCCTCAACAATACAAATGCTGCTGCTGCCGCTATGGCTGCGGCCGCTGCTGTAGCTGCATCACAGAGCAATAACATGTCAACCGTTACGACCAGTACGCAACAATTGGCGCCAATCAGTGGGATCGCAGGTACAGCGGCTGGCACCCTAGCCACGACATCGTCAGGACTCGATACTGCCACAATTGTGTCATCCATTGTCAGTGGTCTTCCATCCAGTTTGCAGACAAACATCGCCGGTCCAACTGCCGTGTCCTCCAGTACCGTAGCATCACAGACAACATCACAGGTCATAGCGTGCTTGAATGCGGCCGCCAGTGGAATCATGACATCCGCTGTACAGACAACACCCGCTGTATCGCTGGCCTCCGCTCTCGTTCCCATCGATCACAAGAGTCAGCCAAAGAGACTGCATGTCTCGAATATTCCATTCAGATTTCGTGATCCCGATTTGAGGGCAATGTTCGGGGTAAGTTCATTCAGATCATTCTCAATTCTTAGTCACCTAGAGAGTATACATAGAGTTACAAATGTTTTCTTTTGGGACTTTTGAATGTTTTGTTGCATTCGGAGTTGAATTTTAAAAACAATTTTTATGTTTTAGTTCAGATTTTGAATAGTTTTTCTTTTCATTTGTTTTTCTCTACTCGCTCTTGATTGTATACCATTTGTTTTAATATGGAAACTATTTTCTTTTTTTCTTTTTTCATTTTTTGATCGTTCCCCCCTCAACTGAAACAAAAAATAAAAAAATAAAAACTAAATCGAAAAACAAAACCAACCCCTTGATTTGTGGTCGTTTTGCATCCGTTTACACATCCAAAACAAACAAAAAAATAAATACCATCCCTCCAAAACAAAACTGAAATGCGCCCAAAAACCAAATAAATTAGCAATTTGGAACAATACTCGATGTAGAAATTATATTCAATGAGCGTGGCAGCAAGGTATGTATTGTTTTTATGTTGTTTATATTCTTATGAGAATCCTAATGCATTTTCTTATTGTTATGATCAATTTTAGACAGTTAGGTGTGTTTGAAGTTTGTCTGTCTGTCTGTTGAAAATGGGGAGCGAAATATTGAAGAGGGAATGCAGTCGGTTGCAGGTGGCAATAATGTACACCGCTGGCCAAATTATAATTGAATGATCGTCCACCAATATTTACAGATCAATTGGACGTATTCAAAAAGGTGTTTAGTTCCGTAGAATTCTTTGTTTCCCTGTATGGAAATGTATGAAAAAGTATGGGTCTAAGATGGTATTCCTGAGGCACACCAAGTTTTGACGATATGAGCTACGGCCTGATTGATTTGAGACCGAAATGAACGTTGTGCATGCCATTCAAAGGTATTGATTGTTGAAATGTTCGAAAAAATATCGGCCGCCTCAAAAAGAAGTTTACCCTATCACGGACAGTAATGAAAATCATCCAATCTACGTCGGAATAAGTTCTAAAAGAGGTTCTTTGTGACTATAAAACCTTCCGAAGCAGAATTTTCAAGCGATAAATCCGACCTTAAAGACACATGTCGTAGAACCAATTATTGTTGAATGCAAAATTGCTAAACGAAACGGGCCCAACCTGAGGTACATCATTCTATCATCAGCTGAACTACTCTTATGAAATAGAATTGAATAGATAAGAATCCAGTGAACTACTCAACCCGAAGAAAGCTTCAAAATGTCATAGAGTCCACAACTAAGCAACTTCCGATGTTGAAGCAATAAAAGCGACTACGATATTCGGTCTGAAGGCCATCATTTACTTTAACCATCTTACTAAAAAGCTTGCTGATACAATTCGGATTTTAAGAATGTTTTCTATAAGTCAAACTTCAAAGGAAAGAACTGCTTGAACATCTATGACACCATGCAATTCTCTCCAGGTCGTTGATAGCGAATTTATTTCAAAGCCGTATTTCTATAACAAGAAAAAGTATTTGAATTCTAACGGGTTTTTTTTCAGAAATAATTAGGTATATTAAGGCCCAATATCCACCGAAGGAACCTGACACCGATCGGTAACGAAGCGACCTTGCAATTTACAAATGAATGACAGCGACTACTCGATCAATATCAGACGAATTCAGATAAGATGTGCAAATCTCTATCAAATGAATATCCGCTCAATATCAGCAGAACTCAAGATCAAACCTGCATGAAATCCGTACACATGATCAGTGCTAGATCGATATGACATGAGTGCAGTATCAGAAAAAAAAAAGATCTGTACTCGTGCTGAATCAGTGCCCGCCAGGATTGCGTATGATCTATATTGGGTGGTTTTCTGGTCATGAAATGAGTGCAAGATCGGTTTCAAAATATGATCAATATAATATAAATGGTCAATCTAGATCTATACATTTGTTCGAAAAGTGCAAAATTAATGAGCAAAAGATCGGTATAAAATGATTGTCAAAACAGTACAAGTGGATAAAGGATGATCATACTCAGATCTGGTCAGCATCAATGCCACATGAACACCTGATCGAAACCAATCAATATCTGATAGGGTCAAAATCACTATCTCAGTACACATCGGAAGGTATACGATCAATATCAGATTCATTTTTGAGCATTTTGGGCTAGATCGATAGCAAATGAGTGCAAGATCAGTAACAGAACAGCAGAGTCATATTTGATCAGTGACTTTCGGCAATTTGTATAAAAAATGTCAGACGAGTATAAACGGTGCTACGTTGATATGAACTAAAGATCGGTGCCTACCGAAATCAGTGGAAAATGAATGTCAGCTCAAGAACAGTACGAGAAGGGTGCCCGATGATTATCGCATCAGTAACAGATGAATACTGGGTCAATATTGAATAAGCTCACTATGGGCATTGCTAATAATCATTTAACCCTCACACTAAATATTTGTAGGTCACAATATGCATGGAAAATGTCGCCATTCTGAGTTCGAAAAATGTATCCTGGTCACTTAAAAATGACTATAAGTATCGCGGTATGAGAGAATTCATCAAACAATATTGAGTGCAAGATCAGTTTCATATAAACACCTGACCAGTAACAGATTGAGAGTTCTCGTCTGTATGAAATGATATCCTCCGTTCGAAGTTCATAAATAGAAGAAAATAACTTATTCCATGAAAGAAAGAAAAAACTTCCACCTTACTAAGACTGCATTCCTTTTTCAAATCAAAGCCCCCAAACACACCACACTTTTATACGCAACATTCTTAGGATATTTTTCATTAGTAATCTAAGTAAAAACTCGTATATACATTCATTATTTAATTTTGGAAATCTCTTATTAATTAATCCATTAAAACAAAAGCTACAACAACAATTAACCCTGATAGTACAAATAAAATTGAATGCATAAATCTACATAAGGACTAAAATAAATAAATGAATGTATATATCTGTATTCGCTATATTTAAAAGAAACAAAAAATCGCTTAAAAACAATTTGCAATAAAATAACTTACGGCAAAAAATATACAAATATAAATTCTTAAACAAATTGATTTATTTATTTTATATTAAGTTAAGTCCGATTAGTTTTGCTTTACATAATTTCTTCTATCCTTCATAACAAAAGACATTTTTTTTTTTTTTTCGTTTTCCTTTAAGTAAATTTAAAATGTAAATTGCTTTTGTATTTTGCTGTAAAATTTTGTGTTTCTTCGAGGAGAGAGATATTTCCTGTATATTCGTTAATGTTAGTTAAAGTATAATTGTTCGGAAAGGAGAATGTTTATTTATTATTATTTTTTGGTTTGTTTAATATTTGCTATAAGCAATTTTGTACTCCTTATTTATGTTTATGTTTGACAATATTTGCAAGAAGACAATTTGATATATTTTTTGTAATGTTTAAATATTGTACAACAGTGAAAGAGTGTGTAAACAAAATAATCAATTGCATTTTCGTAACAAAGTATAGATGAGAAATAATTTTCCCTGGTAATGGTGGCTTACTTTAAAAAATAACAGTCTCTCTTCAGCAAAAGTTCTTGTGCTTAAACTCGAATGTTAACCAAATTTTCACACAACAAGCTATACAACACAATAATATAACATGATTCTTTATCAGTTACCCTCGTGTAAAGGACACTTCCGAGAGAAATGTAAACGAATGTAGTGCTTGTGATTTATCGATCAACTTGAGTTTATTTTGCGAAAAACTCTCACAGTGCTTATACTTATATGTTCGTGAATGTGCATCCTTGACTATTCAGAACTGCATGTTCAATGGGTATTGCTGTGGAATGTGAAGTATAAAAACGAAAATAATTCTTATGAAGTTTGAACCATTAATATTTACTGTAGTACTCAAAACGGTTTGCAATCTACTTTCAACTTTCGACTGATTTTTACTCTTTTTACACGTAGCTATTCGGGTGGTTAGTTTGAGTGAAGAATAAAATAAAATATGGGAGAGGTTGAAATATATGTCTGCAATTTGAAGGGTAAAAGTATCCGCATCAATGACTACCATGTTTATAAAAGGATGACACTGTGTGCATCTTAAATTTTTGTCGGTATTTTTGTCAGTATTTTGCTGATTTAAATAATTCGATATGCAACAGCTTTGCTTTAGGTAGCACTTACAGGCAGGTGAGGAATACGGCCGCAAAAAAAATAGACCCCCAGTCTTTTTGGTCCCTAAATAGTTGGCTTCTGTTACAGATTAAGAGTATGAAAATTTGTTTTGCGTCTATTGACAAGTCGCTGTACTAAAACAATATAGAACCAAGTATAATTTGAATTTGGTTACGTAACGACTGTGAGGATATTTGAGAGCAATTGGGACAAGGCCCGAGGATGGAGCGTTAAATTTACCGCCCATTAACACAAGGATGAATCCCAAAGTCTTGTAAGGAATAGTACACTGTGTTCAATATTCCTTGAATAAGGATAACTCGTGTGCGTCCATCTGAGCACAACGAAACAGGTGTCGAAGCGAGACATTGGCTGCGCACACCTATCGGTGTATGAGCAACCGATCGTACGCTACCCTTCGGACCTCTCATCGGTGAGATTCAATCAACTTCCGCTGAAGGATACAGACGCGTTCTGGTATTCGTTTGTCACCCACCGAGAAAGCAAGATGTGATTAAATGTTCATATTTTCTTTGAAATCTTTTCTTTCCTGTCATTTTAAAACAGTCCAGCATCGAAACCACAATCTATATTAATCACACTGCAAAACGGCCATTTTAATACAACGCAGAGGCAAATGAGCTTCCATCAGCGAACTTTTTGTGGTGCAACAAATAATTTTTGGGCTAAAAACAAAGTTAGTATTGGACGCCATAACTAGACATCGCAGGGTTGAAGTTCGTCTCTGTAAATGCTGCTATAGGCACACAAATGAAATGTCACTCAAACAATAGGTACTGCACCATTTAGACTCAAATCCATCTCACAGTAATGGATAACCAATCTGCTCAATATTCTGAACTGTCAATTCTAGTTCCTGATGATTTCCATTCATCTTCCAAAGTGTCTTACTCTGAAAACGTGCATGAAATTGCCAATTTAAGTAGCTCAGCATGCAAATTAAGGCCCAACAGATATTTAAAAATAATAAATAAGGGTTACACTTGCAAATGGTAATCCAGAACTGGAAATGGCTTCAAGTACCGAGTCCATACTGAGTTACTGAGCCACAGGGATCAATCAATTTTATTTAATTTCCTCTCAGACAAATGTGATTGTAGATTGGGCCGAATCTTAATAAAAGCATAAAGCCTTTTTCTAAAGCTCTTAAAAGCTTCTTTGCTCAATGTAAGGATAATAGATTTTTCATACTCGCAAATGTCAAACATGAATTGCAGCCTTTCTGACAAGTGTTCTTTATTTAAACAGCTTTTCTTGACGAATTGGTTGCAAAACTGGCCTAATAACGCCTTAAGCCCAAAGTTCTTCTGTCACTATCATAATCAATACCAAAACCTCCCTATTACCGATCCTATTTTGACTTTCCCTGTCTCTTTGAGGTCGTGCTTTGACAACCAAATTTCAAAAGTCAAGGTGAAGCGCGACTACGTTCAGTTATGACACATTAGTCGACCGCCATCTTCCTTTCAAATACAGTATGTTTCCAAAGTCAGCTACAAAATACAATTAAGAACTACCCAACTACTCACACAGAGTAATACGTTTAAAGTGCTGCAAATACCAAGCAAGCATTATCCCCAGGCAAAACACACAGAAGTGCCCTATCATCTCCCATGACACCATCCCCCCAAAAGCACAAGTATGTGTCTCAAAATAAATTTCCAAACAGTTTGATAGTTTAATTTGGTGCTTACCCGCATCTCGCATGGCCGTAATCATTTGAGCGCCACTGGTGGGAAAAACTTTTCACTATGGCAAGTTAATATTTTCGCTGGAAAACCTCAAATCAAATGAAACCACTCACACACATCTGGTTCTGGTTTACTTTTCAGATAAGCTCATTTCATTACTTGGTTTGGTGTGTGTTGGCGCTGACTGCTGTGTCGCCCAATGATCATCCTGAACGTAACCAAGTCACTTGTGCTACCGCTGGAAGTTCTTAAAATTTGCCATTTCTCCGTTTCCCTACAGTCATACACCACCGCCAGCAGTACTGATGTTGCTGTGTGTGTTTAATAAGTTAAAACTTTGACTTTTCCTTGGCAAAATTAAAGAACTGACGACGACAGACAGGCGAACAAAGAACAAGACCAGGCAGAGAGTGCTTTTTAATTTCGCAATTAAATGTTCCTGCCAAAAAGAACTCTCGTAGGCACTGCCAGATGATGGTATGAGAAAGGACTCGCAGTCTCAGCATCATACTTCATACACTAATTCCATTTGTTGTCGCGCTCTTTTTCTTTCGCTCCCCCTTTTCAAAGGAATATTTAAATGAAGATAAAGACTTTTGCATAATATTAGAAGAAAATATCCATTTTGGATGATTTTTACTTTTTGCTATAACACACAGGCAGCGACAACGACGACAAGGACTACGAGGAATATGATGATAATGATGATGGGATGGGGGAAGTACGATCGTTAAATTTTATTAAACTATTAACATTTTAGATCCCAGCATGTGGATGGCTCTGTTTGTGTGTGCCTGTGTGTTTGGGAGTTAATAAAATTAATAATGTGTAGGCAGGGTTATTATAATTACCGCTTCCTTGGAATACACACAAAAGTTGCCTAATGTATGCAGCATTGAGTTCGCATCGACCGGATGCAAGCAACAGTGCGGTATGATGCAATTTGGGCGAATATCCAAGGAGGATATTAAATTTCCTTTCATTGTTGCAGCAGTGTAAATTAATTTAATGGAGGCCAGAGTTTCGGAGTTCGGTAGAAGGAAATCCAAAATGTTTAGAAACTTTTGTAATCCCTTACGTAAGTCCATTTGGATCATTGACCAAGGAATTTCATTTGTAATCCTTTGAATGGTCATGTAGTTTTCCAAGAATTTAGTTAGCACAACAATGGTATGGAACAGAGGGCCAGGCATACCTACACACACAGAGTCCTGTGAGTTGGTTTTGTAATGAATTTTCATAGAAAATTTAATAAATCATACAAGTGAATGGAATGGTCTGGGTAAGGGATTGGATTGTGAGTTCTATTTACTGTTCGCAGTGGGGAAAAGAAATTTGGACAAGCAATGCTACATCAATTTTGGAAGATGGAAATAAGTTGTCTTGTTTGCCGAAAGGCAGTTGCTCAGTTGGGTGGAGTTCAGGTGTACATCTTCGACAAGCTTACCCCCTACGACCTTAAAAGAAAAAGAGACTAAGTGTTAGTGCCATGAAAATCAAGTCGGTGTATGTTTCTGTCACAAGGAAAACTTGTCGATGAGCGGAAAAAATCTGGTGGCATACACTGATTTTAAGACAGGGTGAAGGGTATACCTGATAAAACCACAAACCCCTTCCTGTGAGAAAAGTGAAAACAAATGCCCAGCGGAGGCTTAGCGATGACTTTGGAAAAATATTTTGGGAATTATAAACGAACGCTAAAACCAATAAAAATTCAAAAATAAAATCCAAAACCACAACGCGTGGATAAAAAAAAATACCTATATCGCACAACTTCTATCTATTTCGCTTTTTCTTTTTGAACCAAAGAGAGGCAGTGAACTTTAGTAAAAACTGACTCTACCCTTAGACGCAACTTATGAAAACGTACTGCTAACGATGTGATGTGTTTTTCTATGGCTTTAATTCGAAAAGGACCTTTTCTATCATAGATTTCAAACTCAACATTTCCACTTAGAATGAATTTGTTTGTCGATTCGCATGCGGATTTGTTACCGCATCACGTTAGAACTCACTCAATCAGTATAGATGTCCCAGTTATGCCAAAGGGCCTTATGAACCTTATTTGTTATTTCGTCGCAATCGGCGAACTTATTCAGAAGAAACACGAATTTAAAGAGGTCGGATTGGTCGCCCCCGGGTGATACATTCAGCTTTTCCTAAGTCCAACTGTGTGGCACATCAGGTTCCCCCTTTTCTGCTCAACAGATTTAAGGTTTCTATCTCAGCTAAATGCTATTGTTGGGTGTTTCTTTTTCGCACACCTTAGATCAACCGCATTTTTAATGTATGTCCCTAAAACGAGGGACAGAAAGTTCCAAATTTTGCAGCACTCCTTCAATCAATCCCTTAAGGAGCCATAAGGACATACTGCAATTTCCCCGACTAAGCCCTTGCTTCAAAAGTAATTCTAATGTGCAGCACCACATATTTGGTCTGAAGTTCATGACTCTCAGGTACTTCATTATTTACCAGACAATCTTAAGAGCTCCACTCTCTCTCTCTCTCTCCCTCCTCATTATTAATAAAAATGTTAACTCTGCAGGCCCCTAGTATTTTCCTTTATAATTTGCTTGCCTTTTGTCTGCGGATCTCTTTAAACCAATTCCAAACTGGTATCACATGAAATCCTTATGACTTCAACTGTCTGCCACGTGCATGTCCATGCATTTAAAATTACACATTCTACCCCATCAATGCCAGGAAGGAGCAACGCACAAGCCCACACAGCATGTACCTAAGACACAGCAGAGCTTTATAAATATTCAATTGCCTAACAGCGTATTCACAAAGTTCACAGCGGCTAGCATCGGAGTACGTGGCAGTACATGCATCGTACTCCTTGTCAAGCATCATGCTATGCTTCATGCTACTACAACAGAGAGCACTACTTCTTGGATGTGCCCTCTCCTGTAATGGGGTCGTGTCTCCCAGCCATCTTCAACCCCTACAGACACACATCCCATAGTCAAGAGGTGGGTGTACAGTTCGATTGTCCTGCTTGTTCCACATTACATTCTCTTTTGCGAAAGTACCCCTTCCTATATACGCCCCGCTCTAGGTAAACCCTGAAGGACATTAAAGGAGCTTAAAACGTTGCTTCCTTTGACAGAGAATCCTCACTTCCTCATTAGATATTCTCTTTTCCATGTGATCGGGAGTCGATTTGCAAACGACTGAACTGTAGAAAAAAAATCTAGGTACAAGTTTATTTAAAGCGCATCCCTATCGCATAAGGACATACATCAACTTCTTGTGTACAGTTTATCAGCTGCAAGGGACATCCCCAACAAAAAGTACAATTTACGAGTTTCTCATGCATGGTGCATGTTTTATCCACCCGCCATTATAATCTTACGAATCGTTGAGAAAGCATCAGTCGCATGCAAAAACTATAATCCTCCGACGGAAGGAAAAGCCAACAATAACACACAAAAAAAACGTTATTCCAAACGAAAAAATAAAAACCGGATACAGGGCGAAGCGAATTAAGAAGATACACGAAAATTTGCTAACAAATCTCTACACACAGTCCACAGGAAAGAACAAGGAGCCAGCCAGCCGCATAAACCGAAAAACTTTAGACATATCCTCGAACAAATGGCAGGCAAAAGTACGAAAAATATTCCGAAATCGAAGTCTTATGTCGAGAAATGTGAAGGAGGACAAACGAGATAAAGGAGAGATGGTTCTCGTGTTTTTTTTTTTTTTTTGTTTCTGCAGCGAAAGATTAATTTGTTGAGTTGTCCTTACATCCACTGGAAAGGGATATTTTGCCACACATGTGTACACAAGGACAAAGTCAGGAGGAAAACAAAATTTTTGCTAAATTTTTCAATTGTTTTTCAAATGTCTGGATTAGTTTGGAAGTTCTCGAAACGGTTTTTGGTGTATGGGGGTGTGTGTTTGTTTTTCCGGAGATAGCATTTACAATGTGGACTTGAACAGTTCTCAATGTTAAGGGGATTAGATACTGGATAAAATCAATAAGCTTGTTGAAGGTCCTGCGAGTGCTTTGACGTGGTTTAAATTGCGAATGTTTTTTAAGTGCCCATCGGTGACTGAGAGGAAATGGTGGGATTGAAAGATTTGTCGATGATAGCTGGAGCCTACTTTCATGCAGTAATCCTTTTCGAACGGGACTGTTGGACACTTTTACATTTCTACACCAGTTGTTGTAGGTCGCCGGTGGAGTGGTCAAAGCTGTTTCTGCCAGCAGATAGATATCATTTGTCAATAGGAGCTAGATAAGTTGTTGACTGGGTTACGTAGTTCATAGACCCAGCGGGTGTCTTGCTGTGTTACTGACCTTGAGGTATTAGGTTCAACACCGGGACATTTTTGTCGGTGCTTACGACAAGCAAAAGATAATAATACTGTCATCAGGGAGCTTCTAAATTCAGATTATACAAAACTCTTGGTCTTTTCCATTCACTTCAAAATTTAAGCACCCAAATGCCAGACTTTTGAAAACCTACGAGACTTGGTAGCTTAGGCAAGTCTTTGTAGGGTCTCCAAAATCAAAAATTTCACGAAAGTCTTGCTCCTCCATAAAATGTTACGAAAACAGCGTTTCCATGAATTGCAAGGGCGAAAAGTCCCCACTGTTGAATATTGAAATTCCAGATGTTTCTGATCCTTGCCTAAGACAGAGTGCATCAGCTAAACACTCTAGAAAAGATTATATTTGAGCTCCGAAAAGTGACTTAAGAAATGCACTGTTTAATTCATTTTAGGAAATGCCACATATTAGAATTTTTGATTATATATATTTTCACAAGATTGCGTGATGTTCGCAAAAATTCAAGAACCTTTATGTTAATTCGGTACACTGCAGCTCAAAATTTATTCAGTAAATCGCCACTTTCTCACTAAATCTCACAACTAAAGTTAGATGGTCGTTTAGAGTATTTCATGAACGACATATTGCTATGTCCCCTGTGTTACATAGACTTAAAAAAAATATATACACATTATTTAAAAAAAACAAAGTAAGCCAACCAAAATCCAGATCACCTCTTGTTATAGAAACTTTAAAATTGCGCGCAAAACTATTGGAAAACTTCTACACACAACTATTTGTTGCACGTTGTTTTTGAGCGAAGCCTGATGTATCATATAAACTTATATTTGTAATTTATTGTATTTGATTTGTTACAAGGAAAAAACCAAAGTATAGTAAGCGAAAAGCAAAAGATATTGATTTATAACTCATATAATATTGAATTTATATTTAAAACTATATTATATTATATTAATTTGAAAGAAAACCAGTATAAGAAAAAACCAACCAATCAAAATTGCATGTATCTTTGTTCTGTCCTTTGCATGTAGGGATTCGGTTTTGTAACATTCGCTAATAGTAGCGATGCGGAGAGAGCACGCGAACGTCTTCACGGCACTGTGGTTGAGGGACGCAAGATTGAGGTGTGCATGAACATTTTTTACTTGAATATTTACATAAACTATATTAATAGTATATTTACATAATATTATAATAAATTGTTGTTTTTTAGTATAATTTTTGTTGACAATAAACAAACAAAACAAATTTTGTTTGATAAGAAAAACAAAATATATATACTCTTTGAAATTTGTTGTTTTTTGAAAAGTGTTGTTGGCGGTGTCTATAATTTACGTAAAAATTAATTAAATTTGTAAAAATGTCTGGGAGTGATTGCTCGAAATAATGACTTTGCCTTCTTCTATATCGATGTTTTGGGGAATATTGTGTCATATTTTTCAATGCTGACAATCAATGAAAGCAAGTTAGAAGAATATAATTTTTAATTAAATCAGAATTATATTTATCAGGAGTTTAAGAAAAGTAATCAAAATTTTGCAGTAGTTTGAGTATTCATACGAAAAGAGCTGAAGTGTTAACATTTTGTACCACTGTCTTCCGGTTTTAGGTTGTCAAAAGTGCAGGAGTTCAATATCATGTTTGCTTAGACGTGTCAGAAGTGTGAACAAAGTCTTTTAAAATATTTACAAAATTCCTATGTTTTACAATTTAACCTGAAGTAATTTCAGAGCGTAGAATATTTCCAATTATGTGTTGCAGAAGTCTTAATACACATGTTTTCTATAAAGACCTGTCTAAAATTCTCAGTTGGTAATTCTCCGAATCCATTTTTATCAGATGTTTCAAAACTAACATATCCCAACATTAACAGACAGAAATCTGTAAATATTTCCTTAACAGAAGGGTTACTTCTACTTTGAAAAATTCGAATCCCACTTAAACCTGTGAAGGTCCAAATTGAATCCGAAACAAAACAAAGTGTCAAAACTGTAGAAGCTCAAAAATATCGTAAGTGGATAATTTGATTTGAAGCAGTGTTATCAGGCAGCACGAACATATTAATACTCGGTTTAAAGTTCTGCAAGAAACCAATAAACTTCTTAGTAAACCTTCCCTTTCAGATTAAAAATGTTGGCGGAGGTACTTGTTCTGGCGCTGTCAAAAAACTTAATGTACATAATCCTTAAAATATGCAATTTAAATTGCACATCCTCCTACATCTGCAAAGCCAGAAAGCCAAGCTCTTATAATTTATCAATGTGATCCTTTAGCTCTGCACTTTCCAACAGTTTTTGTTATAATTTCAGCAGCATACTTTTGGTCATTGCTGGAACATTTATTGTAGAGAAAAACTTCCAGCCTTTGAAAGGAATCTCTAGTTATAGAGTCCCAAATATATATCTTCACATATTTTCTAAACGTTCTGCTTTTGGAAACCTCAGCATCCGATCCTAGGCTTTTATTTTTAAACTAGCAGAAGTATGCCGTATGCATATATTGAGGAGAAAACAGGGAGATTTCAGAAGCGTCCCGAACTAATGCCTGTCAACGTTCCCACACTCCAAATCCAAATTAATTCCAAATCGAAAGCAGCTACCCAAAGTGTTATTCGCTGTCAAACTTATTAATGTGCCACCTGGTGAAATCTTCTCATTAAAAATGCACCTAAATTATATTTAAACATTTCAATGCACCTCTCCCTTTTTACAAAAAAAAAAAACTGACCTCACCCTCAATAAGAATGCCGGATTGTTTTTGGCAAAGGCATATTTTCAGAACTATCAACTTTATCCTTCCAGCCACCGTCCGCTTTCATTCATTACGATGCTGTTGATTATATTCGGTGCTCGCAGATGATTTCGTTGCGCTCTTTTATGCTTTTAATTGGAATTTTTATTCAATTATATTTATTTTTCGAATTACAATTAACCACTCATACATAGGTGGCAGGATTGGTTAAGAGCATATTAATTTGCATTCAAAAGAGCAAATTGTTAAAACCAAAAAAAATGTATACATATTCACGGGAAGCCTTAATTTGTTTGCGCTGTTCGATTGTTTTTAATTATTTCTTGTATCCCCCCTTTTGGCATTCACCAGTTTTGGATAATTGCCATCGTGAAATGCAGTTTGTGGGGTGCATTTTGTTTTTATCATTTTTTTTTGCAGACAACAACGGTTTTGTGAAAAATTGCATACCTCAAAAATGCTAACGAAAATATAAAACAAGAGATATCGTACAAACCGATTTCGGTTTTGAATGAATTTATATTATAATGCATCGCATCACGAACGAAGGACGAAGCATTTTTTATGTGGCATGCCAGGGATTTATTATTTTTAATTGCTTGTGGCTGATGAATACTGCTTTCGATATTGCATCTTTCATTTGTTGAGTGCGGAGTTGATTTAAATTAGATGTTGGAGAATGGAGTAAAATTTACTTTTCATATTGTCCCCGAAAATGTAGGGAAAGTTGAGGCGCATGTGGTTTTGTTTTTTTTTTTGGAAAGCATCGTCACATTTTAAGCACAAGCCAAACGTCTTGTTATTTTGTACGTTTACAGATAAAATGTGCGCACACGAAAGCTTAAGAATGTTGTTGCTACACACGAGACCAATGTTCGTGTCAATCGCACACGCGTACATGGCTTGAAAATCATTGGGCACATTATCGATTTCCTGTATGTTGACATGAATTCGATGACAAAAACAAGCATTTTGATGCTTTTGACGACATAAAACGGATTTTCTGTATGAAGCGCACACTGATATGTCGCCTCAAAATCATAGCGCACATCATCAAGTTCGGTATGGTTTCATATTATCCATATCCTCTGAATTTTTCGTACGAATTTTTTAATCATTAAAAAAATTGCAAAATTATACACACAAAATTGCGCCCATGTTTACATTAGAAGTTAATATTATATCCGTTATTATTTGAGACAATATACAATTTTAAAAAAAGTCCAGTGGAATCAGTGGTTTTCCAGCTAACAATTATGTATTCTCAAACGAAAGCCGACTAAACCGAATGTGTGCGCTATCAATAACCAAGTGTGCGCTTAAGTCTTCCAGATCGTTTTGTTTTATCGTTTTTTCACGGAACTGCGGCAAAAGGATGTACCTTCCCACCAGATGAATGCACACGCAGGAATGCATATTTTCAATTAAACAACCGGTCAAACTGAGTCTGTACAACATTTATAACTGTGCAGTAAATCCGTAAAACGTCAGTTTTGTGTGAACCGCCCAAAACAACATTTGGCAAACATTTGACCCGCTTAACTTTTCACAAAAGTCGCAGCAACAATGGCGGACCCTAAACCACCTCGGATGGATGTTGATCCCACCAGCCGCAGTGACATTGCATTTATCGCTTTCGCCAATCTTTATTGTTAAACTCGACACTAAAAATCGGTCATTCAGAATCCCCCATAGCACTCACAGAAGCCCAATAAAAGATCTCTCTATATATACCCAAAAAGCACAACAACAGCATCAAGCAAAAAATAGACTCCCAACACAACACGGAGTGCATTTACATTTCAAATAAGCCCCCAGAAACATGCACCGTGCAGTGTTATTTCATATCAGCAACTTTTATGGATAATACAAAATCATTCTGTTCAGATGCAGCCTCCAATAACCACCGCCGACGCCATCCGAGCTCCACGAGCCACACAAAAGAGCTTGTGTGCAACACAGCAGCAATAAGTTGAGCTAAGTGCATTTTATGCATGCATCATGGGGCGCTGCCGGTGGGTTGGGGTATTAAGGATAAAATAGCTTATCTATGGATTTTTTTTTGTTCCCCTCCTTGCCATCCCGAACTGAATATTTTACCCGGATTCCCCGAATACAATAGATTTTATGCTCCAGTTTGTTGCGCGGTTTGTTTGTAGCGTTGCATTTGCATTTTCAAAACTCTCACGCAACACATTCGAAGAGGAATATTTTAATTGAATTCGCTAGAGTTCCTTTTCAACGGTCATCACTCGTAGTTTGAAACATATTTTCTTTTTTGTTCTATTCGTAATTTTAGTGAGCGCGCATATAATGCCTGCTAATGACGGGATATTTAGATTTAAATTCGCATTCACCTCGCAGTGAATATGTACTTAATTTTATATCCCACAGTCTTTTATGGTGCAACGATTGGTGTACTGCGTACAGAAAAAAAAAGGTTACGTATACGACACCGTATGCGAGGGTTCTTTTTTTAATTCTTATTCCTTCCAGAGAGTCGAGATCAGTTTTCGTTCCGAAATTACGTATTCGAGACGCATAACCGTGTTCCTGGCAGCGAGGGTATTCGCTTGTGTTGACTTTATTGAATGTGAGAGTTGGAGGGATGTACCATCAAATATGCAATTCTGAACAAAGTCGCTGAAATGGAATACACGTTCGCTGTTTTCTTATCAGGTTGATATAGTTTCGGGTGGTGGCGGAGGTGCCGTGGGGTGTTGCGATGTAATGCGGTAGCCTGGAGGTATTATTCCATTTTTTTTTGGTAACATCGTCGGTAGAAGGAAATGACATTTTCGGAGAGGAAAAACTTTTCACATCAAACTCAGATAAGTGATGTATGATTGAATCGAAGTCAACGTTCTTTTAAGACATGAAGGGCCAAGTAGAGTTTCGGCAAAACGTGTGTATATTCAATCTATTCTCACGGAAGAGAGGTTCGAGGAATTGGAATTTCAAACTTGCCGCAGGCAGATTCATTCAGTTTTTTGTGTCAAGGGTGGATTGTGATGGTAAAAGTTTTTTATATGTCCGTGACAACTTTCTAAGAAACAACTCGGGGGTTAAATATTCAGACTCTGGGCTTGATAGAGTGTAGCCAGAATGAGTGATTACAGATCGATTAAGGCTGAGATCTAAGAGGGTTATAAAACAACATTGCAGGCTAATTTATTTTTGGAGTAATGAAAGCGATGTACAATTATTATTACAGATCGATTAAGGCTGAGATCTAAGAGGGTTATAAAACAACATTGCAGGCTAATTTATTTTTGGAGTAATGAAAGCGATGTACAATTATTATTTTTAGAAACACAAAGTGCGTAGTTACAGAGCATTTTGTTTGATGAAAAATTCAATGCGCACATCGCAGGAATTATTTAATTATTTTAACTGCATTCTTTGAGTTGCATTTGCAAATGAATCACATTAAAGCCTAGATGAAGCTTCTTCCAGTAAAAATCAATTCGGGATGTTACTAATTGCTTATCGTATAATTTTATTTTATTTTTTATATTCTTTTTTATGATTTGTGTAGTGTAGAGCTAGATATATCATCGGACATTTGTGTACAACAATGAACTAAAAGTTGTGTTTAAATGTAGGGGAGCGAACAAAATTGCACATTTGTCAGACGGTTGCAGGAGTATAGACAAAGGATTTAAGATAGGAATACACTGGACGCATTATTTTATTGTATTATAATATTCTTACTACCGTTCCATTCTTTTATCAAACATGTTGCTTAAAAAAAAACGCTTTTTAAATTTTTACCCATACTTAACACCAAAAATTATGTAGAAACTGCTCAAGACCTCTAAATCCCGTTAAATCTCAAATTGTCTTTCGCATATAATAAATGCGTTGGTAAAATAAACTCGCTTTTCGCACATTCATGTGCCCAAACAAATGTTGTAATTTTTCGTTAAACAATCGCCTCTATAGATCGCATGCTAATTTTTGTGTTGCGCACACTTAAATTTGTAAACTAATGCGTATCGCACACACAATTTGCGATCCTGTGCGCTCAGAGGGATTTTCGCTATTTACACATTCCATAACAATCTTTATTTAAGGAATTGGGAAAACAATGCGCGCATAAATAACGAAAGCGCTCTCTTGAGCATGTTTTATTCTTAAACTCGCAGTTTAATGCATGTGCGCTATGGTAAATTGTTACAAACCGGTAAACGCACCAACACTGATCAACCACACTATACTTTAGCGATGTTTTGAGTAATATAACCTACAATCTTTCTTCGCATGATTTCCACAATCTTTCTTAATCTGTCGGAGTAATTTAAGTAATAACAGATAGGACACCATAAATTTCTCCCGACCTCTTGTCCCGCACGTGAGAAAAATAATAAAACACTCACCTGCTGCTTCTTATATATCCACCAGTTAGTGTCTATTATATAAAACGTTTTATATGCATTTTCTAAAGGATCTCTGCACCTTGCTGCATTTACGTACATATGCTCGTACCTGTAATTTACGACATCACTGCATTACCTGCAATTTTTTTATGAAAAGAATAAAATATTCCACCATTGCGCGTGCATTCACGTTCGCCGTGTCGTCTTTTAAAGCCAAGGATTCCTTATTGCTCATTCCATTTTTATTTTATTTTTTATCTCACTTATTGCTTCTGCCACACCGTAAATTTACATTGTGGACCATTGGGAGTGAGAAAGAGATGCCTTTTCCAGCGGTTTTAATATGTTCCACCAACAAAACAAAGCTAAAAGAAAAAAGGGCGAAAATAAAAATGTTAAAGAGAACAATTTTTTAATTATATTGGAATTATCTGGCGCTGCTGTGCAGTGGCTGCATATAATAAGGCATATACCTGTAAATACAGCTCGGTAAAACTTTCCAACAGTGAAGGACTATGCCAGGTAGCAGTTACTGAAGCAACAAAAGCTTCTTATTACCACAGATTGATATTTACTGCCAGCTTAAAGTTGGGTGGTTGGTTGGTTTTTGCACACACAACAACGAACACAGGATAACAACCTGCTGGTGGATTATCAGCTTTTCCTTCAGTTTGCAGTTTGCAGTTTTTGAGTGCGTTTTTTTTTTGCCTTATATTTATCCTCGTTTGTTTCTCGGTATACTTCAGACTAAAATCGTATTTGCCTAAGTGATAGCATGTACTTGATTCATAATTTAATTCACTTAAATACGTCGTTTGTTTTGGATTTTTCTGTTTTTTTTTTTTGTTTTTGTGTTGCAAAAAGCAGGTTAATGTCCCCTGTTAAGCTTGTGGTGTATTTTGTTTTATTTTGTATATATGATTTTGTTTGGGAGATTTCCTCTTGTGTTGAGGTTGAATTGGTAAAGCGGCGGAGACGGTAGGAAGCTTATGAATTGAGGTGAACACACTTTGAAGTGGTTTCCCTTCGACAGAAATCAAGGAAAGGAGCAATTTTGTTTTAATATTTTTGCGACATTTCGTCTTTGGCTTGCCAGTGTTGGAGTCGAGTTGCTGTTGCTGTGCACTTGATGGAAGAGGGAATGTTTCGAGAGAACTATGGAGCGGTTTTTAGTTGGTGATATTTTCAATTTTTGCTGACTTTAAGAGACCACATTTCATTCGGCATCGTTGCGAATAAGTTTCTAATCGGATTTGGGAATTTGCAGGATGCGCTTCGAGTTTTTGTTCATTCGCAGGGATTCATTTGTATCTCTTTGTGGGTATGTCCTTATTTTAATATTTCAAGTGTGATTAAAATTATCGAAGATATTCTTTTTTTTTAATGGTCCACACAACAGTTTGTGTGGGTTTCAAGTAGTCCCAGGAAAAGCTGTGACACCATTGTTGGTAAGAAGCCGCATTTCTTTTGATCAAGTCAACATTTTGCTAAGTGTTTGGTACGAAAAATATAATAAAACCAAAAATGTTCGCCACAAGACAGAGGGTTTTCATTTTTTTTATATGCCACGGCCCTTTAGCTATTGAGTTCATTAACTTTTCGATATATTTATGGTTCATATACTCGCTAAACAACTATGAGAGGGTATCCGAAGAAACTCGCAATGGGTTGTATACTGGATAATAAGCTCACTTGTTGCATATCCTTCTTGACGATGGTCTATTGATTACATCTGAGTTCAGGGAGTAAAACATGTGTCTAGCTCTTTCTTTTTTGTTTGTTTAATGTGAAGGGCTGAGCAGGATGTGAATGTGCGACTTATCAAAATACTGCGGTAAATCCTGTGTGTATGATGGCAGCCCAAATTGCAACTTAAGGTTTTTTTTTTTCACTGCGAACGTCTGACAAACATCCGAGAGTATAACTGTCATAAAAGAGTTTCTCAATAGGCCGTTTAGACACGGCATGCAATTTTAGATCCCTTCCATTCGTCCCAAATATGAAAAACTCACACAAAACGAATGGTTGAGAGAAGCCAGGCCTAGGGTCCCTACGGACCTGTTGCGCCAACTATTTATTTTATTTATTTTATATATGGTGGCAGCGACGGCTTCTCATTACTACTTTGAAAATAACACAATATTTCTGCACACCAATAACGGCTTTAAAAATCGAGGGCTTCGACAAAATTTTAAGTTTATAGTACCTATAGTTTTATAGGACATGTTTTGAAGCTGATTTGACTTCAAGTGTAAATAGAAACAGATGTTTCCGTGTACAAATTTGCATAAAAATGCCTTTAATACATTTTCAAAATTATAAGCGAATGTAAAAAAATGTTTTTTTTGCACCTTTAAGGAAAGTTGAGAAGTTTATATCGAAAAGCCACATTATGTTGTTGCGTTAGTACTTTTTCGCAATTTATGATAGCCTTTTGAATCGTTAAAAGAAACAGTGTTCTTTCTACAAATTTGCATTTAATTTCAATAAACCGTGGCGCCTATGTTTTTTTTTATTTTTCTTTCTCTTGTTTTTTGAAGTTCAATAGCCAAAAAGTTTATTTTGACTTTCTTTCTGTTGGAAGGGAATGCATCACAGGTTTAATGCAAAATCTAAAGCAAATTATTGTAGGACGGGTGGCGCCCTCTTTTGTGTATTGCGTTTCCTCATCGCATAGAATAATTTTTTTTTTTTAATTTCTATGGACCATTTACAAATCCAATGAATGTCATCAAAATCGTCGTTACAGCCTTTAAGGAAAGAACGCCGTCGCATGAAAAGTTTCTTCGATTTTAGTCGTTGTAATCGACATTTTATTTCCAAATAATGTCGAATATATTAGCCAATGGGACTATTATGATCGACCTATCAATTTGGTTGCCATAACTCGATCAATGTTATAGCAGAACTTCGCACTGATTTTAAACATGGGTTATAAATTCTAAACTATCAAAGCACGAGGGTATTTTTGGTGTCCATCTTCAATCGAAATCGTATCCAATTTTTTTGAATAATTGTTACAATTTGTAAATAAAATCTTTAGGCCATAATTTCCACGCCAATCTACTATAATAGTAAATAAATAAAACACTGAGTTTACTAAAAAGAATATAATTAAAATTTTGTTTTGTTTGTAAACACAATTTAAAAAAGAAAATCTGTAGACTTGTGTTTCATATTTGGTAGTATGCCACAAAGTAATCAACCCTCCATCTGTTGTTCCATTTATACACTACTACGCAAGATAAAAGTGTTTGTTGTCGAATGCATCACAAAATTTATGTTCTCATTGTTATTCCTTGACTCAAAGCATGTGTATAGTTACATAAGTTTGGCCCCAGTAAAAAAAAACAAGTGTTATGTTAATTTTTTCTACTGATTTTTGAATGGGCTAAGGGCGTATATAATTTTATAATTCCAAATTATCTACATCACTCGCATCGCTGTTAAAAATAAAAATACAACAAAAAAAACGTAACAACCAATTAAAAAAAAACTCTGCTTTAGTAAAAATAAAATAAAAACAGTAATCTTTGAATAGCAATAACATTTTGAGTGAATTTGTTGTCTTCTTCTGGTGGATGTTCTTGAATGCACTAAATTGTTACAGCCAAAATAAAAGAAAACTATATATAAAAAAACAAACAAGTATTACGAAATTTGGTTTCTAACATGTTTTTCTATAGCATACACCTTACATCATTTGTAGTCTATCAATGTGAATTTAATTATTGACACTGTATCGAATCTTTTCTCTAGAAGCTTTGCTTTGTGTGTGCCGAATATTTGTTTAAATTTTCTAAGAGCAAGAAATTAAATAAAAAAATGAACATTAGTTGTAACAGTTAAAAAATTGATATTTTGTTTGTTATTTGTCGAATGTTCTTGTAAAAATCACTTCATCATGTTGCAAAGTATATTTTATTTTGTTTTAAATTTACTGACTCGTTTCGTGTTTTCTTCTCGAGAACACGTGATATATTTTTTGGTCCATGGTACATCTCATGCAAGCGACTAGTATTTAATGTTATTCTCTGTTGAATCTTTCCTCTTATAATTTCTACTAATACAGCGCGATTAAGGTCTAGGAAGTTATAAGTTATTTTTAGAAAAACAAGGCAGGCTGTTTTTTTTTTATTGAAGAACCAAATGTATGATTTGTTTTTTTCTTTCTTTTCTAATTTATTTTATTTAGTAATGAGAAGAAAATGTGTGAAAACTCAAATGTTAAACCGATAATTTCGTGCGACTTGTTTTTGCATACAAAAAATGTTAAATGCAATTGAAAAAAAAATGTAGAGCGCATATAGGAGAGATTGTGTTGTAATGAGACTGGGAGAGTTCAAGGTAAGATAATCCTTCATTTGCACGTAAAGTTGTTGTAAGCGATAAGTTTGTTGGAAATAAATTGAGTAAACGAATTGGCTTCTTGTTAGTTTACATTTGTAGTAAAATTTAAATTCAATGCGGTGTTTCTTCTTCGCAGCTCTATATCTTGTTTGGTATGCAGTAGCTGTCCATTTAAAACTACTTTTGCAAGACCTCACTTTAAAGGAAACGTTGGTGTAGCAATGCGACTTGAAAATGAGTGTAATCACAATAAATTGGGAGTTTCAACGGACAACGGGTATAGGTGACATTTCAAGGAAGCAGGAAGCAAACTTGAAAGAGAATCTCATATTGGAAAACATCGGAAATGCTGCGACTGGTGGGCTATAGGTTTCACACTAATTTAAAAAAAGGATAAAAAAAACCTGTCTCGAAAATTCGACCATAAACAGCTATTGCATTTGCTGCTCTCAAAGTTGTCAGTTTTGCACTAAGTCCTTGTTTTTTTTTTGGGTTTATCGTTCCGACCGCAGCCTTCTGACAGTAAAACTGATTAGGACCCTGGTTGAACGATAAATGTGCGCAGGTAAATTCTAAAAAAAAAATTAAAGTCTGCAGATAGGAAATAAAGCTCTATTAGATAAATGAGATCTCCAAGGAGTATCTTAGGGACTACCTCCACGCTGGCACTTAAATCGCTTTTTCAAATGCAGCTTTTTGGTATTTATTTTGATATACGTGTCTTCCCTGAGACCAGCTTACAGAAAATAATTTGGGTTTAGTTTTAGCTTTAGTCACATAATACCCGATGGAAGTGGTTCGATTTGAAGGTACATAAACAACTATTTCTAAACAAACACTTTGGTTGGAATTGCAGATATTTCAACAACATATTTAACTAAATTCTTACAGGACCCCGTTAAATGATTGCTTTGAATTTTTGTTTATATTTGGCAATCAAATCTTCGCTTACGCTAAATGTGAAAAATAGGGATTTAACGATTCTTTCTAGCTAAAAAGCAGCCCTTGACAGTTTCTGTTGGAAAATCGCATTCGAAATGTAGAAAAGCAATGAGAATCAACATTTCTCATGAATTGGGGAAGAGTTTTTGTTGAGAAATTACAATTGAACACTTGGAAAACAATTCGACTATCTTTTTCCAACAGTACCTAATTGTGAAGCACTGTTGCCTAGCAACAATGGAAATATTAAAATATTCAAAAAGTAGATACACAATGGTTGTGGCCTGCGCTCTTGTCTTCTGAATCGAGGGCTCTTTCCAACTTTTGATTCTAAAGTTATTTGAACTAAAACTGCTCCTATCTTCCTAGCGATTTCCCCCGAAAATCCCCTTTTAATTCCAAACAATTTATATTCGACACCAACCCTATGTCCAATTGTAAGAGTTAACACACAAAGAACCACACCCCCAATCGCAACATTTACTTTTCTCATTTGCATATATTTTTTGTTTTTCGTCGGAATAGGAATTTCAAAAAATTAGTCGTGCAAATCCTTCGCAATAAATTAAATTATATCGTCGTGATATCTTAAGTGGCCCAATCTGTCCAATATAATGTCTCATTTACACACTCCGACTTTATGGTCATTTTTTTAAGCATAAGGGTTGCCTTTTCCTCCCTTACTTTCGCTCTATTCCTCTTTGGAACACTATTCTTTGCCACTTAGAACAAGGATACAAGTTACTTCGCTAAAATTGGGTTAAGCTGTCACCGAGTCCTGACATTAGTACAAGTTTTTTTTTATTTTTGTTCTCTATATTTTAACTACCTACTAGAGAGAGCATTTTTCAAACAATAAGGATTACCTCGGGAACTCACAAGTCAATTAACAGCGCAACTATGGTTATCTTTAATGGATTTTTTGTTCTGTTCTTTATTTTTTTCTATTCTACTCCCTTTTGGTTTGTATGCTTTGTTTCAGAAAAAAACAACAGTAAGTCACTTAGGATCCACGCCAGCGGTTGGAATGCTGATTGAGTTGAGTGAGAGTTGAGAGCTAGAAATCAATTAAACAGAATACAGAGGTGCGCGATTGTTTTATAACCCAGTTGGGTTATCTAAATGTGTACGAGGATATTGCAGTCCATTTTTAAAATGGAGGTCAATTTAATTCCACACAAATGTGTGTTCAGGGGAAATTGAATTGTGATCGGTAGTGTTGTCCGGTATTATTAGATACAGTCGATTGGAAAAACTGGTAGGCTTCCACAGCGAATGCTAATAGTGGGAACATACACCAATTAAGATTGTGATTCGATATTAGAGGTTGTTTTCTATTTAACATTATTATGGGTTTGTACGACGGCAATATCGTTATGTGGGAAGATACCTTTGACTGTTAATAAAATAGAAATCATACTTCAATGAAGGTTCATCGCTTTTAATGGAATTTAAGGAAATTGAATATTCACTGTCATTACTCTAGGAAAGGTGGTGATAATGAAACATGACGCTGTCAAGTATTTTGACTAAAACGGTTTATTTAGGACGCCTTTGGTTACATTATTTGCAAAAGCCCTACAAACAAAATGTCTTTCTTTTTCTACCAGCTAAAAATGGCTTGAAGGAGCTGTTAAGATTTTTATCAGCAATTTTGTAAACTTCTGCATTCTGTTTATGTCAAACAAGTTGCTTATCGAAATGGGTAGTCGTTCAGTATGTAAACGCACACTCTTTATTTGAGAACGCACACTCTTGATATCAAAACGCACACTCCTCAATCGTTACTCGACTAACAAGTTTCTTATCAAACCGGGTAGACGTTCGGCATGTAAACGCACACTCTCGATTTGAAAACGCACTCTCTCGCCATGGAAACGCACATTCATTCTACGAAATCGGACGTAAGCTTACATAAATCCGAAATATTAATTGTATTTCTGACTAGGGCACATAGAAAACAGAAATGTCGGTGTAAAGGACCCCAGGCCTAGCTTCTGACTTATATCCAATAGTGATAAATCGATGGCCTTTATATTGCATCCTCTTTGATTCGAGTCAAACAAGTTGCTTATCGAAATGCGAAATCGAGTGGTATATAAACGCACACTTTTGATTTGTAAACGCACACTGTTGATATTGAAACGCACACTCTTCTTGTGAAATTGGCACACTTTCTTTATATGTGAACTTGATTTTTCCAGGCGTAAATTCTGCGACCCTCGCTCAGTAGTCCAGCACACCAACCACTGAGCCAGTTGCTAACCTAGAAAATACATACGAAGCAGTTAAAAAATGTTTGGCTAACCACCAAGTGGTGTTTTTTTGTACAAATGCCCTAATCGGATTAATTTAAAGCGCTTAAGACCATTTGCCTAACATATTGTTTGATTAATTTTGTATTAATCGCACATGTATCAAGAGTATCTCCTATGGCGTTCATTTATTACAAACTTAATGAAAATTTAACACACACATACTTGATATAAATTCACAAATGCCTAAGGCACTCAGAAATTAAAAACCTAAAATCTTCCATTTCACTTCTCACAAAGAGTGATTCGATACAAAAGCGTATTTCCCGAACCGAACAGCAATTGTTCGGTTGGTGTTCTCTCCTTTTAATTGATCCTGTAAGGTGAGGGAAAAAAATTAAATTGGATTGGTTTCATCTGAAATTTATTTCAAACGCTCGGAATTAAGTTAAAAAAAAGTGAAAAACAAAGCAAAAAGGATTGAAAACGATTTTGCTTTTCATCTCCAATTAAGGTCGGCAAAGGCAAATTTGTTCTCCATTCTTTTTTTTGTCTGTAGCAATAAATCCGGATTCACCCACCAATTCCGATTAAACACATCTACGCAGCGGATCCAGTGCCAGATTCTGAGGTGTTTTACATTTTAGAGATCCGTTTCTGTTACACTTATCTACTTAATTTGAAAAAGTTGTCCGCATTTAGAAAGTCGTCGTCGTCGTGTGAAACCCACTCTTACCAAAAGGATTTTATTCGCCCCCGCGTAGCAGTTTAGCACCTCAGGCGGACGACCATTTATACAATAGATACGGCCACCTTCGATGACACGATAATCCGTTTCTCATTTAAACGAGATAACAGTCTTGTAAAACAATGTTGATGTTTTCCAACGAAACGGAATGAGAATATTGTTTCCCTGACACTAATCCCAAAGTAAAAGTTCTATACTCAAAGGCACACGAATGTTGCTGGTATCCTTTTTTCCCTACAGAGTTTCACTCTCTAACAACTTGGAAATGAATGTTTTATTTTTAATTAGTTTTCGCCTCCTACAGATCTAAGCCGTCCCCATTTAGAGGATACACGCGCACACTGCAGAGGATGGGGATAGGAGGAGTGAGAGTGAAATAATGAAATGAGAAATGGAATACATTTGCGGAAAAGATGCACAAGGCAAAAACGAGACAAAGCAAAAGACGAAAAAAAAAAAAACAGAAATGGAGAACAACATGTTTCCGAATTCAGACAGAAAGGCAGAATTTTATGCTCTGTGAGTTTTCTTGTTTAAGTGTTTCCGGGATGTTTTCAAAGTTGTGTCTGTATCTGTGTGCGAAATAGCTTTTAGCACATGTTAGAGAACTTGTTTCGAGTTTGGTAGTTTTTTCTTTGCTCCTTCGGTTGGGGTAAGGTCAGAAAGAAACAGATCCCTCTGAAATTCGTTTGGGATAGAATTTAGACGAGCGTTGCATTGCAATGAGATTTTTCAGTAGCACAGTACAGTGCATATGACTAGGAAATGTGTAGTATGTAAGACCATGAAACTTGTTAGATGAGAGGATTAATGTTGGAGTTTTCTAAGGAAATGTTTTCATTAATAAAATCCAAGTGCGGTACTACGCGCTGGTGTGTGTCGTGCCCGTGTTAGAAGATGGAATTTAACAACATTCGTTAGGTAGACTTCAATTAAAGTAGTAAGAGTATCTAAGGATCTCTGACTATGAAGGCCTACATTAATTTGTATTTGAGGTTTAGACGTCTGCTTTGTGGTTGGTGCCTCAAATAAATCTAAATTCGATCGAATTGTGGTTCTTTTAACTTGAGTGGTTTTGGCACAATGAAGACCATTTTACAGTTAAATGTTAAATGATTGTGAAGCGCACTCGCTTGTGTGCGCAACCTACATGCAGTTTATTTCATGCAACATACCCGCTGTTGTTAATTATCGTCCTGATTATAATCATAAAAGCAATAACGCTCGCGTGTTTAAATTTGCTAACAATTGATTTATGATTGCAAGTGAAGTGTGCGCTATGTGTTTTTGGAAATTTGCCGTTCACAACACGTTGCTAAGATGTGTTGGCGTGTACGCTTGGTTAAGTTGCATACACTTTAAGCGTAAAGGTATTCTGATAGAAAAAAAATGTTGCTAATACAAATAGAATGTGCGCTTAGTTGATGCATGTGCTAAAACTGCTGTGTTTCGCTCTTGAAAAATGCAATCAAATTTGGACCATTGTTATAGCTGAAAGACTTTGAATATGCTAAGGCGTTGTTCACTAGGTCAAGCATTGTTATTTCTTCTAATTTTTATTTGTCCATCATCGAAAAGATTCAATTTTATTGGCACAAGCGCACCCGAATTAAATACTCGACTGACACGATTGCCCACTTTGTTAGTTTGTAAGCTCGTTTATGAATTTACTTTAGTTTTGAGATTCTGTTTTCGGTTTTGCATCTTACATACAAGTGCGCACATCTGATTTATATATTTTGAGTGTGCGCTTCGTTATTACTAGTGTGCGTTGTATTTAAAAGAGTGTGCGCTATTTTAATTTATACTCAAGAATGCCTTAGGGTTGCGTTTTCAGCAAATCAGAGATGCGATTATTGTTATAAATTGGTTGGACACTGAAAAGAACTATGATGTTGATTTCTTCGATATATTTCAACGAAGTCAAGGAATGTTTTCAGTTGAAATTCATAAAGAAATAGATAGGTATGTTCAACTCCTTGCGAACTGATTTATTAAATTCTTGGTATCCAACTACGAATCTCCGCTGCGGCGATATTCTAACCAAAATTACCAATTGTGACTAACATTGCAATAAAGGTAAAGATCAAAAGCGATTATTATTGAATTATTTCGCCATAACAATATTTCTAAGGCGATTACCTATATTCCCATCGACAGCTTTATTCATTTATCAGAGTTCAGAATAATTTCAATGAATCCAACCACACAAAGAACTCATAGCTCTCCCTCTATATATATGCATAACAATGGTATGAAATTCCATTACATTTCAAAAGCCTGTACTACATCCCTGGTCCGAAGCCAACCCCCGGCATAAAATTAAATAACTTGTGCAATTTTCGATTGAATTTCTAAATATTTGATAAACTAATGGCCAAAATATAGAGTTCAGAAACAGCCATCTCTCCTTGTAACATTTATTGGAAGGCGTCCAACAAAAGTTCATCCTGAGACCAGACCCCAGCAAAAAGAAAACCGCACACTACATCGTTTGTTATTAAAATAATCACCAATAGATGTAGTAGGCAGTAGAATAGGCTTAGGTATACCTAGGACTGCAGTTTCGAAATTCAATATCATTCTCACGTAATTGCCATCCAGCAGTAGACCACCTGAAAAATAGAAAAAAAAAAAAACAGATGCCCAGCATACAGAAGGACAAATCCTGGGTTTCAGTGTTGCATTGTGTAATCACCCGTATGGTGCTGGTCCACAAAACCTAGCCACACAAACCGCTTTTTTCCGAGGTAACGTATCACCCTAATCGACTGTCACATGCAAAATGTAACCACTTCCAACATACACACTAACGCTGTCCTGATAAATAGAAGATATTTAGTTATTTCAATATGCAAGTAGGAAGCACAACTTTAAATTGTCCAATTCTCAAGCCCGTTTCGGGTGTACACACATTTCGGTATCGAATACATATTTTCGGAAAATTATATAAATCTAGATAAGTATTTGTCATTCTGGTGCGGTCGAGTGGATCCGATAGAAGCCACAAAATATCACAAACACACTGTACACACATGTGTGCAGATATTTTGTAAATGTTCGATTGGGTATTGTGGCAACATTGAAGGGATATTTTTGAATATATCCCCCCATGCTTTGTGTAATTTATTTAGCCCAGAGGCACGATTTGCGATTTGGTTTTTTTTTTTTTTTTACTATAGTGGCTTTGGTTTTTGGAGATTTCGGGATATCGTACAAAAGTGGTGCGTTTTCACTGCGTGTGGATAGAGAGGAATTGATGGGCTCATAAATTAACTGGGGGGAATCTACCAAAGCCGGGTGGAATCACATTTCTCGCCACACATTTAGCAAGGGGACGAGATTTAACGATATGCTAATTGAAATTAATGACAACATGACGTTTACATGTTTATTTGTGGTATGGTGAATTGAGAATGCTATGGTTTAGAGTAGACTGTGGAATCATAGTGATATTGCATCACGTGTAGTTAAATGCAGTATTCGGGGTTTGAATTGTGCTTGACAGTTATTTTCTTTTTATTACTATTCAGTTATCTTGATAGTTGCGAGCTTCAGAAGCCAACATCTATGCGACACTGCCAACAAGACGTAAATGAATAAATAAAAATCGCTTTCTATCCCGATTTTGTATTTTGCTGAACCTTGGTCTAGGTTTTAGTAAAAACCACACTTGACAAAAACAAACATCAAAAAGTATATATGCATAATTACGTCCGTTCTGTCCGCTGAAATGTTATTTTATTTAATTATTTCTCTTATTTGGTTTCAATTAAAATCAATAAAATGTTTGCTCTTATAAATTTACTAATATATTTTATTTTTTTCTCCTTCAACAAAAAAAAAAACAATCAATTATAACAACATTACAAAATAAAAATAATAAAACAAAATATTAGGTGAACAATGCAACAGCTCGTGTACAAACCAAAAAAGTGCCAACAGTTCCAAATGGTAAGTATTTAATAAATTTAGTCTTACTCAAGGACATTTTTTTTTTTCTTTATACAATTATCAGCTTATTTATAATTAAGATATTTCCCTATTTAAATGTATTAATGTATTTATTTTTGTTTAATTCTTAAGAAGAAATCTTAAATATTTTTCGGTTTTAAGATAACTTTCCTTGAATGCTTGGATTTTTTTTTGTCTTTTTGCCCCAAAGACGGTTTATTTGTTTAGTGATTTATCCCGATATGTGATTTTTGTTGAAATTTACTCTTTTTTTGAAATATGATGTGTCTTATAAATATCTGTATCTAAAGTTAAGATATTACAATACGTTTTTTTTTTTTTTTTCGTGTAAATATAACATTAAGAGACTAAGTTTAAGATTTTGTTTATTCAACTTGCTGCACTTTATATTTAAGAAATATAAATATACACTAGCTGTGTTTAGTTCTTCATACTCATTGTTTGTAAAATTCAGAGTGGCATTTGCCAAATTATTAACCTAGAATTTAAAAATTCAGAACTGAGGCAAAGTGTCCGGATTTCCTGTTCCTAAACACTGTCTTTAAGTTATGTGCGAAGTGTTCCTAAACTTTTTCCTGGAGTATTTGGATAAGTTCATCTCGCTATTATATTTTATTAAGCGTGAGATACAGCCTTCCACATCATCTATAAAATATTTGACTAAGGTTTTCCTAAAAAATACTCGTTTTACAAAAATGCTTCTGAATTTTATTCAGTGCCTTTGATTCCTTATACCTAAACTCATCAGTTTCTTACTGTTCTGCGCATTTGCTTCTCGATCGATTCCTCTTATACTTTCCATTCAGCTTATATTGCAGTGCACAGTAAAATTTAATAAATGCATCATCGATCCACTATCGCCTCCTTTGTACATAGGTACGTGTTTTTGAATTTTTTTATTGGGTCAACAAATCCCTACATTTTTAACCATTTTGTTGGGTCAAAAAAAAACCTTAAGCCTTTTTTTATTTACTAAGCAAACGTTTACAAAAAAATGTTTGTGGCATTTTTCTGAAATCCGTTTTAATTTCCCTGTCGTTCTTCGCTTTTTCGTTAAAAAATTGTCCGTTTAACAGTTTTCGAAGTTTTTTATTTCCCCCAAACAGCAGGAGTTCTTTTAGAGCAGATGGTTTGGAGCATGAATAAAATTCTAAGCATGTACACCAACCATTATCACTGGCCTTAGCGTGCTCCCAAACATTTGTCCATAGTCCGTAGATTATTTCTACAGATTCTACCCTTTATAAAAAAAAGTCTCAGCTAAAATTTCGATGGCCACATAGATGTCGCTGGCAGTCTGTTCTTTCAATATTTTCTGAAATTGTACTCGTTCTCCAAAATGGCCTTGTATTTAGCAGGGTCCATCTAACTACCTATCCAGTAAAATCTCCATTAAAATAAAGAAAAACTGCTTTCGTCTCTACCACAAATTGTTTTTATAAATCACTTTGTGCTCGAATCAAAAGATGGCGCTATATAGTTGATAAGACATCTTTGCTGTTACAAGCGTGAACCGGCTTTCCGGTTTTTCTTTTAATCTTTTGTTGTTACCGCAGTAAACCTGTGAATTAAAAGAGACTTAAGGCGGTTTCTGCAGATTTGAAACTGGGTCTCCAGCACCAAGTAGCTCAGGCTTTGCTTTACTGCTTATCTTATGCTCACAGTTTGGGCTCAAAAAACCTACTGCCCCTTATCATCTTAGACCTCATGTTCTTAATTGTTTTGCCAGCTTTCGCATTTCGACTGCATTTGAATTTTTGTTTTCGATTGGTTGGTGTACCAACTAAATATTTTTGGAATCTTGCTAAACATCTGCGGTTTTCAAATATATTTTTCGTATAGTTAAAGAAATGCAATCAGATATTCTGTCTTTTGCACAGCCCTACGTACAAGTAAATACTTGCTTTTTATTATTTGCTTTGCAACTTGCTTGTCGAAGGCTCTTGCAAAAAGGTTCCTAATGTTGCTACTCGTAATTAGATCCACACTCCATCTACTTATTGCCGATTTATGGGCACTTTCAACAATCATGAGTATAACGCGAACCGAAACCGACTAAGACATTACATTTCTACAATTACTTCTACAAACATTTCTCTTCGTCCGATTCTCATGAATTCCCAATGTTTAAGGAAAATTGCAAACGATTCCCTGCCTAATGGGATTTTCGTTCTATTTCCGCACACGATCTTCTGTTCTTAATAACAATATTTTTCACCCAGCCAACATTCAATTACTATCAACCGAAACACTCAACTGAATTGTTATGTATACTTTACCGAAACCACTATGGCTGTCACCGCTCTAAATACAAATAATAGTCAATTTCCCTAGGGCGGATCCTAGAGGGCCTCGTCCCGATATGAATGACAAAGGCAAACACTGTCCCACCGGATCGCACAATAAGCCACATGAAGTTATGACACCCTGACGGAGAAACCTCCTTAAAAGTTTGGTTAAAGGATTTATGCATCATTGCGCGCGCCCATTTATAAACAGACCATTCACGAAAATCTGACATCAAAGCAAGAATGGGAATACACAAGTTCCAACTTTATGTCTGCCGGTTGCCTAATAGGATATTCTTCGTTAAAGGAAATGAAATCATTTCCATTTCGCATTTTTCATTCGGGAGAAAAGTAGGGATTTGAAATCCGTTTTGTGTGTGTGTTTTTTTTTCTGTTAGCTTCCCTTCGTGATTAAATTATTTGTAAACGAAATTTCATAATTTGAATTTTAAACAGTGAAGGCCCATCCGGCCGCACCTACGAGTATCCTCAACACAAAGGCGCGTTTTGCTTTTAAAAATGTTCTTTTTATTCAGCGATTGAAATGGCTGGGCGCTGTGTGTATAGAGATTTTTGAATTACCCTGAAGCCAGGCGGAATTACATTGAAATTAATTTGCGTTTACATTATGCGCCTAATTAAAGCGAATTTTGTTGTCATTCGCTTAATGAGAGGCTGTTGTCAAATTAATACCTCCCACTAAAATTTGGCTTTTAATTTTACAACAAAAAAAAAAAAGTGAAATTAATGTAGAAATATTTACATATTGGAAAATTGGAGAGTGTGGCCTTTGAAGGCTTTTTAGGAGTTTGCGGTTTGGTTGGCAATTTGCGTGACCACAACCGCACGCTCTCTGTAGCCCTTTGGGGTTTTAGTTCGATTTTGGTGTTTGTGATTTTAATTAGAATTGGTGCAGCAAGTTAATAGCATTTTATTACTGAATATTATTTGATTTATTTTTACGGTTATTTTAACGTGCATATACCTAGTTATGAATTTTAGGTAAGTCTGTGGTTTTGTCGGTTTATAGGTTCATTTATTTTCGTTTGGTTTCACAGTCCAGTGGTTTTTATTATGATTTGACATGGAATTGGTGTTTGACAAATTTTATATGTGAACAAGGCAGTTGAAATTTGTTTTAAGTAGGCATGTGTACTGTCAGTGTATTAGTGGCTCAACTAAGTTGAATTAATTAAGGTATATCGCTGGCTGTTAACGAGGAGTTGAATATAAAGACGGTTCAGAGATCATTGAAAGAATGCTTATATTTTGTACGCAGGTCAACTTTATTAAATACCTATAGCCGGGTATATTCAATCCGATCCTAAAATTAACAGTTTTCTTATGAAAAGGTATTCTTTAAGCAAACATTTTTAACCTTTGGCCAGTTTCATTTAAAAGCAATATGTATTTACATTAATAAATAAAATAGTCCGGGCAACAGAAAAATTCTAGTTTGTTGTCAGTCACCTTTCTATCCATTTAAAGCGGCAATATGCTCGGGAGGAATCATTGGCCATTGCTGTTTATACAAAATAAACGTTAACTAAAATTATATGCATTATACTGTGTTAAAAGTCAAAAAGTCGGTGGAGGATCGTATAAGACCAATGTTACATTGAATTTACTGAGGAATATTTTTGTTCAACAAATAGTCTCAAGAAATAATTATTTACATCAATTGTCACCTTTTCGGCAAACACCTTATGAACAAAACCGTTCATTCATTATTAAAAGTCCTCGAAGGATTTTTTTCTCCAGCTTTAAATCTCTCTGGAAATGAATTCTGTTCCCGGCAGAAAGTGAACCACGCACACTGCGATTAATTGCCAAGTGTCTATCACTTGATACAAATTATTGTGAAAGTGCACTGTTTCTTATTTGCATCTTTTATTAGACGCATATTCCGTGCTGTGCTTTGCATTCAGATCCCGGTTATGACAGTCTAACTTCTTAGCTGCTTCTAAAGAAGACTAAGGCGACGGTTTTATCCACTGTGTTGTTAGAATACTTATTTGGCCGAAGCATTCAGGATGACACGGACCAATTTTTTTTTTAGACACTTAACACTACAAGCCCCATTATCTCATAAGTGATTCTGTCAAAAACATTCAAGATATCTTTGTAAGACTTCGGTATAAACTCATTCCTCTTCCTGATGCTTGCATCTAAGCCCAGGGGGGTTATTCCCAAATCCGCGACGAAACGATTTTTTGTATTTCCATTCAACCACATTTTTATTAGGTCCGCAAACAATCCACCAGTAATATGTCACGTAAACACCTATCGCTTTCAATGCAATCATAAAATGCCGGTGGAAAGTGCTTTCGCTTAGACAAAAATTCAAATCCGGCATCAAAAGCGATCCGCCGTGCGTCCATTTGGGAATAACCCCCCTAGGCTTAGATGCAAACATCAGGAAGAGGAATGAGTTTATACCGAAGTCTTACAAAGAATGAATGTTTTTGACAGAATCACCGCCTTGTATTTGGGAATAACTCCCCAGTTATAATTTCTGAGACAAAAAAAACCTATTAAATTCGGCGCAATCTTAGAAAATCTGCTTTAACCTTGCACCAGACGGTCGAAAGTTGTAATATTTGGATCCGATAAGTTCGCACTACAACCAGCAGAATTTCTTCCTTTAAAAAATAACTTGAAATGTATCCAAGTTTCAAACCAAGTCATGTAGAACCTGGCGATTTGCAAACTCCTATTTTAAGAGTTATTTAGGTTATTAACGCTTTGCATTAATTCTTGTAGTTGTCCTTGTTAGTGAAACATTATTGATCAAATTGTATTGCAAAGACATTTTTACCACTAATTTCGAATTTGGCGAAGCAGCAATATAGAAAGTCATCACCCAACCAATCTTTACAAATGATGAGGCGGGATAGCCTTGAAAGGGGCTCTGGCACTGCGTCAAAAGATAATTATCTGCACTCGCGAACATTCATTCTCGTAGTTTATTAATATTACCGATTTGGAAAAAAAACTGTGATGCGAATCCAAGACTTGGACGTGCAAATATGATCTGTACCTACCCCTTGACATACTTCATACATTTGAAATAATTTTATTTCTTTTACGCAACTTAAAAAGCTATTTAGAATACATTAAGATTTAAAAGAAATCATTAAATTATTTATCAAACTATTTTTACTCAATTGTTATATGCTTAATCATATGTTAACCTATTTTTTTTTTGCGCTAAGAACAGCCGAATTAAAAAAAAAAAAAGATCATAAAAATACTTTAACCAATTTTATAAATAAACAAAACAAATATTTATCAAACTTTCAATTTATACTTTTTGTTTAATTTTATTTATTTATTTTTCTCTTAATTTTTCCATTTACCTTCGTTGATCACCTTACATCAGTTTGTCTAACAAAAGAAGGTGCCGTAGCGGCTCCAGCTCTAGGTGAGCCATATGCAAAATAAAATAATAAAATAAAACACAACAATAGTATCTTGTTAATAAATATTTGTTAGCAGTAAAAATGAATTCTCTGTAGTACAGTATCTATTACTAAAATTGTTAACACCTATGTACATAGCTTATTACTTTAAACAAAATTAAACTACATAGGTTCCGTATTTTTGAATGTTTAATATATACACCCGTATGTAGGAGGAATGTGCATTCTATAAAAAAAAGAAAAATACATTTGAGAATGTGGCATGCCCATTGAATTGAACAATTGCAAGTAAAAAGCATGCTAAGCACGTCATTTTCATTTTGGTAACAGTGGTGATGGTATTTTGAAATTTGTCTTTAAATCTACTACAACCTGAAATTGAAGATCCTTTTGCAGTTGTCAAAGTATGCTGTCTTATTTGACTTGAAATACTAGGTTTACTTACTTACACAAATGTAATCAACCTAGGTTCGCAAAAAATTTCGTTTTTCCTTGGCAGCTATTAGTAAAAAGGAGCTGGTTTCGGAAAACATTTGTAGGGTTTTTGCCATAATCTCAAATTTGTCATTTCATTCAAATTCAAGTAGAGCATTTTCAAATTCGGTAGAAATGTATCACAAGGGTGACCGTCTTTTAAACTCGACGGTCGAGCATTGAAATTTCCGTAGTCAGCATCTTTTGTTACAAAGTTCACGACTGCCTCTCATGACGGACTACCTTACATTAAAATATTCCATATGACGAGCGTTTCCACAAGTTAGTCGAGACATTTTTGTGATTTTGTGATTACCAACTGTCCTACCAATAATTTTTTGGATTATACCCGGCCGTGAGCTATCCAACTGCTGGCAAACAAGATTCCGAGTCGTGAAATTGACTCCTATTTTAAAATATGAAACTGTGTCCCCTTATTTTTTTTCGGAGAACCCCGCGTTTATTTCCCTCCACTCGCCAATAACATCAAACTCGCTGATGTTATTATTACTTCATCTGAAACCAGATGCGAAGGTAGTCGTTATTTTTGTCGAGAATATCTTCTTTTTCCCCTACCCTAAAGAGTGATGACACTACGACAAAAAAATATAAATTTATCTCTCACGCCGGTAACGTGAATGCTCACAAAAAAAAATATCCCAAACCGAACTACAAATATCATTTTCGCGTTTAATCCCATCATATGCTCTAAACTACCGCTGGTACTGCTGCTTTACTAGTCTGCGTCCTTGTGCGATATTCATATTTTAGCCTCCGCCTCTTGCTCCTCGTTCTCACTTGAAAATCGCTTTTAATTCACGTGTACTATATGCAGCTCCGTAAACCAGCCATATATTCCCATATTCCATCGAAATATAGTTTCGCCCCGCTTTCCATATGTGTGTGTTTCTGAATTTCAAACTAAAGGTGCTTCACAAACTTCACACTGTTCCTTCCTTGTGCACAAGGATAACGAGATGACGGATAAAATATCTCCTACCAGTAGGTAGGTACCCCAGCCAAAAGGAGTAGCATACACGACGTTAGTCAACTTAAGTAAAATCTACGGGAAATTGTCCTTTGGGTTAATGCGATTTCCATAATCCTTTTGGATCATATTTTAACTCTATTCATGGAATGTGAAACGGATAGGGGCTCAGCGTGCACACAACTGAGTATCAAGTTGATTTAGAAAGCCCAGCACAGATATGTGACGCCGAAATGAAACTACTGGCATAAGGAGATTAAAGTTTCCGTTTGGTGTTTCCTTTTTTCTCGCTTCTTTTTTTTTTTTTGTATGCTCTTCTCGGGCTAGTCCTGGAATAATGTAGTTTGATATGCTATCAAAATCCATCTATTACCAATATACACAGGGTTACTCTCCATGAGGTGAATTTTTAATGAATGCCGAGCATGCTGATACTGAGATATTTTTTTATGGAAATTAATATTTTAATTATTAAAAATATGCATGCAAACTGCATCACACAATATTTATGGGAAAATGCTTATAACAGTGTATTGTTATTGTAGTCAGTAAGGTTATTTTGGAAAGTACTTATGTTTATATTACTGGGTAGTGGATAATGTTACCGCTAGTAAAGTTCATGCAAATTAACGTTAAATCTGAATGTAAAAAGTTTCTTTCGCCGGGACCGTGGATGCGAGTCCTTTGGGTGTACCTATAACGCGTGCATTACAAGTCGAAATGTTAGTTTGAAGGCGGAGGCTTTGAGGTGGAAAATATTTATTTTAAACCGATTTCAAAAACTCAGTGTGAATTATAACTGGATGTGGAAAATATGTGCCAAATCTGCGCTCAATAGATCGCACATAATCCAATAATTAAATTAAAGTTTCAATGCACTTGATAGATAGAGAAGCGTCTAATCAGCAGTCGAAGTGTATAAATTTCAGCTTCTTCTTGCCTATAAACCAATGCATAGTTATATTCGTCTAAAAAGGAAAGGAAACTAGCTAAGACGACAACCAAAACTGTTTCGTTGTTTGATGTGCAGCCAAATCTTTGTTTCTCATGCGCATCGTGCTACACTTCTGTGTCACTTTTGTTCATTCAGTCGCTAAAAAAAGAACAGATCTCCCTTGCTTAGCGCATACATCAACCATTTGGTAACAAATCCCGGTTTCGAGCCACGGCCTCTTTATGTTGCGGCCTTTATTTTAAAAATACATCCCACATTTACCGACTCCCAAATTTTGGTTGTTAACTACTTCGGTATCCTCTACTGCCTTTAAATTTATCCAACGACTTGCAAATTGTACGAGGACGCAAACGAAACACCCACAGACTCACGCACTCCACGCAGCTTATTGCAAATGTACGTTAAGATAGATACTAACACTACTCTAGAACATGCATCGAATGCTCTTAATAAAATTAAATAATAAAACATTTAAACAATATATTGTAATAAAACTAATTTTAATCTCTTCTCTTTCTCTCTTTTTTTATTTTCTGTTGCGGATTACACAGTTTGCGTACAATGGCCAGAAGGTAAGACTTGTTAACAAAAACCTAAACTCCCATTACTATTTTCGTTTGTATATTTTTTTCTGTTTTGTTTATTTACTTGAGGGTTTCTTGTAAAATAAAATGAAACAAAGAAAAAAACAGGGCAATGCTAACACTTACTAGACTTACGTAGGCTTAAATTAACACTAAAAATTTCAATGAATTAAATTAAAAAAAAAAAAACATGTAGATAATATTTTACTTTTCAAAAAAGCGATCTTTATGTTTTATTTAAACTTTTTGCACCGTGACAGAAGCCAATATGAAAGTTGTGTTTTAACGTTTTTACATTTTATTTAAAAAAAAATCGATTTTTCTTTTTAGAAAAAAAAAATAAAAATAATTTCCAAAACGAAAAAAAGCATCGATTTGTTGAGCAGCATAATAAATAATATGTATTAATTTTTTTCTTTATACAAATATTAATTTTTGTGTTGTTTTTTCTTGTATTAATTTGTGAAAAGTTTTTTTTTTTTTTTTGTAACTTTATGTTTAGTGAGTTTCTCTTTATTTCTTTGACTCTTCTAATGGATTTTTCACAACTTTATTTTGATTTCTATTCGTTTTTGAATAAAGTTAAATGGTTTGACGGTTATGTTGAGAATTTTTTGTTTAATGAATAAAACAAAACAATAAATTTAACAGAAAATATATAAATTTATATAAATATGAAATTGCTTTTAATATTTAATTGTTATATGAGTTGTAAAGTTCCTTTGTAGGTCGCATTAATAATAATAATAATAATAATAATCGTATGTTTCTATTCTTTTTAACATTTATTTGTTTGAACATTAAGTTAAGTTTTAAAGCGAGTTATGTTTCTCTTCTCATGCATTATTTTTGTTTTTCTTTTGTTGTTAATTGAGGTATATTCGTTGTTAATATTTGTTTGGGGTAGATTTTTCTGTTTTCTTTTTTAGTTCCGTGTTGTTATTATGTATCTATGGATATATATATTTTTTTTTGTTTCTTTTTCGGACGAATTAGGGAAGGAAGGCTTAGGGAAGTGATTAAATTTTATCGGATCTTTGGTAACGTGTTCAAAATTTGGAGTTTCATTAGAAAGGAATACAAAAAATACGGTTTAATTCTCCTAAAGGCTTAGGTATTAAAAAACTCCACTGATTTGTCATACACACCTTCTCTTTTAAAGAATGTATTATCACGTATTATAAATTGCGATGACATGAAAGATATCCAATACGGAGACGAAGTAAAACAACTTTCGATGCCGAAACTATCAGTATTCCTGCAATTAGTTAGGTAGTCTTTGGTTTCCAAGTCTGTCTAAAGGACAGTTTTCCTTTCAACATTAAGTCGCAGTCAATTTGTGACTCGAAGTGGTCAGCATATGTATACTTTGCAGATTCGCACACTGTCCACAGACTACAAAACTTGGGCGCGTCTTAAATCAATGTGATTGGCATGCTCTGCTTAATCATAAAACATCGCCATTGTGAATGCGTAAAATGTGGCCACAAATGATTATAAGTACAGAGCGCAAAAACGCCATCTGTGATTTTCAGCGGTCTGCTGAACTTTAGTTTTAAGTTAATAATACTTTTAAGGCTTCCACCTTAATTTATTGTCAAAATTTATAGGTCACAATAGGTAGTAATATGGTAGTTTTAGCCATTGTGAATACGAAAATCGTCAGATGTACTCTTAAAATCATTGCGCGAAACTAAAAATCATATATTTTGTCCGTGCTAAATTTTACGAACTCACAATGGCGAAACTTTCCATATAAAATTAACCATTGTGACAAAATGTTTAGTGTAAAGGTTGAAAATGATTATTTCTAAGACGCATTGTCATTAATATCGTGCAATAATTCTTTGCGTAGTTTTAATGTCCAACTCAAATTCTACTAGCTGATTAGCTATTGTGACCTACAACAATTAAAAATGAAGATTAAAAATGCATATTAAAATAGAAATTCGTTAAAAAAAAACCAAAACAAACCTCCCACGTCGATCCGATAAAAGTTAATCCTATGGGAACACACGTCGTATACGTTACGTTTTATTTTCAATCTTTTTTTTTATTGTTTATAATTTTTTTTTTTTGGTAAACTTTCTTAAGAACTTCAGTACAAAATAAATTAATTAAAAACCGAAAAACACATATATTTACAAAAACAATCAAAGGTTACCGACTACCGATGACTTGGCCATTCTTAGGCGCTACTGTCGGTGCTTCACCCATGAATCCAACAGCTGCTCCAACAGCAGCCCCATTAGCTCCGACAACACCACTAGTATTAGCACCACGTGCCGCTACACAAAGACGGAGGTATATAAAGTAAAAGCAAACAAAAAATATTACTAAAGCGCCAAGAGAGACAACAAAAAAAGCAAAATTCAGTTTTTTTTTTCAACTAAAAGAAAGGAAAATATTCAACTTTTTGATTTTGTTCTTGATTTATTATGATTTTTAAATTTATTTTCTTAATTTATTTCGAATTTATATTTTTCGCATAAAACTCGAAAAAAAAATGATTGTTATGATTGCATTTCTAACCCCCTGTCGTATGTTGAATGCTAAATGAAATTTTGAAATCGATTTTCGTTTTTTTTAATCGTTATCATCAACGTGAATATATATAAAAGCTTTGTTGTAATGAAAATTATATATATATATATAAAAAAAATCATTGAGATATTGTGTGGTCTATATTATATTTTTTTATTTATTTTTCTCTGAAGGAACAATGTTATAGCCCATTTTGCACGCTCTCCATTAACCATTTACATATAGAGCATTGCCAGCAAGATACAAAACAACAAAAAAAAAACTTACAAATATATTGAAATAGTGTTCTGTGTAATTCCCAATTTTAAACGATGGATTTTTGAAATAAAAAAAATGTCAGAAAAATGCACGACTGCATGGTATAATTGAATAAAATATTCATAAATATAAATATAAATGTTCGATGCGATTTGGATTGAAGATTGACCTATAGAATGTAAATGCAATTTAAATATTATTACACATAAAACTTTTAAAACTTTATTTTTCATAGTGAAACTGAATTGAGATTGATCAGCTGTGTATATGATGGAGCGATATTTCATTTACATAATTTATTTTTATTTTTATTACATTTCCATTCTGCCACATACACAGACGCAACCGCTATTGCGTTGTGGAGTAGCGAAATATTTTATTGCAGCAGTGTGTATTTTTTGCATTCGATTTTTGCGTAAAAGATTTAAATCGGCTAATTAGTCTTTACTGATTATTTTGTATGGTTTTATATTATTTTGTTTTTTACTACTTTATTAAATCGTAATTATAGAGAGTAGGCGGAAAATAAAAATAAATTTATATACGTCAAAATGATACTCAAAAAATCGATGAAACCCATTAAGTTTTATTTTATTTTTATTTTATATTTTGTTCTTTGGTAATGAATAGGTGATTAAAAATCTTTTTAAACTCGGGCAATTAATTAGTTTGGGTTTAAACATTTTATGGATTTGTGGGCGTAGATATATTGTAAGCGTATTGACATAAAATAAATACCTCAGCATTGTAATTGAATGGGCAATAACATGAGGCTTTGAATTGTAACTTTGCAATGTAATCCTCTGTGATATCGAAGCGAAACACTCTTTTAGGGCTGTTAATATTATAATTTCTGGTAGCTATTTCACATAGTAAAACGTTTTTCTAGTTTCAAGCCATTTCAAATATACAACTTTTCATGTTTGTGCAATATAGGAGAGGTGTAGAGTACATGCTTATCCGAGCTTAGTGATGGCGACTACTTTAGGTGTCGTTGTCGAAGTTGACTGATGAAAAAAACTTCATCAGCAGTTATTCCAGGAAAAAGTTGACGTGCTTTTCTGATGAATTTCCTTTCAAAAATCGCTTCATTGGGAGCCTTAGAAATGAGTATGAGAAAAACCGTATACCATTTGTCTAGTCTCTTGTTTGGTACAACCTGAAAGTCAATAGTTTTGTTCGGTCTGTATGCGCTAAAATGATACTTCTAGTGTGCTGCAAGGCTCCCACTTGGGTCCTCTGTTATTGAACGTTTTCGAATTTACTTCACTTGTTCTTCCGTGGTTGTGCTGTGATTTTTTGGAGCGGTACCTATGTTCTGTATTAACATGGAACTGAAGCCACATTCATCACCTCATGTCGGCTATTATTTGGATAAAAATAATTTTAAAATTGTTTAGCCAGCGCTGAATATTGTCGGCTGGCATTATGCTGTGAAATCAATATTAGAACTGCATTTTTATAATAATAAGTCAAATGCACAATCTGGATTTAACTACCGAGTGAGGTTTACTTTGAGATTTTTTGTTTGTTCAAGGCCTACAATTTTTCTTTTTAAAATAAATTGTAGGTTAAAAGTCAGTCGAGGAATGTTGGGCAAATGTATAAAGCTACCTTTGAACATAAAAAAGTTGCATTTTATGGAAGATCCTAAAACAGCAACAGGTCTCCTAAGCTAAATTTGATGGTCAATGGTCCACAAACCTCAAGTATTTAAGTCTTGAAGGTTGCGGCTATTATTTGTATTAAATCTGGAACTGGAGCAGCAAAATGCCTTCATCGCAGAAGTTGTTTAATGGAAGCCCAAACTACACTTGATAATTGCCAACACATTCCACCTCGTCCGTTAGATGTAAAACGCCTTATTACACACACTAAATCCTGCTTAGCATTGCCAATTATGTTTTTAAAGTTTTTTTTTTTGTTCTGTTTACAAAATGTAACATGTATACAATTGCAACACAACCATATAATCACACTAACTGCATGTGACTAATTGCTTTCCTTTTTTTACTATTTTTATTTTTCTTTTTATGTTGCGTCCAACTTTTTTAACCCATCACCTGCACGATTGTTCTTCTCAAACACAAAAACACACTGACAAACAAATTGAAAAAAATCAAACAAATAAGCTGCTGCAATACGCGGAGTACCTATCCAAAGAGCGGGCGGTGGAAGAGCTCTGTTCCCGTCACCGAATACTACCTCAGCTGCTGCCGCCACTGCCGCTGCAGCAGCATTTGTTGCAGCTACCGGAAGATTACCAACATCAATGAATGCTGCAGCAGCAGCACAAGCGGCAGCTAACGCTTTGCATGGATTCACACCGTAAGTATAATAAACATAACACATGCAAGATTGATATTAGTTACACACTCGCACAAAATTTGCTCGTAACAATTCAAAATCTGATTCGACTGCTAAAAGAGGATTTCAATAAGAGAGCATGCAAATCAAATGCAAACAATTGCACACTCACAATATCCTTTGCATGGTTTCTGTAAATAAATACCTATACTAAACATTTAATTTTGTGCTTAATTGTGTTCATAGTAGGTATGTGTGTTTGCGAAATAATTATTTCTGTATTTATTTATTTTCCTATGTAGTTGGGAATTTTGTTTGCATACAATGGATTTTGATTTAATGGAAATTGTTCTTTGTTTTTGGATGTAATTTAAGCTACACAAACTACACATGTCTCACACGTTTATTTACATTCTGTTTTAAAGTGAAACAAGAAATGAAAAAATCCAATAAAATACCTACCACCACTCTCCAGATGAAGGGGCTTATGAGGTTGAGTGTTTTTCTTCTTATTTTTTTTTTAAATAAGCATTATAATATTGAAGCGCTTGTCTGCATTCATTATTATAAATGTCAAGGGGACATACAAGAATTTGGAAGACGTAAAACTGACTGCAACTAAAAAGTTAACAAGCAATTGTTAAACATTAAATTTTAAATAACAAATGAGCTCTTAATGGAGTTCTTACTTCGAAGCCTGCATAGACACATTCAATGATAAAATTTATGGCAGATCTACTTGAGGTATTCCTACAACCTACGACAAGCTGCAAATGCTTCTGCTATAAAATTACAGGAAAATGTGATTTTCTGAATTTTGCAGAAGTAGTTCTGCAGCCGCAATCACTTTGACAAAAATAATGAAAAAAGATAAATTGAGAAGTTACTGAAATGGTCAAATATGAGCGCGACATCTTTTGCCAAGAATTTTCCCCTAGACATGAAGAAACATTAAATAAACGTATTGACTTAACCAAAAACAAAAGATTTTCAATTCCAACTCTTAAGCTGTAAGTAGTTTTGAAGCGAAATAATAATAACTAGTGTCGCTTGTGGTCGAAAATCGACCATTCCTTTTATATGTATGTAAATTGTAATAATAAAAAAAGGAACCCCAATTATTTTCGTTATTTATATTGTTTTTATTAACGAAAAGAGCGACATCTAGATATCGAAAAAATACTTAAATGAGGTGCTCCATTGGAAACAGGTTCTAATCTGAGATGATTTATATTTTAATACGTTCCTATGGTAATATGTCGGCGACACAAATCCTTTTAATTACCTGTTTTGTATGGGGAATTCATAACTTAATTTTACCAGCCTTAATGGCTGGTAATATTTTGTTTGTGCACATATATGGCGCAGTACCTATCGAATGATATACGTTTTATTCTCCTCATTTCATAATAAATACTTAAAAAGTGTACCGAAACTTTTGTTGTTCACGTATTAATATAATGATAATAAAATACTAAATAATAAAAAAATGGCTGAAATAGTTGATGCTACTGAACGTGCAACTAAAATTCAACGCGTGAAAACCTACAAAATTACTTATAGACTTCGAGTTGGTTTTCGAAAACGTTTTCTATTGATTAAAACTTCGTATTTATTTATTTTTTTCCACGTTTTGTTTTTTGTCTTTCGAAATCCAAGCAAAGGTTGCTCTATAGAAAACTCAACAGATGGCGGTGCAATTGGCTGATTTTTGTTCACTTTTCTTACTTTCTTAAATGTAAGGTAGTTTTAATGTGATTGTAGCTTTATGTAGACTGATACAGACAAAAATTAAATAAATCGACATACAAAATATCAAAAAATTATCATTAAATTAAAAAAGGAAAACCTGTGTGTCTTCTGACTCTGATAGGGGAAAGATTTTATTCGTTTTGAGTGTTTGCTTGCAAAATCGTGTCGCAGCATAGAAACAGCTCTATTTGAACAAAATTGTACTCATTGATGGACGGTCGGTCAAGGCAAATATTGAAGTTAGCAATTTTTCCTTATTTGTCGGATATCCTGTTTGGGTCGTAAATACATGAACCCTCAATTTTATTGGCCAACGAAATTGAAAGACATCGGACCCATTTTTACCCACTTAAAAAGAGAATAGCTTAATCGCCATTGTACGAAGTACGATTGGGAAATTTCAAGTTTGAGGAACTTTTCAAGGTTATCCATATATAGTGTTATAGAAATTTTAAAATAGTCTTCCTACCTTTATTAAACTAGGTATTCAGAAAAAAATCGGATTAGTTCTTTGGTTTGCTTCCACGTGGTATATTTTTAGTTTTCATATTTTTTTTATGCAGTGTAAATATTTTGGAAACCAACCTTCCTTCTGGTTGTAACAAAACTTGGGCTACAATTTTAAGTTATGGGGAGAGAGGTTTCGTCGTCCTCATGGCAAAGTATGTTAAACGGATCCGCTAAGCAATTGAGACAGATAGTGCTTGTGATATTTAAGCGGCCTTTATTCAAATTTTGAAGCTGTTAGTATTTTAAGTTTCAGGACAATTTTCGACTCTTTCTGATTCCGATCTGATAGGTTTCTGCATATGTTTTTGCGGCACAGTGGCCTCAGTCTATGTTCGAAGGATCTCCCTATATATTTAGGCTTTCATTTCATTTCATTTCATTTATTCAATCTACGATTTATAATCCACAGATTTCGAAAAACAATACAATAAGTTATATAAAAATAAGTTAAATATGAATTTCATTGGAAGATAAGCAAAATTAATCTATCCTTAAAAATATTTCTGGGCAAAAATATATCCAAACCGTAATAGAACAGATTAAACAATTTAATACAAATTGCCATAGGCCCACGTTGACCATACAATGTAGTGTGGCTACTTTCAAATAAAAGTGGTCTTGATCTAAGAGATCTAGAAGGAGCATACAAATTCAAACACATAAGTAGATTCTCACAATCAATACTTCCAGATAAGATATCACGAATAAACAAAATATTATACATTTTTGTCCTCGATTCAAGAGTTTGGAATCCAAGTAAAAGACATTTTGAACGGTAAGAATGATGAGCCTCAACTCCATTATTACAAAACAAGTGCCGTAGAGCAAATCTCAAAAATTTAAGAAATATTTTGACTTTTTTCTTACTTTTAAGGGTCATCATAAATTTTGACTTTTACTAGTTTCTGACAAAGTCTTTAGGCCAAAGTTGCTGCGCTCTTAGGAGGTTTTGAGGCTATTCTTGTTGTCTTATAAGGATTCGTCACAAATTTGAACTTTTTCTGGCCAAAGCGGTTCATATGCTTTTAAGACTCAGCTTATTCCATTCAAAGTTTTGAGGGTTTTCTTTTTAACTATTTCTGACCAAGACGGGGAACATTTTTTTAAAGCTACATTTGTTTTTTTTTTGCTTTAGCTCAGCCTTATCACACTCAAAATTGTCTCGTTCTTTCAATGTATTCAAATTAATGAGACATTTCAACTTTTTCTAGTTCAAAGTTTGTGAAATTTTTGTACCTATTTCCTATTCCCATTTCAAACAAAGTTTTGAGGTTCTTTCTATTTATTTAATTCCATGACATTTTTTTGAAATCGGCTTTCTCATTCTTAAATTTTATGGCCGATCCTTAAAGTATGCCTAAGCAGAAAAATGAAAAGTGTCCCATTATCCATGATGTAAAGTCTGAAACAGTATATCTACAAAAGCCGTCCCAAAAAAAAAAAACGCATAGCTATAAATTCGCCAGAAATCCCTTTATCGATATTAAATTTGAAATATATACACAAAATGAACAAACCCAACCATATGCCGTTTGAGTTTCACATAAATTCGTTATTCCCCCGTCTAACTATGTGCAGGAAACAGTTCTTGGCCTATTTCCTTATCACAATTCAGATTTCTGTGGAACCCTTTTCTAAGGAACAACCTCTTCTAATTCAAAAAGTCGTCATCCCCCACCCCCCCATAACTTTGTTACATTTCTTCTTTATTTGCTATTTGGGTTTGAGATTAAGTAAAAGTTTCTGTATCGTTTTTCATTGTATAATGGAAGAGCGAAAATTGATACATCCTTTACAGTGTGGCTTAGCAACATCGTAAAGCTTTGATTCTCCACGATGGGGTGGAGTTCTGTGACCTTACTCTGGGGGATATTATAACCAAGTAAAAGACATTTACTTGCGTTATTGATTTATCTTTACCATTTGTGAGTCCTTTCGCTGGTGCTGTTGCTCAAGGCTATAAAACAAACTACCCTCGTTGGCGTGGATTCTCGTTATCAGTTTTAGTTTGATTTTTTTTTTTTCGACGTAAACGAACACGTGCACTTCTTAATGCGAAAAAGTAAAGTATACTTTGTTGACGAGTTACATCGAAGTGGGTGCTCCTTCAATTTGCTTTGAGTTGTAAGGAGATTCATCAGAAAATGTAAAATCTTGACGAAACACCAAGCAAGGAGCCGAGGTTTTACTTTTCTGAGACTTGACTGGAACTATAAAACAATTATGTTGTTCATAGTTTTTTTTCCATTTGAAAAATGATTTCTTAGAATCGAGTTAACTAAAACTTTGCAGACTTGGGAAGCTTTTGGTTTAAGTAGTGAGTTCTCGATTGTTGTACTTGAAGGCTCTATTGCGTAAAATTGTTTATGAGGAAATTGTCATTCATTTAAAACGAACTAGAGTTTGATTATATTACTTACTGTTAAGATAAAGACAGCAATGGATTCGGAAATGTATATTTTGATTGGAATTGCAATCGTTTCGAAGGCACTAGTTCATTAGGTGATTTTTAATTCTCTGTAAAAATGTTGTCCTCATTTCTGTTTAACGTACGACTTTCTTTTGAATTTGTGTGACTAGTTTCACCCTGTGTCTGTTGACTACTGAATAACATTTTCCATCAAATCCACATGGTAGTTCTGAAAACATTAGTGCACGAGTCTTTTACAATTTCTGTAAGAACGGACACAAACCACAAACTATTGCAGACTTTCAGGTTGATAACCCTCTGGTTCGGGAATAGCATTCGTCTCTTTTCCTTTACTTTGCTTTCTTTATGTTCAATAAAAGATACTGTTGGCGCCCAAGATTTGAATATTGGCGCTTAGGATTTGAATTGTCCCAAACATTAAAGATGTCCCACTACATTGTAAACCATTCCCCATACTCACCACACACCCAAAGTGTACCTTTCCTTTTAAATTAAAGTGAGTGGAAAAAGTAGTCGACAGTGGAACTTCCAAGCGTGCGGAGCGATATGCTCGAAATAATAAATAAATTAAAGTAGGTATCTATTATAACGTTAAAAAGTTGGTGTTTTTATTTCAAGCAAAGGGCTAAAACAGATACGATCCAGTAGAAATTAAAGACAAAAATCTAGTAGATGAGCATTTATTAACCAAACGTATGACAAGCATCTGAGCGCATTGAGAACCGTTTTTGATTCACTTACTGTACTTTCTCTCGCTCTATTTGCATTTTGATTACAATTTATTTTTGGCGGTGGGATCTAGCTCAACGGTGCCTTAAAATCAAAAAGTTCAGTATATGGGTGTCCTTAGAAGGCAAAGTCCTAAAAGTGTATTGCTTCAGTTAGCACGGTCAGTGAAAAATTCCGTCCTTACAGCTGTTCAAGTTACAATACAACTCCATGTATTTGTAAGACACTAACTAAGCTTATCGGAACGAATTTGTACCACGCACATCCCATCTAACTTAACAGAAGTATTAAAATATTACTCAACGGAAGGATGCACTGTCTATGACAGTATTCATAATTGAACCATCTTTTGGGCTAGTGCTTTGGCTTGAAGCTCCAGCTCTGCACGTTGTACTACAACTGGAACTCGGAGCTCGAAGCTCCATGTATTTTTCTGTAAAGCATTCAGATCATATTTGGCTTTTATTTGGGCGATACTCGTAATGAACAAATGGGACATTTAAAAGTGGTTGTGATGATAATCGCATTATCCTTTTGATTGCCTAACTCGTACATTTATGCTTTAAATTGCTGCCTCTTAGTGCTTCGAATATTCGAGCCCATTTTATGACACAGTAAACTGGTAATCGGAAATATAATTCGACCATAAAAATCAAAATTTCTGCCCTCAAAAACGTTCAATAAATCGTAATGCTGCTTTGTTCGCAGTCGTTTATTGTCCAATGTTCATTGTGCATTTAAAAATGACATCCTTTAGAATTGCAACAACATCGTGACTTTACTGATATTGAAATTATTCAAAACCAAAAACACAATGCTCATTATTCATGATCAAATAAAGACAAATGAAATTGATATTCGTTGCTTGAAAAAAAAAACACTTGTAATCCTTGTTCAGATTCCTTTCCAATGGAACTCGTTTATTGGAAACAGACGTCCACAAATAGCCTTCATTAAAAACAAAAAAAAATGCTTACCTCTCTCCTGTCGAAAACGCAGAAAAAAATTATGTTCTTCCCCCCTTCGATGAGGGATGTTAAAATATTTTCCATTGTATCCCCATTGTACGGTGCATTGAATAGAATACATACTCGTATCTGCCATCATTTCCGTTTTGATGACTGTTTTGCTTGGGCTATCAATTCGATTGGCATAAAAGTATTCCAACGAAATCGTTTCGCGTTCAGAATTTATAATGAAAATTTAATTTAAAATCCTCCATCCCCGCCCCCCAAAAGAAACACACACCCACTTCAAACGGGGTGGTGTTGTCTTGCTGCTATAGTTATATCAAATGGAAACAGCGACATGTATTCCAATGTAACGTAAAATTACAAAAGCCTTCATTATCGGCAGACATACATTTGTTCGCAATTTTATTGTCATACATAAAACATTTGCCATGGAAATTAATCATAAAGGAAAGTTACTGAAGTGAGAGAGAAGGTCTGCGAAAATTGTCCCTTTTTTATCGCAAGTTGAAAACAAACAGAAAAAGGAAAAAATTCAATCACTATCAATGAACACATCAATCCATCGGGGTGGAACACTTGTGTTGAGTTATGGGGCTTCTAAGAGGATTTTTGTGCTTCGAAAAAAAAATAGAAGCTCAGAAGGTTTGAAAAAAAGAGGGTGATTTGTAATTTGTTGATATTGTTAGTTTTTTTTTTTAATATGTAATTATTCGTTGGGAGATTTGAATCGATCTTTAATGTTGGCAGTAGTATAGATGATTAAAAATGTCCTCCAAAGCGGACTGTCTTAATTAGGAAATTTGAAAGAAATTCGAGGCATACATATAACAAAGGACCTGGATATAAACAGTGATTTGTAAAATATAGAAGGGGGATAAACATTTTCTCATAGCTTAATTTAAATTTTGATGATTCATTGAAGTAAAACGAAACTACTCTTCTTCACAATTAGTCGAAGAATATCAAAAAGTTTCTGCAACATCTACTCCCAAGTCCGCCAGAGGTTTCTGCTTTGAAGGAGATACAATAAGCCGGATATCGTGCTCACACATTTTAGTTCTATGATTGCTGTTTACATCGACTTTTGAAGTACGTTAAAGAAATTTAAGTGCAGCCATTTAAAATGATATAGTCCACTTTCAAATGAATGCTTTAACGATATGCGGAAACGTCTCGATTTAACATCCCAAAAATCGCTTTGAAACCTTGAGCGTATGTTCAATAGGTTTGTTCTCTTCATCAGCTCTGAAAACCCGGACGGTCCCAAACTTTTTTCGTCTTTTATGCCGGCTCTATAACTTATTTTCCGACCACCTTAATAAAATCAATTATCAAATGGAATTTAAATCAAGTTAAGTTCTTAAAAGTTCTCAAAAAATGGTGCTCACTTGAGGTTTTATGAACCGCCCAAAGCCCACCATAATATATGATTCCATTAGAGTAAGCCAGCTAAGCCGATGCGTGATTGCATTGGAATGGTATTTCGTGACCATAATAGAATGAATGCCATATTCATAGAATTTGTCAAAACTTACGTAAATTTTCGTTCATATTTGACACCAGCTTAAGCCGACTCCATAGTGTTGACCATTAAGTCGTGCACAAACACAGTTGGAATAAGACATTTCCAAATGCTATTCTTATATGTCCAGAACTGATCCTGTTATAGGTTCGCCTCTATATCACCCTGCAAGAAAATTGCTGTTGAAAATTGGTTCTTAATGGACCTTATATTGTATCCAACCTCTCAATAAATTCAGAAAGCATTTTTTCATTTATCATACTTCCCATATTCCTATACACTTGTACACTTTCAACCGCAGATCTAATTATCAAAGGCAACTATCCCTTGTCGATTCAATGAACCGAAAAACGATTTCATTTTATATACAAGGAAAATTATTTTGTTGCAACTTTTCAGTGACGTTAAAGACATTTGTAACCATAACATAGAATCAATCCAACTTTAAACGCAACTCAGTGTATTGCAAATATCTATCAGAAAATCGAAGTTCCTCCTGCCATCCCTGATGGGGACTTTTCATCCTTCACTGATTTCGCAACCACAACCATTTCCATTAGCTGAGAATAAAGAGACTAATTTTCTGGCCAAATGTGGTAGGGCACAAGTATTGTCACCGATTCTACCTCGGAAGCTTTATGTGGTTCCACATTTTAGTTAAAATTGTTTAGGCGGTTCATGAGTCGAAATGGACAGTGAACTGGTAGTCTTAAACGACTTACGTCTGATTGACATTTACTATAGCCTAAGAGTGGCAATTGTGCGTTTTGTTTCGATAACGCCTCAAAGGAGACCAGTTGTTTAAAAACCTGTGGCCAGTCATTTAAAAATAGGTATAAAAATATAACAATTCAGCATATTAATGGATTTAAGTGTTAAGATTCAGAAAAATGTGTTCTTTGTCTAGCACAGAGAGACATATTTTCGGTGACAAAAATTCTTTTACTATAAATTGGGAATTTCATTTAAAATAGAAGTTCTGAAAACAGAATGTGACGAAGTTGAGTTTAGGAGCAGACTTTTAAATGTATTTCCTTAAGAAAGGCAATACTTTTGAGATAGAAACGTGGAACATATAGCTTGGATGTTTTCCCAATAAATTGGCAACTTAATAGCCCTACTGGGCAGGTTCAGACTTCAATACACAATGGGTCTGTAAATAGGATACTAAATAGAGTTTTTATATAGTTCTCTTTGAAGCTGCACTTTTCTCCTTCCACCTTAGGGTGGAAACATCCGAGAGTGTAACTGTCATGAAAGAGCTTCTCAATTGGCCGTTTGGACTCGGCATAAAATTGTAGATCCCTTCCATTCGTCCCAAAAATAGAAACTCACACAAGACGAATGGTTGTGAGAAGCTAGGCCTAGGGACCTGTTGCGCCAATTATTTATTTATTGTTTTATTGTACGAATCAGGTTCGTTCTTTTGTAAATGGTTTATGTACCAGATAAGCAATCATCAGATGCACGAACCATTTTTTTGCATAATTTGTGTACAGTTCCAACTCGAGCTAAGTTGTTGTCGCATCAATTACGTGTTCCTATCTATCTGACGGCTGTAACTTAAATTTGCAAAATTGTCACGACAAGGTCTGAATCAGAACCATACCAGTCACAAAAACCTCAATTCTCCTACTAATCCTACCAAATTTAACTGGGTTTATAGTTTTATCACTATGCTAGTGTGTCATTAAATAATTTTTCCTTCGCTCCGTAAATTACGTGAGCGGGTTCCAATACGTCGTTAAGGCACTCCTTTAAACTTTAACTTTTGTCGAAGTGTGTCTTGACTATGCGAAGACAACAACCTAACTTTTTTAACCTACTACATAAAATGTGATTATTTGTAAAGACCCCACAACATGATAAAATATCTCACATCATCTCGCAATGGAAAGAAAACTTTGCATAATAAAACCACCCTGACAGAAATACTCAAAGCCCACAAATTAAGTATCAAAACGAAACTGATTTAGGAAATAGAAATGCAATCATTTTAACTTCAATTTTTATTTTTCTTATCAAAGTTTATTTAAACTGAAGATTAAAATAGAAACGAAAACAAATTGAATTTTGCTTTTACTGAAGCGCTCTCTCTTCTCTCTCCATGTTTGCCAATCAACTATCAATTAACTAATTATGCATTTTAAATTTCTCTTTCGATATAGCATGTACTATGATCCATTCTTAGCTGCCGCCGCTGCAACAGCTGATCCAAATCTTCGCTTCCAGGTAATTGCAAAATCAATTCTGCATTATTTATTATTTATGTATGTATATTTCCTTTTATAACGTAGCGTATCTTTTATTTTGTTTCACTCGTAGTTATTTATTTATTAGTCTTATGTCCTCCTGTCTTTCTTTATTTACAAAAAAAAAAACGAAAAACAAAATATTGTCCCTGAAAACAAAAACAAATAAATATTTCTTACAGGCAGCCAAACCAGTCACGGAGGTACCCGCACAACCAACAATGTTAAATGTAATTTTAAATATTTCTTTAAAAATATTTACAATTGAAAATATATATATATATTTTTTTTTCTTTGGTATACTTATCGTTATTAATTTTGCATTCAAATTGTAGTTCTTATATCGGATATAATGAACTTTCTTTTTTTTCTGATCATATTAACATTTTATCAATTGATATATATATAAAACATTTTTCTAATCTCTGTAAAGATATACAATTTTTATTAATATTGTGGCCTTAGTTGTTATTTTTTTTCCTTGTATTTATGGTGAATACGGGTTAGCTAGCATATTTTTTTTAATTGTGTCATCATAGTTTTTTTTTATGACTAAACTGTATATGAATATAAATATTCGTCAATCATCATTCATTATTCGTAAAGTTTAAATAATTTGTCCCTTTGGTTGTGGTTTAAAAGTATAGTGCAAGGTTTTGAACAATTTTACACACGTAAATAAACTAAGGGCTTTGAACTAAAATTAATCAATTTAAATAAAAATAGTTTAATCGTGTATTTCTCTAGAGAATGAACGAAATTATTTGAAAAGTAGAATTTTGTTTATTCTATAAATTTTTGTTTGTTCTCTCAGTAAGCTTTTTTTATCCTGTTTTACACAGATTCGTGGATATAAAGTTGAATTTGGTTTTGCATTGGTGGGAAAAATTAAATCCTCTCGTTCTGTTAGTTAGTTTTAATGGAACAGCGCAAATTGAAATGAGTGATAGGCAGTGCAGATCCTTTGTGGCATTAATACAAAAAAAAATGTTTCTTTGAACTGCATCATCAGCAAAACGGAAAAAATATAATTTCCATAAAATGATCCGAGTGCAACTGGGGAAGAGCGGAAATTTGTTTATTTTCTGTTGAATTTTGCCCGAAGCGCAATCTGTCAAATGTGTGTGTGAGGAAATTTAATATATCCATTTAGAGATGCGAATGTGTGGAATGTGAATTATCCCTCGGGTAAAGTTTGGTGTCATTAATGGAACTTTTCACTTTGTTTAAATTAAAAGTGAATATTTTAGAATTTACTATGCAGGGCGGGTTTTGAAGTTAAAGAGAGGAAAGCGCTTACATTATTCAACAGAGGATGCGCTAAGCTAAACGAATCCAAATGCGAATATATGCATTTAAATTTTTAATCAAAGGTTGTTTTCAATTTATTTTTGAAGCGGAAAGAAGCTATTCCGTGACAGCCGAGAGAAAGACTATCCTTCATATGGCAGTTAGTTTAGATTAATGGAATGGAAATTATAATGAGTTTGCAAAACGGAATCGTCCTCCTTTAGAATGGTCACACGAAGAGCAATTTTTTTTGCATAAAGCGAGTGGTTTTTGTAAATTCTGTCTAGTTTGACGCTTCCATAGATTTTTGGCCAAAAAATGAAAGGGAGAACCATCATATAATCGCAAGTGGTATACCAGCTTAAGACATCGGCACACGATCCCTAGCTGCGATTGTCAGTAGTTGAGTAGTCCAACAAACTAACTATTGACACTTACTTTGGTAGAGACGGAAACTATTCTACCTTGTCTCTAACAATTTTCAGACGAAATGCAAAGCTGTGTTTCAAAGCTATGTCTGTACAAGTACTTTCGCACAAAATGTCGTAAAACTTGCTGCCAGGCAATTGGAAGATTTTTGTCCAAGTTTTTAACCCGCCAGTTACCGAATGCACTTCGAAGCATGTTCCCAGACCAGTCAAATGCAATTGTACAAAAAAAATCATAAAATGTAGTCTAACTCTAGGCGCAATGAGAAAAATCTCAACGCATTGCAAGAGTATGCATTTCGCCTGTACGCTCTTAGCGTATCTCATCGCTGTCGTCTTCTTTCTGTCATTTTTTTGACAAACGTTTTACAAATATATTTTTTTTATATGTAAGTTCTGCTAGACTCCTCTTTTTGTTTCGGAAATCTTTGAGATAAAATATATTTTCCTAATCGTTAGTTTTAATGGACATTGATGGAAATATTCGTCAAAATGGCGTTTACTCCTTTGGCATTAGAAGCATGAAAGAAGAAAGAGATGCTCATACGTCGTGTTCTCTTCACATATTCAAAAAGAGGAAGAGTCATTATTATAGCATTTTATTCCTTGCTGCCAATCAGTTCGACGAACTTCAATGTTTTTGACATTTCCACGCCTGTCTGTCAGGTGACTTTTCATTTGATATGTTGTGGGAGAGAACAAAAACTTGTTTTGGTACAAAAATTGGAATTATAGCTACATATATCGAACTACGAAACCAATTGCCCATCACACTCCTTATGGTAATTGTTTAAACAATTAAAATGACAAGGTCCGTTATCAGTTATCAGAAATAAATTTCTGTTTTCTGTCAGGAAGTTAACCTTGCATTTCGCGTCTTTGTCAGTTGAGCCACTTGCGCCATTAATAAACTGCATACAACAGAAAGGCGCGCATTGAATTTTGGTGATGAGTGCCGTTTTTTAAAAAGCAGCGTCAAGAAAACAATATTTTATAAAATAATATCTAGTGGAAAAGGATTCGCTACTTCATTTTCCATTCGTCTTGGCTTTTCTTTCGACAGGAAGTAAGCCCCGCGCCTGACAATCACTTTCGCTGGTGGTTAGCCACTTTCTTTCATTATCTATTCCAAAATATTCTCCTCAACAGGGAAAAAAACTGAAAAGGGCATTTCGAAACTTGAAATGCCTTACTGTTCAAAACAACTGTCGGCTGTATTTGTCTGCCGATGATAGGATCCTAAACACTGCCTCTAAACTTCCCCAATGCAAAGCCCAAATCAAATAAACTTGTAGTACTAGAACTAGAAACACACACCTTTTAGTACACTCAAAACCAAAATATTAAATATAATTTTTTTTATTTCAAAATTTCAAAAAAAAAAAGCCATAAAAATAAATAATTCTTCTTAAATGACAAATCTTTAAAAAAAAAACTTAAATTTTTCTGAAATTCAAACGGTAAAAACAAAAATTTTGTTCGAAATTCAAATTACAGCGCCGCACAGTGACAACGTTAAACAGTAATCCACATTCGATCAACCGCATCCAGGTTCCTCAAAATGTTTTGGTAACAACATTGAAACATTACCTACGAGTTTTTCTTTTGCCTTTTTGTTTGTTCTCTGTATACTTATGATTATCAGCATTTAACAGCAACAATTCGTGTAATTTTATGTTGGTTCTAGTTTGATAATTCCGTATATCAGTTGGTATTACCTATAGTTTGCAAAGGTTAATATGCGTGCGCGGGCGCGCGTCTGTGTGGCTGAGTGTGTGAAAATTAATTGCATGTTTGTACATATATAGATTGTTTATAACATAATACATCCTTATGTACACGCAGAGTGCCAGACGAGTGTTTTTCTAGTGCGCAAATTTATTGAAATACACATCCGGCAGAACTTCAATTGTAGTATCTGCAGCGAGCAAAACATCAGGAAACCACTCTTTCTCGCTCTGCTTTTTATTGTGTCTAGCTCTCAAGTTGTTAATTTCCTGTTTTACCATGTATTTCTTTTTTTTTAGGTGAATTGTATGTGTTTTTATTTTGTGTCGTTTTCTGGAAAATATTTTCCATAGCATGCATGCAAAATTATAAAAAAAAAAATAACAAACAAGCACAAAAAAATGTTAGAAAATGAAGCTTTTCGTTACTGAGCCACATAACATTCAGCGGTTTCGGTTCCTTTGACTGCTCTCTAGAAATATTGTATTATTCACGCTATGTCCTTTGTGTTGTTGCATAGAGTGGAACACGTTTCATTGTACTTTTGTTTGGTTTTTCTATTTTTCCATTCCTTGGTATAAACATCGTTTGACTATCACACTTGTTTCCTGTTTTCTCTCTCTCTTTCACACACACTTTCACTCCTTGATTGTAGTTTCATTTTCCATTTAAGTGCAGTTTATTTGATACGCAAACCAAAACAAGAAAAAAAAACATACCAAACACACGAAACGAAACGAAAATTTAAAGAAATGAAAATAAAATTTGGAAAACAATTTTCTCTTTGTGTAAATAGGCCACAGCACCACTGTTAAAGACGCCTTTGTCGCAGGCCCAACAGGCATACACCGCAGCAACCACATATACAGCGGCAGCACGCGCATACAATGCTGCCGCTGCAGCAGCTGCACAGCCCGCTTTAGCTGGCTACGCCACAGTTGCTGGGTAAGTTTGGAAAATTTAAATTCAATGTGGGATTGTGCCGACTTGATGGTTCTTGATTGTGAAGATGATTTATAGATTTTCTGGGGAGCGGGAAATTGGCTTTAAAATGCTTTAAATAGTCAAAGGGATGCTTGGGGGTGAATTGATGGGCTCTACCTGCTGTAAAAGGGGTTTGTTCGCATCACTCTTGCTGTTTAAATTATTCGTTATGGAAATGATTTATTATTTCCACATATGAGAACCGCAAGAGGTTGGACAGGAAGCGGACCTGTTTATGATTTTGACATGTAGCACCTATTTGCTTTTTATTTACTGCATTTTATTTATTAATTTAACAGTTCCTACTATTTTTCGAAAATCAAAACATTCAATACAACATTTACAAAGACACCGCGGTATATATTCGATATCTGAGTGGGCCCGAATTGGTAACGAACTGATGATACTCCCGTAAAATCAGAGATATCCGAAAACCCCTAGTCCAAGCGCATCTTCTTTTAACTTGTTAATACATTAAGCCTGCCGAACATCGACTGAGTGTAGATCTTCGATATGCTGTCATAAGCTTACATCAACTCCTTGAGTAAGGAGCAGATCGAAAAGCAGGCTATTTCTGCTGAATTATTCTAACGATTCACATCTTGTTCGCTTCGAGCTCCCCGGAAGAAGATTTGGTTCGCTCATCTAAAAATCCCAAGCGACATTTATATAATTTGGAAAACGGTTGACGCGTGGCGAATGACGATGGAAGAATCCCAGGCGATTCCTTAAAACCCTCGCGGAAGAAGAAAATGCGAAAATCTTGAGCAAATTTATTCGAATTGGGAAACCAAACGCAAATTTATGAAGGTGGTGGAGTTCCATATGCGAAATATGCATCCCTGCTTTATATTTTTTTATGATGTTTATTTTTTTTAAATATTGCAACGAGGTTATTACAGAATACGGTAATTGCTCATTGGTGACACAAGTCTCTGTTTTGATTATGCTAAATAAAATGACCTTCTTTTTACAACACCCGCGAGCCTTGGAATAGATAGATGCCTACTTTGAAGAGGATGATAACTAGACAGTTTGAACGAACTTATCACCGTTTGATATCAAATACGAAACTATTGGATTGATGTAATCGTTTAATTGGGTATACAATTACTGTCCACTGGTAAAAATAGTGGACCTTACTAATAAAAATGTTTATGTTCCATTTAAATGCATTTTAGGTAGCAACCTGGTTATGAGTACCACGGATTGGCTAGTCGTACGCTAAAATTAACAATTTTAAACATGATTTCTGATTTTTATAGGAATCAACGTTATTTTTGCTAAAGAAAATAAAAGAAGTCCTTTCGCTTGCCGACTCGTTTTCAAGTTATAAACATAATTTTTAGTTGTTCAATTCTTTTATTTAGTCAGCTCTTAATACTTAGTTAGTAAAAAATGCGAAATTTTTATTTGACTACATCGACTCCTTTCTAACCTCCATTTCGTTGTATTTTTCCAGCAACAAAAGAAGAATAAATTCTCAAGCCAAACCCCTCAGTCCAATGAATAAATCTCAAGCAATTTTACTAAATCGCTCAACCTCAACTATCAAAACCTCAAGAATCAAAACAATCAAGAAATCTCAAGCATCACTTCGTGTTTTTCATTCTTCATATAACCCAAGTTAATTGCATTTGTTTTAACATCTGTTGTTTTTTTTTTATGTAACAGTTATGCCAGAGAATATGCCGATCCATATTTGGGACATGGTATTGGACCAGTACCTGGATATGGGGTAAGGATAAACTAATGGAAAAGTTAACTTTCACTCTATCGAATTTGTTGTTTCTTTTTGCAGGCACAAATGTATCGCGGAGGATACAATCGTTTCACGCCATATTAAAGCATACACACATTATAAGAAATTATCTAAATACTCATTTCTACAACTAAATACTCAGCATAGAACTTTTAAGGACTTACTCTCACAAACAAACACACGCACACATGAATCAAAATGTGTTTCAAAATCAATTGAAACATGACATACAACATATTGAGTGTAGCTTCAAACGAGACAAGAGATCAAGGAAGACTACAAGAAAGAAAAAACGAACAAAAATAAAACATCCATGACTATTATTTTGTAGAATCTCTCACAAAAAAAAAAAAAAAAAAACAAAGATATTGGTAAACAAAAAAAAAGTTTTACCATCCATCATGACTGCGTAAAGATTATTATGTAAAAAGAAATTTTTTCTTTTTTAAGCGAAAACTAATTTTACTAGCGAAGCCAAAAGTAAATGCAGTGTCAGTGTTTTTCTCTCTTAATTTTAATTTTAGTTATATATATAGTAAACAAAACAAAACAATAATCACAAAAAAATGCTCTTGTTCAAGACACAAGTCATCATAGTCATTTTTATTATTTTCCTCTTTAAGTTTTTGTTGGGACAGTTATTGTTCTCAGACGACAAAAACAAAACAAAAATTAAAAAAAGTAATTAGTAGTAGATATAAAAAATATATATTTAAACAAAAAAAATTGTGTATTATCATGTCTTCTATAAAACAAACAAAAAAGAAAACTAATTTGAAATTTAGCGCACAATGATGTTCATTTTTTGTTGTTAATATAAGATGCTTATTTTGATTTTTAATTATTTCTTTAATGGCAGCTAAATTGAGGTCAAGTTTGGATTTTTTTTTTTTTATTACCATGACAAAAACAACAACAAACTCATGTATGTACTTCGTTTTTATTGAATTTTTTTTTCTCTCTTTATTTATCTATAAATAAATATTTAATATACTCAAACAGTTGAATTAATGCTCAAATAAAATTATTATAGTTACATACGCACCATTTATTTAAACATGTTTTATTTCTATACACTATAGTAATATTTTTCTATAAAAAAAAAAGAAACAAAAAGTATTGAATTTTATGCACAAAAAGTCATAGACAGACGAAAAGGTGTTTAAAGAAATTTCGCCACAATGGAAGTAAAAACAAAAATTTATCAGAAACTTAGAAAAACAAGAAAAATTTGCTGACTATTTTTGTCAACTTGAATTGAGTATAAATATTAGAAATTTAGTACATACATATAATCTACAACTTAGTTCTTTAAAATAAAAAAAAAATAAAAACAAAAAAAATATATATTAAAAAGAAAAACACATAAAACCTATTTCTACATCTATTTGTTTGATGTAGTGTTTGCTCAAATAAATATTAAAAGAAAAACCTTAGCATAGGCAGTAAGCAAAATAAAATAAAATTATATTTTCAATCGGATAAATATGTCTGTCTTGATTGTAAACATAAATCGCACATTTTTCACGAATTTTCGCGCACATGACAAACAGATAAAAACTTCAACAACAAAAAAAATAAATACATTACAAAGTGTATGTCAATATATTTTCACTCTTCTCAATTCGAGTGACTCTTTTTAAATATGAAAACAAAAACATATATATATATATTTTGAGTAGTTGTTAGGATTTAAATATATATATATATATATATATATAATACTCTCTTTAAAAATATGTGAAGCCAAAGGATTACTTTTAATTTTTTTTATAATTTTAATTTTTTTTTCTGTGTAGTTTATTTTTTAAATATATTTTTTTTCTGTTTCATAATAGATGTGTTTTTATGCTTTTAAGTGTTTAGAATTTAATAAAGAATCTTCGTTTTTATCGCGCAAAATATAATATTAAAAGAAACATCCATTAATTGCCAAATGTATAGCTTTTGAAGTAAAACAAAAAAAATAATAAGATAACAAGCGTATACCAATAAAAAAAAAGATAAACGCACTAAGCAATAGACGGTAGCATATATCATTTTTTCTAAAAAAAAAATCTAAAGTAAAACTTGTGTAATTTACTTGTGTAAAGTTGTTAAATTTTAGGAAATCAAAAAAATGCAAAAAAAAAAAATAAAAACAAAAAAGAATCTCTTTCGCCCAAACAGCAAAAAATAAAATATATTTTTGTCTTCTTGTAAAAATAAAAATAGAAATTGTGCATTGACTGAATCTCACTGCAGCTATATATTACTGAAAATATCTCCTCTTATTTAAAATACAAAATTACCCCCTAAAGTCGTAAGAAAAACAATCCCCAACGTAGTAATGCTAAAACAACTACAACAAGTCCCCAACAAAAATATCGTATCTACTTTTAAGCTTAGTGGTAAATAAAATGAAAACAACAAAAAAAATCATAAATATTTTGTAGAGTATTATGAAATACCAGTTTTAAATAAAACACAGAAAAAAATCCAAAAACGAGACACAGAAAAAAAATCATACACAGAAACACACGTTTTGAAAAGGAAAAAAAGTAAATTTAAAGTAAAATGTGCCAAATTGTACGATGTATCTATTAAACTATTATTAAAGAAAAAAAAACCATATGAGTATGTATGATTTTTTAAGTAAGAAAAAAAAATCTCTTCCTTACAAAGAAAATTAAGAAAAAGTAAAAAAAAAAAACGTCACAGGAAACACACAAATAAAAGTAAAGAAAACAAAAATAACACCTGGATTTAGTCTTTCTGTTTATTTTATTTTTTTACCAAAAACAATGTAAATAGCTGATATCATTAAAAAATAATAATAAAAAGAAACTCAAGTCAAGCCCACATGCCATTTAAAAAGGAAAACGAAAACAAAACAGATTCTCCTTCAATTAATTTGACTTTCTTTAAGCGAACTCATCAACAACAGCAGCAAATTAAACAACACTGCATTAAGAAATTATATAGGAAATGCATATTCATATATATATATATATTTACTGATATACAAAACAAGATATATTTAAAGCAAACAACACAAAACAATGGAAATTAATATTTTACTAGAAACAACATCACAATTCAAACAAAAAGTATTACCAACCGACTAAGAGAACCCAACACATACAATACACATTTACAACACGCAAAAGAAAATCACCATTCTTTGGTTTAGTTCATAATTTAAAGGTAAAAATATGTAACAACAGGAATACCGAAAACATAAATAAGGGGAAATTACTTTGTTTCTTTTGTTTCATTTTTGAAAAGCAAAAAAAAAAACTAAAAATATATATATATATATTCTTAAAATTTAGTATTGGTTATATCAATTTTCAATTTGTAAGGTTGTGAACTGTGAGAAATACAAAAACAAAAACAGAAAAAAAAATAACAAGAAAACAAATGAATAAACATAAACAAGAAAAAGTCTCTTAAAAATTCCAGAAAAAATGTGTTTTATTTCATTTGTTCGCAGGTTTTGCTATCAGTGGGTCAGTGTGCCAGAGCAATAAGTCTCATGTTGCACAGCTAATTGAATACTGGGCGACGTTCTGCCAAATATTTTAACGGGTCGTCTGAATCAGCCTGCAGGTGTACCGTATAAAGCGCAATAAACTGATCAGGGGTCGGATTACCGCATCCGTGACGTATGGCTCACGGCACTGAATTTTGTAGATTCTGCAAAGCAAAACAGTAACAAATTCAGTCGCTTAGTACTCGATCATGGATGCGGCAAATCAACCCCAGTACAATTTACTTTGCTTTATAAAAAAAAAACATTAGAATTAAAACAGGTCTATTCCTACACAGTTGGTACAGTTGACATAAAAATAAGTTAAAAATGCTTTTAGTGACTTCACTCTCCGACGGGCATTTATGCGATTGGATGTGATTATGTGATCCTTCATGTTACATGATAGATTGTATAAAAAGCACCACATATTCTATTGATTTTTTTGTACGGAAGATGCGCAATACTGTGCGTTGTTTATTTTCCAATAACAGTTTTGCCCACATACCACTTAAAAAAGCATGCACGAAGATAGGTGACAACAAAGCGCCTGGACCCGATGGCATATCGCCAGAATCAAGAATTGGCCACAAGACCGAGGCTGTCTTGATAACCAGCCGAAAGACTGTGGAATATGCTAATTTCAGTGTTGGAAACCAAATAACTAGAGCAAAGGAGTCATTAATGAACCTAGGAGTAATGCTCGACAACAAGTTAAGTTTTAAAACGCCAGCAAAAGAGCGTCACAGATGCAAGGAGCTCTTTCCCGGATTATGCCAAACATCGGTGGCCCTGGATAATATCTTCACAGATTCGGCCACGATAGCTCGCCTCTCTGCCCCAAATGCCCAGATGAAGAAGAAGATACGGAGCACGTAATGTTCCACTGCAAACGCTTTTTAAGGGTGTAGTGTATTAAACTTTAATGTAACTCTGGCAACGCTGTCATGAGAACATGTATCTGAAATGTTGGCATCATCTTCTAAGATGGACTTGTCAATTAAGTGACTTGTTCTATGATGGCGATTTCCGGAGTCTTCTGATTTGTACCACGGTCTGTGTTAATTCATTTCATTAACGCGGGATATAAAAAAGGGGAAAAGTGAACTTACCCATTCCGCAGCTTCTCATAGCATATGTTGAGGTCAGAAGACGACTGGTTGGAAATATGTTCATGCATAACGAGCATACAAAACGAGTTAAGAAGAGCCGAAAGACTAATGTCGTTTTCCATTGGGACAAAAAATCAATCTTTTCTTGACCTAAATCACTTTTCGCGTTCCATTGGGGAAAAAAATCAATCTTTTTTTTTGATTCGGATCAATTTTTGCAGATCTCGATATTTTTTCAGATTTACACATACTACCACCAATACAGCACCGCTGTTTTACGTCATTTAAAGAAGTAAACCAAAATAAAGACATACATAAACAGCAATGGACATGTTTTTGGAGGAATTATATTCTTCATTGTTTTCCTCATCATCTGGAAACTGCATTTGTAGCTACAACAGAGGAAACATTTTTCAAGCCAATTTCCATGGTTGATTTTACCAAAAACAAATGCAATGGAAACAGCTGATATTAGGCGTTTTTCTTTTTTAGTTCAGAGCTGAGCGCTCTGATTATGCTCAGATCGAAAAAAGAAACACAAATCTGAGCTCTGATGTATCTGAGCTAAAAAAGAAACACGAACTTTTTGTATAACAGTTCAGGTTGTGCTCTGAACTAAAAAAGAAAAACACCTATTGTTGTCAAATAACGCACTAATCCATTTGCAAAAAAAGATCAATAGACTTGGATTAAAAATATATAATACACTGTTGTTAGTGCTTCTTTAGTGGATAATGATTTCAAATCGAGATGCATAATAATTATCATCTATCACCAGAAGAGTATTTTTGTTGCCAATGGAACGGTTTCAGAATTAAGTTTTCAATTCCGGTCTCTCCCGGACTCTTATTTTTGCCTAATGAAAAACGAAATTATCGATAATGATTTTTCATTTGCCATCCGTACTCGTCCTAACAATAATTTTCAATTTGAATTTAAAAAAAAAAGTATTAGGATTCATTGAACTGGGCATTCGGGTCAACTAATGCGTTCGATATAGCACTGAACTCGCCCTCATACTCAAAACCTGTGTTTGACATGACTTCTAGGGCACCCAGTTGTGCCCTGAACTGACCCCAGTTAATTTGTCGGGGCAAAAATTCAGTGCTGAGTTTGCCGTCATTTCGCCTGCTGTTATTCTATTTCTATTATTTCTAACTCATCATCTATATTCCGAACGCTTTTATCAACTAATTGCATTATGGCAAACTCAAATTCTGAATTAAGTTCACTCATTTTAAACAATAATCGGAAAAAATGTGTTACCAAAAGATAAATATTTGGCAATGTCAAAAACTGTGAGACTACAGAGCAACATTTTGCGTTCGATTTAGAAGCCGAATTTTAGTGGGCACTAGTGCTGCCACGTGAAACACACCTATTATTCAACTAGAAAGTTATGTGGTTCGATTATATGATGAGAAGTGTCAATTCTAACAAATACACCCACCACCTGTGTATACATGGTGGGGCTTTAGGCACTTTCAGTGCAGACATCATCCAAATTCGACCGATTTAAATCAACAAAAAAAAATAAGTAAGAAAATCAGCAGGAAATTCACGACATGTCATATCATCCAACATTGATATATAAAAATCAATACCGATATAACTTAAAAACAATAAGTTAAAGCTTGATTACACATTATCTCGGAGCAAGTGAGATTGATTGTTTTGTTTTACTTTGTTACTTTTGTCGGCTTAGGGGGGAAACTTAATTTCTGCATGAACCAAAGCGAAAAAAACTGGAGCGGCCAACATAATAAACAACACAAGAAAAAAAAACATAAATTTTAAGAAACGAAATCCGGGATTTGCTTGTGAATCGCTATTTTAAGATGCTTGCAAGAGCCACCTACATGGTACGTACTAGTACGAAATAAAAGCTACGATCAAGAGTTAGATGGCACTACTGTCATCAGGGAGACAATTATTATTAGTTCAGATAAAGGGATCAAAATTGTATTGGAGAGAGGTGCTTCACAGACGAAACTCGGATAGACATTCAACGAAATCACTGAAAACTGAAGGTGCTATAAGAACTTGGTTTAAAAGGGTCAGGATCTTTGATACCAACATTTAAAAATATAAATGCAACTAAAATAAGTTTGAAATCACTCGTTGCAGCACTTATAATTATTATTAGGTTCGTTTGCGTACGAGGTTCGAATCAAACGCAATCGACATAAATCCAGGGCAATCGCATAAAGTCTATACTCGTAACCATCAAAAATGACAGAAAAAGAGAAAATTAGCAAAATAACGAGTAACGACTGGTTCCTCTCTTAGCTTGAAACAGCTCAGAGAATTTCAACCGGCAAGTGATGATAAATACTTCAATAATGAACAAAGTTGTCAAGAAAAAAATTCGAAATCCGTCTTAAAAATGAATTGCACAGAACAGAAAATTCGTTGGTGGTCTAATAATGTTCTAGAACTTTTCATATGTTGCAAAAAGGTAAGTTATATATTTATTTGTGATATGGATTAGATGTTAAAGATGAAAGTTGCTCAAAGTAGGTCGAAGTCTATCCACGTACTTTGGCGTATACTTTTAGCTCACTGGGAGAGTTTTGCTAAATTTTGTTTAGTTTGACAGATAGTAGTGTTTGGTTCGGGCAAGTATGGGAATAGACCTATTGTATTGCTATTTCACTCAATGAAATCGTGCCCTCAATGTGAGTGTTAGCTACCACTGTCCCTAAAACTGTTATTTTGTGAACTACCCTACCGACACTATTTTTAAGAGCATGTTGTGACACTTCGCTCTTAAATTCATCCATTTAAATTTTCACGCACCAAAATTTACGACATTTCTCCTGAATTTTTCAGTCAATTTTCGCCTCTGCCGTGCATCGATTGCGCATTTTTTTTTCCACAATCGCTAGTCGCTGTCACCGCTGTCGTGTTGTTTGCTGAAATAATAATAAATATCAATCAACATCAACCACGAAAGCCTCCTCTAAAAACGAACAACAAAAATTGAATTTGTTATCATCTCTGCGTTTTATCAGTTCGTTTGGTTTTATTTTATTTTCGGTTCCATATCTGCCTCTATATCGGGTTGTCGTCGACGTTATCGTCGTTAACATACGCGCACAATTCTCTACACAGTGTTTATTAGCGCTCCCCTAGTTTGATCCTGCTTGTGTGTGGTGGTGCAGTATTCTGCTCGTATAAAGAAAACAAATATTTTTCCAATAAATCAGGAAAGGAATACACAACACAGATTACAGATTTCCTTGAGTTTCGTTGAAAACATCTGGCTCAGTTTGAAATTTGCTAAAAACAAAAAACGCGCCCCCCGCGGAATAATAATTGCTACTAGTATTGAAATTTGCTGCTTGCTGCTCACATCAGATTTTGGTTTTCCTTTTCATTTTTCATCTGCTTCGTCTCGTCTGTTGGTGCGCGCCGCGCCTCGCTCCTATCAACGATCTTTATCTGTTTACAATAAAATTTGCGTTGCCCCTTGCTGGCTGTGTCGTCCCTTGCGCGTTGCAAAAACGAAAATAAATTTTCCCGTGTTTACATTGAAAGCAAAATAAATTAAAAAATATCGTGTGGTGCTGATTTATCCTCATTTTTCAAGCATTTATCGCATCAAAAAAAAAAGTGTATGTGTCAGTGAATCATAAAAAAAAAAACAGAAAAAGATAGAGTTTCAGTCTGTGTGAATAAAATCGTCCAGAAAATTAACAAAATTTTGTCAAAGGAAAAGGAAACATCGACGAACCCTTCACTGCCCGGGAGATATACGATAAACGAGAAAAAATAAAATACGTTCTTCGTGGTTCTGTGCACGTTTTTCTCTTCTCTTTTGCGGTTCTCTTTTTGCGATTTGTTTATCATTTGAAGAAGAAAAGAATAATCGCCCTTTTCTACGCGGTGGTCCTTCAAAGAAAATTTTTTCAAATAATCGTTCGCTTCGCTTCGGTTTATTGAACTCGTGCTTCTGCCCAAGGATTTTTCGTTTTTCATCGCGCAGACACAAATCCCTACACAAAAAATGGGAAAACTATTGAGCCTTCTCGCACGGGACGATTCCAATTGTTGCACAGCAAAGTCCTACGACGTGTTCCTAGATTTTGAAAATGCGGCTCCAACCGATACAGAACGGGAGATTTATGATGAAGTTGAGCGTGTACTAAAGGAATCTGAGGCTGTACTGGACGAGATTCAAGTTTATAAGGTTAGTTGGGAGGGGCACAACCAAACGTCGTCCTATATATTTGGAATCGTCACCTTTATGTGACATGTGTGTTCGTAAAAAGTATTTTCGAACATCCTTTCAAACGAAGGGACCTATTACATCGTTGTTAACTAGGTAAACTACAGCGTTGAAAGTTTTGACAGTTCAAACAGGGGCACGCTCTAAACGAGCAACAATATTTTTTATACGGAAAAAGCATTTAGCAAAAATGCTTAGTAAAATGTACAACATACAAACCTCGCATTGTCTTCGTTGTTAAAGCGCTGATTATTTTTGACATATAGGTATTTGCTATTTGCTTCTATTATGTACTTTATGTTTCGAAACAAATGTGAAGAATATAACCACTCTCCATCCAGCAAATATCTGCATTCTTGTAGTGAATTTTTGAATAAAAATCAGTACGAATTGTGAACTTAATAAGTTTTTTTTTTGTGTTCGCTACTCCTTACTCATCAGTCACCGCCTCATTTCAGAAAAAGCAGTCAGTTATCCATTTTTCAAATTACATATTTAGACATGTCGAATCAAAGCAAAAATATTTTAAAAAAATTATAAAAATCTGAACTCGGATAAGACGATGACACTGTCCCACTACAAGTGCAACCGCTCTTCCTATCTGTTAACGTCAAAAGAGGCAGCGTCCTACGACACATTTAAAAACAGCAGAGGACTTTTTTCGTTTCGGCATGTGTATCTACCCAAATTATAAATATTTCTAAAAATTTCCAGATAAGCAAAATGGAAGAAAATATACCTCAATACAACTTTCGCTAGATTCTAAGCATAGTAAATTAACTATTGTGAATTGCAATAAATTTTAATAAAGATTTGCACACTAAAAAAATATATTAAGCTACAATAAAAAAATTCGCTAACAATGGGCACATTCAAAACCATAGTTATCTTAAGTCGACTAGATTGGTCGGGAACGTCACTGTGCCTACGTCAGCCACATATGCGAACTGTCAACTTGGTACTCAGTCACGAATTAAGTCTATTCGCGTACTTTCCCGAGCCAAACACTACAAATCCGTCAAACTCAAAAAACTTACCAAAACTCTCTCAGAGAGCTGAAAATATACGCCAAAGTAGGTGGATAGATTTCGAGCTACTTTGAGCAACTTTCATCTTTGGCATCTAATCCATATCACAAATAAATTTATAACTTACCATATGAAACGTTCTAGGACAACATTCGACCACCACCGAATTTTATTTATTTTACAGATTTTGAATTTGTTTCTTAACAACTTTGTGCATTTGACATATTTCTCAGCTATTTCGAGCCAAGGGAGGAACCACTCGTTACTCGTTATTTTGCTAATTTTCTCTTTTTCTGCCATTTTTGATGAGTACGTGTATAGACTTTGTGCGATTGCGATCGATTTATATCGATTGCGTTCGATTCAAACCGCGTACGCGAACGAACCTATTTTTTGACTAGATTTGTCGGCAACCACTCCACAAACGTCTACTGGGAAACCTGTTCATGTGACCGAACTAGGCCAACAAAAACTGAGACACATCGAGTTAGCCAGCCGTCAGACTTCCTAAACTAGATACTTCAACGGGCCCAATATCGAACTGGGGATCAAAACTTCTAAAAGTTTAACAATCTTCGCAGTTTCTCTGTCACTTTGCAAATAATAAAATATACAGTGGCACACTGTAGAGTAAATGCTAAGAAAAGGTAGCAGCAGAGCCGCTTCAAAATTGGCAGACAGTCTGCATCTAAACCAATTCTGGTAAAAAAAATAGTTTGTACAAAATCATACTATAATTGGACCAAGGAAAATGCTCTGTTCAAGTATCAAATTCAATTTTCTAACTATGCCTGTCAAACATTAAAAATGTCAGTTATTGTATTTTTAAACCCTTTCCAATAGTTGTGCAACCAATGTCTGAATTTCGAACTCTTTGCAACGGTATCACAATACTTTTAATTTTCCGTGAATCGTTCTTCTGTACTGTCGAACATTTTCTTCCTGTCAAAGTCATAAATGTGAATTGAGTAACAAAAATAGTTGTGAGACTAACATAAATGTATCAGTTTGTTTCTTACCATTGGTGTACTAATGCGCTGGCTTTCGCTCTCGACATTATTTATGTTAGCGAACATCATCGGCTACTAAAACCCACATTTAGTCCCAATTTTTGACCAGACCATAAAAAAACGTTACGATAAGAACGCAAAGTGAAGAATAATTTTTTTTGAACAAAAATAAATGAATTATATCGCCACTGCACTTTTTTTTTGGGAAAACGTAAGCCCCATTTGGAGGCACTGTCAAGGTCAGAACGAAATACTCATATACTTACAAGCCCATGTTGAAATAACTGTCAGGTTCCCCCAGTCTACTGAGATTTTCGCCTCCATCCAGTTTGTATCCGGCGCATGAGTCGCCTCTGGTCTGCGAAGCAAAAACGGAAGTGCTTACATTAATAAATTTACAAATGTTTTCCCCGCATTAACAACATCCCTAAACCATCGCCCGGGGTGGGGGGGGGGGGGAACAAGTGGAGGCCCTCGCCGAATAATTTAAAATGACAAAACATATGCGCTGTGGTTTGAGTTCTGAACGAAAGCTCCCACGAGACTACCCTAAGTCATTTCGCATTCCCAAACTGTACTGTAAAGGGCATGTATGTCTGTCAGTGAGAGGCGCTATAGTCACTTTAGGGAATGGGAATGGCACATGTCATTGTTTATATTCGCTTTAGGGCCACGTGCTGCCTTCGCCGCTGTGACAGTTGACGTTTTAGTGCGACCGGAAGTAGCACATTACGAAAGATATTTTCGTTTCACAAGCTTTATGAATACACTTGTGCAGCGGCCCCGTCACTGGTTATATGTGAGTGAAAAGAGTTGCATTTGGATTTCTTGAATATGACATTCACTTGGTCGGCCATTCTGCACGATTTGGGGTTAAACGTTAATGATGCATGTGGTGGGTCGTAGAATTTATTCTGAAATTCATTGGAATGTTTAGCGTATGTGCATGAGAACAAGGGGACGTACATATAGCTTGTTCCACGGAATCGTACCGGACTGTCACCATGTACGGGGGTTGAGTTCAGTGGGTGAGCTAATGTTTGCCGAAGCGCATATGGAAGCAGTTGTTACTTGGGTAAATTTAGCACCACTAAAAACAAAATAGACGGTTGGCGGTATCGAGTTATGAGCTTTAATGTTTGCTTTCTATGTGGGCGAAAATAGTGCCCAACATGCTGCCAGTGGGTGTCTAGTATGGATTGAACGAATATGGTGGGAGCGGAAGGAAACAGGCTAAATTTGGGGAGAAAGCCACCAAATGTTTTACGGCTGTGAAAGTAATGATTCGTGATTCGTGGCCATGTTGTTTGTACAGCTAATGTTTAGAGCTGAAGGCTTTAATGGAGGGCATCAACAAATCAGATGGTAATGAAGAGCCCCAGGTGTTGACAAACAAAAATATTTGACAAAAATAAAAAGTGTGACAGGATGTGGAGAATGGAGAGAGCCCTTTTAGATACGGAAGTCCACCCAGTGGTAGAAATTACACCATGGAACAAATTAAAAAGCAGTCAAAGTGGTTCTTTACTATTTTCCTTCGCCTATTGATACATAAGATTTCACACGTGTGAAAATATAACTGCAGCTGGGCTTATTTAAGTGGTTTTCGATTGGGTTTCTTCAGATTTGCTCTCAGATTTCAGATTTCGTGTGTCTAATCGAACATTAAAACGTCAATTGCTCGTTTTTGTGTTGATATTCGTGCGGTTGTAGCCTCGAAACTTTTTGCATTCGCTGGTTAAATTCTATATTAAAATATTCGAAGTATGCCAGATTGATGTCCAGATTGATTTCTTAACATTTGTACATAAATAATTATCAAAAATAGATCCACCCGATGCAATGCGTTTCGTGTCAGTTTGAAAAAATTCACAAAAACGTAAACAAACTCCACTAGTTGTCAAACTCAAACGCACTTGCATTGGTAATTCTGAAGCAAATCTGAGAAGAAATCCAGATTCGCAAAATTGCTGTGAAATCTGTAAAAGATTGTTTTTTTTTTTTTTGTACTACCAAACGAACATAAAAATTGCTCTGAGAGCGCCCAATCGAATACCACATTAGATTGACTCCAAGTTGTGTACTTCCAGAAACCAACAGATGGCGCACTTTTTATTACTGATTGGGCCATTGACTGGTTTTTATTTTTATTTCAATTGCATGCTACTTTTATTCTGACAGCTTTATCGCGCCTTTACCCAGTTGTGACATGACTAACACTTGGATATTTCTACGCCTGTCAGAATAAAATTCTGTTTTCAATTGACCAACCTTTAATCTCGACCGCCTAAAGTGGTCTGCCGGTGACAGATACGTTTTTTAACGGAAATATTTTGGTGGAAAAATTCAAACACTAATTGTTGTATTGTTTGCTGACCACTTCGCAAATGTACTTGCGATCTAAAAACCACAGAAAGTTGATTTTCTAACAAATTTCGTTTATATTATTATTCGTTGTCTGCTTAACATTCTTTTTGCGACATCCTCTAGTTACTATAAACGGATTGTTAAAGTGGGCTTCCAAGTGCAAACTTTCCTCCATATGCTACCTATCCTAACCTTGTATAGTGCAGGGTGTCGCAAAAGTTGCTTCCTAATCTAAGAAAGAATAACTCTTCTGTTTTTAATTCCCTGACTGTGAGATTGTAATAGCTATACTCAGTATTTCAAAACAAACCCAAAAAAGCTCCATAAACCATTCTTTGTGATTGTCAAAAAAATGGTATTTAAACAAAATTGTGCGCTGGCCTGTACTTCTAGGAATGATGTGATAATTGCGCTACAATTGTTCTCTAACAATAGTCTTCTAATTCACTATCAGAACGAGTGACCGCATATTTTAATGACGGAAATGACAGACAGAAATTTAAAAAAGTACTAGTTTCCCTTAAGACATTGTCGTCACAAAAAAAAAAAAAGCAGCAGTTACATCCACAGGTACCTATGCGTCACAAACTACTTCCCAATAACTACTTTCCTGCATCTGTTATTCCGATTAAAACAACTATAGAATGGCATGGGTAAAAAACAATAAAAAAAAGTGGCAACCACGTTTATTTGAGCCGCAAATGTGTTCCGAGCTACGAATCGGATTTTATTTTTTTTTTATACGTCATACAAAATCCATGTCCGTTCTTTCCGTTCTATTCATCGCGCATTCGCATTCGTGTTTGTTAACACAAAATAAATCAAAAAAACGATATCGCCGATTGTGGAGAAAAAGAACTGCCGACTTCAAGCTTTTAGCGTGACTCAGTTTGGTAGGTGACTAAGCCACCCTCAGTTCCATTGAAGGCGCGCAAAAAACCGCCACAGTGACGTATAGATAAAGTTTTTGTTTGCTTCGGGATATCCATAAAGTCTATTTAGAGAGATGAATTAACTGCAAAAGTATAGGTACAGGTATACCTAAGGCTTAATTTGACTATGATGTCATGATCGTGCTCTTATCGGCGGCACTGAGCTATGAAAGCGGAAAATTCCTGGAAATGTACGATTTTTACTGACGATGAACCCTGGTAGTTGGTTCATTCAAATCAATGTCAACAGTGCGGTGTAGTTTTTCATTTCGAATGGGATTGAGACATCGCTCCTTCCCCATATATTCCCACAGACACTGATGAGCCGTTCAATTGAAGGGTCAAAGATCGAATTTAAATTGACTCATTACTTATGCACAACAATCGCTGGATGTAGTTACTTCTGGTGAGTTCAATGACGAATGGCGAATGGGTATAGGGTCAGATGATTCCGTTGTTTGACTGAGAGTGTACAAGTTTGGATTAATTTAATCGAACAGTGCCTTTGTCGCTGGGCAATCTGTTAGTCATATACAAGCTGTAGTTAAAAAGACGCGTGAAATTGAGTTTTCCTTTGCGATTCATTTGACTTGTACATGAAATAGCGGTCTATTTACGTGTCAAATGCGCAGTTATGATTTGGATTTCGATGAAATCGCATTATGAAGCATCGTGCGCAACAAATGCCATGACATGACTAAACATAAACATGTTGTATGTTGTACATTAATGAAGGGAATGAACGGTGTTGTGTTTTAGAGTGCGAAGGGGTTTTGGTCTTTCATTTTGAACCTGCAAGGTTTTATTGTTGTTGACATTTCTGCAACATAACTCACTTACTTTGAATATCGCTACGAACCTTTTCAAAGGTACCACCATTTAAAATTAATTTCCAAAGCCGCCATTTAAACCCCGATAGCATCCAAAAACCGTGAAGAATTGCCCCCGTAACTGCCAACACCCCAGAGGTGAGGAGCCAATTTTACCAACAGCCATCTGCAGGCAGGTCTCATGTTTACAATTTAATATCTGGCAGCTTTCCAGCGCGGAAAAACATTTCCACTCAAAGGAACAAAAAATTTAAGCCAAACTGTGAAACAATTTTCAGCGCAGAAAAAAAAACCATCCCGTTAATAGGTCACAGGAAAACAATCGGTTCTAAGTAGCCCGTAACACGTAAACGAGTGCTGGAGTTTTGTAACCCTTTTTCGGTCGCCGGCGCGCCGATTCGCGTGGTTGCTCTGTGTCTAATCAATTTGTATTGATTTATGGGAGTTGCTGTTGGTTTCATCTGTTGTTTTCATTTTTATATTTTGCCGCACGAAATGTGCACCCGTTTAGCTGGTTCGGCAGCTATCGGCAAGCGATGAACTCCTGCTCAGATTGTCGTGCTTCAGTCGGTATGTTCGCTTTATCTCGGGTCAACCCTGGTTTTCTGTTGGAAATGCATCGAATAAATGATGACTGACATTAATTTGGGGCGTGACGAGGAATAGAAAAATGTAGTTTCCCTATCTCTGTGCGAACCAGTAAAGCACGAAATTTATCAAAATGTCAACTTGGAGCGAGTTTATTATAATGGCTGGTACAAGTTTTTTTTTTTTTTTTATTGCCTCTGCTGTTGTTTTGGAGGAGAGAGAGAAAGAGATGGAATTGTTATTTAGGTCGTATGGTTATTGCATAAGAGACATAATCCCTCTACATAGAGATGATGAGGTAATTAATGTCGCTTCTTCCGGTTCGAGACCGCTGCTGTTGAACTGACAAAAGGGGTGGCAATTAGTGGCGGTTCTGTATTCTCGTTTTTCGGGGACCTACTGTATACTGATGCAATGCGACTTTTTTGAACTTAGATTGGGCTCAAATGTTCCACTATCTGGAGCTATATTGTTGCAACGATTTGAGTCAGATGAATGAACTGATAGAATCAAGCACAAGCTCCCAGAAATAATCAAGACGAACACGAGTGCCTATACTTTGAAACAAAAGATGCGACAACCAGCCGAATAGTGTTTCTATCACGTAGACGTGTCCACTTAAGGAGGACGCTATTCTTATCTTGACAGTACCCGCCGGAGGCGAGTAACCTAATTATTGCAATTTTCCCTGCAGCTAGTGCTAAATGACGGCCAACTATGCAGTATTGATCTTTCGCCAATCATAAGAGTATAACTGATGCCAGAAGTGTTCAGTGTAATTTCGAGTGTGGGTTGTAGACATTTTTATTTTATTCTTCACACGTCCTTTTCCAATTTATCTTGCAAATTTTTTCTATAGACGTGCGGTTATCGTCTTCTTCCTTGGATTGAAGTGGTTGTGGGATCTCGTTTTACACAGATGGCGAGAGTTTAGGTGACAAGATGTGGGTGCATAGGTTCATGTCATTTGCACATCTTTCATGATGATGATGGGATTTCGAATGAAATTTAAAGTCATGTGGTATTAGATTCTGGTTCTGTGAGTTTTATTTAATTTTAAATGGGAGGTATCTTCGGTAGGTATTTTAAATTGGTTTTCTTGAAGCGGGCGGTTAGTTTTTTCTCCTCGTCCCTTATACTTTCTGTAGGGCTACCTTTTCTTTTATTCGTCAAAACGCAATTCTTCCTAAATCAATATTGAGGTGTTTCGGGAATAAATTCCGATGGAAATGTTTCTTTTGTCAGCAATGTAAATCAGATTGCTGAATTGAAAACATTCCGTGGGAAATATTATTCCCGATGCGGGTGATTGAAAAAGAGACGCCTGGAAAAATATCCGTCGAATTGTGGTCAATGGCGATGACGACCCAAAAGCTTTATTGATTGCTCTATTGTCTCAGGGGTAAAACGTCCGTCCAAAGTAGGCCTGTAGAACTTATCGTGCAGATTTCGTTTTGATGAAGGTTTAATGTTACCGATTACGAATTGTCTGCATTTAAATCATATCGTTTGGAAGGTAAAAAATATTCTTCTGGAACTGTTTCCGCGGGACTTTAATTTGCGGTTTTTTTTTAAATCAATGTCGACTGGGCTGTTCAAGGCTGTAATATCTGTCATACTATGCTAGAAAATATTGTGCCTACTTACCAGCCTACTTGGCTGGTAATAGCTTTAAAATTTTGCTAATTCCTTGCGAGCACAATCGACTTCTTCAAAACACATTCGGGACTCAGAGTGTTTCGTTTTATGAGTTCTAGATAACTGTGGTGACCTGTGAAATGTTCCAATTGTTTTTGATATTCTGCCGCCTTGGATTTAGTGATAGATACACAATACAGTGCTTCAGAGACAAAAGAAGAACTGAGTTTGTGGGACTTGCATTATGCCTCAAATGATCTCTCAATATTGAATATTGAGACTTCTTGTGTTTCCAGCTTTTAAAGGATGAATTTATTGTAATGTTAGGAGTGTTTCCAAAACGATTCAGGCCATGTGACACAGTTCCTCAAATTTTACCGGATCTAGGATTTTGGTTACGTTCCTAAAGCTGATTGTGGGAGTTAAAGCAGTGCAAGTAATCGAAATTGAGCTACCAGAATTTTAAATGTGGCTTGCAAATTCTATTAAACGGCTTAAACTTCTGCCTGAAACATACTTCGGGTTCTCACTTGACCTTTCGTGCAGACCTTTCTAAATCAGTTTTTTGTAGGATGAATCGGGTGTATACATTTTTTTTCGCGAATCTGAGCGAGTCAATTTTCCAATGGTTTCATTTCTATTTAAGTCGCGAGAACTAAGTAATTTTTTTATTGTTAAAGGATTTGTCCGTAGTTGTGTACTGAAGTCCGGGCAAAATGAATTCAGAAAAGCTATTTTTTGAATTTAAAAACCCAGCACCGTTATCGGACATGAACAGTAAAAGACTTCTGCAAAAAAGCAACAATGATGAATGAAATAGCTGAGAATTGTACTTTTAAAAGCTCTTTTCTAAGAAAACTAGTATTTTTTTTTTACAAAACAACAACGACATAATTAAACTTTATCAAACCACGTTACCTCAAAACTCGACTGCCTATTCCTGCTGCATAAAGAATTCGCTAACGTCGCCTGAGTAAAACTCGCTCACACCGGAACAATTCTATTCACGCGAATTAAATTCGCTTACATTCGTTTAGTTTGCGCGAGTAAATCACGCTTACACCGGAATCGTAGCCTCAACAACATGTACACTTCCGCTCTGTTAAAACCTTCGGTACAAAATTTGTTAAAATTTGAATGTTTACTAGATTATGCTGCGTTTTTTGTATAGCTACCATGAAGTATTTCTAATTTGCTTGTTTATTTATTTATTTATTTATTTCATATCATCTACTAGCTAATGTATACAGATTACAATATAAGTCTAAAAACTATATAAAGACAATGTACTTAATACTAAGATAATGCTGCCAAATTAAGTATAACACTTTTGAAGCGATCGCGTGAATAATAAAGGTCAACAAAAATATAAACATCGTTGAATGAAACAATAGCTCTGGACATGGGCTCATTGTGGCCGTAATTAGTTCTATGAACAGGTCGAAGAAGAAGGTTTCTTTCCCTTAAAGGTCTGGTTGGGGCATAGATTGGCACTAAGGCTAAAAGAGATGGACATTTAATGTGATAGCATAATAAATCCCTTATTAGCATGATGTCATGGGCTTTTCTTCTAGAACATAAAGTCAATATGCTCAACAATTGACATCGAGTCCGGTAAGAAATTTCAAAATCCTAACTAATTTTCCGGAAAATGTATTTTGTGAAACGCCTTTTGGTTTTTTCAAGGCGATCTGAGTGAATTTTATAGAATGGGGTCCATATAACATCAGCATATTCAATCAGAGATCTAACCAACGCAATAAAAAACGAAATAAGGGTATGAGGATCCGAAAATTCCCTGCTATTTCGTTTTATAAAACGTGGTCAATATGAGATGCAAAGGTGAACCTCGAATCAATTATAATGCCAAGATCTTTCACTTCATCGACTCTGTTTAATCCAATAGTGTTGATTTCGTACTGAAACTCCAAATGATAAGAACTTCTGTAGAAGGATATTATACAGCATTTTTTAATATTCAAGTGTAGACAATTTTTGACGCACCAGACAGATAAGTTTCTTAGATCATGTTGTAAAAACTCGCAGTCAAGTGTAGTTTTGATTTTAAGAAACAGCTTTAAGTCATCAGCATACATCGAGGAATGTGAATATTTGATTGCAGACGATATGTCATTGTTAAAAATTATAAACAGGAGCGGACCCAAATGACTACCTTGTGGTACTCCCGAGCTGCACCCAAACGATCGTGAAAAGTAATTATCTATTTTGACCCTTTAAAACCTCCCAATCAAATAAGATCATATCCAATCAAGCATTGCTGAGTGAAATCCAAAACATTCAAGTTTTCTTAGCAATATTAGATGATTGCCGGAGTCAAATGCTTTACTGAAGTCAGTGTAAACACTGAGCAAGCTAAATTAGTAGTAGTGGACCTACCAGTGACGAAACCATGCTGTGTATCACAAAAAAATTCCTTAACTGAAAATTCAATTTTCGATTTAACCATACTTTCGAATAGCTTAGACAAAGCGGATAATTTGCAAATTCCTCTGTTATTTTCAATATCGTTCTTGGATCCAGATTTAAAAATTGGAATAAGAAAAGACGACTTCCATTCAAGAAAAATACCGGAGGACAGAGACATGTTAAAAATATGATGGAGGGGAGTGAAAATAGCTTGGGAACGCTTTTTAAAAATAATTGCAGGAATACCATCGGGGCCTAGAATTAAATTGGGTTTAAGATTATCAAGAGCCAATATAATATCCTGGGGACTAAGTTGGATGAGGCCGATATCAATTCTGCATTCGGTAGCAGGTACAAAACTAGGTGTATCAGGCTTTGTATAAACAGATTGAAAGAATTTAGCAAAAAAATCTAGTGTTGTATTAACATCTCTAGATTCAATGTTTTTATAAAGCATGGATTTCGGCAGACCAGTCGATTTTCTTTTGCTATTTATGAAGGTCCAGAAGCGTTTGGAGTCAGTTCTTATTTGATTTTCAATTTGAATTACGTAATTTGCCTGTAGAAATTTGCTTAAGGCAAGAAAGTCCTTACGCATTTTGTCAAAATGAGCATAATCCACAGGGCTATTGGATATTTTGAAATTTTTGTGAGCCCTGTTTTTAAGGTTCTTAAGGTGAGAGAGCCTTCTATTGTACCATAGAGGCTTGGATACATTTTTCTTCGACCTACGTAGGACAAAAGTGTTAAATCCATTAAATACAGACTTGAAATAATAATATGATTCCTGAAGGGACAAATGTCTCAGATTACTGTTCCAATCTATGCTACGAAGGTAATCATTCATAACTGATAAAATCAGTTTTTAAAAAATTAAACGTTTTAACAGATTGTTGGCAGTTTCTAGAAAATCTTACACCTCAATTTCAATCGTAGTCTCATTATGGTAAATAGAAAGAGTATGGGGCTTCAAAAGTATTTGCCTTAACCTCATCACAGCAGATAAAAACAAAATCTAGTATTCGATTTTGTGAATTTAGAATTGAGCTTATTTGACACAAATTATGAGAAATTAGGAAATCAATTAAAATAAATTCAATATCTTTCTTTAAGTTACATGGAACAAGCATTTTATCGTCATCGGACCAAGACCAAACAATGTCTCCAAATCGCCCAAAATACATATACTATTGGCGATATTATCGTGATTATCAAAAATGAAATTAATGTTAGATATGTGTTTTTCATAGACATCTAATTTACTCCCTGATGGGACATAATTTACAATAAAAATAAGTGAGCTCACGACACCTGTAACGTTTAATGAAAAACAGTTTATACTCGTAGGTGGCCCTACAGTCCGGGGTGAAGTGGGGCCTCAACCATTACGCCTCTCAAGCCATCAGTAATATTGAGGCTCACAAATATGAATCGAGATACGATTCAACGTCGCGTCTTTATTAATTAAAATTGTCTAAAATTCAATGGCACCCATGGCCAAAATATAAGCTCTGTACCAACCGCAAATCCAACTGGGTTAAAAAAACAGACCAACTGCCAGCATTATAAGGAACCTTTTCCCAACTCCTTAAGCACCCGCAAAAGTATTAGAAAAAATCGCTTCTCCTGTCAATTGCAATAGTCTTTGCATTCGTGCTTAAGAGAATCCCCTCGATTACATGCCCAACGAAGAAAGCAAAAAAAATATCAGTTACACTACCCCATTGAACCCTCCTTCTCGCACAGCGCAAGCGATGAACACCGACGACTGAATATACAGCAGCAACAACTGAAAACAGAAATAATCTCGGACAGGGGGTGCCACTGCCTTTGAATCTAATCCCTATGTAGTCTGCACCGAGCACCACTGCTCAACCGGTCAGTAGTGGAAACCGATTTAATTTTCTGCCTCAAAAATTTCCGCGTTAGTTACACAATTTGTTTACTGTCCAATTTTCCCTTTTCTCTATACGTATTTGCTCGTCCGTCCAATTAACCACCTGATCGAAGGTGTTGCGCACTGAAGAGCAATTTGTTGTAGTACTTCCTGCTCTAAGAAGGCTATCCACCTTTAGAGTGTGGCTAATACCACTCTTCACTTGATATCATCTTCAATTTGTTTTTTGTTTTTTTTTTCTTTGGCTTTTATTACAAATGTATTTGTTTACGGGTTTATTGCGCAAGAGGTTGTGGATTGTGTATATATGGAATTTCGAAATTAATTGGGCTTTTGTGGGACTACATTTGTGCTGATGACAAGCTCATTGAGTGGGTGACACTTCTTTGACGTGAAAGAGCTTTAAATTAGTCAAGCAAACTGTTGACGGGTGGGTTTAATTTTAATGACATTTATGCAACGCGAGTAACAAAGAGACTGCGGGTTTGTGTTTATATAACCAAAAAATACTGGTGTACGTTTGGGTATGCCTCATTGAGATACAAATTTCGATTTATTTAGGTATAGTCTCGCAATCGGCTGTAAAGATTTTGGAAAAAAACTAATAAAAAAGTTAAGGCAGGTACACAATGTGTATACAAGTGTTCTTTAGAGTTTTGTTTACAATTTGAGTGATGTTTCTGTCGAAAATTGATAGAGTTGGATAGACTAAGGGCATCCAGTGGTTACTGCTTCAAATACAAAATGGAAACCTCATGGTTATGATTTATTTGACGACTTATAAGAATAAAAGAAATTGTTTCCACTATCAAAGCCCTTGTGAGGAAGGTTCACAACCCGGTAGCGGGGTACTTTTCCCAAGACAACCAAGTGCAGCTTTCATTTTGGCCTTGTAAGGTACAATCTATCCAGGTCCATCCTAGACTTGATCAAAGAGTATATAAATCATCATCACCGCCAACCAAATTGTTTAAAAGCAAGTTGTCCATTTCAAGCTATCGTTCAGTGAATCTGTGCCAAAGACCAGCAGTCAGTCAAGTCTAGTTGTGGCTTTCTGGGTCCATATTTCGCTGCATATCCATACTGCATCTGTATCTGCATCTTTTCCACACAAAAACTTTCAAATAGTAACGGTTTTCTAAGTCCCAATTCAACTTCTTTGCAATTGCAACCGTCTCGCCGTTATAATCGATTCCACCATACACTCGACATAACAAATAAATCGCTCGCCTTAAATACATGTATACAGCTACTGCTGGTTCGACTCTATGCAACTAGACAGAAGTAGGTAGACTCGTGCATAAATCGAAATGCAAAAGTATCTACCGAACAAAGAAAAGAAACAAAATAAATTATCTGGTGCATTACCCGGAATGCGGATTAGCGTTGTTCAAAGCTGGCGTTCGTTCACCTGCTGCCGGCTAGAAATCAGACTTTATTCGCATTGATTCGCTTTACCGAAAGGTAACCAGGTGAAAAATAATTCTCTGCAATATTGTTGCATTTGAATAGTAGGTATAGTAGTGGCCATAGAACTGCAGTTAGATTGACAGTGGCATTCGTGTTGCGTGCAATAATCTGGTTTTAAAAGTCATCAAGCGCAAAGACCACTGTGCCCAGTTGGCTATGCTCATTACAGCCGAAGTGGAATTTAAGTGATTCATTCGGTGTGTTTATGACCACGAGTATGGGTAGTCAATTCGCATAAGGATGTGAACTGTTGGGACTTTGTTCGGAACTATATTCGATTGTCTCTGACATATATGGGTCAATTGTTTAATTGTATAGCAGCTGGGCAGTAGAAGAGTGTTTCACATGGGAGTGCCTTTTCAACTGGATAAGGGCTGCAGAGACGAAGAGGTGGATTTTACTGAGGATTGCAATGCAATTGAAGCGGATTTCCTTATCAATAGTATAGATACTTGCGAAGGTTTGTGGAACAAGACAAATCTAATGTTGGTTTTGATAGGTTTTATGAAGTCAATCTTTTTAAAATGTTGAACTTGGCCAATGGACTCACGCAACAAAATGTTTGGTAGTCACAAATTGTTTTGCGGAGTTTGGAAACTTCTTCACAACGGTAGATTGCCAACCCCGCTTTGTAAACCAAGATGCTAAGGAAGCAAAAACACAGACGCGGTGTCAATGGGTAGCAGGCAGTTTTCGAATAAACCCCCTCGAAACGAGCTGGCAAAAGTAAGTTTGTTAGAACAAACACACCTTTTGCTTAGTATTCAGCAAAAGTGCTGACAAAGATACTGTCATTAAATTTATTGTAAATATAAGGTCTACACATTGATGCTAACTAAGGCTTTTTCATGACCTTTAGTCATTATTTCATTAGCAGAGGCTTGTTTTTTTTATTTCATTCAACATACTGACTTTTTATTTTTTTAAACATTCTTAAAAAATCTTGGCGAAAAAGAATTTAATTTTATATGTTACCTCGGTCGTCAAACTCTGCCCATTTTCCGAAAACTTTATCTGTCATTCTTTAAAAATAGTTCCAGCATTAGGCATTTCTTTTTTTTGTCATTTGTCAAATATTTGACAGCGAGTTCTACAGCTGCTTGAAGTCTCCTACAAAATTTATTTGGTCTTTAAGCCTAGTATCCTGCTCGCGCTAAATTTTAGCGTCCCTAGTCTCCACTTCATTTCTCCGCACCAAAGATAAATGCTCGCTAAATTATTATACATCATATAGATGGGACATAAACCATTTGATCATGACAGTTAACGTTATTTTTATTATTCGCGTACATACAACTTTCGAATTTCAAATTTTAAAGACAATGCATTGTTTGAATCGTTCCAAAACAATAGATATAAGCAAAATTGAAGAAGATATTATCATTGCTGCAGCAGCTCAAATAAGTTCTATAATAGCAAGCAGAAGACGACACGTTCCTTCGTGTCGGGTAAATCCCTATTTGCATTGTTCCTCCACAAGCCCTGAAATCATGAAACGGAATTTTTGGTTTTGCGTTCTCTTTTATTTATCGCAGAAATGTTTAATGTTTTCTGCGGTTTCCTCTGAAAAAAATCCAAAGTAAACACAACACAAATTGTTTCCTCCTTTTTTATGTCAAAATTTATCTTCGATTTAATGTACCGGACATTTATTTCGCGAGCTAAATGAGTGGAGACTTTTCATCGGCCCATCTATATGAAGTTAAGAATTTAGCGTGCGAACAGGATACTGCTTTGCTGAACTGCCTCGCTAAATTTTATCTTTGTAGACTTTTTTGTATAGGAGATAAAATTTAGCGCGACCAGGATACTTAGCTTTAATATTAAATCTTCGTTAAAGATTATGAAACATATACTGTTAAAGTCAAGGTTTTTTTGAGCGTTTCGCACATTCTAAACTGAAACCCACATACCTAATGGTACTGACTTATGTTCTGTTCTACAGTAGGTAAAAGCTTAAATGTCATTCTTCATTTATACTATGTTTACATTGAATGTCATCAAAAAAGATTAAAAAATTACTTTCCATGCTTCCGTTGAACAAAAAGACATTTATTTGACACTGACATTGGCTGCCAAACTTTTTCACCTGAGACGCTTTACGACTACATTCACTTTACTTTGCAATCTTAACACTGCTTTAAGTTATAAACAGAACACGAGAGACTCACAAAACCATTTAGAACAGTGATAACTCACAGTTGTGAGCAAATTGTGGTTCCGTTTGTTTGTGCTGAATGAATGAAATCTTGTTCTTTTTGTTTAATCCCGTCAGTGAGAATATCATTTTACTCTTCACTCGGAGGAAAAATCATTTCAAAGTTATTGTTAGTGTGAATCCTTCTAATTTGCGTATATTTAAAAGTGGCGTGCCATTTGAGAACTAATGGTAGTCAGGGGGCTGATTCCATATAACAATAAACGTCGGAAAGATATCGTTTTTGAAGCATTGATAAGAACTTATATTCTGCCGGAATTTGTTTCACTACCGTCAGCTTTCATTTCATATGTGGAAAATGAACTGGATTAAGGTCTCGAAATTTTGGCACTTCGTTGCTACTTTTGGAGGTCTATCGTTTCGACGATAATCGTCTGAAAAGTTGCCGAATGAGTGCCAGGTCACGTCGATCGAACCAATTTGATAACAGTGTCCAGAGAACTTCAGACGACAAAGAGTTTTTCTTAAACGAATGTGGTGATCATTCCTTATACTCAATGTTGTGAACAGCCTTATAAAACACTGGTCAACTGACTTGAATGCTTTGGTCAAACATTTGTAAATGTCATCTCTCATTCAAATCGACGAACGTTGTAAAATCCAACCGCATCCATCAAATCAATCAAACTGTCATTATTATCTGCGTGCTCTCATGTGTCACATCAATGAAATGACACCTTACTCCCTTACAAGGTGAAATCCATAAACGATCGATTATGCCAGCTTCTTTTTCTGTTGTGGTCGCCTCAATGAAACCGAGATCCTCAGCACACACACATTTGACAAATAAAAGACGTAGACGTATATAAGACAAATAAAATCACAGGCTCTCCAAGCAAACAGACGGGTGTGCTGCAAGTGACTTGAGTGTGTACTTGCACCGCTATGCGGCAGACTTAAGTACTAAATTGAAGTTGACAAAAAAACAACAACGCAGCATTCTTAACAAATATACGCGCATTCCCCATTGGATGTGGGGGCCTCGTGCAAACAAGTACAATGAATAAGAATCTACCGTGATGGGCTTCAATGACACATGCCATACTGATCTGTGGACGGAACACGCGACGAGTCATCACATCACTCTCATAAATATTAATGATAAAGTCATTCGTCGTTGTCTTTGTTATTGTTACTGTCGTTATGTTAACCATTTGAGTGCCGGTGCCGGTTTTTAAAGTTTCCAACAATTTACACTCAAAGTGCTGAAAAATGAGGGAGAAATATAGGTGGAGCGGTGCTTCTCTCTTTGAATGAACTTTACTGACAGGCAGATCACAAAAGTTGTGTCTTGTGTGTTGTCCCTTATGCCCATTTAAGAGAGCCATTCATAGTTGGTTGTTTGTAAAACTGGTTAAACTAGATTTATGGTTTTAATTACAAGTCATCATGGTAATTTGATTAGTACGATGAAAATTAAATGGAGAGTCTTCAAAGACGTAATTCTATGACCGATCTTCGGTTCAACTCAAATGACAGCTTAGATTTGTTGATAAATATAATAGCGCTGACAGTGGAATGGGGAATTACTAGCCTACTGCTAATAGTTTTTGTGTAAGTGAGATTATAATCCGTCAAGTTGGTAGCCAAAAGTGAAAATAAGTTGATTATTGATTGACAGTTCTAGCCATAAGAATGGGTTCATATTGTTGCAAAGCGAGAGTTTAGTTGACAAACATGTCAAAAAATATGAAACTATTAAAAAAATGGAATTTCTAGTCTGACAGCAATTTGACAGCCATTGTCTCTCCTTTTGTTGGTATAGATCTAAATTGATTAGGTTCCCATTTTTTTAATTGACGTTTAAGGAGGTGTAGTTGACAAATATAGTCACTTGTGATAGAAATGTCAACAACACTCAGTTAACATTTCTATCCGTCAAATATTTTGTTGATTTTGAATTGAATAAACCAAATTTTATTCCAATAAAATCTTTATAACGTTGTGAACGCTTCGTCTTTTTTATTGTATTCTTGGTTTCATTGTTCACCAGTAAAAACTCATGTCATTTACATTTTGGTAAGTTTTATTCGTTCTGTTTTACGATGTTCCAAATCATTTTATTTTTAAGAAAGTGTGACAAATGCACAAATGTTAGACCGAACGCCGCGTATAGTTACATCAAATTTATTTACGATTTTTGACATTTGATAGCGCAAATTGATTAGCTCTAAATTTTAATTGAATTACTTGCAATTTAGTGTTGCTGGAGAGACAACTAGAACGTTAATTTTTTTTTCTTAAACTTTCTCTTGTTAGACGTCAAGAGCACGAAAACCTCTTTAATGTAATTTTGTTCTCGGGGAACCCCATTTTAATTATGAACACAATGATATTGTTTTTCAAAGTTTGTTTAAGATTCCAATAGCATTCCTAAATGCTGGAATGAAATACGACACATGTTTGATATGTTCAAACCCATCTATTGATCGGTATCTGTAGGTGTTTAAATAATTATCCGTTCTGGCTGTCATCTAACAGATTTATTCAATGAATCAAAATGGTGTCAAAACATCTGTCAAAACAGCTAAACAGCTACGTAAATTGAGTCTTACTTTAGGAATTGTACTCAACTTCCATTCTTAAAGTGACAGAGTTTGCAATTTTTTTCCTTTAAAAGAATTTCAATTTATATAAAACCATTTTAAATGTGTTATCGTTTAAAAAAAAAAACAGACTGGCAATTTGCTTAATTTATCTAACTATAGATCCCATCGCAGTAAATTCATTGCATTGCATTTCACTGACTTATTCTCATAGAAATGAAAGTAATTGAGCGGTAAAACTGATCTGTCAACTGACTCATAAATTAAACGACTGACATTTTCTACACGAGTTCAAGCCAGTGCGACTCCGTCTTCTAAGTCGAAGTGTCAAAAGAAAATTCCCACTTACTGCTTATCCATTTCCTCCCACTTATACACTCCACTTTAAGGAATTTTATAGACACATCTCATAAGCTCAAATGACGCATTTGTTGTAGACCAATATTCACACTGACATTTCGCTATCTGATTATGTTATTCTATTACTTTTTTTTTTTTGTCATTCATTCCGCGAATGTTATCTTATCGCGTTAAACTGGCGTCAGATGGCAGAAAAAAAAATTGCTAATCAAATGTGTGCCTATCACATGGGAAATTTTATAAATTTAAACCAAAAATGTACATTACACACTCTCTAGGGGTAGTGTCCGATGGAAACGTCCGTGTGCATTGTGATCCGTTTTTAATCACAAACCGAATGACATGAGAACGAGTATGGTTTTCTTATGAAGTTCAGCGTTAAGTGATTCGCAACGGCCTGTACCATGGCACACGTGACTAAATATAAACTTTGGAAGACAACCTATGGGCGTACACCATACATACGGTATAAAATCATTGATTACAGTAATTGCGCTATCTGGGGAGTATTAAAGGCAATAATATGGTTTTTATGGATTAGTATGGCGTGCCGGTATGACAGCTAGTTGACAAGTAGATTAGGAGTAATAAAAAAGAGAGTAAATATGAGAGGTAACCACATACAGTAAGATAAGAGGAAGATAAGCGGAATTTGTGATGAGTGACACACGGAACGAGGTTTAAATTGTTTGCCGCTGGTTTGTTTGTGGAGATGTCTTTCAAGTTTATGACACTTCAGCAATGGTATTCATTTTGACCCTGAATTAGGAATACATTCAAAAGGGTAATGCAAAGTTAATAAGAAACATATTTTTTTATCATTTAAGTGCGATTTCGGGCATATAAGCGCCGCGACAGGATCGAATAAAGTGCAAGACCAATTTTCGAGTAGTTTTTCGAGCAGTTGGAAACGTGTTTGTTTTTTTTTATGTTTACTCTTGGTGAAATGACAAACCAAAATGAGCGCAAATTAACTGCATAAGCTGTCAAATTGTTTTATGCTGGAAAAGTGCTGCCAATTGCACAAAACAATCAATTGTATTTGACAGGTAAGGATGTCAACAATTAGTTTGTTTTAACCAAGTTTTTACACTAGGCTAAGTAAAATCTATCTGTGTGCAGTTGACGAAAATTCGGATTTAAATTTTGCCTACCAATTTGTTCCTCTCTGGTAATAAACTAAACTGTCACTTTAATATAATGGATATCTGTCACTTTATGAGAGACTCATTAAGATCAGCGCTAACAAATTCGAACCTTGGTTAAAAAATGCTACGCAACATACTTCGTGCAACTTCAGATCTCTTCTAAACCCTTTGACAGCTGTCAAAACAATACATCCACTCTGTGGAACTAGATCTGCCCAACAATACCATTTAAAGGCTTAACTCGTATACGTTAATGGAAAACTTTTTTAATTAATATTCTTTTCATTCATTCACCTCGAAAAAAAACTGCGAGCAATAAAAAAACAAATCCTCCCAGCAAATCCCTCAACATCCTTACATTTTGACATTGAATAGACCACCAGCTGAACATACCACCAAACAGCACAATGGAGACTTCCCGAGACCAGACGAACACAGAGAACTCACTATCATTATCCTCATACCTCATCATCAACAACACACACATGCACACCAGAAACTGTTCTGTGGGGAGAAAACCTTTCTAAATTGGCAGTCTTTATGCACAGTCACAGCGGCAGCGACTAGCCGTGCCTACTGCTGCTATCATCATCGTCCTACTCGTCCGCATCGTCATATAGTTGTCGAGCACCATTGTCTCAAGGTGTTTGGGGATTAGATTTGTGTATGCACAGCGCGATAGTGGCACAAGTAAAAGCAAACCCTAGGCTATTGTGTGTTGTGTTTTGTGAGTTTCTGTAATTATTATTTTTAAATCTGTTTACTCTGGCTTATAATGCGGATGTCTTTTATTTATTTATTTTTGTGTTTCTTTGAATAGCGTTGATATAGGGCATGTATACATTTCGTGGTTCTAAAGAAATGAAAGTGAAAGGTCATAGTTTGACTACATTATGTCGATGTCACTTTTGTGTGTATTTTTGAGGAAAGTAAGGGACAAACAGACTTCTGCGAATAACTTGCATTCTTTCCCAGATATTGTGCGAAAATATTTTCTGGTCTAATATTTAACTTTATGGGCGTGTCCAAAGCAAAATTTGTGTCAGAAATCTGACAGTAACCAGTTTTTTTTATAGGATATAGTTTTAAATATTGCATTTCACCTTCGAATATATGTGAATAATTTTTCATAACATCTTCTATTTGCAGGTATGCGAATAAAATGTTGTACAAACATGAAACATGGTCACGTAAGTTAAGAAACGAAAATAGCTTTTTTCTTAAAACTGTCCTTGAAATCCTGCGGACATATTTATTTATTTTAACGAAACTTTTGTTGTTTTCGTAGTATGGTTCTTATAAAATAATAAGATTAGGTTACAAGGAGTTTTTTTTGTTTAAATGTTTAGAAAAATCTTTTTGTTTGTAAATTTTATTTAAGGGTTTGTGGAAAGTCACAGAACAGATTATTTTGCTAGTTTCTACATTATTATTCGAACGTACTATTCATTGTTTATTTTATTAAGTAAAATGTTTGAAATTCGTTGTTTTTTTTTTACGATTTTCAACTTTTAAACTTAAAAGAATTCTCAAGAAAAAGTCCAGCGAAAATGTATGAATTTATTTTTTGTAAACAGACTGTTACAATTTTTTAGAAAAATATCGAAAATATCTACATAGTTTTATCACCAGTAGGCATGTTGAACCACCCTGTTTCAATTACGTGCCTTCTTGTTTAATGTGACGCAAATTTGAAAACAAATTGAAGTCTCTCATCGTTTTGTAGCGGGCTTCATTGACGATTGACAGTAAGGCGAGATTCAGCTTAATTTTTTGCAAAATTCTAAGGTCCAACTCATTTTTGTAGGCACCTTTAGGCTAAAATGCGGCACACTTAAGTATTGTGATGGTAAGGCGTCATTTGCACTCCCTCCCACGGTGTTCAAGACATTTTGTGACTGAAAGCCCATGTGCGCTTCTAGAGTTGAAGATAATACAGGGTGGCCCATAGATCATCAAATTAATTACTTTTCATTCTAAAAATCAGAGAATTTGTCGCAGTCCTCAGCACACTTCATAGTTCATAAACGGTGCCGGGACAACGAAAAGCAACCATGGCAGCACAGCATCCAGAGACACAAAGCAATATAAAATATTCCCCTTGCTGCAAAGAAAATAACAAAGACGTCCTCCAGCCGTGGAGTCACCAACGACTTGCGATGGCCGGACTGCACGCGGGCGGCATGAAGGTGGTCAGCACTTAAATTGCGAACAATCGAAGTTGGTGTTATCGAAGTTAACAATTATAACAAAATTACATTTACTTTAACTTGAATAACAAATTGTGTCTCGCACACACAAAAGACGGTAAATTGTTTAAAAAAAATTGATCTATTACTTTCCCAAGCTGTTTGTTTTGTTTTTAGAATCAATTTATATAAGGTGACTTGCCCAAAGCTTAAATTCACAGATATTTTAATTCAATTCAATTCAATTCAAATTGTTGTTATAAAAAATTATGGCACATTAAGATATCATTATATTAATACGTGGACATCTAAAGTTTCCGTACACTTTTTTTGTATTTATTATTAAATGAGTAGAATGATACTTATATCATTCGAAAGGTATTGTACCATAGATGTGCACAAACAAAAAATGGTGGGTATATGTCGCCATTAAGGCTGCTAAAATTAAGTTAACAATTCCCCATACAAAATACTTATCAGTTAAATGAAATCATTTTGGTGACATTCAATTTGTCGTCCCCTTATTGCCATAGCAACATATTCAAATATAATATCACCTTAGATTAGAACCGATTTTTGAAGGAATGCAATTTGCCTCAATTCAGGGGCTGTGCGAAACAATAAACAAAGTCGTTAGGCAATGTTTTTGGTTGGTTTTTAAATTGTATTTTATTTCCAGATAATTTATCTTGGCGACTGTGCCGAATTGTTGATTCACCAGGTCGATTATGACGACCATAATATGGTCGTAACAAACGGTGTACATTTTACACAGAGCACGAATTTTTATAATAAATTTAAATAATTTACAATCGTTGCTCGTTTGCAAGTCTTTCCATGATTAAATGGCAGAGTATACTGAAAACTTTTCACTTTGACAGATGACGTTTGGACGCCATTACTAACCAGTGCTGCCAACCTGAAAAACTTAACTCTTAAAAAATCACCCTTTATATGCCCCCCATCTGTCGGTGAGCAACGGCAGTCGGAAACTTCACTCCGTCGACGACGACAGAGGCATATATCTGCGAGGTGTTGACAATGACTGTTGATGTTACCGTCGTAAATATTTTTCGAAAAATACTTTGCTCTATGTATTAAAATGTAAAAAAAAATCGTGAGTCAAACTTATTGTCATTGTAAAACCCTTTTTCATTTCAATGAAAACAACATAAATATCGAAAATTGTGGTACGTTTTTTAGTGTTACATACTTACAAAAGGCAGGGTCGATTTTCGACCGTAGTAAATATAAAAATGTTATAATATCCTAGTCAATGTTTTACTTGAGTGCCTGAGTCCGTTTCTGGAATGTCAGCACACTTTTAACACCGACGAGACTTAGCCCGCACCAGCGTTGCCGGAGAGAAATATTATTAGGTAGTACTGCAGCCAGAAAAGTGAAGTATTTTGAAAAAATAGGGGTGCAGACATTTTTATTTTTATTTAAGCAAAAAATCATAAAAAAATTCAGTTAAAAAAAAAAACAAATAAATAGGTAAATTATTACTTCTTAGTAAGTAAATATCTCAAAATTTGTCTTATGGCAGATATAGCTTTAATGCATATTATTTTTAATATAAAAATTAGAAACTTATTAAATCACAAGATATGTATTAAATACATTAAATACAAGTGGCTTTGCAAAAAGTAAGGTATTTTGATTAAATTTGAAGTGAATTAAATTGATTACTGTTGAAATTACACTTTACTGCAAGTGTAAGGGCCGTTTGCTGATACGACTCATAGCGAATTTAAGTGCCACATGAACTCTTATGTGACAGTTTAAGCCCTGAAAAAAGTAGCCCATAAGTATTTAAGTAGAATTTAAATCGTTAAGAGTCGTATAAGCAAACGGCCCTAAGATATTTTAGGACTTTAAAAAAATAGCAGTACGAATATAAAAGGAGGAGTGCTTGAGTACGGAGGTGTTGAAAGTAGTACAATACTCCTAGGGAGTACTTTCGGCAACGCTGGCCCGCACGAATTGTTCCCACATTTTTCTGGCAATACGATTGATTTATGCTCAACTATTGCCTATGAACTATTTATTTTCTTAAACTCTACATATTCTGAAGTGAAAAGAAATTTTACACAAAATTATCCGATGTTCAAACCGCTTTCAAAGAATCCGTGCACATTTGTCAAATTACAACTAATTGTCCTCTTGAACACATTTAATGAATACAGCGGAAATCCATCAATTTACAGAAAACACGATAATTTACTGCTTATACGGAAGCCATCACATGAACATTAATTGCAAATGCAGATGGCTGCCATAAAAGTACAGAAAAATCTCTTCATCATCGCACAATGATGAACATTTATCGATTAATAAGTATCTCTCCAGCTTCGCATCTGCATGGTTGTGCCGTCAGATTCAATCATCATCAAGCTGATTACCACACCACAGCAGATAATTAATACCGCAAAAAATATACGTATAGGTAGACAAAGTGTGATGGCACATGGTACACTGTCAGCAGCTGGTAATGGAAAACATCCGTCCACTCGTCCTTTTAAGAATCACCGATTAGAGCTGCGTCCAATAACAGCATGTAGCTACTGGTTAGCCATTCGTCAAAGAAATAATGGAATTATGTGTGTGTAGTATAGAATTTTAATGTCACAGTTCCATATAGGTAGAGTTTTTTTTTTTTTTTTGCTGTCAAGAATTCCACCTCCTTATAGCAGAAGACAGAAAATATTCCCAACACGAAGGCGAGGGGTGCATGATTAAAACAACAACCGCTTTTACTAAGCAATCACGGACAGAGCCAGAGCACAATCCAACTTTCAGGATGGTTTCCTTCCGTGATGACTGCAATTTATACTCTTCACGTAGTCTAGGGTATAGTGCCCGCAGTACCCCTTTGTGGGGGTGAGAATTCCTTCCCCTTTCGGTTAATAAAACTCCACGGAACGGAGCATAGAACTCGCGGGGTTTTTATATGAAGAAATTTATACGAGATTCAGTGACCCCAATTGTACGGTACGAATCGTTATTCGAATGCGATTCGCTGCTGAAGGAAAGGAACTGCGGAATTATTCCTTCCATCTTCGTGTAATGGTTCGCTCAATGAAATTGCGAGACACACGAAACACTAAAGTGGTGTAGGTCTATACACCGCGCCGGATAGGGAATGGGTAGGGTTTATATCGCATGGAGACGATCTGACGCCAGTTTGCAGTCATCGTCGTCGTCGTCGTCGGAGTATTGCTTGCACACACGAGACACGACTGCGGTGGATAGTGAAAGGAATGGCAATGGAAACGTAAGTGGGTTATGTCCGGATTTTGTTGTAGAACAAACCAAAGGGAGCTACACGTTTATGGACTCCCTTTTTGCAGGGACAGTATTTAAATAGTTAACTAGGACTGTGGGGTTTTTTTTCATAGATTTGTATGTCAGAGTCTGGGATGGAAATAATCAAAACTGATGTTTAAATGTTTCAAGTCCCTTGGGGAAATGTAACCTAATTTATTGCGGTTGGGAAAAAGTTGTTGCAAACTTATAAAAGTTTTATGAGTCGGTTACTGCTGTAGTTCTTATACTATATAAAGTTTTGAGGCATCTTTAGTTTTAGGCGGACTATGGATAAGTTGAAAATGTTTAATAGCAATCACTTCTGCTTCAAGCGACGGTGATGCGTATGCATATAAAATGCATTTATTTTCTAGCTCTTTCGTGAAGCGTATTTGGACATTTTTTTTTACCTTTCTCCATTACGTAGTACATATTTGTTGTATTCGTACAAAATTTTGAACTCGAGATGTAAATCAATTCTGACATTACGATGATAGACGAACTCAAAAAAGTGGGTGACAAAATTCTGTCCGTCTGTCTGTCTGTGTGTCCCGAGGCCTACAGCCTAAATGGCTACCCGAATTTCGTTCAAACTTCGGATTTGCTTACAGTTCGGGGCCGTTTTTTTTTTTTGCACGGTATTTCCCATATAAAAATTTAATACCAGTTTGATTTGTTCGCAAACAACTCTAACGATTTCAACCAAAATTGATACCTAAGCTTAAGTAGGTGAGGTTAACATGACTGCATACTCAGTTTTTCGCTTAAAAATCGAATAACGGTACTTTTGAAATTTGGACATATCTCGAAAACGGTCCATACAATTGTAACAAAAATTTCTTAGGCAATATGGTCATTTCCAACTTAATAGCAAACTCAGTTTTTCTCTGTATTAATTTTTGAAAAGAGTAATTTCTTTAAACATTTAGTTTGCCGCGGAAAACGGCAATGACGATTTTGCCCAAAATGCGAACTTAGACTACAATTGATGTTTTCAAAATTATTGCGCCCTCAATTTTCAATACGAATCACCGAAAACGCTAACTTTGAAAACTGCTCATATCTCGAAAATCTCATTTTCGATTTCGATAAAACTTTAAAAACCAAGTTATGTTTACATCCCGAACAATAACTTGTACTCGGTTTACAGCTAAATAGGTAAGCAATAGTATTTTTCAAACTAAACATTGCAATTTTTACAAAAACCGCTCTAACGATTTTGATCCAAATGCATATTAAAGATAAAATCAGTATTCGAAATAAGATCCCGTACTTAGTTTTTCTGAAAAAAAATCGAAAAAATCAGGGAAGTTTGAATTATTTATATATCCCCGATCTATTTTCACATTTCTACACTATATTTTTTTTATATACTCCCCACTTCCGATAAAACTGCAATAACAGCTACGCAGAACTTCATTTAAGCAAATATTAACACAATCAGAAACTCCCACAGCATTTGCAAAACTTTTGATGAGAGAGAAAGTTTCGTTGGACCCAGTCGTGCACTTTATTTTTATATCTTGTCGGTTACATTTATCATTAAAAAATTAGTCAAAGTACAGGGTCATTCATTTCGTGGCATTTGACACCTGTCAAACTGTCATAATATTAGTTGAATGTTTGCGTTTTCCGATAATGGATCGCTTAACAATCGAGCAACGTGTTAAAAATATTAAAACTTATTAAAACTCACTACAAGACGGGGCAACAAGCCACACAACACGACTAATTATGGCTTTATTGAGTGAGAAGTTTCCTGGTCGCGTAATTTCACGCTTTCGCGACGTCAATTGGCCACCAAGATCATGCGATTTGACACCGTTAAATTTTTGTCTGTGGGGCTACGCAAAAGAGCGTGTTTACGGGAATAATCCCCGAATTGTAGACGCATTAAAAACCAACATTACTCAAGTAATGTCCGAGATACCGCCCGAAATGTGCGAAAAACTGGTTAAAAATTACCTCAAAAGGATCGCAAGCTGCGAATCTTCCCTTGACGGCCATTTGATTGATATCGTATTTCACACTTAATGGCAAAGTTCAAACTTTGTAATAAAATATAATTTTCATCAAAAATGTATCGCTGTGTGTGTTTTATTTAGCTTTACTTTCGAAACCGAAAAATGAATGACCCTTTGCAATTACATTTTCGAAATACACTGCGGTTCACTTGATTAGACACAGAAAACTTTGGGGGGTTTTTTATATATATTTTTTGACGAGTTAAGTAAGATGGCGTCGAGAAACTATAATCAATTGTCACAGTTGTTTTTTCAAAGCGTTGCTCAGATTTTTGAACGCAGCTCCCTTTGCTATTGCCACTGTTGATGTTGAAGTGATGATCATGTTCGTTAAGTCGGTATATCTTCTAAATGAGTTGGATACAATAACTATGTACTATATTTTGCTACATTATCCTGTTTGTTATGTCCATACCGATTGGGTTCAACTCGATGCGTTAACGCAGCCAAATACACCTACAAAGAGACAAGAACTTATATGATACATGTAAAGATAACTCAAATGAAATGACTGCGTCCAATGAACATAATGAAAGGTGACAGAAAAAGTGATGTATTTGCTGACATATTTCCGAAGCATGTCTCTTTTCAGAAATGTATTTCACAGAACAAGTCTTAAATCGATTACAAGACGGGGCACGCAGCCAAAGTGAAGTTTGCTGTTCATTAGCACACCACTTAATTAAAGCACTTTATGTTATGGACAACATTTGACAACATTTTCTCATCTGCTATGCAACACTGCACTAAATAAACATTCGCTGCAACTAAATTTAGCCCATCACAGTGTGGCAGTTCTGGGCCACCATCGCTCCTTCTACCTTAAACATATAAACACTTCATCGGAATGCAACTGCACACGTCATGTCAATCAAAAGAAAAAAACACCACAGACATGTGCGTTATTTTTAGCGCCAAGAGCTCTACTCATGTATACCGCGTGGTGTCGACTCGAAGAAGGCACTTTGCAACCGCAAGTATAAGAAGTGCTTCTTCCATCCGCCGCCGCACTAATTGCACTTTTCGGACGGCTCGGAAACGAAAATAAACTCGAAACCGAATGCCCAGATAGGCAGACCGATAAACAGCTGTGTGCTGAAAACATTCTCATAAACGGTTTAGCGGAGAATTTTTAATCTCTAATTGCGATGCAATTATTTGCGTGTAATTTAGATTGTGTCTGGTTGTGTGAGGGAACAGGATGTGCAGGTTGCTTATCCCCCCCGCCTGTTCTTGTTCGTTCAACCGTGGAGGCATTTTTTCGCGCCCCAAGAGGGGTTGAAGAAAATAAATCCCTCGCATATGAGTTGCAATTCGCTACCCTATTCGGTTGTAAAATGTTTCGATGTGATGTTGGCTTTATTGCTTTCCCTCTTTGTTCAGATATGTTTTCTCGTGTGTTGTCCTATAAAAAAGAAACGGATATACAGAGGCATTATTTGAGTTGGAAATTTATGCATTCATTCATGCCTTAGAAATGCAAAGACAGCCTCGTTGAATTTGAAACTCTTGTTTCCGTCGTCGGGGGGTCTTTTTTTGAAATCTGGATTTTATTGTCTTTTTTTTACGGCATGTCTAGTAACTTATGGAATTGGTTACAAAGCGGGTCTATACATTGGGTATAGAGATTGCTGTTGGATAATTTGAAACATTCGCAGTGGCAGATGTGCTGCGATGCATGTGGAAAATATTAATAGGGACTGCCAATGAAGATTTGATGGGACATTTATTGTAACTTCTTTCTTAATTTTACAGGACGTTAGGAAGAATTAAAGTTTTGTCGAAGATTATTTATTTTTGTGTCGGTACTGGTAATTTTGGGGAATCCAAACTGCGTCTGTTAGTATATAAGTAAAAAAATTAATAGTTGGTGCAACAGGTCCGTATAAGAGATCGTAGGCAAAGCTTCTCACAGCCATGCGGTTTGTGGGAGTTTTTATTTTTGGGGCAAACGAAAGGGATCTACAGTTTTATGTCGAATCCAAACGACTAACTGAGAAACTCTTTCGTGACAGTTATAGTCTCGAATGCTTGCCACGCGTGGCGCAGTGAAAAAGACCTTAAGATATAATTTTTATTTTTCCGGGGATCGAACCCGGAACCCTCGCTTAGTAGTCCAACACGCTAACCCCTAAGTCACTGCACCTACATTTTATTATATTGTGCATGCAAAAAAAAGAAGTGCGTCAGGGATTTCAATGATTTTTAACGCGGTTTACTGTGACATCTACCACACCTTGAGAATGACCGGAGATTTAGACCCTAAAATTATGGATATACTTCCAGGCGAAACGAAATTCTTCGCTGGTCAAGTTCATAAATGTAAAAAAAGCTACATTCTTGTCAATTTCGCGTTTAATTTTATAAAATAATTGCATCATTGCAAAGTTTGGCAATACTTGCGTTCATAAAAGAAAATTTACAGTCAGCATGCTGTCAATCATAGACAAATCATACTGAGACCCCCAACTCACAATCCTCTTGCCGCTGGCCCCCTCAATTTATTTTCAAATTCGCCATTTTGTTTTTCCATCGGTGTTATGTCAATTTAGAATCCGTGTGGCATGCAAAAACATACAAAAAATACAAAAATAAATGCTGCCAACCTCGGCAACCGTGGGGAAATGCGCTAGAGTTCGGGAATACCCCATTTTTTCATTACTGAATGCCATTGGTTAGTTATTATAAATTGTTAAAAGGCGAATAATATGATTTTGTTGGTCAATAAAACTATCTAATGGAGATGTTCAATATACTAGAAACTTATTAGGACAAACAGGTTGCGTATATTCTGCGTTTGAATATCCTTAACTTCGATTTCATGTGTAAATTTTTCTTAGGTAACTGAAGAAAATTGCCTCAAAATGTTGTTATTTTCCTTAAACCAATCTACGTTGTTCATTTTTCTTTAATATTTTAAGCAAATGTACACTTATTTCTAAAAAAAAAAAAAACTATGCACAAGTAACGAATAATCTCAAATTTAACGGTTAAAATTCAATGAACGCTGTCAGCAACTTTGCCCACAGCAGAAGTGGCATATGCAAGGTGCGAGTGTGTTCGTGAGTCGGAATTTTTGAAGTTAGGTGACAATTGTCAATACGAATTTCTATGTAACAATACAAGCGCACTTAGCATTTGCCACCCCATAAAAATATAGCTTGTAGGCAATAACGGGAAATCGGCCGAAGTTGGTGGTCTCAGTATTGTCTCTGCTGTCAATGGCGCATGTGTTTTTGTGTTGCTGCCGCGCTGCAAAATAATGGCAGAAGAGAAATAAGAAGTACAATTTTATTTTAGCAAATTATTTAAGTATTTAATAATTTTTATTTATATTGGTCTGATGGTGACACAAAACTTCTTCTGTCATTTCACCTTGGAATCGAATCAGAATTAATATTAAACATTAGAGTTGTCATTGACAAAATTGCTTTTTTTTCTGTCATCAATGCGTACGGCGTATAAAAGCCAATTTTAGTCTCGACTTTAAAGTTACGGAAGCTCACAATTGCGAAAATACATTCAAGTCAGAAAAAAATAAAAAAAATTGTTCTAATCATTTACAAATTTAAATAGACTCAACTTGAATTTTATCTGATAAAGATATAATGTATATAATGAATTACAATAAAAATATACGTTTACTGGATGTTTTTATCAATTATTAAGTCCGTTACGAAAATGACAGGATTTCCGAGTTTGGGCGACATTTTAAGTTATATCATCCAAAATATTAGGTTACGGAATTAAATTATTATTTCATTGATAAAAAATACAAAAAATTGTTTTACTGCAACATTGTGATTTAATTTCAAAAAAAATAAATAAATAAACCTTGAAAAGAAAACCCCCTTCTAATATTGCAAGGTCACTTTCACCATTATACCAATTAAAAAAAAAAAAGTGATATCCCTAAGTCTCTTAAAATATCCATTTTTAATACACTGGAAAGGGAAACAACTCTCACATTTCTCTCCAGAGATATGCCAGCAATGCAATGTCTGTCAAAAATACATGTGACTCTGTATATCACTCTCTCACTTGAGTTGAGCAATTTTACGCATTTGTGCTTCAGTACAAAAGCTATTATTTCTAAAACGATTTGCTTCCATCTTGTATTAAATAAAACAAACCTGTCATATCTTTCGAAATTTCCTTGGCGTTTTTCATCAATTTTCTAGCCATCGCAAATTTTACGAGTCGCAGAAAAACCAAAAAAAATAATCTTTGATTGTAACCCGCGGGGGCAATAAACGAGCAAGATTGGCAAAAATTCATGCATCACAACAATGGCTATTCATATACCGTAAACATTTGCACATCGCCCATAAAAGTTATTCTAATATAGACCACTCATAGAAATCAGTTTCTTTTAATAAAATACGTTCGGCTGTGCAATTTACATATTTTGCGGTTATACGAGTTCATACCGACGCTGACGGTACATGCGAAAGCAATATTTTTTGTGTCTTCCTTTGAATTCGACACGAATACTTCCGTTGAAGAACATTTATGTGAATAAATTAAAATAGCAATTAGTTAGCATCGTAGTGGTTATTAAAAATTAATTTCCCATAACCGGCAAACATTCTGTTTTCTGAGATCTATCAAGAATCTGGGCAGCAAAAAATGATCTCTCTCCCTCACCCCATGGATGATTCATATACTAAATAAATTATTTCCATGTGTTTGCTTTTGAAATGGGGGAAAGATAACTTTAAACTTATGTCTGCATTGAAATCAATGGAACCATTCTCCACTCTCTCGTTGGAGAAATTAAAAATGTTAAGCAGCTTTCATTTGCATTAAAAATGCATCTCTTAGATCCTCATCTGTGCAATCTGCATTTGATACACACGGAACCTTGAATTTAGAGCTGGGTGGTGAATGAAATGCTCCAGCAAAGTAGCATCCTTCAAGAAGAACGGATTCTCATAAATAACATAATTTAGGGAGAAAACAACTTTAATCTGTGTACAGTGGGCTGTGTATACTTGTGGGGTTAACTATTTTTTTAGAGAGAACATTTCGTTTTAGGAATAGCGTCTTAAAAAATGTGTAAAATTAGAATTTGTAATTTGTATCCTCTTTTCTGAGTTTAAAAAAGCACGCGTTTTGGTCATTTGTCAATGTCGGCCGAGATGCTACCTATGATGAATGGAATGGCCCCTCGATGTGGAGAAAGAAGTTTCCGTGATTCCAATTGGGGAATTAAGCTTGAACTTCTTAGTTTATTGTAAACGGAAGGTAGCTTATTTGCATCGGCTTGAAAGCAACTGATTCAGTGTGGTATGGGTTTGAGAAAATCTCATAATCATAAAAATTAAAAATAAATAATTGAAGCAACAATATTAAATGTAAATTATTGGTTTTGTTTTTTATTTTTAGACCTACAATTTTATGCCGAGTCTGATTGGCTGAATTGAGACACTTTTTCATGACAATTCTAGTCGCGGAGTTTTTTTAGACGGCGCAGTGGAATAAAAGGTCTTAAAATAGAATTTCTGGATCGAACCAAGACCCACCGCTCACTCGTCCAACACACTAACCACTGATCCACTGCTGTCATGAAAATCAATGATCTTTATAGATCTTGGGGCAAAAATATAAGAAGCGCCCAATATTTATAGAAATTGTGAAGACGATGGGTCTGAGGTGACTTCCTTGAGGGACCCCAGAGGTTGATATAATTGTTACAGACATTGAAGACCTACAATAAACTCTGTCTATTTAATGAAGAGACAAATGAGTTTTGAAAGCCATTTTTATAGAAATTGTGAAGACGATGGGTCTGAGGTGGCTACCTTGAGGGACCCCGGTGGTTGATTTAATTGTTACAGACATTGAAGATCTACAATAAACTGTGTCTATTTAATGAAGAGACAAATGAGTTTTGAAAGCCATTTTTATAGAAATTGTGAAGACGATGGGTCTGAGGTGGCTTCCTTGATGGACCCCAGTGGTTGATTTAATTGTTACAGATATTGAAGATCTTCAATAAACTCTGTCTATTTAATGAAGAGACAAATGTGTTTTGAAAGCCAACAATTTTGCTGAAGATCCAGCGTCAATTAAAATATCTTCTTGTCGAAATAGTGAGTCGCGTACAGGAACTAGGGATAAAGTCGTCAATGAAGACCTCGAGCTCAATATCTGTGGCAACAAGGAAAAACAGCATAAGTCATTTTTAGTCATTTTCCAGGAGCGCAGTTTAAAGGTTTGACTTTCAATGTGGGTAAATGACTTATGCGTTTTTTCCTGATCCATAACACAGCAGAAATTTGAATGAAAAAAATTTGACATATAGAACAGGGTACTGTGCATCCGATCGTAACATTAACTCAATTTTGACATAAGTCGACTTATGTTGTTGCCACAGATATACATTTCAATAACTTGCCCCTCATTTGCGAGACGTGTTCTCAGGAGTTCATTTCGATCCCAATCCCCTATTCAGTTTTTGTAGATATGATAAATTTCAACCCTCCAGGTGCTCCCTGCTTTACTTATGATTTATTCAGTCCCTGTTTTTGTTTATTTCATTCCAATGAACTAGTTTGTGTGTTTTTGTCAAAGTTCCTGTTGGAAGATGAAGAGAAACTACATTTCAAAAAATTGTAAGACACTTTCCCATTCAAATACACTCAAATCACCATCACATCTTGGGACTGCTCGAAATTAATTTTCTTAAAAGGTCTAAGGATGTTTCCCCATTGCAACTGCCAAGCAGTGCTTGTTCTTAAAATTCCATAAAAGTAGATCCCTTCCAGCCAAAGAAGCCCCACAACCAGACACTCGACAATTTGCCATTCGTTGCATAAGGATGTTTAAAGGGTTACATTGTCGCCTCCGGCACAAAAGGACATTCACATAACACCAAAGTCTTGGTTTCCCCGGCTGTTTCTTGTGTTTCCCTTTCTTTACATGAATGGGCGACATTCTTTCAGCAGTGTTGCACCTACCCCATTGCAAATTATTTTCCATCCAACACAAGTCCGAATTTCTAAAAGGGAAATTCCGAGAGGGAAATCCAACAACCATCAGCGAACAAACACAATAACAAAACAGCAGCAGTATGACAAAATGCCAACAACATGAGTGGCTGCACTGGATGAGTTAGATTTAAAACAGCCTGGCGGCACAGTGCAGTTGATGAAGACGCAATCCTTTATACAGATACAGACAGTGTGTTTTCATTGGCATGATGTATACCAGCAGCAGCATTGTGCAAATCTCCGGGCAAAAGTACTTTAGACTAAGCACACTGGCAAACTGCGAAACAGAAAATGTGACAACCATCAGCTACGAACGACGATGTATCAACAAAAAAAAACTCACATGGGAGATGCAGTTGCACTCATTTTTTATGGTTTCTTTGTGATCCTTGACGAGTAAAACAGTCGCACGTAGCCCTGAACTGAAGCGTAAAAAGTTTTTCTTGGCGTTTTTTCTTTCTGTCAAGTACAAGGACAAAAATGTTGAAGAAAAATAGTTTTGTGTTTGGACACTTGGTTGAGTAAATTAAATGGACGTTTTGCTTTTTTTATTTGAATTTAAACCGACTGCGTTGTTATGGAGTGGGAGCAATTAAAAACAACCAGCTTATAAACGGGGGAAGGACATTTGGGAGGGAAAGTAATTTGTATCATAGAATGCACGCCATGAAATTAAAGTGGAATGTTGAGAGGACCTTAATTGCTGCAAATGTCCTTTGAGGGGTTCCCATAAAGTGGGAATAAGAAAATAAAAATATAGTTGCTTCCGATGTTTTATTGCGACGGTCACTCCGACGTGACCAATTCATATATATTTTCACTGGGTAAAGACCTGAACGCGGAACATTAAAAACTGGGTCACTCCTTTTCATGTCGTATATTTTTGCCTTTGATGTAGTTTGTATTAGTTTTGATAGGACAGTGAAAGTCGGCTAAAAGCAACTTGGAGGATGATCATACGCATCCATTCTTGATAAAATATTCAAAGTCAATTTCTTTTCAGTCAGACTGCTCGTTGTACTGGCAGACAAATGCATCCTTTTACTGAGTGGTAATTTCCTTGACGGTGGTAAGGTTTTTTTAGGTTTAGAAGATGGTCTTTAAATATTGATCGCAGAGGCTGATAGAGGAAATGCAGGAGAATCACCAAATCAACAGGTAATGCTTTACGACCCCAGTCAGCTTCAGGTTCTGAGAAAATATTTGCCGAACCTTTTCGGACTGTCTGTTTGGAGACCTGATTTCCCCGTAATTCCTGTGTGACTTAGAACCTAGACAACACTAAAGATAGGCGCCCACCTGCGTTTTCTGTCCCAAAACAAGTCACTCCTATGACTGATTTTCAGTCTGATTGCTTTAATAGATATGCGCTCGTTCAATCTGCTTTCTGATGCTCTCGTCTATAAAAATTGCATATTTTTGAAGCAATTTTTGACCCGTTTTTACACATTTTACGAGGCGCGTTCTTCAGGAAGCTGCAACAGTATATCATTCCGATTATAAGATCTTAAGAATGGTTTTGAAAGGTTTTGACCTAAGACTTTTGTTGACTACCGAGTGAAAGTCAAGTGCACAAGTAACAATTGCCTCATCCATTCAATACATGGCATGGAAAGTATTTTTTTCTGTCGGTTTCTTATTAGTTGACAAGATTATCTGTTGGTATAGTCTAAGAGCCCGCGTCCATTTTTAAATGAACGACTTAACAGAAAGAGATGTAGCTACATGCATAAAATGTTGAAGGACTGAAGATGTGTATCCACATTCTCAATTCGACACTTAAACGCCATCAATCCAATCATAAACGTTCAGCAAAATCCTGAAACATAGCACAAACAAAAACTGTTCTGAGTTCTTGTACACATGGCGTCATCTGTTCATTGATTAATGTTTTCCTTATGTCCTTGGTGTACTTGTTGGACAACGACGGCAAACTTCTTAAAGTCTGGTACTGCAATTTGTCTTTCTCTTATTTTTTTTTGTTTCCTTTCTTCTTTATCCGAACACAGCCGGCAGCTGCATGCGTTAAATATGTCATTATATCCTGAGCCGAGTGAACTCATCACCTGCTCTGGAATTACAAAAGAGGAAAAAACAAAAACGGAACGACAAACAATACACTGCAACAAATTCCAACCACACACAAATAAATTGTGTGGAAAACAACTGTTCTTAAGGTACATATCATAAATATCCTTCTGAGAATAGGGGTAGCATTTTATGAATGATGCGTTCTTCTATCGGGGTTTAAAATGGAAATTGATTTTTTTTTAATAATAATGACAAGTAGAGTGAAAGTTTTCACGCAGTTCTGTTGTACGTCAATCAAATAACAGAAGTACGTTGGCGGTGGACTTCAGTGAACTCTATTTAAATACGGAGGACCTGAAAGTAATAATTAATTATTTTAATGTCGATAAACTAAGAAAATCCTTTTATACTATTTGAAATCCAAGCAAATAATCAATTTTTCTATTTTCTCCTGACATAAAAGTCAGGAGAAAATGTCCTGTCTCCTGACATGACAGTCAGTCAACGCATATTTTCTTATTTTCTAAATACGTCAAAAAGCACAAGAAACAAAATTATATGAGCACAAATAATATGCATTACTTACTTTTCCAGCAACAAAAAGACAGTAAAGCTTAGCCGGCAGATGATTTTTGAAAAGTTGATTAAAATTTAAAGGCAAAGCAATTTTTCCTGGGTGACAGATCAAGACGTCAATATACAAATTTACAGAGATGTAACAATGCGTTTTCTGTGACACGGTTGAAAAACAAACAAAATGGAATACGCTCAATATTACGTGACGAATCTGAAAACTGATATTAGACCGACGATGATATCTGCACTTCGGAGTAAGAAGGCCAATTTCAATGAAATAAAAACAAAATGCTGCCCAATGTTAAGCCCAGTGATTCCTGAAAAAAAGTTAATACGAACTGGGGGAGCAATTTTATCGTAATATGTGTTCAAATCCACATTCACATTTAAAGTTATGCCTTCTTACAATCCACCTAATATTTTTGGGGCACCCTGTGTGAATGAAACGTTTCTTAAGCGTAGTACGCTGCTCGAACTAAACTAAATTTTATCTGGTCTCCAACTTTTCTCTCCAAACATCAGATAAAGTCCTAGCTAAATTTTGACATAGAATACGCTGTGGATAAACGTCACAGAAAACAGCTGTTCTTTGAAAAAAACTTCTTTCAAAAATTTAATTCTCTCTTATTTCAACTATTTCTGATTCTAGGTACTTCTCGTCTACGTAATAATTAAAAAAGCTCATCCTTGCATACTTTTCCGCAACAGAACAACAAATATACAACGATCTGACACAATTTAGCTTGAGAAAATGTGCCGACCCATTGAATGGCCACGCTAAATTTCGACAGACACATGAAGTACATGTTGAAACAAAAGTTTTATTATTTATCTCGAGCTGCGTACCACTCAGCTAAATGCGTTCGCTAAGATTTAGCTCAGCTAAATTTTGGAGAGATTTTTGTATGGGAGCGAAAATTTAGCTCGAGCAGCGTACTAAGCTTTAATTATAAACTGTTTAAATGTAAAGGGTGCCCTAAAGTTCACGCAAAATGTAATTTTGATGGAAAGTACAGATTTTTAATTAGAAAGCTTAAATTTTTTATTGATTCATAGAGTATACAGATTGGGATTATGTATGGAATAGCACATCCGATAAATGGCCGCCACGGCTTCGCTGGCAAGTACGTACTCTTTTAATTAAATTTTCTATGACCGTTTCGCATAAATGTGGCTGAATTTCATTAATACACCTCCCAATTTCCTCTTTCAAGGCGTTGGTGATCTTGGGATTGTTTGCATAGACCTTTAACTTCAAAAAAACCCAAAGAAAAGAGTCCAATGGCGTTAAATCGCAAGATCAAGATGGCCAATTCTGTCGATTACACGATTAGGAAGTGACTCATGCAGTAATTGAATTGCTTCTTTGGCTGTATGGCATGTGGCACCGTCTTGTTGAAACCATATGTTGGTCACACCCATATCTTGTAATTTAGGCATAATTGTTAAGCCCGTATGACTTTTTTGAGACTAGAGCACAATGAAAACTCCTGATAGGAGTGAGTGCGTACACACCAACTTTATTAATGTAGAAACGTCATACAAAAATGCATTAAAAATGTATTCAAATTACATTTTTCAGCTGCTGGCAGCTTTTTTTTTTTTTTTTTGACATTCAACATTTTTTGAAAATAAATTCGTTTGAAAATTTGTGGTCAATTTGCAAACAATTGCTACCACTTTCATAATACACTTTCAGTCTTTTTTACACACCGCTGACTTTTCAACATGATAAAAATGTAGTGACCAGCCGCATTTTCGAAGAAAAAAATCCGCAGCTCAACCCAAAATCCGCACCAAACAGTCACGCTTTGTGGAAGCATTTGTTTCTTGCCAATTACTCGTTGGTTTTCTGAACCCCAAATGCGACAATTTTGACGATTAACGAAGCCATCAAGATGAAAATGAGCTTCATCACTGAAGAAAATTGCGGACTGTAGCTGACAAACCTTCATTATTTTTAAAATATTGCTCAACAATGAAAATGCTTTGTTCTTTCATATAGCGCTCCATTTTTAATAACCCCGAACTGTCAGCTGTCACATTGTTATCTTTTGTTTCCGTTGGCATCACTGTACTATTAAATGGAGCAAAATTCAAATTTTGCGTGAATTGTGGGCCACCCTTTATGTTCATAACCACTAGCTTTTTTATTCCATATACAAGCCATCTTGGTTATGAGCTAGACATGGACGTTTGATCTAAATTTGATCTCCGTTTTGTCGAAGAATTTCCAAGCAACTGTCAGAAAACTGAAAACGCCACAAACTCTGCTCTTTAGGACCACAAGTGTTTTTTTTTTCCAGAAGGTTTCAATTTATTGTTTTGAACCTTATCATTTCCGGCTGACAGTTCCCTTCTGCAGCCATAATTTTCCAATGTCAACTTGGAATGTTTTCCCAGAACTCTATGCTATTTTCGAATCCAATTATAAAAGAAGTTCGTGCCAAACATACTTTATCTAATCCAAATTGAGTGCGGTCTCGTACAGCCATAATAGAAAAACAAGCATGGGAATTCCTTTTAACACTGGTTTTCGCCCATCAAATGTAATTGTGATTCATTCATCATAGTTTTTGCATTGCTGCCATTGCCATACCCTTTCGTACATTAATCACAAGTGCATTTTCCACTGCACGCCATCTTCCTTATAAATTATTTTAATAAAAAAAAATCTGTCTTTTGACACCAACGCATGTCCTTTTATTGAGGCAGCTGTCACACCCAAGACTTCCGCCTCCGTCATTTCTTTTGTTCTACCTTCAACTACATTGCGCGCGCTTCCCTGCACCGCAATCGACGAGTGTTTTTCTAATTAATTAAAATTCTTCTCACCCGAGCTAAGCGAATTGCAGTGAATGAAATAAATGATAGCAACGAATAGAATGGAGATGTCACGACGATAAAAACAAAAACGACAGCGACACACATTTTACGCATTTCCTAACAACTTCCTTATGTGGCTAGACTACAGCTTAGTGGACTTTGCATACATTCGCTCACCCCTTTTGCGACACAACTTAGTCACGCTCGATGGCAAGCCATCGCTAACTATAGATTGTCCAACGCACCCATCAAACTTACGGTTCTCTGGAGAAACGACGCATGTTTTGACACTTCATTATTATCTGTCATCCATTTGAGACAATAAGCTAATTGGATTTTCTTTTCGTTCTCTTTTTAGGGTGCTGGCAAGGAAATCCGAGAGGCTATAGCTGACCCATCGCCCCAGTGCCAAGAGAAAGCGTGGAACGCTGTGCTGCCGCTGGTGATCAAACTGAAACGCTGCTACGAACACTCGCTGGAGCTGGAGAAAATTGTGCCAAAACTTCTGGGCCAGCTGGTTGGCGGTAAACTGAATCCTACCCAGCACTTGGAGACGCAACAGGCACTGGTCAAACAGTTGGCAGAGATTCTGGAATTCGTACTGAAGTTCGATGAGTACAAGGTAAGTTGGCAGCGAGGAGGATGCATGCATCCTTGCACTCGAGCATCGGGTGCTGCTACTATAGGTAGTTCAACCAATTCAAGTGGGTGTTGAGCACAATCAAAGAGGCAACGACGTGTAGGGAGCATGAATATGAATAGGAATAGTAAGCATAATACGCGGAGGCGTGGAGCGTATGTGGAACGTATCTTCATCGGTTGTTGGTAATAACCATTCATCAAATCGTGCGTAAAGATTGCTATTCCGTAAACGGGTTTCCCGTCATTGGAGTCGTTGGTGCGGTGCGGTCTTAACGTTTTGCCAATGAAATTTATTTGCGTTTGGCGTGGTCGCTCGTGGAAATTGAAACTGACTTCCCACTCAAGTTGGAAATGATGTTGGCTGCAATGATCCGCGCACACTGTGTGGGAATTATTTATGAGATTAGGAGGGCTTGAGGTTTTTATGGGTATTATGGGATATGATAGCTAATCTTGTTTCTGTGTGCACGGAATTTCAAATTGTTAGCAAATTTTGGTTTGACAAAGCGTGGCAGTGGGACTTGGAAGTTTCTGCCCTATACAACTGTAAACTAACCTACGATTGCTGAATTATTGAACTTAATAGACTAGCTTGATATTCACAACAAAATGGCTCTACCCAATTTCGCCGAATCAGAAGCATCAGATGTACTGACAGATCGCCCTGTGGTATGCAATAAATATTGCGAACTGCGTTGACAGCGCTTACCATGGAGTAATGCAACGTTTTAGGGCATTTATTTTTAATGCGGTAAACATCGTCTACGATTTGAAGGGGTATTTATGTGAAAGGCTTAGGTAAGTCGTCTCAATGAACTGGCAAGCTTATGGCAGCAACAATTTTGACATGACGACAGTTACTTTGATTTTTCTGGGATGATTAAACTATTCAACTTCAACGAAATCAATGAATCGTTTTATTACCACTCGTCTGTCTTTGTTTTTCGGTGAAATTATAAAATTAACTTCATGGAAATAGCCAATCGCCATGACAGTTACACGTAGTACAGGGTGGGCCAAATACAAGTTTTTTTTTTTTAAATGCAATAAAATTAACAAAATTGGATTTTTTCCATGTATTATGGCTTTATTATAGTAAAAGCAAACATTTTCATTAATTATGGAACAGAACGTCGTTTTTGCACACACCTGTCAAAATTTTGGTGTCAACTCACTCGGACAAACAAACAAAGACTCCCCTTTAATTCTGAGTCTCAAATGGTTTAAAAAGCTGTTAACACCTCTCACCGCGGATCCACTGGACCGAAGCAATATTCTTTCAGCAGAAATCACGTACAAATAGTTTACTTACCCAAACTAGGCAACATTTCCACTAGGTATCAGATCACTTAAGAACAACGTCAACCCACTGAGTAGTGAGTACCTACCTGACTTGACTCGAAACGGTCGAATTAAAACCCCAAAAAAAAAACACAAAAAAAAACTCTAAACGACCTACAAAAAAAATCAGAATACAAGCAGAAAATAAATCCATCTAGATCTAGATTGAGAGGTAGAGGTCATGGTAGTCCGAATTACGGACGTATGTCTAATGTCCGATATTAATTGCCTGCATATTATTCATCGTTTGTGGTTGGAAATTTACGAGAGTGCTATAAAAGCAAAGTCAAAGAGCAAACAACAGACGCAGTGCAATTCGGAAATACATTACACTCCGCCTATAAATATAAATGGGGCAAATTTTGTGGTATAAAAGCCAAAGGCTACTCCAAGTTTAAATCAGTTTCTAATTAGAATCGGGTTTGGTTATTTCGAAAATACCATGTTGCGGCTTGTAAGTAACTTATTTGAATTGAAAAAGAAACAAAGACAATAACTTTGTGCGTTACAGTGGGTTATTCTGTTGTCGATTGCGTCACCGTCATTCGGTCAGCTGTCATATTTTGAGTCACCAATTGTTGTGGAAGATATTCCTGAAACTTATGCCGTTCTGCGAGGAGAACCAACTTCGCAACCGCAGGAGGAGTTCAGAGAATACAATATTTTCAACTACCCCAGCAGGACTGATTATCTGTCAAGTGGAAATGTTTTCAATGCGCCACAGATTAGACCACGAAGTCGTCTCAACACAGTGCCCATAACGAGGCAGTTTTATTCGCAGCTTCCGGCAGCCAGAAGTCGAGTCTTGCCTTTACATTCAACAGGAGGGGACTATGACTTCGCGGGGTATAACTATGATCCGAGTCAACCGGTGGTGTATAATCATTAGTGTGGGTTTTTAGATTTTCAGAAATAAAGTTTTAATCGAGTTTTTGTGCAAAGGAATCTTTAACTTAAATTAAAAACAAACAAAAATCTATCGTGCGTTGTTTTAATGCCGCGTTCCATCCACTGCCAGATAAATAGTGCCATGTCAAACTCAGTATTACATAGATTGAGAAAAATTATGCTTTTTAGCAATCTAGCAGATATTTTTCGGAAATCGAGAGAAAAAACAACCTGGCAAATGTCAATGCATTCAGTTTAATGAGTATACAAATTTTTGAAAAACGAACCAAAGTAGTTGTAAAGTTCTTTGATAAGATTCAAATTAAATAGATCTAGAAGTTTGAAATATATTGTCTCATGGGGAATATGTTTGTTTTTCAAGTGAAAAGAAACTTAAACAAAACACGAGTGGTTCCAACCAGTGCTAGACTTTTAGCGGTCAATGGAACATAACGAATGACAGTTTTTGTTAAAGAACATCAAGTAAGAGTCCTTTTTTTAATTGAAATCTAATCACGTAACTTCTAAGCTGATTATCGTCAAAATGACATGCGCTGTCATCTGTCAATTTCAAAGCCTGGGTTCAGTTACTTCGGGTTCGTTGGTACAGGTGCCAGAACTATAATCATTTTTGCTACCCATTCTCTTTAATAACATAGTTTTTCATGCACAGTTATGCATTATAATGCGCCAAACTTTATTTTAAAACTGGACTGGAAACACCGCCTTTTATGTCTTAACAAATTGTTTCCTCTCCAAAGATCAAGAAAATTTCCATTCGAACAAGTAACAACTTTTTTTTGTGTGGAAGGCGACAGCTCCACTCCAACCCAACTACATATTGGAATGCTATTATTCCAGCCATACGTGCTCACATTTGAGAACAATTTTCATAATTAAAAAACGACATCTCATCGAGCGCACGATGCCTTAGTGTTTTTATTATTTTTAGATATGATTTTCTCACAACTGCCATAATACTTATATATGCCCAACTTCAATATAATCATATAGACAAATCGTGAATTTCCCATTCGCGCTCAACTGTCATCATTCTTTTGCCGTAACCCTACCTAACTTTGTAATCAGCCCAAGGATACAAGGTCCGTCTAAATGGATGATATATGTAACATGCTATCACGTGATCACGGCCAACTATATTTTTCGACGATGATAAAAGGGCTGGAAATAGTGGGCGGTATTCATATTCACCATGTGGCTGTCATTAGCATGGTGGCTGATAAAGAGCCCCCCATTGTTCGTGTAGTAAACCGTAGGAAGCAGCATATGAGTTGGAAACATGCTTGCTTTTTTTTATTCATGTTTTTAATTTAGTTTATCGAAAGCTAATAGCTGGGGTTTGTTATCGTTTGTTGTTTGTTTCTTTTTTTGTCGTAATAATTTGTATATCGTACCCATGCAGCCGCTCAGGGGATGTGACACATGTTTCTATGTTGACCACAAAGATGGCGATTTTAGCGAGTTTCGTGAAACTCACAAACTTATCAAAGACAACAAATAAATAAATGTCGAAAAACTGTTGAGTTTTGTGTGGAGTCTCGCTCTGGTGGTAGGGACAAAATCGATGAACACACCCGGACTTTGGGTGGGTGTTGTTGTGAAAACTTTACCTACGTCAATTTGATTTAATTTGAAAACATGTAAAGTATTGACATCATTAAGTTGATGATTTAGATTTGGGTCAGCGTTTTTTTGTTTGTAAGCAGAGAGTGGGATGCAAGGCAGTTAGTGGAAAAACTACGTAGGTCATTTGGAGTTTAGTTGCAATTTGTATACCAAAGCAAACTGCGACTGAGCGATAACATTTGAGCTCTTCTGTTGGTGCGGTAGGTATCTATCTGTTTTTGGTATTAAAAGTTCATATCTTCGCCTTCAGTTTTGAGCAAGTTTAAGTAGCAAAATTTTTCAAAACTGTTATGCCGACGTGAAAGAATGCCGCAGATATTAATTTGTTCGCCAAATGAGCAAATTTCTGACAGTTCGAGACGTCAAAAAGGTTATTCCGTGTGTAATTGACTCTGTATTTTGAATATAATCGAATATAACATTGGGAACAGTAAAAAATCTTGTTATCTTAAGTCGACTTTATTGGTCTGGATGAGATGTGAACTGAACGCAAAAAGTAGATTGATCGGGAACGTCACTTTTCCTACGCCAGCCACATATGCGAGCTGTGAACCTAGTACACAGTCACGAATTTCTGGACTAGATTCGTCGGCTAAACCTCCAAACATGTCAATTGAAACAGCTGTTCATGTGACCGATCCAATCAAAACTGAAATACATCAAGTCAGCTGTCAGTCTTTCTAAACTGTAATATACTTGAACAGGGGACGTTAAACACTCACACTAATAATCAATTTTAACCATAACACTAAATATTTTGCATGTCACAATATGTTAAATATTTCGCTATTGTGAGTTGGAAAAATCTTGCCTGGACACTAAAAATGATTATAAGTATAGCGGTCTTATTTTGACAGATATATCTGGTCATTTGACATGTAGTTTAATCAGGCAATCCTTAGTTGTAGCTTTATCCCCATTTGTATTTTCTCCCTTCTTCTCTATCACAAATTGTCAACTACGTGACAAAGGCAATAGATTGTGCTTCGATCGCTGTCACAACACAAATCCGATCTGTTGTACAACTTTTAATCTTTCAACTGGATGGGACCGCAGAGATAGCATATTTTATGAGCGCCCCTTCTTTTGTCTTGAACACTTTCCTCCTACTATAAATGAACAGTCATACTTTTTTTGTTTTGCAACCAACTTCACGTTTGTTCAAATATAATCAGTAATCACTACACATCTGTTTTTGAGATCCGTTTTTCGAGAATAGGAAGCACTCAAATGTCACAAACTCCCAAATGCGGACAAAGTGCTGCCAAGTTCCGTAACAGTCATAATTTTTGTTTTTCTGTGACACATTATTGGGCATTCTGGTAACACTGTTCATTGGTGGTCTGTTAAGTTTACAATCTGATATTTTGCTCATTTGACAAGTAATCTAAGAAATCCGTAACGGACCTAAAAGTTCGAAGAAATTACCCAATGCAACATGCTAAAAAGATGCGATTTTAACAGCTAATTGCGCTCTTAGCCAATAAGCATGCTTTGAACTTTGAAGGTCCACTTTTTTATGAGAACAGGTCCAAACTGTCATCTTATGCAACCCACTTTCCTTCACCATGATCAGGTTATCAATCTTTCTTAAAGTAACCATCATTATTGCATCGATTCCCGGTTGCGAACAACCGCACGCGACTTATTTCATTAAAAATAAAAAGACAAAATTAATTACCGCGTTGGCAACATATCAAAGAATTTCCTAAAGCCCTATTGGATGCACATCAATATTATGCCCGCAGGCAATAACTATCGTACTAATTGAGTAAAATTTCTCTAAGTGCCATATCGCGGAATGCCTGTGTGTGTTGTGCAAGACGCAATTACGTGTCGCGATCATCTATTTCAGACGCCATGGCAAACGGAAGATTCCTCGTCTTCGTGCAGTCCCCCAATTGACTTTGCATCGATTGGTTTTCTAATAAATAAATCGCTTAGCGTGCTCAATGGACTGTGTAGCACACACAAAAATAAGCAATAAACCCTTTAAAAGATCAATTAGCTCATTCTGCCGTGCCGCCGTTAACCCAATTGACATTTTGCTCTTCTAATTTCAGATGAAGACCCCAGCGATACAAAACGACTTTAGTTACTACAGACGCATTGTGAGTCGGCAGCGCATCGATAGCACAAACAACCTTCTGGTCAGCACAGAGTTGGCAAACCGTATGTCATTGTTCTATGCCCATGCGACACCAATGCTAAAAGTGCTCAGCGAAGCGACGTCGAAGTTTGTGCACGACAATGCCGACGATGTTGAGAATACCACTGAGACTCTGGGCACAATGGCGAAAGTGTGCCTTAGGATGTTGGAAAATCCGTAAGTTATTGCAAATTTTTACAAAAATCTTTTTGAATTCTTATTATCTTTATTTCTCTGTCTTTAACAGAAAACTTCTGTCACAAATCGAGCGCGAGGAAACTCACCTTCTAGTCCTCAGAGTAATGGTTGGCCTTGTCATCCTCTACGACCATGTGCATCCAGTTGGTGCGTTCGCTCGTGGCGCCCACGTCGATGTGAAAGGATGTGTTCGATTGCTGCAGGCACAGCCGGCTATTAAAGCGGAGCCTCTCCTAAACGCTCTGCGCTACACAACCAAACATCTGAACGAGGAGAATACGCCGAAAAATATTCGGAACCTCTTGGCGGCATAATAGTCACTCTTCGAACAGCCACCAGTATCTCCCTCTTCATTTAATATGAGTGCTGAATGCATTTTAGAATTATACACACAAAAATCACGCAAAAAGGAATCAAGCATAGAAAACGCGCAGAAACTCTGAAAGTATGCAATGTTTTTCTTTTTATTCTGTTTGTTTGTGGATTTTAAAATCATTTTAATATTAAATCTAGAATTAACAATAAGTATGTAAACATTATTTTAATATATCAAACATTTTTATAATCATAAGTAGAACTATGCATTACGTAGAACCCTTGAATACAAACAAAAAAGCAAATAAGTTTAGAAAAACAATCGAGTCTTAATCCCCTTTTGTGAAAGATATATAATTGTAGTCTACCCCCTCGTGCTTTAATTTTATAATTTATTGATTAAATTGAGTGTAGTGTAATTCTTTCAATTGTTATTGTTTTTTCTTCTTCGATTTTTGTGAAAAATAGGAAACAGCTAAACCTACTTACAGCGCATAGTGTTTAAGAGCAAAAATCACTTGAGTATAATAGTTAATCACAAGTTCACACACACACAACTAGCAAGGCAAGGCATACAACTTTTAATTATTTTAGTGAAAGTAAAATTCTGATAAAATATAAAATTCAGTGTTTAAATGAAAATAATAAAAAACGAGCGACGTAATTAGGAAACACAAAAGGAACATACAAAGATATCTAGCGTAATTTATGCGAATTATAAACAAAAAGTAAAAGTATATATTTAAACTAAAAGAACACGTATATATTTGGAATATATGTATATGGACTTCTCTAAAAAACAAAACAAAACGGATAAACAAATACCACAAAACATGAAAATGCATTTATTATTAAATTATACCTATACAAAAGAAAGGAGATTTTTGTTTTGCGTTTTTTGTACCAAAAATAAATTATAAATGATTATAACAACTTTATGAATGCAAACAGGTTTATTGTAATCTAATTTTTCTCATTTTGTTTTTTAATAAAATCAAAGTAATACTATTTAAATGTTTAGTTTTCTTCTTTTTTTAAAAAGAAGATTGGTATGCGAAAAATAACAAATAAATTTATATAACTCTGCCGGAAATAATGCATGATTTTGTTTTATTTCTATCACCGAGATGCTTGCAGTTAGGTGGTTGCTTTTGCACTTAAATTAGTTTAATCGTAAATAATTTTAAATTATTCGAGGTATCCGTGCGGAACGGAATTTTCTCCGATTTGTACGAAATCGGAGAAATTTCAATCGAGGTATCCGTTCCGATACAAAACTTCGAAAACTTCTCCGATGACATGTAGCGCATCTTGTCGCATTGCGGGGAACTGCGTTAAGGGCCCAACGCCCAACCCTTCCATAAGGTGTTGTGCATTGACTAATTATATATTTATATGAACTGCTAGAAGACAACTTCGCGTTGATTCCAACATAAGCCGTAGCTCTCGTGGTTCGGAGCGGAATAAATTGGAAACTCACACCTGACGTTTCCATTTCGTTGCAAATTGTTTTGCATAAGACTGTGTTATTGTGATTAATTGAATAAAGATTTAAAATTAAAAAATGAACAATATGATTCAAGTTTCTCTGATATGATGAATTAAATTCTCATGTACTTGAATGTGATATTCTTGACAATCATAAGTATTTATTGATCAGAAGTATGGTTGAAATATACGCTAAAGTGGTATTACATTATATTTCTAAAATTTATAATGAAAAACAACAAAAAAATCTAATTCGCAAAAAAATCAAAAATTGTGAAAAGCGATTTTTTATTAAAATTTTGTTGGTTCCATCTATTATTAATTACTTAAACTAGCACAATTTCGTGATGACATATATTCTAAACAATGCCGCAACAATTTGAATTTCAACCGTTTCACTGGGCAAATCCACTCACGCCCAATAGGTGGCTCTAGCATTCTAGGGAGAAATCCAAGATGGTTCTCATTTTGTTTCACTTATTTTTCGCATAGTACCACGAGCGCTAGTTATGTTGGCGTCATTTTCTGGGCAGAGATTGTATGGAAGTGACATTTCACTAGCAGTCCATATATAATAAGTCAATGGTCTTGTGTATTCTATCTACCTGTCAGTCAAATACGTTGCCGCAACGGATGCGACGAATTGTATGGGTTGGGCCCTTTATAGCTACACGGCACATTTTTTCCGAAGCTCTCCGACAACAAACTTATTGGCCGCATTCGAGAATCTAGTCATCTTAAGTCGACTAGATTGGTCTGGATGGGATGTAACCTGAACGCAAAAACTGGATTGTTCGGGAACGTCACTTTTCCTACGTCATCCACATACGCTAACTGTCAACTAAGTACTCAGTCACGAATTCCTTGACTAGATTCGTCGGTTACCCCTCCATAAACGTCAACTGAAACAGCTGCTCACATGACCGATTTCGACCAATCAAAACCGACATTCACTTAGTGAGAGAGCTGTCAGACTTACTAAACTAGATAATTGAACGTCCCCATTGTTGCGGAATATTTTAATGTGAAATGAACGCGTTTATTTTGTTCCGAAATGGATAATTCGAACGCAAATTGAGTTCCGATCAGATTTGACTTTCGTATCGGAAATTTTTCCGAACGGATACCTCGATAGGGGTGATTGACTTGTGGAAATAGGTATTTCTCCAGAAAACGAGTTATGATGTTTTATATTCCTGTCTCCGCGGCTGAACATCTGACGTTTATGTCGGATATATGCTGTTTCAAAGTGTTGAAGACCTTCTTTATGATCGTTAATCTCTGGTAATCGTTATCACAGTATCATTTGTCTCTGATCGTTATTTTCGTCTAATTTCACCGCATAATTTACGTGGAAACTTTTCTAATATGTTAACTGTGCCCAATTTTCGTACCACTGCATTTCATAATTTTTCGTAATTTTATACTGTTTTCTCTTACCGCTTGTTTAACACACTTCCGTTGTCTATCAGGACTATATACCTGGTTTGTTCAATAAAAATGTAAAACGCTGGCTTTTTAACTTTAACTATGTTGAATTAGAATCACTTATTGCCGATTCCATGGTTTAGTTACTGATATTCTGATTTAATTTTTATTTTTTTTTTTAATTTTTAAGTTTTTATTTTTAATTTTTGTTTACTTTCCTAATGGCTAATTAAGCTTAAGTAACTGTAACTTACTTCCAATTTTGTTCTTGTGTGTGTTAAACTTGCAATTACACATTGTTTTCACTAGGGCCACCCCACCCACAGAATTGTATCTTGTTCTGTTAAGCCCTTTGAAGTGGCATTCATCACTATTTTCCTATAATTCAATTTGTAAAATACAGAATGTCTCATTTTTCTAATCTATTATCCTTGTACTATTTGATGTTTAATTTTATATGGACATGTTCATAATAGATTTCAAGAAAAAATAAATATAAACAAAAAATAAAAATAATCCACGGTTTAGCCCTATGCCATGAATTTATGAATGAATGTAACGTATTTTATCAATCCTTTTAGAGAATAATAAAATGTTCATCACCAAAAATATGCAAGTATAGAAAGAACGCACAATGCCACTATATGCGTGTGCTTACTTGAAAGTCGATAGCACCCTTCACCCAGTTGTTTATCCGGTCTAGTAGTTTTTATAAAAACGATTCGGGCTGGTGCTTCATTAAGTATCGCACAATGCAACTGACCACTAGGGGAACGTTTATCATGTGATGTGTAATATAATAGAAACTGCAAAGTTCCAGCCCCGCATTCTTCACAAAGAAGTACAACCCCTGGCCAAGAAAACGGTCAACCTGGGCCATGTTCTTGCTATACTTGCAAACATGAAATAAAACGCCTTAATCACTTATGCAAATTCTTTATTTAACTAATTTTAACAAACCTAACAACAAAACTTTTGGAGAGAACATGGGAATATGATTTTTGTTCTTTGTTTCTGCTGTAATAGACGTTTGAGGTATAGACACGTGAAACATCAAAATATATTTATATACAAAACTGGCAGACATAAACCAACCGTTGTTCATTACCGCCAGCCTCTGCCAAGAAAAACCGGCCCTTCGACTATGTGTGCTCATATAAATCCTTCCTCATCCCACTCCTTTATATTCCTAAAGACTAGTTCGCCGACGCGCCTTTTTCACTGTATCTCAGTTATTATTAGGTCTTGGCTTTAGAATCAGTTTGCCGGTATCGTCACAGCTCATGTTGAAGTCGCCTAGTACAAGTCGCATGCGGGATGTTATGATTTGCGGAGCTATCACTAGTTTGTGAATACCAAACAGGAAGAGGATAACTAAAAGGAGTTTATTTGTTACAACATAAGTAACATAAGTAAAGAAACAAAAACTCACTCAGCGTCAACGTTGCGCATGAGAATACTGGATGGATGAGCAGGGATTCTGTCAGCGGTACCACTGATGTCTTTGGATCACGTAGCCAATACCAAGCTCCAATGGCGGTGCACATGGATATCACTGTAAGAACAACTGAAAATATAATATAAAAATCATATACTCTGGTGAAATGCATGAAGTATGTAGATGCACACTTACTTCGCCATCGTAGAGTTGATGGTCGATATGATGAAACTACTTCAGTGAGACGTCGTTCGAATGCCTTTAGATCTGGAAGAAAACACAAACAATGGATGACAATGGTTTAGCCAAGAGAAAGCAAAGTTCACCGTTCTTTTCTGATTCGTACTTTGATTACCTTCGCATGCCGATGGTTCCATTGTGGGGTATCGGATAATAAAAACGTTTTCTTATCGCTGATATGGGGACTTTGTAGGGGCAGTTTAAAAGAGTTTGTGCTGCAAATTTTATTTATTACAAAAATTGAATTGCTAGTTAACTGGTTACACTAATCGAATTTTCATAATTTATTGATGGTGTTTAAAGATTTTCCATAATAAAAGACTTTGAGAAATAGCTCACAAAATAAAAGAGATGCTCCGCTTGTACTGACAGCATTTAATGTCAACTGAATTCGCCGGGGCTATGAGAAAAAGGTTGCAGAACAGTAATGTGTAAAAGTTTTTTGAAAACTCTTTGCTTCGATTTATCCCGAAATTTGGAAAACAAATTACACAGCAGTGCAACAAAAAACAATCAACTGAATATGTTCCGCGATACTAATTATCATTTTTAGTGCCTAGACTAAATATTTCGAACAAACAATGGCGAAAATTATCATACAAAATTGCATATTGAGACCTACAAAATATTTAGTGTGAAGGTTAAAAATGATTATTAGTAAGGCCTTTTTTTAAAGCTGGTTCTTAACTATTTGACTTCGCCTATTTATATTAGTATAATATATTGACATATTTTGCAATTAATTTTAGTGGGCCCCTTCCGAACTGTTTCTTTTTTTTAACATTAGGCGGTCCATATAGATCATTGATAAAAATCTATAAACGTTTATTTGATTCTATTTGTATTTTGTAGTCCTACTAAAGAAATATATTAAAAACCAAAACCTATTTTTAATGCACTTCAACCTTCAATCTTTCGCAATTCGCCCCAAGTAAAGTGTTGACAAATAACGTCGTGTCAAAAAAACTGCACCACACTCACCCCAAAAAGAATTTGATTATACCGAAAAAAAATCTACAAATCAGAATTTACAGACTATTTCACTGCATTTTACTAATCCAATTAGTTTGTTAGTTAACTTATAATCAACTTAGGAACTTATTATGTGCCATAATTAAGGAACTCCCACATAGCTTTTAAATATAAACCACGAACTCGACTAGAAATAGAAATAAAATGACAAAAGTTCTTGTGGGAAGACTTCTTTTAGCTGCCTTTCTATTTGTATATGGTGAGTAAAAAATATAGAAGGATATTTTCTAATTTCTCATATAAACTCACTTGTAGCAAATCCCACACTCAGTGATGCCACCCGCGTTCTTGAACTTAGCGATCGATTCGTTGATGTACGACACGAAGGCCAATGGCTGGTGATGTTTTACGCTCCATGGTGTGCCTACTGCAAACGCACCGAGCCCGTTTTCGGTTTGGTAGCACAATCACTACACAGTACAAATGTGCGAGTGGGTCGCTTAGACTGCACCCGCTTCCCAGCAGCAGCCAAAGAGTTTCGTGTTCGAGGGTATCCCACCATAATGTTCATCAAGGGCAATATGGAGTTCGTGTACACCGGCGATCGCACGAAGGAGGATCTCGTGGACTATGCCCTGCGAATGAGTGGGCCGCCTGTCCAATTGGTTACGCGAACCGAGAGTGTGGACATGTTAAAAGATGCCCACACGTTGTTCTTTATGTTTGTCGGACAGCAGGAGGGCATTGTTTGGGATGTCTTCTATGTGGCGGCAGAGAGCTATCAAGAACATGGCTTCTTCTATGCCACTACTGAAGATATTGCTCAGCAACACTTTGATATCGAACATTTACCTTGCGTGCTGGTGTACAAAGAGGAATCACAGCATTTGTACCCACATGCTCATGTGGCCCATGAAATGGACCCAACCGAGGTCAACGCCACAATTCACCATTGGGTGAACGTGGAGAGATTCATTACATTCCCGAAAATTACACGCTTCAACATTCATCAGCTAATGAAGACGAAGAAATTTCTGGTTGTTGCTGTTGTCGAAGAGGACAAGCTGAATCAGGTGGCTACTCACGAACTGGAATTCCGCGATATGGTCGAGGGCGTTATTAGGAAGTATCGCGATCGCTATCACGATCAGTTTCAGTTTGGTTGGGTTAGTATTCTGTTTGAAAGTCATGCTTCATACAAGAGTGACGAACGATCTAATTGGACCTATCTCTTTCGAGATTTACTTCCTTCAGTCGGAAAATAATCGAATTTCTATTTAATTTCCAGATCGGCGACCCCAGCATCGCGCATTCCATCGTTATGGACGCACTGCCAACACCTCACATCATTGTCATCAATTCCACAACCCAGCACCATCACATTCCCGACGACGATCCGCTACAAATGACGCCACAATCGCTGCACATCTTCCTCGAGTCGATTTCCAATCAAAGTGCCAACGTCTACGGTGGAGACACCTTCGCTGTACGTTTGTATCGTGCTTATTTCGAAGCCAAAAAGGGATTCAAGGAAATGTGGCTTGGAAATCCGGTTCTGACCACCGTGATGTTTGGCCTACCGATGGGCTTCCTCGGCCTCATCCTATACTCAATCTTCTGTGGCGACTGCCTGGACGCGCCCGAAGACGACGAGGAAGATCACGAGAAGAAGGAATAAGATGCCCTGCCACTGAGTTGCTCCTCTAACCCCCTCCCTTAGTAATAAATGTGAATGTTGTACTCTTCTGTTGTGATCTCGATTTGTTTTTAATTATTTCTCGTATTTATTTTATAAAAGATTCAGTTTTCTCTATTTTGTATTTGTGTGTCCCGTAGGAGAATTAAGAACAAAAAATAATGAATTAAATTATTTTTAAGAATAGCGAAATGGTGTGTAAAGAAAAAACTATAACAAAACTGAGACAAGACCAAGTGTTTTTCTTTATAAGCGTAGTTGTTCGGCCGGTTATATGCACTCCCATGTTCAACAGCAATCAGCAGCCATAATCATCGTCGTCGTCGTCTGAATCGATGGCAGCTCTGCGGCGATCGTATCGCACTGTGGACGTACTCTGCGGCATTTGGGCATTCACCTTCTCCAAAATTGATACAAACTGAGCGTCGTCTAGTTTTCCTCCTATCTGTCCCATTTGAGCCATGCGAATTACCATGTTCTCGAAGACCTGCGCCTTTTCCGGCTTGCTCAGTTTCAGTGTGTTTACTGTTGGGGGAAAAGGAATCAGATTACATATATACAGGTAATAATGTTGGCACCTACATCTAGCTCTAGCTTGCTGATCAAGGACCTGAGTAAGAATTGAGTTCTTCATGTCTTCCTGCTGGCGCATTTGTTCTTGTTGCTGTTTTTGCTTCTCTGGGTCATTGGCGCCGCCACCCTATAGGAAGGAATGAATCAATAAATGTGAGTCATATGAGTCAAGGTGTTTTTTTCAAAATCAATTCTAGAAAAGCCTTTCTAAAGTATTTATCTCCAAATTATGTAGTCATTTTGTAAAAGTTTTCGAACAGTTGGTCACCGAATCACGACTATTTTTGGCGATTTAACTCGGCTTCTTGCGGCCGCATGTAGATTGCGGATCTTGTTTATTTAACTTACGTATTGGGACTGCAGCTGAGCCATTCTTTGTTGGCGTAGAGCGTCTAGTTCTGCATCACCCATTTTTGTTGTACAAATTTTTCTAGTATTTGTGGGTTTAAAATTATTTTCTTAAAAAAAGTTTGTATAGCTTCGACTGGACTTGGATTTTTTATCTATTTGACCGTTTTCGGAAAATTTGACATATGTCAGATATTTATCTGTCGCTGAACGTGACGGAGTTACGTCAATAGCGTATGTTATCGATATACTTTCTTTTTTTTTTGATTGAAATGTAGACAAGTTAAAAAAGTAGGCAAATAATTAGATCAAAACTGCTCCGCTTTAAGAGATAGCTTTAACCAGAACATACAGAGTAATTACAGCCTTATTTATTAGTATTTTCTAAACGCGCCTAAACACCTGTACAGTTATGCAGTGTATAAGTATTTATACAGCCTTTATACACCCAAAAATTCTTATTTATATAACATGTTCCCATGCATACTAGTTATACAGAGCTTGCGTCAAAAAAGGTACTGTAAAGGAGAAATCTATTACATACATCTGTCCGAAAAGTGAAAAAAATACATAGCAGCTTGGAGAAATGCAAATTCAAATACAAATAGGAATTAAAAAATGGAAAAGTAAAAAGAAAAAGTTGGGAAATTTGGGACTCCTATGATATGGTAGTCATGTGCAAATTAAACCAAATTGAAAAACGTTTCAAAACATCTCATATCTGCCCATATTTCTTATCGAGGATTATTGTAGAATCGAATAAATTGAAAAAAAAACAAACATCGATACATCTATCCAATTTGTTTTTGATTTCATTTAAAATAAAATGTGACAAATTTTTTTCAGTCAAAATGACATTTCGATACCTACTATTCCACCTCTATCGTCTATACAGGCACTAAACAATCTCCAAGCGCGTTTAGCTTATACATGCTCTATACAACGTTGAATAATTTTTTTAAATAAGGCTTTACACACTCTTTATAATACGTTTATATATAATGCTGAATCAACAATCAGCATTAGAGAACAATAATAAAAAGATCGTCACACGTACTTTGTTTCAGAATTGTTGTTTGCAAGAAGAACTGTGTTAAAAAATATTCAAATTGTATTTAGAACTGTAAAAGTCACTAAATCTACCAAACCACTTCGACAACACATCCACGTGAGGGTGGCAAATATCTATAAGACAGTCGATAAAAGAATGGCCATACACCATAAAAAAAAGACAATACAATGAAGAAACATTAAAACTATCAACGCCATTGCTGCACACATTTTAACGTTTTCGCCTTTTAAACTTTATGAGCTATCAATGAACATACATTAGTTACTTTATCATTAACAAAAACCATTTTTCCATAAGAAAAAGGAGTCACTTTTCCCTTATAAACATTTATTAGCTGGTGCTGTGTCGCCCTTACAAGACCTTTGCAAAGTTTTTCAACTTTTGAACACAGCTCCAATTCGATAACTTGAAATAAATCTGTCAAATTTTAAACCGGTGAAGAAGTTACCACGTGCGGTTGGTAGTAGTAGTCGATTCTTGTTTATAAATTATTTCTCGTGAAAGTTTTGAAATTATTCTCTAATTTGCGGAGCAAAAGCAATGAAAATGAAAGAAGAAGATCAAGAAGTAGATGGGCGTACAAAAATCCACAATGTTCGCTTTTACAATTTAACACCACGATCAATTCAATGCCTTGCCTACAATAAAATCCTCAAGAAACTTGCGCTTTCAAGGTTCGTATAATAAATGTGAATGAGATTTCGCCAAGAAAGTACTTAACTTTGTTTTCCATAGAAATGACGGTACAATCGAAATCTGGGACATGAAACACGCACCTTTCCACGAGAAAACCATTGTCACTGACGAGGAAGTGTCTATCGAAGGGATTGCATGGTCTGGACAACGTTTTTTTACCGTAGGGCTAGGAGGTCTGTTGATCGAATGGGATCTAGTCTCTTTGACTAGGCTGCAGTCGCAACATGCAACAGGGAATTCTATATGGTGTCTAGATATCAACATAGAAGGCACACAACTAGCAGTGGGAACTGAAGAGGGTTACATAAACATCTTCGACATTTCCGAAGATCAAATGACGTACAGCAAACTGTTCGACAAACAGCATGGGCGCATTTTATGCTGTAAATTTGATGCTACTGCGGAATATCTGGTAACGGGAGGAGTTGGTGCCATTCGCATATGGGACGTGAAAACTGGTCATGCCATTCACAAAATGACGCTCAGTCGGTTGAAAATGACGAAGGATGTGATTGTGTGGTCCATCCAAGTGTTGCATGATATGACAATTATATCAGGCGACTCCCGAGGAGTAGTCACCGTGTGGGATGGAAAGACGGCGGCGCACATAGAAGAGCATTACGTTCTTAAGGCCGATGTTCTGGCAGTGGCTGTTAACGAAGAGGAGAACATGTTCATTTGCTCTGGTATCGAACCAATTATACGCATCTACGCATTGACCGAGATCAAGAGGGAAGACATTATCATGCACAAATGGGTGAAGTATCGCCAGAGGAATGTCCACGACCACGATGTGAAAGCTTTGGTTTGTGTGGGCGACAAGATTCTGTCTGGAGGTGTGGATGGATATTTGGGAATTTCCTCCGTTAGTCGCACCAAAGCACTTATTGTAAAGCATGGCCCATTCCTGCAAGGACCTTGCGCTACCATTGCGGCTGAGAAGAAACTGCTTCTTCTGCGGTATCCCAATACCGTAGAGATATGGCGAATGGGAGAAACGACTGGCGTGCGTGAAATTGTCGATGCGGAGCCCCAACAAGAAGACGAAGCACTAGACGAGAGTAGAAAACTATTGGCCCTCGATGTTGGTCCACAGAAACTGCTCGAGATGAAGAGCAAGAACGGCCATTCGATTGTATGCAGTACCCTATCGCCCGATGGAAACTGGTTGGCCTACTCCACACTCGCTGACATCCGCCTATTTTCGTTTGCCGCCGGACAAGGCGACGACGTATCTCAGCTAACCAGAGTGAAAGTACTGCCAGAAGAGTTCTCTGCCTGCAAACATATCCTCTTCACCGATGACTCGAGTACGCTGTTCCTAGTGAAAGTGAACAAAACAGTCGATGTGTTTAGCATCCTGTCCAATGGAGACATTGACCACTCGCACACAATCGAAGCTGGCAAGTACATCAAGGACACCATCCACCTGGTTGACGTTTCCAAGTGTGGCACCTACTTTGTGACAGCTGGAACCTGCCGCACCATATCTGTATGGAGTAAAAAAGGCAAACACTACAAGCACCACTTGAATCTGCCACGTTACACCGCACCCACCACAGCTGTGGCAATACACAGTGAACATCCACGGCTGGTGGCCGCGTTTTCCGATTCGAAAATCTTCGAATATGACCTAGAGGAAATGTGCTTCACATGCACGGACAAGGATTACTATGTGAAAGACTCGGCGACACACTGCGTAAGAAATATTGTCTTGGATCAACGCAACCCAAACGTGTTTATCCTGCACAACGATACTAGTCTCTTCGTTTTGGAGAAGTGCTCACCAGAGCTGGCCAACGGTGATGATTCGAAAAAAATCAAGCGGGTCGTTGATGAAAAGGTCGCCGGCTTAAAACTTAAATTCCAAAAGATATACCAGGTAAGGATTACTTTTGGCTTGACTATCCTCTTACTAATCTTGTCATTTGTATGCAGCATTTCATTGAATTGACGTGGCTTAGCCCCGATGAACTGGTGGTCGTTGGCGTGAACCCGCTTTCCTTGATCGAACAACTACCTGGAGCATTCAAACAGAAGAAATTCGGAACGGCGTAGTCTAGTTTTCTAGTTTGTATGGTTTTAGATAAAAAGAAATAAAAGAAAATTATATTTTTAAATTGAGGCCTATTTTCGACACCACGCGAAAGATGTGCTTACTTTCATCAGTTTTCTGGCTGGCTTTAGGGCGAGCTGCGTTCGATTTGACGACTGACTTGGGCTTTCTTTGAAATCGTGCCTTTTTTAGAATCCATCCAATCCAAATAACCGCAATACATCCAGGGACTGTTAAATGCGATTTCCGCTATTTTATCATTATGGCTCTTGCTTCGATTTAGTTAAAGCTATCGTTTGATAACATCATTACTTACATGATGACAGATAAAGGATTGGAGCAAGGTTGCATGCAGACTGCAGACAGACATATGTTAAACATTATGTGCTGTAAGTATGCTGAACGAAACTGGAAACTTCTTCGGTTAACGTCTGTCTGGGTTGGCGCATCACCAAAACCATTGCCTCCAGTCGAATGGTGGAAAGCGGCGGTTACGAACGTTTCTCGCTTATATTCAGGCGCAGCCACTTACAATATCTGTTGGGATTACTGATTTATTCACCTTGAACAACACTTGATTCAGTTGTACCCTCAGAATACATACACCTAAGCTCAGCATTGGCGTAGTTTAATTATGACATCATGGATAAGGATGAGTAACAACTACGATGACATCAACAATCATTTGACCGACGCAGCTGAAGTGGAAACCATTCCTCGCCTAGGAGTTAACCGAAAAGACACAAACTAAAGCTGTACAACTACATATTTATTTATTCACGTTCAAATATTATTAACAAACAAAAAGTGTCATCATTGCAAGAGCGAGTTTAAAATAAAGAGAAAACGACATATACCCTGTCGATAACATTGAATACAAACCACTACCATACATACTAAGCGATACTTAAATAGGAATTTCAAAATGTTGTACATTAGTTTGAAGAGCTAAGCTAAGCTAAGCGTTATAGAGCAGTGTGCAATTAAATTAGGATTGGAAGGTTCTTTGTTGTCAGCTTCCTGCTGCTCGTGGGTATGAGTGTTGAATTGGAGGAGTGTAGACTGCGCGCTGGCGATTTCAGTATCGACTGATGGTCCATTTGGTTCAACTTGGATGGCATGCGCGCCAATCGGGGATTGGGTAGACGGACGTTTTCTTTAGTCACCTTGTTGCGGTGCGAACTGCTTGAAGAGGGAAGTGCTGTGGGCACCACAGAGGAGCGTGATGCTGGTTCAATGCACTTTTGGAAGAGCTCGTAGTTGTCGGTGTCCGACATATCGGAGCTCTCAGTGATGGTGATTTTTGGAGCAGCAGCTTTCCCCAGACGGGAAGTTGAGCGTCGCTTCTTGTTGCTGCCAGCACTTTGTCTTGCTGACCGACGGCGTATTGTGGTTGCTATGACGCGATTCTTCTTCATCGGCGATTTGAAGGGGGTTTTTGTGTTGTTGGCGGTTGATTTGGCGAATATACTGGGACTGTTGAGAACATGCATGAGGCTGCGCTTGGCGGAAGGTGTTTGCCGGTCCGTTGCGGGCAGCTTTCGCTTGTTTGAATGGAGCAGTGACGATATGCTTGTGGTGGATGGAGTTCTTTTCATGGATGACACCGACATTGGACAGTTGCGGACGGACATTGGTGTACGATTGGCCAAAGGAGTTTGGGGATTCTTGCGAGCACTGCTGAGCTTTTCCTTTTCGAGACGCTTCTTTTCCCAATCGCGGGAGATTACTTCGAGGATGTCCTCGCCATAAATTTGGAACTTTTTGTGCTCCCGTTCTTCGAAGGCGTTGACTAATTCTGTAAGTAGAGCTTCTATTTTGGGCAACTTACTCGCGATAGTTTTCCTTTCCTTCTCTTCCTTTAACAGCTGTCCGCCGCGGTTGTTGTAGCGTCCGGGTTCAGATGCCTTTTGTTCGAGTGCAGTCATTCGATCCCACAGCACTCTGCGATCCTCGAAGAGCTGGAATATTTTCTCGTTGTTGTGGTAAAAGGTTTTAAGGTCCTCCAGTTCCATTTCGTGGAGAATTAGAAGGTCATCAGTATAACAGTCACTGTAGAAGTTTGAGAAGCGATTCCTCTGCAACTCAGATTTCATGCACTTATCCCACCACTCGAGGATCTCCTTGCGGATCTGCTCGACAAATAGCTTGATGTTCTGCTTCTTCATGGTCTCGCATCGGTTGACTTCCTTGTGTAGCATCGCATAGGTGGACTGTGAGCATTCTGTGTACTTGCTGAACTTGTGTCTGGTCGCCGGACTAGTGTTCAAACGCTCCCAAAGTGAATTTAGTTTCCTTTTCATACTTTGAATGCTGTCGTCTAGTTCGATCACTCGTTCGCTGTACCGATTGTGCATTTCACTGAGTCCGTCAAATGTTTCCTTGCTCAGTTTGATTTGGCGATAGTTAAGGAGCCTGTCTTCGTTCTCGGAGAACACTTGAACTTCGAGTATTTGAAGGAAGTTCTTAATTTCACGACGCATCGTTGATACCCGATGCAGCCTGTCGACTTTCTCCGCCTTCAGCCTGTCCAAATGGCGGCGAAAATTCTGAATCTCCTCCTCAGATGGCAAGGGATCAGCAACCAATGAACGGGGCTCTTCTTCCAATTCACCGCACAGAGCATCCTGCTCTAGCAAGAGTTCGAATATCTGTTCCCTTCGAAGTCGAAGGGTTTCCCGCAACTCCAAGAGGCTTTCATCCAACTCTGACTGAAATACCAATAAGGGAATGCCTTCGGACGGCTTTAGATTGATGTCGACTTTCAGCAATCTCTTTAAGTTTTCGGCTTCTTCTCTCAAATCTGCAATTTCCTTTTCAATTTGCTCATGTTTTTCCATGGACTCAACGACCAGATCCTCGAAGAAATTTTTTGTGTGTTCGGTTAGCTTGACGAGATTTTCCTTGCATGCGTTTTCATCGAATATCTTCTTCCAAATATCCTGTAATTCACGTACATAGCTCTGTGTGAGGACTTGCATGTCCTTTTCTGCTTCATTAAAAAAGTCTGACATCTTATTGTTACAACAGTTGGGAATTTATTTTTGTTATTTTAAACGCGTTCTTTCTTTTTAAATAACTACGATTAAACGGACAGAATTCCAGTTAAAATTTATGTTAAGCCGCCAAGAAATTCGTTATAATCCATTTAATTTTGAAAATTGTTGTGTTTCTTCTTTGTTGGAAGAAATACAGGCAAATAAAAGAGATGGAGAGAGATGCTGCCATAAACGGCATTTCAAAAATGGGTGTATTCAGCCAAGAAAAAAATGACGGGTAGTGTTCCGGGTAGTGTAATAATACAGTATAATAATAATAATAAGTACAGATGACATATTTATTGATACTTCTATAGGGGCGAATGCATTTCAGTGATGTGGCGAATATATTTTTTTCACTAATAAAGTCGTGTTTTTTTTAGCTTTGTTCTCAGCAAAGCAAAGTAAAGTAAGATTTTCAGCATACAAATTACAATATCTACTGCGAGTCTCGAAGTGTCAAGTAGAGCGTAGTTGTTGTAATTGCGGCCCTAAAATCCTACTTTACTTTGCTTTGCTGAGAACGATGTAAAAAAAAACAGGCAATTTATATCGCTATTTTGGGTGAGAATTAAACATTTCAAAATAATATATTTATGGAGATGGAAATATTTAAGAATATTAAAAAAATCTATGGTAAAATTTTGCCTTTTTGCAGTTTGTTCTGAAAACGATAAGAAAAAAATAGTTAGAAAGAAGCGAAAGAGCAAAAATCACGTGTTTGTTTGTTTGTTAAATAAAATGACCATAATAAATCAAGCGATTGTATTTCCCCCCTACATAAATAATTGCTTTCGTATTAAATGGCCACTCTAAATTTTGACAGACACATAAACTACATGCTGAAACAAAAGTTTTATTATACAGCTCGATCAGCGTACCACTCAGCTAAACGGGTTCGCTTGGATTTAGCTCAGTTTAATTTTGGAGAAAATTTTGTATGCGAGCGATTATTTAGCTCGAGCAGCGTACTAACCTTAAAAATCCGGGATTAAAAAAGTTATTCGCAGTTTGCATTTCGCTCTGAATAGTGCTTACCATATCAATTTGGCATGTGAATTGCAATTAAAACGAGAAACAGAGATCTCAATTTCAATTTATATCACTTCATTCTAATGCTGACGTTTTTAATTGAACGAAATCAAAATCGACTCATATAAAACTGCTTGAATAGACGTGCATATGGCCTTAATCACGCAACTTATCAGATGATTTTCGTTCAAACAATAGCTCCAACTTTTTGGTAAATTTCGTCAATTTTAGATAGGTACTTGAAAACACCTAAGGGGAAACAAAATTATGTCCAACAACGAGCAATTCTATACAACTCAGCCGTACACCGTATAGCAGTAGCAGTGTTCTTTTTCTTTCTAATTGGAAAATTGGCTTCTTGCTATCTCTTTCTCAGCATAACATATGTTATTTTCGCACATTTGCGCGCTCTGGCAGTCCGTTTTTTGTGCGGTTTCAATTTTGTATGGGGAAAATCGTATATACATCATCTCGCACACGCGTGCAAACACACAATGAAAAACAAGTATATTGGAGAGAAGAGTAGGCAAATATAACAAAGCCAGTTATATAATGCCAATCTTTAGAAATTGCTTTTTGCACAAAGCGAGATGACTATATAAGAACAACCCCACACACAACCCCATCGCACAGCAGAGTGCACACAGCACACTTGCCATCCTGTATTCGTGTATATTTTGCTTTTCTCATCGCTTTCCAAAATCCACCTTTCATTTCATTCTCGATTCGATCATCGTTGGCGGCGTAGTGTCACTTTCAATTTATATTTCTATACATTTGAGGAGGTTGTGTGTCCAGAGCAGAATAAAAAAAATAATAAATCGCTAGCAGCATACATTTTTTTTATTGTGGAAAATATCATACAATTTGTTATAATTTTGTGTTCGTTTTTCAATTTTGTTTTGATTCTCCCAATTGAGACAGCAGCAAGGTGCAAAGAAAAAAATTTCAATTCTCAAACTGTGTGTCATCTTTTTCATTCTCGTGGGTGGTGTGAAGTGTGAAAAGATATTCCTCCTGGAATCCGGGATATTTCCAGATTTTTTTTCCAATTCCTCCTTGCAAAAAGAACCGATCAATTTTAATTTTGCTCAAAAATAGAAAATATTATAGAGAAAAGAAACACCCGCACCCATTACAGACAAGATAGAATTTTTTCAAGGGAAGGGTCAACAGAGAATAAGAATTTCCCTTCTTTTCTTTTGTGTTTTCTAAATCAAACATGGCGGATGTGGAATCGTCTAGCTCGGCTGTACAACAGCCCCCAACATCAACCAGCCATCTGAACTCGATTCCATTGATTGCTGCTGAACTTATGGTGGACAATAATGTCCAGCTGAACATTCAGCAGCAACAGCAATTGCAGCCCCAATCTTCGTCGGGGGGCGGTGGTTCGTCCAGCGCATCGTCGTCGTCATCGTCGGTGGCAGCAAATCCATCGTCAGCGTCGGGCGCTGGAACGACAAGGACATCGTCCGTTGTCGTTGGTGGAGATTCCAATGAGCCAGAGGCGAAAAAACCCAAAATGGACATGATTACAGCTGGCGCTGGCACTTCAGCTACCACTACACAGCAGGAGAAGCTCGAATATCGGTTGGGTGGGATACTGTGTTGTGCTGTTTGTTTGGATCTTCCCAAGACGGCCATGTACCAGGTGAGTGTGCTTGCGGAAGCTTGGTGTTTGTGTGAATGTTCGTATGTATGCTTAATGTTTGATTTTTATCGTTGATATTGCATAAACAAGAACGTCCTTGAGTTGGATGGTTGCACATATTTCCTTGTCGACAACTGTTCTGATTAGCAGTGGGCATTGGCGTGTGTTGTACATAAATACGTTTCGAAAAATAGGTAAGGCAAAGTAACCATGGTTTGTGGTGAAAGGTTTCAATTTTTGCATGGTACTTTGCAGTAAACTACAGCAAAGTGCTTTTTCCAGAAAGAGATAGAAGTAGGCAACGAATCCCCATATAAAGTATCAATAGATAGAACAGAGAAGGCACAGTTCCTTGTATCTGTTAGTTTTACTGCGCTGCTGCTGTTTTTTCTTGCTCTTTTTTGTCTATCTTTCCGCGTTCATTCTGAGGTCTAAAAAGGCTAGAGCAAAAGTGATATAAAAAAACAGGAAACAGTGCAACGACGCAACAGTAGTGTTGCGCAGCACACAAAAAAAAACAGAAATGACGAATAGTGAATGTAATCTGTAAATAACTGCAAGGGTAGGGGGTAAATACTTGGCATAAGCGAATACTACGTGTGGATATGTAAAGCACATTTAATCTTACGGCGTAGAAAGATCGCTATGTACCTACCTACTATTGATTTGTTGCTGACGTTATATTCTAGCGGAATGCTGCTGTATGCTTTCTGATTTTGAATATGCGAGACAGTTGCGGCCAGAAAATAGCATCTACATATTTTTTATGTTTTTTCTTACGAACATAAATAAACCAAAAGAAGAAATAAAAAAAGAGATAAATAAATACATATTATTTTTTATTAAAAATATATATCAGAAAATATTGAAAGTTCAATTATTTTCAAAATATTTTGTTTATATACCAATATAAACTAAACAAAAATTATTAGTATGCGTTTGCTAATGAAAACACAATACCCAAGTTATCAGTATAAGAAAGCTGGTTGCAGCTGGAGGGCTGCATGTCAGCAGTTTATTAACACCCAAGTGCCAGAGAAAATAGAATGGCAGTGCCCTTATACAAAGATCCGCCGAATTGGCTATTCGCACGTTATTTTTGTACTGATTGACGTTTGCCGGGCTTCGGCTACGTAATTGACGTAACGTAATGGTAGTTTCATTAAAAAAAAAAGTGTTTTAATAAGTTGCACCTTATAACGTACAGGATCGTGCGCGAAAGTGAAATACTGCCGAAGGGAGTCACATTACGACTATATTTGTAGCGATTAAACTTTGACATTTCGTTACGTAGCCGTGTCCCGAAAGACGTGCGAATAGAACCAGACAAGATCCGCTGGATACAGCCAACGCTAATAATTCCGGAAGTCGCCAGGTGTCCATATGTTCGAAGTGGCTATTCGCACGTTATATTTGTACTGACTGACGTTTGTCTGGCTTCGGGACACGACTACGTATTTGACGTAACGTAATGGTATTTTCAGTAAAAATAGTGTTTTAAAAAAAGAAGTTGGGCATTAAAGGTACAGGAGCGTGTCTGAAAATGAAATAATGGAGTTCAGTCCTCTGCGAGCGTTGCGAGCCACATGCTCATATATATGCCACAATTTAACTTTGACATTTCGTTACGTAGGTAGCCGTGTCCCGAACGACGTGCGATTTTGAAGCTATGGACCCCAAAATCTATTCCGTGTAAATCTGTTCGCGCCTTACCTATTAAGAATTGTATTTCCTCCTATCATAAGTCAACGTAATAACGTAGGTATGTATACACATGCACGAATGCTTTTGTTTTCTTCCTTTATTCTACTCGCTCAATGGAATTAAATATATAGGTACCCATTAAGTGGATATTGGACGTATATATATTAGTTTAGAGGAGAGAAAAGCTGCTGAATTTGATGCAACATTTAATTATATATAGGTATAGCTACCTACCTATTTTGCGTACTATTTCATTAACGATTTGCCCACCTTATCAACTTCCACCTAATCAAAGAGACATATTTCTTTTTGTGTTCTTTAATCTTATACATACCTACTAGATTTGATCAACAAAACTTATGTGTACATAACTGGGGTTTTATAACCAAATAAAACATACGGGAAATAAAAGTCGTATACACCTATCCTTTCTTTTTTTTTCCAAACAACCTAGTCATCTCTCTCACTGGTTTCAGCTCTCTTATCATGCGTTTATTAAACACCAAGTCTGAAAAACACCAAAAGGCAACTACATAAATATTCTCGTTTACGACATCGCTTTGTATTTTATTTTGGTTTTTGAACCCTTGTACTTTGTATATAACGCATTCATATGGTAAACCAAAACCAGATCCACTCGTTACTCACTCTCTCCTGCACATTTACGGTGTACAATCTAGCGTCGAAGGAAAACGCGATAGAAAGGGTCAGCTGATTTTGACAGCCACAACACTGTTATATATGTTGTGCATGTATGTAACAAAACGAAAAAAAAAACAAAATAAAAAGAAAACACTGAGCGCTCTGCTCGTGCCGTTTTGTTTTTGTTATTTTCATCAGCTGAGTGAGAGATATGACAGTGTGTTGACTTTTTGCCGAAGCTCGTGCACAACTCTGGCTGGGCATCTGGTACCACTGTACCAATTGTCGATTTGTTGTTATTGCTCTCTCGTTTTAACGTGTGCCTTTCGTTTCACATTTAATATTAAATTTCTTTGTTTGGGGATTTTTTTTGTAAAATCTTATATTTATATACAACTCATGTAGGGGAAGCAAAGTAGTGGTAACTGGTAATGGAATTAAAGAGCATACACATCCATAGGCATTTTATTTTACGAATGGATAGGGATGTGTATTTAATTTTTCTACGTAGCATAATTTACAAATCAATAGGGGGACGTGTGTAAACTCTAAATAGAAGCAATATTAACATGTGATTTTAGGCAAAGTTAAAATGAGAACATAGAAAGAGACACAAATACATAATGCGTTTTGGCTTTGGCATGCCCGGCCCGTAGACTTGTAACAATAGGGATTGAAGTGCAACGAGTCGTAGTAAAAAAGGACATCCTATAATTGCGTTTTGTGATAGAAATAAAATGCGTAGGTAGGTAGGTACCTAACTAGGTGGACAAAGAATTGAAAATGTGTTATCTACATAAAAACATGCATGAAACAGGTTTTGAAATAGGTACATCTACCAACCTATATTATAAAGGGTTTCTTATGATTCACATGTTTGGCACGATAATTATTGTGACTTGATTCATTAGGTAGGTACAAATGTACCGGCACTAGTCCCTGTCTTTACTTTTATTACGCAATTGGTAATTACTGGGCACATTTACACCCTATTTGTCATACGATTAAATTTAAATTTGTTTGGACTTGGACAACGTTTTCAGTGAAGTCGGTCATAATAGTTCTCAGTCGTCGCGTCAGTAGAGAAATTTGTTAATTACCTAAGGTACCTATCCCAGGATTTGTTTTATTTTGTACTTTTTATTTGATTTCTTAAGTAAACATAAATCGGTAGGTACACAATACACATACGTTCGCATGTCTTCTTTTAATTGTAGTTCATGTTTTCAGATTGTTGTGACAAAAATGTCTTCTCTGACATTTCATAAGTTGTTGTGTAGGTTAAGTAGGTACCTACCTATTATGATTGGTAAGTTCGGGAGAACTCTTTCGAAATATCTCGTACTCTTTTCTTCAATTAAATACCTTACCTAGATAATATAGAATGTACACTTGTACGTGCGAATCGCAAACGTCATTAGTAAAACAAAGAGTTTTAAAGGTCCCCACTGTCAAAATGTCAGTGTCAACTTACGAAAATGCTTGTATAGGTACCTAATAGTGTAGCAGATTTGTGTTTGGAACTACAGTGTTAAATCAGAAGTTGTCAAATGGCTTATTCTCGTACCTTTTTTGATTTGTAAAATATAAGATGTGGAGTGCTAGGTAGATAGATTTAGTCAAATGTTCTCCGCGAGGGGAAGAACAGTTTGGGCATTAAAATCAGAAAATTTTACGGCCGAATTTGACAGAATTAACAATATACCTATTAGCAAATGTATTTTTTTTTTAGATATGTCCATATACTAGGTTTCCGAACGTTAAAGTATCTAGTTTAGTAAGTGTAAAAACTGGCTGATTTTATGTTCCTCAGTTCTGCCCCCAGGCCACAGCGACATTCCGGCCAAAACTAGATGCTAGAAAGACTCAAAGACTTCTCTTTATCAGTAGAAAAAGAATCATCTCCGTAGTGGGAGCATTAACATTACATTGGCGGCATTCAAGAATCTAATTATCTTAAGTCGACTAGATTGGTCTGGATGAGATGCAACCTGAACGCAAAAACTAGATTGGTCGGGAACGTTACTTTTCCTACGTCAGCCACATATGCGAACTGTCAACTTAGTACTGAGTCACGAATTTCTTGACTAGATTCGTCGGTTACCCCTCCTTAAACGTCAACCGAAACAGCTGCTCATATGACCGATTTCCCCCAGTCAAAATCGAGATACATCTAGTGACAGAGCTGTCACACTTACTGAACTAGATACTTGAACGTCCTCATTGTCTGATATGAAGACGCGCTCGCAGATTAGGAGCACCCTACAGTGATTTTTGTAGAAGCTGCATGGATGAAGAATAGGAGGAAACTGTTCTTGATCTTCTGTGTACCTACCCAGCTCTCGCAAATATACCCAAAACAAACTTAGGAAAATACTTCTTCGAAGACCTCAGTGACTTGTCTCTCACAGACACACGTTGCATCAGCAAATTCATTACTATGACTAAATGGCTGTAATGATCTTTCACATTTTCAGTGTTAGCAGTTGGTCCCAACTGCTTTGCCCGTGGGCTACTGCCCACGCCACCGGCACACCTTAGACAGCCTGATTGTAGATTGAAATCGAGGGGCAAACTGCTTCGGTTACACTTCGTTTATCTGAAACAACCCATATAATATACCGATTGATACAATCATTACTGCAACTACACCTCGCTTTATCTGCCCCATCCGATAAGATGCCAGAAGATACAGACGAGGGTCCAACCGTTAAGGTTACCACCCGCCTATCCGACGGTAGGTACACTGTCGACTGGTCACCTCCACCTTGACCAACCTTATTAAACGTCTAGTAAGGCTACGTAACGAAACGGCCGATCTAATAACCACCCTTTCCCTATCGAAGGGTAATCCCACCTGATTCTCTTGACGAGACGCATCAGGATTGAAGCCGTAGACAAATCGCAATAAGCATTGAGGCAACAAAAATGGGCCCACTAAAATGCCCGGTCTAGTTAAACACTCTGGCCTTCTATCGAATTTCTATTTAAGGCCTTTTCCTGCAAGCGAAGTGAACAACCGTTCCGGTCTTCTCTGTTCCGGGCTTTGTCTACTAAATAAATAAAAATAAAGAATTCCAGTCGTTAATGTGCTGGACAACTGAAGGACGGGTCGGGTCTCAGTTTTAAAGCAATTACACCGTTTTTTTTTTTTCAATCAGCTATTGGTATTTGATCTTGGGTCCTTATAACAAAAAGTGGGTAGGTTTTTTTTGTTTTTTTTTTTGTGACCCAAGCTTATTTTGTTTCTAATGAGAAACAAACGAATAACACCAATACCAACACCGGATGAGGATATGGAATTTCAATTCACTACTAAGAATTCCTTAACAAATTAACTCAAATTATATACATCATACACATATGACATTCAACCCTATTTTCACTGACTACATTAAGCAAGGAGGTCCCATTGCTCCAAACTATGTAGTTCAACTTTAGATAGCTGTGCATGTGTACATCAATACTTCAACGCGATTCTAGTTTGACTGGTTTCTGAAAGATTTTATGATACCAAGGAGGTAAATGCCCGCAACAAGAAATCGTAACGATAAAAGTCCAGTCACATAGAACCATTTTGGATCTGTTCAAGAGGTCATCGACAACGACACGGAAAACTTCTAGGTCAATACAATACAAAGCGTTATCAGCTGTTGTTGTTGATCTTTTTTTCCTTACTCATACAGAACAAAATACATATATGCACACATAATTAGATGTGTAGTCAAATCAGTAAATGACATTTGAATTGCCTTGGAAACGCACCCTTCTTCCAAGAAAACGATAACATTCAGTGTCCCGTTCATAATTTGCAGCAACTATCACCAGACATTGACAATACAAAAGATATGACAGAATTATTTAGTCAATTGTCTGGCACATTGTGTCCAAATTTAAAATGCAACCACTAATTGTGTTGAGGTAGACTTTTCAATGCCCGAACATGATACATACTCGCGTATATAGCTCTCTCGAAAACACACGCACAGTGGCCTTCAATAATTCTGTCCGGGGGGAATTTGTAAATAGCTTCAGTATTTTTGGTTTTGTTTTTGTCTGACTGAATGTCTTCTCTTTGGCTTGCATTTGATTCGCGAGCAAGGAGAATTTGAGAGATTTATAAATTTAGAATTTCCGAAAATAGAAAATCTTGTGCCACAATCATGATGTTTTGTATGAGAGATAACTTTCTAACGGAAACTGTTGTCAGCCATATAAAGATATAATGCGATGGACGGATCAGCTTTTTGCTATTTCAATATCAGCGACAGTGTGTTGTTAATGAGGATTTAACTGGATTTGACAGAGGTAAACAAAACTAAATGGCGTCGTTGTAAAATTGAAAGTTTCTGGGCGCGGTCGAAGTCTAGCCAGCCTTTGATAAGATAAATCATGGGTTTTTTGCAAATCATTCTTCGTTCCCGCACATTAGATTATCAGTGGTAAATTTGTTGCATAACTACTTACACGAACGAAGGGTTGTGGAAAGCTATCCTAAGCCTAGAGACCAATGGAGGGTTTTTGGCCCGTCCAGCCCGCAATGATATTAGCTGCGTTTGACATGGACTACTGCAAACTGAAATAGCTCGTTTGATAAAGCATGCACTACATTAAGAATCGTGTGTTCAAACTGAGCAGCGCCTTGATTAAGCTGACCAAGTTTCAGGTATCAAGTCCGAGTTTAGTCTTGATTGGGAACCCAGCGAACATTTTGGAAAAAAAAGAAGACTTAGGAAACATATCTTTTAACAGGCTAAAAGCAGAATGCTTCAAGACAAATATTCACTTAATTTTTTGACTACATCCACAATTTCGTCGAAGCGAATAAGACGAAATGAATTTGACAAATGCTACAGGTTTTGACAGCTCCATGCAGATCTTTGTAGGTATGGTCGTGTTGCATAATTAGGAATGTCAATATTATACAATGAAGTGTAACTGTTATTATTCAAATAGACAGCTACATGAATATTTTTTCTTTTCTATTATTTTTGTTTGGATTGACGTGCGGAATCTCATGGTATTATTGTTTAACCATCGAAAGTCATTGGCACACATTTTTCCATAGAGCTTGCCTACGTTTCATACCGCATCTTATTTATACATACAATCTTGCTCCAAAGAAGCAGTGGCGTGGATACATATCTATTTTGAGTTCCCCTATGCTAATGAATGCATAGAAAGTTATTCAAATATTATTCAACAATCTACGCTTTTGACCAAAAAGAGCGTAAATTTCACACTGACCATTTTTTCAACGGGGTCAACGGTCTGATGTTTTATCTGTGACCGCGCACATGGCTTACATTCCGATTTTTTTGTTTATTTAACTCGTAGTTTTATTTTTATTTTGTTCGCACCTTTCCATAAATAGCACACGTTTGGAATTTGCGAAAGTACTTCCGTCTGAATCTGAATACCTATTACCACGTATTTTCAAATTTGCAAACGTTTTTCGAAATTAGAATACCCATATTCAATTGAACTGCACCGTTAGTTTTATACCTATAGCGAATATCATATTCGCTTAGTCTGCATTAAACTCTACAACGAACTGACGCAAATCGATTTATGTACACACTTGAAATAGTTTTCATTTCGCAATAATTATGCGAGTTAATACACATGCTCAAAAGAGTCAGTAATAATATTGCAATGTACGTTACAGTTTGTGTTGGTGGGAGAAAGCACTCGTCGTAAATATTTTCAGTGACTGTGAATAATTACGATCTTGTGACCTTGTTTCGCATTATTACTAATTCACAGTTTTAATGTTTCGACTTTGTTTTTTTTCCATTAAAAAAAAAAAAAAAAACATAACAAACCTGGTTGTTGAATGAATGGCGTTTTATTTAGATTGCATAAGAACTTGTACCTACTATGATTCAGGTCAATAGGAATTTGTTGAATAAGCAGTGTAGATACTTTGTTTTGTTTTCATTGTAAAAATCAGACAAATTATAACCTAGCAGAAATACAAAATGGATGGATGAGAATCGCTTGTGTTTGACTACGGAAAAATAATAAAATAGACACGAAAGATGGTGGATGATTAAATACACACACCAGACAGCATTTAGATAATCACATTGAAAAGTTAGTTAGTTAGAAGAAGTAAAAATAAAATTATTCGCGTACGTACTTCAAAGCCACTTATATCGGGTTATTTGATTACAAAATTAGCATATAAAAAGCTCAAGTATAATTCACATCGACTCAATTAATCTGTACATAATTGGGTTTCAATCGATAGAGATGTGCAAGAGAACGAAGAATAATTCAAGAGCATTGGGGACGTTCAAGTATCTAGTTTAGTAAGTCTGACAGCTCTCTCACTAGATGTTTCTCGGATTTGATTGGGGAAATCGGTCGTATGAGCAGCTGTTTCAGTTGACGTTTAAGGACGGGTAGCCGACGAATCTAGTCAAGAAATTCGTGACTGAGTACTAAGTTGCCAGTTCGCATATGTGGCTGACGTAGAAAAAGTGACGTTCCCGACCCGGACTTACAACTGTGAAGCAAACACATTCATGTAAAATGATCCATTGTGCACTACAAGAAAGTTTAAAATTGTTTTTACTGACAGGCCTAGAATTGTTGCCCGGTTTCACTTAAAACGCTAAAAGGATCTTACACTTATTTGACTTTTCAAACTGAGTTATGTATTATCAACATTAGGGAAAAGTTAGGTCGATAATTTGTACAAATAAATTGTAAATTCAATTGGAATTATGTAGTTTTTAGATGTACTAATAGTTGTGAGAGTGCTTTTAAAATATTAACTTATTGAATAAAGGGAGATAAGGTTACGTACATATATGCAAGCATTTATTTGATGAAACCGGGTATTAACTCCTGCGAATAAGTCAAATTAACCTGACATCCCACTCCATAATAAAAAGTTAGGTGCCTTACCAGTAAACATTTTTAGTTTCGACTCTAAATTTTAGTAGTTCACAGTGGCTCTATGTTGCATACAAATTTCGTAATTGTGAACTTTCGTAAATTGAAAGTCGACACTCAAATTTGTTATTAGTACGGCGCAGGATTTTCAAAGTAGCACTGACAGGTTGGAGACTACTGCTGTTCTAGTTTTGAAATTATTTAAATGCAGTCTAATTAGAAGTTGATAAAAGAATATACAAATCTTAACGCACATTTCTCTAAAACTCAGCATATTACAGGTTCATAAATTTCAAATAATATTTTGTTTAATAATTGGCAAGTTTAATCCAAATTGTTTTTTTTTTGTAGTGCTAAATACCTTTTCATTGTTTAAAGCTTGTACTTAAATAAGGCTTCAGTTGTAAATGAGCACAAAAGAATATATTTATTTTTAAAAATAAAATTAAGTATATTTATCACTCTGTGAGAACAATATTGCCATTAAACTAATTAGTTGTTAGAGACATTAGCTTAGCTAACGAACCAAAGACAAAGAAAAACGATTAAATATATATATGTTTTCATTTCTTAATTGTAATCGTCTTTGTATTAATTTAAACAAAACAAATGTGAATACGAATAAACAAATACAAAAAAAAATATAACAGAATAAAAAACGAATAAAGAAAAAAAATGTAATCAAGCAAATCACGTCTATGTAAGTTCTGTTTGTACTTCAACTCATAAAATACGCAACAATAAAGGATACAAAAAAATATATCTGTATTCAGATGCCTAAAATATTATTGTTTTATTCGCAATCTTCCTCTCTCTTGCTCTCTATGTCGTTATCCTTTTCAGAGAATAGTTTCATCCCAGAAAAACAGCGTCATTCGCATTTCACATTTGGGTTTCTTTTTTCTAGGAAATAAAATAAACAAAATTCATATAAGGTTTCTAATTGGTAAACGATTGATTATTTTCCAGTAAAGTATATGTTAAACAAAACAAATATTCACAATTTATATGAAACATAATTAATCAATTTGTTCTTTTTTGTATTTTTTTTAACAGATAATGTAGTGAGTTGCAAAAATCTTATATGTTCCCTCAATTAATTTGCAAATCATATATCGTCAAATTCAACCACAGTTTTTATTTAATCATTATCTTCCTTTTATGAATTTGCAGTGCCAAATGGGACATTTAATGTGCGCAGCTTGTTTCACTCATCTCTTGGCTGATGGACGGTATGTTGGGCAGGGTGTATTTTTTTTTACAGAATTCTGTAACTCTTTATTCGTATAGGAATGCAATTTTTACATGTTCATTACTAACTAAACAGAATTTTTTTTGTAAATTAATCATTTATGTTTTTGCATTTCTTTTGCTGTAGTTTAAGAGATCAAATAGCTACGTGCCCCAATTGCCGGGTGGAAATCTCAAAGAGCACTGCGTCTAGAAATTTAGCTGTGGAAAAGGCTGCTTCAGAGCTTCCAAGTGAATGTCAGGTGAGTTGAGTGCTCAATCTGAAGGTTGCTACTTAAGCTATGTTGATTGGAAAATATTCAAATGTCAAAGGTAAACGCACTTATTAACACAAATGCTAACTAATTGTCATTTCCCAAATGTCTGCGCCTCAAAACAACATGTTTCAAAGCTTCTAAGTGCAAGGACACGTTTTATTGAAAGCAACCTTCATAGTACTTTTTGCCAAGTCTTTTCGAACCCACCTCATCAGCCCTTCTATTTACTTTAAATTTTAGTACTGCAATAAAGAGTTCCCCTACAAATCGTTGGATCGCCACGAGCAACACGAGTGTCAAGAACGTCCGACAAATTGTAAGTACACACGAATCGGTTGTCAATGGCGTGGACCTAATCATGAAAGTAAGATTTTTTGAGACACACACTTATATTGTCGATATTTTAATACGTTCCCATCCCCAGCTACAGAGCACGAACGCGTTTGTTTGCACCCACAAAAATCTGGCTATGAAGTGATGTCCGCCCTGGAAGCCCATGATGCTAAAATGAAAGACGAGAAGAAAATGTTCAACACACTAATTGATCTATTGAGCTATGAGAAAATTATTTTCAATGGTGAGTTGTAACCTCTGCTAACCAAATTGATTTAATTTCACTAAATCGGTTATCGCTCTTTGCAGACTTACAAATGAAACCATACCGAACAGACGAGTATGTTCACAAGCTATTCTACGAGACCGCTCGATTTTCTGCATTCAACCAACAGTGGGTTGTCAAATCGAGAATAAACAACAGTCAACGTGATCCACACCAATCAAATGAAAGGACAATTACTTACCAAGTAAGTGCATTTTGATTACATCGGGTGACGCAGTTGTCAATAATAAGGCGTTGAACGACTGTGCGTATTAGGCTCATTAATAAATATTCCTTTTGTTTTCTTCCAGCTTATTCTGAAAACCAAAACAAGTTCACCGCTGAGCATTCACTTTTTTGCTCTGAAAGGACCTTTTTCTGATATGAAAGTTTCTACACAAATCTACAAACATGACTTCACAGACCAAGTAAGTATTTAGCATATTTGCTCTTAATTATTGTTCCATTCGAATTTCAACAATTCTAACTTACGTTGCGAAACTGTGGCCAACCAATCGGTTCACACTTTTGTTGTCGAATTATGTTCCTGAAACATTGTCTCATAGGGAAGTTTGAATATCATTGTTGTCCCATCGCTCTGTATGTTTTAGTCGTTTTAGCTAAATAATTCGTACAGCTAAATATGCGCAACGTATCAGGCCCAGGATGTGAGAGACACGTTTTTAGAAAATTTATCGAAATTATATCTGTCCATTCTGACGTTCCGTCCTAGACGCCATTACATCTTTCAATTGCGTTCTGCGTTCACTACTTCTCATTGGTCGCCATTCAATCCTTAAGATGGGATTTGAATTGCACTGAAATTAGCGAGATTCGGCGCACTCATCAATAATAATCCGCAATGTGTGAATTGATCGACACAAGAGGAGGCAGAGCGGCAACATGTTTGTTGTTGCGTCACATGTGTAAAGCTCTAGACTTTTTACTCAATTCTGCTTCTAACAACTGTACTGAACTACTAAGCTAGGAGTTCTTGATTCAATCCCTGGGAAACACACACACAATTAATTACACCGTTGGTTTTTTTGTCCACTATCCCACATCTATCCAACAAACATCTTATAGTTTAACTGTCATGTGAAAACTAAATTACATTTTTGGAGGAAATAAAATAGAAACGGTTTTAATGTCCCTTTTCTATATTCGTGCGATGATTTTCCTCCTCCTAGTTAGAGCCACCTATTAATTTATGACTGCTTTCGATAAAATGTCTAAAACTGTGTGCTTCTTGTTTTATAGAATACCGAAAGCGATTATTACATTCTACCCCTGCCTGACAGCTCAGAATGCAATCGCTTGCTCTCAAACAAAGCAATCAACTTCAGGTTTGTATTGATCTCTGTTAAATAATAGAAAACTAATTCTGTTTCTCTTTTTTTCTGATCAGACTTTTGATGTTCTTGCTTAATAAATAAATAATTAAATAAATTCAAATCTAAGAATACCAAACTATCTTCATAATAATTGTCCAATCCGTTTGTTTTTACATTCAGAGATAGTAACAACACTATCTTCTTAATAATTGTCTAATCCCTTTGTTTTTACATTCAGAGATAGAAACAAAACTATTTTTCTTTTATTTTTTATTTTGTTTATCTCATTTCGTAGTAAATTTTCTCTCCACACGTGGAAAGTTATTTTTTTAATAAAACAAACATATTTCTATATTACTGGAAGAAATCATTTATTTTTCAATATATCAGAGATTATTGCTTGTTCAATTTGTCTAAAACAGGTTTTAGTTGAATATTTGACATTCGTTTGAATTATTACTAACGTTATATATTATCTTGTCTAAGAAAAAGACAGTTCAGTTCAAAAACTCTAATTTAAGTTCCAAATCTAAGCAGAAAAAAAAACGCAATACACAAAGGGAGGAAAATAAATAGATACGTTTTCATTCGCCATGGTTTTTTTTGACCTTAACAAAACAACAAATGTGTATTTTAATTTCACTAAGGAGAAAAAATATTGAAATAGAGTAACGAATATTATAAACAAAAGAATCACATAAAACAAAAAAAAATGTAGTAGATGTACTAGAACAAGAAACATATTAAAATCTACAAAACAGAAACCACTAATAAATTAGATTTTAATTGATCTCACTCAATAATGTTATTTAAATTTTAAAGTCTTACCATTTTAAGTTTTCAGTTAATTGTCACAACATTTTTTTTTGTTCAATTGCGCAATAGTTGAGTAGTTGCATCGACTAACTTATGTATAAAGAAAAAAAAAACAGAAACATTACACAAACTGTTGCTACTACAAACGAAATTTGATTTTCTGCTTCTCCTCTTGTTTTTTCATTCAATAATAATTAACTAGCGATATGATAAAAAGTAAACATTTTTAACGTTTTAAGCCTAAGTTAAGGAGAATTTATATTAGGAAAATTTATTATTGTATAACATCCACTAAATATATATGTAATTCTCTAATATTCACTGTGAATGAAATGAAAAATGGATAAATTAAATATGTATTATTAATAAAAAATAATTAATAAAAATTCAGAATATATATAAAAACAAATATATTTTAAATGTTATTCTTTAATTCATTTAATTGGATGCGTTGCCTTGACGTTTAATATTTGCTACGCAGATGTTAATATTTTTCAACGTAGATACGTAGAGGATAAGCGAATGGTAAGACTAGATTAAATGCATTTTCTTCAGCCTTGCTATACCACTGAGAAAGAAAAGAAACAATATGTTGCGAAATGAAGTACGACAACCGGAACGGTTAAAAAAAAAAAGAAAAATTTACCAATTATCAGTAGACGTCAGTCAATTTCTTCCATTTGACAGATGAACATCAGATGCGTTCCAAAGGTAAGTGTGTTCAAACAGCACTGGTTATGTCGTTTTCCATTGGGACCACCAGATATTTTTTTCAGATCTCAGATTTAACGCGGCTCATGGAACATGTAACGAAGTTGATCTGCTTTTGTAAATGGATTAGTTTGTTATTTGACAGCAATATCAGCTGTACAAATTGAATTCATTTTTGGATAAATCAACCATGGATATCGACTTGAAAAATGTTTCCTCTGTAGTATATACAAATGGAGTAGTTTTGGTGACTCGTAGTTTCCGGATGATGAGGAAAACAATGAAGATAATACATCGTCAAATTCAACCACAGTTTTTATTAAATCATTATCTTCCCTTTATGAATTTGCAGTGCCAAATGGAACATTTAATTCCTCCAAAACTATGTCCATTGCTTTTTATGTATTTCTTTATTCTGGTTTTAACGAAACTTTGCACATTTGTTTTAAAACAAACTTCATTAAATGACGTAAAACAGCTGTGCTGTATTTGTGGTAGTATGGGTAAATCTGAAAAAATATCGAGATCTACAAAAAGTGATCCGAATCAAAAAAAAGATTGATTTTTTTCCCAATGGAACACGAAAAGTGATTTAGATAAAAAAAGATTGATTTTTTGTCTCAATTGAAAACCACGTAGAAAACTGACATGGAAGCCGTCAAACTGATTTTATTTGATTGCTTATTTTGGCCACCCTTAAGCGAAACATTGCAAATTCGTCGAACCTTTGACTCTCATAGTCATAGTTTAAAGCATTCGTGGACAAAAAGGAGGTGATTTGATGATGATGATAAATACTATTCAACCCGTATTCCCATTGTCGTTTGTCGTACACTGCCAATATTTAAATTTTTAAATGTAAAAATTCAGCTTACCTACGCAAAACTAATTAGATGAACTTTGCCCTCCTGGCAATTTTGTCAAAAAGTGCAGAAAAATGTCTGAACTTAAAAACAGATTAAGCAAACAAAAGCCGGCTAGAACAGAAGTGCAAAATACACGAAACCTTTGTCGAATGGCCGAAGTATTCTGGCCATGTGACACCTGTTCTGTGTCCTACAAGATTTTTTAGACGTTTCTCTGAAAACATAACTCATCTATGAAAAACATGGGCCCCTGGAAATGTCCTATCGGGCAAAAAACAAGAATAAACATAATAAAATAACACCTCAACATTTGACATGCATTTCCTATTTTTGTTGTGTTATCTAGTTATAATAACCTTCAAAAAGCAATGCTAAATGTTTTGGTGTTAGTGGAAGTAGATGTAAACCTCGCTCAGAAATCGAGATTCGAAAAATTGCTCTGGATGTGGTATTCGATTGGACTTCCTCGGATTCGCTCTCAAATTTCAGGTGTTGAATCACGACGTCCGTCAACGAGCTTCTCTATACTTATTATAGGTTCCAAAATTCTGTACGATTTTTTAATTCCATTTGTCAATATTGGGGACAGTCAATTACTGAACGAAGAGTAAAAAAGATCTTCGACAAGACGCACCTTTTTTAATAACAAATGACAAACCATTTCCAAAGTACAGCTTTCTGCAAAAATAAAAAAAAATATAAACAACAATACTTCCCAAGTGGACAGGTGTCTCGGCCGTTAAACAAAACTCCGGCTCTCTTAACAGCTAAATAAAAAAACAATTTCTACTTCTTAATTAACGCACTTCGCGTCCTTTTATTTATCAGGATAATGAAAGAAAAAATGCAATCATACATCTATTTAAACTGTATCTTACGGTTAACCAGATCAACCACCTATAGCTATGGCCTATGGTGAGTTAGAGATATCCATGTTGTCCGATTTCTCCACGCTGGCCGACTTCCTTGGCTTGTCGGTGCTGGAGCGCTGCCCAATCTTCTCTTCAGCGTCGTAATCTCTTTGAACTAACGTGTCTTCTGGGATTTTCTTTAACTTGCGGGTGTCCGGTGTGCGTGAACGCCTTTTCGTGATCGGCTTTGGAATAGGCATATCCTTGGCCCGGCTCGAGTGTGTTCGCGATGGTGAACGACGCTTGCTGTGCGACCTACTGGTCCTCTTCTCATCGCGTGTACGATGTGAGCGCTTGTGATCGCGGGAGCGCGATCGCTTTACATTGCGTGACCTTGATCGTCGTGATCGGGATGTTCGGGAAGCGCTACGACGACGGGATCGAGATCGCTTACGACGATCACGCGACCTCGAGCGTTTCGAATGCGAACGAGAGCGGCTCTTGCGACGAGACCGCGATCGCTTGCGTGAACGTGATCGCTTGCGGGAATGCGATCGTCTCGAACGTGAGCGTGATCGTTTAGACTTACTACGCGATCGTTTCGATCTCGTTCTAGATCGTGATCTACGCCTAGACCTAGACCGGTGTGAGCGTGAGCGTGAAGCTCTCCGATCTCGAGAACGAGAACGCGATCTCGAACGCCGGCGCTTGTCCTTGGCCAACATCCCGATTACTGGATCAATAGCTGCCGAAATCATATTTTGGGCTTCTTTGACGATGGTCATCGCCTCTTCGATTTCCGCTTGCGCAGCTTCGTTACTCTTCGCCTCCGGTTTGGAGATGGAATCGGTAGCGTGGTAGACGCTTAGGTAGCCGCCTTTGAATTCCAAACCGTGCATACGAAGAGCGTGTATGACGCTTTGCTGCTCGCAAAATTCAATCATGCAGAATGTTTTTGACTCCTTCTCGGCCCAACGGGCATACTTTACCTCACCTGCGCGTGCAAAACATTCCATGAGATCGTCCAAGCGCCACTCGTTCTTGACATCACACACAATGATGGTGCGGCGGATTTCCTCGATTTTCCTCGAATCGTAGAACGACGGCAGAGCCGGGTACTCGGGCAAATTGTTTTCCGACAACTTTGGATCGTATGTCCGAATCACCTTATAGGAATGCCGAGTTAGTTTTGAATTACTGGAGGAATGAACTATTTTTCTTACCTGCTGCGGCGACTGTCCTTCAATACGATTTACCACCTCCGGGGGCAATTTGGAATCGGGTTTCTGCAATCCTGGTACTATAGTTCCGTTTTTTGACATCTCCAAAGCACGATACTCCTCCGGAATGGACAACACAGGGATGACAATCAATGCACGGTCGATGAATACCGTATTAGTTAGGTGCTGTGCAACAGGAACACACGAATTTTCTACGTACTTCACATAGCAGATACGTGACTGCACTGGACAGGACACATCACGGACCGTTGGGTAAAGGCGGATTTCTTCGATTTTTCCAATATTTCCGAAAAGGGTCTGCATCTGGTCCTTGGTGGCTTGCGGGGCGATATTAGTGACTTGAATCACTTTTGCACCCGAGGCTGCTCCTCCTCCTGCCATGGTGGAGAGAGGTTTTGTAAATAAACTTTCTATGGTAAATTGCAGCGTTTTGCGTGTGCTTTTATAGCGGAAAAACTGCCCGTTTTAGCAGCTCCGGCAAAAAATATAAACGAAATGAAGTCAAACGATTACAGTCTGGCGAAAAAACGCCATTTATAAAGAAAATCTCTACCAACGTACACTGAACTGTGAGTGTACTTGACGAAGACAACACTTGACGACTATTAAGGTTGTGTGCAGATTGAAGTGTGTAGATTTATATATAGGTAGTTGTACCATTTTTATAAACGTTTGAAACGTTTCAGGGACGTTTTATGATTTATAACGTAATTTGATGAAACACGGCTATTACAAACATTTGTAAAAAGTAAGTAAAAATGAGGATATTTAATATCTGTTCCTGAAATTGAATTGTTGTTAAATAATCAACTGAAAATGTTAGTTCCAGTTGGAATTGCAATAATTCAGAGTGTCAACATCCATACCAACAGTCAGTGTAACAAAATACAAGGCTGGTTCTTGCATATTTGTATATAGAATTGTGAAAACTGATTTTTACAACCAAAATGGAAATGCATCTGACATTTTGTAATACTTCGTATTCAAATCTTGAAACAGATGGATACTACCTATTTACACTGCAAGTTTTCGATTGAAGAACATAATTACAAATTCTATCAAAAGAGCGAGTCTAGAATTGTTTTTTCAATGTTTTCTATGTTTTATTAAAATAAATAAAGTGCACTTGAAGGTCAATTTAACAAGACAAAAGTGTCTACAATGTTTTTTAAAGAAATGCCCTGACCTCACCAACAAACACTAGCAAAATGTCAGATTGAAATTTGTGTTCTGTTGTTGGAAACAAATTTCACTTTTCAAGATGAGACTTCAATAAAAAAGACTTTAAGTAGTTATAAATATGATTGGTTTTGGCATTATTTAGTAGGACCCGTCAAAATTCAATGCGCACGTACCTAGTTTGTGTACGAACGAATTTTTACATAGAAATGTCAACTGAGTTTGTAGACAGGAATTTATTTTCTAGATATGTAGGCTACATCTCCATAAACGTCAAATGAATACAAAAAATAACTATTCAAGTGAGTGACCAATCCGGGCAAATAAAAACTGAAATCCGAACATCCCCAATCAAGTTCAAACAAAATTAAAGTTATTTTTTAATAATTTAATTAGTAAAAAGAGTAATTGTATGCTAAATGAACAGTTGCATTCATGCATATTATATAAGTTCGTCAACGAATTTTTTTTCTTACCGCATTTTATCTAGTTGGACTTTGTAAATAAGACTTTAATAAATTATCACCTACCTATTTTTATTCTTAATTTTGCCATTTTTTTGTCAAAAGGTTTGTTAAATACAATTCTCCAATAAATAAAATGGAAACCTTAACATTATATCTCTCGCTTATTCCAGGGCACAACAGTAGAGATGAACGAATAAAAGAGATGAAAATTTTTCGTACATCTGTCCGCCGCAAAACCCATTTGTTTACATTGTTGTTTTTGTAATTTCAATCCCTGACTGTCAATCATGTGAGCTACAAAAATGTATGTTGCTAATGGCCGGACACCAATCATCTTGCTTTTATGGGAATCGCGCTATTCAATTGTTTTGTATTTCATATTGAATTTGTTTGGTTTTAGTTGAGGGTTTGCTTATATTTAAACAAATATTAAAATACACATTGCAGAATACCGAATTCATATTTCTTTAAGCTTAGTATCCTGCTCGCGCTAAATTTTAGCGTCCCTAGTCTCCACTTCGATTCTCCACAACAAAGATAAGTGGTCGCTAAATAATTATTTTGTATTTTGTTATCACGCTAACGTTCTCTGAGGTTTCCTCCGAAAAATCCATAATAATCACAACACAAACTGTTCCCTCATTTTTCTTCTGTCTACATTTATCTTCGATTTAATGTACCGAACATTTATTTCGCGAGCTAAATGAGTGGAGAATTTTCATCGGCCCATCTATATGAAGTTAAGAATTTAGCGAGCGAACAGGATACTGTTTTGCTAAAGTGCCTCGCTAAATTTTATCTTTGTAGACTTTTTTGTATGGGAGATAAAATTTAACGCGAGCAGGATACTTAGCTTTAAAGTTCAATTAATGAACTTACATTTGCTAGAAAAGAAATGAGCCGACAATGTGTGAGTGACTTAATGAATTTTTCGGGAAAATAACTTTTCCACTGGAAAGTTATATATAACTCTGTATTCCATTTTCTTTGACAAAAGCACGCGCCGTCGACATGTCATCCGATAAATGTCATCCGATCGGCCAACAACGCATCGTGTTATCTCTTTTCAACTCGCACACCTCGTAGCATTTCACAAATGCGCCTATTTCTCCTTTTCCCAATGACAGAAAAATAAATACAAAAAGGAATGCGAACGTATTTCAACTTTTCTAATTTGAATGAATTCACTCGTCGGCCGTCGTTCATTCGTAATTTTGCTTTTCGTTTGTTCGGTTGTTCATCGTCTGACAAAACAAGGTGTATCTTGTATAGCGCAGCCATAACACGACAATTAAAAAACAGGAACCTTACGCGAAATTTACTGTAAAATTCGTTTTATTTCTAATTTTCTTTGAGTTTTTTCTTTAACCTTTTATCAATTCCCCCCATCAAAATACAAACCATTGCTGTGATTCGCTGTGAACGTATCATTCGCACCCCCATCCTCTCCGCCAACCGTTTTCATCTGTGAAAAGAATAAAACGCACTCAGTTTTGTTCAAAAAAGACGAACCAGACATTTATTGATTTTGTGAACGACACTGAAAAAGTTAAAAAAATACCTATTTGTGAAATCTATGATTTAGCTCTGCTAGAGTTGAATTCATCCACACGGTAAGTGCAAATTAAATTTGCTCGAGAAAATCGAAATTATTCTTAAGTAGGTAGTCGTAGTTCTTGCATAAGTCGTACCTACTTTCCATTCCATTACCATTGCAAATTGCACTATGGTCATTATATGATTAAAAATATGATTCTTCGTAGTTGATTTGCTATTATCGGAAACAAAGTCGTTTCGAATTGTTTACTATTTTGGATTGTTGTGTTCTTCGTTGTCTTCATGTCGATTTGGTGAAAAATGAGTCATGGCTAACAAGGCGGTATGCCAGGTTGCAGTGGCGTTAGGCATTTTGTCGGAAAACTTTCTCTATTGCGGAATAATCGGCCATAAGCAACGGAAGCTCGAGTTCCAGTCCAGACTAACAGACGAACCTTATCACCTTATCGTGCGGTTTACATCAGTTGTTGTTTATGTAACAGCGCCACGTCATAAGATGACGTAAAGTCTTTCCATTTTCTCAGGAGCATGCCTAATGAGATACAGGCAGATGCAAAGGATGGGTTTGTCGGGAAACTGCTCCAATTACGTATGAATCGGCTGTGGGTGTTTTGGGTCGATGAAAAGGGTGTGGAGTGCGGCAGGATGGTAATTGGTTTGGGCTCCGTGAGCCAAAGAAAATAAATAGGTATTTCTCAGAATATTTAGACTGTAGGGGGTGACCTATTGTCCATTTATGTTACTTTTAAATCGAGAAAATCAGTAAATAACACAATAGACGAATGGAAACTGACACAAATAACGAACAAACCTACGAAATACTCTAAAAAATAATAGGAACCGCTTGCATCTGGGGCTTGGTGCACTTGTAGGCCGGCAATCCACACTCATCTACTGATGCATAAAAATAATCGATAACTTTTCCGAGGGCAAAGCTTAAAATATATGTATGCAGTATGTATTGGTAGGTAGGTATGTTGGGACGACAAAATGTATCGGCTGACATCATCTAAAGGGAAAACTTCAATGCCAAGGTAGCTCGATAAAATCAAAAATTTAATTCAGCGAGGGAAAGATGAACGTATTAATCTTGCTGTCAAATGTAACTGTTTACTGTACATTGAGTGTGAACTTTTAATTAACGATTCTTCTGCAGTCAATCAGGTATCTAAGCAAATATTACTTGACCTAAACCGACCGTGGAAATGTATCATTTACAAAAATGCACATTTGGAAAGTGATAACCAGAGACAAATCATACGGGAAATCGGTCGGAGGTGGTGGTCTCAGTTTTGTCTCGGGTGATACCTACAACTTGCGTTGTCTGGGTTAATGCGAGAGGCGTGAGTTCTTTGCTTGGATAGGCAGCTTCAATAGGAAATAAATTCACGCAAATTTAATCGCAAAGGAAATCACTTCCGATGTTGTATCAAGTATTTGTTGCGCTTGTCTGCTCGTCCTCTTTTGCAGGGGAATTTTTTTATATTTTGCGTACCGTCATCTCCAAGGATGAACAAGTTTTATAGCATCAGATCACTCATTCCAACAATCATTTGGAGATTATCATCGACGTTAATATTCAACGAACAAAAACACTTCACCACTTTCTCAAGCACTAAGTCTGTCTGTTTACTATACGTCAGCGTACATTGTACATAATATTATGTGCGTTCAAGTGCATACGACATTCGACTTCCATTGAGAAATGAAATCTACTCCATTTCTATTTTGGAAACGCTGAGGCTGAGTGGAACAAAAAACCGATAACACATGTGTTTTTGGGTGATCCCCGATAACATCAACAGCATAGTCAATTTAAACTTTCATCGCAGGTACGCCTATCAGTGCTAAGCATATTTATTTTCGCCTCTTTAATATGCATACACCCACGGGAAACCAATTATAAAATATTAAACATACAACAAAAAACAGATCGCGCAATTGTTCCAAAAATAGATTCAAACAGTAACAGCGCTGATAAACAATAAACGAAGATGCACTTCAACCGCAATGTGAATCGCACTTATGGACCTGCAACGCATTTGATGAAGTGTCGTCGCCGATATATTGTGAATAAATTTTTATCAGAAAAATGCCGACAAATTTTCAACTCAATAATAAAAATTAAAGTTTTCGGTAGTCCCCGTTCTAAAATTCACTCAGGCATATTACTTCCAGCGCACTGAGCTGCGAATTCAAAATTAACGTGCCATCAGCCAAATGAAAATTCATGCGGTGACTCAACTGTAGGTAAACAATATAGTTAAAAACGAATTCGCATGAATATTAGGATTGGATGTCAATGACGTGGAGTTACATTTTTTGTGCAAAAAGCCGACCTTTAGACTTGTCGGATGTTTCCGTTCCATGGAATGTTTAAATTACGAAATACGCCAGCGAAAAATAAATCTACAATCTCCTGGCCTTGCTTTTCGCAAAATTGTGTTTCGTTTTATTAACCAGCACATTGCACAGCGCTGTGTTGTGAGATAACAAGAATTGCGCCTTATCACTGCGTGTACAGTGGAGATGGAGAGTGCTTTGCCGAGTACCCACGTCCTCTGTTATTTTTTGGGTTACGCCTTAGGAGTCACAGTAGTACTTGATATAATTTATGAGATTATGCCTAAAACTGTGCGCGCAAATTAATTTATTTTTAATTCATAAGCGTCGCACGTTGTTTTGGCTTTGATATGTCTTGTTGGCATGTTACTCTTTTGGAGAGTTTCTATTCCCAGTTTATTGCTGAGTGGCTGTTTCGCCTCGAGCGAAATATCTTAACTTGTGTAAATGAACTTTGTGGTCTTATGATTGACTCGCAGCTTCGTCTCAAGTGGATTCAGTTGAGTGGGTTTTTTCGTGGAAGAGTTGCAAATATTTGGAGCATGAACAGATTGACCAAACTTGGTGAGAGTGTCCACACAACCGTAGGTATATATTTTTGACACTTACTGATGAGCTTCTTAAATTGTTCCGTCTCCTTTGTTGTGGGGTTTAATAGTCTTTCATAACGATTACTATCTGCGTGGAGTTCAGTTTATTTCAAGCTAATTGACTGCTCAATTATAGAGATTATTTTGTGGAATTCATTTTCGCGAAATTTCAGAATCGAATTCCAAAACACTTGAAAGCAGTGGTATGGATGGTACGCAATTACACATTTGGGCACAACGATGGATCGTGCTGTCCCAAATTGATTGGCGTTGGCGGTGAAATCATCAAAAATGCCGTCACAATTTTTATGGATGAACGTCGTACTTCTATCCCAAAGCAGCTTGAATTGCAGTGCGATTATTAATTGTGCAGTGTGGACTACCTGGTATGCAGAACTAGGTTAATATTGGAATTAGGAGAATCACACTAGCGTCTAAGGATTTTGTTTTGGACATTAAGGATGTGCTGTCGATGAGTGTGCGAAAGTTTCGTTGGCGCTACGCACCTACGCACCTGTTATAGGGGAACTTTTTTGTTAAGTTTTAAGTGATGTGTTTTAATGGACCATTACCAGCACTAAAACTCGTCGGATTCAATGCAATGGAGGTTTGTCATTTCAGAGAATATAGTCACAAATGTAGAAAACAATTCAAATATGTAAATGGAAGTGAATGTGTCAAAATGTCAGCTGTTTGTTTAAACCAAAAAATATATATTTTAAAAAGCACGTACTACCATCAACATTGTAGTGTTATGATCGTTACGCTTAGATCTTAAGCCTGCAACAACCTAGTACGGCTGTTCGATTTTTGCTCAAGCGAAGCCTTATGCGATATTGCTTTCTGTGAGGATATACAAATGATCGCTTGTATTAACAAAAGCGAATCTTTCATGATCTTGGTCAGAGTTTAGTTGTGTAGTGTAATAATTACTTGATCTGATTTGGTGCATAGACCTTTAAGATATATCTTTCTAAAATGCATACCATTCGCTAAAAATTCTTCGTTCAGTTCCATCTTTTGAAGAAACTTGTATAGGATCATAATTTAATCGAGAACAGCCAACAGCAGGCTTTAAGTAATAAATTGAACAGTATTTCACGATTTTTGTATCGCATTTTATTGTTGTGGTTTGATTGCAATATTGCCTTTCACTTCTACATCGGACTTTCAAGAAAGAAAGAAAAAACTCAGGTGAAAAAAAGCAAACCCCTTTTAAATTTTTATTCCAGAAATTTTAGACACAAACTCATCGGCTTTTATTTGTCATAAAATTTTTTTGTTTTTCCTTTTGTACTGATGGGTCATTGACATTCTCTACCAATATTTCTAAATTTTTCCAACAAAGAAGTGTATACTGCCCGTCGAAGGAGATTCGCTTACAACCGGTTATGAACATTAATCAAACTTAATGTACCTACCTCTTTTAATCTCGAGTGTATTGCGTAACAAACTGAATCTCCGCATGTTATAATTAGACCGCCAAACGGTCTGTTGATTTTGTTTTCTACACCGCAGTTTTCATCCAACTGATTAAGGCGAATGCAAGCAAACCAATAAACGTCTTTTGCGACTTGGATCTTTTCTTATTGTCGTGAGTCAAGTTCAAGTTTGAAATGGCACTCAGCGCGCTCGATGCCACCATGCAAATTTACTGCCTTTCGCGTCAGCTCATTCGACCAATCCCCAGCCGGAAAATCAAGTTGGCAGATACACCTTTCGCAGTGGACTTGATTCAGCCTGCTAGTGAATGCAGGCTGAATCAAGTCCCGCTCGGAAAAGTCGTCAATCAATGACACGACAATAGAAGTGACGTAAAACTGCCACCGTGTTAGTACCTCTAACTCGGCCATCATTCGATGATGTAAGAATTATTTTTATTTGCGGAATTTCTCGTCAATGGAAGCAAATAGTATAAATTGCCGCATTATACATGCGAGTTAATTTCAATGTCAGCCCATGGCCAGTATGAGTGATATGAGTATAAGTCTTCGTTATATGTCTTATGTTACCATGAATTGAATCAGATGAATTGAGTGCACTTCCTTCTTTATATCGAAACTGGTTCGTGTTATGAACTGAAAAACGTAAAAAAGCTAGTAGACACGAAACGATGTGCAAAAAGAAGACTACCATCAGATCGGATGATCGAATTCCAGTGGAAGACATAACCAGAGTCACCGATGATAAAATACACAAGAAATCACCTGATCGCCGTGTACGAAAGAATGGCTACTGGCGCAGCGTCGCTGTGGTTATGGCAGTTTCGGTTAAGTTGATTAGCAAGGGGAGTATTTTTTGTATGTTTGGTGTAATTTTTCAATTCAGTTGCCGATGTGGCTGCTGCGTAAAGTAGTATGTATCACACAGAGTGATTTAGCCTTGAACTTGCCTTTAATAAACGACAGGTAGGAGCCTTTGTTGTGGCATAAATTTGCTTTGATTTATGCTTGGTCGGCTGGTTCGCAATTTTATATTTAAAATATAATGAATACGAATGACATTCACAATGAATCTAGGTTTTTCGTTGAAGAAAATGTTATTAGGTTCGCTAAGTATTCGAACATTTTTGTTAAATTTAACAAATTTCGTTCAAACTCCGTCCTTGTACGCATAGGGTGAACGGAAAAGAGAGCTTCTAAAATAGAGCAAAGCAATTCTCTCCCATAAAAATGCCTACACATTTTAGCACAAGTTATTTCTTTGCGCTAGTTAATTCTATTAACGCCGCTGTCGAATCGCGCCAATTTGTGAGTGACTATTTACTGCATTTCATTTATTTTTCCAAGTGGAAAAGTCCTTGTTGCTGCCACCCTATTGGTCACTAAGCAAACCATAGCGACACCTACTCGCGAGCCGACTAGTATAAACGTCAAGGTTATCCCATATTTTTTTCATCGTAAGTGTCAAAAAAAAAATACATGTAAAATTCTTTGTGCCTCCTTCTTGCTTTTTGTCTTGTGAATTCGGACATCACCAATAAAACTTGTATTTTTTTAAAGCATTCTGCTAATGAAAGGAGTTTTATTTTGTTGAGCTTGTCCTGGGAATACGTAACAGTCCGAGTAATGCTTCCTTACCAAGTGTTTAACGAATGACAAAACCGCCCACAGCATCAATAGACGTGTTTAAAAGTATGTTTGTTTTATTGAACACCTATCCTAGCTAGTTCCAATAAAAGTGTGCAGAGTGACTGGATGCTTTGAATCTGTCTGATGGTATGCATTACTGAAATAAATAAAGTAGTCTTAAGCTGACTACATTTTCCCTGAACGTGAAAACTAGATTGGTCGTTAACGTCACTTTTTCTTTTCCTCTGTCAAACATGCAATCGAAATGTCAGCTTAGTACCAAGTCAATAAATTCGTAACTAGATTTGTCAGCATTCATAAACGCCAGCTGAAAAAATCTCTTCACATGATCAATCTAGGCCAAGACATATTACAGCCGCGTGGTATCAGAATTAGTAAAGTAGAATTTTGAACGTCCCCATTAACTTAATTTAAGTCAGGTGCCAAATACAACATGCAGAATATTCATTGGAGTGAGTGAATACACTTCATATAGCAGAAAAAAAACGAAAGCGTCAGTTTATTGTAACGTATAAAATGTTACATTTCTTTTCCTGTAGCTATTTTTAGATTTTAAAAAGGTCTGTTCCCTAACGATAATGCATTTGAAAATCATAGTCAAACTTCATTACCTTCTCGTTCTCTTCTGGCCAACTTTTGCCAGTTTAACTAAATTTGACTAATGTGTGCAGTTGCAATAGGCGTTTTTCTTTTTTAGTTCAGAGCGCAACCTGAACTGTTATACAAAAAGTTCGTGTTTCTTTTTTAGCTCAGATACATCAGAGCTCAGAATTTGTGTTTCTTTTTTCGTTCAGAGCGCGCTCTATGAGCTCAGAATAAATTGACTGAGCAGGCTGAGTATAAAGCTGATTACATACTTACAGGCACATTTGATAGAAAAAAAAAACAGGAAAAACAAAATAATTGAAATGGCGGACGAATCTTGTTGTTCTGGAACTGAAGGTTAACCAATTTAATTAATTAGAATTAATAAATATTCAAATTATACATATATTTTTTAAAAATGACAGCTATTTGCTCAAGTGTGTTTCATTCAGAGCTCAGCTCTGAACTAAAAAAGAAAAACGCCTAATGTCAATCCGCCATTCATTAAGATTATTTTCGTTCAGATTCGTTCACTTTTCGTTGTTTGATAAACAATATTTTCCATTAATTAGTTAAATGTCATTGAGAGTTCAACTGTAATAGCACGCGATCTGAATTTCGTTACAATATTAAAACAGACTTTTGGTTAAGCCCATATGACACTACATTTTTTGGATTTTTTCTGCTTTTAAAATGAAACTAGAGCAGTATGAAAACTTAGAGAATTCCCGATAGGAGTGAGTGCGTACACGCCAACCTTATTAATGTAGAAACGTCAAAAAAATGCATTTAAAATGTATTCAAATTACATTTTTCAGCTTTTTTGTTGTTGTTGACATTTCAACATTTTTTGAAAAATTGTGTTTGCTTTGCAAACAATAGCTACCCCTTTCGTAATACACTTTCAGTCTCTTTTACACACCGCTGACTTTTCAACATGATAAAAATGAGGAAGAAATGTAGTGTCATACGGGCTTTAGAGTGAATTCTGAGATTACCCACATTTACTGCTTCGCTTGCGTTGTGCATTTCTGTTTAAACCGTTAGTGCCAATAAATGTTTGGAATTTCGTGCTACCGGACTTCCACCGACTCCATGCATTTTCTATACTAGTCTTGAAACGTCAGAGATACAATTTTTGACACATACGTTTTAATTGGCCAAAGATTAACCACTTCGATGTTCACAATAAGATGGAAGAAACGTGAAAATAAAAAATAAATAATTCTATCCTACCCTTGGTCTCCTCATTAAGAATGCGTTAACAACACACAGTATTCAAGTGTATCGCCGATATATATACAATCTAAAAATACCAGCTTGTCGCATGCGTGAAAATTTCTATTTTCCTTTTCCTTTCGATTTTATGTCTTGTGTATATTTCGAGTCATTGTGACGTTTACCATTCCATTATCTTGTTTTACTCGTTTCCAATGAACTACTTATAGCTGTCCATTTATTTATTTTTTTAGTCACCGCTATTCGTATCATTTTTTTTATTCACAGACTTTCAAAATTATAATATATTCCGATTAAGCCGAGCGTGCACTGCTTTTGGACGTTGAATTTGAGTCTGGTGGCATTGAAATCGATTAATTTAAATTCGTTAATAATTTTATAGCAAAATGTTATTGATCCGAATGGATTTGGGGGGGTTTCCGCAGAAAAGTTGATATTGAAATTCAAAACGAAATGGAAGTGATACCAATTCGTTTTGCATTTCCTTCTACGAATTAATACAAATCTAGTTTGTATGTAGTTGAAATTGCGCATAGAATCTGTTGAGTTGTATTCTAATTTGTTGTTGTTGTAGACAGTTGCTATCAGCTCGCATCGACCAAAGCGACAAACAATTGAATTGAATGGCTTTTCTGTCACCTGAATCGATAGTGATTGTAGAGGGTCACCTCATTTTTGGTTGAAGCAGTTATGAGAATGAACAATTTTTTCCCGTTTTTGCTTCAGTCGTTGAAGGTGAATTTGCTAAAATGACACACATTTCGGAGAAAAGCATTTTCGTCATTAATTTTCTTGTAGCAAGATGGCTATCATTACAATTTATTTATTAATTTTATTTTAATTTGGGCCAAATACTCGGAAAATTATCGACAATTGGTTGATGACACTTAAAAGTCTTATCAATTAAATGTAGACTTTTTATCACAGTCTCTCGTTATGTTATGTCAACGTTAACATCGGACAGTCGACAATCCCTACAGCACGTGCTGTTTCACCAAAATTTATTGACACTAAAAACCACTTGAAAAAACAATAAATGTAGCTGATATATTAAAAAGTGTGTATAGGTTATGATAAGTAAATAAGTTTCCTTTCGATTGCCGCTGCAGTTGGTTGAATACTTTTATCACACTGAATCACAATTGAATGGGAACTCAAATATTTATTGATAACACTTTTATCTAAAGCATTGTCTTTTTGCAAAGGTGTATCTGTATGTGTATTATATAAACCGATATAAGTATATTATAACTGCAAAATGACACACTCCAATGATAAAACAATCTACTTTGAAATATAGGTGACAATGCTCGTATTTAGACAGGTGTCTCTCTAAATAGCGCAATATAATGCAATAGTCAGATGACCCGACGTAGTTCTGTAGTCAAAAATGTCAAGCGTTTTGAATTCTATTAAACAGATTACGAAGGATGTATATTTTGACCATAGTATGTAAAGTGACCTTTCATAGTGTTTTACATACACGCCAATCAAGAAAAATGTAACAATTCTGACGTATTGTTTGTAAGTTACGAATTTTGAGTCAATAATGTTTTATATGCAGGCCAATCCATAAAAATATAATACTTTTAACGTTTTGTTTTTAAGTTACGAATTTTATCACATGTCTGTTTCAGTGAACTGAATTCTGCTTGATAATTCTGACTTATTCCAATTAAAAGGGGGGACGTTCAAGAATTTATTTTAGTAAAACTTACTTACTTACTTACTTAGGTGGCGCTACAGTCCGGGGTGGACCTGGGCCTCAACCAATACGCCTCTCCAGTTAGCGCGATCTTTGGCTAACTGCCTCCAGTTGCGCACTCCAAGTTGGTTGAGGTCCCCTTCCACTTGCGCGCGCCACCTAAGGCGAGGTCTTCCTCTACTGCGTTGTCCCTCCGGGTTTGAATCGAAGACTCTTCGGGCCGGAGCGTTGGTGTCCATTCGCTCTACATGTCCTAGCCATCTTAGTCGACTGATGCGTACTTTTCTGACCAGGTCGATGTCGCTGTACAGCTCGTAGAGTTCGCTGTTAAATCTCCTCCTCCAAAGCCCGTCAACGCAAACGGGACCGAAGATCAATCGAAGAATTTTGCGTTCAAAACGACCAAGGAGATCTTCATCCGCCTTTGATAGCGTCCATGCTTCTGCGCCATAGAGTAGGACTGGGATGATGAGGGTCTTATATAGAGTCTCCTTAGTGGTTCTTGACAAGGCCTTACTTCTCAATTGCCGTCTTAGGCCAAAGAAACAGCGGTTGGCAAGTGTAATTCTTCGATTGATTTCTGATGTGATGTCGTTGTCAGAATTTATAGCGGAGCCGAGGTAGACAAAATCCCTAACTACCTCAAAATTATAGCTGTCTGTCGTGACGTTCTGACCGATTCGTCGATGTTGTGTTTCCCTTCTTGTTGACAGCATATATTTTGTTTTGCCCTCATTCACCACTAAGCCCATTTTTGCCGCTTCTGTACTGATACTTGCAAACGCACCAGTGACAGCTCGCTGTGTTCTGCCAATGATGTCGATGTCGTCAGCGTATGCAAGTAGTTGCACAGACTTCTGGAAGATTGTGCCTCTGGTGTTGGCTTGCGAGTTTCGCACAATCTTCTCAAGAATGATGTTGAAGAAGTCACACGACAGCGCGTCACCTTGTCTAAATCCTTTTTTGACATCAAAGGTCTCGGTGAGATTGTTTCCGACCTTTATGGAGCAGCGAGCATTCTCCATCGTCATTCTGCACAATCGGACGAGTTTGGCAGGGATGTCAAAACTAGACATAGCTCTATACAGCTCGTCTCTATAAATGCTGTCGTATGCGGCCTTAAAATCGATAAAAAGATGGTGAGTATCGATCTGGACTTCTTGGGTTTTCTCCAGGATCTGCCGTAGTGTGAATATTTGGTCGGTTGTGGACTTACCGGGCCTAAAACCGCACTGGTAGGGACCAACCAGATCGTTGACAAAAGGTTTCAGGCGTTCACACAGTATGGCAGACAGGATCTTGTATGCGATGTTAAGAAGACTGATACCCCTATAGTTGGCGCAGTTTAGAGGGTCTCCTTTCTTGTGGATCGGGCAAACGATGCTGAGGTTCCATTCATCAGGCATACTTTCCTCCGACCAAATCTTGGAGACGAGTTGGTGTATGCTCTCTACCAAGTCATCTCCCGCTGCCTTAAAAAGCTCGGCAGTCAAGCCATCTGGTCCAGCAGCTTTGTTGGTCTTAAGCTTGGATATTGCTATCCTCACTTCGTTTTGGTCGGGTGGACGGAAGTCTTGGCTTTCATCGTCTAAGTTGAATGGTTCGTTCTGCCTGACAGCGGAATTTGGGTCGTCTTCGCCGTTTAACAGTTTGCAGAAATGGTTTTTCCATATCCTCAGCACCGACTGTGACTCTACCACAAGGTTTCCTTGTTCGTCTCTACAGGTCTCTGTTCGGGTCTTGTTGCGATTGCACGTTTTTTTTACCCTTTGGTAAAACTTCCGAACATTGTTCCTGGAGTAGCACCTCTCTATTTCCTCGATCGCGCGCTTCTCGTGCTCTTTCTTTTTCTTCCGGAGAAGCCGATGTTCTTCCCTCCTCTTTTGCTCGTAGAGCTCACGAGCTGCCCTCGTCGTTCTGTGCAGCGCCGCTTTGTACGCGCTTTTTTAGTAAAACTGACAGATGGAAATTTGCATTTGCTTAGATGTGTCAAGTAAGCAGTTTTTTCAGTTGACATTTATGTGGTTGACGTAGGAAAGGTGACGTTACCGACCAATATAGTTTTTGCGTTCAGGGCACATCTAAACAAAACCAATCTAGTGGACTTAAAAAAATTACATTTTTGAAAGTACCCAGTGCCTTGGGAGCAACTAAATTGTTGGCACGAAGGAAAATGTGTAGTCCATAATGGTAAAGGTGCTATAATCTCAGCCACACACCAAAAGTAGAGATTCACACCAAGATATACCAGTTTTTGCAACTTTATCAAAAATACTTGCAGGCTAATAGAACAGGTCTCTTTACTTTCCTTTGCTGGGATAGTTGTCCAATAAAACAAACCTATTGGCAAGAACTTTGGCACATAAAATAATAAGTTTTCTATAATTTATTGAATCTACTGCCGACTCACTTAGAAATGTGACACAAAGTGTTCTTTAGATGATTTTTCAATAGAAATACAAACAAAATATCTAATTATTGTTATAGCGTTAGCGAACCTACTGTAATAAAATTGTTGTGCGAACCAAAACCATATTTACATCGCATATCCACGAGTAAAGAAGAAGCACTATCGATTCCCGACAATAAATAAAACTTGTCGTCATCGTGCCCTTCTTTAAAATTCACTGACGTAGAATGACCCTAATTCAAAGCACCACACCACCCACTCGCGATTTTTTGTTATCAACCCGGCTACCAAAGCGACACCCTTTCTCGCTGTCATTATGATTGTGACGGTTTAAGTCATGCCAGTGTTAATAATAATTTTCCACCAAGTTGAATGTCGTTTCAACTCCACTGCGTTGCAAATATGAATAACATCACTTAACGCACACCACAATGCATATAACTACCCTCATGGCTTTCAATTATCCCTCTGTGCATAACAAAATGATTATAACAAGCTGGCTTATGTCTAGTCGAGTTTTTTTTTTTTGTTTTAAAGGCCACACGCCTGAAATGCCTGTTCTCTTTCGAGTGATTTATTGAGAAATTATTTTCTAAAAATATGACCAAAAATGTAAGATTACAAAGGGAAAAATAAAACGCCATCTATTAGCGGTGACCGGAACACTCTTAGGTCGTTTATATGATAGAGGGGACGCCTGTTAAGATCGTATGATTTCTAGTAAAAGAGAGCGCAACAAGAACCGACCTCCCCGATTGATAAAAATAAATCGTAGACGGGTTGAAAATAGTTGCATTACAATAGAACGGCACTTGGCAGAGCATCGCGACTGGGTGTCGCTTAAATATTAAACGTCAGCTGCCAAGAAAGGGGAATACGGTTGCTAATTGCAACGTAGAAAGCTCATCGTCTACATTAACTTATCATTTGTTGTTTGGTGTATTGTTTATTTCAATTTGTTATTAAATTGTAAAAGCAACCTGTGTTTACGGCCTTATGTGTATGTTTGTGTACTTGAATTGTTATCCTTTTGTCTGACTTTGCATAGTTAATTGACACGTCTCTTGTTAATGGAGAAATAAATGGCCTAATAGCGTGTAGTGGAATATTAATCAATTTGGTGGTTTTTGTTTTTCTTCTTCGTAATTAATTAATTTGGTTTGTGTAAAGCAAGTTACGAAAGATGGTGCCGTGGTGGTGGTGAACACCTGTACCAGCATAAATTATTAGCGTTGTATAATTGCATTCGTGCGGCTGACGTTGAGTTAATTAAGTCGATTTTTCTAGTTAGATTGAGTCAATCATAAGGTTTTATTACAATGTTCAGTTGGAATGTCATTCGTGTTATTTCATATTCATTTGAGTCAGGAGACAAAGTGTTGAACAAGTTCTGAGGTACACGAATTCAAAAGAGCTGCAACTTGGACCATTTCTCAAGAATCATCATACGTTTAACACTAGAACTAAATTGAAAACAACTCACATCTTAAGTTTTTTTTTGCATTTAAAAAACGTCTTCGACGTAAAGTATGCATAAAGTGAATTACGAAAACAGATTTTTAAAGGTTTTCAGTCCACATGTAAGTTGTAAGGAGAAGAAAAATGTCAGGCAAGTTGTCTGCTTTAACAGCCGTTTTAACAAGGAGAGCAAACAAATTTTGAAAATTTTTTCTATAGTTAAATTTTCCCTGCTTGCACAGCTGTCAATCGGGACATTTATATCTTTAGTTTACTTAGTCTGACAGGCCATGGGCGTCATATATTTGACTTTGTATTGGCCTCGATTGATTACCTAAACAGTTTTTCTGTTGACGTAGCGGACAAATCTAATTTCTTGCCTAAGTACTTGTCAAGTTGACATTTCGATTGCAAAGCTGATGTAGTAAAAAGATACATTCAAGAATCTAGTTATCTTAAGTCGACTAGATTGGTCTGGATAAGATGTAACCTGAACGAAAAAAACTAGATTGGTCGGGAACGTCAGCTATATAATGCGAACTGTCAACTTAGTACTCATTCACGAATTTCTTGACTAGATTCGTCGGCTACCGCTCCATAACCATCAACTGAAACAGCTGCACATACGTCCGATTTCAGCCAATAAAAACCGAAACACATCTATTCAGACAGCTGTCAAACTTACAAAACTTACCGAGCAATTTAGTTTTTTTCGTTTAGGAAAATCTCGTGCTGCCAAATCAAGTCGACGAGACGGCTAGAGTTTTGAATGTATCCAATATGGCGGAACCTAAAATGCCGCCAAAAACTTGGCATTTATTTGACATATCCCTAGTAATCTTGCGGTCAAATGCCAGAAGGAAAAATTAAGTTAATTGGCACCTCCAGTGTATTTCATAAGCAAATCAGAATACTCGAACCGAAGAAAAATCTGTACTCGTTCTATACTGTATTTGTTAAGAAATATGGAGAAACAGAACTCATGATCAGCGCATTCATCTCTAATTTTGCAGTAAATGACAGCCAATCAAAAATGTGTACTAATTGACTTTAATTTGTCAATTTAAAAAAAAAATTCAGACCAATTTGAATAACAAAGTTAGTTGTAAAGAATACATTTATACACCACACACACGTATGCTTTCGATTTAAAGCCAACGCAATTGAAATTGAAAACGTCATCTAAAATGCATTGCTATAATGCGCTTCACATTGCTTACCACCACCAGCAACTAAAGTGGCAACAGTCCAAAAGACAGTTCGCCGCTCACGTGCGGATCCAATACGGACACTACCACATTTCGCACAGTATCAGCTGTTGTGTGTGTTCTATTTAATCGCACCACTAAATTGCGTCATACGAGCGTTTTTATCTTTGGTGATTTATTTGTTTTTGTTTTTAGTTTGAAGCCAACTACCAAACAAAACGAAAAAGTAAATATGAACAAGCAACCGAATTGAGAACACTAGGTGTTGCGTTTAGTAGTATCAAGGTCGAGATAGGTAATTATTTCCAGAAATAGAAGAAATTTGGAATTTCCGGCCTTAGCTGTGCTTTTGGGCAAAAGTACAAAATGCTCCGATTGCACAGTTGGCAGCGGCCGTTTCGCAATCGATGACTCGATGCATTGAACTGCTTTCGTATTGTTTTTCGTCGGAAATCTCCGGTGATTCACTAGGGAGCGGGTGCAAAATAAAGAACTCTAATCACAGAAAACAACCAAGTATGCCCGCGGGGTGTTGTTCGCAGAGTTAGCAAAATGCTGTGCTTCTGTTTTGTTTTCGAAAATCAAGTTAAATTTTGTTTTGCTTGTGAAATGTTTGTTTGAAAACGTGATACCTTGAGAGTTTATCAACAGTATTTGACCTAAACGCGTACGTTATTCCCTGATTTCGTAGTGAACTCATGTGTGACGCAAATGTCACGTTTTTTCCTCCGGAGATAATCTTTAACTTTTTCAATATCACTCCTATTATCGTTTTAAACAAATTGCGAAACTATCTGCCGGCGATTCTAGTCACAGTATTGTGAATGAATGAAAGCTCATTGTGTGCTAGTTCACTTCAATTTTCTTATAATCTAATTATAATGCCATTGTTAGTAGACCACTGGCTTTGTGTTGAATTTGTTATTCTTTGCAAGGACGGAAATTGTTTGCGTTTGCTGTTGCAGCATTCCGCCGTGCGGTGGAAATGGGAAAAGTTTTCCTTCAGTCAAACCGAAACCTTTTCGGCAGATATGTGCATTGTAGTTGTCAAATCAGATTACAACGAAATGGTGCGGCTGAAGGGGGAGTGTTTTTTGTCTGTGATTACTCGGCCGTATACTTGACAAAGGATTATTCACATACCTGCCAAATCTAGACCAGTAAACAGACTTTCAACGGTGCGAGGTATAGCCAAGAAAACATCGAATGACGATGGACACTAGTTCGGAGCAGTATGAACTGTCAAAAAAGAAAACACATCAGAAGTCTGAATTTCTGTCTTTTTTTCGTTCCGAACATGATCATAGAGTGAATGTGCTCAAAATAAATTGGCTATGAGTAAAAATGTAGCAGTATATTTCGACAGCTGTGCTGATTTGGATTGCAAATGCTGGTACAGACAAAAAAAAAAAACAGATTGAAAATTGTAGGAGACTTTAGAAATATAACACACACTATTAACTTGAAGTGTTTGTATAGTCATTTGACAATCAGTGCTTAAAAGTGTGTTAGAAGTACCTAAAGAAGATTGCTCTTGACTTCGTATCATTATGGCGTCAACTGAAGCGGCAACGGAGTAGTAGCAGTTAAATCTGCATAAGTTGTTCGATGCCTCGACATTTATATTCGGAAACGCAGAATTAAAAAAGATGACCAACGCCGTTCCTTTGCAAATAAAATCATGTCTTATGAATCTACTGTCTGTTTCTATTCCACCACTCTGCAGATCTATATCTAAATTTAGACATTTCGCCTTTCGAACCACCTTCATGCATAATCCAGCTGGACGCGTGTCGTGACCATATTTCTCTCTCCCCTTGAATGTCTGTCTTTATATGTAGTAATCTCTGTCAATACGGGCACACTCTGCCAACCAAGCTGTTCTTGTCACTTGATTCGTATTAGAATCAGCCCACTCCATATATGCATACACAAACATTATCTCTGAATAAAACATCATCAACAACATCTAGACTGAACTAATCATTTTGCCCTTTTTCTTTCGATTGCAGGTCAATACTATTCAATTGAAGATCATACGATCCCCGAGGACGACGTCATCATCGTATTTTTTTGCACCCCCACAGTATATATAGTACGTTTGTCCGACCAAAGAGTCGAACCAACACTAACTCAGCAGATATACCACAAATATACAACACCTTACCATCCACCAACATTCGACTAGAGCGAGAGAACACACTTCAACAGCTACATAAACAAATCAACTGCATAAAACAAAACACGGAGCTCTTTTGTTGTTGTTTGCTGTTTTTGATTTCTTTGGCTTCTTTTTACGTTTTTGGCAGAAGCAGCATTTGGATTCAGCGAAACACTCAACTTTGCTATGGCATCATCGTCGGTTCTAGCTAATAATTCAATTACAACTCACTCAGCTCTCGGGACGTCTACAACGTCGACGGCGTCGTCGCCTTCTTCAAATTCGATTTCTTCTTCGTCTTCTTCTTTTTCGTCGTCGTCGTCATCTCGTAAAAGAAGCTACGAGAGTGCACTTTCGTCGATGCCCACATCAGAAAGTACAATGAAAGCCCCACCAATGAACAGAGCCACATCTCTGGACGATGCAGCAGGACTTCGTACGAAAACCTCCACAGCAATCGATATGCACAACACCGACGAAGCCGACAGTGGTTCGGAATTGCCCACGGTTTTCGATTCGGCCAAGGGAGGCGCCATCGTGAATGGATTGAACGGGTGCAGCAGCACAAGTGCCAGCAGTAGCAAGAAGAAGTATGTTCCGCCGCAGATTATAAACAGTAGTGCTGTTGAATTCACGGTGAGTACTTAAAGTGGTGACTGGTGAATGTGAGCGCGTACGGCTGTGCAAAAAGGTGAGAATTCCAATTAATTGTCGCCGCGTTGTCACAATCGATGACGTGTTAGTTGCCATGCGGTGCGGATTGATTAGCGTGTGTAGTGTAGGCTTAAGTAAGATCTGTCTGACGAGCAGCGGCTAGTGTGTGGTGCTGTTCGTAATCGAGAGGCGTTTTTGTTTTTTAAAAAAGATCATGACTAATGTCAGCTGTCATAAACCGGCGAATGATTAGTAATCATGCTAATGCGTCGTTCAAAGGCAAACAATCAGGGTTTTTATAGAGTAAATATATTTTTCTTTTATTATTTTACTGTCATTCTTATTTTGGGGTAGAGATTGCGGGGAAAGTGGGTTTCAGGTTACCGGGGCCGGTTTTTTTGAAGACATTGAAGGAACTTGGCGAACATGTGATTTGAAGTCAGACCGAAGGGAATCTAAGTTGGATATAAGGAAACCCGTTTATTGTGAACACTAGAACTGGGGCTCATCTTCTTGTCTGAAGATTGATGGTGACGTGACTTGTGACAGTCGAAGGTGCAATACCGCGCACCTACTCCCAATTCTTTTCATGCTGTTCCACATGGATGTACTCTCCATTCAGTCTTAAGAAAGGCCAACCTGTAAGTCGGTAAGCATCCGTCACGTTCTAGGTTGTAATCATTTACAAACAATTATCATATTTCCTAGCTAGAGCTGCCTTAACATAACCAAACATCATCAACCAGGAGCAGAACCTCTTCGAGACGTAAGATACGTAGTTTCTTTCTTATGAGTATATTTCAACTCATCAATGATGTACTGAATCGCTTACCAACGCACGGCGTCTGACTAAGCCCACAGGAATACAAATCATTGTCGAAAATGGAAAATTATTCAATCACGACAGAGTTGCCTGCTTTTTCTTGTTTACATTTAAATAATGCCTCCTGTCTCTGGTTTTTCTGTATAATATTTGCCATACAAACGACAAATTGCCACTGGAATTTAGGAACCGGAACTATCCCGGAACTCATTTTTTATTAATTATAAAGACTGCTCTAATTATACCCATCCGATAATTGCCTCAACCAAATAACGAGGTTAAGAAAATATGACAGTCCTTTTTTATATAACCACTGTTAACCATTTCAAGTACATCATCTTGATAATGGTCGTTTAACCTAATCGGATTTACCCTTGTTTCCTCTGGCTGCGATGGCTCCAATCTTATCAGCTTATGTAAATACGTATTGTACTATTTGTTGTGGCTAAACCTGGATTGGATTACTAAAAATCCGCTACACGTTTTGCGTCAGGTGGTTCTGGTGTAATATTCCAGAGCGAATTTTGCTTAATTAGCACATTGATTAGGGGCGACAATTTGACTGTGGCATTGAGTGTTGTCTTATTCATTTCACATGACATTGAACAAGAATGTGGAAAGAATTCTCTTTGAAATGGAATTTTGTTGTACATAAACAATAAACATGTCATGCACAATCTTTACCATATTCATGCATGTACTCGTACACTTCGTGATGACAGAGAAATGTTGCTGTGTGTAGTGACATGTGACATCGATGTCAAAGTTTAAATTTCGATGATATACACCATTGAAATCCTACCATTGTTTTGTTAGGCAATTTAAATGGCAAAGAAAATTGTGCAACTGACCTTAGAACCCTGATATTTAGCGGCTTGTCACTGCCACTGATATACTAAAGAAGGTCGAAGATCAGGTGCAAAGTGAATTATTCAACAATGTCGGATCATTGATGACTTTATTTGGCAGCATTGTCGTGACAAGAGTGTGTTAATCTATTCGCGAGAGTTGATATTATTGTGTTGACATATCGTTTGCTTATGTGGTTTTTGATTGGGCTTCTTCAGATTCGCTCTCAGATTTCAGATTTCGTGTGTCTAATCGAACATAAAAACGTCACACCTCTTTTTTGTGTTGACATTAGTGCAGTTCGAATATGTGTAGCGTTCGACATTTTTCTAAGCATTTTGCATTCACTCGTTAAATTTTATGTTAAAACATTCGAAGTTTGCGCCCAAATTGATTTCTAAACATTTGCACATAAATAATTAACAAAAATGGATCCACCCGATGCAATGCGTTTCGTTGCAGTTGAAAAAATTCACTAAAACGTAAACAAACTCCACTAGTGTCAAACTCAAACGCACTTGTATTGGTAAATCTGAAGCAAATCTGAGAAGAAATCCAGATTCGCATAAGTGCTCTGAAATCTGAGAAAGATTGCTTTGATGCACTTATGGCGAATGGAAATTGAATTGAATTGAACTGAACCTGATTCCGAATTGAGTTATCCGCAAACGAGCAATACGTGACGGAATTTATTTGCATTATATGCAAATGCAAAATCACATTTCATCTGTGAATGATCAGCATTAGCTAGAGTCAGACGTCACACACTTGTCAGATCATTTTTCGACGAACTGTCAGAATTCTGTACATAAATCGCGTCCGTCGATCTAAGCAGGCAGCCACCTACATGCTTACCAGACAACAACTGACAAGAGTCTCGCGATTGGTTGCTACCCCTGAGACGGCCATGTTCCTTCAATTTCAAACCATCGAATTGAATTTAAATAATTGTCCAATGACGTCAGACATCGTGCTATTTGTATTTTGTTTTCCCACAATAATCTGAATCTGTGGATGTAAATTTTAACTGGGTGTGATCAGCCCCCAGCTACCACTTGTTGTACAAAAGGCTATCAGTTAACAAGTCCATCGCTCTCGATTGTGAGAACAATACAACAAAATAACACCTCAGTCAATACTTGAACTTTAGTGGCCCGAAAATTGCATTTCGATCTCGTATATCACAACAACGCGACAAAAACAAACTTGTGTCACCAATTAATGAGGTTTAAATTGAAAACTACGAGGTGAGTTCTCCTTCGATATTGCTGCCCATACACAAGCACTTGTTTTCCTATTGCAATTAGAGCAGCTGTCCATTGCTTGTTTGTCGAAAATCGCATACTGCGAATTTATTTTTATATTTAGCTGAAATGAAAATAGTCAGTCTGTGTTTATCTATAGAATATAACTGAAAAATACCATCTGCTGTGTTTGTTTTTTTTTTCGGGAGAAAGAACTCCCGATCGATATTTCGGGTCAGATTGGAAGGGTGTCCACTTGTAGATATTATTTCATTCTCTTTTATTTATTTATCGTAGAAATGCATTGACAGCGTTTATTTCTCGCTGGCAGAACCATTTCTATCATGCAACGTTGTGTCGGTTAAATTTGTTGTTTATGTGCTTGCTATCTTCTATTCCACTATGCACTGTCAGCTGAATTGAAGACGACTTTATTCACCTCGCGGGGTCTGAAACTATTTAGGCGAATCAGTTGAGAGTTTGAATTCGTCGCGACAGCAACACAACCAAGTACACCGAAGCTGATACCGCGCACTGACTTAGTTCGGCCTGCTATTTGAAACTTTGTCGCGATCCATTAAACGGGATCAATTTTGTTTGATTGAAATCCACTGGCTAATTGATCGTTAAAAGTGATCGTGTGTGTTGTGTTTTTTGAAAGTGAACAATGGGTCGCAAGCTGACTTTCACACCTTCCCCGGACGATGGGGTATGTCGAATTTTCAATATATTTTAATTACTTTGAACAACAAAGAAATTTGCTTTTGGTTTTTGTGGAAACAAATTGAGGTTAAAACCGGTTCGAATGACGTTTAAATTGTTGGTGTGTAAGCAGGATTGTAACTCACATTGTACATCGCCGGTTCACCAGTCGGATTCTGTAATATAAATCGGAACATCGAACCAAATGTTGTGCTTCTAGATAGAACCAGTTGGAGGAACGACATTTTTGCGGAATTCCAAAATACAGATCGAGAACAATGTTGCAATGGGAGCGAACACATAATTCCCCTGAAAATATAACATTTCGAAATGAATTTGTTAGTTCGAGATTTATTGACGGAAACACCGATAACAAAACATTTGCTGATCATTTTACAAATTTCCTCGTATCATTGGTCGGGAATGTGTTTCGCTTTCATTCCGATAGTGAATCATTGCTTGAGAAATTGATGTACACGTTCGCCAATTCTTTTAATTGATCATATGATTTAATTGCTCATGAATATGCATACAGTAGGTTGGCTGAGATTTGTCTTTTATTATTTTCCCATATTGCAAGATGAAATATGTCACTACTTACACTTAGCTACTGCTAAGAAAACTGTTCAATAAAGGCGATCAAAGGAAAAATGGTAAGTGGTTGAAGTTGAACCCTGTAAACGGACTTTCATCTAGCTGACTTTGCTCTAGATCCTAATGTGGTATTCGATTGGGGGACTTCAGAGCGAATCTGGATTTTTTTTCTCAGATTTGCTTCAGATTTACCAATGCAAGTGAGTTTGACAACAAGTGGAGTTTGTTTACGTGTTCGTGAAATTTTTCAAAGAAACGCATTCCATCGGGTGGATCTATTTTTGTTAATTATTTATGTACAAATGTTTAGAGCAAGTAGTTTTTATGTTCGATCAGACACACAAAATCTGAAATCTGAGACGAATCTGAAGAAGCCCAATCGAATACATAAGACTGAACTATCTGTGACAATTTTTGGTTCAGTTTTGTTCAGTGCTGCCAAGTTTTAGTTTGTTTGTTCGAATTTTGAATTTTATTGTTTCCACCAATAATCCATAACAAATGTTTGATGGATTCCTTAAGTGTAACAAATTTATTTCAATATATGCCTATATTCAATTTGTATTTGAAATGTGGTCTTTCGAAAGTGACGGTCAAATTTCTTTGTTTACGCGTTGTTGCAGACGTTGTCATATCGGACAATATTCCTCTTTATGGCTTTCTACTTTCGACACGAGTGGCATTGCAGAAAATATATATATTTTTTTCATTTATAAAGCACCACATGCCCGATGACAAATTAAACGTCACTTATGGTGTTTTTTTTTTTTGTTTTATATGTTGGTTGATTGAAACCGATTCTATCGCGTTTTGATCCATTATGTTGACATCGTACTCTCTTGACCCGATCTGTAAAATCGAATTTGTTTACAACACCAATGACAACTATTTCAATTATAAGACACTCCACTCATTGGGAGGCTTCGACGATTCGTTTACGCACAAAATCTCTCAAAAAGTGCCAGCTATAAAACTCCTTTGTCTGTGATACTGTGAACTAATTAAACCAATGATTAAACTCGCCTGTGTGCATGACAAACTTAAATTAGTCTTTTCAAACACATTATTAATAATTTGTAATTCCACGCCCAATTAGCTTGACCAATGCTCCAGATCCAGGTCACAAACTTTTACCTGATATCCGCCATCTTACCATTCGATGCAACGGCTTCCATTGATGTATTCACTTAAAACTCATTCCACAACAAAATACGTGAACTTTGCTACGGATCAGATGATAGACAATGAGAAAATACAAAAACCTGATCCCCCTCCGTCCTTTACTCGTTGAAGTGTAAAGTGTAAACGCCGCAATTGGTTCAATTGGTGAAGGAAACATTCACTTAGAAAACTCATTGCAATTCAGATTCCTTCGCTCTGATAATGGGAGTACAATAAGTGGAAGATAAAATTGTTCATTGTCACGACCATACCCTGGGGCAAAGAACCACCAAATGCGAAAAGCACCAACCACTTCAGCTATCTATCAAAGTGAAGATTTTTTCTTTTTCAACAGCCAAATGCTATTATACGAGTATTTGATCACCGGAGAATGTGTGGGTTTTGCTTTTTTGATAAATAAAATGAGGTGATGCCTCTTGCCATTGCCATCCACCCCTACCGTCCATCAAGAAGGGGGTGACCTAGAAAAATGGCAGAGCGTTCCAGTGAAATGAGAACATTGGAAATAAATAAAATAAACGCCAGCATTCGTTGTCGTATCTCGTATGTGTTGTCATTTATTGAAGTTTTGTGTTTGTTTTTGCTGACATGCTGAAAAAATGTGTACATAATTATAATAATTGAATTGCGGATGGTTGTGATCAATTGTTTTTGTTTTTCTTTTCAGACAATCTGCAAGCCAGCACCTTTCGCATCAGATGAGGAGGCAATGGTCGAACGTGAACGATGCGATTACACGAAAAAGATCACCTACCAAATGGCACGTTCGGGACAGACATCGAGGCGTGTACGTGTTTATGCTGATGGAATTTATGATTTGTTCCATCAGGGCCATGCCAGGCAGCTAATGCAGGTAATTAGATCTTTTTTGGACATTTGTAGTGAAGCAGAAAGTGATCGAGAATGCGATGCACAATCGAATAAGAAGTTGCCGCGCTAAGACATTTGGTTCTTTTTCCTTGGGGTATTGTTCAAAAGTGCAGATGTGTACACCACTTACTTCGATATAGTAGCAATGATCGGGAGCTTTTGTAAGCCTTGGTGTGATTGTTTCCAGCAGCTTTTTTAACAGCGCCAACTTCATATTGGTCAAGGATACCACAAATGCAAGGTCGGATTAAACGTTGTTATATCTATTTGTAATATCAAATATTCCCATTAATAATGGAACACAACGTCGTTCAAGTGGCTGCTTCGGCTGGCTTCGCAGTAGCGCATTCTATCACTATCGCCAAGCGAATAATCCGAGATCTTTGCGCAGAATTCTCGTAGTGCGGGAAATGTTGAGCTATTGAGATCGATGGCGAGCTGATGTTCGTGAATTGAACACACTCTCGGCTACAGCAGCCACATTCTCGTCTGTGCGCACCATACGGCGACGGGGACCATGAGTGTTGTCCACTATCCATACCATACCAGTCTCACGATCTTTTTGCACAAACTTGCGTATAGCCGCGAGGTGGGTAGCACTGTTTGGGCTACACAGCGCTCACTTTGGAAATAAGTTTTCAATATTTTCCAACGCTGTTCAAGTGTAAAGCGACTCATTTCGTTCCGCGGAGGTATGGTACTGACTTTCTGTCAAGATTTCGAGCGGGAAACAGCTGCCAGTGTCAAAATAACCTATGATTTAAAAAGAAACCACTAAATGGACCACCATTTATGCTGTGAAAAGAACAAATGACAACATCTAGTTGGCCTTTCTGTGTTTAATCCCTAAATGGTTACTAATCAATTGATCACACGTATAGGTATATGCCACAAACAGAACGTGAAGTCTACCGCTTCTGTAGTTAAATTTGTGTCCTGTCGCTAAAAGATTTTGTGCGCATCTCTCGATTTAAACAAAGTCACTGCTTCATAAAAGCAATTGACTTCCATATGGTGAAAGAAATCTCGTTCGAGTGCATTTGCTCTATACGTATACACAAAGTGAATGTCTTTCTGAATATATATTCCCTTTCAAACTAAAACATATCACTTCTCTGTTTGCAGGCTAAAAACATCTTCCCCAATGTCTATCTAATCGTTGGCGTCTGCAGTGATGAGCTGACTCACAGTAAAAAAGGTCGAACTGTTATGAACGACGCGGAACGCTATGAAGGTGTTCGCCATTGTCGTTATGTCGATGAGGTAAGTCAATCTGTTAAAATGTTTGTAATTGTCATCTAACACTGTCAGTTTCCATTTGTAGATCATTCAAGAGGCGCCATGGACTTTGACCGACGAGTTCATAGAAAGTAACAAAATCGATTTTGTTGCACACGATGACATTCCATATACCGGCGATGGTATTGATGATATCTACGGCCCACTGAAAGCAAGAGGAATGTTTGTGGCTACTGAGCGCACAGAAGGTAATCAAATTGATTTTATTTTTGCTTTGCTATGAGAGATAAGCAGAAAACGGCCAAGTGGGTTTCAATGTCAAAACACACAACGCACATGTGGCTTATCTAGTTCCCTGGATCGCGACTCTTTCAAATGATTTTAGCTTGAAGTAGTAAACGTGGCTTATCTAGCTCCCTGACTATTTTTACAAATGTTTAGCTTGAAGTAGTAAATGTTTTAGTGATAACGCGCCACAATGTTGCGCTGAAAGTGTTGTTTTATTGCAATTCCCAGTGCTGCTAAGGAACGTGTTTCACCTAGGTTGTGTGAGTAAATGAGTAACATTTCCGGGTGTAGATAGAGCGATGATCTTAGAAATAAAATTCTGGAATGAATTTGACTTTATAAGGATTGAAAATGTTTAATCTCCGAGCACAAAAGGCAAAACGGATTGAAGCGGAGACCAAAAGATCTCTACTTCTGTTAGAGTGTGTTCTCTTCTAGTGACTTAGCTTCTTGAAAATTTCTGGCAGTCTTTTGGGCTTGCTGTTGCTGTGGTTTGCTTCAGTTGTGCACTCAAAGTTAATTGAGGTTCTATTATTTAAGAAGTAGCTTTTCGACATTGAGTAGGTACTCACGCTTCATTTTGAATCAAATGGCATCTGTATCTATTAGTAAATTAATTAAAGCCGTTTTCTGTTTCTTTCAGGTGTTTCTACCTCAGACATTGTGGCACGCATTGTCAAGGACTACGATCTCTATGTGCGTCGCAACCTGGCGCGTGGCTATTCAGCCAAAGATCTAAATGTATCATTCCTGTCGGAGAAGAAGTTCCGCTTACAAAACAAAATGGACGAGCTCAAGGATCGTGGTCGTCGTGTAATGACCGAAGTCAAGGGTGACATCATCACAAAATGGGAGGAGAAATCGCGAGAATTTATTGACGCCTTCCTTTTGCTGTTCGGACGCGAACGTCTGAATCACTTGTGGAACGAGTCGAAGGGAAAACTGATTCAAGCTCTTAGTCCACCCGGCAGCCCCAGTGGTTCTGTAAATGGCGACTACGATGAGTACGATGATGATGAGGATATTCCAGAAGTTAGCGTTGATCAGTCACCATCATCGCGACGCTCCTATCGCACAGCCACCGCCAGCAGCAATGTGGAACCAACTGAGCAACGTCATCACACCAACAGGCGATCAACGACCGCCGCAACAACAGCAACAGCACACAGTTCAGATCCAGATGAAGACGACGACGAGGAGTACGAGCGAAGGAGCAACTAGGGTTGTCTTGAGGAGCAATCTTCGATATAGATTAAGATATACTATTGACATCCTTTACCTCATTACAACTTTTTCTTGCTTACTTCGATCACTCTCTCTCTTTCTCTCTCTGTCGTTCTCTTTGTCTTTTTCTCACATTAGTATATAGGCATTAGGCTCGTAGTAAAAAAAATTTCTGTTAGCTTGTAAGGACTTTTCAAGAGAGAGCGCATGTAGCTTGTCAAACAAATTATAACACGCACTTCTCTTTCGGTGCCTGTGTGTGGAAATGACCATTGTTTCGCAAAAGACAATTCAATTCAATTCAATTCAATGAAAAGTTGTATAGACTGAGGAGGAGAAGGACACGCCACACCAGACAACCTGAAAGTGTGTTGCACCTGTGCTACTCCGGTTCCTACTATTCTTTAAAGCAATTTATATTTGTTATCATTTTAATTTATTTCTTTTTCACTTGTGAACTCTGTTGAAAAATGTTGATCTTAAATAATATTGTTTAGTGCGAGGATAAGTTCTTGTGAAGAGCAAAAAACAAGCGAGTATTCCCTAAACACTGGGTATTTTCTTTCCTTTCTATTAATTTTTTTCTTTTGTAATTTAAGAGCTCTTTTCTTAACAACACAATACATTGTTTGCCTACTTTAGTCTATAAAGACATTTATTTAATTTATTAATTAAAGAATGAACCTATCGCCGGAATATTTGTTTCAAACTGCATACCAATATGGAAAATATTTAATTAAGAGAAGCTACAATAAATATACATAGCAATACACAACACGTGACACCTAGTTTATCTAGTGAAACCAAATGTTTTCTAGTTTGAAGCAAATCAAATAAATTATACAAAACAATTGTAATGAATTAAGCGCGTTCGCAAAGCAAATATAAAACTCGTATATACTTAATCTTAATATTTAATGTAACAAATTTGTGATGTCACAACACCAGAAAGTAACCACAATTTTGAAAAATAAATAAATCTCTTTCAAAAGAACATTTGAATTTAAATTAAATAAACGTATATTGATAAGCAAAGGTATAAATAGAAAACAAACTGTTATACGGTTATTTTTATGAAAACAAATCGCAGATTCTTCTTTTGGATTGAAAGTTGTATTATGTCGAAAACTTTACATTTTAAAACAAAAAAAGTTTCCATTAAGTATCTACATTTAAATGCGAACATTTTGAATAAAAATTATTTACTAAATTTAATGAAATGCTCTGTTTGTTTGTTGATGGAAAGTCGACAGTTCATAACTCCATTGATGTTTGTTCCTTTTATGTTTCAACTCTGACAAATGTGCTGTTGTTGCTTTGTTCTTGCAAGATATGTAATTGTTATCCGACTGAATATTTCCCTCGAATCCATTGGTTTTTGTTCCTCGCCGCAGATGGTCGGTTGTACTGGAATATGGGAAAGCTAGGAGAACTTACGATTCTCGCGATCGGTTGATCTTTAAGTTGCCAATAACTAAGTTTTAAATATTTGTTCTGCTAACTTAAAACGTAAAGGACATCTATTTACCAACGAATAGTTTTTACACATTGAAAATCCAGATGGGGAGGATGATCCAGACGTTGGGAACGTAAGTATATTGGATAACTGTTAGTCACAAGTATAAATCAAAACTTTATTGAAGAGACTATCATTTGTAATTAGGTTAAACACGTTATGAGACTCTTATAAAAAACTCGGCACCATAATATGCCCTTCAACCTTCTCTGTACTATCGTCCAAGCAGCTCCTTAAACCATTGTAAACAAGCGACACTCGTGAATAAAATTGTGTACTAGATTTTAACCAAACTGATGTCGCTTCCAATTAAGATATTCGCAAGAGAATTGGTTACACACAATTATTACTTCGCCGAAAATATTACACAAAATGGCAGCGGATTAATTGAAGGCAATATGAAAGCCAAAGGAATTCAAAAGTAATCACTACACTTTGACCGTAGGTAGTAACTGTCAATTGTGAATTTATTGTTCAAAGTATATATGCAACTGCCCGCATTTAAATTGAATATTATTATGTATTTTTCTGCATTAATTTTTATACTCTATTTATATTTATATTCTTTAATTGATTGGTACGTTTAGTTCGCACTGAGAAGCGTGCAGGTTGAAATCTCGGGAAACTCCTAAAATTTTGTGTCATGTCGAACTTTTGTTTAAATCCATTTACACTTACTTTTAAATACAATTTTTAGTTGTCGCCCATTAGGGTGACAAATGGGTAACTTCTGTTCGAATACGTGCTGTGAAAAAATCTTTTCAAAGTCGCAGCATTGTTCATATTATGCTGTACTGAAGATAAGCGTTTAAATGAAGCTCACAGAGGATATTGAAGAAGGTTAGGAGTTCGTCTAAAATTGTGGAACTTTCTTCTTTTGCTGATAAATAGGGGAAAATGGCAAACTGCATGCGTTCAAACAGGCTTAATCTTAGTTTTCCGAAAAATGTTTACAAATATTTCTTTTCTAAGGTCATTTTGAAAAGAGTCATGCTATCGAGGGCAAATAGTTGTGAATATCATATTTTCTAAATAGAAGCAACTCCTTTCTTGCCATCTGATTTTCAACAATCCTCTTTTTTTGAAACTACAAAAAAATAAAAGAAGAACTAAAGTGCACCATATAATCATACTGTTTCCTTAAATTAGTTTGTGGAGTAACTTAATCTTTGTTTGCTATTTGCAGCTCTTCGCCGCATCGCCACAAAAGGAAGGCTGGTATAGACCACGATTTTACTTCCGTGGAGTACCTATCTATTAATTATTTCTTTTTCAACTACAAGAGGGAAATGCAAAAAGTAATTATGTTGTTGGTCGGAAAGGGAAACGTCTTTTACAACAGCGGGTAATAGTATATGGGCAGTTATTTTCCTACTTCGGATGCTAAGTTGGAAATGGGAGAAGGTGACGTAGTACTATAGGTGAAAGGCGGTGGTATAGTTCGAACTAATTTCGAACCCGAACACAACCTAATTAAGTTTTCTGCTTCCGTAAGAGCTGTAATAACGAAAAGTCGTTTCAGTCAAGCGATACTATTGGTGGAAATAACTTCATTAGCGTGGTGGCTCAAGTGGTCAAGATAAATATTTTTTTTTTATTGAACACTTATACAAACTAATTTGTATATCACTCTCTCACTTGGTGAAAGTGCTTCCAATTCCTATCAAAATGTATTCCAGTAATAGCTGAAGATGTTAAAGAAGCCGCCAATTTTATAATAAAATCGAATAAGAGTCAACAACTTATGCAATGTGTACAATCAAGGACCTCATCTGGACTTACAAAGAGAACGATAAAGTCATTCATTAGCAACCTACGTTTATGGATTTTTCAGATTGTGTCATAAGACCAGTAAAGCAATTTATAGGCAATCCTGGAACTCATGTTGTAGTCAACTTTACGAATTTAAAATTTAACGACCGGAGACATCTTCTCCTTAGGTCGCTTAGGTGCTTATCCCAGTGGAATTCATCAGTTAGTACCATGAAAAACTTAAATGTAAAATGACTGAAGTGATAAATTCTTAAATTTGAATGCTCTTTATAATTTTCGAGTCAAATACGAGTAGATAAGCAAACTGAGATAGCTCAGGTTAATTAAATATGTGGTACCCTCAGTTTTTAAAAGTGGATAGTGAATTTCCAATGAAACTCTACTGCTGGCGTTTTTAAACGGAGATGCACTAAGTGTTTATAATAAAATTTTCCTTTGAACAGATTTGCTACCATCTGTCATGAGCAGATATTTTCCCAAACAAAACTAAAAGCGGTTGAATGCAGTTACTTGATAAATGGAAGCACTCGTCCTTAGAGATACAATCTCTTTTACGTTTGCGAAAACAAATGAAATTAAAGCTATCGAATTGGAAAATTTAATGTGGACAATTGGGATATTGAAAAACTCAATTGAAAATTGTTTAGCAGTTTTGAGTTGATACCAGATGATGCAGTGTTCAAAATAAGCCTCACATTCATTTTTGTCTCTGGTTTTTTAACTGCACCTGTACTTTATGTGCTGAAAACGATTGCCCGAGTAAAAAATGTATTATTTTACAAACAAGCTTTGAAACAAGATTATGAAAAAATAACTGTAAAAAATAGGGCAATCATCCATTAACTAAATTAGCTGCGTCAAAAAATGGATAAATTTGCTTTAAGTATACGGTATACGGGACTCCGTTGCTACTTTTTCTCAACCTAACCTATGAGTATCCCATCACCGGTCATTTTATTTGATGTTTGTTTGGATGAACTTGCGAAATATGTACCGGCTCTTTATAGTTAAAATCTATTTTAAGACTTCATAAATTGATAGGAAATCTCAATCGATTTCAAAGGTATCACTTACCCAGATAGTTGATTTCAAGTACCGTCAGTTCATAGGCATAAATAAATGAATTCACTTTATCAAATGGGTAACTTTTAACTATCGCCTTACGAAATCCAAGGAGCAAAAGTCGTTAAACAAATTTTAGAAAGCAAAATGTAGGTATGTTTAACGTTTTCCGGGCTTTAGAGCTATCGCCCTCTAAGTACCAATAGGAGCTCTGTAAAATCTAAAACGTTTTATGACCTATACATTAGGTTTGTTCCTTTACTTTGGTAGTAACAATGGAAAAGACTGTCAAAATTGGCAGTGGTGGGGATAACTCTCTCACAGATATAGACACTTAGGAAAATTTTAGGGAACGCTTTTGTAATAATGTATGAAAATGACAGATAAATAATGCAAAAAGTAGTGCGAAAAGTCGTTAAAATATCGTATAAACTCGAAGAATTTGCTAATTAACGAACAAAATTAGTTAATTTATCTACATAGCGATGAAAGTGACCCCGAATTAATCTTCTTCTTCATGAATCCGAGTATATGTAAGAGTTTGTACTGATTGAACTATAAGCATTCAAGGAGAAAGTGACACGGTATTCAAAATTACATGGAGGAGATTGTCCTTTCTTTTCGTCGCCATTTTCAAAAAGAATCTTAGGAGAACATTCAATTTTCCCGCCTGTTGATACCATTTTAATACGCAAGAAATCAAAACAAATGCACTCATATGTCAAATAGGACAACAAATTTCAAATCAGCTGTCAGTCAGTGAGGTGACTGACAGCTTTTTCAATTCGTACACCAAGAAATTTGTTGAGTAAAAATTCGTAAGATTCTCAGCTCTCGCGATGACGCTCTCTTTTACGAATTTTTCGAGTTATGGAACGGCATTGAGTAAAAATTCGTAAGATATAAAAGTAAAGGAACAGGCCTATTGATACCATTTCCGTTCGGGTAGCACTTAGTGGATACCTGGCTTTGAATTAGAGTAGCGGAGACTCGTACTTTGAATCAGTGGTAATACTTCATTTGAATTGGAATAGAAATGGAGAACCGCTTCGAGAACCGCTTCGTTATTTTTTTTTTGTTGTAGGTTAGTGACGGTCTTCATAGAATTTTACACTTTGTGATACACGAGCTTAAAGTTTTAAGATCGTCGTTTAAATTACAAGATAATGATTTTTAGAATAACCATTAAAATAGTGGTTGCTTAGTGCAACCCAATTAGTAATAGAGTTCTTTAGTGTTTACGTAGCCGTGAACTTATTTCGAACATAACTACAAGGTGGCGCAAAAATAACCTTCCGATGTTTTTGGGCTGTAATTTAAGAAAAAATTAAAAACTTTGATTCTTCTTGTGGATTATTTTTATTTGGTCTTTTAATTTTTTTTACATCAATTCGAGAATATGATGTCATGTAAATGGCCGCCGCCACAGTTGATTGTCATTTGAGCCCTTTTTATGGCATTTTCCATCACTTTGGCCAAAACTTCCGGCGATAGGTCCTCACATTCTTGACGGATATTGTCCCTAAGAGCTGCAAGAGTCTGAGGCTTGTTGACATAAACCCGCGACTTCAAAAAGCCCCAGAAAAAGAAGTCTGGAGCGGTCAAATCAGGCGATCTTGCGGGCTAGTGCAAATCGCCAAAAACGACCCGGGAACACCGCTTTCAGAATATCGGTTGTGGCTCGCGCAGTGTGTGCCGTAGCTCCGTCCTGTTGGAACCACATGTCCTCCAGTCCTAAATCGTCCAATTACGGTAGAAAAAAATCGGTAAACATGGCCCTATAGCGCGCACCGTTCACTGTTGTCGTTTGACCAGCGGCGTTCTCGAAAAAAAAAAAAATGGCCGCGTCAACAGAGGCGATATTCTCGGCACAACGAGCGCTCCGGGGACCGCCACTCTTGGCAACGTCTCGTGTTGTGCCAGTCTCTTCGAGGCGAGCGGCTAAACGTCGCAGTTTTTCACCAGTAGGCGTGGGACGGCTAGGAAATCTGCGACGAAATTCACGTTGTGCCAAAGTCACCGACCGATTATTGCTCAAATAAATAGTCACAAATATTCCGCGTTCTGGAGCAGTGTAGCGTAACATTGTTTATTAACGTGTATTTCGCATGTGTTTACTATACAAATGTCAAAACAGAACTGACATAAGGGGCCAATCGCAAAATTTATAGCATTTTCTGATAGGAGGATTACTTTTGCGCCACCTTGTACATTGTTCAAGGCTCAAAATATAGCACGAAAACAAATTGATTATCAAACCAAATAATGGATCTGTTAACGCAGAAGCACGAACATTTTAGTTACAGGCTGCGTAGATCCGTAAATCCACTGTCCTTAATTTTACTTGTTATTTAATTTTTATTTTTTCGCTTTCTTCTTGTTATACTGTTTTAGTTTTCTTTTTATTATTATTACAACTTTGATTTAGATTGGAAACGTTTTATTTGTTTTTTAAATTAGTTTTATCAAAGGAATTTCAGGATTTCAGAAGCAAATAAAAACAGGTAAAATACAGTCCACAGGGCGAAACTGGCTGTTGAACAGGATCCACATCCACATAATGGATGTTCCTATACAACATACAATCTTATGATCCCGCAGAAATTCTCGCAAGTACAATGGGCTTGACTTGAACTAAAACAATTTATTATTAAATACAAAAACATATAATACAAGAGCCACAAAACAAATAAAATCAAATTAATACAAAATTATAAACATTGCACCTGCAACCACCCTCGTCACTACACAAACACGTCCCAAACTTAATACCAAAAGTTGTCGAACATGTTGTAAGCTTTTCGTATGCGTCTTCTTACGATATATCTCACATCTGTTAAAACTTAAAAGACTGTATCGGCAGCACGTTGGTTCTGGTCTACCTCTGTAGTCTGTACTGTTAGTGTTCGGTGAAATTCGATGGTGGTAGGTTTGTCAATTTTTGTTCTCTGTTATTTTGGATATCCCCCCCCGTAAATCTTCACACAACAAATGAGCTTAAATTATTTAAACCACTATATACAATTCCTTTAAAGTGCAAGAGATGTCTAAAAATATTGTGACTTGTGATGGACAAGTCTACCTACCTAGAGACGAGAGTGTACACGATGACGTAAACAAGTGGTGGTTAGCTATTGTTTTACGATCCAAAACCTATATCGGGAGTAGAACATAATTCAATCCTGATGATGTATCCACACCGTAGATATATTTATACATAAAGGCGAACGACGAGAGGCGATTCTTGAACAAATATAAATAGATAGGTACACTGTAGACTGTACACATGTCCTTATACGAGAAGAAGAAGCGTTTTTATTCATTTACGCAGACCAATCCAGTCAGTTGCCATTCGTCCTTATCGAAATATGTTTGCTCAATGGTTTTGTTTGTGAAATAAGCTGTAATAACTATGCCATCTGTTGGTGGTAATTATTTGGCCATCAAATTAATTAGAGGGTTCTAACAAACTAAATTAACAGAGTCAGTACACAATAGATCAATTTCATGGGACATTAAATTTGCAACGCATATTTGAACGGGTTTTGGGTGAGGGATCAGCGCAAAAGTCAAGTTAAGCAAACAAAAACAACAATTTACTTATAACCTGCTAATTGAATACACATTAGTCGGCTCCAAGCGTAATCCCTTTGACGTGAGTTGCTTATGAACAATAAAAATGACTCAAATGGTACTGAGAGTGTTTTGATTTTGCGGAAGTAGGTATACTATCGAATTTAATTGACCTTTGGTTTTAATAGTTGGTGGAGGAACAGCATAGTGGTGGAAGGGGTTTTTTTTTTCAGAAAATTGTTGAAGCTGCTTACAAATACATTTTGATTTGAGTTTTAGTGTTTTCGATAGCATGGTAAACATGGTAGAACTTGGAATGAAATAATGTTTGTGATACTATGCGTCCACTAATACCTTCATGAACTAAAAGTACACATTCTTGTTTTAAGTTAAAATTAAATTAGAACATCGATTTTAGACATTATCTGCACAGGTTACATTCAGTGGTGGCTTTGGAGCAATCAGTCGGAGAGATTTAACTTGCCAGGGGGATCAGTGTCAGTGCATTTGACGTTTAGCTCGACTGTTAAATGTTCCTCAGGGCTTATGTCAGAGATGAATAAATAAAAGAGATATCATTTGTACGTAAAACCCATTTGTTTACATTAGGTCTGTTCCTTTACTTTTAAATCTTAGGAATATTTATTAATTCTTTTTCCTTAATAGAAATCAGATCCGGATACTCGTCGGGGTTTTAACCGGACACTGCACCATAGGAAACATGGCTAAAAGGCTGGGACTTTTTGCAAATGACTTCTGCAGAAGCTGCAGAGACGAAGAGGAAATAGAGTCTGTGGAACATCTTCTATGCCACTGCCCAGCTTTACAGGAACGCCGCTCATCCTGTATGGGAGCAAGGTTCTTCGAAAGTTTGGAAGACTTGACGGGGGTACCTCTATCAGACATAAAACTATTCCTAAACAGATCGAAGTGGTTTTGTTAGCCACATGTCCTTAAATGTACAAACGGGGTACTCACAATGGGCCTTCACGGCTTCCGGGTGAAATTTGCATCGGCTGCAAAACTGCTCTCCCAACCTAACCTAACCTATTAATTCTTACGAATTTTTACTCAATGCCGTTCCTTAACTCGAAAAATTCGTAAAAGAGAGCGTCATCGAGAGAGCAAGATATTACCCATCCACTGAGAATCTTACGAATTTTTACTCAACAAATTTTTTGGTTTAAGAATTGAAAAAGCTGTCAGTCACCTTACAATTAACAGTTGATTTGAATTTTGTTGTCCTATTTGACATATAAGTGCATTTGTTTCGATTTCTTGCGTATTAAAAGTTGGGAAAATAAAATTGAATGTTCTCCTTGAATTTTGTCGCGTCATTCGAAAAGAATCTAAGGAGAACATTGAATTTTATTTTTCCAACTGTTGATACCGTCTGTAATACGTGTGAGCTACAAAAAAAGCATGTTGCTAATGGCCGGCCAATATTCCTTTTGCTGTTATGGGCATCGCGCTGTTCAATTGTTTTGTGTTTGGTATTGAACTTGTTTGGTTTTTGTTAAGGCTTCGATTAAAAAAGAATATAGTGAAATACACATTTCGGAATAGCGAATTCTTTTATTATAGTAAATTCATGCACTCACATATATTAGACAAGAAATGAGCATATGTGCGTGGCTTCATTAATTTGATGGGAAAACAGCTTGTAGGCAGCCGCCTTTCCACTGGAAAGTTATTTATCTCTGTTTTCCATTATCTTTGGTTTATGTTGTTAATATAATGATTGATTAGACAAATTACTCTATAGTCAATCCCTTTTATGGGTGACTTGGAAATCCATATTTGGAATTGGGTGCAGCTTACTAAGCTTCGATCAAAGTATGGCAAGCACATTGTAATAAATCTGTTATGTGTGGATATGGAAACCCGTGTCTCATGAGTTAAATTGATCCTCCTTAAATAATGATGTGCCATTGTAACAGATCCTAGTTTTCTTGTAATGGTAAGAATAAGATAAATATTCTCTTATATACACCTGAAGAGAATGTCTACCGAATTAACTCCAACTGAATTCACCCAAAACTTAATGAATGCGACACCTATAAAAGGCAATGTTCGCACGTATGTGGCCGATAGACTCAAAAACTAATCGTTCGATTTTACTAGCAACATAAATTTTACTGCCTTTAAGCCTAGTATGCTGTTCCAGGAAAGCTAAAATTAAGCGCCTCTCCAATGTTTCTCTCCACTACTTCGCTCAATGTTCGCTTAATTTTGACAGTGTAAATTCCGTTAAAAAAAACTGTGCTGGTAATGCTGATTGACTTTGTTCTGTTTCTTTCGTTGCTTTTTTTAGTTGTACTAATACAGCTCCCTCCTCAAAAACCTCTTCCATTGCTCCTCGTTAAAATATTCCATTTCTAAAAGAAATTAAATTAACAACAACGAATTTCTAACCATTCTCCATACTGTCAATTTGCTTTAGTTTGAAATTTTGTTGAGAATACCGATATTTTCTCTGATCTATCAAAAGTTAGCTGTGGAAAAATGTATTTTGCATTGATACGCTTACTTAAATTATGTAGAAATTTTTCGTACAGTGGCTAACAAATTTAGCTTGAACTGCGTACTGCTTGGCTTAACTGCTTTGCTTAATTTTATATTTGGAGAACTTTTTGTATGGGAGCTTAATTTAAGCGCGAGCAACATACTAGGCTTTAGTGCCAAAAGTGTTCAAATGTTGCATTAAATATGAAAAAATAGATGGCGCTTTTATTATCTACATTGTTGTTCTCCTTTTAGCTAAGTGACTGTGCTAATTTTGAGAACCACTAAATTAAAAACTTAAAACTGAATCCGCTTTTGGTGTCTATAAAACTAAGGCTAACAAATTTGCTGACGTTTTTTGGTTGGAGAGTAAAATTGTCCTACAAATTTCAAGTAACGATTTGACATGGCTCATAAATAGAAATGAAATATACCTGTGGAAAAATTTTAGTAATAGATATATTATTTAGTATAATCTTAACGTATTTACAACATCACGCACGCGCATTTTTGCACGAGACGGGACAGAGAGATCCGTTTGTCCGCAGTCAATGGGGACGTTCAAGTATCTAGTTTAGTAAGTCTGAAAGCTCTCTCACTAGATGTATCTCGGTTTTGATTGGGGGAAATCGGTCAAATGAGCAGCTGTTTCAGTTGACGTTTATGGAGGGGTAGCCGACGAATCTAGTCAAGAAATTCGTGACTGAGTACTAAGTTGACAGTTCGCGTACGTGGCTGACATAGGAAAAGTGACGTTCCCGACCAATCTAGTTTTTGCGTTCAGGTTACATCTCATCGAGACCAATCTAGTCGACCTAAGATAACTAGATTCTTTAATGCGGCCAATGCTATTAAAGGCGTAAGAATGAGATCAAACAAATCTGTTGTTCTACCCATAATTATGGATACATAAAATGGAAATAAGCACACGTTCCGGCGACTAACATTTCTGTAATCACTTGAAAACATTTCTAGTCTTGGTTTTAAACATATAAAATAAGAGTGGCTTAGTGTCACTAATTGAAACCAACAATTCATCAATCAGTTACACAAAATAAATAATTAATTGTCCCTTCATCACTTTCGATCGCCATTTTGTATTAAAGAAGAGCGAAATTTCTTAAACCGTCGCTATAAAAATATTAATAAGCTGAACGCATAATTCCTACCACGTAAACAAGATGGCACACTAAAGAAAGTGTCACGTATTTTTGCGTATTAGGTAATGCTGTCCCTTTCAGTCACACGGTTGTTTAGAATTGGGCATTTTTTTAAATCTTCCGTGTAAGGAATGTGTGATGTCGTAAATGCAGTATTAGTCTACTTTGTTGATGGACAGGAAATCACTCTGCTCGGCTTTCGTTGAATGCCATCTCAATATATTGACACTTTGCTCATTTGAAAATTGGAAAAATGTTGTTTTTACTTCTTGTGCAATGTGCCAATTTATTAAAGGCCATCCTTTTAGGCAATTCCTGTAATAAATATTTTCAGAAATATCTCTGTCTACCATTTAGTTCCAAAAGCAACTTTGAGACGCGGAGTTTTATGCGAATCATTCCTCATTCATTGGCGAAACACATTTCACTTAATTCGGTGGCATATTCGTATCATTTGATTTTCTCATATTTTTGTTTACAAAAACTGTTTCCCATTCTGCTCCGCATTTCACACACAAAATTCTGTTTATTTGAAAAGAAATGCATCAGCTTTGCACGTCATGCTCAAATAAAACTTTCATGTCAATTGCATTTCTGGTTAAAGGCGGCTACCGGCTAGGTCGCTAAAAACATCAAATCGCCAGGGATTTATGTACATTCTCTGAACTGAAAATAAATCAATTATACGGAATCGATCTACATTTTGTTGCACTCATTCAATTTACCACATCAAACTGTTTTGAAAATATTTCCATTTGAATTTTTGAAATTTGTTGAACAAACACCGACAAACATTTCGCATAAGCGATTAGTTTCAGTATTTTCTACATGAATATGAGAATTGTTAGTATATAATTTCGAGTGTAGGTTTGTACGTAAATGAATACAAAAAAAAATAGTTAGTGCAACAATTCCCACCATTCATTGGCATAAACAGGCGAGAAACCAATTAACAAATCTAGGTAATAAGGAAGATTTATGTGAAATAATAATAATTTAATTTAATTTTTATGAATTGGTTAGTAAGACTTATCTTATTAGAGGAGATTGAAATAAGGAATTTACAGAGTTCACAAATCAGTTAGTTTGACATTTCTGCTTGAAAATCGTTTGGCAAAATATTGATGACGTTCAGCAAAATATATAGCTTGCACTGTTCAAGCGATATTTCCAAACGATTTCTATTTCTACGACGAATATAATGGAACTGTACTGTAAATATAAATATCATAGTGTGCTATGTCAAAAACTGCAAAATAAAACACAACAAAATATTGTATAACTTTAAGACTTGGTAATTGGATTCTTTCATATGGACCTTAGTACGTGGTCTTCAAAAAACAAAAGCTGCGATAAATAAGAAAATAATTCCCCTGACAAAAGGTGAGCACTTTTTTCTTATGATTCCCCAATTATATTGACTCAGTAAGGCATGATTTTAATAGACTGACTCCACTAAAGTGAGATATGCGGTCAGTGAACATGAAAGGAGAACGAGAAGGCAAAGCCGTGTGACATTCTCTGAGCTCACACTTTTTCGTCTTAAGCGTAATACGCTGCTCGAGCTAAACTAAATTGTATCTGGTCTCTAACTTTTCTCTCCAAACATCAGCTAAGGTCCTACTTAAATTTTGACATATAGTACGCGGTGGATAAATGTCAGAGAAAACAGCTGTTCTTTGCAAAATCTTCCTTCAAAAATTGAATTCTCTCTTATTTCAACTATTTCTGATTCTAGGTACTTGTCGTCCATGTAATAATTAAAAAACCTCATTCTTGGATACTTTTCCGCAACAGAACACCAAATTCACAACGATCTGTCACAATTTATCTTGAGAATATGTGCCGACCCATTAAATGGCACGCTAAGTTATGACTGACACATGAAGTACATGCCGAAACAAAAGTTTGATTATTTAGCTCGAGCTGCGTACCGCTCGGATTTAGCTCAGCTTAATTTTGGAGAGAATTTTGTATGGCAGCGAAAATTAAGCTCTCGCAGTGTACTTATCTTTAACAGCTAAAGCCTAGTATGCTGTTTCAGGAAAGCTAAAATTAAGCGCCTCTCCAATATTTCTCTCCACCACTTCACTTAATGTTCGCTTGATTTTGACAGTCCCGTAAAAAAAAAACTGTGTTGGTAAAGCTGATTGACTTCGTTCTGTTTCCTTACTTGTACTTCTACAGTTCCCTCCTCAAAATCCTCTTCCATTACTCCTAGTTGAAATATTCCATTTCTTAAAGAAATTAAATTAACAACAACGAATTTCTAACCATTCTCCATACTGTCAATTTGCATTCCTTTGAAATTTTGTTTCGAATACCGATATTTTCTCTGATCTATCAAAATTTAGCTGTGTAAGAATGTATTTTGCTTATTTAAATCCTTGTACAGTGGCTAAAAAATGTAGCTTGAACTGCGTACTGTTTGGCTTAACTGCTCAATTTTATCTTTGGAGATATTTTAGTATGGGCAAGCAGCATACTAGGCTTAATTAAACAAAAAACTCTAAATAGCTTCTAGATGAAAAGTAAGTAAACATTAAACTCGTAATAAAATCCAGGTGAAATTTATTATCTATATTCTTTTCAGTCTCAAACTGTCCTCTTCTGCTCTTCAGCTCTAAAAGTACTCTCAAACCGATATTAAAATTCATTTGCAAAAATTAAGCGCTGCTAAAAGCTGTTTCTCAAATTACTTGCTTGACTTCTTTTTACCAAGAACGACAACCCATTCATTTCAATTCATACACCAAATGCACCGTTGTCTCTTAAAATGTATTCCCTTTGCCTCAAAAGAAGATCCCGCAGTTCCCTCTACACAAGTTTCCCATTTGGCTTATCAAATATTAAACGCATCCATTTCCCCATTTATTGAGAAAAAATCGTGCTACAAAAACAAACTCTAAGACAGCGATGGCACTCTCCTCTTAGCAAAACTTTTACCAAGCAATTGATTAAATTTGCCAAAGCTTTAGCGAAAATCACCTCCAATTCCTCATATAGGACCTGATCAAGTGCACAAAGGTATCACTGACTCAATCAAATGTTTAATCCTCTCGTCATGTTCCAATTACTATTAGCTCGCAACAAAAATGCCAGAGTCCGAGTTCCAACATCACTTGTTGTATATGCGGAGATGGACCAACTTTATTTTCACACACAACCCTGTCAGTTGGCAAAGTGACACCACTAATACACAAAAGCCAGACAGGGATATCGCAAATATAAGCTCATTCTACCTGTCTCTATTGCCGCACATCCTTAAGAGCGCTATGACATGTGCCAATCTATGATGGAATTAATGTCCACACTTAAGCTATCAGCATTGTTCTCCTCGGTATCATTCCCTACTTCATCACTTTGTTGTTGGCGGCAAAAGATGAATGTTCGCAAACTGAGCTCGGAAATGCATTACTCAGGTGGGGGAATGGGGATTTGTTTTCCTTTTTCCTATTGGTTTTTCTGGTCATCACATTAGCAAAGGCACACATTCCACATTGAGTTGGTGTACGGGTTACGAGTATTGTAAATGATTTCCATTGTTGGCAGTTGACCAGCTTCACTTGTAATGTAATGGCCACCTAAAGGATTGTTGGACACTTTGTTCGAACATTTTGATGCGCGGGGACATTGATTTTACCCCCGATACAGCTTTTACTGGGAAACTGTTTCCATGTTGGTAGAGGTGGGTCAAAGTGGAATGTAAACAGACCTCCAACGGGGGGTGGGCCAACTGAAAGTCAGCTGTGGGTCAACCTCAAAGGGGTTCTCCTGATATTTCTTCAAATAAGGAAGACCCAAATAAAGGACAACCAATCTTTCTAGCGGAGAAAAAGCCTTTAGCGCTGTTGTGTTAATGTTCCAAATTTTCCTGATTTACTATGCGTTGTTCTTAGTCCTTTCAATGAAGCAGCTGGCAGTCCACAAAATGTCCGGATATTAAAATGTATCATCATTACCAGTTGGAGAATTTATGGCAACAAACAAAATTACTTCCTGCCAGGTCTGTGGAAAAGCAATTAAATCCTTGGTTTTAGTTGGTTTTTCGGTGGGACATGGATATAAAGGAAATATCCTTTTCAATTTAGACAGATCACCTGCAGTGGATTCTCCTCATCCAAATAGTCGAATTGTCAGCACAGGGCATGAAGAAAAATCTGCTTTCTTTCAGCAAACTTTAAAGTCATAAATCTTCTCAATGAATTGGCCGATTGCGATAAAATATTTCTCAAATATTTCTTCATTCAGTCCTAGATTAAGTCTGAAGGGATTGGGTTACTCCATTAAATCCTAGATTACTCGTAAGTCTAAATAATACATACGGATTGGGAAAGTTGTTTCAAAGTGATGCGTTAACAAATCCACATCCAAACAGATTTTACTATTAACAGGGTTTCATATATTTATTTATATTTCACCATTCAGTCCGTCTTCCATATAATTTCGTTTAATGTCCTCCCCACTCCACTTCAAATGTCCTTACAATGCTGCTTGTATCAATCAATGCCATCTACGATTAAATTCGATTCCTCTTCTGCTGCTGATCAAAACATCGATGTTTCTGTCCCACCTTTTTCTAGGGTTGAAATGATAGCCCTAAAAAGGAGGTAAACAAAGTCCTTACACTCATACTTGTATCCTTGCAACAAACCGAAGCGCCTTTGAAGGCGCCAAATGAACACACGATTCGCAATTCTACTGGAAGATTAATATTTGGTAAGATGAAAGACCGCCATTGAACTTGTTTTTCTACTTTGAAACATTTCTCAACAACACAACAAAAAAAAAACACTTCAATTGGTTTTGGCAGCCAAAACAAGCTCCCCCGAAAATCCTTAAACACTTCAACCGCAAGGTGTTAATTAATGACAGCCTCGTATGCCGGCCGCAGTTTGTTTGTCTTTCCTTTCATACTCCGATAGTGCCATTGTTGTTAATTAAAAAGTTTTTTTTGCGCGTGCAAATCTGCAAATCACCCCAGTCCCGGCCGTCTCAGACTAGACATCCACTCACACCACAGCAGAGTGGGTGTGCGGGGAGCAATGTGTCACTTCCAATGTGGTTGCTGCATTCTTTGGCTTGCCAACAAACTATCTGCAGTTGGCACATGGGTTTTTTGTTTCTTTGTTTTTTTTTACTGGGAATAGTTTTCTGTTTACCACAGCACAAGCGTGCAAACTGTAGTGTGTTTGGCAAACAAAATTTCCAAATTGATATCCTCCTGAGAGAAATAAAATTCTCTCACCATTACGCCCAGTTTTATCGTCTCAAAAATATACCCAACCATTCCCAGTAGTGCCCTCAATGCGTAAGCACAAACAAATAGGCAACGCCAACGAATATCCTTACGAGCAATATTTTACGAGTATTATTCCATTGGCAACAAGGGAAATTGTCTTTGCGTACAGAGAGCGGCAGGAAAATATTCGCCACCATCATGCGGGGTCGGGCAGAGCGAACAGAACCAAGTAACAGTCCAAACAGTGTTTTATAAAAGTGGTGCAAAAGCGATTTCTTCGGTTTAAGGATATTCAAGCTTTGCGCTTGGCACTCCTTCGGTGTTCGATGTTTTTAATGCGGAATAGTGCGTCGCTGGTTTATGAAGGTAACATCAAAAAATTATGACGGTCGAGGGAAGACGGATTCTTCGTCGGCTGCTTGGGCGTGTCACTTAAGTGACAGGAAAAAAAGATCGCTATTAGCATAACCAATTGAATTAAATCGATTTTGAATGCCCCGCGTTGACGGTTGTCCTTCATTTTATATGTTAATCACTGAATTCGAATTAATATGGGTAAATGGTATTAATGGTTAGGTTTGTCAATTTCTGGAACTATGCCTGCGGGGTTTGGTATTTCGAATTATGTAGTTTTAATATTGCAAAGTGGTTTGCCTGGGCGCACTTTGTTTACATTCGCAGCGACGGTGAGTTGAGTGTTGGAGGACGACACTGGCATAGCTCCAATATGGAGACTTTTGGGCGGCGTTACTTCGGAAGGGGTTCCTATGCAGATGCAGTTGTTTTGTTTGTCATTATGTGTATCATGAGAAAGGAGTATTCTGCCTTCGAGTACTTTTTGACACGCGTGCTACATTACTCCGATGAATTTGCCTGTTCTTTGGTAATGAAATTCATAAGAGACTCAATGGGAAACTCAGACAACGTAAGGTTGAACGTCCACTTTAGTAATTTACTGTACTGATCTTCAAACAAATACTTATCGTCCCTTGAAGGCGATATAAGTTAAGGACACCCATATGGTGGAAAATTTGTGCCAGATTTCAAGTTTTGTGTCGGATCGTTTCTAGACAAAGAAACTTTGTCAACAACGATGAATGATAAATGCAGGATATATGATTTTGAGCATATGTCTTCGTAGGATATGGAAACTCGGGATCTATGCCTTTTCTGCATATTTGATGGCGGTGCATTTAAAACAAGCTTCAGGGGAGGAATTAATAAATTTGACTGAGCCCGACTTCTACTATGTTCACTCTTGATTTTGTTCCTCTGTAGTTGTTGAACTGGGGATAATTTTTCTGTCATTTATACAGTTACATAACAACATAATAATAAAACTAAAGGGGTAAAACTTTTGGTACCAGTTGGCCTGCAAACTGCTGGACAGATTTCAATGAAACTTTCTTTTAATAATTTTTTTTGGCTATAAGCTATGTCACTCTTATATCCACGCCTACTATATATAGGCATTTTGGATCAAAACTGATTCTTTTCTACACTCAACTGCCATTAACTTATTTTAACTTAAATGTTATTGATTAAATGATCAGTAAAGAAAAATTACAAAATTCTTTAGAGAGCCATCACTTTCGTAAATCGTTCCTAGCGAGATATCTGTCGGAACGGATAATTCCCCGATTCTATACGATTCGGAGGAGTTGTGCTGCGAGGTATTCCTCCGAACAGCTATTCGGGGACTTGTTCCTATAAAAATGTCACGCACTCCAGCGTTTCGCGTTGCAGTGAGATCAAGTTTGTTTTTGAGTGACATTTTTGACAGCTTCATTAGAATTTTTTCCGATATACTCCGACAACAATCAGCCGTTGAATTAATTTACGATTTGCAGCATAGAAAAATCATACTGAGACACCCAACTCACAATCCTCTTGCCACTGGCCCCCTAATTTTCAAATTCAGCCATTTTGTTTTCCTATCGGTGTAATGTCAATGAGAATCCGAGTGACATGCAAAAACATACAAAAAATAAAAAAAAAAATGCTGCCAACCGCGGCCAACCGTGGGGAAATGTGATAGAGTTCGGGAATACCACATTTTTACATTACTGAATGCCATTGGTTAGTTATTAATTTATTGTTAAAAGGCGAATAATTTAATAAAACTATCTACAGGAGATGCTTTATATACTAGAAACATATGAGGACAAACATGGTTGCGTATTTTCTGCTCAGAAAGTCTATAAAAACTTAGCTCAGTCATCTTGCAAATGATGCTAGTACGGACTACTCGCTCTGGAAGGCAACAAAGAAAATGAATCGACCAATAGCTCATATTCCTCCAGTAAAAACCAAAGTAGGTAAATGGGCAAAAAGCTTCCAAGAGGAAGCAAATACTTTTGCCGAATATCTTGAGGACGACTTTAAACCCTATGAAGATTAAAGCTGTCAAGGAATGGAAGAAAGATCGACCTATACAACCTTGCCAAAGAAATGAAGAAAATATAAATATAAAAAAGGAAATCCTTAAAAAATTCCCACGAAAAGGTTTAAAAAACTAGCTCAGATTATAAATTCTGTATTTAAGTTAAGGTATGTGCCAAGCATGTGGAAGGTCGTGGAGGTAAAGTCTGACATAAACATGAATGAATGATCCACAAACTAAAACTGCCGAAGCAGTATTCGACAATTCTGGAGTCATACATATCAGATCGATTTTTTAAAATTAAACAAGAGACAGAGTACTCAACATTAAGACAAAATTAAAGCTGATGTACCGCAAGGCAGTGTTCTTCTTCTATGGGCTTCAGTTGTGGGCATTCACGTGCCAAACAAATTTACAACAAATTCCGGTTTTTCAAAATAAAGTACTAAGTCAATGCACCTTGGTACATACGTAACGTTGATCTATATAGAGATCTAAATATTGAAATGGTTGAACTCGAGCTCAAAAGGGTTGCTCAAATACACAAACGTAGGCTTCTCAACCACGTTAGCTTAGATATAACTGAATTATTAAATACAGACAATGTAATCAGGTGATTAAGGCGGATAAAACCACTTGATCTATAAAAATTAGCTAAGAATAGAAATTATGTTATATTTTCTACCACAAACGTTCAGAAATTCAACAATCGGCGGATATTTCTTTTTAAATTTCAAACGATTCAAAAATAAATTGCCGATTAGTCGAACGACTAGTTGCAATCACCTAGGATGACGAAAGTCAGTCCCCCAGGGGTTAAAGTCTCTCACTATTGCAGAAGCATCCCTCGCGTTCTAGCTCTGCAATGTCTTTCGATGATTTTCCCTTCCAGCAAACCCCCAAACCAAAACAAAAAAAATGTTCTGCTTTTGAATATCATTAAACTTTTCTTAGATAACTGAAGAAAATTTGCTCAAAATGTTTTTATTTTCCTTCAAACAATCTACATTGTTCATTTTTCATTTATATTTTAAGCAAGTATAGCAGCGTTGCCGCAAAGAAAGAAATATTGAGGGCCATTTGCAAAAAGTGCGGGCCACTACCCTACAGAGAAAACTTATCAAAACAAAAATTTAAAAAGCTGTTAGGCAACATAAATATTTAAGTGACAAGACAAAAAATACGTAGTTGAATTATTATGACGGGAAAAAACGAAAACGAAAATTAAACTTCAGTCAGAATGAATGAATTCAGTGTCGCTTTCAATATGTGAACTCGGTTATTGCTTATTTTTGTGATGAAATAATGAAAGAAAGTGTGCTTTTTAGAATATTTTGTTAAAGGAATACAAAAAATAGAACATGCGGGCCATTTCTTGTTGGCCCCGGGCCAAGGGCCAAAATATAAAGCAGAGGACCAAATGGCCCGATCGGGCACATTGTGGCAACGCTGAAATATAGGTACACTTATTCCTAAAAAAAGTACTATCCACACTTAAATAATTTAAAATTTAACGGATAAAATTCAATGAACGGAATTTTTGAAGTTACGTGACATTTGTCAATACGAATTTCTATGTACCTAACAATACTAGCGCACTTAGCATTTGGCATAAAAATATAGCTTGTAGTTAAGTAACGGGAATATAGCAGAGTTATACAAGAAAAGGAATAAAAAGTTGTATACTCTATTTGGAGATTTTCGCGCCGCATTTGATTCCATTCCACGTGAAGCACTTTTTTATAAACGCTATGGAATTGGAATCTCAAGCAAAATGATAATTACTTTGAGAGCTTTGTATGAAAATAACTTAGCGAAGGTGTGGGATGGTAACTGCGTTTCTACAGAATTTCCAACAACAACGGGTGTAAAACAAGGATGTATCCTAAGTTCGTTAATATTTATTCTATTTATAAATGACATAGCTGATAAAATCGGAGGAGGCATAAAGGTGAACGCGACGTCCATTCCTGCTTTAATGTATGCAGATGATATTGCTATTCTAGCTGAGGCCATTAACACCATGCAGCTTATGATTAATAGACTTGTAGACTACTGCCAAACGTGGAGCCTGTCTGTTAACCTGTCGAAGACCAAAATTATGATATTCAGAAATGGTGGCGGAAGGTTCTCTAGAAACGAGAAGTAGACTTATGATGGGGAACGCGTCGAAATCGTGAGAGAATATAAATATCTAGGAGTCTTAATCACAGCTAACCTTAGTATGGAGAAACACTTTAAAGCCAAATTATCAGAAGCAAAAATAGCGATCGGCTCAGTATGGGGAAAGTGTATAAAAAATAGGTTTAGCAAAAAATTATACGTGCAACTGCAACTTCCATCTTGCTATATGGAGCTCAGATATGGGGATACCAACAGTTTGCACCTGTCGAAACATTTCTGCGGTACTGCATTAAACGAGCGTTCAGGCTACCAAATAGCAGCCCCAATTATATGATATATCTGTAGACGGGAATGGCTCCCCTCTTCCTGGAAACACTTAAATTACATTTTGACTACGTAATTAAAGTTTTGGAAATGGATGATCGTAGGTTGCCAAAAATAGTCCTATCGTACATAATTTCGAAAACAGCTAACAGTGTACACGAATGGAATATTTTGGCACGTAATTATGAGCTAAATCCAATTATTGGAATCGACGAACAGGCTATACCGAGTAAAATAAAATTCCAGAAAATTCTCCAAAAAACAGCTCAGTCATCACATTACCGAGCGTATTACAGCAAACTAAGTCACAATCTGCAGGAGAAGTCATATTTTGTGAATACCAACTCAACTGAAAAAATAAACATGCTATATAAAATCAGAATCGAATTAATGAACTTAAATTATATGCCACACCGGCCTGATCTTCCAATCGAATGTAATCTCTGCAATCTTAGAGAAAGAGAAGACGTCTTCCATTTTATTGCAAAATGCCCGATTTTGAGAGAACTACGGAGAATGTTCTTTGGAGTAAATCAGCTGGAAAAAGAAGAAACATTGTCCATTCTTAATGGCGACCGCGGATGGGACGTGCTATACAAATTAGCTTTGAACGCACTACGCTATAGAACACGCATCATTGAAGGCGAATTTTGAAATTATGTTCTTTATTTTATCTGATTACGTCGAATATATATGAACAAACGTCATTCTGGTAGACGGCATAATGCCAAACCAACTAGTTTGTAATCAATGTACATACACTTATTTATAAATATTTAGTCAATAATACTAACTAAACTAACTAAACTTAAGTAACGGGAATCCGGCCGAACTTGGTGTTCTGGTTTGTTTATGATGTGTAGTAAAGTGTTAATGAATGTGAACAATTTTTTGGCATTTTGTGCTTCAATTTGTGTTTCCAGTGCAAAATCAAGCGAAAAAATAACGAGCAACAAACATTTGAAACATTTCAATTATTTTTTTCCGAAAACGGATTCCTCGAATGTGATTTGCGACAGAATATGCCCTGCAGAGAATTTTCCGTTCCAACGGCTATCTAGCTAGGTCCGAACATTTTAAGCTATCAGTGAGCTTTTTTCTCCATTTAGACGGCAAACTGGTAACGTGATCAAATCAAATCGATTTCATTAAGTCGAATAATGGGAGCAACGATTGTACTTAATCGTGGTCAGCGTTGCCAGACAGTCAAAATATTTTCCGCCGGATAACTCTAAAAATCAAAAGTGTGCAATAAATAAAACACCCGATGGAAATGTTTTCTTTTGGGAATTTACACAGCTCTAGAGCAACTTTGATGAAATTGTGAAATTGTAGTTATTGCTTACGCCTGGGAAAATATTAAAGGAACTATTAAAAAAAAAAACTAAAACTAAAAAAAAAAAACTTTTTCCTAGTATTGCCTGTCATTATCTCTTTTTCAAAGAATTGTTTTGTAAACAAAAATAGGTAGTCCAAATATATGAAAACAAATAATTTTCACTGGAGAATCAATCGATTATCTTACAGCATTTTAAAATAATACACACATTTATTTCATCCTCGATTGTCATGTTCAATTGTGAATCATTTCGTAGTGAACAGGACGACGAATCTCTACGCAACCTCATTCTGAATTTTAAGTTGCTCAACTTTTCTTTAAGGTTAGTAAAAACGATATTATAACGAAATACGAGTAAAATAGACTTAAAAAAAACGTCGACCAAAAAAAATCTAAATCTGGAAGGAAAACACCCAAACTGGCAACCCTGATTGTCACCTTGAACAGACCTACAAGTCCCACCAACCGCTTTGACTTACACTGTCCGTATCACGAATAGCTATAGATAAAGCTTTCAGATTGATCTCCTGTTATTGGATCCAAGAGTATTGTATGGAATCATATGCTACCCCACGGGCATTTCTATATCCCTTTGTGTAGAACATTCAACTGATAATTAGAATTATAAATCATTTCCATCTGCATTACCAAGAACCTGCAGGAGTACATTCGCATATAATTAATTTCTCTATCTCTACCGGAAGGGATGATTTTCCATCTGACAGAATATGTGTAGGACCAAGTATTTGAACTTGTAATTCGAAAAACAACGATAGTCTCATGAGATTGTAAATAAATCAAATTTGGATAATGGTTGCAAGAGCACTCTCTCAACTTTGGTCATCTTGGACATCTGTGTAAGTGAGTGTAGGTACCGGCAACCGGAATACGAGTTCGTTATATAAAATCAAATCATTTTCAAACACCAGCGAACTTCCGATTTCGATTTTTGCAACCTAACAAGGTACAGCGGGTTTTTTTTTTTTTTTGGTAGGAGAGGAAATCAAGATGTTTTCTAAGAGTGAACTTCACAGGTTTAAATTTGTATATCTAAAGCTTAGTACGCTACTTGAGCTTAATTTTCGCACCCATACTGTTAAATCGTAATAAATAAATTAAAAAATTTTAATAGCACGCAGCACGCGGCTTTTAAGAAAATGTTCCTTTTATTACCAAGAAATGGCGACTGTGCGGAACTAAAGCAAAAAATACAAAAAAAGCGAAACAGGAACCACTCTATATTTGCCTCTCTCTCTCTCTTCCCTTTTTTCTTAATTGCTGCCGAGTGCAGCTCATCCTGTCCATGGAAGGGTACGTTCAAAGTGCAGACGTTTTTAACACATACAAAATTCTCTCCAAAATTTAGCTAAACTGTAGCGAACCCATTTAGCTGAGCGATACGCAACTTGAGCTAAATAATCAAAATTTTTGTTTCAGCATGTACTACTTCATGTGTCTGTCAAAATTTAGCGTGTCATTTAATGGGTCGGCACATTTTCTCAAGATAAATTGTGACAGATCGTTGTGTATTTGGTGTTCTGTTGCGAAAAAGTATGCAATACAGTTACATACCAACATAATAATAAAACTAAAGGGGTAAAACTTTTGGTACCAGTTGGCCTGCAAACTGCTGGACAGATTTCAATGAAACTTTCTTTTAATCATTTTTTTTGGCTATAAACTATGTCACTCTTATATCCACGCCTACAATATAGGCATTTTGGATCAAAACTGATTCGTTTCTACACTCAACTGCCATTAACTTATTTTAACTTCAATGTCATTGATTAAATGATCAGTAAAGAAAAATTACAAAATTCTTTAGAGAGCCATCACTTTCGTAAATCGTTCCTAGCGAGATAGCTGTCGGAACGGATAATTCACCGATTCTATACGATTCGGAGGAGTTGTGCTGCGAGGTATTCCTCCGAACAGCTATTCGGGGACTTGTTCCTATAAAAATGTCACGCACTCCAGCGTTTCGCGTTGCAGTGAGATCAAGTTTGTTTTTGAGTGACATTTTTGACAGCTTCATTAGAATTTTTTCCGATATACTCCGACAACAATCAGCCGTTGAATTAATTTACGATTTGCAGCATAGAAAAATCATACTGAGACACCCAACTCACAATCCTCTTGCCACTGGCCCCCTAATTTTCAAATTCAGCCATTTTGTTTTCCTATCGGTGTAATGTCAATGAGAATCCGAGTGACATGCAAAAACATACAAAAAATAAAAAAAAAAATGCTGCCAACCGCGGCCAACCGTGGGGAAATGTGATAGAGTTCGGGAATACCACATTTTTACATTACTGAATGCCATTGGTTAGTTATTAATTTATTGTTAAAAGGCGAATAATTTAATAAAACTATCTACAGGAGATGCTTTATATACTAGAAACATATGAGGACAAACATGGTTGCGTATTTTCTGCTCAGAAAGTCTATAAAAACTTAGCTCAGTCATCTTGCAAATGATGCTAGTACGGACTACTCGCTCTGGAAGGCAACAAAGAAAATGAATCGACCAATAGCTCATATTCCTCCAGTAAAAACCAAAGTAGGTAAATGGGCAAAAAGCTTCCAAGAGGAAGCAAATACTTTTGCCGAATATCTTGAGGACGACTTTAAACCCTATGAAGATTAAAGCTGTCAAGGAATGGAAGAAAGATCGACCTATACAACCTTGCCAAAGAAATGAAGAAAATATAAATATAAAAAAGGAAATCCTTAAAAAATTCCCACGAAAAGGTTTAAAAAACTAGCTCAGATTATAAATTCTGTATTTAAGTTAAGGTATGTGCCAAGCATGTGGAAGGTCGTGGAGGTAAAGTCTGACATAAACATGAATGAATGATCCACAAACTAAAACTGCCGAAGCAGTATTCGACAATTCTGGAGTCATACATATCAGATCGATTTTTCAAAATTAAACAAGAGACAGAGTACTCAACATTAAGACAAAATTAAAGCTGATGTACCGCAAGGCAGTGTTCTTCTTCTATGGGCTTCAGTTGTGGGCATTCACGTGCCAAACAAATTTACAACAAATTCCGGTTTTTCAAAATAAAGTACTAAGTCAATGCACCTTGGTACATACGTAACGTTGATCTATATAGAGATCTAAATATTGAAATGGTTGAACTCGAGCTCAAAAGGGTTGCTCAAATACACAAACGTAGGCTTCTCAACCACGTTAGCTTAGATATAACTGAATTATTAAATACAGACAATGTAATCAGGTGATTAAGGCGGATAAAACCACTTGATCTATAAAAATTAGCTAAGAATAGAAATTATGTTATATTTTCTACCACAAACGTTCAGAAATTCAACAATCGGCGGATATTTCTTTTTAAATTTCAAACGATTCAAAAATAAATTGCCGATTAGTCGAACGACTAGTTGCAATCACCTAGGATGACGAAAGTCAGTCCCCCAGGGGTTAAAGTCTCTCACTATTGCAGAAGCATCCCTCGCGTTCTAGCTCTGCAATGTCTTTCGATGATTTTCCCTTCCAGCAAACCCCCAAACCAAAACAAAAAAAATGTTCTGCTTTTGAATATCATTAAACTTTTCTTAGATAACTGAAGAAAATTTGCTCAAAATGTTTTTATTTTCCTTCAAACAATCTACATTGTTCATTTTTCATTTATATTTTAAGCAAGTATAGCAGCGTTGCCGCAAAGAAAGAAATATTGAGGGCCATTTGCAAAAAGTGCGGGCCACTACCCTACAGAGAAAACTTATCAAAACAAAAATTTAAAAAGCTGTTAGGCAACATAAATATTTAAGTGACAAGACAAAAAATACGTAGTTGAATTATTATGACGGGAAAAAACGAAAACGAAAATTAAACTTCAGTCAGAATGAATGAATTCAGTGTCGCTTTCAATATGTGAACTCGGTTATTGCTTATTTTTGTGATGAAATAATGAAAGAAAGTGTGCTTTTTAGAATATTTTGTTAAAGGAATACAAAAAATAGAACATGCGGGCCATTTCTTGTTGGCCCCGGGCCAAGGGCCAAAATATAAAGCAGAGGACCAAATGGCCCGATCGGGCACATTGTGGCAACGCTGAAATATAGGTACACTTATTCCTAAAAAAAGTACTATCCACACTTAAATAATTTAAAATTTAACGGATAAAATTCAATGAACGGAATTTTTGAAGTTACGTGACATTTGTCAATACGAATTTCTATGTACCTAACAATACTAGCGCACTTAGCATTTGGCATAAAAATATAGCTTGTAGTTAAGTAACGGGAATATAGCAGAGTTATACAAGAAAAGGAATAAAAAGTTGTATACTCTATTTGGAGATTTTCGCGCCGCATTTGATTCCATTCCACGTGAAGCACTTTTTTATAAACGCTATGGAATTGGAATCTCAAGCAAAATGATAATTACTTTGAGAGCTTTGTATGAAAATAACTTAGCGAAGGTGTGGGATGGTAACTGCGTTTCTACAGAATTTCCAACAACAACGGGTGTAAAACAAGGATGTATCCTAAGTTCGTTAATATTTATTCTATTTATAAATGACATAGCTGATAAAATCGGAGGAGGCATAAAGGTGAACGCGACGTCCATTCCTGCTTTAATGTATGCAGATGATATTGCTATTCTAGCTGAGGCCATTAACACCATGCAGCTTATGATTAATAGACTTGTAGACTACTGCCAAACGTGGAGCCTGTCTGTTAACCTGTCGAAGACCAAAATTATGATATTCAGAAATGGTGGCGGAAGGTTCTCTAGAAACGAGAAGTAGACTTATGATGGGGAACGCGTCGAAATCGTGAGAGAATATAAATATCTAGGAGTCTTAATCACAGCTAACCTTAGTATGGAGAAACACTTTAAAGCCAAATTATCAGAAGCAAAAATAGCGATCGGCTCAGTATGGGGAAAGTGTATAAAAAATAGGTTTAGCAAAAAATTATACGTGCAACTGCAACTTCCATCTTGCTATATGGAGCTCAGATATGGGGATACCAACAGTTTGCACCTGTCGAAACATTTCTGCGGTACTGCATTAAACGAGCGTTCAGGCTACCAAATAGCAGCCCCAATTATATGATATATCTGTAGACGGGAATGGCTCCCCTCTTCCTGGAAACACTTAAATTACATTTTGACTACGTAATTAAAGTTTTGGAAATGGATGATCGTAGGTTGCCAAAAATAGTCCTATCGTACATAATTTCGAAAACAGCTAACAGTGTACACGAATGGAATATTTTGGCACGTAATTATGAGCTAAATCCAATTATTGGAATCGACGAACAGGCTATACCGAGTAAAATAAAATTCCAGAAAATTCTCCAAAAAACAGGTAATCTTCTATACGACTCGTATTTGATTGAAGCTCAGTCATCACATTACCGAGCGTATTACAGCAAACTAAGTCACAATCTGCAGGAGAAGTCGTATTTTGTGAATACCAACTCAACTGAAAAAATAAACATGCTATATAAAATCAGAATCGAATTAATGAACTTAAATTATATGCCACACCGGCCTGATCTTCCAATCGAATGTAATCTCTGCAATCTTAGAGAAAGAGAAGACGTCTTCCATTTTATTGCAAAATGCCCGATTTTGAGAGAACTACGGAGAATGTTCTTTGGAGTAAATCAGCTGGAAAAAGAAGAAACATTGTCCATTCTTAATGGCGACCGCGGATGGGACGTGCTATACAAATTAGCTTTGAACGCACTACGCTATAGAACACGCATCATTGAAGGCGAATTTTGAAATTATGTTCTTTATTTTATCTGATTACGTCGAATATATATGAACAAACGTCATTCTGGTAGACGGCATAATGCCAAACCAACTAGTTTGTAATCAATGTACATACACTTATTTATAAATATTTAGTCAATAATACTAACTAAACTAACTAAACTTAAGTAACGGGAATCCGGCCGAACTTGGTGTTCTGGTTTGTTTATGATGTGTAGTAAAGTGTTAATGAATGTGAACAATTTTTTGGCATTTTGTGCTTCAATTTGTGTTTCCAGTGCAAAATCAAGCGAAAAAATAACGAGCAACAAACATTTGAAACATTTCAATTATTTTTTTCCGAAAACGGATTCCTCGAATGTGATTTGCGACAGAATATGCCCTGCAGAGAATTTTCCGTTCCAACGGCTATCTAGCTAGGTCCGAACATTTTAAGCTATCAGTGAGCTTTTTTCTCCATTTAGACGGCAAACTGGTAACGTGATCAAATCAAATCGATTTCATTAAGTCGAATAATGGGAGCAACGATTGTACTTAATCGTGGTCAGCGTTGCCAGACAGTCAAAATATTTTCCGCCGGATAACTCTAAAAATCAAAAGTGTGCAATAAATAAAACACCCGATGGAAATGTTTTCTTTTGGGAATTTACACAGCTCCAGAGCAACTTTGATGAAATTGTGAAATTGTAGTTATTGCTTACGTCTGGGAAAATATTTAAGGAACTATTAAAAAAAAAAACTAAAACTAAAAAAAAAAAACTTTTTCCTAGTATTGCCTGTTTTTCAAAGAATTGTTTTTTAAACAAAAATAGGTAGTCCAAATATATGAAACCAAATAATTTTCACTGGAGAATCAATCGATTATCTTACAGCATTTTAAAATAATACACACATTTATTTCATCCTCGATTGTCATGTTCAATTGTGAATCATTTCGTAGTGAACAGGACGACGAATCTCTACGCAACCTCATTCTGAATTTTAAGTTGCTCAACTTTTCTTTAAGGTTAGTAAAAACGATATTATAACGAAATACGAGTAAAATAGACTTAAAAAAAACGTCGACCAAAAAAAATCTAAATCTGGAAGGAAAACACCCAAACTGGCAACCCTGATTGTCACCTTGAACAGACCTACAAGTCCCACCAACCGCTTTGACTTACACTGTCCGTATCACGAATAGCTATAGATAAAGCTTTCAGATTGATCTCCTGTTATTGGATCCAAGAGTATTGTATGGAATCATATGCTACCCCACGGGCATTTCTATATCCCTTTGTGTAGAACATTCAACTGATAATTGGAATTATAAATCATTTCCATCTGCATTACCAAGAACCTGCAGGAGTACATTCGCATATAATTAATTTCTCTATCTCTACCGGAAGGGATGATTTTCCATCTGACAGAATATGTGTAGGACCAAGTATTTGAACTTGTAATTCGAAAAACAACGATAGTCTCATGAGATTGTAAATAAATCAAATTTGGATAATGGTTGCAAGAGCACTCTCTCAACTTTGGTCATCTTGGACATCTGTGTAAGTGAGTGTAGGTACCGGCAACCGGAATACGAGTTCGTTATATAAAATCAAATCATTTTCAAACACCAGCGAACTTCCGATTTCGATTTTTGCAACCTAACAAGGTACAGCGGGTTTTTTTTTTTTTTTGGTAGGAGAGGAAATCAAGATGTTTTCTAAGAGTGAACTTCACAGGTTTAAATTTGTATATCTAAAGCTTAGTACGCTACTTGAGCTTAATTTTCGCACCCATACTGTTAAATCGTAATAAATAAATTAAAAAATTTTAATAGCACGCAGCACGCGGCTTTTAAGAAAATGTTCCTTTTATTACCAAGAAATGGCGACTGTGCGGAACTAAAGCAAAAAATACAAAAAAAGCGAAACAGGAACCACTCTATATTTGCCTCTCTCTCTCTCTTCCCTTTTTTCTTAATTGCTGCCGAGTGCAGCTCATCCTGTCCATGGAAGGGTACGTTCAAAGTGCAGACGTTTTTAACACATACAAAATTCTCTCCAAAATTTAGCTAAACTGTAGCGAACCCATTTAGCTGAGCGATACGCAACTTGAGCTAAATAATCAAAATTTTTGTTTCAGCATGTACTACTTCATGTGTCTGTCAAAATTTAGCGTGTCATTTAATGGGTCGGCACATTTTCTCAAGATAAATTGTGACAGATCGTTGTGTATTTGGTGTTCTGTTGCGAAAAAGTATGCAAGGATGAGGTTTTTTAATTATTACATCGACGAGAAGTATCTAGAATCAGAAATAGTTGAAATAAGAGAGAATTCAATTTTTGAAGGAAGATTTTGCAAAGAACAGCTGTTTTCTTTGATATTTTTCCACGGCGTACTATATGTCAAAATTTAGCTAGGACCTTAGCTGATGTTTGGAGAGAAAAGTTGGAGATCAGATAAAATTCAGTTTAGCTCGTGCAACGTACTACGCTTAACCGGGCGAAGGGTTTTTTTCGACAGAGGTAAAATAGTTTTATTAATTTTTAGTTTAAAAAAATCATTATTTGCATGAGTCTTTCATTAGCGACAACTTGACAAATTCAAACTGTCCTTGTAAACGCACCCTTATATCGATTACCGAACTGTCAATGTCAAAATATTCAGTAAAATCAACATTTTTATCACGGTAAAGAACACGAGGAACAACGTTTACAGATAATTAAAATTTACTACCGAAATTCCGAGTCGGTGGTCGCAACTTGGATATCAGATAAAAACGCTTAACCGGGCGAAGGGTTTTTTTCGGCAGAGGTAAAATAGTTTTATTAATTTTTAGTTTAAAAAAATCATTTAAAAATTATGTGCATGAGTCTTTCATTAGCGACAACTTGACAAATTCAAACTGTCCTTGTAAACGCACCCTTATATCGATTACCGAACTGTCAATGTCAAAATATTCAGTAAAATCAACATTTTTATCACGGTAAAGAACACGAAGGAACAACGTTTACAGATAATTAAAATTTACTACCGAAATTCCGAGTCAGTGGTTGCAACTTCAACGCCAATTTTCGGCCGTAATTCTCGTCCTAGTAGACAAGTAATTCATAGTGTAGTGAAAAAATTTGAGTCCGAATACTCGCTGATTGATGTTGTTGTGCCAATGAGATTACGTTCTGCCCGAAGTGTGGATAATTTGAATTGGATAGTAATTCAAGCCACTAAATTTTTACAAAAGAAGGTGTCAAGTCCTTAACGAAAGACCCTTTAGTTTATATTTTTGAAATTGCATTGCTATAAGCGAAAAGATTGATTTTATGCACTAGTGCACTTGGGGATTTGTTTATCTAAAATCATCCATATTTCGCACAAATCACCAGAAGTCCTTGAAGCTTTGTTTTAACCAGATCATCCAGTTGTCAAATAGGTGCTGAGAGTCTTCAATCTGTTGTTTCTGAGGTAGAAGTGACTTTATGTCGCTTTTTGGACGAAAAGAGACCCGACAATGGTGGTCTGATTCGAATATCTCTCGAAATCATTATATGTCGCTTTTTGAGGAATGATTTTGCCCTTTTGAAGGTGCAGGGAAATAACTTCGCATGCGGGAATTGCCTATTGAATAGACAGACATATAAGTCACGAATTTAGATCTCATTTTGCTTACCACTGGCCATAATCATTTTATGTGCCAGTATGCACCTATTGCGACTTGCGAGTGGTTACTTCTAATCAAGAATTAAATATCAGTCTTTGCTTAAGCGGAAAAGATGCGTGCCTTTTTGAGGTTAAGCATTACCGACGCCGCCGCTGTGGGTATATTGTTCGTAGGCTTCTGTGGTATTGCTTTTAATAGACACATCAGTGCATCGTACATTTTCCATCGCAAAGCTGACCCAAACCACTGAGCCACATACTCACCTGCTTACTTTTCATCGCAACTGTATACCCATAACCCATGTAATGGGTTTTTCCAAAACCACCCCAAGGTTAGTAAACAAAGACAGGCCGGAACATCCGCATTCATTAAAACATCCCCTATTCGGCATCTGCATCTGCAATTATCACCGCCACGACCACCCACTAGCATCACACATCGAACGCGTTGCGCAGCACATCGCATACTACTCGCAACTAAGCTTTCTTACGATATCGCAATTTCTAGTTACGATACGAATACGATTTCATCAAGAAGACTGCCGGCTGTCGGCCGTTACTGTCAGTGTTTCGGTTAACGCCATTGCAGAATGCTCGGTGCTGCCTAAACGTGTTTGCCTTTGTCTAGCAGCAGTTCACGTTCGTCTGTGGGTAAACAAGGATCTTTGGTGAATCCTTTCAGTAAGCTTTTGGAATTCATTGCCGTCGGATGTGCGTTTTTTTTAGCTTGATTTAAAATTCTTGCCACTGAAAGTCTTGATTTTACTTGGCAAGGAAACCTCGTGCGAGTGTCCCTAAACGAAAGTGCAGTTTAAGTGAGAGCCTTTCTAAATAGTTCGCCAGTGGTTTTATTGGGAAAATATTGCGAATAATTTCCGATAGAAAGGAGCGCGAGTGGGTGTTAACAAAAAAAAAGAAGAAAAGAAAACATTTAAGGAACAGAAGGATACTAAACGGAGGCACAATCTCTAGATCTGATCAATAATGGCGATTGATGGCCAATGTAAGTGTGCTGTGAGATTATTTTAATTCTAATCACGTATCCTTAAGCATCGATTGGAATTAGTGCCGCATCAACCGAGTGCCGATACACACACTCTTACCCTCAGTGGGTTAAGGCCAAAGTGTGCCGTCGCCTCACTGTGCAACAGTCCTATTTTAAGCGGCCCTGGCAGACACAATACATATCATCTCCTGTGTTTACGTTCTTTTAAGTGTCTCGCTCGGGGGCTTACTTCGACGGTGTTTACTATTCCAACTGCGGTCGTATTCCTTTTCATTTGAGTTTATTTCTTTTTTGTTTGTCGGCTTTAGCTGTGAAGTTGTGTAGTAAGGAAATTAATTGAATTTGTTGGCGCTGTGGTTAAGAAAGGATAATTATTTGAATTTTTATTGCTGAATGGATTATGGGTTTTTTTACAACCTGGGGGAAATGTAAAGTAGAATTAATTAGAGCTCATTGAAGGATTTATGGGGGTTTGTGTGAATTAAAAGAAGTTGCAGGCATTTTGAGCTTTATTTCTTTATTTATTAGTAAGTTCGAGAAGTAAACCGTTCTGGTTGAACCTCCAAATGGAATTCTTATTGTATGAATGAACAGTTGGCGCGAGGTCCATTTAAATAGAACTCAAGGCCTAGCCGCTTGCAGGGGGAATTACACAAATTAAGAACTGCAGTAGGGGAGCATTCAATTTTTTGGGGGTTGATCCAATCCTGATTTGTTTAGAGTCTAGTTGGGTTTTAAATTATTTGACGGACCCAGCTTCACGCGACAATCTTTAGATTTCATACTAAAATTATTTAGCAAAAGATTTTTGGTTGCAAAGTTTGCAGGTGAAACGCATTTATTTTTTGAAAATAATGTGGATTCTAAGTTGTATAAAATCCTTAGATCGGTTCTTGAGCAAAGGTGATCCTTACAAAGTTGATGACTTACTGAATTGCCGGAGTAGATTCTTCTCATATCTTTGACACAAATTCAATTGATACTTTATTTTGGCGCCTCGCCTTTAGCGGGGGTTTTTCGTTAGAGGGAATTGCGGGCTTCTAAAGTCATTTGTAGGACTGCTCTTTTAAATACAACGTTGCATCGAAAGCAGCCCTAAATTCGGAAATACTTTTTCACAGCTTGAAATCGATGATTTGGGAGAATCAACCGGTCTTAATTTCTTGAATTTTGCATCTAAGGACAGGATCTATAAAAATTATACCCTTCGCTGAAAAAAAAAAAAAATCTCCAAGCATGGCAACCAAGACATTAGATCGAAAGATCGGAAGAGCCTTCTATCTAATCTAATGGCAACCAAACGGCGGTTATAAATTGACCGTCTAGAAATGTTGCGAAATAAATATTGTCCGCAACGAAATAATAGACAATTTTATACTTTATGACAACATACGATTTTTTATGTTCACTTGAGTTGCCAGTGTTTACGTACTTAGTTTGAAGGCGGTATAGTCTCCGATAAACCTGGCTCTCAACCTATACGCTACTCCAGATGGCGCGGTATTTTGTTCCCTGCGTATTCCAAGCCGGTATATGCCACCTAATGGCAGATCTTGCTCTATTTCATTGGTTCTTCGGCTTAAAATCGAAGAGCCTTGAGGCTAAAGCACTGGTGAATATTCATTCTAAAAGGTCTATGTCACTAAACCATATTTTTTAAAGCTCGTCAATGTAAATGGGACTAAAGGCCACCCGAAGAATTTTAAGTTTCGAATAGCCGAGGATGGTTTTATTATGGTGCAGTACTGGAATGCTGAAGCGAAGGTCTTTTCAGTGCATTTGACAAACCTTCATACCCAAACGACTTCTTAGTCCAAATATTCATAAATTTGTAATTCTTTGATTGATTTCTGATGCAATTTTCTTTTTAAAAAATCCAATCCGAAGGGCCTTATTAATAATCATTTTTAACCTTCATCTTATATATTTTGTAGGTCACAATATGCAATTTTGTGTGGAAAAAAATTGCTCACCATCGTGAGTTCGAAAAATTGAAAAATTTGGTCTTGACATTTTTTATTATCATTATGTGCGAGGGGTTTTTGTACTGCGACCTTTTGGTCTATTGTGACCCCTGATTACGCCTCAGCGAGGTATATGGCCTTATAAGAGTTCCCCTCTCATTATAATTCCTTTCGGAATCATTTTAAAGGTTCTTGTACTCTCGTTTCTCCTTGGCGGAAGAAATCCGTCCTATAGCACTCTCTCTAGTCCAGTTTCCTTTGAGAATCTTAGGATGAGAGCTGGCTCCAATGACAGTATTTCCTCATCAGACAGTTGGTACTTGCCCAAGTATTTCAGTCTTTTGTGGGTCAATCCTACAGTAGTCTCTCTAGTCCAGTTTCCTTGGAGAATCTTAGGATGAGAGCTGGCTCCAATGACAGTATTTCCTCATCGGATAGTTGGTACTTGTACAAGTATTTCAGTGTTTTGTGGGTCAATGCCTCACTGTCTGGACACTAAAAATGATTATATGTGCCGCGGACAATCTTTAACTTCCTCCAAACTAAATCTGCCTTTATTGAAGATCCTCCCAATTTATCGGTAAATGAAAATAGTAGGGGCACACAACCCTTCTTTTTGAGAACATAAAATTGATTTTTGACCGCATTTAAATTTCAACAAATTTTTACTGCCTCTGTCTCAATATTTGCAAAGGCGAGCTGCCCTTAAATACATTTCGACACAAGGTGAGTCTGGAAATAGAGATTCTGCTCCGCTGACATTCTTCTCTTAGAATGCGTCACAGAAAGTGATGTCACTAAAGCCTACCACATAAAGGTGTTTCTTAAAAATTGTGCTGCCCCTTCATTTATCGCGCCTTTAAGTTTGCTATCTTCTTAAAAATTTTCACTATTTTTCGTTCAAGCATCATCAAGACGACACGACAGTTTTGTTAATTACTTCGATGCGTTGTCAACAAGTTTTTACCCTTATATCTGTCCCATAAGACTCATTTTTAACTGATGCGTTAGCTGATTAGTTGACTCAACGTAAAAGCAGAGATTCAAACATGGACTTCGGTGCAGTCAGTCTCATTTGAAACCACTGAGTGTCTGCTCAAAACCAGTCACTATTCCTGGAACTAATTCTTTACAACACTCATTCCAGTTGCATTTGAAAATAAGTTAAGAACACTTGCAACTTTAGATTGTTTTGAAGCAACACTGCATACATGTGACGCTTTCGCCAGTAAAACACACTCCTTTATCTATCTATCTTGTGTTGAACAGAAGCCGCAATAAGTTATCTCGTATTTGTCAACATTCCGGATCTCGGGAACCTTCAAACATTTTATTTTATCTTCCCGATAAGACCAAGCGGAATAAAATAACCAAACTTCTACTATTACTACTCCAATTAGTGATAACAATAAGTAAACAAAAACCCGCTCACATTTAATGTAAAACGTAGTTGGGTAAGGGTAGGCATTGTGTAATTCACAGGCAAACAAAGAAAACGACAACTTCGTCCGTATAGTTCTGCACGGTCTATCGCGAATATAAATGCGCTTCTTGGAAACTCATTACAATCCGAATTAAAAGCACGCGCTCGAATTATTTGCTCTGGAAAGAGATTGTGTTTCCCTTCGCGTTATTTGCATTTTATTTTCCTAAATTCTCTGATGGAGTAAACCAATAACAGCGCTGAAAGTTGCTTACAATTTGGCAAAGAAATTAGGGCGTAGTTGTTAGGGAGACGGGCGAATGGAAACAAATAGATGATTTAAATTCATAACATCGTTAGGAGGTAACAAGTAACAACAAGCCACACATAGGCATAGACAATGTGGAAACTTTTTTGTTTAGCATTAAAGTTGACGTAAGCTTGCCGACTGCCGGCATCGGCATTAGACTGGCGGTGCTAATTCATTAGGCTTGGATGTGATTCGGACTTAAAAACAGCTCAGTTAATGGCCTATTAGGAGAGTTAGCCATACTTGTCTAAGCCATATTAAATGTTTAAGTGTCGTTGGTGGTTGTTTTCTGTTTTTGTTTCTGTTGTTCCATTGCCTGAGTCAGTTAGTTAGTGCAATTCATTCCGTCGGTGTCAGTCTTTTATGCATTTAATGGAGCCACACAGTGTGTACACAATTTATGCAATTGTTTCGTTTTCCGATAAATGAAACCATAAACAAATTCTATCGATTTTGGCAGAGGATTTTCCCTGTCAAATCAATCCTGAGCTAATGCAGTTGTGCTGTTATAAAAATGCGCTATAAATGCGTTTATTGCTTAATTTCATATAATTGGCGGGCATTAATTTGTTTACGTCAGTCTGGAATTCATTTGAAATAACAATTTATTTGCAAATGATATGAGCTGAGGTTTTCCGGTGCAAAATGTACCAGAGCAGGTGAATGGAATTTATTTTCGAATTAGGGTAGGTTAATGGGTGGGCGCGGCAGAGCAAGCCCCGCAGTACCCCGCTTAGATCCATGTGGACCCATTGTGATGCCCTTGATGAGTTTTTTTTTCGGATTAACTGTGGACGTTTAACTTTGCCCCAGGCGTTTTATATAAAAAATGTTCTTGTATATAGAGGAGGACGTGCCTTGCGTTTTGTATTCATTTTCTTTCTTATTAGAGTTGGAAACGTTCCTCTTCCTGATAGATAAAATGACGTTGTGGTAAAAAAAAATAAGTAATTTTTTCGTAAATCTCAAATTAATTCATTTCTTCTATTAAACGTAATAGATCATTGGATTTTTCTGTCAAAAACCGAAAGATCTATTACATTTAATAGAAGAACTGTATTAATTTGAGATTTACGAATAAATTACTTATTTTAGTTACGACAACGTCATTCAATCTGTCAGGAAGAAGAACGTTTGCGGGTGCAGGAAATAGCTTCACGGGCAAGAACTTCACATGGGAAATAGCTTCACCTTAAGTGGGATATAATTTCACTATTTTATGTGAAAGTGATCAAAAACTTCACTTTTTTGTGGGAAATAATTTCTCTTAATATGGCGACGACATAATTGAAAGCCCGCAATTCATAAACAGTGGAAACGAGACATAAGTTCATAATGGACTTTTGTTTTTCGAAATCTGTAATCGTAAATTGAACAAATGAAATGAAATGAAATTAAAAAAAATTGATTGTGAAATTTTGTTCCACCAAAGTGGGATATATGTCAATTTATTTTTCAAAGATGGGACATAATACAAACATTTTGCAAGTAGAAGAATATGCTATCATAAAAAAGTCCAAACTCCACGTTTCAGACATTATTTTTACAAAGAAATCATAAAAAAATAACACCCACATTCTTAAAACATTAGTTTCATGTGTAACAATTTAATTTTTATTTTAAGGAAAAGGAAAAAACATAAATCTGAATTCAATTGAAAGACAATTCAATTTTCTCAATCGAACTTTTTGTTTTAGCTTCGCGCGAATTTTTGACTTTTATTTTCCAAAATTTTCAATTTATTTTCTCAAACAATTAATTGTTTTGGCTTCAGAAAATTTGAGGTAATAAAAGATCACCCAAAATAATAGTTTTCTTTTCATTTTAAACAATTTGGGCGATTATTCAATATATAAAATAGCTCACATTCAAAATTCACAAAAAGCCCAAAAGCTCAAAAAAGTCCAAAAAGCTCGATGGAGCTGTCTGAGCTGTAACCGCCGTTGGTGGTGTTGGAGTTGGTCTTGTTGATCAAGATTAAATGGACCATCGGCCAAACTGCACTGGGCGCCGCTGGATGCTTGAGAGTCTGCCAAGGCAGCTCTGCTATTAACTTCAATTAACTTAAGCAACAGGTACAACATTTCTTTAAAATCACAACATGCTAGAAGGGACATAATTCCACAAATGTTTTTAATTGTTAAATGTCCCACTTCAGTAGGACATAAGTCCATAACAAAATGTTGAACTTATGTCCCACTTCAGTGAGATATAAGCCCATAATGGATTTATGTCTCGTGGAGTTATGTCCCTGCGCCGGAAAATGCCCACTTTAAGTGGGAAATAACTTCAATTAAACAAAAAAAAAAGGGAAATTCTTTCCCATTCAATGCGAAGTTATTTCCCATGTGAAGTTATTGCCCGTAAAGTTATTTCCCTGCACTACGTTTGCATCTATCTGCAGACTTGGTTACTCTAGGCTAGCTTCGGACAGCTCAGTCCTCTCGCCTACAAAACCGGTTTCCTACAGGCATAAATAGTCTTGTGTGCGAAGGCCCAATTGTCGCATTCATTCAGACGCCGTCAGCGTCACCCATTTTCTCTCATTGGTTGAATTTTTGGGATAAGAGGGATTGCACCGCAATGATGTTTTTTACCCTCTATTACAATTTTAATATCATACTCTGCTGCCGAGTACGAGCACAACAATAAGTGTTGTGTTGCCCATTAAATGCAGGCTTCGTTCTCTATTTTATCGCAGCAGAGAACTTGGACAATGCCGTCTGTGTCTTTGCCTATAACCATTATATACTGTTGCTCACCACTGCAAAGGTACTTGCACAGTTTTTCCATAAATCTCCCCCTTAAAATTCAAATTTTTATTTCCCCAAGAGTCTGCCGATCAGCTTATACCTCGTGTGTACCACAAACAATCAGATCAACCTTCTGCAAACCACATTTGGAACATCCTTATCGACATGACACCTTTTACTCTTGCACCTCGAAATCAGATGTTTCGCAATATCGTTGACATACACGTTTACCCCCGGTGCAACGTTTGACACATGATTGACGCCGCTTTCCCATACTCTCTCTGGTCATCCATGCCCTTTCCCGCATTTAATTGATTTTCACTCCAATTTCAAAGGCAAACTTTGCGGTAGTTTCACACAGACGACGCTCTCAGTCGCAATCAATACGTTGCTTTGGTTGTCTCCCAAAGAAGGATGGCTAAATGAAAACAGATTTTTCCCTTAAATGCCGAAAATAAATCCCACCAACACCAACCGTTTTGTATCAAAGTAAACCAAATCAACCGAGAGTTGAGAATGGCGCAAAGCCTCCCACCACCGCCATTACGAAACCCCAGTACCGCACCCACCCCAAGTTTAAATGACTTGCAAAAGAGAAAACCGTTGTTACTATAGTTAAGATTACCAACACTCGGAGCAAGTTGGGTGGTTGTCCTACCGGGGTTTTGGGTGTATTTTTTTCGGGTTGTGCGCCTAACCACGAACCAATTCGTTAATTGATTTACACACTTTGTGATTCCAAGGAATTCGTGTTTGCTTTTGTTTTTGTTTTGGACTTGCGGCTATTATTGCATCCTGGAGAGAGAAAAAGAGCGGCGGCTTAGTGGTCCGTTAAATTGGCGATAAACCGACCAACTCAGTTTGGCGAATTGCAAATGAATTGGAAGTTGAAATACTTTTGAGATTGCTGGAATTTTGTATGGAAAGGGATGTTTTTTTTTTAGCTTTGAAGTAGGCTCATCAAACAAAAATAAATGTTGAATGTTCTTGTTTGAAGGTGCTGCAGTTGTTCTTAGATAATGTTTAAAAAGGCCTTGGCTTCAGAGAGCACATTAACAACTTGGAGGAGACTTTGGTCTTCTGACGACAAGGTGCCCAGACTTGTCCCTGAATGCCAGCCGGGAATGAATACTTCCGCACTTGGACTTAAATTAAGTTTGCAAAGGGCTTTGGTTTGGACCCTGGAATGGCTTGACCTTGTCTCAGCAGGCTTTGGAGTGCATTTAACTAATCACAGACTATGCAGGGTTTGTGTCGACAAAGTGCCCACACCGGTCCGTGAATCACCTCTGGGAATGAATGCTCTAGTAAGACGCAACAAAAAACCATTTTTATTTGATTGCAAACATTTTTCTGGTTAGAAAAAGGACAACAAACCATATTGATATGATTGGCTCTAGTGGGATTCAGAAATTTAACATTTACAACCTCGCAAAGTAATAGGGTCGATGACTAAATACGGTCCGTGAATAGTACACAAGGTTCTCTACGACTCTTTGTCGAAAAAAGGGCTCAGTTGTAGTCCCTCAATTGCTGCAATTTATCTACTACTGTCCTGTTTTATATATTTATCAGTCGAATTAATTTAACTTCAAATCATTTATGGATATTAAATTAAAAACAGTTTATCTTTCACAGACTTATTAGTGAATTCTTAACTGTGTCTATGATACAATAAATATTACTATTATTATTATAATTAACAGCTACCATCTTCAGTCTTTATTAACAAGTTCCAATGCATTCTGTATAAAGCTATGGAAATGTCGAAATATGCCCCTGATCTTCTGAATTTTTTCAAATGGATACTCTTAAGGAGGTTGTAGGTAGTCAGCTCGGGAATGGGTGTTTCTTAGTCACCTTTAGGTCTTTAGTGACTTTATTTACCTATCTACTCTCACAGATGCTTCTTCTCTTGTTGGCAAGGTGTTTATGTAGGAATGCTTGTCACTTTGCTGAACTTCATTCATTTTCATTCGAATTATAAAAGATTCTTCTGTTGGGGGAGCTGCAATGTGAATTTAAAAATGTATCCTTTTATCGATACAGCTTCGGAATTTTCTGCTGTCCATCTACTGACAATGATTTCCGTTTCAGATGTGAAGACAGTTTCCACAGCTCTTCATAATGCTCTTGTATAGATGGGGGACTTAGGATGCTTTCAAAATGTTTTATTTGTAATACTGACGGCTTCTTTAAATGAACTCTGTTTTACCTAAGCACTGGTTTAATTTTGGTTGGCCTTCGAACTTATGTAGCACGCACTTAGACAGAGGTCGCCATGTGAAAATATTCGTTCACCATCGACTGCTTTTCTTTTTTTGGACGTCTTGGAGACACCATTTAAATCATTGACAGATTGCCAATTTGGTTGGAGATGATTGTCGAAATCGTTCTTTTGGTTCCGGAATAATTTTAAATTTAAACTACCTCCTCTGTGTTTTTATAGCTGCGAGCATTCTGCAAGTAATTTCAATCAACTCCAAAATTTCCTCTACGACTTCGCTGAGCGCGTTTGAATTTCGCATTTGATGACAACAGCCCGCCTTACAATGTCGTTGAAATTCCCCCCAGTTGTTGATAGTTTTCGGTTTAAAATTATCACGTTATTAACTGTTTCTTTGCTTGTTTGAAAGATAACATCACTCGTTCTTAATCAAAATGAATTTACATGCTTAAACGTCTGGCTGGCATCAATCATTTTTTTAACACCAATTCGATAGCATAAATCCCACCCTTGCCATGCCACCGACCGAATTCTCCGTTCTGACATTACTGCCGTTGTTAAATTGACTGAAAAATCATAACAGACTAGTGTAATCGAATAACGAAGCACGCATTCGTCGCGTCGTCGCCCTCCATTTTATAACAAAGCGATTTTAGAGCCCACCCCGCAAAACGGAAATCCCTACACAAATACCAGTGGTAAATATTTTCACGGGTAAACTACAAGTAAGCAAGTGAAAATTACCTCCCAATGCGATGGGTAAATATTTCCAATTCTTAATTATAAATGACTCATGGCAGAGGGTGCATGATTTGCCCATGTAAACACTTGAAAATGTTACGTATACGCAGTGGTGGACCGGCGCACATATTCGGTTACATCTGACAAGTGATTAACCTTCGCAATTAAAAACACAATTTTTCGAGACGCAAAACAAAAAAAAAATACCCCCTCCAGTTTCCGAATGAATTTTGGCCAAATGCTCGTAATTCCTTTTCAGCGGGGCTTTGTGGATAGTCACGCGATAGAATTAATGGTTTTGAAACCCGAAGAGACACAACAATGCGGCTCAACATCTGCTGCAAGGAAATACCATGTAAAGGATCTGAATCTGGAGAAGTACAAGTCGTAGTCCCATTCCACTTGCTTTCGTTCAGGAATTCAATACTCAATATGAGTTAAAGTGAAAAGGAAATCCGTTGACGTTCAGTTATGCACGTAAAAGCGACCAACAACTTAAATTTTCCTGACGTTTTAAACATGAAAATTGACTTTGCCTGCTGAATGCTTAATCATCGGGAGGCAAGTCCGTTTTTTTTGTTTTTGTTTTTTGTCATTCACGTTCTTTTGTTTTATTTTATCCTGCTTTTATAGGTCCGTCTGTGACGTAATTGTGCGGTATACACTGGGGATTTTGGTGAAAAATCGTAAATTACATCCTGCAAACGGGCGCGAGGTGGGTTGATTGTGTTTAATGAACGTTTATTGCTGTTTAATTAGTGAAGCATTGTTTAGCGTGTTAATGGTGTGCAGTTAGAAATAACTGGGTGAATGTTTATTGACTGCTGCGCGACTTAAATGTGACAATGCTCTTAATAATGGCTGTTTTGTGGTGGGCCACATTATTTTGGACGGTTAAAGTGATTGCGGCGTGCTGATTTATTTCCAGAGCATAAATTTATCTGTGAAGCTACTACCCGATGGGGGAATGTTCCAATCAGTATAAAGTTAATGGATCTAGTGTTAGTCATTCGAAAGGAAAAACGAGGAGAGGAACGGCGAAAATAATAACCCCACTTCTACAAATTTAAACAAAAAACCAGCTCAATCTGGGGGACCATTATCTACACTAGAATTGGCGTATTCAATGAATATTTGCATTGGTATGTGAGAAGCTTTATAGGATAACAAAGCCTCAGTCAAACTCAAAGGAAATGCCCCCACTCAAAATAATACTAAATCAATTTGCAGATTTTTTTTTAAAAAACTTCCTCTGCTCAAAATCCCTTTAAATCTTCTTCAGACTCCCTCGCATCCTTCAACGCGCTTCATCACTGCTCACTTATTTCTTTTGTAAGGAAAAGTTAAGCCAAAGAAACCGTCGCCATCTCCACTGAAAAGCAGACCCAACTTAACGCCCACCTACATCTGTTAATTATCTTATTAACAAACTACTCCGATCAATCATTCTAAGCACGTGGTTCCCTCTCTTGGTTGTCTCTACTCAAAAATTTAATTAACAATTGTCATTAATATAATTATTCTTAATCTGCTAAGTGAGGCGAAATATATTCCCGAAACAAAACCCAGTAAGAAAAGGCAATTCCCAAAGTGATTTAGCAAGAGGTACTCGAATCGCTACAGCAGTACAGTCACATTCAGTGTTTCAAACTCTTATTACAGGTGCCTCATGATTCTTCCTCCTCATCCAGTCGCACACACGAATGCCAGCGTAGGAAACTAATTAACAGTCGGCAGCTCTCGAAAGGTTGCTGCCTTATGCAAAGGCCAACTCATTTTGGTCGAATGGTCTGGCGCCTGGCCGTTGGGGTAGTAATTAAGTGGACAGGACGATGGCGAATGGGCGAATGTTGGAAAAAATAATGATTAATAAGGAATTATCGACTTATCCTGTCAACAACGGGGGGGGGGGGAGAAACCAGTCAAAAGCAATTAAATAAAAGACGTCCCGAGTCAGTATGCTGTAATTTAACACACAAAGTGGGTTATCGTTATAACAATCCGCCGGCAGATTAAAAATAAATAGAAACGTATTACAAATGGGAAGCTGACAATTGAGACGTATTTCGATCCTACAAATGGTGAGACATGTTTGGATCTTATAAAAATAAATGGTAGGTGCAGAAACGCATTTTGTGCTCTTCGATTTTTAGACGAGTGTACCTTAGGAGTGCGAACAGTTTTTACTCTACAATGAATGCCTTAACAGTGACTTCTTAAAGTGGGATATTGGTTCTTATTTTAGGGCAGACGAGGGATAGTGCTTTTCCACCACCAACTATATGCAAGTTATTGCAGAGCCAAATTCATGGAAATTCAAAAATCGGTGATATAGGACAGGGAGAAGAGGAACTTTAGAGAAGAACAATAATTATAATGAAAATATTTTTTTTTTAAAAAACTATTTCCACGAGCGTTGTTTTTTGTTCAATTTACAAAAACGCACGAATGTAGTTTTTCTACTGTGCCACATGCCATGAAGATCTGACAAACATCGTTGAGTAAAACCTTCTTAATTCAGCCATTCCTATCGGGCGTAAAATTGTAGCTTTGTCCTAGAAAAATAACTCTCAGAAATGAATTATTGTGCAAAGAAAAAACTTGAATCCAACGCGGAACTGTTGCGTCGACTATATTTACCCTCAACAAAGAAATCATCGTGAAAAGACTAAGAAATATTTGTAACGGATAAAGTAAATAAATAAATTTAAATAATAAATATGTTTTAAGAACTGTGCAGTAGCCATAAGAACCTCTACTATGGACAGAAGTACTAAAAGGTGTAAGAAGACGGCAGTCTTAGAGGCCAGAACAATCTGCTACATTTTTTTTTTTGAAATTGGGCGATTAAACTTACTGAAAATGCTATTTTTTATAAAGCTCTATGAAGAGTGCCATGGCATGATTCAATAACGCTCACATTTTGTGAATCACTCGGTTGTGGCCGGACTTGGCAGCACTTTCGTTTCGTTTTTCCCTTTATGAATTCGGTTGTTTCCTTCTTGATATTGAGTTTTTTTTTCCCAAGCCAAAGAGCAAGGCAGCAAGTTCAGGGACTATTAACAATAAAAACTAATCCAAAATTATACATAAGATAGTATTAACTGAATTCGTCTATATTTAGGAAAATTTATCCTATTTTATTAAGCTATAAACACACATTTTTGGAAGTAAAAAACGGAATTTGGTTTTAATTAAACATCAGTTGCTATTGAGTAGGAACATTGGTATTATATATATTTCGATGCTCCAAGTCAAGCTACCTTAAGCTGTAAAATAAAGAGTTTTTAAATATTTTTGCTGTATTGCAGGCATCACTTGTTCAATAACGTACACATTTTTCAAAAAAATGCCAAAACGCCATATATTTGTTACATTATTATTATTATTATTATAAGCTTTATTTACCCTTAGAAATCAATTAAAATACTTATAATAGTTCATAGTCAGTTTACAATATTTTGGTTGTTTAAGTATTAAAAGTTAACATATTCATTTATATCATAAACAGAATATTTGATTTATTTAATTCCGATTTTTATTATTTGAAACTTAAAAATTTATTATAAACGGGCATGAGCCTCTCCCAGGTGTTGCCATTGTTGTTTATTATGTGCTACATGTCTCCAATTGCTAAGGTAATTTTGAATGTCGTCCCGCCATCTTAATTGTAGTCTACCAACTTTTCTATGTCCTCCATATGGTGTCCATTTGTTACATATCAAGCCTAAATAGCATTTTAAATGGAGATCTCTCTCTCTCTCCCTCTTTTTACAATTTCGCTCACTTTTTCCAAAATCTTTGCTACGCACTGTGCCCATCGATGGTCCAATGTTTGAATCTCTAGCTACCAAAGCTGTCAAAAATTACGTTTTAAAATCTTCTATTGCGTTGGAGGTGCCACGACTACTTTTTCAACTGTGCCCACAATTTGAAAAAAATTGTTAATAGGCAAGGCAAAGTTTGTTTACCAATTTTTAAACCCAAAATTGTCAGAAATGCCAAGATGTAGTATTAAAAATAAAGGTTGTCTAATCCCTCGAAGTGCTTTGTACGGAGAATCAGCAGAAAACTCCAACTCAACAACTCAGTAACTCTAGCTGATAAAAGATTTGATTTGCAGCCTTTTTTTGCAAGGTGCCACGCCCAGGTTTCCAACCCCGCCTACATTTTGTAAGGTGCCTTAAAATAGCAATACACAGTAATGTTTAATTTGTAGTTGCCATGAGTGACGAAAAGTTGAGTTTCGAAGCGTTATATTGTGTGGGAGGTGCCACGCCCCATTTTTTCTGATCAGTTATACGCATATACAAAATTCTGCAACTATAATATAATAATATATACGGAAATATATTCTTTAAAGTCCTTTTTTCGTACCGAGATTAGCGTCTGAAGTGTGCTTGTTGTAAGGGAGGTGCCACGTCCCTCATTCTGAATTTCTTCACATTGTTCTGATAACATCACTTTCAAAGAGGCATGATTTTTCGACGATGTTTCAGCTGGAAGAATGACGGATAGCGTATAAGTGACAATCAGATAGGCAGGCAGAAAGGGCTCAGCGAAACAAAGACCCAGGAAGTAAAACCCCAAAGTAAATCTAAAATAAGGCCCCAAAAACGTGCATACAAAACAACAACAACAGCACAAATGGTCTAAATTTGTGGTGCAATTTTTGGGGGCCTTTATTTATTTTTTTCTATTGGGGTTTAATCTCATAATGAATTAAGACCTCAACATTATATTTGGGGCCCAAAAACTGTTGCATTTGGGCCCAAAAACTGTTGCATTTGAACTCAATTAACTGATGGGCATGAAAGTATTTGTACTATGACAGCCTGTTTTGTCGTTCTCAGATACTTCGCGATACTAATAATCCTTTTTAGTATCCAGGCTAAATTTTTCGAACACACAATGGTGACATTTTCTAAACAAAATTGCATATTGTGACCTGCAAAGTTTGAACTTTTAAAATGATTATTAGTAGGGTCCACTTTTAAAATTTTGACACACTTACTACCCGCACAATTTGCGAACTCGACCGAGCGCCCATAACCGTCGATATGTAAAGAATATATCGACTCTAACTTCGCCCAGCCGAGCTGCATGTGGAGGACCTATTCTAAATAATGCGTACTGATTTCACCACTCATTACAGAAGGGAAGGGAAGTTGAGACCATAGACAAATCATACTAAGACCCCCAACTCACAATCCTCTTGCCGCTGGTCCCCTCAATTTATTTTCAAATTCGCCATTTTTTTTCCCATCGGTGTTATGTCAATTTAGAATCCGTGTGACATGCAAAAACATACAAAACATACAAAAAAAAATGCTGCCAACCTCGGCAACCGTGGGGAAATGTGCTAGAGTTCGGGAATACCACATTTTTTCATTACTGAATGCCATTGGTTAGTTATTATATATTGTTAAAAGGCGAATAACACGATTTTGTTGGTCAATAAAACTATCTAATGGAGATGTTCTATATACTGGAAACTTATTAGGACAAACTGGTTGAGTATTTTCTGCTTTTGAATATCATTAACTTCGATTTCATGTGTTGATTTTTCTTAGATAACTGAAGAAAATTTGCTCAAAATGTTGTTATTTTTCTTCAACCAATCTACGTTGTTCATTTTTCTTTAATATTTTAAGCAAAGGTTCACTTAATCCTAGAACATAGTATTATCCACACGTAACGAATAATTTAAAATTTAACAGATAAAATTCTATGAACGCTGTCAGCAACTTTGCCCGCAGTGGAAGTGGCATATGCAAGGTGCGAGTGTGTTGGTGAGTCGGAATTTTTGAAGTTACAAGCGCACCATAAAAATATAGCTTGTAGGCAAGTAACGGGAAATCGGCCGAAGTTGGTGGTCTCAGTATTGTCTCTGGTTGAGACCACTGTTGGTTGACACACCAGTAAAAGAGATTCAGCAATTTTTTTTTAATTCTGTGTTTTGTGATGTGCCGCCATCAGGCTCTTTTACGTGATTGTTAAAACAAGTGGTTTCAATAAATCCCTCTTCAAAAATATTTCAGTTTCCCCCCTGGCAAGAAGTGAACTTTATTCTTTAGTTAGCAGTCACTCAATCGTGCACTTACAACTTGGGCCAATTGGCCCATAACCAATCGGCAAACAATTTTTGAAAACAACACAGCAATGTCATTCCGAAGTTGTGTTGCTCTATGAAAGCTCATTTAGCTCATTTAAAGAAAATCAGTTGACATTTGCTCACTTAGCTTAAAAAAAAAACTGTCATTTTTATTGCAGACTACCTCTATTGAAACAAATCCATCCAGCGATCACTCACTTCTTATGTAGTGGCTACCAATTGGAACGCGACTAATAAACAGACTGAAACAAATCAAATTACTCGATTACACAATAGTGGGTTTATTTTATTAGTCGCGTTCCAATTGGTAGCCGCTAGATAAGAAGCGACGAGTAATCGCTGGATTTATTTGTTTCATTAGAGGTGGTCTGTAATAAAAATGACAGTTTTTTTTTTTTAAGTGAGCAAATGTCAACTGATTTTCTTCTACATTTCACTTGCCAGCAATTGAACTGTCCAAACTTAGGATATGCGAGTTTTTAATTATTCCGTAGCCCAAGGGGGATGGATTCTTCCCTCCGCAATTTGCCCCCATTAGCACTTGCCACATGCTCAAGCTGACACATGCACATTTAGATGTCGTTGAAATTCCTCCCCTGTTTAGCAGATTGTCCAATCAAGAAAACCACCCCAAACGACATACTCTTGAACATGTCCCGTCATTATAGTCCAGCACAAGCTACACCATAAATCATAATCATCAACAATGAAATTTGCTGCACAATCCACCAAGTATTGTTCCATTTTGTTTACTCTATTTTCTTCTTCATTCCAGGATAATACGGAACCGCTCCTTCTGGTTGTCCACCCAACAACATCGTTCGCAAATATGCAGCCCCAAATTAAATTTATATTTCCTGTCATTGCCGTCGTCCTCGTGCAAACCACCAGCAACAGCAGGACTATCTAAATGAAACACAGAGAAAAAAAAAACACACACACACACAGAAATACGGATACCAAAGAGTCACCAACCCACAATGGGACACCAATAGTGCATACTACACTGCATGAGGATATAGTTTCAACTCCTTGGCAATTGTCTTTCGCTTCTGCACATAAATATGCACCACCCAGTGGTGGCCGAGTGAAGTTTCATCGAATTACGAACATATGTCGCTATAGCTGCGATATGACGGGCGAGGAGCGTATACGTTATCGACTGTGTGTGTATGGTTTAGTATGTGGGGGTGTCACTCCCATGGCCGTCAATTAAATAGTTGAAAATTCTCAATTAGTGCCGGGGGATCAAATGAACTGAAACAGGGATAATTCCAAGAAGAGACACATCATCGCCCACGGAGGAGGTGGGAAGGGTTTTATTTTAGAAAGCACTCCTGCCTGCCCCACAATGAGAGACGACGAAGAGGAAACGGTCTGCCTCCGGTGAGTGCTCCTATTAACGATTTGTTTTACTTTCCAATTAAACGTTCCGAGGAGTTATTAACTTTATGTGTCCACGTAGTCGTAACGGTCCCAATTCAAATTCAATATGTCCCTTTGGGTAATTAAAGTCAGGACATGAGCAAATATTTTCACTACCTCTGCACTCTGAAGAGATACTCGTATTTCCAGTTTCTTTGTCCCGTCCATAACTCGCCTTTATTGCTAAATGTCCTTTTCTACAAAATTCTTTTGTATCCCAAAATACCCCAGACATAATGCGAGGATTGTGAGTGATGCCTCTAACGAGCTGTATTCGTTTACAATTTTCGTAAAAAAGGATCCATTTCGGCATATGCTCCAAAAAGTGATTACATTTAAGGTAAGCGTAACATAAAACTGGTCGTTTTCGTTTCCAAATAAAAAAGGACATTCCCGAGCCCATAGATAAAGAGCAAACGGTTTATCTAGACAATGAATCCGGTGTGTAGTGAAATTTTGTTAACCATTTGCGGCGGTTTTTTGCACAAAACCGTTTCAGGTATAATAAAATCAATACATCCCTTAGCCGACTTGAAGCTAAATATAAAATCATTTCAAACGAGGGTTAATGTCCTGTAAGATATTTAATTTTGAAGGTTTGGCTTCGCACATGCACACTCACCGTAGATGACGGTTGCGGTAGTTAACCCTCATTTGGGACGATTATTTGGGTTGTGGATAAATGTTGTCATAATTATTATAATCAACGCAGCACATCGTGTGGTGCTTTTGGTTTTGCTTAATGGGGGCAAGGTCTGAGTGGGTTACCTTCTAACAAGATACAGAGGGAATTCGTCTACTACAAGATTTAATTAACCTGCCTTCTGCCTAAGCCGAATTTCCATGTCTTCGTTGTGTGACAAAAGTGGGTGATTAATAGTTTTTTTCTTGGGTGGGTATTCGCAAAAATTAATGGAACGTGACGGGGATACATTGAATGGTATGGAATGCTTTTGCCATTTACCTGGACAATTGAGCGATTTCTTCCAAAAGATTTCAGCCGACGAAGACTCATTTCCTGGACATTCTATTTTTTTTAAAGCGCACAGCAGAAAAGGTGTGTTGTGTTGGAAAATTATTATATGACGTTTGGTTGGCGAATTGTGATCGGGAAAAAAATGCCCCAACTTATCCAGACCAATTTTAGAACCTTTGTGAGTACTGTGTCACCATTAAAAAGTATTATCGCTCGAAATCCGTGGTTTGATGCTGATTGCGGCGGTTAAGTAAGTGCATATGGGATAATACCGCGTAATGAGATTAAAGCCGTCAACCTGTCCTACTCAAAAAAGACGTAAGCAAACTGATTGGGTGAAAGAAAAGGAGCTTGATGTTCAACTTATTTACAGGCGGATGGTGCGCCGAAATCTTATTTACAGATCCAAATTCATAGACCGTCTCCTTTCAAGACTTCTTTCTTTTGCTTTGGCAATGAATTCATACGTTTTTCGCGCTACAGATTGCTAAAAGTCATATGCTTACTGTAAATCTACCCCTGAAAGAAGTTTGTTAAATTAGAAGTGCCACGCTCTTCCTCCAATCCGAACTATACTCGTAGCGCAAACTACTTTGTTCGGGCTTGAATGTTCCAAATTTTCCAACTTTAAATCTCATGGGTGTCGATATACACTATACAGGGTGGGCCAAAAAAAAAGTTTCTGTAATAAAACGACGACGGGGACAATGAGTGTTGTCAACTAGCATCACAGTCTCACGAACTTTTTGCACAAACTTGCGTACAGCGGCTGCTGTACTGGGGGTGCTTCATTTCGGCCAAAACTTCTTTAAAAAAAAAACGCACCGTCTGGCCTACACAGCATTTACTTTGGAAATATGTTTTCAATATTTCCCAACGTTGTTCTTTACGCTTAAGCGATTCCTTTCGTTCCGCGAAGGTATGATACTGACTTTCTGTCAAGATTTCGAGCGGGAAGCAGCTGTCAGTGTCAAAATAACCTATGATTTAAAAAGAAACCACTGGATGGCCCACCCTTTATATCGTTTGCAGTGTTTTTCAAGATTCAAGACAATCGAACGACTGCTTTTCAAATTTTGCGAGCAAAAACTTACAAGGCAAAGATTTGTCTTCTTCATTTTGCAGTGGAGTGATTTAAAACAAACCTGTAGGCCTTCCTCAGATATTTCACACCAGCTGTCAGCTGTGACCGTACGCGAAAACCACTGACATTTGAGCCGACACCGATACCGATTTTTATACTTAAAGTCCTTCTAATGTATTATTTCCCTCTCATCAAATTCAAACAAGGAATTCAAGAAACGAACTGCTAAAAGAACGCGATACACGAATACTACCAGCTAGTTTATGCTCAAACAGCTTCTAGGGAGAGACACCTGCGAACTGACACAACAGTTGCCAACATTAAAAATGGAGTGGAAAGTTTGATAACGACGGACAAGAGTTTATTTATCTTCTGAATGAGCTCATCGATTGCGAAGAAGTTGAAAGGATATCCTGCTCTGTGTTTTGTCCTAAGTTTTTTTTTTCACAGAAATCATATTTAAATCCACAAATTTTATTCAAATTTAACGATTTTATTATATGAATAGGTTATGTTAAAATGGGTTAACTATTGCGCAGACGACGACTGGAAGTGATCGCATCAATATCACTAAACTGGGAGTTGGAGGTCACCTACTCTCTCGCGTCTGGTCGTTATTTTGGCGGTTGACAGAATGCCAAGTGGGGGTTCCACTTTTCTGTGGGTTCTGATTCCATTTGAATGGGTTTTCGCCTCTCCTCTCAATGGGGACGTATAAGTTTCTAGTTTATTAAATCTGACAGCTGGTTGACTTGATGTTTATTCATTTTGATTGGCTTGATCCGTCACATGAACAGCTGTTTCAATTGACGTTTATGGAGGGGTAGCCGCCGAATCTAGTCGAGAAATTCGTGACTTTGTTATTGACAGATCGCATTCGTGACTGACATAGGAAAAGTGACGTTCCTGATCAATCTAGTTTTTGCGTTCAGGTTACATCTAGTCCAGTAAAATCTAGTTGACTCAAGCTAACTAGATTTTTGAATTTGCTCGATGTATATCCAACATTTTTCACTTCTGTCAATTCAACTAACAGTGCTGCCAAGTTGTTGCTGTTGAAATGTGTATTTTTTTGGTTTTTGAGTGTCAGAAAATTTATATTTTAGTTTTTTCTTTTAAAACCAAAGAGGCCAAATACGTTGAGGACTATTTTCGATTATTTTTTGAAGCAGTGGCTCAGTGGTTAGAGTACTAAAGGGTCGTTGCATCAACTCCTAGAAATACACATCCTAACTCAAGCTCAAGGCTTCTTTCGCTGTGAATGTCTGACAATCATTTAAAACACCAACTTCTGAAAAGAGAATATTTTGGAAATTCGTCCCAAAAACTAAACTCAATTAAAAAAATGGATTATTGTCTCAACAAAAGCAGTTGAGTTTTATTTTAAGCACCAAGTAAAGTGAAACTTCTCCAAACTAATAACATCGTTAAATATTCGAGCTATCTTTTTTTTTCTACAAAACAAAAACTTTGCAACACCCAACTTAGTGGGCCGATAAAAAATCGCTTCTTGTTGATTCATTACCAAAAAGCTGTCACTTTGTAGGCTAAGTATCCGTTTGACAAATGAATACAGCAAATCCCCGAAAATAAACTCGAGGTCAATGTACTGCTGTCGTACATTGCCAGGGGTTTGCCTCCCATGGGATGGCCGTCCATTTAATGGCCATAGCAACATCCAGTTTAAATTGAATTAAATATTTCCCGTTGGCTGTATTCCCTAATTAAATCACTCAATATCAATCAGTCGAATTTCGAAAATTCCCCAAATAATTTCCACGGCCAATAATGAAACAAATATCGACCTTTGTGTGCAGGCTCGTCCGTTATCATGTTGCCAAAGACTCTCCCACCCTTGGAGCATTCGGCAAATTATTTAGAAAAGTTCTTATGTTCATAAGGTTTGTCTGATATTTGCTGAAAGTTGTTCAACCGCCAAGGTTCCTCGTAAACGAATGTGTTTGCCAGTACTAAACAAAAAGCAATCAACGCACGTCAACACGCCATTGAATGAATGGTGCCTTAGGCCCAAGGATTCACTGGAGCAACGCTAAATTTAAGCATTATCTTCAAATTCATCTTTTGCAATTGAGGGCTAGAAATGAACCCAGTCATTTTGTCTTCATGAGGTTAAAGCCATTATGAAGATAAATCTGACGAAATTAAAATTCATAAAACTCCTCGCAGGATCTTATTAAACGCTCTCGGAATGCCAACAAAGACTTTGCGCACAGAACTAATGCGAGGGCTCCACTCTAGCAATTTCGTCTGTACGAAGTAGGTAAGCCCACACAGCACACCATCTCGAATGACAGTTTGGTGTCAATTGCTCTTCTTCATAATTAATTCGCACACCGTCTGGCTTGGCTGTATGCGGGTGGAGTGAATCGTGAATGCGAGTTTGGCACGTTAAAACGGCAAACCGCTCCTTGGTGTCATCAATATTCCTCCTGGCTGTCTGGGTATAGCTTGGCTGCAGATTCGTGAGGCAATTACGAATTCCCTACCAAATTCGTGTGTGGAATTTAAGGTAACAGTCCTGCAACTAAGTACAGGGTGAAAGCGTTGACAATTTTCGTGCGCATTCAGCGTTTTGTTTTTCTGCGAAAAGGGATTTTCCCATCCACACGGATAGTGGCTGGAAGCTTTTCTTGGGATAAATATTCGTCGATAAAATGTTATGGCCGTGTGTACTGGTGGAGGGGATTTTCTCCAGAACGTACTGAAGCGTAACTATGCAAACTAAATGACAGTTTGATCGGGCGCCCGCAAAACAAATATATGCCCGGTCCTTTTTACAAAGGCATGGACATTTTCTTTATGGCGTTTAGGACGTTTCCTGATGGAATTGAGCAACCCTTTTCTTTTGGCTTTGATCTTTTTTTTATTAGATGGGCACATATGGAGTCTCTGGTTTAAATAAGGAAAACAGTCAATTGGGCGTATCCAATGGGGAGGCGGCAAATGCAAAACATATTTTTGGAATCCAATCCGGGAAAGGGCATTTTGTTGGATTTATTTCGTCTTATGACCATCAAATCTAAATCGCAATGAATTGAAAGTTTTTCACTTGGGATGGGGTGGAGGATAATTGAGTCTCTAACTACCCAATCATCCTGCACCCGATCCCAAGTTAAAACATTCAATTCGAGCAAACTTTAGAGCTCGGTATTAGAATTTTGGATTTGTGAGATATTTTCCTCCACTTTGACACGAGCGTTTGATTTTGTATCGTCCACTGATCAAAGGCGACCCCTGTATAGGACTTTTAGCCTAGTGCCGAGTGACTGTACGTACGCGGTTCATAAATGTTCTCCTCCATTGATAGATATCGAACTTAAGATCTTAAGTCGCATACAACCGCAAATAAAAAAAGGACATTATGGAGTTGGAAGTCAGCCCTTCCCGATGGTCTGATTCAACTTTTGGGGTGAAATATCTGTTAGGCTATCATTTCTCAGATGAATAGGCCGGTTGCTTCGTTTGAGCGACATTATCTGCGAAAGTTGATCTTTCCTTCAGCTGGAGGAGTTTTTCCGAAAGATGTAAGCTCACTACAAGGTAAGAATGTCTACTAACGACCGAAGGAACGATTTGATTCCTGGAGCTCGACTTTAGCACTTTTTACATTTGTTGACGGATTCAGCGGTATGAAAACGAAAAGCGGTCCATAACTTTTTGGAAATAGTTAAATAGAAGCGTCTTATGTCGTGGCAGTTAATGTTTTCAACGGATGGCTGAAATGTTGCCAAGTAGCAAAGGAAGCAGTTTTTTTTTTTTTCATTGCCCCAACTCGTACTAACAACTGAAACAATTACTATCTTGGGAAGCTTCTTAATTTGGCTGTGTGGATCTGGCACTAAATCATAGGACACTCACATTCTTTGGTAAAATAAAACTCAAACAACGAATGGCAGTAAGAAAAAGCTAAGCCCCCAAGTAGAAAATTGTGACTATGATGCAAATTTATTTTAAATTATCACCGTCACCGAACGGTATATTTGACCATTTTTTGTGTCGATAAAGGCACAGAAATGAAGATGCTAACTATTTGACATGTTTGTTACCATTACGCGTCTCAAATATACAAATGTCCTTTATTGTAACATTTTAGTAAATTTTGTGTCCATAAAATGACTGAAATGCTACAAAACTACCCACACAAAAACTGTTAAGTTACTGTTTAATGCAACCGCTTAATAACTACAGGAATATACCATACAGGGTCTGATTTATGATCAGGGAACATTACCATAATATTTTGGTTATTATTTGCACACAATATCCACATAATAGCCGAAATCATAACTGAAAACTACGACACACCATTAATTTCTCACTAACACAGTTAAACTTCAATCCCTACCACTATATTACATGAAGTTTCTTAGTAGGCGTGTACGGCGAATTATATGACATTGCTCATTAAGCGAAAAATATACAGGGTGGCATAAAAAAAAAAATCGTGACTGGTGAATAATAATGTTTTTAAAAAAGTCGATATGTAGTTTTTGAAATGTCATCATGTTATATTTTTTAATTCCTATCCCAAAAATATTATTTTGCATTTTAAAAATTGGATTGAGAAATGCTTACCGCTGGAGTGCAAAATTCAACGAACTTTTATTTTAAATTTACTTTGTATGCGACGTTCTACTTTCCGACAATTCAAATGTATTCTATTTTTGTAATAAACTGTAGTAGATTAAAATGCAAACAATTAGTGAGGTGTGAAAAGAATAAAATTTCAAAGTAAAAACAATGGGAATATAAAAGAATAGACGTGTTGCACCAGAGCTTATTCGAATTTTGATTATTTACATTGTACGTTTACGTTTGTTTTTTGGTATTAGTATTTTTATTTCATATTTTTATTTGTGTTAACCAACTAACAAACACATGAAAATAAATCTGACAGCTCACTAACAAGGCGAAAATTCGGTCACGTTTCGGTTACAAGTCATAACCAAATATGTTTCACAAATATGCGTGTTTCACAAAATAGTAATTTAATGAGCTAAAACTAATTCCCCACTTTGGTTACCGTTCCATCCTGTAATGGAAACAGTCCGCACTTTGAGAAACTATACACACTGTTACTGTTACGGAAACATTTCTAAATGTAGTAACAGCGCTGAAACTATAACCATCAATTCCTACTTGGGCATTGAGCCGTGTAGTGATTTGGCGCCCATCAAATTATTTGTTTATTTTTAAAGAGGGCAAGAGTGAAAAATTGAGCTAACTACCTAAACCCAGCAATGGCAAGGTATCAGGAATTTTATAGTAAAATATTATGGATGAGCTAAAACGATTTAAACCATCAAAAGACTGGTGTTCGAAATATACCTCAACCAGGATGGTAACTAAATATTGCACATCAAACTGATCAAGATCAAGGTAGCTTTAAACGAACTCAAGCCATGCAAGGATGGTCTGGTTACTGTACTTATTATGACTGCCAGGAACTGAGTAGAAAAATTCCATGAACGCGTCAGTAAGACATGGTCCGACAAAATGATGTTGACAATGAAATGATCGATAAAAAGAAAAGATCCAGAAGGATTAGCCTCCTAACCACTAGCACCTAAATTTAAATAAATAAGCAACCTTTTGTTGTGTTTAAGATTTTTATATTTTAGGAGACGATTGGAAGTTCCTTACAATTGTATGCCGAGTCCGATCGTCTGAATTGAGAGACTTTCCAGCACATTTACACTCTCTGATATTTGTAGGACATTCTCGAGAGGTGGCGAAGTGTGAAAAAACCTGAAGACATAAATTCTGTTTTTCAGGCGATCAAATTTGAGTAGTCCAGCACAAACCAATGAGTCCAACACAAACTAATGACACCCAAACAGATAGTTGACTGCCTCATTTAAAATTCCAGCCGAATTCCCGTTTATTAGCAAGGATAAGGCTACGCATACACATCAGAATTCCGTCGCAGTTGCAAAAACCTGAATTATGAATGAGCGTTCATGACACCTAGCAAATCGCATTGCCCACATCTCACGCTGACAGTAAGCCCTGCTGCAAAAAATAAATGCCAATTCACTTAGCGTAGAACAAGTGTCAAAAAAGAACGCTGTAAATCGCAGGCGACTTGGACAAAATTTCAATATAGTGGTGTAGACTCTGAGGTAGATTTTAAAGAAAATTGAATTTCCGCGCCATAGATGTACCTGGTATTGCCATAAATTCTGTTACACAATTATCAGCGCCCATCTCTTTAAATTTACACTTGGAATGGACCCGCTAAATGTGCATTGTTAACTAATGAATAGAAGCCAGTTTGGTTTCAGCTTGAAGTCAGTTAACATGGAGTGGGGTGCTAAGGAAAAAATAATCGCGGTTATAGCGTTGCGTAAGACCGGGAAGAGTGCTGGCAAAATCTTCAATTACTAAACTGCTAACTTACTGCTAAAACTTCTCGGAATAACGAGAATGTTCGTTTATCGAACTATTGGTCGATTCAGTGAATTGTCGGAAACAAGGACAGGCCAAGAGGTGGTCGCCCACGTGTCGCACGAACGAGTGCGGTAGTAAAAGCTGTGCCTGAACGTATTTGAAGAAATCGCCACTAACTGTTAATAGTTACAGAACGATCATTGAATTTATTCATTCCATTTACATATGTCAAAACTTAAGGTATTTTTTCTAATTTTGTAACTAGTGAGAAATGAATAAAAATGAAATGAAATGTCCAGGGAATTGAACATATCCGCCAGATCGATGTCTAGGCTAGTTGGGGGTGATCTTCACATGAAAATCTATCGTCGATCAACAGGCCTCAACTAAAAAAATTAGAGCGGAGAGATGCAAGAGACTTTTGCTGTGCCACGCGAACATAGGGCATGAAAACATTGTTTTAACGAATGAAAGCCTTTTTACCATGGAAGAAGTTTTTAACCAACAAAAAGATAGAGTTTATGCTTTATCATCAAAGGAAGCGAAAAAAGTAATTCCAAGGGTTCAGCGTGGCCCGCTTCCGTAATGGTTTGGTGGGGGGTCTCGCACCAAGGTGTCTCATCTCTCTATTTCTGTGAATAAGGTGTCGAAACAGGTACAAACGTCTATCAGCAAGATATGTTAGAGGGTGTTGTAGAGACTCTAATAAATACTCTATTTGATGGAGAAAGATGGGTATTTCAACAACACTGCTCCGGCAGATTAAGTAAAAACCGCACAGTAGTGGCTCAGGGTCAATATTCCTGCTTATATAGCCGCAGATGATTGGCCTTCGGGAAATCCAGATCTGAACCCATTGGATTATGGTATATAGTCTGAATTGGAGAGCAAGGTTTGGCAAACACCCCACAGAAATTTGGAGAGCTTAAAAAGTCGTTGATGGTGGCAGCGTCAACGACGTCCATGGAAACAGTACGTGCCGCAATAGCTCAATGGATAACACGTTTGAGAGCTTGTGTTAAGGCAGAATGTGGTCATTTCGAGTGATGTATTTTTGTTTTTTAAATTAACAATATTATTATCTAATTCTAATTTTAATTATTATATAATTCAGTATGTTTACTCGTTTTTTTATGACGCCTTATATTTGTAACAGAATTTATGGCTGGACTGGGTATATAGCAATAATTAATTTGCAATATTCTAGAATGAATTAACTAATGTACTGATAAAGAAGTTGTACCCTTTTGTAAATCAAGAAAGAAAAATAAAACAACATTTGAAAGAAAGTCAAATTAATTTTAAATAAAATTTTTAAATTTACTATTATTATTATTGTTTTGTTAGATCGTTAAGTGTTTTGTTCTGTTTTTCCAGTTGTATTCAAAATTTCAATTGCACCCTTTTCGTTCGTTTGCTTTCTGTATTTTGGCTACAAACTATTGGTTGAAATTCATATGCCAGCGCCAAATCGTCAAACTGTAAGTGTATTGAATCGTGAATTGGAACGCGAGCATGCTTACGACACAACAACTTTGCAACAACAATTACAAACATATGTTCCGCTGCTGAATGAACAGCAAAAGAGTGTGTATGATCAAGTGATGAAGGCTGTCGATGAAGGAAACGGTGGACTATTTTTCCTTGATGCGCCCGGCGGTACTGGGAAAACGTTCCTGATATCATTGATATTAGCAGCAATACGTGCTCAAAGTGGCATTGCGTTAGCTCTCGCATCTACCGAAATTGCTGCAACACTGTTGGAAGGTGGAAGAACAGCACATTCAGCACTGAAGCTTCCGTTAAACCTGCAAATCAATGAAAATCATGTTTGCAACATTTCAAAGCAATCAGCCATGGCAAAAGTGTTGAAAAATTGTAAATTGATCATATGGGATGAGTGCAAAATGGCGCACAAACGATCATTAGAAGCACTTGATCGAACATTGCAAGATTTGCGCAACAATAATCACCGGTTTGGTGGCGTGATGAGACTGTTGGCGGGCGACTTCAGACAAACACTTCCCGTGATACCGAAATCAACAGCGGCGGATGAATTAAATGCATGTCTGAAGTCATCGTATTTGTGGCGCTACGTGAAAACCATTTCATTGAGTATGAATATGCGAGTGATTCTGCAACAGGATAGAACCGCAGAAGTTTTCTCTAAAGAACTGCTAAAAATCGGAAATGGACAAATTCCGGTTGAAACTTCAAGTGGTTTAATATCCATTCCACCTGTCATTTGTCAATTCACCTTAACGAAAGATGAACTCATTACTAATGTATATCCGAACATTGGTCTAAATTATCGTAACTACGATTGGTTGAGCGCACGCGCAATTTTAGCAGCGAAAAATATTGATGTCAATGACTTGAATTGGACGATTCAAAATCAAATTCCGGGAGAGCTGCGTTCATACAAATCGATCGATCGCGTTGAAAACGAAGACGATGTCGTCAATTATCCAGTGGAATTCCTAAACCCTTTGGATTTGTCTGGCATTCCGCCTCATCATTTGCGTCTTAAAGTTGGATCTGTCGTCATTATGCTAAGAAATCTTCATGCCCCGAAACTGTGCAATGGAACCCGACTGATTGTCATGAAGCTAATGAACAATGTGATAGTGGCAAGGCTTTTGAAAGGGCTGTTCAAAGGGGAAGAATGCCTAATCCCGCGAATTCCCTTGAGTTCAAACGATTTGCCATTCCAATTCAAACGTATTCAGTTCCCAGTGAAACTTACATTTGCGATGACAATTAATAAGTCACAAGGGCAGTCGCTGGAAGTGTGCGGCATAAATCTGGAAAAATCCTGTTTTTCACACGGCCAGTTATATGTGGCATGTTCCCGAGTAGGGAAACCATCCTCACTCTTCATTTACGCTCCGGAGCAGAAAACAAAAAATGTAGTGTATCGTGCAGCTTTAAATTGAGTCATTAATATATTCTTTGTTTTAGATTTCAATAAATCTAATAGACTTTAAAGAAATTAATACTTGATTTTATTATATTTTCGCCAAATATTGGCCGGGACGAAGTCATCTGTTAAGTATCGCTAAATTTCGATCAAAGAAACTAATTTCAGGTGGAATCGTGAGTGCTTGAAATTAATTCAGTCAAAAAATATATTTTGGGCAAAACGAAGTTTGCCGGGTCAGCTAGTAAATAAATAAAATAATAAATAATAAATAAAAAATACTGCAATCAACTGATGTAGGAATTCGGTAAACCATTTAAATAAATCATTTAGTATAAACCATATTTGATACGCAGCACCAAAAGACAATGTGCAATTGAAAAGTTAATAACAATAAATCTAAAGAGCTTTTCAGTCTCAGTTAGTGAAAAATGTCACCCATCATGTTCGGTTTACATGTCATGGAATCCTTTTAAATAAATCACCAGAAACATTTAGTCAATGGCCATAAAAGGGGGCGAAATGACAAAACTAAATATCGATTACCGCTGACATATGTTTTGCCATACTTCACATCGGTTTTATTTTTATTTTTGTTCAGTTCTACCAACTGATGGCTACTCCTAATTCTTGGTACGGAAACTATGGGCTGCACAACCGAAGGGTGCATTTGCCTCCACAAATGCAACGTCCATTGGTTTCGAATACTGCAGTCATTTACGAGTGGGTTTATCTTTATGACATCCCAAAGCAAAAATTAACGTGACCCGTGGGCTATTAAAGGATTGCTTTAACGCGTTCAGAGGGATAAGTAGAAAATTTCATTTTTTTATGGTGCGTTGGGAGAGATTAATCAGTTGAAATTATGAGTTAAAAAAACAGAAGGACAACAAGTGGGATCCGGTAGAATTTCTCTTCGGTTGGCGAATGAAGGACCTTTTTTTTAATAAGATGGAGAATATTGTATCAATAATACATGGAATAAAAATTCCATACTCCTTTTCTATACATTTTTCCAGATGCCTAATATTATGCAGGAAAAAGTGTGCAATTCACTCTGGCGTATGTGGAACATTTTATTTCAAAGTATTTTCACTTGCAAAACAATTTACCCACAAACTTTCAAAAGTTCTTATTAGTTTAACAAAATTGATTACCGACAGCTCGTTAAGGTAGCCCTCTCATCGTATGATTAATGGACGGGTCAATACCGTTGATCTGGGTTTTCCACTACAAAAGTAATTGCCAAAAGGAAAGTTCACTCTCTGTGCACTGACTTGATACCGTTCGGCTTTGGTAAGTCTTAAGAAACACGAAACAAAGTTTTTTTTTGTTTCTAAAATTAAAAATTAGTGCACAAACTTCGAAGGTGGGAACTTTTCAAAGGAACTAGCGCAGTTTATTGTGAGAGGAACAGTGATTAACATTTTGAAAACATCCATTAACTTGGGAAAAGTTTGGGTAGCAAATATATTTTTACGTATGTCGTGATGTTGAGATTACCGAAAAGAAAAGTTCCGACGCGATTAATGGGCACGGAAGAAAATGCCGCAGAGAAATAGTGGTTTTAATTGAGACCTTCCAATGTGGTTTGTAGGGAAAACGCTGCCGGGAAGTGTTCTTAGGAAGTTTTCAGAATTTGCCATTTGCAACTCTCCCAGTTGCAGATGGCGGAAAAACTTGGAAAAACTTTTCACATCGATGCGTTTGTCCTTTGTGTCAGAGGAAACATCGACTTGTAACTGAGCAGCATGCACTTAAGTAAGGGTTGCAAAAAGTGTATCAAAAATGGATTTGATTTGTCTCTGGAAATTTTTATATCAGAGAGTTGCGTCAAGACTACTCCACGGAGTTGTGGTGGTATCATGCTTGACCAACCCCTGATCATCGGCAATTACACAAGTCTGCCACATCTCAGAATTGACCAAGTAGAGAAAGTCTGCCATCGAATCCACATCTCGGAATCGACCAAGAGAGATAGGCAGATATTACCCCTCTTATAATACGATTAATGCAGCAATTGCCAAAGCCATACAAGTTTTCCCTTTCAATTGGCAACAGGGTAATCAGCCATAAAAAAAACATAGCTAAATAAGTACTCCACTGCTACGTTGCAGATATTTTATGGCGCCAGAGAGCGCTCCCCAAAAATGACTGGGAGTACTAATTAATTCTTGAATGCACCGCGCACCACAATTCCTTCTTGTTTACTCAATTAATGTCACACACAGCCACTTACGGCAAGATGGTGGTATGAAATCTCAAAAAGCTCTCCCATATCTATTCAATTAAACGATCGGTAGCGCTGGGTAAACCCACACAACCCCCACAACTATGTGTGGAATGACAGTCTGCAGCGAGTCACGAATAAAGTTTTAATTTGATGATGCGTCTCATGGGTGAGATGATGAGTTCTGTTCTGATGTCAGAAGAGAATGACACCGATTGCATTTTATTATCGCACTTAAGTGGATGACGTCGCGTTGAAGACCGTGCTACAGCGCTTGTCGTTTGAAGTAATAGCGGTGACGCCAACGAATTATCACATTTAATGCTGAATGGTTGGGTTAAGAGTCGCTTTATATGTCGGATGGGGTTGGGGCGCTTTTGTTTGCTCAAGTTAATTGGATGTGCAGTTATATTTTCGAAAATGGAATGGCATCATTTGTGATGAAACGATTTCCACAGCAGTTTACTTGATAGCCGTGACAGGAACCTATGTGGAACGTAACTTTTGCTGCACTTTTTTGATGGATGCAGATACTTTTATTTAAAATCACTCAGCATGATGAATTATATTATACAACATTCCCCTAAGTAAATATATAAATATCCGATAAATATAAATAAATAAATAATTGGCGCTAGGGACCCTAGGCCTAGCTTCTCACAACCATTCGTCTTGTGTGAGTTTTTATTTTTGCGACGAATGGAAGGGATCTACAATTTTCTGCCGAGTCCAAACGGCCGATTGAGAAGCTCTTTCATAACACTTATACTCTCGGATGTTTGTCAGACGCTCGCGAGAGGTGGCGCACTGGAAAAAAAAAACTGAAACCGATACACAAACCAAATGCAGAGCGAAGCCGACGAAACAGTTGCAAATTCGATGTTTTGGGAGTCCATTCATCCGGCAAACACTATGCACCAGCAGATATGGAAATTATTATCTCAACCGTTACCAAATTGCAAGAAAAATTCAATCAAAATCAGACGCTTACAGCAAACGGCGCTTGTCTTATTTTGCAAGCTCAATACAAGTACGGTTGCTTGGTTTGGAATTATATCCACAAGCCCATTTGAATATTTTCGCAGAGGCGAATCCTCAGCCGAAAGGAAACTCCCTTACACACCACAGGCTTGTCACCAAGCAATGCAATAATACACAAAAACAATCCGGGCTGTAGAGTCGCGCAATAAGTGAATTCAATCCACATTCCTTAACAGCGATAGAGGGATGAGCAAAACATGAAATCCAGGGCATTGTTCTGATGGTACATGGACCCGGCCGGGGGGGTGACGAAGGAATGTTTTATAATTTGTGTGTATTGTATGCTCGAAGGACCTTTGTGTGTGTCACGATGACGAAGCTGGACATTCTATCGCCACCCATGCATATGCATACAAAAAGTGAACTGCGAATGGATGTGCTCGACGAAAATCCACTAAGGGGACATAAGAGTCGCATTGAAAGTTTGTCGACGGTTTTACAGCTGAATACCCAGATAAATTGAGAAAACACTGGGGCGCACGGCTGAGGGGGTGGCGCGCGTATTTCTGTTGGGGGTATACAAATATTTGCATAAGAATTGATGTGCGGATAAAATTTTGTATGTCAACATAATGATGAATGGATGCGGATGGAGGGTAAGGAAGCAGGAGATGTGGACACGGAAGTGGCTGTTAAGGAAGCCGTATGAAATGGGGAGGGGGGTAGCAAAAGTTGGCGTTGGCAGTTTAGGATGACTACCGCACTGCTAGTGTGTCTTTTTTTATGTTCAATTAATGCAATAATAAGGAAGCAGCGGTTTGTTATGCTAATCTTTTTATTTCCATTCCGTTTTATGTTCAGTTATCGGCTTAACACTTCCGCTTGGATTACACTTTGAGTCGCGCTGATAGTGGATGATTGCTTTGTAAATTTCTCGTTGAATAAGGAATAACTTGTGAGATTTTTTTTTCACATTTTACGCTCACTTAAGTGGTTATACAAATATCCTGAGGGGGTGGTTTTTTTTTAGCTTGTGCTTTGAGTTGAACTTTCTTTTTACGGCTTTTGCGGTTAAGTATTTTAGGTGCCTATGGTTAGAATAAAATCCATAAAAGAATGAGAGTGTAGGGATTTTGTAATATGGAAAGTTGTTCTACATAAATGGCGCCTTAGAGAGGCACAGCTATTAATTTTGGTGTTCATGTTCGCTGAATTTGTTTTATCAAGTCAAAGCTACTTATCGCGTTTGCTGTAGGTTTTGACTTGGATTCGAAGATGTTACAGTCCACTCAACAAGCGAACAGTTTACCACTTCACCTAAGACTTGTAAAACTTATCTTTTCTTCTATAATTCCATAAAGTATGGTATTAATTTACGTTTTAGATCATATGGGCCAACACAATGCGAAGGAATAGAAAAGTCTTTATGCAACTTTCTCTATGCAGAGACTTATTTCTGGGACGGTTTGAAAGAGTCTGCAATTTGTCGTTTCTTAACGGCTGAAATGAGGAGCTTTCTCAAGACAGATTATGTCATTGGATGGTAATTAGAAGTTCACGAGAAATCGTACCGTGGAAAAGTCCTCAAGATAGAATATGGTTCTGTCTTGGGACGGTGGACGCAATCTAATAACTCGAAGCTCACACGTCAAAAAACGCTTTTTTGACGCGTTTTTTTCGTGCATTTTCCACGCGTTTTTTCGCTCGATTTTTGACGAGTTTTTTCGCGCGTTTTTGCACGCATTTTTTTGCTCGGTTTTTGACTCGTTTTTTTCGCTTGTTTTTTGACGGGTTTTTGCGCGCATTTTCCACACATTTTTTGACGCGTTTTTCCACGCATTTTTTCACGCGGTTTTTAACACACATTTTTTGACGAGTTTTTTTCACGCGTTTTTTGACGCTTAACAACTTAATCAAAATCGCTTGACAGCTGCCCATCTATTCGAAGGTTAATTTAAAAATGAATTTCAGATACCGGGGGAAACAAATTCCGATAGGAGAAATATTTTTGAGAGATAAAAAAATGTTTGGGGGGGGGGGGGATATTTTTGTCCACCGGAATTGCCTCGATTATAAGAATTGGCATAACCTCTTTAGAGCAAATCAAAAGAAGAGATTTTGTTAAATGCAGCAACAAGAAACCAACCCTTTGATGATCTGCTGCGGTGGAATTCTGTAAAACACGAAACGGAAACCACTTTCGCGTTAGAAAAAAACGAAAGAAAACATTCAAAAACGAAAATGTGCTTCATATAACTTCTTTCGCCTTCATACGAAGCAGAGTAGTTTAAATTGCATAATTTTTGGATCATTGTCAAAAATTTACGAGCTTTGGTTCATTCGAATCCAACATTTTGCACCTTTTACCTTTCCGGTTATATTGTTTAATTACAATTTTTAACAATTAAATTCCTCCAGTATAGATTTTTAGCTTTCTGGATTACGTAGTAAGAGAAAGATATTGTGTTCGTACAAAATTTCGAACTCGAGATGTTAATCAATTCTGACATTACGATTATAGAGGCACTCAGAAAAGTTGTTCGCAAAATTCTGTCAGTCTGTCAGTCCGTGTGTCCCGAGGCCTACAGCCTAAACCCGCTGCCCGGATTTCGTTCAAACTATGGATTTGGGGAGGCTTACATTTCGGGGCTGCTTTTTTTTATTTTTTGCAGGCTAACAAATATACAATTTTCATACCAGTTTGATTTATTCGAAAACGGCTCTAACGATTTAAACCAAAATTGATATTTAAGCTTAAGTAGGTGAGGTTAGCATGACTACATACTCAGTTTTCCGCTGAAAAATCGAATAATGGTACTTTTGAAATTGGGACATATCTCGAAAACGGTCCATACGATTGTAACAAAAAATTCTGAGGCAATATGGTAATTTTCAACTTAATGGCAAACTCAGTTTTTCTCTGTATTATCGTAAAATGAATTTTTGAAAAATATCAGTTTTTTAAAAACTTAGTTTTCTTTAGTTTACTTGAAAACGGCAACAAAGATTTTGACCAAAATGCAAACTTAAAGTAAAATTGATGTTTTCAAAATTATTGCGTACTTAATTCTCAGTTCAAAACACCGAAAACGCAAATTTTAAAAACTGCTCATATTTCGAAAACCCCATCTTCGATTTCGATAAAACTTTAAAAACCAAGTAATGCTCACAATAACTTGTATTCGGTTTTCAGCTAAATAGCTAAGCAATAGTATTTTTCAAACTAAACATTCCAATATTTGGTACTGTTTTGTCTGCCAAATTTTACAAAAGCCGTTCTAACGATTTTAATCAAAATACACATTAAACATACCTAATATAAGTATTCTTAATGAGATCCCGTACTTAGTTTTTCTCAAAAAAAATCTAATAGTGTTATAAATATTTCTCAAAAATGGGTACCCAAATCTCGATCTACATTTCTACTTCTTTTTAGCTAATATTACCAAACTTCTTTTTTTTCAACCACCCTAAAAATAAATCCAACAGCTTGAAATTTACACAATCCAGGCAACTCCCAATTCATTTGGACCAAAAATGTTGATGAACGAGAAAGTTACGTTCAACCCAGTCGTGCACTCTATTTTTCCACCAAGGAGGTGGCTATTGAATTTTATTTGACTCCATTTGGAAGCTTTTTCCAAAAAAATTGTCGCAAAATTAAAGAACTTTTAGGCAATGCAAACCATTACTGCTACAGGAATCTCCTTCTTTTGAAATCATTATTACTTGAGAATGGTTGGGTGTGAATGCCACAAATGTGATTAATGCTCTTCAAATAGTCAAAGAAAATGAAAAACGACAGTAAAAAATCAGACGAAATTGCCCTCTTAGACGGTAACGAAAATGTCTTTCGTTTTTCAAATTACTTAAACGAAAACGTCAATGAAATAGTTTTCGTTTTTTTTTTTTAATTTCGTGTAAATGAAAGCTCCTTACGCTTTAAAAGTTACATGAAGCAAGATGTTCGTGCATGCGAAAACAATTCAACCTTTTAATCTTACAGAATCCCACCCCTGGATTAGAATTTTAAGATTACTCGTTATAAACTTCAGATCCCTAAACTTAGTTCAAAAATGCTTTGAATGTGACACTTCTGCACTGTGGATAATTAAATTTCTGAGTACCTTAATATTGTTTGACTTTTTTTAAAACAGTAAAGCGAGAAACTTCCTAATTTGATGTTATCTCCTTAGCAAAGGCCTCTAGCACCGCTTCCTCGGCACAGCATCTGTACTTTCCTATGCATCGATAAATACCTACCAGCTAGTGGGAACTGTGAAGCACGCCATCAACTAAAGTACATTTTTAGTCAAGTAGGACACTCGAAAAAATAATTTCTCGTAGCCCTACATGCAAACAAAAAGTGATGAAACATGGAGCCCAAAAGAAACCTGCCAAACTAGAAAAAAAATGTATCCATATAACGATGGCATGTTTCTACCAGGCGAGCAGAAAATTCGAAACGAAAGGAACTTGTTGGTTACGTAACCACCGTACAACAAGCGTAACCTCTTTTACGCACAATTGAAAAAGGACGATTTTTGCAAAATAACGCAGAAAGTCGTACACAGAATAAAACACCCCGGTGCAACTGAATCCGGTATACCCACCTGATTGTACATCATACATGTCACATATGGGAATACATATAACAGAAATATACTATAACAAGTTTCGACCAGGCAATCAGAACGATTCGAAAGAGAACTCACAGACTTGTCTTGATGTTAAGGGAGTGCGAACGACACCCAAGTCGCATGTGTTCATCCGTCATGCCTGTTGAAGAGCAGAAAATATTGTCTGATGAATGTGTAGCATTTACTGGAATCATCCTTTTTGATAAGTGGTAGGTGGGTTCGAAATTCCTGCTGATAGGTAGACAGTTGCCTTTGATGTTGATTTAGGCGGGACAATCTAATTAGGTAAACTATAACGAGCCCCTGCATTCGCATTCCTTCCATCCGTCGAAAGTAATCCGTCTAATTGGACGTATTTGAATGATGAAGGGCCAAGAAAATTAAACCAACAGAACGTAGGGTATTATGTACTTACAGCTGTTTGCAGACGACTGGCCCCATTGCCTCAAATACATAACCTCGGTCGGTATGGTGTATGTCTCGATGTCATAAAAATATACAATAACAAGTTTCTACCAGGCGCACAGGAACTCGTGCAGGGGGTTTTATTTCGTGAGGACTAGCACGGATTGGAGAGTTTGTTTTCCATTTTAGGGAAGTTTTCCCCGAAATAAATCGAAGCACATCAACTGCTCTGCTGGGCCTCGAATCGGGTGGGTGTGAGCGACCGCAATATTTGGTCTACAAAGGCAGATGCTCAAAGGTATCCTTCGAAATTGATGAAACGCACAGGATTTGCTTTGGATTATGCCACACCAAATGGAGAAATTAAATTAGCTTTTTAAATTATCTAGACTCTAGACACCCATTCAAAGCAGATGATTTGATGCACCTATTCAACTTAACCACAACACATTCATCGCTTCTGAATCAGCCTCTGTACATCTGCCGTGCCGTTGCCATGAAGGTATGTACGAGGTACGACGTACGCGTACTCCAACTCGTAAATGCAAACAAGAGTAAGCTAAGCACTCAACAGAGACGAACTTCGATATGTATTGCTACTCTATTAATCAACGCTACACTCGTACAAATAGCGACGAGCTTGTGAGATACCCGTATATACAGATACTATCAATAAGCAGATATACAGCGATCTACCAGGCGAACAGAAGCGAATGTAAAACATCTCTTCGGTCGGGTGTAGACAGCACCACGCGTTCCGCCAACAAACTACTAGACATCGCAACCCCTAATTTGGCTAAATAAGCAGACACATACTGTCGTTCGGGAATTTGTTTCTTTTTTTTTTTTTGTTCGCTTGTACTTTACAAGAGCAGCCAGTATACAAACAAACGAGTATAGGGATTTGTGTTGTTTTGAATATATTCCCAACCAAGTGCTCAGCTTTTTTGGGAAGCATCCACACTTGGCGGCACATGTATCGCATAAAGTTTTTCTGTTCACGGTAAATACCTTTCTGTATGGATATGCATGAATATGTGTGGTACTTTACTTATTGTACATCCAATATGTGGACTTATTTTTTCTACGTATGCTCAATTGTTGTGTTGTTATTTGCTTCTCAGCTCAGTGGTGTTTTGTGTTGGCGCATAAATTGAATGGCGGACGACCGAATTTGATTCGAGTTGTTGGAGATAGATGCATGTGCCTCAATGAAGCAATACTTAATATCGGGCAATGCGGTTGGGCTTTCACAATGAACTGCTTCGCCATCATTCGTTCGATAATAAGTTGGTCAATGAATGGCCGGCCAATGTATTGATTGACGGCTGTGTCAATGTGCAATGTGTCAGGGAACATTATATTTTTAAAAAATATTCACTGAGTGTTGAACCCACCTCCAATTATTTGCGGTTATTAAATAAAAACCCACCAAAAAGGGTAAAAAGATAAAGAAAACAAATTCGCTATCTACCTTAAATTGTCACCCGGGAAAAATTTGATGAAAAGGTTGGTAAAAGTGGGACAAAAACTCGGCATTCTGCAAAAAGCCGACGGAAAAATCATTTCCACAAATTACATATAAAAAAAAACTCGTAAAAACAATTGACACTCAAAAAGTGTAAAAAAACGCAAGAACTGACGGAAAAATTGGCAAAAACCTGCAGTTTTTGTCGAAGAAACCTCCAAAAATCAAAATCACACAAGTAACAAATTTTTTTAATGATTTTTTTTCAAAAGTCGCGACAAACGTAATGTAAAAAAAGCGCCTGCAAAACTTACGGCAACTAATCTGACAGATCTGCATAAAAAATTAAGAAAAATCAAAAAGACAAATGAAATGAAAGTCGCATATTTGGCGACTAAAATGTACGTCAAAAATGTGCTCGGATCTACGGGTGAAAAGAGAACAAAAATCGACTTGCAACAGGTAAACGAAATTGTTTCAAAAAAAGTTAATTAGAATCGTTGAAATGTAAAAATCTATAAAAAAAAACTCTACAAAATAAAAAAAAAAAACGGATAAAACGTCAAAAAATCACGATCCCAAATACAACGAAGAACGAGACAGAAAAATCGATTTAAACGGTCCGGAAAGGCTGTCATAGAAATTTTTGAAAAGCGCAATACAAAATGCGATAAAACGAAATGGAAAAAATTGGAGAAAACCAATTTAAACAGTAATAAGAAATGTACAAATTAATGAGTTTAAAATTACCATTAAAAACTGTGATAAAAAACTTGCAAGATCCCATCTAACAATTCCACAATATACTATGTAAGACCCTGACAAAAACACATAAAAAAGTAAGACACTTGTCTAGGAAAAACACAAGTAGTAAACTACAAGAAAATCGAAAAGAGGGCAAATAAAAAAAAAAAAAAAAAAAAAAAAAAAAAAAAAAAAAAAAATAAAAAGCGGTAATAAAAACGATCTAAAATAAATAATGTAATAAAATATCAGATCGTTATTTAAAAAAATGCGTAAGCAAATTGACTTAAAACTGTGGTTGAAAAACGAATTAAAATACGGCCAAACAATAAGAAACGCAACCTAACTTCAAACTATTCAAGAAAGGAAATAAAGAAACGCGATGAAATATCCTCTAAAAGGATAACAAAAACGTTTCAAAAAGCCACAACAACAGCGTTTATAAAACATTTGAAAAAAAAAAAAACGACAAGAAAACGAATAAAAAGTTAGTCGTGTAACTTAATACGGCTTCTGAAAACGCGACAAAAACAAGAATGTGTCATGAAACTTAACACAAATAATACAGAACCCAAGAAAAACTCTTCTAGTTCGTAACCAAATTTACTGAAGGAATAAGGCGCCAATAAAAACCAAGAACCTGGCAAAAATAACACACAAAATAAAGAGACAAAAACGAACTTAGATAAAATAAAACACAACTGAGAACTCTTCGAAGCTGCATTGAAAAGTGTAACTAAAATACGATTAATACTGCATTTATAATATAACGCACGCGAATTATGGCACAAGATGGGACAGTCAATGCTACTAAAGGCGTAAGAATGAGATCACAAATCAGACGATTAAAGTGTCATGGATGTTCCACGCATGATTATGGATACGTAAAACGGAAATAAACACAAGTTCCGGCGACCATCATTTATGCAATCACTTGAAAACATTTCTGTTTTTGATTAAAAACATATGAAATGATAGTAATTAGGTAATTAGTGTCAGTAAATTAAACCAACAATTCATCAATCAGTTATACGAAAAAAAATAAATAGTTGTCCGTTCATCACTTCCGGAAGACATTTTTTTGTGTTCAGGAAAGGGAAATTCGTAAGCCATCACTATAAAAATATCAAAATGCTGAAATTTCCCATAATTCCTACCACTTAAAGAAGATGACCGACCAAAATCCGTGTCACGTATTTTTGCGCGTTAGGTAATACTGTCCCTTTCAGTTACACTGCTATTTATGTGGTATTCGATTGGGCACTTTTTTTCTCTCAGATTAATTTTTATGTTCGTTTGGAATCTGGATTTCTTCTCAGATTTGCTTTAGATTTACCAATACAATTACGTTTGAGTTTGACAACTAGTGGAGTTTGTTTACGTTTTCGTGAAGATTTTCAAGTGAAAAGTAACGCATTCCATCGGGTGGATCTATTTTTTTTAATTATTTATGTACAAATGTTTAGAAATCAATTTGGGCGCAAACTTCGAATGTTTTAATACAAAGTTCAACCAGTGAATGCAAAACGCTTAGAAAAGTGAATAATGCTACACATATTCGAACCGCACGAATATCAATTGGCCTGTTTTTTTGAGCTTCGTTCTCAGCAAAGCAAAGTAAAGTAGGATTTTCAGCACGCAATTACAACAACTACGCTCTACTTGACACTTCGAGACTCGCAGTAGTTATTGTTAATTGTGTGCTGAAAATCTTACTTTACTGTGCTTTACTGAGGAAGAAGCTCAAAAAAACACGACTAATGTAAAAAAAAAGAACAAGTGACGTTTTATGTTCGATTAGACACACGAAATCTGAAATCTGAGAGCAAACCTGAAGAAGCCCAATCGAAAACCACATTAGTATATTGGGCATCCCAATATTTTTATTCTTCCGTGTTAAAACGTCAAAATCTTATAAAATATATGACAAAATGCTAAACAAAAGAAAACGTCACAAATTAACCAAAAGCACATATTATATAAAAGAGCGCACCCGATATAACATAAGAAATCCTACACAAACACGAAAAGAAACGCAATAAAAACCAAGCTAAAAAACCGCCTGCAAACCTAATAAAAAATTAATTGGAACAATGAAATAAAAAAAATCTTCAAAAGTGCGTCAAAAAACCATAAAAACGCAAAAACAGCGCTTAAAAATATGCAATAAAAAAGAAACGTAACTGAAAAGGTTAAAAGTAAAAGTTGACTGTGCAGCATGCAGCTGTTAAAAACTCCCCTTCGAATCACTCAAAGTATTATAAATTCACACTGCCCAAGGATATTTTCATCCGCTTTTGATCACATCAATGCTTCTGTTTTATTAAGCAAGGCTGGGATGAAATGAATAAATGAAATGAAATAAAATGAAACTTACTTACTTACTTAACGGGCTCCCGAGAGTCTCTGCCTGAGACACTGTAGCCTTCCATCCTCTGCGAACCCGGGAACGCTGCTTCCAGTTATCCAGACCAAGCGCTCTGGCATCCGCGATGGCTTGGTCTTTGAAACGGAGGTTCGGTCTTCCTTGTCGTCTCGAACCTGGCAGCTGGGATTCAGGGATCCTCTTAGCTGGAGCATTATTGTCCATTCGCTCGATGTGGCCGAGCCAATGTAGTCGACGTATTTTGGCCTTTTGGACTACATACACATCTTGGTACAGCTCATAGAGTGCGCGGTTGTATCTTCTCCTCCATTCGCAATCCTCGCACACAGGACCAAAAATCCAAAAAAAAAAATGTTCTTTCGAAGGAGACCAGTATCAGCTCTCCCTTCCTGCTTATCGTCCATCACTCGGCGCCATAAAGCAGAACTGGCAGGATAAGGGTTCTGTAGAGCATACATTTTGTCCTTCGAGCTAGGAGTTTTGAACCCAGCTATTTTGCCAAACCGAGGTAGCAGCGGTTTCCTAGGGTAATTCTTCGCCGGATCTCCACTAGGATGTCATTTGTGGAGTTCATGTTTACTCCGAGGTAAATAAACTCCTTAACTACCTCGACATTGTTGCTATCAATAGTGACGTTCTGTCCAAGGCGGTGGACATATGCTTGTTTGTTTGTTGATAGCATGTACTTAGTCTTGTCCTCATTAACTACAAGACCAACGAATTTCGCCTCTTCTTCAATCGCCGTAAATGAGATTAAAAGCTCTTTTAAAAAGTCCGTCCGCTCCCAAAAAACTATCCGGCTATCAAGAAGCAAGGAAAACAAAGCTCCTTTACAGCCTAAATGTGAAGTAACAAAAAAAAATATCCACCGGCTAAGGAACTCTAAAGACTGCAACCTACCTATATCCAATATTGATCAATTTGTAACGGACTTTCTGCCCCCCTTCGCGAAGATATAAATTGCAAAGGTATCAATGCCCCCGTCGCACTTGATTGACATGTTAATTCGTTTACAGTTCATTTGCTGTGCCAATTTGTCAACTCAAGCGATTTCGAATTGGAGCAAATCTCCAGCGAAGTTGTTCAATTATGTAATTTTAAACGACAAGAAATAAGGACGCGCTGCGAAACTTTATTTAAAAAAATTCACAACGAAAATACTCGTAGCTGCACGTATCTATCCCGACCCAAGGAGACAACAACTACAACGAAAATAATTCCCCTATTGAATTTATTATGAGAAAAAGTCCTCCCCACTGAAGGTACGACAACAACACCGATGACTGTGGCATTGGTTATGGTTATTGGTTATGCTTATGATGAACCCACTATTTTAGTCCACCCATCGGCGAGCTAGTATTCGATTTATATTTGAATGATTTATTGGCGCTGGAGGATTGCATAATGGCAGCTCGTTGCGGGTATGTGGAAAAGCCCGTAGTAGGATGGTTGCCAATCAGGAGACCAAATGCCACAGCAGCGGATTGATTAGGATTACTGTGAGTCAATATATGTAGTCATTTATAATCCAATGTTACCACTGGGTCATTACTTATTTACACGAATTCACAGTCAATGCGAAATGGTATCGATTCGTGTACCTAGTTATTCAAAAGGGTAGTTTAAGTGGACTTAATTCTAACATGTAGTCAAGTGTTTTCCATAATTTCTTTTAAATTTTAAATGCAACTAAGATCCCCATATGGTCATGCACCATTTACCAGTTTATTACTCAAGAAAGACATTTCGCCGCACTCCATCCGAAAGAGTCAATCTTCTTCCTGCGCTACATTTCTGATGATTGATGACGAATGTGAAATCCACAATCAAATTGATCAAGCGCCACGCATTCTAATTGAAAGAAGTAACCACCTTCACACCGGGAAATAATCAAAACATCGCATTCTACGTCAGTTCGCTCGTGCGTCGCTCAAATTCCAGATTAGATTCAAACACGTCCTCTGACGAAATCGCTTACTCCACTTAAATCATTTGGCAATAATCTGCGTAAAAGCACCCAATCCATCAGCAAAATCCGCACGTCACCGCTTGACCGCAAACAAATAAAATACACAACAACTATACAACCGTATGGTTAAATATTTGCCAAGCCGCACTGTCAGGCCAAGCAATATCAATGAGCGAAAAACAAAACAACCTACAACGATATAATAAATATTTACCATACTCATTTGAATATGATTAGACGCGAAGGTGCTATCTGACAATTCCATTGACACTGACGCTGACATCGCATCGCATCGCACCAATCGACCATCCATTCGGGTGAGTCGTCAATTTTTAAAAGCGAAATTCGCCCCAACATGCGGAAAACACATTTAACAATGAGAGTGTCTCGTTGTTTTTGATAAATAAAATCGAAAAAGCGCCATAATGAGGCTAACACGAAAAAGGCAGAGCTCTCGGACCACCCACTCTCACAAAATGGGTGCGCACTGCCTGCTGATTGCTAAAACCTTTGCAGTTCATCGGAGCGATCGGCGATAACGTTGTCATGGACACGTCGCAAACACACACTCGAACCGAGTAAGGCGAAACAGTAAACGAACCCGAAAACCTATATGTGCGCCCCTGTATGCTGTACCTGTACGTGCGGTAATAAGCAAAAGTTTCTCGGCCTCAAATTGCGCGGATATGGGAAATGGGATTGGGTGCTCATCACCCTCTCTCTTTTATTTTATATAACGGCAAAAGCGCGATATCTCAGGGCTAGCACAAACCGATGATGAGGGTTGATAACCGCCGCCAGACTTGACGCTGCGTTAGTGAAAATTCGTTAGCTATAGCACTTAGATGGATACTATTTCGTCGCGGTACCGCAGATCATCAGCAACTCACTTCCAGCTTGTCGCCTCTTGTAGACCGTCTTTCAAGATAAAAAGTGATTTAAACGCGTTTCCGTTTCGGAGTTCCCATCTGTAGTCCTGTAGTCGTGCAGTCGGTGCGCCATCAGGTTGCGAACAAATTTCGTCAAATTAGTCTTTCATCATATCCATCGGGTATTGATTTTTACTTCCGTCGGCCGTTCCGCCATCCCCCTGCGAAGGCAGCCGCAGTGCCATCTGTTGAAGATATCGTTCGTTCGAATCGGATTCGGGGCTATCAAAAGCGTTAATCATATTAAATTCGAATGCATTCGGTGCGGTTAGTGGCTGTGCGTAGTCTAATATTGTGCGGTGTGTGTGGGTGATATTTGTTACTGTTTGCTTTGTGATAAGGCTGCTATATTTATCAGCCATCCGAACCTCATCGTCCGTACCTATATTGGGTATTGAACGGGGGTTGCGGTTCGATACCAGGAACCTCTGCTGGTGCGTGAGCAGCTCGTGACTCTAGCTTTGAACGATTGTGTTTATGCCCTTTTGCACCCGGTTCAAGGATAACACTCATGTGAGTGAATTTTCGTTATTTTCCGATGCGAATTCGATTTTCGTTTCGCTTTGATGATGCGGTGAATGGATTCGGGAGTTCGGCGAATTAATTTGATTCAATTTGGATTGTTTCCGCCTAGTTTTTTATTTCCTTATTTAATTTCTTTCGTTTGATCTGGCAGCGAGTACATATACTGAAAGTCTTTGGAGAGCCAATTAGGGATGTAAATCAGGCGGGGATGTGCCGCCTTTGCCAACGCGTGACTTAGTTGATGGATTTTAGTTTCACCGTCACCTGGATAACTAAGCATCCGTTGCGTGTCACTTGATCCTAATGGCAATCCATCATCAAGTTGCCGGCACCATAAATAAGGCAATCTTAGAGGATTGACAAATTATGGCGATTTGACAGTAAACGAGGCATTTGTCGTGTCATTTTTGATGACTTATCTATTTCATCAATGCAGCAATCAGGCGCAGAAAAACTCTCTTTTTTTTGGCGCTGGCAAATGAGTAGGAATGCGTTCATCAATCCCTATTTTTCAATTTTTTGTGGTTAGCTTTGTTTGAAATATTTGCCGAAACGAAAGAACCGATTTTTCCTACTGTTTTCGATTGTTGTCTGCATTTAAGAAGCCTTTGCCTTTGGCACATGTACACATTAACATAGCCCACAAGTTGTCTAGTTTATAAGTTTGAAAAGCCAGCTAATTTTTGTACAGGGTGTCCCGAAATTTCTCACAACATTTTAAAAGCCAACAAAATATTGACGCTCACTCCGTTTCCCCATTTGTGGCTTTAAAGAGCACTTTGCCCCACCTCAATCACTTGAGGATTTTGCGCACCCCAGAAACTATTTTGTATTTTAGTAATCAATCTTCATTTTGTTTGTTTAAGCAATTTGCAACAAACCAAGATTAAATTTTGCATTGAAAACAACGCAAGTTTTCCGCTTGGGTAGCCATGACAAATTTTAAAGGAATGTACAGCGGCTGATCGATGTCGAAAAGTGTTCATCAATAAAGAGCAACTGTCACAAAATGTCTAATCCTCTGTAGACGTAGTAAGCCCTTCTCTGATTTGCTCAATCTTGAGTTATAGATTCATTTTTGGAAAAGATTGGGTCAATTTAGAGACAACGAAGGCCATCTTTCATCAGAAGCACCGAACTTGGTGTCAATGCCAAGTTATCGGTTACTTGTTTCCTATTTGTTTGATCTTGGTCATAATAATAGAATATTGACCGAGAGAATCAGATCGTGGATTCAAGCTGTTCTTACTCGCAGATATTACAGGTACTCAAGGTTGAGAGGCTACTTCTACGAACGGAGCCGTGGGTGGAAAATTTGAAAATGCCAATGGCGATACTTAGACTGACATGAACAAAAGGCTTTATGCGAAATATTTGTTCAAAATGTTTCGTAATTATTTGACGCTTACAAAAAAACTGCAATTGTTCTAAAATTGAAATTTTGACAGCCGTTTTAATAAAAATTTATGATTCAGATTTCGATTTTATTTATGCATCTTCCCAAGAAATCCTCAAACCGAATGTCATTTCATTATTATTACGGAATTGTGGCAATATTCCTCTTTATTTTTGAACACTTGACACAACATTTTTTTTTGCATTTATTCTGCTTTTAAAATTAATCTAGAGCAGTACGAAAAATTAGAACAAAAATTCCCGATAGCAGTGAGTGCGTCAAACCAATTTAATTAAGATAGAAACATAAAAAAATGCATTCAAAATATATTCCAATTACATTTTCCAGCTGTTGGCAACCTTTTTTTGACATTTCAAGATTAATTGATAGCAAATTCGTTGGAAAATTTGTGGTTGCTTTACAAACAATTGCTACCCCTTTTGTAATACACTTTCAGTCTCGTTAACACACCGCTGACTTTTCAACAAGACAAAAATGAGGAAAAAATGTAGTGTCATACGGGCTTAAGCATTGAACACATTCAACTTAAGTCGAATAGATTGGTCTAGACTAGGCGTAACCTGAACGCACAAATTATATTGATCGGGCACGTCACTTGTCCTTCGGCAGCCACATATACGTACTGTGAACTTAGTAACTAACTTACCCCTCCATAGACGTCAGCAGCTGTTCAATTGACCGATCTAAGCCATTCGAAACTTAGATACATCAAGTCAGGCAGCTGTCAGAATTACTAAACTAGAGACTTGAAAGTGCCCTTAATAAAGTAACACTTAGTGCCAACAAATCACAACTCTGTTGAATTTTTATCTTTGTCAGTGTACGGTTGTCAAATAACAGATGACAGCTAAAATGTATCAACACCTTCAAAGGTAGGCAGCGGTGATTTACCAACTGCCATTGCCTGCGATCCGTTGACTGACACGTCAAATAAACACCAAACTCTACATGAATATTCCGCTAAATGTCAGTTTTTTATATGGAGTTTGACACTATTTTGCAATTCTGCAAGTCATTTAGCGGTTAATGGAACGCGGGAGATGGCCCCTGCTGGTTTCTCATATAAATCATGCCCAAAAGTTGATTTTCCAAATCAAAACAAGCAGACTATGTCCAATGAATCGTTCAAATAAAGCAGTATTAGTTTCATGCTGCAAAAAAAAACATCCGTAATAGACAAACTCGCGTATAACCGAAGCAGTTGTACGTCAGCTAAACTGACAGCAAAAACACGCAAATAACAGCTGACATGTGTTAAGATATCCGCTGTACCTTGTCAGCTGTTGAATTTGTTATGTGTTGACAGGTTCAATATAAGCTAAACCAGCCTTTTGATAGCATGTTTTGAAATCATTCCGTCATCTCTGTCAGTGTCTAAGTTGTGAACTATATGTGCCCTGTTGTGATGTCGTAATATTTGACTTCAGAGGAAAGTTTACTCTCATCCACTTGACAGTGAATGCGATTAGCCAAGTAGAAATTAGACGAGGAGATCAGAACACGTTTGCTTTTATCATTTCCCCTGTTTGCGAAGTTTATAAATTAGATACTGAGTGTCTGCAAAAGAAAGAGTTTGTTTGCCTGCGGCTATCGAAAATATTTCCCCCTCATAATTCTGACGGCATAATTTGATTGCGAAATTCACTAAAAACAACACAAATCGCTCCACTGAGATTATCCTCCCGTAATGGCGGCGCGAATACTCAAAATGCCTCAATCGCATTTCCCGTGTGTCAATAAACACTTCCCAACAGCATGTTGAACACACTGACAACTGACTGCCAACACAGGCGCTCAAACAGACTACCCGATTCAAAGACACCAGCCACAAGGACAAATTGAAAAATTTACTTCCATTAGCAACAGATTGACTTTCAACAAGAGTTTCGTAAATCTGTTCGCTTACAACGAAACCAAATCCTCACAAAGCCAATCGTCAAAAACGATTTGCATATTCAATAAAATACAGCTTTCGCTACTTTCGTATCCTATTCCCCTCGACTGTGACACTGTGCGAGGACACATTCCGTGAAGTTTTCCCATTTCCAGATGTCCCTTCATCGATTGCGCCACAGTGTAGTGTGATGTCTTCGAATTGTTTTGCGAAACTCGATTAATCTCCTGATCCTGGACAGATATCCTTTAGATTTTAATTATAAAAATTTTACAAGGAGAAAAGTTTTCTACATCTCTCTGGCTGTCTGCTTGTATCTTTGCAGATCGATTCAGGAGCGAACGATGGACAAATTGGTTTCCGATGAATCGAATATCCGTGGCCTAAGTGAATCGCCATTGGAACGATTGAATGCCGACAACCAGGACCTAACAATGCCGATAAATAGGAGATTATCGAAAGGATGCTACGATGCAGGCACTGCAGACGAAGACGACGATGCAGATGGTGGTGGCATTGCGAACATGGCGACAACAATTGACATTGACGATCTAACCGACAGCGGATTTGGAAAAGCAGAGGTAAGCGCAGAGGGCGACACTCACAGACGAGAACGAAACGGAATATCTCCCTAAGTGTGGGGGATTGTGTGTGGTTGCTGTCGGACTTTATGCAGACAAATTAACAGATTAACAGGTTATTTATAGCGACAGGATGAATCATTCAGCGACACGAGGATATTTTCTACGGAAACTCAGTAATCAATTGGTTGCGCTTCCTTCCTGTTCGGGTTGTGAATGACTGAAGTTTCATATTTTTTTGAAACATACACTTGAAGGTCTCATCTCATCACCTCAGGCGTAAGGATTTTATTGATTGAATTGGGAAACGTGGCAGGCACGGAAAGGTTTCTTTTCTCTGCGAAGTATGTTCGCCTGAACGAATTTAATATCCGTATTTAATCGATGAGCAGCGTTGGTTCATTAGGAGCCAGTTCCTCTACCGGGAATTGAGTTATCACTGTCTGGATGTTGGCACTACCGTGGTGAACATATATAATTGTTGGCCAACATCATATTCCCAATTGGGAGGCAAATTTGCCAATCAAATTGTACGCGTTATCTCTGTTGCCGCTGCCGATATCGCAAATCCGTTCTGAGATATCAATTTTAAATCAATTTCGGTCTATTTTTGGCCAGCAAGTTTACACATTGATGTAGTCGGGATATTACGGCTGGCGAGTATTTTATTTGTACTATAAGTGGGGAGAGTTTCATATCAGGTTTCAGGTACGGCGCTGATTTTTACACAGCTAGTTTTATTTTTATCTTTTCTGTTCTACTTCAACGTAGATTATTTTACAAAAAGGCGCACGGAGGTACTCATCCACTACGCGTCCTGCGAAGACGCTTTGCATTTCCTCAAGTCCTGTTATCACTTGATCTTCAACTTAGAGGCTTGGAGAATGGAATTGTATTCAAAGCTTAATATAAAGGGTGTCCCATAATTCCCGCAAAATGTAATCTCGATGGAAAACACAGGTTTTTAATTAGAAAGCTTAAATTTTTAATTGATTCATAGAGTATATACAGATTGGGGCTATATGTATGGAATAGCACATCGGAAAAATGGCCGCCACGGCTTTGCTTACTCTTATATTGAAATTTTCTATGACCTTGGCTGAATTTCATTAATACACCTCCCAATTTCCTCTTTCAAGGCGTTTGTGGTTGTGGGATTGTTTACAATGACCTTTGACTTAAAAAAACCCTAAAGAAAAAAGTAAAAACTGGGCTATCATGTGACGATAACTAACACCATTTATTGTTACTGCAAGATCAGATGCATTTTCGAAGAAGAATGTTCCGATAATGCCTCCATCACAAAACCCGCACCAAACAGTCCTGTGACAGGACATCCAGAGTGTTAAAAATCACTATTTGATCCAGTCTCTCTGAATTTTTCAATTATTCTCTTCACAGTTGATGCTTTTAAATCAATATGACGGCCATACTTTGTACGAAAATTGCTGACTGTTGTAGCTGACAAACCTTCATTATTTTTAAAATATTGCTCAGCAAAGAAAATGTGTTTTTCTTTCGTATAATAACACCAAACTGTCAGCTGTCACATTGTTTTCCTTTGTTTACGTTGGCATCACTGTACTATTAAATGGCGCAAAATTCAAATTTTTCGTGAATTATGGAACACCCTTTATAAGATGTAATGTATGCAACTTGAAGAATTTTGTGAAAATTAATTGTTATCATTAAAAAATTCGAATTTGAATGCGAAAGGATTTTTATTTTGAAACTTGTGGGGTGCATTCAGATTGGAAAAATATTCATTGCCGTCAATCAACTGAAATCGGATTATACCTTCAATTATCTGCGGTTTATGGAGGGGGCTACATGAGCTTAATAACCCGAGCTTTATGAGCTAAGGCGCTTCTTTTAAAATGATTTAAAAAAGATCTCGGAAACATTTCGAAGGGTTCGAAAGTCGTGGTGTCGCGAAAGTGGCAATATTATTGTACAGAATGTAAAATTGTCCCCCTATTGGTAATAAAGTGCACGATGTGTTGGGTTTCGCTATCATAGTCCCTATTTCAAGGCAAATACAATAAAGTAACTCATATTTATTTATTTATTTAATTATTTCTTCTACAAGCCTAATCAGGGGGCATATTTCGTATATCAACGATCGCCTAAACGATATCGTTTTTTGAAACTTTGATCATCAAAATAAGATATATTCTGCTCGAGTTTTTTTGACAAACGTCAGCATTCATTATATTTGCGGAAAATGAACTGAATCAAGCTCTCAAACTTGTAATTTTAGCACTAAGTTACTAGTTTTGGAGGTCTATCGTTTCGACGATAATCGTCTAAAAGGTTACGGAATGAGTGCTCAGATAGCTAACAGACGTTACAAATTTACAATTTCTTGGTTTTAAAATATAAATATATACAACAACAAAGATTTAAACTTGTCTCTAGATAAAGATACATATATTTCGCTCCATATTTTATTTTTCTGAGAAATATATTCTGATTGGGTCAGTTGTTTTAACGTGATGGTATAATAGTTCCACATACAAACTTTACCATTCAATATAGATAGAACCATCTGCGTCCACCTTTAGAAATGTGGTTGACGGAGATGGCTTGTTTTATGTACTTTTGAAAACGGAGCAATTTGCGTTTGCACGAAATCGAAACATAAAAAGCTAAAGCTTTTTATTTCTTTGTTTTCGTGTAACACTGAAAACGAAAAACAATTTTATTCTGTGCGAGAGCTAAACAACAACAACTTTTTGTTGAATTTTTCTATTTTTGCCATATGAATATCATTTGTGGTTCTGACACACAACCGATCTTAAAAATGACTGTGTCAATAGGAGATGCACTTACAGCTGTGTGGAAATTTTCGCTTTCGCATGATACCTTCGTTTTCTAAAATGCGAACGTGGTCTTCGTTTCGTGTTTTACTGAGTCTTACCCTTTTATTGACAGATCTATAAGTAGAAATTAAAGCGGTTTTCGCTTTTGCATGATACCGTCGTTTTCTAAAATGCGAACGTGCTCATCGTTTCGTTTCTTATTGAATCTTACCCGATTTTTTTTCAGATCTAGTAGTAGAAACTAAAGCGCTTTCCGCTTTCGCATGATACCTTCGTTTTCTAAAATGCGAACGTGGTCTTCGTTTCGTGTTTTACTGAGTCTTACCCTTTTATTGACAGATCTATAAGTAGAAATTAAAGGGGTTTTCGCTTTTGCATGCTACCGTCGTTTTCTAAAATGCGAACGGTGCACTTACGTCTTAGATGCCTTATATTCTCCCGACATTCTTTCGATCTTTTTGCAGATTCTTCGATAATCAAAACAAGAAACACTTTCGCATTTAAAAAAAAAACGAAATAAATCACCCGAAAGTGAAAATTTGCTTTATAAAACTCCTTTTCTTTTCGTTTTCCTACACCCAGCTGTTAAAGGATCAGTTTACTTCAAATTGCACAGATATAGTTCAGTTTTTGTATTGCTTTTTAACAGTACCACGTGGATGCATTTTGTTTTAAAACCTTTTAATGTTTTATGTATATCACCAAAACTATGCAGGAGAAAAAAACGAGAAATATTACCAACCAGGAGAGGAAGGTACCGTGTTGCAGTGGTACTACGATTTGGACTTAACTATTGTACTTTGCACACAGCCTGTTGGCTTTTTCCGATCCAAAGACAAAATGACGCACAGTGTTTGGGTGTATATGAAGTCAATGTGCACCAACAATTTCTTTGGATTTGATCAATTGTTAGAGATGTGCGTTTATCTTAGCTTTTTTGCGGAGCAGAAACACGATTTATAGCTCAAATGGATCGGGGATGAAGTTATTAAGGACTATTTATTGTGAGCTGTGGTAATTTATCATCGAAATCAACAACGCAATAAACGAAAAACAAGTTATGCATCACGTCAATTTGTTACGCAGAAACCCACTCACATTTACCGACTAATACACAACAGACAACACACACCAGTTCGTTTAGCCGAAAAGCATCGAGCAATGTAAGCCCCGAATCGCCCACGTTTTGTAGTCGCTCTTAGGTAACATAATGCCCACTTAACCTCTTCTAATTACTGCATACCCAGTGTATCCTAGAAACACATTTATCCGCAAATACAATGGTGAATCCTTCAAACACAAGGACGAGCTATTTTGATACACTCAAGTGTGGAACCACTTCACCCCAAAAATACACCCTTAAACAAGCAATAAAAATATGCCTTTATTATTAGAAAAGCCGTATGCCTCCTCATGCCTACCTTTTCATTGCAGGATCTATCGCCAGCGGAAATTGCCAAATTGCCTCGTCTGCCCGGCGACGGTGCTCAAATGGATGATGATAATGATGTCGTCCTCGGCCGGGAATGCTCCACCGCCAATAATAATGGCCGTCATCAGCAGACACACCAAAGGAACAATCTCTATCCTTACAACAACGGCCGTAAAAATAATTGCAAGTCCCCGCAACGTGTCCAATCGGTTCGCATTGCCGAAACCGAGTCTCAGTTGTCGAAGCCATCAACACGACGCACACAGAGTTGCGGCATATTTGACGAGGAATCAGCCGGCGATGCCAATCCAGACCGTATGGTATACCGGAGAGGTGGCGGCGAAACAACCGCCGCCGACGCCAACAACCATGGTGAGTTTATGTCCTATGAGATTATCCCGAAAATAACTTCTCTCCCACATATGATTTCGCCGTCAGACTCGTGCGAAGCTGGTGGCCAAACCCAGCCACGTCCGTTCAACAATGAAATCTATTCGGCCTTCAAAAGTGCCAATGTCGTCAAGGGAATCCTCTGCCCGTCGCTGACGAACTCATTCAAAAATCATTCCTTAGAGCGATCCTACCTGACGTACACCCATCGACAACGACAAAAGTCTCTAATCATTGTGAATATCGTCGACTTTATACTGAAAGCAGTGCTGGCATTAATTTGGCTACTCAAAGAGGCCGAAACGAGGGTGGAAGCGGTAAGCACACAACACAATTCGGGACACGTGGGCATGTGTATCAATTTCATGCACTATTATCCTTCGCAGAATATCAATCTGGATGTGGCAATCACATGGTCGGCTTGTTGCATGGTTGCCAATATGGGGATATGCTTCTTGGGCTATTGGAGATGTTTTGCCAATAACTACCTCCACTGGGCGGCTGTGTGCACGTGGCTATTGTTCAATATCCAAGGTAATTAATTGATCTGTGTCTGTATGTGAGTGAATGAGTACGCGAGTATGCTTGCATTTTTATTCTGTTGGTGGATACACAAGAGGCGTGATATTAAGCGTAATCCGAGCGTCCGAAAGTGGGCCGGGGCTGGGCATCGTGACACACACATGTGTGCAGTTAGGGAGCGTAAATCGCACTCCCCAATGACATATTGATCGCAGGGTAGACTAGGCGATGTGGGCACTCAACCTTGGTTAACGACTACTTGGAAATAGGATAAATAAAAGAATTTATGGGGTGGACTCTCTGTGGATAGGGAGGCGTCTAACGATACGTGGAATTGAATGGGGGGTTAGTTGATACAACTAATTAATTAGCGGTTAGTTTATTGAAAGACTGTCGCAGAAGTTTTTGTGCTGTCATCGCAATTGGTTTATGAGACAAAATGTCATTTGAAAGTATGTCAATTACTTCAAAGGAGTGGCTTTTCTTTGAAGTGGTGCGCCACATCCGCTAAGTGGTTAACGAATGGATAGCTGGGATTTAATTTTATTTACATATTTATTTGAATTTCCAGTGAAGTGCCACTCAAACTGAAATGTGACACCAAAGAGTATGCAATCGGTTTATATGGATGAATTTGAGATTTAAAGGTAAAAACTAATTGAAAAGTCGCTCGAGATGGAGACGCGCATGTGATGGCGGTTGTCTTATTAAAAAGTGGACAGTGAATTCTACCAGTTGCGAATACAATAATTATTGCATTCAAATTGGGAGAAACCACTTGTAGAATGTAAATTATGACGTGTGGCGCTGTTGCACTGAACAATGTGACTTTTCCAGTTGCATACTTTCAGTTGTTTCTGAATTCCATGTTTTCGTGCTTAGTGTCACTTTTATTACTTCGTTTTTGTACTTTGCTGAAATTGTGTGATCATTATGCATTCCATCTCTTATTTAACGCAACTTTGCATTCTATTCTATTAGTAAGGACATAATATTGTTACACCCGGCTGACGTTTAGTGGCACCTATATGTAGCAAGTTTACATTTTACAACTAGCAAATGGGCTACTATTCCTTTTTATATTTGTGAAAATGTTTAGAATGATGTAATTGTCATTACAGATCTAACTAAATTACTTATTTGCTGATCTGTCAAAATGTAGTTTTCTGGAGAGTGTCGTGCAACTATTACGCGAGTTAAAAAAAAACTGGAATGATTTCTGTACAGCCCGACAGGAATGCCGTTTTCGTCTACAAAGCGCTTAATTCTATCAAAGCTGAAATTAAGCGCCTCTGCAATGTTTTCTTAAGGCACCAAGTGTCAAAGAACAGAAACAGGAACAGAAACTGACACAGAACAGAAAGTTTTTTTCTTTCTGTTGTAAATTCTGGTTCGATTTGCCGCCTATTTGTGTTTCGTTTTATTACTCTCTTCTTCGTCTACTAAAATCTTTTTTTTTTTCTTCTTTCGTTTGTTATTATTATTGTTATTATACGTGGTCATCACAATATACAATAATACGATGCCAAAAAACAGCCAGATGATAGATGCAGAAAAATCCAAACTAAAAAAAATCACCCCCATGATAAATTGTCATTTCTGTCGCTAAATTTGGTTGCAGTCGCTGGAAAAAAAATGCTGTTCCTAATTCTGTTTCTGTTGCAAATTTATGGGATTCTGTTTCTGTTCTTTGTCACTTGGTGCCTTTACTGAATTTTTGCTTAATATTGACAGTGCAACATTCAGAAGGAATAGGAAAATGTGTAGTTGCAGATGATTGGGCAATTTTAGCTGCCATACCAAATTTACCCAAGCAATTAAGTCGAGCGTTGAATAAAATATAAATATCAAACTGTACACATTAGGCAGTGTGTGTAATATATATGTCAAAACTTAGCGCACTTTTTATTGGTTAGAAGCATTCTCTCAAGCTACAGTTTGATGGTTATTGACAGCGGCGTGGCTTAGCGGAGAACCGCAGAGGCATTTTCTTGGTGATTTTTTTTATATTAAAATATTCTACAACTGTGCTCTTATAACAAAAGCTGACCGATATTTAAGTAAGTGTTTTGACAGTAGGTATAGGTTCCACAAACTAGAAATGAAAAGATAGCAAATTTTGAAATAAAATCCTCTCTGACGCTTCAAATTTTACTAATATGAATATGTGAAAAATCGGAAAAATTTAAAATGGGTGCCTGGTGGTTCACATCGAACTGTCAAAGTCGTTATATGCAAGTTACCTTGTTTTTTATTTACACTTTCACACGTTACAACTCTGGTTAATGCCTCAGTTTCGCGCTATGATGGCGATTTTTTGTTAAATAGTTTGTTGACAGTTTGTGACATAGCCATGTAAAAGTGACACATAAACGTTACGTCCTTTTGACGATGAAACGATACACTTCAAAAAAGTCACTTGATTAGGAAACAGATGTTCAGGCAAATTTGAACACAACTGTATTTTTTATGTCTAACAAATGTCAAATTAGAACCGACACGTTTTATGGAGGCTTTGAACTTGTCAAAAAATTGCAAATGAAAGGCTGTACTTATTTAGCTTTAAAGAAACGTTGAGATTATTTAAATATCCTAATACCAATTAGTTGTCATCTAATCAGCGGATGTGTTTCCAGTACCTAGGATACGGCCGTTCTCAAAGTCCTCACCCACATCAATTTTCATAAAATGAACAACACATTTTCTACAGCCAAACGTATACAACATTTACGCTTTCATTTCCCCATAGGTTTCATTGGCCAGGGCTTGGGCTTTGCCGACCGCGAGTACCTAGTCTGGTACATCCTTTTTGTGATATTTGTCCCATATGCAATGCTGCCGCTCCCGCTCAAATGGTGCGTCGCTGGAGGCACAATATCAGCCAGCTGCCACTTGGCCGTGATTACCATAATTAAATTCCAGAAAGAGACCGTAAGTACGATATTAAAGAAAACCAACCAACTAGGATTAAGCTCATCCATACATCATCGCAAACGCTCTCATGTCAATTACTCTAAAATAATCATCACCTTATAAGTTTACAACTATGTATACTATTAATGACGGCGTTAACTGCTGACATCCGCACCGCATGCACTTAAATTTATTAGCTTCTATTGTTTTTCTTCTCTTTCATTCTATACGCCTTGGTGTCCTTGTATGTAACACAGTATACACCGTGCATTTTATACCAAATAATCGCCAACTTTATCCTATATACGGCCATCAATGTGGCTGGCATGTACACAAAGTATTTGACAGATCGAGGACAGCGACTGGCCTTCATCGAAACGCACAAAGCAATGGAGCATAAAAAGGAATCCGAGAGGGAGCTACAGAGGACACAAAAGCTATTGGACTCAAGTGAGTATATTTAGTGTGGTGGGTATGTGGTGAGGTCAAGTAGAAAATTGTTTTCATTACACAGGAGGTGGTGGTGGTTATTATTTAAATGGCAAAGATAAAGCACTTATTAACGTACGATAACTTGAGAGCTTAATTGTGGATTATGGATTAAAAGTTAGTGCATGGCGACTACGCCACAGACATTATACTGTAGTAAACTTTGTTAATTAAGAATATTACGATTACAACCTGAGTGGGGATAGATATTAAACGAATTTAATTTGTTTCATATAGCTAGTCTGAAAAGACCTGCACAATTCGAAAACTGCTAAGCTAAGAGCCTTGTTGACATATGAAATTAACTGCTGACATTGGCAGGGATGGATATTTGTGCCTCTCAATAGAAAAAATGAACACAAACACAATCGTCTTGACATTGGCGCCATTTTCACTAGAAAAATCTAAGACAACAAAATTGTATCCGCGAACGCGAGTAAAAATTTTCTTTCTGCAAACTGTTAGACTTTATCCACAATCTACAAAATATAGTTGCAATCCACAAATCTGCGAATAAAAAATTCGCTCGTACTTAACCTCAAGTTATAAACTGTTTCTAGAAACTTCGTTCGTACTTATCCTCAAATTAGAAATTGTTTCTAAAAACTAATGCCTGAAATTTGGGAATTACTGCGCCCAAAAAGTGTTTTCGTTAATGAAATGTCAAAGGAAATTTCAAAATTTCGTCGTTCGTTGCACTTCGCTGCATTAACTTGCGAGCTTTAACAAAATACTTTAATTTTCGATTCTGAAATTTGTTTCTTTTGTATTTTACACTCCATTACAATTTTTTCAACAAATTTTAAACAAACTAACATACATAAATATGTCAACTTTTATTGTCCTACCACACGTTTAGCTGTCAATTTTGACACTAAAGTTGTCAGAAACTACATGGTAAAATATCCATTAACCTTCAGAGCACTTTTGCGAATCTGGATTTTTGACTCAGATTTGCTTTAGATTTACCAATACAAGTACGTTTGAGTTTGACAACTAGTGGACGTTTTCGTAAAAAATTTTCAACTGCAAAGAAATGCATTGCATCGGGAGGATCTATTTTTGTTAATTATTTATGTACAAATGTTTAGAAATCAATTTGGGCGCAATCTTCGAATGTTTTAATATAAAATTCAACCAGTGAATGCAAAAGTAAAGTTTCGAACCGCACAAATATTAACACAAAAAAGAGCAATTGACAATTTTATGTTCGATTAGACACACGAAATCTGAAATCTGAGAGCAAATCTGAAGAAGCCCAATCGAAGACCACATTAGATAAATATGTGAGAGCTCTAGCGCAATTATGGTCAGATATAGGTACGCTTTTGCGGTTTGAGGTACTGCCTCAACCGCCTGTCATTGAGCTGTCAACGGAACGCAGCTCCTGCTCATTTTTGATCATTTCTTTGTTTGCTTTCTTGGTAGCATATAACATTTTTGACATTCACTTTCCATTCAATGTGGATGTACTAAACCAGTGTCGGCATTCGCACAAGTCATTCATGCACACGAACACGTATCACAGATATTTATTAGATTTATTACCACTGTAACAACTTGATGGGACCACAAAAGAGTTGTGTCCTAATGTGTAATTTGGGTAACATTTTGTTAGCACCCTTTTATGAACAAATCTCATGGCAACATCGCAATTTTCCAATCCATTAAATTAATGCCGCGCCTGATGGTCGTTTCTTTGATTCTTACATCTGTCCAAGACCCAACATTTCATCGCATACTATCACCACTTGTTTCAATAAAAAAAAAAACCCGCACAAACACCATTCGCACACCATCACAATGTCTGGCCCATAAATTCTGTTTGAATCGATAAATATTCAAAGGACAGAATAATTCAGGACACACAAATAATTTCAACACGTCTACATCGAAGGATAAAGATAAAAAGCCATAATCATAATTCCCGTCCTAGGCACACAAAACCGCTCCAATATCAAATTCATCTAATTTATCTCCTTTATTTTCACACAGTCCTGCCGATGGTTGTTAATAATGAAATTCGCCAGGAAATGTACAAAGGTACGGATCCGAATGTGGAAACGCAGTTTAACAAATTGTACGTGTATCCCATGGATAATGTCAGCATCCTGTTCGCGGATATCAAGGTAGGTACATATACACTCAAAACGTCATAACATCACGTTATTTGGCCAACAGCTATAAAATTAGCAATTTAAATGCGCCATGTTCGCCTTTGTACTGTTTGCACGGTTTATCGCCTTTTTTCGCGATTCATTTTGACAATTCTTTTGGGTGAATTTATTTATTTTTCCTACAGGGATTTACGGAGTTGGCTAGTAAAACCTCGGCTCAGCAGTTGGTGAAAATTCTGAACGACTTGTTTGCTCGCTTCGATCGAATCGCTGAGGTTTGTCTCCCGCTCCTTTAGCTGGGCAAAGGAGGATTTATTCTTTTTTTATTTTCCTCTTTTTGTTTTTTTGCAGGATAATCACTGCCTGCGGATAAAGCTGCTGGGTGACTGTTACTACTGTGTATCCATGTTCGAGAGTCATAATTGGAAGACGCGTCCGGACCATGCAGTGTGCAGCGTCGAGACTGGCCTACACATGATAAAGGCAATTAAGGACGTTAGATTGCATACGCACGTAAGTTGAGGACTTTTATGACTGTTCTTTTTCCACGTCAAAATGGAACTAATGGCGGAAAAGTTGTTTCCACTTTTTGTGGTCCGCGTCTACTACATATTTCAGTGGTTTATATCGTGTACGCCAATTTGTCATATTAAATGTCACTTGTGCGTAGATGTTGAAGTTGCTATTGTTGTCCTTGTGGAGACGATTTATCTGCCTCATCTAATAGGATTTCCAGATTGAACGATAAAAGAAAAGAAAGGAACAGAGAAGAAACTTTTCAGGACTCTTATTCGAAGGTGGCTCGAATGAGTGGGCGGAAAAACTTGGTCCTGTTGAATGGGATTGTGCGCTTCTAATTTTAGAAGTGTTACAGGGAAAGGGAGGCGGGGGCTTACCCTTTTAACGGCAAAAGAAGAACGAGACTAAGTTGTTCGATTTCTTTTGCCACATGCAATTGATTGAAAAGCAAAACAGCACACAGAGGGGGATGTGGAAAAGAAAGGACCTTTCTTCATGTGTTTATAGTTTTATTTTTGATTTGATTTAACTTTCAGCCTTAGTGTGGGGAAAGTTTCTATTTTTTCAATCGGAAGGAGATTGATTAAATGAATTGCACAGTTTTAATTGGGAATAAACCGAAAAGATTTTGTGTCCTTTTGGCTTAAAGAAGGCAATCGTATATGGAATTTATTCCAATAACTAAGGTTTAAGGTTTGTTCTATAACCTTAAACCTTATGGAGCCGAAAGTAAGGATAATTTCTTCAAAACAGGCAAACATGTAACACAAACCAACATAATTCTAATTGCAAAACAAATGAGGATGGAATGGAAAACTATTCAAATATTGTATCACATAAAATAAATGCCCGGTTGGAGGGGTTCTTGGAGCCATTTATTGGGCGTTCTTCCATTCGTTTTGTTGGGCTTTTTTTCTAGTATTTTTGCGGGACTATACTTGAGGCTTGTTTCGTACCGATTTGTTCAACGTAATTTGAAGCGCTTTCCATGCATTTTTTGTGGCGTTTATCGGTTTTTGAATCGTTTCTCTAAGCGTTTTCGGCGTAATTTTTGGAACGCTTTCAAGGCGTATTTGAGGGTGTTTTTGGAGCTTAGTTTGACGTTTTTAAAAGCGTTTTTGTAGCAATTTTCCGTGTTCTTTTTTTGTTTACCATTTATCGGATCCTTTTCGGCGGGTTCTTTAGGACTTTGTTGGGGTGTTTTTATTGTGTTTTTTAAACACTTCTCGGTCTCTAGAAAACGATACGTTTTTGCGACATTTTTTAGATAATTTTTGGAACATGTTTTTGCTCATCTCTGACAGCGTTTTTTTTTGTGTTTTTTGAGTCGCTTATTTATGGTGTTTTTGACTTGTTGGGTACTGAGTGATTGTGGCGTATTTTTCGGACCGTATTAAGGTCATTTTAAAAACTTTTTTTTATCAATATTTTGAGTGTTTTTCTTATGTTCTTTTCTAATCATTTCTGGAACATTTTTTCAGGTGTTTTTTCGACATTTTTTGGCGTTTTTTGTGAACATTTTTCGAAGAGTTTTTCACGCATTTTTGAGAGCGATTTTTCGTATTTTTTAAGTCGCTTATTTTTGGTGTAATTTGACCCGTTGTTTAGTGGGTTTTTATATCGTAGTTTTGGGCGTTATTGGGGGCGTATTCCGAATCGTTTTCTGACCTTTTTTGAAGCATTTTCGTATTCATTTTTAGGGGTGTTTTGTGGATGTTTTTTTTTCTTTTTCAGTCGGAGCAGTTTTTTCAGACATTTTTGGGACATTTTTTGTTGTTATTTTATACTTACCAACGTACCTTGGAGCATTCGAGGAGTTTTCCTTAGACAATGCGTTTTTTGAAGCGGGTTTCTGGGCTTTTTATGCACAATAATTATGTTTGTGTGAGAAGCCGTTGAGGACTCCACTCTACCCCCGATAGAAAAACTCTATCTCTAGACTTATACAAAAGGGATCCCTCTTGCCAGTTGCTGAGCAATTAAAATTGCATTAATTATGTAAAATACTTTCATCGTCGGTTTCGCGGAGACAGGCTTTGGACTTTTTATCGTATACGTTAGGTTCGTAGCGACGCCAATTTTAAATAGATTACACACATTCCTCCTGATTGAAAATTGATTCGTTTTTCATCAGCCAATGGACTTAGAAAAACCTACCTCTTGCGATAGGAAGGAGGTTAAAAAGTTTATATACGGGTTTACATCGTGACGGCTGTGGTTTTAAGAAGAGTAGCCTTGTAAAATAACGCTTAGGAAATGGAGTGAATAAGAATCGAATCCAAATCAATAAGTGACTACATTTTTCTTCCTCCTTACGATGAGTACTTCCAACCTCCAATTGGTATTAAGGACCGACATTACCACCCAACTGTACAACAAAACCAACACACTTGTTGGTAACTTGTCTACGGCTCCCAATTAAATGTTTTACATTTTGTATGTGTCTTTTATAAATATCCACCTACATGTAATCCTCTTGCTTCCATTCAATAGTTTATCCTGTCCATGACATAACCTATTAAAAATTTAATATATGACTTATTTATCGTCCTTGAATTATTTTTAATTAAAATGTTTCACAAACAAACAAAAAAGAAAAAAATCAGCTACTTTCATCTGCAGTATTCTGAATAAATTCTGGGCATCGTCCAGTTGACTCTTACGTCAGGAGACCATTACAGCCTCCCACTTGGATGATAAATCTGATTCAACATAAATTGCATTGTCTCCTGTTTCGCTTTACTCAACGTCCTTTCCATCATATCACTCGTTCCATAGGTCGATCTGGATATGCGAATCGGCATTCATAGCGGTTCCGTGATGTGCGGTGTCCTGGGTAATAAAAAATGGCACTTTGATGTATGGTCCAACGATGTCATCATTGCAAATCATATGGAATCTGGTGGTGTTCCTGGGTAAGTGACTCCTTCCGTCGAATGCAGTGCACTCCATTGACGTCGTTGCTTAATTTGCCACTTAATCATCACAGGCGAGTGCACATATCGGAGGCGACTTTGAAGTGCCTGAACGATGCCTATGAAGTGGAGCCGGGAAACGGCGGCACCAGAGATAATCACCTAAAGCATCTGAATATCAATACATATCTAATAAAGCGAACTGAGCCGTTGAGGTGCGTACTTACCGCGAACTCGAATGTAGTGAGTTTGTGTTACTTATAATTGCCCCCTTCTAGGCCACGTCGAAGATTCGGCAATCGACGCAGCAGCAATCTGCCCAAAAAGTCACCAACTTCAGAGCGCCACCTGGCCAACAATAACTCGCTGGAAGTTGACATCGAAGCGAACGGCGACAATTCGGTAGTGGTTGCCAATGGCAAAACTCCTGTTGCCACCAACACCGACATCCGGGAAATAAATAAGGTCAACGATCCGAAGAAAGTTGCGGACGACAATTTGGATCCAAAGAATGTCATAACAGAAGATGAGCCAACCACAGAGTGGACACCGGAAATCCCCTTCAAAAATGTAAGTAGCTTCCTTCGCACAAGGAGAACGCCACCACTTAACCCTATTGTTCCTTCCACTCTCCCTACTATCCTCCCTTCTGCATGGCAAATTCTTACTCTGCCAATTTTTGTGCGGATTAGTTTTGTGTTGGCCACAAGAAGAAGACCAGCTTTTTGGTCACAAACTACATTTTTTTGTTGGCCAAAACATAACCAGCCAAACACTTCGATTGACACGGGAAGGAAATTTGTTATTTGCTGTTTTTTATTTTTTATTTTTTTGTGTCGCTCCATGAAAGGATGTTGTTGCCCGGCTGATGTTGAAAGACACAACAGAATTTTGTGTGACCGCTTCTCGTTCTCATGTGATGTGCGTGTTCTTTTAAATTTAATTATTTCCAGTTAAACGAACCGGAAGAAGGACTTAATCGTACCGACTCAGTTCTCGGCGATGTCAAACAGGATCATCGTATGTCCATAACTGCAATGGCTGAAGAGGTATGTATACATATACACACAAACGGTCATACGTCACATATTGCCTATTGATTGTTTTTCTGGGGACTTTGGGGTTTATTTACATAAATGCGGGAGTGTAAGTGGCTTATGGTTGAGTTGGCTCCCATTTAATATCGTCGTCGTCGGTTTGGTGTAAGCCAATCGTTTGTATTTGTGTTTAAGGTCAATGCAAATTAGGTTTTCGTAACGGATATTTGCATTTAACTTGCACGAGGCAGGATGTAGTAATATTCTGATTGATTGTTTACGGAGAAAATTGAACAGGGATGGCGGAGTATTTACCTCGATTGAGTTTGTGGTTCGGTTTTGAATGGAAATTGAATTTTATTATTGGAAGGCGGGTTTTTCTATTTGACTAACAAGCATACATTGCCATAGGCTTTTTATTTGTTCTTAAAGGATATATCAGTAAAAGATATACCTACCTACTAAGAGAACCCAATTTGCATTGTGACCAGCGTTGGTAGAATTATACAAGTGTAACAAAAGTGTTACACTTTATAATTATTTTATAATTTTGTTACAATGTTACTTATTTTCGCTTTGTTACGTGTTTTCCATTAATTTTTTTTTGTTTTCTCATTAAAAAAAATATTGCAAAGTCCAACTGGCAGCACTTTTTTTCTTTCGAACTAACTTCTACCAAATTCTGTCAATGTATATGTTTCTTTTCACAGAGCACAAGTTTTGCAAAACGTCAAACTGCGAGTGGGAATGGTAATGGGAATGGGAGGGAACGATAAAATACAACAATGTTTTACTATCTCGCTGTGTCGCCGTTGACAATGTTTTTTTCTTCAGTTTGTTACATTTTTTTCCATTTGTTACACTTTTTGGAAAAATTTGTTACATTTAAAAAAAAACTGCTGCAGCATTGATTGTGACATCATATAAACAGAACCTTTCGAAGTTCGAAAAATTCGTAACCAATCTTCGATTGGCATTAGATTGCAGATCTTTCTTAAAAATAAGACGCACATTCAATCGTTGTAGGTCGCTTAGTTATTGCATTTCGGTAATACATCCTAATTCAATGTTTTATGTAGTAAACACATTTCCAGAGTTTCACAGATTTTCGTCCATATGTAAAAATAGCTAAACCTCACATAATCCAATTACTAGGATACAAGTTGTCCTGTCACTCCACCAAATAGTTACTTGAAATTTCTACTCTGTCAGGACCTAAAATCACATTCTTTTGCTAAGTTTTTGTTATGCTACTTCCATTTTCAAAAAAACTTTATCAACAGATTGACGACTTCATCGATCAAAACATTCAAATCAATTCAAACAAGGAAATTCGTCGCGAATATCTCAACGGATGGACACTAAAGTTTAAAGAGAAAACCCAAGAAACGAAATTTTGTCAATTACGGGAGGACATGTTCAGGTACATAGTAGAAATACAAAAAAATAGCAATTAATCCGAGACATTACTCATCTCAGTTAATTGAAAGTTAATATTATCTTTCACTTCTGTATATATGCACAGATCGAATATGCTGTGTGTTTTTGTGATATGGATATTTATCGTACTGTGCCAAACAATTGTGATACCAAAGTGCACAAAATTACTTATCTGCCTGGCAGTTGGTACTATTGTCCTAACCGCAGGCTGTGTCATCGTGATGGCTGAGGAGTTTTCAGGTGAGTTTAACTTTGGTTACTTATTTTTGTTAGAAGTCACACACAAGGGCCAATGCGATTGTTGCGCACACAAAAACAAAATAAAACATTTTAATTATAGCTAATGGTTCATTCGTGGCCGAAAAATGTAACCTTGCCATGTGCGTTTCGTATTATATATCATATCGCACACGAATGAATAAGAAAACATGGTTGCGCACACGAAAATCGAATTCAAAATTTGAAACAGTTTCTAAATGGATTATGGATCTCATTAAAAAAAAAACAAAACGAAATACTTTTTAACTTTTTGGACAAAGCGTTGTCATGTGCGCTACGTTTAATGAATATCTAATATCGTTCATAAGATGTGCGATTCAATTGGTTTATGTGCGTTGCTGTTGTTTGAGGCAAACTCAATTTAAAAAAAATGTTTTTAATTATGTTAAAACATCATTAATTGATAGTCAGCAAGCAATAGCCAATAGGGCACGGTATATGATTGCGCACACGAGTGCGGAATACAAAATGCTCTAGTAAAATTCCATTCGAGTATCGTATGAGAAAAATATGATACAATAAGCCATATTTCATCGACTTGCGATATGACTTTTTTGATATGCACACTGAATTTGCGCAAACGAGTAGCTGTGAAAAACAATTGCTTAAAAACTTAACCGATTTACACGTGCTAGTTACATGTTACATGCAAATTAAATGCGCCTTCAATTAAATACACATTTTCTTCAACTCCACTTGAATTACTAAAGCAATCAATTACATTTACCGTGCACCGCAGGTCTTCCGACATTTTTGAAGCGAAATTCAGCCAAACTAGTCCACCAGCGACAGCGCCGAACAATCTTCATCTGTTCAGTGATTATTCTCATGTCCGTGCTCAGTTCGGTGGGACTCATTCTCTGTCCGTCGTCGACGTTTCTCGATGTCGACGGTTCGCACCTTGTACTGGAAAAACCCACTAAAGACAGAAGCAGCTTCAAAGTAAATGTCTACCTATCGGCGACAATCCACCACAACATCACCATAAACAATCTTCAACAGCCGGCCATCAACTATGCCATAGTTGACACCATCATCACTGATAACTTTACAGCGAATTCTCCATCCAACAATACCATCCCGAGTAAACAACCCTCCCCCGAAGTGCCAAACAAAGCTGTACAAAAATCCATCATTGACGCTGCTCTTAACCTCACAAAAGCAATCCCATCCTTGAATCTCATCGAGAATCCCCTCGAGACGTTTGAATCCTCCAATCGCGCCGTTCTCCTGCAAGCTACAACACTCTCACCACCACCACCATCGGCCGGTGGGAACAACACAGTCGAGCCAATTTTTGATGAGTTTCCCGATTGCGCCCATCCCGAGTACATTGTGTTCACCTGGATCCTGTGCCTGATCGCTTTGGCCACTGCCCTTAAACTCTACTATCTGGTTAAGACAATGATGGCAGTTGTTATGGTCGCGTGTTACACATCACTTATCATGGCGGTGTTTCCGAAAATCTTCGCCACCGAGAATGAGGTTATGGTGCAATCGAGTGCTGGGATGCCACTCTCCGTGCAGATGCTAATATTACTTGCGGTATTCCTGATAATGGTGACATATCATGCACGTTTGGTGGAGGTAAGATTGCACCAACTCTCTTGGGTGTACCTACTGCGCTCCAGTAGTCATGTGTTATGTAATTTTTAGGTTACGTCTCGGTTGGATTTCATTTGGAAGGAACAGGCGGAAAAGGAACTCTCGAATATGAAATCGAATCGTTTCCTCAATGATACGTTGATAAAGGTCGGTTGGAGTTTGTTGCCATTGCTGCTTATGTAGATGTACCTAACGTATTTTCATTTTATTTCACATGATTTATGTATTTCTAGAACATTTTGCCGGATCACGTGGCCGCGTATTACTTGTCTGACGAACGGACGGATGAACTGTATTCGAATATGCATAGTTTGTGTGGCGTAATGTTTGCGTCGATTCCGAATTTTCAGGATTTCTATTCGGAGGATATTGACAACGGCAAGGCGTGCATACGCATATTGAATGAGATTATATGTAAGCTTTGCGTAATCGAAAGAAACGTCCCCGGGGGCGGCTCTATAAATGAATGTTTGACTGAAAGTGTGTTACAAGTGTCTAAAAGAGATGTGTGTCGGATGATAGAGGAATGTGTCAAGAGGGGATTTTATGCTGTGGTTTTTTTTCTGTCATTTAATTTGATTAAATGATATTGGATTATTGACATTTTGTGTCATTGTGGGTGACGCTTTCGGGTCGAACAGACAGAATGTGAGGTTTTGGACTGAACATAACTGACACGTGGATTGAGCAAAGGTGAAATGTCATTTTCCCGCAACGTTTAAAACATGCTTACAGATGTCAATGATTAATCGAAAGTTTGCGAGAGTAAGTACTTCACATACATCAAAACGCCATTGACTAAGTGTCTGCAGAAGGGTATTTTATATATAACATTCCACTAAATGTCAAACGTGCAAAAGTCTGAACGGAATATTGCGATTGAAAGACTAAGCATGTAAAGTGCAATTCGCTTGCATTCAAAAGAAAATAACAGATACGTTATAAAGTGGAGGGGAAGTGACAACTTGGCTACAACTAGTCCATATATACATCAATTGTTGAAAAAGCGTGCCTGATGTAGGACTGAATGTGGATCGATCTGGTAGATGCTGTTGTTATTCATGTTTTATTATCTGAGGGAATGATTACTAAATTACCACCCTCTAGTAATCAAAATAAAGCAACTTTATAGTTTAAAGTCCAGAACTCAGAATCATAATCTCTTTAATTAAGTTGAATTTTTAATGGAACCTTTAAGGAGATACCTGCCAATGCCGATTGATTACAAAAACACACATCCCATCCCAACTATAGTTAACTTTTTTATGTGTGAAACACGATTTATATTTTCTTTGAAGCCCACATTTCAATTTCCGTTTCAGTGAAAAGAAATCCATTTGTATTCATTTGTAGGCTTTTCCGGTTTCCGCTTTTCTAAGAGTTTAATAAGCTGTCAGTTAAGCATTTAGAAATCATTATTAAAAATGTGCTTTCAAGCCTATTTTATATCAAACAGCTTGGCATGTCTTTTAAAGTATTGTATTCGCAATAAAAATGAGCACTCAATTTAGATCGGCAACGAGTAAGCACCTGACGGCAAAGTGAAGGCTCAGTCAAAAAATGTTGTTTGTTATATCGCCATTTTGGAATTTAAGTATGCGAATGGTTATAGGATGAACTCAATAAGAAGGCAATGGAATTGCATAACAAATATTCAATTAATTTTAGGTGATTTTGATGCTCTACTCGAGGAGCCGCGTTTTGCGTCAATTGAAAAGATCAAGACTGTTGGTGCAACATATATGGCTGCATCAGGGCTCAACTGTAAGCATCTGGATGAGCGTGGTGAAACATCCGAGGATAGTGTCTGTGATTTAGTGGAATTTGCTATGGCAATGAGGCAAAAGCTCGAAGAGATAAACAAGGAGGCGTTCAATAACTTTCAGCTAAGAGTGGGTATGTACAGTGTACACATATTAAAGTTTTTAAGAGAATATTGCTTAGTTAAACTTTTCTAAATTAGGTATCTCTAGCGGTCCCCTAGTCAGTGGAGTGATTGGCGCCCGTAAGCCTGTCTATGATATATGGGGTAACACGGTTAATGTTGCTTCTCGCATGGATTCCACGGGAATAATTTGGAAGATTCAAGTACCTTCGTCCACGGCAGAACTTATCAAAGCGAAGGGTTACACGTGTGTCGTAAGTTACAATGTTTTTAATATTTTCAATGTAATAAAAAAACTAAGAGGCTTACATGGGCTTTGGCTAGTGTCAAATATGGACGAAAGTCTACTTAAGCTATTATACTTGAAGTGTGACTTAGAACCTATTAAAGTCTGACACTAGTTCCATATAATCACTCGTTAGCTTAAGCCAGAATAATCCGATGCAATCCTTTCTAGGGTTGTCCCTCAATACTTTCAACTCAACACCTTGACTTCAACTTTTTCTTACAGCTCCGTGGCGAAGTGAATGTCAAGGGCAAAGGAATCATGACAACATATTTTGTACATCCAAAGGGTGCCACTACCAGTCAATTGTCTTCGCCGGTAAGACTGCCACCCGGTGTCCCTCAAACAGCACAGCCACCATCCCTCCAAAGGCAAACTTCACATCATGGCTCCTTCAGTGCTGTGGTGTTCGAAATGTTACAGGCTTCTAAGAGAAGTACCATTGCGGGAACACGTAAGATTACTTTAAAGCATATTGAAGAGGATTCTTGAATGAATTTCCTTTTATAGCGACGGGGACGCCATCGCCACAGATTCGTAGAGGACGACGCGGCAGCACATTTAGCTCAGTGAGACTATCTCAAAAGGCACCAACGAATCCGGTTCGACGCAATACAACACGAGTTCGTGGACGAAGCTATCATCAGAAGAAGGTAACATTTCTTTAGAATTCAATCAATTGGGGCTGTTTAATTGAAAAGGGGAATGCGCTCAAAACTCAAGTTTACTAAATCTGACAGCTGTCTGTCGTGGTTTGAGTTTTTATTGTACTCTTATTAATCACGTGCACAATATTTTAAGTTGATGTTTATGGAGGGTTATGGGTTATTCAAGTAGACTCTCGACTGAGTACTAAGTTGACTTTTCAATTGAGCGCCCGATACAGTAAAAGTGACGTTTACAAACAATCTTAATTTTACGCTCAGAGAGAGGCTATCATCTCTAGCCGACATAAGACGACTAAAGATTTAAGTACTTCCAATATCACTGCAAACCATTTTGACATATGACGCATATATAAAATTTCTGATACTAAAAAGGCATTAGACGCTTTTAGAATGATGTATACATTTTATTGAAAAAAACTTTCGTAACCTACATTCGGATTCCGAAAAATGTACCCTCACTGGTGCACCAAAAGGGAGTACGTCGTGATAATGTCAAAGCCAACAGCATTTGGTATACTCTGACGTTCGCTCATCCATTTTGCATTCACCCAAGTTCTTAATTTTTGAAAATCGTAATTTTAATTGAACAACATGAACGAAATGAATTGTTTATAGATGTATTAAAGCTTTCAGAAAGCATATTTTGACTCTAATCGATTGTTTATATCACATATTAAATCACACATTTTGTTGTTCTAATTTCAGAGCTCATCCAACCAGTCGATTGTGAATCAAGGTGGCAACACTTTCATACCAACGTTTAGAAAAATCGATCAAGTTGAGATCAATGACGACGTTCAGAATTCAGCATTATAAGATGTACCATTCGTTCATCGCTATACATGCTATATCTCTCTCTCTCTCTATCTCTCTGTACAAATAAGCATGCGCACATATTTAATGTAAATACGCACAGTTTTTAGTATTCAGTAAGCAGTTTTTAATTTTTAGTAAGCATTAATTTAGGGATAAGCATTAAAAAGGAAACTTTGATCGACTCAGCTGTCAGAAAAAGTAAAATTTTGTTCAAAAATATAGACACAATAGAACGTAATTATCTATATATTGAAACTTTACATTTTGACAGCTCAGATAAGAAAACGTAGTCTATTTTGACAGCTTCCTCTCATTCAACTTTGTTTTAAATGTTATTCTAAGAAAACTATAAATTATAAGTTAGATAGTAAGATAGAAATCAGTAGGTCCAAAGGTCCAATGTGTAAGGTAAAATTATTACTAGAAAACAAAAATATTTATTTTACCCTTTACATACCTAATATTTCAACTATTTATTTTTTTGTTTTTATCTTTCTTCTTTGGAAAAAAAGAAACTGTTTAAAACACCAAATAATCCATTGTATTTAAATACCTACTATATAAGTTTAATTTGTAATATTTATTTTTGTATTTATAAAAGAAAAATAAAGTCTTATAAGAAACAAAACACTATTGTAAGTTTAAAGTAATTTCCTTATCTATGTATATGTAATAAATGAATGTATTTAAAATTAATGAACTACATAATAGAATAACATAATATATATGTATATTGATGTGAACTATGTCGTCTAATATTGCTTCCTATTATACTTTTTTTTGTATACAGATGTTTTTAATGTTATTAATGAAAATAAAAGCTAAAATTTTAATTGAAAACTAATAACGTCTGTAATGCTACTCCGAAGATGTACATTGAACTGTGAATGTTCTAAATATGAGTACTTAGCGTGCAACGATATCCGTTTTTCAGCATTGCAGCATGAAGTGTGAATATCCTTCCTATTCGCCTTTTGTCCTTCTGTGTGGATCTTCTGTTGTGCCTGTTCGATCACTGATTTTTTCTTCGCTACATGCCAACGAACCTAACTTCGTTCCGAGATCTGTCAGCTGTCAGTTCATTTTTTTCGCCGACGAAAAATGATACAAAAGGATTATTTATTGCCCACCAATGACCGAGGATAATACATAATTGTTTTTCGCAATTGACACACGACCAAAGTTGAAGAAAGTACCAGATTATCGTGAAGGTTGTTACACGTGCTTACACTAATCTAAGTATAGATATACCTTACAGCCTACACCCTTTGTCCTCTATTCATTCAAATGTCAACACAAAATATTCCTCAAACAACAATGGACTTTCACTTTCAATCCTATCTGCAGATTTCTACATATTCCTTAGCAAATATTAGATCTAATTACTTAAACATTAAGAAGATTTTCCTTTACAAGGTAACAGAATCTGAAAATTTCATTATAACTCTATTAACAAATTCATTTACAAATGTCTTGTTCTCTGATCCAACGGATGTGAATTGGGTCACAAAAAAAAAACAATATGCTTACAGCCACCGTGCGAAATTCAGCACACAAAAAGAAACTATACTCTTTTGTTGTAAAACAAATTACAAACGAAGCGCTAAGCAAAACAAGGCAAGACAAATTCAAAGATGCTACACACGCCATATACTCGTAGGAACAACAGAGAAACGTCCAACTTACACACAATGCACTCGCTGTCATCTAACAACCCTGCCCAAGCCATTGCCAACCCCGTAGCCCGCAGTGTTGCCAAAGTCCGCAGCTCAGTGTGCCATGTAATTAGGTGCATAAAACCGCACTTGAAGGCTCACCAGCGCCCCCAGAAAAACCTATCTGACAGACCATTTGCGAATAATGAAGAAGTGCCTGTTCGAGTCAATAAGAAGACAATGAAATGTTGACGCTTCAGGCTCAAGTTTGGGGTGAGACGGTCACATAACTGCAACGACAATTGTGGTTGCCACTTCCGATTCACATAATACAGTAGTAGCAGAGCAGTAGGTTAGGTATACCTACTGAAGGCGATTGCGGTATAATTTAGTGGGGACAACGGAAGCAGATAGATCGTCTTGAGAAATGTGACTTCCATTCCAGTGTCATCTCGAGCAAAAATGAGTGAAACCCCAGATGTGTGCAACAGATTGAAGTGTAAACAACTTTTGTTTGCATACCTAATTGCGGATTGTGTGCGCTAGGGTGCTTGCTGCCTGCCTGATGTTTGTTATTGTTATTTCAAAGAAAAGTGAGAACAGTGTTTTTTTTTTTCTTTTATAGGCACACGAAATTTCCTCCGTTGATTAGGTTCGAAATGATGAGGTTATCATTAGAGAGAGTACACTGGTGTAAGTTTCTCGCAGTAAGTGAAAGTTTTACTCGTAATTAAGGTCCCATCTGCTCAAAGATGATGTACTTTTGTATATATGTACCAGGTACCACCTTTGCTCCATCGCGCAAAGTGGGAAAATAATAATGGAATCACCTAAAGCTTGCTTTAAGAAGTCGTTCGTTATAATAGAGCAGATGTGTTTAGACAATTTGAAAGTAATTTTTCCTAAGATGCTGGTTGCTAGCAAAAGTCTTAAATATGGACTCTAATTTCGGCGTAAAAAAAACAAATTGTGCATAAAACCAGCAGTTGAATTGACAAATAGATGCCTAGGGAGACATCACATTCAGAACTATGTCGTCATAAGTGACATTTTCACAGAATTTTGTGCATGTAAGATTTTCAGAGGCACATACCAATTCGCTTTTTCATTGCCAACTCATTCTTACCATTGAGTCATGAACTGTGGATACGCATAATGCGTACAAAAACAATCATTCCTCTGCATAAATTACTGAACGCTATACGTAATCTCTTAATTAGTCATAAAGATCATCAACAAAGTACTTTTTCTCCCTGTTGGTATATGTACCTATTAAAGCTTAATTGCAAGTATTCTTAGAATCAACATTCATTCCTGAGAATTGTCATATTGCCAAAGCCGACTTACAAATTTTATCGGGACTCGAACTCCCTCTAGCGAAGTGCAAGAAAGGTGGAACACGTTCATCTGCATTTATTATGATTTTCTCTTGCTACACATCATATTGCGTACACTCTTTTGTGAGTATCAATTGATGGGTGCAATTTACTTGCTCCCACGAGTTTTTATTTCCTTTAACGACTTTTGTATGTTTATGTGGGGACCTTATGCAAGGCGGAAATGTTGTTCCATTTCCATTGAAAGCATTAATATTTTATGCTGGCACCTTTTGTGGATAAAGAAATATGGGATTGTGTTGAAATTGGAACTAGGTATCACCAATTGATTTGGCTGTAACTTTTTCATTAACGCTTTTCTCAAAAGGGATTCTTCTTCAAGTAGTTCTAGTGCAGCGGATGGAGGTAATATTTCCGTTTGGAACATTATATTTGTGACTTGACTAGACTTCGATCAGTGAATTGAAAAAAGTTCTGCTAGCTTTATTGAGCAGAAAAACAAAGACAAGCAGAGAGAAATGCTCAATAAAACTAAACAGGGCTAAGTGTCCTTAATCAGCCTGAAAGTCGGCATTTGTGATATAAACTGTTATATTTCGTGCATGTTTCGAAAGTTGTCTAGGAAGGTCGTATTAAAAATGTCAATTACGTTAAATAATTGTCCTTATTTTCTGACATAATCGTGGTGAAAAATTAATTTTTCGACTGTCAAAAAATTGTTATAATAATTTAATCGATTTTATTTTGTGTGGATTTGCGATGACAGATACGTAATTAAAATTTAAACACATATAAATCGCGAAAATGTATGATAAATCACGTAATTTATGAGATTTAAATCAAGTTGATTTAGCTAAATCACGTTGGTGGGAACATAGTATTACATATATGACAAAAAATTAGATAATATTTTACCACAATAAACACTCAGCTTTAGTTGATAACTCCATGTCAAAAACTGATACCTAAACGGTTTCCCAATGTTAAGTGCTCACTTCTTTGCTTTTCAGTCCATTACATAAAAAGTAGTATAACGATTATAAGAAGCCTGTCTTTTTGAGCTTCGAACTCAGCAAAACAGGATTTTCAGCACGCAATTACAACAACTACTGTGAGTCCTCGAAGTGTCAAGTTAAGCGTAGTTGTTGTAATTGTGTGTTGAAAGACCTACTTTACTTTGCTTGGCTGAGATCGATGCTAAAAAGGCCTTATATCGAATTTTGCCAACCTCGCCATGTAGCTACTCTGCAATGTGTTAGCTAAAAAGCAAGATGACTTTATTTTCTTACTCTTCTTTTACTACTTACAGTTATTTTTATAATCAATTTCCGTAGTCATGGTAACCCTAACTTGTTGTACTGTCAACATTTGCTTAACGTTAAAAGTGGTTTTTATTCTGTTAATGCTCTGTTAAAACTCACTACCCCTTGTGTTCGCAAGAACTACAAACTCACAGCACAGTACTGTTTCACTCACACTTGTTTTCGAGCGACAACTACGACGATATTCTCCCCTGAACAATCAGCCTGCTGCTATATTTGCACAGTTAACTCACACATCGACAAACACGCCATAAAAATTCCCCATTTCCTCTGTACCCAGAGTAGGTACGTACGTAACGCATTTTATTCATTGTTGTGTTGCTTCGTGCCATGCTTCTTATTCATAAAATTTTCATTCATCGTATCGTCTACTCGTCGTGCTCAACATTCCACCCGACCTCGTCTACTAAAAACAGAGGAAGAAGCAGAAAAAAAGACATGCCATCGCACATAACCCCAGCAACTGAATACAGAAGCACCGCTCGCCAGCCAGATTAGATTCAGCGTAGCGTAGTATATCGCGAAACGTCTTCCGCTTCTGTCAGAGAAAAACCTCGTCGTGCGGTAAAAAATTGTTTGAATAATTTTTTCTTTTTCTTTTCCTATTGATTATCCGAAAAATATAGTGACATATTACGTTAAAGCTTTTCTGGTTTGTGTGAAGTGAAATACGATGTGGAACAGACAAAAAATTAAAAATGTAATAACAGGAAGTTGTAAATTGAAAATTAATGAATGAAAAAAGTTGAGAAAAAAAACGCAAAGGAAGAATATACATTCCGTCAAAGGATTTTTTGTCTCACACTGTATATTTGTCCGTTCTTCCGTTCGACTACTTTTTTTTTTGTTGTTTTTTGTTCGTCAATCAGTGCGTGAGTGTGAGTGTAACCCCAAAACTAGTATTTTGTTATTTTCCTCCTTACATTTCCTTGCATTTGGATTGGAAATAGGAAAAGCAATATAATTCCCATCTCCGTCTGTCGTCTTTCAATCAACCTAAGGACATCTCTTTCGCAACCATATAAATGCATTTGAAAAAGAAACGCCATATATCGGATGACAGAGACGGCTCTACTAGTTATGGATTCAACATGGCTGACGATACACGCAAAGTACGAATCGAGGAGCAATTAAGAGTGAAAATTGGTATGTAAATTGGTGAAAAAGTACAAAATTTCCATCCCAATCGATAGTTCTAAGCGAGATCTTCAATTTAATGTATAATTTGTGATATCCTGCAAAGGATTTCGATGGAAATTCTCTTGTGGAATGTGTGTGTGGCTATTTCGTTCGGGGGAAGCTGCTGCTTGTGTACTGTGAACTTTCTCAAACAGAGCAATGCCAAAGTAAAACCCAAAAACAGGTGTCAATTAAATTTGTTTTTCCATCGCAAATGAATGGATTTTCGTACATAGTGTTTGTGAATTACTGTGCTATCAAGAGAATTCTTGTGCAATTGTTAAATTTTGTTGGAAAGTGCCCCCCACCTCTGCAACGCATCGAATGCATTTCCTTCGTTTTGGCGTTTATAACCTAAGAAAAAAAAATTGGAATTCTCTAATTCCCGTCCGTGTCGATGAGAATTGGAGATGGAGAAACAACAAACAAGTATTCTGTTTGTGCGCCTGTGTTTGAAAACGAGCAAAAGCGAGAGAAAATTCCAATACAGACGGTTTTGTTTTTGTATAGTTATGAATGAAAACTTTTGGCGGTGGTTGTTTGTCGTGTCACCGTATGCGTGCGCATTGCCGCATTTATGAATGGTATTCGCCCCCGCTACTGCTGCCTCGGTTGAGATAGGTGTATATTATATTGAACGACAAGCAGTTTGTTCATCGAATTTATGGCGCTCTAATTTTGGTTAGTGGTGTGTTGTGTTTTCTGCTTACAAATGTCCTATCGATATACAAATAACAACAACTATGTGCGCGACACAGAGAAACAAAACCCCACGACGGCGAACACCTTTGCCGTTTGGCCATGTGCAGATATTGAGTACTAGCAATAAAGTAACAACAAGCCCCATTCATTAAAACGCTGTGTATAATATCGAACTTGGTATCGGTAGTCTCAACCCCCCCTGATTAGCTCCAGTTTGGGTGGTGAAGAAGCTTCGAATTTGTCTCTAGCCGCTTTTGGACAAGGCTTTGAATGGTAGCAGTCCGTCATGAGTGGAGTGATTCACTTTTAGACGGGGGTTAGTGGTGTACATAGGGGCTTGTCGCCTAACATTCACGCAGCGAAAAGTTTTCCTCATTTTCTACTGAATGAATTTTTTTGTGGGAGGTGTAGTGGTTTATTTTTTAATTGTGATATGGAGCCGATCTAAGGGAAAGTGGATCCCCCTAGATGTGCGTGGTCAAATTTGGGTTGATGATTCAAGTTTTGCCAACTTGGATATAATATTCTCATTAATCAACTACAGTAATGGGTACACAAAAATGGCGAGTATACTTAATTTGTTCGAACCAGGGAGCGTATTCCTATACTTTCGGTTGTTTCAAGACCTAGGTACTTCACATGGTTTGCTTACTCTAATTCCTTTCGCCTCCAGATTTTTCTGAATCATATCTGTATGTACCTACAAACCCTGAGGAAGTATGCAATCACATCCGGTTTGAAATCCCGGGTGTACCTACCCACTGGTTGGTGTTGGTATGTTTTTTTTTTATCAGATACCTACCTATTGATTTGTTTTTCGCCAATTCTGTGGTCAGATGAGCAAGCCGAATGCATAGGTAGACGTCCATTCAAGTTGACATTTATTGTTCTTGGATGTAACCTGTTTATAACTTCAATTATCAGATTACCATTCAAATTTGAATTGAGATTCACGTAGGTAGATTTTGAAGACATGAGTGCCTTTGTGATTACGTTCTAATAATGTCGAAGGAAAAACAAATAAATAGTTGGCTTAACAGGTCCCTATGCCTAGCGTCTCACAAATATTCGTTTTGTGTGAGTTTTTAATTTTTGGGACGAATGGAAGGGATCTACAACTTTATGCCGATTCGACACAGATAATTGGGAAGCTCTCTCATGACAGTTATACTCTCGGATGTTTGTCAGACGTTCGCGAGAGGAGGTGCAGTGGAAAAAAAGATAAGATGGAATTTGGCTTTTTCGGGAATCGAACCTAGGACCCTTCGCTTCGTAGTACAACACACAAGCCCATAGTATCGAAGGCTTTGGAAACAAATCCGTCTATTTTTCCGTCCCCAACTCCTATCTCAGGCAGTGTTTTATGGGATCCGTACTATCAGAAAGGAATTATTTGTCCATTTCTTTTCGGAGATTAACCCCGATTTGTGGTCTGTGTCAGAAGATCAAAGGCAATGGGGGTGTTAGTAAGAATAAAACTGCTTCATCGTCGTAATGGCAAAGTAATTAGACCAACCCATCATAGTGAACTTACTTTATCTATCTAAGCTCGACTGAGTTTAGCATACCTATCAATCTGACGACTTTCCAAATTATCTGCCTGTGAATCTAATCACTAACCTCGACTTTAACAACACGCAGCAAAAGATCTCATTTACCGCGCTCGAGACAATGCGCCGTAAATCATTTTTAAATTCTATCCACCTCCCATTGGCAAAATTTTTTTTTTTTAATTTACTATTGCTACAAAATGTTTAGGGTTTAGGTTAACGATCTTTTTTTTTTGCAAGGTTACTCGGTAGGGAGCCATGCGTTTGTCTATTTCGGGGCAGAGATTTATGCCATGGGTCTATTTTTGAAGAAAAAAATGAACCGAAAAAGCATGTTTGCATAAATTTGATCACAAGACCAACTTACCGACTGATTTGCGTTTCCAGTCGTACAGCTATGAACGAACAAATTCGACGGTAACCTCAAACACGGCTTACCAACAATTGGCTTGTCAGCTATTGACTCTCATCACTAAAATCAATTTAAAATTATTTTTTTCAAAAACATAGGCCTATGTTAAAATACAATGGCTCATTGGTTATCTGGCGGTCAATGGCACGAGGGCAATGTGAATACTTTGTAACTGAAGTTGGCTAACAAGTCAACTTCGACGAGAAATATTACTGTACCTTACGCGGAAACCAAGAATTCCCGCAAACTTGCCTACATTGCTCGGAATGATTTGCAAAAAGAGGGAGACCACGTCATGGGATATAACTTTTCTGAAAATGTTAAACTTCTTTGCCTGCGTTTTCTATATATTAGCTCCCCGGTATGTTCATTACTTTCTCATGCAACACTGTTTTAACATGTGTAATTTGTCAGTTGGTAGCACAGCAGACAGCACTCTTATAGCTTAATAGTTCGCAGTGGTGTATCTGTGAAAGTAATTACAGTCTATACGAACGAACTGCCCTTCTTATTACTATGCAGTCAATTTATTCGCTTGTTTTGTTGTTGGACTTGTAGCTAACTTGTGCATAATGTGGATTAACTTTGCTTTTGTTATTTTCTGTGCAGTCAACCAATGTTTTATTAAAAACTACCGTCCATCTGTCTAATTTTTTTGCTTATTTGTGTCCATATAATAAAAGTCAAATTGCAGCACATTCTTCACTTGGACATTTGTGTTACGAAGTTAGATGTCAGCGAAATCTGCATTGTGACAAAAAGAATCATCGCCGTGAAGATTCAGTGGCAAAGTTATAATCGTTACAGACAACACATGTCCTGGCCTATAACAACAAGTAACAGTTTTGATGCTACAATTTTGTCGTTACCTTTCTGTGTACTCCAGTCTTTTAGACTGAATGAAAAGATTGCTGATCGTCAAGGCGCTGAACTGTTGAAGGTGAGATCGTTATCGGAATAAGACATCGTTATCTACACCGACAGTCGAATCAGCATTACAAAGATATGCATTTTGAAAGCACTGTCGTAAATCTGTAATCGAAATATCGAATCAGTTCGACCTAACGCTGTGCTGGTTACAGATATATCCCATACTGTAGATCAGAAGAACTCGGTAAAAGAAATGATGTTTAGCAGAAGCTGCTGAACTAATGAAATGAAAGAAAACTGGGCAAGAAAATTGAACACAAGATCTCATCATCGGCAATGCAAGAAGATACTGAAATATGGTACATGCTTGTCAGTAGTAACCGTTCAAGACAGTCATGGTCACATCCCAAAGAACCTACCAAATGTCGGTAGGGCACATATTAGATTTCTTATCGTGCCATTGTGCGCTAGAAGGACTTACTGGGAGGCTAGGAATCCGCGGAAATGACTCTTGCCCTCATTGCCTTCAAGAGGACGAAGTGCCTTTCAACATGATATGTAACTCTCGCTATGAATGCAAACCCCACGAAGTGCATTTTCAAAAAACTAGCAGACATCGGTAAAATACGAAAATTTGTCCAAAACTCTAAGCAGAAATTCGGCTCTGTGACGTAACAGGGTGGATCTAGAGAAACCTTGGCAAGCAGACTAAATTCTACCCTGGCTTTAGCGCTGATTATTTTCATCATGTCCTATTTTGCCTTGTCAAATAACTACTTCGTTTGAATTTCATCTTTCATAATGACAATGAACTGATTGACTCGTTTATGCTTTTTATGTTTCTGACACGCAGGTTAATTGCAAAGCTCTGTATTCTGAAAACCTTCCCTTTGTATATTCCCTTCGCTTTATTGGCCTTCTGAAATGCGCACGCTAAATGGATTAAGTGCTTGAGCCTTCAACTCTCCGTGGTCGGTCAACTTTAACCCCTTGCCCAGTCTTTCACCATCAACTGTCATAAAAAGTTGTTTGCTCGCGCTGTTTACTAACCTTAAAGCAATAAGTTACGTTGTCTAGGGCATTTACATCATGCGCTTATATACACCATCTACAAATATTGTAATCCTGCTTTATAACAGTTTACACGACTATATGAACCTGCAATGCAAACTAAACCACTTCCTTTATAGATCGTAAACATCTGCGACCCAATTCTACATTTATGTGCGCGCGAATCTAGATCGAGTTTAGCCCGAAATTTCAAAACAAATCCATTGACCTCATCAGCATCAGTAAGCATCTACGCAGATCTTTTCCTTGATTAATTAAGACCTCATTTGCATGTTCTTGGCAATTGCTTAAGTAACTACTAACTACTAGCTCACGAAAATTACAAAAGCAACATAGTTATTCTGAGAACATTTCCACCTACCTCCTCCCGTTCGACAACAATGTGCTACAGAGCTTGCCGAAACCAGTTTTATTATTTATTTTTTCTGTTCACTATATATATGAACATCTGGTATTTTATTTTGCAACATAATTATACGTGGAAATAAGAAACGACAGCGAGACTATTTTTGCGGCATGCGTGCGTGCGTTGTGTGTATGCTCATCTGAAAATGGCCAATTAAACGCGCATTCAAAGCCTCTTCCCAAGCCACATGACTGACGCATCATTAACAAACAGCCGAGAGCAGGCAACCAACCACACTAATAATTCCAATTACTTGGTCATTTCAAGCGCGCAGCTAATTGTCGCCGCTTATATGATGCTCTCTTATTATGATGCCCGCTCGAACAACCGCAGCCTCCTTTATGGCTGACCTTTGGATCAGGGCTCTTCGTAGACTACACTGGCGCGATTGGTTTTTCTCCAATTTTCTACAGCAACGCATCTGCTCTAGGTAGACATATTACGAGTATATTTGTACGTGCGGTGGAAGTCTATTTTTGGGATTCGAAACGGGGCCGTGTGCGCCACCGGTGGAGGCGCATTCACCGTCCGAGAGGGGGTATTTGCTTATGAAATGTTTACCCAATCGACACACGAAGTGATAATAAAACGGATAAAATGGCTGCTGCACAGTAGAACAAATAAGCAACCGGGTGCTGTGTGTGGGGCTATTTACTTGAAAGCCCCCGGTGAGCTACAGAAACTGAAGAGGAAAAATGGGTTCTCCCCCGGGAGAATTCGTTTTTGGTCATTATTATGCAGTTGTGCAGTGTTACCATCAGTCGGTTCCTATTCAACGAGAGATCTTCAACTTATCTCCTTCGCAAATAATTGAAGTTTCGTAGTCTAACCTAGAACTTAACAACTTAAGCGTAGTACGCTAAATAAACTAAATTTTATTTGGTCTCTAACTTTTCTCTCCAAACATCAGCTAAAGTCCTAGTTAAATTTTGACATAGAGTGCGCCGTGGACAAGTGTCAGAGAAAAAAACTGTTCTTTAAAAAAACTTACTTAAAAATTGAATTCTCTCTTATTTTAACTATTTCTGGTTCTAGATACGTTCTCGTCCATGTAATAATTAAAAAAGTTCATTCTTGCATACTTTTCCCCTAATAGAACACCAAATACACAACGATCTGTCACAATTTAGTTTGAGAAAATGTGCCGACCCATGGCACGCTAAATTTTCACAGACACATGAAATAGTACATGCTGAAACAAAAGTTTGATTATTTAGGTCGAGCTGCGCACCACTCAGCTAAATGGGATCGTTTAAGTTTAGCTCAGCTAAATTTTGGAGAGAATTTTGTATGGGAGCGAACATTTTACTCGAGCAGGGAAAGATTCCCAACAAAACATTTTTTCAATTATCAACTTTGCCAAAATTGTGATCACTCTTAAGTCAGGATTCTCACAATCCTATGTGCGCAATCAATTGAACAATATTCACAATACGTGATACTAATAATCATTTTCAGTGTCCGGGCAAAATTTTTGGAACTCACAATGGCGAATTTGCCCGTATAAAATTACCCATTGTGATATACAAAATAATTAGTTTTTAGGTCCAAAGTATATGTGCGCAAATGTGGGTCCTTTATATTAAGCACACCTTAACTTACATGTGCGATAGTGTAAAAGAGAGTTGGTTAAACTTGATCTTCACGAATTAGGGCACCAATGTGGAACGAAAATGAAGGGTCTTTCACTAGCGACTTAACAACTAGAAACTTTCAGTGTGAACGCTCCCTTAAATCGATTATCGAACTGTCAATGTCAAAATATTCAGCAACATTTTCATCATGGTGAAGTAAACGAAGGAACGACGTTTACAAATAATTAAAATTACTACCGAAATTCCGAGTCGGTGGTCGCAACTTACGAACGAAGGTTAACGACAATTTTCGACCGTAATTCTTGTCCCAGTTTTTGGTTAAACGGCTTCGTCAATAAGCAAAATGTGCATTACTATGGGCAAATTCCGTTTATCAACGATCGTGTTACGATATCGTTTTAAAAACTTTGATATAAGTTATATTCTGATCGAATTTTTTTGACAAACGTCAGCTTTCATTATATTTGTGGAAAATTAACTCGATTAAGCTCTCAAACATGTAATTTTAGCATTTAGTTGTTAGTTTTGGAGGTCTTTGGAGGTCTATCGTTTCGATGATAATCGTCTGAAAAGATACGGAATGAGTACCTTGGACAGATGGGAACCCTCATGTGCTTCATGTAACAGCAGTCAAAAAGTCACTTATTTGGTTGGGTTTTCATGCCGGTGGCGTCATTGGACCGTCACGTCACGGTAAATGGTATTCGCTACAGAGACATGTTGGAACGTTATTTCTTTGAGAAATTGTATGAATTGGACATCAGTGATATGTGGTTCCAACAAGACACAGCGGGTGCAACAATCGAGTTATTAAAGTCTCAGTTCGCTAAACCTGTGATTTAACTGCTCTAGACTTTTTTTTTATGTTGCTACATTAAATCATTGGTCTATGCCAACAGGCCGGCGTCGTTAGAGGAGCTCGAAGCCAATATTGAACTAGAAATAGCAGCCGTATCGGTCAATATGTGCGGCCGAGTCATGGAAAATTAGTTCAACGTATCGTAGTTTACGTAGTGGACATATGTCCGAAGTCGAATTCCATTCGTAAATGTTTTGATAGCAAATCAAGCCACTACATTTTTTTTAGATATCTCAAGTAGTTTGTATTTTATTTAAAAAAGAAGTCCTTAATGAAAGACTTTTTAGTTGTACCTAAGTGAATAACACGAAAAAATTCGTGTGTGCGGAAGTTGAGCGTCAAAAATTCGCATATGCGTTTCAAGACTAGACAATGGCCGCATTCAAGAATCTAGTCATCTTAAGTCGACTAGATTGGTCTGGATGAGATGTAACCTGAACGCAAAAACTAGATTGGTCGCGAACGTCACTTTTCCTACGTCATCCACATACATTAACTGTGAACTTAGTACTCAGTCACGAATTCCTTGACTAGATTCGTCGGCTACCCCTCCATAAACGTCAACTGAAACAGCTGCTCACATGACCGATTTCGACCAATCAAAACCGAGATTCACTTAGTGAGAGAGCTGTCAGACTTACTAAACTAGATACTTGAACGTCCCCAATTAGTTGATCTGACATAGCTTTGAAGTAAAAGGGTCAAGTGGAAAGAGGCAAGATCAACGCTTAAAAAGACTTGCGTTTTTAAATAGTGAATAAATTCAAAGCGCACACACACTCTTGGTGTCTACCTAGAAGTAGCAAGTTTTTGGATAAAGAGTCACTCAGCCGTAAATCGATAGCTAAATCCTACTGCTGTCTATGAAAATGCTTTATTTAATTACAGTAGTGTCCGCTTATAACGAACTCGAAGGGACTGACCAAATTGGTTCGTTATAACCGAAGTTCGTTATAAGTGATACGCTAATATACGCTAATTCTCATGGGGCATTGATTGGGACTTCATGAAATGGTTCGTTATAACCGAATGTTCGCTTTAACCGGGTTCGCTTTAAACGGTTACTACTGTATTTGGCTTCTAATTTGCTTACTCTCCTTAAAGCAAGTCATTTCCTTAAAGACTGACATTACGCAAGTTTATAAACAATTGTTTTGAATTTATATTGCTCATATAATTACCGGAAATGATGGTGTATATTTCAACAAAAAAAAAATGGGAAATCGAAAATAAAAACCACAACTACGAGTATACCTCGTGTACTGGCAACACTTTGTATAATATAGCGCAGACGGTTTTCGAGAAGGTGCTTCGATGGATAGATGTTTACTGCTGTTTCTCCAGAGACGTGTGTGCGCATCACGCTTATTTCCTACTTGCCCCCTGTGTCGCACCCCTTTTGTGTTGTATCCCTTGCAGAATCGTGTGTTTGCACCGAATACTAACGATCGCCGGACGCGACCAACAAATCATGGATGTTTCGCAATAAAATTCTTAATTCCTACGAAATTGAAACACCGCGCTGCTGCGCGCAGTAAATAGATTTCCGGTGATGGTGCGTAGACGGGATGATGATGATGAGTTGAGTTTAGTGCGCTGGTAGTCGTCTTCTCGTTGTCGTTTTGTGTATTCCATTCTACATGTTTCAGTCTGTTTTCAATTTCCTCTATACTTTTTTTTGTCGACTGGGGTAATTTTCTTCGTTTTTCTTATTTTTAATGACTGACGGTTGATGGAATTGCCATGATTCAGAAGAGATATTGAGGTCTCACTTTTTTTTTTCCTGCTGACGTATGTTTCTGTGGGTTACATGCATGCATAGGCATACACTCATACCTACAAAGTTTGTGTCTGCAAATTTGTTGACTCTGAGCGGTTTCCTGTTTTTGTTGAATCTCGCTTCAAAGGAAATCGATTTGGCGAATGTTAATCGGTTCAGTTTACGTCGTTGTTTTATTTTTTTGCGCCAACTACGACGCAATTTTTGCCACACGATCTTGATCCACTCAGGTGTCACAAACAATGAACTGTTTGATAGCAGTCCGCCAACGGCAACAACAAATAAGCATAGTAAAATACGGCAGGAAGAGTGTGTAAACAAACCAGCATTCGCGAATTCCTCAGTGCAAATTACAAAGCTATGTACGGTCGACGTGTATATAAATGTAGAGTGTGTCGTCGATTTGATAAGATAGATTGTGGAGCAAAAGCAAAAGCAAAAGTTGATTCGTTTCCGTTTGGCATACAAGCGAGAACGAACACAAATGTTTGGACGGGGTAGCAGTAGCAGTGGCGGAAAGCGACACTCGACGGAAGAAGAGCCGCCTAATCTAATCTTATCACTGCGCTAGTGAATGAGTACTTGATGATATTTACCCCCAATGGGGGAATGGTTCTTGATGGACACCACCGGAGTATAAACACCTGGCGCCGAAGAGGGGTGCAAGTAACTATCTGAAATTGTATCAAATAGCTAGAGGTCTGACCTAAGAATATTGATGGGATTTTAAGCCTGGCATAAATTATCTGGCGAAGAGAAGACACGGTTATGGCTGTGCATTTTCTGTTTGGGGCGGGAACGTGGCCATTAGTTGGAACATGTCTCGACGACCTTGGGACGACCCGTGACACAAATCATTAATCAATGTCTGTTGGCGTGGGGCGAGACATGGCGACATTAGACTGGTGTGAACTTTGATAAGCTCCAAATATGGGCGAGTGTTTCCATGTTTATCTGTCATACGTTTAAACACTCGCATGGCCCATTTACCTGTGGTATTGCAAACTCCAGTCGACATTATCACCCACACACAGGCTATCACATTCCTTAATCGACTGAAATCATGCTTAGAGTCATTCCTTACTTATGTGAAATCATTTTTTTCTCCCTTTCAGGTGAAGCGAAGAACCTGAGCAGCCGGAACAATGGCGCCAGCAGCAGTTGCAGTGCGTCTGGAACGCGTGACGTCTATTGCACGGTAGCTCTCGACCAAGAAGAAATATGTCGAACCCCAACCATCGAACGGACGTTGAGCCCGTTTTTTGGCGAGGAGTATTATTTCAAAATTCCGCGAAGATTTCGTTACCTGTCAGTCTACGTATGGGATCGCGACCGCCACCTGAAGCAGGACAAACCTATTGGCAAGATTGCGATTCGTCGCGAAGAACTGCACATGTACAATCATAAGGATCATTGGTTTTCTCTGCGGCCAGTCGATGCTGATTCCGAAGTTCAAGGGATGGCACGCGTAGAAATTCAATTCGAAGACCTCTCCTATGACCATATCGATTTGAGTAGCGGTGGCGGTGGCGACGTCAGTGGCGGTGGTGGCAATGACTACAAAGAGAACAACGATCTGCACAGTCGCGACGGTCAACGACAGGCCAGCGTGAAAACCAAGTCGAACTACTTTTCGGGACGCGGCCGAGTGGCTGTGCGAGTACACGAGTGCGTGGAACTGGCAAAGAAGAACGGCGCCTGTGATCCGTATGTGGTGTTCACTGCGATGTACTCGAACAAACGGCAGATAATCAAGCGGACAAAGGCTCGCAAGAAAACCGTCAACCCGCAATTTGATGAAGTGATGCATTTCGATTTGACGATCGACTTCGACTCAAAGCACGAGTCCTCGAACAAAGCGTACACCATCTTTCCGGTGGGAGGAGCAGATCTCTGTGAGATCTGTGTAACTTTGTGGCATGACGCGCCCGGCATGGGCGAGAAAGTATTCTTGGGCGAGGTGCGTATACCAATGCGCCACAAACAGCATCAGATGGCGGTGCAACCGAATGCCTGGTACTACCTTCAGCCGCGCACAAGCCAATCGAGACCAACGCGATCGTGTGCCACTCCACCCGGCACTCGACTCAGCTGTGATAGTTCCCTTGGATCTCTGCGCCTCAATCTAGTGTACACCGCCGATCATGTATTTCCGCTCGCCACCTATGACGATCTGATGAATCTGTTACTCAAGAGCGTCGATCAACGACCAATCACAATCAGCGCTGTATCAATTCTTGGTGAGGTAGTCTCCTGCAAAACAGATGTTGCCGAACCATTGGTTCGTCTGTTCACCTATACGGGACAGATTGCCGGAATTATAAAAACTCTTGCCGATCATGAGATATCGAATCTGACCGACCCAACGACGATCTTCCGGGGCAACACGCTTGTCTCCAAAATGATGGACGAAGCGATGCGTCTGTCTGGCCTGCATTACCTGCATACTACACTGCGGCCAGTGCTCGAGCAGATTCTGCAAGAGAAGAAGCCATGTGAAATCGATCCAGCGAAGGTGAAGGACAAAAGTGCTGTCGACACAAATCTCATCAACCTGCAGGAGTATGTGGAGCGCGTTTTTGATGCCATCACAAGGAGTGCGGTTAAATGTCCCGCTGTTTTGTGTCAGATATTCCATGATCTGCGAGAGTGTGCAGCCAAACATTTTCCATACAACCGCGAGGTGCGCTATTCGGTTGTATCGGGTTTCATATTCTTGCGATTCTTCGCTGCGGCGATACTCGGTCCAAAGTTGTTTGATCTCACCACAGAACCAGTGGTAAGTTAAAAGCTACAGAAGCTCAATACCGGAGTGCTTTGCTTATGTGTTTTCATTTTTCTTTGCAGGATTTTCAAACGAGTCGAACACTGACACTCATATCGAAGACCATCCAATCGCTGGGCAATCTGGTGAGTTCAAGATCATCGCAGAAGCCCAGCAAGGAGGAGTACACCAGCCAGTTGTATAAGAAATTCTGCACCGAGAAGCACGTAGAGGCTGTTAAGCATTTTCTTGAGACCATATCGACTGTGGGCGGTACATCTGCCGATAGTGGGCAGACTATTCTCGAGCCAGTATTATTGAAGGAGGGGTGAGTGTTGTTTTTAAATGGTCTCGTATTTAGTTGATAGTACCTGATGGAAAGTCGAATGAATGAGTAATTTCTGTGGTGACCATTGATGACCAAATACTCCGCCACCGAGTCTGTTTAACGTTGTGCTTACACAACAAAGGAAAACGGTCCTTAATAAATGGAAATATCGATATATTTGACCCCATTGAGCTAGTCAGTTCGATGAGGGTCATTGGCAAATGAGTGTCAGTATAGCTAATCGATAAATTGTCGTGTCCGACACATCAACTGTCAAGAAAATATACGTCTGCCAGCAAAAACTACACACGTGAGCTGTTTACCGTACCTGATCTTAATCGATCGTGACTTTAGTTGCAGTTGAGGAAAAACGTGCGTCATTCGATTGCAATATCATGAATCGCTGGCTTTTATTTTCCACGCACACAAATATTGTGCATGCCATCACTTATGACAGCTCTCTTTGCTCAAGCGTTGGAACCTTTTGGTATCGACAGGAATTACATTAGACAGTTCATGGTAGTTATTCGTTTAAATCATTTTTGAATGCCCAAGAAACTGTCGTCTGGGCAATATCGGCAATGGGCCTTACCAATAAACATTTTTAGTTTCGACTTTATATTTTAGTAGTTCACAGTGGCTATATTTTCTATACAAATTTCGCAATTGTGAGCTTTCGTAAATTTAAACTCGAGACTAAAATGTGGTATTTGTATGGTGCAATCTGTTTAGCTGCATCTACTAAGGCCATATAAGCCTCGCTTGTATGCTCTGCTCTGCCAAATCCATCCCAAACGCCATTGCACGTTGATTTATCATTCTACAAAATTGTGTGCTAACTGAATGACTTGTCCCGTCGACCACCATTCTTTAAAAAACCAACTCTTACAGGAATTTCTACCAAAGATATCATTAATCATAAATTCGATTGTTTTTCTTCTTGCCATGCTTTCATGTTGTTTCGCCATTACAGCGAAGGGTAAGCCTATTTGACTGTTGTCCAGTAAAACTTTCATCATTACTCTGTTGTTGTCAATAACTTTCTAACTCTCTCGTTGTTTGTTTTCTCTTTTCCAGAATGATGACAAAACATCCTCAAGGACGAACGCGTTTCGGTCGACGTCTACTTAAGCATCGTTACTTTAAGCTAACAACACATTCGCTTAGCTATGCTAAGTCTAAGGGAAAGCCACCCATCTGTGATATTCCATTGTCTGAAATTGTGGGTGTTGATATACTGGACGAGCGAAGCTTCAAAATGCAAAACAGTTTTCAGGTAAGCAAATCCGCTCATCAATTTATTTGTATTTCCATGCCATATACATGTACGTATCAGTATCAAAGTATCACATGTGTGTAAGACCATGTGAACCAAGAAAAAATTCGTAACAAAGGATCGACGAAGTTGTTTCGTCTTATAATTGTTTCCTGTGCGAACTGTGAGCCCTTTTTTTCGCTTGAAATAGATTGGTAACCACAACTCTGCAGCAAGTTGTATTACCACCGAGGAACTTCACACGGTTTCGTTATATGTAGTTGCCTTGTCTTCTTTCGAAGTTGCTTCATAGAAGTTGTTGTGTTGTGCCTTTGTTCTACGGCAAAAGTGAGACTTCTTGAGGCTTGGTGGGACTTCCGTCGACGTCTTCGGTTGGGTTGGTCCCTTTTCGCAATTTAATTACCCTAACACACGCACGCACACTCGGCAAACAGAGAAAGTTACTTTACTTTTAACTTACCACGCAGTAGCAGCAACGACACCGGCTTGGGGGCCAACAGCAATCTTAGCTTAACCCACTCATTAGGCATCTGCTGCTGCAATTGCTATGCTACTGCCCGCTGACATTTCTCTATTAATTATGCAAATTTGACACCATCCATCCGGCCGGTCGGTCTACAAATACACCAACCTGGCTCTCGATCAAAAAGAGTCAAGTCGGAGCCAACTACAACACGAAGGTGTCATCTTCTTCATTCGCTGTTGCTACTGCTGCTTGTTTACGTTCCACAACGACGATCATGACGATGATCTATGTAGAGCATACACATGCGGTGCTGCGACCGGTAGGTATAGAAGAAAAAAAAAACAACAAAAAACGTGTATCGCGTAGTTTTGCGTTTCCGGTTGCTTATACACACTTCTTCGGTCTTCGCTCCCCTTTTCTGGGTTTCGTCTTATTTATGCATCTTGTTGCTTCATTGACTCCGGTATGTGATACGACGACACCGTGTGTCCGTGTTTGTGTCGGTGGAACTCGTTTCTCGTGTTATGCTCGTAGGTGTTTCCCTCTACTTGAGGCGAACGCATAACGCATAAAATTTATTCAAATTATTTTAATTGGAATTTGTTGTTATACTTTATACATTTGTTATTCATAAGGGGAGACTACGACGACGATGATGATGAGAAGAAATGCGCCAGGGGAATTGTTTATTTGTCTCGGAGATTAGAGCGACGAAGTCAACAAGCCAGCAGCGAGCAAGGCGTATATTTCGACGCCAACGACACACCGAATGGCAAATGGGGTTAACTTATGAATGGAGAAATACGAGTTAATGTGATTTAAGAGGGAAATTCGCGTAATTTGGAATTTTTGCCGCAGCAATAGCAAAATGAAATATGTTAAGTGAATGGAGGCTTTCTTTAATTTCCTGGTTGAGGCCGACAAAAACCGACAGAAAGAGCTTGTCACGGAATAATGTTTCTAATACTAATTTCCTGCTTGCATTAGCAGAATTTAGCAACAGTACCGTGTCGGATTAGGGTCGCGGAGATGGTTGTGAACGTCGTCAAAGATATTGTTAGTTCTCTGTCAAAGGACTTGAATAAAGGCCATTAACTTTCGAAAGAGGTTGGCCTCAAGTTGATTTTACGAGCGTTATCTTCATAGACAGATGACTGTTTTGTCCAACCAAGATATCATCAATACTACTTAGTGAAAAGACTTGACCTTGTGATTATTCTGAAGTCCATGGCTTTGACAACAAGCTGGAGATGTGCGCAAATGAAGAACTATGAAAGAAGCATTTCTTCATCTGGCCAACGTGTGACTAGTGATCCTCAGTAATAACACAGATGTTCAGCATATTATTGAAACCCTTCCACACAAGGAAGTCTCAACGTGTTACATAGGTCTGCGCTACTTTCTGAGTCGCGAACAACACAATGTTCGGTGCATCACTGCTCCCTTTTTGCTTCTGCTAATGTCTTTTTTATTGTAAGCGCTGATAGTGCATCTAAATAATGATTTGGAATGCATTTCGCTACATTTCGAATTTCTGACGAAATCCGCACTCAGTTCAGTATTCTGTTGTCATCCTCATTCAAATGCACTCCACCTACTTATGCACACTCAACTGACCCTGAAATGCCTTGTCGAACCCACTGGCTGTCTCATTTCCTGCCACCCATTGCCATGCATTACTCATGCCGCCGCATACACGAATTTCCCAACTACTCCCCACATTCGCACGTGACCTCTTTTCAAACTATGCTCGCATGCCCATGCTCACCGCCATACACTATACACTTCACGTACGTACGTACTCACCATCGTTTTGCCCATTTTTATCAATATTGTTGGCGCGCACATCCTCAGCAAAATTTCAATTCAACGCAACTCAAAACTCTGAATGGAACGCAGTCGTCGAGTTATTCATTTCGTAATTAGGTTGAAACACTCACAGCAAATGACTGCCCAAGTCTGTGTGCGGCTACAAATTTGGCTAAAGCTTGTCAAGGTAGACAAATGCGTCATTCACAAACATCCATAGCTGGTTCTAAAGAACAAAGCGAAAGTGAAATGATTTGTAATTGAAATTGAAATGAATTTTCTCTCTCTCTCTCTCTATTTGCAGATTGTCCGCAAGGATCGTTCACTCTTCGTGCAAACAACAAATTGTGTCGAGGAGAAAGAATGGACCGATTTGTTGTGCAAAATCTGTCAGACCAACTCGAAGCGCTTGCAAAACTTCCACCCGTGCGCGTATGTGAACGGTGTGTGGAGCTGTTGCTCGCGAAGGGACGAAAACGCCGAAGGTTGCACCAAAGTATCCAGTGAACCATTCCAAATGGAGTTGGCAACAGCTCTAGATCCCGCCCGTGACTTGCAACGCCTACACACGCTCATAATGACACATGTCTCACATCTGGAATCACGGATGGAGCGAATCAATTGCCATCTTCTGAATTCTATGTCGGAGGAGGAATATAAAGGCAGCCAGGCCACCATTCGTCAGCTAATCGAGATCGCCTACACTCTGGATGTGGTACATCGAACCTACAAGCAAGGCATTGCTCGTGACCTAAAGTACGGCAGCCGAATGGCGCCCATAGGCGATGATAATTATCTGCAAACGATGCGTGGTGCATCAATGCAATCGGCAGACAGCAGCTATCACCGGTCTTTTGTGTTGATTGGTTGTTAATCGCAAGTAGGTACCTAAAATGCAAATTATTTATACAAACCTAGACGTGTACAGAGTGTAAAGATGACCCCTAGCTTTAGTAACAAACACAATTTAAGAGAAAAATAGACATACATCGATATGAGCAGATGAGAGAGCAAACGAAATTCTAAACTATCTTGTAAGAAGGCAATCACCCCCTGCACACGCACACGGGGTGTGGGCGTGAGAGTAGCTTAAGTATTTATTATTATTTTATAACTTGTTTCTCTATTTCTGTTTGATAACTAAACATGATTAGTTGCGCTTCCGAATGAGAGAGGAGATCCCGCATTCTCTTGGCTCTTTAATCCAAATGCATTCCATTGTGACTGTTTGTTGATTTTTATTTAATTTTTTTTTTTTAATTTGTTGCAATTGCTGTTGCTTTTGCTGCTGCGCTTTCCATCGCACCTACATTCGTGTAGTTTTCTATTAAATGGAAAATCATTTAATGTAGCCATAGTTCAGTTGAAAGTTGTATTTATTTTGAAATCTTTGTGGGCAATCGGTTGGTATTCCACAAAAAGGAGGGCGTTGGCGCGCTACATATTGTGCTTGTTGCATTTCTTTTGGCCAACTTCTTTCACTTGATCAGCAGAGAAGGGTAGGGTATGGTGCCACTATTTGTTGAAATATCGAAGATGAGTAGGTTTGTGTTGGATTTTTTTCAAACTAACAAGTTAAACAGAGAAGTCTACTAAATGGGATTGAACACACCAACAATGACATCCCTTGGTCAGAATATAGATGTTTCGAGGAGCAATTTCATGTTACCAATGCAGTATTCGATTGGCAGAAATTAATGTACAAATTTGTATAAATCAATAGTTAAAAATGTTAACCACGTAAATTAGTGTGAATGGCTGTATTTATTCCAATCACGTTGACACCAACAACAAAGAGAGCTTTTATGTTCGATTAGACACAAGAAATCTGAGAGCAGAATCTGAGAAGCCCAATCGAATACAGCGTAAGCTGAATAACATTTAAACATATCCTTGGTTGGGTTTGCGTAGAAAACATAAAAGAGGATTTTTCGTCTTTTACAGACGGTCTAAGTTAGCGAACTGTGTGTGGAAATTTTCGGCAACCAATTTTGTAATGTATTTTGGTTGAAATAATTACGAATAAAATAACAAAGAGCGATATTATATCCATCTTTCCGTTCGGACAAAGACAGCCGAAACCAGCCAATAACTAAATAGTGGTACTTATCGAACACTCCGTAAGTAGGTAAGCAATTTATAATTCTGCCGCTTAGATAATTAGGGCTCCTCCAACTCGGCCCAGCTTTTAGTCGCATTTCTTGCCACACAAAACCTAACGAATGCCAACCCCTTTAGAAACTATCTTTCAAGCAAACAAACACTAAACATAGATGGATTCTTAATAAATTAAGAAACTTAGAAATATATGTTGGTATTGCACATCGTGGAGAAATTAACTGCACAAACATTAGAACATAAGAACAAAATATTATACAGACCTAAAGAGCAACAATCGAAACAAAACTGTGAACTGTTATAGATTTCCTTACCCAGAGCCCTTTTCTACCGAATCACACATATCCCCGTTGGACTAAATAAACATAAATAAACACCCCTGACTCGAATAACAAAAACCCCCCTTAAAATAACAAGAAACACAAAGCTTATATAATTTGTAAGTAATAATTACAAAACAGAAAAAAAAGTATTTATTCGTAGCGTGAATGTTAAATGTTGATGTAAAAATTTACAAAAAGAAAACATGTGAAAAATCATACAAAATTCTTCCCATCGTTAAACAATAATATTGTTTTTTAATTCTAACTCTTAAGTTATTTTCAATAAGAAGTAAATTTACTATAAACAAACAAACAATAATTTGTGAATTCAGTTAGCAATGAAACTTAACAAAACGTTACACGTACACACATTCGATTAATTAGTCATAATTAGTTGCATATTTTGTTCACTGTTAAGTATTAGTTAAGTTTTTAAATGTTTTAAGTGGACGACAAAACAAAACTATAAGTATATAATGTATCTACTTAGATGATTGTATAGATGGAATATATATTATGTGTATTTCTTTTTGTTTTAGTAGCCAACTAAAGTTAAGTTTTCTAAAGGAATGTTTAAGAAGAATACTTGCAAAAACTACAAAAATACCAATATTCGGCGGAAAATTCAAAATACAAGCAAATACTTGGAGTGTTGTGTTTGTATTTTTGGCAATTGATTGATTGTAATGTACAAAATAATTAAGTTTTTCATTTAAGCAAATATTATATATATATATTATATACAACCATCGCTATATTTTATGTTGTAAATAGAGAGATTGGCGACGAAAAAATCAAGTCTAATAAATGTATTATTATGTTTTTCTTTTATTTACTAATACTAGAAATGATTTAAAATATATATGTTTGCAGAGAAGAAATTTCTACGCCATAGTAGAAAGAAACAAAACAGAAGAAGAATATATATATCTTTAGTCTTAATCATACCTGTATATTGTATAGGTGTATGAAGAATACAATTTATTTATCGATTTTAGATTTATACTATTATATTTTTTGTACTGTAATATTTAAACAAACTAATTTCCTAACGAAAAAGTAATAATAAAAAGAAACATTTGAAAGAATATACATTTGGCGAGTATTTTTCTGCAGATATGGTAGCTGATATTTTTTTGCAGCTTTTGTTTTAGATTCCATAGCTTGGAATTGGAACTGGCGAAATGAATGCGAAAAATGAAACTTATGAAAAGTAGAATGAGACAGTTTTTATTTTTCTATTTCATTTGCTTTATTCTAATGGAACGACTGCAGTTGAAGGAATTTTCCATCGGATAGAAATTCTTGGGCCAATTACAGTTACGAATAACTCGCCGAAGAGGATGAGATTCCCCTCAACACGCTGCAAAAACGCGAGGTACAGGCTGCCCTGTTCGTTAAACTTTACAGAAATTTAATCCTACTAAATCATGTCCCTCAGTCCCGGAGGTAGGGCTGAATTCCCAAACGTGAAAAAAAAATGCGCATTGTGAATGCACACTACTTTTCTGATGCCAGGTTACGAATGCTATTACGCTGTTTTGCATTTGTTACTGCAAACCAAAGTAAAATTGGCAAATTATTACAAAATATATTATTTTTCTAACGACTCAGGTCATCAATCAATTTTACTTGGCATTTCAAACTGAAATGTCAAATATCATTTGCATCATAATCGTTACCGATGCTCTGTTTGCTTTTGTTTGCGCAGTGGATGCGTTCTTACTTACTTACTTAGGTGGCGCTACAGTCCGGGGTGGACCTGGGCCTCAACCAAAACGCCTCTCCAGTTAGCGCGATCTTTGGCTAACTGCCTCCAGTTGCGCACTCCAAGTTGGTTGAGGTCCCCTTCCACTTGCGCGCGCCACCTAAGGCGAGGTCTTCCTCTACTGCGTTGTCCCTCCGGGTTTGAATCGAAGACTCTTCGGGCCGGAGCGTTGGTGTCCATTCGCTCTACATGTCCTAGCCATCTTAGTCGACTGATGCGTACTTTTCTGACCAGGTCGATGTCGCTGTACAGCTCGTAGAGTTCGCTGTTAAATCTCCTCCTCCAAAGCCCGTCAACGCAAACGGGACCGAAAATCAATCGAAGAATTTTGCGTTCAAAACGACCAAGGAGATCTTCATCCGCCTTTGATAGCGTCCATGTTTCTGCGCCATAGAGTAGGACTGGGATGATGAGGGTCTTATATAGAGTCTCCTTAGTGGTTCTTGACAAGGCCTTACTTCTCAATTGCCTTCTTAGGCCAAAGAAACAACGGTTGGCAAGTGTAATTCTTCGATTGATTTCTGATGTGATGTCGTTGTCAGAATTTATAGCGGAGCCGAGGTAGACAAAATCCCTAACTACCTCAAAATTATAGCTGTTTGTCGTGACGTTCTGACCGATTCGTCGATGTTGTGTTTCCCTTCTTGTTGACAGCATATATTTTGTTTTGCCCTCATTCACCACTAAGCCCATTTTTGCCGCTTCTGTACTGATACTTGCAAACGCACCAGTGACAGATCGCTGTGTTCTGCCAATGATGTCGATGTCGTCAGCGTATGCAAGTAGTTGCACAGACTTCTGGAAGATTGTGCCTCTGGTGTTGGCTTGCGAGTTTCGCACAATCTTCTCAAGAATGATGTTGAAGAAGTCACACGACAGCGCGTCACCTTGTCTAAATCCTTTTTTGACATCAAAGGTCTCGGTGAGATTGTTTCCGACCTTTATGGAGCAGCGAGCATTCTCCATCGTCATTCTGCACAATCGGACGAGTTTGGCAGGGATGTCAAAACTAGACATAGCTCTATACAGCTCGTCTCTATAAATGCTGTCGTATGCGGCCTTAAAATCGATAAAAAGATGGTGAGTATCGATCTGGACTTCTTGGGTTTTCTCCAGGATCTGCCGTAGTGTGAATATTTGGTCGGTTGTCGACTTACCGGGCCTAAAACCGCACTGGTAGGGACCAACCAGATCGTTGACAAAAGGTTTCAGGCGTTCACACAGTATGGCAGACAGGATCTTGTATGCGATGTTAAGAAGACTGATACCCCTATAGTTGGCGCAGTTTAGAGGGTCTCCTTTCTTGTGGATCGGGCAAACGATGCTGAGGTTCCATTCATCAGGCATACTTTCCTCCGACCAAATCTTGGAGACGAGTTGGTGTATGCTCTCTACCAAGTCATCTCCCGCTGCCTTAAAAAGCTCGGCAGTCAAGCCATCTGGTCCAGCAGCTTTGTTGGTCTTAAGCTTGGATATTGCTATCCTCACTTCGTTTTGGTCGGGTGGACGGAAGTCTTGGCTTTCATCGTCTAAGTTGAATGGTTCGTTCTGCCTGACAGCGGAATTTGGGTCGTCTTCGCCGTTTAACAGTTTGCAGAAATGGTTTTTCCATATCCTCAGCACCGACTGTGACTCTACCACAAGGTTTCCTTGTTCGTCTCTACAGGTCTCTGTTCGGGTCTTGTTGCGATTGCACATTCTTTTTACCCTTTGGTAAAACTTCCGAACATTGTTCCTGGAGTAGCACCTCTCTATTTCCTCGATCGCGCGCTTCTCGTGCTCTTTCTTTTTCTTCCGGAGAAGCCGATGTTCTTCCCTCCTCTTTTGTTCGTAGAGCTCACGAGCTGCCCTCGTCCTTCTATGCAGCGCCGCTTTGTACGCACTTTGTTTTGCTGCATGTGCTTGCCGGCATTCTTCATCAAACCAGGGGTTTCGTGAGGGTGGTCGTGTGAAACCCAGCACATCGGTTGCGGCGTTTCTGATGGCGTCTTGGCATCTATGCCACTGGTCTTCAGCACTTGATGCTGGCTGCATAGGACTTCTCGAGAGGTTGAGGGATACGCGATCAGCAAAGGTTCTGGCGGTTTGTTGCGATTGTAGCCGTTCAACGTTAAATCTCCTCACAGTATTTACCCGTTGTTGTGGCGTTTGAGATATCCGCATACGCACCTTGGCTACAACAAGGTAGTGGTCCGAGTCTATGTTGGCCGCTCGGAAAGTTCGGACATCTAGAACACTGGAGGAGTGCCTTACGTCGATCGCAACATGATCAATTTGGTTGACGGTTTGATGATCTGGCGACCGCCATGTTCCTTTGTGGATATTGAGGTGAGGAAACCGTGTGCTAGCTATAGTAACATTACGCCCCGCAGCAAAGTCAATTAGCCTAAGTCCGTTCCCAGACGTAATGTCGTGTAGGCTGTGCTTTCCGATTGTGCTACCAAAGATGTCCTCCTTTCCTATTTTGGCGTTAAAATCACCTAAGACAATCTTAACGTATTAACGTATTAGGACATTGCTCATATGCTTTGTCGAGGAGCTCGTAGAAACACTCTTTGGCAGCATCGTCTTTTTCTTCTGTGGGGGCGTGAGCGCATATTAGGCTGATGTTGGCGAATTTAGCCTTGATGCGGATTGTTGTAAGGCGTTCACTAACGTGTCGAAAGCTCAAGACTTCTTGCCTAAGTCTGCCGCTTACAACAAATCCGCATCCAAATAGACGCTGCTTTCGTTCCCTATAGCAATCACCGTAGTAAATGTCACAGGTTTTCATCCTTCTTTTGCCCGGCCCATCCCACCGCACTTCCTGGATGGCGGTGATATCTGCTTTGTAGCAGTCTAGGGCCTCCGCTAATTGTTCGGCTGCACGCGGCCGGTTCAGGGTTCGAACATTCCACGTGCAGATACGAACGTCGTTGTCCTTTTTTCGTTTTCCAGGGTCGTCAACAGTGAATCCGTCCTTTTCCGAGGCTTTTGGTTGCTTCGCAGTATTTTTTTTTTCCGTGGTTGGGTAGTTAGCCCCACGCACAACCCCCAACTTGGAGGACCAGGCCCTAGATTGACCCTAGGACAGCGGGTCGGATATTCCGTTGTCAGTAACCCACTTCGGGGATATGAGTGCTGCCGTTGCCCATAGAGGGGTTCATCCGCCACCATCTCTATTTCAACACCCTGACTAGTGCTGAAAATTCCTTACTGACCTTAGCTCCAAATACGTCAGAGTAGCTCACGTAAGGTATCTGCCATCTTGACTGTTGGCACCACCGTTGATCCAACCTTGTGGATTCATCCGCTGTATGTCCTCTTTCTGAGGGGCTCATGTAAGACCTCTGAGACTCAATCAGGCAGTCATTCCGACAGAGCATTATAGTGTTGCTATTTTCTTCGTGCTCAACATTCGCGCTTATAAGTTTAGCAAGTCAAGCCCGGGTGGACGAGACCAGTATCCGGTGGCTACCACGGGGAGGTAAAATAAGCACAATTGATGTGTATGAAACAGTTGCAACAGCTGGGCATCGCCAGGTTGATACCAATCAGTGTCTACCCTATTCATACAACACCCCGCCACCAGTGGATGCGTTCACAATTTAGAAAAGTATGTATTGCATCATAGTAATCCGTTTGCGTTTTGGACCGCTTGATTAAGCAGTAATGCAGAAGTACTGCGTTTTGGAATTCAGCCCTAGTTTTCAGTTTTCACATCGAAAGTCGGCAAGAGAGTGCACGAATCCGCGAATGACTTCAGACCAATTAGTTTTAACTTCGTTTTAATTTAATCTTTAGAACGTATTATTCGCCTTTACATACGGTCAGACCTAAAAAGGTCTCTCCTATGTCAATCACAACACCTCAAAGGTATGTCTAGATAACTCCCCTCACCAATATACCTGGTCCACCTTCTTAGACATAAAGGGCGGTTTCAACAATGCCCATACTGAATCGATCCGAAATCTCTCATATAATAACGTGTTGAAGTATTGTGGCCAGCCTTTAGTAAAATCTGTTAAGGCTTCGATTAAAATAAAAAATTAAAATAATGAAATATACATTTCGGAATAGCGAATTCTTGCATTAAAGTCCAATTCATGAACTCACATATGCTAGAAAAGAAATGAGCATATGTGCGTGACTTCATGAATTTTTCGGGCGACCGCCTTTCCATTGGAAAGTTATATATCTCTGTATTTCATTATATTTCGACGTGATTCTGAATTTTCCGGCGGTAAATCTGTACATAAAAAAAGCATTGTAGTGAGGTTAGATTGAAAGAATCCGAACGCTGGTCCGGAAGCCCCTATGTCCATACCAACATCCTACCCTACCTTCCCATCTACTGACTACACTCAACTTCTAAAAAACACTTCTCTGCTAGATTCCCATCAGAATACGAAGAGATTAGAAGGAGAACAATAAGCAATATAAAAAAAAAAAAGACATCTTCGTCGACAGTCGGGCCGCGACTAAAGCTCTCGATTCAACCAAGTTTACGTGTCTTTGTCGCTCAAGGGCTAATTGTGTATTTCCCTGTCAGGAAACCGTGAAAGCAGCCACTCAAATCAGCCAACAAACAGTTAAAGGAAATGGACTAGTGCAGAACTTCTGTAAATTGAACTGCTCGCGATAATATGGCTTCTTGTTAGTGGCCATTTGGTGTGGTTTTTTTCGTCGAAAGCTACACGCCTGCTGTGAACTGATTTTTGTTGCATTCATGTCGGTCGGTCCGCTGTGTTATAGATATTAGAAATAAACAAAAAATAATAAATTCAGGTGACGTTAGTTAGCGCTATGTTTGGAAAAAGCCCGACCCATGCACGATCGCAGACTAATCGAAGTGTAGCCAAGAGACAAATGAGACATTTGTCAATACGAATTTCTATGTTACAATACTAGTGCAATATAGCTTGTAGGCAAGTAACGGGAAATCGGCCGAAGTTGGTGGTCTCAGTATTATCTCTGGTGTAGCCGACGCAGCGGTTCTCTGAATAGAATATAGAACTAACCATCGTTAGTTGTTATCTGGCCCAGAACCCATAAAACGTACATAGGGCTTAAGATGATCACATTGGTTAGGACACTTATCATAGATACAGTTGAGGAAGCCGTGGTTAGTGTTTTGGATCACAGAGCGAAAGGTTTTACGTTCGCATAGTACTTCAGATGTGTCTTTATTTGTTTCTGAGAGCTTGTGTTTTGGTTTAAGCATGAAATTTAACAAGTTAAGTTATTCGTCACTTAGAGCTAAAATGTTGCTTTCGACTAATACACAACTATGGCGTTGTCGCCACTTTTTTTCACATTGTTAGTGGTTACCAACTACTACCAACTATGGATGCTGTAACATTTTGTTGTTTTGTTTCATGTTCAGGTGTCCTCTGCACTCTTTGGCTACTCCCAACTGTTTACTAAGAAACAACTTCGATTTAGACTGCCGCACAAAGTAGTCAACGTCGCTTGCTGGTCCACAATCGAGCAACAAATGGTCCATTAAGCTTTTTGTCCGATGATCAGCAAATAGTGTTGCTGTGTGTTACACTCTAAGTTTCTCAATCGTCAGTCAGAATTTTGTTTCTGTTTAATCCCTACCGCTAATAAAACACAGTTTAATTTATTTAATATTTTATTTTAGACTCAATTCAGTGCACATTTACAATCAACTTTTCCATTTATTTAAGAAAAATAATTGATGGCAATTGAAAAATCGTTTTCTTAAAAAAGGATGCGGAACATGGTACAATAATTTAATTCCTAAGTAATTCGAGAAAAAAAAAACTCCGATAGAGTTCCTTTGTTTGTTTTTAGTTATTATCCGCGTGTAGATAAAACATATAAATATGTAACACAATCTTATCACATAAAAATAATAAACGCGCGTATATAGTTGTAACTTGTAAAATTTTGATTCTATTCAAAGTCCAGCAGAGAGGAAAAAGCATACAAAATTGAAACCAGTCAAGTGGATTGTCTAGAACTAACTACGTTAAATTGCAAATGTTTACGCCTCAACAAATGCACAATTGCTATTGCAACCCAAATGTCATACTTTCGGGGTGCGAAAAGGCAAAGCTAAACAATTATTTTAAAAATAATTGCAGACCATCAGCAGTGTCCCTGTCTTTTCTGGATTTATATTTATTTATTTACCATTTAGTTTGTTTTTAATTCGAAATGTTAACCACAAAGAGTGTGTGTGTCTGTGTATTTTGTTACTTTTGTATAAATAAATGCGTCGAAAAAATTCACATAAGTTTATACGAATCTAAAATAGCTTACAAGTAGTTTGTTCATGTTCCATTAGCATTTATCAATTGCTTGTATTTGCAGCCTTCATAAGATCAAGGACCTCTCGATTCAAATCAATTGCCTGTTTCCGTAGCTTTAAGACCTGCAAATGAAGAAAAAAGATACCAGCGTTAGTCCAAATAAGAGGTTGCGGGTGGTAGGATTTTATTTTTCAAAATGGGGGACCCAGTCATCGAAGCTGGAGGGGGAGGACCGAGAAATGCCTTTGTTTGTAGATGCTATTCTTTGGCCCAGTTTCCACAGAATAGTTTCTCCTTATCTACTTTAAAATAAACTCAAACTCAGTACATCCAGTCTCCCAAATCGAATCAAAGTGTCTGCGGTGTGAATTTTTTTATTTAAAAATCAAATTTCTCGTTGTTTGGTTCACAAAATTTTTGGTAAATAATTAATTTTTAAAAATGCGTTCGCAGCGTGCATCAAAATCATCTCGAGCTAGGCGAACAGCTAAACATTCGCGGGGACTTACGTGTATGCGCCCAGGTCCGATTACCAGAAACCCATACCTGAATTTCCTACGTGATTTTCGCAAACAAAATTGTGGGTTATCTGTCGTCGAAATGACCATTGCAGGCGCAAAGAGGTGGCGAGCGATGAGTCCTCAACAAAAAAGAGTTTACGAACAATCGGTAAGGCGGTTGTTTTCTTTTACATTTTGCCAGTGGAATGATTTGATTTGTTCTGGTGCGCAGGTCCAGTCGTCGGATAGGGGAATGGTGTGCATGCGGCCAGGACCGGTTACAAGGAACCCGTACCTAAATTTCCTTCGAGAATTTCGAAAGAAGAATTGTGGTTATTCGTTCATAAAAATGGCCATTGAGGGGGGAAAGTGTTGGCGGGCAATGAGGTCTCAAGAGAAAAGAGTCTACAAACAGATGGTAAGTTCTTGCTTGAGGTTTAAATATATATTTACAACGTTTGCTACAATTTTGACTCCACCAAGGCTAAGTCTACCCCGAAAAAGCAACTCCGACGGCGACTGAGGCATTAATATTGGGAATTTACCAAAATGCTGTATTCGTTTTATAGCCATAGAAAGTAATGTATAAATAAACTGAAATTGTTGTTTTATTGATTCGCCCGTTTTCATAAAGGACATTAAAGATCAATGTCGCGCACTTACCTTTGTCCTTAGTTCCTTATCATAGTTAATCAAATCTTGAATCTGTGCCATGGTGTTTGTCATGTTCTGCTGATCCATTGTCCATCGCAAATAGAGCTCTGAAAGCAGTCCCAAATTTGAGCTATATTCTTAGAAAACCCTGGAACTTTGCTTACCATTCCACAACTCCAAGCTGATGGGCGCCACCGACGGCCAGATGACATGCGGATTCGGCTCATACAATGGATTCAGCAGATTCTTCATCACGTCCGGTCTATTCAAGTACGACCACAAGCTCGTAGTTCCGGTGTGCACTTTGTATTCGGAACGTTCCTTCTCCGAGTCGCAGAGGAACGTTCCGTACTGACTAAAGTAACTATGTTCGAAGAGGAGAATTAGAAGATTTGTACTAAATTCAAAACTGCATGGAAATTGACAAAACAGTTGGTATATACTGTCGAGGAAGAGGATAAATGTAGCTCCCGAGGTTTTTGGACGCGTCTGTGGTGGGGTGTAACAGGAGTATTTGTGACGCGACGCAAAGGGGTGTCCCGCTTGGATCCATTCACGTTCAATAAGTGCTTGGAGGCTATTTAGAGGGATTAAGACATGCTTTATGGGAAGGGTGCGATTGCAAAACTTACCCCCTGACTGTTCGACAGTCGGGATTTAGAATGATTTGCACCAACGACGTTACTATTAGCGTTGAGTCGAGACCCTTTGAGCCGTGCACAAGTACCGGACTGCCCTCTTGGTCCAGGCATTGAGCGACGACGCAGGCGGCGTTTAGTGAATTCAGAACCATTCCAAGCCAACCGCTGCCCTCCAGACGTGATAGCCACTTATCGACGCTGCATGTGATGTCGTTGCAAGCTGAATTGGCATCAAGCAGGTAAATTCGTTTTCAATCAGCTCGCCATTTACTTACCTTCGACTAATTTTGTAAAGCTGTCCAGTATGGACGAGGGATTGGAAACGTTACCAATCGATCGATTGACCTTTTTCCACTGGGAGTAGTGTTGATCGGTTTCAGTGTTGGACTTGCCCTTACCCCAGGTGTCTACAATGAAACCCTTTTTACTCCGCCCCAACACTACGTTGAGAATAGCCTCATCGGCACGACAACGCTTGATGCCTTGTGTTGAAATCGGTTGGGAACTTCGCATTAAAGTCGCCTGCGAAATGACCAACTCATCAAGTACCAGTTTTTCGTGGGAATAATTTCGCACTCACCCCATTGTCATGCCTATAACTGAGAATTGGAAACCGTCCCCCATCGCGAAAGGAAGCCGACTGACAGATCTGCTCGTCGGTTACTGACTTGGGCACGATAAGTGTAGCACCATATGTTGAACACACGCTAAAGTCTTTGTTCGCATGCGAAATCCGCCATTCATCACCGGCGAGCAGTTTCGCAAACTCTAACTCTGGGCTGAAATGCACCAAAGAAATGAAAACATATGTGAGCATATCTCCCATGGTTGCTTACCGAAAAATCGTAAATCCATCTTCCAATATGGAATACATTGGCCTGTAGAAGAACGGATAGTCCAGTTCGATGTTGTGCAGTGAACTGAGCTGTTCCAAAGATGTGGCCACATTAAAGTACTCCTTAGAGTATTTAATTTCCAGCGAGATTACGCGCAGATCCTTGCATTTAAGTGTTATTATTCCACCCACGACAACATTGTTGACAAGGAATGGCTTCTTTTCGACACAATCGATATTCTTGTGCAGTAGCTGGGGGCAAGGCAATTATGAATTAGGGTCAACCGATGCATGTTTTGCGCAAAAAGACTCACCCATAGTTCTTGGCTGTTCTCCTGGCGGGCGCTCAGCAGTAAATGGTGGCCCGTAATGCATAGGGTGCCCTCAACTGTTGCATGCAGATGGTCGTGCAGTAGGACACCATCAAGTTTTGGGGTTTTTATGAGATCTGCGAATTCCATTAGACTTGCAAGCGGATAAGCACTGTGGATATGCTAGATATGAGGGTTTTATGAATTGACTTGCATTGTTCCTTTGTTTTGAATAATTTCCAAACTTAATCTCGGGGAGCGAATTATCAAAATTTTAAGTTTATCACTTTGGTTTGGTTTGGATTGGAACAAAAAAAAAGTTATGTGTGTAGTGCTGGTTTCTCTTTTCTTCTTCAAATGCCGAACTGTCAAAGACAGTGCCTGCTTGCAGTGGCGGTATTTGTCATAACTTTTTTTCAGCGCAACAGTTACAGTACTGCCCAGCAAAAGAACAAATATTTGGAGATTGTTGACAAGCAGTCTTTGGTTAAATGATTGATTATATTTACTGTATTTTTGTCCACAGTTCACTTACTGCTTATATTAGTTGTAGGTACCATTATTAACATAAAGCATGTATATATCTCAGCAAGAAAAAGAAAGCAAAGCAAAGTAGACGAATACGCAATTAGACAGTTCGCACCAACATTTTCCGATAAAGTGGAATAAACTGGTTTTATTTGTTGTGTTTCTCTAGTTTTAGTTTTATAAGAATTTTCCTCATGCAAAAAGTGATGCTTAATAAAACATTCCAATTGGCAGAATCGACTGTATTTCTTGAAGTCATTGTGATTTGATCTTTATTTTTGCATCAGCAGTGTGGTTGTCAAACCGAACGATACCAGTATAAGGAAAAAGCGAATGGTGGTTGGACAAGGTGTCAGATACACTGCAAAAATGGGTTGGCACGATTTTTTTTTTGTACATTAATGTCGTTTTCCATTAGGACCACCAGATATTTTTTTCAGATCTCAGATTTTACGCGGCTCATCAATCATGCAACGAAATTGATCTGTTTTTCTTTTATAAATGGATTAGTGCGTTATTTGACAGCAATAATTAATATCGTTCAAATTGCATTCGTTTTTGGAAAAATCAACTAGGTAGGTATATGGATATCGATTTGAAAAATGTTTCCACTGTTGTAGATACAAATGGAGTAGTTTCGGTGATTCGTTGTCTTCAAATGATGAAGAAGACGATCAAGATAATATTCCTCCAAAGTTATATCCATTGCTATTTAAATATGTATTTCTTTATTTTGGATTTCAGGAATCTTTGCGCATTTGTTTTGAAAGCAAACTTCTTTAAATGAAGTAAAATAGTTGTGCGAAGTAGGTATATTGGTATTTTTGGCAGTAGGTATGTGTAAATCTGAAAAAATATCGAGATTAGCAAAAAGTGATCCGAATCAAAAAAATTATTGATTTTTTGCCAAATGGAACATGGCTATGTGATTTCGATCAAAAAAGAGATTGAATTTTTGTCCCAATGGAAAACCACATACCTAACTTGTTTCCTTTTAAGTCAGGTACCTATGTGACTTAACTTTATTATAGATTAAATAAAATTAAAGTAACAGGGTAGATATAGCTGCAAGATTGATATAACTCTTTCGACTATAGCTTTAACTGGGCGTCAATTTTTGGACAGGTTTAATTACATTTTGTCTACCATTTATGTTGAATTCACTGTCTTATTACAAAATCCACTGGGAAAATGCGATAATTGGATACGAAAGTAGGTATTTAAAATAGCGGTATGCCGTCACACACACATGAAAGCCAAACAAAACACAAATATTGTAGATATACCTAATACCATCACTACGTTCTCTGCATTATAATTCAACACGGGCGACATTAATTATCTACAATTCGAACTAAAGACGTCGTTCAACCCTTTCGTCAACAATCATCCAAACAAAATAAAAACTCCGAATATTGCCATCCATAAGCATAGCAGACAATTTAATTATTAGTTCTCCATTATGCCTTCAAATACGAACAAAATTAGCGGTAGCATTCGAGGTATCCACTTATTCCTGAAATCACTTCGGTAGAAACCGCGCTCAAGAATGGAAATGGATAACAAGAAAACTAAAAAACTAATTAACTCCGGTTCATTCTGGGAAGCGATTTCGCCAAGTAAAATCTCTAAAGGGCCCACAACATTTGTCCAGTGCTAATTTATTCCCGTTTTGTAGTCATTCGTTCGTCGCAAATATTTGGCATCATCCCACTAAAACGCATCAATGCAAATCCAACCAAATCTGTTCACTTAAGCTGGTTCTCATTCAGTTCTTTGATATGGTTCATATTCATTGTGTGGGACGTGGTGGTTATTGGTTCGAATATCCACTATTATCGCAAAGAACGGATCAGTGCCGCAATTATAAGTAAGTCACCAATCGTATTCAGACAGAACAGTATTATAAAATCTTTCGAATTCAGCTACACTTATTTTCCATTCCATGGGTTTCTGTATTTATGGAGCCTTTATGCAAGTGGCGCGCCAATGGTTAGAAATAATTACCGGATGGACAGAATTGGAACAGCGATTCCTACAGGCACCGTATGTTACGGAAGTGTCAAAAAAACTTAAGAGCCGACTGACTAGGATTGGTGTATGTGTGACAGTTTTGGCCGTTGGTGAGATCCAAAATGTGTCTTCAATTAGATTTCTAATGCTTGATTTCATCATCCATATACTCAGGAGAACATTTATTGTTTCAAGGCTCCGATATTTACGTGTATTATCAGAAAGCTATAGAATGTAACATCACTAATGGAACGTCAAGTGAGTTCTTTCGGGATCGCTTTCCATTTATTTATGAACTGATGCCGAGTGGTTTTGCTTTGGCCTTGACTCAGGTGATTGACATTATTTGTGATCTTACAAAATATTTATTTTGGTAAACATCCACTAGCAATAAATACAATACTTTATTTTGAATCGTTTAGTCCACTGCGCGTTAAATAATTATTTTCGGATTTTCGAAAGCCAAAGTCGAAAATAATGATTAAGCGTTTAATAAGGTTATGAAACGCTTCCATTGAATTTGTGTTTGCTATCGCGAGTTTGCTAAAAATTTAAATAATGATTTCATCGAAACGACTCCGTATTCAAATTGAAACCTGTAATTTATGCTAACAAACGTCAGATAGCATACGAAAAATTCACATGACTGCGTTTACACAGTTGATAAGTTTTACACAGCTTATGTTAATACAGGGGAACACATTTCTGCTGCCTTATAATGTCTCTTTTGTTTTTAGTAGCTCGTGAGTATTTTAGGAACGGTTGCATGGAACTTCTTGGATCTGTTCATCATTCTCATAAGCATTGGAATTAGCACACGTTTTGAACAGCTAACTAGCGCCTTAGGAGAGCATTTACAAAACGTGCATACGATATTCATATAAGCCCAATCCAAGCATGTCACTGATTTTTTACTTCACTAGGATGAGCCATTAGATTCCAAGTCGATGCTGAGATTTCGAATGGATTTCATTGCGATCTGTGATCTACTAGCTTATGTCGATAGCCATATGGGCATATTAGTATTTTTGTCAGCGGTGAATAATTTGTATTTCGTGTGCTGTCAACTTCTGAACGTTTTTAAGTGAGTTGCTGTGTTTTTTTTTATTTAATACCAGCGAATACATTTATTTTTGTGCAGTCCTCTGCGTTACCACATTGACTATGTGTATTACTGGTATTCGGTGCTCTACTTGGTGGGAAGAACCTTGTTTTTGTTCATCACCGCTGCAGGTATTAACGAAGCCGCCGAGAGCCCAAAAGTCCTCTTGCATAACATTCCTTCGGAAGACTGGAACAAAGAGGTAAGCATGCCGACGAAAAATGCTTACATTTTTCATAATTATCGTAAAATTATTACTCTTCAGAGCAGCAGATTTTTGTTTCAAATCAACTCAAAGACAATCGCTCTGTCGGCAATGGGCTTTTGTAATTTTACTCGTGGACTTATTCTGACGGTAAGTTGAATGTTTTTCGTAAACATACAGAGAAAAACACCTGGTAGGCTACGACTGATGTCCTTGTTGAGATATAATTCGTTCACTTGAGATTCGCAGGCGTTAAATGTTTCGTATGAAACGGTTAACAGTGTTAGAACCGGAAGCACAAAATTTGCAAAAATACCCGAAGCTTATGCAAATACATATTTTTTTTTTATCTCATTTCAGATGGCTGGAGCAATAGTAACCTTCGAACTCGTCATGATGCAGTTCAGCAGCACAAGCGTCCTATCACCACTATGCGAATAGAATTCAATAAACTTTTATTCAACACATCAGTTATATCCTTAAATTTAAAAATTAAATGCACATGGCTGGCAAATGGTTTTATCTTAACAAATACATACATCAACAAATTATTTAAAAAGATTCTTTAAAGCCTCCTTTTGAGATCGATCAAATTCTGCTTGCAGATTCTTCGCGCGATTAAGCTCGTTAAGAACGCTAACGTTATTGGGAACCATTGTGTTGGCTTTGGTCAAATCGGCGATAGCTTCATCATAATTCTGCAAGTGGATGTTGGCTTGACCCCGCCGATAGTAGGCTTTGCTGCTAGAAGCATCATACCGAATGGCCTGAAAAAGATTCCGATATGCAGATTACGAAACGATATTTTACAGAAATCTGCTTACTTCAGAAGCATAATGACGAGTGTTGGAGTATTGACCCAGTTTCAGCTCCACCGCCGCCATGTTCACACAATTGAGCGCGTTGAATGCGTCCAAAAGAGTAAAGTCTTGGTCTTTTTCGTAGCCCAGCTCCTTCGACTCATACTTCTTGCGGAAAAAGTTATAGTACCTGGTTGCTTTGCGGTATTTGCGTCGAGCTTCGTAGTACTGCTCGGCTGCGAAGAACTCATTGCCTACGCTGCGTATTACAGTTAACATGCTAACCATCTCCTGGGGCTATATCATCGAGACAATCAAACGATCGGCGGAAATTCACAAATCTATCACAGGATTTACCTTCAGTATGCTGTACTTTTTCTGCCAATCCTGTGGGAATGGTGGCCATAAATCTTCTCCGTCTTTGTCACAGAAGCCCCAATCTTCACCAGCGGCTATCTCGCCACAATTGGCGATATGAATAACCTTTGACAAACGACAGCATATGTGATACATGTTGAAATCAGCTGTTCTACTTACTTCTGTTGGTTTTCCATCGTCGTCAGTGTTCATTTCCATTTCACCAATAATGCCCAAGCCTCGCATTACTCTGCCCACCACCACATTTGTTCCATTCAAGATATCACACACTACTGAGGTTATAAAGAACTGCGAATTGTTGGAGTTACGTTGGCCGTAGTTGGCCATACTCACGACACCTTCTTCATGCTGTGCGAAATGCATTGGAAATGATTCCAGTCAATCGCTGCCAATTGTACTCACCTTAAGATGGTGGTTCTCATCCTCGAATATGGGTCCATAGATGCTCTCGCCGCTTGTACCATCATTATTTACAACATCGCCACCCTGGACTACGTACACTGGGGTGACTTTGTGAAATTTGATGCCTTTGTAGTGTAGAGGTTTACCCAATTGGCCGATTCCTCGCTCGCCAGTACATAAACAACGAAAATTCTCAGCTGTCTTTGGTACAACGTCCTTTCGGAGTTCAATTATCATGCGACCGGCTGGAAACCAGTTGTTAAAAATTACCAAAGCGAAACCATGTAAAATTTGTAATCACCAAATTCCTGGCCAATATTGATGTCGAAAAATACAATTGGGTTATTCGGCAAAGCCGATACAGGTGCTTTAAACATTATTTTGCAGAAATACTGTTCTGTTGCACCAAAGGAATAACGAACAAAACAACTTTATTGGCAAAATGTCAAACTGTGCAAAAATTTGGCAATTTTGCGAAAGCGAAGTTAGTAGTGTTTGTTTTAAATGGTATTCTTTTCTTTGATGTTGCTGTGAGGTAAGAAATGCATTAAACCTGTGGATTTTAATCAAACGCACTTGCAGCTTATGCCGAATTTATGGTGCATTTGGCATAGTCCGAAGGTTCGAGCTCCAATGAAACCATAAAGCGTCAGGGGTTGGGTTTTGGGTAGCGCCGTTATTGCTGCAGCTCGATCTTGAATAAAACTTTGGAAGTGAACGAAAAAGTGACAGACTCGGCCCTGGGAGTAGAGAACAAAAACAGAGTCGGTAACGAGGGTGATTGGGCCCTATTTCGGACTAACTTTAGCGGTAATCCGAGCGAGTATCCTAGTCGATTTTTTATGTGTATATTTAGTGTGACGATTATCTCCCGTACACCATTCCCCTCAATAAAATGCTTAAATCGCGTAAAATATACAGAGAACGACTGTCTGCATATAAACTCCGCGTAAATCGGAATTCAGTCTAGTTCAACTGACAACTCGGCAGCGATGCTTATTCGTGTGAAATTAAACTCTCCGAAAGTATACGATTTTACGCTTTTAATAATTTACATTTACATTTATTATTGTTACTAAAATCTTACACAATAAATTTTATTTGTTTATGTTTTGTGTACGGTTGTGTTTGTTTGTTGTTTTTTATCTTTATATCATAGAATAGTAATCTTTTTTGTTTTTTTTCTGCTTGAATGAAATTCTCAGTAGTAAAATTAAATTTCAGTTTGCTTAGCATTTCTCTTATATAATTATATATATTTGATTTATCATTGATTTTCCTTCCTTTAAACCAGTAAAACTAAAATAACAAATTTCTGTTCATTGACAATGACAGCACTTCCATTTCACACGAGAAACAGTAAAAAGGTAAAGCATATAAATGAAACAAAAATTTTCAATTCAAAAATTAAAACAAGAAAGAGGGAGATGTGAGAGAATGAAAAGGCAAAGAGGAATAGGAGTCCAATAAAACAAAAAAAAAATATTTTTTTAATCACTATCAGTAGGCATTTCGATCTATAACTGTTCTCCGAGCAATGGAGCCGCAGCAGCTCCAACACCAATACCAACATCCACACCTTCGGCAGCTACCTCAGCAGGAACAGCCTCAGCTGGATCTGCTCCGGCTTCCGCATTTGCGGCAGCTGATGCAGCTGCAGCAGCGGCTGTTGCGGCGGCGGCAGCAGCTGCAGCATCTGCCGTCTCCTGCTTTCGCTTTCTGTGTTCGTAGTTCACCAATCGCTGTCCCACAAGATACTTGTCGTTCTTAATGGCAACGTAGAGCTTCTTGAACTGTCGTATCTGGAAGTATATGATGGCGACAACGACCACTGCCAGAAGGAAGAAGGGATATATCTCCCTGGCGATTAGAGTCCTGGCATTCATGTTCTCATAGAAGATTGGCACGATCGAGTGAGCGATTACGTAGGGCACAGCCAGTGCCAGCCCGAAGCATGTGATAACTGGCGTGGCTAGTTCACGGATGATGAACTTTAAGTCGATGTCTCGTAAACCGTCACGATATGCACGCTCAATGGCACGCTTCAGCCGCCAGTCCGGTCCCATCAGGGTGAGAGCGCACGCGATTTTCGTGTAGAGAACGCCCAAGGCCCAGTCCTGCCACAGGAAGTGAATCGGTGTCTGACCGATGGGCACACGCAGGGGAATGACGAGCACTAGCTCGAGAAGCAGCCCAAACAACAGCGGAATTACACCCAGCATGAGGACGAAGATAATGGCGGCGAGAGCATAAGACGCACCCACATGCAACCAATGTTTGATTTTGTCCATTACTGCTGCTCGACCCTGCGGAAGCAGGTTCACTGCAATCGCAATACCTCTGGAGATGATCCAGCAAAGGTAAGTTCCCACGGCGGCAGTGTATAGCTCATGGGGACGTGGTGCTACTTCGGGATTCGTTGACACTTGATGATTGGCGAGGTGATTACCGACCGACCATAGAGCCATCACCTGACGGCCAATCCAAACAGGCACCGTCAATGTTACCAGCGAGGAGATGACCAAGCTTATGCACATGAATATGATTAGGCCGAAGAGGCGGAATGGAAAGAATGTGGGTTTTTCATACGGCTGGAAGCCAACTGGTGCATCGCGTTGCAGAATGAATTGATGTGCCGCCGCCAGTCCCTGATTGCGGTCAGGTTGAGCTCGTTCGGGCTCTGCTTGACCGCCGTTCCCGTTCTCGGTTGTATCGTTTCCAAGGAGATAGCTTTTGATGCCAAGAACCCAAGAGACAGCTTGGCACCAGATGCGCAGGAGTCCCTTTAGCCAGACCCGAGTGTGCGACTGCTCGAAGAAACCCGGGAGGATTATCTGTAAAGGAAGAAGAATGATGTCAGTATTATGGACGAAGGGGCGTGTTGAAATTGGCTGAGGTGCATCTTCGACATCTTTACGACTGCAGGGCATCGAGCGCACTTTGCTACAACGTGATTGATGCTTCAACATACTTCCACGCAACTACTTAGCTAGAACCTACCTGCAACAAGAGTAGCTGCAAACTCAGCTCGTTCACCTCCGAGTCCCCTGACAGTGTGTAAGGCAGGAATGTTGGCCAAACGGACTTCAAAATCTGTATCGGCAGCCAGAGCATCAACAGAACCGCTGACCCGAATATAATCACCGACGCAATCAACCGGCGAACATGGCGCAAAATCGAAAGGTGAATCATTTCCTGAAAGCAATATCGTTAGACCAGCAAAAGATGTTGTTTGTTTTGAAAAACTCACCTGGATTGGACTGAAATCTGGATCGTTGAGGTTTCTCAAGAACCACAGTACCCCCGGGCGCAGCACTTCCCTCAGCAGCGAGATGAATGCTGCGAAATAGTACACATACACCATGCCAAACATCCAGTGAATGAAGAGAGACGTGCCTGGTGCCGCTCTGAAACTGATGCGACGGTCCTTAATTGTAGCATCGAACATTGGCAGAGAGCATATGTCCAACCACCAACCACAGACCAAGGGGAGCACTCCAATCTCGACGACAGACAACAGCGATACCTTCACCACAATGTAGCACAATCCCAGCAGCCATCGAATCTTGCTCATTTTGAAAAGCCGTGCAAAGTAGTGCAGCACCACGAGCGTCAGTCCAATATTGCAATACCCAAACAGAGTGGTTATAAGTCCGTGGAAGTGTAGTAGGGGCTTATCAGGACGGAGCAGCCCCAGCCAGTTGATAACAAAGTTCCCAATGCAGTACGGACAAAAAGCGAATGTGAATATGAAGATCGTGTTCAGCGATATTACCCAAAACACGTGCTCGAGGAAGACCATACTTCCGTCCAGCCCAAGTAGCCGCTCCCAAGTCAGCTCCTCTGCGGCCCGATCCCACTCCATGGGATTCCAATTTGCTTCCTCGTTGGCATTTCCGAGATCAGCGGGGTCCTCATTCAAAGCTCGATTGCCAGCATTGGCCTCTGCATCTACAGGCGGTGGTTCAGCGTTATCGATTGGCACATCTACCGGCGCCTCATTCTCATTGTTATTGTTCTCGTTGTTGTTGTTGTCGTTGAGTTCAATGGGACCATCCACAACGGCAGCAGCGACAGGTTCCACGGGCGCTGCTACAGGACCAATTTGTCCAACAGCATCCTCTCCAGCGTTACCATCGCCATTGGCACCGGCACCACCAGCTATCGGTGGCACTTCATCTCTCTCCAACCAATCCGGTCCACCACCATGTAGAATCTGCTCCCGCAGCCAAACCAAACCAACAAACGACAATAGGGTGCAAGTCACAACAAAGCACCCTCGAAACGCGTCCGACGCTATGTTCTCCGTTGAAAATACATCAAACGGCAGCGACAAAATCATATCGAAGCTTGATCCACTAAACATAAACCGATATGTGCGGTATGCCGACAATGGCACTATTCCAAACCAAGCAAACGCCACCAGTGTATAGTGCAACCAGTATTTAGCTGCCTTCCCGACAGAAGACAATAAACCACCAGCAACATCACGCAACGGCAGCACCCTAGGCATATCGGGCGAATATATCGGTGTGAACGAGAATCTATGGCCACACAACTCGCAGTACTCTTTTCGCGAGTAACGCATCCATTGCATAAGACAGTCCTGATGGATATATTTTATGCTACCTGTACAGATGCATGGATAAAAAAGCGGACGGTCGGACTGGCCCTCGCAACGGCAAACGCGACAAATGTCGCCCTGTGAGAGGTCATCCATTGTTGGGAATAATTATTTATGTTCGTTTGTGCACTATCCGCTGGTAAACATTTGAAATAATGTAACACGACACCAAATAAATATTAAAATATTCAAATATTTTTATAAATTCGTTGGAAAAAATAAAAATTAATGATTTTTGTTTGTGCGAATGAAAAATATTTTTTTCTTTTTGTTCGTAAATTGAAATGAAAAACCACGTCAGGTGTCTGTCAAAAATAAGTTTTCGATATTGGGTAGCTTTGGTAAGTTTTGATTTACATTTTCACTGTGCTGTATTAATTTGAGAGAAATTTTATCCGATGCTAACGATTTTAGTTTATTTATCGAGGAAATCTCGATGCGGAAATTATTAAAAAATTCCCCCAGAAATTTACTGCTTTCGTGTTTTTAGTTTTTATTATTTTTTTTCTACTTGTGACAATTTGAACCGCAGCCAACTTTATGTGACTTTGGATTTGCGAAATGGTTGCATTCAAAGTACAGGTTAATACATGAATGAAAAATTTGTTTATTAGGTTTCTGAATTAATTAATTTTGTAATCGCTTTCAGCTTCTTGCGAAATGGTTTCATTCAAAGTACAGGTTTATACATCAATGAAAAATTTGTTTATTGGTTTCTGAATTAATTAATTTTTAATGAGTGTAGGCACAATATTTGGAAACAGAAATCCACTTGTCCAATCAAGAAACAATATAATTTACACCTACAGTGCGTTTGGATATTTTTATTTTTCTTCTATGCATTCACACACACTTTAAGCAGTTGCTCGCATTCATTTCTTCCGTGAACAGCCGATTGGTCCAATCACTAAAGCCCGTATGACACTACATTTTTTTGCATTTCTTCTGCTTTTAAAATGAAACTAGAGCAGTACTAAAAATTAGAAAAAACATTCCCGACAGGAGTGAATGCGCGCACACCAACTTTATAAATGTAGAAACATCAAAATAATGCATTAAAAATGTATTCAAATTACATTTTTCAGATTTTATTTGACATTTCAGGACTATTTGAAAATTCGTGGTTGCTTTGCAAACAATTGCTACCCCATTCGTAATACACTTTCAGTCTCTTTTACACACTGCTGACTTTTCAACATGAAGAAAATGTAGTGTCATATGGGCTTAAAGCAGGTAGTTCGCCTGATATATATTTATCCAATGACCATAAAAGCACTGAATTATAGAACGTTTCTCTCCTGAATGTTTTTACTCCAACTGCGTTCTCGATTTTTAAATCGAACTCAGCAAAGCGAACAGAGCACGTTGTATTTTTGACAGTTCACTAATTTCTCGTCAACAACAAAACAGACGAAAACCTGCGAATTTCTGGATTTCTTGCGTAAAATATGGCAAAACCCAAAGCAAATAAAAAGAAAAACAATCATGTCATTGAGAAACCAAAAACCCGGAAGGAATTGCGCAAAGAAAAGAAGCTGCAGAAGAAAGAAAACAAGAGAATCTACTTTTCAAATGCCGGCAAAAAGGGTACGAATTCAGAAGTGGCCACGGGAAACCCGCAAAAGGGTTCACATAAAGGGCTTCCACCACCTCCCAAAGACTCGAGCGACGACGAGGAGATCCCATCAGACTTCTCCGATGAGGAAGTTGATGCAATTATGCCCAAAGCCCAAACAAAACAACCACAGCCCAAAAAAATAACTCAAACAGAAGGACGCCTGGATCCCGCGGAAATTCATCGACGAGAAAAGGCCAGGCAAAAGGATCTGGAAAAGGCTTCACAAAAGCGACGTGTCAAGCAATTAAAAGAGGCCAACGAGGAAGAAGACATAATAATCGCTCGTCTTGAGAAGAAATTAAAAATGAACAAAAGCAAAGACAAGAAGCGTCTTGTCCAGAAGATGTTCAGCGATGGTCTGGACTACGCTTTAGAGTTTTGTTTGGACGATGATGATATGGAAAAGAAAAAGAAACAGAATGACAACAAGAGGACAGTGATGGGTGACATGGACGATTCAGATTTTGATGGGGAAATGGATGGTGACGACGACTTTGGAGAAGGGAGCGATGAAGATGAAAGTGGAGATGATGACGATGGGGGCTCAGATGATCAAGCATCCGAAGAAGAAGACATCGTGAAAGGTGAGCAAATAGTTAATATGTTGACTGTCTGACCAATTTGTTTATTTTTTTCAGTAAAAGAAGACATATATGGTCGCAAACGTGACACAGAGGGAAACATAATTCCGGATGCAATCTCTACCACGCCGGCTGCTGGTAAATACGTTCCACCTCACCAGCGGGCGGCAGCATCTGGTGCCGATAAAAACAACCGTCAAGAGCAATTAAGTCGGTTGAGTAAAAACTGCAAGGGCTTCCTCAATCGCCTGTCTGAAGTCAATCTCCACAAAATTGCAAACAGCATTGAGAAGCTCTATATGACGAACTCCCGTCACGACATGAACGAGACGCTGTATGCGCTTCTGTCTGAAGCTTTGTTGACCAAGTCGCTTTGCAAAGAACGAATGGTCCAGGAACACATGGTTTTGCTGGCATATCTTCATGCCTCTGTTGGCACAGAGATTGGAGCACACTTTCTTCAGATGTTTGTCGTTAAATTCGATCAACACCTTCGCGACATTACCACCCACACAGATGTTGAGAGCAAACAGCTGAACAATTTGGTTATGATTCTCGCCTACCTCTACATGTTCAAGGTTTTCGAGCACAACCTTCTCCTCGAGTTAATAGGTCGCCTCGGTGATAACCTATGTGAAAAAACCGTGGAGTGCCTGCTCTTGATCTTCCAGTCTGTCGGGTTCAAGCTTCGTAAAGACGACCCCCTCGCTTTCAAGAACATGATGCAGACGATTCAGAAGAAAATCGGCGATTCATCTATGGAAATGAAGGAGAACCTGCGTCTAAAATTCATGGTTGACATCCTGAATGCGGTGAAGAACAACAACATCAACAAAATTCCACAGTTCGACCCCGAACTCGGCGAGAACCTTCGCAAGAAGCTGAAAGCGATGCTAACGAACGACAAGTACGTGATCACTCTCAACATTACCATAGACGACCTCTTGCGAGCCGATGAAGTCGGTAAATGGTGGATTGTTGGCTCTGCGTGGAGTGGCAACATGAAGGATATAAATTCTGCTAACAAACCTGCATCATCTGGTCCTAAGCAAGAGCGCTTTAGCGACAAACTGATCGCTCTAGCGAAACAACAGAAGATGAATACCGACGACCGCAAGAACGTCTTCTGCATCGTGATGAGCGCCGAGGATTATGTGGACGCCTTCGAGAAGATTCTTCATCTCGCGCTCAAGGACCAGCGAAGTATAGCCTACGTAATCCTCCACTGCAACCTTAATGAAACCTCGTATAATCCGTACTACGCGCACTTGGCTCAAAAGTTCTGCCTTCACAACCGCAAGTATCAACTTGCGTTCCAATTCGCATCCTGGGATCGCATAAACGAGCTCGACCGGCTTACCAAGCAGCAAATCAGAAACCTTGCCAACTTTCTACTGCATTTAATTGTGCAGGGTGGCCTGGCGCTATCCGTGCTAAAGGTGGTGAACTTTGTGAACTTGGACAAACCCAGCTTCGCCTTAATGAAGGACGTGATGGTGGGAATTCTTCTCGCTTCAGAGGCCGACTGTCGACTGGTATTCGAGAAAATCGCCAAAAACACAAAACTTAACGTCTTCAAGAACAGTATACGACTGTTCATGCAACATTTTCTGCTTAAGAACGAGGCATCCCTCAAACTGGATGAAGACAAACTGCGTTTGCTGAAGACTCGGTCGGACTTTGTCGATAAAATGCTAGCCTATGTCGACTTGTAGTACAATAAATACATACAATTCTTTGGAAAATTCTCAATTTAATTGGTATCGCATTCCGTTATCACTAAGTTATTCATTCGACTAGTTACCCAGCCTACTTCGAGTCCTCTACAGCCTTATCCACCCAGGCGCGCAATTTGTCAGTGTCCTGCAGGCCTACCAACTTGGTCAGAACCTTGCCGTCCTTTATGACCATCAGGACAGGCACTGAAGCTACTTCATAGTCCAAAGCCAGCTCGCTGTGTTTATCAATGTCCACTTTGGCGAGACTAATGGTGCCCGACTTCTCTCCAATTACCGATTCAATGCGCGGTGTCAGCATCTTGCAGGGATTGCACCATCTGAAAGGGAGATATTTTTGCAGATTTTACGTAACTGAGATTGGCGACCGAACTTACGTTGCAAAAAAATCAACGATAACTGGCTTGCTGCTCTTCTTGACCTTCTCATCAAAGTCCTGTGCACTTTGGACTTTGAAGATCTCTAAACGTGAAAATGTCGTCGATACTGCACGCACATTTGAAATGACTCTGGCAATGGGTTGTGTTCTGGCAAGGGAAAACATTTTTGTTCAGAGATTTCTGCTGTTTTCAGAACTGTGTGTCACTGGGTAGATTTTGAGCTTGTTTACAAACAATTTTCAGGAATAATATTCCTGCTGAAAAAAAGTTTATATTTAATTAGTATATCCAGTTTAATGGTCCCAAACTGTATTTGATTTTTTGAAAAATTATATAAATTTTTTTACTTTCAAAAGTATTGGAGTCGTGTTGCGAAATTCATAAAATTTTGATAAACTGTCAAAATTTCGCGAGCACTATACCGAATGGAGGCCTTCAGTGAGATAAATGACTCAAAGAGTAAATTCAGTACAGAAAGAAAATAATATATTTTTCAAAAAACTACTACCTAACACGAAAGTGAAATGCAAACAAATCAATTTAACTGCATTTATGAATTGAAAATTGATATTTGTTCTACCACACAAGCATTATATTTAATTAATTTAACCAATACTCTAAAAAACTGAGTCTTATATGATTTAAATTGTGAAATTTATAATGAAACCAATTTTCCTGCGAATTGAAAATTCTTGTAGCGAACTGTCAGACTTTGTTCATAATCCATATAATACAGTCGAGATCTACAAGCTCACGAATGAAAAATTCGTTGGAACTTAACTTTTAAAAATGAAACAGAATCACGGGTATCTGGTATCTGCGACTAAAAAATGTTTTGATGTGAATGAAGTATCAGAAACTACATATATTCGCCTGTTCAAGTGAATAGTCCTCTCCTATGAATAGTCCATTAGAGGGATATTTTTTTAAATTTCTATATATACTCATTCGCATTTGGAAAAAATGCAAATGAAAATCAAATTTCTTTAAAAATTCCCATAATTAAAGATCATTTCCAAAACAATGAAATATAAAGATACCATTTTGTACGACTTCTCACTTTTTCTTTTATAGTGTGTGCAAACCTTAATACTTATTCAATTGGAAATACGGCCCACAATCCATTGGTAAACTAGCAAACTGCTTCAAAACCAAAGTTCGGAACGCAACCACTTATCAACTATTCGGCGTGATTTTCAATCGTGCTAATTTCTGTTTTCCTATTTTCTGTTTTGCTCAACAATCGCAATAAAATAACAAATCAAAAGAATTTGCCATGGCTAAAAAGGAGCAATTGTCAACACACAATGCGACAAAACCCAAAGCAACGAAAAGGAAACACGAAGCAACACAAGACGACGACGATGAAGTTGTAGCCAGTAAAAGTGTCATTCTCAGCGAGGGTAAGCTCCAAAATGAATCGAGATAAATTTCATTTAATTTTTCCCCTTACACTTGTTACAGAACATGAGGATGCTCCTCCCAAAAAGGAAATACTGAAAAAAATCAAAAGGAAATCCAACGATAACAACCCACAATCCGATTCAGTAAAGAAATCAAAAAAAACAAACTCCCCAGCATCCGACGATGATGGTGAAATCCAGGAGCCGACTGCGGAAGAACTAAAGGAAAGTGAAAAACCGGAAAATACAAAAGCCATAGTCACCGTCCGTCAGAAGAAAAAGCAGAAACATCAGCAACGTATTGTAGCACAAAAAGATCAGTCGTCAAAAAATGAAATCACTCGCAACGAGGAGTATCTGACAAAGTGGAGAGAAAATCGCGACGAATGGAAATTCGAAAAACTCCGACAAATCTCGATACAACTATCAGTGTTTGATGATACAAAAGTTAGTGCCACACTGTGGCCAATTGCATTGGAATACCTGTCTGGATCAAAGGGTGCGGCCAAGGAGAAAATTACAAAGTCAGCTGAAGCAGTCATCGATGAATTGGACAAGCAAGCGGAGAAGACGACTGATGATGCCGATTCAACATTGATAACATCGTCGGAAAAATACCGTCGAGCAAGGGAACTTCTTCAGAGTTTCGATTGAGAATTTATTTTTTGTTGGTTCGTTTAACTTTAGGGAAATATAGCAGATACGAGTTTGTTCGAAACGTTGTTGTTCAATGCAGTGTTTTCAATATTTTGGTTGACCGGATATTTACCAAGGGTATTGCAGCAGTTCATTTGCAAAATGTTTTCCGAACAAAGGCCGTTACGAGGACAGCAATCAACCAGGAACCATGTAATAGGTTGGCACAAACTTATTGACATTGAGTTTAAGGGGCGCTACATCCGACAGCAGATAAAAGATCGCTTAAAAACTGCAAGAACAAGATATATTTCTCATTTCATATTATATTTCTTTCAAGTAAATAGTTCAACAAGGCTCTACGTCTACTTCCATCAGCAACAATAACGTCGCCGAAGGGCTTCTTTGGTTGCCAATCGTTAGTCACTTCTTCTACAATTTCCCCAGAGTAAAAGTCATTCCTTAGAATACAGATATTATGCAGGACACAGGCGCTCACCACGAGGATTGTAATTGCTGGCACATTGGTTTGATCCTGCAAATCAGTGATTTTGCGAAATCGCGACTTAAACAACGCGAAAGCTTCCTCAATAACTGTTATTGTTTCGGAAAGAAGTAAGTTAAAAGATCTCTGAGAATCTGAGAGCGCATCGCCCTTGTAAAGTGGAACTAACCATTTTTTCGGTGAATAAACAGAGCCACCCACAATATACGAATTGTCTGGGAACAGCTCTGTGTATTTGTCTTGTGTTCTTTGGAACAGTTCAGATTCACGGAGAACTATATTCTCGTTATATGATCCTGGTTCGCCGCAATAAATATCGATAAACTTTCTGTCTGCATCGGCAACAGCTTGCAGAGTAACATTGTAGGCCTTACCCCGTCTGTAGGCAGACTTATTTCCGTTTTTTGGTGCTCGGATTTCTATATGCGAACAGCCGATTGCACCTATTACACCGGGCATCTTGTTATCCGCTTCGAATTTTTGTTGATTTTCCTTGAAAGCGGTCCCTGTAGGCCATTGCACGTAATTGTGTCCAATTCTTATAAGCCACTTGGCAACACGTCCTACCGCGAGCCAGGAAGACGATTTGCTAACGCTAAATAAGATTCCCAGGTTTGTGAATGTTATCAAGTTGGTTATATAGAATATGTAGAGATACACCTCCTTTCTGGCGCCCATTCTTGCTTTACCGCCATGCAATTTAACTGACATAAATACAGATCTGGAATAGGTTTCTACATATTTATCAGGAGTTAGTCGGAAACCAAAAGAAAAGTGCATGCCCTCTTACCTACTAAGAACTCTACGGTTGACCGTTCCATTTTGAAATGCGACTTAAACTCTTCATCGTTGTATCCATCTATGATGTTCATGAGCTTGTCCTTACTCGAAGGCTGCTCTGGTTTCAAATGAGATTGTTCCTTTGATTCAGGACCGCTGCCAATTTCGTGGGCAATGTCCTCCTCCGTTTCTGATTCCGATTCGCTTTGACTTGAGCTTGAACTACTGAAAAGCATAGTATCGTCCTCGTCATTACTGGATTCTAGCAACTCGGTCAATATCTAAAATGAGAGATGTTAGTTTTTAAATTTAAAATATTTGTTAATACATTTTTTACTGTTGCTTTCAGGCGGTTATTCATTTTTGTTGTATTTTCTTTATCAATCCAGATTTTTCAACAGCCCAGCGAGTCCATTTGTCAAATATGGAATATACAGGTATTTACATAGTCGTGTTCCAAAATATCACATAAATAAATGGCCGCGTTCTAATGACTGCTAGTTGACTAGAGTAATGTCAAATTCTTTTAACTGAAGTCTAGCAATGAAAGGGGCAGTGGGGCAGCTGATTGCTTGTCTAAAGTTGTAAGTTAAAAGAGCGTCAAGTTGGATTTGAGTTAGTGCGCAAATTCGTTTAGCACTTTTTGATGTTATAAAACTAATGAATTGCAAAGCACATTTTGGCGCCATACGAGTAATAAATTTTAGTCGTGACTATAAATTTACATAATCTCACAATTGCAAAATTTGTATGGCAAGTATAACACCTGTGAAGTACTAAAATTTAGAGACGAAATTTAAAATGTTTATTAATGAGTTCGATAGTGTTTTAACCATGGTTTTGTTAAAAAAAAAATTATAAAATATGTAATAAATTAATTTAATTTCATAATCGCTGCTATTATTTTCGTTTTTACAAGTTCAAACAAACAGAACTTAAACCCCTGAGCCATCTATCAGCCAGTAGAAAATTCCAACTACTAGAAGTATTTTGAAGTCTTTGAAAATTTGTTTTCGTTTCTTCTCTCTTGCACCTGCTAAATATCTGCGCACTGAAATAGGACAGCAATATTCCTAATGCATTTTGTGTATTTTGATTTGTTGACAGTCGCGACGCGTTAAATTCTCAATTTCATCAAATTGTTGCAAAAAAAATTAATTTGTTATGATTCTTTCAAAAATTATTAAATAAAATAGTAAATAAAATCTAAATCAAGTTCCGTGTAAGTCATATTATAAGTGTAAAAGTCTTTATCTAGTTAGAAAATCGGGCGAATCTCCTTCCAATTGGGAATGCGGCAAAATTCCCAAAGTGCATTGATATTCCGTTCTTTTGTTTGTTTCTTAAAATCGTATAATTTAGTTTTAGTGTAATTAAAACAGGTAAGTCATTTAATTATTCCACCCATTTGTTTGTAATGTGTTTAGCTATCATTTGATTCGCTAAAATCGCGATGAAAGTGCCAAATAATGGCCTTGGCGCGGTGTGTCCTTGTAAAGTGGTAAAAGTGCTTATTATTAAAAAGACATGCGGTTGTGTGAAAATCTTTCAAGAGGAACAGGAGCTGCTCTACCCGAGGAGACATCACCTGCATATGCTTTTAGAAGGTAAGTCGTATTACCTTTGTATGAAAAAATGAACAATATATTTATAATGTTATATATACTGTCGTTATTTTGTGCAGTGCTACAGGTTACAGCAGCTCGTAGCTAAGGTGGGTCTGAATATTTTTTGTATATGGCAGTCGAGTAGGTGTAGCTTTGTTTTTTTGTACTCCTAACTAAAATACTTCCTTGCAAACGGTTTAACGTGTGTTATCAATAGTATATACTACCCACTTAAAAAAACTGAAATTTGTAACTGGTGGCATTATAAGAAACTCTTTCTTAATACGTCTAATCATCCCGAACAAGAATAGATCTTCGGAACATCTGTAGTCGGCGTCATTTATGCTAAAAGCACTTGTGCATTTGCACGTAGCACGAACAATGCCTTTCCTTGCTCCTCAATTTTCTAATAAACAGCGGTTGAACTCGGTGTGATAAATATTTGCCACACGGCACGTAGCACAATGGTAAGAAAGTCTTTAAAGAGCTACCTAAGCAGTTGGCACGCACTTTCATTGACAAACTTAGACGGCTTTGACACGATGGTCAGAACACACCGGAATGCTAGTAATGCGCTTGAGATTAGTAGAAGAAAAAAGCAACAATTTGCGACGGTGTATGCCATTGTGGTGACACAGAAAGTCAGGCTATGGAGCCCTGGAAAAAATCTCTAATTGCATCCTTAAATGATTTTGGTCTTGCGGATATGGGATACGAACTCAACACTTGCATGCAACCTTTTCTTCTTGACATTACAAACAGAAGCGTAATGTAATGTCAGCCTAAGTAATATGCACACTCAGTTTTGTTAGATGCCATGTCAATTGACATTGCATTCGACATCGAAATTACTGGTTTGTCTATTGCGCACCTACATGACAGACAGGCATTGGTTGCTGCGGGTACTTACTTTGTTCAGAAATATTTTCAAGCAAGCGGATGTTATCCGATATTGAGGCTTTCGCAAATCGAAGTGGATTTTTAGATACTCCTATCGATCTACACTCGAAGCTCGTGTTTCACCAAAATCGATCTAAACGTTCTAAAAATGAAACATCTTTAGAAAAATCAAATAACTATGAGAAGCAGTTCCAGTTTCATTACAATGAGTTAGGGATACTGCTTCCTCGTCGTCAATATCATACTTCCTCCCATTCAGCTCACGTCAGGTGCTTTAAATTTCTGAATACAGATAGACAGGTAGGTATTGCCGGCGCTTAAAAGCTGAGCGACAGTCAGCACTCCGAGATGAAATTTTCCCAACAAATGTTACCAAATGTTATTTTGGACTTGTTATGCAATCGCCATTGTTTTCAATTGAATCCCACCAAAGCACTAAACAAACCCCTTGGCTACAGTTGTTCTCTATTTGTTTTTACAGAAAATGTAAATTAAAAAAACACAATTTCAAAACAAACACAGGCGTCTCCACTTCCACCTACCCCATCTCGTTCGCCCGCATCACCGTTTGCACGCGTTTTCGTATCGTTATTCTTTTCCTGCTCACATATCGATACAATTTTTGTATTTTTCTTGCGGTTTATTTTATGTTTTCCGTTTTATTTCGATATTTTGCCTCCTCTCTTGATATTCTTATTCCGTAGACAAGGGAGAACACATGTGGCCGGTGGCAGAGAACGGCACCCAGCAGCAATAGTTTTTCTTCTCTCGACACACCAGCACTTTTTAGTGGACCGATATTGCGTTCAAACAGCGGACGTGCATAGTGAATTTACATCGCATTTCGAAAACGCGTGACGGGTATACCTACGTTTTGTCATCGGTTTAAATAGAATAAGAATCGTACGCCTCGTACACTGCAGCGTATACGTAACTTTTTGACGGTCAATTTGAATATTTTTTTTTCGGTTTCGGTTGTGATTTTCTGCGAAAGGAAGCTCTGCCAAAATATATTGTCCCGCCGCCCTTTGTTGGTCCTAATTGGATTTACGAGCAAAGCTAAGTATCGTGTTCACATTTAACGAGAACAAAAAGAAGAAGAAGAAGCAACGGAAAAGTGCAAGATTCCATCGTTGACCTATGGTCGAGTTATCGATTCGTTACTGTGCTTCTCCTGTCATTGGCAGTGTGTGTGTCTGTCTGCTTTTTGTAACAAGGCAATAATAAGTCACTGCAACAGTTTTACAACAGTGCGGATGCAGTGAATCAATTTGTAAAGTTTAGTGCGCTACAGGAAACCGAAATCAGTTTGATTAGGTGGTAAAGGTGAAACGAGGTCAAATTCGGATAATATATACTTTTGTGTATACGGTACTCGCATCGGGAATGAATTAGTAGAAAATAATCGAAGGAACGCTCATCAGTCCTTAGAAATTGGGTGAGTACGACTGCACATACATGAGGAGTTGTATGTGGTGATTGATAAACAAATAGTTTCGTCTCAGAAAGGTCACATTAGGCTACAACAAAAATCTCTGAACCTATTTTATGGCTTAGTTTAGGTAATGTTAGCGATTGCCCAAAAATAACTTTAATAATTTTGCTCCTATCATATCTCTAAAAAACTCTGAATAGAGCATTGCACAAACCACAAATAAATAGAATAAACCATCCATGAAATCAACAACAAGATGATTTAAAGCGCTATCATATTGAGTATCGCGTACATCATTAAAAACGATTTGCTTCAGAACTAATTCTTTCATCAGTCAACATTTTCTATGCATCGGAAAAAAAAACAGCTGTCAAATGGGTGATTGTTTATAATTTCACACCTCTAATACACGTGCGTTGTTATTTTAAATCGATTCTAATTTGAGGTGGATAACTGAATGAGTGACACAAGCACATAGCTCAAAATCAACGCTGCATTAAAAACCTGGCATGTGTCAAAAAAACATTGAATTACATATCCAAATTTATACTAGGTATGACTTGCTGACAGTTGATATTCCAACAATCAGAATTATATTTTATAGAAAATAAACGCGACACCAAAAATGTCGTGAACTGACAGATGACAGAACTAACTTATTGAATGGAGCTCATGAAACGTCCACGAAATTTTAGCTGACAGATCAGGCTTTTGTAGTTTTTTACAATTAAATTTAAACTGTAGTTTACTTACTGTGACAGTTGGCAGGTGGCATGTGTCTGAATTTTTATCGGCCTAGATTGGTCACGTGAACAAGGGTAGCCGACAAAGCTATGGTGAGTAAAAAGTTTAACTATTGTACCCTGGGCCAGCTAATGATATTTGTTACTAATGTCGACGTTAAAAAACACCATCACGTAGGGGTTTGCATGTGTGCGTTCGACAGCAACAACTTGTGAAAGCAAACAAGTTTGCGTGCGTTCTAAGCAGTTGATATCGAAACCAACCGCAGACTTGTCTATTGTCAATTTCCCCTTCTTCGATATGTCACAACTGTCAACGATGTAGTTAAAATAGTACCCAAAGGCGGAACTTGGAATACGGCCCTAGTCAGGAATTTCTCGATTAAATAATAAGCTGACTTTTCGTATATTATATGACTGGCATTGTGAAAGTGACGTTTCCGAGCAATATAGTTTTTACGTTCAGGACAAAACTATTCTTGACAAATATAGTCAACATAATACGATCTGGAGCTTTGAATGTTATACCACAGCTTTGATTGGACTCTGCCACTTTTCGATCATGCTGTCATTTTTCTCATTCTCCTGTGTATACCAAATGTACATCGCTACAAATTTATTGTAGTTTACCTAATGTGCCTGATTTTTGAATGCTGATATAAGACTGTCATCTGAGAAGCAAAAACGAATCAGATCTAGCGAACTTAAGTCCACTTGATATTCGAACGCGACCTTTTTGAACGCATGGGTAATATTAATCTGTTTTGCTTGTGAGACACGTCAATTATCAATAAAAACTGATTTTTATTAGCGTTAAATTGAATGTTGCGCCATGAGAAAAGTTGGACGTACATAAAATCCTGAAATGAAATATTGGCAACGCTATTTTTATGACAAGTTGTTGTCACTTTTAATTTGGAGGAGAATTCTAAACCACACTTTCCTTTAGTTAATATTGTCTTCCTGTTAAGTCAAAAACAAGTATTTATTCTTCAAAATAAATAATCTATGCCTTTTTCTATTAACAAAAATTATGTCGTTCGTCTATTTTTATTTGCCTCTCTCAAGCAGTCAAAAGTCGATAAAGTCAAAAAATTCAATTTGTAAAATTTTACAAATATGTCGCACTTCCTATAACTATTAACACAGAAAAAAAAAACTCTATTAATCCCCACAAGGTCTAATTGATTATCTGTCAGTTATATTTATCCTTGAATTTGAAATCGCTTCACTCTAGCTCGCATCGCATATAAGCGTCAATGACATCAAAATTCGAACAAAACAAAAAGAAAACCAATAAATTTTATCGAAAATACGCGTTTTAGACAAAACAAATGAAAACGCCATCGCTATAATAATTTCGAGACTTTTTCCCCGGCACATTTTCGAATTTTTAAAAAGATTATCTCAATTCACATCCACTGAGTGACGTCAGCAATGTATTTTCTTCACCAAACAAAATAAATCATAATGTTTCTGGTATTTTTGCAAACTTCTCCACGCGGCCGGCACAGCCATTTGTATTTTATGGTTTTCAATACGAGCAAATTGTTTTGAAAATGAAAATAAAATAAATAAATCAAGAGACTCTACATAGTAGTTTCAACAAATTGTAGTGTACCCTAGAAATGACATCTGTCGGCTAAAATAATTGTTTGATTTATACGGCAATCGATCAAATTTGTCAAGGTCAAATAGGCACATCTGTCAACTGTCAAATCTCATGAAATAAGCGCAAATAAAGCGCACGCGTGTGTTTAACCCTGTTGGCCAAAGAGAACTTTGTGCGCAATCAAAACAAGAAAGCACACAAGTTTGTGTGCAGATTTAGTTTTTCGAAAAAAATGAGTAATTTGAGTTCTGTCACCAACTGTCTATCTATCAATATATTATTCTTCTGCGACCGTATTTATATGGCATTAATGATTATATGGGCGCCTAAGTGTATACTACACCCATAAAGAAAATTCCCAATCGCAAAACACCGAATTTTCTTGTTCTACTTCTCAATGCTCGAGCTCGTGTTTCTTAAAATATATTTACTGAATATTTCTTTCATTCGTCAAGCATCACGGGTGTTTGTAATTTTTGCAATAACAAACATATTTATTATCGAGCTCATCAAATGAACATATAAGATGAATAATGAAAAAAATAAGAATCTGTCACAAGACTGCACTGACAATGAGTGCGTTAAATGTTGACACTCCCAGATTATGTGTAGTTTACCATTGTCAGTAATATATTTTATCTGTCAAATTGTAGGGTAATCAATAATTAACTCCATATGCATTATGGCAGCAGTCAAATAAATGCATCTGCCATTAATGGCGAGATTTTTCTTTTCTCGTTCAGAGTAGAAAACACAACAGAACTTGAGCATTTCCTGAACCGGGCGTTTTCATGGGGATCTGATTTATTTATAAAATAATTTTGCCCACTAGCTGTCATTGGACAAGAAATTACAGAATTTGTTGTATTTCTTTTCTCTGCTACGATTTTTTTTCAAATAACCTTCATTTTCCGTACCAGCATTTCTGAAGAGCAATCAGCAATCGTCTGAACGATATCGTTTTTGAAACTTTGATCACCCAAATAAGTCGTATTCTGCTCGAATTTTTTTGGAAAACGTCAGCTTTCATCATATTTGTGGAAAATTAACTCGATTAAGCTCTCAAACTTGTCATTTTAGAACTAAGTTGGTAGTTTTGGAGATCTATCGTTTAAACGATAATCGTTTCAAAAATTACGAAATGAGTACCCTGGTTAACTGTCAAATTTTTACTATTCAGTCAATTTATTCTGAGCTCATAGAGTGCGCTCTGATCATGCTCCGAATGAAAAAAATAAAGAACAAATTCAAATCTCTCTATCTGTCTATAACCAAAAAAAGAAGCAAGAACTTTTGTTTGACAGTTCAAGTTGCTGCACTGAACTCAAAAAGAAAAACGCTTGTTGGCTGTTTTCTTTCCATCTTCCATTATGAATTGAAAGACATATCTTGAGCGCAAATTAAATGCGTTTGCCTGGGCTACACCAAGCTTTGAGCGGACATTTTTATTTCGCTCGCTGTCATTTCACAAGTCGCGCTGTGAAGTCTACTATACCATTTTGCTTCGATCGTATTCGATCGCTTAGTCAGAGACTATCATTTATTAGATGTAGTCGATTTGACATTTAAATTAAACCCAACATGTTGACAGCCATAACTAGCCAATTACCTTGACAGATGACAGTTCAGTTTTTAAGTTGTTTTCATGCGATTTGATTTCCCGATGGAGCACGAATTTGCTTTGACTATAAGTTTGTGTTAGTTATGATTTTATTAGTGTGTATGACTGGTTTTGTTTGGCTGTCATTTTTCCAAGTCTCGCTAAGACTATTTTTATTGGCTTAGATCCAGAGACTGTCAGGGCCGATAAACTTGTTTTGCTCGATCTGAATATATCTATCGATTTATAAGCGAGTTGCTTGTGCCTAATTGTAATGACAGTTGACAGTTCAGCACATATTCGAATTTTTATGTGAAATATTTAGGCGTAACAAGTCAAAGGCCAGACAGAGTTCGAACAGAGTGATAGAGAAAAAATGTTCTTCGCCTCGAAAGAGAAACTTAAATGGCACACCGCAATCAAACACAAGCGCTGCCATCGGCGTTTGCTACAATCCTCTATCTGTAAATCATCTGCGCTTAAACCATAACCCCCAAAATCGACACCCTAACTATAGAACTTCTATATCACATCAAAGCTTGCGTCTGTAAAAGAAAATAGGTCGAACGTTCAATAAATTAACGATAACTCCCCGATCAAGACACCCTGGTACCGCTTTGTACCGCAGTAATTTAGACTAACTGCGCGTGTGATTAGAAGAACGTCCCAATTGTGGTTGATGGATTACGATTTCTCCATTGCATTTCAATATGTTTCTGTGCCTGCATGTGCGGTTAGAATGCTGCTGGTATATTCAGCTCTTAGCACGTAGCCCAACTGCCATTGATATGCAAGTGCGAATGCATTCGCCAACCCAGATAGATATGACTTCCAAGGCGAGAACTAAACGAAATGAACTCGATGGGTTTGTGCCACTGCCTATGAACACATAAATACTGGCATTGACATAGCGTTAACCCTTGAACAAAGCTAGCTGACATTTGCCTTAGAGGCCTCCGAATGGCATCGGTTTTATCTTTGCCGTCTACCCAAATATGTTTACGTAGAAAGCTTTCAAGTGCTGGCTCTCATGGTCCCTATGTTTATAGTTGTGTGTGTGTGTATTTGCATCCGTCAGTTAGAAGTACTCTTTGGCTGTTTGTTTTTACACAAATTCGAGTGCGTTTGGATTTTTACAGATTAACGGGCGGCTATATGCCTATCGATGGCGCGCGTTCACCGGAAATCACTTTCGATCTTATTAGTCTATTTTTGAGGCGAACATTAAGTTGTTTGTTTCACTTGGCGTGTTGCACGCGGTAAATGAACTTTCGATGTGGAAGCGCGTATAATGTGCGTGATGGTTAAGTCGATTGATTGAGTAATTAGATTGTAGCGGGCGATTGGAACGTATAAAGTTTTCAAATTAAAGAGGAAACAGTCGGCGCTTGGTCGAGGGTGCTGTGCTATAAAACGTTTGTGGCTCAGACAATACACGCCTGAGATTATTACAGAGAGTCCTAGGTGCGTACTATCGCAATAATGCATCTGATTGCCATGATCAACATAAATACATTCGGTGAAGCCAAGAAAAACTCACTGTGGTAATTATTTGCAAAATCTGCGGTCTAATCCACCCAATCGGATGTAATAGTTGGTTAAGGAGCGTTAAGTGGTATCACCGGCTACCACATGCCACCGATCCATTGGAAAACACACATCAACTACTAGTTGCAGTAGGTAACCCATAACCTCGAGGTGTAAACCGCGCCGCTGATTGACATTTGATTGCAAGCCGCCCAAAGCTGTGTGTAATTCGTTGTGGATTTCTTCAAATCCAAGATTGATTGTAGATCTTGCAACTTTGTACTGGGGATCACGCCAATGGGCACATGCATCACCTATGCGCGTCCGCATCGAACGAGCCTATCCGCATCGAACGAGCCTATCCGCCCCGACCGCGAACGGACACACACAGAATCCGAACACCGATGCCCATGTACCTTCTCTTCCCAACCAGTGAAAGTGAAACTAATTGAATGGCCGCCACGTTGATCGCACATGCAATGAACAGCGACGACGATGATGATGATGATGATGACGACAAGTGAACAAACTGCATTTGTTGTGGGCTTCTCAGTTATAAACAACTTAACCTTTACCTTTCGTGTAACCGCCTCCTATAACAAGCATCTTCGATTCTGGTTTCTTTTGGGTGGCTTACAATTTCGCTTTTATGCTGGAGCTGGATACCTTTGCACAAAGTAGTTAATTCCGCTACGAGGTTGGAGGCTGTGTGTGTACTGCTGCCGGTGTCCAGAACTACACGAGCGCACACGCCTTTTGTATACTGTGATCGGCGATAAACGAAAGTAAAAATATTCACTTCGAGCCTATTCGCACGAGGATTGGAGAAAGTTGGTGGCAGATAGTAAGTGACACGCCTTGACAGGCGGCCCTGATGGGAATAATGCTGATGCTGTTGATATAGGCTCCATTTAATTGATGAGAAGATTTGTGTTTTTTTTTTGCTTCTTAACGCGCTTGACGATGAAATGACGTTTCGGCAAGCATCAAAGGTGTTTCTGGATAGATTGGTGACACAAGTGACAGTGGTGATGGCTGGGCAGGCAGTCTTCACTTAGGAGCGAGATTATTTCCTGATGGCACAAAAACAAAAGTTTGCAGCAGTCGCTCCGAACATATGTCCCTTTGTAGCTTGACATTCGATTCGTTATACATAGTCGAGGGTCCCGACCTTTCAGTTGATTTTTTGATTGGATTTTTTCGTGATTCGAATTTTGATTTCCGAGAGACGGATTGCATTACCAAGGAGTATTCCAAAGTCAACGTTTTTTATCCCACTTCATGCATGGACAACTCATCTGTACATCCATTGAGCTTGTCACTGAGATAAGTGAACAACTGGTGTCTTTTAAGCGAACAGATCTTCCAGGAAATGGCGGCCAACTCATCTATCGGAGGTACATTTCATCTACGAAAATTTGGTCCATGGAAATTTCATCCATAAAATACTGTAAATCGGACAGGCCTTCAAAGAAAAATGCGCGGCAACGCTGAAAATGTGTAGATCCCTTTCCGGGAGCGAAGCGAGCTACCCAAATTAGCTCCCCAAATCCTCGAGATCTACACACTCGTCGGATGACATGTTTAACAGAGTATGCGCCCAATTTTTGGCGAAAAAGGGACTACGATTGTCCCAAACAGCACTTCTGATGATGGCAGATAGAATCCTGCAAAGTGACATTTACCATAGGCTAGGTTAGGTTAAATCGGCTGCCATCAGATAAAAAAGCCAGCACACACTTAAACCAGTAATAGGTCCGTTTTACCTTGACCCTAACGCCTTGAGCAAGTAATGTTCTGACTGCGATAGAAACGTAATGTTCGATTCGAATGTTGCACTGCTATTGGCAAATTGGAGACCGAGTGTGGGAAAATCTCCACACCTTTGATCTGTAAGTCTGTTGCGGTGATGCCAGACTTTAGAAGCAGGTTATCCCACGGTTATACACAAAAAATCCCTTTTATCCCTCGCCAAAATATAAAAAATCCCACATTTATCCCACGAAATATTGATTTTAATGAAAACTCAGTCTTATTTATTATAAAAAAATAAATACACACTTGTTGGAATTAAGATACGTTTGTATTAAAATACAAAAATAGAAATGTAGGTACATCATATACATTTTTAAAACATTACAAAAAGTAACATAAAATTACATTCGGCATTAATAAAAATAATATTCAACATAAACTAAATATCTTATGAATTATTTGAAAATGACTGGTATGCAAGCAACTTAATCTCGGTTTCTTGATTTTTCATAAAAAAATGACAAATGATGTGAGACTTTTTGCATACATTGCAATGTTTACAAAATAAATAAATTTATTATTTAAAAAAATACTCGTGAAATCATTAAATTAATTATAAATATTTTTGGAATTATGGAGGGAGAAGTAAATAAGTAAGCAAGTAATACCTTTTGATTGAAATGAGAACCAGAACAAACAAATTGAATTTATCATTTCTTTCCCAATAGAAAATATTCTTTCAGCCTCCGCGTTCGAGTGGGGAAGATTCAAAGCTGTTTTTACCAATTTTCCTAAATTAGGATACAATAATATGTCATAAAAATGTCTCCTGACAAATCTCGAACCACATTTCATCAATAGGCAAAATTTGGAGGGACTTCTTCTTATCTTCGCTGAGAAGGAAGCGACGTTCTTAAATTCTTCGTTTGCTTCTTTTGACGTTTTGGGATCAACTTTCTTTAAAATTTCCGAAATAGAAAAGCTTCTACTTAAAACAAACCGCACACATAAATTCACGACAACAAATTGTTGTTTGAATTTTGAAATTTCATCTCATTAGTATGTCTGCGGTGAGTTGAGATTTTCACCACAGATATGTCAGTATATGAAACAATTTAGGGAATTAAAAAAAAAGAAAATGAACGCATTTAGATATTTGGAGTGACTTTTTTCTAAACATGAAAATATTTAATTTGATCGTAGGTTGACTCATTTTTTTATTCTTAATGAAATTAGCAATTAGGAACAAAAATTGACCAAAAAGCTAATTCCCTTTTTTTGTACAATGAGGTTTGAAAAATCTGTTTGTGCCTTTTAGCTTATTTTAAGCGAGAAAATCCCTCAAAAAGGGATTAATTCCCCGATCAGGCATCACTGGTTATACAATTCCTACTTCATAGCCCCAGATGTTACAACCTCACAGTTGGCATAGTTTAGGACAACTTAAATTAAGCGCTGTATTCACTCATTTCGTCATTCGTTTCCTATGTCTTAACATCATGTTCCCACACCATCGGCAACAGCAGACAGCAGCTCCGCAAAAAATAGTCAAACGAAACCACTTTCGGTTACCAAAAGACCCTTCTCCATTGCAAAGACTTCGTAATCCAACCCAGTGCGTGCAAAACTGTGGTCATTGCCACTGAATGTGCACTTGAGCCAAGCCATATGGTTGTGCCTATTCCAAACGCAATGGTCAAGGCGGTTACATTATCGTTTCGAAATTTAATAGCCGCACACACTTTCCTTTTCAGTTTGCTCGGTGCGCACCTTTCCCTGCCGAAAGAAAATCATCTCCAGGGTAATTTTCATTCTAAAAGAAAAACCGCCCAAGACGAGGGGCAAACACAAAGTAAAGTGTGAAGTAAAATGTAAATTTATGCACTTGATCTCTGTTGGCCTGGGCCGGGTTATAAACATTTTTTTCATCGTCTCCTCATGTTGCACCATGATCGCGCATCGTCTGGGATCTATTTTTGAATTCTCCACACTTTGTATGTTTTAATGTTTTTTTTTTTTTATTGTTGAAACTGCTAAGGAGGGCGTTGAACACTTTTGAACCGTCTTGACTTGAAGTTTTCCTACCCGATCAACGGGGTAGCTCGCATTTGATGTCAGAGAGCGTGAGATATTGCGCAATTCACTGATTGGAACTTTCTCGTTGGCAAATACCACTAAATTCACCCTGAATCGCGCAGATTCCAGTAACTGTTGAGCGCACCTTCAAAACGTTTCCCATGAGGCGTATATATACAGATATTTTGCAGATTGTTATTTTTCCCGCGAATATGATATAACAGGGGCATAAAGTTGATGCTGCTCGAAGGTAACTCTCTCAAGGAAGAAGCGTGTCGTGTATGTGAGACGATCTTGTTTGCGGATGACAATGTGGTCGCTCAATGGAATTGAGTTTCACATAAGCGGCGGGAATCTTCGGTGAGAAAATGATGCCAGACTCGAGGATGGGGGCGAGTGGGTAGCAATATGTGTTACATCATGTGTGCAGTTTGTGATCTATGATTCTGTGCGATGAATTTCGAGGAAAAATTGCAGAAAAAAATCGTTTCTAATAAACAATTGAGGAGAGATTTTCAGGAAGTCGGTGGTTGCGACAATAAAAACGTTGCAGAGTGTGTAAGGAGAAAATTGAGGGTGCTGTGTCTTAGATATTAAACAAGAATAGTGCGGATCAACAACTGATCGGGATCAACATATTATTTCGGCTCTGATGGAGAAAGAGACGGCAGTTTAATTGACGCTGCATTTGAGTTCAAGTAAGTTAACTCCACCAAATATATCAATTTCGTAGTGACACGAACGTGATTTCTGATTGAGGACAGTAGTTTACATTGATCATTGTTCGTGGAAATAGAAAATCAGAAGACAATTGTACAACTGGGTCGTTAGAAAAGACCAAGTACTTAAGTTTGAGGACCCACTTTTTGAGTTCTTCTGTCCAGGATTGATGTATATCTAGAGATTGAACGTTTTAACCGAAAGCAATAGTTTGTTTTATGCAAAAAAGGGAAGAACACAATATTCAGAAAATAAGAAAGAGATGCTTATATAAATATCGAGTAAATAAAATATCAGTCTACCTCAACAGTGTCCGAAGTGCTTTGTGTTGGAAGTAACACATTTTGGAAGATCTAAATAACATTTTAAGGAGAATCTAAAAAAAAAAAGGGCTATGAGAAACTTGTCCTGGGGGTCAGTTCTCGTTCTGTGAAAAAGTGAAGTAAAAAGGTTATCACCCTTTCACCGCAATTTCGATTCTCGTTCGACGAAAATGTGAAACCAAACTTCAAATATTTTCATATGAATAATTTTTTTTCACGTACTCATTTTCAAGTGAATATTTTTAGTGAAAGATTGAAAATTGAGAACCTGATATCGTTCAGCACAGTGCGCGATAGTATATTCACCACGATAGTTTCACTTATTGAACGAGAATCGCTTTTTAGTACTGAGTGAATCGAAAAAATTAAAAAAAATGTATGAAAACGAATGTGAAAACGATTTATTCGATTCACCCTTTCACAGAACCAAAATTGACCCCCTGGACACTTTATGAAACATGTGCCTTTGTTGTGTTACGCCAACTATTTATTTGTTGTTTATATTTAAACGTTGCCGCAAAGAAAAAAAATATTGAGTGGCATTCTTCCACAAAGTGAAGGCCACTACCCTTCAGAGAAAACTTAAAAAAAAAAAATTAAAACAACATAAATATAAAATGACAGGTACGGGACAAAAAATACGAAGTTGAATTATTATGACGGGAGCAAACGAAAATTAAATGTCAGAAGGATTTCAAAAAATCAGATATGCGGGGCATTTCTTGTTGACCCCGGGCCAAGGGCCAAAATTAAAAGCAGAGGGGCCAAATGGCCCGATCGAGTACATTGTGGCAACGCAGATCCTGAGTGATCATTGAAGCTGAAGCTTGGGCTCTTTTATAAGCAGTTGTAGATATCCTCTTTCGAACTTTTTTTTCATGAAATTTGAAGTTCCCTTTGTATTGACAGACTTTAAAGCAATATTTTAATATTTGCCTGAGGTAGCTATGCCATTTAGAGCGTATAGACACTAGAAAGTTGCAAAAATGTATTCCCAACTTCAAGTTTTTTTTATAATCCGAGGACAAATTGTAAATTCTGCCCACTCATACGCCTAACTTATCAGAAACCTCCGACGATCTCACAAAATATGTAGACAATTTCCATGTCTAGATTTCATCAACGCAATCTTTTAAGACACGCCCACTTTTCGGGGTTGTTTTTCTAGGAAAGAACCAAATTTTTTCCATTAAAATTTAAACTTTTCCATTAAAAATATTAGGTAACACAAAGTACAAGGGTGTCCGGTGGCGAATGTTTTCAAAAGTGAATAAAATAAATATATATTTGGCACTACAGGTCCGTAAGACTTCATCGCCGACTCCTTTTAGTCCCAGCTTCTCACAACCATTCGTTTAACGGCCAAGTGAAATGCTCTTTCATGACAGTTATTCCATGTTCGCGAGAGGTGGCGCAGTGGGAAAAAAAAACTTAAGTTTGGATTTTTATCGAAGAAGAAGAAAAAACACTTAATTCTACTACAGCTCAGTCGTAATCTCATCTTGCGGTCGGAAGCCCAACTTAAACAATTCATCCTCCAGCCACAGAGAGCTCTGATTATTCGAACCTAATAGGACCGCTCGCTTAGTAGTCCGACGCACTAACCACTAAACCGACAGCTATTAGCAATTAAGTCTCTTGAGGTACACCCATAGAAAAGTGAAGTATAACCCGCAGTCTGTCACGGAGCTGAAGGAAAATATCCGCAGTGAAATTTACGACATCCAGCCTAAGCCTATACTGCAGCGCGTGTCACAAAACACGATGGCCCGTTTCCAACAGTGTGTGCAACTAAATGGTCAGCATTTGGACGACTTCATTTAAAAAAAATAATAAAACCCGCATTCTTTTGTTTATGACAAATTAAACAATAAACCGTACACCATGTAAGCTTTGTGGAGTCTTCTCTCAATATTCCCTTCTGTCAAATTTTAATTCAATTGTTTCTTACTACAAACAAAGAAGAAATGATTTCGTGAATTACAAACGTCATCCTTCAATCACACGGTAAAGTTACCTGTCAAATAAACATTATTTTCGGTTAAGCCTATCAGTATGCAATGTTTTCTTTTTTTGTTTAATGTATTTTCTTGTGTAAATACAGTATGCGGGTCCATTTTTCGTAAAAATTGGCTTTCACACAACGCCGTAATAAGTACGACAAAATCCGTGTAACCTATTAATAAAATTTTGCTACTGTATGACCAAATTGCAACAGTGACTTGGCATCACTAAAAAGTAATATCGGAGGAAGAAGTGGACCTGTCACTGTCTCTCTCCATTTTGTTTTTGGAAAAGAATAAACTCTCAATTATAACGATGCAGATAAATTTAAATTTATATTTTCTGAGGAATCCCAGGATTGATGTCAAAACTGTAAGCGTAGCACGCTGGTCGAGCTAAACTAAATTTTTATCTGGTCTCCAACTTTTCTCTCCAAACATCAGCTAAAGTCCTAGCTAAATTTTGACATAGAGTACGCTGTGGATAAATGTCACAGAAAACAGCTGTTCTTTGAAAAAACTTCTTTCAAAAATTGAATTCTTTCTTATTTCAACTATTTCTGCTTCTTGGTACTTCTCGTCCCCGTTATAATTAAAAAAGCTCATCCTTGCATACTTTTCCGCAACAGAACAACAAATATACAACGATCTGCCACAATTTAGCTTGAGAAAATGTGCCGACTTATTAAATGGCCACGCTAAATTTTGACAGACACATGAAGTACAGGTTGAAACAAAAGTTTGATTATTTAGCTCGAGGTGCGTACCACTCAGTTAAATGGGTTCGCTAAGATTTAGCTCAGCTAAATTTTGGAGAGATTTTTGTATGGGAGCGAAAATTTAGCTCGAGCAGCATACTAAGCTTTAGTACTGAATGACGTCTCCTTAAAATATAACAGAACATACCTTTTAACTGTTTAAAACCCTACAAAATCTATGACGCTAATTGACTAGATATAAGGACACAGGCTGCCCTCAGTAAAACACATTTCATTCCATCCACTAAAAACTGGCATCCTCTTACGTTCAAACGAATTGATATCAAGTACTATGTATGCCCGTCTAGCTAACAATAAAATTATGTACGGCGCCATGCATTTGACATCAATATAAATATCCCCCAGTAATGCGTGTCGTGTTGTCTATCTTCTATGAAACGATTGATTGAACTATCGTCAGTTGGCTTGTTTTGCGTTAGCTAATCATGATTGGTATTCACGAGCTAACTCGATCGCAATAACTAAATTGGGACTCTGCTGAGGACATACATACATCGCATGACATCGCACTCTTTCACACTGATCTGTTGCTGCATGCGAACTATAGCTATTTGCACATGTAAACGCGTATCGCTATGCTGGTCATGTCTAGGGGGAGCTTAGAATATCAATTGTTTTTCCGGGTAAGGTTGTCGTACCACGGTTGGAGAAATTCGTTTTATTTCGCAGTTCGAAGAAAGAATTTGACAGGACATACCTATACCTACCTCAACGACTGTTGTTGGTTGGACTTTTTTTCGACCGCTTGGCGTTAAAATCTCCCCCAGCAGAGTTCAAGTGACACGAGATATAAATGGAGCGGCGTGTCCGAAAATAAATTAATTCGTGCGTGTAAACTTCCCCCGCGCAAACACATTCCACAGCAAATGATGGCGGCCGGCGGCGTGTCATAGGAAGCATGTGACGGTATTTTTTTTTTTTTGAATTCAATACCCGACTTAATTCGGAAAGCGATTGTGAATAAAATTCGTCTGTCAGCCGCCTTCTTCCTTCTTTGGACGAATCACACAGTTTAATTGATTTCAGGTGTGGCACCGTCGCGCCGCATACGCACGGATGGCATAGGTATGTCGTATGTGGGCCAGAGAATAGTGCGCGTTACATTGTTGGGGCGTTAATGTCGCGCGATCTTGAAATGGAAAGTGGGTCAATTGGTACAATATGATTGTGACTGCGTGCAAAAATGCGTTCTTCTGTGTCGCATGTGGAATTGTTCTCTAATATGTGGGAAACAATTTGCATACAAATGGGAGGATCTGCTGGCGACGTTCTCAGACGTAGGCAACTAAATGCAGATCGAAAATTTTAATTTTTCGTTTTAAAACAAAGTCAGAGATGGTCGTCAGGAAAATTGCAATTTAAGTGGTAGGTGTATAGTTGGGGGCGGATGGGTTTTAAAAGGAACCTTTTTGCAATTTATGGAAGAGCCCCTCATTCCGTCGTGAAATTTAACCTATTGATTTGGGCGGTTCTTCCAACTTGCCCCTAAAATTTGCTTTTTATTTGCATTTTATTTGTACAGCTATTATTTTTAGAAGCTACATGAAGGCATTTGTAAAGATTAAAGAGCTTTTGGTACGGTGACAATTTTCATTCGATGAGTGGTTTATCAAGCGAAGAAAATTTGTTTTTTTATTTTTAGTGATGATTTATAGTTTCGGAGTTTTTTTTTCCGGAAAGTCTATTATTTAAGCCTCCACTGGACGATGTATTTTATTTGATCGAATTAAGGACTTATATTCCATTCAACAAGCGAAAATCATTAGGCGCTTTTGAGCACTCTGACGGGTATAAATTTCGTCGGTTTTATCTCTTAAAAGTATGAAACAATGCAGCATAGTTCAATGTACCATATTTTGTTGCAAAATGTCCGCAAAAGCGAAAAGTTTTTCGAAGATTCATTTTTTCTACGTACTACGTTGTTACTTTATTCATTTAAGTTTTAAAAAGTTCCTTCTATACTATAAGGATGTAAAATCATTGAACACAACTGTGGAGGAAATGCCGCGACTTAAACTTTGCAACAAAATTTGAAGCTTTTCAGACTAAATTCCGAAGGCTATTATGTTGGAGTTGGAAAGTTGGTAAGAATCAAAAATGTTCATAAATACAGTAACAATGGATGTGAATTCCGTCGGAATTCATCCCGAAAAGCTTAAAATTTTGTTGCAAAGTTTAAGTCGCGGCATTTCCTCCACAGTTGTGCGGTATTGTTTCAATTGGTCTACTTCAGTAATGATTGCACATTTAGTACTTCGATAAGCTTCTTTGGTATTAAGGCGGTAGAATAGCGGTATGCTGCTACGCACAATCCACAGTGGATCGCACATCGGATGAGCAAAGACATTACATATTTTGGAAAATCACAGCTCTGCAAGGTTCAACTTCGAAAATGTGCCGACAAATGCAAGTATGGGGTGGTATCGGAAATCTCCATTTTAAAACTGTCAATAGAAGTCCATTTTCTAAAAGTAGTCCATTCTTTACTAACCGCTAAGTCACTGCGTCCAATTATTGGTATCGTCGGGTATAAATCGGAATTAACTTCAAACTGTCAAAAATGTATGCTGCATATTTCTAGGGGCCCTTATTGTTTTTTTCTAACTGTCGCAATGGCATTTTTCCCTTTAGAAAGATTGCACTTACTGACCGTTATTATTTTCGGTATAAACTTCCAAGAAGTCCTCACCCACTTCAGCTGTTAATAGAAGCGCACCATTGCCAGTCTATCGTGTTTTCATTAAAGCCTTAGAATCCAACGTTAAATGCAAAAAAAAGATAGATGAATGTTAATTTTATTCGTATAAACAGTCCATTAAAATTATTTTGGTCCATAAAAAAATCACGTGTAGATGGCGCTGGTATGATCCAGTTTGGCTGGCTTGTTTTTAAAGCCCTCGCAGTGTTCTGTTCTGTGTTATTCTCTTTTTTTTTGTAATATAAAATTATTTAAAATAGTTAATGCGAGGTCTATGCCTAAGACTTTATTCATTGCATACTTCAAGGTGTGACGTTGACAAAACATGGATTCCGCAGAAATTCATTTTCAATTTTGATTGAACTCAAGCACGTTCGGCTGAAAAACCTCGTTAGCGATTGACTTGACCAGTTGTTGACGACCAGAATTGGGTCAGTTTCCCCTTGGTTTCAGATATTACTGACCCGCCAAGGGTCATTTAAGACATTCGCCACAACTTTTAGATCCCGTCAAAGTATTCAATTTGAACCAGCAGCCCGTGTCTATAACACCCCTCTCCATATCAGGAACATAAATAACTAAGGAAATAATTCCTCAAAATCACATCCCCATCTACAGCAATCATCAGACAATCCATACATCTATTACAATCGTCCCGCTTGAATAAACCCATCGAAAGTAAACCTCCAATTACCACATCAATCAGTTATTTTCACCCAATTTTCAAATCAATTTTCTTTCTGCAAACTTTCTCACAGATAAAACGAAAAATTACTTTTCCCTCCCATTTGCAGTCAACTTTGGAAGTCGAACGCTGTAAACATCTCTTTCCGTTCCGTGCCACAGGTTTGGTTAAAAGTTTTCTAATTGAACTTGTTGTAATTCTATTGCTTTACACATTTGCATCTGCAATCATACTCTTACAGAGTACAGCCATTCGTCGTCGCCCAGAAACGAGAGCAATCACTGCCGACTGCACTGTGCCACCTAAGAAGAGCCCCACTGAACCGAGAAGACGACTCGGTCGTCTGATGATGACGACGATGGAGTAGGTGTATCTTACTGGTGGCGAAGCAGATCTTGAACTTGAAAGTATCCTATTTTCAGTCTGTTTAGCATTTGGATTTGGTTTCGGACAATTTGTACCACTTAATGATGTTCGAAGTGAGTCTCGGTGGGCGTCGTAGTGGCAACGCTCTTCATGGGAGTTTTTGTGAATACATCTCTCAGTGGTTGTGATGGATTTGTGTACATTAAAAACACATTTCGATGACTTTGTCGTCGGCGGTGGATCGTGGGAATTTTTATCTCCAGAAAAGATATGACAAAGTTTGTGATTAATGATGATTTGTTTACAAATAGCTGGACGATCGTCTGTTTGGCAATTTGTATTTGTTTTATCTACTACTTGTCAGGCAGAAAAGGAGGTGTAGTTTTGTTTTTTATAAAGAAAGTCAATTGATCCATGATGATATAAAAAAAATATAATAAGAGCCCAATCTGTTGCATGAATCGGGATTCAAGGTCTAACCCTGTCTTGGTGAGGTATCAATGGGTGGTTGAGGGAATAGGGTACAGCTCACTTGAGCCACTTATTCACTGTGAAATGGCTGAAAGAGATACCACCCAAACCAAGTGAATGAAAGGGAAGACAACTAATAGCTAGATGTATCCAATTACTGCCTATTTTGTCTTTTGACTCTTCAATATTGTGAAAAAGTTCATTCACATAGAGTGGAAACAATGAGGGTTAAGCGGTGGAACCTTGTGGCACCCCTGCCAGACGATGTATGTGATTGTGAAAAACTACTCACATCCACTCGCAGGCCTAAAAGGTCTATTCTATTTAAATCCCATTTTAAAAGTGAGACTGAAAAAGATGGAAAAATCCATCAAGTTGTTGAAACTGCGGTGCTTGCGAGGAACCAGAATCCTATGGAACGAAGGTGTCAGTCACATTTCTCCTGGTCCTCTTTTCCGTAGCTTCTGTTTGACTGTAGGTGGCGAAAATTCGAAATTATTTAGCAGTTTCTCGGGTAGAAAAATATAGAATAAAATAGAATAAAAGTTCTGGTTCACAACTCCTTTTGACACGAACGGCAGCCTACATATCTGAAACTTAAAATGTTACGGCTAGTCGAGTGCTCTTGCTTCTGCTTCAGAACTGTCTTTTCAAAAGATAAAAAAAAAAATCTAATTATTGGTGCCTTAAAAAAATTTCTGAGCTGCAATATCTGATCCTTTCTGATAGACAGAGTTGCCACTTTTGAACGAAAAAATGTCTAACTTAAAAACAAAAAATGCCTTTTTCAATAAAATAATGCCTAAAGTTGTTTTTTTTTACATGGAGTGGAACAATGAATCACAAATTAAACACAAATATAAAAAAAAGTAAACAAAAACAATTTATATTTATACAATAAACATCTTTCAAATTTGTTTCCAATTTCAATTCACTTAAACTGGAAGTGTAAGGTGGAATTATTTTCAAATAATGACAGATAAAGTGTTCGGAAAATGAACAGAGTTGGAAGGTGGAAACACATTTTTTAAGACCGAGGTTACATATCAAATTCATTTTGGCCAAGATTTCTTAAAAATGTTTAAAAAAAAAAAAAAATATATTTTAAATAAAAAAAAAGAAGGGTTTTTTAGAAAAAATAAACAAGTCTTAAGTGGCATGGCTGATGCCGCACTCCAGACCATTTAATTCCAGCCAGCGGGTCCAAGCAAAATGTGAAATCAAGCAAAAAGTCGAGACACACACCAAATTGACCTGATAATAGCACGATATCGCAAATGATTGCATACCTGAAGGCTGATTCGGAGCCAGCCGCTCTGAATTTATTTATTGAGCAAAGGTCTGCTTTGCATTGCTTCGCTGTGCTTAGAAAGATGTTCAATAAAACAAATTGAAAATCAGAGCTGAATATTTTTCAATGCTATATTGGTTGCACCTGACGTTTGACCGAGCCTTAAGATAATATTAGAAAAGCAGATCACCCCCAGCAGTTGAGTTTCTTTCGAAACTCCAATATAGAAAATCGCCCTCCATCGGACAATTAAGTGGACGATGCAATCGCGAACTGGGTCTTGCTGCCTTCCGAGAACCAGAGTTCCAGTCCCCACTTTGACCATCGCCCTGAAGAATACAGTCCGCAGCAGATGTTAGTATTCACTTTACATTGGTCATCCTCGGGAACTACTGTGAGGATAATTGGTTTCTTTTTATTTTTTTTAAATTTCAAGTGAATTGCACGCATTTTCCACCCTCGCAGTGGCATTCAAAGCGAGCGCTATAACTTACCGCCTATGTACAAAATGCCACTCGATATAGCAAATGCAAATCAAATCGATATAGCAAATGCAAATCAAAGTCTGAATTATTCAAGAGGTTGGTGGGGCCCAATAAATCATCGCAAAGTGAAAACAACACATCACCACTTACGTCTCCAAATGCAACCCAGGCCATAGACCAAGACAGTTCTTGGAATCGGCCCACAATAGGGTGTTCTCCATCAGCAACATCAACTATTACTGCATAGAATGCCTTCTGTTGCTACTGACTGTCATTCGATGCCGCAAGTGTCCTACCAATGAATGCCGCAAACATCCACCACGAACCGGCGAGGCGGCGGGCGCGCCTTGGCCATCGAGAGTCTCGAAAATATCCGATTTACGTGATCGATTTACCAAAATGAAAATACCCACAACGCTGGCTGTATTGATGCGCAGGCGTACCGCAGTTTCGGAGTTCCAATCGTATCTAAGCGCAACAATCGTGAGCTGGATGGAGAGTATTTGAATATACTGTCGGTTGGGTTATTAATTTCCCGAGCGTATTGCAGCGAATAATAGAAAAATTCCACCACTGGGGAGGGGGACACAGGGTTGAGAAAAATGCACGCGTACCTACTATTAGCGTGTACGTGCCGTAAATGGTAAATCACCTCATAAGGAGGCTACACGTACGCGATGATCCTATCAACAATCACGGCTGCTGGGGTAAACAGAAGAGAAACACACGCGCGTCTATAACGCGTAGAAAATTGAATTCCATTTGACTGCCTATCGCAATGATAATGCGCAATACATCACACATTGCTCGTACGGTTGGCAGGACAAAGAAGCGAGGGATGGGTTAGGGTCTGTCGAGGGAGTGCCTTTAGGGCACATGTGCGTCGGTATACATATTTATTTTTTATGACGATCGGATAGCAAAGTGACGCGCTAGTGAGTTAGATGACGAGATGTATGGTTATGGGGTCTTGGGTTGGGAGAGGTGTTCTTTTGTCTGTCGACCATTTAATGTCAAACGGCCAAAAGTTTGGTTCTGATCGAAGGGACAGCGGAACCAAAAAGCAAACGACCTCAAAGTCAATGGTGGAGAAGGTAATTTTTGAAGCTTTTTAATTCATGTGTCATTTGTTTCATACTTATGTGAGGGTACCTGCTGAACTTTAAACGAAAGCAAAAGATTTGAATTCTAGGTTTTAATTTAGCTAGTCCCATGTAGAATGAATAAATTGAGTCCTGGACTACAAAAACTGATCATTTCGAATGCAATTCCCAACTTACACATTGAGTGACAGCCAGTTTTGCACATTGGGAGCACGTTACCGTTGCTCTCCATTATACATGCGACTGCTAAGACTATATGTTTGAAACTTTTTGAAATTGTTCACTAAGGTCTTACTTACAGCCTGCAATGCCTTTTAGTTTATTGATGGGGCTTCTAATTCCCAATGCTCAATGCAAAGGTACCACAAGGTTCCATCAAATGGCCCATACTTTTGTTTGTATATAAAGACGGAGATTAATTCCATATAATAACGTATGCGAACTTCGCTAACTAAGATTTAGTTACAGTCCACACAGTTAATTTTTCATTCCTGATGCGAAGACGTATTCAGAATTGGGAACAACTTACACTTCAAAGACTTCAAAACGCTCAGGGAATCACAGTTGGGATGATCACCTATTCAAATCGAACACGATGTACTCCGAAATACGAGAACGCATTACCAACATGCGATTAGTTCCATCAAACTTCTTGCGTCTTTGAATAACTTATCTATGACAGATTGAAGCTTTCAACATTTTAAAAACAAGAATAAACAGTCCCCGTTTATGCCATTTCGGTTTGGGTTTTACCAAATTCAAACGCCGACGTGGAGTTGAACGTTCCTTTTTCTGCAAAATGTGATGCAAAGCTTTTCAAGGTTTTTTTTTGTTGTTTTATAAGCTTTAATTAAGATTTGTTTAGAAAAATAATAAAAAACTATGTATATGCATATAATATCATTTTTGTTTTCAATTTTTAGTTAAAATATATTACTATATTCCATTTTTGGTCAAAAATTCTTATTTTATCTTTTGACTGGATTTTCTGACCGAATTTAAAAAAATAAAAATCGGTCATTCGGTCAGATTTGACCGGATTCATTATTTTTTAGTGGCAACACTGTCCGAGACTGGATTGTCTACCATATAGATTCCTAAGAATTAATTTCCGAAGCCCTAAAATCGCTCAAGTTTTCTTCTTCTACCGAATTAAAAAATACTCTCAGATAGTTGTCTGACATTCCAAAAAAGGGCAGTAGAAATGACTCCAATTTGTAATATTCACTTTCCAGGGGTTGAACCGGACTCAGTAGTCGATTTTTGAAGTTTTTTCCACTCTGCCACGGCAAGCGAGCGGCAAAAAAATATACAATCGCATATTTGTACTCAAGCTTCCTAACAAAGTCGTTTGCCTTCGGAATAACATTGAAGGTCCTTTACATTCGTCCCACAAGAGCTCGCTTGATACTCGTCGATCGTAAAACTGATGTAGTTTTTTATGAAAATTTGAAACGCCATACTCCGTTTAGTGGACATTATTCCCAGTAAAGTGGTATTTTCGCAATTACGAAAGCTACACCTGACTTGACACTTCTTAGATTTATAGTAAGGACTTGTCCCAAGTAGAAGTGACTGAGGAGCAACCCAAATTTTTAGCGCATTGTAGCTCAGCTTCTGAATGAAGCAAAACATATTTTTTAAAAGTTCTAGTTCCCTTAACCCTAGAAAGATAATCTACGTCCACGAGACGTATGGCGCGGGACAATTGTGTGATAACTTTTAAATTCTAAACCGCAGCGCGTTGACTGTCTCAACTATATATAAAAAATTCATTAATTTATTTTTTTTGAATAGTATCTATATAATTAAATAAATTTATTATAAATAATAAGAAGTTCATATGTTTAATTAAATACACTAATTGGCGTATGAGACGTATGATTTTCTTTTACGCTCTTTATTTTATGATTATCTTTCTAGGGTTAAATAGGTTTGTCTTACTTAAGAGATATTTCAGCAATAACAAGTTGAAGGTAGTGAAGTCAGAAAAAAATCGTGTTGGTCCAAAACGCCCCCCAGAATGTAGGCGTGGCAATGTCTGATTGTGCTTTTTTTAAAAAAATAATTTCACCAAAACTTATCCAGTATTTTTTACTTCAACCGCGAGCAGATATAAAACCCTCTACAGTTGTATATTTTATAAAACAAAACACCCAATGTAGTTTCGGCGGACATTTTCGTTTGAAACGAGATATTAGCTTCTCTTGGGTTTTGTATGGCATGGCAACTTTGGATTATCATTGGTAGGTGGTAGGTACGTAAAAAAAGGGTTGATTTTGGGAATTAGTGGTCAACTTTGCATTCTCACGTGTCGATCCGTACGGAATCTAAAAATAAAAAAAAATCGCCTGAAATCAGTTAAAAATAAGGTTAAGTCTGCCTTTTCTATATACTAAGTTTAAATTTCTTCAAATGCTGCCAGCAAACAAAACGAAATCCCCTTACAAGATATGTTCGAAATTCTTGTCCCTATTTTGCATTTATTTAATTTATTTTTTGTGCCACGCCTACTTTTTGGGGACACTTTTGTTTGCAAAAAAAAAAAAAAAAAACACTTAGAAAGGGGCAGATCTCGTATATTAACGGTCGTCTGAAAGATTTCGTTTTTGAAACTTTGATCACCAAAATAAGTCATATACTGCTCGAATTTTTTTGACAAACGTCAGCTTTCATTATATTTTTGAAAATGAACTGGATTAAGGTCTCAAGGTTCTTCGAAAGTTTGGAAGACTTGGCGGGGGTACCTCTATCAGACATAAAACTATTCCTAAACAGATCGAAGTGGTTTTGTTAGCCACATGTCATTACATGTACAAACAGGGTACTCACAATGGGCCTTCACGGCTTCCGGGTGAAATTTGCATCGGCTGCAAAACTGCCCTCCCAACCTAACCTAACCTAACCTAAGCTCTCAAACTTTTTTAATTTTAGCACTTGGTTGCCAGTTTTGGAGGTCTATCGTTTCGACGATAATCGTCTGAAAAGTTACGGAATGAGTGCCCAGGCAATCACGGGTGATCTTTGTACAACATTAAAACGCAAAATGCATGTACAGCGATGGAGTGAGTTAATGGACTATTATTGTCTGCTGAACGACATTCCAATGATGAGGATCATTTGGGAAGATCACCGATCTTCGAAGGACTTCCTTGATTTTATTATTATTATTAGTTTTTCCTTTTCACATTTAATGAGTCACATTTTTCTGACTCTCCACAGGGCTTAGCGACATAAAAGATCCTCTTATACCAATCCTGCTTAAAAAATTCCTCTAACTTTCATTTTCTTTTATTTTCCAGGTAAGTTGCGATCCTTTGCACTCTAAATGTAAATCCCTTTCGTAAGTAAAAACCCGTACTAATGGACACATCAATAAAATACCCAATTAACCAAAAGGACCTTATCACGTGTATACATTTCAAATCCATGTACCAACAACGATACCGATTTGCACAATGTTTACTTCCTGTGCAAATGGCAGAACAGCACTTAAAAAAAAAGTGAATTCCTTGCTTGATCGATTGACTCACCATGAAACTATTTCAACAAAAGGCACATAAAACCTATCGCCTGAGATATGTCGTCGGCCAGCCACTTCATCGTTATCCCTTTCAAATCCATTAGCATACAAATTTCGTCTGAAACTTTGACAACTGATCGTAGATTTCTTTGAATTTCCAACTGTCACTCAATACGATCGTGGTTCGGGTAGTTTTGTAATAAAATTTCAATTTTTCAAATGGTGTCTCTCGTGTTCGTTATCTAACGACAGTCGCCGCAGCGTCTGAGTGGTGGGCCGCATAGTGTAGACGCCGCATCCACTAGCACTCCATGTGATGTCACTTGCTCCCGCACAGCTTCCCATCGGCTTGGTCAGGAGTACTGGCCACTGGACGCACTATGCAGTGCGTTTAAGTCGTAAATTGCAACACAAAAAAAAAAACAGTTAGGCTGTTCGACATGAAATGCAGTTTACCAGTTCAGTGAAGACTTGCTCTAGACGTTCGGTTTATAAAATGTGCGACCGGGCATGTCTGGTGCGCATTGAGTGAAAGTAAAAATGTGCCCGCTTGGGAAATGCAACAGGTTATAGTGAACAGTGTTGTTTTTTTCTGTCTGAGAGATGGTTGTTTTCTGTTTTTTTTTTTTTTTTTTTGATAGATAATTGGTTTGGGGAAAAAGTTTAGCGGAATGATTTGTTATGACGTATTCGCCAAAGCAGGAGGTTGGGCTGTTAAACGGCTTTCAAGCCCCGACCGAGTGTTGATTGAATTTTAATGAACATTTTTGCAGGAAATTCGATGTAACGTTCGCCAATAATTGGCGCATTTATGAAATAGTGCACATTTCTCGAGATTTGCCTTAGATGAAAGTACAATCTGTAACATAACGTGTCTCGTTGGGTATGACAAATATGACCATATAACGACAAGTGAGGCCATTAGCGATGGCGCTATACTGTCAGCTGATGTGGTTGCTTGTTTTCACCGCCACTTTTCTTGTTGGCGATAATTGATTTCCTATCCGTATAGGTTACTGCATCAAACAAAAAGAAAAGAGAATGGTTTTGAAAAACACGCAAAGTTGAATGGGTGTTCATGATGTCATGAATGGAACTTGTGATTGAGTTTGTTGGTTAAGGCAGGTTTCATCTCCGGACTATTAGGACCATCAAAAGTGGTTGGTCAGTTTCGAGCAGCGACGTTATCTTAATTGATCCAGACGTCTGCAAAACACCGCAGAGTAGATGTTTTGTTAAAAAGGTTTTCAATCTAAACTCTGTCGATACCCTAAGGCCTTTTGCACGTTAATCGAGTTATTTTGGAGCGAAAAAAAAACACGGGAAATTCATTTTCGACTCCCTTATTTATTTGTGTGTCTACTGAACACACTCGGTTCAGTCTAAAGACCCAAATTTGACGTTGGTCAGTAAAGCTCATCTTTTAGATCGATGAAGAGAGGTTGTCAGACTTTTGAGTTTTTGAGACTCATCGAGAAAGTACGTCATTGGTAGATTGACTGAATCAAAACTGCTAGATCTCGACTATTCCGGTAGTTTTTACTTGCACGGTAGGTGGCGCTATAGTCAATGGCGGTCCCAACTAAAACTCTTTTTTTTTGAGTCATCACCTAGGGCGAGGTGTTTCTCTACTGCAATTTATTCGAGACGCTGAATTGAGTGGTTTTCACAGGACAATTTTTCTCTCCGGGGGTCGAACCTTCAAACACTTGCTCAGTGATATAGTTCACTGCTGACTCACTGCGCTCGTGCAAAAACGTAATTTAAGCGCGATGAAACAGAGTTTGCTTATTCAGCAGCTGTTAAGGTGGTTCGTCTTGGAAAAATTGTCATTAAGTAGATATAACTTTTTTAATTTTAACTTTTGTTTTAAAAAAATTACAATAAAGTTTGGCATTTTTTTATATAAACATATTTTGGCCGACATTTGTGAAATCTTGTTCTTCCTCCGAATATTTTAAACAAAACACACTTGTTGCTCTTATTTTTTTTGTTTTTTTTTTGTTTTTATTGTAAAATTTAAAAATTTAAAAATACCTATAGTTGTTAGTCTTTTCAAAAATTCGAAATCTATGTTTAAATTCTTATTGTATTCTGTTTTTTTTCTAAATGTTATTATTATTATTTATAATTTATGTATTAATTTTGTTGTCATTCTATTATTCTCCCGTATCTTATGTACTAGTAAAAGAACTTGGTTCTTAATTGTACGAAGCCACTCTATTTCAAAAAAATAAATATTTTCCCATTTATTTATTCAGCATTTAGACTATCTAAATCCAGATCTCAACCATCATCAAAATGTCAAATTATTGATAATCGCTGGGAGAATGTCATCAGTATACATATTTGATTTTTAGTGAAATTTCATCATGATAACTACCCCTCTAGCTAAAATTCCATTCTAATGAATCCATTCTTGAAACCACAAATCTACTTTGTTTACATTTATAGAAACGTTAGCATAATTTAAGATCCACGTCCTTGTTGAAATCGATCTTAAACTTGAAATTCAATATTCACAAGAGTGTACACATAATTGGCTCAACGAATTTGCAAGTAGTTCGCTTATTCGCTTGAGCAAATCCACCCAATCGCTGAGTGAAACAACTTAAATAGAAATATAAACAATCCCACATCACACGTAGCACGGTCGTACATATATAAATATCTCTGGGATAGAACAGCTCGTATTGCATTCGCAATGAATGATCGTGTGGATTATTTCATCCGGCGGCGATCGTGTTGTCGAAATGAGAAAATCTACAAAGACTTTTGTAAACAAATTGTCAACATTTAGCGGCAAACATTTCACTGAGCTGTCGCATTTCCGAGAATTGAAGGTTTTTCTCCGGGGAATTTCGCCTGTCAAATATTTCATTGGAAGTTATCATATAAAAAAGGGGAAATCCGCAAAAACTCAGAGACCAACAGAAAGTACCATTCGTACACTCGTATGTCATATAATTAGCCTACATTTTGTATGGCGGCGCATTCGCAATGCGCATTTATGAAATTTTACTCGCATCTCAACAGACACCACCGACAGAATACCCGTACCACCTGCAGATACGAGTACAACCTGCTGCAACAACACACCAATGGACAAAGCAATCACTGTACATAGCTGCTGGTGCAACCTCGTCTGCGTCTAGTCGAATGGTAGATGGTGCTTCTTTATAAGGAGGCGCGACTGTAGCATTAGCTCTCCATCTCTCCTTGGTAAAAGTGTTTTGCATTTTTCACATTCTCTGGTCATTTAACGTGCGCGACGACGCGACATTCATTGTCTCAGATTCTTTAATAATTTTACTTTTCATTTTGCACACAAATTACGGATTATCGAATATTTTCGATGAAAAATGTGCTGTGCGTTTGGTGACAGACGAGGGGATATCTAAATTAGCAGTTTCTCTTGCAGTGATCAAGAAAAATGTGGGATATTTTTTGAATTGCTCGGGGAATTGGATATTGACTTTTTTTTTAAAACAGTTGTGGGTACGATAAATCCATTCCCCAATCTATAGAGTTGACAAGTTTACAACAGTCAAACAAGCTTACAACATTCAAACAAGTTTACAACAGTCAAACAAGTTTAATCCTCAAGTGAGTTTCTAGAATTACCAATCTTAAAAATATTGTAATTTCGATTGACCTGCGGTCTTCTAAAATCTGAAGAGGGAGGTTTACGATCAGCTCATGCAATATACAAACCAGTTTGATGGAGGTGGAAATTCTGATAAACTTGGAAACAGATTTCGATGCAGTTTTCACCTACAAACAGAGTCTGTTGCAAGAAAGATTGTAGCCCGTGTTTTACTCTCCAAGACATTTTTGTGTAAATCCGACAGCTGCTAGTTTGACACACTTTACTCGCAGAGCTTAACAAGCAAAGCTGCAAAGAAAGACTTAATAAAACCATACAAGCTTAGTCAGCATCTGTTTGTAAAGATGCTTCAGTCGAATTTTATTTTTTTAGTGGACTTTCTATCTTGAAAAATAGGCTTTATCTTTTTAACTTGTAATTTATCTAGCTTTCGCTTATATTGTTTGTTGCATTGCTTTTTAATAGAATTTGGCTCCAATTTGCAATGATAATAGTGTTTTGTCAAAATGTCGAAAAGTACACCAAACTATACCAGTTTATACCACTTTATCGAAAATGATTGCATATCTTGAGGCTGATTCTAAATTGATAGAAGATTTGTCTACTTTACTTTGCTTTCCTGATAAAGATTGTCAATTAAACAAACCTACTACAGATATTTGTAAAAATGCAGCCAAAAGAGCGTGTCTTTCGTCGATAGCCATGCACGCAAGTGAGCTTCCACAAAATACGAACTGTAGAATCGTCGGAGCGCAAATGAGGGTAGGTTATTATTGAAGGAGTTTCTATTTGTGACCTAAGCTAGATCTAAACATCGCAAACAAGGCCTTTGAGGACCTCTCTATATTTAACTCATTTGGCTACAAGACAAAGTACCTTCGATGTAGCTCCTATTTGCAAGCTTCTGAGGTGCCTTAAGTTAACTTTTCTCAAGGGAAGATGCAAAAATGTATTTTTTAAACAACCCCGCAGGTTTTGAGTTTTAAATTCGACGTAGCTCTTATTTGCAAGCTTCTCAGATGCCTTAAGTTAACTTTTCTCAAGGGAAGATGCAAAAAGGTATTTTTTAAACAACCCCGCAGGTTTTGAGTTTTACCTCGTGGTCTTGCAACAGCGCTTAAGGTTATTGCATTTCCTGCCAGGTAGCCGCAAACCAACCACTTTACCCCTCAGAAGGGTGATAAGGGTACTTCTCTTAGGATAAGTTGAAGAAAACGCAGTTTTAAGATAACAGCGAAAAATATAAAACACGGCTACCACCAGGCTGTGGGCAAAAATTTCCAAATGAGAGCCATCTATGAGCTGAAATCTAAAAGCTAGTGTAAAGTTTGCATGAAAGAAGCTACATTTTAAAATTGTTCTTGTATAAGGCGTGTTTTTTTGAGCTTCGATCTCAGCAAAGCAAAGTAAAGTAGGATTTTCAGCACGCAATCACAACAACTACTATGAGTTCTGGAAGTGTCACGTAGAACTTAGTTGTTGTAATTACGTGCTGACAATCCTGCTTAACTTTGCTTTGCTGAGATTGAAGCTCAAAAAAACAAACCTGTAGATGGGTAAGTAAAAAAAAAAATCGTGAGCCTGTATTGACAAGTTTTACACAGACCTCAGACTTATAAACCAAAATATTACTGCTGTAGTGGCTAGCTTAGCCAAGAACCTTTTATAAAGGGCCTTTCATTTTTCGGTTTCGAAAGTAAAGCCAAATGAAAAACACACAGCGATACATTTTTGATGACAATTTTATTTCATTATAAATTTTGGACTTTGCCATTAAGTGTGAAATACAATATCATTCAAATGGCCGCCTCGGGAAGACTCACAGCATGCGATTCTTTTGAGGTAATTTTTAACGACTTTTCGCACATTTCGGGCGGTATCTCGGCCATAACTTGAGAAATGTTGGTTTTTAATGGGTATAGAGTTCGGGGATTATTCGGGTAAACACAGTCTTTTGCGTAGCACCACAGAAAAAAATCTAACGGTATCAAATCGCGTGATCTTGGTGGCCAATTGACGTCGCCAAAGCGTGAAATTACGCGATCAGGAAATTTCTCACGCAATAAAGCCATAATTAGTGGTGTTTTTGCCCCATCTTAGTTAGTAAGTTTTAATAATCTTAACGCGTTGTTCGATTGTTAAGCGATTCATTATCGTAAATGGCAAACATTTAACTAATATTATGACACTTCAAATGAGAGCTGAGTTTGACAGGTGTCAAATGCCAGCGCTACCAACTTGAAATGAGTGACCCTGTATAAAATTTAGCGGAAAAGTGTCGGTAGAAAGGTCGTAAGTATTTAAAACTAACCACCGACATTTACCTTGGCACCATATTTGGACCTTTAATCACCTGACAGTGGACCGCTTTTTCACAGCAACGCGGCACATTTTGGGCCAAAATAGTTTGTAAAAAAACATGGTGTAGGTACTAATTGCCGGCCCAAATGTAGTCCGGGTCAACAACATGAAATGAATCAACCTCGAAATGCATGCTTTTTCGTGTCATACTGGTCACTAGTTTACTTTTTGGGCACATTTTTTAAATTTGCACTGCAGATGCTCTTTCAAATTTCAAAGCCATGAGGAACGACTTCCCATTCCCAGTACTGTTTCCCCCGCAGTTTGCTGCATCTCAAACGCAAACGACTCTCTAACATCAAAGATGCTTCATCAAACTCACACATTTCTGAGCAATAAAACATCACAGTCACTCCCGAAGCCCGAACGTGATCTGTAGCAATTTGTTAACACTTTCCATCTCCCAGCCAATCCATACATCATACCTCTTTCAGTTGCAACGCGCAACCAATACCACCGCAACACCCGACGAGCGACAGAATTTAAAACTCAATTTCCCATCGAACACTTGACGAAACCGTTGCTGTGTTGTGCCACCACCAGGCCCAAACAATGTTGCTTCGTCGCTATGCGGTTGCCTCATCCGTCAGATACATTTCTTTTTTTTATTTTCCTGCCGTCACTTGGCTCTAGTATTCTTAAATTATGTCCTATGGCAATGGCAAAGGCAATACACTTTTGTTATTGTTCTTTTCGCTCTTTCGTAAGACACAAAAATATCCACGCTCGCTATACACCATCCCATATCATACACCGTCGTGAGTTGCCCCGGCACGGCAGCACCAGCACCAGCACCATTCACATTCACAACAAAGTGCACATTTTTTCCTGTTATTACCGCGTAAACCTTCGTAACGTACGGACAGCGAGACGGACGCTAAACAGATACCCGGACAAGTATCTAGTGTAAAAGCTGATGGGCGACGACGTGCGCGTATTTTTACCGTCTTTTCAGTTTGAATTTTTAGTTTCGAATTTTAAAATAAAATCGTAACCGTCTACTTCCAAATAAAAAAAATAAATATAAAAAGTGCTAAGCGATAGTAATTGTTTGTTTATTTTGTAACTCCTACCGAGTGCACTGTTACAGAAACACGAATTCGCTTTATTGATTTGTTTGATCGATGAAAAAGCAACAACAGTTGGGAAATAGAAAGTGGAAATTGATTTCGTGTGTTGCTTTGGAATTTTTGGAAACAAATTTCATCGCACAGTGTTGCTATTCCCACAAGAAATAGTGCAGTGCGTATATTGTTTTTCCGCAAAAATCATCGCCAAGAGTTAAAAATATAAAAATATATATCCACAAATTTAAAAGCCGAAATTTACTCGCTACAATAATTGCGTGTGTGTAGTTAAAAATACATTTCTCTACCCCATACCGGATTTATAGTGACTCTTTGATACAAATACATTCAAGTCACAGTACATTGTATACCTTCAAAGTGTCCTCCAAGCTTTTCCGTTTTATTTTTTTTGTTTTTGTCTAACCAGAACCTTACCTGATCGGCTTGACTAATTATACCGAGCTATAATTGTGATTAACGTCGGACAGGTGACCGTTTCCGTTTCCCCATTTTGATTTCATCGTCCTTCGCTGGTATCACTTGAGTGCAAATATTCAACGAAACGCCAACAATCAAGTGAAGATCTATGCAAACGCCCGATCCCTCCGATCGAAGATAGACAAACACTGATCCGAAAATCAGTTGCGCATATCTATCTCGTTGGATTTATAATTTATGTATGAATTAATTAATTTGCCAACAAACAGAGCACAACAGTTGTTGCATATCTCTGTTGCAAGGAACAGAAAATAAAAACACATCTCTGCAATGTATCTGATTCAGGTGAGTTGAATAAATTTACGTTGCTTCTCCATTCGGAAAAATAAAAATAAAAAATCTATTTACAATTAGGTTAACAAAAATGTTCATTTTTAATGTGTGGAAAAGATATTTAGCTTTTGCTGGTCAAAGTTTGTTTTCGAGCTGAAATGCAGTGCGGACAGCTATACCTACTTGTGTGCGATGGCAACAGATGTATTATCGCGCGTTTATGATCGTGAATACATAATTAATGATTTTTCGTTAACAATATTGAGCAAGTGAGAGTTTGGCAAACAGAGAAATTGAGAAATTCAAAAATATGATAAAAAAAAAACCTATTAACGCCAAGAAAATTGTTTCTCCACAAACATCTTGCGGTTGTGGGGTAACTTGATGAAAGGTAGGTGAGTGTAACCATATACTTGCGGAATCAGTTGAAGAAAATTGGTGGTGGTATATACGATATGGGAATGTCGGTTAATGGCCAAGTGGCTGCGGCTAAGCCAGATCGATGTGCGACCATTAGCCTTGCTACTGTAAGGAGGATGGGCTATTTGGTGTCGAAATAGCTTAACAAATTTGAGATCTGATTTAAATTTTCAACCTCCAAAGTTTTCAGTCCCGTGTCGGAGCTATTCCACAAGAAGACATAAAATGCCTGCGGACTATGACTAACCCGTTGGACGAAAATGCGATCATTCTTAAGAAAATGTGATCATTCTTAAGAAAATGTGATCATTCTTAAGAAAAAGCGGGAATGGGTCCTTTTACCCCAAGAAGACAGCTGAATTCAGGACTTTTGTCTTTTATCTCTTTCTTGTGCAAAAAACAAATTTGTTCGCAATTGTTCATGAGTCTATAGGTACTCAAAGGTCTTGGTAATAGCTGTAGCTATCAGCTAATTATATGAAGAAGACGTGGGCTTCAAGCCGTTAAGTTAAATCTTTGACCTAATGCAATTCACAAGCAGCAATTTTCATATGACAGAGGTCAGTAAGATTTTCTCATTGAATTATCGCCTTTAATACGTCACGCACAGCTTATTAGCAACCACCTTCTGACTTGTCTGTGGAAAGCGTCTTTTTAATAATAAAGGGTCATTCATTAAGTTCGATAAATTTGTGAATTGAAGTAGAACAGCTTGTAGTTGAGGTTAACCTGATATTTATTTCAAGTTAAGGTTAGGTTAGGCCTCTAAAGGCACCCAAAAAATGGATAAAACCCAAACACTTTTCCTCGGAAAGACTAAATTTCTTTGCAACAACAGAGTTTAGTAGACCCTTGCAGTTCTTGTAGTCTATTTCCTCTAAATCTAAGACACTACTATCGGTTGGTATATTTTTCTCGTGCAGTCTGATCCTCTTGGGAAGGTTTTTCATTCGATATGTTTTCAAAAAAAGTTAAATTTCGTTCATATCGTTGACGACAGGCCATAGATTTGTAATGAGTTGTTGGCCTCAACCTTAGCAATAACACGAACAATGTTTCCGCAGTCGTTGCTGTCTTATTGGAGTAGACTAGAGATTCCCTTTCAACCCAAAGAAAAAAGTCCGAGGTCGTCAACTCGCACGACCTTGACGGCCAAATGATGTCGGTTCTTCGCGCCTTTAATGTCTCCGGTCTTTCGTTTTATGCCGGTTAGTCGGTCGTCAATACCCAAACAATCAACTTGTAGCTAAACAAGCTCGGTTATCATAGGTCTGTACCGCTCAGCATTGACAGTCAGCGACCGAAAAAAGAGTAAAGTCTATAGTTCACACAACGGTGAGTCTTTTAGTATTCAAAGTTGTCGAAATTTCTCTCTGATTCCCATTGCTCCAAAGTCTTCAATTTTATTTGTTTACGTAGCCATTCTGGAAGAAATGCACCTCGTCGCTGACAGTAATTTTTTGGCAAAATTTGGGATCGATTTCTAGTTGGTCCACGGCTCAATGCGCGTTTCATGCTTAGGCTTCAAGTTCGGAAGTATTTCTGCGAAATTTGCCAAGTTGACGCTTTCGAAAGTGTTCCACTTCTTAAGGACGCCACCAAATTGAGACATTTTGTTTCTCCCGCAAACTCTGTGCGACCGCAGTAATATTTGCGATCGATCGCGCGTGTCGTTCACCTACTGTGACTACTCGACCAGCCACTGAAACACTTTCCTAGAAATTCATCATAATTCCCCGACTTGTGAGCTCAGAAGGAAGCTCATTACGAGCGTAAATCGAAAGTAATGTACAAGTCGCGGTTTGGTGTTACCAGCTCTTGGTAGAAGTTTCTCTATGAGATCCCCGAAGAAGATTTAACGTTTGGTTTGCGCCTGCATATCACTGGATCATGACAACATCTCCAAATCCCGTTCCACAAACCCAATTTAAGCTTCTACCTCGAAACGTCGTCTTACCAGTTACCAAGCAATCAGGCTAAGGTATGATTTTAACACATCCTTCTCTAGACAAGCTCTTCTCCCAAAATGACTATCGATATCGGCTATGAAATAGTGGACAGAGAGAAATACGAAGGACGGCCCAAAAAGCTTTGAAGCAGTTGATGTTGAGTTCTTCTCAGAAGGCATAAGTCTTCCTTTTGCTCTCCGAAGGACTGTTCTCATCTACATCCACTTTTAGGCAAATTACCAAGTCCAACTGATATGACTTATTTATAGCAAGCATGTAAGCAGCCTATAATTTTTAAGAATGATTTTTTAAGCCTCCTTGAAAACCAACCGATCTAACAGATTTTCATTTCAATGCAATAGAGATAATAGTTGGAGGATGGCAATTGCCGAATTGTCTTTCAAGTTAATTTTCATTTAGGTTTTGAAGAAAAAACTCATGTTGTATTGTCTTCCATGCTTGGTGCGACACTGTCAATATAGACAAGTCCCTTTTTAAGAAGCTGCCTTAAATTAGAGTCGCCAAAAATTGTATTGAATTTTTAACGCAGTCCAGCAAAGTAGCTCGCGATGGCAGGATCATTTTATATTGATTAAAAAAAACAGCTGAGGGTTGTGAAATGATGAAATCTCTGCCAGAATTTGACGTATGAAATTTTTTCCGAGAAGATTTGGTACTTCGTACTAACACTCTATTTATAGCTGCAAACCAAACAGGCTGTCAAAATATAACAATGGTTTTCCTGGTAAATACATTAAATCATCTTTTCTCTGTCACTCTGACATCTTATAACAGTTCTAGTTGCCTTGCTTCAATCGCAGAAGCAACAAACAAACCTTTTGACCCGAAATACCGCACTCACCACCTACTGTAACTGTCACCTCGCAATCTCAAAAACGCTTTTGAATTTAACACCGTTTCTTCCACACATATACTGCGCAACATGTCATTCAACTTTCAGAACACAAGACACCCGGTTCGTTACACCTTCAAATCATGGCATTTGTCATTACTTCGCCGTCAAAAACAAAAACCGAAAGAAGCAAAAATAAAACCGAAAGCGATACATGAAAAAGAGTGAAGCAAGAACCCAATCGCACAACAACAATAAATCGAAGATTAATGACTCTGAAGATCGACTGTCATCTGTATAATGACACTTTTCGAATGTTACGTACTCACAGAAGTTGAAGTGTTTTCGTTCAATATTTTTCTGTTTTTTTTTTCTCTGCCTTTGTCACGTTCGTGCGGTGGTGCATGGTGCAAAATTAAAATCAAGAGAAAATATGCAAACGCACGCAAATGATGTTGATATATCGCCATTTCTGGGATCCTAATCCTGTCGCACACCCATTCCAAATGCTTACGAGTGCTCGTACTCTATTATTGCTAACACACACCTAGCGAAAAGGGTGGGATAGGCGGCAATGAGCGTTGCATCTTGTTAATACCTTTATTAAAGATGTGGCTGTCTTTTTTTTATTTTCAATATTTTTACTGAGAATTAGGTAATTGAGACGCCTTAAGTATTTTTTTTTGTAATGCGTAGGTGCCTTAACAAAATTGTCGTTGAACGATCTCGCCGGCATATTGAGGAGGAACACGAACGAAGAGTTGCTTGGAAAATCCATTGGACCGTGGGCGGATTTTAGAGTTTGTAATTGATTGATATAATGGACTATCTAACGGCGTTATATAGGTTACTGTGGGTCAATGTGCGTAGACGGTTGTGCGGAGGAAAAAAAGTTCGATTTCGAGGGTGTAGTTGATAGGGAAAGTTCGTGGGAAGTTTTATACTAAATGCATAATGCGAGGGATCTTATATTATCTGTCAACATATATTTTTCGTTTTGTTGAATTTTCAATTTACTAATGCACGACGTTCGGGTAATAGGCTAGATGGAGTAAATGAAGCGAAAAGGGCGGACTTTGAGGCAGAACGGAGAGAGTTGCGGTTTATAACAGACATGAAGGGTTGTTTTAACTAGCTTTGTTGGCAGGCCTCATTAGATATTTCCTGACTGATAGCTAGATACTCCTACGCTCGCGCTGGCGAGTGGAATTGCAATAACTAATTGACTTTGATGCTGTCATTCTGTTCCATTAATATCGTAACAAGTTTTACTTTTAACAAAATAATCGAAAATGTTTTTGTTTTTATTATTATTTCAACATTTGGGTCAAAAACGCCCCCAAAAAGTGGGCGTGTCAAAGAGCTTTGTGCTCCCAAACTGATGGACAGGCTATTGTGCACATATTTTGGGACGAAGGGAGCCTTCATTTGCAACGATATCTAAAATGCTTTTATCAAAAAGTAATGGGCGGATTTAAATGCCTTTAGATAACAGTTGACTCTTTTACATGCGAATAATGATCCCACCATAAAATAAAATAGGTGGAGAGGTAGAATACAGCTCCATTCATGTTCAGTCTTGATTATCCAAAAAAATCGTAGATCAACACAACTTTTTTTCAAGGGTGGAAGCAGTCTAGAAGATTCGAATTTGTGGTTTATTGTGACGATGTAGGGGACCTACACTTCCTATTTCCTTTCCATTCTGATACTCAGTAGTGAGAGCTAGTGCTATATTTAATACTCAGTAGGTAGTAGATTAATTTATCCAGTTCCTATGTGGAGTTGCTGAAGTTTTACTACCATTTCGCTCTGTCGGCTTTGAAGTATAGCAAAGAGTACGACGAATATTTTGAACCAAAGTTTGATGTTTCTTTGAGGAAAAGACTTGCCTTTGCGTAAAACAGCTGAACCTTATTTTTTATTGAAGCTGCACTTATAAATTGCTAAAAGAGAACTCGTTTTAAATCATTTCATGAGTTTGTCTTATCAGATATATATGACATTAGGTTATTTGACAGCATTTAACATCATTTGACACCATGTGACAACATTTCACAACAGTCAGACAGCTTTCTAAGACGTATGACAAAATTTGAAGGAGTACCTATTGGCTTTTTGACAGCTTGTGGCAGTATTTGAATGCGTTTGATCGCATTTGACGCTATCACAAGACTTAGAGACCTATAACAAAACGTGACTACATCAGGCAACATTTTACAACGCCAGATAATTTTTTTATGATTAGTCAGACAGTTTGATAGTTGTCAAGCCGTTTGACAGCGAACAATACTTTTTGACCAACTGACACTCTGCAAAATGTAAATGTCGAATTTATGTTTAGAAAACTATTTTAAACGGTGTAATATTCGGTCAAACAATATGACCTACAAGTCTGCGGCAAAACTGAAATTTTTGACAACATGTTAAAATTTGAAGTTCTGTCAGTAAGCATTGAAAATAGTTATTTAGCGTCATATCAGAAATCTATTTTGTTTAGATTGGTGGGAAATAGTTTTCGTCAAACGTATGATTGCTTTGTGTCATTTTGTGACTTTGTGGCATTTCGTCATACATATAACGTTGCGTCTTAAATATGACTTTGCGTCATAAATATGACTTTGTGTCATACATTTGACTTTGTGTCATACATATGACTATGTGTCATACGTATGACTTTGTGTCAAAGTCAAAGTCATACTTTGTGTCAAATCGTCTCAACATCTGATATTTTCGCAGGAAAAAAATTCCTTTAGATTGTGACCTATTCGTAAAGAAAGATGGACGACCAAAATGGCTGCTCGTATGACATTCGCCGATGTATGGAAATGACGCGCTGACTATATTTTGTCCACCACCAGATGAGACCCCAAATGCTTTTAAGAAGACAGTAATGTAAAATACTAATTTCCCCCTAAGCAATCTCCGGCAGCTGCAATAAATTTTCCAAAATTTTCTCAAAAATCTAGATAAATCCTAATTTATGCTGATCACATGTGCCATGCGTCCTGTTTGGCAGCCAATTTCCTCGATAAGCTCTATTTTAGCTTTGTAATTAGTTAAGAAAATTGCCATTTCTTAAATAATTATACTCGACTCTTCTGCCGGTGGTCACTTGAATTTCTAAATCAATTTTGACATACATAGTTTTCCTCTCATTCACTGTCTGTCTCAATTGCGCTTACAATGGACTTGTGCCAAAGTACGCGCGTATATTTTCATCTCATTCTCTACTGAAACTTTAAATATATCCAAACTGCGAAGAGAAAAACATTTTCCGTTTGTTTTGTGATTTAAAATAAACCCCCACAGAAATATCTGCTTATTTTTTATTTTTATTTTTCGCAAGAAAATAATTAAATACGAAAGAAAAAAAAACTCCCCAAGGAAAACCTCATGCCAATGATTCAAGCAACACAAAAATATTTACTGTCCTTATAAATAAACTTTCCTTCATCCCCAATGGTGACTTTTATGAAGGAAAGGAATGCGCTTACAAATCCATTCGCTGAGTCATTCCACATATAAGAAGTCTATCTTCGGGCAGCGTTACGAGTAAGTTGCGTTCCAAATTCGTCACAGATAATTGTAATTAATGTGAATTAAATCGATTTAGCGGAAGAGAAACGTCTGCACTATTACGTTCGATCCATTAAGCTCACGTAGGTGTAGCTTTAGTGTGCTCGCACTCACCCCTTGCGCTAAGCAGTAGCTATAAATCTGCTCGAAATCAAAGGAAATCTAATTAAAAGACATTGCGCGCATTGATTTTGTTACAACAAAGCACGCAGAACCAACAAAAAAATACAAAAATCAATTAAAACGAGCGCCATTGACTGTATAAAATGTTGCTGCGATGCCAAAACAATACAACGAAGGTATTGAGGGATTTTTCACATCTTCGAATCCAAGTGAAAATGATTTCAAGTCGATGACTGAAAATTTCATTGACTCGTGGAACGGTTTTTGGTTTTTTTTTTTTTTATTGATATGACCTCAATACTTCAAAATAAAAGCAACATCAGAAAAAATCTGAGGCTGTTTTGTTGGGGGACAATTACGATTTATTTCTTCTAATTAAGATTGATTTGTGTTTTTTTTTATTGATTTTTAACTGAAAATCTGTTATTTTGCTGATTAAATCGGTAGGCGGCGTCGAGTGCATTTTGATTAGGTGCACCATAAAGACTGTGTTAATGGGCCATTAGTTTGTAACAGATTCTTCGTATTCCAAACAAGTAGCAATCAGGTTCGTAGAACGTAACTATATAGCTGAGTTGGGTTGAGGTTAAACTGGGAACACCTATATCGATTGATTGGCATCTATCAATCAGTTTTTATCGATTTTGATTTAAGTTGCTGGAGGTTGGAGTTTGGCACTTTTGGCTAGTGACATGTTACATGGTAATTCTGAACTGAATACTAATTTGCAGGTTTTTTTCAGGTCATCTATGTGATTGGAGTGAGTTATTATCCAAAACGATTGATAAATGAATTTATCTTCTATCGCCTCTTCGAAATTTCTGTTCATTTGAGGGTTCACTCTTTTGTAGGCGTCAAATGAAATGTGCCTTATACAGGGTGGCCCAACGACACTGACGAATTATTCTAAAAAGAAAATAGTCATGAGTATTCCGCGATCTTGAGGTGTATAGCATTTTGTGGCTTGTTCAAGTGTATTCAGCATCTGCATCGACTGCACAAATATCAAAACAAAACAGAGAGTTGCCGCCATTACCTAAAGTCTAAGAATCTTACGATCTTCCAAATCACCCTGTAAATGTATGAAAAATTCAGTTGCATTTTATGCGTACAAATATTTTTAGAAAGGAAAATATTTTCTATCCCATGTTACTCTAAACAAAGCACTGCTCTATCGACGCTACTGTCAGACTGTTTTTAAATACACATGGGCGCCACGCCCATTGATTTAATCCGAGCCATATTATGTGCAATGCTTCCAATAGGCAAATTTCAACTGTCAATATGTCAATATAAAGTTTTTATACTTTGTTGATTGGAAAATGCCATGCCCTATTTTCTAATCCTGCCCACATTTTACAAAATGCTTTTTTCGGACGATGCACATCAATATTCCAATTTGTACAGCACTCCTCTTGAGACCTGTGAACTAATCCAGTTGTGGCTTTACTTGACTGCCCACTTTAAGGGAGCACAGCTTTTATCAAATCTTCGCGTTCATGTCAGATCAAGGAGGGAATTTAAAATGGGTCCTCGCGAAAGACTGTCCTTATAAAAGTAGTGCCCACAATTAGAAAGCTCACTATTTTAACTCAATCAGATGTTTGGTTGTATGAATACACCTTACAAACGAGTTAAATGCCAAACGAGCTGTCATAGTAAATTTTAGTTGCCTTTTGACTTTTACGGGGTTCAGTGGGCAGTAGGCTGGACTTCTAAGCAATGGGTCTCAGGTTCAAACAAAAGTTTAGTTTTTCTGGGGCTTGAACCTGAGACCCATCTATCGTACAACTATTATTCTTATGGTTTGATTTTTTTTTCCAAAAGTCTGACAAATATCTGAGAAAAGAACTGTCTTAAAGAAAGCTTCTCAATTTGGCCTTAATTATAAGGCCACTTCCATTTGACAAAAACATAACTTAACCAAACGAATATTTTTCAAAAGTCTAGGGCTAGGGTCAAATATATGAACCCCTATTGCGCAAGCAACTGGAAAATGTTTATTGATAAACAGCTGGCTCACCTGACATTTAACGATTGGCTTCTTCTGTTGGAGTAGTAAAAATCGGTAATCGATTTCTTATTCACATATCCTCCTTGTCGAACACATTTCTTCAGGGCTACTACAGTTTCTAAAACCCCTAATTGAATGAATGTTTCACTAAACGAGATCAACATTTCTTTGACTTGACTTTGGGGACATCAAACAAAACCAAAAACCAAACCACTCAACACATGGGCGTAATCGATCGATATCTACAACAAAATTTTAGATAAGAGACCACACAATATTTCAAATATCGAATTGGCTATTCGCCCTTAATTTTTGTACTGACTGACATTTGTCTGGCTTCGGGACACGGCTACGTATTTGACGTAACGTAATGGTATTTTCGTTAAAAATAGTGTTTAAAGAAATAAGTTGGACCTTTAAACGTACAAAATCGTGCCGGAAAATGAAATAGTGGATTTTAGAGTCCTTTTTGCGAGCGAAGCCACATTACCCTTATTTTCCGCGATTTAACTCTGACATTTCGTTACGTAGCCGTGTCACGAATAGCAACAGCCTTTAAATATATTCCGGACAATCGATACGTCAAACATTTGTAACAAACAGAGTTTTTTCCCATATTATTTGAAGTCTAAATATGACTGTCAGGTTTGGAGACACACTTTCCAGCTAAGAGTAATTACGTCAGTTAAATATATACCGATTCTTGAAAAGATGGAGCTGCCAACATGCACCGTAATCATTACAATATCCAACACTAAACCATCCCATAAACGTCAACGGATAAATAAGTCATTGAGTCAATATAGGTAGTGACTCCGTGTCACTCGATTACGAACAGGCAGTTTTCAAACTCTTCGCTAATCTGGGAAAAACCAATTGCACCTGTTTTTATTGTTTTTCACCTTTTAAGCAGGTTGATTAAACTACTGTTCGTCATCAAGTGAGACAAAAGAAAAAACAAGTAAATAAAACATTTATCAACTTAATTCCATTTTATTTTTACAGTATAAATATAATATATCCTTCATACCTTGAAAAATATCCTTGGATTTGAAAAATATCGTAAAATTAAAACAAAAATCTGCCTGCTCGAAATCAAGTGGGACGGAGTGTATCTAGGGCATTAAAAAGATAAAAAAGGTAACGAATGTTGAACGTAGTTACCCAGAAGTTTGTTGAAAATGTTCCCCAAAAGTTGGTTGTACATTTCAGGAAATATTTCGATACAGGACGTTATAACGAACGATATAATATTCGATGTCATTCACTATATCGAGTGCGCTCGTTATATCGATCGATTTTTTTATAATTAATCTTTTTTAAATAAGTTCTTTAAAAATTTATTTATTCAAAAGTTTTATTTAATGTTAAATTGAATAGATAATGGTCCTACCATTTAAATACTTCCAGGATTTTTAATCCAATTTATATATAATCGAATAGGAAATCGTGGGCACCATTCGCTATATAGAGATACTAATGTAAATCTAATGTATTATGAATCGCTATATCGAGATATTCGTTATAATGGACGTCCACTGTATTTCCAAAAATTGTTCAATCTCCAAAAATGATCAAAACTGTTTAAGAAGTATGTCTCGGTTACCAATGTTGACTGCTAACATATTTTCCAGTAATTTTATCAAAAATATGTGACCTCTCGACCACCCTGTGATTTGTGCACGTAATTTCTCTAAATATTCCATTCCTTTATTCAGAGATTCAACCAGGCAACTCATCAGCATCGCACGCAATAAAAGAAAACAATAAAGCCATCAAGAATCCTGTGCCTATTGCGGTCCTTTTAATATTTTCTTAGAACATTCTTTAAAATGAACAAAAAGAAAAATATTATATATTCCCTCAACATTCGCAGTCGATTTCCCTTTCATTTGGTTTACACGTCAAATTAAAATACTCATAAACCAACAACAATGCACAGCGCACTTGAGTGTTGAACTCGGCATCGGTCGTTGTCCAACCATAAAAGGAGCAGGTGTTCCGCCTGCATTTCATCTTGTGTGTGAATAACCCCTGCTATCGCATTCAAATTTCGCGCTATAATTCATTTCAATAAACAAAACAGGTCATAGAGCACACCCTTGGGGTACTCCATTGCAAAACAACTCATTTATCAGCTTCCACTTAACTGAAAAGCATTTTTCATTCGGAACTTGTCGATGCGATAACAGATACTATATATACGACCGGTGGAGGGTATTAAGTTTTCAGTATCAGGGCACATTGCGTTGCATATGGCGCATTGCTATACTTTGCTTAATTTTTCGTAACCGGTGTTGGTGTGGAAATAATCGAAGGTAAGCCGCGTTTCGTATTTTTTGTATGGTTATTTTTTTTTTTTTTTAAATCCACTTGTCCGTTGGTTACCTTGCAGTTTTCTTTCCGTATGTGTATCTACTCGTGCGGACGACGTCAAGTATCTGTGAGAGGGTTTCACGCTTTTTTAGCTGTGGATATATTCATTGCACAGCTTTAGGTGCGGTTTATTGAATTTTCTATGAGCACGGTGTTGCACACAGTTCCGATGCCGACTGGCGAAACGAATGCCGCGAAAAGTTGCCTAATTGTTTGTACCTTTTGACATAAAATTATGGCTTCAAATATTCATCAACTGTGTCAAGGTGAGTTCATCAGATAAGGAGTATCGAGGAAAGGCACGTCACCTTTTGGAAAATGCGAAGGTGACGCCGTCCCACAAATATGGGAATTTATTTGGAAACGTGTATTTTTCTGAGCGATATATTTACGTTTTTGCGTTGAACTGCTTAAATGGGGTGAGTGCTACTTAAATGTTGCAAATTTGATTAATGTATTCAGATTGACGAAAGCATTCAGTGTCATTGCGAATTAAGTCGCACCAATGTGAACAGCTCCTAAGAAAATTTGACTTTAGCTTGCTAATGTTTTACATAGAGGTGTGGAGTTGGTCCTGCGCTCGATGAACTAAAAAAAATCTGTATACGGTGACTAAATTTTGTGCGCAAATATTTTAGGACTTTGTTGAAATAGTCTCGGGCCCTAAGAGGTATACGGTTGATGATAGACTTAGTTGACCACTCAAGTAATCAAGGCAGCACTTCGTTGTTCGACTCGGCACTATTGGAAACAAGACGAAGAGTGAAAATTTTGGCCACAATTATAAAATTTAGAACGAAGCTATGAACATTTTTTAGTTTAAACGTTTTCTGTCGAACCTTTTTTATGAAATATAAAACAAATGAAAAAGTAATTTTCGTAGAAGAATTCCCACATTGTTTGTTGTTTTGCTACAACTTTTCCCTGTTTTGTTCCATCGATATTTACTTTTTGATTCTTATATAGGGTGTTTTTTTTTTCTTGGTAATACAAAAGTTTGAAAAAGTTTAATAAATAGTCCTACTAGTTTTTCAAGCGACTAGGGCGTCTATATCCAGTCTATTCTCATGAATATAATGCATTGGTAAACGTCAGCTTACTCGTGGCAAACAAATGCGAGCATAATTCAGCTCCAGCTGTCAAATTAGTTGCTGGAAAAAGTGCTGCCAATTCCAAAAAGAAACCTCTAAAATAACCTCTTTTGTCAAATTAGTTGTTGCTGGAAAAAGTGCTGCCAATTACAAAAAGTAACCTCTTAAATAACCCATTTTGTCAAATTAGTTGTTGCTGGAAAAAGTGCTGCCAATCCCAAAAAGAAACCTCTAAAATAACCTCTTTTGTCAAATTAGTTGTTGCAGGAAAAAGTGCTAAACAACTAAAATAACCTCTTTTGTCAAATTAGTCGTTGCTGGAAAAAGTTCTGACAATTCCAAAAAGAAACCTCTTAAATAACCTCTTTTGTCAAATTAGTTTTGGCTGGCAAAAGTGCTGCCACTTCCAAAAAAGAAACCTCTAAAATAACCTCTTTTGTCAAATTAGTTTTTGCTGGAAAAGTGCTGCCAATTCCAAAAAGAAACCTCTAAAATAACCCATTTTGTCAAATTAGTTGTTGCTGGAAAAAATGCTGCCAATTCCAAAAAGAAACCTCTAAAATAACCTCTTTTGTCAAATTAGTTTTTGCTGGAAAAGTGCTGCCAATTCCAAAAAGAAACCTCTTAAATAACCCATTTTGTCAAATTAGTTGTTGCTGGAAAAAGTGCTGCCAATTCCAAAAAGAAACCTCTAAAATAACCTCTTTTGTCAAATTAGTTGTTGCAGGAAAAAGTGCTAAACAACTAAAATAACCTCTTTTGTCAAATTAGTTGTTGCTGGAAAAAGTGCTGCCAATTCCAAAAAGAAACCTCTAAAATAACCCATTTTGTCAAATTAGTTGTTGCTGGAAAAAAATGCTGCCAATTCCAAAAAGAAACCTCTAAAATAACCCATTTTGTGAAATTAGTTGTTGCTGGAAAAAGTGCTGGAAATTCCAAAACAAACATCTATAATAACCTCTTTGAAGTACATCACTAATTTATTAGCAGACTCCTTGCTTGAGCAGTTGAATTCTGATCCTATATTCATCCTTGAGACATTTCTGCTTTTCTCTGACAGGAACCAAACCTGCTCTTCCATTCGCCGTCAATTACCACTATTCCACCAATTTTTGAATGCAACAGACAAATTCTGAGCAATAATGCGTTTTCGTTGTCTTCCTCTCCTTTTCTCGCTTTTAAATACAAGACCTAATCTCTGTACAGTGTCAGTGTTTTTTTTTTCTCATTTCACTTTTGAAAGTATTACGATTAGAACTCGTTAAATTCCTTAATGGCATTCATCTAACGAATCCTGTGGAATTTTATGACCCAGCTATTGGCTTTGAAACTGGTTGTGAAACGCAACTTACGCTCGGGATCTTTATTGTTTTTATGTTCGAGTTTGGACATGAATGTGATTCTTATGGTTTTTCACATTAAAAGGATCTTCTTTTTATTTCATTTTCATAGATACAGTTTGGGTAATAGCCATAATCCGATTTAGAGACTCCAAATAATTGATGGATAGAGGAACGTAACCGCATGGAATTCCATTGTCTAGAGCCCGAGAGCGTTTTTTTTTTTTATTTTCCAACTCAACTGTATTTTGAAAAACAAATCAGTCTCCCTTTCAAAATAAATACCGAAGCGCGTCAACAATCTCCATGACTATAAACAAAAACAAATACGTAAATCAAACTTCACCCGCTCATGCGATTCGTAAACAATCGCCATATCCGCTTCGAGTCGATTTACGATTCATTTCCAATCGAAAGGATCCACACACCGAATTCGTGAAACCCACAAAATGTTGAAAATTAGCATAAATTCGGATCCGAGATTAGCCGCCACGATTACCCGGAGACATCCATTAGGGAATCAATAAACACACCCAAAAAAAAAAGAAACACCAACCGAAAATCATCGTTCTATTGAATTTAAATTTGTCACAAAAGGAGGAGGCGCAATTTATTGGAACAACAAAGCATCCACACAAGTTCCCTGGCGATTGTATCCGAGACGCGCGATAAAATCTCGAAACTACGACGGCGTTCGTGTTTGGTTTACGAAAATATGCGAAAAACTATCAAATTTCGCTTAGCCGCAGTGAAAAAAATAACGAATTCTGGAAATTCCTGTCTCTGACCTGGTAATGGGGGGTATGAACCCTTAACCACAGTCCGCAGACGCCATGCGGCTAATGAAGTGCAGGTTTGCATTTTTGACGTGCATCAAGTAATCAAGTCACCAGACAGCAGCAATCATCGTTCGGATATGATTGATGGGCGTGGACGGACCTTGTTACCTGTTTGCAGTCGTTGCAATTAGGACTTTTGACGAGCGGAGGAATTCCTTGTCATTTCAATCAATATCGACGCCCAGTTGATTGAGAGATAGTCTGGTGTGTTATCTTGCTTTTCCAAATGATTGATTTTGAAATTAAACAGGTAAAAGGATTTTTGAGGATGGGAACTGTTTTGACAGCAAGAAGGGGAAGGTCAAATGTTTTGGGCTAGTTATGGAGTTTTAGTAGCCAGATTGTTTACCTTCAGTTGTTGATGAGGGCGGATCGTAATGTCGTTATCAATGCATCTGTGAAGTTACAGCTGCGCCTCCAAACTTTGGTAGCTAGGTTGAAATCGCGTCAATTGTTCTTATGAATGCGGGTATTCTGGGGAAAGGTTAAAGAATCACAGAGATAGGCGTCGGACATATCTCAGAAAAATGACAGAACAACAATACTCAACTTTGTTAAGCGCGGAGTGTTTCCGCCATAAAACAAGTTGAACCTTTTTTCAAGAGCTCCAAGATTCTTCAAGATTGCGGCCTTTTATTGGAATGATCACCGAAAAATCAGTATTTAGCCGCAATGCACTAAGCAGAACCGGTAGTCAAATCGACGCATCCACGAACGAGCTGCTTGAAGGAAAAAAAGTCGACAAATCTTACAAGTCCTTGTTGAATTTGTAATCAAGGAAATAAGATTTTCGCTGTACTTGCAATTTTGAATGGAGAAATCTACTTGAATCTGCTGAAACGAAGACAAAAATCGCATGCTCATATGCGCTCATAAAAAAGTCCCTCAGCACTGGCCTTTTTACATTGAGTTAATAGGTAAACAAGAGAATCGCACACTCACGTGGCTTCGTAAAACAATTCCTACTTCACTTTTAGCTTATCTACGTGCTCCCCTTTCGAGAATCAAACGTTATTTAATGAAATTTCCCTTTGCGCACACGTGGAAGTCGATTTTTCGGTTGCGCACATTTCGTGTGCGCTAACAAAAATTCTTCTGAAAAGTGTATCTCCCGTCTTTGTGTGATTGTTATTATTTTGCTTGATTTGATACCCCGATTAAGGCGAGGCATTTGACGGCCAGTGCCACTCATCAGTCGAACCTCTGTCCTCAGAAAAGGCTCTCACAGCCCTCTCTATAATTAGCACGCTCATTACATTGGATGCTGTTAATGTTCTCAAAGCAATTTTCATTCTTGTCATTTTTCAATTCCTCAGAACACACAGCCACTCTCGTATGTACATGCCCACCCCATCTCATCAGTTAAACACTATTGCCAATTTTGTTGGTCTCTGCTCTTACAACGATAATGACTCCCCCATTAAGTCAATTATCCACACCCTCTGTACGGATTGCTATTAACAATTATCTCGTACGTATCTTTTTCCACAACAGATATTATAACTCTGAAGAGTTATATTCAATCACTCTACGATAATTTCCTTTCGTGTCAAATCGATATCGAAATAAAAACAAAATAAAACACGTTCTCGAAACAAAGTTATTGCTTCAACATGAAACTGCAATTTCACGGCACCTGTAACTGGAAACTCTGGCAGCTCTCTTAGGCTATTTATTTTGAAATTGGATACTTCGACGCGGTGCAGTTCAACGAATGGATAATTTGTTTATGCAAAATGTTGGCTCTCCCCGCAACAAGATATTACTTAACAAATTCACGTTAAACATGCGCGAATTTAATTCACCTCGCAGTAAGTTAATTAACGTAATCGCAACGAACATGAATTGTGCTGCGGTTCGCGGTGATAAAGTGAAACGCCATAAAGTGGGTGAGCAGGCTACGCATGTGCGCTGGGCGACTTAAATCTTGATAATTACGAATACGTTGCGTGAGATCTAGGGAGAGATACAAAAAAAAGGCTTTTATAAACCGAGACAACAAAGGTAATGTACGGCAGATAAGATCAAACGGTCTTCTGTTGTTTGCTTGAAACCTTAAGTGATCACCTACGCGTGAGTGAAGTGAATATTATTAGGTAACGAGTTTTACTTTATGTAATGGCCGTTTTAAGGAGGTTGACCTCGGACTAGACAGCGAGTCGTTGCGGAAAGGGTTTATATGGTTTTAGTGTTTTTTCTTCTTACAAGTTACAACTCTACTACAGTAAGGCGACCTTCTATCTTATGATAGATTTTACTTTTTAAAGCTTCATGAACTGCCGAACCGCACGCCGACCTAACTGGGCAAGTGCCAATCGATGCAAAGTACACGCTAAGTAGGCTTTTTCGTGTGATTTTATTTGAGAAAGCACTGAAATTGATTTGAACTTCCTTGTAGACCTTGGCAGTCGTCCATGTTATTCGTTTTGTACATTTATTTTATGAACTTCAAGCCTCAGGGCGCTCTGAAGCCATCCCCAATCAATGAAATAGATAGACTTTCATTGATTGAGGACAGGACAAACTTCTTCTGTAGCACATTTCTCGAAAAGAACTTCGGATTAAGCGAATACATTTCGAGTTCGTTATAAGCAGATTCCACCGTACTTACTTGCGGACTTACTCATAGGTGGCGCTGCAGTCCGGCGTGGACTTGGGCCTTAACCTACTACTGTCGTTGTAATTCCTTAATAATGATTATCACTCTCGGCGAAGCAGCCCAGTGGTTAGTTTTACTTCTCGGTTCAACCCCCAAAAAAGACAAATGTACAACCAGTGTTTTATTTTCAACAAAACCGGCACTAACCCTTCAGGATATTCGCTGTTTCTAATTACAAAACGCGTCACAATGCTCCTCAATGAAATACACGATCGAATGGACATGCAAACGATTTTAAATCACAGTCTCGATCCCGAGCGGCGTTAAGTAAATATCTGTTTTTAACGATCTTCACGTGAGACGGTATTTGCTCATATCACTTATTCATTGAACTATTAGTCCCTACGCACACGGCGCAACATGGTACCACGCGTCATAAACATTTGTTCGCGAAATATACATTTTTCTATCATCAGTGGTCCGTATATAACGCAACCGATGTTCTGAGCATGTCTAAGACATGTTTATGACATGTTCCTGCATGCCAGCTTGCGCGCTGAGCGACGATATTTATTTTAATGGTGTTCCCTACCATTTATGGCATTTGAAACGTGCTCGTCTCGTTTAAAAAAACTGACAGATATTTCTCAATTTGTGTTTGGCCGTTTGTTGAGCCTTTGTCGTACGAGAAAAAAATGTTTGCAACGTGTTTTGTGTTGCTTCGTGTGCGATGGGTCGCACATTTTTACGTTGTGTACACAAAATTGCAACTACAAAAATATCCGAGACACAAATAGCCATTGGGCATAATAAAACTGTAGGTCGATGCCCTTCGTGTCGAAAATAAAATGCCTGCCTTATCTGTTGTGTTATAATGGTTGCCCCAGGCTTAGTTCAAGCTGCTATATGTTTCTATTTCGCTCAATATTTATTTATTTACCGGCAAACAGTTTTTTTTTCCTTAATATCACGAGTCAAAGGTCGAGCTTAAAGAATGAGCTCCCTTTTGTTTTCGTCACCCTCACTGAAGGCAGTGTTCCGTGTCACGCAACCTCTCAACGACTCCAAATGTACCCATAGCGATCCGGAAAAATGTTGTCATATTTACCTACTATTCTTTAAGACGCAAGCGGTAAGCGTATATACTCTTTACTCAACTGACTTACGGTTGAAGGAGGCAATCTGAAACCAAAAAATCTAAAAATTTACACTTTTGCATTCCGCACAATAATTATCTCAGCGTGAATTTGCGTCTCCGATTTTTTTCAGATCGAACTTGCTGACCTGCGTCTTTTTGTCTTTGAACCTGTTCATGATTGCTTACCGAATGTCTCCCAATTTATCAAAAGCCATTGTGAGACCTCCATCAGCTCAGAAATATTTTAGACAGCCCCACAACTATTTTTATGCGCAGCATAAAAAGGTGCTATCCAACAAATTATTCAACACGAACCGCGACGAAGATAAATGCCAACTCATTAAACAGGATAACGAAACATTCCACAGCAATCCGTCTGGGGGGAAATTGTTACCCTAAATTATTTCCCGCCGATAGGAAAGGATCCACCGACTAAGCATCTGCGTTCTCGCCTTATTAGAATGATTTTTTTTATTGTCTCCTCAAATGCGGATCCTAATAAATCATAACTTCTACTCCTACAATAAAACTCCGTACTCTGTCTTCGGCTTTGTTTTGCCCTTGCTCTGCTTTTGTTATATGAATTCATCATTTTGTGGAATTTTTCCCCGGCAATGCTCAATCGGGTTGACACTTTAATGGCTGCCTACGTGATAGAGAAGATGCATTCTTCTTTGACCCAACACGCAAGCGCATTTGGCCTGAAGTGAGGCTAATTAACCTTCCCCTCTCTTCGGCACTGCAGTGCATAAGATGCGAGATCATTTTACGACAGGATTACCCGCCGATCCTTTTATTCGGATTCTTCAACGCAATTGTTACGTATATGCGCTGGATGGCTGCGAGTTTAATCTGATTTCGACAGACGCAGAGTGTAGCCCTGTCACGCACGCCTATTGATCTGTGGTTATGACGGAGAACTGGTTTGGTTCTAATGTGCCGCCGCTAATAGGAGAGGCAAAATGTATCTAGTAGCTATTGATGGTGATTGTTATCGAAATGAAGACTTCCCCCTTTCGAGGTGTGTTCCACGGTTAATTCGTAGTTTTATTGCGATAAGCTTTTAATGAGTTTTTCTCCGTGCGTATGCATGATGTGCCTCAAGGCGTCCACCTTTGGCCTGTTGTGTTTCGAAAACAGATTCTGATTCATTGAACAATATCTCATCCGAAAGCTTATAAAACCCAATCGTGTGCCTGTTTTGATCTGTGATCTTTGTAGTTTTACAAGGATATGCTCTTAAGATCGATTTAGAAGATTCTTTGTGGCGGATTACTAAAATTTGTGTTTTTTTCTTCTTTCTTTGCAGGTAAGTCTCTCGATTGGCAAGATGCTAAGCACATTTAACGCGTCGTAAGTAGTGGTGGATGAAAATGCCCTAGCGTTTAATGGAAGCCCTCTAAGGGCGTCAGGTTTGACGTAAAATGAAGCGTTGCGTCGAACCGATGGGGGTGCATAATTCCAAAATCGATAACTGTCGTTTCCAAGTCACCTTGTGATAGTTTCTACGCAGACACATCGAGGCGAATTCAAAGTTTTATTGTTGCGTTCGAGAGAAAAAGGAAACGTGATGTAAACGCACACACACAGAGAGCGATGTGTGCGGTTTGACATTAATCGTCTATCAAGTTTGGTTTTATGGGGATTTGTGGCAAATGGATCATTGCAACTTGAAGGTTAAGTGAAAAAAATAGATGACGTTCATAAAATATGTCACACACAAAAGAATGTTCAAGGTCAGTGTGTGTGTGTTGTCCCCTTTTAAAACTGCATCGGTAGCCATCCAAGCGGATGTCGGATATTTCCGGTAATTTTCCAATTACCTCGCATTGAGGGAATCACGAGGGGACGCTGCATGGAGGGCCGCATGTTTCAGGGAACCTTACACTATCGGAATGCGATTTAATGGTCGAAGGTGGATGGTGTGGTGTTGTGCACCTACAATAATAATCGCTTCTTTGTTCCATTGTTGGGTTATATCACTCTGACTAGTGGCGGATATTCGACAACTTGTTCATGATTGCGTATGTTGGCTGCTAATTGTTGTGTGTGACCATATACTCAGTTTGTGTATTCCCGGTGCATTGCCGCGGCTATAGGGAAGAGCGGTTCATGTTAGACGCCTGTCAATGAAGGGACGGCGTAATTATGGAAATTATTCGTTCCTGTTGGGGGTCTATAATCCGCGTCGTTATTGTTGCACGTAGGTGATGGATTGTATAGCAGTCACTGGGCGCTGTGACAGTGAATGAGTATCAAACTCTGGTGTCACTTTTGACAGTTGTGTGATATTTTTGTACTGAGTATTGGTTGGCATATTATCATGAAAAGGCTTTCGCCATAAGATTGCTTCTAATTCATTGAAACGTATATCGGAAATGTCGAAAAATTGTTCAAGTCTTACTCACTTGGCTCACGAAAATTATGCCCCTTCTGGAATGAGACTCATGATCCTCCAAGTGGCCTGATCTTTGTGGTCTTCGAGTGATCAATTCATCGGACGCTATGCTTTGAAATATACGCTTCTCTACAAAATTGAAGAGACCTTCAAACTTGGAATTTGTTCACCGAAGGTTCTAAATTGGAAAATTATGTTACCAGTGTTGGGGCCAATATACTTCCACCAAAAAGCTACAGAAATTCGAAAACTGCACAACTTTTTGTAAGCTTATGGTGCCTACGGAAACGCACTGACCTCACATCCGTTCGGACAGTGAAACAGCAGGTCCCAAGCTGTATTCGATGGCTGTAATTCAGGCTTAGAACTGTTTCAATCTCCGCAAGGGTCTGGCTAAAGTCACGATACAGGATGGCGCAAAATTAACCAATTTTGTTTCTACATGTTTACTAACTAAAAAAAAAAAAGATTTTGAGTGACGGAAATTCATTTGGGCCTTTAGAATTTTTTCCGTTAAGCTTTGTACGCTGCTCGAGCTAAATTTTCACTCCCATAAAAAATTCCCTCCAAAATTTAGCTGAGCTAAATTTAAGCAAACCCATTTAGCTGAGTGGTACGCACCTCGAGCTAAATAATCAATCTTTTGTTTCAGAATGTACTTCATGTGTCTGTCAAAAATTTAGCGTGCCCATTTAATGGGTCGGCACATTTTCTCAACCTAAATTGTGACAGATCGTCGTGTATTTGTTGTTCTGTTGCGGAAGAGTATGCAAGGATGAGCTTTTTTAATTATTACATGGACGAGAACTACCTACAATCAGAAATAGTTGAAATAAGAGAGAATTGAATTTTTGAAGGAACTTTTTGCAAAGAACAGCTGTTTTCTGTGACACTTATCCACGGCGTACTCTATGTCAAAATTTAGCTAGGACTTTAGCTGATGTTTGGAGAGAAAATTAGGAGAACAGATAAAATTTAGTTTAGCTCGAGCAGCGTACTACGCTTTAAGTGTAAAAGATGACATCCGTCTATTGGCTGCCGCCAGTGGTGACACACATTTTCCAAAGATTTCCGGTGATAACTGTTGGCATTCCCGTCAAATACTCTCCTTAAAAGCTGTGATTGTCTGAGGCTTGTTGGCATAAACCCGCGAATTCAAGTAGCCCCAAAGCAATAAGTCTGGGATTAGATTAGATTAGAGATCAGGTAACGCTTCCTTCACCATATCCATTGTGGCTCGTGCTGTGTGTACGGTTGCACCGTCTTGTTGAAACCACATGTTCACCAAGCCACGCTCATCCAATTCCGGCAGTAAGAAGTCGTTTATCATGGACCTGTCGCGTTTGCCAGTGACCAATTGCCGATGGCTTTCTCAGAAAAATACGGCCCTCCTCCTGCGTGACCGCCGCACCGCACAGTGGCTTTGAGTGGATGTAATGGCTCTTCGTGCATCACACGCGGATTTTCAGTGCCCCATAAACGAAGATTTTACCGCTTAGGTGGAAATGCGCCTCGTCGCTCATGATGATTCGAAATTCACGCTGCGCTAACACCGTCGACCGATTATTGGTCAAAAAAATGTACACAATTATTCCTCGCTCTTGCGGGGTGTAGCGCTTGTCTGTTTGACAGCTGCAAGTGTCTAGTTCACAAATGTCAAATATAAATGAAGTACGACGCCATTTGCAAAAATTATATACCATCTTCCGATAGGGTGATTAATTTTGCGCCACCTTGTAGCTACTTCCGCCTAGAAATTAGGTAACACTATAGCTTTGCGGGTAACAAACATGTGCCATTCAATTATTTTGCACACCTTAATTTGTCAAAAAGTGTGCTTCAATTATTGTACACACCTTAATTTGTCTAATTTTTAAAAAAAGTGTGCTTCAATTATTTTACACACCTTAATTTGTCTAATTTGTCAAAGAGTATGCTTAAGAGAGGTCGTAGTGAGCGAGCAAATTCCGTGCGAACATGTCGTGCACTCGTGCTGAAAATTCTGTCTACTTCGACCGAGAAAAAAGTTCAATGAAACAAACCTTCTGATGATGATTCACACAAAATTAGAGAAGCCAACTGGCTTTTTCCAAAATATTCGCTTCCTGGCAACATATTTTCAAAAGACGACTGCAACCAACAACAATTTAATGGCAAAAGCAACACCTATCTTCAGCATCTCTGGGCGTTGCTAGGTTCGCCTTCGCCTAGACAAGCATTTGAAACTTTACAGACTCTCATCATAATTACTGACTTTAGCGACTGAAGGTCAAATCTGCGATTCTTTTCCGGTTGGCCGGCAGCAAATTTCCACCAGTAATTACATACTATCAACGACCCAGCGGTAATGACATAACAACCGTCACAATGACTTTGAAAAACATACTCTTGTCACGGCCACGGTCATTAGTTTGTTGTCGCCAAAACAATGACTTGGAAAATTCATTTCTTCATGTCACGAACAAATTCACCACTAAAGAGTACGCGGCGATCTTTCAAATGATTAACCTAACAAAATGCTTGCAGGTCGTCATCGCAAATGCGTGACTAAGTTAATCGTATGCATCATCGCGATCGCTGCCAAAGTACACCGCCGAGTGTGCATGTATTTTGTTCATATGAAAATTAAAAATAGTGCAATTTTCCACGCTCCGGATTTTAGATATTTTTCCAAGTCACGAGCGTGTGAAAATTTCATCTTATTCTACGAAAAAAAAAATTTTTTTTTGTTTTTTTTTTGGAAATGATGGTGTTCTTGTTTAATCTACATAAATGTGAAACGGACGATAATTGATGGCGACTGTCAGGCCTCTCTCGCAAACCGGCACACAGATGGGAGGGAAAATAAATAAATTTTATTGAATTTCACAAAGAACTGCACACACGGCGAGGGGGAAAAAGTATCTCAAGGTGACTTGGACGTGGTCGATTGCAAAATGAAAGAAAACACACACAAAAAGAAAATTAGAAACTCGGCGAAAACAAAAATCGAACTGAGGAAATCCCTCGAATTTTATAAAAATAGACATGGACGAGGTTGGAATTTCTATAGAAACTATACAAGTATAGTTGCGCCTAAAACTATGCTGCATTCGATTGGGAAATTGGAAAAAAGAAAAAAATTCTCCACGATATAGCCAGTCCACCCGCGTCGGCATCATATCGTACTGTGGAGAGTTGACAGTGCTGTTAAATGAGGAGCACGATCGCGATCGTGTGCCATTCGAAAGTGGTCGAAAAAATTGAGTTTGGCTTGGTGCTGTAAATTATTTGTCGTACTGTTATATGCGTCAGCGCGGGTCTTGATCAGTTTGGAAAAAAACATAAAGGATCAAAATGGACCGTTTTCATTTGTGTGTTTTATTGGGGTACGTTTGAAAAGGAGTACATTTTTGGGAAAATATTGAGGCGGGACTGGGTTCACTGTCTGATGGGCGGTCTTCGGCAGGGGGCGGTTCCAGTGGCAGCAGCCATTTTCAAGCTTATGTTAAATAAAAATGCATTCTTGCTGTGGGTGCATGTAGGCTCCATTTATTTAGTTTCGGGTGAAGCTTAACTAATAAGCCTTCCCAGATAGTCCGGCCTTTACCGATACGTGAATAGAGCGCTAACTTGATCGGTATCTAGGGCGCTTGATGTTTTTTTAAATGCATGCTACCAAGCTGGGGTTGCCTGGAAATTGATTTTGTAGAAGCTCATGCGGCGAACTACAAGGAGGAAGAAGATGCAACCTTACTTATTTTTTTGACACAGCTTTCAATCTCAGAAACCACTTGATATTTGATATTTTATATTTATTGATATGAAACGCTGTACATCAAGATAGACTTATAATTAATATTTACAAACAGATATACTAGCTTATGACAACAATTTTTTTTTGGGCTTACTAATGCTCAACGACTATCGCTGTAGAAGGTGAACAGATGTCAAATAACTTCTTAAATTTTATTTTAGGAGTTCTTAAACTAGAACCCACTGTATCACAACTTAAACCGATCTAATCTTATGCACTGCGGTACAAGAAAAGGTGGTGGTCCCAAGTTATTCAAGCTCTTGTCAGACTTTACCACAGTTAAGGAGACTTATGATACAAGAAATGATATTCGTGCAGTGTCCCTATCTCGGCGACGGTCCCTTCAAGCCAGTTCGGCCTTTCATAGATTCCCCGAATATCATTAGGGGTTTTTTCTTTTGTTCGCTCATTGGTTCCTTTTTCATCTAAAGCTTACAACTCGCTATGCTCGTGCAGAAAATCCGACACAGACTTCCTGTCAAATTGCTTCGTCACTTCCCCGTGTTCACCTAATTCAAATGAGTAATTGTCACTCCATGGAAACAGATGAAATTTCCACTCCATTCATGACCCACAATCTGTATAACCAATCAGTCTTACTAGTCAAAAATAACACGATCTGCTTATCGAAAACAAGCAAACCGTTTACAAAAAACACGTCACACTCTGGTGTGCTAATCGAAAGCCGGTTCAAGTAGCAACTAATCCAATTCGTGATTTGGGCACAAAAATGCAAATGAAATTCCTCAACACAACACGATCAAGTCGGGCATACTCGTTACTCGTGCGTGTTTTGTTTTTTTTTGGTTTATTTCACTGATTCCCACGAATCGATCATGACTAAGAAGAGTGCGTTACATACCCGTAAAGCCGCTGGAGATTTTTTTTCCGGATAATTATGAGATTAACCTATCGACATAATCAATTGAGAAGATAATTTCCACGCCTTGAGTCGAGAGTGAAAGTTAAGCGTATAAACGCCGCGCCGCCGCTTTGAGCTTGTTAAAAAAAAGTAATAAGCGGTAATTTCTACTGTCATCGCTGACACATTGCGGTGAAAACTGTTTAACCGCGACAGTGATTGATAAAGTTATGTAGAGAAACGTTTACTGATATTTTAATTGAGGTATTTCCTATGATGGTTTATCAAGCGTTTTCAATTAGCCGTTGAAAAAAGTTCGTTACAGGTTAATCAATTATACAATTACCAATTTATTAACAGAAAATTGTAAACGAGCGGAAAAGGTACTTAAATTTAATGTATTGTCTTTTGAAGGTACGCAGATCGGTTTTTAAAGTGATTAAATAACATCTGCAATGACCTTAGAGTATTTCTTCTTCAACAAGAATACAGTTTTGAAACTTGTTAATAGTTAAGACCGTTTTTTTGTAAAGCTTTGAGCATGATTTAGACAGTATCCCTCATCCCCATATTTTTTTATGAAGACAGTTTTTTGTGAAATCCACATTTTGGTGGGATTTTTCCTTAAAAGACAATTCAGCGAACCAATTGTGGTGAGTTTTAACTGTCAAACGCACTGAGCAACTGGCAATACATTGAATGTGGTAAAAGTTGAAAGGTTTTCCACAGTTAACATCATATGACAGTGTTGCTATAATTTTAATTTCTGCCATTGGTTCAATGTACCAAAGCGCTTCAATAATTCCTAGCGCTTTATGTAGTTACTCTACTGAACGCGAACAACGGTGGTTATGTCATTTTGTAAAAACTTTGTCAATACCGAGCATAATTATTAAATTACTGCAGAAATGCAAGGGGCGTAGAAAAAATAAGTCTTGTCGAGGAAAATTAGAAGATCCAATCCAGTCCGGTGTACTGCTGTTTTAACTTTCAAAGACGATTACTAAAATGTTTGCAGGCTGACTGATTCCACTGAGCACTGCGGTGATCGGCATACATTTTTGACACTCTAGCATGAAATGTAATGTAGGGTTTGAGTTTTCTTTGAATTGTCGTTAGGTTAACTGTCATTAGATGAGACAATCCTGGACAAGTCTACGGATAATCAGCACTGCCCTTATGTAGACATATTGCTTTTCTCGGGACTATGGCAAGAAGGACCTGTTTTTCTCTCAACTGTCAAAAGTTGTAATTAAAATGGATTATGGAAGTCGATTTTTCCATAAAATATTGTTACAAAGTTATCGTTCAGCGTATTTCAGCGCTGGGATAAGATTAACTTATCCACAAACCAAAGTGCTCTGATTTTAGTGCCTACAAATATTTCTTAAGCTGCTAATACAAGATGGTTCAAGAGTCAATGTTATTAAAGTTGGCTTTTGATGCAAGTGTATAACGTAGTTCCATTCAATAATTCTCAGCGCTACACTCAGACGTCACAAAATCTTCAACACATAAATTTGGCTTTTGATGCAAGTGTATAATTTAGTTCCGTTTAGTAAGTCTCCGCGCTACACTCAGACGTCACAAAATCTTCAACACATAACTTATAGTCAACGCACTTTATTTTAAAATATAAAATAAATATAATTGATCCTATTACAATGTATGGACGGAAAATGTCTGATTATTTAATTTTTTTTACTAGTAAAAGTGAAACCGCACGCGAAAATGAAAAGGACCGACAACAAAACTAACTTGACGAGGAGGTGGGGGGCCCATTTTACATCAGGTGCATTCCGCAAACAAAACGTAACGAGTTTATTTATACTCTACGTTCGATTCGTTTCTTCGCAGCTAATCGCGGCTAGGAGGTTTTAAAAACAGATGTAATAAATCTGCCAAATTTGGTATCTGATTTATCCGCTACAGGTCGTACAAAATCATAGGATACAATTTATGACAGATAAACTGAAGTTAACTAAAGTGACGCAACACTTTGTAAAAACATTACGCCCGAAATTCGCACCGAAAACAATTTATTATTCTGACTGACGCACAGATGGCAGTGTTTAACAAAACTTGTTTTAAATACGTTTTTTTTTAAGGAGTGGCTAGATTTTTAGATTTTTGTGAGTCTGAGTATCTTTCGCGTGGTAAATGTTGACAAGGACAGTTATAGGAATAACCAGAGTTTTAAGCTTGCACCAAAAGTTTGGCAATATTTTTTCATTTGCAGTGTGAATTTCATGTTTTATTTTTCGTTCTACTTTTTTTGTAGAGTCACCAATCCCACCATTGACAAACGCCACACAAACTTAATACTGCTCTTTCCACACATCAATTTGCGGTTTCAGTTTATATCAACCAACACTGGACATGTGTTCCACTCAAGCTTGATTATTAAGAAAACTGTTTTGCCCCTGAATTAGCGAACATTAAGAAGTGTACTGTTTGTTCGTCAATTATAAGGCGCCCAAGTAAACGCACGTAGGTGTTATATCAATCAACTAACAATACAAACCATTCAAGCAAGAATCCATCTGAAGGCCAAGACGGGGCGCAGAGTTTCAGTTCCATCGCCAGAGAGTTCACTCACTCTCAATGCCAACTGCCAGCAAAAAGTCAACTACAGAGGAAAAGGAAAAAAAACCAAACTCGTACCGTAAGTTGGGCTGAAACTTTGAGAAAAACAAAACAACTTCCAAGTTAACAATCAGCTTGGAACTTGCTTTTCACTGATAAACCATAACATACTCAACATACATCTGGTTTGACATGCAGAAAACATAACACACATCAAGTCAAGACTCGATGTAAATAAAACCACGACAGAGAGTTCCGTTTAATGACCCCTGCCTAATTAAATTTATTACACCTCGTGTCGGAAATTGTAATGACAGACAGACACACACGTACATGTCCACGTAAGTGATCAACTTTCAATTTGACTTTCATAACAAAGAGTAATTGTTCTGTGTAGTTTTGGAATTGTTGTAACACAATTTTCGCAAACTATCTTATAAACTGATAATTTATTCGACCTCTTCTATGCACAGAGTCTGCGAATAGACGCGCTTCCGTTGTCAAATCTGGGATTTTTGTTTTCTACTTAAGCGCCTTTCACTAGTAAATTTTTTTTTAATTTAACGAGAAAAGTGTTGCCAATGAAATTAATTGAATTTAGTTTCAAAAGTGAAAAAAACGTGTTTCGAGGCCAACATCAAATTGAAATATTTTATGACTTTTGTCTGTCTGTTGGTTTTAATTGAAAGTTTGCCTAATACTGTTGTGATTTCGACAGGCAACTCTTGAAGTATGAATAGGAGTGTTGTTATGCCAGAGGAATGTCTGCGCAGAATCTTTTCAAATTCAACAGAACAATGACTAATGACACTTTGGAGGCGAGGGCTACCATCGCGGGTATTTTATGTTGATGCGAAATTTTATAGAAGTGATGGTATTGTAAGTGTTGCTGGTGTACGGAAATTGTATACTTTTGGAAAAAGTACGAACAACAAAAACATAGTTCTGTACGAACTTCAAACGCACCAGTCTCTTGAGCTGAACTTGCAGTGGTTATTCGGGATTCCTATGAAGAATTTTGTACTTTTGGGGTAGAATTTGTGTATCTCTGAACGAAGGTCGACCCCCAGCGGTGAATGCAAAAACTAAAAGTGCACAACGGTCAGAGTTAGAGTCAGAGTGCTACGTTTACGATCATTTGCAATTGCCTTTAGTATGCTGTAGCTCCGAAGTTCATCAACCAAGATGGCTTTAGTTGAACGTAGTATAAATAAAGCAAAACAATCTCCCATTTGTTTGACGATTACACAAGAAACAGATAACTAATTGACTTAGCACTTGGCACTTGAGTGGACCAAGGACAGTTACTGAAGATGTGTTTCAAAGTTATTCTAAAATAACTGTGGAATTGGGGTTTAAACGTGCCTGCCACGCCTACTTTTCATTAAATTAAGATTGTTTGCAAAGTTTTACGAGCGTATGTACCACGCCCACCTTATGAGAGTTTGGTTAATGGAGCCTTCCATTCTCTCTAAAACCAGGTGTATCTCTATCGCGTTACTCAAATCAGTTGGAATTTAAGGTCAACCTTTTTTTAATTTTTTTGATTTAATTTCAAGGGCAGCACTGTAACCTTCACCGAATAGATTTCTCTCTTTTTGGTGTATCTTCTCCGGCATTTTCATGTGTTAATTGAAAAATATTCCCATACATTGCGAAGCGCTATTGAAGCGGTGTAGGAGCGCCCTTCCCGATGGAAGTAGTTCAAGAAAAATACCCCACCGACCCATGTCAAAGTCCAGGGGGCAGATTCCGTATAACAATAATCGTAGGGACGATATCGTTTTTGAAACTCTGCTGACCAAAAGGACTTATATTCTGGCCGAATTTGTTTCACTATCGTCAGCTTTCATTACATTTGTGCAAAATGAACTGGATTAAGGTCTCAAAGTCGTAATTTTCGCACTTAGTTGCTACTTTTGGAGGTCTATCGTTTCGACGATGATCGTCTGAAAAATTACGGAATGAGTGCCGAGATTTGCACCCACCACGGACATATCCATTGATTACTTGTGGTAAAAAGAAATACATTTAACTGGCCTGAAAATTGAAGCAAACATTATTTTCGTCCCAGCTACCTAGCTACTCTTTTCCCACCATGGCAACACCAGACGACACAAACCGAATCCCCACCCGCAAGCCAGACTCATCTTCGCGTCTCCCCATTGTAATCGTATCTCCGTCTCCAGTGAAATGCCACACCGCTCGTAAATACCAAATTTGAGCTCTTCTCATCATCTCAGTGGGTTACACACTGTCGGTGCCGACTATCGCAACTTTTTCGCGCCGCGTGCGCCACCATACCGAAGTCAACTTCAACAGTGACGTAACGTCGAACAGAGTTGTTCGCACTTAGCTACAAGAGACCTTCTCAGAATCGCGCGCCGACGGGCAAAATCTACATATACACGGCTTCAAATCGCCAACAATGGCTTTAATAATTAAAACGTGAAATTCCGCAAGAACAAGATTAATTAAGAGTGACAAACCTAGGACAAGGTGAACAAAAAAAAAACCAAAGACAACCAATGTACTTTTGCGCGGTGTCTATGTCTAGTGTTCTGCCAAGTTGGCTGTCTTTTGTTTTGTTTTGTTGTTGCTGCCTACAATCGGTCAATGGAGACACGGGTCTGCCACTGCCACACAAAAACGGTGCCCTACGTGCGTGCTCCAGATTACCTCAGGCTCAGGTAGAAAATAATCCGGCTAAAGTTCCATTTGTATAGGTGTAGATGTGGTACAACCAAAGTACTGACATTCTACGCTGTTGTATTACAAATAGCAATGTATCTAGATACTGATGCAACGAAGAAAACTGGATTTGCTTTGCATTTTTATTATTTTTCGTTCTGATTCTGATTCATGTGCGCAGAGAAGTTCTTTTAGTTCGTTTGAAACTTTTTACGTCGGCGGGCGACCGAGCGAGTCTTGTAAATTTTTGCATTACGGGTGATGCTTTATTTTTTTTGGCGATAATTTACATATTCAATTTGCATACACTTTGGAATAACCTTGACTTTTACGCGACCTCATTTCGGATTTTGTCGTATGGGAAATCTGGACTTGTGTCGCGTTTTGTTAATAGTGTTTAGAAATTTTGAATACATTTGTAAAAGTGAAAACATGGAGAGTTTCTGAAAGTGAAAAAGTGACACATAGCTACAAAGAAATCAAAAACTTCGCAGATGTACGAGAAGTGCATAGATTCGATTGCAGTGGTACTTTGTGAGGTTTTCAACATGCTTAGTATTGTACAGGTAAATTGTAGCAGAGTTTTATAAGTCGTTGCAGGAAGATTGTTCTGAATTGTTCTCTTGTCCTTTTGAGGGTTTTGGAATTGCAAACGGAGTATTTGAAAAGATTCTGCGATTTTTTATTTTTTTAAGAAAGGTTCTCCGAAATTTTTTCACCGGCTAAGTTTCAGAAAATTTCTTCATATTTTTTTAAACTCTGCATCCTGTTTGTGGACATTTTGCTATGAAATAGTTGCTCTCTCTCCTGCCATATATGTGTGCCTGAAAATCCATAAGGTTTGACATTTCGCAGGCTCCGCAGGCGCTTTCCAAGTCTCCAATCAATTATTTTATTTATAATTTTTTAAAGGATGGGACTTTGCTATCGACTGAAATTGTGATATTTATTTTTAAACACACAACTAAGAATGCAGTTTGGTGTCAGTGATTATCTTACCTCGGGTATTAAATCTCATCAAAATTCTTCGAGTCTTTTTTCAAAAACTTGTCATTTTTTAAAACGTTTCCTCTTTGCTTTCTACAAGTTGGGCCAAAAGAAGTCAACCGATGTTGTTTGGCTCTCATTTTTTTTTCTAAATGAAAAACTTCAATTCTGTGTTTATTTGAACCTTTAGAATTTTATTGGTCAAATCGAGAAGATGATATCGGCCCAATTGGGCGCCGTCACAATTGATTGTCATACTGGCTTGTTTTATGGCATTTTTCATCACTTCGGCGAGAACTTCGGGCGACAGATTCTCGCACTCGTGTCGAATGTTGTCCTTGAGCGCTTCCAGGGTCTCGGGCTTGTTTGCGTAAGCACAATACTTCAAAAAACCCCACAAAAAAAGTCGGGAAGGGTTAAATCGGGCGATCTTTCGGGCCAGTGCAAATCGCCAAAACGAGAGATGAGGCGACCCGGGAACGCCGCCTTCAGAATTTCGGTTGTGGTTCGCGCAGTGTGTGCCGTAGCTCCGTTCTGTTGGAACCACATGTCCTCAGTCCTAATTCGTCCAATTGCGGCAGAAAAAACTCCGGCTGATGGCTAATTGCGAGACACGGCGTCTGGTCTATGTTTCCGGCGACAGCTCGACATCCTCGTCAACAGCGGCGGTATTCTCGGCACAACGGGCGCTCTGGGGCCGGCCACTCTTTGGCAACGTCTCGTATGGTCCCATACTCTTCAATTTGTGCCAAACGGTGCAGTCGGTGTCGGACGGCCGTGGAATCGGCGAGACGGAATTCGCGTTGCGCCAACACTACAGACGAATTGTTACACAAAAAAATAGACACGATTAATCCGCGTTCTTGGGGAGTGTATCGCTCCATGGCTTGTTCACTTGTATTCTACATCTGTCTACTCCACAAATGTCAAAACAGATTTGACATTGGCGGTCATTTGCAAAAATAAGAGCATCTTCGAATAGGGTGATTTCTTTCTCTCTTCTGAGTATAATAGCTCTTAGCCCTTTAAAAAAAAATAAAAACAGTTTTCCAACTCAGAAGAGTCCTTGACATTAGCACAAGCTAAGAACCAAACTTTTCCTAATTTTCTTTCGTTCTTTTTAAATGGCATGAAACTGAACCTCAGATTCCGTATAACTATTGTTATCGTCGGAACGATATCGTTTTCGGAACTCTGCTGACCAAAAGGACTTATATTCTGCCGGAATTTGTTTCACTATTATCAGCTTTCATTGCATTTGTGCAAAATGAACTGGATTAAGGTCTCAAAGTCGTAATTTTCGCACTTAGTTGCTACTTTTGGAGGTCTATCGCTTCGACGATCATCGTCTGAAAAATTACGGAATAAGTGCCCATACTTTTGGCAAGCCTATCGAATAGTCAACAAATTGCTTCAAGCTGTGGACTTTAAGTCTGCCTATGTCCTGTTTAACTTTTGCTATTCAAGGCCAACTTTGTGCGTAGCAAAAGATTTTGAATTTTGATTTTGATTGAAGATTTTGCGAACCGTTGATGTTCATCCCATCCCAGTTATCTGAGCGGTTTCTTGTCGGCGATGGCGTACTAAGCGAGCGGGGAGAGTGTTTGCTTGTTATCCGAGTGTCACAGGTTCAAACCCCGTGGTGGGAAGTAATACTCTGCCAGTGTGCGGAAAGTGAAACGAGTAATATCAGAGTTTGTTAAAAAATTGGTTGCATAATGAGCCGAAATTCGAGTTTAAGTGCTGCCCGTTTTTTGAAAAAAAGTTAACTTTCGTCAAATTTGGACAACGTTAGTCGAATCACGCATCATTGTAAAGGGTGATTTTTTAGCTGGTTTGGTTTTGGCAACACCGGTTTTGACAGCTGACTTGTGTTTAGTACCTTGTGTCACTGTCAAACAGCTTCAGTTTGGTTTGCAATTTAACCATGGATCGTCTTACAAATGAACAACGCTTGCAAATTATTGAATTTTACTATCAAAATTCGTGCTCGGTTCGAAATGTTCATCGCGCGCTGCTTCCATTTTATGATCGGCATTCTCGACCTTCTGAGCAGTCTATTCGGAAGATTGTGACCAAATTTCGCACCAAATTTACTTTGTTGGACATTAAACCACCAACACGTTTACGTACTGTGCGTAGTGAAGAAAATATTGCGGCCGTATCAGCTAGTGTGACAGAAGACCGCGAAATGTCGATTCGGCGCCGTTCCCAGCAGTTAGGCCTTTGTTACAGCACTACGTGGAAAATTTTGCGGAAGGATTTGGGCGTAAAGCCTTTTAAGATACAGCTGGTGCAGAACTAAAGCCAGCCGACCTACCACAACGCCGAATTTTTGGTGAATAGGCTCTTGGAAAGTTGGCCGAGGATCCGCTTTTTTATCGAAAAATTGTGTTCAGCGATGAGGCTCATTTTTGGTTGAATGGGTACGTAAATAAGCAAAATTGCCGCATTTGGAGTGAAGATCAGCCAGAAGCATTGCAACAGCTACCAATGCATCCCGAAAAAGCCACTGTTTGGTGCGGTTTATGGGCCGGCGGCATTATTGGGCCATATTTCTTCAAAGATGATGCGAATCGCAGCGTTACTGTCAATGGTGAACGCTACCGAGCGATGATAACAAACTTTTTTTTGCCCGAAATGGAAGTTCTTGACTTGCATGATATGTGGTTTCAACAAGACGGTGCCACATGCCACACAGCACGCGAAACAATGGCGCAATTGCGAGGCGAGTTTGGTGAACAGTTAATTTCACGTTTCGGGCCGGTCAATTGGCCGCCTAGATCGTGCGATTTGACACCATTAGATTATTTTTTGTGGGGGTATGCCAAGGCTAATGTGTATAGGGACAAGTCCGCTTCGATTGACGCACTGGAAGCCAACATCCATGCATTCATTCGTGAGATACCGGCCGATATGTGTGAAAGAGTATGCCAAAATTGGACTCAGCGGATGGGCTACCTGAGACGCAGCCGCGGTCAACATTTGCATGAAATTATCTTTAAACATTAAATTGCAAGGTTCAAACTATCGATTCAAATAAATATTTCATTCATTTTTTCGAATTTTTTGTGTTTTTTTTTTTAAATAAAGTTCTAAACCTCTTAAAAAATCACCCTTTATTAAGGAGTGATCTATAAATGGGAGGGCTCTTTTTCTGGCCTGCATTGTAGAGAAGGATAAGTTGCTCCGTGCCGAAGAACATTTTTTCTGTAAACAGGTATCTTGCAGTTGGGGACGCTGATTTTGCGATATGGGACATTGTGGTCCTGCAATGATATTTCCAAAGTCCTCTGACTTCAATAAACTGCACACATTCCCTTAGATGAATGGGTTCGTCGTTGATTTTATTTTTTTGATAGAGTCAATGTTTTTTTTTTATTTTTTTTTTTCGAGAAAAGGTCGAGATGTGTAGCAGTTATTAAACCACATTAGCAGCATTGTAATCCCGCTATATAAAATCTATCCTATTGACCAAAATAAACGATCGTTAAACATATCGGCTCATACTTTCAGGAGCTCTATGAATCCGTCCAATTGAAACTGCTTGACTTCCCAAACAAAACATCAAATACTGGTTTCAGTTCATAATTTTCATGCAGAACTCAAGTCCAAAATCCGCTTCAAGTTGTAACTTTTACAACATGGAATGGCTTTTTGGGATCGCTTGTGGATTTTTCCCGCTAAAGAGTTTTTGTCAGATTGGCAAATATTTTTTTAATCCTTCAAAACGATTCGTATTGAAATAAAAACTTTCTTCTTAAAGAATTGTCAAAAACATTTTCGTATTTTCAATTAGGTGGCTCAAAGGCGACCTTCCATTTTCAATCACACCGTCGCATAAGTTTGAAATAATCTTTCGTGAAAACAATACTTATAGACGACCATAACAAAGAATCCTTTATTAGTAGCATGTCTTAAGACCCATGTCAATATGCATGCTAGGCGCGAACATTCGCAACTAAGGTGTGGCTTTGGACGCAGTCGCTCATTCTAGCCGGCCATTCAACTTATACTCCATGTTCCAAATCTAAAATTACTCACTTGTCCATCAGATTTTTCAGCGATACCAAATTTGTTGCCTTTCTCTGCTCATTCAGTTGTAGTTTTTTTTGTTGGCCGATTTTCTAAACAAAAGTTTACCAAATAGGAAAAGCAAAACGAAAAATAATTCTGGCTTCTCGTTTAGTTGAATTTGACACTTCAAAAGATCCAACTGTCCCGCAAAACATCAACTAAATGTGTAACCAACTTATTCTAAATTAGCGTAAAAACCAAAATCCATTATTTGAAAAAGACACACACGCGCAATTTATTTTTACATTTGCAATTTTTCTTCTGCAAAAAAAAAAACAATATTTTCAAGTGACACAAGTAATAAATGGACTTTTAAAAATAAAATGCGTTGGCGTTCGAATAGAAAACGTTTGTGTACAGATTTTTTTCCCCAACTATACTCAGACGAGAAAATTGAAGAAAGCCTTTTTATCGCAAGTGCGACCATTCGTGTGTATGTTATGTACATTATTCCGGGAAAGAAATCAAAGGCGGATATGCGTGAACAACAAAGCCAACAGTATCAAGATACAATGGTTTTAATTATTTTTCAAAAATACAAAGAACTAAATATTGGCCATTTCAAAACAGGGAAACTTCAGTAAGAATTACTTTTAAATTGTTCATTGTTCGGAAGTATAAAGAAAGTGGAATATTGTTTTTTGTTTTTTTTTTCTTTGGGGGGATTAACCTGTGGTGAGGTGAGCAGCGAAATTTTGGGTATACACGGGTCAAGGTTGAGGCGGTTTTAATAAATTCGTTGAGTTTGATTTTAGTTGGGAGGTTTTTTTTTGTTTGAAAGAATATTTGAGGGAGATATATAAAATTTTAATTATTTTATATCATTTGGACAGGTGCCTTTATTAAAAATATTTTAAAGTATATATAATAAATTAATAAAAATTACAAAAATATTTTGTGAGGCAAAAACATTTTGAATTAGTTTCAATGAAATTTTAATCAAAGCCCCAGCAAATTTGAGTTTTTTTTGGTTAATTTAGTTTTTGACCACAAACGTCGTAACGTTTACAACAATACAAGTCAGGAACAGGTCATTGAGACGTATAATTTTTAAGCAGCATCTAAATTACTGAATTAAGCAACCTTGACATAGTCGAACAAATATTGAGTTTTACGGGTGTTTAACCTGAGACCACTAGCTCAGTCAGTAGTCCGTAACACTAATCACTAAGTTTTGGCGCCAAACGTGCATTTGAGTATTCTTGCTTAAGTCAATGTGCGACAGCAACTAATTATATGTCCTGATCATAATAGAATTAGTGTAATCCATCCGAAAGTTTGAAGCCCACAAAATCCAATAATTACTGATAGTCTTCGGTATGAGAGTCTTGTGCGAAAAAGACCTACACCACAGGGACAGAGGTTTTGAAAAATAAACACCATCTTGCCGCAATACTATGGATTCGCATATCTGTAACAAATATATACCTAAATAAACTGTTAAGGGATTTTATGTGCTAAGGGTGTAGGATTTTAACTATATAAGTTATTGCCACGCCTTTTTTTGGGGGGCGTATTAGACCGAAATGCATTTTTAAAAAATAAACACTTTCTTGCCGCAATACGCTAGCTTCGCATATCTGTATTAAAAATACAATCAAACTGTTGGGGTTTTATGTGCTTAAGGTGTAGGGATACCGAAAAGGATTTTAACTCTATTCATTATCGCCACGCCTATTTTTTAGGGGCGCTTTAGACCGAAATGCATTTTTGGAAAATAAACACCATCTTGCCGCAAATTATGGATTCGCATATATGTAATAAAAACATAACTTAACTGTTGGAGATTTTATGTGCTTAGCGTGTAGGATTTTAGCTATATGCATTATCGCCGCCTATTTTTCGGAGGCGTTTTACAACGAAATGCATTTTTTTCTGACCTTAATATCTTTAACTTGTCATTTATCAAATATTTCTTATTCGATGTAAATAAGAAAGGATACTAAAGAACGGCATCACTTTCATAAATATCTGGAGCTATAAATCATATTTGTGGTCCACCTAGAAGCTGAACTATGCAGACCAAAACCTGTCATCATCAAACTGAATTTATTTCATCAAATAAAAAGATATTTGCAAGGAATGTTCCCGATCGCGTTTGTGCTCTGGTCATCATCACCACTGTGTGTCGTTTCCTCTGTTGGACCGAAACAAATGAGGACTATTCGAAGTCCTAATTTGAATATAATCAACAGCGACACTGTTTTGCTGAAGAACTCCTCAGATGGCTGCTGAAAGTTACATCCACAGCTAGTAGCAGAATAGGAATGCCTACAAAATTCAACTTGAAAGCAGGTTACGAGCCAAAACAATTGTTTACTTAGTCTGAAAATTCATATTGTTGGCCCTGCCTGGTAAATGAGCCCGCGCTTGTTTACATCCAAGACTCACAAGTGCCCCTTTGAACATTGAATCTCTCTCTGCATTCCGTCAGTTTCATCACACAAACATTCGAAAATAGAATTTCACCCACAAAAGAGTAGTCTAAATGAGCTCGATTATCTATATAGGCGTTAGCCTTGAACTTTTATAGCCTGAAATACGATTTCTCACTATTACACACTATACAGACCGTGTCAGTGTGGTGTAATAACTTTAATGAAAAAATCATCACTCACTATGCCTAATTAAATGCGAAGCTCTTTCAATTTAAATCAAATTATTTCCATCTACCGCAGACGAAAATTGTTGCTCGCTCAATCTTGAAGTTAAATTCGGTTACAACGCGCGCAATTTTTCACACATCTTGCATTCGTTTTGAAGCAATAAACAATTCGTTTTAGTTTAAAAAAAATATATATATTCCCCACCTCCAAAGACAGCATAGATAACTCGCTCAGACATTAAATTGAGTTGGATTTGGTTTAGTATTTCAAAGGGCTGCGTCTTGGGAAGATTGGAAAGTGCGAATATCTGTGTTTTTTTTTTCTTGCTAAAGGGGACTCCGACGATCGGTGTGATATTCTCACATCTGACACCGTAATGGGTCGTAGAAATTAATGTGCCACAATTATCACTCTAACCCACTTGGGGGAATTATCAAATTTCGCATAAGTAACCATTTGAAAAGTGGAACATAACGATGGTGTATGAGCTACAAAGCTAATTAGATGTAAATTCGGAACAAAGGGTTTGACTGGTGGCGGTCTGTATAGTAAGGTGGAAGTTGCGACTGTTTTGTGTGCCCATTTAAATTAGTTTGTTTTTTACTATGAAAGTGTGGAATTAAGAGTGAAGTGTGTCACAAATAAGTATAGCGGTTGACTGTTTAATTGCAGGCGGTATCCAATTGCCTTTGCAAAATGAGTTTACTAAAAAACATTAGGTTACGAATTTTGTGATGTTATTTAGGTCGGTTACTGAATTTTTTAAGTGTTTGAATTAAGGTTGTTGAAGTCAAGTTACAAACATTGTTTAGGTGGTATAAGGTGTCTTTTTTTTAAAGCATGATGGTACTTCGAATATTTGATATTTCGGGCGACTCTTTACCATTTTCTAATTTTTAAAAATAATTTAACCAGCTATCCCTTTGGTCTAAACTCTATCCCCCACAATAAGTTTCTAAGTTGTATGTGATACGAAGTCTTACCTTAAACTAGAGACGAGACTGAAGAATACCGGGAACTTGGACATAGCTTTGTAAGCAGGACGCAACGCGATTGTCATTTAATAAATGATTACCTAGTGCTCAAGAGGTAGGTACTTTAAAAAGTGACGGCGGAAGAAAGAGCTTCCCGATATGAAACTATCTTTCCAAATGGAAAGGAACTGTTTAAACAATCACTTAAATGAGTCTAATAATGAATTAGTTGGAATATCTGTAATTGCAATTAAAGTGTTTGTAAACAAATTATTGATGAGACAACAAATCACGACACATTTTGTCAGACATTTTATATTCCAGTCTAGTTCCCAGTCAATAAATTCGTTTCTACACCTAAAATTATTATTCAATGTTGCGACGTAGCGTGATTATTTTTGTCAATCACGTGAACAAATTCTCACTTTCAGAAGTCCTTTGATGACGTAAAAAAAAAACACGTATCCTTCAAAATGCATTTTCACCAAACCAGCGACTACAAATATTTAGCGATCACCAATTCGTGATCAAATGGCAATCACCACTTTTGTCTTCTGTTGACGGTTTCAAGTTAATTCGGCAGATTTTCAGGTTGACGTAACTAAAGAGTATTTTGACAGTCGCTGATTTGTAAAACCATAACAACCCTGACATTGCATATTTTAGCTATTGCCATCGTCCGATAGATGGCTTTCCGTAAATTTGTATAATTTTAACTTTAAGCGACAAGGAGGTTGGCGGAAATAAATTGATAAACCGTTCTTAAACCACCGTTATCTTTAGACAAATATTTGCAATGCAATTTAGCAGCAAATGTTTCTTTATCAAATTTTAACTCCCATATATTATTTTGTTTGCAAAATGAAATGTAAATGTGTGCACGTGCCTTTAAAATCAATCAAAATCTGTGAGTGTCATTCGAACAAACATCTTAAATAAGAAATGTTTGTTGTTCCTTTAGAGTTTTGAGTCGACAAACATTTCTCCGCAATTGATACAAAATTGTAAGTCTGTCGAACATTGGAGCTTTATAAAGGGTTTTCCAATAAGAGGTGTTACTTTGGTATTCAAAGAAAAATTAAATTTTTTGAGATAAATCATCGGATGTTTATTTCATAATAAAGAGGAAGGTGTGCCGTTAATAATGAAAAACAACATCAACCAAATGGCCACCACGAGCACGCATACAGGACCATATCCTTTTCATCATATATAAAATAAGGTCTACGCCAACAGCCCAGCGTCGATTCAAGACCTCAAAGATAAAATTCGTGAGGCTATCGAGGACATAGGGTTTCCATAACCAAATCGCAATGTGGCTGCCCTATGTCCTCGATAGCCTCACGAATTTTATCTTTAGGTCTTGAATCGACGCTGGGCTGTTGGCGTAGACCTTATCTTTCACGTGGCCCCAAAGGAAGAAGTCGCAAGGTGTTAAATCACAAGATCTCGGTGGCCGATTGTGATCACCTCTTCGAGAGATAACACGGTCCGGAACTTTTCCCGTAATAGATCAATGGTTTCGTTGCTTGTGTTTTTTCACCATTTTTGTAGTGAATTTTAATAATTTCAATGCGGTGTTGAAGCGTGTGTCGTTCCATTTTTAGTAATGGCGTAGTTTCTACTTGTCAAATGTCAACGAGTAAAAGCTTCAAAAGTGACAGCTACCGAAATAGGGGGTCATTCACAATAACACCTCTTTTTGGAAAACTCTTTATGTTAACAACTAAAGCAAAAACAAAAACGATCAGCAAATGTCAAAAGCCGATGATGCCAAATACTTGAAATCGCAATTGATTTTCTTTTGTGTTGTGGTACGCTTGAGTTTCGCAGCAAATTTAGAAATAGAGACATGTTGCAGTGGTGCGAAGAGTGTAGAATTTACGTGTGTGAATTCTGCACATGTGTTTCGGACATTAGCTGAACATTTAAAAAGATCAGGTATTAAATTAATGATGAGGTTGGGTTTCTGTAAAACGGAATTAACTTTATTTTCACAATTTATCAAGAAAACGAAAGAAATCATGCAACGAACATTTGCTTCGTGATAGTCCCTTTCTTTACTTCTTCACAAGTCACAAAACAGTCACGAGACAAGTTACTGCTACAGGAATTTTCTATCACACCTTATTTCTTATGATGGGTGTGAAACTGTTATGCAATAGCCGTAATCAAAGAATGCACAAAACGAAAATTTCTTTCGTTTTTAGAGTTACAAAAAACATTAAAAAAAAGCAAAAGCATCAATGGAACATCTTTTGTTTTTTCTCTTTGGCAGTAAACGAAAATGTCTTTCGTTTTTAGAGTTACCAACACAAAATAACAAAGACACAAATAAAAACATTAAAGAAATATATGTCAGGAAACGAAACGTCGTTTGGTTTTTTCACTCCCGAGGAAACCAAAATTTTGTTTCGTTTTAAAAAAATAACATGAGCCAAACCTTCACGCCTACCCGCAAAGGATTAAACATTTTTCATTTTGCAGAAAGTTTCTTATGCTATCTTTCTTTCTCCTTGGCAATTGTCAATGTCAAGTTATTGTTTCCATTCTCAAGTTAATATCAGTTTTTAAATGGCTATTGACTCTAACCTTGAAAAGTTCTATGATGCCAATCTTAACATTTTGAAATCCTTCAGAAATTATGTTCCACGTCATAGGCCCCAAGCGGATTCCTGTAACTACAAGTGTTGCAAAGCTTCAAGTGCAGCTTTTGAAGAAATTTACAACACCCATGCTCTGCCGGACAAAGCATGCTACTTTTAGGTAACATTTGATTACTTAAGTCGTGCCGGGTCATTAAGAAAGTTGCTAGAATGGGTTTATTGATTTTTGGCTGTGTGTAGTATGCCCCAACTATCAGGCAAACATTTTTCGACTCAGGCTCGCTAATAGAGACTACCTTTAACACGGTCTGTGGCATAAATGAAAGCACAGTATAAAAGATTGCATCGTGTGCTATTGAAGAGATTGTTCCGCGCCAAAAAATAAAACTGACGGGATTCAAAGCCACTCAAGAATTTCATCATTGGAAAATAATGACCTGTATGTGGACAGTCACATTCAGACATTTTTTTTTGCACAAAATGGAGGTGGCACCTACCTCTGGCTCTCTGAGTCACTTCTGGTCCTAAAAAATCAATCCACATACGGAACGTGATTTTGTATTTTTTTTTTTACCAAATTTAGAGATCAATTCACGAAACTCGTTTCAGACTTGATGTGGACCCGCACAAAAAGGAAGTTCGTAAATAACACTCGTTTCATCAACCCAATTTTACTGGGCAGTGAAAAATGCTCGCAAAAAATCATCAATGTCCACCCTATAAGTGCCGGAAGTACAGCAGAAAGTCGCTCTAGGTGCAAAAACCTAGCCTAACCACAACAAGACCACCAACTGACAAAAAACCTTCCAAACGCATCAAAACATCACATACTGATAATAATTTCGTAAAACAAACACGCTTCTATCATACGTCCGCAATTATCCTATACACGTTCTGTGGAACGACCTCCAAACAAAAAACAATTTCCATTCTCCGTGTCGGTGTCGGTATATAATGTTCCGCCATTAGAAGTCATAAAATTGCACTAAAAACATTTAGTACCACTTCAATTAAATTCTATTAAAGTCGGAAACACATTTCCATCAGCAGCAGCGACTGCAGCCGCCATGCGAATCATCGACTGTATTCCATTTTATTTCGCGTGTCCTCCACTCTCCGCTGCGTTGCATGCACTTACTGTCAACGTCTCCACCGATTGACCTGGAAAACGTCTAAGTGACTCATCTACGCCAAATCAGATCGACATCGCATCAAACCGCACTGACAGTGCGTCCCGTGCGGGCGTTCGGTACACCAACGAGTAATATGGGGGCGATCTCTCATCGCTGTGTGACAAACTAAATTCGAAAATAAATTAACGAGGCAACTTGGAAGCCAGCCACTGTTTGTATGTCTGTGTACGCACAGCGATGGGGGACATCCACCTGAAAGTGAGGTTAAAAAAAAAACAGAAAACAATATTTCCCGGCAAATTGTTGACATTTTTACGAACTATTTTTCTATTTTACTTTTAATCGCCAACCAAACTTAATTCTCGACGGCATTTGGGAATAGTTTTGACAAATAAATTGATTTAGAGCTTTTTAGCGGAGTTGTTTATGTAGAATTTCCTCATCGGACGAATTAATTATTTACGCTACGATTATAGCCCGGCCATTATGATTATCGTAGGCCATTAGGTAGAAATTTTGAATGACACTTTTCGGAAGTTGCGTGTTGGTAATTTTCATTGTCGGTCGGTGGTTACAGAGCGTGCAGGGTGGTTTTGTTTTCTTAACCACGAACAAATGTATTATCTGTTGACTTTGGGAGGCATCGCAAAAGGATTGTTGAACTTTTCAATACGTTGGCCGACTTGAAGACGGCTTTATTGATTTTCTGTTTCATATTTTTGGGGGAGCGATGTTGTTTCGTTGTACATTTTAGATGAGGGTCAGTCAGAATGTGTTGTTTGCGCACATATGGTCGAGAAGTGTACTTAAAAGTGAGTCATTCGAGACTGTGGGTGGAACTGATAGCAAGTAAATGTGGTTGAACAATGGGGTTTGATGTGTGACATTGAACCGGTGACGTGAGCTCGTATTTACAAAAATTTTATTCCTCTGACTCTGAAACAAAATTGCCAAGAGTCGGCAGAAATGTTTCATTGTTCTAAGTAACAGTGGGTCGGATAGTCGGTGCACTAGTTTGCAACAAAAGATATAACGAGAGCCTTACTGCAAAATCAGTAGCACCAAATATAGTAACAGAACAGTAGACTATCAGCAGACAACTGTTCGGCACCTTTTTCGGTCCAAGGCTCAAGGAAATTCAACCTTCAAACTGTTAGTTACCACCAGTCCCAAAAAGCCGATTGGTCTCGATGTGCATTGAGGTGAAATGCAACCGACATAGCAAATATTTTCGCACAAAAGAAATGTCAAAATCAAAGCAAGTTTCACATGAATAAAAACTGATTTAAGTAAACCATCACTTAAATGCAAATGCTTAGAGCCTTTGCTTGGCTACAACATTTTGCACCATGCAAATGGTAATTTTTGTTCATGAACGACAAGCTTTTGCTGAATCTTTATCAAGACTCGCATTTCTTTTTAGCTTAATGCATGAGATTTCAACTTGGGCTTATGAAAACTTAGCTCTCATGGAACCCTTAGAGTTAGTCAAGTTTGTCGGATCTACGTTAATAAAAGAAAATTTTGTGTATGGTTTCGTATATCAGTTACGAGAGACTTCAATATTTCTTACTCGTCTTATGCTGACACCATATCTTTCAATCATATAGGGAATAACCCTCTATAGGGGGGGCCTTTAAAAAAAAACAGGAAATACCTCTTCAATCATTTTTGCCTTTCTCAATGGCATGTAAATCTTCAACGCAATCAAGTCTTAAAATGATGTGGCAAAAAGGAAGATCAACATAAGTCGACTTATATCAAAATTGAGTTAATGTTGCGATCGAATGCACCCTGTTCTATATGTCATATTTTTTTCATTCAAATATCTCTCACGGCTGTGGCGTAAAAAAACGCATAAGTCGTCTTTCCACAGCTGAAGTCAAACCTTTAACCTGCGCTCCTGGAAAGTGGCTCAAAATGACTTTTGCTGTTTGTCCTTGTTGCCACAGAATTACAAAAAGACCACATAAACACGGTGATCTTGCAAGTTACAACCATTAAGGAGAAGAATTTTCTAAAATGCTGAAACACATTCTTCTCTATTCGTATTGTCGCTAATTATTAGTGAATTCTGTGTTAGTTCGTTCGAATAAATATGTTGTCCCGTATGCCCCCCTCAAAAAGGGGTATTTCACAAGTGTCGAAATCTCCTAGAATGCTTTACCATTTAATTTAAAATCTGTATCATAACCTTAAACTAGACGCTGTGATAAGCGGGCTTTAAACTTTAGCCAGAAGGAAAGTTAATATTTCTGAGATTGTACGCATTAAAAAAGGGGTAGAGGGTTCGATTTGGCAAACAGCTCTTTTCCTCATTTGCACTTCTCTACCAATGTTGAAAGTTTCAAATTTAAGCGACTTGCGAGTCTTGAGTTATCGTATTTTTTAAAATTGCTGAGCCAGATCAAATAAATCGTGTTTACTTGCGGATGGTTGGTAAAAAAGAGGAATATATTTATTAACTAAAAGTTTAAGTCAAAAATGACAAGACGAGTATGAAATGCAGTTGGTACAATTGGTTATAGCATTATACAGTGCTTCTCAAAATTAATATTACAATTTTTAAAACAACTACAAAAAGACCCCCCAAATGGGGGTCACATTTAAAAATATCCCATTTCTAGCTAACCTTTTAAATGTCATCTTAAATTTTGTTCGTCGCGGGTGAAAAACAATCACAAACATCCGGAACTGGTACAACATTATATCGAGAACCACTATGCAGACTTTTTAGTGATAAAGCACCTAAGATGTGCGACAGACTGACCGACATGATGCGCTTCGTCAAAAACCGCCTACACGCTCATTTGTCTTAATCAGTTGGAGAACTTTGATTTTGCTTCTAAGCCAATTTGAAGGGTTATTTTTTGATATGTTTGCGGTGTTTATATCCGGCTCGAAGGGCCATATGTTGCTGTGGACCATTTGGTAAAGGGCTCGACAAAAAATCTATTAAAATGCTTTAAATATCGGAAGACTCTTCGAAACATTTTTCTTCTTTATTTATCGGTGTTGCTGAAAATAACATTTAGTGGGCGATGAAATTTGGCGCATCTGTCAATCAACTGTGTTTCTAGAAGTCGACGTGGGTGTTTTAAGTGTTTTAAGTGCATATAAGTTGGAAACAACTTAAAGGCCATTTGAAACAGTATTTCGCGTTCGCATCATTTTTACCCCCTACGTTTTAAGGAAGGCAATCTTATTGTACTTTTATTTTCAAAACATAGCCCACTTTGTACGCTTAGTCTTGCTCATTAAGATACAAACCCGATGGGTGTACTTTTAGAAAAAGTCACCTCACACTTTTTGGAAACAATTCAACTACCTTGCAAACTTGATAACCACTTGAGAGGCAGTTCTAAAAAACCAATTCATCGATTGCCATTATCTACACATACTTTTTTCAAGTGACGCAATGCGCCATTGTTACATGGTCGAAACTGCTTAGATTGCCTGCACAAAACAAGTTCCAAAACCGACCTTCAAATCTTATCTGTCGACGGGCGCTTTTTATCTCCCCTTTGCCTAATCTACAAACTAGACCAAGTTGATTTTATAACATTCGCTATACCGGTGGACACAGACCTGTGTAGTAAACGCTCGAACAAACTTAAATTACGCGAACCTCTTACTAAACAAAAAATCAACGAGTATGTGCCTTACCTCCTTTGTGGCCAATTGAAATTACAAAAATACACAATCAATTTAGCCCGCTAAACATACACACACGCGCACATCATACTACCTAGCATGCGTACTAATTTCGCTTCTAATCCACTCAAAGCCAAGAGAGGAGCAGCGCGTATCTGTCTCTCGATGAATGCGTGCGTCCACACCAACAACAACAACGAATAATAATGAAAACGAAGCTTTAGCATTTTCTTTACAAGGAAGACAACAGAACAGACAGGCAACGCGAAAAATTCTTGTTGGCCTATCGGCTGTGGGGAGGCTGCTAGCCAAGTCAGTCAGTCATTCTCCGAGACGGTGGAACACGGAAAAAGTTCGCACGCCAATTTTTACGAAAATACTTTTGAGAATTCGTTAGTTTTTCGTTTTTGTCTTTTCCTCTCGGTATCTTAATAGTGAATTCGTGAGCGGAATCTAAATTTGGCGAATGTGTGCGCGTTTTAGGAATTGTTGAGATATTTTTTTTCCGGCAGAGATATATATATTTTTTTTTACTGTAGAAATTTAATTTTATTGAGTCTTAAAAAAAAAATACGTAAATCGTGCAATCAAAAAACACACCTTTTCGTTACACAAAAGTTTAAAAAAAAAGTTGAATTCATAAAAATATACGTGTATGTTAAAATAGATTGTTCTTTCAGTGTTTTTTTTTTTTATTTTTCGGTTGAATGTTTTCCTTCGGCTTTTCTTTCAGTGTAAATAGTTTTGAAAGTTGTTTCTTTATTTTTGGAAAAATGCCACTTCGGGGAGAATTTCCTTTTCGTATTCCTCAGCATATTTGAAACTTTCTCAAACAGTTTTAAACGACAGGCTGATCGATTTGGTGTTTTCTTTTTGTTTGTTTTATAAGATTTACGATTTTTTTTTTGACTTTATAGACTTTTTTTTTGTAAATTTAGTTTTGTTGTGCCGTTAATCCATTGTTTTAGTTAAATTTTTATCGTGTGTTTCTGCATTACATTTAGGATGACATAATCGGATTTCGAAAGGAATTACTTTTCATGACAGATGTCAAAACGTATAGAAAGAAAATCGGATTTCTTAATAATATAGTGCAATTTCGATAGACGAGAAATTGATGTACCTATGTGAATTTTTTTTATAAAAAAGCAAATATGAGTAAATCGGGAAATCGAAAGTCCAGAAGCAATGAGGGATTTATTTTGTATCAGAATAATGTTGGAAAAGTATGTAAATCTATTTGGAAATTTTACTTTTTGATTTATGTTTTTCTCCTAAGAGATTAGGTGGGTTTTTTTTTTTGTTGCCTCAAAATATTTGCGTTGCTTGTTTTTGTGGATAAAACGTTTTTGTTTGTTTAGAGAAATGTTAGAAATACTGTAAAAATATTTATCAGTATGACAGACATTGGAATTTCAATTTGGGAACAGCTGGCATCGATTGGGCGGTTGAGAGTGTTTTGATTGTTAAATGGTTCTTGTTGACAGATGAGTGAAAAGGCTGAATATAAACTCATGCACACCTACATGCCAATGTGTTCTTTCCAAGGCGATACGGCAGAAGGCACATGCCGTTGAAGTACGATTTTTATCGAAGATGAGTTGCGCAATGTGCACTACTGTAGATCATTTTTCGAAATTATCCACAAATGCACTGGTCGGGCGCATTGTAAACGATCAAAGTGGTTTCAAATACTTTTTACTTCTGTGAGGTTGACCCTGAAATATATGTAAAATATTTTCCAATTACATTTCAAAATACGGCTCAAAATAATCCGCAGTGCGGGGGCTTTAACCGAGTGTCAAGTTTAATTTTTGACAGTAGCTCTTTTGTTGTAACTAAAATTCACAAACAGTAACCTAATTGCAATTGCGATTTTAATAATCACCTTCGTTCAGTCTGTTTATTTGTTTACTGAAAATTTGGGAGGAAAGTGGATGTATTTAAAAAAAAAAAACGATTGGTTTATCGGCTTAATAGGAACTGTTCTGCTCGTTGCTATTCGCTTTCGTAACATGAGTTTGCCTTTCAAAGCATGCCTCTGAAACTTTTCTTGTAAAATTTTTGTGATGTTCTTCATTTGTGTTTAACTTTTCGAAGCATTTTCTGTGGCAATTATGGGTTCCATCATTTATATTCTGTCTTCAGTTATCAATTTTCAATTTTTTATCTGGTATGTTTTAATTCTATCTTCTATCTTCTATTCTTCTATCTTCTATCTTCTATCTTCTATCTTCTATCTTCTATCTTCTATCTTCTATCTTCAATCTTCTATCTTCTATCTTCTATCTTCTATCTTCTATCTTCTATCTTCTATCTTCTATCTTCTATCTTCTATCTTCTATCTTCTATCTTCTATCTTCTATCTTCTATCTTCTATCTTCTATCTTCTATCTTCTATCTTCTATCTTCTATCTTCTATCTTCTATCTTCAATCTTCTATCTTCTATCTTCTATCTTCTATCTTCTATCTTCTATCTTCTATCTTCTATCTTCTATCTTCTATCTTCTATCTTCTATCTTCTATCTTCTATCTTCTATCTTCTATCTTCTATCTTCTATCTTCTATCTTCTATCTTCTATCTTCTATCTTCTATCTTCTATCTTCCATCTTCTATCTTCTATCTTCTATCTTCTATCTTCTATCTTCTATCTTCTATCTTCTATCTTCTATCTTCTATCTTCTATCTTCTATCTTCTATCTTCTATCTTCAATCTTCTATCTTCTATCTTCAATCTTCTATCTTCTATCTTCTATCTTCTATCTTCAATCTTCTATCTTCTATCTTCTATCTTCCATCTTCTATCATCTATCTTCTATCTTCCATCTTGCATCTTCTATCTTCTATCTTCTATCTTCTATCTTCTATCTTCTATCTTCTATCTTCTATCTTCTATCTTCTATCTTCTATCTTCTATCTTCTATCTTCTATCTTCTATCTTCAATCTTCTATCTTCAATCTTCTATCTTCTATCTTCTATCTTCTATCTTCAATCTTCTATCTTCTATCTTCTATCTTCTATCTTCTATCTTCTATCTTCAATCTTCTATCTTCTATCTTCTATCTTCTATCTTCTATCTTCTATCTTCTATCTTCTATCTTCTATCTTCTATCTTCTATCTTCTATCTTCTATCTTCTATTCTTCTATCTTCTATCTTCTATCTTCTATCTTCTATCTTCTATCTTCTATCTTCTATCTTCAATCTTCTATCTTCTATCTTCTATCTTCCAACTTCTATCTTCTATCTTCTATCTTCTATCTTCTATCTTCTATCTTCTATCTTCTACCTCCTGTCTTCTATCTTCTTTGTTCATTCCAAGCTTCTACGTTGAATATTTTAGAAACTATGTACTACATCTCGGTAGAAACTCAATGGCTCACTAAGAACTCCGGAAGAAACCTGCTAAACCGAAGTATTACCTCTTCTGTGCCCAAGTCCGCTGTGTTGGTGGTTTTATTCTAATGTTAATTCCAACAGTGTCTATAGCGTCGTAATCTCAAGTCGCTATCTCAGACGACACCTTTCTTTTTTGCACAATTTTCAGGCAAATATTTCTGGAACCGTCAACTTTGGTTTTGTTGCCTGATGAATGGTCCTTGAAGTCCCTCATCTCATTGATACCCCCTGGTCTTGTCTTGTGTCAAGATGTCGTCAGGAACAGAGTCGTTTGATGAAATGTTCATTCTCTTCCTCATTCTTCGACTTCTTTTGTGCGTAAGACAGATCCATTGTGGTTGTGGTCTTTTTTGTCCGCTCACTGAGACGTCGCTGTTTGTTTTTGGTGATAAAGGTCGTTTGGTTCACTGTACTTCCCTTGTCAGTGCGATCTTTTGGCGGGAAGTCCGGAAGTCGGCTACTTAAAAAAAGGCGTTACTTCGTAGTAAGCACCAACAAGCTTATATCTACTCGAGGAGATATTCCACCAGATACTCCGTACCTGTACACAGTTAGGGTACAATTTCCTTGTTTTTTGTTCCCCCCGAAAATACGAGTACAATCTTCACGAACCTTTGATACAAATATCTACAATTGTACACCTCCATTGTCTTTACATATACATTCTGTTTATTCTCTTGACTGACATCTTTTCTGTTATCTATGTGTAAATAAATATAAGCTCTTAAGAGATACCGCTGTGCTGTGTCCACAGAATATAGAGACACATTGGTACACGTAGCGATTTACTGAATGTCAAATATTTGAATATATCTGTCGAGATGTGAAGCGAGTATTGCCGACTAGCGGTGATTGTTCAATAGACTGCTACATTCGTTGTTTTCATGGTGGTTTGGTGGTTGAGGTGAATGGCTGCTGACTTTGAATGAAGCCGCACAGCTGACTAATTGAGCAGTGACTCTCACTTCAGATTGGCATTGTGGTGAACCACTCCTTTTCGATGAAGTTGAGCAACTATGAAAACCCGAAGGCCACAAGTGCCTTCCCTGTGGCTCCCCATCCGCCACCGACTCTCCGCCACTTTAGGAATATGTTTAAAGACAGCCCCTGTTCTGTCCGTAGAGCCTTCAATAAATTTTCCCCAAACCAATCGTTTGTCCAATTGATTGCCACCGATGTAGGCAAGTAGTCGCAGCCGCGTCATAGTCAGCTCTGTCTTTGCCTCTCAAATGCGGAGATGAGCGTGTGGATATTTTTAGACAACTTTTCCATTTGTTGGATCTCCCAAAATAGCAGCCATGATGCGAGCGGTCTGGCGCAAATTATGTGTAAATACTGTGCGGCGCAATCTAAAAATATCTTTCACACCAACACGCTTACACAGCCAAGCATCCACCATCAATTTATCATATTCGTGTTCGATGCAAGCAAAACTAATTCGCGTCCCTTGTTTCCTTGCAGACTGTCCAGACATCGTGGAGGCCCCAATTGCCCCTACCCAAGGAGGTTGTTCCACCGGCCACCTCTGCGGAACCTAGTACGAGATCAATCGAAATGAATCGACACAACAATGCTGCCAACCACAGTGGCAGCAACAACAGCAGAAAAGACACATACCAGAGTGCACCACAGATTAGCTCGGGCGGCAACAAGAAATGGTCGTTCGGCCGGCTGTTCCGGAAGAAGAAGGAAGCAGAAACTGAGTCGTCGTCCGAGGAGGATCGCAAGGCGGGTTTTGTGACCTCACCGAAATATCGTAAAAAAGACAAAAAGAAACGTGGCAGCAAGTTGATCAGCGGCGGCTTCGATCACATCGTTGTCAGTCCGACAAGAGACAATGAGTTCTTTCTGCCCTTTGAGCCAGTGGATGTGGTGGACTCAGCGACAAATCTACCGCCTCCTGTTGAGTATGAGCCGCATAGCCGATCGACGAACTCACTCGATCGGCGCAGCCGTCGAGATCGTACGAAGACGGCCGTGAACGAGCCTGCACTGGTACCACGTCACCCGTCGAGTGAGGAGGAGATGATATCGTTGAACTCTTCGACAACGTTCGCCAAGTACCGCAGTGATGAGAGTCTGGGAAGCGGTGGCAACGGCAATGGCGGCCAGAGTCGACGCAGTAGAGCGGCGCGCAATGAAAGGTACTACAAGCGCTTGAGTCGGGATGGCGAGGTCAGTCATGGTCAGGCGCCCGTTATGTACGCTCCGCAACCAGCACAACGATGGAAAACACAGCCAGTTCCGTTAACTATCTATAATGGACACGTCAGTCAGAATCCTGTGCCGACTCCGAAGGCTCGGTCGCAGTATCCGCCACCGGCGGCGCAGGATCAGAAGATGCGAAACTCATCTAGCCTCAGTCATGTGGTGCCACATGTTCCGGTGACATATGGAATGCTGAAACCCCCAAAGAATCTGCAAAACACGGTGAACGACGGCAAGCGTAGCATCAGCTACGACAGTCACATTCACCTGCAAAATGTAAGGAAGCCCCTACCGCCACCACCTCCACCGCGAGATCCGCTCCGGAGGGTGAATGTGGCGGGTCACAATGATCACCGCCCTATTTCCTATGCCTTTGACCAAAGTTCATCACATGCGCCGACGTACGCCGGCATGAGTGGCCGATGTGTGTCCGACGATCGCATTTGGGCGGGGAACACTCCCCTGTACCAATCGGCGTCGTCCATTAACAATCCTCCCCCGAGCACAGCTAGTTCACAAAGTCGACGCTTCATTACCAGAGCTGAAAGAGATGCTCATCCGACGAAGAAGTCCCTGCCCTGCGGCTTAGACTACCGATATGTAGCCGAAGCGGCACCCAGGTCCCGCAAGCCGATACACCTCTTCAACCAAGGCGAGGATCAGTCAGTAAAACCAGCCTCGCCAGTCGTTATAAGGACAACAAAAAGCGGACTACCCGGACCAGCGCCAGCACCATCTAATCCACAACTCACTTCGGAGTACTGGCGTCGCGGGCGCGACCACAATCCACGACCGGAATCGATCTTTAATAAGCCACGATCGGTATCGAGCTCGCGAGTTGGAGAGCTGGGCAACTACAGTGCGCCGATGTACTCGGAAGTCTCCAAGCCAAAGGCAAGGCCGAAGCCCATTACAGCAGATGAGGTGGACAATGTAGTTTCCGGAAGCCTGTTGATCAAGCCGTCCAAAAACAGCAACACTAACTACGTCGAGATCCGCAACAACGCTAACAAGAGCAACTCGATGCCGAATCACTACCAAAGGCGGGATCTTGCAGCCCCCAGGGGCCCTAAGGCAGATTCCCCCACACCAAACAAATACGAGGAGTACGTAGCAGAGAAACGCGTTCGAAACGTCTTCGATCAGCAGTCCAAGGTGGCTCCGGATCCGCCACAGCGCAAGGTGACCACCAAACCGCTGGCTCTGCCACCGGAACCCGACGTTATTATGCGCAAAAAGCCGACGAATTTAGAAGACGCGATCAATGAGCTCGAGGCGATCTACAAAAGCCTCAAGCTGGGCGATGAGTCGCTCCTCGATCGCGCCGAGCGTAGGGACATTCCCACGCCGACAAATTTTGAAAAATACGCAGAACTCCACACCGCGGAGTATGATGATGAGGACGACGAGCCTGCGGGAGAACCAGATGTAGTGCGCGACGATTTCGCCTATCGGAATATCAAGCACGCCAACCTAGCGGTGAAGTCTGGCGAGAAGCAGCCTCCATTTGGCATACCAATCGGGCCCATCGCAGCGTCCCCCAGGACCGACTATCTGCATGTGACTCCGGAGAAAGACAGTCAGAAGGTGAGAACGGCTCCCTTCAAGTACCCCGACATCGTATGCGACGATCTTGCTGTGAGGACGTTGAGAAAAGATCCGCTAGGCCAGGTGAAGCCACAATTCGCTTTCCCCGGTGGTTCGTTGACGAAGAAGCGGGCCACCCGCACACAATCGGCCAACATATACACTCTGATTCAGCGGAATGCAGCTAAGCCCTCTGGTGGTGACCTACAGGACTACCTGGAGCTGGCGAAGACCCTAGAACGGGCCGGAAGTATGTCTGACATACGCAAGGAGACCGATGATACCCCGTCGACCCTGCAACTTCTGCGAAACCTGCGAGAGCAGGAGCAAGGTAGTCCAAAGGTGATCCCCTTCCGCCACCCAAGTCAGGGAGGAGCTATTTGCAGTTTGCCAAAAGTCCTCACCAAGGCAGAGGAAAGGCAATCCATCAAGCCACCGATCCCGCTTCCACGCACCAGCCTTAGCCCCGACCCGGAGAAGACGAAAATGGAAGACGCTCTCAACAAGATCGCCAAAGAAGCCAAGGAGAGCAGTGAAAAGCTAACCAGGGATCTTCTGGAACTGCGCAAGGAAGCACTGATCACAACATCCCGCCCCAAAGTCAACAAACCGAGTATCGAGCGCGACTTGGAGCAAATCGAAGCAGTCTCTGAAGCCGCAAAGCGTTGCCGACACATACTGATGGACACCATTCCGCCAGACACTGAGGATCCGCAGTCCCAGCAAGATCCTCCCCGACGCCTCGCCACCGAGGACAAACTCATCAAAGCCATCGATCAGGTGTCCGAAGCTGCCAACAAAGTCTGCGAGAAGATCCTCAACGAAATCGTAACCGTCGAACCGCCGGTGATCGTGCAAAACGCCATCGAAGTCAAGAACCGGCCCAAGCAGGAGCTAGTGATGCCTTCGCTGATCCAAAAACTCGACCCCAGTTCCGCGCGGATCGGTGAGATTGCCGAGCGTTGCATGCGCCAGATCAGCGAACTGAACGACACACCCGACTACGACAACCTACAGCCACCGGTCCAAGTGACGGCGTGTAATACCACCAAAACTGACACTGAACGCGCTAAACGATCTGACGCCGATATTCTTATTGTTCCAGGAGCTGCTGCCGAAAACGAAGAAGAAATCGACAAGATCATGAAAGAGTGCGAGGAACAAGCTCGCAGTACAGTTAGTAAAGACCCGTTGTCTCACTCCGATGACGCAACCGATGTATGTGTGAGCGTCGGCGACAAGACCACCACCACCACAACCACGACGACGTCCGCCTCCTCGTCCAGCGACTGCCTAAAGTCGTCCAGTCCTTCGGCCGGGCCACACCTATCCTCGAGTATAACCTCTTTCAATCCGTACTCCTCCAGTGATTACATTAAGTCACCAAGTAGTGAATTTCATGCACCCAGCACTGATCCAATTAAAACCTTTAGCACAACATCCTACGATGTAATGTCGTCGAGCGTCACGCCGAATATAACGAACTCACCGTTCAGCTATACACCATCGCCGCCGCTGAACCTGACTCCCGTTTGTAGCAGTGGCGGGGAGAAGGGCGAGCGCAGCGGCAGTGCCTCCCAGTACAACTCCTCCGAGGAGTTGGCCATGATATTTGGCATCGAGAAATCATCGCCAGCAACTACGACCACAGGTAAAGATAAAGAAGAAGATGGAGAAGTTGTTGTTGATTGTCCCGTACCTAGTCCCGCTGGTGCTGTGTTGCGCTGCTCAGAACCTAACAAGCCTGGTGTTCTACCGATTTACATTGCTACTACCAATACTACTAGCGCTACTAATCCCGAGTTTTGTGAGAGTGTGATAGATTGTAAGTTAGACACGATCGATGAGGATCGCGAGGATCGCGAGCATCAATCGCCGTGTCAAGTAAGTAGGCTGTATATCCCAAGCTTTGCCAGTAACATTAGTATCATTGTGACCGGTGCCGATCCTCCGTCCGATCCTCAAGACAGTGGTCAGCAGTTTGACTCGCTCAGTTCGATTGACGGCTCGTCGAACCCCGATTCGGGAAATGTTAGCCTGGCAGATTTCCCTGTCCAGAGCCCCGTCAATGCCAGTCTTGAGGTCGAATTGGCTCACAATAGCCGCTTCGAAATTGCCAATAGTTTTGTCAATGAAATCACTATCGATGAAGGATCGTCCAACATCGACTATCTGAGAAGCCTCTTCGCTCACGATGAGCTTTCGACGAGCTTTTCCGTCGATGAGACTGAAAGTCTAAGTGATCGTAATGCCGACCAGTATCAAATCGATGCCAAAGATCAGCACAGTCCGGGTCAGCTTCTGCACGAAGTACTTAGTCAGGTGTCCCGAATAAATGCTGGAACCAATCGCAGGCAACTGATCTCCCAGCTGGAGAATATCTCCGAATGTACCAAGATCGTTGAGGATCTAAGTGATCGTCTGAGCCATCAGACATCTAGGCTGAGAAGTAGAGACGATGCCCATGGAGGCAGGGCCAAAGGTATGTATAGGGTTAGGTTTAGCGAGGATTGCGACAATGACCACGCGGAGGATCACGAGGCTTGCTTGCAGTCCTTGCAAAAGCTCGGTCATCATTTGTCGTCGTCGGAGGAATCTATCCCGCCCTTGGGTGAGATTTTCAACGTACCATTTACAGATTCGGAAAACGAAGACCAGGAGAGACAGTTCTCTCCATACGTCGGATCGTTGAGCTTCGATGAACGGCAAAAGTCCTTCGCAGAGGAGTGCAATACTCTGAAGGAGGCCTTGCACAGGGTTGTCCTGTCCGGATTTATTGAATGTCATCCCTGCATGGAATCTGTAGATATAGACGAGTCCCTCACGGTATCGTCGGATGTTGTGACTATTGTCGAGAATCGATTCGACGAGCCTCAGACGCTTCTTTCCGAAGTAATTGAGGACGAGTCACTTACTTTGTCCTCGTTAATCGACGAAGTAGATTCTGGGCCAAGGAGCTGCCTAGATGATCCTCAGGTTAGGGCACTCCTTTCACAGCCACCAATGCTGTCTTCAGAGACCGTTTCGATTGTAGCAGTTGCTGATGCAAGTTGTGTAGATGAAACAAGACTCAATGCACCTTACTCGGAGAGTTTTGGTCGGACTAATATCTCTGAATTAGCAGAGGTTCCAATCGAAAGTCTAGCTCAGAAATCAGTTTTCGAGGACCAGCCGAATTGGAGCCTCCAATCGGAGCCCTGTGCAATTTCAGAGGTGATCGTGGTAGACTCTGATGACGAGACGCCGCCACACTCATGCTCTGCTGACACTCTAGTAGAATCAGAGGAAGAACACCCCTCTTTTGATTTAAAGTCGGGGCCTTCTATCCACCTATCGCCTGTAAATATTTCGCTTAAAATCGTAAATCAGGTCTCCAGAGTCAGCTTTGTTGACTGCAGAGGCGATGAATCTTTTAGTGGAAGTCCAATCGAGTGGACGCAAGACCTGGCATCAGAGATTGTCGTTGTTGATTGCGAACACGAGTCCTATTCGCATTTGAAAATAGAGCCTGAGACCAGAATTCAAGCTCCAAAGTTGGTCCCGCTGGATTCAGATGCTTTTTCGACCGATTTGGACCAGTCCTCGAACCTCGCCTCGGGTGATTCAGAAATCGATCAAGCCTCGACGGCCTCAGAAACTCATTTAAAGCATCTAAGCCAGACGTCGCTGGCATTAGAGTCTGACGCTTTTGGCAGCCAAGAGTCGCTTGACATCGTCTACGAGGAGCCTTGTCACGAAGGTGCCGCCTCAAACCTTCAAAGTTCACACCAAAGACACGAACCCTTTGAATCCCACTCACTAGTGCGATACCGTCCTTTGTCTTCGCCTGCAGATATGTCCTCATCAACTCCAGCGGTTTCCAAATCCCTGTCCATCTTAGCACAGCCACGGCATGACGATCGTATGACCACCTTAGAGCACGTTCTACTAGCATGCACCTTTGGTGTAGTTACTGGCAATGATCTCATCACAATGTTGGCCATAATCATTGGAGTCTTGACGTTGATTGCAATTGTTTTACTTTAAATAGAATGCCACGTCATCGGGTCGAAAATTGTATAAGAACATATATTTTTTTTTTATTTTTAAACTTAAAGTTTGCCGCAAAAGTATTTGTTTATTCTAATTTATAAAAACAATCAATTTAAGTTTGAGAAATATACTTTTTCCCATGTAAGTCGAAGAGTTAACGAATGTTTTGCCTGCTTGTTTGTAATATTTTAGTGCAATTCACATCGAATCGATATATTAATTCATAAATATAATAAAACACGACCATGTAAAATTGTTTTTAGATTTAATACATTTCATTTTATGTTTCTTTTCTGTTTTGCTGCATTTTTTGATTGCGTTTTGTGCCAATGATGTTTTTTACTTTCCATTTTGTACATTACCTATACATGCATACATATATTTTATACATCGAATCCAAAAATAAAGATACAAGAAAACTTAAAACAAAGTACTAGAATCATCGAAGAATAAAAATGAAACCTTTTGTTTATTTTCAGCACATAAATTTATTTTTAATTTAAGTTAGAAAGCCCCGTATAAGTAGAACAGAAGAACGCAATGATTTTTAAATATACCTTATACAACGATTTATGTAGTTTTGTAAACTAATATATTTTTTTTGTTCGATTAAGTTTATCCTTCGCTAAGTTAAATAGTTTCTTTTTCGTTAGTAAAATTAATATTATGATTTTGGTATGTACAATGAAAAAGATGACGAAGTTGTTGAAGAAAGAGGTATTAAAGGTAAACAAAAATATATAAGTTATAAGAATTAAAACTTAAAAAAATAAATATTAAAAGTGAAAAAAAAAATATTAACCAAACTTTAGTGTGTTTCATTTTTATAAAATAAAAAAAAAAAATAGAAGGAGATGTGGCTGGATGGACTTATTTTTTTGTTGTTGCTTGTGTGTTTTCCGAAATGTTTGTCCTTATAGACGTTAATCCTTCCTTCGCTGCTATGTGTTTTTGAGTTTGTTGTGATAAGGTAAACGAAGCCGGGTTTGTGTACCGCTTTTAACAATTTTTGCATTTCAGCCATTTTGGATTTGGTAGCTACCCCTGATGTCCAATTGTAATAATATTGTAACAAGTAAACGTAAACTTAATGACAAGATGAGTGTTATGAATATTTTGAAGGTAATGTTTGGGGTGTTTTTAAAAATTGTTAGGGTATAACATTTTATAACATTTCGGGGGCAGTGGTAGAAAATAAGGAAATCTAGCGAGAGGAAAGTGATAAAAAACACTCTAAAACTCTTCTGATTGTGCGTTAACTTTTATCATTTTTCGTTGTTATTAGAAACTGCCCTTGAGAGGAGTACGAAATATTTTTGAAAGAAGGTTTCTGCGAAACAAAAGTTAAAAAAAAAAGAGTTATAATAGTGAAAGTTCCTAACTTTGGACGTAGTTACAAGTTGCCAAAAATGGTGTTTTTGAGCAAAGCCTCCGTAAGAGAACGATCGGGACAGATGTATTCTAAAAATGAAGGGGTTTGACCAGCCGATACAATAGATCTTTTAGATCGCAGTGCCAGCCATAGGATAGGGAATTTGAAAAAAAGGCCTTTAACCAGTATAACACAAATTAAAGGTTTGCAGGTCCTTTAACAAAAAGTCATAGTCTTTGAAGATAGCTTCTAAATTTAGCCGTTCAAATGAATGAAATGATTTGTTGTGAGGACGACCTGGGTCTAGGGCCTACCCATATGCGCCAACTATTGGGTGATTCATTCAGACCTGTTTTTTTTTTGTTTTTAAATAAAACACATAAAATTAATTTGGATGGTGGAAACTTACTGCCAAAAAGAGTACTCTTTGAACATATTTTAAAGTAAATCTGTAAGGTCCAATTTTGGATCACTGCTTCAAGCGTTGTGAATGGTATTTGCCCAATTACGCGAGCATTGTTGGACCGTAGCTGGCTTTTCGCCGACTTCACATAACCTCAAAGAAAAAAGTGTGAGAGAAGATTCCAGTTGACAGGCCCGAAACGCACAATTAACTGTCCACCAAAGTAAGTTCTCAATAAAGCTATGCGTTGTTTTCACAGCTGTTTTTCGTAATACAGCTGAATAATTTGGTCATGTTTTTGAAATGTGAGTCTTTCAATTATGATTTGTCAAACAATACTGAATAAGAAGATCACGACACTATACACGTGATCTGTCAAAAAGGAACTATTTAAAAAAAACAATTCTAAATGCATCACCCATTATTTACTTATTTGTATTTTCCATACTTAGGTTGGCTATGCAGTCTGGACTAACCACTTAGCTTCTCTGCCCACCTTAACATAGATTGACAGAACTGCGGTTAATATTCTGAATTTAACTGAGTTAAACTAATTTTTCCACTGACCATGATAAGCAAAAGATGGACAACAGAAATCTCTTGTCTTCAGTAGTAAATTCTGTTTCGGTTGCAAGAATCTGGTCGACTAGAATGGTCCTGGAAAAGATGTAATCTGAACCAAAAAACTAGATTGGTCGGGAACGTCACTTTTTGTACGTCAACCACATATGCGAACTGTCAACTTGACTAAATTCGTCGGCTACACCTCCATAAACTTCAACTGCAACAGCTGCTCCTATGATCGATCAAAAACCGAAATACATCTAGCCAGACAGCTGTCAGACTTAATAAACTACATACTTGAACGTCCCGATTGCTTGCCCAGCAACACAAAACTGGAACAGACCCATTGCTATGAAGAATTACATTTTCTCTTCGACGACTAAAATTATAGTTCCATTTCTTTCTGCTGAATCGTTGCTGATTTTGTTTCAATTGTAAATGTATGGGATCGTGTTCTAGTTACGGTTTCTATTGTTTGTGTCACTAGGAGCCCAATCAATACGTCCAGGTATATGAATGTTTAAATAAGCATTAAGCTCACAGCTTTTTAGGAAAACAGTAACAAATAGTAAAGAGCATATTTATGTCCTACTTTGAAGTTAAATTGGTACCTAATGAGTTTTCATATGAGAGCGAATTGCGAACAAGCTAATATTCGTAGTTTCTGACATTTCATTCACAAGAAATTTTTTTTTAATCGCAGATATCCGCGATTTAGTTTCATTTCCAATTTTCCATTCGTGGGTTTGTACATCGCGAGTGTATTATGTTGATTGTGCATAAAGTGTGAAAAAGAATTTTCAATTCGCAGGGAAATTGTGTAAATTGTAAATTTCGCTATTTAAATCAACTGAGGCCTGGTTTGTTTAATCTTGGTTATATTTAATCATAATTATTCCAGCTGGAAACCATCGAATGTGTTTGTGAGCAGAATATGAACCAGATAATCTACAGTTTAATGAGTTAACACACGAAATCGATAACCAGCCGAGAGATTTAACCAATGATTTTCTAGAGTTTCGTTTATGGAAGATTTTGTAAGGAATTCGTAGGTATTAGTTTTGACGTATCTGCTATACAACGATTTTTTGTAGAATATTGCGAGCAATCTCGTGCGAAAAAAATACAAATAACAAAATAAATAAACTTATATATAGGTGACGCAAGATGGAGCGAAGGCAATGACCAATAAAATCTGTTCCGTTCTCAGTTTCAACTGACAGATGTATACAATACACTGCACGCCATTCTATGGATGGTGAGGGTACAGACAGGTTCCCAACTTAAGATTACTTTTAACATTTTTGTCCTTTGACAGCTCTTATAAATTGAGGTAATATTGAGAAAATGGTAAAATTATTGCGACGTTCGTAGATGAAATTGAGATGAGGCCCAATAATGGGTTAACAATTTTTATTGGTTTTTGTTCTCAATTACTAGCTTAATGTCTTACACGAACAAGATTATATTCCTCTGTTTTTAAAAAAAATTCCTGAATCATTTGATTTTGACATTAATGTACCTACAGTAACAGTGAAAATATATTCATTAATAAATTAGCTGTGAACAGACCGGCCCTAAGACTTTTTTTTTTAGATCAGATGTTAGTATAATTAGATGAAATGCGTTGGTGTTAAAAGAAATAACAATTTTCAATGCATAAATACAGTAAAATTGATTTGTTCGCTATTCGTAATTCACCCTCATGTGAATAGTCCTTTATTAGATCTGTCTTTATAGTTTTCCTATGACAACGCTGTTAAGAATGACGCTGACAACTTACACAGCGGAAAATTGGTATTTGACGTTTCAATATGGAATTCAACTAGAATATACGAGGCTCTTGTAGGTGTCTAATGACAACTAGTTCCTTCGAAATTTCCCGTGTTTAGTTAGATATACTTGGAATACTCTAAGGTGAACATAAAAAAATGCTTTAAGTTCGGCGCGCTTAACTTATACGATGAACTAGTTCGAATTTGAATGTGAAACTGTCTAATGTCGTTTTCGATTTGGCAACAAATCATTTATTTTTTTGAGGAAAAATCAATTGTTTTTTTTGTTTTTTGATCTGAGGCACTTTTGAGAAATCTCGATTTTTTCTCAGATTTACACATACTTTCACTAAACCAATGTGTATGACACACAGCTGGCGGTTACGTATTGTTTATCATTGAAAGGTTTGCTTTATTAACTGAATTTTTCATTTTCCTCTTATTAAAAACTATTTTTTATATTAAATTGTTTCGAAATGTAATAACGCACGCTCAAAAGCATTTTACACAAATGTGTAAAATTCAATTGAAATGGATTTCCAGTACAAGTGATAAAAATTATTTTTTGCGGCCAACTCAATACACACAAGAACCAATAAAATTCGGATTTTATGTTCGATTCGGCAGCAGAAATCTGAAATTTTAGATCAAAGTCTGAAAAGTTAAATCGAAAACAAAATAAGCAATGCGCTCCAGGGTGACATCTAGTGTCCAATAGTGTAAACTACAAAGGTTTATGTCGACACTAACATTCTACCGCACGCAAGCTCACCACAGGTTGATGTATATTCTTATAAGTAAAGACAACAACCAAATAATATAGAGCTTTTTGGAAATTTAACATTGTAAGCTGAATTTCTTTGACCTGTGTAGGCTGGCTGGCACAAAAAACTCGGAACTTACCACTAGTCGCCGGGTATGGAAAACCGCAGGGTTTCATAAAATCTCCCCACTGTCCCTGTAAAAACAAAGCTCCGGCAAATCGCAAAAAAGAGCTTTAGTTCCAACAAAATAAAATTTCGAATTTAAAATTTGATTATCAACAAATTTTAAGGAATGCACGTGACGCCGGTCCACTTGAACAAATTCAGCTGTAATGGGCAACAACTAAAGGAGTTACGGAGTAATGTGTTGGAGGCTGCTAACGAAGAGGCTGAGGCCGCCAGACAGCTAAGACGCGTAGACATCTAAATTTAATAAAATCCACTTAGTACTAGTTCCGCGATACTAATGTCGTTTTCCATTGGGCAAAAAGAAGCGTCCGGGAGAGTCCGGAATCGAAAAAAAATCATTTGGCACAAAAAATACTCTTCTGGTGATTCTGAGAAGAGAATTTCGCTTCTCGATTTGAAGTCAGAATCCACTCAAGAAGCACTCACACAAAAGTAATTTATGTATTTTATACAAGTCAGCTGACAGCAGCCGTAGATTATTTTTTTGGCATTTCACCAACACTATTGTGGATTCTTTCAGAAGTTGTTTCGTTGTTCCATTGGATTTCAGAATGAGTGGATCCCCGAGTGAAACCAATGGAAAACGACATAATAATCATTTTTAGGACCACGCTCAATTTTTTTAACTCACAATGGCGAATTTTGTCCATAGAAAATTACATGTTGTGCTTTTTAGTAAGGCCCGTATGATGATTGATTACATCTATTTCTATTTTTAAAATCAGACTGTAACATTTTGTTTATAATTGCTTTGGCAATTTAATTGTTATTGTGTTATTGTTCTTGAAGTTGGGTGACATAAAGTAAGACAAATTTCCGTATAACTTAAAAGGGTAGAGAGGACATCAAAATCCTTCACGATGCCGCACTTAAATCAATGAAGATTCGTTCTACTTCTTTACATTGCCAGCTTTAAACCTTTTAGCCATTTCGTGGCTTGCCAGAAAGTTCCTGTTAACCTTGGATAAGCCTATTTTAATGATTTAAATTTTGGGGTAGCGATGTGTGGATTGTGAAGAAGAATGTTAGGAATATCCTCAAATAAATCATGATCACACACCACATCCATTTTGATTTTTATATCCTCCACACGAAGGTATATTCACTTTGTCATTACATTTGTAACGCCAAAAAGGAGTCACCGGAGACCTCAAAACGTGTATATATTTTGAATCAGGATCACATTCTGAATGGATTTAGCCATGTCCGTCTGTCTGTCTGTTGAAAGCACGATAGCGTCCAAAGGAATCAACCTAGGCGAATGAAGTTTGGTGAGTGGACTTCTTTTTATTGTCGTGAAGTTGTTACTAAAAATGGGCTATGTCGGTCAAGTAGTTCTGGTAGCTCCCCTACAAAACCAATATTAGGCCTATGTGTCTCCCTGTCTGTTGAAAACAGGATATCGTTAAAACAAATCGACGTAGGCAAGTGAAATTTTGTGAGAGAACTTACTTTTATTGTCGTCAGGTTGATATTAAATTTGGGCTATGTCGGTCAAGTAGTTCTGGTAGCTCCCCTACAAAGCCAGTTTTGCATGACTTGTATGCAGTGGAGGGTATCAAAGCATCGGCCAGGCCGATGATAACACTTTTACTTGTTTCGATATTATATATCTGGGAACAGCACCCAAGAGACAGAGGATAACGATTTTCTGTTCGTGTGTTTGAAATGCTCTCACTGAAATATTGCGCTTTTGCGGTAATTTTCACGGTTGCATCGCATGTTTTGTCCCCATTTCTAGCAACACAAAATTGAGATTCTGTGCCTGTCATAAGAATTTCTATCAAAACAGAGACCATAACCTCATTTGGATGAATCCAAAGTGGCTCTAAGAAACGCATTTCCATGGTCAGTTCGAAAACTCAATATAACCACTCTTTAAAGTAATTTCTTGATTTTGTGCACAAATAATATTAGTTCAGGAAGTAGAATCTTCTTTCAACCCAAATCGAGAGGTTTTTTTCCTTTGTCGATCCTTTGTTCAAAAATTCAAAAATGTCCTTGTAATCATACAGTAACCATATTTTGTGCTGTCAAAAGCTCTATTAATTTCCATTTAGCATCGTTTCTGGGCAAGGTTCAATATTATTCCCTCTTGCAATGTGCAAACGCGGTTGAAGGACCAAGCGTGACGCCAACAATAGAAGAACCACTTCTTCCGCTCGACGATATGAGATAATAATGGGTGGTACCCCCCACCGTTTACTCTGGTATAAGTGTTTGCAGCGCCATATCCACTGAAGGAACTAGGTTGAGTTGAAGGACCTTTGCGCAGTCATTTGCTAAGAAAGAAAAAAACGAAACACACAATGGCAAATATAGAAACGTGAAAGTTGTGTTTCTTATCCCAAACCGAATCCCTTTATAGTCCTCAAAGTCTAGACGGCGCAAGGGAAACATAAAAATCCTGCGGCCAAAAAAGGGTATACGGTGGAATATGTCTGGGAACCATTCAGACGTATAAGAGCAACTTCTCGAAAGTCCCTGACCTTAAATATTCACACAAGGGTATGGACCGGCTTGCTTATTGCATTAGGTACCTATGTCTGAAGGGGTGTGTACCAATTTCGATTTCTTTTCATTTAGTCCTTCTGAACACAGTATCCACTAAGCCCAACCAATGCATGATGTCAATGACTGCGTCAGAATGAAATGTCAATTGCATTTGGCTTTTCGCAAATAGCAAATGGCGCACACAAAAGAAAAACGCCAAAAGGACAAAGGACTCTGGGTGAACCTTCTATTTTTTGCTGTGCCTAACGAGGCGTAAATACCATGAAAAGAGACAAAGATGGTGGGGAGAACAAAGGGCGCATTCATTATCAAAACTGTTCATGGCGATGCTGTTGCGTATATTGTTTTTGCCCAAATACACGTTTAAGTGTCCTTGTTCGATGATTAATGGTGTATAGTAAGCAGATGATTCGTGGGGAAAGTCTCCATTTGGGAGCGGATCAGTGCGCGCAGGTACAAACAAAGTAGAGGCAAGCTTTTACGGAAGGCGTTGCCAGAGTGTGTTAAAGTAATGCTTTTGAACATGTATCATCTGTTCAGGCAGATTCGGAGTCCTTTTAAAGAAAAATGTGATGTAACGACGTTTCGATTTTTTTTTCGCTTGGCTTTAATACTTACATTGAGAAATAGCCTCTCGAATTGACGCGATTCATTCAAATTGAGTTGAGCGGACTCTGTTTAAATTTGGGGCCCGATAGCAAGCAATTTCGGGTTGCAAACAAACTTCGGGTTGTTCACATTCAACTGTTCTGCATTATTCGAGTCGTTGTTAATCACTTACTCGTTAAACTCGAAATCAATCGATTTACTGTTAACTGAGGTGAATTGGTTTTTCTTCAAATTAACTCAGCTTACTCTCTTCAGTCGGCGTAATGCTGTTTTTTAGGTTAACCCGACTTGAATTTGGGTATTGAGCCTATAAACAAGAGTTGCCTTAAGTTGCCTGGGTTTATTTCAGTTTGCTGGAGTTCCATCCGCGTTCTGGAATTCACTTATTTTTCGAAGTATACTTTAGTTGAGTTGACTTACTGACGTTTAATAGCTTAAGTAACCGAGTTGCCTTGGTTTGCTTGAGTTGCCTTGGTTTGCTTGAGTTGCCTTGGTTTGCTTGAGTTGCCTGGGCCTACTCGAGTTACATATGTCTTTTAAAATTCACTCAGCTTACTTACTTTAATCGGGCTGATTCGGTTTACTCGTAATATGGGTTTTCTCGACTTATCGGGTATTGAATTGACATTCCCCTGTCGCCTTGGGTAACTTAAGTTGCCTCGGTTTGCTGGAGTTGCATTCGTTTTCTTTAAATCACTTACTTTCTTTAGTATAATTTTTTACTATTTAAGGTTAACTCGACTTAAATCGGATAATTTGTCGACACATTTGAGTTGCCTTGGTTTATTCGAGTTGACTTCGTTTCAACTTGCCTCGCTTTCTTTGAGTTACCTCAGTTTGCTTGAGTGGCCTCTTAATTTTATAAACTTGACTTATGAGCAGTCTACCCGAATCGCTTCTTTTTTTTTACTTATAGTGAACGGGTTACCCGAGTTGCCTGGCTTTGTTCGAATTGCCACGCCTTGATCGATCTCGAATTTCTTCGGCTTACACGACTTTCCTCGACTTAGTCTAGTTGACTCTAGTTAACTAGTTGAACAATTGTACTTATGGTACCGCCTTTGGTGGCGTGGCAACTTCGTTTCAACCCAAATTGCGTTCAAAGGCAACCCGCATTTCAACATTGCTCTTCATGCTTCTCTAGTAGGATGCTTTGCAGGACTTACTTCATATGAGCTACAATACTGTTTTGAGTCCTGCAAACTTGCGTCTCCAAAGCGAAATGCGTCTTCACAAGGACCGCACGTTTCCAATTCGTAAAGGCTATTGAACCGCCACAAAAAGAGACCTGTTGGGGGTAAACAAAAAAATCGTAGACTGACAAGAAGCTGCCATCAGCCTGCTGTTCTTCGCCTCAAAATCAAACCCATAAAAAGGTGTAACGATCTCATTAACGTGTCAAACACGTGCTCCCCCGAAAAGGCAATCTCATCCTGTCCCCTTTGTTCGCAATGGTAATTTCCATCCAATTAAAACGGTATCCCATGCGAATTTAGGACAATATTTCTCGCTCACCATGTACAATCACCGAAACACCGAAACAGCGAAACAGATCCGAAAAAGCTTCTCCTGAAATACCTGTTCCTTCACAGATGACTCATTGGCATACACACGGATACAACAAAAAAGCAACCCACGAGGAGGAGGACTTCGAACTTTAGTATCAGCTGAGCCACAGTATCACGTATCTGCCGAAGCAGCATAGGTTTGCAAAAGTATCTACCACCGTTCAGACAACAGTATCGAATCACAGCGCACCGAGTGTGCATCCGCAAGGGTATAGTCAAACGGAAAACCTCTGCGCATCTCCGACAAAGTTATTGCACTCTCGCCGTGTGTAATTCTTGCAAAGTTCTACAGCAAATCTACCTTGACGCCCCTGTGTCGCGTGCTAAATTGAATAGAAGGAAATCGTTCCCACTTGCCGTCGTCATTCGTCGTGTTAATCGGTGCAGCGTGCGCCATTCGTTTTTGTGGCGCGGAATCGCGTGTCTGACCCTCTGGGGGTAACTGTGCATCTGTAATATGCTCCAGCAGACCCTAGCACAAGAGTCTGCGAGTCCGATTGTTAATAGCGATTCTTTGTGCGATTATATTTGTATTCGAGTGAAGATTGAGTTCTGTGGCGAAGTGAGTCGCTTTGGTTAGAAGGGATCCCACCTGTTTTTCGTTCCTTGTTCAGTGTTTAGTGTTCAGTGTGTAACTCGAACGCAGTACAATCGGAGATGATGATTGCGGTCCAGATTAAGTGTGGTGATGTTTTCCCTTGCCTTTAAAAAGCCCGTACAAGTGAGAGGGTTCTAGAAGAAACATCGGTATGTCTCGCCACAGCGCAAGGTAAATTTATTGCGACTTGAATTACAAAGAATAAGTTCTATTCAGATGGGGATAGTTTCTTTTGCCAGGGAAGTGGGTTTGATTAGCTTTGTTTAGAGTGAGGTCAAAGTCGGCAGGGATATGCTCGAAACTAAGCAAATTTCACGAAGGACCGGGATGACAACAGACGAGTAAACTGAACTAGTTTTTTTCGGCTTGGTAGAGAGCTATTGCTCTTAAAAAAAAATAACAGGAGTTCGGCTTCTTATGTGGTGCGATATACACAGTGAAAAGGGTTTAGGAAATTCCGATGCACATCGGTTTCATATCTCTAAATTGTTATGCGGCTAAAAGACAGAAAAGGGTAGACAACAATTAGGTCCCTTTCGATGTGACCACGGTCAAAAAAAGGCAAACACCCGGCTTGCAACCCACAGTCACGGAGCTACCCATTTTTTTCAAGTCGCTCTACAATATTGTTTACTCTCCTCATTTTAGTTTCAAAATCATCGCCGTGTGCATTGAAATTCAGCAAAATTAAATAAATTCAAATTCAATATTCAAGTGTCAAACTACATTTTCTAAACATTCGTACAAAAAGAACATTTTGGGAAGAAGCAATAGGAATTTTATATCCTGCACAAGTTTGGCATCGAAATACGGCAAAGAAGTATAGAAAGTGCAGTCAGCAGTTTGACCAAAAGAAGGTGAGTTGCACATTACTTCAGGTTGATTCGGTATAGATAGATGTTCGAGAGAAAGAGCTTGTTGAATTAAAATATTTGTTCGAAGACGGATCGTCTGGTACTTTCGCATTTTCGGATGGCAGGACTTATCCATTTGAAGGCTACAACGTTTGAAACAAGTTTCTGTAATTTCTCTCACTTTTTTTATTTTCGCCAGGAAACGGAATTATTTTTGAGCAATCTCAAGATTAGTTGGTTTGAAGTGGTCCTCGATGAGGTGCAGTTAGACCAATGGGCTTAGGTTTCAAGTTCAGTAAAGGGAAGGAAAGTCTTTTGTTTAACAAAATCAAATCAAACCGGATGGGATTGTCACAATTGCTTTCTCGGTTCTGCCTTGTGATTTTCTTTAGATTTTGCCCGCCAAAATGTGTTTGAACTTTCATTTGGGGTAATACAATTGACCTATTAATAAGCGTGCTGACGTTAGTTGGCAGCTACTTCAACCTAATTAACCTACTAACTTGAATTCCAATCCCGAGCTATCACCTAGTTCGTTAAGTTATTTTATTTTATTTTCAGAGGATACAATATAAATTAATTTCTACCGTCCGGATTTTAAGCCGGGGAACTATGCCCATATGTCAAGTTATTTTGTCAGCTCATTCCTAAGCTCCGAAATTTTAAACTAGACTGCGAAAGGCATCAGCCATCTGTTAGCCTGACATTCTAGATGAAGAATGTCCTGGCATGTTTGCCTGTAATGCACTTTTCTTTTATGGCACCGAAGAGACATCCTTGTATTTTTCAAATACGACTCGAAGTTCAATCCTTCCATGTAGGTTTTCTTTGTTGTCTGCATTTTTTAGTTTACAGGTAGCTATGGAGAATGTCTCAAGAATCGAGATGGAGAGTTACCCATCATAGGAGTATTTTAAACACAGATGAGGGACTGCTTCGAAGCATTTGATACCAGCCTGGAACCTTTGCAAGAACCTATTTGGGAGAGTCTGGTCGAAGGGCTAAATGGTGATAGCAACAGTGTTGTATGGCTACGGTGACCATTTTTTTAATCACCTTAAAGAGGACATTTTTTTTTAAGTAAAAATAACTATGCAGTCAAAAATGGTGAAAACGCATTTTAACTATCAACATTTGACGGTTTTTGTAAGTTTGGTAAAAGGAATTGACTTGGTCTTTGAAAATGAACACAAGACTACCATCTTCTACAGCTTTGTAAGACTTGAGAAGGTACCTACTCCCAATCTCGCATATTCCTATGGTAGGAAAATGGTCCTTAGAGGAAAAAGACAAAATTTTAGAAAAAGAGGACAATATATTGTTTTCTTTTAGAGTAAAAAAATCAGAGAGGACGTAGTACGAAAAAGAGGACTGTCCTCTCAAAAAGAGAACAAATGGCAACCGTATGTATGGCTTAAGTTGTCTAAGAAAAGTTGGAAGTCAGTTTCCGTAGGGTTTCAATCATTAGACATAATTTCTTCCTAGATGGGGTTTGTCTATCATCAAAGAGACCGCGAAGTTTTCACTCGGAATCTGAAACGGTTTTATTGGATTTTTGTCTCAGAAAAAAGGCAGTCGGAAAAAGTCCTAAGCTCTGGGCACTCATTCCGTAATTTTTATTGTCAAAACGATAGACCTCCAAAAGTAGCAACTAAGTGACAAAATTACGAGTTTGAGACCTTAATCCGATTCATTTTCCACAAATGCAATGAAAGCTGACGAAAGTGAAACAAATTCGGGCAGAATGTAACTTCTTATGGTCATCAAAGTTTCAAAAATGATATCGCGATTATTGTTATACGGAATCTGGCCCCCTGATTTCGAGTTTGTGGTGATCGAACCTGTAACCTCTCGCTTGGTAATTAAAGCGCGATAACCAATAAGTGGATTTATTTAGAATCAGAATATTTTATTTAACTGAAAACGTTTTGAAAAAATATTGCCTCGTTTTGTATTTACATATTTGGGGCCACCCTGTTAAAACCACATGTATGGCGCTTGCCCTGAGCTCACGCAACCTTTTCCAAACTTCCGGTTCTATATTTACTGACGGCCGCATGTTTTTATCATGATCGAAAGAATTATTCCTTAAAGTTGATTGGAACTGACATTGACTACTCTAGTATGAAATTTTTGAATTCCGCCGAATTTGTGTTGAAATTTATAAAGGTCTCAACTGCAGCAACACATGTGCCCAACTTAGAATCACAGACGCACTTGTCCACTAATAGAAGTGAGTTTCATCATGATAGTTTCCAACAATTTTTGTCGTGGGTATGTCACTCCCTGCCGTGTTCTCCATTTTAGTTTTTGAACCCATAAAATCCCCTTTTAAGTCACATAACTCTCCCAACTCGTATTTTCATTCGTTTTACAATTCAAACTCACCTTCTGTAAAAAAAATCATCGCTGCCAACAAAAGGCGAATGTCGTTACGGTGAGCTCTTCTCAAATGGAAGTGTAGCGATTCAGCCTTTCAGTGGATAGTGTGCGGAACTCCTAAGCTTACGAAAAGGTCTCTGGTTCGATCACCGGAAACGCATAAATTACATCTGCTTTTAAATCGCATCCGGATCAATCCGATCAGTGATGGGACTGCCTCGAATATGTTGCCCCTTTTCTGGTATTCAATTTTGAAATGAATTTATATAAAATTTAAGTGAATATTTATTCTAAGACCTGGGGTCCTACTCTCCATTTCGTTCCGAAAGTTCATCCTATTCGCAATTGCTTTCCGTTCCGTTTTTAAGTTGGTACTCTGTAATACTTTCGGAATTTTCAATCGTAATAGTACATTTCATTGGGTTTCGAAATAGAGAGTGTAAAACGTTCATTTTCGAAAAATGCTACTTTCGAAACGAGATACAGAGTAGGGCACCTGATCAAAGCCTAAGAAAAATTTGAAAGTTGCTTTAAAATTTCCTCCGTTTCTAATAACTGCCATAAGCCGCCCACAATGTCTCTTGTGTCTACCCTTTTCTTTCGGTTGATTTTACATTTTTTTTTTTCACATCCTTGCTCAGATGCCAGGCGTTAGGGGCGGTTTGTTTAGATTCAAATCATCATACCAAACCGATGAAATTCCCGCCCCATGAGTGTTCACTTACAACAACCTAAACATTGCTGCCTATTTAAGCCAAACAGTCCCCTTCGACCACACCGCAAGTAGGTATAAATCTATTGATCTTAAAAATTCGCTGCCTGCCAAAACAGAACTAGCTATCCGAAATCACAATCAGCATCGGCATCATTACCAAAAGAAATAGTTATCCCACTCAAAGTCAACGATTTAAATTGGAAATCCCATCGCAATGTATCCAAGAGGTGGTATTTTGTTTGGATTTCTTTTACGTTGAATGACAGCGCAGCCAGTGTGTAAGTGAACTACCCTCGTACATTAGCAAGCAGACACGGAGACTACAGTGATTTTCAGGCCATAAGCAGCCATGGCCTAAATGTCTTACTGTCTCTATGTGTTGTTCGTAATTGGAGGTGTTCAAACATCATCTGCGTGGGATTATGTGAGCGAGCATATAACTTTTTGTCATCATGTCGGAATCGGAATAGGTCATTAATTACAACGAGACACCGCCGAGAGGGTCTAAGAATCATTGATATGGGCTCACAGCACCAGGTCCTAGACGTAATTAGTTGTTGAGGTAATTAATTATTGCAGATGGCAGATGGGCGATGTTATTATTGGGCTCACTTACTATTGGAGTGGCAAATGTCAACGTGTTACTTAGATTGAAAGTTGCTTTGGGGACAGATACAATTAGGCGACTTTTTCATTGTGTGGGGGTGTTTTTGCTTTTGGTTAAGAGTTGCAGAGGAAATTACGTATATGGACATCTTTTCGGTCCATTACTCAGGTTTGTCTTTCGTGTTCAGTTTGGCATCGGTTTCAAGGCCAGTCAAGTTTGGGATTGAGGACGACAGAAATGTGTCAAATGAAATGTTCGAATCTTGTCATAAATGAAAAACTTGTCCAACGATTTGCTAATTATTTTTGGAGAGCACCGACACGGATGGAATGGACAAAGTTTAATTTTTTTTTATGAAATTTACTGCACAACTTTGGACTTTGTTTCTAGAAAATGAAAGGGAAGGCTCACATCTTAGAGCGTGGGCCAATCATGAAATACGCACATCAGTCGGTATATTTCTGGGTTGCTTTTTAGGTTTTTTTTTTTTTTATATCAGCAAAGCACAGAAAAGTAAAATAAAGACTTGCTCGGAATCAGCCTGTAGGTATACAAGCATTTGCGATTAAGTGCTGTAAAGTGGTAATTTTGGTGCGTCAGACTCAGTCCTTGTTTGTCTATAGTCATCGAATTTCACAGGCTTGAAGTTTGCGATGACAGACTCTTGCTCTTGTGCAATAAACTCTGTCAGGAGCCAATATTGCTATTGAACATAAAGGCTTTGGTGTGAACTTCATCTTTAAACTTTTGACTATGCAATTTGCAACAACTTCAGGGTTTTTAGCACCGAATTTTGTTAGCCTTTCGCCGGTTTCGGTAGTTAGCTCCCCGATTACCTGCATGAGTGGGTGAAGTCTAAGCCTTCAGAAGTTCCCTTCCAATGAGGAGACATGAAAAAGCTACCGCTTTTAAAAATGTTACTACTGACATATTAAGTTTTTTGATATCTTTAGCGCCAAATTAGAACTAAACTCAGTTTTGTTTGACAAAGTGTATTTTTCATAAATTAGATGAGTCCCGTTTTATATTTCCTTTTCCTGCCTGTACGAAAATCATATTTTAAGTTAATAAAAAGGGTCTAAATAATGTTCACAAACAAAACAGTGCATTCGCTGCTAAGCTGAGTTGAGGTTGAGTGGTCTAAAAATATTTGCGCACTCGTACTAAAAGCATCAATAAAATTGGGATTTTTAAGCCCCATTTGAACCAAAGGCACAATTCCCAATCACACTTACTCCCTGACCTATACTGTATCTACTTTTAGTTAAAACAAAAAATCAATTTAAAACCGTTTTTCCCATTTTAGCCGCCCCATCAGCCGTAGCACAATGTGAACCTGAACATTCGACTCTACTCAAGTTTTTCGTAAGAACTCCCATCCCCCAGAGTGACAATTAAATACTAAATTGTTTATATTTATTGTGGCTTTCTTATCTATCCTACTAATTCAGATATAGTTTCCCCAATTCAATGAACCATTAACCGGCCAATTCCCTTGGTAACCAACATTAGTTCATTTTCCAAAAATACTCGAAACCATACCCCAGTTCAGTTACTATCTACCACCAGAAAAAGAAAATCAAAGTTCATACTTGTCAGCTTTGTTTAAGGTACTTGGTAATGTTATTATAAAACGCATTGTTCAAAATCATGTCTGTCTGTCTGTCATTGTAGTGACGCGTTGTGAGTTTGTGACTCAGTTGTAGTGACGCACCTAATCAAGGAAAAATACAAATTTACTCAACTGACCGTATACACTCTCTTTGGGAATTTTACCTCACATCGAGTCATTCGAAGTGAAAGAGGAGAAAGAAAAAGTCAATCAAGCACGAAATGTCGATAGTTGAAAGGTATTGTGATTGTGACGTGAGTTACGACAGTGGTTGTCGAACCGAACTCCGGTAGTCTCATTTCATGCATCGATGCACATTTGATTGATTTGTACTGCCAGCAAGAAAGTTTCATATTTATTTTTTTTTTGTTTGTGGTTGGGTACGTTTGTCGCTATACAAAGTACAAGTACATAGTCCGTTGTAAGTGGTACCACGTTGCCACTGATAATATTTAGCAAAAAGGTTAATAAATCTTTAGAAGGTGTTTTCATTGATCTAAAACCGATTTATTTTGACAGTTTTAACGACATTAGGCCTTTTTTATTATGCGCTCACATGAACTGTATAGATTTCCATGGTATACAACAAAAGTTGGATCTTGTACTGTTGTTGTAAACCGTGAAAATCAATGATCTATACAGATCATGTGAGCACAATAAAAAAAGGCCTATTGTCAATCTTTTCAATAATCGAATGTTCAAGCTGTCAATCTGTCCCACCTTCAAACCCTCTGCTCCCTCTAAACGGCTACCTTCACTTTAAAATTGCATATTCTGCGATACTTATAATGATTTTTAGTGTCCAGGCTAAATTTGAGCTCAAAATGGCGAAATTTTCCATACAAAATTGCCTATTGTGACCTACAAAATATATAAGCTGCAGGTTATAAATGATTAGTAAGGTCCGTTGTTTAATTAATTTATTTTCGCAAAAAACTGTCGAAAAATTTCACAAATAAGTGCATACAATTTCTTGCATTTTTTTTACTGTGCTGAATTTGAATTTGTAGGTGCGTTTGAGATGATTTTGTCAATGTGCCACTTTGGCAGACACCTGTATTATATAATGAAATCCCGTGACTTATAAATCTTGATGATGTGTGATAGACCTCGAGATTAACATGAAGATTTAGCCAAGTCTTGCACTTGTACTCAGTTTTCTCTGCGTTACTAGTGGTTTGCTTTCAGAATTGGCAACACTTTTTTCAGCAACAAGTAGTTTGACAGTTGACAGCAGATTTTTGCTAATTTTGGTTGGCGATTTCACCATGACCCATGAGTATTATTTTTGCCAATAATCTAGTGGGAATTTTGTCTTCTTGATTGACCTCAATCTGACCTTCCCGCGCCCACTATATATATCCGGAACCTTTTTTAAACACTTGAGGCATAATGTTATCCATTTTAAAGTTCTGTACGTAAAAAAAACACGATTTTTACTTTATAGGTAACAAAAGTCAAATTTTCAAATGTATTTTTGTTTAATTGCGGTCCCAAATCGTGAACCGGTTATGCTTACAAAAATCGGTAGGTATATAACAAGTGCATTGGCTAAAAAATGGTTGATTTTGTTCGTTTTTCATAGAGGGTAGTGTCCTCTCCTGTTCACTACACTACGGGCCTTAATAATAATAATAATTTTTAACCTTTACACTAAATATTTAAGTTTCTTGATATGAAATAAAGAAAGATTATTTTTTATTATATTTTGTAGGTCACAATATGCAATTTTGTATGGAAAATTTCCGCATTGTGAATTCGAAAAAAATTAGCCTGAACACTAAACAAGATTATTAGTATTGCGGTACGTGTTTTACTTTGCGTCGTACTAATAATAAATTTAAGTCTCAACTTTAAATTTACGGAAGCTAACAATTGCAAAATTTGTATGGAAAATATAGCAACCGTGAACTAAAATTTAAAGTCGAAACTAAGCAAGTTTAGTTGTATTTTGTTAGGTTTTGCAGTTTTATCCACTGCGGTCATATAGGGTGCTCCAAAAATGTCCCGTAGATTTTACATTTAAATGTTTGAACAAAATCAAAAGAATTCGTACATTTCTTTTATATTATTGAGGTTGAAAGAAGTACATGCATTAGCAACTTTTTCATAAGTAGACAGGACATTAAAAGCGGTGGTCGTTAACCCTGCTATTTATATCGCGGTTGTTTTTAAACTTTAATTTAAACAAATTTTTAACATAAGACTTGCATGCAACACATTTTTAACGTGACAACGCATTCATTCGGTTTTGTTTTAAAAATGCAGGGGTTTTCTCTAAAAACTTACATTTTTACTAAAATATTTATGAAAACTTATAGTCGAGAATTGCAAAATCCGTTTTTCTCTTCATTACAATCTCCGGTTTTTTTATTCATAGCATTTGTTTTTTGGCGCAGTGGGTCCCAGGTTCGAATCCCGAGAAAAACCCAAATTCCAACTTAAGGTTTTTTTCACTGCGCCACCTCTCGCGAACGTCTGACAAACATCCGAGAGTATAACTGTCATGTTAGAGCTTCTCAATTGGCCGTTTGGACTCGGCATAAAATTGTAGATCCCTTCCATTCGTCCCAAAAATAAAAACTCACACAAGACGAATGGTTGTGAGAAGCTAGGCTTGGGTCCATACGGACCTGTTGCGCCAATTATTTATTTTATTTATTTATTTGTTTTTTGAATCACAAATTTTCAAGAAAGGCATCTTTTGATTTTCACCAAAGCATGCATTATTGTTATTATTTAAACACAATCCGCGATACTGATTCACAATGGCGAAATTTTCCATACAAAATTGCATATTGTGACTTACAAATTATTTAGAGTGAAAGTTAAAAATGATTATTAGTAAGGCCCAATGTAACTGGCTTAATACGATCGAGTCGTTTAATTTTTTTTTTTTCAAAGTAAGAGGACCTCATTCAAAGTTGTTTTTAATCCTCACTCTTTAAATTAAATATGACTTTCAAAAATCTATGGAAAAAACAGTGGTTTCGTTTAAATTAAGGTGTAAACTTATAACTTGAATCGACTTGACTTCAAATCGACCCTGAAGATGGCCAACTGCTTAAATATTTCCCTCATCTTCAATTTCGAAGTGAAATTCCCTCCTCTCCATAGACTCGTAGCAACTGTAAGACTGCCCAACATTTTCGCATTTTTCACAACTCCACGTGTTGCTTTTAAAATAAAACTAGCTTTTCACTCAAAAGATGGAACCTTCCGTCGTCATCGCCCATTATTATTATTATTTATTATTTGTTTGTGTGTATATCTTTCGTTTATTTGTTTGTTGTGCGCTCGGCGGTTAAATTGAGTCGTATTTGTATCTGAAATTCATTAGATAAAGGAAAGGAGAGTAGAATATAGTACACGTAAAATATCGTGTTTTGCGAGCCCAGAATAAATATTCGTTGGATGTGTTTGTGTCGTCGTTTGGTGCAAGTGGCAATAGATACTCTTTGCGGTGAAGCTCTCACTGACTGAGTAGAGTGTCGAGAGTGTTTGGCTTGGCGTTTGGGCTTAGTTTTATTATCGCGCACTCTCTACACTCTGTTTGCTTTTATTACCTATAAGTGGAATATGGGTTTTCTTGTTTGTTTTGTTTATGTGTTTTTTGTTTTTTGCTTTGAACCTGGTTATCGCCGCTTTGTTGCGTTTTAAGGTCTTTTTTGTGAGTTCTTTTTTTTTTTTTTGGTTTGATTCAAGTGCAAGAGAATTGGATGGTAATTCCAAAGATAATAGTCATCGGAAGTGATTAGAACGTTGCGTGCGATATGAATCCGAAAATAAATGGCGAACGCTTTTCAGAATTGTGGGATCATTTGCGTGTTGAATGGAAAGACAATGGATTTTGTTTACACTTTCTGTGCACTAATTTCTTGTACTTCAATGGTAACATTTGCTTGCTTCCCTTGACCCACGCCGGACTTATTGTTGCACCTTTGAAAGTTTTGTATAACTAAGAAGTTTATATGGACTTATAAATGTATACGGACTTCCGACGCGGAACTAATTTCAGTCGATAGTAAAAATTTGAAGAGCTAATCGAGCAAGGGGCAATAATTGAAATCCCATTTTTTAAGTATGCATCTACTCAATCAGTTAATCTGCTGCTACCGTCCTATAACTTTAACGAAGTTAAATTACTTGTCAGTTGGTGAGTTGCAAAGTTTGTTAGGATCTTTGTTTCTTTGGTATTTTTGAGGACCTGTAGTACATTTACTCCAGATTTTCCTCAATTCCAAAGCATCGGCAAAACACTCGTTCAGCTGGGAGCATTTTTCTAATATGCGGTTCCGCAGAATATTGTCCCACAAAAATGCCCACGAGAATGGAAAGGGGCCCTCTTACTTTCACCGTAATTTGATTGGCTTTGGCTTCGTTGAAGGTTGACTGGTTTATTCCGAGCCACAGGTTTGGTGAGTTTTCAAGGCAATGCCACCTGGTTTTCGTCTCACTTGTGACTTGAAGGATCACATTGCTATGAAACAGCTGCCATTGACATTTTGTTGGTTATTCGTTCACTTTTTCAATGGCCTTATGTCCAGGGACCCAGCAGAACCTGTAGCGGATCAAATGAATTGCAGTCATTCTGAATTCGCTGGCCAGTTGTCACATTTGTGCTTTTCTTGTCTCGCGTTATGCTTAATAGAATTATTCGAAGATAGAGCTTGTGATGTAGCGAATGCCTCCCTATTTATAACAATTTTTAATTAGTTTTGGTAATTGGTGAAATAAATTGTGATACCTTGTGCTGTGCTTCAAGAACTCGAAGCGTTTCAATAGCGTCGATTTTATTTCTGTCGCAGTTATTATGAAACCGACATATTTCAGTTTGGGTCTACCACAGACGTGTACAATTGTTCATCCATGGGTATTGTCTTGGGAGGTCTCAAGATATTTTTTTTTCAAAAGTTCTACTTACAGTAAGAGCCTTCGGTTCGTTTGTTAAAATTTCTTTCTATTTGTCAAGCAAGTGATTGTCATATGTCTCCAACAGAAAATGTAACAAAGAGTCTCTTTGGGCATACACTTTTAGAGTCAAATCATGGACTACTCTGTTCAATCAAGGAGCTGTTCGACATAGAGAACCTTACATTAGAATTGTCTGGAACTCCTCACACGATCCCTCCAAGTCACCCAAGCAATACAACCAAGAAATAGTGGACTGAAGTCATCCCTAGTAAAATATGGAAGTGCATCCAATAAGTTTGATATACAGTAAAACCCGGATAAGTGCTTAACCTGCATAAGTACTTTTTTTTTTTAGAGAACCAAAATTCTGAGGATTTTTTCATATAAAACTTATATTATTTTTATGTTTTAGAGAAAGGCTCTCCTTTTAATTCACGTTATAAAAATTCTATTATTTATTCTAATTAAATCCAATACAGTTTTAAAATTTGATAGGGTTATATATCTAGTTTATCTAGGTTAGGATCCACACGTGTTTCTACTCGAGGGTCGGTGGTAAGACAGCTGTCAAAACTGCTGTCATTATGTTGCTGTTGGTAGCAGTGTCACTTCTGGTTACAGGGTGTATGTAACAAAGTACCTTTCGCTTAACTACCTTTCCCGCTTAATTGTCTTTTATTTTGTATACACATTTTTAAAATCAGCTGAAAAAATACAAAAGCTTTTTTTCCTTTAGTGCTTGCTTGTGTTTCATGCAAAATCAAAAATAAAAAAATTAATAAACTTAATCTACTACAATGGTAGAGACTGACTGGGTAGCTGTCACTGTCAAAATTTAAACTGTCAATGTAATTTTGTTTTGTTGCGAAGGTATGTTTATAAATTTAGAGATAAATGCCTATATGCAAACTATGCCTGGAGGAATCTGCGACAGCGGCTGCGGCAGCTGGTGTTGGCTTGCGAGATACTTAAGCGGATTTTTTTATAACTGTCCCGCATAAGTGCCTATCAAAACGGGACATTAAAAGTGAGGCACTTATTCGGTTTTTACTGTAAAGAGGCCCATTGTTTAGAAGGTTCCACCTCAAATCTCCACAAATAGGAGGATTAACCGTATTTAAAAAAAAAATATGTACTCGTACCATTCTATCTTAAATCGAGTTCCAGAACTGTAATAGTAAGCCGGTTTTTAAGATCAGTGTCATGATGAGCACTGTGCCATTTCTGGGCAGTGTTTGTATACAATAAATTTGCGCTCGTAAGACCGCCCATAACTCGAGAACAGATCGTCCGATTTGAGGTATTTTTTTTTGTTGTGTCTAGGCATAAAAAAAACTACATGCGGCGAAAAAATTTGAAAATTTTAACAGAAATTTGAAATTTTTTACAGAGAATTTGAAAATTTTAAGAGAAATTTGAAAATTTTTACATAAAATTTGAAAATTCGTAAAAATTGATTTTCACATATTTTTTACGGGGAACTTCCTTTTCTTTTATTTGGACCGTAAGTGAGATCGTATCCTAGCTTCACGCGATAATTTAAACATTTCATCTGTCTCCATTGCAGTTTTTGGGCGATTTCAATTGTTTTCACCTCGACTTCTTCCCAAAAAGGGAAGAAAAAGGCTGTAAGTTTTGACTGAAGAATTTCATTGTCCCCTTTCAACGCAATGGCATCACTCTCCGAAGAGAGTTAATCGCAACGCAATGAAGCAGCAATCAGCACACGTTGGTAGACCATTACTCACTGCTGTTCGTTTGTTCCTTTTTTTTATTACATCTACTGCTATTTCTTTGTTTTTATTTATCTTCGCATTTTTTTCTTCCGCTTCGTTGTGTTTATTTGCGCTGCGACAATCGCAGAATCGGCACTCGGTAGCAGTTATAGCAAGTACCACTGAACAGCAGGTTTCTTTTCGTAGCCGCGCAATCATTATTTTCTCTTTCACTCGCAACGGTCTGCACGAAGCCAGAGCCCCAGGCCCCAGTCCCAGCCCAATATAAGATTGCACACCAATACAATCGAAACGTTATCCAACTCCACCATATCGACCCAAGGTGTGTTTTTTTTATAGTATATCCCCCCAAAAGCAAAATATCCACTCCATCTAGCCATCGAATCGACTCTCTAACTCAAACTCAAACTGTGGTGAGACCCCTCCGCAGTATAGTATTTGAATCGGTTACGATCAGTCAGTGATCGGTACGATCATCCGCAGCAGTTATATATGTACGTTGAATAAAATCTTGTCACGGTGACAATAATTCCGACGGTTTTTTTTTCTCTTATTTGATTTTGGCACATAGTGATCGTGTCGAGTGGAATTTTTCCCCTTTAAAGATCACTCAATCATGCAAGTTGATTGATAGAAATTGAATTTGCGGTCGCGATTTGTTTGGAAAATTCCTCCTGTCAGGGGTCTCGGTCAAATACCGGTATTTCGGTTCGAGGATCAATGTGCGATCCCCTATGATCGATCACGATCAATTGATCGTTTTTATTTATCACGGCTTGTGTTTCTTTTGTTTGTGTTCGAATGGTGTTTGTGAATGCCCCCGTCTCTGCGTGTATCATAGATGAAGCCGCAGGCAGGTTGTTCAACTCCAGAGAAAGAGAAATAAAACAAAAGAAACTCGATTAAATGTGATGCTGTGCACGGTGTTGTTGTTAATTTTGCAGAACACTTTTTTTTTCGAAGGAAAACAGTTGTTGCACAAAAACACGGAAGGAAAGGAAAATTTTTGCCGAGAACCCAAAGTGTCGGAGAGAAAAAGTGATTAACTGTTTGTTTTGATTTCCATTTAATCGTCGTTGGCGGTTTTTTCTTTCGTTTTTGTTGGTTCTGCGGTTTACATTTTTTTTTTTTTTATAATTTTCTCTTTTAGTAATCTTTGTTTAAATTCAGTGGAAAAGTAAATATTTTCATTTTGTTTTTGATGGATTTTGTGAAGTGCTCTTGACGAAACACGGAAGACGGTTTTACATCAGCAAGAGTGCGCCCAGTTTGGATTCGGACTTGCGCCGCGCAGCCTTGTAAGTAGATACTTTGAACCCATTGAAGGCTGAAGAGATAAAAACAAAGTGCTAACTGGTTTACTTGACAAATGAACCGAGTTGAGAGTGGAGTTCTACATTGTGCGGACCATTTGTGGAAAGGCGACGCAGACAGAAGCAAGTCGTTGTCACCTGTTCTCGTTGCCTACCTAATTGGGCTTGTTTTATGAGCCTCGACAATTGGTCACTGTCTTCGGGTGCGGGCGAGAAAAAAAAACCAATTAAAATTAATATACACTCGATTTGAATGCAATTACGTCAATTTATTTTCCTTGGAAAGTGTGTTGTTTGTATTTATAATGGAGCCGCTGACAGACAGTGGCGGTGGGCTATTGTGAGTCAGAAAGTTGTGCGCACCATTGATTTGGTTTCTGCGAAAAATGGCTGTTCCCTTGAAGTAGGGTCGCTATTTTCTACGATAAGGTGGCGGTTAGAATTGTCAGAAAGACAATCTGCACTTAGGTCAAAACAAACTTGTAAAACCTCCTTGTAAAACCAGCTGACATTCAAAATACTTAACATTTACCTTCCACCGGTCAGGATATCATCGAAACTACTGACTCAAGATACTGCATTATCGCCCTGATTTTTACCAAACTATTAAGCGCCATCAGGCCATTAAAATTGCGAAAGAGTTTATAAACTCTGTCTAATAGTGTAACTGTAAATGTCCTGGCACTGTGTATTATAGTTCGGTGAGTGCCAGTCACAGTCACCAATTGCAACTCAATTTAATGAGTTCGAAACTTTCAACTTTTCCCATTAGGATGAAATTATCTTTCGCAAATCCGCTTATTTTACATTTTGTTAAGGAAATGTCAAGCAAATGGCAGTGAAGACATTTTGTTGGTATTGGTGACTCACAAAATTCGAAATCGATGGGCTAAGTCTAAAAAGTGTTTAAAAAGAAATGACTCAGGAAAATTGCAGATAAATCGGGTTTGTTTTCAGACAGCTGTTCGATTTTGTTTTTTGAAATATGTTTCGAAAGAAGAAATTCAATTCGATGGTGACTCACAACATTCACAATATATGCGCATAGCTTTATAAATATATATTTTCAAGTTCGAAATATGAAATATGCGACAAACGGAAGATGACATTATTTAATTTTATTTCTACGACTTTGTTTGTCCATCTAAACTAGGTAATTGAAGAGCTTTCTCAATTTTTTAAACTCAATTTATTCAATCGTTTTAATTTTTAAGAAATGAGCCATTTATTATAAAACATATATGGACTGTACGTACTATTTCGGTGAAATAAATCGTAGCAGAATATGAGTGCTGACTGGGCTTACATGTAAAGTAAGAAAACATTTTCAGTACAAAAACATTTTTGCTTTAGTGACTTTGAAAATATTACAAACACCAGCCAAAAGTATATTTTGGTTGTGCTGTATTTCCAGTACCTAGTCATGCTTATTTGGAGATTCGAACGAATAGTCAATTCTAACGAATGCCTCTATTCGTTCCAATGAACTTTGTGTATTTTGAGAATCGAATGTCATAAAATGAATTCAAATGAATTCAACTTTCGAAATCAGCTGTTTCACATTTTTATTTTATATAGAGTGAACATACTTTTGTTTTTTTATAGAGGCTCTTTTTTCATTGTTTTATTAAAACTATATAAATGTTTAAAATATTAACAACTTATTGAGAAATATATGCTAAGATATACAAAAATGTTAAGTAGCAGTCTTATCTCAAATGGGACACACTAAAGTCTGAAATTTAAATATGAGCTGAGCTACGTAAAATAGGTTATCAAGTTTTGTTATTAAATTGCGAACCCATATTGTTTAAGTAAAGAATGCAAAAAGAATGTATATTAAATCTTGTATTCAACCTCAAGTTTTTGCTGTTTTTTATTCAACTCAAGTCTGGTCACACTACCTTTCAAATAAGGTTACTGTATAAACAAGAGAAATTTTTTCTTGATACAGTTTTTCTGTAAAAAATCGGTGACAAATAACAACAGATATGGCGATTGTTTTGTTTATGGATGACAGAAGAGAAAATTTCCTACAGGAGGATGCCTAAAATCCATTTCCGAAAAAAATCCCTTAAGAAAATGTGGAAAAACAATTATCACTGCTTAGCGTTAGGAAAATACAGACGAATAAAAAATGACATTTGTTGCGAACGATTAGAAAGTCAAAATACACTCAACCTTCGAATGAAAAACAAACTTTCGATTGATAGAATGAACTTCCTATCTGTTCGAAAGTCAAAAGAACAGAAATACAGATTCTTCAAATTCGACACACTTTCGAAAGAAAACGAATTTCAAAATAAGCATGAGTATTTTAAAGCAAGAAAATAAAGAAGTCAGAATTCACTTCAAAACGGCTTCTGTTTTATTGGAAGTTTTTTTTCGAAAATTTTAAAATATGAATTCTGTTCTTTTTTTCTTTTCGAAGATGTTAAAATAAGAGTTGTTGATATTCTTAACATTTTTGTTAACTTCCATTAAACCATAAAGTTACAATTTACTTTTGTTCTACGCCATTTTTGTATTTTTTTATTTTATTGTAACTTCGAATCCGAACCAATTTTATTGTGGAGTATAATAGTACGCTTCCACCGGACACTAACCGCGACACTTAGGGCAAGAGATTACAAATAAATCCTGAGGTGTTTCCGCCAAAAAATCAAGATCAAATTGACGTTTCACCTGATATTGTCAACTACTGTCAAATCGAACATGCAAAATTGTGCTAATTGAAAAAAAATTAACCAATTCAAAAGTTAAAGGTAATAAAAGTTCCAAATATAAATAAATACTTAATTTTTCGAAGTTGATTCTAGATAAAAATTGAATGCTCTCGGAAATGAATTCCTTTTTTTATGACACAATGTCAAATACAGCTCGGTTTGCTTTGTATTTTTGACATCTCGAGCTGTGGAATGTGTGTTCACAAACCGGACTATACATGCAAACCTGGTTAATAATCGAGATTTATTTTTTTATCTCCCTTTTCATGAGATTAACTTTTGTATGATAAATCCCGAGATTTATGCGGGACTTACAGAAATTGTTTGAAATCTCGCAGTTAATCTCTGGTGGAAACGCAGTATAACTTTAAATGAAATTTGAGTCGAAAAAAATAGTAACAGCGAGAATTATTATCGGGCTTTTGTCAAAGTAAAATTTAGATCAATTTTCCTTCATTTTTTTTTTTTTTTTGTAAAAGTGTTTGAAAAATCAGCACAACGTTTTTGAATCGTACAGTTTTTCGATTGCGATGTTTCCAACCGATGAAAGAAGAAGAAGAAGCGGAGCGCTGTTGTCTCGTTAAAATACTGGTCAAATTTTCATAAAGTGTTAAAAAAAAAGGCTGAAGTTATTCGCACGTCGTTAGGGACACGGCTACGGTTAAACGCGGCAAGTAGGGGAAATATGGCTCGCTTCGCTCGCTTAAAGGGATCGAAACTCCAGTTTTTCTTTTTCGGGCACGACGTTTTAAGGCTCAACTTATTTCTTAAAATACTATTTTTTAATATTACGTTACTTCAAATACGCAGCCGTTCCCCCGAAGCCATGTCCCGAACCACGTGCGAATATCCACTTCTTTAAAAAAAATCTGCTTTCAATTGTACAAATTCAAAATGCCCAAAAATTAACACACAAAAGTTAAGTTAAGACAGGATTTTTCGCATTTATGTCAATTCCATATTGTTCTTTACGACCGAGAATACAAGTGGTCACCCATCAAAGTCTGTACCTACAAAGTGAGTGTAAGTCAGACAGAACTTCAAATCGTTATTGTGGTCACTGTAGCCTAAAAAAAACCACAGATCTCCTGTGTTGTTTGCTCTGTCTCCAGTAGGTACCACCTTTGATATTTTTCAAAGCGAATTCCTATTTTAATTGCGACACGCATGGCTTGCCGTTGTTACATCCAACCAAATCCAATTCGACCTTTTTTTTCTGTTGAATTATAAAACTCCAAACCTTGAATCGTCTTTGAAGAAACGTCTCTCCTCAGAACCAATTACACGGCATTACGTCCACTTACAGCAGCAACAAACTTTCATCCTGTTGTCCTCTCAAAAGTTCATAAAAACACAAATAACTTCCCTAATGACATCTCGGATGCAGATCTCCTATCTGCATGCAGCATCCCTAAAGAACCAGCAGATAAGTCGAAAAGTCGCCACTGCGTCTGACGGATACACCACCACTGTTCCGTCGCGTCGTCTTACAACAATCAATTCACCTTATTCAGATTGCAGTCTGCACGGGGAAGTCGGAACTTTCATAAAACTGTAATAAACTCACGGTAATTGCTGTAAAAGAAAATGTGGGAAGAGTCATCAGTGAAAGAACTACTGCTATAAACTCTTCACTTGCATCGCAAAAAAATAAAAGTGGGTAGCGCATGTACCCTTTTTGGCACTCATCCAATAAAAGAGAGAGAGAGAGAGAGAGAGAGAGAGAGAGAGAGAGAGAGAGAGAGAGAGAGACGAACCACATCGTTAAGCGTTCGCGCGTTCCTCTCGCATTCCGGACAGGAACATGAACTTAACCTAAGAACCATCACAAAGTCAGCCAGCAGCACTGTTAAAATATTCTTGGTCTTGCCATTTGCCATTAGATTGGGCGGCTCAGAGACATTTTTAAGGGCGCCTGCCGCACAATTTTTCGCAACGCTCGCATTTCGTTTTCGAGTGCATCTCCTTGGCTTGTTGAAATGTGGTAAACTTACTTCCTTCACTCTCTCTTTCTTTCGCTCGCACACAAACTGTGTTTGGCACCACTTGCGGTGGGAATGATTTTCATTTTGCTATTTTGCGCCTTTTGTGCTTTCGCCCAAGTTGAGTGATGTAGAAAATAATGAATGAATGAGCAGTGTGAAAGGAAAGGAAATTGCTATTTCCCCCCTGCTTACGAGGAAAAAAGCGCACGGACACAAAGCGAAAAATCTAAACATAATTATTAAAAGCCGCCGGGACAGGAGGTCATTCACATTGTAGACAAGAACCGGAAGGATATTTCAGTCAATTTTCGTTTTTGTGTGACGCAGTGCAGGTATTTTCTTTCTCCTCTCGAATTTAATTAGGGAACAATTTTGTTTAGCTGAGCTCATTAGGGCTTTTAGTATTTTGTTGTAATTAGTCATTTGAGCTGGGCTCTGATAATAAATCGGGAAGGTAAGAGGTTTGATTTAAATTGGGGGTGAAATTGATTTTTTTTTGCTGTCGGGAGGTTTGTTTGATGTTGGTACGTAGGGGGTGGTATTTGGTTTAAAAATTCCGGGTAGAGTTGAGTTTCAAGTTGAAATCTTGGTATTTTTTTTATAACCCATTAATTAGAAGGTACACATGATGCCAGATAGCATCTTTTGAATTTTACTAACTCAACTAGGTTGCTTTGCACAGTTGGAACCCTTCGTATCTGGGTGCTTTCACATTTTATTCCCTGAAGGTTGGTTCAATAAGTGTCTTAAAAACGTAACTCTTGGCTCACCTCTCGCTTGCGTCAGTCATATACGCCCTTTCCGGTTCGCATTCTAATTTGCTGTATTTTTCTTTATTAACTTGAAAACATTTTCTGTAAAGTAAAAAACTGGCAGTAGGTTTATTCGCTGGTCAGCAGCTCTTAAAGTGTTGTTTGGTTCAATGATGCCTATGTTTATTTATCCCAGAGCCATCATGGAGTTCATTGCCTACTGGCTGGCGAAGCTATTTTGGTGGGCGTTGTCTGCTTTCGATGTTCCAAATCTTCTGCCATTGCCATTTGTTGAACATTTGCCTCCTGGGTTTCTGTTTTCGCACAAATCTTCACCTTTTTGTCGAATACTTTCCGCCTTCCTACTGCTAGAAACATAAGGAGTCAGTCTTGAGACTGCACAGACATCTGTTCGTGAACAAATTTTATACTAGCTCAGTAGATATGCGTCTCTCCAGTCTCCACTGCTTTTTTGTAATTTTCTTGTAGAAGTGCATCTGCGCAAATCCCAAATGGAGCAATAGAACTCATGCTTGCTACTCGTAGGGCCTCCTGCTTTTACCATCAATCCGACCAGCGACGATGTTACCTTTTAAACTTGATGACTATTTTTTTACCAAAAAGCGACCGTCGCGTCGATTTGTTGGAATTATCCAAAATACTTCACAACTTCGTTACTTTCTATGCCTCAAGCCCGATTTTAAAATCAAGGTTGTTTTGCATCATCTTCTTAGTCAGGAGGGCTACCTCATTTTTTTCTATAGCCCGGTTAAGATTGTGGCAAACCATTCCGCAGCTTATCGTTTCAATTGAACGACTTTCCAATCAACGCAGCGATATTGTCTAAAAGAAGAGGCGGCCTTAGACACTTGAGCGCCTCAAGTGTGATTTTCTTCAGGGCCCCTTTTTTCCTTTGCTGATAAAGTGTCTACTGCCATGGCAAAAGGTTAGTTGCACGTATTCAGAGCAGAAAACTTGACTTGTTTACTTGAAAACGACTGGTTCGGTCGCACTGGATACCTGTAGGCTATCCAGCTATACTTAGCCCACAACACACTTTTGTAAAAAAAAATCGTATAAAATGTTGGCGCGCACTTTTACACTTTAGTAGAAAGGCAGTACTCTTTCTAAATTGTTCCTTTATTTAAAAAAGGACTCGAAGGACCATGTTCCGCGCTGAGGTGAGCGGGAAGAAAAAAAGTTGAGCTTGGAATTGTTGATTCTCAAGCGGTATGGTGAATCAGTTAGATGAACTGATTTAAAAAAAGGAGAAACAAAACGCTGTCACTTGGATGTAGAAATTAAAACTTTACTTTTTTGCTGCTAGTCAAAGAGTGGTCTTGCTTTACCATTTCTACCTCCCTTGAAGCTGCTGATGGCTTATATACAATAATCAGCTGTGCGTTCGGGGGTTAATGACCATACAATACAATATTCCTATGGTTGTGTTAGAGCACTTTTGTCTAACTAATAAATTAAGTAAGATCGATTGATGCCTTTTCATTTACTCCTTCAACAATGCCCCCCAACTTCGGAGTGGGTGTTAGAGCGCACTGCGCTGGTAGATCCATCTCGCTCACATGCAATTCGGCCATTATGCATTTTCTTCGACTGGTAGTTAGAAGTTGCAACTACAACACACATATGCCGATGACATGTGTTCGAGTGAGATCTGCATAGCTCATTGTTCGCCTTGATGCCCAAATTTTGACAGTTCTCGTTTTCTCTCGGGTTGCTTGGTGTCGTGGAGTGTATTTGCGTTTGGTTTTATGTTTAATTATTGTTTTGTGTTGTGTGCAAAGGGCTAGGACCTCAAAATGTTCTGCGCATCCTGTGCGCTTGATTTTAATACATTCGAGTACCTAGTTTTCTGCAACTCCACATTTTCCCTGCGCGCGTTAATCGCGTTGTTGGGAAGCAACACTGTGGTTTGTGCCCGCCTTTATATCACAAACGTACTGCCTATTTTAGGACGATCTGTGGAGGCGTAAAGACGTTCGACGAAGAGACATGCAAAGCGAAGAATGATCTTTTGGGGTGAATTTACTGGATAGGGCGCCCCTCTAACCCTGGCGCCCTTAGGCGATCACCCTGGTTGCCCCACCCAGTAGCCGGCCATGTCTTCCAGAAAAGTATTTCTAAGCAACTCCACTCCATATACAGTATTCCATTGGAAGAAATTTTCAGCTGTGCTGCTCCGGTGATGTTTCCTTTTCTTTCGAGGGGCGCCTGAGGTGTCTTAGGTAAACTTTGATTCCTTGATGTAGGCCATATACAGCTACAACAGATAATCTGGAATGTTAAATGCTTTTTTTTAGCATTTCCGTCTAAGTTAAGGGCAATTCTTCCGTCCAGAGTTGTCCAGCAATAGGATCACTTTGAGTAGCGCTCATTTTGTTGTGCATTTCGGGCGGTTTTGCCTAAATGCAGCCCTGCTGACTCTCAAACAAATCCCCTGCTCTCCGTTCTGCAGGTATGAGGCACTTTCCTGAACTATCGATCATAAACAGAGGTCTGTAACTAGGTAGTCCGGTCCGGAATCGGATTTCCTTTTCCTTGGCTGACTCCCAACAAGCGTTGCGTCACCCAACTCCTGAGAAAGACGGCCTCCTCAGGAAAGCTATCACTCATATTCAGAAGGAGCTGTTTGTATATTCGGACAACCCTCGACTTGAGGCGAAAAAAATCCCCACGCTTCATCAATTATGACAGCCACTCCCCACCCAGTTTCCCCTTTGGTCCTTCGAAACTGTTAATAATGACAGCGGTTCAACTAAACATATACCCTCGTCCATCAAATTACACTCAACAGTTAAACCACCGAAATTGGCAACCACCTCTGCGGCTCTGTAACTAAACACAAGTCCTTCGCACAAGCCATCTCCCCCGCGCAGCTCATAAGCATATGCATACCTCTACACTAATTAGGTCGAGTGGTAATCCAATACCCACCACGTTTAATTACATTTCATCAAGTGATCCATGTGCATGGCGCATACACTGCTCCGCCTCATGTCCGCATTCAATCATACGAGAAGAATTATCCTCGTCGTCCCTCCGACATGCAATCACTCCCTCCCTCGCAACAATGTGCTGAATACTAATCAGGACGAATAAAAATAGCACAGCGTTTCTCGCCACTCCTCACCTCACACACTTTGCAATCGATTGCCATTCGATACACCGCGTACAGCAGGCTTCTGTCAGAATTTTCAAAACACGCCAATTCTACATAAAAGCAGCACACTCGCCCCCATATCATCAAATGGAGAATCATCCGACAATGATTGTTCCTGTCGCCTAATCCTTTTGTTTAGTGTTTCTGCTTTTGTGACTTATTGTCGTCGACAATGACGGTGTCAATGGTTTATGGCGCGTTCCCCATACGCTGCCTTTGTTTCAGCAAACGCCCACAGGCGTTTTGTTCTCCTCCACACGGTAATGGCGTCCTTGCTAAGCGCCTGAACCGATGACGGTTCATCACCAGCACCCACACACTCTCGCCGAACACTGAATCATCTCGGTTGGTTGCTGTCTTGTTATCGACGACGTCGTCGTCGTTTTATTGTGTTTGGAGAATTTTTGAATTTATGGCGTCACACTGCCGGCGGGTGTAGAGTACTCCTACTTGTTGTTTTGGCTTTTTATTTTGGGCCCACTTTCCAACTAACGTCAGTGGTAACCTCTAAATACGGAGAGAGGGCCGAACAATGAAACGAAACAAAGCGAGAGGCAGAAAAGGGATGGGCGCCCCATAGGCTCAGCATACAGAGCAGAGCGCTGCTATTTTTACCCGACCTGAATAGAATGGAGGATGGCGAAAGAAGGACAGCGACGACAAGGAGTCACGGTCGTCGCAGTTTAAGCGTTGTAACCAGCTGCGCTAAATCAATATGGTATGGTGTCTCTTCAGTCGCGTATCTGCGGTTGTCTTTGGCTTGAACCCAGCCCGTTCAACGATTTGACACCAGCTTCTCGTGCACCTATATATGGAGAATGAGCTGGGAAATATTAATAGATAAATCATTTCATTTGTGGTTCCATGGCAAGATACGCAGGCCATAATGTGTAGACATGCTAACGATAGACACGCACAAGGCGGTGCGGTACCTATCCGCAATCGAAGTGCTAGCTGGCCAAGATTAGATTAGGTGGATGACGGGTGGATTTTCGTTCGACTTTTATTGCGTGTGAACGATCTCTGACGCGTATTTGAGAATGATCTGTGATGACGGATGGCTCGGCCTTTGATGGTTTTGCTCTTTACAATCCGGATCACATTTTTTTGCAAATAATAAAAGTCACAATGCAATGTCAAGTCAAGGTATAGGGAAATATTTTTCAAACTCCAGAACAGCGCGGATTTCGGGCAAAGCTTAAAACGACCCTTAAATTTGTATTTTTGTAAAAGAGACTTCACTCCGTAAAGCTTGTGAAACAAATGTAAAAATCTTGCAATCGTTCGGAAAGGCATCCAATGTTAACCAAGTAATTTTGGGTTACCGCTGATATCATAAGTCGTCGTTTGAAACTCCTTTTTTGGCCATTCTGTATTAAAATTGCTTAACCAACTTTCAAACGACTTTTTTAGTGTTTGATCATTTCATGACTTCGTTTGGCTTTGTAAGACTTCTTAAGGCTCATTGAGGGCAGTGTCACATTGTTCAACATAGAGTGCCAGCTTCTCAAAGAGAGGTTCAGTATCCCTTATCGCCTTGAACTTTGAATTTGTAGGTCTACTTGGCTAGAGTATTTTTTTTTTGTGTTTTTGACTACAACCTTGGTATAACCAGTAGAGATCGCTGTTCTCCTTCATTTGCCTTCCGAGAACTGTCAAGGAATATTATTACCAGTATCAGCTCCCCACCTTGTAGAGCGTACATTTCGATTTTCGAGTCGGGAGCCATGAAAATACATCTGTTTTGGCAGACGATATCAACAGTGGATTCCCAGAGGGAGACATTTTCGCGGTACGAATAGGGCTGTGTAAGCGAGAACAAGCAGAGATATATGTTGATAATTATTGCAAGACGCATCACAGTCGCCTCTTCTGTAGATGGGACAGATGGAACTTCTTGTGCAGATTTTCTACCACCCGTGACACATCACTTTCGTATTTAAAGAGCTCCGAAGCTCGTCATCCCACGGGACACGTCGGGCTGGTTATTTCTCAAGATTTTATTATAGTTTTGCCATCTCCATGGACCCATAATGGTGGCCATTACTGTATAAGAGCTCTTAGAACTCTAACTTTTCTATATAACCTGCTGGAATATGTTCATTATTCCCTGGTTACGGATGGTCTTCTTGCAATTACCCTCTCTTCACGATGCCACTATAGAAGCCGATAGAAATGCTTCTTAAACGCGTCTACCTCTGCGGGTCGTCGTAAATAGGCTTTCATTGCTGTCTCATAGAAAGTTCAAAACTTGGGTCTTACTTCCAATTGAGGAAGATTTATTTAAAATTTCTCTGTCGTTTAAGTGAAATATTTTGCAAACCTTTGACTTCCATAACTTGATTTCTAATTGCAAAATTTATGATTTTACCACTGCCATACCTACTTATTGAACCTTCTAGCTCTTTAAAATCAAGTTGAGCAAAATCGAACAATCGGTCATCCTACAACTTCAAACCTAGAAACATAAAATTTGTCATGAAATTTCATTGTATGCTCGGGGAGTTTGATGAAAACTTTTGTTTGTTTTAACTGAAACATTCATAAATTTCGAATCAATAAAGAGAAGCTTTAAATGGTTTGTATGCAACACTCCTGTGAGTATTTTGAGCTATCATTCAGCTTGATGGGCCAAAAGCTGCCAAAAGAAAATCAAAAAACTGATCACACTTGGTCAAAATCTTAAGGTGAAATGAAAAAAAATGAACCAAAGAAAATAGGCGGCGCAACAGTTTCTTAGCTTTTCACAACCATTTTGGGACGAATGGTGGATACCTACCATTTTATTCCAAGTCCGAACAGCTGAATTGGATGATTTCTAAGAACAGGAATGTTTTTGAATATGCATTTGTCAAACGTTTGCGAGAGGTGGCGCAATGGAAAACAACTTTCAGAGGCAGTTCTATATATTTTTCTGAAGATCGAAGTTGAGGCACGTTGCTCTGTAGTCCAGCACCCCAACCAATGCACCCACAGACAGTTAGGGGAGATTAAATCGGTGGCGTGTTAATAAGGATGACGACACCGACGGCCAAAACGAATGAACCTTCAATGAACTACTATATTTGGATGTGGGGTTGTTAATTCTTGGCTAGCGTAACCAAGAAAAACCCTTACGAAAGTAATAAAAAAATCGACTTGGTAACCTTGGCGTTGGAGAATTCTATTGACCACCATTCTAGAAAACCGAACTTGGGGCTAGTCTTTGATGCTCAACTTTTTGCCACAGATTACCCTAAGATAGTGAATTTCAGTTTTTGGGTTCCGCTCAACAATAGTAAAGTATATTTCTTGAAGGTATCGAAATTATTTATAGCTGGACAAAAGCACCACAAGAAGAAGTCGACTTGTGGCGGATGATCGGGTCGTAAAAACTTTGCGAAAGTAAAAAATGTTTGTACACGGTACTCATGTTTGTGTCATCAATTATTAGGATAAACATGACTGGTCCGAGATGGGCGTCTTGAGGGATGCCAGAAGTTGCTTGAATTGTTTCAGTCTGAGTATCGAAAGGGTTTACCAAGTCCGATTTCATCGTTTGATGAGGCTTGAAAGCCAAGTTTGGAATTTGGTTCCTCGCCGTTACCTAAATATAATTAATATAATAAATAGTGGGCGCAACAGGTCCGAAGGGACCCTAGGCCTAGCTTCTCACAACCATTCGTTTTGTGTGAGTTTTTATACCCTCCACAGGAAGGATTCACTTTGTCATTACATTTGTAACGCCAAGAAGGAGTCACCGGAGACCTCATAAAGTATATATCTTCTGAATCGATTTAGCCATGTCCTTCTGTCTGTCTGTCTTTTTTGTCTGTCTGTCTGTCCGTCTGCCTGCCTGTTGAAAGGACGATAAAACCCAAAGGAATTGACATAGGCGAATGAAATTTGGTGAAAGGACTTCTTTTTATCGTCGCCAGGTTGGTATTGAAAATGGGCTATGTCGGACAAGTAGTTCGGGTACCACCCATACAAAATCGATATTAGACCCAAATGTCTCTCTGTCTGTTGAAAGCACGATACCGCCCAAAGGAATTAACTTAGGCGAATGAAATTTGGTGAAAGGACTTCTTTTTATTGTCGTTAGGTTGGTGTTAAAAATGGGCTATGTCGGTCAAGTAGTTCTGGTACCTCCCATACAAAATCAATATACGACCCAAATGTCTCTCTGTCTGTTGAAAGCACGATACCGCCCAAAGGAATTAACTTAGGCGAATGAAATTTGGTGAAATGACTTCTTTTTATTGTCGTTAGGTTGGTATTGAAAATGGACTATGTCGGTCAAGTAGTTCGGGTACCTCCCATACAAAATCAATATACGGCCCAAATGTCTCTCTGCCTGTTGCAAGCACGATACCGCCCAAAGGAATTAACTAAGACGAATGAAATTTGGTGAAACGACTTCTTTTTATTGTCGTTAGGTTGGTGTTAAAAATGGGCTATGTCGGTCAAGTAGTTCTGGTACGTCCCATACAAAACCAATTTAGCATGACTTGTATGCTGTGGAGGGCCAGGCCGATGATAACACTTTTACTTGTTTTATTTTTAGGACGAAAGGAAGGGATCTACAATTTTATACCGAGTCCAAACGGCCAATTGAGAAGCTCTTTTATGACAGTTATACTCTCGGATGTTAGTCAGACGTTCACGAGAGGTGGCGCAGTGAAAAAAACCTTAAGTTGGAATTTGGGTTGTCATTGCGTACACAAAAATGCTTGTTGTACTTCCTGCAATTTAAATATAATAACCACCGACAATTGGTATCGATTAAGCGAAAATATATTTTCTCAGAAAATACCTGCTCTCATTATCAGGATTTCTTTTCTTGTACTGCTTTTCCTTGGAAATTAATACAATGTACGAGTATTACTGAAAAACGTGCCGTATTTGGACGACTCATTCATAATTACCGTGGCCTGCAGGTACGGGCCGTTTCATTCCATCATCTTGTTCACGCGATTGTTTCGTTTGCTCATCGTCATCATCATGAAAAGATATTTCGTTGCGTGACAACTGACAACATTTTTTTTTTGTTCTCTTAAGCTCTGTATCGTATTTGCTTGTGTGGCCTAACCCCTGCTGAAATTGTTAACCATCCCCCTTTTTTAAATATTTCATAAATTCCCGCATGTAATTAATGTGGTTATTAATTTCTTTCTTTTCTCTGTCTACTTTCAGGTAAGCAAATAGTTGGAAAAGGTGATTTATTAATTTTTTTTTATATTTTATATAACAAACATTACACAACTACTTCTTCCCGAATGCATTCTCTTAATTTCGACACGAACAACACTTGCAATTGAAATTGTTACTGTGAGCTGTCTTGTCACATCAAGCCTCAGCAAAGCCTGCCCGCACTTGAGAGATTAATCAATCAAGTCCACCCCACATCTTTCTAAATTAGCCAGCCAAACGACAAGACAAGTTGAAAAAAAAAAAAAAAAATCAAACTCGCTCACTTTCGCTAATCGTTTAATTAGCCCAACACAATCTGGGAAGAGTTTGTACCCTCCGGGGTAATTCGCAATCACAATCCTCTGTGTTATTATTTAGTCAACTAATTGCTGTAGAAATCTGTACGCGTGTTACTGCTACGTGTGTCTGTTTACGGTACGTATACAAAGTTAAGTTCGTCATCCCCTTTAATTATAGGCTCCTAGGTTGCCATTGTCGTTGTCGTCGCCGTCATTAGTAATGACACAACCCACGTTGTCTGTCTGGCTGAGGCGACGCGACGGTTTATTTACTATGATTGCCATCACTACTCATGCTCGCATCCACGTTGAATAAATAAAAATTCATTTTCGCAATGCGGCAGCACAGGCGAGCGGCTGTTAGTTGAACCCGTGAGTTACGGCCTCACTTTCATTTTCATTGCATCTTTCAATCAAAATGATTTCACTTTTCTTTTTGCTTGCGCGCCTCCCCCTCCATCGGTATCGTGGAGCGTTTTTTAATTGAGTTAACGTATTTTTGTTGTTTCATTTATTTTTTGTGTTGATATCTTGCTTGATGTCGGTGTCTGAGCAGAGCTTTGGGAAACTCACTCGGGGTTAATATTTACTTGTGAAGCTGTATTCACCGTGGGATAAAGAGAGTGTAATGTGTCGCAGTTTGTGGGATTTTGTACAGGGCGTCGTGGAAATTAAGAAGAAGTGGTTGTTTGCTATTGTTTTTTTGTTTGTGGAGTCCCACACGGTTGCATATTTGGTTCTATACTTTTTTTTTTTAAATTTAAACTCGGGGTTTCTGTGACAAAATTGAAATTAACGTATAGCCAAGATTTGAAGGAGGGATTTTCGTGGAACGGGAATAGGAAATAGGTTCGATTTGTGAATTGTAAGACCTGCAGTTATATATTTATATTTTTTGTTTATTTTTAATTTTATGTATTTATATACTATAGCTTTTTTTGAACTACAGCACTAATTTGCCAGACTCCTTTAAACTAAGGTTTAAGTACTTGAACTCTGGCAGTCAACTCCCCACAATCTTCTTAGAAAGGTATTAACAAATTATTCAGTTATCATTTGTGTCTTTTTTGGGGGTTGAACCTGGATCTCTTCGATCGTATAACACTAAAGGGTCATTCATTTTTCGGTTTCGAAAGTAAAGCCAAATGAAAAACACACATTTTTGATGAAAATTTTATTTCATTATAAAGTTTGGACTTTGCCATTAAGTGTGAAATACAATATCATTCAATGGCCGCCTCGGGAAGATTCGCAGCATGCGATTCTTTTGGGGTAATTTGTAAACACTTTCGCACATTTCGCGCGGTATCTCGGCCACAACTTGAGTAACGTTGGTTTTTAATGCGTCTAGAGTTCGGGGGTTATTCGCGTAAACACGGTCTTTTGCGTAGCCCCACAGAAACAAAATCTAACGGTGTCAAATCGCATGGTCTTGGTGGCCAATTGACATCGCCAAAACGTGAAATAACGAGACCAGGAAACTTATCACGCAATAAATCTATAATTGGTTGTGGTGTGTGGCTGTTGCCCCGTCTGTTAGTGAGTTTGTATAATTTTAACGCGTTGTTATTGTAAATGGCAAACATTCAACTAATATTATGACACTTCAAATGACAGCTGAGTTTGACAGGTGTCCAATGCCAGCGCTACCAACTTGAAACCACGAAATGAAGGACCCTGTATATAATTAAGCGGAAAAGTGTCAGTAGAAAGGTCGTACGAATTTAAAACTAATGAATGACCCTGTATTAGTGATATTTGACATTCGGCATTCTTATGACTCAGTTAAAGTTATGATATAGTAGAGCAACTACCTTTACTATAGCATACTATTGGCGCTTCCAATTCTCAGAAGAAAACAAGGGCACCCTTAAAAAACTCATGTAAAATTTCGACTACACATAGTCGACTCTTAATTCAGAAATAATTTTTAGGTGTTCTCTATTTCCAACACCATCGAGTTGAAGTGGAAGCCTGTGTTCTTAAATGGTTTGCATAATTCCCCTCGCATGTATACCTTGGCTAAACATTTTTCTTCGTTCAGAGCTCCGAACTATGTGTTGAACTTGTCTGCGTTTCTGGCAGGACTTTCGTTGGCAACTTTTTTACCTAGTTTTAAAAAAGTGTCTACAATTGTATGACGCACAAGTAACGAAAATATTGAATGAACTCTAAGATATTTCTCCGATTATTGCTAAAGACGGGGAAAAAATTGCCATAAAGTGTAGATTTAAAAAGATTTTAAGGACCTAAAGTCACAAATATAGCAGAATCAATACCAAAGGCCGTTTAAAATGTATCTCAAGTCCAATGTTATCCAATTCAGATTGTCGATCCTTAATTATTTTCAGCTTTGGAAAAACTTTTAATAAATAAAAACATCAAGATTTCGTACCATTATTTTAACAATTCTGATGTTGTTCCATGCTTCATGTCCTCTTCCATAGAAAAGTATTCAAATTTAAACCTAAGTAAAATAGTACTCACACTTGGGGCACTTTTTCAACCCGATTTCGAAAAATCTACGAATTCCTCTCCAATTATTAGTCTTTGGCAAGTTTCCAGTGACTACTTTCATGTGCTTTAGCCTTCTGTAGAGAAGGCGAATCGAGACAATAGTTTCGTCAAGTAGTAGCATAACTGGTGCAGTCTTTTCACAAGTTTGGCTCAGTAACCTTTTAGCTGAAAACCAGGCAGCTGGTATAAATATGGAATGATCATGATCCACAATATTTTATTATATCATATTCTGTTGCATACTTTTCGGCAATACTGGCAAAAAATATATGTATAACGGAAAACAAGCCCTCGTAAGGTACCATCTGGCCATGAGTTTTCGAGCCCAGAACATATTTCAGCGCATGTTTTGTGTGTGAGGTACTAACTTTCGTGATAAATTTTTAGAACGGCTCATAATGGGCGTTTTTTTTTTGATATTGTGATTTACAAACTCTTTAAAGACCTAGAGATCTAACGGGTGATTTTTTAAGAGTTAAGTTTTTCAGGTTGGCACCACTGGTTAGTAATGGCGTCCAAACGTCATCTGTCAAAGTGAAACGTTTTCAGTATACTCTGCCATTTAATCATGGAAAGACTGACAAACGATCAGCGATTGCAAATAATTGAAATTTATTATAAAAATTCGTGCTCTGTGAAAAATGTGCACCGTTTGTTACGACCATATTATGGTCGTCATAATCAACCTGGTGAATCCGTCAACGGCGAACGATATCGAGCCATGATACGAGAGTTTTTTTTTGCCGCCAGTTGGGTGAGTTGAACTTGGTTGACATGTGGTTTCATCAAGACGGTACCACATGGCACACAGCTCGTGAAACAATGGAAATGTTGAAGGATGAATTTAGTGATCAGCTTATCTCTTGAAATGGCCCGGTGAATTGGCCGCCAAGATCATGCGATTTAACGCCTCTTGATTATTTCTTGCGGGGTTATGCAAAGTCGTTAGTCTATGTGGACAAGCCAAACGATTGAAGCCTTACAGGATAACATAACACGCGTAATTCGTGGAATACAGGCCGAAATGCTCGAAAAAGTGAAGCAAAATTGAACCTTCCGAATGGACCATTTGAAACGGAGCCGCGGACAACATTTACATGAAGTTGTCTTTAAAACGTAAATGGCAAAGGCCTATTTATCGATTACAATAAAAGTTTGATTATTTGATGCAAATTTGATTGTTTTATTCGATTTAAAAAAAAAAAAAACTACGCTTAAAAAATCACCCTTTATTAATGTTTAAAATTTAAGCTTCCCAGAACATATATGCTCAGATTATATCTTACAGGAAATAAAAAAGAGAGTACACAGTACAGAGCGGGTTACCTTTATAAGGGGAGTTGCTGAAATGCGAAGAGGGCGGCTTGAATCATTTGCCCCCCGAAAAAAGGGGCCAGTTTGAAAAAAACTTAGCTCGCCTTAAAAACAATAAAAAAAAAACAATACGATTGTGGTCCCTAGTCGTATTATATATCAAGAAGTTTTAAGATTCTTCTGTTCTTCTGAGGGGGATAGCCTTAAATTCGTTGCCCCTCTTCTTGGGGGTCGTTTTAAAATCCTTTTCATCACTGCTTGGTATGGTCGTTCTGAAAAAGCTAAATACAGGTTTGTTAAAGCTATGATTACTTACAGATTTATAGACCCCTTTCGCTGTCCACTAGGGAGGTAACCTCAAAATATTTTAGTCACTTAGAAAAGAGAGATAGCTAAAAAGGAACTACATGCATGGTTCCCTGTGACCAAAGCTTGGTTAAACCTAAGTTCTTGAACAAATTTCGCTCAATTTTAAAGGGAATTTCGAAATTTCTTTTAAAAACTATCCAACTCGGTGCATTAAATTGTCCAAGCTCATGGAATCATTACAGAATGCCCCATGAAATCAATTAATGACAAGTCAAACTGCCGCACAGAAATCAAATATTTTCAGCTCTAAAAATACATTCAAAGTCATTGATTTCACTCCAAGCATGCGTCGTTTGTTGGCCGATGTCCACTCGGCAATCAGCAGCTCATTATCCTGCAGCTATGCAAATTTTATTAACACTGCTCGCTTTTCCTTTTTGTGCAAACAAAATTCAATATGAATAACAATTTGATTAAAATGACAGCGAGGCGCAAAGTTTTACAAACATGATTATCTCGTGCAAATACCAGCGTTCTCTCTCTCGGTTCCATTTATGCATCCAAAATTGAGTTTACTCTCAAGTGGCATACTGGCATGTGCATCGCAATACCACTTAAATGATGAAAAAGTAAACCGATATAAATTTGCACATAGTGCAGCAGCAGCAGCAGCAGCTCCTTGCTCGGAGTGCACTACTAAATCCATTGAGGGGACCTCGCATACACAGAACATGCACATGGTAGTAACCCACTTTGCGGGAATCCTTGAACTATTCCCACACAAAATGCTCTGCTCAAGGAAACACACAGCCAGCCATAGTGAATGCCGGAGTTTAAACGTTCAACAATATCCGCAGCCATAACCATAACACCCACACACACACACAATCAGTGCCATGATGGGTGAGTGCAAGTAATTATATTTCGCCAATGGTTACTCGGATTAGTTTCACAAATGGCTCTAGCCTATGGGCTTCCGCTAAGTGGCTGTGGTTGAATCTAAATCATGTGGAAGGTGAGTTTGATTCACCTGGGGAATAAGCCATTTAAACTGGTGTCCGTCTTAAGCCGATTTTAGATAACAAAAGACCCGCGCTCGTGCGCCCACTAATCCACATTAATTATGCGAAGGCTCATGCCAGATAGTCGCTCGCCTATCTCTTAACGGTTTTAAGGCAGCATTAATCCCGCTGTCATATGCGGCTAATAAATATCTCAAACAATCGCCATCTGTCAGTTGGCTTTCCATTTCTCATCGAAATTCAGTTTGCAGTCGCCATCCTCTGAGCCAGCGTAGGCCTTGCAAAGATTTTCCGCCACGATAAACCTTCTCCCAATCATATGACTAAAATTAATCTCATTACCTACGCGAATCGAGTCGAAAGATACGACACGTAAGTATGGAAAAACGAGGCAAATAACTGCAAAGACCCGCTTAATCAACACTCCTAAACGGCAACGAGTCGACGCGCACTGCACAGACGCAACCGGAAAAGCGAGATTTTTATCGCACCACACGCAGACATCCAGGCGCGTTTATTATTATTGAAGCGGAGTGGCGCGACACGCGCTATGTAAAGCTGATTTGGCAGTGATACTTTATGCGTGCTGCGTCGTCGTCGGCAGCGGCAGAGGGAAATGACATTTACAGCCGCACAGGTATGCTGCGTCTGGCATTATAAGTCAACTGCATATGCGAATGAGGGGCCAAATAAAAAAAAATATATCGCCGACATGTTTGTGGATTTATAAATTAAATTGTTTTTTTTTTTGTAATTTAGTGCGCAGACGCTGTCATCGTTTCAGGTCAAGTTTAAACTGGTATCCTTATTTGACTCATTTGAGCGCGCACTACAAGTCGCTCGGAGAAAGTTTTACTTAATCGATTCCATTACAAGATTGACGGTTTAATTTCGATAGCAGTTGCGCGGCTTCAACCAACCAGTAGCGACATTAAGTCAGTGGAGGTAAATGACGCGGGACAGGGTGACGATTTTACCCGACCAGGGCTGAAAAATTGACTTGACTGTGGTATAAGTGAGTGCCCCATTCTGGTCTTATAGGTTGTTTGAACTTTAGAGCGAAAATATACTTATGGTCACCGTTGGATGGCATGTTGCCTTACTTAAGTTTGTTTTTCAAGCCTTTTGACATGTTGAGCCTGAAAGCTGAGAGTTTTTTGAATACCATCTCCTCCAAATGACAGGTTTGAAAGTGTAGTTGGGAACGAACTTTCTTACAAGTCATTCAAATAAAGCCTGCCAAAAACTCAACCGGGTAAAACTGAACAGAATGCTGAAGCTACACCAGCTGGATAGGATATGACAGTTGATGGTTTCTTGTCAAACGAGACCTATATTGTGAACTCAAAATTCGTTAACCAAGTTTCGAGCCCCTTTTATTGACGAAATTTTTAAATTTTTGTAGCTTTGCTAAAGGGGATCTATAAATTAATGTGGGGATACACAAAATTATATCACTAGGACCTAGTAACAGGAGAAAATTAGGAAATTTGTTGAACTTATTGGGAGTAAGTTTGGCGAAATCCCTCTGGAAATTGCGATGCTAAAGACCTTTTAGAGTTTAAAAAAGGGCATATACACATTTAGATATTATCTACCGGTGAGCTTGAACCGAACTTGAAGGCCAGATCACTGTCGTACACCTGTCTGAAAATCAGCACTGCATGATTTAGATGCACGTCAATCAGTTTGTCGACAAAACTTAGCAAGATTAGTACAAACGGCCAAAAGACCCGAATTAATACAAGAAGGTGCCTAGGTTGATGTCTAGGGGTACAAAGTTTAGACATTTTTAGCCACTTTCCTTTTATTTTTTAAATAAAAAGTTGTATACGCGCTTCAGAGCAAAGCTAGGTACTTTCAAATTATAGCCTCCGATAAAGTTAGGGAACGGAGTAGCAGTCAGGCCCTAGGTATCTAGCCCGCAAAATGGGCTCTCTTTTACAGATGCTGATTTCATGGCCTCTCACCCCTATGGGGATTGTCTCTGATGATTGAGTAAGACCCACCTGACAATTCTACATCAGCGACCTTTGCATTCGACAGACGAGAACTGTGAACTCTTATCTTCCGGTCTACTTTAACATTTTTTGTTTATTACATTTTCGGTCTTTGTCTATGAAATTGAATTTGTCGCAACGGGTTCGCTTTTTCGAGGGAATGCTCCAAACTGTGACGCAAACGTCTACGATATCAAAGTCTATCGTTCCGTGGAATTTTTCGACTACAAATTGCAAGGAAATTGATATTCGAACTTGATGAAGTGTGCTCTTCGTTGTTTGGTGAATGTTGTTGCATTTTGGTTTTAGTACTTACTGGCTAAGGATATGGAAAAGGCGGGGTGCTGGGGGTATTTTCTTAACAAGTAAGTTGGGGAAAATGCTTGTATATTTTTAACGACCGCTTTTAATTCCCAGGATTCTATTTTTGAAAGCCAATGTTTCTTAAGCTTGCCCAAAACTTGGATTACTGAGACCAATGTCGGTCCAATTTAAGCAGAAACCCCTTTTTTGGTTCGGTCCTAAAATGTTTAGTTTTCAAAGTATACTTTTAGGCGGGTTACTTAAAGAAAGACTCGGTTCTTCCCTGGATTTTGTTTTTCAAAGCCAATGTTTCTTAAGCTTGCCCAGAACTTGGATTACTGAGACCAATGTCGGTCCAATTTCAGCAGAAACCCCTTTTTTTGTTGGATTCTGTTTTTCAAAGCCAATGTTTCTTAAGCTTGCCTAAAACTTGGATTACTGAGACCAATGACGGTCCAATTTAGGCAGAAACCCCTTTTTTTGGATCGATCCTAAAATGTTTAGTTTCCAAAGTATACTTTTAGGCGGGCTACTTGAAGAAAGACTCGGTTCTTCCCGGGATTTTGTTTTTCAAAGCCAATGTTTCTTAAGCTTGCCCAAAACGTGGATTACTGAGACCAATGACGGTCCAATTTAAGCAGTAACCACTTTTTTGGTTCAATCCTAAAATGTTTAGTTTTCAAAGTATTCTTTTAGGCGGGGTACTTAAAGAAAGACTCCGTTCTTCGTTCAAGTCTTTGGTGCTATTGGTGAGGTTAAAACAAATCTAAGCACATTACCTCGACAAGCACCCAACTTCCCAGCTAAATTAAAGTATAAAGGGCTACACCCATCTCATTAAAGAGACAGAAAAAAGTTGCGTCGTATTCCATAAAAAATACAAAGACTTGTTTTTCGTACGAATACGGTTTCTTGACACTGACTCCCAATTGCACAGTATTTGTACAAGTTCTCTTGTAGGTCCCCCTTAAAAAGACAGTCAACGTGCAACCTTTTTTGATGCATTTACAAACTGCACATCTGAATGATTCTTGTAGTTGTGGACTGCTTGCCGAGGGGTTCAAGGTTCAACCCCCAAAAAAGTTAAAATATCGCCCTAAGTTAATTTTTTTTAGCTTAAAAATGTACATTCCAAAATATGAAGCGCACAATGGTTGTGAAAGGCTAGCCCTGGGGTTCGAAAGGAACCTGTTATGCCGACCAAATCACTTTTTCATCTTTTCGCCATTAGTCGTGACCTTAATTCAGCTTTTACCTTTTGTTAACAACAAAACATTTTGAATCATAAATAATTAAAACAACTTTGTAAAAAAATCTTTCTTTTATCCTTTCCAAAGGCAAGGCCCTCTCTATGTTATTTAATTTTTTTTCCTTGTGCATTTTTGATTAGAAATTCAATCAAGGTATCGATTGATCTATGAACACACCCTCCGTCTGCTAACCGAAACAAAATTTTAATTAAAACAAAAATACCCCCTTCCACGCCCAAGGTGATGCTGAACTCTGCAGCTAGCCACAATGAGGTCCACACCAACACCAGTTGTCAACTTATATTTTGCCAATCAAATTCCATGCACAGTTTCATCAGAGATATCGTCAGCCACCAGTCGAATCAACCTCATTAATGCAGTCGCCACAGATCGATCTAAATATGCATCCTCTCACCGCAGCTCAGAGGTGATTCGCTGTGTCACCGGATCTCGAGTTGAGAAATTACTCATTAAACAGATAGAAAAAGAAAAGGAAAAATGACGAAATCTCAACAGATCGATACCCGGCATGCCCACGTTACCCACAAGTCCCTGATATCAATCTAGAACTGCATTGAAGTCTGTGACTTGTCTGAGATAAACCTACTTACGAGTACGTACTCGTATACGTCTCTCCGTTGCTCGGCGAGACGAGGCTACTGCATCGGGCAGGTGAGTTCCGAACGTGGGATGAACACAACTGCGAACGTCATGTCCGACTGGACCGACATTTGTGCGCACACATTTCCATGAAATGGCCAGAAGGCGCTTTGATTTGGGTGGAGAATTTACGAGGTCGCATGTTGAATCAGGTGGACGACGGTCGGCTTCGGATTTGGCGTGTTACTGTCATGTGTGTCTAGCGTATATAAGCTTTGTGTTCAGTTTTTGGATGGATGTGTTATTATTGGCTTTACCATTTATGTCGGTTCCGGGGCGCCTCCCACCTTGTTAAGTGCCTCCATACAGTGGTGCGGCGTTACGGTTGTACGCTATTACCTCGTTTCGTTTGTAAAAGTAGTTCATGGTATTTGGTTTGGTTCTTGCGAAAGTTCATTGTTTCGGCCAAATATGAGATGGAGATTGGCTTGGGGGTTGGTTGCCGTTGTTGGTCTAAATTATTGAAGGCACGTAAATGCGTAGAGGATAGTGTAAGAAGGCTATTGCTTTTTGGCTAAATGGTGTTTTAATATTGTGCGGGAATATTTTTGCCAAGGGTGTAAATTTTGAGGTTGGTTCAAGCTCTGTACCTTTTTATGCATTTTTGGTGAGCGATTTTTTAAGTATTGTCATTAAAGAACCGATTGAAAATTCATCAGGAGGATATTGCCAAAATATCAGGTAGAAGGTTGTCCATGTTGTGCTTTAACGACTAAGACAAGACTGTCAAAATATATGAAATTCAAGATGTGAAAGACCGTCACTGTAGTTTCGACGAACGTCGATTTGTGTGAGACAATTTTTGGTTATGTTTTGGCACATTTTCGATGACAATAATTTCACTGATGTTGGTTCGAAAATTTGAGGATTGCCTGCATAAATACGATGGGAATCAGGATATATACAATCACACGACGTTGGTACCGGACTTGATGCCGACAACTCATAAATTCAAACGGTCGGGGGCGGGGGGGGGGCTCTTCTGTCCTTTAAGTTTATGTAAGAAGTAGTTGTAGATTCTCAACTGGTATCTTGCTAACTTGCTGTCACAGACCTTGTTACTGGAAGGTATTTGAAACATCGAAGGGTTTCCTGTATTGGAAATTGACCTTTAGTTGAATTGACATCTTTAAACAGCTTACGATCTTCGGACATTAGTGACTAAAAAGTGTAAACTTCCTCAGTGCTGGTTGCAGTTCCGCTAGTCATATTTTCGAATATATCTTCTTTGAATTTCTTGCTAATTGCTTTTGAATTTATTCCATTGACTAGGTAGCCAGCGCCCAAGAGGGTTTCATTTACGTTTAGAGCGAAGCTAGTGAAAATACGGGTCATTAATGAAATGGCCATAGAATGCAACTTCTTGGTATGCCTGTATATAAAGGGTTTTCCAATAAAAGGTGTTATTTTGGTATTCAAAGAAAATAATGAAATAATAATGAAAAACAACATCAACCAATTGGCCACCACGAGCACGCATACAGGACCATATTCTTTTCATGAAATTTTCCATAACCAAATCGCAAAGCGGCTGCCCTATAGCCTCACGAGTTTTATCTTTGAGGTGTTGAATCGACGCTGGGCTGTTGGCGTAGACCTTATCTTTCACGTGGCCCCAAAGGAAGAAGTCGCAAGGTGTTAAATCACAAGATCTCGGTGGCCAATTGTGATCACCTCTTCAAAAGATAACACGGTCCGGAAACTTTTCCCGTAAAAGATCAATGCTGTTGCTTGTGTTTTTTCACCATTTTTGTAGTGAATTTTAATAATTTCAGTGCATTGTTGAAGCGTGTATCGTTCCATTTTTAGTAGTTTCTACTTGTCAAATGTCAAAGAATAAAAGCTTCAAAAGTGACAGCTACCGAAATAGCGGTTCATTCACAATAACACCTCTTATTGGAAAACCCTTTACCTCAATAGCTTGAGCTATCCTCTGACGGATGGCACACATCACACAATCCCCATACTATCTTTCTTTCTCGTCCCATTTTGTGCTTAAACCCATAGACAGTTGTAAAACCTAATACCAGAAAAAAGAAAGAATTACTTTTGACAAAAGCTCAAAAATAGCTCTCGCGCTCGATATATATAAAATATTCGTGGCTCCATTTATCTGGCATGTCAAAGTCCGTCCCCAAGTACAGAGATGTCTTTGTCGTACAACGTCATCCCCCGACACAAATGACATACTGCTGGTAAAAATCCGAAACAATGCATTTGGAATTTAAACAAATAGAAGTGGTCCAAGCTTGGACTCTTGTGGTACTCCAAAAGGTGCTGGTATTTCATCGGATGAGGAGTCTTCGCTTCTGTTTTCAGGCTGAATTGAGGAGCTTCTTATTTGGACAGTCATAATCACCGATGTTTGCACGAGCTGGGGGGAGCGAATTTCGGTTTTTTAATTCTGCCATCTCATCACTGAGTTGTTGAACGTTTTACGAAGTTGTAAATAGTCAAGTGGGAAATATTTCAGGCGAAATAAGCCATTCAGGGGTGACAATAGAAGGCATAAGTTTTCTCAATCGGCTACTGTACAATAAGTAATTTTTAATTTCTACTGCCGGGACAGATAGCCCACCTGCCGAGGTCTAAAAGGCAACGGAATATGCCTTGGTCAAGACTGTACCTATTCGTTTCACAAGGCTTTGTCGGAGGAAAGTAATCCCAAAGAATTGAATATACATGCTGTCACTGGAAATCAGTTTGTAATACAGTAGAATCGGTCTCCTCGACATCGCCTCCAAGATCTAACCTGTCACATTGTGTGAACGTCTGAAACCTCCACCCCCTCAGCTATACACTACATGGGTTAGCATTTAGCTCAAATTTAATTTTCTCAAAGCAAAACTATAGCAATAGTAACTATCTAGATTCGATTATAAAATGCGGAGGGTAACAAGAAAGTTTTGCAGTGGCTTAGTGTTCGAATCCCGAAAAAAACCCAAATTCCAACTTAAGGGTTTTTTCACTGCGCCACCTCTCGCGAACGTCTGACAAACATCCGACAGTATAACTGTCATGAAAGAGCTTCTCAATTGGCCGTTTGGACTCGGCATAAAATTGTAGATCCATTCCATTCGTCCCAAAAATAAAGAACTCACACAAGATGAATGGTCGTGAAAAGCTAGGGTCCATATGGACCTGTTGCGCCAACTATTTATTTATTTTTTTTACAACAAGAAAGAGAAATATATTTGAAGTGAGAACTTCTTTAGGAGCGTTGGGCATTTTTGAGATGGGGAAAAAAAAACCATTGAAATCGCGACACCAATGTTCGCGTTGCCAACCACTTTTGCGTAGTTTTAAAAAAATGCCTTTTTTTATAATATAATAATGCCAAACAATTTTTTTGTAAACTGGTACAATAAATCAATAACTAAACACATATGTATATAAAAAAATAAACAAAAAGAATTTTTATTTATACAACCAACACGCATTCAAATTTGTTTTCAATTTCATTCCACTTATTGGAAGTGGACACTGGAATTATTTTTAAAGAATAACAGATAAAATTCTTTAAGACCGAGGTCCATTTTATTTTTTGGCAAAGATTTTTTAAGAGAATAAATTAAAAAGTCAGTATGTTGAATCAAAAAAAAATTAAAAGCATATTTAAGATTAAAAAAGATGCCTTTTGAAAAAAAAAACTAATTTTAGGGCCGTTTGCTGATACGACTCATAGCGAATTTAAGTGCCACATAAACTCTTATGTGACAGTTTATGCCCTGAAAAAAGTAGCCCATCAGTATTTAAGTAGAAGTTAAATCGTTAAAAGTCGTATGAGCAAACGGCCCTTAAAGCCTTAGCTAATGAAATAATGCCTAAAAGGCATGAAAAGCCTTAGTTGGAAATTTTATTTTATAATAACGAATAAAAAATCACTTAATTTAAAAGTATTTCCTACACAATAAATTATTTCCTGACGATTCAAAATATACACACGTAATTGTTCAGGTTTTCACTTCCGTCGGCGGCACTCCCGCAGTGACACTGTTTTTTTTCCACTGCGCCACCTCTCGCAAACGTGTGACAAACATCTGAAAGAGCTAATAAGCCATCTGGACTGGGCATGAAATTGCAGATTCCTTCCATTCGCCCCAAAGTGGTCACCCAACTGTATAAATTCGAATCAAATCGTCACTAAAACTCAGCAAGAATTTTTAGATAACTAGGAACTCTTCCTTTGTACACCGAATTAAATTTTGTTCCCCTTTATCGCTCATGGGTCATTCTGGTATGGATACACCACTCACGTTACCACCTGTCTTCTTCTACTCTTGTTTCCTGTCGCTTTTTCGTGTCACCGGAGTTCAAACTTACTGCTTACGGAGCGATGGAAGTTTCACTTAAAAAACGATCGTCCCGCTACAGTTCGGAACGACTTGAAATGTAGAGCGGACCTAAATGCTACCTAAAGTCGACAGCATTATTAGCTTGATGCGGGCTTACATAGCACTTCCAGTGCAGTGGTCTTTAAATTTTAAGGCCCAATACCTATAAAGAGCAAATGATCTATACCATCGCAATAAGCTGCCCCGCGGGCCAGACTCAAAAGTCGTCCATCATATTGCAACTAGTTTGATTTGTGACATTCAATTTCAATCGTCCTATGAATTGAGACACACATGAGCCATTTCTACACAAATAAGTACAGCAATGCGTGAAATTATTTACCACTTCAATGGTTCAACATAATGCATTCGCGATCTGAATTCCATTTTCGTTCCTCCACCGAATACGAGCGTGTGTAACCCCCTGACCTGAATCGTACGCATGGCCAAGCCGAGCCCTACTGAGCTTCAAATATACTTCAGGTCACTCTGGTGTTACCTGTGCCCCATTGTTACTTCATTCCGCTCGTAACAATAACGCTAATCACTAATCAGCGATAAAAAGTAGCCAACCAAACTGTTAACTCATCCTCGCCGGCTGTCAATACACCTATTTACCTCCGTTTCACTAACAAGACTTAATCCAATTAAACCGCCCAATCGCTGTTGCGTTTATGCACTAAAAATTATGTAAATTACGCCCGTAAACAAAAGCAAAACAAACAGGCAGTGAGTGCCAGCCCGCACAAAGTTTCTGCTCACCCACAGGCCTTATATGTGTGTGGGGAAATGGACGGTTTTTTTTTTGTAAACACATTAAAAATAATTCACGCAGCCAAGTGGAAAGCACACCAGTACACCATGTCCGCCATGGCGTATACGTAATATTTATTATGCTTTTATGATTTTCAAGTCTACGCCAGAATGCGTCCATCCCCTCGGATGATGGATGAACAGTAGTTAGGGCGAGGGCCATTTAATTTTGCGCTTTCTTTTTATTACGACGAGGCCTATTAACGAACCTATCCGAATCACCCTGTTAAGGGCTGTAAAACTCAGTGCGTACTTATTATTTATGCATCCCCTTGGGAGTGTATTGTGTAAACTTGATGCCAAGGCGACGACGTCGTCGGTGGCGGTCAAAGTTGTGTAGGGTTTCGTTACTTGAAACAGATTTCATGATGTCATGGTGAGCCATCGATGAAAAATATGAAAGCGGCTCGGTGGTGGTTCTTAAGAACGAGGAACTGTGCTGGTACACACGGTGTTAATCTAATCAACTCTACCTAGAGATCTATTATTCAATTGAATCTCAACTGAATCCGGGTTTTCAGGGTGAGGGTGAGCCACTGTGATGTGGCTCGTGATTGAGCGATAAGTCGTACACTCGAGAGCTTTTCTGCTCGCGTATGTGTGGCACAAACAATGATAAGCGCGCGCTGAAGACGGAATTTCTAAAAATATTCCAATAATGACATCAGCAGCTGCAGTATCAGCTGGCGTTATCTTATCGATGACTTTGACTTGACGGTCAGCGTGGAGTGATAGTCCAGGGCGACAATGATGAATAGTGGTGAAATTGGAAGTATGTATCACACAGACTCCTCCTAACCCACATCGACCTATCCTATTGGCAACGTCATGTCTAATTGAATTCCACGCCGCGTGGTCTTTAACCAGTTTTGCATATTAACGAGAATGCATGACAGATTGACTGAGGGATAGTGAACACCCCTGTGGCTAGACACTTAATAACGACGTGCACACTGCACACTCGTGCTTAGTTGTTCTTTTTTCTGAAACGCATTGCATGCCATTATTTTTCATAATAAATCACTTTGCGGCGCGTCCTTATCATCCAGGCAGTGCATCAGTGTCTCCGCGTCATTTAGCCTACGTGGGGTGGCATGTAAGGCTGGCATCGACGGAAACTGACGTCGCCGCTAAGATGGAAACAAATGCCAGGAGATTAGACATTTGTCTTGAGGCAGACCGGAATAGATGGCAATCTATCACTGTCGGGTGTTTTCCCACTTGAAAATGGAGACTGCAGATGACTCTTTCGATTGGGAGAGATTCAGGTGGAGGTCGAAGATGCGTGGTTGGAGAAGGGAACAGACTGACTTCGATTGAGCCGTCAATTATACAGTGTGGATCGCTTTGAATTGAATCGTCCTTTGTGCGTTTTTTTTTGTCTACTGAAACGAGGTGAAATCTTCCAGACTTAAACGGCTGCTTTTTCTTTCAAAAATGTTCGTAAAAAGTTGGTCAATTAAAACGACGAAATTGCGTTTAAATTTTGAAAATATCCCTCCAAAAGATACCCCCTTTTGGGGGGTTGGTTTTAGTTAGCTAGCCTACTGGGTTGCATCTCTTGCGGGTATGATTTTAAGGAATCCTGAAACCCGAACTTTGAATCAATATTTGGGTCCCTTTTTAGCAACCCGCTTTGGGGGTCATTTGTGAGCAAATTTTATTTTTATTTGCGGTTCGTAAAGTAATGAACTTATGGAAATTCGATAACAACGTGATAGATCCATGAAAAGTTGCAATTTTACAAAGCTATTCAAACCGACCCCTCGCAGGAGGGGTCATGTTACTAAACCAAAATAGAAGCTTGTTTGTACTATGGTTGGTCGAATCCATTTCACGTGCATTACGGTTACCGGAACACGCAATTACAATTATTTCAGGTGCCCCTCTTAAATGGGAGCCATTTCTCAGAATATCGTTGCGAAAATTTGTTCGCGTCATGTTTCGTACTGTTTAAGTTATATTTCATATTTACTCTAATCTGTTGCTGCTGAATGCGGTGTTATTTTTACAAAGTGGCTTACAACTGACCCCCACCAAAGAGGGTTATCTTATTTGAACTTTTGTCTTTATGGGGCTGTGGAGGATTTCCGTGCGTTTCTTAATTTGAATGGCGCTTCCTTAGGTGTCCATTCAACTATATCGAACCATTGCCAACTGCCTCCAGTGGCGCGCATTTGAGGGATTGGGGTCCCATTCAAACTTTGCATTTTGATAAGGGGTTTTCCTATCTCGTTAATCAGGGTCAAAGATTATGGGGATATGTACGAATTCTGCAGTTGTTGACAATGTTTCTCCGTATGTAACACTCTATAAAGTATGAGCCTCTTCAAGGGCGGCCATTTAGAAAAAAAGATCCAAAACGGATATGAGGGTCTCACAAAAAATAATATCTTTCAGTATCTATGCCTAATTGTAGCCAGAATCTAGCCTATTTATTTATTTATTTATTTATATATATTTATAGCCTATGGCTCTATTGCGCCGAACATACTTACTTACTTTGAATCCTTTCAATAGGACCCACATAATTTATTTATTCCCTTCAACTCCTCATCTAATAAAAAGGAATCAATATAACCACCTACTCAATCGAGTTCCGCTCGCATTGAATGTGCAATTGCAAACGCAATACATTACAAAAAAAATTCCATTTGCTTGAGAAGGATATTAAACGCGTACGAATATCCTGACACAGAGCGCTATTTCAAGCGACTGCTTCTCGATGGTTGCTTTAATTACGCCGGAATCGTGAAACTGATTGTGAGCAACACGATATGCAGTAGTAGAATAAGAAATAAAAAAAAAAGAAGAACGACCTCGTTTTCAACACGTAGCTGCAGAATATAACTGCAGCGATATGGTGGATGGTTGCAGCAGGACAAAAGGAAATGAAATGTCGTATCCTTCAAAAGCAGACGGTGTGATAGTTCCTCTAAATGCGCCACGGCAGTTACGTGATGTGAATTCTCAGATTGAAAACGCTTCGAGAAGCACCGAAGAGGCTGTTTTAATTTTAATATATTCAGCTGCGGAAGGACTTGGAAAGGAACGAAGGTCAGAATTTCAGGGATTTTGTGAATTTTCCATATGTGAACTTGTTGATGGAGTCGTACCGTTGCATGGTATGACATAAGATCCTTAGGACGATGGTGACTGCTTAATCATTTTTATAATTTTTTCTTTCGTTGTGCATTTTCAAGGGTTCATTTTTTAATATCGTAACCGGAAAGCCTTCCATTGAGCCTCACTACGTTATGACTGTGCAATGTTTTTTTTTTGCGTGTCTAATTTTTTTTTTTAAATGTTAAATTTTTTCACTTAAGCTTATTTTTTTAACATTTTTTGTAACCAATTTCCTTTGTCCTTTTCAGGTAACTTATACACGTCTTATAAAATGATAGACTCGCATAAGGTAGAACATTTCGTAAGTCCTTACAAATCACCATTAGTTTTGTTCTAAGAAGCTATGTTTGGGGTCCATTACGGACCAGGGGTTTACCAAGTACTTATTTATTTATTTAATTATTTTATGTCTGTTGAACGTAAAGACTAGAACCAAATTAAGTATCAAAGTCCACAATATTTATGAAATCAGCGTAAAATATTTTTTTTTCCTTAAATTTTAATTTAAAAAAAAATATTTTTATTTTTCAAAAACTATTAACAGAAATAACTTGATTTGAAAATAATATAATGGTACTCCTGGCTTTCAAAAATGGTACAGTCTCTTATTATATGTTTAACCATTGTTTTTTAATATAAATATGTATTTATATATTTTTTTAATTTTAAGTATTCTTTTTTAAATTACCCCTTCATCATAATAGTGCACTTTTTTAAATATGTTATTTAGCTAGAAGAACTCTTTATATTGTAGGCAGTCTTGGGGTAAATTCCACCAAATTTGCACCGGTTTCGAATTTTTTTTTAGTAAGAAAAATATTTCTTATACCTCCAGGAATATAAAAGAAGACTCATTTGCGTTCTTTGTTGCAAAATCGTTGCATGGTATGTCATATGGTATAATACGCAAGTCTTTGTTAGTAATTTTAGAGTTTTAAAATTTTTTGTTTGTTATTGGACGTGCCACGCCCACTTTTTGCAAGGTGCGTAGTCCAAGCAATATACCTCTACATCCAAGTGAACTGTTGATGGTTCCTGTTCCAAATACAGCTGCTAAGAAGGACTTGCGACGCCCCTTTATGCAATTTCACTTACATTTGCAAAATGCTTAGTTCTCGTAAACCATTTCGAAGCAAAAGCTAACACAATTCCCAAGATAAAACGTATTAAATATTTATTTTTTTTAAAGAACATGTCACGCCTTTTTCTACAATTCCGCCCACATGTTAGAAAATGTTACTTAATATTTTAATATCCATATGGCTCAAATTTTTCAATTATACGAAGCATGACTTGAGCCAACAAACATCCTTCTAAGTTTCTGTTTGTGCTAAAATTTAGAATTGTGAGTATTTTCGTTATATGGGAGGTGCCACGCCTACTTGTCCCTTCGAATCCGCTTAACAATCACGTTCGTAAGGCGGTCCATGGATGTAAGATCGAAAGTCGATTCCGGAAAAGAATAGATGACAAACGGACCGACTTGTTGCATATAATTTATAAAAATGTTGTCCTTCAGGAGTTAGAATTCAGCAATTTGAACGACCTTATTTGCCGGTGTCCTTAACACCAATTAGAATAACTAGATACATGTAAACTTATGCCCCACTTCTCGCGTCTGTCACTGCACTTCCTTTAAAATGGGTAAGCAGTATTGCATATTTCTTTATTCTTTTCAACCGAAACTTCAACCACACCCAGGCCCACTTCTATAGCATTTTCTTTCTCTTACACAATACCAGTAGATAATAACATCTCCACTTTGTCATCGTACATCCATAGGAGAACTTTTGCATCACTCGAAATTTATCCCGAGAAATGTGTAAACTGTGTGCGCTCGTATTTTTGTTCTCTTGTTGTTTCCGGTAGAATGTCTTCGAAAAGATGAAATATCTATCTTGCCGAATGAGAACGTAGCCTGTACACACACAAGTGCATTGTTTGTTAAAATTTATATTATTTTTGCAATTTTGTTTACATCAGCCGCCACTTGTGTGGCATAGACATTTTCTATGAGCTTTTTTGACGACTTGTGTGTGCATATCAAATTTGATTGAGAGACAGTCTCCTGGATGAGCATGATGAAGTATTTGTCTTTATTAGGTCCTCCTTCCCCGCGCAGGTGGCAGAAAAACTCGTCCCTCCAATCGATACATACACCGTGCCACCTTGAACGTTGCCAGCGATTAATCAGTTAACTTGTCCACAACTGTCCAGTGTCCACCTCGAGCCGTTTGACCTTATAGCACAAAATTATACCGACAGCGGATGCTGTCCGCAGGCACCGCCTAGTGTACCTCAAGGTCCCCGACATGGCCAGGGATTTCGTGTGATGGCTGTTCGTATCGTTACGCATTCTTACGCCCGACCATATTAGGAATGGAAATGTTGTAATTAATTGCAGACAAAAATAAGCACATTCGGTTGCATGTGGCAAAGCCAACCTCAAACTGGAAATCGCTGTTGCTTTCCGCCTCTGTGGGCAAATGGACATCGCCAATGAACTGAAAGTACCTCGCGCGTATGGTGAATGTAGGTGCCGCACACGGGCTGTATCCATGACTGTATTTGGTTTTGAAGTTGCAAATTGGGTTTCTGCTGCTTATTTATTTTTTCTCTCTTCTTTGGCTTCTTTGCGGAGTTTTGTTGGTTTATCTTGTTCCTTTTATCGTATTTGTTTTGCAATTATTTAATTCATCCATGTTGATGTTTATCTGCATGACCCAGTGGTGCTGGCGAGAAGCAGGGGGAAGCAGGTATCAACTTCGCTTTTGAGTATCCTTAAAAGGTTAAACGTTTTCGGGTGGAAGGTTAATTAACATAATGGACTCTGGCCTACCGACTTGAGTTGGATTTATGTCGAACGTGACCTTATTTAGTAGTGCTCCTTGTGTTGGAGAGATAGCTCCATGTTGGGATCTACTCAAGGAGTGGTAGCTGGTAGAGGGGCTTGGTTGGATAGATATTGCCACCTTTGGGCAGGAACATTGACAAAATTGACCGCTGTGTAGATGGTGAAGTTGATATGAACCGAATAATCAAAGTCACAATTAGTGAAGGACGTGTGTAGCTTCCTTGCATGCAAAGATTATGGTCAATTTGGAAACACCTAGCTCAGTTTGGAAATCCCACAAAAAAGCAAAAAAGATAAAGAAAATAAAACTCCAATACCAACTTAAGGAACACCAAGAACACAAATTGTTAGTAATTTATATCCTAGAATTGTTCAACAGTTTTATGGGCTTCTGGTAAAGAGCTGTGTGCTAAAAACCCCATTCGTATTTGCCTCTCTAACTTTTGTCACTCTTTTTACTCCATCAGGGTTACTATTGGCTTTAGTTTTTCGTCCTAACTTTTATTTTGAACAGAAGTGGTTGGAATCTTTGATGAGAATCGGACTACCTTCTTTCGATTGGTATTCTAATGCCCCACTCCTCTTCTGGTGATTTTTGATAGTTGGTAATAGTTAAAAAAAAAACCCACCTAAAACTCTAAACTTAAGCCCGTAGGGTTCCTCTTCGTCTCCTTATCACTTTATATTTTACCCAGAGAGACATGCTGGATTTCTCTACAGTGCTTCCCTGTTTTCGATACTTTGTGTCAATGCCAGTGTCTGTTTGAAGCAGTGTTTCCAGACTTTGAAGACTGTTATCCCTGACTGTGTTTCGTCTAAATTCGAAAAAAAGTATTCCCCTTTCCTTCCCCTAAGTGAAATTTACACTTGTTTTCATGTAAACAAATTAAAAAATGCAACCGTTTTAATTTATAAGGTTAAAATAAATTTTAAACATAAAAATATACATTTTACACAATAATTTTCTTTTCTATTTAGACATTAGACAGATCAAAACGAGTGAATTCGGAACCAACGAAATTAATACGTCCACGTTCGATGGGCTGTTTTTTTTTTTCATGTTTAATGCAAACAAGTCATTTTTTGACACCTTTTTCGTAATGAAAACACTTTTTTTTTCATTTTATTTCTAAACAATTTACGTTGAAGCTTGTTTACTCCTTTTTCATTCAAAATGCGCCAAAACTATCGTTTTTTCCCTCAATCTCCGATCACCGGTTTGAAGGGAGATCTGTTTCACTTTTTCAGTTCTGCAACGTGAAACAATAAATAGATTGTTTGTGGTTGGAGGTAAAATTAAGTATAATGCACATGGTCAAAATTGCGTATATGAATTCACTATAAGTTGCATTAGTGAAAGAAGAGGTGGTAGGCTTTTCCAATCTACCAAAAATACTAAATAAATTGAAATTGTCACGGTTTTCGCAATTCCGCGATTCCAATAATCAATTTTAGTGGCGAAATTTTCAGTAGAAAATTGCATATTGTGACCTTAAAAAAAAATAAGGTGAGGTTTAGAAATGATTATTAGTACACTCCGAAAACCACAGAGGTACGATATCCCTACTAAATGCGCCACCTCTTTTTTATGTAGGCATACCAACTGTTAACCTCGTGGCTTCTATAACCAAAAGTAAGGTGTTATTCCTTCAGTGAATGGGTACAGCACATTAAACAGAGCTGCGGGAACCAACAAAATATATTTGACAACATCCAAGTTAGCTATCAGACCCGCATACAGACCTGTAAGAACCTCTTGAACGGTTGTCACACCCTCTCAAAGATTTGTGTTACAAATATACAGAGCAGTCAGAGCCTCATGAAAGGCTGTCACAGCCTCTAAAAGCTTTGTGGTAGCCATAAACAGAGCAATTAGAACCTCATTGAGAGGTTCTGAACCCAAAAAAGTATTCTAATATTTTACAGAAAGCCCCTACCTCGGTGGATCTTATAGCCTATTAAAAGCTTTATAAGACCCTCAGATATACCTATCCTGTAAAATCATTTTAGAAATCTATGAAGCTCATAGCCGCCATAGTCTCTTAAAACGCTGTTAATACGTACCCTCTTAGGTGTTATATATAGCATCAAGAGCTATCTACGGAATGTCAAGGATCTAAAAGAAATATTGTCCAATAAAATAAAAAAGGAAAGTCAAAACATTGTATGAGTACCTGTCTCTTTTCACTATTTTAAAATGCATCATAAACTTTGGAAGTTAAGAAAATAAAAAAAAAATCTTACCAGACGATCTTTAAAACACCTCTGAACGGCAGGATTTCTTCGATACTAATAACAGTAGAGAGGAAAGAAATAAGTGTTGCTCTCACCAACACAGAGCTTTCATAGCTGCAAGTCAGTTGTTACAAATAGAAAAACTTTACCCTGATCTGAACCGTACAAGAAAGAGCTATCATAGCCGTTTGGCAGTTGTTGTACCGTAACGACTAGGTGAACCAACTAATAAAGGGTTGTTGTAAAGAAGCGTAGCTTGCTTAGCGGGTAACTGGACTTTGGTATACGGTCTTCATACCCGATTTAAATTTAATTCGTTAACAACCGCGTCTTAAAGAGCTATGGCAACTCTTTATTGGCTACAATAGGCTCGATTTGGGGATGAAATCCAAGATATGGGTAAGCTTGCTAAGTTATGGGTGTAGGAAACAGATTTTCGGGTTTGGTACCCATAGTTTTAAATTTAAAAGAAGGACTCGTCATCTGAAGCCAAGGTTTGCTGTTGCATTTTTCAAACTATATGATCAAGCAGTGAACACGGTCGCGTTAAATTTAATATTTATTAAAATATAATGCATACTTTAGGGGTGTACACATTTTTCGGGAACTTAATTTTCCAACAATTACTGATAGAGATTTTTTTGGCCGTTTTTCCTGGTCTTTTTGAACGTGTTCTATGGATCTTTCTCATGTGACTTTTAGGGCGTTATTTTTGTGAAGACCTAAAGAACGCCTTTGGTTACATTTTAACAGCTAATAACGTTTCGTAAGACCCTGTAAAAGCTCTAAAAAGAATTGCTGTTGCTCAAACAATTTGAAGGTCCACCGTGGATGCTATCCTTATATTATACAGCGGGAGTCAGTATTTGGTTTAGACACGAACTAAGAAAAGGCCGAACGAGACTAAATATATTTCCACAGCTCGCGTTCTTTCCCTGCGGCTGGCGTGCCGCAGTTGATATTTATTTTAGCCATCGCTTTGAGTATTCGTTCGCAGAGCCAATGTTACTTATCGCTCAGCTTCCGTTGGACTTTTTTATGGAAAGTATTTTGTGGTCCTGGCTCGAATTTGAACAAAAAATCTTCAATTTAAACAGCGAATATATTATTATGCAAACAGGATTTTTTTGGATGTTGTGTTACCTAAAATCCACCGAAATTTGAGCGCCCTTGGGACACACCCTTAACGAGAATGGCAGCAAATCCCGCAAGGCTGCGTTCTTTAGGTTCATCAGTGGTCGTCATGAACAATTATTTTGCTTCCTAAAATATGATAATTTTCCGATATTCTTAGTTTGAAAAATAAATGTCTGCCAAGCCAAACTAACATCAACCAGGTAGGGGATATATTTTCTTAAGAACAACCAAGCTTAGATCAGTATTGCCTTATGACTAATGTGACTTTTAGGTCTCAGATATTTTTTAATTGATAATATATTATTGTTCGGATATAAGGGGTTCAGCAGCCTTTATTTGTGGTCCCAGAACCGGAGTAGTGGGCCAAAATAAAGTTCTGTTATAAACGAAAAACCATATATACAACCGCCTGTCAACTGGGCACTCTTTGCTGACTTTTCCCATTCATGGTTTTATTTTTAGAACCATTTTTATACTGTTTAAGAGTTCACAATTTCAAAAGACTACAGGTCATAATCACTTATTGCCAAAAATAGAGATAGAAAATCACTCTAAGGAAGTGTTTTGTTGTTCCTTAGTTTAGTTTGAAGCCGTCACTGTCAAGCCTTTGTTAATGTCATGCATGAAATCCGCAAGTTACTTCCAGTGATGATTAAGAACTTTGTACTCCACCCGACCTTTGCGTTTGACATTTCCTAATGAGATGTATTTGTCGCTGTAGCATTTCAATGATGAACAGAAAAAGGAAACTCCATGATTTATCAAAGTTTCGTTTACTTTAACAACTTCATCAGCTTCAGTGCATCAAGTTGACTTTTCCTTTCCAAGAAATATGTAACTCGAATAAACCGCGCTCATAATTTTCCAGCATTCATGCTTCTGCCTCGGTTCACTGTTCATGGTGAGCAGCGAAGTTTGGAAAACTGCAAACCGCAGCAGAAAAATAACATTTTCCATTTTGTCCTTTTCACCGCCTTGCCCATCATATGTATGCTCGGAAGAAATTACCAAACGGCGGGAGAAAAAAATTAAAAAAAAAAAAATTCAAACATTTCCCTGTCGTTGCACATTTTCTTGTTTGGCTGGCGTGTATATCTAGGAAACTTTTTCACATTTTTGGGGGATCGTGAGATGTGTATCTTTGCATGCAGAGCACTTAATGGTACATCCTCCCTCCCTCCCACCCCACCCCTTTGAACCGGCATTAACCAGCGAAAAACTACAGCATCTTCGTGCTGTTTGTATATGTTTTCAATTTAAAATAATGTGTGGTCCGTGCTTTATGACAGTGGAATCTGGGATGTTTGCCGGACGCTTTTAATCGGAATTTATGGCAGAGAGGGGATAGGATCGCTCTATTAATAATGAATTACGTGCTTGGAACGAGTTGGTGCAGTTGAAATAAATAAAACTGCTTCGCCCCCAGAAGTTACATCTAATTTGTGGAAGGATTTCAGGGATTTCTCAGTCGGGGGTAGCTATGTGGATTTGCGAACATATTTCGGCCACACGAAAGTAGCTGATTAATTTATTAGGTACCGTGAAATTCTACTCGGATAATTGGTAATCGATTGTGTGGTTAGCGACACTCACTATTGCAGCAAATTTGGGGGCAAAAACCGAACAATACAAGTGCTAATGAATTTTTTTGAAACTATTTTCAGCTAAATTGTGCCTATTGTTTTAGCACAGGCAGGGGTTGAGTGTACACTGAGCGCCATTGAAGTAAGTCCATATTTTTGACGGACTTCCGGGATGGTTTCTTTTTAACTTTTCCCATTACGTAGTAAGAGAAATATATTGTATTCGTACAAAATTTGGAACTCGAGATGTTAATCAATTCTAACAATACGACCAACTCAAAAAAGTGGGTGGCAAAATTTTGTCCGTCTTGTGTCTGTCTGGCTGTCTGTCTGTATGTATGTCTGGCTGTCTGTCTGTATGTCTGTCTGGCTGTCTGTATATCCCAATGCCTACCCTCTAAACGACTACCCGGATTTTGTTCAAACTTCGGATTTGGAGTTTGGGGGCTTACAGTTCAGGGTCGTTTTTTTTTTGCACTGTAACCTCAATATTAATGGATTTGTTCGAAAACGGCTCCAACGATTTCAACCAAAATTGATATTTAAGTTTAAGTAGGTGAGGTTACCACGACTGCATACTCAGTTTTCCGCTAAAAAATCGAATAACGGTACTTTTGAAATTGGGACATATCTCGAAAACGGTCCAAAAATTCATTTCTAATGTAATATGGTCATTTCATTTCATTAATGGCAAACTCAATTTTTCTCTGTATTATCGTAGAATGGATTTTTCAAAAAAGTCACTTTTTAAAAATTTAGTTTTCTTTAGTTTACTTGAAAACGGCAACATTGATTTTTACCAAAATGCAAATTTAGAGTAAAATTGATGTTTTCAAAATGATTGCGTCCTTAATTTTCAATTCGATTCACCGAAAAGCTAATTTCAAAAACTGCTCATACCTCGAAAACCCCATTTTCGATTAAAAAAAAAATTTAAAAACCTTGTAATGCTTACATCCCGAACAATAACTTTTACTCGGTTTTCAGTTAGTTAAGCAATTGTATTTTTCAAACTGAACATTGCAATATTTGGTACTGTTTTGTCTGCCAAATGTCACAAAAACCGCTCAAACGATTTTGATCAAAATGATTATTTAGGATAATAAAAGTATTCTAAATAAGATCCCGTACTTAGTTTTTCTCAAAAAATTCGAATAAATCAGATTAATAATTAGTTCTCAAAAATTATTGCACAAATCCCGATTTGTATTCACATATCCACGTTATATTTTTGTAATAATCTCAAATTTCCACTTCTAATAAAAATGAAATAATAGCTAAGCAAAACTTACTTTTAACAAACATAACCCACTTTTTTTTTAACCATATTGAGAATGCACCTTAAAATAATACCAACCACTTGGGGTGTTCACAATCAGAAACTCCCACAACATTTGCACACCAAACAAGTCAAGTGGGATGTTCAGTTTATAACTGCTAACGCATATTCAAAAACAAGCCCCCGAATTCTTACAAAATACATCTTTGTAAAGATATAGGTCTATCACGAACCCTGCTTCCAATCATAGACACCTTATACCTTATACTAATAAAAAAAAATACATGACCTAACAGATCAGAAAACAGAAACTCCTACTACACTTGTCCTCGTACTCAAAAATCTTGTGAAGTTTAAGAGCTTGTTAAATAGTACAGTGGCATTTATAACTCTCTAACCACAACTTGCGACAATTCCCTTTTACTGAGAGATTCAACTTTTAAAAACTCACATTGTTATTCTTTGATATGTACAGCAATATCAGATGATTTACCCAAAAGTGAAGTTTATTTCTATTATCTAGCATTGGTTCTCAGACTTTTACCTATATTAATAAAATAAAAAAAAAACAATCTCAACCAAACTTTTGATGAATGAGAAAGTTTCGTCGACCCAGTCGTGCACATTTTTTGTTTTCCAATGCATTCTGCATTTGAAGGAAGATTCGATTATTAAAGAAACTAGATAGTGGTAGCGAAGATTTCAATAATTCGGCAAGCTAATTTAGCCGAATTGTAAAAAATCCGCTTTGAATGTGTTCTTTTTTGTAGGAGGAGGAAGTTCGCTGAACTGAACTGAACAATGAGACAACTTTCCTTAATCCTGGAGATTTCGAAAGATTTTTGAACATTTCGTAATATTTTCGAACAATTCGTAATATTTTTGAACAACAGACGTTTTCAAATGTTGGACCTTTAATGATTTTCGTCAAATGTATTCAATTGGCACATGAGATCGTTTTTTTAAGAACTTTTTTTTGAATTCCTCCCAAAAAAAAGACTAGTTTTCGCGCGCAATTTCGGTGTCCATGTTTAAATCAGAATTGACATTGCGATGACCGATTGAAAGCGAAATAGTCGGTCCGGCAATTTCTTTTGAAATTCATTCTAAAAATTGGCACAAATATTCTCCATCTTTTAGAGGTTTAGAAATGTCTGCTTAATTCCAGCATTAAAGCTATAGCAGTCTTGGTTTGTGTTCGAGTGGATTTAAGTCGCCGCCATTTATGAAAGGTCACTGTTCTAGACCCGGTCAAAAGCCTTTGAGATTTCCAAGGTTCTAGATTTCGCCATCTTGTGCGACTGCCGGGGTTCATAATGTGATTTACATAAATGAGCCTTAATAACAAAAATCTATCGCTTTAAAAAAAAAAAGAAGAAAAAAGCTATCATTTAAAAATGAAAGAAATGATTTGAAAACGAAAACGTTTTTGTCATATAACTGCTTTCGCTTTTTCTTCCTCTACGCAAACATTTAAGTAAAGCAGTCTTATTTGCACTGCTTAATTTTGGGGTTATTTTTACTTTCTTTTGGGTGCCGAAAGTGTTTTTTTTTACTGTGGAAATAAACGAAAAACGTCAACAGAAAATCTATCGTTACTTTCCTCTTCGAAATAATGTATTTCTCATTTTCAAAGTTACAAGATGAAAACAAAAACAAGAAATCGATTTATTTGACGTTTTCGCACAAACGCAAATCGCTTTCGTTTTCAAATAATTGAACTTTTTTTTTTAACACAGTTTGCATAGTATCGTGGAAGTTCGATTGCGCATTTTTCAAGTACTATGAAAAGATTCATATTGTATAAAGCTTTATTTAAACAATTGATTTCTGTGGTAAAAATCTGCTTCGTAATTGAATCCTCGCAATGTTTACCGGCTCCAGTTGCACAAAATCTAGAGTCGATTCCTCCGAAAACATTGGAGCAAAATCTATAGCCAATTCTTCCGGTATTCTTGCCAGTGATCCGCCTTCTTTTACTAAGTTGCTGGGCCCTAAAAACATTTTTAATCTTTTACACAATATATTTTGTAGGTCACAATGGGTTATTTTATACAGAAAATTCTACCAATGTGAGTTCGTAAAATCCATACTGGGGCTCTACTCTGGTAGCTCGTTTCGAAAGTAACATTTTTCGAAAATTAACTTTTTGTACTCTCTATTTCGAAAGCCGAATTAAAATTTAGCCGATTTAGAATTGCGAAAGTTTAACAGAGTACCAACTTAAAAACGGAACGGCATTTCGAATAGGATTGACTTTCGGAACGAAATAGAGAGTACGGCCCCTGGACAGTAAAAAAAGTATCGCGCACTGCCTTCGGTCTTTGGCACAGACTGGAATTTGCTCGAACCTTTGTTTCTTGGTGACTCCCTCGTTTTAACGAGTCTGAGCTCCTAAGCTATCTACCCAATTCAACAGAATTCTATTTCTAAATGCGTCCCAACTCACATGACTCATCACGCGCACCCCCATCGTGAATTTCCCACCTGCAGCTAACAAAATCATAGCCAAATAAATACGAGTGTCAAAATTTCGCGCAAACTAAGAACCAACGAAAGCCAACAAATCATCATCGCCGCACCCCCACAGATATTCCCTGGAACCAGTCTAAACATCCTTTCATCATTTATCATAACACACACACACAACCATCCAGTAATTGTTTATCTTACGTCTGAAGTTCAAGATGTGCCTTCACTGCGCATGCAGATCCACTAAATCCTTCGAGATGCATCCGAGTATTTATTTATTTTGTCTCAACATTGTCACTTTGAACGAAACACACGCGAGTAGATGCAATAAGCCAGATGCCATCCGTAAACCGTAAATCCCATGGTATTACGGAAAATCCTCTATCCATGCACCCCCAAGTGCCGCTCTGACCGACATTTTTATTCGCTTTGCTCCGCTCGCATTCTCGAATGCTTGCCACCCCTAGCTCGACTCGAAATCTTCTCAAACTATAATCGACAGCGATACAAGCTACATGTGTATAGGAGTACTCTCCGATCTGTCTCTCGCCGCAATTCAATATTCGATTCGATAAGGCGGCGGCGGCTGTACTCGTATTCCAACCACTACAGCGCGTCTGTATACACCAGCGAAAATAAAAACACATCAGCGGCCATATAACAAAGACACCGACTACAATCGGTCCGTTCGTTGGGTGTAGTCTGTATTATGGTCGCCTCTTGTGCGGGGTTCTAGCTTTAGCTTCTGCCTCTGCCCCAAGCAGTTGTATACAAGGTGTCTATCGTGGAGCTATCTCTCGCCCGATGCACGTCTCGACGTCGACATATAGATTCGTTCGTTTTGTTTCTGTTCACTCTTTACTTTTGTCGATACTTGTTCTCAGTTTAAAAGGGCATCCCGTCGCGCGCATCACACCCAAGTGAATCTGCATCTACTTATATATTTAGCGTCAGTGTCACATACCCCTTAGGTGTATCTTTCACGCGTACGATAATCGGCATCACGCTCTGTTTTGATTTCCATGTGCCGTCTGAAAGTTCAGCGCGGAAATTGATATCACGAACGCGTGTGATTAAAGTGCCTGCTGATCTAGTGAGTGAATTTGGCTTTTATTACGTGTAAAAGGAATACCTCGGAACAAACGGGATACGCGACATCATGCTGGCCCTCAGGGAGTGCCTTTTGCGGGAGAGCAACAGCTCGACAACACTTAACAGCATCAGGGATGGCCGCGATGATGAGAGAAAGCAAAGTAAATATTTTCCATTTTTTATTCAAAGAAGTTACTCGTGTTGGGATTGGTATCTGTTTACGCTTTGGAGTATGTCTAGAATTTTATCAGCCATGTCAAACATGCTTGACTTTAACCGAGTTTTTTCCCCGTCCGAGCCTTATCAATTCAGTTTGGCTGGTGCCTCTTCCAGTGACCAGAAGTCTCTATACCGATGGTGTCGGTGTATGGCTTCTCATTTATACAGCGATTAGGCATAGTAGGTGGGTAATGGTAGTGAATTGCGGTAAACTGAATGGATTTCTCTGTTCGAAAACGGTACGGGAGATGAACTAGTTTTTGTCCCTTTGATGGTGGTTCTTTCCAATTATCTGGCTAAGCTGGGGACGGAACAATGGGTATATGTACACTGGTACTGTGTAGGGTCGTGCAATATGATACTCCTGTACGGTGGGAGCGGATTATGAAGTTGAAGAGTTTTTTGTTCGATCGTTTGATTGGCCTTGGAGGGAATTTCTCTTGGCACTGTAGTGTGTCGTGTGTGGTGTGAGTTTGATGAACTCTGTGATTGAGAATTAGGCCAAAGTGTGACATAATGCGAGGCAGGTAGATGTGTCAGTTTCTGATGTCATTGAGAAGTTGTACTTCGGTATGGTTTCCTCGTGGTTCGGTTTTAGAATGTTCCATCCAAAGTATTTCTGGCTGATGTGGTAAAGCGGCTCTAGTTCAGAGTTAAAGGGAAAACCGACTTGAGTCCGTATATTGCATCAGAACTAACATCTGATCCATAAATTAGAAGTCTTAAGTTGACTAAGAGCAGTCAACTGAGAGAATTTGCCTCACTAGACGGTGCAGATCCATACGACAATATTGCGCTACAGACTCTAACGTTTTGGCACAAGCAAATGTCCGCGCTATCCAGGGGAAGTTTACAGTTCAAGTTGACACCTTTCCCGTGGGATGTTGGCTGTAAACTGCATTCGGCAGGTACTAGGAGAACGCTGAATCAAACCGAAGGTCTAAACACGCACCAAAATAACCAGTTTAACGCAGTTTATCGCAAATTATTGCATACTTACAGGCGACGAACAAAAAAATCACAGTGATTGCTAAGCATTTGTTCTAATATAGTTTGCTACGCAGGTGTGGACTATCAATAAAATGAATTTATAAACTAAATCCTTAGTCATCTGCGCCGTAGATCCTGTCTTCGGCCCAACAGCGAACATGAATCCAAGGGAACAGATTTTGTATATACTTTCGTACGTCTCTTCTTTTTACTAAGAGTGGATTGAATATGACCCATTGACGAACGTCGTTCGATGGGGACAGCCCAATGACAAGTTAAGTTTCGAGTGCCTTTTCAGACTTACTATGTATCCCAGTCCTATTCCTTGTCCAACCTCGAATGTGGCTCCAAGGAGGATAGAAAGCAGTCCAACTACGAGCACTAGCGGGTTTTGATTATCTTAGGTAGGACGCTGGCTTAGTAACGTTGCGGAAGACTCCGTAGAAAGGAAGAAAAACGAAAAGCAGTTCAACGATGGCTCCGACTCTCCCAATTCTCATTTCCAGACAAAATTTAGCCTTAAAAATTCAGGACAACCCGTACCCTTCGAACTCAACTACAAAAAAAAAAACAGTAAAAGAGATAGTACCAGGATTTTTTTATACATACATTAGACCGGTTCGTCTTTACTTGTACAAAATCTCACCCGAGTGTCATTATCCTTCCTTTTTAATATAGCAGAAAGCAAGTGTGAATTGTAAAACGAATGAAAATGATTTCTTCTATACCATACTTCGAGTACGAATAAATTCAAATATTAGGCCTGCAGTTTTAAGCGAGGATGTGGTCGTCTCTATCGATTTTTTGTTTAAAATTTAATCCAAGTCAAAAGGGAGGATAGAAAGTGAAAGTGCCAGACAGGCAGTGAAAGTGCCAGACAGGCAGTGATTGGTAAGTACCTCAATCGCTGGTTGTACTCCATTTTGAAAGCCTTGAACTATGCAACAGTAAATGCGACAGCAAATTTGTGAGGAGGAACCACCCAAATAAATATAAATGGGCGCAACAGGTACGTAGGGACAATCATTCGTTTTGTGTTTAATTTTTTCATTTTTGGGACGAATGGAAGGGATCTACAATTTTATGTCGAGTCCAAACGGCCAATTGAGAAGCTCTTTCATGCCAGTTATACTCTCGGATGTTTGTCAGTCGTTCGCGAGAGGTGGTGCAGTGGAAAGAAACCAAGTAGCGACAGATACTTAGATAACGACTTGGCTTATTTTGCACTACTTATCTAAGCCAAACGTACACACCTCATTTGAAGTCTAAAACTATCCAAACAGTCGATTTGCACTTTTGACAAAAGCACAATGAAAGCAATCAAAAATCTGCTAAGCCACTCGCTGCACAATGCAATTTCGTTCTCATAATTACAGCAAGAAAATTGGCAAACTATCACCCCACAGTTAAATACAACGCATCTTAATAATTCCGTAAAATTTTCCAATTACATGCGCAATGCACAGTATTCTTTTATATGAATTTAACAATTGCCGTAAAATATTAATAAATTCACAAAGTAAACAATCCGCAACCGAAACATTTCCATTCTATATAAATAAAGATATACTTTTGGCAATAAAAATCATCATCGTCGACATCAATCAGATGAGAAATTACTAAAATCCCCCGAAACTGAAATTGTTGCCAAAAATCGTCATAAAATCGAATAGAAGCCAAATAAAATTTTCTATCTGACACAAAATTGCGCGTAACAAGTTTTCTGAATCCAAACAAATAGAACGACCGAATAACTCATAACAAATGCGGAAAAGTAAACTAAATTTCACACAAATACGAGAGTGGGTCTAATACGAGAACTGCATTTCGGGGGAAGTAATTTAACGGTAATTACCCGATGTGACCATGGCAATGTACAGTGTATGGAAATATTTAAAACACACATTTTTGCACATGATTGTAGGTCAATTTATTTTAGTGATTGGGGATTGCAAACGCTGTTCAGATAGCACTTTGTATTTGCGGCGGTAATTGTTGTACTGGCTGTAAATGTATAGGCTATTTGCGGTCTCAAAGATGCAGTACTCAATTGACTGTCTATCGATGAATGTCACGCTAGTCGATAGGTCTCGGTTGGGACTATAATTAGATTGCATTGCATTCCGATCGCAAATATCGCATTGAAATGAGAAAAAAAAAAAAAAAACAAGAGTGCTGCAAAGGTAAGCGCAGAATGGTTTATTTATAAATTAGGAAAAATACCTAAACAGACAGAGAGGTGCGCTTTGCCCAATTTTGTTTCGTTGCAGTTTTGGGCGAACGAGTGATTTCATAGATGACTACGAGAGGGCGACGCAGGCATTTAAGTTGAGCAAATTACTTGCAGGAAACTGTGTATGACTTGAATTGAATTAAATGTTAACCTTAACTAATCAGTCACGAGTAGATATCTGACAATAATGTGTTTTTTCCTATGTAAATTTCGAAGACAAAGTTCTCCCAGAATTCGTATCAGCCTTTGGGCAGTGCAAGATGATATACACCTCATTTCAGAATCTTTTGACGACAGATATACAAAGCAAGGAAGAGATATACCTTTTGTAGTGTTTCTTTAAGAGTATAGGTCTCCACATCCTCATTGATTTGTTTGATATTTCGCTTCTGGATCACTAGCTCAACTTGCATATGAATATTTTAAGGAGCCACTTTCACTGCCTTTACCACAACATATTGGACTGGTTTTTGTTGGGAAGATTGTACAGAGATGTAATCCTGTGTTGAATTGTGTGTATAAGCCACTGCACTGTAATGGTAGAATTTCGACCACTGGGCGAATTCTAGTCTAAAATAAAATAAATACAGTCGACATCCAGTATAACGAATGATGTTTAATGTCATTCACTATATCGATCGAATTTTTCTTAATTTTTTTTAAATAAGTAATTTAAAAATATATATATAACCGAAGCACAATAATTCTAATTAAAGGGCAGCGTAGAAGCGGAGCTTCAATTAAATCCACTGTCCTCAATTTTACTTGTTATTTAACTTTTATTTTTATGCTTTCGTTTGTTGTTTCTTGTTATACTTTTTAGTTTTCTTTTTATTATTATTGAAATTTTGATTTAACTTGGAAACGTTTCAAATTATTTTTCCCATAAGAATTTTATCAGGATTTCAGAAGTAATAAATGCAGGTAACATACAGTCCACAAAGCAAAACCGGTTATTGAACATAACCGTATTATTTAATGTTAAATTGAATAGATGATGGTCCTGTCATTTAAATACTTCCATGGTTTCTAATACAATTTATATCTATTTTCGTTATATCGTATAGCAAATCGTGGGCAGCATTCGTTATATGGAGATATTAATGCAAATCTAGAAAGCTTTCATTATATCGTTAATTCGCTATATCCGATATTCGTTGTAATGGGTGTCCACTGAATGCAAAACGTGAATAGAGTTCATATCAATTTTTAAATTCCTCTCTGTTGTGTTCGTAATTATCGGCTCGCTAGCTCACGCACAACGTCTTTACTCATCGGGTGTTGGGTGTCGACTGACTCTCAGACTCTCTTCACCTGATAAGCTTGCATGCTACGTAGCCGGAGACGACAGTAAATAGAGATTAGAATCTGCATATTTAGAGAGAAGTAGATGCATGTGAGTACCAATCTTTGAAAACAAGCAAATTTTGTGAAATAATGAACTACGTTTGTGGCAATTTTTACTAGCTATTATTAGACCTATCGCCTATCATAAAAAAAATATATATTATAGCGAAGAGTTTACAATTTTATTATTCAAGAAATAAAAAAACAGTTCCTCTTACTTCATACTACCGCCATCTATGAGTGATGTTTTTTTTATTTTAACTACCTCGACTTTGTTCACACTCTTTACTATACCCACTTTTAAATGGCCTTCAGTTTTAAATCGAGCTGGCTTTGCTCTAATCCGCTCAACAGACTACAGCTATTACAGGAAATAAATAAGTTATAATGTATTTGCATGTCATACCCTATTAAAGTGAGAAGCATCACCTTGTATACCAACATAAATTGATGCATATGATACTCGCGAAAGTCTAATAAAAGAATGCACCTAAAAGATGGCAACGATTTTAGGCGCATAGTATATAACTTCGGTCTGAACTGCTTGCAATGATGATATCCAAAATTGCACCTGTGATATAATTTTAACTTCTACAAGGAAATAAACCAAATTTGCAACATTTTTTGTTTTACACAAAAGAAACGACCAAAATTTGTTTACGTTGATGATCTAAAAAATGGCAAAAAGTTCATTTAAGAATTTTGCAGCTGTACTCACACAAAAGTCTCTTGTATGCGTTTTTTCAGATTTTTTTACAAGACACTCAAAATGACGAACTACTATCGCACTATTCATAAAAAATACTATATCACTTTAAAAGTAACAACATTTCCAAGCTTCATAAAAAAACCTCCACTCAATCATCGCAAATAAAAAAAATTAACAAATTATCGCATTCCATACATTTGCAGTTCAGACAACAACAATAAAAAAATATTTAACACTCTAACACTCATACGTTAGAGATGTGAATTAGTCTAATCAAGTTACGATCATTCGTATAAATAAATTGCCATTTGTAAATGCTATCATAATGCTGAGACTGATTTTTTAATTGATTCGTGTTTATAACTTAACTGTCCATTTATTTACATTGAATGGTTCATTATCGGGGGGCAATATTATAGCCGCCGTAATCAGTTTGGCCTAGAAAAATCACAGATAGCATTTAAACGTGATCGTTTAGAAGGAAAACAGTTTTAAAAGTATCGTGCGAGTTTGAAAAGTAGTACTAGAATAATAATAGTACCTAATTACAACTTTAGTAAAAGCAGCAGTAAGAGGAGAACAAAAATAGTTGGCGCAGACGAAACCCAATATTTGGTTAAGGAAGTCTCTTATCATTGGTTCAACTATCCAGAAAATCACTCTTCCTGATTAATCTGAACAGGAATAGCCTGAGAATCCTAACAGGAATAATCAGCGGACATGGACTCGTGAAAAAACATCTTCACCGCATGGGTGTCCATTTGCAGACTCTGTCTTGAGAGTGACGAATCCTCTCTTCACATACTAATAGAATGAACATCCTTGGCGATGAAATTGTCAATCCAGCAGCCCTTGCTGACATACACCCAGAGAAGATTCTTGTCTTCCTGACTACCTCTGGAGTTAAAAGATGGCTCTAGGAATTGACCAGGGAAGGCGCAATAGGCTCCTTTAAAAGGTCGCAGTGCCAGAGCCCCTTGAATGCTCTTCCGCTTCATAATCTAATCTAATACATATAAGAGCTTATGATATGATGATATAATAGATCTTTCAGGTCGCAGTGTCAGTCAACTGGACATGGGACTTTATTAAAAAAATCTCTATAAGAGCTTAAGGGGGATTTTTTCATTCATTTATGTTTCCAGAAGTCATATCCGGGCGAAAATTCGAAATTTTTGCATTTCCCCGGTCAAAAATTTATCATCTTTGTGTAATTTTTTTATTTTTTGATCCGGGTTTAAAATCAAAAAATGTTGATGTCCGGGTCGAAATTCTAGAATTTCGTTGTCAAAAATCAAAACCAGATGATCTTATAAAAATTTCGGATTTGGGTCAGAAATCTAAATCAATTTAAATCAGGTTTAAACTTTAAATGTTTTTCACGTTAGCTTCGAAAATATGTTTTATAATGATTTAGTCAAAATTTCAAAAAATAAGAGCTATTTTTGTCTGGGTCAAAATTCGAAATTATTTTTTTTTGCTGGTCGAATTTTTGATTTCTATATCCAGTCAATTATTAGAATTGTTTTTATCAATATCAAATTTCCGAATGGTTTTATTTACGGATCATAAATCTAAATTTGGAATCATTTCAAAATCGAAAGCGCAATTTCGAAGATCAGAATTGTTTAAATTAAGGGAAAAATTTTGAATTTTGTATGTCCGGGTCAAAATTTCAATTATTTTTGTATCGGGAACTGACATCAAAAAAATGTTTATATTTGGGGTAAAATTTTGAATTTTTTATATCCGGGTATAAATTTAATTTAATTTTGGGTCAAAATTGTTTATTTTTTTCACATTCGGGTCAAAAATCAAAACTTTTCCGGTCGGTGTCAAAAATTTACACAAAGTGAGTTATGTCGCCTTATTTATTATCTCTAATCGTTTATTAAGTTATGCATCACTTCTTCTCAATGGTAGATCTTTATTGCAGCAGTCCCAAGAAATGACAGGTACGTCATGTGTCATGGAGCCCCTAAGGAAAGTTGGCCAAAATTCTATAAAGAGAAATTTACTTAGCGAAGTACAAATCTATAAAAAAGCTGGAACCATTGTTAAAACAATACAAATATAACGAATAAAAAAATTATGTACAATTCGCCTTAAACGAATCGTAATATGTTCCCCGCTGAACATTGGGCGATCGCGTTCTCCTAGATGACTGAATCGCGAACGTCGTTACTTGTTGTATAAAAATAGAAGAGAACGGAAAGTGTATCTATATTTTCGGCACACTTCGCCTTTAATTTCGATAATGGGTGTTCTGAAGCAATAACAGGATAACTCGCAGCCAAATATTATAAGAGCGAATAACTTCATTTGATTTTAGCACAAAATTCCTCTGCCTTCAGCCACATCTCCAAATAACTACTAAATGTCACATTTACCCGTTTAATTATCAGCAATTCGCACTAAAGAGCAAATTTTACTGCGAAATAATAAAAACATCACCATAACATCGTAATCAATAATTTTCCATCGGAAAGTGCTAACAAGTTCACACCACATTCAACTGATAACAGAGCACAGCTCATCTTACATTCATCAAGCACGAGTGCATGCAGGCTACAGAGTTCGCATGTGAATGTGTTGCAATCACCCGATCAATATAAGAATCGCAATTTTAATTAAACACCAACAGAAAAAAACAAAGACTCGACTCAATCATAATGTTGAAGTATTGCACGCGGTGTTGAATTCGAAAAACAATTTGACTGCCGACGCTGATGCCAGCGCTGTAAATAGAAAATGTTTTTTTTTTTTTGGATTTTTTGTTCCCCCGATTTTTTAGCCTCTCACAAAAAAATATATCTCGTAAAGGGCCCCGGCGTGCTGGTTCCAATAGTTTCACGCGCATTTCCAATATAAAACAAATCAACTGTATGGCCGCCATTTAATCAAATCTTTACGGTCGAATTAATCAACACCCTTTTAGAGCTGCCAGAGTGCGCCAGCCGTGGCCAAATCGAAATGAAATCGAAATTATTTCAAAGATCTGTTGGTGTGCACAAACATCAAACAACCCAATCAGATTGGCAAGCGAAATAGACAAAACTATACTTTGAGCATGTGGGCCGACGCCATTTTCGGGCGAGCTTCTGTTCAAGTCTTCTTCTTCTTTCTATTGATCTCGTGTTAAGTGTCAAGTTGAAGTGCTATCGATCATGAGAACGATTCTAAATTAGATCACTTAAATCATTTTAATTTTAATGTTAATTTTAATTTACGTGGGCTGCGATGGCCGCTGATGCGTAAAACATCAGAAGTAGGACGCGTTGCTTTGCTTTCGTGTAAGATACCGAGAAAGACGAACAAAATGAATGCGTTCCTCGATCGGTGATCGCCCAATGCGGTTGGTTCGGCATGAAAGCGCAACGTGTTTCTACTGTTTTTATGTTTTGAGAACATTGACATTGCGTTATGACATATGAGACATAAGAGAGTGCGATTTGAGAGAGGTGCGTGCCGACAGACATCGATCGTTAGTTTGGGAAGAATATAGATCAGCCAGTAAAGTTGGTGGCGGCCTCGGAATTGAGTGTTGCTCAGTTCGAATGTGTTGAAAGTAAATTTACTGAGCAGGTAGGAATGCAGATGAGGAGGTGGAATTTTATTGGGTATTTTTATACGTATGTTGACATCCGACTGATATATCCGGGCTGCCCCCCTTTTTGTTGGTTTTTAAGTCCACTGACGGTGGACATTTTCAACGTTGTCGAGGTGGCACGGTTTTTATAGATTTATAATAGAAATACCTTGTTTCCCCTAAGAATTTGGATTGGGCTTATGCAACAAAATGTCGTTGGGATTATTTAAAGCAAACGGTAATTAAAGTGCACGACTGGATCGCATCAAACTTTCTCTATTGCTGCAGGTTACTTCTGATCAGTTAACTTTGATTCAAATTTGTTCCAAAAATACACTTCAGTGGGTTTAGAATTCAATTTGAGACTGCCTGTTGCTTCAAATTGAACTATGAACGTTTTTTATAAACGCGGCAAAGCGTTAACCCATAGTAGACATTCAAAAGTACCATTTTCAGTGCTCCAACCTTGTTCGAGCAATGAAAAATGTTTAATTATCTAACAAGATCGCTCTCAATTTGTTCTCATTTGCCGTGACACCTTATCGAGCGACGCCATTTGGTGATTTTCATTGGAAACAATTCAGGATTCAGATCACCGTTCTACAACTCATCCACGGCTATCTGATGCCCAAACAAATCACCTATGAGACAACTGAGCTTCAAGCCAACTCATCTACGGATCATACAACCTGGCATCGTGTTTAAGGAGGGTAGCTTTCTTCGTTTTTCCGGGGACCCAATCTGAGACCCTTAAGTTATTAGAGCAACACTTTTAACACAAAGCCACTGCTCAAATTTCTTTTAACTCTTAAATAAATAAAATAAATGGTTGGCCCAATAGGTCCGTAGGGACCCTAGGCCTAGTTTGAGAAGCTCTTTCATGCCAGTTATACTCTCGGATTTTTGTCTGACGTTCGCGAAAGGTGGCACATTTAAAAAAACCTTAAGTTCGAATTTCGGGTTTTACGGGATTCGAACCTGGAACCCCTCCGACACACTAATCCCTGCGCTGACTAGGTCTATTCACGTTCATTCCCGAGTCAATCACTAAAAATCTGTCAAACTTAACAAATTTAGCGGAACTCTTTCAGACAGCTGAAAATACACTCAAAAGTACGTGGATAGACTTCGAGCTACTTTGAGCCACTTAAATCTTTAACATTTAATCCATATCACACATAAATATATAAGTTACCTTTTTCGCAACATATGAAACGTTCTGGGAGAACATTCGAGCACCGTCGAGTTTTCTTTATTTTCACAGATTTTATTTTTGTGCGCAATTGATTTTTAAGACAGATTTTGAGCTTGTTTCTTGTCAACTTTGTGCATTTGACATATTTATCAGTACTTGCCGGTTGAAATACTCTGAGCTGTTTCGAGCCATGAGAGGAACTGCTCGATGCTTGTTATTTTATTTTGTTTTTCTTACATTTTTGATCCAATTCAAATGGTAATCTCTGAAGGCCGATATTTTCCAAAGCTAGTGTAAAATATTTTACAAAGAAAATTTCAAAAAATTGTGAGCTACTCAAAATATTGCGTGACATGAGAGCCACCTTTAAATTGGTTGGCTAAGACCCAGCAGTGCAACTAAAATTAGTGAGTCACTAATTTACTACCAAATTATTAGCTCGCATACCTAAAGTGTCCATATCAGTTTAGCGTAAGCTTCGTATTTATATTTTCAACAGTTTTATTACCTACCCATTTGTACAAAATAGTTACTGAAGAAATTTGCAATTCACTAGTGAGTGGTGACTCACACCTTGGCCAAGTTCACACCGATCTCTAGCTGCAGATGAAAGTAAAGGCAATCAATGAATTTTCATTCGCATGAGAGACCAAAGGGACCTGAAAGGGCAACAAAAATGCCAAAAAGATTATCTGATGAGACTTCGGGTTATTTTCATAGTGGAAATGTCGTGTCCATAGTAGCAGTGCCAGCTCGACGTTGCCTGTGTTCAGGAGTTATCTTGTCGATCACAATGGTAAGAAGAGTTCACCCTAATTTTAAATGGACTTAGATGGGCTATTCACCAATGAAAACTTGTTTGCTCTGATATAATGAACCTGCGATCGCAACAACATCAGGGGTGGGATTCTGTAAAATGAAAACGTTCAATCGTTTTCGTTCAAACGAACGTTTTCAGCATGTAGCTTCGAAAACGAAAGGAAATTTCATTTGCACGAAAGCAAAAAAGCGAAAGTCATTTCATGGAAGTTTTCGTTTTCTTTGCTTCATGTTACTCCAAAAACGAAAGACATTTTCGTTTCATGCGAAAGGTATACAGCTAATGCTATTAGTTTTACGTTTTTCATTGGCTTTGGTTGTTTAATTAGTGGTTGTGATTCATTTTTATTTCACAAGAAATATTCTGTCAAATTATAGCAAGCGAGAGTGATAGCGATGTGGAGAATTAAGGAAAATCCGAAAAAAATCTTCAAGAGTGTTTGCATCCTCTTACGCTGCCCGATGAAAGGTTTGTTTATTTAAGTGATGTGCATTAATATTGACAGTTTGTAATTTGCCCATGTCTAAAAAAGTGGCATTTCAATTTCAATACGTGCGTATAACAAGCAGTTACATCAAGCAAATTTTCGTTCACACCAACTTTATTAATGTAGAAACGTCAAAAACAAAAATGCATTAAAAATGTACTCAAATTACATTTTTGATAACAAATTCGTTTGAAAATTTGTGGTTGCTTTGCAAACAATTGCTACCCCATTTCGTAATACGCTTCAGCGGTGTGTAAACCGCTGACTTTTCAACATGAAAAAAATGTAGTGTCATACGGGGTTACGACGAAATATTTACATTGAAAACGGTCAGCTGTCAGCTGTCAGCCGTCAAAACAAAATATTTGATATTTATACAGCTTTTCAAACTGAAACTCTTTTTGTCACACCGTTTCTTAAACATTTGCGAACGGGACGAAGAAAACGAAAGCAGTTACATCAAGCAAATTTTCGGTTTCGCGTGATTTCTTTCGTTTTTTTTTAAATGCGAAAAATGCGCTCTTCATTTCGCTTTTGACAGACAGAATCTTATTTAAGAAATCTTTAAATTCCAATATCTTCTGAATGAGTTGCCCGATTGGGATGAAACAAAACGCTTCTCCATTATGCCCTACGTTAAGTTTGACAAATCCATACAAATTGGGTGAGCAGTTTTTATGTGACACGGTCAGAAATCTTCATACACACAGTCGGTCGTCTAGAGATTTTCGAAATATGCAGGACTGTCAGGAATAAAACAACTACACAAATTTAATCTTTTTAAAACATTTAATTTTCAACAGACTTCTCCCAATTTCTACTTAAATCGAACTGACTCGTATGTCACGCAACTTACTGTCTAACGTGTGCATTCCTGATTTCCTACCCTCATTATCAATATTACATCGTTCTCCTCCAAAGCCAATACCCCGCTATCCTCTAAGGAAATAGCAAAACACTCGTTAAATCACTCATCGTCGTCGCCCCGGCATAAATTCGCCAACACATGCCCTATGCAAATACCAACTGACAGCAACATGAAATCTCTCTTAACCGGTATTAAGTGAAAACTGGAAACACATTTTCATGCTCTCGGGCAGAATGTATCTGCTACTTTCCACCAGTGACAGCTGAATGTTTTCCCGCTACTTAATCGTGTCTTCATTTGCCAATACCGTATGTCGCTAATTGCAAATATCTCAATTCAATCGGGGGATAGTCGGGTTTAAAAACAAAAAAAAAATCCATTCGCCAAGCTATAATTTTTGATGTAACTGGCCGCCGTCCATCATCTTGACTCAATTACAAAATTAATTGCTCTTCAATTCGAAATCAATTGGAATGAGTCTCGGGCTTAGGTTCGTCTTTCATAAGTGGCGACAGTTTGGTGGTCTGGGTCACACGATCTTCAAGCTTTTAATTGTCTTTGCATGATTTGGCTGGCTTGCATGTAATTGGTTTCGACAGCGACCGCTTGTCGTCTCTCCAGAATATTGATGATGATGAAATTTGGAACAATTACCTGATTGCTAAAATACCCAACTGATTGCTGGTTGACAAATGACAACCAATCAATCAGCGGCTGTGGGTACCTGTGTCGAACGATACTTGAATCTGGTCGTACCTATGCTCACTTAGCGTGTGTCTTTTCGCTACTAATGCTCGTAGAGTGTGTTGAATGCAAATTGAATTTAACCTTAGAAAAGACGGTCGCAACGTAAACAACGTGCATAACGTCTATTCGTCTATATATGCATAAACTATTTGCCATGACATGGAAAACAAAAAGGAATTCGCTGGGAATTATTTTTCTCTATTTGTTTTTGCGGAATATATATATTTTTTTTGTTTGCACATTTTTGTTTATTAAATTGTTAGCGGAGTGTGTGGTTGGATGGGTAAAAGGCTTTTGTGGATCATAAGTCGATGGTAGAAGTAGAAGAGCTGTCTAATTGAGTGCAGGGTGTGGAATTTAGTGCGTGCTGATGTTTGATAGTTGTTGGAAAGTTATTTGTGCTGAATTTCTTGGGAGTGTGGGATTATTGAGTATAATGTGTCAGAAAAGTGGTCACTGTGGTGAATAAGTTTGTGTACAAAATCGAATACGAAAGGTGGTGTTTATGAGTTGTGTTTATAGGTAAATATAAGTGGAGGGTGATTGTTTTAATCCACGGAAGTGACGTTTTGGGTCTGTTTATGGGACAAGTTTATGCAAAAGTTTTGTCGTTAAATGGTAAGGTGAAGCCATCTTAAGTAAATGTGGATTGGCGTCTTTTAATGGTCAATCGAAGGAACATAGGGGAATATGAGGGCATATTCAACAATTTTTGAAGACACTTGCAAAGGTGGTTTGTTCAAATCAACCCCTTCGGCTCTGGAATTTTGTGGAATACAAAACAACGCATGTCGCTGGCATATTTGCCTTGAATTCCTCCGATTCCCTTCGATCTATGCACGATAACTAAGCTATTCAGAAACACTAGGTATTGTTTTTTTTTAGACAGTAGTTTTTATCTACTGCAAATAATTTAAATCCACTCAACAAATTTGAGTGGAATTTGTTCAAAAACCTTGAGTATTATGGGGCAATACATAAAGTTTCAAGCTAAAGTTTTAAATAAACAAAAATAAGACTAAAGCAACAACTTTTTTATTTCTTTTTTAAATATTTCGTCTTTTCTAAACAGCTTGAAATATATTAAATTCTTCTAAAATATATTAAATACCGAATGCCTGCGTGGAAATTTGATATATAATAAAATTGTTCGTCTGTTTGTATGTGGATTTGTTACCCCATCACAATAAAACTACTCACCAAAGCCGGATAGACTTCTCATACTAAACGTTGGTCTTAATCGCGCAACATTTAAATTTTATTTTTTGACAATCGGACAACTCATTCAGAAGATATACGTTTTGCAACCTGTTGTTGTGATCCACAAAATTGTAACAACCTCGGGTCCTCCTTGCTCTTGTTGCTTCACCTATTTAGTCAACAAAAAACCGTCTTAATGTCTAAAATGTTGTCTCGACCTTCGAGCGGCTGTCAGCTTGTTGGTAATACTTAAATTTAAACATAAGCCCTTTCTCTCTCCCTCCTTCTGTGAAAGAAGTTGCAATTGGAATGCAAGGTTTCATCTGTTTTCAATATTCGATCCGTCCACAGGGAAAATTACAAGTCCATACATTTTTCAAATTCATTTCTACAAGTGTAAGACATTGCTGAAACACAGACTTACAAGTCCAATGCTACCATTAGGCCTTTTTTTACTATGCTCACATGATCTGTATAGATCATTGACGGTTTACAACAACAGTACAAGATCCAACTTTTGTTGTACACCATGGAAATCAATGATCCATACAGATCATGTGAGCATAATAAAAAAGGCCTATTATCACCACTTGTACACAAATGACAAACTCGTCAGTCAATCATATGACCTGTCAAGTCGTGTTCTTCTTACATACGCCCAAGATTTTATTTGAAACTCGTGTGTTACAGTTGTAGAAATGTACCAGAACCCCAAGTACTTGTTGCTTTCTGACCACATAAGTCTGTCAGTTGATATTCAGCTGAGTTTGTTGCAGATCTTGTGCTTAAAAATAGTCCCATCTATCACTGACATTACAGAGATCACCAAAACGTTTGTTGTTGTCATTTTTTAAAAAGATCTTCCTTCCTAACCCAGCATTTAAGTATTTCTTCACCAGAAATTTGTCTTCAATCGACGCTGCTTTCATATGGCGCGCATGAGAAGCTCTCATTAAAATTAGAGACAAACTTCGTTGGTGAGAGAATACAAAACTATTTGCGTAAGTCAGCTTAAGGCAGCATGCGCATTGCATTCAAATTATCCGTTTTGGGACCATGACTGCATTGAAAGCGAATTTAAAGCGTTTGACCCAACTTAAGTTTTCTTTTGTCAATTTTTTGACTCCAGCTCAATCCCGCATTGTCCTATTTTTGTTGACCCTTTGCCTGGATCGATGGTGAAGCCCTATACCCTCGTGTAGAATCCGAAATACACTTTCCGTAAACGAACTCAATGAGCGGTCGTTCAAACTCCCGCAGTTCGAAACCCATCACCAGCCGCCTAATCAACCCCAAAAAACCCCAATTATTGCACCCAAAAACCCCATTTCTATCCGTCAATACCCCATCGACTTGCGATTCAATGTTCGCGTTCCAATTTATCTTTTAACAAATATAAAAAGAAAATTAAAGGAAAAACTCTCTCGGATTAAGGCCGGGGTTACAACCGCTGCTAAAGTGCTTGACCCAAACTAACCCATACCTAGTTAAAAAGTGGGATAACCAAGATGACAGAACATCGAAGAAACCTTAAAAACAAAACAAGTTTTACATCGCCTCCAATTATGAACTATAAACAATTCTTATGTCAAAGACACGAATATCTTTGGAAAAGCGACAGCAAAAGAAAAACAGCCATTCAAGGTTTGTAAAAAGGGTTAAATGTCGTGTAAGTTACAAGTTCTTTGGGTTACCACACTCAACAACAGGGGATTTATTTTACATTCTCTTTGGGTACTATAGGTCGGGTGTATTTCGCCGCTGAATGCTTATCCAACTAATTGGATTCGGAAAACGAAAGATTCCTAAAGTCGAATTCAAGAGGGCTTTATGAAAGCGGATTTTGTGTGTGTTTTATGAAATGGGAACGTCCTTCCGTTTTAACAGCCATAATCTATCCATTCACTGGTAATATTTTAATTGTTGGGTGGGACGTCCGTTTCGATTTGTTTACTTAAGTTTGTAAGAGAGGTGGTTCTTCTTCGGTGTGTAGACATAGTTTGAAATGAAGCTTCTTACTTACGATGGACGGTTTCATTTCACAAAGCGATTTGAGGTCTGAGTACCTTCCGGCTTGTATACCTTCACCTATAAATCTGTAAAATAACTGCGGGCAGATTCCGTATATCAGAGATCGTCTAAACGACATCGTTTTTGAAACTTTGATCACCAAAATAAGGTGTATTCTGCTCGAATGTTTTTGACAAATGTCAGCTTTCATTATACTTTTGGAAAATTAACTGGATTAAGCTCTCAAACTTGTTATTTTAGCACTTAGTTGCTAGTTTTGGAGGTCTATCGTTTCGACGATAATCATCTGAAAAGTTAAGGAATGAGCCTTCTCTATATTAGATATTTTTATAATTCAATCAAAATCTACTTGCTCTTTTTACAAAATTTATCGCATTCCTCAAAATCAAGTTTGATTCCTTACAACACGTCTACCCACTGCATAATTCTCGCGGAGGCTGCGTACTTGTTCTTCTTATCGCTTCTATGCTTACAACAGATCACAGACCTTTATTAAGGACTTGAGGTTATTTAGGGACTACCTTTGCAGTGTTAAATCGCAATAAAGTCCAAGTGTCGCAATATTTTATACGAAATTGCGCCAAATCGTTAAAGACATCATTATTAGGTCCCTCTCTATCAGTACGTATTTGTACTTTAAGACTTGAACAGTCTCAAATCCACCATCGATATTAATGCATACATTTCTAATCTCTCAAAGAAAGCGAGTGATTATGACACGTCACGCCAGGAAGCCGTGGAACTCTTTTATGCCACGTATTTTCATTAATCCAAAAACACGTCTTAATCCTTAACAGCTTCTAATAGAACTTAATTTTCATCTGAAGATCTTTAAAGACAGCGCTTGATACGACTGATCCAAAAAGATAGCAACTGTCGCACTATGTTATAAAAAAATGCGCCACTCGCAATTTTTACTATAAAGCTGATTACGTCACTTGTACAATTCACTGTAATTTTTGTTTAAATTTATTTTTATATATCTAAACTTCCGAACATCACTTCGTTATTAACGCAACAACTTTCTTTCGTTACCTTTTCAGAATCTGTCGCATCGAAACCGTTGAGCGTCGATTTTGAAAACAACTTATCATCATCAACCACTGCCAACTCAAACTGCCAACAGCAACAATCACAACAAAAACCGAAACTTTACTCAGCTGGACTCAAGTCTCAATATCAATTGGCAAAACAATCAAAACTATCACACGTAACTACCGAACCGGCCTACTATACCGACGAATACCTCCGCATTCAGACGCCACCGGGCTCACCACTAGCGCCCCTAACAGCCGAAAGTGACTCGTCCTCCATTAACGAAAACTATCGCAGTGTCTATGCAACACCATCGAAACTGATCACCGGCGATAACAACGGACAAAAGTTCTTTCCAAAGAGTCCAACAGCAACTGTGGCGCCGCCACCAATCGCAGCGAAGCGAACAATTTTTCACAAACCTCCACCGCAGAAGCCATCCATACAACAGCAACAACAACAGACAAAAAAAGGTGAACTACACTCTCCCCGATCCTCATCCTCGTCTGCTACCTACGCCGAGACTGATAACAATGCTGCTTCAGTGATATTTTCCCGCGCTAATTTTAAGCCCGTTGAAGTAGAAGCCAACGCGGCCGCCAAGAGCACAGCCAGTAGTAAAAGTAGTAACGCCGGTAGATTTAGCAATAAGAAGCGCGTGGTTCGAGTTCGTAGCGATTCGCGTCCAATCAGCGCCCTCTATGATATAATATGCAAAGAAAAAGGCATCGGGCTAGATCAAGAACCGACAATGAGTAGTGGCGGCGGTGTCGTTGGCATAGACAGTGGTGCTTCGGTGGTTGACAGCAATGCAACCGATCGTCGACACTATCAACAGCAACAGATGGAAGGGGTATCCCCCTCTAGTCAATTGAATTCCTCAGATATTCGCTATCGAAGTCGGCCGCAGTCATATCAGGATGGCAATCGTCGAAGCGACGACGACGACGATGATGACGATGATACGTCGTACGGTTGCACTCCAATGAAACCCGATATTCTAACAACATCATCGTGTTTAGCTAGTGAATTGAATCATTATCAGCAATTTGACCACAATCATCCCGATCATGACCGCGAGCACGATCATCATTCACTACCTCCACCAACACATCCGCATTGTAACGAGCCGAATCTTCCTAGTAGTTGTGTAGATAGTAGTAGTTTAAACAGTTCTCGTGACAGTAGTAGTTATGTAAAGCGTACTAACGAATCGAGTGATGACCGTGATGCAGCAGGTGCTGGTGGCAATCATAATCAACTCTATCGCCCGACACCGACCAATGGGCATGTTCGTCAGGTGGCGCCACGACCTGCACCCAGGGTGTTTCGTGACGAGAAGCGGCGCTTCACCGACGGTATGATGCCGGTGAGGACAACAAAACCGAATCCAATTGGATATGACGCTGGAACTGGAAGCGATGGGGATAATGGACGTCAGACAGATAGCTCGGCCGGTGTCGCAAGGAGGTGAGTGTTTCTTGAGTGGATAGAGATGTGTGGTATTGTGTTTGTTTGAACCCTTTTCCCCGCTGCTTAGTTTCATTGTAACCCCTTGGTAGATGATGCACGTTCTCATTCTCACTTGCAGTTTCATTTTCATTGATCATGTATAGACGAAATGGTTGTCCTTATGGATCCTATTCTCTTTAAAATTTGGACGTCGGATCTGTGTTGACAGTGAGATTAGTGTGGGCCAATAGCTCTTCAACTACTTCGAGGAGTCGCGTGCTAACTACGTCGCCTGTAGCTCGCAACTCCCGGGCATGACTTAATCTAGCGTAAGTCAAGCATGAGTCGAATTTATTCACAATAACTTCAATTCCGATGAGGACTTTCGAAGGTTAAAAAAACTGTGTTGTTGCAAACTCCTTCAACTGCTGGTATCGTTATCTTGTCAGGTTTGAGTTATAACGTTGAATTGAAAATATGGTCGCCATTTTTATAAAACAACTTCCGTCGCGTTCAGTCGTTCGTACTTTTCACACTTCGCATTTGGTTGGTGTATTTTATATTTTTGGAAGCAAATTTTAATTTTCTCTCCACGATACTAATAATCATTTTTAGTGTCCAGGCTACATTATTCGAACTCACAATGGCGACATTTTTCATACAAAATTTTATATTGTGAACTACAAAATATTTAGTGTGAAGGTCTGTCGTCGGACAATTTAAAACGATTCCTTAAACTTCGACGAAGAAGCTTCAGACATAAGACCACCAAGCTGTTTGTTTGCTGTAAAACGCACGACTGAAGTATAGACTTGTTCTATCTTGACAAGCGTTCCACTTCTGCACACAAAAGTCAGTGGTGCGTTTGATTTAAAACGCACACAAAAGTCAGTCGTGCGTTTGATTTAAAACGCAGAAGTGGAACGCTTGTCAAGATAGAACAAGTCTGTACAACTTCCAGCGCTCTACGCAAAATGTCAGACGCAAGAACGTTTGAACGGAGTATCAGGCAATACGAAATAGGAAGTCAATGTGCCAATCGCAGAAAATAGTGCGCAGAAAATAAAGTTTAATGGCAGACTTCTCTGACCTATTGAAAGACCTCTAAATTTTTATTTAGCAGCCAGCTATTTATGGGTTTTATTTCTTAAATCTCAAAATTAATTGCTTTCAACATATCACAATTTTAGGAATTCATCTGTCAACCGCTGTGAATACATTTTAACAACTGCTCGTTATGAAAAACAAATTTGGAAGTATGTCACTCACATACAGTGAAATTTGTTTTATGTTCTTGAATTTATGCAAAATATGAAACTACTGGCAACCCCAAAATAAAATCCCATTCAAATCGCTCTAGTCCTAAAATAAAAATGATGATCTGAGAATTTGCGGAGAAACCTCTCCAAGTAGGTACTTACTTTGATCTTATTTTAGTGTCAGACATTAATCTAATATTACCACAAGCTTGTTCAACATTATGTGGGTATTTGTTAGAGTTGCGAAAGAGTTGGAAGCTTCACAGGCAGATTGGTACGATTTATAGATGACATTTGTTGTTCTTTATCGTTTTACATGTGCCCCGAAAGTGTTAAATCACTTTCACGCCTACTAAACCGCTTTTATTAAGATAGACGCTTAAGTACTTAGCGACTATAATTTCGTCATCTTGCATATAATCTGTCAAATTTTTGTTTATGGCAAGCACAAGAGGAATTTCATTTTGAACGATTATTAAGAGAATATAAAATCTTTGTCTGAAATAAACCGAAAGCATTTTACTTACTTGGAAGAGAGCTATATGATTTTTAATAAGCAATATGCTTCACACTATCCATCACCAGGGTGACTATGAGAAGAAGAATGGAATATTTTGCGCATTGTTTTCATTGGAAAGGGAAATATCTTTGTGACACTCAGAAGGTATTAATTCTTTGAATTTAATTCATTGGCTTTGCTCAGATGAACACTGCAAAAGATTACAATCGCAAGTCGTTTACAATCAGTGAGGATGCAACCATTATTCACAATTCAAACCATTTGACATGCGAGTGCGGTCATTTTCAACCATCGCCAGTCATTTGAATTCCTTTTCCATCCATCAAAAATGTTATTTGCATTATTTTCCAATCATTTGTATTCCTTGCAATTATTTGGATTCTTTCGATACATTTGCAACCATTTGCATTTTAGTGCAAGTAAAACTAATATGAAAAGGCTAAACTTCAACAAAGCAAGTCAGGGTTTATGCTTTTATGAGATCCATGACTCAACATCGCGGGTTTTAAATGCGAGTATCAAAGCTTCACAACTGAGAACGAATGATATCTCCAACCATTGCGTAACATACTCGTATGTGCGACAAATTTCGGACAAAGTAAAACTAACATCTTTGACCCGCTTAAAAGTATGAAACAAAACTTATTTCAGTTTACTGTTCAAACTGATTTTGGTTGCATCAGTTGGTAAGTCAAATGGTTGCAAATGTTTAGAAAGAATGGAAATAATTGCAGCAGATGAGATATTTATTTAAGGGATTGCTGATGACTGTAAAAAAAAATGCAAATGAATGTTGGCGGATGAAAAATGAATGCAACCGATTGGCGTTGAATGGAAAATGAATGCGAATGATTGGTGATGATTGAGAAAGAATGCATAATAATTGTTGTTGACTGGAAATGATTGCATTTTTGTGACTTCAATCTGACTTCAATGCACTTTTACTGACTTCAAAACGATTTGTGGTTGCAATCTTTTGAGCTCACCTCAAAATGAATTATATAAATTAAGTCATAACATTCAAATCATTAAATGGCGATTCAAAGAATGCCTTCCCAAATGAGTGGATTCCTTGCAACTCTGTAAGCAAAAAAAATGAATTTTTCTCTTGAAACCTCCAATGATATTAGGCATGTTTTTTTTAGCTTCGATCTCAGCAAAGCAAAGTTAAGTAGGATTTTCAGCACGAAATCACAACAACTACTCTCAAAGTGTCAAGTAGAACATATTTGTTGTAATTGCCTGCTGAAAATTCTACTTAACTTTGCTTTGCTGAGATCGAAGCTACTACTTTGCTGAGATCGTAGCTCAAAAAAACGGGCCTATTATAATTCGATGTAATTCTAGCAGGACTAGGATTATAGAAGATTTATGTAACAACTCGCTATGTTCTACCAACTATGACATAAAATATTCTCCGCGTGAGCAAGAATCGTGTGTTGGCTGGTAAGGCGCTAATAGTTCTTAAAGCTTAGTACGCTGCTCGAGCTAAATTTTCGCTCCCATACAAAATTCACTCCAAAATTTAGCTGAGCTAAACTTAAGCGAACCCATTTAGCTGAGTGGTACACAGCTCGAGCTAAATAATCAAACTTTTGTTTCAGAATGTACTTCATGTGTCTGTCAAAATTAAGCGTGCCCATTTAATGGGTCGGCACATTTTCTCAAGCTAAATTGTGACAGGTCGTTGTGCATTTGCTGTTCTGTTGCGGAAAAGTATGCAAAGATGAGCTTTTTTAATTATTACATGGACGTTAAGTACCTAGAATCAGAAATAGAAACAAGAGAGAAATACATTTTTGAAGGAAGTTTTTTCAAAGAACAGCCGTTTTCTGTGACACTTATCCACGGCGTACTCTATGTCAAATTTTCGCTCGGGCTTTACCTGATGTTTGGAAAGATAAGTTGGAGACTAGATACAATTTAGTTTAGCTCGAGCAGCGTACTACGCTTAAAAGTACAGGGTCGTTCATTCATCAATGCGCTGGCATTTGACACCTGTTAAACTCAGCTGTCATTTGAAGTGTCATAATATAAGTTGATTGTTTGCCATTTACGATAATGGATCGCCTAACAATCGAACAACGCGCTAAAATTATTAAAATTACTACAAAAGTGGTGATTCAAAAAGCAACAAGTCACAGATCACGACCAATTATAGCTTCATTGAGTGAGAAGTTTCATGGTCGCGTAATTTCACATTTTGGCGACGTCAATTGGCCACCAAGAGCATGAGATTTGACCGTGTTTACGCTGTCCCCGACCTCTAGACGCATTAAAAACCAACATTACTCAAGTTATGGCCGAGATGTGCAAAAAAGTGGTTAAAAATTACCTCAAAAAAAATCGCATGCTGCGAATCCTCCCGAGGCGGAATGATATTGTATTTCACACTTAATGGTAAAGTCCAAACTTTATAATGAAATAAAATTTTCATCAAAAAGTTATCGTTGCGTGCGTTTTATTTAGCTTTACTTTCGAAACCGAAAAATGAATGACCCTTTATATAATAATGTCAAGTGACAGCCTGTGGCTTTGTCCCATTTTGTTTTTTCTGAGATTATAGGTTGGTTGACAGATATGAATAAGCTATATATAGCTCTGTAAAGCTCGTCTCTATAAGCTTTTTCATCAGCAGCTTCAAAATCGATGGGAAGATGGTAATCACCGATTTGGACTTGTAGGGTTTTTCCAGTTTAGGTCTAGGTTAGAACTTTTGATCGAATGTGGATTTACTTGACCTAAATCTGATAGCGCCGTACTTATAATATATTTAAGTCTGGATTTTAAATTTGCGGAAGCTCACAACTTCGAAATTTTTCCGGAAATGTAGCCACTTTAAGGGCATTACCAATAAATATTTTTAGATTCGACTCTTAGTTTTAGCAGTTCACAGTGGCTCTATTTTTCATACAAATTTCGCAATTGTGAGCTTCCGTAACTTTAAATTCGAGGCTAAAATTTGTTATTAGTACGGCGGAAAGTAACTTAAAATTCAAGTCGATATTAAAAATGTTTATTGGTAAGGCCCATAGAGTCCATTCAGGTTGTTAACGAGAGGTTTCAAGGCGTTAACAAAATATTTGTATATACGATCGTAAAGCAATGTTAAGCAGACTGATTCTGCAATGATTGGGACAATTTGCTTGTTTGTGGTAAACGATTTCGAGATTGTGGATCTTAAACTATTTTTCTTACACTTCTTTGTTTTCAAGTGGTAATTGATTTTCTTCCCATTTATGGAACTCATTTTGATGGACTTCAATTATATGTGGAAGGAACACATTAGTTTGAACACCTTCATCCTTAATGATCAGCTTAGTGAGATGTTCAAAGATCGCTTAAAAAATGTTTCGCCACAAAAATTACGGAATTTAATTGTTCTTTTATACAAACTAGTATCGCTTGTTGTCGAAAATCGACCATTCCTTTTATAAGTATGGAAAATGTAATACTAAAAAACGTACCACAATTATTTTCGTTATTTATATATTTTTTATTAACGAAAAGAGCGACATCTAGATATCGAAACTAATATGTAAATGAGCTGCTCCATCGGAAACAGGTTCTAATCTAAGATGATTTTTATTTGAATATTTTGATTACTATGGTAATTATGTCGGCGACAAATTGAATGTTGCCAAAATCCTGTCAATTATCTGTTTTGTATGGGGAATTCATAACATAATTTTACAATCCTTAATGGCGACATATAGGTACCCACGATTTTTAGTTTGTGCATATCTATGGTACAGTATGATGTAAGTTTCATTCTCCTCATTTCATGATAAATACTTAAAAAGTGTACTGAAACTTTTGATGTTCACGTATTAATATGATTATACAATTTTTGAAAAATAATTCACGCATTTCTGTCGTAAACAAATAGAAAATATCTTGACAGTGTTTTTTGGAATATCTTTCGAAGAAACAATTATAATCCCTCACCATAAATGCTGCGGTAAATATTTTGGGGGCTCAACCGGGGTAGGGTCGAATCGAAATAAATCAGTGATCTTCGTAAACAGTGCCAACAGTCATCCAACTTTGCGTGCACATGACGGAATAGTAAAAAAATAAGAAAAAAAAAAAAACCCAACTAATAATAAACCAGACAGGTCATTTCTGCGCCAAATTATTTCTAGACAATCACTGACAGCAACAACTAATTCGCATTAATGAATAATGGATGCCATTCATCATTTTTGATTAACTAAAATATCCTATTGTCTTGCAAGTCAATTACTTGATTTAATTATTTTTCTGGAACTATAAAAGCTCTTTAATTCTATAACAAATGAATTACATGACGCTTGGTATTATGCGTCGCAATATTAGCAATCTCTGTGAGAGAGTTCACCATAATTATTTATATTCATATTTTAATAAAGACGGTGGCCTATTTAATAAAAAATACGACTGTCACTCTGATTGATGGCAGTTATTAACCAGAGTGACACTTTTGTTTGTCAACTATTTTGCAGATTATTTTGGTTGTTAGTTAGTTTCGGTCGATATGGCAAATTTATTATTGACTCAACTTGGTATTTTATTATCACTCGGATTTATTGCTTTCTCTTATATCGTGTATCATATTTTGTCAATTACGTGATAAATGCAGCGCATAAGTAAATAAGTGAAGTAAGGAAACTTTCTTATCAAAAGAGTTAAATATTTTCACAAAGTCATTGCGATTATTGTAAAGTGTGGTTCATAATTTAGGAATCGCCTTGTCCCCTTGTGTTTGTGGGAATTTTTTTGTTATCAGTTTACTTCTTTTTTTTTTTTGCGCGTGGGATTTGTTTTCAGTTGCGACATTTTCTAACCCCCTTCGTTTTCAGCAGATAGTACACACTTGCACAATCTGCCTCCACTTGCAGTCTGAAGTCGAAGTGATTTGGAGTCGCTTTTTGCGTTGCATGTAACATCCCTGTTGGTGGTTACTACAACCAATGGGCACGTTCAAGAATCTAGTTGTCTTAAGTCGAGATTTTATTTATTTAAAAAAAAAACTTTATTATTTGGACCGGCAGCAATTCTGCCTTCTACAATACTGAACACTGTTTGCTTAAAATCTACAGCTTAAATACTTCTAAATCTAGCGGCGGCGATGTGTTCCCACAGTAACTCGTACATTACACCTTGACGTACGTGCGGGAATGTGTCTATTGCGCAGGTGTCTAGTGTCGTCTGTGCTGGATGTTGGATGTTGCTCGTGTAGGTTTCGGGTGTCGGCGCCCGGGCTGCGCTGGATGGAGTTGGTATCTAATGTTTTCTGTCTTAACTTGTAACCTGAACGAAAAAAAAAAAACTAGATTGATCGGGAACGTCACTTTTTCTACGTCAACCAAATATGCGAACTGTCAACTTAGTACTCGGTGACGAATTTCTTGACTTGATTCGTGGGCTAACTCACCATAAATTTCAACTGAAACAGCTGATCATTTGAACGATTTCAGTCAATCAAAACCGAGATATATCTAGTCAGACAGCTGTCAGACTTACTAAACTAGATAATTGAACTTATTATTATTATTATTGACTTATTGTCACCAGGGCCTTACGAATAAACATTTTTTGTTTCGACTCTAAAATTTAGTAGCTCAGTGGCTTTAATTTCCATACAAATTTCGCTATTGTGAGCTTCCGCATAAATAAATTTCAAGACTACAATTTTTTATTTGTACGGCAGACTGGCTGGCGTTGGTCGGTTTGAAGAAAAAAGTAAAAGCTGCTCCTCGACGTTTGACTGCTTTGTATTAACTAGGTGCATAATTTGACTATCAGGTTTTTGCCATGTAACTGCCAACTCATCCTTTTTGGGTGACTATATATTTGTATAGTGCGGTTCAACGTTGTAGCTGCACCGTCATTTGAAGCAGTTTTTTTTTTTAAAGTTTGTTTTGAGAGCATCAAAAAGGGCGAAAAGAAATGCGAAGTGGGACCGATATAGCAAAAGCGTCACTAGTTTCGATTTCGAGATTGGAGTTCAAAAATATATGAACCCCTGAACTATTCTGTGGAAAGTCAAGCCTTTAAATGAGAGTTCCCTCTGTCCAGCACATTCATCCCTTGTATTTCGTCAAATTCTGCTTTCCATTTATTTACACAATTGTCCACCATATCGTCGCAATGAGCCGCACATCCGCACTCATTCAAATGAAATTAGATTCAAAAAACTTATATAACTGCAGTATTTTTCCGCCGCCGGTTTTAGTTTTCAACATGGTGACTTTCTAAACGACACCATTAGGTTGGCATTTATTCATTAAAACCTCGCAAAAAAACCAATCCCCTATGCAAACCATACTGAGTGTCGGTTTAATTTCCATAAGGCTGCTCAGGTGAGAGCGCGGCAACAAAAATTGCATAATCCCAACCCATATACGGATGCAGAAGTACAAAGGGTAATAGAAATAGCTTGGCGCGTTTTTTGTTTCGACTAATATCCTCCCGTCTGGGTCTCCTCATCGCTTGATTGAAAAATAAAGCTATCGAAGAATTTCAATCCATTTCAAAATTCCCAACACTCACACATGCACATACGGCGATTTGTGTGCCAGATTCCCCCCGACTCGTACGACAAGTATCTATGGCAATATCTATCTGTACTATTCTGCTGCACACCTGTTGCTGCATAGGCACCATCATCGGGGCTTAAGCTGCCAGGCAACAGTAGTTTTGTTATCATTTCCTTAAATCTCCATTCAAATGCTGTGTGTATCTGAATCTGCGAATGCAAAAAAAAAAACTCGTATACGACTGCGATTCATCCGTCTAAACATGGAGGAAGTGAGGCGGAGACCAATGTGAAATCAACCTCAAAACGAGAACCGGAAAGTGAACTCACTCGGTCGTTTTGTTGTTTTAGAATCGGTTTTCTTTCTTCTACGATGTGTGCGACGACGGCACACGAGTAGGTACATCATCATCACCATCGGGAAGAGTGCTGCAATGTTTCCAAAGCGGATTCGCGGATTCGCACCTGGAAGTGAATGTGCCAATGGCAGCGATTTGGTTTTCATTTCATTAATTTTCTGTTTCTTTTGCGAATTTGTTTTTTTTCTTTCTCAGAGCACTTTGCAACCGAAATTCTTTTGTAGTTTTCCGCTTCATTTTTTTTTAGTTGACCCGAAATTCTTGTTGATCTTGTTTGTTTTGTACGTATATGCAAATTGGTGGGCCTGGGCATAGGCGCGCACTTACCGACAGAGCCGAGGAAACACTTGAGTTGAGCTTTAAGGTTATACAAATGGAATGAGTTATGGTTTGGTGACAGTTGGTAGAGAGAGAGAGAGAGAGAGAGCGGTATGGAGCAGTAGACAGTAGACACGTCATGGAACATTACCTCTTCAGCTTGTTTGTTCTGAATTTAACATACAGTTGGGGGGAGGAGTTTGCAGGCAGAAATATTATTTAAGTGGCAAGAAGTAATTACAACAAGAGAAAACCAACATTTTACTTAATTTTTTTTGTTATTGAATTAGGAAATCAGTGTTTTGTTAATTTGTATTGCTTTGTGGTCAAGGTATATGCGAGAAAATTTGTCTTTAAACATTATAACAAACATATTCGGCCTTACTAATAATCAAACACTAATGTCGACGATTAGCTGGTTGCCAGCTTTAGTAAAAATATACAGCATTAGTGAAACGGTACCAATAAACAATTAGATTTGCTAGTGCGACAACTTTCTTGGAATCTATTACATTTTTTGTCATCGCAGAATTCAAAGTTCATAATTTGTTTTCGTGAAAAACAAGGTCAATGTTTTATTTCAGAGCGAGGAGTTTATTCTAAGAAAATGTATATATAATTCGCAAATTAATTTGCCCAACCGATATCTTTCAAAGGTCTTTTGAAGCTTATTACAAACAAAAAACAAAATAGGAAATGCACAAAATATCAGCTGATCTGTAAAATATCATATGCAAATCAGTAATCTCCTTCGATCGGACACAATTTTCGGTTTTGTTTTTTTTTTGTACACTTTCCTTTGTTTTCTACTACTTCACGATTGATTTATGAGTGAATACGTGTTGGAACGCAGTTTCTCAGGCTGATTATGAAAATCGAAGCTTATTGGTCCAAAGACTGAATGGTTAGAAAGTGAATATTTTTGAAAAAAGAAATAATAGCCGGTTTTAGATTAAATTAAAAAAAAATTGAGTCAAAAGCGTTTTAAGAACCTATCGCTTCCCTTTTTTGAATTTGAATCTGCCAAGCAACGAAACAGTGCTTGTAAAATGGAATGATCTTTTAAAATTGGATAGCTCATATTACTTAATTCGGGAAACTTAGAAAGCGACAAAATGTTTCATTCATTCAGAAAAATATAAACCCGCGGACATTTTTCTACACGAAAACACACTAAATAAAACAGAATTCTGTTTATCTTGAATTCGCACGTACTACGTGTTATTCCTCCAGAAGTTCCTAAATTTGCTGAATGCTGACAATTCTTATATCTATATTTCCACGAAGTCAACCTTTTCACACCAACCACTAATTCAATAGAAATGATTCACTCATTTTCTGGGAACACATTCCATTTCCAAAGAGGGTTTGGTTGCAGAAAAATATCTATGGAGCCGCCTAACGTACTGAGAGTTGTAGAAAAATGTAGGTATTCGGGTATGAGTTGTCCAATCTTAAGTGAACCGGTATTTTATTCTATTCTCGACGACTCTCCAGAAAGTCTTGCAAACATCCTAAACTTATATCAAATTTATTTTTTACTACGTATGCGCTCGTAACTTGCAAAGTATTGAAAATGGAAAACCAATCAAAAATCAAGCGCTAGCGGTTAAAAAAGATACCAAACATTTCATTTAATGAAAATATTGCAAGTGTTTAGAAATAAAACAAAAATGCAATATCTTTCAATGTTGTGCATGCATTTGTAAAAATTTGTCTTTGCTAAACTTAAAAACAACGTGCATTGTTGTATTCCAACGAATAAAGTCCGAAAACATTTACCATTTACTAAAATTAGTTTACAATTGTAAACGTTCAGTCTCAAGAAAAGTGTATTTAAATTCGCTCCTATTACAAAATTCCATACCACCAATTTTGGTGGTTGGGCAACACTCCTCTTGAAAATGACATTTAGGGAGGATTTATTTAGCTAATGCCCGAGATAAACATGGGTTTCTGAGAATTAATGTCGTTTTTTCATTGGGACCACCAAAAATCTTTTTCAGATCTCAGATTTTATGCTGCTCATGGAACATGCAATGAAATCGATCTGATTTGGAAATGGATTAGTGCGTTATGTGACAACAATATCAGCTGTTCAAATTGCATTTGTTTTTGGTAAAATCAACCATGGAAATCGGCTTGAAATATGTTTCCTCTGCTGTAGCTACAAATGGAGTAGTTTTGGTGATTGACAATGAAGATAATAATTCCTCCAAAACTATGTCCATTATTAAAAACTATTTATTTCTTTATTTTGGTTTTCACGAAACTTTGCACATTTGTTTTAAAACGAACTTCCTTAAATGACGTAAAACAGCTGTGCTGTATTTGTGGTAGTATGTGTAAATCTGAAAAAATATCGAGATCTGCAAAAAGTGATCCGAATCAAAAAAAAGATTGATTTTTTTCCCAATGGAACGCGAAAAGTGATTTAAATCCAAAAAAATTATTGATTTTCTGTCCCAATGGAAGACAACATAACATGTAACCCTACAGTTGGCGATATTCCGGCAACTATATTTGTTTATTGGTAAAGGGATTTTGGAAAGTGTGGAGTCTTTGCGGAAACTGCCAGACTAAAGTTGATTATTGGTAAGTCCGATTTTTTCTAAAAATCGTCTTTGAAATAACAAAAAAAAAACACGGCCCATGTTTCGTAACTCATGCGATAAATGTTCGCATTAGATATTGAGGAACATTTTGTTCTAAACATGTATAAATATATCTATGTGATACATGGGCACAGGTTTCTTTATATTTCGATGATGAGTTGAGCCTATACTCCCTTTCAGTCTATCACAGCATTTTTCATGGCGATCTACTAGACTTACAATCACCTCAGTTTTTCGGGAGCTCATGTCCTATTTAGGCTCCTCACCTTCCATGTACATATCCAAACTTAATTGTGTTTCAATTGTTAGATCAATCGTATTTGCGATGTATTTTCTTGTTCATGAACCACAGGTGATTTGCGAAGCTTAGTGTGACATTAGTTTACGAAGCTTACCAACGACTTACGGCTTTTGTATTTCCATAAAGCTTCTTCTTATATAAGGCCTATTTTTAATGAACACTTTTCTCTACAAAAAAAAAAATGGAAGAATCTTGAGAACCAAATATAGGCTTGACGTAACAGCAGGTTAATTCCGACCGCGAGGAAAAATGTTTACTTCATGTCTAGACCTTCGTGTTAAAAAAAAAAACTGCTACTCGGACCCAGTAAACTGCTTTCAGCAGCATTCACATTCAGCGGAGAGTAATAGGAGAACACTCAATAAAGAAAAAAGTCGAGAAATACGCTTAAATAACCAGTTAACAGCTCTTTATCACAAATGGTTGCATACGTTCAGGCTGAACCTGAGTATAGGCCGTCTTATTAAGCATTTGTTTTGCCTACTTTGCTTGCATTGTTCAATTAGATCTCCATTAAAACAGGCCTATCACCTAAGACGCATAAGAAAAGATCGGGTTAACAAGATTTTTTTGCCACCCTTGAGGGAAAGCATTCATTTATAGTCAAAGTAGCACTTGGGCCTCAGCCCTTGTTACATATTATTCCAAGACCAAGTTGGATTTAAGACGTTTTAATTGTTCCGTTCTATAGGTGTAGTCACTAGTAAAACTCACTGTACTTTTATGTCTAGGACCACCAACTGAAAGCCTATTTCCAACATGATATGAAGGGCTGTTGCGCCGCAATTTCACCCGCGAATACTGAAGCTGAGTTCCGACAGAGGGGTAATAAATTTGAAGAGAAATATCTGTGGTCACAAGGCAGAACCGCTTAAGTCTGTTTTACTCTTTGTTCAGGTGAACAGTTTAAAGTTGTTTTACTCCATTGACTCTAGTGACTTAAGCTATTGTTTTTTTAGGAATTGTGGCCACTTTTTTAAGGATATAAAGCTGAAAAAAATTTACAAAATAGATTTGAGTACGCTGAATCGAATGACATCAAAATCTCAATTTCGTCTAAAGTCGACTTTAGCGGTTATGGTTTGTGGCCACAGATATTATTCCAACTGATTCACAACTTATTAGTTCGGCCTTTCACTTGTTCGTGTGATTTATGACCTTAAACTCATTTGTCTGGGAATTATTTTCATAACCTATATCAGGGATAGTATTGCTATCTTTTTGGGAAGGGGGCATTTTCAGTAGTCGCAGAAATGACCCCCTACAAACAAATTGCAAACAGAGTTTGTAATTGGCCTACTACACGATTGCGAAAAATGGTTCAATGAGTGCCTAAGCTTTGAGCAGGCACATTGGGTGGCCAAAGTTTCCTGACATCAAAAGCCAGCAACACGAACTTTTTTTTTTAACAAACCAACTTACACAAAATTTATAGTACTTAAAAACTGAATCAGTAAATACCAATCTGTTTCTTATGCAACGCCCAAAATGCACTTTCAATTTCCTTTCCAAACCCAATTCATATTCCATTCCCCAGTTTTATGAGATTCGCATTTCAGAATTTCTGTTGCCAACTCCTCACACCTACTGTAGCTCACACCCAAGCCGCACCGTGCCCTCCTCTCTGGCTCTATTGCTGGAGTTTCTATACTTTTGGAAATATTTTCCTCCTCTTCTCTCAGTGCGCGTTTTTATTGTTCCATTTTTCGGGGATTTCTTTGCCATTATGTTGCTTAGTTTGTTTTTGGCATTTCTTTTGGTCGCTTTCGTCGTTTCACTGTTTCCTATAGTTTCGCACACGACGACGTATTTACCCACTGTTGTGGTTAATCCCAGCTCTCGGTTTGGGTATTCGTCGACAGACTGCGAAAGAAGATAGATTATCTACTTGGCTTCTTGATAGAGAACCCCTAAACAGAGACTATCACCGATCGTCCCTCTAACCTTTGACCAGGTTTAGCTCAATTCACTTAATAACTGACGTTCTATTTAATTTTTCCTCCTTTGCAGATACATAACTCGTTCCAGTCGAACACCAGGCGGCGGCAGCAACAACAGCGACTCATCACCGTCACCGATACCATCGGCCTCATCACAGTATCGTTTGACATCCAGTTCACCTGCAAGCAATAGCATCTCTTCGAATCGCCTTAGATCATCACTTAAGTCGGCCACTGCAGCCAGTCGTCAGCATTCTTCCGCTTCAGCATCAGGGTCAGCAACTATCAATGGTAACGGTCGGAATCAGAGTCAGAGTCTTCATCAACATCAGCTGAGACAGCAAGTGGACCCGATGACTAATTCAGTGGGTGCTGTAGCCACTGCTGCTACACCGTCTGCAACACCCGCCGCCGCGGCATCACCATTAAGCGAGATTTGTGGTGAGTATCCGGGTGTGATTGTGATGCGATTGAGATTGAGATACATTCCTACATGTTTTTTTTTTCTTCTGTTGTTGCTTTGTGTTTTTGTGTGTGCACTTGTGTCATCGTTTATTGTTTGCACTTGTCCAGAACTGGCTGTATATTTTTTTTGTTGTTTAACTTTTGTTTTTTTTTTAACTTTTTGTGTCGGTCATTTGTGTACATTTGCATGAGATATAGCGCGACGAGGACTTTGAGATCTAATTGTCTGTGTGTTCGATTGCCATTGACAGCTAAGCGATTACGAAACATTAACGGTGCGGCTCGTCATTTCAAATTGTACTTCGGGGGGTTTGTTTTGCTCGGAGCGTGATTAGTTCGGCTAAGCGAGCATCCATTAATGGCAAGTGTCAGACCGATCTGAGGAGATTATGTAAAATACTTAAGTTCGTTTTTGTGTTCAAGTGTTTGTAAGCGGTCCTCGAGCTTCCGTCGTTCAATGCAAACAGAGGCATCATATTAGAGAGGCACTGAAGGGGTGCGGCTTGTTCCCATAGTTTCGTTTTACCCTGTTGTTTGTCGTTGTCACACGTTGCGTTTTGTTGGACTTTACCTTGGGATCAGAAAATATTCCATGTGGGAGAGTGCTTCAAGTAGTCAGAGGTGTACCTAGATCTAACTTTGGCTGGAAACTGCATCGCAAAAAGGGTGAATATCCTTCGAAGTCGTTGGTTGGGCAATACTTTCGTCAACGTAAATGAAATAAATGAAAAAACCTCTGGGTCAACTGTTTTCGCCAGCAGGAAAAGCCAACACTTACCTCGCCTGGAGTCTTAAAAATCTGCCATCTAACAGCGACTGCCAACGACTTTTGACGCTGATGTCAACGCGCTAAAACCGTGCCTTGCCTTACATTCGTACAGGGGTGACCCATCAATTCCACAAATTGGATTCCTATAACCATTCGTTGAAACCGAGCTGATAGATCTTCCATGTACATATAGCTCTCATAGTTCAAAGTGATTAACGAGCGTCGTCTACCTTTTGAATCGTATTATCCAAGCGCATGTCAAAAGTTTACACATTCAAATACGTCAAACTTTCGGGCGAATAGAGTGTTCCCTACCTTGGCAGCGAAGTCATTTAATATAGATTTGTGTCAACAGGTACATTGTTGCACTGCGTGTGACTCTGTCCATTACCTCCTCTCATTTGCCACATTTATCCGGTTGCATCATCGGCAGCCATTAGAAACTAGTTCGCATGCTCGACTCGTGAATATCTATAATTTCACTCTAGCTTGTTCTCCTGGGCGGGGTACCCTATAGAATCTTCCACTTTGGTTCATTGATCTCTCCTTTGGACGACTGGGAGATTGTATGGTGTATTATTAAACGCAGTCCGTTAGGTCTGCGAATCGTCAAATTTACATGCTATTGATGAATATGCATCATATATTTAAAGTTGACTTAAATGGTAATCTGTCGATGGTGGAGGCTTCCATTCAATTCGACTCCATTGGACTTCCGTTTAGAGGGAAGACCACTATATGCTAAGTGATTACATCAGCAGTTTCGGGGCTTTGCCAATTTCTTTCGTACACCTTACGTAATGCGTTTATTTTAGATATCGTGGCTAACTAATATAATCGACGGCTGGCGTCTTAATTTTCAATATGCAGCTGGTAGCACTTTTTAGGAATCTACTACATTCGCTGGAATTGCAGGATTTTAAATAAAAATGAAAATAATAATAAAAATAAAAATATAAACTGCTTTATTGACATCTCGGAAACACATCCCATAAAAGCTGCTTGGATATTTGTCTGCGTTTTGCGGCGTCGTGTATATTATACAGAACTGCGCGTAAAAGCCGGCTGTTTTTGGTTGTCAAATGTAATCTGTCTATTTTTTTAAATAATTTGTCAATAGCTTTCATTACTGGGCCGCCAACGTATTGAACTCTACGAACCCTGGAATGTGGCTAGAACGAACCGGGTGTGTTCAGAATGATCCACTTTATTTATGAAACACACATTCTACCACCAGCTGTCATAATACTTATGTCGTTTTTTATTGGACAGAAAGAAGCGTCCGGAATCGAAGAAATCAGAATCCACTTAAGTAGCACTTACACAAGTGTCGTTTATGTATTTTATACAAGTCAGCTGACAGCAGCCGTAGATTATTTTTTTGCATTTCACCAATACTTTTGGGGATTCAATCAGAAGCAGTTTTCTTGTTCCATTGGGTAACAGAATGAGTGAATCCCCGAGTGAAATCAATGAAAAAAAGGGCAGTAGGTTTCGTTGAGTTAATTTTGAAATTTCTAAGTGCTAATTATATGCTGACGTGTGACGTTGAAGTTTGTGGATCCTCTTGTGAAGAGCTCTTACCTACATTTTAAGGTTACGTTTGCTTTGTTTGTCTTATTCGCTTTGTCATTTTTAACACAGAATTATTTTGTATTATGAACCCAGACAAGACTCGAGGTCCTTAACTTTAAACTTATGGGAAAACATGATGGAAATATTTTTTTATTACACATACCATTGACATACTAATGCCAATTTTTTGGGAATTGTCGTCTATATATGGAATGTAAATGAAATGACAGTTCCATACAAGCTCTGCCTAAAAATGACACCAACATAACTAGCGCTCTTAGTTCAAAGCGAATAAAAAGTGTAACAAAATGCCAGCCATCTTGGATCTCTCCATAGAATGCTAGAGACATCTATTGGATGTTAGTAGATTTGCTGTTGAAACTCAAATTGTTTTACGTAAAATGTGGTTGTTCAAATTGTTGATAATAGATGGAGCCCAACAAATTTTAATAAAAAATCGTATTGAGCGTTTATTGCCCCATAAATTAAACAATTTTCGTATACTAATGGCAAATGAGTTTTTTCTGTTGTTTTACAATTGTTTTTTTTTTTTTTGTTGGAAATATTATGCAATATCACTTTTGCATTTATTTTTATCAACAAAGTTTTCTGAACAGTTTCACAAATCTTCAAATGATATTTTGAATAGATTCAAAACTCTGGCAGATGTACTGGAGGCTTCAAATCAACAGAACGATGGCAAGCCTTTGAATTTTACAAATATAGGACAGGGGAGCTATTGAATAAATTCGCTTCTTTGTACAACTTATAATACGAATTGTATTACCAGCTTTTTTGTCTTCAATGCATTTTTAAAAAGTTATTTTTCAATTTCTCATACAAATAATGAAGCCCATAAAACCTACTTTGTTTATGCTTCCTATAATTTGTTGCCAATTTATTCCGCTCTGAACCAAAAGCGCTAGCGCTAATGTTGGAACCAACGTGAAGTTGGATACTAGCAGTCCATATGATAACAAGTCTATGACACATACGTATAATTAGTAACCTGCTGAATAGTTTTTTCCTGAATTTGTTTATTCTGTTAACATTTTTGACAAGTTGCGGAGCGGGCATTACACGCCGACTCCACTGGAGATATATTTCTCCAGCTAAATGTCTGATGTGTATATCATGCAATTTTATTTTATCTGTGCTGGACAAATCATGCCAAGGCATTTCATTTCGAATCGCAACAGAAGGAGAGGTTGTAGGTGTAAAAAATGGCATTTCCAGACGAATAGAAAAAAAACAAACATCTGTCAAACTCAAGCCCATGTCAAGAGGGTTTTCCAATAAGTGGTGTTATTGTGAATGACCCGCTATTTCGGTAGCTGTCACTTTTGAAGCTTTTATTCTTTGACATTTGACAAGTAGAAACTACTAAAAATGGAACGATACATGCTTCAACAACGCATTGAAATTATTAAAATTCACTACAAAAATAAGGAAAAAAAACACAAGCAACAAAACCATTGATCTTTTACGGGAAAAGTTTCCGGACCGTGTTATCTCTCGAAGAGGTGGTCACAATCGGCCACTGAGATCTTGTGATTGAAAACCTTGCGACTTCTTCCTTTGGGGTCACGTGAAAGATAAGGTCTACGCCAACAGCCCAGCATCGATTCAAGACCTCAAAGATAAAATTCGTGAGGCTATCGAGGACATAGGGCAGCCACTTTGCGATTTGGTTATGGAAAATTTCATGAAAAGGATATGGTCCTCTATGCGTGCTCGTGGTGGCCATTTGGCTGATGTTGTTTTTCATTATTAACGGCACACCTTCCTCTTTATTATGAAATAAACATCCGATAATTTTTCTCAAAATATGACATTTTTCTTTGAATACCAAAATAACACCTCTTATTGGAAGAGAGTTATAATCGCAGAGAGCGATCGCTAAAATCCAATCATGGGATGAAATACAGTGTCTCCACGAGATATTTCATCTCATGATAAGTTTTATGAGATAAACTATCTTCTGTGGAGTTAGCAAAGCTACTTTCCAACTATTCGATTAGCTGTCAAAATTAGATTCGCTTAGATTTATACTCACTGGGCCTTACCAATAAACATTTTTAGAGTCGACTCTAAATTTTAGTAGTTCACAGTGGCAATATTTTTCATACAAATTTTGCAATTGTGAGCTTCCGGAAATTTAAAGTCGAGACTAAAATTTGTTATCAGCGCACTGTCCAGTCAGTTCATAAAGTGCGCTCTGATCATGCTCTAAACAAAGAAAGAACACACAAAATTCAGAGCTCGGATATATCTGATCGGAAAAAAGTATAACAAATTTTGATTTGACAACCCAGGATCTGCGCTCAATCGTTACTCGGTAGCGAAAACATGTTCAAAACTTGTGATTTTTGCTAAGTGTAGCAGAAACTTCAGCTAATTTAGCAGGAAATTCTACACTTGACTTTAATAAAAAAAAAGACTAAGCTATCACAACATTAAAAATTGGTTTGAATTGGTTTTGAAAAAGCAACAAACGTCATTTTCTCGCTAACTGCCAAACGCTAAACATTCATTCTTCGTTCAATGTCTTAACTGAATAAGTAGCAAATTTAATGCGACTTTGAAAACCAGCCATTCTATTTACAAAGCATAGTTTCGGTATCACATTTTCTTCTAATTTTGCTGCACATCACCTACATATTTGTCTCGCTCGCTCCGACCGCCTTTTCTCTTGTGTGTTCATATACAGGGCTGAGTTCGTGAGTCTTCGGGATTCAAGGTTGATGTAGAAGCATTAATGATTTTTTTATTCAGGTGGATACCCTCACAATTTGACACTGCTGGTTCTGGAAAGCATAATTATTCCCAGTGTAAGGGCAACGTATGTAAAAACCGCTAATTCATTCAAATTTTAATTCCTTTGATTCTTCGACTGCGCAAACAATATACAATGGGCCTTACTAATAATCATTTTTAACCTCTGCACTAAATATTTTGTAGGTCACAATATGCAATTTTGTATGGAATATTTTATTGTGACCTCGAAAAATTTAGCCTTAGTGTCCAGGATTATTAGTACCGCGGAATATCATTGTCCACTCCTTAAATTGTTTATCGCTGAATACTTCTCCCTAAATTTATTTAAAAAGAATATTGTAGCAGATCAAAAGTTTGCAGCTAAAACTGTCAAAAATCCATCAGTTGAGCTCCATTTCATAACTTTAACTTCAGTCTATGGTTTCCTCATCTCAGCAACTCTTCGATCATCGTCTGTGTCCATCCATTCATCATCACATGAGCCATACATCATCCGTCTGCCTCTTTTATCTTCTTTCTCTTCTTAAATCACTGCACTGAATTCCTTTTTACCAGGCCAATCTGTTAGCTCTACCACTGGCCACAATGATCTGTGTGCAAATGGTCGCTCGGTGACGAAATCTTCGTTATCGTCATCAATTGTGCCGGCCAATACCCAACACCAGCATACTACTGGCTCCAACCAGCACCACCAACAGCATGCACCTGCAAAAATTGTAAGAACTACAAAGGCGTCACGTTTACGTGCCGCTGCGTTGGGTAAGTAACACTTAACAAAGTCTCCATTTATTTTTCTATTTTCAAAAGAATCCTCTGGTGTTTTTTTTTTTCTTTTCTTTTCCTAATTTATTTGTAAATTTGTTGTACGTTACGTAATACACACTAACACAACAAAAAAAAAAAAATAAACATAAAACTGTTAAAGCATTTAAGACAGTATAATGAGACCACCATCTTTCCACAGATAAGAAGAAGGATTCCGATGACCTGCATCCATCATCGATACCCACAGCGATTGGGCCACGTCAGACGTCACCTCGGCATGGTACTCGCAAACCTGGTTCTGGCAGTCAATCGAACAGCAACAACAACAGTCCGGATATCACCCGTTCGACTGGAGAGCACAATAGAGCTCGCATCGGACATAGTGCTTCACCAACTGGTGGCAAGAAGCTTGTGCCATCGGTATCGGTTTCAATGCGACAAAACCTCAGCGAGTTGCAATACAATGGGAATAGAAGTATCGCGCGAAGGGAACAAAGACCGCATACCACAGAATGTACTGTGAAAATTGCTTCTGCTAAGGCCTTCTCCAGCCAGGATGATGAGCAGCTTTTCAATGGGAACTATGATAGTGGAGAGTTCTCGGCGAGACCTCGATCGTCGACCATGTATTCGGAGGCAAATCGATTGTTGATCAGCAGTGGCAGTGGCAGGGACCTTGAATTGAGTCCTGTTAGAAAGAGTCAAACTGTGAGTTAAGGTATTCGTTTGTGGAGGCTTTTCTAATCTGTTTTCTTTTCTTTCAGCCGGATGCACAGAGAATTGAGGATCGTGACAAGTCATCGAAAAGGAAATCCAATTTGAATCGTTCGCTGAATGAAGAAGCAACCGGAGATGGTAAGATGGCGGGAAGGGTAGCCATTTGAACGGTAGAACACGGTACTATGACCGTTCGCGTGCTGAATAGGAATAGTGTGAAAACACCATAGAACATATAACCAACAGAGTCTGTAGTCTGATAGCGAAATGGAGCAAGTAGCCCTCGCATAGGGGCCCTTGGGGGACACACTCTTCAGTTTATAACCTCAAGGGGAAAAATTGTCCCTAGCTCGAAGGCATGTCGCTTAAAAAAGTGAACAAGATTAACTACGGCTTCAGCCAACAAGCACCTCCATCCAAGTTGCTCGTAAAGGTAGTTGACATGCAAACCAACCTGGTTGAGGTTCCTCTCAAATAGTGACCGACAATTAAGCTGTCTTCCGCCGCAGTGTCCCTCAGAGGTGTATTCAAAGACTCGTCGGGCTGGCGCGTTATCGCACTTACGTTCCACGCATCTCAAGCTCAGTCGTGCTTTTATTAATTCCAAGCAGTGACGCGAGACTGTGCTGCCCGCTCTGATGGAATTGGTTTGATGATAGGGAAGTTGGTCAGGCGTATAACTGCTCAGAGCTCCAATCTCGATCTTCGGTGGTTTCAATCGCCAAAGGCCCCCGATGCTTTGTCCTGTAATTGTTGATATTTTGTAGAGTTTGTAAAATGCATCGCTGGCTGTGTTTACACATGCTAGCTAGATGAGTTCATCAATATCAGTGACGCATATATCTAGGGCATTCCTTTTGGATTTTGTTGGACGTCTGCAGACGTTGCGAAGTCTGCGTTCTATAAAATATCAAATCGACCGTTAATGAGGATATTTTAAGGTCCCTAACACACCTTCCTAAATGCGATCTATTGCACAATGTTAAAAAAGGCAAACTAAATAGCAAGAACAGAATGAATGAATACAAAAAAAAAACGATTAAATTTAAGACGCAATATCGAAACAGATCAATTTGTCACGTACCCGGAACAGTACACGCTTCATATTTAGCATTCGATTATCAAATTTAACCAGTTTTTGTATGGTTGACATTTTAAACAATAAAATTCCGCATCTTATAATATCAATTCTGATCGCATTTGTCGGTCCAAGTTCGATACCCGGCTTTCAAGACAGACAGAAACAAATCCGTTGATTGTTCTATTCCATACCCAACAACTCGATTCACCGAAACAAGTTAGTTTGTACCGGCAGCACAACCAGTCCAACTGGCTGTAAAGCAGCATGGCTGACCTTTCTGTACCGAAAGTCTCCAAATAGAAGTAAAATTTCATTAGGCAGACATATCCGCAAGCAGTAAACACAGCGCCCATTAAAATTTGGTAATAAATTGATAATATCCATCATAAAACAACTCGTGAAGATACCAAATCTAATCAAACAGTTTCTTTGTCGAAGCGCACAATTGTTACCGAATATTGGTTCTTTGTTGTTCGTTAATTTTGCTTACAGGGTTGTTTTGATTTATTTTCTCGTTCATGCTGAGTCTCAAAGAAAACTAATAAAAAAGCAAATCATAAAATTTTATTGAATTTTCCATTCATCATCAGTGATTTGATTTTTGAAGCGAAACTCTATGAGGAGTTTCTGCTTCGAGGATATTTTTCGAGCTTAGATATAATATATTCTTTTTGTTTATTAGTTAACGTTGGGGTGTGTCACTGGTTCACTTAATTATTATGGAGGCAGAGGATGTGACTTTTTGTTGTTTTTTTTTGTTTTTAATAAGTTGGACAAGTGAACAACTATAAACTTTGCAATAACAAAGCCAACAAGTTTTGTTTCCATTTAGAATACCTATTTGTTGATCTGGGGGTTCTTAAAGGATTTCTCTTAACTTATTTAATTGACGCGTGCAAGTCAAAGCTGTGAAAAATGTTCATACACTGATCAGATTTTTTGCTAGGTGAGTGGCGAGCTCGAAAAATATTCGCGTTAGAGTTGTTACTAGATACACATTTGAATATAAAGACGAAGACACCAGTTTGAGGTGTTGCTAGGCATCTGGTGGTCAATGAAATGCTGTCAATGACATCAATTGCAGATCTGTCATTGGACTATGATGGCAGGTATTGGGACAGAAGTAGGGGAAACACAAGAATAGCAAAAGCAATCTTGTCTGGGGCGCACTGTTTCCATAGAAAGCATGCTAAGAGACCCTAGTACAGCTATAGATGCTTCTCAATGGCATCTTTGCCATCATCCTCTTTATTAACACTATAAGTAAGTCCGTCTTTGACTTCCGCCACAATTTGCAAGTCCACAGAAATAGTCGTTTTATAAATGTTTAGAACCGTCTTTCCCTATAGTATTCAAACGTCCGAACACTCATTAATCATTAACTTTCAATTTCAGATGAAGCCGCTATACGTCGTCGTCGTCGCCGTGAGCTGGGCATGGCCCGTCAGCTGATCCCCTCGGATGAAACCTCGTTGGCGGTGCGCGAAATGTTCTTGTCACCTAAGAAATCGTCCATCTCACCGACATCACCGCGCAACGATCTGGCCTTCCACATGGAGAACGCTCGTCGTGGCATCGGGATGATAAGCCCCACAACTGCCGAACGGCGTCGAGCTTCAACAGCTAGTCCCAAAATCGGTGCCACATCGACATTACCCTCGAAGCTCGCCGAATCGAAAATCCCTCGTCGACCAGTCGAGAGAGAAGCCATTTCTTTGTCGCTTGGCGGACGCACTACATCAGAGTACACTCGCCGCAATAGATTCCGCCTGTCGGATGTCAGCCAAAAGGTCGATGCAATGCGTGAGCACACCAAAAGCGAACTTGCTGAAATTATAAAAATTACCGAAATGAGCGAAGCTGGCAACAAGGACCCGCCCAAATTGGAAACCATGCAGAGACCCCCACTGAAGTTGATGCCAAGCGCTGTGGACAACTTCGCCAATTCATTGGATCGCATTACAGCCCGTGAGGACATAGCTAAGGAATTGAACTCATCAGGTTCGTCGGCCTCGCCTAGATCATTTGTGAAGAAGGACCGCATCAGCTTCGATGACGGCGAGGACTTCCACTCGGATGGTGCATCATCGTTGGGCTTCCTACGGAGGAGAATGTTGAAGGCACGCAGTGTCGAACGTGAAATCAGCCTTGATCAGCCCAAGTTGTCGCCGATTTTGAGACGCAAGAGCTCTGACGAGCCCACCAATCATATCGTGTCCATTCTCAAGAAGAAGGATCAGGCAGAGTCTAGTTCCGCGTCCAGCAATGCGTCGCCGGTGACCTTCTCTTCGACCACTGTGGACACTCCGACGCGTAACAAGCGACAGGGCATCCTCAAGAAACGCAGTAGCCTTGATGAGAGTCGGTACTACAGTCGCAGTCATTCGCCAGACGATCGCAGTATTCTGGTGAAGAGTGCGCGCAGGAATAGTCTCGAGGAGACCCAACACGGCATCCTCAAGCAGAGCAGCTATGAGAGCAAGAGTGATGGTTGCCCCTCGGCAGAGCCGCACCACGGCATCTTAAAGAAGAAAGACTCGACGTCGACGCCCTCGGACAGTGGCCAGCCCTCGAAACACGTATCGATCTCACAAGCCGTGATACTAGCCGCAGCCGAACTGTGCAAGGACATTGGCACGTCGTCGTCTTCGCCGTCGAACAGCAATGACAGCGAGTACGACAACATTCGACCGATTCTCAAGGTCGACAACCAGGAGGTGCGTGCCCCCAAACCGATACTTAAGAAGAAATCCTCCTCAGAGACTGAGGAGATTCGCCCGATACTTAAGACCTCTCGCAAGAGCAGTCGCGAAGAGACCTCCGATCAATCCGACGACCAGGGCATGCGGCCGATCTTGCGAACAGACTCACCGGCGAAGCGAAGATCACTCGCCGAGTCATCGAATATACCCGGCCGACATGCTTTGCAGCGCAGCAGATCATTGGATCAGTCGACCGAAGAAGAAGCTGCTGCATCATCAGCGGTGGTTGAGGAGAAAGCGCTACTATCTGTGGCGGAGCGAGTCAAGAACATGGAACGCTTTTTAAATTCCTCTGCTGAGCGTAGTTGCGATGAGAGAAGTCCGGCTAATTCGTCGGCTGGTGCGATCCCCAAGATACAACGACCCAGCGCAATCAAGCGGGAGATGTACAAGGACCGATTCCGTACCCAGCCGGTCACTAATGACGAGATACTATGGTGAGTACTGCAATTATTCTCTAATGATACACACAAAAAAAACTATATACACTGTCGGTCCAGTGGAGAGGCATTAGCCACTTGCCAGCCAGCTCCTAGTGATTGGCGCCGAGCCAAGGGAAATGAATTTCTCAGTTTCCAAATCCGAACGACGAAAATAGAAGCACAGGGTGTGTTCGTGCAGCCTGTTGTCGCTGCAGTGAAAACAAGCTCTGAGATGAGTGCATTTCGATTTTGAATTCCATTTGGGAATCCACGAGGACGACACAATGTAAATTTAGATTAGAAGCGCTTATCTGGGGACACGGAGACAAGTTATAGACTCTGCTAATTATTTGGGAAGCATCCTTGTGCGATGACCCCTTATTCTTGTCGGTAAATTTATTCCTTGTTAACCCAAATCTAAGAGCAGTCCCTAGCGGAGTAGGTACAAATTGTGATTACTCTGGCGTATAATTTGGAACGACCAGCAGTCGCTGTTTGGGGATTTGTGTGGATGAGGTCACGTTGAGCTATATTTAGATATGAGTGCCTACTTGTGGTGGATATTTATTATTTATCCGATAGAAAACAACTTTTTTTTTGTATTTTCGGAAAGTGCCTGTGCTCATTGACCTCAGTGTTTTCCATTGAGTCTATGGAGTTCAGTTTGGCGATTATTTATAGGTCGACCTTCGCGGATCGATTGAAGACTGAAAAGTCGTTGGATCTAATGAGGAAAAAGCAACGTAAACTGTGAATTGGTTGAACCAATCGGGACTGGTTTTCAAATCGATAAAGGTGGATGCTTGTTTCTTTTTCCTGGAAGAAAATAATAGGAAAAATGTTTTTGTTCTTGTTGTTGCTGTTGCTTGTCTCTCTTTGTCAATAATGCTGTCGTCTTCATTCAGTTAGAAATCGTGATTTGGATACGTTAATCTGCATTTCACTACGCTGATTGCGCTTATTTATGTAAACTACTTACACATGAATGTAAATCGCTCAAATGCAAGAGAAAATATTTTAATAATCAAAAATTGAGCTGCTGCTCAAAATGTAGTCCAACAAAAATATGCAGTCAGTCAGAAACAAAAAAAAAACAACTATCCGTGTTGTTCTTTTTTGCTTTTTTATAAGCAACTTGTTACGAATGAGTACATATACCGTTTCCACTAGTCGATTGCTAATCGGCTTACGGTGTACTATTAAACTTGTACCCAGTCATATTTTTATGCTCTGAAAACCTTTGACGCCCGCCACCCGTATCGCGATGACAGAGGTGGATCGCAATCCCCTATAGGCATTTTTTCAAATTGTCTGTGGGAATACCGAAAGGGTATTCATCAATCAATTCTTTGCAGCACCAGCCCCCGTGCTCGGGGGTTGCGCGAATTCCACGAGGAAGAATAATTGGGGCTTGGGAAACTTTTGCTGGACAGTTTAGTTTTCGACCGCAACCGTTCGGGGGTGGAACCTATTGCGTTTTATTTATTTTAAATAAATAAATGTTATGGAATCAATATAAAATTGATTGGATAAACGGGCGAGGAGTTGCAATCGATAAGAAGCAAAACTTGTGTGGTAGGTTAAACCTATTTGATTGACGAGACTAGATAGGTATCAAATGTGTGTCGACTACAATCGGTTGGAAAATTAATTTCCTTGTTTGTTAAAACACATCTGGCAGAGAAAATCATAAAACGGATTAACAATCGCTGATCGATTTATTGATATTGCATTGTTGGTCGTCCAACAGAAGAGTTAACGAACCTCAGACGTGCGTGATAAATCCGTCGTCCGGTTAATTATGTCTCGCATGATGCAAGTGTTTTTGTGTTTTTGTAAATGGATGTTGAAATTGAACACGAATTGTTATCGGTGAGATTTTTTGTTTATCGTAGATTGGATCGTTGATTGCTTTGTCAGATTGGTGGACAATGAATTTGGGCTTCAAGCTCATACTTGTGAGGTAGAGATGCAGCCTGTTTCGCACACCATTTGAGTTATGTAGCCTTCCTATTCCAGTAAAGTTTTAAACAACTGTCAATTGCTGTGATCCATATAATGCCTGTTAACGTATACCACGTATGGCTCAGTGAAGCATGAGTCGAATGCCACTTGATCGGAAATACTTGCAGACTTTTAGGCTGATTGTCTGTTGTTCAGAAAAGTGACTGGGGATAGTAGGGCCTGTTTTATTGTGCATTTCTCAGACGAAAAGAGACCCGACAATGGTGGCCTGATTCGAATATCTATATATATTGGGCATTTCTCTATTTTACTGAGATCAGTGTACAATAAAAATCTTTAGATGTCATCTTCTGGTGCTGATACATAATTCGGTCTTCTTAAATGCCCCACAAATGTATAGAAAAGTGCTCAAAGTGTACCTCTTCCTTACAGAGCTGTGAGGATTTCTCGATCATCAATACCACGTTTTGTAGTGTTGTGTCCACCGACAGCTGCTTTCTGTGAGACTGATTTATTTGTTGGTTGGACAAGATTATTCAATTGCCTCGGCTGTGAGCGGAGTTCAGGATTTAACTGTCCTCGGTCTTCAATTTATTTGATCCTGCTAGGCTTGTGACAGTCGCTTTGCCGGTACAGATTCAAATTGGTCACCTATCGTATTCCAGACATATGAATAACACATTTCAGTGTTTTTTTTTGATGAATTACAACAGACTTAGTGGTCTGTAGTCTGCTGTCCTTTCCCGCTTTTGGCATGAATATCAGACATTCATCGAACTCCTTGCCAACATTTGGGAACTAAGAAAAGCCCTAACACGATAAGTGAACCATTTCAAAGGATTGACATTCTTCAAGTAGATTCGGAGCTAACCGAAGCGCACTTAACCAACTATGGTGGCTTTTCTCTGTCAAAAAAGGAACGTACTCGTTAAATCCTCCCAATACCAGACCACTCGGCATCCATTTTCAAGATAGCACACAATTTCTTGTTTAGTTTGTCCAATTTAGTCCAGCAAAAACAACAGATCCCACTGGCAAACACTATAAAGTGACCTGCAGATGTTTATCTATCCCAAACCGTATCCTGAACTCGTAAAAATCAAACGCGCTTTCATGCCAAAAGAAAATTCTCCACTGCATTTGGCCTAATTTTTTGTTTATCGCACAAAATCGCCATCAAAACACTCAGGGCTATTAGGATCTAAAAATATCCCCCGCCAATCGCCAGCCAATGCCATCTTCTTCCGAAAATCCAAACAAATTTTGTGATACTTTCTCTCACCAACAAAAAAAAAAATACAGCGTCAACAAATTGTCGCTCTTTTAAAATCGGCGTTTCCTACCACCACCAACAGAAAAAACGAACCAACAACAACAGCAGCAGCGGCAAATTAAATTTCCCTCCGACTAATTAGTTTTCCAAAATGCTGCATTTCCGATTATTTTTTTTTTTGTTTTTTTCTCTCACGATCATCACCTCACGCGCGCCATCATCGCCGATCGCCATTACCAACTCATTTGGCTGCGGTGTGTATGCTGTATCTGTGTATAGTTTCCAATTGTTTAAATTTTCTCATTTTCCCAGTCGAAATTGCTGAGAGCGCCACCACAACAATTTTCCACACTGCGCCAACTCAATGGGAATGGGATTGGTGATGGTGATCGCCACCGATGGTCCGTCTCCCGAAATCCCATCGCTAGTATGAAACGGTCGTTTGCTCCTCTCATGCGTGGCGTCAATTTTATGCACGCGGTTAAGAGTGTCCTTTGCTAAAGCAACACGAAAACAAATTACATTCGTCGCGCGATAAATTACAAAAAAATAAGTTCAACCGTCGTCTTCGCGTCAACCCAAAAGCACGATAAACTTGAAGAAATAAAAACAAATTGATAAAACCCCTCTCGCGTATCAGCATAAACTTTTTAATCAGCAATTTGTGAAGGAAAAACGCAAAAGGCAGTAAATTAGTGCAAACGGCTAATTACGTAAAAAAAAAGCGGCAGTAAACGAAGTTAAAAAAAAAACTGAAAAATCGAAGATATCGCCACACCGTCGCGTCGCGTCTGCCCCTTTTGTGTCGTAGCTGTACGTACGATTCGCATTCACAATTGATTTAGTTTAGTTTAGTTTGTATTTGGTCGGCGTGATTCGCGAACGTTAGACGCGCGCTCAAATCCAGATATAAGCGATTTTCATCGATAAACCCATAATCGGCAACGAATTTATCGATTTGTTTGCGAATTAGCGTGACAAGTGCATAGAAATACCGCTAAATGGTAAAAATAAAAGAGTGATCTAAAAATAGGTGAAATTGTGTGCAAAGTGTAGAGAACTTCCCCTCCCTCTCTCTCTCGTTCTGAGAGGAAAATTCATTTCGGAAATAGATTTCCACTGCTCTCACAAATTCTGTCGTCGTTGGTGGCTAAGAATTACTTTTCCCACGCGAGACTTTACGACACATAAACAGATAGTAAAATAATTTCCAAACAAAAGAACTGTTTCAACCTGTTTCACCACTCTGTCATTACTGTCATTCTGTCTCCCATTTAGCTTGCAAGCGGCGACCTCTGGATCACTGGAAGCCTTTAAGCCGGCATTTTCACTCGACTCACTGAGCTACGCAGCCGGAGTGCCAGGTGCTGTTGCAGTTGCCAGTACATCGTCGGCAACGAAAATCTCACCACGCAGCCTGTCATCGATATCGCCGTCACCGCGTGAAGTGTCAGATCTGTTTTCACCACGTTCGGTCACCGATTTGAATTGTATTTCGATAAGTAGTGATAGTGGACTGCAGACGGGTAGACATTTCGAAATGTCGTCGGCTCTGGATGACAGTTCATCGAAGGCCGATGAATCGTCATTTTCGATGGGTGAGGGTGTTAGCAGCGGTAGTCAACGCTTGCCACGTGACGATTCGTTAACTCTGTGCGAGGATGAAAGTGGCATGGAACCGGCTGCAGCAGGATCCACGGGCCTGGGACGGTCGCCAAGTGTGAAAGCGCGTGCTAATTTGTTCCAACAGCTGGAGGAGAAGACGAAAGCAAACCGACTGATGGAGGAGAAGGTGTCAGTGTCACCGATTACACGAAGAGGTGAGTGGATTTTGTTTGTTGTTTTTTTTTTTTTTTGAGATTTTTATTTAGAATTGTAATTGGTTTGTGGAAAGTTAATGAGGAAATAATGACAGCTGAATTATTAATGAACGCCAGCGAATGAAGCTATCAGTCGTGTTATTAGAGAGTCGTTAGCATTTCACTAATCGATGTAGATCGGTTTATAATGTCCGCGAGGTGACCGGTCTGTCAGCCATGCTGAACTTTGGAGATGATCTCATGACAGAAGAGTAGAACATGTTCGTTATGGGCAGAGTTACTTCCTGTACACTAATTGGGGTTGCGAATTTGTTGCTTTGCAGGTAATCGATTGATTTGACATTTTGCAGATGTATTGGGGCATCTGTCACAGAGAGACATGTCAACCGAGTAGGACTTGTTGATGTTACGTTGAGTTCGAGTTCTTTGACTTGGTCTTCTTCAAATGCGTCTTTTTTAGAGGGTCTGCATCTTTTCATGTTTAACTTCTGACATGCCCTTCAGAAATGAGACATCTTCTTAAATCAGTCGCTGGGATTCGGCTGCTTCCAAATCGGAAAAAACAAAATACCACAAACGAATCGAACGATGGCGTCTTCCAGCCATAAGAAAACTGCTCTTTTTCCAATATTTCTTAAAATAGTTTTCTTTTTGTTGTACAAAACCAGCATAAACAATGCCAAACAATGCTCTGAGTCAACAAAATAGCAGCCTTGGAATTGCAATTGCTTTGTTTGACACGTTTTATTCATACGGATAACTAACTGGTCGGTCGCCACTTTTTCGAACGTGATAAAAGTTGGAATTTGCTGAAATCTGTTTTTATTCATGTGATTCTTAGCAAATGCTCTGATTTTGACATTTGTTATGATTACTAACAACCCATTGAGACAGACTTTCCACTAGTCATCTAGCGGGAATTTTAATGTATCCATTTAATGTTAAATTTGGACATCGGTAGTAATTTCTTTTCATTTGCCATGCATCCACAACCTTCATATAATATAACTTCACTGACATCGTCTGTCTAGCATACGGACTAAGTCTAAAAGAATTGACATCATCACTGAAACATATACTTATAACTGTTATCGATAATACAAAAATGTTTGACTAGCAAAAAGGAAATGTGATAAAAAAAAAACTGAAATGTCAACACACCCCAAGTAAAATTTTGGCTAAGTAGAACTGACTGACTCCAGTGGTTTTGTGTTTATTACAATTTTGTTGGGTTCTTTTGGAAACCTTTTATGTCAGCGTGGTATGTAGTAAAACGAAGAAACATAATATTATCATTTTAATTACCACAACAGCCCAGTTTAAGGTGACATTGAGACAAACAGACAAACATAACCTATTAACTGTATTTAAAGAACATATCATACATTCTCTATACAAATGCGGGTTTGGGTGTGGAAAGAATATCATACCACGCTAAATTATTCCACACACGCTGGCAAATGTTTGACTTATAGTTTGTGAACAAAAATTGATTAAGTGGTCATTATTGATAAGCGAAAAGGTAGCATTTGTGTGACGTTCAACGATATTTTATTGAAAGCTTTAGCGATAAGATTAGACAAGGATTTATAGAAAAAAAATGTCGATTCAAAATGATTTAGGTATTCTTAAAGTGAATATCAGGTGTATGATATGGTGACAGCAATTGCTTGTTGAGTAGATATCAACTGTTCCGTCACCTGTGGCACATTTTTCTTGGAATTTATTTTCGAGACACACAAGGGGTATAGATTTCTAACGAAAAATCTTTAGTGCAATACAAATTGCATCGCCAATTTACTGCAACATGTCAAAGCTGTCAAATACTTTTAGTGGAATGTGAAATTTGTATTTGCAAATCGCTTTCAAACAATGTTACGTGGGATGGAATCGTGTAACAGCAAGCATTTTGACACAATAGTTTTTGACAGCATATGAGAATTAATAAAAATTTTATCATTTTGTAGAGGAATGTCAAACGTTTGTGTGAAAAATAGCTCATATGTCAAGCAATTTTATCAAGCCTGAGTTCTTTGTTTGTTATTAGCATATGCTTTCCTTTTTTAGCAGCGCTTTGACTAAGTTTTTGTTCCACTGTTCCCTTTTAAGCTTAACCCGTGGACACAAAAGTATTTCATGCACCAACTTCTTGAAATGATCTAGGGTTATTCATCTCATATCACTTATAACGTATAAAACAAGCTTGCTTGAAACCTCAATGCCTGTAATCCCCAAAACTATCATGGGTTCATATTACACCAACCTTTTATCGTCTTAGCAAAACGCGGACCCATATCACACAACATTGTTCAAGTTCATTCATTTAAGACATAATCGAGTTAGAAAACCTGCACCTGACGTATTTTTCTATAGCAATTTGCGCCACTTGTGTCTGAATTTCTTTTGGTCAACGATTACGTCACAAGGTCGTAAAAATATCATTGGAATCTCAAAGTTTAGTTTAGTGTAGTTCATCAAACAAAGTTTTAATGCTTTAATGATTACTTGACAATAATAAATGCAATAAAACAATAAAATTAAAAAGCATTAAACATTGGCACTTTTAAAGTAATTTAAAATTAATAGCAAATTATTTGTAAATAAAAATCTATTTAAACTAAAGTCGATAATATCACAAACAGTATTGGTTCCTCTTAAGCACCTAGACAATGGTTCATTGGCAGCACAATTTGTTCTATAATATGGAATATTAAAAACTGACTGAAATTAAGCCAAGAATTATATAAATGGTTATGTTGGTCCCAACTTTTACTCACCATAATTATGGTCCTACTCAGCAACTTGCGTAAGCTGTTCAAAATTGCCAAGTTCATTATTTCTAGACATCATCGGACAAGTAAAATTGTAATTGGCGTAGTTTTCTATAGCAATTTGCGCCACTGGGCCTTTAAATTCTGTTGCACGATAACTACGATCTAATATCATTTGAATAATGATAATGTACAACAAGTACTTGTCACCTGACTGTAGGTAGGTTTCTGACTTGCACTCGGCATAGTTAGAACTTACTTACACTCCAAGTGTGGTATCCGAGAATTCATCTGACAAGTTTATTAACCCTAGACATCATCGGATGCCCGTGGCGTAATTTTCTACAACAATTTGCGCCACTTGGCCCTTAATTTCTTTTGCGCAACGACAACGTAACTAAACGGTGACCCATAATTTACGCAAAATGAAATTTTAATAGAATATACAGATTTTCAATTACAAAGCTTACAATTTTTATTGATTTTTAGAGTATACAGATTGGGGCTATGTATGGAATAGCACATCGGATAAATAGCCGCCACGGCTTTGCTGGCAAGTACGGACTCTTTTGCTGAAATTTTCTATGACCGTTTCGCGTAAATATGGCTGAATTTCATTAATACACCTCCCAATTTCCTCTTTCAAGGCGTTGGTGGTCGTGGGCTTGTTTGCATAGACCTTTGACTTCAAAAGAAAAAAAGTCCAATGGGAAACGACTTGTGACAGGACACCCAGAGTGTTTAAGATCACTAATTGATCCAGTTTCCCCGAATTTTTCAATTATTCTCTTCACAGTTGATAGTTTTAAATCCCTATGACGGCCATATTTTGTACGAAAATTGCGGACTGTTTTAGCTGACAAACCTTCATTAGTTTTTTAAAAAATTGCTCAACAATAAAAATGCATTGTTCCTTCATATAGTTCTCCATTTTTACTAACCCCGAACTGTCAGCTGTCACATTGTTATCTTTTTTTCCATTGGCATCACTGATTATTAAATGGCACAAAAATCAAATGTTCCGTGAAATATGGGACACCCTTTATATAATTCGTTACCTTGTTGTTTATTCTTCTATTTGATAGTTCTTTTTTTTTCTTTTTGCAAAATTTGTACTCCCAACATCATAACACACTTGCTAACTTCCATCTCCATTTCCAGCTCCTCGTCGCCTGTCAACGTCACCCCCAGCAGAGGAGCCCAAAACGCCCAACAATCCGCCTCCAACCGCCGATGAAGATTTTGGTAAGTAGCCCAACGCAATGCCTAAACGAATTTTGCCGTTTGCCATATTTTTTCTGCACTTTTTTCAATGTTGTTTGTTTTTTTTTTCGTTCCTCTTATTTGGTTTTTTTACTAATTGAAAAAAAAAATGATTTTCTTAAATGTTATTATTTTGTAATTTTTGAAATTATAACTGATTTTGTTTTTTTCTTCATTGGAATGTTTATTTAAAAGCGTTTTTGCATGCTTTTTGTGAATAATTTTTCTTTTAACTTAATTTTTTTTCGAGTGCTGATTTATATTCGAATTGCATTTAAAGCGCTTCAGCCCATTAATAAGTTTTTGTGCAAACTAACTTTGATCACATGCAATCGCTTTCTTTACCAACAGCAATTTTGTTTTTGAAAACATCCCTGTGAAGAAAAAATGGAAATTAATTGAAGAAAAAAGCGAAATTCAAATATTCCTATCACCCCATCAAAAACTATTCCAAATCTATTGTGAATTTGCACGATTGTTGTAAACGCATTTCAAAAATTATGAAACAACAGCGCATAGTTCCAAAAAATAAAAAAATATCCGCATCTCCCAAGCTAATCTTTGTTTTCTTTATTTTTGCACTGTGCACGATGCCTTAAATTGATTTTTCTTAGTTTTAAACAATAATTAGCATGGAATGCAAGTAACTACTAGTGATAGTGGAAGTGTTGTTTGATTAGTTGATTATAGTGATAAATAATTTTGTTGCAAATTGTGAGCTGAAATGTTACGTATACGCCAGGGTGTATTTTTTTTAAACGGTCTTTTAATGGGTATTGTGTATTTATTTGTAGTGTGGGTGGTACTAACTTTGTCTTAGCTACGCCGAGAACCCACAGAGGTGTAACGAATTTATTCATAAAAAAAAATCAAAGGGGAGTAGAATTGCAGTCACGTAGTAAGTAATTCAGTTATTTGTCTGCTTCTCGTAATCAACTAAGTAAAATGAGGAAATAATTGGAATTCACATTCTCAATGAAAGTTAACAATTATAATTTTTCATCATTTGTTGCACTTTAGTGTTTTATGGGAGCATACGAGTGGCGCGCATCCATATGGCGCCACTGCTCAAGGTACGTGATTGCTTTATGCTACATTTTTGCTTGGTCAATTGAATTAAGCATTGAGTTGAAGTAAAAATAGACGCTAGACACGATGAATGGACAAATAATATTGCAATTGCAAATTCAAACGATCAATTTTCTTTCTGGTTGAGCTCTATACCCTACCTATGACAAGACAACCCAACCCAACGAGGCATTTACGTTGTCCAGTGTTTGCCAAATTATCATTTTACAATTTGTTTTGCAAATGAGTTTAAATTTTCGAGGGGACTACCAAAATGTTCATTCCTTGAAAAAAAAAAAGTTGTAATCGAGCAGCTCTTTCAATAACTCGATGGTTTTTCCGACAGTATGCTATCTGAAACCAAGTATTCTGCAGACCATCTTCACGCCAGTTTAGAAACAATGAAATTCAGCGCCAGACGCAATTGACGGCGACATTTTGCTTCGCTTAACTTTTGAAGAAGTACGACTGCAACAATAAAATTGATGAACACTCGCCAAGCCGTCCATAATGTATTAGTTTTGCAGGCTTTGTCGGTTTTTTGAAAGTTCTAATGTTCTAGCTGAACTCTTGTCTCAGGGAGATGGCTTGTCTCAGGGAGATGGCTTGTCTCAGGGAGATGGCTTGTCTCAGGGAGATGGCTTGTCTCAGGGAGATGGCTCTTCGGCGTTTCACCAGAAGCTGGGTTAGCCAGGTGAGCTGAGCTGTGTTATTTTGCTATATAAAATCACTTGCGTAGGTTGTAATGCCCGCTAGTACTCAAGTGTCAAAAAAGAGAACTAGTACTCCATCTTTAGCCCGGAGTAACGAACCTTCAAACGATGACTGATATTTTGTACTCGTTGTATAATAGCAGAGCAGTCAGATTTTAACAGACCAGTCGGTAGCTTGCGGCTTACTAACTGAGCACGTCGACCCCAATTAAGTTTAAGTTTCTTTTTTTATCGAAGACAACAATCAAAGCAAGACACAATGGGGTTAGAAACCCAGAGTGCCTCTAACCACACAAAAATCATGACTGCGATAGAAAGAAAGATCGACAAATGATTTTAGTTGCAACAGAGTGGTATTATAGCTTAAATACGGGTTCTCATACTGAAGACCCAATCGAATCAGCTAGAGTGCACATGGCGTAATTTGCTATTGCAATTTGCGCCACTTGAGCTTTCATTTATATCTCGCAACAATTACGTCATAAGATCACAAACATGAGCCCTTTTTGCAACGAGTATTCGTCACCGGGTCCCATGTTCTGTAATTATAACATCGATATAATTATCACTTAAACTTAAAAACATCTTTCGTATCAAAACATTTTTGATACGAAAACTTATCGCATGAGTTAGACAACATGGGCCCTTGTTGCATTATAGCACAACCTTCACGTTTAAGCGAAGCATTCACAGCTTGCTCCTTTAGCATAGTTCTGGTCTCTCTTCCAGCTATCCGCGAACCTAAATTGCACAACTTTGCCCTAGTTCTTCAATTCTAGACATCACTGGATCAGTAAAAAAAAAATGCACTTGGCGTACTTTCGTATAGCAATTTGCGCCACTTGGGCTTTCATATTTTTTGCGCAGTTTTTATGCCATAATTTTGATGTTTAAACTAATGCAACGAGCTCTAGAACACGACATAAATATTTTGTCCTGCTTCTGGACTTTACAAACATTTTTTAGAATAATTAAAAAAAAAGATAAACAATAATTGCAACAAATCAAACACACGCACTCTTTGGTGGAGGGCTATCTCCCAGGCACATTGATTTCAAGCCTCAAACTTGAATAGCTCTGTGGAAATCTTTCAAATTATTATCAAACTTATAAACAAAAACAAAACACTAAACCAATAGATAGCAAACGATAACAACAGCTTTCGCTCTAACAAAGAATGACTTATCAATATGGTTCGCAGCGGTTTTTCGCCTTAAAAGTATCACGGAATGTTGGCAAAAGCGGGCACACGCACTAGCATAGTGCTGCCAAATATCACACCCACCAGCTAGAGTTGTGTTTCATAATCCACTATAGTTTTTGTCACAATGAAATGCGCGTACAATCAAATCTTCAAATGTAGGTAGTCTCTTTCACTCTTTTTACCCTTTCTCATATCTCATGCAACTGTTTAAATTTTAAAAGAGAAGAAAAAAACAAACAAACAAACGAAAAAAGAATCAGAAACAGCAATTAGAAACAAAAACCCCAATTGCGGCGCATTTTTGCAGAACCCTCATCACTTCCACTGGCCGAACGGTTGCGTTTCTTCTCGAGCCTCAGTGAGGCGTCCCGAACCAGTGGCAGTACCTCGCTACCGATATCACGCCATCATTATCCTGTCATTGAACATCGCAGCTCGTCGAGCAGTATTGTCATCACACCGTCACTGTCCGCTCAAACGACTCCGCGGAGTAGTATAGTGCCGATGGACTTTGAGGACACGCCCATAACACCAACGGTGGTGGAGGAGGCCCCGTCATCGCCTGAAGTGGTACTGACGCCGACGACACCAACCTCCACGGTGACACCATTAAAACGGATCAAACTGAAAACGGTGGGGAAGCTCGTCATGCCGTGCTTCTTCAACGACCGCAGCAAGAACACTGAGAGCGTGGACAGTCCATCGTCGGCTGTCGTCAGTGAGCCGGTGAAGAAGATCGGCAAAATCAAGTCGCCGTTCATTGAGAACAATCAGAGGAGCAGCTTCCCAGCCATGACTGGAAAGAACAGCAACAAGTGCATGAAGTACGACTTCAAGTCCATGCCGTCATCGAACTCGGGCAAGGACGAGGAAAATGGTGAAATGAACGCCGACTCGGGCAAGGAGAACTATGACAGCTCGGTGCAGGGTGTCGAACTGCGCAAGAAGAAAGTCAGCACCAGCAGTAGCAGTGGCATCTCTAGCGCTCCGGTGTCACAACGCAACAGCTTCCAACAGCCGGTACGCTCCCCACTGGTCGATGAGAAATACGCAAAGTACTTTGGACTATCGGCAACCGCCACCCACTGTGACAACCGCAACAGCACGCCTCCGATGGCACATAAGAGTTTTGACTACAACAACATGCCGGACGTTTGTCGCGTCATACCCAAACCACATCTGCGCCAACAGAACTTCGGCAACATTACCGACGGCTTCATACAAAAGTCCATGTCCCTGAAGGAAGTGCGTTCCCCGGTGACACCCTCCGATCTGTCACCCGTCAACGCTGCCGACGACAGCGAGGTGTTCGATGACAGTGATTTCGGCGTGGTCAACACCAGCCTCGTTCAGCAGCTAAAACGACGTGACGCCCCGAAGAGAACCCGTGCCATGACAGCCTATGTGAACACACCACAGAGCACACCGGAACGTAAAGCGCCCGCCCTTCGAGCGCTGCGCAACCGGTCGATGACGATAACACACACGATGACGCTGTTGCCCCGTGAGCCGCAAAATCCAATAACGAAATACGAAGATCTAAAAGTAACGAAGGAGGACCTCCTCATGGCCTCCAAAGAGTTTGAAAGAATATTCTTAGGTGTGGTATAGACAAAACGAATTTTTACTACTACTTAGGTTACGATCGGTGAATTGAAAGAGACAGGGTTACCTTTATGTATTTCTTTTCTTTTTCCTATCAAATCTAGCTCTAAGACTATGTATATCGATCTAGTGATGCTTTTATAATTATATTACTGTTAGCCATCCTCATCTACACTATATTTATCTGTGTTCCATTTGTCAATGATTGTTTAGAGAGGAATTCAAGCACACACACACACACATGTTATTTGTGTTACCATTCGCAAGCGTAATCCTTTCGGTCTCATTGCGTCTATCCTTTCATGCGAAAAAATTCTCTTCTATGATATAATCGTTTTCGTTTTTACTCTATCTTGCCACGCTTTCGTTTTGTGAAAATAAAATATTACTATTCGTATTATTTAAGCTATCGATTTAAATTTAAAAAAAAATGCTTAAAAATAAATTATCTACTATTGTTAAAGGAAAAAAAAAAACATGAATAAAACTAAAATAAATCAATATCTATTATTAAATGTTAAATGTGTGTGAAATGTTTAAATTATGTATTTTTATTTTTATGTTTTGTGACGTTGTTTTTGGGTGAAATAAATTTAAAAAAAAAAATACAAGAAAATATTGAAACAAAAATATTCCATAGAAAATTACATTTTGTTTGTTTGTCTTGTCCTTCGATCTGTTGTTCACGGGTTGGGAATCATTAATCAAGTCACATGAGGCACGGTCACAATTTATCTCTCTACAGTCGGATCGGTATATTATGTTTACGATTTCGCACATTTGTGGACGGTTTTCGATTGCTTTCATTTAAATAAATGTGGTGCTCAATGTGAAGATACATATCACTCGGAAAAAGGCCGGCAAAAAATGCTTAATTAACACTTCTTCACAAAGCTGTTTGTCCACAATATTTGGCAGACTAGACCTAAGACTATCACCATCACCATATATTCGATCTAGGAGCACTCTGTGTGTGAGACTGTAGTGGGTTGCAAGATGTGCAGCGTGGTACTGAGGCAATGCTCCAACTTGATTTGTAAATTATATAAAACTTAGCTTTTTAAGTACCCTTGATCATCATCGTTTTTATCACATGAAGTGATTTTTGTATTTTTTGTCAACACAGCCGGCTCACTTCTTATGTTTTCGAGTCCGACCAAAAGAATGACCAATCTATTACTGGCGACACCACTCCAACTTGATATCCGGGGCCCTACTCTCTATTTCGTTCCGAAAGTCAATCCTATTCGAAATTGCTTCCCGTTCCGGTTTTAAGTTGGTACTTTCGGAATTCTGAATCGGAGTAGTAGTATATTTCATTCGGCTTTCGAAATAGAGAGTACAAAAAGTTTATTTTCGAAAAATATTACTTTCGAAACGAGATACAGAGTAGGGCCCCAGATTGGCAGAAAAGTGCGTGTAAATGGTGTAAAATAAAAACAGGCGTCTTTTAGTGAATATTTTATGTAAGTTTAAGATGAATATTCCCCTCACAATTACAACAAGTAAATTCTGCTTTACACTTCTAGGATTCACACTAGGTATTCATGTCAAGTAGAAGTGACTTGGCGTTGGCAGGAGTAGCTTATGCAGACACCTTCCTGGTGATGTGCTTACGAACCAAACTAAAAATCGAAACAAAAACAGCCTTATCGTGAATAATAATTGCCTCGGATTTGTTCGTGCTTCCCAATACTCCTATCGTGAATGATGTTCGAATGGGAAAAATAATTCCCTGGAAAAAATACCTATCATGAATGAGAATTCGGGGGAATTTTTGTTGGATTTTCCCTCCGATTTTTCCGCCATTATTTGATTGGAGAATTTATGGCAAGCAAGACAAGTTGGTTGATTTTTTTTTGGTTTGTTTCAAAAACAGATAATAAACAGCAATTTAATTTTTTAATTGTTTCAAAAATGGCTAAAACCTCTAAAAGGACTTCGCTAAAACTTGATTGCGAGAGGCCATCCCTTTCTTTTCCAACTCCTTTTTGATAGCCGCCTTCAGCGAAACAGCGCAAGCATGCACTTAATTTAATTATGGGTGAAATTCCAAAGGCTTTCTTTGACTGTGTCGAAGAAGTTGCTAAAACGTCAACTATGTACTTAAAAGCAGGTTTGCTAAACCTGTTATATTTTTGGACCCTAAACGCAAAGAAATAGCGCCGTAGCAATAACCAATTTTAGTCTCTACTTTAAATATAGCCACGGTGAATTAAATAAATTTAGATTCCAATCTAAAAATGTTTATTGGTAAGCCCCATTGTAATTATTTCCTTACAGAATTAAGAGATTCCATGTTTACATACAGTGATTGTGGTAGTTCCAATGGATTTAAGCGTATTCTAATTGAAAGTTGTCGCTTAAATTCGATCTCATTCAATTCCTCAGCCACATCTCTTAATGCAATACTAAACATTATTTTTTAAATATTTGTTTCACCGAAATTCAATTTTATTCTTTGATTCTAACCAAATTAATTTGACAGAACATTTTCGAAATCAGCTATTTTTTTTTTCGAGGAGACATTTCGGTTTCCGAGGGAAATCGAATTCGAGGGAGATTGGCGATAGGCGGATTCTATTCCTGGGAACACACAAATTCGGGGGAAAGCAATATTCCCTCGGAATTCACGATAAGGCTGAAAAAAAAAAAACCAGTTTATACCAATTTATTTCACTTTATCAGAAATGAACTAAGAATATTTTTACTGCGCATTCTACTACTTAACTCTGCTTTGCATGGGCTTACCTTGCTGAGAAAGGTGTTGAACAAAACAGTCCTATTTATGAATGGCATTTTAGGAATTCAGGACTATGGGCAATTCCGAGGGAACAAAAATTCCCCCCCGAACATTTTTTCTTCCATGGAAAATATTACTCGTATCGTGAATCAGAATTTATTCGCCCCGGAATTTTCGAAGTTAGGTTCGAAGGCGTTGACAGTTGTGAGTCGCAATTAATTCAATAATATTTAAAGCTCATATTTGAGGAGATTTTGATAACATATTTCTTTAAATAGAAAATTGTGTTAATATTATTAATTTATCGTTGTTTTATTAAACTCGCGTTCGATTTAGCGAAGTGATATAGATAAATTCACTAATATGCACAGCTTAGCATTTAGATTGCTACCCGAAGAAAAAGGCAGGCAAGAACAACAAGAACAACGAAAATCAAAAAAACAAAAAAAAAAAAAGACTTTAAACAAAATACGTGCATTATTTAAAATTGGTGCTCTCCGTTGTTTAAAGTGCATTAATATACCAACCATTTTCGGTTCAATTCAACCAAATTAAAAAAAAACGCAAAAGACTTCAAACTCCCATAGAAACTGCTAACATTTTGAATCTCCACCTACAAATTTACAAAGGAAATATTCCGGGGGGAATCCCATCAAATTCCGTGTGGAATTTTTGTTAACAATACCAATTTATTCTGGTTCGAATTTGTTCCCTTTTTCGAAAATCATTGCCGATACCTATTTTTAAAAAATGGAACATATTTCGGGAAGAATTTTGTTCACGATAGCCCTGATTATAACAGAAATTGATTTGTGTGATCGAGGAGCAAATATCTCTAAAACCAAGTTTGTAGAAAAATATAAAGCTTTGACTCATATTTCGCAAATTCTTCTTTGTCACAAAATCCACCTCGGTATACTTGCATAACTCGAGTTGTATACTGTTCCTCTATACCTAGATGGTCGCATTTTGTTCTTTCGCGCCAGTTTTCGGCGAATTTGCCGCGATTTTTTCGTTTTTCAACCATTACACATAATAAACGTATCGCCTGTGATTCCCAGATGAACTCACCGGAGAACATAATCTTCTTTTGCGAAATAAATGCGAACAAAATGCGAATAACATTCCTTACTGAGTCAGACTCGTACTTATCAACATTCCGATAGCTATTTTTGAAAAAAAATGGGAAATATTTCGGGGGGATTTTCTTCACGATAGCCCGGATTGGTAAAAAGTAGTTGCAGTTACTTTTATGAATATACGGTATTGTATATTTTAGTATCAATTAAACAATGTCGCGTACAAATGTTTGCAGTTTTGCAAGTTACTGGCAGTTTAAGTGAAAATAGTAATTAAACCTTAATGTTCACTTTAAATTCTTCCGGGATTCGCCAGCGATAATTTGAAAATTTACACAAAAACTATCAAGAAAAAAATCGAAAGCATCAATTCTTCTCAATTCTATATACAAGATCTTAAGTAATAGACCAAGTGGTCCAGAAATATCTAGCTGAACAGAATCTAGTTTATTTGAAAATTATGTTGCAGTCACTCTTAACTTCAGCGCTGAATTGGTAATTTAGCAGGCTCATTCAGAGGTGAGCTCATAGTTGGAAGAGTAAAAAAAAACTTGTTTGTAAGGTTATTTAGAGTGTTTTAAAATCGTCTTACGATCGGTAAAGTTCCCGAATGCAGCACGTTCTGAATATAAAGTATGACGTTTTCCAGAACTCCCATATTTTCCATACCCATAACCATCATTGCAACCCGATTAATTGTTTTGAGACAAAACCACTGACACCATTCTTCATAAAAACCATTTGTTTTTCATCTCGTACTGTTCGTCCATGTTAGGCTCTGTTGTCTTGAATGACTTATCCAATGTTCTAGCAACTCCATCGCAATTTGTACAGCGTAAGTATTACTTTTCCTTTTTCTATTCAATTTTGAGAACTCATTTTAAACGCCTTGCAACTGCACGCTTTCCTGTTTTCTTTGCAACAGTTTTACTTTTGACTAACTTTTCCGTTCATTTTTTTAAAACTAACCATAGTAGCTTCATGCGCCCGCATTTATGTCGAACTCTAAATTTAACCACAAACAACCTCTCTCTCTCTCTCTCTTATCAACAGAATCCACAAGACCTGCACCGGCACTCCTGACGCCACCTTTTGGTGGAATCGCCGGACCGGGCAAGGGAATTCTAAAATCAAAATCTGGTTGCGTTGGCTTCATGCCAATGGACCTGAATTCTGAACTTAAAAACCGTCTTAAACGCTCAACGCACGCTGCCGTCGGAAACCTCCGCAAGTCGGCAACAGTAGAAAACGCTTCGCGCATCCTGGATCCTGCACCGCTTAAAAAACCCGACGACCCGGCCAACTCCTCCTCTTCCGAAGAGGACGGTGTCGACCCACAGAAAAATCTCGCGAAAATCCTCCGCTCCGTCTCCAAGGAGAACATGCACCGACAACAAAAAGAACATATCACACCGTTTGCATCAGCAATTCCCGGCACCAGACCCGTCATCATGCCACAGCATGACGACACCATGAGTCTGGTACGCAACCTATCTAGTCTTGAAAAACGCATCCCAGAAGCCGGCAACACAGCCGGTACGTGCGCCGCCTCCACATCAGAGGGCGAGAGTTCCGGCGGACGAGAGATTTCGGAAATTATCAAAAATAGTGCAGTGGCACGACGTCGAAAACTGAACGATGGGTGAGTTTCTTGTGATTGTGGTGTGATTCCAATACCACCCCCCCGAAGAGTCCTAACACTATCCGTTCTAATGCGTTGTTGTAGACATCAGAATGTTGCGTGTTCCATATCGAATTGCTAAAATTAATTCAATTCTTGTTCGCGCTGTGTTTTTAAATAATAAATTTCTAAAAACAAACAAAAAATCACAACAAACAACCATAATATGCCTCTTTCGTCTGGGTACTTTTTAAAATCGCCTAGTCATGTAAGCTAACTCTTAAAGATCTAGGTACTAAACTAATGTATCCAATATAAAATACTAAATACTAATATTGTTAATTTCCTTAAAAATAAAATTTATTGAAGACTGCTCAACTAATTTTGGCACGTACTGATTGTGTCGATTTTTTTTTATATAAACTTTTAAAAACATATACTTAACATTTAATGTATTTTCCCCATAACAAAAATTAACGCATTTCAACTTGCAACTTGTTTAAATTGTGTTTTTTTTTTACAAATAAATTGTTATAATCATTAGAATAGATAAAGAAGATATTTTTTTTATAAATATATGCGAAAATCACACGCAGAATTATTTAAAAAAAAAAAAACTAAATTGTTGATAAATAAAAGTGTGACGTAGTGTTCTCTTTTTTATTGTTTCTTGATGTATTGATAATATTTGTTGTGCTTAAAAATAAAAATGCAATACAGAATATAGAAGAAAACATATTTTTGACTGTAATTTGATTTTTTTCATAAACGCATTGTAATAAAAAACTTAAATAATCATAAAATACTAAACTAAATGTAATAAACAGTTAAATAAAATATATATTTATGTACTTTTGTAATACGTCGTCAAAGTGTTGGTTAAAAGAAAGTTCTTAGGTTTCAGCGACTTTCGGTTGTTGTTGGTTCGATTGGAAGGCTTGGTAAAGGATCCTTCGAATTATTTGGGGGTAGCTTTACGTTTTTGCTAGTCTTACTTAAAGTTTTATAGATTTATTTAGTTTTGTTATCCCTTAAAAGTTCTAGTCGGGACAGCGTTTAGATTTCTGCACTTATTTATAAAAAAGTGTCTTGCGGATGGGCGAAATTGGAAATGACGTACCCGTACATGGATCGTGATCATGAGGCTGAGTTTTTATGACTGGGCAACGAACGCTTGGCCATTAGTATTCTTGCTTATTTTGAGATTCGAACCGATAGTCAATTTTAGCGAATGTCTCTATTCCTTCGATAGAACTTTGTATATTTTAAGATTAGAACGAATAATTTTCACTATCGAGAATATCATAAAATGAATTCAAATGAATTCAACTTTCGAAAACAGCTGTTTCACATTTTTATTTTTTATAGAGTGAACATACTTTTGTTTTTTTATATAGGCTCTTTTTTCATTGTTTTATTAAAACTATCACGCTAATTCTGAGATTCGATCAAATCGAGTATTTTCGAATTTAAAACTTTCACTCGAATGAACTCCTCACATTCTAAGTTTCGTGGGAAAGGAGTTCATTATTGAATGCTTTCGCTGGATGAACTTGATTTTCGAAATCAGCTAAAAGCTGTCGGATTGTAAATTATTTGCTTTGCTTTTATTAAATAATAATAATAATCATACAAATTCGTTTTACTTTAAGATTTGTTGGAGGTTTTCGGCTCAATAAAGCAGCAATTAAAATTAAATACGTATTGGATTTCATTCGATTTATTTAAAAACAATTCAACTTACATTTTTAAATACAGCTTTCGGCCACAAATTTCAGCTCGAATAAAATTTGACATTTAACTCGATGCAATCGAAACTGAGAATGCGGGGAGAAATGAACTAAAAATGAATCTCTCGAAATCGAAAGTAGGAATGTCAGTTGAAGGAAATCGAATTACTTTCGATTCAATTCAAATCTCAGAATAGAGGTGTTATATAAATATTAAAATATTAACTACTTATTGAGAAATATATGCTAAGATATACAAAAATGTTAAGTAGCAGTCTTATCTCAAATGGGATGAGGTTTAAAAATATTAAAATGTGTTATTAGTAATATTTTGACACACTACAGTTTGAAATTTAAATATGAGCTACATAAGATAGGTTTTCAAGTTTTGTTATTAAATTGCGAACTCATATTGTTAAGGTAAAGAATGCAAAAAGAATGTATATTATATATTATATTCAACCTCAAGTTTTTGCTATTTTTTATTCAACTCAAGTCTGTTCACACAACCTTTCAAATAAGGTTGCTGTATAAACAAAGCGAAATTTTTCTTGATACAATTTTTCTGTAAAAAATCGGTGGCAATAAACAACAGACATGGCAAGTGTTTTGTTTATGGATGACAGAAGAGAAAATTGCGCATAGGAGAGGAGGATGCCTAAAATCCATTTCCAAAAAAAAAATCCCTTAAGAAAATGTGGAAAAACAAAAATTATCACTGCTTAGCGTTAGGAAAATACAGACAAATAAAAAATGACATTTGTTGCGAACGATTAGAAAGTCGAACTACACTCAACATTCGAATGAAAAATGAACTTTCGATTGCTAGAATGACCTTCCAGTCTGTTCGAAAGTCAAAATACAGATTCTTCAAATTCGACACACTTTCGAAAGAAAACGAATCTCAAAATAAGCATGATTTTGTTCATTCCTGGTCACGGTCCCAAGTGAGCATGTATGAAGAAAATATAAATTTAACATGTGTTACAACACATGTTCTATTCCCTACACTCAGTAACCACATTTGCTTTGAAGATCGGCCTTCTTTTTAACACAAGGTCTTCTTGTCCTGTCACGATACTCACCGACTCCATTTTTCCCCGCAATATCTGTTCATGCGCATCTATTGAAAGAACTTTTTGAATATTATTTAGGCCGTTGGAGTAAAAGCGTGCTCATCGTTCAGACTTTGGTTATATTGGACCATTGAGGTGGCTCTTCTTTCGAAGCTGTTCATGTATCAAGCGATTAAACATTCCTTAACCTAAATAGCCAGGTCATGGTTTCAGGGTGTATATTCCAGTTCATCCGCTTCAGTGTTAAAATATATTTTCTAACCCCAGCTGCCGATATTTTAGCGTAATGTTAAGATAAACATCCTATGGGCGCTCCTTTACAAGGTAGGCATTGTATGGGCTTATCGCCATCCCTGAAGAACCAATTAAAATTAAAAAGTCTCAACGAAGGACGTTAATACTTTCCTTGTGAATTACGCATGCAGAACTTAAGCAGTTCAGACTCGGGTAGCCTATCTTTTTGTAGGTCGTCCCAGACTGTATATTTTGTATATCCTTGTCTGACAGTCTGGTTCTTTTTGACGATATGATTAGAAACAGTCTCCCGAGTTCGTTTCTCTTTAGTTACAGAATTTTCCTAGATACGTTTTTGTCGAACAAAGTGCCTAAGATACCATTTGACTGTCTTCGTTCAAAGAATTTTAATGACAGTATTCTTATAAATGCTCATAACTACAGACGGCTGTGTTTTTATGTCCATAGCACTTTCTATTTTAATGATGTTTTGTGGAATTCAATTTCAGTGCCCTGTGTCGATGGCAATATCCTCCCAGATATGACCTTATAATGTGGCATCTCTGTGCCACTTGTCCCTTTCTGCAAAAAAAAAACAGTGACAGTCACCCGTGACTTCATCCATCCGTCAGTATCGCATGTGCCGGTAGTTACACTTGTTAATATCGTGGATTGTCCAACGCTCCTTGAAATAGCCCAGAGTTATGACTCGTTAGTCCGCAGTTGCAAGTAGTTTAATGTCAGAGTTGCTTCCGCAAAGGTATGTGCCACCGTGAGTATTCATGGTCTAAGTAAATCCTAATAACTCCTTATAAAGAACTAACGTTATACTTCTGACGCTTACCTAGTCAGACAGATCTTTTGTATAGATTTCGAGAGATATTCGAATCGGAATAATAAGGTTCACAAGAAACAACTAAAAGAGAAACTCTCATCGCTGGGTCACTGTTGTCAGCACCTCACCCTCTTACTTACCAAATCGAACCAACCAACAACGAAATTAAATTGGAAGAAAATCTAAAAATAGCTAAAAAAAAAAAAAAACTCATACGCTTTATTGTAAACCTGTAGATGTTCTATTAAACACTCATTGTTAAAGAAACCAATTGGCTAAAAGAACTAATCTAATTCTAACATTACTACGGACCACTTTTTTATACAACTAGGCAAAAACTTAATCTAATTCGTTTGTGTATTCATCAGAACTTAAAACAAGATTTCACAAGTAGACACGTTCTAAGAGATTCTTTAATAAAAGTTGCAAATGTTTAAATTAAACTAATCCAGTTGGAAAAAAATCATGCCAAACTAATCACACGACTAATAGACATAAACATTTATCAAAAAAAAAGAAATTCTGAATGCAAATTTTATTTAATTTCTATTTTCGTACAGAGTTTTCCCAAAAAAGAAACACTTACACTTTTGGCAGTATTCGTACAATGGCCGCTAAACGAATTGCTTGAATAATAATTATAGAATTAACATATGAATTTGTTTGACTTGTTTTTTGTATTTAAACTTATTTAACTTATTATTGTATTTTTAAAAGATAAATTATATTATTAACTATGTTGTTGTTACGGATGAGTTAGGCAAGAAAATAAATTGAATTTAATAAAATGGATTTTTTTTAACTTTTTTTACGCATTACAATTGTTTTTAATATTTTTGTTTCGCTTTCCCTGATTTTAACTGATTTGCTGTGCTCTTAACATCGGAATTGCTTACGCTGATTAACACCTTCCTGCAGAGAGTTGCTCTCGATTAATTAAGTCCAACACATATTATTGTCTTCAATATCTAGGTGGTTATCTGGTCTCGCAAGTTATTTTTATATATATATTGCTAAATGTGCATTTAGGAAATCTTTTAAAATATAATAAATATACGATTTTTACTGGGCATTACATTAAATTTAAATTTAATGTAATTAATTTGTCGCCTTTTATGTTGTATTCAATAATCGGTTGGCAAGTAGTGCTGATCGGCCAATTTTTGGGGGCTTCAACTCCTGTCAGTTTAAACAGAAATGTCATTCGAAAATAAATATATATAGAGAGTTAACTGTCAGAATTTAACTGTTCTGACAATCACTAAAACGATTGTGGTGATTAATTAGTTCTGTTGTCACATTGGCTATAACTTCAAATCGAAATGGGTAAAGTTTTTTTTTCCTTTATTATTTGAAGTGTCATAAATATCATAAATAACTGGTGAGAGTGAGTAGCAACAGTTCGTAAACAATAGGGTAGTTCGCGACAACGTCGGTGTCAAATAAGGAGAAGAAAAAACCAAGTGACAGTTAATAAACTTGTAGGAAAACAAAACAGATTTTATATGGCTGTAGCAGAATTACGTTAAAAAATTACTGAAAAGTTTATAACAAATTGCAAAACACAGAATAAAATCATTGTAGAATTGAAAATTGATGTTTATCAAATGTATTAGGTAAAATACGAAAAGTTAAAGTAATAGGAATTGTGCGCTTTTAAACAATATTTAAACAAAATGGCTTTATTATCCTACAAGTTTTTTTGACGTTCGACCCAAAAAGATAGACCATCTGTGAAAGGCCGGTCTTCGCGAAACACTCTATTAGAAAAAAATGCACCGGTTTATCATTTTCGACAAATTGTTCGAAATGCCACGAACTATTTTTTGCATTGCTTGTGCATTTAAAGTGCGTTTGGTCAGTTTGTCTTTTCGCAAAATGCATCTCATGCGAATGGAGCTTAAGAGGTGGCTAATTTCGAAAATGTTTGTAGTTAACTTTCATCAAATTTGTGAATCCTAATAAAATAGTCCTGGCTATGGGCATGACTAATGAATTAGTCTAAACTGATATCACCCACATATACCAACTGTCAACATAATACTCAGTCACGAAATTCTTGACTGCATTCGTCGGATAACCTTTCATAAACGTCAACTCAAAAAACTATCCATGTGCCGATTAAGGCCAATTTAATACAGACACATCCACTCCGCCAGCTGTCAGACTCACTAAACCAGATTTTTGAACGTCCCCAATCTGGTGTATATTTATTCGCAGTAGTAGACAAAGTCGTTGACTATAAAGTTCCTGATTTGGGTTTGCCCCCATTCAAAACTTAACCTTAAACTTAAACAAACTGACAGTATTTAGAAACTCTTCGGTGATCTTCCTAAGTTCGACTTCAAGTATGAGATGTTAAGTTAGATTAAACTTCATATATGCAAACAAAAATTGTCATCTAAGCTAAGTCTATAATCAAAATCTGAGTAAACTGAAACCTTTACGTCCAACGAAGTCAATGTAAACCCCACCTAAGACGACTAAAGTGTCTGTCAACTCTCACGATTTAACATTTCAAATGACAGTCGCTGTCAAATCAAAACATCATGTTTTAACCACTCAATACAAATGTTGCATTTCTCCGAATTTATAAGTTTAAAGTTTTGAAAAATTAAAAATTAAAACACCTGTTATAGAAGGGTTCTTTTCTTAGTCTTTTTCTGTTCCTCTAGAGAACTGTTCAAAAAAATAATCGCATTATTGCACATGAGAGCAACAGAATAGAAAAATGGTTTTACAGTTGTGTGGAATTCGATGATTTATAACCTACTCGACTTGGTCGTAGGCACCTACCACAAACCCCTTTGCTCCGTCCTAGGACACTTCTATACATCCATTAATGTGTTTTATTCCTGATTTACGCCCGTAAGCCGTAACAAAAGACTTCAAATACAAATGGATGTCTATAGGTAAAACATATGTAGTTAACACAGAGACCTTTCGATTTATCGTTATGGTTCTGTGCCTTCCAGAATTGGCAAACGAATTCCTTTTTCCATTAAAATATAACTAAATACAAAAATTCCAAACTAAAAAAAGCGGTTTCTTACAAAACATAATTTGATCGGCCCTGGACAGTAATGTCGTTTTCCATTGGGCAAAAAGAAGCGTCCGGGAGAGTCCGGAATCGAAAAAATCACTTCTGAAACCGTTCCATTGGCACAAAAAATACTCTTCTGGTGCTTCTGAGAAGAGAATTTCGCTTCTCGATTTGAAGTCAGAATCCACTCAAGAAGCACTTACACAAATGTAATTTATGTATTTTATACAAGTCAGCTGACAGCCGCCGTAGATTATTTTTTGGCATTTCACCAATACTTTTGTGGGTTCAACGTTCAAGGTTCAACGTTCCACTCACGATCGTTGAGTGGATCCCCGAGTGAAACCAATGGAAAACGATATAAAATAAACTAAATTCTAATCTTCTGCTCTCATCATCATTTTGTTTTTATTTTTTTAAATAATTGACAGCAACCACTTATAGCCGACACATCCGCCGCAAAATCCTAAGTCCCGAAACGCCAGGAATCGCGGAATTTCACTTCAATCGTTTTTCACTAAGTCGAAAATTCACGAAATCCACGAAAAATCGAAAACCGAGATTTGCCAAAACTGACGCGATAATAAATTGATTGTTTAACTTCACCTTCACCGCACAAGAAAAACAATCGAAAATGGACTATTTTTTAAGAATTCCTACCTCCGTCGGTCTAGGAGTTGGAGTCTTAATCATGGACCAGAGTGGAAAACGCAAAAAAATCAACAGAAAAAACTCCCGATTAACGTAACGTTTCCGATTTTCACCAGGAAAATCGTGAAAATCCTGCCGAATCGGCATTTTATTTGCAATTTATTCCAATCAAATCAACTAACTTTGGCCTTTACTGTGCTTAACGGATAAAATTTCCTCTTTTAACTCCCTTAAAGTCTGCAACAAAAAATGCTTCCTTAAATATTTCAACTTCAAATTTGCCTCCACGTAAATTTCCCTCTGTGGACTCCATTTCTAACCACAAAAATGTTGCGCAGCATACCCTGCCCAAACAACATCCACAAAGCCTCCACTTTCGTTTCGCTAGCAACATAGCAACGAAACAAACGTCAAATTCAACTGTCAACAAACAAACTTCACCAGACAAGCAGCAACAACGGACACGGGCGGTTGTGTTGTTGACGTCTATTCGTAAAATTTATCAAATTGATTGTTTTCCATCAAGTTTCGACTGAAAAACACAATTATCCTCGAGTTGTAATACAATAATTTTAATAATAACCAGGTGCAAGTGTTTGTGTACGCCAAAAAGTGCATTATCTCTGTGACAAATCGTAAACAACAAAACAAAAGTGCAAGTGTTTCCACATCGCGTTTAGAGTTTAATTACGGAAAGAATAAAATCAGAAAAATAGGCGAACGAGAAAATCTAGCCGAAAATAAAATCAAAAACAAATAAATCCGCAATTTAAAAAGGTTTGTTGTCATCAATTTGTTGTTGTTATTAGTGGTTTACTGCATTTTGTGATGGAGTGGTAGTAGAGTGCATTCGTTTTCAAAAGTTTTTGCATCGATTACATTTTTGTTCTCATTTATCTTCGCGGTAATGGTTCCCCTTTTGTTTGTTTTTGTTTTCAACACTTTTCCATCTTATTCCAAATGCAATGCAACCCATTCCATTCATCTTAATGTTCGTTGTCTGTCATTCCTGTTTTTCATCGAATTTGTGTTGCTTGCTCTCTGTTATCATCATCTGAAGGGAGGAGTGCCGCACACAGATGCAGAATGGAGGCAGAAAAAAAAATAACGAAACGTGTTAAAAAATTTCGTGTTTTTGTCGCTCTTTCACTTTCTACCGCGTAGGCTTTCCAGGCGCGATTACTGTCGGTGCGACAGAGATGAGTGCAGTGGCACCCGAAAAAAAATTGTACGACTTTTGTTGCTTACCGCTGCAGAAAGTTGATAAACACGCTGCCTAGCGAAGCTGCGAGAGTATCGTTTTCAGGTGCAGTTTTTGTTTGTCAGTTTTTCTGCGTGTAAATTGTTTTTCTGGTGAGGTGCCATTTGTTTTATATACGGTAGGGTCTGGACACGAATGATGGAAGAGGCAGCTGTTTATACAACAAACGCACAGAGAAGAACAAAAGAAAACAACAAGCAGTCACTTTAGCATAAATTGGAGAGAAGAAACACAAAAACGGCGGGAGATTCGCATTTGTCTGACTCTGACGTTTGTATCTTTTGTTTGCAAAGATCAGGTGGGAAGTTTGTCTTCAAATTTTGTTTGCGTTCAGATGCACGTCGTCGCTATCTGTTGGAATTTATTACTATCAATTCACGTAGAATGTACATATTTGAATTAACATTCCGATTTTGCAATAGTTATACCTACTCCTTAAGTTCGACGCTCATTCATAATTTTTGAAGGAGCTTGGATCGTCTTATTTATGAGAACAACTACAGACGCAGGTAGACCCCTACCCCCTATGGAAAATAGTTTGTTTACTCAACTATATTTGCAGGGAGGTTACGATTAAAGATCGAAGGACATTCAGCGCTCTAAATCAATGTGACAAAGAGGATGCTTTTCAGAGGACGTATTCACCAAACGCAGCTTTTTGGACTGCATGTGACTAGGAGTGTTCTTTTCTCTAAACAATTTGGGAATGACAACAATAACACTCATAGTAGGTACCTTAAAACGTAATGCGAACCATTTATGAGGAGAAAATACTCAGAAGGGGAAGAAACAAAGGGCCCTCTCGGTGTCAGATGAAGGGTCTTCCGTTCGCTTCCATCACTTTTCCGATCTTCCTAGATGTCAGTACAAAATTCTCGCCAGCAGAAATGTATCGACCTATACAGTGTGTCGCAAACGTTGCTGTTTGAACACAACCATAGGGAATACCGATCGCTAATAACGTTTTCAAAAAATTCAGTCGCAGAGTGTCATGGCGCAGCGGACTTTGTTACTATCCAAATTCGCCACATTAAAGAAGCACACTAACTACTTAACTTATCAAAAAATGAATATACACAAGTTTGAAGAGACTAGCTCGACAATGGGGACACTTCATTCGCCAAAATTTGTTTTAAGAGCTGCAATTTGCCCGTTCTAAGCAGTGATTCGATTTCACTTTGCATTACAAAGAGTGCCATCAAAATAGCTCCACATATTTGCTAGACAATAATTTTTCAGTGGAAGTCGCTTATTATGACTTCGCTTATAACGACCAATCGCTTATAACGTCCACTTTCCTTTCATTTGGTTAGTTTCATAATATTTGACGGAAGCCAGTCGGATATAGTGACCGCCGGTTATAACGACCTTATTTCCTCGGTCCCTTCACCGTCGTTATAACCGACTTCTACTGTAATTCCAAAGGACCGTTGGAACTAGGGCAAACGTAAAGATGCATTGGAAACCATATCTAAATCAAACGTTCCACATAATAAATCACCTGTCAAGTGTTTTATTGGTCCAACAATTTAGAACCGAATTCAGCATGTTCACTGAACACACCAAAAGCACTCAAGAAAAGTGCTGACAAAAGAAAAAATCATTTGAGAAGAGCTATCTAAAAATTCTGAGACGTAATTTATAACCTTGCTGATAAGGAGGGACTATTTCGGGAAAATCGAATGGGGACGTCAGGTAAGCAAGTATGTTTGAAGTCGTTTGGAAAAGTAAAGCTCCCTTACAAGAATAAGAAGAGCTAAATAAACTTGAATCGTAAAGCACGTCTTGTGAGTTCAAGAAGGGTGCAAGCCAGACTACGGAGAATATATTCCAAAGCGAAATTACTTAGCAGTGAGATCATTCCCGCTTCAGTTCCGGCAGTTACAGAACTGGATAGAGCAACGAAAAATATTATAACAGGCAACAAAACATGGACAGTAAAATCGTTGGACTACTAAAATTCTTTTGAACCAGACAATGCATCCCAGCAATAATACCAAATGCTCTTTAGAGCATGTAACATTGGCATGACTGGAAGTAGTTTCTAAAAGCTGCATAAGGCACAGCTAAAAACTGCAAATCTGGAAGGAAGTAGAAGAAAGAAAATAACTTATCCACTGCAACGCAAACGATTTTGGGCCTTACAGCTTCTCCTGGTTGCTTCTAAAACACTAAGGCCCGTTTGCTGATACAACTCATAGCGATTTAAGTTCTACTTAAATACTTATGGGCTACTTTTTTAAGGGCATAAACTGTCACATAGGAGTTTATGTGGCACTTAAATTCGCTATGAGTAGTATCAGCAAACGGGCTTGAGAGTACTTAGGGATTAAAGGCATTTTAAATCAGCGATATAATTTATGAACTTAGCCCATGAAGCAATCAAAACGACAAACTCCGAGGTTACAGCTTTATAGCTAGCACTATAAAGATCACTATAGCATTTTAAGACATTAAATGAGTCTTTAACAGCGTTAAAAAAGGGGCCATAAAAAATGTCCTAGAAGACTTGGCGTTGGCACTGACAGTCAAATGAGGAGCAAAAATCTTATTTTGTAAAATGCATAGCAGTAGAATAACTAACTTAACTAACTAACAACGTGCGGAAAATAGTGACAAAGAGAAATCTGCAGTGGGGCGTTAGTTCCTAGTAGTCAATATGATACTAATGACTTTAAAACTGAGAGCGAGAAATATATGTAGTACCATACTCAAATCCACCGTCAAATGAAACTGTAATCCTAATAAGTGCCAAATATCCACCCACTAAAATAACTTACTCATGGAATCTGCTCTAAATGAGTTATCTTCCTGGACAAGACCAAACGGCCTAGAAGGAGAATTTTTGAAAATAATAAAAATAATCAAAGGAAAACCAAAACTGTCCCATTTATCGGGGATAGAAAAGTTGACAAAGTTAAACGCGTCTAAAACTCACATATGCCTTGTTAAAAATATTGAATTCAAGCTGTCTTATCCGACCAAAGATGTTCAAATCGAAACAGCAAAAAGACCACACAAATAGGCTGCGATGTCATCAATACTGAGCTGACAACAAATGGCGTGATCAACTTCTCCAATTAATACAAACGTAAACAAAGTCCTCCCGAAAATAAAAACTCACTCGAAACAAATTGCTGTAAGAAGCTAGGCTTAGGGTGTCTATAGTACATATACGGACGTGTTGCGCCAACTATTTATTTATTTTTATTTAGTTGAACAAATATTTATTGCCAACGATCAATATTCTGTAAACTGGCGCCCAACTAGTTGCGTCTGAAGATGCTATAAGCATAAGGCAGGCATAATTTTTGGTTTTTCTTAGACTGGATTAGTTTTACAAACCATGGCCCATTGCACCAAAGACGCCATCGCCTTCCAGAAAAAAAATAAAAACCAACTTGTGTCAGACTAATATGCTACATACAGTAGTCCCTCGATAATGTGAATTTCTCTAAAATGTGAATCGGCAAAACTTTACATTGTCATGTCTATAATGTGAACTTCCGAAATTTTCAACCTCTTGCTCGTTTTGCGTGCGATTTTCTTTTTTCTTCTAAATTAATAAACATTTAAACTGTGCTTTAAAAAATCATTTTGTGTTGTTTTTAATAAATTTGAAAATCGTTTCAATCAGTTTAGTAAGTACTGAAAAAAAGTTCCAGTAATGTGAATCCCTCTAAAATCCGAAAACGCCTTGTTTTAATTAGTTCACATTATCGAGGGACTACTGTATTATGCATTCCACTCGTCAACACGTGGATCTTTCTATTTAGCTGCAGTACACAAGAGGCAACATGTCTGCCCGCAGTACGTTATACTCAAACTCACTCGAATAAGTGATACTTTAAGGTGCACAAATTTCCATATTTGGTTGTGGTATAGGTACTCCCGTTGTACCCTTCTTCTTCATCGAAAAACACTTTACTCTGTCGAGATTACAGAATTGTTGGCAATTACGAGGGTGCCCCTTGTTTAAATATTTACCTCATAATTAAACTCTAGCCGAGGGATTTCAGTTTCAGTCCCTCAGTACCTATCGGTGGAAATGATTATTTGTACTTTAGATAAGAAGAGTAAACAAATGCGTTTTTTAATGAACATAAAGAGGCAAGAACATAATTAACAACAAACTACCTCACGCTTAAATGTAAGCAAACACAAACAACGTTTGAATGGTGCGACAAACGTACGACTTACGAGTATTTGAATACATGAATTGAAGACGTGGGACACGTACCACGAATGGGAAGAAGAGCAAGTGGACCGAAAACAAATTCAACAGAAGATCAACATTGGAGTCTTACGTTGGCCCGAAAATGGAAATACACTTCCCCAACAGTTGAGATAACTGGACAAAATGCACGACCTGATCTAGTTATGGCTGAAGAAGAGACGAAAGAGATTAACCTAAGTGGTGACAGAGTTGATCCTTAATCCCAGCTAAAAGATTTGGGCATTATAGCTTTTCAGTTTCCGATTTTAAATGATCTGTTTTTTTTTTTTTAAATCTCATGCGAGCATATAAATGGACAGCTGACAACGAATGGATTTTGAGTTAGAACGGATGGTTATTGGTCGGAAAGTCTTAGAAATAGAAATCCGCAGACCGCAGACAGATATAAGCAACCATTTCAAAAAAGAGGTCAATTTGTAAAGGACTGTGCTTGACTTTGCGTTTAAAGGGCCAAAAGACTGAAAAATAATAATTAACCTCTTTCAGAGTGAAAGTCTGAGTAATTAAATTTGAGCTTGGCTCTCAATCTTGAAAATGAGTCTTGGCTAGGGTGTTGGAAACGCGTTCAAGATGGTTCCGTCAAGGAATTAAACAAAAAAAAAACAAATAGTTAGTTTAACAGTTCCGTAGGCACCCTAGGCCTAGATTCTCGCAGCCATTCTAGAGATCCACAATTTTATGCCGAGCTCTTTCATGACAGTTGAGGGTGTTTGTCAGACGGCGCAGTGGAATAAATAACTTCAAGTTGGAATTTGGGTTTTTTAGAGAATCGGAACTGTGAACCCTCGCTTAGTAGTCCAACACGCCAACCATTAAGCCACTGCAGGAACCTACAACGTTCTTGGATTGCATTGGAATTTCTGTCGATTTGTATTCACATATCTACGGTATATTTTTGTAATATTATCAATGTTACATTCTAATAAAAATGCAATAATAGCTAAGCAAAACTTACTTTTAACAAACATAACCCACTTTTTTTTAACCATATTGAGAATGCACCTTAAAATAATACCAACCACTTGGGGTGTACACAATCAGAAACTCCCACATAACAGATCAGAAAGCAGAAACTCCTACTACACTTGTCCTCGTACTCAAAAATCTTGTAAAGTGCAAGAGCTTGTTAAATAGTACAGTGGCACTTACAACCCTCTAACCAGAACTTGCGACAATTCCCTTTTACTGAGAGCTTCAACTTTTAAAAACTCACATTGTTATTTGATATGTACAGCCATATCAGATGAACTACCCAAAAGTGAATTTGATTTAACACTAGCTGTTTTTTATTATCAGCTATGATCCATATAGATCATCGATTTACATGCACTTACAACAACAGCACATGATCCTGCTTCTCATCGAGATCACGAATCATGATCTGAAAATTATTTCTACTATTTCCCACTAGATGGCTTGTTTCAGTTTTAAATGTTGGTGTGCCTGTAAACGATAGCCACCTAATCACGTTGCCAGACAAAAAAATGGAACACAAAAAATCAATTCCCCGTCCGTATTCTGAGTTACTTTCGTTCTATAAAGGTATGTCCACACCAGCCAAACACTTTTATACCTCCATGTTTTATAAATATTTCTAAAACATTTATTAAACAAAACAATTTTTATCAAAACATTTATTAAACAAAACAATTTTTATCAAATGTTTAAGAAATGTTTTGCTGGTTTGGATCTGAACACCAAAAATAATTTATGAAATGTTTCACAGTTTCCCAATCGTGATGGGAAACAAGTTTAACTGCAGAAAGCGAGCGCTGTTTTTCGATTTTTATTTTTTTTAAATAAAATAAAAATGCCAAGAAAAGCTTGGAATACCTAATGAGAAAGTGATTCATTTAATACGATTATTTGAATTAAATCGTGTGTCACGTGATTCCCAAAGCCAAAATTCCAAAAATATAAACTTTACTCGCTGCTAATTACCCTACCACATTATTTTCTTCTAGTTGGACTAGAAGAATAAAATTGAAATATTTCATAAACATTTAATAACTGCATTTCAGATATCTTTTATAAATGTGTTTGAAATTTGTCCGATTTTTTTTATTTCATAAACATTTCTGAGAAGTTTCGCTGGTCTGGGCACACCTTAATATGCCAAAATAAACGTAAGTGCTAGCAGCAAAATATTGTTCATGTGTTGCATATTTGAACATAAAATACTAAATTTGTTTCTAAGAAATATGGAAAAGAAAAATTATTCAAATTGGACACAAATATGGTAACACTCCCGACATTGCAAGCGAAATTACAAGTGCTTTGTGTGACGCCACGTTGAGCAGAATATTTGCAATAGGGCTGGTGGCAATGTGAAGTTTGTAATACCCTGTATTATTGAAAGCAACTGTTGCCACAACTCAAAAATTAAAATTTTCAATGATCCGTCTTGTTTTATTTTCGTAATCTGATCCGGATCACATTACGCTGATAATAAAAAACAGGTACTATTCGTTTTCCTATATTCTATCTATGCACTGTTTCTTTTATCTAGCATGTTTTTTTTAATTTTTTACCTACATACCTTATAAAATAAGAAAATTACCAAGCAAACTTTTGATGAACGAGAAAGTTTCGTTCTACCCAGTCGTGTACTTTATTTTAAATAGACCACCAGTATCTGTCATTTTTATGTAATTTTTACTTTTACTTTTGGCGGGCATATAGATCCGTCATTTTAGCTATCAACAGTTTCATAAATTTCCACTGTAATTTTTGACATCGCTATTGACAATCCGCGGTACTAATAATCATTTTCAGTGTTCAGGGCACTCATTCCGTAATTAACGATTAACGATTATCGTCGAAACGATAACCTCCAAAAGTAGCAACTAAGTGCCAAAGTTATGAGTTTGAGACCTTAATCCAGTCAATTTTCCACAAATGTAATGAAAGCTGACGAAAGTGAAACAAATTCGCGCAGAATACAGCTTCTTATGATCAGCAAAGTTTCAAAAACCATATCGTCCCGACGATTTTTGTTATGTGAAATTTTCCATACAAAAATGTGACCTAAAAAATATTTAGTGTGAAGGTTAAAAATGGTTATTAGGAAGGCATTTTTAGTTTCGACTCTAATTTTAGGTAGTTCACAATGGCGATTTTTTTTATACAAATTTCGCAATTGTGAGCTCCCGTAAATTTTGAAGTCGAGGCTAAAATTTTTTATTGATCTTTGGCTTTTCTGACATGGGGAAGCGAGAAGTGACTGCTATTCTTTCTATCTAGAAGTACGTACAATTTTCAAACAAACACTTTGGTTGGAATTTTCACACCCCTGATTATTTATCAGACACTTTTCAATTTTTAATCAAACATTTGTCTGCTGATAGTAAATTTTCGTCTTTGAGTGATGTTTGTATTTTTTTTTGTTTTCGAAAATTCTATTTAACAAAGTTGATGTTGAAATTTCCTCAGCAACAATTCATTGCTTTGGGGTGAACACTTCAAACTCATAAACCTCTCAAATGTAAATTTCGATCCTGGCACGATTATACTTTTATTTCGCTTTGCTGTATCCGAGAATATGCCTTCTGCACAACTTGAACATGAGCCGCCTGAGCTGATTTTGAGTAACGAAGTAATGACGCTGACAGTTCATAGGTTCCACTCAAGTGAACATTAAACATAAGCGAAAGTGGGTCACTGCTTTATACAGAACTTATTGAACAACTATTTACTCGTACGAGCACTTAATAAAGTGCATCAGCAAGGTTCCGTTTGAAGTGTCTTCGCCCTCTTGAAGCGATTATTGAAAATGCACTCCCCATAACGGAAGGGTTAACCACCTACAACCACTTTATACCGTATTTTTCACTCGAAACCAGCCAACTAAAAATGCAGACCAAAAATGCATTCCTCGCATCGATGTATGAATACTAACGAATGCGTATCTCTGTTGATTTTTGTCTGTACCTACATTATGAGTCGCACGCAATCTCTACCGAGTAATTAGCATATTTTGATGTCGGCTATCAGTCGCATTGGTTTTTTTTTCTCTCTCATTTTAGTTATTCCAATCACAGAAACAGGAGGTGGGCTAAGTATCTACCATCTCCGTCTTTGGGTCTGGCTTCGGCGTTTACCTGCGACGTGCGGTGTGATCGATTGTCGTGAATCATCTCTGCGAACCGAAACACTCTCCGTGTGTGCATACATCAAACGAAAACGTCACGTATGCCCGTCGTAGACGCCAAAACAATTTTTGATTTGATCAGCTGGAGCTGTGTTAGATACTGTGTCTATTCGTTTGTTGTCCCTCCAAGTCTGGGTCAATATGCTACGATATTTTTGAATTACTAATGGCTTTCGCTTTGTTTACCTATTGCAATTATGCGAGATCTTGTCTGCCTGTATTCCCAGGCTAATTTGGCTGGGGAATAAATTAACGAACAGTTGTTGGGTAATCTGGTTCGCGGCGGGACTTCTTATATGATGGAAGGCGTTGTTTGGATTTGAGAAATTACGAACGCAATTTAATCGATATGGACCTAATCGAGTGGCAAGCGGATAAGATAAGTTGACGAATTCGAAACAAAGTGGAACGCTGATAATGGATTTGTTTATGGTTCTGTTGAACTGAGGAAACCGCTAAGAAGTGCATTCGTGAGTGACTTCTTTGATTGGAAACTCTTTGGTAGTAGCATTTTCGTTTCGGATAGATAAGCTTGAAGTGATTTTCTTTAAATTTGTTTATAAAGTGCGATTGGCGGTTATGACAAGTCAGACTTTCAGCCTTTGATTTGTTTTGTTGCGATTGTTTCAACGGCGTTTTTGAACCGATTTCCGATACTGAATAGAAATATATTTTTCAATTGGGCTGATGCTTCGCGTTGCGATTTATTTTTAGATTGACAAGGTCTTCGTCTGAAACCAAAGGGGATTGAATGAAAAAACTTCCTGGAGCGTGCTTTTTTTATTCTGTCGTACTTGTGCTAGCAATTTCAAAGGCATAATGGAAAATCAAAAGGTCCGTGCAGCTCTACAGTTCCTCGTTGAATGTCAGATCGGTCGAGAAGGGATGAATCCGTTATTAAAAGAGTCCACTCTCAGATCCATAAAGCGGGACAGTGATTATTAAGATCTCACACAGAATCTCCTTAGTTTCATTGGTGTCCTCCTGCAATATTGCTATTACAGCCCATATAAGAAATAGTGTATGGAACCACTTGAATATTCTGTGGCAACAAGGAAAAACAGCATAAGTCGACTTATGTCAAAATTGAGTTAATGTTGCGATCGGATGCACAGTACCCTGTTCTATATGTAACATTTTTTTCATTCAAATATCTCTTATGGTTGCTGTGTTACGGATCAGGAAAAAACGCATAAGTCATTTACCCACATTGAAAGTCAAACCTGCTCTCCTGAAAAATGACTAAAAATGACTTATGCTGTTTTTGCTTGTTGCCACAGTTATATACGTGATTAATCCAGCTTAAGCCAATGTGCGATAACACTCGAATATCATGTCCCTGTCATACAAGACTCTTATCTATTGGAAGCAATTGAGTAGATTTTCATACTTCTTTGACACCCGGGCTTAAAGGTGCCCGGGTAATCCTATATAATGGTTGTCACTTTTTTCTTCTTGTGCTGGTCTTCATTTGTCATGCAGGTATATATTACTTTGGGTGAAATCAGGGAAGCATCTGCCCGCTTGGTCGTTTAATTAATGTTCCAATCAGTGGTGACCTTTTTATTTACCTAGAAGGGGAAACTTGTTTAAATAAACTTCTTGTTAAGTTCCCAGCTTTACTGAGAGTTTTCATTCCATCTGTCAGGCATTTTCGCTGATTTATAGAGTTTTTAACGTGAGTAGTTTTTTTTGTTTTCAGTTTTCTGTGTCATACGGCGCTTTGTGGGTCGAAAATTGATATGTCGTCAAAAGATCTCTACCCCCATCTGTAGTTGAAGTGTGTTGTAAAATTTTAAAATGTCGCGATGACTTCTATCATTGACGAATTTCGAATCCAAGGCGGTGCCTGACAGCCGAAAACAACATTCTGCCAATAAATTCAAATCTCGAAAAAAAGTAATTGAATAGGTGGAGCTTGATCGAAAATAATTGAAATGGTATACTGCCTTACATATTTGTAGACCAATTTGATTCAAAGTCTACTGACCAAATTTCAGAAGCTGTTTGGGCCAGCCTTTGACTTCTTCTTAAACATAATCTGCATGATTTTGTTTTCAATCCTCTTTAATAAGCTTGATTTGAGATATTTAGTTCGCTTCTTCATCGATTTAGGAGGTAAGTTTTGAAAAATCCAGAAATAGGTATCATTAGCAGACTTACTAACCCTAGAAATTCAGTAAAAAATATTTCGTGGCAAGTCTGACGAGTTTGGACAACAAGTTATAGAAAATGGAAGCGCCTTCATGTAGAGGTATGCACTTGAATAGGGAAATTATATTGAACAACTAAAAATGTTACCATCGGCCTGACCGATGCTTTGATACCGTCCACTGCATAAAAGTCATGCAAAACTGGTTTTGTATGGGAGGTACCAGAACTACTTGACCGATATAGCTCATTTTCAATACCAACCTGACGACGATAAAAAGAAGTCCTTTCACCAAATTTCATTCGCCTATGTCAATTCCTTTGGGCGCTATCGTGCAGCCAGACAGACGGACATGGCTAAATCGATTCAGAATGTGATCCTGATTCAGAATATTTATACTTTAAGAGGTCTCCGGTGACTCCTTCTTGGCGTTACAAATGTAATGACAAAGTGAATCTACCTTCCTGTGGAGGGCATACACATTTGGCTGAAAAAATTAAATCGATCCCAAAAGTTAGCTAGGATATAATCCGCTTAGCAAGTACTGGAACCAGTTTGCACTTTTGCTCGGAATTGAAACATGAGCGGCTGTAATGCAGTCGTATACGTAAAAGACGTTGGTTCTAGGTACAAATATTCACACAAGACCGCAATATTTGAACTGTCAAAATTCATATATGTCATAGTTGTAATTGTATAAAACACATCAATACCGGGTGATAACTTATTTCATATTTCTATAAAGACATTTTCAATCCATTTAAAACTTTTTAAAATCGATTTCGGTCATGTTTACGCAAGAGACAGCGATTTGGAAGATTCGGCTCATCTGTCACTTCTTGTCGGCATTTTTATTTGAACAGAAATAGCTTGACAAAGAGTTCAGTCTGCATAAATAAATGTAATAAAATCTGTCCACAGCTTTCGAAAGTGGTTACCATCACTCGTGATTTGCCCTCAGTTACATCTACTTGACATGGAAATACTTGCAAAAAAAAAAAAAAAAGGAATATGCTCAACATTTATAGCCCGGAAACTGCGATGACAAGCAAACAAGTTGTGGCGTAAAAACAATATGACAACCTTAACTTTGACTATACGCCCAACTCAAATCTACAAACCTCACAGCGAATAAATCATCTAAACGACCCACACACCTACTTTGCGGCTCGTAATCTTTCATCGCTTCTGGAATGTATGCAAGCGCTCATAAAACATAAAAACAATCCAACCTCAATCGCGTCTAAGTTCAAGTTGACCGTTCACGCCTTTTGTGTACAACACAAAAACTTCCACAAGATGAATCATTCATTGTTCATTTTGTGGTTACTCTGATAAGGCCCACTCCACACATCGGCTTCGAAGAACTCTGATTGAAAGACAACGGAACTGTGTTGCATTTCCACTGAAATCAACGTGAATCAAATCAAAAGGTGCAAGACACACCTCAAACCCGATGACTGTCAGCCATTATACACACCAACTCAATTAAAACTCCATCTCCGTACTTTTACCTATCTGCCACTGAAAAACTAATAGTTTTCCCATCCACCTGTAAATTGTCAACCATAACTCAAACATACAGTTGAACCGAATGTCCCTAAGGACATTATCCGTAGTGCGATGCAGTTGCAGCAGATAAACCACGAAAATGTTGAAGTAATCCCTGCTGTTAAAGTAAATCACTGACAGAGTCAGTCAATGAACTCGGCACAGTCGACACCCGCACGGGTGTCAGAGGTGGCTGGGAGTGATAGCCCTGTCGGATGGGTGAGGACTGAGGAGACGAGTATATTTCTCATGAATCACTTGAAATTCATTCCGTGCCACATCAGTGCAGCAGGGATATCCTGCTTCAGTTTCCAAATGAAAGTTCAATATGGAACGGGAGCAGAAACAGGAAACCCTCTACGAGTCACACTGAATGGGTTACGAGTTTACTAAATTATGCTATGTGAAGTTGAAGTTGTTGCAGGCGATAGTTTTATTTTTTAAATTAGTTTCCTCGCCTGTATGGAGTTGGTGTACTCTTTGCTGGATGATTGGTGCAAGTTTATCGATTGATTGAGCGGGACAGTTGCGCATACAGTGTGGGCGGAAAGTTTTGACCGGTTTCACAAAACAACAACCCCCTTGTATTTGGATATATTATTCGAACTTGTTTATATAGGTACTCGTACTTTTGGGAAAATTAAAAAAAAAAAAAAACAAATTGTCCCGCTTTCCAATGGAAATGTAGTAAACATTTTCGGAAAGTTTTTCAAATAGCTGTGGCCATTAAGCGTCATAATCAACACTCATGTTGAAATGATGGCGAACCAAAACAAGTAAAAACTTTCAGGTCAGCTGTTGAATTGGTTGTCGCTGGAAAAAGTGTTGCCAATTCGAAAAAGTAACACTGATTTTGGGCTACACTGTAGGTAGTTAATTTCGAGAGATATCGTCATCCTTGCTGGTAGGAAGTAGGATCCACCTCACTATTCACCTTTTAGACAGTCATAATTCAGTAAAGTAAGGTCAGCAGCATGTTGCTCGTCATCAATTAGCCATCAACCGTTGGCGATGGTAAATAATAGCCAGTAGCAACTGGCAACTTAATATCGGACATTTTATTATGTGTATCCAATTTTGATGAAGTGGCCACGAGGACGAAAACCCACGAAATTCGATTCATTTTCCTCGTTGCCGCATGTAGTGGGTGGACAAGGTTCAACTTAATTATTGGGAGTGGTGAAAACCGCGTGTGTCGGGTCATCACTTTAAATATAGATGGAAAATTCAGAAAAATAATTTAATTGCTTTTTTCATTTACATTCGACTCTGCATATCGTTAAAATTAAAAAAATTAATTGGTAACGTTTATTGACGGGCTTTCCTATTAAACAAAATTGTTTTTCCTTCTTTTTTTTCCAGGTAAGTTGCTAATTGGACAATGTTTTGAAAATCCATTATTCGGTGAGTTTTACTGATGATGAATTGAATACGTTTCGATTTGCAGTGGTTGTTGGTTTAGGGATTTTTTTATTTTTTTTTATATTTCAAGTTGTTGACTGAATCGGTTGGTAGTCTATTATTTTTGCTGCTTACACTAACATGTCGGGAATAACTATTAATATTTGAATGCAAACAATACGAGTTGAGGCCGTCGAAATTCGAGTTGAACTATTGTTATTAATGGCAACAGAGGTGAGTACTTCCGTCATCAAACAATCAAAGAGAAGTAAAATACATCAGCAATGTTAATGGCATTTTGGCTGCCTCTCCACTGATCTCCTCCAGTTGGTGGCAACATAGTCATAAATCTCATAAATATGCGTCGAACTTCAAGTGTGGAATTTTGTTAGCACTTCCTGGTTGTAGTTACTCACAGAAAATATGTTAACCTTGAATGTTGCTAAGATAAAAAATGCTTTTGCGTAGACATTTTAAATTGGGTCGTCTGTTGTTTTGTTTTGATATATATACTTCGACAACTTCTCCAGTTGCTGCACTTAAAATCTTTAGTCAAACAATTTGTGGCCCCGGTAATTTCAATTTCAATTTGTTAAACAATATTTATAAGTACAGTAAGACTTGGTCTTTTATAGTACAAAGAGGGTTTGAATGTAGTAACAAAGTTCTACATTAGTTCTACGGTATTAGCTTCATCGATCACTACAAAGACACAAGTGAAAATTTTGATGAGTATCCATCTATACCTAAGCAGTCGAAGATATTTTAGCTTTCTTACTCATTACAGGCATTAAACTATGCCCACAAATAGGCCGATTTGAACCTCCGAGGTTGACTACATCAACAGCTACAAACATGAAATACAAAGCGAGGTGCGTTGAGTTGAGTGTAGCTCCATCGTAGTTGTTCCCCTTAATGTTCTGCTACTGAATGGAAACATTAAAAACAAAAAATCAATCAGGCGTCGTAAAACAAATGATTTGTGACTTCAAGGTTAACATCAATAATCGAACGATTTGTAGCTCCTATATGTGCTACATAAGCAGCTTCAAAAATGAAATAACAAACGAGTTGCGTTACATTGATTCCTAATCGATCTTTACTTTAGAGAATCGGTGAATTTTTAATACATTCTACAGAATAGTAGTCTTCCGAAATCGAAAGCTACAAACAGAAAATACAGCATTGAGTTTCGTTGGCTACAATTCGTTCTCTTTAGAGTTTGTGCCCTCATAGTTATTCTACTGGATATATACATTGAAAATGATAGCAGCCGGCCTGCTTTAAACAATTTGATTGATTTGTAGCTCTGAGGCTACTACATCATTGTAGCTCCGACCGCCATTATCATCACCTACAATGAAAAAATACAGAGCAGAGTTCTTAGAGCGATTCATTTACAGTGCTGATAATCATCGTAGAAGGCCTTTCTAAAGCAAACAATTTGTAGCTCCAAGAATGAGTACGGAAAGATCTACAAATACAAAATGCAAAACGAACTGCTTTGCAATGAGTCCAGATGGAGTTTTGCGAAATCAGATCTCTTTTACTTTACATTGTAGAGGAGCTCCAAAGAAACCTACTTCAACCAAGCGATTTGTAGCCCATATTTTGACTACGCCCTCAGCCACAAATACAAAATAAAATGAGATGTATATTATAAAGATTCCACTTTCGCCGTTGGTATCCTTTCAGTTTTCCTACTCATAGTAAGAATTCAACATGATATCGGCCTTCCTACATAAAGCGGATTGTAGACCGGAGTCCAACTACATCACAAGCTACAACCACAAAATACGCACCGAGAGGTGCCTTACAATGAGTTAACATATTTAGAGATTCGGCGCTCTTGCAGCTTTAACTCATCGCAGATATTCAATAGCAGCCTTCCTAAACGATTTGTAGCCTCTAACTTGACTTCATCTACAGCCACAAATGCAAAATATATAGCCCGAAGTGCTTTGCAATAAATCCATCTCGATGTCTTCGCAGCTGGTGCCCTTTCAGTTGTCCTACTCATTGTATACATTCGATATGATATCACCATTCCCAAAACAACAACAAAAAAAACAAATGATTTGTGGTCCCGGGGTTAACTACAAAATTAGCTACAAACGTAAAATACAGAAAGTGGTACTTTATAATGAGTCCACGTCGATGCTTAAGTAGGGCGAACATCGAACCCGTTCAGGTTGCAACTTATTGAAGCAATCAACAATATTGCAGCGTTCATAAATTTTACAATTTGTAGCTTCGTGTGTAACTACATTCGGTGCTACAAACACACGATTTGTTTTTCAGTCGTGGGAGAACTAAATCCGATGATGACTTTTATTTGAAAGTTATTTGAGTGAAAGTCTTCTTAAACCGAAAAATACCTTCTGCTATCCATAAGAAGACTCACACTTAATCCGTGCCGATTCAGTGTTTTTTTTTTTAAAGCGCGCAAACCCCCGCGTCCAATGCACAGAACCTCTTGTGCATTTTAATGGCCCATCCAGGAACCCTTTCGTGGTCACAGACTCAGGTGTTGCACCATCATCCCAGGCCATAGACAAAACGTAATACTCATTTTCCACCTCAACTATAGCTAATCTATCAACTTCAAAGCCCGGATAGTACAGTAGCTTAAACACCACCTGAATCTCGTTCATCTTCGTTAACAGATGGTAAGACAGAACATATCGCAATCACCATGGGTAACCACAAAACAAAAAAAAGAAGACGCTGCCATAGAATATAAAGAAAACACACCTCATTGAGTTGAGTGCACATAGTCGTCGTGTCGGCCCACTCGTATCAGATACTCAGATAGGCGGACAAGCGCAGGAGGAGAGGCCCTCATCAAGGTAGTGACATCTAACATCTGACTTGTTTGCTCGGAGCTGCTTCTGTACGTCTACGGTATATCTATCTGTGCAAATAGTGTGTAGATCCGCACTCCGAGTCGACGACTGTTTGCTGTGCCATCGAGGGTGCTCTATTCTCCTTCACTGACAACGCCAACAACGGGCGCAGAGAGTCCCATTCATGCATTCCTCATGCAGTCGGCCCGGCTGCCAACTGGGCTGCATAATGAATGAGGAGCCGAAAAGGGGATACATCGAGATATCCTTGCTGTATGCTCGGCGATGACAAGACAACGACGACGATGATAAGGATGGTATATTAAGCTGATGGTGGAACAGGTGAAACACTTGGTTATCATTGTCTCGACCGCAGGAAAAAGCGGGTGCAACTTTGTTGCTTTTGTTCACCGGCATACCCTGCCGACGCGATGGAGTTGCAGCCCAACGACCTATAATTCCATTAACCAAACCGACGCGCTCCAGTTTACGACTTTTATCTGTAAAAAGAAGCGAAGTATCGCTTTTGTTTTATTCCACGCCGAAGACTATGACGCCCATTCAACTAGTTCTGACCGCGAGCGCACACACAGTCCCAACTGAAAGGATGCCAGTTGTCAGCCAGCACGTACCTCCAGTTTGTGAGTCAATTTAAAGGCGTATCAGTGCCCCGCAGAAGCATCATCTAGTGGGGCAAACGGATACGGCCGACTGTAGCAAATCCAGAAATGATGGGCTTTAACGTACTTGTACACCTTTCGCAGGCACGCCATGTCGGCAGCCGGAATGGAAATTAAAGGGCGATGCGATGGCTTTTATAGTGCGGTCGAGAATGCATTTAAGATGAGGCTGGCTATGACTGCTTAGAGAAGAACCAGATAGCTGCACGAGGTGGTCTTTAGAAACTGCGCTACTATTCGCAATTAGGTAGATGGATCACGAATGTCCATGGAGATTTGTTAAGATGAATTGTGTGGAACCACGTTTAGCAGTTCAGTGGCTCTGTGGGAGAGCTCCCTTTGTTCGCTCGCGTTTGCAAATATAAAGTAGGCTTTGACGGGCAATGACTGCGTTAACTACAGGTTGAAAGAATGCAGGTCAGTTGAGGTTACCGAAGGTAGTTTCAAATTGAAATGGAGCCACCAGATTGGTAAGAGTTTTGCGTACCTACTGTTGAAATGATTTCGTTCGAAAACAACTTGGGCTTAAGTGGTGAGCCGATGCCAAAGCTGAACTTAAAACGGACCGAACCTCTAAGAGCTGTAAGAGTAATTGTAGTTTATCCCAGGCGACTGTGTTCAAGCTTCTATTTGGGACGAATGGTTTAGTCCTACATTTTTATGCAAAATATGAGCGACCGAATCGATCAGCTTTTTGCATTTTTGCACCACATGAGGTGCAACTTTAGGTTTTCCGGTAGTTGAATCGGAGAGCTGTCAATCTGTGGTGCAACTTTTAAACCACTGTACTCACTTGTTTAGGTTTCCATAAAAGAAATGAGTTTGAACATGTTCTAAAAACTTAGACTGAACCATGGGTAATTTAAAAAAAAACCGCCTTCCCTCAAAAGAACAGGTTAGACCCGGGCGCGAATATTGCTTTCTTACAGACTCGTCGAGTTGGTGCAGTATTGTCCATACGCTCCACGTGACGATCTCAGTCACTGTATTTTTAAATTTTGTCTTCACCTAGTGAAAGATAGGTGGCGGTACCTCTGATGGTACTGGTACTTTGGAAGGGTTGACACTGCTCTTGATGCTACCGAGTAGCTTTCTAAAGGATAAAGGGAGATTGGGTCGACAAAATATGTTGTGATAATAGCTTTGTGACATCAAGTCTTCTTTACGGCATCCTTTTTGGCATTTAAAGTGGCCCCAGTCACTCGGAACATTTGAACTTCCAAGACGCTAGAGGCATGTTTGTCATGAATCGCAAAATTTTTTTACAGTGTGCTGAGCTAAAATAACCGCAAAATTCCCTTTGAAGTGCAGAAATCGTCCGCTTGCTTTAGTTGCATTTCTTCCAACCGCATAAAGCCTGAATCCACCCGTTTTTGGGGGTCCCGAATATACTCGTCAAACCGACTAAAGACAGATGCCTTCCTTCAAATTTTGGCAAAGAAAATCTCAACGGCATACCCCGAGCACTGATCTTTTCGTGGGGATCGTAGAAGACTTCCTTGGTGTCGGCAACTTTCAATGAACACAACCTAGCCTCCGAATATTTACCTATATCTTATCGACCGAGACTAGTTTCTCTAGTTAGCACATCAGTCTTGCCAATTTTATGGTAAAACCAACTTTATATTTTTTGGTGATATTCTCGCATCAGTATTTTATTTTTGACATTGCTTAAAAATAAAATACTGATTTGGACTCTAGTCAAAAAATTTTGTATCTTCCACTTGATCATAGTTTTTGTATACCTAACAGACTTTTGTATCGAAATTGCTTGCATTACAAAACGTTTTGCTAAAAATTTGACATTTAAATAGTCGGACTGTCAAACCCGGTTAAGCATTGTCAAACAGTTTGACAATTGATATCGTAGTTCTACGCACTTCGCCAGCTCAAGCATTTAAAAAAAAACAGCAAAGTTTCAAAAATTTACAAAAACTCTTAAGAGGGGAACTACTCGTTACTCGTTTCTTTGGTAATGCTTTCATTTTCTGACATATTTGATGAGAACGTGCGTAGCCTTTGCTTTGTATTGCAAAACACTTTGCTGCAACTTTCACAATTTTAATAGTCAAAACTGTCAAACCCCATCAAGCGCTGTCGAATAGTTCGACAATCGATCGTGTGGTTCCTAATTAAACCAGGTCTCTTCGGGTACTTTTCCAGACCAAGCTTAAAAAAAAATTAAGCAAAGTAATAAAAATTTCGACAAACTCTTTACTCGTTAATTTGTTAATGTTCTCTTTTTCTATCATTTTTGAAGAGAACGTGTGAACGTAATGATTTTTTTTTAATTCAAAGGAGAAAATAAGCAGAATAACGAACAACTCAGATATTTTTTTTGGCGTGTTAACTTGTCAAATTTTGACACATAGTTAAAATATTTGCCAAAGATTGTTCAATAAAATCAGAAGTAAGATGGAGTAGCGATTACATTCGATTCAAATCGTGTTACGTTAGTCTGAGACCCTGTAAGCTGGCTTATTTTCAAATATTTGACAAAGAAAATATCCAACTGCTGCTAAAAAGTGTCAAACATTTGACATTTTGTCGAACAATCCTGTGGGAGCTTTATTGTAAGTACATAGACTTTGTTTGTTTTGAACATTTCAGTTAAATGTTTATATTTCCTTGACTACAGTGTCAAATGTGATTGTATTGGTTATACAATGGCCGCATTCAAGACTTGTCTTAAGTCGACTACATTGGTCTGGATGAGATGCAACCTGAACGCAAAAACTGGATTGGTCGGGAATGTCACTTTTCCTACGTCAGCCACATATGCGAACTGTCAACGTAGTATTCAGTCACGAATTTCTTGATTAGATTCGTCGGCTACCCCTCCATAAACGTCAACTGAAATATGACTGATTTCCCCCAATCAAAACCGAGATACATCTAGTGAGAGAGCTGTCAGACTTACTAAACTAGACGTCCCTATTCTGTCAGTTTTACATTTAGTTTTCACCCGCCAGTATAGAAAACGCATGACTCTACCCAACAGTCAATTATAACTGAAGAAAAGAAGCCCTCAAGGGGCTATACTATGAAATGAACCCCTGTGGAATAAGAAATAGGAATGCAATATCCCATTCATCGAATTCCGAAAAGTTGCTAATTAAAAACTCCGAATTCCTGCATAAATTCCATAAAAATCCCCATCCAATTACTCCACAAGGTCCCATAAACTGGGAACCAAACATTTCCAAATCAGGTCTATACAACTCTAGCAATAAATTTTATCTTTTCGCCATAAAAAGTAAACAAATTGCAGTCTCAATTGAGTGGACATGGCGCACAGAGAGGTTCGTCACCGCAAAACCGCACACTCGGTACATTCTAACGAAATACTCCCGTAACCGATATATCGCCGACCGTCGCCATTATGTGCTCGACACTAAAACACAATAAAGTAGATACATAGTATTACTGTCCAACAATGGAACGCGCCGGCCGCAACACAAGTGGGGTGGAACGAATGGCAAATGTAAACTGAACCGTAAAATCTTTAGATTTGGATTTTTCGCTTGGAAAATTATCGCACAGCGTTTTGGGAATATGTGTACGCCGTGCAACCATTTATGGACGGGCGGAAAAAAAAGCAAAACTGGTCACATCTGTTCACCAATTATGGCGAATGTGGATGCAGTCGCCTTGGCTAGAGTTGTAGCGCGGGAAAGATGCGTTTTGAGGTCGAGCGGACAAGTGCATGATCGCGTTTGACACTGTGTATGGCTGCGATTGTTAATGGCTTCGTCGACGTGCCTGCCTTTGGTCGCGGTGTGGCTGTGCCGCAATCCGAATTAATGTATTCTGCGGCTTTGTCAAATTGTTTTCCGTGTTGTCTAGCGGAGAATAACACGTTCCACAATAAGTCGGGGCATGTGGGGCGAAGCAACCCACCTGGAGGCTGTAATCTGTAATCATAACCGCAACGACAACTTCCAATGTAGACACTGGATAGTGGATACCCTATACTGATGGCGGCAGAGGAGAACTACAGCTCTGGTGGTCAGCTAAACGTGTTGTCAGCTAACTACCTATAAGAGAGCAATGTCGAATATGCATCTATTGGCTCGTGGAAAGCTGGGCGCTTTTAGCTGGAGGAACCTGATTCTCAATTATGCAACCATAAACGGTACAAACGAAATAAAAAATATGTCTACCTGCGCACCTGCAGGCGTTAATTTACAATTCCTCACGCCCATAGATGGACAGTCTTTCGACGGAACGTGATATCGCAAACTGGTCGTCGGAGGAGGGAAAACGCGAGAAAATTGCAAGTTTTCTGGGGAAATGTGTTAATGATCGCACGATCGCACCCAAAACATTAAACATTCACGTGACGGACAGCAGGACGGGACAGGTTTTTCTGCCTCCTTTGGACATGAAGGAAGCCGTACACCGTTCGGAGGCTGGGTGATGACAATTATTATTTCTTGCTCAGATACTTTTCCACGATCACCGGAAACCACCGCACACACAGCACGATGGGTGAAACGAGCAGAGTGGAAAACCAGGTCAACGCATATGCAGATGTGGGCAGCGAGGCATGCTGGTGCTGGCATCTCCACTGTCAATTAGGTCGGTGCGCTTGATCGGCGGCTCGCTCGATCGTGGTAATTATGAATTATTAATCGGTTTGTGTGTTTGCATAAATGTTAAGGGGTCTTCATGTTTGCACACTCCCCAGAGAGGTAGGTGGCAATTTCACTTTCAAAAAACCCCTGGAAGATGATGTGTTTATCAAGCGATTAGACGATGGTTGGCATGTAACATGTAATGAATGTGCGGCGGCGGTTGAGCGTGGAAAGTATCTGGTATTTGAAGATACGTACATGCGTATGGGGACTGTAGTGGGTTATCGTGGGAAATGGAGAGCAGCTGTTTTTTTTCTTTTTCAGAGGAGATGCATTTGGCGAAAGTGGAAGTATATGTCGAAGAAGTTTTCACTGTTATGTGGAAACAACTTTTCAAAATTTGCCAGTACAAATGTGGTAGGAGGGGGGGGGGGGGGAAATATATCGAATACTTCAGTAGAAACTGTGCCGTAACTTTACTTACAGAAAACTACCCTCTCTCAACAGTTTTACATTCGATGGCAGGTCGACTGTGATTTTTTTCCAGGATAACATCATTAATTCATTCGTCGGCGCAGTGGCTTAGTTGTTAGTGTGTTTGACTACTATGCGATGGGTCCCAGGTTCGAATCCCGAGAAAACCCAAATTCCAACTTAAGGTTATTTTCACTGCGCCACCTCTCGCGAACGTCTGACAAACATCCGAGAGTATAACTGTCATGAAAGAGCTTCTCAATTGGCCGTTTGGACTCGGCTTAAATTTGTAGATCCCTTCCATTCGTCCCAAAAATAAAAACTCGCAAGACGAATGGTTGTGAGAAGCTAGGCCTAGGGTCCCTACAGACCTGTTGCGCCAATTAATTATTATTATTAACATCATTTATGGTTAAAATTGTTCGTACCAGAGTTATATTTATCGAAGAGCTTGGATGAAGGACTTTCATGGAGAGGAACCTTTTCGATTTTAATTTTCAAGCCACCCTATAAGTTTGCAAATTTTTGGAATAGAACCGACTTGTCAGAGAGTCTTTCCAAGACCATCTTATGAACCCCTTTTGCGAGTATCAAAAACTAAACGATATACGATGGTTATCATGGTATTGCGATTGTCAATTGTCAATAAATGATTGACTATCATCAACTCGTATGCAATTTCGATTTTGAATGGAGTCCGAGTGGTATTGTGATTGTCAATTGAGATCAATTTTTTTAATAAATGTCAATTGTTTTGTCAGTTTCATTTTTGCATAGGATAAGAACAGACGCTGCAAAAGAAAAAAAGGAACAACATCCAAACAATTTAAAAGCTGAACGCAGAAATCCGAATATATAAATAGGTAGTGGAAGAATGGAAAAATCTGTTGGCGGAGCAAACTGCTGCACAAACACACAAAAGTAAATAAATGCAATTTTCTGCTCTTGACAAACTGTCAAATATCATGCTGCATTCACAACAGTCAATTTATTCACAAAAAACCATTAATTTTATCAAATGAGTTACACAATACCAAAAATTGTTTTGATTGACAAATTTGTCAACCGTCAATTGATTGATATTTCTCGCAATAGGGGTGATGGGCTGAGTCAAGCTTCTTTTATTACTTTGTTTTCAGTCAAAATATAATTAATAAAATCACTGGCGCAAGAGATTTACAGATGATCCTAGGTCTAGTTTCTCCCAATCCCTCGGTTTGTGTGAGTTTCTATTTTTGGAACGTACGAAAAGGACCCAGAATTTTACCCCAATTCGTAACTACTGTATTGAGAAGATTGGTAGACTGATTCTGAATTTACATAAAAAGCGTGCTCATTAAAAAACTTCTTTTGACAGTCTGCCGCACGGTTGCCACTTTGGTAATTTTTTTACCAAATTTGGTATTTCTTGTTTTTGTTTTTTTTTTTTGAGTTTTGGTAAAACTTATCTGGTTATGGTAAATTTTTGAGCAGGAGCACCAAAAATACAAACTCCATATCAACTCATTTAAATGCTGCTGTTCAGAATAGCAGGCACAGCTTCTCAAAGCACCTGGCAACCCCAGTTCAACTTAAAGTAATGTAATCCTTAATCTATATACTGAAACATGGTTTTCCTTTTTGTAAGAACCTTTCTTTCTTTCTTTCATTCTTTCATTTTAAACGTACGCTATCGATCAGTAATATTTTATTATATATTAAAATTTTTATATATTATTTTATATTAAAATTTATCTAAGAACACAAAAGGTCGTTTTCTTTAACTTTTGGTTCAATTTGGGATCGATATATCTGGCATAAAATAATGTCAGATCCTTCAGCTGCCTTACTGTTTCTGAGTGCTATGAATTCTACAATTTTCTCATAGTTTCTCTGAAGACTAAGCAAACAAACGGCCATCATGTTATTTTTTAATTGTGCTTGTAAATCAGAGAAAGGTCTTAAGCTACGATTACACGGCCATTTTTTTGCGTATTTAAATGGCGCTTTGATGTCAAAATCGCGTCACAAACCCGTCATTTAAATGTCGCTGTGTGTGATCGCCATTTTTGGGATAACATTTTCCGCGACATTTAAATGGTCAAGAAACTTGCAGATCAAATGACAAATGAATTTTGTGCCATTAAACTGACGAAAAAAAAAGACCGTGTGATCGCCTAGGACAAAAGACCAAATTTTTTGGCTGCTGCGTCATTTAAATGGCAGTCTCCAAAAAATGACTATACACGAAATTCATTGCATGCCATTTTTTCTACACAAATGACGCAGCATTTAATATGATATCTGTTCTTTCAAATTTTCTTGTAGCGAAAGGATGCATAAATTCATAAATTGGATTTTATTTGTTTTTTGTTGTGGTTGTGTTGTTCGACGCAGTCGATATAACCGAAGCCAGAAATATACCTGAACAAATAATCGAATTGATTGGCTGATATACTCTGCGATATAGTTAAGGTTCTTCTTCGCGCAATTCGAGCAGTAATTCAGCACAAAATCGAACTCATCTCGCGACGACGGCTCAACCACTTCTTTTGCCAAATAATCTGCTTTCGTCGCGTTGGCTCGGTATCAAGATCGTAGCCAGGATTGAGGGACATACGGAATCTGCCCCCTGAGTACATTCTTTGGTGCGAAAAAATATCGTCGAGTGATCCTTCTACCGAAGTTTTGAAATGGCTTTATATATGTGCCAATACTTATTTTAGAGGCATAAACTTCTTGCTTACGGTTTTGGCCACGCTTCCAGTGACCACAGTTAGTGTTGATTGTTGAAAGAAGCTTTTCAACTATGAAAAGGATTTGTTGTGTGCAACAAATTGTTTAAGTTCGTTTAAGTACATACGATTTAAAAACTAATAAAAATCAATGGGCTTTACCACAATAAACATTTTTAGTTTCGATTCTAAATTTTGGTAGTTCACAGTGGCAATATTTTCGATACAAATTTCGCAATTGTGAGCTTCCGGAAATTTAAAGTCGAAACTAAAATTTGGTATAAGTACGGCGCAATGAATTTGAATATGAATAACTCTTTGTTTAGAGAATTTCTCGTAAGATTTGTGGAAGCAACCCCCATTTCGTGTGATCGCAATTTTTGCGCGAATGACCAATGACGAAAATCACTCTAATGCGACATTTTTGCCTGACGTCACAGTGTCATTTAAATGACTCGAAAAAATGGCAGTGTAATCATACCATTAGGACAGTGATAAGGCATTTTCACATTGGCTCAAAACTATATATGCAATTTTTGCTCTTTTTGTGTTTTATCAACGTCTCGAAATGTTTCCTAAAATTTTGTCTTGGTTTGGTAACTTTTTTTTTTTCAAATTTTCGTTGCTATTTTTTTTTATGCACGTGGCAACCGTGGTCAGCCAACATGAGGGCTACGAGCGGTTTAATCGAAAAATCAGTTCTTGATCTTGGTACAGGTAATAACCGCAGATTGTGCTCAAGTAGTAAAATAAATAGTTAGCGCAACGAGTCTGTCTGTCACCCAATACCTTTTTTTAGTTTTTGAGGCGAATGAATCGGACGTATAATTTTTTTGTTTTTTTATTGACTTTTACATTAGATTTGAAGTTTAGCGAGCAATCATATTGTCTTGCGTGCATTTTTGTAAATTTGGGCGCAGTATATCATAACTTGTTTTGCAGAGAAAATTCATATCATCATGGTTGTCAAATTTCACGATTTCTTGAAATATTAAAACGAACGACTGGCTCGCGTGAAATCTTCTTGATTACTGCGCGTACAACTGAAATGGATGTATTTTACTGACTGTTTGTTTTGTTAAGTTAGTTTCTTCAGACTGCCGTATATAAATATTTCTACCACCTCAAACAATTTTATAGTTGCTGCTCCTGTGGGCAAAAAAGTTTTGAAAGAGTGATGTTTTCTCTGTATAAACAGGTCGGTTCTGTTTTATATATCTCATGTTTGCAAGAAAACTAATGCAGTAAAATCGGGTAATGAGGGGCTTTGCATTTTCGTGTATACCTAGGGGGGTTCGAAAATCCGTACCATCTAGCTAAAACTGCGTAAGACACTTCTAAAACTTACGTAAGACACTTCTAACCTTTAAGACTCTTTTGCCAGTGGAAATACGAGTTTTGCCTTAAAAAGTAAGGTCTATCTTTATGAAACGGCACAGCTCATACTGGCCAGTGTTGTTAGGTCAATTTTATAATTGTTACCTCTAAATGAAGATTCCCTATTTTTCCAAATTCTAAAATCAATAAAAATACCAAATTTCTTGTTTTTTAAGAAAAAATAGAATGAGCACATTTTCTTCAAATGTAATGTCCCCAAATAATGACATTAAAAGTTGAAATTTATTTAATACTTGTCAAAAGTCCAACGCATAATAAAAATACCAAATTTCGTTTTTTTTTAATAAAATGGAATGGGCAAATTTTCTTCAAATGTAATGTCCCCAAAAAATGACATTAAAAGTTGAAATTTGTTTAATACTTGTCGAAAGTCCAACGCATAATAAAAATACCAAATTTCATTTTTTTTAATAATATGGAATGAGCAAATTTTCTTCAAATGTAATGTCCCCAAAAAATGACATTAAAAGTTGAAATTTGTTTAATACTTGTCAAAAGTCCAAGGCTCTTAAAAAAAAAAAATTTAAGACGTAGCTTCCGAAATCTGAATACTCCCTAATGCTACTCGCACGCTACCTGCCGTACATTTGTGAAAGTATAACAGAAATCTTTGCCGTCACTCAAATATCTCTTTCCCCTAATCGGTTGAACAGTCTTTCAGTTCAAAAAAGGTGTGAGAAAGTCCTTTTGATCCACTTGATAATGCCTGGAAATTAGTTTTCCCATTTCCAAGGCAATTTTAACTGAAAATGCCGTGAGAGGAAAAACTCCCCCAATATGACAACACTGGCTGTGACTGAACCAGGGGTTGAATTACCGCAGTACTACGTGACTGAATTTGTTGTTGTTTTGCATGTAAAATCCATAAGATTCGGTGACGTATGGCTCGCTCACTGATGCGCTAATTCGACCCCTGATCGTAGCTCCGCTTCATGTAGCATCTCCGGGTAACTGACACTCGGAAATATTCGTTCCGTTTATGCCAAAATGTCGCAATTCAGACATATTTATAAAATGTTGCGAAATTTGGGAGATTTTGCTGGCAAAATCCCATGTACGTTGGAATTTTTTGTTTGTATTAAGTTTGATTGGAATTTGAATCCGGATAGAAAACTATTTGAAACTTCCTTTAACGACTGTCCGTGTGTAACTGTTCAATTGGATAATCTTCTTGTTGAAACGAAAATATTCAATTATTATATGGCAGAAGTTTTAGTGGTACTCCTTTTTTTTGTTTTTTTTTAACTTTCCGTGGCTCATTGGTCCTAAGTTTGTCAAAAGTATAACTAACCTCATTACGGGCCATCGGTTTTAAATAGTAGCGCCAAACTTCTGCCTTAAAATAATATTTTTGGGCGAAAACTATCGACACCAAGCGGTTATAAAGTGTCACTGCCCATGTTCTCCTAAAAGGTAACAGAGAAAATTCTGGTCAGCCTGAAGCCTGCTTTTATAAACGGTTTACACTTAGAAAGGCAATGCCTTTGGGACCTAACACAGTTCGGATTCTCTCTGTATCTGTCACCAGAACGTACGTCATTAGCGTCTCATGTTTCTGTGCAGCAATTCCAATTGCACCTTTAACCTTTCTAAATACGAGTTTCCAACCAATCTCTGATACCACCCTGACATCAGCGGATCGAAATGTCAGTTGTAAGTCCGCACAACAACCATTTCTCTCTCTCCCTCTCTCTTTATGCTTCTCTTTGTGCTTCTTCAACATGCTTCCATCATTAAATGTTTTGCTAGTGCCAACAAATGTCAGCTAAATCAAATGAATGCCAATGTAATTACCTGCCTCTCAATTAAGGTCTCTTTACAAGCATTCATTAGATTTTTATCTTTCACGATAAATTGTCAACGTTCTTTCCAATCTGGAGAACACACTTCGTATGCACTTACTCCCCTGATGGCTGGAGCTCTGGCGACTACAGCTGCACGACTGCATTGAGCTCAACTTTGTCTTCGAACCTCCATGGCCATTGAGCAAACATTGCGTCGCGACTGCCAGCGTCTCACAGGTGTTACTGAGTCGTATCCCTTGCCGCCCGCACCAGTGCCAGTGGTGCGTGTTAGCCCAAGAGTACTGTCACAGTTAACTGCACTCCGTTGGCTCGTTCACCCTCAATGACTGTACGGTCGTTGGTGTCCGTATCGGCAGATCAAGCCCCAAGGATTGACTCCGAATCTGGAATCTACGACTTGTGTTCTTTTTCGCCGTTCATTCATTCTCGCGACGAACGAGGTGCAAATTTTAATGGATCCCAACGTGTTGCTGTGATAAATCGAGTCTTTGGCTGTGGGCTGCCGGTCTTCGAGATGCCGGTCGGCTGTCTAAGCCCTCCCAGCCATCAAGGGCAATGCGTTGGGGTCTGAGAATAGAGTGCCAGGTTGTTTCGTAATCATTTCCAACGCACACTGGCACTAGGCGCTGTCTGCTTGCACGCAGGTTAAACTGCGTGGAACTTGTGTAGAGCCATATGCTTGTGGGATAACTAGGCCTACGTCGGAGAATTAATAGGTTCGAGTGGTGAAATAGGTGTCTTGTATTGTGCCTACTCGTGTGTGGTGTTTGAACAAGTTTTTTTTTTTTTGGTTTCAAATGGACAAACATGTATTGAGAGCAAGGCCAAGTCGGGTAATTAACCGAAGCCGAATTTGCCAGGAAAACTAATTGCCTATCGTGTTTTTTTTAGTGAGATGTTGACGTTGGAAGTTTCATGCGGATTTGATTTCTCAACGGAAACGCTCGGAAAATCTTGCATCAAAATCATTTCTAAAGCGAAACGCTATGGAGGACATTTGAAAGTCCGCAGTTGGTTGTTTCAAAAATTAGATCTTACTTCAACTTCGCCATCGTGATTGTTTGAAGTTTGAATAGATGTATGAAAGCTTAGACTAAGCTTTATGTTGCATTACCAAGTCTTAACATGCCATAAATAGAAGACCTTAAGGCTCTTATATAATAGAACAGTACCTGGACCAAGGTTGGGGTCAGAAAAGAACGAAATGCTGCTTAAGTTCATTCTTAATCAAAAGGCGAACGGTTTTTAAAGGTTCAAAGAAGGAATGAACTTACTGCAAGTAAGGGTATTTTGGCAAAAGTTCGTACATTTTTTAGAGGTTCAAAGGAGAAAGGAACTTATTTCGGAAGTTGTATTTTGGCAAAAGTTCGTGTGTTTTGTTAAACAGTTGAAAGAAATCAAACTTTAAATGGGTCACTTATTTTAATCGCACGTTTGCTTAGGCTGGCCTGCTTTTGTGAAATCGTAAAATATTAAGAACAAGCGCTTAGAACAAATGATCTGTCAATCGACTGAACTGAATCATGTTCTGTCAAGACCAGCTTTCTCTCATAACAGGCCTAAAAGATCGTAACACCAAATTTCAAGCTAAATGCAGCACTCTTTCAGAATTGTCACCGCTTTGACAAATGTGGCAAAATATGGCGCCACAACTTATTGGGTTGAAGATGGTCCTCAATAGATTTATCAATTTTCTAGTCTCACCACATGACATGAGCCACCTTAAAGTCGATGAATGCGGGTATTTTTTTAGTAGTGTCACAATTTCCTGGATTGATTATAGATTTTCAGCGCTAACTATTTTTTATCGAGGGTCGCAACCTAATTATCGCAACGACTTTTTCAAAGATAGGTACCTGAGATGTTCACAAGGAACCCGTCCGCTAAGCTCATTTTTCAGCGAGAATAGATGGATTTGTAGAAACTGCGATGTGAAAGGTCTGACAGCAGGTTCAATAGCAAGACCCAGAAAATGTCAAAAATTAGAACTGCGGATAGGATATTGTTTACGCATTTTCGAAGCTTAGAGCGATATGTTAGCTCTTATAGATGAAGAACTGAGGCGGCAGATTTAGTATATCAACGATCGTGTAAACGATATCGTTTTTGAAACTGTGATCACCAAAATAAGTCCTATTCTGCTCGAATTTTTTTTGACAAACGTCAGCTTTCATTATATATTGAGAAGAGCTCTCGAAATTTCGAGATACAAACGATACAATTTCCAAAACAAGTACAATTAGGTACCGCAATTCAAATTTTATTCGTTTAAAAATTCCTGCAATGACAATAATGTTTATTCAATACTTATTCTATGTAATTAATATTTTACTTTAATATTCCCAACGCAAATTCTACCAAAGATTCCCACAATTTCTTAATCGCAATTAAAAAAAAAGGAAAGAAATCATAAACGTGGCACAAGCTTGATCTTCCGACGTTGCCAGATCCGTCGCAACATTATATTTGTAGAAAATGTAGAAATGGATTGAGCTGTCAAACTTTTAATTTCTAGCACTTAGTTTCTAGTTTTAGAGGTCTATCGTTTCCACGATCATCGTCTGAAAAGTTACGGAATGGGTGCCCAGGTCTTTTTAAAAATTAAAATGCATAATAAAATAAATAATAATAAAATGCACTCTCCGTAGGCTTAGAAAAGCTATTTTTTTGGATTTGTCCAATATTTGTCCTATAACTGACTGTGGATAGTTCCAATCGAATAGTCCCCGTGCTTAGAATCCAAGACTTATTTTACGTTGTGTCAAGCATCTCCTCAGTGAGGACTAAACATAAACATTGCTCTCTCTCAGTGTCGCCCTCACCAGTATTGAAATTGTTGAAGTCAATCTTCATAGTTGACGAAGTCTTTCCTTAGTGATCAGTGATCTAATCTGAGAGCAGAGATAATTTGCCCCATGTTACATTTAGTATACTGTCGGCTTACTTTGGAGATGTTTCAAAGACGCCATTTTGAGTATAGTTTGTGCTTTCCGCCGTTAAACCGTGAGGTACTTTGGCTAGCTACTTTTCTTAAGGTTTTCAGCGGTAATCTTAGCTCTTAGATTGAAATTAAGGTTCAAAAACTTCGTTCAAATACTTGTTTTACTTTTTACATTGTCTGCATTCCTTACTCACCTCTTTCTTTTCATCTTTTCTTTACAGGTAAGTGCACAGTCAATTTCATATAATTATACAAACAATGCTATCACTGGTGAGTCGTAATTTTAATACAAAGAGTTCTGGACCACGGTGACATGCTTTAGTCAAGTCCTCTACCCGTATATGGAAATTGTCCATGAAGATTTCGAGTCAGTGGCTGAAGATCGAGAGCGTTGCAGGGTCTACTTAAACGTCGTACACCGCCGCCCGTGTAATGGGTAGATGGGTGCAGTAAAAATGATGTTGACGTATACGAAATAAGTGCCCTAACTGGCGCCCAACGTAGGACTTCTCATTTTCTTAAATCTGTATTTCAAATGCAACAAATCTGTTTGCTAAAAGCTAAGGTTTGAGCTCTCAGTATGCTTACCTCCCCCCTTTCGATCAATAGCCATTATTTACACGTCTGCTTCATTTTTCCACAATCGAGAGAGGGACACTCCATTCCCAAATGGCAAACAATGTTGCTTCAGCAAATATAAACGTCTTTGATCTCGTCCATCTCCCATACGGATATTCCTTTGCAATATTAATTAACTTTTCCCTATCGGTTTGCATTTCAATATCAAATTACCCCCCACAGCCTCGGGCTGCTAAATATAAACATCATCCAGCTATTAGCACTGAACTTGGCAATGATTCCTCAACCGTCGTCATCCACCCCTATAAACAAAAAATCGAACACAATTCTTTGTTTATCAGGAAAACAACTTAACCCAAACCCGATTGTACACATCGCATGATGTAAACAAAAACCAAAGAGTTAACAACGACGCATGGTCTGGAGCGCAAAAGATCGCAACCCCTTTTTCGTTGCAAAGGCGTGCACTCCAAAGAGGGGGAGCATGCGAAAGCCGTATCAATAACACCCTCTACCCATCGTTTTGGCGTTTTTTTTTTTTTTTTGTCTCTTGTTTTGTCTGCAAACTATGTCTGCCCTGGGGCCGACCGACTTTGCCGGAAAAACATTTAATCCGTTGCGTTCCGTAGAAATGAAATCCCAACCTAGACCGCTCTCCAACTGACACTCTTATCATCGTCGAATTCATGCATGAGTCGAGCCGAACGTATGTATGCGTTTTTTGTACACTTCCGCTGTGGAAGTACATACGAGTAGCTGGGAACACGTCGCATCGTCTGCCGGAGGTATAATTGTGTGGTGCCTGGAGGCTGGGATCTAATAGCCAGAGATTTCCGCTATCTACCCTACGCATTTTTGTCCATATACGTCTATGTAAAGCCCATCCAAACGAAATGAGGGGGAGCGAGATGAGATAGAGGCGAAGGTGGGTGCCATGGAATTACCAGTGCACATCTTGGGCCGATGTATATATAATTTGAAGGGAAGTTGTAGCGCGGTTTTGCCGATTGCATAAGCTTGTGTATCTGCGAAGAGGTTAAGAGGTATAAAATTCCTCTGATGCAAATGATACACGTCTGTGGGGAATATTCATCTCTAAGCACTTTGCAGCTGGGCGGAGGTATGTAATAAATATGTCTGCATGCGTTTTGAGGAGGGTAAACGTCACGGAACGTGCAGGGATAAGCTCGCACAGACAATAGTCGATGTAGACAATGCGACGTTAATTTTATTTAGTGAAATGTTGAGCGTTTTAGTGAAGTAACTTAAGAGGTGTAGCAGCACTGAACTCAAGATGAATGTTCACTTTGCCAAAAGTTGAATACTATTTTGTTTTTTCACCAAAAAAATCTCCTCAACCGACAGATGTAGTTTTAGCTCCTACACGATAAAAAGTTATCAAGTTGCACCGCGTTTATTCGTCGAAGATCCATTTGAGTTTATTGACAGCGCCATCTGGCAGTGAGTCTATATACAAATCTGTATGGAGAGGCAATCTTTTGAAATGCACTTGAAAATGCCCAGTGGCTTCAAACGGGAACTCCGCCCCAAATGAATGCTTTGGATATGCAGCGCCGCTGTTAGACCCATAATTCTATACCGGATCGTTGAAGGGTGGTCCAGGAAAAGACTCAAAGTTTGGCTTACACTGATAACTTTTCTATAATCGTAGCTTTACAAACGTTCGCCCTGTAGATATACATTTTTTCAGTGAAGAAGATGAAACGATTAGATTCAAGAAAGGTTGGCGCTGGAAAGAGACCAACAGGCGGATCGAAAAGACTGACCACCTGCCATCAAAAATCGACCTTGAAGTATTTTATTATTATTATTATTATGATATAACGATTATAAAGGTGAAGATAAAGCAAATCAATAATCTAACTACAGAAGGAATCAGCGCTGGAATCTTCTCCGATGGCCTTATAATCTACTTAAATACAGGACCGTGGGGGGGGTGTTGAAAACCGGCCCGGCTTTTATAAGAGGGCCGGAAAAAATGTAAATTCAAATTATTCAATAATAATCTTCATTCTAGTATAATATATCAGTTTTGAATTCCTTCACTTTATGTACCGGCATTTTCCGTCCCGGTCCCGACTTTTCTCTCGACGGTCCTGCCTATACTTCTACCTTCCAAAGCATTGAAGTGTCTTGTAAGCCAAAATCCCAGCTTTTCACCAAGCCGTAGCCTGGCTGTCGATCAATTCAATATCACAAAGGGATATTGCTGTCGAAAACTCACTTTTCAATGTGACGATTTGAAGACCAATTGGTGACTTATATTTTTTTGTCACAGCCTTAACTTAGAAAGCTCACAATTCTACTATAAACTGTCAATATCAAAGCTTGTGAATATCGCTGGTAAATAAAATAGAATTGTAACCATAAAAGACGTTAAAAATCTTTTTATTGTAAACCTCTGGGCTTCTCTGGACTTTGGTGAAAAAAATTGTGACAAAAAGTAAAACTAACACAAGAGTAAAGTACCGTCGCGTTTGGGTTGAACTAAACGTAGCATATAACAACTATTGTTGTAGAACCTCATCCCGCCAAGTTATGTATACTGAGAGCAAGCGAAGATGACATGGGAATTGACCCTTTTAACAGAGGCCCCGAAAGTATTCGCTCACCGTTTGATGGTAGTCCTAAACTTCGCGGTTGTAGGTCTGGGAAGTTCCCCTATGTGACATTTTTGAACAACCTAGGGGTACTTCCCAGGCCTACAACAGCTTAGATTAGGACTACCATCATATGGTAAACGAATACTTTCGGACTTCGAAGCCTCTGCAATGGGTCAATTGAGAATTTAAAGTCTGAATCCAAAATTCAATCGCTGTGTGCTCTCTTCTTTTTACCATTTTGAGTGATGGTTTTAATTTCAATTTCACGAGACCTTATTTCTGCATATAACAAATTTGAAAAGTTTGGGTATTTCTTTTGAACAAACATCATATCAAAAGGAATTCTTAGATATAGCATAGCTCTAAATATGGACCAGCATTTGGCTTTCATTTCATCACAATCGGCCAGCGCATAAGAAAGATATAAATTTTAGGCTTTCGTAAGGCCTGCAGATGTCCTAGATGTACGCTGAAAGGTGGTGTCTCTCATCAAGTTTGCTCATCAACTCAGGCTGGTATTACTCGTGTGTCAAGTTGTTGTCTTTTGTGTATTGCTTCCTTTCCGTCGACTTTTAAAGTGGTTAGGAGGGAAATCAAAGATTAGATCTTAGGAAAATTTTCTTTGACTCTTGGATATTGGAAAAGCCTAACCAATGTCTCGTGATCTTCACCTTCCAATTGACGTTTCGTTAGTTAAAAATTCCGTGAATTTGTAGATCCACTACTTTTTCGAATCGATTCGTTAAGTACGGGAACGGTTTAAACTTGGGCACGAAGTACGAACTTTTCAGTAAAAAAATGTCCCAATTTTGTTTATTACGACATTCACTGAGCAAATGATTAAAGCAGACCCACATGTTCCCAGGACTGCAATCAATCCACGTACTGTCATTCCTTCCATAGCCCACCTCCCACTGAACTGAAATGTCCTTGAGGACTTTCAATAACTATTTTCACGTTTACTATTATTAGAGTGATCAAAATAACTATCCCCGTGCATAAATCGATTTTTGCGTGACATGACATCATCCTCAATCCTCATTAAGTCATTGCCTTTGCTCATCAGCCCCACCTTCTTAAAGACATACAATCAGAATTCAAAACATTTGTCATCCTTATCAACATGTTTCAAACGAACGCAATCCACACACGGCAACATACCAAACAAGCGACATAAACAAAAGCAGCCCCGGCACCGGTTACCGGCGAAACCTCTCCACCCAGAGCGCATTCATAAATATCTCGAATATCGACCCGAGTGTGTTGTGTCTGGGTCGGGTCGTTTTGACTTTTCCCATTAACCAGCGTGTACCGGGGGTGAATTGTGAATGTGAATGAAAGTCTGGCACTCTCCACTTCGCTGCGTGCTCTTCAGTGCTATGCACAAGTGATACACCGGGTAGACGTCACTGCCAACCATGTGGGTGCTCTCTCTGTAGGATCAGAAACAACCCCCAAAAGGTTGAACAAGGCAAATCCCCATCTCTCTCTCCAAGGGTTGTTCGCCTCTGCGTACCATGGAAAGCCGGTTGCCGGCCGGCTGCTGCGTGGTGTACCACGGACTAAATAAAGAAATATTACCCAAAATAAGCATCCACCCCCGAGAGCATCCTGTAATTTGTTTTGTTTTTTTTTGTTCGTTGTCGCCCAGTTTTTCATGCCGTTCTTTCGCCCCCGAAAATGTGCTTCTCCTTTGTTTTGGGGTGTACTTTGTCTTCCTGTCTTTGTTTTTGAACTGAACTGAAGGACATTGAACGCGTGCTACGGCTACCCATTATTCTGGCTCATTGTGTCCCTTCGCCATTATCAGCCAATGCACCGTCGTCGGTTGTATTCTCGCGGACTAATTAGCGAAATATCACGGTAGCTGTCTTTGTGAGTACGTGCCTTTCGTCCTTTCTTTCTCCAAGTGCATTCGACTTTAATGCAGCACACCAAATATTTACACGAAATGCACAAAGTTTGGCCAGAAGAAAGAAGAATCCTTTTTGTTTGCACTCGATTCGGCGGCGAATAAATATTTGCATGCGCGGTTTGTTGGTTAAGAGTTCAAATCCGTTCATTCACTATACGTGGGGTCCCTTTTGGTTTTTCTCTTTTCGAATCCTTTTTTGTTTGGATCGTCTTTATCGGAGCAGTTGCATTTAACTCGGTAGATTGTGCTTCCGGATTGGATTTCACTTGAATCGGTTTTTATACTTTCTCATCTATGTCCTTGCTGCTACTCGGGAATTAGGGATTAGTTTGGGCGAAAGAGATTTGGCCAAACAAATGCTGCTTGTGGATTGAATTTCGGAAATAAAATACGACTTTGCCAGAGCGGAGAACGCATTACAGTTGATTTAGTTTTTAAAGGGGATTTGGTCGATGTATATATGGCAATCGTATAATCCCAACAATGGCAAAGCGGAGAATACAATGTTGTACCGGAATGATGGAGGGTGATGCCAACAACCTGCTTAGTGGAAAGTGGTTCATTAAAGGAGCTCAATATTGAAATGCTTATGTCGTTGACAACTGAATGGGACGAGGGTTGAAGTGTTGTTGTCCCTTGATGAATGTCATTCATTTTGATGAGCAAGTTGTCCTTTATGGGGTTCAATAGTTCAAGTCATTGTTGGTAAGGATGTCTAAGACGGAAAAATACATGCTCGGTGTGCAGAATCAGGATACAAGTGCCTGCTGGAAGATCTTTACAATCAAATGGAGTTTGAATTGAAAACGTATTGTTGCAGTTAACGCTTTACAAAAATTCTACCATAGTGAGGAAGTTTGTGAACAAAACCTCCCAGGTCCTTATTCTGTCTACTGCGTTATAGACACCATTAAGTCAACCTATAAATGTTTGTTATTTGCTTAGAAGGTTATTTGTCCAAAATCAACATTTCCTTGACAGTTAAGAGCGATGCTCTATTTGTTTACTTTGGAGTTATCTGTCTTCAATTTGTATTTTCTAGGTATCGAACATTAGACCCCTTGCTCGGGAGTCCACCACTCTAACCAATGGGTAGACATGTGTTGTGGAAAATAAAAAGTTACCGACAATCAGATTAGTTCCGACTCAAAAACGCAAAAGTCCAAAGGGGCTTTAGAAAATAACTAAAAACTTAAAATTTTAAAAAGAACGCTTTGATAAACAAGACCGAAAAACGTTTCAAATACCAATTCACAGTCACAAAATTCGAGAAACAAGTCCACATAGTCAAAGTGGGTCAAAAAAACGCGTCGAAAAATCCATAAAAAATATATTTTATCAATGCACTAATAAAAAATTAAAAAAGGAGTCGGAAACCGTATCAAAAAACCTATAAAAGCGTTTCGAAAAACAAGTCAAAATATCTACGTAAGGAACCTGCCAAAAAGCAAGTTTAAATACATCAAAAATGGAGACAAAAGGCGTCGAAAAACTCATTAAAAAAGCTTCAAAAAAGCATCGATAAACAATGCCAAATGCACTAAGAATGCGTTGAACCACAAGTCAAAATAAATCAAAAGAACGCGCAGAAAAACAAGTCCAAAAATGTGTCAATATTATCCAAGACACTTGTCGAAAAACAAACTTAAATGCGTAAAAAAACAAAGACTGAAACGTGTCGAAAAACGCATCAAAAGGCTTTGAAAAAGCTTAAAAAAGGATTGAAAACCAATGCCAAATTAACAAAGAACGCGTCGAACCACAAGTTAAAATACATCATAAAGAACGCACGGAAAAACAAGTCAAAAAATGAAAAGAAAAACGCATCAAAAAGGCTTTGAAAAAGCTTAAAAAAGGATTGAAAACCAATGCCAAATGCACAAAAAACGCGTCGAACCTCAAGTCAAAATACATCAAAAAGAACGCACAGAAAAACAAGTCAAAAATGAGCCAACAATTCCCAGAACACGTATGTCTAAAAATAGACGTAAAAAAAACAAAGACCAAAACGCGTCGAAAACCGGGTAGAAAAACGCATCAAAAATGAAGAAACTAAGAGAAGCGCATCCAAAAACAAGGCCAAATGCGCCCAGAACGCGTTAAAGTCAAAATGGATGAAAATGAACACGCAGAGAAACAAGTCAAAAAATGAAAAGAAAAACGCATCAAAAAGGCTTTGAAAAAGCTTAAAAAAGGATTGAAAACCAATGCCAAATGCACAAAAAACGCGTCGAACCTCAAGTCAAAATACATCAAAAAGAACGCACAGAAAAACAAGTCAAAAATGAGCCAACAATTCCCAGAACACGTATGTCTAAAAATAGACGTAAAAAAAACAAAGACCAAAACGCGTCGAAAACCGGGTAGAAAAACGCATCAAAAATGAAGAAACTAAGAGAAGCGCATCCAAAAACAAGGCCAAATGCGCCCAGAACGCGTTAAAGTCAAAATGGATGAAAATGAACACGCAGAGAAACAAGTCAAAAAATGAAAAGAAAAACGCATCAAAAAGGTTTTGGAAAAACTTCGAAAAACGCATCAAAAAGGGCTTTGAAACAGCTTCGAAAAACCAAGCCAAATTGCGTCAAAAAAAGAGTCAACATGCGTCAGAAAAAAAGCGCGGCAATCCCGTCAAAATGCGCAAACTATGCAAGGTGGATCAAAATATTTAGCTTCCTTTAAATGCGATAGCTAATCTAATCAAAAGTTCCCGCTGCTTTACGCGTCGATAATAAAATAAAAGTCGCTTTCAAATATTTATTTTGGAAGCGCTAAAGATGTAAATCAAACCAAAATTTATCAGCACGCAGCCAAGAAACTAAATGAAGTGACCATCTACTTCGACTTTAACTACAGCCATCAAAACAGACTGCTGATTGATACTTCTTCATGGTTCTGGATGTTCCTTCGATTTTATTGCGCTATATATGCAAACGGCTGCGACTTCCTCTGCCCTATAGGGGATGTCCATGAACCATACCATAAACCACTCGAGTCCTATCCTCCAAGGAGTGATTTAAAATCCAAGCAATCCCAGAACACAAGCAAAAGAAAAAACCAACGCTTCCCCATAATCTCCATAAAGATAGAAGAAGTCTCACTCTCTAGTGGATCTGCCATAAAATATCTCATTAAGAACATCAATCTTACTTCAGCTCAGCTGCAACATGAAAGCAACATACCACCACTAGTCTGATGTCCAATTTAAACCGTCGACATTCCATCACACGGGTGCGACTGCGGGTATCGCATCTCGTCATATATGTCCTTTCCTTATGCGATGTGACAGACTGCACATAAAGTTCCTTCCCCGCCGGCCGCCCCGACTGTGGATGCTTGTTCATCAGCCGTTCTGCGCGGCGCAAAAAAAAAACACTTCATTAAAGGGAAAGTCAATCAGAGCTCGTTACATATTCGAGAAATCCCATCGCCATACCAAATGGAATCAGTCATTCTGGCAGCACTGACAGAAACTACTGCCGAGGAAAATTCAATTTCTCCACCTCGCTGCAACCGGTTCGGTCTTATCTGCCACAGTGTCCGACTGCAGTTGTTTGTATAGAACTCATCGCTGAAATGATGCATGTGACTTTGCGAATGCCCTGTGGTAGTGGCAGTCCTGTTATCAGCGCGATTCCATCAATTGGAAATGAAAGTTCGAAAGGCAGTGCAGAGAAAAAAAAAACAAAAAAAAAAAAAAACGAGGACACGATACGTAATTGAGCAACCAGGTACCGGGCCGGCATCAACAACAAGAAGGACGCAAACACCATCGGTAACAGGTCTCACAATTAACAATCGCTGTGGTGTGCAGCTCCAGTGATCGGTGGTCCGCAGTCCGTGGTTCGAGGTGCGGTTTTGAAGAAGCCTCCAATCGGATTGAAATCAGTTCTTTGTTTGTCCCTTTCTTCTTGATTTCAATTTTGCAATCATCTTCTCGTTTCTGTTTATTTCTCCTAGATTTGAAGAAGAAAAGGTCATCGGTGTCGAGGAGTGATAAAAAAATATCAGACACACACAGTCGGAGACCGTCCTCTCTTGTTTACTGATGATGTCAGCATAGTGTAGTAATGGGCATGCCCGTGCCCGGCTGCCCTGAGCGTATTGATTTGAGTTTTGATTGAAACTCTGTTGTTGAAACCTATAACTACATACAAGAAGGAAATTCATTCTGTTGCAATATTTACCATGTTTATGATGTGACACTGATGCATCAGATATATTTCGTGAAGCTTCGGCAGGATCTGTGTGTACGTAAGCGAATGTGGAATGCTTTTCAATTAAAATGCTGGATTGTTTGTCAAAGAAATTGCTTACTTGGGTCGGATTGCGTCGAACGGGAGTAATCAATATTCCTGTCTACGCACTGTCTCACACGACGTACGACTGTTGGTCAAAGGTTGTCTTCGATAAATAACTTCTGAAGGCAAACATGCGGGCAGACTTGATTACTTCCTTGTGCCTATGAATGGGGTTGTTGTTTCAAACGGTTGCAAAAAGGAAATATAAATCATCTCACTTACAAAAATATTGAACGATCAGTTCCTCAGACACATGTAGTAGTACATTTAAGTAAACCCTAGCTTGTTAGACAAAAAAGTTGGAGAGGAACGTACGTCTTTTGACTGTTCCAACAGAGCCCATTGCGTTCAGGGCACACCTCTTCAATTACAGGTAGACGATTACACTTAATCAGGGTCCAATTGCCGCTCAGAAAACTACAGAGGTACGATATCTCAAAGAATTGTGGTACCCACATACAGAGCAGTCAGAGCCTCATGGAGGGCGGGTACAGCCCTTTAAAAGATTTGTGGTACCCATATACAAAGCTGTTAGAACCTCATTGAGAGGTTAACTGACATAACTTTGTAGAAGTATTCTAATATTTTATGGAAAGCGCCTACCTTGGTGGATCTTATAGCCTCTTAAAAGCTTTATACGACCCTTATTCTTATGTAAAATCATTTTAGAAATCTAGGAAGCTCACAACCGCCGTAGTCTCTTAAAACGCTGTTAATACCTACCTCCTTAGGTGTAATAGCACCAACAGGTATCTACGGAATCTCAGGGATCTAAGAGAAATATTTTCCATAAAAATAAAAGTGTAATCAGTACCTTTTTAGAAAATAAAAAAATTTACCTGGCGATCTTTAAAACACGTCGGAACGGCACGATTTCTTAGATATAAGCTTGCTTGCTTGTAAGCTTGCTAAGTTATGGGTGTAGGTAACAAATTGTCGGGTTTGGTAGCCATAGTTTAAAATTTACTTTTCTCAATGAATGAACGAGCTACAGATTTCCGAAATAAATTATTTTTGAATAATGCCACGTTCCCTCCAAACTGAAATCGCGAGGTTTCGCTGAACTTTTACCGAAACCTTGTAAGTCGTTCCCACCGAATTGAAGTGAGTTCAAAAGTCGAAGTTCAAAAAGTTGCCAATTTTGAAGGGGCTGCCTCTTTATTGAGGCAAAATAAAATGATAAAACTAAAATGAGTTCTGACAAAAATTAAGAAAATAATTGCAGCATTTATAAATATTTCTCTTCTAAAAATTTTACTTACCTCTATTTTTGATTCAGATTCTGTTCTTCTATTACTATTTCTTTGATTTTGACATTTTTTTTTGTTGGCGTTTAATATTTTGACATCCACAAATGAACACAAAATAAACCAAAGCTTGTTCGGTTCGGTAACCTCTCACGGACGGATGAACTTAGAGGGGTTTCAAAGCATTAATTTTGCTGAAAACCCGAGGTTTCGACACCTCAAAAATGTATGGCAAAACCTCGGAGGTTTTTACGAAACCTCACGATTTCGTTTGGTGGAGACGTGCCGTAAGACTCAAAAGCTATTTCTATCACGTGTTGCTTGTTTACAGGCAATGGGATTTTGCCCTAGGTTTTTCTTAGTCTTGTCCTGATGTCAGCAAGGTTTATTTTTTTCAAGAGTTCAACTCCGTCAAGACCTGTGGACGCCACAAGCACCACGACTGAGGCTAGGCACCTACAAGACTACCTCAAAGCTGTATATGAGGAAAGGAAGAGTTAACCCAATTGGTATCCATGCCCACCATTGGACATAAACTTGCTCTCGAAGCCTGCATAAATACAGCGGCTTGGATACTGTTTCCATATGAAACTCGGGGCCAAACTAACTAACTCACTTAATGTTCGAGAATCATATTTAACACGTATTATTTAATACTCAAAGATATTTATTGCAAGAAATTAAGTGTGCATATTTTAAAAATTCTCTTTAAAACCGATTTTAAGGAAATTCAATATAAAATGATCTGCCTCGTCCAACGGCTTGATTTACTCTGCCCTCTGCCTACCAAGTAGCCTGCGATTCGCTGTTCCTCACCAGTGCTGTCGAAAGTACTACAATAGGAGTATTGTACTCCTTTTTCGTCCGCCGTACTACCCGAAGACAAATTGTGCTCCTATTTTTATCCGACTGGGGTTAGTTTCGAATTTAACTATTTTCACTTGCCTTCACATTTCTATAGTTCGTAAATTGCAAAACAAATTAAACGTTCTTGATGTTTCATTAAATTAAAATTTGTTCAAATTTGTTATCAAACTTACCGCGGTTTTTAACGTATCCGGTTGGTCCAACTTATGGCTGAGTTTTTACCGAACCGTTTCTCTCGAATTTGGCCACCAAACGTTGGAGAGTCGACTTTGAAGGGTCCACCACGTCTGCCATAAAATGGATGCAACGCGCGCAAAGTTTATTATTAACAATAAAATTTTATCATTTGGACGTTCTGACTCAATTCTGTAACGCGGTAAATTTATTAACAAATTCGCACATTTTGACAATAAAATTTTATCATTTGGACGTTCTGACTCAATTCTGTAACGCGGTAAATTTATTAACAAATTCGCACATTTTGACAATAAAATTTTATCATTTGGACGTTCTGGCTCAATTCTGTAACGCGGTAAATTTATTAACAAATTCGCACATTTTGACAATAAAATTTTATCATTTGGACGTTCTGACTCAATTCTGTAACGCGGTAAATTTATTAACAAATTCGCACATTTTGACAATAAAATTTTATCATTTGGACGTTCTGGCTCAATTCTGTAACGCGGTAAATTTATTAACAAATTCGCACATTTTGACAATAAAATTTTATCATTTGGACGTTCTGGCTCAATTCTGTAACGCGGTAAATTTATTAACAAATTTGCACATTTTGACAATAAAATTTTATCATTTGGACGTTCTGGCTCAATTCTGTAACGCGGTAAATTTATTAACAAATTCGCACATTTTGACAATAAAATTTTATCATTTGGACGTTCTGGCTCAATTCTGTAACGCGGTAAATTTATTAACAAATTCGCACATTTTGACAATAAAATTTTATCATTTGGACGTTCGGGCTCAATTCTGTAACGCGGTAAATTTATTAACAAATTTGCACATTTGACAATAAAATTTTATCATTTGGACGTTCTGGCTCAATTCTGTAACGCGGTAAATTTATTAACAAATTCGCACATTTTGACAATAAAATTTTATCATTTGGACGTTCTGGCTCAATTCTGTAACGCGGTAAATTTATTAACAAATTTGCACATTTTGACAATAAAATTTTATCATTTGGACGTTCTGCCTCAATTCTGTAACGCGGTAAATTTATTAACAAATTCGCACATTTTGACAATAAAATTTTATCATTTGGACGTTCTGGCTCAATTCTGTAACGCGGTAAATTTATTAACAAATTTGCACATTTTGACAATAAAATTTTATCATTTGGACGTTCTGCCTCAATTCTGTAACGCGGTAAATTTATTAACAAATTTGCACATTTGACAATAAAATTTTATCATTTGGACGTTCTGGCTCAATTCTGTAACGCGGTAAATTTATTAACAAATTCGCACATTTTGACAATAAAATTTTATCATTTGGACGTTCTGGCTCAATTCTGTAACGCGGTAAATTTATTAACAAATTTGCACATTTTGACAATAAAATTTTATCATTTGGACGTTCTGCCTCAATTCTGTAACGCGGTAAATTTATTAACAAATTCGCACATTTTGACAATAAAATTTTATCATTTGGACGTTCTGGCTCAATTCTGTAACGCGGTAAATTTATTAACAAATTTGCACATTTTGACAATAAAATTTTATCATTTGGACGTTCTGCCTCAATTCTGTAACGCGGTAAATTTATTAACAAATTCGCACATTTTGACAATAAAATTTTATCATTTGGACGTTCTGGCTCAATTCTGTAACGCGGTAAATTTATTAACAAATTCGCACATTTTGACAATAAAATTGTATCATTTGGATGTTCTGGCTCAATTCTGTAACGCGGTAAATTTATTAACAAATTCGCACATTTTGACAATAACATTTTATCATTTGGACGTTCTGGCTCAATTCTGTAACGCGGTAAATTTATTAACAAATTTGCACATTTTGACAATAAAATTTTATCATTTGGACGTTCTGGCTCAATTCTGTAACGCGGTAAATTTATTAACAAATTTGCACATTTTGACAATAAAATTTTATCATTTGGATGTTCTGGCTCAATTCTTTAACGCGGTAAATTTATTAACAAATTTGCACATTTTGACAATAAAATTTTATCATTTGGACGTTCTGGCTCAATTCTGTAACGCGGTAAATTTATTAACAAATTTGCACATTTTGACAATAAAATTTTATCATTTGGACGTTCTGGCTCAATTCTGTAACGCGGTAAATTTATTAACAAATTTGCACATTTTGACAATAAAATTGTATCATTTGGATGTTCTGGCTCAATTCTGTAACGCGGTAAATTTATTAACAAATTCGCACATTTTGACAATAACATTTTATCATTTGGACGTTCTGGCTCAATTCTGTAACGCGGTAAATTTATTAACAAATTTGCACATTTTAACAATAAAATTTTATTATTTGAACGTTCTGACTCAATTCTGTAACTTGTCATGGTGATTTGGCATTAGCGAATGAATAATAAACACCAGATTAGGCGGATGCCAACAAAACAACAAGGCTGCCAACATCAGCACGTCCAGTTGAAAAAAAAATAATTTCTTAATTTTTGTTCCTCAACGAAATCATTAAACGGTAACCCTGTTCCTCATGTTCCTCCTCCCTTCTATTCCTCCCTTTCGTTAAACATAAGTAAGTCTATATTGAGAGAATATCTTAAAACAAAAACCTTTACAAAGTTTCTTAATAAAGATCCCACACGATTCTCAACAAATCGAAGATGGTCTATAGATCAGGAACCCTGTAAAGGCCGATTGGTCAATAAAATAAAACGAGAGTTTGGAAGATCCGTTTGCAAAACGTACACGCGTTTTTGGACGCTTTTTAAGTGCGGTTTTTTAAGCGTGTTTGGCGAATTCTGTTTTGTTTTTTGATGCATATTTCGACATATTTTTTTGACGCATTTAAATTTTTTGTTCAATACGATTTTTGACCCACTTAAACTTGTCAAATAAAAACAAAAATATCACCTTTTTTTTTCGACACATTTCATCTTGTTATTCGACTTGTTTTTTCGACGCACTTTAAAATGTTTCTGGAAGCGTTTTTGTCTATACCCTTCACAGGAAGGTATATTCACTTTTTCAATACATTTGTAACGCCAAGAAGGAGTCACCGGAAACCTAAAAAAGTATAAATATTCTGAATCAGGATCACATTCTGAATCAGGATTATATCCTGAATCGATTTAGCCATGTCCGTCTGTCTCTCCATCTGTCCGTCTGTCTGTCGAAAGCACGATAGCGGCCAAAGCCATTGACATAGGGAAGTAAAATTTTGTGAGAGAATTTACTTTTATCGTCGTCAGGTTGGTATTGAAAATATCGGTATAGTAGTTCTGGTACATCCCATACAAAATCAACATTAGGCCTATGTGGCTCTCTGTCTGTTGAAAACAGGATAGCGTCCAAAGCTATTGACATAGGCAAGTAAAACTTTGTGAGCGGATTTACCTTTATCGTCGTCAGGTTGGTATTAAAATTGGGCTATGTCGGTCAAGTACACCCTTCAATACAAAACCAATTTTGCATGACTTGTATGCAGTGGAGGGTATTAAAACAGCGGCCAGGCTGATGATAACACTTTTACTTGTTTTAAATTCATTTTGAACTGGTTTTTGACTTGTTTTTCAAAGCTTTTATTAAATGTTATTTTTTTTTCCGTTTTTTGTCCCATCTAAGCAAGTTGTTCGACAAGTTTTTTGACGGGTATTCGGTGCCCTTTTTTGCTTGTTTTAGGACGGCTTCTTTTGATGTGTTTTTGGCTGTTTTTTTACGTATCTTACTGCCTATTTTTTGAAACATATTGACTAGGTTTTTGACATTGACCATTTTGATGCATTTTTTGACATGTTGTCGCTGCGTAAATCCGCTGGCATTTTAACTATTTCTCTTTATCCATGGAACTTTTTTAATAGTTTTCTTGGAAATTCCACCCATTCATCGTTTAGAAACAATGGACCGGAGCCTCATAGAAGTGAATGAAATACTCTGCAGTTCAGTTGATTCTTTGACGGGCTATACATTTGTGCATGTACCCCAAACCCCTTATCTTCTAGTTGCCGCCGTCAAATTATCCGCCATAAAAACACTAACAAGCATAAAACTTAACAGACGGATTCCTTGATAGATTCAAATCTCCAAGCTCCAGCAACCTATTCAAATCGATGTTTTGCATAATTTAACGAGTAGAGATGCGATAATAGTTTCAACAATGAAACTATAGACAGTACGCCAGCGGCAGAAGTCAGTTATTTTCACTTTCAGTAGTATACTGAAAAAAGAAAAAAAAAAAAACAAACACAGACAGAGGAAACGAATGAAAAGACGGATCAGACCAACCGCGTCTGTTATTTTATTTTATTTTTGTTGAATTATTTATGAGTTCTCCGCACCACTTGGTCGAAGACTTCTTTGGTTCTGCTGAAGGCCATTTGGGTTTCGGTTTTTACCGCACAAATCATAAATTTTCAGATTGGACCGTATCAACATAATCCCGATATATAATTAAAAAAAAAAAAAAGGTATATTATTATTGAAGGACAAAAGCGGCCACGAATGAACTGTTCCTTGGGTGACTCAACAGTCAAGGGTCAAGGTACTCAAAGCTTGAATTCAATTCAATTCCAGGAAAATTTGGCGATTTTATCGACTGAGGTGGTTCGTTATGTCCTGGAATGCACTCACTTTTGGATCTCTGTTGTGGTTCTTTGTATGCTTAGTTACAGGTGCTGGGGAACTGTCAATGAACTGCGGATGTTTGGGGTTACTAAACGGTTTACGTGTCTAAGACTCTGCAAACAAGGAGAGGCTTCACTAAATTTGACAAACCCTTTCCACAGTCGGAAGTCGTGGAGTAAACCAGATTAGAGTCACAGTGGGTACGTTTGCGTCATAACTGCTCTATCAACGTCTTCCCTTGTTTCTTCCAGTTTGTCCCTCAGACGTTAACGGCACCCGCACAATTTGCCTAAATAGCTCCAACAACCATGGAATATTCACAGAAACTTGTTAGGTCTCCGTTTTGCCATCTGTCACGCCCACTCGCCCTTTTCTTTGACTTGGCTAAGAGTCTCCCTCGGGAGACGTGACATTTTTATTGTATTTCGGTGTTGCTCATAATTTGCACTTAGCGCCAGCCTGCACATCCGTGGCGCCGCCAACAACATGTCGACCAAGGGACAAAAAAAAACCGAAACAACCTCAAAACATATTCGTCTCTGGAAACAATTCCCTTTCGGCGAATTTCAACTTCTAACGGCGCTTTGAAACCTATAAATACATAACAAAGTACGAAGGAACATCGTGTCGGTACGAGTAGAACCCTTGTTTCGTTATTTATGCGCATTCTTTTCTGGGGTTGAAGACCCTGTCACCAAGCAAGTCTACATCTGCATACGCCAAGTGACACGCAAAGCTTTTCACGTCTCGCAATAATATTGCGCTCGCAAGTAATGAACTTTTGTTCGGGAATAGGCAACTCATCCTTTCTCCAGGTAGTGCTGTGCACAAACCCCAAACATGGGCGAAGGATATCGTATAGCGTGCAGCGGTCGTTGAAATTCCGTTTCCGTTGTTTGGGGAGACACACCCACTTAAATGGATACCAGACAACATGGGTTTCGCTTTTTCTTTTTTTTTGCTGAGGTGGGTGGCAGAGATATGTAATTTTGGCAAAAGGAATTTTCTTCATTTCCCTAAGAGTCCTTTGTCTGAGTTTCGACTGTGGGTTGGGTGAATCTTTTTTTTTTGTTTGTGTTGAGCACTGATTAGGACAGCTCATTACTTTTGAGGAAACAAATTATTTCACTGACAACAGTTGGAGTGCAATTTGTTGCAGTGTCAGAAGGAATCCTCGGTATATACATTGTTTGGTGGGGATGACTTTGTTCAAGGATGCAGCAGGACAGTTGGCAACTAATGAATGCCAAGGACGATTGTGTTGTTGGTCGTATCTTTTGTTTGCTGTGGCACTTGTGCTAAATGAGAAGGCGTATGGAACAAGTTGAGCCATCAGCGCCTTCTTGACGATGAGGAGACATTTCTACTTTGGTTGGTGTCTGCGAATTTAGAGGGTCTACAGACGACTTTGTGGGAGGAAGTTTGTTGGGCGACTTTTAATGTGACTGGGCCTTATTTGCCATATGCACCGATCGACGAACTGATTCTCTTGACTTTTGCGATTTTGTCAACATCTCCGTGGGGTATCCAGGTGACAGATATCTAGCTTTGATTGGGGAGGGTCGTATAATTCTTTCAGGACCCGTGTTTTAAACTGCAATGCGTTTTGTCTTAACTAAGCATTCTCGGAGGAGTTCCAGAGCCATTTAAAAGGCGGCATTCCGATGGTGTACAGACACAAAAACCCCGACATGAAGCCGAAATTGGTAACAGTAGAGGCAGTCAACCTTGGACCTTTACTATAACCATTCCGCGAAACTAATAATCATTTTTAGTGGCCCGGCTAAATTTTTCGAACTCACAATGGCGAAATTTTCCATTAAAAATTTGCATACTGGGACCTATAAAATATATCAGATGATGGATAAAAATGGTTATTGGTCTTACGAGTCCTGATTAAGTCGTGTAAATTGTAACGAAACACGTAATTGAACTCATCAGTCGTCACTCCTCGTTAAGCTGTGAAACTTATTGTATCGCGGTAGGGTAACAAAAAGTGAAACGCGACTAAAAACCGCACTCCACCGTAATGAAGTGAGATTAGCGTGTCCTGATATCCATTCGCTTTAAAACCTACTGCTAAACGGTAGGGTATGCAGCCATGTTGGAAAATAGGAGCGTAACGAAAAATGAAACCCGATTGAATGGCATACTCCTCACTATAAGAAAATCAGCAGTGAAGTCAGCTTAAGAGAGCTTCAATGTTCGTTAAATCACAAAATTTATTGCTTCGTGGTGGGGTATGTTGGCAGACATGAAAGTAACGAAAAATGAAACGCGTTCAAACGTCACACTTCTAGCACAGCGACGTAACAGTGGAGTTTAGAATGTTTAAATGTTAATTTTCTTATTCTACGATGGGATAGGTAAGGTTACTTGTGCTGGCCGCTTCTGTAGCTTTTTGCAATGCTTTAGGGTGAAAGATCAGTATTAGAAATGAAAGTTGTACAAATCTTTCTTGTCAATTCGTCTGATTTCTGATCGCCTAGAGCGCCATTAAGTCCACAGAGAAAATGCAGTGTTTCACGAAATTGGAGCCCTTCAAGACAGCATTTTCCGAGCGGTTTTATTGTCCTTATCGCCGACTCACCGACAGCGGTTGTCCCTACCAAGACCTCTGTTTGGAAGATAATGATACGGCCCGAGATGGGTACAAACTTTAAAAAGTTCAAAGAGTCGCAGTCGTAGAACACCCAACGGCGATGTTTATTTTTTATCGGTTGGTTGCATGAGGTATATAACCAACTTTACTTGTTGTGATAGGCCTTAGAGAAAGGCGGGCTGGATGCTGTGCCAAAATATTTCTCTTGGGATCGTCGAATGAGCCGTTTCGTGAAATTTCCACTTTGTCAATGATTTTTTTGGGCTAAGCTACGGCAACTTATCGTGTTTTACAAAAACCGCGTAACGAAAGCTGAAACGCGACTGGATAAACCAATTCTCACGAAGAAAGGAACTTCAGACTCATAAGTTAAGTTGCTTGAAAAAAGGGGCGTAACGAAAAGTGAAACGCGAACGTTTTATTCGTAACGCTCTCGAGCAACTGTGGACAGGTTTGTTTAACTGGAAAGATCCCAACAAAAACAATTGCATTCTTCGATAAATCGGACTGATCTACCATTTAAGGCGATTTCTGAAAACGCGGCGTTCTGGAAAACAATCCAAATTCACAACCTTTTTTTGTTTTGAAAATGTCAGCCTTAAAACGACGACAGAGATAAAAATATGCAGTGATCACATCCACACCCCTGTTTTGAAAATTTCACTCTTAAAATGACAACAGAGGGCCTTAAACATTTTTAGTTTCGATTCTAAATTTCAGTAGTTCACAGTGGATAAATGGAAAATTTATGCGAATTCTGCAATTGTGAGCTTCCGTAAATTGAAAGTCGTGACTAAAATTTGTTCTTAGTACGGCTCAGTGACTTTTCAAAAACCAGGGGCCGAATCGCGTAGTCCGTGAACGAGCATTACGTGACGGAATTTGTTTTTGTTTCACATGTAAAATCAGCTTAATTCCGCGAACGTATAGCTCGTTCACGGAAGTGGCGATTCGAACCCAGTTATGGACTGCACATTTTAAAATGCTTCCCTTCAAAGCTATCGTTACATCAATGCCATTGACTTTCCATAGAAATCCACTGGTCTGTCTTCAGATGCTGTTTCATTTTTTTTTACACATTTCCCTCTGTCGTGTGTCAAAAATCATCCATTGTCATGGACAGGACAATCCGGCTCAGTATGCGGCGAGTGAGCGACAGTTCTATTAAAAACCCTTTCACATCGCTCTTGGGGGTTTGTGTTTATTTGCTGTTTTGTTCTCCCCTGCCAACACATTGCAACAGATTGTGGTCAATAAATAAAGCAGCCCTCCACCGACTCAATTTGGGTTACTTGTGTGTACGGCCCCTTTGAAGTCAACTCACCAGCCGATACGACACCACTCTTTAAGCCCTTCACGACATCAAAGATCGGCGACAATTGCAATCTAATTGCACACAGTCTAGGTTTGTCTATGAGTAGAATTTAATCGAGTGTAGGCGCGGTTTTATTGGTGGCAAAAGTCGTAATCCACTTAACAGGTGAATCAACATGAAACATATTGTTCGCACCGCGGAAACAGGGATATGCAGTAACAAAACAAAAAGATGACACGGAATACTAGTCGTGTTGTCATGTAGCCGGTAGGTAGCGCCCAGATCCAGAACTGTGCACATTTATGTTGTCATTATTATTCGTCCCTGTCTGGCTCGGCGGTGTTATTATTTTTCTCTGACATTTTCATTTTTTTTGTTCTTGTTTTGTTGTCCGACCACTGGATATGGGTAGGTCATTGCTTTTTGCGGTAAATGTTGTTGTCGTACCGTGGGTTTTAATTTTTCGTTGTCGTCTTTTATTTCTGACAGTTAAACGCAGGTGACGTTGCTCGTGTTTGTTTTTTCCTGTTTCTTTGCAGGCCTATACCTACCTTCTTCGGACAGTTAATTGGATTAAAATCGTTGACTCAGGTTGACTCGAATCAATTTTGTGTTGCTGCTGCGAGCGAAGGCATTATGTTTCCGTGCAATTGAGCGAATTATGTGATTTATTTCTTTGTAGTAATAAGCTGGAGGTAAACAGACGGCGAATATTGTAAGACAGACAGAAGTGTGGGAGTTCTAAATGTGTGGGGATGTTTGTCACTCTTTGTTGTGCTGTTTGCGGACGAGTAATTAAAAGGGGGATGGCTATCATAAAGGGATGCGGCGCTGGGGCTATTTTTGTTACTAGAATGTCACCCACCATCGGTTGGAGGGTTTAAAATATTTTCTATAGTATAGAAAATCAAAATCAGAGCGACATTGGACAGTGGGGTTTGTTAGAGTTTAATTTTTGTAAAAAAAAAAAAAGACAGCTGTGGACGTACAAATATTAAATTTGACAGATCTTTTAGATTTTGGTTGTCCGTTTTTCTGAGCAGCGATTTTCCTGAAAAGGAGGTCTTTTGATTTCATCAGCCGCAAATACAGAGGGATAAGTTTCATTTACAAAGTACAAAGTTTAGCAGTCTTAGAACTATGGAGTTTATTGGATATGATTCTTCACCCTAACTTGTTCATCAAAGGCTTTGCCAAGAAAGGTGGCTCTTAGATCCAATACTCTATGAAACACCTATGGATAAAATTAAGCACAATCGAGACTTTGGGTAAAAAATCCCACGCCGAAAGCTAAATCGGGCAGTATAGTCCTCTTTAATGACTTCAGTATTGATATCCGAACCCTATTCAAAAGCGGGACACAGTGGAAGTTCAATAGGATAGGTGACAACCGAGGGATTACAGTCTATACGGATGGGTCAAACATGGATATAGGTACGGAAGCAGGTTTTTACTTAAAATCATGGAACTTTCAGATTACCAGAAGCTTGTAAAAGCTTGCAAAATACATAGAAAGCTGTCAATCCCCTTTGTAGGAAATAACTGTCTTCGTTGACAGCAATGAGACCGGTTAAATCTTACACAGTGAAAGCAAACACGTTTAAGAAATATCACAAATAAGAACTGAGCACCTGTAGACCCCGTTCCGTCAAACTATGGTGTTTTCCTGGACAAAGCAATATCAATGTCAAACAAGTCAGATAATTTCACGTCCGGTGAGGTCGGAAATGAACACCAGCGAAGCGGACATTCCGTACTGCCACCGATTGGAAATTTGTTCATAACGATCGACGGCTTTATAGAGATAGAAGACAATTAATCCTGGTTGTTTAAGGGGGGTTGTGCCACCTTCTGTACTTAAAAGCTGAAATCAGACAAAAAAAAACAACGAACCTTCTAAAAGAGCCCTCACCGTGACTGCTATAACAACTGCGCCCCGTGCCTTTGGAGTCATATCTTCTAAATACGGATAGAGTCGAACGATTTATACAGAAGCCGCGGTAAAGGCTAAGCAGAAGTGACAGGGCGGTATAGGGAGACCTCGCTTTAGAAGGAGACCTCAGCCAGAGTGGAGTGCGCACGTGGATTCAGTAAGCTACGAATCGCGCTAATTGAGGAGGCTTGTTAGTTGTGTTCTCGGTTTACCCCGAACTTAAGAGTTGCCTATATAAGTCCTTAACTTTCTCAAACTGTGATTCCGTCAGGAGTAATGTATAATGTATGCCCCTAAAACCGATCGATAGCTACCTGAAAGGTTCCCATAAGTGGGGGGAAGACAAATACACTGACAAATGTCGCAGCTCGAGCTACTTGGACAAAAAAAAACACTCAGACTTCGCAATTCGTGTCTTAATTGCTTTGCACACATTCAGACAGATCGCATGGCACGTACTGGTAAATCTCAAGCCAGGGCCCTTTGTGAGGCTGATAATCGGAACGGGTCGTATCACACCTTGGTCAAAGACCTAACCTCTGCGCTTTATCTGCGCTTCAGACCGGCTGATTTCTGCTAGTTATACACCTAACCAAGCGGTGTATGAATCCATAAGTCGGTTATGACGAATCGTCTCAAACTTTCACGTCAAAATGGCCTAAGATATGGAAAAGCTATATAAAGACTTGGTTCCAACTGTCGAACTTTTGCATCAGCTTATAACAGCTCTTTAAGACTTATTCTGTTTTGCTTCCACGGTCTATTGCATGTAAGGTGTCCAGAACAAGAAAATAGGCCTAGTCCCAATTTGTATAAAAATGGAAGCTTCATTTTGACATTAAGGGACGTTTGTCAATGCGAATTATATTTGCCATTCAAAGGATTTCATCCTATAACTAACCTGAACCTTGCTTGTAATCCCCTGACAAGATCAAACAACCTACCGCCCTTTTCGCAGTCAACTGTCACAGTGACAGATTCATATGCAGTGGCCATTCACAATTAGCATTAATTTCAAAAAAAAAATTTGTATATATCTTACGACTTTTATCTGCAATATATCACTCTAAACTTATACACATCAACTTGACACCATTTTCCAACCGACAAGATGAATAAAACGAAATACAAAACGTCATAAAAAAATTTATAAATTATACATAAGTAGTGATGTGGATAAAAAATTAATTCACAAGCGTCAAGAAAAAAAAAATCCAAAAATAAAACTGAAACCGTTTTATTGTAAATTAATTATCACCTTGAACTTGGGGCACATACTTCTTACGGTTTGTATCTTCATTTCGTTCTCTAAATCAGAGTGGCTTGAAAGTTCGGCATTCGTTTGCGCTTTGCCCGTGGAGCGACGCGCATTTTAAATCGCATTTTGTCCGCCATTGTTGTTGACGGGTTACCTCTTAAGGTCGCATAACTTGTTGCCGGTGGCGAGCAGTGACGGCGGCGTCATCTTATGCAATACCCAGACTAACTGTCAGTAATGAGTGATTTTGCCGTGGATTGTATCTTAATTATGAGGCATTCATTTTTTGTTTTGTTTTCTTTTATGGACGTACGGACAACGGACACGCAGTCACAGTGGCTTAATGAAATTAAAACAACAAAATAGAAATGCGATTCTTGACATTGACTCGAGATAACAAAAGCCTAACCTAAGTTGTGTAACTTTTCCGTTTTTGCCATTCACCTTTGTGACAATTAATTGTCAGATTATAGTCGGTTGTACTGAGAAAGTGAAACAGAGGCGAATGACAGCAAGACGTGGATACAATTAGCCGGCAGTGAATCATTATTTTGTTACTTGCGGATATGCGGTACGAGTATGTCGCAAAGGTCACTGCAAATCGAAGCTCTGGCATGCAGGGCTTACCAAAAAGTGTTGCAAACCATTTTACTGCCAATTGCCACAGTAACTCTTTTTTATAAATAATGTATTTCTAGATAATTGGTGCTTTGCTTTTCAGATTAGGTTGCGCAGTGTCACTCCGTTCGGTTGGCAAATGTCATCCGCTGGTCTTTGGTATTGCGTTTGGTAATTTGAATTGTGGCGCAAAATTTTATCGATCTGGGAACAAGGTTAAGCTGATGGAACGAATTAAAAATTCATGTTCACCTCCTGTTGGTGACAGATCGATAGCGTGTCACTGTCAGTTTAGGGGGCAACCCTTGCTCAAATTTGTAGCCTTTATACATCAAAAAGCTCCATGCAAAGCGAAACCCGTTTAAGCTAGTGAATATACGATCCGAAACAAGAACTTTTGTGTCGATAGAGATTTGGGTGCTTAGACCTCTCAAATGAACTTCATACAGTGAATACACGACTTTGAAACGGGTTTCACAATGGCCTTCGGCTGGTTTTGAGTTATTAATGGTAAACTAATGAACTTGGCGATCATTAACTGAAATTTTGGTTTCCTATGTGCTACCAAAAAACTTATAAGAACAACCACGCGTATGGCGATACACCAGCATTGTAGCTTGTGGTGAATGGTTTTCTACAGCAATTTCCATTTGGATAGGGCTATGAGACCATCACGGCCATGGGCATGTAAAAGCCCGGCACTTTGAAGGAGAGCCGCAAAATCAATCAACGAGTCTGTGAAAAGCGCATTACTTTCTTCACTTTCTTTACTTGGGTTGAACCTAGCGCGACGTTTCCTTAAACTATTAATTATTGTTAAATGATTTGCATTTGAAATGAAAAATCACTCGTAAAGCTTCAACGTTTAGAACGGTAGGTAGTCCATTGAGCCAGGGGTACGTTTGCTGAGCTACTGAGCGAGAGCGATTCCAGGTTCAAACCCCTGGTCAAACACTACTTACAACTTTAGCTCTACACAAGTTCGATGAGCGGTCTTCTTTTTGCATTTGAAATGGAAAATCACTGGTGAAGCTATAAAGCTAAGAACATTAGGTAGTCCATTGAGCCAGGGGTACGTTTGCTGAGCTATTGAGCGAGAGCGATTCCAGGTTCAAACATTACTTACAATTTAAGATCTACAGAAGTTTGATGAGCGGTCTTCTTTTTCGGCCGCAAATTGGGTATTTGGGATTGCACGAGCAACAACTGGATCGCACGACACAAAATACATTCTTCCCCTAATCAGGCATTTTTGTGACATCGGTTAAGCTCCGCGGTGCTGAGGTCTTACGCGCGATTCCCTTCGATATAAGTAAATACTTTGCCAATAATACAGTTTTTTAACGATTCTTTTGGGGTGTCACTTTAAAAGACGGCCTTACTAATAATCATTTTTAACCTTTACACTTGATATTTTGTAGTTAGCTTTATATGGTATATTTCGCCGTTGTGAGGTCGTAAAATCTAGCCGGGACACTAAAAATGATTATTAGTATCGCGCGGAGATATATTGAAAACCTCTTGATCCCGCGCTTAAAAAAGACTGATAAGTGTAGAGTAGACGCTCCTATACAATATCCTTAGACTGACTTAACTGTCTCCTGCCTGCTAAAAGCTTCTTCTTGAAACACCTGCCAGATAGAGCTCTTTGGCGTCCGCGACAGCTCGATCTCTAAGTCGAAAGGTTTGGTCTTCTTTCTCTCGAATCTCGAATCTGTTGTATGGGTTCAGCTTTAGTTTGACTCGACATACTTCACCTTTATTGATCTTGGTATATCTAATTCCATTCCATTCCATTCATTAGCCCTCATCGAACCCAGGAATAAGGATTTGTCGAAGAAGTTTTCTTCCAAAGGAGCACTCAAAAAGCTTATAAGTAAAGCATCTTTTAAACCTTGGGCTTAAACCCAAGCAGCAGCGGCTTCCCAGAGCTATTTTTCTGCGTATAATTTGTGGAGTTGACATTTGCTTCGAGGTAGACGAATTCCTTAACTACCTTCAAGTTGGTTACAACTTTAAGACCAACAACAAATCGGGCTTGTTCTTAAATAGAAGGCTCTCCTGTTAAGGTTGATGATGCAAATATTGTCGCCATATCCCACAAACTGAATGGATCTATTAAAAACTATCGCCTTTCGTGTTTAGAACTGTATGAAGCTTCTATTTGTTTCGGGCGAGATTTCAAATGTCGCATGACAGCGCATCTACTTTCTGAAATCCGGTCCAGTCGGTTGGGAAATATTTGGAAGGTCTACCGAACACTTAATTGCACGTAGCAACGGGCTTTTTTTTCAGCAAATGCGATCATCGCCATTTATACAGCTATGACGATAAACGCTTTTAAATATCATTGTTGGACCGTTTGGAGAGAGCCAGTTTATGGGAATCTTTAGCCTTGGGATCTTATTGCTACTTACTACTAAGCTGCAGCAAAATTTCTGAGGGAATCGCATTTTGTCCGTCTGGGAATCTGGGGGATAACTCTTAAATCGTAAAGCCGACCCTGAAGCCTTTGTTAACAACGTTTTTGCTCTCCCGAAAAGGTTAAATCTATTTTTGTTTCAATGACTCGGTGCTTACAAGCGCTGCCGATACTTTTCTTTTTCAATTTAGCTTTGAAATCTCCTTGCATAACTTTCCATGGCTATTTGAGCTCTTTCAGGAGGCTATACAACTTCTCCTGTAAGGGCTCTTCGCAGCCTTTTCGATAGGGATAGGAACATATGTTAGGCTTATATTTTGAAATAAATCTCTGATGCAGGTCACAGTTGTATGCCATCACTTATTGGCTTATGCTTTTGTTAATTGTTTTATTGTCGTTTCGTTCTGTTCATCTGTCATCTGTTTTCAGAGGTTGCCAAATTCGTCCAGAAAATAAAAAACTCACACACGACGAATGGCTGTGAGAAGCTAGGCCTAAGGTCCCTACGGAGCTGTTGCTATTTATCTATATGTAGAATCTTTCATGATATCTTTCCACTTTATCTCAAGCCGTGATCGAAAACTAGAGCAACTAAGTCGATAACAAAAATCAACGTTCATCTGTCAAGTCTACAGGGCGAGGGTTGGGAACTCTGTCTCTCTTGGACACCCGGAGCCATTTGCACTACCAAAATCCCTATTCGAACCTGGAAGACCACTAAAATTGTGCTATAAAATGATTGCGCGTACACTGCCATCTATTAAGAGCTTCTGCATAATGGGTGTATGTCTTTGCTAAAACTTTATCTATCCTCAAACATTTTTTCTATTTTTTTTTGGTTAAATCTATTCAATTTCACAGTAAGTAATATCTTTGATTTGCTCTTCTCATTTCAGGTAAGACAACACTTTTCGACTAGAAACTCTCATAGAACACAACCTCAAACTCGGTATGTAATGATATCTCAATTAAGAGAGCAACATGTTGTGCGCATTATCTGCTCATTCACATAAATGATCCATATCGGAACGGAGCTCGAGAAAATGCCATTAATCGCTTGCCGAAGGTCAATTTGAGAACACAAATCACACAGTAATCAATTTCTCCCCCCTGTCAGCCGCGCGTCAAACCGCAATTCATGCATAACCAACAACAGCGAACAGATCGCTGCACACAGAGGGAACATAACCAGAGCTGCACACGTTCCGAATGCTAGAATGTGCGCTTCTACATCAGCATCATCGTCTTTCATTTACCTTAACACCTTTATGTCATTAAGCGACGATGTGTGTTGTGGCTTACACTTCCAATTCAATTAACTCGCGCGTCCCGCGTACCATGGCACACGCGTACAAGTTCATCATCGCCGTTGTTGCTGCTGTTGCTCCACCACCGACCGGCCCAAATCCATTATCACATCAAAGCGAGTGTGGCGAACTCTCGGTGCCAGGTGTGTGCCGCTCTGCGGAACCAAGACTCTGTGCGGTTTAGCCTTCAATTCTATCCGCGTGCACCTGATTCCTTCGACGGTTGTTGCACAATCAAGACGCGTTGAAGTATGCGCTTTGGATTAGAATGGGAATGGGATGACTGTTTTGTTATATTGGGGGGTGGGACAGAGATTAAGCCTCCTTGTCGCCCGTCGTGTGTGAAGCGATATCAAAGGCGAATGCCATTAGGGAGAGATGAATAGGTGCCACTTACGGGAAGAGAATCAGTGACGGTAGGGGCTCATCTACGTGACTCAACTGTTTCTCTTTTTGTGAAACGTACAATAATTATAGAGGAAGCTTGTAGCATTGTGCCGGTGCTTTGTTGCCGTGCCGTATTGCAACGGCAATGGCGTCGCATCGGAATCGGAATGTGCGCTGCAATCTTTTTCATGGATGAAGGAAACTGAAATGGAATACACGGGGAATGTCATGGATGCGTTGCGTTGCTAATGTCAAGAGAAATTCAGTTGCTCCGGCTTCAAGGTTGCCAATGGCATGCTGTGATGAGTGTGTGCGGGGAAAATGATGCAGTGACAATGAGTGACTTATGCGGAGAAGCACCATTTCGAGTTTTGCCGCTCAACGGCTCTGTTTGATGTGCGGTGCATCTTATGCCCGACTGAATGACTATCTATCGAAAATGTGTAGTTCTGATTAGTCGGTAGAATCTTGGACAGAGTTTTGAGTCTTCAAAGAGTTTCAAGCGAGCAGTGCGGCCGATTGGGAAGTCTTTTATAGCTGTACATAGCCCTTGTGCAGCGACAGACGTTGGAAGGTCCGTTTTTGAATATGAAAATGAATGGAAACTTGGTTGGACTTAGCTTCAGGGGGTTTAAGATCTTGTAAGTCGACTCCTTCCAGCTGTTCACTTTTGTTGGACAGGAGATCTGAAAACATCGTCACACAAAAAAGACCTTTCAAACCGCCGAGTTCAACCCCAACGTGTCACAAACTTGTCCAACATCCTTCAAGAAGCCTCACATTTAGCGCCAGCAATTTAATTGATCAGGAACCTCACGGAATCATAACTTGTCATAGGGCTTTATCGAAACGAGCTTGTCATTGGCCCGTTTTCATAGATCCGCTTGTGACTGGAATATATTTTGTCCTAGGGCCTCACTGAACCACGCTTATAATTACGGCCTAGAAAACCACTGTTCGTCACCAAGGTCGAGGTCTACTTTTTGACACCCATGAACCACGCGCAGTTCCTTATCTCACAGTCAAAAAACTCACAACTCACTGATAATTTTCTAGTCCTTAGGTTACTAAGACTGCGGCTTGGATGGCGCTCTTCTGAGCAGCGCTGTCAAGAAAGTCCATCAAGTGTCATCTCACATAGAGGTGTTTAGCTGTAAGATAGGTGAACTACGGGCCACCTCATTTACGGCCCCATTCGTCTACAGGGAAATTCATCTACGGGCCAACTCATCCACAGGATCAACCACCATCAACCACTCCTATACCTATAGTTTATACTTATGATCAAATATGCGTCAGGGATAAGATATCCGTCAACAGCTTTTTGAAGATGAATGGTCCCGCAATCGCGTTCACTTATTCGAGGGGTAATCTCTTTAAGTTCCTCATAGCGTCTGGTACGACAAAGCCTATGGAATAGGCATGGTTTAGGGACTTGCCCTCCCAGCGGTTAAAGATTCGAAGTTAGCTTAGAACTCCCTGGACGGTTGAAAATCTCGCACTTGAAAGGTTGACCACATTCCCTAATTGTGGGCAAAATGAGAGAGCCCTTAGCGGTAAACAAATGATGAGAGTGAAATCATATTAAGTTGCGTAACCAAACCAATAAAATTGATTCAAAATTGATCCCTATTAGCCGAACAGCTCTCCTCTGTATGCCCTGAAGTAAGTTAAGCTTAAATTTTAGAGACGATCTCCGTACATTCTTCGATCTGAAATCTAAATTTTGAGGCCGCTGGTCTTGAGATATTAGACATCTGCTTAAGGGCTGCGAGTAAGCAATTTTTAAGGCCACAGCTTGAGGTCTCACTCTGGGCTGTAGCTTAAGCTTAAAGGTGTATATAGCTTCAACTATGCACCTAACAGTGGCAGTCGTTATTACATGACCTGCCTAAGCAACACCAAAAGACGTCCCAGTCTTGCCCCAGACTTCGTTAAAAATGATGCAAATCCATAAGGCTTTGATTGGCCTCTTTCCTCAAAGAAAGAAAAGGTTAGTGTCGCAAGTTTTAAGCCAAAATTTGTCAAAGGGCCCTACTAATAATATTTTGTAGGTCACAATATGCAATTTTGTACGGAAAATGTCACCGTTTCGAGTTCAAAAAATGTAGCCTGAACACTAAAAATGATTATTGGTATCGTGGAAAGTGTCTATCCACCGCCAATAACCTTCAGTTCGACAAAATACGCCTTTCCCGGTGTTCATATAACGCCAAAAGTTGAACGACCAACCCATCTCCTGCATCGCCACACAATACGAGTTCATTATCCTACAACAAAGTCCATCTGCTCCGTTTGTGAAATTCCACATCAAATGGAACGTCAAAGACCGCAGCGCATAATCCCAAAGCATCAGCAAGGTATAAATGCACTTCCTTTTGGCGTGCAGCGCACAGCGTACATGGACTTCAATGTTAAACCGTCGTAAATTACATTCGAGTGAGGATGTTATCTTCAATCGGTGGAATATCTTCTTAAAGTGAGAGATAGTTGTCTCGGGATATTCCGCCGACACAACGTTGTCGGCAGGGATGTCTGTTCCGGTGCAGGGATCTGCTGCATCGTGGACCAGTTCCATGCCGTCGACCACGAACCATGAACACGCAACAACGCCAATTTCAGATATACACTCACTGTATGTACGCTTGGTTCCGAGAAGAGGATAATGCTACATGACCAAGTGCACGAAAAGGGATCAATGGAGCTTGATAAGGTGTTTTGTTTTCTTATTGCGAAGTAGCAGTGCAATGGTGGAGCAACAGCAGGTTGCGATGCGGCACAGGTTGCATGCAGCAGCGGCGGCATTGAATGGCACGGCCACTGTTGCAGTCGCTGCAGGCTGCAATAAATCGTTAGCCGGACAAAGGGACGCGATAGGAGAAGTCTCGCAGTCGGTTCTATGAGATTTTAATAGATCCGATAAATTGCAAGTAATGGCGGGGTAGGTTAATGCGATGCCGGTAAGTCGTTCAATGGCAGAGGCTATCGGGCGGATTAAGGTGTGTGTTTTTGCCTTTGTGTTCATTTAATTGAAGGTCACGAACTTGGCCAAGAAGACGTACGTACTTTGGCGCAGCCACTATTGCGACCTACGAGTTAATCGTATGTTGAAGTAGAAAGGGAGACAGGATTTTCTAAAAAGAGACAGGCAATAAAAAGAACGAAGTCTTTAGGCCCTAATGCCCTAAAGACAACCGCTTCAAGCTCATACAACCCAATAACGACGATGAAATTGGGTGGATTGTTAGTCTTGCACTGTCAGTTTGGTTTCACCAAATGCAAAACCGTTTAACTCGGACTTCTGGCGGGAAAGTCGATATCGAAGTCTCTTTCAACGCCAGTTTAAAAACTGCAGTCAAAAGAAATGAAAAGGGAATCGGTGACGCAAGAGAGCTACAAAGCCTTGTGAGCAACGCCAAACCAACATTGCGGCTGTCATCGCCCCTGTTGTGTTCAATAATCGTTGGCCTAGAGCATGCTCGGTTGATGCGGCGAAGGTTCACCTTTTGACAGAGAACGAGCCAGAAATGTCTTTCCAAGGGGAATATGTACATCAAACTAATCGTCAGTTTTAATTAGCTACCCAGGTGATTCTGATGATGAACTTGTGCTACTTTTCGTCAAGACTTAAACTCAAGCGGAAGTTTTTGTTAACAAGCACTTTTTTTTTATGAAACAGAAAAATGGATACCAGAGGCTTGGTAGGCTTTTACGACACGCTTACCTTGATCAATTGCTCGGAAAAAGCTTCTCTAAGCCGCACTTAGACCACCGACAAGTCAGGCTTGGGCTGCATCCATCATCAAAAGCTTATCGTCACTTCTCCTCGACACACATTCCGATTATCTCGAATTTTTACTCAGTTTCATTCCATCGGAATTACGTCAGACAGTAGCAGGCTCGCTGTATGGATTCGGATTCGCTTAGCTGATTACGAATGCGAAATGAATTGCAATACGAGCCTGCATCGGGGAGGCAACTAGTTGCAATGAAATGCGGCAACAAATGAACACAGCCAAAGCTCTAACAACAACAAATGGATAAATATTGTACAAAATCCAAACTAATGTTACGACTTGCGAGTGTTATTGTTACAACATTGGAAAGTGAGTGTTTGGAAGTTGGAGGCGCATGGGCAATTAACACGCGATTCACGGTTGAGCTGCTTACTTCTTGCTAAAAGTAAGCACACAAGTGGGTAGGTCTTTGCGCCAGCCAGCCAGCTGTCTAAATATTTACCTGAGGAAACAGACAACACAGAATAAAAAAAAAAGCCAACTTTCGCGCTTTTTTCTGTGTACTTCTTCGTTTGTATTTCTTGCAATCTGCAGTGGTGTTAATTAATTCGTTATGTCAGAGACGAACATTCGCATAATTAGAGTACAATGACGCCAAAGGGGGGCCCCGAAATTTTCTTTTTTTTTTAACATCTAATTTTATTTTATTGGCAGATAATGCCTCGCTTGAGATAAAATTATTGAGATATAAACGGGTATTCGTATCTTGAGAAGTGAAGATGAAATCGAAAGTTGGATAAGAGGTATAGACTGACTGAATGGGAGGTACTTGTGAATAAATTACGACAAATTGCGGTGAGATAAGAAGAAGGTAGAGGAAAATTGCAATGCAATCTGGCTTAGCAACTTGTCACACTTGTGGGGTTTGCTTCGATTTCAAGTTGTGGGCAGGTGAGTTGTCGACCATTTTTGCATAATTGTGTTTTGGATAGATAGACAAGTTCATGTAGATAATCCGCTTGCATATTGATGCACAAAGACTGGGAAAAAGTGGGTCCCATTTGGTTCTTTTGTTGGTTGTTAAGAGCTTTAGAACTTGTTGTTTTGCAACAGAAATTGAGTTTTGCATTTACGATTCTAGGCATTTGCTGTTTTAAACGAAGCTCCACATGTCGAATCGATTTCAAGCCTTCATTTTTGAGGCCCTTTCATCGAAGTTGTAGACTTTGCAAACTATCAAGCCCTTGCAAATTTGGTTGTTCCTTGATTCAAAGCTTATAAAACAAATTCTTTTCAAAACTTTGTCCTATAATTAATGCAGCGACGTTTGGTGTTATGTCAAAGGCTCTGTATATTTTTAGCGAATGATGTGTTAGATTTTACAACTCATAACTGGTTTTTGGGGTTGTTTTTTTTTATAAAGTAAATTTAATTTAATTTCAACTCTGTAACTCAGCTTTTGGATGATGCAGAAAACTATGGTTGATAGCTTAAAATATTGACAGATATGCTGGCTCCATGCAGTGCCTATACTCTTCGTTTGTATTAATTTAGAACAATTTGAGTAATGGAGACAGCGTTACCACTGCAAAAAAGGAGGAGCGCTGTAGATCACTAAAAAAAAATGCAGTAGATTGGATCTTTCCGCAGTAAATTTTTTACTATACAAAAAACAAAGATAAATTGCTTAAAACTGTATTAATAATTACATTAGTGTTTTTTTTATAAACGTTCCATCAATTAAATTAAAATTTTGAAAATACTCTAAAAGCCCAGGAGAGTCTGAGGGTGTCAAAGAAAAAAAGTGCAGTAGATTGGATTTAGTTGGCAGTAGATTTATTTTTTTGCGAAAAGTGCAGTAGATCTACTGCTGTTGCAGCAAAGTGGCAACGGTGATGGAGAATATTTAGGATTAGAGCGACAGAATTGCGAGACACAGTTTTTCGATTTTCTCTAACAGATTCGAACAAAAATACAGCCACATTTGCTGTATTTTTAAAAATTGCTACGGTGGCCTAAGGAAAACACTAAGTACTGGATAAATCCAGACGTCTTCGTTCATTGCAAGTGCGTCCTAAGGGAAATTTATGTATGGTCGGCAAAAATACACTTTGGTCAAAAACGCGGCTAAAAGTCTTCTTAGAGTCCTTATAGGCAATACAAGAAAAATGTCATCGAAATCTGTAGTTCAGTAGTTCTCACGACAAATGGTAAAAAAACGAAAAAAAATTTTTTAATATTAATTTAAGATTTTGTATTTCTTACGAAAATTTAAATTTTCTCAAAATTAGAAAACATAAAATCAAATAGCTTTTAGAGTTCGATTAAGGATTAATAGGGACAGTTAATAATTAATTATAATTCAGTGCTTAAAATTTTGTAAAAAAAAAAACCTTTAATAATTTAATTTTTGTATTTTTAAAATTTTGAGTTTGACAGCAATTATTTAAAAATCTATTGATAGAAATAACTTGATTTTAAAATAATACGAAAGAATTGATTTCTGGCTGATTTCTACTGATATAGTACTTTATTGTGAGTGTTGCCATCGTTTTTTTTTAATTTTTTTATTTTTTTTATAAATTACCTCCCATCCTTTGTCACTTTTCATCGCCTAAGTTATCGTACTCGTGCCCTAAAATGAAAGCCTGCTACGTACTGACGGTATTATGCCGCACTTTTCAAATTTTTAATATGAAACTATTCAGGAGCAATCTTTTTTGTTGTTGGCAAGAAAGGTTTCAACCGAAAACCGTAAATAGACGGCCAGCAATGACCTCTCGAATAGCCCCTACAGGGTGCATACCTCTTCGTTTTATTGCTTCTCATACTTGAAGCGACTTCCCCGTACATGCCCCCAGGTATACGGTCGCTTTCAACTGTAATTACTGCCCGCGGACTTTCCCATAACTGCGCCAACTCACGTAGCAGCACTAACCCGGTTTTATTGCCTCGGATCTTTAATTTTTATAGATTCACCCACAAAAAATGTACACTTATGCCAGTTCACTTCTCCCGCATAATGAATGCTCCCTAGCGCCGCGGCTCAAAAATCAATTTAATTCCACACACAGTAAAAAAAAGAAAACATAAACTTTTAATGCATTTTCGAATCTTCCCACTTGACTCCTCTGACATTTGAACTTTGCCTCCCGGCCACGGTCTGGTTGTGCTCACACAAACCGTCCAGAGAGGTCACTAGTGCACGTTCGAACCGTGTGTCTGTCTGGCTGCGGCGCGGCAGATAAATGAAACTAATTTCCCATTTCCACTCAACTGATTATCGAATGAAGAGCGTTTTTTCAGCCATCATAATCGCTTTTCTATTCGAGTCGGAGATGAGTAGCAAATGGAGCATAGCGCGCTCCACTTCCCATCAAATGGAAATGGCGGAGTGCTAGGGAAATTAAAAACAAAAAAAAAATGCTGGGCGGAAAACTACACAACACATACTCGTCGAATACGCTCTCTTTGGGTGCTCTCGGCGGTTCGTTGCCATTCGGTTGATGTTACGCAATCCGTCCGTAGGGAGTGGAAATTAATTAATTGCCTTCTCTGTTCAACGAAAAAACACATGTAAGCTTCGCGTTGCACAACTTGTTGACGCAGTTGCCTCTTGGATACACGATATCGTTCCGCATTTATGACAAACTCCCGCAAACCGCACAGTGTTTACATCTGTCAAAAACAAAGCAAAACAATCTGACAACATTTTTTTCGATGAACACATCTCGTCAACAAATTGATTTGCGTGTGCGCCACTGCCGCCGCCGAAGTGCGATTTAATGCTTTCATTAAATTATCGCATCACGGCACGCGACTACGCTTTCGATTTGGTATGCTGCTCCTCTATCAACTAATTGAAATCTAAGCGATGCGATGGGCTTGTTCAAATGCTTGTGGTCTTTTTATTACCGAGCGAGTAAATGATTGTGAACGGTGATGACCTTTTGGCCAGAGGTGTGGTGGGCGCTGTCATTTAGTTAAGCGGGTCAGTGATTTGTAACGAGCCGTTGGAAGGTTGCTATGCGATTGTCAGACAGTTTTACTGCGAAAATTGGTAGCCATTTGTGAAATGAAACGACGTCATTGTTTGGCCATAGTCGTTGGATTTAGTTTACTGTGTCACAGGTTTGGCGTGTTCTAAACGATTGTTCGCACTTAATTTTAATTGAGTTGAAGTAAATGTGAAAAGTCGATGAATTGACGTCATTTCTATGTAGACGTGGTCGAATTCAAAAACTGGGCCTGTTCACTGTTTCAATTCTTATGAGTAAATAGTCAACCAACTGAAGACGTTATTGGCAAGCGAAGTAATCATTTTTCGAAGATCACTTTAAATTGGCTGATCGCTATTTGACTGATAAACCAAGTCTGTGCCTGTCAAATTATCGGTTGAAAATATAGTTGAGTGAATTTTCTACGACCATTTTAGTACATCAATTGCTCAAACTTGTAGTCCGAAAAGCAAGACACTTTGAGACAAGGTTTTTGCTGGTTTAACAATCAATGACAGAACGATTGTCAATGAAAAACTACTCTCAGCGCTACTTCGACGTAATTCTCTCTACGAAGCAAGCGAATCTCATTTAGTTCGCTTCAAGTACCTCTGGAAGAAGAGAATTTAAGACGCTAAAATTGTGTATCGCATTTAGTTCGCTTCGAGTTCCCCTGGAAGAAGATTTTCATTTGAGTCCACCTGAGAATTTAAATGAATTGTGTATCGCATCTAGTTCGCTTCGAATTCCCTTAGAAGAAGAGAATTTAAGACGCTAAAATTGTATATCGCATTTAGTTCGCTTCGAGTTCCCCTGGAAGAAGATTTTCATTTGAGTCCACCTGAGAATTTAAATGAATTGGCGTATCGCATCTAGTTCGCTTCGAGTTCCCTTAGAAGAAGAGAATTTAAGACGCTGAAATAGTGTATCGAATTTAGTTCGCTTCGAGTTCCCCTGGAAGAAGATTTTCATTTGAGTCCACCTGAGAATTTAAATGAATTGGCGTATCGCATCTAGTTCGCTTCGAGTTCCCTTAGAAGAAGAGAATTTAAGACGCTAAAATTGTATATCGCATTTAGTTCGCTTCGAGTTCCCCTGGAAGAAGATTTTCATTTGAGTCCACCTGGGAATTTAAATGAATTGGCGTATCGCATCTAGTTCGCTTCGAGTTCCCTTAGAAGAAGAGAATTTAAGACGCTAAAATTGTGTATCGCATTTAGTTCGCTTCGAGTTCCCCTGGAAGAAGATTTTCATTTGAGTCCACCTGAGAATTTAAATGAATTGGCGTATCGCATCTAGTTCGCTTCGAGTTCCCTTAGAAGAAGAGAATTTAAGACGCTGAAATAGTGTATCGAATTTAGTTCGCTTCGAGTTCCCCTGGAAGAAGATTTTCATTTGAGTCCACCTGAGAATTTAAATGAATTGGCGTATCGCATCTAGTTCGCTTCGAGTTCCCTTAGAAGAAGAGAATTTAAGACGCTGAAATAGTGTATCGAATTTAGTTCGCTTCGAGTTCCCCTGGAAGAAGATTTTCATTTGAGTCCACCTGAGAATTTAAATGAATTGGCGTATCGCATCTAGTTCGCTTCGAGTTCCCTTAGAAGAAGAGAATTTAAGACGCTGAAATAGTGTATCGAATTTAGTTCGCTTCGAGTTCCCCTGGAAGAAGATTTTCATTTGAGTCCACCTGGGAATTTAAATGAATTGGCGTATCGCATCTAGTTCGCTTCGAGTTCCCTTAGAAGAAGAGAATTTAAGACGCTAAAATTGTGTATCGCATTTAGTTCGCTTCGAGTTCCCCTGGAAGAAGATTTTCATTTGAGTCCACCTGAGAATTTAAATGAATTGGCGTATCGCATCTAGTTCGCTTCGAGTTCCCTTAGAAGAAGAGAATTTAAGACGCTGAAATAGTGTATCGAATTTAGTTCGCTTCGAGTTCCCCTGGAAGAAGATTTTCATTTGAGTCCACCTGAGAATTTAAATGAATTGGCGTATCGCATCTAGTTCGCTTCGAGTTGCCTTAGAAGAAGAGAATTTAAGACGCTAAAATTGTGTATCGCATTTAGTTCGCTTCGAGTTCCCCTTGAAGAAGATTTTCATTTGAGTCCACCAGAGAATTTAAGACGGACGGTTCTAAGAGAATTGGCATGTATCGCATCTAGTTTGCTTCGAGGTTCCCCCGAAAGAATGTTCCATTTGAGTTCGCCTAAGAATCCCAGACGATGCATGTTTCCAGTGAATTATTTAATGGCGTCGCTGCAGCTTAAAAATAGTAATAGTTGAAAAACTAAATGCCAACTAAGAGACTACTTATCGTAATTATTTTGGCCCAGTACCACTTCCACTGGTCAATTGAAAATGTCGGAAAATCTACACTCTGAATATTATTTTGGCCTTTTGCACATTACCTTACGTGTTTTCTTAAAGTTTAAGTGTGTTGGCTTGGTTATCGGTGGCGAAATATCGAGAGCTATAAAAGTTTCTACTGATCATTCGACTATTGTTGATGGATGGGCAGGAGATTTAAAATGTTGATGATTAGTGATCACATCCAGCAAATGAATGAACACGATCGCTTTACAAAATAAAACGAATAAAATAAAAATACCACTCAATTGCCCATGCGGAAGAACTAAATGCGAACTTAGGGAAGAGCATTATGCGAGCTCGCGGAAGAAGGTCAGAAACTAACTTTCTTTTTTTTATTGAAATAGGGCTTTACAATGTTTGTGGAATTAATCAATAGGAACGCATTTTCCCAGAGTCACTTTTAGCCAAGTTTTATTTTTTAAAAGGTAGTCAGAAGACTTCGTTTTCATAGGTTCTACTATCAGCTCTGAGAGCAAAATTTTGCATTAGAAATCAAGCGGAGCATATCACTAGTCGTGTTTTGTTGGCCTAGCAGAAGACTGTTTTGTTGTGAGCAAGTTATAAGACTATTCCTCACTAACCCTTCTCATAATCCCAGTCCTCGCCTATGGCGCAGAAGCATGGACGTTTACGAAGTAGGATTTAGATATGTTTGTTCGTTTCGAATGCAATTTTCTTCCAGTGGTGTCCACCAGCTCCACCACATCACCTAGCTCATTGAGCTGTGAACTTCCTTAAGCTCTAAACGAACTAAACAAGCGAACTAGTTCGATATGTAAATTCCATTTTAAAACGTTAAACGAACGTTCGTTCACTGAAATGAACTAAAGTTGACAACTCTTCCCTGTCAACAACAATAATCTGTTCTTCAAAGAAAAGTTTTGCAGTTCCCAATCACGTTACATTCAACTTTACAAGTTCGATTTCTCTTTCCTATTATCAACTCCTTGCACTTCAATACTTTGCTTTTGAAATTCCATAATGAACTTATCCACACGTCCCATACGGCGAAAAGGATAATCTCCCCCAGATCCCATTACAACAAAAAATCCCCACGTAGCCTAGCTCGCTTCCGCAAAATAAACTCTATGACCTAGTGACTGGAAGATGTTTGCCTTTTCATCGCCATCAAGTGCCTGCACATACCTCTATTCGCATGCTTACCTTACATCAACGTGCACTTTACAAAGCAAATGTTATGAATAGGGACACAGAACACACCCAGAACAGGACGGAAAAGGAGACGAGGGAAATAGGAGTAGCAAAAAATAAACGAAGCTTTTTCTGAGGCACATCCATCGTATCATGTTCAGAATATCCTTTCTGTACCTGTAAATAGTTGGGTACGGTACATATTCCTCTAATTACGAACTCAGGATCACATATCAGATTCACTCTAGTTTTTTGTGTCCTTTATTATCCTCTGATCCCCTGTGAATGGCCAGCGCAAATTGTTCTTCAAAAACCCTCTTATCGTAGATTGTGGTAAAACCCATAGCCAAGTGGCCTGCTGCACTTGTATGGTGATCGCAATATAAAGTAATAAAAGTGCAAGGACCCTCTCTATACTCAAGTACTCGAGACTTGAGAGTTTTTGTTTGGTACTCAGTTCAGTTTTAGTTCCCGTGGTGATAGTCTCTTGTCTTGTTGAGCTCTAAAATCTTAAATCGCGCACTGACTGTCAAATCTTGAACAAATTAAGAACTGTTACCCAATCCAACAGAAATTGTGTCAAATTGTGCTTGTGACTGTGTGACGATGGTGATAATCGAAATTGAAAATAATAATCAACAGAAACGTACAAGATGCGATAACGTATATAATCCCGAAAATTTGTAAGTGTAATGACAGATTCAATTACAGATGTGACGTTTGGTGGGCGAATGACGGTTTAAACCTTTTTTATTGTGTGGCTTATAGTTGAGGGAATATTTTTCTTTGGAAAAGGGGCTTAGTTGTGCCCCAAACGGTGTGCGTAGTAAGAAGATCATTGCCTTTCCGGAAGAGAGTAGCCGCCCATTGACAAAGTTCCCGGTTCGAGGTTATGACCGATTTCTTCTTCCGTCAATAATGACACTTGTGGTGGTGATTGGTATTAAATGTCATATAATCAGGGTTGACCAGAGGTGAATGATAGATTATTCGATCGAAAGTTTTTCTTAGTCTTTTTCAAGGGACTGTGTTGAAGTCTAGCGAACGCAATGGAAGTGGAACGTCAATGTTAAATTTCACGCCCACGTAAATTGCCATACGTAAAAAGGAGACGAACAAGTTGGAACAGTATGAAAATGAGTTTTTTACGTTTAGGCGGTCACAGCAAATAATCTGTCAGAAAATATTTTCCCTACGATAACAATTACAACAAACCAAACACCACTGATTGGTTTCCATCAGAAAAAAAATTCCTGAGAGATGGAACAGTAAAGAAATGAAATATTTCAGTGGAATGATTTGGTTTATTTTTGTGGAATTGACTGAGAAGTTGATCGGAAAGAGTTTTTCGTTCGAAAGAAATGAATAAATTATTTTTCTAGAACATTTAAAGATCCGTTGTGTTTATTTTTTTATTGGTTTTGATAAACCAACTTTATAAGTCATAAGTAACATTTTAAGGCCAAGATTGAGTTCAACCATTTGGTTTAAGTGGTCAAAAAAAGCAAACGAAAATTTTTACGGTTTCATTTTACGTATGCCCATAACTAGGGCCTTCGGTTAGTTAAAATATTTCTCTGTCTTTGCAGATTCATTTGCAGAACTTGTGCACAAACTCTTGCACATAATGGCAGTCCATTTAATGGTTCCACCAGAACTATTACCAACAAAACACGAAATATTAGTGTCCACAGACGGAACTGGAAACTTGTTCAGTTTAATTAAGCAGAATGACAGGCGTGCGCAATCAAAGGTTAATGAACTAGGTCTGACCCATTTTTATGTACTACATACCAGATGCCTTCTCTACTCCCACATAAAACGAAAACAACAACAAATAACGAAGCACTATACATTTTTTGGCCAGACATGACCAGTGCAATTCTACCACTTGTGTATTTATAAGATTTTCTCCTGTCTGGAGATTTCAACTTTAATGGCGGATAAGTCATTCAAATCGCATACACAAAAGGGTAATCTTTCTTCTTCTAATGTGGGCAACGAGCAGCGGAATAAACTGAAGACATAAACTTCTTCAAGTGAATGGATTTTTGTATATGGATGCATCCGTTCGTAGACGCGGGCAATTTTTACACTAGAAGATGTACCTATTCATGGCAGTCGGAGCATCCGCCAGTGACCTTTTGCAATTTATTTATGCATGGCTACTAAGAAAGAATCGTGACCGGGTCTTAATTCGAAATGACAGCGATTTTGTTTGAAGTATGGGAAACTGTTTGAGAAAGTTTTCGCAAATGGAAATTCCGATGCAATTAGTGAATACCTGGTCAAATGGGTCGGAGGATTTTAGCGGAGCTGTTGGGAGCTTTTTGTTAGCTTTGGAGTGGCTTGTCTTGTCGTCGTTATATATTGTATAAAGAATTACTTGACAAGGCACATATTTTCGAACCTTTACATTTTTAGCAAATTATAACAAGAAGAGTAATATCAAAGTAGCGCAAGATTTACGCTTTTTAGGCATGTCCACGTTGGCCGCTTCAACCCTTTTGCAAAAATGCGCCCAGTCAGTTGTTTTTGACACCGACTATCAGGCTTCAGTCTTGCTTAGTGGGTTACCGATTATAGGTCTATTGAGCAAACCTATCTTTGAATTTCAACCGATTTCGACATAGAACTGTCAGTGGTAATCGGAAAAAGTTGTGGAGACAGTAAGCAACCCTGTGGGACACCGCGAAAGATTTTAAATTTATCTGAGTTCCTTATTCTTGCCTGTAAATTCTTAAGAAATAAATTTCTATTTCCATTGTATTCACAGTTTCGAACGATTTCCGAAACTATGTGCGAAACAGACAGACCCAGAACTTGAACCACCCCTCTTCTTTTTGGAGGCATGTATTTCAGACGTTGGACATTAATTTTGGTAAAAAAATATCTCCGGCGTTGGAGTTTATTCTTTAATAAGTTCGAACAAGGTTTGGAGTTTGGAAATGCCCACAAAACTTTTCAGTGCTTTACAAACGGGAACAATAGAAGCTCGCAACATTTCTGGCCTGAAATAAACAACAGATGGTTAAACGCATTAAAACATAACCCAATTTGAGCTATTCTAGTGCACAGCTTATTTAAAACCAGGGGGTAGATTCCGTATATCAACGGTCGTCTAAAAGATTTCGTTTTTGAAACTTTGATTACCAAAATAAGTCATATTCTGCTCGATTTTTTTGACAAACGTCAACTTTCATTATATTTGTGGAAAATTGACTGGATTAAGCTCTCAAACTTGTAATTTTACCACTTAGTCCCTAGTCTTGGAGGTATATCGTTTCGACGATAATCGCCTGAAAAATTACGGAAGAAGTCTAGTTAGTTTGTTTCCGACTTTTTCAGTACCTCCTATCGTAAATCCTATAACGGCAAGCAGAACTTTTAGTTGCGTCGTTGGAAAGAATATTCGACTATTGTTTGGTTCAAGTTGATCTCAATGGTTAAGACTTTAGACCGGCATCAAAATTGAAGCCTAACCCGGTATTTTGTTTATATTTCTGTAGGCCGCTACTGTTATTCGGCAGAAGTCGGTGAATTAAGAAAAATACTCAAGTTGTACTAAAAGTCGAGAGCTAACAGCTTGAGCTTAATGCTTTTTCTAAAAAGAGGGAGATCATTTATTAATTCCCAAACAACGAAGAAGGCCGGTACACATTTTTGCTTTAGTCCTAACTGAATTTATCATTATTGAAATAAAGTTTGTGAAAACTTTTAAAATTGGAATTCGAAAGTGGTTTTAATTGACGAATTCCTACATTTCTTTGGCAAAAAGGAAGAACAGCATAAGTCGAAATTGAGTTAGTGTTACGATCGGATGCACCGTACCCTGTTATCCCATTTTTTTTCATTCAAATAGGTCTTACAGATGAGGAAAAAACGCATAAGTCGTCTTCCCTCACCTGAAGTCAAATCTTTAAGCTGTGCTGAAAATGACTTATGTTGTTTTTCCTTGTTGCAACAGATTTTATAAAACCTTTTGAATCAATTTTATTGGTTTGGTTACGCAACTTAATATGATTTCACTCTCATCATTTGTTTACCGCTAAGGGCTCTCTCATTTATATAAAACCTTTTTATTTGTAGCCTTATTATAAATTCCACATCCCGGCAAATACGTTAAGCTTGTGTCCAAGCCCAAAGTTTGATGGTTGGTTTACACCTACCTAAGTTATGCCAAGGGAAATAGAGCATAAAGGTTGCTGCATGAAGCATTTTCTCAAGATTGTCCAACTTTTTAGCGAGGGCACTTTTGTTAACCTCACAAAATGGCAAGTTTCCGCTAAACTTATTTTTTTTTTTTATAGCAACCGAGGCACAAATTTCTGACTTCCTGATGGCAGCTGCCTTAAAATTGAACTAGACTGACCAATTCTACAGTAAAATTCAGTATTGCCCCTTCCGACAGTTAGTCCCCGATCTACTACATTTATATTATTTTACCAAACAAAACTTAATCCACATAGAATTTGACATATAAACGCACTCCTCGCGCACTAGAGCTCATCTCTAAACATCTCTCGGAAGAGTGCGGAAAAACCAAGCAGTTCCCAGCGGTCTGCGCAAATTGTACGAAAAACCACCCAGCGAATTATAGAGGTTGCGAAATTGCGAAAGAACTACAAAAAAGATGCGACACTCTCAAGAAACCGGTACACCCAGACCCTAGATTAAAATATCATAAAACCGAGATAATCCGAAAACCGCTACGGCAGTCAAAAGGACGAAACCGGTACAGGAAAATAAAGAAATTGTACAACAGAGCGTCGCTGGAAGTACATATGCGCAAGTCGCGATACATGGAGACCAGTTAAGATCAGATACAACGGATCCGATCCGCCAATTATTAACTGTTATATTAGAAAAACTTGAGCAGCAAAGCAAGATTAATCAAGTTATATTTGACAAATTGAGCAAGCCCAAGTTCAAACCTCGCAAGCCTAATAACAAAACATGAATATGATAGAGTTTCTTAAAATACTGACATGGAACGCAAACGGCCTCCTAAACAAAATTAACGAACTAGAAATATTTCTACGGAAAAACAATATTGATATATGCTTGATATCGGAAACCCACTTAAAAAAGGGACATGGACCCAAAATAAAAGGTTACAGAGATTATCACGCGCATCATCCCTCGGAAAATGCCAGAGGCGGATCCTCTCTTTTACATCAAAGATTGTATTAAGCACTCAACAGACATAAAACTAGAACTCGATTCTATGCAAATAAGTTCAGTCTCCGTTGAAGTAAACCATTTAGAGTATCTTATCAGATCCTGTTACTTCCCCCCGGGATATAGACTGACAGACGACGACCTTGACCACCTCTTTGACTCATCTGGGTATAATTTTATTATCGGTGGGGACTTTAATGCGAAACAAACTTTTTGGGGTTCAAGATGCAACTCAGCGAAAGACAGACTAGACTACTGTACAAAGCCAGTATGAAGCGTGGTGTGGACTTTTATTCGACGGGAAAGCCAACATATTGGCCAACTGACAAAAATAAAATACCTGACCTCGTAGACTAAAAGGACTAAACAAAACTCTGACGGAAGTCGAAGAATGCTACGATCTAAAATAATTTGAAATAAAACAAACTATTAAAGTTGTATTTTCTTATTATTTATTGAATTCCTCTATGAGGAAGCATCGACCGAACTCTTACGACTAATCTTAAGAACTAACTTAAAAGCCACGCTTTGATTACAACGTAACTGCTGCTTGGCTGGATGTTGTTGCTATGCCGATGTTGTTGCTATGCCGATGTTGCTGCTATGCCGTTTTATTTTTATTGTTACAAGCTGTTTTGGTCGCACAGCTTCTACCTATCGCGCATTGGGAAATTGCGTGCGCTTCTGTGCGTTGGAGTTTACCATAACTACTCCCCTCGTTAGGTGAAGTCGTCCACGGCTTCGTCTATTTGTACTGCAGCAGCGTTTGGTCCAGAAATGATCGCTTATTATATTACCTTTAGTGTTATTTTTGAAATTACAAATAACTACAACTAAATTTAAAGTAGGTTTGTATTTTTCACTAAACATCAAGAAAATTATAATGCAGAAATGAAAGTCTTGGATTCACAATTTTGATAATATTTAACCTAAACACAAATATCAGTTTTCAAAACAATATCTACCCCTTGATTCAAACTAAATGATTTACAATATTGTTTTGCTTAAAGTTGCCAAGTAAATAATGGTTATTTAAGGTATTCTAATTCAGGATGAGTTAAATTATGTGGTAGGAGATCTGAATTTGATTTCGTTTATTTTATAAATACGTTAGTTTGAAAATTGCAACCGTGATTATTAATAGTTGGTCTTATGCATTCGTGTTACAAAGTACGAATTATACAATTTTGAAATGAGCAACATTACCTCAGGTTGCTTTTGTGAACCTTCCTATTGTCAATAAGAACCGTAGTACCTAGGTCTTTTTGGACTATTTTTTCTATAAAAAGCTTCCTGAATTTATTTCCAATTCGTCGGTTTGTACGCACAAACACTTTTTCACCCTCTCTGTATGTTCGAGTTTGTCTATTTTTGTTGTGGTATTCTAGATCCGTCTTCTGGGTATTGGTTATTTTTTTCCTGATCTCATTCCCTAACGAAGCAGGGATTGAGTGGATTATATCAATCGGCCTGTAGTTAGTCACTGAATGAATCGTCCTGTTGTATTTGGCTGTGGCAAGTAAAAGGAGTTCAGCAGTGTCACTAATGCTCTGTTCTAGTTTAATACATCGTGCTATCTCTGTCAGAGTACTGTGGAACCTTTCAACTTGTCCATTTGTAACACTATGAAAGGGTGGTGTTGTGAACATGGTTATTCGAAAGTGATCCCTAAGCAGTGATCTTATGCATTCCGATGTAAAGGATTTTTCGTTGTCACAGACAATTGTCTTTGTATTTTTAAATAGGTTGAGTACTTCCAAAAGAGGCTCTTTAATGTCAACTATAGAACGCGATTTAATTGACTTCACAACAGCAAATTTTGAAAATTTATCCAGGCATGTAAGGAAATGACTTCCTGCCGTTGAGAAGATATCAATATGTAGTATCTCACCTGGACGGTCTGGTATTGGGGTCTCACCTATCTCAGGTTTCGGAGGGTGCCTTTGATATTTAGCTTCAAGACAAATTTTACAATTAGAGACGATTTCTTTCAACCTCTTACAAGTTTTAGGAAAATAATAATCTTTTAAAACCTGAAGCGTGTTTTCATGCACGGATCGATGAGCTCGATTATGTTCGATTGCAAGGATTTCAGTTTGATCATCTAGATTGAAAATATCCGTCACCATTTTGTCGGTGTGGAGAAACTTAACTGATGGAAATAAAGTAGTTATTCTGTCTTGAATTGCTGCCAAGGTAGGTAAGTCACACAAAATAGCATTGACAACGTTAGGGTTAATGGTTTCCTTAAGTATAAGGAAAAGGTTATCTAGGGAATTGAAAGTAATTGTGTGTCGAATCTGTGTCTTGAAAAGAATTTTTGTTGTTTTTGATAACTCTAGGCCTTTATTAAGGATTAATTGATTTCTGAAGCAGTTCACTGGATTCTGGACAGTGGGTATTGTTTGAGTAAGAGATTCCTCGCTATTAGCTACCATAGAGTCGGAGTCTACAGATTGTTGTAGGGCATTCAAATACTGCCTGGACAAAGCGTCGGCAACGAAATTCTCCTTCCCGGGTTTATAAAAAAATGTTGGTGAAAATTCCTCTACAAAAGCCCTCCACCTTTTAATCTTAGCGTTAGGGTTTTTGTCCGAAATAGCAAAAGTAAGCGGTTGGTGGTCTGTATAGATATTCAGCCGTTTTACTCCATACAGATAGTTTCGGAGCTTCTGCAAAGACCACACTATAGCCAGCAGCTCCCGCTCATTCGTAGCGTAGTTTTCTTCGGTAGAGGACAGTGTTCGTGAAATCATCGTGATTGGTCTGCCATCTTGAGAGAGGACAGCACCAAGGGCATGAGATGAAGCGTCTGTTGTTAATTCAAAAGGCTTCTCATAGTCAGGATATAGAAGCAACACGTCCTCTGAAGCCAATATTTTTTTAATTCTATTAAAAGCTTGTAATGCTTCTTCGTCTAGTTCGATCTTGATATTTTTTGACTGATGTGTGCCTATATTCCCATTTTCCCCTCGCAAGTATTTGGATAGAGGTTTGGCAATTTGAGCGTAATCCCTTATGAAGCGTCTGTAATATCCAGACAGTCCAAGGAATGATCGCAGGCTTCGGAGTGTTTTAGGCACTTCGTAACCTACAATGTCCCTCACTTTGTCTTGGCAGGTTCTTATTCCCTTATTGGATACCACAAATCCCAAAAATTCAACCTCCTCCTTAAAAAATCTTGATTTGGCTGGAGCAACCCGCATGTTGGCTTCAAAAAGCTGCATTAATACCCGCTCCACATCATCGAGGTGCTGTTCTTTGGTGTTCGAAAAGATAATAACATCGTCAATATAGACGTGGCAACATTTACCTATATACTGGGTGCATTTTTCAACCCGAATGGTAACCTACAAAATTCGTATTTTCCATTATTAATGGAAAATGCGGTCTTTTCCCTATCCCTTTCAGACAACTTAATCTGGTGAAACCCTGACTTTAAATCTAAAGTTGTGAAAAATGAAGCTTTTCCGAGATTGGCAAGGATAACACTAGTGTCTGGGATTGGGTACTTGTCGCTTATGGTCTTACTGTTTAATTTCCGAAAGTCTACTACTAGCCGCATTTTACGTTTTCCCTCTTCATCTACTCCTTTTTTGTCGACAACCCATATAGGATTATTATATGGAGATCGAGAATGTCTAATAATTCCATTGCGGAGCAGATCAGCAACTTCATTGTTTACAAAGTTAGCCGCGGCCATTGGGTATGGGTAGGCTTTGGAATAAACCGGGTCATTGTCTTTTGTTCTAATGGTCGCTACAACTTTCGTGTTAAAAGGTAATGATTCGTTTGGATCAGCAAAAACCCTCGACTGGCGTAACATTAATGAGGAGAATTCTTTATCCATATCTGAAGGAATAGTTTCACTTTCTAGGGAGATAGCGTTTACATCTCTACAGTGAAAATATAGCAATTTTTCTTCACCTCCATTATACGTCAAAGTTCCCTTTACCATATTTAGTTTTGCTCTAATTTCTCTTAATAAGTCAAAGCCAATGATACCATCAAACGTTTTTAGTGTTGGAAGAAGAAAAAAGGTAGCATTCTTATTAAAAATATTGATAACACATTTGGAAGTAACCAAATTAGTGCCATGAATAGATTTGACGGCAAATGGCTTGTCAATTGGCTTGATCGCTCTGAGCGTGCTAACATTTTTAACATAGTTCTTAGCAGCACCAGTATCCACTAGGAGCTTTATTTCCTTTCCTGCCAACGTTCGACTAACGTACGGCAGGAGGGACCTTCCCCTAAAAAATTAATTTCGTCAGACATTTCGGGGATCTCATTGCGTTCTGTAGTCTCAAACTCGGTCTCATTAAAATCGTTTCCAAAGCATTGCTCCCCTTTACTATCAGTATAGTTATAAATCTCACCATTGCTTGAGTCGTACAATTCGTATGGATAACCTTGGTTATTTACATTAATGTTGGGTGTAAACTGTCCCTGATTCAGATGATTGATTCTCTGAAACTTCGGAAGGGTTTGTCGATCAGACTCGCAATGTCGCTTGAGCTGGTTTTGATTATTTAAAGGTTTTTGGAAATATGTTGGGTTTTCCATCTGTCTCTGCATATTAGGGTTTTGACTGGGCCCTTGAGAATTATAGGGGTTTTGCATAGGTCTCTGAAAATTATTGGGATTCTGACTAGTTCTTTGGGCATGATTAGGGTTTTGCATAGGTCGTTGAAAATTAGTTGGATTTCTATAGTGGGAAAGGGTTGGGTCGACTTCCATTGGGTCTGGCCTGAGTCGTATTTGGCCAGGAGAAACTTGTCTGTAGTGAGGTGAATGATTAGGATTATATGCCCTAGATACAAAGTTTGTCGGGCGGTCATTCCTGCTGGAAAAAGAATTCGCGAACACATACCGTTCTTGATTTGCTTCTAGTTCCTGTGCGAGTGCAAGTGCACCGGGCATATCGGTGGGACGAGATGAAAACAAAATGTCACACATTGGCTTCTGCAAACCAGAAATAAAAATTCTCAGTGCGTCCTGTCGATATTTTTGATCTAGCGAATCGATCAGGTTTTTATTACCTTCATGGAGCATAATCGTCTTGTTTATGATCATAGTCAATTTCTTTTCTACTTCATCATAGAATTCTACAATAGACATTCTACCTTGGCGCAGGGTGGACATCTCCTGCTCTATTAAATAAATGGGTCTTTTATCGGCATACGTGAAGTCCAATCGTGCGATTATTGCTTGGAAATTTAGGACTGTATTGAATGAAGACAAAACCTGATCTGCAGAGCCTACAATCTTATTTCTGATAATGGCAACAGCTTGGTAGTGCCGCGAGCTGCCGTCGTGTGCTTCGAATAGTTTATATGCCGTGAAGGCAGCTTGACGCCACGAAATATATTGAACCTGTTCACCACAAAACTCTGGCAGAGATTTTACCAAATCTAATGATTCATCGCAGATCTTAGCAGCATCGATTGTAACCGGCTGATACTCCTCAACAGCTGTAGGAGTTTCAAGTGCCCTAAGTCGAGTGGTCAGCTCATTAATTGTCGCTTCAAATGTCTGTCTTGTTCGCTCTGTTGCAACCTGTACCGCAGCAGTCACTATCGCTCTTAACTGTTCCGCCTCCATTATTTAGTCAGCAATTACAAAAATAGTAGCAATACACAGTTTAACTCTAAATTAAATATCAGGAATTTATACTATATAAAGATTATCGAACAAGGAAAAACTCGATCTTAATAAATATAAAGACAAAACATTAAATCAAAATTCGTTTCTATTATTTTAATAATCAAGAGGTTTGGAAGAAAGGAAAATCTTAATATTATTATTACTTGCTAAATAAAGTACTACTCTTAAATTAATAACTTATCTGATACTTAACTATTTTCAATGTATAGCACTTCTTTTCAATTAAAGTTGTACAGCTTCGTCTAGACTGATGATTTGATTAGGCGACCAGCGACTTCTCCTTGCGCTTCCTTCTTTTCTGCTTTCCGTTTTTCTGCTTCCCGTTTTCACTCGTCACTATCGTTTTCTGTATGTACTATTATAAAGTACCAATTAGTTTTCTGTTTAGATAGTCTATTTCACTTTTTTTATGTTTTCACCTCATTGATGGGGTTACTTGTTTGTATGTACTATTATTAAGTACCAATTAGTTTTCTGTTTAGATAGTCTATTTCACTTTTTTTATGTTTTCATCTCATTGATGAGGTTACTTATATGTAGCACCGGCCACGAGTTCGCACTTTCCACCAACGCGATTTATCCTTTATAAGGATTGTTTGTAAAATAATTAATTATTTAATCGCGTCGTATCACAATTGGGCGCCAAATAATTTGAAATAAAACAAACTATTAAAGTTGTATTTTCTTATTATTTATTGAATTCCTCTATGAGGAAGCATCGACCGAACTCTTACGACTAATCTTAAGAACTAACTTAAAAGCCACGCTTTGATTACAACGTAACTGCTGCTTGGCTGGATGTTGTTGCTATGCCGATGTTGTTGCTATGCCGATGTTGCTGCTATGCCGTTTTATTTTTATTGTTACAAGCTGTTTTGGTCGCACAGCTTCTACCTATCGCGCATTGGGAAATTGCGTGCGCTTCTGTGCGTTGGAGTTTACCATAACTTCTATGCTCAGACCACTCAGCAGTCACCCTGAAAATGGGTGGAAGTATAGCAACAAATGTAGGACCGCCCAGGTAAAGTAATAACAAAACTAACTGGGACGTTTTCCGAAAAGACTGCAAAGAAAATGTTGCTTTAAATGTGCCACTAAAGACACTGCTCGAAATAGAAGATGAAGTTGATAATCTCGTGGAAGCCATTCAGAGCGCACCGTGGAAAAACACTCCCTTCCGGAAGATAGCTACACGGAACAATAAAGTCAAGTACAAGCCTGAAATAGAAGACCTCATACGAGAAAAGAGGAGAGCGCGTAAGAGATGGCAACAATCCCGCGCACCCCCTGATAAAACTTATCTGAACCATCTTTGCAACAAACTTAAAAATGAGCTACAGGATCTAAGAAATCTCGAAACTTCTACCTAGAGGGCTTGACTGCTGAAAAGAGCTCAAACTACTCACTTTGGAAAGCCTTGAAGTCCATAAGGAAACCAAAAATGCACTCGCCACCAATAAGAAGAGCTAACGGCGAATGGGCAAAAGGAGACAAAGAGAAAGCGGATCTATTTGCCGAGCATCTAGAAGAAACATTCAGGCCGTTCGATGGACGACCTTTAAACGAAGAACCGATTGCTAATACGGGACCCGACATCTATAAAGTAAAAGCCGTATCTCTGTCCGAGCTTCGAATGACAATAAGAAAGCAAAGCTCCAGGATACGATCTAATCACTGCCGAAGTTCTAAAGGAGCTACCGAAAAGAGCACTAGTTAAGCTGCTGTACATTATAAATGCTTCTCTGAGACTTTCATATGTTCCAAGACAATGGAAAGTAGCCAAAGTCATCATGGTTCCGAAACCAGGGAGGAATACAAATGATAAGAAATCATATAGACCTATTTCGCTACTGCCGATAATATCTAAGGTTTATGAGAAACTTCTGCTGAAACGATTACAACCAGTAATTGAAGAAAGACGCTTGATACCAGATCATCAATTCGGCTTCCGGGTTCAACATTCCACAATCGATCAGGTGTATCGAATAACAAATGAAATTGAAAAGGCTCTAGAATGCCAAAAGATTTGCTCTAGCGCTTTTCTCGACGTATCGCAAGCCTTCGACAAGGTATGGCACGAAGGCCTCATGTATAAGCTAAGAACAATCCTACCGGAAAAATTATACAAAATATTGAAATACTACCTTGAGAACAGACTCTTTCGTGTTAGACATGAGACTGAATTCTCGGAATTCAAAGAAATCCACGCCGGTGTTCCGCAAGGAAGCGTTCTCGGCCCAATCTTATTCCTGCTCTACACAAGAGATATACCACAGGATGAAGGGACCATCGTAGCAACGTTCGCAGACGATACGGCTATCCTCGCAATCGATGAGTCAGTCGAATCATCAACTGGAAAACTACAACGGGCTCTTAATAAAGTATGCGAGTGGACAAAGACCTGGCGAATTGCCCTTAACGAGACCAAGTCGACGCATGTCAATTTCACGTACAAAAGGATAAACAACTTACCTGTTTTCATTAATTCGTTACAAATTCCATACGGAAACGAGGCGAAATATCTAGGAATGACCCTAGACGCAAAACTTAAGTGCAAGTCACACGTTAAGAAAAGGCGCGACGAGCTCGCAATCAGACTTAGAGAAATGTATTGGCTACTCGGAAGATATTCAAAGCTAAGCGTATACAACAAAGTGCTAAAACCTTCTCGGACATACGGTATACAACTTTGGGGTTGTACCAAACCAAGCAATATGGCTATAATACAAACATTCCAAAACAAAACGCTAAGAGCAATCGTGAATGCTCCATGGTATATAAGGAATAGTGATATTCACAGAGATCTAAGAATTGCTACCGTGAGTACCGAAGTAACTAACTTTGCTCGCAAACTTCGTACTCGTATTCATGGTCACTGCAATAATGAAATAATCCGTACTCTGGACGTGACAAACCTTGAGCGCCGACTACAAAGAACAAGACCGTTCGACCTAGCGCCATAAGGAAAAACCGCATGTAATGACGGTATTCGTAGGTGCGTTCGTCTGGAAAGCTACCTACCAAACGCGAATAACACTACGGAAGCGTAAACTACTTGTTAAGGTAACTTAGTCGTAGTCATCACAAAAATGAAAAAAATGAGAGGAACAAATTTCATACTACTATGAGCTCACGCGGCCGGATCTCATAGTGCCTCTCTGAGGGTTGAGGTTTAGCCCGTAGGCAGACGAGATATATCTGAATCGGGCATAACCAATGGTACGGGCCATTGGTATCAACAAAAAAAAAAAAAAAAAAGTAAGGTGGCTTAGACCAAATTAACCCGAATTATCGCAGAAATTTTTGTTTTGTAATTTTTCTATGATTTTGGAAATTAGTCCACATTATGTAATACACAAAGAAAGCCAAAAAAAAAATTACTTACCATTTCCTGGGGATGATGTGTACCCTATATGGTACAGTGGGATAATGCACTGTCAAATAAAATAAAATAAATAATTGGCGGAACAGGTCCGTATGGACCCAAGCCTAGCTTCTCACAACCATTCGTCTTGTGTGAGTTTTTATTTTTGGGACGAATGGAAGGGATCTACAATTTTATGCCGAGTCCAAACGGCCAATTGAGAAGCTCTTTCATGACAGTTATACTCTCGGATGTTTGTCAGACGTTCGCGAGAGGTGGCGCAGCGAAAAAAACCTTAAGTTGGAATTTGGGTTTTTCTCGGGATTCGAACCTGGGACCCCTCGCTTAGTAGTCCAACACACTAACCACTAAGCCACTGCGCCGCACTGTCATAAATCAATATTAATACATTACGTTATTTAAAGTATTCTTTCATTAGGCAGTAAGTTTTTATTTGAATATTATTGAAAAGTGGTTACATAAATGCTGATGGCATGGTGTGATAAGTTTTGAAACAACGCACGTGTAAGGCAACACCACATTTTTCACAACGATTAGCCGCTTGAGTATGGCAAAGTCGACACCTGGTTCGTTTGTCTTGCTCGACAATCAAGTGGTTGATTTGGTCATACCGGAGATTTTCTGCGCTTGCGCGTCTCACATTGCGTGGCCTGTTGTGTTTTCCGTGCGTTCCCAGCAAACTCCTAGCTATTCTACGACGAAACTCTAAATTGTCCAGTGTACTTTTATTATGTTTATGCAGCTGCCATGCATTTGAAATTGCCATATCGATGCAATGAGCAAACAATGGATAGTACCATTCGGTCTTTATGGCAATGTGATAAAGACCGATATTTTGGTCAGACCTATCGACTCCTCCCATGTTTTTATTGTACGTTCTTATAAGTTTTGGCTGCGAAACCGATATTTCTTTTTTTTTTTGAGCACGAGAGTATCTTTTCACCAAGTTTGTTGGGTGAACTGGAACAGAGTTAGAAATCATGTTAACAATGTTGTTGTCGTTCCATTTGCAGACAACAGCATTGAGTTCTGAACAGAGTTCGTAGCTATAGGCACCCCTACCTTTTTGTTTTAGAGCTTTATCAGATCCACGCAAAAAACAGTTTTTTAGACGATTATCTCTTATAGTTCCAGTGCCTCTTATTTTCAAAGCGTTTATTTCTTGAAAGAGTTCGAGTGAAGAAAAAAAATTGTCAAAAAATAAGTGGAAGCTAAGATTTAAGCCTCGTCCAATCAATGCGTGACAAAAATTTAATACAACCTGCGTTCCAAGTGAATGCTCTTTGTTTTTAGGAGTTGAGGATACTCTCGAGCCAAGATAGGGTTCAAACCAAACTATGTATCCGGTTGGAGTCGTTCCAACCCAAAATTTATAGCCCCATGTGATTGGCTTTCCCCTTATGAACTGTTTGGTAGGGTGGCGTCCAAAATAGGGTATCATACCTTCATCCACGCTGTAATTTTCCACAACTGGAGCAAACAACAAGAACTTCTGAAGCAGGTGATAAAACAAAGGCCGTACTTTTGAGTAACGATCATTTGGATCCCGTTGAGTGTTATCGCAACAATGTAGTACTCGGAATATGTGAGCAAATCTATTTCTAGTGATTGATTTCGATATGAGAATATTTTGTGAATCTTCTTCATTTTCCCAGTACATTCTTCGTCTTGATACGCTATTATAGCCACTCAAAATAAGTACTCCAATGAAGGTTTTAAGCTCATTAATCTGTATATCAGCCAGAAGATTATGTTGCTGGGCATATAAATTAGACTATTTGGTTATGTGTTCAAATAAAGTTTCATCAAAAAAGAGTAAAAACAGGTCCATCTTTCAACCCGCAAGCTTCGTAACAAAAGTCTGTTACTGTTTCATCCAAGTCTTTTTTCTTCCATGAAAAATTCATAGTTCGTGCCTTCTTTTTGGGGACAAAACAAGAAATTGGGATGTCATCTTCTTCATCGAAGCTTTCTGGATGTAGGACAACCTCTGCCACAAGCTGGTTACGAGGCAAATTGTCTACACAAACCACATCTTCCTCACCTGAATCTTCATCTGTAACATCCCCCTCCAGCAATGGTGGTAAAATTGGTATTTCTGAATAGAAATCGTCGTCATCGCTTTCGTCTATGCAACTTACGATCTCATTAACGGTCAACCTAAAAAAACCAAAAGGACATGTATTATCCCACTGTTCCATATGCGGTACATCAAATTTTACGTCCATGTAACAGTAACATCGCATATTGGAATTTTTAAAATTGTTCATAATTACTATTTTTTATTGTTTAAGCTATAGTAATAATGTTTATTTAACTTATTTGAGTACATTATTAAGAAATTACTTACCTTTTCCTCGACATTGTTTTGCTACGAAAAAATACACACACTTCACTTCAACTTTACATCTAATTGAACCAAAATAAGTTTAAATTGACACATAAATATCTTCGCCTACTTATATTTGAACTGGATTATTCAAAAAAGTAGTCGATAAAATGCTTTTTTTCTGAGCTTACATTTTTTAAATTAGGTGTACCATATGCGGTACATTGGGATGATTCGGGTTAAATTAGGTCCTTTGTGATACCACATGAGTTATTGGAGGGTTGGCAGTAGGGCAGTGTTAAACTAAACCGGGCATGTTAGTTAGCTCATTTTTTGGTCCTTTGTGATACCACATGAGTTAGGGGTAGAGGGCCAGGGTGGTAAACTAGACCGGGCACGTTAGTGGGCTCATTCTTGCTGCCTAAATGCTTATTGCGATTTGTCTACGGCTTCAATCCTCCTGCGTCTCGTCGAGAGAATCAGGTTGGTTTATCCTTGGATAGGGAAAGGGTGCCGACTGCCGATACAGTCTACCCCTTGCCCGTGAACCTCGGACGATCCATTGCAGAGAGGAGTAAGGCCCATTGTCTAAAAAAAAACTCGAAGTTGAGATCCTCCAGAAGATTTCGCGATCTTATTAGCTTCGATTCTATCCAATTTTTAACCTAAATCATGGCATACTTGCGTTTTACGTCAACTGTTGCCAACACCTCTCGCCAGATGGCAAATCTGTCAAATTTTTGGAAAAACCTGCTTCTTTAAGCGAAGTCTAAAATTTATATTGGGAAGAGGAAAACTGCATTTGCCATGACCAATCAGCAAGTAATTAAAATCTGTCAACAGGGCAATAAATAAATTTCTCTCCAAAACCCGCAGGTGCTAGCACACCACCTTGTGGCATCTCGCGATTTCCCCCAATGGCCGGGCGTATTTATTTATCGCCTTTGGGAAACTTTATTGAAAACTCTCTCTCGTGGTCTCGCATTGGCCTCTGCTAAACCATCTTCCAGCAGGTGCTCACAAGCAAGTCTCCTGTAATCGTTTATTTTATGATCTGGTAAGCCACTATCGATTTATGTAGTCGGAACTAGTTTGTCATTCGTCAATTCTCATGGTTATTGCATTTGCTTGGGTACTTCCCCGCGCTCATTAGGAAATTACTCAACTATTTGTTCGTCGTAACCGCTCAATTGATCTTGAAAGTGCATTTGCTCGATTCCATTGTGGCTTCGTTGCAATTTTCCACGCTCTGCGTGCAACTTTCTTCGTTATACCCTCCGTTGAGTTGCAGGCTAACCACATCAACCATGACATTGTCATCATCATCATCGTTGACTTCTGTGGCATGAGTTTGTGCGGCCCGGCTCATGGGAAAGCGAATTAAATGCCACTCGTCTGTACAAGAGTCAACTGCATGCGACGACTTGGAGGAATGATCCCAATAAATTCAAGACTCTTCTCAACTGCCTCTTCTTTATTTTCATTGCGTTTTATTAACTGTTTCGTATTTTTTTTTTTTGTTGCAGAAACCTCATCGCAAAAAGTAAAAGCCACTCTTCCTTGCCACCAACTGGCGCGGCACCAGCCACAGCCAGTCTAGGACCACAACAATTACCATCGTTAAGTGGCGGTTTTGTCAAGCTACGCAATGTTGCTGGCGGCCAAAGTCTAAATCCGATCGCATCGTCGTCGTCGCCGTCTAGCAATGATGCAGCAGAGAAACTGAAAGCAGCCAAACAAAGCAGCACTAGATCATATCAGCCACCAGTGAAACCAGCACAAGAGCAGCAGGAGAATCCATCGGCTTTACCGGAATTTTTACGTGGCGGCCTTAAACGCAGCTTAACGCAGGTCAGCTAAAGGCTCAACGCCTCGCCTGATTGAGTGTGCATTACAACTTGCTCATGGTATTAATGTTGATTTTGTTTTATTTTTTAGGTCATGGGTCCAGATCAGAGGACTATTACCATAACCAAGACCGGTTCGATTGCGGACCGACTGGCCGCATTGCAGAAGAGTGGAGAGGATGATTGGCGCAAGCGCATATCGAAACGCGACGAAGTCGATGAAATCCGCCGCGAGAATATGGTCAATGTAAGTCGAATGTTGTGCGTTGGGGAGATTACGTTTATTTTTCTTTTACAGCTGATTGGGGAGGATTGTGTTTGGTGACATTTTTCCCAATTTACTGGCAGTACCCTCATACAAGTGAGAGTCCCCTCCTAGAGTCTGGTTTTTGAGGATACTGTCGGACAGTTGTGTTGCGATTGGGGCCTCTATGCAGGCTTTGCGTTCTTGCGGACCTGCATTTGTACATTCAGGGATTTCGCGGAAGTCGCCTCGCCCAGAATATCGATGGCTGTACTTCTGTTGGAACATTGGCATAGTTCCCGCTGTGCCTCTGCTCTTCATACTGGCGATGTGCTAGCTAAGAGGTTTAGGGAAACTGCATAAAGCAGTTATAAGATCCCGAGGCTACTTTCGCAAAAGACCGTCAGAACTACGGACGGATACATGAAGGCATCCGTTCTTTGGCTACCATGAAATAGCGGTACGGGTCTCTGTTTGCCATTTGGAAGGTTCGGACAGCCAAGGCACTGAAGGCCTTTCGGACGTCGGTCGCAACGTGGTCCATTTGGTTGGTGGTCTGGAGACTACCATGTCCACTTGTGTTTTATGAGGAGTAAACTCCACTTGCAGGCTATGTTTACATTTGGTCCGTTTTCGGAGTTGTTCTTGAACGGCCTTTGCTTTCCGACAGTCGAATCAAAGACGCCCTCATCTCCGAATCTGGCGTTAAGGTCGCCAAGAAATATATTGAAGTCGAACTTCGGGTACTTATTGCAAGGCTTTTCGAGAAGATCGAAGAATGCTTTCTTGGCAGCGCCATAATTCCCCTCTGTGAAGATGCGGATTTGGGATCAGTTTATTGTGATGTTTCTAAATAATTACCAGTTTCGAGTTGTGACCAGCAGAGAGCTTAGATTATGGCAGTCTAAAACTTCATGCCATAGTTTTCCTTTAATTACAAATTCGCACCCAAGCAGACTTTTACCTGGCTCCATGTAGCAGTCGCCGTGAAATGTAACACAGTTCGCCACCTTACTTCGTGGATGGCTGTATCGGCTTCCTACCTGTAGTGCCGGCTTCCTACCTGACCAGGGTCTCTACTTTTTCTTTAGCCGGTCTGTTTAAGTGCTTAACTGAAGCTCGTTTGCTTTAGAGTCGATCATTTATATCCGAGGCTTGTCGTTGTTTGGAAACGAACTTTTATTTTCATGGTAGGGCAGCTACCTCCACGCACAACTCTCTGTTTAAACGGCCGGGCTTCTTTCTGAACCCCTTGGACAAAAGCGAACGGGTATTCCAATGCTTCTTCTAGAATGTGCTGCCGTTGGCCCGTAAAAGATAAATCAAACAGTTTTCAACTGTTCCAGTGAATATGGAGAAAAAATGTCAACCCATTGCAGAGGTATTTGCGGATGACTAGTCCTTAAAAATCCCCACTGATCTGAACTCCAAATAGCTCAAGTAATGTTTCTGACATAGAACGGTCGTTTTCGACATCGTTGATTAAATCTACTGAGCTCTGGCGCTGTGCACCCTCCTTCCAAGGGACTCTCGTTAGACATATGTAACAAGCTGAACCAACTTGGAGTGACCAACTGTAGCTTAAATGTCATACTAACTGAAAAGCCCGCCAGGACCGCCCCGCGAACCGTAGCATCATCGATGATAAGTTAAGACACAATGATCATAAATTCGCACAACCATTTCTTACAGTGCAGCCTTCTGTTTATCTTCTTCAAAGTTGGCGTACACCACCCCATGACCTTAGCATTCACATTCAAAAGACTTTACGCCACATTACATCCAATTCCCACTTGAGAATGCATCCAAATAATTCGGAACCAAGTACCTACACCGAGCAATCTGAACGTACCATCCGCGGCCTACACATCGGGCACTGCCCCAATAATCCGCTCACCTCCTATTTTCGCACTCGCAATAAATTGATTTAAATTTGTTTTTCTAAAAATACAACAATAATTGTCAGTTAAAACAGAAAATTCATAAGGAAATGCCACTTTTTGGGTCTGAATTAAAATGCCACTCTCCGTCATGCAATTAACCTGCACAACTTAGCACTCATCTGTGGAGGAATGATCAGCATTTTGGCATCAAATCAAGAAATGTAAATGCATCGCATTTTCCGCTAATTAAGTTCTACACAGAAAAAAACTGGACAAACATGTCAAAGTATGCAACTATGCTGTCAAGCGTGCGCTGACAGATTCACCTACTGACAATACTGGCAACTTTGATGCTAGTTAAGATAGAGAACCTTAACTAAAAAGTTGCTAAATTGGAAAATAATAGTTTCGCAAGCTTCGTTAAGTTCAGCTATTATTCTAGTACGTGTGGGGAATTTCGCTTCGTTTTCGCTATCATCGCAATCGCAATGGTGGCTTGTTGAAGTTTTCATGGGGTTATGACTTCGATGTGCGGTGTCGGTTACAAGTACGTATACACCGAGTGTATGGTGTGTTTATGATGTTCTGATTCAGGGATTTTTTCCAACATGATTGACGGTTCAATTAACACTCATGGCAGAGAAAAGTAAACAACAAGTATTTAGAAGGGCATTCGATTCAGTGATTTTCGAAAAAGATTCACTTTCGCTTTATAATTTGGACGAGAAGAGCTGCCGCTTGCATGTGGTTTGCTTCAAAATGTAATTACCTACTGCTACTGGAATTTGAATTGTAATTAGACAAGAGATGGGTTTCACAATAAGTGGGGTTACATTTTGTGGAAGAAAATGAAAGTATGACCAAAATATTGTGAAATATGGGAGAAAATCAATCAAGTTGTGGCAGTGGTTACCATGGTCTACAGATGAAGATGAAGATGTTCCATTGGCATACTCGCTTTCAATATATTTTTGCAACTTTATTAAACCTCCAAAATTCAAGAGTCGAAGTTCCTTATTCACAAAGACTGACTTTTTTGGTTTGGATTATCCTCGATTGAGACAAATTAGGTGCTGCCAGAGCTCGATTGTATTGACTGAACTCGATGATATCAAGTTACGGGGTTCCACCTCTGTTAACAAATTTTAGTCACCTTGTTTGTTACACTGCCTTTGTTCAATGTGCAATTTTTATCTTTTTTTTTTACCAAAAAGGCATCATTTTTTTGAAAAAGGCATAAAAACTTCGATCGGAGTTGGCAACTTGTCCACTTCTAAGCTTAACATCTGCAACAGAAGTTCTTTAAAACAGATTCGATAGACAATCATCCCAAAACTTACGATCTACAGCCTATATATAACAACATCTAACTTCAAGCCTCTATAGTGCTGTCACAAAATCGAAAGACCTTTTTTTGCAGCACTCTACCAGGCGGTAATTTTTTTCTTTACTATCGGACTCACGTACGACTAGCCTCGTGACTAAGTGTTAAGAAACCAGCCAAGACTATTCCTTGTATAAATATGAAAGCTTTAGCGGAAGTGACATTTTGACAGCCTTCGCTTCAATGTCGAAATATTTTAGTGACTTTTGTTGGTTTTTCAATTTTAAAGACAGTTGCCTGCTTGAACTAGATGTTATTGTGGTTCTAAAAGTTTTTGCAAAAATTATACTGTAGAGTGGAACCTAAAATGTAAACAAGCCATTAGTCACCAAACAAGTTCCACTTCCAATTGGAGACTCGAATCTGTCAAATAAGTGGAGAGTTAAGTGAACTAATTCTAGAACCGTCGAGTTTGTTCGGGACGAACCAGAAGTAACTAGAAATTTCTGGTAGATGACGAGACGGATATAAATAAGCAGTTTTGAGAACAGGGATATACAGTTGATTTTTAAACAGTGATTGGTAAAGTTCGAGATAGTAATCGGTTGCGAAGATAAAGAAGTGTAAAGTATGTAGTGAATTAAGCAGGTTTGAGAACAGGGACATACAGTTGACTTTTAAACAGTGATTGGTAAAGTTCGAGATAGTATTCGGTTGCGAAGGTAAAGAAGTGTAAAGTATATAGTGAATTAAGTGATTGGTTTAAGTCGGATAAGAATTGTTTTAAAGTGAATTATTAAAATAAATACTGCAATAAAAATGATTTTATTAGAAAAGTTCAACAGAACAGCGTTTTATCGTTTTGAATTCCAGTTCGGATGTAACAATACACTCGTTTTCGTGAGAGCTACGAAGATCGGTGGATAATTTCCAATTGGTAGAGCAATAAGAACATCAGAAGCTGCATTAAAGAGATTGAAAACAGCAAATGGCCGTAAGACTGCAGTATCCAAGAGTCTTAAGATTGAAGGAACTATAAAGTTAAAATTATGTACGGAGTGGTTCTGCTGTTAGCGTACTAGACAACTGAGCGAGGGGTCTCAGGTTCGATCTCCAGAAAAAAATTAAATTTCCATCTTAAGGTGGTACGAACGGTTATTATGTTGGTTAGGAAAATTTGGACAGAGTATTCGGTGCATTATTTTAAAGCCATTGATCTTAATACAAATTATTAATTAATAATTCCCGAAAAAAAACCAAATTCCATTTTAAGGTTTTTTTTTTTCACGCCTGACAAACATCCGAGAGTACAACCGCCATGAATGAGCTTCTCAATTAGATTCGGCATAAAATTGTAGATCATTCCATTCGTCCCAAAAATGAAAAAAAAACTGACACAAAACGAATGGCTGTGAGAAGCTAGGCCTATGGTCCCCAAAGTACTAGGTAGGGAATTTTATTGATAAGGTTTCGTGTCACCATCGCCGCCTTAGTTGGTTTAGTTATAGATGCTAAATCTGCAACTTTTGCGGTCATGTACAAAACGCTTAATCAGAGTTTTACAGAGGATGCCTTTGCCTCTGTAAATTTGCAATTTCAAACAGTTGGCATACAGAGCTATCTCCTCCTTTTCAGCGCGTCCCTGGTTGACCCTTCATCTAAAGTTTTTTCCTTTGTAGTCTATGGTTTTTGCATCTTTCGAGACACTTCAAAGCTCTTTAATGACTTCAATGAAGGCTTGCCTACACATTACTGGAGTTGATTGTAAAATACCTGCTTGGGATGGCTTGGACATTAGTAAGACTTGGAAGAATGCATTTCTTCTCCACGACAAGCTGTATGTTTAAAAACAAAACAAGTTTTTTCTAAACTATACTGAAAAGCTTTAGTTCTTCTTTTTTTTTAGTTCTTTCTGGCAAAAGTATTTTGATTCATGCTGCAAATGATCCGATAAATCACATTTAATCCTCCTTTCAGGACAGTTCCTTTAAAAAATCATTTGCTTTTTATTCACTTAACTGTGTCAAATTTTATGACAAACTGAATTGACTCGTGGTCGTGTCTAATTGTGTGGAGCCAACTTCATGAAACACCTTGCTGTGTCCAAAGCGTGAGTCACACAACGTCTCGCTTCATAGCTTAAAAAGCCGTCGTAAAAAAAAATCACAGATCGTGGTTATGGACGACCGCCCTCTTCAAAAATATTATGGCCGATGGGTCCCATTTTTAATGTTACATACCTACCAAACAGTGAGATGGTCCGTTTTTTGAACGCCCAAACCAATAAACTTGATCATCCCAAATATGATTTCCTATAAGCCATTCATCTGCGTGGAAAAACCTCAAGTCTGAAATAAAAACCCTATTACGACGATCTAGAATGCGTGTGAAAAGTAGACCTCCACCTAAGAAGTGTACCTACTATTCCACCAACCACTGTTAGTGACTTCAAATCATTGGAACACAAATTGTTCCATCGCCAACCATCTGCGACTCCTTCAGTTAAAAAGCAAAAGTGCCCCGCGTCATTCTATTTATATTTATACAAATTTTATTTATCTACCTGCTGTTTTTAACCTGCCTGATATATTCAAAATAGAGACTGTAAAGCATTTATTCGTATCTACTATCCCAAACTGACTCCGGTAAAAAGAAGCCCCAATAAGTGACTTATGACAACACAAAATAAATATCCCACCTCGGTTACATGCAAATGGGTACAATTTTTATAACCAACGGCTGCTACTCTCCTTGAGGACATTTTTACAAAAATCAACATTCACGACGCGACGATTATTTTATCAAAAGTTCGATCTATCCAATTATCCATGGCAAACTGGAACTCACTTCAGTCCATACTGCTTCTCCGAATGAAACTCAAATAACACTGCATAATTTCAGGCGAAGCAGAAACCGATCGTACGCCTATCTCTTGATCAGTAAATTACAGCTTTCACATACAGTTCGGCAAACAGGTACACTATCTCCTCCTCAGTTGCATACGAAGTACCCATATGACTCCAAAAATGGAACCCTCTTGTTGTTTTCATTTGTTTAAATTGCGTATTCCCATCTACGGGTTTTCCGAAATTAGAACACTCTCCACCGCGATACGTGACTGAATTTGCATTTCTCCTCTGTCTGGATTTTCATTTCTTTTTTCCCCCAAAACAACACTATCTTAGAAAGTGACAACTACTGTCTGTGATCTGCTTCCACCCCCGACTTGGACACACGTTTTAATTTGCTTTTCATTGATCAAAACACCTGGTCCAAATTAAGTTAATGACCCTACCAAAGTTGGCTAAGGAAGAAGAGCACCAGCAACGGCATGTGGGCGGCATTTCAATGCTGACTTTGGCCTTCATTTCTCGGTATAAATAATCGTCGTCAGCAGCGAATGACGGAACGGCTTTTGAAGAAGAAATATTCGCAACGTATGTGCATGTGGACTAAAGACTCCACCGGAATGATGAATTAAACGGGTGCTCGTATACTCGTAGGTACGTGCTCTGTGAAGTAGTTCAACTTTTGTGCTGTCGACTTATTTGGAATCCACAGCCAAAGCGAGACAATTAAAGTCGCTGAATTGGCATGAATTTCGGAGATTGTCGAGAGATTTGTTTTCCTACCGGTAGCGGCCGTCGGTTTTTTTCAAAATAATGTTTTACTTATCGCCTGTTGGATATTGTAATTAGTGGGTGGTGTTGACTGTAGATACCGAGTAATGGGGGTGATTATTTTTTGTTTTTTTTTTTTTTCTGCGTGAATAATAATAATTTTAATTGTATTCGCCTTTTGTTAGGATGAATATGGAGTTTAGTTTGCTTTTCTCGAATTTTTTTGGCGTTAAATTTGGAGTTGTTATGGAATTGAGTCTCTTAAACTGTAAGTGATGGTGTATAGGTATTTTAAGGTGGTGATTTAATGGTTGAGATCTCTTAATAAATAATGACGGAATCGCTGCTGAAAATGGCTAAAGACTGTTTTTCTTAAAATTATTACTTAATCACTTGGTGAAGTCTGAGGTTATGAGGGACGGCGATTGTTTGTATGATGAATTTATACAGAAATGGGAGGTCTTTTTGTAACTTTGACCAAGTTTCGAGGTGTCTTCAATTAAAATCCGGGTTGTTTTGACTAGAGTGCATATTTTTAATTTCCCTGACTTTATCTGAAGAAATTCCTGAGTTTATTTTCTGTTTTCTTAATCATTTGTATTTCCATTACGTTTCAATCAGAGGATAAAGAGATATTGTGGCCATTTTTATGACACACGTTACTGTTTTCTTACAACCATATAAAGGGTGATTTTTTAGCTGGTTTGGTTTTGGCAACATCGGTTTTGACAGCTGACGTGTGTTTAGTACCTTGTGTCACTGTCAAACAGCTTCAGTTTGGTTTGCAATTTAACCATGGATCGTCTTACAAATGAACAACGCTTGCAAATTATTGAATTTTACTATCAAAATTCGTGCTCGGTTCGAAATGTTCATCGCGCGCTGCTTCCATTTTATGATCGGCATTCTCGACCTTCTGAGCAGTCTATTCGGAAGATTGTGACCAAATTTCGCACCAAATTTACTTTGTTGGACATTAAACCACCAACACGTTTACGTACTGTGCGTAGTGAAGAAAATATTGCGGCCGTATCAGTTAGTGTGACAGAAGACCGCGAAATGTCGATTCGGCGCCCTTCCCAGCAGTTAGGCCTTTGTTACAGCACTACGTGGAAAATTTTGCGGAAGGATTTGGGCGTAAAGCCTTTTAAGATACAGCTGGTGCAAGAACTAAAGCCAGCCGACCTACCACAACGCCGAATTTTTGGTGAACGGGCTCTTGGAAAGCTGGCCGAGGATCCGCTTTTTTATCGAAAAATTGTGTTCAGCGATGAGGCTCATTTTTGGTTGAATGGGTACGTAAATAAGCAAAATTGCCGCATTTGGAGTGAAGATCAGCCAGAAGCATTGCAACAGCTACCAATGCATCCCGAAAAAGCCACTGTTTGGTGCGGTTTATGGGCCGGCGGCATTATTGGGCCATATTTCTTCAAAGATGATGCGAATCGCAGCGTTACTGTCAATGGTGAACGCTACCGAGCGATGATAACAAACTTTTTTTTGCCCGAAATGGAAGTTCTTGACTTGCATATGTGGTTTCAACAAGACGGTGCCACATGCCACACAGCACGCGAAACAATGGCGCAATTGCGAGGCGAGTTTGGTGAACAGTTAATTTCACGTTTCGGGCCGGTCAATTGGCCGCCTAGATCGTGCGATTTGACACCATTAGATTATTTTTTGTGGGGGTATGCCAAGGCTAATGTGTATAGGGACAAGCCCGCTTCGATTGACGCACTGGAAGCCAACATCCATGCATTCATTCGTGAGATACCGGCCGATATGTGTGAAAGAGTATGCCAAAATTGGACTCAGCGGATGGGCTACCTGAGACGCAGCCGCGGTCAACATTTGCATGAAATTATCTTTAAACATTAAATTGCAATGTTCAAACTATCGATTCAAATAAATATTTCATTCATTTTTTCGAATTTTTTGTGTTTTTTTTTTAAAAAAAGTTCTAAACCTCTTAAAAAATCACCCTTTAAATACAAAAAAAAAGTGTGTGCTCCTAAACATGTGTTTTTCATTGCTTTAATAACTTTTCTTACTAATAAACATAATTTTGTTCTCCAAATCTATAAACTTACCTCTTTAATCTTTATTTCTTAAAAAACGCAGGCACCGAATTTTAATAAAGATTCTAGTACCTACATCTGTCACTATTCCGTCAGCTGACATTGTCAAACGTCGCTATTCCGTCAGCTGACATTGTCAAACGCATTCCTTATAATAAGGTTTTTTTTTTTCCTTTTTTAGGTTCTTTGTCTTTTGAATTTTCAACATTTTTCCAACTTGACAGGTGACGGCTGATTTTTAGTTCGCCATTTTTCAATCGTTGGACTTAGCTACTTTTGTCATTTCGTCATATAGAGCTGAAGACGCACGGCTCCAGCTGTTGATGAAATGACCAACCAAAATGAATACGAATCATCTGACACCTGTCAAATTGGTTGTGGCGAGAAAAGTTATTGTAATGCCGAAAAACAAAATACTAAAAAAAAAACTAGTTGTATCAAAGTCCCACTGACAAATTCTATATACTTTATAAAATGCCCAGCTTATGACAGAATCAGAATATTTCGTTCGCTCACTGGTGCTTCCCAGACTTACTGTCTGTTTTTGTTTCCCTATTTTTATGAAAAAAAGAAAAGATCACATTTCTGTCATTCAATCAACAAGTTGCCTGTTAATTGTAAAGTGAACGAGCGAAATAAAAACTGGTGCTATATTGTCTTACGTGGCAGACTACTTAACATTCAGCCAAATACATGACTGGATGTAGAGTACAACATACTCTCTGCTCTAAGCCAAACCAATATGTCAAACTGAGTACATATTGTGATTTAGGTATCAGGTTTCAACCGTTAGCATCCGTCACCTCTGCCTCTTCGACGTTTTAATGGAAAGATATGGATAAGCCACGAATATGTTGGCTTCGACGGATGAAGTAGGAGTACTCACTACTATTGTACCGTCAAATCAGTCATATGTTAGCTTTGACGGATGAAGTCGGATTACTTCCTACTATTGTACCGTCAAATCAGTCCGATGACAGTTTTCACAAATTTTCATAGAGCACATTTATTGGTGAAAAATTGAAACTCCGATGACAGTTGAATCACAAAACATTTTGTCCGGGACTGTTCGTTTCGACCGATGACCTTTGTCGTTGACATATTGTGGGACTTAAAATAAGGGAAGATTGGCCTAGCTGTTGACACAACGAATTCTATGTGTTAAGGGGTTTAGTTCGAACTGACAGGCGATTTCTCGCCATTTGCTGATGAGATGCTTTATCATGTGGGACTTGTCTTGTGCAAGTCAATTTAGAACTTAAAAAAGCCGCAAAGCACAATATTCAAAATGGTGATATCGGATAAATGAAAGGCGATACTTCGATATTAGTAATTTTAGCTTCAATTTTCTGCTAGACCTCGTAGGATAGGACTAGAGTTCCATTTATTAAGTCATTTCGCGGAATGTTCATTAATTTAGTTTACAAGTCATTCTGACATTTCCCAAACGTCCTACATCTTAAGTCAAGCTCAACTACCAAGGTGAAAATCTAAAAATAAATTGTCTACTCTGCTCACTATGAAGGCAGAGAGTCAATGCTAAGAAGGTCATTAACTTTGGCACCCATTTGGTAAAACAAACCTAATGGTGCTAACAGCTTGATCTTTACTCGACCGTTGATCCCATTTCGTCTAATTCCACAACTCGAAAGTATGTTTGCTGTGTATGTAGGCTAGTCTTTTTGGCACAAGGTCTGCGCAATGGATTGTGGACTATGACTTCCCTCATTCCGATCTTGGACAAATACATCTGTGCATTTCTGCACTTCAGTATTGTTCGCTTGACAGTTCATAGATAATTCCGCACAATTTACACTCGACATCTTTTAAAATAATATTTATTACTTTTTTTCAGCAACAAACAAACCCATCAACTTTTATTTTATTCCTGTGATTTATGAGATTTAAGTTTCCTCCTCATGTAAATAGATTGTAAATCTCCATTACGAACGGCAACAAGTTGACATTTGCCTTTTGTGGACAGTAAATATGACAAAAGCGAAAAAGTAAAAAGAATAAAAAAATTCCCTCATCCATAACAATCGCGCAAATAACGAGTCGAATCAACTCAACTCGCATATATGCATTTGCGGGTCTGTAAATAGAAAACCCTCGTCATTGTGACATTTCACAGAGCCACTACAACTGCACTATACAAATAGTTACCTCCTAATTTATGTCACATACAATTTTCACAATGTGAATGAAAACAATCAGCCACAACTACTGATATGAAGTCAATTAAAGAGCGACCCGTAAGGGTCGTCACTGATTGAAACACAATGAAAATAAATATGACTAAGAAAACTGAAAATAAACACAGGAATTTCTTTCAGATAACGTGAGGGAAATTAAAAATATGTACTTTAGTCAAGCAATTAGGAGAGTTGGGCAACCACCACACCCCTTTTCCTGTTGTTCGTCAATTCAATCAAAATGTAAGCAGACGGTACCTAAATTGGGCAATGGCAAAGTGTTGCCAATAGGTGGTTGAAAAAAAAAGAGGGACCAAAATTTGACATTTAACTTTCTGTGGGTTTTCACTAAATATATCTTACTCTACTCCGCAAGAATGAAAAGAAGAAAAATTGTATCTTTGGAACTCTCAGGGCCGTTTCCTGATACGACTCATGGCGAATTAAGTGCCACATAAACTCTTATGTGACAGCTTATGCCCTAAAGAAATTAGCACATCAGTATTTAAGTAGAACTTACATAGTTAAGAGTCGTATGAGCAAACGGCCCTCAATATATTTAGTTTGCAACCTAAAATTCAGTTGGTCGAGAAGCTTCTTCCACAAGGCCATATACGACGCTGTGCATTGTCAAAAAAAAAAACCTACTACTAGTTATGAAACTGTTGCAGCATCAGTTCTGACGTTTGGTAGCTAATTTTCTAGCAATTTGTGAGTGAATACGCGGGGTTATGGTTTTACTTTTAGCTTGGCACACGTTTTTGAATTCAAACATTGTAGTTGTAGGTCCTTTCTATCCGTTTTCAAATATTCCAATAATCAGTTTCTGAAGAAGAGTTGTTATTGGGAAATTTAAATGATTTAAATTTCCGGCTACTTTTCTTTTTTCGACTATTTAGGCCAAAAAAAAAACTCCCACAGCTAGAAAGACCCAACTACTTTTAGGGTAGCACAACATATTGACGTCACTTTCAATTCTTGTCCACCGATTAAAATGCCAACCTTCTCTAAAATATACTGTTTAAATGTAAATCTGACAGCCTTGCGTAAATGGACTCTTTATGACTGATAAAATGTTTACGCGACATATTCATACTACCTGGGCCACATTCAGTAAAGCAGCAGTTGCCTTCCTCAAGTTTTCGCCGAATCTAGACTGGGTTTCATTTTGACGAGTTGCTGGCTTTACTTTACTTAACTTTAAGGAAGCTAAATCATTCGATTCGATACTTATTTTTAAGAGTGACTCTTTATTTGTAGAAATGCTTGTGGTGTACCACAAGGCTACAGGCTTAAAACCATTTGTGTAGGAACATTTTACAACAGTTGAGTTGTACTTGTCTGTCAAATGTCCCTTCTAGCCAATGCAACCACCAACATTTTGTCGCTTACTTCTTTTAAGAGCACCACAACTACACCACAGCTCTGCTGCCAACGAAACAACAAATCTAGGGCGTCAAAACGGTCGTTTACCTCTTGCAATTAAAAAGGCGTACACGCCGTGCAAAATAGACACAGTTTTGGTGTCTTGTGAATTCAAAGCGACACCTACCAAAAGTGCACAGCCCAAAGAGAAATCGAATGAAAGTCTCATACTGCTGGCAACGCTTATAGGAACTGATCTGAATACACTTCAAACTAAATTACTCATCAGCATCGTGTACGACGAGCCGCGTTAAAGCGGTCCGGCAACTTATTTTCATCCGAACCTTGGTGAATCATTTTATTCTCTGTTTTTATCGCATTTTATTTTTACCCTTTATTGTTTTGTTTTCTTGTTGCTTGCTTCATTTTTGTTGTGTCACAGCTGACAGTAGGTAGGTGTAGAACTGTATATACACCGAGATCATGCGTATCTTCTTCTTAAAAAATTCTACATCAATTCTGAGTTGTGGTGCTGACTCTGAGTATGTACACTCGGAAATATGCGGGAGATTCATCTTCTGAATTCTCCTCATCCTTGTCGTCTTCTTTTGCTCTAGCGCTAGCCATGAATATTCGTGCGGTTGGTTGGCGCAGTCTCTGTTCGGAGCAGGCCCATGATTCAGTTTAGTGCGATCGTTTAACCCGTTGACAACGTTCACGATCACGTTCACGTTTGTGGCTATTTTTATATTTCGCTTCGTATTTTTTTTTCACTACTTCATTTTCGCCTCTGATAAGAAATAAATTCCATTCCACTCTTTGTGTGGTGGTAATTGCGGTTGAGTGTCCCCCTCGCCCCCCGTACCCAACCCGCACTGCACAAGTGGAGTACACAAAAGAGGGTAGCCTGTAGTAACAAGTGGATACCACTACAAATTCGTGCAAATTGAACGAATGCAATAGGCACCAGCGACAGCAGACAGCACTAGCAGCTGGACAGAGGACGGTAGCGAGATTGGATCTGGCCTCAAGAGAGTACGCAACGCACCCGGCTACGGAACAGTACAGCGCTACATTCGGCGGCGGAGCGTAGTCAGTGTATATTCTGAAACGAACGACAACGACCAAGCGCGCACAGTGGATATCGTTTTTTTTTATTATTATTATTATTTGCAAACGAGAAAGAAACAAACAAGGAAAAAAAATCGAACGAGCCAGCAGAAAAGTTGCAAGAATTTCGAAACTTTTTGACAGTGTTTCTGGTATAGAGTGGAATTGCATTTTGACATTGACAGCTCAATACTGTGATGGATTACGTGGAATTTCTGCTGGTTGCATGGGACTATTGCCTTGTCCTGTGGGACTACTCCCCGTGGATAGCGTACGCGTTGGCTTTCCTCACACTTATTCCGAAGGTTTGGCGCCGCATTCGGATCGACGCAGACGCCGAACTGCGAGATGTCAAATTTCATCGATGCTATGGAACTGAACGGTGCTGTCACCCGTTGGAATCGGACGAAGTTGTGCGACCACGGAAAAAGGTATTACGCCGATTCGCGATCAAACGTGACGATAAATCGGAACCAGTAGTCCATTCGCCGCCGCCCACACTGACAACTCATGTCAATCAAATTGCGAAAATGTTCGAGGGCAATGCCCGCAAAGTCAACCGAGTGACGCCGATCATAACAAACGAACAGAGTTCTGAACTGAACGCTAGTGATTTGTCGCTGCCAAAGAAGACTGAAGAGCTCACCGTCAAGACGACACTTAAGAACCTGGACGAGCGCTTCTTCAGGCCGTCTCCTGTGAAACCGGATAACATCCCAGAAAACGACGAGAATGCGGAAAATTCACTGAATTTACTTAATCGTCCTTTGGAGCCGTCCACCGCAACCGCCCCCATTGTGATTCAACGACGGCGTTATCCATCGACTTCGCCGTCACCCCCGCCGCGGCCGCTCTCGCGAACATCATCACGACCCACGTCGCTAAGGGCCAGCATAGAGAATATCTTCGCTATGGCCAATCAATGCACCAAAGGCAGTTGCAGTCCCAGCGGACCGGTTACATCGATCGAAGAAATCCTGTCGCAGCGTCGACTCTCCCGGCCACTGTCAGCCTATTCGATAAGTGACCTCCTGGGTGACAGTCTGCCCGACGAGAGCTACATCGAGAGCTTCTTTGGCAATCTAAACAAGTAGTCATACTGTTCAACTTCTCTGTGGCTGTGTGTGTGCGATCATTGTGCCATTAGGACGATATACTATACGTCAAACCGCTCAGTGGGGGAGATTCAATCCTAAATCGGTTGTGATAAGAACAGAGTATCTAGTGTAAGCATGACCTAAATCTACAGCTAATTGCCATTTGCTTAGGGCTAATAGTGTTTTTTTTTGTGATATACATATTCTCCATTGTCTGTAAAATTGCATAAGGGTGATGTCACACTTTCTCTTATCGCTATTTCGTTGGCATTTAGTGGAAATCAATAAAGTGTTGTTTATCTTACAATAAAAAAAAGAAATACCCAGTAAATGAAATATTTGCGAAAATGATAAAATCAAACACAACGACGCGAGCGAGAGTGGCGAGTGCAACACGATAAGCCAAGCATGTTCGTTATTTAGTTAATTTAATATTTTTTTTATTTTTTATTTCTCTCTCAACTTCCTTCGCATGGGTCAAGGAAGATTTGCAGAAACAAATTTGAAACGCAACACGAGTTTTTTTTTTGTTGACAAAAAAACGTTTTGCGTGACACAAATTTTTAATATTTGAACAGCTTGGCGAAAATATATTTTTTTTTTATTGCTTTTTGAGAGTGTTTTGTGTGATAAAGATGAAAAAAAGACGAGAATGGTTTGTACAATGTTTTAACAAGCTTGCCACCGTCTCTCGCTGCGATTTCTTTTGCATTATTTCGGTGGAGAAAACGAAATTTAAATGTTTTAAAAGTCGAGGGAACGACTTTATTTTTGTGCATCATAATTGTAGCAGTTTTTTTTTTATGAATATTTGTAAGCATTGTACATAATGTCTTAATAAAGGATGATCATTTTTAAGCGATCTTTTTTACTTATTTATTTATTTGTTTTTTGGACAATTTTTGAAAGTTGTAGCTTGTGAACGCTGTAAATGGGAGTGGTCTTGTTGCGACGAAAAAACAAATCTCTTTTCCAGAACTTTAGATTTAACAAGCGTCCTCGTGTTTCTAATGCTTAGAGTTACATATGACAAAGCCCTACACTGCGCTGCTATAAAGTAAAGACCAATCAAGTCGGCTGCTGGCCTAAACCTTGGGATGTCTGGCAAAATTACTCACTAGTAGAACTACACAACTATATGTGGAAATGTACTCATCTAAAAAGTTGTCAAAATATCCGTCTTAAAAGGTTTAAAAAAAATCGCCACCTAATGTTAATTATTTACAGCTTTTCTGAGATTCGGTCCAAATAGAAAGATGTTTGATTTTATTCGTTCTTGTTAAAATTGAATATTTGTACAGGAAGGCGGAGTTTGTTTGTTTATAATTTTTGATTAAATGAAAGAGAATGGATCTTATATTGATAAATGTTTTATTTAATGTCGGCAATTATGCATGGAATACAATATCAGGTAAATACCCGCCTCTGTTAGCCCCACAAATGCGAGCCCTTCTGAGCGTATTTTTCATTACATTCTCACACATTTCACGCGGTATTTCATTAACTTCATCACGAAATATTTTGTTTGAGTTGCTCAAGCGTTTCTGGTTTGTTTGCATAAACCTTTCTTTTTAGATATCCCCACAAAAAGAAGTCCGGAGCAGTCAAATCAGGCTACCGTGGAGGCCAATCAACATCACCATTTCTTGAAATAACTTGTTGTGGAAAGAGGTCTCGCAGTAATTCCACTGTAATCCCAGCTGTATGCGATGTGGCACCGTCTTGTTGATACCACATGTTAATCAAGCCCAAAGCATGAAGTTGCTTTTTAAAAGTTTTCAATCATGTCCCGATATCGCTCCCCATTCACAGTTACGGCGTCGAATTGAGGTTGATGGATTGTTTTGAACACTTCCTTGAGCAGCAGTAATGTTTTCAGCCAATCTTGCAGTACGTTGTGGTCCATACTTGGGCCTATCGCTTTTCTTCGAAATCATTCACACTACACGATAAACAGTGCGTTTTGTTGGCACGTTGTTTCTCCCAAAAATTTCGCGTAACTTTCTCATCGTCACAGTAATCGATGATTGATTTCGATAAAATGTTTTAACGATTAAAACACGTTGGTTTATCGAATATTTTTCCATAATAAATTTGCCACGTGTCTACTTCACGACTGCCAAATATGAACTGTCAAGATTAATGTTTACCAAAATGGCGGCAAAACAAAGTAGTATACCTTCCCGGCGGACACCCTGTATTTGTTTTTAGTTATTTAATATTTTTCATCACTTATCAAATTTTGCTAACAATGATTCTACTTCGATAGAGATTAATTTGGTCAACAAAAACAAACATATTTCAACCTTGACGCAGTGTTAAAAAAGCGGCCAACAATAAGCGCATGCAAGAGCCTTTATAAAAAGACCCTGACATAAACTGACACTCTATGATATTTCAAATGAAATTTTAAATCAACTGTGTAATTTTTTTATACCTATACATAGCAAAATTACTGGGAAAAACGGACACAATTTAGTATTACCACAGGCATGCTTAATTTTTTTAAACAACCTTTAAGACATGCATCGAGGTTTACAAAGGTTTTAAACTTCAAACTAAGAATAGGCTTAAAATTACTGGCAAAAACGGACACAATTTAGTATTACCACAGGCATGCTTAATTTTGTTAAACAACCTTTAAGACATGCATCGAGGTTTACAAAGGTTTTAAACCTCAAACTAAGAATAGGCTTAAAATTACTGGCAAAAACGGACACAATTTAGTTTTACCACAGGCATGCTTCATTTTTTAAACAACCTTTAAGACATGCATCGAGGTTTACAAAGGTTTTAAACCTCAAACTAAGAATAGGCTTAAAATTACTGGCAAAAACGGACACAATTTAGTATTACCACAGGCATGCTTAATTTTTTTAAACAACCTTTAAGACATGCATCGAGGTTTACAAAGGTTTTAAACCTCAAACTAAGAATAGGCTTAAAATTACTGGCAAAAACGGACACAATTTAGTATTACCACAGGCATGCTTCATTTTTTTAAACAACCTTTAAGACATGCATCGAGGTTTACAAAGGTTTTAAACCTCAAACTAAGAATAGGCTTAAAATTACTGGCAAAAACGGACACAATTTAGTATTACCACAGGCATGCTTAATTTTTTTAAACAACCTTTAAGACATGCATCGAGGTTTACAAAGGTTTTAAACTTCAAACTAAGAATAGGCTTAAAGTTTGGGACACATTTTGACAACGAGAAATGGCTGTCGAACCCTAAACGCGTCTAGCCACGATCCGTTTGTGATCAGAACCGCAAGCGACAAGACCTTTTGTGGTTAATACATCTTTTGAAAGTCTGGTATTAAGTGGTATTTTAGTGAAGACTCTGCGCTCCGTACTAATAACGAATTTTAGTCTCGACTTTAAATGTACGGAAGCTCACAATTGCGGTCCATTCATACATACAGTCACTAAAATTTTGAGTCGAAACTAAAAATGTTTATTTGTAAGGTGCTCACCTTTGGAGATATACGAGTCGTTAATTAAAAAATGTTTGATCTTCAAAAACGAGGGCTTACATTGGTTTTAGAAATCAGTAAAGTTGAAAATGGTTAGCACAGTTAAATTAACGGGTGGACCTAGTGGCAATGAAAAGCCGACTAGCAATATATTGCAGCTTGCTAAATGCTTCGAAGTACTTATGTGGAATATCTTGCTGTTACTTTAGATGGTTCCAACAGACCTGCGCGAACAACTGGCCTTAACCATCGAGCCCCTTCAATTGGTGCCTAGATAGCCGATTTAAGTTCTGACCGCCGAGGCAGCTTTCTAATTATACGTGCAACCTAAGGTGAAGTCTTAATCTGTTACTTTGTCCCTCAAGGGTCGACTTAAATACTTGTCGAACTGGTGCGTCTATACTTAAACTTCCCGTTCTGAACAAGGTTTTTGAACAAGGTCAATGTCACTGTATCCTTATAGAACGACGTAAGGTCGGTCGTTGGGTGTCCTTCTCCACTCTCCATCGATACAGACTGGACAAAATATCAGTCGAGGTCGCTGTTAGTACTTCGCAAGAGTCTTCCTACAATTTTCGTGCGGTAGTTCTTAGCATAAGCGTTCTGAACAAAGTCTTCACTTGTTGAGTATTCCAATCCTAGCCAACACCTACCACAAACCTGTTCATCTAAACAAAATAAAAAAAAAGTCCAACAAGTAACTAAAAAAAAAATCTGCGAATTATAAGCAAATGCAAAATCGAAAAACAAGCTAGATAATCATACAGCTCGCGCTGTGCACTTCATTATAAGGGCATTCATAGCCTCTTGAGCGTGTGTAAAATAGAAAATCCTTCTACGCCTTACAGCATCCTTCCGACTCTACGGAGAGTCTCCGTGAAAGCCAAGATAGAGACCAGAGAGAGAGCATTTGCAAACAATGGGCCTTACCAATAAACATTTTTAGTTTTGACTTTAAATTTTAGTAGTTCCCAGTGGCTATATTTGCCGTACAAATTTAAAATTTATTATTAGTATTAGTATTAGTATGGCGCAATATTTCTGAGCTCGTAGATATGACCCACGGAATCCAGAAGATCACTGACGTTTAAAATGAACCTCAGCGCCTCCCTGTATTGCAGAAACAAAATTCTTCCGATACAAGAGCCTTTTACAAACCATTGCATTTGATTGCCACCCAGCAGAATCCGGATGATAAGGTTTCTGTATACAACATCGGTCTTTTTTAGACTGCTACTCGGCCGGAGGAACAGCGATTCACTTGAGTTATTGTTCGCTTGTTTGGTACAACACCAAGTCACATTATGTCAGTAGTTATGAGTTTTGTTTCGAAGGGACCTACAACTTGTTGTCATGTCTAAAAGACTGAATTGATGAATCTCTCCAAAGGGAGGTTAAAATTAAGAGACATTTTTTTCAACGGCTAGTGAGCCTATGATCGCCACAAAGTCATAAGCAATTACCTGCCATAAATCGAGTGTTGAAGAACGCCCTTGTGAACCATTTAAACTCTAAACGGTCTTTGTTTTGTTTACTAGTTACTATAAAAGGGGACTATCCGATTGCTGGCATTCCACTCCAAGTATACCCCCACCATAGTGCTAGCTCCTTGAATGCGGAAATAGAACAGTCTTCCTCATTAAAGCAGCACGCAGTGTGATCGCATTCGAGCCCCCATTGTTCGGTAATCTGAATATGAATACCGTGCTTCTATAAATTCAAACAACTTTATGAGCGGCTAATGCTCAGGCATTTCATAGTTTCAGGCGCGGGACAAAACTGCTTTTTTTACGAGTTGTTTTTCGATGGAATTAGCTATAGCGAATGATGGTAATTACCAATCTCCGCGTAAACAAATATGATTCACCTCACAACTTTTTATGTGTGTACAAGTGTCAAGCTCAAGGCATCATTTGGTCGCACACCTGCGGTGCGCCCTTAAGTAAATCGAGCTTCTCTTGGCAATTTACACCGACCATTGTACGGCCGAGTGCGCACCCATTACCACCTAACGACTATCTTCATTTGAACGCCCTGTACAGCAGCTGTAATCTTATCTAATAGACTTATCATACCTGCAAGTATTAGTTACTCGTTCGGTTTATGTCTCGTTTAGCTTTAACGTTTAATGTGACATTAGCCGCGGTCTCTGTACGTTGAGTCGTTTTTATTTGTCGCCCTGGTGTTGCGAGTTGAATCAAGCGCGCGGTCCATTTTGCGTGTATTTACAATCGATTTGCAATAGTGATCGTGTTTTGTTGTTTTCGTGAAAGTTTATCGCTTAGATTTGTGTGTATCTATGTGTGGCTAGTGGGAGTTACTACATTACTAGTTCGCATCTGGCTGAATTCGTAATAAACTACAAATGACCAGCAATGGCGGGCAGCCGAAAATTGGTAAATAAAATTGAGTGGTGTCTCCTTAAATGGGATATTTCGGCGCTGACCTTGGGACTGGATTTCTATGACTGACCAGCATAGATGGGCATGAATCCCATAACTCTTTTCATAACGAAAATGCGCAGAAGGAGTGTTTATTTTCGGGCGAATTCATTTGCCTAATCGATTACTCAATGACAGCTGATAGGGGAGCAGAGTTTATCATCTTCTACGGTGAAGGCATATGCAATAAATCATAACTTTGTGAGTCATATGGGTTCTTTGTGGGGGCTTCTATTTGGCCACGAAACAAAGTATTCGTGGCTTAAATTAATGCCGTTAATTATTAGAGTCACAAGTAAACTAATTGCCCAATGGTACGGCACTGAAATTGGATTAATCATTGATTTTCGAAAGGCGACCTAGTGGGAGCGACATCTTTTGTTTTTGCATGTGACTGTTATTTCTTAAAAGCTCATGAGTCACTCTCAATTAGTTCTGACCCAGTAAAGTTGATCGACAAAGATGTGAAAGGGCACTGATGCCTTAATAAGTTCAAGTGGTGTGGTCTCTGTTTTTAAATTGTTTGCTTTTGAAATTCACGCAACGCATTCATTCGGATTGCATTGGACTACATAAATGTTGCCCGCATAGAGAGTCTACTTGTCAAGTTTCGTTGCACTTCTGTTGATGCGAATCGATTTTGTATCCGCTCTAGGAAAACTGAAGCCCTTTTAACCCTGACTATTGTCAGAAGAAACTCTTTCACCTTCCCAACTTTAAATTGACCAAACAGTGGACGTTTGTACTACGACTTCGAAGTGGGAACATACAAAGTTTGACACAATTGAATTGCATCCAAATCTGGATGGTCACTGCCATGTCAACATTCATCATATAAATACTTTTCCTCTCAAAGAACAGCGTTTTCTAACCTTAAGCTACTTTGCGCGTATTTTTTTTTTTTTTTTTGTGCAATTATTTGCTTGGTCATATTTGAACTAAATCTCTGAGCTTTTTTGACAACAATCGTAACATTATTAGCGCTGGATTAAAATTTTAGTGTTATACTGATCGTTTTAACGTGTTTCCGGGTATCACCACCATGCATGGTAACCTTAAAGCTCCATCCACATAGGAGGCAAATTTTGAACTGCGTTTAGATAACATTTAAAATAAACTTTTGAAGCAACACTTTTGACAGCTCAAAAAGTAAAATATTTATTTAACTATTCTTGCAATTTGCATTTCAAATAATAATCAATTGAATAAAATTTTGCTATTCAATTTCTACAGCAAACTGTCAGATTTTCTTTACAATGCGTCTCACTAATGTCGTTTTCCATTGGGACAAAAAATCAATCTTTTTTTTATCTAAATCACTTTTCGCCTTCCATTGGGAAAAAAAATCAGTCTTTTTTTTGATTCGGATCACTTTTTGCAGATCTCGATATTTTTTCAGATTTACACATACCACCACAAATACAGCACAACTGTTTAACGTCATTTAAAGAAGTTTGTTTTAAAACAAATGTGCAAAGTTTCGTGAAAACCAAAATACAAAATACATGAACAGCAATGGATATAGTTTTGGAGGAATTATTATTATCTTCATTGTTTTCCTCATCATCTGGAAACTACGAATCACCAAAACTACTCCATTTGTAGCTACAACAGAGGAAACATTTTTCAAACCGATTTCCATGGTTGATTTTACCAAAAACAAATACAATTTGAACAGCTGGTATTGTTGTCACATAATGCACTAATCCATTTCCAAATCAGATCGATTTCATTGCACGTTTCATGAGCCGCATTAAATCTAAGATCTGAAAAAGATTTTTGGTGGTCCCAATTAAAAAAGACATAATTCGTCGCGAACTCAATCGACTCCAACTTTTAAAGAAATACGAATTACAACTGAAAACTGACAGCTTAATTTCACAAATTAATATCACATATAAATGAAATGTCAAAATTTCGGACACAATTCACTTAACTTATTACAATGTTTCTATTATGACATTTTCAATAAAACATTTTTCTAAATCATTACATAAAACAAGAGATTAATAAATAGATCGCGTATCTGCCATCCCGGCCGTTTCACAAAACAGTCGAGAGCGCAACATTATGAAATTCAAAATTCAGAATAAACAAACAGAACTACCAGTCACATTGTGAATTTTTATCTTGTCAAATGTTTCGTTTAATTTGATTGACAAAAATAACTTCATAGTCAAAATTAGTCGATAATGAGTCAGTGATGAAGTGCCTTACTATTAATAATTTTTAACCTTCACACTAAATATTTTGTAGATCAGAATAGGTAATTTTAAATGGTAAACTTCGTCATTGTGAGTTTGTAAAATCTAGCATGGACATTAGCATGGACATTAGTATCGCGCGAAGCCTTTAAAATTGTACAGCTTATGTCAATGGGCCTTACTAGTGACCAGTTTTAGTTTGAACATTTTAACAAAAAATAGTTCACAATAGCTTTGCATGCAAATTTCCCGAATGTGAGCTTCCGCAAATTTTATGTCATGAGAAGAATTTGCTATAAGTAACGCGCAATGTCTTTAGAAATGTCAAAATAAATGTATTTTCGTTCAATGGAAACATCTAAAAACATTTGTAATTTTTTTTTTTGCTAAGAAATACTTCAAATGTCACTTTTTTATTGGATTTTAACTGTTGTATATCTGTGACATTGTCATCACAGTCAGAACGAATTAATAACCACTTTTAAACTACATGCACCTTCGGCCGTACTAATAATCATTTCTAACTTTCACACTAAATATTTTGTAGGTCACAATATGCAATTTTGTATGGAAAATTTCGCCATTGTAAGTTCGAAAAATGTAGACTGAACACTAAATATTTTCATTGGTATCGCGGCTTATATATATTGTAGATCACAATAGCAGAAGTGCTACGCGAGTTGAGAAACAAAGTAGGACTGACTTATTTTTTGCGCTTGTCAAGTTTTTATGACTTAAGCTGGCGCAGAATTATGATCACTCGAAAATGTCACAACGGTTAACAGCACAATCCGTTAAATGTCACACTACTGCGAAGCCAGTTGTCATTTGTTATAGTCCGTTTAATGTCCCAACTCGGTCAAAGTGGCATTAATTTGTTGCTCGTTTGATGTTACATTTTTTGGTTTTCGAACTAACAATGGATATACTTTTCATACAAAATTGCTATTGTGACCGACAATAAAAATGAGGTGAACATTAAAAACGACTTTCAGTAGATAAGGCCACCCATTTAAACTAAAATTTGTAGGTCTATCTTTCGGAAACTGCTCGCGCTTTTAATGAAAATAAGTACATAGATGTCAGCCCGTCATACTGTATAAATGATAGTCTTACTTGCTTAGGTAGCGCTTCTGTCCAGGGTATTCTATGGCCATCAACTCACAGCCTAGTTTTGACCATTGACAGTACCGTCAAAACTAGTTTTGACCTTTGACAGTTTCGTCAAAACTAGGCCTTTGCACCCCGAGATAAACATGTACCTAAATGTACAATTTCGGCCAATACCCCTTATAGGTATTGCCAGAGACAGCATGTTTTTTGCTAACTAAACATTTAAAAGACAAGACGTACTACTATACGTACCTATCTTTCTTTTTATCAATCAAGACAACAAAAAACGCTCAAGTACTTCCTGCAGTCTTTTTAAATAGATTCTTATCAAATTACTCATGCGAATACATGAGTGTTAATACAGTCAATTTGTTTATAACACTTTCTTGCAACACTTTATCGTGTCAGATACTTAATCAAATATTTTTTGATGTGGCTTTTGTGCGACGTAGATATGAGTCGAAGACGGTGTCTCTCTCTTCGTAAATATTGCCAAAACAAAAGATATACAATCCTATTTACCTGAGTTATGATTAAAACAATTTGTGGCCCGCTTTCATAACATGGCCGACTGGTGTCTACTTTGATAGGAAGATTAATGCGATACCGATGACAGTTTTTGAACTTTCCTTTATATAAACACGTGGAACTATTTTTTACAAATATTTTTGACACTTTGCTCGCACTTTTTTGCTATAATTAGGGACGATGTGTAAAACTTTTGAACGCATCATTTCTAATGGTTCGTCCGTTTCTTTTGCTTTTAGGAATCGCTCTCCCTAGCGCACACCCTATGCGACAAGCCCCCGCCATCGTCACACCTGATCCCGACCAGCATTGAAGGTGGCAAGGTATCAGATCGCCTGGGCAAACTCCGGAACTCTTCCGAAAACTGGAAGAACCGAATTGGTAAGTTTGGCAGCCTTCAGCGTTCTTATTACATTTTCTAACCCCAATCTACCATTTCTATAGAACAATCTGATGCTTCCAAATTCACAGTCGCCGGGCGACTGCAGAAGAAATCCCATTCGCCGGTGGAACTTCAATTTGAACGACACGGCGATACCACTAAACAATGCCCACCAATGAAAGTAGTCCGCAGCGCAAATCAGCCACAATTGGGACTGGCAAAGAGCCCCTCCATGATGGTGACATCCATGACAACCCCGAAGCCTGCTTCCGAAACCAATGGACAGCATCGAATGCAGCTGAAGAGGAGCTTGAGTGTCAATGCTGAAGCCCAGAGTGCAAGTAGCAGTGATTCCGACTCGGATGGACGGAGTGAAAGGGAGAGCACAAATAGGTCACCCAAGCCCGTATCGATCGGTGCCAAAGTGATCGTTCCCAAGCTGGACGATGAGGAGACTTTCGAGAAGTTCTTCGCAGCTCCGAGGGCTGTCGAGAGGATCGACGAGGGCATGGAGATCGCCGACTTCGATGATATAAAGTCAACTGAGAGGTAAGTTGTCTTCCGTTACACCTACTTTGACTAAATCCGTATTCCCTTGCAGATTGGTGACCAAGAGAACCGTTCAAGGTCCGAAGGGTCGTCGCGCTGCCAGGAACCCCCTCAAGAGCCTCGCAGCTCGCAGCGACCTTCAGAGCGAGTACACAGAGGTGAAAACCGGCATTGCTGAGAAGGAGATGCGTCGCATCAAGCTCGAGTCATGTAAGTTGTTGACCATAAACCCTTCGTCCTTGGCTTATGTTTTCTCTGCCTCCCAAAACAGTTGCCAAGTCGAACAATCTGGCCGCCGAGGCTCTAGCCGGGCTGGCTAGCGTGGAAGACTTTAAGTCGGTCAGTCTGAAATCCTCGTCCCTGCCTTTGAATCAAATGTGGCTGCCGTACAAGGCGGTGATGTTGTTGCACATCAAGGGCCGCACCCATGTACAGACCCGCCTAGTCGAACCGATCTTCTCATCGATGAATCGAGGCGATTGCTTTATTTTGATAGCCGGCGACAAACTCTATCGCTACATTGGATCCTTCGCCAATGTCATCGAGATCTCACGCAGCAAGAAGATCTGCGCCCATATTCTGGAGAACAAGGACCTGGGCTGCACGGCCATCACCGAAACAATCCTCACCGATGGGAAGTTTTTGAACGAACGCCACTGGAAGACCTTCTGGGAGATTCTGAAGAAACCCGACGACTATCAGATCTCAGATTGTGGCCATGCCGATGAGGACGATCTCTTCGAGGCGAGCTTGATCGAAACGAACATGATATACGAGTTCTCCGATGACTCTCTGGTGCCCATGGAGAAGTACTGGGGAGCGATACCCAAGGTGGAGATGTTGGATCCTAAGAAGGTGCTCGTGTTTGATTTTGGCAGCGAGCTATACGTGTGGAATGGCAAGAATGCTTCCTCGGATGCGAAACGCGCTGCCATCAGGCTGGCTCAGGAGCACTTCGATGTGAAGAAGGTCGACTACGAGCAGTGCTACGTCAACCCGCTGAACTTCTCCTCGGTGGTCGGCCAGAGGAGCAGCTACAAATTCATGAAATCATCGGATCGCTCGGACTGGTGTCTTCTGGGCAAGATCACCCAACACATGGAGACCTGCCTGTTCAAGGAGAAGTTCTCCGATTGGCCAGAGACCGAGCGCGAAGACCTCGAAAAGGATTACCTAGCCAACGGAGTGCATGCAGTCAAACCACTAGATGGCGCAGTTATTTTCAAAGGGGAGCCCTATGCGGAGCCGAATCTTGTGCTCGAGCACTCAAACCTTGGTCGAGGCAACTTCTATTACGACACCAACACGATGCGTCACTACGACGTGATCACCACTTCCAGTGACAAGTGGAAGATCAATGAGTTCAACTTCGAAGAAGCCGAGTCTCGGGATGAGCTCGGACACTTCTACTCCGCCGAGAGCTACATTGTTCGATGGGTCTATCAGATCTCGGTAACCGTGCGCGAGCTCAGTGGCAAAGTGTCCAACCGCAGCACGGTTGTCGGCCGTGACAGGTGTGTTTACTTCACGTGGCAAGGAAACGACTCGAGTGCAAATGAAAAGGGTGCTGCTGCCTTGCTTACCGTCGAGCTAGACAAGGAGAAAGGCGCGCAAATGCGTGTGTCCCAAGGCGACGAGAGCACCGCATTCATTCGACTGTTCAGGCTCTTACTACAGCACCGTGGCAGGAAGGAGGAATGCCTCGAACGTCGCAACCAATGGCGACTCTACATAGCTACGGGCAACGATGTAGCGGAAACCATACTCAAAGAGGTTAACTGTGATTCAAGTCAGCTGCGCTCAAGGGCATCAATGCTGCTTTTAAATGGAGAGAAAGGTCTGATATATGTTTGGCATGGATGCAAGAGCTTGCCGCATACGCGAGAAATTTGTGAGAAGGCTGCCGAACAGATGCGCGAGAAGAAGTACGTCGACCTGTTCTTGGACAGCGTCGACAGCGTACAAATTGAGATTGTAGAAGAGACCAAAGAGGAGGAGGGATTCAAAGCGGCTTTGGATGGTTTTGACGCCGAGGCTTACGGCTCACTGAAGGCGGCAACAAAGGATTTCGTCTACACACCGAGAATGTTCCAATTCTCGAGTACGCAGGGCGTTTTCAGCGCCCACGAGGCTTTATACGGATTGAGGTGCAAGGATTTGATTAGCCCCTATCCGTTTACACAGGCGCAGCTGTACAATGCCAGACAACCGACAATCTTCATGATCGATGATGGCGATGTGCTCTGGATGTGGATGGGATGGTGGCCACTAGAGGATGTTAAAAGTGAGTCCTCGGTGGAGGTGGTTCAGTTTGGTATTAATTTTCGAATTTTCTTTAGTTAACTCAGAGGATCGTGCTAGTCCGACTAATGAAAACCGAGCGGGAGTGAATCGGTGGATATCGGAGAGGAGAGCTGCTCTCGAGACTGCTGTGTCATACTGGAAGGCCAAGTTTGGTGAGTAGCCATAGTAAGAAGTCTGCCTGGAAGTTAGACCACTTGCTTAAGTTGGACACTTAAGCGGACAACCAAGGGAAAGCTATAGCCTTTGTGAAGGGGGCTATAACGTCTGCAAAGCCACGAAGACTACGTGGGTAGATGAGAATCTGTAACAAAATACTGCAGCAAATGTACTAAGGCAGAGGCAAAAGACCTCTTAGTTCACTGAACGTATTCACTGATCTTCTGAAAATCTTGGTCGCCATTTGCAGCTGCTGCTTTGTTTGTTCATTGAAGGCGCTAAGTTTGGTTACCTTCTATAGGGAACTGAACTTCGATTGAAGCAAGTCAGAAAAACGAACGGACGATGACGTCTTAGCATTTAGATTGAACACTTTACCATCGTGCAGACAGATTAATGAACATTTCCATTCCCCCTGCAGGTGACCAATCGGAGGAAGAATTCTACGGCATCAAAGGCTTCGTAGTGTGGGCCGGCCTAGAGCCACTAGCATTTAAAGCCCTTTTCCCCGACTGGCAAGAACGTGAGGATGTCAAGGAGATCAACATGGAGGTATGTTCCGTGCACTCCCTTTCCCACCACTTCCAATCATTTTCCATTTTTCACTTATTTTCAGGATGGTCGCACAAACACGGCAATACCCATCACAGAGGTTCTCACCCAGCTCACACAAACCGAATATCCCCTAGCTGTCATCAAAGAGCGCCCACTGCCCGAGGGTGTGGATCCGACTCGCCTCGAGTTGTACCTAAACGATCCCGACTTCCAAGAAGCACTTGGCATTCCTCGCGAGGAATTCGATCAGCTCCCGCTGTGGAAGCAGACCAATCTCAAGAAAGAACGCGGTCTCTTCTAAGCGATAGCCAGCGAACCAGTTCAAGCGAGAGAGCTAGCACATATACACCATATTGTGGATTTTGTCCCATTGTACCTTCAGCAGCACACATATTTTATATACATTTTTATATAGATTTGTGTAAAATCCATTTTTTATCTACATAAGAAAACTATGTATATTTATTATATATTAACAACAAGTTTGCTTGTTTTTTTTTTTACAATTTTGTATTTGTATCTCACTTTTTACGCGCATTAACCTTAAAATATATGAAAAATAATGAAAAGAAAAAGCAAAAACACACACAAGGAGAAAAATCATAGAACACGACACACAAATTGATTTAGTGAACAGCGAGGGTGGGCAACATCCCCCTTCGAGGCTTTGTTTTAGTTTGATTTTAATTTTAGTTTGTGTATATATTGAGAATGATTTCAGAAGCATTTATTTATACTGCTTGGTAAATGTTTGTTTTCCATTTGAGTTTATATCGTAATCCGTTTTTGTTTTCTTCTTCTTTTCTTTTCTTTAAGTTTCTTAATTATATTAATTAAAAAATTAGCTACATATTGAAATATATTGAGTTTGAGGAGCAGTGTATGTATGAACATAATATATTTAATCCTTTGTAGGTAGATATGTTTTTCTTGTTTTCTTAATTTGTTCATAATCTAGATCTGTTTGTATGATTTTGATTATTACTATAGTCGTTTTTTGTTTGTGTAATTTTTAAAGCAAAATAAAATCGAATGAGGTTTTTAACAAGGTTTTCAATTTAAAGGCGGAATGTTTTATTAATCCTTATTTATTTCTTCTGTGGTTCTTTTTAGCTGTTTTTTTATTTATTTAGAAACGGAGCGCGCACGAAGGATTCGTATAGAGTTTAAAGTTGGATTGGTTAAAAAAGGGTTAAGTACTTGGGAACAGCTTGAGATTATATTTTAATGCAGAACTTTTCGCAATACTCTGTTCTGTTCTGTCAAAGCCGAAGCATTCATGTCTGTACGATTAATTTAGTCGTAGTTTCTTTCGTTAAAAGAAACTTCAAAGCAAAGCCGTGTGCATTCGCAGATTATTATAGACAGAATTTTGTATGGGAAGCTGACGCGCCTCTATAGCTGGCTCAGATCAAAGCTATCCTCTCTTCAATAACCCCACAAATTATACTGAGATTTCATTTATCGGGCATACCTTCATCCGACAACATTTTACAGTGCATACCCCCTATAAAGTCATCTCCTTCAGCTTGGTAAAGTTCAACTGCAGATCCGTCAGCTCCCCTGACCTTACAGGGTTAATTGACTACCTTCACTTTATGTTAATCAGATCACGTGAGACGATATCCTTATTCGAAATTTTGATGATCAAAAAAATGTGGTTTTCGATTGGGCTTCTCCACATTTGCTCTCAGATTTCAGATTTCGTCCATCTAATCGAACATAAGAACGTCACTTGCTCTTTTTTGTGTTGATATTCGTGCGATTGGAATGTGTGTAGCTTTCGATACTTTTCTAAGCGGTTTCAATTCACTGGTTAAATTTTATATTAAAACATTCGAAGTTTGCGCCCAAATTGATTTCTAAACATTTGTACATAAATAATTAACAAAAAATAGATCCACCCGATGCAATGCACTTCTTTGCAGTTGATAAATTTCACGAAAACGTAAACAAACTTCACTAGTTGTCAAACTCAAACGTACTTGCATTGGTAAATCGGAGGCAAATCTGATAAAAAAATCCATATTCGCAAAAGTGCTCTGAAATCTGAAAAATATTGCTTTTTTTGCGAATATAAAAATTGCTCTGAGAGGAAAAGTCTACTCTGAGAGCGCCCAATCGAATACCACATAAGGCCGACTCTTTTTTTTACATTTGTGGAGAATGAATTAGATGAAGCTCTTGAACTCGTACTTTTTTCACTTAGTTGCAACTTCTGGAGGTCTATCGTTTCGACGATAGTCGTCTCAAAAGTTACGTGACTAGGGCCCAGGTTCACGCGATTCTTCTATATATATCAATGTTAAATGGGTCATACTACCAAACAGTGGATTCGTTGTCCTCTTTAGAAAACTGAAAAAGTTTGACTTCCTGAAAGGGGGAAACGTAGTATTCTGAAACCTTACGAGTTACCCTTTTTGGAATTAGATAGGTTCACAAAGTTTGTAGTGGCCTCCCCTTTCTAGTTCCAGCACGTTGTGCCATTTCTCTTCTACGTTTGAACATGACTTCAATCAGGGGGTATCAAATAACCAACCATAATCTTATGTCGTTTTCCATTCGGACCACCAAAAATCTTTTTCAGATCTCAGATTTTATGCGGCTCATGGAACAAGCAATGAAATTGATCTGCTTTTGTAAATGGATTAGTGCGTTATTTGACAACAATATCAGCTGTTCAAATTGCATTTGTTTTTGGTAAAATCAACCATGGAAATCGGCTTGAAAAATGTTTCCTCTGTTGTAGATCAAATGGAGTAGTTTTGGTGATTCGTAGCTTCCAGATGATGAGGAAAACAATGAAGATAATAATTCCTCAAAAACTATGTCCATTGCTGTTAATGTATTTCTTCATTTTGGTTTTCACGGAACTTTGAACATTTGTTTTAAACCAAACTTCTTTAAATGACGCAAAACAGCTGTGCTGTATTTGTGGTAGTATGTGTAAATCTGAAAAAATATCGAGATCTGCAAAAAGTGATCGGAATCAAAAATATATTGATTTTTTGCCCCAATGGAAAACGACATTAAACTTGAGGTCTGACATATTCATTTTTAATTCCTCAACTTCGTCTGTTGCTCCTATACTTGCGTGTGTACAAAATAATCAGCACACAGGTTGAGGCTATTTCCATTTTACATTGAAATATCATGTAGGCTCCGAGGTCCTCTTTATTCCATTGCGTTCGCTGTTGATATTGTATGTTACTTTTTTAAGAGATGACTATTGACATCAGATCGTGTCGACTACAAATAATTTATGGCAATAAGTTGTAACTGTCACGTTTGACTCTCCCTAGGTCGTGCTTCTTTTTGTAACGTCACTGAATTGTTACTTTCGTGATGTTATAAATTTTGTAAGGGATAGGCGACGCAATGTTTTCTTATTAAAAGTTCAAACTTTGTTTATTTTTCTCATCAGAAAGTCGAGTGTTATACTTCTGTGTTTAAAGCTCCCACCTCTTCGACATCGAAAAGTTTTTTTGATTTCTTTTTCTCTTTTTAATTTGCATGTGTAATCGAGTTGAAACTTATTTTGAATCCTCAATTTATATTGCTGAATACTTTTAGATATATACGCTTACACGAACAATTTAAGGATTCTGCTTGCACAAAGGAATTTAGCAATTCAGCAAAAGATTTTCATAGCAAACAAAGACCGTAAACACTTTTCAAACACAGTATTTAATAAATGGTATTACAGCGAAATTCAACTGGCGTATTATTTCAAACGAATATGAATAAGAAACTTAACTGTAACCGTAGTGATATGTCACGTTTTAGGTTAGGTAGAGTTGTAGGCTGACGTGGAGAGGTCCGCTCCAGACTCAGGTCAAAATCGACCCATTGTGATACCCGTCGGGGGAAAAGGTTTGTCCCTTACCCGTAGTAACCTTATTAAATTGTTAGTTAATTACTAACTGCGTCGTTGCATACAAACCATCTTGAAGATTTGATGAAATTCATGATTTTGTCCGTTGGTGTGCTAGATAGCTCGTTCATATCATGGAAGAAGAATTTCCCAAGGAATTTGTTCCTGGAGTGTTGGAGACTCGGACAGTGACATAGGAATGGTGTTGTATCCTCTAAGAATCCCTCGTCGCCGCAGCCTCTGCATAGTTCTTGTGTCAGCCGCATTTTCTTCATGTGGTACTGCAGGGTATTGTGTCCTGTTATGATGCCTACTAGCATAGAGAGACATTTCTGGTTATATCGCATGATCCTCTTCGATCTGGATTCATGTACGTACGTTTCGCTTCCACCTACCCCAAACAATCTCATCTAATCGAACGATGGAAGATATTATGTTGTAGCAAGAGGTAGAATTAGAATTTGGCTGGGCGATCAACAGAGGAAGATCCATACCTTGGACTTCGCAGCAGCACGTTAACAGAAATCACAGTCTCGACGATCACCATCGAAGGAAAGGCAAGGGCCCTGCTCGTCGGAGAGTACTTATCCACTTGGTTTTAGGCCACTTTTCATTTCTTGAACAGTAAAACCCAAATCTCTGTTCACATCGCGTAGTTTTGGGTATGTGGTTATGGCTTTGAAGTAAAGGTGCATGGAATTATATGTCAGTCGAACTGAGAGTCGTCCGCTTTGCAAAGGCAACAAAGAAAGTAAATACGAGTAAGAGTGGGTACTGCATTCCAAAAACAGAATGTCACATAACAGGCATCTTCGTCGACAGTCAGGCCGCGATTAAGGCTGTCGGGGCAACTAAATCGTCGTCCAAACTTGTTGTGGACTGCAGGGAGACACTTGCCAGGGCTTGTCATCGGTTTGAAATCACTCTCGTCTGGGTTCCTGGCCATAGGAACATAGAGGGGAATGAGAAAGCCGATGAACTTGCCAGGCGTGGCTCTACTCTGTGCATGTCTCAAGCGGAGGAAGTCTTCCCTCCGCTGGGATACGTTAAGAGAGAAATTCTCCTGTACTGCACCTCAAGGGCGGAGACCAGATGGTTGAACCTGACGAGCTGTGCCATTTCGAGAAAGATCTGGCCAACCTATGATGATGTCAGAACAAACAACCTCTTAGCCAGAACGCGTGTAGACGTCGCCAGACTAACGGCAATTAGAACGGGTCATTGGCCTTTAGGAACTCACGCAGCCGAGCTTGTCATCCCCCATAACCCCCACTGCCGTAGTTTGCGCGGACACAAATAAGAGTGAAACAGTGTTTCATCTTCTTTGTAAGTGTCCGACCCTAGCCAAAACCAGACACAGTGCTCTAGGTCATCCCTTTCATGATGACCTTTCAGCCATCCAAAGTATTCATTTCAATAAGATCATCAGAGTTCTTAACTCCTCAGGCTGGTTGTAAGTTCCCTCATCGTCCTTCTCCCCCTTTATTTCACAGGTTGCCGTGAGTTGTGGTCTCAAGACGGCGCTCAATTGCGTTATTTGAGTCTTTCCCTCGTACGGGAAATACAGCCACTTAAACCAACCATACAAAAGCAGATACGAACCTTTTCTTTTCGAATTTGAAAAGCGGCCAAATAAAACTTGAACTCGTACTTACCGTGAGGTCCATTGCGGGCATTGATTTACACCGATTGTGTCTTGAGCATTGTTGCAAGCAGATACCGCAGCGTTTCATGGAAAAGACTTGAACTCATTTGCCAAGTGCAGTTCCCTACCACTTGTCAAACAATGCCCAATTTACTAAAGTAAAGTATGATATATCTACTTTAGAACGCACCGACTCGCTTGATGTTAATGAAAATGTATTTTCATCTAATCGCGTTATCAAAACAATGCAACAGTAACGGGCTAACAATATTTGATGAGAATTTCGCTGGATCTGTTAATACTAAATCACTCTTAACTTTAATTTTATTCCTAGGTTGCTGGTTATGGTCAGTCTCGATAGTTGAACTTTCTGTGGTCTTACTATAATCTAGCTGTGCTGTGGGCGCAACAACAAAGGAAGCGTTTGTCACCGACGCTGTAGATGCAATCGAATTCGAACTGCTGGCATTATTGCTGTCGGAATTGAAAGACTCTTCGGCGATACTCGCCAGTGATACTAGAGCCGTTTCAGTTCGCGCCTTTTCCTTCTCGCCCTCGGCTCGAACATGCTCTTCTCGGAGTTTATGCTTGGCCAAGTGAACGGTCAGTAGACCGCCGTTGATCGTGGCAAAGGGACAGAATTCGCACTTGTGTACGATGGTGTCGGCCGACTCAGGGTGCTTCATGCGAATGTGTTTCTGAAAGTAAAATACGTTCACAAGCGGGCAAACGATATGAATACACAATTCCCACCTGATAGGCAACGCTTTGTATCGACTTGTAGTCACACAGAGGACAAATGTACATCTTGCTCTTGTCGTGCGTCATGCGGTGTCGTCGAAAGGCATTATGGTCGTTGGCCATGTAATCGCACGAGTTGCATTTGAATTTCTTCACCGATTCATGTGTTAGCATGTGCAGTTTCAGCGATGACTTGGAAGACAAAATTTTGCCGCAAATTTCGCAGCAGAACAGGTCGCCGCCCTTGCACAAGTGCTCACGCAGTGATTTGAGATGAGAAAACGCCGAGCCGCACTCCACGCAACGATGGACGTCTGGCGGGGGAGCGACAGCAATCGTGCGGTGCCATCGTCGATGGTTCTTCAGCTGTTTGCTGTTCTTGAACGCCTTCTCGCACTGGTCACACTTGTAGTTGCGCTCCTCGGAATGTATTTTGCTGTGGGTGTTCACCAGGCGGGAGTAGATGGGCGTTTTGAAGTTGCACAGCTCGCAGCTGTGCAATTCCATGTCGATTTTGTGGCTGCGCCAGAGGTGAGTGTGCAGGGTGTTCCAGTTGGAGAAATTCGTCGATTTGCACTCGGGACAGATCATAGGCCGTGTTCCTTCACTGAAGTGGAGAAGACATTTACTCGAAAACACACGAAAAAACGAAACTAAATATACTTACATGTTGTGACAGCGTTTGTGGTACTCTGAGGTGTCTGGCTTCTTAAAACGAAACGCGCATCCGTTGACATCACATTTTTTGTCCGTCTCCATCAGCGAATTGCTTCCATACAACTTGCGGAGCCTTGTAATCCCTGTTCGATTGGAACCAAACGGTCGCCCGCGTGGTCGAGATTTCATTTTGCTTTCGTCTCCTGCCTCAGTTGCCTCTTGACTACCACTGTCCCGCTCGGCCTCCATCAAGTTGTCGGAGACGTATATTCGCCCCTTCTCGGGAGCCACTTCCATTTCCATTGACGGTTCGCAGCCAAATTCGTTCACACCACCGCCGTCCGAAGAACTGAAGCACACCGGATCCAATTCAGACTCCCTGCTGGGCTGATCACGCTCCAAATCGTCGAGGATCTCTACGATTTCCAAGGAACTTTGATCGATCTGAGTGCAGCCGTCTTCGGTGTGCTCTCGATTGGCATTGATCAGCTCTTCAGCGCACACAAAGAGAATCTCGGGATCGTGGTTATCTCCCGCATCATTGACCTCATCTATAATGGATATCTGAGGCGTGTTCAGGTCATAGTGTCGATTCTTTTGCTCGCAGCCCGAATTCGAGTCGATGATGCTGTCCAGCCCATGCAAAACGTAATCACTCGTCCAACTGATGGTCGGCGGTGTCTGGAAGTCAGTGGGCTTATTAAACGAATTCGAGTCCTGATTTATCATCATCATTGGACAAATCTCTTCCGAGTTCTTGGAGTTCTCAGACGAATTCGTGACCAAGTTGGGCGTGCCAATGTTCTGCTCCAAATTCGGAGCAATGAGATTCTCTACTTCGTTCTTGTTCATCAGATTCAGCTCATCAACGGTGCGAAGGTGGAGGAAGTTGGTCGACCTACGCGGGTGCTCCTGAAACTGCGGTTGCTTGAGGATGTCCACGTTTTTGATGTAGATTTTGCTTCTCGGCGGCTCGTGTATGAAACCCGTGTCCTCGGGCAGAAGGAAGTTGGCACAGTCCACAAAGTTGTTGCCGCAGTCGAAGGTGTATTCGTTGTTGACGCTGTTCTCGATAAATTTGCCGGACATCGCTTGGAATTCCTCTTCCACGGGAAACAAATTAAAGTGCAGATCGTCGCCTACATTCAAAACGTTCGTCAGGTTGTCTGGCGGCAAGAAGATCGGCTCCTTCAGTATGTCTACATTCTTGATGTAGATCTTAGGCCGACGTGGTTTCTCGTACGTTTGGCTCTGCATAGGTTGCTCCGAACACAGGTCGGCCAAGTCTGACGGCGGCAGAAAGTTCGGATATCTCGTAATACCTCCACCCTCCAGGCACAGAATGTCACGTTGGTCATTCGGCGGCGGCAAAAAATCGAAACTGTGCTGCTCCTCCCTTCGCATCAGCGCAGGCTCTCGGAGCACATCAACACTTTTGATTGAGATTTTCTGTTTGGCCGGCTGTTTCACTGAAACTGGAAGCAGATCTTTCGACAGGACATCACTGTTGTCGCAGATCAGGTCGAGCAAGTTATTTCCATCGGTATTCTGATAGGCGTTGCAGTGCAATTGCTCCTGGTGTCCTGGCTCGCGCAGAAACTCCACATTCTTCAAGTAAATTCTGCTTTTCCTCGGATGTTGCTCTGATTGATCGGCGAGCAGCTGGTTCACCTCATCCTTGCTCATTAGATGATCGCTCTGCAGATGCACCTCCAGTGACTCTTTGGCATAGAACACATTCTCACAGCCAGGACATGATAACTTTCTCCGTTGGCCTTCAGTCGGCTCGGCGATACCACAATGAGTCGTGGACACATGCTTCTCGAGCGATCCCACATTAATAGTCAGATACGGGCACTGAGTGCAATTGTGCACTGCTGGTGTTATCTGTGGAGCAGACTGCGATTGCGAAGCTGCTGTCACGTGTCCAGTGTCCGGTGTCGTGGTGGTGGGATGCTGATGCTGTGTTGCACTCGCTGCGGCGTCGCTTTGCTCCGATTTGATGGGTTCTTCTGACTTGATTTCCTCATGGTTCTGCTGGCGACGAAAGATGTTGCCAAAGTTGTTATTCGTCGGCTGGGCATCTGTGGTATGAATTTGAACAAAGGGTAGGTGATTGATGTTGGAATGTACATGTGGCAGAGTTGTCGTCGTCGGCACTGCCGATCCCGATGTCAGTGGCTGTGGCTGCGAGAAATCTTCTGTGATTGAGCTGAAGTAGTGGTTGGAGGAGTTCACATCCAAGGGTGTTGTCAGATCTGAAAACTGAAAGACAGATTGCAATTGAGTTTAGGGAGAATTTCATGAAATAATTGCGTCGGCACCCACAGATGTAATCAGAATCAGAGGGAAACAAAGCCAACGAAAGTAATCGACACCCCGATGCAAAAATTGGTAAGAACCTCCTCGAGGTCCTAGACTATAAGAGAGCACGCGAAATTAAATTAAATGAGCTACGAGCTACTGATCAACATCTGTTGTAAGTACATACCACGGTCATAGTAGTCCAAATTTGTGATCTGTAGCATCAGGCTGGAAGTATACCTCAAAGACTGTCTAATTTCTGAAGCACAAAACTGACATTTTCTATCATTTCATTGATCAATGAAGCAGTTGAAACTTCGCAAAAGCATTCAATAAAATCACCTGATGGTACAATTTTGAAAATCACAGAACTTGAAGCGCGTCCACGCGTTCCCTTTCATTCGCAATGAATAACTCACAATGAACAACATACTTTCGAAATGCTTTTGGTCGCAACTATACAGCGACTTAACAAGCACTTCCGACTTAGTTCATTCAATGAACGTACATTTGCGGGACGACTATGGAATGCGTGCATGTGCTGCTTGTATATCTCAACCGTTCTTGTACTCGCAAGTGTACTAATAATACAAATAAGAACACACAATGGCCAGCACATTAATCAAGATCAAGTCAATGCAAGTCAAGTGGTTATCGTCTTCCACCCTCACGTGGCCTCACATGGTGGAGAGCCATTATCACAATGCGTGGAGGCTGAGTAAATGTTGAAATCACCCTGGGGCAGTGTGTTATTCGGTGAGTCCCTTAAATTGAATTGGACATCTCTATGGGCAGTGTGCGTGTTAAAGGGTCGTAAATTAATTTATTTGATGAATTCGAATGATGCAGTGTCGCGCCGAGTTTTTTGGGCAAAACGCAGCAACTCATAAGCGATTAGTGATTTTTCTGAACTGTCTCTAATGTTTGTATTGTATTTTGCGAAGCGCTGGCGTTGGCCCAATTGTTTTTCAGGAGGATTCACAGATTTTTTGATTCGCTTAATCCCAGAACGTTAAAGGTAAGGCCATACTTTGTTTTGTGGATGATGATGTTTTCTCTTCGCCGCTTCAGCTTATGGACAAGGTATTGATGAGTCGAAGTTGCAGTTCCTAATGGAGATATTTTCGATGCCTCGAAAATTCGATTACCATTCGTCGATTTTCCATGTATAAGTCGTAATTCGTTTAGTGGAAGTAGCTTCGAATAAATGCTTTCCCTTGTCCCTACCTGTCTCTGGCAATAAAATTAGCAAATTGAATAATTGCACAATACACACACATGCATCTCTTAGTCAGCTCTTTTCAAGTAATCCCTCTCGACGTCATTGGGCACATGCCTACGGCTGCATAGCTTTATCTTCCATTGACTGACTGCACTGATTAGTACGCGCGCCATGGAACATTTAAACTATTTACACAAATGCAGCCTACCCCGGATAGGGGCTGTAGCTGTAGCAATTTTTCCAACTCTCCACGTTGTTCATCAACAAAGCTGGAACTGTCAACTAGGCTTAATTGCTTCATGCTGAGCACGCGAATCATAATAGTTTTCAATCTAATGCTGACCCGAAAAGTGGGCGAAATGCGAAAACTACGTTTACTTGTGTCCATCACCAGCAGTTCTTATGGGTAAATGTTTAATTGGTTTATTTCCTGTAATCAGTGAGGTATTCGGTCAAGTGCTCTTAATTATGTTGTCTGGCATATTTAAATATGTGGGTTTTTATGCATTCATTTACTATAATCCTATTGTATTTACCTGGAAGTTGTTATTGCTGTAGTAACCTTCATAACTGGAGAAGCTGTTTTGGTTCTCATTCATTTCTGTGTGTGTTATAACTTCACCCACAGGATTCGTAAAGCTGCCGCTAATGGAATATGATGGGGCATATTTGTTTTGTATTTTGTTTACTTTATTGCGGCATTGCAATGAGAGAAAAATACACTACATTAATAGTAAATAATATTTTTACTACATTTACACTATCAACCAAACACAGTGACAACTTAAAAAAAACTGACAGCGGATTGCAATTTTTTCAAGGAACAACACAAGAACAGCTGCGTTTCCATTCCACGTCATTTCGAGAGGTGTTTGATTTTGAAACCGAAACAGATGGTTTCAATAGGAGTAGATTCAATTGGATAGAAAACACCACTTATTTGTATACGATTGGTAGGAAAAACAAAAATTTTTTGCCGATTTCAGAGCACTTCTGTGAATCCTGATTTACAGTTGCTTGAGATTTACAACTAGTGGAATTTGTTTTGGTGACAGTTTTCACTTGCAAAGAAACACACTGCATCAGAGTGAATCGTTTTTTGTTAATTATTTATTAACAAATGTTTAGAATTCAAATTTCGTATGATTCAAAATAAAATTCATACAGTGAATAGAAAACAAGTAATAAAATTATTCTAATCGCACCAAATTCAACAAAAAAGAGAGCAGCACTGATAAACCCGCGTAAAAATGCGTTCTTATAGTACATTTACACCGCACCTAAATTCAACATTTCGGAAAAAAATTTCGAAATCCAGTTTGGCATTCCCACTGAAACTTCAACATTTCAAATGACAGCTAGTGTCAGAATTCATTACTGATCTTTTTTTCTGTTTGGAAGTCAGAAGTGGTTGAACCTAAAGAACATTTTTTTAGCTACGTATATTAATTTAAACATGAATTTAAGTGCTAATTCAGATATATTAAACATATTGTTGACTCAATATAGAGGTATGGAGTTCGCGATGAAAAGATATTGTCAGCTACTTTTTTTTTGTCAGCTGGCCGAAAAGTCAATAAATGACGTGCGGAATTTGTAAATAGGTTTGTTCAATTTGACAAACTTACAAATGCAGTGAAATGTTGAATTTAGCCGAAACGATGAATTTAGGTGCGGTGTGATTGTACTATTAGTGTTATAAATAAATTAAAATTAAGAATGTCAACAATTTATTTAAAGATTAAAAAATATTTTCTGAGGCCTTGTAAAATAACTTTCGAATATATATCGGATGAGTAAAAAGCACGTTTTCTTTTAGGTTTTTGGGGCTAAACATTTTAAAAATTTTTTGTAACCTTTCCTGTAGATATTATACGAAAATTAAAACATTGCATTGCATAGGTACAAGAGGTTTTATTTTTATTGAGATTATCGTTTGAATGCTGTCATTCAGCAAACGTTTTGACAAGCCCAGTATCTGTCAAGTGTCAAAAAAATATCGGTGGAGGAGGCACGCAGTTTTTGTACTTGCCTCAATTTTGATTCTTTTAAACAAAACTATAAAATATTTAAGAAAATAACACACCCTAAACGTTTACAAATAACCTAGCAAAATGCCACGAATTATGATAAAGGGAGGTGTTTGGCGCAATACTGAGGTAAGTACCGGTTTTGCAACCGTCTGTCAAACTAACAAATGCACCAATTGCAGGATGAAATCCTCAAAGCGGCGGTGATGAAATATGGCAAAAATCAATGGTCGCGAATAGCATCACTTCTGCATCGCAAGTCAGCGAAACAATGTAAAGCTCGGTGGTATGAATGGTTGGATCCTAGCATCAAGAAGACGGAATGGTCTCGAGAAGAAGATGAGAAGCTTCTGCACTTGGCCAAGCTGATGCCGACACAGTGGCGCACAATTGCTCCCATCATAGGACGTACCGCTGCACAGTGCTTGGAGCGATACGAATATTTGCTGTAAATTGTCTTAAAGAACACCCGAGCATTTGAAATAACCTTTTGTTTATGCAGCGATCAGGCACAGAGAAAGGAAGATGGCGATGATACTGTGGACGATCCGAGAAAACTCAAACCGGGAGAGATCGATCCTAACCCGGAGACGAAACCAGCACGTCCCGATCCAAAGGACATGGACGAAGATGGTAAGTCAATAGATTTTGAATTTTAACATCAGCTTTATGTTAACATTCCGTCTGCAGAGCTGGAAATGTTGTCAGAGGCTCGTGCGCGTCTGGCCAATACCCAGGGTAAAAAGGCGAAGCGCAAGGCGCGAGAGAAACAGTTGGAAGAAGCCCGACGATTGGCTGCTCTTCAAAAGCGTCGTGAACTCCGCGCCGCAGGTATTGGCTGTGGCAATCGACGGCGCATTAAGGGCATCGACTACAACTCGGAGATCCCATTTGAGAAACGACCAGCTCCGGGATTCTATGACATTTCCAATGAGAACGTGGAAAAACTCGAACCCGATTTCAATAAAATGCGGCAACAGGATTTGGACGGCGAACTTCGCTCCGAAAGAGAAGAACGTGAGCGTAAAAAAGACAAGAACAAGTTGAAGCAGCGCAAGGAAGGTGACATGCCCATGGGAATGTTGCAAAACCAGGAACCGGAGAGGAAGCGTTCCAAATTGGTCCTTCCCGAGCCGCAAATCTCTGATCAGGAATTGCAACAGGTCGTTAAGCTGGGTCGAGCAAGTGAAATCGCCAAGGAAGTGGCTGCAGAAAGCGGCGTCGAGACTACAGACGCCCTACTTTCTGACTATACCATAACTCCGCAAATCACCGCGACCCCACGGACACCAGCTCCATACACCGACAGAATCATGCAAGAAGCGCAGAATATGATGGCACTGACACATGTGGAAACCCCACTAAAGGGCGGTCTTAACACCCCGCTTCATGAATCTGACTTCTCTGGAGCGCTGCCAAAAGGCGCATCTATAGCAACGCCAAATACCGTAATTACAACCCCATTCAGAACCATTCGCGGGGAAAATGCGGCTACACCTGGTGGCTTTGCAACTCCAATGTCCACGGCGCTTGTTCCAGTTGGCAAAGCAGGCGGCGCTGCCACTACTCCCAACATGGTACGCGACAAGCTAAACATCAACCCTGAGGACAGCATGGGAGTAACCGAAACGCCAGCGCTGTACAAAAACTACCAGAAACAGCTGAAACAGTCACTTAAAGAGGGTCTGGCAACGTTACCATCGCCTCGCAATGACTATGAAATCGTTGTTCCCGATCAAGATGAAGAAATGCCTGACGCAGGTGCCGATGAAGGAACCGTTGAAGATCAAGCTGATGTTGACGCCAGAGCGTTGGCTCAAATCGAAGAGGAACGCAAACGCCTGCTTGCCAAGCGTTCTCAAACCATTCAGCGCGAGTTACCGCGTCCCACTGAAGTAAATACAAAAATCCTCCGCCCACCGTCTGAAAAACAAGGTCTCACAGAGCTCCAGAAGGCTGAGGAGCTCATCAAACACGAAATGATAACCATGCAGCTATTTGACTCTGTCAAGGATCCAATTCCTGGTCAGTCGCAGAACAAGATGGAGCAGTTGCAGAACTTTTTCAAGTCCAATCCATACGACGACATTCCACGAGACGATCTGGACAATGCCGGAAAACTGATCGAAGAAGAAATGCAGGTGGTTAAGCAGGGAATGGGCCACGGAGAACTTTCGCTGGAGAGTTACTCGCAGGTGTGGGAGGAGTGCTTGTCCCAGGTGCTCTACCTACCGAGTCAGAATCGCTACACCCGGGCTAATCTGGCCAGCAAGAAGGACCGATTGGAATCGGCAGAGAAGCGCTTAGAACAGAATCGTCGCCACATGGCCAAGGAGGCAAAGCGATGCGGAAAAATCGAAAAGAAACTCAAAATCCTAACCGGGGGCTATCAGGCTCGAGCACAGGCCCTAATAAAGCAGTTGCAAGACACCTACGAGCAGATTGAACAGAATGCGTTGGCTCTATCGACATTCAAGTTCTTAGCAGATCAGGAGGCGATTGCTATCCCGAAGCGATTGGATGTAAGTTGGGAACGGTTGTGAGGAAAAGAGCTGCATAATATATTAATTTTTTTTGCAGTCACTTCAGGAGGACACCCGCCGCCAGATGGACCGTGAGAAGGAACTACAAATGAAATATGCAAAGCTACGAGATGAACTGCAAGAGCTGCACGTTGATATGGTCATGAGGGAGGAGTAAATTAATTTGTTTGTAGCTCAGTGTTAAAGTGTACACAATAAATATAATTGACATGTTTAAAATGAACCTTCGTTTGGAGGGACTGGAGGTTGTGGAATATTTTTTTCCGTGCACCCATTAGCTGCAGCACAGGAGTGTTCGTTTTAGCCATGAATCAAAGTTACGCGACTTGCCACCTGAAAAGCTGGCAGGCGGTTTCTATAATGAGGTTTGTAAAGTAGTCTGAAACTACTACATCAATCTTAAGGACAAACCTTCGGTCGAACTACCGCGTCCGTGAGCGAGCCATACGTCACTGAATTTTATGGATTTTAGAAGCAAACTAATAACAAATCCATTCACGTAGTACTCGCTACTCGATCACGGCAATTTAACCCCTGAATTTGCTTTTTTTTAAGGGGATTCATTTCTAACACATCTTGGACACAAAATCTCCGACCTATATATTGCATTTTTTTTCTGCACAGCCATCCCATGCACTTGTTAGTTGCAATGTATTCCGAGTTGCTTCTTTCGCACAATATGATTGTACAGAAAATCATTGTGAATACTGTTTTGCATTTTCGAATGTTTTGCAATTTTTGAGTATTTGGAACGATTTAATGCAACCATATTCACTTTAACAACTTAATTAACAATATTGGTTCATACAATGCCAACACGTTTAAGCATTTTCTTCTTTTTTGAAGGAAGCGGTTTGCTCGGAGAATGTCTGTGCTTTCTGCAACTAAACAGGTATAATTATATGTACCTACCGAAGTGAGAAATTATTTTAGAGTTATAGAATCCTATCCAAACGATGTTTTTTTTTAATCATTTCGCAAACACGTTTTCTGGTAAGTTTAAACCTAGGTACACGGCCTTTCTAATGTGGTTTTCGACTGGGCTTCTTCAGATTTGCTCTCAGATTTCAGATTTCGTGCGTCTAACAGACTTACCACATTGCGCGATATATTTTTTCTATTTTGCGGTGTAAATTTAGAATTTGCGATATCTCTAATTTTTTGCAATATTTTGTTTTATTAATAATATAACAAAATATAATACTATATGAAAAAAATTCTTCCCATTTGAGAACACTGAATACAACCATTACTGCTTTAACAAAAATATATGCTAAACGCACTCATTTTCATATTTCTTCTATCTTGACGTTGCCGTTCAATTTAATTCAATCGAAAAATAAAACTGTTTATACTTGTTCCTTGTTCTAACGATTTCTGACGGTGTTTTCTATTTGCATTTGGAAATACTAATAAATAATTTGTTCCTCTTTCTTTGCGATTTTTGCGATACCTTTTTTGTAATATTTCGTTTTTTTTTTTTTTCGAAAAAATAACTAAAAATTGCGATGTAGGCTTATAAAAACCTGGTAAGCCTGGCGTCTTATCGAACATAAAAATATGTTGATGTTCGTGCGGTTCGAATATGTGTTGCCTTGGACACTTTTCCAAGCGATTTGCATTCACTGGTTAAACTTTATATTAAAACATTCTAAATTTGCGCCCAGATTTATTTTATTTGTTCATAAATAATTAACAAAAAATAGATACACCCGATGCAATGCATTTCTTCGCAGTTGAAAAATTTCACGGAAACGTAAACAAACTCCACTAGTTCTCAAACTCAAACATACTTTTATTGGTAAATCTGAAGCAAATCTGAAAAAAAAAATAGATTCGCAAGTGCCTGTACCAAACGAACATAAAAATTGCTCTGAGAGCGCCCAATCGAATACCACATAGAAATGATTATTGGTATCGCGGTTTAATTTAAACCAAATTTTCATCATTATCGTTGAGGATGTCCTGATTGAATTTGTTTGCGCAGTTGATGTGTTCAAAATGAGTTTTTGAAAAGTATGCATTGCATCATAGGTATCAATTCCGTTCGGAAAGGAATTTTCTCCGATTTGAACGAAGTATCCGTTGCCATAAGGGCATACAGCGTTCATTGCCGCATTGCGTTGTACCGCGTTATGCCACTTATTTTTGACAACTAGGCGCACATTTGGTCCGAAGCTCTACAACAACCAAATGCTGCTGAAAAAGTGAAAATCCTAAATTCAAATGAACGCGTTTATATGCTTCATTTATTTTATCCCGAAACGGATACCCCGAACGCAATTTGAGTTCCGATCAGGGGCCCTACTCTCTATTTCGATCCGAAAGTCAATCCTATTCGAAATTGATTTTAAGTTGGTTCTCTATAATACTTTCGGTAATCTAAATGGGAGTTGTAGTACATTTCATTCAGCTTTCGAAATAGAGAGTACAAATGCTCATTTTCGAAAAATGTTACTTTCGAAACGAGATACAGAGTAGGGCCCCAGATGTGACTTTCGTATCGGAATTTTTTCCGAACGGATACCTCGATAGCGGTGAATAATCCGCTTCCGTTTTGGATCCCTTGATTAAGCAGTAATTCAGAAGTAATTCGACACGAGCGCCCGCAATCAAGCGGAGTAGGTGTGAACTTAGCATGAACACGCGAGCCTTCGACTTCAGTTTGCGTGTTTTCCATTGGTTTCACTCGGGGATCCACTCATTCTGAAATCCATGGAACAACAAAACAGCTTCTGAAAGAATCCACAATAGTATTGGTGAAATGCGAAAAAATTATCTACAGCTGCTGTCAGTTGACTTGTATAAAATATATAAAATTACCCTTGTGTGAGTGCTTCTTGAGAGGATTCTGACTTCAAATCGAGAAGCGAAATTCTCTTCTCAGAATCACCAGAAGAGTATTTTTTGTGCCAATGGAACGGTTTCAGAAGTGATTTTTTTTCGATTCCGGACAATGGAAAACGACATTAGTACTGGATTAGTTTTTCAAATATTTTGACGTTTGAAAATGCAACGAACCTTACCCTGCACCTGTTTACGCTAAAAACAACTCGCAACAAAAAACAACATCAAACGCCAAATTTACTTCAAACTAATGCTTTTTATTTTCCATTTCATTTTATGTTAAGAGGGGTGAAAATTGTTTAAAAAGTTAAAAACAAACTTTGTAAGTTCTTTTATTTTCTCATATATATAATGTATGTACTATATTACTTGAATACGGTACTTGGGTGTATACTGTATGTAGAGCGAAAATGTCTAATATTGTAAAAATTGTATAGTTTTATTCATAATTGTTTTTAGTTCTTGTCATCGTTTGTATTCAGCACTTGATTTAAATTCATAATTTCCATAAATAATTTTTTTTTAGTTTTTATTTGTATTTACTTTGACAACATTTCTCATAAAATGTACGTGTGTTTTTGTTGCATTTTTGCAGTACTGAATGCATTTTGGAAGGTTTCTCTCATTTGTTTATTATTTAAATATATATTTATATATTATGTACTTATAAGGCCCTACAACATAAATTATTTACTTTAAATCAAACTACACAATAATCAGTTGTTACACAGGGGTGAGCGCGATAGAGATAAAAATACTTAATTGGTATACAACATTTAACTGTCTGTGTGTCTGTTACATTACTTCCTTTATTTTTATCGCAATGATTACTTAGTGAAATTAATTAGAAATAAATACGTAATCACTATAGCTAGACACTGAAAGAATAATTCTAGTTAAATACACTATCATAGTTACGAGCAATAATTTTGTTACCGCTGTTGTTGATCTTTTATTCTTAAGTAAAATGCTACAACGAACTTTAATGGGACAAATTTGAACAAGTAGTCAATAAATCTGAACATTGGTTTGGCTTCGATTGTTTGGAAAATAATTTAAAATTTATAAAACAAAATACACGTTTTCGTTCTTTGTAAATGCGATTTGTGTTAGCTGCTGTTAGTTTGGTTGGTCGACGGCAGAAAGTAGGGATGCAGTTGAAAAATGTACGGCAAAACATTCAGTCAGTGAGTGGTGATGAAGCGCAGGTGGAGATAAGTTGCGGATAAGTATGTGTATGTATGTTTATGGTTAAGAAGTACAAATGGGTTTTGGTTGAACAGATGTAATTAAAAATAAAATAATATATTATCACTCTTCGGTAGCAGCACTCTTTGACATCTTCATATAAGCTGCACAAATGCACTCGCAGACGAATCTGTACTGGCTCTGCGAAAGAGGAGAGTTATATGGAACTTGGATGGATGGGGACTTTTACTTACGACATTCTGGACCATACACGCACGCTGATCGCGCATAGTGCGCACAATGTCCAGGGGATAGACAGGCTCCTTGGATTCCATTAAGGCCAAAGCGGTGTCCATAAGAATTAGCACACCGGTGCGACCGATACCGGCTGAACAATGAACTATCACAGGTGGATTGGCAGCGCTAATGCACCTAGAATGGAAAGTTATGATTGGAAATATGAAATAAACACTTCCAACAGTTCTACTTACTGATGAACACTGGTCGACACTGGAATCTCGTCTTCGGGTGTCACTCCATTACTCGCCATGCATTTCCTCTCACCCAACAAACCATTTTCAGCGTCCGCATCGGCGTCCAGCAGTCGCACTTGTTTCAGGCTCTCCTCGATCTCCTGCAGCAATGTTTTGTTGCGTGCCGAACGCACTCGCTCAGTGAATTCTAGAAACAAATTCGGATCGGACGGTACACAATGATCTGGCCAAGCCAGATATTGCATATGTTGAATTGCACGTCGCTCCGCTGTCTTCTTGTCGATTAGTATGAATTCCCGGAAGACAAAGCTGCCCGTCTCGTCGGCCTGCTCACTGAGGCACTTGACTGAGAATCCGTCGGCCAAGATCAGCTCCTCTCCGGTCACCGGCCAGTACTGATGGCACTTTTGCCGGCCAGCTTCCATCACTGTGGTCAACATCACCACCAAATGGCTGGACTCTTGCTGAACCATGCGCCAGAAATCCGTTGTGGTGCTCGATAATGGACCCTGAGTGGCGATATATCGATTAACAGCACCGCCGGGAATCTCCATGTTCACATAGTTGGCGTTTATGTAGTCACCGGGACCGCTGTTGATGAGAACAACTCGGGTACAGTCATCTGAAAGGAGAAGGAATCGAAATCAACTAACAACCAATGACAAAACGCGTGTCAATCTTACATGGCGATATGTCTCTGTAGCGGTTCTTGGCGATGTTTTCGGTTTTCTTCGCTTCCGAGATGCACAGGTCGGGATTTTTTCGATACATCTGCTCGTACTGAGCCAATAGAGCTCCTGACGCGAGTCCATCGCTTAGGAGCAGCAGGCTCTGGGTGAACAGCGCATCACCATCCAGCATATTCTGGGAGCCACCAATCTCGTCAGTTTCGGGGACGTATTGGTAGAGTGGTTCCTCTTCGGACATCGTTACCAGCGAATTCGGTCGCACGGTGAGCAGCAGCTCTCCATTGCGATACTCACGAGATGCACGAATCAAGCTGACCACCTGTTCATGTTTCATACCGAGCACTTCCCGCCCATTTATCATAACAACTTCATCGCCTTCACACACACGCGGCGTGCTTCGATGGGCCGGAGTGTGCGGCACAACCTTGGACACCTGGACCGGCAGACTGAGATCGATGCCACCTTTTACATTGAAGCCGAAACGACCCTGATCGTCGGAGTGCAGACGAATTGTTATCAGATTGTCGTTGTCACCACCACCGGACGGAATTGGACTGTGGTTTTCGGAGCTATACGCTGGAGGGATTGGTGATTCATAACGACGGGTGCACTGCTCGATGAAACCGGCCTCACTGCAAAGAAATTGAAAGTCTATCAGCGACTAGAGCACATTGGAACCTGCCTAAATAGTGATTTATTGTGCAAATGTGGAAAGTAAAAACCAAACACGGTGACGCAGTGCGTGCCATCATCAACTAACATTTGAATGTCGTACTCATCGCTTTGTTGTTCCCAGGCCTTTCTGGGTATCGAGTCGGTTTGCTTGGAGGTCACCTTATTGTCGTGCGGACGGCTTGTTTTTGTTATTGTTAATATCGATGTGGCGTTCTTGCCATTGACGGAGGTGCCATTGCTGTCGGATGTGCCATTGCCTGGCGAGGACGAATGCTGAATGAGTCGTTTGCTTGGCGATCGAACGAAGGCTTTGTGGATCTTGCCGCGTTGTTTGCTCTCCTGAACTGCCTGCAGCTCCGTTCGGCCGGAATAATAGAACCTGTAAATTAGCATCGTGTATTGTGGAAATCGCATTGACTGCATTTGACTTACTTTGATCCCAGACTTATGTTAAGGAAGCGCGATAGTCGATGCGGACGTTTCAGTCTAAAGAACGAGTGATGCTCCACGCAGGATTTCCACAACGCCTTGGCATGTTTGTGGGATCCCATGCAGAAGCCCAGCAGGGTGTCATAGTGTTCCGACTGAAATCAGAGGATATTACTGCAAAACTCTACATTCTTTGTGCACTGTGTTGTCACTTACCGGTTCTCGTCGCAGTTGAATGAAGAAATCCTTCCGTTTGAAGGACACTTTAACCATTTTTGACCATGAGAATGTGTTAATTCGAATACTATTTTGAAATACTAATAGTCCTATGGAGGCTACGCCTAATTGCAATTCCTTGCCACTTGAATCCTGCAAAACCAAATGAAATATTCAAATTCAACGGGCAGAGCACATAAATACATATTCAAAAGTTTCACAAGTACTTTATGCAAATCACGGCTTTACATTTGTCGTGGAGAGTGAGGGAAATTAACGTCTTTATTTGTTGTAACAGGAGAACGCGATGCGGTCGTTAAATTTGTTAATTTTCTTCCTTCTCTGGGGTTCATTTGATACTTTGGTTTGTTTTATTGCTTCGCGCTGGCAAAGTTCTTGACTTTTGACACTAGGCACCCCTCTGCGGAATGGGGAGTTCCCTTGTTTGGACTTCAAAGTGGATGCCATTAACATTAGCAGGTCAAGGTGGACAGCTTAATTATTGAGAGCAAAATATAATTTGCAACAGAAATGTGGAACATTATGAAATTCATGTTAAGAATTTCAGTTCGTAGAGTGCTGGCATTTGTTAATTGGACAAAATGAGAGTCACGTGCCAACAAATACTGAACAAGAATTGACAGCGAGTGTTGCAAACGATTATTGGTTCAATGTTCCCTACAGCGACATAGGCATCGTTCTTTTAGATTTTATTTTTGATTCGAACTTAGGTGGAAGTAACTGAAGCAACCAACAATAAAACCGGCTCAAGCTTTTGAAAAATTTAATTGAAAAACATTCCATTCCATGCACTTACCGTCGCTTTATGCAAATCAATTCCATAAAAATCCAAACGCTTCGAATGCTCCAAATAGTTATACTCGGCATCGGCCGGCAATTGTCCCCGATGCAGCTTATGCAGTTCAGATATTCGACGCTCGGAATCGTCGTTTTGGTCAACTAGCAATTGCAGGACACTCAAGTAACCAGGTTGATGTTCCGCCGGATTAAAATCTCCCAATTCAGCTGGAAATGCAGAACACGAACAATTAAAAGACTCAACCGCTTGCGCTTCAACTTACATTGCACAGTATAGCTAGCCAAGAGGCATTGCGTGTTCAACGAACACAGCAGCTTACCCAAGAAGACGTTTCGTTTAATTTGTAAATAAAATTGATATCGGGTGTACTCTTCCTGTAGTCGGCTTGGATCACTTACATAAAACTGTCAACAAAAGAGAAGCAGAGTCAGTACTGCGACATGTAAGCCCTTTACTCATTCACCTCACCTTAACTCTAAATTCTAATAGTGGAACGGCGTCCGGATCTAGTGCACTGCTATTCCATTGTTTCTTAAATTGCTTGTGTGGATCCACCCACCGCTGTAAAGAGAAAAGAAAAAGTCATCTCCGATGTTGAATTGCAATGGCTGAAAACTTACAACAACATCACCGGGTTTTTGTGGAAACAGCAGGCCAAAGTAATCCCTTTCGGATAGCTCCAAGAACTGATAGACTTGATCGAGTAGTTCAGACCCCTTGGCACGTTTCTACAAAAAAGAAAAAAAAAAATTGTTTTAAACGAAAGTAAATGTGTTTGTGATTTTGCTTTCATATTTCCATTCGTACAGCCGTTTCCTCTACTTTTATGGGTGGTAAATGACGTACAATAGGGTTGACGCTGAGTCACGTTCGATGTGGTCAGCCTAGCTTTATCGCATATCGCGTCGTAAGTGTTTTCCTCTTCATAGTTTTACGACTAAGGAGGGAGATATATTTATAAGCAGCGGAACTGATGACACTCGGTCGCCATAAAATATTTTTTTAATTTTAGCGTCCCAATTTATACTATCTGTCCATCTGTGTCTTATCACTTGACAGCACGAAAGTACATATTCTCTTTTGTATGCTTCTTAGGCATTGCAACAAATTTAATATTTTTGTTCGGTTTTATTACATCAATTAACGGAGCAGACAGACACTGATAGAGATACAGATACTGCACGAGTGTAGAAAAAGTTGATTCCTTCTCAATGTCATCGCTGTGAGAGATTTCACTGACACATGCCCAACATTTAGAGAATCTTATAGTTACATTTACACCGCACCTAAATTCATCGTTTCGGCTAAATTCAACATTTCAGCCCAAATGTCCAGCATTTCGCCACACATTTTCCAACATTTCCAAATGTTGAATTAATAGCAGATGAAAGGGTCAGATGGTGGATAATTGATTGCCGATTCACACCTGAGGGTGAAGTTTCCCTTTCTTTGAACACAGTGTGAACCAAAAAAGCTGAAGTTTTTTTTTATTGAAGAAAGTGGTATTAAATCTGTCACTAACAAACTGTATTTGACCTACTGACTGTAAGGTATCAGTTTTGATAAGAATTACATTGAAAGTAATTGTTGTACTCTGTTTCAGTATGTTTCTGCATCAATTAGAAGATGGTAGTTTCGACAGAATTCTATCAGCGGAAATGGAAGCTTTAGAGGTTTGTAATTACAAGATCGATTGGCGTGTACATTTTTCGGTGCAGAAAATATGTTCGCGGGGAGTATCTTTGGTTGTATCTGTGAGTAGATATGACTACTCAGTTGACAATGTTAAGTAAGCAAACTTCCATGGGGCTTCACTTTTGTTGCTGGTTAAACTCTTTGGGTTGATTTCCTAAAGCTGCATCAACTTGTGAAATACTAAAGACCATATTGGGACCGGTTGAAAACGATATAGCTCAGAAGTCAAGCACATAATACCCACTGCGACTTTAGCCATTCAACAATATACAGAAAAAAAACATGAAGGTTAGAACCTGGCCTCAAGGGAAGCCTGAGATCAACTATAGCAACCCTGTATTGGCAACTATGTTTTTAGAACTATGTGCTTGTTTTTTTGAGCTTCGATCTAAGCAAAGCAAAGTAAAGTAGGATTTTCAGCACGCAATTCCAGCAACTACTGTGAGCCCTCGAAGTGTCAAGTTGAGCGTAGTTGTTGTAATTGCGTGCTGAAAATCCTACTTTACTTTGCTTTGCTGAGATCGAAGCTCAAAAAACCGGTCTTATTCCAAAAGGAAAGGGCGCTCCGTATTTTTGTAAAAGAATAAAGGGTTTTCCAATAAGAGGTGTCATTTTGGTATTCAAAGAAAAGTGTAATTTTTTTGAGATAAATGATCGGATGTTTATTTCATAATAAAGAGGAAGGTACGCCGTTAATAATGAAAAACAACATCAGCCAAATGGCCACCACGAGCACCCATACTGGACCATAGCCTTTTCATGAAATTTTCCTTAACCAACTCGCAAAGTGGCTACCCTATGTCCTCGATAGCCTCACGAATTTTATCTTTGAGGTCTTGAATCAACACTGGGCTGTTGGCGTAGACCTTATCTTTCACGTGGTGTTAAATCACAAGATCTCGGTGGCCAATTGTGATCACCTCTTCGAGAGATAACACGGTCCGGAAAATGTTCCCGTAAAAGATTAATGGTTTCGTTGCTTGTGTTTTTTCACCATTTTTATAGTGAATTTTAATAATTTCAATGCGTTGTTGAAGCGTGTATCGTTCCATTTTTAGTAATGGCGTAGTTTCTACTTGTCAAATGTCAAAGAATAAAAGCTTCAAAAGTGACAGCTACCGAACACGTCTTATTGGAAAACTCTTTATAAAAAAAAAAATGAACGCACGATTCACTTTACCCAGCTCTGAACCCGAACGCTGAAAACTAGGGATCTATTGTGCGACATAACCTTATTTTTTAATGTGAATGTTGTGACCCGGCCCATTTTTAATGCATGGCGGTCCATTGCACCTTCGGCAGCAGAAAACGATTGTTTTGACAGATCTCACGATGCTTGATTTACAAATTTTAGCTCATTCATGGCGTTAAGTAAACGAATCTAAGTTAAATCAGCTGTTATAAGTAGTCTAAGAAATTCCGACGGTTTGCGCTTACACAGAGGGTGGGCTAAATACAAGTTTCTTTTAAAAAATGCAATAAAATGAACAAAATTACATTTTTTAAATGTATTATGGCGTTATTAGTAAGAGCAAACATCCAATAATTAGGGAACACAACGTCGTTCAAGAGGCTGCCTCGGTTGGCTTCGCAGTAGTGCATTCTGCCACTCCAATTTTCCAATACCTTGTTGATGGTTTCGGGCTGTAGCTCATGGATTGCTTGGATGATATTGGCCTTAAATGTTTGAATCGTTACCGGATTGTTGGCAAAACATCGGTCCTCCACGGTTCGCCACACAAAAAAAGTCCAAAGGGGTCAAATCGCAGCTCCGAGGTGGCCAATTGACATCGCCAAGACGGCTGATAACACGATTTTGGAACTTGGTGCGCAAAAGATCGATTGTGGAATGGGCTGTGTGGCATGGCGCGCCAACCTGCACGAACCAGAGGTCGTCAAGATCCTTGTCTTCAATATCAATAAAAAAAAAAGTCGGTTAACATGGCTCTGGAACGCCCACCGTTGACCGAAACGTTGTTTCCAGCCTCATTTTCGAAGAAAAATGGTCCAATGATGCTACCACTCCACAATCAGCACCAAACTGGCACAGCAGCCACATTCTCGTCTGTGAGCACCGTACGACGACGGAGACGGGGAGTGTGGTTCACTAGCATACCAGTCTCACGAACTTGGTTATCAGGCGCGGTGGCTGTTTCATTTCGGCCAAAACTTTTTCTTAAAAAACGCACTGTTTGGACTACTCACTTTGGAAATAAGTTTTAAATATTTTCCAACGTTTTTCAAGCGTAAAGCGACTCATTTCGTTCCGCGGAAGTATGATACTGACTTTCTGTCAAGATTTCGAACGGGAAACAGTTGTCAGTGTCAAAATAACCAACGATTTAAGAATAAACCACTAGATGGTAAACCCTTTACAAGCCTATCCCAAGTGATATGGTTCAATCGCTAATTTAGTAACACTTACTAAGGAGATGCTTCATGAGCTGCTACAATAGTCTCGTCTTTAGAGAATTCGAAGAGAAGTGTCATTCGAATTATGTCTCGTTTGTGTCATTCTATAGCGAGACCTTTGATACTATAAAACTATCATATAGACGCGAAACGTCAGCTGCGGCTTTAGACACTTGTACAGGCCAATTACCGCCCAATACACACCGGATGCCGATGATCGGTTCAATATACTACAGCAGCGATTTCTGTCTCAACACCTGAAGGGAGCCGACCTTATGTCACGTGCATGGACCGTATGTGAGATCCGCAAGCATTATTCTGTCAGTTCTGCGTGTCAACGGTCAACGTGTGTGAGTGATTCATCGATATCATCTTTCAAAATTTATCCAACACAGTAGCCTACTTCAAGAACATTTCGTTTCGGTTACACTCTGATTTCCGCATCAAAATTGTGGCAAATTGTTTACAGACAGTGCTTTGAAAAATTAATCGACCAGAAGTCTTTAAGGCTTCGCGCGATCAGGTCGACGTTAACAACACCCTTTTGGGTTTCTGTCAATATGTTTAGCGAAAAAGTTGTGTCAGTGTCAAAATAAAGTGAAATTTTAGAAGAGAAACCAGCACATCGTCGGCTTAATAAGAAAACCTCGTAACTCAATTTTTGGCAAAAATTACTTTTTGATGCTGTCTTATAGAAACTCAGTAGGCGCACTGCTATGGAAAACCTCGTAGCTCCTTTATAAGTTAAAATCACTTAAAAATCATCAAAATCAGAATAACATCGTTAACTACAAAGTTGAGCTTGGTAACAAACTTTCGTTCCTCCTGTAAAATTCAAAATTTTGGAGTTACGAGGTTTTCTTATTAAGCCGACGACATGGCGGATAGAGCTGTTTTTTCGCTTTCGCAGCGTTTATCAGCTTCAGATCAAAGGCATCGATCTCAAATACCCACTGACCTCTATTTACGTTCGACACACTTGCTTGGGTCGACTTCTTTCGCCTGATTACGTGACAGGAAGAATGACTACAAATTTCAAAGGGCCAAAACTATTTCGAGTACATTTTCCATGAAAACGTTGCCCATGTCAAGATCGACGGGCGTCCTTGGGTGGCTATTTTTAAAAATACTCTTGACGTAAGTCAACAACTAATCTGACACAAGTAGGATCGCGCCCTCCCCCTCTGCGGGAAAAATTCCACTGAGACGACGTCGACACACATCGGTTATGCAGCAATTTTGTCAAATTTAATTTCCCATATCCGTCGCCGAGGTGCGCATGATGGGGGAAGCCTTCCTCTCTGCACATTTAACAAGTAAAAATCAAATTGCTCAAGTACTTCGCAATAATGACTCAAACGACAGTAAAACAAATTCAAAGAAGCCAACAGGCAAACTGGGCGGAATCCGAAGAAAACTCGACATCCGCTCTGCATGCCCGCAGCCGGCTCATGAACAAAATATACACACGAACGAATCGTCGTGGTCGTCCTACTGTCCCCCGCGAGTCGCTATTTGGTAATCATCATCACTGATGGAAGTGTTGTGTTGCCGTGCTGCCCCACCCAAAAACAAAGACTCTCTGTCTACAAAGGTGGCGCGACCGACGACGAGCGAGTACCAGCACAAGCATATGGCCGGTCGAACAAACAGCCGCAGCATATGGGATATAAAAACTTACATCAATCCGAAAGGTGTGTGTACTGTCATCTAGGAATAGTACAGTGACACATTGTTGTCGTTGTTTTTTATCGCGCGCCAGCTCTGCACTACGAATCCGATAGGTTCCACTCAATCCACTGAGACGAAAACGTTCAAGCATTGCAGTCCATAGTTTGAACTTGCTGGAGTTTCTTTAACTTGTTGTTGCTGCTGCTGTTGTTGTTGTTGTTTGTGATGGAATCGATGGTGAGGGCCTTTTCCCAACCGGACTACCTCCTCCTGCAATGAGAAAACAGAAAGAGAAAGCGTTTAGTAAACTTAATTCGATTTTAATGCGGCACGCGGTTATTATACGTATTAAATGTGTCTGGTGGGGCTAATTGAAATTCCGTCCAAATCGCCGGAATTGGGGTTTATCAAATTTCTTTGTTTCCTGTTAGGGGGACTACCGGCTGGCTCGGGCCCCCTTGGGAGGCAACTTGTTTCTTTCGGACAAATTGATGGACTCGCTCGATTGATGTATGCCGCGAGCGGAAGGCAGAGATATTTCAACGCGCCATCAGAGTGGCGTTACAACGCGTTGGCATTTTAAAAACGAAATTGCGCCGTCGATTATACCTTCATATGTGTGGCTACGATCCAATTTATGAAGCCACTTATCTTGACGACAACTTAGACAGGCACACATTGCATTCACTTCCTTTCGAGTGCATTGGCCTGTGATGATGGCACATCTGAGTAAAAGTGGAATGTAGGTCAAGACAATAAGGTGATTGTCCTCGGGCAACTCTCTTGTTTGTGTAATTATCTTTCGTCGAAAATAAAAACTATGTACATATTTGCCACTGAAACCAATCGAGTTCGGGGAAATTTGACAGACAAATCAATCGGAGCCCGCAAATGAGTCAGCAGTTTCGACAGCGCGCCGACGGCTAAATAACTTTATTTGCAGGGTGGCAAGTCTTGCTTGAATTTGCGTTAACAAATAATGAAGATCGATGGCGTGAGTAATGCGAGGGGAGCGGCTTTTGTGGGAAAATAGATAGCGCCACTTGTGAGCGAAATTAATTCAGCTTTGGTTGCATTTGAATTCAGGGGATTTCGCTTGAAGGTATTAAAGATGTGATAACAGAGCTTTTGGTAGGCAACAGTGTAAAATCAGTGGGATATATTTTGGGGCGATTTGTTTATACGGGAAGGGATATCTAGGGAGTTAGACATTGGCGAGTGAAAACAAAAATGTCTTCCAAGGCCGAGTGCAATAAAGTAGATAGAAGTCTCAAGGGAATTATAAGTGTCAGCGATAAGAAAAAGTCATAAATGAAACTGAGCTCTTTGTGGGCGACGACTTAGCTGTATATGTGGGGGGCTAGCTACTAGGGGCATGTGTTCAAGAAGGAATAAATAGCCAATTTTTGCATAACAATCGGAAGAATGTTTATAGTAAAAACGTGGAATCCGGACTTCATATTGCAGCCGATGAAGTTGGACACTTTCAGCAGGCTTACTGTGGTAGGTTAGGTTAGGTATGTGGGTTGACATGAAGTACTCCGTGCCACACTCAGGTCAATATTGACCCATTGTGATGCCCATTGGGGGGAAAAGGTTGTCCCTTACCCATAATACCCCTGTCTGAAAATACCTGTGATTAAGTACTCATTGTGCTGTTGCATACAAACCATCCTGTGGATTTGATAAAGCTCTAGGTCGTGGAAGATGTGTCTCCCTAGGAATCTGTGCCTGTTGTAGACCTGGGCAGTGACATGGGAAGTGGTAAGAGACAGTGTAAACTTCACAAGTCTTAAGAGTACCTACATTTATATGAATAGTTTTGTGCTATAAAGATTTTAGCATAACTACTCCACGGATTTTGGGTTTTAAATGATCTAAAGTTTAGGAAAAGGCACAATCTTTTGGACAGACCCCCGAAGCTACTACTACTGTTGTCGCTAGAGTTGAAATTAATTAGTCGGATGTGCATGCGAAAAAAGTGCTTAACATAATTATTCGCCAAAGACTTGAACAGTTCAGGACAACAGACGTTTTTACCGACAATACCGCTTGAGGAAAAATCTTAACCGCCAACTGTATCATTGGTCCAGTTTCATTGACAGTTGGATGACTGGCGGCAAATTAAACTCACAACAAACTCACGCTAAAATCAAACAACGGAAATAAAAGGTAAAAGGTAATATTTCGACGTGTCGCTTTTCATCAAGTGCTAAAAAAAACGCGGCGCCCATTACCTGTAACATGCGGGTATACAGCGAAAGAAAACGAAACAGCATGAGCTAAAGACGAAGATAGTTGTGAATCATAAGAAAGGACAGTTCAACAGTGGCATACCGTAGGGAGAAAAAGGACAAAATTCAAGAAACGCCCTTTTAAGATTGAACCATGTCATGGTCTCCTTTTACTCTCAATACACCACAAGTCCATAATACAAGTGATTGCCAGTTAACTTTACCCGTGAATATCTGTGGCAACAAGGAAAAACAGCATAAGTCAACTTATGCGAAAATTCAGTTAATGCTACGATGCACAGTACCCTGTTTTATATGTCAAATTAACCATATTATAGTCTGCATAGCCAAGAAGCTTATGGAAAATTGTATTAGAGAAAAAAAGTTCGACTCATAAATAAGCGTAGTCTTGTCAAAAACCACAGGTAATGGTGACACTTACTGCGACGAATTAGCAAGCATTTCGCATTAAAAACTCTAGTTATATTAAGTCGACTAGATTGGTCTGGACTAGATGATTGGTTGGCCACATACACCAAATGTCAACTTAGACCTCAGTCGCCTTATTCTTTACTAAATTCCTCGTCCGCCATCCGTACACGTCAACTGACAAAAAACTCTTTACGTAATCAATCTCGGCCAACAAAAACTGAGGCTTCTTTTAGCTTAAAAAACTTCAAGTCAGAGCCAGCTGTCAGTCATGGACGTTCCAATTGCCAACATCCAAAATAAAACGACAACTTTAGCCAAAACCCTCGTAGTTAGTGCTAAAATTTTTTTTTAATATCAACTTTTAATTTACCTACTGTTAGTTAATAGTTTATAAATATTAATAAAATTAACAATGATTTGTGGGAACTGATCAAACGAGGAAAGCCTCGACTTAAAAAACAATTTTTGACAGCTAATAGTTTGTGCAAATGCAAATAACTAGTATGTGCATGGTGAACAAGTTTGAGCCACCTGTCAGACTTACAAAACTAGATTCTTGAACGTTCCCATTGCCATCATCTAGAATAAAAGTGACAACTATCTGGGGGAACTGATCGAAAGTGAAAAGCCTCGATGCAAGCTCAATTTTTGACAGTTAATGGTCTGTGCAAGTGCAAATAACTTGTACGTGGTGACCAAGTTTGACAGGTGTTACACTTCTTCTTCAATAGTAGGTCTCATATCATGCTCAAAATTACATTTTTATTCAGTGAGCTCTGGCATATCACAATACAGAGCCACAACGTTTTCAAATTGTTAAAAATTATTTATTTCCTATATTCGGGGGTCAGGTTCTGTAAGGCGAAAACGTTGAAACGTTTTCGTGCGAACGAACGATTGATTTGCTCTAAATTGCAGAAGTAAATCGTTCGTGCACACGAAAACATTTGAACGGTTCGCCTTACAGAATTCTGACCCAGAGCTCAATATAAAACTATCGCGTAACTTGTTCCGAACTAAAATATGAAAATATCTAAATGTATTTCCAAATATAGGTAGCACCTAAGATGTAAAAAAAAACGGACATCTTTGGTTTACTTCTGTTCGATGACAAATGACCAGAGTTTGCCAATCGAAAGTAAAATAAGTTTGTAAGGTTAAATAAAGCCTGATGCATCAAAAAAAAACATTTCATTTTAATTTCTATCGAAAATGTAAAATTTCTACTTAAAACAGGTCTTATGACAACAATTTTCTTGATCAGTGACGCTCTTGACATTGCGACCCCAAAATGCGTTCGCTGTAAGTCAGTCGCTTATTATAGATTTTGAATATCAAAGCAGCTTTACCATAAAATATGCACACAAACACAAAATCAAACATTTTTTAAAGCAATTTTCAATTAGGCTGTCAGATGGCCGCACAGATAACAAAACCAAAATGGAAATTTGTCTTAAATGTCTTCAAATTAGCCTTATCCACAAAAAGCACTCAATATAGAAAGGTGATTTTCAAACAAAAAAAAGACACACACGTGCTCAGAAAGTGAAAAAAAAAAAACACAATCCCCGAGATGAATATTAAACCCAACTTTATGCTAAGAATATCATGAACATTGATCATTTGCACAGTAAAAAAAAAATAAATTCTAAAATTCCAGACACCCCACACACAAATTTTAAGTAAGCCGGTGTATTTTCCACTTCTTTTTTTTTAATTAAAAGCACACATGTTGTCGGCCGGCTAAAAACTGAATGAGTTTTGGAAGATGACACAGACATCATTTTTTTTGATACAAAATTGTTCATAAATAAATCAGTTCCGCTTACTATTTTCAAGTACCTTGTTCTCTTGACAATCAACAAATGCTGCGAAGATCATTTGTTAACTAATCCGCTCGCGAAATTTATTGCACTTGATTATCTAATACTAATATTTGCACTTTCGTAAACGAAATTATTTGTTTCTTCTCGTCGGTCGGGCGTCGTCGTTTATTCGCAACATTCTTTTGCGGGAGCTCGCATTAAAGTGTCACTCATTCAAGTGTTTGGATATTTCTCTTTTGTTGAGTTTTTCAGTAGCAATTCTTTTTTGAAAGGAAAAAGTATTTTCTGACGTAGGTTTGTGAAAAGAGATTATAACTATATACACCGAGATAAGAATAAGCAAACTGAAAAGAAGAAGGTACAGGGTGACACCAAAGTTGTTTGCTTTTAAGCTCGTTAGGCAATTTTAAGGGGTCTGTGTTTCGAGCCGTTAAAGACATGTCCTGGACTTATAGATTCTTGATTCAAATGCAGACTTTGTTTTTAGCCAAGAGGCAGTATCTAATTACTTAACAAATTTATCCGTGAAAGAACTTCCATTTTTTGTCAAGATTGGTTGCGTATTAAGAGCTGCAAAAGCGATTTGCATCTACGACAGGAAAAGCTTCGCAAATTACGCTAAATATTTACATATGGACAGATTTGTGTACCAAGTCCCTAATTATTTGAATTAAAATTAGCGTACTATATTCAAGATTTGACGTATAAAAAAAAAAGCAGCACTCTTTTAGAACCAATCTTGAAATAGCCTGAAACACATTAGCAAAGCAAACTGTGTATAAATGTTCCAAAAATTAAAACAAATTTCAGATTATTTGAGGTGATCTTTAATACAGCAAAAACATAAATTGATCAACTTTATAACTTATGACAAGATGATTTGAAGAACCTGAAGAAAAAATCCATAAAATTTGGAGACTAACTCCAAACATTTTAACGACGCTGGTTAAAGGCGAGATGCGTATTTGGATTATGAGTACTAAAGTTTCAAATCAAGGCGCAAGTTTAATATTAAATCAGCACCAGATGTCGTTAATCGACTTTAAACATTATTACTCAAGTTATACGTATCGATCATAATTGTTGCAAAAAAATCTAAAATCCATCATATTACAGAATCAATTAGAATTTCGATCTGTAATGTTCGAATTTATGGCGTGCTGATTTTCAAATCTTTTTCTTTGAGAATGTGCTCAGAAGCGGTCGGAATAGATTGACGCAAAAACTTTGATCGAATTGATTACTGATTCGATGGAAAATAAAAATTGTTTGTATTTGACAGCTTTTACACTTATAATATAAAAACACCTCATTTCGGAAAACATTTGTGGGGTTTTCCTCTATTTCGACATTTTTTTTTCATTTCGCGGGAGTTACAGTTCCAATGTGTGCATCCATTCTGTTCGTTTTTGAAGTGCGGTGATTTGCGTCTTCAAACAGATCGGAATTGATCACACTGGTTTTTTCGAATTTAGGACGATTTATGTGTAAATAATTTTAATACTGAATGTATATGAAATTCTGTACCACGCAACCCTGAAAAAAATTTTGGGTGCCTATTTTAGAAAATAGGAAAACTAAAAGTTATAGTAAATACAGAAAACAAGTGAAATATAACGTTCCATCGCTGTTATCTCTGCACCGCCCTGTATTAACAACACTGTCTACTAAAAAAAAAGAAACGTTTTGGCAAAGTCCAACCAAAGACGAATTGACTGACAGACATACAAATAACACACAGCGTGTGTGGATTTATAATAATTAATTTTGCGAGTCCGGTCTCCTCCCTGCTCGGATGTAGCTGTGCGTAAATTAGCCGAAATATTTGTTTATAAATAAAATCAGCGAACGAAAATTCAACTTTGCTCATTTCTTTTTTTTTCGCCTGCTACGTGACGGTATTCAAGAGCCGTCAGTCAGCCTGTAATGTTTGTAAATTATAAAATATGAAGGTTGTCCCACTCGGCCATATATATTTGTTACTTCTTGATCTTTCCTTTTTTGTACCCGCTTTTATAGGAATCATGTCAAGTGAACGGGAGCTGTCAACAAAGAAACCGCGACTGTTTGATTACCCTCCGTCAATGACAACACAATCGATATGTTTTTTTTAATTGATATTTATAATTCACGGTCCGGAATTAATTTTGAAGTGATTTCTTCGAAATTTCGAATACAAGAAGCAATTAATTTTTATAAGGGTATGTTAATGTGATCAAATTTGGATACGTTATACCCGTATGAAGGTCGTAGTAAGTGAATGACTTTGCATGTGGGAGCGCTAGGCAAGGCAAGCGTACATTATTATTTCGAGAGCTATTGAAAATTGAAAGAAATTAAAAGCGTTAACATCTTGATTCGTGATAATCGTTTTTTGGAGATTGGATTTTAGTGACATCAATATAAACTGACGTTCGTGCGGCTTAATTTTGAATTTCTTTTCCATAGACACATATAAGCATAGTAGAGTGCATTCATTCGCTTGTATTTTTCAAAACTTACCAGATAGTTTTGCTTGAAGAAGACTGAAGTTAGCATCAGTTTGCGATCGATATCAACGATTACGATACTTTGTGGTGGGACCATGTTGTAGTTGTGAGTGTGTTTGATTGTTTCATGGACGGACAGATAATGTTTGGATTGTTATAGACGACTGGGTTAACTGAGATTTAAGATTTTGACGCCGTTGACTTGACTGTCTGGGTTTTAAATTATCGAGATTTGCACAAGTAGAGTGACGCAAAGGAACATATATTTTTTTTGGATATGACGAGATGAACTTGTTGCTTTCTAGAACTTTTGAGGACCTCTTGTTCCTCAGGACTGTCGAAAGACTAATACATTGTTCGTTCGGAAAGTTGAAAGTAGGGCGCATTGTTTTTTGGAATGTTCTTAGAAGCGACGCGCAATATCTTCGCTTGGGACGGGCGTGTTCAGCAAGTTTGTAGTAAGGTAATGTCAGAACATTACCTGGCGATCTTGTATAATGCCGAGAATCTTGCATTGCGACAGTCCGCAGGGACAGAAGGACAGCCAAAACTACCAAACTACCAAACTTACCACAAACCAGTTCGTTGGTGGTTTTTTTTTTTGCTGAGCTCAGGGGTCATATTCTGTACGGCGAAAACGTTAAAGTGTTTTCGTGCACACGAATGATTTGCTATAAGCTGCAGAAGTAAATCGTTCGTGCACACGACAACGTTTGAACGTTTCGCCTTACAGAATGCCGACCCAAGGCTTGCGAAGTTTTGGGACACAGTTTTAGTGTGGTATAGTCCAGTACTTCCATTTGCTTCCGAAGGTTGTCGCAAGAAAGAGCCTCTCCGAAACCTACACTGCTAAATTTGTGTCTGAAATAAATTTTGTGAGCGTAACGGGGCTCGTTTGCTTTTTCGAAGAGCTAGCCAACAGTTAGTCGCTGGGGTTCATATAAAACCTTCGGATGTTGCATTACTTACGAAAACGCTCTCAATCTCCACATGGGCGTCTTAAAGTTTCCCATAAAGCGCGTAAAAGTTCTTGAAAGCTGTAGTGGAATTGCAACTCTGAGAGCTCGTCATCCTAGCATATGAAGACGAACGCTCTACCTTGACTACTTAATAGGGGATACAAAACACTTACCCAAAGCCATGTCGATACACTGCAAAGAGTCGATAACATTATTTCCTAGAACAAAGGCACAGCACAATTTCGTGTATCTACAGCTAAAGTACCTACGTTCGTTATCGCTAATTAGACTTAAGTGCTCGCCAAACATGAGTAGGCAGATTTCTAGGAAAACAAGGGGAAAGTGAACCCGTTTCAATGCTTTTTTTTAGCTCTCGCATTGTCCGGAATGCGCGCATGTTATCACTTCTATTTCTGTACTTCGGTTAATGCTTGAAACTGATATCGATATTACAGAGTCTTTTAAATGAGGAAAATGCAGTTGTTCCTATGCAAAACGCATTATAATCTGTTGAAAGACAAATGGTGGCCCTCTGTTTGTGGGCTTAAATTGTGGTCAGCAGACTGATTTAACAATGACAATTTGACATCTCAAACTGGGTTCGCAACATGTCAGAAAGATATCAAAGAATCAGACGTCAGAATGATAAAAAAATACGCCTCTCCCTCGAAAGTGACGATAGTGAGTCGTATGTGGCCGTCAAACATTAGATGACGAACAAATACGTAATGTCAGTAGAATCCACTGGTACACCGACAATTCTGAATAAGAGCTACCGCTGCTGGAGTCTATGGGAAAGCGTTCCACTGAGCTGTGGCACAGGGAAAATCATTAAAACCGTTTCAAGCAGAGGTACAAGCTATAAAGAGTGCAGCACCTTTTAAGGTCCTAAGATCGTACTCAATCGAGTCGAAGCTGGTTTGGCACTGTTTCAAAGTCCTCGAAGTCCTGGCTACAGAAAATACAGTCACTGTTCAAGGCTCTAAAGGGTTCGACCGCCTACACTCAAACAGCGACAAATAGCCAACATTCAGGAATTGAAACTGAAATGCTAACCTTGCAGAATGCCGCACTATATCCAAGGGCCAGAGGCAGGTTAAAAGCTTCATAAGTCCATGCTCGCAGCATGTCTGAAAAGTGACTTGAGTTGAAAAATAAGACCTAAGGAACTCAACTATTTGTCCAATAATTTAATAATGTACCGGCCGCTAGATACCTACTACATGAGAAAGTTCTATTGGTTGCTCAGTTAGGTGCGTCGATTTCTAAACAATCTATAACTACGTCACCTCACCGATTAATCACAATCACACCCTTTTGCTCAAAGTCAATGCATTTCCCATTATCTCACACCATGACGAATGCCATTTACAACTGTAAGCTACGCCAATTTGAGCCCACTATTTGGGCCGATTGTTCCTACAAACAATCAGTCACACATCTAAATATACACAGTCATAACTAGGTACACCTTATCGAATTACCAAACTAATTGGGTACACACCATCGATACCCAATTATAGTCTGCGTTTTCCCATTTGGAAATGAGAAAATGAAAAAATAACCTCAAATCGATTACGAAATGTGGCAAAATGTTGACGTTACGGCAATCGCATGCCGTGTACACTAAGCACCGGGCAAAGCAATGAACCCCGCGTGACATCGATCCAAAAACGAAATGAAAAATGAAAATTTCCCAACTCTCCGCTCTCTGTCTCTATCTCGTTCTTTCACGGTTAGCTTTATCCATTTTCCAGGAACAAAGACGACACCGGCGAGGAGGAACGGAGAGCGAAACGTTTGGCATATCTATTACGAAACCGAACTCTCCCCGCGTGCACTTTCTCATTGTCTACTGGGTATAATCCACTTGTGTGCAGTGCCACCGCTTGAAAGTTCAGATTACCAGCCGTCGAAGAAGGCAATCGACCTCTCATGAATGGGACAAGTGCCACTAACTACTATGCTACTCCTCTTCCAGATCAGTAGTGCACTGCGAGGTATGCCTACACACTGGTAGGGCACATCCGTCGTGATTATGGACCATCTACTGCATATTGTTCAGCAGAGGGCTGGAAATCTTTTCATTCAACCGTCAATGCGAAGTTTTTTCTTTCTTTTCTTTTTTGTTTTGTCGTCATCTTGCTTTTTGCACTTTTTATTGTGAGGACGAGAAGGAGGTTCGCATTTGGATTTGTGTTGTATGAAAAAGGGAGAGGAGGTCAGCGGCCTATCCGGCCACAGCGAGAGATTGTCTTTTATTTATAACCATTGGAGATGCAGCTACCCCAAAGTTGCAATTCACAAAAGAGAATTGTATACAAACTGGTATAATATAGATGGCGGTGTTCAGATACAAAAGTTTGAACTATAAGTTTGTGTCTAGTGGAAGGACTTGCTTCGTTTAACCTGAATCTGTGTGTATCAATTATTTGAAGTGAGGGATTATCTTCGATCCATTTTCTTTCGCTTTTTGTGTCTCGGTTGGTGGAACACTGTTGACTTGTATCCTATCAGTGGCAGTCCAGTCCGTAATTTATTGGCGGTGGTTTATACCCGTATGTATTGGAAAACACTGTGGTAGCATTTAATGCTTACTTCCAGGTGTCAAATTATTTCTCTTCACTTGTGTTGCCCCTTTTGGACACAGAGGCCTCCACTGCCACTACGCGGCATTGTCATCTATTTTTGGAAAAATTCATTGATCCTCGCCTCAAATTGACGTGACTTCTTATCAAATGCGCTGCCTCATGCATTTCTCGGCCGATCCACTCTTTTATGGGTCTTCTTTTTGTCCATTGCTCAAAGTGGCTAATTACACAACCGTCCATCCTTCAGATGCCGATGTGAGATTTCTTTATTATATTGCTGGAATGACTCAGAAATGCGACATATGAGCGCTCTACGCGACAGCAGACAATGCACATCACCTGTCATTTGTAAGTTTACTTGACAACTGCAAGGTTATGTCACTTGCAAAAGCTTATTGGTCGGTTCTTCGTCGAATTTTGGGGTCAAAAAGTAAGCAAACCCCATGGTATCAGCCAGTTGATTAGATAAATCATATGCAAAGCTATGAATTTATATTTGACTTCTATTGTCGTGCAGAGTGTCCTCTATTTGCGTCACTTGTTCCGCCCTCACTTATATAGGGCTAATTGATGTAATTTTCGTAAAATTAGTCCTCACAAAGATTCGTCACTCCGTCAAAAACGACTCCGGCACAGCAAACCAGTATACTTGAGGTCCTTGCGTAACCTGCAGGTACAAATCACTTGCTGCGTGGGTTGTAAATTCTTCAGGTAAACAACAAAGTTCTCTCTTTTATTCCATGTCCTCTTCTATAAAAAAAAAAATAAAAATAAAGAACTGAACAATAACCAACAAAACGAACCAACAACTCACAATTTACAGGACCATACCAATTATTGTTCCTTTCTTCTCGCTCTGCTTGCGTTTTTCACTGTTGGTTTTGTTCACTTTTGAAGAAATTACCTCCACGATTTTAGGTATTCACAATGCAAGAGTGGTGTGTGCTGGTTTGCGACGGTGTGGTTGTACCTCTAAATATGGTAATTTAACACCTGAGAGGGATTGGTTGTTAAGTACAATAATTCATGAGGTATACGTACATATAGGCATGAGCGCGAGAAAGAAATACCCGCACGATCGCGGCAAGTTGGGTATAGATTGTTTCCATGCTGTAGGACAATGATTCACTTCAAGTTCCGTTTTGATTGATATCAAAGTGCAAGACAAATGACACGTCTATTGGTTCTCATTTCTGGGTATTGTGTTTGTGTACTCGACGATTTGTAGAGTAAATGGGACAGGTATGTATATGGATATCAGGACGGACAGTTCTAGGGAAATAATTAGTAGGTACATTGCGCATCCCCGCGGAACATATTTCGTAAGATAGGGCATCAATTTCAGAAGAACTTATATGACTGATGTTGTGACAGATAGTTGTGGTGGACACTGGAAGCTCATTTTAGACGAATGTTCTACTTTTGTTCTGGTTATAATGCCAAGTTTCAACAGGGACTCGTGTCAGACGAGCTGTTGGAAGCTCACTTGTCTGTTTCCGCGGACTCTTTGATTCGGAGGGTTTGCGTTTGCGTATATCGGCTTTAAACGTCCATTTTAGGCGACTGATTTGTTTATTTTTGTGAGTAGAAGTCGGTGTTAAATCTCCTTTTTAAAATTAGGTCATTTATAATGAGACCAAAAATCCCTCTTGGTTTTCATTGTCCAGGTTAAATGGTTCGTTATGCTTTACAGGAAATTTCCTGTCGCCTTTGCCGTTAAAGAATCTGCTGTGGTTTTTACTAACCCTCAGTACAGACTTTGACAAAAAGGTTTCGCCAATCTCTGGTTTGCTGTTTAGACCTGTTTATTTTGACATCGTGTTATCTCTTTTTATTTATCTCCATTTCCTCGGTGCTCTTTCTTTTCGTTACAAAGAAGCCTGTATTCATCTCTCCTTCTTTGATTGTAGATCTAACGAGGCTCTTTCCTCGTTATATGAAGCGCTGCTACTGCTACTAAGTGAGGAATTCCAAGTTCGTTCTCCGGAAAAACACAAATAACATTCTAAGGTTTTTTTAATTGCGCCACCTCTCTGAAAAAACATCCGAGAGTATGTAACTGTCATGTAAGTTTCTCAATTAGCCGTTTGGACTCGACATAAGGTTTTAGATCCCTTCCATTGATCCTCAAAATAAAAAAACTCACACATAACCAATGGTTGTGAGAAGCTAGACCTGTTCCGCCAAATATTTTATTTAGTTTTTTATTTATTATCACTTAGCTTCCTGGCACGTATTTGACTACACTTCAGCACTTATAGGCAGACAGATGGCTGGTGCTATTCGCACCTCGTTCGGGACGCGGCTACGTTCATAGTTAAATCGCGGCAAATAGGGGTAATGTGGATCGCTTCGCTCGCTTAAAGGACTCTAAACTCCAGTATTTCATTTTCGGGCACGATCCTTTACGTTTTAAAGCCCAACTTATTTCTTAAAATACTATTTTTAATGAAAATACCATTAGGTACGTTACGTCAAATAAGTAGCCGTGTCCCGAAGCCAGGCAAACGTCAGTCAGTACAAAAATAGCGTGCGAATAGCCACTTAGCAGAAAGATACGCGATCGGCGAGGGTTATGCCGAATAGACACTGACTCCTTTCTCTATATCATGTCACAGTTTTCGTACTTATTTTACAGTCTTATTCCAATGCACACTTTATCGCACTGAAATCAGATTTTTGACGCGAGGAAGCGCTGTTTTCGCTTCGCTTCTGCAGCTCGAACTCACCTCGGTTGACCTAGTTACTACCCTCATCAATGCCTTCGTTATCTCGTCCTCGCTGTATATATACTCACATACACCCCAAGTTTACATATTCATCTTTTTCTCTTTTTTGTACTTTTGCAGTCCCTCGTCCAAATCCAAACTCTTCAAACAAAAGCATTCCTTCTTAGCACAACTCATCAAAGAATTCCATTCAATGAATAAAGTAAACAAATCGAAATATCGTTGTTCTTTTCCATTGACAAAATGAAATTATTCATTAAAATAGGCGACGCACACAAACACAAACGCATGGTGTCAGAAGGCGCGACGCAATTTTCTTTTTTCTTTTTTCACATGGAACAACAAACGACAAACAACACAATTGATATGTCACTCGCAGTCGCCGTCTTCGTCATTGTAGGCAAGAGAGGCTGCCATAACAATTTGATTATCGTTTCCCATTCAAAAATTAATTTTATTTTGCCACTCGATCATGCAGGCCTGCTCCACTTGATGGAGAACAAACGAAATTCAAATTCGAACGCCAGTAGCTGCCCCAGCGAGTTGGCCACGCCTGTTCACTCTGTTCATCGCACCGGAAGCCAAGAATCTCCACCAAGAATTTTCACTGGAAATATTTTCTTATTCCTGAATGAACATTAAAATTGGTTCACTAGGCGAAGCAAACCTTTGGGCATTAATATTTCGTTTCCTTCGAAAAGTAGCTATGGGTTTGGGTATATTTTGAAAATTTCGTATAACCCTTTCCGACCCACCTTACTCATTTGTGAGATGTGTTTTAAAAAATATATTTTAGACTTATAGTTGAACATTTCATTTAAAAGCCCAAAAACAGCGATCGTGTTATGTGTTCTCTTTGCTTCGCATAACTGTACATACAAGATTTTTTTTTTTATTTTTTCCGTTAATCCTATATTAAAAAAATACAAATAGCAAAGTTTCACCCTAATCGAGCAATGTTTTTGTATTTGGGTCTGAAAGGGATAAACAACATTTTTTGCGCACACCGGCTCCACCTTGTGGAAAGATAAAAACGTAAACAACACCATCTTGATCTCACTCTCAAAACGTGAAAGCTATTCGAATGAATTATTTATAACGAAGCGGGGGCGGCGCAGCAATTCAATTAACCGTGAAATATAAGATTCTCTATAATAGTCCAATCAATTGAATTGCTTCACCAATTTAAGAATCGAGTTAATGGCTTTAAATCGTTCCACGGATGACATTTAGTGTGTCATGTGAGGTGAGATGATGTGGGACCGAAATGGTATTTGCACGGGAAGCGTGAAGTGTGTGCATGGGCGTTTGTAAGAGGTCGATGGCATTTATAAATAGTAGATAAAAGGATGCAAAGCGATTTGAACAGGTAATATGACACAGGCAGTTAATGGGGTTATTTTTATTGTATTGGCGGCGGGAGTAACAAATTTATCGTATGGAGGGTTTACTTATGAATTCGATTGCGTTTCCGCAATCTCTTATGACCGGGGCATAAAAGATCCAAAATATCAAGCTAAATGTGTGAATGTCAAAATTACTACGATTCATTTAGAACAGAAGACACGAATTGAATCGGATTTGCTTTCGGCAACACACTATATTGCCCTGGATAGGTTACATCCTGCGAAACTCTAGTGCGTAGTCAGTCACCTGCAAGGCTCTGAAAAGACAACAATGCCCCGGAAGCTAATGGCCGAGCCGCTCAAAGTTTAAAGGATTCGTAGTTGTAGGCAGTATAAATCAACTAATCCGTCCAAGAAAGCCATTCTTGACGATTGTATTCAAACTTCCGGCCTATAGAAGACGACAACTTCCACAGTAATACTGACTGAATACTAAAATAGTTATAATATAAAATAAATATTGCAGATCGATTTCAATACTGTCTAGGAGATGTCTATTCTACAAGAATAATCTCGTTCTTAAGCCAAACAATTTTTTTTCGATAGACCAATATGGTTTTATCTTATTTCAGATCCACGGAAGACGCCATCTTAAAAGTCTGTTGCTATCTGTTTAATGGTATTAACAAAAGTCAATCAACTATGACTCTTTTCATTGACTTGACCAAAGCATATGATATGGTAGATCTGCAAATATTACTCGATAAGCTATATAAGGCCGGTTTTAGAGGTATGACTAACGTTCCCATATTTATTTTGCTGAGATACAGGAAAAAAAAGAAAAATTGCTATTCATTTTTAATTTTTATTTTTTATTTTTAAATATAATGTTTAAAATTCATTTTCAATGTTATTAGAGTACTTTGTACTCGATTGAATTTTTTTGAGAACTTCTGGTTGCGTTTTCAACCAATTAACAAATTCGAGGCATATCATTTTTAAATTGATTTTTGTAGTTAAAATAGCTTTTAACGTTTCAACTTTAAGTTGCGTTTTCTCCTCCGTCCACGTTTTGTTCATCGCTGAAAAAACTCTTTCAACAGGAGCAGTCGAGCCCGGGAGACATAAAATAAATTCGACAATAGTTGCTATCTCCTTGAATTCACAGCCTGCGGTGCCCAAATGACTAAAAATTTCATTCCATCGCTCTGGGATTGGCGTTTTATTTCCTTTCCACTCGGTAATTTTTGATATAATTTCTCACGTAGCAATATTCTTTGTGGACCTGAGACGATTTTTCGTTTGCATTGCATTGCATTGTGCTTCCACGTCTTTTACACAGGTGCTTTACAGGATTAATACAGGATTGAGTTTTTTGGCAGGATTTTGCATAAAGAAACAGGATAATCCTGCGAGATACAGGATAGATGGGAATGTTAGGTATGACTCATGAATGGTTAAGGTCATATTTGTTGGAGGAAAGGGAACAAAGAGTTTTTGTAAATGTGTCTAACAGTCTATCACTCAATGTTAAAAATGGCGAACTAGGTCCCATAATGTTCCTTATCTACATTAACTCTATTTTCATTCAAAGCTTTTATGGCAATCGTAGTGCATTTGCAGATGACATTGCTTTCACGTACACTGGCCTTTCGTTCCATGAATGCGTCTCAAAAGTAAGTTCAGATCTTCAATTACTTCGGGTCTGGTTTAATGCCCACAAGCTTATTATCAGTCAAAAACCAAAAATAATGAACTTCCAACTAACACAAGATGTCTTAGAAAATTTCGAGTTCATTTTTCACTCAAGCATTTGCCAGAAATTTGGTTTATGCCGAAATTATACTTGTGGGAGGCACAACTTCAACGCAGACGGACAATGTACAACTAGTTGATTCCTACAAATATCTCGGTGTTTTCATTGACAACAAACTTAATTGGAAGGTCCAAACTCAATCTTTAAAATCTTATATGGCGTTAGTAACACGTAAAATGTATCATTTAAAACAATACTGCTCGCAAAGAGTTCTTTCAATGTTCTTTTACGTTCGTTAGTTCATTCGAAACTGCAATATGGAATCGTTAGCTGGGGAGGTGCATACATGACCACTATTGATTGCCCAAAAGCATATAATTCGAATTATGTATGGAAAGAATCGTTATGCGGAAAGTTGGCCTCTTTTTATCAGCTTGCGAATATTTCCACTGAGAAATCTCAATGTTTTCAAGGTACTGAAAGAGTTTTTTAAAAGAAGCGGTAATGTTCCCTCTAGAAATTCTTCAATTTACAGCTTACGAGTTAATAACGTGGCTTTTATATTCCACGCGTGCACAAATCCTATTTTATGAACTTTTATATAGTTTCCTCGATTAGAATTTTTAATAAACTCCCCTTATCCATACGATCAAAACAAAACGTTCATTCATTCTTGAAATCACTTAAAGACTGGCTTTTTACTGTGAACCCTTTTAACCTAGAGATACTTAGAAGTAAAAAAACTTAATACAAAAAAGGCAATAGATTCTTCACATACTTTAAAATTTTTCTCAATATCTGTTCTTAACAAAAGATTAACTGATGGTACCCCACGTCAGTTATTCCTTTGTATGAAAATCGTTTTTTTTTTATTAGCTATCATTCAACACTAACTGTCAAGTTAAGAATGATAATGAATTTATTATAATCACTTTATATTTATAAAGCACAATTACTATTGTAAACTAGTTTATAGTGATAATGAATAAATAAATAAATAAATAAAAAAAATACTAAAAATAAAAAATAAACATACATTAATACTGACCCAACTATATTTTCACCAGTTCGATTTCAACCCCCAACATTTAAATAGATACCCTCTCTTTGGCCCAGTTACTGTGCGAACTTAAGAAGACCCAGAAATTCCAAATCGATTACCATTTTTCTTCCTTCGGTTTGAAAGGTACGTAGGTGGGTACATAACCGCGACTTGTCTTATCGACAGAGCGAAGAGGGAAGAGCTGTACTAATGCAGTTTTGTAATAAAACACTCGAAAACTTTATCGAAAACAGAAGATTTCCCAAATATAAAGGGTTATTCATTTTTCGGCTTCGAAAGTAAGGCTTAAGAAAACACACACAGCGATACATTTTTGATGAAAATTTCATTTCATTATAAAGTTTGGACTTTGCCATTAAGTGCGAAATACAATATCATTCAAAAGGCCGCCGCGGGAAGATTCGCAACATGCGAGTCTTTTGAGGTAATTTCTAACCAATTTGTCGCTCATTTCGGGCGGTATCTCAGCCATAATTTGAGTAATGTTGGTTTTTAATGTGTCTAGAGTTGGATGATTATTCGCGTAAGCACGGTCTTTTGCGTAGCCCTACAGAACAATTTAATTTATTTAATTTACCTGTGTCAAATCGCATGATCTTGGTGGCCAATATTGACGTCGCCAAAACGTGAAAATTACGCGACCAGATAACTTCTAACGCAATAAAAACATAATTCGTCTTGTTGTTGCTCCCGTCTTGTTGGAACCACATATCGTCAAAGTTATGATCTTCACTCGCCGGCAAAAAAAAATCGGTTATCATTCGACCTTATCGGGAAATTGATAAATTCGGAACATCAGTAACACTTGCAATTGCAGCTGCAATATTTTTGACTGAGCGTGCATTACGATGATGCACAGGCCTTAACGCTTGCACTCTCTTCAAATTTCTTTACAATTTTACCGATTGCTTGCGTAGTCGGTCGATTTTGACGACCATAATCATCGTACTTTTGTAGTAAGTTTTAATAATTTTAACGCGTTGTTCAATTGTTAAGTGAACCACTATCGTAAATGGCAAACTTTCAACTAATATTATGACACTTAATGACAGCGGAGTTTTACAGGCGTCAAATGGCAGCCCTACCAACTTGAAACCACGAAATGAATGACCCGTTATTTAAATTTTTTAAAACGAATCGTTTATACTACGTTTCCACCGGAGATAACCTGCGAGATTTAGAAAAATTTCTGTAAATCCCGCGTAAATCTCGGGATTTATCATACAAAAGTTGATCGCATGAAAATGGAGATTAGAAATAAATCTCGATTACCAATCAGATTGGTATGTACAGTCCGGTTTCTTTCCACAGTTCGAGATGTCAAAAATACAAACCAAACAGAGCTGTATTTGACATTTTGTCATGAAAAAACAGAATTTTTTTCTGAGAGCATTAAATTTTTAATCAGTAATAAACTGCAAAAAGTTAAGTATTTATTCAAATTTGGAACTTTTATTACTTAAAACTTTTGAATTGGTTGGTTAATTTTGTTCAATTATCACAATTTTGGGTTGTTCGAATTGACAGTAGTTGACACCATCAGGTGAAATGTCAAATTAATCTTGTTTTTTTTTTTTTTTGTGGGAACATCTTAGGATTTATTTATTTGTAAAAACTGACCGAACATATGTCACAACTCACAACTTAAAATCATTTTGCACACTAATATTAAGGGTATTCACAATCTGATAATTTTATGCAGCTCGTAAATTCATATATTTCTGCGGTGCTTTAAGTGAACACCCATCGGAAATGTCATTGCGTAAATTGCTGCAAATAACCATAAAGCAAACTATCTATTTTATCAAATTCTTACCGTCATTGGTGCAACCATTGACAGATTATATATGGACTGTTAGTAGACAACTTCGCGTTGGTTCCAACATAAGCGCTAGTTCTCGTGGTTCGGAGCGGAATAAATTGGAAACTCTCATCTGAAGTTTCCATTTCGATGCAGATAGTTTTGCATATGAATGTGTTAGTTCGATTAATTGAATAAAGATTTAAAATTAAAAAATGAAGTGTTGTATAATTAATTGCAATTTGCAATATTATTCAAGTTTCTCTGATATGATGAATTAATTTCTCATGTACTTGAATGTGATGTTCTTGAAAATCATAAGTATTTATTGATCAGAAATATGATTGAAATATACGCTAAAGTGTTATTACATCATATTTCTTAAATTAATTATGAAAAACAACATAAAGAACTAATTCGCAATAAATATACGAACTTGTGCAATTTATGGGACAATGAAAAACGATTTTTTATTAAAATTTTGTTGGTTCCATCTATTATTAATTATTTAAACTAGCACAATTTCGAGACGACATCTATTGTAAACAATGCCGCAACAATTTGAATTTCAACCGTTTCACTTGGCAAATCCACTCACGCCCAATAGGTGGCTATAGCATTCTATGGAGAAATTCAAGATGGTTGTCATTTCGTTGCACTTATTTTTCGCATAGAGCCACGAGCGCTAGTTATGTGGGCGTCATTTTCTGGGCCGAGACTGTATGGAAGTGACATTTCACTAGCAGTCCATATAATGATAAGTCAATGGTTGCAACTCTAAAAACATGAAAACCAATTTCAACGACCGCTTGTCACAGTTTGACGTTTGTAAATTTGCGCAACTTTCCGCAGTCGATTTCCCAGCCAAATTGATCGCGGACAATTATGAGGCCTGCGCAAACTATTCTCCATACAAAATCTGACAGTTCATTTACCAGGTGGTAAATTTCTGCAGTTTATGCAGTTTATGAGGGTTTTACGCATTTAAGTGAATACCCTTATTATTTTTAATTGATCTGAATTCATGTTGCAACTTATGTTTTGAGATAGAAATATAACATTTTTTTTGGTTTTACATAAATATTCAATAAATTTTTGCAGGCGTTTGAACCAGTTTTCAGGTCACTTTTCCCACTCTGATTGAGGTACCTCCAAAATATGTGATTTGAATGCATCAACGTAGGTGTTCAACAGCTTTGACCTCGCATTTTATGTTTGAACTGTTCGGCGGATGACGCATCAATTCGATGTTTTGAATGCAGCTGTTTGAGCCGATGCGATGTGTGAGAAGCTCGTGGTGGAGAATTATTCTTCTTCTGCGATTGGTTTCCCAAAATTTTGGTGAAAACTTCTGCCAAACGAATGGTTGTGTGCCATTCAAAATTTATCGTTCTACGGTGGAAACAACATGTCCAAAAAAAACAACAGACAACCATTTCCTTCAAAGTGCTTCATACGCGAAAAACTTTTCTTTGGATTTGATTCGTCTTTAAAAACTCATCGGTCGATTGTTGTTTATAGATTCAGATAAGATCTAAACAGATCATGTGCGTCTTATAAAAAAACGCCTAAAGATTCATGAATCGTCACCCGTCACAATTTTACAAACGTCTTTTAAAGCACCGCGATTGAATATTTGTCCACTTTTCTTGGCACCAATTGTCAGAGATTGTCGAATTTTACGGTATCAAAATTTAACTACCAAATGTTCGTGAAAAATCAAATCCATGAGTTTGAAACTATTGTCCAAGCATGCCTCAATCTCATGGTCACATGACGATCTTGCAACATCAGTTAACGCACGGCGTCGATTTCTTCTGGCTCAACATCCGATTTTTCTCGACCTTTATGAAATCAGTCCTGTTGCGCAGTGCGACCATGATTTAACTCGGAAAACTAGCGAAACACGTTGGCTCGGGATGCTGCATTCATTACCAAAAGTCAAACACTGTTGTTGGTTGGAAAATGCTGACGCTTTAATTCCATTTTTTGACCAAGTCCAATGTTTCAAGTACATTACAGTGAACAACACAAATAGCAGTCGTATGCCAAATGTTGTGCGTACGGTTGCCATACAAAATTTCAAACTTCCTGTTTACAACGTTAAATTTGACATATTCACAGTAGTGTTGCCATATCTTAGGACTTAAGTAGCAACCTCCGTACACGTTGGGTGACTTTGTGAATATCGTAACGAAAACTGTCAAAGTTGGCGCAGAATCTACTTCAATAATAAAAAATGCTAAAATGCTCACTTTTTTTTTGTTCCCGCTGGCACTGTAGTCACAAGAAAATATTAACAACTCGAAAGCTCTGCAAACAGAAAACTTTATTTCATAGGACAATTGTTTCTCATTTCAATTGGTTGATTATGCATCTGTAAAAAGGACACGTTAAAGACTTCCCGACCACTTGTTGGAAGAACAGTTCACGAGTCGTTAGCTTGTTAAACAAAATAATATTAATTTACGACTAAGCAATTCTATAAATTATTTCCGCCCCTACCATTGACCCTGCGTTACTAAAGTGTAAATCTCGGCTAGCTACGATAAACAACACGTGCCATGTTCTAATTCCGTAGACCACTTGGTAAAAGGTACCTGGTGGGTTGTCCAACGTTCAGAAAACAAACGCCGCAGGACACTTTTGCTCTCACTATTCTCTTTATCGAGACGAACATTTCAGCGCAGGTATAAAACCTACCTAATGGCACCTGAAAATCCACACTTCGCCAGTTGAAATGTGAGAATGGGATATTTTATGTCTCCCACACAGCCTCTCATAAACAGTTAGCTTCTTTCTCCTTCGTAGGAAGATTAACCCTCAGCCAACTGCAGTCACGATTCATTGCCCCTCCAAACGATACCGACCGAATGACAGTATATCGTTGAATTATAAAAGTTTAGCAATCTTAGGGCGATGGCAAACTACTGCGATACAATCCGAAATTTGAATTGATCAACTTTTCGGTGGCGGCTACCATCATGTCGCCACTAAGAAGTCAATACACACATAGGTACATAACTAATTACCGCAGAACGATTTTTTTGTGGTTCCCGGTATATGTATACCGAGCAACTGTGTGTGAGCAAATTGATGCGGTCATGACACGGTTGAACCAGTTACGTGATGCGACTATCGAAATGGAAAACTCATACTGCTATTACCACATACGATAACCACCAAGTGTCCGTGCCAATAACCTCCCTTTGGGTCAGAGTGTTTCAGTTTTTAGGGGTAGTAGCAGCACGGCGATGTCAAAATACATACCTTCCCATAGCATTAAAATTTATCGCACTGGTAGGTATGTTATAATCCAATTAAGACGAAACTTATGGCAAATCATTATAGCATTCTGGTTGATTGAGCTTGGACGATATACGAGCATGTTCGTCTACCTAACTGCCACGCTTAAGGCGATTCAAAAACTTAATTACTCCTCACAAATTAATCGAGTCTGGTGGTTATAATCACAATTTACACTTAAACGTTGGGTATAGTTTACCGCTGGGTAGACTAGGCTAGAGACGCCAGGCAAATGAGATTGAAGTTCTGAAAAACCACTTAATATATCGGAGAGGGGATCACTTTCGCAAAAGCTCTTTGTAATTAAGTTACGTGCCGTAGGGCATTTCGTTTACCGAGTAGTCACTATATGTGGAGGAACATTAAAAAGGTGTCTCTTAAGTACGCGAGGTACAAGGTTGCTGGGACTGTCAGCATTTTACAAAGATGATCTCAAATAGGTAGGTAGGTAAATCAAATCGTCGAGGGAAGGGTCGTTTCTATAATAATTAAGCCATCATCTACCCGACTTTCACAGCAACGATCAGGAGGGAATGTCTGTTGTACTACTCAAACAGTAAAAGAGAAACTGAGCTGCGTCTTCTATGATCCCCACAAACATAAATTTGTCAATCGACGATCGGGCATTGACAAAAATGACTGCGGAATGTTTTGTGTTCACATTTCTAAACAAACTTCTCAAGAGATTTAAGAGGCAGGCAGTTTGTTGCAATAAAAGATGTTCGTAAGTAGATCTGATGGACACGTACTTTCAAAACAACTCGTTGCCATGCCAGAGGGCCCACATTGCTTGCGACTTGGAAATCGATAATCCCGATTGCGTCAAGAGCGGAGTGGTTTACCTTCTTGACTGTTTGCTGATTTCAGCTATTGCTAAGTTGTCTTCCGAGTAGTGAGGCGCGTAGTCTTAGCTATAAACTTAGAGGTTCTATTAAGGAAGGAATAGATAGCCAGCAACAAGTTGTTAAACGGAGGTATACGCTGACACATGCAGAATGCCAACCACTAATAACCTTTCCAACGGGGTGCTTTTAATACCGATCAAGGTAAGGACAGTAAATGAAACCAGCCCCAACCTAACTTTTGTCGCATTCCTCCCTTGGCTCATTTAGATAATGATTCGTATTTGGAAAATTTCAACCCATAAATTGGAAACTAGTTGTGTGTGCCTGTGTGTACTCAGAAAAGATTCAAATAAATATTTAAAAGCAGCCGGCAAGTTTATGTGCGCGATTTACGTCTATCAAACATGCAAATTCGAAAAAGATGTAAATTCGATGTAGATACACATCGTCCACTCAATGGCATTGGACAACCAGCAACAGCAAACAGCGCGTACAATGAGGAGGCGTTTGGGGAGACTCCATTCACCGAAGAAAAAACAAAAAGCAAATCGCCAATAAAAATATGCGTAGGCTTTTCCGCCCGCTGTGTGAATGCTGCTACTATGTATATTTTCGCTTTAGCTACTGTGAAACTGATGTTCTTTCAATAACACTCCACCGCTTCCCTAGAGCTAGCAATATAGTGATTGCGTGCCAGTCTGACGTTTCAGTCGTCGCGAATTCAATAGGAGACAACATGAAAGGACAGGCATCCTCATCCCCACAGGAGTACGAGTATGAGTAGTGTATAGAAGTCACCCTTCCCTGTGGAGACTTCCACCCTAATTCATTCACCATCGTTGGGGGTGTGGGAGGGCTGGCGTTTTCTCAATGGCAGAAAACAAAAAGTATGAGACTTTTACATGCAATTGTTTGGGGATTTTCTTTCTTTTTTATTGATTCGAATGGGGAGCAGGGCCGCCGTTTGTCGCCCCCACACGCATACAAGTTGAGTGAATTATCCTTCACACCAATCGGTGGGCTTTCTTGACTTGCCGCACAAATGAAATTACCCTAGAAACGACGACGGGGCGTAAAATGTATTTTTCTTAATTTGAGTAAAGTGGATTTTCTTCATTTTCTGTGAATTTTCAACTGCTCACCTTGATATGGATTTTTGATTTCCTCGCTCTCAGTCTGTGGGGGTTTTGCTTGATTTTAAACACTTTTTTTTGAACACTTTTCCACTGAACAGAATTATTTTACCTTAAATCACGATAAGACCGTAGAAAAGCGCACACAAACACACGAAACAGGGAGGAATGAAATTTAATAAAATGAAATGAGCAGAAGAAAAAAAAAGATGTCTCGGTCTCAACGATGAGTTTTCACGTTTTCACACGTATTTACACACGAAAACTCAATAAAAACGGATGTAAAGTGTGGCCGAATGATTTTTTGTTACATCAATCAATTGTAAGAAGTTATTTAAAAGAGGTAAAACTGAGAAAATTTAAATTAAATTCGATGTGATTAAAACCGAAAGCGATTCTTTGTCTACAATCTGCAAGCCGCCATAATTAAACTGAATTTGATGGATGCAGTTGAAACGGAAAATGGTAGGAAGAGTTGCACGAATTGAATGGAATTGAAAGGTGGTTGAAAGAGGGTCTGTTGTCTCTTTCGGTGGTGGCCGATTTGGAAAAAGATAGAGCGAGAACACTGATGGTTTCTGTATTGACATTTTGTTTGCGATGATTTTCCCGTACGACATCTATAGGGCAGTAGTAAAAATTACGACAATTTATTCTGTTTAGAAATGGAATAAGCACAGGGTGCTACTGGATAAAATAATTTGTCGTTCAATGTTGGATTTGTATATGCTAAGGAGAAATTCCAAATAAAATGGCGATTCGCCAGGATTTTTACGTTTTCCTAGTGCATTTCGGAAAAGTTATGTTAATCCAGAGTTTTCTTTTTTTTTCAATTTTTTTTGGGTTTTTATTTTTGTCGGACACCACGGGTTTTTCCTCTTTGCTCCTTGCAAAGATTAACACTTCAACTCCTATACAGACGGAGGTACGAATTTTTAAAATATGACCCATTTTTGATTGTTTTTCTTGTGCGGCTCAATTCAAACTTCATATCTTAGCCATTATGAAGTAATACAATCAATAGCAACTCCCTTAAGTCAGTCTGCTTGATATTTTATTTATTATCGCGTCAGTTTGGGAAATCTCGGTTTTGCAATATTTCCCTTTTTTCGTGAAATTTCTTGAATTTTCGTCCTAGGGTCCGATTCTGGAGTGAAAATCCGCGAATCCAGGCGTTTCGGGATTTGAGATTTTGTGGTGGAAGTATCGTCTTAACCGAATAAATTTATGAGAGATATTTTGAATCTTCTTTTCAGTAATTTCACCGAATTATAATATACGGTGCTGATGAATTGAAATTTAAAATCTTTTATTTCCTTGCTCTTGTTAAATTGTGTGACTAAAAAGGAACAAATTTTGCACTAGCTCACTCAAACAATAATGATATAGACGTTGACACCACACAAAAAAATATAGTTTTGAAATAATCAACGAAGTCTTTAATTTGGCTGCAAATTTTGATTGTTGTACAAAAGAAATAAAATACTGCATCGATAACTCTTCTTATTGGTTAAATTGTTATGTTGAACATCGATAGCATTTCTATTTGTAAAGCATTTTTATGTCAAAACATTTCGTGTAGGTCATTCTTGGATCATTAAATAATTTGATATAGTAAGTTGCATTAAGTCTTCTGCGTGACTCGTTTGACGTGTGTGTTTCTCCTCTGATTGCTCGCGATACCTTGACGCTCTCGCCCCGCTTCTTTTCTGTAACATTGTGCACATTTATTATATTGTTTAGTAAGAATTTTAAGTGCATTCCAAAATTGTTTGTTTATGTTATTTTCTGTTTTCCTTTACTTTTATCGTATTATTTAAACAGGCTGTTAAAGTTTTGTGGTAGGTAAGTTTGTTCGCAAAACGTCAACTGCCTTTTTAGATATTGTGAAATGGAGCCCATCTACAACGGCGTCATCACTTGTCTGCGTAAACCTGACGCAAGACAGCGATAAATGTATACGATTTACTGAGTATCTGAAAAAACAACAAATTCTAAATATTATCATTTTCAAACCATCATCTATTCCATGACTTACACCGCTAAATGTCGCCAATGACAGCTCCATAAATCCACCGGCCGTAAAGTAAAACGGTCTCTGAGCGTTTATTAAAAATATTATCAACGATTTCTTATAGAGCTGATCGAAATTGAACCACGACGAGTTGTAGCCACGAAATGCCAGCGTTTTGTTCTGCAAGAGTGTCAATTTTGTAGTCCTCATAAAAGCATATGCAACTGTCATACTTGCTCTGTCACCTCATTGCCAAACCAGCAATACACAAATAGTTCACACAGAATACATCCGCAATAGAAGTAGATTAAGATGGCTCCCGAAGAATCGGACCTTACCGTTGCCTGAAACCCTGTCAAGGCGAATATCAGCAGAGATGTCAAAAATTGCAGCAGAACTGGGTATTTAAAAATGTTTTCGATTTCTCTGCGAATTCTGAAAATAAAATACAGACTGAAAAGACTTTAGTCTAAAAATGTTTGACAGCTCACTCTATAATACTGTTGTGATGATCCACAATGCTGCTGAAATACTTGTTGTTCTCTTTGAACCCTTTACCGGCGAAAGCAAGCTTGTCAAAAGCAATGTTCAATGTCTTCAATTGATATCGTGTTTGATTTATCAAAGTGACATTCAAATAATCGACTCCGACAATCTGAATGGCGGCTATCAAGACGGCCAGCGACATGTAGGCGACTTGAACGATATATGGTAGGAAATCGGGCATCTTTGCGCGATAGGGGAATATTTGTCCAGCAATTTCTTTCGGATCTAAAGTCAAATTAAATTAAAATAATTTAAAGGAAGCCGAGTAAGACTCACTGAACATCATCATGATCATTCCCATAATACCCGTGAACCCCACCAAACTGCTGTATATTAATAGCGGTATTTTGTTTTCGAACTCACCCCAGAAAAATGTTTCTTTCTGTGAAAGCAGTACATAACGGTTTAAGAATAATTTTTGTCACGGTACCTACAAGAAGTTGCACCTGTTTTTCCGAAATCACATATTTTTTGGTCAACGCTTTGAATTGTGCTATCATGCGCATAACATCCTTACGCCTATAGAAAATGTTGACAACCTAAGGGAACACAGAAAAAAATCTTTAAAGTCAGAATTAGTTTTCGGATAAGAAACAAATGAATAGACCGCTAGTTCGGAGTAAAAAAATAAGAATTGCCAAAAAGCTGGCTGCAGAGTTGTGTGGTGTGAAAGTATTAGCCATTTGTACAGTTAAAGTACAAAACCATCGCATTCAGTTACTTTGACAGTTGAATATCAGGCGGCCATTTTTTTTCTCCAAAGTTTTCGATATAGGATTTAAGTAGTTTGTGCTCTTACCTTTACAGCTCCTGTTACATGTGTCAAGGACAGACAGGTGTTCTGTGTCAGCTCATTTAAGTTTCCCCAGCACAAGACTAGATCGTGAATCTCAAATCCAGTGTAGATGAATGTCACAAGTGACATTACAACGGCACCGTAGATCCCGATCAATATTTTGAAACAAGCCGTTTCCTTTTTAGCTCCAAGTAAGGGTATGCCAAACCATTGAATCAGAGAGATGTTGAAATCGATTGAGCCGAGTGTTCCAGTGGTTGGATTCGAGGGAAAAATATGATCCGAAGAGATTTTGAACAGGGTATCCATAATTTGACGACAACTTGTAGCAGGCTCTTTATAGAAAGATTATGTCTAGATAGGTTGTATCTATCTAGAGTTATAAATAAAACATATATTCAACATTGTATTTAGAGCTTAAGTTTTTCTTTTGCAATATTATAACATCTCTGTATTTATGAATTAATAAAGTCAGTGGACGTGGTAATAAATTCAAACACATCAGACGTTCGCAACCAGAGACAACACCGATAGGAAAACCAAATGGCGAATTTGAAAAAAAACTGAGGTGGCCAGCGGCAAGAGGATTGTGAGTTGGGGGTCTCAGTATCATTTGTCTCTGTTCGCAACAGTGGGAGGTACCCATCACTTACAAATTTTCGCATAAGGAAAACTAAGTATACGTACGACAAGGATAATAACTCATGCGTGAAAATAAATACTTCTTAGATTCAATTTGCACCTGCATTTTTTTTATATAATTCTTTAGGTGTATTGCTATTGATCGGAAAAACTAATGGAAATACCTTGCTCTATAAAACATTAGCTTAGCATGTCCGAAAACTCCTTGCGGAATATTTAGAGCACACAGAATTGAATATACCGAGCCACATGTATTTGACGCACTCTATGTTTAAACATACCTACATAAAAACGCAATGCTTTGAATTCTTCGACATATTCTGTAATTCAGCTAAATATTGACAGAACGCCATATTTTTCATAACTGGACTAACAAAATTTACTCCAGATTTAACACATTCCGCGATACTAATAATCATTTTAAGTGTCCAAGCTAAATTTTTAGAACTCACAATGGCGAAAATTTCCATACGAAATTCCATATTGTGACCAGCAAAATATTTAGTGTGAAGGTTAAAAAATGAATATTAGTGAGGCCCATTAACTATAATGGCATTTTTAAAACAATCTACCATTTCTTGGGGCTGTTCATTGTTTAAAAATCTACACATCCATTATGAACACCAAAGAAAATAAAGTAGCCACAAATGTACATTAAGAATGACATAAGTAGTAACAAAAATGTCAGTTGTCAAAAAAAAAAATGTATAACTTTATTCCATATTTACTGAATTTTTAAATATTAGCCTTATTTTGGCAGTGCAACATTTAGGAACGTTCTATAGATCTTTCTGTGTCAAAATGTGAACACAGTTTTTCCTTTATCTGTCAGAATTAAGTTATAGCTTTATGTGTTTTTAGTTTTTAAGTGGTGTTAACTATTCGCTGGTTTAAATTTTGTGGAGATTTTTTGTGGAAAATTCAGTTTGACTTGCTGAACAACTGGTCAGCTTAACTGCTTCGCTTGATTTTCTTTCTGGAGACATTTTCGTACAGGGGCCATTTTGTCAAATATTCCTTTTCAATATTGCATAATATTTTGCACTCACAAAGGCGATTGACTTTCGGCAACCAATTGAAACAGTTGAAAGCAAAATTACTTGCATTTAGATTTGAGACAAAAAAACTTTATCGGTTTAGCACGTCTAATTATTCATGATGGATTTTCTAGTCTTTAGGTACATTTTTGATTGAATGTACACCCGGCAAGTGTCATCATCATCATGATTATGCTTATGCAGCCACAGTTGCAATTACTTAGTAACAACAAGTGTTCGATGGTCGGTCAGGTAATATGCCATTAGTTTGGTACCACTATAGCTTTTTCCTCTTAGATTTATTTACTGAAGAGCGCCAAAATAAATTACACTTGCAATTACAGAAAAATATATAGAAAATGTCGGCAAATTTATATTTTTCGTTAAAAGTTTAAAAAGTGTCTTCGTATATATATTTTTACTTCCGATTAAGTACACTTTCAACAGTTTTGCTGTAAATGCTCCCAGAACTTAGAAATAATTTTCTTCCGCTGTATACCTTGACTGCCTTACTCAACCGTTTGGCAAATGAAATAGGCGTGAATTCCCAATGACAGGACATTTTATACAATTCTCTTAAGAAACTACCTATTAATAATTTAGCATCCGAAAATGTTCGTTATACTATGTGTCTACATGAGGGCGTGGATTAAAAATTGCTCATTTTTGAGTATTGGTTGAATGACGTTTGCGCTGGACACACGTTTTGTTTCGTACTCGCGAAAGAAGGTAGCCAACCACATAAAGTATAAAAGGTATAAATAATGTGTCTCTGCGTGTAATACTATTCCATCTTCCGCCGGCAACAGAGTAAAAATAAATGAATTGACAGCCCAATGAGAGTGTTTTACTGTGACAGAAAATTCACATTGGGCGTTACTTATAATCATTTTAACCTTCACACGAAATATTTTGTAGGTCACAATTGGTAATTTAATACGGAAAATGTCGCCATTATGAGTTCGTAAAATCTTGCCTGGACACTAAATATGATTATTAGTATCGCGCAATGATTTTCAATGATTTCAGCTGTTTTTTTCCAATTGCTGAAATATTGCATTTTTCTTTCTTTGTTTTCAGTAATAGGTACTGATATTACAAACCAATGTAACCCTTAAGACTTGCATATTTGAATAGAAAATAAAATGATTAGCTAGTAGAATATGAGTGAATAGAAACGGCCCTTGTATTAAACTGTGCATTGCTCGATTTGACTTAGAATGACGGTGAAACGTCAAATTAGTATTCTTTTCGTTAGCTGAAATACTTAAGAGTTAATTTTAATTAGTTTAACAACACTTCTATTAATTTTAAGGTTCAAACAGAGTTTTCGAAGAAAAGATTACCAGATTAAGATTAAAGTTTGATTGCTATTGGAGACATTTTAAACAAATTTGTGTGATTTTGTTTTGGGAGTTTTATCAGTTGACGTTTAAGGACGGGTAGGGTAGGTAACAATCGGCAGTTGACGTTTCGATTGTATACCTGATATAATAAAAGTGACGTTGCCAATCGATTTGATTTTTGGAAAACCGGACAGACGACTCGACTTTTGAATGTGGAAACTGTCATTTTTCATATTCCTTTTTGTTCGCTGATAAAATGCCACCACTCCCCAAATTAAAGACTTTCTTTTCATAAATATTCAGGTGCCTTTATAACATTTCTCAAAAGTAATACTAGCTCAGAACATCGAACTTTTCATCGACTGCGCCCACAATTGCAACGCTTAAGCTATAAACACATGCTTTTATATTTCGATAAATAAAGTGACAGATGAAACTTCAAAAAATCATTTTTCAGCATAAATCTGACGCAAGAACGCGATATAGGAGTACGACTTGCCGAGTATCTGGAACAAACAGAAGACCATTATTTTTCTTATATCCGGTTTGTAAGACTTACCCCAGTAAATGTAGACAACGACAAGTTAACAAAACCGCCGGCCGTAAAATACAACGGCATCTGGGCATTCGTCAGGAATATTATGAGCGACGTTTTATACCTTCGATCAAAATTGTACCATGGCGTGTTGTAGCCGCGTATAGCAAGAGATTTATTCTGAAACAAAGCACAATAGTCACAAAATATAGTTACAAAACGATTTTAGAACCTACCTGTTCGGAAACCTCATTGCCAAACCAACAATAGGCGAATAACTGAAAGAAAATCCCTGAGCAATATAAATAAATTATAGTAGCCTTAGAGGATTCCGATTGTACTGTTGCCTGAAAGCCTGTAATAGCGAAAACCAACATCGACGTGAAAAATTGCAGCAGTAAGGGATACTTGAAAATGTCTTCTGTCTCTTTGCGAATTCTAAAAAGAATATCCCTGTTATTCCGAAAAATGAAACCATATCCAACTTACTTTAGAATCAAGATATGATGTTCCAAAATTCTGTTAAAACACTTGTTCGTGTCGATTGTACCAGTTTTAGTGCTGTCATCAAGTTCCTCGAAAGCAAGGTTCAAGATTGTCATTTGATTATGAATTTGATTGATAAAAAGGATATTTAAACAATCGACCGTGGCAACTTGTACGGCGTTCCATAAGAGACCCATGGCCATGTAGATTATTTGAACTTCATATGGCAGAAAGTCGGGCAGTTGTACTCTAAAAGGAAACGAAATTCCTCCAATATCGTTAGGATCTACAAACGAATTCGATTTAAGTGACATTCCTATTTGATGTTAGATAAATGTGACTCACGAAGCAGCAGGTTTATAATGCCCGAAAAGGCAGTAACTAAAACAATGCTGACGAAGATCAGTAGCGGGATCTTATTTTCGAACTCGCCCCTATGGAATGCCGCAACCTAGGAAAATAAACGGAAATGGTTTAGCTGTTCAAAATGAACGATCGTTGGCAACAATAGGAGTGTTTTTTTGAGCTTCGTTCTCAGCAAAGCAAAGTAAAGTAAGATTTTCAGCACACAAATTACAAAACTACTGCGAGTCTCGAAATGTCAATTAGAGCGTAGTTGTTGTAATTGCGTGCTGAAAATCCTACTTTACTTTGCTTTGCTGAGAACGAAGCTCAAAAAAACAGGCCTAATGTTAGTTCTTTGATCTAAGTTTGACACGAACGTACCTGCTTTTCAGAAACCACATATTTCTTTGACAGATACTTATACTGCTCCACCAAGCGCAGAATTGCCTTCCGTCTAAAGAATATGTTGATAATCTAAATACAAAATAATAAAAAAGTAATTTCATGTCAGCTGAACTGAAATTTGTTTACCTTAAAGGCTCCCGATATGTGATTGAAGGAAAGAGAGGCATTCTGTGTCAGATTGTCCAAGTTTTCCCAACACAAAACCAGATCGTAAATCTCAAATCCAGTGTAGACGAATGTCACAATTGACAGAATGCATATACCGTAAATACCGAGTAATACTTTGGATAGTTGGGACTCGTGCTTAGCGCCAAAAAAGGGGACGCCAGACCAATGCATCAGCGTGATGTTTAAGTTGACTGAGCCAATTGTTTCGGTTGCCGGATTCGATGGGAAAATGCGCGTGGAACTGATCTCGTACAGTTTGTCCATGTTACGAAAAGGAATTGTAGTTGCTTTGAAATTAAAACATTTTATTTATTTATAATGTTTAACAATATACATACAATATGCAGAAATGTAGGTTCCTTGAAGGCTCCTAAATGCGAAAAATTACAAAGATCACGAACAGAGGCGTGATTTAAGTCTTTGGGTCTTACTAATAATAATTTTTAGCCTTCACACGAAATATTTTGTAAGTCACAATATGCATTTTTGTACGGAAAATTTCGCTACTGTGAGTTAGAAAAATTTAGCCTGTACACTTAAAATGATTATTAGTATGGCGTATGGATCAATTGAAATATCATGTCATAACGTTTGCTATACTTTCCAATATAATTTATGGCGCAATGGCGTACTTTTTAAGAAAAGCAAAGTAACATAAGCATAACCATCCTTCATGATGAATAGGCTACTAAATTATTACAAGACATAATTATGATGATTTTTTTATTGCTTAGCAATGTTCTGAACACACTCACAGAACAAATGAATTTATCAATTTGTATTCTAGACTTCACTTTAAATGTACGGAAATCTATTAATAATTGTAAAAATTGAATAAATAAAAAGCTTTCGTTGACTTCTTAAAATTAAAGTCAAAACTAAGGAAACAAATCTAGTTGTCATCTTCCATGTCATTAAAAACCCTACAACTGTTTCTGATTCGATTTTTTAGGAAAGTGACACATTTAAAAATGTAGAATTTCAAAATGTCAAAATAACGTGGTAAAAGAAGATAATAATGATCCAGTAGTTCCTATTATTAGAAAAAGTATTAATTATCACATGGCAGTACAACATGTTAATGTGTGACTCTGCAAGAAGTATAATCGACAGTTATTTCGGGTTGACACTTTGAATTTTTGATTGCGTTAAAAATAGTCCACTTAGAAGTTAGTATTAGTATGACATGGAGTCGGAAAAAAAACACCCAAAAACAATATTTCTTGATTATTGTGTTGGGACCTAGGATAAATAAGTGCTAGAAGCAAAATAATCGTAGCACTGATTTTAAGCAACAATTGGGAGTGTAGAGTACATAAAGTAGCTGTATATTTAACCATTGTTCGTAACTTACAATTTTCAATTTCAATTGGGGGAAAAATAGGTATCAGATGAGCTTGGGAAGATAACTCTTACTATTAGTAAAAACGGATCACTTGATTGAGTAAATGTAAAATAAAAAGAAAAATGACAAACTCTACGGTTTTCAAAATCCTGAACCACTGCGGTTAATTGCTAATACATCATTGTCGCTTCTTTTCCAATAGTTGTGAACTCGACAGCGATAACTCTTTGAGTTCTGTCAATTTTATCAGCTGGTAACCGCGATAGTAATAGTCAATTTGCTTTCATCTCTATTCAACAAATTTGTATTTCGTATATTGTGATGCGCAGATCATTTGTAAACAGTCTTTAAAATCAACTTACCTCACTTGGTATGCTCTAGAGCACATATGCCAAAAGCTTTAAATATTTTGTATAATACCAGCCTTTCGAACTTAAATTTATAGGCAAATTTAGGGAGAGAGTACAAAATCAAACTCAAGAGCCCTAACAATAAATGTAAGAGTTCGAATGTTTAGGCTAAGCAACAGACAGCAAGGGCTGCGAATAAAGCACTAATGTTGGTGTACAGAAGTTAGCACTTTTCGCGCCTTTATTTGCTAATCCAACTCGTCGTTATAGACGATTAAAAAGACATCAGAAATTGATTGTGGTGGGAGGTGCCTAACACTTATAAATTTTCGCACTGGGAAAGCTCTATATATGCAAGAGTTAACGAGGAGGATAATAACTTATTTGAACAGGTGTATGTTTCCTCGGCTGCCTATGAAGTGTCAATTTTTGCGGAGGTAATAACGACAAAGACACTTGTGTGGGAAAATGTGTACTGCATTTGCATATTTTATGCCCCAGTAAGTCAATTGATTGTTAACGTGGGTGAAGCTGGTCCGCAACATTGGAATTTCGCCAAACAAAGTATATGCCATTTAATTGCTCTATTCTCAATTTTGTCGCTTTTCGGGAAGTGGTCGTTCTTGTGGCGGACCTAGATTACTGGTAAAGATGAATCCGCCACATTGACTTTCGAACGATTTTTTTCACGCATACTTAGCACAGATTTCATCACTCGTTTTTTTTTTCAATTGGAACAAACCATCCGCCCACAATTACAATTTGAAACATTTTTCCAAACACCAGTTCGCACAAAAACTCTTTTGTTTTTTTATGGAAAATAAATATAAAAAATAAGGAAAAATTAAAAATAATAACCCGTTCGAATTTCACTACTCCAATTATCTTAAAATAATCGTATATTTGTCGGCTTCTAATACATTAATCAAATATTTTGTCGCTCTTATTTAAATGGGCAAAATAAAAAGTAAGTTAGATCTATAACAAACAAAAAAAATATTTTTAAAAACTAAAACAAAAAAAATAGATTCAGTACGAACTCTACCAAGCCACATAGCTCAAGTGAAGCGTGTTTTCACTAGCCAACAATCCATTGAACAAAATCGTTTGTCGCTCTTCATTAAATGAATAAATAAATATAAATAATGGCGTCCTGTAACAAAAATGCACAATCTACCCAAAAGCCCGTTCCCGCGCACATAATAAAGGACATAAAAAGCGTTTATTAAAAAAACATTTATTTTTTCGTTTAAAACACTCGAACTCACTGAATTGTGTCGGTCTAATAGTAAAATTACCTTCAGTTGTTTTCGAAGTTAAAGTCAGCAATATAAATTAATTTAACACTATAAGCATTTTACTTGTTGGATAATTGTTGTTTAAGGCGACGTGCGATTATTAGATTTATTAATACGTTCACGTATTGGTAAAGGTTTTTCTCCAATGATCCTGGATGTGTTCCTTCTAATATGAATACCTGGAGAGTGATGTATTTTGAAGGGAGTCTTTTTATAAATTGTACTGTCTGCAGTGTACACAATTAGATATGTATTTGAATTCGTTATGCATTGGTAAATTGTTAGAAATCTTCTGGGTGTGTCCTGTCAAACGGGCGTATGAATAATTATAGTGTCATGGTATGCTCGTGCATAAACCCTTTACTTACTTGGGTTTCCGTTGGCTTACAACACATTTATATAAATAGACTGCTTTGCCTGTGGTGAAAGTTAAAGTAGTAGACCCCTAATGTCATAATTTGAATGGGAATGTATTTTGCTATCCCAGGGATGAAGCATTCTTCAAATTATGATTGGTAAAGTGCTGTGCTGATTTGCTGTGCTGATTTGAGAAAGCAAAATTTAAAGATGCTGATCTCAGTAAGACTTCAATCATTGTTTGTTAAGATATTTTTCTTGACTTTACTTTGTATTATTTTAGGTATTTATTTTAAGGGTTGGTTTTCCACATTGGCAACACTTTCCAGCGATAACCAATTTAACAACTGACAGCTGGTTTGTGGTCAATTTGGTTTTCCACATTGGCAACACTTTCCAGCGATAACCAATTTAACAACTGACAGCTGGTTTGTGGTCAATTTGGTTTCCTTTTACACCATGGGCTTACCTAACTACGATAGACGTCCCAAGCTGTTCGAAAACTAGAAACCATAAAAAGGTGTTTCCCTCAGAGGTCTGTTTTTCGAACTTGTAACGGCTTTTGACAGCTCTCTGTTAAAAAAAAACTGTGGTGCACAGATTTTTGCATAGCCTGTCATCTTTTGGCTTTGAGTCGAAAACTTTATTATAGCTCATTTCTAAGAGGAGGCTTCTGTTCGTCCACTGACCGTGTCATAAATACAACTACAGGGTGGGCCAAAAACGACCAGGCTTTCCCTGAAATTGTTCATCAATTTATTGCTGGATTTCAAGGCAAAATAGGGACTACTGCCTTAAATAGACTGCGCAAATATTTTCGTGAATCTCTCTTTAAAGAACATAAAAAAAGATGTTTGGAGCTAGTAGTAGGTAAGAAAAAAATCTATCCTGTCAAAGGCTGCGTTTTTTGAGATAAATCCCGTGAAGAAAAGTCATCGTATCTTGAAAGGAATGGACAGTAGCTCCCGCCATTTTGTTGAAATTACACGCGGGCGCGAAAAAGATTCATACAACTGTAGTCGTTAAAAATGATCGACCATTATTCTTTTCTTGTTTTACCATTTACCGCTACTGGCCGTTAGCGTCTCCAAACGAATAGGGCCCTATGACATATGTGACATCTCAGACAAGACTTGGATATTAATACACTGAATTTACAATGGAGTCTGCTACCGGACTTGGAATCCTCTTTTCCAATTATATTTGTCCCATTGGTTTTTCCTTCTGTCAAAAGTTTAATGAACTACATTTAAAACTTAGGAATAACCAACAGAAAAATCAGCCCTAAAGAACAATATATTACGAAGCAACCACCATTTTTTTTTACTACAAACTTTTAGAACTAAGTCACAAGTCCGTAATAATATTATTTTTATTTATTTATCACTATACATCTGACGCAAGAACGCAGTGTAAGAGTATGACTTGCTGAGTATCTGCGAAAAAAAAAATGATCATGATCAGGACGCTCACTTATTGATATATGTATTCTATACTCCAGTAAATGTCTTCAATGACAGATCTACAAAACCCCCTGCGGTAAAGTGCAATGGCCTCTGGGCATTCATCAGAAATATTATCAGCGATTTCCTATACTTTTCATCCAAATTGTACCACGCCGAGTTGTAGCCGCTTGCCGCTAGAGTTTTATTCTGTCATTAAGAGAATATATTATGACTATATTTGTGGGATGTGACAAAATATATACATATACCTGCTCCGCCACCTCATTGCCAAAAAAGCAATAGAAGAACAGCTCACAAAAAATACAGCCGCAAAATAAGTAAGTTAAAAGAGCTTGTGATGATTCCGATTGTACTGTTGCTTGAAATACCGTAATCGCGAAAGTGAGCATCGATGTGCAAAATTGCAACAGCAGGGGGTGTTTGAAAGCATTTTCAGTCTCCTTGCGTATTCTGAAATTACATTTTTATTTTGTTCGAAAAAGACAGCTTGCACTTACTCAAGAATCAATTGATGGTGTTTTATCAGTCCGCATAAGTACATGTTGACGTCTATTATGTCAGTGTCCGCCAGCCTCTCGAAAGCAATGTTTAGGATCTTTATTTGATATCGTGTTTGGTTAATCAAAGTGACATTCAAATAGTCGACTCCGACAATCTGCATGGCAGAGAGAACGATCGCCAGACCCATGTAGTAATTTTGAACATTGTTTGGCAGAAAGTCGGGCAGTTTAACCCTAAAAGGGAACACCTTGCCCGCCATATTTGTGGGATCTAATACAAGATAATGGGCCTTACTAATAATCGTTTTGAACCTTCAGACTTAATATTTTTTAAGTCACAATATGCAATTTTGTATGGAAAATTATGCCATTGTGAGTTCGAAAAATTTAGCCTGGCCACTAAAACTGATTATGAATTTGAAATTGCACTACATTTTGATTAGGGGTCAAATTGTGGTAATTTTCGACTTCGAATTAGCTTTGAAGGTTGATTTTGCCGCGGTATTTTTTGTTGACACTTATCTTTAAACTGCGGTTACTAGCTTCAATGTTCGCTTGGCTGTTACTATCAAGTTGTGTCTATTCACATGTTTAAAATAAATACCGCAAGTCGCAAATCCAATTCGCTTTCCATTCTTTTTTCTTGCACTGACGTTTAATTTATTTGACAAAAATGACAACGCACCATTAAGCAGAATATTTTTTTTTGTATAATTTACGCAAAAAGGGCCATAAGAACGAAGTTGTATGTGGAACTTAATAAATTTGAACCGAATTCCAAGATTTGCGCAAAAATTACCATATTTACCCCAGTGAAAACGTAGTATAATAGATCAGAGAAATTTTGGGGAGCAAAGTAAATCATTAGAAGTCGTTAATCCAGATTGAAAACATCAACAGAATCAATAGTGTCAGTAAAAATACGAGTCAAATTTTCAGTTGACGGAATTTAAAGTACCACAGAACTGAAAATGTCGCCGTTAGTTTCGGAGCATCGTCGACATTTTAAAGATTTGTCAATGTGTTCTGATATTTCAACTTTGAATGTACCGCATTGTGCATACGACTACTGTTGTAACTTTATTCTGTCAGTGCCAGTTTGTATAAAAAAGTGCTGTATAAAAAATGCAATTTATAAAAGCTGTCAAGATGTATAGAAAAGTTATGATATGGCCAACTTTGACGGCTCCTTCTGTTGTTTAAATTTATTTTGAACGCATTATTCTATTTAGAATAAGGTATTTGTTTCATGACTATGGTTCTGTTTGTAGTTTGAATATTTTAAGACAGTTATTTAATGAATTGGATCAAATGTCGGTGTTGCTGTGGTAATATGTGTTCCTTTAAATCGAGGGGTTCTAAATGGAGTGCTTTGACTGTCAAATTTGGTATTGCAGTGCTATGCCTCTCATATAATATTTCCCAAGGTACCAATAGAATTTGACTTACTTAATACGGCCATTATCATAGCCAACATGCTCGTAAGTATTACAATGCTGAAGTAGATTAGTAGCGGCATCTTGTTCTCGAACTCACCCCAGTAGAATGCCTCTTTCTATTTTATTGAATGAAAAAATGTATATGGATTAGTACTTACATTAGAGATTAACTATAACAAGATATCCGACTCGCTATTGTTTTATAGGAGTATTTTGCAAACTAGTATTACAAAATGACAGACAAATTGATGCATTTAATAGATTTGACAGCTGAGAGAACTATTATGGAGACGAGACAACAAATTCTGGATCACTTATTGCTTGTTTTATTTCTTTTAAGTGTCTGTCTGTGAACGTCATTTCATATTTGAGTGATATAAGACCAAATTATGCCAGTGGGCTAACACAATGAAAATTGTGAACTTTCGTGACGTTTGATATAATAATTTTAAAGAAGTCAAATATTTGATTGTATGCAAATATAGGTCACTCTTCTCGAACTTATTTGTGATTTGCATACGGCATATGTGATTACCTTTGCCCATGTTTGACAGTTAATTAAGCAATCAAAATTTACACTCTGCGTTGGTTTTAAGTACCTGGTTAGATTATAGTTTGGGAAAAATCGTGGGAAAACCTCGTAAACCATTGGAAGATGACCGAAAATGTGCTGTTGTGCGAAATATTGTCAACTGCGTAATTACCGCAGTGAGTTGGAGATAATTTTAAAGCTTATTTCTGGCTGGCACAATCCGCTGCTATTGCATTACTTAAAATTTAATTTGCCCGTAAATTGGATCCTTCTTCATAAACGTAAAGGGAGAAACACAATGGAATGGGAGTAATTCAGCTTAAGGTAATGAACGATTACATCTCTAGTTTGTGTGCCGTGAGCATAATATAATCAGTGGCCTATTCCAACATTTAACTGAAGTTGAGAAGTCGTTCGTTCATTTTTGACATTCCACATAATCAATCCTATTATATGGTTGAAACTCCGCACAAAATAATCTAGTACTCTGTGCAAAAACAATTTTAACAATTTACCTGCTTCTCCGAGATGACATATTTTTTCGACAAGGACCTAAATTGCTCAATCAAGTGCAGAATATTTTTGCGTCTATAGAAAAGGTTGAGTACCTGCATAGATGAATGAAAAATAGATAGATGTCAGCTGAAAAAATACGCATTTTTTATTTTACCATGTGGGTCATTGATTTCCACTGTTTACAACAATAGTACGAGATCCAACTGCTGTTGTAAACCATGGGAATCAATAATCTATATAGATCATGTGAGCATATCAAACCCTCACCTTCACAGCTGCTGTAAAGTGACTTAATGACAGGCACGAGTTTTGTGTGAGATCGTCCAAGTTACCCCAGCAGAGTACCAGATCATACAGCTCAAATCCCGTATAGCACACTGTCACTGTTGATACGACAATTAATCCATAGATGCCGAGCATCACCCTGCATAGTCTTGACTCGTTCTTAGCACCCAGCAAGGGTACTCCAGACATTTGAATCAAAGTGAGGTTAAAGTCGATAGAGCCCAGTGTTCCGGTTACCGGATTCGATGGGAATATGTAATGGGTAAAGATTTTGTAAATTAGATCCATTTTGTTTTCCTGAAATAAATAAGAACAATGTTTAATTTTTAGGCTCGTTTTAAGGTTATGTGCAATGTGACATGTGTGAGGATTGGTTTCTAGCTGTGAATATTTGTATGTCATATGAAAGACTTAAGACTGTACGATTCGAAGTTTAACCGGTAAACATTAACTCAGTTTAACAATAAGAACAGAATTGCAATCACAACACTTCGATGTAGTCCGAAGTGCAAAAGCTTGGAAAACATGACTCTTAAAAAGGGTCGGCTAAGATGTTTTTCATTTCATTTCATTTATTTTACTGGAATGCTTACACATTTAGACATAAAGTTGTCTTATAATTTAGTGAAAACTTAACAACGTTTAAATCAATTATGATAACGGAGATGTAAAATTAAAGAAACAATTAAAAATTACTTTAGAAAAATGTTCTACAGACGAAAAAACAATATATACATACAGCTCCATTTAATTTATTAAAGATAGTTAAAAAAAAGAGTAACTGAAAACAAAATCATTCGGGAAACTCTAAATAAAAGGACTTGAGTTTAGTCCGTAACTGTCCGCCTAACCTCCGCGCACATGCCGAGGCAAGGAATTCCACAAGCGGAATTCCGAAGTTAGACATGTGACTCGAGGGTGAACAAGTTGTTGGGCTCTGTTAGATGAACTAAATGACAATTTATTGAAAAGGCAACTGGACGATTTGTCTGTCCAACGTTAGATTACAAGACAAATGAAAACGAAGTAAATAATCAAATGTCATATTAAAAATTGATTTGGAATAATTTGAAACACTGCGTCAAAACGATTGAGGTTGAGTACATAACGCGTAATATTATTAACTGCGACGTTTAGCTTCCTTTTGCTGGCAGCATCACAGTTGCAGAAAATTTCGCCACCAATAGCTTAGAATTGCATGGAACCACAACTGGTTTTACTAACATCGCCATTTTGTTTTCCTATCGGTGTTATGTCAATTAAGAATCTGTGTGACATGCAAAAACATACAAAAAATACAAAAATAAATGCTGCCAATCTCAACCGTGAGGAAATGTGCTAGATTTCGGGAATACCACATTTTTACATTACTGAATGCCATTGGTTAGTTATTATAAATTGTTAAAAGGCGAATAATTTGATATGTTTGGTTAATAAAACTACCTAAAGGAGATGTTCTATTTACGAGAAATATATGAGTACAAACATGGCGGTGTATTTTCCGCTTTTGGATATAATTAACTTCGATTTCGTGTTTAAATAGTTCTTAAAGAATGATGAAAATTTGTTCAAAATGTATTGCACAATCAAGAGGACAACTTCGATACAGCTGTATATCGTCAGCATACATGTGTATTAAGTATCGACATCGACTACTAAATTTGGGATCTTATAAACAAAAAGGGAAAATAGAACCTTGTGGTACCCCACGACAGGTGAAAAGGAAGTCAGCCGAGTATTGTCCTACAGAAACTGCTTATTTTCTTAGCCTAAGGCATGCTGACATTAATGAAACCGCTGATGAAGAAAAACCGAACAACGTGGAGAGCTTTTTGGATAAATCAAAAGCCTTCCAATTATTAAAAACGTCATATTTGATTGAATATGACAGTTAATTTGCTTCTGCATTATCCCCACAAAGACCTTCGAATAATAAGGAAGAATGGAAATTGGACGGTATTCTTTACTATTTGGACATTTTTTGGAAAGGAACAGTCTTTTCTTCCATTGAAAAGTATACTCGCCGGTTGTTAAAATATGATTGAAGACATGGACTAGGGCAGGTAAAATTATAGGAAGAATGATTTTAACAAATTTTTGATGTATTTTATTCAATCCAACTGCATTTGACATCACTGATAACAAGCTAGCAAAAACATCTGAACTTGAAACACAAGAAAATTCGAAAGAGTCTACTAATGCGCTAGGAGAGACGGATGTACTTAAAGGAACTACCTTTAGATTCAGTTTTTGTTAAGCAAGTTTAAATCCAAACTATCGTCCAAACTATTGGGTTATTTTTGCCGATTCCTATTGCGCGCAGATTTTTCCAAAGCTGTCGACCTATCAACGAAGGATATTTTTCACGATTTCCATTCGACTAGGAACATATTAAATTCAGGATAGGAAAGGAATTCATTTACACAATTATTTACTTTTACATTTATGTTTATGATTTTATTCCCACGGGCTATTTCATTCCGCATTAATATTGCACAATTATGTTTCTTAAAATAAAACCAGCTATTTAAGGTTATTCTGTTTTTAATAAAATAGAACTGTTTTCGTGCAATTTAGGAGCGATGTAGATGTTTGTTTTTGGGTTAAATTTTTTTAAAATATTTTTATTAAAATTTTAAGTTTTCGCCCATATTAAATTAAAAAGAACTACCTTGTTATAAGCAAAATGTTTCCCACTTTAGTCGTTGATGTCTTGTTGATAGCCCGTTCGACAAACAAATGTGAGAGTCATATACACTGAAAATGGGTTTTTATAGCCGACTGTTTTTAACATAAATAATTAAAACTTAAACTAATCAAAGTTAATTGTTACGAACTCTATGGCAGTGTCTTATTGGGGGCGTTAACGTTTGGTTGCCTAAGTCCCGAGACCGGAATTCTCGGCATACAGGGCTCCGGTCAAAAAGTTTTAAAAGCCAAAAGTTTTACATGCCTATAATGTGTCGATATGCAAAAGGATATGTGGTCAGTTTGGCTTACACAAAACACAGTATAAATAAAATGTGCTGTAACGTTTCATTTAGGGCCTCCTTTTCAATTATCAACTCGATTTATCTTTCGCCATTTTGTTCTCCTTAATAAAACTAAAAAAACTGGTGAACGCTGTCTTTAACATTTGGTTTTAAGTTTAAGTTTGCTTTTTATGTAACGTCATTCTAAAAAAATAAATAAATAAATAATGTCGAAGCAGCCTAGGCGTATTGTAGTCCCAAGTCCCGACAGTAACTTGATGGGTTTTCGTTTGTTTCTGTTTCACTTCTCATAAGGGATACACAATCGGCCTTCGTATGGACGTGATGAACTATTTTCAGGCGGTTGTGTTCTGTGTATTGCTGTTTTCAAGAAGGATTGCACTTGCACCTCCTATATCTACCCACTCAACCATAGCCTCGAGCAAAAGCTCCATGATAATATACTTTAGGTTAGGTTTCAAGGAGTATTCCGTGCCACATCCATTGTGATACTCGTCGGGGGAAAAGGTTTATCCCTTACCCGTAGTAACCTATTCTGTAAATCTTGTACTGTGTCGTTGCAAACAAACCATCCTGAAGGATTTGATGAAGTTCGTGATTTTGTCTGTTGGTATGCCTGGTAGCTTCAGGAAGAAGTATTTTCCAAGGAATTTGTTCCTAGAGTGTTGGAGACCTGGACCCGTGTTTTCTAGAACTCCCCCTTCACCACAGCTTCTTGGGTCAGTCTCATTTACTTCAAGTGGTACCGTAGTCTGTTGTGTCCCTCTATAATACCTACAAGCAAAGTGAGGCATTTCCGGTTGTTCCGCATGATTCTCTCTGTTCCCGATTAACAAAAAGATGACCAATAGTTTCCTTGTGATAGCACATGTATCCATGGATATCCATCTAGCGTTCGTCTCATCTGCGGCCTTCTTCCCCGCTTCTAGCGTAATTGTAATGCCCTTTTTATTATAAAAAAATATATAAATCTGGTAGACGCTATAACGCGTTGCACTGTAAACGTAAACTATAGCCACACAGTCGCATTGCCAGACTAAAAAATATAACACAAAAAAATCAATTCTTCGCATTCGAATAAATTGTGCGTCGAAAGACGTTAACCAAATGCAGGAGCAATATTTTCATTGGAAGAAGAAACATGAAGAAAAGCTTCTTGAGTGAGGAAGTGAGGTATCCCTTCAAGAAATATTTTCTTAATACAGGGACAAAAAATCAAGAAAAGTTTTTTTTTCGATTATATTCTGTCTTATTATCTGTCCTTGTCTTAAAGTAAATATTAGCGTCGTCCAAATGGGAAAGTTGAACATCGTTGCTTGCTGTTTGAGAATGCTAGGAAGAACAACACATGCGTTTATAATTTTTTCAGCTTTTACAGGATCAAAACTTAATATTCTGTGTGAATAGAGAAAACGACATCTGCTTTTTAAAATCCCAGAAATTCCAAACACAAATTCTTTGGGAACCGATACAAATCTATAAACTGTTGTTCTGTTGTTCCTTCAAAGGGATCTCGAGAGATTCTAATATTTTTTTCTAATAATAATAATTTTTCTCCTGCGAAAATATCAACGATAAGACACAAAATAAGTTAATAAGAAACAATTGAATATACATACCGATTTTGTCGCCTTGTGTGTCTCTTCAAAATCACGTTCATTTTCCCTTATTTTTTAAACAAAAATTCTTCTGTAGTGAGTTTTGTTAAGCGTGTGCACGGACGAAAAACTCACTCTTGCAGAATTGGGCCCCTGGACACAACAAAAAAAAAAAAAAAACATTTATGAAATGTTTTACAGTTTCGCAATAGTGATGGAAAATAATTTTTGTTTTACAAGTTAGTTACAGGAAGTGAGCGCTGTTTTTTTGATTATTTTTTTTTTTTAAATAAAATAAAAATGTCTTGAAAAACCTAATGAAAAAGTGATTCCCCATTTAATACGATTACACCAAAACCCCGATTAGCGACGTTAATTGGCACCAGAAAAACACGACACAAATCGAAATAAGGATTTTTAATATTAATTCAAATAATAAAAAATATAAATAAAAATGTACCTATTTCATAAAACCAAAAAAAAATCAATAAATTCTACAGAAACATAACTTCATGTTAATCCCCTTTAAACAAAAAAAACACGACATTTTGTGAACGGCGCAAACTGAAATAAAAACGACGCAGCTTTGAAATCACGATCATTTTTAAATGACACAACTTTAAAACGACGCAAAGGTGGTTTTGGTGTATTTAAATTAAATTAAGTGTCGCGTGATTCCCGAGACCAAAATTACAAAAATAAATAAACCTTACTCGATGCTAATAATCCTACCAAATTATTTTCTTCTAATCCAAAAAAGGATAGGATTGAAACATTTTATAAAATGTTTCCAATTTGCTTCAGAAACATTTATTAAACATTTCTTAAATGTTTCGCTGATCTGGACACACCTTAGTATGCCAAGACAAACGGAAGTGCTAGCAGCAAAATATTAGTCATGTGTTGCATATTTTAACATAAAATACTAAATTAGTTTATTAAAAAAATGGAAAAGACAAATTATGCAAATTTGATTCAAATGGTAACACCATTGTGCTTATCATATGCCTTGTGTGACGTCACGTTGCGCAAAATATTTGCAATATGGCGGTGGCTATATGAAATTTTCAATACCCTGTATTATCTGTTTTGTGTTTGAAAGCATCTGTTGCCACAATTCAGAAATTAAACTTTTCAATGATCCGCCTTGTTTTATTTACGTGAACTGATCCGGATCAATGATCCATCCTGTTTTATTTTCGTGATCTGATCCGGATCAGATCACGCTGATAATAAAACACGGCTATTGTTTCCAGCTCAATATTCTGTTAAATTAGCTTCCATATAAAATGTGATACACAATCCTAGTTGAAATCGGCTTTCACAATTACCCTAGATCCTTATACCATGTCGGATATGTTTTGTATTGTTTCAAAATATGTATATCAAGTTTCTGTTAACGCCCACCTTAATATTCTCCCCCCAATACAAATAAAATTCAGTATTACAAATATAATCTTTTATTTGACATAAGTGTTTAAATCAATTTTAACCACGTTCTCACCTTATGGCCTATTGCCCCCAGTCGCAACGTGTTAGCCTATAATTTAAATCCCATTAACTGCTATGAAATCCTTGCACCTGTGACAGAGCAAATTACACACTATCGGTGTCACGCCCAGTAATGACCGTTCGATTGAGTTCGGTGAATAATTTACAAGCGTCAGCCGATATTATTGGCAGCTCAATGCGACCCAGTCATGCCGTCCAAGACCAAGTTTTTTGTTTATTTATTCCGCGACAACAGTTATTCAACGACGCACGTCCAAGGTACTTATAATTGTAAGAGTGTGCCCTTTTAGAGCACGTCCAACTGGGATTCAAATTGACCTATTACTCTCCTGGGATGGCTTCAGTGTGGTTATACCTCTCTATGGCTGTTGAATGCTTCAAGGTAAGAAGCAATCATTTTAACTTGCCAAAGGATATCTTTATTAGAGTCGTAAATCAATTTTGTATTTTAATGTATTAATGAAAGTAAATTAAAAATGGAGACTCAGAATTGGATGCGATAAGGACATAGGCAAAGGCATTTGTTTTCTCCTTGACATGGTGTTATGACACTCCTGGGTATAACTTGGTATGCAATTGTGTGGAGGTGACTATACAATCAAGTTTGGTTTGTAGCTTGTTATTGGACTTTCAAGTGCTTGTATAAAGAAGAACTGCTAAACCCGATTTTCTGGAGACGTTTGGTTGGGTAATACTCAATATGAGTTTGGCGACTTCTAAATCAAAGGAGACATATCTAAATCAATTAGAAATATTAAAATTTCTTTACACAAATGTTCGAACTTAAAAAAAGTTCAAAGACACAAATTTTGTAATCAAAACTAAAGGCAATACAAATTTGTTAATGAAATTGTATCATCACAATCTTTACTTGCATCAGAGACGGTAAGTCGTGTCACTACAGTGGCCAAGGACAAGAACTCTCACGGGAGAACCAAAATAAAATTTCATTGGAGTAATCCAGCTTAAGTCAATGAACGATTAAACTTAAATTGGATGTCGTTACCATGCGATAGGATAAGTTGAACTTTTCAAACGTTTGTTAATAATCCCATAATCAAATTTTCAGAGAACTCTTCTTAAAGACACATCTTTTTGGATTTTCATGAAAACTTGGGCGCATTCGCATTCGTTTGGTTTATCTTTATCCACAGGAAGCCAACAAAGATTTTCTCGCACTGGAAATGATCAGTGAAAGTTACCACACAGGAAGAAGAAAGGTAGAACGGATGCTAACTTTAGGAAAACTAGTTATTCATATATATATTTTTTTGAGTGGAGAATTAACTGTCAGAATTTAAAATATTTAATCAACTCACTGGAGCCTGTTAATAAATCAGCTAAGTTGTTCCAAATTGTTACAATTTGAGTCAAAGAGTTAATTTGCATGGGAACAATTCGGAATTGAACCACATTAATTATCAACCACCTTGGTGACTGTTACTTAACTTGAACATTATTCTACTACAATTCGGCAAAACCTATATATCCAGCTTTCCTTGGCGTATTTTTGTGTACAAAATTGCGCCACTTCGATTATCGATTATGTACGAATTTGGAACGTCATAGTTCCTTGTTTGAGAAGTCTGAATAGCCGGACAATAATTCTGCTATCGTCAATTCAATTCAAACGTTTCGGATTAAAGGATCAACATCTGTCATCATAATAGTTGCTATAATATGACAGAACGAATTACATATTTGGCGTTCCGCTTTAAAAAAATAAGTTACACCTCCAACGAAATGCGAAAACATTTCAATAGGCAGTTCTTGAGAAAGAAAATTTGGCTAAATTTGTCATGACAATAACTCCATCGCAATTGCCGCAATAAAACAGAAATTCTTCTTCAGCAAATTTGCAGGCAATAAGTGTAATCTCCACCCCACATTCGTGACTCTATTTCCGTCATTAGAGTCCATCACAAGCAACTGACAACCCTTTTTTATATCCGTTTTTCGACAATCACCCCAAAAAATTCATCCACCTTTTCCGTTGGAGCGATGAAGAGACCCGCTGCTGACGCAGGGAACACACGCGAATTCCTGCGCATCGGCTATGCTGCTTTCCCTGCTATCCTGGTGCTTTGACTGATTTGATGGGTTTATGAGCGCATTAACTTCGACAGTTTAATGGACTGCTAAATGTCGGTCGGCCCTCGAGCATTGTACACGTCCATTGTACGTGCTTTCGGGTTTAATTGTCGTTATCAGTTTTATCAGCCTTTTATGGCCCCGTTGCGGAGACCGGACACTGCGGAGTGCACTGCGTGAAAATGAATGTAACGTTGGAATGTCGGATGCCATCCAAAAATTCTGGGCACTTGGTTGGAAAAAATTCAAAACAAATTCATTGCGTCGTTGGTGTCGCAGCGGGTGGTTTATTGCTTTCGTTGACACAGAGTTCGGTGCATTTCTTCTTAGTTTGGGGTTGGATCTGTATGTATGTGGAATTTTCGGTACGCGGTTCGATGTTTTGGGCGCCTGGTAGAAGATTGGTTTTGTTTGCGGTTTTTATGGGTGCGAAAGAACACCGAGGATATGGAAGGAATTTAATCAATTCGGGTTTATAGTTAAGGGTAGGCAATGGCCGCTGATTAGGTACTTCTTTTGTCTGTTGGTGCGCTTGCTGTTGGCACAATGAAAAACGAACAAAGTGGGAACTGAAATAAAACTGGGAAGGCAGCAGTAGTAAAACCTTGATGTGCCATAAAATATTCGCGTCGTTCGAGAAGTTTGAATAAATCAATTTTGGGTTTTTTGGCAAAGCAAATTTGACTATCCTCCTCGGGGCAACATTTTTAAAAACTCATTTGGCTATTGGGCAAGACAACTCTAGAAGTCACGTCTGAAGGTATTTATAAGGACAAACAAACCCATGACATCCTTGAGCGTCAGAAAAATGTCGTTGCTGTTTGATGACCTACAGCTGTGACTTTGACCGAGATTTTAATCGGAAGTAAACGCAATTTCAACGTTCATCCTCAAATTCTATGAGAGCGCTAACTTTTCTTTGGTTTTATTTGGGGAATAAGACGCCACTCCGAGCAAAGGCAACTGTCAAATTGCCCGACCCTGGTTCATGTTGTAATTTATCTGAAAATATAAACGATTTTTAGAAGCTCTTTTCAAATATGCGTACAAGTTATTTATATTCGTTCCTAAATATTCTCTTGCATAGGTGCACACAAACGATTTTTGTACCGTGCGTTACATATCGCAAAAAAAAATGTTACGTATAACTTTTAATGGGAATGGGCGCACATGACGCCCAGTAACCGCAACTCTCTTACATTAAAACTCAAAAGCCCAACCCATATAATACATCGTGTCCATTGCTGCAACGTATTTAACTGACAGATGGATAGAACACACGTCTAATTTAATGAAAGGTCTACGTACTTATGACAGATGCGATGAATAAAGTATGTTTAGGTACTGATTACTTTTGTGTCCGTTGAATCCGTTGACAGTTGTTACAAATTGACATAGAGCACATTCATTGATTGCAAATATTGAGAGAATGAGAGAAACTGTCATTGTCATCGAATGAATTGAAATAAATCTTTAATTTAATGTTGAAACTTGGAAACGCCGATGACAGTTCAATCACCAAACTAGCTGTCTAGCTGGAATTAATTTGAAGAGACTCGTTTGGGCAACAAATCTGCGAATATATTTCTTCCGTTGAATACGTTAAAGTTGACGTATCTATCGACACAACGGACACTACGACGACAAAGCATTTGAGTGCCAATGGCATAACTTTCAAAGTTAAAGTGATTGCTAATATCGTTTTGCATTGGTTTCACTCGGGGATCCACTCATCCTCTGATCCAATGGAACAACAAAACTCCTTCTGATTGAACCCACAAAAGTATTGGTGAAATGCCAAAAAATAACATACGCCGGCTGTCAGCTGACTTGTATAAAATACATAAATTACATTTGTGTGAGTGCTTCTTGAGTGAATTCTGACTTCAAATCGAGAAGCGAAATTCTCTTCTCAGAATCACCAGAAGAGTATTTTTTGTGCCAATGGAACGGTTTCAGAAGTGATTTTTTTCGTTTCCATTAACGAAATAAAGCCGAATCAAAAAATTGGTAATTAATGTCAAAATTTGGTTTTATTTTAGGAGACTGTTTTTTTTTTTAATACCTACTTTAGACAGGGCCAGCGTTGCCAACCAATTTTAAGGAAAAAATGCGTAACTTAAGAAAAAAAGATGCTTTTTCAAGAAAATAATGCCTAAAATAATTTTTTTAAAGGTAAAATGAGAGCAATAAATCAAAAGTTAAACACTCATATAAAAAAATAACTAAAAACTATTTTTATTTCGAAAAAAAAAACTTATATTATAAATCACAGAAGAAGTTCTTAATAGGAACAACATTCTTTTTTGTTTCATAAGTAGGTACCCACAAAGTATTGAACAAAACAAACATAGAAAACTATGTCCATCAGTTCGTTTTGGTCCTTGAAATCATACATTGTTTTTTGAAACAAGGATATGTGTGGTTTTTTGAATTGCAAATCTTGGCAGTTTTTGTAATAAAAAATAAATGCCTTCTTGAAAAAAAAACAAGCCTTAAAGCCTTAACTATTGAAATAATGCCTAACAGGCATGTAAAAGCCTTAGTTGGCATCACTGGACAGGGCTATGTTGGGACTTTTTGCACACTTTAGTCACCTGGTCGGGTTTTCTGGTCCCGTGACAGAAGGCTAATTTAATAAGTTCTGTCCTTGCCGTTATCAATTGTCAAGCGTGCAGCGTAACTCGTCGCATCTATTTTCTGGAGCGTTTCGATCGTTAAGTTCTTTGAACTATCTGTCATGCCAAGAAGGTGCCTATAAAACAGACGTAGGTAAGTGACAGATCTTTTATCTTTGTGTAGCTTCCTCTCTGAACACCTTCTTGTCTTAACCTATATCCGCTCTGCTTCGCATCTGCCTACATTGTAACTAAACACACATAAATAAATACACTGAATCCAATTGATATTTTCTGTTTATTAACTGTCAGCAGTATAACGTAACTAAATTTATTAGCCATAAAAAATTATACATGAAGTAGGCATAATCTTTTATTTCAGCAAAAAGCGGCAACACAACCCAAACGATTATTGCTTTTATTTTATGTTTCTCACCACCAAGCACCTCAGTATTTTAATTGCCAGATGATTTACTAAACAGCCTGGCCACTTAGACACAGTGGCGTCACAATAGAACAGAAATAGAAACGCAAACTCACTCAGAGTCCACTCGAAGTTATCGAAACTATACGAATTCTCCAAATTTGATAAGAGCCACCATCCACCAAAGCTCTTTCGATACTTGAGCTTTTGCAAACAATAATATAGTGTGAAAACTGGCGGCATCCAGTCGGAGCCACACATGCAAAATGTGCCAACGCAACCACTGCCATATGCCATCCGCCATCCCCCATCGCTGAAGCAACAGGCAGCCGCGAACCAAGTTATCGAAATCGAGTGAAACTTATCGCACCGCACCGTCACCGCACTTGACTCTTGAGTCATGTTTTGACTAACCTAAGCAAAGTTGAGTTAAGCGGGAACGTGACTTCAAAAATGGCTTCCTGAACTCAGTATCTTCGGAGTCGGCCAATGAAATACAACTGTCGGCGGAAGGTTTCTTTGTATTCGAAGCGCGTCTACGTGCGTCTGTTTAAATTTTGAAAATTCAAACAAAACTAAATAAAACCGCCACGGACAAGGGTTTGCATTGTGCGGCTGATTTATTTGCAGCAACATCGTCTCTTAGCCAAAAAAACTAAAGGCCCGTCCGCAAAATTGGTGATTTAACGCAACCTCGTCCAAGGTGTACGAGTATCCACGTAACTGTTTGAGATTCGTTGGCGCTTTAGTGCAGTGTTTTTTGTTTGTTGTTTTGGTGAAATTGTTGATCGAATCACGGTTGGGATTTTCCTGTTTTTTTTTTGTGTTCACCTCATCTTCGCAGAGGTAGTGAAGTAATAGCCATTCGTGACTGAAAGAGTCGTGTTAACCGAGTTGATTAACAGCCACGCAGATTGTATTCAATTCAAGGGCTGCCGCTGCATTGTGATTTGTGACTTAACATTCCGGCTTTCGGATGCAACGAGTAGTTCGCTGTCGTCTGTGACTTTTCCACAATTAAACAGTAATTAGAATAATTACCGGGAAACAGGAATACGGAGTCGGTTTTGCCAGAAATTTTGCACGATAGTCTCAGATAGTGTCGGGCGGATTTCGACAGTCGTGGTGGGCGTCTGATTTTCGGTGAGTAATACTATAGTACCTACGATGGACATGTTTACGTGTCTGGTAGAATTTTATGCGATCCAGTTTGATCTGCGTCGTCATTCATGAATTTCACGCTTCGTCAGTTGGGTTAATTGATCTCGTCTTATGCTAATGTCTGGAGATTTGCTTTGCTAAATTATAACCAATAAATTAGCGAGTTGTTTTGCAATATAATGTGGACAAGTACACTCGGTGTGTATGTATTTTAAATGCAACAACTTTCTAAACAATAAAAAATATTGTTTCTTGATGGTGAGTTATTAAGTGTCACGATTCAGATATTTTTTTGTTTGTGGTCTATAGATTAGATAAGCACTCAGTCTTGGCGAATGTGTACTTCCACGCGGCTTGGATTAGATATGAATAGGATCTATCTGTTGTTTTCATTTTTAACAAATCAGCTGGCGAAGCTTTGCGCTGGACAACTGGGTTAATCTTATTGAAAAATCAGACAGAGTGAGGATGAGAGGGAGAGACCTTTTGGACTACTGAAGGTTATTCGCGATTGACAAGACAACAATGCAATGCATTTTGTATGGATATTTTGGCGCAAAGTGCCGGGAGCATTTTTAAGCGAGTGCAAACGAAAGTTTATTAAGTTTGTTTGTTCCAATTTCTGTGTGGTGTTTATATTTTGTTAAACTGTTTCTATTTTCTTAAAATAACTCGTTGCTTTTGTAGTTCTGTCTTTATGCGGAATGCCAAACATATTTATTGTTCAGTTACCACAGGGTGGGCAATGGCTTATAATAAACTAGCTGTACACGCCCGGCTTCGCACGTGCAAAATGTGGTTTCAGAACAATTGATGGAAAAAATTTCAGAAAGAGCCTTCTGCAAAAGTGAGGGACTTGAATCCGTACTAAAAAACCTCCCGTAGACTGGGCCCACTCTGCCTTTATCTTCATGGCATTGCACATGCTCGTTGGACTAATCGGCAATAATTTAATATTCTTTGGACAATGAAAATGAAAGAAATTAATTTTATAATTATAATATTTAACTCACTTTTTTATTTGTGTAATGCTTCTTTGTATACTTTATTAGTCGTTTTGTTTCTATCGGCTAAGATAGTGATATTTGCTGCATTACATCTACGTTATAACTGCCCGTGCCTGAATCAATTCTTGTTTAATTAAAATCCCGTTTTTCATAAAGTTTGACCCTGATCGATTTGATTGTCATGGCAGAACAAACATTAATAGGATATTGAATCCGTTTAAACTGAAATGGATAATTGCTGGGAATTATTTGTATTCTTGGTACAAATACCGTATCTCCTTTGGCACACCCAGTTAAAATTAACGCCTCTATAACGGTTTTCTGCAATGAAATCACTCTCTGGTTCCATTACAAAGTTTGGGGGATTCAAATTGCGAATCAAAATAATGGGAACTCCAACTTTTAATTCAATTTTATGAGCAAAAAGGCCATGGGCTGTAATGATATTTAGAAACTCCACCGGATTGCAAATAGAATTTATAAACAGTACGACGTGTATCACCAGGAATTTTCCCTAATGCAAATCCCGTAATGTAATAATACCACGATCTGGTATCACTGGTACCTATACCTATTTGACATTTCTTTCTAGACACTTTATTTTGTAAGCAAAACCGAGGCAAACAAACCTTTCCTACGTATTTGCCATTTCTTTTGATTTTTTTTTTCGTAGCAAACCACACAGCGTACTGCCTGTCTGTCTCCCTCTCCGTCTCAGGAGTAAAATAGGGTTAAAAGAGATGTCAATATAATATTGCGTAGTTAGTATGTTTCATTTGAGAATGAAGCGCATATCTACTCACTCAGGTGAAAATCGTAGAAATGTTTCAAATTTTGCCTTTTTATTTAAAAACCTTTTAAGTTATCGAGTTATTGGATATCCTAAGTTGTACCTGCAGATGTCCTCTTTAAGCTGGTATTTACTATACTTAAATGCTCCCAGTATTTTCGAACGGAAAGCGTGACAAAGAAAAAAGCAAAACGAAACGGAAAAATAAATTACCCTTGTCCAATTTTTTCCGGAATTTATAGAGATATAGGGTTGAGACGAAGTAGATATTGTAGACCTAGGTATCCTCTATAGGCCTGTGAAAAATGCACCAGAATATACTGATCAGTTTCTAAGATTTTTGCATTTAAATACATGCAGTCAAATTCAATCTTAGTCGAACAGAACTACAACAATTTTATTTATATGATTATGAATAGGTAGGTATCCCCGGACGAACCTTTAGACGAATTGCGCCACAACTTTGCCATAAAAACTTGCCCCAAAAATTTGTCTTGTCGTTAACAAATAAATTTTGGTGTTTTTATTCACGTTTTTGGTTTTGTTTTCTAAGGTGGACCCCGAAATCTGGGCGCAATAAATTCCATTGGACAAAAACTCTTTTTTTTTCAAATTTCTAACTTAGGTACTTGTCTGTGAAAAGTAAAGCAAAATCTATAAAACCCTGAGAAGTTTGCTAACATTTTAGATTTTAGCTCAGCGCTTAAATGGGTATAAGATTTATTCATGTAGATATATGTCCCGAAGCAGCTTGTCTTCGTTCCACAGTCTGTTCGTCCTGTAGGAAAATGTGTCGTGGAAAGGTGGTATAAGAATAATAAAGGCTGCTTAAAGTTCATCAACAACAGTCACGTCAAACTCGGGAATGCTATCTTCTGCTTGAATCGCCCTTCTGGCATACCTTCTACAGGACCAAAAATCCGTCGAAAATATATTTTCTTCCAAACCAAAGCATATCAGAATCAGCTCTTCCTTGAAGGTTATAGTTCTCCGTGCCATTAAGTATAGCAATGAGTGAGCGATCACTAGAGCATTTTTTTTCAATCGAGTACGGAGTTTTTAAAGTAGCAGCTCTTTTCTAACTTAATCTTGCGCCGGTTCTACGCTAGGGCATTATACGTACAGTTGATCTTTACTTCGATATAAAAGGACGTCTTAACCATGTGCAAGTTTCTGTCCTTTTGTGTAGAAAAATTCCACGAACTTGTCATGATTTTGAAATGTGTTTACATCTTACAAAAAAAGCCTACCTACCCTTCTCACATTACTCAAGTCCTTGACAGCCCAACCTCTGTACTCTAATGCCGTGCACGCTCCCAAGTTGGTTGTTCATTTTAATCCTCTTAACATTGTGGTTTCCGGGTTATGCAAATTACCATGGACACCATGAATATTTGCACAACTAAGTGTCTCCGATTATCCAAAAAAAAAAACTACCGTGGGTATCCCGCAAACAAAACAGGACGAAACGATAGACAAGCAAAAGACAATAATTGAGGTTTTGCGCCTGTATACGATGGCAACCACGTTGACTGTGTAATAAGTGCCATTAAAAATAAATTGAATTTAATTAACTGCATCTTTACATGGCGCGCTCATTATTCATAATCAAAATTCGGATTGGATTTCAATTCAATCTATTTTTAGACCTTAATGGGTGTCGTTAAATTGAATAATGGCGCCGTGCCAGTTGCTACATAGTGATGCCAATTGGGAGGTACCTATATCCTGTGGGAAATCAAATTCAAAGCGGAAAATTCGGAGAAAGCACAAAGGCTTGGAAGCAAAAATTAAACCCGTCATACTGAGGTCATAACTATTATCCACAATCATGACACATGGAAAGTGCCTAATAACTTGAGTAAATATAACGTCTGACGGAAATTTGCCTATAACAATATCTGTTTATGTTGAGTCAATATGAACTGAAACGTTTTGTTTACATTTCAAATTAGCGACTTGAGGAGTTCAATTTCGAATGTGCGGCTTTTTTCTTTGTCTACCATAATAGGTCTTAGTTGCTTTGAAGAAGATCGATCGAATAGTCGGTCATTAAATCGAGCTTGGCACGTACTTTTTAATAAATTAAACGAAGATTTTAAGGGATTTTTAATGGTATAAGTTTCTAACTCAACGCAAATCACGTTCAAATTTGAATTTGATATCTATGCACTTTTTTCTATAAGTTCTGGCTTACTAGTCATCGTGCCGCGAGCACCACTCTCAGACAAATGTCGAACTCCAGAAGAACCTATTCGCAATGTCTCTGTTTTCAGACTAAAGCTAAGTATCCTGCTCGCGCAAAATTTTAGCGTCTCAAGTCTCCACTTCGTTTCTCCACACCAAAGATAAATGGTCGCTGAATTATTAAACTTAGCTTAACACAACAAATTGTTGGTTTATTTGAAAAGGAACAGTTTCAGTGATTGAATCTATGTCAAAGTGCAGACAAAGGGTCTTATTTATAATCATGTTTATCCTTTTTTAACAAAAAGGTCATAAAGTCGAGCCTGAGGACTAAATATGATTAGTATCGCACCATGACTTTTCAGGGGTATAGTGTTATGAAAATTTAGATTTAAGTGTTATACAAACTCCTCATGACTTGTAAAATAAGAACAACATAGCTGAAGGCTTAACGTCAAATTAGAAGCTTTTGTCTTCGACAGGTCGTATTTTTTATGATTCGTATGACTGATTAAACTTTTGACAGTCATGTACCTACTTTCTATTATTATTGGAAGCGGTATTAGTTTTTTTAGTTTTGAAGTTACCAATCACCATTATTTCAAATAGTTGCCTACTCTAAAGCGTCTTTGCATTGGAAGACTGTACATAAACACATTAAAACAAGATTTTGCAATTCTTGCCGAGTTTGAAATAAAACAAATGACAGACATTAACTGGTCAAATAACAACGAAATGCAACAAATCTTCTAAATCAAAATCAAAATTTGGACTTTGCCATTAAGCGTGAAATACAATATCATTCAAATGGCCGCCTCGGGAAGATTTGCAGCATGCAAATATTTTGAGGTAATTTTTAACAACTTTTACGCACATTTCGGGCGGTGTCTCGGCCATAACTTGAGTAATGTTGGTTTTTAACGTATCTTGAGTTCGGGGACTATTCGCGTAAACACGGTCTTTGCGTAGTCCCATACAAAAAAAATCTAACGGTGTCAAATCGCATGATTGACGTCGCCAAAACGTGAAACTTTCAACTAATTTTAAGACACTTCAAATGACAGCTGAGTTTGACAGTGGTGTCAAATGCCAGCTCTACCAACTTCAAACCACGAAATGAATGGCCCTGTATTTGTATGTAGGTATAATTTTATCCAGAGCTGTTATTAGACCTGTTTTTTGAGCTTCGTTCTCGGCAAAGCAAAGTAAAGTAGGATTTTCAGCACGCAATTACAACAACTACGCTCTACTTGACACTTCGAGATTTGCAGTAGTTATTGTAATTTGTGTGCTAAAAATCTTACTTTAATTTGCTTTGCTGAGAACGAAGCTAAAAAAAAAACACGTCTATTGTTCCTCCTTGGCAATAATTTGTGAACAAAATTTGCAAAAATATTTACCAACACAAATAAGTCAGACAAAACCCATTTCAAGTGAGAATTTTTGTCACTGCTCGTTTTCCAAATATTGACTGGGTTTTCAGACATTTTAAAAAGCGTTTGAGTTGGTGGCAGAATTTTTCGTTGGGCTTGTCAATTTCGATGTGAGCGCAGTGGCTGAACTATTCTAGGTTCCTGGATCAACCCCCAGAAAAGCCACATTTCATGTTTTTTCACTGTCATGCTGCTCGCGAATGTCAGGCAAATATTCGATAATAAACCGGCTACTCAATTTAGTCTTTCAAAAACGAAGTGAAATTCTAATCGCACTTTCCTTTTCTCTTAAAATGCCCGTATTCAGTTTCAGTCTACGCTCCTAAATGAATACAGTGCTCGTCCATTATAACGATTGTTATGTTTTCCATTAAGCGAATTTGCGATATAACGAAAGCTTTTTAGATTTACTTTAGTATCTCTATATATATAATAACGAATGGTGCCCACGAATTGCTATCCGATATAGCGAACGTAGATATAAATTTGATTAAAAATCATGGAAGTATTTAAATGGCAGGACCATTATCTATTTAATTTAACGTTAAATAAAAACGATTAAATAAACACATTTTTCAATGACTTATTTAAAAAAAAAAATATGAAAAACGCGCTCGATATAGGGAATGACATGAAATATTATATCATTCGTTATACTGGGCGTCCACTGTATATTATGCTCCCAGAACCTAGTTCCTTCTCGAAGTAGTGCGACTTCCAATGTCAGCCGAACAGCATAAGGAATCACAATTCACATACGCCTTATGTGTAGTTCTTGTTGGCCTATTGTATCCTGAAGCTTAACTCGTTTACTGCCAGCGAGATATGCCCTAAAATTTAAACCAAAACTCGCAGGCCTCAAAGACAATAAGTCTATTTGTGTACTTTCCTCCATACATACTCCAAAGTACGTGGATAGACTTCGAGCCACTTTGAGGCACTTACATCTTTGACATTTTATTACAAATAAATATATTATTTACATTGTTGCAACAAATTTGAAACGAGTTCTTTATATATTTTCACAGATTTTATTTTTGTGCGCAACTTATTTTTAAGGCGGATTTGAATTTGTTTCTCGTCAACTTTGTGCATTTGACATAAATATCAGTACTTGCTACCGGCTGAAATTCTATGAGCTGTTTCGAGCGAACAGAGGAATTTCTCGTTATTTTGCTAATTTTCTCTTTTTCTGTCATTTTCGATAGACTTTGTGCGATTGTTATCGATATTATATCGATTGCGTTCCATTTAAACCGCGTACGCGAATGAACCTTATAAATGTCATTTCTACAAAAACGTCTGCTTTGACTGTCAAAGTTGCTGTTTTAAGCTGTTTTCCCCATAGGAAGAAAAGTAGTTGAAAATATTTAAAAATTAATTGTGTAGAAAGAATGTCTCTTCCGTTTTGAATGAAAAATGACGTCGGGTGTTCGTTTTAGTAATTTATTTTTGATTATGACGTTTTAAGAAAAAAATTGCATAGAAAACATTTTTTTAAATTATTTGGAGTAAAAAAAAGCGCTCACAAATTGCAAAAATTGTTTTTAAATCCGAATTACAAACGGCCCCAAAATATTTTCTATTTTTGTTAATGAAAATGAGCTAGATAAAGCAAGTTCAAATGAAACGCCTACATTTTTGCAATAAATTCGATTGCCACTTGGGAATACAATCATTTCAAACTTTTATTTTACTGGAGTGTGCAGTTCCATTCAATGCAATTCAGTCATTAATTATGACAATACGACTGCAGATAAAGTGGACAATGGTCAGATGATCGCCTTTTCGTCTCTCTCACCTCAAAAAAATGTACCTATCAAATGAAGAGTTTTTTTTTAACTAACCTGGTTTTGTTTTTCAAAAATCCCTTAAATTCGTACTTCACATATACAAACAGTTCCGGCACAAAAATTCGAGTACACAAATTTGTTAAATGTCGCTATTTAAATAATCGTTTTAGAAAATTAAACTCCTCCGGGCGATTTCCTCCCAATATCCCGCATCATAAAACCAAGTACAGGTGACAGAATGTCGGTGTAACTTTGCTGTTTATAAATACTAGCACCTCACCTTTAATACATAAAGAAAATGTTGTTTCAAAGTCATATACCCCCGGCAATATAATGTGAATGGGCGCAGTAAACGTGTTCCCTTAAAATACCCAAAATGCAAAAAAATGGCCTGAGGTAGTAAGACGCAATCAAGCTTCCGTACAAAATGATAAAAACAAAAAGGGTCACAATCGCGTAATAAACTTCCGGATGATAAAAATCTTTCACAAGCACTTTTCATTTATTTGGTTAGGCACTTATCGTTTAAACAATACGTTGGATCAGGCAAACCGTTTCGCGGTTAATAAGGAGGTTAGATAAATTTCCATAGCCCATCTCTGTGTGCATATAGGAGCCACCCATACACGCCATCAATTTCATGTTGTCGCTAAAATTGTTTATTGAATATATTCAATTTCAACTTTCTTGGCAGAAAAAAAACCCAAGTGAATTATAACGGAATGAGCTGGAAAACACTCGATTGATGGAGTGCCATCAACTTGAGTGTTTGGCCAACTTTTATAAAAGTTGAGCTTGTGTTGGTTTTTCATTTTGCGTTGACAGCCGATGGTATTACGAGTTTATGTAGGCGAATGACAAGGCACAGGCGGTTAGGTAGGTACTTGTGCTATTTAGGTGTCGCCAAGAACTTGTTAACTTGCAGTTGTAGTGCTTAATGACGTAGGAAGATAAGTTTGGAAAGTTTATGAGCTGAAACTGAAATGTGGTCGCTTGTTTGACCAACAGAAAGGTTAGGTCGTTGGAGTCATTCAATGGGCGCAGTAGCTCAGCAATTAGGGTTGACCGGCACCGATGAGTCCTTGTCCATCAAATTAGGGCAAGTTTTTGAGCACTTTTGATTAGAAAAAGACCAGTTTCCTGGAGAATAAAAACACCGAGGTTGCTGACGGGAATTTCATCAATTGAGATAGCACCACATCCCTTGCTTACGTTGATGAGATCTTAATTTGATTGGATCTGGAGGAATTAAGCTCTGCATGCCTACTAGTTACCGGCCCGTGGCGTTCGCTGATAGCACAACAAAGTTGAGAAGTTGCATTCATACTTCTTAAAACCTCTCCACCGCTACAAATCACGTTTCATACCACAGATAGAGGAAACGTGTTTCATTCAAAGGCTGTTGGCTTAGGGGTATACTGACACAAACGTCAACAAATTATCGTAAATATAATCGTCAGGCAAATGTGACAACGAGAGTGCTCACAGCGAGTTTTGTTCATACGATGTTCACCAGGGTATTCAACTTTGCACGAAAAGGTATGCCACACAAAAACAACGAGTTTCAATTTAGAAAGTTTGTTTAGTCTTTGAAATGTCACCTAGGAAAAGAAGTGCGAGGAGGTGTTACGCGTTCAATTATTTTCAGCGCTTGAATACAGCTTAGCTTAAAACCAAAAATATAGAGAGAACATTAAAACGGCGGAGGGGTTAATTTGCTGAGAGGAGGTGAGAGGCCTGCCACTGGTTTTGTGGCATATCTTGCACTAAAACATGGTAATATTTGCGGCAAGACGCTTTGCATTGTGGAATTTTAACTAAACTTTCGAAAAAGTGAATGCAGCTGCTTACTTCCTTGTTTCCGATTGCCTTTCTGAGTCTGAGCCCTTCGTTGCTACCTTAGTATTCTAAGTGGAATCTAGCTAGTCCCATATAAAATCTTAACAAGGCAACAGAGCTCGAGTTTGACATAAAATATACATAATAGGACAAGTCGAAAGACAGAGAGAATCAAATGCTATCTTTTATTTCCTCGCTATGTACACTAATGCTCGCAAACTCACTTTGCTCGGTTTTAACAACGCAATTCGATTAAAAATGTCACATAATCCTGTTGAACGCGTTTTTTCAATTTTTGGTGATTGTATAAGTTGGCCAACAGTACATTGAGCAAGACGTCGAACGCACTCGATGACAGGTGACCGCTGAGGTAGGGTAGACATTTTGAATGAGGTTGACCCGAGGCCTACAGCCTAAACGCCTGCCCGGATTTCCTTCAAACTTATAATTTAGAGGGGGGCTTAAAGTTCGGGGCCGTTTTTTTTTTTGCACGGTAACCTTAACATTAATGGTACTTCCCATATAAAATTTTCATACCAGTTTGATTTGTTCGAAAACGGCTCTAACGATTTCAACCAAAATTGATATTTAAGCTTAAGTAGGTGATGTTACCACGATTGTGTACTCAGTTCTCTGCTTAAAAATCGAAGAACGGTACTTTTGACATTTGGTCATATCTCGAAAACGGTCCATACGATTATTACAGAAATTCATTTCTAAGGTTGTATGGTCATTCCCAGTTTAATGGAAAACTCAATTTTTCTCTGTATTATCGTTAAACAGATTTTTGAAAACAGTATTTTTTAAAAAATTTTGTTTTCTTTAGTTTACTTGAAAACGGCAACATCGATTTCGACCAAAATGCAAACTTTGAGTAAAATTGATGTTTTCAAAATGATTGCGTCCTTAATTTTCAATTCGATTCACCGCAAACGCTAATTTTAAAAACTGCTCATATCTCGAAAACACCATTTTCGGTTTCAAAAAAAAACTTTAAAAATCAAATAATGCTTACATCCCGAACAATAACTTGTACTCGGTTTTCAGCTAAATAGTTAAGCAATAGTATTTTTCAAACTGAGCATTGCAATATTTGGTACTGCTTTTTCTGCCAAATTTCACAAAAAGCGCTGTAACGATTTTGATCAAAATACTTATTAAGGCTAACAAAAGTATACTAAATAAGATTCCGTACTTAGTTTTTCTCAAAAAATTCGAATAAACCCGATTAATAATTATTTCTCAGAAATTACTTCACAAATCTCGATTTGTATTCACATATCCACGGTATATTTTTGCAATAATCTCAATTTACCACTTCTAATAAAATTGCAATAACAGCAAAACTTATTTTTAACAAATATAACCAACTTCTTTTTTTTAACCATATTGAGTATGCACCTTTAAATAATGCCAACCACAATCAGAAACTCCCAATTCATTTTCACACCACACACGTCTTTGGGATATTCAGTTTATAACTGCTAACGCATATTCAAAAACAAAATTCCGAACTCTTACAATATACATCTACATAAAGATATAGATCTAGCACGAACAATGCTTCCAATCATAGACACCTTATACCAGCGTTACTAATCAAAATAAAAACATGACCTAACAGATCAGAAAACAGAAACTCCTACTACACTTGTCCTCGAACTCAGAAATCTTGTGAAGTGTAAGAGCTTGTAAAATAGTACAGTGGCACTTATGACTCTCTAACCAGAACTTGCGACAATTCCCTTTTAGTGAGAGCTTAAATTTTTAAAAACTCACCCTGTTATTTGATATGTATACTGCCATATCAGATGAACTACCCAAAAGTGAATTTTATTTAACACTATTCCTTTTCCTATATTCTAGGTATGCACTGTTTCTTTTAGCTAATAAAATAAGAAAACAACCAAGCAAACTTTTGAAGAACGAGAAAGTTTCGTTCGACCCAGCCGTGCACTTTATTTTTTTCTTAACATTGGAAAATGGAAACTAGAAAAGTCTCTCAATTACGAGTTGGTGATGTGTGTTTTATTTTTTAAATTAAATACTACCCCTGTTTTTTTTAGCTTTGATCTCAGCATAGCAAAGAAAAAAAACGATTTTCAGCACGCAATTACAACAACTACGTTTTACTTGCCACTTCGAGAACTCAAGCAGTTGTTGTGATTGTGTGCTGAAAATCCTACTTTACTTTGCTTTGCTGAGGTCGAAGCTCAAAAAACCAGGACTTTTTTTGTCTGTAAAGTGAATTGAATTGGAATAAGTGTGCATACAAAATACAAAACAAAAAATGCTGGCTACTTTTGGTTTCATACGTCTAAGAAAAGCTGGTGTGAAGGGATCGCACCAGCGGCTTGCGAGCCGCAAATCACAGGTTGACAAGTTGTTTGTTTGGGATCCCCGCCTTAAGTGCAGACTACTGCCGAAAGATTCAAGCTGAAGGCGCAATAGCCAGAGCTAAAACCAAAAACAAGTAAGTTGGCCATAGAACCAGCCAACTTTACACTGGCAACACTAAGTACAAATGTCAAATTTTCCCAAGCAACTATTGTCCCGCTCCCGGTTCCGGACAATAAATGTGTGCGAAAAGAGAGTGGAGAATAATTGAACTAAGCGATCTACTACAATTACTCAGTTTTCGCCATCATTTCACTGCAGCAGCTGAAATTTTGTTTGTTCATGATTTCGTTGTGTCACTTGTGTATGGGATTTTTCGTTACGAAACATTTGCATACTGGGCTTAAGTGTGAGCAGAGCAGCAGTCCCAATTTGTGTGTTTTTTTTAGAGGTATGAAATATAAAATAAAATAAAATCTATATGGATCATGGAAATGGCCTTGGAATTGTTTTTACGCCAATACTATTGAAGTATGATGTCGAGTAAAGATTCGCCGAAACTTGGCCAACTGGAGTACAAACTGGAATTAAAGTTGTTTTTTTTTATCAGCTAAGGTCCTGTGCGTCTATATTTACGCAGGAACTGCAAACTTAAATCTACTTGAGGAAAAATGTAAACCAAAGTGACCACAAATCAGCTTTCATCCGTCAAAGTGGTTGTCACTACAAAAAGCGTTGCCAATTCGAAAAAAAAATCTCTAAAAAGAAACCTTTACCGTGAAAAAGTACCGTGAGTATTTGGGGTGTTGGTTGAATCCAACCATCGTGCTCGCTCCACTTTAAACCAAAATATCCAACATAAGTTGCATCAATTTCTACCCAATTTAGAGAGCTCTGGCATTTGTCTGGCAGCTTCTGGTGTTACTTGATATTCAAAGACACATGCACAAGCAACTGCTTAACACATCGATTTAGCCGTTTTTCATGTGTAACCATAAGCAACAAACAGAAACCACATATGTTCGCTAAAGTCCCTCTGCTCAAACACTTTAACTATAGCACCCCCATCTGCATACCTGTTCCCACTTACAAAACATGCCAATGCAAAACTATATAGCAAGTTTCGGTCTCAAAAAAGACGCCCTCAAAACTTGATGTAAAATCTATGCAGAGATTGTGCCACACCACAGATTAACATTTACGAACATCTGTTCTACATGAACTCTGTTGTGCTGCACGCCTACATTTACCAAACACAATCCTTAAGTACAAGCATCCACTTGTATATTCCACTCGGCACACACTCCTACGTATTTGTATATTTGAAAATAAACTTCTCTGTTTCTGAACTGAAAGAACACAATTCCCACGATTCTCCATCCCCGATTACATCTAAAAAAAATAAGCAGAACGTTTTCCACAAAATCCTCCAAAACAACATGAAGATGAACCACAAATTCCGAGCGTAATATAGTCCAGCTGGTTCGTGTTTGCTACCACCCCCATCGTCGTGGTCATGACCATTTCCGAATAAATCACGCACATTGGCTACTTAGAAACAATTCACAATTGGTAAAGTTTACGCGAAAAAAAACACGTACATCCTTCATATTCAAAACAAAAGAATTATTTCTGAAAATTCGCAACGCAATCGTATTTCTGAGTGTAATTGACAAATTGGCATTTTGGACAATTTATGCCAAACACGATATGGATCAGTGCCCATGTCCAGACGGCTGACACGGGCGCCCAAATTCCTGGGACTATATTTTGCCATCCCATTTAAATGGGCCGCAATTTATGTTGCGTGTGTTTTGTGGCGATGAAGAGCAATTGTTTTTGTTTCGAGGACGAACGGCCAGAGCCCAGATGTGTGTGTCAGCTCGAAGTTGGTATGCAAATTTCTATGGCGTCATTTCGGCAGATGGGATTTTTTAATCGTCGACCGTCGAGTGTTTGAAGATTTTTCCAACCAAACATGTCATCATTTTATTGAGTTAACTGCTTGACGAACGATTGCATCGCCATCAATGGGGTGTAGCGTATGGGGGTGCTTAGGAGCGTTACATTTTTTTTACGAGCACTAAAATAAATTTGTCTGCCTCGTGATAAGCGACACAGTGACCATATTTTTGTTTTTCTTATAGAAGCACTTTTTGATTTGCGTAGGTGTATAAAAAAAACTATACATTTTTAAGTGTTTATTTGAAAAAAAAAATCTACCTATCTCGTGGAGGGTGTTTCGACGCACGGAAACTATAAAAAAGTTGCACCTGTCGTTGAGTTCAATTTTGATTATCGTAAAACTTTTGAGATTGATTGGAGATAGATGGGGTACAGGTTGAACATGCCAGCGCCAAAAATTTCAGATCAAGCAGGCTCCGATTTCAGAGTGCTTGCACAGAAGTTTTGCATTCCGAGGGAGAAAGTATTTTTAAAAATATGTAAGCAAGATTTAGTAGAATTTGTTTGAAAAGTTTGCGTGACCGAAATAGAATGAGAAAAGTTAGTGTAGTTTGCTTCTTCAGTTTGTGTAAGATTTTGTAAAACTTTGAAGGAATTCCGACCGCAGAAGATTAAAATTGCAGGAAGATTTGTTTTTTCTTTTTTAAATAGTTGTCAGTTATAAAGACAGTTTAAGATATTTGAATTGACACTTAAACCTTCTTTTGGTGGATCGCATTGGGCCCAAAATAATGAGTAGCATTGTTTACGAGACATTATGCAGAGCCCATAGCTTAAGCTAAATTTTTGTTAAAGCTTATAGTTGGCGGAACATTTATCAACCTTTTGAATTTGAGACCATGGGGTAATATTTTTTTTTATATGAATCAGTACAGTGAAAAATTAAGCTTTCGTTTTAGTAGTGAGTTTAACAAAACTTGATAAACTTTACATCATGTGCAGGGATGTCACTGATGCTGTGGAAAAAGTATTGCTCCTTCTATTTTTCGACTTTTTCAAAATTCGGTACTGTGAAAAATAAGGCTTCCATTTTAGTGACGAGTTTTACAGTACGAATGTTTGATACAAAATATCTTTATCTTACTCCTATTCGACCAAGTGAAAATTCCCTGTAAAATATTTAATATATTTTCATTATTGTTGTCAATAGGCCTTTTTATTATGCTCACATGATCTGTATAGATCATTGATTTCCATGGTATTCAAAAAAATCTATATCTATAAAGATCTATACAGATCATGTGAGCATTAAAAAAAGGCCTAATAATACCTGCAATTTGTTTTTAGTTGCTCACTTGCTCCGAAAAGGGCAACAGCTGTAACAGCTATCAAAGAAAAGTGTCGGTCTTGATCGGTTTTAATCAGAAAGGACTTTGATAACACGGACACCAAAAAAAGTGGTTCTTGCACTTATGATGAATTAATGGATTTGCTTGAAACCTTATTCTTGGGTTTCGTGAGATTATTCTTCGATGGGAATTCTGAAGTCGAATTTTAACTTCGAAATTATCAACATACTTCTCAGACAAAAGTTTCAAAAAATTTGTTCTGTTGTCAAATTTAAGCCTGGTTGTAAATTTAACTGCGTCTTGAACGCTTAATCGGATTTGCACCAGACTTCGTTTCCGACTACCTTAAAATGAATATCATCTCCGAGGTAAAAGGGAGTTTTTATTTTAGCTTTTAAATTAGGAGAACTTGCCATGTAGCGATTGAGGTAAAAAGAAGCAGTAACGTGCAATCCAGCCGAGTACAATTTTTTAAAGAGCAACGTATGTCGTATATGAATATATAAAGCAAGCAAGCTAAGCACAGAAGGACGTTCTCTTTTCCACTTTCAAATTTAAAGATATGTTAGACAATTCCAGCCAAGTCTGTAGTTAAACAAGTGCAGACAAGCTTGTAACAATCAACAGGTCACCAGATAAAGTTAACAAACTGACAAACTCGGCGTATTCTTTCTGTAAAAATTATTCGAAATTTTAGTTCAAAACCATTTAAAGAAGAAAGTCGCCAATCACAATTTCGAAAACAAAAATGTTATGATAGCAAAAACAGCGGAAACATGTTGGATCTTTACTTGAAAGAAATGTCAAAATCCAAGCATTTGCTAAAGTCCGTCTGACACTACATTTGTTCCTAATTTTTATCATGTTGAAAACTCAGCGGTGTGTAAAAGAGACTGAAAGTGTATTACGAAAGGGGTAGCACTTGTTTCCAAAGCAACCAAATTTTCAAACGAATTTATTTTTAAAAAATGTTGAAATGTAAAAAAAAAGCTGCCAGCAGCTGAAAAATGTAATTTGAATAGATTTGTTTTTTGACATTTCTACATTAATAAAATTGGTGTGTACCACTCACACCTATCGGGAATTTTCGTTTTAATTTTTCGTCCTGCTCTAATTTAATTTTAAAAGCAGAAAAAATGCAAAAAAATGTATTCTCATGAGGGCTTAAGTTTCGTTTGAATAAAAACAGTTTTGAGTTAACTCAAACTTTTGACATATTCGAAAAGAATTTAAATTAATTCTATTCTAATCTAATCTAAACAGTAAAAATTGCAAGCGCGTCTTTTACGAAGTGATCTCCAATTTCTATGAGTGCTACTTGAAGATGATTGTTGCAACATTTATTTAGGTTTTACCGAATTTGCGAGTTCAGTGTTTTAAGGCGCATTTAAAAATGATTTAAAACTAAATTCTAAAACTAAATTTCTGCAATATTTAAGCGAATTAATGACTCGTCCTTTATAAAGTCAAATGCTGTTCGGTTTCATTCTTTAGTATACCTATATGTTGTTTAATAAACTATAAACTCTTTTGTAAAAAACTCTACTGATGCAAGTAAAATTTGAATAAACTTCTTCAAGATTTTCGACTCATCGGAAGAATTCTTTAAAATGGGAGACTGTATTTTGTCAATAGACACAGTTTTTGGAAGATATAAAAGCTTGCGAGACCTTTGAGCCTTTGACTAGACAAATTGTTTTTAACCGGAACTCTGAACACGGCTAAAAATATGTGGACAATTACGGCAAGTCCCGGCCACCTGGTAACCTTAACACCACAAGCCTTTTACTCAAGTCGGAATGAATAAAACATGTCTGACAAAGCAATTGCTATGAAAATTTCAAGTCGGCTATTTTTTTCACTCAGAGCATTTGCTTAATATTTTTGTATCAACGTAAGGTTATTTTTTGGACTTCCAAGGGAAATTTAAAAACTCAAATTGACCTGTCAGGTTTGACAAATATCGTAAGGCAAGTAGCCGTACACGTAAACAGCGAATTTTATGTTTTTCTTCAACTAAAAAACTTTAGCAAAGTTACATTTAATTCGCGCAATAAGTATTCTTCGTGTTTCTTTAAGTTTCCAAAAATAAAACAAAGTTGGCGGGTTGTTCTTATTTGCGAACACGAGTATAAAAATAAATTCAACGGTGTTTTCCACGTACGTTTCTGATTTTAGCAATTTGTCCTTATATGAGTGTTTCTGATATTCATCATGGATTGTAGAATTATGAGCACCATGTATAGGCATGGGTTTTTTTTTTATATAAATGACTCTCGAAAAACTGCTTTAAATTTAAAAAGAGCAGCTTAAAGTTTCTCTAAAATAATTTAGTGATAAATGGGTCTCCTATTGCCAATTTTAGAGTTGTATTTAATGCAAATTTTATACAAAAAAATTGGTGGTAAAAACATTTTCCCTTAATCTCTATCGTCCTTTGTACTAAACTTGGTAAGATAAACCATTTTTAACTGCAAATGGCGCTGCCGCAATTTATTGCTTTGCGCTTCCTTGATTTTTAAGATACACCTTCCTTTTCTCGACTCGCGCTCCTCAAGCACGATAAAGCTCATTCTGTTGGATACATTTTTAATATGTAAATATATGGGTTGTAAATCCTGTTGCTTTTATATTTGATTTTGCTACTTCTCGAATACTCGAATACTTTATCGACTAAAGAATAAAAAAAAGACGATAAATACTCGCCCATTTGTAAGACTTACTGACAAGCAAGTAACAACTCACAAAGAGCCAGCTTCACCTTCAGTACGAGTATGATAGCAAAACAGGCATGTTTAGCTATGCTTTCGGTGACAACTCAAACCCCAACTGAAGCTCCTGCCTGCCTGGTATTTTGACTTGCTTGATGGGTTTACGACCGCATTCATGGTGACAGTAATGGGCTCTGAAATCCCCAAAAAACGAATAAAAATGTACTCAGTGGGGATCTGGGATTTTATGTTTACCATCATTTTCATCAACTGAAGGGGAGATACGCGTACAGTGGCATCCTAGCATCCCTTAGTTTTTGGTGGGTACTGTGACACTGTGGATATGCGCAGAGTTTTGTGGAAATTCCTCGTTGGATGATGCCTCTCGGATTGCTGAATGCTTGGTGGCAAAACATTCAAGTCGAATTTGTAGTCGTTCTTTGGCATAGTGTTATCCGCCGCAGCCGCAGTTCATATGCAACTTAATTTCGGTGTTATCCACCCTGAAATTTGCAGAAGAGAGATATTTTGCAGGCCATGTCAATTCATTTCGATTTTAAAAAATAGATGGTGACGATTTGACTCTACCTTTGCAGAACGTCTGCCCATTTATCACTGATAAATGGACTCTGATGCTTTAGCTAGCTGATGCTGTTAAATGTTGCTAAACACATCGAAACGCAGTTGCAATGGAGGTGGCGAGGATAATTGGCTAATTTGTTAATACTCGTACTTGCAGCTGTAGATATAAATATAACATCGAGTTCATTGTAATTGTTGAAAGTTATTTTCAATATTTGAATATTTTACAATGTTTAAAATTTTATTTATATTATATCCTTTAATTTTTGTCATAAAATATGAAAACTATATTTTTAATGGTTCAAAATATATTACTTTTTATTATATTTATACTAACTACTTAAAATTATCTTACAAATTATTTTACAATATATTAATAATTTCTCATTTTTTAGAAATAGATTTGGTTTTTAATGGAATGATTTTATTAAGTTTTTGAATTTGTTCTTTAACATTAATGGTAAGGTATGCAATTTATAAGTATAAAAATTAGAAAAATGTATTTTTATTAAATAACTAGCTGTACCCGCCCGGCTTCGCCCGTGCAAAATGTGGTTTCAGATAAAAATTTTTTTTATAAATTTGCTGTCTTGTAGGGGACACAATTTTTTTTGATAATCGCTCAAAAAAAAAATCATCGATAGACATTGCAGAGGTATAACGCGAGGGAGCGGTCTGCAATAGTGAGGGACTTGAGCCCGTATTAAAAAACCTCCCAAAGACTGAGTCCACTCTGCCTTCATCTGCATGGCATTGCACCTGGTCGTTGGACTAATCGGCAATAATTTAATATTCTTTGGACAATGAAAATGAAAGAAATTAATTTTATAATTATAATATTTAACTCACTTTTTTATTTATGTAACGCTTCTTTGTATACTTTATTAGTCGTTTTGTTTCTATCGGCTAAGATAGTGATATTTGCTGCATTACATCTACCTTATAACTGCCCGTGCCTGAATCAATTCTTGTTTAATTAAAATCCCGTTTTTCATAAAGTTTGACCCTGATTGATTTGATTGTCATGGCAGAACAAACATTAATAGGAAATTGAATCCGTTTAAACTGAAATGGATAATTGCTGGGAATTATTTGTATTCTTGGTACAATACATCTCCTTTGGCACACCCAGTTAAAATTAACGCCTCTATAACGGTTTTCTGCAATGAAATCACTCTCCGGTTCCATTACAAAGTTTGGGGGATTCAAATTGCGAATCAAAATAATGGGAACTCCAACTTTTAATTCAATTTTATGAGCAAAAAGGCCATGGGCTGTAATGCTATTTAGAAACTCCACCGGATTGCAAATAGCATTTATAAACAGTACGACGTGTATCACCAGGAATTTTCCCTAATACAAATTCCGTAATGTAATAATACCACGATCTGGTATCACTGATACCTACACCTATTTGACATTTCTTTCTAGACACTTTATTTTGTAAGCAAAACCGAGGCAAACAAACCTTTCCTACGTGTTTGCCATTTCTTTTGATTTTTTTTTCATAGCAAGCCACACAGCGTACTGCCTGTCTGTCTCCCCCTCCGTCTCAGGAGTAAAATAGGGTTAAAAGAGACGTCAATATAATATTGCGCAGTTAGTATGTTTCATTTGAGAATGAAGCGCATATCTACTCACTCAGGTGAAAATCGTAGAAATGTATCAAATTTTGCCTTTTTATTTGAAAACCTTTTAAGTTATCGAGTTATTGGATATCCTAAGTTGTACCTGCAGATGTCCTCTTTAAGCTGGTATTTACTATACTTAAATGCTCCCAGTATTTTCGAACGGAAAGCGTGACAAAGAAAAAAGCAAAACGAAACGAAAAAATAAATTACTCTTGTCTAATTTTTTCCGGAATTTATAGAGATATAGAGTTGAGACAAAGTAGATATTGTAGGCCTCGGTATCAACCAGAATATATTGAACAGTTTCTAAGATTTTTGCATTTAAAGACATGCCGTCAAATTCAATCTTAGTCGAACAGAACTACACCAATTTTATTTATTTACCTATTATTTTTGTCATTATTTTCTTTAAGAAGAATAAATTTATTTATATTTTTTAAGGAAGTTTAGTTCTTCAATAAAGTTTTCGATATTTCGAGTCGCTTGTGCACGTCGCAATTTCTCATTTCGTCCTTCGTTGGGACATGTTTTGTATACAAATCATCCACTGGCATTTCTTGACAAAAATAAGCCTGCGTTGGTTATTAAAGAAAATCTAGCAACTCATAGAATAACCCCTTTTAATCACTGGTGAACAAAGCTCTTTTCTGTTCCGAAGGTTCTTATATACCGAAACTACTTTAACTATTGAATAATGAATTTGAATACGTTTCTTATGGAATATGATAAAGATTTCAATTTTCAATTCAATTTCAATTTAATTTATTTGCAATAATCTTAACACAGGAAGATACAGTATCTTTTAAAGTTGTGCAAGCTACAATAATGTATATATTATATGCTAGAATTTTAGGACTACGAGTATTCGAATGACATTTCTAGAGAGGGCTGCCAAGGAAATTGACGTTTGAAGGTTAATAAAAAGCCATCTAATAGCAAAATACTGACGTAAACCGCAAAAAACAATTTACAATGAAAGCAGTTTGTGCCCAAAAAAACTGTCTTATGTACATTTGTTTCGCTGTCAACTACGCCAACCATAGTGGTACAAATAATATCACAGAATAACTAACTTTACACGAGCTTTGCTCCCAATTTTCCCCCGGTAACAAATGTTTTATTGTCGTTGCCATTCTCTTGCAAAGCGAAATTCCTCAAAAGGACTTAATCCCTGTTCATCGACATTATAATCAACAATTGTAAACATGTCTTAATATTTATCTTTTCGACATGAATGGCCACTAAAAGGCAGGCGGATATAATTTATGTACTACACGCCTTCCGAGGTCCATTGACAATCTACGAAATCAGCGTTTATCTGGTTTAATCCAATATATTTCCTTTCGCCTTTCAGACAAATTGTGTCTCGCCAGCTTGTCGCTGAAAAAAAAAAAACAATTCTGCGTCACATCACATGCAGAGGAAACTTCATATCCGACCGCCAATCTATGTCGTAAAATAAGACACAAACACAAGCCCTTACAGCATTTAAAAAATGAAAACGAATTGACGCAGCATTTACAACGATTGTCGCGTGATTCGCAAAATTTAGCAAAGTTTATTTTGCCTGTGGTAATCGCCGCCATTTCCTTTAACATTTCCACTAAAATATTCAACCGCAGTCAGATTAATTTCTGCGAAATATGCGTTTTTTTTCTGAATGAAGCCTCGCATCGCTCTTGTAATTTAATGTAGCACAAGAAGCCCAAGCACGTAACGTGGTATCAGTTCCAATAATATGTGTGCTTTTCATTCAGTAATCAAGCGAGAGTGCTAAATGATGTTACAAAAAATGATAGTGTAATAATTGAAAGTGGTATTACCTAAACGGTGGCAGCAATTGCCTCATGCTATGATGTTAGCCAGCTATCACCGATAAGTTGGATATTATCGCAGTTTTTTAGCTATAGTTTTAATGTGTTCCTACATGTACCTATAATTTGCATGACTAAGCTATAGAGAGATTCCTTTCGCTATTGAAGGCTGCACAGGCACATGCCTAACATTTGGACACACCCTTAGAGATTAAGAGTCGCTATTGGTTATGCGGTGTCAATGGAAACTGACAGTTTGTCGCCATAATGCTTCTCTTTACTGGTGATGCAATACAGTAACGAGTTGTTGACACACCTTTTCAAACATGGGACAAAACAAAGCGTATGACAACAAATGTATCATTTGGGTCTGTGAATTTAATGGATATTCAAGCGATTTATCCCGCGTATTATTGTTCTTTTTTTCGCTAATAAAAACTTATTAATTGTAACGTTGTTGAAAGTAGTTGATATTTTTATTTTTTCACCAACTTTTCGATTTTGCAGCTTTGAACTAGCGATTACTTAGCTTAAATGCATTGGTCCTTCGAGCCGGAATAGTCAGAGAAATCAATGCAGTTGTCCCGATGCCTTAATGTCTAGCAGTCTCTTTACGGATCTCTACTACAATAGAGCCGAATGAAGGGTTGAGTCTTTCGCTCGATATTATTCATCCCAAACAAAAATGACTAACGCAAATGTCGACCTTGTCAATATAGGCACTATGTGAGGGGATTGCGAACATTCACAGAGAATTTACGAGGCGTAGCATAGACAACGTTGGTTTGCAGTGGAAGGGCGATCGAGAAAAAAGTACAAAACTCTGGAAAACCCAGCGGAAAGAGATTGCAAACTATGTTGGAATGGAGTCATGGTGATAACGACAGTTTGTTTTGCAATTGAAAACCCAACAAGCCGGCCTTAAAGTGTCAAAATAAATAATGGCTGTACTGAAAACTGCACTGTGGACTCTATTAAGTTTGTTGCCTTTTGTAATGTCATTCAACCACTTGCCAGTTGGAAATAAAATTTGTTTTCAAAATTTAAAAAGAAGCTACCAAACACAGTAAACAGTTACCAAAATATTCTTGTCAAAGTCAAATGAAGAAAATGAGTGCATTCACTCATCGTGCATGGGTAATGCGGTGCAGTGCGTTTACCAAAGATAATGAAATACAGAGATGTATAACTTTCCAGTGGAAAGGCGGCTGTATTCAAGCTGTTTTCCCGAAAAAAATCATGAGATCGCGCACATATGCTCATTTCGTTTCTAGCATATGTGAGTTCACGAACTGTACTGTAATACAAGAATTCGCTATTCCGAAATGTGTTTTCACTATTCTTTTTATTTGATTCGAAGCCTTAAAAAAAACCGAACAAGTTCAACACGAAAAACCAAAACAATTACTGTCCATAAAAGCAAAAGGAATGGTGGTCGGCCATTAGCAATATGATTTTTTTGAAGTCGTGCGTATTCATAAATAGGGATTGAAATTACAAAAACATTAATGTAAACAAATGGGTTTTTGGGGGGGATAGAAGTACAAAAGATATTCATCATTCATCTCTGGAGTTTACCTTAATACATTTATGCTTCGTTTACATATGAGAACAGGAAGCTTATGTGGTATTCGATTGGGCTTCTTCAGATTCACTCTCAAATTTTAGATTTCATATGTCAAATCGAACAAAAAAAAGTCATTTGCTCATTATGTTTTTGATATTTGTGTGACTTTTCTAAGCGTTTTCCATTCATATATATATATCATATATATATATAAAAATTGAGCCTTCAAATTGTGTTCGTTTGTCGCCGATTCACGCCTTAACGCGTTTACGGATTATAACCAAACTTTCACAAATCTTTGGTATTTGTCTATATACGGTTTTTGTGACATCGTAAAGGGTATGTGTGTGTTGTGCGGGCATGAAAAAACACATGAATTTCAGTATATTTTGGGTTTTTCCACACATATAAAAAATATTGCTATGTGTTAGTCGGGTAAAAACTCAAGAACGGCTCGACGGATTTGAACGATTTTTTTATATTTTTGTTTGCCGGGAATCAGGGATGGTTGAAGAAAAATGAAAATTCGGAAAGTTCTCAACAGGTGGCGCTGTAGATCGTTTTTTATCTTTATCCTACTATAAATATACATATATCTAAATCAGTCACATTGTGTTTGAATTGATGTTCTCTTAATGCGTGAACCGATTTTGTTTTTGGAAATATCTGCTTTGGTTGATTGAGAAAATCTGACCGGACCAACTCAATTCAATCAGTTGTGTGGAAAAAAAAAACGATCAAGAAGCCGACCCGGACATCTATGAATTCCTTTCTATGCATTGAACTTAATCTAATTCCAAAGGAGTTTCAATTGTTCAATAGAAAGGTTAAACTTTATCAACAAATGTTAATAATTTAGCCAATTTAAGGCGGTACGAAGTTCGCCGGGTCAGCTAGTTTTATATAAAAATAATCAAAAATAGATCCACTTGATGCAATTCCTTACTTTGCAGTTGAAAAATTTCACGAAAACGTTAACAAACTTCACTAGTTGTCATACTGAAACGCACTTGTATTGGTAAATCTGAAGCAACTCTGAGAAAAAATCCAGATTCGCAAAAGTGCTCTGAAATCTGGAAAAGATTACTTTTTTTTTGTACCAAATGAACATTAAAATTGCTCTGAGAGCGCCCAAACGAAAACCACATTATAGTTCGTGTTTTTTCTTTTTGTCATTTCTTTAGAAAAAGCGACCAGGTGGGAAATATTGCCAAGTGAAAAAAAAAACAAATTTGAACCCAAACACTAAAGTGGCAACCGTGCATTCAACTTGTTAAACTTTTCCATCGTATGCAGGGTTGTCACTGCTGTTGTCGAAAAATGTGTAGCTCGTTTTAAATTTCAATTTTTCAAAGACATCTTTAGACTTATACATATTTTTTAATGAATTTCTGCACTCAATTGATTTTTTGTTACTTACTGTAATATTTCTAGGATGGGTCCCCTATGGTGCCTGGTCTTTTGTGACATTCTCACAACCTCACTCAACCTAACCAAAACCACTGTAATATTTACGGAAATACAAAAAAAATATTTGATCAACTCCTACAACTTTTCTTGGTTCTACAGCCAAATAAACCCGTAGGCTTCGTAAATCTAGTTGCTACAGTCGTCGCGTTGGGGAACTCCACAAGCAAAAACCACCAAAAAAATAAGTTTTGTTTATGAAAAAAAAAATCCACAAGCAATTTGGCGGCGCACCCACCCACCTACATGTATCTCTGAACATAACACCATCGAATTACGTTTGTTTTGCGTTTTGGTGATTTCAAATTTAAAGAGGCTAATGATGATCCTCTTTATCACAATATATATCTGCCCACATAAGCACTTGAATTCTATTCGCACTACAGACACAAAGGATCTGGGGAGGCAGAGTTTTATTGCTCAATTTAATTCTTTTGTTCTTTGAACCGAAGGAAAATAAAAACAACAGACTTCTGACGCGACACGGTGTAGTAGTTATTAAGTAATTTGTTTGTTCGATATGAAATTCTATCTACAGTTGATAGTAGTTGATGGCGGCAGCTGCATCAGTCATTGCTATCCCATTCCAACATGTCAATCATTTCGATTGAGTTCGGGAAGTTGGTGAATTTGATAAATTTTGTTTGTTGCGTGCGTTAATTTAAGTAACTTTTTGTCGATCTCAAGAGGATTAAATTAACTATATCTACAGATGAGAGTGCAAGTGCACCTTACAATTCTTGAAAATTACAGTTTTTTTTTTTGACAAATGACAGCTCGTAAAATTTGTATTACTTTAATGGAGCTCCGTTGCTTACGACAGTTTGGAAGATGTCAGTGACCTCACTATGCAACGGATGTAGGTGAATAAGACTTGACTTCGAAGTTGATACGAGCTCCCGGCGAGAGAGTGCAATTAGTCGGGACGATTTGAAATTAGTATTTATTGTCAGATGCAGTGGTGCCAATACAAAAAATAAAGACAGGCAGAGAGTGGGTAACTAGAGACAGTATACCTTTAAAAAATAGAAAGCGTAGAAAATGTATCACATATCAAACAGCAACATTTTCAAAATGTGCTTCCAAAACTGCCTGACAGTCTATGCTGCCTGAAAGTAAGGCTTCAAAGGGGTTCTAATTTATTGAAAGTGACTTTGCAATTTAGTCTAATATAAAAGCTTTGGATAAATGTTAAAAAATAGAATTGCGTTAAAAATGTCTCTTTAACACTGTGGTGAAAATGTGGTTCGAAAAAAACACATCACGAAGTGGACAGGCCAATTAAAATGTGCCGGAAAAGATACTTCATATTATCCTTGCGTTTGTTACAACAAACCCCAAAAAAGGACTGGGAAGCTTATAATATTATAATTATAATAATGGAGATACGAATATACCCCTTGTTTCCCGTGAACCCCGGATGCCTACAGCTTTTCTTATTCTCTTTTAAATACTGAAAACAAAAAAACGCAACAAATGGGAAGAGCAACTATATACTTCAGCCGCACAAAGATATTAAATACAGCGGCGCCTCAATGCTCTATTCTGACATTAATTTCCTTTTAATGCTACCTCTTGCTGGAAAAGATGCAGTTCTTCCTGATGTCTTTGGTATCAGAAATGACCCAAAATGTCGCTATAAGCTTTTTGACCTCACCGAGTTGTTTCAAAGTTGTCATAGAGAAAAATTTAAAATACTTTGGTTGTCTAAATTGATGAATTGGTTTAATATACATCATAACCAGGGTTGACAAATCTTGAACTAGTTCCATAGCCCGATTTCAAAATTGTTGTAGCCCCAAATCGAAGCCAAAAAAGTAGCCCAAAAATTTGCCCTTTCACAACAAATTTATTTTTATAACTTTAATAAGAAATAATTACAATTCTTATGGAAGAAAAATAACCCCAGTTAACCCCAGTATGTTAAAAGCTGTTGGGAATGAACTAGCCTAGAAAAAATATGCGGTCTGTCTTGGAAAGCGTAGAGCTACGAGCTACCCTATATTAAATGCGCCGCTCCGCTTTGTATGTAGCTACATTCTAACTTCGGGGCTGCTATAACCATGGATATCCGCTACAGCTCATTAAACAGAGCTACATGAACCAAAAACGATACATATTAGGGCATCCAAGTAAGCTATCGAACCTGACAAAGCTTCATGAGCTATGTATACTCGTATTTAAACTGCTAGAACCTCTTCAGAGAGCTAGTGAGTAAACACATCGGAATAAGTCATAGCCTCTTAGAAGATCCGTTGTATCTGTATACATATAACTGTTGGAACCTAATCAGAGAGGCTGTGAGCCCAAATGAGAAGCTGACAAAGCCTCTTCAAAGAATTCGAAAACCTTAATATAGTAGATATTACAGCCTCTTAAATCTTTGTAAGACCTTGATACTTAGCTTGTGCAGTAACTTCAGAGATATAGGAAGCTTCCAGCTGCCAAAGTCTCTCAAAACCAAGTAAATACCTACATACACCTACTTAGCTGCAAAATAGCATCATAAGTCCACGTCGAACCCAGAGAAATACTTTTCAAAAATGAAAAAAAAGCCAAAATTGTTTTAAACAGGCTTCGGTGTACGGTGTTAATACTCAACTCAAATTTATTTAGATAACAATCGCGTCTTTCAGACCTGTGGTAACTCTCTATTACGAGTAACTACAATAGCCTCGTTTTGTGGATGACATTCCAAGAGGTAAGTTTGTTGATATAGCAAACAAATTTTTCTTGTTTAGAATCTGTACTTTTAAATTTAATTTAGTCAGTGTAGGAAGTAGGTTAACCAGGATACATTTTATGTGGGTCAATTTTTACATTGCGGACAGTGATGCCAACCCGTTTTATCTGTTGCATCAACCCGAAGAAAATCATGCCTTTTTTAAAAATATTATGACTTTCTGGTAAAAAAGATTAAAATTGAATATTTTCCAAAGGCACTGCAAGGAACCTTCAAGGTGAATAAAATTTGATCGATCGGTAGCAGCGTTGCCAGACGGTTCAAATACTTCCCCCTAGACGAATCTGAAAAACCCCCAGATTTGGCTATTTTCTAAAAAAACCAAAACGATACTTTTTAGTGAGACAAAAAAATAGTTGAACATAATTCCAAAAAAAAAACCAGATCTGATGGGAAAACCTGCAAACTGGCAACGCTGATCGGTAGGTAATTAATTAAACCTCTGCAATCCAAGTTTTAAGGTTGGTGAGTAGGTCAAGTAGAAAATTGGTAAATATGCATGACGCACGGTTGTAAATGAACTTAGTGATGCGACCTTAATCAAAGAATGTACCAGATTTACCGAATTCAAAATCTATTTATATGAAATGATTGTAAAAACAATTCACAAAAAATTATGCCCTTTTTCTAAAAACTATTCCTCAATGCCAAAAGCTTCGGAATTATGCCTTAAAGGTATAATAATGCATCAGTTGGCATCACTGATTGGGGGGGACAACAACTTTACCGAACATTAAAACGCTTTCAGTTTAGATTTACAAAAAAATTACGAAATGTTTTCGAATATTTTGATTAATAAATTCGTTAACTGGATGTGTTCAGGTGTGAAAGTTTGTAAAACACTTGATATGCCTGTGTTCACTATCGCTTTGCAATACCCAATGTTGAAAGAGAAGAAAATAGCCAAAGTGTGAGGTTTTTTTTTTGTTTAGTGTAAAGATGTATGAAAAGGGAAGTAATTTTTAAGACGAAAAAGGGGTAATTGCCCCCCAAAAGGGGTGCGTATGGCAACTCTACTAGGAAGATTTATAATTTTAATTGCTTCATCCAACCTACGGCGTTTGAAAATTCTGACTGTCAGACATTTCTAGTATTTTAACCCTTAATCTCAGTTATTCTGTGTAAAAGGAGTCTAAATGCGCTGGGTAAGCGTCCTTTATCTGATGGACGTACTTTTCGTGCAAAATACTTATACTCCATTAAATTTTTCAATCAATTTCAAAAGCTTTTCGTAGCTTACCGACAACAACTTTAGTTATACAAGTTCAGAGTGACCAACTTTTCCATATAATAAATATAGCTCTTGAACTCTTTTCAAGTTTTAAATCAAAGGCGAGTTTATATAAGTGGGCTGGCGAGGCAGCAGACCGCTGTACCCAAAACACTTGTATCAATATGTGATTATCAGCAAGCGGTCTTCGTTTATATTCGATGCAATGTTTTTCGTAAGACACATATTCCAATTCACAGTCAAGGTCGGTACTTCCAAAAGTATTTTCACCAAACCTTCATCGACTTGTTGGCCAAATTTCAATTCAATTGTACCGAAACTCAACCCCGCCGTATTATCGTGGGAATAAATGACTATAAATAAACCCAGCTGTAATATCTAATTTCCCTACAGCACCATACGTTAATTAGCCGATAATTATTTTATCTATCTCATTCTGGATTGCTGCTCGGAAACAATATACAACCCTCCCACTCCCATCTATTCCCATGTGGTGTATAAACGATAAGATACTCATACTCAACTATCGAGTACTTCAACTAACAAAAGCTAGCGAGTAATTGTGACGGGTAAACTACGCCGCCCATGACGTTGTTTGTACAGCAAATTACTCAAATTGAAGAGATCAATTTTAACCGGCGGTGCGGTGCGCAGGCAATAAAACACACGCCCAATCGTATCTCAATTTGTGAATAAGTGTATACAGATAAAGGAAAATAAATATCAAATCCAACCAGAATTGGTTTTGGGCGATGAGAAACGAGAAAGCGGCTGGTATTAATTTTCAATTACTTAGAATTTGGAATGAACCTTTCTATTTTCGTACTCGGCTAGTTCGGGACGTCAGTAAGGACACGATGGATTCGCGGAATTGCCTGTGACTAGAAATAGTTGTTTGCAAGGAGCATGACGCAAGTAACTATAGATCAAGTGGTTTCAGAAGGACAAGTTAATTGATGACATTCCGGTGTTTGGAAGGAGGCATCGCATTTGCTAGTAAATTTAGCTTGATAGATGGATGTACATATAGTGTTACCCTCTTAAATAAAGGGTCTTCCAATAGGGTCTTCCGAACTTCGACAGTTGACAGCGGCCATATTGGGAACATTCAAGAATCTAGTTATCTACTAAATTGGTCTGGACTAGATGTAACCTGAATGCAAAAACTCACGTCAGCCACATATATGAACTGTCAACTTAGTCACGAATTTCTTGACTAGATTTTTCGCTTACCGCTCAATAGACGTCAACTGAAACAATTGCTTATATCACCGATTTCAGCCAATCCAAACCTAGATTCTTCTAGTTAGACAGCTGTCAGAATTACTAAACTAGATACTTGAACGTCCCCATTATTGAAGCATCTGTCAAATTGGCTGTCATTTATTCAGTCTGTTCTGCCGCATCACCATGGAGCCCTTGGGGACGTTCCAGAACTCAGCTGGTGTGTCATTGTGCTTATGTTTTTTGCTGTCTTAAGACGTTCTGTATCAACATATACCTTCGCTTGTTGAGCAGCTGGCATGGCGCCGGAATAATCGCTGAGCAATTTTTCTTCCAACTGCAAAGCTGGGGTCGAATCGCGTCGTCCATGAACGTGCATTACGAGACGGAATTTGTTTTTATTTCACATACGAAATCAATTTAATTCCGTGAACGTTCACGGAAGCTGCGGTTCGACCCCTGGTTGTAAATCATTAGTAGAATTCCGCTCGCGTCCAGTGTAGGTGTAACTTTTATATTGCCAAAAGCTCGTTTTGGTTGTTCTGTACACCGCTCTGACATATCTCCCTTCTTGCCGGGTTTTCTGTATTTTTATTTTTCGCAAGCAGTAGAATAAGCTTGTCTAATGAACTGTCCTATGTCCGATATTCACTGCATAGATTCACCTGAAAAGGTTTTGGCGACGTATTTTGGAATATCTAGGAATCTCTAGCTTTAGGCACAGTTATAGGTTGAAGATCCCTAAATAAATTTCTGATTTTGCCCCACATCTAGACTCAATGGATGGACTCACAATTTCGTTGCGGGGCGTTGCTCATTGCTCAGTCGTTATATGCTCTACCGACGCAAGCATATTTGGGGCACTCTGAGTCTGGTTTTCCTTGCTCCATATCCCAATCGCCGTTGCACAGCTGCCGTTCGTAAATTAAAACAAGTTACAAGTAATCAAGCCTGTTCCTACGTCCGAGCGTCCTTTATTACGGATATCACCTTTTGGCTATCTCCATCGTTGTTGCAATGACAAATGGATGACTACTGTCAAATGGGTGCAGCGTTTTAGGGGTACATGTTGTATACTGTTGAATTTGAGTTGTCAGTTCATCAGGTGGACTGACTTAGTGTTTTTCATGACCAGGCGCGTACATTTTCAAGTACGTTAAATACATTGATACAGGTTGTCACCAACAAACAAATTCCACAAAGGACACACCCAGAAAACCACCTATGAAACATTCCAATCCGTCCGAATGCATAAGCTGCGGTAAGCTTAGAGCAACCTTTTAAACAACAACATATCTAATTGAACGCATAATGCAACAGTTCTTTATGCAAATTACAAAAACACACTCAGACGCTAGATACGTAAGTCAATAAATCAGTCCACCAGCCGACTCAATTTGCATAGGAATGCAAATTGCATTTTCAAAGGTGTTATGCGTAATGATGCACATTGCATATAGAAATTATCGGAATTGTTTAATACCTGAACAAAATGTAGGGTTGAGTAATCCGTAACATTATAACTGAACACATCCGCTTCCACATTGACACGTCTGATGCAGTCCACAACAAGATGCTGTCTTTTTAACTTAAACTCTAACGTAGTAAGAGAAAGATAGTGTATTCGTACAAAATTTCGAACTCGAGATGTTAATCAATTCTGACATTACGATGATAGAGGGACTTTAAAAAGTGGGGCGCAAAATTCTGTCCGTCTGTCTGTCTGTATGTCCCGATGCTTATAGCCTAAACGCCTGCCCGGATTTCCTTGAAACTAAGGATTTGGAGTTTGGGGGCTTACAGTTCAGGGCCGTCTTTTTTTTTGCACGGTAACCTCAATATTAATGGTACTTCCCATAAAAAATTTTCATACCAGTTTGATTTGTTCGAAAACGGCTCTAACGATTTCAACCAAAATTGATATTTAAGCTTAAGTAGGTGAGGTTACCACGAATGCATACTCAGTTTTCCGTTAAAAAAATCGAATAACGGTGCTTTTGAAATTTTGCCATATCTCGAAAACGGTCCATACGATTGTAACAGAAATTCATTTCTAAGGTTGTATGGTCTTTCCCAGCTTAATGGAAAACTCAGTTTTTCTCTGTATTATCGTAAAATGGATTTTTGAAAAAAGTCACTTTTTAAAAATTTAGTTTTCTTTAGTTAACTTGAAAACGCCAACATCGATTTCGACCAAAATGCAAACTTAGAGTAAAATTGATGTTTTCAAAATTATTATTCCTTAATTTTTAATTCGATTCACCGAAAACACTATTTTTAAAAACTGCTCATATCTCGAAAACACCGTTTTCGATTTAAAAAAAAAAAAAACTTTTGAAACTTAGTAATGCTTACATTCCGAACAATAACTTGTACTCGGTTTTCAGCTAAATAGTTAAGCAATAGTATTTTTCAAACTGAACATTGCAATATTTGGGGCGGTTTTGATCAAAATGTTTATTAAGGATAATAAAAGTATTATAAATAAAATTCGAATAAATCAGATTAATAATTATTTCTCAAAAATTACTGCACAAATCCCGATTTGTATTCACATACCTACGGTATATTTTTGTAATAATCTCAATTTTCCACTTCTAATAAAATTGCAATAACAGCAAAACTTATTTTTAACAAATATAACCAACTTCTTTTTTTTAACCATATTGAGTATGCACCTTTAAATAATGCCAACCACAATCAGAAACTCCCAATTCATTTTCACACCACACACGTCTTTGGGATATTCAGTTTATAACTGCTAACGCATATTCAAAAACAAATCTCCGAATTCTTACAATATACATCTAAGTAAAGATATAGATCTAGCACGAACAATGCTTCCAATCATAGACACCTTATACCAGCGTTACTAATCAAAATAAAAACATGACCTAACAGATCAGAAAACAGAAACTCCTACTACACTTGTCCTCGAACTCAAAAATCTTGTGAAGTGTAAGAGCTTGTAAAATAGTACAGTGGCACTTACGACTCTCTAACCAGAACTTTCGACAATTCCCTTTTACTGAGAGCTTCAAATTTTAAAAACTCACTTTGTTAATTGATATGTACTGCCATATCAGTAAACTACCCAAAAGTTATTTAACACTATTCCTTTTCCTATATTTTAGGTATGCACTGTTTCTTTTCTGTAGCATACCTACATATACCTAGCTAATAAAATAAGAAAACAACCAAGCAAACTTTTGATGAACGAGAAAGTTTCGTTGAACCCAGTCGTGCACTTTATTTATATTTTCTCTTTTCATTTTCGTCTTTCCCTTTTTTTTTTGGACTCCGTCTCTTATTCATTAACAGCGAACTTTATAATAAAGTGGGTTCGCTTTCAAAATCTAACGGAATCATTTCATTTTTGTACGCAACTTATCACAAAATGCAGACCTAGAGTGAAATTTCTCTTGGGTGGACAGCTAAGGTGCGTAAGGGAACTTTGTGTGTTCCAGGGAAGACTTGAAAATATATCTTATGCAAAAGCATTTATATTATTTTATATGTTTTTACTATACAAGTTCCTATTGACATATTTTTTGTATCCGACATCAGGGTGCAACAATTTATACATTTTTTTTATAGATTTTTATGATGAGTCTTGTCTGCGACGGTCTGTCCAAAATAAAAAAACATAAAATGAATGAAATCCGAAATAATGTTGTTCAAGAAACTTCGTTTAGTTAAAAGAACTGTCCGCCTAAGAAGATGTCGGCAACGGATGATTTCACTGCATTTACCTGTCACTTCGACGCAAAAACATGAGGTTGGTAACCTTGAACTTATTGTAGATGACAGTTTTCATCCGTTTACGTCGTTTGTTTGTTTATACGTTTGACATCTTTTTAAAACGCTTATTTTTAAAAGGCTCTGCATAATTGTCGGTCAAGAGCCAACAGACAAGTTTAACAATTAGTTCTAAAAGCTCGCAGATCTATTTTCTTAGGGTAGACGCACATAAAGAATGATACTTGCTGCGACCGCTTGGCTTTGCCCCTGCCCACAAATTGTATTGCTTAAATATATTCCCGTCTACCGCCCTCTTAAAGAACACGTGCTTTAGTTTTCTTTCAACTATCTGTATTTTTTTCAAGAACTAAATAGTACTGGTTTTCTACTACTTTTTGTTTCATTTGTCACCTATATATAGACTTTGGTCTATAAATTGTGACAGATCCCATATTATTGACAGATGGTAGCCTAGTTAAGAAGAAATTGTTTTTCTGTGATTTGTTGCGCCGGGCTATGACTCGCATGAAACAGAACCGAAACGAATGGTGTTCATTTCTTCAATTTCTTCGTTCATTGCTTGCGTCCATATTCGCATACACATGGGTAAATTTTTGACACTAATTAGATAAAAGGGTGATGATTAATGATCTATGTGCTATGGGCGATAAAGAATGACATCACTCCTCCTTAAGAAAACTTTAATTTCGTCTTCTGAATGATTTGTCCGACTGCGATGAAATAAAAACTACGAGCTTCTCCATCATGAAATTTATGCGGATTGGGTGAACAGTTTTAACGTTCTACAGTAACAAATCCAAATCGACATGCAAACAGATAAACAGATTTTAATGTGTGAAAGATGTTGAAGGTGGAGTTTTTTGTTTTACAGATATCTGAGTTTTTCTTGTGTGCTTCTACTTGTCAGTGCTGATCCTGCACTGCAAGACCCTAGAGAATTTAACATGCAAACCCTATTAGGAAAGCTCTTGATCTTTCACTTTTACTACGAGAGGATCCAGAATGTTCGTAAAAGCACTGCGGATATTCAATCGATGCGGATATTCAAGTGATGCGCTAACATTTTCCATCAGTTGCTAATTTTGTAGCTCACTCTCACCAAAGTGCATTTCAGCAGTGTATATATTCGGCTGGAAACCGTATGAACAAAAAATCTTTTTCCATCTCTTCAGCTAGTCCATGCGATGCAAGAAGTAAATTTAATATGTCCTACTATTACTTGCATTTCCAAACGCCAAAATTATTGCCATCGAAAACTGTCCTTTCAGTGAATACTTTGAATTTTTTATAATTTGCAAATGCCATTTTTACCATTTTCAAGATTATGCTAAGTGTTGGTTTACTAAAAACACTTGTAAGGCTAACAAAAAACCCTCCATTGGAAGTGTCATCTCAGCCATAACTATGCAAAGCAGCCGAGTGCGTATGACCGGTTTCCATATTTATGCCACCGACTGACATTGACATGCTTCCGATTTCCGAATTTGACAGCGCTGCTTCCCCCCTCTCAAATATTTACACATGTTCCGCGAAACATTCCTATATCAATCACACTTGAAGCGGTCAATTTGAATCGTCTTAAAGCATCTATAAACCCATCGGCAGCCTTCTCTTGGCACCTGTTTAATGAAAAACATGCCGTGATAGTGCCCCCCAACTTGTTCCAGACGAATCTAATCAAATTATCATAAACCAATTCCATTTTAATTAAAAATTCAACTGACGTAGGCAGCGATTTTCTGTTTTGACTTGCGTCAAATATTTCCATATCACATTCCGAGGTCACTGGCACGCGTTCATAAACCGCAAAAACCATCGCATAATTTTGCAACATCTGCTACTGTCTTCGACGAGCTTTTGTTACAAGACAACTTCACGACGCAACTAACTACTGACAGTTGGAACAGAATCAGAATCATTTAGCCTTGTTTCTATATCCGTGTATGTTTGATTAAAAACAACAAGTTTTGAAAATAAAAACCAATATTAATATGATTACAAACTACGTGCTCACTGCCCGCCTGGTGTTTTTATGGCGCCAATAAAGTAGTAGATCCACTTTTGCCTTTGTTTAGCTTTCAAACACCACTGGAAGATTTAATAATTTACAAACATCTTCAAAAGCGTAAACACTTCGGGCAGGTGTTTTCGAAAAGTTTCACCCAATGAATGTGCGTTTAAAAATATCTCCGCGAACATCAATCACCTCCAACGATGTAAGTACGGTTCAAAACCACATGTTGCTGTGGCGGTCAATGTCAGTGTCACTCACAGTGTGCGGTTGTCCTAATTATGGCTCCCATGTCTCAACTACGATAACAAATGGAGGTAAATCATTCAGAAACAAAACGAATACAAAGTGATACAATTGAATTGTTTATTTGAGTGGAATAATTTTGGAACTGTCAGTTTCAATGATTGATAGATATGCGCCACCACTAGTGTCAAGATCTGAAGTTCAACAGACGTGCACGTGGTTAGAACACCGCCACAAAGGACCATGGGTTTCGAGGACACTCTAGTGAGTTGTGACTTGTCAACTTGTCGGGCAAACAATAATTCGGTAAGTGTTTCGGTTTTTTGTCGGTGACCCAATAATGCCGTAAGCCAATTAACGTGATAAAGGGCGTCCTCCGGTGGCAATAAATAATAATAACAGCGCTTAGGTAAATGCGAAAAATAATGGATTGCTCTACTAGGAAGTGAAAAAGTGTTTCCATTCATTAATTAATTGGTAGAAGGGTAGTCCTGAGTTAGTTTAACATTTTTTTGGGAGAGTCATAAATTCGTCTGCCGAAGTCGGCTGAAGTCGGCAGATATTTATTCAGAACTTCAGAGTTTTAGGCGACTAATAGCGGTGATTAAGGTGTAGATGGCGGTTAATTATATTACGTGGGTATGGCGTGAATTAGTTTTAATGAATCGAAGCAATTATTTCAGCCACACGCTCGTCGGTGGTAAGCGATGTAAACTTTTTGAATTTCGTTCAGTTTTCTCGGTAAAACAATTTGGGATGCGGATGTACGCTCTGGTCAGTCATAATCACAATCCATATACAAATACAGCTCGCTCCAACAATAATTTTGTTTATTTTGGCTCTGCATGGGTTTTGGAATAAAATGTGCGATAAATTTGAACCCGAATAGGTGCAAGCTATGATGCGGGTGCTATTTATAGCGCATGGACTTATTTTTGTGTATATGGTCAGACATATTGTTGGTTAGATGAGGGTCTTTTTTATTTTATTCACAGCAAATTAATCTCCAGATAGTAAACAAGTTGAAATAGGGTTTTCTTTTTATTGAACTGTCTTAAGTCTTGTAAAGAACTTTTTAGTTAGTAGTTTGAAATGTGAGGTGACTTCTGTGAAAGGAAGAACATCGTATTTGACGTGCCCAATTAATACTTTGTGATTTTTTGCACTCGACAGAAATTTCATTCTTCATAAAGTTCCATCTTCAATCGCTAAGCCAAATGTTGGATAATCTGTCTGTGGAATACGAATATAATGGGAAAATGTCCCAGAACCGGCGTAGCTTTTTTACCAGAGAAAATTAATCACCCCATGCATAATTTTCATAGGTACCGGCAAGTGCTTTTCTTGAACATTTACAAGAATTTTTTTAATAGTATCTTCTATGTAAGGAAAATACAATAATAAAACACGTCCCAAAAATCACAAACTCCTGTTGCACCAACTATTTATTTTTTTAATTTTTAGACCGTTAGGAAATTATATTCTTTTCGACCGAAGGTGCACTTTTGGTCAACTATTTAAGAACACATCGATTTTAAAAATTAGTTCACACTCGGGACGGGCGAATCTATAACTCTTCAATAGGGCCCCGAGATGCCTGGAGATATAGGTGGTATTTTTGCACTTGAATTGATGTAAATTCTAGTTCGCCGAAAAACATTTTGACTAGATCAGATGCAGCTGTCGTTATGGGACCCTAAAACTTACACCCAAGTCCGAACCACCGAATTGAGAAGCTTTCCCAAAACAGTTATTCTCCCGGATATGTTTATCAAATGATCGCAAGAGGTGGCGCTGTTGAAAAATCTCTACAATACAACTTACCTCATGTAACAAATTTGAATGCCTTTCTCATAGCTTGAGGCAAATGGCAGATTTGTTTGTAGTGTTAGAAGTCTGCAGTTCTAGGAGGTTTTATCCACGTTGCAAAACTTGATTGTAATGATCTCACTTCAGAACTCCTTCACTAAAACTTACACCATTATTCATCATTCTTTCGCACCAGTATCAAGGTCAAACAGTCTGAATTGCCAATTATTACGTTTTATTTTGCTTAAATAAATTTGAGCAGATGTGGAAATTCCAAATCCAACAAAAGCCGGAGGACAGAAATACATTTTTCGTATTCTTAATAAGACACAAGAGAAATTGATCGAAATTGATTAATTGGCAAAATCATCTATAGAATCTCAAGAGGATGTTGGTCCGAATGAATGAGCTATAAGTGATCAGAATAGCTTTGATTTTATGTTCAAACAATCAAAATAAAAACAAATTTGGTCGTCAATTGCTAGTTCACGGATAACGCACGACTTCCTCAAGAACATGGCTTCCCAAATAAAATTGCATCATAAGTCTTCATTGAAGTTGCCTAAAATTGACTGTAATGCCTTCAATTAAGTACTTTCTAGACCATGGAGTAATTAATAAAACACCCTCGGGCTCTCTGGCATGTGTCTTCAGGACTGTGAATTTATCTTCTGAAGTTCAAATATATATGCGATTGGTTAAGAACCAGCTTTATTCATTTTTTTTGCATGTTTGGTATTTTTCAAAAATGGCAAAAGTTGGACGAGGAGTAGTCTGGTCCGAATAAATCCATTTTTTGTCTTTGAAAACTTGATCGTTGCTGGTAAGTAATACTCTAATGCAAATTAGTAAATAACAGCTCTTAAAAAAAAAAAACTGAAGCTAAATGCCCTACTACTACCTGCGACTTTTTAAAGTATTTTTTATTTGTATATAATACGTATATAAGAAAATTGTATACAACGAATTGAATAAATGTTTTGTCATTTTTGCGGTGAAACATTGTACTAATCAAAAATCCTTGTTAGTAGACGAACAGAAAGCTGCTACAACTTTCAGCTTACTAAAAAATGTTTCCTCTTTCCTAAATATGAACGCAAAGTTTCTGAATACAATCTCATGAGGTGCTCATTTTTAAAATCATTCATACATATGTCAATCCCTTTCTGACAGCTGATTTGTTCTAATTTGTTTAAACAACTTATACTTTTTAGCGCGGACATCTTTTGTCATTTTAGTTAAGAAATCAATTGAGAATATGGTCGTCATTTTTTTTTAAGAAGTTGAACACTTTTTTTAATCTTCCGAGAGCGTAGTTTTTGGCACTTAATTTTGACCTGGGGTGGTCAATAAATTCTCATTTTTAGCTTTTTCTATTAAATGTAAGGTCAAGAAGAGCTAATTAGAATACAATATTTGGCTTCATCGGCTTGTGACATTCGCTGATCGTTTTTAATTTTTCTTTAAGCTTAGTACGCTGCTCGAGCAAAATTTTCGCTTCCATACAAAATTCTGTTGTTGCTCTGTTGCGGAAAAGTATGCAAGGGTGAGCTTATTTAATTATTACATGGACGAGAAGTACCTAAAATCAGAAATAGTTGAAATAAGAGGGAGTTCAATTTTAAAAGAAAGTTTTTTTCAAAGAACTGCTGTTTTCTGTGACACTTAGCCGAGGCGTGCTCTATGTCAAAATTTAGCTAGAACTTTAGCTGATGTTTGGAGAGAAAAGTTGGAGACCAGATAAAATTTAGTTTAGCTCGAGCAGCGTACTAACCTTCAGTTGGAATTTATATACGACTTTAAAAATTAATCAATGCTATTCGCAAGCAGTGCTGTCTCTGCATTTTTAAGTATAAACCAGATCCAACTTCACTTTCGTTGGCAAATTTAACAACAAAAACAAAAAAATCAAGCAAATGTTTTAAGTTTTTATTTTTTTGATTTACGTGTGACTCGTGTAAGGTGTGAGCGAGCAATTAATTCCGTACAAAAATATTCGCAACTCGCAAGTTTTGACAGTACATTCACATAGACCTAATATCTATTCGCGTACTTTCCCGAGCCAAGCACTAAAAATCTGTCAAAATTCACAAACAGAGCGAAGCTCTTAGAGAGATGAAAATATACTCCAAATTACGTAGATAGACATCTAGCTCCTTGGATCCATTGAAATCTAATCCATACCACAAATAAATATATTACTTACGAAACGTCACTGATTTTTTGTTCATTTTCTCTGATTTTATTTTTATGCGCAATTGATTTTTAGGACGGATTTGGAATTTGTTTCTTGTCAATATTGTGCATTTGATATATTAACAGTATCTACTTGACGGGTGAAATTCTCAGAGCTGTTTCCAGTCCAGAAAGAAACTGCTCGCTACTCGTTATTTTGCTAGTTTTCTCTTTCTGTCAAATTTTTGATGAGAACGTGCATAGACTTTGTGCGATCGATTTATATCGATTGCGTTCGATTTAATCGCAGATAACCGCAAATCAAATGACAGCTGCCATAATTTTTTTCTATAAAGCTGAAAATAATTTACAAAATAGATTTGGGTACGCTGAATCTAATAGCATCAAAATTTCTTCTTCGTCTGTCGTCTTAAGCGGTTTTGCCTTATGACCACAGAAATATTTATTCTTTGTGCTATAAAGTTATGAACAAGCAAATGTCAACGACGTTATTATTTTAAGGTTATATTTGAACGAATTTTGAATTCACTTATTTGTGGAACGCATTTTAATATTGTGTGGATTGTGAGTAACAATACTTAAGAATTTGAAACTTTCGTATTAAAACTGGTTAAGTTTCATTGATGACTGGACGCAGTGATTGTCAGTTGTAGACAGTTGTAAAGTGTGGTAACAACCTTTCTACACAACAAAGGCTCTTGTTTTGAAAACAACTTTCTGACTTTCGCTTTATTTTGCAACAAAACTGTGTGTTTTTAAGTTCATAACTAAACATATCGCAATTAACTGAATAAAAGTACGTTTCCCAATATTTGCTTAGGGTCTTAAGAAGATATTCAAGCTGAAGGCAAACAAACAGACCGACATGTGCATTTCAAAAAACGGTTTCCTGCAAATAAAACAAATTGGAGTGAGTACGATACCCACCCTGTCTCTCTGAGTAGATCGGGATACCCCCTACTATTAAAAACTTTTAGACCTTCACCTTATTGACAGAAGATAACCACTCATAAATTTAAAAAAATACTGATAAGGACTTGGCAGTTAGTGGCAAGTAGGTACGATTGCTTGCCTGTTTGTCACGCAACTCATCCGGTTCTTGGAAAACACACTTAAAGTTTATTTCGAAGCAGTGCACTTTGATTATTACGTTGTAAAAGCTTTCCGAGAAGTACTTATTAAAAAAAAGAAAAAAACTGTTCTCATTTCAGGTCATTAGTGAAATGTCTTACAATCCAAGCAACAAGTAGATTACACTCGAGACTTATTGTGACAACATTCGAAGAACTATATATAGGAACCAGCGCAATGGCTCAACTGAGAACCGTCCTCTTCGTCACAGGAATCATTCTGTTGCTGACCTCGTTCAGTGCGTCCAGTCCTGGCCAACTTCTGCAGGATAGTTTACACGTTCCCTGTACGTATATCGACACGGTCAACCTTACTGGCCATCAGAAGTTCCCCAACGGGTCGTATCTCTATGAAGGCACCTTAATTCCGGCCAACCTGGTTGGCATTTATGATTACAAGGCAGAGTCTTCAATGGAACGCATCCCGGTGGAGCCGCATATTCGCGGATGCATTTGCAAGCTAAAGCCATGTGTGCAGTTCTGTTGCCCCCTCGATCACAGGTACAATGGTTCCAAATGCGAGGCATCGACTGGCAACTACAGCACTGCCATGAATATAACGACCAAACATGGCGAGACTGTGTCGGAGAATTTATTACAAAAATTTGCAATACAAGTTGGAATACCGTGCACCGATATGTACCACCTGATGCCGCATGTGAACTCCTATGACGCGTTTAGTTTGTTCGAGGTGAGTCTGCTTGCGATTGACTTGAGTTTGATGATGAAGTTGTTTTTTTTTTTCCAGAATGGAACTCTTTTGCGGTGGGACGACATGGTGTACCTTACCAAGGACGAGTACTGTCTGGCCACGACGAATGGTCTGGATAATTACACTGAGATTGTGGTGCCGGTTAATTGTTTCCAGCTCTCAACTGGTGGCACAAAGTCGCTGGTTTATGCGTGCAGTGAGTGGTGGAAATCGATAGCTTAAAAAATGCAAATGACATTTGTGTTTGCTTTCAGTGATGCTGTTTTCGGTGCCGTTTATGATCCTGACGATCCTTGTGTATATTGCAATACCCGAGCTGAGGACGCTGCACGGCAAATCGCTTTGCTGTTACTTGCTGGGCCTGTGCTTCGGATACAGCATACTGGGTGCTTTCCTTCTCATCCCGTCGGATAAGGTTTCACAGTTCAACTGCGGGTTATTTGGTAAGAGGTAGTTGGTGGCGATAAAATATTCATAGGGTAGGTAGGGGGTAGGCGAAGACTCGATCAAATGCTTGGCCCCATAGTCTTTATGGGTGTACGACATAAAATGTTGACTCACTCAGATGTGATTTTATTGTGGTTACCACTTCGCTGCAGGACTCTATGAACAATTTTACGTGTTCATTCATATTTATGATTATCTTGCTAAAGTCTCGAACGCGTCCACGATAACCTACAGCAGTTGTACAAGACAGCGTTGCCAGAACTATACTCAGCAGCTTTGCATCTGGTTTCTTCTTATTACTGTCATTTCTTGCTTTCCCAGTTGTCATTTTATGCTAAGACTTTATTATTTTAACACAAATTTCGTATAAAAAACAAAAATAACTTTCGCATAGCAAAAAACGAAAGAAACTTGCTTCGTGAACCTTCTTTGGTTTTCTTTTTCGTCTTCGGAAACGTGCGCAGTGGACTCCATTAATGGTTCAGAAGTGCCTCTATCATTTGCCAACTAATTTGTTGGATAAAAAAAGCGGCAATTGGCAGCTATGCCGCATAAATATAAATAAACGCAGAAAACGAAAAACGTCAATGAAAAAGATGTCGTTACTTTCTTTACGAACGAAAGTAACGTTCGTAACCAACTACCTGGTTTCTAACTCGTTTTTGGAGTTAGAAACCAGGTAGTTGGTATGTATATGGCAAAACAAAAACGGAAATGTCGTTTAAATAATTTTTTCTGTCATGCAAAAGACAATTTCTTTCGTTTCCCAAGTTGCATCAAGTTTAACGTTCGTGAAAACGATAACATTTGAAAGTCTTTACCATACAAAATTTTACCACCTGATACTTCCACACTTCGATGTTTGACAGAAATAAATATTCAACACAACCAAGTTTTCCAACCTACAAGAGCTGGACAAAATTTTGAATGCAAAACAAAATTTTGAATGAAAAACAAAATGTTGTTATAAATCTTTTAAGAGCGTGTTAACCTTAAACTTACGACATCAAAATCTAGGTTGCACCCCTCTAGGTGGTTAAATTTGTGACCTCTTACAACTCCTTTTTAAACCCAGAATCACGGCCCAAATTTATACGTCCGTGGACCCTTAAAAAACAGGCTTTTAAGTCCGGTTCTAGGTGAACGATTTTATTCTAATTCTCATTCTTACTGTCAACGATATGCAAAATGGTGCTCCTGTCACAAAATTTGAATCTGTGCTGATTCGACATATTGTCATCTAGCTTGAGAAGCTTTTGGATTTCCTTTTCTGTGTCGGGCACAAAATACAAGCAAGCTTGGAATATTCTTCGCGATATTTATGGACTTAGATTTATTAGTTCATCAAGGTTCGTATTCTTGATAAATTGATAGCTAAGCTTCTATCAATTACGAATGAGTTGGGAATCTCCAAATATCTATTCTTAAACATTTAAAAAAAAATACTTTTTTCCTTCTTTCTTGGGCTTTGACAAACTCTTTTCAAAAATTGATCACTATAACGAGTACACTTCCAACTTTATTTTGTTTTCCTAATTTCCGTATTTGCTTGCAGGATTCGTGGCGTACTTCTCGTTCATGGCGAGCTTCTTCTGGCTGAGTGTGATCAGCTTCGACTTGTTCTACAATATTCGTGCACCACGAGGACGATTCAACGAGAAGAAGCGTTTCATACTGTACTCGATCTACTCCTGGGGAATGGCTCTTATTTTCCTATCCTTTACATACTACGCACAACAATCGTCCTGGATTGATCACCCCTGGAAGCCGGCCATTGGCAGCGAAGAGTTTTGCTGGTTGAATGGTAATTAATGAACACGCCCAATGGAACTTCCACCAATGTGTACTTTTGTTTTGCAGTAAGATACGGATGGTCGGCGGCGATTTACTTCTATGGTCCGATAATCATCATCATCGGCTTCAACATAGCCATGTTCATTTTGACGTCACTCCAAATCAATAGCGTTCAAAAGGAAATGAGCCGTATAATGGAGCGCAACGACAGCCAGAGGAATCTTCGCACAGAAAAGGATCGGTATACCTAAACAAATACGAATCTGACAATCAGACCGTCTAATTAAATGCTCTTTGTACAGATTTGGCATCTTTCTTCGTCTCTTCTTGGTGATGGGCGTTACTTGGTCTATGGAGATCATTTCGTACTGCATCGGCCCAAACTCGTCCTGGGATAAGCTCTTCTACATCACAGACATCTGTAATGGCATTCAGGGATTCCTCATCTTCACATTGTTCGTCCTGAAGAAAAAAGTCAAGCAGTATATAACCAACAGGTAAGGCATACAGAATTATCCAATCAAAGGTTTTTGTTTTTTTTTTTTTGTGGAATTTGTTTTGAATTTTGATGCAATTCCTAAAAGATGCAGGATTGTGGTGCATTGTTTTTGTGCAGTTCCTGTGCTTTTATTCGTACATGTGTTCGAATGAATATTTTTTGGTACACGAGTCCTTAAAAAATTGACGTATACGCTCAATCGTGTAATTTTGGTATCCATACAGAGTCCATCGAAAGGTAAAGGATCGACGAACCGATACAACGTACGACTCGACGATTAGACGACAAATTCGAAGTGTTTCGAAGCATTTGCGGAATTTTGTCGAATTTCGAAATAGCACTGTTTAGACTGAGCAGAGTCAGTCAGCGAGCGCATGGGAGAGAGATGAGTCTGAAATGAATACGCGATGGAAATAGCTGGTTAAAGTAACTGAAGGTAGCCGTCGTCGTTGGTGTGTGCCAAACTTGCATGATCCAATAAAGTCCTTGATGTTGTAAAGTGGATATCGCAGAAGGTTATTGGTACCACTGTTCATGAAAGTCGATGTTGTGAATCGTATATTTGGGGAACGAAGAGGACTAACCTTTCTATTTTAATTATTACTAGGGCGGCTTAAAACTCACGGAGAGAAAGAAGATATGCTTGATTTTTCTAGGAACTTTCTTAAAATAGGCAAAGTTTCACTTATTGGTTCGATGAAAAACAGCTTTTGAATACAATATTTAGGTTTATTTAATTCTGCAGTCACTTCTACGTTTATTCAAAATATTGCTATCGTTTTCCAAATCAAGTGGAAGCGCCATCTATTGTCTGTGCAAAGTAGTTTGATCATCTCTATATTTTGTTGGATCTTATTTCACTTAGGTTCCACTTTAAGTATTCACAAGCTTTTCCAAGGGCAAACTTTAGGCGAAACATGTTTTCGTTTCATGTTCGTTTCGTGTGAAAAACGGAACAACGAAAGCTGTTTCACGGACGTGTTTTTTTTTATCATTTCTACAATCTAAATCCCACGCGTCTTTGACACTTGCCACCTTAGGTGTCTAAAGATGCATTCCTAGATCAGTAAAAGTTTGCGCTGTATAATCTTAAGCTAAATGGGTTTATGTCTTCAATGTGGCGACACTGCCCAAGGCTACATTACTTGAAAAGGCTCCATAATTAAGTCAAACGAGTCTAATGGCAAACAATGTTCCTTTAGCTATGGAAATGGTCCGAAAACTATGCAACTTACACTACACTGCTTCCTAAACATTTTTGCAAATTGTAGTACATTAAAAAACGACAGAAATTACGTGAGGAAACTTTTCGCTTTTGCAAGATTTCTTTCGTTTTTTTTAAATGCGAAAGAGGGTTTTCGTTGTATTTTTTCAGAGCTTCTTCTTCGTCTTCGTATCGATTGAAGCAGTTAATTTATGTTTTCATTAAGACATTTTATCCACATCTACAAAGTGGTAACTGAGGTCAATCGTCACATATGAATTTTTGAAAATCGGGAATATGAATGGCCATCGACACATGCTACAAAGTTTGAAGTATCAAGTATTTGAACTTCGTGAAAAATGACTTATTCGATGAGGCATTTAGGTTACTTGTACCTACCTTTCATTACGGGCTACTCTCTCGACGCCCTAAAAAAAAATTATTTATTTAAGAAAGCACATTTTGGAATGAATATTAAAATGCTACCTTCCTGTTGAAATAAATTACTTACTTAAATATTTAAGTATTCATCAAAAATATGCTTTCATCTATTTAAGAAGCACATTAGGTACCCAAAAAGTTGCTTCATTGCTTTTTGTTCCACTCAGACTTTAGCTAGTAGAACTGAGAAGTAAAAATTGATAAGTATGCCTGTCATTCATGCATTCAACATTATTCAACATTCGTCTTCTTAACTTTGCTTAAATGTCTATAAGTTCAATAAAACAAACCTTATATCGAGTTTCAACTGCTCGTGCTTGCAGTGTATTTGCTAAAAAAACAGGAACTCTTAAGTTTAGCAAAAGCCGAAGCCAATTCGCCGTACTCGTAAATGAGCAATGTCTGCATACGAAACATAAATAAATTTTCATCAGGTATATTGTTCCTTGTCGGATGAGGCAATTCGGCCGTTGGTTTTTGTCAACAAGAAATCTCTGTATTTTTTCAAGATTTTGACTGCTCTCAAGAAAGAACGGTCCGATTCTCTTTCAGACATAAATCTAGTCCTAGACTGGACCAAAGCTGGGCCTAGCATTTAGTGGCAAAAATCAATCCCCTAGCATGCCGCCCTGAGTTGGACACATCGCTTTCAAATTATTCACATGCTTAATTATTCTGTAAAAATAATATCAGTTTTCGTATTTATTTCTGTAAATCTGAATCAAACTCAAATTAGGTTACAAAAATTGGATCGCGACACGTCCAAGGTGTCTCATTCAACCATATCTGAGGAGATGTCCGAGCGGCTGTAGAATGATCACGAAAAAAGCCCTCAAAAGGTAACATACATTTCAAAAGCAAACTTCTCTAGATCTTGGTTGACTAAAAAGGTTTCGGTGTCTTCAATTATGTTGGGTTATGCACAAAACAAAAAATCTACACATGGGTTAATCTTCTACAAAAATTATTCCTTAAACACACAAAATTGGAGCAAATACTAAAATGGTGTCGCTAACAACTTTTCTGACCTAAAGCTAACTAAAACTAACAGCTACTACAACAGTTGCATATAAGCTTTTTTCTGCACGTTTGTCCTTATATTTCGAAAACCTACTAAATTTTGATTTTATTTCAACAACAGATACCAATCAACTAGTCGCACGGAACGTCAGAGCCAATACTCCAACAAGACGACATCGAGTAGCATCAATCTGCCAATGAACGGCATTGGGGCTGACAAACCTCTAATGAACAAATCTGTTAAAATTCAAAACTAATATGAAGAGAGAGGCGCAAAACAAATACAGAAAGACATGAACAAAGGAGGCCAGCGGTAGCGAAGAAATTTACAAACAAACTGTCAAATTGTATCGAGTTCAGGTTATTTTATTTTAATGTTTTATAATTTAAGACTAAAACTATTAAGAAATATAAAAAAGACCGTTGTTTGATTAAGATAAATCTCACTATACATTCTCTATACAATAAGTGTAATTGCTTTAAGAAATTTTGACTTAATAAGATATATACGTACTGTTAAGGAGAAATAACGATAGTTGATGAAAAACGAAAAGAAGCAGGCGAAAAAAATTAATTATATATTTTTAGTGTGATAATTAAATTATCTCGAGAAGAAACCAAAGACTAGTATGTAAGGATATTTTCCAATATTTTGTTGTTAAGTGTTGGCAACTACCTATTTTAGATGGAAAAATAAATTAAATGCACTCAAATGTTAATTGGCTTTTTTTTCTGGCTGTCAACATGTCACAGTGGAACTGGGAAATCAAAAGGATTTTTAATAAAATTTATAGAGATGAACTATACACTGTCGAAACTTCATAATGTTATTTCATATGGGTAACAATTTAATGTGGCTTTTAGCGGGTTGTTACTTTCATACGCACAATCTGTTTTCAAAATAAGAAAAAAAATTGCACTAAAGAAAATGACAACACCTTTGATTAGAAGTTTCTTCTAAAAACGCACTGAAAAACAAATCAAAAAACGAACCGAAAAGGCGAAAAAACAACCAAAAAAAAAGCGCTGAAGAATGAGTCACAAACCACGGCAACAACGCTTCGAAAATGCATCAAAAAGCGAAAAAATCTCGAAAATCGCTTCAAAAACAGTTCAAAGAAGGCTGCAAAAAAGAAGTACAAAACAGGCGCGAAACGTGCCAAATACCGCTACCACAAGCAAAGTGTCGAAAACACGTCAAAAAAGCAAAAAAGTCTCCAAAACCTTTCAAAAACAGTTGAAAAACGTGCCGAAACAAACAACGCGTCGAAAATACATCAAAAAAGCGAAAAATAAGTCTCGAAAAACGCTTCAAAAACAGATCAAAGAAGTCTGCAAAAAAAGTACAAAACAGGCGAGAAACGTGCCAAATACCGCTACCAAATGCAAAGCGTCGAAAACACGTCAAAAAAGCGAAAAAGTCTCCAAAACCTTTCAAAAACAGGTCAAAGAACTCAGCAGAAAAGAAGTCCAAAAAGCAAAAAAAAGTCTCGAAAAACGCTTCAAAAACAGGTCAAAGAACTCGGCAGAAAACAAGTCCTAAAACAGACGAGAAACTTGGCGAATACGGCTACAAAAAAGCAACAAAAACGTCAAAAAAACCCGCAGCAAAACAAAACGTTAAATGCCAAAATAACCTCAAGCTGTTCTTTTAAAATAGTGTTACCAGATGGAAAAACGTAAGAAGGGACCTAATGCAATCTTAGGAGGAACAATTTTAAAAATGAAGTTGGAAAAACTTGAATGAAACTTGAACGACAAAAACTCTCCAATTGGTCTTTCCATTAGGAACATCAGACTACTATTTCAGATCTATATTAGTTTTAGTGACATGTGGAAAATATTGAAATTTGCAAAAAGTGATCCAAGCTAAAAAAATAAACAGTGGAACTTGGTTCACCATCACAATTGCTTCACAAATCAAAAATGTTCAAAGAGAAGAAATTTGCTAAGTGGAAGATGTTCTTTTTTTACTCTGCTTCTCTTTTTGTATTTTTAGTGTTTGGGGGAAACAATAATTTTTGCGACTTAAAACGAAGACGTTTGGTAACACTACTTATTAAACCAATCGATTAATAGAACATCCTTTTTAAAATCACAACAAATTATCATAAAATTGAGTTTTGTAGCTCAGTTGATGACACATTGTTCGGCCGCTACTGTAATCGATTTATAACTTGTATATTGCACCTATCAACTATTCAATCGAGTCCACAATATTGGTTTAAAACAAATTCACTTTAATGTTAATTTCAAAATTGGCTAATGTTGAAGAACAAAATCCATTCGGTTGTCGCTATCTGTGACAAGGTGGCGCTGTAAGTGATCTCATATACAAACATGGTAATACCATGTTCCCACCAACGTGGGATCAAGTTGATTTAGCTAAATCATCTCATAAATTACGTGATTTATCATACATTTTCGTGATTTATAATTACGTGATTTATACGTGTTTAAATTTTAATTCCGTATCTGTCATCGCAAATCCACACAAAATAAAATCGAACATACCTGTTCTTAACTTCAGCACTTTATTCAGCAAACAAAAAAGAAAGAAGAACTGTCAAAAAAAATATTTTAAATTCAGTTTTCTAATTTTGTTCGTGTTTCGGTGAGTTTTTGATATTTTTATTAAATTCATGCAATGAAAAATTGTTCTATTCTTGGCAGGTATGGCAAAAAACAGAAAGAACAACAAAAAACTAACTATTTGGTGTTGGACACCTAATGTCAAAGTCGACAAAAATGTCAAACTAAATCACTTAAAGTTCGGTGGAGACGCCTTTCGTGATTTATAAATCACTTTAGCTAAATTACGTTGATGGGAACATAGTATAAGTCGACTCCGCATTTCATTTAAAAAATAATAAATAAAACAACCACAATTTGCATTGAATTTAAAAGAAAATTTATTACTTCTTACTTAACAAACAAGTATATTTCTGCAAATATTACAATCTATTCTTTGGTTCTTTTGAGAACATCCAATAATAACACTTTACTTGTGCTTGTTCGTCCTAATCTTAAAGGCTAATTAAGTAAACGCGCTTAAAAAAATAATGGCACTTACATAAACTTATTTAGTCAAACCCTAATTTTATATTCTTAATTAAAAAAATTGCATTAATACAAGAAGCTAAGCAAAAGAAGCCAATTCGATGTACAGTTTGTCATTTCGATGTCACAGTTATATTTTGTTAATGTCTTTCTGTGGACTTGAAGTGTTCGTTTCCGCGACTTCTCCTCTATCAATTGATGGTCCTGTTTATCAGAGGTCTGTCGGCTCCAATGACATTCATTGGTATGTTGAGGGTGCTTGTGGTCGTCTTGTTGGAGTACTGGCTCTGCCGTTCCTTGAGACTAGTTGATTGGAATCTGTTACCGAAATTAAACAAAATTTAATAAGCATTTATCGGGTAAAAATGATCCTATTGTTAGATGGGAGAAAAATACGTGCAAGAAGCATTAAACTGTTATATGCAGCAGTTATTTTTTGGGATAATTTTGTCGGTCAGTAAATTTATATATAGCCACCTTATGTTTAGAATATATTATACATGCTAAATTGAATTTTAAATATATAATGAAAATGCTAAAGTTCCTATTTTTTTGTGTAAGTGCAAGTAGTACCCAATAACCGCTATGTTAACCAATATCTAAAGAACTATTTATTTTTTGTCTTTAGTTTGTTTACCTTGCGAGGGCTTACTTTACAAACGGTCCGATAATTCCTCGGATGACGTTCGGGGTGATGGTGTTGATGTATCTTCGTCCTTTTTCTGGATCCTATTTTGAGTTCGATTCAGATTTAACGAAATTAGCAGGGTGACACATTCAAATTGAGACATACAGGCCGCGTGGGAAACGCGAATATTTTTCGGAGGTGGTTTTTAGTGTTTAAGGCGATTTTGATACGAAAGGATGTCTCAAATTGGATGTGTCACCCTGTATGAAAAACTACGTATGAAAGCAATCAAGGCCTTAAAGCTTGACACTTTAAAAGGTTAAATTTTACACGTTAACTTAAATTTTAAAAATATTTTATAGGGCCTACAATAAGTGGTCGTACTGTATCGCCATCTCAAGTGACCGCTGGGAAATGTTCAGTTGACATAAGTTTTGACTTTAAAGAAGAATAAAGTAGATCCCGAACTGCTAGATTTAGGGATGAAGGTACAACTTATGGGAGTACCGATTAAGGACCTCAATTTAAATTACTAAATGTAATCGTCGAGTTCGTACTCGTTACTTTGATAATTCGCTAGATTTCTGTCATTTTTGACAAGAACGTGCAAGTTATGTTCACGATCAACATAAACAGATTACGTACGTTTTAAACATCGACGCAAACCGTTTAACAAATTACTGGTGGGTACTCGTTACTTCGAAAGTTGTTGCTTTTCTGTCATTTTCACTAAGAACTTTGTAGGTTTTGCCTGATAATGGCCGATTTGCATCGATTTCTTGTGATTGGTTGATTGTTAGGAAATTATCGGAACTATTAATGAGAATGTGAATAGAATTTAAGAAATAATGAATGATTTACATCGATTGGGTGTGGTATAAACCGGTTAATCGAAAATCGAAATAAAAATACAAGTACTCGCTACTTTGCCAATACTGTTTCTCTAAAAAACTTGTGACGACTGAGTTACTCCACTCTATAGAAAATTGTACTTAACAAGTTTATATTCAAAGGAGCTCCAACAACAAATAATGCATAATCCTCTCACTCTAAGGGATTGCATTCAAAAATATAGATTCAAAAAAAAACAAAATGATTGGATAACTTTGCAGTCTTTACCTTTTCGTTAGATACTGCTTGATTTTCCTCTTCAAGACAAACAGTGTGAATATGAGGAATCCCTGAATGCCATTAAGGATGTCGGGTATAATGAAAACCTTATCCCATGGCGGCGTGGTACCGATGCAGTATGACAGGATCTCCATTGACCACGTGACACCCATCACAATGAAGAGGCGAAGGAATATTCCGAAACTGCAAACAAAAAATGTTTATATGAATTTGCAGATAGACAAGTTGCATCCAACTATACCGATCCTTTTCGGTGCGAAGATTCCTTTGGCTGTCATTGCTTTGCATCATTCGACTCATTTCCTTCTGAACGCTGTGGATCTGCATCGACGTCAGCACGAACATGGTTATGTTGAAGCCGATGATGATGATAATGGGTCCGTAGAAGTAGATCAATGCGGACCATCCCGTTTTTACTATAAAACAAAGTCAGGTGTTAAAAGTCAGGTAAAGTGCGACAGTGCTGTTACCATTTAACCAGCAATACTCGTCGCTACCGATGGACGGCTTATAGTTGAAGTCAATCCATGACGACTGTTGTGCACTGAATGTCACCGCTAACATGATGCAAGCCATTCCCCAGGAATACAGGGAGTACAGTATGAAGCGCTTCCTCTCGTTGAATTTTCCGCGTGGCGCACGAATATTGTAGAACAGGTCGAAGCTGATCACACTCAACCAGAAGAAGCTGGCCATGAACGAGAAGTACGCCGTGAATCCTAAAAAGAAAACAAAAAAACTGTCTGTCAATATTTAAATGCCACCAATCAACCAGCTACTTGCCAAAGAATGAACAGTTGAATTGTGATATGTTGTCCGGCGGAATCAGAAGGAACGCGCCCAGTATACTGTATCCAACGCATAGACCCAACAAGTAGCAGCAAAGTGACTTGCCATGCAGAGTCCTCAGCTCCGGCAGTACAATGTACACGATTATTGTGAGAATCATGAATGGCACCGAGAACAGCATCACTGAAAAGGAAACGTATTAGTTTCTGCATCCATGTTCATGGTTTTCATGAACTCACTGCTCGAATAAATCACGGACTTGGTAGAATCGGTTGGAGTTTGATAGCAATTAGCTGGCACTAAGAGCTGTGTAAACCTTTCGACGCCCCTATATGGGGTTATACAGTACTCGTCGCTGTTCAGGTAGTGTTGGTCAAATTCCCTGAAAAGGGTGCCGTTCTGAAAAGAAAAAAGTGGTGATTAAACTTACAATTAGCCTAGAGGTAAGAGGTATCTGTGACTGCATCAAAAGACTGTCCGAATGAGGAGACTTTTTGCTTGCAATCAGGTGTACGTTTAGAAATTATTTGAAATAAAATTTCAGACTTATACATGACAGTATTTTTAAATCCAAAAAATATGACTGTAGATTTGACACTTCCTCGTCTGCAACATTGGCCGCGTTCCACTGTCCGCTAGATGATAAGCGGCATGTCAAACTCCTTATAAAAAAAAATTGACATTACACCTCTATCCCTTTAAGGGAAATTTCTCAATCTATCGGAAAACTACCCGCTGCATTGAGAATTGAAAAAAAACGACCTGTCAAAGGGAATCGTTCAAAATAAAAATATATACGAAGCCGAGCAAGTATACCTGTGATAAAAGTAAGTGAAATAGCAGTTCAGTTATTGTTTTTAAAATATACTGTATCATTTTTTAAATTGTATTGTGGAAATAATTATGCGGTACGGAAAAAAAAATGTCACTGTGCCGCTGGCGGTAGGGTTCTATCACGGGCGTTCCTTCACCTGGGATATTTTGTGCTAGCAATGGAACGCGACCATTAACAGAATGTTTTTTGCTTAATATATTCAAACTTCTTTTGGCGTTTTTTTTTGCTACGAAAGCCTTAATGCCTTCAATGAAAATACGAAAAACACCTTTCTAAGTTGGAAAAGACCGAACGTCTAACCATTCCTATTCAGAGACTCCATTAAAAGAACCTTAATACTTTTGCAGCAATACTTTTGAAGAGCTGGAAATATGAGCGTTTCATATAGGCAGAACACTTTAGGTCTATTCGACAGGGTAACCGAGGTCTTTAGCCCTTCGGCAAAAGCGTAAATGAAGTCAATGAATTTTTAGGAATAACTTCACAAGTTGGTCACTTTTTCTTGTAGATCAACGCAGTTTACGATACCTCTTTAGTGAATTAAATATAGTCGACTCTATGATTCGTACTCACCTCGAACAAAGTGTACGCATCCTCAGCAGAGATGTGCGGTGTCAAATGGTACATGTCATTGCAAGGCATGTGATATTTTATAGCGAACTTCTCAAACACATCGCCTGCTATCGTGTCACCCTCCTTTGTGGTTATGTTCATTAGGTTGCTGAACTTTCTAGTCGATATGCGACAATCAGTTCCATTAAACTTCTGCCCCCGTGGACAGCAGAATTGAACGCACGGCTTAAGTTTGCAAATACATCCACGAGCATGCGGCTCTGCGGGAATGCGCTCTGACAGCTCATTGATTTCGTAGTCATAAATGCCGACAAGATTCGCCGGAATTAGGTTTCCATCGTACAGGTAGGAGCCGTTGGCGAACTTCTCATACCCGGTGATATTGACACTGTCAGAAAATGTACACGGCGCAAGTAAACTATTTTGTTGCTTAGTATTTGAAATGGTTGTACTAAAGGTTGATGCTATCAAGAGGATGACTGTCACAAAAATCACGTTTTCAAGTTGCACCATCTTGGTAGTTTATTGAACAGGCTTCTCTTGTTTTGTTTAGATTCCTCGAATTGATGGCATTATTCAATTACCTAGAAGAAAGAAGATTTGTTAATGAATTTATTTATAAAAATGCACTAAGAAGAAGGAAAGGAAATATATTTCAAGTGTGTATTGACAGAAATCTCAGCGCTAAATTTTTGACAAACGCGTACAAGTTAAAGTCTTATCGAAGCTTTTAAGTTATCAATGCTGTATATCTTCTTTTGATAGGTCTCTGCAGTACTTTTAACGTGCTCAATGAGGCAGTGTCTCATCTATTTATATGAAAAATGTATTTCTGCCAATTATTTGCTCTTTCTTTAGTTTTTTACCTATGTAACCTTCACTCGAAAAAAAAAAAATAATTATTAAGCGAAGAGTATTACATTTTTTAAAAAAAAATTGGAAGCTAAGTTTTAGATTTAACTACGTTTTAACCAAGAACTCCTTTTTCAGTTTCAAAGAATCAAGTCATTCACTGCAAGAATAATAAACTCTCTATAAACATTTTCTCAGTCATTGCCTATATTTGGGTTAATTTTAACCAAAAATTGCTGAAAAACTATTCATTTATTTTGAATTAATTTTTGTTGAATAATCCTTAAATCACTCAAAAACACTTGAAAATTGTTCAAACAATAACATCCGCTTCTTACCGGGTACTTATGGCTCCCCTAAGGAAACAAAAGGTATTTCTTTAACCAACTGCCAGATCCGGTTGAACTTATTAAAAGAACGGGGAGCACTTTCGTGAATATTCCCTGAAACTGTACGTTCTCTTTAAAAACATCTACCTGCTCTGCCTGCAATGTTTATCATAGTTCGAACATGTTTTTACTATCAAAGTTGTTGGTGTTTTGAGAAAATTAGCAGACATTGGAAATTGAAAGGAACAAACAGGAAAATGTATCTCAATTAAATTGCGACGATAATAATATCGTCAGAAAGTGAGCGCGCGAACGTGATTCGTAATGGATTTTATTTTTAAAGCATGCTTTTCTGATAAATAATTTACACAATCTATAATTATTATATTATGCGTTAAACAAAGAAAGACAAATTGCTGATAATTGCATGCAGTGATTCAGCACAGATTTAATTGGTTTTGATGTACGCGTAACTGCGGAGTCATAAGAGTTATCAGAGACATATGTGTTTATCTGGGTGTTTTGACAACAGATTCTGCAGAATTGTTGACGTCTTGTGATGGAATTAATTTCATTTTTTACCAGTCAGCCTATACGAGTTGCTGATTTCAGCATTCTTGCTATTTGATATTCAGGGGTCTCTGGGGAAAGCATATATTAGTTGGTGGCGATTTTGGCTGGTGGTTGAATGTGAATAACACTTGTGATTTATTTCATATTAAATTCAGGCGGCAGTTTCTCATCGGATTTATAGTATGAACTTCTGCGCATCGCATAAACTAATATTTTTACTCAAAGACGATTTAGAAAAATGAACCTTAAGACCTTCTTTTCTAGTTTGCAACTTTTTTCCTAACCACCCATACTTCAAACCTGCTACTTAAATTAGATTTATTCGATGCTCTATATATCTTATATTTTTCATCTTCTACCATCTTTCTTCTACATTCTATCTTCAATCTTCAATCTTCTATCTTCTATCTTCTATCTTCTATCTTCTATCTTCTATCTTCTATCTTCTATCTTCTATCTTCTATCTTCTATCTTCTATCTTCTATCTTCTATCTTCTATCTTCTATCTTCTATCTTCTATCTTCTATCTTCTATCTTCTATCTTCTATCTTCTATCTTCTATCTTCTATCTTCTATCTTCTATCTTCTATCTTCTATCTCCTAGAGATCTATCTTGTAACTTCAATATTCTATCATTAATCTCTCTTGCATTTTCGATCTTCCGTCTTCTAATCTACTGTCTTGTACCTTACAACTTGTAGCTTCTATCTCTATCTACTTTTTTTCTCATTCAACCCCCTTTAACTCGAGAACTTTTCTAAAAAATTTCCGTTTCCAAGGTATAAGTCAAAATGTAAAACTATTCTTGGTGTAGCTTTGCCTTAAACCTCTACCTCAGCACCCTAGACGAACTGGTGATTCGACGTATAGGCCGCCAATTCACAGCTACCTACATGTTCTACGTCTTCATATTTACTGGATTGTAGTTCGTTCTTGGACTGTACGAGCGGATAGCGTCAAGAAAAATAGTACAGTGGATGAATCAATAACGTTGTTGAAAAACAAGGTCACATAAATATAAAGCAATTAAGAGGCGAAAATGTCAATGACAGCGTCACCCAAGAATTTATTTATTGTCGCAATCCAGCAGATTTTTCGAAGTCCCAAATACATTTTAAAATCCGCCCGCTAATAGGCGTATACAAAATCCAAGTCCAGTGAAACTTTCCATTGGACTTGATACTTGTTCCATGTGTGCTGGACTACTGAGCAACGTAAGCTCCCACAAAGACACAAAAAAATGACTTCTTGGGATTTATTTTACCACTACCTCTTACAAATGCCTGACAATAATAACCAAGACCGCTGACACCCAATAAAGCTTTTCTATTTCTCTTTAAATCAAAACAAAAAATGAAACTGACACAATGATGTCTATTCACTTCTGTATTCTCTTTCCAATGCATCATATAGAATAATCCTTTAATATTGAACTCACAGCGAACCAGGATTAGATTAATTACAAATAATTAGTTTATTTATTTCTATTTCCACAGTCTTTCGTAAGCACTCAAGCCCCAATGCGCAGCTTTATGCTGCTTTATCTATACAAGCGAAAAGATAAGATAGGAGCAAATGTAAATAAATTTGATGTGTCAGCGTGTCATGGCGTTGTTTATACAATTTTTACGGGCACTCAAATTGCAGATATCAATTTCATAGATTCAATCAAATTTCAATTTGCGTAGAAGTGGAGATAGAGAACAAAAGTTTGATCGTAATAAAGCTAGTTTCACTTTTGCATTGAACGTTAAATAACACATCTGGGTACTCTTTTGTGGGTACAAATCCGTTGCAACGGAGACTTTCGAATACCTAGTTCATGTTTAACGTCGACTTGATTTGTCTGGCTTGGGTATACAAACGCGTTGACTAGTGAACTTAAGTTGTGGTTATATTCTCCAGGTTTATTTTTAGTTTTGACACTTCGAAATGTCAACTGAGTATGAAGGCATAATTTTCTTGACTATATTTGTCGGCTATCCTTTCATAAACGTTAACTAAAAACTTTTCATAAATATAAATTAAAAAAACTGAAATTTATATAGAAATAAAAAAAAAACTGAAATTCATAAAGTCAGTCAGCTGTCAGACTAGAAATAAAAAAAACTAAAATTCATAAAGTCAGTCAGCTGTCAGACTAGAAATAAAAAAAATTAAATTCATAAAGTCAGTCAACTGTCAGACTAGAAATAAAAAAAAACCGAAATTCATAAAGTCAGTCAGCCGTCAGGCTAGAAATAAAAAAAAAACTGGAATTCATAAAGTCAGACAGCTGTCAGACTAGAAATAAAAAAAAACTGAAATTCATAAAGTCAGTCAGCTGTCAGACTAGAAATAAAAAAATTAAATTCATAAAGTCAGTCAACTGTCAGACTAGAAATAAAAAAAAACCGAAATTCATAAAGTCAGTCAGCCGTCAGGCTAGAAATATAAAAAAAAACTGGAATTCATAGTCAGACAGCTGTCAGACTAGAAATAAAAAAAAACTGAAATTCATAAAGTCAGTCAGCTGTCAGACTAGAAATAAAAAAATTAAATTCATAAAGTCAGTCAACTGTCAGACTAGAAATAAAAAAAAACCGAAATTCATAAAGTCAGTCAGCTGTCAGACTAGAAATAAAAAAAAACTGAAATTCATAAAGTCAGTCAGCTGTCAGACTAGAAATAAAAAAAAACGAAATTCATAAAGTCAGTCAACTGTCAGACTAGAAATAAAAAAAAACCGAAATTCATAAAGTCAGTCAGCCGTCAGGCTAGAAATAAAAAAAAAACTGGAATTCATAAAGTCAGACAGCTGTCAGACTAGAAATAAAAAAAAACTGAAATTCATAAAGTCAGTCAGCTGTCAGACTAGAAATAAAAAAATTAAATTCATAAAGTCAGTCAACTGTCAGACTAGAAATAAAAAAAAACCGAAATTCATAAAGTCAGTCAGCCGTCAGGCTAGAAATATAAAAAAAAACTGGAATTCATAGTCAGACAGCTGTCAGACTAGAAATAAAAAAAAACTGAAATTCATAAAGTCAGTCAGCTGTCAGACTAGAAATAAAAACCTGAAATTCATAAAGTCAGTCAGCTGTCAGACTAGAAATAAAAAAAACTAAAATTCATAAAGTCAGTCAGCTGTCAGACTAGAAATAAAAAGAAACTGGAATTCATAAAGTCAGTCAGCTGTCAGACTAGAAATAAAAAAAAACGAAATTCATAAAGTCAGTCAGACGTCAGGCTAGAAATAAAAAAAAACTGGAATTCATAAAGTCTGACAGCTGTCAGACTAGAAATAAAAAAAAACTGAAATTCATAAAGTTAGTCAGCTGTCAGACTAGAAATAAAAAAAAACTGAAATTCATAAAGTCAGTCAGCTGTCAGACTAGAAATAAAAAAAACTGAAATTCATAAAGTCAGTCAGCTGTCAGACTAGAAATAAAAACCTGAGATTCATAAAGTCACTCAGCTGTCAGACTAGAAATAAAAAAACTGAAATTCATAAAGTCAGTCAGCTGTCAGACTAGAAATAAAAAAAAACTGAAATTCATAGTCAGTCAGCTGTCAGACTACAAATTCGAACGTCACCAATCACGACTAAGAGGAGACCTACTCTATTTTAATGAAATATTGTTGAGATTTTGTTTTGCAATCATCTCCATTGTAATTTTTTATTTTTAAGAAAAAGAACACAGATATTTGCAAACTACTTTGGTTGGAAGTAAAACTTCATCATTCGACTGAAAAAGTTTACAATTTTTTGAAAGTTTTTAAGCCGGTAGGATATTTTGTAATTGATCATAAATTGTGTGGTTCCTGACAGAAATTGAACAGTCTTAAAAAAATTACGAAGAATTGACTACCAAAACTAAAATTGTCAAAATAGTAGTAGAAGTTTGAGGGTTTATTAGAGTTGTTGTTTGAAATATCTATAGTTCCAACCAAAGTGTTTGTTTCTACCAATAATAATCAGTGAAATTCGTTGATAATAATTCTCCAATTCTCTGTCATGGACTGATAAATCAGTTCCCCCTTCCCACATTCAATATTTCCATTTGACCAAATATTTCTTTAAAATTAATAATTATTAATATTATCTATATCATTATTAATATTTGATAAAAGTTCAAAAAACACTAAAACTCTGTCGGGTTCTATTAAAATAGAACGACGAAAATTCCCAGATTCCAATTTTCGTAATATGAGTTTTTACCCAAACTTTTGCTTCCAACATTCACACCTCACTGCTGACTCATACATGCATGTTTATGTTTACACAGCCTAAAGAATATTTTCTTTTAAATCGTTTTTGCATTCCAAAGTATTGATGGTCATTCCTCTGAGTATAACTCATTCGCCAATGTAAACATCCCGTTCACACTTCAGACACAATAGCTACGCTCAAAAATATTTTCGTTTTTCTTAATGTGATTGTTTGCACACTTCCAAAACGGGGAAGCCCGAGAATAAATTGCCTTTGTTCTATTCGGAAAACAATTTCAATTTTAGAACTATACGAACATAATGTTAGGTTTGTGTGAAATTCGATCGAGATACCTACAAAGAGGACTATTGTTTGTTAATAATGAACCACTTCCATGTTTGCTGTTCTGAAATGGACGCCAAATTCATGGGAGATTTTCACCCATACCCGGAAGGACTCACCCAAATTAATTTAATTTAAATAATTAAATTTGTTGGAAACTTCTAACTGGAGAATTAAGTTAAATAAGCAAGGAAAAACCCTACCCAACTCTCATTAAGGTAATTTCCCTCCAGAGTGTTAGTGGATTCAATTTAACCTAAAAACCAATTATTGTCAATCTAACAAAACTGAATACAGCCCAAACAGCTTTGCACTTTATAACATTAAAATCCGTAATAGAATAACTTGAATGACCATGTCCATGACCGATGCAAGTCGCAATCGTTGCAAATGGCATGTGGAATTGAGTTCTGCTTCTGAAATTAAAGCACACTCCTGTGGAGTCTGTAATTGGCTGAAACGACTTTGTGCAAGTCCGAAGAGCTGATTAGAGTTTACATTCACAGCGGTCCAATTGTGTGCATCTACTGTAGTTTTTTATGAAACTGTTGTAAATACCTCATTATACGATAAGATGTCCTTGGATTTCCCGTCTAGTCGACTTTCAATGTATACGCGCAGCCTTTGATAAGTTATTCGGCCTTACCAATAAACTTCTTCGACTCTAAATTTTAGTAGTTCACAGTGGCTTTATTTTCCATAGAAATTTCGCAATTGTGAGCTACCGTAATTTTAAAGTCGAGAGTTAAAATTGTTATTGGTATGGCGAAAAAACGTGCATGACACGAAACACGCATATGGAAACAAGACACATAGCTTCGAGATTCAATGCAAGCTTTAAGAAGAACCCTAAAATCGTTGTATGGGTCTGATGTAGCTTAAGCTAATGGACGTAGGTAATCGTCCATTAAAAGTCAAAATAATGCTCAATTGTGTGGTGGAAAGATATTGACTAGAAAATCCGCTTTTCATTTCTAAATAAAGTCCAAAAGACGCCTTATTTAGAGAAAAGAGGGTTTTATACAAACTACAAAGACTGTGCAAATGGAAATAATATACTGTAACAGAAAGGTGGCAAAAACTGCTGGAAATGCGTCCCTTAAAACACAATGTAGTTCCTGGAAAAAAGACAACAGTCACATACTTGCCAAGGCCCAACCTCAACCTTCGCCTCCTACATAAATTCCTGAAGAGGTCAACAATGCAGACGTCGGAGTTCAAAAATATATACTGACATCTTCTATGAAATTTTGGACCTAAGCCCACCCTGCAGACAGCTGCTTTAAACGAGGTGGGTAACACAGCACAACAAAATTAAATTTTTTTTTTGCTGTATGAAATATTTTAACAGACTGAGCAATAGCACAACAAAGCGGTACACAGATGGGTCAAGAACTGATGAGGGAACTGGATTGGGAGTATGCGGGCCTAGAACAAAATATTCCGAACCAATGGGCAAAAGCACCAGCATCTTTCAGGCTGAAATCTATGCCATAGATAGATGTGTCCAAATCAAGCGCGACAGAAACATAACCAACTGTGATATAGCTGTTATGTCAGACAGCCAGGCTGCAATTATGGGACTCAATTCCTACATCATTAAATCCAAACTTGTATGGGAATGCCTACAAAAATTAAACGAATTGGGTAGGAGAAGCAAAATAACCCTCTGCTGGGTGCCTGGCCACTGGTAATGAAATGGCCGACTCCCTAGCAAGAAAGGGAGCATCTGAAATGTTCATAGGTTCTGAACCATTCTGCGGAATAGGGGATCACACCCTCAATGAAGAATTTAGGAAACTAGAGAAAGAAAACAGCGCAAGAACTTTGCACAACACTCAAGGCATGAGGCAGGCTAAGAAACTTCTGCGACAATACAACCGGAAAAGATTCCAAGCTTGCATCGGCATGAGTAAAAATAACCTCCGTATCCTAACGGGCTTCCTAACGGGGCATTGTAAACTCAAGGAACACCTCAGGAAACTGGGTATATCTGAAGAAGGTCTCTGCAGATTCTGCGATGAGTCCGGTGAAATCCCAGAACACGTGCTTCAATCATGTGGGGCATTGACCCACAAAAGACTGAAGTACCAACTAACTGATGAGGGCAATACATAAGCAAGTTTCCAGGTAATCGGCCGTATCCACTAGTTGGAAATTTACGTGAATACTGTTAAAAGGAAATACTATGGAGTCAGCTGTAGTCAAATCTAGAATTGGAAACTGAAATCCAAAAAACCTTGGACGAAGTATCAATTACCAATACTCATTACTGGGCGTATGGGGCAAATTGATATTCTCCGAAGTTAGACAGGAAAGCAGAGACAAATCATACTGAGACCCCCAACTGGCCCCCTCAATATTTTTAAATTCGCCATTTCGTTTTTCTATCGGTGTTATGTCAATTGAAAATCCGTGTGACATGCAAAAACATACACAAATAAATGCTGCCAACCTCGGCAACCGTGGGGAAATGTGCTAGAGTTCGGGAATACCATATTTTTTCATTACTGACTGCAATTGGTTAGTTATTATATATTGTTAAAAGGAGAATAGTTTCATTTCTTTGGTTAATAAAACTACCAATGAAACTAAAATGAGATGTTCTATATACTAGAAACTTATTATGACAAACGTGGTTGCGTACTTTCTGCTTTTGAATATCTTTAATTTCGATTTCAGGTGTAAATTTTTCTTGGACAACTGATAAAAATTTGCTCAAAATGTTTTTATTTTCCTTCAACCAATCTACGTTGTTCATTTTTCATTAATATTTTGAGCAAATGTAAACTTATTCCTAAAAAAAAATATTCTCCGCACGTAACGAATAATTTCAAATTTAACGGATAAAATTCTATGAACGCTGTCAGCAACTTTGCCCACCGCGGAAGTGGCATATGCAAGGTGCGTGTTGGTGAGCGGGAATTTTTGAAGTTACGTGACATTTGTCAATACGACTTTCTATGTAACAATACTAGCGCACTTAGCATTTGCCACCCCATAAAAATATAGCTTGTAGGCAAGTAACGAGAAATCGGCCGAAGTTGGTGGTCTCAGTATTGTCTCTGCAGGAAAGAACTTGGAAGAGTGTACACATCTCTGGCTCAAACGAGTGTAATGTCCTTTTCCATTGGGCAAAAAGAAGCGTCCGGAATCGAAAGAATCACTTCCGAGACCGTTCCATTGGCACAAAAAATACTCTTCTGGTGATTCTGAGAAGAGAATTTCGTTTCTCGATTTGAAGTCAGAATCCACTCAAGAAGCACTCACACAAATGTAATTTATGTATTTTATACAAGTCAGCTGACAGCCCCCGTTGATTATTTTTTGCCATTTCACCAATACTATTGTGGATTCAATCACAAGCAGTTTTGTTGTTCCATTGGATTTCAGAATGAGTGGATCCCCGAGTGAAACCAATGGAAAACGACATAAGAACTTCGCAGTTGTCTTTTAATTGCTGTGCATAAATTTGCTTTACAGAGAAAGGAGAAGTTCATTAAAACAGACTTCCAAGAAAGCATCAACATTTTATCATGCTGGAAACCAGCAATTTAATAACATATTACAACTAAAATTCAACCGTAGTCGTAGCTGCCGCTGCATTTAATTGGGGACGTTCGATTATCAAGTTTAGTAAGTCTGACAGCTGTCTGACTAGATGTATGTATATCGGTTTTGATTGGCTGAAATCGGTCATATGAGCAGCTGTTTCAGTTGACTTTTATGGAGGGCTAGCCATTGAATATAGTCATGTGTGGCTGACGTATTAAAAGGGAAGTCCCCGAATAATCTAGTTTTTTCGTTCAGGTTCCATCTTATTCAGATTGGTCTGTCGACTTAGATTCGTGAATGTGTCCATTGATTGAGTTTTTATTACATAAAGTGATAATAAGAATAACAATTTGCCTACTGAGAAATATTTTAAACAAAACGCTTTAATTCTCTTAAGGCAATTAGGGTAATTGTTTTGACCGGCGATGGTGATAGATTTGCTCTTTATAAATTATGTCTGTATACTGTACACACATAATCTTAGGAATCCCCAGCATATTAGTCATGATATTTGTCGGCAATTCCATGTAAACTGCAAAGCAAGTAGATAAGCGTTCGTTTATTGTTCAAAGTGTTTCCTATTAAAAAAAACAAAAAAAAATAACAATATGTTGAGCCCACTAACATCTGTTCTGAACGTCGCTCATTTATGTAGCAGCAAGTTTGACATAACAACTGTGAGCTTTTTTTGACACCGTTTAATTTAAGCAGAATTGCGATAAGCAATTTTGGAAAAAAAAATCTGCGTAATAAATTGTGAGATAAAAATTGTAAGTATGGTATGAAAATCCTTGAGTTGTCTGAAGAGGAGAGAAATGACGGTGAAATAGTTCAAATTAATTTAAATGTTGAAAAAGTATTTTAAAGAACAGAAAATTAAATTGTAAAACAAAAAAACAGCTGCCCTAGACCTATAGCTTCTCACAACCAGTCGTTTTGTGTTTTAATATTTTTGGGACAAATGGAAGGGATCTACATTTTTATGCCGTTGAATTGAGAAGCTCTTTCGAGACAGTTATACATTTGGATGTTTGTCAGACGTTCGCGAAAGATAGCGCAGTGGAAAAAAATGTATAATATATTTTTCCGGGGATGGAACTTGAGCCCCTCGTTCATTAAGACAGTCCGAAGTGACTACGCTCAAAATTGTAAGCGAAGCAAAAATGCTTTACGGCTGTCAATATACCTGTTGTATTCAAACAATGGTTGGCTGTAGGTTTGACTGCGAAATGAAGTGCAGGTTCACTTTCTGACAAGAGGAATATAGCGAAAATGACTGGAAGTCAACTGATAAATCAAATCACTTAAAGAAATCTGATGATGAATACGAGTTGTAGTTCGAAATAGCAATAGCTCCTCCAAATGAATTGTTTCCAAACATAAAAAAAAATTAAAATAAAAACAATTTGAAGCTAGCAAAAATGTCACTGAACTCGGGGTCAGAGACTCCATTAAAAGAACCTTAATACTTTTGCAGCAATACTTTTAAAGAGCTGGAAACACGAGCCCTTCATATAGGGAGAACATTTTAGGTCCATTCGACAGGTCTTTACTCTTTAGACCTTCGGCAAAAGCGGGAATTTTCACTTTTTCTTGTAGATCAACGCAGTTTACGAATCCTCTTAAATAAATTAAATTTATTCGATTCTCTAGCCGATAGTGTTTTGAAGAAGACACGACAGTGGGATCCATTTTATATAAATGAACAGGTCTTGATCAAGGTAGGCGAAAGAACTTCCTTAAGCAACATTCTATTAACGGAGAAATTAAAAAAAATAATCCACTGGCTTCGTTCCAAGCATTAAAAATAATTTATAGAACTGTGGCGATACTAATAACTCCATCTATCGGACTTAGAGACTTTCATTTAGCCATCCTTGTTATTTATTTATTTTATGTGGGTCTAAGGTTTCTCAACCTGAGAAGTTTTGGATTTGAATTGGTAACAATGAGGATATTAAATAAAAGGGAAAAAGGGAGTTTTATTTTTATTGAAATTGATTACGTTTGATCAATCCACAGACCCAAGCATTCGAAAAAAAAGTATAGAACCGTCAAAGCTAACTATTTGTAAGTCCTAATAGATCTTTTGCCAGAAACAAACAACAAATTGGTATGGAACCAATTTTTATTACTATCTACAAATATAAACAAGATGTAAGGTTCATCTCTCTGTATGTGGATTTGTTTAGGCATCACGTTAAAAATACTTACTCAATCGCTATTAATTTTGAATATATAACAAAGGGTTTAATAGTGAGCAGCAATTGGTTTTTATTTCATCAGAATTAACGCTGAAAATATTGCTGGAGACAACTGGGAACGACATTCTGAAAAGCGAAAAAGTTTAAACATTTTCACCTTATAAAATGCCAACCATGATTCCAGTTGTATCTTTGCCATATTGAAACTTTATAATTAGTAATAGCTGTCGAAGTTTTGGAGTAAAAATTGGGAAGTTCCTATTTGAGCCAGCGAAAATTTGGCCTTTTTATCAAAACATACTGAACGGAGGTGTATAATTTAAATTAATGGGTGGGTAACTAATTAACTAACTGGGAACGTCCAAATTTGTACTCCAAGATTTCGACAACAGCTTCCTGTCATTTTTGGTTAACTTTAATTGAGAACTTTTAATACAAAAGAAAAAAAAAGAGTTGACTGCTTGGAACGAACAAATTGTGAAATAAATTGACTATCATTACTTGGAAAACCGGTCTGAACAAATATCATACCCCACTACCTTTCGTTTCCCAATGTTTACCACAAGCCTTCCAAATCAAAATAAAAACAAAACTATAAGAGTCTTCGTTCATATCTAATCCAAGACACGATGAACATAAAAATTCTTATCTAATCTATTCTTACCTTCCACACTGAAAAGTGCCAATGGACGAAAAGCAGTTTTCAGTTAAAATTTATGAACAAATATATGTAACAAACATGTCGATCGAGTTTGCAAAACAACCACAAAACACTCGCAAAGCTTGCGATCAATTAACCAACTAAACGCAAGATGCAAAGTCAAGACTTGTGACGGCTCAACTAATCGTATCCAGGAAATTAGTCACTTGAACAGAAGCGCTTCACGCCAAAGTAATCAAACAAATTGCTTAACAACACTATACAGTCGTCATTCGATTCCAGCACAATAAATTTTTAAAAATAAACTCGTTGTTCTTACACTGCGTTATCAAGAAAGCAAAAAAAAAAAAAAATACAAGAGTCAGCATTACTCATTCAGTTTAAGGCGCCCTTCAAAGCTAGCTGCAGCCCGCCTTATCGCGCGCCTAAAGAGTCTACGTACTGGTGCAAAGTTTATAGGTATTCCCTTTATTTAGTAAGTACTGGAAAAATCACTTACAGCCTTGTGAAAAACCCGTCTAATCTCAGATTCGAATATCCACAAGCCGGCTGTGTTAAGTAAGCTGTAGTTGTTTCATTATTGAAATGAATCTCTTGACATTTATATTGCAACTCGTTGATTAGGTAAACAAACCGGTAAGAGACACACGCAATGGGTTTGTCTACAAACAGCACTGATTTCACTGAAAATACTTGCACAACACCTTTCACTCGTCATCACACTATTGAGAATGAAATTTTATTCAAAGGACGATAATTCCAACCTTTATAAACAAACAGTTGAATATTTTTGAAAATTTAAACAATTTTAGCAAACGTTGCAGTTTTCGTAAACACTTGCAGTATGCTGACCGACTCCGATTGAAACTGAACTGAACTGAATTCGAAAAGCGATTTCACCAGTAATGTTCCCGCCCAAGCCCAACTCGTTGGGTTGGGTGGGTAGGTAAAATACGAGTGGCGTTGGTGTTGGTGAGTGCTAATAGTTTCACTCAATGCCGTTGGCTGTTTAGCTTGTTCTACTATCATGACGGCAATCAAACAGCCCTGGCAAAAGCTATTTGATTAAACTGGTGGAGAAAAGCTAAAGTTGAGTATCTTTTTGATATCGTTGAGTGAAATTTTTGATGTTGAACAAAATGTGGATGGGAAATCATACATCAAGATGCTGAGGTAGAATGCGTCTCACTTCTGATGTTATGGCCAATACGTTTGCTGATATAGGGTGGAGTCGCTAGTGGCCGGCCCCTTAAGGATTTTTCGTCATAAAATATATCACAGTAACAACAAATATTAATATTTTCGAATAATTCTTAAAATAAATTATTCTTTACTAAATTTTTCGTCTGTAAAATGAAGAAAAAAATAGTTATTCTTATCAGAAAATTGTTTATTTAGATTTTAGTAAAAAAAAATGTTTTTTTTTCCAGTGGCGCCCCTTGTTTCCTGTTTCCGGCCATCTCGTGTCCCATATTCGGCCACCCAGTAAAGATAGGGCGTAAATTGTTTAGTATTTTTTATTTAAATGTTTTATTGCAGAAAAGGTAAGAAAAAAAATTATTTATATTAATAAAAATAAATAAAAAAAATGAAATTAAAAAACAACATTTGAAAACAATTACCCAGAAAATTTCCACAAAAAAACACTAATTCCGACAGCAATTTCACTAACGATTTGACAGTAAATTCACACAAAAACCTTCCCCGACAGAGCACAAGTCAAATGAGTTGATTTCTCGAGAGTGGCTGAGCCTCGCAACAAGAATTTTGACACATTAATGGAAAAGTTTAAGAAAACAATTTAAGACCAAAAACTTCGAAAAAGAACTATATATACACTAATTACAACGACTTTTCCGATAGGTGGCCGGCCACTGGGGAGGGCCGCAATACGGCTACTCTACCCTAAAGGGTGTCCCATAATTCACCCAAAATGTAATTTTGATAGAAAATACAGATTTTCAATTAGAAAGCTTAAATTTGTTATTGATTCAAAGAGTATACAGATTGGGGTTATGTATGGAATAGCACATTGGATAAATGGCCGTCACGGCTTTGCTGGCAAGTACGGACTCTTTTGCTGAAATTTTCTAAGACCGTTTCGCATAAATGTGGCTGAATTTCATTAATTTACCTCCTCTTTCCAGGCGTTGGTGGTCGTATGCTTGTTTGTATAGACCTTTGACTTAAAAAAACCGCAAAGAAAAACGTCCATTGGAGATAATTTTCACGATTAACGAAGCCATCAAGTTGAAAGTGAGCTTCATCACTGAAGAGGATTTTGTTCGAAAAATCAGCATCCACTTGTTGATGTTCCAAAATCCATTCAACGAACTCTCTTGGCGCTGCATGGTCAGTAGTCTTCAGTTCTTGAGTCAATTGAACTTTGTAAGCATGAAGTCTCAAGTCTTTCGTGAGAATTCGTTGAAGAGAGCTTCTCGAAATGCCCAATTCTTGACAACGGTGCCGAATTGATGTTCCTTGACTGTCAGCAATGCTCTCGCGAACTGTTTCGATGGTTTCTGTTGAACAACAGGACACCCAGAGTGTTTAAGATCACTAATTGATCCAGTCTCCCTGCATTTTTCAATTATTCTCTTCACAGTTGATGGTTTTTAAATCGCTATGACGGCCATGTTTTGTACGAAAATTGCGGACTAAAGCTGACAATCTTCATTATTTTTTTAAATATTGCTCAACAATGAAAATGCGTTGTTCTTTCGTATAGCGCTCCATTTTTACTAACCCCGAACTGTCAGCTGTCACATTGTTATCTTTTTTTTCGGCTGGCATTACTGCACTATTGAATGGTGAGAAATTCAAAATTTGCGTGAATTATGGGACACCCTTTATTAGAGACATTCACGACCTGATGCAACTGGTCTAGTATCATTGCGAAAGTACAACTTTTTTCGCACTACAACAACAAAGTATACTGACCAAAATTTCGCTAAACTTTTGGACTGTATCTATACCCGGACCACATTGCAACAGAGTAAAGTGTGTCCTTGTCCTTTTGACAGCTTGCCAAATGGCAGTGTCAGCGAATATTCATCTGAGAGCGAATTGCGAACAAGCGAATACTCGTATATACATTTCTGACAATTATTCACATGAAAACTCTTTTATTAGTCGCAGATACCCGCGATTCTGTTTCATTTTTAAAGGTTAAGTTCCAACGAATTTTTCACTCGTGGGTTTGTGGATCGCGACTATATTTTTTGTGGGTTGAGAATAAAGTGTGACAGTTCGCGGGAGGAATTTGCAATTCGCGTCAAAATTGCTGTACTTGTAAATTTCGCTACTATTGAAATCAACTGAGAATCGGTTTTTTCTTAAGATGTTAGATTGTGGTAGAACTAATAGCAATTTTCAAATTATAAAAGTGAATATTGAAATTGAATGAATGAATAAATAACGGCCAACATTTGCTTTCTCTGCACCCCATCTTGTGAACATCTAGCAAATATCCAAGGGTATACTGTCCTTAGAAAGCTTCTCATTTCAGCCCTTCGGAAACGGCTTTAAACTTTAGTCCCCTTCCATTTATTTGAGAAAAAAAAACTGTTTATAAAAGCTTGGCCTTAAGTCCTGTATTGATATAATATGTAAATTATTTATTAATTTATGGAATTAACTTTATTTTTGCACATTTAACATTTATCTGGGATTTTTAAGTTTTGTTTTCCTGTCGACTCTTTCACGATTCATCGGAGATGTTGACATCACTTTCAGTCTTCAGGACGGCCTCTGGGTCTCTTGATCATATAAAAAAATTATTGGAATATGAAATCAAATTGAATTTTGTTAGCCTTTGCTGATATCAGTCAAACTTTAAATAAGTACAAGTTAAAAAAAAAAAAAAACTTGAAAGGATTTTAGGGACAATAAAACGTTCGTAATATTGGTATTAAGCATGTGCATCCTCCAATAGAGCGCCATCGAACTCCTTCTTTGTTCCAGGCAATGAGCATTTTCTTGCCGGATACTATCCGTCAATGTCCGCAGACTTTGGCATGCGAGCTGAATCAACTAAATATAAGAAAGCTGGCGTTCTTCGAATACCGATTTGCTGCATACAAATGTATCTTTTAGGAATCGGGTTCAGAAACAAATTCCAAAATCATAAAACTACAACTTACGCCTTTTTCATTTCAGGTCAGTGTTTTAAATTCGGACAAAAATAAATGGACGCAGTGTACGACCTGCCTTAGATTGTGAAGGCTAAGTGCGGTTGGCTAAGCGGTTAACTCGATTTCTGTTGACTCTTTCTTGGTAGTGCAACAAGATGCAGTTGAGTATATTTGAGTGAAGTCTTTTATATTCAATCTGAAAATCTGGAAAAATTAGGTCTATCTTCAGTGTTGGAGATACGGTTAAATTAATTGTGGTAAATATTCTTTAAAGCTGCCCTAAGCGATGGTACGTATATTGACATTAAGTCGCATCAAAAATCTGTTTAAATACAAAACCAAGCAAACCTGAGTGCAACATTACGGCCTAGATTTTCAGTTTTGGAGGAAATGGAAAATTTCATAACAAAAATGAATAATACATCTCAAATTTATCAACTTCATTTATTTTTTCACTCACACTTTCAAAATTTCACTTGAAATAATAGTTATACAAAGTTTAATTTATTATACCTATTTAATTTAAACGCCACAGCCAGTGTGACCGTTGCAGAATTCCGAAAAGTCGCAAGAAAAAGGGCCAATGAGGAAAAAAATTGCCATTTCTAAAGCAGAATAACTTATTTCGATTTCTTGAACCATATTCAACAAGTATTGGTTCGTTAAATACTACAATAGTGTTATGATAATCAACTGCGGAACATTTTAAAGGTTTTTATTTGAAAATAAGAGCATTTGGAAATATTTTGATTCGCATTCTCCAACTAAAAAAAGGACCCAAAGAACAAAAAATTGTGTCAGGCTCTCGAAAAAAATGCCAAATAAAGCTTTATTCGCACAATGGTCCCTCTGGCTACAGGCACATCCCCATGTCCAAGTCTAGCAAAACGACAGAATTCACTTCGTCTCTGACTCAGTGACAGTATGGGTATTTCTAGACCACCACATTAAATTAATGCACTTTGATTATCATCATCCGTAGATCCATTCTGAATTCCCTTCTACAAACCACTCTCCTTCACACTAATGCGAAAAATCAACCATGAGGTTGATGGCAAGTGGCGATATAGCAAAGAACTTCAGTTAAAAACAGAGTAGAGCTGTGCGCATATCTCTGTTCGCCTGGTTGAAACATGTTATTATTTATGATGATGATGACACATTTATTACGACAATTTTTTCCCCACATGGAAATTCGCATCCCTTGTACATACATACAGTTATGCAGCCATACGTTTGCATATGAGAACCAAATAAACGATGGTAAACAAAATTATTCTGCGGTGGATTGGTCACTATTTAAATTCAATTCAATTCGCGTTCCACAAACTAGCGAATAAAACATTCGTTCGAACTTAACCTCAAACTTGAAATGTCATTGGCATTTTTTTTTGTACATAGGTATTTCATTTGGTGGTGTTGTTTTGGTCCGAATGAAAAATACAAGAAATAGGTATGACTGAATCAACAGATGAAAAGGTAACATACTTCAAATGGGAAGGACTTAATATAATTTATTTGTTTTTTGCTGTTATTGGTTTTGTTTAATTAGTTTTTGTACATGTACGGATGTACATGCATTAATTGCCTTCTTTTAAATTTTGTTCCACCACAAACAGGTCAACAATATTTTACATTTTTTGCTTAATATAATGTCGCTACCTACAATTGTCGAGTTTTTTTATTCAAAAAGTAGAAACAAATGACGGCGACTGTCATTGGATTCGCGGGTATCTGCGATCGAATAAAATGTATCATGTGATTGGAATGTCAAAATTTGCGAATATTCGTTTGTTCGCAGATAGTTGGTCGCTCTCATGTGAATGGTCCTTAAAGGGACATTGACAAAAGGTTGTGCAAAAGTTATCAACTGATTACACAGCAGATACGTCAAAGTTTAATATTCTAAATGACGTCTGTTAGCTAACTTACTTTTGCACATTTGTTTATTAATGCGAAATAATATATGCAAGTTTACATAAACTGCGATTAGATTGTTTGACAACATGTCACATAATTGACACTGTTCATGTTCAAAAGTCTAGTCGACCGGTTACGTCACTATTTATACGTCAGTCACATTAATACGAAATACTTAATTATAAAATTCTTGACCAGATTTGTCGGCTACCCCTCGAAAAATCTAGGCCAATAAAAAGTGATACAAATCAAGTCAGCCAACTGTCAGACTTACTAAACTGAAATTTTCAATGTCCCCACTTTTCAGTTGGAATCTAGTTATCTTAAGTCGAATAGATTGGTCTGGATAAGATGTAACCTGAACGCAAAAACAAGATGAGTTGGGAACGTCACTTTTCCTATGTCAGCCACATATATGCGAACTGTCAACTTAGTGCTCAGTCACGAATTTCTTAACTAGATTTGTCGGCTACACCTCCATAAATGTCAATTTTAACGGCTGTTCATGTCACCGATTAAAGCCAATCAAAACTGAAATACATCAAGTCCGTCAGCTGTCAGACTTGCTGTCAGAATCGCTAAAGCTCTCCAATCTGTCAACAGTCTGACTGTTACATTTTCCTTGGCATTTAGGATAAACGCTGTTTGTCTAATGAAATCTAAAATAAGTGATGGCGACAGCACCTATTGCCAGTTCACGTGTCATTTGTCCTGTTCCTATAAGGAAATGGCAATATCTTAATTTAGTTCGTTGACGAACTTTATTTATTTAAATAAATATTCTGTGAACCATGCAAAGTGACAACTGTTTTTGTTTTCGCTTTCGCAAAGGCACCAGGATATTCCACCATAAACTGTTGTCAACATCAGCGGCAGCGGCGGCGTTTACCACCATTTCTGTCGCTGTGCTTCTGTTACATGAACAAATACCACCTACATACAAGCCCATGATCTTCTTTCTCTCTTCAGAAACCACAATCTAAACAATTACACGCTTTTATTAGGCGAGCAGAAAAAACCCTCGAACTTGCTCGTTTCCAACGCATTCCATTAAACACAAAACGCATTGAACATTTGTGTGTGGTGTGCGGGTGGTTCTGTTGACTCAAAAAGTACAATTTATTCCGCTGTATGCTGTATCTGACCTACGACGATGACCTACATCAACTTAGGGTAGAGCATTCAATTCTATTAGTTGCACTCAATGTGTCGTCCGTCGTATGTGGGTGGTATAAGCGACGCCCCCGCACGGACAGCTACACCATTGCAAAGGAATAGGTTGCCTTGAATTTTTTCCAACCAAGCGTTCAGAAAACTGAAAGGCATCACCCAACCAGGAATTTCCACCACAGAGTTCACGGTGTTGTATCGAGCGGTATATATTTCCCCATTGTTCCATTTGAACCCGAGGGAATACTGTGTGGCTGCGTACACATCGACAGCACTTTCCATTAAGCTGATAAAAATAATGATAAACATAAAACCAGCAGCTCCTCGTACAAAACACATACACACGGTGAATAATTTTGGGCGGTTTACAGCCTATTAAGCTGTCGACATAAATGCGCTCGTAAACCCATCAAACGAGTCAAAATACCAGGCGAGCAGGGGCTTCGGTCGGGATCTAAGCTGTCACCGAGAGCGGTTAACTCGTTTCAATTTCTAAGTGAATTTTATTCAAAAACTTTCGAAAAGTACATGTGCGACGCGACGAGGGTAGTTTTGCTTTTGTGCCATGCTACCCATTCGCATAGTAGCCGCAGCACAACAACTGTTTTTCATTGCCATTTTGCCGCTTGCGGAATGTGGAATGTGGAGAGTGCTGCTGATTATGATGAGATCCTATGAACGCACGGTTTAGTAAATTGCTCGGAGGGATTTTTATTACATTCACTGTTGTGGTCGTCGGCCTTCTTTCCTTCGCAGGGGATGCTGTATGCTGATGTTGCGCGTGGAATTTTTTTTAAATGGAATATGGAAATTGAAATGTCATTGTCTGAGAAATAATAACATGAGTATGGTTGGATTAGGGGAGTGGGTGGGGGGGGTGAATATAGTTGACTGCTTATTCTGATCACAATGTGCAGTACGAAATTAAAAATTCAAATTTGAATCTTATTATACTTCCATATGGCACGCCCAGCCCAAGCAGATGCCAGCAATGACATTTCATCGTATGTCAACATTGAAGAAAGCAGCATTATGCAGATTTATTGGGACTACATTTTAAGTAAATTTATTACTCGTATGTGGGTGCCTATTACGTCAAATGCCATTTATTTTCGTTCGATCAGAAAATAAGCTATTAACGACCGTTTTATTGGCGTCTTGCAAAACTCAAAATGAAACTAGTTATCACTTAAACTGGTTTTGCTTCAATTTAAAAGAAAATGCCTCGAAGATGGTTTAAAAAATGGAAGCATTCCCGTTAAAATGTTCAAGCGCATTTCTGGTTTTACAGCCATAAAACTAGATTTGATGTTTTCTGTCACACTCTGTCCACAAAATGTGTTAAGACTTGACACAATTGACGTCAAACTTTATTAACCTTAGAACCGTGTATGGGGTGCTGCACTCCCCATACAATGTTTAATGGTGAATACAAACCACAACGTATATCACGCCAACGAACTACCTCAGCGTTTTGTTTGAAATGTACCGTAAGCTTTGCAAAAGTATTGTATTTGAATTCAAATTTTTGATGAGCTTCGTGTCAGAGCGCCTAAAACAATGCTACCTCTATACGTGTTTGGGGAGTTGTACTCCCCAGTATGTGCTTAGTACATTTTGTATGGAATTACGTTTTCAATTGCATTTTATCCTGTTTGAGTCACAGTTGGAAGTGAATTATTCTTTGGATTTTTTGTGATTGCATGTGTTGGCAAAGATAAGTTTGAATTGAAAGTTATGAACAAATGTTCTAAAACAATATTCTTTATTTTTAGTTGAAAATCTATATCTGCTATATTTGCAGTAGAAGATTTTAATTTTTTACTTATTTGCTTTTTCCTACTAGTGCATGTGTTTTATTTTGTTTGGTCGTTTGATTTGGCTGCAGTTATTTTGAAGACATGGACAGGAGAGTTATTTATTTAGCAAATATTCAAAGTGAGTTAACCAATGAAGAGCAACAAGAGCTTGCTGATTATTTCGACAGAGATATCGGCGAAAATGAGGCTGAAGTAAGCGAAGCGATTGGTGGACGAGATCATCCTATAGCTTCATTATCTGTTGACTATATGGAAATGGGTATTGATTCTTCTTCTGATGACGATCCGACTTATGAATTGCATAGCGACGATTCGACAGAGCTCGTTCAAGATATGCAAAATGCAGATATTGAGCTACAACATGTGGAAATACCAGAAATAGCAATTGAGGCAAATCGTGGGCAAAAATACATTGGTCAAGGCAAAAACGACAAAACCGTTTGGTGGTCGATGCCCACTGCTACAGAGCTAAACAGGACTGATCTAATGAAAGCTTTTCGTTGGAGTCTGCTACTTGTAACACCGAGACTTTCGTCGAAAAACAGTCTTTTGTCAACTTCTATAGTAGAATAGATTGTTTTGGAAACAAATAGGAATGCAAAGAGGGCGATTGGAGATAATCAGCGGCAAGAAAATCCGAAAAGGCTGCGAGCTTGGCACAATACCAATGTCGAGGAAATTTATGCGTATATTGGCATTCTGCTTTATGCTGGCGCTGAAAAATCAAATTTAGTGCAAGCTAAAGATTTATTTGCAAAGTCAAGTATGCCATTTTATAGAGCAGTAATGTCTTTGGAACGCTTTGAGCAAATCTATCGATTTTTGCGTTTTGATGACTCAAGAACCAGAATAGCTCGTTTGCGAGAAATAAGCTGGCTCCTTTTCGCCACATATGGACCCTTTTCCAAATGAATCTTAAGCTAGCTTTTGTTCCATCCAAAGAGCTTACTATTGACGAGCAGTTGGTAACATCAAGGAACAGATGCAGCTTTCGCCAGTACATACCATAAAAGCCAGGGAAGTATGGTATTAAAATATTTTGGCTTGTTGACTCGAAAACCAATTATCCCGTATCGGCCGAAATTTATCTGGGCACACAACCGAACGAAGAGAGATCAACAGGAATTTCGCATGCCTTGGTCCTTCGTCTTGCCCAGCGCCATCTGAATATCGGTGCAAATATCACTATGGATAACTTTTTTACAAGTTATCCATTGGCAAAGGATTTGTATGCGCGCAATACAACTTTAGTTGGCACAGTTCGATCCAACAAACGTGAACTACCAAAACTGTTCGCGATTGAAGAAGCTAAGAAAAGAGATCCGTTCGCTCCGGTTTTCTGCTTCTCTGATGAAATATCACTTGTGAGCTATACGACTGATTCAAAAAAGAATGTTTTGCTGATGTCAACAGCCCATGCGAACGAGCAGATAAATGCAAGTACAAAGAAGCCAATGATCATCCACGAATACAACGACCACAAAGGTGGGGTCGACACATTCGACAAAATGGTGCGCGGCTACACCTGCAAAAGGAAAAGCAATCGTTGGCCAACGGTTTTATTTCAAAACATGGTTGACGTGGCTGGACTTGCTGCCTTCCGAATGTTCGAGTTATGCCATCCGGCTTGGAACACCAACAATTCACAGAAAAGAAAAATATTTCTGAAGGAATTGGCGGTTGAGTTGGTTCAGCCACATCTGGACAACCGGTGCAAGTTTCCACTGAAGCCATCTGTGAAAATCGCAATGGATTTGATGGGTTACAATAAAAAAAACGTCAACCTCTCCAAACGATTTCCGGAAGTACAGGAATTAATTATTTTCTTATGATGATCATCATCACTTACTTCTCGTCTTCCTACAGGCTAAAAGTTCGTTGCGTAGATGTGAGCCGTGTAAGGTTCTGCGAACGAAGAAAAAAGACACCAAAACAACCGCCGTTTGTGATCTATGTTGCAAGCCCACATGTGTCAAGCATTATATTCGAGCTTGTGAGTCGTGCTACCTGCAAAAATTCAAGGGCCCTTCTGACGTAGAATATTCGGATGAGGATGACATTTCCTTCACACTGGGTTTATCTATAACAGGTCCATCTACACCAGTTCCATGCAGACAAGGTTCAGCCGGTCGACAATCACCACCGGCCAAACGAGCTCATACCAGTTCACCAATTCAGTTGTCTGATATCTGATATTCCTATTTATTTATATATTTATGTTCATTATTATATTATTATACTACATATTACTATTATTATTATATTATTACTAATCACAGTATTTTTTACGTAGGATTTTATTAATTAACTAAATAATGCAATAATAAACTAAATTAGAGACTGACTTTATTGTTCAAAATTCAAGCAAAATGTAGTGGGGAGCACAGGTCCCCAGAACACGGTAATATGATGATCGCGGTGTACACGGTTCTAAGGTTAAGGAAGAAATTAAATTGTTTTTCAGTTTACTGCTGCATTTTATATGAGATCAACGTTGGAGGAGCTGATAAATATGCTGTTAAGCTTGGTAGCTTTATTAAGACATCATAAAATTAATAATTGAATGGCGTTTTTCATTGCAGATCCGAGAGAATTGCCGCGATATTCAGAATTCCTCTTTTCAATGAAATTCGTTGGATTTTTTTTGTAATAGTGGTAGACACTATAGGTTTGTTTGACGTGGCAGCACTAGTGCGCACTGAGGAGTGTCAGCTAATTTTCACGCCTTTCAAAAAATTCCAAACAGAAAATTCGGCTTCTATATCGAACGCAAAATGTTGCCCTGTAGTCTGTCAGTTTTTGACATTGACATTTTTCCGATTATTGTTAGAAATGAGTGAACTCAATTCAGAATCTGAGTTTGTCATAATGCAATTAGTTGATAAAAGCATTCGGAATATAGATGATAAGTTTGAAAATGAATAACAGCAAGCGAAATGACAGCAAACTCACCACTGAATTTTTGCTCCGACAAATTAACTGGGGTGCCCTAGAAGTCATGTCAAACACAGATTTTCAGTACCAGGGCGAGTTCAGTGCTATATCGAACGCATTAGGGTCAACCCAGTGCGCACTAGTGTGCACTATTACCAACGTCAGACAAACCTTATATGTGAGATTTGGTTTTCTGTTGCTACTTTTTTTTTTATTTTCTGCAGTAAATATGAATGTTTTAATAGGCCACATCAATTATTTTAATTTCAGTTTAGAATTTGCACGGATAGTTGTATATATTCGGATCACATAGCGAAAAATTTGTTTTTAATAACACAATAAACATTTCAATCTGACATTTTGCTAGTGTGTGTTGGTGAGTTCAGGGCAGTTCTCTTAAAATATCCCGGACACTTTTGCCGTGTTAGAAATTGACCTGTACGTGCACTTTTGTTTCAATGAAACATAGAATACATAGGAAGAACATTTCTAGATTTGCTCTTTTCATAGAAAGGGCAATTCTTTTCCTTAATCGAAAACGCCATACGTAATACGTCAACGTTGACGTTGTGTTGCTGTGCTAATGCTTTCGAAGAGATTAAAAATACGTGGTTCTTAAAAGTAAGTATTCATATGCCTTCTGTAAACTGGGCACATTAAAAAATCAAGCTATCTTTAGTCGATTCAATTGCTCTGGACTAAATGTTGTACCCTGAACTTGATTGGTCGGTAACGTCACTTTTTGTACCTTAGCCACATACACGAACTGTCAACTGTCAACTTAGTACCATTGTCACGAAATTCTTTAGATATTAATGTCGTTTTCCATTGGGACCACCAAAAATCTTTTTTAGATCTCAGATTTTATGCGGCTCATGGAATATGCAATGAAATTGATCTGCTTTTGTAAATGGATTAGTGCGTTATTTGACAACAATATCAGCTGTTCAAATTGCATTTGTTTTTGGTAAAATCAACCATTGAAATCCGCTTGAAAAATGTTTCCTCTATTGTAGCTACAAATGGAGTAGTTTTGGTGATTCGTAGCTTCCAGATGATGAGGAAGACAATGAATATAATAATTCCTCCAAAACTATGTCTATTGCTGTTTATGTATTTCTTTATTTTGATTTTCACGAAACTTTGCACATTTGTTTCAAAACAAACTTCTTTAAATGACATAAAGCAGCTGTGCTGTATTTGTGGTGGTGTTAATATGAAAAAAAATATCGAGATCTGCAAAAAGTGATCCGAATTAAAAAAAGATTGATTTTTTTCCCAATGGAACGCGAAAAGTGATTTCGATAAAAAAAAGACTGATTTTTTGTCCCAATGGAAAACGACATAAATTCGTGGGCTGCCCCACCACAAACGTCAACTGAAAAAACTGTTCACGTTACTGATCGAGGCCAATAAAATCTAAAACAAATCAAGTCAGACAGCTGTACAGCTTACTAAATTAAATTTTTGAATGTCCTCACTGTCTAATTATTTAAGAAGGGCGCGTTCAAACGTCCTTTTTAATGTTGACTCAACCAATCAGGTTAAAAGTCGCGGGCAATACGTGGCGGAATAAGTTTTCTTTGTTTTGAATGTAAAATCGGGGGTCGAATCGCGTCGTCCGTGAGCGAGCCCTACGTGACAGAAAATGTTTTTGTTTCACATGTAAAATCAACTTAATTCCGTGAACTTATGGCTCTTATTCACGGAAGTGGCGATTCCACCCCGGTTTAACGCCGTAAACGTATATAAGTAGCTCGTATGCGGATGTGGCGTCTCGGCTCCTGATATATTTACCAAGGTTACTTACTTAAATCGGCAGGTGGCGCTTCTTTTTGTTGTAGTCTTTTGCAACTGCATAAAGTTGCGCACACCAAGTTGGTTGATGTTTCCTTCTGCTTGTGGGCGCCAATTAAAGCGAGACTTTTTCCGCTGTCCCTATACTTTGGAATCGAAGACGAATCGGGCCAAACCGTTGGAGTCTCTTCGCTCCTTATGTGTGGTTATATTTAGGAATCGCCCTCACAAAAAATCGTGAAGTTGTAGGAGTCACTTGACAGCGTATTATCTTCGCTGAACCCTTTTTAACATTAAATGTCTCGGTGTATCGATCTGAGTAAGGGGCATTAGTTTACTGATAAATTTACTGGGATACTGAGCAATAAGTCTGCAATTTATGGTATGAATATTAAGGTGCAAGTTTCATGCGACCTTGTTGCGTACGTCTTGTTAATTTACTCAGGGAGTGACTTTTCAGCTTCCAACGTGGGATCAACAGCCGTTTAAACAGCCCGTATAAGGGTACTGTATATCTGAGAAGCTATTTTGTTGTCTGCTCTTCACATTTTAGTAAGTTGCTTCTGGTAGTACTGTCCGCAAACACTTTACCAAGTAGATTACCTCATTTTGAAGACATGAGGTTTTGTTTTGGGTTTGGATAGAGTCACGATGATAGCAGAGCTCAAAACTTTTTTGAGTGTGCGTTGTCCGCATTCACGTCCACCTGCTAATTATATTAAATACCTCAGGTTCAAATAGGACGTTCAAGCTATTTTCTCATTAATTTATTTGATATACCTTTGGAATGAATTTAAAACATTTTCCAAACCGCCGAGTTCTAATCGTTTTCTGAGAAGAGTCATGGTCTTGGATGATAGAGAGATATACGCGAGAGCAGTGGTCAAAGTGTCATTCTTTCGGGACTCATCGTTGAACCCCTTGCTCAATAGAAATACAGATCAAACCTCTTTTAGTGATACTACGTCTCGATTTCAATGTAAATCTCAACTTACAAACCAAAACTAGCCCTCAAGCAAGTTCACAATTTGCATTCATCGAGGTCAAATAACGACTGCATTTTATTGGGGAATTCTGTCAATCATCGGGTCCGATTTTGTACTAAATATTTGACTTCTTTAGCTGTGACTTTATGAATACTCATTTTTACAGACGTTCTTCAAGGCCAAGGGTCCATTCAAGCGACTTCAGATATTTATCCGATGTGTACTTTATCTTCATTTAAGGTCCGACATTTTGACTCTTCCATTGTCTGTTTACCTTCCACTTCGTCCCTTTGGATAACCTGAAACGTCTTCAAGCCACACAATAAAACGCCATATGTTTGGTTTAAAAAATTAACATTTATTTTTCATCTGCAATTTATTTTCACCTATTTTTTTTAAGAGTTTTCTCATTCACATTATTTGATAGGGCGAAAAGGGGGAACAAAATCAAGTGATAGCTTTTCACAAAAATCAAGCAAATCATTTTGTAGAAAAAGGAAATTTTCACTTTTTTCAGCTTTGTTTTTTTTTTTTTTTTTGTTGTAAGGTTTTATTTAAGGAAATAGCATTTATATCTTGTTAAAAGCACAAAAAATCTCTTTGTTTTTCTTATATATTTTGGTTTCATAATATTTTTTATTTTTTTTTTGGTTTAAGGGGTTTACTTATGTATTATGTTTCTCATGTCTTAGAATTTCACTGAAATTTCATTGAAATTTTTAAACCTAACTACTTAAGTGCTACGGTTCTATTTTTCTCATTTCTTTACTCTTCTCTCGTAGCGTTTAATAAATGTCCAGTTCGATGATCATGTTGTGATTGCTTCATTCAGTTTTGGTTTTGCGGATATATATTCCTTACTAGTCTTTGAGATATTTCTTCCTTTATTTTTTGTTTTTCTTTTTAGCTTTGCAACACACCGAACAGTGCTACTGTGATAAATTGTTTCTGCCATATTAAATTCAATATTGTTCAAACTCGAAAACATATCAATCAATTCAAAGCACTACTTCATGATCTACTGTTTATCTTACGTTTTGCTATATTTTTCAAATATATATCTATATATATTCACTTCGTGGTATTTTTCTTCTGTTTCTTTGTTTTTCTTAAAAAAGAAATCAATTTATTGTTGTGTGTTTTTTTTTTCGTGGTTTGGTTTAAGAAAATATCCCAACTTGAAAACGCAAAAAAGTCTTTTCTAAGTAAGTTTCTCTAAAATCATCTGAAACTTCTACATGCTACGTGTTTTTCTCTTGTCTTATTTTTTTTTTTTGTTTGTTTTTATTTCTCCTTGCTAATGTAAAAATCTACATTTTCAGTATATTTTTTTTCGGTTTTGCATTTATATATTTTATTTAAATTGTTCACCTACGTTTTAGAATCTAACTTATCTACTAAGTATAATCTTCTCAAAAAAAATTCTAATAGTTAATTTCTCCTAAAAAAAATTTATAGAAAATTATTTTATTTCTTAGAGTTTTTCTTTTTATTTTTGTTGTAGAATTACACATCTTTAAGTACCTACTGTATTTTGTTTTTCTTTGCTACCATATCGAGTTAAACTCTTCCAGATTTAAGAAGATCGTTTTACAAAAATCTCACTTTCGATAATAAATTTAAATTTGTTTTTTTTTTTTTTTTTAATTTCATTTAGTGTTTTTTATACGTTTTTGTTTTGTTTTTTCCATTTATAAAAAAATATAAATTTTCTCTTCTGTACGTGCAATTTGTCGTATATGAATGTTGTTTTGTTGCATCTGGCAAAATGTATATATGTTTTCGTATTAAATGGGTTTTTAATTCGTATTTTGTCGCAATAAAATATATATATATCTTTTTTTGTTTTTTTTTTTTGGAAGTATTCAGTGTCGTTTATATTTATGAAAATACTTTGGTGAAATATAAACGAAAGTTCAATTTGTATGATACTGTGGTTATGGGTGGATTTTTTCCCGCTAGGTTTTCCTTGCGAAAAAGGGTGGTACTTTGCTGCGAAGTGGCATCGGGAAAGTCAGCACTTAGAAACTTTGAGCGGATTTTTTTCAAACTACAAGTTCCAATTGTATTGTGACAGTCGATAGATACAGTAAGCTAGCCAAGTTTAGCATGCGGCTTTGGTAAATGGGCGAGTTCCATTGACCGCTAGGCTACGAATGGTAAAGCCCCATAATAAAAAATACACCTAATTCTTTGTGCTAGAGCCAACTTACCTATGCCCCGTTTAATTGGAAAAGAAGTAGAAGTGAGAAAAAATAATAACCGAGATGTCGTTTAAAATTGTATAATTTTTGAAAAAGCAAATCAATGTGAAAAGTTGTAAATCTAGAGAAATGAAATTCGAAAAAATAAGTTTTTGAGTGAAATAAAAGCAAACACCTTTAAATTTAGTTTTTGTGACTTTAGCATCTTCAGAGAGTCATACGTTCATCTACGTGAAGGCATTAAAGCGGTTAACAACAAGTTTTGTGTCATTGATGGAGCAACGCAAGGAAAATTAAGCGTATACAAAACAGCACGCATCAAGGAATGGTCGCGTTCAATGCGTAATTTGCTAAAAAGTCAATAATCTCGGATTAGTTGGTTTAACTGCCTATGGGTAGTTTTTTGTTGATTATTATTTCTCCCCATTCTTTAATTTCTTTGCCGAGTTCCTAATTTAAGAGACCTATTCTTTCGATGTCGATCGCCTTAAAAGTTACGTAACTCAGCATGTTGATAAGGGATACTAGTTTGGCTATAGAATCGATGGCTTCAATCCTTTTGATGCACTTATTCACAAAACGTCAGTGCGAGTTTCAACTCAAATTTCAAACTGTCTACATTTTGAGTTAGCTACTCCTTTGAAAGGCCTTCAATCAGCCGATTCCACTATTCGGGTAAGGCAAGTGAATCTTTCTAAAGTCGAATAATTTGTTTCTATCTAAATTAGTTTTTATTTACAATCTTGTACGTCGTGTTTTGTAATTCTGGTTCAACTTCTTCCGCCTCTGTTCGGCCCAGGCCAGTCTTGACTCTCTGTATAACAAAACAATAGGCCTGTTTCGCAATTCCCTTGTGTGTGTACAGAGAGTCAAACTACTATTCACAACAGGTCGTTGCTGACTTTATCTTCGCAATTCATTGTAGCTTGTCGGTAATGAAGTAGATTCAAAAATTGAATGTCTGCTTGTTACCTTTGCTGTCTTTCCTCGAATGCTAGGTTTTTGTGTTTGCTACGCTTCAAAGGAAGTTCTTTTAGACACAGATCTACCAAAACACTTTTGAATAGACTTACCCTTTGTACTCCAAGGGCTGTTCAAATGTAAATCGAACTGGTCAATGGAATCTGAGCGCTCACTCGAATAGAGAAAAAGGGCTTATTGCTTCCGCATCGAATCCCACTATAAGTGAATCGGTTATTGCTAAGACCACGTAAGTGACACTTTAATTTTTTTACAGCAGAATAAAAAAATGGTAGAAGAGTCAGGTTGTCCTGTCTACAAAATGTCGATTTTGCGATCGAATTTCGGTCTGTCTTAGGGATCATATTATGTTGGTTATGTTCACAACGCAGTGTCTACGCGTAAGCTGTGTAAAAACGTAATAAAACTGATTTCGAAAAAACCGTTACTTATGTTGTATTAACAATCACCGATTCAAGTATAAGTTACTGACGAATTGGACTACCCATTGTAAAGAAGTTGGGAATACAAAAACCTGCTCTGATTCGTGTCTAGTCGGTTAGTTGGCGAATTCGCTACTCAGTGACCTGACACAAACACCAGTTCCAAAGAATCAACCAGTGCATCCAAAGTTGGGGAGATCTCAGGCTTCGAAGTGGTCAAGAGGTAAGCTAGCTCTTTTAGTGTGACTTGACTCTCACCATCATTCTTTACCCGACCTATTCACAACTGGATTGTTGGCTACATTACTCCTTAGCTAGAGCTTAAGTAATTTAAAAACCTCTTGCTATATCCCTTTGTAACCTCTAATTCGCAAAGGAGCGAAGCGGAAATAATCTCTCTTTTTATTATTTATGCCTGATCTATGATGCGAAATAAGTGTAAAAACCTGGGTCGGCATTCTATAAGGCGAAACGTTCAAACGTTTTCGTGTGCACGAAGCAATTTGCTTGTGTAACAAAGGGCAAATCATTCGTGCGCACGAAAACGTTTGAACATTTCGCCTTACAGAATCTGACCCCTGTTGAAACTGTTTCCAAATTAAAATAATTTTCAAGTGTTGTAAACAAATGCGTCCATAAAAGAAGTGAAACTATTAAAGTTAATTATGTGTTTAAAACAGTTTTTGCCTGATAATCATATTATGTTTTTCGGTAGTGTAACTATCCATAAATTTTATGGAGGCCATGGATTTTACCAAGGCACTGTTTGTTGAAAACAAATAATAATAAATATTTTTATCAACGATTTCATTACTTTGTTATTAGTTTTTTCTCTTTTTAAAAATGTTTAGATTAACAATTCAATTTCGTGGAATAAATGGAATACAATATTCCTGAGAATTTTCATTTGCAAAATTAATATATATGTTTTTTTTGTAATACAGTTCTTTGTTTAATTTAATTTTATTTTTTTTTTTGTTTTTAAAGTAAAATCTGGAAGATGTTTTTTTTTTATAATCTGTTCGTATATAGACACAGGAAAAAGGTTTTTGTGTTTTGTAAACTGAACGAACACATTCTTATCATTTTTTTTTTGTCATTTTTTGTAAAATTTTCTTGATAAAAGAATTGTTTGTTTTTGTTTGTTTGTCATTACGTTTTTTTCTTAATAATTATACAATATTCTCCTAACATCTAAAAGAGAAGAAAGATAGAGAGAGAATTAGAGAAATGTATCTCCTTGAGCTAAACTTAAAAACTAAGCGCACTAACTTATCGCATTAAGTAAATTATGTCCTTCCGTGTTTTGGTTTTCTTTCTTAGTCATTCGTCTATGCTTCTTAAATATTTTCACTTATAAAATATGTTTCCTATTTGTTTTTGGTTTTCTTCATATTTTCTTTTTAAATGTTATTTAAAAAATATATTGTAACGTAAAAACTTAATGCTCTTGTTGTGAGAAATAAAGGGAATAAATTAAAAAAATAATTTCTTACAGTCTAGATCTAGAGAGAACTTATTTCCTAGGCTCTAATCTACTCTACTTTTATTTTTCTTTTACTTAAAACTGGTTTAGCTTAGAGTCTATGTAAACTAAAAGTTAGATGCTTTCACGACATTTAATTAGCGTTCAATTTGACTAAATAAATAATTTATGTTTTTTTAAATTAACGTAACAAAAATATGGAATCAGCTTCTGCATAGTTTGTAAAAATAATTTCTTTCCGTATTCTCTTCTTCTAAGCCATTTTCGTTTTCTTATTTAATCTAGAAAAAGTGTTTTTAAATTGTTTAGCGATTTCTAATTTCTGTCTAGCTTGTTTGCCGTTTCTTTATATTTTATTTTTACATTTTCGTATATGAAAATAAATGTTCCTTTAATTTGTTTCCTCTGTGTGTATTGTTAAATATTTCCTTCTGTCACAATTATTATTCTTTTGTTTTGCTTTCAATGAAAAAATATGCATTCTCCATGATATTTAATTTGTTTAATATTTCGTTTATTTGTGTGCGGTATTTATTTATTTTCTTACGATGTTCCCTACATATTCCGAAGAGTTATGCAATTCGAACATTTTATTTACATTGCTAAACTTTTCTTTTGCTTTACTTGCTACTCGTATAATTCATTGTATTGTTGCGCTATTAACTTTTTTGTTTGTATGTTTTTCTTTGTCTGTTCATCTCTCTGTATTTCTGATTGTTTTGGGGGATAATTTCTGCTGTTTTTCAATATGTATTGTTTGTATATAAGAAAGTAGGTTTCGTTTGGATTTTGGATTTATTAATACAATTTAGATGGTATACCTCTTTGGCACATGTTTTCGTTTTCGGATAATTTTGTTAAGGTATTTTTCTTTTTCTTTTTTTGCAAAAGAAATGTGCTCAGCTCAAAAATTGTGAATTTTTTTTTGTGTGTATTTGAAATGGATAAAGTTGGACGCACAATCATAATCTGTCGTTTCCTTCCCAGTGTTGTAGGAGTTGCGTATTCTATAATAATATGAAAAATAAAAACAAACACTAAATAAAAAATGTTTCAAATAAATGTAAGAAGCATTTTTTTTTTACTTACGTTGCCAATTAGTTTTGTGCAAAATAAAAAAATATTTAAAGGAGATGGCGGTTTTTTTTCGAATTTACATTTATTTCTATTTCTCATTCTTCCCTGTAGGAATAAGTGTAGCATGCTGTTTGTGCTAAAATTGAGGCTTAAGTTGATCGAAATGTAAGCGAATGTTTTCTCAAGGAGGTTGCCTAAGTTTCTGTACAGAAAAACTATTTGATTCATGTTCAAATAGTCACAGATGCATTTTTATTATACTGATCCGACAAAAATACTTTTTTTCTGATCTGGCAAAATGTGCAAACGTATTTTTGCTATAAAGAAAGCTCATGCTCGGCTTTGCTCTATTTAATCTACGTATAGCAGCTTTTTTTTTTAAACGCGAACTTTCGTCGCCATGTTGATATTCCTCGCGATATAATAAAAATTTCCGATGGCGAGGCACATTTTGCACCTTAAGTGTCTATCGTGAGCTGAGGATAAATATGAAATCACAATGAATGGTTAAATGCAACAAATCTGCAATTGATGGAATGGAAGATTTGCTAGTCGATTTTGAAATTCGCTACGTTGACACTGACAGCTTTACCGCGCTCAACAAGTTGACCAAGAAGCAGTGTCATATATCCGCGTATCCTATCTCGAAAGTCAATGCTGCGTTTTCGAAGAAAATAAATTTATTACTATTTTTCAGAAATATTTAGACATTCTACACTCCTCAATAAAGCAAACAGCTTTAAGAACTGATTAATTGATTTGGAAGGAACGAATGAATTGCGGACCGAAGAGAAGCCAACAGATGGCGCAACCTCTTAATACTTACCTATGTTGTCTAATCGCATAATACTTATTCACACCTATTTCCAATTGTCATTTATCGTATACGATTCATATATGGTGTTGTTTTCAAATCGATTCTTTTGACTGTGTATTGTGTTTATCATGTTTGGATCGCCGTGTGTTCGTCCCTAAGTTTTTGAAGCGTAACACGATTAGAATAGCCGTTTTAAAAGCGCGGCTCGCTTAATTCAAATGGCATATGTCTGCCGCAGTTAAATGAAAGACAGTGGAGTGCATTCCAGTGTGGACATCAATCGTTACTTTGCAACCGCGCTTCGTTTGTCTACAAAAGTTGCAAACACCAAACCGGCACTGATATAAAAACCAAGTCATTTACAACAAGCGACAGTAGGAATAAGATTGAAAAGACATAAGAGTTTGAAAGTATTACTTCCTAATATCACGGAAGCTGTTGAATCAAGAATCGCCTATGTAAGTGGCTTCCCTTGCGAGGTCTAGAATATGTACGGTAGTAGCATTTTTCGCTGGATTTTCAAAGCTTTTGGCCGACATCATTTTCTTTAACTAACAGAAATTTAGATTTTAATTTCAGTACTCGTTTAAAAATTTTTCATTCATCCATTTTTCTGGCCTTAGAATCTTTCAAAGACAATCGCGTTCTGCGTTTCGTGTTAAAATATACGATATTTCTTAAGCAAAATACTCAAGCGTCCTACGAACTGAGACCAGTAATTAGAGATGAAGACTGCGTTCAACTTTTCAGCTACAATTTTATAGCATATCGTGTAAAATGTTTCAAAGGGTATTCATCTATGTAGGAACGAACAATGTTGATCTAAAACAAATCACAGATAAAACTAGGACACGGCAATGAGATTGGTCCTCTTGGTAAAAGTCGACCTATATTTTTTTGAAGTAATATTTGCCTAAAATCGAAACTCTCAATCGGGTGGTCATATCATCCACCACATTCTAGGCAAGAAAAACCTTCAAACTCCCAAGTTAATCGAATTTGAAAATTAGAAAAATGTATAAACTCGAAGGAAGAATTGTGGAGCCAGAGAAAAATCACACTACATTCAAAGAAATCCTTTCAAAACGAAGGGCCAAATAATCAACATATTCCCAGATAAATAATAGCATTATGGCAAATACTGGTTACTCAGATTATAGACAGGACACGGCTTAGGAAAAATATCAAAACAGCAGGCTCTTTCCCAATTCGTGGAGTCGATATCTTCCCATCATTGCGAACTATGTAAATCTACTGAAAGGAATCAATTTCCCATGGGTTCCAATGGCGGCTATCTCGATCGATACGACACTTTTCTCACACTTGAAATCTTCTTTATAGACTGAAAAGGAAACACGGCGGCTAAAATTAGAAGCACTCAAAACAGTATCAGGCGTGTTTTTTCCAGCTTCATTCTCAGCAAAGCAAAGTAAAGTAGAATTTTCAGCACACAATTACAACAACTACGCTATACTTGACACTTTGATACTCGCAGTAGTTATTGTAAATCGTGTGCTGAAAATCTTACTTTACTTTTGCTTTGCTGAGATCGAAGCTCAAAAAACACGCCTAATAACTACTGCGAGTCTCGAAGTGTCAAGTAGAGCGTAGTTGTTGTAATTGCGTGCTGAAAACCCTACTTTACTTTGCTTTGCTGAGAACGAAGCTAAAAAAAACAGCCCTATCATTCACATATTCGTGCGAGTTATTAAATAAAAACAAATTTACTTTTTTGTCAAAGTCAAGTCTAGCAATAAAGACATCGAGATGTTTATTTCAAGGAAGTTAAAAGTACTTGTTCAGTTAAACGATTACGACATTTGTTGCTGACCACAAGAAACTACCAATGCTTTGAATTGTCTGCAAAGGTTGGCACAGTTTCACAATTTCCCATCACATATGATGAAGCTCAACTTTTCCTTGAAAGTGACAACTGTCGTGCTAAAAAATACGTAACTGAGTCTCCTGCTACCATCGTCATTTGAAATCTGAGGCACAATCTACAATCTATTGCAAAACATAAAGAATTTCGTCAAAGTCCAATTGTTGGGTATGAAGCGGAAAATAATAAATAAATTGAAAAGAAAAGAAAGAGTGTTTCTTTTTAGTTTTTTTGTTTTCTTACAGAAAATCAATTTTTTATTGATTCAGAAAAAAATTGTTTTTTTTTATTTTTTTTGTATTTTTATCATATTTTTTTTTTAATTTTAAATCCTATCCACTACAACACTAGAAACTTAGGATCTTAAAGGACACAAAGAAGATAGTTTTTTTTATTTTTGTTTTCTCATTTAAGATTTCTTCTTAGTCTTAGAGCAATAAAGCGCAGCAAGAGGCTTCTTTTAAAAATTGGTTTCTTATAAGAAATCTTTTCCTATTTTTGCGATTTGTTTTTGTGTCACTCTACCTAGTCAAACAATTTTCATATTTTAACAACTAAATTAAGAAAAGAATATAAATTTTGTTTTCCATCATCATCAAAAGCAAGTTTTAGTTTTGTTTCTCTAAACACATATCTTTGTTGCAAAAAAAATATGTCTTTCTTTAGTTTAAATGTTCCTCATGCTAAATAGCCACAAGCGCAAATGTACAATATTATTGTTTCACTTTTCATTTGAATTTAGTTTTTTTCTTTTTCTTTAATATTTTTATGCATTTCTTACACAATGAGCTTTCCATATAATTTTCACAACATTTAAGCTTTGATTTAAATCAATTTAATATTTTTTTTTTTGGTTTTTCATTTAAATGTTTCTTTTTTTGTTTTATCTTGTTACTCTTAAAAAATTCTTCAAAAAAATATATTCTCTTCTTCAATTATTTTTTTTATTATTTTTTTTTTGTTGTTTTACTTACAATTTAAAAAAAAGGGTTTTCTCTTCTTTTTTTTTTATTTCTTTTGACTACAAAGAATAAAATCTTATCTTAAGACCTACAAAAAAAGAAAACAAAATCAAAAAAAGAACAAAACTAGTTTATAACAAAAAAAAAACCCTAAAGCCTTACAAGCTAGTTTTCACGTAAAACGTTTTTTTTTATTTTTTATTTCTATTTCATTCAAAGCATTTTTATATTTTTTTTTATTTTTCAACATTAAAACTATTTTTTTCTTCTGTTCTTTGCAGGGGACGTTTGCTGTTGTTTTCCAGAGCCCCTCTGCGACGAAGAAAAATACATTTTATTTACAGTGTCCGATTTAATGTTTTTCTCTTTTTGTTTTTTAAATTTATTTCGCACAATGAAAGAGCAAAGAAACAACTAAACAGTAATTTCTAAATTTAAAAAGGAAAAGGAGAGAAAACACAAACAAGTTTCAATCGTTTGTTTTCTATAGTTTGCCACATCCTAAATGATAAACAAAATAAATTAACTACTTAAAATTACACAAAACGAATAGAAAAAATTAGCAACTACTCTAGGTTTTCTTTTTCTGTTTGTTTTCTTTTTTCAATCACTTATCGACTAAGAAAATTCCTTACGAACTAGGGGTTTTTCATCGTTTTCATTCATCTTACTACTTCTAGCGGTTCTTCTTTTCTATCGTCGTGTTCTAATTTTTCTGTTTTTCTTTTATTATTATGTTTTTATTTTTCTGTTTCGATCAACACTACATATATCTATATCTAAGCTAAAAGTTTTCCATCTTCTATTGTTTCTTTTCTTCATTTCCTTTTCTATCAACTACCTTTACTTTTCAATTAAATTATTTTTCTGTTTTCTTGTTTTTTTTTTTCTCTTAAACACTAAAAACAACAACACATTAAAAAAATAAAACAAATGTAAACTAAAAATTAAATTAGAACAGAGGAAGATATTTTGTAGGAAGGGGAAAATTGAAATTTCGTCTGCGGTTTAGATAATAAAATGAAATGTTTGGCGTTTTGGTATGGTGTTGGGAAGAGCAGTCAATTGTCAGGCGAAAAGGAATTTTTTGAATAAAATACGCAATTTCACTAGGATGGTTTAGATTTGATGGATTTAATGTAAAATATCGAAGAAGTTTTTACCATTCACAAAATGTATGACGAACTTTGGAGAGCAATTACTTGATTGCATCTTTCGATTGTTTTTCAAGTCAGCACGTGAGGATTAGTTGTTCAAGTTGGTACAATATGCAAGTTGACATTAAAATTCCGGAAAAAGAAGCCGCCACTACCCATCGAAGTTGTTTACCAGCGCAGTCAACTTTTATCGCGACTACTATTCATTTTTCGCAACGCGGTATTAAATTTTAAGATTTAAATTTAAATTTAAAGATCCAACGTGTATTCTAAGATCACTTAGTCGAAATCAATAACAGATTACATGATAATCACATTGATCATAGATCTTCGCACATTTTGACAGCGTTCGGGAGTTTGATCTTAGTTTTTTAAGCGATCGCGAAAAACAGAGCCGATCGGTATGAATCAAACGAAACGAAAAGAAATGGGTTCCAAAATTGTTGGGAGAGATCGGTGCACAATTTTGTTAAAGACCGCTAAGTGAAAATATGCCTTAAACAGCTTATAGTGTTAAATTGGAGGAAGCTGTCATAAAATCAGGACTTGCCGCTTGTGCTCCAGAAAGAAAGTATACAACTGTGGAAGAATTAAATAGGTTGAGATGAGATTCTTGAGCTCAGTTGATACTTTATTCTACAGGCTTTACAGACAAAATTAAGCCAACGTTCTAAATCCAAGCAATTGTGATTTTAAAATTGGAAAAGGCTAAAATCAATTCTCATATATGTATGTAAATTCGTCTCCAAAGTGTCAAATTTTATCACAGTTGTTGGTTGAATTCAGGATCAAAAATACTTAAAGTGGATGTTGTGGAACATATTTGAAATAAATGCAGGACTATAAATAAATTAGCGAAGCAACATGGCTATCAGGCACGACTGTCCTAATTTCGAGAAATTCAGGTAATTTTTATCTGTTTAAAGATAGGTGTGATGTTCTTAATACATTTCGCTCGAAACCAGAGCAAACAGAAAGTGCCTGGCATCTCATTCAATTTCAAATATACCCACATCAACTTTTTAACCTGCATTCAAAATATTGAGTTAGAATTACTGTTACAGGCTGCAAATACCGACCCTTAGGTATTTCAATGGATCAGGTGGTGTTTTTCCTATGCAGGCATTTATAAAGCGCATAAAAATATATTTTTTTTAGGTTCCACTTGAAATGTTCCCACTAAAAATCCAATTTCCACCCTCAAGCAAAATTCCTTACCATCAACTTATATTTCATTCCGCAATATTGAGACAAATAAATAATTTACGACCTCTAAACCGCAGCTGTGGTTTGACAAACAAATTCATACATACGACTCAAAGCTGAAAAGGACATTTTAAAACTAAACACAAATAAATTTTAACAAACATCAAAGAACCAACAAATAAAAAAAAAATTAAATATAAAACTAAAAAAACAACACATTTCTCGAGCATACATCTATCAAACTAAACCTAATCTCCTCTCGATCCTCGCTCCTCCTTCTGTGTATTTTCCTTCAATGATCCCCCCCCTTCTACCACTACTACAACTTACTACATTCTTCTGTTTTTCTTCGTCCTTCTAACCAACTCCTTTACATCCAATTCTAAAAATTTATCCTAGCAAACTGAAAAACTATTTTCTGTTTTTATTATTATATTAAAAACCAAATCTTAACGTTTAATATATAACAAAAACAAATTTGTGTTTTTCTTTCATTTAAATTAAATTTTATATTTTTTTGTTTTTTTTATTCCTCCTGTGAACTTGAAGAAATTTCGGATTCATCTTCTTTTCCGTTTAAAAAAATATAGTTTCGCGTCATTTAAAATGTTCTTTTTGGGAAGAACTACTTATTCAAGGGCAGCGACAAAAATTAAATACACTTTCTTCCCCCTATTTCAAATTACTAGCACACAATTGAATTGTTTGTTTAACAAAAAAAAAAAACAAAAAAAAAAAAACTCCCAGCTCACCCTTCTCTGTTTATTCTTCTCCATAAAATTAAAAAAATAATTTTGACCACTTTTCGTACTTTGAAACACCACTTGTTGAAAATAAAACAAATTCTTATTCCATTCGTACTTTCAAAGTTTTAACTTTTCTTTCAAGTAAAAAATAGTGTTTTTTCCATGCAAAACAAAATTAAATAAATTAACAAAAAAAAAAACTATTTTTCATACAAAAAAAATCCATTTGACATAAATTATAACAATAAATACATTTTTTCGTTAGTTTTTTCATGTTTTGTTGTTTAATCAACTTCTTTTTAGTTGTTGTTCATTCAATGGTTCATTTTCTTGGCGAAAGGAACTCCCTCTTGCGGTGTGGTGAATTCAAATTTTCTTTGTGGTTGCCTTCTTATTTTCATTTCATTCATTTATAGGGTTTGCCTTACTTTCACTCAAATTCTTTTTCATGGTTTTTTGTGTGTGTATGTTGAGTCTTTAATTTTTGTTTTCAGTTTTTTGTTTTCTTTATTAGATGTTCCACACATTGTTTGTGTTTTTTGTTTTTGTTTGCTTATTTCATATAAATTATTTTTCAATGGAAAAAAATCGCGTTACGTTTGTTTTTTTTGTATTTTTTGTGTTGTTTTGTTAAGAAGTCCTTTTACACAATCACCTTTATTGGATGTAATTTATGAGGTATTTGGTGATTAAATCTGAAAGAAAGAAATACTCGATTAGGAAGTGGGACTTTGAGTCTGAACAATGAAAATTAAGAAGTCAAAGATGATGATTGAAAGTAAGCAATGTTATTGGTTAAATTTTATTAAATCCTGTTACTGTATTGAAAGGAAAAGCAAATAAATGTTCCCACCCTCATAATTATGTATTATGTCGAATGGAGTCAACACTTTCCTATCAATCAAAGATTGTTTTTTTTTAAACTTTGATGTGTTATAATTGGGGGAATTTAAAATGCTGGGCAATGCACATGAATGAAAAAATTTGCAGACAAAACAGTACCAACTATTGCAATGTTCAGTTTGAAAAATACTATTGCTTAACTATTTGCCTGAAAACAAGTTATTGTTTCGGATGTAGGCATTACTAGGTTTTAAAAGTTTTTTTCTTTTTTTTTATTCCGAAAATGGTGTTTTCGAGATATGAGCAGTTTTTAAAACTAGCGTTTTCGGTGAATCGAATTAAAGATTAAGGACGCAATAATTTTGAAAATATCAATTTTACTCTAAGTTTTCATTTTGGTAGAAGTCGATGTTGCCGTTTTTAAGTAAATTTAAGAAAACTAAATTTTGAAAAAATGACTTTTTTTGATTTTTGAATTTTAGTTACAATCGAATGGACCGTTTTGGAGATATGTCAATTGTTATTCGACTTTTCAGCGGAAAACTGAGTATGCAGCCGTGGTAACCTCACCTAAATAATTGGCGCAACAGGTCCGTATGGACCCAAGCCTAGCTTCTCACAACCATTCGTCTTGTGTGAGTTTTTATTTTTTGGGACGAATGGAAGGGATCTACAATTTTATGCCGAGTCCAAACGGCCAATTGAGAAGCTCTTTCATGACAGTTATACTCTCGGATGTTTGTCAGACGTTCGCGAGAGGTGGCGCAGTGAAAAAACCTTAAGTTGGAATTTGGGTTTTTTCGGGATTCGAACCTGGGACCCCTCGCTTAGTAGTCCAACACATTAACCACTAAGCCGACACGGTGACCTCACCTACTTAAGTTTAAATATAAATTTTGGTTGAAATCGTTAGAGCCGTTTTCGAACAAATCAAACTGGTATGAAAATTTTATATGGGAAGTACCATTAGTATTGAGGTGCAAAAAAAAAAAATAAGTAAAAGTTGGACAGAAAGACAGATGGACAGACAGACAGACAGACGGACATGGCTAAATCGATTTAGAATGTGATCCTGATTCAGAATTTCACTTTATGAGGTCTCCGGTGACTCCTTCTTGCCTTTACAAATGTAATGACAAAGTGAATATACCTTCCTGTGGAGGGTATAAAAAAGGCGCCGAACTGCAAGCTCCCAAACTCCAATTCGTAAGTTTGAAGAAAATCCGTGTAGCCGTGTAGGCTCGGGACATACAGACAAACAGACACGCGGACAAAATTGTGCAACCCACTTTTTTGAGTTCCTCTATCATCGTAATGTCAGAATTGATTAACATCTCGAATTCGAAATTTTGTACGAATACAATATCTTTCTCTTACTACGTAAAGCTTAGTATGCTGCTAAATAATTATTTTGTATTTTGGTTTTGCGTTTTTTTTATTTATCACGCTAACGTTCTCTGCGGTTTCCTCCGAAAAATCCATAATAATCACACGACAAACTTTTCCCTCCTTTTTCTTCTGTCAACATTTATCTTAGATTTAATGTACCGGGCATTCGCGAGCTAAATGAGTGGAGACTTGTCATCGGCCCATCTATATGAAGTTAAGAATTTAGCGAGCGAACAGGATACTGTTTTGCTAAACTGCCTCGCTAAATTTTATCTTTGTAGAGATTTTTGTATGGGAGATAAAATTTAGCGCGAGCAGGATACTTAGCTTAATGGAGAAAGTTAAAACATGCTGCATGCATTGCTGCTGTCATGTTCGTGCTGCCATTGAAATACAACGGAAACAATTTATTTCAGGCAGAAATCTCTTTGGTATGTGGCTTTGTCTTTCAACGCGTGTGGAAGTCCTTTACTCTTTTTTGGCGTCGTCATTCAGTCGTCGTCATTCAGTCAGCCAAATGATTATTTAGTGAATTTAAGTTCTCACATTCGATCACAATGCCCTTTCAATCCGTATTCGACCGTTAAGAGTTGAATTCGAAATCGAGCGCCCTAACTTTTGTCTAATACCATCAGGAAGCCATGTATCAACTGGCACGGCACAGCGTGAGTTACATTTGTTCCATATCTTGATTTGTCTGTGACCTATCGCTATGACACTTGTTGCTTTCAATTTTTACAAATTGTTCGAAAGAAGTGTAGACTGCTTGACTAGACGTCAAACTTTTCAACGCCCCAGGTCATAATAATTCGTTGGTTACAAAGTCAAGGACATCTTCGTTGTATGGATTTGTATTGTGTTGACCAAAAGTTAGAATTCATTGTAGCTGTGGCGAATACGCTTTCTGACATTTCATTTCTACAATCCTTATATGTAGACCGTTAAGTCACTTTCAATACTCTGAATGAGGACTTAAAAATAACACTGACGCCATGTTGATTTTGTTCATTTTCCAGATGAGAACTTCACACTGTCTGATAACTCATGTTGCTTTTATGCATAGCGGGAGATGACTTGGTGTAAGTACTGTGCACCAGCTTCTCTATAAAGTCTCAATCAGCCATTTAGCCTCGGCAGTAAATTGTGTCCATTCTCACCTTTTTGAGCTCACACCATAGCGAGTGACACAGGTCTAACTATAATGCCCCATAGGACAGTAGAAAGGTTTTACTTCGGCCAACCACAAACGAGGAGCGTTATGAGAGTCAACTAAAAACATTCTGTCATATTATATACAGGAGGGAGGGCGAACATCTGAATAAAGTCGGTCAATGCTATTAAACCCACCCTCATAAAAGAAGACCGAAGCATCACAGTTGAAGAGGAATCACCGCAGCTTAGAAAGATCTGGTGAAACTCCAGTCAATCTATAGAGTTCCAAAAATTCACTTAGCAGATTGATGAACGTTGCAGGTACGTGCTGCAAAGAAAGGGAAATGTCGACAATGATGTGCCGACTCCACCAGACCTCTCCCGCCGTAAAATTTCTTACACGCTCGTAAATTTTCAATTTACATCTGGAAGCGATAAACAGAATATTTTCCCCCACCCTTATCGGCTCCTCTCAAACGCTTGATCAACGGCTTAAAAAAAATAGACTTCATTCCTCACTTGCAGTCATAAATCTGAAATTCTTCAAAATAGAAACGATAGTCCGCTGTAAATCAAGTATTAAACTTGCTTCTGCTTCATCAGTTAGCACCAATGCACCCAGCAACGCATTAATAGCTCCTGTTGCCACCATTGTTCGATTCATTTTTGCCCCCGCCAAATGCTGCCATAACTTCGCAAACCATTCCGAATGCCATTACTATCCGTCTATATACGCCTTCGCTCTTTCTTCATCTCGATGTGCACATTATTCATCAATTCTCAAGAATAATAGCGAAATAAATTTCCACTGAATTTGAATTCCTTGGTCGTTTGCAATGTCCCTCCACTCTCCCCCATCTATAGATTGAAAATAAAAATTGAATTCCATTGCGAAAAATAATAGAAAACTTCGACATCAGTCACCGTAGGGATAAAACGAGGAAAAAATGTCCAATTCCTTCCCAATAACATTTCTGCCAACAAGTCAAGGAAATGAAAAGGATTGCGGCTATACGATTGCTCTGTGTGCAGCATGGCACCTATTCTGAAAAAAATAACCGATTCCCCGAATGCTAGGACACACAATAAAAGAAATACCATGAACAGTTGAAATAAAACGCTTATAGGATAAGCCAAAAAAAAAATGAACACACAATTTGAAAAAAATGCAATAAACTTAGTAACTCACCTCTCGATGACCTATTTCGGTCCAGCTTGATGCGCATACTGTGTGTATGCCTCGTCGGGTGATGCAGCCGTGCTAGCCTGTTCGGAATCAGCCATTGGCATTGTTGGAATTATCGTTGGTGGTGGATAGTATGGATACGTTGGACTAATATACTGTAATGATGGAGAGAAATTCTATAAAAATTCACACGCACGTACACACAAGCACCGATCAAGAGCAGGGAGTGTATATGGCGGAGTGTTTAATTATGGGGAAGAGAGAGAGAGAGAGAGAAAAGAGAAAAAAATACGTTTTGCCTTAATATTTTTACGAAAATTACATTAGTTATGAAATATTTAAAAAAAATATTAAGCTGGAGTCTTAAACGAAAAAAAGCTTTCCAATTTGTCTCTTAAGTGGACAGGAGGGACTCCATCGATAGAATGACTAAACTACCTCAAGTATTTGATGAACCCCTGGGCACTTATTCCGTAATTTTGCAGACGATTATCGTCGAGGTCTATCGTGCCAAACTAATTGCCAAAATTACGAGTTTGAGACCTTAATGCAGTTCATTTTCCACAAATGTAGTGAGGGCTGACGATAATGAAACAAATTCAGGCAGAATATAACTTCTTATGGTCATCAAAGTTTCAAAAACGATATCGTCCCGACGATTATTGTTATACGGAATCAGCCCCCTGGCCCCAAAAACTCCTGCCACTAAACAGAAGTCAGATTCGACTGATCACAGTGCACTGGGTTGGCAAAAAAATAAAAATACCTGATGACGATGGGTGTAACAACAGGACAAAATTATTCAGAAGGTACAAGGACGAAGAAACAGCAGAAGACTTATTAAACACGGTCAACATTACCGAGGTGGGTTAGGTTAGGTTAACGGGTGGGCAGAGCAGAGAAAAAACCCTGTGCTACCACACTTAGGTCCTCGTGAACCCATTGTGATGCCCTTGTTGGGGTCGACCATTGGTGCTGCATCGGTGTTCTTCATCCACTCTTCTTGTGGTTAATAGACGCTGTCTAGCCATCCCGATGTCCATTACCGAGGTAACTTCTGTCTTAAGGCGGCGAATATAGCCGCGCTGTTTCTTAAACAAACTTCGACATCACGGACGAACTATTAATGGAGGACATCAGACATTAGAATAGGGCCGCCTGCTGATCTGGGATTCACTAAACGGATAAGAACCCTGCTGGTTTATCGCAGTCCGCGTTTTGAATTTGTCATAAATTCGATATAAATTGTTTGCCGCATTCTTAAAAACACAGGGGTCTACGACGGAAAAACATTGCTCGTTCACCCCACTTACAAATGCCGAACCACTGTTTCAAGTTTCAGGAGGAGATTAAGTCATTGTTTATAAACATGTGTCAGAACACACATTCCAATCAAAGACAAGCTCGATTCTACGTTTAAATCGCACAGATTACCCACTTTTGGCCAAACAGAACAGACCCCTAGAAAGTTTGTGGCACAGTCAAAGTTGTTCACTCAAAATACCTGGCAATGGATGAACCTTGGACGTAACCGAAACAAAATGTTGTGAGCTTCTCAATGAGGAAACCAACGATCTTGTTGTAGGCGATTAATTAAAGAAATTTAATTCTTCTTCAACAAGTCGTAATGGCTTTACTTGGTCTTTGGAATGTGCTTGGCATTCGTATAATTAAATATTGCAAGAGCTTCCACTTGGACAGAAATCAATCAGTATCATCTCTCAAACGATACGATTAGATGACATAACAGCATAGCAAATTAAAGTGGGCATTGGAATGTAGTTGGGGTAGCATTCTTAAATCTAGTTGAAGTTTCATTTGAGGAGTTGTGCGAATGGGATTCATTTGCTGTACTTTAAACTGAGATGGTTGTCAAAATAGGACAGCATTACGTGCATCAGCTCGTAGGATGATTAAATTAAGCTAATGCTGCAAAGTTTGTGGAATAGGCATTCGCATTAGTCATAGTAAAACTGAAACTACTCGATTGGATGCACAGATATTGAGTGAGCTGCTCAGTTGAGCCGGTAGAAACAAACTTGTAAGTCCCTTCGATACGTCAACGAAAATTAAATCACATCAACGAATGGTTAATGAAACTATGCCAATGGTCCTGTATGGCTATATGGATTTGTTGCGCCACCAATTCATTCACATTTACGTCAACTTTGACCGGAGTATAGAGCGGAGTATTCCTCGCCGGCCCACAAACCTAACCTAACCTGCGTCAATTTCATGGTAAAAATGTTCAAGGGAGTATAAATTCAAATTCCTTAATCCACACACGTTTCAAAAACTAAATCTTTGGGTGATGTTTGACAGGGGTTCATCTATTAAGGACGTTTAATCAGTGCGTATGTACTAAAACCATTAACTGGTGTTGGTGTGTAAATTGGACTCATGTCTGTAATCTAGGCAAATGGGAATTCTACCTTCATCTACCACAGAGGGAGGATGAATAAAAATCCAGTTCAATGCCCGTTTTAGTCTGCTGGTTGGCTTAAGTTTAAAAAGCGTATGTTTTGAAGTACCTTCCGATCGTTTAACGGACACCCGGCTCTTGGATAAGCCCAGAATGCTCTGTCCGTATTCACATCCACTTGCTTCTACTAAATAGGCAATTTGTGACGGACACGTGGTTATGAGCCCAACATACCATAGAAACCAATCACTTGTTCGAGGGGATTAAATACAACCTGCATCTATATGTAGCCCCCACAAACGAAAATACTTAATCCGTAGCGATGGACTGTGACATGGGAATCAGGCAAAACATGTTTCTACAGACCAACCTAGACCTACTGCAACCTCAGCTCCCTTGTGTAATACTTACTGAATTGCCAATTTGTAAGGTGGCTAACTGTGGCATCATTGTTCCATATGGCACTGTATCACCACTAACCATCATCGAAATGCCACGTGGTTGAACCTGATTGACACCATCTGTCTTGTATGGGGTCACACCCAGCTGAGGTGCCATTTGCATGTACTGAAAGAAAGTTTAGCTAGTCACCTTCATCCGATAATAGAAAGCAAAAGCATTTCTCACCTGATCATCCACCTGAGTGATCGGTTGAGTCATCATGTAACTTGGAATCCATTGTTGTCCAGCCATTGGATATGCACCAACTTGAGGCCCCCCAAACCGGGTGTATGGCACCCCAATCGGAGCACCAACATTAACACTCACTCCATTCTGTTGCATCGATGGATCATAGGCCACTGGTATACCTTCGGCGGCCACATCGCGCCACGTCCTAGCATTCTGATCGGGACTTTTGAAGGGATTCTTCTTCTTGGGACCGCCGTCAGCGAACTTCACTAGCAATGGATCTTTGGCACCCGGTATCTGATTTCCGTTAAACATCTGAATGATTTGTTCGCATTTTTCGCGACTCTCCATGCGAGCGAAGCCTACACCTGCAAACAAAGACAATTTGCTTAGTATGGAAATGCATTGGGGTTGTTCAATAACTTACCCTTCGAATTACACTGCTGATCGCGGAGGATGCGTGTGGACACAACTTGACCATATTTCGATAGCATATTCTCCAGATCTGTCTCCTTGAAGTGCGGTGGCAAATTTGCAATATACAAATTTGTAGGATCTTGTTCTTGTTGCTGTGTGCCATGCAGTGATTATCAACAGGGATGCGCATCCATTTTTAGTTTATGTCATTTTTGTCGGTTTGCAATTCGCGTGCACACACAAAAATTAAACAAAAGCACACGTAGTGGCGGCAGCGACAACACAGAGATTATATTTGTTTTCAATTCAATTCGATTGAATATTTTTTGTCGGTTGGAATTTTGTTTTGTTTTTGTTTTCGGTTTTTGTGGATGGAAAAAGAAAGGGAAGAAAAAGAGTCTTATATTAGTTTTCCATTTTTTGCAAAAATTGTGGTTTGGCGTGTGTGTTTGTGTGCGTGTGTGTGTGGTATACATGTGTAGCGTGTCTTTGTTTCAACTAAATCTATCCCTACGAGATACAAATTCCTACGTTTCTGTGTGAATTGTTGCTGATTTTGTTCGAATTTCGTTGCAAAATTTGAGTTGTCAGTGCATAGATAGCGAGTCTTTCGTTTTTTGCGATGGGACGTGAATCGAATGGCAAACAAGGATTTAACGTCAGAGTATTCGAAAGCCAGACTGAATTAAAATGCATGGGCTTGATTCGATTGAATGGAAACTTGGTCAATAATAAAAAAAAAAAAACCAAACGAACGAAATATGTGAAACTGGTAGTGTTTGCAGTTTAGATTCGATTCTGTTGGTAGGGTGGTACTTTTCAACTTTATATGGGTTGGGGCGACGCAAACGTATAATGAACTTTATGGCAGTGCATAACTTTTGTGCCTTCAGAGACTTGTTCGAACAATAGAAGCCGCACTTTCGGGGCAACCCATCGATGCGACCGGGCGGAGGTGTTTCAGAAGAGCTCTGCACATCACAAATACGCTCATTGCCATGTCACAAGCAGTTGGGGCTTGGGTAGTTAACATATCTCCTCCAGGTCAATCTAGTTCGGTCAGAGATAGGAGTTTCTATCCATGTTTGTGATTTTAGTTTAAGTGGAATTTTTTCACACTCCAACAACCTAAGTTGGATGAAATTGTCACCGAAATTAAGAGAGCTCTACGCAGTTCTTTTAAATCTCGTAAATGGCCACGAATAAAACACAAAGTTATACCGTAAATGTTATCTGCACTGTGACAGCAAGAAACCGAAATAATCATAGTTCGTTTGGGAGCCGAACCTACAGAATTTACGGACCTATGACACCTCCGATATGGGCAGTGGTTGTTGAGGCTTAAATGTTGTCCATTAAAGTCAGTTGGTTGTGCGCTGCGTTCTTAGCGTCACAAGCAGACATAAACTAGCCAGACATAAGTTGGGGCGTACACAAATAACTGATGGAGTCCCGCAACATTGAGTTTTAGGCCCATTTCTTTAATGCAAAACGGTATTCGGTGTAAACGGAAAAGCAGATAACAAGAATAGGGGATAAGGATATAAATCCACCGCCAGCAGGTGCATTTAAGTTTTTCGATTGCCAAAACTACGTGAAAGGAGTCTCAGATCTTTGACTTTAGCTATAGAAACAAAATAAGTAAGCAACGCTGCTTATAAAAAGATATATAGACCGCTTTAACGGGTGGGAGAATACGTGATGAAATTCCACGGAGAGGTGACAAACCTGATCCGGCTTTGTCCTCCTGATAAAACATTATCACGGTCTTATCTACAAGATAAATTGGAACTCAAACAGGTCTTCGGAAGTTATCTAAAATCGGAACTCGTAATCACGGCGGGTCTATTTCCATCTGATCTAAAAATTGGAATTTATACTGCCGTACTCCTTTTACAGCCGTTTGCTTTAAGCAAGCGGTTACTAGAACAACGCTGATCAAAACCAACGAGACACAAACCAACATATCCAGTTTAGAGCGGTCTATCAAAAATAATTGCATACCTCGAGGCTCAGTCGGAATAAGTCACTCTGACTTGTTTTATTTAGCGTTTGTCTAGTTGAGATAGATGTGCGCATAAAACAAACCTCATGATAGCTAAATGTTACGTTCTGAGTTTTCGACGATTGCTCGAAGCTTGGGTACTCATTCCGCAATTTTTCAGACGATTATCGTCGAAACTATAGACGTCCAAGAGTAGCCACTAACTGCCAAAATTCCGAATTTGAAACTTAAATCCAGGTCATTTTCCACAAATGTAATAAAAGCTGACGAAAGTGAAACAAATTCGGGCAGAATATAACTTCTTATGGTCATCAAAGTTTCAAAGACGATTTCGTCTTTGTTATACGAAATCTGCCCCCTTAATAAATTAAAGAGCCTGAATAATATTAGAGATAGACAGCTTTAAGATTATTAGTTGACTAGTTTGTAACAGCTCGTTCATTTCTATAGAAAGTCTATCGAGATGCACTGCAAAAAATTGCAATTTTCCCTCCTTCAAGTATAACTTTACAGAGGAAGCTGACTTTAAGCATTTTAATTTTTGTGGTTCTCAAAGCTCTGCTTAGTGCAGATGCAGCCCATTAGGTTATAATTGGCCCGAAGGCATAATTGCTATTTCGGTAATCGAATTCAGCTTTCTGAAAATAACGAAATCATCTTTCGCAGCTCTTCAGTTTCCTGAGAACGATGAACCGCTGTGGAACAGCTCTATGAACTCTTGACATCTCAAAAATTGCAACAAATCCTGTGTACTGTGTGCAGAACTGTGTATTTTGTTTTCTTTGTTTCAAACGTTTACTTTACGCCTACTTTACTATCCTGCCAAGAGAGAAGTTTTTTTTTTTTTTTCAATTTCAATTTAAATCACAACACAAAAAGCAATAGTTTCCTGCACTCTTAAAATGAAAAGAAAACAAAGGAACACATCTAATTACAGTTATTGTTGTTTTTGTCTTAAGAAACACATCCTAATGAACTAATTTTTCTTGTTTAACTCACTACTAACAGTCTATATTTATATAGAAACTAATATAAAACAGTTTTGATAATATAATATTATAGTTAGGTATATTTATGGCCGGCTCACTATTTTTGTGTAAATATATTTATATATTTATAAAACATTATTATATAGATATGTATAATATTTAAAACGAAAAAAAAATTAAAAAAAAAAAAAAACTTTTTCAAGTTAAAAGTAGTAATAGTAGTAAAGTTTATCTAGTTGATTTATTTTTGTAAATAACAAAATACAAACAGCTTTGTATTTATTATCGAGAAAAATTATTAAAATGAATTCAATTACTTTTTGTACAGAAAAAAATGATATTATCTATACACTAGTAGTACAATGAGCTAGTAATGGGGTTAACTTGTTTTTTTTTTGTTTTTAATGCGGATACCACAATATGAGGGGTTAAAATTACAATAGCGCTCACGTTTTACAGTTTTTTTTTATTGTTTGAAATAATAGAAAATGTAATTTTTATTACATCAGTCAGATATTACATGATTAATGCAAGTATTTGCTTTTGTTTTTTGTGAATGTGAAGAGAAGTTTATATACAAAATGTATAACAGGCAAGCGTTACTTGGGGGTGAGTTTTCAGTTAGTAGCTTTCTTTCGATGACACCATTCGCACTCGTATTTACAAACAATGTTGTTCTGTGTAACAATTGGTGTTGATTAGTTGGTTTGCATTTAGTTTAGGTTAGATTTCAAGTGAATGTGTAATTTGTGTTGGGTGCAATATCCACCACCATGCGGTGAACGGAAAAACATTCAAAGGAGAGAAAAATGCTTACCACCTAAGATAAAGGCGTTTGAAAAAAAAAATCCAACACCGAGGTATACGTACAGAAAAATAAGCTTGGCAAAACAACAACAATTAAATGGTTTCATAAAAAATTCTCTCTTCTGTGATATGGAATGATTTTGATTGCAAAAATACTCAACAAAATTCTCTTTTCTGTGATTGAATAATTTAAATTGCAAAAATTCTAAAAAAAAAAATCTCTTTTCTGTGATAGAATGGTTTAGATTACAAAAATACTCAAAAAATAGTCTTTATCGTATTAAACATAACATTTAAGTTATAAAAAGAGGAACGACATAAGACTTGTCTTGCATTAAAGCAGAGTTCAGCAAGGTTTCGGGTGTCATCACTGTATCATCACATCCAAAGTATCCACTTCAACAAGATCATTTAATTTCTCAACTCCTCAGACCGGTTGTGAGCTCCCTTAATGTCCTTTAACCCTTTATCTTCAGGTTCCGTTATTTGTGGTCTCTCAAAACGGCGCTCAATGCGTTATTTGTGTTTTCCCCTCATCAGGAAACGGGAAATACAGCTACTTAAACGAACCAACCAACCATCACTATAGCTATTCAACAAGCTTTCATTAAAATTTTCGCTGAATTTTTGACCTTTGAAAAATTGTAGTTCTGAAAGCTGTCAAAGTGCGGTTGTAAAAACTAAAAACGGAAAACCATGGACTACCTACAAAAATTGTAAAAAAATTATTACTTTTGTAAAGTAACTACTATTTCGGTTAAACAAATTTGAGTCAAACATCTATAGTTAAGCATTGGTAGAGAGACGAAAAGAGACCAGACAACGGTGGACTATGTAATACCGAATATCTCTCGAAATCTCTATATATTATAAACGGTCATTTCCAAAAGTGAAAAACATTTTCGGACTTCAGTCTTTTATATTTTCCACAAGACAATCCCCCTATCCACACTTCCAGGGTTTTTAGAAGTTGGAGTCAATCAGAAGACGTGGACCTTTTGCCATGGCCGCCCTATTCACCGCACTTAAACATAATCGAAAACGTTTGGGCATGGTTATCTCGTAAAGTGTATAAAGGCGACAGACAATTTGAAGACAAGGACACTTTAATCGAAGCTATTCGTGATGCCTAGGCCCAAATTTCTCGTTAATTATTTAAAAAAAAAACCCCACGATTCTATTCCAAACCGTCTTATAGAGATCGAAAAATGGCGGACATACTCATTATTAATGTAGAAAAACATAATAAGTAAATGTTTTAAAACCATAAAATGTAAACATTTTATAATATATATAGTTAATCATAAAATGTAAACATTTTATTCATTTTATGCTTGCTTTCGAAGATTTTGCATGTGGCCTTATCTTAGTGGCACATCTTTTTATACGCTATTCAGGTACTTTGTTGGATCTTGAAAAATTTCAGCGGAAGTTTTTTATTTACCCTTTAATTTAATGACTTACTGTTGGGAAATTATGTACCTGTTCACAGGTAGTAAAGGTTTCCGGGTAAAATATTTCCAATAGGTACAAAGAGTGAAAATCGATTGCAAAATGTATGGCCAGTGTATATAGTTAAGCAATGTGTAAGTCACGGAGCACCGAGAGGAGAGTACCGACTTGTGCTCCTAAAATCAGCTAAGCCTAAAGTATAATAACGTCAGAGCTGGTATTCGCAAACTGTGTGAAAACTTCGAGCCAACCATCTCATTTTGGGTGAACCTAGAGGTTGACACACCAAAAGCCTACATAATGCACCCTTATTGGAGGCTGGAAGTAGTATTTGCAGGTGGTTTTTCCCACACTTTAAGGACGACACCATAATAGACGGGCAAATTTGAGCGGCTCGAAATTATGTCGTACTCAGCAACATCCGGTGAATGACTGTTAAAATTCAACACCTTAACTCTTGAATTGATAATTGAAAAAGCCAAAACGTAAAAAACCCAAGCTTTCGTTCACTACCCATTTTCGCATCTTGCTCACACAAAACATTGACCAGTTAAAAAATCTCGGTGACAGAACATTGAGTAAGCAAGCTTTTGTCAAACCTTTAGAGATATTTCAAATAAAAACAAGAAAAAGAAGAAAAAAAAATTGTAAATCGTGTTTTAAATGACTGAATGATTAATTTTGTGGCAGCAAATTTGTTGATTTTGAATTTGTGTTGAAAAGTCTTCCTAATTCCGTTTCATATTCCTCAAGAAAAAAAAAAGTAAAATACTCTCGACTTGGTTTATATTTACACTTGGAAAATTACTCTCGATAAATAAATAACTTTGGGTGAACTGTAACATTCTACACATAATAATTATTTTTTATACAATAAACTATTACAATGGGACAGGGAATAAATTTAATTTTCGACTCACTAATAAATAGGTTTATATCGCAAGTTTTAGATAAAGAAAATACTACCTAAATACAATGGAACAAAAATTAAATGTTTATATAACTCTCCTACAAAATACATTTCAAAGGGTTCATCTATCTAAAATGTAACACGTTATTATAATTTTTTTTTTTTTATTTTTTGGGTGGGGGGACAAATATTCTGGTATACAAAAAACTAATTTTCAAAATTCACTTTCTATAGCGATTCTAATCTATGAACTTAAATCTGTCTATGGTATGTAAATGTAAATGTATCTAATAACTAGGGGTGGGATTAGGAAAGGAAGGAAGAATACTTCAAGAAGTACTAAGAACAAATTTAAAATTAAATTCATAAAAATAAATAAACTTTACACGAAGTCAAAGAATTCGATAAATTGAAAAATGACAAACGAAAAAAAATTGCTCACAAAATAGATTTGAGTTTATCTTTTACCTGATATCCAACGATTCATTATTTTTTATTTTATATTTTACTTTTCAATAAAAAAAACGGTATTCTTTTGAGAAACATACGATAAGGGTATCAGTTTTAAGAGTCCTCTCGAAGTGGAATGCAAAAGGAAATTTTTTTGCTAACTTTTGGCCAATGCCGGAATAAATAAAAAATTATTTATGATACCCAATTATACTTGTAATATAAATTTACCAAAAAAAAAACAAAATCAAAATACACAAAAAGTAATTGAACTTAAAAAAAATATATATAAAATTTTGTACAGAAAAATACATAAAATAAAATTCAAAAATACTCTTGTTGTTGTTTTTCTTTTTCTTGTTGGTATACATAATTACAGCGTTTTCGTAGAGAGAAACAAAAAATAAAATAATAATATTTATAAAGTAAAAACAAAATAAATATAAACAAAGAAAGAAATAGAATATATATAGAGAAAGAGATAGAGAGAGATAGACAGACAGGGGTGAGTATTACTTGCATGCAAACAAACGTACAATGGCCGGCCTATGAAGCACCCAGATACCCACTTTGGCCATCTGAGCTTGAACGCCCTTCGCTTGGAGACCTTTGACAGCGCCCTCTGCATACGCTGGTAGCTCGAAATCTACAAATCCGTAACCTGTAAATAAATAATTTTTGTGTTGTTTCCACGACGATTTGACGATACACAAACAAATACACAGATGATGGAAAACAAATCACAAAAACAAAAATAATCAAATAGAAGAGAGAGAAAAAAAAAGAAGAGAAAAGAAGAAAACAAAATTGCAATAAATTTTGGAATATATCACGGTTGGTTTTGAATTGGAAATAATTTATATATACATTTAAGGGCAATTGCTTAATTTATTAAAAAAAAAATCATTTGTTGGCAAACAACAACAGCTATTATTATTATAAACACTGAACTATATATATATATATGTGCATTAAAAACGAACCAAGGTTTGTAAGGTAACAAAGAGTTGTAAAGAAATTAAAATGTTTTTTTTTTTTTTTGATTTTGCAAATAAAATAGTTTAATCGAACCAAAGTTGAAATCGAAAATAATCACATCGATAAATTAAGCAATAATGGAAATAAAAGTTTCGGTTTTTTTTTTTCATTTAAAAATTTTCAATTTTTCAAACTTAGGAGTAAACTTAAAATAAATAAATGACAAAAAGGTGAAGAAAAAAATACCTTTACATTTGTTTGTTGTTTTATCTAAGATCGCTTTTGTTGATGTTATAGTTCCATATCTGAAAAGAGGCAAAGTTTTGGCAATTAAATGGTGGTCTGAATTTTAACGTTTTGTTTTTACGGTTTGTCGTAGAAAGGGAATTCTGAATTTTATATAGGTCTCGTACGACAGGTTGATATGCAACTTTGACAGATCATCTGTTGCTGGGTGATTAGAGACTCAGTACATTGGAAACAGCTTGTTTACAATTATGCACTTTGGTTGGAATTATGATTAAGTCGAACTACCTCCACTACGAACTATATTTGCAGTCTTCTTAAAAAAATTCTGTGGTCACAAGGCGAAACCTCTTAAGTCTGTTTTACTCATTGTTCAGGAGAGCAGTTTAAAGTTTTTTTTACTCTATTGACTCAAGTGACTTAAGCTGTTGTTTTTTTTTTTAAGATATAAAGTTGAAAAAAATTTACAAAATAGATTTGGGTACGCTGAATCTAATGGCATCACAACCTCAATTTCATCTAAAGTTGGTTTTGCCTTGTGACCACAGAATTGTCTGAAAAGTTGAATTCTGACAGTCATTGTTTCTCTTCAAAAGGCAATTCTTAGCGTTTCCTTTTTCGGGAACTGTACCTTGAACAGAGCTGTCTGTACCGGGATCTACTGAACACAATGCACCTTTTCAGTGAACCGCATCCGCTTCAAAACGGGGTTGAAGACGTCACATGAACTAGATTTGGTATGGACAGCGCCAAGCAAAGTGCCAGTGATCGCAGAGGACCGTATAGACTGCATTGGCGGAGGTAGGGGCTCAAGTTCTAATATAGCTTCGAAACAAAACCGCCAATGGACATAATCAAAGGATTATAGACTTATGCTCGTTTTCGTATCGCAGATAAATCAAATTGCCTTGAGTGACTTACGCGGAAAATGTTTGAATCGTTCCGACTTCTGACAAATGACGGATAATCCCTCGTCAACGAATGATGGTCATCGGTCAGAGAAGATAGTCGAAAGCCCCAAACAAATTAATCGCTGTACCAAAGCCCACTAAACACCAATCAGTCTCCGGGCATTCCTAACATTCAACTTGCCCCTTGCGGCATCGATCTCCCTACATTGCCCCCTCTTCCGACGGTATGTAATGCAAACATATATTTAAATGTCACTACCCAAGGATTGGACGGTTTTACTTTTTGCGTTCAGCGTGAAGTTCACACTTAAAAGGGCCATCGGCTTAAAAAAAACAAGTCTCCACTGTCCAATTTCAATAAGTTCCATTCGTGTGTTTGACTTTAATTAAAAAATACCTCAGAACCATCGTTTTAAATCAATTTCCCTTTCGGTATTTTCCGCAAACTCCCCCAACCACCGTCAGACATCGCACACAAAATCAGATTTAAATTGAATTGAAGCGATGAAGAGCCAGCCAAAGCATTGCACAGTTGTTCCATATATATATATACTATGCATATACCGTACCCCATGGCCAACCCTCTTCTCAGTTGTTGGTGTTGCCTAGCCTTTGGCTATCGTTTTCAACCATCGAACAAATCATTGAATATCGATGAAGGAATGAAAGGATTGTCGCATGCACATTCACACAAACACACACGTGGTGTTTCACAGGATGTTCCAACTGCTAGTGCTACTGCAGGATGTTCTACAAATTCTACAAATTCTGGCGAAGCGCCAGCAAAAAAAAAACAGAAACGAGTGGTGAGAGACAATAAATCAAGGGTTGGGGGTTATTTCGCCTTAAGCCTATGAATACCTCTTTCCAATTTTTTTTTTTCTTACTCTCCCTGGGATAATTGAAAATTATTTGGATTGAGTATTAACTTTGATTTTCTTTTGTTTATTTAATTAATGATTGAGCTAAATGGGGGGACTAGGGGCGGTGTGGTGATTTCTCGATTGGTATTTATATCCTATATATCGACCGTTAGAGGCGGGAGCCGGGGATCAAGTTAAAAATAGCCAATAAAAAATCAATAAAATACTTACTGTGCACACATGCTAACTAGATCCTTATCAGTTGTGCCTTGTTGCAAGCCCCGAATGTATAGATTTGTTTTCGATAACTGCTCGCCCTGTTGTTGTGTATTATTAGGACCCATTGTTGTATTAGTATTGGTATTACTCAGACTAGTACTTAAAGTTCCGCTCTGTGAGCCGGTATTTGATGAGCTGCTTGAGTTTGTATTACTAGGTGATGCGGCTGTTGGGACCCTCTGTCCGTACTGAAAGAGATGAAAAGAAAGAGGGAATTTATATAAAGTGGTTAAATAATTTTATTTTTTATTCAATGTGAATTTTTTGAATATAAAAAATGGGCTATTGTGACCTAGAACATATTTAGAGTGAAATTTTAAACTGAATACAAGTCACTTTAAGCGGATTTTGATTTGATTTAACAGGTAACATTTTATGTACCTAATCACAATGGAGACAATTTTCCTAGGCTACTGTGATCTAAAAAAAATTCAAGGCCGAGGTTAAAATGATAATTAGTAAGACCCAAGGTACTAGTAGTTATTTTCATTTGCCAGGTTAGGTTTTAAAAAAGTCTCAATCATATTTTGCTATAGAATTTACTATTGTGACCCACACTGAATTCGAGGAGAAGGTTAACGATGACTTTTAGTAAGACGCATGGCACGGTACTGATAATTATTTCTATTGTCCAGATTTAGCTTTATCAACTGAGCACTTTATGATATATTTTATGCAATAAAATATCCATTGTGAACTACGAAATATTTAAGGAGAAGCTGATGGACTTTTCCTAATTTATATTAAGTCGGTGGACCGAGAGGTAGCTGACATATGAGATCTTCTTAAAACAAATTTGCCATTCCTTAAGGTCACAATACCAAAGGAATGTATATACATATATGGTAAAATGCAGTCAAGAAAGAAGTGAAAATTGTCACACATTTTGTGCGAAAATAATTTAATTTGACACTCAATATTGGATTTATTTCAAATACATGTCTCAGACCGTGTGATTCGTGCACTTGATTCGAAGCCTAGGGCTGAAAACTTAAAATTCTTGTGAAACATATTCCACTTCACCTTTAAAAAAAAATCTATTCTCGATTTAAAATATATGGAAGCTTATAACTTATAATCGAGACTAGTTTTTTTTTAAAGGATTGGAAGTTATAAGCTTATAAGTCCCGATTTAAATTATATGGAAGCTTATAACTTATAATCGAGACTAGATTTTTTTAAAGGTCTGGAAGTTATAAGCTTATAAGCTTCCATATATTTTAAATCGAGACTAGATTTTTTTTTAAAGGTGAGGTGAAATATGTGAAATTTTGTATAAAAAGTATGACTATTGTGACCGTCTTATATTTACAGTCGGAACTAGAACTGTTTACCAGTTGGACCAATTGAATTTGCAACTTGTATTTCAAATCTTATTGAAAAGGTTCGTAAAGATATTTTTAAAAGTTATTCAACAACTTCTCGTTGAGTTATTGTGAACAAGAACAATAAATGTGAGTAAATAGGCCACATTAGTGATGTGACGACTATTACCTGTGACTGCAGATCGGTGCAGCTGGAAAAGATTGCTGCTGTGACTGAAAATGTCGGTGAAAAGCCTGGGTAGGCATTCTCTTATTCGAAACGATTAAACGTGTTCATGGGAACGAACGATTGACTTCTGCAATTTAGAGCAAACTATTCGTGTGCACGAAAAAGTCGACGTTTCGCGTTAGAGAATACCCACCCTGGTTTGTCCAATAAGTTTCCGGCATTTTTTATAAATACTTTGGAATTGAAACCGGCAGACCTTTGACAGCGACCGACGAAAATGTTGTAAACAAACATGAAAATGTTTTGGAGCTGTCATCGTTTTTATTCAATAAATTGGTGGATTAGTGTTCATTGCGAGTGGCAGACAGACGCTTGATTTATTGACCTCAGTGGAGAAACAGGAACTGTCAAAATGGTAAATTCCTATTGAAACAATCAAATTCCAAAAAGCTATAATTCCAACCGAAGTGTTTCCAAAAAAAAAATATTGTTGTTCCCTCAGACGAACATTCATCAAATGGAGTCTCTAAAATAATGTTCCAACGGAAATTGTTGCCAAATTACTCGACGAACGTTGTTGCCTTTGCCCTTTCCCCTTGCAGTGAGTGTTTGCTGCTTGGATTTCAATGATACACGCGGGTGGTGCTGATGAAAAGAGACAGCCTGAGCGACGAGGCCTAGCAAAACTCTCGGATTTGGTAGTGTCAAGCAACTTCTTCCCACTTACAACGAACAGCTGTAAAATTTGTGGTTTTAAACCATCAGAGGCAATAGATGGCGCTGCTGAACTGTACCGACCAATTTGCGTTGCGTTTGGAATTGCTAAAACAGACTTGAATGAGTCTTTTTAACAGCGAATGAAACTCCGGAGGATCACCTTCTGCATTATGATTTGGTTGTAGATCTCTAGTTATTTATTTTGACAGTTTAAGAACAAAATCATGTGGAACACATACCAATAACCGAATCTTGTCATCATTTTATACAGAATTGTATTGAGAATACAGAATTGAGCGACAAGGACACCCAAATTGGACGTCATTACCGCGTACACTCAACTCAGTGTGGCTCTGGTCAACCCCCCATTTCACCTACTGACACACAGCCTTTGCAAACCCGTTATGGAAACGTACCGATACAGCAGGTTTGCTTAATCGCTTTTAGTTATTCTGCGAATTTCACCAAAGCTATTGGGGTTTTTTCGTGCGGTTATATTGCGACTTCCCACGATTCCACATTAAAACACATCACCCGCTGACTCTATATCCAAATTCATATAAAGTGCTATTTATTTTTATTCGCAATTCCATTTGGCAATCCCATAATTGATAACAAACACCTCCGGCCAACCTATACACTCATAATCACATTCACTTGCCCAGACCAAACCATAAAACGGATATCGAATTAGAACGAACAATGTATATCCGGTGCAGCACACCTGCCCCTATCGTATATCTCCTAATTATTTCCTCCCCCGAAAATCAGCTTCCCCAAAGCCTATTCGTCCATTCAAACGAGGTAAATCTGCCTGAGGCAGAAAGCTCCATTCAATTGAATATACCTATCGAATGCGATTTCAATCTTCAAAACTATTGTGCCACTCTCTATGCCAAGGACATTAATTTCAAATTGAATCGATTCCTACCAAATAATATTACCAGGGGCTTTCCAGCCAGACACGATGCGAATAAAAAGAAGATTCCGCTGCAGCATTTAAGTTCTACAAATGCGATAAACATCCGATGTCTATGCGGGGTACAAATTAAAAGTCCAGACTATAAGCACGGATGCAACGAAAAAAAAAACGGGCTGCATCGCACAAGGTGACACACCGGGATATAAATTTGAAAACACTTTTTATTTGCGCGGCTCCTTGCTGTTTTTTTTTTGTTCTCGTTTAGTTGTTTGAGATTTATTCCAACAAATATTCCCAAAAACACTTGCCATCTGGCGGTGTCCTCGAAAAGTGTGTATATTCTGGAAAGGACAAAAAAAAAACAAATAAATGCATGTGGATAATAGCAGAACTTCCGCTGGAGATTAAAACTTTTAAGATGTATCTACCTAGGTGCATACACATACCTATCACGTTGCTGCTCCTCCTTTTTTTTTTTTAATATAAAAATTATTTTCTGGCAAATATCCAAATGCACTAAAGAGCTAGCCAAAGAGGGAGTGCACAAATGCAGGCGAGGATATCAAAGGCGTTCGGTCTAAGAAGGAAAGGAAACTATTCTTTTGTAATTCAATTGGTTTTTTTTTCTTGTTGTAGCCGGCGCGCGTTATCATTTTAATGAACGGTTAAACGACGTGAAAAGGAATTTCTCTGATAATTTCCCAATTATGAAACTTTTTCTTTTCTGTTTGTTCGTTTTTGGCACAGGGGAATTTACTCATTTTTGGAAACAGCGGCGGGCGCTGTCGACCGATGCCCAACGCTGCACCATTATTAAAGAGAAGAGTAAACGTTTTAATTTATGCTTTTTAATAATGAACAAAGTGTGGCGCAAGGATGCCATTTTAGGGTGGTTTTCTGAAGTAGCAAATAATTTCCCAAAAAAAATATACAGATATTTATATCTCGTTGTGTCGAGCTGAAAAAGTTTCTCTATTTTGTAACAAAAGACAGAAACAAATAAGCGCAAGTCAGCCATCACATTCGATTTCCATTATATATTATTTGGAATAGGTTATTTGGAATCACGGGATTGTGTATTTCAGTAAATAATGTATAAATAAATTGTTTCAATTAACTAGTAGAGTTTGACACCAAAATGGAACTCATTTCGATTTCACGTTGAGTAAGATCTGCAATCGCCAAACTCGAAAATCGCATGAGGGCAGCCAGGAGTATAAAACTAAAAAAATTGAATAGCGCAACAGGTCCGTAGGTATCTTAGGCCAGGTTCCAGATACTAAAATCGTTATTTCTCTTGGGGGACATTTTTATTTGTGAACACTATTTAAATAAATAAAAAAAAGAAACTCGCCCAACGTGGGGCTCGAACCCACGACCCTGAGATTAAGAGTCTCATGCTCTACCGACTGAGCTAGCCGGGCAGATATTTCGACACCGTACCACTAAAAACGGATCTTCGAGATTTTGAAACTCCCTCCAGCAAAATTGTGTCCAGTTTTTCCCCTTTTTGACAGAGTTTTCGGTCTCGAAATGAGTTAAAAGGGGAAAATGCGACTTTTTAGACGGACAGAATAAATGGAAACTTTTCCTCGTTCATGGGCAAAAGTATGCTCCACTCATAATTAGACAAAAATCCTTAAAAATACTTCGATTCTCAATTTATAGGTGGGAAATAATTTTACAACATTTCTGGTAAAAAAAGTGAAATTATTTCCCACTCGAGGTGAAGTTATTTCCCTGCAACATATTATATTATCTTACGTATAGAGAAGCACATTCAAGAGAGAAAACAAGTGCATGACGTTGCCTTGTATTAACGATTCCGCCACAAGTACTTTGCATTTGCTCTTGCGTCACAATGTCAATATAACACTAAAAGTTTTCATACAATTCACTGCTATCGAGTCTGTTCTTTCTGTATCTGCTCTGCGCCTAGATTCGGGTACTGAATTATATTTATTTCTTTCTAAAACTAAACAGAAATACGAACAAACAATCAAAGTTCAAACGAATGCGTGATGCTGGCGACATAGGCGCCTCGCGTGCCGCAGGAATAATTGTTTTTTTTTTTTTTTTTGTATTTCTGTTTAGTTAAAATGCTGCCACAAAAAATGCTATATTCTAATAAACAAAGAAATTAGCATAAACAAGAAAAAAAAAAAAACGGTCAAAGTTCCATTTCCATTTCGGTGAAAAACATTTGCACATGTCCTCAAGTCGTAATTAATTTTTGTGTATATTCCAATTGGTATTTCATATTTTAAAAATAAAAATCAACTCTGTGAAAGAAATAAAAGCAAAAATACAAAATCAGCTCAATGAACTCATAATTGACCATTTCTGGCTGAAATGTGGGAACGCTTTCGCTTCCCAAATAAATTTAAGGAAAACACACAAATAAAAATTAAACCGAGAGAAAAAGAAACATGACATAATAGTTCGCGTCACACACTTTTGTTTGTTAAGTAACACATAAAAAAAAAACTCGGATTAAAACAAAACAAAAATACCACATGATAGCATAAAAAAGAAAAACACGAAACCGCTCTCCCATTTTCTCTTTATCAGTAATTTGTTATCACTTCACTACACAAAACAGTCCCCCTCCCAAAATGAAGTCACATTTAATTGGCAAACGTTTTGTTTCTCTTTAAACTGCAGACGCAAGCACAAAAGTGACGAAGCCTCAGACTCACTATCATCACCGATGACATATCTACACAAAAATTCCAATACAAACTTGCTTGGATACAAGTGTTTTTTTTTTTTAAATTCAAATACATTCATAGAAGAAATTCGCTGTGAACGCGTAAGCAGCGCGCACACACAGACAGGAGTGTACCACTCGCAAGCACTTAGTATAGTAGTAGCTATTGATAAGCTAAATTGTAATGCACGACGGCCATTATCAAGAGATCCGCACGAACAAGGCAAGATAGCCCCAGAAGGGGCTACAACCTTCACAGACCCAGAAGTATGTCAATTATTTTCCTCTTGTTCTTCTTTCCTGGAGAGCGAAATTCCAATTTTAATTCTGTCGCTGAAATTATGATGAACATTGGACAGATAGGAATGGTGGAGCAGAGAATGAGAGATAGAGTAAGATGCGGCATAATCGGATAATTTTTATTTACTTATTCAGCCATTTCGAGTTGCTTATCTGAGAGATGTCTCTGCGCGAATTGAATGGATATTCGTGTGCAAATGTCACGCAGCTGTGACAACACAGTCGTTCTGGCAGTGTGTGTAGTTCAATGTAAAAATGCCGGGTTTTTCCAAAAGGAAATTGAAAAATGCAGACTAATTTCGACTTGGATGGGAGTACATTTTCCGATCAAAGATTGAGAGGACATCTCAATAAGAGTGGATTGTTCGTGCATACAGCCAAATAAAGGCGGCGGCGTGTTAGCGGTCTTAATTTGGCAACAGATCACGCCGTGACAATGATCGTTGATCGTAAATAACGCAGATCGCAGCCTTGCTGAGCTGCATAAGGAAATTAAGTCAAATAATCAACCGATGAGTGGTTTCTTTTGAAGTTAATAGTTCTGCTTATTAATGAGGTGCTAATGCCAAAGAGCAAATGTTAGCAGGTAGATCAAAGCGTTATCTCCGCCTCAAGTGGAGCTACATTTCGCAGTGACCCTCAACAAATAACTGTCGAAGAACTGGAGCAATAAGGTAGCACAGAACAAATATTTTTGCATTGCTTCTCTCAATTCACGCTCGCTTTCTGGTAGAAAAACTGATGGCAGTATTACGCAAATTCAAAAAATAGAGCTATCTCTCATCGGGTTTTGATTTTGAAGGACCAAACTGTGAGTCGCCACACCCGCAAAGAAAACATATGACAGATCCACATTTGAAGGTTTGGAAACTGGTTTAAACTCTCGATAAATGGTTAATGTACTTGCTAGCGTGGTAGTCACTTCCATTCGCTCGTTTTAAAGAATTTTAACCGAACTTCTACGGACGGGCAGCCATTTTTCATCGCTGTGACTGTTGTCGCAACGGAAGGTGTATAAATCGGTTTATTCAATAAAATTCTTATGTTTGTACCCGTATGTGGATTTGTACCAGCATCACGTTCAAACTACTCCCGAATGGATTTCGGAGAATAAAAGATCGCTAAACAGTGAGCAACGTCCAGGGCACTCATTCCGCAACTTTTCAGACGATTATCGTCGAAACGATAGACCTCCAAAAGTAGCAACTAAGTGCCAAAATTACGAGTTTGATACCTTAATCCAATTTATTATCCACAAATGTATTGAAAGCTGACGATAGTGAAACAAATTCGAGCAGAATATAACTACTTATGGTCATCAAAGTGTCGAAAACGATATCGTCCCGACGATTATTGTTATACGGAACCTACACCCAGATTTGATTTGATCGCGATTGACCAACTCTTTCTGCATGGACTGGTGGTATGAAGTTGTGTTCCTAATTTTTTTTTTTAAATGGGAAACATTATGAAAAACCGTCATCTGTGCATATTTCAGTGGTCATTGCGAGCACATCTAGTTATAAATAAATTTTGTATTCGAAATTAGGTTCCACAAGGATCAATTTCATAACCACAACTTTTCTGCACCCTTTTTCAAATTGATGGGGAATTCATATATAGATAAATATGACATTTGGCCAGATCAAAAATGGTAAATTCAGAATATCGTGCATAAATTTGGATATTCTAATGATGGAGAGGTTCCACAAGGATACCTGTTACAAGCACAACTTAGTTTTTGGGTCTTGAGGGGATTAAGGTCGTCGTTATTGCCTGCACTTTTGTTGTTGCTATCCGATGGAGCACTCAGACACAACTACAGGTCCATTGTACTGCCAAACAGACGTACATATTATTGTACTTAGTTTTCCCGTCTTTCGAAGAAAGATGAGAAAGAGCTTCAGTAATTTTTTCGTCAAGAATGGAAAGCTTATATGTAAATTCGTCATTTGAAATTGGGTTCCACAAGCCAAAATATGCTTCCTCCAAAAATTTGTAGTTATTTCTGATTGGTATAAAATTCCCACTCATTTGGTTGATGTCCCAGCTATTTCATTTTGACTGCAGGGCCTCAAACGCGGCCGTACGTTTCGAACAAAAACAAATAAATTCGGCGTTCGTAAATAGGTTCCACAAGAATAAATACGACCACCACAAACGTTTACCGTTACCGTTTTGACTCACAAGAAATGTTTCTCATTGGTCTGTGTCTCAGCTAGTTGACCAGCAGCCGCTTCAAGAAAGGATTTTAAGTCTCGGAAGAGCAAAAACACATCCAGGACTCGGATTTGAGCTGCACAGGGTTACGCACATAACATTTGCAATCAAAAACGAAGTGGGTTTGCCCAATTATTTGGGTTCGCCATACATTGTTGGCTTTTCCATAGCATTTCTTGTTTTTTGCTCTTCTCCGTTTCTGTTTATGATTACATATTGAACCAACAAAACACAAATCCTCGGCTGGTGCACACATGTCGAACAAATCTACTAGGGAGGTCGTTTAATTGCCTGGTGTCAATCACGAAATCTCGTTATATCAACACACATGCACAGAGAAATAATCACTGTCGCAGTCACATGGCATATACATTAAAAATGATTGAAAGAAGACTCACAATGGTACGAGTGTTTCCAAAGTATCTCACTCTGTATCGCGTGTATCTGCACAAACCGATAAATGCTGTAAATTTATATCTAAACACTGTTTTCTAAGCCCGTAACCTAGTTGTTCATTTGTTTGTTTGCTATCATCATCGCATATGATTGGACTCTTAGACGCAGTCCAAGAACGAATGTGGAACAACAAAAACCATGTCTACAGGGATTCAATTTAATCTTCGCATATTGTGTGCCTAACAACAGACACGACACAGTGTGACCAGCGGGTAACAATCAAATCAATATGACAAGACTGACTGTATTGTGTGCAAGAAAAAAAAAATACGAGAGACGCTATAGTAGGGTTGGGTCAAGTGGATTTGCATATGTGTATGCGGATAGTAAGCGCACATTTATTCATCTTCACGTCCGATTCTTCGTGCGCATCGATGGTGGGAACAATGGATGCCATAGACTTAGGCGACGGCGACGGCAACGAGATGATGACCATTATTCGCATTTTCTCCTCGATTTGTCGTTGTTTTTTCTCTCTCTCTTTCTGCGTGTACATTATACGTACGCGTGGTGTGAAGAAGGAAGGAAATGAATGATTCCTTCTGTCATTCTGGTCGGTTTGTCGCCATCATATGGTGTCTGCCATCCCCATCATCGGCATTGTTCGCATTGTGCATGTGTTAAATCGATTGTAATCGTAATGGGATCACAGAGAATCGTGACCGGAAAATTCAAATTGTCGGTAGGATCCCTTCGCATTTGAGTACACACCTATACCCATCTTTGTAAATATATGTACATTTTTTTTGTTCACCTCGGGAGGGTGGCATTTACATTTGCAACCCTCTCGACGAGTGTCAAACAGAACAATTGTATTTGTAATTTAAATTAACGACAGTCACGTCTCAATTTGTTTGTTTGAATAAGGAATGTACTTTATGTGACCAATAGGAGCGAGAAAGGCTGGAGGGGTGGTTCTCGGTTGTGGCATTCCTGGCGAGCATGAAATGAGGTTACACCCCCCCGGCCTGCATATTGACAGGGCATACAAATTTTGACAAGTGTATTTACGGTGCGTAGATCGGTATGTTCGTATTGATTTTCTGCCTTTTTTCGTTTCTAGAAAATCCGATTGACTCTTGGGACTAAGGTTGAGTTTTTTTTTTTTGTGTTGCGAGGGTGAGAACTTATTAGCATTTTAATGCAAAGGTATTCTCGTTTTATTGGTGAAATGCCTGTGACGTAAATAGCATAATGGATCTCGAAATACTACGAGTGGCAAATATCAAAAGGACTATGCAATGTACATTTTCTCCGACTAATGTGCGCTAAGTCATATAAACCGAATGCGGATTACATGAGATGAATTTGGAATTTACTTGCGAGAGGCGGCAAGGTATCATTTTGTCAAAACACTAATGGTAAGAGCCAGACTTTGGAGGTATCCAAGTGCGAAAGGGTGCGAGACTGCTTATTTCCCAGAAGAAGGTGGAACTGGTGGGTGTGTATTTATTCGTGCGGAATCCAGAGAAAAACACTGGCTTTTGGGTCGACAAGGGGAACTAAAGGATCTTCAACACTCGTTGAAGAATCCAACTCGGGATAAATATGACAGACAGTTTTGGAAGTGTCAAGTGCTGGCAAAATATAGAACGTTGGGAGGGCACTCGTATCAACCCGATTCGGATGAAATTGCTCGTATCAACCCGATTCGGATGAAATTGTAACCAAACATCGTCTAACCCCAACTACATTGCTGTGGAATTCTGCAACATAGAGAGTGCAGCTAAAGGCAAACGTTTGTAGGTGTCCTCAAGGTATAAGAGCAGGTTCAGATGGTCCTGATGAACATCAGACTGTTATGTACAATTCGCGCATAGTGTTTGCGAATATTTTAACCCAGATGTAGATGATCACAAGAACAGATCTCGTCACTTGCAGCCTTGATAACTCTTAAGAGTCAAGGACAGTGTTAGCCAATTTCAGAAGCTAAATTGGCACAGTTTTGACTGGCAGGCTTAAGGTTGTGGTTTGTCTATTTACCAACGTTTTGACAGTGTGAAGAGTGACCGGTGGCCAAGAGGCACTGAAGACGACCAGAAGCACTACAAGTGAGTCCAATATTTCAATAATCGAAGTCAAAAGTAGCTCAGTTAGTATTGTCCCGACCAGTGATGCCAACTGAGGCTGTTTCATGCCTTTAAGGCCATATTTTATTAGCTAAGGCTTTGAGGCTTGTTTGGCATCGTTTTTTATTTTAACAAAATTTTTCTAATTGGAAAATTCGTTTCGTTCAATACTTTTTACCTACTTATGAAACAAAAAAGTCATAAATTTTGTTCCTATATAGAATTTCTTCTGTGATTTATAATTTAAGTTTTTTTTTTTTCTAAATAAAAAATATTTTTGTTTATTTTGTGTTTAATTTTTGATTCATTGTTCCAGTTCACCCAAAAAAAATTATTCTACACATTATTTTATTGAAATATAATCAGGTTAAGCATTTTTTCGTCAAAATTGGTTGGCAACGCTGGTCCCGACCCATATTCGTATTCTCAGCAATTTGACAACTGTTAAAGAGTGCCCAGAAATACTGTAGAAATGATATTGATGTGGTCAGAATTTTCACAATCTTCATGCTTTTCATGTCTGTGAAAACATATTCGCATTCTCCGATCAAGTTTTAAGTTTTAGCGATTTTGCTATTTACATCAAACCTTTGGGAATTTTATTTCAAAATTCATCTACTAAAGCAGTTTGTTAGCCTGTTTTTATTAATGTATCGTCTGATGTATCCCAAGAAAAAAATTCCAATTTAAGGTTTTTTTTTTTCACTGCGCCACCTCTCGCGAACGTCTGACAAACATCCGAGAGTATAACTGTCATGACAGAGCTTCTCAATTGGTCGTTTGGATTCGGCATAAAATATTAGATCCCTTCCATTCGTCCCAAAAAAACTCACACAAAACGAATGGTTGTGAGAAGCTGGGCCTAGGGTCCCTACCAACACGCACACTTTCGTCGTTAGAGATCCTAACAAAAATTCTTTTATAAGATATCTAGTTGCGGACATGTTAGTTCAGTTATATAATAAAGACCACCTGCGAGCAAAAATAACTTCATACCCAGCATGGGATGGGAAACCATTCAAACACATGTAGGGGCGACAGCAATGCCATCTATCCGTCAAGCAACTTATCAAGTATTGAAAGTAGATTTCAGAATTTGTTTTATTTTCGTCAAACGTTCAATAAGGAAGGTCATGGTCGTGGAATTATTGTATATCCACCAGATAATCAGTTGAAAGTCAAACACACTTCCATAAAGACCAATATTTTGATCCAACCTGACTCGCAGATAAAAGTTAAAACTTGTAGGGTAATAAGCTATAAAATAGGCCAAAAACTTGCTAGGCAATCGAGAGAAGCGCCCATTCAATACAAGTGTCATTTAACACGAAAAAGAAGAACGAATCTTCAATTAAAGTATTTGAGATGCGTTTTCATTCAGGTTTGTGTCCCAACTAACTCTCAAGAGAGTTTGGACGATTTTTTCATTTCAGTTATGATTCATACTCGTCACTCGTCACTTGTCCTTCGCATTACATCGCATGTTGATATAAGTACCTTCACCTACAAAATGACTTTCCAGCAAGTACCTACATGCGGACAACAAAAATTCATTTGTAATGCCAAGGCCAACTTTCGATAAGACGCAGAAGCAGTCAATCACCCCGAGAAACTCGAGAAACTCTTTTGTGTTTTAATCTCATTTCTATACGATAAATTTGCGATTAAAAAAAAGGTTCCCAGATACGTTTCCACTACTGTATCAACCGCAAAACAAAAATTAAACTGCCCTTATCTCGCGGATGGCTTACAATTGAAGTATAATACCAAAAAGAATATTCCAAAATTACATACAATTCCCATGAGCTGAATGATAAAAAATGAAACCCAACTGATACCAGTTACCGGACCATGGGAGCAGCGTATGACAATGTCAATACAACGATTCCAGTAATTAATATACCCCAAAGCATACAGTCTGTATAGATACACAAAAGCAATTCTGTTTACTTGGGACTGCAATTAATTAGCAGGAACATACGAGAGTATAGGTATAGTTATTGAACTTTTTTCCTTCTCTTTTTGCAACTCGTAACATACATCTACACATTTGTATGTACCGCAACCGAGAACAGTGGTTATTGGAAAGGTACGCGTATACATTTTACCCGCATGAGAATGACTCATGTGTTGGGTAGTTGTCATATCGATTTCAAAGGCGGTACTTGAATTTGTTTCATGAATGGTTTCGAAATGAGTGCTCTTACAAAATAAAATAAAATACAAATACAAATACTTGTAATGTAAAATTAAAACAAACCAATCAGCTGATACACTTGGAGGGTTATCGGAAAAGGTTATCTTTATTGGGAGTTTTCTCTCGGATGGGTGTACGGAAATATGGTTTATCTTTGCTTTTATTAAATTGTTTTCTAAGACCAAACATGCCGTGAATATAGATACATAAAACATATGAAGTTTAGCAGAACAATAAAGTCTGGTATGGGAAAGCGTGCGCTGATACGGCTTATTGCAGTGGACTGAAGTTGTTATTTACACAACTGTGTAAGTATTTAATATTGAGCTTATTAATAACATTTAACAGAGTTCTTTGATGAAATAATGCTACAGATTCTCCGATGGAAATTGTTGTCGATAACAAATCACTAATGAGAGAAAAGCAACGACAATTCTGAAACAAACATTTTGGTTGGAATCGTAGCTATTTCAGCTTTTCTTCTTCAGATGTTTATTTTTTTTTTTAATTCTGGCTTTAAGCAGTCAGTTGTCATTGTCAGTTTGTGAAGTTGCTCTAGTGACATGGTTGTATTTTTCTTTCGAAAACTATGAAGAAAACATGTGACTGAAGCTCTTCACAAATCGATTAGAAGTGTAGGAATATTGCGAGTTAAATTCAATTTTTTACATATCACAGACAGCAACCATTTAGAAAGCGATTTCGTATGTGACGGCAAGGTGGCGGCACTCATTTGCACTTAGCAATTCATTCTTTCATATCCCTAATCGCAGCTATTTCAGATGGCAACACTTACTCGTCTGCTGACTGTTTTTTAGTAATTATTTTATAATTCTCAGTTCCGCCGATCAGTAGATTCCATATAACAGAGCCACGTGACTGGAACTTTTTTTCGAAGAGCATGTGACTGCTTTCCAAATGTCCGTGATAAAAATTTCGAAGACGATAGATTTAAACAAGGCGGGTGTATGTGTCACACTGCTCCCATAACTATTGAACGAAAAACTTTACTAACCAATCTGGCAACACATATCAGATATCCTTTTCAGATTATGAAGTCATAATGTTCTTTAGATATATATTCAGATGTTTGGAAATATCTAGAATTCAGACGTTTGGGAATATATAGAATTAAATTTATTTTTAAAACATCTATCATAGGCAGCAACCAATAAAAAAATTATTCCGTACACGACGGCTAGATGGCGGCACTCAATTGCACCTAAATGTGCCTTCTTCTCTTCTAGGTAGCTGACTGCTTGGTCTACAAGATACAGGGGATATAACACACTCGAACTTAGGTTTGTCTTCCCATTTTACGTTTACATTCAGTCTAAAAAAAATTGTGCTAAACATGTGCAACATCGACGTCACAATGTATATAATTCTGGTCATTAAATTTAATTCTATCACGCTCATGCGGCAATTTAATATTGTCATTAAATATTTTGTCAGGCAGCTTCACAGCCACTACCGTGAAAATCAATTAGGACTGCGTGTGAAATGGGTAAAAATTGTGACTACTTAAATAATGTTTCACAAAATTTGTCAGGAAGATTAGTTCTTTTGATCCGCTTCGCTCTTTTATGGGCTCATAAACGGCCACTTTGAAACCGAGTTTCTTCCTTCAGGTAGATAATACTTGCTTTTGTCAATGGCATTGTTATGACTCGATATCGCAAACAAAACTCAATGGTCGCAATAATGATTACAGTCGTGTTTATGTTGGACTTACAGGACGATACATGGTTGTTAATACTGTCAGTCGAACTAATTTGGTTCAATAGTAGTCGTAAAGTTGATCTTTGAAGATGGAAGGTAGTCGATGCAGTTTGTGGATTTTTGTTGAATCTTGAACGTTACAAAGAAACTATTTACTGATGTTAATAAAGAGTAAGGAATGAAACAAAAGCCTCGCAGTAGACTGCCAAAAATTCGCTTTTGTGACGTGGTTCGTTCTGTGGCGAAAGTCCAAGTGGCGCAATCTTCGATATAAAATTACGCCAACTGTAATTGTTGTATGAGGAAACCATGCCGTAAGAAGCCCATAAGCACATCAAAGTACAAAGATACTCATATTGATCTTGGACCTTTGTAAATACGCAAAGCTGGCGTAAAAATTCAAGACATTCCAAATTTATTATTTTTCGAGTCATAAATAAAGCTTTAAAATTGTAAGTCTACTTTCTGCCATCTGCGTCTTTCAGTAAGCATTCTGTTCGAACCTCAACTGTGATATATATTCACGAGAAGATTATTAACAACTTTAAGGGATTCACCTTTTAGAAATGCCCTTATCAGTGTATACATATCTACCGGGCCGCATTTTATTCAATTAGGGTGGTTGTGATTTATTATCTGGAATCCTTGGATTTACCGAAAAACCTTCTTATAATTTTTCTTACAACAATCTTCTCACGAAATACAACCTAATCCATTTCAAGATTGATATGTTTTTCATTTGAAAAAAAAAAAAAAACTATCATTAGCCACGTAATGTAATTTAATCCCTTATCCGACTGTGCCATCGATTTTGACGAGACACACACTTTCCTTGACTTGATGGTCAATTTTCATGTCACTGTCGCAATTCGGGAAATCACTTTGCAGCAGAAATGGTTTAAAAAAAAAAGAGAAAAAAATACATTCTTTCCTTTTGAAATCCAATCAAGTGGAAACACTGAAAATCTGATTTATATTACAATTCTGTGATAATTCTGTTTCTCAGTACGTTGCTCCCTTGTTAATAATGACAAGCGTTTCAATGAGACCCATTAAATGAGAATTGAAACAGCACGAATGAATGCAGATGGATCGATGGATGATTTTTTTTTTGGCAAAGCGAGGGCCAATGGTGGTGTGCGGTGGCGATGATTGCATTTCCTTTAGAGGAAATAACAAATTTCACAGATTCCCGTTGCCTCTGGGTGCATTAATTTATGTCTTTTGTCAGTCGAATATGCAGGGGGAGATTTTCATACAGAAAAACAAAGACACATAAAAAGAAAGTGACACTTTCGGGCTACGGTGTGTTTGAGTGTGTTTTCGAAATGCGGGTTCTCCGAAGTGTTTTCGATTTTCGACCTTTTCGAGACAATTCTGAGTTATGACGGTGCGGTCGCTTCCCTCTATCCACTATTATGATTTAGCTGTGATTCCCAGAACCATGACTAATCCTTGCGCTTGCATTTCCGGTGTAGATTTTAAGTGGTCAATGAAAACTATACCCGAGGGGATATTTATGGTAATGCGGAATTATCGTGCTAATGGATGGCGATGGTGGTGGTGATGTTTTCAAGTGGATATAGTTGCTTGTGAGCCAGTCTAGGTTAAAAGAGAAAATATTGCAGTGGTAAATTGTTTAATAGTCATTTGGGGACAACGAAACATAATACGGAACAGAGAACGGCACAGAAATGACGGCTGATATTGCTAATACTAGAGGCGAACATTGTGATTCACATTAAAGGGGTCTGTGGGAGGGATAATCCATCAATATATTGGGTTTTACAGAATGTACATGACACTATAGCTGGGGCATCTGAGAGTTAACCAATTACCAGACAATTTATATTCAGGTATACGGTACTAGCAAACAAACTACAACAACCTGGAACAAACTGCAGGTCACGTTTAATAAATCGCTTTAAGTTTCGTCTTACAATGAATTGCCCAAAAATTAATAAGGAACTGACCTAAAATTGACTCAAAAAAAACGACAGTTCTAATGACTTTGGTTGGAATTGCTGTCATTCTAACCAAAGTGTTTTTGTTTTTAACTATTCTTCTCTCACAAAATTAATTTCAATATGTGTGCATTCCTAAAAATCCATTTTCAGCACTGATGCGAAATTAACTAAATCAAACCATCCAACACAGCCCATTTTAATAATCAAATATCTGATATCATTAAAATCACAAAAAAAAAAAAATACATAAAATCAATTTTAATTGGAAGCCTCCTTAAATCGATGTGTATTTGAAAAGCCAAGCGAATGGCTGAATTAAATTCCACGATAAATGCGGATAAACCATGCAAAAGCGGAAAAGCATTTTGAGCAGAAAAAAAAATCACCCACCAGACTAAATTCATTTCCATAAATTAAATGCATCACGAATAAATCAATCTTCAGTAAGGTTAAAGCAGAAAATAAATAAACAAGAAGAAAAAAATCGCTTCATCGGAATTGTGTGCTTGAATTTGAGTAAGGAAAATTCTATAAATCTACCCTAGCGTGTAGTTTTTAGTGAGTCAATGTGGTTAATTGTGTCTTATGGAAATAAGTTGGCATAGGCTCTGGAATTTACAAAAAAAATTGCCAGAAAGTAGCTTCCGAACGAAAATGAACAAATGGACTGTAAATGTGACCTCGGTCCACAGACAAAAGAAAAAGTTTTCAAAAATATAATAATAATAATAATTTCGTAGAATTTCCTAAGTTGGGGTCGAATCGCGTCATCCGTGCAATTTGTATGAAAAATCAACTTTATTTCGTCAACGTATAGCGGCGGTTTGGTTCGGACCCTGGTTTACAAGATGTCGAATTTATTTAAAGAAGGTAATGAGATTCCTTCGAAAAATGATTTTGTTCCAAAATTCATACATCCAAATTACAGATTATTTTGTTGACCGAGTATAATTTTGTGCATGTCTTTTAAAATTTTACAAAATCGGCATTGGATGCGTAAGAACCCAGCGCAAACCTAGAGTCCTTAGGGGAAGCTGGGGTCAGAAGTAACAAGGGATACTTGTAGGCAAAAGAGTAACGACAAAGTTTACGAGCCGTTCCAACATTCGTCAGTGAAACAAGCTCCTGACAAAGCCGGTTAAATTGACAGGTTTGTAAATTTTATTGGTTTCAGTTTTTGCATACTCACTCCCGCTTGAGAAGTCCAATTTTGGTTGTAAGTTTACAGGTGTTTTTTACGCAGCTGTAATCGTTTGTTTTAAATTGAGAATGAAGATTGGTTTCCCACATATGCCATCTTCGGCTGTTTTTTATGAAGTCCAACCTGACGGTCCAATTTCGGAAAACTCTTATGCGATCATTTGGAGCTCTATCACACCAAAAAGGACCAGAATATGGGCCTTCAGGACCTACAAAGTTTGCGATTCGTCAGAATACACTAAAAGTACTTCAAAAAGCTCCTCAAAACCCAATCGAGTGGCGTCAAATCGCATAGTATCCACGCCAATTCACAAGTTTACAACTTTGCCAATAAATGGAGTCGTTATTTTGGAAAAAAAATAGGACCGATGAGCCAGTGCACTTTTGCGGGAGTAACTGAGCGTCATAAGAGTCTAGCCGACTTTAAAGAGCTAAGTTGTCGAAATCGACAGCACAAGGCTGTTCCCCGAATTATCGATGTGGTACCTCTATTCGTTATTCACCGAAAGGATACCACTTCGGGCCGGATTATTTTCAATTTTTTGAGCTCGTGTCAGTGTCAAAATAAAATGTAATTTCAAACAGCAAAAATAGATGCATAGAACATTTTTTACAGCACAGTGAAGTCTAAAGTATGTGAATATTAAAATTCTATTGACTAAAAGGATGGTTATTATTATTCATATTTTTCAACAGAAGTTGTCAGGGGAAGACCCGATACCCCGATACTCCTCTCTTCCCAATTCACTCCTCTTCTGGCTCGCACAATTACACACATTGCTGATTCTACAAAAAATCAGCGCGTCAAACGCGTAAGTAGGTTCTTTGAATTTAATTTTAATTAAATTTGTACGCTCAAAATTGCTGCAGGAATTTTCAAGAAAAATGCAAAAAAAGTTACTTAAAGTAAAATCAGTAAAATTGTTCCAAGAAAACGATGATGAAAGTTTCGCTTATATTTACTCGCTCTCCTTTATCAATTCGTGTGAAATTTATAATGCTTCAAGGAAATTGCGCTGCAGCAAATGTTGCGATAGTGTGTGTTCTGTTTGTAGCAAAAATAGTTTTGCGTTTGGAAAATGTACATCGAAACGGATGGAGATGGGGTGAATCTTCCGTTAAGCGAACGCGTTTAGTTAAGTATCAAGTTTGGGAAGTAAATTGGCTTCTACAAATATGCACGAGAAATATTTAAGCCTTAAGCAGAATTCCATGCAAAAAAAGATTCAAATACCCTTTGAAAACTATTCTACCTACTACGAGAAAACAAATAAAACATATTTTTAGAAGACCACAACTTGAAACCTATTTAAGTGCGCAACTTAGAGTTATCTAGATGCATCTAGGGAAGCTCTGTTAAAGCTTGATAGGTTCGCCTTTCTAAAGAGAATAAAATAACAGAAAAGCTACTTCACGCGTTTTAAAGTAGGTACGTTCTCAATTATTTAGATGAATATACGAATATGAACTTAACAAAAATTATTTTAGGTAGGGAGAACATTTTTTTTAAAATTCTATATAAATTTGGTAGACTCAGCATTTTCAAAAAAAATACGACTGTCTATGCCAATTATCTAATATCCTTAAAATCTGTTAACCCTAACCGATTGAGAACTCGATTCATCTTTGAGCATCCGAACGCACCCAGTAGGTATTGAAAATGTTATCAAATTCTTGATATTACCAAATACACGAACCTAGCAACTATCGTATCGTTCTCATTTTGGTCCAAGGTTTTACATTCTTACCTTCAGCACAGCACTCCGAAGTCAGTGCTGAGATATACAAATTTTCGTATCGACTTCGTGCTAGACATAGTACCTACTTTTAAATAAATTAGTACTAATTTGCGAGATTATCCGATACACGAACCATTCAACTGTCGTATCGATATCGACGTCAATTTTCACTTTCCAAAGTTAACTTGTCAAAAATATATATCTACTCTTAAAAAGAAGAGATCAAGAATGGAAAATTCATTTTCAAGAATAAGAGTTTTTGGAGGACAAAAAAGAGTCCCACGACTTTGAGAAACGTACGATCAAATTCGTATTAAAATGTCGCAAGATAGAATTTCAAATGGACTTTTGAAACAAGTGTCATTACAGTCAGCAATAGGGCAGACGAATAGCCAACAAACATTCAGCCTGTGTTGAAACAGCTTTTCAGTTCGGCCCAACAATCTAGTTCACTTCCAATCGCCTTAAAAATCACTCATACCAGCGAATAGCTGTGAGAAACGATGGGAATGGCCATATACAGGGTGGGCCATGTAGTGGTTTTTTTTTTGTAGGTTATTTTGACACTGACAGGTGATTCCAGCTCGAAATATTGACAGAAAGTCAGTATCATACCTCCGCGAAACGAAATGAGTCGCTGTACGCTTGAACAACGTTGGGAAATATTGATAACTTATTTCCAAAGTGAGTGCTTTTAGCCCAAACAGTGCGTTTTTTGAAAAGTTTTGGCCGAAATGAAGCGCCTGCTGTACACAAGTTTGTGCAAAAACTTCGTGAGACTGGTATGCTAGTGGACAACACTCACGGTTCCCGTCGTCGTACGGTGCGCCCAGACGGGAATGTGGCTGCTGTGACAGTTTTGTGCGCATTGTGAAGTGGTGGTATCATTGGAGCATTTTTCTTCGATTTTAAGGCTGGGAACAACGTTTCGGTCAAAAGTGGACGTTACAGAGCCGACTTTTTTTAACTGAAATTAAAGACATGGATTAGGACGACCTCTGGTTCATGTAGCGCCGTGCGACACAGCCCATACCACAATCGATCTTTTGCGCACCAAGTTCCCAAATCGTGTTAGCAGCCTCCTTGGCGATGTCAATTGGCCGCCTTTGAACTGCGATTTAACCATTTTGAAGGTTTTTTGTGGGGAACCGTGAAGGACCGATGTTATGCCTATAATTCAATCACTTAAGGTCAATATCATCCAAGCAATCCATGAGCTACAGCCCGAAACCATCAACAAGGTCTTGGAAAATTCGAGTGACAGAAGCCAGCTGAGGCAGCCACTTGAACGACGTTGTGTTCCATAATTAATGGGAATGCTTGCCATAATACATGGAAAAAATCTAGTTTTCTTTATTTTATTGCATTTTTAAAAAAGAAACTTGTATTTGGCCCACCCTGTACAGTAACTTGTTGAGCCAACTGTTAGAAGAATAAAATACAGAAACTGCAGCCTCCTTAAAATGTTATAACTGAGGGAAAACGCAGCGAATTCAGTGATCGAAAATATACCAATAGGACTTTTAGTCGCAAAAAAAGGAATCCAAATCCCGTGGGACTCCAACTCGACCTATTTCCGAAACAAAATTCTCTGTCTCCGGTAGCCTTGTTCACTTGGCTCGACTGTTTGCTGTTCTTCCCCCAAATGGTATTGAAATTTCAACATTTGAATGAGAAGTAAACACACTAACTACATAACCATTGTAATTTCCATTTAAATTAATAACATTCAACAAAAGTGTCAAAAAGTGGGTAAACAAATATGCAAAAAATCGCTACAAAAACCGGTTAAATTAATACGTGCATTACTAAATAAATTAATAACATTCAAAAAAGTTGGTAAAGGGTTCGCTTTGGAAATAAAATATCTGCGGGGGGTTGTGCTAAATAAACAGCTAAATTTGATCGAACTCACAATGGCGAAATTGTCCATACAAAATCGCGTATCGCGACCTACAAAATATTTAGTGTGAAGGTTAAAAATGATTATTATTAGTAACGCTGAGTCATAATGATATCATGGCTTATATAATAATATATAGAGACTTCGAACAAGACTCATTTGAAAACTACTAGAGGGTTTCTGAGTTTCATTCCGATTACATTACGTGTTAAAGTTTCTTCCTTTCAAAGTTTTCGTAGACAAAAAGTCAAACAAATATCATTTCTAACGTCCTACCCTCTGATAGTGCCTTGATGGACAAATGTCCCTGCAAAGAGGAACGCTCAACAAAGATAAGATATACCGAGGTTCAAATCGCACTATAGCTACTTGTTGGTGACAGGCACAAAGAGCAATCCCAGTCATTCAATCGCTTTACATACGCAAAATAAAAACCGACTTTGAATCGAACACGTAGGTCAGCGCACTGGGTAAATAGGGAGCCTTTATTTAAAAAAAAAATCAATCAGCCTCTTTGCTACTCACCAAAAACACACAACCATATGACATCAAATGAAAATATGTAGTAATCCAATTCCACAAGTGATCTGTGCGCACACAACAAGTATCGCTTACGTATACTTTGATGAAATTTTTGATTTGATTATATTTTTTTCAAAATTTCACTTTTTAATTATTCACAAATTATTTAGCAATTTTTCTGTAAAAAAAAAATTAAGAAAACAAAACACTCGAATCTATTAGACGGGAAACCAAGTATAACTTCACTTTTTCTCTGCAAGAGAATTTGATATCTGTGTAGCACTTTTTTGGGAAATAATTTCTTCGTATTCTTCTTATCACATACTACGCGACCGAAAAAAAAATATATATTTAATTAATTCACCGTGTCGACCACTACTACAACATCACACATATAATTGAAATTCCGTGAAAAGAAATTCAATAAATTATTTCTACAAATCGCACTCGCTCTCTCTCTTCTTTTTTTTTTATCTAATTTCCTTTCTTCAGTCGGTAGCGGTACGTTTTGCTTTCTTTCTTTCGGATAAAACAAATATTAATACACAATAGATTAACCACTGATAGCAACAAGTTAGTGCTGTACATTTGACTGACGACGACGACGCCCGGAAATGCGGTACACATTGAACATCGAAGTGCCACAACAGCGACTGGCTCCCAGTTCCAATCAATTGTTGTTTAAACAATTGAATTAAACAAAAAATACATGCAAAAAATGCACAATACAACGCACGGGGATGGAGTGCCCTCTGCGCTACTGCAATCGAGTAAATCAATTTAACAAAGATACACAAAAGCCAGTGAAGAACATGCCATACACTTGGGACGTGTATCTTTTGAATGGATTTTCACTGTGTATCTGTTGGATAGAAAAAAAAATTACCCGCTGAAGGTTAACCATTTTTATACAATGATAATGGCAAGTGCGAAGAAAAAAACACCGACAAAAAATCCATGAAGATGGCGAAAGAGAATGACTTCATCCATATATAAGAAATACTCGTGTATCTTATTGCAATTTTTCTGTTCTTTCTTTACGTATATCTACTGGAATGAAATTGACATTTTCTCCATCGGATCCATGGGCGAGGGAGGCAGACTCACAGCGAGATACGTGGTGATGACAAAACACCAATGATGACTAATAATATCCATCGAATTGTGAATAGTTAAATACATGCAGCTCTGTCGGGTGTAGCTATCGATTTGAGTTTCTTTCTTTTTTAGCACCGTCTAAAAGTCACCACCGAATTAGACAAGAATATGACGTGACTTTTGCCGGATATGTGTGAATGGAACGTAGATACGAGGTTCGGGTTTCGTTGTTGTTGTTCTCCTCTGTGGACTGTCTGTTGCGATGATAATTTGCAATTATGTGGCACTTTCAGCGGATATAATTCGCATGCGGGTAGATTTATTTGGATGAAACTGCGGAGAACCCAAACAGCTGGCAAGGGCAATTTTCACATCCAGACACTAGTACACCCCGATGGAAAAACCACAGCCAGGGCAAAAGCTACACGGCAGAAACGTAATCGATCGCCGGGCACTGAGATATACAGCATTCAGTCAGCACACAGCAAAAAAAAAAACATGGTGACGACACTCGTCTGCCGAGGGTGTCAGGGGTGCGTTACCGTCTGAGAACAACAAGGGTGCAGCACACAAATAGAAATAAAACTACTACCACCCCCACGAAAAAACAAAAATTTAAGTCGCCGACACTATACCCTGACAAGCCGGTAAAAAGTGAAAATGAAATCGCGACGACAACGTTGAATGCACGACACGATAAAAGAAAAAAATACACAAGGAAATCCATATAGTATTGCAAAAGGAAGTCGCTGCCGCAGAGAGAAAGAGAGAGACACTCTCTTTCCCCCAGCTGATTTGGCTTTCTTTTTTAACTGATAGATAGATGTACTCGAACTCGTATGTATACACAACTAACCGATAGATATAGATATAACTGTGCTGTAGAAATTGGTAAAAAATAACACAGCTCGCAGTGATTGCACACAACAGACGACCCCACCGCAGCTGATCTAAAAGTAGACTGAAACTGAACGGTTTATACACCGAGCAGACACCGACACCGATGCCGCTGCTAAGCTGTAGCTGTAGCTGTAGCTGACTTGTATGCTGCTTGCTGGTTGTTTGCTGAGCGAGGGCGGTGGCGTGCGAGCGAGCTAAAATGTCTACCATACCACCAGCCTCAGAGAGAGAGTATCTGCGAACGACGACTGTATCCGAGGGTGTATTTGTTGGATAGGAAATGAATTGTGATTGCGATGCGACTGCGAGTACAAATCGTTATCGTTTTTGTCTTTTTGCATTTGGAAGACGTCCAACAAAAACCCCTTTTGTTAGACACACGAACAGGGCTCTCGTGTCCCTAAGCACCGAGCTGCAAAGGCAGAACGACGCACACACTGTTGGAAATTGGAATTTCGAATGCGGCGGAGCTCGAGAGCGGACTCTGGCTGGAGTGTGCTGTGTGCTTGTGCACTCTTTTGATGTATATATTTCTCTTTTGGATTGGGTTTTGGAATTCTCTTTTGTGTCCGCCCGCCCCCGCACCGCGCCCCTTTCTGCACAAAATCTATGATAAACAAAATGTTCAACTAGGTACGTAGAGTAGACTTTCCTACACATCACTTGACTACCCTACCACAACGTGTATTGGAGCGAAGAGCGCCACACGACAATCACATCCCATAACACACATTGGCACCATGTAGCCGCATTTGCCACCCCATCTTCCCCAAGCGTGTGCCCTGTACCTATTTCCTGTGTGTAGTTTATTCCAGAGGGTTGATTGCTTTTATTTTTATTATTAATAAAAATTTATTTATATATAAATTTCAAACATTAATCGTTTCTGTATGGAGAGCGAGAGAGAGCAAATTATAGCCGCACCATGATTTGGTTAGGTTCACAGAAGATGCGCAGCACCACCAGCACACCACACACCACACACCACATAATTAGAAGTTTTATCAATCGGAGGGAGGAATTCTGTTTTCTTTTTTCTTTTATTTATAGCTACCGACATATTTATCGCAGATGTTTTGCCGTTTCATAGACGAAGAACTGCTTGAGAGAAAGTGGGACGCGTAGCGCCGATAATGGAGAATTGTTTATCAAAAAAAAAAAAGAAGAAAAAAAAGCGAGATACGTTTGAAGTTAATAAGGAATTTTATGGTGCAGTTCCAGAGTCATATCAAGAATAATGGAATTCGCTAAAATGGTCTTCAGTCGGGATCTGCGAAAAGGTCGTAGACAATGAGTCGCTTCGTCCATATGGAAACGATGCGATTGCGATGGTGAGGAGAAGCAAAAGCACCGAACGTGTGTATTTGCTTTTGGGTGGTAATCATCGTGGAGTTGGCAAAGTGTACTCGTATCTCTGGGGTGGTTTTTAGGTTTTGAATGGAGTGAAGAATTTCAATGAGCCAGATGGTAAGAAAAAGGGTGCAGCTCATATTGGCGAATGCGCTTTCTTACGACCGTAAAACGTGTACACTCGACTTCAATTGGTTTTTAAAGCAAATATTCAATTTGCTGCCTGTCGTCTAACATTGATGTCGAACATATGTCAGTGAATTTATCGCGAGATTATGTTGAGAATATATCGCATATGGGTTTCTTTTACTGTAATTCTACTGACGCTTGGTGAATTGTCAAAATGGTGTCGAAAGAAATGATTTTTTTCTTGGAATAAAAGCCCACTCATGTCAAGGCGAGTCTCAAATGTCTGTTGGACAAACAAATATCGTGTTACAGCGATGTAGTCATTTACCGGTGAAGCAGATATCAAAATTATATCAAGTTTGTCATTGGATTTGGGCATTTTGACTGAATTTGCTATATCTCTCGGCGAACGTGTGGCAAATACCGGGGAGCAAAACTGTGAAGAGACAACTTCTTAATGCTGATGTTTGGATAAAACTGTAGGTCCCATTCAGGCATTTTCACCTCCAACGGCTAATTTTGTTTCATTACTTGGACAAAAAAACGTGGCGCCCAACGCAGGGTCAAGTCGGGGAAAGACGGGCAAGAAGTACACCTTAGTTTTATAAATTCATAATTTTTTAAACATCTCTACGATTTCAAAACAGACATTATCACAGTAAGCGATCAAAGGATGCACTGAGCCATTGAAAATGAAAATACTAAAAAATAAAAAATAAATAATTGGCGCAACAGGTCCGTAGGACCATTCGTCTTGCGAGTTTTTATTTTTGGAACGAATGGAAGGGATCTACAATTTTATGCCGAGTCCAAACGGCCAATTGATAAGCTCTTTCATGACAGTTATACTCTCGGATGTTTGTCAGACGTTCGCGAGAGGTGGCGCAGTGAAAAAAACCATAAGTTGGACTTTTTCTCGGGATTCGAACCTGGGAACCCTCGCTTAGTAGTCCAACACACTAACCACTAAGTCACTGCGCCGACAAAAATACTACTCAAAGTCGTTTTTAATGGGGCAAAATGGATCACTAGTTTTTGTGGATCATTTTTATGCGTTCCCTAGGAAAACGAAGCACTGGGATCACAAAGTATGTATTTAGAAACAGAAACATTACTGCTATTGACAATACATCTCTTTTATCGGACGTAACATTTCTTTACGGCCCTTGCGTTAAGTATGTCATTGTTTAAGCCTTAGTTTTTTTGAAGCAAAACGCCTAAAAATATGACCTAAGCTGAGATCCCCTGTCTATCAAACGTTTCCAAAATCGAGTTACGAATAGTTCTGATTAAATAAGCTTAAAACAAGCTTTGGCCTTTTAGTCCTATCTCCCGTCTACCTTTTTTTATGACAACAGACGAAAATAATGGACAACAAATTAAAAGCTCTCATTTCGTGGGGTTTTTGATGATAAAAAAAACTTTTCGATTAAAACATGAATTGAGTAGTTTTGTTGCGTAGTTTCACTAAGTATGTATTTCCCAGTCATGTATATGACTACATTTTCATGTGTTCAAAAAAACAACACAAATTGATTTTAACATATATTAAACATATTTTTGTTTTCCTGTAATTGGTTGGCTTTTTTTTTTGTCCAGAATCAGATGAACATTTTCTCTGAGACCGTCAGAGTAGGTAGTCTTATTCAATCAACCCATTAATGGAATAAAAAATAAAGATCTTCATCAGGGAACAACTAAGTCTCGAAGGAGAAAGGACATTTTTTCCTGAATCAGCAAAAACAGTAAAGAAAAAAAAAACAGAAATGATCGCTGCAACTTGCCAATATTTTCATCAAAGTCTTAATTATTTTGAGACAGTTGCTGATGTTTCAAGAGGTGTTTATGGGTATGGGTTCGTGTAAATGCTAAATTTATTCAGTACACAAACACCTATCTGCAGATTCGGCTTTCCCTCCTAAGAGAAGTTTTGGTAGTCATATTTTGACAGCAGATAACTAACCAAACAATTAAATTGTGCATTGTAAGCTATTTCCATTCAGAATTTTATCATCTTAGTCATTTTCTAAAGCTACATTCCACAAAATGGTTTGAAACACAGATGGTTAATTACCCCATAGGTTGGTGTATAAACTATCCATACAGAATATACCATTCCTACATTAAACCGGATTGAAAGGAAACTAAAAGTTTCCCTGAAGGGATATAAAGTTTGGACTTAGAAAAGTTTTTTTTTGCAAACTAACGTTCTCCTAAAAATGGCGCCAAACGCACAAAATTGCAATTTAGTGTCTGGTTTTAACGAAATATATTTTAGCACAAACAGATGCTTACTCAGTTCAAAATATACGTGTATGCCACCACTATGAGCGAAACAAACAAAGAGAGGAGTCACAAGGTTCTGTCGTTAGACCCACACTCTTTTCCTACAGTTGTAAGTGCGATTTTTAAGCAGTAAGACAAGGACAAATGAGTCCACTTTATTTTATGGAATATGTCTTATATCGTATGTGATACATTTATTGAACGAAACGGTAAACACTCTCCAAATTATTTTCATGATTACAAGCGATTCAACCAAAAGCGGAGTTTGTCGGTATACACTTATCTATACTTCCCACAGCTACAGGCTCAGACTTTTGTCCGATTCCGGTGTCCTATCCACTCTCATGCCCAGATAAACAATCTTATTTTCCAGCTATTTCCCAAACGGCCGGCAAATAATTTGCCTAAAAAAACAGCGGCATGCCTTTGGCGTCAAACTATTCAGCGTCTTGTATCTTTTCGTCCGAAAGCAAAAATAAGAGCCTACCGTCTTCATCTGGAGATGTGTGTTCCTGCGAATTCCCACTGATAGCAGCGATGATGAATCACAATCCGATGATGGTGTTAGTCATCTCAATCGAGATGCAGCTAATCGATTTGCCACAAACAACACTCCGTCATTATCATCTTGAACACCCATTCGCAGGCTTAATACAACTGCCTTCGCCATCGCAGGGCCAGCAGTGTTTCATTTTGGTTTTCTTATATTTATGGGCGTTGCTGCTTATCGTCATCCAAACAAATACCGATCTAAAGTGATTGCGAAGTTCAACAGAACAACGCAGCAGCTCTGAAACTATGCGTAGCTATACACGCCAAGCTAAGCAAATTGCTCTCTGTTAATGTCATTATCACAAATTACCCATAGAAATTGCTTTAGCACGGGTGGAATACAGTTTTATTTTAGAGTCACCCTGACCAGGGTGTGCGTGCGACTGGGTTGCTGATTAATGGTTGTCGTTCTTTGTTTTCAGTTCGAGTTTTTATTTTTGGCATTTTTTTTTTCCAGAAGAAGCCTTTTTAATGTATGAAAGAGGCAGTTGATGGGAGGTGCTTTTTGGTCACTTGATAGAAAGAAAACTGTTTTAATCAAGTGATATCCTTTTGAATTTGTTACGGATTAAAATGATATATGACACGTAGAGTTTGCCAACCCAAATGTGATTAAAAGCGGATAAGCGGGCAGAATAGTAACGAAGGTCCTGGTTCCAGAAGTAGTCCATTTTTTTTAAACTTCCAAAATTAGTCTATTTACTGTACAAAATTTTAAAACTTGGAAATTGTGTGCCTAAATCCAGACTCTAAATTAAGCTTGAATTTACACTGCGTATATTTGAAATTACATGATAAATTGAGTTACGTATTGAGGGTTCAATAAAATTAATTATTTATTGTACAACTTCGGAAATGCAACCTGTTTCGAGACGCTTTTTGACCCCCCACCCCCCCTTTGAAGGGGGCGTACCCACAAAGTGATATTCGTCATTACATAAACATTTATAAATGTAAAAATATATATTTTTATCACCTCAAGATTGAATAAAAATTGTGTTCAAATTTTAGACGCGTATAGAATTATATATTATATATTAAAATGTTGGTTGGTAGGGAAACTCCGATTTCGTGGGTTTTTTTTTCGATGCTAAAAAACTTTTCGATTAAAAAACGTAATTGAATAGTTTTGTTGCGTAGTTTCACTTAATAATATATGTATCGTGTATCTCTGTACATGTGCAGTGTACACATTTGAATATACATTGACTACATTTTCACGAACACAAATTGATTTTAATAAATCTACAACAAATAATTCAAGACTGTATTTTTAACACAATTTTATGGCCGCCACTGTATTGAAATCACAAAATTTCAACCCATCTCCACATGAACAACGAAAAGAAATTTGTTGTCAGTGAGTTAGTCTGGCCTGAATTTATGGAACACCTTAATAATAAATTAAAATCAATTAAGAACTGATTAATTTTTGAGTCTGTATCTCCCCAAGTAATAGTTTTTTGTTTTTGTTTTAAGTATCTCCTTTTACATAAAAATTACATGATTTGAAGGTTTTGTTTTTTTTTTGAATCCATTGCCTTGAAGTCTTTAATGTCAAAGAACAAAAAAAAGCCTTTATTGCTTTTAAATATTCTTTTTAAATAATTTAATCGGGATTTTAACAATTTACTTTTTGAAAAGGGGGGTAAAACAGCTTAAGTGCTCGTATAAAACTTACCAGAAACTGAGTTAAATGTTGTAAATAAAAATTTTCCGAGCTTACCTGCAAATATAAAGAAAAAAGTTGTTTAAAAAAAATGTCACACTAAAATATAAATATTTTAAATATTTATAGTAAAAACAAAAATGTACATCAACTTTTTTATTCTAGAAAAAATATGCGTAAAATATGTTGTCCTCTAGTTAAGGGATAAGAAAGCAAGAACTCTCTAAACAAGGTAAAGTGACTGAAAAACTTTACTGACTGATTTATTTATCAGATCAGTAAACTTTGATTTATTTATCAGATGAGTTAAATTTGAATTTAAGAAGAAGTCTTTATTCAATTCAATTTTTTCTTTATTCAATACGTACAAAATATGAAAAATGGGCTTACAAAATTGTACAAACAATTTTACGTATATGTGGATAATACATACAGAATAATAAGTGACATCAATATTTAAAAAAAAAGAGATGATGTCACATTCAGATATATATTTATTTAATGCAAGAATTTTGCAGAAAAATAAATAGGGCAGTATTTTCTTATTTAAACATCTTTTTAAAAAAAGCCCCCCTCAACAGGGGTCACCCTATGACACACAAGCTAAAACACAACTTATTTGGAAATGTTTAATGTCGGGGCACTGCAGTAGGCAATCAAATATTAAAAACAACAATAAGACTTTTAAACGTCCAAAAACTTTTAAGCGACCCTCTATTGAATTAGGGTATAATTTTTTTATATTTTCTTTGCTTATAGTGTTTTTTGGTTGCTAATTACATAAGTACCTTGGCTTTTCACACAAAGTTGATGAATGTATTAAAAGAGCAATAAAAATAATATATCAAATACAAATCCCTCTAATGCAAGGTCAATTTTTAGAGCAAAGGGGACATTTAAAAATACCGAAAACCCTTAAGGTCTTAAAAATTATAAAATTACAGAAATGTATCCAAAAAGGGTATTTTTGATCTTACAAGTTGCGTTTTGGAAATCCCGAGATCCATGTTTCATCATTTGTGTTTTAGGGCGTAGAAATAAGTTTCAGGCAGATCCGACCAACAGCAGATGTTAAGACCCCCTTACTGCCCCTATTTTCGTAAAGGCCCTAACTACATTTTCACACTTTCGAGAAACAGGTTAATTTTTTAAATGTTTGATGCATACCTTTTGCACTTAGGGCTTCTAGAAATTGGAATTTCCTATCGAATTTGAAGAACAAGTTTTTGCAATAAATGCAATAAATTCGGAGACAATGTATTAACTCCAAATATGTATTAATCTCAACATCGAAAATTATGCAGGTAGGGCCTTTATGAAAATAGGGGCAGCTACCCCTTCTAAAATGGGCATTTGGTGTGCAATCAAAATATCCTGCAATAAGTGCCCACATATTTTGTATGACCTATAATCATGTAAATAGCAAGATAAGTGTTAAGAAAGTTAAAGCCCTTTAGAAAAGTACCTACATAGATGAACTATGGAAAATAGTCCCCTAAAAAAGGGGGTCAATAATAAAAAGACTTCTTCATCAAGCTCAAAAATACAGCTCTCTGTTCTCGAGTTATTGTGCCTTTAAAACACGTGAAACAGACATGGGGTCTAATAAACAAAACGCTCCTTATTTAGGGTTTCACAGCTCCACGATCTTAATCAGACTGTCAAGACAAGCTCAATAAACTTGATGAACACGAACACTGACAAAAGACTCCTTGCATTCAATTTAAATATATTTAGGAGGTTTCTAAAAAAGAAAAGAGTTAACCCACTTAATCTTTGAATCGTAGAACCCTAGGTATCCAAAGAGCACCAAAGTCGGTCGACCATCTACTTACAGGGTGGTGTTACTTTGTTTCTTTATTTTTTATAAAAACTCAGGACCAACTATTATGTAATCAACTTAATCAATTCAATACACTTTAAGGGATATATAGGTCAAAGCATCATGCAAAAAGGTAATACATTTTCATTCAAATTTTAATTTATTTATCATCGTCACCATCACTGTGGACTTATCTCTCAAAGTGACCGCCCGCCCCATAAACATTAAGTACACCGACATTGCATGATTGTGATACGTGCAATTATCCACGCACACCGTGGCTGTGCGCGACCCAATTTTGTTTATTTTTCGAAAACCTAAATTTAACCCCTCCGACTACACAACTATTATATGCGAGAGAGTTGTAGTTTTATGCCTCCGCTCCGAATGTCATCTAATTTAGAAGACAACTACTACCGTTTGTTTTAAACAAAAAAAAAAAATGTATCACCAGTTGATTACTAATTGTGTAGACATTTTACTGTCAACAAGGAACGTTTACATTTAGGTAGTCGTGCACGTTTCAAAGGGCAAGAGAAAAGAAAAATAAAGAACCGAAAACAATAAGTTTTACTATCAACCCCCGATAAACATATGGATGGGCACACACAACACAGAGAGTAATGGCGGCTTCCCGGCACACTAGTTGCTAACCCAAAATAATCATCATTCACGATAGACATGCATAAACATTATACATATATGTAGGTACCGCTTGTCTACACAACCCCCTGTGCTGTCCTATTACACCGTTAAACCAACACACATATCCGCTACGAAAATGGAAGAAAATAATCATAAAACTCATGAAACAAAGGATGAAACGTGCCACTCGACGGTGGAAATGGAAAACTATTTCGTGGTGGAAATGGGAAATTTGGTGAATGCTTACAATTTGGTCACAATATGGTGGACATTACCCTCGTTAATTGTTGGTCGCCGTTGTTGTGGACGACAACTCATTTGCTTGGTTTGTCTTTTCAAATTGACGAAGAGAGGGCGAGGGAGACAACCGACCGATGACATGCTGACATAGGGTGATGGGTGGGCGAGTGTTACAACCCCCACCCCTCCTCAACTGTCACCGCATTGTTACAGAAATTGAATATCCGCTCGTCGACGGTGTACAGCATATGTATGATCAACACCATCCACCAGCCACCATCAGCATCAACGTGATAGCGCGTTTATGAGCAATGTCCGATGGAAACGCCTCCGGTTACGGATTGATTCTATGCCACTCTTGGAAAGCAGTTTCGTTTTTCTTTGCCTCGTGTCTTCGTCGCTGCAGCCATTATCGGTCTTCTTTCCTTTTGTTTGCGATTTTTCTTTTCTTTTCCTTTGTAGTCTACACCCACTTCCATATCCATCCATTGACACATCTCTTGGTGATAGGTGCTTTTATCGGCCGCTGTTACTGTACGGATATGTGAGATGGTTGCTGGTGTCAGTGTCGGAGTGCGTGCATATATATACAGCCACTTCTTTGGCCCGGAAGTGTTTTGACTATAGTAGCCTGATATCGAGTAAGCTACGTGTTGTATATACGGTGGCACACCATCAATCTCGCACCCGAGATGTCATTTCAACTGAAAGGAGGTGCGAGTGGCGCGCGGAGCGTTTTTATCTGCCCTTTGGAGTCATCCTAACTGAATTACGCCGCCAGCAGCAGGGGTGCTGTGTTTATACAGCGTTTTTGCGATAATATGCGATTATATTTCCGTGCGATGTAAATGCGTACATGATACCCGCCAGAGTTAATGTGGAAGAAAAATGAGGCAACATTGACATTTGCTAAACCAATTTGTGTCAACATACGGCGAGGACATTTTATCATTTTATTGAATTTGTATCTTTGTCATTCATTAGAGGGACCTTTTAGACCGTGTTTATGATGAAAGGTTGGTTGTCCAATGGTGCCGCCATTATCTAGTTATAGTGTGGTGGGTAAATGTGTTTGCGAAACCTTTGCGAGCGCATGTGGTACGGGTTCGATATGCAGTGCAGATATACAGTGAGGAATGGCGAGCCAATAACGTTTAAAATACGCTTTTAACAGCTGGTTCGCAGGCACTTTTGAGACTTTGGGAAGCCTCAGAATAATGGAGAGATTGAGTCCTTTCAGACTGCCAAGATTCAGCGGGATCCCGAAAGACATGTAGTCATCTATGTTTAAGCTGCAATCAATACAGGCATGAACAGTGAACGACGAGGGATTGCGCACACTAAATCGCAGACGAAGTAAAATCGATATCGAGTTAAGATTCCCATTTGATATTCGCTCGAGTTTCGTAGGCTACTTCTTCCCTGTTAGCCGACAGGTTAATGGCAAATTAAATTGTCACTTACTGTTAGAGGAGTTTGCGCACACTCAATTATGAATGACAGATACGACACAACATTTTCTAAAAAAGATCAAGCATCCTTTCCAAAAAGGCGAAAATGTGAGACTCCACAGAAAATAACAGTGTTCCGAATACGATAGTCAGAGCTGCTTTATGGGATTGCGCACACCTACTTACATGATTTATAATCCTAGCTCAAATTATTAGTCATAAGTATGACCGATGTTGTTTCTTGTAAATGGAAGAGCAAGCTATTCCAAATTCAATTACTAATACTTGCTTCAGAAGTTTGCGCACACCTGATTTCAGGAGATTTAAAAAAGGCCACAAAATTCTATGAATGCGATCAAGTTTCCTGGCCAGTAAGACTCTTACATTCAAATTGGATTGCATACTGAATCTGATTGTTTTTTGAGATTGCGCTTTGCGCACACTCCATTTCAAATGCTGTAGAATTACGCACTCGAGCTCGGATTTCTATTTACACACACGACCTCCTTGTGCAATAAAGTCAAAACTTCTTCCTTGTAAGTGGAGGACGAGTGTTTTCGAAATTTGATAACCTATGCCTGTGTTGGGAGATGTGCGCAAACACAAATTAAGGTATTTCCAGAAGGAACACGAACCTAAAACTTTTTGAATAAGTTCGATCTTCCTCGATTGCAACTTTCTGTAAATGGAATCTTTTCAAAACTCAATTGTTAGGAGTGTGCGCAAACGAAATTTTAGATAATGATTTTACTTCCTCGCCTGTAAGCTTAACTCATTTGCAAATTGATTTTGATGGTATTTTTTTTTAAAGCCAATGCATGGTTTAGGGGTGTGTGGAAAATCAATTTCTGATGATAGATATACCAAAATGAGGTTTAAAGGGGAGCGCAAACAGAATGTCAGGTAATGAGCCCATAACTGCTGCTGGTAAAAGCAGATGGAGCTGTAGGCCACAAAATGCACCGAACAAATCGAGTTAAAAATGGTGTGATCAGTCAGCTGCTTGTAAATCTAAGCGCACAATGGCAATATTTCTGCTTTCGCAACATACCCCAAAAAAAAATAAATAATTGTGAGACAAACATTTTAGAAACGACAACAAAGACAAGACGAATCGTTTCAGTATAAACGCACTCATTACTTTCTTATGTGCGGAACGTAAATGTTGCACGAATGCTAAAAAATTTAGTGATTCTATGAGCCCAACGTGAACACCGCCTTTTGATTGAAGCTGCATACTTCGAAATAGCCATATCAAGTGTCCTATATTCGTAAAACTTAGCTTACCACACTAATTAGTTCCCCAAAAAGTGAACCTCATACAAAGTTGATAATTTCATATCCAAAGCCACCCAATTGAATGAGTAAGACTTTCAATATTATAAATGTGAGATAAAACATGCGAACGCACACACTCGGAGGCACACGATGAAGTTTTTTTCCCAGATCGCACATAGATGTGCGATAAGACAAATTTATACCGCATTAGCTGCGTTGAGCAATCTCTATCTACTTAATTACTGTACAAACCATCTATGTAAAGAACGAATGTAAAAAAAAGAGTAAATCTGAAAATAACCGCAAATGCATAATGATATCAAAAATGCAAACTTTGTCGAGACGGTTTTGATCCCTTCGATGGCATTGGTGCGAAGATGAATGTGTGACAACGACTTTGAATGGGTTATTACGAGAAGTTATGTTGACCATATAGGAGTACATTTCGAACATTAGATTGAAAGAGACATCTCAGTTAGTTGAAGGAAATTGTGATTTTAGTTAAAAGGGGAACCTTTATTATGTATTAGGCTTCACTATGACGTACTATTTAGTTTGAAGCGGTCACTCATAATAGGTAATAGTAAAATTAGATTTGAAAGTCTGGACTGGAGTTCGATGAAAGTAGACACATCCCGGTCCACTATTACCCTTTGGAACAACGACAAAACAAATATAAATGATCGAAGATTTTCGCAGGAAACGAGTTGAATATATTTTCCAAAATGGACACGTTTAGGGACGCATGAAAAATATAAATGCTAATTTAAGACATTTTTCCTAAAATAGGAAAACAAAACACAAGGCACGACCACTTTGCAAACAATAATTATTGCCCACTTCGCGCATCTTTAACCATCATAGAACCTTTGATGTACGTTGGCGCAAAAATGAATACATTTTCCGATTCCTAGAAGGACATGGTGGGAAAGCACACAACCCGACTCCAACACAACAGGATCTCTAATTGAAATAATCAACATTCATGATGCCATTTGAAATACACATTTCATTCATCCCCTTCAGCCCATGAAGATCTAAAAGGCTTAAGGAATTTACCAAGAAAAAAAGGGACTACAACACAATATACATTCCTAGCGTTTGTGTCCCCAATTTATCAGCGAAAAAATGTATATGCAAATTTTCCACCTCTTCTTCTTCTTCTGGAAAACAAATAAATATTCTAAACACAGGCACTCCATTCTTACGCTTTTAAGGGAATTTTTAAATACCACTTGCATATTTGAAGAAGCCCACCGAGAAACGTGCTCCCATATATTCATTTGTGCGTCCACATCCCTTTGGCAGAATATTCCTCATCAGGTTTCCAGAGCACGACAAAACTTAATAAACTCGACAGTACCTGTCCCCAGTAGGTATTTCTATCTTTATGTGAATATTGATACACCCCACGCACATAAAACTTTCCACTCAGCCACATACATTCTTGATTAATCCCAGATTCATTATTTACTGTAGCAAGCGTAAAGGTGCTGCCGCAATAAGGTCAATCGTCGAAAAGACCAACCATCTTCTGGTAAAATTTCCCAAATCAAACTTTAAATGGGATTAAAAGGGACACCGCCGGATGCCATTAAAACAAACAAACAAACTCAAAAAGTGGATGGGCATTAGCATGAATTATCTAGAAATAAGTTTACACATGACAGGACGATTGACTGTCAAAAGTTTGGTGTTGATAAATCGCACGCTCTGGTGGTAGGGAGAAAATTAAGTCATTATCCTTTGGAGACAAGTGATAGAGGACAAAACTACTCGTGTAACACTATTCTGTGTGTGAAGTGTTTCCAATTGAATTTTCAATTGACCGCAAAGTCCTTTCGAGCAGAGATTTGAGGTATCCATTTTTTGTTTGCACTCTATTACATGTGAGTCCTTCTTTTGCAGTGAGAAACCAAATTTAGCATCGGACTTGAGAAAAATTCACGTATGTCCTGGAAGGCAACCGCAAACTAGGAGAATATGAAATTACGAAAGTGCGAGCTTTCCTTTCACATGTTTTAGGAATCGTTCTTCTTTTTTTTATCCTTAATCCGTTTTACAGGGGAATGCCTTTAGCTTTTGCACACTAACTTGATGTGGGAAGCAGGAAATGGCAAATTGCTATGACGATAATGACGACACCATTGGATGTACTTTTTTTTTTTTTTTTTCTGTCAAGCAAATGGGATTCCAGAGGACCCACAAGGGAAGACGGGAGGAAACTTATTGAAGCCTTAAAGGCATTTTTTCCGAGTGTCAGAATTTGTTCATCCTTAAAGTGGGAACATAAGAGAGGTTCTTTTTTTATGACGAAACGAGAATATTTGAGGAAATTAAAAGGCATCAAGACGACAAGATGTGCAGCACTTCTCCGGCATAGAGTAGGGGGTAGCTGATTTTTTTTAGGAAGGCAATCTACCATCTTATGAAAAAGGATTTTAGTCGAGTGTTGTTGAGGAGTTTCCTGGAAAGCGCGCGCATAAAAAAATTGAGGTAAACTTGAGTGTACAAGGTTTTACTAGAATAAAACAAAATTAAATGAAAAAAAAGAGAAGGAATATCCTTGGTAAAGGTCCCTTAATGAACTAGACGAGTCAGGAGACGGAAATTCAAAGGCTTTGGAAACTTTTACAAAGGCGGACGAGGTGGAGTCCGCAAGCAGTTGATTAAAAGGAAACTGCAAAGGCAAGGGGTCAATGGGAGGTTTCTTTTAAAACAATTAATTATATGCAAGGTGACATATTGAAAATACGTAACAGTTTGGTTTTGCTGTGGATTGGGACAAAATAACTGAGTTCCAAGTCGGACCAAATTCAGTAGATTACAGGCGGTTTGTATAGGGAAAAGATGATCAACATCTAAGAGCTCAGTTTGGCCGCAAATTTGGTACAAAATTCAGATTGAGCTACTTCAACGTGATGATTGTCTAGTTCGGCATCTTTCCAATGCCCCGCCTATCCATTTAAAGGTACGCAGGTATAGAATGTTCGACAATTCACGGCTCTAGATCTTCAAAAACCTCACTGTAAATCATCAATTGGAAACTTAACGACAGGGCACTCATCCCGTAAATTTTCAGACGATTATCGTTGAAACGATACACGTCCAAAACTAGCAACCAAGTGCTAAGATTACAAGTTTGAGAGCTTAATCAAGTTCATATTCCAAAAATGTAATGAAAACTGACATTTCTCAAAAAAATTCGAGCGGAAAATGACTTAGTTTGGTGGTCAAAGTTTTAAAAACGATATCGTTTAGACGATCGTTGATATACGGAATCTGGCTCCTGGTTATCTAAAAAAAAAAGGAATAAAAAAAGGTTATCTGAGCTTGAAAGGCTTGAATGATTGAACGAATCAAGTAGTATTTGAAGAGGTTTGCATAAAAAACAAATAGTACAGATCCTAAAATTGGTTTGGAAAACAATAAAGTGAGACTGGGTTTAGGAAATAAAAATATAAAGAAGACGTTTGGGTTTAGCAAAAGATGAACTTAACCAAATACAGAAGTCAATCGGCACAGCGGTACGACGTTGAAAATGTGGTTTTTACTATAAATATTTCGTAAAAGATGATACTTCTATAGCTGACAATAAGATGCATTGGAACTGTCATAATAAAATAATTATGGATTGACAGGAACTGAGAAAAATGTTACGCCTCAAAATTCACATTGAATTGATATGAGCCTAGCCAAAGCCTTTAGTGTTTAGGCTGCGTTAAAAATAAATAAGCACATAGTTGGCGGCCATGTTTATATCGGACCCTAGACCTATCTCCTTACAACCAGTGTGGCCAATTTAGCATATTTCCTGCTAAATTTAGCAGGATTATTTTATTTTTAGCCTATCTTTTTTCCAAAGCGTGCCAGCATTTATTTTTAAGCATGATGTAGCAGTAAAAATTTTGGTATAGTCATATTATGAATTAAATTAATAAAATAAAATCAAAGCAGACCAACCTTAGTGTGAACAAGCCATTACAATTCTCAATTCTTCAATTTTTGAGGTGACTTTAAACGAAGCCCAACAATTTGAATTTATTTTAAAACTAATTATAATAATTATTATTTTTATTCAACGAACAAAGACTGAACTCAATTGAAATAAAAAAAAAAATTATGTCATCATTTTTATTTAATGATATTTTTGTGAAATACATATAATTATCTTATTTTTCCTGAAATACAGCTTTTTGCAATTTGTTTTTTGTTGATTTAAGAAAAAATATATAGCACGATTTTTACTTTTTTATAAAAAAAATGTTCATGCTATACTGCTGAATTTAGCATGATTTCAAATACAGAATTGGTCACACTGCTTACAACTATTGGTTTGTTGAGATTTTTTTTTTAATTTTATTTTTGGGACGAACATTAGAGACCTAGAATTTAGTTCCGAGTCTGAATTCAGAAGCTTTATATAGGGCAGTCACACTCTTGAAAGTTCATCACTTTATCAGACGTTTATCAAGAGGTGGGCCAGTATAAAAAAAAAACTAGTCTAGCATAAAAATGTATAAGCCGCTTGAAAAAAAAATCACGACACAAACTACTATATTTCTGATGCAAAATCGATACCTAGTGATTGTGTTGTGATTGCCCCAAGCTACGCTTCCGTCTTCGACAGTCTCTTCACTAACTTATATTTGTGACAGGAAGAAAGTGTGATTCATGAAGCCTAGTACAACATTCTATGCAATAAGTACGTAAGAAGTTTTTTTTAGTTCGGTAGATAAGTACTGATTTAGTCGAATGTATGACTGCTGATTCGCACGTTTTCGACTAGTGCCTGTTGCACACCTTTATTAAAACCGGGTAAAACCGGTGACAATGATATACAAGTCCCTGAGTTACACCCAATAGGCGTCAAGCTGAGGAAAGTAAACTTTGGATGTGATCTATGGTTGCGGCCACAAGAATCGAATCGACATGAAACAAGGAAAGGCTTCTTTGAATTGAATGTAAGGCTTTGACAGTAAAAATACTTAGAAAGTGGCACAGAAACGTGCAGCAGTAGTAGGATGTAGGAATATAAACGGAACCTGAATACTAACCGTGGTGTAATGTCTTCACTAACTAAGTGGAAGGTTGTGTCTCCAAATCGTAGGCCTTTGCAAATAATCAATTTTAGTTTCGACTCTAAATTTAAGTAGTTCACAGTGGCTGTATTTTCCATACAAATTTCGCAATTGTGAGCTTCCAGAAATTTAAAGTCGAGACTTAAATTTATAACGGCGCATAGAGAAAAAATCATTCATACAAATAAATAAATAAAAGGCTCAGTGAAAGCTTTTGTGATAAAAAGTGTTGACTTTCTGAAAACAAAAAAATAATTATATGGGAATTATAACCGAACAAATTGCAATGACTTGAGAATGAGCCCAACTCCAGGCGCATGATAAAAATAATGTGACTATTTAAAGCTTTACTTTTATCTTTACTGGTCTTGTACTCCAGTACTCGTTTTTACTAACTTAGGTGTCAGAACAGTCCCGGGTGGAGCTGAACCCAACCAAATGCTGAAGTACCTACATCTTTCTCATCGAACTCGAGCGTAAAAGTCTGACCAAAATTAAGGACCAGATCTTAATTGAAAACCCGTTCTCGGTATCTAAAAGTTATTTACAAAGTTGCTTTGGCTCAACTGGAAAGGTTACCAATCTTGTGTTTCAGACTCTTGGATAGCCCTAGGTAAAAATATAAATAAATAATCCGGCGGCACAGGTGGTCAGTTTAGCTACCCTAGGGTTACACGCAAATAAATCACTAATTTAGAATCAATAAACTTTCGGGTAAAAATCTACCACCCAATACTGTTAATACGTAGTTAGTGGATCAAAAATTACCGAGTCGACTTGTGTAAGGACGGTCGGAAATAAAACAACTATACAAATTTAATCGTTATAAAACATTTATTTAAGAAAAGACTTCTCCGAATGTCTGCTTAAATCGAACTGCCTCGTATGTCACGCAACTCACTGTGTAACAGCTCGTATTTAAAAATCTCGAAAATGTATATAGAGACATAAGTAAGATATATAAATAAATTGTTCATGGAGTACGTTACAGTTGATAACAGAAAAAGGTGTTGCCGCTGTTTTCTTACACTTGTTAAAGAAAACACGTTTAAATATATGCGTTTTATCAATTTCCTTCAAATTTTCCCGGTCGAAAATAACAAACTAGGTTAGGTTGAGTGGAGGTGGGAGATCGACACAAAAGACCAGGCACCATAGCGGGCCTATCGCCTCCCCAGACTTAATCTAGATACTTGGTTGAAAACAACCCATCGTGTGTTCTTTTTTTGAACAGTGTGCGTTCAACCTCTTTATCTCGGTAGGTTTTAACAAAGAATAATAGTTGTTTTCAACAGAAACTTAGTTTATTTAACCAATCTTTTTTAACCGAGCAAAAATTGCAATCGGTTAGAGCCGATTTTTGAGCGTGTAGCCTCTCACGACCATGGCAGGACCCTTCAATTTTATGTCGGTCCTAGAGGCTGATTTGAGAAGCTCTTTCATTACAATTATACTCTCGGGTGCTTCGCAGTCTACAGTCTCACAGGCTAAAAAACCTTCAAGACGTATTTTATGTTTTATACTCTCGGGTGCTTGACAGGCGTTCGTGAGAGGTCGCCGAGTCAAAAAAACCTTCAAGACGTATTTTATGTTTTTCCGGGTATCGAACTTGTGGCATATCCCTCAGAAGTCCAGCAAACAAACCACTGAGTCACTACGCCCATACATCCATAAGTGCCCGGGACAAATCTCCACATCGTAGATCGTTCAACTGAAACAGAAACTTTAGCCTTTCCTGCAGTGTTGCGTTAGTTCCTTTTAACCTCCCATTGAGTTCTTAAAAAATAAAGCGATTGCGATTCGAAAGCAATCAATAGTCCTTCGGCGCAGTAATGAATTCGAATAGACCTGTTTATATTTCGATTAACCAGGGCAATTCGTTTATCAATACCAAGCATGTTGCCCACCTCCCATTCCCAAATGCCATTCACATTCCTTAGGCATTATCATCAAAGTAGGTCTATCTAAAATGGGCTTTTACCATAACAAAAGGAGCAATTTCCTTGCACTCAGGAAAAAAAAAAAAACAAAATAACCCCCCACCCGAAAACAACGAATCCTATCTCAATTTCGTAGCTTCCTTCCGAATAACTGACTTCCCAGAAACCAGTTCATCACTAAGGATGTGTATATCTCCTTGTAACGAATGAGAACAAGAGTGAATCCCTTTGAATATAGATTCACCTCATTAATTTGGTTTTTACTTTATCTCAGTTGTGTTGCCATCTGCCCCCGCTTCCTCGGTTTACTTAAGAGGATAATTGACATGAAAAGAGTTCCACTGCACCCCCTTAAAGTATTCTACGAGTAAAATATCCTCAAGACATACTCGTACTCGTATATTGTCTTCCTTCATTTAAGCAGGTCCTTTATGGTGGCACCAAAGAAAAATTGTTGTGCCGGCAGAATAACTTCCCTGTTCTATATGACCGTAAGGTGTATGTATGCATGCATATGGGCGAGTATTTTCCTAATCCTTTTCGTTTTGTCCTGATGTGCTGTTAAACCTTAAACAATTTATGCGAATGACGTTGGAATTTGATGTTATCACCAACGAATAAGGCGACCTTACGAGTTACTTTGCACCCTCCTGAGGCAAGGTATATGCGATAGGAAAAGAAACAAAAAAAAAAAAAAAACTGCCTGGCGAAAATTAGGGTCCTTCATAAATATTTTTGATAGCCTGCCGCAGGAAATTCCCTTGTTTTCTTCATCTTGTTGTGTCGTTCTCCTTTATGTTTATTAAACGGCGAAAGGTACTCGCACTGTGGGTAATGTGCGCGGTTCGACCGAGATAGCATTTGTGCCATCATTAAGGACGATGCGTTGAGATGTTATTTTTTTTTTTGGCTCCATTGTGACAAATGACACTGGCAATAAGCAACAAATTTGCAAATTTTTACAAACGACACTGAGACTGAGACAGACACTGAGATAATTAATTCCATTAAGCGAAGATACGAAAAAGAAAAAAAATAATAACAACACGTAAACAAACAAACGGGAGGGTGGTTGTAAGCGATGAGTCAGGGTAAACCAGGTACCGCAGTTCTATCAATTCCAGTGAATCACTGGCTAATTTTTAAGCAATCGCTTTTCGTTCGCATGATGATGAAACACGAGACCGAAGGCTGACTGGCGTCTGTCCTTTTTTTTCTTTGGTCTTGTACTCATCACTTTTATGTAATTTAAAGCGAAACAGCTCAGCATACAAGTGGACTGACATGCGACTGTGGTAATATCAAGATACGAGTATATTTGAGAGTGGCTATTGGTAGTGGGGGTTGTTTTGCTGTGAGTTTGATGCAGTCACGTATACGGACTTGACTGCATTCAGTGCTCTTCGAGGAACCATTACTATGGCTCTTAGTTCAGTGTGCTTAAATCGATTACTGGAGACCTTGCGGAAAGTATTGGCTGCCATACCAAATGAAATGGAAGAAATTCCAGTCGAAGGTAAAAATTGGTTGGGGGGAATTTATTTTTACTTTCGTTTTTGGCTTCCATGTAGGTATCAAATTTTGGATTTGAAGACTGTTGGCTTATGCAGATGTCAGCCAGCCTACGCAGTTTTTAGAATGTCCCCCCACAATTAGTATTTATAGCTCCGTTAGTAAATTTATCCAGTTTTTCAACTCGGTTTTGGGTATTTTGAGAAAATCTATAGTTTTACCATAAAGGACCCTAAAAATAGGATAACCACTTCCTTACATTATTCGCACTTGAATAAATAATTTCCTAATGAAAAGTTGTTTGTTTTTCGGATATAGTTGGCAAAGAAAGCGGGAGATTATCAAACGAATTTTTGTTGTACGTTTTTATATGTGTGGCCGATAGAAGTCCTTTCTTCGAAGTTTTGCTACAACGAAGAAGGGTGGCTTCCAATCCGAAGGAGATTAGTTAGTCGTACATACCCGACATCGAGACTTAAGGACAAAACAGAGACAATGAAGTGACATCGAAGGACATGCCTCTATATTTTGAATCACCTACAGAAGGAAGGCCTTGAGTACGTACACAGCTAAAATGCATGTCCCCTTAGGATATGACTAGAGGAAGTGAGTCGCTTCGAAAGAAATGCCTTACAGGGGTTAAAACTTTGTGAGATTTGCAAAGCCCGTGAGAGCAGTATAAAGCAGCCAACTCTAAGAAATGATTTTCTGTTTCATTTGAGGTTTTGTGCCACGCCCATTTTGGGGGGCGTTTTTGCTTTAAAGTCTTGAAACAATTTACAAAACTTCGTACAACTCCAAGATCAATATAAGTACGACCAGAGTAGATCAGGTTTGGGTATTTTACAGTGAGTGCCACGCCCACTTGTTGTCAAATTTTCCTTCAACATGAGTAAGAAAACTATAAAACTCCATGACGATATATTGATCGTCATGGAGTTTTATATATTGATCGTCATGGAGTTTTATAGTTATTTTAATTTAGTTTTATTGCATTTTTAAAAAGAAACTTGCATTTGGCCCACCCTGTGTATCTCACGTTCCTATATTGATCGTCATGGAGTTTTATAGTTTTCTTACTTAATTGCGGAAGAGCAAATATTCCCATTAAATATGGAACACAACTTCGTTCAAGTGGCTGCCTCGACTGACTTCGCATTCTGTCACTCCATTTTTCCAAGACCTTGTTGATAGTTTCGGGCTGTAGCTCACGCATTGCTTGGATGATATTGGCCTTAAGTGATTCAATTGTTGGCATAACATCGGTCCTTCGGGGTTCCCCAGAAAAAAAAGTGCAGCTCCGAGGCGGCCAATTGACATCGCCAAGACGGCTGATGACAAGATTTCGGAACTTGGTGCGCAAAAGATCGATTGTGGCATGAGCTGTGCGGCATGGTGCGCCATCCTGCATGAGGTCGTCCAAATAAAGGGTTTTCCAATAAGAGGTGTTATTGTGAATGACCCGCTATTTCGGTAGCTGTCACTTTTGAAGCTTTTATTCTTTGACATTTGACAAGTAGAAACTACGCCATTACTAAAAATTGAACGATACACGCTTCAACAACGCATTGAAATTATTAAAATTCACTACAAAAATGGTGAAAAAACACAAGCAACGAAACCATTGATCTTTTACGGGAAAAGTTTCCGGACCGTGTTATCTCTCAAAGAGGTGATCACAATTGGCCACCGAGATCTTTTGATTTAACACCTTGCGACTTCTTCCTTTGGGGCCACGTGAAAGATAAGGTCTACGCCAACAGCCCAGCGTCGATTCAAGACCTCAAAGATAAAATTCGTGAGGCTATTGAGGACATAGGGCAGCCACTTTGCGATTTGGTCATAGAAAATTTCATGAAAAGGATATGGTCCTCTATGCGTGCTCGTGGTGGCCATTTGGCTGATGTTGTTTTTCATTATTAACGGCGTACCTTCATCTTTATTATGAAATAAACAACCGATCATTTATCTCAAAAAATGGCATTTTTCTTTGAATACCAAAATAACACCTCTTATTGGAAAACCCTTTACATGTCTTCAATTTCAGTAAAAAAAAATTCGGTTAACATGGCTCTGCAACGCCCACCGTTGATCGAAACGTTGTTCCCAGCCTCATATTCGAAGAGTCTCACACTCTCGGGTACAGCAGACACATTCTCATCTGTGCGCACCGTACGACGACGGGGACCATGAGTGTTGACCACTTGCATACCAGTCGCACGGTGGGTGCCTCAAAACTTCTTTTCAAAAAACGCACTGTTTGGGCCAAACAGCACTCACTTTGGAAATAAGTTTTCAATATTTCTCAACGTTGTTCAAGCGTAAAGCGACGCATTTCGTTCCGCGGCGGTATGATACCGACTTTCTGTCAAGATTTCGAGCGGGAAACAGCTGCCAGTGTCAAAATACCCTAAGATTTAAAAAGAAACCACTAGATGGCTAATCATTGTTATCTTTGTTAATCCAAAGTTTGAGAAATAGATGGTGACTGCCACGCCCACTTTAAAGAGAAGAATTGAGTATACAGATCTTTTAAGCAGCGACGAATACTTTTCTTTTAACAGTCCTTACTGAAGTAGGTTAGGTTAGGTTTAGTGGGGTTGTGACAAAAGACAAGGCACCATAGACGTATATGTATGGAAGACGAATTGAAAATATCCTTCAGGACTACCCGTTCATGGGAATGAGTGTCATTCCAAACAGATTCTACTTGATTTGGAAATCGAAAGGTGCAATATATCAGTCCTTCGCTTTACTACTCACTTAAAATCGACCTGTCTCGCTGGGTATACGACTTTCATGACCATAACTAAGTCGCCTACTCTGTACCTCGTTCCGGAAGTATACTTCGAATGTTTTATACTCTTTACTTCGAAAGCGGAATGTCAGATTTGGTCGAATCAATTTTATTTGATATCAATTTTTCATTTCGAAACTATTACAGAGGGCCCACTTAAAAGCGGAATCGAAAACAATTTCGAATGGGATTGACTTTCGGAACGGAGTAGGATCCCAGGCGGCAGGCCCAAAGGGCTTATGACAACTGCCGCAATAATATTTTCTTCTCTTCCCTTTGGCACATGGGAGTCCGGAGATCTGCGATGAAAATTTGACAGGAAGCGAGCCTCCTTCTACTGCATCAACGACTGTCACTCACCCACAGCTCGATGCAGAAAGTCGCTCAAAACATTCAAGTAATTGACTCTGGCAAATAGCTACCAGCCGTCTACATGCATGAGCGCCTCCTTCGGTTGTGTGGTGAAATCCATGTCAAGCATAAAATATTCGGTTTTGATTATTCGATGACAAACAAGTCGCCCGGACTCTGAAGTCGGAGCGATCCACTTGAAATCGTGTATTCGTTTCAATCGCATTTCGACTGTCATTCCGCTTACATCGTTGAACCATGAACGCATCATGTACTTTTCCGCGTCATCACCGCTGGCTGGGGATTGGAGAAGTGGAAGTATCCGAATCCGATCCACTTGTTCTTCATCAGTATGCTGTCGCCAGCAGTTCATTTCAAATGGTAATTATCCTTCGTAATCGATTCTGATAATTTTCCGTTCAGTCACACAGGCGAGACGACTACAACGCCGCCGACACCGACGACGACGACGACAACGAGTCCTCTTCCACTTCCATGGAGGAAAACCCAAACACAAGTTTGCAGTCGACACCATTGACGAGGAGGAGGACGACGACGATGATGATGATGATGATGATGGTGATAATGATGATGATGATGATGATGCCATCTCACGTCAGTCGTCCTGTCTTACCGAAACCCACTTTACAGGATGTAAGCTTCAATTTCATCCAAACCACAGAGTAAACTCGGGCACAAAGGATAAGTAAACAATCAGTTGGTATTGGCAATGCAACAGAGTGTTGGGCTCTGCTCCGGCAGCAGGCAACTCAAAGAAAGGATAACCGCAATCGATATTTTGTTGGCTCGTACAACAACTGGGTATCTATCAGCAATTGACGTCAATTTGTATACGGTACGGGTAGGACGATAGAAAAATGAACTAAATAACTGTACAACACAGTCTGGCTTGGAAACCTTATCTGGTGCGTAAATTAGTGGCCCGAAGTCTCGGTGTCAATCAATATCGAGGCGATATCAAACGAAAACCACTTTCTATCGTCCAGGCTACCCCTCGGCTGCTCCATCCGCCGCATACACTACCACCAATCAATGGTTCTGGTTGATATCAGCCGAGCGTAGGTGGTATAGATATAGAAGCCATCGCAGTGTCAGCCAGTACAGCAGAGGGTGGCTTTCGCACATAACCACCACCACCACCACCACCCATGGTGTCGTATAATAAGATACCGATCATTAAATTAACGCAACAAAACCCCGAAATAATAATAAAAACCGAAAATGAAATATTGCCGAATCATTGAATTGCGAGAGCACAACCCCGTCCACCCCCCATCAAACGGGCCGGCGCTGAATTCGGTTACACAATCATCCCCCCACCAGTAAATGCTTTATGTCTTATCAGTTCGAGATGGCTGCGTAAAATACATTCCTCGCGTGAGTGAGTGAGCCTTGTACGTTCCTCGGGAATCAATGATATGCTTAATGGAAGGATATGGTGTGGAATGTCCATTTTTTTTTTCCTCTCGTCAGCTCTGTCCAAGGACGCGGGGTGGATCGTTTTTCGGTTTTTATTGTTGGGTCCAATGGAATTCCGGCCGGGGGATTTGTACTTAATTTTTCGTTTTAACTTTCCGATCGAAATGCTGCGGCGTCATATGTGAGTGCGGGCATAAGGAGGCGATGTGTCCTTTTACTTTGCCTGGGACAGTTAAAAGATATTTATAGAGATTGGATAACGATTTATGGAGCCGGGGATTGTTTCGTCGAGGTTGGACAAAATTGACGCCTTCAGCTGGATTCTTCTGCCGGTCTGTGTATAGGGCTTTGATTGGTAATTAATTTTTTGACATTCACAATCGGGGATAATCAATATTCATTTGGTCTTGGGATCATGGCAACCACAAGGACAGCGCCGATGTATACGAGTGGTGGGGTCCATAAATCTGACAGCAGCCATAAATAAGCGATTCTCGTGAAGTTAGGTGTGGTTAAGGGCTTCAATCTTGATGAACTGTGGGTGGTGACAGAGACGCATTAAGAACGATGGCAGAAAATGTGCCAAGGCTGGAATGGAAAATAGGACGAGTGTGTTGATGGTGGTCCATAGATAACCTTGGGCGAATGCTTAGCTTTTTGTTCTATTTGGCAGCACTGAAATTACAGATTTTGTCTGCCATTCACTGAGTGCTTCGCATTTAGTCAGGCACGTGGCAATACATGGGCTGATTGTGATCTGGGTCAGTTTCAAATGGGAATCTTTTGAGGAAAATGTAGCCTAACCTCGTGAAGTTAGTTGATACCCTGAAGCCCTTCTGGGCAATTCTGCACACATATCTTTGGACATGTTAATCCCACCACTAATCTCCAGTTCAAGCGCCATGTAAACGGTCTTTCATTAGGGACTTAACAACTTCAAACTTTCAATGTGACCGCACCGAACTGTCAATGTCAAAATATTCACTAAAATCAACATTTTCATCATGGTAGAGTACACGAAGGAATAATAATTAAAATTAACTAGAGAAATTCCGAGTCGAGGTCGCCAATTTGCATCGCGAAATCATCTTCAGGGATGGAGCGCATTTTGGGTTCAACGGTTTCCTCAATAAGCAAAATTGGCGCTACTGGGAATGTGCTTCATGAAACAGCACTGGATCCGCAAAAAGTCACTGGTGCGGTTTTCATGCCGGTGGCGTCATTGGGCCAGTACATCGAGTACGGGATTAAGTGCTTCCCTGACCTCGAAGCCAGTTAGTAAGCTTGCGTTGTAACGTTTTCGATTTTAATTTCGGTCTTTAGCAAGCCGATCGACCATGCTTGGGCCATGACTTTAGTAGCTGCAGGCAAACTGATTGTTGGTCGAGTCAAACAGCTCAATCGCAAATCGTGAACTAGACGTTCGTAAGCTTTCTTTTAGCTCCCCCATTCTCCCATATCTCCATATACTACGTAAATCTGTCTCCTGTAAAAATGACTACGTTCTTTGAGCTTCTTCGTATACCGAGACCTTGCACTCAATTGAGTTTTATTTTTCAAAAGGCCATTCTGCAATTACTGTCTTCTCTGAGAATTGGGGCAAATATTTACGAGTGGTCCAGCACCGTTTACATAACTCGCAGCTTCCCAAAACCATTCAGAATTTGCTCAAATTGGACGGTTTGGCATACTTAAAACTTAACCTATAGAACCCGATACACAATAATCCTTACCAGGGACAAGTCAAGAACAGGGGACAGATTCTGTACTTCAACGATCGTCTGAACGATATCGTTTTTGAAACTTGATCAAAAAAAAAAGGGGTCTTACAAAATAAGTCATATTGTGCTCGAATTTTTTTGACATACGTCAGCATTCATTATGTTTGTGGAAAATTGACTCGATTAAGCTATCAAACTTGTAATTTCATAACTAATTTGGAGGTCTATCGTTTCGACGATAGTCGGCTGAAAAGTTACGGAATGAGTGCCCAGGATTGGTCCGACTTTTCACTATGCAGCGATTCGATTTGAGGGGTGAAACTAAGTTCTCAACGCGGAACTGGAAGAACAAGTAAACGACTTGACTAAAAACACGCCACAGATCATTGGCAAGTTTGAAGATTGGCAAACATTAAGGCTTCTTCACTCAGTGGCGGTGCTGCGACAAACTTCTTCGGTTGCTGGTCTTCAGGCTTCGCTGAGGAAAAAATTGTAATGCCAATAAATTTCGTTGGTCAACCAAAATTTTTGACTTAAAAACGAACTTATTTGCAAGGATGTAAGAAAATAATTATGAAGAGCATATCATTCTTACGCTGAATACTTGTTTTGAAAACTTAACAGTAAGTTCTTGTTCTCAAAAACAATAGTTTTTAGCTTACATTTTTTTTAAATTTCAAAGTTCTTCGCTTGGTGATCTTTTTTTTTCTCCTGAGTGTTGAAAACATGCCACACCTACTTTACTGTCAGTAAAAATGATTTTTAGCATATCTTCAAATTTCTGATCGTAGCTTATCCTACATGGCACTGAGTCTTTTAAAAGCCGATGCAAGATATCCATGAACATTTCTAGTTCTTCGAAAGATGTTCGGTCCCGTTTACGTTGATGAGCTTTGAGGAACACAAATCGACTACAATTGCTCATCGGGCGTTTGCAACAGTGAATGGACACCAAAAAAGACTTAAATATTAACTTAGGGCTCAGTCAATCCTCTTCGCCCAAGGTGATGCACAAAATAGACCTTTAGAAGAATGGACCTTTGGAATGCACAACTGAATTCAGTTGCCTAAGACCCAGGGTAGCTTGAAGGGGCTTGTTAGTTGATTGCTTGATTAGCGTCGAGCTTTAAAAGCCCGTCCCGAAGTGATTTTAAATACGAAGCTAAGACTTCGTGATACTCTGCAGCATTGTAGATCTGATTGTATTATAGGAAAAAGCCAAGGGCGAAGGTGGGATTTACGAGTGACTAGATTTACTTTAGGTGGGCGCAGTGGCTTAGTGGTAAGTGTGTTGGGCTACTAAGCGAGGGGTCCCCGATTCGATACCCGAAAAAATCTAAATTTCATCTTAAGGCTTTTTTTTTCCACTGGCGTCACCTCTCCCTAACATTCATAAAAGAGCTTCTTAATTAGACTCGGCATACAGTTGTACATCCCTTCCATGCGTCCCAAAAATTAAAATAACTCTCACAAAACGAATGGTTGTGAGAAGCTAGGCCCAGGGTCCATATGGACCTGTTGCGCCAACTATTTTCTAGATTTATTTTTCCTCGCAGATTTGTCAGAAGTTTTATGTGCTCTGCTACAAGTCAGAAAAAAACAGTTTTCTTATTAGGTGCTAATAATTTAGCAGATCCTTAAGTTCCTGACCAACTTTTCGGCACTATTGACATTAACCTGGGGTCAGCTCCTTAAATTCCTGACCAGCTTTTCGGCACTATTGACATTAACCTGGGGTCGGATTCTGTAAGGTTGAAACGTTTTCGTACACACGAATGATTTGCTCTAAATTGGAGAAGTAAATCATTCGTGCGCACAGGAAAACGTTTGAACGTTTCGCCTTACAGAATGCCGATCCAGAAGGGTACCCATGTTCATAGAAAGTCCAGCCAGATTTTTGACGGTGAGACTATTATTTCTATAAGGGATCGTAAGCCTCTTGGTTTTCTTCCTTTGTTCTGTATTGCTGAATTTTATGTGCGTCTTTTGTCACAACTTTTTAGTATGCCATAAACACGTCATGTTATAGAGGTGTCAATAAAGCCTCTCATGCGAAATTACTGATTGGCGACAGTTTTTTGGTTGATGAGCTTGCCCAATGAAGAGCTTCACACTGTAGTCTTCGTCTGCTTTAGTCGGATTTACTACGATTCACAAAGTTGAGTTTGTATTTCTACGACTACCAATTGGGCATATTTTGAGTTTGTATTTCTACGGGGCGGTCCGTAGTTTGTCATCGTTGAAGGTTAGAGAGTTTTGGAAGGCCTTGACAGACTTGCGCCACGAAACGACCATCTTAAGAGTTGCATAGTTCACATGAAACACCAGTACAAACGTAGGCATTCCTGGGGCACGTTGGCGACTGTCACCATCTTCGAAGATGACCTTTGCCTTGCTGATTTTGCTGATTGAAATTTATGCTTATAACCAGGTCGTCCTACAAAAGGCTGACTGCCGGTAAAAATCAAATTCAATCATTTTTTGGAAGATATAGAGGCATTTATTCGACAATTCGCAGCCTGTCTATGGTCGACTACCAATTGGGCTTATTTTTGTCTGACCAATTTGACAGTTTCCAACAAACTCCTGAACTAGCCCTACCAACGAAACCCTTTTTTAAGAACAAATTCATACAACTCGCAGTAAAAACAACGCGATAAAATTAGCCTCCCATTGATGGCCCAACTAATTGCCAATTCACCCTCGTACTCCGTACACACTTCCCGATACAGTCAATTATTGAGCTCAAAGCTATGCCCGCACAAAGTCACCCCTCCATTCAAACAAAACCGAACGCCCTTAATTAAAAAAAAAAATACTTAGCCCCGAAAATAATATCTCAAAGTTTCCTCAGGTTGTTAATTCTACCGTTTCAACGTGGATTTTCATAAAATGCCAATCCATTTCCATTCAACTCACCATCAAAGTTTTTATTGAACGCACCAACTCACGCACCCGTTTAGCTTTCAGCATATAATTCATCGCAAAACTTTTCCCACCATACCTAATCCTTTTATAAGCGATTTGATATTTGCCTTATTCGATGATTTATTGCGTCACTACGCAGAGAGGATGCTCGCAGGTCCCGGAAATATTCAATTAAGCCCGTCTATAATCGGAAACCATAGAATCTCATCCCACCCCTCCCATTCATATTAAATTCAGGCAGGCAGAAAAAGAGAGACCAAGGAATTTGAATGGAATTCCAATTCCAGAAAATTAAAAAGGATACAAATTTTACGATCATCAAGTGGTGTACCTATTACACCTCCGTGGAGGAGCGTCGTTCATCACCGTACGACGATGTGTGCTATTAATTCCCTGTAATCACAATTCACCACAGTAAATTACAAAATTCCACCACCCACCCAGAGCTGCCTAGAATTTGCCCATCGACACGCCTTACACTCGCTTTGGGGAGGAAAATTCTCCTCTACTCGTAGACATTATAATTTGCACTTCACTTTTCAAAAGCTGGTTAATTTAAGGGGTTCTCCCTGCACAGGATACCATCCGATCCCCGGTAACATTGTGCTAACTTGTAAGTTGTAACTCACAGTCGAGGCACAACTTTTGCACAAAGAACTTTCTTACAGACCGGGGGACGCACTCTCTAAGGGGAAATACATAAATTTTCTTGAAATAGAAATAAAAAAAAAAAAAAAAACGACCCTGTAAAATAAAAGGATATCAAATTAAGAATTGTGAAGTGGTTAGCCCCCAGGAGGACTATAGGAGTTTCAACTTAACTCCTTGCCTAATCTTCATCTTGATGCACGATGCATGTTGACTACACACAGCACCACCGAATGAACACATCCATCTCTGTATAGACGGCGAGGAGCATCCTCTTACTGCGCACTGCACAATGCACATCCTTGCGAAGCAAACTAATTGAAAGTTTTCTTATATTTATTACAATGTTCTTCGAGTCGACACAGAAACCGAGCTACAAAGAAACAACAGAAGTAAACACACACACACACACACACAGCCACACAACTTCACTGTATACTCGTGCACATTTAATAGGATTCAACCGAATCCTTTCGGTCTGAGATTGGGTTTTGTTTCATGTTTTTCTTTCGGTCTATTTACAATGCAATGCAAGTTCTCGTCTTTTATACTTTTACAACTGTTCGAATGTTGTTTAATTGATGGTATACAGTGAACAGGATCTCCCTCCGATACCCCCCTCTATACATAGTCAATTGCGACTTTAATTAAGTTCCTTATTTCGATATAGTATAGGTAGTCACAGTATCTTTTTCTGTTCCTTCTTCAATCAAAGTAACGACAAGAACAAAACAAAACAAAAAAAAAAGGGTTCGAAGAAAAATTCAATCAAAGTCTGATAAAGAAATCCACATAATTCCCACAAGGACATGTGCTCCATTCCCACATCTATTATTCTAGGAGCATGCTCCAATCATGTGTGCATATGTAAATAGGAGCTAGATATTCCCCAGCGGCATATATCCGAAACGACGAAAGAGAAACCGTGTTGACGAAAAATAATAAATCGGAGTCCTTTTGCCCATATCCGTTCTAAATTGGCAATTTGTGTGCGAAAATAGATTCAGGCGGAAAAACGACGCTAATCCTGTGTTTTTCTATGTTCTCGCTTCCCCGCACTTTTGGCTGTGGAGCAATTTTCGTCCGTTCAATCGTGCTTTTCAGGCCACCGCGGCTTAATAAACAGGCTGCCACTTAAAAAGGATTTGCCACGATATTTTTGTTGTATTTTTTTTCCATCTTGTGTGCGAATTTCTCAGCGGATGCGTTGAGTGATGCTTGATGACTAAAAATGCGGCTTCCCTGTAGCAGAGGGATATCCTTTTGGGGTTCTTGTTTTTTGTCTTTAATAAACGAAGCAAGGATGCGTGTGTTCGAATGTGATGCGGTGGCAATATATAGAGGGGCGACCTCGCCAATTAAAACTAAACTTTGGACAAAAGATTGTTTTTCATTTTGCTAAAATTAGATCATAACTGACGACGACGACGCGACGCGGTGTGGCAAGCCTGTAAAGGACATACAATGTGAATTTGGGGATTTTTCTTCTAAAATTAACAGCACGGGTGTATTTTTCTGTTGATTTATTAGTTAAGCTCTACACAAAAGGAGTACTGATGACAGGGGAAATGAAATTAGATGCGAGCAATTGGAAGGGTGTACCGTTCGGCAAATTGAATTAATTACATTGCCTGCTGCGGGCGGGGCAAGGACCAGGCAGTTTTGTGGATGGCGCGCCGAATAGGGAAGATAATTATGCCTAATTGAAGCTGTGACAGGGATATTGTGTATTATGTTGAATGTACGTGTGTATATTTGCATTGGGAAGTGGGGCTTGGTTTGTGGTTAGCGCTCGTGGAGGTGGAGATTGCTCCGGGGGGGTGGAAAAAAAATATTCAAACAAAGCAAAGGAAGGCATGGAAAACTATACGCAAAGGGAAATGAGAGGATGGATTCATTGCTCCTAGAAAGTAGCCGATTTTTACATAAAGAGTTAGAAACAAAAGTTTGGCCCCTTTAAAAGATTAGACTTTGATTGTTCCTTGTGGCATTGACCACTTCACCAAGGCCAACGTATCAAAACACTGTCCAAACATATGGACTATCCAAACTCATTCTGATTGATCTATGTACTTTGGGGGTAGATTTAAGCTACAGGTACCTACAACCGAATCATATTTTCCCCTAATTCGATCGAAATAAGGGTCATTCGGCTCGCACGGATTTGATGCGGAATCAGGGTTTATGTGTCCGCGACAAAGCTTTGAACACTCTAATTTAATTGCATTATGAATGGTTTATTAAATTGACTGAAATGTACGACTGAATTAACTAGGATAAAAAAATATGTTTTGTTTTCTGTATAAGTACTAACAATCATTAAATGTTAAGTGGCCTTTAATTACGAACAAAAAAACAATTGAAGCGATTTTAATGGAGTTTGGTTTGTTTTTTTATTTCAAAAATATAAACCGTCACATGGACAAATTATCCAGTGAATAGCGGAATATTTCGAGAATACATTTGTATTAATTGAGCTATTCAGTGTAATTGTTTTGGAACCATTTTAATGCGAGGTACGAACCACGAACGGTTGGGTTTCTGTCAGTTTTCGATGGGCTTACTCCAAAACTGTGTAGTTTTGCATTTTAGTTACTGCAATTCGGACATTATTGACACATTAAAGCAGGTAAAAAAAGGAGTAACTCCGAAATAAGCATCATATTTAAAAATGGCACCCCACACCCTTAACTTTTTTTAAAAACAAGCGGAGCCAAACTTAGTTGGCCCAAGAGCTCGCAATAAATTGCGGGCGTGAGACGTATGAATCCAATGTGCTGAGGCACAAGATTTCAAATCACTGGCGACGATTCAAGGATTTGTTTTGAGCAATGTGCCAGGACAGCGCTAAGTAAGATTTCTAGGGACGAATTAGGGACGAATTTTCTCAAACACTTTTGAGTAGGATACTATACCCCTTTCAGCGACGTAGACCTCGAAAGATCAGCTCTTATATGGAAGTTTTTAAAATCATTTTCTCGCGAAAGGTAAACTACAAATGCGACTTGAGATGCTTAGAGACAGGAGTTTGTTCTGCGCTTAAATTGTTGTAAGCTGGAGTCGTTTGAAAATATTCTGGCAAGAAACAAGTTTCAAAGTCTACTTTGTCGTGTGGATAAATACAATTTGGAAAAAAGCAGATCGTCGCTCCTGACAAGGGAAATCATGATGATAGCAGTGAAAACCGCATTGAAACCCCTTAAGTGGATGTCAAGTTCAGCGCTGTCTTGCAAATAGACGCACTTAATGTTTTACACACAACAGACAGCAGCACCATCTGTTGGATTTCATTCAAACTTCTTTCTAAATACCGCCCGCACTAAGTACTATAAACTGTCAATTTTTATTTATATAGATAAACAAAACACGTTTGCATCGAACATAACCCCACTTAAATCCTTGTTGTCCCTTTGGAACTATAAAGTATAAATAACTTTGCCAATTATATCAGTGTAAAGGGTTAAGTTCGATGCAAAAGTGTTTTGTTTATCCCATAAAATTAATTTTCTATCTTTAAAAAAAAAACACAAGTACTGATATAATTGGCAAAGTTATTTATACTTTATAGTTCCAAAGGGACAACAAGGATTTAAGTGGGCAGCACAATCTTCCATTAGATCAATTATTAATATAATCAAAAAAAAAAAAAACATTGTAGATCTACCTGACAATTTAATTTAATTTAATTAATCAAACTGATGTCCTTATTTTAATATAAAAAAAAAAAAATAGCTACAGCTACTGATATTTGGTACTGAATATTTCTAAGTTCTAATTACGAAAAACTACTTCTACATCCCGACACTCACCATAAGAAGATTAGCATTAAACTCAAGTGGCCTTACCTGAAAGTAGAAAAAAATAATAAAAACAATTATATAGCGATTTAAATCAATTGTTAAACTTTTATGTTAAAAACGGAAATCTTAAGAATGTTCAACCCGAAATGATGTATCAATTAAGATGAATGTTTGTCCTGACTTTGACTTGAATGCATATTTATAAATGACGAGGTTTCGACAATTGAATTTTTTAACTTTCTCCATTATGTAGTAAGAAAAAGATATTGTATTCGTACAAAATTTCGAACTCGAGATGTTAAACAATTCTGACATTACGATGATAGAGGAACTCAAAAAAGTGGGTCGCAAAATTTTAGCCGTCTTTCTGTCTGTCTGTATGTCCCGAGCCTAAACGGCTGCCCGGATTTCCTTCAAAATTACGAATTGGAGTTTGTTAGTTTGCAGTTCGGCGCCTTTTTTATACCCTCCACAGGAAGGTATATTCACTTTGTCATTACATTTGTAAAGCCAAGACGGAGTCACCGGAGACCTCATAAAGTGTATTTATTCTGAATCAGGGTCACATTCTGAATCGATTTAGCCATGTCCGTCTGTCTGTCTGTCTGTCCATCTGTCCACCTCTCTGTTGAAAGCACGATAGCGCCCAAAGGAATTGACATAGGCGAATGAAATTTGGTGAAAGGACTTCCTTTTATTGTCGTTATGTTGCTACTAAAAATGGGCTATGTCGGTCCAGTAATTCTGGTAGCTCCCATACAAAATCAATATTAGGCCTATGTGTCTCTCTGTCTGTTGAAAACAAAATATCGTCAAAACAAATCGAGCACTTCCCATATAAAGTTTTCATACTAGTTTGATTTGTTCGAAAACGGCTCTAACAATTTCAACGAAAATTAATATTTAAGCTTAAGTAGGTGATGTTACCACGACTGCATACTCAGTTTTCCGCTAAAAAATCGAGTAACGGTGCTTTTGAAATTTTGCCATATGTCGAAAACGGTCCATACGATTTTAACAAAAATTCATTTCTAAGGTTGTATGGTCTTTCCCAGCTTAATGGCAAACTCAGTTTTTCTCTGTATTATTATTATTATTAAAATGGATTTTTGAAAAAAGTTTTAGTTTTCTTTAGTTTGCTTGAAAACTGCAACATCGATTTCGACCAAAATGCAAACTTAGAGTAAAATTGATGTTTTCAAAATTATTGCGTACTTAATTTTCAATTCGATTCACCGAAAATACTTATTTTAAAAACAGTTCAAATCTCGAAAACCCCATTTTCGATTTGAAAAAAAAAAAAAAATCCTTTAAAAACCTAGTAATGCTTACATCCAGAACAATAACTTGTACTTGGTTTTCAGCTAAATAGTTAAGCAATTTTTTTTTTTTCCAAACTAAACATTGCAATATTTGGTACTGTTTGCCTGACAAATTTTACAAAAACCGCTCTAACGATTTTGATCAAAATGATTATTAAGGAGAGTAAGAGTATTCTAAATAAGATCCCGTACTTAGTTTTTCTAAAAAAATTCGAATAAATCAGTTTAATAATTATTTCTCAAAAATTACTTCACAAATCTCGATTTAAATTCACATATCTAAGGTATATTTTTGCAATAATCTCAGTTTTCCACTTCTAATTAAAATGCAATAACAGCTAAGAATAACTTATTTCTAACAAATATAACCCACTTCTTTTCTTTCTTTTTTTAACCATATTGAGTATGCACCTTTAAATCTGTGGCCACAAGCAATAACAGCTTAAGTCGACTTAAGACGAAATTGAGATTTTGATGCCATTAAATTCAGCGTACCCAAATCTATTTTGTAAATTTTTTTCAGCTTTATATCTTTAAAAAAGTGGTCACAATTTCAAAAAAACAACAGCTTAAGTCACTTGAGTCAATGGAGTAAAAAAAACTTTAAACTGCTCTCCTGAACAATGAGTAAAACAGACTTAAGCTGTTATTACTTGTGGCCACAGAAATAATGCCAACCACAATCAGAAACTCCCAATTCATTTTCACACCACACACGTCTTTGGGATATTCAGTTTATAACTGCTAACGCATATTCAAAAACAAATTTCCGAACTCTTACAATATACATCTACATAAAGATATAGATCTAGCACGAACAATGCTTCCAATCATAGACACCTTATACCAGCGTTACTAATCAAAATAAAAACATGACCTAACAAATCAGAAAACTGAAACTCCTACTACACTTGTTCTTGTACTCAAAAATCTTGTAAAGTGTAAGAGCTTATAAAATAGTACAGTGGCATTTCTAACTCTCTAACCAGAACTTGCGACGATTCCTTTTACTGAAAGCTTAAATTTTTAAAAACTCACCCTGTTATTTGATATGTACCGCCATATCAGATGAAGTTCCCAAAAGGAATTTTATTTAACACTAATCCTTTTCCTATATTCTATCTATGCACTGCTTCTTTTATCTAGCATTGTTTTTCAGTTTTTTTTACCTACATATACGTACCTAATAAAATAAGAAAACAACCAAGCAAACTTTTGATGAACGAGAAAGTTTCGTTCGACCCAGTCGTGCACATTTTTTTTTTTATTAAATTCAAATTTAATTTTTTTACTAAATCAAAACAAATGTTTGCTTCTAATTATACAGTGCGCGAAATATTTGCTACTATTTGCTTGCATTGGAATTAATATCGCGGAGCTATGGAATTTCTGATTTCGTATACATTTCTGACCGTCTGACATTTAAGGACTTTTCAAAAAGATATTTCCATCCACATGCAAGACAATCGCCCGAAATTTTCTAGTTTTAAGTAAATTTGGTTAAAAAAAAAAGTTTGTGTAATTAGTTTATTTTCTCGGTTTAATTTTTAAATAGAAAATAAAATTTAAACAGAGAACATTTTTTTATTATAAATTTTACCATACGATAAGAGCCATTTTTTTGCAGGTCTGTAAACAGAAAAAAATGAGAGCCATCGGCAACTAAATATGCAGTTGATATTTTCTTCGTACTCGGCAAATGGTAAAAAAAAAAATACTCGCATTGTAGATATGTCCTACTTATCGTAAGAAACGAACATCAGAGTTTGTCCACCAAAAGAGACGATATGGGAGGATCCCTGTTTTGAACATCTCCAAGGATATTTTTTAAGGGAAAATCCAATTATAGTGGACACATACAAAAATAATCGGTTCAAGCTGTAGTAAGTCCGGGTATTCCTATAAAAAATTATCTCCTAAGTTCATCTTAGGGAAATGACACGGCACCGAAAAATAACCGAGCGCGCCTCAGGTTGTTAACCATTCGAAAGTGGACTTTACTTTTGAAAACAAAGGCGGGCGGACACCTTTGCCATATAAGTTCGATATATATTTGGTTTCACCATATTTTTTCTCAAATTCCTGCACTCTGCTGCATCTCTTGACGTGTCAATTAAACCGCTTGACATCCGAACATGAAACAATGCCATGTACCTCCCCCTTGCAAATGTATCTTCTGGCATTTATTTGCCGCCATTCTAGCGGTCAAATCTACTTCCGTCAAATTACCCACCCAAATTGCCAATTCCAATATATCATCTCCCCCCCATACTCGTATATCGATCGGCCGCCCGTCAAGACAAATGGGAAAATCATTACTCTTGTACTGCTGTGCATGTCGATGATGAAAAATTGTCTCCGTAATTTTTTCATCCATCCATACATCCTACATAATCTCAGCATCTCATCGTGAATATCGATGATACCCGCATCCTCCACGCTGCCTATTGTGGGTCAGCCTCAAAACGCATATAGATACAGCTCGCCGAGAGCGAGACAGACTGATATCCGCAATATGTCAATAATTGACTCCTATGCCTACCCAATTAGGCATTGTTCGGCTATGCCATATGCATATACATGACCATGCCCATGTCCAGCAGACACACAATGCATATAATATCTTTAGAGAGCATTAATAAATTTCATAGTTTCAGCGCGTTCGAAATTTTTGTCACGTCCGATGCGATGCCGAAGTCGGACTCAAAAGCAGAAACAGCAGCCGACCTTCTCCTCCGGGTGTACTCTCCCATATAGTGGACGAAAATAATTGAGTCAAACTTTTGAATATGAATCTTTTGCTGATGGGGACAAAGGAGAAGTCTACGTTTTTCTGTATCTCAAACATGTGGAAGAACGGGCGCCGGGGGAACATCAATAATTAATTCATAACGAAAGCTGACACAGCGGTACGAGCGTGGCCTGCGAAGGCTGCAAATCCGTTCACCTTGTAGAGCTAATTACACACAGAAAAATATGGAAATCCATATCCACGATCTTATCACTGTCACTGGGATGGACATCCTGTTCGCATTAGTTTCACAAAAAAAATGAGGGAAATATTATAATCCGAGTCAAACGTACACGGATGGGGTGGATGAAACAAGAACTGTAGCCTTGCCTTGGGATAATACATCACGTTCAGTAATTTTCCTTCTTTTTTTTTTAGAAGGAGACAGAGAGAGAGAGAACAGAAACAGATTGATTTTCCTAATTTTCTCTGTTTTTCTGTACTTTTTTCCATCCATTTGTGGGTGCTGCGAACGGAAGGCAGGAAGGACTGTAGCTCTGTCAAGGATTGTTTCGTCTATCTGTAGGTTGGTCAGCTTGGCTTGTGTCAAGAATGGATGATGGGTCCGTGCCAGATATAAATGATGCTGATTTTATTCATGGGCGGATAATTTTTGCAGGCCCATTTCCTAGAGCAGAGCATCGCGCCGCTTTTTCATCTTTGGCATCTTGAATAGCAAGTTGACAAGTATCACACGTATTTATACGTGACTAAGTTGTTGATGATACCCCAGAGTTGATAGAAATCTTCTTCTTATGGATTCTTCTTTGATAACTGATTTGGCATATAGGCGAAAAGATGAAAGTAAAGCTGAACGAGTATACATTTACGAATCCGAACAGCTAGTGCTTAGAATATTCAATTTTTCAGGCTTAAATATGTTTGGTTTACATGAGATTAATAATGAAATGGGTTTGAGCCGGTGCCTGATTTGTATATGTTTTAAATTGCACAGACCTTTGGACGGGTGGATTAGGTGTGTTTTTGAATCGTCAACGTTGGCAGATACCTTTGCGGGGTGATGGAACAGCCGAAATAAGGAAAAAAAATATGAGAGTGCATAAATTGTTTTATTCTACCACCTCCTTCATTTACCGACCGACCCTTCCACAGTCTTTGCCGTAGACAGTGCATGAGTCCATCCTCTGCGATATTATAATTTGTTCGAATGGTAATAAAGTTCTTAGCTCATGCACCTACACAGACTGGAAATTCACCCAATACACACACCAAAATGACTGGTTTAACAGAAATGCTTGCAGACTTTTAGGCTGCTTGGCCTTTGAAAAGTTTTTATGCGAAAAAAGGAGGCCATCGCTATTTAGTGATATCAAAGTCATACATGCCCGTCTCATACCCAAATAGCCCATCAATAACTTCATCTGAACTGATGTCCAGGACAACTCGTCCGCGGACGTTTTTTATCCAACTTTATTTATTGCATAGAAATAGGCGTGCAACGCAACATATTCCAATAGGTTCACTGGCAAAAATTCCCCGGTAAAAAAGGAAGACGGGTATCTAAATATTTGGAATTCCTAAGTTTATTCCTAAGATCTGTAGGAGTGTACAAATATATCCGAGTTTACGTTACAGACCTGAAATTAGGGTTCTTTTCCAAAGATATAGGTCAAAAAGGTAGAACTTTCAAACAAGTGCTGAGTTTTAGAGCTTGAGAGCAAAATTAGCTAATATAATTCGTCAACTATCGAAAAGCAATCGAAAACCCCGTCCAATCGGTTGCAGTTATATGTGATTTGCCTCCGGACTTAAAGGCGTAAAGGAGGCAAGATCATAAACGAGTCAAGCTGGCGCAGTTCTTCTTTTGTTTTACGGGTGGAATAGATGATGCGGTGGGGTTCAACGGGCCTTATTTCTTTCGAGCTTCTAACAAATTCATCGCAAGCTGCATCCAAAACTAAGTCTTGTTGGACTTGAGTCTGAAGGCCTCTGAAAATATGAACCCATTGAGATCCGAAGACTGCTTATTATGACAAAATCCAATACTTTTTAAAATTTTTTTCTGTCTAGCTGGGATCAGGGGTTTGACAGCCCCTGATCTTCTACTGGGCAGCTTGGATTAAGTTTAAAGTCAGTAATAGGTAGACCCATAGTTCCTCCTTCGGTATTTGTCGGTCTTTTTTGCATTGCCAACAGTCTTCTATAGCTTATGTATAGCTCCTGAATACAGCATGTGCATGGGCAATTGGAAATGCCATAGCCTGCAGAGGTGATAATAAGTAAAAGAAAGCTTGTTTTAGAGAATATTGGCGAATCGCACCCTCCAGTGGGTCACCTGTGATGAATTCCAGTATATTTCCTAAACCGTGTCTAGCATGCACAGAGGACTATACGAGGAAAGAAGCTGTGTAATGGTTGTTTCTTTTTGGAAGCGGCAGTTTTTGTTTATTCCATACTACTGTGATATGTTCCTTCATTGAGGCAAAAGATTGACGAAAATACTAAAGCAAGACTGGTGAATAAAAAAAAAAAAATCTTTAGAGACGACAGGCGCCTTTTGATCTCCAATTCATTGTAGGCTCTAAAAACTTCTTTTGAGGTGACTAAGTGCATTTTGGGTTCTCTCTTAATTTCAATTGTAGGGGAGAAATTAATACTACCAGTTGTGACGAATTGGGGAACGTGGATGAAGGCTGTCGACAAACTTTTGGCTGTTGCACAACAACCGCATAGGTAGGCTTTGTCCCCGAGGTTCTGATCTATGCACAGATCGGGGTTCCTTTGGCTATAACGAATTTTTAAGGTTGTCACTGGTCTTGTAATGTTTTCCATGTAACAAAAGCATCACTTGGATAGTCTAAAGTTAACTGAACTGACACCTAGAAGATGCATATCTATCTGGGGAAAGCTAATTTGACTTTTACTACCTGCGTTAAGTGTGGACAGTTGACGAGGCTATTTTTTTTTTAACAGATCGGAGGTTTTCCAGACTTTCAAAGCCTCTGAGCTTAAAGCAGAAGACTCCAAAATGTTGAGCTTATCACAGAAAACTAGCCGTAGTGGGTTATTGCTGGACGAAACGGAAGACTTTAAAGGTCGAACAGATAGACTCTAACGTCATATAAGCCAACTCGGATGGCGCCATCTATCCACCAACCTGGGAAGCTTATTAATAGCGATAAACAACAGCCTCTAGGCTGAGCATAAAAAGTTTCGGTACACTTTTTAAGTATTTATTATGAAATGAGGAGAATAAAACTTATATCATTCGAAAGGTACTGTGCCATAGATGTGCCTAAACAAAAGAATTGTGGATTTATTTTGCCATTAAGGCTGGTAAAATTAAGTTATGAATTCCCCATACAAAACCGGTAATTCAAAGGATTTTGGTGGCATTAAATTTGTCGCCGACATTATATTACCATAGTAACGTATTCAAATATAAATTATCTTAGATTAGAACCTGTTTCCAATGGAGCAGCTCATTTACGTATTTTTTCTAGATGTCGCTCTTTTCGTTAATAATTGTAGTACCTACATTTTGTTGTATTACATTTTACATACTTACAAAAAGGAATGGTAGTGTAGATAAAACGATGATCGTATTTTCTGAAAATGATATCGCTTATAAAAATTCTTTAGGCAACCAATAATTGTCCTACAAGATTGGAATAAAAATCCAAAACTCTTACTAATCGATATCTACCGATATGATGCATTTTGGAAGGACCACTCTTTAAGGGGCGTTAATATATCGTCGTTCCAAACACGAAGTGACTTATCTACGTATTTTTCTCTTTTAATAGAATTTATTAAAAAATGGTAAATGTTTATGAAGCAACAATTTGAACCCATTGAAATAAACACTTCCTGGAAATAATGGTTAGCTTTTTTAAAGGTTTTCAGTTAAAGGAAGAAAAACAATAAGAAAAAAATTTCGTCCATTTTTGTTTTGCCTCTCCTGTAAAGTTAAGATTTTTAACATACGCCACTTCGTGTTTGGAACGACGATATGATGTGTGAAATTTTTTAAGTGATGATAGTCACAAAAAAATCAGATAAAAGAGTACATTTTTTTTAAGTAAAAATAGTACCAGTCAAAAATAGTTAAAGCACATTGGAAACATCGAAATTTGTAGGTTTTTGTAGGTTAAAAAAAGGAATTGACTTGGTCTTTGAAAATCAATACAAGGTGACCAGCTGTGTAAGAATTGAGAAGGTACCTACTCACAATCTCGAATATTTCTTATAGAAGGAAGATGGTCTTGAGGAAAAAAAAGAGGAGATTTTGGAAAAAAAGAGTACAATGTATTGTTTTCTTTCAGTAAAACATCAGAGAGGACATAGGGAAATGGAGGACTATCCTCTCGAAAAGAGGACGAGTGGTCACCATAATGAAAGCTTATATATGACCTCATCTTTGAGAAGCTACGTTTTCCAAGCATCCTTGACCTAACTTTCATTGCCACAATCGTTATTTTTTTTCAAATCGAAGTCCAGCCATTCAGAAAGAAATTCCCCTACTCCCTTGTACCCAAAAACAAAATACCAAATTCGTACCCATCAAATTCCTTTGACACATATACAAGGTGGCGCAAAAATAACCTTCCGATGTTTTTTGGCTGTAATTAAAAAAAAAAATTAAAAACTTTGATTCTTCTTGTGGATTATTTTTATTTGGTCTTTTAATTTTTTTTACATCAAGTCGAGAATATGATGTCATGTAAATGGGCGCCGCCACAGTTGATTGTCATTTGAGCCCTTTTTATGGCATTTTCCATCACTTTGGCCAAAACTTCCAGCGATAGGTCCTCACAATCTTGACGGATATTGTCTTTAAGTGCTGCAAGAGTATGAGGCTTCTTGACATAATCCCGCGACTTCAAAAAGCCCCACAAAAAGAAGTCTGGAGCGGTCAAATCAGGCGATCTTGCGGGCTAGTGCAAATCGCCAAAAACGACCCGGGAACACCGCTTTCAGAATATCGGTTGTGGCTCGCGCAGTGTGTGCCGTAGCTCCGTCCTGTTGGAATCACAAGTCCTCCAGTCCTAAATTGTCCAATTGCGGTAGAAAAAATCGGTAAAAATGGCCCTATAGCGCGCACCGTTCACTGTTGTCGTTTGACCAGCGTCGTTCTCGAAAAAAAAATGGCCGCGTCAACAGAGGCGATATTCTCGGCACAACGGACGCTCCGGGGCCCGCCACTCTTGGCAACGTCTCGTGTTGTGCCAGTCTCTTCGAGGCGAGCGGCTAAACGTCGCAGTGTTTCACCAGTAGGCGTTGGACGGCTAGGAAATCTGCGACGAAATTCACGTTGTGCCAAAGTCACCGACCGATTATTGCTCAAATAAATAGTCACCAATATTCCGCGTTCTGGCGCAGTGTAGCGTAACATTGTTTATTAACGTGTATTTCGCATGTGTTTACTACACAAATATCGAAACAGAACTGACATTACGGGCCAATCGCAAAATTTATAGCATTTTCTGATAGGAGTATTACTTTTGCGCCACCTTGTATTTGCTTGCATCAAAGTAAAATCCCCTGACCTACGACTAACGTGCGCGTAATTTTAATAACAAATTAATTTGTTCCCCCCCCGGGACTTTGACGTCTCGACGATTCATTTAAAATTCCCCTACAGGAGGAAAAAGAAAGAAAATAATTTCCATTTTCAAACACAGAACAGCTTGAAAACAAAAAAAAAACCTCCCAGCCCTCTGTAAATGAAATAACTTAGATGCATTGGTCCCCCCCTTAAGTGTTCTAAAAATAAGAAAAAAAAAAAAAAGAGAGAACGAGAGAAAAGCCCTTTCAAATTTTATTCCCATCCCCCTACCCCCACCATCGGCATCGTGACCGACCACCATACACACCTACTACAAACCACTCACTCTTGAAGATAAGTTTTATTTATTTTATAGTATTTCAAGCAAAAGTGGCTGTGTGCATCTTGCCTCTCACGTCCGCCGTGTGGTGCCTGCTGCCGGATATTCCAAGTATTCTCCTTAGCCAAAGAATTCTAGAAGGACGACAACGAAAATAGGGAAAGCAACACCAACACAAAAAAAAATGTCTTCCAAAACACCCTCATAAATTTTCAAGAGGCACACGCAGAACAAGAACGCGCTAAAGAATCTTCACCCCGACCAAAGACTCGAAGAAATGAAAAAATCTAAAATCTCGACATGAAAAGAAATATGAAATTTTCTCAAAAAGTTTGGGGGTGGCAGTGGCAGCGCCTAATACCACCTACCGCGCGTCGTCTCGTATCATTTAATAAAAATCATTCGCACGTATATGCGAAAAGTGGACCTTAGGGCGAACACCACACACACAATTCATGTGAAAATTTGTTCATCGTCTGGCCTAAGGGATGGAAATGGAATGTATTTCTTTTTCGGTAATGCTCCCCTCAGGTGGAGTAGATTTTAATGACTCAACCCCGCACAACCCCATTTTGAAATTCGAGCAACGTAACCGAAACACAAAAACGTTCGCTGCCCTTTCATCCTTCTGGCAAAAGCATGTTCATGTGTGTCGGAAAAGTTTTGCTTACTACACACAAAACGCTGCAATTCATTGAACCTACCCCCGTTGGCAGTTGCTTCTGTTTTCAACCCCATCGTCACAATATTTAGTCAGAGAGCTATTGTTTGGATACAGACAATCGATTCAGTGGCAGACTATGATTGCAACCCCTTTCACTACCCCCACCCCGCAAATAGTGTTCACCAGAATTTAGTAAAACAAAAAAAAAAAAAAAACAGGAAAACTTAGTTCGTCGAATTTTTGCTGTTTTAATTCCCCCTCAGAACTGGTTATCGTTATCGCCGTCATCATCGTCACCCTTCAACGAACCTGCTCTCAACCCCATCGACTTGTTCGGGAAGATAAAGGTATATATGTTGGGTGTGTATACGCGCCCAGTGCCACCCAAACGTCATTTTGAGTGCTAAGTGGAATTTCATTAGGTGACGCGGTCGTACTTTGAATGGATTAGAACGCAGGAGGGATTTCAGAGCTGGTGGCGTTCTATTGGATTAACCTGAGGGTTAAATAGGGTAAGTGATACCGCGCGAGGGGGATGGTGGAGGTTCGGGTTCATTTAAATTAAAGTCGACTATTTGGGTAAATTTTGCCAGAGAGTCCTGTGCGACTCAACTGAAAGGGATTCTTTTTTTCGGGGTAGCTTCTGTATGGTACAATTTTTGCAACACTCTCAATGGCATTGGATTAAGTTTTCATGCTGATCGTGGTTACTCTCCTTAAATGCCAATACAGGCCCACGACATGTTTGTTTATAAGGCCTGACATTTTGAACTGCGTTCCAGTCAATTGCCCCCGCACGCAAGCAAGATGCCATTCCGGAAAAAAATCAATCGCATTTACATTCCAAATAATGGCGATGGGATGGCGTGAAAGTACGGCCCGGGCGAGGGTGTACGGCTTTTCTTCAATCACAATGGAACGCACACTGTAGGGAATACAATATTGTAATGAGGCAATTGTAAGGTGGGCATGAGCGGAGCTGATTTTTTTTCTTCGTTAAACACCTACAGCTTTGTATTGGTTATTATTTAAATGCAAGTCTGTAGCTATTTGCGGAGGAGAAGACGTTGACGTAGTCACTTGTAGGACGGTAAAATCGGAAGCTTCCATGAGTTAGATCAAAGGGCTGATAAGCAGGGAGCCAGACTATTGTTGAAATTTGTGCGGGGGAACGAAATGTCTGGTAGACAGCTATAGTAAGTGTTTGGCAGCTCCCTCACAGTTAAGGCTGGAATTTTTCAAACCTTTTCCAATGTTTACAGAGAAAACTGATGAAAGACTTTAAGTCCTAGTGGCTGTGTAAATGCATGCCTTTGGTTTTTTATTTTACTTTGGATGACACTTAAGTCGAGGACGGAGAGACATGACTCTTCAGATAGATGAAGGTATAGGTAGTCGCAAGAGTAAAGGGTCTTTCATTAGCGACTTGACAACTTGAAACTTACAGTGTGAACGCACCCTTAAACCGATTAGCGAACTTTCAATGTCAAAATAACCAGTACAATCAATCTCAAGTACACGAAGGAACATCGTTTACAAATAATTCAAATTTAACTACTGAATTTCCGCGTCGGTGGTTGCAACTTTAAGAGCGTTAGCGCAATTTTCGGTCGTAATTCTCGTCCCAGTGGTCAAGCAATTCATACTCTAGTGAACAAATTTGAGTCGGAATAATCCCGGCTTGATGTTGCCGTGCCAGTGAGACTACGTTTTGCCCGAAGTGTGGAGAATATTGCTGCCGTCGCCAACGAGCCAATTCAGTCAATTTCGCGGCGTTCTCAAGAATTGGGCCGCTCCCAGACCACATTATGGCGAACTTTGCGTAAGGATCTAGGCCTGACTCGAGAACTGAAGCCAATTGATCAAATAAAGCGACGTACTTCTCGAATTGGGCTCGGGACATGATGGAAGGAAATGAAAAACTTCATCCGCAAAAAGTCACTGCCGGTTTGGACCGTTTTTCTTCGTCGATGAAAATGACCGACAACTCATGGTATATGGTATTCGCTACAGAGACATGTTGGAAAGTTATTTATTTGAGCAATTGCATGAATTGGGACATCAGTGATATGTGGCTCCAACAAGACGGTGCCACAAGCCACACAGCGGGTGCAACAATCGAGTTATTAAAGTCTCAGTTCGTTGAACGTGTTATCTTGTGAAACGGACCCGCCTATTGGCCGCCGAGATCATGTGATTTAAGGCATTTGGACTGTATTTTTATGGGGCTACATTAAATCATTGGTCTATGCCCACAAGCCGGCGACTTTAGAGGAGCTCAGGGCGAATATTGAACAAGAAATAGTAACCATATCGGTCGAAATGTGCGTTCAGTTCAACGTTTCGACCGCTGCATACGTTCCCGTGGTAGACATGTGAACGAAGTTGAATTCCATTCATAAATGTTTTGATAGGCAACAAAAACTTTTTTCCAGATATCTGAAATAGTTTGAATTTTATTGAAAAAATAAGTCGTCAAGTCCTTAATGAAAGACCCCCTCATATAGTTTTGGAAAACACAAAAAGGATACAGAACTGTGGCATATTCTTTGGCGAGTGCAATAATATTTATTTTATTTTATTTATTTATTCGTGTACATATTTCTATTCAAATAGTTTACAAGAATAAAATTAATTTATATATGCAATGTAGTTTCTCTCATTATTTGAGTTTCGATCATCCGCATTGCATAGTTTTGGGCGGGTGATTCATGTTATTTTTCATTGCATACACTCAGTTGCGATGTCAACGAAACATGGCCGTCCACAGCAGTTCGCTTTTAATTTGCTCTGCAAACTCGTATAGTGTGACTGTTACTAAACGGGTAGCCCCGAAATACCCTTACACCCCGAGATATAGGTGTTAAGAAATGCAAAATGTCGTTGTGCAGACTACTGATGAATATGCCCTAAAACGACATACATACCCCATGTGCAAACTTTAGAAAAATTCACTACAAACTCTTAAAAAAAGATGTTACATCCGTAACGTTGTTATGAACAATCTCCGCCTCAATGTCCTATAATGTCCACTTCTTCTCTTGGCGTAAGTATAGTTTTGCTAACCTTTCGCATTACACTACCACGTTATATAGATACTCCCTTCGTCGTAAATTCTGCGAGGAAAAAAACACACCTACACCATGGTAAATGAAGATTCTGCGATAAAAAAAAAGCAAAGAATACGCTTCCCATCTCTCATGTCGTTAAACAGGACCAAAAGAACCGCTCTTTTGGGCAATGCCCCTAGGATAATACACGATAAGGTCATATTTGTTCTTACAGCTTATATAGCCCAAGGACGGCCAGACAGCGCGTGTTCCCCATCAACAAAATGAAATTACAATAAATGAGATAAAATTTACATAAACTCGAAAATTACGGTTAAACTTTTGGAAGTAGGTATGCCCTGCATGTACACTGTCAAGATATGACCGATTGTGAATATAGATACGTAAAACAATCACCCTTATCCGCAGGAATTCATAGCCACGAGGTTGAGAGCTGAAAAGTTAATTAACAAACGAATAACTAATGTGACCTGCCAGTCACATGGCCAGTGAAAATTTGCTTAGCTGCAACAAGGAAGCGGTTATTTCAATAAGTGCTTGTTTTGGTTTGTAGAATGCAGGTCCAACGACTGAGTTGGCTGCCTCATGGACACGAATGCTCCGGCCCGGACGATCTTTGAATTCATACCAGAGGGACGCCGCAGTTGAGGAAGACCGCCACTCCGGTGGCGCACGCAAGTGGACGGGGACCTTAACGAATTAAGCGTGCGAAACTGGAGTCAACTGGCCAGATATCGCGCTGACTGGAGACGCTTGTTGGTTGAGACCCCGGTCCGTCCAAAACAGTCGCGCCACCTTAAGTATGTAAGCTTGTTTAGTTGTTTGAAGTGTCAAAAAAATTAAAGAAATGATCAGTTTGCTTTAGGACGCGAAAGTGATCATTCCTTTTTTTGAAAATACTCGCAACCTAAGGAGAGTGATTTTTAACAGGTTTCAAAATAAAAAGGAAGTAGGGAAGGCACAGTGAGAAAAGGTTATAACGCCACATTTGATGAAACAACGAATTTGGTCGTTTTAAGCTGTAGTGCTGGATTTTTCTTTGATGGCAACAGATTGCAGCAAAATCCGCTTATAAGGCCTTTAAGTTGGTCATTGTTAGTTGCACCAGATATCCAGGGCACTCATTCCGTAATTTTTCAGACGATTATCATCGAAACGATAGACCTACAAAAGTAGCAACTAAGTGCCAAAATTACGAGTTTAAGACCTTAATCCAGCTCTGAAAGCTAACGATAGTTTAACAAGTTCGGGCAGATAACTTCCTATATTCATAAAAGTTTCAAAAACGATACCGTCCCGACGATTAATAATTTTTTTTCAATAGAAGCTCTTATTTTTATTTAAATTTTTTTAGGTTGATGCCATGCGATTTCGACAACAGTTTACGGGGTGAGAAATACAAAGGCTTTTCAAATGGAGCTCATGCTCGCTCGAACCGGTGGCATCATTAGCGTTTCTGACGTTCAGGAGACCACGCCCATCTTGAATTTTAACAAAAAACAAATGCAGGATTGCAACTTGCTGATGTAAATCAAATATTTTTAAATATATTACAGAATGGTTTTGCTATGTTTGTTCCCAAATGTAGGAATAGACAAACTTTTAAGCTGCCATGGCATAATCATCGTTTGACTAATTTGAAGACGCCTAAAAACAAGTCTTTTAAACAATTTAAAAAGTCAAACCTTGAAGTGGACAAAAAACGTTTCTCACAGCTGCGCCGTGAATATGAATTTTTAAACAAATTTCTGTACAGACAGTACATAATGAACATTGAGTCTAAAATAACTAAAGATCCAAGAGGTTTTTGGACATTTTTGAAAAGTAAAAAAAAAAGAATATATCACTCTCCAAAACATGGAGTTTGAAGGTGAAGTTTCTAGTAGCATCGATTCAACATGTGAGCTCTTTGCAAAGTTTTTCCAATCGGTATATGTCGATCACTCTAACGTTTCTTGGTGTCAAGTAGATCCTTATGAATTTAACTCTTGTTTAGGATCATTAAATTTTTCCACTGATGATGTTTTGCAGGGCATACAATCATTAGACTCTTGTCAAAGTGCTGGTCCTGACAGGATTCCTTTTGAAGTATTAAAGAACTGCAAATCGTCGTTATCCTTCCCATTAAAACTTCTTTACAATTTATCTCTATCGTCTGGCACATTCTTGGATGAATGGAAAACGTCATTTATATCCCCCATATTCAAAGCTGGCTCAAAGCAGAAAGTAAATAATTATCGTGGTATATCAAAACTTTCTGCTATTCCAAAACTTTTTGAGTCAATTGTGACAACCAAACTCAATTTCTCATTTAAAGAACAAATCACTCCACACCAGCACGGCTTTGTATCTGGTAGATCTACAGTGACTAACCTAATGCTTTTCAGTAAATACCTCTTCGATTCCGTAGAATTAGGTTTATTTACAGATTTTGTGAAAGCCTTCGACACTGTTTGTCACAATATTCTCATCGATAAATTAAGATCATTTGGCATTCACTCGAGCCTCCTTAAATGGATCTATAGTTACCTTACAAAAAGGAAGCAAATTGTTAAAATTGGTTCTTCTCAATCGAGGCCTATTGACGTTTTATCGGGTGTTCCTCAAGGCAGTCACTTAGGACCTCTGCTGTTTAATATTTTTATCAATGATATTCCAACTATGCTTCAGCATGCTCATTGTCTTATTTATGCTGACGATTTAAAAATATTTTTGCGTGTTAAAGGCATTTTCGATTGCAATAGGCTTCAATCCGATTTGAACTCAGTTGTCAATTGGTGCAAGCTAAACCAGCTGTCCTTGAATATTACAAAATGTCATTCCTTTTCTGTTTACCGTATTTTGTCTCCAGTTATTTATCAATATAACATTTCCGAAATTTCACTTACTAACGTAACTGAAGTTAAAGATCTTGGGGTGATTTTTGACACCAAAATTTCATTTTCACTTCACATTGACTATGTTCTTGCTAAGGCTAACTCTATGCTTGGATTCCTCAAACGATCATGTGCCGTATTTTCTAGTCCTTATGCTCTTAAATCTGTTTATATGTCCCTTGTTCGTCGTTTTCTTGAATATTGCTCCATTATTTGGTGCCCTAACAATTTTACTTCTATAAATCGGTTGGAAAGAGTGCAAAAGTCATTTACAAGATTTGTAATTGCTCAATTGAAATGGAATCTTGATGAAAGACCCTCTTATTCTACTAGATGTGCGTTAATAGGGTTAGATACCCTTGAGAAAAGACGTAATGTTCAGTGTATATTGTTTGTTCATGATGTGTTTTCTTATCGCATAAAGTGTCCTGAAATTCTGGAGAATTTTTTGTTTTACGCACCTGAAAGAATACTCAGATCTAGAAATTTATTATTTAATCCTAGGCATATTTACAATTATGGTCTTAATGAGCCTACTACTAAATGTATTAATTTATTCAATTCTGTTTGTACAGAAATTGATTTGTGTGATGATAGAGAGAAAGTTAAATCTGTAATTTTAAATATTCATGTATCATAATAAAATTTTGCTTCTTGTTAATTTATTAATTCCTAAGTTACTTAAAACCTATTGTATTATACTATATATTTTTAATTATTATATCACCATATATTATATCCGAAATCTGTTAGAGTTAAGCTCGGTAGATGAATAAAGTAAAGTAAAGTAAAGTAAAACCAGCCGCGAGCATTGAGAATTTTATTACTCAGTATCTAGTGAGAGAAGACTATGCAGCGTTTGATAATGCAGAACAATGTTTTTAAAAAAACAACAGCACAAGCCAAGTTAGAGGAACAGGCAATTCAATCTGGAGTTCAGCATTCTTAAATTAAAAAGTGGGTTGTCCTCATATTTCCTGACAGTCGGCATTTTTGTTTGGTTTTTAGGGAACTAATAAAAATGTGGAGTTCTAGAATGTACTTCTAAAGTTTCTTTCTTTAAAAATAATAAAAAAAACAAATCGAACAATTTATAGCGACCTTGGAGTTCCACTTATAGTTGCCTTACTTTTATTGGATAAAATATGCCGTCTCAAATATAAATAACTAGCTGACCCGGCGAACTTCGTACCGCCTTTAATTAATTAAATTATTAACATTTTTTTGATAAAATTGAACGTGTCTACTGAACGAATGAAACTCCTTTGGAATTCAATTGAGTTCAATGCATAGAAAGGACTTCATAGATTTCCGGGTCGGCTTCTTGATCGTTTTTTTTTTCCACGCTACTGATTGAATTGAGCTGGTCCGGTCAGATTTTTTAATTAACCAAATCAACCGAAGTAGAATGTGGGAAATCGGAAATCTTCGCTTCTGCCATTCGACCGAGTACATCCAGAAACGCGATTGTCCAAAAACATTGTGCTTAATGATGATTCCCATGATCGTTTTGAGCTTTTGTTTGAAAAATCGTGCGGTCGTCCGAAGTTTTCCCGGGAAGTAAGAATCACCGTTTAGATAATTTTGTTCCCACTTCACATTCGATAAGGGTGCTACAAAACATTAAATATCAGTAGTTGCGACTTGTGAACACAAAGGCTCAGTGATTAGTATGCTGGACTACTTGGGCGAGTGGTCAATTTGTAAAAATGATAGTATACGAATATTGAACACAATATACCTCATTTTCATTCTACAAAGCGATATGTGCCGCACGGCCTACGTCCTCATAGGCCACATCACATATTCTTTAATGCTTGCGATTTGCCTTCACCACCCCAAGGCAAAGAGGCAACAGCGCCACCTATGGAGTCGATAACTATCCTAGTTTCCCAACTGAAACCAAACATACTCATCCACAAAATTGAAATCAGTTGAGTGGTTTCGGAGACTGACAGCAGCGCCACCTATCGTGCCCAAAACTATCCTATCCTTAAGCTGCAACCAACCATACACATCAACAAAATTTCATTTTAATCGGTTGAGGGGTTTCGGAGATTGACGACACAGGAATGTTCACTAAAATGCCTATAACTTGTATAACCAATAAGCATACAAAGATCGTATATCCATACAAACCTTGGTGTTGACGTCACCTTTCATTTGAAATTTCCTGAAAAAAAATCGGTTAACGCATTACGATTTAGAGACCATCAATTCAAACACAATGCGACTCATTTTGATATATATTTATAGAAGGAGATAGATGAAAAACGAAATATGCCAACAGAGAATTTTCATTTAAATTTCATCTTAAACCATCCCTGATTCAAGACAAACAAAAAATCATTCAAATCCGTCGAGCCGTTCTTGAGTTTTTACCCGAATAACGCACAGCAATTGATTTTCTTATTTATAATGTGTGGAAAAAAACCAGAATGTACTGAAATTCATGTTTTTTTTTTTTTTTCACGCATGCACAACACACATATACGTTTTCCGATATCAACAAAACTTCACAAAAACCATATATAGCCCAACACCAAAAATGTGTGAAAGTTTGATTAAAATCGGAATATGCGTTAAGGCGCGAATCGGCGACAAACGAACACAATTTTAATGCTCAATTTGTATATATATAGATAGGGAAGAGGGAGAAGTTAATTTTGGATGCATAGGTTCATAGGTCAAACTTTTTGCAAGAGATATTATTTTTTTTAAATGCTCTTTAGCTATACTACTGGACATTTTTATAAAACCTTCTTTAGAGGGACATTAGGCCTTTTTTATTATGCTCACATGATCTGTATAGATCATTGATTTTCACGGTTTACAACAACAGTACAAGATCCAACTTTTGTTGTATACCATGGAAATCAATGATGTATACAGATCATGTGAGCATAATTAAAAAGGCCTATTGGCAAATTGAAAAATGAGTTTTGGGTACTAAGCCAGGAACCTATCCTATCATTCAAAGCAGTTCACACTGAGGCAAACCATATCCACGTTTGACTCATTAATGGTTTCAAAAATAAACAGTCTAGACTAATTTCGACTCGGGTGGTATTTAGAACCAAGTTTCCCACTTTTAAAAATGAATGGGTCCATCCGACTTATTGAATTCCTCAAATGCAAATGCAAATACAGACGTCCGTCATTTTCTGTCACGGGTCAATGATCGAGTCATAAAAGGTCTGTTCCTGTACTTTTAAATCTTAAGAATTTTTACTAATTCTTACGAATTTTTACTCAATGCCGTTCCTTAACTCGAAAAATTCGTAAAAGAGAGCGTCATCGAGAGAGCAAGATATTACCCCTCCACTGAGAATCTTACGAATTTTTACAACTCAACAAATTTCTTGGTGTAAGAATTGAAAAAGCTGTCAGTCACCTTACAATTCACAAGCTGATTTGAAATTTGTTGTCCTATTTGACATATGAGTGCATTTGTTTTGATTTCGTGGGTATTAAAATGGTTTCAACAGACGGGAAAATAAAATTGAATGTTCTCCTACGATTCTTTTCGAAAGTGGCGACGAAATTCTTCCTCGCTGTAAGGAGTAAGAAAGGACAATCGCCTTTACGTAATTTTTAATGCCGTGTCGCTTTTTTCTCTTCTCGAATGTTTCTAGTTCACTATATTCCATATACCTAATAGGATTCATGAAGAAGACCATCGATTAATTCAGAATCACTTTCATTGTTAGGTCGATAAATCTACTAATTTTGTTCGTAAATTAACAAATTCTTGGAGTTCAAACGACAACACTTTTTTGAATTATTTTTCTGTCATTTGTATAAATTACTACAAAAGCGTTCCCTAACTTTTTCGTAAGTGTCTCTATCTGTGAGAAAATTTATCCCCACCACTGCCATTTTGACAGTCTTTCCATTCTTACTACAAAACTAAAGGAAAAAAAAAATAATTGGCGCAACAGGTCCGTATGGACCCAAGCCTAGCTTCTCACAACCATTCGTCTTGTGTGAGTTTTTATTTTTTGGGACGAATGGAAGGGATCTACAATTTTATGCCGAGTCCAAACGGCCAATTGAGAAGCTCTTTCATGACAGTTATACTCTCGGATGTTTGTCAGACGTTCGCGAGAGGTGGCGCAGTGAAAAAAACCTTAAGTTGGAATTTGGGTTTTTCTCGGGATTCGAACCTGGGACCCCTCGCTTAGTAGTCCAACACACTAACCACTAAGCCACTGCGCCGACTAAAGGAACAGACCTAAAAATATCCTCGTCGCATTGCACAAAAGTTCTAATTTGTTCAGTCTGCCAAACTGGCATTTGCAGCGACATCTATTGAAGATTTTAGCAACTTTTCCATTAGGATATTTTTTTCTTTCTTTTTTCTACAGTTCTTGAGGGCGTTTCGCTGCGATGGGGCTCATAAGTAGATCTGCCGTAGACACACTCAGTTGCTTGATATTTACCGAAACTTGTGAATTTTTAATTAACAACCAACTGTGAGTGATTGCCTTCGAAACGAATGTTAATTTGAGTGCAGAAATATCAGCTATCTGCAAACAAATCAATCAGCTGACAGACAGACAGACAGACAAACAGACAAACAGAACAGACCCTTCCTGTGGAGGGTATAAAAAAAAAACAATATTCGCTTACAAATTTGGTTTACAAGGCGAAATGCAGAAAAATTTAAAGGAAATTCCGTCTCGAGTTGCCTGCATCAAGATGAACAAAAGTACCACCCTTCTTCTTCAAAGTTACGTACTTTTTATGCCACATTTCCGTTTCTCAGTACGCGTAACTCTGCACCTGCTTAAATAAATTTTCTTATTTAATAAGCTGGAGGTGTTCATATCAAACGTCATGATACGCCTATACCTCCTCTTCAAGCCCCAACTCCTAGTTCATAAAACGACAGCATACTTTGCAAATATATGCCACCATATGGAAGCGAAAATGCGTCATTGCCAACCCATCCAACCGAACCGAACGACAAACACAATTTTCATTCGCATTTCACTTTGTCCTCGTTAAATTAAAAAACTCTCCACCCCCTATCAATTTAACACAATCCATTTCGAATTAAGGCGAAAAAAAAATGTCAATCCAAAGATTTTCACAATCAAATAAATGACAAACTCAACGCACACCGAACACAGCCGCTACAACGACACTCTCGATGTAATAAAAAAATAAAGAAACCGGGACAAAACGCGCAAAACTTTTGAAACACATCCCCTCAACCTGTTGGACGTCAATGTCAAACGGCAGCCGCTCCCTCCAAAGTAGGCAAAAAGTTAATTGAGTGACAGTAATAAAAAAAAAATATATATATATACATACAATCATACAGTTCCTTACAGGAAGTTTCAATGGAAAATATCTTGTACTTGTTTCTCGCCCACTTCATCTCAAAGGAAAAATGTGCCAAAATAGAACCAGAGGCCGGGCACAGATTAACACAGTTTGGGTGGGGGCGGCCCAGTGAAAAATGCTCTACCCAAACATATGGTGACGGGAGAAGAAAAAGGACATTTCTACAAACATACACACAACACACAAACATTTCGCTGTCATTATTTGTTCATATTTCGTAATAAAATGATTTATCATGCTTTACACTACTTATCAGGATGGGGAATGGATCCGGGTTTGAGTGCGGGTGGGGTCCGCTGTCAGTGTCACAGGCGCGTACACACAACAACACAGACAAGCAACACGTCAAAAACACAGTACAAGGGAATAAAAAAAGAAGAAGAAGAAATACGACAACGGGCTACCAAACACTCACCATATGGCAATAGACGAGTTTTCCACAATAGCACATCGTTTGCAGGATATTCGCTCCCCCCGTGCACTTTTCTCGTCTGTTTTTCGTTTCTTTTTTTGCTCTCCGTCGACTTTATTTCGTTTTCTTTGTTTAATTCTTTTAGTTTTTTATTTTATCCTTTGTTTTGATAGAGGTACAGAATATATACAACATACACATCCAGACATGCATTTACATTTAATAGAACAACTGGGTATTTCCTTCTCCGAAGGACATGGTCTGTCTTGTTTGTTTGCAAAGCGTTTTAAGCAGAGTCTCCTCAAGCACACATTAAGTTTGTATTCGCTTTCGCCAATAGTATATCCTTTTGTGAATTTTGAAGAAAAATAGCAACAAAAAATCAGATTTACACCAACACCAAGAAGCAGCACATGTCACCACTAACCTTAGGTTTCGTCTTCGCTGAAGCGCGATTATTTTTTTTTTGCACAATTAATTAGGCGGCTATAACGCGTCACTCGCCTGTCGTATCTGTATCACTGGGAAAATATCCAACTGCTGACCGATTTAATAAGTGAGCAACCATGCGGTCGTTATAGGGAGCGATGTGTTTCGAAACATTTACACACACCGCCTCGTATGAATGGTGATTTTCTTATAAATTCAACGAAAGCAGTCTTGATGAGAGAGGAACCACCGCGCCCGTCGTGTTCCGTAGACACTTGATTTCTGATGTTGCTCGCCGTATACGCTGGCTGTTGCTGTGATGACGATAATGGCAAATTGGCGAACAAACGCCAAGAGAGAGGGATAAAAAGGAACATTTCGACGCACTACGGAATTAGTTTTCCCAAATTTTCCATAGACAGTTGTGTCTCCCGCTCTCGCAGAAAGCACAAGGGAAACCAACCACCCCTAGGACTTTGAGTCGAATTCCAACCCACACTACTTTGTTTGCAGAAATTGTTTTCCCGAGAGAAAGAGAGAGAAAGGGATAGAGAGCAAAAATAAGGCTGTTTTTTTTTTTGGGGGGAAAAAGAGACGGAATACATTTCCATTGGGAAAATCAAACACAATCGAGTTGGAACTCAACCATTTCATTCTAGAAATGGTGGCACATACTCGCCGTAGACTGGTGGGTAGTTGGAAAAGCTCTTTTGAAGGGAAAACGCGCTTTTTTAATGGTGCAACGCCGGCATTTTGTTAACGGCACTTGAATGGAGAGATATTTCTCTAGAGTTTTGTTGAAATAGTTTTGCATTAAGGCAGTCGTCGTCACAACAGGGTGATGCATTTTCAATTCGAGTTTATTTTTATTGAAAATGTTGGCGCTTAAAATGAACGCAAGCAAGGAGCAAGGAGCAGGTGGTGGTGGTTTCAGATTTCCAGCAGAATGTTTACAACATATTACCAAAGTCTGTTTAAATCTTGATATTACTGCCAATTGATGGGGTTTGCGATATTGGACCTATAGGTGCCAGGTGGTCGTCTAAAACTACCGCAAAGTATAAGTTAATCAAGCCGCGCCTTGTGGGATTTTGTTCACATCTCATTTCTAGTTCGCCACTTGATGAGAATTTCGCTTATTCGAATTTTAGGTATTAGATTATAGATCGAGACGGAGGGCCTTCAGTAGACCTTATGGGCAGTTCAACATTCAACTTGTAAACAGCTAACTACTGCTGATTTCATTCACGAAATAGTCACAGGTTTATGCTTTGCTGCATTTCGAGACTGAGGGTTAACAAATACTATCAAGTCATGACTTGTGGCAAGGAGCGAAGTCGGCAACACATTGACAGCAGAGGGAAACAGTCTTTCGAGCTGGGAAATACCTTTTCTATGCACCTATACCAAGCAGCCCAATCTGCGGCTTCACGAAGAGCGATGCCAGCGATTTAACCAAATCCGATTGTTAGAGATATAAAAAGAAGATGCCGGGATAAAAATGGAAGACCAAGGGCAGTACGCGGATCGCTCGCGAAAGAAACAAAAAAGTTGATTTTCTGATAACTGAGTCCTATAAATTTTTGAAAGGCCGTTGCCAAAACTTCAAAGAAGGGGGGATAAAATTTATAATAATTGGCGGAACAGGTCCGTATGGACCCAAGCCTAGCTTCTCACAACCATTCGTCTTGTGTGAGTTTTTATTTTTGGGACGAATGGAAGGGATCTACAATTTTATGCCGAGTCCAAACGGCCAATTGAGAAGCTCTTTCATGACAGTTATACTCTCGGATGTTTGTCAGACGTTCGCGAGAGGTGGCGCAGCGAAAAAAACCTTAAGTTGGAATTTGGGTTTTTCTCGGGATTCGAACCTGGGACCCCTCGCTTAGTAGTCCAACACACTAACCACTAAGCCACTGCGCCGACAAAATTTACGTGAAAAAATAATGAAAAATCAGGTGTAGTTTGCGTTCTTATGAGGGTGATGAGCTTGAGGTCTGTAGTCAGACACATTGACCACTGATTTACTTTACATTCTTAGACGAAGTTTATATTTACAATAAATACTTAAAGTAGTCAACTGCATAAATTCCAAAGAAAAACATCGTTCTACAAAGTCTAATTGGTGAACTTGGCGCTCTCTAGAGTTTCCAAAACAACTTTCATCTGCGAGTCTTAAATATCTGTTAAAAATCAAATAAACCTCCCGGTTTTTTCCCCGCTTAAAACAATGCCAGACATTGATGTCTTTCATATTTAGGAAATTGTTGAAAGAAATCTTTCTCCATACACATCTTTGAGCGAAAAGGAATTTCCGTTCGCTAATCTTAATATGGAGATAATTTCAAAACCCGCCGCCACTTTGCCAAATTTTTTTCGCATTTTTCCCATGAATCAAAGACACACAAAATTACGCAAATCACACGGTTGCTTTTGTTGCAAAATTACGCATCTTGTCGGTATTGAAATGTATTTTCTTATTTTGTGACGTATTTGTGCCGAGCGATATAAGAAGCAAAATACTTGTGGCGGAATTATTGACACAAGAAAACGTCATGCGGATTTTTTTTCCGATAATGTCTCTTGATACTTAAAAGAGAACTTAGGCAGCTAAAAGGGTGCTTTTGTGGCTTTTGCCACAGCTTCACATAGACCGTCAGTTGGGTCAATTGTGTCCAGTTACGGGAACCATCAATGGCATACCCCCTGATAAAAAAAGAGAACTTAAAAGAATGTTGACAAACCATCGCCATCTTATTATTTCAGCCATTCATGGACAAAATAAATAAATAAATAGTTGGCGCAACAGGTCCAGAAGGACCCATTCGTTTTGTGTGAGTTTTTTTCATTTGGGACGAATGAAAGGGATCTGCAATTTTATGCCGAGCCCAAACGGCCAATTGAGAGGCTCTTTCATGACAGTTATACTCTCGGATGTTTGTCAGACGTTCGCGAGAGGTGGCACAGTAAAAAAAAGCCTTAAGTTGGAATTTGGATTTTTTCGGCATTCGAACCTGAGTCCAACACACTAACCACTAAGCCAATGCGCCATTCATGGACGCTTCCTGGTGAAATCGGTGCAGCCTCTAATTTAAATCGAAGACGATTATCCCAATGCCTTTAGTGTCTTTGTAAGGAAACATTTACAGATTGCCATTAAAACGTGGTCTCAGGTCCCTACTTCTATTAGAAAAGACAGTTCTGCACAACATTTTTCACTAACTGTCCCAAAAAAACCAAAACTCCACTCCACTTCAAGTGCCAAGCTGAATGAAAATTGCAGTAGCTCCGAAATAATCTAAAAACCTTCCAACCATATCAAAAGACTTAAAGACGCTGTTAAGATGTCCACCCAGACAAACTTTAAATCGGACACTTGCAAAAAACACGATCGAATGAAAGACATTCCCCAAACAGAATGTCCTTTCAATAATGCTCCTCCCGCTGCCAACGTTCCATTTGCTTATTGTACCTTTTCAAATTGAATACAATTCCTGGCTTCCGGATAAAACCACCCTCCCAGGAGCATGCATTTCAGTCATCGAAATTAATGGCTCCTTAGTCGTTTAAGCACCACCACCTTATCGTATTTTAATCTACATTCTTCCAAATAATAGCAGCAAGTGGCAGCCCAGGACAGCACTGCCTCACGCCTCCACTGCCCCACCCCCACACCTGAGGCACAACTCTATTTGGTCTGAAAATCCGTGCCTTGAATACCCAAGTGGACAAGAGAAATTCCTTGACGTATTTCAATAGTTTGATTGCGGGTGCCTTCAGCCAAGAATTCGGGTGCGGTGAAGAATGCGTGCACAAACTTCCTCAGTCGGTAACGATTCCTTCCTGCAAGACAAAATAGGAAAAGAAAAAACCACCCCCACAGCTTGCATTGTTGTGTGGTGAAAAGTTATTTTTTTTTGTTGTGCTTTCTTGAAAATTCGAAAGTACTCGTTGCCGAGCAGACTTAATTAAGACATTCGGCTTGTATGCCACCGCACTAACGCCATCTCTCATCGAGTGTTTCCCACCAGCCGCATGAAAACTACGGTACAACTTTGAATATGAAATTTCGTTCGTCCTCTTCAGAGAGGTTAGAAATATTCTTAATAGGATTGAACGGAGAAGGATGCATTTCATAAAAAAAAACACACACACACAAATAGGATGCGAATCCTTTCACGTAGGTCTGTCTAGAGTCCTGTCGGTTGGTTGGCTGCATTCTACCGTCAACAGATTTTCCTTCTAGTGAGAAGAGAGAAACAAAAAAAAAAGACAAGTGCACGTGCTGCTGGGGGTGAATTCTTTATAAGACGAGCGGAAAGGAATTTGCTTTTGCCTGTTTCGTTTAAATGAAATTCGTCAGGATGAATAAAAGTGCAATCTGCAATGGTGTGCATACACATTCCTTGGCGTGTCGTCATATAAAATCGACGAAGAAGTCGTGGTGCCGCCGTATAAAGTGTTGCTCGCGGAAATGTCCTTAACTGACTTGACGGCTGATGGCTGAATGGTTAGATTAGAGTCGTCTGTGAAATTGGTCGGAGATGTTTCGCGAGAGTTTACAGTCAATTTGTACAGCAGTTGTTGCATGTCTCAAAGGAAACGTGAAATGAAGCAATCAGCGATAAGCAGATTACTCTGCTGACTTACTGGGGGTATGGATCGAAAACTGGGTGGAGGATTAGGTCGATTGTTTTCCTTTCGCGTTCGACTTGTAGGGTGGGGTTTATATAAGATTTGGGCCAACTATATGTAAACCCTTTTAAGTCGGCTTCTCAGTGCACTCTGCCCGTGGTTCTGAGAGATTTAAATTTGACAACAGAGTAGAATAGTCCGAGCAAGTTATTAAAAGAAAATATTTAGGTCCAAGTCCACGTAGGCCTTTCCGCAAAGTTCCACACAATCATTTGTAATATTTGGCACAAACCTACAATTTGATGGAGCCGATAAACGGGAAAATTTAGACGGTTTTTTACTGTCGTATGCCTGTGAGTGGGGTAGGCAGTGCAGGGAAGAAAATGAGCGCTGGGTGGTATTTTTGTTTTACCGGGAATTGAACGTGAAGCGCCTGAGTCCACCTGGCATTTACTAAGCTTACAAACTCAATTTCATATAGATTCGTAACTTGATATGTAGTGGAAGCTCTAAAACACAAAGGCACATCTCCTAGGATGTTTCAAGACCACCTAAGAGACAGAATCGACACTTGAAAAATGCAAGAGCAGCTACTTCTAAAGCTTGACATATAAATATTTACGAATGTTGACCCCCACCAAGGGGGGGAAATAAAGTTTAAGTCCAAATAAGTCATTCACGTAGGTTTCAATTTCTTGTGTGTACGTACGAAAAAAAGCGACACAAGCTATGTACGTAAAATGAGATCGTTTATATGGGCACGTAAATTACACTTCTAGGTGTGACCCCTCCTTGGGGGGGAGGGGGGTTGCGTGAATATAAGACGCGAGCGACAGCATGCATCCACTGTGCAATGGATACCTGTGAATATGCGAAATTAATCGGTCGCGCTACAACTTTTCGATAAGCCCCCCCTTGACGGGGGCAAAGGCGTTCAAAGATGGAACTAGTTTCGGTGCAGTGTCGTAGGCATTATATCACAGACGAATCGTAATAATCGACGTACAAAGAGATCAAAGTAGCATGATGAAGGGTGCACGTTTCGTACTGACCCTCTTAAAGGGGGCAGTTTGATTTCACTGGGATAGCCACCTGTTTTAAGTTCGCCACTACGGATATTGCAAAAAGTTGCATATGCGTAACCCCTTCAAGCGGAACGACACCAAAAACTCGAATCTAAAAAAATATGCATCCAGTTAGCTCTCTAACGGGCCAGTACCCATTCCCCACGCTCACTGTGGGCTGATTAAGCTGACACCCTGTGCCACAACAAGCAAGCGACTTTCAACAAGTTAACTCACACCGATTTGTGAAATTCCCACAACGCAAAAGGTCGACTTTACCAGCAGCTAATGTTTCCCCTTATAAGTAATTCATGCATCGGTGCTCCTCCAGTCAGACATGCTCCATTCAGAGTTTGTATTCCATTCAGACGGGTACAACATTAGTATGCCATTCAAACTTTGCATCTAAAAATAGTACCAAATCCGCACCAAGTCAACACAAAAATTGCCCATTCCCAATTTAAATTCCCCAAAAAGTCACAATTAGACTCAACTGTCAAATAAATAAAATTCAATTCCATTACTCGGGCACATGCCCTTCGGCATCGTCCCTTCTGGCGGCCTTGAGGCGAATTGTTGAAATTCTATTTCGACTAATGAAACTGTCAACTTCCGTAACCAACCAACCGCACCGTTAGTTAAAAGAGCAGCATCGAAAGAATCCTCAAAATAATCTAATTATCCCTTTTTTGTGCAAACCGAATTATTCGAGGACCACTCCACCCAACCCAACGTCCTTTACCTGAGACGACAGAAAAAATCCGAAACACATGAATGGCTTCCTATTTGTATCACCTTGTTCAACACTCTTCGGCAGCTGAAAGGACTTGTAATAGCTTTATCCTTCGAACAGAACAATTAATTACATGTCAGTGATGCTGCTGTTTCTGTTTTTTTCTGTCTTCTTCTCCGAGTGTGCTCTTTTAGGGACTTTGCCGAATTGTTCGATAGAAGCGAAATTGATTTATCTACCTAGCTTCTTGCTTGTGTATTTGTTTGGCCATAATAACGAGTGACTCCATTAAAGGGAAAAAGTAAAAGTAAACACAACGCCACCGGCATTTTGTTTTCTCATTTCCGTTTCCATTTCCAAACAACAGCTGGCTTTATCTCTCTCTCTCTCTCTCTGTCAACTTTGACATTTGCATGACGTTTGCAGCCGCCTACACATTTTGTGTAGGAATTTTCGACGGAAAGCTTTTCAGGGCGTTTACGCAAATCGCATGCGCAGTCCTTGCTGAGTTTTATCCCGTTGCTGGCTGATGCTTCGCCTGGAAAGCACCAGTGAATGGAAATTGCGGCGTGGCAAATACTTAGCCATAGCCGTGGTTATACATACTTGTATAGAGGGACGACACAACAAAAATAAAAGAGTAAAAATATTGTGCGGAGGATGTGTAATAATTGGAATTGCATACCATGCAAGTAGTACACCTACGACATACGTATATGCAAATGTGTCGCCTGGCGTTTTTCCGGATACTTTTGTGGCTCTTTAGGGTTCAGAGCAGTGGCAACAAAATGAAAAATTACACCACACTTGCCACGGGCTACATCTACATAGTTTTATGCATAAATATACGCGAAGCAGAGCCTTTGCCCTTTCGAAGGACTATTTTCCTCACACTCGACGGACATTTTTTTGAGGGTAAAAAGTGCTCCATATCCATTCTCGCATACCCATGTCAGGATTGAGGGTTTAATGTAGATTTTCATTGTCAGATAAGAGAGGTTTTTGTTTTGCTGGTGCGAATCCAAACATTTGGCTTGAGGCAGGCGGCTTGTAGGCCATATATGTAGACAAGGGGGGAAAACAATTGCTTATTTCGGTCACCACGTGGGTGTCAAGCGATTCTCTGGTTTAATTTTATGGCCCAAATGGCCGTAAATAATATTAAAGGCATCAAACGTGGGTGTGCAAATAAGTTCGAAAGGAACTTCACAGGCTTTAACGGTCTATTGGCGGTTGTGTGATGTGTGATGCCATGCGGAGTGGATCTATGGACAGTGGGTAGAGTGTCTAACAGTTACTAAGCTTGTTTATGGACCGTAACCCAGATGGTTTATTACGAACAAGTCCAAATAATGGACCCGAAGGACTCTGTTTTTTGAATTTTAGAAATACACTTTTGCGTCACTCGAAATAGGCTCCAGGATAGTTTCGTAGGCAAGAAAAAGATCCAAAAATTCAGGAACTATCGCAGAAAGTCATACTTATACTCAAATTCAACTGCCTGAGTACAAAGGGTCTGCCCTTTGTCTGAATAAGCCGCAAGTTTGATCACCACAATCGGCTGAAATGAGTATACTTACAGTAGATTATGTAAAGACACCTTAAAGCTTCTAAAAAGGTTTAATGAAGAGAGGTTTCGAAGAGTATTGGGATGTTTATCATTTTGAAAGCCTCTTACACAGATTTTTTTGTGAAAAGATCGAAGCAGTAGTTGTTGGTTAAGCTATTGAAAAGGTGTAACGCTTTTGAACTAGAAACATTAAACAAATACGGCGATTTCGGTTTTCAGCTCGAGACTCGATTCCCCGGTTATGGTATGTCCACTTAGAATAATTGGTTTGACAAACTTGGCCTGAAGAAAACTTAACAGAGAGAAACTTCTTGAATTAAAGGGGCGTACAGCGATCTACTGAAAGACGGTCAGTTGCAGCAGTTGAGTTTATACTTGAGGGCTTTACCATACTAAATGCGTAATCTACTCATAATTGCAGTGGCTTCTTGACATTTTAAGCCGTTATCTAAGAAAAACAGCACAATGACTATCAAATGAGATTTTTTTTTAACAATTTTTTGTAATACACAGTCGATTCTTCTTCGACTTTGACACGTAATATCCAATTTAATCAAGAGATTCGCATTTCGTTCGCTTCGAGTTCCCGGGAGAAGGTTTCTTTTACCAGTGAGTTTATATGAGTATACCGTGCAATCATGTTTCGGGTGAAATTAACTACGTAGCACCGAAAGCCGGTGGAAGAATCGGATGGGATTAGCGAAAATCCACGCGGAAGAACAAAATGCGATCATTTAGATGAAACTTCTGCTAATACAGATGAAGATTGTGCAAAACTCCTATGGGATGGTATACGAATTAACGAGAGTGGATTACGCAAGCTCGCAGAAGAAGAAAATGCGAAGGCAATCCGCATCACCAGCTTCATACTTTTTTTTACAGGATTTAAAATGTTGGTTTGAATTCTATGTTGGCATAAATGAATCCCTTGTAGATATATCAATTTTTTATTGCTCAAATTTGCCGTTTTTGCCCAACGTCACTGCGATAAATTTAGTCCTACACGAATAAGCAAGCTCGCCGAGCTCAGTACTTAGGCACAAGGGTACTACAATCCTCTTAATATAAAAACCCACAGAATGGGCATCTTCATTAATTTCATGTCATTGCACATTAAATGCAAAAACCCATTAAACACTCTCCACATTCTGTATAAATGCAATTGTGTAACAATTCAACGCAACATTTCAAGCAGACACAATTGAATTGTACTCACTGCCAAAATAATAATGTGGTATAGTGCTAGGTATATGTGGTGGTCGAAAATCGGAAACACAATACTCGTACTCTCCTCTCTCTCTGTCTGTGTCTCTAGTGTAAAAGGACAAACGTACAAAAAACAGTTTTCCTCTTAAGCATTTTCAATTTATTACTGCAGTTTCATGGATGCAACTAATGCGGTTCGCATTTGGGGAAGTGTTCTCATGTAGTAGATGGGATATTTTTGCCAACTTGATTTAGGTGTGTTTAAAGAAAAGAAATATTTTTTTTTGTATATATTTAGCTTCCGTTGTACTTTGGAGATTTAATGGAAAATATTATGGCGAATACGATTTGTTTTTCAAAGGAAAACTACCTCGTTGTCGATGATAGAGGACTGCTTCGCTGTACCGTAAATTTATGGTGTAAGTGTTTCTGTCAAAGATGGGATTTTATTCCGAGTTATTGTCGAAAAACTACTCACCAGAAACGTTAAAATAGAACCATAATGTTGTGGGACTTACCTGTAAAGAAAGAGAGTAAAAAAAATTGTTTAAATTTTGTGTATTTAAAGTTAAAACTTATTTTATATTTAAAACTCTCAATAACATGGTTAATATTCATTTAGGGACATAAATTATCCTGTGAAAAACAGTTTTTGCCTATTTCTTCATCGACATCAATAATTTCACACGAAATATCGAATTAAAGCAGGCGATTCGCATTTCGTTCGCTTCAAGTTCCCGGAAGAAGATTTTTCTTTTCCGTTCAGTTTAAATGAATATTCCATGCAATACCTGTTTCGTGTGGAAATGTTGATGAAACAGCGAATGCCGATGGAAGAATTGTTCTTGACTAACTGCGGAAATACGTTGGTCCCTTGTAATACTGTGTGCATATTTAAAATGGTGTTCAGTACTAACTACGGCTTGTTTGATTATTGCTTCAGCATTCACGTGTATGTAGCTATTGGCACACCCAAAAGCCAGGGGTAGGTTTTGTAAGACGAAAATGTTCAGTCGTTTCCTCTTGCACCAGCATTTTGTCTCATGTAACTTTGAAAACGAAAGAAGTTTTCGTTTGCGTTAGAGGAAAACAGAAACGAAAACTGTTTAATTTACGTTTTTGATTTTCTTTCATCTAGGTAATTCTAAGAAGATTGCGTAGATACAACGAATATACATTGTTTAGGTCTTGTTGTTAAAAGTGAAAATGACCCAGAAAGTATGCAATAAAAACTGCACTCGCTTCACTTACGTTTTCGTAAAAAAAAAACGAAAGTAGTTAGGTACACGAAGTAAGTTTTCGGTTTCGAATGGCTTCTTTCGGTTATTTTTTTTTTTGAATTGGGAAAGAGGTTTTTTTTTTCTAATAGACACGCGCTAAAGAGGTTATGACTACTCTAAGGGTTTTTACGGAATTCGACTCATGAATTGTTAAGCGTTCGTTGAATTTATATCTGGTAAAGGCAGTACAAAGTTGTCTTTGTGAAAAATCTAGCGGCGGGAGCGAGATGTCAACGGTCTTCTACGCCATAAGAACCAATATTTCTTACTTCTAGCAGACGTACATAATTTTTTTTGGAAGGTGCAGCCATTTTTGAGGTGATACCATGATATAAAAAGAGAACCGAAGCAGCGATATTTTGCACGATCTAAGTAAGCTTCAAATTCTGGGGGGCGAAATCGTTCAAAAATTTTCGTGCACAGCAATAATTTGTTCAATGTTACAGAAAAAATATGTTCAAGCAGGCCAAAATGTTTTAAACGTTTTCGCCGACAATGTTTTTACCCGATGGGTCCATTTGACAAGTGATTCCATACAAAGGCTATTCCTAGGAAGGGATATTTCTATCTACCTCCAGAAGAGGCATAGGGCGACAAAGAATCTCTTTCATCTGTCTCGGCCCGGAGTAAATATTTCAACAGCAGCCACCTTTTCCATTTTGTAGCTGCCTCTCGCAAGACTTTTGATCTCCAAGGTCTACCTGGTTTGTGATCAACTAAGCCTCACTTATTTTGACATCCCATATTTTGACATTTTCAACCTCGTCATACTGGCACAGATCCCACAATGAGCTTTTGGGCAATCGCTTCGTATTTCTATCTCCGGTGCCTTTTCTCATCTATTTAGCTGTGGATTTTCAACTTCTTTGATGTACGATTTATGGTTTTGTTGAAGTTCTTTGGATCTTGGGACTGATATAAAAATAGTTTCGTATCCAGGTTTCTAAAATGCCCTATTGATTTGGCCAAAATATTGACGCATGTCACCAAACACCCCGCTGAACAGTTGCCGCTTGTGGTTTCAAATTTGTAATTAATAATTTGCATTAGAAAAAGGTCAATTTGGTTTTGAGTTCGACTATGAGGCGATAGCTAAGTCATGTGGGGATATAAAGTCTCACACCAAAAATTACTAAAGTCTACAAGAAAATCCGGGTTGGGCATTAAAATCTCCCAAGGCGACTAAGAAATTCACTCTTAAAGCGCCACTATATATCGAACTTAGATGAGTCTCGACAGGCGCTAAGTTATCGCCTGTCAATGGTCCAACGCATCAAAGCCCTATTCCAAAAAATAAGTCTGAATAAGCCCCTACCAACGTTGCAAAGCGAGTCTACAGAACTTTCCGGAGTACGATGTCAAAGTTGAGCTCGGGAACCTTAGTCAAACAAAAATTCCAGACACACGCCAAAATTTGTCAATTTATACCTCTTTGTTTCAAAAATGATTGCATACATTCAGGCTGATTCGGAGCAAGTAACTCTGAATTGTTTAATTTTGACCATTTTTGTTCCGCCCTTTGCTTGGTTAGGCTTAGATATATGTTCAATAAAACGAACCAATTGTCACTCAAAATCCCAGCTGCATATCCATGTCTGCTTAGAGGTTATGTCGCACACATGAAACCACTTAGCCAACAACAGCCAAATGTACTCGTATGTTTGCGACCGAATTAGAACAGTTTCGTATGCCCTCCGTGAGAATGTTCGCAGGTCCTTTCGCAATGCATCCGTTTTGAATCAATTCACTTCATCTCTGTTGTTTTTTTTTTTGTCAACGTCTTGATTTCCTTTGCACTGAGCCACCAAAAAGAAAAGAACTCAAAGTCAAAGAAACTTAATGCAAATGTCAAGTCTTCAATGGGCGATAACACGAAAATGGAAAAAAAAAAAAAACAAAGCGAAAATTTCTCAGCAAAAGAATGGGAAAGCTTTTCTCGTTTATTGTGGGAAAATTCAGTTCTTTCTTTCTTTTCAAGTCTGCATGGACGGTCTCACACAAAAGGATTAAGGTTTCACATTTTGTGAGTTTTACCATTCATTCGTCTTCGTCTTTTGCTAGGTTTTATTTTGCTGAGCAACGGGAGGAGGAACTGTAACTTGTTCTTTGTGTGGCGAGAACAAACAGAGAAAATGTTAAATTTTCTTTTTCAATGAACTCAACATGTCTGACAGAGAATGAACGCCAAAAACGAAGGACGCAAGCAGAGATTAAATGGCAAAAATCTGCGGATAAGAATAACAATTGCGTTCGCTAGTAAGCGAGTGACTATTAAAATATTTTTTTTTTATTCCGAGGGTTAGATGCACGAGTCGCGCTGGGTAAGTGAACATGAAAGATGCGATTAAAACGATTAATAATAAATCCTTAAGAAAACGGGATACCGAGTAAATTAAAAAAAAAAAAAAAGAGAAATGTCGTCCTTTTAGTACAGCTTAACGGTGGTTTGCTGAGAAGAGTGATTTTGTTTGGAGCTAATGGTTCGTTGGAGAACGGGTAATGGTTAAGTTGTTCGTGGGGGAAATTGTTGGTGAGCTTTTCATTAGATAGACCTTGTGGGATTTGATCTTAATGTCTTGTCGACTAGAAGACGCAAGAAGGTATGAAAAGAATTTATACGTTGGTTGTTCTTTAAAATTTGCTCAGTCATTGAGGACAAACTTCTGGTGGAAGTTTCAATAATATCTGGTTAGTTAAAGTCCAAAGGAGAGCCCACGTATAATACCTTTACTGGATAAAAGATTCAATTGGAACAGGAAATTGCAAAAGCAGTTTAAGTTGCATGAGCCTGCGGAGGTATGTTTGGTAAAAACTTGGGGAAGGTCCCCAAAGATCAGTCAGTGGATCTACACAAATGACGATCAGACCCAGCATCATTGGCTTCTTTAGGGTCCAGGCACACAGTGAGCGACAAGTGACAGAGCGATTTAGCGACGACGCTCTAAAAATTTAAAACACATGTAATCGTTTGGCGGTTGCCACGTAAGCCCTGAGCGATTAGCCATTTTATTATAGACAGAGCGACGTTGCTCAATCGCTCTTTTGTCGATCATTGCGCGGCAGTTCCCTTAGTTTGATGATCTAAAGCCGTCAGAAAGGCGCCGATTTTAAGGTTGCCCATCAGCGTCGCAATACGCATATTGACATAGGCAATATAACAGCAATAAGGGTGGAAAACCTTAGTGAGTTTTAGGTAAAGCTCAGCGCCTTCGAAAAAAGGTGTCAACTATATTGGCAGATCTGGTATTGGTTCATTGCTAGACTACGGAGCGACGGTGGTTTTAGAAGATACCAACAAAAAATCGACAAACTGTCCCGAAGAGATTTAAAAACCCACTCAAGGCTCTAAAACCTTCTACAGATTTCCTTTACTTTAGCGGTAAGCCGAATTTGTCGATAACTATCAATTGTCGATCGCATCAATTGGGGCTTTCTTAGACGTCCACTTCAGGAAGAATTTTAACTTTATCCACTCAAAGTCGTACTGACTTAGGAGATGTAGCCAAATGCTCACAGGTGGTGCCTGGGGTTTTCTTCGGAAAGCATATTCTCAGACAATTCTCATTTTCTTTTAAAAGGTCTGAGCAGAAGTAGTAATTGTCATTAAAAAAAATAAATGTATTCCTACAAAAATTGTAAAGTTTTAGCGTTTTCAAAAATCAAACCCTTCCCATGCAAACGTCTTAATTGTTAACGTCCTCACGTTGAAAATGTCCAGGAAAATGTCCACAGGTTCAGTGGAGAGGTGTAGGTCGATTGATATGTAAATAACCGCCAGGCATGCCACCCGCACTCGCCTAACAAGGACCCACCAATTAATAATTTTAATCACAACAATTTCACCTGTCGTGTGGGCGTACGTATGTAAATGACATTTAGTCCTTACGTTAAGTAGTAAAAAAAAAAAATACAAATGGAAATTACAGATAAAACGTACTAGTTAGCGACCACGCATACACCACCATCAACCACCTCAGGTGCCGCCGGGCCAACCTGTTTTATTAATTTCCCAATCCAATATTAGCATACCGTTAGCGGGGGTGCTGGTAGTGCTCGTCACCCCTAGCAATCGACGCGCTCAAAATCAGGGGAACGTAGCAACACACGCAACGTACTATTTACACGTTCAGATTGCAAATCGTAGTCAGTTCCACCCACCACCCCTGATGGCGATAATATCATTTAAGCCAGACTGTGGTTAATTCGCGCGCTGTTGCAACTCTATATGCGCTGTGTCCTTCTGCCACGTTGCACGCCGCTCCTCGTTGCACAAAAGTTGCAGCAATTCCGCCACCAATATGCCAATTCCAGTGCAGTGTGGTGAGTTTCACTTTTGGGCGAAGCACACGAAACGAACCAACTTGAGGTTGCACGATACGTATATGCAAAAACAAAAAAAACTTGTATCTATAGCACAGCAGCGTATGTCGATGGTGGTGCAGATACACGCTATTATGTCGGTTTAATCGATTGCGAGTAATTATAATCGTTTTCGCGCAAAATTGATAATTGCTGGTGCGGGGGTTTTTTTTTTTTTAATAGGGGTATACGCTCCCGTCGCCTGCGATATTTGTTGGGGGAGGGGGCTACTCGTAGCAGTGCTGCGCTCAATTTAATTGAATAATTGCTGTCTAAGGGTTGAACGGGGGAGGGACACGAAGGGTAGTGAATTATCATTTTTTTTCTTTGTTAGCAATTTTTCGACTAGATTTCGGGAAAGGGTGCATTTGGGGAGTTTTCGGTTTGAAAGCAGGCAGGTAGTTAGAGGTAAAGTTGGCCACAATTAAAAAAGTGATCGCTTTGTATTTAGAACCGTTTAACAATCGGTTGGTTTTCGACTGCATCGCTTATGGTCGCGGTTTGGTGTTCTACAATCGCATTAAATGCTGCGGTAGGTACGCGCTGGGCCTTTATCAGTTCGTATATCTGGTCATTAGCAATGGTTTCACCCACAGGGTGATTTAGGGGTAACTGGGAAAAAATACACACCAGCGGAACCGCAAAAGTTAGTGCTAAACGTTGAATAAGTTTGCTTCCATCGGTGAACAGTTTTGCAGCCTAAAGTGGTAATTGTGGTCACCAACCAAGATGGCATAAAAAAGGGCCAGACACTCCCTACAAGGATACGCTTTTTTACTCAACCAGATAAAAACTTTAACTGTCTAGTTATAACAAAGCATTGACGCTACGAAAAACTGGCCAAACTTTGGTTGGTTTGTCGTGTTTGAGAAGCTAGAAAGTCTAAATTTTTTGAAAACAATTTTGCCTAGCAGAGCCTTTTTTTAAGACAGACAATCCTACATTTGAAATTGTAATCAATCCAAGATTTGGCATTTAGAGAGAGCCTATAAGTTGGAGAAGATAAAGAGAGACTGGAACATCTGTTGCAAAGACCAAGCCGTTACTGATACTTAAGCGCTTGGTCTCGATCCAATTTGCCGAGGAACACAGATAATTGAAGGCTTCAGTGTCTTAGATAGGTAGCCCTCTTTTTTTTGACAGAGCACTTAAACTCAAAGACTGTTTGCTGTGTTGATGTTGGGATAGATATAGTTTTACCGTTTATGAACACAAGTTGTATTGTATTACGAGTCGAGCCTGAACAGGGTTTTATTTTATTTTGCTCAGATTTGACGGAAACGTCTATATTAAGTAGCAGATTCATACATTTATATTTAACGCAAACTGTGAGAAAGCCTTTCGGAGCCGTGCGACAACTTTGAGGTCTTCCAGTCGTTTGCAGTATTTTTTTCCAGGTTTTTCTTATGAATTTGCTCACATTAACCAAGTTTATCATAGAGTTGAACTTGGGTAATTGGGTGGATTTTTATTTTATCCGGGTTTCCATTTGCATATTTTACCCAACTTTTAAAATTTAACATTCCCCTACAAGAGTAAGGGATGATTTCAATGACAATTAGCTGGTTCGCTACTACTCAATAAAAGAGTGTGCTGTATATAGATGAAGGCAATTTGTCGACTCCGATTGCAAGTATTTTGCTTCGTTTCTCAACACATCTTGTCCGGCCATGGCCAATGTTGAGCCTTGTGTTGAATGTTAAAAGCCGTTGACTGTCCCTTTCATTGGAGTTCCAGACAGTTTTAATACGGAAGAGTGCATCTAAAGTAATGAAAACAATTGCACTCGATTGAGATTTTGAAGAGAAAATAACCAACAACTTTCGCATTTCCAAAAACGAAAGAAATCATGCGAAATTGAAAGTTCCATGCAACTCTGTTTGTCATTGGAAGATCTGGGTTGTCATTCTGTGAAAACGTTCAATCGCTTTTACTTGCACAAACGATTGGCTTTGTATAACTTTAAAAACGAAAAACATTTTCTTTTTGAGCAAAACGAAAGAAAGCATAGGGTCGGCATTCTGTAAAGCGAAAACGTTCAAATTTCACCAACGATTTCCGGCGGGCGTATGAAAATGTTTAAACGTTTTCGCCTTACCGACCCTGTGCTTTCTTTCGTTTTGCTCGAAACGAAAATGTTTTTCGTTTTGAAAGTTAGTTGAAGCAAAACGAACGTGCAAACGTTTTCATTTTTAAGAATCCTACCCTACGCGTTGAAGAGCTCAAGTTGGGTGCGGAATACCACCACTGTTGGACCTTAAGTTTTGATCTTATAGGACCGGATCGAAGCTGAGTTGTGAGTTCTAGATTCTAGTAAGTCTTGAAAGATAAATGGGACCTATCATCCGTAAGAGGATTTTCAAAGTCTGCAGGGCAATGAAATGCTTCAAGGACTGTGATTCTTATTAGGTTTTTCCATCTAACGAATAATTATTCAACTTGGGTCACTTAAGCCATCACTGTCTATGTACGATTTTGGTCATATTGGAACTGCGGTTGGGTTCAATAAAGCGCAGTCCCAGTCTGGAGGTCTAAAATTCGAGCTGCTGCAGCTGTGTATCCCTAGTCTATACAAACTGTTAAATAGCAATTTAAAATAAGTAAAAATCCTCTTTCAGCTGTCAAATTAAATGAAAAAGTGTTGCCACTTTGAAAAAAAAGCAATAAACAAATTCTGATTCTTGTTTTCGAACTGTTTTTTGACCACCTGAGAACGTAGTAGATCCACACTCACTGTGAAATGACAAACAAGTGTTCAAAAATCTGCTGTCAGCTGTCAAATTGGTTGCCGCTGAGGACAGTGTTGCCAATTAGAAAAATCAACAAATTTCGCCATTGCTACTACTCTCCACCAAATAAACAGCTCCCATGCGTACTTACAACCAACAAACACCTATTCCACTTCAATCAAATCACAAATCACAAAGTCCAAGTCAAGAGTGACGATTGCCGTAAATAACGCAGAAATAAATACCATAGTCGCATACTCATGTTAATAACAATTTATATTAATTGAGTAGCATTTCCTCTTCGAACCTTTAACTGACCGCGCTCAGTCAGTTAGTCACGCCAGCTAAAGCCGCCAACAACCACTCGCAGGAGATGCAAGTAAGTACGGAGTCTCATCCAATATATTCGCACAATCGACCCGGCCTATAGGTTATACAACTCGCAGCGACCCATTAGTTTCTATTGAGCAATATAATACATTTCATCGTCCATTAATGGTCTATACGAGATGGGTTTTAGTGTTATTGTGTGTTGCCGTCGTCGCCGCCAAATTATAGAAATTATGACGTCATAACTTTTGGTTTATGCCAAAAGTTGACTCATGACCAAAAATCATCATTCAATAGTCACGTGGTGGCGGTGGTGCTAGTGGTGATGGTGGTAATGGCCGAATGATGGTGGCGTGAAGTGAGATGTCATTGGTATGCCCCGTTGCAGACGACAGTAGCCACACTAACAGTATGGTGTTCATGATGTTTATGGCCTTTAGTAAGTGTATGTGCCTGGATTACAACTGTGTGCTGAAGTGAGTTATCTGCAAAAGTCATCTGGCTGTCACACAAAGTACTAGTTTTCAAATACCAGAAAGCAATAAATGCGGCTAATAAGCGTGGTGCGGAAAACCCGGTTTCTGTGTTTTTTTGGTTTTAATGAGCGCCATTAAGTTAGCGGTTTATTACCAGATATTTTCGGGGTGAGCAATGAAGTAATCAACCGGTTTCAGTGGGTGTTCCTTGGGGCACAATGACATCACAAGTAGCGCACCAATAGACACACTGTACACAATGGTCGGTTAAAAAATTTCATAAAAAAGAAACACATCTCCTTAACACAGGAAATGGTTTTTGCTAAGCCCTTCACGAGAGTGTCCTCGGTATATCCCGTATTTGGGCCGTATAAACGGCTTTCATACACTCGCACTATGGCGGCACAAAATGAATTTCATTACATTTAACAATTCCGCATATTTATCGCTCGTGTCTGATTGCAATATAATTTACTGTGTTTACTACTTAAACATGGTGTTTAAATGCAGTCCTCCCCCACCCCGCACGCACCCTTTTGAATTGCTCTGTTGCGGATATCCGACTCACGCATTTCATTAAGTGTCCTGCAGCAGGCAACACCAGCAATCCAGCTGCAACTGATGTCGCATCGCCGGCCCCTCTTATACCAATTGCAAATTGTTCATGATAATTATGTTATAACTTGAAAATTAATTAATAAATAATTGTAATTGTAAATGCAAATATCCGTCTGATTATTGAGATAGGTATTTTTTTTTTAATTCACCCTTTTTCTGTTAAGTGCGATGATAACGATATTGTTGATGAAAGGTTGAAATTGGTATCTTTTATAGGAAACGAGCGTACCCCGCGAACTTCGTCTCTCCCCAATTCAACGCCTTCAGATAAACTCCAGAGTGATAATAAAACACAGATAGTTCAAATTTCAATGTGATTTATTTGAATGTAAGCGAAATCAGTAGAGAGCGATATGATAAACTATGTTTTTCGATTTGTATCCGGCGCAAAAGCAAACAACGAAGTATTGGGAAAACATACGCGAACAGCTGACCGTGCGAAAAACAGTGAAATTCGAGATTAATCCCACAGACTTCCATCGATTGTCCTTGTGATATATTGATTGTCATCGGATTAATGGGGAAAGAAGGAGTAAAACAGTTGTCTTAATAATTAAACATTTATTAACTGGCGCCCAATGTGATGCGGGATTGGATCACGAGTTTGAAACGTCCCAAAAGAGGTACTTAAAAGTCTATATCTTAGCAGCTATTATTGCAAAATTTGGTACATCTATGTATATTGTACGTACCAATAACATTTAAAAATGTGGGCGTAATTGTGGAACGGGCGTGGCACCTCCCATAGACTATAGTCAAACAAAACACTATATCTTATCATTTAAGGCAGGTTTAGCTTCGAAATTTGAATAAATGGACGTGTATTGTTTGTGGAAAGCACATTGGAAAATGAAGAATGTGGGCGTGGCATCTCCCACATAAGAAAAATATTTTAAACGCTATGCGTTACAAATAAAATTGCGGAACTTAAAAGTAAAATATCGCAAACTTCGGCAAATGGCGGTGGGACTAAATATGGGGCGTGGCATCATCTACCAAAAAAAAACAATGGTTAAACGGAAAAGACATTTCTTATAACCTTGGCTCTGGCCTATTAATTGGGATAATCGGTTTCCCTCAAGAACAGGAAGAGACAGGGTACCCGGCCAACTGGGTACATCACAGGTCGAACTGTTTTGATCGCCGCTGAATTGAAAATTCCGGATTTTGTTCTGCCACATATTCACCTGGTTTAGCTTTTTCTACAAACACTCTACGTTAACTCGTTGTTAGTCTTGTGGTTCGAAATTGATCCACAACATGACGAATAGCGAGCCCAGTTGGTCAAACATGAGGACCACCAAGATAAATTAAACGTTTCTGACATATCTCTAAGTCTAAAAGCTCATTATCAATTATCTCGGCACATAATAAAAATCACCATTTCAGCTACTGCATCTCAAAAACTGATAAAGTTTTTGTCAAAACTTCGCCGAGATCCATTCTTTGAAAAAACGAACTTCTTTGAGAAGGCATGCCACAACAGTGGCCAAATTCTTTGTCAAAAGTGGCCACACTCCTTGTCAAAAGTACCAAAACTCTTTGTCAAAACCTCGTCAAAAGCCACTCTTTGAAAGAACGAACGTCTTTGGGAAGGCATGCCAAAAGTGGCCGAATTTTTTGTCAAAAGTGGACAAACTCTTAGCCAAAAGTAGCCAAACTATTTGTCAAAACCCCGTCGAAAGCCACTCTTTGAAAGAACGAACTTCTTTGGGAAGGCATGCCAAAAATGTTTCCAAATTCCTTGTCAAAAGTGGACAAACTCTTAGCCAAAAGTAGCCAAACTATTTGTCAAAACCCCGTCGAAAGCCACTCTTTGAAAAAACGAACTTCTTTGAGAAGGCATGCCACAACAGTGGCCAAATTCTTTGCCAAAAGTGGCCACACTCCTTGTCAAAAGTACCAAAACTCTTTGTCAAAAGTGGCCACACTCTTTGTTAAAAGTACCAAAACTCTTTGTCAAAACCTCGTCCAAAGCCACTCTTTGAAAGAACGAACGTCTTTGGGAAGGCATGCCAAAAGTGGCCGAATTTTTTGTCAAAATTGGACAAACTCTTAGCCAAAAGTAGCCAAACTATTTGTCAAAACCTCGTCGAAAGCCACTCTTTGAAAGAACGAACTTCTTTGGGAAGGCATGCCAAAAATGTTTCCAAATTCCTTGTCAAAAGTGGACAAACTCTTTGTCAAAAGTAACCAGACTCTTTCCCAAAACACTCTTTGAAATAACGATCTTCTTTTGATGACGAAGGTATGCAAAAGCGCCTATTTAGATTACGTCGGCAACCATATAACTTCTCCTCAAACTGACCACATTTCTCTCAAAAGACCAAGTCTTGATCGTATTTGGGCATATTCTGACCAAATAATTTCGTATTTGGCGATTAAATTTAATCATCAGCAACATCAGACACCAAGCAGTTAGCACACGCCCGCCAGCCTGAAACACATTCCTTCTACGACAGTAACAATTTCAGATACAAAATACCTCACAAAGGATCTCCTTGACAAAAATATCCATTTTGCCAAGAAAAGACAAAAATTTTGATTTCCATTCGAGATAAGTTACATTATTTGAGCTCCAATTTAGAATCAATTGGAATTATTTGTATCTGGTTGCGAAGCCCTAAAATCGAATACCTCAAGGCAAATAAAATGCTCCCTAAATAATCGTTTTGTTAACTTGAGGTTGACAAGATAAAAATAGTCATCGTACCGCACAAAAGGCACAACTACAGATACGAAGTACGAAGTCCTCCTCCTGCGAGTATAAGAGTATCTTTTACACAATTCCGTTTGTGGCTCAAAGTCAAATAAAACGGAGTTCCTCCGTTGATAACCATAATAAATAGCGGTTATTGAAACATCGAAGTCCTTGAGCACATACACACCCACCCACTCAACAGTTCGTGTCTCCTTTGGCCTATAGAATTAATATCGCTTTACTCAAAGTGAAATGTCTCTTCAATTGAATTTGAATATTTGCACAGTTAGCAGAAGCAAATCATAAATAATGAAAGAAATACACACACGGAGATAGAGCAAAAGGATACTTCAGTTCAGACAGACTGGCACACACGACTGTACCCAACTGAAGTGTATTTGCAATTGCAATGCATTTACTTTGATTAATAACCAACTATAAACAAGCATTCTGTGCGGTACGAGTGTGAGTGTATGTATCTCAACTGTAATGGGGTGGAAATTGTCGAGCGAGAGATGAATTTTGATTGAATTATGATTTTAATAATCGTTACAGTTGACTGCAGAAGGAGTTTAAGAAGGAGCGCCAAATCGACACGACCACAAGAGCTTACAGCTGATTACGCGTCCCGACTTAAGATACCTACCTCATGCCTTGTATCTGCTTTGGTGGTAAAGTGTCTGCGGGCCTATATAGCTGGCAAATGCCACTGTCACCGCCATTATGCTTAACACTTATCCCCCATGATGTGATGTGCCGGTAATGGTTGCGACGATGATTGTGGAACCCATTTTCGTGATTATATGATAATTGAGGGAATTTTCTTCAGTGCGTACTCTCTCAGATACAATGGAGGATAGCGGAAATGTATAAAAAGGACTCACAGGCTGAAATAATACAAAATTCCTGCAGAACTGATGACATACGACTACTGGACAAAAATTAAAATGGGGGAAACTTAAAGGATGCTGTAGTAGTTGAGGGTCGGACTGTCAATATTTGGTTAGTTCTTTTCTCAAGAATGTCCTTTTACATTATTTTGAAGCCTTCAAACCGCAATAAATATTTTTTTCATCTCTAAATCGCACAGACAAAAGCATACCCATGCACGTACACTTTACCTGTCGAAATACATCGTCGAAAATAATTCCAAAAAATGACACTACCTAAATGGAGCCGCTTTCAAGCCCCATATTGTGGTGGCGTTGTTCTTAAAGGCTGAGGTAAGATCCGCGAGTTCCTTTCGTGGGCCCTAAACGAAACACCAAACTTTGGGTCGGGGTGCTTCTTATATTCGCTTGTAATTATGAATTTATTTCTTGTGGTGTAGTGCTTCAAAAACCGTCAAACTACAACTTTTGTAGTGCTGAAGTGAAATCAGACCGCAACTGCTCTTGTAGTGCGGGAAAAGCGTCAAACCACAAAAGGTGTAGTGCTTCAAAAACCCTCAAACTACAACTGCTGTAGTACTGAAGTGAAATCAGACCGCAACTGCTCTTGTAATGCGGAAAAAGCGTCTGACTACAAAAGGTGTAGTGCTTCAAAAACCGTCAAACTACAACTGCTGTAGTGCTGAAGTGAAATCAGACCGCAACTGCTCTTGTAGTGCGGAAAAAGCGTCAGACCACAAAAGGTGTAGTGCTTCAAAAACCGTCAAACTACAACTGCTGTAACGTTGAAGTGACATCAGACCGCAACTGCTCTTGTAATGCGGAAATAGCGTCTGACTACAAAAGGTGTAGTGCTTCAAAAACCGTCAAACTACAACTGCTGTAGTGCTGAAGTGACATCAGACCGCAACTGCTCTTGTAGTGCGGCAAAAGCGTCCAACCACAAAAGGTGTAGTGCTTTAAAAATCGTCAAACTACAACTAGTGTAGTTCTGAAGTAACGCCAGACTACAAATACTAGTGCTGGAAAAACAACAGACGACAAAAGTAACTGTTGTAGTGCGGGAAATACCTCATACTACAATTGATGTAACGTTAAACCACAAATACTACTGGAAAAGCTTCAGACTACAAATGGTCTAGTGATGGAGTAATGTCGGACTACAAGTGATGTAGATATGCAGTAAACAGACTGCAACTGATGTAGTTATGCAGTAAACAGACTACAACTGTTGTAGTGTAGAGTCCGACAGAGAACATCTACTGATCATGCGTCAGAAGTAGTAATGGAGTAAAGTCACACTACAAATGATTTAGTGCAGCAAAACCGTGTATCTTCAAATAGTGTAGTGTAGTGCTGGGAGATCAACAAACCACAACTACTGGCGTGGGGCTAGAGTAACGTCAGACCACAACTCCTGGTGTAGTACTGAAAAAGTTTCAAACTACAACTGCTCTAGTGCTGGAGTAACGTCAACGTCATACTTCAACCGATGTAGTAATGAAGTAAACAGACCATAGCTAATTTAGTGCAACGTCCAAAAATCACATCTACTGGCGTTGTTTTGAAAAAAAAAAAACGCTAGCAGTGTTGGAGTAATGTCAGGCAACAACTGATGTTGTTCTAGAGAAACCTCTGTTGTAGCGCTGCTAAAATAAGTCAAACCACAACTCGTTTTAGGTCAGACCACAACTGGCGTAGTGCCTGTAGGGGGTACTCTTAATTTTATGCCGTACTTTTCTTTATCACATGGATGACTGATTGTCGTTCTTTTGGGTGTTTGTTTGTTATCGCCCCTCTGGGCGACAGTCTTAGTCTCTGTTTTAAGGTATTTGCAGTTTATTAAACCAAGACAAGACATCTTGGTGCTACCTGAGCAGACTAACAGATCCTTCGTATCAATTTATATGGGAATGCTTATTTGCAAAACAAACTAGTTAAGTGTGAACCACCCGTTTCCCGTCGGAAAGTTGCTGATTGTTTTGCCAGAAAAACGTTCAAAAACTTCTCAAAAAAAAAAATACCACTAATGACCAAAAGTTTTCCGAAAAATTCTCAAAGAAATCAATTAACGACTCCAAGCGTAAACCTGTTCAAGATAAAGTTTAAAATGTTCCCAAATAAAAATCCCAGGTACCTCACACAGACAATGGGTATCAAAAGAAACAAAAGTTAAAAGGTCAATCAAACAAAACCTTGAGAGGTTCCAATTTTAGTTAAAACTTTCAAAACCCGGTTGCAATTAAAAGGAATCGATTTGACGCTGTTTTAAGAATTCAAGGATCAAATGACACAAAAACTTTCGTAAAATGTTGAAACATCTCCAATTCAATGGGTGATGGTGTGTGAAGTCATTTAGTGCTGAAAAAAAAATAAATAATAATAATAAGGAAGTCTCAACGGAATTCATTTACCATTCATTCGCAATGACACTTTTCAGCCATTTGGGTCTCCGCTAATGAGCTCCTCAATTAAAATCCGTTTTTCCGGTTCATTAAAAATCTTTTCTATCAAATGAGAAGCACGAAACTTCCACATGAACATGAGCAGTGTGTGAACATAATGTTGGTATACTCTCTCACTCAATTCGAAAGGATACGTTTTATTTTTTTTGGGAATACAATGGTTTAACCTATCAGTGGTTCATTAGTGACGCAATTTGTGTAAGAAAGTGAGCATAAGAGAACCAGAACCATCGCACAAGAAACATAGAAAACAAAAAAGTTTTCCTTCCGCAGTTGCAAAAGAGCGACGTGAAGACTTGTTTCACTCGCTGTTCTTGAGATGCTACAAGTTTTGTTCGCTCTCATCTCGCGCAAAGGCGAAAACTTATTTTCATAATTAAATTTGTTGAAGTCATCCAGACAGTCGCCCGCTAGACGGAACACGAAAGCGTACAGATACTGGAGATACGGAAGCTGTTGGGTATTGTTTGATTCGTACTTTTAATGAGCGGCGAAATTGGATGATGGAAAATTTATAGACATCACCACTTGTCCTTTTGTCCTTAGTGGGGGTGCACGACGGATGTCGACTTTGAACAATAATTAGGCCTTTTGCCGCATTGCTGTCATAAATTAAGTTTTGTTTTCTTTGGAGGGTAATTTTAGTTCTTAATATGATTACCAGATGACTTGGAAGGACTTTTTTGTCCGAGGAATGGAAAATGTAATTAGATTTGGAAAAGTAATCAAGAAGAAGTAGGTACTTGGGTGGAGATGACTTGGAATCGAGGACAATCACATGGTAATGACTTTTGTATACTCTTTGCATAGTTTGGAGTTTGTTGAAGGACATTTGGCGGTAGGTACATAATCCTACGGAGGGAAAACACTTGTGAAGTTGACTCATTAATACAAGTTGCCATCGAAGTTATAACTAAGACAGTTTTGTTTAATTTGATGGGTCAACCGGTTCGTGTATTGGGAGAGCGTATGCAGTAAACACGCAGGTATCTATCGTCGTGGTTGGTGTATTTGCTTAACGATGGAAAATGGATTGAAGCAGAAGTATCACTTATCTGCAAGCAACGGGCGAAGCTTTTGAATCTGTTTCAGGTATTTACAAACAAAAAACACATTTGCGTTAATAAGTCTGTCTTTGTTTAAAGGCGTTTCCAGGTTATGGAGCACGCAGACTTGAATTTTGAATACTTTACTGTACAACAAACCAAGAAATGAAGGTTAATATTTTATTGTCCGGGTTGAAATCCAATAGAAACTAGGAAAACTATATTCGACTTCATAAAAGTAAACAACTTTTTCCAATGCCTTTGCAGAAGATGGTTGTGCTAAAGGGTCTTCAGGAGGGATTATTGAAGTTTGAGAGATGCAAATTAGTGCCTGTTGTATTTTTCACTAACGCAGGACTATTCTTTTGGGGCTTCAATAATTGGGAAGCTAACGGCCACTCCTTGCGGTAAAAATATTGTTAAGTTCCACAAGGCTGGACGTTAGGACCCATGTTTTTACTAATCAAATATTTTCTCTCTTGAAGACGGGCTCACGCGGACTCGGTTTGGATATCAAAATATTATTCCAGTAATAGAAACGTGGTGGACAGTTCAGAATAGAAAAGAATAACAGTCGTCCACTACTTTCTATACCACGGTATTAAATTTTGCAATCTAAGGAAGGACTTTACTCAAATTTTGCAATCTAACGAAGGACATGAAAATTCAAAAATCTCGATATTAGACCTCAAATTTTGAAATCAAACGGCGACTTGAAAATTCAAAAATCTCGATATTAGACCTCAAATTTTGAAATGTAACGAAGGACTTGAAAATTTAAAAATCTCGATATTAGACCTCAAATTTTGCAATCTAACGAAGGACTTAAAAAAAATCTCGACATTACCCTCAAATTTTGTATTTCTAAGGACGAGCTGAAAAATTCAAAAATCTCGATATTAGACCTCAAATTTTGAAATCTAACGAAGGACTTGAAAATTCAAAAATCTCGATATTAGACCTCAAATTTTGAAATCTAACGACGACTTGAAAATTCAGGAATCTCAATACTAGACCTCCAAATTTGCATTATAACGACGGACTTGAAAATTTAAAAATCTCGATATTAGACCTCAAATTTTGAATTCTAGGGAAGGTCTTAAAATTCATAAATCTCGATATTAGACCTCAAATTTTGCAATCTAACGGAGGACTTGAAAATTCAAACATCTCGCCTGTGTTGCCCAAAAGTGTATGTTCCGAAAAAAACACGGTAACTTGACACGAGACACTGGTCCTTCAGTTAATACTAATTAAATTATGCTCATCCCGAAAGAGTACCACTTGCCCAAATCAATGTCGACATTTACCCCGAAATTCCACAGCAACGTCCAACTTTAAACTCCCTCACTAATTTAGAAGCAAACTTTTCCACTACCTGACTGCAGAAAACAAAAAAAAAAAAAAAAAAACCATCCCCACCCTTGTCAATCAACTGAATATTCCCATGATTGATCCACTTTGGTGTGTGCCTTCTGTGTCCATATTTTCCAATCTCAAACAGACCAACAGTACCAACAGAAAGAGAAAAGGAAAAAACTTCCTTCCTCGGTGTCATAAAGAATTCATTCCCAACCACTCCAGGTCAATTTGTTCCCATAATTTCGCCAACTAAAATCTGCCATCGAGGGTCTGCACCTCTGCAAATAAAAAAAAACACCTCCTGTCATTTGTAAATTTCCAAAGTTTGATTTTCCAAACCCCCAAAAGACCGACCCGAGACCACACGTGATTTTCTCATCCCCATCATCAATTAACTTGAGCGGTGGCCAAATCCTTCCTCATGCATGTGTTCCCAATTGCTGGGCAGCACATCAAATGTATATACCATGTGTGTGTACACCGATAGGAGGGTGTCTCCTCTCTGTCGCTGGGGTCCGTTTGGGAGTACAAAGTGAAAAGTCATCACACCTGGGAAGGATCCATATCAAAAATGTCCGTGTGTCCATCCCCTATAGGAACGAGTTTACGGAAACCAGCCCACCCCATTGAGATCATCATCAGGGTCTTCTTCGTCTATCACACACTCATCATCGAGTCCGCACCTCTGCACAGCAGAACATCATCCACCATCACCAGCTTCCCTTTCAATGAGAGGCTAATGCATGAAAATATTCAATTAAGGGGATGAATGCATAACGCAGCCTGTGCCAGTATTTTTCGGTTTCGGGTTCCTATATCGTTTTGCTTGCGTCCATGAACATGTGTTTGCTTTATGCAGTCAAAGGACGAACTTTTTAATACTCATGCGACGACGACGATGCAATGGTATTGACAGTCGAGTATTCCCCATTACTCTTTGTGTGTTTGGGTAAATGGGTAAAAAATAAACCGAAAAGGGAATTTTTTCCATCATAAATGTGTCAAATATTTACCCGCATTTGTCATATTAATTTGGGTAAGCTTAAATGCTGACAGAATGGATGAGATCAGAGAGAGAATCCATTTTTGTGCCTTTCCATTCGAATGGAATTGGCATTATGATGTATATTTGCTTGGAGCACTGTTGACAGTTTATCGGTCATTGAATGGGACTAGGTAAGCGGCTGGATTATGGAGTTAAGCTGGGCCTATACTTTTTACTGTCCGCAAATTGTGTTGTTTAAAAATGCAGGAAATCTTTTTTTTGACAAGTTGTTGGTTGAGTTTGGTAGCGGCAATATGAAGGTCCACAAGGCTGTCAGCCAGGAACTCTTCTTTTTCTTTAAACCTGTTGAGAAAGATGCAATAAAATCAAGGCGAAAGTTAAAGAAATACAGATATTTTTTAATGCGCAATATGAGGTCCCACAAGGTTGCTGTGTTGTGCCTATACTTTTCCACGGTTGAGCTGAAAACACATATCGAGGATTTAACAACACAAGCTGCCAGATTTCAATAGAGAAAGACCTCGCCTTACCAACTGCGAGTGCGCAACTGGAGGTAGTTAACCAAACATCGCGCTAATTTTGGCCCAAGCCCTCACTGGACTGTTGTGCTACCTAAATTTGTAAGTAATGCTGTCAGATTCACCGAATGAATTACGGGGTCCCACAAGGTTGTGCTCTAGCATCTATGCCTTTAAATTCGAATTTTGTTTCGACTTCACTAGGCTTAATATTTATTAACACAAACCTACGTTATGGTGGCGTTCTGTCAACATGGGAATTAGGTAGAGCATACAGACTTTATTGTAGAAAATGTCAGTTTTGTTAAATCACTAAAAAATTCAAAGAATGCCGGCAATTAAAGTCCTGTCCATTATCTACAAAGTTTTGAAACTATTATTACGCAAAATAGGACGGAGAGATGGCGAATGGACAGTAAAAAAATATAAGCAACTGAAATGTTCGGGAGACAAAGGCTCGTTAGAAAAATAAAGTCATACAAATAAATAATAGCCGCCGAACAATGGAGACAAATTTTGCTGCACTCCACGATGTATCCATGTTGGAAAAACGTGTTGAGAAATGCAACTTTAGCAACTGAGAAGACGGGTTTTCAAGAAGACAGTAAGAATAGTGAACGATGAAGATTCCTTGCACAGAACCAATATTTTGGGCATAAGATTATGAACTTGGGAGTTGAAACTATGAAAACACTAAGGGCCGCTTGCTCATACGACTCTTTACGATTTAAGTTGTACTTAAATACTTATAGGCTACTTTTGTTAGATCGTAAACTTTCACATAAGAGTCGTATCAGCAAGCGGCCCTAAATGAAGTTCCGCAGTGCTGCGTATTAGGACCCATGCATTTTTTTAAGTCAAAATCACAGAATTATATCCGATACCTTAAAAATCGTTTTCAATCTAAAAGTTCACTCGTTTCTACTTCCTTTTTGGGTAAATAATGGACGATCGGACTTAAAAGTCAACGTTTAATGAAAGAGCACAACCCACAGATGAAACAAAGACGGTCCGAAACGGCCATTTCTTTCTACAAACAAACTTTACCAGTCAATTGGACAGCCTTACTTGAAATTATAAAAGAAAACAGAGAGATTTTTTAGATAAGTGTGCAAGAACTTTTTTAAATTTTCATTTTTTTGGGGAGAAATACAAATTTATAAAATTTTTATTTAAACGCGTGATAAAAAAAAAAAACTAACACACAAACTGCATCGTTTCTGAGATCAAAACATAAGACCCAAAAATAAACGGATAGCGTGGGCTTAAGAGAGTGTCAAAAATTAAACGACAATCCGCCTTACTTCAGCTTAAGTTTGGGAGTTATAATCCCATGGTACACAAATTTTAACGTAGCCGCATATTGGCTTAAGCTGGATTAATTCAACAGAAGTCCAAGCGCAATATAACTCTGTATTTCTAAAAAAAGGGTAGCAATTTAACCAGGAAAGTAAAGGGTTCGATGCCTGAAAAATTAGTAGAGCACCTAAAAATATTTGTAAATCAAGGATTCAAGACAGAAAAGAGAATGCAATGAGCTGTCAACAGGTGCATTTGACAGACAAATACAAACCCACAAGTCGAAAAATTACTTGTTGAACTTGAAAACAAATAATGACAAAGTTTGATATTAAAGTTGGAAATTTATGCAACAAAATTCACACACTTGTGCAACAAGTCTTGTTGTGACAGATGGTGAAGCAAACATACTCGTCGGTCTTTAGATGCGCATTGAAATCAAACCACAGCCCCACAGCTTATGATTTTTCGTCCAAAGGCTGCCGACTTGAGCTACACAATTTCTCCCAAAATCCATTCCAAACTTTAGTCCTGACGCGCATTATTTGTCCGCCAATGAATTTCGGGAATACCTCCTGCGCTGCGTAAGATGCCTCCTCACCAAGAAGCCATTATCAAAACATTTGTGTAATCCCTTTTGTATGCGAAAATACATTTCTCGTCTAAGAAAGAGCTCCATTGAAATCCAGAATCCTTTCTACAGCCTGTCGTTGCAGAAAATTCTCTTAAAGACACAGACTTATCTCTATCCCCCTCATTCTGGCTCTTTGAATATGCATTCACAAAGTTTTGCATTAGACTACACACACATACACACAACACACAGAACTTAAGGATAAAACAGATGAATATCCTTGTTTTCGCACACATACAACGATTTTCTATTCATCGAGACAGGCGTGGTTGGCTAGAAGAAGAATGCTTCTGCCTCTCCCTTTGTTATGTTTTAATTTTAGATTTTTTTCTTCTCCACTCTCTCCGCCACCACACACCACGTCCTGTCGTCATGTTTCATTTGATTTTTATCCTCAGCTCTTCGCAATTTATCCGAAGCGAATATTGAAGTTTTGTGCAAAATCAAATGTTAGTACAGGATCTTCCGGGAGTATTATATTATATGCGATTGATAGAAGCAAGCGAGAGTATATATACTCAGAGAAGTGATGTGGGCACATGTATAGAGGAAAGGATTTAAAGGATTTCAAGTCACAAGAATGAGAAAAAAAAACCAAATGGAACTCCTTTTATTTTTTAATAAAACGATAATATTGTGAAAAGTTAGGAACAATCTATTTAAAGATAGGATTAGCTGTGCTGTAGGACAATGCTGTGCTTTCATTCTCTGGTGCACGCCCGCACTACACACATACGAGTGTACGGAGATATCGCAGGATTATGTCGTGGGAGGTTGAGTTTGCGACTGTGGCGGGAGTTTGATTTTTCTTCATATTCTTAGTAGTGGGAGGGATTTTGTGAAAATGCTATCAAAAGATGTCCTTAGAAGCGACCTTAGGGGCTTGGTATGGATACCGTATACCAGACACCGTAATACGATGAGGTATTCTTGGGGAAAATCCCATTCGGAGAATATCTATTTTGGGCGCTGGGTGTCGATTGAAGTATTAAACAACATCCGTCAATGTCCGATGTGTGGAAACGGAAAGTGTCCTTGGAGGTATTAGGTTACGGTGCGGGATCCTTTGCGAGAGGTTTGGGTGTGTTTAAGCTAATTTGGCAACTACGGGTAGTTATTCGTTCACCAGGAGAGAGTCAGAGTCAACGGCAGACGAAGGGTTGGGTTTAGAGTCTTGTTCCATTTCAATTTGATCTCTTGTTGATGGCTTTACGGTTCGGGATCTTATTTAATCAGCCAACTCAAGATGGCGGAGCAGCAGCGGATTTGGGAAGTCAATTGGATTTGTCCGCCCTTCCGTAGAGTGCGATTTGCATTTTATTTTGTAATACCGTCAGGGTAGAACAGGTTTGCCCCTGACAGTTTTAACCCAACGGACATGAGTGCCAATCAAATTTAGCAACGTTAGGCTTTTAAGACTTTTAAGCCCTTTAATTCATGAAGCGAATTGGTGAAACGGAATGAGAAGAGAAAAATTGGGCAACAAAAATCTGCAAATCACTAACAAAAGCATCTGATGGACAAGTGATGTTGTGCGCAAAAGATTCAAATCCCAGCAAAATCAGCTCTTCCAAATTATAGACCGACAAGAACGTCTTGCAAGCGAATGGGTCTTAAATAGATTTTCTGCATGTCAACATAAAGCGCGTTGAATTCACTGAAAGTAAGAAACATACTGCAGCTACACTTGGACATTTGTCGTTGGTTATTTAATTCACACTTGCTCTCACCACGGAGCTGCCTTGCAGAGTGAATAAAATATGTGTCTACAGTGAGTGATGATCGGCGCACATAAAAAGTATACATAACCTCAAACACAAGTATCAAATTCAACTTTGTCATCATAAATAACTTTAAGCGCGAAAGTCGTGTGGACACCGATTTAAAACGCCGACCACAACTGCACCGGTGTTGAATTCGAATCATTTTGTGGCAGACGTCTGCAGAGCTTTAAAATTTTAAGTATTGGGATTGGGAGAATTCGGATTTTGCACATAAACAGCAAATTTTAGTCTTCGACGAAGACCTGAAGGCATCGCCCACTTTGGAGATTGAACTCAAGCAGACCAATCGCCAACATAAATTGCCAACTAAGAAGTGAGTTCTATTTATTATCAAAAGTGGGAACAAGAGCTGAGTGAGTCTTTAAAAGACAGCCACCACCACCTGCATATAACATAGGTCCAGTCGGAGTTTCAGCTCTCGAAACAGAGACAATCAGCAGTTCCGTGCTGGCTATACAAAAGTTCCGGAACCGGACACGACAAATCTGAACCACGACAATGTTTGTTAAATTGCATGGAACGGAAACTGCTTAAAGATTTCAAATAACATTGCAGCTGCCTAAGTCGAGGGTGAATTTTATCATATTAAGTGTTATGTCGTACGTTTAGAAGTTTCAGTAAGCTGCGACCGAAGATGAATACCCGTTTTATGTCTGCAAGATCTGATATGACGCGTCACTGGGCAGCAGTTTCCTATGAACATCCGCAACGGTCCAACATTGTTTTTTAAATAAGGATTAGGTAGGCAGATAAAATGTCTTCCGTTCTTGCACCATTCAAGGATGGAAGCGCCAAATTCAGAATAAGCCTCTACCCTACCTCCATACCTGAGGATATTGTATATTGACAGGTTCAGTATATATAGGATCACCATCCATTTTCACTATACCTTCTGCATCGACTAACCTACGATATTCGAAATAAAGAGGATAGAAAACGATTGGCATGAATTTCAAGAAGTGACAAACTTGGTTCTTCTTTCGAATACAGTCAGAATAAATCACGAAAATATTAAAGACCGAGGATTTTCTGTCGGCTTCTTTAGACCCTACACCAACCAACTAGCATTGACTAGAGCGTTAAAATTATTTATCCTTTGGGTCCATTTTATATAAAGCTTCGTCAATGTAAGCAGAGAGGGGAAGGTGTTCTGGAAAGAATTGGCGAACAAATTGTTGGAGACTCAGAATTGCACGTAAAATGAAACTGGCTGGTGTCCCGCAGGGCTGGCTACTGTCTCTTCTACTGTTTCTGTATATTGAATTGAGTTTTTATTTTAACTTAGCACAAGTAGGTTGATAACAAATTACTAAGCATCGCTATGCCGTCTGTCTTGTTTCTGTATATTGTGAGTGATATACTTAGTGCAATCGCAGTGATTTCCAAAGCATTAAATCTAGGAAAGATAAGTTTCCGTATCGGCCGTAAAACACCGCACAGATTATAATTGAGAGCTGGGTGGCTAAGATTTTTTTTTTTTTAAATTAAGGAAAATAATTTGGAAAACTTAAATTGGCATTACAAGTAAAATGGGCGTCCCACAGGGCTGTATGTTGTCTCCACTACTGTTTCCGTCAATTTCAATGCTCAAGTGTAAACTGAATGTCTTCCCAAAACATTGAATGTGAGATAACTAGGTTTCCGTGTCGGATTTTCAAAGCCTCACAGACTAGCGCTGAAGATAGTTATCCACTGGAACCGCTTTTTACAAAGCTTTGACAATTAAAATAGAAAGGTGTACTACGAACATTTTCGAATAAAATGTTAAAGACGAAAATTTGCGCGACAAGTGGAACTGGATGGTGTCCCTCAGGGCTGTATGTTGCCTCCACTGATAATTCTATACCATCTGTGATTGATAATTCTATACCATCTGTGATTTCCTTGGCTGTGATCGCTTTACGGGGTTCGACTGAGTCTAGTGGAGTCGAATAATTCTACCTTCGAGTAATAGAAAACAAATACATTTTTGACGCAACAGGTCCGTAGGGACCCCAGGGTTAGCTTCTCACAACCATTTCTTTTGTGTGAGTTTTTCCTTTTTGGGACGAATGGAAGGGATTTAAAATTTTATGCCGAGTCCAAACTGCCAATTGAGAAACTCTTTTATGACAGTTCTACTCTCGGATGTTTGTCAGACGTTTGTAGTGAAAAAAAAACCTTAAGTTGGAACCACTAAGCCTACAATTATTCTGGACTTGTTCGTCTCAAACAACCCATGATAGCCGCAACAGTTTTAGTGGCTTCTTAAAAATGTCAGCGTGTACCTATTTCGGATTAGGTTAGGTAAGTCGGTTTTGAAGACAGGAAAAATAAGTACCACACTTTAAAAGTCCTTAAAAGGTTTGAAAAAAGAGTTAAAATAAAGAAGGAAGAGTGTTACACGACACCAAGTTTTGCCTAATTCAATAGTAAATGTAAGAACGAAGGCAGATCAGCTGGACTGAATCAATACAAGCCTCAAGATCGATTAAAGAATGAATGAATGAACAAATGAATAAATGGTTGATTGAATGAATAAATCAGTAAATGAATGAATGAATGAATAAATTAATAAATGAACGAATGAATGAATTAACAAGTCAATAAATGAATGAATAAATTAATGAATGAATAAATAAATGAATATATTAATGAATGAATGAACAAATGAGTGAATGGTTGATTGAAAGAATAAATCAATAAATGAATGAATAAATGAATGAATGAACAAAAGAATAAATGGTTGATGAATGTATAAATCAATAAATGAATGAATGAATTGAAGGATGAATTTATGAATGAATTAATGAATGAATAAAGGACTGACTAATTAAATGATTGATTCATTGAACAAATGAATGAATGAATGAACAGTGTTTTATTTAGCCAAATAAACGAATTCCTTACAACTAAGTAACTTAGAGACCACAACCTGGCCTGACCCACTTAACGTCCACGAAATTCATCAAACATCGTCCGTATGTACATTTGACAAGCAGTAACTGTCACAGAATCTGTGCTAGTTTCAAACCCGCTGGAAGGCATCTACATCCATAATTCCTCTGCTAAAGCGAAGCCCACACTCACATACGAGAGAGCGAAACCAAATTTTAATTACATCCGTTTCGCTTTGTGATAATTAAGAGAACATTTATCACTCACTCCCTCTCTTTCAACAAAATTGGATCAGTATCTCGTCGTCGTCCTCGTGCGTGGCATTTCTGCGAAAACAATTAACGCAAAACTATAATAATGCACAAATGGTAAAATTATATTTCGCTCAAAACAATCTCAGCAAAATGAAAGTTCATCGGAGCGCACATTTTTCATATCGCGCGATATATACGAGTATACGGGTCTAAATGCTGCACTTGTTTTTCCTCCATTTCTCATAAATTGAAATAATTCAGCCAGCAAAAGGCACACACACCAACCCAGTCATATCCTTTGAACGCAAGCCCTTCTTATCCACCGCCACAATCATCAACTATGATCAGCCCGAAATCATCCAACACCCACCCACCGCACATAACAGTACAGCGACTGACACACACTCACCTACACTCATGGGTCGGGCCTCCTGATTAGAGAAATGTGAACAAGAGCAAATAATATGCTGCCAAGCAATATTTACGAATGGTTTTCCTTGCACAAGGGGAACGATGCATCGGCCTCTCTGAATCCGCACAAAAGTGCATCCCATCCAGAATGCACTGTGTACAGTTCTATTCACTGGCAAACAATCGAAGGGAATATGAATAGTTCAGGAGGTTCGTGGGTAATTGTTTCGTTTTGGGCTGGGGGGACCGATCGATTCCTTTCGAAAGTTTACAAAACGCCTGTCATTAGCTGCCTGGCTGCCGGTCTGTTGGTTGGCTTCTCTGGCAATTGTAATCAACGTTATCGCGCCACATCGTTTACCCGGGGACAGATTTCTGATATATCCTCTCCTGTGTGTGTGTGATCCTTTGGTTTCATTTTCCAGCAGGAGGCGGTGTCGGCAAGGCCAATTCTAATGTTTATGATTATTACGGCTTAATTGGTTATCGCCTGTCGAATGCTACGAGTTTCGCATTAATCGCAACCAATTTGAAAGTGCCGAGGATATTTAGGGCAGCGCACGGGAAACAAAAAATTCCATTTTTAGCGCAACAAATTGCTTGGGATGGAGTGGGAGGGGTGCAGGGGAAATTAGCATCAAATGTGCATTCCAAGTGGAGTACATTTCCCTGATGAATGCTTTTGCGGAATGGGAGTGCGTAATTAGTTGGACCGGAAACTGGGGACGCGCGCTCTAAACACACACACACACACAGGCATGCATTAGCGATAAGATTGATTGGCACTTAAAGTGGAGAGTATTATGTGCTCGGAGAGTGGTTCAAGTTCTATTAGGTGATGCGAGAGGTCTGACGAAAAGTGACATCCGCAGATGTGTGAGCAATCCATCATTTTTGGTGTCAGAGTCAGTAGCTGCGAAGACTGCAGTTTGAAGGT